>OV702293.1:427830345-432830345 GCA_916181665.1 Avena sativa
CCTTTGACACGATGGCCTCATGAGCTAACTTTAGCCTACCATGGGAGACTAGAAGATCCTCATGCGAGCTTGAGAGCTTAACATGACTTTCTTCTAATTTCCCATAGTTGCTAGTTAGCAAAGCAAGTTGAGCCTTTAGCTCAACATTCTTCTTCAAAATAGATGCTTCACAAGAAATAGAGTTAGTAGCACAAGCATCATCATTATTAGCAAGAGGTGAGGGCAACTTGGCAAGCTCTTTTGAATATGAAGCTTTAAGTTGCTCATGTGACCCGAGAGCCATTTTAGAGATGCTTAAAATCCTCAACAAGTTTAGCATAAGCAACTTCAAGTTCATCATTTTTAATCTTGAAGGAGTTTGCTACCACAAGCTCTCTATCATGGTATTCTTTTACTCTAGATAATTCTAGAGTGAAAGTCTCCTCAAGAGATTCTTTGGTGGTTTGTTCTTCTTCAAGGGAGTCCTTTAGTTTAGCAATTTCATTAGCATATTTACGCTCACGCGCAAACTGTACATCAATTAAGTTTTCTTGCTCCTCAATAAGATCATTGCCTTATATAGTATAATTCAAGATTTCAAGAAAGTTGGAGGAAGCAATTTTATTTTTGTAGAGAGCACTATAGACAACCTCTCCCATTTTCTTAATAGAGATAATATCATACTTACCTCGATAATCATCATTATCATTCTCAACCTCATCATCATCATCATGAGATACAATGGGATCCAAAGAGGTTACCTTTGTTCCCTTAGCCATAAGGCATAAGTGAGAACCGGAGGAAGGTGATGATGAGATTGCACTTGTAGCTCTATTCAAGACCTTGTCTTGGCCCATAGAATCTTCATTTTCCTCTACGTGGTTAGCAACACAAGCACTAGAGGGAATATAAGCATTTTTATCATGGCAACAAGACAACACAAGCATATCATCATGAGATTCATTCAAGCCATTACTACATGATATGCAAGGACTATCAACACTAGCATGTAAGGAGTTGTGAGTGCTATAAGTGTTAAAGTCCGAAGATAGATCATTGCAACTAGATAGGGATGAAGGATTACAAATAGTAAGCACATTATCCTCATTGCAATTTTCTATCACCACTCACCGTATCATTACCTTGTGAAAAATCACATGTTGGTGAAGTGGTAGACGATGAGAACTCATCTCGACCGAAAGTGGAAGCAACACAATGATCCTCAATAATGTTGGACTGCTATATTTATCTTGAAGCTTGGTCCATATCTCACGAGCGCTTGAATAAGGCATGATAGAATAAAGAACTACATTGCTCACAACATGCAAAAGAATTTTAGTAGCTAGAGCATCTATATGAGAGTTCAACTTCTCCTCTAAAGATTCATTTTGGGTATCCACGGGAGAAGAGAAACCCACATATAGATATCCCTCGATAATTGGGTGAATTTCCTGAAATAAATTAAGTATGCGAATTTTCCAAACATCATAATTTGTGCCATCGAATGTGAGTGTGTCCTTGTGCACTAATCCCCTAGCCGACATCTTTACTCTCAAGGCGGTGAAGCCTAAAATGAGAGACCAGTCTCTGATACCAATTAAAAGGATACGAATGTCTCCTAGAGGGGGGTGAATAGGCGATTAAAACTTTTCCTAGAGTGGCTCAACAAAGGTGGAATAAAACTAGTGTTTACGTTGTTAAGAACAACCTAGAACAACTAAGGTTCACCTATGTTCACCAACAACTTATGCTAAGCAATACAAGCAACAAAGTGATAGCAAGATATATATTACTTCAAGCACGAAGGCTATCACAATGTAAAGTGCATAAGTAAAGAGCTCGGGTATAGAGATAACCGAGGCACGCGGGGAAAACGATATTTTACCGAGTTCCTCCCAACATGGAGTACGTCTCGTTTGGAGAGGGGGTGGTATCAAACCACCAACGCCACAAAAGGCCTCCCTTATTCTCCGGTGAATCTCACCCCAACGGTATCGATCCACACTTCCACTATCGGTGCACTTGTCGGTGGCAACCGGAACCTCTCACAAGGTTGGGGCACTTCTCCACAACTTAATTGGAGGCTCCTAACAAACGCCACCAAGGCCACAAAACCGTCTAGGGTTCCAAGAACCCAAGAGGGACAAGCTCCAATGAGTAACTCAAACCAAATCCTCCGAGGAGAACACAAACCGATGCACCAAATGCAAATGGCAAGAACACCACAAAGGTGTTCAAATCCTTCTCTACCAAATTCCACCAAAGCTACAAAAGCTTATGGGGGAATAAGAGAGGAAGAAAAATGGAGGAAATCCACAAAAGACTCCAAGATCTAGATCCCAATATGTTCCCCTCACTTAGAGGAGAGATTGATTGGTGGGATTGTAGATCTAGATCTCCTCTTTCAAATCCCTCAAGAATATGCAAGAATCATCGGAGGGATTGAGAGAAAGCAAGCTCAAGAAGGTCAACAATGGAGGGGAAAACTTGCAAGAATGGTTGAGGAACCATTGGGGAAGAAGGCCCCTTATATAGGTCCCTCCAAAATCCAACCGTTGCAGCCCAAAAACACGATTCCCGGTACTACCGGACTTTTTCCCGGTACTACCGGACTTTCCCGGCACTACTGGACATTTCCTGGGGTTGCTGGGGCTCCAAACGCATTTTTCTCTGCGCTCCCCGGTACCAAAATGCGGTTCCTGGTCCGGTACTACCGGTCATCACAAAACAAAAACAGCCATAACTTTTGCATCCGGACTCCGATTTCGATGATCTTGGGCTCGTTTCGAAGAGGACAACAACCTCTACAAGATAATGCAAAGAAACATCATAGTACAGCAAGGGAGGATAGATCCAAATTACGAAGTCAAAAACCTTCTGCCGCGCTAGGTACTAAAATGCGATACTACCGCTTTTTGGTACCTAGCTCGGCAGTGGCTTTTGGAAACTTGTCAAAAACCTTCTGCCGTGCTAGGTACTAAAATGCGGTACTACCGCATTTTTGTACCTAGGAGGGCAGTGGCATTTGGCAACTTGCCAAAACCTACTGCCGTGCTAGGTACTAAAATGCGGTACTACCGCATTTTGGTATCTAGGAAAATTCAAACCTCTATAACTTTTGATTGGTAACTCCGATCGACCCGATTCCAATTGCGTTGGAAAAAAGGATGACATGGGCTACCCTATGAAAGGTGAAAATATTGGTTATCACCAAGTGAAATTGTATCATGTATAATAATGTGAGATACCTCACTTGGTGAGAAACCGAAAAGCCACCAAGATCAAAATCGCAACAAGATACAAACGGAAGATCCGATTTTGATGAACAAGAGCTTGTTATAGAGATTACCACAAGATCTATATCCTCACATGGATAATACCAAACAACAACCAAATATGATGATGCAAATATGCAAAGGTTTGAGGTCTCTCCGAATGAAGTGAACGAGTTACTCATTCGAGAGCCCCTCTTGATAGTACGGCTATCTATCCTAAACCCGGTCTCCTACTAACAATATGAGACAGACAAAAGGGAAAACCTATCAAGATTATACCTTTGCCTTGAGCATTCCACTTGAGCTTGATGTAGACGATCTTGCCCTTCTCAAGATGTAACGCCTTTGTTAATTCCTCATCATCGATCCATGATCACCGAGAATGGCAAGCCTCAACCATGAGATCTTCTATAGATGGCGCATTTTGAGCTTGCACATCACATCTTCTTCTCATTTCATCGACCTTGAAGCCAACACATGCTCCAAGCGATGCCAATGGACAATTCCTACAAGTATAACTTAATACACACAATAGTCCATAAAGATTTTCATTAATTACCAAAACCACAAATGGGGGCCCACATGTTCTTTCAGAGGGGATGCTACTACTACGACTACTGCTGCTGCTCTAGAAGGACGTCGCGGCGGCTACTCGCCTCCGTTTCCATGGCCACCGTTGCCACTGCCGCTGCCGTCAACCCCGTCGATCGCCGTCCTAGCGGACCAGATGGCCCGCTCCTAGATGCGTTCACGGTGACGGTCGCGCGCCAGGCCACGAGCCACCTTCTTGCTCGCCGCCTTCCTGCGGTCCTCCGCCTCCCGGTTCGCCAGGGCCTTGTCCATCTCGGTGGCCTAGTGGTCCCTCGCCTCCTAGTCGGCGAGCTCCTTCACCGTAGCAATGGCGCATGCCTGGTGCTGGAGTACTGCCTCAGCCACGAGCAACTCCGCCGGAGAAGGAGCCGGAACCGGAGCACCATTAAGGCCGAAGCCCAATGCATGTGTGATCTGCACGGGGACGATGATCACCGCCTCCCCCTATTCCTCCAGCTGATCCACCTCCTCCCTCTCCTCCTCGTCCTCCTCCACCACCTCCGTCTCGTCAGCGCCGATGAGAGCCCATGCGTCCGTCGCCTCAGCATCCATAGCCACACGCTCCTCCTTCGCCGCCGAGTCGGCGACGTGCTTGCACTGCGCCTCTTCCACGACATTGCACGCTTTGGCGGCGTGGCGAAGCTCGCAGACGGTGACCTTGGCAGGCTCCTTGGCCACCTCATCCAGCTTGGTCATGGTCGCGTCGTGGATGATCTCACGGAGATCCACTGATGCGGTCTCCATGGCTACCGCATCCTTGGCGGCGACGTGGTGTATGTCGTGCACCGCCCATTGGGTGGTCACCGTGGAGGCCACCTCTACCACCCTCTCCAGCACTGCCTTGGCCACATGCCCTTCCTTCTCGAAGGCCAACACCTACGCCTCGCTCATGTGTGTGGCCATCAACATGTCCTCAAGGTGGACCTCGTCGACCTCTGATGTGGCTTGGTTGATGTAGAGCCTGTTGGGAGACCCCAAGAGCATGGTGTGATGAGCACAGCAGCAAGTTTTCCCTCAGTTATGCAATCAAGGTTATTGAACCAGTAGGAGTAAGGACACAACTCCAAGGTGTTGCTAATTACTTGGAACCTGCACAACACAAACTCAAAACTTTTCCCCAACTTACAGTGAGGTTGTCAATCTCACCGGTTTGCTGAAAACAAAGGATTAAACGTATAGTGTAGAAGATAGTGATTGATTGCAGAAAGTAAATGGTAACAGTAGATGATGTATTAATGATAAAGATTGGACCAAGGTCCACAGTTCACTAGAGATGTTCTCCTTAAGATAGATAGCACGTTGGGTGAACAAATTACAGCGGGTCAATTGATAGATTGAGAAAGCACAACAATGGATATACTAGACATCTTGACTCCTATGAGATTTGATTGGGCATTACAACATAATATATAGACCGTAATCCAACTGCATCTATGACTAATAATCCACCTTCAGGTTATCGTCCAAACCCCTTCCAGTATTAAGTTGTAAGCAACAGATATTGGCATTAAGCAATGTGTGTAAAGTAAACAATACAATTGCTCCATGAACAAAGGATTATTGTTTTCTCCCTAATAGAAACAACACATCTACAACCTTAGAGATTTCTGTCACTTCCCCAGATTACTAGAGGCATGAACCTACTAGCGAGGATAAATACTCCCTCTTGGAGTTGCAAGCATCTACTTGGCCAAGATAGCTACTAACAACGGAGAGCATGCAAGATCACAAATAACATAGACATGATAGAATCAATAATCAATCTGACATAGTATCTCAATATCCATCGGATCCCCACAAACACAACATGTATGATTACAAATAGATGATCTTGATCATGAATGGAGCTCACAAGATCTAAACATGATAGCACAAAGGAGGAGAAACAACCATCTAGCTACTGTATGGATCCATAGTCCAAGGGTGAACTACTCACACATCACTCCAGAGGCTGGCATGGTGATGAAGAAGGCTTCCGGGATGATCTCTCCCCTCCGGCTGGGTGCCGGGAAGAGCTTCAGATCCCCCTGATCTAGGGACGATGGTGGCGGCGGCTACGGACTGTTTCGTGGAGATTTGATCGGGTACTTAGGGTTTCTGCATCGGGGTGCTTTTATAAGCGAAGGGGCAAGTTTGGTGGGAGACCGAGGGACCCACACCTGGTGGCGGCATGCCCTAGGGGGTGGTCGCACCAGCCCTAGGTGTGGCCACCTTGTGGCCCCACTTCGGTTGTCCTTTTGACTCCGTCTTTGCCCCGGTAAAATATTGACTTTGGCTTTTGTCCCGTCCAATTCCGAGAATATTTCCTTACTAGCTTTTCTAAAACTAAAAACAGCAGAAAACAGGCAACTAGCACTGCAGCAACTTGTTAATAGGTTAGTCCCAGAAAATGTATAAAAATACCTCAAAGTGCATAGACAAAACATAACAAAGTTGATACTAAACAAGCATGGAACATAAAAAAATTATAGATATGTTTATGACGTATCAAGCATCCCCAAGCTTAACTCCTGCTCGTCCTCGAGTAGGTAAGTGATAAAAAGAATAATTTTTTAGGTGACATGTACCAACACAATCTTGATCAAAATATTTGTAAAGCATTGATGGATGGATCAAACTACTCTAAACATGAGCATGAAAGATATAGTTCTAACAATAAGACATGGCAACTATGTTGTAACATGAAAAGGTACAAACAAAGATCATGAATAACAATGCATTGGAAGATGTTTGTTTGTTTCACATATAGAAAACATAACAAGAGTGGTATTCAGCTTGTCCTTCATGGTATAGAAAAACATAAATGCATAGGACACCTTCAAAGTTCATAAGGGTGACTAGATACAAATAGTTTAAGAACAAGCAACATCAACATTATGAATCAATCAATAAGTTTTGGGACAATGCACATAAAACTAAGAATGACAACTATGCTCTCCTAGTTGGTGCATAAAGATAGAAGATGAATACTCAACATAAAGTTAAAGAGAAAGGCCCTTCATAGAGGGAAGCAGGGATTTCAAGTTTCATAAAGAGCTTCCAAAAATTATGGTACTTATTAGCTTTTAGCTCTTATTACCCCTATCATAAGCATCTTGAAGTGATTAAGGTTAAAGTGAAACAAATATGGAGTATATGCTTGACAAATCATAAGTTGGAAATCTCATGTCTCTTGATTACGAGGGTCGTTCCTCATGCTACTCAACTTTAGTCACAAGCAAGTTCTTGTCATTGTAAGTATATGTGTATCATAGAGAACCACCAATGGGGTACCCCTTGCCCCATGACACAGGAGCTATCCCATATCAAAGTGACAAAGCAACAGACAATGAGCATCTCGGTGATCTTTTATTTACCATGAGCATGGTATCTCTCTTTTTTTTCTATATTTTTTTCTGAAGATGCTTCATAGATTGCTCACTATGGTGATGCTGCAAGTTTCCACCATGATTAGACATGGCTTAGGCTAGCCACCTAGGTGTTTCTCTAACACATATATAATACTCCATGAGCTTACAAGATCCCCTTTTATTTCACACCACCGACATCCATAAACAAAAGATCATGACATCAACTGGGTAATATGTACATGTGTTGAAAGCATTTCCCATGACAACATGATTCTGCTAATTCCCAACTTATAAGTGCAAGCATATACAACATAGATGACACAATGGTTCAAGTTTATTAGGTGCAAGAAATAAAGTGTTCCATCAAGTTTGTGAGAGCTTTAATCACTAATTTTCACATAACAAGTTTAATTTAGAAGATAGATAAAAACATGAATATACTTGGAATGGTGTAACACACCATGCATAGGAATTTATAGTGGACTCTTTGGAATAACTCGGTTTCTTGGGAGTTGGATGCATGAGTAGAGTTTACTCAGTACAAGTGGAGGCTAGCAAAAGACTGGGAGCGACCAACTAAGAGAGCAATAATGGCCATAATCATGTAGAGCGACAAAACATTATCAACTAAAGCATAAAGTGGTATCACAAGTCAAAAGCTAAATGATAATAGGTGCTAAGGTGACTGGTTCATAGTCTTAACATGGTGTAAGTATGTGCCAAGTCAACCCAAATAAAGCATCAAAGGAGAATACCACAATATTATGCTTTTGTATGCTAAAACAACACATGATTCTTTCAAGGCACATTAAGCAATCTCAATTGTTTGGAACAAGTCATGCTACAACAATAATCACTAAGCATAAGGTCAAAGCAACATCTAGCATGACATGATAAAGTCTAAGCCACAGTCAAAACAATGCTCCTTTTATACCACTATAAGCATGGAACTTTCTACTCCTTCTCCAACACCAATCAACTTATCTGAAACAAAACATGAATGCGAGGGTACAACTAATTTATTCAGCAAACCAAACAAAATAAAACCAAAAACAAAATCTAAGATGCTCCAAGAACAACACAATAGTGCATGAAACAATAAAAATGAAGTGTTTCGAAAGAAAACCTGAGATTTTTATTGATGAAGATGGGGATGGGAATCCCCAAGCTTTGACGCTTGTACCTCTTGAATATTTCTTGGGGTGACACGGGGTGGCATCCCCAAGATTGAGATTTTGTCCACTCTTCATATCATCACATTATTCTTCCCCTATACTTGAAGATCCCTCCAGAAGAAAAGCAAACCTCCGACATGGTCGCTATGACTTTTGCAGGACGAGGTGATGGCGGACAGCATGGCCGAGGATGGGGGGATGGTCGTGGGCAGCAGCGAGGAAGTGAAACTACCTCGGCAGCGCTCCATCTTCCCCAAACCTACGAGGAGTACCGTGATATGCCGTTCCTCGTACACCTTGACGCCAACGACAAGGCCACTCACACCAATCGCCATTGCAAGTTCGTCAACGATCTCAAGGAGGACCCGGAGTCCGGCTACAAGCAAAGTCAGAAGAACAGACCACGAGGCAAGGGAAAGGGGAAGAACAAGGACGAGGAGTCCAAGTATTCAAGTGACATGGATGAGGATGTTGACCCCAAGCACGCCGCCAAGAGCGATTGCAAGGGCAAGAACCCCTTCTAAAAGAAGGCGGTCGTTTTCCACACTTTCCTTGGGACCCCCACTGTCCGACAACAGAAGACCTCTATGAGGATACTGATGGACACTTTACCCCCAGTTCCCCAGTACCTGCGTTGGTCGGAGATTCCAATTACTTGGGACAGGAAGGATCACCTAGACCTCATCCCTACGGAGAACCAATATGCCATGGTCATCAACCCCCTGATTGATGGCAATGAGTTCACCAAATGTATGGTGGATAGTGGAAGCAGCATCAACATCATGTACCTGGATACACTGCACAAGATGAACTTGACGGAGGCTAACCTAAGGCGGACCAGCACCATCTTCCACGGCGTAGTTCCTGGTCGGGAGGCTCGGTCCCTTGGGTGCATCACACTTCAGGTCGATTTGGCGATGTTAATAATTACTGCCAAGAACGCATGACCTTTGAGGTGGTCCCCTTCAAGAGCGTGTACCATGTCATATTTGACCGCGACATCTTCCACGCCTTCATGGCCAAGCCATGCTTCGTTTACAACAAGCTCAAGATACCCAGACCAAATGGAGTCATCACCGTATTTGGAAGCTTTACCAAGGCAAGGGACTGCGAGATTGGAGAAGCAGCCTTTACAGAAGCTGTCCTCTACAACGAAGAATTCAAGGAGATCTAGAGCAAGGTCGATGCCTCGGAGATGCCGGCGTCGAAGAAGCAGATTTCTGACTCCGCCCCAGCTTTCAAGGCCGCCATCGAAACCAAGCCGGTGGAACTTGTGGTAGGCGATGCCTCCAAGATCACTGCCATTGGCACGAACCTGGATCCCAAATAGGAAAGCGCGCTCATCGAGTTCCTCCATGAGAATAGGGACATCTTTGCCTGGCAACCTGCCGACATGAAAGGTGTACCTAGGGAACTTGCCGAGAACATCTTGAATATTGATCCAAAATGCAAACCGGTGAAACAACCTCTACAATGCTTCGGAGATGAGAAGAGACGTGCCATAGGCAAAGAGATATCTAGGTTACTTAAGGCTAGTTTTATCCGGGAAGTCCTTCACACCGATGGGTGGCCAATCCTGTACTTGTCCCCCAAAAGGGAACCAAAGAATTAAGAATGTGCGTTGATTACACCGGCTTGAACAAAGCATGTCTCAAAGATCCGTTTGCTTTGCCTCGCATTGACCAAGTCATTGACTCGATGGCTGGCTCGGAGCTTTTGTGTTTTCTCGATGCATACTCAGGATACCACCAAATTAAGATGAGGAAGTCGGACCAATTGGCCACTTCGTTCACCACACCTTACGACACGATTTGCTATGTCACGATGCCCTTTGGGCTGAAAAACGCAGGTGCTACGTACCAGCGAACAATGCAACGTTGCCTACATGATCAAATTGGTCGGAACGTTCACACCTATGTGGACGATATAGCGGTGATGTCTAAAAAGTCAAATGACTTAATCTCCGACTTAAAAGAAACCTTTGATAATCTCCAGAAATACAACATGATGCTTAACCCTAAGAAGTGCGTCTTCGGGGTTCCAGCCGGCAAATTGTTGGGCTTCATCGTTTCCCAGTGTGGAATCGAGGTGAACCCAGAGAAGATCAAGGCCATCCTAAACATAAACCGTCTGACATGCCTGAAGGACATACAACGGCTAACAGGTTGCGTTGCAGCGGTTAGTCAGTTCGTCAGCCGACTTGGAGAGAAGGCTCTGCCACTGTACAAGTTGCTGAAGAAGGCGAACAAATTTACATGGACGGACGAGGCAGATGGAACACTGAAGCAGCTAAAGGAAACACTATCCTCGGCGCCTATCCTTGCAGCACCCGAGCCTGGGGAGCCTATGTTAATCTACATGGCAGCCACCAAACGGGTAATCAGCATCGTCATCGTGGTAGAGCGGAAAGAACTAGGCTATGAGTACGGAGTTCAACGACCAGTTTACTATGTAAGCGAGGTCTTGATGGATTCCAAGAAGTGTTACCCACACTACTAGAAGATAGCTTATGGAGTGTTCCTTGCTTCTCAGAAGCTAAGGCACTACTTCCAGGAGCACCCTATCACAGTAGTGAGCAAGGCTCCACTGTCCGACATCATCAATAACAGCGACGCTACAGGAAGGGTCGCGAAGTGGGGCATTGAACTTGCCGCCTTAGAGATCACCTACAAGAGACGCGACGCTATCAAGTCACAAGCCTTGGTGGATTTTATCGCAGATTGGACGGATATGCCAGATGCTACCCCAATGCCGGAGCTAGAATACTGGGTGATGCACTTTGATGGATCAAAGCTACTCAATGGCTCGGGGGCTGGTGTACTGTTATAGTCACCAACTGGGTAAAAGCTACACTACGTTCTGCAGAGCCACTTCGAGGCTACGAACAACATGGTGGAGTATGAAGCACTCATTCATGGAATACGCGTAGCCAAGGATATTGGCATCATGCGCATAGTTTGTTGTGGAGATTCTGACTTGGTTTCCCAGCAGGTGGCTGGCACCTAGAACGCGCGGAACCCTATGATGGCGGCATATCGCGATGAAGTGGATGAGCTAGCCAAGAGCTTCTTAGACTACGAAGTCAAGTATGTACCTAGGGAGCAAAACGAGGCGGCTGATCTACTGTCTAAGCTTGGATCAGGGTGCAAACGAATTCCGCCTGGCGTTTTCCTGGAGCATCTACGGACATCATCCGTGAAGCAAGCGGACATCTAAAACCCGGATAGAGTTGACTCTTTCGTTCACACAATGACAAAGGTCCCTCCGGCTTGGACACAACCGTTCATGGAATATCTCGTACACGGAACTTTGCCTATCGACGAGGTCGAAAGACGACAAATAGTACGTCGAGCAAAGGGCTATACTATAATCAATGGACAGCTCTACAAAAGAAGCACCACTGGTGTATACCTTAAGTGTGTTTCCCAGCAAGAAGGTATTGAAATCCTACGTGAGATCCATCTCGGAGATTGCGGGCATCACGCCGCTCCTTGATCATTGGTTGCCAAAGCCTTCCGGCAAGGATTCTACTGGCTGACCATGAAGGCGGATGCCGACAAGATGGTTGAGACATGCATGGGATGCCAGTATTATGCCCGACAACCCCATGTTCCAGCTGAAGAATTGCGAACAATACCAATAACTTGGCCATTGCAGTCTGGGGGCTAGACATGGTTGGTTCATTACAGACGTCACCATATGGGTTTACGCATCTGCTAGTAGTAGTTGATAAATTCACCAAATGGATAGAAGCTAAACCCATTAGAAAGCTCGATGGGGCAACTGCCCTTAGGTTTGTCCAAGATCTAGTGGTGAGATTTGGTCTCCCACATAGCATCATCACCGACAACGGCAGCAACTTATCACTCGG
Source organism: Avena sativa (assembly GCA_916181665.1). Classification (NCBI taxonomy): domain Eukaryota; kingdom Viridiplantae; phylum Streptophyta; class Magnoliopsida; order Poales; family Poaceae; genus Avena; species Avena sativa. The sequence goes on from OV702293.1 coordinate 427,842,587, forward strand.
AGAAGTGGAAGCTTGTTGTTGGGACAAGGGCATCCTACTTGACCTAGCATCTGTGGCACACCCACAGTCCAATGGACAAGTTGAGAGAGCCAATGGATTAATTCTGCAGGGAATCGAACCACGTCTAGAGGCACCGCTACATAGAACAGCTGGAGCCTGGGAGGAGGAACTACCATATGTGCTCTGGAGTTTACGAACTACACCCAATAGATCCACCGGCTACACCCCTTACTTCATGGTATATGGAGCAGAAGCCATCCTGCCTTCCGACATCCTTCATGATTCACCAAGAGTTGTCGCCTACGATGAAGATGATGCTGAAGAATCGAGATGCCTAGATGTGGACCTTCTCGAGGAAGAGCGCGTTTTGGCATGCCAAAGACCCGGATGATGACTACCCAGATCTTGATCGGCCATGGAACATAGCACAGCTACGTTATTTTTACACTTAGCATATTTTCTATCTACTGTGTACCTCTTATATGATCAATGAAATAAAGCTCTCTGGTTCACTCATATTTCTGAGTCTTTTACCTCCTTTAGTATTCATTTTCGGATCGTATAAAACCTTTATGCGCAAGTTTGCATTTGCACTTGTGAAAATTCCGCCTACGGGCGTTAGCTTAAGTTTTCTGGTCTACACGTTCTTTGTTGTTTTTATGTGGGTTCTGGAGTAGTGACTTTCATCACTTGTTGTCGGTGATTTTGTGCTTAGGTTTTTTACGGTGTCATTGGGCATCATCACCTGAGCGCATGGTTCCGACTATGAGTCTTCCGACTCACAAAAGGTCAAGCATAAAAACCAGAGTAATGGATAAGCCCGCACTTGCTTAAAAAATAATTACATGCTGGAACCAGTGCTTAAGTAGCAGGAAATTACACCTAGTGTTTTTCCTCCTTAAGATAACTTAGTAGTTTTTCCGCATACATCAAACCATAGGAAACAAATATTACAATGTTTTTCATTCCTATGGCGCGGGAGACTTGGATGCAACATCGTCGGCAACAGGAGAGTCATCGTTCTTGAAGTCGGTGGTCTTGAGGGACTCGGAGGAGCTTTGCTGGTCGCCATCAATGGTCTCTAAGGGAACGAAGACATTATGGTCAACCAACTCAGCAACCCATGTGTCATAGCCCGCGAGAGATGCCCAGATAGACTTATGGTCAATATTCTGGCCGTCATCATCTACGTCGGGAAGACCTGATGACGAGGTTTAATCTCGTCAATGCCCATTATTATGGACTTGGGTTTTGGAGAATATGGGGATGCTGGAGATCGCGGAACGGTTAGCAAACAAGAAACATGGAGACACAAGGTTTACCCAGGTTCAGGCCCCCGGAGGGAAAATCCTACTCCTGCTTGTCTGCTCTTGATTACGGCGGAACCGAAAGTTACAGGGGTGCGCAGATGCAATCTGGCGTGGAGGTGTGTATGCGGTGGTGTGCGAGAGATTGTAAGAGAGCCTCCTCATCGTGCCCTCCTGGCCCTTATATAGAGATAGGAAGGTCCTAGGCACAGATCGAGTCGGTTACAGGTTTTAGGGTTTACCCCTTTGAATTTCCTATCTACTCTAGTCTTGATATCCAAGGATCCGAAGGCATCATGGGCCGGCGTATATTCGTCGTGGGCCTTCCTTGGGCTAGACTAGGTATGCTGAGGTCGTGTACCCGCGGGGTATAACCATGTCAGTAGCCCCCGAGTGTTCAGTCGAATCGTAGATTCGGCCGAGGACTCTTTAATCCTTCGGGTGCAACTCTGTCTTTCAAGAGAATGTGTAGGGATTGTTGATGCGTGTGCCTGACTCTCCCGACGGATCAGGGTCAGTTAACTGTCTTAGGACAAAACAACATGATCTTCTTCAGGTTCGAGTCCCTCGACTCGAACCCGGAACATATGCTGGCGTAATTCGAGTGAATTTAAATGATACACCCAACGCGTCCGTCGGGATTTTTCATCGCGCCTGTTGGCACGGATTCTTACTAGCAGAGCGCAGTCGTGTGCGTTACCAGGCCATCAAACGATATCTGTAGGCCATCAGACACAGCATCCGAATGTTTATCACCGTGGAGGTGCTTCGGGTGGCCAAGGAGAATGTTGTCTCACTCAGCATTTAATTAAGGCAAAGTTGCCGAAAAAATGTTGCATGCTGATCCGAAGGATCGCTGTCGAAGAATTCATAGGGTGCGCGACCAGCGCTCCCTATGTGAGTAGCCCCCGAGTGTCTGTTCGAGTCGTAGACTCGAGCAGAGACTTTAATTCAGCCGTTGTTCATCTTCAGGTTCGTAGGACACAAATTTTTCGAATGCTTGAATCCATGCTCCCTATGGGAGTAGCCCCCGAGTCCGTAGTGGAGTCGTAGACTCAACGTAGGACTCGAAGAAATAATTCAGTGATGTAATGTTTTTTGTTCACTTTATCGGGTGCGCGGCCAGCGCTCCTGATAGGAGTAGCCCCCGAGTAGTTAGTCAAATCGTAGATTCGAGTGAGTACTATTAGCTGTGTAGCCGAAGAATTGTAGCTGTTTCTAGTATAGCATTTGATGACGTCATTGCTGACAATCGGTGACCTCAAGCGTCTGCTACGCCAGAGATGACGTGACTTGACGAACATGGGTCCCACCTTCTAACCTTGAATTGACCGGTCAGGCGCGGCGTGGAGATAATTACGGCGTCGCCTCGATTTCCACGCGTAGTGGACGGCGTGTGAGCGACGGTTTACTGCTGTACTAACACGTGGACGGTCAGATCTTGTATTTGGCGCTAGGTCTTCTCGATGGACGGTTGTCGTGCATCGTCTTTGTCCTTATAATCTATGGGGAAAAATTAATCTGTTTTCACCGCAGCCATTCTTGTTTCACTGCTCCAATCTTCTCTGAGCGTTCTTGCTGCGCGCTGGAATATCCTCGAACATTTCCTTCTTTGATCCTACGTTCTCGCCACCGGCACCACCGCACCGCAATAGGGAAGCCTAAGAAGTCCTCTTCTGTAGTTGGCACCAGCGCTGCTGGAGGCAAGAAAGGTTCTACCGCTGCCCGTGTCACCGACGGTGGCTGGCGGCGATCGGAGACGCGGGAGAGCGATCTCCGCAAGCTTCATGAGTGGGGCTTGATCCCGCAGGATAGGGAGGCTGTCAAACTCCCTGGCAACGAGGTAATTCCCCGTCCCCCTGTTGGGTTTCGGGTTATGTTCCTCGCATTTGTCCTTCGGGGCTTTTCTTTCCCAGTCCACAATTTCCTTCGTGGACTGCTTTTTCTTTACGGCATCCAGCTGCATCATCTTCCCCCCAACTCTCTTCTTCACATTGCTTGTTTCGTTACTTTCTACGAGTGTTGGCTCGGTATCGAGCCGCACTTTGGCCTCTTCCGGAAACTCTATTTCGTGAAGAGGCAATCTGGTTCTGATGGTGTTTATCCCATTGGGGATTGCATCATCTCCCTTTGATCCAATCTTCTTTTCTTCTCCTTTTCCATGTCTGAATCTGTCCAGTACTGGCGGAGGCGATGGTTTTACATCCGCGACTCCACGGTGGCTTGGCAGGATTTTGGTCTTGCTCCTTTTGACCCCTCCCAAAAGATCGAGCCGAAGAGGTCTTGGAAAAACCAGATCTTGGATGGCAAGGTAGCGGAGATAGAGACTCTCTATCATCGAGTGGAGGATCTTCAGTTAACTCCGGATAAAGAGGTGAACGGTGTGGATATCATCCGCCCTTTTCTCAAACATCGGGTGCAGCCGCTCCAGGCTAGGGCGCACCTGATGTTGCTTTATGCTGGTCGTCGCGATCCGACTAGGGTTTTGGCTGAAGAATTCTCCAAGGGAGATCTCGACGGGGTCCTTCGTCCGCTGCTGAAGTTCAAGGCTGGAGAGGATATCCCGGGGAAGTCGCTGACTTCTTCGTTCTCTGCTTCTCGTCCGGTTCCGCAGGTGTAGATCCGGGACGTGCGCGTGGCGCTATTTTCGACTGTGTTTTACTTGTATTTATTTTCCTACTAACAAATTTGCTTCTTTTGTGCAGGAGTTCAAGGTGCCGGGCATGTCACCTCCATTGCCCGAAGTATTCCCGGATGCTCCGGATAATGAGGTGGTCGACTCCATGTCCGAGCTGCCATCGGCGCGGTCTCCGGCTGAAGAATCCAACGAGTCGAGTGAGGATCACACTCGCAAGCGCACGAGGAGCTCCAGCGAGTCGTCGGATTCCTCAACTCCGCCGACGCCTAGGAACCCGCTGTGCCTTGAACGTCACAGTGATGGGCATGGGGGCTCTTCCTCTCCAATTCCTGCCGTTCTCGTGTGGGTTGTGGCATCGCACCCGCCGGCGAAGCGGAAGAAGGAAGAAAAGAAAGAGGAGAAGAAGTTCCGAAAGACCCCTCCTATCTTCGACTTAAGCGAGCTTGACTCGTACGTTTCCTCAGTCCTGTTTTGCTTTCTCTTGTCTGTTTACCTTGCACTGTGCTGATTTTGTCCTTGTGTAGCCACTCCTCCGACGGCTCCTCCAGTGACGGTGCTCGGGAAATGATGGGGGAGTCGAAAGTTGCTCTTCCTCCTCCTCATATGGTGGCCACCTCTGAAGGCGTTGCTCCAGACCCTTCTCCGCAGGAGGTTCGGGTGGTTGCGCCTCAGAAGACTGCGAGCGGACCCTCAGAGTCGCCGTCAAATCATGTAAGTAATTCTGTTTTTTGCCATGGGGGGAGCGCCCGAGCCTTTTCGGATGATCTGTTGATCTTTCTTTTCTTCCCACCTCGGGGGGAGCCCCCGGGCATCTGTAGGGTATTTTGTTGTCCTTTTTACCTTCGAGTCTCGGGGGAGCCCCCGAGCATTTTTCGTATGTGCAACTTGCTTCTGCTCATTCTTTTGGGCGTAGCCCTCGAGCCGTTCTTTTGACTAGTAGTTCTTTTTGCAGCCTTTTGTGCAAGGTGCCAACCGCCTGGTGCAGCAGCACCTGTCGTTGGAGGCCAACCTCAAACAACTTCAAGGTATGTTTATGACTTGGTCTTTTGCTTTTTCTTGCATTTTTGTCCTTCGATCCGACAGGTGTGTTTCTAACTGCAGAGGACCACAACGCCTCTCTTCGTGAGATTGATGCTCTAAAAAAGAGCCTTGGTCAAGCGGAGAAAAAGGCTGAGGTCGCCGTTGGTGCAAGGGAGCGCCTCGAGCTGGAGCTTTCCAACGCAGCCGAGGCTAAGGAGTGCCTGCAGCAGGAGGATACGGATCGCAAGGAGCAGCTCGCCACTGCCACGGCTTCGCGCGAGAGAGAGGTGGCCGGCAAGCTTATGGCGGCTGCCAAGGCTGTTTTGGGTGAGTATCTCCGCCTTCTTTTTTTGGCTTCCTTGTCTTTCTTTTGCAGTGCTTTTATTCATGCTGCTTCCTTTTGTTTCTTTAGATCCCGCGGGCATCGAGTTTGATCACGGTGCTCTGGAGCACGGGAGTGCTTTGGATGATGCTGTTGCGGCGGTCGAAAACCGCTGCAGTACCGTCGTCAGCTCGCTTGCCAAGGCCAAGGAGGTCCTCGGGCGCTTCTACAAGGAGCTCGTCCCCAAGGGCGCGGCCCTCGAAGATATCGATGCCCTGGCGGAGGCGCTGTCAGCCGAAGCACCTGCGGCGTACAAGCGCAAGCAGAAAGGCATCAGCGCGTCCGCCGGGCTAGCAATGGCTTTGGCGGCTGGAGCGGAGCTGGACCTTCCTCGGGTCACTTCCCGGATGCTGACGACTGCTGATGGATCTGAGGTAGCCTTCGCCACCTATGCTGCTCGCTGTAAGCGTTACAGGCCGAAGCTGATTGATCTGCTGGCCGAGTACGCGCTAAGGCAGCAGGGGGAAGCCAAGGTGAGGCAGTCCGGCTCTGAGGCTACTCAGGGTGCGGCTTCGTAGGCGTTGTAGTTGTAGGATAGTTTTAGCTTCTTTTGTTGTAATTATTTTGATGAACGATCCTTGTGCCACGTAGTGGCTTTTGCTGCACTTAATGAATTTGCTGAGTTTTGTGCTTCTTCATCTGCTTGTTCATGTCTTTGTCTTTCTGTTAATCTAGGGTCCTTCGGGTGATGATCCCGTTGACACTTCGTCTGCGGCGTAGCTGTGACCATCCCTGGATGATGCGTCGCAGCTTGTGTTTCTTCGAGACCGTATCCGTAGCCTCGAGAAAGAGTTGCTTGGGGTGCGAGGCCACGCTGATGTTTGGAAATCCAAAGCGGATCGAGGCGCTACCAGAGAGGAGTACTTGATGGTGGATTTGCTTCGTTTGTCCGAACAGCTTCAGTGTGAGTTTTTCGAGCTGCTGCCCGTTACTTCGGATGCACCTGCTGGCCTTTCTTCTTACTCTTTTGCAAGTATTGCAGGTGCTAACATTGCTCCAAGAGAGGAGAAGGAGCGTGTTGTTGTTCGGATCAACTGCTTGACTCAGCAGGACATGGAGGCCGGCGGGTTCTTCTGGATGGACCGTGATCGTGCCATGGTCCTTGTGACGGTGCAATACCGTGTCCACCAGGTATCGCGGGTGCTTCGTCAGGTGAAGTCTTCGCTCGCGTCGGTTCTGCATGTAATGTTTCCGCTGGATGATGCACCATCGACTCTCTCTGGTCTGCTGTCGAAGTTTCGGAATGTGCATCATGTCAGGGAACTGGTACGACATCAGCTCGTCGCAGGGGTGAAGGCTGCGCTCTCCCTTGTGCAATTTCATCATCCTGATTTAGATCTATCTGTTATGGCGGCTGGGCCGCCTCTTCGGACAGATGGTGGCGAGTGGGATATGCGTCCGCATTACGCGGCTGTAAGGCAGTATGCCGAACAGATCGTAGATCTATTTGAGCAGCGTGCTCAGGTTATTCTTCAGAATAGGTAGTACCTGTAAACAATATAGATGTAAAATTTGTATATATTTGACTGAGCGTGTTTTGCCCTTTGTTGTAAAGGTTTGGTTGTTGTTTTAGCACATAGTGCTTTGTTTGTATACGTGTCGTGGTGGTGGCATGGCAGATGCCATGGGTAGGCTAAAGTATGGGGCCAATGGATGCTAGAGGGATCTGGGGAGGGAAGATGTAGTTGATTCTACACAGAGAAGACTAAGGTAAAGATCTTTATTTCTCCTTCCTTAGGCTACAAGTGCTCCATGAGCTGTTTACAAGTAGAGAGGAAGAACTTTACCAGCCTAACGGTACTAAATGAGCCGATGCCCTTCTCAGGATCCAAGCCTCCCCTTATAAAGGAGAGCCCTGGGTTCCTCTCGGGCTGACGTGGCAAGCATATTCGGGGAATATGCTTGTCCCAAAATAGTAACTCGGCGGCCTCCTTTCCGTGTCGCCCTTCTAATGACGGCAAGGTTCCAGAGGGCCCCTCCTGCGTGCCTCGGGCTTCAGGACTGTCACCTCCGTGACCTCCTTCTGCCCCTCTGGCGCTCTGCGCCTTTGTCCTTTGTGCTTGGCTCTTCTCAGATTCTCCTTAACGTGTGACTAGAGTTTGACTTTAGGCTTCTCCTTCTCTTGTAAGCTTCGTATCATTCGGCCCTGCCTCGCATAACTCGGCTCGTCCTTCACCTACATTAAGACCACTCGGGATAACCCAGCCGACTTATGTAGTATTTTGGCCGGGTAATGCCTTGCTATTATCATATGGGTCCTGCTCTTTCATATCTCGGCCGACCTCTATAGGATTCGGCCGACTTAGACTTTAACTCGGAAACTAGACGGGGAACGTCCTTTCGTCTTTCCCCGTCTTTACCCTATCCGAGGTCATCTCCCCAACATTAGTCCTCGAAGCTGGTATGGCCCCGCCAATAACTTCGGCCGGGCCGTATCAGTTTCATGACATTCGTTTTCCATTGTTTTCGAGTTATCTTTTTCTCGTTCGAGGTATCAGCGTATCTTCTCGAGTACGCCTCATCCTACGTGTCATTTTCATCATTGTTTCTCTAGTTTTCCGTTCCTCTACAGTATTTACTGACAGGCTACAGTTATCACTGCGCCGGTCGCGTCGGCGCCTCGCGTACCGTTCCCGTCAGGGATCTTTGCCTTCTCCTTCATTGTGTGGTCGTTGGTGCGGTTCCGCTTAGCAGCGTGCGGTTGTGCTGCGTACACGATCTACACAGACAACCGCCACACCCACGATCCCACTACCTCACAGACGGCGCGCTTATAAAGAGAGGCGCGGGGCCGGGGGATTCACTTTCCCCCTCCGCTCACCTGCGCCCTTCTCCTTCCTCTCGCCTCTGCGCCCGTTCGTGCTTCCGCCTTCGTGCGCTCCTCTAGGTCTTCGATGGCAGGGATTCCACCGCACTGCTCCGTCACCTTCGTCTCCGTTTGCTTGCTCCGGCATCGTCGCTGGTGAGTTCACCCGGTCCTATCGCCTAGGCTCTCCTCTAGAGACCTCTGCTTTTCTTCTGTTCTCGCGCGGTAGTTACTTCTCCGCTCCACCGCCGTTTTCTCGTAGAACTACGACGTAGCCTTGTAGTTCTAGGTTTTCCTCCGCCGCTATTTCTTCCTCCGTAAGTTTCTCCGGCGACCCTATGTCGAGCTTCGTCAGCGGTGCGCTCGTTGAGGACGACGATGCTGCATCTGGGCCCGAGCGGGGCTCGTGGCAGGGCTCTTCGTCACTCGCCGCGAGGTTGAGTGGCTAATCCGGACTCGCCGGATTCCTGCCGAGGTAGCTTGCCGCTTACCCGGCAGTGAATCCTGTCCAGATCTTAGGGAGGGCAGGTATGTAGTTTTCATGTCACATTTTGCTCGCGGCTTTGGTCTCCCTCTCAGCGATTTTGCTAGGGAGTTCCTTGATTACTTCGGCCTTCAGCCACACCATCTTCCTGCTAACGCCATTGCCTCTCTCTCTACCTTCATCTCTGCCTCGGAGGGATACTTCGGCCTATGGCCGTCTGTGCACGTCTGGTCAAAGTTTTTCCAGATTCGATCCAACGTCGTCCTAGACAAATCTCTACAACCCTCTGAGAAATTGATCACCCAATGTGGAGCCGCGTCCATCACACCTCAGAGGAAATCCGAATTTCCTCGCGTTGCAGGTCTAGAATCATGCAAGAAGTGGCATAACCATTCTTTTATGTCAAGAACTCTGGGAATGAGGATAAGATTCGGCTCCCTGCTTTTTCCATTAGCCCTCCTTCCAAGAAGAACTGGACCTATAATCCGAGGAAGAGTCATGCTCTGGCCGAGGCTTTTGAGATTCGGCTGAAGGAACTGATCCGATCCGAGCTACGCGGCGAGGATCTGATGACTACCTTCGTCAGCAGCCGGATCTGCCCATTCCAGAAACGCACACACAAGCTCTGCTACATGAGCGGTCCTCTTGATCCGAACCGAGTCTCGACGGTGGAGCTGGACAACTACCTCATCTTCAAGCGTGCCCGGGCTATCTTTAAGACGGAGATGCCAGAGGATTGGGCCTGGGGATTGAAGTCGTTCACCCACAAGCATCCCCTCCTAGAGTAAGTTGTTGCAGTCATGTTTTACCTTTTAATCACATCCGTGTTTCCTTTTGTTAATCTTTCTCTTTCTTGTCCTGCAGAGGTTTGAGGAGCAGAAAGCTGAGGATGCTGAGGTTCTGTCCCTCCCGTGGCCCGTGGATCGGAGTACTCCGGACAGCGGGGAGCCGGACTCAGAAGAGTTCATTCCCAAGTCGGATCTCGCTCCGGCTCGTGCCCGCAGCAAGACCCCGGCCCACGAGGAGGAAGGTGATTCGGACGAGGTCCAAGTTCTAGAGGTAGTTGTCGCAATGCCAATTTCTTATGCATTTCCGGCTTCTACTTTCTCAGCTAATCCGGCCGGTCAGGTTCACAACGCCGAGCCTCTCGCCTCCTGGCCTCCTGTTACCTCGGGGAAACGTAACGCTCCCGCTGGTGCCTCAGAGGCGGCCCCCAAGAAACGGATGAAGAAGTCAGCCCCGCATCCTCCAAGGCGCAAAACCATGCCCGGGGTTACTGGGTGAATTGCTTTTGTTTGTATTTCTTGTTTCTCTCTTTCTGCTTTTTGACTTGATCTTTTTTGTCTTTGCAGGGCTCCTCTTTCTGTTAAGCCCAGCGGTCCCAGCATGACGAGTCGTACTACTCGGCCGCCTTCTCCTCCGCCTCCTGAAGATACCAGAGTTCCAAGTCCTGCCCGCGTTTCTTCTCCTCCCGCTCCGAATCAGACGCCACCTCGCCATGATGCGTCTGAGATTTCTCCTGTTGATGCCGATACAACTTGGCCGATAGATATTCCTACCGAACCTGTTGCCTCCTCCGTGAACCCCGATGTTTCTGCCGAGATTCCTTCGACCTCCGCAGTCTTTACTGCGACTCCAACTCCAACCGAGGATATCAATATCTTAGTGCCCTCTGCAACCGTAATCCCTCCGGCTCCCAAACACGCCACTCCAAGTGTCGAGGTATCAGCTCCTACTTATGCCTCTTCTAAAACAAGAAAGGTTGTCGTCGGCAGGCCTCCCTCCTCTCAGAAAGGTCTTGCTGGCTCTTCTCAGCCTACCATTGTCGATGCGCTGCGCAAAGGGGTTACCTCGGCCAAGGCCGTTGTTACCCCGGCCGCCGATATGCAGCTCGCTCTTCACAAGAGTCCTGCAGCGGTGGTGGCTACACAACACGTCCGAGGTAAAGTCCTAACTCGCACGGAAAGTGGGAACAGCCTCGGCTCATTGGTCGAGTATGCCAACAATTGGAACGCTGCCGATCAGCTCGAGGGCAATCCAAGCAGTCAGCCCTTCCAACTCTCCGACATCAACATTCGCTTACATCTGGTTGCCAAGATCGTTCTTGAAAGCGATAAGATGAATGAGGTAATTGTCTTTATCGACGTTTAATTCGTTATTCGAATGATATTATACATACTCTAGTCCCCGAAGCTTGCAAGCGGATAACTTGTTATTCGTTTGGAAGTTTTATTATGTTTTGCCTGGTTCAGTTTTATCTTAGTGTTCGAATCTCCATCCACCTAGATCTGAATTAAACCTTACTTGATTTGGGTATGTCTGAGCTTTGAATATCCAGCCACCTAGATCCGAGTTAAGCCTTGCTTGACTTGGATCTGTCTTAGCTTTGAATATCCAGCCACCTAGATCCGAGTTAAGTCTTGCTTGACTTGGATCTGTCTTAGCTTTGAATATCCAGCCACCTAGATCCGAGTTAAGCCTTGCTTGACTTGGATCTGTTTTAGCTTTCAATATCCAGCCACCTAGATCCGAGTTAAGTCTTGCTTGACTTGGATCTGTCTTAGCTTTAAATATCCAACCACCTAGATCCGAGTTAAACTTTGCTTGATTCGGATCTATCTGAGCTTTGAATATCTAAGCAAAGATTAATTCGGATTTGTCTTATGCTCGAATATCTTATTGCTATCTGTTTTGTCGCTTAGGTTGTGCATGATCGGCGTACCGCCGAATTCCAAAGGCTGCTCTTTGCTCATAAAAAGTTGCAAGATAAGTACGAGAAGGTCATTCATGTGGTGAAGAAGGCTGATAAATTAACGAGCTTTCGCATTATTCCTAAAATTCTTATTGCTTTGGAAGTGAGGTGTTAGCTGACTTTGCTGGTGAATAGGTAATATCAACAATCTTAATATCCGTCTTGAAAAGAAAGTCAAGGCCCTGGAAGGTTAGTTACTCTTTTCTCTTTTACGCATATCTATGTGAAATATGCACCGGGATTCTCTTAACCCATCTGGCTTCGGTATAGCCGAGTTACAAACTTTTGCAGCGTCACACCAAGAATGCATACCCATGCCTGATATGATGCTGCATTTTTTAGAACAAGATGCCACTCACTCGGCACAGCTGAAAGATAAAGATGACGAGATAACTCGCTTGCACGCCGAGGTGGAGTCCCTCAAGCTTTCTCAGAAGTCTGAGTTAGAAAAAGTTGACCAGGAGTTCTCCGAGGAGAAGAATCGGCTAGCTCTGCAATTGCAGAAAAATAAAGAGCTCCTTGAGGCTGCCGAACTGAAGACACGGGGGATGAGCGAGGAGATCACTCGCTTTGAGAAGAGCAAGAGTGACTGGGCTAAAGATCTTCAGATAATGCTGAGCTATATTCACCGTAAGCTTCTAACCGCGGCCGAGTTATCTTTTCCCTTGCTTACTGTTGACCGACGCACTTTTGTTTTGCGCAGACCATTTTCCAGAAGCTAAGCCCGTGAGCTCTAAAGCAGTGATTAATGCTCGTGCGCACCGAGGTGTTCCTGCTGATGCGGACTCAGAGTACTCGATGGAAGATTTCTTGGTTGCTGTTGGCGCTGCTGTTGGTCCGATGAAGATTATGGGTAGGGACTTGGTGCAGGCGGCTATCCGGGCCTACCATGTTCTCTGGCCGAATACTTCTGGGACTCCTGATATTGATGAGGTCAAAGTATTGGTGGAAAGATTAATGGCATCTGAGAAACAGTTAAGTCTTTGGAGGGAATCCGCTGGACGAGCTGGTGCTGACATGGCTCTCACAGTCATCATGTCATGGTATGAGGATATTTCCCTTGATACCTTGATAAATCTGCGCACTGGTTCCCGCTGGGTTGAGGACCCAGAATTTTTTGCTCTTCGGCAAGCTCATGCCTTCCAGGTTGTTGAGTATGCAGATGTGCATAACTGGAATTAAGGGCCGAGTTTTCTCCCTAACCCAGAAGACGAGGTCGAAGTTGAGGATGCTTCTGATGATAACTCGTCCGAATAGGGCGAAGATGAGGGTGACTCGGCTACTTCTGGTGATTCTAGCTCGAGCTCGGATGGCGACGCGCGATCCTCCTCCAAAGGTACTGGGCATTCCACAGCGCAAGCTGATGTTTCTCAACAACCTCGGGCCTCCCCCAAAGTCGCTCCTGGATCTGTGGAGGGCGAGGCAACTTCGGCCGAAGTGCCACCTACCTCGGAGTGCCCCGCTCCTGACCAAGTCACTGCCTCTCCAGTTAAAAAACTCTAAGTCATTTCTTATCCCTGGTATGCTGGGCATATGATGTATGTCAAACATTTGTCCGTATTTTGTGTGGTATGAACTCCTTTTGCCTTGTGCTGCTGAGACACATGTGGTTGTAATCGTCATCACTTTGTTTAAACAGGTCCTGTTTGTCTGAATCCTTGCTTTGGCAGCTTTCAATTTCTTGAGTTTGGAGTGTATATTTGCCTTTGCTTTACCGTAGTTTGGCATTTACTATTGCCTGACTTTAATAAGCTTTGCAACTTGACCACTGTGGTTTGGACTATTAATCTGGGCGTAAACCTCGAAGACCGTATTTGGGGAGAGCGAAATAATATCACTCTGGGTGCCGAAGTTTGATACCCACTCTTGTAACAACGGATAACCCATACTTAGAAATAATATAGGGTAGTCCCCGAGCCACTGCTCAAGGCAACGAGGTTTAATACATAAACCAAACTTAGAAACAATATAGGACAGTCCCCGAGTCACTGCTCAAGGTGCCGAGGTTTAATACATAACACAAAATCAAAAACAATATATGTCAGTCCCCGAGCCACTGCTCTGGCGCCGAGGTTCAATACATGAATCAAAATTAGAAACAATATGGGGCAGTCCCCGAGTCACTGCTCAAGGTGCCGAGGTTTAATACATAAACCAAACTTAAAAACAATATAGGACAGTCCCCGAGCCACTGCTCAAGGTGCCGAGGTTTGATACATAACATGAAATTAAAAACAACATATGGCAGTCCCCGAGTCACTGCTCTGGACGCCGAGGTTTAATATATAGTTGGTGCTCCATCCTGAGGCATCATTCTACAATGTGTCATAGATGACTCCTACGAGTAAAATGGACGAAGTAAAGCTACGTTCCATGGTCTTTTTGATTCTTCGCCGGCTTTGTCTGCCCTGTTCTTTCCTGGTGATTGAGCATCGATTAGGTAATACGCATCATTGTGCAATGCTTTGCTCACGATGAATGGTCCTTCCCATGGAGGCGACAACTTGTGCATGTCGGCCGTGCGTTGCACCAGTCGGAGAACCAAATCTCCTTCTTTAAACACTCTCGGATTTACCTTCTTGCTGTGATATCGTTGCAAGTCCTGCTGATAAATAGCTGATCTTGATAGCGCCAACTCCCTAGCTTCTTCTAGCAGATCGACATCATCTTGCCGAGCTACTTCGTTTACCTCAGCGGTTGTATACTGGGTGACCCTTGGCGAATCATGTATTATGTCGGCTGGGAGTACAGCTTCTGCCCCATATACCAGAAAAAATGGTGTATAGCCTGTTGATCTGTTTGGGGTAGTCCTGAGGCTCCATAGTACTGCTGGCAGCTCCTCGATCCAACACCCTGCCGACCTTTGCAGCGGTTCGACGAGTCATGGTTTTATCCCGGACAATACTAGTCCATTAGATCTTTCTACTTGCCCATTAGATGCTGGGTGAGCCACTGATGCGACATCTAGTCTTATGTGCTTTTCTTGAAAAATCTAGCGAAGGCTCCTTCGGCAAAGTTCGTACCGTTGTCTATAATAACACTTTGTGGGTAGCCATATCTTAAGATAATATCTTTGAGGAATTTCACTGCTGTGGGCCCATCACATTTATTTATTGGTTTCACTTCAATCCATTTTGTGAATTTATCCACCATGACTAATATGTGGGTCATCCCGCCTCAGGCCGGCTTAAATTGTCCCACCATATCTAAGCACCATACAGAAAATGGCCAAGTAATTGGTATCATTTTTAACTCGGACGATGGCATATGTATCTTGCTGGCATATCTTTGGCAACCATTACATTTTTCAACTAGTTCTTTGGCCTCTTTCAACGTTGTTGGCCAATAAAACCCATGCCTGAATGCCTTGGCCACTAAAGCTCTGGACGAGGCGTGATGTCCGCATTCTCCTTGATGTATATCTAGGAGGATCTTCTGGCCTTCTGCCGAGCTCACACATCTTTGCAACACGCTTGTGACACTCCTTTTATACAGCTCATTATTTATGATTGCATAAGCCTTGGCTCTTCTCACTCTCTGTCTTGCCAATATCTCGTTATTCGGCAAAATCGCATCTTTAAGGAAAGAGAATATGGGTTGCGCCCATGTTGGTGTGATTTTTTCTAGTGTAATCTCACTATATATTTCTATATTTTCTGCCGACATAACTACCTCGGATTTCTCCATACTCATTCGTGCATCAGCCGGCTTTATTTTTTGGAAATTCCGGGTTACATTGCTTGTCAATTTCCATCGGCACATTATCCTCCCTTGATTTTGCCAGAATAAAGATGGATTCGGACTCTGGTGACGGTGTTATTGATGGCTTCCTCAGGTGCTCTAGGGCAATACCTGGGGGGATTGACTGTCTGGTTGATCCGAGTTTTGACAATGTATCTGCGGCGTCGTTTTCTGCCCGAGGTATATGATGAAACTCACATCCATCGAAGTATCCACTGAGTTTTTGCACGTGAAATCTGTATAAGGCCATATTAGCATCTAACGCATTCCAATTGCCTGAGACTTGCTATACTACTAGATCTGAGTCTCCGTAGCACAAGATTCGGCGTATGCCAATCTCTTTTGCCACCTTCAATCCATGGACGAGTGCTTCATATTCGGCGACGTTGTTTGACGCGGCAAAATGTATTTGCAACACATATCTCAGCTGGTCTCTTTTTGGCGAGGTTAACACTATTCCTGCCCCCAAACCATTTCTTAGTTTGGAACCGTCGAAGTGCATCATACAATAATTTGGATCTGGTAATGGTGGCTCATATTGTACCTCGGCCCAATCCACGAAGAAGTCGGCCACAGCCTGAGATTTGATTGCATCTCGCCTATCAAATTGCGGAGCATAAGGTGACAATTCAATTGCCCATTTTGCTATTCGGCCACTTGCATCTTTGTTGCTCAATATGTTGGCTATGGGTGCTTCACAAATCACCTTGATGGGGTGCTCTTCGAAGTAATGTTTAAGTTTCTTTGCTGACATGTACACCCCATATGCCATCTTCTGATAATGTGGGTAATTTTGTTTTGAGGCTGATAGTACCTCGCTTAGGTAATACACCGGCCTTTGTACTGATTTATCATCTTCAATCCGTTCCACCACGATCACGGCGCTCACTACTCTGTTCATGGCTGCTATGTAAAGTAACATAGGCTCTTTCGACAATGGAGAAGCCAAGACTGGCGCTGTGACCAACATCTTTTTCAATTCATGGAATCCATTGTCTGCTTGTGGTGTCCAAATGAACTTATCAGATTTTTTCATCAACTGATAGAGTGGTAGTGCTTTCTCTCCCAGCCGACACACAAATCGGCTAGGCGAGGCTAGGCAACCTGTGAACTTTTGTACGTCATTTAGACATCTTGGCAATTCCATCCTTTCCACTGCTTTTATCTTGGTTGGGTTGGCCTCTATACCTCGGCTAGATACGAGAAAACCGAGCAGTTTTCCTGCTGGCACACCAAATGTGCATTTTTCCGGGTTAAGCTTCATTCGGAACCTTCTCAGGTTCATGAAAGTCTGTCGGATATCATCTAGTAGCGTTTTGCTTTCTTTAGTTTTGATAACCACATCATCTACATATACTTGTACATTTTTTCCTATCTGGTCATGTAGACATTTTTGCATACATCTCTGATACATTGCTCCTGCGTTACGCAGGCCGAATGGCGTGGTACGATAGCAATAAGCCCCGTACGGGGTAATAAATGCAGTCTTTATTTGATCGGCCAGATTTAACGGTATCTGGTGAAAACCAGAATACGCGTCTACAAATGATAATAGTTCACAACCAGCGGTCGAATCAATGACTTGGTCTATTCTAGGTAAAGGAAAAGGATCTTTTGGACACGCCTTGTTCAGGTTCGTGTAATCGATACACATTCGCCATACAATGGCTACATTTGATCATCCTTTTTCTTTTCCACTAGTACCGGGTTCGATAGCCAATCCGGATACAGCACCTCCATGATGAACCCGGCCGCAAGGAGCCGAGCTATTTCATCCCCTATTATTTTTCTCCTGTCTTCGGCGAAGCGGCGGAGAGGTTGCTTCACCGGCCTTGCTCCTGGCCTTACATTCAGAGAGTGCTCAGCCAACTCCCTCGGCACACCTTGCAGGTCCTGAGTTGACCATGCAAAGATATCCCGATTCTCACGGAGGAAGTTGGTGAGCTCGCTTTCCTATTTAGCATCTAGGCCAGCACAAATGGTGACGGTGCGCTCTGGGAACTACTCATCTATCTGGAACTTTTTTGTTTCTTTAGTCGGCTGAAAAGAGACACTTCCATGCGGGTTGGCTAATGCCGGCATATTCAATTGTGCCGACTGAGCGAGGGCCGCTACCTCCTGAATCCTTATTTTTTCCCTTGCTATTACCAATGACTCGGCCAGATTTGATCCGGCTAAAGCACATTCCATTGACTTCCTGTAATCCCCTGCTACTGTTATCACCCCTTGTGGTCCGGGTAGCTTCATTTTCAGGTAGGTTATGTGGCAGCTGACCATGAATCTGGACAATGCTGGCCGTCCGAGTAGAGCATGATAGCAACTCTCTAGATCCACCACTTCAAACTCTAAATTTTCTGCTCTGCAGTTATCTCTTGTGCCGAACAACACATCCACTCGAACCTTTCCAATGGGTTCACATGAAAGCCCTGGTACTATCCCATGGAATGTGGTCCTCGTGGATTGCAGCATGTTCTGCGATATTCCGAGTTTATGCATTGTATCTTGGTACATGATATTGATGCTGCTCCCATTGTCAATGAGTACCTTTGAAAATTTCACATTAATGCTTGGTACGACAAATGTTGGATCTAACACGAGTGCATACGACCCCGGACTCGGCATTGTCTTGGGGTGATCCTTTATGCTCCAAGTTATTTCTTGATCTGACCAAGGCACATATCTTGGTACTGCCGGCATAACTGCATTTACTTCCATATGCCGGCGCTGTACACTCTGCTTGTCTTGCTGCTCTGTTGTGAACATGCAATATGATTGATGATGTTCTCTGTAGTCATTGCGTCCATTACTTCCTGGATTTGTCCTTCCATCCGGACCCTGGTTTATCACTTGATGCACTGCATCTCTCCGGTCCGAGTTCTCATACCTTGGGGGAGGAGGTGGTAACATCAGTTGCTGTGCGTTTGCTCCAGTAAACTGTGGCTGATGCTGCTGATGTGCCTGGAGAGGCGCTGCCTATATGCCTGCGGGGTTACCCATTGCATTTTTCATCCATGCACATTGGCGGGTTGTATGGTTGGCCGGCCTGGCCGGGTTTAACGTGTGAAATTTACACGGCTAATCTAACATAGACTCAAACGTGTACTTTGGCCGCTCCTGCCATTGCTTCTTTTACTCTGGTGTCCACTGTCTTTTCCCTTCATTCCTTGGTGTCCATCGCTGAGGACTATTCTTTTGCCGCTGACTATTTCCGTGACTCGGATGATCTTGCACTACTGCAGCCACCTGAATTGAACCGTATCTATAGTCCGGTCTTTCTTCTCTTCTTCTTCCTCTAAGGTCATTGCGCCTGGATGACCCGGCCACCTCTCTTGCATATTGATCTTGATGTTCCCGATGATCTGCCGACATTAATTCTGGTTGCGTCGGATCTCCCAATGCATAGGAATCCGCTATCCTGATGGTTTCTGCCAATGTGGTTGGCATATCTCTTTGCAGTCGCTGCCATAATACACTGGCATAGCGGCATCCTTGGGCGAACCAAGCTATTGCCTGTGATTCTATAACTCCCTCGCATGAATTTCTCAGGTTACACCACCGAGTTAAGAATTCTCTATCTGTCTCATTCGGCCTCTGCTTGCACATGGCTAACTGTTGCGGCCTGTTTGGCCTTTTGTAAGTACTGGTGAAGTTGCTAACGAACATTTCTTCAAAGTCCAATCAACAGTTGATGCTGCCTGCCGGCAGGTTATTCAACTATACTCTAGTTGGTCCTTCCAACATTTGCGGGACATATCGCACTGCCCATCGTAAGTTTCCACCTGCTATTTTTACAGCAGTGGCATAATCGATCAACCAATCTTGTGGTTTGGTGCTCTCATTATATGTTTTTGTGCCTCTTGCCAGCTGAAAGTTCGGCACAGGCGGTTCGCCCATGATCCGCGGTCCGAAGCATGTCGGACCCGGTGGACCCTGTTCTTCTAGCAACTCGGACCGGTACAGCCGGTCTAGCTTTACTCTGGCATCATTCGACGGCAAATCTCTGTACAGAATTCTCTCCTGCATTCCATAGTGATTATTTCCACCATGAATCGCATATTCCATCTCGGAATAACCATCATTGTACCTTTCATTCACCTGATTGTGGCGAGCTGGCCTCGCTTCTCTTTCCTGCCGAGGTTCATGTCTTGGTTGTGGGTTGGGTGGCGGCTCTCTCCTTCCTTCGACCGGGATATTGTTCTCGTGATTCCCTCTTCAGAGTTCTCCTCTTCCGAGATCTCCATTGCCTCGGCTTCCGCTGACTTTCTCGACACGGCCAGGGTTTCTCTCGCCACTGTTACCTCGGCTTCCATTGCCTCTGTTCTCATTTGCTTTTCTGGCTATCGCCAGATCATATGGAACAATTTGCTTATTTCTCTTTCCCGAAGTTACCGCTCTGTCCTTTCGTGCATTGTTTCCAGGTGAAGATGCTGCTGCCACAGATAAGGCAGGTACTGCACCAGCCGAGTGAACCATTCGCGAGGCACCTGGCCTCACCGGGTCTGCTCTGAGCATTTCTTCATTCTGCTGGTTCGCAATGCGCACCAGCTCATTCACTCTTTCTTGCTGTTTCTGCCGGGCTTCTCCGGTCAATCCTTCTAACTCTAATGCTGCGGCATTTGCCGCTCTTAGGTTCTTTGCCGGGGTACTGTACCTCGGCAATCCCAGATCAACTGATTCTTCCCTTTGAGCATCATGCTCCTTGTTGATATCATCTATGAGGTTCTTCCCTCTTAATCTTAACTCGTCAACCCGCTCGGGGGCAACGTCAAGCTTGTTTGCCCTGGCATATTCTCGCAGGGTCCTGTTTAAGGACTCCCGCAAGGCCGACACCTTTTTTGCCTCTATCAGCACTTTTTGCCTGGTCTCTTCCAACTCTTCCTGAGCATTTGCCGGATCAAGTATCGGCACTACAGGTGTAGTCAGATTATCTATCGTTGCCTGAAGAATGTTTTCTGGTTTTTCCAGAGGTGGCCCTCTTACCCTTGGTGCCATTGGGGTTGTGTCCTGCACCTCGGCCTGGTTGGCCACTGAAGGGATTGCCTCGGTGGGTTGTGGAGCTGTCTGCCTGGGCGCCACCTACACACCGGTCGTCGGGTCTCTGCTTGATCCAGCGCCTGCTGCTCCCGCCTGCACCCCGGCTGCGACCATCACCTCGACGCTGCTGACAGTGCGTGCTCCGCGTGGACTGCTTGCAGCGCTAAGGGGAGGTTCTCCTGCAATAACAACCTGGTGAGGATAAACGCCGGAGATGTCGACGCCGACGTAGATCTGGTGCATGCCCAAGTTGATGAAGACGTCGTTGCACGGAGGAGCTCTTCCCTTGAAGCTGCCTTCGTTGTCGCTAACGTAGTCACAGAGATCGAGTCTCCGGACTAAGCCAGAGACAATGCGCTCGCCAGTGTTGATGAAGTTTCCCGTTCGGATCATGACTCCAGCTAGCACCGCTGCTGGCCCCACGGTGGGCGCCAACTGTCATGGTGGTGGCACGGCAGATTCCATGGGTAGGCTAAAGTATGGGGCCAATGGATGCTAGAGGGATCTGGGGAGGGAATATGTAGTTGATTCTACACACAGAAGACTAAGGTAAAGATCTTTATTTCTCCTTCCTTGGGCTACAAGTGCTCCATGAGCTGTTTACAAGTAGAGAGGAAGAACTTTACCAGCCTAACGGTACTAAATGAGCCGATGCCCTTCTCAGGATCCAAGCCTCCCCTTATAAAGGAGAGCCCTGGGTTCCTCTAGGGCTGACGTGGCAAGCATATTCGGGGAATATGCTTGTCCCAAAATAGTAACTCGGCGGCCTTCTTTCTGTGTCGCCCTTCTAATGACGGCAAGGTTCCAGAGGGCCCCTCCTGCGTGCCTCGGGCTTCAGGACTGTCACCTTCGTGACCTCCTTCTGCCCCTCTGTCGCTCTGCGCCTTTGTCCTTCGTGCTTGGCTCTGCTCAGATTCTCCTTAACCTGTGACTAGAGTTTGACTTTAGGCTTCTCCTTCTCCTATAAGCTTCGTATCATTCGGCCCTGCCTCGCATAACTCGACTCGTCCTTCACCTGCATTAAGACCACTCGGGCTAACCCAGCCGACTTATGTACTATTTCGGCCGGGTAATGCCTTGCTATTATCATATGGGTCCTGCTCTTTCATATCTCGGCCAACTTCTATAGGATTCGGCCAACTTAGACTTTAACTCGGAAACTAGACGGGGAACGTTCTTTCGTCTTTACCCTATCCGAGGTCATCTCCCCAACAATACGTGCCCTTTTTGTTAGCCTGACGTGGTCAGCTACTCAGGTGTACACATGTTATCCTCAATCGACGAAGTCGTGAGGTGGGGGAGCCCCCGAGTGCGTTTGTAGCATGGAGTAAAATGCGAATAGTAAACAAAATTTTGGGGCGAGACACTTAGCTTTATTCATATCGTAATGGAGGAGGTACATTGTTCGGCTAAGTAGCCTTGGCTGAATAGCCTTATTGAAAGTAAAAGAGGGAGGTAGCTAGGGGTAGAACCGTCGCAGTTGTGCGACGTTCCATGGGTTGGAGTATGCAACTCCAGACTCCACGTGCTTGAGGCGATAGGCGCCACCTGGGATGACTTCAGTGACGATGTAGGGTCCTTCCCATGGTGACTCTAATTTCTTCGGTCGCTCTTGCTTGAGTCGCAAGACTAGGTATCCTTCGACAAAGGACCTTGGACGCAGCCGTCGGCTATGATAGTTGTAGAGACTCTGCTGGTACACCGCCGATTGAGCTGCTGCTATGTCTTGCGCTTCGTCGAGTGTGTCGACAGCGTCTTTGAGTGCAACCGTGGATTCGGCTTCGCTATAAGCGACGACCCGTGGGGCCTGGTGGTGTACCTCTGCTGGTAGCACGGCTTCGGCTCCATGCACCATGAAGAACGGCGTGTAGCCGGTTGAGCTGTTTGGCATTGTACGCAGGCTATGTGGCACGCCGAACCTGTAGACAATGGATTCAAAGAACTTGACGGCAGTTTTGCCCTTTTGGTTAGTGACCGGCATGGCCTCAATCCACTTGGAGAATTTGTCAACTGCGACCAGGAGGTAGACGTGTCCCCCTTTCGAGGACCTTGGCAGCTTGCCGATCATGTCTATGCCCCATTGGGCGAAAGGCCAAGCCAAAGGTATGGGCCTGAGCTCTGACCCGGGTGCGTGTGGTTTGTCGGCAAACCTTTGGCATCCGTTGCATCTTAGGACGATGTCCTTGGCGTCATTCACGGTCGTTGGCCAGTAGAATCCAGCTCGTAGAGCTTTGGCGACAAGGGAGCAACTGCCTGCATGATGGCCGCAGATGCCCTCGTGGATGTCTTGGAGGATGGTTTTTCCGTCGCCGATGGTGACGCATCTTTGTAGTACACCCGAAATGCTGCGCTTGTACAGCTCGCCGTTTATGATGGTGAAGGCTTTGGACCGGCGAGATATGCGTCGGGCATCCGTCGGGCTATCAGGCAGTTCTCCGTCTATCAAGTACCGGAGGTATGGCCGTGTCCAAGTTTCTTCGACTGCCATGACCCGCATCAGGTTGACCACAGCGACCTTTGTTTCTAGCTTTTCGGGTCCTTCTTGACCGTCGGGTAGCGCAGTCCCCGAGTGTTCTGCTTCTTCAGGTGATCCCTTGGGGAATTTCCGCTTGATGGATGGTATGCAGATCTGTTCAAGGAACACACCTGGTGGCACCCGTGTGCAGGTGGAGCCGATGTTGGCGAGTCTGTCGGCCTCCTCGTTGCTTTCTCTTCCAACATGCCGAAGCTTGCAGCCATCAAAGCCTCCTTCGAGTGCGTTGTAGAGTGCGCGGTACGCGATCATGTTGGCGACGTGCGCGTCGCACTCGTTCATCGTCTGCTGGACGACGAGGTTGGAGTCACCGTAGATGACCAGGCGCGTTGCGCCGCAGATCTTTGCCATTCTCATGCCATGGATGAGGTCTTCGTATTCTGCTTCGTTGTTGGAAGCTCGAAACTTCATCTAGAGGACGTACTTCATCTTATCGCCCTGCAGGGAGGTCAGTATGACCCCGGCTCCTGCTCTGGCTTCACTCTTGGAGCCGTCGAAGTGCATTGTCCATGACTGTGTCATGTCTGGGGTGTCTGGCAGCTGCAGCTGCATCCAGTGTACAAGGAAGTCTGGGAGGACTTGAGACCTAATCGCGTGGCGTTTCTCATAGATGATGTCTAGAGGTGACAGCTCGATGCCCCCACAGGGCCACGCGTCCTGTGGCCTCTGGGTTGTTCAGGATGCTGTTCAGGGGTGCCTCGTTGACGACCATCACCTGGTGCTCCTAGAAGTAGTGGCTCAATCGACGAGCCGTCATGAACACGCCGTAGGCGAGTTTTTGGTAGTGAGGGTACCTCTGCTTTGTTGGTGTCAATACCTCACTGAAGTAGTAGATTGGGCGTTGGACCCCATGGGTCTTGCCCCCTTCGGGTCGCTCGACCACCAGTACGGTGCTCACAACCTGGTGTGTAGCTGCTATGTATAGCAGTAGGGGCTCGTGCTCCTTTGGCGTAACCAAGATGGGCGAGGTGGAGAGCAGCCGCTTTAGATCTTCGAATGTGTCATCCGCCTCAGGCGTCCACTCGAATTTGTCTGCCTTGCGCAACAACTGGTAGAATGGCAGTGCTTTCTCGCCCATGCGGCTGATGAACCTGCTCAATGCCGCTATTCGTCCTGCAAGCTGCTAGACACCCTTGAGGTTTTTCGGCTTCTCCATGGCCATTATGGCTCGGATTTTCTTCGGGTTCGCCTCGATCCCGCGCTAGGAGATGAAGTAACCAAGCAGCTGGCCTGATGGGACGCCGAAGGCGCACTTTTCAGGGTTAAGCTTGATCCTTTAGTGGTCGAGATTATCGAACATCTCGCGGAGATCGTCGATGAGTGTTCTCGCCCCCTGGTTTTGATGACTATGTCGTCGACATAGACTTGGACATTGCGACTGATCTGGTCCTTCAGGCATGCCTGCATGCACCGCTGGTACGTGGCACCTGCGTTCTTTAGCCCGAAGGGCATTGTGTTGTAGCAGAACACTCCGAACAGCGTGATGAACGCCGTTTTCTCCTGATCTTTGACCTTTAGTCGAATCTGGTTGTAGCCTGAGTAGGCGTCGAGGAAGGAGAGTTTCTCGCATCCTGCAGTCGAATCGATGATCTGGTCGATCTGAGGGAGAGGGAAGTGTTCCTTCGGGCAGTGCTTGTTCAGTGACGTGAAGTCCACGCACATCCGCAGGATGTACGTGTCCTTTTTGGGGACCATCACTGTATTGGCGAGCCACTCGCTTTATTTAATCTCCTTGATGAAGTTTGCAGCGAGTAGTCTGTTGACTTCAATCCCTATGGCTTCGGCCCGGGGCTCGGACAGTCTCCGGATGGACTGCTTGACAGGCTTGGCGTCTGGAAAGATGTTGAGTGCATGCTCGGCGAATTCCCTGGGAACTCCTGACATGTCCGTAGGACACCAGGCGAAGATTTCCCAGCGCTCACGGAGGAATTTGACGAGTGCGCTTTCCTATGCGGGGCTGAGATCTTTGGCGATCAGCGCCATCTTGGAGGCATCCGTCGGGTGGACCTGCATCTTCTTTGTGTTGATGGTGGAGTCAAAAGACAGATCAGGTGTGTTTTGCCGTGCGACTAGGGGTGCCCCATTGTCCGTCACCTCGCGGAGCCTTACGAGCTCCTCTTGCATGCCGAATGACTGGGAGATTCTGTTGAAGTCCCTGTCGCAGTGGTCCGATCGGGTGAAGCTCCCGTGGACCGTGATGACGCCCCTGGGTCCTGGCATCTTGAGTAGCAGGTACGCGTAGTGTGGTACTGCCAGGAACCTTGCGAATGCTACACGCCCAAGGATGGCATGGTATTGTGATGGACAGTCCACCACTTCGAACTCGAGCCACTCGCATCGGAAGTTATCCAGTTTGCCGAAGATGACGTCGAGCCATATCTTTCCCAGGGGGAATATGCCCTTTCCTAGAACAATGCCATGGAACGTTGTGTATGATTGTTCCAGGCTGCACGGCGAGATCCGCATTGCTGTTAGGGTGCTTGCGAACATCAGGTTGATGTCGCTGCCACCGTCCATGAAGACGTGGCTCATCTCGAAACCTCTGATCTGCGCCTCAAGCACCAGGGCAGCATGACCTGGGCGAGGGACCTGGCAAGGGTGATCCGAACGGCTGAACGTAATGCAGGACTCCGATCCGCTGAGCTACTCAGGGATGGCGGGTGGAGCTGTCACGGCCAGGTTGATCTGACGGGTGATTTTCTTCTGCACCCTATTCGTTGGGCGCCCTTTTTGGATCATCAGCGCTCCTTTCGGCGGGGGATACCCATGCCCACCGTTATTCTATGCGGGTGTGACTGGGTGGTTCGGGCCTCCTACAGGTGGCGGTGGAGGAGCTCCATGCGCTATCTCGCCTGGTACGGGTGCGTTCCCGAATCCAGGGTTTGGGGCTTGCTGCCTCATCTGAGCCATGCTTTCGCTGAGTTTCTGGAACTCGCGGCAGTCCTTGAGCATGTGGCTTGCCTTCTTCTTACCATCCTGCTTGTCGATGTAGAAGTGGATGGTGCATGGACCCGATAGTTTTTCGTATGCTGAGGGTCCGTCGTCGCGACCGCGGCGCTGCCATGACTCTGCTAGGCGTCCTCCATCGCGTAAATTGCCTCTGTGGTATCCGCCGCTGTTGCGGTTCCCATCGCTACGGCGGTCGGCGTAGCCAGCCGCGACCATGTCGGGTCCATCGCGATCGTCGTAGAAGCGCGATCTCCTCTTGCTACGGCGTTCTCGCCGTCGGCTGTAGTCGTCCTCTTCCTCTGAGTGCGCTCGGTGGACGGAGTCCTCGTCGTCGACCCACCTATTGGCGATGTCCATGAGGTGGTCGAGTGTCTTTGGATTGACGCGCCCAAGTTCTTCTTTGAAGTCCTGGCGCTTGACGCCGTCCTTGAAGGCATCGATAGCCCTTTCTTCGGAGATGTGCGCCGTGGAGTTCTTGGTGTTGGACCAGCGCAGTATGTACGAGCGAATGGATTCGCCCGTTCGTTGAGTGCAGGCTCGTAACTCCTCGATCGAGGCAGGCCTCTTGATGGTGCCTTTGAAGTTTCGGACGAAACTGTACGACAGCTCCTCCCAACTTTGGATGGATCCTGAGGATAGGCTGCTTAGCCAGATCCGAGTTGCGCCTGTCAGCTGCAGCTGAAGGCATTGCATGGCGGTTTCCCTGCTTCCACCGTGCAGCTTGACGGACGACAAGTGGTCGATGAGCCATGCTCTCGGGTCCTGTGTGCCGTCGAACTTCGGAGTGTCCGAAGGGAGCTTGAAGTTTCACGGCATCCTTGTTCGTCGGACAGATCTGCTGAAGCATCGAGCTCCGCAGAGTTCTCCTTCGTCTTCATCCATCTCGGATTCAGACGAGCATACGCGATTGGCGCGTGCTTTGTCGATCTTGCACTGCGTTAGCTCGTTTCGAGCGTCGTAGTCGCGGCTGCGATGGCGTGAGCTCTTATGCCTTCGAGGAAGGTCATGCTCTTCGTCCTCGGATGAGGGTGTGGGGCTGCGGTTGAAACTGACCGTAGCCTTCTTTTTTGGCTCCGCAGGAGCTTCTCCGTGGAGCGCAGCTCCGAGTCCGAGTCCGGTAAGCGCGGACTTGTGCATGACCCTCTTCGGGTCCCCCTCCGGAGGTGGGTGGGACGCGAGGTACATGGTGGCTGCCATGATCGCAGCTTGCAGCGTTTTTGGGATGATGTTGCTGTCGGCGTCCATCTCCATGAAGGACGCGTTGAGGGATCGGGTCACCTCGCGATGCTCTTTGGGGTCCATGTTCTCCATCCGAGAACGGTGCTTGTTCCCGTTGTTGTCGTGCGAGTGGGAGCCAATGCTCATGGCGGAGAGCGCAACTCATCGCGTACTGGACTCCGAAGCTGCTTGCTTGCACTTGTCAAGCACTTCCTGCATCTTGATCTGCTTCTTGTGCTCCTCGATGAGGAGCATGTGGTATGCCATCAGTAGATCTTGTGAGGCATCAGCGGGCAGGATCTTGTTGCCTGCCACGGCCTTGCATGCTTGAGCCCATCCCTCCTCGTTGAGGTGGATGACCCAATTGTTGTTTTCCCCATTGGGTGGGGGGATTGGCTTCTTCTGTTTCCACCGTTTCTACCATGTGGGTTGGGTGGAGGATTGTGTTCCTGAACCTGGATGAACGCGGCGCACTGGTAGCACTCGTAGATCGGTCTGCTGCTGCCGCAGCTTTCTGATCCGGAACCGTAGGTCCCTTCGTCCGATGGCGGATCACACGGATCGGAGTTGTAGCTGCTGCTGTCATAGAACTCGTCTGTTGATGGTGATGTGCGTAGCCCGTGAAGCGGGCCTGATCGATGGTAGGGGCACCCGCTCTGGAAGGCGGAGAGTGTCAGTATGCCCCACCTAGAAGCAGAAGCTCCCGAATAGGATCTCGAGTCCGTCGCCAATAGGCTTGAAGTCCTTCATGGTGTCCGGTGAGTGGGCGGTGAAGTCGAAGGTGCCGAAGAGGAGATGGCTCTCCGTCGCCGCAGAGTTGTAGATCGCTCGGGTTGGGACCGTCACGATCGCACAATCAGCGTCCCTAGTTCCCACAGACGGCGCCAATTGACGAGGTTTAATCTCGTCAATGCCCATTGTTATGGACTTGGGTTTTGGAGAAGATGGGGATGTTGGAGATCGCGGAACGGTTAGCAAACAAGCAACACGGGGACACAAGATTTACCCAGGTTCAAGCCCCCAGAGGGAAAACCCTACTCCTGCTTGTCTGCTCTTGATTACGGCGGAACCGAAAGTTACAGGGGTGCGCAGATGCAATCTAGTGTGGAGGTGTGTATGCGGTGGTGTGCGAGAGATTGTAAGAGAGCCTCTTCCTCGTGCCCTCCTGGCCCTTATATAGAGATAGGAAGGTCCCAGGCACAGATCGAGTCGGTTACAGGTTTTAGGGTTTACCCCTTTGAATTTCCTATCTACTATAGTCTTGCTCTCCAAGGATCCGAAGGCGTCATGGGCCTTGGCCACCCGAAAATCTTCATGGGCCGGCTTATATTCGTCGTGGGCCTTCCTTGGGCTAGACTAGGTATGCTGAGGTCGTGTACCCGCGGGGTATAACCATGTCACCTAAGGTTACCACGTTGATGTCGGCATCTTCATAGTGCGCCTTGACCATCGATAGCGCCATCCTTGCACAAGCCCGTGTACAGGAAGCTTTCCAGCTTCAAATACGCTCGGGGGCTTGGCGCAGGATCTCCGAGAACTTCACCACGGAATCCACCGCTTTGATATTCATCTGGAGGGGCTTGGATATCTCCTTGGCCTGCCTGATGGCGGTGCTGATAAAGTTGCCATCGAGGACCATTCATTCCTTAGGCGGAGGAGGCGATTGGGTTAAACCAATAGGAGCTGCAATTCCGACAATGGAGCACATGCGTTCAATAACACAAAAATTCAAAGTATCTGACTTACAGTAGTACAAGACGGAGATTCACTTATCAAAGATGCTCACCTCAGCTTGCTAGAGAGTCTCCGCCATGGAGTCCCGTTCTTGTCGAAGGATCTTGTATGCTTCAAGATTGCGCTGATTCTGCTCATCGGCAGCTCTCTTCTGCTCTTTCAGCATCGCAATCTCCCCCTTCAAGCGGTTGATCTTATTGTTCGCAGACTCCTGTAGCGCCGCCATGGACTCCTCATGCATCTTGAGGGTATTAGTCCTCTCCTTCTTAAGGATCTTGTTTTTGCTGTCCAGCAACTGAATGTGCTTGGACTGCTCAACAATGTCCTTGGCCTTGGAAATGGTAACTGCAAGTCGGAGAAACAATAAGACACAGTGAGTAGTCGGAGAATGGTGGCACAAGACCAAGTCGGAGTATGAAAACGAAAGGAAAAATAGACTCTTGCTCTTGGTGATTTGTTCCTTCAAGAAGGCAGTTTTACCCTTTTCGGCTTCCAGCTATGCGCGCATCTTGTGGAACTTCTCGTTGGCGACGCCTCTCCGAGCATTCTCATTCTGTGGAAAGAAAATTTAAAGCTGCTTAATCTACTTGGAGCATATAGACGGATAGCTATCCACCTAGAGGCTTGGGGGCTACAGTATAAAGTTTTTAACTTGACAAAATGCTTAGTCTTTCTTTAAGCACCTAGTCGGAACTAATTCAGTTTTCAACTAGACGCTTGGGGGCTATAGTACGAGTTTTAAATTCAGCATATATGCTTAGTCTTTCTTTAAGCATCTAGTCGGAACTAATTCAGTTACAACTAGAGGCTTGGGGGCTACAGTATTGAAGTTTACAAACACTGCGTATGCTACGCTAAAAGTATCTAGTCGGAATAATTCATTCAAACTAAATACTTGGGGGCTACAGTGAGAAGTTTTCTAGCTTAGTCACTCTTAGAGAATTCAGATGCAAAGACCTATGGTTTTCCATCTAAATCCTCAGGGGCTACAATGGGATACTCATATGAAATATAAAATACAAATAAAACTTACAAGTGCCATGATCTTGAGGTTGGTAGCACTCTCGGCAAACAACTTGCTGAAGTAAAGGTTGTTTCCTTGCAAGATATCTGCTTGTCGGAGAAGCTCCTCAAGACCGCAGGCTGGAGATGTCGGTGCTGCACCAGGAACCATAGTGGAGATACTCGGCGTAAGCGGCAGGTAGACTATCTTCGGGAGCTCTTTGGTTATCCTAGGTGCAGAGGCGCCGCCTTGATAGACGTTCCACCCACCATCACTGCCTTACCGCTACCGATGGCATCCTTAGCCGGAGCTTCAGCCATTTTGGTTGCGGTGCTTTCTTGCATCGCCTGCTCGCCGGCAACAACGAGATCCGTGGAGGCAACTAAGTCCACTTCCATGGCGGAAGGGCCAGATGCATCCTTAGCCAGAGAGCTTGTCGGAGCAGGTGTGGGCTGGACGCTAGGAGTGACATGGAAGATGGAGGGAGATGCTTGGTGCGGCACATCTCGCTGCAACATATCTTTAATGTTTTTAGAAGCCCCCGATGCTTTGGAGGTCTTGTTCAAACTCAAGCCAGCTTTCTTCCTGAAACATGCAAAAGTATAAGTACTGGAAAAAGACGAACAATGGACAATGTCGGAGGAAAATAAGCTTACACGATAGTGGGTGCTTTGGTAAAAGGGACCCCGGTAATCTTTCTTTTCTCCGCCTCCAGGGCGGTAGTGGGTTTCTTGGAGGCTCCACCCTCCGTCTTCTTCTTCTTGCCTCTGTCGGCAGCGTTAGAGGTGGAGCTCTTCCGCTTTTGCGCCAACGGGACATCGTTGTCGGACACGACGGTGACTTCCTTCATCTTGGGGTCGTAGATTTGGACAGCCATGCTATCCTCCTCTAGACTGCTGAGCTGTTAAGTGAAAACCCATAGTGTTAGATGAGAAGGTCATGGCTAGACAGAAGAACTGGAGTATATGTCATACATGGAAAATAAACGAGTACCTTTGGGCACTTGCCCTCCTCAAACATGTCGTAGGTGATGGTGAAGCCACGCTTCATGTCCTTCACCTTGACGATGTCCTTGAGGCGAAGCTTGACAAAGTCACTCGAGAAATTGTCCTCGGAAATATGGAAGCTATCCTTCCTCTCCTTAGAGTACTCGTGCATCAGCTTGGAGTGGTGCTGCAAAGCCTGGATACGCCTAACGAACCAGCACATGGCTAGGTCCAATCCGGTTTTACCCGTCTCCACAAACCACTCTATCCGCCTTATGGCGTGAGAGGCATCGTTGTCGGGGGGAAGGGTGGCCTGGGATCTCCATGTCGGGGCTTTGGCAGCGGCTCCATCGACGAAGTCCGGATACGTCGCTTCTCGGCCATCCAGAGGGATATCTGGGCCTTAGAAGTACGCCAGTTGCTAGTTCTTGCAGGACTCATGGCCGACGATGTTGGGGAACCGCCGGCCAGGCCGGATCTTAAAACTAATCGTCCCACAATTCCTGAGCTCATCTGATGGCGCCCAGTACTTGTCGTGGGACGCTTCGTTGGAAACCCCAAGATCAAGGTATGAAGCAGCACAGCGGCAAGTTTCCCTCTTAAGAAACAGAGGTTATCGAACCAGTAGGAGGAAGGAAATGTCACATAGGTGTTGCAAGCAACGTGGAGACCTGCACAACACAAACTCAAGACTTTGCCCCAACGAATCAGTGAGGTTGTCAAGCTCAGCGGTTTGCTGTAACAAAGGATTAAACATATGGTGTGGAAGATAATGGTGGTTTGCAGCAAGTAAACAGGTAACAGTGGAAGATGTATCAATGGTAAAGATTGGACCAGGGTCCATAGTTCACTAGAGGTGCTCTCCTTAGATAAAAAACATGGCATGAAGGGTAAAAAAATTACAGCGGGACAATTGACAGGAACTGAGCAAGGCATAACAATGCAATTACTAGTCAGAAAGATCCTATGAGGCTGATTGGGCAATACAACAATATACATAGACCGCCATCCAACGGCATCTATGACTAGAAGTCCACCTTCAGGTTATCATCCGAACCCCTCCAGTATTAAGTGGCAAGCAACAGACAACTATCACTTCCCTTGGAAACTAGAGGCATGAACCCACTATCGAGCATAAATACCCCCTCTTTTAGTCACTAGCAACTACTTGGACAAGATAGCTACTTACAACGGAGAGCATGGAAGATCACAAACAACACAGACATGATAGAATCATAAAGATAAATCCATTAATCAAACCAACATAATAATCTCAATATCCATCGGATCCCCGCAAACACAACATGCATGATTACAAATAGATTAGATCTTGATCATGAACGGAGCTCACAAGATCTATATATGAAAGCACAAAGGAGGAGATACAACCATCTAGCTACTACATGGACCCATAGTCCAAGGTGGAACTACTCACGCATCATACCAGAGAGAAGGCCTCCGAGATGATCTCCCCTCCGGCAGGGTGCCGGGAAGAACTTCAGATCCCCCCTGATCTAGGGACGATGGTGGCGGCGGCTACAGACGGTTTCGTGGAATTCTGATTGGGTACTCAGGGTTTCTGCATCGGGGGCTTCTTATAGGCGAAGGGGCGATACCGGGAGGCGGTCAGGGCCACCAAACCCTAGCCAGACGCAGTCCCACCCGCCCCCGGACCTGGGTGGTTCTGGCCCCCCTGGCTGGCCCCTCTGGCTCTCCTCTAGACTTCTTGTTCCCCACGGAAAGTAATTGACTTTGTCCTTTGTCTCGTCCAATTCCGAGAATATTTCTTTACTAACTTTTCTGAAACCAAAAACAGCAGAAAACAGGCATCTGGCACTATTGCAACTTGTTAATAGGTTAGTACCAGAAAACATGTAAAAATCACCTCAAAGTGTGGACAAGTAAAGCAAAGTAGATACAAAACAAGCATGGAGCATCAAAAATTATAGATACGTTTCCAACGTATCAACATCCCCAAGCCTAATTCCTGCTCGTCCTCGAGTAGGTAAGTGATAAAAAGAATAATTTTTAAGGTGACATGCACCCTCACAATAAAGATCCAACCATTTGCAAGCATTGAAAGCTGGGATCAAAGAACTCTAA
This sequence comes from Avena sativa, assembly GCA_916181665.1. Lineage (NCBI taxonomy): Eukaryota > Viridiplantae > Streptophyta > Magnoliopsida > Poales > Poaceae > Avena > Avena sativa. Next base: position 427,875,277 of record OV702293.1, read on the forward strand.
ACATGTGCATGAAATATGGAGTTCTAACAATAGGACAAAGTAACTATGCATGCAACATGAAAGGCTAAAACCAAGATCATGAATAACATGCATTGAAAAACATTTGTTTTGTTTCACATGCAGAAAACATAGCTTAGTGGCAATCAGCTTTTCCCTCATAGAGTAGCAATATAGATGCATTGGACACCTGCAAAGTTCACAAGGGTGACTATAAACAAGTAGCACAAGAACAAGTAATAACACAATATGCATCAATTAATAAGCTTTGGAACACTACACACAGAATGACAACTATGCTCTCTTAATGGTGCCTAAAGGTAGAAGGTGGAGACTCAATAGTGGTGGAAGAAAGGACTTTTTGTAAAGGAAGCAGGGATTACAAGTTTCAAAAAGAGCTTCCAAAAATTATGGTACTTGTTATCTTTCAGCCCTCATTGCCCCTATCATAAGCATCTTGAAGTGGTTAAGGTTAAAGTGGCAAAGCTGGAGTATATGTTTGACAAAGTATAAGTTGGAAATCTCATGCCCCTTGAATACAAGGGTCACACCTCATGCATACTCAATTTTGGGTCCAGGTAAGTTCTTGTCATTGTAAGTATTTGCATATCATTGAGATCCGCCAACGGGGTACCCCTTGCACATGGTACATGAGCTTTCCCATAACCAAAATGACAAGGCAGGCAGACAATGAGGATCTCAGCAATCTTTTTATTTACCATATGCATAGCTTTTATTGAGGATGCTTCATAGATAGGTCACTATGGTGATGCTGCAAGTTTCCACCATGATTAGGCATGGATTAGGCTAGCGGCCCAGGCGTTTCTCTAACACAGGATACAAACTTCATGGACTTACAAGTCCCCTCTTTATTTCACACCGGTGACATCCATAGACAAAAGAACATGATATCAACTGAGTACAACAAGGTACAAGTGCAATGTTGAAAACGTTCCCCGTGACAGCACGGTTCTGCTAACTCCAACTTATAAGTGCAAGCATATACAACAAAGTTGTCACAATGGTTCAAGTTTAATAGGGGCAAAGAATATAAAGTGTGCCATCAAGTTCGTGAGGGATTTAATCACTAAGTTTTCACATAACAAAATAGTTTTTAATTGGAAGATAGTTGAAAGCAAGAATATACTTTGGAATGGTGTAACACACCATGCATAGGAGTTTATAGTGGACACTTTGGAATAACTTGGTTTCTTGGGAGTTGGAAGCATGAGTAGAACTTACTCATACAAGTGGAGGCTAGCAGAGCAACCAACTAAGAGAGAAATAATGGCCAAAATCATGCAATGCAACAAAGCAAACTAACCAAAGCAAAGAGTGGTACTACAAGTAAAGGACTAAATGATCATAAAGGCTAATGGTGACTTGTCATAGTCATAACATGGTGCGAGCATGTTCCAAGTCAACCCAAGCAAAACATCAAAGGAGAAAACCACAATACTATGATTTTGCATGCTAAAACAACACATAATTTCTTCAAGGCACACTAATCAATCCCAATTGTTTGGAACAAGACATGATACAACAATAATCACTAAGCATAATGCTAAAACAACACCTAGAATGTCATGCTAAAGCCTAAGTCACAGTCAATGCAAGCTCCTCTTGCACTTCAAGCAAGAACTTACTACTCCTTTCCAAACACAAAGCAAACTTATTTGCAAAACAACAGAGCGAGAACAGGGGTCCAAAATACTTTATTGAAGCAATCTAAACAATCTAAGCAAAGCAAACGAAAACTAAGACTCTCCAAGAACAACACAACTATGCATGAAACAATAAAAACGAAGTGTCTAGACATACCTGAGCTTTTTATTGATGAAGAAGGGGATGCCTTGGGCATCCCCAAGCATTGATGCTTGTACCTCTTGGATATTTATTGGCTGACACCATGGTGGCATCCCCAAGCTTTAGCTTTTGTCCATTCTTCATCTCATTGCATCATTCTCTCTCCACACCTGAAATTTTTCCTTCATACAAAACTTCACACAATCTTCATTAGCAACATTAGTGTATTCAAAAGATATTAGACCCCTGGCAAAGATTTAGAACAGCAAGGCTTTTCAGTAAAAACACAAGCTACAGTAGTAACTCCTTCAAAAATCTCAATTTACCTAAAGAGAACTCAAAAAGGAATCAATAAGAAGCAAATGCAAATAATGGCAGAAATCTGTCAAAACAGAACAGCAGGTAGAAACGAATTTTTCAAACAACTTATGTTACTCAAATAAAAAAGTGTTGAACTAACTAAAGTTAGATAACATACTGGGGGATTTATTCGTAAATTTTGAGCTCAATCCGAGTTACAGATCCTCCTCACGAATTTTCTGGTGGAGGACAGAAATCTGTTTCGGGACAGCAACTCCCCAAATCTTACTTCCCTCTCATTAGAGGTTATTCTTGGCACAAAAAGCAAACAAAAAGGATAAGGAGAGGTCATTACAGAATTAATAACTTCCAAGACTCAAGGAAACTCTTGGGTTATCTCCCAACAAGTACTTTTCTTTAACGCCTTTAAGTTAGGCACAAGAAGGAAGAAGAATCAAGTATTTTCAAATGAGGAAGCATTAACATCAAACCTTGCTTTCAAAGGAGGAGCAAAAAGCAACTTCTCTCTTCTCATAGGGAAGTGTTAAATACCTTTCTTGAATGGAAAATGATATTTATTGGTGCCTTCTTTCATATCAATGATGGCACCAACTGTTCCAAGAAAAGGTCTTCCGAAAGTAATAGGACAGGAAGCATTGTATTCAACATCCAAAATATAGAAATCAACAGGGACATAAGCATTGTTAACCATAATGAGAACATCATTAATACTCCCCATGAGTTTCTTCTTAGCATTATCATTGAGTGGGACATCCAAATAACAATCTTCTAATGGTGGCAAATCAAGCATTTCATAAATCTTCCTAGGCATAATAGAGACAATAGAACCAAGATCACATGAAGCTTTGAGATCAAAGTCATTCACTTGCATATTAATAATGGGTTCCCAACTATCTTCTACTTTCCTAGGAATACAAGCTTTGTGTTTTAGCTTCTCTTCCTTAATCTTAACAAGAGCATCTGTAATGTGTTTAGTAAAGGCAACATGCATATCACTAGCATCAGGACTTCTAGCAAGCTTTTGCAAGAACATAATCACTTCAGAAATATTGCAACCATCAATATCAAAGTCCAACATCATCACTAGTAGTAGGCTCAATAGTCTTAGGCATAGTAGGAGGAATAGGGGCTACTTGTGGTTTAGTGGTGATAGTGCACACACTATTGTTGCTATCAATTTTAGATTCCCTTTCCCACTTAGCATGAAGTTGAGCTAACAGCCTAACATTTTCATCAATAGTAACTAGTATGGCATGAGCAGTAGCAAAAGTGTTTTCCATAGTTTCAGGTTTAGCAGCCATTTTATTAATCAAGGAGGACTGGGTTTCAGACAAAGAGGATATATTTTTCTCAACAGTTAAAAGATTTTCCTCTATAGTCTTATTGAAAGTGGTTTGTTTACTAATAAAGTCCATGAGCATGACTTCAAGTTCAGAGGGGGCACTTCTAGCATTATTGTAAGAGTTTCCATAGGAATTGCCATTATTAGGAGGATAAGGCCTATAATTGTTGTTGCTACCAAAATTATTCCTATAGGCATTGTTGTTGAAATTGTTGTTTCTAATGAAGTTCACATTAACTTGCTCTTCTTGAGCAACCAAATAGGCTAAGGGAACGCTATTAGGATCTAGAGGATCTTTCCCATTAACAAGCATAGCCATAATAACATCAATCTTTTCACTCAAAGAGGAGGTTTCCTCAGCAGAATTTACCTTCTTACCATATGGAGCTCTCTCAACATGCCATTCAGAGTAGTTAACCATCATATTATCAAGGAGCCTTGTTGCAGCACCCAAAGTGAGGCCCATGAAAGTACCTCCAGCAGCTGAATCCAGCAGGTTTCTTGAGGAGAAGTTCAAACCTACATAAAAAGTCTGGATAATCATCCAAGCAGTGAGTCCATGAGTAGGGTAATTTTTAACCAAAGAGTTTATTCTTTCCCAAGCAGGAGAAACATGTTCACTATCAAGCTGTTTAAATTTCATAATGTCACTTCTCATAGATATAATCTTAGAAGGAGGATAGTACTTTCCAATAAAAGCATCTTTGCACTTAGTCTAAGAATCAATACTATTTTTAGGCAAAGAAAGAAACCATTCTTTAGCTTTTCCCCTCAAGGAGAAAGGAAAAAGCTTGAGCTTAATAATATCTCCATCTACATCTTTATACTTTTGTATCTCACAAAGTTCAACAAAGCTATTAAGATGAGCAGCAGGATCATTGGAACCAGCACCAGAAAATTGCTCTCTCATCACAAGATTCAACAAGGCAGGCTTAATTTCATAAAAGGTAGCATCAGGAGCAGGTGGAGCAATAGGAGTGCTTAAGAAATCATTGTTGTTGGTGCTAGTGAAGTCACACAACTTGGTGTTCTCAGCAGAGTTCATTTTGGCAAAGGTGGGCAAGCCAAAAACAGCAGCAGCTAGAGCAGGAACTAATTTTTTTGTGTTTTTGAATAAGGCAAGCAAACCAAACTAGACTAATTTTTTGGGTTTTTTTTAAAAGAGGCAAACAAAACCAAGCAAAAGAAACAAACCAAACTAAAAACAAAGTAAAGAGGAAGGAAGTGAAGGACTCCCCTAGTGAAGACGTCCTTAGCCTCCCTGGCAACAGAGCCAGAAAATAGCTTGATGGCGCCCAGTACTTGTCGTGAGACGCTTCGTTGGAAACCCCAAGAGCAAGGTATGAAGCAGCACAACAGCAAGTTTCCCTCAGTAAGAAACCGAGGTTATCGAACCAGTAGGAGAAAGGAAACGTCACACAGGTGTTGCAAGAAGCGCGGAGACCTGCACAACACAAACTCAAGACTTTGCCCAAAGGAATCAGTGAGGTTGTCAAGATCACCGGTTTGCTGTAACAAAGAATTAAACGTATGGTGTGGAAGATAATGGTGGTTTGCAGCAAGTAAACAGGTAACAGTGAAAGATGTATCAATGGTAAAGATTGGACCGGGGTCCATAGTTCATTAGAGGTGCTCTCCTTAGATAAAAAACATGGCATGAAGGGTAAACAGATTACAGTGGGGCAATTGACAGGAACTGAGCAAGGCATAACAGTGCAATTACTAGTCAGAAAGATTCTATGAGGCTGATTGGGCAATACAACAATATACATAGACCTCCATCCAACTGCATCTATGACTAGAAGTCCACCTTGAGGTTATCATCCGAACCCCCTCCAGTATTAAGTTGCAAGTAACAGACAATTGCTTTAAGCAAAGTGTGTAAGGTAAACAGTCCACATGTTCCATGAACAAGAGACCGTTGTTTTCTCCCTAGTAGCAACAACACATCTACAACCGAAGAGATTTTTGTCACTTCCCTTGGAAACTAGAGGTATGAACCCACTATCGAGCATAAATACCCCCTCTTGGAGTCACTAGCAACTACTTGGCCAAGATAGCTACTAACAACAGAGAGCATGCAAGATCACAAACAACACAGATATGATAGAATCATAAAGATAAAACCATTAATCAAACCAACATAATAATATCAATATCCATCGGATCCCCGCAAACATAACATGCATGATTACAAATAGATTAGATCTTGATCATGAACGGAGCTCACAAGATCTATACATGAAAGCACAAAGGAGGAGATACAACCATCTAGCTACCTCATGGACCCATAGTCCAAGGTGGAACTACTCATGCATCATACCGGAGAGAAGGCCTCTGGGATGATCTCCCCTCCGGCAGGGTGCCGGGAAGAACTTTTGATCCCTCCGATCTAGGGACGATGGTGGCGGCGGCTACAGACGGTTTCATGGATTTTTGATCGGGTACTCAGGGTTTCTGCATTGGGGGCTTCTTATAGGCGAAGGGGCGAGACTGGGAGGCGGCCAGGGCCACCAAACCCTAGCCAGGCGCAGGCCCACCTACCCCCGCACCTGGGGTGGGTCTAGCCCCCTGGCTGGCCCCTCCGGCTCTCCTCTAGACTTCTTGTTCCCCACGGAAAGTAATTGACTTTGTCCTTTGTCCCGTCTAATTCCGAGAATATTTCTTTACTAACTTTTCTGAAACCAAAAACAGCAGAAAACAGGCATCTGGCACTGTTGCACTTTGTTAATAGGTTAGTACCAGAAAACATGTAAAAAAGCATCTCAAAGTGTGGACAAGTAAAGCAAAGTAGATACAAAACAAGCATGGAGCATAAAAATTATAGATACGTTTCCAACGTATCATCATCCTTGCCGGCTTCGGCTTCCCTCTTGACGGTGAAGAAGTAAATAAAGAGATCTAACCTAGGCCTAATCCCTAGGTAACCCTCACAAAGAGCCGCATAGTTGCTGAATGCGAGGATGCTATTGGGGGAAAGGTTCTGAGGTTGAACCCGGTAATGGTTGAGTACAGCTAGGAATAAATTGGAGATGGGCAAGGAAACACCGTGTACCAATTGTGCCTTGAGGTACACCTTCTCTCCAACTTGGGGAGAAGGGGTGACCTCGCCGGCCGGCGTCGCCTGCCAGACGAGCCCCTCCATCGCAGGGAGGTAACCCTCGATGAGCAGCTCCTTGATGTCGTTGTCTGTGATGTCTGAGCCGCGCCAGTCCCCCTTATGGGAATCGTTCTCTTCTTCCAGCAGCTCTAGCGCCGCTGGATTATGGTCGCCGCCGGTGGATTCAACCACCGCGGATTTGGGTAGCACCAATACCTCTGGGGGCACATGGACGGTGCTCGCCGGCTTCGCCGCGGCATCGCCTGCCGCCGCCATGGAGGGAGTAGAGTTGCTGCTCGCCATTGGAGAGGGAGAGTGGTGACTGGAAAGATTGGGAGGCTAGGGTTTTTTCGCGTGTCGTGCGGAGAGCTCGAGGAGGTGCTCGCTGGAGGAAGAACATGATGCAGAGGATGAATAAGGTAAAAAGTAAAAATTCACCGCAGATGTAATTTATAACCTCAGGCATCGAGATTCGTGCAAAGTGATCGAGTGGTCGGCGCGTGGACGACGTGTGCGGGCACGTGCGCGGAAATTTCGCCACGTTCCCAACCGTCGCCGCCAACGGTTTGTATCCTTCGCGCGGGAAAAACGGACATGATTGTGTTCTCTGCATGTGTGAGTTACGAGGCGTTGCTGACCTATGTCTATGTCGCCCTAGCTGTCACTGGCAGATGAACCATCACATCAGGATATTCCGGCATGGATGGATCCAGTCCGGCTACGAGAAGAGTACGATGGAAGATTTAGTGTTTCTCCGACTTACAAGTTGAAGACGAAGAATATTGCAGGGTTCTTGGGAGGACTACAAGATATCGCTTAACGATTTGCCGACATCCATCTAGACGGAGCATTCAACCTGAAGAGGCAAGACGGTGCAAGATCTTAGAGTTCTCCGGGGGCTACTGTTGGGGATATGCTATATGGGTATCCTCATAGCATGTCTCTTATCCGGATAATCCGGGTGGCCCACAGTTGGTAGCATGGCCCATGGCCTGCTGGGCGGCCCAGTTAGATGGATCCAGAAGGGAGGCCCATGCCGGATAAAGGAAGGCTACAGAGGAGTCACTGACGTACCCGGAGCCTTGGAGTGCAAGACACGTTAGACTGATTGTATACTGTGTAAGACTCTGTAACCTGTCCGGCTAGGACTTTCCCTGTAACCCTAGGACCTGGCGACTATATAAGTCGGGCCTATGGGAGCCTTTAGGGCATAACTCAACTCATACCTCGCACAGCGAACCAATCCCTGTAACTCGGCGTATTGCCATTATAGTGATTTATAGCAGGAGTAGGATTCCGCCACCATTGTGGGATCTGAACCTGGGTAAGCTGTGTTACCTCGTACCCGTCAACCGTCCGCCTTACCCCACGTCTCTAAACACGCACTGTGAGGACCCCTCCATGGCGTACTCGTCGGCAATACCATGACAGAAATGGCCTGAATAAATCTTATGATGATATGCTTGTGTTGTTGCCATGATAAAAATGCTTTTATTTCCTCTAGTGCTTGTGTTGCTAACCATGTAGAGGAAACCGAAGATTCTATGTGTGAAGAAAAGATTTTGATTGGATCTACAAATACAATCTCATCTTCACCTTCTTACGGTACCCACCTATGCCTTATGGCTAGGGATACAAAGGGAACTCCTACTTCAGAACCCAATATCTCTTGTGATGATGAGGATGTGGATAATGGGGAAGAACATCTTGATGTTGATGATTTATATGAAAAGGGTGAGATTGTTTATCGTGCTCTTGGTAAGAATAATATTTCTTTCTCGAACTTTGTTGAAATCTTGGAATTTTCTATTAAGAGCAAAGAACATATTGATAAGTTAGAAGCACATATTGGGGAGCATGAGAACACCGTTGATAAAATGAGTAGCCTTGAGCGTGAGTATTCTAATAAAATTGCAAATCTAAATGAAGCTCTTGAAGAGGAATAAACCACTAAGGAATCTCTTGAGGATACTTTTGCTCTAGATCTATCTAGAGTAAAGGAATCTCATGATAGAGATCTTGAGGTGGCAAGTGATCTAAAATGTAAAAATGATGAGCTTCAAGTTTCTCATGCTAAACTCCTTGAGGATTTTGAGCACCTCAAAAATGGCTCTAGGTTCATCAAGGACGATCTCATCAAACTCACCGAGTCACATGAGAAACTTAAAGCCTATTACACAAAAGAGCTTTCGAAGTTTCCCTCACCTCTTGCAATTAATTATGATGCTTTTGCTACTAACTCTATTTCTTGTGAAGCATCTATTTGGAAGGAGAATGTTGAACTAAAGGCTCAACTTGCTTTCCTAACTAGCAACTATTGGAAGTTGGAAGAAAATCATGTTAAGCTTTCTAGCTCGCATGAGGATCTTCTAGTATCCCATGGTAGGCTAATGTTGGCTCATGAGGCTAATGTGTCAAAGGTAAAATATAACGAGCCTCATTTGGACATTAGCACTATTTCTACTCTAAATGTCATATTACCATGTGCTAGTTGTTGGAGATATGCCCAAGAGGCAATAATAAAGTGGTTATTATTATATCTTTGTGTTTATGATAAATGTTTACATCCCATGCTATAATTGTATTAACCAGAAACATTAATACTTATGTGTTTTGTAAACATAAAAGAGTCCCTAGTAAGCCTCTTTTTAAATTAGCTTGTTGATTAATAGATGATCATAGTTTCCTGATCATGAACATTGGATGTTATTAATAACAAGATCATATCATTAGGAGAATGATGTGATGGACACACACCCTTAGTAAGCATAGTATTAGATCAAGTCATTAAGTTCATTTTACTACAAGCTTTCAGATACATAGTAACCTAATCCTTCGACCATGAGATCATGTTAATAACCATCACCGGATGAGTACTTTGATTACATCAAACACCACTTCCATACCTGGGTGGTTATAAAGGTGGCATTGGGTATTCTAAAAGTATGTGTTGAAGCACATGGATCAAGAGTGGGATGTGTCCATCTATATGATGGATAGATATACTTTGGGCCCTCTTGGTGGAATGTCATTCAATTGGCTTGCAATCATGTAACTAGGTCACAAGGGATGTCATATCACAGAACGAATAAAGAGTACTTATCAGTAACGAGGTTTAACTAGGTATAGAGATACCGACGATCAAACCTCGGATAAGTAAAGTATCGCGAGACAAAGGGAATTGGTATCGTATGTAAATGGTTCATTCGATCACGAAGTCATCGTTGAAATATGTGGGAGCCATATGGATTTCTAAATCCCTCTATTGGTTATTGACCGGAGAGATGTCTTGATCATGTCTGCATATTTCGCGAACCGTAGGGAGACACGCTTAATGAATCGATGTTGTTTAAGTAGATATGGAATATAAGTTGGAGACCTAATGTTTTTCGGAGTCTCAGGTTGGATCCATGACATCACTAGGAGATCCGGAATGGTCCGGAGAATAAGATTCATATAAGGAAAGTCAATTTCCGGGGTACGGAAATGTTTTTGGTGTTTTGATCAGAAGCTTCTAGAATGTTCTAGAAGTTCCACCACCCCAGGAGGGGTCACTTGGGATGCGGCATGCCCTAGGGGCTGGACGCACCAAGCCCAAGGGAAACTCGGCCAAGCACTAGGAAGATGGGGTCAAACCCTAGTTTGAAAAGTCAAATCCTAGTTTGAAAAGTCAAATCCTAGTTTGGGAAGGAAAGGGAAAACTTGAAGGGTAAGTTTCCAACTCTCCCCTTGCTAGCCGAGTTGGGGTGGCGACTCGGCTAGGGCAGGGAATCCCTTGGCCATCGGCCCCCACCTATATAAGGAGGGTGGGCTCCCTCGTAGGCCCCTTGTCCCGCGTGCCCAAACCCTAGGCGCCACCCCTCTTTCCCCCACCACCCTTCTCTGGCTTAGGCGAAGCCCTGCAGAATATCTCCTCCTCCACCACCACCACACCGTCGTGTTGTTGGGATTTCGATGAGATCTACTACCTCCGCTGCCATGCTGGAACCGGGAGAGGAAGGTCTTCATCGACTCTGTATGTGTGACCGACTGCGGAAGCACTGCCAGAACGCGGCACCGGAAGGATCATCTACACGATCTTAAGATCGGCAAGTGATCGACTACATCAACCACGAGATCTAATCTTGTTAACGCGGCGCGGTGTGAAAAGTTTGAAAACCTACCGCGGAAGCACTATCGAAACGCGGCGCCGGAAGGATTCTGCTAGACATTCAAGTTGATAAGGTCATAGTTGAAGTCATGGACCCATTAAAGAGGCACCTGGAAGAGTTCCACAGCATGTAGGACATGCTCTAGAGGTAATTTTTGCGCTATATCGGTATCTTTCGTTGATTTCCCGAGATATCAGGTAATGAATAATTCATTCATTTTCTTTGTCGGGCAGGGTTTGGAACCTGTTCAAGCGTGAGGTTACGGGTTAACTTAGTAAGAAGCTGATGTTTACTCCGGTCTCAGTAAGTAGTACGTGATATGTCTGTTGGAGATATGCCCTAGAGGCAATACTAAAAGTGGTTATTATTATATCTTTGTGTTTATGATAAATGTTTACATCCATGCTATAATAGTATTAACCATAAACATTAATACTTGTGTGATTTGTAAACTAAATTAGAGTCCCTAGTAAAGCCTCTTTACAATACTAGCTTGTTGGTTAATAGATGATCATGGTTTCACGATCATGAACATTGAGATGTTATTAACAACGAGATCATATCATTAGGAGAATGGTATGATGGACATACTCCTATAGATAGGTGTAGCATAAAGATCAAGTCATTTTAATAGTTCGTTTGCTATAAGCTTTCTGATACATAGTAACCTAATTCCTTCAACCATGAGATCATGCTAATCACCATCACCAGAAGGATGCTTTGATGACATCAAACACCACACCGTAACTGGGTGGCTATAAAGGTGGCATTGAGTGTTCGGAACGTATGGGTTGAGGCACATGGATCAAGAGTGGGATTTGTCCATCCATATGACAGATAGATATACTTTGGGCCCTCTCGGTGGAATGCCATCCAATTATCTTGCAAGCATGTGACTGGATCACAAGGGATCACATATCACGAGAACGAGAAAAGAGTACTTATCGGTAACGAGGTTGAACTAGGTATGAAGAGATACCGACGATCAAAACCTCGGATAAGTAAACTATCGTGAGACAAAGGGAAATTGGTATTGTATGTAAGTGTTTCATTCAATCGCAAAGTAATCATAGAAATATGTGGGAGCCATATGAATTTCTAGATTCCTCTATTGGTCATTGATCGGAGAAGTGTCTCGGTCATGTCCGCATAATTCACGAACCGTAGGGAGACACACTTAAGGATTCGATGTTGTTTAGTAGATACGGAATGTTAGTAGGGATACCAAATGTTGTTCGGAGTCTCGAATGGGATCCGGGATATAACGAGGAGATCCGTAATGGTCCGGAGAATAAGATTCATATAAGGAAAGTCCGATTCCGGAGTTCGGGAATGATTCCGATGTTTTCATCGGAGAGGTTCTAGAAGGTTCACCGATCCGGAAGGAGAATGGTCCATGAATGTGTCATGGGTAAGTGGAATGATTGGATCATATCCTAGGTCACTTGGTGTGGGCATTTGTAAGAGAGAATTAAAGCTCTAAATTGAAAGTCAAACGGGAAGTTTGAAAAGTCAAACTAGAACAATGGTTTCCTAGTGAGAGAAGAAACAAGTCCTTCTCTCAATCCAACTTGGGTTTGGGATTGGATTCAAACCCACCCCTCCCAAGGCTGACCCCCCTCTCATAAATAGAGGGGGAGGGCTGCCCCAACATGACAAGCCCTAGCCCCTCTACCCGTGCGCTGCCGCTACCCCGCCGCCGCGCCGTCGCCTCGCGCCGCTGCCGGTTTGTCGCCGTCTCCCTAGCCGCCGCTGACACCTCCTCCTCCCGGTCTTATAAACCCTAGATCACCGGAAAACCCTAGATTCACCATAACTCGCACCAGCTTAGGCGAAGCCCTGCGGGATCTACCCTCTACTTCTGACACCACGTCGTCGTGCTGCCGGAATCATGAGGGGAGAACTACAACCTCTGATGCCTGCTGGAACAAGGGAGAGGAAGGTCTTCATCGAGTACCGAACGTGTGACCGACTGCGGAAGCGCTGCAGGAACGTGGCGTCGGAAGGATCGTCTACGTGATCTTGAGATCGGCAAGTGTACGACTACATCACCCACGAGAATCTGCTCTCGTTAACCGCTTTGGAATCTTCGAGGGTGAGTGCTTCTATCGACTCATTGCTACAATCTAGTAGATAGGTCTTGGTTTGTTTGTGTGCATGCGGTAGAATTTTTTTGCTTTCCATGCTACGAACCCCTACAGTGGAATCAGAGTCGTGTCTATATGTAGATCTGTTGCACGAGTAGAACACAATGGTCATTGTGGGCGGTGGTGCTTTTATTATCAATTGCTTTTTGTGTACTTTGCATCTTGCGGTATGATGGGATGAAGCGGCCTGGGCTAACCTTACATGACATCGTTCATGAGACTTGCTCCATGCTTAAGATGCAACTTGTATTGCATAAGTGGATCTGCGGGTGTCTATCTCTCCTATCATAGTATATATTCAATTTACAACAGGCACTTGATAGTTCAAACATCAATGTTGTGGTTCTTGTTCGTAAGTTAGAACGACACTTATTGAAAGCCCCAAACCATGTAAAACATGCAAAGAAAATTAGAGGCGTCTAACTTTGTTTTGCAGGGGTGTGCTATGATGTGATATGGCCATGATTGTGATTATATATGATGTATGCAATGTTCCTTATTGTAAGTTGGCAACCGGCAGGAGCCATATGGTTGTCTTTTAAATTCCGTTAAGACTTGCATGTCTATTCAAAGTAGTTGTAATAGTTGATGCTGGTGGATAACAACCATGAAGCGGCGCCATTAACCTTGACGCCATACCGGTCATGATGGAGATCATGTTTGTGCTTGAAGATGGAGATCGGAAGCACAAGAAGAATGGCCATATCATATCACATATTATGAATTGCATGTGATGTTAATCCTTTTATGCATCTTGTACTGCTTAGTTCTCGACGGTAGCATTATAAGATGATCCCTCAAGCACACAATTTCAAGTTTTAAAGTGTTCATCCTTAGTAAGCACCGTTGCTAAAGCTCGTTGTTTCGAAGCACCACGTGATGATCGGGTGTGTTAGACTCTGCGAGTGTATACAACATGAGCAAGCCAGATTTGCTCATGCGGAAGCAAAGGTTTGATCTTGACGAGCCTAGCATGTACAGACATGGTCTCGGAAAACGGATCACCGAAAGGTAAAGCATGAGTCATATAGTAGATATGATGAACATGTTGATTGTTCGCCATTGAAGCTACATCAACTCTCGTGATGATCGGTTTGATGTGGTGGATTTGGTCCGTGTGATCACTAAAACAATGTGAGGGATATTGTTTTGAGTGGGAGTTCACCTAGATTAATTTAACTATTAATTAGAACTCAATTTGTCATAAACTTAGTCTAAACTATTGCAAATATGTTGTAGATCAATGGCGGCCCCTACCATCAATTTTAATGAGTTCCTAGAGAAAGAAAAGTTGAAAAACAATGGAAGCAACTTCGCGGATTGGTTCCGCAATTTGAGGATTGTCCTCAATGCTGGTAATTTGACATATGTGTTGGATGCACCGCTGGGTAACCCGTCTGCAGTTGATGCTACCGATGAGGTAAAGAATGTTTTCCTTGCTCGAAAGAATCAGTACTCCACAGTTCAGTGTGCTATCTTGTATGGTTTGGAATTGGAGCTTCAGAAAAGGTTTGAGAACCATGACCCACATGATATTACCCGTGAACTCAAAATTATATTTGAGGCTCACGCGGCAGTTGAGAGTTATGAGGCTTCTGAAAAGTTCTTTAACTACAAGATGGAAGAGGGCAGCTCCGTCAGTGAGCACGTGCTTAAGATGTCTGGGCACACAAGCAAGCTTCAAATCTTAGGTATAGTGATTCCTAATGCTTTGGGGATTCACTGTGTCCTCCAATCACTACCACCGAGTTACAAGAACTTTGTGATGAACTACAATATGAAAAACATGGACAAGTCGTTACCCGAACTCTTCTCCATGTTAAAGTCTGCAGAAGTGGAGATCAAGAAAGAGCACCAAGTTTTGTTGGTCAATAAGACCACCAAATTCAAGAAGCAAGGCAAGTCTAAGAAAAAGGTAAACTTCAAGAAGAGCAGTAAGAAAGTTACCGCGCCGGCGAGGGTCACTAGAAGCGGAATTGCCTGATACTGAGTGCTTTTACTGCAAGGGAGAGGGTCACTGGAAGCGGAATTGCCCAAAGTACTTGGCGGATTTGAAGAACGACAACATCAACAAGAAAGGTATATCCGATATACATGTCATTGATGTGTATCTCACTAGTACTCGTAGTAGTGCCTGGGTATTTGATACTAGTTCGGTTGCTCATATTTGTAACTCGAAACAGGTGCTGCAGAATAAACGAAAGCTAGGGAAGAACAAGGTGACGATGCGTGTTGGAAATGGATCAAAGGTTGATGTGATCGCGGTCGACACGCTACCTCTTCATCTACCATCGGGATTAGTTTTATACTTAAATAATTGTTATTTGGTGCCTGCGTTGAGCATGAACCTTATATCCGGATCATGTTTATTGCGAGACGGTTACTTGTTTAAATCCGAGAATAATGGTTGTTCGCTTTATATGAGTAATATGTTTTATGCACATGCACC
The DNA here is from genome assembly GCA_916181665.1 of Avena sativa. Lineage (NCBI taxonomy): Eukaryota > Viridiplantae > Streptophyta > Magnoliopsida > Poales > Poaceae > Avena > Avena sativa. Next base: position 427,890,590 of record OV702293.1, read on the forward strand.
TTTGATAGATGGTCTATTCTTATTGAATCTCGATTGTAGTAATACACACATTAATAACATTGAAGCTAAACGTTTGAAATTGAGTGATAACTCGACCTATATGTGGCACTGTCGTCTTGGTCATATTGGAGTGAAGCGTATGAAGAAACTCCATTCTGATGGACTTCTTGAATCACTTGATTTCGAATCACTTGAAAGATGCGAAGCATGTCTGATGGGTAAAATGCCTAAGACTCCATTTTTTGGTATGATGGAGCGAGCTACAGACTTATTAGAAATCATACATACTGATGTGTGTGCTCCAATGAGTGTAGCATCGCGCGGTGGTTATCGCTATGTTCTTACCTTCACGAATGACTTGAGAAGATATGGGTATATCTATTTCATGAAACATAAGTTCGAAACTTTCGAGAAGTTTAAGGAATTTCAAAGTGAGGTAGAGAATCAACGTAACAAGAAGATTAAATTTCTACGATCTGATCGTGGAGGTGAATATCTAAGTTACGAGTTTGGCGAGCATTTGACGAAATGCAGAATACTTTCACAATTGACACCACCGGGAACACCACAACGTAATGGTGTGTCCGAACGTCGTAATCGAACTCTCTTAGATATGGTTCGTTCTATGATGTCACTTATAGATTTACCGCTATCATTTTGGGGTTATGCATTAGAAACAACCGCATTCACTTTAAATAGGGCGCCATCTAAAACCGTTGAAACGACACCGTATGAATTATGGTTTGGGAAGAAACCTAAATTGTCGTTCCTTAAAGTTTGGGGTTGCAAAGCTTATGTAAAGAAGTTACAGCCCGACAAGCTTGAACCCAAAGCGGAAAAATGCGTCTTCATAGGATACCCGAAGGAAACTATTGGGTATACCTTCTATCATAGATCCGAGGGCAAAATCTTCGTTGCCAAGAATGGATCCTTTCTAGAGAAGGAGTTTCTCTCGAAAGAAGTGACTGGAAGGAAAGTAGAACTCGACGAGGTTGTTGAACCTTCTCTCGAACTTGCGAGTAGCACAGCACCGGAAGTAGTTCCTGTGGCGCCTACAACAATAATAGAGGAAGCTAATGATGTTGATCATGAAACTTTGGTTGAAGTTACTACAGAACCTCGCAGGTCAACGAGAACTCGTACCACTCCTGATTGGTATGATCCCATTATAAGTATCATGTTGGTGGACAACACCGATGACCCTGCGACATATGAGGAAGCGATGATGAGCCCATATTTTAATAAATGGCAAAAAGCCATGAAATCCGAGATTGGATCCATGTACGAAAACAAAGTATGGACTTTGGTGGACTTACCGGATGGCCGGAAGGCTGTCGAGAACAAATGGATTTTCAAGAAGAAAACAAATGTTGATGGTATGTTACTGTCTATAAAGCTCGACTTGTCGCAAAAGGGTTTCGACAAATTCAAGGAGTTGACTACGATGAGACTTTCTCACTGGTAGCGAAGCTAAAGTCTGTGAGGATTATGTTAGCAATCGCTGCATATTATGATTATGAGATATGGCAGATGGATGTCAAAACGGCATTCCTCAATGGAGACATTGATGAAGAGTTGTATATGGTACAACCCAAAGGTTTTGTCGATCCTAAAGATGCTAACAAGGTATGCAAACTTCAACGGTCCATTTATGGATTGAAGCAATCATCCCGGAGTTGGAATCAATGTTTTGATAAGGTGATCAAAAGCTTTGGATTTATAGAAACTTATGGAGAATCTTGTATTTACAAGAAAGTGAGTGGGAGCTCTGTAGCATTCTTAATACTATATGTAGATGACATATTGTTGATTGGGAATGATGTAGACCTTCTTAATAGTGTCAAGGATTATTTGAATAATAGTTTTTCAATGAAAGATCTTGGTGAAGCAGCTTACATATTAGGCATTAAGATTTATAGAGATAGATCGAGACGCCTAATATCATTGTCACCGAGTACATATTTGGACAAAGTTCTAAAGAGGTTTGGAATGGAAGATAACAAGAAAGGGTTCTTGCCCATGTTGCCCAATACGACCTTGAGTAAAACTCAAAGTCCTGCAACAGCAGAAGATAGAGAAAGGATGAGTAAGACTCCCTATGCCTCAGCCATAGGATATCTTATGTATGCCATGCTATGTACTAGACCCGACATTGCATATGCTATTATTTTGACTAGCAGATATCAAAGTGATCCAGGAGTAGATCATTGGACAGCGGTTAAAAACATCCTTAAGTACTTGAGAAGAACTAAGGATATGGTTCTGTCTTATGGAGGTGATGAACAACTCGTTGTTAATGGTTACACCGATGCTAGTTGGAACACCGATCCGGATGATTCTAAATCTCAATCTGGATACGTATTTACTTTGAATGGTGCAGCAGTTAGCTGGAGGAGTGCAAAGCAAAGCGTTGTGGCGAGATCTTCAACTGAATCGGAATACATAGCTGCTTCGGAGGCTTCACAAGAGGCGATATGGATGAAGGAGTTCATTACAGAGCTTGGTGTGGTTCCAAGTGCGCTGGACCCAATGTCTATCTATTGTGATAACATGGGCACCATAGACAATGCGCAAGAACCAAGGTCACACAAGAAGCTGCAGCATATCAAGCTATGTTTTCACGCTATTCGAGAGCATGTCCAAGATGGTGACATAAAGATTTGCAAAGTACACATAGATCTGAATGTGGCGGATCCGTTGACTAAACCTCTCCCGAGGGCAAAACATGACCTGCACCAAACCGCCATGGGTGTTCGGTATATTACCATGTAATCTAGATTAGTTGACTCTAGTGCAAGTGGGAGACTGTTGGAGATATGCCCTAGAGGCAATAATAAAAGTGATTATTATAACGAGGTTGAACTAGGTATGAAGAGATACCGATGATCAAAACCTCGGATAAGTAAACTATCATGAGACAAAGGGAAATTAGTATCTATGTAAGTGGTTCATTCGATCGCAAAGTAATCTTAGAAATATGTGGGAGCCATATGAATTTCCAGATTCCTCTATTGGTTATTGATCGGAGAAGTGTCTCGGTCATGTCCGCATAATTCACGAACCGTAAAAAGACACACTTAAGGATTTGATGTTGTTTAGTAGATATGGAATGTTAGTAGGGATATCGAATGTTGTTCGAAGTCTCGGATGGGATCCGGGATATCACGAGGAGATCCGGAATGGTCTGGAGAATAAGATTCATATAAGGAAAGTCCGATTCCGGAGTTCGGGAATGATTCTGATGTTTTCATCGGAGAGGTTCTAGAAGGTTCTAGAAGGTTCACCGATCCGGAAGGAGAATGGTCCATGAATGTGTCATGGGTAAGTGGAATGATTGGATCATATCCTAGGTCACTTGGTGTGGGCATTTGTAAGAGAGAATTAAAGCTCTAAATTGAAAGTCAAACAGGAAATTTGAAAAGTCAAACTGGAACAATGGTTTCCTAGTGGGAGAAGAAACAAGTCCTTCTCTCAATCCAACTTGGGTTTGGGTTTGGATTCAAACCCACCCCTCCCAAGGTTGCCCCCCCTCTCATAAATAGAGGGGGAGGGCTGCCCCAACACGACAATCCCTAGCCCCTCTACCCGTGCGCCGCTGCCCTGCCGCCGCGCGCCGCCGCCTCGCGTCGTCACCGGTTCGTCGTCGTCGCCCTAGCCGCCGCCGACACCTCCTACTCCTCTCAGTCTTTTAAACCCTAGATCCACCATAACTTGCACCGGCTTAGGCGAAGCCCTGCGGGATCTATCCTCTACTTTCGACACCACGCCGTCGTGCTATCGGAATCGCGAGGGGAGAACTACAACCTCTGCTGCCTGCTGGAACAAGGGAGAAGAAGGTCTTCATCGAGTACCGAACGTGTGACCGACTGCGGAAGCGCTGCCGGAACGCAGCGCCGGAAGGATCGTCTACGCGATCTTGAGATCGGCAAGTGTACGACTACATCACCCACGAGAATCTGCTCTCGTTAACCGCTTTGGAATCTTCGAGGGTGAGTGCTTCTATCGACTCGTTTCTACAATCTAGTAGATAGATCTTGGCTTGTTTATGTGCATGTGCATGCGGTAGAAATTTTTTGTTTTCTATGCTACGAACCCCTACAATGTCCGCGCATCTTTTTACTTCTAGTTTCAATACAATTATGATGCTAGATTATTGTTTTGATTGAATTCTATTCTCGTAAAGTAGCGAGGCAGCCACCGGGGACGAATCTATGTGTACATTACGTTTGCGAGTTCATTCGCATGTTTACCACTGAGCACAAAGATTATAGAGTCGACGTAAGCAATACATTCAAAACATCATTTTTTTATCATGATTGGTATTCATATTGATCTTATTTTCTTATATAGTTCGAGAGCATGCGGGATCATCTCCTACTAGAGCAAATCGTACTAGGAATTGCAGAAGAACTGGCATGACTTTTGTTGAAAGAGATGGTAGTCGATGCCGGAGAATTTAGTGTGAATAGGCGCTACTGATCTTCATGTAATCGAATAGACGGGCTCTAGTCTCGATAATTGTGATCTTTATGTACTCCCTCCGTTTGGGATTATAAGTCCCGCGCGGATAACTAGGTTGCCAATTTGAACAACAAAATATAAATAGTATAGCATAAAAATTATACCATTGAAAACTTTAGAGGTTATATTTTCTAATGATATAACTTTTATTATATATAAGTTATATTTTGTTGATCAAATTAACAACCTAGATATGTGCGTAGGACCTATAATCCCAAACGGAGGGAGTAACTATCAAAATTATATATATTTGTATGCTTGATCTTGTAACACAAGTTATCTTATATATGCACGAACGTATACGGTATATATGTAGTAGCGCAGAAATATACGAAAACTATTTTGATGTAGAAAGAAAGAAATAAAAGAAAACAAAATGAATTTTCTTCCGCAGCACAAAAATTGCCTAAACTTTTGTCGCGACAGAGACTCAATTGTCGTGGGCCGTAATAAAAACCGGGACTAAATGGGTGCACCCCGCATGTGATCCGCCGGCCACGTGGAAAGCCATTTGTCGCGAGGACTAATGCTTAAGCCTTTAATCTCTCGTGACTAGTCCCGGTTTCTAAACCGGGATAAAAAACCCTTACGGGACTATATGCCCGTTCTCTACTGGTGAGATAGAATTGACATGCTGCTGCTGCCGCAGGGTTGAAGCTTCCAAGCAGCTAGCCCCACATATACCCCCAGATGTGCACAAGGTGAAGAAGATTCCGTCCTACACCCAGTAGGTTCTCTGTGACCATATATATCCTAAATCTAGTTAATCTGCATGAGATCTAGTGATTTTTTCTGTAATTTAAGAAAAGTCCAGTGTGGCATTTGATCCTTCTTAGGTTGTGCAATTCTGGTGGAAATTATGAACCAGTTGGGTCGCTGAAGTTCTTACTCCCTATTTCTTTCTTTGACGAAAGCGTAATCCCTCTATATTGATGAGTATCTTTCTGGGTTAGGCTGCAAGAGGGCTAATGCGTGCATAGGTGTGCAACACTTCTTCAGAAATTCAATGCGCGTGGTTTAAGAACTCACACAATTGTCGTTCCTAGGTTAACGTCCAGTGGAATACGGTGCAAGTGTTGGAGTTAGGCAGCCCATACATATGGCGGCATTCGCTCGACGTACCGATCGGTTCGGTGTGACACGAATGGCATCACAACAACAAAAAAAATGGCAAAACAATTGTGCGGGTCTTCTGATTCATTGCATATGCCCCAGTCTAGCTGCTTGAGGAATATGAGTTGGTACGGTGAAATTCTAGCTTTAAAGCCCCAATTCCCGGTCGTAATTCCAGTGCCAAATGATGCCCTTGTACCAAATAGAGTCTTTTTTGATGATGATGATCGAATTGTTCCCTAGCTTAGCTTGTCATCTCTCCAACCTGTAGATTGCTCTGAAACAAGTTAGCTAGGCTAGGCTAAACAAATCAACAACCCGAACGCAGATTGTGCTAGTATTACGCCCTGCAGGTCGATCAACTGATCCAACCTACGTACCGTTAACTAACTCATCCTACGTACCCAACGACACAGTGGTCGATTAGTTGTGAAGCTGCTTGTAGTTGTAGCTATGTCACGTCGTTTTCACCTCGTCCCCGAGTCGTTGAAGGAGGCTTGAAAATTCGCCGGTTGATCGATGCCTCCTCTCTGGCAAATATGGCATCTTCGGCGCGCCGTCCATCCTTGAGATTCCCATGCACGCTAGCTGCATGCATGAGAATCGATCTTACGACTCACGCATAAACACAGCTCGATTCTCTCAAAAAAAAACACATCTCGATCCTTGTGCTTTTTCTTTTTATTTTCTTGGCACGAAGATTCCTGATTATTTTTTATATTTTTTCCAGTAGCAGTGAAAGAAAATTTGGCGCAAGTATGTCGTCGCGCGCCCATCAGACCGGCCGGTAACCTGGGCCTCGTGATGGTCTACGCCGACGGCCATGCTACGCCGACGGTGGCTGTCGGAGTTTCCTTCCCTATGCGATGGCAAAGCTGGGCCAACGGCCGCGTCGCCTAGGGCTGCCAAGCCTATCCACCTACGTTGACAATCCTGATCTTTTGCCGTCGTCGTAGATATAGGCCGTCAGCGCCTTTGCCTTCTCCGGTAGAACAGCTATAAGAAAGGCCGCACATGCTGAGATTTCACAGAGCGATGATCGAGACGCACCTGGGCGGCTTCGCTACGCGCCCCACCAGGCCTTTTGAAACATACAAAAAGCTCGATCGCAACCTTTGCGGCTTCGACGGTTTGCTCTGCCGCTCGCCGAGTCCGTGGCGATGGGAGGTGGATACCGCGCCAAGAGCTCATTCGCCACCGGGAGCGGCGGGCTGGCTAGGGCGTTGAGGAGGCGAGCGAGGAATTAGCGATAAAAAATGCAAAAGAAAAGGTAAATTGCTTGTCCGACCAAAATGGTCTTCCCGGTGGGAGCACCCTCGATTCCATCGGTCCAGGGTAAAAAAAAAGTCTAAAATTTCTGCCCGGACACGACCCATTAGGTCAAATTAGAACACGTTGTGTTTGAAATGGGTCTCCCGTCGGAGATGCCCTTAGTAGCCGAAAAAAGAGCTAAACCCAAGAGGGAGATGCCAAAGTAGTAACAACTGATGCTAATGAAAGGAGCTACTGGCCTAATCGATCCCTATGTGCCGCATTACTTACCTCTTCCTTTTGGGTAAAGATGACTAAAAACAATGAAAAATCTCCAAAGGTAAGATTCCAGGTATACCAAGGCATGCCAAGTACTATTCTAATTAGAAAAGACTGGAAAGTGCTGTGATATAGATGCAGTAGATCTAAGTCAGAGGCCTAGAGCATCTTGATCAGACGATGACGGTAGGGCCGGCCCTAGGAGGGTCTAGCGGGGCGGACGTCCCGGGCCCAGAAAAATTAGGGGCCCATATTTTCTATATATGCGTATTATATTATATGGTAGGAAAAAACAGTTTAATGTTTTAGATAGGCTTTTTTACTTTTGGTTTTTGATCCGGCCGACCGGCCAGACTTCACTCAGCGCCAGTTGATCCATACGACTATACAGGACTACGACCGTACGAAACGGGCCACTTGTCAGCCTCGCCAGATCGCGCGACACGGCGACGTTCCGACCACTCCAGCTCTCCTCTCATGGGTTGTGGCTATCGCCCAGGTGGCCAGGTCCTCTCGCTCTCGCGAATCGTGATTTGCGAAGATCTACTGGCTACTGCCCGGCCGCCGTAGTCCCCAATCAGGCAATCACCCAATCTGCGTGGAATATTAAGATAGAAGGTAAGAACGCCCGCCTTAGTTATCTTGGCATTCTCTATATGCCCTAATTCGTGTTCTGAATTTTGATTAGTAGTTATTGTTCTTATTTATAGAAGCGAGGTTAACTGATTATAGCACTTGAATCTGGTGCTAAGAAAATAAAAAGGAGACAATAAGAACAAAAATTAATAGAATCATAGAGAGGTTCTATGTTTAAAATTTTTAGAGCAACGCAAGCACTTCGAGCAATCCAGATGAGTTGGCGCTAGTTGTTGTGGAAGAACAGAATAATGTTGATGTAAAAGATAATGCCAGTACAGAGGATGGCGTTCACGTTAACATGGATAGTGACAATGTAAGTGATCATCATGATAAATCTGCTAGTGTTGATGATGAACCCTAAGTTGAGAAGTACTTTCTTGGTTTCTTTGGTGGTGAATGACACATCCGGTGAAGGGCTTTTCAATGTATTGGTTAAATCCATCAAGTCATATGGTCTTCTTATTGATGATATTAGGGGTCAAGGTTATGATAATGGTTCTAATATGAAAGGAAAGAACAAAGGAGTGCAGAACATGTTGATTAAGGTAAATCCAAGGACTTTGTATATACTGTATGCTTGCCATAGTCTTAATCTTACTCTCTGTGATATGGCTAAATCTTGTGGTAAGGCTGTTTTTTATTTGGTATCGTGCAACGGATCTATGTTTTATTTTCTGGGTTTACCAAAAGATGGAAAGTGTTCTTGACCACGTGGAACGATTAACTCTGAAGTCTTTGTCCAATACTCGTTGAGAGAAATTATTGAAGAACTATTTGAGATCTGTAATGTCTCAAAAGAGGTTAAATGGTTTGGCAACTCTATGCACCGATAATAAGTTAGTGGACGAAATTGATATTGATTCCATACTTTACTTTTAGGAATTGGCGGAGAAATTTTGAAGGTATCATCTAAACATTATTATTTTATATGAATATTATAGTTGGGTATACTTAAAGTATTTATTTTTCTATCATCTTATACATGTGGAAAAAAATTATAGTAAGAGGGGTCTAAAATTTTAGTTTCGCCCCGGGCCTCCGAAATCTCAGGACCGGCCCTGGTAATATAGCGTGTGGTCCCGGTCGAGCTATAGGGCCGCAGCCGGCTGAGTGTGCTAGCTATACATTATATGCTGAAAGCTGTAATCTTGAGCTATATCGTGCACGATCCGGGATTTAGCTAGGCCATAGTTTACTGCATTATGCAACAGCTATAGCTAAGCTGCTTAAATCAACTGTACAAGTATACAAGCACTACGATCTATAATAATTTAATTAGCACTAGTCCCGCTACACTGCATAATGCTACATTAATTGTTTCATTTCTGAGTGGTCTTCCTATCCCTAATCCTGTATCTAATGCCGATCCCTTGCATATATAATTATTTTTAGGGAAACTCATGCATAATCTTGCTAGGCTATATAGTACTACATATGCAACAGCTATAGCTGCTTAAATTACTATACAAGCTCGACGATCCATCATAATTTAATTAGCATTACTATCGCTATGATGCTACATTGTTACATTGTTGAGCTGTCATCCTATCTCTAATCCTGTATCTAATGGGGATCCCTTGCACACATAGATTTTTACCTGGAAACTCGTTCATAATCTAGCTAGGCCGCCATATATAGCACTGCATATTACTATCGCTATGATGCTTAATTGAACTATATTATACAAGCACGGCTCATCTATCATAATTCAACACCAACTACTCTGCTACATTGCATAATGTTACATTATTATGTAGTTGATCTCCCTATCCCTAATCATGTATCTAATGCCGGTCCCTTGCACACATATATTTTTTTTCCTGGTAAACTAGTGCATAATCTAGCTAGGCCATGTATAGTACAACAACTATAGCTGCTTAGTTGAACTATACTATACAAGCACGATGTATCTATCATAATTCAGCAAACTAACTACTCCGACACGTTGCATAACACTACATCATTACATTGTTGATTGACCCTCCCATCCCTAATCCAGTGTCTAATGTCGATCCTTGCACACATGATATTTTCCTGGGAACCCGTGCGTTAATCTAGCTAGGCCATATATAGCACTACATATGCTATAGCTTCTTAATTGAACTATTTTGTACAACACAATGGTCTATTGTAATTTTATTAGCATTAGCCTCGCTACATTGCATGATATTACATTGTTGATTGGTCTTCCTATCCCTAATCATGTATTCATCCTATCCCTGATCATGTATCTCATGCCGATCGCTTGACCACATTTTTTGTTGGGGCTCATACGTGATCTATCTTAGGTTCCAAAGTTACCAGCTAATTACAAGGTATCAGTGCATAAACAGCTATTAAGTGGAGTGATGCCTGCAGCCACTTGTGCGAGCTCCTTCTGGCGCCCCCGCTTCCCCCTATGTGCAGGCCAGTACTCCCTCCGCCGGTGCATGTAGTAATCAAGAGGATTGATTTTTTTAATCCTATCAAAGTAGTATAAAGGCCTTATAATCCCTAACAGAATGAGTACGATACATGTACCATTAGACCATCTCCACTCGGCCTCTCTGTATGAGCTCCGGCGACAACAAATTTTAGTTTATATGGCAAGGTGTCGGCTATTTTCTCGATTTAAGAGAGTTTTTCTTAGGCTGGTCCTAATGCTAGTATCATAAGGTGTATTATACATGCCAACTTGTCAAAAATCTGATCTGGCATAATGAAGAGAGAGGTGATTAGAGTATCATAGGTAGATACCGTATCATAGATAGATCATAGCACGTAAAACTATAAATCATAATGGTAAGTAAATCTTATACACACATTTTACATAGAGATTTTATAAATTAATAAATATACCACTACTATTATACTACTACATGATACAATGCATTAGAGATATAATATCATATACTAGTATTATATGCATGATACTAGTATTATGATACTCCCAATATGACCAGCCTTAGTCACGCTCCCTCCCGATAGTTTATATATTTAATTTATTTCAACTATTCACATCCATAGATAAAAACGAAGGGCGAATCTGCATCGCCAACTCCGTGCCATCCTAATCAACTATGCCGCTTTCACCACCACCATCGCCATCTTCGCCATTGGCGGTGCCCGCCGCATTGTCGTCCTCCTCCTCCTTCATGTCAGAATCGAGATCGAAGATCCCGGCGGCCTCCATCCTCCTCGTGAATTATCGTACGCCTGCGCTGCCCAGAAGCGCTCCCTTCCTTCAGGATTGCGCAGATCCGGGTGGAGCTGTCGTCGGTGAGCTCGGCACAGTGCGAGCTCCTTCGCCCGCTCCTTCTTGAACCACTTCAGCCACTACATGATCGTTCTCTTTCGCTCCGGCAGCTCGCGGCGACACTCCTCTATCTGCATCGCCAACTCAGCGCCACACAAGGGTTGCCACGGGCACACCGGCGTAGCTGAGCTCGAATCCGGTCGGAAGCCTCGCGCGTGGCAGCACGGGGATGTCGTAGTGGGCGAACATCATGACCTCATAGAAATTGAGTTTGGGCCTCTCCATGGCGGTGGCGGCATTAGGGGTAGCAAGTGAGGGACGCCTACATATAGCCGGGAAAAGGGCGGGAAGACAGAGCGGGAAGTGGCAGAAAGGAAGGGAATGAACCTTTCTTCCACTGCTAGGGCTGGCCCGCGTCATTTTTAGCTCCATCTGGCCCCCCCGCTTCCCCCCTATGTGTATGGTTTGGCCTGGAGGCGCAGAATAACTAAATGGGCCACACCGACATGAAAAAAGATTGTGTGGGGGGGGGGGGGGGGCTGGACGCGGTTTTGAGCGCCGACACCCCCATAGCCCTTTAGGGGGGGCTTTAGGGCCCCCCGAGTGGAGATGCTCTTAGGTATGCGCTGTTTGAGAAATCCTCATCCTTGGTGGTGCATATTGATCCGTCCATTTGCAAAACAAATGCATGCGAACTGAGGGATGCGAAGCTTGATGTAGAGCCATGGAAGACATGCTCAGCAGCATGACTCCTTGGGTCACATAGCCATTCTCTCTTCCTGGACTGGGTAAAACATCTTAATGTCGGAGTGAACCATCTTGTAAGGTTGATGCTACTTAACAGGGTAGTCCTTGATCCACATTTTAAATTCTAGCACAATTATATTTCTATCCCATACTTTTTTTGTTACATTTTCATTTTTAGAACATGGGCTTGGTCCAAAAAATCTACGATCGACTTTAGCCTAAGATCACGGAACAATAATTTGCGATGATCCTGGCACGTGATGGAATGAGTTCAACTTAGTAAGAGTGCTTGGTGTAGCATGATGTGGACCAGGGACGAAGCTAGAAAAATTGTTGATGGGGTCAACTATGTAATCTCTCAATTACATTGGGGTCATCTTCTATAAATAAATATCACTTACTACAAATTAGTGAAGGATTTGCTAGTTCTTATTGGGTCCAGCTGACCCCGATGCCCATAAGGCAGCTTCGTCCCCGATGCGGATCAAAGGTGATTGTCATGTGTTGGGATGCATCAACGAAACAAAGGGTGGAGGCAGTAACACAAGCGACTTGGAGGGAATTAATGGAATCACGAAACCATCGAGCTAGTTTTAATATTTTTCTTATTATTTTTGTGGACACACTCACAATTTTTATGTAAGTATGGAACACACAAGGAAGAATGACTCTATGCATAATTCTATATGTGTTTACATGTGATTCTATTTTGAAACAATATGTAACAGGCATGCATTGCCCGTTTATTATAGGACCTCTAAGATGTGTAGGATATTGTTGACCACGAAATAAACTAAAAAAACACCAATGCCAACAGAGACAAACCTCTCATACAAACCTTATATATTCTATATTTTTCTGTTTACTTACATCTCGGATCTAGAAACCTCCACGAATATACTTGTTAGATTAGACACTTTTGAGCTCCCTACAAAACATGTAAGGAAACTAAAGTAGACACGGACACGAATATATGAAGTCCATCGAAGTGGGCATAGGTTAATATGTACGGAAATGCAATTAATTGTGTGCTTATTGCTTAGATCTAATTCAAAGGTTTTGTCACATGAAAAATTATTTTGAGTGGCAAGAAAAAATGTGGGATTGAATTCGAGAGTTAATCATAGGTGAAAGAACTCAAAAAGTCGAGGCTGGTATTTCATAGGATAGCACTACTGTATAGATAAACAAAGTAAAAATAAATGTCCTCGTAAGATAACAACTAACCAAAGTTTCCCTCTAAAAAAACTAACCAAAGTTTCATTGCAAAACCAAACTTACAATTATTTAATCTTTATTTATTACTTACACATGTTAGTATGTAAAATCATTAATAGCATACCATATCTTTTATTAAAATTTCTATGCAATTAACAATGCTAAATGCATTGAAACTAAACTTATTGAAATAATATGTTGATGGAACAAAATAAATAAAAAAATAAAAAAGTTCATTATTAAAAAGAATTAACCTTTTGGCTGAACTCGTCTCCGACCCATATGTACCTTGTGACTAACTGTGCGGATGAGAGAGTTAGCTCCCTAGTGGTGTTAGGGCAGTCTCATTGACAACTAAGAGAGAGCTTTTTGTAGTCCAGATGGTCTACATGATTTCGGTCAGAGGTGTCTACAAAGCAGCAAATTGTATGGAAGATGTAGTTAACCTAATGAAAATATTTTAATTTCATGGAAATGTAGTAGAACTCATGGAAAATCTAGTAAATTTTTTAGATCAATAATCTAGTAAAGTTCATGGAAAATCCAGTAAATTTTCTTGAAAAATATAGTAAATTTTATGGAAAATCTAGTAATGTTTATGAAAAATATATTAAATTTCATTAAAATTAAAGTAGTAAATATCATGGAAAAGTTCCACTCTCTCGCTGGCATCCGCGTCCTCTTGCCTACGATGGTAGTGTGGAGCTCGATGGGTGAGAGGAGACAGAGAGGAAAGCGGGGTAGGTGGCTGTCAATTGGGCTAGGTGGGCTAGGCCGAACATGGTAAGAGTACAAGAGGATAAGCAGACATATACAAATCTAGCCAAAAATTGGATTCGAAATGGATCGACGCCGAAAAAAAAAACACGGTGTGAAATGAGTCGCCCGTTTGCGTGCCCAGCATCCGCTCGCATAGATCTCGGGACATAATGTGTCCCCGCGTTAGAGTGCTCTGGGTTAGCTATAAAAATTATTGAATTAATAATAATCACAATCTCACCATCAACAAGGTTCACCATCCTCTCGCTTTCACGTAGGGCATCATTTCAGCTATTCAGATTCGCGCCTTGTTAAATCTCTCGTGGTTCCCGGACGAGCTGAAAGTTGTTGGTGACATACTTAAGGCTTGTCATGGTGGCGTTGCACACACTGTTTTCCCTTCTTTTTCTCAGTTGGTGCAGCTACATCCGTAGGTGTTCGTGCACTATTTCAAAATCGGCGGTGAAGTTTCCGGTGATCGGCCGTATGATTGACCTGATCCGTCGGGTGTATTCAGTTCACCGGGGCCCGGGAGCGTAGCACGTCGATCAACATGGCCTAGCTATAGCTTCCGCCTTTCGAGGCTCCAGATAGAATTGACATGCTGCTGCTGCCGCAGGGTTGAAGCTTCCAACCAGCTAGCCCCATGCCCCCAGATATGCACAGGGTGAAGAAGATTCCGTCTCCGCAGTTATTCTGCATAAGATCCAGTCGCTTTTTTGAAAATTTCCGTAATCTAAAAAAGGATGAGTTTGGCATTTGATCCTTGTTAGCAGTGCAATTCTCCACCTCGATGGAACCTCCCCAGTCGTCTTCGAGTCACCGGGGACGAACCACTTGGCGCCAGGGAGGCGAGAAGCTCCAGAAAAGGCCTCCAGTTTGGAGGTTGAGTAGACCACCGTACATGTGTCTAGAGGGTCCACCTTGCCGGTCAAAGATCGCGGTGCCATCACCGACCACCGCAAGATCTGCTCGAAGCTATAGCACACGAGGAACTCTCCCCTGAAGCAACTCTCTTCGCCCTTCACCATCGAGGCGCCAAGACAGAGAAGGAGTCAGGGGAGGAGCTCACTAGTGGAAAACGTGCCTTCTGTCCCGGTTTGTAAAGGCCTTTAGTCCCGGTTTCCCAACCGGGACTACGAAATCGGGACTAAAGGCCTACCCCTTTAGTCCCGGTTCGGCCACAAACCGGGAGTAAAGGCGCTCACGGGGCAACGTCGAGCGCGCGAGACCTTTAGTCCCGGTTTGTAATACGAATCCGGACTAAAGATTTTTTTTATTTTTTTCCAAAAAAAATTTGATTTATTTTTTCAAATTTTTCTTAAACTTTTGAATTGTTTGACTCGTTAATCTCTCATATCTCTCATTTTAACACTAATTATACTTAATCTTAGTTCAAATCGTACTTACGGTCAAACATCCCGACCGGTCACTCATCCTAGCACTACTTCACCCCCAGCACGCTTAACTTCTCCATTCCATCTCTCTCGTCCCGCGCGAAGGACCCTTATACCTTATTGCCAAGACTAGTATATCAATCCTATTAACTCATATCAATATGCGACACGTTTTTATTTTTTGAAATTAAGAACAACTATTTTTAGTAAACAACAATAAATAAGTAATAATAATATTTTATTCTAATGAAAGTAAAAACTAATTAAATTAATATTTTATTCTTTTTTGCCATTTTTCATTTAATATGACATAAAATAATATCTTCAAATCTGTAAATTGAAATTCGAAAAATAATATATCCATTATTATCAGAAAAATGCGAGGAATTCAAATATGACATAAAAAATACTAAAATAATTTAATTTCTGAAATAAATTTTTTTTCTTTTCGAATTTTAAGAATCCAAAATGGCCTAAGGATGTTGAAATCAAAGAGCTAATTTTTTTGCACGTTTTGATAGGTTGTATTTTTTTACATCGTATGCAAAAGTTATGGCCATTTGAATTTTTCATAACATTTTTTTGTAAATTATGTCGAAATTTATATTTGTTAATTTTCGTAACAACTAAATCACTTAATATAGCTACAGTTCGAAGGATTTTATTTTTAGATTTTTTTATAATTTTTTGGCATAATTTTGAATCTAGAAAAGACGATCTCCAGACAGATTTGTGCCTGTTTTACTGCCACGACAGAACTTGAGAATTTTTTGCCCGCTTTTTTTTAGTCCGGGTTGGTAATACGAACCTAGACTAAAGGTCACACCTTTAGTCCCGGTTGGTGATACGAACCGGGACTAAAGGGGTTGGCACCAGGGGCACCCCTTTTAGTTCCGGTTGGTGATATGAACCGGGACTAAAGTTCCCGTTTGATCCGGGACTAAAGATTGCTGGCGTTCTAGCCGTTGGAACCGGGACTAATGCCCACATTAGTCCCGGGTCCAACCATAACCGGGAGTAATGCTCTGGACTAGGGTGGACGAATGGCTCTTTTTCTACTAGTGGCTCCACCAGACAGACTCCCACGCCGACGACAAAAAACAGAGAATGGCCAACCGCATCGCATCTCCTCCTCGCCACCACGGCCGACCAGGAGACACGAATCCGCGCCCACTGTACCTTCCAACCTCTCCCCCCTCCCCCACCCACCCCCCGCTTCCACAGCCGGCCAGGATAGGGACAGGGGCATAGCGACTCCACAATGGCTTTATTTGCGGAGACCGTGGCGCCTCCGCCGCTGCCATGCTTCCCCCATGGAAGCACAACCTACAAGCATAGGAACCCTACGCCTTGGATCCCGTCGCAGAGATCGGAAAGCCAGCTCCAAGACACCACTAAGGGAAAGCTACTACATATATACCTACAACTATGTTCGGCACCTCCCCTCAGCCAACCCTCGCCGACGACGCCGACAAGGGCGGCCTCGGTTTGGGCCGGAAAAGCCGGAGAGCACCTCAAGCTACTGTAGCAGGTAGGGAGAGGGGAGGGGAAGAAATGAGCAGCCTTCCTAAAACAACCCGAACGCAGATTGTGCTACCACGCCCAGCAGGTCGATCAACTGATCCAACCTACGTACCGTTAACTACTCGTCCTACCCAACTACTAGTACAAAGTGATCAATTAGTTGTGAAGCTGCTTGTAGTTGTAAGTCACGTCGTTTTCACCTCTAATCTGTGCACCCACTCGCGTCCCCGAGTCGTTGAACATTCGCTCCTCTGGCAAATGGCATCTCCGGCCGGCGCGCCGTCCATCCTTGAGATTCCCATGCACGCTAGCTGCATGCATGGGAATCGATCTGACGACACTCTCGCACAGGCACAGCTCGATCGTCGTCCTGGTTATTTTATTTTCTTGGCAAAAAGATTCATGAAATAAAATTTGGCACAAGTACAGCTTTAAGAACGGCCGCACATGCTGAGATTTCGCGGAGAGATGATCGAGACGCACCTGCTGCTTCACAATGCGCCCCGCCAGGCCGTTTGAAACCTAGTACTCCCTCCGACCCATATTATTTGACTTGGATTTGTTGGATGAATCTAGACACTATTTAGTATATAGGTTCGTTCAAATTTTGACAAATCCAAGTCAAGTAATATGGGTCGGAGGGAGTATAAAAAGCTCGATCGCAACCTTTGCGGCTCGGACAGTTTTTTTTAGAGGAACGAGTCGGACTGTTTGCTCTAAATTTTTGTGATTGGAGAAGCGGGCCGGCAGCCTGGGTTTAACTTGGTGATTTTTGCATATGGCTAGCCACTTAAAGCAACTCTAGCAGATCTAATCCGGGACGCGATAAATCTATTTTGCGGTTTCATGCGGGCCGGCACGGAACAGATCCCGTAAACTGTTACGAGATCCGCACCAGTTTACAGGATGTTCCGCGTCTGGTCTCGCAATAGGGCGGAGCCAGGAAATTAGTTTGAGGGGGGCCAATGCCAAAAGGCAAAGGCAAGAAAATTGTTAGGGAGGGCCGAATACTATATTTCACTAGCTTTGAGGGTTTTTTTTCTTAAAACAGGTTTTTGCCCCGCTTTATAAATAAAGAAACCATCAGGTACAGAGTACAACAGTCATACACACACCAAAATGTCAAAGAATAAAGGAAAAAAGGGCCCGATGAGGCAACAACACAGGAATGCCCGCACCAACAAAAAAGAGCCGGAAAAAAGGGGGAGATCTCGCCCTCTTTGATCTGTCCCTTCGGGGTGAGATCTTGCCGTTTGAGGGTTTTTTTGCACAGAAATCTAGGGATATATAAGATTTTTTGCATAGAAATCTACGCGCCCCGGTCGCCAGGCCATTTGAAACATACAAAAAGCTCGATCACAACCTTTGCGGCTCGGACGGATTGCTATGAATTTTTGTGATTGGAGTACTGGGCCGGCGGCGTGGGTTTAACTTGGTGGTTTTTGCATTTGGCTAGCCGCTTAGTAGCCGGAAAAGAGCAAAACCCAAGCGAGTGATGCCAAAGCAGTAACAATTGACCCTAATGAAATGAGCTACTGGCCTAATCGATCCCTAGGCCGCATTATTTACCTCTTCCTTTTCTGTAAAGACGACTAAAAACAATGAAAAACTCTACAAAGGCAAGATTTCCAGGGATACTATGTCGCCACCACATGCATGCCAAGTAATTTCAACAGACTAGGAAAGTGTTATGATATAGATGCAGTAGATCTAAGTCATAAGCCTAGAGCACACCCTGATCAGACAATGGCGGTAATATAGTGTGTGGGTTCGATCGAGCTATAGGGCCGCAGCCGGCTGAATGTACTAGCTATATTTTATTTTATATGCTGCAAGTTGCAGACTTGGAACCGACAGGTAATCTTTTACTGTCAAATTAATCAGGAGCTATATCGTGCATGATCCGGGATCTAGCTAGGCCATACTTTACTGCATTTATGCAGCAGCTATAGCTAAGAGCAGGTACAATATGACTAGTGAGCAGGCTATAGTAGTAGTAGAAGTCTATACGGATGAGAGAGGAATTAAAGCGGGTCGTAGTGGAGAGTAACTTAAAATAGTAACATATATATATATATATGTTACTAGTCTAAGTTACTATCTTTATAGTGTAAAATAATATAAGTGTGGTATCATGCAGAGCCTCATTTATTACAATATAAACTCATTTTGTCTAGAAATGTGTGATGTTATGGTAACATAGCTAGTTACCACAAGCCTCTCTCATCATTTAATTACATGCCATGTCATCTAAATGCTTAGTTGGCAATATATGTAGGATTATATTACTACCTAAGTTACTCCCACTATGACTAGCCTAAGAGAGAGAAGCAAGCGCTTAGGGAATTGCCGCTGCAGCACAGGCTACGAGAAAAAGCAGCTCGCATGCATTCTAGGCCCAGCATCTATGTATTATACAATTTAATCTTAATTAAAGCCCGTCTAATAGTCCGTCTAATAGTTAGCTTATTGTGTTTGTGAGCTTTATGAAGGCTGTAGATGACGTGACATGCCTATAGAGCCGTCAGCGCACTCTATTATTAATCTTGATCTAAGCTGCTTAAATCAACTGTACTGTACATGCTCGATGATCTATGATAAATTAGTTAGCATTAGTCCCGCTACATTGCATAATGCGACATTGTTACATTGCTGAGCAGTCTTCCTATCACTAATCCTGTATCTAATTTTAACCCCTTGCACACTTAATTTTTGTGTCGGGAAATTCATGCCTAATCTAGCTAGGCCATCTATAGCACTGCATATGCAACAACTATAACTGCTTAAATCAACTATACTACTATATGCACGATGATCTATCATGATTTAATTAACACTTGTCCCGCTACATTGCATAATGCTACATTATTAGATTGCCGAGTGGTTTTCTATCCCTAATCATGTATCTAATGCCGATCCAATGAATACATGATTTTTCCCGGGAAACTCATTCATAATCTAGCTAGGCCATATATAGCACTGCATATGCAACAACTACTGAACTATACTATACATGCACGATGATCTATCATAATTTGATTAGCATTAATGCTACATTGTTACACTGTTGAGCGGTCTTCCTGTCCCTAATCCTGTAGCTAATGTCGATCCCTTGAACAGATAATTTGTTTCCCGGGAAACTCGTGCATATTCTTGTTGGAATTATGCCCTAGAGGCAATAATAAAGATGTTATTATTATAATTCTTGTTCATGATAATGTTTATATTCCATGCTAGAATTGTATTAAGCGAAAACTTTAATACTTGTGTGGTTTGTGAACAACACCGTGTCCCTAGTACGCCTCTATGGACTAGCTCATTGATTAATGATGGTTAAGGTTTCCTAACCATAGACATGAGTTGTCAATTAATAATGAGATCATATCATTGGAGAATGATGTGATGGACAGACCCAAACTAAGCGAAGCAATTAGATCGTGTCATCGTGTTCGTCTTTGCGAAGCTTTTCTTATGTCAAATATTGTATTCCTTAGACCATGAGATAATACAACTTCCTGGTATCGGAAGAAAGCTTTGAGGTCATCAAACGTCATCCTATGAGAGGGTGATCATAAAGGTGTCTCTCAGGTGATCGGAAAGTACCTGTTGGGTTGTATGTATCGAGATGGGATTTGTCCCTCCCAAGTCGGAGAGATATACTTCGGGCCCACTCGGTAATCGATATCAACACCGCTTGCAAGCATGTGGTTAAGGAGTTAATCACAAAGTGATATCGGATTACGGAACGAGTAAAGTACTTGCTGTGAACGAGATTGAACTAGGTATGACGGTACCAACGATCGAATCTCGGGCAAGTAAAATATCGCGAGACGAAGGGAATATATATATATGGGATTGATTGAATCCTGACATCGTGGTTCATCCGATATGATCATCGATGAATGTGTGGGAGTCAATATGGGTTTCCAGACCCCACTGTTGATTATTGATAGAAGATCATGTCTGCATATTCTCGAACCCGAAGGGTCACACACTTAACGTGTCTCGACGCTAGGATAGATTGGATGATTGGTTTATGAGTTTTTGTTTGGAGTCTCGGATGGGATCCGGGACATCACGAGAGGTTCCGGAATGGTCCGGAGAATAAGATTCATATAAGGCAGTGCAGTTTTTGGAGTTCGGAATTGTTCTGGGTTAATCGGTATTGTACCGGAAGCTTCTAGAACCTTCCGGAAGGGGACCAACGTGGCCCCACCTTCCGGGAGGGGTCATGGTCCTATGAGGGAGTGCCCTGGCCGCTTTGGGCCAGGGGCACAAGGCCCCATAGGGCCCAGCCGGCCAAGAGGGGATAAACCCTAGATTTGACCTTCTAGAAGGGGGTGGGTTTCCTTGCCCCCCACTCTTCCTCCTTTGGCCGCCGGCCTTGGATTAGGGGAGGGGCTAGGGCTGCCTCCCACCCCTCTATATAAAGAGGGCTGGGGGCGCACCACCCCCCCCCCCCCCACACACACACACACACCTTCCCCTCAAGCCAGTCGCCCTGCTGCCCTCCTCTCTCTCTCCCTCCCGACTGCGTGTAGGCGAAGCCCTGCTGCAGAAACTCTCCACCAATTGCACCGCGCCGTCGCGTTGTAGATCCAACCCATCTCTCCACCATACTTGCTGGACCAAGGAAGGAGGAGACGTCGAGGTGCCGCACGTGTGCATCTCACGGAGGCATCGCCACTTGTGGTGCTAGATCGGATCGGATCGCGAGGAGGAGAAGCGAGTACGACTACATCACCCACGTTCCGACGAACGTTCCGCTGTGCGAATCTTCAAGGGTATGAAGATCTAATCCAATCTCTCTCGTTGTTTGCATCTCCTAGATTAGATCTTGGCTTCCCTCTGTTCGCATCCGTAGAAAATTTTGATTTACTATGCCGCGAAACCCTTCAATTCTAGCTAGCCCATATATAGCACTGTAAATGCAACATCTCTATAGCTGCTTATACAAGCACAATGCATCTATCATAATTAAGCACACTAACTACTCTGACTCATTGTGTAACGCTACATGGTTACATTGTTGATCGATCTTCCTATCCCTACTCATGTACCTAATGCTGATCCCTTACACATACTCCGTCCATTCCATAGAACAAGGCGTGAAATTTTTTCTGGTTTTTCACCATAGAACAAGGCGCAGATGTGATTTAGTATAGCTTGTCCCGAAACTGCCCCTCCACGATTCGTCTCCTCCTTAAAAACGGCTCATTGCCTGATTGGATGCATGTAGTGTATGCGGGAGAGGCGTGCATGCGCACGGGGCAGGTAGCAATAAATGAGAAGATCTGGCCAATAGAACGAGAGAGATTTAAGAGGAAGGTGAGATATTTCAAGGGTATAAGATTGGAATGTGTTTTGGCTGTTAACATCTCCTTAATAAACGCGCCAGCAAATTTGCGCCTCATGCTAGGGAACGGAGGGAGTATAATTTTTTCCCGGAAACTCGTGCATAATCTAGCTAGGCCATATATAGCACTGCATATGCGACAACTATAGCTTCTTACTTGGACTATACTATACAAGCACAATGATCTATTATAATTTAATTAGCATTAGTCCCATCCCTAATGCTATGTTACATTGTTGGCCGATCTTCCGTTCCCTAATCACATATCTAATCATGATTCCATGCACACATAATTTTTTGCCAGGAAACTCGTGCATAATCTAGCTAGGCCATATATAGTGCAACAATCATAGCTGCTTAATTGAACTACACTATACAAGCATGATGCATCTATCATAATTCAGTTCACTAACTACTAACTACTCTGACATGTTGCATAACGCTACACTGTTACACTGTTGATCCCTAATCATGTATCTTATGCTGATTCCGTGCACATATTTTTTTTTCCTTGGGAAACTCGTGCATAATCTAGCTTGACCATATATAGCACTACATAGCAACAAGTATAGCTTCTTAATTGAACTATACTGTACAAGCACAATGATCTATAATAATTTAATTATCATTAGTCCCGCTACATTGCATAATGTTACATCGTTGAGCGGTATTTCTCTACCTAATCATATGTCTAATGTCGATCCCTTGCCCACATTTATTTTTGGTAAGATCATACATGATCAATCTTCGGTTCCAAGTTACCAACTAATTACAGATACCAGTGCATAAACAACTATTAAGTACATTGAGGCCTGTAGCTAGCCACTAGTGGCGTCGGCCATCCACTGGCAGTTGTAACATGTACTGGGGGTATCAAACGTACTATATACAAATTTTGTCTGTGGCATGGTCACACGCATCGAAATGCTCAGCGTGGTACCACTAAAACCGAACTAGAGAAAATACCGCATACTTACAACCGACAGATGATCTTTTACGGTGAAATTAATTAGGAGTTATATCATGCATGATCTGGGATCTAGCTAGGCCATAGTTTGCTGCATTATGCAACAGCAATAGCTAAGCTGCTTAGATGAACTGTACAAGCTAGTAGACGAGCACTATGATCTTTCATAATTTAATTAGCATTAGTCCTGCTACACCGCATAATGCTACATTGTTACATTTCTGAGTGTCCCTAATCCTATATCTAATGACGATCCCTTGCATACATAATTATTTCTAGGGAAAACTCTTGCATAATCTTGCTAGGCTATATAGCACTGCATATGCAACAGCTACATCTGCTTAACTTACTATACAACCTCGATGATCCATCATAATTTAATTAGCATTACTATCACTATGATGCTACATTGTTACATTGTTGAGCCGTCTTCCTATCTCTAATCCTGTATCTAATGTCGATCCCTTGCACACATAAATTTTCCCCTGGAAACTCGTTCATAATATAGCTAGTCCATATATAGCACTGCATATGCAATAATTATAGCTGCTTAATTGAAATATACTATACATGCACGATGATCTATCATAATTTAATTAGCATTTGTCCTACTACATTGCATGATGCTACATTGTTACATTGTTGAGCGGTCTTTCTATCCCTAATCATGTAACTAAGGCCGATCCCTTGCACACATGATTCTCCCCAGGAAACTCTTGCATAATCTAGCTAGGCCATAGATAGCACTGTTTATGCGACAACTATAGCTGCTTAATTGAACTATACTATACAAGCACGACCCATGTATCATAACTCAACACTAACTACTGTGCTACATTGCATAATGCTATGTTACATTGTCGATCGATCTTCCTATGCCTAATCACATATCTAATCCCGATTCCTTGTACACATAATTTTTTGCCAAGAAACTCGTGCACAATCTAGCTAGACCATATATAGTGCAGCAACCATAGTTGCTTAATTTAACTACACTATACAAGCACTGCATCTATCATAATTCAGTACACTAACTACTAACTACTCTGACACGTTGCACTGTTGATCGTTATCCATAATCCTGTATCTAAATACCGATCCTTGCACATATAATTATTTCCCCAGAAAACCCGTGCGTAATCTACCTAGGCCATATATAGCACTGCATATGCAATAGCTATAGCTTCTTAATTGAACTATATACAAGCACAGTGATCTATTCTAATTTGATTAGCGATTAGTCCCGCCACGTTGCATAATGTTACATTGTTGAGTGGTTTTTCTATCCCTAACATGTATATCTAATGCCTGTCGATTGACCACATTTTTTCTTGGGGAAGCTCATGCATGACCGATCCAAGTTACCAGCTAATTACAGACACTAGTGCATAGACAACTAAGTACACTGATGCCTGCAGCTAGCCACTAGTGGCGCCGGCAGTCCACTGACAATTGTCACATGGACTTAGGGTATCAACGTATATAAGTACAAATTTTGGTAGGGTCACGTGCATTGAAACGCTCTGCGTGGTACCGGTAAAACCGAACCTGGGAAAACAATGGGGCGAACCGTGACGACTGACGAGGACACCACATGCACGGCCGATGCCAGATGCCAGATGCTTCGTATTATAGCCAGAAGATCGATCTGTTTAATACTATTGCGCTGACTGCCTACTCAGAAGAAGCAACTGGTTATGGTTCATTACTGGTATCGAGAAGGCGGTTGCTTGGAGCAAAGGCCGAGGCAATGCACGCACGTCACGGATGACTTTGCTTGTGTCGACGGATAGGACGCGCCCACGCGTGCAGCTTGCTGCAGCGGCAAAATCCGTGTTGGTCATCGTGGATCCCTGTGTAGAAGCACCGCTCGTGCTAGATCGATCGATCGATCTCCACGCACGCACGCATGTCAGCAACCATGCATCTCTACAGCCATGGAGATGGATGGGCTTTCAAAACCTCATAGTGGTGATAGATTGCTTGTCTCTGATTAATAAGGTGAAAAGTATGGATCAAGATATGTCTCACACGGGCGCCGCCCGTTGTTTACGATATGAAATATAAAGCACTGAAGTTTGTAACATGTAACTTCGGCCATGTTGATCGATCTTGTAACGAGGCAGCTCATGTTCTGGCAAAGTCAGCTGAACATGATGCAAGTCCTGCTGGTTTAGTGAGATTTCTGATATTATTAGGACCATTGTTTGTAAATGATGCAAAGTCAGCTGAACATGATGCAGGTCGTTGGCGTGGTTTGAGAGTCGATCCTCGTGCATCGTTGGTCGGTGGTCCATCGATAGATCTCGGTCTCATGTACTCCATCAGCTCAACTGTAGGTAAAGGGCTAGGGCACCCATAGTATGTAGCTAAAAGTGGTTCCATATTTGTCTTTTGGCTTTTGGAACTAGTTTCCTACATTGCGTAGGTGGTTCTAAATTGAGCAAAAGAGGGAACCGGAGCAAGAGGGTGCTCTGATGCCAAATGTGGTTCTAAATTGATTAGCCAACCTGCTTGTGACATGTGTCCGCTACTGTCATATCTTAGACAAAAAATAGGCTATTCTTGTCAGGGTGGGACCGCATGGTGCATGATTTTAAAATAGCTACATTGTGGAGTTGTAGCCAAATTGCATGATAAAGCCATATTCAGCTTTTTGTCAGATTTAGCTATAGCAACATTGTGAATGTCCTTAGAACGTACGGAAGGGCATGCGCCACTGTGGTACTGTGCACAGCGAGGAACTTGTGCTTCTAGCTACCCTTATGCACCCCAAGTATTTCCTCTGTCTTAAAATAGATTTTTTAGATTTATTAAAATTTAGATAAATCTAAACACTTTATAGTATATAGTTTCATTTAAATTTTGATAAACTTGAAATATCTATTTTAAGACGGAGGGAGTACTGCTAGCTAGGGCGAGTAAAATTTGTAGAGGCGTGTTGCTGGCCCACGCGTGCATCTTGCTGGGGCGGCCAAATCCGTGTTAGACGTCGTGGATCCCTGTGTTGAAGCACCGCCCCTGCTAGATCGATTGATCGATCTCCACGCACCACGCACGCATGCCAGCAACCATCCATCTCTACAGCCATAGAGATGGATGGGCTTTCAGAACCTCATAGTAGTATCAGATTGCTTATCTCTGATTAACAAGGTGAAGAGTATGGATCGAGATGTATCTCACACGGGCGCCGTTGTTTACGGTATGAAATGCAAAGCACTGAGGTTTGTAACTTGTAACCTCGACCATGTTGATCGATCTTGTAATGAGGCGGCTCATGTTCTGGCAAAGTCAGCTGAACATGATGCAGGGCCCTGCTGGTTTAGTGAGATTTCTGATATTATTAGGACCATTGTTTGTAATAAACGGTGTTTAAGTAAATGGATAAAGCTGTCCATTAATTCTCAAAAAAAAACATCCATCTCTAGCTAGCTAGCCAGGTCGTTTGCACGGTTTGAGAGTCGATCCTCATGCATCGTTGGTCCATCGATAGATCTCAGTCTCCTGTACTCCATCAGCTCAGATAATATACGAGTCAGCTGAGCTGACTTCCCCTGCAACTGCAGGTAAAGGGCTAGAACATACGGAAGGGCATGCCGCATGCGCCACTGTGGGAGGAACTTGTGCTTCTAGCTACCCCTATGCACCCCAAGTACTTCCTCCATCTCAAAATATTTCTCAGATTTATCAAAATTTAAATAAATCTAGATACTATTTTGATGGACTTGAGATATCTATTTCGAGATGAAGAAATTATTGCTAGCTAGGGCGAGTAAAATTTGTAGAGACGTGCTGCTGACCGGTGAAAAGCAGCATACTATACTGAAGTACAGAGCTTTTTAGTTTTTTTAGCTATACTTGTTAAAGTATATCACGGTTTAGACTATATTTGGTAGTTTAAATTTGTATTCAATTATATCTCTAGTAGTATTCCTGCCCCCAAGTCTTGTAATCTATATAAACAACCTCTTTGAGACCACAATCAATATATATAATATTCCGCAATTCTACATGGTATCAGAGCGGTTCGCTCCGCTAGGGTTTAGCCAGATCTTTTGCCGCCCCGCCCCCGGGGAGATCGTTCTCTGCCCGGGGCTGCGCAATAGTAGATTAGATCTTACTTCGCCAAAAATTTCTCGCCAGCCGCTTGACTGGTGTTTCTTCTTCTTTCGCTGATCATAGATCAGATTGCGTCGTCCACAACAACATATCTTCATCACGCGCCTCTACTTTAACCTCGGCGTCGACTCATCTCCGGCAAATCATCGCCAACGATCATGCCAAGGAGGCTCCACACGGCGCCCCAAGGGACGTCTTCGCGCGCTGCGTCGGCTTTTCCGTCCTCACATCATCACCACGCTGGCCCGTCTTCGCCAACATCGATCGGGACGCACGTCCCCGAGTACGCTCCTCGCCGTCAACAAAGGGCTGCACCTTCATCACCCGTGGTTATCATCGCCGACAACCATCTGCACCAACAACGGCAGTATGGACAAAAATAACCTAAAATCAAAAGGATTTCACGAAATGACCTATCTGAAAAACTATTTCACTGGCACTAACCTTTTGGGTAACTCCTAACAGCTAGGCGCTACACTCTACAGTGTAGCTCCTTTCAGCTAGGCGCTATGCCCCACCCGGCCGTGTGACGTCCAGGCTGGCAGGGAAAAACTCTAAGTCGGAGTGTAGCGCCTGTCTGATAGGCGCTACACCTCAGAGCATAGCGCATGTCTGATAGGCGCTACACCTCAGAGCATAGCGCCTAGCTGTTAGGAGTTACCCAAAGGGTTAGTCCAGGAAAATAGTTTTCCAGATGGGTCATTTTGTAAAAAAAATTTAATTTTGGGTTATTTTTGTCCATACTGCCACCAACAACATCGTCGCATCATCGTCGCCATCACCAATCGTGGTCAACGTCAACGCCAACAAAAAGTTCTTCTTCACGAGCGACGCCACCTCATATAAGCGGAAAATACGGGTCTAATCCCTGAAATCAACTACCGCAACAACTCAATCGCCATCAACAACTACATCATCGTCTTCGTCCACCAGAACGTCGCCGCCAGAGTCGCAGTCTAATTTTTATTTTTGCACTAAATCAATTTTTTTCTTGCAACTACTTCATCTACTTCGACAAATCGGCGGACAACTTCTACACACAGACCGTTCACAGAGATTTTCTCTCCTGCTCCCTTCGGCTCTGGCTCGCATGGCTCGTGATGGTCCCTGTTTTCGCACGTTCGATATTGGCAACATCGACGCGTGCCTTCGTCCCCGGCATGCATGCTCCCGAGTTTGGCAAGCTCGGTAAGGCGTGTCGCCTACCTCGACTACTCTAACTCAAACTACATCTACCTCAACTACTATGGCGAATTCTTCAGGCTCAACGATGATATCGACCACAACACAACGACATAATCAATTTCATCGACTTCATCGACGGCGACTACATCACCAATGGCATCATCGACCACGACTACAACGCCCTACTTCCAGCTACATCGATATTGGCATTCTCTCCAATCTCCGTCTTTGGATTATGCTCCAGTCAGACCGTTCGCGTCACTACCGATCCGACTGCGGGAAAGTGTTTGAGTATATCACGGTTTGGACTGTATTTGATAGTTTAAGTTTGTAATCTAATTATATTTCTGATAGTTTTCTTACCCCCAAGTCTTGTAATCTATATAAACAGCCTCTTTGAGGCCACAATCAATACAGATAATTATCTAGTTTCTTAAGGGTGAAAGGCAGGGCTCCTGTGAGGCCATATGCTGTGCGTCCTGTGACTGGTTGTGGGCCCTCACTGCAGTTAGCGGTAGTCAACTAAGCAAAATTTTATCTTGCCTCTCCTCGCTTCTTCTCCCATCTTTCGTGTTGTCTAGAATCACCACGTCGGCCGGCGCGAGCACTGCGGCAAGGATGCGGGAGGTGACGTCGGCACCGGGCCTGGGGACCATGGGCTCCACGAAACGGTTCATATAGAGGTATGCGATGCTAACTTTCCCCCACACGTCTGGGCTGTGCTGCGGCTTTCCGACACACCATCGTGCACGGCAGCCCCGCGTCGTTGGCCTAGGAGAACTCTGTGGCGATTTCGAACGCCGTCTTGCTGGCGCCCACGACCGTCACGCGCTTGCCCTTGACCAGCGCGGCGGTGTCTGCATCGGCCAGGGAGGAGAGCTCCATAGAGTGGAGCACCCACCCGCGGAAGGCTTCCGGGCCCAGGGAGTCGGGGACGTCACCGGGACGTTGGGGACGCCGTTGAACCTGCCGATGCAGAGGATCAGGAAGTCGAACTCGTGCATCTGCATCGTGGACTCCGCCTCGCCGCCGACGCCGTGTTGGCGAACGGTGAGGCACCATAAGCCCGTCCTGTCACCGAACGCCTTGCCATTGTTGGCCCAGCGCTCCCACCGGTCCGCCGCATCCTTCGGTCCTGCCCAGTTCTATTTATCTCCCGCACCGGCCGAAGCTCCTCCATACCGACCGGATCCCTTGCGACTCACGTCCTTAGCCCCATCCTGGGAATTCTTGTCAGTTCCTACTAAAGGATTTATGCACTAGACAATTATCCCAAAAGACCGATCTGATGGAAAGGGCTAGGCGGTGTATTTATATTCAACACTCCCCCTCACGTCTAGGCTATTTTAGTCCTTAGCGTGGGATAGGAGTAGGCCACAGAATCTTTTTTTCTTTTCTTTTTTTAATTCTGCGTGAGCAGGGTCTTGAAATTAAGACTTCTGGGCTCTGATACCATAAAGAATTTATGCACTAGCCAATTATCTCAAAAGACCGATCTGGTGGAAAGGGCTAGGCGGTGTATTTATATTCAATACCTACCACCATTGGCCTCGCTACGGGCGCCGCGGACGGTTCATCGTCCGCACGCCTGGTTGGATGTCTCCACGTGCTGCCATGGCCGACACCTTGAGCTGGAGCGGTCGCCGCCTCCCTGGGTTTTCTGGTTAGCTTCCCTGCTCTGTCGTGGCTGACTGCCATGCCACCCTTTTGACTGCCTTCCCATACGTCTCCCGGAACACATTCCAGTCAGATGCAGGCGGCCGGACGCTGTTGCTCTTCACTCTTATGCTTTGTTGCTCCTCACAGCACAACATCACGGCTGACGCGTTTCCAGGCAAGGAGGGAGGGTCGTGAACAAGATGGGCTAAGCACAAGATCTCTGAGAGGCTCGGCCTGAACAAGCTCGGAGGGCTAGCAATGTCGACGAAGGATTGGTCGTGAGAGTCCACACAATTATGCCGGTAAGCTGACGCTCACGCCACGGTGTTTATTTTTGCGTTTGTCATGTGGAGGAGCTCTCGAGTTTGCAAGCTGACGCTCGTTGTTTGATTTGATTTGTGGGTGCATGGACAGCGAGCGGAAAGGCCAGGGACTCGAAGGAGGCCGCGGACAAGGCCAGGAAGACCAAGGACACCGCCAGTGAGGCACTGAATGGGACGCCCGGCAAGGCTATCATGATCCTTGACCCACTCAATCTAATCACCCTTCTCTTCGTATTTTCTCGGTAGGACTCTGCTGGTAGGATCTTCTTTTTCTCATCAATTGATTGTTGTACTATTTTCTTTGCTTTGCTCTTCTGTATTTTAAGACTGGATATAGCTTTTACAACAAGGTGCAGATGCGTTAGATGCGTTGTTTCTGGGCATTGCAATAAGCCCATGTGATTTTCATGATGTTTTTGTGCTATTTAGCAGTAAAGCCAGATACTGATAGGATGCTACTACTTTTTGCAGTTTGACGGGACAGGGTTTAAGATTAGTTTGAGACACTTATTTTCTCCGAGATAACAATGTACCTCAGATGATCTAGGCCACTGGCCAGTACCATTTAGCCGCCGCTAGGACATAAGTCTGGTTTTAATCGATAGTGTATGTCTAATTTCATTTCTGTCAGGGCAGGGTTGTACGAGATTACAAGCCAATTTAGCTATAGTGCCAAGTAAGTACTTCCTCCGTTTCAAAATATAAGATGTTTTAGATTTGTGAAAAAAATGTATCTAGATTTATTTTAGTGTATAGATTTATTCTAAATCTTAGTGAACCTACATACTAAAAGTAGTCTAGATACATTTGTTTCATAAATCTAAAACATCTTATATTTTGAAGCGGAGGAAGTAGACGCCATTTAACTTCAGTGAAGATACTGTGATCTAAGATTACACTATCTATATCTATATATGAGCTTTGAAGTTCCTGAATGAGACCAGTTGTACTGGCATATAGACGATCTGTTGTTTGTGGTCCGTGCCAAATTTGATTGGCTAGAGATAGTACAACGAAATGGTTTTTGAATTTTCTAACTTTCTTAAATGGACTAGAATTTTGTTTTACTTCTGCAAGCAAATAACAGTTAGGAAAGGGATTTGTGTAAATTACTTTTTGACACGCTGATGCGGCGCTTCATTTTAGTTCTCCTTTGTACTTTAAGTAGGACCTTACAAGGAGAAACCAAATACTGATCAGAGCTCTGAAGTCATGTGCATATAGTTATTTTCCACATCAGAAGTGATTTTTTATTGAGAAAACAGTGAGCACGGTCGCTGAAATACAAGGGTATAGGTTCGTGCTGAGCTCTGATGAGCACAACAAATTCAATAGGACCTAAAGTCTACTGAGTACAACGGGAAGACAGACCGAATGCGTTAGCTCAGCCTGAATTGGGCAAGCCACACGTCTACCGAAAGGTGCGAGACGCGACGGGAGTGTGCATATAGTTAAACGAAATGGTTCTTGAATTTTATGTATATCCTCCCTTTGGATTGAGTAAATCGATAAAAATGCGCTTTTCTTTTTTTTCTTAATCTCTTCCTTTAGTGTTTTACTTCAGAAGATAAAATAGCAACCTTTTTCAGACTTCGTTTATGTGATTCGTGAAAAAAGGTTTAATGCAACTGATATACATTTGGTTGCGGTTCAATTTTCAAATAATTTGATTTGTAGGGAGGTTGGCTAAGTGTTGTTGGGAGGTTGGCAAAGTGTTCATGAGTTACCATTGTATCCTGACATTTGAATCTGAAGTTCATTTATAAGAAAGGCTGCAAAGAATAGAGCGAGAAATTGCAAACTTAGGTATCTTTGACTTTGCCAAATTTCTACTCTAAGAATTATCACTTGTTTGTCACATCCTTCCCATTTTTTTTATGTTTTCTATTTTATTCCTTGCTAGAATTAATTGAGAAAAACATATGAGAAAATGAGATAGTTTGTGTCTTAACTTGCATTACCATACAACCGTGATGTACATTGTTCTATGCTCACTTTTACATTTTCCTTGATCAGATCACAAATGCCTATTTCAATTATTTTTTTAACAAAATATACTTGCGAGATGGAGCCTGGTGGATGCAAGCGTGGGCGTCCACGGAGTCCCTGGCCTCGAACACCAGGGGTCGGAACCTGCATGCCAGCAGGTGCTTGCACGCCGCCAGGCCGCTTGTTCTACTCTTTAATCTTGGTGGGCAGGGAGGTCGCTGAGGATACTTGCCGCTTTCTTTCTCTGCAATGTGGGCTTGTGTGTCGTTGTGGCACCTGCACATGGTGGTTGTTTTTCTTTCACGTGTGCCTGGCGATGGTGCCCACCTCTTCAAAACCAGTTCTTGGCGACTGAGCAAGGGTGCAGAAGCTAGGGTTTTGACTCCCCCCCTTCCGTCCGACCCCTACTTGACCTTAGGCTCAGCGCGACCACCCATCGTAGATCACACCGTCAGCGACCCATTCCCTTCCTCCAGCGCTACGCAAACCGCGTACCAACCGTCGCCGCCCCCTCCTGCTCCTGCACAGGCCGTCGCCGCTTCTCTTCCCCCACAATGGCCGACGATGCCCGGGCACAACCCATCGACGAGGTCGAGGCGCAAGGCCACCCCAGGTCTGCTCCCT
This sequence comes from Avena sativa, assembly GCA_916181665.1. Lineage (NCBI taxonomy): Eukaryota > Viridiplantae > Streptophyta > Magnoliopsida > Poales > Poaceae > Avena > Avena sativa. The sequence continues at coordinate 427,923,495 of OV702293.1, forward strand.
CCTCTATTGCAATAATGTATACATTTCCCTTTAGTGCTTGATTCTAAAATTATTGTGTAAATTTCATGTTCAAGTGGTGTTGTGTAAGAGGCTATGTAGTTCGTTTCAGGTTATATACATGTTTGTCGATTGTTGGAACTGACAGCGGGTTTTTCATTACTTGGGAGTAGAGGCAAGTCCAGACTCGGTGAGGAGAGGTGATCGAGAACCCTCGTTTGCAAGAAAGGCAGGGATTCCACCATGAACAGTGACAAAACACACCGGAGATTATGTCGTATGCGAGTGTACCGCGATAAAAACTTGGTGCGACAACGTCATGCAAGCGGCGCGGCGAAGCGCGTGTTCTTCTAGTATTTCATAATTCTACAATGAGAGAGCTGAGGTGAACAAAAGCTGCAGGTACGTACAGTACACGTCTGCACCACGCAAACACTCTACCTCTCACGTACTGTACTTCGTGATGAGGAGCAGCGCGTGTTCCCGGCCCCTGATTCGCGCGCGTCGCATGTCGTATGGATGCGATCAGAAACCTGCAGGGCCGGTGCAGCGCATCGATATGTACATGGTATATCGCACGTATGCCCAGTCCGGGCATGCATGCAAGCAGCCAAGCACTCGGATCGACCGGATTCACAGCGTATCTCACTACTGTTTGACGTCGGCCGGCTGCACCTGCGGCCACGCACGCATGTCCCGTGCGGCGCGCCCCCACACCAACACCATACTGGGCTGGCTGTGTGCTCTGCGCACGCACGATGCGTACGTCATTCCAGGACATGTGTCCAGCAACGCGCGCCTTCGTTGCTACAGTAGCTTCGTCCCTGTGCGTGTACACGCGTTTCCCTTTGTCGCGGAATCTCCATGGCACTGGCAGATCATATACGTACATGGAAACCTCTGACAATCCAGCATGCATCGTCAGTTAAGGCGGAATTAGCGGGCGCTGGCGCTCAACAGTGCGATTGTACGAGAGTTTCAGCCGGCGAGAGCTAGCTAGGAAGTATCCCGCTCGATCATCATTGGTAATTATATGCCCGCCGGCACGTACGTTCATATACTCGCGTACCTGCACTTCATCATTGCCTCACGTGAACTTCCCCAAGCATGGAGAGAAACGTACGTACTCTACTAGTAGATTCATGCGGCAACCTGCAGTTAGAGCAAGCTATTGCTAGCGTGCTGTTCTTCCCCGGCATCAAATTAAAAGCAGTCTGTTGCATTTGAAAAAGGGTTTAGGTGCGACCCGGGGCAGCTGCCCGGGCTCAGCCGCGGAAGCTCCATTAGGATTTGAGCTAGACGTAGAGATTAAGTGAGATGATTAGTGGGCAAAAATTAACTAAGATAGGTCCGCCACTGTTTAGGTCCAACGAAGAAGAGGAGGCCGGCCTCTTTTTTTACTCTGGCAAACTCTCACGAAGCCAAAGAGGATGCGTGTCCATCATTCGTCCTCTCTCTGTATTGATGTGGTACTTGTACTACTAGCAAGCACACGCCCAGTTAACTGTTCATCCATCTCTTTCCTGCATGCATGCATGGCACTCCAGTCCATTGGCATCTCCAACAAACTCCAGCCAATCATTCTCTAGGTTCCATGAACCGCTAGCTGGGCCGGCACGCGGGCCTCGCCTCAAAAACCCTCAGTCTTTCTTATGCACATATACCTGTATAATATCGTTTTCCCTACTTGGATCTTGCCATTTTCTAGCAGGTAATTAACTACTCCTAGCGTATATATTTTTGGAATCTAGCACATAGTACAGTATATATATGTTTAGGTTCCATGAACTGAACTAGTTGCCTTCGATGAAGAAGACAGGGTTAACTGAATTCAGCATTTCAGATTCTGAAAAAAGAGCCAGATCTCAATCGCAGAGGCACGACGAGACGTTGAACTGATCTGTTAGACTTATAATGCAACGAGGGAACAAACCCACATTGTCTCACATGCCCTGACCAAAATATTTTATTCCACGAGCTAGCGCCCACTGGGAGGGAGAACAATGACAAGCCCCCAATCATCACATGAACAACAATAATCTGTACTTCAAGATCGATCGGTCTCATGGTGCATTGCGAGCAAGGCGGAGATGGTGTAGTCCGTTCGAGAGGCCACAGCCACTTGTACATTTAAATTTAATCTCCACAACCTTTTGCTCCTGACTCTTGCAACTAAATTGGGTCGCTCTCATGATCCGGGAGATCGATGGAGGAGCTAGCCTATCTTGAAATAGGCTTTCACCCCGCTTTATAAATAAAGCCACATCGGCCAAACTGATACAAGGTGATGGGAGAACCTCCTTACAAAGCAGATCAAGATAAACAAGAAACACACGAAAGACCACAACTCGTCACCGAAGACAACCACCCGAGAGCGGGGAGAACCGGCGCTCCACAACGACGCCCCCAAGAGAGTAACGACGCACAACGCCGCCGCCGCCGAGACCGAAAGTCAAGGGTTTTCACCCGGAGCCTAAACACGGAGAAGGTAGCCGCAGCGGCGTCCCCAAGAGGGTCACGATACCCGCAGGCATCGCCGTCGCTGGTGCCGAAGCACTGAGCTTTCGCTCGGAAAAACCTTCAAGCCGCGCCCCGTCACCCGCCCACGCTCGCTGTCCTCGAGGCTGGCCTCCGACACACGATCTGGGAGCTGTCGAAGCCGAAACATCGCCAACACCGAAGTCCCCCAACGTCCGCTCCTTGCCACCCACATGACCAAAGAGAAGGACCACCACCACCGCCACGTCGCTCGCCGAAGAGCCGCCCGCGCAGTCCACCTTCCGGAGCCGCCACCCCGGCATCCACGAACTCGAGCCAAGTCTCCAACCCACGTCACATCGCGCCGACGCCAAGGAGGACGGGGTAGATCAAGCACAGACCTGCCAGAACCGAGCCACCCGACAGCCTAGGGGAGGGGAACAACCCTCCATCACCCACGGTGATTGCCGTCCGGGCGCAGCAGCAGTACCGACTAGGCCTAGATCAGGCCCAGATCAGGCCCGGCCAAGCCCAGATCGGGCCCTGTCAGCGCCGCCGCCGCACTGCTGCAGCCAGGCCATCAACGCCGCCTCCCACTGCAAGCCGTGCTGATCTACCAGCGCCGCCGATGTACGAGCTAGGCCGCCATGTCTCGTTGCCGGAGCCTCCGCTACGCTGCTGCTGAAGCTCCCGCCGTCGAGCTGGGCGCCGGCCAAGCCAGACGCGCCGCCGGGGGAGGGGCCGCGGCCGCGGCGCCCGGGGACAGCCCTCCACAGATGCGCCGGCCGCCGGTCGAGCTCGTCGCCTCGCCAGTCCTCACCGCCGCCAGGGGCCGCCGCCCGCGAGGGAGCCACCGCGTCGGGTAATGGAGGGCCTGCCGCCGCCGGCCCGTGCGGTCTTTGCCGGGCGGCTCTCGCCGGCGGCGGCAGGGAAGGGAACGGGGAGGGAAGGGGAGGAGGCAGCCGGCCAGGGACGCGCCTCGGTCGCCCTCGCGGGGACGACGCGAGACGCGAGGTCGTTTTTTTCTGGTCGTAGGAGCTAGCCTATCGTAAAGCAACCCTCGTCAGGTCCCCCGTTCGTAAAGCTCAGAGGCGATCGACGCATCATCATCAAGCAGGAAATAATGGACCACAACGTGTCCCTGTCGGAAGAAGCCACAGAGCTCGATCGATGGATGGATGGATCGGTCGGTCTCGCTTACCACGCCCATTGACCGCGCCTTGTTTAAGGGGGAGGGAATTATTTTGTTTGCGGTTTAGTGATCTGACCAAGGATGATTGGCGATCATCAGATGGGCGATTTGCATCAGGAGGGCCCTGCTATGCCGGTGGTTTGCATGCAGCGAGCGAGCAAGATTCCTAACCAACTGCATCGCAAGATCGGAACGATATCAGTAATGCTACACGTAAGGATGGATTCTACAAAAAATTCTTATGGACTCAAGACGTGGCGCAGCAGGCAGTTGTAGAAATCAAGATGAGGGCCGGTTTTTCAGCTAGGATAGAAAACTCAACCAATCCACTAAATACACGTGATGCTCCGTGACCTGATGAGTCCGTAGGTCCAGCATTATTGGAAGGATATATACCTACTCCAGTGACTTTTGTGTTAAATACGAGAAGCTCCCTGACCTCGGCTAATGTTTTTCTAAGGTGCACTTAGCGAATAACTTTAGCGAACTACACGCTCTGTCCGCATTGCAAAGCCTCCGCCCTATCAGCAAAATTGTTATTAGTGCTAAACAAATGTTAAAAGACGCTTCACACATGCCAGGAAAAAGGAAACTGAACGTGCCCCACGACCCCCTCCACCGGCGGATCCAACGCCCCTGCAGCCCGGGCACTGCCCGGGCTTCCGGCCGACCGGCACAACGTATCTGGATGCAAATTTGATCAAAAATTGTATTTTCAGCATTTCAATTCATATTTTGCTCGGGCTTTAAAATCTTGTTGGGTCCGCTACTGACCCCCTCTACCTAAACCTCCGGGCTTCAACCTTTTGAGTCGCTGCACCTGACACCACACAGAATCATAGTCTCCTTGGACATCACCCTCATCGCCACCATCACTGACCTTCCTCGACTGCGACCTCGGCTAAAGGATCACCTTTTCCTTTCTAGACAGTGCCTTCGCCGTCCTGGATGATGCCCTCCCGCATTGCACCGTGGGTAACAATGAGACACCACACCTGGCGCCGCATGCGGTCTCCTTTGACGCCCCCTCACCGCCGCCATCACCGTCCTCTTGGACTACGACCTCGACGTCCGTGTAACATTTTTCAAACTCTAAACGTTTTTTCAATTTTAATTTTTAATTTTTTTAAAATTTGAACTTTTTAGACAAGCAAACAAAGTCCTGGTGAGTTAAATAGAAAAAAGCGAGGCGAAGCAAATATGAACTAGTGTGTGAAGTGGGCCCCCACCTAGGAATCCTTCAGGCTTCGGCATGCTCCCCCACACGTGAAGCATTGTATAGGAGTACCGGGGTTAACCATACAACTTGTCGGCTCGAGTATCTTAGGTGGGCTGGCCCAAAACCCTTTTTTCTCTAGTTCTGGAATAATTCCGGTGGGTTTTTCATCTCCTTGTCTAGTTTTCTGGTTTCATTTTCTGCTTTTCCTTATTTTTTGTTTTTATTTTTCTCATTTTTAAACTCAAGAGCATTTATTCAATTTTTGAAAAAAAATTAAATTACGAAAAAATTGTGAATTATTTTTAATATCCACAAATAAACTTGTCGACATCTTTTCAAATTCACTAATATTGTTTAAATTTTATGAACCTTTTTAAATCTCATAAATAGATTTAAAATTTGTGAACTTTTTTTCGTTAACGAACTTTTGTCAACATCGTGACTCCATTCATGAAAGTTTACCTAATTCACAAAAAAAAAATTGCGAACACTTTTTATTTTGCAAAAAATTAAAAAATGATGAAAAAAATTAAATCCATAATTTTTTTATTATCATTTTTGGATTAAACCAGTTATTTCAAAACTAAAAGAAAGAAATGGACAATTTTTCCCAGGTGCAACAAAAAAAAGTGAGGAAAATCCTAACCGAACTAACATGATTCTAGGGAACATAAAGACGCTTTCGAACGGAGGGGAAGCAATAAATGGGCCAAGCCCAACCAGCAAGGGGGTGTGCGCACGCTCGCGTATTGACGCTAAAAGCCTCAAATAGGACAACCCTTTTCTTTTTTCGTGTTCAAATAGGACAACCCGGGCACTAGGTGTATATTCTTTATAAGCTTATAAGCGTGGCGGAATACCCGCCAGGAGAGAGCACTTCGGATGCATGGTTATTAACCATCGGATTACCTGATGTAACTCATCAGGATCGTTCATTCATGCTGATAAATCAAGTCTTTTGTTACCGCACGAGACATTTCTATTTTGACGCTAATGACCCCATTCGAAATATGGTCCACAACACAGAGAGCAGAAATATTTACACCGCGTGAGAATCTGAAGATGTGACACCCCACAGAGGGGCTCAATCGACCTGCCCCTCGCCTCCTCCGCTCACCTTCTCCCGGTCAAATCTTGCCCTCGCCTCCTTGCTCAAACCGGCAACGGCGACCTTCACTCGCCCAACCCTATTTCTTCCAAGATCCCCAAAATTGTGCCCCTGCCCCGCGATAGAATGCGCCGCCAGAAATCAAGCCGACGAACAGCTATCTACCTCCCTTCTTGAAAGTGTAAGATGGTTAACCTAGAGGGGGTGAATAGGTTTCTACAAAATTCTTTATAATCGTTTGCAAGTTTTAGGCTTTGCGGAATATAAGTGAGCATAAATGCAAACTAGGTGAGGGAACCTAGATGATGTACAAGATACTTCAAGCTCGAAGGCTATCACAAGATAAGCAACACAAGTAAGAGATCGGTTAAGAAATAACCGAAGCACGCGGAGACGGAAATGTATTCCCGTGTTCACCATCTTTGGGAAGGGGGCTACGTCACGTTGGAGAGGTGTGAGGTTCCACGAAGGATTCCTCACGCGCCACGAAGGCTCACCTTCTTCTCCGAGCCTATCCCACGAAGGAATAGCTCACTTACTCGTGGTAGACTTTAGGGTAGTCTCCAAACCCTCACAAACTTTCCACGGGGCAAATCACAAGCCGAATGCCTCCGGGCAACCCTAGTCGCCTAGGGTTTCCCACAAATCCAAGAGTAACAAGCTAACTCGATGAACTCAAGGGGGAATGAACTTTGGCTTGGTGGAAACGTAGATCGGGACCTCCTCTTCCTTTCTACCAAAGGGATTTGGATTTGGTTGGGTAGAATGGGAGATCCTCAAGCTTTTGTGTTTCAACAATGGGGAGAGAGAGAGCTTCAAGAAATGATATAAACTGAATGCCTTACATACTCAAGCTGGAAGAAGGGATATTTATACTCAAGGAGAAAAACTAGCCGTTTTGAGCCAAAAACGCAAGGTCCGGTTTTAAGTTCGGTAGGTCCGGCCCACACACACCGGACAATCCGGTCCACAGCCCGGAAAACCGGACTGAAACCGTAACTGCTCTCAGTACCCAGACTCGGATAGACTCGGAGTGAGAAAACCGGAGAACCCGGTTTGAGTCCGGATTTTCGATCCTGACACCGAACGGTCCGGTCTGGGAGCCGGTCCAACCGGTCTGAAAACCGGATCTGTAGAAAAGGCTCAGGTGGATAGGATTTCTTCTCTTCTCTCTTTGGTGATGGATTAGGTAGGAGAGAGGGATGTGTATATGGCTTAGGTGATCATCCCCAACAAGCTCATCGAGAGAACCCCTCTTAATAGTGCGGAGCTCCTAACCGGACTCAAATTACATGAAAAGGGAAAACTCCGGTGCGAAGCTTCGTTATCAAAATGGGGGGGTCTCCGATAACATTTCATCACAGCATTGGACTAAAACCTGTGTAAGACACTAGAAATAGCATTATTCCACTCTAACCATGGTGTCATTGTCAACCAAAAATAGCATAGGGTAAAATACCCTTTCAATCTCCCCCTTTTTGGTTGGCGATGACAAACCGAGCTAGAGTTCGCAAAGATATTATAAACAACAATAGACATAGTCATAGCATAATATAAATATCCATGGTTCACACACATAGCACAAACTTGTTCAACAGACAGAACGAAAGCAGATAGTTCATACATAAAGCGAAAGGGAAAGCACAATGCCATAAGAAGCAATGAGAACGCAAGGGGCATTGTGCTAACGGCAAACCCCGGAAAACCCGTAGATAACTAATAGAACTCTACTCTTCTCCCCCATTGGCATCGAGACACCAAAAAGGAAGAGGAGGAGAGCGATGCTAACGCGGCCCAACTAGAAGAACGGCGGAGGAGGAGGAGGGACATCTTCCTCTTCAGAGTACTCGTCACTATCAGCAGCATCATCATTGTCCTCATCATCAACATGACCCTGAGCAGAGGGACCACCAGGACCACTGGGAGCAAACTGACCAGGGAAGAACCCAGAGAACATAACATCATCAAGAGGCGGCATCTCATAGTTGACATAAGGAACAGGGGTCATCTCGGGACCATCAGGTGGAGGAGTGACATTCTGGGTCGCAAGATACTCATTGTGGCGACGTCTAGTCTCCTGGCTCAATTCCAAAGCCTTGTGACTCGCATCATAGGAAGAACGGCACATCTGGAATAGCCTCTTGAAAAACTTGGCAGCACCACCCTTCGGCCTTGGGTGAGAGGAGGACTCACCAACAGGACGACGAGAACCAGCCCGAGTAGAAAAAGAAGGCCGAGGATCATGAGCAGCTTTGGTGCGGTGCTTAGGAGGCCGCATCCCAGGGACCTCAGGAGTGTGTGCACGGAGACAGAGATTAAGCATTTCTTGTTCCTCACGCTCGCCTACCATCACACCAGGCGGCACCACCCGATTGAGCAGCTTCTGAACATATGCGCAGAAAGTGGGAGTCATCCTGTCCAAAGCAGCCCGCCGCAGCTCACAGTACACAAAGTCACATCCATCAATCTTCCTCAGCCGATCCGGGTGACAATAGTACAACAAGTTGGCAAAATACCCACGGCAGTTGGTGGAATCGCCAACACGGGGAACAAGGGACTGACGAAAGATAGTGGCCAAGGTATGATAGTAGTAATACATGCCAGTCATGCACGGAGGACTCCACTGAGAATCACTGGGATAGCAGAAAGCAAGAGTCTCAGCAGGCTTGACCTTCTCACTGTGAATACAGAAGCCGCCGCCTCGACCAGTGTAGCCCGTGACATCGACCAAATCAGCATAAGTAGCCTGAAAGCGCCTCGTGCCAGTCATCCAAGTCATAGTGCGATCCTCATCATCATGAAAAAAGACTGTGCAAAAGAACTGACGGATGAAGTCGGGGTAATAGTCCTCCTTGAGACAGACGAGGTCGAACAGATCCATTTTCCTCAAAGCTTCATCAACATAGAAGTAATCAGAGGCTGCATACATATTGAACCACTCCAGAATGAGAGCTTGAATGTGGCCACAAGGAGTGACCCAAAACTGAGTGTAAATGTGATCCCACATCATAGTCTGAGTCTCAGTCCAAAACTTCTTGTCATATCCTTTATAGGTGCGTTGCTTGAAGCGATAGGGATTCTACTTGCGGAGAGCCCGGTACTGACCAATCTCCATACCCTTCAGATTTTGACAAGGCACATCCTCAGCCTCGGCCTGAGAAGCTTGCTGCTTACCCCTGTTAGCTTTGAGTTTGATGCGCCCAGAGCGAGCGCTCCCCTCAGGCTCAAGCTGCACAGACTGAGGGTTGCGACGAGCCCGCTTACTCCTGTTAGCTACTGCGGGCACATACTCATGATCAGGCACATACTCATCACTAGCAGAATCAGCGTCTTCACCTATGAAAAAGAGAGAGAGAGAGATTGGGGAGCACAGAGATAAGTACACATGCCAAAGGAGAGGATGAGAGAAAAAGAAACTTGGATTTGGGCAAGTGCATGGTAAAATAAGAGACATTGCAGAGAGGTCCGGTGCCAGGGCCGGAGCAACCGAGCCCAGAACCGGATGGTCCGGTGCCAGGGCCGGTCGGACCGAACACAGAACCGGACGGTCCGGTGTCAGAGCCGAAAAACCGGACTCAGACCGGACGGTCAGGTGCCAGGGCCGGAACAACCGGGTTTGAAACCGAGATCCACGGAGACCACTATGCAATGTAAAAAATTGTACCAATGACTCATGTACTTGCGCAAATACAGTTCTAAGCAGAGTGGGTAGGACATGGAGGAACGAGGGTGGGGGGAAAAAACTAGGTGGACCCCTAATTTCTCAAATCCAACACAATGTATAGCAAAACATAGGGATTTGAGAAGGACAAGAGGAGAGGGAGAAAAGGAGTACCCGAGGACATGGCTTCCCGTGAAGGAAAGCACCAAGGAGCCCTTGAGGAAGGAGGACACCAAAAAGAGCCCGAACCACCGCGAGGGGAAGAAATTCCTTTGGTGAGAAGCCTCCAAAAGTCCTTCCTTACGAAATGGTGGCCCGATCTATGGATCCTAGGGGTGGAATCACCCTAGGAGAGGAGGGGAGGGTGGGGAGGGGCGACAATGGAGGAGGAGAGGTTGGGGGCAGTGAAGTGGAACTGTGGGAGGAGGGGGGGACCAGGGAGAAGAGGGAGAAAAGGAAAAAAACAGATCTGAAACTCGGTTTTAAGTTTGGTTGAACCGAGATCCAAACCGGAGGACCCGGTCTACAGCTCAGAAAACCGGAGTAGAACCGAAAAACGGTTCAGATACGAGATCCGGATAGACCCGGTATAGTATAACCGGACTTTCCGGTTCTGGTCCGGTTTTCCGACGCTGGCACCGGGTTGTCCGGTCTGGGAGCCGGTTCGACCGGGCCAAGAACCGAACAACATAATGTTTTTTTTTCGAGGATGGCATGTGCAATTAGAGGAAGATAGTAGACTCCAAAAGGGTAGAGGAAGCAGGTGATCTAGGCATGCCTATTGGAAAGAATCAATTTCAACCTCACAAAGAGCAACAATAGGCATGATTCGAAGATATCAAGAGCGAGAGGAAAGATCAAACTCAGAGAGCCTTAAGATGGAAAACATTGAAAAGCAAAGGAGGCTAGAAGGTTGTGGGGGATTTCTCCCCCTATGTTTAAGCACATGTGTCATGACGCCTCAAAGATAGATGCTTGGACTCATATCATGACACGAGATCAATTTATGTTGCACACATAGGTATGCATCAAACCAAGACATGGTAAGATGGCTATCCCTACATGTGCGGCGCAACTAGTCTACATAGCATGTTAAGAGCAAGAATATTGTGCAAGAAGCAAATCAATCCAAGTTTTGGGGATCTAGGATACCGAGTTCTCGCCTCAACATGACAAACCGGGCTTCATCCAAAGGCTTCGTGAAGATATCGGCCAATTGGAACATCGTACCCACATGAGTGAGATTGATATCACCATTTGCGACATGGTCACGTAGGAAGTGGTGCCGAATGTCAATATGTTTGGTGCGGCAATGTTGGACGGGGTTGTTGGCGATCTTTATCGCGCTTTCATTGTCACATAGAAGAGGCACCGTACCAAGAGACACACCATAGTCTTTCAAGGTTTGCCTCATCCATAACAATTGAGCACAACAAGATGCCGCGGATATGTATTCGGCTTCGGCGGTGGATAGGGCTGTGGAGTTTTGTTTCTTGGAAGACCAACTCACCAACGACCGGCCAATAAATTGGCAAGCCCCGGAGGTTGATTTCTGGTCAACCTTATCACCTGCCCAATCGGCATCCGAATAGCCAACAAGCTCAAAGGTTGACCCCTTTGGATACCAAAGCCCGAGAGTAGGAGTGAGAACAAGGTACCTAAAAATCCGTTTGACCGCCATCAAGTGGCACTCCTTGGGAGCGGATTGAAAACAAGCACACATTCCTACACTTAACATGATATTCGGCCTAGAAGCACAAAGGTAGAGCAAGGAACCAATCATAGAACGATATACCTTTTGATCCACGTCCTTCTCACCTACTCCAAGGCCAAGTTGTCCATTTAGTGGCATGGGTGTCTTCATGGGATTAGCCTTGGCCATCTCGAACTTATTGAGCATATCCTTAATGTACTTTTCTTGAGAGATGAAAGTGCCATGAGGAAGTTGCTTTATGATGAAGCCTAGAAAGAACTTCAACTCCCCCATCATGGACATCCTAAATTTCATAGTCATCAACTCGGCAAAAGCTTTGTTATGAGATTCGTTAGTTCCACCAAAGATAATATCATCAACATATATTTGAACAATAAATAAGCCACCCCCTTTAACCCGTTTGGTGAAAAGGGTGGAATCGACCTTACCCACGCTAAACCCATCCATGAGTAGAAAATCCCTAAGGTGCTCATACCAAGCACGAGGAGCTTGCTTTAGTCCGTAGAGAGCCTTATGGAGTAGATACACATGGTTGGGATAGCGTGTGTTTTCGAAACCCGGGGGTTGAGCTACATATGCAACCTCTTTCAAGGGACCATTAAGAAATGCACTTTTCACATCCATTTGATAAAGCTTGAAGTTATGGAAAGATGCATAAGCAAGCAAGAGACGAATAGCTTCAAGACGAGCAACGGGCGCAAAGGTGTCCTCATAGTCAATACCTTCTATTTGGGCATACCCTTGCGCCACTAACCTTGCTTTGTTCCTCGTGACGACCCCGTTCTCATCTTGCTTGTTTTTTAACACCCACTTGGTCCCAATAACATTGATGCGATGATCTTTAGGCCTCTCCACAAGAGACCATACTTCATTGCGGGTGAAACACTCGAGTTCTTCTTGCATGGCAATGACCCAATCCGGATCCTCCAAAGCCTCATGTACCTTAAGGGGCTCGAAGTTGGACACAAAAGCATGGTGCCCACAAAAGGTTGTGAGGTTCTTCTTGGCACGGGTCTCGATCCCTCTTGATATGCTTCCAAGGATATTGTTGACTTGAAGTCCACTTGCAATGGAGGCGGCCTTAATCTTCCGAATTGTGCCTTCATGATCAACAAATTCATCTTTTGAGGGGCCTTGATCGTTGACACCATCTTGAGCTTGGCCTTGAGATGGAGGTTGATCTTCTACTTGATCTTGCTCGAAGGTTTGAGGGCTTGGTTCTTGTTCTTCGGTTTGCAAGGCATCATGAGAGAGATGTTGATCTTGTGATGCATTTGATGGCTCAACTTGGATAGAGCTTGGCTCTTCTTGAGTTGAGCTTGATTCTCCCCCATCATCTTGTTGAACATGAATGTGAGACTCGGTGGGCAAGATGTGCCCAATACCCATCAACTTGATGACTTGAGAAGAATCACCATCTCCTACATCACGAGAAGAAACTTGCCCCTCATGATGACCATTATTCTCCAAAAACTCCACGTCACAAGATACTTCAACACAACTTGTTGTAGTATCTATAGGCATGAGAGTTTTCCGCATAACCAACAAAAATACCCTCTATAGCTCTAGATTCGAATTTACCGAGCTTTTCCTTTTTGTTCTTGACGAGACACTTGCACCCAAAGACACGGAAGTAGTTGACATTGGGCTTCTTACTTGTGAGAATCTCATATGGAGTCATGTCAAAGGGAGCACGGAGGAAGAGCCGGTTCGTGTAGTGGACCGCGGTAGCAATAGCTGTAGGGTTTCGTAGCATGGAAAACAAAAAATTTCTATCGCATACAAACAAACAAGCCAAGATCTATCTACTAGATTGTAGCAACGAGTCGATGGAATAACTCACCCTCGAAGATCCAAAGCGGTTAACGAGAGCAGATTCTCGTGGATGATGTAGTCGTACTCTTTCCGATCTCAAGATCGCGTAGACGATCCTTCCGGCGCTGCGTTTCGGCAGCGCTCCCGCAGTCGGTTACACGTTCGGTACTCGATGAAGACCTTCCTCTCCCTTGTTCTAGCAGGCAGCGGAGGTTGTAGCACTCTCCTCGCGATTCCGGCAGCACGACGGCGTGGTACCGGAAGTAGAGTGGAGATCTCGTAGGGCTTCGCCTTAAGCCGGAGAGAGTGTGGTGGAGTAAGAGAGGGCCTTGACGATCTACAGAATAGAGGGCACCAAGGGATTTAGAGCAACCAGCAGCTAGGGTTTAGCTAGACGGCGGTTTAGAGGAGATCTAGGGCAGCCGCATCTAGAAGGGGGGGCGGCGGCTGGCCTAGGGTTTAGAGGGGCGCCGGCTAAGGGACAAGGTGTAGGGAGAGGGGGCGCCCCTCCCTTTCTTTTATAGGTGGGAGGTGTGGATAGGGCTAGCCGAGTCCTCCCCCAACTCCCTTGCTGGCCGGCGGATTGGAGGAGAGAAGGGAAACCTTCTCTTCCCAGGTTTCCTTCTCTTCTCCCACTTGGAAATCATTGTCCCAGTTTGACTTTTTCAAACTGGCCTTTTTACTTTTAAACTAGAGTTTGATTTCTTTCTTCCAAGTGTCCAGCCAAGTGACCTGGTACATGATGCAACCATTCCATATTGTCATGTCACATTCATGTACCCTTCCCCTCCGGAGTGCCGGACCTTCCGAAACCTTCTAGAACATTCCCGTTGAAAACATCGGAACCATTCCCGAACTCCGAAACAGGACTTTCCTTATATGAATCCTATTCTCCGGACCATTCCGGATCTCCTCGTGATATCCCGGATCCTATCCGAGACTCCGAACAACATTCGGTCTCTTACTCATCATTCCATAACTACTCAAACAACATCGAATCCTTAAGTGTGTCTCCCTACGATTCGTGAATTATGCGGACATGATCGAGACACTTCTCCGATCAATAACCAATAGAGGAATCTGGAAATTCATATGGCTCCCACATATTTCTACGATTACTTTGCGATCGAATGAACCACTTACATATGATACCAATTTCCCTTTGTCTCACGATAGTTTACTTATCCGAGGTTTTGATTGTCGGTATCTCTGCATACCTAGTTCAACCTCGTTACCGATAAGTACTCTTTTCTCGTTCCCGTGATATGTGATCCCTTGTGAGCCAGTCACATGCTTGCAAGCTAATTAGATTACATTCCACCAAGAGGGCCTAGAGTATATCTATCCGTCATATGGATGGACAAATCCCACTCTTGATCCATGTGTCTCAACCCATACTTTCCGAACACTCAATGCCATCTTTATAGCCACCCAGTTACGGTGTGGTGTTTGATGTTATCAAAGCATCCTTCCGGTGATGGTGATAAGCATGATCTCATGGTCGAAGGAATTAGGTTACTATGTATCAGAAAGCTTATAGCAAATGAACTATATTAAATGACTTGATCTTTATGCTACGCTTAACTATAGGAGTATGTCCATCACATCATTCCCCTAATGATATGACCCTGTTGTTAATAACATCTCTATGTTCATGATCAGGAAACCATGATCATATATTATCCAACAAGCTAGTTTAACAAGAGGCTTTACTAGGGACTCTTTTATGTTTACAAATCACACAAGTATTAATGTTTCCGATTAATACAATTATAGCATGGTATGTAAACATTTATCATAAGTATGAATATATGATAATAACCACTTTATTATTGACTCTTGGGCATATCTCCAACAATAGCTTCTCCCCAAAAATTGTGAGGAGACTTGAATTCACTCAACATTGTTCTTGCCATCTCAATGATTATCCGGTTCTTCCTTTCAACAACACCATTTTGTTGAGGGGTATAAGGAGCTGAGAATTCATGCTTGATCCCCTCATCTTCAACAAATTCTTGCATGGTGTAATTCTTGAACTCGGTGTCGTTGTCGGTTCTAATAGTCTTGATCTCCACACCATGAGTGCGTTGAGCTTGCTTGGCGAAGATCATGAATTCCTTGAAAGTCTCATCCTTCGTATTGAGAAGAAAGACCCAAGTATACCTTGAGTAATCATCAACAATGACAAGACCATATCTTCTTCCTCCAAGAGAGTCATATGTCGAAGGCCCGAAGAGATCCATATGGAGCAATTCCAAGGGTCTTGACGTGGCCACCTTGGTAACGGAAGGATGATGCTTTCCAATTTGCTTCCCTGAAATGCAAGCACTACACACACGATCCTTCTCAAAGGAGATACCGGTTAGTCCAATAATATGTTCACCCTTTAGGAGGAGATTGAGATTTCTCATGTTGACATGGCCTAGGCGACGATGCCAAAGCCATCCCTTGTCAGCCTTGGCCATTAGACATGTAGGAAGAGATTGACTCTCTTTCGAGAGGTCGACCACATAAAGGTCGTCTTCCACGTGTCCAATGAGAACCAAGCTGTGATCATCACCCCTAAAGACCTTCACAAAAGTTCTAGAGAAATAGGAATCATAGCCGGCATCCGCGAGATGTTTAATAGAAAGCAAGTTGTAACCAAGGTTTTCAACATGTAGGACGGTCTCAAGAGTCAAAACCTTGGAAATTACCAACTTACCATAACCAAGAACCTTTACTTTTGAGTTATCTCCAAAAGTGATGCTTGACGTTGAGTTGACATCGTGAATGAATTGGTCAAGCCCACTCCTACCTCCGGTCATGTGATTGGTGCATCCACTATCAAACACCCATTTTGATCCACCGGAGGCATAACCCTAAAAAATCAATTCTTTGATTTAGGAACCCATTGAGTAATGGGTTCCCTAGCATTAGCAACAAGATCCTTAGGTACCCAAATTGAGTACCACCTATAAGCATAACCATTTCGAGGGCCAACATATTTGGCATATACATTTCCTTGAGTGCCCTTACACAACACATAGGAAGGATTAGACTCTCCCGCAAACTTGTGATTGGGATTTCCCCTCATGGCTCCCCCATTCACCACATTCTTTTTGACACGGTCAACCACCTTGTCACCTTCCTTCACAAAGGTTATCTTCTTCGGTGGAATGGCATTGCTCGTGTTGTTCTTTGGATCAAAACCGACACCTTCCTTGGAAACTCTCGTCTTCTGACAGGATAAAATCTCATCTAGGATCTTTCCCTTGGAGGTAGGTGCACGACGCTCTTTCTCAAGTTGCTCTTTCAACTTCTTATTTTCCTCAATGAGGTGAGCTTGATCAAAGGTAGAGTTAGAGGTACAAGAATCATTTTCAACTATAATTGGATCCTTCAATGTACTAAGAGCTTTCTCATAGGACACCCGAAGTTGATCATGGTTCTCTCCAAGTTTTATGAGCTCATGCTTGACAAGCAAACTAGCCTTCTCAAGGTGCTCAAGGTCCTTGGTAAGAGAAGCATGAGCAACTTCAAGTTCTTTCTTTGAAACATCGAGCTCTTGAGACAATGAGTTAGCCCTATCAATAGTGTCCATGTCTTTTGCTTTATCAATTTCAAAGATCTCAATTTGTAGTTTAAGAAAAGAGTTGGTATTCTTTTCCTCACAAAGCTCTTGCTCAAGAAGATTGAATCTGCGTTTCTCATCATCAATATGAGATTCCAAGCTATCAATGGTCTCATCGCGTGAGCTAACAAGTTCCATTAATTGCTTGACTCTAGCACGAGCAATGGGAGGAAGAGACTTCATGATAGCATACATTTCTTTTATATATTCTTTTCCAAATTCATCATTATCACTATCACTATCATGGTCACTCTCAAGATCATCCAAGACAGTAGATAGGGATGGAGGAGAGACAATTACCTTGGAGCTTCTTGCCATAAGACAAGAACCGATGATCTTGGGAATAGGAGAACTCTCGATGTAGTCCTTGGAGTAGTCGTAGGTGAGAGGTGAACCGGATTCGACACATGCCAAACCGGTCACACCCACCACCTTATCCTTATCCCCACACTCCACGTCGGACTCGTCCTTGGAGCTCCTTGCCATGAGGCAAGTGGCAGTGACCTTGGGGTTAGGAGAGTCGTCGGTGTAGTCCTTGGTGTAGTCATAGGTGAAGAGAGACCCGGGTTTGGCAAAGGCCAAACCGAACCGGCCACTCCAACCACCTTCTCTTCATCCTTTTCCTCATTGTCGGATATGTATTCTTGGCCTAGGAAGCCCTTACCATCACGCCTATTGTTCCTCTTGTATCTTTCATTGATGGGGTTGGGCTTCAATCTTGGTTTGGCACCTTCTTCATATTTAGGCTTGTCAAGCCTCTTCTCATCAGGACACTTGTCGGCAAAATGGGTTGCCTCATCACAATTATAGCACGTCCTCTTCTTCTCACTTGATCCCATTGAGCTTTTACTTCTTCGGAACTTCATGTTCTTGGTGAAGAGAGCAAGTTGAGAGAGCATATCATCAAATCCATCACCATCGCTATCTTCATCACTAGCAACATCTTCTTGCACTTGCTTGGCCTTCAAAGCTAGAGAGTGGGAAGACCCGATAGCACGGTTGATCTCCTTGATCTTTTGCCCTTCATCCGCCAAGTTATCCGTGGCAACTAGATAAGAGACTAGATCATCAGGAGTGAATTGATTAGCTCTATCGAGGAGTTGCAAGTTCAAGGCAAGCTTCTTGTCAGTGACCGCGATCATGGAGACAATCTTGGACTTGATAAGTTCATCATTCAAATTGAATCCATCATCATACTTCTCACACCCTAGGCCACCAATCTTCAAGCGGAGGGCAACGAGTCTCTTGTATGCTTCAGCGATAGTTTCACCATCATGGTTCATGAAGATGTTCATCTCAGACTTGGCAGCTTCATACTTGGACTTTTGGATAAGAGAGGTTCCCTCTTGGAGAATGACAATCCTATCCCAAAGATCCTTTGCGGTGGGGATGTCGCTGACTTAATCATGGAGAGTGCGGTGGATGGCACTCCTTATCTTGTCACAAGCCGTTGCATTTAGTTGACGGTCGTAGTACTCCCCCGGGGTGAGGTTGTTGGGATCATGAGGGTGGAAGCCGGTGCATACAATCTCCCAAAGCTCAATGCTGCAGCTGCGAAGATGAGATTCCATAGAAGCTTTCCAATGAGAGAAGTGAGTTCCATCATAATGAGGTGCAGGGCCCGAACCATTAATATGAGGCATGATGTTCTTTTGCTTAGGATAAACATAAGGGAATTGATTAGGGGGCGTGGAAGTTTTTGACGAGCCACCCTCATGAGCAGACTCGGCATCCTTATCCTTCTCGATGTCCATTGGTCTCCCTTGAGGTACTACCAATGGATTACCAAGAAAAGCCCCATCGTCAATGGCCTTAAGTTATCCTTCTAGGTAACTCATTCGAACAAGGAGATCGGAATCCTCCTTGGCCTTTTCAAGGGCACTCTTGGCTAAGAGTTCACGAAGCTCCTTGACCGAATAAGTTTTTTCCTCCTCATCATCGGAGAAAACCATCTTTCCTCTTAGGCGGTAAAGCCCTTAAAAGAGCCCTTGGCTCTGATACCAATTGAAAGTGTAAGATGGTTAACCTAGAGGGGGGGGTGAATAGGTTTCTACAAAATTCTTTATAATCTTTTGCAAGTTTTAGGCTTTGCGGAATATAAGTGAGCCTAAATGCAAACTAGGTGAGGCAACCTAGATGATGTACAAGATACTTCAAGCTCGAAGGCTATCAGAAGATAAGCAACACAAGTAAGAGATCGGTTAACGAATAACCGAAGCACGCGGAGACGAAGATGTATTCCCGTGTTCACCACCTTTGGGAAGGGGGCTACGTCACGTTGGAGAGGTGTGAGGTTCCACGAAGGATTCCTCACGCGCCACGAAGGCTCACCTTCTTCTCCGAGCCTATCCCACGAAGGAATAGCTCACTTACTCGTGGTAGACTTTAGGGTAGTCTCCAAACCCTCACAAACTTTCCACGGGGCAAATCACAAGCCGAATGCCTCCGGGCGACCCTAGCCGCCTAGGGTTTCCCACAAACCCAAGAGTAACAAGCTAACTCGATGAACTCAAGGGGGAATGAACTTTGGCTTGGTGGAAACTTAGATCGGGACCTCCTCTTCCTTTCTACCAAAGGGATTTGGATTTGGTTGGGTAGAATGGGAGATCCTCAAGCTTTTGTGTTTCAACAATGGGGAGAGAGAGAGAGCTTCAAGAAATGATATAAACTGAATGCCTTACATAATCAAGCTGGAAGAAGGGATATTTATACTCAAGGAGAAAAACTAGCCGTTTTGAGCCAAAAACGCAAGGTCCGGTTTTAAGTTCGGTTGGTCCGGCCCACACACCGGACAGTCCGGTCCATAGCCCGGAAAACCGGACTGAAACCGAAACTGCTCTCAGTACCCAGACTCGGATAGACTCAGAGTGAGAAAACCGGAGAACCCGGTTTGAGTCCGGATTTCCGATCCTGACACCGGACGGTCCGGTCTGGGAGCCGGTCCAACCGGTCTGAAAACCGGATCTGCAGAAAAGGCTCAGGTGGATAGGATTTCTTCTCTTCTCTCTTTGGTGATGGATTAGGTAGGAGAGAGGGATGTGTATATGGCTTAGGTGATCATCCCCAACAAGCTCATCGAGAGAACCCCTCTTAATAGTGCGGAGCTCCTAACCGGACTCAAATTACATGAAAAGGGAAAACTCCGGTGCGAAGCTTCGTTATCAAAATGGGGGGGTCTCCGATAACATTTCATCACAGCATTGGACTAGAACCTGTGTAAGACACTAGAAATACCATTAGTCCACTCTAACCATGGTGTCATTATCAACCAAAAATAGCATAGGGTAAAATACCCTTTCACTTCTTATTCGACCCCCCTCTCTCTCAAGTATCCACCGCTCAGATCTGATCCCTGCTCTACCTTTGTTCCTCTCCCCATCAGATCGAGCCATGGGCGATTTTCGGCTGCACTCACGGTCACGCACGAGGAATGCAAGTTCCGGCCTTAGGTGGATGAAGGGGGCCGCATTGGTCGGACCGTGCGTGCAGCCTCTCCATGGATTTCCACAACTCCCAAGGTCAAGGTCAATGAGCCATGGTGGGCTAACTTCCCGCAGCACATCCAAATCGTGCGCTCTACCCCATGGCATACACAGGTTTGATGAATTCACATTTATTTTCTCTTGTATTTTGTAAACTAGAACGTCAGGTTAATATGCGAGTAAAGCCATGCACTGCGCCATGCTGCCGAGGGAGGAAGGGAGTGAGGAGGGTGCGCCGGTAGATTTCTACTCAATACTACTGAGGGATATTAGCAGACAATATCTATACAATTATAAACATGTTATGACCATCCTATTCACTTAAGTAGCACAACAAATACTTGAATGGCGGAAAAATAGTTTCGGTGTTAACGAAGTAGTTTCCAATTTTTGGTTCAGATACTTGCAATTGTTCTGCTCTTTCACCAAGTCAACTTGCATATAGGGCATGAAGATATGGATTATCTATCCCAAATGCTAAAAAACACTCGGATGCTATATGTCACGTTTGTGCACTCGTTTTGTGGCCGTCCGATGTAGTTGATCAAGCGCGTCTCGCGCTTGTTTCCCGATAAACACTCCCTAAGACAGAAACTGGTCAACGCCCCCTCTCTCGCATCATCGTCGTCTCCCCATCTCCACTACCATGGCGACTCTCCTGATCCAATCGAGCCACACAGCGACCCCCGTAACTCTAGCTGCCGGCCATCCCCGCCGCCACCCGACGCCGCCTCTATTTCTCTACCCGGCGGCAGCTGCCTCGACCCCTCACCGCCATAATCCTAGCAGCTACCCAGCTGCCAGACCTCGCACTCGCCTCCTCCAGCAGGTCTCCGCCACCGGCATCCCCAACCTGCTCCAGACGCTAGTTCCCCGACCTCCTCAAGCAGCTCCAGCTGGCAACCTCGACCTCCTGCTCGTCCCGCATCACTAGCTAAGGTGAGGTTGCTGCCGGTGACAAACATCATCGATTGGGAAGCTAAACTACCTTATGTTCATGGATCGCTTGTAGAAAAGTTCTTCTTCTACTACTACTACTACTAGCAAACTGTAGGTGCAAACTGAATTTTCATCAGAGGTGTCAAAGTTGGTTTCCGTGGCGGTTCATCAAGGTTAATTTGTGACCAACGAGATGGTACCTGTACCACGCTATGATGCAGTGCCACGAGAGATCCACCATGCCGCTTGGTTCGGCCACTGTCGACGCACCGACAACCATCCGCTGCACGGACCGAAGGGCGAGACGAGCCTGCAGGTTGTCACAACAACACCTTCCTTACCAACAACCTTCATCCGGGATGGCACCTCAAGCGCGTTTGCACCAGCCAGAAGACCTGGTGCTATGTCTCCAAAGAGTAAGTTGGTTGTGTATTGCAATTTATCCCGGGGTGCACTAGGTGTTCGTTGAATTGCCTTCAAGGGCCTAATAGTCTAGATGCATAACATCTGCACCTTGTTTAGTTGTTGTGCTACTGTCCTTTTTATCTATGAAAACCACATACTTTGTTTAGATGATTCATTGATACTTCATACATTTGGTGTTGTTATGTTCTGGCCAACTTGCTTGATGAGGCGATTTTTGAACTACGATCCCATGCCCAATCATCCCATGTTCCGCGAGCCTTGAAACCAAATAGATGTTTATAAAGAACACCCCATAGATTATGTTGCCTTGCCGATTCTTTTTTACTTTGCCGACAACCCGACAATGGGTTGAATTTGTGCCTACTAGCTGCAGTTAAATTGTGTAAAATTAAGGCGAGCCTTGAAACCAGCTAGATGTTTATAAATAACACCCCATAGATTATGTTGCCTTGCCTATTATTTTTTACTTTGCTGACAACCCGACAATGGGTTGAATTTGGCTTGGAGCTCGAGGTCATGGCGTCGATAATTCACCATGGTTCTACATGTGATTTATTACATTTACATTTTCATATGTACTTAATTTTTCATGATTTTTTCATGGGATCATGATCGTATCATTGTAGACTGCTAGGAAAATATTCCTATATAGCTAGACACTAGGGTTTTATTTATGTCTTGTTAATTATAGAAACCACGGAAAGTTTAGGTTTATACTATGGTAGTTTTGCTAAACATATGGATGCATGATTTGCATGGATTTGTGGTGATTTGTTTTGGTGTTTTCATGCCTAAATGGTTTTTCATGCTTGAATGGATGCATGTTGCTAGACAAAATGTCCAGGTTCATGCCTGGACGTGGGATTTTATCACCGCAGTTTCATGGATCTAGTCCACTTCGAACTCGATAATGCATTTTTTTGTCTAGGGGGCACACATTATGTAACTGTTGGTTTGGTGCGTAATTAGGAGTAGTTACTGATCCTAAGTAGGAATCAACCACTAATGTTTGTACACTACTTACCGATCCATGAATAGCTGTAGTTAGCAAGTCAAAAGAGAAGCCAAGTTAACTTGTTATATTTATACTGAAATTACTGAAGATGTGATATGGAGCGTAGAACCATTTCTCTTTATGCATCCAATTTTGTATTCATCGATATATTGTTCTACTCATAAGTCTTGGATTATACACATGATAATTTCCAAGATTCATCAGGAACACAAAGTCAACTTAGTATGCCTAACTTGCGTCACTAGTATGCCTAACTTGCGCCACTAGTATGCCTAAGTTGTTTCTTCATCATAGTTAAGTTGGATCTTTCAACATGGTTAAGTTGATTCTAAATTCAACTAAGTTGCTTTTCAATGGTTAAGTTTTGATGTTGATTTCATTAAGTTGTTTTGTTCATCATAGTTAAGTTGTTTTCCCACATGGTTACATTGGTTCCAAAATCAACTGACTTGTTTTTTCAATGGTTAAATCCGATACAGATTTAAGTTGTTTCTTCATCATAGTTAAGTTGCTTCTTTCAATATGGTTAAGTCGATTCTAAATTCAACTAAGTTGCTTTTCAATGGTTAAGTTTTGATACTGATTTCATTAAGTTGTTTTGTTCATTATAGTTAAGTTGTTTTCCAACATGGTTACATTGGCTCCAAAATCAACTAACTTGTTTTTTCAATGGTTAAGTCCGATACAGATTTGATTAAGTTGTTTCTTCATCATAGTTAAGTTGGTTCTTCAACATGGTTAAGTTGATTTCTAAATTCAACTAAGTTGGTTTTTAATGGTTAAGTTTTGATACTGATTTCATTAAGTTGTTTTGTTCATCATAATTAAGTTGTTTTCCAACATGGTTAAATTGGTTCCGAAATCAACTTTAAGTTGCTTTTCAATGATCAAGTCTGATACATATTTGATTAAGTTGTTTCTTCATCATAGTTAAATTGGTTCTTCAACATGATTAAATTGATTTCTAAATTCAACTAAGTTGTGTTTCTACACACTGGCGATCTACTAATATGGTTCCCCTCCTTTTTGTTTTTGTTTCTTACCAGGCTACGTCTTGCTATAAGAAAAGAACCAGCACACAAAGGTGCGACCACCAGCATGGAACACACACAGAAGAATCTGAGTTTTGTTGTTGGATCTCCCCTTTTGTTTGCTTTTATACTGTGGTTTTATGCTACTAAGTTGTCTTGTCACCATAGTTAAGTTGCTTCCAACATAGAACTAAGTTGATTTGCCAAAGTTCCATCCTATTTTTTTGCACTTGGCTTCTTACTTGGTCCATCTTCTTCACCTTCCTTATTGTTGTTATCAATCTGAACATGAATAATCTAACTAAGTTGGTTTACCAACCTAGAAATTGAGGTTTATTTGTGTTTTATTTTCTAGTTAGTTGGTTACTGAAGTTGTTTCTTGAATCAAAGTAAGTAGGATTCTCATTTTTTAATTAAATTTCTTTTTCTGAATCTACATAAGTTGGCTTTCCAACATTATTAAGTTATTGTCTAAATTTAGGTAAGTTAGCTTCTCAATGTTGGATAAGTTGTTGGATACATTACATTTTTTGTTCCACAACACACACTTAGTTGCTTTGTAATCTACCTGTAGTATGCATTTGGATTTTCTTCTTGTGAATTATGCCATTTGGACTTCGTAGGTTCATGATGCTACTAAGTTGCTTATCATGTTTCATTAAGTTGATTTATGCACTTTAGGTTAAGTTGTTTTATGCTTTCTCTAAAGTTGTAGCTTGCAGTCCACCGAGTTGCATTCTTGGACTAGATAAGTTGTTTTACATAACCTAACTAAGTTGCTTTCCACCATGCATTTAATTTTTGGTTAAACAACCAATGGTGTTTATTAGCTTAATAATAAATTTAATTAGAAACTTGATTTTTCTAGCAGCCAAACTTGAAGTCTGGTAACACGAAAATGGCGAAATGTACATGCGTTTACTAGAAGTTGTTGCAACAGCAGGGAACCGTCCACCTCGTCCAAAAACTTATCAGCAGGTACATGTTTAAGGATGAGCGATAATTACGGGGAAACTATGTTGCGATGTCGTAAACTGTAGCCATTGAATTTATGAATCAAGAGTGTGGAATAGTGGCTCAGCTCTAGATGTTACTCACCACTACCTAATAATTCTGATTGTAATAGGCAAACATGCAAACTCGACAGTTTGCATATACTTAAATGAGGTAGTTTTAGTTGTTTTGATTTCTTTATGAGCTATATGGATAATTTGTCTGGAAAATTTTGTTGGAATTATGCCCTAGAGGCAATAATAAAGATGTTATTATTATAATTCTTGTTCATGATAAAGTTTATATTTCATGCTAGAATTGTATTAAGCGGAAACTTTAATACTTGTGTGGTTTGTGAACAACACCGTGTCCCTAGTATGCCTCTATGACCTAGCTCATTGATTAATGATGGTTAAGGTTTCCTAACCATAGACATGAGTTCTCGATTAATAATGAGATCATATCATTGGGAGAATGATATGATGGACAAACCCAAACTAAGCAGAGCAATTAGATCGTGTCATCGTGTTCATCTTTGCGAAGCTTTTCTTATGTCAAATATTGTATTCCTTAGACCATGAGATAATACAACCCCCTGGTATCAGATGAAAGCTTTGAGGTCATCAAACGTCATCCTATGAGAGGGTGATAATAAAGGTGTATCTCAGGTGATCGGAAAGTACCTGTTGGGTTGTATGTATCGAGATGGGATTTGTCCCTCCCAAGTCGGAGAGATATACTTCGGGCCCACTCGGTAATCGATATCAACACCGCTTGCAAGCACGTGGTTAAGGAGTTAATCACAAAGTGATATCGGATTACTGAACGAGTAAAGTACTTGCTGTGAACGAGATTGAACTAGGTATGACGGTACCGACGATCAAATCTCGGGCAAGTAAAATATCGCGAGATGAAGGGAATATAAATATGGGATTGATTGAATCCTGGCATCGTGGTTCATCCGATATGATCATCGATGAATGTGTGGGAGTCAATATGGGTTTCCAGACCCCGCTGTTGATTATTGATATAAGATCATGTCTACATGTTCTCGAACCCGAAGGGTCACACACTTAACGTGTCTCGACGCTAGGATAGATTGGATAATTGGTTTATGAGTTTTTTTTCGGAGTCTCATATGGGATCCGGGACATCACGAGAGGTTCCGGAATGGTCCGGAGAATAATATTCATATAAGGCAATGCAGTTTTTGGAGTTCGGAATTGTTTCGGGTTAATCAGTATTGTATCGGAAGCTTCTAGAACCTTCCGGAGTGGGACCAAC
Source organism: Avena sativa (assembly GCA_916181665.1). Taxonomy (NCBI): domain Eukaryota; kingdom Viridiplantae; phylum Streptophyta; class Magnoliopsida; order Poales; family Poaceae; genus Avena; species Avena sativa. Next base: position 427,949,462 of record OV702293.1, read on the forward strand.
GTGGCCCCACTTGTCGGGAGGGGGCGTGGGCCTACGAGGGAGTTCCCTGGCCGCATTGGGCCAGGGGCACAAGGCCCCATAGGCCCAGCCGGCCAAAACCCTAGGGAAACCCTAGGGAAACCTTCTAGAAGGAGGGGGAAAACTTGCCCCCCACTCCAACCCTTGGGTCCGCCGCTCTAGGGCTTGGAGGATGGGCCAAGGGGGCCGTCCAGCCCCCTATATATAGAGGGAAGGGGCGCAGCCCTCCTCCCCCACTCCTTCAACCCTAGCCGCCATACTGCTGCCCTCCAGATCTCTCTCTCCCGACTGTGCGTAGGCGAAGCCCTGCCGCAGAAACTCTCCCCCGCTTGCACCGCGCCGTCGCGTTGTAGATCCAATCTGTCTCTCCACCATACTTGCTGGACCAAGGAAGGAGGAGACATCGAGGTGCCACACGTGTGCATCTCTCGGAGGCATCGCCACTTGCGGTGCTAGATCGGATCGGATCGCGAGGAAGAGAAGCGAGTACGACTACATCACCCACGTTCCGTCGAACGTTCCGCTGTGCAAATCTTCAAGGGTATGAAGATCTCATCTATTCCCCCTTTGTTGTTTGCATCTCCTAGATTAGATCTTGGCTTTCCCCGTTCGCATCCGTAGAAAATTTTGATTTACTATGCTGCGAAACCCTTCAGTGGTATCAGAGCTAGATCTATGCGTAGATGTGTTTCACGAGTAGAACGCAACATGGTTGTTGCGGGCGTTGATGTTTTCTGTTGCAAGCCTCTTGTTTGTGTTCTTCTTATGACGCGGGATAGTGAGATTGAAGCGGTCCAGGCCAACTTTACGCGACGTCGTTCGCGAGACCAGCTCCGCACTTGACGTGTGGCTTGTTCCACACATGCGGCTGGTGGATGCCTGTTTCTCTCACTATAGTTGTCATGGGATTTACACCAGAGTTTAGAAACCATAATATCACCGTTGTGGCTTTCCATATGTAAGAATCGTTCTTAGCTTGCTACTCCCATAAGCCACGTAAAACATGCAACAACAAAGTAGAGGCGTCTAACTTGTTTTTGCAGGGAGTGTTTTCTATGATATGGTATGGCCAAGATGTGATATGTGTATTGTATGCGATGATCATGTTTTGTAATGTTTCACGACTTGCACGTCGATGAGTACACAACCGGCAGGAGCCATATGGTTGTCTTTATAATTGTATATGACCTGTGTGTCAACTTCTTATACGCCATGTAATAGTTTCACTTTATCGCTAAGTAGTTAGCAATAGTTGTAGTTGCTATTCGTGGTGGAGGCAATCATGGTGGAGTGATGGAGATCATGCCGGCACGCACAATATGGAGATCATTGCGCGAAGATTGGCTATACCATGTCACATAAAGTTATATGCATGTGATGTTTATCCTTTTATGTATCTTATTATGCTTAGATCGCGACGGTAGCATTATAAGATGATTCCTCACTTAAAGATCAAGATAAAACTGTGTTCTCCCCATGTATGCACCGTTGCGAAAGTTCGTCGTGTCCAAGCATCACGTGATGATCGGGTGCTATAGACTCTACGTTCACATACAACGGGTGCAAGCCAGTTTTGCACACGCGGAAATACTTGGGTCTAACTTGACGAGCCTAGCATGTACAGACATGGCCTCGGAACACATGAACCGAAAGGTTAAGCATGAGTCATATGAATGATATGATCGACACTTCGTTGTCCACCATTGAAACCACATCTCTTCTCGTGAAGATCAGATTAGGTGTGGTGAATTTGGATCATGTTCACTAAACAACTTAAGGGATGTTGAATTTAGTGGGAGTTCATCTAGTAATTTGATTAAAAGTTGAACTAGTTATCATGAACTTAGTCTAATTTGTACTTGCAAACATTGTAGATCAAATGGCTAAGTCCAACTTCAACTTCAACGTTTTTGCTGAGAAGGAAAAGCTTAGAAACAATGGGTCTAACTTCACCAACTGGTTCCGCAATCTGAGAATCATTCTCTCTGGCAGTCAAAAGGACTATGTCCTTGAGAAAGCGTTAGGTAACCCCCCTGCTGCAACTGCGCCGGCTGATGAGAAAGCTGTCTATCAGCCACGCAAGGATGATTATGGTGTGATTAAGAGCACCATGTTGTTTGCTATGGAATCAGACCTTCAAAATCATTTTGAAGACTATCCCGGCCCTTTGAGATTCTTGAGGAGCTGAAAACTATGTTTCAGACTTAGGCCCGTTCTGAGAGATATGAGATCTCTGAGAAATTCTTTAACTGCAAGATGGAGGAAGGGAGTTCCGTTAGTGAGCACGCCATAAAGATGTCGGGCTACACTCAACGCCTTGAGCAACTGGACTGCAAGATTCTAGAGGAGCTCAAGATTGACAGGGTTCTGCAATCACTCCCTCCCAGCTACAAAAGTTTTGTAGTGACTCATAATCAGATTGGTTCCACTGATACGATCACCGAGCTCTTCGCAAAGCTGAAGGCTGCGGAGGTGGACATCAAAAAGGATAATCATGTGTTGATGGTCAACAAGCCCCCCACCTTCAAGAAAGGTAAGGGTGCAAAGAAGCCCTTAGAGAAAGGCGGCGGCAAGCGTGTTGCCCCTGCTGAGAAGAAGCTCAAGTCTGGACCCAAGCCGGACACTGAGTGCTTCTATTGCAAGGACAAGGGTCACTGGAAGCGCAACTGTCCGAAGTATCTAGCGGACAAGAAGGCTGGCACCATCAAAGGTATATTTGATATACATGTTATTGATGTTTTCCTTACTAGCCCTCGTTGTAGTGTCTGGGTATTTGATACTGGTTCAGTTGCTAATATTTGTAACTCGAAACAGGAGCTACGGAATAGACGACGGCTTGCGAGGGATGAGGTGACGATGCGCGTTGGCAACGGATCAAGAGTTGATGTGATGGCCGTCGTCACGCTCTCCTTAGTTTTACCTTCGGGATTAGTTTTAAACCTTAATAAATGTTATTATGTGCCTGCGTTGAGCATGAACATTATTTCTGGATCGTGTTTATTGCAAGACGGTTATTCATTTAAATCGGAGAATAATGGTTGTTTTATTTATATGAGTAACATCTTTTATGGTCATGCACATGCTATGAAAGGTTTATTTCTTCTGAATCTCGAAAGGGATGAAACACACATCTATAACATTGAGGCTAAGAGATGCAAAGTAGATAGTGATAATACTACTTATTTGTGGCACTGTCGTCTAGGTCATATTGGTGTAAAGCGCATGAAGAAACTCCATTCTGATGGACTTTTGGAGTCTCTTGATTTTGAATCATTTAACACATGCGAACCATGCCTCATGGGCAAGATGATCAAAACCCCGTTCTCCGGCATGATGGAGCGAGCAACGGACTTGTTGGAAATCATACATACCGATGTGTGCAGACCGATGAGTGTTTCGACGCGCGGTGGATATCGCTACTTTCTCACTTTTACCGATGATTTAAGTAGATATGGGTATATCTATTTAATGAAACATAAATCTAAAACATTTGAAAAGTTCAAAGAATTTCAGAATGAAGTGGAGAACCATCGTAACAGAAAAATTAAGTTTCTACGATCCGATCATGGAGGTGAATATTTGAGTTATGATTTTCTCACGCATCTTAAAGTAAGCGGAATCGTTTCGCAACTCACGCCATCCGGAACACCACAGCGCAATGGTGTGTCTGAATGCCGGAATCGAACCCTATTAGATATGGTCCGATCGATGATGTCTCTTACTGATTTGCCGTTATCATTTTTGGGTTATGCATTAGAAACCGCTGCATTCACTTTAAATAGGGCACCATCTAAATCCGTTGAGACGACACCGTATGAACTGTGGTTTGGTGCTAAACCTAAGTTGTCGTTTCTTAAAGTTTGGGGATGCGAAGCTTACGTCAAGAAGTTGATGCCGGACAAGCTCGAACCCAAAGCGGAGAAATGCGTCTTCATAGGATACCCTAAGGAAACTATTGGGTATACCTTCTATCACAGAACCGAAGGCAAAGTGTTTGTCGCAAAGAACGGTTCCTTTCTTGAGAAGGAGTTTCTCTCGAAAGAAGTGAGTGGCAGGAAAGTAGAGCTAGACGAGGTTGTTGAACCTTCTCTTGAGTTGGAGAGTAGCGCAACACCTGAAATTGTTCCAGTGCCGTCTGCACCAACTATAGAGGAAGCTAATGACAAGGATCATGAAGCTTCGGACGATGCTGCTACTGAACGTCGCAGGTCGACAAGGTCGCGTGCCCCTCCTGAGTGGTACGGCAACCCTGTCTTGACTGTCTTGTTGGTAGAAGACAGTGAACCTACGAACTATGAGGAAGCGATGATGAGCCCTGACTCTGAGAAATGGCTGGAGGCCATGAAATCCGAATTGGGATCCATGAGCGAAAACCAAGTATGGACTTTGGTGGACCCTCCTAGCGACCGAAAGGCCGTTGAGTGCAAATGGATTTTCAAGAAGAAAACGGACGCGGATGGTAATGTTACCGTCTATAAGGCACGGCTTGTCGCGAAAGGTTTTCGACAAATTCAAGGTGTTGACTACGATGAGACTTTCTCTCCCGTAGCAATGTTTAAGTCCATTCGGATTTTATTAGCAATTGCTGTGTTTCATGATTATGAAATATGGCAGATGGATGTCAAGATTGCGTTTCTCAATGGCAACATTGATGAAGAGTTGTATATGATGCAACCCGAAGGTTTTATCGATCCTAAGGATGCTGATAAAGTATGCAAACTTCAGCGTTCCATTTATGGACTGAAGCAAGCATCTCGGAGTTGGAACCTTCGTTTTGATCAAGTGATCAAGAGCTTTGGATTTGTTCCAAATAGCTACGAAGCTTGTATCTACAAGATAGTGAGTGGGAGCTCGGTGACATTTCTGGTACTATATGTGGATGACATATTGATTATTGGAAATGACATTAACATGCTTAACGATGTGAAGAGTTACTTGAACAAGTGTTTTTCAATGAAAGACCTAGGTGAAGCTGCTTATATATTGGGCATCAAAATCTATAGAGATAGACAAAGACGCCTGATAGCTTTAAGCCAAAGTACATACCTAGACAAAGTTCTGAAAAGGTTCAGAATGGATAAGGCAAAGAAAGGTTCAGTGCCTATGTTGTGAGGTAAGATATTGAGCAAGGCTCAGTGTCCAGCTACGGTAAATGATAGAGAAGCTATGAGCAAAGTGCCTTATGCCTCGGCCATAGGTTATATCATGTATGCCATGCTGTGTACTAGACCGGATGTGTCCAATGCTCTTAGTTTGACGAGCAGATACCAAAGTGATCCAGGAGTGGAACACTGGACAGCCGTGAAGAACATCCTAAAGTACCTAAATAGGAATAAAGAAATGTTCTTAGTCTATGGAGGTGATGAACAGCTCGTCGTAAAGGGTTACGTCGACGCTAGTTTTGACACCAACAAGGATGATTCTAAATCTCAGACAGGATACGTTTATATTTTGAATGGAGGAGCTGTGAGCTGGAGAAGCTGCAAGCAAAGCGTGATCGCGGGATCTACAGTGGAAGCGGAATACATGGCTGCTGCAGAAGCGTCAAGTGAAGGAGTTTGGATCAGCAACTTCATCACTGAACTTGGCGTGGTTCCAAGTGCATTGGACCCACTGGAGATATTGTGTGACAACACTGGCGCCATAGCACTTGCTAAGGAACCAAGATATCATCCATAGACCAAGCATATCAACCGCAAGTTTCATATAATTCGAGATTATATAACAGATGGAGATCTGAAGATTAGCAAAGTACATACAGATCTGAATGTCGCAGATCCATTGACTAAACCTCTTCCACGTGCAAAACATGATCAGCACCTTAGTGCCATGGGTGTAAGATTGTTGCCAAATGTAAACTAGATTTTTGACTCTAGTGCAAGTGGGAGACTGTTGGAATTATGCCCTAGAGGCAATAATAAATATGTTATTATTATAATTCTTGTTCATGATAAAGTTTATATTCCATGCTAGAATTGTATTAAGCGGAAACTTTAATACTTGTGTGGTTTGTGAACAACACCGTGTCCCTAGTATGCCTCTATGGACTAGCTCATTGATTAATGATGGTTAAGGTTTCCTAACCATAGACATGAGTTGTCGATTAATAATGAGATCATATCATTGGGAGAATTATATGATGGACAGACCCAAACTAAGCAGAGCAATTAGATCGTGTCATCGTGTTCATCTTTGCGAAGTTTTTCTTATGTCAAATATTGTATTCCTTAGACCATGAGATAACACAACTCCCTGGTATCGGATGAAAGCTTTGAGTTCATCAAACGTCATCCTATGAGAGGGTGATCATAAAGGTGTCTCTCAGGTGATCGGAAAGTACCTGTTGGCTTGTATGTATCGAGATGGGATTTGTCCCTCCCAAGTCGGAGAGATATACTTCAGTCCCACTCGGTAATCGATATCAACACCGCTTGCAAGCACGTGGTTAAGGAGTTAATCACAAAGTGATATCGGATTACGGAACGAGTAAAGTACTTGCTGTGAACGAGATTGAACTAGGTATGATGGTACCGACGATCAAATCTCGGGCAAGTAAAATATCGCGAGACGAAGGGAATATAAATATGGGATTGATTGAATCCTGGCATCGTGGTTCATCCGATATGATCATCGATGAATGTGTGGGAGTCAATATGGGTTTCCAGACCCCGCTGTTGATTATTGATATAAGATCATGTCTGCATGTTCTCGAACCCGAAGGGTCACACACTTAACGTGTCTCGACGCTAGGATAGATTGGATAATTGGTTTATGAGTTTTTGTTCGGAGTCTCGGATGGGATCCGGGACATCACGAGAGGTTCCGGAATGGTCCGGAGAATAAGATTCATATAAGGCAATGCAGTTTTTGGAGTTCGGAATTGTTTCGGGTTAATCGGTATTGTATCAGAAGCTTCTAGAACCTTCCGGAGTGGGACCAACGTGGCCCCACTTGTCGGGAGGGGGCGTGGGCCTACGAGGGAGTGCCCTGGCCGCATTGGGCCAGGGGCACAAGGCCCCATAGGCCCAGCCGGCCAAAACCCTAGGGAAACCCTAGGGAAACCTTCTAGAAGGAGGGGGAAAACTTGCCCCCCACTCCAACCCTTGGGTCCGCCGCTCTAGGGCTTGGAGGAGGGGCCAAGGGGGCCGTCCAGCCCCCTATATATAGAGGGAAGGGGCGCAGCCCTCCTCCCCCACTCCTTCAACCCTAGCCGCCATACTGCTGCCCTCCAGATCTCTCTCTCCCGACTGCGCGTAGGCGAAGCCCTGCCGCAGAAACTCTCCACCGCTTGCACCGCGCCGTCGCGTTGTAGATCCAATCCGTCTCTCCACCATACTTGCTGGACCAAGGAAGGAGGATACGTCGAGGTGCCGCACGTGTGCATCTCTCGGAGGCATCGCCACTTGCGGTGCTAGATCGGATCGGATCGCGAGGAGGAGAAGCGAGTACGACTACATCACCCACGTTTCGTCGAACGTTCCGCCGTGCGAATCTTCAAGGGTATGAAGATCTCATCTATTCCCCCTTCGTTGTTTGCATCTCCTAGATTAGATCTTGGCTTTCCCCGTTCGCATCCGTAGAAAATTTTGATTTACTATGCTGCAAAACCCTTCAAATTTAATTAAGTTGTTTTATTACTATGCTTAAGTTGTGTACTGAAATAAATTAAGTTGATTTCCTTGAGCATGCTTAAGCTGTTGAGTATTGGTGCAATCTAGCTAGGTCTTTCTTTTAGGTAATGTGCAAAAGTTGTCTATTGGTTCAACTAGTTGCTTTATCAACATACTTAAGTTGAGTATACTGAAATTAATCAAGTTGATTCCTCCAGCATGCTAGTTGTTGGGTATCTCTAGAATCTATATATGTATTCCTTTTGAGCAACATGCATAAGTTGTTCCCTAGTTTAATTAGTTGCCTTGTCAACATGCTTAAGTTGAAATTGAAAATTAACTAAGTTATTCTTTTTTTGGTATGCTTAAGTTGTGTGGGTATCTACAATCTATCTTGTTTTTGTTTTTGAGCAACATGGATAAGATGATCACTAGTATAATTAAGTTTACTTGTCAACATGCTTAAGGTGCTTATTTGTGATATTGCTAAGTTGTGCCGCGAAGTGGTGGTTCCCGGGCGACGTAGCTAGTACCATATGGAGTGCGGTGGTGGAGGAGGCCATGGCGCCTAGCTCGAGCAGGTGGCAGCACACACGATGCCTAGCGCGAGCGCAAGTCCTCTGTGGCCCCTAACCAATGTAAGTTGATCGCCAATTTTAATGAAGTTACTCACTGCTACCTTGTTGAGTTCATTTCTGGTAATGTTTAACTTTTTGCTAAACATTGAGGCTAAGTTTCTTTCTAGGTAATATTGAAGTTGCCTTAACATTAATGCTAAGTTGATTTTCCTGCAGGTGGAGATCATGTTTAGTTTTGTGATCTACAGAAGTCGCGGTATTCAGTCAACATATCTCCATGGAGATCTGGAAGAGGAAGAAGAGCTGGTGTAGTAGTTCGTCTTGTAGAACAAGTATCTGGAGGAGGAAAAAGAGCTGGAGTAGTTCGCCAAGTGCATCTCGTGTGATGTTGTCTACTAATTGTTTTTCCTTACGTGTAACCTTTCTTTTTTTCTAATTGTGTGCCGAATCAATCAAACTAGCACCCTGTCTGGTGCTTTTTCCCTCGCGTGTAATCTTTCTTTTCCTGGTCGAGTGTTGAATCAGTCAAACCAGCATCCAGATGCCGGGTCACACAAACCAGCACCTGGATGCTAGGATGGACTAACCAGCACCGGATGCTGCCTAGCCATGTTCATTATCTATAGTCTTAAAGCTGGGTGAAATGTGGACGTTTTCAATCCATTTGCCGCGTGTCTCCTGGTCGGGTTGCGCCGCTGCCGTGTGGGCCTGGACCGCGGTCTTCTGTGTCGACGTGAAACGCGCGTGCTGAACTCGAAAGTTAGAACACTACGTCGCTGCAATTAGCCTGACTGAGTGCTGCTCGAGGACACTACGTCGCTGTCGGCCTGCCGTCATCAGCTCACTAGAATAAAAGTGTATGCGCACGTCCGCGACGCCACTCCAGCCACACCACAAAAATTTCCTATGGACTAGCGTACAGACCGCCATAATTTTCTAGACATTGATGGTGCCTCTTCCAAGTCCACATAATCTGCATTTGTCCGTGGACTCTCTCTGCCTCCGGTCCTGCTCCAAAGCACATCTAGATGCGATGAGAAGGACACATCCGTTCTATGGCTTCATTGGTAAAGGAAAATGATACCTATCACCCGGACGATTGTCGTCCGGGTCGTGGCTCATGCACGCGCGGAGATGGACCCGCTCACGATGCTTTTTCCCCTCGTCTTGTTCCTTGTTTTCCTGGAGAACTCCGCCGCTCGCCTTCTCCACAGGAGGGAGACGGAGACGCCGCCTCTCCCGCCCGGCCTCCTCCCCGGCCTCCTCCCCGGTCTCTCCCGCTCGGCCTCCTCCCCGGCCTCCCCTTCCCTCGTGTTGCCGTCGCGCCGCTCCTCTTCCCTCGTGTCGCCGCTGCACCACCACCCTTTTCGTCTCGTCGCCGGGGACTCCCGCCGCCGCACCCTGGAGCTCCCACCGCCGAGCGTCCCCTGCACCGTCTCCTGGTTCCCTCGCCAACCTTGCTGCCACGGGGGGGGGGGGGGGGGGGGGGGGGTGCTGCCAACGGCGGACGACCTTGCTTCCGGCAGTGGTCGAGCTTGCTTCCACGGGCGACCAACCCCGCCAACCTTGCTGCCACGGGGGTCGTGGGTGCTGCCAGCGGCAGCCGACCTTGCTTCCGGCAGTGGGCGAGCTTGCTTCCACGGGCGACCAAGCTTGCTTCCAGCTGTGGCCGAGCTTTGCTTCCATGGGTGGCCGTGGTTGCTGCTAGCAGTGGCCGAGCTTGCTTCCATGGGCGGCCGTGGTTGCTGCCAACGGCAGCTGGTCTAGCTTTTTCTACAAGTTCTCCGGCGAGCTCTTCCGACTAAATTCTCCGGCCATGTATCCGACGAAGTCACTTTTTTGCTACATTAGAAGAACTTTGTTGCTACAACCGTCTTGTGGTTTTGCTACAACAGTGTCAACTTTTTGCTACAAGGTCTCCGGCGAGAGTCACCGGCGAGTTTTTCCGACGATGTCTCTGGCGAAGTCGTTTTTGCTGCATTGGCACATTTTTTTGCTGCATGGTGTCCGGCGAGGTCTCCGGTGAGGTCTCCGGCGAGGCGTTCTATTTCTAAAACGAACCGTCTTTTTGCTTCGAAAGCAAAAGTGGGGACATATGTAGCAAAAGCGGGATGTTTTGCAGCAAAACGCGGGATTTTGAGCTATTTGGGGGACACGTGGCGCACGGGGGACCAGGACGATGGGAAGCCCCCATCGTCCGGGGGACGCCTAGCGCGGTCCATTGGTAAACACCAATGCCCAGAGCAACTTTGAGCTAGACCTGTGCTAAGTTTTATAGTTTCATGTGCAATTGTTAAAAACTATAATTTTTGTGTGAGGTTTAGATCAACGATTTATCTTTATTTCCTCCTATTTAGTGATTATTAATGTTTAGAAGATGAAAACATGATGGTGCTAGATAATAGCCAAATTATTTGTTTGTGACTTACAATTGCTACACGGGCAGCGCATGACTGCTGCCACAAGTCCACTGTAGAATTGCAGAATATTATCTGTATTGATATTGCTTGTGGTGATTACAACGTGAGTCCTTGGGCTGTTTATATAGTACTAAAAAACTTGGGGGGCAAGAAGACTACTAGAGATAGAATTGGATTACAATATGAAACTACCTAATATGTCCAAACCGTGATATACTCTAACACTCCCTCGCAGTCAGATCGGTAGTGACGCGAACGGTCTGACTGGAGCATAATCCGAAGGCGGAGATGGGAGAGGATGTTGATGTCAATGTAGCCGGAAGTAGGGCGTTGTAGTCGTGGTCGATGATGCCGTTGGTGAAGTTGTCGCCGTTGATGAAGTCGATAAAGTTGATGATGTTGTTGTGTTGTAGTCGATGTCGTCGTTGAGCCTGGAGAATTCGCCGTAGTAGTTGAGGTAGACGTAGTTTGAGTTGAAGTAGATCGACTCGCAATGCCGAGCTTGCCAGACTCGGGAGCGTGTCGGGGACGAAGACACGCGTCGGTGTTGTCGATACCGAACGTGCGAAGATAGGGACCATCATGAGCCATGCGTGCCAGAGCCGGATTGAGGAGCAAAGAAAATTTTCGCAAACGGTCGGTGTAGAATTTGTCCGCCGTGTTGGAGTAGATGAAGTGGTTGCAAGAAGAAAATAAATTTAGTGCAAAATAAAAATTAGACTGCGACTCTGGCGGCGAGGTCGTGGTGGACGAAGACGACGAGGTATATGTTGATGACGATTGAATTGTTGCGGTAGTTGATTTCGGGGATTAGACCCGTATTTTCCACTTGCATGAGCGCGGCGTCGCTCGTGTAGATGAACTTGTTGGCATTGATGATGACCACGATTGGTGGTGGCGGCGACGATGTGACGATGTTGTTGGTGTAGATGGTTGTCGGCGATGATGACCACGGGTGATGAAGGTGAAGCCCTTTGTTGACGGCGAGACGCGTACTCGGGGACGTGCGTCCCGGTCGATGATGGCGAAGACGGGCCGGCGTGATGACGACGTGAGGACGGAGAAGCCGACGCAGCGCGTGAAGGCGTCCCTTGGGGCGCCGCGCGGAGCCTCCTTGGCACGATCGTTGACGATGATTTGCCAAAGATGAGTCGACGCCAAGGTTGAAGTAGAGGCGCGTGATGACGGCATGTGGTTGTGGACGACGCAATCCGATCTATGATCGGCGAAAGAAGAAGAAGCGTCGGTCAAGCGGACGACGAGAAAAATTTGGCGAAGTAAGATCTAATCTACTATTGCGCGGCCCCCGGCGGAGAAGGATCTCCCCGGGAGCGGCGCGGCGGAAGCGGTGGCTAAACCCTAGGCGGAGCGAACCGCTCTGATACAATGTAGAATTGCGGAGTATTATCTGTATTGATATTGCTTGTGGTGATTACAACGTGAGCCCTTGGACTGTTTATATAGTACTAGAAGACTTAGGGGACAAAAAGACGACTAGAGATAGAATTGGATTACAATATAAAACTACCTAATATGTCCAAACCGTGATATACTCTAACACCCACAACCTACACGCAAAGGATTTAGGAGGATTCATCATCAGGCCTGCAGATGCCTGGATAGCCATCGACGCGAGAAGCGCATCGTCGAGGACTCACGAAAAGCCCCGACACCAGTTAGTTTCCCTCGCGGCAGCATGGCCATGGACCATTGATGTCTCAGTTTGCACCCCCCAATACGCTGGTTGTATCCTTTGTGGCGGATACAGTCACCTGATCCTGTGAATGGATACATTCACCACCACTAGGGCTGCAAGTATGCGGCAGGGCCATACCCGAGAAAATGGAGGCCCTGTGCAATACAAAAAATTTAGGCCTCGACGTCATCATTGGAAAACACTGTTTATAATGGATTTATCATGTTGGTGGTACAAATTTTGAAAGAAATGTTTTTATTAGAAAATGATTATCTAGAATTCAGAAGTACTACCGTAAGAATCCTTTCAGTTAATTTTTCATAAGAAATCTTCTGCAAAGTGTCATGTATCAAAAACATAATATGGAAACAATATGGAATTTAACAACCTTTGTTTGATTTTGAAAGCAGACTATCAGAATGTGGCACGTGCTGCTCTGTAGTCCAGTTGCCCATCCTCTTGATGAATTGTTCGGCGAAAAGCACACACAACGGGGCCTCCAGCTCTAGTGGATAAGCCAGCAAGCAGCAAGAGGATGAGAAGTAGAGCAGAGAGATAAGAAATTAAGAAGAAAACACCAAATAAATCAATAGTAGATTGATGTTGCAGCCTGAAACGTACAGTATCTTGTACTTGTTCATTGGGGAAATTGGAATTGGAATTGTCTTGGTATAAGATATGACTGGAAGATGAACAGAACGGCACTTTAGGCTGGAAGAGAAAAGAGGAAGAAAGGAGGGGCGTTCGGAAGTTGGGCCCTGGAGTTAATTCGGTTCCAAACTCCTAGGCAGCCGTCGTTAGCCTCTGACTTTTTTTGGAAAAATTGATTAGCCTCCGATAGATAGATGATTAGTAGTACCAAATAGTAGTTTAACAACGAAATTAGGGGCCCTCTTAATTTGGAGGCCCTGTGCCATCGAACCGTTTGCACACGTGCCCTGTACGGGCCTGGTATGCGAGCAGCACATAGTCTCAACTCATGTTAACATAGTATAATTTCTAGACCGGTTTTAATCTATACATGTAGTACAATTTGTACTAACTATCCCGTTTTGTGGGCCAACGCGGGCCCCGCATCTGCAACCCTAACCACCACCTAAGATAGAGGGCGTCAAGCACTTAGCCCGGGCAGGCAGTGTATCGCTGGCCCTCCAATATGTTTTCCATAAACGCAACTTCAACAATAGGTAATATTGTTCTACTATCCAACCAAACTACACCCTTTTCGTCAGGTCCTATCAGTCCCGTTTCTGTATCTCTTGCACTATTTTTAGCAACTTTTTGGTTGAATATAGCTAATCCCGTAAAGCTAGAAATTAATACAGGTGTTTCTTATTATGCATTGATGATATTTGATATCTTCTAAATACAACTTCCATAACCTTCGGAACCAATGATATATCTGCATGGCACAGTTGAGTTTTCTACTCCTTTTGAGAGGTAATTATCCTTATAATAAATATTAGCAATAACTTAGTTGCTAGATGTTGTTGTAAATTTCAGATACAACCACATAAGTAAGGAGCATGCAGTTCAGTAGCCATGACAACCTGCCGCCAATAGTAAGCTATAAGAAGCATGTTTAGTTTCTCAAGACATTTATCAGCTTAGTTTCATCTTTTTTATTCTTTCCATGAAATGTTCCATAATTTCTAATTTTACGTTCTAAACATAATATGCTGTGAAACCATTCTTTTTATGTCTTGCTGATAGCTATCTTGGTGCTATTTTTTTTACTTTGCTGCCATCTGTGTTAGCTATGCTTTGTTTGAATGTTATTTGTACCGGTTTGAATTTGTAAGTTATTTTCCTGAAGTAATTATTGTACATGTAAAAGTAGGATAGAGAAGTGCAAAGGTAAAGATGGATTATAACTTCGGGCCTGTTGAGATGCCCTTCAAGCCAGGTAGTACACTGAATAGGACAAATGATGACTCTTTCCTAAACCTACATCATGTTAGAAATTCTTATTTAGCCATGTGCGAAATAACTTGATGTTTTGAATTATCAAGTAGCATACTACAATGGAGTTACAAAGTAGTATTATGAGGAGGCAATATCTCTTGCATAAACACATTATTTTAGACAAAAATAATTTTTTAGGTCCAGAGAAAGATTGACTGAAGTAGTATGTATTGTGTTCACTTGGACTATAGCATACTCAGAGTAATCCTATGTGCAATATTTTATCCTGAACTCGCTTATCATCAGTTCACTCATGCTTTTCCTAGATAGGAGCTAACATCTATAATTTTAAAAAGAAATGACATACTGAAAACCATCATTCAGTACAGAAATTCCAGTATACTTGTATTACCTATATAGTCTTAGGCCTGGTTGCCTACCCATCTGCTTAGCCCTTCCCGCACAAGGCATTACCGGTCGTTGGATTTTCGTTTTAAGAGAATCTAGGGCCTTCGTTTTTACTGGTTGGTGAAATTTTATTTACCGTGGCATGAGTTCCATATATGATTGGCATTAGGACTCATTAAGAGTCAGACCCACAACCATTGACACAACCTGTTACCGCTCATCTGGCATCGCTTACCGCACCCGGAACCCCCAAACCTAGGCTCATACCCAACCCACTCGACCACTCTCTCCCAAAAAATTTCTCTTTTTCCTCTTGAGGGTTCTTAGGCTCTAGGTCTCTTACCGCTGCCCCCACGCAGCTCGACTGCCATCCCAAACAGCTTTGGCATCAGCCTCCTTCCTTCCATCTTCTATCCCCAAAGAATCTCATTCCCCTCTCGGAACCGCGTCCATATCCATGAGGTACCCTCGAGCTTTCTCTCTGTCCTCCCCTCCCATAGGTCGATGGGGAGGGAGGCATCGTTGCGTGAGTGGTTCCTGTTCATCGCAGGGCTGGTGCTGAGGACGTCCACCCCTTCCTCGACATTGACCTTGAGTGGTGGAGCACATGATGACTTTCCATCTACCTGTCGGTGTCCCTTGGCTACCGTTCACCTTTCTCTTACACGATATGCTTACAGTGGAGAGGGAGGTCTCACAACCTGGCTGTCTAGGCTGCATGTTCTAATGATCCAAAGTCTAACGTTATTTATTTCTGTAATTCGCAGGCCTAGAACACTTACCTCCAGAAGACCCGATCAGGTAGAACCAAAATTAGGGAAGACCAGAAGAAAAAACAAGGTGGTCCACAGGTCCTCTTGATGAAGTGTTCAGCCACTTCTTAATGTTCATCATGATGCTCTCAAATACACATTGTAGAAAGTAGAGTACCATGTAGGAGCTCCGTCGTTTGGCGACTGATAGAGAAGTGCATTGGAAGGTTTCCCGATGTTTTGGTGTAAAGATTGCTGAGAAGGAGCTACAACTGTACTCTGAATATTTGCCAGGATGAATGCCTGTGTCAGAACAGAACCATGTGTCTATAATTTACTGAGTATCGGCTTAAGTGTTATGGAAGCGGTAAATATTTGTAGGTAAAATATTTGTAGTTGTTACTGGCATAGAAATATGCGTACAATTCTTCCATACATGCTACAACCTGTTAGAATGAAATGTAGACGGCGAGGCGAAGCTTGTCTTGCCATCTAGTTGACGTGTATTCTTACGAATACCCATGATTTTGAGCAAAACAAAAAATTATACACGTAATCTGATGGCCCATAGCCCATACAGCATACAGCCCACTAGGCCAGCCTGTGTCGTCTCTCCTCCGCTCGCACTCACGTCAGGCCGCCAGGGGACTGACTAACGCGTGCGTCTCGACCGCGACCAGGGGCAGCGCGGGCAACCCTAGGCCTAGGCAGCCGCGCGGCAAGGCTGCGGGAGTGCGGGTCAGCGGAGCGAGGAGGCGACCGCGACTTGGCGAGGCGCCGAGGCCAGGTACTACTCTTCAGACAGTCAGACTTCATCTCTTTTATTCAGTTATTAAGTTCTTCAGATTTCAGCCGCATCTGCATGTCAATCTAGCAGATTCTACTCCCATCCCAGTCCACGGTCCAAGCAGCCACCCCTCCCCCTCCTCCTCGGTTCCTCCGCCGCAGCCGCAGCCGCAGCCACAAGACCTCCCCACCGCATCGGACACCTCCGCATCGCGCTCTACTCCGGTCGCGGAGAAGACAATGGAAGTGTGAGTGGCTAGCTGCAGGCTACTGCCGGATTTTGCTTAATTATTACCCTGTTCGATTCAGCGTCTGCCTCCCCTCCCCGGGCAGGCTCCGATCCGGTCATCTCACTCACCTCCGCGCGGCTGTGTTTCGTCCAGGGTCGCGTCGGCGCCGGGGAAGGTGCTCGTCGCGGGAGGCTACCTGGTGCTGGAGCGCCCCAACCCCGGCCTCGTCTTCAGCACCAGCGCCCGCTTCTACGCCATCGTCCGCCCGATCCACGACGAGCTCAGCCCCGGCTCCTGGGCATGGGTGAGGCCGCGAGCTCTCCTCACATTCCATCTTTCCAGTACCACCGAATCGCTGCTTATCCTTTTACCCTTGTCCGTGCTGATTCAGGGGTGGACGGATGTGAAGGTCACCTCCCCTCAGCTCTCCCGGGAGGCCACCTACAAGCTATCCCTCAAACACACGATGCTCCAGTTGACCTCTGCAAGGCGAGTTCCAGACCACTCTTGCCTCGCAGTGCCCTAGCCATAGCACTCTTGATTTATTCTACTAGTCCTGTTTGAATTCAAGTTCGGGAGTACTGTGCTGTTATTGACCCTGCAAATCTTGCAGGGAGTCTGCAAACCCTTTTGTAGAGCAGTCCATACAGTTCTCCATAGCAGCTGCTAAAGCCACTATTACTGATAAGGAGAAGAAAGACACACTAGACAAGCTGCTGCTGCAAGGTGATGCAGCTATTCATTACTCGTCTTGATCAACTCTAAAGCACAACATTTGGCTATGAATCTGTTGCATGCTATACTAGTTTGTTTATTTCATTCATTATCATTGATCCTTTCAGATTTGTTTTTGCAGGTTTGAGCATTACAATCCTGGGTTCCAACGATTTCTATTCGTATAGAAAGCAGGTATAGTGCTTCTTATTTGAATCACAGCCTCTAAAAATAAAAAACAAGAGATTTTATCTTAATATATTTACATATGGTCTTTTGTTCCTTTTCGGTTCGAACAATGTAATCTTGAACATTATAGTTCCCACATTCAAATGGCACAGTAGCCTCTAGCATGGTTGCGTGTACCAAATTTACAAGATCTCTAAAGTGAGTAGAATAAATTGAGTAGAATCGACTGATGATCTATAATAAGTAGAATGACTAATGATCTTAGCTTTTATGACCAAAATATCGTTTCGACAAAGCAGTTACACTTGACTTATCAGAAAATTTAATGAATTGAGTTGTAGAATTGGTTATAACATCAGGCCGTGTGTTTAACTTAACGATCTGAATGTGGCATTCTTCCTACAAAGGAGTAATTTACTTGCTAAACGAGAAGTAGACGCAGTGCCATGCTAACATTATTTCTAAGTTAAAAAATTATTGCTAGTTTCTTTTCATGCTTCATGATAGCCAGCTGTAAAGCATGCAGAGTTGCTATTTCCTTTCATGTTATTTTCATAAAATGCAAATATGCCTTTCTTGTGCACACTAAATATAGTGAAATGATAATATTGTTCCCATGTTTGACCTATGTATCCATACAATCATAGCTTTCTCCGAAAGCATTCTATCACTAGTAAATAACTAGCTCTGGATTTCACCGTTTCTTCAGATTGAAGCACGTGGTCTGCCTCTATCTCCAGAGGTATTGCTTTCATTGCCTCCATTTTGTTCAATTACATTTAACTCAGAAGTTGCTAATGGAACTGGAGAAACATGCAAACCTGAAGTGGCAAAAACCGGACTTGGGTCATCAGCTGCCATGACTGCATCAGTTGTCGCCGCTCTTCTTCACTATCTTGGAGCTGTTAACCTTTCGTGTTTGGGTCAATCTTCCAGTGATAGTGCAACTGAACGAGATCTTGACTTGGTGCATGCTATTGCTCAAAGTGCACATTGTATAGCACAAGGGAAGATTGGCAGTGGTTTTGATGTTAGTGCTGCTGTCTATGGTAGTCAGTGCTACACACGGTTTTCTCCAGAAATACTCTCCTCGGCACAGGTAAAAACTGTTAGTGCTAGATAGTTGCCTATCCTTGCAAGTGGCTGATAGTTGTCCAGCCCCAACAACTTTGTCAGTAGAAATCTTACCAGATGTTTACAGGTTACAGGTGGGAGTTGCTTGCCAGAAGTAGTAGCAGATATTGCTACTGGGAGGTGGGATCATGAGAAGAAACGATTTTGTTTGCCTCCTCTGATGTGCCTTGTAAGTCGACTAGTCTGGATGATTGATGGCGAGGTTTTCCTAATTTCTATTAAATCATTATATTGGTTGTCAACACTCATCAGAACTACTGGCTGCTATTGATGCCTTGACGGTATAGGATTCAGTCTTAGTAGTAGTTAGTTGTACTGCTATGATGCTTGGTCCATGGCGGATATTGACAGAGTGATAGTGACAAAGCTAGGTGTTAATTCTTAGTTTTTCCTCTCCCTAGCATCTAGCTTGCCTAAGTGCATGCCTAGGTGCGCTTAAGCACACACATAGCACGATTAACCGCTAAGAGTTTTGCTGTTTCCTAGCACCTAGGCGTTCTTAAGCTCATTCCTGGACCTGCCTTTTTTTAACCATGATAGTGACAGCATGAGCAGTACTGTTGCAAGCATGGGCACCACCGAGTCATGTCCCCCTCTTTGTAACCAATGAGTGTTGCATATACTTATATTCATGAGCACCTTCCTTTCATATTGGAAAGATTACTTATCTATAGTTCATGTTCTTCAGCATCACTAGTCAGGCCCGATTTCACCTTAGCTTGTAGCTTTGCCTTCTCTTAGATTGCCCTGTCGATTTTTTTTAGTTTACTCACCTTGATTTCCTGTTTTAGCTCGTGAGGTATGCACTGCACAAATTGCAAAATTTTGGTGCCTGGCACGGGATTTTTTGGTGGTCAACAAATATATTCATAAGTCTGGGAAAAATATTTGCAAGAATTTAAAACAAACATCTGCCTATTGTTTTTCTTGCAGTATGAAACTATTATTTGACATTTTGGCTTTTTATCAATGAGGATGTTTTTTTTCTTGATCAAGGATACAATTCAGAATTTAACATAGCGTTGGATTTCTTTGTTAGCTTCTGGGCGAACCTGGAACTGGAGGATCATCTACTCCATCAATGGTTGGATCTGTGAAAAAGTGGCAGAAGTCTGACCCTGAGAAATCCAAAGATACATGGAGCAAGTTGGGAATGGCTAATTCAGTGCTGGAGAAACAATTGAGAAACTTGAACAAACTTGCTGAAGATCACTGGGAGGCCTATGAATCCGTAGTGCGGTCCTGTAGTCATCTGACATTCATGAAGGTAAAATTCATAACGTCTCATTAGTTGTACTAATTGAAGCAGGATTGCATATTTTTCAATATCAAAATCATGAAAATGGATCTACTTATTTGGTTATGTTGTTAATTTTGCGACGCAACCAATATCTGAATCTAATTGAACAATGAATAAAACACAGCAATGAAGCAAAGATCACATCAACATGCAAACAAATATCAATCCAGAAATTGCGTTTTTTTCCTTTATGAGCTGGAGATTGTACCACGAAAAGATACGAATGACTGTTACCCTTACGTTTACCTATGTTATGCTGCTGATTCTTAATTATCAGTCAGTCTCCATGTGCATCTGCAGGCAGAGAAAAACACTCTTTAATGCCCTGTGTTAAAACCTTTTTTGTCCTTTTCTCTTCAGTGGACAGAGGTGGCTACTAATGAGCATGAAGAATTGATTGTCAGATCATTATTGGCTGCTAGAGATGCTTTCCTTGAAATAAGGTTTCATATGCGAGAAATGGGTGTGGCAGCCGGTATTCCAGTAAGACTCCATTGATGAAATTATGCCTGCATTGTGAAATTACAGCTCTTGTAGTATGGTGTTTTCACAGAAGTTTCTTCAGTGTGGTGACTGCCATAGTTATACCTACACAATTGCTAAGCTGTTGTCATGAAATTGTAGATAATGGTCACAGTTTACTAGGATAATTATTGTGTGTTTAAATGTTCTTGATTTGCAGATTGAGCCGGAGTCACAGACACAACTTCTGGACGCCACTATGAATATGGAAGGTGTTCTACTAGCTGGTGTTCCTGGAGCCGGTGGCTTTGATGCAGTTTTCTCAGTGACCTTAGGTGAAGCAAGTGGCTCTGTAGCGAATGCTTGGAGCTCCGCTGGCGTGCTCCCGCTTCTTGTTCGAGAAGACTCTCGGGGTGTTTCACTGGAAGCTGGTGATCCAAGAACAAGGGAGGTGTCAACCGCTGTGTCATCCATACAGATTAACTGATATTACTCTTGTTGATACATTCAGTAATCATTCCCTACGATGTAGCTTTGGTATTTCATTCATTTAGGAGTAGCACAAGCAGACAAAAATTATCTTGGTTAGAATAAGTGCTCAGCACGGAGGTTCGTAGTACGATGTACTTTGATAGGATAGTGCAAGAGTGTATAAAAAGGGCAGCTCGTGGTAGCCTGCCCGTGGCATTGATGTATTGCCTGTAGACATGGGATGTGCGTGATGCAGTGTAGCTTTTGCAATGAACTCGGTGTTTGAATTCTGAAACCTCTATCTGAAACTCGTGACAGTTTGGTGGTTTATGTTAAAATTGCTGGTGTTGAGGTTTAGTAGTGTACGTTGTAAGAGCAACTCTAATAGATCCCGTAAACGTGCGGCCCTTAAAAGTGGTTTATGGGCCGTGGAAAACTCATTTTATTGGGCTGATTTGGGCTGGCGCGGACAGATCTGCCATCCTGTGTCCGTAATGCGATATCTATTTGTGATCAATAGATGCAATAGTTCCTGGATTTTATGCCATAGGCAGTCAGCATATCATGCATAAATAGTTCATCAAAGCAAGTGACAAAAAGTTGCATCGTCATTTCGTCGAGGTCACTGAAGCCGTAGGCATCTCCATCGCCACCACCACTTGCCGATCCACCACTACCACTTGGCGAAGTACCACCACCACTTGCCGATCCACCACTACCACTTGGCGAAGTACCACCACCTAGAAGAGCTTGCTTTCTTCTCTCTAAGATCTCCATTCTTGTAAGTTTCCACCACTCCAATTGGTAAGAATCCATTTTGGTTGGATCTATCATCATTGTTTTGTTCTCCTCGGCAATGAGCTCCTTCATTGTCTTCTCTTTGAGTTGCAATATCCTCTCCTCCAATTCGGCCTTGCGCTTGGAATCTTCCCGGAGTGCTTCCTACCTTGCACGCTTCATCTCATTTTTCTTCTCGGCCATGACCATCTTTGCCTCCAATGTCTTCTTCATCACTGCTTCCTTCGACTTGGTCATTTCATCGATCTTATCTCTCAAACTTGATACTTCGGCTTCAAGCTTTAGCTTTTCTTTGGCCCTCTTGTTTCCATCCGGCTTTCCATTGTTTCTTCCACATTCTTCGTGGTGCTTCTTGTTCCCTCAACCTCCATTTATCCATATACTCTAGCAACTTGTAACAATGTTGAAGTGTGAATGGTTTCCCCTTGGATTCGGCCATAGCTTTGTACCTTTCCATTGCAACAAGGTTCCTATAAACACATAAATTCGTTTGTTACCAACATGAACATAAAGTACATGCACTTGTGACCAAAAGGAGATGCAAAACAAACTCACATAGTCATCGATACCTATGCCACTTAGTGGTGCTAGACGCACTTGCTCCATAGTTCCACTCCAATGGCTACAACATCCCTTGACCGCGTCCCACCGTCCTTGTAGGGATATATACAAGCGAGCAACCGGTGAAGTAACCCGAGGCATGAACATGAAGAATTTGTCCTTGATATGTTGATAATAGAGTGTTCTGACCACCGCATCCATGCACAACATCGACCATGCTGGCACCAAGCTAGTTTCTTTGACTTCGGTGTAGTTCACCGCTCTTTTATTCCTTCCATTTTGAGACGAATTGAACACTTCCTCCTCGATCGCTTCCACCTCCTCCCCATCCATGCATGTCATCCTCCACCTCTTCCACATCCATGACAAACAGATCGAGTCGCGCCTCGGTGATGTTAACTTCACTCTCGTTAAGAGATTCATACCTTGGAGTACTTTTGGCGAATACGTTGCTGGCAGCGTGGTGGTTGACCTGTGGGGCGTCGACGGTAGCTAGAGACGCAATGACAGTAGGATGGCCACCGCCGATGCACGACCTACTTATTCTTTGGCCCATCCCCGCTGTTTTCCGCATGCAAGGACACGGCTTGGGAGCCAGAGCGGCGACATCGATTTGCTCTTCCGGCTGGCCCACGATGGCAGCACCAGCGAGCGGCAGGCCTTGCGGGATGACGTGGGTGCCTGCGGGCTTCCTCTGCTTGGAAGCAGTGACAGAAATTCTATGAGAAACCGTGTCGACGGACGGGGCACCCGCGCTACATGCCGGAGCCGCCGCAATCGTAGGAGGCAGCGGTTGAGGGCCTATGACCTTGCAAGCGGCAGGCGGGAGCTCGGTCTGATCCATGCCATCAAATAAGGGATGGGCGGCTCCAGAGAGTGGATGAGTAGGTAGATCCACAGCGACGGCGGCGGCGACACAAATGTGGGAATAGGGCGAGCTGAAATGTCCTCACGTGCTAATCCCTCGACAAGTACCGGCCGCACTCGTTTCAACCACGCAACCCGCGTATGGAGGGGTTGGGGCGCGAGTGTTTTTGTCCCTGTAAGATATTTTAAGGGTAAGACGAATTTACAAGATCTGCTAGGCACTGTTTTTTCACAGGAAACTGTGAACTGAGCGATTATTTTAGGGAACGTGTGAATTTACCGGATCTTTTAGAGTTGCTAGCCTAGGGGTGCCGTTCATAGCATCCGACGCTCGTGCCGGTAGGCTGTTTGTTTTTTCAGGTGCTAGTAGTCGGTGAGATGTATGTGACAGACATATATTGGCAGAAAACTATTATGCAAACATTTTCCATAGTAACAAATATAACAATGTTTATTTTCAAAATGTATTAATGAATTTGCAGCCAGATCTATAAATCGCTTTCTGAAAAATCATATATTTACGGATAGGGTAGTAAAAGGTAACAAAAAACGGCTCCCTTCGTATTGGTATTTTTTTGGAAACAAATAATTTGAAATTATAAACATGATTAATATCTATAAGAAATGTAGTACGTAATATGTGGTTATTTTTGGCAATTGTATATTTACTACTCACTACTATCCAAATTAATCGACTCAGATTTGTTTAAATTCGGATATATCTAGCACAAAATTATGTCTAGATATATCCAAATCTAAAAAAATCTTTGTCAATTAATCTGAATATGATTGAGTACCTTTATTTGATAGCTGTAGTACCAAATATGCATGTAAATTGTACAAACTAAATCACCAGCGATTAGTTGCACTTAATACTCCATCCAATCCAAATTAATGGACTTGATTTCGCTAAGATATGGATACAAAATGTATTTTGATACGGTAGATATATCTGTAACTAGAAAAATCCGAGGTAATTAATGTGGATCGGAGGGAGTAGATGAGAACGGAAGGAAATGAAGAATTGCTATGCGTGTATTTCGACTATAAAAGTCATGCCAAGCCCTCTTCCCAAGGTAGGCTGCAAATACATACTGTGCAAAAATTAGCATAACCACAGCTCGCCCGAACCACTTGCCAGGACTCAGGAGCACCCCAGGATGAGTTCGTTCTCCAAGACGCTACTCTTTGCGCTTGCTCTCGTGGCCCTGGTGTCCTCAGGTACGTCCTAGATCAATTATATACTATTTTGAATGCAAAATTATTCATAATCTTCACTACTTTTATGTTCGTCTTGAATTGGTACAAACATAGATGTGGTGATCAAGGTGACCGCAAACGGTGGTGGCTCGTTGGCCCCTGAAGACTGCAGGCAGATGCCGGTGGCTCCTGGGCCATGTGACCCCAAGGCATGTATGCACGACTGTCAAGCCAACATCGGCCCCGGCGCAGTGGGCGAGTGCGTTTCTGGAGGATGCCAGTGCTCATATTGTACTGCACCTCTACGGAACTAAACAATGTTTGCCAGTTTAGTTCTTCCCGGAATTAAGAATTTTGTCTAAGCTACCTTTCAAATACTACATGAAAACTCAAATTTTGTCGGAAACTTCATCGACTCAGGGGGCGGTTGCTTTATCATGTTTGCTTGTGACGACCACATCTTGAAAATTAATTGTTTGTGATGTTTCCAAAGGCGTCTTGACGGACTGGCAAAATACTCATACCTTGCTTGCCGCAGAAGCTCGTGCATTATTACTGTATAATAAGTGTATTTTCATGGATAGGGTTTAGTGTCATTCGTAATTCGTAACATTGCACGGATAAAAAGTATCTCAAACCAATCGAATCAGTTAACCAAAATATCGTGATATATCTATGTAGTACAACCAAAACCTATGATAATCACTATATATATAGCAGAGATCTTTGTAAGAGTAAAGATAAGAATAACCAGCTTGGTTTTTCTTTTTGGTCGGGTTCTGGTCGGCCGTGCTTTTGGTGAGGAAGGGTCGAGAAGGTAATCATGAAAGGATCACGACAGAATGATCGACGTAGGAAACCTGGGCTGTAAAGCTTGCTTGTCTTTTCGGAAATGCCGAGGGTCATAGAACGTGTCGTAGCGTAACTACTCTACCTTCGGCCAAGTATTCACCGGCCAATTTGTTCAAATAATAACTGAGATCATCGTTATCAGCTGGTACTTATTACGGCATAAATTAATCAGCGGTCCTAAAGAATCAGGACGCAATAGAACCAATCGATGCTGCGATATTGTGAGACGGTAAAAAGTCACTTTTTCTTTACCGTAGGATTCAGCATGTCTACACACCCATCCACTCGCAAGTCGCATCCAAGCGATGAGCGTGAAAAATCTCTTTCGGCAAAAAGTACAAGTTGCTCAATAGTACTGGATATCTCACTGTAACCGCAGCTAGCTGGCTAGCAATTAGATGCCGATCGAGCCTAACATGTTTTAAAATTAATACGCGAGTACGAAGATTGTACGTTACGTACCTTGAGAGCATCGACACGAATCCAGGAAGGGTCGAAGTTAGTGGTCGTCATTTTTTCATTGCTGCTGCTGCAGGGCATCCATGCTCGATCGATATGCTTACGTAGAGAAGGAATATATGGTAGCTAGCTTTTGGCACGTACAATACTTAGGTTTGAGAGAAGCTACCGGCCAATCCTTCAGTTCTTCTTGCTAGCCGTCTTCACTCGAGCTAGTGTGTACACCTACTACTATGTCAGTTAACAGCTGTCTCTGCTGCAGCACTTCTTCATGCATGGTACCCCCTCCTCCCAAATCCAAACTCACGAAATTCCTGCTGTAATTCTTTAGACAAGTTCAGTTTTGTCAGAAACTTCAGATAGGATTTACACTGTCGGTTTTGACAGGAGTTTAGTAATAAGTGAGCTGTGACTCAGTCCTCGTTGTTTTTTTCGAAATGGCGAATTTAGCTCGTGGCTCTGCATCAAAGCACACAATCGTGTATTAAAAAGTTTGAGAATTATAAAGTTTACAAATCATAGATCAGAAAGAGTCGATACAAATATCAACCAACAAGAAAGAGCTAGGTGCTACTACTAAACATCATGTAAACGATTAGTTGGCCGCCATGTAGCATGATAGAAGATATACTTTGTAACCATCAGCAGACGGTTGCATCCAATAACCATTCATTTTCGCTGATCCTTCAGGAGCAGAAAACGTCATAGCTGGATGAATGAGCATCCATATGAATATCCTGCAAGAAATTGATAACACAATATTATTTCTACAGTTCCATATCGACCAAACTAAAGGTGAAACTCCTATACAAATCCTAGCTTTAGTTTTTTTTATCGATGCCATTCAATCAATTCTCAAACATATTGGTAATATTAGTGGTGGTGGTATGCTAAACATAGAATAAAGAATTCGCCAAAACAATCTAGCAAAAGGACATGTAGAAATAAGTGTTCTACTAACATGATAACACAATCCGGCGATACTAAAGAAATATTATTGATGTGATGTCACAAACCAAAATTCATGCCTCATAAAACGGAAGAGGTACCAAAATGAATTGTCGAAAAATCAGTAAGTGTGCACTCCCAAGAACTGGAGTAGGCCCGCCGCAGACCGAAACAGTTGATACGTCCAAAACGTATATACTTTTCCGAAATTTTTTGCTATTGTTTCTCCTCTAAACTTGTGTGATTTGGATACAACTAACATGGACTGACGTTGTTTTCAGCAGAATTACCTTGGTGTCTAGTTTTTTTTTTGCAAAAAATCAACTATCAGGAAAAATCCCGAAAAATATGTCAAAAATCCTATTTCACCAGAAGATCCATGGAGCCAGAATACGAGATGGAGGGGAGCCCTGGGTGGCCCACACACCCCTGTCGGCGGGTGGGCCCACCCCGCGCCTGGGAGGGGTGTGGCCAGCCCAGGCACCCCCTCGGCCTCTCTCTTCGCATATAAGTTGCCTTCTGACCTAAAAACTCAGGGGGGTTCGACGTTTTTCCAGAAAGAGTTCTGCTACGCCGCCACCACCAGAAACCGCGATTCGGATCCAGAAACTCCGATCTGGCACCCTGCCGGGACGGGGATTTTGGGGAGGATCATCGCCATCGTCATCACCAACGCCTCTCCATCAACTATCAATGTTTCCCCCATCCATAAGTGAGTAATCCCCCGCTGTAGGCTATGGGGATGGTAGGAATTTGATGAGTTCAATCATGTAATCAAATAAGATTGTTAGGGCATGGTGCCTAGTATCTCTTTTAGTGCTATTTAACTTTGTTGCAACTTGTTATGCTTAATGCTTGTCACTAGGGCCTGAGTGCCATGATCTCAGATCTGAACTTATTATTGAATCATTATGATAGTATTGTTTGTGATCTTATCTGCAAGTTGTGTAAACATATCATTGTTCGGATCAAAAGGCCCCGAAGTGATAGAAATTGGGACAACCGGAGGGTATGGCTGTGATGTGAGGATCACATATGTTCACGGAGTGTTAATGCTTTGCTCTGGTGCTCTATCAAAAGGAGCACCTTAATTGTCAGTAGTTCCCTTGAGGCCTCACTGCCACGGGCTGGCAGGACAAAAGATGTTGTGCAAGTTCTCATTGCGAGCACGCATGACTATATATGGAGCACATGCCTATGATTGCTTAGTACTTGGGTGCTTATTCTCATTTATCTGCAATTGCCCTAGATCTTGAAGTTACATGTTTAGACTCGTCCATGCAATGCATGTCCATCCATCCCTATGCCTACCGCGCTCATATCCTACTGTTTGCTACTACTGTTACTATTGCTCTTGTTTTACTGCTGTTGTTGCTTTGCTGTTGCTACTACAAACTGTTGCTACTGATAAACTTCTGTGAGCAAGAACTATTTCCAGGTGCAGCTGAATTGACAACTCAGTTGTTAAGGCTTGCAAGTATTATTTGGATCCCCTTGTGTCGAATCAATAAATTGGGTAATACTACCCTCGAAGACTGTTGCGATCCCCTATACTTGTGGGTCATCAAGACTATTTTCTGGCGCCGTTGCCGGGGAGCATAGCTTTATTTGTAAGTTCACTTGGATCTACTATTGTTCACTACTACTCCTTTCATCATGGGTAAGTCTCGTCATGGAAAGTTTCCTATTTTACCATCCACTACAAGAAGAGGTATAGTCCTAAACACCTCTGCTGCTCTTGATTCACCGTCTGTTATAAGTAACCTTGTCACACCACCACCACATACTCATGCTACACACACTGCTACTACTGCTGAATCAGAAACTGCTTTTGATACTCATGTGTTGGAGATATGCCCTAGAGGCAATAATAAATATAGTTATTATTATATCTTTGTGTTTATGATTAATGTTTACATTCATGCTATAATAGTATTAACAAGGAAACATTAATACTTGTGTGATTTGTAAACTAAAATAGAGTCCCTAGTAAAGCCTCTTTATAATACTAGATTGTTGGTTAATAAATGATTGTGGTTTCCCTATCATGAACATTGAGATGTTATTAACAACAAGATCATATCGTTAGGAGAATGATATGGTGGACATACTCCTATAGATAAGCGTAGCATAAAGATCAAGTCATTTTAATAGTTCAATTGCTATATGCTTTCTGATACATAGTAACCTAATTCCTTCGACCATGAGATCATGCATATCACCTTCACCGGAAGGATGCTTTGATGACATCAAACACCACACCGTAACTGGGTGGCTATAAAGGTGGCATTGAGTGTTCGAAAAGTATTGGTTGATACACATGGATCAAGAGTGGGATTTGTCCATCCATATGACGGATAGATATACTCTGGGCCCTCTCGGTGGAATGTCATCCAATTAGCTTGCAAGCATGTGACTGGCTCACAAGGAATCACATATCGTGGGAACGAGAAAAGAGTACTTATCAGTAACGAGGTTGAACTAGGTATGCAGAGATACCGACGATCATAACCTCGGATAAGTAAACTATCGTGAGACAAAGGGAAATTGGTATCGTATGTAAGTGGTTCATTCGATCACAAAGTAATCGTAGAAATATGTGGGAGCCATATGAATTTCCAGATTCCTCTATTGATTATTGTTCGGAGAAGTGTCTCGATCATGTCCGCATAATTCACGAACCGTAGGGAGACACACTTAAGGATTCGACGTTGTTTGAGTAGTTATGGAATGATGAGTAAGAGACCGAATGTTGTTCGGAGTCTCGGATGGGATCCGGGATATCACGAGGAGATCCGGAATGGTCCGGAGAATAAGATTCATATAAGGAAAGTCCTGTTTCGGGGTTGGAGAATGGTTCCGGTGTTTTCATCGGGAATGTTCTAGAAGGTTCCGGAATGTTCGACACTCCGAAGGGGAAGGGTACATGAATGTGTCATACCAAGTTGGAATGATTGCATCATGTACTAGGTGTCATCGCTGAACAAAATAAAGGGTTTAATCAAATCCTAGTTTGAAAAGTCAAACGCCAATTTGAAAAGTCAAACGGCTGTTTTGGGAAGTGGAGGGAAGTGGGAAACCGAGTTGGGGAGGAGTTCCTCCTCCACCGCCGGCCCACTTGGGATCCGAGTTGGGGAGGGACTCCCCTTCCCTTGGCTGGCGCCTCCCACCTATAAAGGGAGGGGCAGGGTTGCCCCTCCTAGTACACAAGATCTCCACCCAAAACCCTAGCCCGACACCGCCACCTCCTGTTGCCACCGCCTAGGGCTCCCCTAGCCGCCGTCTTGGGAAAGCCCCAAGCCCTAGCCGCCGGCCCTAGCACCTCCTCCTTGGTGCGTCTAAACCCTAGATCGCCGAGGAGCTCTCTCATAGTCCACCATACTCGCTCCGGCTTAAGGCGAAGCCCTGCGAGATCTCCCCTCTACTTCCGGTACCACGCCGTCGTGCTGCCAGAATCGCGAGGAGAGTGCTACAACCTCCACTGCCTGCTGGAACAAGGGAGAGGAAGGTCTTCGTCGAGTACCGAACGTGTGACCACTGCGGGAGCGCTGCCGGAACGCAGCGCCGGAAGGATCGTCTACGCGATCTTGAGATCGGGAAGAGTACGACTACATCACCCACGAGAATCCGCTCTCGTTAAACACTTTGGAATCTTCGAGGGTGAGTTATTCCATCGACTCGTTGCTACAATCTAGTAGATAGATCTTGGCTTGTTTGTTTGTATGCGGTAGAAAATTTTTATTTTCCATGCTACGAAACCCTATAGTGGTATCAGAGCCGTGTCTATATGTAGATCTGTTGCACGAGTAGAACACAATGGTCATTGTGGGCGTTGATGCTTTTATTGTCGATTGCTTCTTGTGTACTTTGCATCTTGCGGGATGGTGGGATGAAGCGGCCCGGGCTAACCTTACATGACATCGTTCATGAGACTTGCTCCACGCTTGACATGCAACTTGTATTGCATAAGTGGCTTTGCGGGTGCCTGTTTCTCCCAACATAGTTAAGATCCAATTTACAACGGGTGATTGACAATACTAGTATCAATGTTGTGGTTCTTGTTCATAAGTTAGAACGACACTTATTGAAAGCCCCGAACCACGTAAAACATGCAAATAAAGTAGAGGCGTCTAACTTTGTTTTGCAGGGGTGTGCTGTGATGTGATATGGCCATGATTGTGATTATATTTGATGTATGCAATGTTCCTTATTGTAAGTTGGCAACCGGCAGGAGCCATATGGTTGTCTTTAATTTTTGTTAAGACCCGCGTGTCTATTCAAAGTAGTTGTAATAGTTGAAGCTGGTGGACGACAACCATGGAGAAGCGTCATTGACCTTGATGCAATGCCGGTGATGATGGAGATCATGTTCGTGCTTGAAGATGGAGATCGGAAGCACAAAGAAGAAAGGCCATATCATATCACATATTATGAATTGCATGTGATGTTAATCCTTTATGCATATTGTATTGCTTAGTTAACGACGGTAGCATTATAAGATGATCCCTCATGCACATAAATTTCAAGTCCTAAAGTGTTCACCCTTAGTAAGCACCGTTGCTAAAGCTTGTTGTTTCGAAGCACCACGTGATGATCGGGTGTGTTAGATTCCGCAAGTGTAAACAACGTGAGCAAGCCAGATTTGCTCATGCGGAAGCTAAGGTTTGATCTTGACGAGCCTAGCATGTACAGACATGGTCTCGGAACACGGATCACCGAAAGGTAAAGCATGAGTCATATAGTAGATATGATGAACATGACGATTGTTCGCCATTGAAGCTACATCAACTCTCGTGATGATCGGTTTTGATGTGGTGGATTTGGTTCATGTGATCACTAAAACAATGTGAGGGATGTTGTTTTGAGTGGGAGTTCACCTAGATTAATTTAACTATTAATTAGAACTCAATTTGTCATAAACTTAGTCTAAACTATTGCAAATATGTTGTAGATCAATGGTGGCCCCTACCATCAATTTTAATGCGTTCCTAGAGAAAGAAAAGTTGAAAAACAATGGAAGCAACTTCGCGGATTGGTTCCGCAATTTGAGGATTGCCCTCATAGCTGGTAATTTGACCTATGTGCTGGATGCACCACTAGGTGACCCACCTGCAGCTACTGCTACCGATGAAGTAAAGAATGTTTACCTCACTCGGAAGACTCAGTACTCCACAGTTCAGTGTGCTATCTTGTATGGTATAGAATCGAAGCTTCAGAAAAGGTTTGAGAATTCAGAGCCACATGATATTGTCCGTGATCTCAAATTGATCTTTGAGACTCATGCGGCAATTGAGAGCTATGAGGCTTCTGAAAAGTTCTTTAACTGCAAGATGGAAGAAGGCAGCTCCGTCAGTGAGCATGTGCTTAAGATGTCTGGGCACGCAAACAAACTTCAAAGCTTGGGTATAGTGATTCCTAATGCTTTGGGGATTTACCGTGTCCTTCAATCACTACCACCAAGTTACAAGAACTTTGTGATGAACTACAATATGCAAAACATGAACAAGACGTTGCCAGAACTCTTCGCCATGTTGAAATCTGCAGAAGTGGAGATCAATAAAGAGCACCAAGTGTTGTTGGTCAATAAGACCACCAAATTTAAGAAAGGCAAGTCTAAGCAAAAGGGACACTTCAAGAAGGGTGGTAAGAAAGTTACCGCGCCGACGAAGAAGACCAAGGCTGGACCTAAGCCTGATACTGAGTGCTTTTACTGCAAGGGAGAAGGTCACTGGAAGCGGAATTGCCCAAAGTACTTGGCGGATTTGAAGAACGGCAACATCAAGAAGAAAGGTATATCCGATATACATGTTATTGATGTGTATCGCACTAGTACTCATAGTAGTGCCTGGGTATTTGATACTGGTTCGGTTGCTCATATTTGTAACTCGAAATAGGTGCTGCAGAATAAACGGAAGCTAGCGAAGAACGAGGTGACGATGCGCGTTGGAAACGGATCAAAGGTTGATGTGATCGCGGTCGGCACGCTACCCCTTCATCTACCATCGGGATTAGTTTTATACTTAAATAATTGTTATTTGGTGCCTGCGTTAAGCATGAACATTATATCGGGATCTTGTTTATTGCGAGACGGTTACTTGTTTAAGTCCGAGAATAATGGTTGTTCGATTTATATGAGTAATATGTTTTATGCACATGCACCTTTGATAGATGGTCTATTCTTATTGAATCTCGATAGTGGAAATACACATATTAATAACATTGAGGCTAAACGTTTGAAATCGAGTGATAACTCGACCTATATGTGGCACTGTCGTCTTGGTCACATTGGAGTTAAGCGTATGAAGAAACTCCATTCCGATGGACTTCTTGAATAACTTGATTTCGAATCACTTGAAAGATGCGAAGAATGTCTGATGGGAAAAATGACTAAGACTCCATTTTCTGGTATGATGGAGCGAGCTACGGACTTATTGGAAATCATACATACCGATGTGTGTGGGCCAGTGAGTGTAGCATCGCGCGGTGGTTATCGTTATGTTCTTACCTTCACGGATGACTTGAGTAGATATGGGTATATCTATTTCATGAAACATAAGTCCGAAACTTTCGAGAAGTTTAAGGAATTTCAAAGTGAGGTAGAGAATCAGCATAACAAGAAGATTAAATTTCTACGTTCTGATCGTGGAGGTGAATATCTAAGTTACGAGTTTGGCAAGCATTTGAAGAAATGCGGAATACTTTCACAATTGACACCGCCGGTAACACCACAGCGTAATGGTGTGTCCGAACGTCGTAATCGAACTCTCTTAGATATGGTTCATTCTATGATGTCACTTACAAATTTACCGCTATAATTTTGGGGTTATGCATGAGAAACAGACACATTCACTTTAAATAGGGCACCATCTAAATCCGTTGAAACGACACCGTATGAATTATGGTTTGGGAAGAAACCTAAATTGTCGTTCCTTAAAGTTTGGGGTTGCAAAGCCTATGTAAAGAAGTTACAGCCGGACAAGCTTGAACCCAAAGCGGAAAAATGCGTCTTCATAGGATACCCGAAGGAAACTATTGGGTATACCTTCTATCATAGATCCGAAGGCAAAATCTTCGTTGCCAAGAATGGATCCTTTCTAGAGAAGGAATTTCTCTCGAAAGAAGTGACCGGAAGGAAAGTAGAGCTCGACGAGGTTGTCGAACCTTCTCTCGAACTTGCGAGTAGCGCAGCACCGGAAGAAGTTCCTATGGTGCCTGCACCAATAAGAGAGGAAGCTAATGATGATGATCATGAAACTTTGGTTGTAGTTGCTACAAAGCCTCGCAGGTCAACGAGAACTCGTACCACTCCTGATTGGTATGATCCCGTTATGAATGTCATGTTGGTGGACAACACCGATGACCCTGCGACGTATGAGGAAGCGATGATGAGCCCAGATTCCAATAAATGACAAGAAGCCATGAAATCCGAGATTGGATCCATGTACGAAAACCAAGTATGGACTTTGGTGGACTTACCGGATGGCCGGAAGGCTGTCGAGAAAAAATGGATTTTCAAGAAGAAAACAGATGCTCATGGTAATGTTACTTTCTATAAAGCTCGACTTGTCGCAAAAGGGTTTCGAAAAATTCAAGGAGTTAACTATGATGAGACTTTCTCACCAGTAGCGAAGCTAAAGTCTGTGAGGATTATGTTAGCAATCGCTGCATATTATGATTATAAGATATGGCAGATGGATGTCAAAACAGCATTCCTCAATGGAGACATTGATGAAGAGTTGTATATGATGCAACCCAAAGGTTTTGTCGATCCTAAAGATGCTAACAAGGTATGCAAACTTCAACGGTCCATCTATGGATTGAAGCAAGCATCCCGAAGTTGAAGTCAATGTTTTGATAAGGTAATCAAAAGTTTTGGTTTTATACAAACTTATGGAGAAGCTTGTATTTACAAGAAAGTGAGTGGGAGCTCTGTAGCATTCTTAATACTATATGTAGATGACATATTGTTGATTGGGAATGATGTAGACCTTCTTAATAGTGTCAAGGAATATTTGAATAATAGTTTTTCAATGAAAGATCTTGGCGAAGAAGCTTACATATTAGGCATAAAGATTTATAGAGATAGATCGAGACGCCTAATATCATTGTCACAAAGTACATATTTGGACAAAGTTCTAAAGAGGTTTGGAATGGAAGATAGCAAGAAAGGGTTCTTGCCCATGTTGCCCAATACGAGTAAAACTCAAAGTCCGACAACGGCAGAAGATAGAGAAAGGATGAGTAAGACTCCCTATGCCTCAGCCATAGGATCTCTAATGTATGCCATGCTATGTACTAGACCCGACATTGCATATGCTGTTAGTTTAACTAGCAGATATCAAAGTGATCCAGGAGTGGATCATTGTACAGCGGCCAAAAACATCCTTAAGTACTTGAGAAGAACTAAGGATATGGTTCTTTCTTATGGAGGTGATGAACAACTCGTTGTTAATGGTTACACCAATGCTAGTTGGAACAACGATCCGGATGATTCTAAATCATAATCTGGATACGTATTTACTTTGAATGTTGCAGCAGTTAGCTGGAGGAGTGCAAAGCAAAGCGTTGTGGCGAGATCTTCAACTGAATCGGAATACATGGCTGCTTCGGAGGCTTCACAAGAAGCAATATGGATGAAAGAGTTCATTACAGAGATGGGTGTGGTTCCAAGTGCGCTGGACCCAATGTCTATCTACTGTGATAACATGGGCGCCATAGCCAATGCGCAAGAACCAAGGTCACACAAGAAGCTGAAGCACATCAAGCTACGTTTTCATGCTATTCGAGAACATGTCCAAGATGGGGACATAAAGATTTGCAAAGTACACACAGATCTGAATGTGGTGGATCCATTGACTAAACCTCTCCCGAGGGCAAAACATTACCAACACCAAACTGCCATGGGTGTTCGGTATATTACCATGTAATCTAGATTAGATGACTCTAGTGCAAGTGGGAGACTGTTGGAGATATGCCCTAGAGGCAATAATAAATATAGTTATTATTATATCTTTGTGTTTATGATAAATGTTTATATTCATGCTATAATAGTATTAACAAGGAAACATTAATACTTGTGTGATTTGTAAACTAAAATAGAGTCCCTAGTAAAGCCTCTTTATAATACTAGCTTGTTGGTTAATAAATGATTGTGGTTTCCCTATCATGAACATTGAGATGTTATTAACAACAAGATCATATCGTTAGGAGAATGATATGGTGGACATACTCCTATAGATAAGCGTAGCATAAAGATCAAGTCATTTTAATAGTTCAATTGTTATATGCTTTTTGATACATAGTAACCTAATTCCTTCGACCATGAGATCATGCATATCACCTTCACCGGAAGGATGCTTTGATGACATCAAACACCACACCGTAACTGGGTGGCTATAAAGGTGGCATTGAGTGTTCGGAAAGTATTGGTTGAGACACATGGATAAAGAGTGGGATTTGTCCATCCATATGACGGATAGATATACTTTGGGCCCTCTCGGTGGAATGTCATCCAATTAGCTTGCAAGCATGTGACTGGCTCACAAGGGATCACATATCACGGGAACGAGAAAAGAGTACTTATCAGTAATGAGGTTGAACTAGGTATGTAGAGATACCGACGATCATAACCTCGGATAAGTAAACTATCGTGAGACAAATGGAAATTGGTATCGTATGTAAGTGGTTCATTCGATCGCAAAGTAATCATAGAAATATGTGGGAGCCATATGAATTTCCAGATTCCTCTATTGGTTATTGTTCGGAGAAGTGTCTCGATCATGTCCGCATAATCCACGAACCGTAGGGAGACACACTTAAGGATTCGACGTTGTTTGAGTAGTTATGGAATGATGAGTAAGAGATCGAATGTTGTTCGGAGTCTCGGATGGGATCCCGGATATCACGAGGAGATCCAGAATGGTCCGGAGAATAAGATTTATATAAGGAAAGTCCTGTTTCGGGGTTGGAGAATGGTTCCGGTGTTTTCATTGGGAATGTTCTAGAAGGTTCCGGAATGTCCGGCACTCCGAAGGGGAAGGGTACATGAATGTGTCATACCAAGTTGGAATGATTGCATCATGTACTAGGTGTCATCGCTGAACAGAATAAAGGGTTTAATCAAATCCTAGTTCTAAAAGTCAAACGCCAATTTGAAAAGTCAAACGACTGTTTTGGGAAGTGGAGGGAAGTGGGAAACCGAGTTGGGGAGGAGTTCCTCCTCCACCGCCGGCCCACTTGGGATCCGAGTTGGGGAGGGACTCCCCTTCCCTTGGCTGGCGCCTCCCACCTATAAAGGGAGGGGCAGGGCTGCCCCTCCTAGTACACAAGATCTCCA
The DNA here is from genome assembly GCA_916181665.1 of Avena sativa. Classification (NCBI taxonomy): domain Eukaryota; kingdom Viridiplantae; phylum Streptophyta; class Magnoliopsida; order Poales; family Poaceae; genus Avena; species Avena sativa. Next base: position 427,986,156 of record OV702293.1, read on the forward strand.
CCCAAAACCCTAGCCCGGCGCCGCCACCTCCTGTTGCCGCCGCCGCCTAGGGCTCCCCAGCCGCCGTCTTGGGAAAGCTCCAAGCCCTAGCCGCCGGCCCTAGCACCTCCTCCTTGGTGCGTCTAAACCCTAGATCACCGAGGAGCTCTCTCATAGTCCACCATACTTGCTCCGGCTTAAGGCGAAGCCCTGCGAGATCTCCCCTCTACTTCCGGTACCACGCCGTCGTGTTGCCGGAATCGCGAGGAGAGTGCTACAACCTCCACTGCCTGCTGGAACAAGGGAGAGGAAGGTCTTCGTCGAGTACCGAACGTGTGACCGACTGCGGGAGCGCTGCCGGAACGCAGCGCCGGAAGGATCGTCTACGCGATCTTGAGATCGGAAAGAGTACGACTACATCACCCACGAGAATCCGCTCTCGTTAAACACTTTGGAATCTTCGAGGGTGAGTTATTCCATCGACTCGTTGCTACAATCTAGTAGATAGATCTTGGCTTGTTTGTTTGTATGCGGTAGAAATTTTTTATTTTCCATGCTACGAAACCCTACATCATGATGTTACTTATACTGTGCTTGATGCGAGTGGTTCATTGGGTCCTTTCCTAGATGCTACTATGGCTAGTCTAGGAAATACTGAAACTCCTAGTGAAGACACTGTTACACCTGTTAGCTCACCTGAGTCTAGAGAGAGATACGATATCAATGATGGTTACATTGAGTTTACTGATGAATTTGTTGAAGAGTGCCGAAACACACATGGTGCCAGTGCTATTAACAGTCTCCTTGAGAGACGTACCATTATTTCTAAACTGTCCTCTGATCCTAAGTTTGCCACCTCTCCCATAGATATTAAAGATAAATATTATGATTTCTCTCTTGATTTATCCTACTTAGACATTGTTGAGAAAGTTTTGTGGCTCATATGAAGAGTACCATCTTTTTGTGGGACTGAAAATGAGAGTGTTGTGGCTCATATGAATGAGCTTTCCACTATGAGTGCTTTATTCTCTGATGGTTTTAAGATGCGCAAGTACTTTGTTACAAAGATCTTCCCTTTTTCACTGAAAGTAGAAGTTAAGGCTTGGTTTAATAGATTACCTCCTGGTTCCATTGATAGCCCTGATTGCTTGATTGCTTCTTTCTTCCAGAAATATTTTCCTTCAAGTGCAAGACATGATGCTTTGCAGAGACTTTTTTATTTTAACCAGGGAGAAGAAGAGAAATTGCCTGAGTCATGGACAAGGTTCTGTGCCTTGATTCATGCACATCATAAGTGTCCATTACCTACAAATGAGCTTCTTGATATTTATTATAATGGACTAACTGATGATTCTAGGACATACCTAGATAACTTTGCTGATTGTGTTTTTAGGAAAAGAACTCCTACAGATGCTGAAGAATTAATGGCTAAAATAAGAAAGAATTATGATGATTGGACTTCAACCGAGTTGAATACACCTAAGCCTATTACTCCTGAACCAGTTCCAACACCAACACCAAAGAAGAGGGGAGTAATTGCATTAAATGATGAAGTGATGAAGGAAGCTAAGAAATGTTTAAAGGAGAAAGGTATTAGAGCTGAAGATGTGAAGAACCTACCTCCTATAGAAGAATTATGTAAGCCAATTCCCCACTCATCTACTATTGAGGTACACTCTATCCACTTTGATGAAGGTGATATTCCCTATGGTAAGCCTCCTGATCAATGCTTAGAGGAACTTGACACATTTATTGTTAAACAAGGTAATTTTAATAAACAAGTTCAGAATCATTTATTGGAAAACTCTAGAGATATTAAAGAGTTGAAAGATATTGTGGAAAGAAGTTCTAATGATATTAAAATGCTTTGCAAACACTTTCAAATGGTTCAAACCAAAATTGATCAACTTGCTAAGGTACAAATGGATATGCTAGTTAATGCCTCAGGAGATAAGCATGCTTATGGAATTAGAACTAGGAGTGGTATAGCTACTCAAGATCCTTTATATCCTGTAGGACACCCTAAAATAATTGAGCAGGATTCTCAACAAGGTGAGAGTAGTGGTAGTCCTTGTAAGAGAAAGAAAAAGAAACATAAAATAGTTGAGGAACCACTTGAACCTGCTGTAGATACTAATAGTATATCTATCTCTGATGCTGAAACTGAGAGTGGTAATGATAAAAAGGATGCTCCTGATACGGAGTAAGTTGAGGAAGAACCTGAGAAGCTGAAAGTAATTGCCCCTATGTGTGGTTTTGGTGATTAGTGACAATCCCTATGGACTAATGTTTTCATTGAGTTTTATATGAAGGAATATTCCATAGGTCATGCTTATAGTCCATGTGTTGGATTCAAGTATGGATGCCATGAAGATAAAAATATACCTTGAGTATTGGCATCAAAATCATCATGTTACAGAGAAGAATATGATATGATCAAGATCTTGAGAGTGTGATCTCAATAGAATAATTCAAGATATGGCTCTAAGTCGGTGTCATGATAGCCTCATTAGTTGAGCTATGGTTGACTAAGATTTAGAGCATGTAATCAAATGAATAGTTCCTTATGTACCTCGAGATATTAAGATGGAGCACGATAAGATACTTGGTTGACCAATAACAAAGAGTGATTTCAAGTTGGTCAACACATGAAGCATAAAGAATGTACCACATGGTCTTGTGGTATGGTAAGCCTTGTAGATTATGCATCATGAACTAACCCATTATATATTTGCCTTTGTGTTTTCTATATGGGACAGGTATCTTTCCATGGGCATGCTTCAAAATGAAGATATTATATAGACCATGAGAGGATGACATCAAGTGGTGATCGTCATCAAGGTTGAGAAGGGCAAGTTCAAGATAAGCATCTCGAGAAGATCATTTGCTTGAAGCTTGCCATCCATATTGGTGATAATGGACATGTGAATACATGTATTAATGAATCTATCCCATAGTGGTGTATGGGGAAGAAAATTAGGAGTCTTCACGAAGCAACAATGATCAAGTGTTGCATTCCGGCTTGGGTGGAGCTTGAAGCGTTGTCATCAAGATCAAGCGGTATGCGCAAGGCAAAGGTATGGCCTTGCTAGGTTTTCCTTTTACCGGTCTCAAGGTGGTTTTTAGGAGACCGGGTTATAGGATAGATAGCCGCACTATCAAGAGGGGCTTTCGGTTGTTTAACTTGATCACGTCGTCATAGGGAGCTCAATCCTTTGCATACTTTGCATCTTCCTATTTTGTTGCTTCTTGGTGTTTCTCCATGTGAGATTCTTGAGATTGTTTCTAGCTCTTCAACAAGCCCAACTTTATCAAAAACGGAATTCGTATGCATCTTCTATGGCGTTTTCGAGTTTGAAGGTTTTATCGGTTCTTATTTAGGGAGGCTTCTTACCTTTATTCATTTGGTTTTATCCTCCTTTGTTGGGCTATGATGTTTCTCTGCACAATCTTGTAGATCTTGTTGTCCTCGTCAAAACAAGCCCAAGATCATCGAAATCGGAGTCCGGATGCAAAATTTATTGCGTTTTTCGTGAAGCCTGTTTCATCCCGGTTGTGGATTTGGTTCAACCGGCTCCTAGACCGGGTGGTCCGGTGCCAGGACCGGAAAACCAGATCTGAAACCGGGATTTTCGGTTTTGCTATACCGAGTCTATCCGAGACTGTGTACTGACCCTAATTCCGGTTTTAAGTTTGGTTTTCCGGTCCAGGAACCAGACCGTCCGGTTCTGGAGCCGGTCCAACCGAACTTTCAACCGAGTTCGCACAGATTTCTTCCAACAGCCATATTTGCTTTCCATTATAAAAGGGGGTTCTTCCCCCAACGTTTTAGGGTGTTCTTGACCACGAAATTGACCTCCGTTGTTGAACCTCTTGAGCTTGCTTCCTCCCCCTTCCCTCCTATGACTCTTGCATATTTTTTAGGGCTTTGGAAGAGGAGATCTAGATCTACAATCTCCACCAACCAATTCCTCCTCTAAGTGAGGGGAACCCATTGGATCTAGATCTTGGAGTCATTTTTTGACTTCCACCATTGTTCTTCCTCTCTAATTCCTCCCTAGCACTTGTTGCTTTTGTGGGATTTGAGAGTGAAGGATTTGAGCACCCTTGGTGGTGTTGCTTTGCATTCTTGCATAAGTGTTGAGCTCTCCATTACAATTTGTTCGAGTGAGAGACCGTGAGCTTGTTACTCTTGGAGGGTGACCTCCTAGTTGGCTTGACGGTTGGTGCCGCAGTGTTCTCTTCGTGGAAGATTGTGAAGAGACCCGGGCTTCTCCTTCGTGGAGCTTGTGAAGTGGTTGTGGAGCTTGCCATCTCCGGAGTGGAGGAAAAGCTAGCCATAAGGAAAGGGCCTATTCCTTCGTGGGATAGACTCGGAGAAGAAGGTGAGCCTTTGTGGCGCGTGAGGAATACTTCGTGGAACCTCACACCTCTCCAACGTGACGTAGCCCCCTTCCCAAAGGTGGTGAACACGAGAATACATCTTCGTCTCTGCGTGCCTCGGTTATCTCTATATCCGAGCTTACTTTCCTTGTGATAGCCATCGAGCTTGAAGTACTTATATCTTGCTTATCACTTGTGGTATATTTATCTTGTGCTATCTTGCTTAGCTTAATTTGTTGTTGGTGCACTTAGTTGAGCCTAGTGTATTTAGGTTTTGTGCTTGTAAAATAAACGTTAGTTTAATTCCGCATTCTATCAAGCCAAAACCGAAATAGTTTTGAAATTGCCTATTCACCCCCCTCTAGGCGACATCTCTATCCTTTCAATTGGTATCAGAGCAAGGTCTCTCCTTGTTTAGGATTCACCGCCTAGAGTGTAAAGATGTCAGCTAGCAGTACAGTGCACAATGACACAATTATCTTTGATGGAACAAATTATTCTATGTGGAGAAATTGCTTACTTTGTAATCTTTGGACCTTGTGTCCAAATATTGAGAGATTTCTAGATGTAGGTTTTTCTCCTCCTATGGATCCTCAAAATCTATCTTTAGAGGATGAGAAAAATTTACATCTCGAAGCTCAAGTATCTAATGACCTTATTTTCTCTTTGAGCCCCATAGTTAATTTGTTCTTGACGATTGTAAATCGCAAGTCGTCTCATGAGAAGTGGACCAAGCTTAAAGAAATATTTGGTGTTTCCATTTCTAATATTGTTGGTGGTTTCTCCGAGGAGATCTCTTTTCCTTCACATCATGAAGAGATCCAAGTTGCTTCCACCTCCGGCCGCGATGAGTTCTCATCTTCACCCACTTCACCAATGTGTGGCAAGACACAAGGTAAAGATATGGTGAGTGGTGTTGGGAATTGCAATGTTGATATTATGCTCGCTAATGATGATCCTTCATCTCTATCCCATTGCAATGTTTCTTCTTTGGACTTAAGCACTTCTTGCAACAATAATGCTATATTCCCTTGTGTTTCTAGTCCTTGTATATCATCTAGAAATTATTTGAGTAGTAGTGTAGATGATATGCTTGATTTGCCTTGTTACCATGAACAAAATGCTTCTATTTCCTCTAGTTGTTTATCTAACAATGTAGAGGAAATCAAATATTCTATGGAGCAAGACATGATCATGAATGAAGATTCAAGAATATCGTCATCTTAATTCTCCCATGCTCACATGTGCCTTATGGCAAGAGGATCAAATGTATCTCCTACTTTGGATCCCAATATATCTTGTAAAGATAATAGCAATGATAATGATGATAGCGATAATGAGATTGATGAGGATACTAGTGCTCTCTTGATTGAGTTGACTTTTTTGTGTACCTCTCTTCGAGGTAATAATAAGGCCATTACTTGTCTCAAACACGTTATGGACACCATAACTAAACAAACGGGAACCATAGAGGAGTTGGATTTCCAACTTGATGATGTGAGTCGGAGATTCAATCTCCTTAAGCAAGAGCTTGCCGAGGAGAAGCACACTAATTGTCTCCTCACATAAAAAATTGAATCTTATGAGCTTGAAAAGGAAAATTCCATTAATGATGCTTGTGCTACTAACTCTACTTCTTGTGAAGCATCTACCCTAAAGGAGAATGTTGAGCTAAGGGCTCAACTTGAGTTGCTAACTAGTAAGTATAGGAAATTGGAAGAAAGTCATGCAAAGATCTCGGGCTCTCATAATGATCTTCTAATCTCCCATGATGGGCTAAAGTTAGCTTGTGAGGCAAGTATTACTAAGATAACATCTTATGAGCCTCTTTTGGACATTAGCACAACTTCTACTCAAAATGCTATTTTGCCATGTGCTAGTCCTAGTAATCCATCTAGCCATACTATTGATAAACCTTGTGTTGGATTAATTGCTTTGCCTTGTTTCTCTAACAATGAAGATTTTACTTCCTCTAGCACTTGTATTTATACTAACCATATAGAGGAAATAAAAGAGCTTAAGGACCAAGTCACTTCCTTAAGGAATGACTTGGAAAAGAGTCATGAAGGGAAATCCACACTCGATAATATCTTGAGTGTGCAAAAATCCCCTAATGATAAAAGTGGACTTGGATTCAACTCCAATAACAAGAACAAGTCCAATATAAACAAGAAGAAGGGCCAAAACCAAGTAAAGAATTCAGCCAAGATTATTTGCTTAAAGTGCAAGGTTGAAGGACATCATGTAAGATCTTGTCCATTGAAGAAAAAGCACTTGCGTGAGAAGCAACAAGGGAAGCGGCCACAAGCTCATGTTCAAGCCCAAGTTGAAGTGAGGCCACTTCCGAAGAAGAATCAAGATAATGCTCCCCAAGCCAAGAAATCAATAAAGAAGAGAAAGGGGAGCACTTGTTGCTACATATGTCGTGTGAAGGGGCACTTTGCCTCTTCATGTTCAAATGGTACCTTATCTAACCCTATCATTGTTGATGATGATTATTCTATTAGGAAGGATAAGGATGGCAATGTGTTTGCCAAGTTTGTTGGAACTCAAAGTGGTGTCAAGAAAAGAACCATTTGGGTTTCCAAGCCTATTGTGACTAACCTCTTAGGACCCAACTTAGTTGGGGATCAACTAGCTCAAACTTGATCAATAGGTGTTTATGGAGGGCATTGGAGACTTGGCTAACTCATGAAGAATTAAGGGATCTTCATATGTTGTATTTGATCAAGCCAAGTCCTTTGGATTATTATTTCCCTATCTTATATCCAATGTGCCTCTTCGCGGTAACTTGTACTTAACTCATTTATATTGTAAGTTACTTGCCCCTTTACATGTTTTGGTTTTATACCAAGTATGTGTTTGTATTTGGTGTGCCTCATGCTTGATTATTTTGTGTATTCAAGTATTTCTAGGTGTTTGGCACATCATTTACTCGTGTGTTTTATTTTGAGCCTCTAATGCATCTTGATTATATCTTATTTGGCTCTTTTAGAGTGGTTAATGGAACATCCATTTTGGGGTAGTGACATGCCTCGCGCATCTCTCAAACCTTAAAAAATGTGTACATGAGTTCTACCACTTAGTATTGATATTGCAAGCTTATCTAGTCACTATGTGGTGTATCATACTCATGAGAAATTCAAATTCTAAATGTCCATTAATTATCTCTAGTTGAGGTTGTTTTGCCTCTTATTAAAAAAATGAATATCACATTATGGGGGAGTGCTATGCTTCTTTTGCATATCACAATCCTAGGAAATGTGAACATATGAGGTAGTGCCACTTAGGGTCGATGTTGTTGATTATCTTGTTTCTAGGTGGCATGTTGGCTCAAACATGGTCCTATTTTTGTTAGAAGCTTTTATTGCTTGTCTTTTCGGTCCTTGTTTGAGTAATAAATTCTTGGTGCGGTCTTTCTCAAATACATATCTCTATATATTATTTGGGATACCATTTGATTCAAGTTATTCTAATCATTGTTTTGCATGATTGTGTGACTAGTTGAAGCTATCAAGAATCTCTATCTTTGCATAGTGCTTAATCTTTTTATTTCTATCCTATGCTTTTTATTGTGAAGATTTATCTTTAATATCCGTGCAATATACCACCTAAATCTATTCCAATACACTCATTGTCTTCAACAATTGATATACTTGTGTGTGGTAGCATTTGTGGATCATCTTCACTTTGGAGTTAACCTCTAATTGCCTTACTTTCTTTCCAAAACAATTGTGTGGCTCCCATTGTCTTCCTTGGATTTTGAACATATCTTTGATGATGTTTTTGATTATTATCAAATGTGTTTTAGTGGAAGACAAACCTTTTCTTCTCGGAACCTTGTGCCATTGTGAAAAGTGTTAAGGGTTTGGTTTATTTGTTGAAACCTTGCTCTTCTGGGAGTTTGTTATCTCATTCTTTATCCTCTGTTTTATTTTCTTGAATGAGATAAATCTTTGAGCATTTGTGTTTTTAATTCATCTTTCATGCTTCATAGTTTTTGCTCGGTTCATTTGTTTAACTTTGTTGAACAAATCTTGTGTTGATTTGATTCTTTGGTATAGTTTGGACAACAAATGTGTTTTGTCACACCTTGTATGCCTTCTTGAATATTTTTGGTGATTTGTCCAAAGTATATCTTCGTTGGATCTTGAAATTCTCGCGCATGCATGTTTAATAAATGTATATCTTATGTCATGTTTTGCTTTCTTTGATCCAATATATAGGGTATACTCCATCAAATCCTTAAACGGCTAAGATGTGCATGAAATTCAAATTTCATATCTAAATATGCACATATTTTTATGGAGTGTATCCTATGTGTTGTGGTTATTCTAACCACTTTGGACCCAATGTACTTGAATGTTGTTTGGGGACCAAGATGTACTTGAATGTTGTTTTAGGTACATTGAAGATGCAATGGATGCTTGTCTCGTCTATAAAGAAAGTTTTCACCACATGATAATTGGAGCCAAGCTAGGATGATCTAAAGATTCGTATCTACTACATCATACCATTGCTATCTTGGTAACAAGTATCTTATTCATGCATACTATTCTTCCATCCAATCTCTTGTAGGTTGCATCTTGGCATGAATTTATTTGGTTGTAAATGTTCGATTCTTGCAATTATCTTTGAAAGACTTATGTATCCTTATTGCTTATGTGAGTAATTTGAGATGATGAATATAATGGGAAGTATATAATATTATGTTCATGATTCACCAATTCCAAATATGCCTTCTAGCAATTTATTGCATATCAACTCCTCAAGGTACTATCATGTGCAATATTGTTGAAATTACATTGAATCATTCCTCTTGATACTTGTTGCCTTTATCAAAGTATCCCAACTAGCATTAGTTCCCTTAGTGTTAGTTGTGATGGTTTTGAGATTTTTTGTTTTTCTTTGGTGAAGTTCATTGATATACCATAAGATAAAATAGAGCCATGGGCTATATATGCACTTAAGAAAAATATCCTTTTTGGTATATGTAAGATCCCTCCTTTGTAAAGGAAAAGGATCCCTGTGATTGCAATGCTAGTCCCTGGATCATTGCTAGCATCCACAATTTAAGATGAAGTACACAAATACAAAGGTCATTATTACATCCATTCCAGAGATAAACATAGTCTTTACAACTCAAAGGCCACAGGCCTAATACAAGAGTTTGGAATAAGTAAATAAATAAAAGTCTTCATCTTCATGTGCCACAGGCAAACATGTTGAGTGTAGACTCATGACACCTAATCCTCATCAGAGTAACCTGCAACACTACAAGTTACAGCCACAGTGGGTCAATACTTTGGAATAGTATTGGCAAGTGATACCTTAGTAGATTTTAAGTGGACTAGATACTATATGCATATTTGGCTAAGTGTAGCTTGGCTTGCTTTGCTCAAAATAGGTTTTTCCTATTAGTTGAAATCACTAAGTTTTTCTTTGTCAAAACATTTCCCAAGGAACCACCAATAGACATTGAGGTCCTTCACCTATGTTCACCCACAAGTTTTTACTTAGAAGTTTGAATGATGAGATTCTTGATAGCTTCCATGTATTGATGCTCAAGTTGTCCATTGCCAGGGACTTGGCTAAGTACTTAGATTTTTCCATCCGCAGAGGTTGTGCACTTTCCCCACCAGACTTGGTTTCACCAAGATAGGACCTTTCAGAAGCCTTCCCTTAGACCAAATGGACGCGTTCCAACCTATCATCCCACTACCACCAACTGTCCAAATGGCTAAGTTCTAGCAACCTATGTGATCCAGGCAGATCCCATATTTCCAAGTGGCTGCACTAGAAGCTTCTCAACACTTGGCCTCTAAAATCCCTTTGTTCCTGGGTGGCTTTCCACAAGTGAGATACACAAGGTAAACCATAGCCATGGGTCTTGTGTAACCACTCAACCAAAACCACCAATCATGTCCCTTTCCACCCAGGTGATTCATTGACTTAGTTGTTTTATTAAACAAAACCAAAGTCTAAAGACTTAGAAATATTTTCATCATAGCATGTATATTTCACCAACCCTTGTTTGCTACTAGCTAGGCTAAGCATGGCATAGATAGAAACTTAACTTAGAAATTTCCTAGCAATTCTACAACTACTTAGGATTTCCCAACATGGCATATAGGCAAAAATAGTAACATGCAAGACTTAGCAAAAATATTTCTAATGCTTAGTACAAAATATAGGGATGGAATTATTCATGAAGTACCACTTGCCTTGGTAGTTGGGAGAGTAGCACTCTTCACAATCACAATCACTAGCACCAAAGTCTACACAAAGAATGGTAGCAACAAATTACACACAACATATACAAACAAACAAAAATATATGCATGCATGCAAGATGCTAAGTGATGATTTTTAAACTCAATCAAGCAAGTGCATAGTACTGAATCCTAAACAAGTCAAAAGCTTGCCAAAACAAATTTGTTTAGAACTAAAAACAATTCCTAAACATTTCATATACTCAAATAAGCCTTACACATGTTTCTGCAAATAAAACTATTTTAACAGAAGCAAAACTTTAAACACATTGCATAAATGTAAAGGGCTTGTTCTCCTGATTCCAACGGTATAAAATTTGTCAAATTCTAACATGGGGATCAAAAGTTATAGCTATTTCAAAATTGGATATAAATCAGATTTCAAATTCTGTTTTAAACTCAAACCCTAGCCACGCGGCGCTATCCTATTGGCCGATACCGTTTCACTCAGGATCACCCTTCCGCGCCGTCAGATCAAGTCAGATCCAACGCGCCAGATTCAAAGAAAATGTTTCGCTCAGATCTAATCTAGTCCTTACGATATAGATCTAACGGCTACCGTTGCTCTGACCATAGCCTAGCGGCACTAGCGGCGGCGACTGGCGGCGGCGCGTCTGTCAGTGGCGGCGTTGGCGTTCTAGGTCGCCCGGGGAGGGGAGAGGGTGCTTACCAGAACCGCAGTGACGAGGTGAAGCTCAACGTGGCGGTGGCTTTGCAAGGGGCGCACGGTGACGAGGTTTAATCTCGTCAATGCCCATTGTTATGGACTTGGGTTTTGGAGAAGATGGGGATGCTGGAGATCGTGGCACGGTTAACAGACAAGCAACCAGGGGACACGAGATTTACCCAGGTTCAGGCCCCCAGAGGGAAAACCCTACTCCTGCTTGTCTGCTCTTTGATTACGGCGGAACCGAAGGTTACAGGGTGCGCAGGTTCGATCTGGCGTGGATGCGTGTGCGAGAGTATGAGTCGAGAGATCTAGGGTGTGCCCTCCTGGCCTTTATATAGACTTAGGCAGGTCCCGGGCATAGTCCTAGTTGGTTACAAGTTCTAGGGTTTTACCCCTTTGAATTTCCTATCTGCACTAGTCTTGTTCTCCAAGGACTCGAAGGCGTCATGGGCCTTGGCCGCCCGAAAATCTTCATGGGCCAGCGTATATCTGCCATGGGCCTTCCTTGGGCTGGACCAGGTATGCTGAAGTCATGTACCCGTAGGGTATAACCATGTCAGTAGCCCCCGAGTGATCAGTCGAATCGTAGATTCGGCTGAGGACTCTTCCATCCTTCGGGTGCAACTATATTTTAATAGCATATATGTATGTAGGGATTGTTGATGCGTGTGCCTGACTCACCTGACGGATCAGGGCCAGTTAACTGTCTTAGGACGAAACGACACGATCTTCTTCAGGTTCGGGTCCCTCAACCCGGACCTGGAACATATGCTGGCGTAGTTCGACTCAGGCCGCGGAGGACTTACAGGAGTGGAATTCCAGTGATTTTAATTTATGTACCCAACGCGTCCGTCGGGATTTTTCATCGTACCTGCTGGTACGGCTTCATACTAGCAGAGCGCAGTCAGGTGCGATGCCAGGCCATCAGATGATATCTGTAGGTCTTATCTTTGTGTCGCAGACATAGCATCCGAATGTTTGTCACCACGGAGGTGCTTCGGCTGGCCAAGGAGATTGTCGCTCACTTAGCGTTTTGTTGGGGCAGAGTTGCCAAAAAAAGTTTTTGCATGTTGATCCGAAAGATCGCAGTCGAAAGTTTCATAGGGTGCACGACCAGCGCTCCCTACGGGAGTAGCCCCCGAGTGTCTGTTCGAGTCGTAGACTCGAACGAAGACTTTAGTTCAAGCATTGCTCAGTTGTTTAGTCCGTAGGACTCGAAAATTTTGGATGCTTAAATCCATCCTCCCTATGGGAGTAGCCCCCAAGTCCGTAGTGGAGTCGTAGACTCGACGTAGGGCTCAGAGAAGTACTTTGTCTTCATTTGTCTTTCGGGTGCGCGGCCAGCGCTCCTGATAGGAGTAGCCCCCGAGTATTTAGTCGAATCGAAGATTCGAGTGAGTACTTGTAGCTGTGCAGCCGAAGTTGGTGCTAGTATAGCTTTTGATGACGTCAGTGCTGACGATCGATGACCTCAAGCGTCTGCTACGCCAGAGATGACTTGACTGAACGAAGTGTGGGTCCCACTTGCTGACTTTGAATTGACCGGTCACGCGCGGTGTGGAGATGATTACGGCGTCTCCTCGATTTCCGCGCGTAGTGGACGGCGTGGTAACGACGGTTCGTTGTGATGCTGACACATGTACGGCCAGATCTATCGTTGGTGTTAGGTCTTCTCGATGGACGGCCAACGTGCGTCGTCTTCGCTGTTATAATCCTTGGTGAAATCGTGGTTTGTTTTTCACCGCACCAGTTCATCTGTTCACTGCCTCCTTGTTCTTGAGCTATTCTTGCTGCGCGCCTAGATTTTCTTCCACATTTCCTTCGTTCTTTCTTTGTTGGCAACGCCACCACCGCCGTAGCGCCATGGGGAAAACGAAGAAGTCTTCATCTGCGATTGGGACCAGCGCCGCTGGAGGCAAGAAGGGCACTGCCGCGGCTCGCGTCACTGATGGTGGCTGGCAGCGATCAGAGACGCGAGAGAGCGATCTCCGCAAACTGCGCGAGCGAGGCCTGATCCCGCAAGATACGACGGCCGTCAGACTCCCCGGCAATGAGGTAATCCCCCGTCCCCCATCTGGGTACCGGGTTATGTTTCTTGCCTTCGTGGTGCGCGGGTTTTCTTTTTCGGTCCACGACTTCCTCCGTGGACTGCTCTTCTTCTATGGGGTTCAACTCCATCATCTGTCTCCCAACTCTCTTCTCCACATTGCGTGTTTTATCACATTGTGCGAGTGTTGGCTTGGCATTGAGCCGCACTTTGGCCTCTTCCAGAAGCTTTATTCCGTGAAGAGGCAATCTGGTTCGGATGGTGTGTATCCCATTGGGGGTTTCATCATCTCCCTCAATCCCAATTTTCAATTCTTTTCCTTTTCCATGTCCGAATCTGTCCAGTACTGGCGGAGGTGATGGTTTTAGATCCGCGACTCCGTTTTGCCCGGGCAAGATTTTGGTCTTGTTCCCTTTGACCCCTCGCAATTGATTGAGAAGAAAAGGTCCTGGAAAAACCAAATCCTGGACGGTGAAGTGGCGGAGATAGAGGCCCTTTATCGTCGGGTGGAGGATCTCCAATTGATTCCGGAGAAAGAGGTGAACGGCGTGGACATCATCCGGACGTTTCTTGAGCGTCGGGTGCAGTCTCTCCAAGCGAGGGCGCACCCGATGTTTCTTTATTCTGGGCGCCGTGATCCGACGAGGGTTTCGAGTGAGAAAATCTCCGAGGGGGATCTTGACAAGGATCTTCGCGTGCTGCTGAAGTTCAAGGCCGGAGAAGAAATCCCGGGGAAGTCGCTGACTCCTCCCTTTTCTTCGACGTTGGCCGTGCCGAAGGTGTAGATTTGTGCACGTAGTGCTCCCCCTTTTTTTTGTTGGTTGTGTATTTGTTTCCTTTGTTTGCTAACAAAGTTCCTTCTCATCTTGTAGAGCTTCAAAGTGCCGGGCATGGTACCACCATTTCCCGAAAGGTATCCGAATGCCCCGGACAACGAAGTGGTTGATTCTGTGTCCGAGCTTCCTTCGACGCGATCTCCGGCGGAGGATGCCGACGAGTCGAGTGAGGACCATACGCGCAAGCAATCACGGAGCTCGAGCGAGTCTTTGGATGCCTCGACTCCTCCGACTCCCAGAAATCCTCTGGGCCTTGAGCACCATGGAGGTTCTTCCTCTCCCTTTCCTGCCATTCCTGTGCGGGCTGTTGCACCGCACCCGCCAGCAAAGCGGAAGAAGGAAGAAAAGAAGGAGGAGAAGAAGGAAGAGAAGAAAGAGGAGAAGAGGGCCCGAAGGGCTTCTCCTATCTTCGACCTGAGCGCATTGGGCTCGTAAGTTTTTTCTTTGTACTGCTGTCCTTTTCCCTTCATGATTTTTGCACCTGTGTTGATTGGTTCGTATGCAGGCAATCCTCCCACGACTCTAGTGATGGTGCGCGGGAGATGATGGGGGAGTCGAACATTGCGTCGCCTCCTCCGCAGACTGTGGCGACTTCGGGTGGCGCCGCTCCAGATCCTCTTGTGCGGGAGGTGCTGGTGGTTGCGCCTCAGAATTTCGCAGGCGGGGCTTCGGGATCGCCGACAAAGCATGTAAGTTTTCTTGCCTCATGTCACGGGGGAAGCCCCCGAGTGTCTTCGTATGCTAATTTTGTTTTTACTCCTTTGTGTTGGGCGTAGCCCCCGAGTCCTTTTCTTACTTCTGTTTCCTTTTCCTGCAACCCTTTGTACAGGAGGCCAAGCGGCTGGTGGAGGAACGCCTGGCGCTGGAGGCGAAACTTCGGCAGCTTCAAGGTATCCTTCTGCCTTTTAGTACTTCTCTTGTTTGTCCTGGTCCTATTCTTTGACACTTGCTTGTCTCAAATGCAGAGGAGCATAACGACTCTCTCCGTGAAGTTGATGCTCTTAAAAAGAGCCTTGGCCAATCGGAGCAGAAAGCCGAGGCCGCCGTTGGCGCGAAAGAGCGCCTTGAGTTAGAGCTGTCGAAGGCAGCCGAAACGAAGGAGCGCCTGCAGCAGGAGGCCGCAGATCGCGAGGAGCAGCTGGCCACCGTTGCGACTGCTCGTGAAAGAGGGGTGGCGGCGAAGCTCATGGCCGCTGCCAAGGCTATTTCGGGTGAGTGCTGGATTTTGTACTTGTTTTTTTTACGGGTCTTCTTCTATGCTGCCTTTCTTCATGCTTTTCTTCATTTTTGTCTCAGATGCCGCGGGCATCGAGTTCGACCGCGGTGCTCTGGAGCACGGGAGTGCTCTAGATGATGCCACTGTGGCGGTCGAAGACCGCTGCAGCACCGTCATCAACTCCCTTGCCAAGGCGAAAGAGGTCCTTGGCCACTTCTACCAGGAGCTTTTCCCGAAGGGCGCAACCCTTGACGATGTGGACGCTCTGGCGGGGGCTCTGTCAGCCAAAGCGCCTGTGGCGTACAAGCACAAGCAGAAGGGCATCGGCGCGTCCGTCGGGCTGGCGATGGCCTTGGCGGCTGGAGCGGAGCCGGACTTGCCCCAGATCACGTCTCGGATGCCGACGGCTGCGGATGGATCCGAGGTAGCCTTCGCTGCCTACTCCGCTCGCTGCAGATGATATGGGCCCAAGCTCATTGACTTGCTTTCTGAGTACGCACTACGGCAGCAGGGTGAGGCCAAAGCTAGGCAGTCTGGCTCCGAGGCGACTCAGTGCCCTGCTCCTTAGGCCTAGTAGACGTAGGGTAGTGTGTAGTTTACTTTTGTTGTAAATATCTTGAGGAGTATCTTCTTTGTGCCACGTAGTGGCTTTATATATTCAATGAATTTTCTCTGAGTTGTTCTTCATCCTTGGCTGAATGTCTGTGTTCCTTTCTTTTGCTGTCGTTCTAGGTTCCTTCGGGTGCTGACCCTGTTGACGCCCCATCCGCAACGCCGTTGCGTCCATCCTTGGATAACTCCTCGCAGCTTACTTTCCTTCGGGATCGCGTGCGCAGTCTGGAGAGGGAGTTGCTCATGCTACGCGGCCGGGCCGACGTTTGGAAGTCCAAGGCGGATCGTGGCGCAGCCAGAGAGGAGTACTTGATGGCGGAGCTGGGTCGGCTGTCCGAGCAACTGCAGTGTAAGTTGACCCTTCTTTCGGGCTGTATCTCAGTTCTTCGGATGAGCCTGCTGGCCTTATTCTTGTCTTGCGCGGTTGTCGTAGGCGCGAATCTTGCTCCGAGGGAAGAAAAAGAGCGTGTCGCTGTTCGGGTCAACTGCTTGACTCAACAGGACATGGAGGCCGGCGGATTCTTCTGGATGGACCGTGATCGTGCCATAGCCTTGGCGACGGTGCAGGATCGTGTTCATCAAGTTTCGCGGGTGCTCCGTCAAGTGCAGACGTCGCTTGCCTCGGTGCTGCACGTCATGTTTCCTTTAGATGCCGTGCCGACGACCCTTGCAGGTCTTCTGTCGAAGTTTCGGAGTGCCAGCAATGTCAAGGAGCTGGTGCGGTAGCAGCTCGTCGCAGGAGTGAAGGCTGCTTTGTCTCTTGTGAGGCTGCACTGGCCTGACGTCAATTTGGCTGCTGTGGCGGCTGGGTCACCTCTTCGACCGGATGGTGGCGAGTGGGATATGCGTCCGCATTACGCCGCTGTAAGGCAGTATGCCGAACAGATTGTAGATTTTTTTGAGCAGCGTGCCCAAGTTATTCTTCAACATAGGTAGTACCTGTAAAAAGAGAGAGATGTAAAGTTTGTATATTTCGGCTGGGCACGTTGTGCCTTTTGTTGTAAAGATTTGTTTGTTTGTGAGCACACAGTGCTTTGATCAAGTGTGTGCCCTTTTCGTTCGCCTGACGTTTGTCAGCTACTCAGGTGTACACGTTTAGTCCTCAATCGATGAAATCGTGAGGTGGGGGAGCCCCCGAGCGTGTTTTGTCCTCAGTCGATGAGATCGTGAGGTGGGGGGGAGCCCCCGAGCGCGTTTTGTCCTCAGTCGATGAAATCGTGAGGTGGGGGGAGCCCCCGAGCGCGTTTGTAGCATATAGTAAATATGCAGGAAATAGTGAACCGAAGTTTTAGGGCGGGACACTTAGCTTTATTTATATCGTAATGGAGGAAGTACATTGTTCGGCTGAGTAGCCTTGGCTGAAAGCCTTATTGAAAGTAAAGGGGTAGTTTGCTATGGATAGAATCGCCGCAGGTGCGCGATGTTCCATGGGTTGGAGTATGCGACTCCAGACTCCACGTGCTTGAGGCGATAGGCGCCACCTGGTATCACTTCGGTGATGACGTAGGGTCCTTCCCATGGTGACTCGAATTTATTCGGTCGCTTTTGTTTGAGTCGTAAGACGAGGTCTCCTTCGACGAAGGACCTTGGGCGCAGCCGACGGCTGTGATAGTTGCGGAGACTCTGCTGGTACACCGCTGATCGAGCTGCTGCTATGTCTCTTGCCTCGTCGAGTGTATCGACGGCATCTTCGAGTGCAGCCGTGGATTTGGCTTCGCCGTAAGAGACGACCCGTGGGGCCTGGTGGCGCACTTCGGCTGGTAACACGGCTTCGGCTCCGTGTACCATGAAGAACGGTGTGTAGCCGATGGCGCTGTTTGGAGTAGTCCGTAAGCTCCATAGTACGGATGGTAGCTCTTTCGTCCAGTTTCCAGCTTTGTGTTCGAGGGAGCTCATGAGGCGCTTCTTGATGCCAGCGCCGATTAGGCCGTTGGCCCTTTCCACCTGTCCGTTCGTTTGCGGGTGTGCCACTGAGGCATACGTGATGTTGATCCCGAGGCCTTCGCAGAAGTCCTGGAATTCTTCGGAGATGAAGTTTGACCCGTTGTCCGTGATGATGCTATGCGGTACGCCGAACCTGTAGACAATGGATTCAAAGAATTTGACGGCGGTTTTGCCTTTCTGGTTGGTGACTGGCATGGCTTCAATCCACTTGGTGAATTTGTCGACTGCGACCAGGAGGAAGACGTGTCCCCCTTTCGAGGATTTTGGCAGTTTGCCAATCATGTCGAGGCTCCATTGAGCAAAGGGCCAAGCTATTGGTATGGGTCTGAGTTCGGACCCGGGTGCGTGCGGTTTGTCGGTGAACCGTTGGCACCCGTTGCATCTTCGGACGATGTCCTTCGCGTTGCTCATGGCCGTTGGCCAGTAGAATCCTGCTCGTAGAGCTTTGGCGACAAGGGAGCGACTGCCTGCGTGGTGGCCGCAGATGCCCTCGTGGATGTCTTGGAGGATGGTTTTGCCGTCATCGATGGTGACACATCGTTGCAGTACACCCGTGATACTGCGCTTGTACAGCTCGCCATTGATAGTGGTGAAGGCCTTTGACCGACGAGATATGCGCCGGGCATCTGTCGGGTTGTCAGGCAGTTCTCCATGTAACAGGAACTGGAGGTATGGGCGCGTCCAAGTTTCTTCGACTGCCATGACCTGCATCAAGTTGACCATGGCGACCTCGGTGTCCAATTTTTCGGGTCCTTCATGACCTTCGGGTAGCGTAGCTCCCAATTGTTCTGCTTCTTCGGGTGATCCCTTGGGGAATTTCCGCTTGATGGATGGTATGCAGATCTGTTCGAGGAACACACCTGGTGGCACCTTTGCACAAGTGGAGCCAATGTTGGCGAGTCTATCGGCTTCCTTGTTGCTTTCTCTTCCGACGTGTCGAAGCTCGCAGCCGTCGAATTCTCCTTCGAGTGCGTTGTAGAGCGCGCGGTACGCGATCATGTTTTCGGCGTGTGCATCGTATTCATTCATCGTCTGCTGGACGACGAGGTTGGAGTCACCATAGATGACCAGGCGCGTTGCACCGCATATCTTTGCCATCCTCATGCCATGGATGAGGGCTTCGTATTCGGCTTCATTGTTGGAGGCTCTGAATTTCATCCGAAGAACGTATTTCATCTTGTCACCTTGCGGGGAGGTCAGTATGACTCCTGCCCCTGCTTCGGCTTCGCGCTTGGAGCCGTCAAAATGCATTGTCCAGGACTGCAACATGTCTGGGGTGTTTGGCAGCTGCAACTCCATCCAGTGCACCAGGAAGTCCGGAAGGACTTGAGATTTGATTGCGTGTCGCTTCTCGTAGACGATGTCCAAAGGTGATAGTTCGATGCCCCACAGGGCAACCCGTCCTGTTGCCTCTGGATTATTCAGGATGCTGTTCAGGGGTGCCTCGTTGACGACCAGCACTTGGTGCTCCTGGAAGTAATGGCTCAACCGTCGAGCCGTCATGAATACGCCGTAGGCTAGCTTCTGGTAGTGAGGGTACCTCTGCTTTGTTGGAGTGAGAACCTCGCTGAGGTAGTAAATTGGGAGCTGGACCCCGTGGGTCTTGCCTTCTTCGGGTCGTTCGACCACGAGTACTGTGCTGACCACCTGGTGTGTGGCTGCTATGTATAGCAGCAGGGGTTCGCGCTCCTTTGGCGTGACCAAAACGGGCGAGGTAGAGAGGAGCCGCTTGAGGCTTTCGAATGCGTCGTCGGCTTCCGGTGTCCACTCGAATTTGTTTGCTTTGCGCAGCAGCTGGTAGAATGGTAGGGCCTTCTCGCCCATGCGGCTGATGAACCTGCTTAACGCCGCTACTCGTCCTGCGAGCTGCTGGACGCCCTTGAGGTTTTTCGGTTTTTCATCCTCATGATGGCTCTGATTTTCTTCGGGTTCGCCTCAATTCCTCGCTGAGAGATGAAGTACCCGAGCAACTGACCCGATGGGACGCCGAAGGCGCATTTTTCGGGGTTGAGCTTGATCCTGTAGCGATCAAGATTGTCGAACGTCTCACGGAGATCGTCGATAAGTGTCCTTGCCTCTTTGGTTTTGATTACTATGTCGTCGACATAGACTTGGACGTTGCGACCGATCTGGTCCTTGAGGCAGGCCTGCATGCATCGCTGGTACGTGGCACCTGCATTTTTTAGCCCGAAGGGCATTGTATTGTAGTAGAACACTCCGAACGGTGTGATGAACGCCGTTTTCTCTTGATCTTCGACCTTGAGCCGAATCTGGTTATAGCCTGAGTAGGCGTCGAGGAAGGAGAGTTTCTCGCAACCTGCAGTTGAATCGATGATTTGATCAATCCGAGGAATAGGGAAGTGGTCCTTTGGGCAATGCTTGTTCAGTGATGTGAAATCCACACACATCCGTAGGATGTCCGTGTCCTTCTTTGGGACCATTACTGTGTTTGCCAGCCACTCGCTTTCTTTGATTTCTTGGATGAAGTCTGCTGCGAGTAATCTATTGATTTCCTTGCCGATAGCTTCGGCTCGTGGCTCCGATAGTCTTCGGATGGACTGCTTTACTGGTTTGGTGTCTGGAAAGACGTTGAGTGCGTGCTCGGCGAATTCCCTGGGAACTCTTGGCATGTCCGCAGGACACCAGGCGAAGATTTCCCAGCGCTCACGGAGGAATTCGACGAGCGCGCCTTCCTATGCGGTGCTGAGGTCGTTGGCGATCAGAGCCGTCTTGGAGGCGTCCGTCGGATGGACCTGCACTTTCTTAGTGTTGACGGTGGAGTCGAAGGACATGTCAGGTGCGTTCTGCCTTGTGACTGGGGGTAGCCCATTGTCCGTCGCCTCGCGGAGCCTTACAAGCTCGTCTTGCATGCCGAAAGACTGGGAGATTTTGTTGAAATCCCTGTCGCATTGGTCCGATCGGGTGAAGCTCCCGTGGACTGTGATGACGCCTCTTGGTCCTGGCATCTTGAGTAGTAGGTACGCGTAGTGTGGGACCGCCAGGAACCTTGCGAATGCTACACGCCCCAGGATGGCGTGGTATTGCGACGACCAGTCCACCACTTCGAATTCTAGGCGCTCCTGCCGAAAGTTGTCCGGCTTTCCGAAGATGACGTCGAGCCCTATTTTGCCTAGGAGGAATATGCCCTTTCCTGGGACAATGCCGTGGAACGTTGTGTCTGATTGTTCCAAGCTGCATTGCGGGATCCGCATAGCTGCTAGAGTGCTTGCGAACATTAGGTTGATGCCGCTGCCGCCGTCCATGAAGACGCGGCTCATCTCGAAACCTCCGATCTGTGCCTCCAGCACCAGGGCAGCATGACCTGGGCGAGGGATCTGGCAAGGGTGATCCGCGCGAGTGAATGTGATGCAGGATTCCGATCCGCTGAGGTACTCAGGGATTGCGGGCGGAGTTGCCACGGCCAAGTTGATTTGTCGGGTGATTTTCTTCTGCACCCTGTTTGTGGGGCGTCCTTTTTGGATCATGTTTAGTGCTCCCTTTGGTGGGGGGTACGCGACCCCGGCGTTGTTTTGTGCTGGTGCGACTGGCTGGTGTGGACCTCCAATAGGTGGTGGTGGAGGAGCTCCGAGTGCTATTTCTCCTTGTACAGGTGCGTTTCCAAACGCAGGGATTGGGGCTTGTTGCCTCATCTGCACCATGCTTTCGCTGAGTTTCTGGAACTCGCGGCAGTCCTTGAGCATGTGGCTGGCTTTCTTTTTGCCATCCTGTTTGTCGATGTAGAAGTGGATGGTGCACGGACCCGAAAGTTTGTCGTATGTAGAGGGTACGTTGTCGCGGTCGCGGCGTTGCCACGACTGTGTTGGGCGTCCGTTGTCACGGGTGTTTCCGCCGCGGTACCCTCCGCTGTTGCGGCTGTTGTCGTTGCGGCGGTCGGCGTAGCCGGCTGCGACCATGTCGGGTCCGTCGCGGTCCTCGTAGACGCGCGATCTCCTCTTGCTGCGGCGTTCTCGCCTTCGGCTGTAGTCGTCCTCTTCATCTGACTGCGTTCGCTGGATGCAGTCCTCACCGTCTGCCCAGCTGTTGGCAATTTCCATGAGGTGGTCGAGTGTCTTGGGCTTAACACGCCCAAGTTCCTCCTTGAAGTCTGGGCGCTTGACGCCGTCCCTGAAGGCGTCGATGGCTCTCTCTTCGGAGATGTGTGCTGTGGAGTTCTTGGTTGTAGACCAACGTAGTATGTACGAGCGAATAGATTCACCCGTTCTTTGAGTGCAGGCCCGCAATTCTTCGATTGAGGCGGGCCTCTTGCTAGTGCCCTTGAAATTTCGGTTGAAGCTGTAAGCGAGCTCCTCCCAGCTTCGGATGGATCATGATGATAGGCTGCTGAGCCAGACTCGCGCCGCGCCCGTCAGCTGCAGCTGAAGGCATTGCATGGCGGTTTCTTTGTTGCCTCCGTGAAGCTTGATGGATGACAAATGGTCACTGAGCCAGGATTTTGGATCTTGCGTGTCGTTGAACTTCGGAGTATCCGAAGGAAGCTTGAAGTTGCGTGGCATCTGTGTTCGCCAAACAGATCTGCTGAAGCATCGGGCCCCGCAGAGTTCTCCTTCGTCTTCATCCATCTCAGATTCAGACGAGCATGCCCGTTTGGCTCGTGCTTTGTCTATCTTGCGCTGTGTAAGCTTGTCTCTGGCGTCGTAGTCGCGTTTTTGGTGACGCGAGCTCTTATTCCTTCGAGGAAGGTCATGCTCCTCTTCCTCTTCGGATGAGGGGGTGGGGCTCCGGTCACGCCTGGCCGGAGCTTTCTTCTTCGGCTCCGTAGGAGCGTCTTCGTGGAGCGCAGCTCCGACTAGTCCTAGTCCGCTAAGTGCGGACCTATGCATGGCCCTTTTCGGGTCCCCCTCTGGAGGTGGGTGAGCCGCGAGATACGCAGTGGCTGCCATGATCGCAACCTGTGGCGTCTTCGGGATGATGTTGCCGTCGGCATCCATATCCATGAACGATGTGTGGAGAGTTTGGGTCACGTCACGGCGCTCCTTGGGATCCATATTCTCCACCCGAGAGCGGTTCTTGTTTCCCTGGTTTCCGTTTGTGCTAGAGCCGGGTGCCATGGCGGAGAGCGCAGCTCATCACGCACTGGACTCGGAGGCTGCTTGCTTGCGTTTGTCGAGTGTCTCCTGCATCTTGACTTGCTTCTTGTGCTCCTCGATGAGGAGGTAGTGGTATGCCATCAGTAGGTCGCGCGGGGCGTCCGAAGGTAGGACTATGTCTCCTGCGACGGCACGGCGCGCCTGGACCCATCCTTCTTTGCTAAGTTGGATGACGTGGCCGTTGTTTTCCCTGTTGGGTGGAGGGGACTGGCTTCTTCTGTTTTTGCCGTTTCCGCCGTTCCGGTTGGGGCGGCGGGTGAGGTGTTTCCTCGTCACCTAGGATGATTGCGGCGCATAGATAGCGCTCGCAGATTGGTCGGCTGCTGTCGTGGCTTTCGGATCCGGAACCGTAGGTCCCCTCATCCGCAGGTGGATCACACAGATCGGTGTTGCAGCTGCTACTGTCGTAAAACTCATCTGTTGATGGTGACGTGCGTAGCACGGGGTGTGGAGCCCACGAACATGGCCTGATTGATGACACGGGCACCCGCTCAGGGAGACGGAGGGTGCCAGTTTGACCCACCTGGAAGCAGAAGCTCCCGAACAAAATTTTGAGTCCGTCGCCTACGAGCTTGAAATCCTTCATGGTGGCCGGCGAGTGAGCGGTGAAGTCGAAAGCGCCGAAGAGGAGGTGATTCTCCATCGCCGCAGAGTTGTAGATCGATCGGGTCAGGACCGTCACGACCGCACAATCAGCAGCCCCAATTCCCACAGACGGCGCCAATTGACGAGGTTTAATCTCGTCAATGCCCATTGTTATGGTCTTGGGTTTTGGAGAAGATGGGGATGCTGGAGATCGTGGCACGGTTAACAGACAAGCAACCAGGGGACACGAGATTTACCCAGGTTCAGGCCCCCGGAGGGAAAATCCTACTCCTGCTTGTCTGCTCTTTGATTATGGCAGAACCGAAGGTTACAGGGTGCGCAGATTAGATCTGGCATGGATGCGTGTGCGAGAGTATGATTCGAGAGATCTAGGGCGTGCCCTCCTGGCCTTTATATAGACTTAGGCAGGTCCCGGGCATAGTCCTAGTCGGTTACAAGTTCTAGGGTTTTACCCCTTTGAATTTCCTATCTGCACTAGTCTTGTTCTCCAAGGACTCGAAGGCGTCATGGGCCTTGGCCGCCCGAAAATCTTCATGGGCCAGCGTATATCTGCCATGGGCCTTCCTTGGGCTGGACCAGGTATGCTGAAGTCATGTACCCGTAGGGTATAACCATGTCACACGGTATGGGCTGTTGGAGCTCGTCGGAGTCGCGCACGGCGTCAGGTGGTTGATGTCGAAGTCATTGTCGAATTGGGCACACAAATCATCTGGCAATTCTCCTTTGGTAAGGCCATTCACAAAAACCTTACGACTTAGAGCATCTGCTACAACATTTGCTTTACCGGGGTAGTATTGCAAACTTAAGTCATAGTCTTTGATGATGTCACATCCCAAGATTTTCCAAATCTTGTAATGTGAAAACTAAATGAATAAAATAAAACTTTGTTGATTTTTAGGGTGAGAAGAAACTTTTTGAATTCCAATGGAAACCCTCAAACCTATTTTGAACAATAGAGTCCTAAAGGGATTAAAAAGATAAACATTTAATAAAAGAAAATAAAAATATTTAGAATTACTATTTTGGATCTTTTAATAAAAAGATTTGGGTTTTCAAATGAAAAGGAAATAAAATAATAAGGATTATTTTAGAGTCAAATTAAACCTTGACCAAGCTTTTTGAAATGAAATATTTCTATTTAATAAAAATAGTAAAAATTTATTTAAAATAAAAAGGATTTAATATCCAAGTATATTAAAAATAAAGGTTTTACTATTTCAATTAACCATCAAAACTTATTTATTTATTTTAAATTAGTTTTCCAAGTATTCCTTATTTCCAAATAAAACCTACTGATTTGGTTTTGAAAGTATTTAGACTTCAAATGGGGATTTAAATAAAACAAATCCCATTTTGATTTACTAACTAAGGTCCATTTTATTTAATTATAAATGGACCCAAAAATAAAAATATTATTTTTGGTATTTGGACTTTGGTTTATGTTGTTAAACAGAACCAAAAATTCAATTGCAAAGTTGGTGAATGTTTGAATTAATTGTTTGATTGGTTGATTGAAATTCAAAACAGGAAATTCAAACAGAAAAAGGAAAAACAATTAGAAAATAATAATAGAAACAGACCTGACCCAACTGAGCCAGCCCAACAAGGCCCAATACCAGCCCACTCCCTCTCTCCCGAAAGAAAACGATTCACACTCATTTTTGAACCCGCAGAGACACTGACCGGTGGCCCCTCCTTCCCTCTCACTCCTCCACTGCCAGGTAGACCCCACCGCCACGTATCCATCGTCTTCAACCAGCACTGATTACTCCCTGCCGTTGCAGCCATTACTCCGGCGATCAATACACATTGATTCCGCGACCGTTACTCGCCGTGACCGTGTCCTATTAACCGCCCTAGCCTCCTCTTCCTTTCCCCTCAAACTCCACGCCCTGAACGCCATCAGGCTGCCCTGAATCGAAGCAGCAACGTCACTACTCCGACCACCGTCCCTAGTTGATTCTGGCCCAACCTCGCCACCCTTGCCTCCCCAACCACACGAGGTTACTCCCCAGCCTCTGGCGCATCTTCCTGTACCTCCCGTTCAACCGCGGGCGCCCCAGAGCGTCGGCTTCATCAACCTCTGAGCGCCGCCGCGCCAGCATCTTACTCCGGCAAAGATTCCTGGTAAGTCCAGACCACCCTGAGCCCTCTCCTTCACGCACGCACCCTCGCCTTGATCTTGCGCATCTAATCGTGCACTTATTTTGCTTCGGGACGATCTACAGCCTCGCCCTCGACCACGACCGCGTGCAACCGTCACCAGACTCAACTCCGGCGAGCCATTGTCCTCACTCCAGTGCGCCCCTCGACGAGATACTGCCACGTTGAGTTTCCCCAGGCTTCTGCGAACACGGTGAGCCTACTCCCTCCCTCTCTTGCTTCCTGCTTCACCAGCACCGCCACCCTCTGACCGCGCCGCCGCCAGCCACCGTCGCTGCGCCGCCAGCTTTTGGTCAAACACGCGTGAGCCGTTAGATCCCTATCCAGTGGCGTAGACAGAATGACTTAAGCGAACAGGTATGGGAGCATCTGAGCCGTGCGATTCGCATTAGATCCAATGATCCTCATAGAGTGATCCTGACGAAACGGTATCAGCAAATAGAAGGGCGCCACGTGGCCCAGACTTCGTTTTAAAAACAGATTTGAATCTGTTAGAGATTCAATTTTGAAACCCTTGTAACTTTTGATCCACACGTCCAAAAATTACAAACTTTATATCAATGGAATCAATGGAACAAGCCCTAGCCAATCATGCAATTTGTTTAGTAAAAAGCTTCTGGTAAAATGTTTGTTTTTGCAGAAATATTTGTATGCTTGTTTAGGTTATAAAAATTATTCAAAAATGTTTTTGGGGTTGAAATCTTTGCAAATTGGTTTGTTGTGAACCTACTGACACTAGGAACCAACCCATGGTTTTAAAAATGGATTTGGTGAAGTTTAGGATGGATTAGTTGATTTAGCCCATTTCTAGCCAAATAAAAATATTGATTTTGTTATGAAAATGTTTTTGGAGTAAAAACTTTGGGAAAATGATTTGAATCAAACCTACTGACCCTAAAACACCAAGTTTTGAAAATTAGCAACTTATTGGGTGAAAGACATAAAGCTTTTGATTTGATAAAAACCTTTTCCACCACATAAAATAATGACTGGATTTGAAAATGGTTTATGGATAAAACCCTTTTGCAAATGACTTTGCCACTTTGGAAAATGACCACTTTGGACTCTACAAAGTCTAGAACCTAGTAGAAACCATCTTTGCAAATAAGACTGTCTTATGCATGCTTGCATGCATGACTTAGATCCCAATATTTTATGTGTGTTAAATTGATTAATTGATTTTGGTTGGAATGCTAGTGATATGGTGTTTGCTTGATTGATTTTTAGTGAAGATAGAAAAGTGTGAAACTAGCAAGATCAAGAAGTGAACCAACATTCCCTACCAAAAAGGCAAGTTACACTATCATCTAAAAGTCCTACTATTTTCATTATACTTAGTGGATTTTTGAAACATGCATGAAATGAATTTCTAAACTTATGCTATGCTAAATCCCAAATAGGATACCTTATATATACCTTAGTGAAAACAATGTAGTTGTGAAATGCTTAGCCATGCTAAATATTTTGAGAAGAGATACATGTTGAGATTTTACAAAGATGAGAAAAGACTTGTGTTTTATATAATAAATCAAGGACTCAATGAACCACCTGGGTGGACAAGGATACTTTGAGTTTTGGATAAGGTAGCAACAAAAGGAACCATGTCTATGGCAATCTCTTTGTGTTGTGCACCAAAAGAAAACCACCCAGGAAACTTAGAGATTGAACATGTTTCTCCAATTGTGGCTTTCGTGTACAACCACATGCTACTTATGGCTCTGGCTTAGTCAACTACATTGGGAAGACCCATACATTGTCTTCAGGTTACTGAAAATGAGGAACTCGGAATCCTTCATGGGTATTGAAGACAAGCTAGCAATGGTGTATGGGAGGACTCTCTGGAAAGACTTTGACACATTCTCAATCTGCCAGTACTCCATCTTGGTGAGTACCTATCCAGCGGCCACTGGTGGCAACAAGATGAGATTGTGTCATGTGGGTAAAGTGTACAACTTCTGCAGAAGATAATAAAATCTAAGTACTTAGCCGTGTCCCCGGTTATGGACAATACTGAGCAACTAAAGCTTGAAGCTATGGGAAATCTCGACATTCCAATTTCTAAAAGAAAAACTTTTAAGTGATAACAAAAGACTTGCAGCACTTGGGGGTACCAAGGAGCTCAAGAGATTTTGATAAAAACTTGACACTTGGGGGTACCAAGGGGTTCAAGAGATTTGGATAAAAACTTGCAGCACTTGGGGATACCAAGGAGCTCAAGAGATTTTGATGAAGACTTGGACACTTGGGGATTTACCAAGGAGTTCAGAAAGATTTGACAAAAGACCAAAACCCTTTTGAAAGATAGGATAAATTATTGCTTTCTGCAAATAATCCTAAAACTCTACTTAGCCAAATATGCATGTAATGATAGGATCCACTTATATTTTACATAGTAGTGAAACTTGCCAATACAATTCAAATGTATTGACCCTTGTGGCTGTAACTTGTAATGTTGTAGGTTTGAGTGATGTTTGTGAAGTTGATTGATTAGGATTACAAGTCTACAACCAACATGTTTGCCTGTGGCACTTTGAAGATGAAGGACCCCATGCTCATAGTTATTCCGCTACAATGTAATGTAATAGCCAAATGAGCTATGTAAGATGAAATAAAATTATGTTATTCCTGGTTATAAAGTTGTATTATGACCTTTGTATCTTGATATTACATCTTAACTATGGATGCTAGCTATTGATCCAGGGACTAGCATTGTAAACACAAGGGACTCTACCTTACCTTATTTAAAGGTTGGGTCTCTCCCTCTACAGATGAGTTCTGGCCATCTTCGTTGTCTCATATTAATCTCCTTCTGGGTGAAGATATACTTCAAACTCTTGTGATTTGTGAACACTTCACAACGCTTTCCCAAAAGATAGTGCCTCCATGTTTTTAGTGCATGGACCATAGAGGCTAACTCTAAATCATGAGTAGGGTAGTTCACTTCATGAGTTTTGAGTTGTCTCGAGGCATAAGCCACTACTTTACCGTCTTGCATAAGTACTGCACCCAAACCTTGATGAGATGCATCACAATATACCTGGAAATCCTTTTCCAAATCTGGTAGACACAAGACTGGTGCTGTCACAAGTCTCTTCTTTAATTCCTGAAAGCTGAGTTCACAACCTTCAGACCAAGCAAACTTCTTGTCTTTCTTTAGTAATGCAGTCATAGGCTTAGCTACCTTGGAGAAATTCTCAATGAACCTTCTGTAGTAACCTGCTAAGCCAAGGAAACTACGAACTTCTTTTACTGACTTGGGAGATTCCCATTCAGTCACAGCTGAAACTTTAGCAGGATCAACTGCTACACCATCCTTTGTCATAACATGACCAAGAAAACCAACTTCATTCAACCAGAATTCACACTTGCTGAATTTAGCATAAAGTTTATGCTCTCTTAACTTCTCAAGTATCAAACGCAAATGTGCTTCATGCTCTTCCATGCTTTTGGAGTAGATCAAAATGTCGTCGATGAAAATGACAACAAACTTGTCTAAAAATTACATGAACACCTTGTTCATCATGTTCATGAAGTATGCTGGAGCATTGGTCAAACCAAATGGCATCACGGTGTACTCATACAATCCATACCTAGTAGTGAAGGTTGTTTTAGGTATGTCTTGTTCTCTTATCTTGAGTTGAAAATAGCCTGACCTTAGATCAATCTTTGAGAACACACAAGCTCCTTCAAGCAGATCAAACAAGTCATTGATTCTAGGCAAAGGGTATTTGTTCTTGATAGTCACCTCGTTGAGTGAACGGTAATCTATGCATAACCTTTGACTTCTATCTTTCTTCTCCACAAACAAAACTGGGGCTCCCCAAGATGAAGAACTTGGTTGAATAAATCCTTTCTGCAACTGTTCTCCAAGTTGTTTCTTGGGTACTTTCAGTTCGTCCACTGACATCTTATATGGTCTCTTTGCTATTGGTCCAGACCCTGGTACCAAATCTATCAGAAACTCCACATCTCTATCTGGTGGCATTCCTGGCAATTCTTCCGGAAACACATCCGGATATTCACTCACAATTGGTACACTGTCTATGCTAACCCCCTTAAGAGAATTAAGCATACTGCTTTTTGCTTCAAAGTTGGTCTTGAATCTGATCCTCTTATTTTCTGGAGTTGTGAGTGAGACAGTATGGTTGGCACAATCTATTACTCCTTTGTACTTAGTCATCCAGTCCATTCCCAGAATGACATCCAATCCTTGGGAGTTTAGAATTATCAAGTTAACGGGAAACTTATACTTCCCAAACTCTATGACTTGGCCATGGCATCCTGAATTCACTATCATTTCTCCACCAGGAGAACTTACTTTTATAGGACACCCAATAGTTTCTACCGGTAGTTCATTTCTTTCAACAAATGCTCTTGATATGAATGAATGAGATGCACCAGTACCAAAGAGTACAAATGCTGGAATAGAATTGAGTCTGAACTTACCAGCAACAACATCAGGCTCCTCATAGACCTCCTCCACATTGATGTGGTTTACTTCTCCCTTCTGAAAAGGGTTGGGCTTGTTGGGTCCTTCGACTTTCTTTTCTGGGCAATCATTTGCATAATGCCCCATCTTCTTGCATTTGAAGCATTCAACCTGACTGATGTCTCTCTTAACAGGCTGACTTCCACTTCCACTTCCATTTCCACTGTGGTGGCTCTTATGTCCACTCTTGTGGTTTTTGTACTTGTCATTGTCATGACTACGGCGATGCTTGTTGTCATGACGGTTGTGGTTGTGGTGCTTGTTGAATTTCCCATGCTTGTGGGATCCTGAGCTTCCGCTGTCATCATAGTGTGTACGTTTGTGAGACGATCCCGAGCTGTGCTTGTCGGAGTGCTTTCTCTTTCTACTCTCAACTTGCTTCATTTTGTTCTCCAAAATAGCAGCCTTGTCACAGAGTGACTGATAAGTGGGAACATAGGCCACTGATAGCTGTAGATTCAGTTCATCATTCAGGCCTTCAAGGAATTTCTCCCTTCTCTTAGCATCAGTGTCAACCTCATCCGGTGCATATCGCGCCAGATTGTTGAACTCTTCAATATATTCAACCACGCTGCGGTGACGCTGCTTCAGATTATGGAACTCCTTCTTTTTCAGACTCATCACTCCGGATGAGATGTGAGCAGTACGAAAGCCGTCCTCAAAGATTACCCATGTCACATCTTCTATGGGAGTGGTGATCTGGAAGTTGTCCCACCAAGTGGCGGCTGGTCCTTCCAGCAAATGTGCTGCAAATCTGACCTTCTCAGCATCAGTACAGCCCACGGTTACTAAGTCCTTGTTCACAGAACATAGCCAATCATTGGCCACCATGGGATTAGTTGTTCTTGAGAACTTTGCTGGCCTCAATCTCAAGAATCTGGTGAGCATATCAAAACCCGGTGGGTTGTTGTTGTTGTTATTGTTGTTATTATTGTTGTTGTTGTTTTGATTCTGGATGAACATCGTCATCATCTGCATCGGCTGAGTTTGAGCGGTCATCATTAGTTGCATTTCTGGAGTGATGTTGTTGTTGTTGGGGTTGGGGTTTGCACGACGAGGAGGCATCTGTGGTTTGTTCAATAGAGATAAGAATGAGATACCCATAGATGCTTTCATGCACAATACATCACATAAACAATCACAAAGCATGCAACAACAGGATAACAGATCAATCAACAAGATAACAAGTTCGTAAAGTAAAACACACACAAATGACAAGCCATCCACATGTCGGATGGTCAATAACAAGTTCTCAAATAAGAAGTACGGTAATATAAGATAACCGAGTAGTCAAATCTACTCCTCGGCATCCACCTCTTCCTCGACAAAGGTAAGACCTGCGTTCTCCATCGTGGTCTTGTATTCCTCAACACTAGTGGTCAAGGTCTCTATCTTGGCTTTGAGAGCCCTCTTCTGGGAACGAAGTCTCTCAATCACCGTATGCTGCTGCTCGAGCTCGAAGTCCATGGACTGCAGTTCTTCAGTCATGTCCCGGATCTTCTTGTTCCTATCCTGGACACGCTTCTCTTGACTCTTGAACTTCCTATCCTGGGTCTCGAACTTCGCCTCCATCTCCTTGACTATCTCGTATTGCTCCGCGAAGATCTTGTCCTTCTCGCGAAGCTGCACCTGAAGTTCGTCATTGCTAAGCATGACGTTGGTCCTGTCGGTGTCCACGTGCCTAATGAGAGACTCTAAGTCCTGGAGGTATAGACGAATAGGCTATGCTGTGTCCCTCGAATCGTCCTCGAAGTCAATGGGCTCTCCATCCTCATCCCGTCTACCGAAGACGTGCAAGTGAGTACCTCTAACCTGTCGAGAGTGTCTCCCTAACAGACGTCCTATCAGATCCTGCATCACTACCTCAAGGCCTCTCTCCCTGTCATCATGCATGAGCTTGAAGACGATGGCCTCCGTGGTAGGCTCTGTCTGGCTTCCGGGCTGGTTGACCTTGAAGCCCCAAAGGTCCTTCCTCTCGAACTTGGTGAGGGGAAGCACCATGATGGTGGGAAGAGGAAGATTGAGCAAAGTGGTAAGCTCAACAATACGAGGACCAAAGCGAGTAACCTGGAATTCCTCAACAGTGTTGATGGTAACAGTTGGCATCTATTTATAAGATAGAAAAAAATTTAGATCAACACCATTTAAGTTACAACATAAGGCAAAACATCCCATACATATCCTTGGAAAGCAAAATCACATAAGTCATGCATACATGAAACCATTACATCAATCAAGGTTCAACTTATTTTTAAAGCAACATTTGGAAAATAAGGTGATAAGTGGTGGTCCAACTAACAAAGTACGTTTACAATCCTATCTCACTGGATCTGTTGGCTAACACAATGTTTCTAGAAGCAATCAGCCTATCTTGCTCACATGACTCCATCTCTAAGTCTATAATATCTCCTCTTATGGTTTGGTTGGTAGCCTCCAACTCTTGGGTATGTTCCTTCTCTTTCTTTAAGTCTTTTTGGAGGTTGAGCATCCTGCACTTGACTCTAGCACTAAGTTCTTTGATAGTCCTCCAAGCTGCATCTCTTGCTGACTCAAAGAATGTGGTGTGCACCACAGTGTTGGTGTACATGCAGAATCCTGTTCCCTTGTGGTTGTCTTCCTTGTTTTTGTACAAGTGAAGTTGCACCCACCAGTACTCAACTCCTTCATCCATCATAGGAAAGCCTTTGTACACAGCTGCACCATGTATTTCCATTGCCACCATGAGGTCCTTGAGAGCTTTGGGGAATTCTGTCTCACACTCCAAAGTCATGGTCATGAGTGGTCCTTTCCTTACGGCTTCGTTGATGGAATTCATCTACAAATGGAGATGAGAAAGAAGATTAGAAAAGTTTACGAAAAGAATAGACAAGTGTAGAAGTTGTTGAAATTTTTTCCTTAGTGGTTTCCAATCGTAGGGTCATAATCCTACAGGCAACACAGTGCTCTGATACCATCTGTAAGATCCCTCCTTTGTAAAGGAAAAGGATCCCTGTGATTGCAATGCTAGTCCCTGGATCATTGCTATCATCCAAAGTTTAAGATGAAGTACACAGATACAAAGGTCATTATTACATCCATTTCAGAGATAAACATAGTCTTTACAACTCAAAGGCCACAAGCCTAATACAAGAGTTTGGAATAAGTAAATAAATAAAAGTCTTCATCTTCATGTGCCACAGGCAAACATGTTGAGTGTAGACTCATGACACCTAATCCTCATTAGAGTAACCTGCAACATCACAAGTTACAGCCACAGTGGGTCAATACTTTGGAATAGTATTGGCAAGTGATACCTTAGTAGATTTTAAGTGGACTAGATACTATATGCATATTTGGCTAAGTGTAGCTTGGCTTGCTTTGCTCAAAATAGGTTTTTCCTATTAGTTGAAATCACTAAGTTTTTCTTTGTCAAAACATTTCCCAAGGAACCACCAATAGACATTGAGGTCCTTCACCCTTGTTCACCCACAAGTTTTTACTTAGAAGTTTGAATGATGAGATTCTTGATAGCTTCCATGTCTTGATGCTCAAGTTGTCCATTGCCAGGGACTTGGCTAAGTACTTAGATTTTTCCATCCGCAGAGGTTGTGCACTTTCCCCACCAGACTTGGTTTCACCAAGACAAGACCTTTCAGAAGCCTTCCCTTAGACCAAATGTACACGTCCAACCTATCATCCCACTACCACCAACTGTCCAAATGGCTAAGTTCTAGCAACCTATGTGATCCAGGCAGAGCCCATATTGCCAAGTGGCTGCACTAGAAGCTTCTCAACACTTGGCCTCTAAAATCCCTTTGTTCCTGGGTGGCTTTCCACAAGTGAGATACACAAGGTAAACCATAGCCACGGGTCTTGTGTAACCACTCAACCAAAACCACCAATCAAGTCCCTTTCCACCCAGGTGATTCATTGACTTAGTTGTTTTATTAAACAAAACCAAAGTCTAAAGACTTAGAAATATTTTCATCATAGCATGTATATTTCACCAACCCTTGTTTGCTACTAGCTAGGCTAAGCATGGCATAGATAGAAACTTAACTTAGAAATTTCCTAGCAATTCTACAACTACTTAGGATTTCCCAACATGGCATATAGGCAAAAATAGTAACATGCAAGACTTAGCAAAAATATTTCTAATGCTTAGTACAAAATATAGGGATGGAATTATTCATGAAGTACCACTTGCCTTGGTAGTTGGGATAGCAGCACTCTTCACAATCACAATCACTAGCACCAAAGTCTACACAAAGAATGGTAGCAACAAATTACACACAACATATACAAATAAACAAAAATATATGCATGCATGCAAGATGCTAAGTGATGATTTTTAAACTCAATCAAGCAAGTGCATAGTACTGAATCCTAAACAAGTCAAAAGCTTGCCAAAACAATTTTGTTGAGAACTAAAAACAATTCCTAAACATTTCATATACTCAAATAAGCCTTACACATGTTTCTGCAAATAAAACTATTTTAACAGAAGCAAAACTTTAAACACATTGCATAAATGGAAAGGGCTTGTTCTCTTGATTCCAATGGTATAAAATTTGTCAAATTCTAACGTGGGGATCAAAAGTTATAGCTATTTCAAAATTGGATATAAATCAGATTTCAAATTCTGTTTTAAACTCAAACCCTAGCCACGCGGCGCTATCCTATTGGCCGATACCGTTTCACTCAGGATCACCCTTCCGCGCCGTCAGATCAAGTCAGATCCAACGCGCCAGATTCAAAGAAAACGTTTCGCTCAGATCTAATCTAGTCCTTACGATATAGATCTAACGGCTATTGTTGCTCTGACCATAGCCTAGCGGCGCTAGCGGCGGCGACTGGCGGCGGCGCGTCTGTCAGTGGCGGCGCTGGTGTTCTAGGTAGCCCGGGGAGGGGATAGGGTGCTTACCAGAACCGCAGTGACGAGGTGAAGCTCAACGTGGCGGTGGCTTTGCAAGGGGCGCACGGTATGGGCTGCTAGAGCTCGTCGGAGTCGCGCACGGCGTCAGGTGGTTACTGTCGAAGTCGTTGCCGAGGTTCCGCGTCACCCTAGCATGAACCAGATGGTTTAGGAGACGCGCAAGACAGCGGCGAACAACCTCATATGCGAGAGAGATCAAGGGGCGCACTAAGCTTACCGTAATCGGTCGTCGGAGTTGAGCGGCGGCTCAGTCGTTTGCGGGAACGAATGGGGACGGCGTCCTGGGCCACAAGCAGGCAAGCAAAGGGTATCAGAAGATGCACGAGGTCCTGCTGGACACACTCGTTTGAATCAGAGGCACAGTGGTGGTCGGGACTCACCGGAATTTGCTGCCGGAGATCGTCGGAGCTGCGGCGGTGTTTGGCGAGTTGCGAGCAGCCTGGTGGCATGGAGAGAAAATTGGTTGAGGGGAAATGGCCGCGAGAGAGAGGGGCTTAAGTAGGCAGAGGCTCGACAAGGAACGCTCGGTGAATCAATGGCAATTACGCCGCGGAATCAATGCAGCAACGGCCAACAGCGACGGTGTCTGCGTGCGAGATTTGGGGAAGAAGGGGTCGACGTGGAGAGGGCCCGCTTGTTAGCGAATAGAACAGAGAGGGAGTGGGGTCCTGGCGTCAGCGACTCGCTGGGTGCGTCTGCGCGTGAGAGAGAGAGGGGAGACCCGGGTGGGCTAGTTGGGCTGGATTTGCTGATGGGCTCAAAGTCTGGCGCCAGCCTTTTTCTTATTCCTTTCTCTTTTCTTTTTCTGAATTGATTTTCTGGAATGATTTTCAAATGAATTCAAAAGCTATTTGATTTCAAATCTTTTTGGGATTTTTGCAGTGTGCAATAGTCACAAATTTGGGTATAAAACCAAGTGGTCCCTCTGTTCAAGCTTGGTTCTTTTTGAATAAACAAAATAAACAGTGCTATAGCACTTGATTTGCAAATGTTTTAAAAATGGTTTTGAAACCATTTTTATTTTTTAAAATTTTGTCCAAACTCCACACTCAATCCAAACAACAAGGAGGCAAACAATCTTGGTTAAAAACACTTAAGATCTCAAATGAGGATGGTCATTTGATTTAAGTTTGCTCACATAAAATGATAGCACTATGTGCTTCTGTTTTCTTGAGATTGGTTTGAAATTGATCTCAAAACTATATGCATGCATGAATGATATGCAATCTTTGAAACCATGATTTTAGGGATGTTATAGTATATCTCATGACTTCCGCTTGGATATCATGTATTCTTTTTATTAACCTCTTATGTGTGGATGTTTCTTTGTGGATTATTCTCATGTTTTTCCCCTTAGAAACTTATATACACGAGAGTGTTAATCTCTCCCCTTGATATGCTTGCTCTTTTCCAACCATCACTCTTATCCTCTTGATTTTTAATGGTTTTGGTAAGGTCTTGATTTATGAGTGCTTGGTTTACTTTTATTTCATCTTCATGCACTCATATCTCATATTTGGTTTCTTTTGGACTTAAGCTTGTCTTGACAAGTGTATTGGTTTATATCTAATCTTTGTATCTTGGTTGTGTTCTAAATAATATAGAGGGAGTGAGGATTCCATGTTTGTGCATATTGTACTAAAATGAATAACCAATTTATGCACAAACCTTGGGGAGCTTCCTTGTTTCACTTAGAGCACTATTTGTCCATTTGATTATTTGGATCTTTTGATTGCTTGCTTCATCCGTTGAAGTTCCTTCACCTTGTTATCCTTTTAGCAATCCTTGATCCTCAATATAGTTTGATTTCCTCCAAGTGTTTGTCATTGGATGTGCATGTGATTTCACTCATATTACGAGTAATGCACACCTTGTGTAGGAACTCATACTATATTGTCCTTCTAACCTTGTTATCCATTTTGGCACTTGTTGTCAATGGGGGAGAAGTTTAGAGGGTTTTAAGGGAAATGGTTTTCTACTTAAGATTGGTTTGTTCTTAAGTGTTTGCCTTTCATGCATTTCATCTTTATTATGTTTTGCATGGTTGTATATATAGTGGAAACTCTCCCAAAGGTTATGCTTGATAATGTATGCAATGAAATTGAAGATCATCACACGTGCATATATTGTGGGGGAGTTTGGTCTATATATCTTGGTTCTACTCACATCTCCTGCATTAGTTGTAGTTTATGTGAGTAGAATCGGTTTTGATATGGGATAGTATCTTTGTGTTACTTAACCATATCAAATACAACCTCTTGTATACAACTTATTCTTGGATAAGCTGTGTACTTGTTTCTAATATTCATTATATAAACCCTCTTGTTGTGATTGTCATCAATTACCAAAATGGGGGAGATTGAAAGGGTAATTGCCCCTATGTGTGGTTTTGGTGATTAATGACAATCCCTATGGACTAATGTTTTCATTGAGTTTTATATGAAGGAATATTCCATAGGTCATGCTTATAGTCCATGTGTTGGATTCAAGTATGGATGCCATGAAGATAAAAATATACCTTGAGTATTGGCATCAAAATCATCGTGTTGAAGAGAAGAATATGATATAATCAAGATCTTGAGAATGTGATCTCAATAGAATAATTCAAGATATGGCTCTAAGTCGGTGTCATGATAGCCTCATTAGTTGAGCTATGGTTGACTAAGATTTAGAGCATGTAATCAAATGAATAGTTCCTTATGTACCTCGAGATATTAAGATGGAGCATGAGAAGATACTTGGTTGACCAATAACAAAGAGTGATTTCAAGTTGGCAACACATGAAGCATAAAGAATGTACCACATGGTCTTGTGGTATGGTAAGCCTTGTAGATTATGCATCATGAACTAACCCATTATATATTTGCCTTTGTGTTTTCTATATGGGACAGGTATCTTTCCATGGGCATGCTTCAAAATGAAGATATTATATAGACCATGAGAGGATGACATCAAGTGGTGATCGTCATCAAGGTTGAGAAGGGCA
The DNA here is from genome assembly GCA_916181665.1 of Avena sativa. Taxonomy (NCBI): domain Eukaryota; kingdom Viridiplantae; phylum Streptophyta; class Magnoliopsida; order Poales; family Poaceae; genus Avena; species Avena sativa. Next base: position 428,024,381 of record OV702293.1, read on the forward strand.
AGTTCAAGATAAGCATCTCGAGAAGATCATTTGCTTGAAGCTTGCCGTCCATATTGGTGATAATGGACATGTGAAGACATGTATTAATGAAGCTATCCCATAGTGGTGTATGGGGAAGAAAATTAGGAGTCTTCACGAAGCAACAATGATCAAGTGTTACATTCCGGCTTGGGTGGAGCTTGAAGCATTGTCATCAAGATCAAGCGGTATGCGCAAGGCAAAGGTATGGCCTTGCTAGGTTTTCCTTTTCCCGGTCTTAAGGTGGTTGTTGGGAGACCGGGTTATAGGATAGATAGCCGCACTATCAAGAGGGGCTTTCGGTTGTTTAACTTGATCACATCGTCATAGGGAGCTCAATCCTTTGCATACTTTGCATCTTCCTATTTTGTTGATTCTTGGTGTTTCTCCATGTGAAGTTCTTAAGCTTGTTTCTATCTCTTAAACAAGCCCATGTTCATCAAAAACGGAATCCGTATGCATCTTCTATGGAGTTTTCGAGTTTGAAGGTTTTATCGATTCTTATTTAGGGAGGCTTCTTACTTTATTCATTTAGTTTTATCCTCCTTTGTTGGGATATGATGTTTCTCTGCACAATCTTGTAGAGCTTGTTGTCCTCGTCAAAACAAGCCCAATATCATCGAAATCGGAGTCCGGATTCAAAAGTTATTGCGTTTTTCGTGAAGCCTGTTTCATCCTGGTTGTGGATTCGGTTCAACCGGCTCCCAGACCGGGTGGTCTGGTGCCAGGACCGGAAAACCGGATCTGAAACCGGGATTTTCGGTTTTGCTATACCGAGTCTATCCGAGACTGTGTACTGACCCTAATTCCGGTTTTAAGTTCGGTTTTCCGGTCCAGGAACCAGACCGTCCGGTTCTGGAGCCGGTCCAACCGAACTTTCAACCGAGTTCGCACAAATTTCTTCCAACGACCATACTTGCTTTCCACTATAAAAGGGGGTTCTTCCCCCAACATTTTATGGTGTTCTTGACCACGAAATTGACCTCCATTGTTGAACCTCTTGAGCTTGTTTCCTCCCCCTTCCCTCCTATGATTCTTGCATATTTTTTAGGGCTTTGGAAGAGGAGATCTAGATCTATAATCTCCACCAACCAATTCCTCCTCTAAGTGAGGGGAACCCATTAGATCTAGATCTTGGAGTCATTTGTTGACTTCCACCATTGTTCTTCCTCTCTAATTCCTCCCTAGCACTTGTTGCTTTGGTGGGATTTGAGAGTGAAGGACTTGAGCACCCTTGGTGGTCTTGCTTTGCATTCTTGCATAAGTGTTGAGCTCTCCATTACGATTTGTTCGAGTGAGAGACAGTGAGCTTGTTACTCTTGGAGGGTGACCTCCTAGTTGTCTTGACGGTTGGTGCCGCGGTGTTCTCTTCGTGGAAGATTGTGAAGAGACCCGGGCTTCTCCTTCATGGAGCTTGTGAAGTGGTTGTGGAGCTTGCCATCTCTGGAGTGGAGGAAAAGCTAGCCATAAGGAAAGGGCCTATTCCTTAGTGGGATAGACTCGGAGAAGAAGGTGAGCCTTTGTGGCGCGTGAGGAATCCTTCGTGGAACCTCACACCTCTCCAACATGACGTAGCCCCCTTCCCAAAGGTGGTGAACACGGGAATACATCTTCGTCTCCACGTGCCTCGGTTATCTCTATATTCGAGCTTACTTTCCTTGTGATAGCCATCGAGCTTGAAGTACTTATATCTTGCTTATCACTTGTGGTACATTTATCTTGTGCTATCTTGCTTAGCTTAATTTGTTGTTGGTGCACTTTGTTGAGCCTAGTGTATTTAGGTTTTGTGCTTGTAAAATAAATGTTAGTTTAATTCCGCATTCTATCAAGCCAAAACCGAAATAGTTTTGAAATTTCCTATTCACCCCCCTCTAGGAGACATCTCTATCCTTTCAGAAGCACACTAAGAACACCAGGTACACTAAGGAAGATTTTATTGCTAAGAAACATGGTAGTGAGAGAGAACCTTGGGTGCAGAAACCTATGCCTTTTCCAGGTAAGAAACACAAGTCAAAGGAGGAAGAACACTACAACAAGTTTTGTGAGTGGATGAAACCTTTATTTTTGCAAATTCCTTTGACTCGTGCTATTAAATTTGCCTCCTTATAAAAAGTATATGAAGGATATTGTCTCTAATAAAAGGAAGATTCTTAATGAGGAAATTTTTACTTTGCTTGCTAATTATTCCTTCATTGGTAAGGTTCCAAAGAAACTTGGTGATCCAGGTATACCAACTATTCCTTGCTGTATTAAGAATAATTATGTTAGAACTGCTTTATGTGATTTGGGAGCTGGAGTTAGTGTTATGCCTTTTTCTCTCTACAAGAGACTCTATCTAGAAAAGTTGATACCAACTGATATATCTTTGCAAAAGGTTGATAAGTCAACTACTATTCCTGTTGGTACATGTGAGGATGTTCCTGTTCAAGTAGATCATAATTGCTTGGTTTTGACTGATTTTGTTGTGCTTTAAATGCCTGAAGATCATAATATGTCTATTATTCTTGGGAGACCCTTTCTTAATACTGCAGGTGCTGCCATCAATTGCAATCAACGAAAAGTAACATTTAATATTAATGACAAAGATCATACTGTTTATTTACCCAAGAAGGTTGCTAAGATCTATTGCCTGAATTCCATTGAAAATATTGAGAGCATCAAGGTTGGAAAAATATATTGTCCCATTCCACAAGAAAATTTTGAAACTATTATGATTGGGACTATTGCTATCAAGTTTGAGGTAACATAATCAACTTGTGGAATGCAAAGTTTTGTTTTATATAAGATTTTTTTGGTAACAAGACTTGATCAACCTTGTTAACAAAGGATTTTAATGAACAAAATAATGTTTTCACTATGGTTACACTTGCTCACTTTTACTCTTCTCCGTCCTAGTCTTTGCTTTTTCTCTTGCTAGCTTTGGTTTTGCTAGTTGTTTGCTTGTTAGAGTGTCTTAGAACTTCTGTAGTTTTGGTTTTGGTTTGCTTTTGATTCTTCTAAAAAAATATTTTCTGCGAGAAAATCAATTTTCATACCCTGAAAATTGGCCAAAAATAAAGTTTCCCGAAAAATCCCAAAAAATTCAAAATAATTTTTTCCTGGAAAAAAGGGGCAGAGGGACACCTGGAGTGACCAGGGGCCACCCCAGGCCAGCACACCCTTGGGTGGCGCGCCGAGCCCCCTGGTGGCGCCTGGCAGGGATGTGGCCCACCTGTGGCCCTCCAAGATGCCTCCTCCCAGCCATCTTTTTTCTCTCTCCCGAAAAACACCGGAAAACTCTCTCAAGCTCGAGTTCCTGCTGTTCTTGCTCCCGATTTTCTATCTCCTTGCTCAGCCCATCTTTGTTGTTGATTTTTTGGAGGGATTGCTCCTTGGTATGTGCCTCCTCCGCTTGTCCAATTAGATTTGTGTGACACCCCCGGGATTAGGGCTAGACAAATCCCAGACCTCTGTCTGATATAAGCCTAACCTAAATCTCGAAAGCGTACAAAGAGAGAATTGATAACACAACATTGACCCTATGACACAAAATTATTACAGGAAGCTCATAACTGAGCGAAGAACCAAAATATTACAAGCATAGGTCACTGACCACAAAACATCAAACAACGGAAGGCAAATTATGCTATTAAGTATAGCAAATTTAACAAATGTCCTAAGAGGCCTAAAGCGTAATGATGAAGTCCAATCCATAGATCCCAGACTGCTGACTGGGAACTCCAAATTACTTGTCGATGTCGATGCCGTGAAGAACACATCTTCTATGGTAACACTTACCCTGCTGCAAAAGTGTCAACGAAGCAAGGGTGAGTACAGGGTGTACTCCACAAGACTTATGGCTGGTGGAGTTATTTTGCATAAATCCATCTCTGTTTTGTAAAACAAGACTAATCAGAATATTTTAAAAGGGGATAAGTGAACGGTATCTCTAGCTTTGATCATCTTTTGATATCCACCGAATCATCATCAGCTGAACCTATCTAGGATCACCCCCTCGTACCCATGAGGAAGCATCCTTAAGCACACATTGATCTGCCAAGTTTTACGATTAGGTTAAAGTTCTCTATGATCTTAGAATCTGGTCTCCAAGTTCGTCCATAACCATGGACACGGCTTTTCGCAAAGATTTAACCCTGCAGGGGTGCACAACTTTACCCACACGTACTAACCTTCTCTTAATGCCACTAGATAATCCCTCTTCCTTGGAAGGCCGGCAGAGGGTGGTTAGACACGACCTTTACCTTGCTTTCACCGAGACCATGAGTCACGCACTAGGGAGATGCCGTCGTAACGGGTCGAGTTCCGAAGCCGGTCCCTAATGATGTGCGCAGGGTTCAAGATTACGGATGCCAGACATCTCTTGTTCCTGACCATGCTTACCTACCTGTTATGTCGAATGGAAAGCCCGAACTATGTGACTCATGGAATCTACTTGGCAAGTTAGTTGGTCGAGGGGTTTTCCAGGCCCCCGTGTGGGTGTACGCTCATCTTGGACCATAGGCAAGAACTCAGGTCCTAATAGTGGCAAGTATGGGACTACAAAAACGACAACCCACCGTGGCCTCCCATACAAGCCTTAGCATGTTTATTATCCATCTCTGATCATACCACGTCATCCTGCCATACTAGGTTCATTCGCAACTCTGATTCATCAACCGGATGGACTAGTAGTAACAACTAAGCATGGCTAAGCACAACAGATGTAACGGCTCTAGCAACGCTTCACAAGCCAAACCCTAGTTATGCTAGGAGCAGTGGATCAGGGAATATAGGCTACAAAGGTAACATGCATTAGATAGGATTACTCCATCTATCGATAAAAGACTTTGGAATCATATGCACATGGCAAGAATGAAATACTTTGAAAGCATAGGATTTATATGTATGTGTGGGGCTTCGCTTGCCTTTGCCTGTTGATATCCAGAAACCAGAGCTTCGGACATCTGGTACTTGACTTGATTATAGTTGGTCAAGTATTGGTCTTTGAGCTTCGACGGTGTTGATCTCGGTCTTCAATCTTGATCTTGATTCCGATATTGTATTCTACCGAAGAAGAACCAAATACCGGAAAGAGGGAAAACAATCAACACATGGCACCGATGCAATTCTCAAGCAAGGATGATGATATGACAAGTTAAAAGTTATTGAATTGTAACCTTAAACATGCTCGACCATTTTAAACAGGGCCTGTGAGGTGCAAACCCTAGAATAGGGGGATCCTCAGAATCACCTTTGGGGTTCATTTTGTTCTTCTAATTAAACTTGCAATTGAAGTTGTTTAACAATGCATGATTATAGCTCTATTGTGTAGATCCTATTTTTCTGAACATTTTGATATATTATTTGTATTTTCTGATTTAAAATGAATTAGTTATGAATTTTCTCCATTTTTAATTCATTTTAAATCATTTTTGTAATATTATAAAATAATTTTACATTTTGGAATTACTTAAACATTTTATTAAATAGAAAACATTTCTAAAAATGTTTATTTGATTTACATATGGGGCCCACATGTCATATATTTGTCATTTACAAAAATAAATATAGAAAAAATTGCTAAAAACATTTAATATAAAGAAAAAGGGGAATATAGCCTCAGGCTGACGTCATCCATGGAGCTTCTCTCTGGTCAAGCACGGGCCCGGCGCGAGGGGCGATGCGGGGCGACCGGAGCGCTGGACGCGAAAGACCGAGGCAGACCATCTGGTGGCAGCGCCGCCTAAGAATGGTCGTCGGAGATGCTTTCCCTACGAGGATTTGCGGCGGCCGACGACGGTGCTCGACGCGGACTCAACAGAGGAAGATAGGGAGGCAACGGAAGGGTGCCAGAGCACCAGTGGCTCACCACGAACGCGATGGTGGTGTCGGGGTGACGAGGCGAGGTCGGAGGCGACGGCACAGACAACGTCGAGCTTCGTCAGAGACGGGGGAAACAGCGACGATTCGCTTGGCGATGATTAGCAAGGAGATAGAGGAGATCATGGGGAGCTCCCTGGCCACTCAGCGACACGAGGGGAGGCCGAAAACGGCAGAGCTCATCGGCGGCTGGAGCTAGGGTTTCGGGGCCGAAGTGGGAAACTGCTAGATAGGACGAGAGGAGATGATACTGGTATGGGGAGAGAGAGGAAGACACGGCCGTTCTTATCCTTGCGTCCGAGAGCGGCGGCGAGCATCGTAGCGCGCGCGATGATCGACGGCGGTGGCGAGGGCACGCAGCAGCTTCTCTGCGCGAGGAAGAAGAAAAGCGAAGGGGTAAGTTGGGCTGGGCTGCGGCTTGCGCGCTGGGCGGCAGGAAGGAGAGGGAAGGGAAATGGGCTGCTGGGTTGCGGCTGCTGCTCTATTTTTTTCTTCTCTGGAATCTTTTCCTATTTCTGTTTTCCATTTCCTCTTTTGCATTTTCATTTTCAAATCTGTTTTGGTATATTTTAAAATACCAGAGCTTTTACAACATATTGAAATACTAGAGGAGCCCTTTATAACCATTTGGGATCCAAATATTTTAAGGTTTTTCAAAATTCCAAAATCCATTTGAATTGATTTCAAAGAGATAGGGGAAGCTAGGGTTTAGGGTTTTTAGGAACCTTTTCTTTAATGAAATTTTCTTTAGCAATGATAATGATGCTCATGATATGCACATACAAACCCTAATTACTATTATTAGAAATAGGGGTGTTACAATTTGTGATTGGTAGATTGTATCTTGAGTATTTTGCTGCTATAGGTGACAGGTTGTGTGATCTTGCATGCTTGTTCTATGTTTAGATATTTCATTTTGATGCATGTGTAGCCCTCTAGCAAGTTCCTATAGTAGTTTCTCATCAATTATCAACTTGGAAATCACTTTGTTTGATGTTTGTCTAAAAATTTCAAAAAAAGAGGTCATGGACAACCACACCTTTGATGAAATATTTGAGAGTGATGCACCTAGGAGGGCAAGGCCTTCAAGATCATCCTCCCGAGCTAAGCCCTCATACAATGAGGATCTCATTACACCGCGATTTGGCAACGAGGGAGATGAGGGGGATGCGCACCCTTCCACCTTTCCTTGCCCAACCTTCTTGCAAACTGCTGGGATTCTTGAGGATTTCCTAACCTTGGTTCGGAGGGTTGGACTAACAAGTTATATGCAGGATGAGAGCGTGCAATATGCTACGCTCACTAAAACCTTCGTGGAGAGTTTCTCTTTTTATAACAGCTTGTTCAAACCAGATGCGTCTTTCAAAATTTATGGCAGGTCTTACACTATGACATTGAAGAAATTTTGTGAGGCTCTGGGTCTTGGTACAGATGGGTCGGCGAAGAAGATTCCAGCTCAACCTACTGATTTGTTGGAGCTCTACCGCGGGATAACCAATGATGATAGCCGTAGAGCCCAACGAGGAAAGATAAGAAATATTCAGCTCCCAACTATCAGGTACTTTGCTTGTTATCTTGCCACTAGTGTTCTTGGTAGGGAGAACACTAGCAATATTTCCAACTATCATTTGGCATTCATAGCTGCTGCACTCAACAATGAAAGTAGGTACAATCTTGGTTCTCTCATTGCTCGTCGCTTAGCTGCTAAGGGACCCATTTATGAGGGAATTATTGATGCACGTGTTGTTGCTTCCTTGGACCTTGCTGTTGACCCAAGTGATACAGTCTTGGCTCCTCAGAGGCTTGATCTTGCTGCAATGAAAGTGCATCACTTTGTCACTGCTGGCTCTACCCTTGAGAGCTTGGTTTATAGAATGTTGTTTACTGACGGGGAAGAGAGAGAGATCCCTCTCCCCCAAACCACTATGTTCAGTATTTCCCAGGGACCTTTATCACACTCCAAGGAGGAGATGGACGAGAAGATGCGCATTCTTGGCTTCCATGGGCACTATCAGGGGGACTCGCCCACATACGACCCCTTTTTACACTACACGGCGGAGTCCTCGAGCTCATACCAGGACGAAGGAGCCTCCTCGTCGTACTACGGAGGTGCACCTTCTTGGTCACCATGGAGTTGAGCCCCACTTAGGCCAAAAGCCTAATCTTAGGGGGAGGTATACCGACATCACACTCATCTATATATCATGTTTCGTCGATTCTTTGTATATCCATTGTTTCGCTTTTTTGGTTTTTGTTTCTGCTTTCTTAAAACACAAAACTACCAAAAATATTTTTGTTATTTCTCTTGGTTTGTTTCTTTGCTTTTTAGCTTTGGTTTGCCTTAAAGAAAAATCCAAAAAGATTTTGCTTTGTTTGTTTTTGCTTGGTTTGTTTTTGCTTTGTTTTGCTTTCTTTAAAAAATCGAAAACACCAAAAATATTTGTTGTTCTTCTTTGGTTTTGTGAGTTATTTGCAGGGTTCAGCCATCCTTAGTGGAGTTTGGTTTCATGTTATTATTCAAGTCACACAAGTGAAGGGAAATAATGAAGATTAAGGCAACTTGAGGTGTGGTAAGAGGCTGGTAACCTGTCAATTGCCCTGCTGTAATTTGTTTACCCTTCATGCCATGTTGTTTATCTAAGGAGAGCACCTCTAGTGAACTATGGACCCCGGTCCAATCTTTACCATTGATACATCTTCCACTGTTACCTGTTTACTTGCTGCAAACCATCATTATCTTCCACACCATACATTTAATCCTTTGTTATAGCAACCCGGTGAGCTTGACAACCTCACTGACTCGTTGGGGCAAAGTCTTGAGTTTGTGTTGTGCAGGTCTCCACGTTACTTGCAACACTTGTGTGACGTTTCCTTCCTCCTCCTGGTTCGATAACCTCGGTTTCTTACTGAGAGAAACTTGCTGTTGTGTTGCTTCATACCTTGCTCTTGGGGTTTCCAATGAAGCGTCCCACGACAAGTACTGGGCGCCATCAAGCTATTTTCTGGCTCCGTTGCCGGGGAGGCTAAAGACGTCTTCACTAGGGGAGTCCTTCACTTCCTTTCTCTTTACTTTGTTTTTAGTTTGCTTTGTTTCTTTTGCTTGGTTTTGTTTGCCTCTTTTCAAAAACACAAAAAAATTAGTTCCTACTCTAGTTGGTGGTCTGTTATTGCCTTGCTTGGTCATGCTTTCTATCAATGGATGGTTTCTTTGAAACTAGTTCTTATTGGCAAGGTGGGTTAAGGGAAGAACAAAAGTATTATTATAAGGAACACCGTTTGTCACAAAAAGGGAAACACTTATGGGAGAAAATTGATAAGTTGAATACTATTGCTAGAGAGGTGTGCTCTACTTATAATGTTACTTATTGCTTTGATAAAGCTTGTTGCTGCAGGAGGTATAAACACCTACCCTTTCAATGTGAGTATAATGATAACGTTACCATATCTTCTTATGTTAAGGGAAATTATGACTTTTATGATGTGGAACAAATTGAAGAATTTATTGCTTTCAAGGGTGCGTTTGAACTTGCTAGTTTGCTTGAAAATATTGATGATGCACCATATGAATGTGAGGTTTATGAGATACTTAAATTTTGCTTTGATAATTACAAGGAAGAAAATGGCTATATTTTTGAATATTTTAATAGGCGTTTTCCACAAATGGAAGAGACTGATGCCTTGTAGGATCCTATGGAAGAAGAAATTTTTGAAACTAGAAGCTCATTAGATGAAAAAGAGGGGGAGAGTGATGAACAAAAGGAGGAAGAATGGATATACCCATGCCTACCTTCTAATGAGAGTAACTCTTTATCCCTTACATTATTTGATTGTCCCCCATGCTTACCAAAGGAGGATGAATGTTATGTTCCTGTGGATCCTTTTGAAATATCTACTTTGGATAAAACCTGTGAGGGTTTTAATCCCACTGTTTTTTAGCTTGATAGAAATTATGTGTTTATAGATCATGGAAAGCATGCTTTATGTGATAGCTATATTGTTGAGTTTATTCATGATGCTACTGAAAATTATTATGAGAGAGGAAAGTATGGTTGTAGAAGTTTTTATGGTACTGAAACACCTCTCTATGTGCTGGAAGTTTTGAAGTTGCTCTTGTTTCATCTTCCTATGCATGTCACTTTCTTCTTTATGAATTTATTTGCATACAATATTCCTATGCATAGGAAGTGGGTTAGACTTAAATGTGTTTTGAATTTGCTTCTTGATGCTCTCTTTGACTTCAATTCATAATTCTTATGTGAGCATCTTGTTGGGAGATAACCCAAGAGTTTCCTTGAGTCTTGTAAGTTATTACTTCTGTAATGACCTCTCCTTATCCTTATTGTTTGCTTTTTGTGCCAATAATGACCTCTAATGAGAGGGAAGTAAGATTTGGGGAGTTGTTGTCTCGAAACAGATTTCTCTCCTCAACCAAAAAAATTCGTGAGGAGGCTCAGTAACTCGGATTGAGATCACAATTTACGAGTAAATCCCCCATTATGTTAGATAACTTTCGTTAGTTCAACATTTTTTGATTTGAGAAACAGAAGATGTTCGAAAAAATCGGTTTTACATGCTGGTCTGTTTTGACAGATTTATGCCATTATTTGCATTTGCTTCTTATTGATTCCTTTTTGAGTTCTCTTCAGGTAAATTGAGATTTTTGAAGGATTTACTACAGTAGCTTGTGTTTTTAGTGAAAAGCCTTGCTGTTCCAAAGCTTTGCCAGTGGTCTAATATCTTTTGAATAAGCTAATGTTGCTAATGAAGATTGTGTGAAGTTTTGTATGAAGGAAAAATTTCAGGTGTAGAGAGAGAATGATGCAATGAGGTGAAGAATGGACAAAAGCTCAAGCTTGGGGATGCCACCATGGTGTCACCCCAAGAAATATCCAAGAGGTACAAGGGTCAAAGCTTGGGGATGCCCAAGGCATCCCCTTCTTCATCAATAAAAAGCTCAGGTCTGTCTAGACACTTCGTTTTTATTGTTTCATGCACAGTTGTGTTGTTCTTGGAGCGTCTTAGTTTTCATTTGCTTTGCTTAGGTTGTTTAGTTTGCTTGAATAAAGTAGTTTGGACCCCCGTTCTCACTATGTTCTTTTGCAAATAAGTTTGCTTGGTGTTGGAAAGGAGTAGTAAGTTCTTGCTTGAAGTGCAAGAGGAGCTTGCATTGACTGTGACTTAGACTTTAGAATGTCATGCTAGGTGTTGTTTTAGCAACATTCTTAGTGATTATTGTTGTAGCATGTATTGTTCCAAACAATTGGTATTGCTTAGTGTGCCTTGAAGAAATTATGCGTTGTTTTAGCATGTAAAAGCATAGTATTGTGGTATTCTCCTTTGATGCTTTGCTTGGGTTGACTTGGCACATGCTCACACCATGTTATGACTATGACAAGTCACCATTAGCCTCTATGATCATTTAGTCCTTGACTTGTAGTACCACTCTTTGCTTTGATTAGTATGCTTTGTTGCACTGCATGATTTTGGCCATTATTGCTCTCTTAGTTGGTTGCTCCCAGTCTTTTGCTAGCCTCCACTTGTATGAGTAAGTTCTACTCATGATTCCAACTCCCAAGAAACCTAGTTATTCCAAAGTGTACACTATAAACTCCTACGCATGGTGTGCTACACCATTCCAAAGTATATTCTTGTTTTTAGCTATATTTTGTTATGTGAAAACTTAGTGATTAAAGCCCTCGCGAACTTGATGGCACACTTTATTCTTTGCCCCTAATAAACTTGAGCCATTGTGACAACTTTGTTGTATATTCTTGCACTTATAAGTTGGAATTAGCAGAACCGTGCTGTCACGGGGAACGTTTTCAACATTGCACTTGTACCTTGTTGTACTCAGTTGATATCATGTTCTTTTCTCTATGGATGTCACCGGTGTGAAATAAAGAGGGGACTTGTAAGTCCATGGAGTTTGTATCCTGTGTTAGAGAAACGCCTGGGCCACTAGCCTAAGCCATGCCTAATCATGGTGGAAACTTGCAGCATCACCATAATGAGCTATCTATGAAGCATCCTCAATAAAAATCTATGCATATGGTAAATAAAAAGATTGCTGAGATTCTCATTGTCTACTTGCCTTGTCATTTTGGTTATGGGAAAGCTCCTGTACCATGTGCAAGGGGTACCCCGTTGGTGATTCTCAATGATATGCAAATACTTACAGTGACAAGAACTTACCTGGACCCAAAGTTGAGTATGCATGAGGTGTGGCCTCGTATTCAAGGGGCATGAGATTGCCAACTTATACTTCGTCAAGCATATACTCCAGCTTTGCCACTTTAACCTGAACCACTTCAAGATGCTTATGATAGGGGCAATGAGGGCTGAAATCTAACAAGTACCATAATTTTTGGAAGATCTTTTTGAAACTTTTAATCCCTGCTTCCTTTACAAAAAGGTCTTTCTTCCACCATTATTGAGTCTCCACCTTCTACCTTTAGGCACCATTAAGAGAGCATAGTTGTCATTCTGTGTGCAGTGTTCCAAAGCTTATTAACTGATGCATATTGTGTCATTACTTTCTCTTGTGATGCTTGTTTCTAGTCACCCTTGTGAACTTTGCAAGTGTCCCATGCATTATTGCGGTGACCTAGCATACCACTGCATGATGTAGTACACTATAGTCGTTGACATAACACCAATGAAACACCGTTCACTAGTATTACATCCCTCAGAGTGGTACAACAGAAACACAACAGGTCCAAGACATGACTATAGGTTACAACTCAACTCTTTACATAAGATCCAGAGAACACTCTAGGTTAAAGAGAGAGAAAGAAGCTTCTTACAAAGAAGAATCAGGAATAAACAACTCAAAAACCATCATACTATTAAGACTAGTATTTTAACTAATGGTCTGGCACTGCTGCTATTGCAATACGCTACAGAAATAGGTTCTATGGCTAGAGATTATATTCCTAGCTAATCAGTAACTTTGACTTCACTTGAGTTGGTGTATATGTTGACCTTCTTGACTTTATCGAAGAGCTTTATCTTTTGATGATGATTCTTGGAGCATGTCTTGATGTAGACGTCGTCTTAATGGCTTCAGAATCTAGCAAGGGTTAAGAAGATACGTTGAATACGAGCGTACTCAGCAAATTCACTAGAAAAGGAGTGTTTGATGCACTATATGTACAGCCACAGACCGTAGGTCGTAGGCAATGAAAGTTTTCATAAACCTTTCTTCAAAGGTTGCTTTTATTCTGAAAAGCTATGTCCGTCAGCCTTCACGAGTTTACTAGAACTTTCATGGAGTTCCTTTCCCGCCGCGTTCACAGCTCCTTCCCGGAACAGGGAGTAAAAAGTTACAGTTCTTATACTCTGCAGAGGTGCATTACTTTACCCATGAGAGATCAAATCCTTGTTGCACAACCGGGCGATCTTTCCCGTCCACACTTCCTATGGTGTGGGGCCTAGTAGATGATCCAAGCCAATCACTGTCCCCTTCGCGACCTCGCATGCCTCCTTGGTGTACACCATGCTCACATATTGAATTACGGCAATGGTTTGTACAGACCGTTAGATTCCAGAACTATCGTGGGACGTTGAGGGTTCCCACCCATATGCTGCATATCCTCTACGAATTACCAATTAATATGCACCCTACGAGTGATAACAGCCACGACCTACACATCCGGCTACATACGAGAGGAAGAAGATACAGCTGACTTCTCCACCCCATTCCAAATCTCATGGTTAACGCGTGATATACGACGCAAGAATCACTGGCGACATTGGTTGTTAAGTCCTAGATAATATGTTCCTTTACCACCGGAACTTTCATAGTAGGTTATTACCTCATGGTAAATAACCTATAATCACATTATTATGAAAATAGTGTTTTCTGTCCTTTTTCAAATGCAGGTTATGACAACATTGGATTTGCAAAATACTTTACAGAAAATAATCAAAGGACATAAGAAAGTGTGAACTTGCCTTTTGTGATTGCAAGATTATGCACTCACGGGCTTCGAGATAATATAAGATCCAATACCAATATCTGAAATCAGCATCATTGGTCTGGTAAGGACTAATTTTTAAATAAGCAAGATGCTATTATGCATAAGTAATGTAATGCAATTTCGTAAACTCGAATCCCGGAATGAGCATGGTTCTAGGGTTTGGATACTGGAAATGATTTCCTGTAGAATGTGTTGTCCCTTTTTATAAGTTTCACATTTGTGCTTCTTATTAGGGTTTGCGAGTGTGTGTGAAATAATATGTAATTATAATAAAGCACACACAATAATAGAATACTCAAGTGGGAAATCAATCTGAAGACTATATATAAGGTTTGTTCATCATTTAGAGTTTTCATAAAAATGCTTATGTTTTGCTTTATAATGTACTTTAAAATAATAACTTTTGAAGAAAATCTTACTTAGCTAAGGATAAGTATTTAAATTTTAAGTTAACCTTATTAGGTGTTCTTTCTAGTTTTAGTCTTTAAGTAAGAAATAATTACTCTATTTGAATAATGATATTAGTAGTATTTGAGACTTATCTATCTTGGTTTTTAACTTGGTTAGTTTGGTATTAAGATGCTTTATAACTTAATTATAACAGACCAAAGTTAACCATAAAACACATAACAAAGTCTTTAGCATAGTATTTAAATTATTATAGACTAAAGTTAACTTTAAAGACATAGATAGACTTAAGGTGTATTTCTTATGATACTTGTATCTTGTTCTCTTTATATTGTGTAACATCCCAAAAATTCCAAACTTAGATCACCAAATTCTAATCATCAAGATTAGGGTTAACAAAAACTTTTCTAACTAAACCCATGAATGCATGCATATGTGTATGCATAGATTTTGAAATCCTTTAAAACCACTTTCTTGTGTGAACCATTGCTTGTAAAATGTTTCTTAGATGAAATAAACATCATCTAAAATATTTCCCACACTTTTCCTAAAGACAAGTAAATCAAAACAAATATATTAAGAGAATGGTCATTTTGGCCAATTTAACTCTCATTCCTAATTGGCCATCTCAAACTTTCAGAACCTAACAGAAACTTTTCTGGATCTTTGCATCCCTTGAATGTACTCATAACAGAGTATCAAGGCCCACTTTGTGATCATCCAGAAACTTTCGAATGCATAGTTTAAATGAAATTTCAAAATTGAATCTTCTTCATATGGGAAGATCCCACTTTTTCAAAAACCACTCAAACAAGCTCAACTTTCAAAACCCAAGCATCTGCAGACTCACCAGCACCAATCTAGCAAACCCACCAAAAATCATTTCAAAATTTGGCCTCAAACACTATAGTGTGCAGTAAATTTCATCAAACCTCACCAGCGTCGTGTTCATGCGGCCATTTCATCAAACAGGTTGCAGACACAAATCAAACAAAACCTCAAACACTATAGTGTGCAGTAAATTTGGCCTAACTTGTTCCCTAGTTAGCTCACACATAGCTCAGTAGATCATCTAGAAAGATTAGCCCAACACTAGCACCCCTGTGAGCTTGCCATTGCCATTAATGGTGAACAACTGAGCACACCCATGTCACCCCATTGTGGACAGCAAGCTAGGAGCAGCAGCAAGCCTAGCCAGCATGTCTGGGAGGCAGCCCACCGTCCACCGCCACTCACTGTCCCAGCCGCGAGCGTTGCCAAGCCATGGACCACACGCACAAGCCGCGCCCAGACCATGCCGAGCGTGCGCCAGAGCGCCACCCTCGACCATCACCCACAGACCGCGCGCCGCCCTCGCCGCGTGCATACACGATCGCCACCACCCCAGGAGACCGCCAGACATCCCCGTTTGCCAACCCGTGCCATACAGCCACCGCCCGCCGTCGAAGTCGCCGCCTCTGCCGCGCAGAGCACCGTCCGTTCCAGACCAAACCACACCACCCCATGCCTCGCGACCATGTCGTTGAGCATCGCCAGGAGACACAGCACTGTCCCCTACCCTTGCCCATGCCTTTAGCCGCCTGTAACGTCGCCCCCGACAAGCTCACCGTGCGCCCCGACGGTCCCCTCGCTCGACTATAAATAGAGGCCACCCCCGCACGATTTCTTCACACCATCTCACTCCCCTCTCCTCACTGAGCGTGCCACACCATTCCAGAGCAAGGCGAGCACCACCTCGCCGGAATTTCACTGGAGCATGCCGCTGCCGGAGAAGAAAGGAGCCAGCGATTGGAGCCACCCCAGGAGCTGCCGCGACAACCCTTGAGTTCGCCATCGTCGACTTCGTCGTTCGCCCACCTCGCCGACCCTCGCCAGTACCCCGGTGAGCCCCCAGCGACCCTCACTAGCCGCGCTAGGTTTTGTTCTCGCCGGAGCTGTCTCGCGTCGATGATGACTCCCAGCCGTTAGATTAGAACTAGATCGAACGATCCACGTTGCCCCATACCGCTTTGCTTAGCCCCGTGTCACTGACGAGTGGGGACACCCACTTACGCAGCCCGCGGGAGCACTGCGCTTAGCAGGCCGGCCCGTTAGATTTTCCCGCGCAGCCCAGTTATTCAAATTAAACCTTTTTCTTTTTCTTTTCAAACACACTTCAGCACCCAACTTCAAAAATCAACCCAGATCGATTTAGTGCATCAAATTGGATGAAACCAATTTTGTTGGAAAGGTCTGTGAATGCTGAATCCAAGCCCGTTGGATTCAAGTCATTTGGATCTGTAGATAACCCATAGCAAAAATAACAAGGCAGAAGCTTTTCTGCATTCAAACATTTTTCAAATTTAAACCATATTAGCTTTTGAGTTGATTCCAACTCTCAAAAATCACATTCAACCATACCTTTCAGAATATATAAAAATATATAGGTTTACTTGCAGAAATATTGTTCAAGTAATAAAAGAATGCTACATAAGCATTTCTAGCCACTTTAATTAATTAAAATAAAAGGGTAAAACCTTATTAAATTGTGACACCACTTTAAATCACATTCTCTTGGACTACAATATGTGGTGATGACATGTGTCAACATGATCCCATGTTTAGTTTGGAGAATATTAAATCTTAAGTAGTTTTTCAATGAGTAGAAATTACTTTTCTAAAAATAAAAAGATTTAAACCAAGCCTTAACCTTGTAATGTTAGAGATGATGCTAGATCATTTGTAAGACCCTTGTGTGTGATGATTGCAAGTAGTTAAGTATTGTTTGGTGATTGTGTACCTCGTATTTATTCATAGACGCTAGTACCGACCAAGGATACGAGGAGGAAGGAGGATACTACGAAGAGGAAGCCGAGGAGAACTTCAACCACTGCTCTGCACAAGGAAAGCCTAATACTACTAGTTGAATGTGCAAGCTGATACTATACCAATGCAAGCCTTACTAAACAAGTTGACCTATGCAAGCTTATACTGATGCAAGCTAACCCTTGCAAGATACCCTACTGATACCACAAACCCATACTTGTGATATGACTACTATATGCCTTAAGCATATGTGATCATACCCACTTGATGAACCAAATCCTAGTTTTATGGCAAGCTTCTTGCTTGATTTCTTTATCGAAGCTTACTTAGAGTCTACCTAAGAGTTTGGTAAATACTAGACAGTTGTGCTGAAGGTTGCATAAAGAGCATAAAATTTGGCCTAAGCTAGAAAACCTTGATATAATCCTAAGATATAAGGTTGTACTTAGTTGAAACCCCACTAGTTTACCACCCCTCCTTAGTACTACCCCCACTTATAGATGCTAGTGCTAAGCATAAAACTTGATCAACCTTAGATGGGAATACTTGGTGGAAAAATGGTTATGAAAACCTTGGAATGATGGATCATTCTATTGAAATGTTTTGGACATGTGTTTCCAAACACTTGAGGATTTTGGTGATGAAAATGTTGAGGCATGAGCCTTAGCCCTTTATAAAAATGATGGTTGTCTGGATGCGATACCATTCCAATTTTATCGTACAACCACAATACCCGAATACTGGGTAGGGCTTAACAGGAAACTTATATACCTTAGTATTAGTTCCCTCCCGGCCAAGGTCTGAGCTGAGGCTACCTTGTGAAGATTGTCCACCTGTGCAGTACCCAAGATGACAGTGAGTCATGGTTGGGAGGCCAAACTCATAGGAGAGGTGCTTATACTAGGGAGTGTAATTGAAAGGTTAGGATTGATTATCCGCATACTGAGTATGGTGAATTCAGGATTTGTTCCTGACGGATGTATCGAATGTTGTGGTGAAAGTGTACAATCTCTGCAGAGTGTCAAACTATTCGAATAGCCGCGTCCGCGGTTATGGACAGTTGGAGTGGCCATACTGTTCCCCCGTCAGACTTTCCAAAATTACTTGTGAAATGAATTGAGACTTTGACTTGACCACAACAGAGTTGTGACTGGAATTACAAGATCCCACTTAGGAGTTATAAGTTTGTGACTAGCTTTGGAACTAAGTAGAGATAAACCTGGCTTTTTGCAAAACAACCCTAGAGCCTAGTGTCCTATTATCCAAAACCCCCTTACTTGTTAGTATTAGTTTGCGAGTACTTAAAGAGTACTCATGGCTTTGTCCCTGGCTCCCATGGCCAGACTATGAAGAGGAGTACCTGGAAGATGGACCCCAGGAAGGTTACGACAACTAGGATCATCTCCCATCGTCAGCATTGCCTGTGACCCCGAAGATGGAGCTTCGCCTACGCTACCGTTATTATTACGTATTCCGCTGCTTGAAGTTGTATTAAGAACTGGATCATGAGATCCCTATTTGTGTAAGAACTTATGTATCGTTTGTAATGGATGAAGTACTATGGTATCCAATTCTGTTATGTCTCGCAAAAATGGTAATCCTGGGATTGCGATGTATGGCATAACAGGCATCTAGGATTGAAAAATCCGGGTGTTGACATATTGTTTCCTTAAAGTTACTTAAGAATGGTTATACTTTTATTTGGTAATGGTTTCTTTACATTATAAATGTATAGAGGGATTTATCTCCCTATAAGGATGTGGTTATGGTTTATGAATAAGTAAACAATATTATTTACTACTTAAGAATTCACTATAGTGTTTTGATTTGTTTATAAACTTGTGGTTAAAGTAAAGGAATAGGTTTTATCTCATTACAAATTATTCTTGGAGATTTTATATTGGATAAGGATCCTTTTATAAAATAATCTACACTTATGGTTGAAGGATAATTCAAAAAAATTGTATTTAAATTGTGTTAAACCATTTTGACTTCATACTATCAATATATAGGACTAATGCTATTTATTAGACTCAATTGGATAATTTTTTAGAAATATTAGCAATTTTATTTACCCTTATATGAATTATTAACTAAGGAAATAAGTTTAAATTCAAGTCTTTAGGGTATTAAGTTTTTTATTTACTTTAAAAGTGGAATGTTACATTTTTAATATGTAGGTATTATTTTTGTGATCTTTTGGGTATATTACATTTATTTTTGTGATTTATAAATAATAAGATATGATTTTATAAGATTTATTACTTTATAAATACTTAATAAATAATAAATATTTAATTAAGTGAAATAATAATGCATGATTATAGTTTTAAATTATAGTTCTTATTTTTCTAAGATTTTTGGTATTTTATTTATATTTTTTCATTTACCATTATTTAATTATGAATTATCTATGTTTTATTACTTATAAAACCTTTATTAAATAATATTTATTTAAATAATTATCATAATAATATTTGATAATAGTTTTAAGTTGTAGATTTTATTTTTCTGAAATTTTTCATATATTAAAAATATTTTTCTGAATTATAAAACAAAAGATATTGTATTTCTAAAGTTTAATCAATTTCTAGAATTAATAAACTAATCATTAAAGGACTTATTGCGTAAGAGTGACATCAGCATGACATAGCTGTGTGGATAAAACTTTTGATACCAAAGCAAACCTAGTCCTAAGGTCACAGACATGTGGGCCAGTAGCCACGTTGGCATGCCACCTAGGCGTGGACCAGTCAACACGCTGACCTAGGTCCAGGGTGACCTCATCCTGACATCAACGTGACCTCAGCAATGGAGATCCCCACTGGTGACGCACGGGCCTGCGATTGGAGGTGCGCGGGCACATGAGGATGGTCGTTTTCGAACAAGGGATCCACGATGAACCTATTGGTGGCGGCGCCGCTCTAAAATTGTCACCGGAGCAGCCGTTGCGGCGGCGGTGAACGACAACAACGGCGACAGTTACACGGCGTGGGCTCGGTAGAGGAAAAGAGAGAGGCAAAGGGGAGATCCCTAAGGACCAGGAGCTCACCACGAGGCGGACAGAGGGGTCGTCGAGGAGCGAGGTGGACATAATCGATGGCGAGCGCGACGACCGGGGGCGGGGAACGAGGGTCGGATTGCGGCAGTGGAGTCCTCGCTTGCTTGCACGAACGAGGCAGAGCTCCCTAGCATCACGGCGAGGTTCGGGATGGCCAGAGGCGTCAGGAACACCGGGGCATCTGATCTAGGGTTCGGTTGCCACAGGAGAGCAGAGGAGAAGAGAGCGGGCAAGTGGGAGAGGATGAAGGTGAGAAGGCGTCGCGGTGGCATTCTTATCCTCCCAATTGACATCGGAGATAGCACGAATCACGGAGCAACGGCGGCGTACGGCGGAGCACTCGCCAACGAGCTGCTTCCAATCGTCGAGGAAGACAACGACGTCGTTTTGTGGAAAACCCCCTGGCATTCTTCGGATTTGCTCCGCAGTCCCTCCACGGACCCACTCGTCAGCCAGAGAGAAAGACAGATCGAGCCAGTTGATGGGATGCTACTAGGCTTCGGTGGAACGCGCGTGAGCGGTAGTTAGTTCCATGAGGAAGTGGGCCGTGGGACATTGCTGCTCTGGCTTTTTTTATGAAGCAGAAACTTTTTATTTATTCATTTTTGTATTCTATTTTTAACAACTAGTTTTGAATTTAAATTTCCTCAGTGGTTTGAATACCAGAAATTCTGTACAGTATATTAAATATTCCAAAGGTAACTATACTAATTATTTCCCTAATGATGTTTGTATTTTCAACACTCATAATTACATTAGAAATTATTTATTAAGTAGAATACTTAAAAACTAGGGTTTAAGGTTTTAGAATTTTGTTTAAGATCTGAAAGCTTCACTACAACATTGTTTTCACTTTATTTAGAGTAATATAGTTCTAAAGTTTTATAGGATAACTATAGGTTTTATTTCTATAAATTTTATTATGGGGTAATTCATAGGTGATTTATAATTTTGGCATCCCTACTTATTCTATGCTAATATGAGATGAGTGGTTAGGGAAATGGTTCAAAGAATTTGCCTAATGAATATAAATTGAATATTTATGAGGTGTTGATGATTAAACTCATTAATCAATTTAGGGTTTTGAATTATCAGCATTATCTATGAGTTTTAGATAATTTAATATACTTATATTTTTTTATTGTTATGAACAAAGATTAATGACTAAATGAATTGTCTTCATGTTTTTGATCTTTAATGATATCCCCTTTAAAATAGAAAGTTATCTTCTAGAAGGTCTTATGGAAAAGAATTGATAAAGATAACTCCTAAGCACATATGGTTATGGTAATTGAAAATGACAAAGATGTGCTTAAGTGATTTGCTATAGGAAAATACTCCTATAAAGCTTTGTGGGAATAAGATAATTGATCAATCATATGAATTGGATATTATGTTTGGTTAAAGATCTAAAGTTGAGTGTTTACCAAGAATTCCTATTTTCCATAATTCACAATCCTAGACTTCTGATTAAGGAATTCCTTTCCTAGATATTCTACTTCCTCCTATGCATCATCATGTGTTAACATGATGAGCTTTACTTCACAAAATATTCTTATCCACCTTTTATTCTTCTAAACCTAATTATTAATCCAATGTCTTAACACTAAAGCTTTCATAATCTTATCATATCCTGACTTGGTTATCAAATTATTCTACTACTAATAATCTCCAATCCAACAAATGATTACAGTTACCTCCATTCATACTCTTCCTTTATCATCCATTACCAACATTACTCCAATAAATGTATATATCAAATTATATTCTCCTCAAAAGGTTACTATCCTATAAGAGGAGTAATACTACTTCAATAACTCCACACTACTCTAGCTTCAGTTTAATTATACTGTCTTATATCTACTTAACTCTTGTATTTTATATACAAAATTTACATCACATCATGATGACTTGTCATGGCTAACCTAGAATAACATATGTATACTAGGGATCAATCATGTTCTATCCATCAATGTCACTTATACATGAGATAAGCATTCAATCTTGGTGACTAAAGCATGATCATTATAATCCTTTGATCCTTGATGGTTTAGGTTTCCAGTTGGCTAATCAAGGCCTTCATCAATACAACATTATAGTTGTATTGAAATTATCTTCTGTTTATCCTTATTGGACTAAGAGATAATATTCATTGACTATACCTACTTGATCCAATAGGATTGCTCCTTGGTAACTATCTCCAATATTCATCCTTGGAATCCTCTTTGTTACCATATGAATATATATTCCAATTAATTCCTCTATCATTACAGAAGTGGGTTAACTCCATCAATTATCACATTGATCTTATTCTCTTCCAACACTCCCATCATATAAATGATATTTAAATCTAACATTACCCCTCTTGTTACTTCTTCCTCTAAAGGTTTTAGAGTGGAGGCTATGATAAGGACAAGAGTTGATAGATTAAGAATTGATAGTTTAAGAATTTGTGAATCAATAGTTGATTACTCAACATTGATGAATCATCAGATAATAAGTTAGGGTTCATTAGAGATGATAAAGATTATGTAAAGAAATATAGATGGTGAATGATCTTGACTTGGTTTCTTTCCTACTCAATCTCACTAAAGAGTTAAGGTTAGATATTACCATGATACTCATGGTATAAGTGGATGAGGTTAAGATAGATCAAGATTTAGTTGTTACATTCCTATTATTTAGGTTATATTTATAACTTAGTATCCATGAATTGTTGTGATGAATATTATGATGTGATCCCCTAAGGATCAGATATAAATCATCAAGCAATGCATTAGGATTGAATTTGATTATATTTGATCTACCCTTAGATCAAATCATGTTCTCCCAAATAAGGTCTTAACAAAGGTCATTCTTAAACATACCACAGTCAACTTGATGATCTACTTTAATTACATCAAGTTGAGAGAGGTTTCAATCACTTTGACAAGTTTTATTTAAAAGCGCGAAAATTATTTGGATTTTCTATGCATGAATACAATGAACACATCTGTGTTCAGATTATTTCTAGGCTCTAATGCTGGGATGTTACAATTATATTACTACTCTATGAGGGACAAGCTGATTGCCACTATGCTATATTTTCTGCATGTGAAACAAACAAGCGTTTTTCAATGCATGTTATTCATGATCTTTGTTTGTAGCTTGCCATGTTGCATGCATATTTACTATGTACTATTGTTAGAACTCCATATTTCATGCACATGTTTAGAGTTCTTTGATCCCAGCTTTCAATGCTTGCAAATGGTTGGATCTTTATTGTGAGGGTGCATGTCACCTAAAAAATTATTCTTTTTATCACTTACCTACTCGAGGACGAGCAGGAGTTAAGCTTGGGGATGTTGATACGTTGGAAACGTATTTATAATTTTTGATGCTCCATGCTTGTTTTGTATCTACTTTGCTTTACTTGTACACACTTTGAGGTGCTTTTTACATGTTTTCTGGTACTAACCTATTAACAAGTTGCAACACGGCCAGATGCCTGTTTTCTGCTATTTTTGGTTTCAGAAAAGTTAGTAAAGAAATATTCTCGGAATTGGACGGGACAAAGGACAAAGTCAATTACTTTCCGTGGGGAACAAGAAGTCCAGAGGAGAGCCGGAGGGGCTAGCCAGGGGGGCCAGAGCCACCCCAGGCGTGGGGGCACGTGGGCCCATGCCTGGCTAGGGTTTGGTGGCCCTGGCCGCCTCCCGGTCTCGCCCCTTCGCCTATAAGAAGCCCCCAATGCAGAAACCCTGAGTACCCGATCAAAAATCCACGAAACCTTCTGTAGTCGCCGCCACCATCGTTCCTAGATCGGGGGGATCTGAAGTTCTTCCCGGCACCTTGTCGGAGGGGAGATCATCCCGGAGGCCTTCTCTCCGGTATGATGCGTGAGTAGTTCCACCTTGGACTATGGGTCCATGTAGTAGCTAGATGGTTGTATCTCCTCCTTGTGCTTTCATGTATAGATCTTGTGAGCTCCGTTCATGATCAAGATCTAATCTATTTGTAATCATGCATGTTGTGTTTGTGGGGATTCGATGGATATTGAGATTATTATGTTGGTTTGATTAATGGTTTTTTCTTTATGATTCTATCATGTCTGTGTTGTTTGTGATCTTGCATGCTCTCCGTTGTTAGTAGCTATCTTGTCCAAGTAGTTGCTAGTGACTCCAAGAGGGGGTATTTATGCTCGATAGTGGGTTCATGCCTCTAGTTTCCAAGGGAAGTGACAGAAATATCTTCGGTTGTAGATGTGTTGTTGCTACTAGAGAGAAAACAACAGTCTCTTGTTCATGGAACATGTGGACTGTTTACCTTACACACTTTGCTTAAAGAAGTTGTCTGTTTCTTGCAACTTAATGACGGAGGGGGTTCGGATGATAACCTGAAGGTGGACTTCTAGTCATAGATGCAGTTGGATGACGGTCTATGTATATTGTTGTATTGCCCAATCAGCCTCATAGGATCTTTCTGACTAGTAATTGTATTGTTATGCCTTGCTCAGTTCCTGTCAATTGCCCCGCTGTAATTTGTTTACCCTTCATGCCGTGTTGTTTATCTAAGGAGAGCACCTCTAGTGAACTATGGACCCCGGTCCAATCTTTACCATTCATACATCTTCCACTGTTACCTGTTTACTTGCTGCAAACCACAATTATCTTCCACACCATACGTTTAATCCTTTGTTACAACAAACCGGTGATGCTTGTATCTCTGATATCTTTACTTCTAGTCTTCATGTGAACTTCAGAGGTGCCTTGGCATTATACTATGATCTACAAACAAAGGCAAACGGGATACCACTCTATCATACCTTCTTATGATCATTGCAATGTTGCTTATGTTTACGTTTCATGCTACTTATTATTATTGAGTTGGTTTCTCTTCACATCTTGCAATGGCTATTGAGTAGACTTAGTTGCATACTTCTTATTATGAATGGTTTAAGTATCTACTCCTGTGCTGAGAATATATACATCATATGAAGCAGATGTGTTCGTGAAAGTTCTTTTATCGCACTCAGTTTTCAACTGAATTGCTTGAGGACAAGAAATAAGCTAAGCTTGGGGGAGTTGATACATCCAAAACGTATCTACTTTCCCGAACACTTTTGCTATTGTTTCTCCTCTAAACTTGTGTGATTTGGATACAACTAACACTGACTGACGTTGTTTTCAGCAGAATTACCTTGGTGTCTAGTTTTTGTGCAGAAAATCAACTATCAGGAAAAATTCCGGAAAATATGCCAAAAATCCTATTTCACTAGAAGATCCACAGAGCCAGAATACGAGACGGAGGGGAGCCCTGGGTGGCCCACACCCCCTGCCACACGGGTGGGCCCACCCAGCGCCTCGGAGGGGTGTGGCCAGCCCAGGCACCCCCTCGGCCTCTCTCTTCGCCTATAAGTTGTCTTCTGACCTAAAAACTCAGGGGGGTTTGACGTTTTTCCAGAAAGAGTTCCGCTGCACCGCCACCACCAGAAACCGCGATTCGGATCCAGAAACTCCGTTCTGGCACCCTGCGGGACGGGGAATTTGGGGAGGATCATTGCCATCGTCATCACCAACGCCTCTCCATCAACCATCAATGTTTCCCTCATCCATGAGTGAGTAATCCTCCACTACAGGCTATGGGGATGGTAGGGATCGGATGAGTTCTATCATGTAATCGAATAACATTGTTAGGGCATGATGCCTAGTATCTCTTTTAGTGCTATTTGACTTTGTTGCAACTTTTTGTGCTTAATGCTTGTCACTAGGGCCCGAGTGCCATGGTCTCAGATCTGAACTTATTATTGAATCATTATGATAGTATTGTTTGTGATCTTATCTGCAAGTTGTGTACACATATCATTGTCCGGATCGAAAGGCCCCGAAGTGATAGAAATTGGGACAACCAGAGGGGATGGTTGTGATGTGAGGATCACATGTGTTCATAGAGTGTTAATGCTTTGCTCTGGTGCTCTATTAAAAGGAGCACCTTAATTGCTAGTAGTTCCCTTGAGGCCTCGCTGCCATGGGCTGGCAGGACAAAAGATGTTGTGCAAGTTCTCATTGCGAGCACGCATGACTATATATGGAGCACATGCCTATGATTGCTTAGTACTTGGGTGCTTATTATCATTTATCTACAATTGCCCTATATCTTGAAGTTACTTGTTTAGACTCGTCCATGCAACACATGTCCATCGATCCCTATGCCTACCGCGCTCATATACTACTGTTTGCTACTACTGTTACTATTGCTCCTGTTTTACTGCTGCTGTTGCTTTGTTGTTGCTACTACAAACTATTGCTACTGATAAACTTCTATGAGCAAGAACTATTTCTAGGTGCAGCTGAATTGACAACTCAGTTGTTAAGGCTTGCAAGTATTCTTTGGCTCCCCTTGTGTCGAATCAATAAATTGGGTAATACTACCCTCGAAGACTGTTCAATCCCCTATACTTGTGGGTCATCAACAGCAACTTGCTATATTCTTATTGGTCTTCTCTCATGGATCGGCTCACTTTATATTTAGTAGGTCTTGGCTGGGCCTGACATCTATCACAGACTTTTCAAGAGTTGATGATGGTAGATACCCTATAACGGCATTTTTCACATGGCAGCTTACATGATGTCAGCAGTCAACAAGGCTGGCGAAACACATCTACCACGGTCTGAATTTTCGTGGTAGCCACAGTTTTTGAAAAACCGCGGTAGAACCTTTTCTGACATGACTTTTACCACGGATGTCCATCCATGGTAACAGACCTTTAACTACGAAATAACGACCTTCTACCACAAAATATGGTCATGGTAGATGGAAACGTTTCTTGTAGTGTTAGGATCCCAACGATTAGGCTCACCGCACACATGACAAGCGCCTTTCTTCTTATTAGTCTTCTTAAATTTGGTAGGCTGTGATTACTTGTTCTTCCATCAAACTTTTCTTTTCCATCAAACTTGTGTTTGTTATTGAACTTGTGAGGATGGTAATTCTTCTTATGTACCAAGTTGGCACTAGAACCACCCACAACACCTCGAGAGTGTGTGTCTTTTGCTCTCTCCTTCTCTTCCATATTAGAAGTCCCAATGAGATCCCGGAACAGAAAAAACTTTTCTATTATGTTTTAGAGAAATAGCAAAATTCCTCCATAAGGGAGGAAGCTTGACAATTATGTCTATAGCCACAAACTTGTCCAGTAACACACTAGTGAAGTGCTCAAGTTCTCTGGCAAGATACTGTATCTCATGAGCTGTATCAACCATGGAGCGGTCATCAGTCATCTTGTAGTTATAGAATTGTTCCATGACATACAACTCAGTGCCAATTTTCCAGACCCCAAATTTAGCCTCAAACGTATCCCACATAGCCTTGCCAGAATCAAGTGATGCGTAAGGATCAACAATGTTCTCGCTAAGAATGCTCAACAAAGCCGCCTTAAAGAGGGTATCGGTTTTCTCAAACTCTGCCTCCTGAACAGGAGTGAGTTTATCATCTGGTTTGTCAAGAGTGGCGTCATAGCAGCTCATTGTCTGAAGTCAGACTGCTCTCACACGCCACCTCTTATAGTGCATACCCTCAAAGGTTGGTGGCTTCATAGTCGTGGCTAAGCCACCTGGAGTAAATTTAATATAATAATTTCTTTTTGGATTGTTGGAAATATGAGAAATTTACTAAAGGGGTTCGTAGTAGAAAATAATTTTTTCCTGGCTAATGAAACACCAAACTGTCAAAGATCTATCTAGGAGTAACGTTGTAACGGAGAGAGGCTTTGGTAAGATACCCTTTAGACCAAAAGCCCATAAGGCTCATGCAGAACATGGATGATTTAGTTGTACTCGCCCGACCTCAAGGTCGCAAAGCTCCTCGCAAGTCATGCTTGGTCGCGACGATCTGGTGCCATAAGTGATAGCACCCCCGAGGTATCGCACACGTGCGGTGCAAGACGACGACTCCTGGATCTCTGATCCCTACCAAGATTACGGAAGTAGATCTTCTGGACGGAATCACTGCAGCACAACAGCGTGATGTAGCAAAGCAGTCTCTCGCTCGTACAACCCTTACTTTGGGGCCGCAGTCGCAAGAGATGAGAGATAAAATCCTCTAAGAAAAATGCCTTAGAGAATATTGGGTTGGATATGGTGTCCCTTTTCCCTCCCATATGGACCTTCTTATATAGGGAAAAAGAGGCTCCCCATCCACTAAAGTACCAGGGTGGGACTAAAGGGAGGAGGAGGGGAGGCACACATGCACGGGAGGAGAGGCGGCGGTCGACCAGCCAGGACCGGGTGGGCCACCCATGCGCAGCCCATGGAGGCATCAGCGGCCAGGGTGGTCCCCACCCATGCGCCCTCCAGGCAGCGACGACTGCTCCATGCGGCCCTTCTACTTGGTCCTTGTTCCCTATGGGGACTTGGTCCAATAGGAAAGTCGTCGCATTAAATCTAATTTAAATAGTATTTTATTATTAATTACAATAATTAATATAAAATAGGGATTTCTATTTCCGTGTCCCTGGTTCGTTAGGTGTATTTAGTTTTTCCAGCCGCTTAACTTTTCCTCACTTTTGCCCATCTTCTTGTCCGAAACTCTCGC
Source organism: Avena sativa (assembly GCA_916181665.1). Taxonomy (NCBI): domain Eukaryota; kingdom Viridiplantae; phylum Streptophyta; class Magnoliopsida; order Poales; family Poaceae; genus Avena; species Avena sativa. The sequence continues at coordinate 428,053,082 of OV702293.1, forward strand.
ATGGTCTGAAACTCATTGTCCGTCAGCCTTGCTGTTACATGTTGACAAGTGAGACCGCATTCAGTCGGGTCCCATAGTGGACCCTCGCCGTTATATGCTGACAAGTAGGATCCCATCATTACGTGCTGACAAGTAGGGCCATGTTCAGTCGAATCCCGTAGTAGGACCCTTCCATATTGGACTACGTGGGGCCGGCTTATTGGGAACGCGTTTTGGGGGATGTGGTGTGGGGCACGTTTGGTAGTTACGTGCGCCCTGTCGTCTAAATTGGAAGATTTATTTTTTGTTATTTTTATGATTGACCTTTTTAAGAGCGTATTTTCTCCTTTATATCACTAAGAGTTGTGTTAATTTTTATCCAAAAAGGTAGCGGATCTAGAGCAACTTCTCTCTTCATTCATGGTTCCTTTTGGCCCTTGTTTTTTCTCAATCTGGTAGAAAATCTAGAACAGCAAATCTAACCAGCACCATAAATACATTTAGTAAACATAGCATATGTAGATAAAGCAGCTAATATATGATATATAAACAAAGCAGATATAGATAAAGTAGCTAATATAGGATATATAGTATGGTACTTAAACGAGGTTCGATAATTAGACTACTCAGCAGCAGTAGCGGACAAGTTCAAAACAGACAACAATATAAACGAAGCTGCTTTACAGCGGCAGTAGCACAAGATTATTGGCCCCTCATGGCCTCCGCTAGGAGGGCCTCCGCCTCCTCCATCTAGCGCTTCCTCCACTTCTTGCTGCCCAGTCCCTTAACCTTGGGCACCTTAGGCTTGATCGGGAGCATGCGACCCTCCTCGATGGCCGCCTTCTGGAGGTTGCGGAGGTAAAAACCGAGCGCCTGGTGCTTGGCTCTAAAGCCGTTGACGTTCACGGACGGGCCACAGGTCTTCACGTCCTCGGTATGCCTCACGAGGGAGTTGAAGTCGATGGTGTCTAGCCTCCTGGTGCAGAAGGGGCACCTGTAGACGTCGTTGGCAAAGAAGTTATCGTACTGGCCAGACTTCAGCTTCCTCAGCACCTAACGAGTCTTGGTGTCCGTGGACTCGTCATTGCGGCAGACGTCGCTGCTATCCACCTGTTGGAAAAAACAGTAGAGTGCAATAAGGACATGATTGAGATACCTTGATTATCTAGATTGATTACTTGCATAAATTAACCGATTGAGAACCCCTGATTATTCCCCAATCCCCAAATCTATAACCAAATCAAATACTGATCCCAACTACAAATCGATGCTAGTATAATTAGGGAATCCCTTAACTTCAACTCGGAGGAACATAAAATAGGTTTGAAATAAGAACAGGGGAATTCATCGAAATACGAGATCTAACACAAAAGGATTAGCTACTATAAAAATACCTAGCATCCAACGATTGAAAATACGAACAATCGAACCCTAATAACACACGATCTAACATCGAACTATGGGAATGGGGGAAGAACAAAGGAAAGGGAGAAAACCCTAGTTACCTCCGACCATGGGTCCGCGATGCTGGTGTCGTAGGGGTTCTCCGGCCTGATGTAATCCTCCTCCTCGTAGGGGTCCCAACCATGCGGGGTCTGCCGGAGACCGGCGGGGGCCTCCTCGCTGGCAGCTACGGCGGAAGCGGGTTCGGGGGTCTAGACGGGGACGGTGACTGCCTTCAATGCCTCGACAGGGGCCTGTACGAGGACGGGGGCCTCCTCGCCAGCGGCTATGGCGGAAGAAGGGACGAGGGTCTGGACGGGGACGGCAGCTGACTTCGATGCCTCGACGGAGGCATGTACAGGGACGGGGGCCTCCTTGCTGGTGGCCTTGGAGGCGATGATGGACACGGCGCCGTTCTTATCCATCGCCGACATGGTTGGAGTTTTCTTAGGGGTTTGCAGAAGATGATGGGACAGTGGATATGGTTGCGTGAGTGAGTGAGCAAGTGATGAGTGAGAGTGAGGAGGCCTCTATAAAGGTGAAGGGAGGAGACATTTCGTTGCACCACCGTGCACCGCGTAACCGCATACGCTACTGCACTGTGCACGGCCACACGCGTCCGCTACCGCCCCGTGCACAGCGACACGCGTAGCGTGTGTCACGTTTTTTCCCTCGTGTCTAACCTTGTCCACTTAGTTGTACTCAGTTATACCCTCGAGTGTAATACTGTCAGTTTGATTGTACTTAGTTTTTTCCTCCAGTACTAACACTGTCGTGTGCAATATACTCACTTTTACCCTCCAGTGGCTGGTCAACAGAGAGTCAATTAATGGGTTTTAGTTAGCTAATTGAGTCATTTTATGCACAACAAATTCAAAAAGATCAAAACATAGTGGCATCTACCCAGGGAGTCTTATTATGTGGACTGCGACCATAAGAAATGTATATAAATCAAGTTTTAACCTAAATCACCACTTCTCAAATCACCTACTATCTATGAAGTTTCAAGGCTTTCTACTCAAGCCTCTTCCCAAAACATCCCTCCCCAAAACATAGTTTGTCTGAATGAGGAAATAATTTTCAAACTAATATATATTTGAATTGCAAATATTTTGATGTATGCTAAGATGTATTTTATTGTATAAAAGAAGCATTTTCCATTTTCTAAATCTCTTTCTGTATTCTATTTGAACCCCTTTGTCAGTTTTGCCCTTGGTTTTTAAGTTCTACTCAGTTTTCTCCTCTCTCTCTCTTAGTCACAAACTCTCACACCTGTGCTCATCTTGGTTGCTACGCTCTGATTGGTCGATACAGTTGTCACGCGGATCGTACCCACCAACCGTTGATCCTCTGATTGATCCTCTGTGATCTAGCGGGCATGATAACCCTTGTATCTGTCGGGGGGCACCCTCTATCCATGCAAAATAACGAGTTTGTCACCGGTACTTTAACTCCATAAACAAATGATTTTGAATATAATTTGAAGGTAAAGTGTTCAAAGGTGTATAATTTTTGTATATGCAAGTTTATGCATTATATTGCACTTCATGAAAATGATAAATGATCAGGATTTTATTAGCACAACATTATCATGTCCTAAGTGCTATTTCAAAGAGTTTAAAGGTGTATAATTTTTGCCATATGTAAGTGTATGCATTACATTCTATGAAAATGATAATCTCTCAAGATTTTCTTAGCACATCATTATCATATATTAAGTGTGATTTCACAGTGTTCAAAGGTTTATAATTTTCATATACGCAAGTTTAAGGATTACTTTTCACGCTCTAAAAATGGTAAACTCTCAAAGTTTTCTTAGGAGAACATTATCATGTCCAAATTGTAATTTGAAAGTGTTCAAGAGTTGTGTCAATTATAAACACTCTTTTACATTAAGAGTTGTATAATTTTTTCAATTTAAAAGTGTTTAAGAGTTGTGTCAATTATAAACACTGTTTTACATTAAGAGGTGTATAATTTTTTTAATTTGATAGTGTTCAAGAGTTGTCAATTATGAACACTCTTTTACATTAAGAGTTGTATAATTTTTTTAATTTGAAAGTGGTCAAGAGTTGTGTCAATTATAAACACTCTTTTACATTAAGAGTTGTATAATTTTTTATTTGGAAGTGTTTAAGAATTGTGTCAATTATAATCACTCTTCTATATTAAGAGTTGTCTAATTTTTTTTAATTTGAAAGTGTTCAAGAGTTATGTTAATTATAAACACTCTTTAATATTAAGAGTTGTATAATTTTTTTTAATTTTAAAGTGTTCAAGAGTTATGTCAATTATAAACACTCTTTTATATTAAGATTTGTATAATTTTTTTTAATTTGAAAGTGTTCAAGAGTTGTGTTAATTATAAACACTATTTTACATTAATAGTTGTATAATTTTTTTAATTTGAAAATGTCAAGTGTTGTGTCAATTATAAACACTTTTTTACATTAAGAGTAGCATAATTTTTTTAATTTGAAAGTGTTCAAGAGTTGTGTCATTTTCTTATTTCTTATACATATATCTCCCTATTTTTTTAATTATAAACACTCTTTCACTTGATTGTAGCCGAGACATTAACTTGATAAACCAATTAAATCATCGGAACGGCTCGCCGACCGTATTCTCCACAACAAGCGCCCCCGTCTAATCGGAACATTTTGGTGAGAGATCTAACCTTCTCTGCACACGGTTGCCATTTTTATCCTTCATACAGGTCAACGGGACGGCACCATACGGTGGCCAGGACGAACGGGAGGCCGAAGTGAAGCTCGACAAAGAGCCGCCGTCGCCGGAGAAGAAGAAGAAATGGGAGGAAATAGCACGGGCGCGGGGCTGGCTCAAGTGGATAAGCTGTCCGACGCTCACGTGGATATGATGTAGGTCCTATGCTGATATGGATAAGTGGAGAGAGGTGTCCACTATGGGAACCAACTTAACGCGGCCCCACTTTTCAGCACGTAACGGCGAGGGTCCACTACGTGACCCAACCGAATACGGCCTCACTTGTCAGCATGTAACGGCAAGGCTGACGGACAGCGAGTTTCAGAACGTGCGAGAGTTTCATACTAGGAGATGGACAAAAGTGAGGAAAAGTTAAACGTCTAGGAAAAAGTGAGTACAACTAAGGAACCAAGGGTACGAAAATAGAAATCCCTATAAAATACATATTCCTTAAATTCTTTTGATCCGAAAGTCCTTTCTGTTCACACCAATTTCCTTAGGAATTTTCCTAGAATGATTCCGGTTATCTTACGGAACACTTCTAGTGTTCATTTCTCTTTCTTCATATGATTCCATCAATTCTAGAATGATCTCTAGGTGTCGTAAATTCCTTAAGTGTGTTACCCTACAGTTTGGAAACATCACAAACATGGTCGAGACGACTCTCAGATAAGTGATCAATAGCGGGACCTGGATTCCCATAATGAGCCATATGCATTGCATGATTTCAATGTCGTTTGAACCATAAACTATGAGTCCAAATCTCTTTGTTACTTCGATACCTGACTTATCTGATATCTGATCATCGGTATCATGATACCTTATTTAATCTCAATAATTACAAGTGTTGCTTTACTCGTTCCCGTGATATTCATTCCCATGAACTAGTCATACGTTGCGCGGCTTATGAATGTAATTCACTGAGTGGGTCTAATGTATCTTCCCGTCACGTAGGACAACAAATCCCGATCTCGATGCATGCGCCTTAACCTGTACCTCTGGAATACCCAACATATACCTTTATGGTCACCCAGTTATGATCATGACGGTTGATGCTGTCAAAGTAGCCTTGAGTGATAGTGATTAAACATGATGTCACGGTCTAAGGATTAGGATACTTTGTTTTTAGCTATTGCGATGATGATCATGTGACTTGATCATGTTGTAATAGTTATATTGGATAATATACATCACATCATTCACTAATAATATGACTTCATTGTCAGTTGTCATAAATGCACCATGATCTTGGGTAATGTCCATCACATCATTCACTAATGATATGACTTTATTGTCAGTTGGCATAAATGCACCAAGATCAGGAAATCTTGATCATCAGTTGTCCAATGAACTAGTTAAATAGAGGCTACTAGCAACCTTTAGTTTGTTTATATTTTAACATATATCAATGTTTTCTATTGATACAATTATATCATGACATAAAACTATTATGAAGTACTGAGATATGATAATAAATATCTTTATTATTTGCCTCTAGAGCATATCTACTTCATTTACCATAGAATTTTAATCAACAAAAATAGTAGATAAAACGTGAATAGAAATATAGTAATATGACTAATCATGGAATCTAACAGAGAGAGTGTAAACATCAATTCTAAAAGAGATTGCTACACATAGTATATGAGGCATAGTTTGCAATAGTAGAAATATGATCTTACCAAGATAATTGATGAACACGTACAGTGCAGAAGAGGAACCGCTCGCGTTGATGTTGGTGTTTTTAGCCATGTCGTTGAAGAGGTGGTCGACATCGGGGAATAAGTCATCATCCGGTAAGACGTTGTCGTCGTCCATGACGACCCAGTAGTCACGTGAAGCGCTCCCCCGGAAAGAGGCGGGGTTTTAGAGGCCCACTATCCCGTCTAAAGGTGCACGCCGCAAGTAGGGATGGGGAAGACGTGGAGATTGCACAAGCTCTGGAACTAGAGGCGCTGGTAGTGTTGTTGTATTTTGTGTAGATAGGAGCGACCTCTCTTATATAGGCACCAGAGGAACAGGCGAACATGTTACGTAAGGAGATGAAGCAAAGAGTCCGTATTAAAAATCTACTCACACAAACTGTTCAACTTCGCTGGCTCTTTCATATTCCTTCGTGGCAAACGAGAGAGATAACTCAAACGCAATGCATAGGTAGATCCTCGGCTCGGCTCATACCCACAACCTGTGGCGAGACGGGCAGAGGAGGAGGAGTACGTGTGTATGTCTCTTCTCTTCCCATGCTATTACAAGTGGTGGAGCAGCCTCCCTTATAAGAAGTTCAAACTCTCACTTAACATGTGGGCTAAATTTTGTCCCACCACTTTCCACGCATAAATTGATCAAATGGGTCTCTGAAATTTTAGAAATTACTGCAATATAATAAATGCACTAGGCTATATTAGGAAAAATTCCAACGACCTGCCACTTCATCTTCCTCATATATATGATGCGGAGGCCAGGGTAGTAAGTTTTGCATTATCTGAATGGGCGTATCCAATGTTTAATTCTAACTTGGACCATAAGCTGGGCCCCACTACATGTGCTATAGTAGACTGAATCCCTCATAATGTTTAAAGACGACCGAGGCCTTAAGCTAGAGCCCACATGGCTGATTTCTTTTTCTATTTGCCCAAAAGATGGAAAAACTGCCATGAGCCTACGTGCACAATGAGGAGATGGAGAGAAACAATTGGTGATGTAAAACCATGTTGGTTCACAAGTTGGGGCACTATCCTATCCGGTTTTATCTAAACGTGGAGATTCCCCTTTATACGGGTCTAGAACCTTCGCTTCTAGGTTAGAGCGCATGCATGCGAGGGAGAACACATGCAAGCACCTATACCAACCTCTCACCACACTCACACACATATGCTAGGGACACATGCAAGTTTTCATCTGATTCTGATGTTCTCGTGGTCTTCCTCTGGCGAAACCCTAATCTGTGCACACTCGGATCGTCTACCCCCTAGACGTTCCTCTGACAGGGGTAGCCCGGCGTAGCTCTCTCTTGTTTTGTGTTTGTTTAGGTCATAGGGTGATGTAAAACCATGTTGGTTCACAAGTTGGGGCACTATCCTACCTGGTTTCACCTAAACGGGGAGATTCCCCCTTATACGGGTCCAGAACCTTCGCTTTTAGGTTAGAGCGCATGCATGCGAGGGGGGACACATGCAAGCACATATACCAACCTCTCACCACACTCACACACATATGCTAGGGACACATGCAAGTTTTCATCTGATTCCGATGTTCTCGTGGTCTTCCTCCGGCGAAACCCTGATCTGTGCCCACTCGGATCGTCTACCCTCCTAGACGTTCCTCTGACAGGGGTAGCCCGGCGTAGCTCTCTCTTATTTTATGTTTGTTTAGGTCATAGGGTGATGTAAAACCATGTTGGTTCATAAGTTGGGGCACTATCCTACCCGGTTTCACCTAAACGGGGAGATTCCCCCTTATACGGGTCCAGAACCTTCGTTTCCGCATGCATACGAGGGGGGACATGCACATGTGATTGAATCTTTGAACAACTTCACAAAAATTTGTGACATATAAATTTCACGCACATGTGATAATAACACACAAACATGCAAATTTCTCAGCTTGTGAGAAGATTCGACATTTCATATGGGCGTGAAGACTATTATTCGGAGGCTACGAATCCATCCAATTGATAAAATAGAACCTAAATAATTGATACTAATAAATAAATACAAATAATTTGGTAAGGAAAAAAATGTGCACCTGTACGCCGAGGGTCACCGTCGGCATAGGAGGGACGTACGCCGAGGGTGACCGTCGGCGTAGCCTATGCCGACGGCGGCTCTCGGTGTAATGCTGACACCATTAGGGCCTGTTCCGGCTTGGCCTGTCTAGTGCCACGCGGCCACCCCGTACGCCGACGACTACGTTACGCCGACGGTCACCCTCGGCGTACCTGCCGCTACGCCGAGGGCTCGGAAGCTGGGCTGGCCTGGCCCGGTGCTACGCCGACGGCCCCGACCTTTGGACGTCGGCGTAGCGGCCGGCCGTCGGCACACATCGCCATTCCTGTAGTGGGTTTTACCGGTGCGGTCGACTTTAAACTTTATTTCCTTACTACCAACCTCCACAATGTTTAAATCTTCTTACGGTCGACCTCAAGCTTCCTATGACCGAGCTTAAATCAACATTGGAGACGCCCCGATACATGACATGGCGTCTTATTTTGCATTGTGGACTAGCTGGCCTCGTGCTGCTGGAATGGGGAAAATTGTCAATACATCTTCAAAATCATGTGCAAAGTGGTGATAAATCTAACATTATGGAGCAATTTGTCAATAGTGTACAAAAACCTCTTGCAAAGTGAACTTGTCCATCTCTGTGTATAGCATGAGAAATGGAAGTGTTGAGAGTTCAGATCGACGCAGACTTGGCACATGATTCATAAACATATCAAACACTGGTAGTCTTTCAGCTGCATACTTATATCACTGAGAAAATAAAGTACACACACACGAGTGCCGTGAGGCGACAACACAACACACGGATACACACGCGTAGAGAGATATAAGTTGGGAACAATATATGCGTCGATATCGGTACATTCCTTGTGAATTGTGATAACCTTCTGACAGAAGATTCTTCTAAAGAGAGTCATGGGTACAACAGAAATAGTTTACAACGTACGGGTCGAAATATATAGTCATGAAAAACAGTTACAGATCATGATGCAATGCACAAAATCTTTAGTACGCAGTTGAAGCATCTAATCTTTCGGCGTGCGCTCACAGATTCGAAGGAAATCTTTATTAGCATTATATATAGCATACAGTCAAATTGTCGATTTGCATGGAATGTATATTCTCAAATTCTCCATCTAGCACCTTCCAACTTCCAAGACATGCCTGCAACCAATTCTTTCTTCACATAGCTTCAACCAATTGTTGTGCATTCTCGTGGAGCCCCTTTCTCCGATTCTTCTGACCTCTAGCTAGAGAAGATATACGTCAGTATTCACTGATCAAGTATATACATGCTATTTTGTTTTCTTATGAATAGGTAATGCATTAGCTAGCTTTCAACCAGCATACAGTTTTATTCGGTTGGGAAGTGCTCATGCTTTTTACTAGAATCATATATACTAGTAGGAGTATTCAAAATACAGCAGCACCAGCCAAAGAGCTTGGTATATATTGGCAGCTGAATCCGCCTGACTTGGACAGTAGAACACTAGTCAACTGAAAGCACATCACTGATCACTATCTAGCAACTGACTACTCGTCAAGACACCATTCGTCGTGGCTGCATGCGCATGCTAATAGCTTTTTTTTGAGAGCAATGCATGCTAATAGTAGCTAGCTACGGCAGACCAGTAGGAGGCTAGCTCTAGCCGACTATGCATGATGTCCAAAGCCCATTAGCACTATCATTACAAACACAGACATGATTCCTTGATTCCAAATAATATGTGCTACCTGGTGCGTGATTATCTCAGGGAACTGCAATAATAATCCACTTGTGAAGTTGTTAATGTCGCATAGTGTTGGAAGGAATCGATGGCCCCCGTCCCCTTTTGTGAACACTTGCGCTAGATATTACAGATTAACAGGGGACGCATTATTCCTTGTCATTTGCTTTGCTTTTTGTCCATGATGTCTAAGCCAGTAATCTTCGAGCCTAAAAGCTGGGGGGCAGGCTGTGACATAGTATATGCTTGTTAAATGTTGGGCATAAAGTCAGCTTGACAACTTGGCCCATTACTTCTCTTATTTTTTGTGATGGAACATGTCTGTGCTAGTCATGGGCCATGCCAAATTTGTGAGATCATACATTATTGGCTTATTATCTTCTTTTCAATATAAGGCAAGCAATCCAGGATGCAGATCTAGCTCGTCGGAATTTTTGCTTTTTGTATGGCCCTGACCTAAGAAAAGCCAAAAGTTGTTTCTGTAGAGGAGAAAATTCTAGACTATCTAGTTACATCCATACATATCTACTAGCTACCCGTGCCGACTGCGGACTGCTGTGCAGCTGTGGTAATACTAATTCACATTGATTATGTAGTTTCAGCAATGGTAGACAATCCTGCTTTGGGATTATATTGCATGAAATTTAGCTCATGATCGATAGAGCCGGCGATCTTCAGGGTTCAGATTGTTGAATATAAATATACTACCTAGTCTCTTTCCATTGGATTGATCTTTTGAGATAATTAGCTATGCATAACTTTTTTACGATATCAGAGCCAAAAGATCTTGAGTTCAAGAGCCTACTCACGTAAAAAAAAAGATTTTGTGGCCTTTTTCTATCCACGGTAAGGACTAAAATACTCTAAACATGAGGGGGTGTTGAATATAAATATACTGCCTATCCTCTTTTCATCAAATCGATTTTTTAGAATAATTGGCTAGTGTATAAATACTTACAGATGTCAGTCGTATGCAGTGTTCAACATGGACAAGTTATGTCACATCCTTGCGTCCGAAGAAACGAAGACTTTTCGTTTTCCTTCTTGGAGGAAAAAAAACGAAGAACTGAGGTTAATTCGCCGAGGATGCATCGTGAGATATGGCATCGATCCCGCTGATCTGGAAACCAACAAGCTATCTCCACAAATCATTAATGAATTATAATATCCTAGCAAGAGGCAGTTATTAATAAACGATCATCAGCTGATTTGTCATCCAAAGCAACGATGCTTTCCTACGTACGTTGGCTCGGCCGAATAAACCGTACGCGTTCCCCAATCGCCGTCCGGCGCGCGCGCACGCTCTAGCTAGGCATTTTCCTCGACCTCGTAGCCTCCTGGGATGCGGCGTCTTTGCCTTTGCCTGGTGCAATTGGCTTCCAAACTTTAGAAAAATACCACTAGCTAGCTAGCTAGCATCTTTAGTTTAGTGGAGCTAGCGGCACTGCTCTGCTGCGCCATTTGCGGCAGGTTTAATCAGATCCATCTTGCCACAAAACTAACGTACGGCTTTCCTCCCGCGCCGGCCGGCCCTATAAATATGGATCCATCGAGTACTCCTCCGGCCACAAGTCGATCCATCCATTGGTCTCCACAAGAAGCCAAACTGGTAGATATATAGTGAAGCCTAGCGAGATCTTGTGTTTGCAGTCGAGTGTGAGAGAGAGATCGAGATGGAGTGGAGCACGGCGGAGAACGAGAGGTTCGAGCACGCGCTGGCCACGTACGATCACGGCGCCGCCGGCCTCTGGGAGCGCGTGGCGGCGGCGGTCGGCGGCGGGAAGACGGCCGACGATGTGAGGCGCCACTACGACCTGCTCACGGTGGACGTCGGCGACATCGAGCGCGGCCGCTACGGCTACCCCACCGGTACCGGCGGCGCCAACAACAACCATCGCAGCAACGGCAGGAACAGGTACGCACGCACGCAAGTATAGGGTACATGCATATTTCACTTCCGATCAAACGCTTACAAGAACTTTGTGCTGTCGCCTGCAGAGCCAACCGACCCCAGACATGAGGGGATTTATACAGAGTCGAAAATGGATGAAGCACAAGTACAAGTACGAGCAAATTATGCAAGCGTGCTGTGTTTATGTACGTACTCCGTATGACGTATGTTTGGGTCTTGGAGTATAGGTATAGTATAAGCATACAGCTCTGTCGCGAGACAAGACTACGTGCGTACTAGTACGTGTGTGTGTGTGCGCGCGATCCTCTTGTGTGACCGTAGGGTCCATGCATGGGTATAAACTGTAAAGCTTGCACTACTTTTGTGATGGCTTGTATGTAGGGACGAAGCTAAAAAAATCTTTTAATGGGGTCAGCTTTATAACCTCTAAATTACATTGAGGTCATCTTTTATAAATAAATATCACTTAGTACAAATTAGTGAGGGTTTTGCTAGTTTTCATTGGGGTCAGCTGACCCCAATACCCATAAGGCAGCTCCGTCCCTGCTTGTATGCTACCGATTATGAATGAATGAATGACTGAATTACAGTGATCCTTGTAACGCATATCTGATTCCAAACTAATTAACTACACATCGTCGTTTTCCCGAGAAATTACTCCCTCAATCTGCGCATAATTTTGCGTGCTAATCAAACTATACAAAGTTTGATCAAGATTATACAAAATAATATAAATTTATAAAATACAAAAATAATATTATTAAATTGACTTAGTGTATACTTTTATATTATATAAATTTTATATCATACAAATTTATATTATTTTGTATAATCTTGATCAAACTTTATATAGTTTAACTAGCACGCATAATTATACGCAACCTAGACAGAGGGAGTAGTAACATTCCCTTGCTCAACTCGGCCCACCACAACGCACTAGTAGTACAAATCGGAAATATTAAATCCCTGCATCGTACCCGGAAGCGGTGTTCCGTGTAAACTTGGAACCATCACTTACAGACCAAAATATTCGTCCGCGGCCCAGGAGTGCCTACTCGTATGGACATCGCACACGATGTAGAAAAATAAAGGGTGAGTAAAGTTCTCACACACAGTTTTTTCTTTATCACACATCGCACACCACTCATTTTTAAGATGAACGTGCGGGATTATTTTGCTATGGTTACAATGTTTGTCGTGTTTCAGTTTCATCGCACCTTCTCAGATGGACGGGATACATTTGGTCGTGTGTAATTCCCGCCAAGTTGCCTCATGGGATCCGTTCGGCGCGTGTACCTAGGCTAGCTGCTCGCCTTCTCCTCTCCCGCGCATCACGCGTTGGTGACGACGCAACTTTCTTGTCCGTGTCATCAAACGCTATAAAGTTGTGTATCGCCGCCCTCTAGGCACACAACAACTCAAAGGGAGATCGACATGGCTCACGGTAAAAAAAAATGCTCGCCTCTTGCGTGTGGTAGTGACGGCTGATGCGGCATCGCCGTGTTGAGCAGGTGTCTCTGGCGCGGGATAGGACCACTCCCTCCTGTCGCCGTACCTCTACGTCGGCTCTCCTCCCCCTCCGTACTTTGACTGGTCCTCCTCGGACGGCAACTCCAAAGGGAATTGGGAGGACACCAAGGGCATGTCGTCGCCGACGCCGAAGCATTATGCTCTAGAATCCTGGGAGGAGGCTAAACACGAGGCCAAGGAGGAGGAGGAGATCCTTCATGGCAAGGCGCAAGGAAGAAACGGTACGCGTTGCGAAGGCCGTCAATCACATGGCAGTGAAGCCTAGACCTCTAGCTCCACCTGCAAGGCTAGTTTTGGAAGCCCTAAATGCAATAATAATAATGATTATTATTTATTTTCATGTTTTTATTATTTATATTTATTACTCTATGTTATAACTGCTATGTATCTTAATTGTGAGAATTGAAGGAAAACTCATAAGCACGTGTGGAAAGATAAATACCGACTTGTTCCTAGTCACGCCTCTAGGACTAGCTCATGTGTTGTGCGGTGATTTAATTTCCTCATCATGGGTATAACTTCTATAGTAACAAAGGATATCACCAATAGTGAGAGTACATTGTTGGAAAGTATAAGGGTACTAAACTAATCCACTAAATGATTTACTACGTGTCGTCTCCATGAAAAAAGGGTATCGTGGATCCACCTGGACGGGCCCGCTACCACCACCCCATGAAGACCCAAGGAGCAGTCATGTGTAGTTTGGCACGGACACAAGCACCTAGGTACGGCTCACCCGGGAAGGATGGTTGACGTCACCCATGATGCCCACCTCGAGCCTTCAAGCAGAATAGTGGCGCTCTTCGTTACTTGGCAATTGACGCATAGCAAGTCAGAGCCCACTTCTAGGAGAGAAGCAACCTTGATGTGACGAGTCATGCCCTCATGTCATGGCAAACCAGATGCTCTAGCTCGAAATACAGACAACTCTCGCCACACGCCATGAGTGTAAGAATCCCCGCGCCACGTTCCCACCACACGTCGGGTGTGGGGCAACGTGTCGACGGGTCGCAGCTGGTGTCCCCTTGCAGTTATGAAAGGAGACGTGAGTCGGGTTAGGAGAGGGGCATAGAGTAAGCCAGATACGTGGTACGAGTCATAGAGGAGAAGGCTTGGCTGAGAAGCTACACCGAGACTTGTCCCCGAAGACAAGAGTTGTAACAAAGAGATATCTACCGTATACATCTTAGTTGCAGGATGTAGGGTTTCAAACAATGCGGCCCGGACCTAGCTAAAATACCACTGTGTGTTTGTGTCTTGTTCCGTGCTGATCGATTGAGCTTGCTGCATGTTACGCCTCTAGATGAACTAAAAAGGGTATTGTCGTATCTGCATTGTACATGAATCAGGACTACATCATTTGGCACGCTAGGGAGGGGTGCGGGCGTAGCATTCTCCATCAGTGCTATCTTCACCAACGATCGCCACTATACCAAGAAGCACTCGAAGAGCAAGCGGCCCAAGGAGCAAGCAAACCGAGGAGTGAGTGTTCCAAGGATCAACTGGCGCCCAACAATATTGATTCATACATTAGATAATCCCATGATTCCATATGCCATCAACATAGATAAATCCAGAATTCCATGAGATCTACAATATAATTCTGGAATTCCAGAATACCAAGCACGCAGAGTAAAGCATGACATAGTCTTACATAACCAAACACAAATAGCAAATAAGTTCACGCTAAAAAGGCACAAGCAAGCAAAGAAAACGCCTGAAAGACAGGTGCTTGCGCCCGACCCTTGCAAATCCACGAGACCTAATAGAACTACTTCTCCCCCTTTGGCATCGAAACGCCAAAAAGAAAGAAAAGCGATGCTAACGCCCCTGAAGATCACTCCTTCTCATCCTCGTCGTAGTCATTCCCGTCCCCTTCCTCTTCATCATACTCATCATCATCGTCATCAGCTGGAGGAGTGGGTGCCCTCGGTGGTGGAGGAAAGAGGCAACTCTCGAGCTCGCCGTAGTTGATCCCTGAAGTGTTCCACTGAGCATACGGTTCCGGAGCAGTGGGAGGAGGTGGATGGCCCGTGGCACCTGAGACATGGTGAAGAATAAGCTGCTGAGTGTGATCTCTCCCATGATCCCTGCGGTACGCCTCATATTGGCCCTTGTGAGTGTCAATGCCCATGCAAAGGATGTACCACTGGAACCAAGTGATCTGCTTAACCTCGCGTGCCATTGGGGACTCCGCGGAACGACGACCACTAGCCCGTGCATCACGCATGAAGGACTCAGGGGCAGTGGAAGGGTGATGGGTCTTCTGAGCCTTGTTGTAGATTTTCTTGGGCTTGTGAACCCCATCCAAAGCAGTGCCAAAGTCCTCATGGGGCAACATATGCTTGATGAGCATCATAATGAACGGAGCATAAGGAATAAAGAGCCTGTTGATCATAGCATCCGTCATCTCATGATAAATGTAGTCCATGACATCCAGTTTGTAACCTGTGGCTAAACCAGAGTTAGTGGCACACTCGTGAGCAAAAGCAAGGAGAGGAACCAGGTGGCCACGGATCTTGTCATTGTTGCCACCACTAGGAGCGATGCAGTCCCTAAATATGCCAACAAGGGAGACATACAAGTGAGAGAGTCCAGTGAAAGTACCAGCAATACCATCAGAAGTAAGACAAGGGCGAGCACAATGTCCTTGGATGGCTTCAGTGGAGAAATGATGCGATGGCCATAAGGAGTGTCACGGCCATGGGACGCATACCCAAGAACCTGCCCAAAGATGCGGAAGTCCGACTGAATCATTGTAGTCCCGGTCATCCACTTCATAGTGCGGCGCTCATCACCGCAAATCACAAGTGTCGAGAAAAACTGCCTCACCACAGAGGAATCATAGTTGCATTGAAGAGTCATAAGGTTGTGGAGGCCCATCTTGTTGGTCACATCCAGTGCCTCAAGGAGCCTTGCCTTGTATTGAGCCTCAGTCAAGTTGATGG
Organism: Avena sativa; assembly: GCA_916181665.1. Classification (NCBI taxonomy): domain Eukaryota; kingdom Viridiplantae; phylum Streptophyta; class Magnoliopsida; order Poales; family Poaceae; genus Avena; species Avena sativa. The sequence continues at coordinate 428,069,067 of OV702293.1, forward strand.
GATGCATGGGGCGAAGCCTGAGGGTGGCATACACATCATCATGAATAGCCCGAAAGTGGGCATTCCAAAACATAGAGTCCTCTGGGGGACCATCACTGTCAGCCTCATCGTAGTAATCAGTCTGGAGAATGGAGGCATACTGAATATTGTCCATAGCCTTGTAGTTGGGCCGAGACTGTTTACCCTTGCGAGATGCGGTCCTCTTTGTTTTCTTGCCTGCCTCTGCCATCCGTTCAGCCTCTCTTGCTGCTCTGCTGACCTCGGTTTCGTCAATGAACTTCCCTTCTATAGTGGGCTTGAGATAACGGGCACGGGAATGACGAGAGAAGGTCTTGGTCGGCTTGGAACCACCTGTGAAAAGCATGAGAGGGATAGCATGGAGATAAGGACACACACAAGTCTAGGAGAAACAATAGAAAGAGTAGAAAAACAATCCATGAGTGAATGATGTGCATTGCATGTGTCAGGACCAAACCAGACCAGGGTTGAATCTCCAGGCCGGATTATTCGGCCCTGGCAGGGGCGGATAATCCGCCCCCCACATAAATTTTCTAGAATGGCCCAGATCTACCATGGCAAAACTGATCGGGCACTAGGGTTGCAATTCTACTGATTCTAGCATGTAAGGAAGAACACCAAGGATCTTCTACAACAAGATTTCCACCAAATAAAATGCATCCCATACAAAAGGAGAGAGATGAGGGAGTTACCCTCACTCATTAGAGGAAAATCGTGGAGGAGAAGATACTCGGAGGCGAGGTGAAGAAGATCCGGGGAGAGCCCGGAGAATCCGGTGGTCAAATCTAAAGGGTTTCGCAGCATAGTAAACAAAAAATTCTACGGATGCGAACGGGAAAGCCAAGATCTAATCTAGGAGATGCAATCAATGAGAGGGATATATGAGATCTTCATACCCTTGAAGAAATCGCACAGTAGAAATGTTCAACGGGACATGGTTGATGTAGTCGTACTAGCCGTCTCCTCCTCGCGATCCGATCCGATCCTACGCCGCAAGTGACGACGCCTCTGAGAGATGCACACGTACGGTGCCGCGACGTCTCCTACTTCCTTGGTCCAGCAAGTGGGGTGGAGAGATGTATTGGCTCTGCAGCACGACGGCGTGGTGCTATGGTGGAGAGTTTTTGCAGCAGGGCTTCGCCTACACGCAGTCGGGAGAGAGAGAGAGAGAGAGAGGAAGGGCAGCAGCTGGCGGCTAGGGTTTTGGGGTGAGGGGAGCGTGCGCCCCCTGCCCACCTTATATAGGGGGCTGGCCGGCCCCCTTGGACCCTCCTCCAAGCCCTAGGGCGGCGGCCCCAAGGGTGGAGTGGGGGCAAGTCTTCCCCCCCTTCTAGAAGGTTTCCCTAGGGTTTCCCCTAGGGTTTAGCCGGCTGGGCCTATGGGGCCTTGTGCCCCTGGCCCAAAGCGGCCAGGGCACTCCCTCGTAGGCCCACGCACCCCTCCGACAAGTGGGGCCACGTTGGTCCCACTCCGGAAGCTTCTAGAACCTTCCGGTACAATACCGAATACTCTAAAACGATTCCAAAATCCAAAAATTGCTTTCCTTTATATGAATCTTATTCTCCGGACCATTCCGGAACCTCTCGTGATGTCCTGGATCTCATCCGAGACTCTGAACAAAAACTCATAAACCAATTATCCATTCTATCCTAGCGTCGAGGCACGTTAAGTGTGTGACCCTACGGGTTCGAGAATATGCAGACATGATCTTCTATCAATAATCAATAGCGGGATCTGGAAACCCATATTGACTCCCACATATTCATCGATGATCATATCGGATAAACCATGATGCCAGGATTCAATTAATCCCATATATATATTCCCTTCGTCACGCGATATTTTACTTGCCCGAGATTCGATCGTTGGTATCGGTATACCTAGTTCAATCTCATTCACAGCAAGTACTTTACTCGTTCCGTAATCCGACATCACTTTGTGATTAAATCCTTAACCACGTTCTTGCAAGCGGTGTTGATATCTATTCCCGAGTGGGACCGAAGTATATCTCTCCGACTCGGGAGGGATAAATTCCATCTCGATACATACAACCCAACAAGTACTTTCCGATCACCTGAGAGACACCTTTATGATCACCCTCACATAGGATGACGTTTGATGACCTCAAAGCTTTCTTATGATACCAGGGAGTTGCATTATCTCATGGTCTAAGGAATACAATATTTGACATAGGAAAAAGCTTCGCAAAGATGAACACGATGACACGATCTAATTGCTCTGCTTAATTTGGGTCTGTCCATCATATCATTCTCCTAATGACATGATCTCATTATTAATCGACAACTCATGTCTATGGTTAGGAAACCTTAACCATCATTAATCAATGAGCTAGTCCATAGAGGCGTACTAGGGACACGGTGTTGTTCATAAACAACACAAGTATCAAAGTTTCCGCTTAATACAATTCTAGCATGGAATATAAACATTATCATGAACAAGAATTATAATAATAACATCTTTATTATTGCCTCTAGGGCATAATTCCAATAGTCTCCCACTTGCACTAGAGTCAATAATCTAGTTTACATCTGGCAACAATCTAACACCCATGGCATTGAGGTGCTGATCATGTTTTGCTCGTGGAAGAGGTTTAGTCAACGAATCTGCGACATTCAGATCCATATGTACTTTGCTAATCTTCAGATCTCCATCTGCTATATAATCTCGAATTATATGAAAATGGCGGTTGATGTGCTTAGTCTTTGGATGATATCTTGGTTCCTTAGCCAGTGCTATGGCACCAGTGTTGTCGCATAATATCTCCAGTGGGTCCAAGGCACTTGGAACCGCACCAAGCTCAGTGATGAAGTTCCTGATCCAAACTCCTTCACTTGACGCTTCTGAAGTAGCCATGTATTCCACTTCTGTTGTAGATCCCGCTATCACGCTTTGCTTGCAGCTTCTCCAGCTCACAGCTCCTCCATTCAAAGTATAAACGTATCCTATCTGAGTTTTAGAATCATCCGGGTCGGTGTCGAAACTAGCGTCGACGTAACCTTTTACGACGAGTTGCTCATCACCTCCATAGACCAAGAACATTTCTTTAGTCCTATTTAAATACTTTAGGATATTCTTCACGGCTGTCTAGTGTTCCACTCCTAGATCACTTTGGTATCTGCTCGCCAAACTAAGAGCATTGGACACATCCGGTCTAGTACATAGCATGGCATACATGATAGAACCTATGGCCGAGGCATATGGTACTTTGCTCATAGTATCTCTATCGTTTACCATAGCTGGACACTGAGCCTTGCTCAATATCTTACCTGACAACATGGGCAATGAACCTTTCTTTGCTTTATCCATTCTGAACCTTTTCAGAACTTTGTCTAGGTATGTACTTTGGCTTAAAGCTATTAGGCGTCTTTGTCTATCTCTATAGATTTTGATGCCCAATATATAAGCAGCTTCTCCTAGGTCTTTCATTGAAAAACATTTATTCAAATAAATCTTCACATCGTTAAGCATACCAATGTCATTTCCAATAATCAATATGCCATCCACATATAGTACTAAAAATGTCACTAAGCTCCCACTCACTTTCTTGTAGATACAAGCTTCGTAGCAATTTGGAACAAATCCAAAGCTCTTGATCACTTGATCAAAACGAAGGTTCCAACTCCGAGATGCTTGCTTCAGTCCATAAATGGAACGCTGAAGTTTGCACACCTTATCAGCATCCTTAGGATCGACAAAACCTTCGGGCTGCATCATATACAACTCTTCATCAATGTTGCCATTGAGGAATGCAGTCTTGACATCCATCTGCCATATTTCATAATCATGAAATGCAGCAATTGCTAATAAAATCCGAATGGACTTAAAAATTGCTATGGGAGAGAAAGTCTCATCGTAGTCAACACCTTGAACTTGTCGAAAACCTTTTGTGACAAGTCGAGCTTTATAGACAGTAACATTACCATTCGCGTCCGTTTTCTTCTTGAAAATACATTTGCACTCAACGGCCTTACGGTCGCTAGGAGGGTCCACCAAATTCCATACTTGGTTTTCGCTCATGGATCCCAATTCGGATTTCATGGCCTATAGCCATTTCTCAGAGTCTGGGCTCATCATTGCTTCCTCATAGTTCGCAGGTTCACTGTTGTCTAACAACAAGACGGGTAAGACAGGGTTGTTGTACCATTCAGGAGTGGAACGTGACCTTGTCGACCTGCGAAGTTCAGTAGTAGCATCGTTTGAAGTTTCATGATCCTCGTCATTAGCTTCCTCTCTTGTTGGTGCAGACGGCACTGGAAAAATTTCAGGTGTTGCGCTACTCTCCAACTCGAGATAAGGTTCAATAACCTCGTCTAGCTCTACCTTCCTCCCACTCACTTCTTTCGAGAGAAACTCCTTCTCAAGAAAGGATCTGTTCTTTGCAACAAACACTTTGCCTTCGGATCTATGGTAGAAGGTATACCCAATCGTTTCCTTAGGGTATCCTATGAAGACGCATTTCTCCGCTTTGGGTTCGAGCTTGTCCGGCATCAACTTCTTGACGTAAGCTTCACATCCCCAAACTTTAAGAAACGACAACTTAGGTTTAGCACCAAACCATAGTTCATAAGGTGTCGTCTCAATGGATTTAGATGGTGCCCTATTTAAAGTGAATGCAGCGGTTTCTAATGCATAACCCCAAAATGATAACGGCAAATCTGTAAGAGACATCATCAATCGCACCATATCTAATAGAGTTCGATTCCGGCGTTCAGACACACCATTGCGCTGTGGTGTTCCGGGTGGCGTGAGTTGCGAAACGATTCCGCTTGCTTTAAGATGCGTGAGAAAATCATAACCCAAATATTCACCTCCACGATCGGATCGTAGAAATTTAATTTTCCTATTACGATGGTTTTCCACTTCGTTCTGAAATTCTTTGAACTTTTCAAACGTTTGAGATTTATGTTTCATTAAATAGATATACCCATATCTACTTAAGTCATCAATAAAAGTGAGAAAATAGCGATATCCACCGCGCGTCGAAACACTCATTGGTCCACATACATCGGTATGTATGATTTCCAACAAGTCCGTTGCTCGCTCCATTATTCCGGAGAACGGGGTTTTGATCATCTTGCCCATGAGGCACGGCTCGCACGTGTCAAATGATTCAAAATCAAGAGAATCCAAAAGTCCATCAGAATGGAGTTTCTTCATGCGTTTTACACCAATATGACCTAGATGGCAGTGCCACAAATAAGTCGAATTATCACTATCTACTTTGCATCTCTTAGCCTCAATGTTATGGATGTGTGTTTCATTGCTTTCGAGATTCAGAAGAAATAAACCATTCACAGCAGGTGCATGACCATAAAAGATGTTAATCATATAAATAGAACAACCATTATTCTCCGATTTAAATGAATAACCGTCTTGCAATAAACACGATCCAGATATAATGTTCATGCTCAACGCAGGCACATAATAACACTTATTAAGGTTTAAAACTAATCCCGAAGGTAAAACTAAGGAGAGCGTGCCGATGGCCATCACATCAACTCTTGATCCATTGCCAACACGCATCGTCACCTCATCCCTTGTTAGCCGCCGTCTATTCCGTAGCTCCTATTTCGAGTTACAAATATTAGCAATTGAACTAGTATCAAATACCCAGGCACTACAACGAGCGCTAGTAAGGTAAACATCAATAACATGTATATCAAATATACCTTTAATGGTGACAGCCTTCTTGTCCGCTAAGTACTTTGGACAGTTGCGCTTCTAGTGACCCTTGTCCTTGCAATAGAAGCACTCAGTGTCCGGATTAGGTCTAGACTTGAGCTTCTTCTCAGCAGGGGCAACGCACTTGCCGCTGCCTTTCTTGAATGACTTCTTTGCACCCTTACCTTTCTTGAAGCTAGGGGTCTTGTTGACCATCAACACATGATTATCTTTCTTGATATCCACCTCCACAGCTTTCAGCTTAGCAGAGATCTCAGTGATCGTATCAGTGGAACCAATCTGATTGTGAGTAACTACAAAACCTTTATAGCTAGGAGGGAGTGATTGCTGAACTCTGTCAATCTTGAGCTCTTCTAGAATCTTGTAGTCCAGTTGCTCAGGATGTTGAGTGTAGCCCGACATCTTAATGGCGTGCTCACTAACAGAACTCCCTTCCTCCATCTTGAAGTTAAAGAACTTCTCAGAGATCTCATATCTCTCAGAACGGGCCTGAGTCTGAAACATGGTTTTCAGTTCCTCAAGTATCTCAAAGGGCCCGGCGAACTCCTCAAAACGATTTTGAAGGTCTGATTCCATAGCAAACAACATGGTACTGTTAATCACTCCATAATCATCTTTGCGCGACTGATAAACAGCTTTTTCATCAGCCGGCGCATCAATGGCAGGGGCGTCACCTAGCGCTTTCTCTAGGACATAGTCCTTTTGTCCGCCAGCGAGAATGATTCTCAGATTGCGGAACCAGTTGGTGAAGTTAGACCCATTATTCTTAAGCTTTTCTTTCTCAGCAAAAACGTTGAAGTTGAATTTGGACTTAGCCATTTTATCTACAAAATTTGCAAGTACAATTTAGACTATGTTCATGATAACTAGTTCAACTTAATCAAATTACTAGATGAACTCCCACTAAATTCAACATCCCTCAAGTTGTTTAGTGAACACGATCCAAATTCACCACACCTAATCCGATCTTCACGAGAAGAGATGTGGTTTCAATGGTGGACAACAAAGTGTCGATCATATCATTCATATGACTCATGCTTAACCTTTCGGTTCGTGTGTTCCGAGGCCATGTTTGTACATGCTAGGCTCGTCAAGTCAAACCCAAGTATTTCCGCGTGTGCAAAACTGGCTTGCACCCGTTGTATGTGAACGTAGAGTTTATAGCACCCGATCATCACGAGGTGCTTGAACACGACAAACTTTCGCAACGGTGCATACATGGGGAGAACACAATTTTATCTTGATCTTTAAGTGAGGAATCATCTTATAATGCTACTGTCGCGATCTAAGCATAATAAGATACATAAAAGGATAAACATCACATGCATATAATTTTATGTGACATGGTATAGCCAATCTCCACGCAATAATCTCCATCTTGTGCGCGCCCGCATGATCTCCATCACTCCACCATGATTGCCTCCACCACGAATAGCAACTACAACTATTGCTAACTACTTAGCGATAAAGTGAAGCTATTACATGGTGTATAAGAAGTTGACACACAGGTCATACACAATTATAAAGACAACCATATGGCTCCTGCCGGTTGTGTACTCATCGACATGATGTGTCGTGAAATATTACAAAACATGATCATTGTATACAACATACACATCATATCTTGGGCCATACCATATCACAAAACACTCCCTGCAAGAACAAGTTAGACGCCTCTACTTTGTTGTTGCATGTTTTACGTGGCTTATGGGAGTAACAAGCTAAGAACGATTCTTACCTATGGAAAGCCACAACGGTGATATTATGGTTGCCAACATCTGGTGTAAATCCCATGACTACTATAGTGAGAGAAACTGGCATCCACCAGCCGCATGTGTGGAACAAGCCACACGACAAGTGTGGAGCCGGTCTCGCGAACGAGGTCGCGTAAAGTTGGCCTGGACCGCTTCGATCTCACTATCCCGCGTCATAAGAAGTACACAACAAGAGGCTTGCAACAAAAAACATCAGCGCCCGCAACAAGCATGTTGCGTTCTACTCGTGAAACACATCTACGCATAGATCTAGCTCTGATACCACTGAAGGGTTTCGCGGCATAGTAAACAAAAATTATCTACGGATGTGAACGGGAAAGCCAAGATCTAATCTAGGAGATGCAATCAATGAGAGGGATAAATGAGATCTTCATACCCTTGAAGAAATCGCACAGCGGAAACGTTCAACAGAACGTGGTTGATGTAGTCGTACTAGCCGTCTCCTCCTCGCGATCCGATCCAATCCGATCCTACGCCACAAGTGGCGGTGCCTCCGAGAGATGCACACGTACGGTGCCGCGACGTCTCCTCCTTGCTTGGTCTAGAAAGTGGGGTGGAGAGATGAATTGGATCTGCAGCACGACGGCGTGGTGCTATGGTGGAGAGTTTATGCAACAGGGCTTTGCCTACACGTAGTCGGGAGAGAGAGAGAGAGAGAGAGAGAGAGAGGAAGGGCAGCAACTGGCGGCTAGGGTTTTGGGGTGAGGGGAGGGTGCGCCCCTGCCCACCTTATATAGGGGGCTGTCCAGCCCCCTTGGCCCCTCCTCCAAGCCCTAGGGCGGCGACCCCAAGGATGGAGTGGGGGGAAAGTCTTCCCCCCTTCTAGAAGGTTTCCCTAGGGTTTGGCCGGATGGGCCTATGGGGCCTTGTGCCCCTGGCCCAAAGCGGCCAAGGCACTCCCTTGTAGGCCCACGCACCCCTCCGACAAGTGGGGCCACGTTGGTCCCACTCCGGAAGCTTCTAGAACCTTCTGGTACAATACCGAATACTCCGAAACGATTCCAAAATCCAAAACCTGCTTTCCTTTATATGAATCTTATTCTCTGGACCATTCCGGAACCTCTCGTGATGTCCTGGATCTCATCCGAGACTCCGAACAAAAACTCATAAACCAATTATCCATTCTATCCTAGCGTCGAGGCACGTTAAGTGTGTGACCCTACAGGTTCGAGAATATGCAGACATGATCTTCTATCAATAATCAACAGCGGGATCTGGAAACCCATATTGACTCCCACATATTCATCGATGATCATATCGGATGAACTATGATGCCAGGATTCAATTAATCCCATATATATATTCCCTTCGTCACGCGATATTTTACTTGCCCGAGATTCGATCGTTGGTATCGGTATACCTAGTTCAATCTCGTTCACAGCAAGTACTTTACTCGTTCCGTAATCCGATATCACTTTGTGATTAACTACTTAACCACGTGCTTGCAAGCGGTGTTGATATCGATTACCGAGTGGGCCCGAAGTATATCTCTCCGACTTGGGAGGGACAAATTCCATCTCGATACATACAACCCAACAAGTACTTTCCAATCACCTGAGAGACACCTTTATGATCACCCTCACATAGGATGACGTTTGATGACCTCAAAGCTTTCTTCTGATACCAGGGAGTTGCATTATCTCATGGTCTAAGGAATACAATATTTGACATAGGAAAAGCTTCGCAAAGATGAACATGATGACACGATCTAATTGCTCTGCTTAATTTGGGTCTGTCCATCATATCATTCTCCTAATGACATGATCTCATTATTAATCAACAACTCATGTCTATGGTTAGGAAACCTTAACCATCATTAATCAATGAGCTAGTCCATAGAGGTGTACTAGGGACACGGTGATGTTCATAAACCACACAAGTATCAAAGTTTCCGCTTAATACAATTCTAGCATGGAATATAAACATTATCATGAACAAGAATTATAATAATAACATCTTTATTATTGCCTCTAGGGCATAATTCCAACAAAATCGACTCTGGGAGGGGCAGAGGCTCCGACGGCGGCTGGGGGCAGAGGTAGGGGTGGGGGAGGACTGGCTGGTCTGTTTGAGCCTGCCCTCCCCGACCCATCCTTTAAAGGGACGATTTCGCCTAGGGCGGATAATCCGCCCCCCACTCTAAAAATTCTGTTAAATACAGATCCAGGCCAGAGCAACCTTGCAAAACCCCTCGCTGGTGTATAGAGGACTTGTGTGCAAGAATAGATGGTTCAAGGAAGGAAAGAAAGGCTTGGGTTTAGAGCAACAAACTGAGATGGTACTACACACCCAAATTTGCAAGAATCAAATCAAACAAAAGCCAAAGTTGAGTGTGTTTTCCATAAGAACAAGAAATATGCAAGAAAATCCAAAGAGAGCCATTAGAAACCAACTCTTCTCAAAGAAGAGGGCGGTGGCCGAAGCCACCATGTTGGAGCGCATGGCATGACACCGCGAAGATGTATATTGAGTTCAAAACCAATGCTCATCGATGACCCACATATCACAAAATGATATTAAGGGAAATGATTTTTCTTGCTTTCGGCATTATGGGGGGAGGGTTGGCCCAATCAATTAGGACCACACTCCCCCTATGTCTATGCCCGCATCTAAACCAAATACATGAATAAGAGCAAGTGAGTGTGCAAGGGTAGTCAAGCCGAGCTCCTTGAATCTATGATATTTAGCTCATTCCTCAAATAACAAAATCTTGCTTCATCAAGGGGCTTCCTGAATATATCCGCAAGTTGGTTCTTCGTGCTCACAAAGGATAGGGCAATACCGCCACGAGCAACATGATCCCGAATGAAGTGGTTGCGAATCTCAATATGTTTGGTTCTTGTATGCTGCACGGGATTGTAGGCAATTTTGATAGCACTTTCATTGTCACATAATAGAGGCACTTTGTCACAATTGACACCGTATTCCTTTAAAGTTTGCCTCATCCATAATAACTGAGTACAAGCACTTGCAGCAGCAACATATTCAGCTTCGGCGGTTGAGAGTGAAATACAATTCTATTTCTTTGAAGACCAACATACTAGAGACCTACCCAAGAATTGACATGCACCAGAAGTTGATTTTCTATCATGTTTGTCACCAGCCCAATCTGAATCAGTGTAACCACATAGAGAGAAACTCGAACCCTTGGGATACCATAACCCAAAATTCAGGGAATGAACCAAATATCGGAAGATTCGTTTGACCGCCACTAAGTGGCTTTCTTTAGGAGCGGCTTGGTACCTTGCACACACTCCTACACTTAACACGATATCGGGCCTAGATGCGCAAAGGTAAAGGAGAGAGCCGATCATGGATCAGTATACCTTTTGGTCCACGTCTTTACCCTTGGGATTGAGCTCAAGATGACACTTTGATTGCATTAGAGTAGCAACGCCATTGAGATTCGTCATCTTGAACCTTTTAGCATGTCTTGGATGTACTTAGCTTGATTAATAAAGGTTCCCTCTCTAAGTTGTTTGATCTCGAATCCAAGAAAGAACCTCAACTCACCCATCATTGACATCTCAAACCTGTCAGTCATAAGCTTTGAAAATTCATCGTTAAAAGCTTGGTTAGTAGAGCCAAAAATAATGTCATCTACATAAAGTTGGCATACAAAAATCTCTCAATTAACCTTCTTAGTAAAAAGAGTGGGATCGATTTGCCCAACTTCGAATCCACGGTCTAACAAAAGCTTTTTAAGGTGCTCATACCACGCACATGGGGCTTCTTTAAGGCCATAGAGCGCCTTATCGAGTTTGTAGACATGGTTCGGAAATTTGGGGTCCTCAAAACCCGGGGGCTGCTTGACGTGTACTAACTCATGTAGAGGACCCTTAAGAAACGCACTCTTAACATCCATTTGCTGTAATTTAAAGTTATGATGGGCTGCATATGCAAGAAGGATACAGATGGACTCAAGACGAGCCACAGGAGCATAAGTCTCGCCAAAATCAATTCCTTCCACTTGAGAGAATCCTTGAGCCACGAGTCTTGCTTTATTCCTCACAACAATGCCATTTTCATCTTGTTTGTTCTTGAAGATCCACTTGGTACCGATAACATTGCGGTAGTCCTTGGGTTTCTCTACGAGCTTCCAAACTTTGTTGCGTTCGAAGTTATTTAATTCTTCATGCATTGCAACAACCCAATCGGGGTCTTCAAGAGCATAAAAGACCTTCTTTGGTTCAACCATGGAAATGTGAGCTTGGTGATCACAGAAGCTTGCAAGTTCTCTTCTAGTAGACACCCTTCTTCGTAGATCACCAACAACCTTGTCAAGAGTGTGACCCCTTAGTTCAAGGTTCCGATCAGCACGAGCCTTAATGTCCTTATTGTTTCTAGAAGGAGTTGATTCAGTATTAGTATCCTTGTCTTGACCACTGCCTTCCCCTTGATCTTGATCTGAGTTAACAACAGGAGGTTGCTGCAGAATTAGTTCTTCAGGGCCGGATAATCCGCCCCTTGGAGGGGCCGGACTATCCGGCCTGGGAGATGAGGCACCAGATCCTTCTTCCTGAGAATGCCTGACAGAACTGGGAGAACCAGAGCCGGATAATCCGCCCTCGGGGGCCAGAGAATCCAGCCTGGGAACTTCTTCGCAGTTGTCATCCACTTCGGATCCTCTGGAACAAGTTGGAGTGCCAGGGGCGGATTGTCCGCCCCTTGGAGGGGGCGGATAGTCCGGCCTGGGACTACCATCTTGTCCAGGAGACTGATGATCTTCGACAGGTTGAGGTGTTGGTGCAGAGTTTTCTCCAACAGTAGGAGCTTGTTGATCTTGTGTAGATGAGGGCTCCACTTGAGTGGAGCATTGTCCTTCCCGATCCGCCACAAGGGGTTCCTCAATGGGGAGGAAAAATCCCATGCCCATTCTTCTTATGGCATCTTGGGGTATTTCAACATCTGCATCACAAACATCAACTTGCCCTACAAAGGAGCCGTTATTTTCATCGAACTCCACACTACAAGATTCTACAACAATCCCAATGAGCTTGTTGTAGACTCTATAAGTGTGGGATTCGGCACCGTAACCAACAAAAATACCTTCTAAAGCCTTGGACTCAAATTTAGACAAGCGAACACCTTTAATAAGAAAGAAACACTTACACCCGAATACTCTGAAGTATGAGGTCTTGGGCTTGTTACCGGTAAGTATTTCATAACGAGTCTTGTACAAAATCTTTTGGAGGTAGAGCCGGTTCGATGAGTGACAAGCAGTGGATATGGCTTCAGCCCAAAAATTGTAAGGAGACTTGAATTCAGCCAACATTGATCTTGCCATATCCATCAAATTCCGGTTCTTCCTATCGGCTACACCATTTTGTTGAGGGGTGTACGCAGCGGAATATTGATGTCTAATCCCCTCTTTGCTTAGAAACTCATTCAAAGTGTAGTTCTTGAATTCGGAGCCATTGTCACTTCTTATTGCCAAGATAGAAACATTGTGTTGACGTTGAACTTCATTGGCAAAGTCAATTACTGTTTGTTGAGTCTCACTCTTTAGCTTGATGAAATAGACCCATGTATATCTTGAGTAATCATCGACAATGACCAAGCAATATTTCTTCCCACCAAGACTTGCATGAGAAGGAGGACCAAATAAATCCACATGAAGTAGTTCCAAGATCCTATTTGAAGACACAATAGTCTTCCTCTTGTGGGGAGAGTCATGCATTTTTCCTTCAACACAAGCCCTGCAAACACGATCTTTGGCAAAGGAGACATTGTCTTTTAGTCCAAGGATGTGGCCACCCTTGTGGAGACTTTGAAAAGTTCTCATGTTGACATGGGCTAAATGGCGATGCCATAATCATCCCACGTCGGCCTTTCCAAATAGACACATCGGACCTGAAGTGGTTTTCCCTGAAAAGTCCACCACATACAGGTAATTTTTGACGTACCCAACGAAAGCAACCTTTAGAGACTTGCTCCACAAGAGTACCACCAAATCATCATCGATAAAAATAGAAAAACCCATCTTGCCAAGGTCACAAACAGAAAGAAGGTTGTAACCGAGGGTCTCAACAAGCATGACGTCCACGAGAGAGATATCGTGGGCAACCACAACCTTGCCAAGACCCAATACCTGAGATTTAGACTTATCACCGTAGGAGACTGTAATATTATCATGATTTGGTCACATCTCCGTGATGATCTCCTTGCTTCCGGTCATATGACTAGTGCATCCACTATCTAGCACCCATTTCGACCCACCGGAAGCATAGCCCTGCAAGAGAATTACTTCTTGGTTTTAGGTACCCATTTTTCAATGGGTCCTTTCATGTTAGTAATAGGGGTCTTTGGGACCCAAATAGACCAAGCAATATATTCATCATAGGGAACGACATAATAAGCATAAACATCGCCATAATCATCACAAAAGAGTTCATAATTTGGATTGTGAGACCCTGCAAAACCAATATTGTTAGTCTTGTCTTTTGTGACATTATTCTCAGCGGTGCTTGTCTTTGATTGAATATTCTTGATCTTGTTCTTCTTGTTTTTCTTTTTCTTGGACTTGGTGACATACCCAAGTCCCTCTTTACCATGATTTGACCTTTGCTTGCCAAGAACTTCATCAAGCACACCCTTATCCTTGGGAGTGACGTCCTTGACCACTTCTTTTTCCACACTAGCATTTTATTTGTGACTATATGTTGAGTTGGATGAGCTAGGAACATCATATTTGGCCAATCGACTTTGGAGCTGATCATGTGACTCATTGAGGATGGAGAAATCGTTTTTCAACACCTTGTGAGCGTTGTCAAGTTTCTCCAATTCCTTGGAGAGTCTATCATGAGCAGCCCCAAAGTCAATCTTTTCTTTCTTTAACTTCTTTGCTTTGGTGACTGCATTGTCACGTTCCTTAACAAGTCTAGCCACAAGTTCTTCATGCGACTCTTCAATGGACTCAAGCCTCTCTTCAAGAGAGACCTGAGCTTCTTCTTCTTCTTCTTTCTTAAGAGCATTTTTTAAGGATGCAATTTCCATTGCATCCTCCCTTTCAATTCTGCCCTTTTCTTCGAGGAGAGCTTCGTTTTGGGCCAGCTGATCCATAAGAGCTTCAAAAAATATTCTGTGCTCACCTTGCAAGTTAGTGTAGAAGTAATCCAAAGCAATAATCCCTTCTTTAACATTAAGACTAGTAGGATCATCCATGTCAATCATAGCCTTAGTAAAAGAAGAGTTAGAAGTCGTTACCTCAGAGCTTCTTGCCATAAGACAAGTAGCATTCTTGTTGATGTTGTTTTCGTTTGGAGAGTCGAAGAGAGATGTTGATGTAGATGTGGTGGCTATAGCAGCCACCTCTTGAGAGCTATCGTCCTCGTCCTCATCTTCACTTCCCGAAGAATATTCTTCTTGAGCCACTAGAACAATCTTTGGTTGCTTCTTGAAGGGAGCATTCTTATTTACAAACTGTTTCTTGCGTGGAGCCTTTGACTTATCTTTGAAAATAAGTCATCCTCCATTATCTTCCCTACTTTGATATGGACACTCAGCTACAAAGTGCAGCTGGTCACCAAAGTTGAAACATGTTCTCAGCTTGGGACCATTTTATTTTCTTCCATAGGCTCCACTCTTGTGTTCTAGTTCAACTTTAGCCGTGGCTGGATCTTTCCAAAAGTTTCTAGCATAAAGAGCCAAGTATTGTCCGTGGATCCTTTTTATATCCTCGGGACAGTCCAGACCTTCTATGGCGTATTCATCATGATCAATCACACTAGTCTTCAAGGCCATGTTGACCCCCTTTTGCATCCCCATAGCTCGAGCACGAGCATCTTCGGCATTCTTGGCAGCCACCTTGAAAGCGGCCATTTATTGCATTACCTCATTGGATGTCATGAGGTGATAGTTATGCCTACCTTGGAGACTTTTCAAATCTGTGGGCTCAAATGGCATAAGAGCACTGACATACTTGCGCTTGATCCATGCATCATCAACATGAGCTGCACCGTGGTTTCTGAAAGTTGTGGATATTTCCTTGAGCCTCCTATACATGTCCTCGTGGTCTTCTCCATCCAACATATAAAATCCTTTAGCTCGGTGAAGAGCTCGGTGAGGGCATCATATCTATTCATTCTCATACTTTCATTTCCGATGAAGAGCTCGGTGAGGGCATCCCAAGCTTCCTTAGCTGTGCTAAGATGCTGAATGTGTGGCATGTCTTTGTCACCCACACCTAGATGTATCATGTGTATAGCTATAGCGTTGAGTTGGCTATCGACAACTTCTCTTCTTGTGAGATTGTTGGGGTTTCCAACATGAATACCATTTTCTATGATTTTTCACAACTCAATGGAGGAACTACACACATGAGACTTCATCAAAAATTGCCATTGAGTAAAAGTAGATGCAGAAAGTTTGGGTGGATCACCCCTATTATGTATATGTGGGTGAGGGATAGGTGGATCAGGAGAATACACATGAGAAACCTCATTGTATCCATCCTTACCACTATCCTTTTTCGAGGAGGAGCTCTTGCTAGTGTCATCACCAACCACTTCGTTCTCTTTGGAATCGGTTTTACCCATTTCCTTGGATTGCGGAGTGGTAGCCTCAAAGTTAGATGGAGGTGATGTTGTGGATGTGGAGAGACGCATTATCAATTGATGCATCTCTTCCATCTTAGCCTCCATTGAGCTCACCATGGTTGTTTCCAACGTCTTGAGATCGTTCATGGTGACTACATCCGGAGCATCACTCCCATCTACCTTGAAACCCATACTTCTCTTAGGCGGTTAAGCCCGAAATAAGAGTCGGGGCTCTGATACCAATTGAAATGGATCGTATGGGCACCTAGAGGGGGGGTGAATAGGCGCTAACCAATCTTTAATACTTTTTCAATTTTAGGCTTGACACAAAGTAAATTCTCTAGATATGTAACTACGATAATTTCCCTATATGCAACCCTAGCTACTAAGCACGTAAAGAGAGGAACGAAGGAACCGTAGTGGAGCACGCGGAGACACAGGGATTTGTTTTACCGCAGTTCCTTCCTTGTTAAGGGAAGTACATCTGCGTTGGAGGGGTGGGCGGTTCTAAGACCACGCCACAATAGGCCTCACCCTATTCTCTGATGGATCTCGCCACGAGAGGCCTGATCCACCTTCTCCACTATTGGATCCCTTCTAGGCGGGAACCGGTGCCTTTTACAATGCTACCGGGGCACACACCCACAACTGAATTAGGGGCTCCCGAGATGACAACAAGCTATCACAAGAACAAGGTTTATCAATATAAACAAAACAAGGATCTAGGTATTTGCAAGAAATACTAGATCCGTGATTATCCAATTGAATGGAGAGGAGATGAAGCGCTTGATTGCTGATGATGAAGATCGAGTTCTCCTCCTTCGATTCCCCAAGGGACGGGGCCTTTGGGTGGATCTAGGTGGAGCTCTCTTGGATGAAGGTTGCAGATCAGATCTTGTCTTTTTCGAATGAATCAAGAGTTCTGGCAGGAGGGGGAAGAAGGCTTAAATACCCCCTGCCCAGATCTGGCTGTTGTGCAACTTTGGGAGCGGATTATCCGTCCCACCACTTGGGGCGGATTATCCGCCCCACCACTTGGGGCGGATTATCCGCCCCCCTGGGAAAACTCCGCCCCAAGGGCGGATACTCCGGGAGAAAGTCCGACCCCTCTCTGGGGCTGGCGCCTGCGCACTTGATGAAGATCTTGGGGGGCGGATAATCCGGCCCCCTCCTGGGGCGGATTATCCTGCCTAGCCGGAAAGTCTAGCCAAAACTCCGCCCCCTCTCTGGGGCTTGTGCCTTGGTGGTGGGCAAGGGAGGCGGACTATCCGCCCCCCTGAGGGGCGGATTATCCGGCGAGGCCGGAAAATCTGGCCAAAACTCCGCCCCCTTCTGGGGCTTGCGCCTATTTGGGAAGAGGGAGGGACGGATTATCCGCCCCCCAAAGGCAGTTACTTTTCCCTTTTTTTCCTTAGAGAGATCTGCAACACTTCAACACACATTAAATAATCCTTGATATTGTTATCTAACACACAAAACACTAGGGAATATGAAATGTTCTTTCAGGACCCACCCCGCGCCTGGGGGGGTGCGTCCGCCCTGGCGACCCCCTGCCTCGCCTCTTCGCCTATAAATACCCCCTGATGCCTAAACCCTAAGTACCCGATCAATATTCCATGAAACGGTCTGTAGCCGTCGCCACCATCGTCCCTAGACCGGGGGGATCTGAAGCTCTTCCCGGCACCCTGCCGGAGGAGAGATCATACCGGAGGCCTTCTTCTTCATCATGCCAGCCTCCGGTATGAAGAGTGAGTAGTTCCACCTTGGACTACGGGTCCATATAGTAGCTAGATGGTTGTATCTCTTCCTTTGTGCTATCATGTTTAGGCCTTGCGAGCTCCGTTCATGATCAAGATCTCATCTATTTGTAATCATGCATGTTGTGTCTGCGGGGATCCGATGGATATTGAGATTACTATGTCATATTGATTAATGGTTTTGTCTTATTGATTCTATCATGTTTGTGTTGTTTGTGATCTTGCATGCTCTCCGTTTCTAGTAGCTATCTTGGCCAAGTAGATACTAGTGACTCCAAGAGGGGGTATTTATGCTCGATAGTGGGTTCATGCCTCTATTTAA
Source organism: Avena sativa (assembly GCA_916181665.1). Taxonomy (NCBI): domain Eukaryota; kingdom Viridiplantae; phylum Streptophyta; class Magnoliopsida; order Poales; family Poaceae; genus Avena; species Avena sativa. The sequence goes on from OV702293.1 coordinate 428,087,179, forward strand.
TCTAAGGGAAGTGACCGAAATCTCTAAGGTTGTAGATGTCCTATTGCCACTAGGGAGAAAACAATAGTCTCTTGTTCATGGAACAAGTGGATTGTTTACCTTACACACTTTGCTTAAAGCAGGTATCTGTTGCTTTCAACTTCATACTGGATGGGGTTCAGATGATAACCTGAAGGTGGATTTCTAGTCATAGATGAAGTTGGATGGAGGTCTATGTATCTTGTTGTATTGCCCAATCGAATCTCATAGGATCATGAATCTAGTATTGCATTGTTATGTCTTGCTCAGTCCTGTCAGTTGCCCTGCTGTAATTTGTTTACCCAACATGCCATGTTTGTTTATCTAAGGAGAACACCTCTAGTGAACTATGGACCCCGGTCCAATTTTACCATTGATACATCTTCCACTGTTACTTGTTGCAAACCACTATTACCTTCCACACCATACAGTTAATCATTTGTTACAGAAAACCGGTGAGATTGACAACCTCACTGTTCGTTGGGGCAAAGTCTTGAGTTTGTGTTGTGCAGGTCACCAAGTTACTAGCAACACCTTTGAGTCGTTTCCTTCCTCCTACTGGTTCGATAACCTCAATTTCTTACTGGGGGAAAACTTGCTGCTGTGCTCTTCACACCTTGCTATTGGGGTCTCCCAACAAGGCGTCATCAACACGCTCATCATCAAGCTTTTCTGGCGCTGTTGCCACAGAGGCTAAGAACGTCTTCACAAGGGGAGTCCTTCACAACCTTTCTCTTTACTTTGTTTTTGTGTTGCTTAGTTTCTTTTGCTTGGTTTTGTTTGCCTTTTTTTATCAAAAACTCCAAAAAAAATTAGTTTAGTTTGGTTTCCTTTGTCTTATCAAAAACACAAAAAAATTAGTTCCTGCTCTAGTTGCTACTGCTTTTGGCTTGCTCCACTTTTGCCAAAATGAACTCTGCTGAGAGCACCAAGTTGTGTGACTTCACTGGCACAAAGAACAATGATTTCCTTAGCACTCCTATTGCTTCACCTGATCTTGATGCTACCTTTTATGAAATTAAGCCTGCTTTGTTGAATCTTGTTATGAGAGAGCAATTTTTTGGTGCTAGTTCTGATGATGTTGCTGCCCACCTCAATAATTTTGTTGAACTTTGTGAGATGCAAAAGTATAAGGATGTAGATGGAGATATTATTAAGCTCATGTTGTTTCCTTCTCCTTGAGAGGAAAAGCTAAAGAATGGTTGCTATCCTTGCCTAGAAATAGTATTGATTCTTGGATTAAGTGCAAAAATGCTTTTATTGGAAAGTACTACCCTCCTGCTAAGATTATATCTATGAGAAGTGATATTATGAAATTTAAACAACTTGATAATGAACATGTTGCTCAAGCTTGGGAAAGAATGAAATCTTTGGTTAAGAATTGTCCCACTCATGGACTTATTGCTTGGATGACTATCCAGACTTTTTATGCAGGTTTGAACTTCTCCTCAAGAAACCTGTTGGATTCAGCTGCTGGAGCTACCTTTATGACCATCACTTTGGGTGCTGCAACAAATCTCCTTGATAATATGATGGTTAATTATTCGGAATGGCACACTAAGAGAGCTCCACATGGTAAGAATGTAAAATCTTTTGAAGAAACCTCTTCTTTGAGTGATAAGATTGATGTTATCATGGCTATGCTTGTTAATGGGAAAGCTCATATAGATCCTAATAATGTTCCCTTGGTCTCTTTGGTTGCTCAAGAAGAGAAAGTTGATGTGAACTTCATTAGAAACAACAATTTCAACAACAATGCCTATAGGAATAATTTTGGTAGTAACAATAATTATAGGCCTTATCCTCCTAATAATGGCAATACCTATGGAAACTCCTACAACAATACTAGAAGTGCCCCCTCTCAACTTGAAGTCATGCTCAAAGACTTTATTAGTAAACAAACCACTTTCAACAAGACTATGGAGGAAAACCTTTTGAATGTTGAGAAAAATATTTCCTCTTTGTCTGAAGCACAGTCCTCTTTGATTAATAAAATGGCTGCTAAACCTGAAACTTTGGAAAATACCTTTGCTTCTACTCATGCCATACAAGTTACTATTGATGAAAATGTTAGACTGTTATCCCAACTACATGCTAAGTGGGAAAGAGAAGCTGAAATTGCTAGAAACAATAGTGGGTGCACTATCACCACCACCAATATAGATGCCACTAAACCACAAGAAGTCCCTATTCCTCCTACTGATACGTCCAATTTGCATTACCATTCTATATCATAATTTTCCTCTATTCATTGATATGTGTCTTATTATGAGGTGTTACTTATGTCTTTTCCTTTGTTTTTGCATGTTGAATGATTGGTGGAGGATGAACTGCCGGAGTTAGGTTTCTGATGGAAAAAGAGGTGTTTTGATGCAATTTCGCGAAGATCAAAAAATACCAGAAAAATATTGGAAAATTATATTTTCCCAGAAGACGAAGGAAGCCAGAAGGGGAGACGTAGCTGGCTCCCCTGCCCCGCGCCTGGAGGAGGTGTGGCCCACCTGCTGGCCTCCGACTCCGCCCTCTCGCCTATATCTTCCTCTCGGAACCCTAATACCAAGGGAGTGACCACAAAAAGATTTCTGCTGCCTTTGCGGGGGGAAAACACCGAGAGATAAAGAGCTCTCCGGCAGACAGATTTCTGCCGGGGAAATTCCTTCCCAGAGGGGGGAGATCATTGCCATCAACACCGTCATCAAGCTAGGCTTCATCGGAATCATCATCATCATCCACATCATCATATCCACTAGCACCATCATCACCACTCCATCTCGCTGTAACAATTGTGTTGGATCTTGCATTAGTTCTTAGGGGAACTTTCCCGGTGTTGATTACTATTGTAGTTGATGCTTGTGAGTGGAACCATTGGATTATTGTTTATGTTAAGATTGTTATCCATCATCATATCATCTTTGATCTTGATCCATATGATGTCTTGTGTGTAGTTCGTTTAGTTCTTGAGGACATGGGAGAAGTCATGTTGTTAGTAGTGGATTTGTGTTGAGTTATTATTCAATGGTTTAGTATTTAAGTTGTGGTGCTATTCTTATAGTGGTGTCATGTGAATGTCGACTACATGATACTTCACCATTTATGGGCCTAGGGGAATGTATTGTGTATTTGGCTACTAATTGTGGGATTACCGGAGTGACAGAAACCTAAACCCCCGTTAGGAAACCATTGCATAAGGGAGCGTAGGATCTCAGAGTTTAAGGATGTGGTTAGGTTTATATCTTAATTGCTTTCATGTAGTTGTGGATGCTTGCAGGGGGTTTAATCACAAGTATGTATTAGTCCAAGTAAGGTTGGTACATTAGCACAGGTTCACCCACACAACACTTACAACACCAAAGAAGAGTACTTAGCTATTTGAAGCGAAAGCACTTGACAGAATTCCCATGTGTCCTCGAGAACGTTTGGTCCTTATAAGTATTTCCACCGGCTTGTCCTTTGCTAAGAATTGATTGAGCCACTTGCTGCGGTTGTTCATTGTCTTTATTACTTGCACTTTGTTTTGTTGCTTTATCAGAAAACCCCTAAAAATCCATTTGCTAAGTATTTACAGAGATTTCCTGCTCCATACCACTATTCAACACCTTCTGCTCCTCGTTGGGATCGACACTCCTATTTATCAAAAGTACTACGATACACCCCGTATACTTGTGGGTCATCAATACTATTGTCTGGCCTCGTTGCCGGGGAGTGAAGCGCTATTGAAGAGTGGAACTAGTAAATGAAACTTCTACTATGAGTATTGCTTTTTGTTTCTGTTTGTTACTTTGTTTCCAATACGGATAACCCACATGGTTTTCTGTTTGGGAGAACTATTACCACTGTTAGGGTAGTAGATGAACCACCACCTGTTGAGATAGATCCTTTTAAGATACCTACAAGTATTGCTGATTGTTTTATGGATAATTATTAATTAGGGGATGGAACTGTCCACCCTAGTGATCACTTGCTTTTTACATGAATTATGCAGGTTGTTTAAGTGTGCAGGTATCACAAATGAACAGGTGAAGAATAAGTTACTCTCTATATCCTTGAAAGGGAGAGTTGAAGAATGGTATAAGCTGCTGAAAAATAGACAATCCATGGAATGGGAGGAAATGGCTTCTCTCTTTTATTCTAAATTCTATCCTCCTAGTGAAATTCATAAGGATAGAAATCTAATATATAACTTTTGGCCTTGTGATGGAGAGAGTACAACTCAAGCTTGGGGGAGATTGAAGTTACTAATGCTTAAATGTCCTATTCATGAACTCCCTAACAATATCATTATCAATAACTTTTATGCTAGGCTTTCTCTTCATGATAAAGATTTACTAGATGCTTCTTGTGCTGGATCATTCACACGCATGAAGGAAGAAGCTAAATGGGATCTCCTAGACCGTATTCAAGAGAACGCTGAAGCTTGGGAGAATGACAAAGGAAGAAAGTCAGGTATAAACTATGATTATAAATGCATTAAATCTTTTATGGGAACTAATGACTTCCGTGATATTAGTAATGAGTATGGTCTTGATTCTCAAGTTCTTGCAAAGTGTTTTAAGGCCTTTGCCTCTTATATTGAAATTCCAAAAAGAGTGGGACAAGTACCATGCTCCTTATAAAGACATTGTTACCCATGTTCCTGCTAGCATAGAAGTTTGTATTGTTGATCCTATTTTTCCTAAACCTTATGTTGAGAAAATCCATTTTCCTGCTAAGGTAAAGGAACATTCTATCATAGCTAATGTGGTTAGAAAAAGTGCAAAGAAAACTGTGGAACCCAATGAGCAAATAAATATAGAGCATGTGGTAGCTATTGTGAAAGATCTTGTCACTAAAAATAAATATAGAGCATGAGTGTCACATCCCATAATTTTCCAAATTTTGAAATGTGAAAAATAAATAAACAAAATAAATAATTGTTGAAATTTAGGGTGAAAAGAAACTTTTGTTTTAAAGTGGAAACATCAAAACCCATCTTGAACAAACTTTGAATAAAATTTGAATCCAACTAAATTCAAATCAAGTGAAATGCATTCTTCATAAATACATCTTGAAATTTAAATACTTGGAAAATAAACCAAAACCCTAAATGGAAGAAAAACATTTCCAAGTATCTCAAAGACTAAGGATTTGATCCATATAAAGTTTGTCAACAAACATTTATAAGTGATAAGGAATGACAAATGGAAATATTATAAAACCATAGAAATTTATTTCATTCAATTTGGAACCATGGATAAAATCTTATGAATTTAATAAGATAAGGAAATTAAATTTCCAAAGCTAATAAAGCTCCTATCTAAAATCCATACCAAATGGTGAGCAAATAATCCTAAAGGGATTTAAAAAGATAAACAAATATTAAATAAAATTATAAAAGATGGGATCACCATTTTTTGGATCTTTAAATAAAAAGATATGGATTTTATAAAATAAAGGAAGGAATAAATAAACAAAGACTATTTTAAAGAGCCAAACTAAAACTTGGCCAAGCAAATAAAATAAATTTTTTTATTAAATAAAAAGAGTAAAGGATTATCTAATCATGAGGATTTATTATTATCCAATTTTAATTAAGTAAAGACATTTCCTATTTTGAATGAACATTAAAACTTATTAAAGTATTTTAAATTATAATTCACAGTGAATTATTTAACACCCTTTTAAATTAATGAAACCTACTGAAAAAGGTTTAGTAAAAATTTGGATTCAAATAAAGGGTTTTGAAAATATATTTAATCTTATTTGATTAATGGCAAATGCTCATTTCAATAATAATAAAACCATAAGAAGAATAAAAGAGTTACTCCTAAAATGGTATTTAAAATACAAGTTTAAATAGTATAGAAATATACTGAACATTTGAAAAAGGTTTGAATTCAAACAAGGTTTGAAATCATTTAAACAAAATGAAAACAGAAAAAGAAAAGGATTCGGAACAAAAATAAAATGAGAGAAGCCAGCCCAGTCAGCCCAACAAGCCCCAGGCCCAGCAACCAGCCCACCCAACATTTTCACCTCTCTCTGCTATTCTTTTCACACCAGCCCGCGTACCCCTCAACCCACTGACAAAAGGGACGCACCTGCCAACTCAGCTCATTGTCTCTGCGCGACCCGTTCCCCTCTCTTCCTCGCTGTTGTTTTCTGCTGTTAATTCCTCGCGTTAATGGCCGCGTAATTTCCACCCGAGACCTTGCCCTCTTAATCGCCTCGCCCTCCTCCTCATTTTCCCTCAGACCCCACGCCCTGAACGCCACCAGGCTGCTGCAATTGCACGCTCGAACCTCCTCTGCCCGACGATACTCCGGCGATGATTCCGGCAGCACCAGCCACCGCCTTGCCCCCTCAACCACTCGAGCCTGCTCCCCTCTTCCATACGCATCTCCCAGTAGCTCCAGTTCACCCACGCGAACACCGTAGCCTCGACTACGACATCGACACTACAACGCCGCCGTCTGCCTCCACTCCGGCGAGCTACTGACGCCAACCCCGAGTGCCCCTCGTGTTCTGGTGAGCACTCCTGCAACCCTCGAGACCGTGCGCATCTCCCTGACTTGTTTCCTTGACTTCTTACACCCTAGGAGCTCGCCCCTTACAATGATAGTACGTGCCCGACGCCGACGCTAGCTCCGGCGAGGAATCGTCATCATCTCCGTGCGCTCCTGCCCCTTCTGTGGCCACCTCGAGAATCACCGTGACCCTGCGAACCCGGTGAGACCTCCCAAACCTCCTCTCGCTTCCTAGATTCGCCGTACCGCCGTGGCCAGAACGTCTCCACCGCGCATCAGACGCCAGCGCCGCCAGTTCTAGGTCGATGCACTGAGGACCGTCGGATCTAGATCGTAGGGATGCAATAGAATGACTCAACGAAGGGGTATGAGATAATCTGCACTGTTCAATCTCACTTAGATCCAACGCACCTCGTAGCGCAATCCAACCGAAGTGGTACAGACCAATATAATTAAGCCACGTGGCCTTGCCTGCGGTTTTAAATAGAAATTTGATCTATTAGATGATGGAATTTGGAAAATTCATAACTTTAGATCTACACGTACAAATTTTGCAAATTTTATATCAATGGAATCAGCAAAACAAACATTTTCCAACCATGTACTTTGTTTAGTGAATTGCTTCTGTTAAAATGGTTGTTTTTGCAGAAACTTGTGTAGGCATAATTTGAATATAAAATTATTCTATAAATATTTTTAAGGTAAAATCTTTGGCAAATGGATTGTTTTGAACTTACTGAACATAGAAACCAACTTGTGGATTCAAAAACATATTTTGTGAAGCAAGAGAATAAATCTTTGATTTAGAACATTTCTAGTCAAATAAAAATATTGTTTTTGGAGAATAAATCTTTGATTTAGAACATGTTAAAAATGCTTTTTGGAGAAAAACCTTTGGGAAATGTTTTGAATTAAACTCTCTGACCCTAAACACAAAGTTTTATGATTTAAAAATATATTTGGTGAACCCTATAAAAATAATTACTTTGCTAAAAAGCATTTCCAACAACATAAAATATTGATTTGGTATAAAAATGGTTTATAGGTAAAACCTTTTGCAAATGGTTTCAATATTGAACACTTGACCATAAAACACTAACATTTGTGTTTAAAAATGTATTTTTCAAACACTAGAAGATATTACTTTGGTTTGAATCATTTCTAGCAAAACAAAAATGTTTTAAAGTGGCCATTTTTCACTAACTTAATTTCAAATGGTTTTACCAATTTTTTAAATGACCAATAGGTGTTTTCAAATGTTTATAACCTATTAGAATCCACTTTTCCAAATAAAACAATCTTTGGCATGCTTGCATGCATTGCTTTGTTTTATTATTCTATGTGATGATTGCTTGAATGGTAGATTGAATATTTGCTTGCTTGATTGAATTGTCGTGCAATTTGAAGAGTGTGACTATTTCAAGATCAAGGAGTGAACTTATAATTCTCTACCAAAAAGGCAAGTGATGCTTCATACTTTTGTCCCATTATTTTCACTATGCATTAGTGATATTTCTAAGTAAGAATTGCATGGAATTTTTGCTAAGTGTAAACCATGCCATTGGAAATCCGAGTAGATGAAACCTTAGTAGAATTTTCATAATTTAAGATTCCTACTACTATCATGCTTAGCTTAGCTAGTAGAAAAAAAGGGTGGATTATATTCATGCTATGGAATATTTCTAAGTGAAGGACTTGTGTTTTGTTTAATAAAACAACTAAGTGAATGAATCACCTGGGTGGAAAGGGACTTGCTTGGTGGTTTTTGGTTGAGTGGTTACACAAGGCCCATTTATATGGTTTACCTTGTGTATCTCACTTGTGGATTGCCACCCAGGAACAAAGAGATTTGAGATGTCAAATGTTGAGAAGCTTCTAGTGCAGCCACATGGCATTATGGGCTCTGCCTGGATCATATAGGTTGCAATAACTTAGCCAAATGGACAGTTGGTGGTAGGGGATTGATAGGTTGGAGCGCATCCATTCTGGTCTAAGGGAAGGCTTCTGAAAGATCTTGTCTTGGTGAAACAAAGTCTTGTGGGGAAAGTGCACCACCTTTGCAGAGTGTAAAATCTAAGTACTTAGCCATGTCCCTCGCAAAGGACAATTTGAGCATCAAGACATGCAAGCTATCAAGAATCTCCTCATCCCAATTTCTAAGATAAAAACTTGTGGTTGAACAAGGGTTAAAGGATCACCAATTTCTATTGGGAGATGCCTTGGGTGATTTTTGCCAAACAAAAACTTAGTGTTTTCAAATGATAAGGAAAATCTATTTTGAGCAAAGCAAGCCTAAGCTCCACCTAGCCAGATGCATATAGATGATAGACTCCACTATACTACCATAGTATCACTTGCCAATACAATTCAAATGTATTGACCCTTGTGGCTGTAACTTATTATGTTGTAGGTTTGTTTGATGTTAGTGAAGTGTGTTGATTAGGATTACAAGTCTACAACCAACATGATTGCCTGTGGCACTTTGAAGATGAAGGACTCCATGCTATAGTTATTTCTGCTGCATTGTAATGAGATAGTCAAATGAGCTATGTAAGATGTAATGAATTATTTTATTCCTGGTTATAAAGTTGTATTATGACCTTTGTTTCTTGATATTACATCTTAACTGTGGATGCTAGCTATTGATCCAGGGACTAGCATTGTAAACACATGGATCTCTACCTTATTAAAGCTTGGGACCTCTACAATGAGCATATTGTCTTCTGTGAAGACGCTTCTAATATTGTCTCTCATCCTAGAAAAGCTAGAAAATCTAGTGTCCCTATGCTTTCTATTAAAATTCGTGATCATTGTTATTATTGTTTATGTGATATTTGTGCTAGTTCTAGTGGTATTCCTTATGAGCTTTACAGGGAAATTATGCATGAAATTGGTCCTTGTGAGCTTGAGGACATTGATGTGGTTATTCACCTTGCCAATAGAGAGACAGTCTGTCCCATTGGTATTGTAAGAGATGTGGAGGTTCTTTGTGGTAAGATTAAATATCCTGCTGACTTTCTAGTACTTAGTTCTGAAGCTAGTAGAACCTATCCCATTATCTTTGGTAGACCCTTTTGAATACTTGTGGGGCTATCATAGATTGTAGGAAGGAAAAAGTTTTGACTAAGTTTGATGGAGAGTCTTATGAGTTTAATTTTTTCAGATTTGCTAAAACTCCTTATGAAAATGAACTGCCTAATGAGGATTTCAGGGTTGAACAACTTTCTGCTATTTCTCTTTCTCCTAACAATGCCTTGCAGCAATTTATGGAAGACCGTGAAAGCGATGTCTTCATGTAGGAAAGAAATGAGATTGACGAGGTTTTCCTTCGTCAGCCTGAGCTATTTAAGCATAATCTACCTATGTAATATTTGGGTACCACACTCCCACCTAAAGGGGACCCTATTTTTGAATTAAAACCTTCACCTGATGATCTTAAATATGCTTATCTTGATGATAAGAAAGTATATCCTGTTATTATTAGTTCTAAACTTTCGGGAAAGGAAGAAGAAAGGTTATTGGAAATACTGAATAAACACCGAGGAGCTATGGGCTATACTCTTGATGATTTAAAAGGATTTTCTCCCACTATATGTCAGTGTGCTATTAATATAGAACCTGATGCAAAACCAGTTGTTGAGCACCAACGCCGTCTAAATCCTAAGATTAAGGATGTGGTAAGAAATGAGGTGTTAAAACTCCTTGATGCTGGTATTATTTATCCTATTGCCGATAGCCAATGGGTTAGCCCTGTTCATTGTGTTCCCAAGAAAGGGGGATAACTGTTGTACCTAATGAAAATAATGAGCTTATACCCCAAAGAGTAGTGGTTGGGTATAGGATGTGCATTGATTTTAGAAAGGTTAATAAGGTTACTAAGAAAGATCATTATCCTTTGCCCTTTATTGATCAAATGCTTGAGAGGTTGTCCAAAAAGACTCACTTTTGTTTTCTTGATGGTTATTCTGGGTTCTCTCAAATTGCTGTGAAAGCACAAGACCAAGATAAAACCACTTTCACTTGTCCTTATGGCACTTATGCTTATAGGCGCATGCCTTTTGGTTTATGTAATGCTCCTGCTACCTTTCAGAGATGTATGTCTGCTATTTTTCATGGTTTTTGTGAAGAAATTGTGGAGGTTTTCATGGATGATTTCTCCGTCTATGGAACTTCTTTTGATAACTGTTTGCACAACCTTGATAAAGTTTTGCAGAGATGTGAAGAAACCAACCTTGTTCTTAATTGGGAAAAATGTCATTTCATGGTTAATGAAGGGATTGTTCTTGGACACAAAATTTCTGAAAGAGGTATTGAAGTTGACAGAGCCAAAATTGAAGCAATTGAGAAGATGCCTTGCCCTAGAGATATAAAAGGTACTCGTAGTATCTTAGGTCATGCTGGTTTCTATAGGAGGTTTATTAAAGACTTCTCCTAAATTTCAAAGCCCCTTACCAATCTTCTTCAAAAAGATGTACCTTTTGTTTTTATGATGATTATAAGGAAGCTTTTGAAACTTTGAAGAAAGCTTTGACTACTGCTCCTATTGTTCAACCACCTGATTGGAGTTTACCTTTTGAAATTATGTGTGATGCTAGTGATTTTGCTGTGGGTGCTGTCCTTGGGCAACGTATTGATAAGAAGTTGAATGTTATTCATTGTGCTAGCAAGACTCTAGATGCTGCTCAAAAGAATTATGATACTACTAAATAAGAGTTCTTAGCTGTAATCTTTGCATGTGATAAGTTTAGACCCTATATTGTTGATTCAAAGGTCAATATTCATACTGATCATGCTGCTATTAAGTACCTTATGACAAAGAAGGATGCTAAGCCTAGGCTTATTAGATGGGTGTTGCTTTTACAAGAGTTTGATCTGCATATTGTAGATAGGAAAGGTGTTGAAAATCGTGTTGCTGACAATTTATCTCATTTGGAAAACATTTCTTTTGACCCCGTGCTTGTTAATGCCAGTTTTCCAAATGAGCAGTTGGCTGCAATAAGGGTAAGTCCGCATGAGAGTCATTGGTATGCTGATTATGCTAAATTTATTGTTTCCAAGTATTTGCCTCCAACCTTTACAACCCAGCAAAGAAGAAAATTCTTTTATGATCTAAGGCATTACTTTTGGGATGACCCACATCTATATAAAGAAGGAGTGGATGGTATTATGCGAAGATGTGTTCCAGAATTTAAACAACAAGAGATATTGAGAAAATGTCATGGCAGTGCTTATGGAGGACATCATGCTGGGGATAGGACTGCACAAAAGGTTTTAGAATCTGGATTTTATTGGCCTACCCTTTTCAAAGATGCAAGAAGTTTGTCTTATCATGTGATGAATGTCAAAGAGCTGGTAACATTTCTAGACGCAATGAAATGCCTATGAATTATTCTCTTGTTATTGAACCTTTTGATTGTTGGGGATTTGACTTTATGGGTCCTTTTCCTCCTTCAAAAGGGTATACTCATATTATTGTTGTTGACTATGTTACTAAGTGGGTAGAAGCCATACCTACAAACAGCACTGATGGTAAGACCTCTTTAAAAATGCTTAAGGATGTTATTTTTCCTAGGTTTGGTGTGCCTAGATATCTCATGACTGATGGATGCTCTCATTTTATTCATGGGGTTTTTAGAAAAACTCTCGCTAAGTATGATGTAAACCATAGAATTGCTTCAGCTTATCACCCCCAAACCAGTGGGCAAGTAGAACTCTCCAATAGGGAAATTAAATCTATCTTGCAAAAGACTGTTAATAGATCTAGAAATAATTGGGCTAAAAAGTTGAATGACGCTTTATGGGCTTATAGAACTGCTTATAAAAATCCTATGGGGATATGTCCTTACAAAATGGTCTATGGGAAAGCTTGTCACTTGCCTTTAGAATTAGAACACAAAGCTTATTGGGCAGTGAAAGAGTTGAATAGATATTTTAAACTAGCTGGTGTGAAAAGATTGCTTGACATGAGTACCTTAGATGAGTGGAGAAGTGAAGCTTATGAAAATTCTAGACTCTTTAAGGAAAAGGTAAAAAGATGGCATGATAGGAGAATTCTCAAATGGGAGTTCCATGTTGGTGAGAAAGTTCTTTTGTATGGGTCTCGTCTCAGATTTTTTGCAGGGAAACTACTCTCAAAATGGGAAGGACCTTTTGTTATTGAGGAAGTATATCATTCAGGTGCTATCAAAATATCTTCTTTGAAGAACAACACTACACATGTGGTGAATGGCCAAAGGCACAAACATTATATTTCTGGAGACTCTTATAATGAGGACGTTGACATTATTCAAATGGTGACTCCGGAAGAATTTATTAGAAACCAAACACAGGAGTCTGCAGAGTTTGTCTCGGATTAGGTAAAGGTGGTGAAAATAGAAGGTTCGTGAAAGCCTAATCTTTTTATATTTTTGATGTTTTTAATACATACGGAAGGTTACGAAATGAAACCGAGAAGGAAACGGAGGCCGGGGTGGCCACACCCACCCTAGGCTCGGGTCCCAGCTGGCCGCGCCTGGCGATACGTTGGAAACGTATCTATAATTTTTGATGCTCCATGCTTGTTTAGTATCTACTTTGCTTTACTTGTCTACACTTTGAGGTGCTTTTTACATGTTTTCTGGTACTAACCTATTAACAAGTTGCAACCGTGCGAGATGCCTGTTTTCTGTTGTTTTGGTTTTAGAAAAGTTAGTGAAGAAATATTCTCGGAGTTGGACGGGACAAAGGACAAAGTCAATAACTTTCCGTGGGGAACAAGAAGTCCATTGGAGAGCCAGGGGCCAGACCAACCCCAGGCGGGCCACAGGTGGGCCCACGCCTGGCTAGGGTTTGGTGGCCCTGGCCGCCTCCTCGGTCTCCCCCTTCGCCTATAAGAAGCCCCCGATGCAGAAACCCTGAGTACCCGATCAGAAATCCACGAAACGGTCTATAACCGCCGCCACCATCGTCCCTAGATTGGGGGATAGGAAGTTCTTCCTGGCACCCTGCCGGAGGGGAGATCATCCCGGAGGCCTTCTCTCCGGTATGATGTGTGAGTAGTTCCACCTTGGACTATGGGTCCATGTAATAGCTAGATGGTTGTATCTCCTCCTTTGTGCTTTCATTTATAGATCTTATGAGCTCCGTTCATGATCAAGATCTAATCTATTTGTAATCATGCATGTTGTGTTTGCGGGGATCCGATGGATATTGAGATTTTTATGTTGGTTTGATTAATGGTTTTGTCTTTGTGATTCTATCATGTCTGTGTTGTTTGTGATCTTGCATGCTCTCCGTTGCTAGTGGTTATCTTGGCCAAGTAGTTGCTAGTGACTCCAAGAGGGGGTATTTATGCTCGATAGTGGGTTCATGCCTCTAGTTTCCAAGGGAAGTGACAATAATCTCTACGGTTGTAGATGTGCTGTTGCTACTAGGGAGAAAACAACGGTCTCTTGTTCATGGAACATGTGGACTGTTTACCTTACACACTTTGCTTAAAGCAGTTGTCTATTGCTTGCAACTTAATATTGGAGGGGGTTCGGATGATAACCTGAAGGTGGACTTCTAGTCATATATGCAGTTGGATGGCGGTCTATGTATCTTGTTGTATTGCCCAATCAACCTCATAGGATCTTTCTGACTAGTAATTGCATTGTTATGCCTTGCTTAGTTCCTGTCAATTGCCCCGCTGTAATTTGTTTACCCTTCATGCCATGTTGTTTATTTAAGGAGAGCACCTCTAGTGAACTATGGACCCCGGTCCAATCTTTACCATTGATACATCTTCCACTGTTACTTGTTTACTTGCTGCAAACCACCATTGCCTTCCACACCATACGTTTAATCCTTTGTTACAGCCAACCGATGAGCTTGACAACCTCACTGATTCGTTGGGGCAAAGTCTTGAGTTTGTGTTGTGCAGGTCTCCGCGTTGTTTGCAACACCTGTGTGACGTTTCCTTCCTCCTACTAGTTCGATAACCTTGGTTTCTTACTAAGGGAAAACTTGTTGTTGTGCTGCTTCACACCTTGCTCTTGGGGTTCCCAACGAAGCGCTCCTACATCAACTCAGTGCTGCATCAAGCTTTTCTGGCGCCGTTGCCGGGGAGGCTAAGGACGTCTTCACTAGGGGACTCCTTCACTTCCTTTATCTTTACTTTGTTTTTAGTTTGCTTAGTTTCTTTTGCTTGGTTTTGTTTGCCTCTTTTAAAAAAACCAAAAAAATAGTCTAGTTTGGATTGCTTTCTTTATTCAAAAACACACAAAAATAGTTCCCACTCTGGTTGTTGGTCTGTTATTGCCTTGCTTGGTCATGCTTTCTATCAATGGATGGTTTCTTTGAAACTATTTCTTATTTTCAAGGTGGGTTCACGAAGAACAAAAGTATTATTATAAGGAACACCGTTTGTCACAAAAAGGGAAACACTTATGGGATCAAATTGATAAGTTGAATACTATTGCTAGAGACGTGTGCTCTACTTATAATGTTACTTATTGCTTTGATAAAGCTTGTTGCTGCAGGAGGTATAAACACCTACCGTTTCAATGTGAGTATAATGATAATGTTACCATATCTTCTTATGTTAAAGGAAATTATGATTTTGATGATGTGGAACAAATTGAAGAATTTATTGCCTTCAAGGGTGCATTTGAACTTGCCAGTTTTCTTGAAAATACTGATGATGCACCTTATGGACATGAGGTTTTTGAGATACTTAAATTTTGCTTTGATAATTATAAGGGAGAAAATAGTTATATTCTTGAATATTTTAATAGGCATTTTCCACAAATGGAAGATACTAATGCCTTGCAGGAGCCTATGGAAGAAGAAATTGTTGAAACCGGAAGCTCATTAGATGAAAAAGAGTTGGAGAGTGATGAACAAAAGGAGGAAGAATGGATCTACCCATGCCTACCTTCTAATGAGAGTAACTCTTTACCTCTTACATTATTTGATTGTACCCCATGCTTACCAAAGGGGGATGAATGTTATGCTCATGTGGATCCTTTTGAAATATCTACTTTGGGTAAAACCCATGAAGGTTTTAATCCCACTATTTTTGAGCTTGATAGAAATTATGTATTTGTAGATCATGAAAATCATGCTTTATGTGATAGCTATATTGTTGAGTTTATTCATGAGGCTACTGAAAATTATTATGAGAGAGGGAAACATGGTCTTATGTATCTCAACAATATTAAGTTTCCCCTCTTTATGTTGAAAGTTTTGAAGTTGCACTTGTTTTATCTTCCTATGCTTGTCACTTTGTTATTTGTGTGCAAGATTACGATGCATAGGAAGAGGTTTAGACTTAAATGCATTTTGAATTTGCTTCTTGATGCTCTCTTTGACTTCAATTCATAATTCTTATGTGAGCATCTTCTCAAACTATCATGCCTAAATTAAAGGCGTTAAAGAAAAGTACTTGTTGAGAGATAACCCAAGAGTTTCCTTGAGTCTTGGAAGTTATTACTTTATTAATTACCTCTCTTTACCCTTTTTGTTTGCTTTTTGTGCCAAGAATGACCTCTAATGAGAGGGAAGTAAGATTTGGGAAGTTGCTGTCCTGAAACAGATTTTTGTCCTCCACCAAAAAACATCGTGAGGAGGCTCTATAACTCGGATTGAGCTCCAAATTTACGAATAAATCCCCCAGTATGTTAGATAACTTTTGTTAGTTCAACACTTTTTTATTTGAGCAACATAAGATATTCTAAAAAAGAGGTTTCTACCTGCTGGTCTATTTTGACAAATTTCTGCCATTATTTGCATTTGCTTCTTATTGATTCCTTTTTGAGTTCTCTTCAGGTAAATTGAGCTTTTTAAAGGATTTACTACAGTAGCTTGTGTTTTTAGTGAAAATCCTTGTTGTTCCAAAGCTTTGCCAGTGGTCTAATATCTTTTGAATACACTAATGTTGCTAATGAAGATTGTGTGAAGTTTTGTATGAAGGAAAAAATTTAGGTGTAGAGAGAGAATGATGTAATGAGATGAAGAATGGACAAAAGCTCAAGCTTGGGGATTCCACCATGGTGTCACCCCAAGAAATATCCAAAAGGTACAAGCGTCAAAGCTTGGCGATGCCCAAGGCATCCCCTTCTTCATCAATAAAAATCGCAGGTCTGTCTAGACACTTCGTTTTTATTGTTTCATGCACAGTTGTGTTGTTCTTGGAGCGTCTTAGTTTTCGTTTGCTTTGCTTAGTTTGTTTAGTTTGCTAAAGTAGTTTGGACCCCCGTTTTCGCTGTGTTGTTTTGCAAATAAGTTTGCTTCGTGTTGGAAAGGAGTAGTAAGTTCTTGCTTGAAGTGCAAGAGGAGCTTGCATTGACTGTGACTTCGACTTTAGCATGAAATGCTAGGTGTTGTTTTAGCATTATGCTTAGTGATTATTGTTGTAGCATGTCTTGTTCCAAACAATTGGGATTGCTTAGTGTGCCTTGAATAAATTATGTGTTGTTTTAGCATGCAAAAGCATAGTATTGTGGTATTCTCCTTTGATGCTTTGCTTGGGTTGACTTGGCACATGCTTACACCATGTTATGACTATCACAAGTCACCATTAGCCTCTATGATCATTTAGTCCTTGACTTGTAGTACCACTCTTTGCTTTGATTAGTATGCTTTGTTGCACTACATGATTATGGCCATTATTGCTCTCTTAGTTGGTTGCTCCCAGTCTTTTGCTATCCTCCACTTGTATGAGTAAGTTCTACTCATGCCTCCAACTCCCAAGAAACCAAGTTATTCCAAAGTGTACACTATAAACTCCTATGCTTGGTGTGTTACACCATCCAAGTATATTCTTGTTTTCAACTATCTTTCAATTAAAACTATTTTGTTATGTGAAAACTTAGTGATTAAAGCCCTCACGAACTTGATGGCACACTTTATTCTTTGCCCCTAATAAACTTGAACCATTGTGACAACTTTGTTGTATATGCTTGCACTTATAAGTTGGAATTAGCAAAATCGTGTTGTCACGAGGAACATTTTCAACATTGCACTTGTACCTTGTTGTACTCAGTTGATATCATGTTCTTTTGTCTATGGATGTCACCGGTGTGAAATAAAGAGGGGACCTGCAAGTCCATGGAGTCTGTATTCTGTGTTAGAGAAACGCCTGGGTTGCTAGCCTAAGCCATACCTAATCATGGTGGAAACTTGAAGCATCACCACAATGAGCTATCTGTGAAGCATCCTCAATAAAAATTATGCATATGGTAAATAAAAATATTGCTGAGATGCTTATTGTCTGCTTGCCTTGTAATTTTGGGTATGGGAAAGCTCATGTACCATGTGAAAGGGGTACCCCGTTGGCGGTTCTCAATGATATGCAAATACTTACAGTGACAAGAACTTACCTAGACCCAAAGTTTAGTATGCATGAGGTGTGGCCCCCGTATTCAAGGGAATTGAGATTGCCAACTTATACTTCGTCAAGCATATACTCTAGCTTTGCCACTTTAACCTTAACCACTTCAAGATGCTTATGATAGGGGCAATGAGGGCTGAAAGCTAACAAGTACCATAATTTTTGGAAGCTCTTTTTGAAACTTATAATCCCTGCTTCCTTTACAAAAAGGCCTTTCTTTCACCACTTTTGAGTCTCCACCTTCTACCTTTAGGCACCATTAAGAGAGCATAGTTGTCATTCTGTGTGCAGTGTTCCAAAGCTTATTAATTGATGCATATTGTGTTATTACTTGTTCTTGTGCTACTTGTTTCTAGTCACGCTTGTGAACTTTGCAGGTGTCCTATGCATCTATATTGCTACTCTATGAGGGACAAGTTGATTGCCACTATGCTATGTTTTCTGCATGTGAAACAAACACACATTTTTCAATGCATGTTATTCATGATCTTTGTTTGTAGCTTGTCATGTTGCATGCATAGTTACTATGTCCTATTGTTAGAACTCCATCTTTCATGCACATGTTTAGAGTTCTTTGATCCTAGCTTGCAATGCTTGCAAATGGTTGGATCTTTATTGTGAGGGTGCATGTCACCTCAAAAATTATTTTGTTTATCACTTGCCTACTCGAGGACAAGCAGGAGTTAAGCTTAGGGATGTTGATACGTTGGAAACGTATCTATAATTTTTGATGACCATGCTTGTTTAGTATCTACTTTGCTTTACTTGTCTACACTTTGAGTTGCTTTTTACATGTTTTCTGGTACTAACCTATTAAAAAGTTGCAACAGTGTCAGATGCCTGTTTTCTGATGTTTTTGGTTTCAGAAAAGTTAGTAAAGAACTATTCTCGGGATTGGACGGGACAAAGGACAAAGTCAATAACTTTCTGTGGGGAACAAGAAGTCTAGAGGAGAGCCGGAGGGGCCAGCCAGGGGGACCATACCCACCCCAGGCGCGACCATAGGTGGGCCCGCGCCTGGCTAGGGTTTGGTGGCCCTGGACGCCTCCTCGGTCTCCCCCTTGGCCTATAAGAAGCCCCCGATGCAGAAACCCTGAGTACCCAATCAGAAATCCATGAAACCATCTGTAGCCGCCGCGGATTCTATACCTCAGACCGGTGGCGGTCCGACGGGTCCGGGTGACCATGGTGGGTATGGCGCTGCTACTTGGCAGCGGACTCACTGGTGGACGGAGGAGTAGAGACTGGGACGAGGGTTGATGGTGATAGTGACACCCTTATTGTAGTGTGGCGGCGGGGCTTTCACAAGCCCTTTTGGGTTCAGCCGGGGTAGAGAGGGTCTGGTTTGCCCTTGCTATTACATGATACATCATAAACGTATCTATAATTTTTTATGCTCCATGCTTGTTTAGTATCTACTTTGCTTTGCTTTGTCTACACTTTGAGGTGTTTTTATATCTTTTTTGGAACTAACCTATTAACAAGTTGCCATAGTGCAAGTTGCCTGTTTTCTTCTGTTTTGGGTTCCAGAAAGGCAGAAAATCAATATTCTCGGAATTCGACGGGACAAAATCCAAAGTCAATATTTTACCGTGAGGGGCACGAATCCAGAAGACGAGATGGAGAAGCAAACCAGGGCGTCCAAACCCCCCTAGGCGCGGGTGGGCCCATCCCGCGCCTGGGTAAGATGTGGGGCCCCTGATCGCCTCCCGGCCTCGCCTCTTCGCCTATAACAAGCCCCCGATGCAGAAACCCTCGGTACCCGATCAAAACTCCACGAAACTGTCTATAGCCGCCGCCACCATCATCCCTAGATCGGGGGGATCTGAAGTTCTTCCCGGCACCCTGCCAGAGGGGAGATCATCCCGGAGGCCTTCTCTCCGGTATGATGCGTGAGTAGTTCCACCTTGGACTATGGGTCCATGTAGTAGCTAGATGGTTGTATCTCCTCCTTTGTGCTTTCATGTATAGATCTTGTGATCTCCGTTCATGATCAAGATCTAATCTATTTGTAATCATGCATGTTGTGTTTGCAGGTGAAAGGATCGTATGGGCACCTAGAGGGGGGGTGAATAGGTGCTACTTCAAATTTTCTTCTTTTTCAAATTAAGGTTTGACAATAAGGTAAATTCTCTAGATAATGCAACTATGGTGAATTTACCTATATGACAATTATGCAAGAGCTACCACAACACAAAGTAGTAGCAAGTAAGTAAGGTGCGGTAAAGGATAGAGGTAACCGAAAAGTGGACGCAGAGACACAAGGATTTGTTTCCCGTAGTTCCTTCCTTTTGAGGGGAAGTACGTCTACGTTTGGAGAGGGGGTGGTTTCAAACCACCAACGCCACGAGAGGCCTCCCTTGTTCTCCGATGAATCTCACTCCAACGGGATCGATTCACCTTCCACTATATCGGCAACCTTCAAGGTGGAAGCCGGCACCGTTACAAGTTTGGGGCACACATCCACAACTTAATCGGAGGCTCCCAAATGCAAGCAAGCTATCAAAGCAATCAAAGACAAGCTTGTAAGAACAAAAACAAGAGCTAGGGTTTCCAACGAAACACTAGAGCAAAGGGGCCCTCAATGAAATGAGGGGGAAATGAAGATCTCTTTTGGTGAAGTAGTAGATCGGGGCTTCCTCCTTCGATTCCCCAAAGATCAAGGACTTTGGGTGGTTGGATGAGGAGATCCTGAGGATTTGAGTGGCTCCAATGGACTCCAATGGTGGGTTATGACTTTAATGAGCTGAGCACTTTGTCCCAAGGTAGGTGGAGGGGTATTTATACCCCTCCACAAAATCTGACCGTTGATGCATTTATTGCAGCGGTAGTACCGGAAGTCCAAGCGGTACTACCGGAGAACTCCGGTACTACCGGACCTGGTACCGGACCACCCCTTTTTCAAACTGCATCAAGTCCTGCCCCCAGCGGTACTACTATCGTTGGTACCGGAAAGCGGTAGTACCGCTTGAGGCAACCAGTACTACCGGACCTGGAGGGATCAGCATTTTTCCATATGAAAACTCTCTGTCACGCCAAATAGTAAAACGCGGTACTACCGCATTTTGCTACCGGCGCAGACAGAAGGTTTTTGCAACGTACAAAAACTCTCTGTCACGCCAGGTAATAAAATGCGGTACTACCGCATTTTGCTACCGGCGCAGACAGAAGCTTTTTGTAACGTACAAAAAGTCTTTATCACGCCAGGTAGTAAAATGTGGTACCACCGCATTTTGCTACCGTCGCAGACAGAAGATTTTTGTAACGTACAAAAAGTCTCTGTCACGCCAGGTAGTAAAATGCGGTACTACCGCATTTTGCTACCGGCACAGACAGAAGCCTTTTGCAATTTTCAAAAAGGCTCTGTCCTGAGCAGTACTACCGCATTTTAGTACCGGAGCAGGCAGAAGCTTTTGACAAGCTGTAAAAAGGCTTCTGTCGCGCTAGGTACTAAAATGCGGTACTACCGCTTTTTAGTACGTGGCATGGCAGAGACTTTTTGATAGTTAGTCATTTGCTTCTGTCTGGTCCGGTAGCAAAAAGCGGTACTACCGCTTTTTGGTACCGCGCCAGGCAGACAGTTTTTGAATGTTTGCAAACCCTTTTAATGTACCTGTGACACACTTAGCAAAACATTAGTCCGATATGTGTGTTGTTATCAAACACCAAAATCACTAGGGATAGCACATGCTCTTTCAATCTCCCCCTTTTTGGTGTTTGATGACAACACACATTTTGCAGGGAAATCTAGTGATGACAAGATGTAGATGGGGCTCCCCCTAGATATGTAGAAACAAGCCCCATACATTCTAACAAGCTAACTGAGATAAGAAGTCGCACATAGAGGACATACCTTTGCTAAATAACATGTGATGACCAATATTGATTAGGAATGAGGAATGTCATCACATAGGATGGATCCAACAAGAATAGCCATAATACACACAAGATGGATCCGTATGATAACCACATAGTCTTAACATACATACACAAATAGTTAGGTTCACACATAGTAAGTCACACATAGTAAGAGGCAACCAAATAAAGTTCACAAGCGAATAAAATCAAAGGCAAGAACGAGCTTGTGACTTTCCCTCGCAAATCTCCCGCATACCTAATGTGCAACTTCTCCCCCTTTGGCATCAAGACGCCAAAAAGGGACAAGAGCAACACTAACGCCCCGGAGATCACTCATCATCATCAACGTCGTCCCATGCACCACCATGAGGTGGAGGGGCACGAAAGGAGGAGGTGGCATCATCTTCCCAGTTGCTGTGCTTGGAGATCCATTGGTCTTCTGGGGTAACGTTGTTCTCGGAGCCCTTGGAAGTAGTCAAGCCTTGAGCCTCCATCATTTCCTTCTGACGAGCACATGCCTTCTTGGCATAGACATGGGCCTCGTACAGGCGTTTCTGGTTGTCCACTTGGAGGCAGAATATCTTCCTGAGTTTGGCCTCAAACCTCTTAGCCCAAGATGGTTGTGCGGGCTGGCGACGAGAGACCACAAAAGCAGCACCCTGTGGTGCATCAGCAGCATCACCTGAGTCCTCCTCAACCGGGTTCCCATCCTCATCAACAATCTGACCATCCGCATTGCGGGGTTTGAGATGGGTCTTGATCAAAAGATTCTTGTGGCGGTGAGTGGCAAGACGAAGATGAGGCAAGTCACGAGCAATTTTAGGGCACTTGCTAATGATGAGAGACATGATGTATGGAGCAAAAGGAGGCACCCTTCTCTGAAAAGTGGCACAGACCATCTCATTCCAGATAACATCCATTACATCCATAGGTAGGCCAGAGTCACGGTGGTGAAAGGTGGCCATCATAATATCCACCATGTAAGCATGAATCTCATCAACATTCCCAGCACGGGGGGCGATGGTCTCGCGAAAGATGCGGTGCAAGATGTCATAAGTAGGAAGGAGCCCTTTGATCTTACCAGGGATTCCGCGCCCCCGGATGTACAGTGGGGCAAGCCTATCTTTCTTCATGGGGTAGTCATTGGCATGGCACCGAAAGCCAACGGGAACATCCTTGCCACGGTCTTCGTACCCGAGGATAGCC
Source organism: Avena sativa (assembly GCA_916181665.1). Classification (NCBI taxonomy): domain Eukaryota; kingdom Viridiplantae; phylum Streptophyta; class Magnoliopsida; order Poales; family Poaceae; genus Avena; species Avena sativa. Next base: position 428,110,114 of record OV702293.1, read on the forward strand.
CCAAACTCAACCAATTTTGCTTGTTTGACAACACCCTCGGTCATCCAAGTGAGAGTCCTAGTATCATTCTTGGCAAAGTGAACGGTTGCATAGAACTGAGCAATGAGCATTGGATCATAGTTGCACCGGAACTCTATAATAGGAAGCAAACCAATGTTGGTGCAAATGTCAAGGGCCTCACCAAAGTAGTTCAGATTCTTCCTCACATGATTCATCTCGATCCATTTTTGAGGAACCACAATTTTGTCATCTTTCATGAGAATCTCATGGTACACCCGCTCCTGAAAGTCCGTGTAGAAGAGGCTGTTTTCCCGAGCATAAGCACGAGCTGCCCCATACGAACTGACCACCCGCAGAGCATGAAATTCTGTCTCAGAGATATCAGACAACAGCTTGGGCCCAGATGGCCCGGAACTTTGACTCTTGCGAGGACCAGAGGGAGGAGGAGGTGGAGGAGCTTTACCACGACCAGCACTTTGCTTGACCCCCTTACCCCCACGACCACGAGTTGTTGGCAGTTTTAGACGAGCACTAGGTTGAGGCATGACCTCCTCTTCAGACTCAGTCTCAGATTCTGACTCATAGTCCTCGATATCATAGTGAGCTTTGGAGCGCTTGCGTGATCCCTGGGAACCCCCTGCACCTGTGAAAGAACGAGGGAGATAGCATAGGGGTAAGGGCACAAGAACCTGGAGCAAACGGAGGATGGAGGTTAGTGTTTTTAAAAAAAATGTGCTGCCAGTACTGGGGCGGTAGTACCGGACCTGCACAAGCGGTAGTACCACCAAGCGGTAGTACCGGAAAAGATTCCCGGTACTACCGGCCCGCGACTACAGTGCAGATCTGAACTAAGATCCAAGTATGGGCAACAAATTTGTTGTAAAACACGATTTCCATCGGGCCAAGTGATAGATCTGGTAAATAGCTCACGATACAACCTCAAGAATGCGAGTTTTAACCAAGAATCGAAGTAACCTTAGATTCAATGGAGAAAACAAGTAAGAAGATGAGGAGGGCGGTAGTACCGGTGTCCATGACGGTGGGGAAGAGAGAGGAGCCCGCAGGGAGACCGAATCCGGTGTGGATCTGGGAGAGGGAGGGACGGGCGGGCTTCCTCCGGCGTCGTCTTGCTCTGGTGGTGGCGCTGGTGAGGAGGGGAGACAAGGGATGAATGAGGCACCGAGGGGTGCCTCTCCCCTGTCTCCAGTCTTAACCGGTAGTACCGGAGGTACATGCCGGTAGTACCGCTCCTGGGAAGTTTTCAGGCAGGAACCTGGAAACACAACCAGGGGCGGTAGTACCACAGGTAACTTCCGGTAGTACCGTTAGGCGGTAGTACCGCATATGAGATCCGGTAGTACCGTTACCATCAGGACAGAGAGCCAGGATACAGAAAAATGGAAGGTTCTTGTGCAGAGTAGATGGGTTTTGTTGGATAAGAGTGGCCTGGGTTTAGAGAGACACGCGGATATGGGCCAATGCACTCAAAGGAAAAACACTAAAAACATGTGGAGAGCCAAATATGAGTGCATGACCAAAAGAATCAACACCAACTAGAGGATGACAAACATGAGTAAGAACCAATTTAAAAAGTGACAAACACGAGTAAGCACATCAACCTCTCGATTGAGAGGGGGCGGTGGCCTAGGCCACCATATTTGAGTATACTCGGCTTGGCACCACGAAGATATATATTGGGTACATTACCGAAACTCATCATTGAGCTCACATATCACAACATGATATTAAGAGGAATGATTTTTGTTTAATTTGCGCATAATGGGGGGAGGGATAGTCCAATCAATTAGGACCGCACTCCCCCTATGTGCATGCCTACACCTAAACCAAACATGGGTCGAGTATTAGGTGAGAGTGCAAGATCATCAAGTCAAACTCCTAGAATCTACGATATTTAGCTCATTCCTCAAGTAGCAAAACCTTGCTTCATCAAGTGGCTTCGTGAAGATATCGGCAAGTTGATCTTTGGTTGATACATAGGATAGATCAATATCACCTCTAGCAACATGATCTCTAATAAAGTGATGTCGAATCTCAATATGCTTTGTCCTTGTGTGATCTACCGGGTTGTATGCAATCTTGATGGCACTTTCATTGTCACATAGAATAGGCACTTTGTCACAATGGACACCATATTCCTTTAAAGTTTGCCTCATCCATAGCAATTGGGTGCAAGCACTAGCAGCAGCAACATACTCGGCTTCGGCGGTGGAGAGAGATATACAATTTTGCTTCTTAGAAGACCAACATACCAAGGACCTACCAAGGAATTGGCAAGCCCCGGATGTTGATTTTCTATCATCCTTGTCTCCCGCCCAATCCGAGTCCGTGTATCCACAAAGAGCGAATGTTGAGCCTTGAGGGTACCAAAGACCATAAAATGGGGTATGAACTAAATATCGAAAGATTCTCTTGACCGCAATTAAATGGCTTTCCTTAGGAGCCGCTTGATATCTTGCACACACACCTACACTCAACACAATATCGGGTCTAGATGCACAAAGGTAAAGCAAAGAACCAATCATAGACCGGTATACCTTTTGATCCACATCTTTACCATTTGGATTTTGTTCTAGATGAGTCTTTGTTGCCATGGGAGTTGGGGCTCCATTCAAATCTTTCATTTTGAATCTCTTGAGCATATCTTGAGTATACTTGGCTTGATTGAAGAATGTTCCTCCTCTAACTTGCTTGTAAGATCCCTCCTTTGTAAGGAAAAGGATCCCTATGATTGCAATGCTAGTCCCTGGATCATTGCTAGCATCCACAGTTTAAGATGAAGTACACAGATACAAAGGTCATTTATTACATCCATTCCAGAGATAACATAGTTTTTACAACTCAAGGCCACATGCCTAATACAAGAGTTTGAATAAGTAAATAATTATAAGTCTTCATATTCATGTGCCACAGGCAAACATGTTGAGTGTAGACTCATGACACCTAATCCTCATCAGAGTAACCTGCAACATCACAAGTTACAGCCACAGTGGGTCAATACTTTGGAATAGTATTGGCAAGTGATACCTTAGTAAATTTTAAGTGGACTATATTACTATATGCAATTTGGATAAGTGTAGCTTGGCTTGCTTTGCTCAAAAATAGGTTTTTCCTATTAGTTGAAATCACTAAATTTTTCTTTGTCAAAACTTTTCCCAAGGAACCACCAATAGACATTGAGGTCCTTCACCCTTGTTCACCCACAAGTTTTACTTAGAAGTTGGAGTGATGAGATTCTTGATAGCTTCCATGTCTTGATGCTCAAGCTGTCCATTGTCATGGACTTGGCTAAGTACTTAGATTTTTCCATCTGCAGAGGTTGTGCACTTTCCCCACCAGACTTGGTTTCACCAAGACAGGACCTTTCAGAAGCCTTCCCTTAGCCAAATGGACGCGTTCCAACCTATCATCCCACTACCACCAACTGTCCAAATGACTAGGTTCTAGCAACCTATGTGATCCAGGCAGAGCCCATATTGCCAAGTGGCTGCACTAGAAGCTTCTCCACACTTGGCCTCTAAAATCCCTTTGTTCCTGGGTGGCTTTCCACAAGTGAGATACACAAGTTAAACCATATCCATGGGCCTTGTGTAACCACTCAACCAAAAACCACCAATCAAGTCCCATTCCACCCAGGTGATTCATTGACTTAGTTGTTTTATTAAGAAAACATAAGTCCAAAGACTTAGAAATATTTTTATCATAGCATGTATATATCTTACCAACCCTTGTTTGCTACTAGCTAGGCTAAGCATGGCATAGATAGTAATCTAACTTAGAAATTTCCTAGCAATTCTACAACTACTTAGGATTTCCCAACATGGCATTTGGCAAAAAATAGTAACATGCAAGACTTGCCTTGGTAGTTGGGAGAGTAGCACTCTTCACAATCACAATCACTAGCACCAAAGTCTACACAAAGAATATAACCACAATCACATACAAGTCATATACAAGCAAAAATATATATGCATGCATGCAAGATGCTAAGTGATGATTTTTGAAACTCCACCAAGCAAGTGCATAGTACTGAATCATAAACAAGTCAAAAACTTGCTAAATCAAGTTTATTTAACACTAAAACAATTCCTAAACAATTCCTATACTCAAAATAGTCCTAAACAATTTTCTGCAAATAAAATCATTTTAACAGAAACTGAACATTAAACACATTGCATAAACAGAAAGGGCTTGTTCTCCTGATTCCAACGGTATAAAATTTGTCAAATTCTAACATGTGGATGAAAAGTTATAGCTAAATCAAATTTGGTTACAAATCTGATTCAAATTCTGTTTTTAAACTAAACCCTAGCCACGCGTCGCGCTCTGATTCGTCGGTACCGCTTCGCGTGGATCAACCAGCGTGGACCGTCAGATCTAACTAAACGCGCACGGCTCAGATTGTCACTTACCCCTTCGATGCAGATCTAATCTGGAGCGCTGGATCTAGATCCTACGGCTGCTAATCGTGTGACCAAGGATGGGCGGCGCAAATGGTTGCTGGCGGCGGCGGCGCTACTGGCGGTGATGGTCCGGCAAATACAGGAAGGGCTAGGTGTGTGGTATGGCTTACCAGACTCGCGCGGTCACGAGGAAGCTCAACGTGGTCTTTGCTTGGACAGGGGCGCACAACAGGGGCTGCTGGAGCTCGTCGGAGTCGTGCATGGCGTCGGGAGGTTGCAGACGATGTAGTTGCCGAGGTTTCGCATTGCCCTAGCACGAACTAGAGGGATTAGGAGACGCGCAAGATGAAGGCGAACAACCTAGTATGCAAGAGGGGGCAAGGGGCGCTCGGGACTTACCACGATTGGTCACCGGAGTTGGGTGGCGGCTCAGTCGGTTGCGGCACGAACGGGGACGGTGTCCTGGGTCACGAGCAGGCAAGCGACGAGTGTCAGAAGATGCACGAGATCATGCTGAGCATAATCGTTTGAACCAGAGGCACAGGGGTGGTCGGGACTCACCGGAATTGCTGTCGGAGATCGTCGGGACAGCGGCGGCGTCTAGCGAGTTGCGAGCAGCCTGGCAGCGTGGAGAGGAAATTGGTTGAGGGGAAATGGTCGCGAGAGAGAGGGGATTAAGTAGCCAGAGGCTCGACAAGAAACGCCCAGTGAATCAATGCCAATTACCTCGCGGAATCAAAGCAGCAACGGGCAGCGGCGGAGTTCGTGCGCGGAATTTTGGGGAAGACGACGATGACGTGGAGAGGGCCCGCTTGTCAGCGAAATAAGCAGAGAGGGAGTGGGGTCTGGGTGTCAGCGACCTGCTGGGTGCGCCCGCGCGTGCGAGAGAGAAAGAAGGGAGCCGGGTGGGCTAGCTGGGCTGAGTCTGTTGTTGGGCCTAATTCCTGGCGCCGGCCCTTTTCCAATTCCTTTCTCTTTTCTTTTTCTAAATTGATTTTCAGGAATGGTTTTCAAATGATTTCAAAAGCTATTTGAATTCAAATCTTTTTGGGATTTTTGCAGTGTGCAACAATCACACTTCAGGGCATAAAATCAAGTGGTCTCTCTGTTCAAGCTTGGTTCTTTTGAAATAACAAAATAAACAGTGCCATAGCACTTGGTTTGCAAAATGTTTTGGAATTGGTTTTGAAACCAATTTCATTCTGTAAAATTTTATTCAAACTCTACACTTCAAACCAATCAACAATGGAGACAAACAATCTTGGTTTAAAACACTCAAGCTCTCAAATGGGGATGGCCATTTGATTTAAGTTTGCTCACATAAAATGATAGCACTATGTGCTTCTGTTTTCTTGAAATGAGTTTGATCTCAAATCTATATGTATGAATGAATGATATGCAAGCTTTGAAATCATGATTTTAGGGATGTTACAAATCTAACCCCCTTAAGATGAATCTCGCCCTCAAGATTCGGATTGGCTAGCAAATAGGTGAGGGTGGTCTTTCTGAAGATCATCTTCTCTTTCCCATGTTGCTTCCTCTTCGGAATGATGATTCCACTGCACTTTGCAAAACTTGATAGTCTTTGTCCTCGTGACTCTTTCTGCAGTCTCAAGAATCTTGATAGGTTTCTCTTCATAAGTGAGATCACTTTATAGTTGAACTTCTTCCAAAGGTATAGTATCTTTCAAAGAAGTTTCTTCCATTTCTGGGTGACATTTCTTAAGCTGACTCACATGAAACACATTATGGACAGCTGACAAAGATTCTGGTAGTTCAATTTCATAGGCAACTTCTCCTTTGCGACTCAGAATCTTGAATGGCCCAACATATCTTGGTGCCAATTTTCCTTTGACTCCGAATCTCTTCACTCCACGAAGTGGTGATACTCTAAGATAGGCTCTATCACCAACTTCGTAGGTGACTTCTCTACGCTTAGGATCTGCGTAGCTTTTCTGTCGAGACTGTGCTATCTTCAACCTGTCCTTAACCAATTTGACCTTCTCTTCAACTTCTTTGATAATATCTAGCCCGAATAAACTTCTTTCTCCCACACCATTCCATAACAATGGGGTGGTACATTTTCTTCCGTAGAGAAACTCAAACGGTGCCATCTCAATGCTGGCTTGATAGCTGTTGTTATAAGAAAACTCTGCGTATGGCAGACTTTCATCCCAACTGGCTCCATAGTCTAGGGCACATGCCCTCAACATGTCTTCGAGAATCTGATTAGTCCTTTCTGTTTGTCCATCAGTTTGAGGATGAAAAGCAGTACTGAACTCCAACCTCATTCCCAATGATTCATGTAGCTGTCTCCAAAAATGAGAAGTGAACTGAGTTCCCCTATCAGACACAATGCTCTTGGGCACTCCATGTAGACATACAATTCTGCTCATGTAGATCTTGGCTAACTTAGCACTTGTATAGGTTGTCTTCACGGGTATGAAATGAGCCACTTTAGTTAGGCGATCCACTACTACCCAAATAGAATCGTATCCTGACCGGGTCCTTGGTAATCCGGTAATGAAATCCATACCAATCTTGTCCCACTTCCAATCAGGAATAGTAGTGGTTGAAGTAAACCTGCTGGTTTCTGGTGCTCCGCTTTCACTCTACTACACACATCACACAAAGCAATATGTTCGGCGATGTCCCTCTTGAGATTGTTCCACCAAAATCTTTCTTTCATGCCCATGTACATTTTGGTGTTACCCGGGTGAATAGAATACGGAGAGTTGTGTGCTTCCTGCAAAATAAGTTTCCGCAACTCCGGGTCTTGTGGAACACAAATACGCTTCCCATGACATAAAGTACCATGTTCGTCTTCATGGAAATTTTTGGCTTTTCCATTGCCAATCTTTACCTTAATCTCTTCAATTTCCTTATCAGTCTTCTGGGCTTCTCTGATCTTGTCCAACAGAGTGGGTTGAACATCCAAAGACATGAGATGTCCTTCAGGCACAATCTCCAATCTGAGTTTTCTAAATTGGGTACACAAATCATCAGGCAATTCTCCTTTGGTAAGGCCATTCACAAATACCTTACGACTTAGAGCATCTGCTACAACATTTGCTTTACCGGGGTGGTATTGCAAACTTAAGTCATAGTCTTTGATAAGTTCTAGCCACCTTCTTTGTCTCATGTTGATTTCCTTCTGGGTGAAGATATACTTCAAACTTTTGTGATCAGTGAACACTTCACAACGCTTTCCCAAAAGATAGTGTCTCCATGTTTTGAGTGCATGGACGACAGAGGCTAACTCTAAATCATGAGTAGGATAGTTCACTTCATGAGTTTTGAGTTGTCTCGAGGCATAAGCTACAACTTTACCGTCTTGCATAAGTACTGCACCCAAACCTTGATGAGATGCATCACAATATACTTGGAAATCCTTTTCCAAATCTGGCAGACACAAAACTGGTGTTGTCACAAGTCTCTTCTTCAACTCCTGAAAGCTGAGCTCACAACCTTCAGACCAAGCAAACTTCTTGTCTTTCTTTAACAATTCAGTCATGGGCTTAGCTACTTTAGAGAAATTTTCAATGAATCTTCTGTAGTAACCTGCTAAGCCAAGGAAACTACGAATTTCTTTCACGGACTTGGGAGATTCCCATTCAGTCATAGCTGAAACCTTAGCAGGATCAACTGCCACACCATCCTTTGTCATAACATGACCAAGAAATCCAACTTTCTCCAACCAGAATTCACACTTGCTGAATTTGGCATAAAGTTTATGCTCCCTTAACTTCTCAAGTATCAAACGCAAGTGTCCTTCATGCTCTTGTTTGCTCTTGGAGTAGACTAAGATGTCGTCGATGAAAACGACAACAAACTTGTCAAGGAATTCCATGAACACTTTGTTCATCATGTTCATGAAGTATGCTGGAGCATTGGTCAAGCCAAAAGGCATTACGGTATACTCATACAATCCATACCTCGTAGTGAATGTTGTTTTAGGTATGTCTTGTTCTCTTATCTTGAGTTGAAAATAGCCTGACCGGAGATCAATTTTTGAGAACACACATGCTCCTTCTAGCTGATCAAACAAGTCATTGATTCTAGGCAAAGGGTATTTGTTCTTGATAGTTACCTCGTTGAGTGAACGGTAATCTATGCATAACCTTTGACTTCTATCTTTCTTCTCCACGAACAAAACTGGGGCTCCCCAAGATGAAGAACTTGGTTGAATAAATCCTTTCTGCAACTGTTCTCCTAGTTGTTTCTTGAGTTCTTTCAGTTCATCAACTGACATTTTATAAGGTCTCTTTGCTATTGGCCCAGAACCTGGTACCAAATCTATCAGAAACTCCACATCTCTATCTAGTGGCATTCCCGGTAATTCTTCCGGAAACACATCCGGATACTCACTCACAATTGGTACACTGTCCATGCTAACCCCCTTAAGAGAATTTAGCTTACTTCCTTTGGAGTCAAAGCTGGTCTTGAATCTAATCCTTTTATTTTCTGGAGTTGTGAGTGAGATGGTATGGTTGGCACAATCTATCACTCCTTTGTACTTGGTCATCCAGTCCATTCCCAGAATGACATCCAATCCTTGGGAGTTTAGAATTATCAAGTTAACGGGAAACTTATACTTCCCAAATTCTATGACTAGATCATGACATCCTGAATTCACTATCATTTCTCCACCAGGAGAACTTACTTTTATAGGACACCCAATAGTTTCTACCGGTAGTTCATTTATTTCAACAAATGCTCTTGATATGAATGAATGAGATGCACCAGTATCAAAGAGTACAAATGCTGGAATAGAATTGAGTCTGAACTTACCAGCAACAGCATCAGGCTCCTCATAGACCTCCTCCACATTGATGTGGTTAACTTGTCCCTTCTGGAAAGGGTTGGGCTTGTTAGGTCCTTCAACTTTCTTTTCTCGGCATTCATTTGCATAATGCCCCATCTTCTTGCATTTGAAGCATTCAACCTGACTGATGTCTCTCTTAACAGGCTGACTTCCACTTCCACTTCCATTACCACTGTGGTGGCTCTTATGTCCACTCTTGTGGTTCTTGTACTTGTCATTGTCATGACTGCGATGATGCTTGTTGTCATGACGGTTGTGGTTGTGGTGCTTGTTGAATTTCCCATGCTTGTGGGATCCTGAGCTTCCACTGTCATCATAATGAGATCGTTTGTGAGACGATCCCGAGATGTGCTTGTCGGAGTGCTTTCTCTTTCTACTCTCAACTTGCTTCATTTTGTTCTCCAAAATAGCAGCCTTGTCACAGAGCGACTGATAAGTGGGAACATAGGCCACAGACAATTGTAGATTCAGCTCATCATTCAAGCCTTCAAGGAATTTTTCCTTCCTCTTGGCATCAGTGTCAACTTCATCCGGTGCATAACGCGCCAGATTGTTGAACTCCTCAATATATTCGGCCACGCTGTGGTGGTGTTGCTTCAGATTGTGGAAGTCTTTCTATTTCAGACTCATCACTCCTGATGAGATATGAGCAGTGCGAAATCCATCCTCAAATATAGCCCATGTCACTTCATCTATGGGAGTGGTGATCTGGAAGTTGTCCCACCAAGTGGCGGCTGGTCCTTCCAGCAGATGGGCTGCAAATCTGACTTTTTCAGCATCCGTACAGCCTACTGTTACCAAGTCCTTGTTTACTGAGTGTAGCCAGTCATTGGCCACCATGGCATCAGTCGTCACCGAGAACTTAGCTGGCCTCAATCTCAAGAACCTGGTGAGCATATCAAAGCCCGGAGGGTTGTTGTTGTTATTGTTGTTGTTATTGTTGTTGTTGTTGTTTTGGTTCTGGATGAATGTGGTCATCATCTGCATTAGCTGAGTTTGGGCATTCATCATCTGCTGCATTTCTGGAGTGATGTTGTTGGGGTTGGGGTTTGCACGACGGGGAGGCATCTGTGGTTTGTTCAAATAGAGATAAGAATGAGATACCCATAAATGCTTTCATGCACATTACATCACATAAGCAAACACAAGCATGCAACAAAACGATAAAAGATCAACAACAAGGCAACAAGTTCCCAAAGTAAAACACACAAGTAGCAATCCATCCACATGTCGGATGGTCCAATAACAAGTTCTCAAAATAACAAGTATGATAATAAAACATAAACGAGTAGTCAAGTCTACTCATCAGCATCAATCTCCTCCTCGACAAAGGTAAGACCTGCGTTCTCCATCGCGGCCTTGGTCTCCTCGATGCTAGTGGTCAAAGCCTCTATCTTGGCCTTGAGAGCCCTCTTCTGGGAACGAAGCCTCTCAATCACTGTCTGCTGCTGCTCTAACTCGAAGTCCTTGGACTGCAGTTCTTTAGTCATATCCCGGATCTTCTTGTTCCTATCCTGGACACGCTTCTCCTGACTCTTGAACTTCCTGTCCTGGGTCTCGAACTTCGCCTCCATTTCCTTGACTATCTCGTCCTGCTGCGCGAAGAGCTTGTCCTTCTCGCGAAGCTACAACTGGAGCTCGTCATTACTGAGCATGACATTGGTCCTGTCAGTGTCCACGTGCCTAATGAGAGACTCTAAGTCCTGGAGGTACAGGCGTATCGGCTCTGTTGCGTCCCTCAAATCGTCCTCGAAGTCGATGGACTCTCCGCCCTCATCACGTCTTCCGAAGACGTGGAAGTGAGTGCCTCTAACCTGTCGGGAGTGTCGCCCTAGCAGACGTCCTATCAGATCCTGCATAACTACCTCCATGCCTCTCTCCCTGTCATCGTGCATGAGCTTGAAGACGATGGCCTCCGTAGTAGGCCCTGTCTGGCGTCCGGGCTGGTTCACCTTGAAGCCCCAGAAGTCCTTCCTCTCGAACTTGGTGAGGGGATGCACCATGATGGTGGGAAGAGGGAGATTGAGCAAAGTGGTAAGCTCAACGATACGAGGACCAAAGCGGGTAACCTAGAACTCCTCAACAGTGCTGATGGTAATAGGCATCTATTTATAAGATAGAAAAGTTAGAACAACACATTTCAAGATAAAACAAAAGACAAAACATCACATACATATCCTTGGGAAGCAAAACACACAAGTCATGCATACATGAAACCATTACAACAACTAAGGTTCAATCTTATTTTAAAACAACATTTTGGAAAATAAGGTGATAGGTGGTGGTCCAACTAACGAAGTACGTTTACAATCCTATCTCACTGGATCTGTTGGCTAACACAATGTTCCTAGAAGCAATCAGCCTATCTTGCTCACATGACTCCATCACTAAGTCTATAATGTCTCCTCTTAAGGTTTGGTTGGTAGCTTCCAACTCTTGGGTATGTTCCTTCTCTTTCTTCAAGTCTTTTTGGAGGTTGAGCATTCTGCATTTGACTCTAGCACTAAGTTCTTTGATAGTCCTCCAAGCTGCTTCTCTTGCTGACTCAAAGAATGTGGTGTGCACCACAGTGTTGGTGTACATGCAGAATCCTGTTTCTTTGTGGTTGTCTTCCTTGTTTTTGTACAAGTGAAGTTGCACCCACCAGTACTCAACTCCTTCATCCATCACAGGAAAGCCTTTGTACATAGCTGCACCATGTATTTCCATTGCCACCATGAGGTCCTTGAGAGCTTTGGGAAACTCTGTCTCACACTCAAAAGTCATGGTCATGAGTGGTCCTTTCCTTACGGCTTCGTTGATGGAATTCATCTACACATAGAGATGAGAAAGAAGATTAGAAAAAGTTTACGAGAAGAATAGACAAGTGTAGAAGTAGTTGAAAATTTTCCTTAGTGGTTTCCAATCCTAGGGTCATAATCCTACAGGCAACACAGTGCTCTGATACCATCTGTAAGATCCCTCCTTTGTAAGGAAAAGGATCCCTGTGATTGCAATGCTAGTCCCTGGATCATTGCTAGCATCCACAGTTTAAGATGAAGTACACAGATACAAAGGTCATTTATTACATCCATTCCGGAGATAACATAGTTTTTACAACTCAAGGTCACAGGCCTAATACAAGAGTTTGAATAAGTAAATAATTATAAGTCTTCATCTTCATGTGCCACAGGCAAACATGTTGAGTGTAGACTCATGACACCTAATCCTCATCAGAGTAACCTGCAACATCACAAGTTACAACCACAGTGGGTCAATACTTTGGAATAGTATTGGCAAGTGATACCTTAGTAAATTTTAAGTGGACTATATTACTATATGCAATTTGGCTAAGTGTAGCTTGGCTTGCTTTGCTCAAAAATAGGTTTTTCCTATTAGTTGAAATCACTAAGTTTTTCTTTGTCAACACTTTTACCAAGGAACCACCAATAGACATTGAGTTCCTTCACCCTTGTTCACCCACAAGTTTTACTTAGAAGTTGGAGTGATGAGATTCTTGATAGCTTCCATGTCTTGATGCTCAAGCTGTCCATTGCCATGGACTTGGCTAAGTACTTAGATTTTTCCATCTGCAGAGGTTGTGCACTTTCCCCACCAGACTTGGTTTCACCAAGACAGGACCTTTCAGAAGCCTTCCCTTAGCCAAATGGACGCGTTCCAACCTATCATCCCACTACCACCAACTGTCCAAATGACTAGGTTCTAGCAACCTATGTGATCCAGGCAGAGCCCATATTGCCAAGTGGCTGCACTAGAAGCTTCTCCACACTTGGCCTCTAAAATCCCTTTGTTCCTGGGTGGCTTTCCACAAGTGAGATACACAAGGTAAACCATATCCATGGGCCTTGTGTAACCACTCAACCAAAAACCACCAATCAAGTCCCATTCCACCCAGGTGATTCATTGACTTAGTTGTTTTATTAAGAAAACATAAGTCCAAAGACTTAGAAATATTTTTATCATAGCATGTATATATCTTACCAACCCTTGTTTGCTACTAGCTAGGCTAAGCATGGCATAGATAGTAATCTAACTTAGAAATTTCCTAGCAATTCTACAACTACTTAGGATTTCCCAACATGGCATTTGGCAAAAAATAGTAACATGCAAGACTTAGCAAAATATTTCTAATGCTTGTATAAAATATAGGGATAGACATATTCATGAAGTACCACTTGCCTTGGTAGTTGGGAGAGTAGCACTCTTCACAATCACAATCACTAGCACCAAAGTCTACACAAAGAATATAACCACAATCACATACAAGTCATATACAAGCAAAAATATATATGCATGCATGCAAGATGCTAAGTGATGATTTTTGAAACTCCACCAAGCAAGTGCATAGTACTGAATCATAAACAAGTCAAAAACTTGCTAAATCAAGTTTATTTAACACTAAAACAATTCCTAAACAATTATTATACTCAAAATAGTCCTAAACAAGTTTCTGCAAATAAAATCATTTTAACAGAAACTAAACATGAAACACATTGAATAAACAGAAAGGGCTTGTTCTCCTGATTCCAACGGTATAAAATTTGTCAAATTCTAACATGTGGATCAAAAGTTATAGCTAAATCAAATTTGGTTACAAATCTGATTCAAATTCTGTTTTTAAACTAAACCCTAGCCACGCGTCGCGCTCTGATTCGTCGGTACCGCTTCACGTGGATCGACCAGCGTGGACCGTCAGATCTAACTAAACACGCACGGCTCAGATTGTCACTTACCCCTTCGATGCAGATCTAATCTGGAGCGCTGGATCTAGATCCTACGGCTGCTAATCGTGTGACCAAGGATGGGCGGCGCAAATGGTTGCTGGCGGCGGCGGCGCTACTGGCGGTGATGGTCCGGCGAATACAGGAAGGGCTGGGTGTGTGGTATGGCTTACCAGACTCGCACGGTCACGAGGAAGCTCAACGTGGTCTTTGCTTGGACAGGGGCGCACGGCAGGGGCTACTGGAGCTCGTCGGAGTCGTGCACGGCGTTGGGAGGTTGCAGACGATGTAGTTGCCGAGGTTTCGCGTCGCCCTAGCACAAACTAGAGGGATTAGGAGACGCGCAAGATGAAGGCGAACAACCTAGTATGCAAGAGGGGGCAAGGGGCGCTCGGGACTTACCACGATTGGTCGCCGGAGTTGGGTGGCGGCTCAGTCGGTTGCGGCACGAACAGGGACGGTGTCCTGGGTCACGAGCAGGCAAGCGACGAGTGTCAGAAGATGCACGAGATCATGCTGAGCATAATCGTTTGAACCAGAGGCACGGGGATGGTCGGGACTCACCGGAATTGCTGCCGGAGATCGTCAGGACAGCGGCGGCGTCTGGCGAGTTGCGAGCAGCCTGGCGGCGTGGAGAGGAAATTGGTTGAGGGGAAATGGTCGTGAGAGAGAGGGGATTAAGTAGCCAGAGGCTCGACAAGAAATGCCCAGTGAATCAATGCCAATTACCTCGCGGAATCAAAGCAGCAACGGGAAGCGGCGGAGTTCGTGCGCGGAATTTTGGGGAAGACGACGATGACGTGGAGAGGGCCCGCTCGTCAGCGAAATAAGCAGAGAGGGAGTGGGGTCTGGGTGTCAGCGACCTGCTGGGTGCGCCCGCGCGTGCGAGAGAGAAAGAAGGGAGTCGGGTGGGCTAGCTGGGCTGAGTCTGTTGTTGGGCCTAATTCCTGGCGCCGGCCCTTTTCCAATTCCTTTCTCTTTTCTTTTTCTAAATTGATTTTCAGGAATGGTTTTCAAATGATTTCAAAAGCTATTTGAATTCAAATCTTTTTGGGATTTTTGCAGTGTGCAACAATCACACTTCAGAGCATAAAATCAAGTGGTCTCTCTGTTCAAGCTTGGTTCTTTTGAAATAACAAAATAAACAGTGCCATAGCACTTGGTTTGCAATTGTTTTGGAATTGGTTTTGAAACCAATTTCATTCTGTAAAATTTTATTCAAACTCTACACTTCAAACCAATCAACAAGGGAGACAAACAATCTTGGTTTAAAACACTCAAGCTCTCAAATGGGGATGGCCATTTGATTTAAGTTTGCTCACATAAAATGATAGCACTATGTGCTTCTGTTTTCTTGAAATGAGTTTGATCTCAAATCTCTATGTATGAATGAATGATATGCAAGCTTTGAAATCATGATTTTAGGGATGTTACATTTCTTGATCTCAAAACCAAGGAATACTTTCAAATCCCCTATCAAGGACATCCGGAACCTACTAGTCATAAGCTTTGAGAATTCATCATTAAAAGCTTTGTTAGATGAGCCAAAGATAATATCATCAACATAGATTTGGCATACAAAAAGCTCCCCATTAACCCTCTTAGTAAAAAGAGTGGGATCGATTTTCCCAACCTCAAAGCCACGGTCAAACAATAACTCTCTAAGGTGCTCATACCACGTGCGTGGGGCTTGCTTGAGCCCATAGAGCGCCTTATCGAGTTTGTAGACATGGTTTGGGAAGTTGGGATCCTCAAAACCCGGGGGTTGCTTAACATATACCAATTCATTTAGGGGACCATAAAGGAATGCACTTTCAACATCCATTTGTTGCAACTTAAAGTTATGATGTGCCGCATAAGCAAAAAGGATACGGATGGACTCAAGGCGAGCCACGGGTGCATAGGTCTCTCCATAATCAATGCCTTCAATTTGAGAATATCCTTGTGCAACCAATCTAGCCTTGTTCCTTACTATAATCCCGTGCTCATCTTGCTTGTTCTTGAATATCCACTTTGTTCCAATAACATTGCGGCAATCCTTTGGCTTCTCAACTAACTTCCACACTTTGTTTCTCTCAAAGTTGTTGAGCTCTTTGTGCATAGCTTCTAACCAATCCGAATCTTCAAGGGCTTCCCACACTTTCTTTGGTTCAATCATGGAGATGTGTTCTTGGTGTTCACTGAACCTCTTCAATTGTGCTCTTGTGGAAATTCCTTTCCTTAGATCACCAACAACATTTTGGAGGGTGTGGTCTCTTATTTCCAACATTCTTTCTTTTCTAGCTTCGCGACGAGCGTGGATCTCCTCATTGTTTCTTGGAGGTCCCTCTTCATCATTTTGATCCTTGTCTTGACCATAAACTTGACCTTGATCATCATTGGAGTCATCCTCTACATTGGGAGGCACGGATTGACCTTGGTCTTGATCAAGTGCTCTTCTAGCCTCAATTTGAGCTTGTCTCAAAACAGTTTGGATGGATCTTCCTTGACAAATTGACTTGGCACCACTTGACAACCCATCGAATGGACCAAGCTCCCTTTGATTAGAGTTCACACATTGATCACTATGTTGAGGGTCCACATCTTGTCTTTGGCTTGAGTCAATGTCCTCATCAGTAGATGGAGCATGTTGAGGTTGTGTAGATGAGGGCTCCACTCGAGTGGAGCATAGTTCTTCTCGATCCGCCATAAGGGGTTCCTCAACGGGGCGGATATAACCCACACCCATTCTTCCTATGGCATCCTGAGGCATTTCATCATCTGCATCACAAGCATCAACACGCCCCCCTTGGGGACCATCATATTCTTCGAAGGTCACACTACAAGATTCTATAACGGCTCCGAAGAGCTTGTCATAGATTCTATAAGTGTGAGATTCGAGACCATAGCCAACAAAAATACCCTCTAATGCTTTAGACTCGAATTTAGACAAACGAACACCTTTGATGAGATAGAAACACTTACAACCAAACACCCGGAAATAAGAAATGTTGGGCTTGTTACCGGTAAGTATCTCATATGGAGTCTTGTTGATTTTCTTGCGGAGGTAGAGCCGGTTTGAGGCATGGAAAGCGGTGGAGACGGCTTCGGCCTAGAAGTTGTATGGAGATTTAAACTCCGCCAACATGGTCCTAGCCATCTCAATAAGAGTCCGGTTCTTCCTTTCGGCCACACCATTTTGTTGAGGGGTGTATGCAGCGGAATATTGATGTTTAATCCCCTCATCACTAAGAAAATCATTCAAGGTGTAGTTCTTGAACTCGGTGTCGTTGTCACTTCTTATAATCACAATGGGAACATTGTGTTGCCGTTGAACCAAGTTGATGAAGTCGATAAAAGTCTTTTGAGTTTCACTCTTCAACTTGAAGAAATAAACCCAAGAGTATCTTGAGAAGTCGTCAACAATCACCAAACAATATTTCTTCCCTCCAAGACTTGCATGAGATGGAGGACCAAATAGGTCCACATGGAGGAGTTCCAAGATCTTGTTAGACTTGATTTGGTTCGTGGGCTTGTGAGGAGCGTCATGCATCTTCCCTAGAACACATGCCCTGCAAACACGATCTTTGGCAAAGGAAACATTTTCTTTTAGTCCAACAATATGGCCCTCTTTATGGAGACTTTGCAAAGTTCTCATATTGACATGGGCTAGTCGGCGGTGCCATAGCCAACCCACATCAGCCTTCCCGTATAAGCACATCGGACCTGCAGTGGCATGCCCCGAAAAGTCCACCACATACAAGTCATTTTCGACGTACCCAACGAAAGCGACCTTGAGAGACTTGCTCCACATGAGCACCACAATATCATTATCAATAAATACGGCAAAGCCCATCTTTCCAAGAGCACAGACAGAAAGTAAATTGTATCTAAGGGTTTCAACAAGCATGACGTTCACGAGTGTAATGTCGTGAGCCACCACAACCTTGCTGAAACCCATTACCGTAGATTTTGACTTGTCGGCATATGTGACAGTGATTTGATCTTCATTTGACACCAAGTCCTTGACCAAAGAAGAGCTTCCGGTCATATGATTTGTGCAACCACTATCGATCACCCATTTTGACCCTCCGGAACCATAAGTACGTCTACAAAAGATCAAGCTAGTTTTTAGGTACCCATTTTTCAATGGGTCCTCTTTTGTTAGCAACAAGGGTCTTGGGAACCCAAATAGACCAAGCAATATAAACATCATAAGGGCCACGTATTGTGCATACACACCACCATAATGATCACGCATTAGAACATAGTGAGGGTTAGCACTACCCGCAAAGTCATCATGGGACATGGTTTTACCACTTGTGGTCTTACACTCCACAAGGGTCTTGTTGGTCACTTGTGCGGGTATGTCCTTCTTCTTGTTGTTGTTCTTCTTCTTTGTTTTGGAGACAAAACCAATGCCCCCTTTATCACCACTACTCCTTTGCTTGCTCAAAAGATCATTAATAGACTTGTTGCCTTGTGGAAATGTGGACTTAGCAAGCTCTCCCTTCAACCTAGCATTCTCTTCAAGAATAGTTGTGCTACTAGATGGAATGAAGTTACTAGGTGAAGGAATATTGGCCAATTGAGTTTGAAGTGTTTCATGGGACTTTGTGAGTGACAAGAGTTCACTCTCTAAGGCCTTGTGGGCCTTGTTGAGCAAGCTAAAATCCTCGGCAAGTTTTTCATGAACCACACCAAACTTAATCTTGTCCTTTTTAGCACGTTTGTATTTAGCAATAGCATGATCACGCTCTTTGATGAGTTTGTTAACAATGATGTCATTGGCCTCATCAAGCCCTTCAAGCTTTGACTCAAGAGACAACCTAGTCTCTTGTTCTTCTTCTAGAGCATTGCTCAAAGCCTCTAGTTCAATCATATGTTCATGCCCAAGTTTACATCTAACATCTAGAAGCTCTTGAGTATGGGAGAGTTGATCTAAGATGTTCCCAAAATGTAACTTAGCATCACCTTCTAGGTTAGTCATGAACTCATCAAAGGCAATTAATTCCTTTTTAACATCAAGAGACATTTCATCATCACATTCATCATTATCTAATTGAGTAGAGTGGGATGATGATGATACCTCCGTTCCTCTTGCCATAAGGCAAGTGACGTTCTTGGTGGAAGAGTTCTCATTTGGCGAATCGAAGAGTGAGAGTGTCGGAGTAGAGGTGGTGGCTAGAGCAGCCACACCATGCGAAGTTTCATCTTCCTCATCTTCATCATCTTCATTGTCGGAGGAGTATTCTTCATGAGTGATCAAGACAATTTCTCCTGACTTCTTGTTGACGGGATTCTTCTTGATGAAGGGTTTCTTGTAAGGTGCCTTGAGAGTCTTCTTCAACACAAGCTTACCACCGTTATCCTCTCTCTTCTCATAGGGACAGCTTGCCACAAAGTGATAGCGGTCACTACAATTAAAGCAAGTTCTCAACCTAGTGGTATTCTCTCTTTTCCCATTTGGATTGCTTCTTCGTTGCTTTTCCATCTTGGCCTTGGCGGGGTTCTTCCAAAAGTTCTTTGCATAGAAAGCCATATATTGACTATGAGCAATCTTGACGTCATCGGGATGGTCCAAGGAGAGGCCTTCATCACTATCATCTTCATCTTCAAAGTCCACAACTTTGGCCTTCAAAGCAACATTGACCACATTGCTCATACCGAGGGCACGAGCACGGGCATCTTTGGCATTCTTGGCGGCGACCTTGAAAGCGGCCATCTCTTGCATAACTTCATTTGAGGTCATGAGATGATAGTTGTGTCTTCCTTGTAAGCTCTTCAAGTCGGTGGGCTCAAAAGGCATGAGTGCACTCACATATTTCCGTTTTATCCATGCATCATCCACATGTGAGGCACCCACATTTCTAAAGGCAGTGGCGGTGGTCTTGAGCCTTCGATACATGTCTTCGTGATCTTCACCTTCTTTCATGTAGAAACCTTCGGCTTCATTGCTTAGAGCATCATATCTGTTCCTCCTCATACTCTCATTTCCAACAAACAACACAGTGAGAGCATCCCAAGCTTCCTTGGCAATGCTAAAGTGCTCAATGTGTGGGTAATCCTTTGTTCCCAATCCTTGTTGAATCATATGCAGAGCAGTGGCATTGAGTTGACTATTGACAACCTCTCTTCTTGTCAAGTTGTTTGGATCCCCAATAAAGAGTCCATGCTCGATGATGTTCCATAGTTCAATGCAAGAGCTGCGCATATGAGTCCTCATTAGTGATTGCCATTGAGCAAAAGTAGCAGACTCTTCTAGCTTAGGTGGGTCACCTCTATTATACACATGAGGGTGAGGGATGGGAGGATCGGGGGAGTACCAAGAATCACGGTGCTCACCCTTCCCCCCATCAAGTCGTGTGGAGGAGTTAGCATTGTCTAGTTTGTCCCCTACCACCATACCCTCGGGGGATACCGGAGTATTCCCTTTAGGTACAACGGATGGTAGTTCCTCTTGAGGAGATGGGGGTGATGAGCCATCTTTGTCTTTAAGAAGTTGTTCAAGCATCTTCTTGACTTTGTTGACCAAGGAAGAGCTCAATCTTGTTTCCAAGTTTCTGAGATCTTCCATGGTCACCGGAGTCGACTCACTACCACCATCCCCTTCTTGGCTACCCATATTCTCTTAGGCGGTAAAGCCCGAATAAAGAGCCGAGACTCTGATACCAATTGAAATGATCGTATGGGCACCTAGAGGGGGGGTGAATAGGTGCTACTTCAAATTTTCTTCTTTTTCAAATTAAGGTTTGACAATAAGGTAAATTCTCTAGATAATGCAACTATGGTGAATTTACCTATATGACAATTATGCAAGAGCTACCACAACACAAAGTAGTAGCAAGTAAGTAAGGTGCGGTAAAGGATAGAGGTAACCGAAAAGTGGACGCGGAGACACAAGGATTTGTTTCCCGTAGTTCCTTCCTTTTGAGGGGAAGTACGTCTACGTTTGGAGAGGGGGTGGTTTCAAACCACCAACGCCACGAGAGGCCTCCCTTGTTCTCCGATGAATCTCACTCCAACGGGATCGATTCACCTTCCACTATATCGGCAACCTTCAAGGTGGAAGCCGGCACCGTTACAAGTTTGGGGCACACATCCACAACTTAATCGGAGGCTCCCAAATGCAAGCAAGCTATCAAAGCAATCAAAGACAAGCTTGTAAGAACAAAAACAAGAGCTAGGGTTTCCAACGAAACACTAGAGCAAAGGGGCCCTCAATGAAATGAGGGGGAAATGAAGATCTCTTTTGGTGAAGTAGTAGATCGGGGCTTCCTCCTTCGATTCCCCAAAGATCAAGGACTTTGGGTGGTTGGATGAGGAGATCTTGAGGATTTGAGTGGCTCCAATGGACTCCAATGGTGGGATATGACTTTAATGAGCTGAGCACTTTGTCCCAAGGTAGGTGGAGGGGTATATTTATACCCCTCCACAAAATCTGACCGTTGATGCATTTATTGCAGCGGTAGTACCGGAAGTCCAAGCGGTACTACCGGAAAACTCCGGTACTACCGGACCTGGTACCGGACCACCCCTTTTTCAAACTGCATCAAGTCCTGCCCCCAGCGGTACTACTATCATTGGTACCGGAAAGCGGTAGTACTGCTTGAGGCAACTGGTACTACCGGACCTGGAGGGATCAGCATTTTTCCATACGAAAACTCTCTGTCACGCCAGGTAGTAAAACGCGGTACTACCGCTTTTGCTACCGGCGCAGACAGAAGCTTTTTGCAACGTACAAAAACTCTCTGTCACGCCAGGTAGTAAAATGCGGTACGACCGCA
Source organism: Avena sativa (assembly GCA_916181665.1). NCBI lineage: Eukaryota > Viridiplantae > Streptophyta > Magnoliopsida > Poales > Poaceae > Avena > Avena sativa. The sequence continues at coordinate 428,131,847 of OV702293.1, forward strand.
TTTTGCTATAGGCGCAGACAGAAGCTTTTTGTAACATACAAAAAGTCTCTGTCACGCCAGGTAGTAAAATGCGGTACCACCGCATTTTGCTACCTGCGCAGACAGAAGCTTTTTGTAATGTACAAAAAGTCTCTGTCACGCCAGGTAGTAAAATGCGGTACTACCGCATTTTGCTACCGGTGCAGACAGAAGCCTTTTGCAACGTTCAAAAAGGCTCTGTCCTGAGCAGTACTAAAACGCGGTACTACCGCATTTTAGTACTGGAGCAGGTAGAAGCTTTTGACAAGCTGTAAAAAGGCTTCTGTCGCGCTAGGTACTAAAATGCGGTACTACCGCTTTTTAGTACCTGGCACGGCAGAGACTTTTTGACAGTTAGTCATTTGCTTCTGTCTGGTCCGGTAGCAAAAAGCAGTACTACCGCTTTTTGGTACCGCGCCAGGCAGACAGTTTTTGAATGTTTGCAAACCCTTTTAATGTACCTGTGACACACTTAGCAAAACATTAGTCTGATATGTGTGTTGTTATCAAACACCAAAATCACTAGGGATAGCACATGCTCTTTCAGCGGGGATCCGATGGATATTGAGATTATTATGTTGGTTTGATTAATGGTTTTGTCTTTATGATTCTATCATGTCTGTGTTGTTTGTGATCTTGCATGCTCTCTGTTGCTAGTGGTTATCTTGGCCAAGTAGTTGCTAGTGACTCCAAGAGGTGGTATTTATGCTCGATAGTGGGTTCATGCCTCTAGTTTCCAAGGGAAGTGACAATAATCTCTTCGGTTGTAGATGTGCTATTGCTACTAGGGAGAAAACAACGGCCTCTTGTTCATGGAACATGTGGACTGTCTACCTTACACACTTTGCTTAAAGCAATTGTCTATTGCTTGCAACTTAATACTTGAGGGGGTTCGGATGATAACCTGAAGGTGGACTTATAGTCATAGATGCAGTTGGATGGCGGTCTATGTATCTTGTTGTATTGCCCAATCAACCTCATAGGATCTTTCTGACTAGTAATTGCATTGTTATGCCTTGCTCAGTTCATGTCAATTGCCTTGCTATAATTTGTTTACCCTTCATGCCATGTTGTTTATTTAAGGAGAGCACCTCTAGTGAACTATGGACCCCAGTCCAATCTTTACCATTGATACATCTTCCACTGTTATTGTTTACTTGCTGCAAACCACCATTACCTTCCACACCATACGTTTAATCCTTTGTTACAGCAAACCGGTGAGTTTGATAACCTCACTGATTCATTGAGGAAAAGTCTTGAGTTTGTGTTGTGTAGGTCTCCGCGTTTCTTGCAACACCTGTGTGACGTTTCCTTCCTCCTACTGGTTTGATAACCTTGGTTTCTTACTAAGGGAAAACTTGCTGCTGTGCTACTTCACACCTTGCTCTTGGGGTTCCCAACGAAGCGCTCCTACATCAACTCAGCGCTGCATCACCTGGAGGGTGTGTGAGCCCCCCGAGCTCCATCTCCGCCTTGTTTTCGTACCAGTACCTTCCTTATGCATTGAAACTTAGTAATATATATTCCCCCGGATCACCCGACGTTCGTGTATCGTGTTCTCGTCTTATTTCTGTTTCTGTCAGGCAGATTCTCAATTTTGGAGTCACAATGCCCTCCTTTGGATCACCCATGGAGAATTCCTCCGCGGATGTCATCAACCCGTACATGTATGAGTTAAGGAATCATCCCAAGGAGTTGATTCTCAATGATGGGAAGGTGCAGATGAAAGAAGTTCAAGGCCCTAAAGGAGAAGGCAGTCTGGAAGACAGGATGGAAGCATTGGAGCAGAAAGTTTTCATGTACAAGAAGATGACAGAACGCGAAGTGGATGTTATTCACAAGATAAGTTCAGAACTCATCGCAAAGCACGAGGAGGAGGTTGCTGAGCTCCGAGAAGAAATCTTCTCGCTCCAACAGACCACCAACCAATTACAAGCACAACTCTATGACATACAAAATCAAAATTGTGAGTATGAGGCTAGATTTAATCGTATAAGCTCTGCTGCTAGTTTCAGAATTGCGAAAACAAGAACGTCCTTTTTGGATGGGGAACCTTTGCCTTGGAAGTTTGATGATGACAAGAGACCACCACCACCGAAGGAGTAATTCGTCATCAGGTTTGGCATCCCCTTGGATTATTCCAAGCTTGGGGGAGTGCCGCGGTACTGCAAGAGTTCCCAACCTTTAATAAGGTAGAGATCCCTGTGTTTACAATGCTAGTCCCTGGATCAATAGCTAGCATCCACAGTTTAAGATGTAATATCAAGAAACAAAGGTCATAATACAAATTTATAACCAGGAATAAAATAATACATTACATCTTACATAGCTCATTTGGCTATCACATTACATTGCAGCGGAATAACTATAAGCATGGGGTCCTTCATCTTCAAAGTGCCACAGGCAGTCATGTTGGTTGTAGAGTTGTAATCCTATTTAACACACTTCACTAACATCAAACAAACCTGCAACATAATATTTTGCATCCACAAGGGTCAATACATTTGAATTGTATTGGCAAGTTTCACTACTATGTAGAGATAAGTGGATCCTATCATTTCATGCATATTTGGCTAGGTAGGGTTTAGGCTTGTTTGCAGAAAGCAATAAAGTTTTTCCTATCTTTTTCAAAATAGTTTTGATCTTTGGTCAAAATCTTTCTGAGCTCCTTGGTACACCCCAAGTGCTTCAAGTCTTTGTCAAAACTCTTCTTGAGATCCTTGGTACACCCCAAGTACTTCAAGTCTTTATTCAAAATCTTCTTGAGCTCCTTGGTACACCCCAAGTACTTCAAGACTTTTGTTAAAATCTTTCTGGTTTTACTTTTAGAAATTGGAATGTCGAGATTTCCCATAGCTTCAGGCCTTAGTTGCTCAATATTGTCCATAACCGGGGACACGGCTAAGTACTTAGATTTTTATCTTTTGCAGAAGTTGTATACTTTACCCACATGACACAATCTCATCTTGTTGCCACCAGTGGCCGCTGGATAAGTACTCACCAAGATGGAGTACTGGCAGATTGAGAATGTGACGAAGTCTTTCCATAGGGTCCCAATACAATGCTAGCTTGTCTTCAGGCACCAATGTAGGGTTCCTAGTTCCCTCATTTCCAGTTAACCTGAAGACCAATGCATGGGTCTTCCCAATGTAGTTGACTAAGCCAGTGCCCATTTAGCATGTGGCTGTACACGAAAGCCACTGTTGGAGAAACATGTTCAATCTCTAAGTCCCTGGGTGGTTTTCATCTGGTGCACAACAAAAGAGATTACCATATAAACATGGTTCCTCCTGTTGCCACCTTGTCCAAAACTTGAGTATCCTTGTCCACCCAGGTGGTTCATTGAGTACTTGTTTTATTATATAAAACATAAGTCTTTTCTCAACTTCATATAATCTCAACATGTATCTCTTCTCAAAATATTTTGCAGGGCTAAGCTTTTACCACTACATTGTTTTCACTAAGGAATATATAAGGGTATCCTATTAGGATTTAGCATAGCATAAAGTATAGAAATTCTTTTCATGCATTTTTCAAAATCCACTAAGTATAATGAAAATAGTAGGACTTCGATGATAGTGTCACTTGCCTTTTTGGTAGGGAATGTCGGTTCACTTCTTTATCTTGCTAATCTTACACTCTTCTAATTGCACTACAATTCAATCAAGCAAACATAGGTTCAACTAACATTCTAACAAATATTCAAACAAATTAACACACATAAAATAATAGAAACAAAGTCATGCATGCAAGCATGCAAAAGATAGTTTTATTTGCAAAGGGGTTTCTATTAGGCTCTAAACTTTGGAAGGTTCAAAGTGGTCAATTCCTAAAGTGGCAAAACCATTTGCAAAAAGGGTTTTATCTATAAACCATTTTTGAATCAAATCATTATTTCATGTGGTGGAAAATGTTTTTAGTAAAGCAACAATTTTATATTGTTCACCAAATAGGTTGTTAATTCACAAACTTGGTGTTTAGGGTCAGTAGGTTTGCATCAAAACATTTTCCCAAGGGTTTTAATCAAAAATCATTTCCATATCAAAATCAAATTTTTTATTTGACTAGAAATGAGCTACTTCAATAATTCCATCCTAATCTTCACCAAATACATTTTTAAATCCATAAGCTGGTTCCTAAGGTCAGTAGGTTCACAACAAACCAATTTGCAAAGATTTCATCCTCAAAATCATTTTCAAATATTTTTTATAACCTAAACAAGCATACACATGTTTCTACAAAAACAAACAATTTCCCAGAAGCAAAACACTAAACAAATTGCATGGTTGGTAGGGCTTGTCTTGCTGATTCCATTGATATAAAATTTGCAAATTTTGGACATGTGGATCAAAAGTTATTAGGTTTTCAAATTTGCATAACAATCTGATTCAAAAATCTGTTTTAAAACAAACTGGTGCCACGCGGCGCTTTCCTATTCGTCGATACTGCTTCGGGTGGATCGACTGATGCAGTGCGTTAGATCTAAAGGAAATCCTACGGCTCTGAATCAAACTTACCCCTTCGATCTAATCTAATCGTAGCCACAGGATTTGGATCTGACGGGCTCTGTGCGTTTGACCACGAGCTGGCGGCGCTAGCGGCGGCTGGCGGCGGCGCGCGGTCGGACGATGTGCTAGCGGCGGTTACAGGAAGCAAGGATGACAGAGGAGGGTCTCACCGTGTTCGCGAGGTCATGGTGAAGCTCGGGGCGTGGTCGGTTCATCGAGGGGCGCTCAGACGCGACGGGGATTGCTCGCCGGAGAGGTTGGCAGCGTCAGGCGGCTCTGGAGGTCATCGAAGGCGACGTTGCAGATCACCCCGAGGAAGAATAAGGGCATGGTTAGACGCGGTTTGATCTGCTGATGAAGTGAGCATCAATAGGAGGTGCTGGGGCGGTCTGGCTTACCAAGGGGAGTTCGCCGGAGAAGGAAGCAGACGCGGCGACGCTCAGAGGTTTGTCGAAGCCGAGGCTCTAGGGTGAGCGTGGATGAACGAAAGGCACTGACAGATGTGCCTGGAACTGGGGGTCACTCTTGCGTGCAGTGGGAGGCAAGGGGCGGTGTCTACTGGCCGGAATCGATGAAGAACCTCGCCGGAGCAGTGGCGATGCGGGGGCGAATTGAGACAGCCTAGAGGCAGAGAGGAGGGGCTGCTTGGGGGCAAGGAAAGAGAGACCACAGGCGGTTAAATGTGCGTGGTTACTGGGAGGAATCAACGCCTCCATCAATGCGTAATCAATGCCTCCATCAATGCGTAATCAACGCCGGCGTTACTGACTGCAACGGCAGGGGCGACAGGGTCGTGGTGGAGACGACGAGCAGTAGGGGTGGGGCCTTGCTGTCAGCGGGGAAGAGAGATAGGGAGAGGGTCCACCCGTCTGTGACTGCGCGGGTGCGTGTTTGGGTGAAAACGTTTCGCGCGTGGGAAAAGTAGCTGGGCTAGAATTGGGCTTGCTGGGCCAGACGAGTTGGGCTGAGTCTGATTCCATTTTTTTTTATTCAGTAATCCTTTTTTTTCTATTTGGTTTTCTGTTTTGAATTTCAAACGAGAATTCAAACACTCAAATCAAAACAAACTTTCACCACACTTTGCATTTGAGTTTGGTTCTGTTTAACAATACAAAACCAAGTCCCAAAAATAAAATAATATTTTTATTCTTTTTAGGATCTATTTAATAATTAAATAAAATAGTCCTTAATTACAAATTCAAAATAGGATTTGATTATTAAAATATCCATTTGAAATCTAATATTAACAAAACCAAATCAGTAGGTTTTATTTGAAAATATAAAACACTTGGAAAACTTATTTAAAATAATTTAACAAGTTTTGATGTTTAGTTAAAATGGTAAAACCTTTATTTTAATAAAATTTGGATATTAATAAATCCTCATTATTTTATTTAAAAGACTTTTATTCTTTTAATTCAAAACCAAATATTTTACTTCAAAGTTTGGCCAAGAATTCATTTGGCTTTATAAAATAATCCTTATTTATAATTCTACCTTTTCATTTGAAAACCAAATCTTTTTAATAAAACATCTAAAATAGTATTTCCAATTATTTAAATTTTCCTTTATTAATTGTTTACCTTTTTTAAATCCCTTTAGGATTTATTTGATCAAAATAGGTTTGAAGGTTTCCAATTGGATTCAAAAAGTTTCTTCTCACCCTGAAAATCAACAAAGTTTTATTTTTATTCATTTATTTTCACATAACAAGATTTGGAAAATCTTGGGATGTGACAGGTATCATATCATTATCTTTTATCTTTTACCTTTTTAGTTGATTCATATCTTTGGTAGAGAAGTTATCTTATAGGTTGGTTTGCATGTGGAAGTATCTCTCCTTTAGTTGATTATCTATGTATCCCTTGGTGTGAGTGCCTTTATGGAATATTAATGAGAAGTTTTATCTTTTAGTTTTTGCACTTCTTATTTTAGTGTGCAATCTCTATTATATGATTGATATTGTTGATCAGTATTGGCATCACTTTGGGAGCATTAAGTAGATCTAAATTGGTTTTGGCAAACCGAGCTCTGGTTAGTAGCAACACTTTTTGAGGTTTGAAAGGAAAAGAGAAAAAACTTACAGGTATTTTGTATCATTTATTTTCTTTCTTGACTGGCTCATAAGCTTAGTATTCTTTATTTAAGATCTTTTGTGTCTACAAGGAAGATTGCATGTTTGGATTTATCACTTGTAGGTTTGCTTGTTTCTTTCAACTCTTTTGCTTGCTACCCAGCCTTGCTAGCCAAAAACCTGTTTTGAGAAGGCATACTTCTCATGTTTCCAACCCCTTTGAACCAAAACCTATGCCATTTGTGTACACCATATCTACCTAATAGCATTATTGCTATTCCAAGAAAATTCTCAAGCTTCATCTATCTTTCGAATTAAAAACTATTTTGTTATGAGAAAACTAGTTAGTAAAGCTCTCACGAACTTGATGGCACACCTTATTTTCTTGCCCCTAATATACTTGAACCATTGTTTCATCGAAGTTGTATATGCTTGGATCTATACGTTGGGATTAGCAGAACCGTGCTATCACGGGGAACGCTTTCAACACTTATGGATACTTATCCAGTTGATATCATGCTCTTTTGTTTGCGGATGTCGTCGGTGTGAAATAAAAAGGGAGCTTGTAAGTCCATGGAGTGATGTATGTGTGTTAGAGAAATGCCTGGGCCGCTAGCCTATGTCATGCCTAATCATGGTGGAAACTTGCCGCATCACCATAGTGGACAATCTATGAAGCATCCTTAATAAAAAAAGCTATGCAAATAGTAAATAAAAAGATCGTTGAGATGCTCACTGTTTGCTTGCCTTGTCATTTTGATTATGGGATAGCTCCTGTATCATGTGCAAGGCGTACCCGTTGGCGGTTCTTTATGATACACATGTACTTACAATGCCAAGAACTTACCTGTGACCAAAGTTGAGTAGCGTGAGGAGTGGCCCTCGTATTCAAGGGACATGAGATTGCCAACTTATATTTCTTCAAGCATATACTCCATCCTTGTTCACTTTAACCTTAAGCACCTCAAGATGCTTATGATAGGGGCAATGAGGGATCAAACATAGTAAGTACCATAATCTTTTGGAAGCTCTTTATGACTTGAAATCCCTGCTTCCCTCTATGAAGGGACCTTTCTCCTATTTTCTAAGTTGAGTCACTAAGCCTACTTCCTCTCTATCTCCAGCAAGCATTTGAGTTGTTGTGTTTCAAGCATTCATATGGTAATTTATTCACTCATGTTATCTATCTTCCTTGTTTGCACAAGACTCTTTTCTATTGAGTATTACTTTTAAAGCCATCATTGTGAAAAACCTTTTTGAGCAAAGAGTGCTCCTGTTGTAAAACTTCTTCAAAAAGCTTTTTGTGAAACTGTTTGCCAGTTGTTCTTTGACCAGGAACAAAGTTTGTCGATTCCAATTATGATTTATTTTTATGCATCTCTATTGTGACTCATGTACTTGTTGCAAGCTAAGTTATATAATGGTGAGTTGCCTTCTTCTATGAGTTGTGTAATGGTAAGTGTGATGCTTCTTATCCGTATTCTTTTATCGACACTTCACTCCATAAAACTGTGGACATGTTTACTGAGCTTAGTTTTCTCTTGGGGACAAGCGAAGGTCTAAGCTTGGGGGAGTTGATACGTCCAATTTGCATCACCATTCAATATCATAATTTGCCTCTATTCATTGATATGTGTCTTATTATGAGGTGTTACTTATGTCTTTTCCTTTGTTTTTGCATGTTGGATGATTCTTGGAGGATGAACTGTCGGAGTCAGGTTTTTGATGGAAAAAGAGGTGTTTTGATGCAATTTCGCGAACATCAGAAAAATACTAGAAAAATATTGGAAAATTATATTTTCCCAGAAGATGAAGGAAGCCAGAAGGGGAGGCATAGCTGGGCCACATGGGGCCACCCCCCCCAGGCACGGGTCCCCCTGCCCCGCGCCTGGAGGAGGTGTGGCCCACCTGGCCGGCCTCCGACTCCGCCCTCTCGCCTATATCTTCCTCTCGGAACCCTAATACCAGGGGAGCGACCACAGAAAGATTTTCGCCGCCTCTGCGGGGCGGAAAACACCAAGAGAGAAAGAGCTCTCCGGCAGACAAATTTCTGTTGGGGAAATTCTTTCCCAGAGAGGGGAGATCGTCACCATCAACACCGTCATCAAGCTAGGCTTCATCAGGATCATTATCATCATCATCCACACCATCATCTCCACCATCACCATCATCACCACTCCATCTCGCTGTAACAATTGTGTTGGATCTTGCATTAGTTCTTAGGGGAAACTTTCTCGGTGTTGATTACTATTGTAGTTTATGCTTGTGAGTGGAACCATTGGATTATTGTTTATGTTCAGATTGTTATCCATCACCATATCATCTTTGATCTTGATCCATATGATGTATTGTGAGTAGTTCGTTTAGTTCTTGAGGACATGGGAGAAGTCATGTTGTTAGTAGTGGATTTGTGTTGAGTTATTATTCAATGGTTTAGTATTTAAGTTGTGGTGCTATTCTTCTAGTGGTGTCATGTGAACGTCGACTACATGATAGTTCACCATTTATGGGCCTAGGGGAATACATTGTGTATTTGGCTACTAATTGTGGGGTTGCCGGAGTGACAGAAACATGAACCCCCGTTAGGACACCATTGCATAAGGGAGCGTAGGATCTCAGAGTTAAAGGCCGTGGTTAGGTTTATATCTTAATTTCTTTCTAGTAGTTGCGGATGCTTGCAGGGGGTTTAATCACAAGTATGTATTAGTCCAAGTAAGGTCGGTACATTAGCACAGGTTCACCCACACAACATTTAAAACACCAAAGAAGAGTACTTAGCTATTTGAAGTGAAAGCACTTGACAGAATTTCCATGTGTCCTCGAGAACGTTTGGTCCTTATAAGTATTTCCACCGGCTTGTCCTTTGCTAAGAAAGGATTGGGCCACTTGCTGCAGTTGTTCGTTGTCTTTATTACTTGCACTTTGTTTTGTTGCTTTATCAGAAAACCCTTAAATATCTGTTTGCTAAGTATTTACAGAGATTTCTTGCTCCATACCACTAGTCAACACCTTCTGCTCCTCGTTGGGATCGGCACTCCTATTTATCGAAATTACTACAATACACCCCCTATACTTGTGGGTCATCACCTACCACAATGCCTAAGCCCAATGAGTCTACTACTAGTGATGTTATGTTTGATTTTGATCTTGATGGTTGCAATATTTCTGAAGTGATTATGTTCCTACAAAAGCTTGCGAGAAGTCCTGATGCTAGTGATATGCATGTAGCTTTCACCAAACACATTACAAATGCTCTTAGTAAAATTAAGGAAGAGAAGCTAAAACACAAAACCTCTATTCCTAGGAAAGTATAAGATAGTTGGGAACCCATTATTAATATGCAAGTGAATGACTTTGATCTCAAAGCTTCATGTGACCTTGGTTCTAGTGTCTCTATTATGCCTAGAAAGATTTACGAAATGCTTGATTTGCCACCTTTGGAAGATTGTTATTTGGATGTCCCACTTAATGATAATGCTAAAAAGAAACTCATGGGGAGTGTTAATGATGTCCTCATTATGGTTAACAATGCTTATGTCCCTGTTGATTTCTATGTCTTGGATGTTGAATACAATGCTTCTTGTCCTATTACTCTGGGAAGACCTTTTCTTAGAACAGTTGGTGACATCATTGATATGAAAGAAGGCAACATTAAATATCAATTTCCATTCAAGAAAGGTATTTAACAATTCCCTATGAGGAGAGAGAGGTTGCTTTTTGCTCCTCCTTTGAAAGCAAGGTTTGATGTTAATGCTTCTTCATTTGAAAATACTTGATCCTTGCTTCTTGTGCCTAACTTAAAGGCGTTAAAGAAAAGTACTTATTGGAAGATAACCCAAGAGTTTCCATGAGTCTTGGAAGTTATTACTTCAGTAATTATCTCTCTTTATCCTTTTTGTTTGCTTTTTTTTTGCCAAGAATGACCTCTAATGAGAGGGAAGTAAGATTTGGGAAGTTGTTGTCCTGAAACAGATTTGTGTGCTCCACCGTAAAAATTCGTGAGGAATATCTGTATGTCGGATTTAGCTGATATTTTGCGAATAAATTCCCCACTATGTTAGCTAACTTTTGTTAGCTCAAAACCTTTTTATTTGAGCAACAGAAGGTTGTCGAAAAAATCGGTTTGTACCTGCTGGTCTGTTTTGACAGATTTCTGTCATTATTTGTATTTGCTTCTTATTGATTCCTTTTTGGGTTCTTCTTGGAAAATTGAAATTTTTAAGGGAATTGCTACAGTAGCTTCTGTTTATCTTTTGAATACACTAATGTTTCTAACGAAGATTGTGTGAATTTTTTTATGAAGGAATATTTTCAGGTGTAGAGAGAGAATGATGTAATGAGATGAAGAATGGACAAAAGCTCAAGCTTGGGGATGCCACCCCGTGTCACCCCGAGAAATATTCAAGAGGTACAAGCGTCAAAGCTTGGGGATGCCCAAGGCATCCCCTTCTTCATCAATAAAAAGCTCAGGTCTTTCTAGACACTTCGTTTTTATTGTTTCATGCACTGTTGTGTTGTTCTTGGAGCGTCTTAGTTTTCGTTTAGTTTGCTTAGTTTCCTGGAATAAAGTAGTTTGGAACTCGTTCTCATTGTGTTGTTGCAAATAAGTTGATTGGTGTTGGAGAGGAGTAGAAAGTCCTTGCTTGAATAGTACAACATGAGCTTTCTTTGACCGTGACTTAGACTTTATCATGTCATGTTAGGTGTTGTTTTGACCTTATGCTTAGTGATTATTGTTGTGGCATGACTTGTTCCAAACAATTGGGATTTATTAGTGTGCCTTGAAGGAATCATGCGTTATTTTAGCATACAAAATAATAGTATTGTGGTATTATCCTTTGATGCTTTGTTTGGGTTGACTTGGCACATGCTTACACCATGTTATGACTATGAAAAAGTCACCATATCCTCTATGATCATCTAGTCCTTGACTTGTAGTACCACTTTATGCTTTGATTAGTAATGTTTTGTCGATCTGCATGATTATGGCCATTATTGCTCTCTTAGTTGGTTGCTCCCAATCTTTTGCTAGCCTCCACTTATATGAGTAAGCTCTACTCATGCATCCAACTCCCAAGAAACCAAGTTATTCCAAAGTGTCCACTATAAATTCCTATTCATGGTGTGTTACACCATTCCAAGTATATTCTTGTTTTCATCTATCTTCCAATTAAAAAGTATTTTGTTATGTCAAAACTTAGTGATTAAACCCCTCACAAACTTGATGGCATACTTTATATTTCTTGCCCCTAATAAACTTGAACCATTGTGTCATCTATGTTTTATATGCTTGCACTTATACGTTGGAATTAGCAGAACCGTACTGTCACAGGGAACGCTTTCAACATTGCACTTGTACTTTGTACACAGTTGATATCATGATCTTTTGTCTATGGATGTCGCCGGTGTGAAATAATAGGGGAGCTTGTAAGTCCATGGAGTTATGTATGTGTGTTAGAGTAATGCCTGGGCCGCTAGCCTAAGCCATGCCTAATCATGGTGGAAACTTGCAGCATCACCATAATGACATCTATGAAGCTTTCTTCTTATAAAAAAAGAGACATATTGAAAAGAGGAAAGAGAGAAAAAATCACCATATTCCCATGGTAAATAAGAAGATTGCTGAGATGCTCGTTGTCTACTTGCCTTGTCATTTTGATTATGGGATAGCTCCTGTATCATGTGCAAGGGGTACCCCGTTGGCGGTTCTTTATGATACACATGTACTTACTATGACAAGAACTTACAGGTGACTAAAGTTGAGTAGCATGAGGAGAGGCCCTCGTATTCAAGGGACATGAGATTGCCAACTTATACTTTGTCAAGCATATACTCCATTGTTTGTTCACTTTAACCTTAATCACTTCAAGATGCTTATGATTGGGGCAATGAGGGCTAAAAGCTAACAAGAACCATAATTTTTGGAAGCTCTTTTTGAGACTTGAAATCCCTGCTTCCCTTTGAAGGACCTTTCTTCCACCATTATATTGAGTCTCCACCTTCTGCCTCTAGGCACCAGTTAAGAGAGCATAGTAGCCATTCTTAGTTCTATGTGAATTGTCCCAAAACTTATTGATTGATTCATATTGTTGATATTACTTGTTCTTCTTCTATTTGTATCTAGTCACTCTTATGAACTTTGAAGGTTTCATATGCATCTATTTGCTACTCCATGAGGGACAAGCTGAATGCCACTATGCCATGTTTTCTGTATGTGAAACAAACAAACGTTTTTGAATGCATGTTATTCATGATGTTTGTTTGTAGACTTTCATGTTGCATGCATAGTTACTTTGTCTTACTATTAGAACTCCATATTTCATGCTCATGTTTAGATTTCTTTGATCCCAGCTTTCAATTCTTGCAAATGGTTTGATCTTGATTTTGATGGTGCATGTCACCTCAAAAATTATTCTTTTTATCACTTACCTACTCGAGGACGACCATGAGTTAAGCTTGGGGATGCTTGATACGTCGGAAACGTATCTATAATGTTTTATGTTCCATGCTTGTTTAGTATCTACTTTGTTTTGCTTTGTCTACACTTTGAGGTGTTTTTATATGTTTTCTGGACTAACCTATTAATAGGATGCCACAGTGCCAGTTGCATGTTTTCTTCTGTTTTGGTTCCAGAATGGCAGAAAATCAACATTCTTGGAATTGGACGGGACAAAAGCCAAAGTCAATATTTTACCGTGGGGAACACGAAGCCGCAATACGAGATGGAGGAGGGTCACCAGGGGGCCACACCCCCTAGCCGGGCGGGTGGGTGCAACCCGCGCCTAGGTGGGTGCGGCCGCCCTGGTCCGCTTCTCCGTCTCTCCTCTGGACTTCGTGTCGCCCACGGTAAAATATTGACTTCAGCTTTTGTCCCGTCCAATTTTGAGAATATTGATTTTCTGCCTTTCTGGAAAAAAACAGAAGAAAACAGGCAACTGGCACTGTGAAAACTTGTTAATAGGTTAGTTCCAGAAAAGATATAAAAACACCTCAAAGTGTAGACAAAGTAAAGCAAAGTAGATACTAAACAATCATGGAGCATCAAAATTATAGATACGTTTCCGACGTATCATCCATATCATCCTGCGAGGTGTAGCTTGCATCCATGCTATCATATGGACTAGGAGAATTTTCCGGCTCACCTTGCGTTGGCTTGGAGACGTGTTCTTGTTCATACTTCTCTATCTCTTTGTCAAAGTCTTGAAGTTCTTGCGACGTTATTGACTCCTAGGGGGAGCCAGGTAAGTCGGTGTTTTCTTCGATTATGTCTAGGACTGAATCGTGTCGGCTCTAGCATCGATAGAGTCGGATCCAGAGCTTATGTGGTACACGAAACATTGCTTCTTATTTATGTTCTTGAGGTAGTGGTATAACTTGGTTTTCGCTTCAACATCGGCAGAGCCGGATCCGTAGCGGATGTATTCCTCATCTGTGTATCCGATCTCGCTGGAGAGATTAGATCCAGATTCTTCTTCCACCTCTTCTTCCACTACAGGAGTTGGGTGGGAGGGTTTGAATTTCTTCGAGACCTTGAACTCTTCCGCCTCTGCGGACAAAGTAGATCCGAATTTTTCTTCTGCCATGGTCATCACCTCAGGGGTGGGTTAGGCGGGATCAGCGAAACCGAGATAAATATCGATCTCTCCGATGGACATGATTGTGTAGGTCGTCACAGGTTTCGAAGCCAGAATCTAGGTTTTGCTGAGAAGGACGAAAGGGACATCGCCGATGGACATGATTGCCAACTAACTCACAACTTTAGTCACTTCATGACCCACTTCCCCAACTACTCCTAGCAGTATCCATAATAGTCGCCGAATGACGGCAACAAATAAGCCTAGAAGAAACCTAAGCTTGGGGAAGGTATGAAAACCTCCAAACTTTGCATTTATATTTTTATTTATTCTTTTGATTTATTTTTATTCTTAAAAAATCGCATGTTTACTTTTGATTTTGCATTTCTAAATCAAAGACACACAAAAATTAGTTGTAACCTCTATTGCAAATTTGTTTATTTGTTTCTCTTAGAGGTCCACCCATGCCTAGGGGGTCTGGCCACCCTGGTCCGCTTCTCCGTCTCTCCTCTAGACTTCTTGTCGCCCACGGTAAAATATTGACTTCGTCTTTTGTCCCGTCCAATTCCAAGAATATTGATTTTCTGCCTTTCTAGAACCAAAAACAGAAGAAAAAGACAACTGGCACTGTAACATCCTCAAAATCATGTTTCAAACTTATGCATATCATCCATGCATCCATGAGCATATAATTTTCATTTCAAACAAATCAACTCAAAACAGAAGCATTTGTGCTTATTATTTTATGTAAAGTTTACTCAAGCCCTTGTGCTACTTGTTTTAAGAAAGGTGCTGTTAACCATTCAGTAATGTTTAGAATCCAAAACCCAAGTGATTTCAAAATTTCGAGCAAAGTCTCAAAGCAAAATATGAAATAAAACCAATTCTATGCCTATTATCACACCTCATAAAGGCATGGTTTATTTTTATTTCCAAAGGACCCAAGTGTGTTTGAGTGAACACATGTGTTTTGCACTTATTTGGGTACAAGATCTATTGTACAAAAACCCTGAAAAGCTTTGGATTCAAACAGATTTGAATTGAGGTTTGAAAACCATTTCAGAAAAACAAACAGAAAAAGAAAAAGCCTAAAGAGAGAAAAAAAATATCACCCAGCCGAATCTGGCCCAACCAGCCCAGCTAAGCCCAACACCCCACCCCGTGAACCGTTTTCTTTCACTCACCCCCGCACCCACTAGCTTGCTGACAGGAAGGACCCACTCCCTCTTATTTCCTCTCGCTGACAGCCACGGCCCACACGACCATCGTCGTCTCCACCCAGCGACTGGTTCATCCCCAAATCGCGCAGGCATTCCCTGTATTGATTCGCGGCGTCAATTCACGTTGAATGCTGGAGTAAATCTCGCTCATGACCATGCTACTTAAACCCCCTCTGCCCCCTCTCCATTTCCCCCAAACTCCAAGCACTAAGCGCCCCCAGGCTGCCCACATTCAACCTGGCACCGCCGCAGTCAGAGAGCACTCTGGCGACCGATTTCGGTGAGTCCCATGCGCCCCTTGCCCTCTTGTTCTTGCAGACAGCCTTGCCACTTTCTTGCGCAACAACTGACACCACTGGTTCCCTTTATACTGCCCCAGGTCGTCGAATCCGTTCAACACCGCAAGCTCCCGACGACAACCTCGACTCCGGCGACCAAATTCCGTAAGCCTTTTGCGCCCCTTCGCCTCTGACTCACACGAAGTTGTTCGCCACTGTCTTGTGCATCATCTGGTGCCGCTTGTTTGTGCTAGGGAGACCAGGAGCGTCGCCAACGTCGTCGTCTACTCGAACCCGACGCCGCCCGCAACTCCGACGAGCTCCAGCAGCCCACTCCGTGCGCCCCTTGCCAAGCCGCCGCCAGGTTGAGCATCAGCACGTCGCCACGGTTCTGGTAAGCCCCTCCGACGACCCTAGGACGACCTGTAGCGCCGCGCCGCCATAGGCAGAGCTCGCCGCCGCCAGTAGCCGCCGCTAGCGCCGCTCGGCTTTGGTCGCTTGATCCATAGCTGTCAGATCTAGATCCAGCGCGTAGGATTAGTTCACTTAATGAACCGTTACGCATTAGATCTGGCCGTGCATCGTCAGTTAAATCGTGTGGCTCTCGTTGATCGATCCGCCCGAACCGGTACGGGCCAATTAGAAACAGACGCGTGGCTGGAGTTTAGATTTAAAACAGGATTTGAATCTGATTAATGTTCAAATTTGTTTTGGCTATAACTTTTGATCCCCGCGTTAGAGTTTAACAAATTTTATACCGTTGGAATCAGGAGAGCAAGCTCTTTCTAATTATGCAATGTGTTTAATACTTTGCTTCTGTTAAAAAGGTTTTATTTGCAGAAACTTGTGTAGGACTAAATTGAGTATATGTAATGCTTGGGAAATGATTTAGGGTTTAAACAAATGTTGTTTGGCAAGTTTTCAACTTGTTTATGAATCAGTACTGTTTACTTGCTTTGTTGAGTTTTAAAAATCATCACATATCATTTACATGCATGCATATATTTTTGGTTGTATATGTTTTGTATGTGATTGTGGCTATGAATCTTTTGTGTAGATTTTGGTGCTAGTGATTGTGATTGTGAGGAGTGTAGCTACTCTCCAAACTACCAAGGCAAGTGGTACTTCATGAATATTTCTATCCCCATGTTTTATACTAAGCATTAGAAATATTTTGCTAAGTCTTGCATGTTATTATTTTTGCTTATATGCCATGTTGGGAAATCATAGTAGTTGTAGAATTCCTAGGGAATTTCTAAGTTAAGTTACTATCTATGCCATGCTTAGCCTAGCTAGTAGCAAACGAGGGTTGGTGAAATATACATGCTATGATGAAAATATTTCTAAGTCTTTGGACTTGTGTTTTGCCTAATAAAACAACTAAGTTAATGAAACCCCTGGGTGGAATGGAAGGAATTGTTTATGTTGAGTGGTTACACAAGGCCCATTTCTGTGGTCTACCTTGTGTATCTCACTTGTGGTAAGCCACCCAGGAACAAAGGGATTTTAGAGGCCAAGTGTTAAGAAGCTTCTTGTGCAGCCACTTGGCAATATGGGCTCTGCCTGGACCACATAGGTTGCTAGAACTTAGCCATTTGGACAGTTGGTGGTAGTGGGAATGATAGGTTGGAGCGCGTCCATTTGGTCTAAGCGAAGGCTTCTGAAAGGTCCTTTCTTGGTGAAACCAAGTCTAGTGGGGAAAGTGCACAACCTCTGCAGATGGAAAAATCTAAGTACTTATCCAAGTCCATGGTAATGGACAACTTAAGCATCAAGACATGGAAGCTATCAAGAATCTCCTCATCCCAATTTCTAAGTAAAAACTTGTGGGTGAACAAGGGTGAAGGACCTCAATGTCTATTGATGGTTCCTTGGGAAAAGTTTTGACAAAGAAAAACTTAGTGATTTCAACTAATAGGCAAAACCTATTTTGAGCAAAGCAAGCCAAGCTACACTTAGCCAAATTGCATATAGTATATAGTCCACCTAAAATTATACTAAGGTATCACTTGCCAATACTATTCCAATGTATTGACCCACTGTGGTTGTAACTTGTGATGTTGCAGGATACTCTGATGAGGATTAGGAGTCATGAGTCTACACTCAACATGTTTGCCTGTGGCACATGAAGATGAAGACTTTTATTTATTTACTTATTCAAACTCTTGTATCAGGCCCATGGCCTTGGATTTGTAAAGACTATGTTTATCTCTGGAATGGCTGTAATAATGACCTTTGTATCTGTGTACTTCATCTTAAACTGTGGATGCTAGCACTGATCCAGGGACTAGCATTGCAATCACAGGGATCCTTTTCCTTTATAAAGGAGGGATCTTACAGATGGTATCAGAGCACTGTGTTGCCTGTAGGATTATGACCCTAGGATTGGAAACCACTAAGGAAAAAATTTCAGTAACTTCTACACTTGTCTATTCGTCTCGTAAACTTTTCTAATCTTCTTTCTCATCTCTATTTATAGATGAACTCCATCAACGAAGCCTTAAGGAAAGGACCACTCATGACAATGACTTTGGAGTGTGAGACAGAATTCCCCAAGGTTCTCAAGGACCTCATGGTTGCATTAGAGATACAAGGTACAGCTGTGTACAAAGGATTTCCTGTGATGGATGAAGGAGTTGAATACTGGTGGGTGCAACTTCACTTGTATAAAAACAAGGAAGACAACCACAAGGAAAAAGGATTCTGCATGTTCACCAACTCAGTGGTGCACACTACATTCTTTGAGTCAGCAAGGGATGCAGCTTGGAAGACCATCAAAGAACTTGGTGATAGAGTCAAATGCAGGATGTTCAACCTCCAAAGTGACCTAAAAGAAGAGAAGAAACATACCCAAGAGTTGGAGGCTACCAACCAAACTTTAAGAGGAGACATTATAGACTTAGTGATGGAGTCATGTGAGCAAGAGTCAGGAAGAACTTAAGATCCCCCGATCTAGGGACAATGGCGATGGCGGCTATAGTAGGTTTCGTGGAGTTTTGACCGGGTGCCTAGGGTTTCTACATCGGGGGCTTCTTATAGGCGAAGAGGCAAGGCTGGGAGGCGGCCAGGGGCCCCACACCCTACCCAGGTGCGGGGCAGGGCTCACCCGCGCCTAGGGGGGTCTGGCCGCCCTGGTCCGCTTCTCCGTCTCTCCTCTGGACTTCGTGTCGCCCACGGTAAAACATTGACTTCGGCTTTTGTCCCATCCAATTCCGAGAATATTGATTTTCTGCCTTTCTGGAACCAAAACCAGAAGAAAACAGGCAACTGGCACTGTGGAAACTTGTTAATAGGTTAGTTCCAGAAAAGGTATAAAACCACCTCAAAGTGTGGACAAAGCAAAGCAAAGTAGATACTAAACAATCATGGAGCATAAAAAATTATAGATATGTTTCCGACGTATCATCCATGTCATCATGCGAGGTGTATCTTTCATCCATGCTATCATATGGACTAGGAGAATTTTCCAGCTCACCTTGCGTTGGCTTGGAGACGTGTTCTTGTTCATACTCCTCCATGTATTTGTCGAAGTCTCGAAGTTCCTACGACGTTATTGACTCCTGGGGGAAGCCTGGTAAGTCGGTGTTTTCTTCGATTGTGTCTAGGACTGAATCGTTGCCGGCTCTAGCATCGACAAAGTCGGATCCAGAGCTTATGTGGTACACGAAACATTGCTTCTTATTATTTATGTTCTTGAGGTAGTGGTATAACTTGGTTTCTGCTTCAACATCGGCAGATCCGGATCCGTAGCGGATGTATTCCTCATCTGTGTATCCGATCTCGCTGGAGAGATCAGATCCAGATTCTTCTTCCACCTCTTCTTCCACTATAGGAGTGGGGTGGGTGGGTTTGAATTTCTTCGAGATTTTGAACTCTTCCGCCTCTGCGGACAAAGTAGATCCAGAATTTTCTTCTGCCATGGTCATCACCTCAGGGGTGGGTTGGGCGGGATCAGCGAAACCGAGATAAATATCAATCTTGCTGATGGACATGGTTGTGTAGGTATTCACGAGTTTCGAAGCCAGAATCCAGGTTTCGTCGAGAAGGAATAAAGGGACATCGCCGATGGACAAGATTGCCAGGTAACTCACAACTTTAGTCACTTCATGACCCACTTCCCTGTAGGGTTTCGTAGCATGGAAAACAAAAAATTTCTACCGCATACAAACAAACAAGCCAAGATCTATCTACTAGATTGTAGCAACGAGTCTATAGAATAACTCACCCTCGAAGATTCCAAAGTGTTTAACGAGAGTGGATTCTCGTGGGTGATGTAGTCGTACTCTTTCCGATCTCAAGATCGCGTAGATGATCCTTCCGGCGCTGCGTTCCGGCAGCGCATCCGCAGTTGGTCACACGTTCGGTACTCGACGAATACCTTCCTCTCCCTTGTTCCAGCAGGCAGCGGAGGTTGTAGCACTCTCCTCGCGATTCCGGCAGCACGACGGCGTGGTACCGGAAGTAGAGGGGAGATCTCGCAGGGCTTCGCCTTAAGCCTAAGCGAGTATGGTTAACTATGAGAGAGATCCTCGGCGATCTAGGGTTTAGACGCACCAAGGAGGAGGCAAGGCCGGCAGCTAGGGTTTGCCCTCGGCGGCGGAGAGTGCCCTAGGCGGCGGCTATGGAGGGCGGCGGCGGCTAGGGTTAGCGTTTAGAGGGAGGCAACTTGTGTGCTAGGAGGGGCAGCCCTGCCCCTCCTTTTATAGGTGGGAGGCGCCGACCAAGGGGAGGGGAGTCCCTCCCCAACTCGGATCCCAAATGGGTCGGCGGTGGAGGGGAGGAAGTCCTCCCCAAGTAGGTTTCCTACTTCCCCTCCACCTCACAAAATAGCCGTTTGACTTTTTCAAATTGGCGTTTGACTTTTCAAACTAGGATTTGATTAAACCCTTTATTTTGTTCAGCGATGACACCTAGTACATGATGCAATCATTCAAACTTGATATGACACATTCATGTACCCTTCCCCTCCGCAGTGCCGGACATTCCGGAACCTTCTAGAACATTCCCGATGAAAACACCGGAACCATTCTCCAACCCCGAAACAGGACTTTCCTTATATGAATCTTATTCTCCGGACCATTCCGGATCTCCTCGTGATATCCCGGATCCCATCCGAGACTCCGAACAACATTCGGTCTCTTACTCATCATTCCATAACTACTCAAACAACGTCGAATCCTTAAGTGTGTCTCCCTACGGTTCGTGAATTATGCGGACATGATCGAGACACTTCTCCGAACAATAACCAATAGAGGAATCTGGAAATTCATATGGCTCCCACATATTTCTACGATTACTTTGCGATCTAATGAACCACTTACATACGATACCAATTTCCCTTTGTCTCACGATAGTTTACTTATCTGAGGTTATGATCGTCGGTATCTCTGCATACCTAGTTCAACCTCATTACTGATAAGTACTCTTTTCTCGTTCCCGTGATATGTGATCCCATGTGAGCCAGTCACATGCTTGCAAGCTAATTGGATGACATTCCACCGAGAGGGCCCAGAGTATATCTATCTGTCATATGGATGGACAAATCCCACTCTTGATCCATGTGTCTCAACCAATACTTTCCGAACACTTAATGCCACCTTTATAGCCACCCAGTTACGGTGTGGTGTTTGATGTCATCAAAGCATCCTTCCGGTGAAGGTGATATGCATGATCTCATGGTCGAAGGAATTAGGTTACTATGTATCAGAAAGCATATAGCAATTGAACTATTAAAATGACTTGATCTTTATGCTACGCTTATCTATAGGAGTATGTCCACCATATCATTCTCCTAACGATATGATCTTGTTGTTAATAACATCTCAATGTTCATGATAGGGAAACCACAATCATTTATTAACCAACAAGCTAGTATTATAAAGAGGCTTTACTAGGGACTCTATTTTAGTTTACAAATCACACAAGTATCAATGTTTCCTTGTTAATACTATTATAGCATGAATGTAAACATTTATCATAAACATAAAGATATAATAATAACTATATTTATTATTGCCTCTAGGGCATATCTCCAACAGTCTCCCATTTGCACTAGAGTCATCTAATCTAGATTACATGGTAATATACCGAACACCCATGGCAGTTTGGTGCTGGTCATGTTTTGCCCTCGGGAGAGGTTTAGCCAACGGATCCGCCACATTCAGATCTGTGTGTACTTTGCAAATCTTTATGTCCCCATCTTGGACATGTTCTCGAATAGCGTGAAAATGTAGCTTGATGTGCTTCAGCTTCTTGTGTGACCTTGGTTCTTGCGCATTGGCTATGGCGCCCATGTTATCACAGTAGATTGACAATGGGTCCAGCGCACTAGGAACCACACCAAGCTCTGTAATGAACTCTTTCATCCATATCGCTTCTTGTGAAGCCTCCGAAGCAGCCATGTATTCCGATTCAGTTGAAAATCTCGCCACAATGCTTTGCTTTGCACTCCTCCAGCTAACTGCTACACCATTCAAAGTAAATACATATCCAGATTGTGATTTTGAATCATCCGGATCGGTGTTCCAACTAGCATCGGTGTAACCATTAACAACGAGTTGTTCATCACCTCCATAAGAAAGAACCATATCCTTAGTTCTTCTCAAGTACTTAAGGATGTTTTTGACTGCTGTCCAATGATCCACTCCTGGATCACTTTGATATCTGCTAGTTAAACTAACAGCATATGCAATGTCGGGTCTAGTACATAGCATGACATACATTAGAGATCCTATGGCTGAGGCATAGGGAGTCTTACTCATCCTTTCTCTATCTTCTGCCATTGTCGGACTTTGAGTTTTACTCAACGTCGTGTTGGGCAACATGGGCAAGAACCCTTTCTTGCTATCTTCCATTCCAAACTTCTTTAGAACTTTGTCCAAATATGTACTTTGTGACAATGATATTAGGCGTCTCGATCTATCTCTATAAATCTTTATGCCTAATATGTAAGCTGCTTCACCAAGATCCTTCATTGAAAAACTATTATTCAAATATTCCTTGACACTATTAAGAAGATCTACATCATTCCCAATCAACAATATGTCATCTACATATAGTATTAAGAATGCTACAGAGCTCCCACTCACTTTCTTGTAAATACAAGCTTCTCCATAAGTTTGTATAAAACCAAAACTTTTGATTACCTTATCAAAACATTGATTCCAACTTCGGGATGCTTGCTTCAATCCAGAAATGGATCTTTGAAGTTTGCATACCTTGTTAGCATCTTTAGGATCGACAAAACCTTTGGGTTGCATCATATACAACTCTTCATCAATGTCTCCATTGAGGAATGTTGTTTTGACATCCATCTGCCATATCTCATAATCATAATATGCAGCGATTGCTAACATAATCCTCACAGACTTTAGCTTTGCTACAGGTGAGAAAGTCTCATCGTAGTCAACTCCTTGAATTTGTCGAAACCCTTTTGCGACAAGTCGAGCTTTATAGACAGTAACATTACCATCAGCATCTGTTTTCTTCTTGAAAATCCATTTGTTCTCGATAGCCTTCCGGCCATCCGGTAAGTCCACCAAAGTCCATACTTGGTTTTCGTACATGGATCCAATCTCGGATTTCATGGCTTCTTGCCATTTATTGGAATCTTGGCTCATCATTGCTTCCTCATATGTCGCAGGGTCATCGGTGTTATCCACCAACATGACATTCATTACGGGATCATACCAATCAGGAGTGGTACGAGTTCTCGTTGACCTGCGAGGCTCTGTAGTAACTTCAACCGAAGTTTCATGATCATCATCATTAGCTTCCTCTCTTATTGGTGCAGGCACCACAGAAACCACTTCCGGTGTTGCGCTACTCGCAAGTTCGAGAGAAGGTTCGACAACCTCGTCGAGTTCTACTTTCCTTCCAGTCACTTCTTTCGAGAGAAATTCCTTCTCTAGAAAGGATCCATTCTTGGCAACGAAGATTTTTCCTTCGTATCTATGATAGAAGGTATACCCAATAGTTTCCTTCGGGTATCCTATGAAGACGCATTTTTCCGCTTTGGGTTCAAGCTTGTCCAGCTGTAACTTCTTTACATAGGCTTCGCAACCCCAAATTTTAAGGAACGACAATTTAGGTTTCTTCCCAAACCATAATTCATACGGTGTTGTTTCAACGGATTTAGATGGTGCCCTATTTAAAGTGAATGCGGCTATTTCTAATGCATAACCCCAAAATGATAGCGGTAAATCTGTAAGTGACATCATAGAACGAACCATTTCTAAGAGAGTTCGATTACGACGTTCGGACACACCATTATGCTGTGGTGTTCCCGGCGGTGTCAATTGTGAAAGTATTCCGCATTTCTTTAAATGCTCGCCAAACTCGTAACTTAGATATTCACCTCCACGATCAGAACGTAGAAATTTAATCTTCTTGTTACATTGATTCTCAACCTCACTTTGAAATTCCTTAAACTTCTCGAAAGTTTCGGACTTATGTTTCATGAAATAGATATACCCATATCTACTCAAGTCATCCGTGAAGGTAAGAACATAACGATAACCACCGCGCGATGCTACACTCATTGTACCACACACATCGGTATGTATGATTTCCAATAAGTCCGTAGCTCGCTCCATCATACCAGAAAATGGAGTCTTAGTCATTTTTCCCATCAGACATGCTTCGCATCTTTCAAGTGATTCAAGAAGTCCATTGGAATGGAGTTTCTTCATACGCTTCACTCCAATGTGACCAAGACGACAGTGCCACATATAGGTCGAGTTATCGCTCAATTTCAAACGTTTAGCCTCAATGTTATTAATATGTGTATTTCCACTATCGAGATTCAATAAAAATAGACCATCTATCAAAGGTGCATGTGCATAAAACATATTACTCATATAAATCGAACAACCATTATTCTCGGACTTAAACAAGTAACCGTCTCGCAATAAACAAGATCCCGATATAATGTTCATGCTTAACGCAGGCACCAAATAACAATTATTTAAGTATAAAACTAATCCCGATGGTAGATGAAGAGGTAGCGTGCCGACCGCGATCACATCAACCTTTGATCCATTTCCCACGCGCATCGTCACCTCGTTCTTCGCTAGCTTCCGTTTATTCTGCAGCACCTGTTTCGAGTTACAAATATGAGCAACCGAACCAGTATCAAATACCCAGGCACTACTACGAGTACTAGTGAGATACACATCAATAACATGTATATCGGATATACCTTTCTTCTTGATGTTGCCGTTCTTCAAATCCGCCAAGTACTTTGGGCAATTCCGCTTCCAGTGACCTTCTCCCTTGCAGTAAAAGCACTCAGTATCAGGCTTAGGTCCAGCCTTGGTCTTCTTCGTCGGCGCGGTAACTTTCTTACCACCATTCTTGAAGTGTCCCTTTTGCTTAGACTTGCCTTTCTTGAATTTGGTGGTCTTATTGACCAACAACACTTGGTGCTCTTTCTTGATCTCCACTTCTGCAGATTTCAACATGGCGAAGAGTTCTGGCAACGTCTTGTTCATGTTTTGCATGTTGTAGTTCATCACAAAGTTCTTGTAACTTGGTGGTAGTGATTGAAGGACACGGTAAATCCCCAAAGCATTAGGAATCACTATACCCAAGCTTTGAAGTTTGTTTGCGTGCCCAGACATCTTAAGCACATGCTCACTGACGGAGCTTCCTTCTTCCATCTTACAGTTAAAGAACTTTTCAGAAGCCTCATAGCTCTCAATTGCCGCATGAATCTCAAAGATCAATTTGAGATCACGGACAATATCATGTGGGTCTGAATTCTCAAACCTTTTCTGAAGCTCCGATTCTAAACCATACAAGATAGCACACTGAACTGTGGAGTACTGAGTCTTCCGAGTGAGGTAAACATTCTTTACTTCATCGGTAGCAGTAGTTGCAGGTGGGTCACCCAGCGGTGCATCTAGCACATAGGTCAAATTACCAGTTGTGAGGACAATCCTCAAATTGCGGAACCAATCCGCGAAGTTGCTTCCATTGTTTTTCAACTTTTCTTTCTCTAGGAACGCATTAAAATTGATGGTAGGGGCCGCCATTGATCTACAACATATTTGCAATAGTTTAGACTAAGTTTATGACAAATTGAGTTCTAATTAATAGTTAAATTAATCTAGGTGAACTCCCACTCAAAACAATATCCCTCACATTGTTTTAGTGATCACACGAACCAAATCCGCCACGTCAAAACCGATCATCATGAGAGTTGATGTAGCTTCAATGGCGAACAATCGACATGTTCATCATATCTACTATATGATTCGTGCTTTACCTTTCGGTGATCCGTGTTCCGAGACCATGTCTGTACATGCTAGGCTTGTCAAGATCAAACCTTAGCTTCCACATGAGCAAATCTGGCTTGCTCACGTTGTATACACTTGCAGAATCTAACACACCTGATCATCACGTGGTGCTTCGAAACAACAAGCTTTAGCAACGGTGCTTACTAAGGGTGAACACTTTAGGACTTGAAATTCATGTGCATGAGGGATCATCTTATAATGCTACCGTCGTTAACTAAGCAATACAAGATGCATAAAGGATTAACATCACATGCAATTCATAATTTGTCATATGATATGGCCTTTCTTCTTTGTGCTTCCGATCTCCATCTTCAAGCACGAACATGATTTCCATCATCACCGGCATTGCATCAAGGTCAATGACGCCGCTTCATGGTTGTCGTCCACCAGCTTCAACTATTACAACTACTTTGAATAGACACGCGGGTCTTAACATAAATTAAAGACAACCATATGGCTCCTGTCGGTTGCCAACTTGCAATAAGGAACATTGCATACATCAAATATAATCACAATCATGGCCATATCACATCACAGCACACCCCTACAAAACAAAGTTAGACGCTTCTACTTTCTTTGCATGTTTTACGTGGTTTGGGGCTTTCAATAAGTGTCGTTCTAACTTACGAACAAGAACCACAACATTGATACTAGTATTGTCAATCACCTGTTGTAAATTGAATCTTAACTATGTTGAGAGAAACAGGCACCCGCAAAGCCACATATGCAATACAAGTTGCATGTTAAGCGTGGAGCAAGTCTCATGAACGATGTCATGTAAGGTTATCCCAGGCCGCTTCATCCCACCATCCCGCAAGATGCAAAGTACACAAGAAGCAATCGACAATAAAAGCATCAATTCCCATAATGACCATTGTGTTCTACTCGTGCAACAGATCTACATATAGACACGGCTCTGATACCAATGTAGGGTTTCGTAGCATGGAAAACAAAAAAATTCTACCGCATACAAACAAACAAGCCAAGTTCTATCTACTAGATTGTAGCAACGAGTCGATAGAATAACTCACCCTCGAAGATTCCAAAGTGTTTAACGAGAGCGGATTCTCGTGGGTGATGTAGTCGTACTCTTTCCGATCTCAAGATCGCGTAGACGATCCTTCCGGCGCTGCATTCCGGCAGCGCATCCGCAGTCAGTCACACGTTCGGTACTCGACGAAGACCTTCCTCTCCCTTGTTCCAGCAGGCAGCGGAGGTTGTAGCACTCTCCTCGCGATTCCGGTAGCACGACGGCGTGGTACCGGAAGTAGAGGGGAGATCTCGCAGGGCTTCGCCTTAAGCCGAAGCGAGTATGGTTAACTATGAGAGAGATCCTCGGCGATCTAGGGTTTAGACGCACCAAGGAGGAGGCAAGGCCGGCGGCTAGGGTTTGCCCTCGGCGGCGGAGAGTGCCCTAGGCGGCGGCTATGGAGGGCGGCGGCGGCTAGGGTTAGCGTTTAGAGGGAGGCAACTTGTGTGCTAGGAGGGGCAGCCCTGCCCCTCCTTTTATAGGTGGGAGACGCCGGCCAAGGGGAGGGGAGTCCCTTCCCAACTCGGATCCCAAATGGGTCGGCGGTGGAGGGGAGGAACTCCTCCCCAAGTAGGTTTCCTACTTCCCCTCCACCTCACAAAATAGCCATTTGACTTTTTCAAATTGGCGTTTGACTTTTCAAACTAGGATTTGATTAAACCCTTTATTTTGTTCAGCGATGACACCTAGTACATGATGCAATCATTCAAACTTGATATGACACATTCATGTACCCTTCCCCTCCGCAGTGCCGGACATTCCGGAACCTTCTAGAACATTCCCGATGAAAACACCGGAACCATTCTCCAACCCCGAAACAGGACTTTCCTTATATGAATCTTATTCTCTGGACCATTCCGGATCTCCTCGTGATATCCCGGATCCCATCCGAGACTCCGAACAACATTCGGTCTCTTACTCATCATTCCATAACTACTCAAACAACGTCGAATCCTTAAGTGTGTCTCCCTACGGTTCGTGAATTATGCGGACATGATCGAGACACTTCTCCGAACAATAACCAATAGAGGAATCTGGAAATTCATATGGCTCCCACATATTTCTATGATTACTTTGCGATCGAATGAACCACTTACATACGATACCAATTTCCCTTTGTCTCACGATAGTTTACTTATCTGAGGTTATGATCGTCGGTATCTCTGCATACCTAGTTCAACCTCGTTACTGATAAGTACTCTTTTCTCGTTCCCGTGATATGTGATCCCTTGTGAGCCAGTCACATGCTTGCAAGCTAATTGGATGACATTCCACCGAGAGGGCCCAGAGTATATCTATCCGTCATATGGATGGACAAATCCCACTCTTGATCCATGTGTCTCAACCAATACTTTCCAAACACTTAATGCCACCTTTATAGCCACCCAGTGACGGTGTGGTGTTTGATGTCATCAAAGCATCCTTCCGGTGAAGGTGATATGCATGATATCATGGTCGAAGGAATTAGGTTACTATGTATCAGAAAGCATATAGCAATTGAACTATTAAAATGACTTGATCTTTATGCTACGCTTATCTATAGGATTATGTCCACCATATCATTCTCCTAACGATATGATCTTGTTGTTAATAACATCTCAATGTTCATGATAGGGAAACCACAATCATTTATTAACCAACAAGCTAGTATTATAAAGAGGCTTTACTAGGGACTCTATTTTAGTTTACAAATCACACAAGTATCAATGTTTCCTTGTTAATACTATTATAGCATGAATGTAAACATTTATCATAAACACAAAGATATAATAATAACTATATTTATTATTGCCTCTAGGGCATATCTCCAACATTCCCCAACTACTACCAGCAGTATCTGTAATAGTCGCTGAATGACGACAACAACTAAGCCTAGAAACAACCTAAGCTTGGGGGAGGTCTGAAAACCTCCAAACATTGCATTTATATTTTTATTTATTCTTTTGATTTATTTTTCTTCTTCAAAAATCGCATGTTTACTTTTGATTTTGCATTTCTATATCAAAGACGCACAAAAATTAGTTGTAACCTCTATTGCAAATTTGTTTCTTTGTTTCTCTCGGAGGTTGCTCAATTTCAGGTGACTTGGCAATAGGGAAATATAGCAGGGTTCAACTCAAGTACGAGAACAAAGCAAGCAAGAGGAGGTATCACATTCCTTTCATCACCTCTTCTGCAATTTTAATTTGACCCTACAATTATTTACTCGCTTGTACTTGAGTCACTCTCCACTCAGCTTGTTATCCAATAAATTCTATTCCTTTGCTAGTGTCTCCTTTTTAGCTTTGAAATAATGAGAAATGAACTTGGTTAAAATATTTCCGACATTTTTACAACAAGAAAAAACATCCAAAAGATGACTTGATTCCATGTTTAGCCCAAAGGATTTGATTTTAGAAACCACTCAACCTCATTGATCTTAATGTAAATAGACTTGATAGCACTCTTGAATATATTTTTTTGATAAAATGGATGCTTCGAAGTAGTATAGATTATGCCACTACTTTTCTATTAATTAAAGTAAGATATTGCTTTACGCATGTGATTACAACATTGTCGTGCTCCATGGGGAACTATTAACTCCGCTGGCCAAAGAATGATCTAAATATGGGAGACCACTTGATTTCGGCTACTGAGATATGTAAGCGTCTGTAGCTGCAATGCTATGACGGGTAAAAATTTTAGTCTCCTCGTGGTTTCATGTTCCAAGTGAAGTTGTAGTACTCCTTTGGCCGACTATTGCTCAACAGTTATCAATTGGCATGGTCACGAGTGTGCAACACGGTCTCAATTAACATGTTAAAAACAGTGGCATGATTTCTCTATGAAAGAGCTAAAGTTTTTGAAAAACAAGGAAATGAAAAAGTATTTTGAGAGTCTTGAAATTTTGACTTAGGAGTAGATGACTTGTTCTTTAATTAAATGTTTCTGGTCCAAGATTGAGTACTCTTAATTGATTAAAGGAACAAGAGCAAAACGTTTTTCATCTCTCAACAAAGAGAGAAACCAAAAGAATTTGTTTCACTTTCCTAGCTAAACTTTTGACACTTGACCGGGTATATAATTTATTTGCTAGCAAGATATACGTGGTTAGGAAGTGGACTCGGTGCAATCTCGTGAATACTTGTATGATCATGTTTAAGATTGCAGAAATTGTGAAGAAATGAATTTGACACCAATTCGAGCTTGTAAGTTCTTTTATTTCAGTTTCGAATCTCTGTTATTCTTCTTTATTTTCTTGTAACTCAAGGGCGAGCAACATCTAAGCTTGGGGGAGTTGTTAGTTGTGAGATTTGACACATTTTTTATGGTTTTCGTTTGGATTTGATGGTTTTCTAGCTTTACCTAACGCTAATACTTCGGTAGTGAAGAAAACTTGGTTTTTAATGTGTTTTTTAGGTTCTAAACATCAACAAAAGGTTTTAACAATAGAAACACAATATTCAGGCGAAAACAAGCAAGTCTCTTTTTGGAAGCAAACAAGGAAGGCATCCAGTAGCTTTAACGAGCAACTATACGACGAGAATATTTTCTCTGGCCGTATAGATACCACCACCTTCGTCTTGTCAAAAGGGAAAACTTTCGTGAAGAGGTCAAGGACGAAAACAGAACACAATAGTCACCGTTCCATCCAGAAGGGGGAAAGAAGAGATCTGGAGAAGAAGGGGAAGATGTTCTTCATCTTGCTCCACGATCTTCGACCTCCTAGCCACCACACCCCATAGCCATTACTTGTACTTGAGAGAGAGAGATCTTCACTTTGCAAGATTAGGGTTTGAGATTGTTTCTTGCCATCTTGAATTGTGTTGGATTTATTTTCTATTCTTATTGTGGATCTCCACGGTAATATCAAGAAGAACTCCCTTTATTTAATTATATCGATGATGCTTTCTTATCTCGTGTGTGAGTAAGTTCCTTTGGGCATGGGAGATGTAAGGGATTGGTGAGATGTGATGTGCCTACATATTTTCCATTAAGTTTATGATTGGTTTTAATTACTATATTATGTGTGCTTGACTATCTGTGGGATGCTTAATGCTTGTTATCCAATTAAGGTACCAGACAACATGATACCTTGTTCTACATAGATAAGATCTTGTTTGCTAGGAGATCGACGACCCCCCGAGTGACACGGGGATATCAGTGGAGAACTAGTTGAGCTTGAGAAGCACTAGGCGCCACTATGCCTATTGCATTAGTCCGATCCAAGGAGCTTAATTGCTAAGCAACCTAAAGGATCTTAATCGTATAATGACTCACCATGGTTTTGGTAACAGACTAGTAGGATTAGTGAAGTTGGGATGACATCTACCAAGAGGAGTTCCGGCTAATTTTGGGTTGCTCGCCTACACATATACTCATAAGATTATAATTGTTACATTTAACACTCGTCCACCTGGCACATTCACTATCACCATGAACTGCATCTCTCCGCGGCTACTTTGTCATCTACAGAAAACAACAAGCAATTAATCGTTTTTTACTTTTATGCTTTTTATTTCTAAAGTTTACATTTTAGTTTTATTTAAATACATTAAGTTTAATCCAAAACTTTATTCTTATTTTCAACACTTTTAGTCAATTCACTCGAAGACTTGTGATAACTTCGAGTGTGACAGAGACTTCACCAATAAACACTTACCTTTGGGCTCCCTGTGGGATCGATATCTAACTTCGAAACTAGCTACAAACGATCTGTGCACTTGTAGACGTTAACCATGCACCCGTACCACGCCCACTGCTAGGGTCGAAACCCTAGTGCATTATTTTTGGCGCTCATACGGGCGGGATGCACATGTACCGCCCGCACGGCCGTGATAATGACCCCTGGGATCTTTACCTCTCCAACCTCAAAACTCCTTTTTCTCCATTTCTTCTTCTCCAACCTCAAGAACACCTCAAGGGATCTTTACCTCTCCAACCTCAAAACTCCCTTTTCTCCATTTCTTCTTCTCCAACGTCAAGAACACCTCAAGAGATCTTTACCTCTACTCATTTTTGATTGAATCCCTCGCACACCAAAAATCCATGGTACATTTATCCTCCAATCCACCATTTACTTTTTTCAAAACCATGCTCTTTCTCTTGCCATTATCAATATTAGACCTAGGTCTAGTTTGAATCATTTTTTTCTTGATCAGCACATTTTGCAGTTTTATTTAGACGAGATTCTTTTGTAGAAATAGGAACATTCATTGATTATTCCTATTGGATCAAAGTTTTTATTTGTGCAATTTTTAAACTTTTAGATGATGAAAATGAGGAGCCGAACACATATTCAGGCTATCGTGGGTACTTCTCGCGTTGCTGCTCCTCCGAGCAATGCAACTTTTGGCATCCTGTTCCCTGCGAAGTCCCAAGCCGACCAATTCAAGAAACTCGATGACCGTGAAGTCAACTCCAATAAGATGTTCCAACCTATAGTCGGTTGACGCTCGAGTTCTTGAACATGCTAGAGCACACCATGGGAGTAAGCTACCAATCTGTCAAGGATGGTGAAGGAACCGACAAGATCATCTTCTGCCTCATGAACCGCAACTATAGCTTGACCCTCACCGAGTGGTGCAACTACTTCAGATTCATCAATAACAATAACACTGATCTCCGGTGTGCAAGTTTCCTACTCAACCCTACTCCTGTTCAATATTTTAGTTTGACGAGTTTTTGTCGACCCATTAAGAAAGGAAGTCACATTGAATGTCCTGTTGTTCGATAATTGTACTATGTTATTTGTACTATGTCGTTAGCATACATACTCACTTGTGTACACTTGACTCGCAACTCTACCGGTGTCGTGGTGGTGACACGGCAGATGTCATGGGTAGGCTAAAGTAAGGGGCCAATGGATGCTAGTGGGATCTGGGGAGGGAAGATGTAGTTGATTCTACACACAAAAGACTAAGGCAAAGATCTTTATTTCTCCTTCTTTAAGTTACAAGTGCTCCTCGAGCTGTATACGAGGAGAAAAGAAGAACTTTACCAGCCTAACGTTACTAAGATGAGCCGATGCCCTCCTCAGGGTCCAAGCCCCTCCTTATAAAGGAGAGCCTTGGGTTCCTTTAGGGCTGACGTGGCAAGCATATTCGAGGAATATGCTTGTCCCAATATAGTAGTTCGGCGGCCTCCTTTCCCTGTCGCCCCTCTAATGACGGCAAGGTTCCAGAGGGCCCCTCTTGCGTGCCTCGGGCTCCAGGTCTGTCACCTCCGTGACCTCCTTCTGCCCCTCTGTCGCACTGCGCCTTTGTCTCTTGTGCTTAGCTCCGCTCAAATTCTCTCTAGCTTGCAGCTAGAGTTTGACTTTAGGTTTCTCCTTCTCCTACAAGCTTCGTATCATTCGGCCCTTCCTCGCGTAACTCGGCTCGTCCTTCACCTGCATTAAGATTACTCGGGCTAACCCGGCCGACTTACGCGATATCTCGGTCGGGTAATGCCTTGCCATTATCATAAGGGTCATGCCCTTCCCTTTCCCGGTCGACCTCTACAGGATTCGGCCGACTCAGACTGAACTCGGAAACACAACGGGCAACACCCTTTCGTCTTTCCCCATCTTTACCCTATCCGAGGTCATCTCCCCAACATTAGTCCCCGAAGCTGGTATGGCCCTGCCGACAACTTCGGCCGGGTCGTATCAGTTTCACGGCATTTGACCTGCATGGTTTCCGAGTTACCTTTTTCTCGTTCGAGGTATCATCGTATCTTCTCGCGTACGCCTCGTCCTACGTGTCATATTCATCATTGTTTCCCTAGTTTTTTGTTCCTCTACAGTATTTACTGACAGGCTACAGTTACTGCTGCGCCCGTCGCGTCGGCACTGCGACGCCTCGCGTGTCGTTTCCATCGGGGATCGTGGCTCTCTTTTCCACCGTGTGGTCGTTGGTGCGGTTCCACTTATCGTCGTGTGTTCGTGCTGCCTACACGATCTACACGGTCAACCGCCACACCCACGATCCCATTACCTCGCAGGTAGCACGGTTATAAAGAGGGGCACGGCGCTGGGGGATTCACTTTCCCCCTTTGCTTACCTGCGCCCTTCTTCTTCCTCGCGCCTCTGCCCCCGCTCACGCTTCCGCCGCCGTGCGCTCGTCTGAGTCCTTGATGGCAGGGGTCCCGCCGTACTGCTCCGTCGCCTTCGCCCCTGCTCGCTCGTTCCGGCACCGTCGCCGGTGAGTTCTTCCGGTCCAATCGCCTAGCTTTTCTTCTAGAGATCTCTGTTCTTCTTCTTTACTCGCACGGTAGTTCTTTCTCTGCTCCGCCGCCGTTTTTGGGTAGAACCACGACGGGGCCCTACAGCTCTAGATTTTCCTCCGCCGCTATCTCTTCCTCCGCAAGTTTCTCCGGCGATCTCATGTCTAGTTCTGTCAGTGGTGAGCTTGTTGAGGATGACGATGCCGGATCTGGGCCCGAGCGGGGCTCATGGCAGGGTTCCTCCGTCACTCGCCGCGAGATCGAGTGGCTTATCCGGACTCGTCGGATTCCCGCCGAGGTAGCTTGTCGCTTACCCGGCAGCGAGTCCTCTCCAGACCTTAGGGACGGAGAGTATGTAGTTTTCATGTCGCATTTCACACGCGGCTTTGGTCTCCCTCTTAGCAACTTTGCTAGGGAGTTTCTTGATTACTTCGGCCTTCAGCCGCATCATCTCCCCGCCAACGCCATTGCCTCTCTCTCGGCCTTCATCTCTGCGTCGGAGGGATACTTCGGCCTGTGGCCATCCGTGCATGTCTGGTCAAAGTTTTTCCAGATTCGTTCGAATGTCATCCTAGATAAATCTCTGCACCCCTCCAAGAAGTTGCTCACCCAATGTGGAGCAGCATCCATCACACCTCGGAGGAAATCCGAATTCCCTCGTGTTGCGGGGCTAGAATCGTGCAAGAAGTGGCACAAGTCCTTTTTCTATGTCAAGAATACGGGGAATGAAGATAGAATTCGGCTTCCTGCCTTCTCCATTGGCCCTCCTTCCAAGATGAATTGGACATATAATCCGAGGAAGAGCCATGCTTTGGCCGAGGCTTTTGAGATTCGGCTGAAGGAGTTGATCCGTGCCGGGCTACGCGGCGAGGATCTGATGACTACCTTCGTCAGCAGCCGAATCTGCCCGTTCCAGAAACGCACACACAAACTCTGTTATATGAGCGGTCCCCTTGACCCCAACCAAGTCTCGACGGTGGAGCTGGACAACTACCTCATTTTCAAGCGTGTCCGGGCTATTTTTAGAATGGAGATGCCGGAGGATTGGGCTTGGGGACTGAAGCCGTTCACCCGCGAGCGTCCCCTACCCGCAGTAAGTTTGCTCTTTAGTCTTTCGCTCCTTGACTGCGTTCGTAATTCTCTTTGCTAATTTTTCTCCTTCTTGTCCTGCAGAGGTTTGATGAGCAGAAGAACGAGGATGCTGAGGTTTTGTCACTCCCGTGGCCTGCGGATCGGAATACTCCAGATAGTGGGGAGCCGGACTCAGAAGAGTTTGTCCCCAAGGCTGATCTTGCTCCGGCTCGCGCTCGTGGCAAGACTCGGCTCACGAGAAGGAAGGTGATTCGGACGAGGTCCAAGTTCTAGAGGTAGTTGCCGCAGGGCCAATTTCTTATGCATTCCCGGCTTCTACTTTCTCAGCTAATCCGGCCGGTCAGGTTCACGACGCCGAGCCTCTTGCCTCCCGGCCTCCTGTTACCTCGGGGAAACGTGGTGCTCCCGCTGGTGCCTCAGAGACGGCTCCCAAAAAGCGAATGAAGAAGTCAGCTCCGAATCCTCCCAGGCGCAAGACCATGCCCGGGGTCACTGGGTGAGTCTCTTTTGCTCGTATTTCTTGTTTTTCTCTTTCTGCTTTTTAACTTACCTTTTTTGTTCTCGTAGTGCTCCACTTTCTGTTAAGCCCGGCGGTCCCAGCATGACGAGTCGTATGACTCGGCAGCCGTCCCCTTCGCCTACGGAAGATACCAGGATTCCCAGTCCTACTCGTGCTGCATCTCCTCCAGCTCCGAATCGGACGCCACCTCGCCACGATGTGCCTGAGATTCCTCTCATTGACGTTGATTCCACTCGGCCCACAGATATTTCTACCGAACCTGTCGCCTCCTCTTTGAACCCTAATGTCTCTACTGAGCCTCTTTCTACCCCCGTGGTTTCTATAGTAACTCCAACCCCGGCCGAGAACGTCAATATCTCGGCGCCCTCTGCGACCGTGACTCCTCCGGCTCCTAAAGACGTCGTTCCCATTGCCGAGGTATCAGCTCCTACTGATGCCTCTTCTAAAACAAGAAAGGTTGTCGTCATCAAGGCTTCCTCCTCCCAGAAAGGTCTTGCTGGCTCTTCTCGGCCAAGTATTGCCGATGCGTTGCGCAAAGGGGTTGCTTCTGCCAAAGCCTCCGTTACTCCGGCCGCCAGTACCCAGCTCGCTCTTCATAAAAGCCCTGCGGCAACAGTGGCTACACAGCATGTCCGAGGTAAAGTCCTAACTCGCACGGCGAGTGGGAACAGTCTCGGCTCGCTGGTTGAATATGCCAACAATTGGAATGTTGCCGATCAATTCGAGGGTAATCCAGGCAGCCAGCCGTTTCAGCTCTCTGACATCAGCAGCCGCCTGCATCAAGCTGCTAAGATCGTTCTTGAAAGTGACAAGATGAATGAGGTAATTGTTTTTTATGGAGTTTTGATTAGTTCTCCAGATGCTATTATATATACTCTAGTCCCAGAAGCTTGCAAGCGAATAACTTGTTATTCGTTTGGAAGTTTTATGATGCTCTACTTAATTCAATTTAACCTTAGAGTTCGAACCTCCATCCAACTAGATCTGCCTTAAATTTTGCTTGATTTGTGTCTATCTGATCTTTGAATATCCAGCCACCTAGATTCGGGTTAAGTTTTACTTGACTCGGATCTGTTTTAGCTTCGAATATCCAGCCACCTAGATCCGAGTTAAGTTTTGCTTGACTCGGATCTGTTTTAGCTTCGAATATCCAGCCACCCAGATTCGGGTTAAGTTTTGCTTGACTCGGATCTGTTTTAGCTTCGAATATCCAGCCACCTAGATCCGGGTTAAGTTTTGCTTGACTCGGATCTTTTTTAGCTTCGAATATCCAGTCACCTAGATCCGGGTTAAGTTTTGCTTGACTCGGATCTTTTTTAGCTTCGAATATCCATTTACTATTTGTTCTATTGCTCAGGTTGCGCATGACCGGCGGACCGCCGAATTCCAAAGGCTGCTTTTTGCGCATAGAAAATTGCAAGAAAAGTATGAGAAAGTTATTCCTGTGGTAAGTCGACAAATCTTTCTGTTATCTCTGACGCTCTTATTGTTTTGTACATGAGATATTTGCTCACTCTGTTGGTAAACAGGCAACATAAATAATCTTAACATCCGTCTTGAGAAGAAGGTCAAGGCCCTGGAAGGTTAGTTACTCTTTTATTTTATATACTCCCCTTTGAAATGTGCGCTAAGTTTCTTTTAACTCTTTTGGCTTTGGTAAAGCCGAGTTACAAACTTTTGCAGCATCTCACCAAGACTGCACGTCCATGCCTGATGTGATGCTGTATTTTTTAGAACAAAGCGTTACTCACTCGGCGGAGCTGAAGGATAAAGATGACGAGATAGCTCGCTTGCGTGCCGAGGTGGAGTCACTCAAGCTCTCCCAGAAGTCCGAATTAGAAAAGGTCGACCAGGAGTTCTCCGAGGAGAGAAATCGGCTAGCTCTGCAGTTGCAGAAAAATAAGAGCTCCTCGAGGCTGCCGAACTGAAGACACGTGGGATGAGCGAGGAGATTACTCGATTTGAGAAGAGCAAGATTGACTGGGCTAAAGACCTTCAGATAATGCTGAGTTATATTCATCGTAAGCTTCCGACCGTGACCGGGTTATCTTTTCCCTTTTCTTATTGTTGACTAATGCAGTCGTGCTTTGCGCAGACCATTTTCCGGAAGCTAAGCCCGTGAGTTCTAAAGCGGTGATTAGCGCTCGTGTGCGCCGAGGTGTTCCTGCTGATGCGGACTCGGAGTATTCGATGGAAGACTTTCTGGTTGTTGTTGGTGCTGCAGTTGGTCCGATGAATATTATGGGCAGGGATTTGGTGCAGGCAGCTATCCGAGCTTACCATGTTCTCTGGCCGAATACTTCTGGGACTCCGAATATTAACGAGGTCAAATTGTTGGTGGAAAGATTAATGGCCTCTGAGAAGCAGCTAAGTCTTTGGAGGGAGTCGGCCAGACGAGCTGGTGCTGATATGGCTCTCACTGTCATCATGTCATGGTATGAAGATATTTCTCTTGATATCTTGAGAAATTTGCGCACTGGCTCTCGATGGGTTGAGGACCCAGAGTTTGTCACTCTCCGGCAAGCTCGTGCTTATCAGCTTGTGGAGTATGCCGACGTGCATAGCTGGCATGAAGGTCCGAGCTTCCTTCCTAACCCGGAGGATGAGGTCCAAGTTGAGGATGCTTCAGATGATAACTCTGCTGAACAAGGTGAAGATGACGGTGACTCGGCTGCCTCTACTGATTCTAGTTCGAGCTCGGATGGCAATGGCGACGTACGGTCCTCCTCCAAAGGTACTGGGCATTCCACTGCGCAAACTGACGCTCCTCAACAGCCTCGGGCTTCCTCCGAAGTCGCTCCTGGGTCTGTGGAGGGCGAGGCTACCTCGGCCGAGGTTCCCCCTACTTCGGAGCGCGCAACTCCTGTCTAAACCACTGCCTCTCCAGCTAAAAACCTCTAAGTTACTTCTTGCCCCTGGTATGCCGGGCGTATGATGTACGTGGAATATTAGTCCGTCTTTTGTATGGTATGAATTTATTTTGCCGAGTGCCGCTGAGACATATATGGTTGTAATCGTTATTACTTTGTTTTTAACTGGTGTTGTTTGTCCGAATCCTTGTTTTGGCGGCCTTCAACTTCTTTGAGTTTGGTGTATATTTTTGCCTTTAGATCACTGTGGTTTAGGCTGTTAATCTGGGTGTGGACCTCGAATATCATACGAGAGTGAGCTGTTCTTATTCTGGGTGTCGAAGTTTGATACCCACCCTTGTAATAAAGGATAACCCCTGCTTTGAAACAATATAGGACAGTCCCCGAGTCACTGCCTATGGTGCCGAAGTTTAGTATATAAATCAAACTTCAGAAATAATGTAAGACAATCACCGAGTCGCTGCTCAAGGTGCCGAGGTTTGATATACAACCCAAATCTAGAAATAATATAAGAAAGTTACCGAGTCGCTGCTCAAGGTGTCGAGGTTTACTATACCACTCAAATCTAGAAAGAATATAAGACAGTCCCCGAGTCACTGCTCAAGGTGTTTGGTTTTAACATGTAACACAAACTCAAAAACGATATATGTCGGTATTCGAGCCACTGCTCAAATGCCGACGTTTCATACCTGAAT
This sequence comes from Avena sativa, assembly GCA_916181665.1. NCBI lineage: Eukaryota > Viridiplantae > Streptophyta > Magnoliopsida > Poales > Poaceae > Avena > Avena sativa. The sequence goes on from OV702293.1 coordinate 428,171,209, forward strand.
TAAGCTTAGAAATAATTATGGGGCAGTCCCCGAGTCACTGCTCAGGGTGCCGGGGTTTAATACATAACATGAAATTTAAACAACATATGGCAGTCCCCGAGTCACCGCTCGAGGTGTCAAGGTTTAATACATAACATGAAATTTAAACAACATATGGCAGTCCCCGAGTCACCGCTCGAGGTGCCGAGGTTTAATACATAACATGAAATTTAAACAACATATGGCAGTCCCCGAGTCATTGCTCTGGACGCCGAGGTTCAAAACATAGTTGGTGCTCCATCCTGAGACATTACTTTACAATGTGTCATAGGTGACTGCTATCAGTAAAATGGACGAAGTAAAGCTACGTTCCATGGTCTTTTCGTTTCTTCGCCGGCTTTGTCTGCAGTGTTCTTTCCTGGTGTTTGAGCATCGATTAGGTAATAGGCATCATTGTGTAATGCTTTGCTCACGATGAATGGTCCTTCCCATGGAGGCGACAACTTGTGCATGCCGGACGTGCGTTGCACCAGTCGGAGAACCAAATCTCCTTCTTTGAACACTCTCGGATTCACCTTCTTGCTGTGATATCGTCGCAAGTTCTGCTGATAAATAGCTGATCTTGATAGCGCTAGCTCTCTGGCTTCTTCTAGCAGATCAACAGTATCTTGCCGAGCTACCCCATTTACTTCTGAGGTTGTATATTGGGTAACCCTTGGCGAGTCATGTATTATGTCGGCTGGAAGCACGGCTTCTGCCCCATACACTAGAAAAAATGGTGTATAACCTGTTGACCTGTTTGGGGTAGTCCTGAGGCTCCATAGTACTGCTGGTAGTTCCTCAATCCAACATCCTGCTGACCTTTGCAGCGGTTCGACGAGTCGTGGTTTTATTCCGGACAATACTAGTCCATTAGACCTTTCCACTTGCCCATTGGATGTTGGGTGAGCCACAGAGGCGACATCTAATCTTATGTGATTTTCTTGGCAAAATCTAGCGAAAGCTCCTTCTACAAAGTTTGTGCCGTTGTCTGTAATAACACTGTGTGGGTATCCGTATCTTAAGATAATATCTTTGAGGAATTTCACTACTGTGGGCCCATCACATTTTTTTATTGGTTTCACTTCAATCCATTTTGTGAATTTGTCTACCATGACCAATATGTGGGTCATCCCACCTCGGGCCGGCTTAAATGGTCCCACCATATCTAAGCACCACACAGAAAATGGCCAAGTAATTGGTATTGTTTTTAACTCGGATGATGGCATATGTATCTTGGTTGCATATCTCTGACAACCATTACATTTTTCGACCAGTTCTTTGGCTTCTTTCAGCGTTGTTGGCCAATAAAACCCATGCCCGAATGCTTTGGCCACTAAGGCTCGGGATGAGGCATGATGTCCACATTCTCCTTGATGTATATCTAGGAGGATCTCCTGGCCTTCTGCCGAGCTCACACATCTTTGCAATACACTTGTGACACTCCTTTTGTATAGCTCATTGTTTATGATTGTATAAGCTTTAGCTCTTCGTACTGTCTGTCTTGCTAATACCTCATTATTCGGCAAAATCGCATCTCTAAGGAAAGAGAATATGGGTTGCGCCCATATAGGTATGATTTTCTCTGGTGTGGTCTCACTATCTATTTCCATGTTTTCTGCCGACATAACGACCTCGGATTTCTCCATAGTCATGCTTGCATCAGCTGTCTTTATTTTTGGGAATTTCGGGTTATATTGCTTGTCAATTTCCATCGGCACATTATCTTCTCCTGATTTTACCGGAATAAAGATAGATTCGTACTCTGGTGACGGTGTTATTGATGGTTTCCTTAGGTGCTCTAGGGCGATACCTGGGGGAATTGACTGCCTAGTTGATCCTAGTTTTGACAATGTGTCTGCGGCGTCGTTTTCTGCCCGAGGTATATGGTGAAATTCACATCCTTCGAAGTATCCACTGATTTTTTGCACATAAAATCTATACAAAGCCATATTATCATCCAACGCATCCCAATTGCCTGACACTTGCTGTACTACTAGATCTGAATCTCCATAGCATAAGATTCGGTGTATGCCAATCTCTTTTGCCACCTTCAATCTATGGACAAGTGCTTCATATTCGGCTACATTGTTTGACGCGGCAAAATGTATCTGCAACACATATCTCAGTTGATCTCTTTTTGGCGAGGTTAACGCTATTCCTGCCCCCAAACCATTTCTTAGTTTGGAACCGTCAAAGTGCATCGTCCAATAATTCGGGTCTGGCAATGGCGGCTCATACTGCACCTCGGCCCAATCTACGAAGAAATCGGCCACAGCCTGAGATTTGATTGCATCTCTCCTATCGTATTGCGGAGCATGAGGTGACAATTCGATTGCCCATTTTGCTATTCGGCCACTCGCATCTTTGTTACTCAATATGTCGGCTATGGGTGCTTCACAAATCACTTTGATGGGGTGCTCTTCGAAGTAATGTTTAAGTTTCTTTGCCGACATGTACACTCCATAAGTCATCTTCTGATAATGTGGGTAATTTTGTTTTAAGGCTGATATTACCTCGCTCAAGTAACACACCGGTCTTTGTACCGACTTATCATTTTCAATTCGTTCCACGACGATCACAGCGCTCACTACTCTGTTGGTGGCCGCTATGTAGAGTAACATAGGCTCTTTTGATAACGGAGAAGCTAAGACTGGTGCTGTGACTAACATCCTTTTCAATTCATGAAATGCACTGTCTACTTGTGGAGTCCAAATGAACTTATCCGATTTCTTCATCAGTTGATAGAGTGGTAATGCCTTCTCTCCCAGCCGACATACAAATCGGCTGAGCGAGGCTAAACAACCTGTGAACTTTTATACGTCATTTAGACACCTTGGCAACTCCATCCTTTCTACTGCCTTTATCTTGGTTGGGTTGGCCTCTATACCTCGGCTAGATACGAGAAAACCGAGCAATTTTCCCGCTGGCACGCCAAATGTGCATTTTTCCGGGTTAAGCTTCATTCGGAACCTTCTCAGGTTTGCGAAAGTCTGCCGTATATCATCCAGTAATGTTTTGCTTTCTTTGGTTTTGATAACCACATCATCCACATATACTTGTACATTTTTTCCTATCTGGTCATGTAGACATTTTTGCATGCATCTCTGATACGTTGCTCCTGCGTTGCGTAGGCCGAATGGCATTGTGCGATAGCAATAAGCCCCGTACGGGGTAATAAACGCAATCTTTATTTGATCGGCCGGATTTAACGGTATCTGGTGAAAACCAGAATACGCGTCTACAAATGACAATAGTTCATAACCAACGGTCGAATCAATGACTTGGTCTATTCTAGACAAAGGGAAAGGATCTTTTGGACACGCCTTGTTCAGGTTCGTGTAATCGATACACATTCGCCATACAATGGCTACATTTGGATCATCCTTCTTCTTTTCTACTAGCACCGGGTTTGACAGCCAATCCGGATACAACACCTCCATGATGAACCCAGCCGCAAGGAGCCGAGCTATTTCATCCCCTATTATTTTTCTCCTGTCTTTGGCGAAGCGGCGAAGAGGTTGCTTCACCGGCCTTGCTCCTGGCCTCACATTTAGAGAGTGCTCAGCCAACTCCCTCGGCACACCTTGCAGATTCTGAGTTGACCATGAAAAGATATTCCGATTCTCACGGAGGAAGTTGGTGAGCTTGCTTTCCTATTTAGCATTTAGGCCGGCATCAATAGTGACGGTGCGCTCTGGGAATTGCTCATCTACCTGGAATTTTTTTGTTTCTTTAGTCGGCTGAAAGGAGACACTTCCATGTGGATTGGCTAATGCCGGCATATTTAGCTGGGCCGACTGAGCAAGGGCTGCTACCTCCTGAATCCTTCTTTTTTCTCTTGCTATTACCAATGATTCAGCCAAATTTGACCCGGCTGAAGCACATTCCATTGACTTCCTGTAATCCCCTGCTACTGTTATCACCCTTTGTGGTCCGGGTAACTTCATTTTCAGATAACTCACATGGCAGCTGCTCATGAATTTGGCCAGCGCCGGCCGTCCGAGTAAAGCATGATAACAACTTTCTAGATCCACCACCTCAAACTCTAAGTTTTCTGCTCTGCAGTTATCTCTTGTGACGAATAATACATCCACTCGAACCTTTCCAATGGGTTCGCATGAAAGTCCTGGTACTATCCCATGGAAAGTGGTCCTCGTGGATTGCAGCATGTTCTGCGATATTCCGAGCTTATGCATTGTATCTTTGTACATGATATTGATACTGCTTCCATTGTCAATGAGTACCTTTGAAAATTTCACATTAATGCTTGGTCCGACAAATGTCGGATCCAACACGAGTGCATACGACCCTGGACTAGGCATTATCTTGGGGTGACCCCTTATGCTCCAGGTTACCTCCTGGTCTGACCAAGGCACATATCTTGGTACTGCCGGCATTACTGCATTTACTTCCATATGCCGGCGCTGCACACTCTTCTTGTCTTGCTGTTCTGTTGTGAACACGCAATACGACTGATGATGTTCTCTGTAATCATTGCGTCCATTATTTCCTGCATTTGTCCTTCCCTCCGTACCTTGGTTTATCACTTGATGCACCGCATCCCTCCGGTCCGAGTTGTCGTACCTCGGGGGAGGAGGTGGTAACATCAGTTGTTGTGCATTTTCCCCAGTCAACTGTGGCTGATGCTGCGGATGTGCCTGAAGAGATGCTGCTTGTACGCCTGCGGGGTTTCCCATTGCATTTTTCATCCATGCACATTGGCGGGTCGTATGGTTGGCCGGCCTGGCTGGGTTTGACGTGTGAAATTTACACGGCTGATCTAACATAGACTCGAACGTGTACTTCGGCCTCTCCTGCCATTGCTTCTTTTGTTCTGGTGTCCATTATCTTTTCCCCTCATTCCTTGGTGTCCATTGCTGAGGACCATTCTTTTGCCGTTGAGTGGTTCCGTGACTCGGCTGGTCTTGTGCTACTGCCACCACCTGGGCTGAACTATATCTATAATCCGGTCTCTCTTCTCTTCTTCTTCCTCTGAAGTCATTGTGCCTGGATGACCCGGCCATATCTCTTGCATATTGATCTTGATGCTCCCGATGATCTGCCGACATTAATTCTGGTTGCGTCGGATCTCCTAATGCATAGGAATCCGCTATTCTGATGGTTTCTGCCAGTGTAGTTGACATATCTCTTTGCAGTCGCTGCCACAACACACTGCCATAGCGGCATCCTTGAGCGAACCAAGCTATCGCTTGTGATTCTATAACTCCTTCACATGAGTTTCTCAGGTTACACCACCGAGTTAAAAACTCACTGTCCGTCTCATTCGGCCTTTGCTTGCACATGGCTAATTGCTGCGGCCTGTTTGGCCTCTTGTAAGTACTGGTAAAGTTTCTAACGAACATTTCTTCAAAGTCCAACCAACAGTTGATACTGCCTGACGGCAGATTATTCAGCCATACTCTAGCTGGTCCTTCCAACATTTGCGGGACATATCGCACTGCCCATCGTAAGTTCCCACCTGCTATTTTCACAGCTGTGGCATAATCAATCAACTAGTCTTGTGGTTTGGTGCTCCCATTATATGTTTTTGTGCCTCTTGCCAGCTGAAAGTTCGGCATAGGCGGTTCGCCCATGATCCGTGGTCCGAAGCATGCCGGACCCGGCGGACCCTGTTCTTCCAGCAACTCGGATCGGTATAGCCGGTCTAGTTTTACTCTGGCATCATTTGACGGCAGATCTCTGTACAGAACTCTGTCCTGTATTCCATAGTGATTGTTCCCTCCATGTATCGCGTATTCCATCTCGGAATAACCATCATTGTACCTCTCATTCACCAGATTGTGGCGAGCTGGTCTCGCTTCCCTTTCCTGCCAAGGTTCAGGTCTCGGCTGCGGGTTCTGCGGCGGTTCTCTTCTTCCTTCGACCGGGATATTGTTCTCGTGATTTCCTCTTCCGAGTTCTGCTCTGCCGAGATCTCCATTGCCTCGGCCTCCGTCGCCTTTCTCAGCACGGCCGGGGTTCCTCTCGCCAGTGTTACCTCGGCTTTCATTGCCTCTGTTCTCGTTTGCTTTTCCGGCTATCGCCGGATCATATGGAACAATTTGCTTGTTTCTCTTTCCCGAAGTTATAGCTCTGTCCTTTCGTGCATTGTTTCCAGGTGAAGATGCTGCTGCCACAGATAAGGCAGGTGCTGCACCAGCCGAGTGAACCATTCGCGAGGCTCCTGGCCTTGCCGGGTCTGTTCAGAGCATTTCTTCATTTTGCTGGTTCGCAATGCGCACCGGCTCATTCACTTTTCTTGCTGTTTCTGCCGGGCTTCGCCGGTCAACCCTTCTAACTCTAATGCTGTGGCATTTGCCGCTCTCAGGTTCTTTGTTGGGGTACTGTACCTCGGCAAGCCTAGATCAACTGATTCAGCCTTATGAGCATCATGCTCTTTGTTGATATCATCTATGAGGTTTTTTCCTCTTAATCTCAGCTCGTCAACCCGCTCGGGGTCGACGTCAAGCTTGTTTGCTTTGGCGTACTCTCGCAAGGTCCTGTTTAAGGACTCCTGCAAGGCCGACACCGGCCTCTGCTTCTCCCGCCTGCTTCTCCCGCCTGCACCCCGGCCGCGACCATCGCCTCGACGCTGCTGACAGGGCGCGCTCCGCGCGGACTACTCGCGGCGCTGAGGGGAGGCTCTCCTGCAATAACAACCTGGTGAGGATAAACGCCGGATATGTCGACGCCGACGTAAATCTGGTGCATGCCTAGGTTGATGAAGACGCCGTTGCGCGGAGGAGTTTTTCCCTTGAAGCTTCCCGCGTTGTCGCTGACGTAGTCATAGAGATCAAGTCTCCAGACCAAGCCAGAGACAATGCGCTCGCCAGTGTTGATGAAGTTTCCCGTCCGGATCATGACTCCAGCTAGCACCGCTGCTGGCCCCACGGTGGGCGCCAACTTTCGTGGTGGTGACACGACATATGCCATGGGTAGGCTAAAGTAAGGGGCCAATGGATGCTAGTGGGATCTGGGGAGGGAAGATGTAGTTGATTCTACACACAAAAGACTAAGGCAAAGATCTTTATTTCTCCTTCTTTAAGTTACAAGTGCTCCTCGAGCTGTATACGAGGAGAAAAGAAGAACTTTACCAGCCTAACGTTACTAAGATGAGCCGATGCCCTCCTCAGGGTCCAAGCCCCTCCTTATAAAGGAGAGCCTTGGGTTCCTTTAGGGCTGACGTGGCAAGCATATTCGAGGAATATGCTTGTCCCAATATAGTAGTTCGGCGGCCTCCTTTCCCTGTCGCCCCTCTAATGACGGCAAGGTTCCAGAGGGCCCCTCTTGCGTGCCTCGGGCTCCAGGTCTGTCACCTCCGTGACCTCCTTCTGCCCCTCTGTCGCACTGCGCATTTGTCCCTTGTGCTTAGCTCCGCTCAAATTCTCTCTAGCTTGCAGCTAGAGTTTGACTCTAGGTTTCTCCTTCTCCTGCAAGCTTCGTATCATTCGGCCCTTCCTCGCGTAACTCGGCTCGTCCTTCACCTGCATTAAGATTACTCGGGCTAACCCGGCCGACTTACGCGATATCTCGGCCGGGTAATGCCTTGCCATTATCATAAGGGTCCTGCCCTTCCCTTTCCCGGCCGACCTCTACAGGATTCGGCCGACTCAGACTGTAACTCGGAAACACAACGGGCAACACCCTTTCGTCTTTCCCCGTCTTTACCCTATCCGAGGTCATCTCCCCAACAACCGGGCATGTTTATCGCACTTAAAGCTATAATATTGAATGTGGATGGAATTGTTGGCCGGTACCGTGTCCTGCCATTGCGGTCTGCTTGTGGGCGGTCTAATGGCCTCCATGGTAGTACGTCATGCATCTGCATTTGGGTTATACCGGCTTGTGATTTACGAACATACGGTTCAGAGGTTTACAAGTGAGTAGTTCTCACGGGCTGCGGGCTGAGGTATAGCCTCACAAGGTTATGGTCATCTTCTATTTCCATGGGATATAATGTTGTGATTGATTGTTAGATTTATTATTTGTATTCTTATTTATTGGATCGATCCAAGGACTTGTCAAGCACCCAAAACCCTCAGGATTAACGCAGGTAATTAGGTGAGATGAGTGGTGATCAACTTCACGTGTGAAACCCAGTGACAGCTAGGGGAATACAATAGTTGTTTTATAGATCCATTTGAGAATAACAGTAACGACATTTATCATAAATTGTGTTTGTCTGTTTTACTTAATAATTGTGTAACCCTGCATGACAGTGGTGTAGCTGTTGGACAAAAGTCTATAGTAGATGTGGTCAGCAAATACTATAGTAGCTACGGATATGCCATCCATATTTTTTATCATTATCTAATCACAACCCATAAACGTAATTATCTTTATTATCTTTATCTCTAACATATGTGCACATCTGCAGATGAATCCTTAGCCCTGATCTATCTCCCTCCATTGATACAAACCACAAACAGTAAAGTAAAAGGTCCTCGGTAACAAAGATATTACGAGTTTTCAAGGTCTTATTTAACATAATATTACACCATAGTGAATTCTTTTCAAGATTCGATAAACCTAGGTATTTCAAAAAAACAATCTATACTACATCCGTAATCTAGATCGAAGGTATCATTAAGTCAGGCAGTGTGCATTTTTTATCACTATGCCATGTAATACTTCTCTCCTTTTTACCCTAGATAAAAGATGTCTCCTCATTTCATCGTCACGCGCACGACTGTCGTATCTTGACCCAACATCTACACTTCGTCAGGATACGACAGTCGACAGCCTTCGTCACGCGCACGACTGTCGTATCCTGACCCAACATCTACACCTCAACCACTTCATCGTCGTCCAGATCCTCAACGCCTCCCGTCCCCTTACGGACAGGACGAGGATGGACGTATGGATGCCAGGGGTTGGCGCCATCGAGGCCAGCAGGAAGCTGGGACATGGCGACGAGGCCGGTTGGTAGCCAAGGAGGCGTGGTGGAAGTTGTAGGAGCTCGCAGTGGCGTTGGCGCCTCCAACGCGTCGGAGACAAGATTGAATACTGGGCAGCGACGCTAGGGGGATCCGGTCCGACAAAGAAAAGAGAAAGAGAGAGAGAGAGGAAGAAGAAAAAGTAGCAGAGAGGAATTACAAGAAGGTCCAAATTTAAAACTATCTAACTTTTGTGAGCCCTTGTCGTTTCTGCCATGCCACGTCATCCCGACGGGTGGGACCCCTATCAATTTTCATGTTAACACGCTCTCGGGTTGTCATTTGCACGAATCGCAAAATTCGTGCTCTATGGTGGTAGCTTTGTATTTCCAAAACATAAAGTGGCACTCCCCCAATGCATAATAAGTGTTGCCACTATTATAGATTGGAGCGAGTACCATTTTATAAATTTCCTATGCAAAGTGATAGTTTTAGGATACCAACTCATTTTCTCTCCATGTATCGAACAAATCATTGCTGCATCTTGCGCCACAAATGTATCATTATATTTTCTTGGCATTGCTAAGTACTATCTCTATTTAAGACGTTTGGAAATTTAATAAACTTAAACTTCCAAAATGTCTTATATTTATAAATGAAGTGCCTAATGTGATCAACGATATATGGTTGTGCCATCTCATAAAAAAATACTCCCTTAGTTCACTATTACCTCGCATTTTAGGTTTATTTAAAGTCAAACTTTGCAATGTTTAACAAAAATATAAGAAAAATATAAATATTTATAATTCCAAATGAATATAATATAAAAATATAGTTAATCACAATTCTAATACAATAGGCTTTACATTATTGATATTGATATTTGCTTTTAAATATATGGTTAAAGTTTATAAAGCTTGACTTTGACTAAACCTAGGATGCATACTCCTTTTTCAAAAAAAAAAAAGAGATGGCATGTATTCTTTTTTTTTTAGGGAAGATGACATGCATTCTTAAAAGAAAAGAAAAATCAACAAAATTGTACGCAAAGACTTGGGACCATAAAGTCAATCGTTGTAGCCCAGCAAAACAGATACTAGTACACACGGATGACTGAAAACCTGAACGTTCCAAATTAATGCTGGCCGGCCAAATAGTAGTACTAGGAGGTTGAAAAGACAGAGCCCACCCAGCCAGCCTAGCCAGCCGAAGATGACCGCCGCTCGAACACAAGCCCACTAGAACACAACTCAATCTCCTCCCTATTCTATTCCTCAATCATCGTCGTCGTCTCGTCTCTCTCCGGCACTGACTTCTTCGAATCCTTCGCCCTCCTATGCTCCCCCATATATAACCCCCTACACGTCACTGCGATCTTGCGCTACTGTTGGTAATCAGCACGGCCACCGCCGTCGCGTCGTGCTGCGCATTGGATTTGGGCATCCCAGGTCAGGTGAGGAGTGCTTCTGTTTCTAGTTCCCTTCCATTGACTAAGCCATTGATTAGAATTTCAAGTTCTGGGAATTTCTGACGACAGCAATGACGCTGGTCGGAGGTAAGATGGGTCTTCTCTTGAATTTCGTGTCCCCAGGCTCAATTTCCTCCAAACCAAATCAAACGCGGCGTGGTAGAGAGCGGCATCATCTCTGAGATCTCCGCCGCAGGCTGCGGCCGTCCGGGTCTGGGGGCGAGGCCTTCCTCAGCTTTCTTGCTGAAACGTTCCCTCGATGCGGGTGAGATTGGGATTTTAGGGGCGTACAGAAAGTGGAAAAGTACTTTAGCTCGCTCTCAGATTGGATCCAAGCGTGTGATTTCTTCCTGTAACTGTTGAAAAAAATCGTCTGGGTTAAACAATATACCCCTTTGTGTTTTGCGTGGTTCTTTTTCTTTGAGCTGCAAACTGTAGGGGAGGCCCTCCATGGTTGGGACTCTGCTTTTATGTGATCGATCTGGCTGATTGAAGAATGTGGCGCTATTTGTTTGGCAGATTTGAGAAGCTGAAGTTCCCATTGTGTGCTACAAGAGCTCGCCAATAGAGTAAGGACATGGACATGGCATTGCCGATTGTCAATGCCACCACGGCGGTGCTTGCTCGTGTCTCAGCTGCATTCAACGCCCCTCTTGCCCGTGCGGTCGTCTTCGGGGTTCATATCGATGGTAAGCCTCTTTTATCCATCAACTAGTAATTGCTGATTTGATGATGGTGCTGGTAATAGTTTTTGACATTTTGAGGTGGTGTCATTCTTCAGGTCACTTGGTTGTGGAAGGACTTCTTATTGCAGTCATAGTGTTTCAGCTTTCCAGGAAGAGCTACAAACCTCCAAAGAAGCCACTCAGTGAAAAGGTAGAGTGGTCTTCTGTCCAATTACCATGGTCTCTGCATGTTTAAACTTAAAAGTATTGGTTTTGGTCATCGCTTCAGGAAACATTTTGGTAAGAGTTTGCATTTTATCTCTGCAGGAAGTTGATGAGCTATGTGATGAATGGGAACCAGAACCTTTATGTCCTCCACTCAAAGAGGGGGCCCGAATCAAAGCACCTATCTTGGAAAGGTTTTAGCAATGGCTTAATTTCTTAAGATGTAGTCCTATCGGTTTGCTAATTTGTGCCAGTAGTTTTTCCTTTTCTTTTTTCATATTTGTGTTTCGCAACCGTGCACTACGTGCGCCTGCAAATTTTAGGAATAACTTGCAAACTCCTAGCATTAGCATTGCTCTGTTAAGTAATTCCTAACATAGAACATCTTATGTTGTCCTTTGTCTTGGTTATTGTTTAAGTATCTCTGTATCTGCGAAAGAAATAGATAGATAATGGAAAATAACCTCTTGCAGAAGTTTATGCAAATGAGTTTTTTTTTATCAAAACTCGCCATTGGCAGATATCATTCTAAGTATTTTCTTGTAGATGTTTGTCAATCTATTCTAATTCCATTCGCTGAGATTCATGGAATATGAAATGTAGATATTTACAACGTGATCAAGTTATGATTATAGGATATGTGCGGTTGCTGGACATGTATAATAGGTCCTTTATTTGCGGGGACCTATAATCTACCCTGTCTTCTGAGGGCCATAATTAACACTGCTAACTGTCGACTTCTTATACAGTGCTGCTGGACCACATACGACCATTGATGGGAAGGAAGTTGTAAACTTTGCATCAGCAAACTACCTTGGTTTAGTTGGCAACGAGAAAATTACTGTAAGAGAAAACTATAATGTTTGACATTATTACTATATTCGTCCAGAATATCTGATCAATGCGAGTGAACTGTAGGATTCTTGTGTTGGTTCTTTGGAGAAATATGGCGTTGGATCCTGTGGTCCACGGGGTTTTTATGGAACAATTGGTTTGTATATTCTCTGTTCATGTTCACAGCCAATTACCTCTATTAGAGCTTACTTTATGTATGTGGACCACTTGCAGATGTGCACCTTGACTGCGAGGCAAAAATAGCCAAGTTTCTCGGAACGCCTGACTCCATTCTGTATTCATATGGGATATCCACTATATTCAGTGTGATCCCTGCCTTTTGTAAGAAAGGAGATATCATAGTGGCGTGAGTAAACCTTCCTTTTCCTCTTATGTGAATATATGAAATATAGCATATTAGCTTCAGGCAGATAAACAGTTCTCGCGTTTTCAGTTTCACAGCTTATACCTGGATAGTACTTTGCGTTGAACATCATTTGTCCCTGTTGAACTGAAGCCATTTTTGTGTGTGTGTGTTGCAGTGATGAGGGTGTCCATTGGGCAGTGCAAAATGGTCTATATCTCTCAAGAAGTACTGTTGTTTATTTTAAGCATAATGATATGGCTTCACTAGCTAGCACTTTGGAAAAACTTACTCGTGGAAACAAACGTACTGAGAATGTTAGACGCTACATTGTTGTGGAATCTATTTACCAGGTGTGTAGCCTTTTTGTGATTGTTTTGTCTCAGATAAGTTTGGGATTTTTCTTATTTCTGGAGGTTTTCAACATTAAATAATAATCCTGATTGTAAACCCATGAAATATTCTAGATATAGACCTTCGGATGAAACCCCCTCTTGTGGTGACTGCAGAATTCTGGTCAAATTGCCCGCTTGGATGAGATAATCAAATTGAAGGAGAAATATCGGTTCCGTGTTATTCTGGAGGAGAGCCATTCATTTGGTGTGCTTGGCAAGTCTGGACGGGGCCTTGCCGAACATTATGGAGTTCCAGTGAGTGTTTGGTGTTTGCTCCTAGTGTTGAAAATGAAAATATTTTGTTGCAACACTAAAGAGCTGGATACTTCTGGGCTTGTTTTTTCTATTTCTGAAATTTCCTTACACTGTGCAGATTGAGAAAATTGACATTATCACTGCTGGAATGGGAAATGCATTAGCTACAGATGGTGGCTTCTGTACAGGAAGTGCCAGAGTTGTTGATCATCAGGTAGATGCAATTTCAGATTGCTGAAACATCAGTTGAGATAAACAGAATTTGTGTTGTTGAACATTTTGAGCTTTGAATGATTAAGGGAGTTATATTTTTGCAGCGTCTAAGCAGCGCTGGCTATGTTTTCTCTGCCTCTCTGCCACCCTATCTTGCCAGTGCTGCAATTTCTGCAGTAAACTACCTGGAGGAGAATCCTTCAGTTTTAGCTAACCTAAGGGCCAACGTTGCTCTTCTGCATCAAGGTAATGATATTTCTCTTGGCATTTGACTACAAGTTGTGGAACTAGATGTGCAACTCATGATATGTGCGAGCTACCTGCTGTATGGTCACCCACCTTGATGGCTTTCATGTATTTGATTGCAGGACTGTCAGGTACACCAGGGCTTGAAATTTCTAGCCATCTTCTGTCACCTATCGTCTTCCTTAAGCTGAAGAAATCGACGGGTTCTCTGACCACTGATCTAGAGCTTCTTGAAACCATTGCCGAGCAGGTAAGTTTGAATGGACTCGGCGAGACATCCAGACGCGAGTTACCTGAATTTTCATATGCACTTATTGACAAATCCTTTCTCCGACAGGCTTTGAAGGAAGATTCAGTTTTCGTTGTGGCATCGAAGAGGTCAACTCTGGACAGGTGCAAGCTTCCGCTTGGAATCCGCCTGTTTGTATCAGCTGGCCACACGGAATCAGACATCTCTAAAGTTTGTTCATCTTTGAAGAGGGTTTCCGCGTTGGTCCTTTCAGACCACATTTGATCCCGGATTACCTGCAAGACGGGAGAGAGCTTGGTCGGTTTTCGACGCCCTGTGTACTCTAGGTTGAGTTTGGTTGGCAAATGTACATAACAGTTATGTACATTTCTAGACTGATGTATTCATGTTGTTGGTGAAAATTTTGTAAACGTTGCGGCTGGAGCTGGCCCCATCATGTACATTTGACTTTTTTTAGAAGATCATGTACATTTGACTGATTTCCATGTTGTAAACCAGATACATATATTTCTTCAATGCCCTCGTCATGTTTTCATACACTCCTGCATCTTGGTTACGTCAACACACGTACAATCGTTATTTCTCTCCGCAAAGAACAGCGACCTTGCAGAAGCCGGAGAATTTGGCGTCGCAAGAGTCTCATGGCTACATCTGGGTGTGGCTGTAGCTCATCAGGGAGCATTTGGTGTTTTGTTCCGGTTCTCGACTCTAGATGTACTTCCTCCATTTCAAAATATATAATGTTTTAGCTTTGTGAAAGGTGTACCCTTTTAGTGTGTAGGTTTATGTGGGTTTGGAGTCAATCTACATACTAAAAGTGGTCTAGATACACTTCGTTCATAAAACTAAAACATTTTATATTTTAAAACGGAGGGAGTAAGAGCCAACAGCTACTTTTTAAGTCGCCAACACGACATTTCGCAGTTCCAGTAGATACCGTAAAATTTTACTGGACACACGGGAAAGAACCCTCCTTGCGTTGTATATTTGCGGCACGTGAGCGGGCAATGCTGTAAACTTTCATCCGTGCGTGCACCCAGCTGAAACTTTCTAGTCCCCGCGCTGCCGTTGCCGTTGCCGCCTCCCACCTTTCCCAGAGTGCCGCCGGCCGCCAAATCGAGCGCCACTACTCCGCCGCACTTTCCCATGCTCCGATGTCGCTTCGCCGAACTTCCCGTGGCCTCCCATGGCCAGAGGAGCCCCGTTGTCCTGCCTTGAATCTAGCGCCTCTGCCGTGCCGATTCCAGCTAGATTCGGCTCCCTCGCTCCGGGTGGCCGGTGCAATCCTCCTCCACGGTGTCCTCTTTCGATCCATCCGCCGCAACCTGGCCGTCGAAGCAGCCGGCCGACGAGCAGCTGTTGCATAGCAAGTGTTTGAAGAAAGGTATACACGGCCTACTAGAACCTTTTTTTTTCAATTCCAATTTGTGGCAGTTCACCATAGCATATTGTTTGTAGATGAGTGCATGGGACGAGTATGATTCGTCCTCTTCCAATGAGGAATGGGACATTTCGAGGAGAAAGATATTGCTATGCTTGTAGCAATGCAAAGACCAAGAGGCTGAAGCACGGCGGTTTCGTTATTGGGCGGTGCAAGTTGTGGAGGGAGAGAATTGAAAGCCATAACAAGTTGATGCTAAGATACTTTGCGGAGCATCCAATTTTCCCGAGAATTAGTTTTTACGCCGGTTTTGGATGGAAATCAAATTGTTCAAGCATATTGCTGAGAGTGTGATGAAGCATGATCGTTTCTTCAAGCAAAGGTGGAATGCCGCCGGCGAACTTGGGCATGGTACTTACCAAAACGTGACCGCTGCCTTGCGTATGATGACATACGCCGGCAGATTTAGTTAATGACCATTTGACAATGGGTGAGAGTCAAGCCATCGAGTGTGTCAAACGCTTTGCAGTAGCAACGGTGCAAGTGTTTGGTGAAGAGTACTTGAGAGCACCCAATACCCAATGCTCAAGACACTGCTAGATTGTTGGAGTACAACAAGGTTCAAGGGTTTCTGGATATGCTTGGCTCAATTGATTGCATGCATTGGAGCTGAAAGAACTATCATGCGACATAGTATGGACAGTTTAGAGGTGATAAGGACTCCACGAATATTTTGAAGGCCGTGGCCAACCATGAGACTTGGATTTTCCATACTTTTTTGGAATGCCCGGTTCTTGCAACGATATCAATATGCTCAATCGGTCACCGCTCTTCAACAAGTTAGCCACCAGTATCACAACACCGGTTGAGTTTCAAGCAAATGGTAAGACCTACAACATGGGCTACCATCTTGCAGATGGAATCTATCCAAGGTGGTCTGCATTTGTGAAGTCGACTGTCAAACCAAAAGGTAAGAAATAACATGACTTCCATAACTAGTAAACTACCATGTGCAACACACTTCTTATAATTTATAATTAGAATATTTATATTTTATTTTATTTTTCTTTTATCTATTTTTTACCGAGGCACTTTTAACACATGATCTACACACATGTCTTCACATAGAACAATCTCGTAGATTTATAATAATTATTTATTAAAATACATAAAAACAATAACTAAGAAAAATTATCTTGTATTTATTCTTTGATGATGTTTTATTCTTAAGGGTCCATCTATTTGTCACCTCTATAATACTTCGCTCCATGTCTAAGACTAATATTTAGCTATAACACACTCACTTTTTTTTGGAATGTCCGGTTCTTGCAACGATATCAATGTGATCAATTGGTCACCGCTCTTCAATAAGTTAGCCACCAGTGACACAACATTGTTGAGTTTCAAGCAAATGGCAAGACCTACAACATGGGATACCATCTTGCAGATGGAATCAATCCAAGGTGGTCTGCATTTGTGAAGTCAGTTGTCAAACCAAGAGGTAAGAAATAACTTGACTTCTATAATGCACAAGCGACAGCTAGGAAAGATGATGAGAATGATGGGTTCGTTGCATGGAAAATATTCCTACGGAATAGCAAGAAGAAACCCATCAAGATCTAATCCAGGAGATGCAAGTAACAAGTAGATTTTTTCTTTTTTTCGAAATGGAGGGTGTACCCCCCGACCTCTGCATAAAAAATATGAACACAACCCTCGAACAACACGAGCGGTTAATGATCTATAGATCATGGGTAATGTAGTCGTTCGCTTGCGTCGGTTCAAACCGATGGAGATCTTAACCTTCTTGATCCTAGCACCGAACGGACGACACCTCCACGGTATCCACACATTCCGCTTGGTGGCGTCTCCTCCTTCTTGATCCTAAAAGAGAGAGAATATCTCTGTGAGATTCCGGCAGCACGGCGGTAGTGCAACTATGGCGGAGAAGGAAATCTATAGGGATTCGCCGTGCTATTTTCCAGAGGAAGAGAGATAGGTATGTGGAGGGAGAGGGGAGGCAGCGGCCAACACAATGGGGCGCGGCGCCCCATGCTCCTCCCCTCCCTTTTATAAGTGTGAGGGGGAAGCCTGATGGCGCCCAATACTTGTCGTGGGACGCTTCGTTGGAAACCCCAAGAGCAAGGTATGAAGCATCACAACAGCAAGTTTCCCTCAGTAAGAAACCGAGGTTATCGAACCAGTAGGAGGAAGGAAACGTCACACAGGTGTTGCAAGCAACGCGGATACCTGCACAACACAAACTCAAGGCTTTGCCCCAACGAATCAGTAAGGTTGTCAAGCTCACCAGTTTGTTGTAACAAAGAATTAAACGTATGGTGTGGAAGATAATGGTGGTTTGCAGCAAGTAAACAGGTAACAGTGGAAGATGTATCAATGGTAAAGATTGGACCGGGGTCCATAGTTCACTATAGGCGCTCTCCTTAGATAAACAACATGGCATGAAGGGTAAACAAATTACAGCGGGGCAATTGACAGGAACTGAGCAAGGCATAACAATGCAATTACTAGTCAGAAAGATCCTATGAGGCTGATTGGGCAATACAACAATATACATAGACCACCATCCAACTGCATCTATGACTAGAAGTCCACCTTCAGGTTATCATCCGAACCCCCTCTAGTATTAAGTTGCAAGCAATAGACAACTGCTTTAAGCAAAGTGTGTAAGGTAAACAGTCCACATGTTCCATGAACAAGAGACCTTTGTTTTCTCCCTAGTAGCAACAACACATCTACAACGGAAGAGATTTTTGTCACTTCCCTTGGAAACTAGAGGCATGAACCCACTATCGAGCATAAATACCCCCTCTTGGAGTCACTAGCAACTAATTGGCCTAGATAGCTACTAACAACGGAGAGCATGCAATATCACAAACAACACAAACATGATAGAATCATAAAGACAAAACCATTAATCAAACCAACATAATAATCTCAATATCCATCGGATCCTCACAAACACAACATGCATGATTACAAATAGATTAGATCTTGATCATGAACGGAGCTCACAAGATCTATACATGAAAGCACAAAGGAGTATATACAACCATCTAGCTACTACATGGACCCATAGTCCAAGGTGGAACTACTCACGCATCATACCGGAGAGAAGGCCTCTGGGATGATCTCCCCTCCGGCAGGGTGTCGGGAAGAACTTCAGACCCCTCGATCTAGGGAGGATGGTGGCGACGGCTACAGATGGTTTCGTGGATTTTTGATCGGGTACTTAGGGTTTCTGCATCGGGGGATTCTTATAGGCGAAGGGGCGAGACCGGGAGGCGGCCAGGGTCACCAAACCCTAGCCAGGCGTGGGCCCACCTGCCCCCGCGCCTGGGGTGGGTCTGGCCCCCTTGGCTGGCCCCTCCGGCTCTCCTCTAGACTTCTTGTTCCCCACGGAAAGTAATTGACTTTGTCCTTTGTCCCGTCGAATTCCGAGAATATTTCTTTACTAACTTTTCTGAAACCAAAAACAGCAGAAAACAGGCATCTGACACTGTTGCAACTTGTTAATAGGTTAGTACCAGAAAACATGTAAAAAGCACCTCAAAGTATGGACAAGTAAAGCAAAGTAGATACAAAACAAGCATGGAGCATAAAAAATTATAGATACGTTTCCAACATATCAACATCCCCAAGCTTAACTCCTGCTCGTCCTCGAGTAGGTAAGTGATAAACAGAATAATTTTTGAGGTGACATGCACCCTCACAATAAAGATCCAACCATTTACAAGCATTGAAATCTGGGACCAAAGAACTCTAAACATGTGCATGAAAGATGGAGTTCTAACAATAGGACATAGTAACTATGCATGAAACATGGCAAGCTACAAACAAAGATCATGAATAACATGCATTGAAAAACGTTTGTTTGTTTCACATGCAGAAAATATAGCATAGTGGCAATCAGCTTGTCCCTCATAGAGTAGCAATATAATGCATGGGACACCTGCAAAGTTCACAAGGGTGACTAGAAACAAGTAGCACAAGAGCAAGTAATAACACAATATGCATCAATTAATAATCTTTGGAACACTTCACACATAATGACAATTATGCTCTCTTAATGGTGCCTAAAGGTAGAAGGTGGAGACTCAACAACGGTGGAAGAAAGACCTTTTTATAAAGGAAGCAGTGATTACAAGTTTCAAAAAGAGCTTCCAAAAATTATGGTACTTGTTAGCTTTCAGCCCTCATTGCCCCTATCATAAGCATCTTGAAGTGGTTAAGGTTTAAAGTGGCAAAGCTGGAGTATATGCTTGACGAAGTATAAGTTGGCAATCTCATGCCCCTTGAATACGAGGGCCACACCTCATGCATACTCAACTTTGGGTCCAGGTAAGTTCTTGTCACTGTAAGTATTTGCATATCATTGAGAACCGCCAACGGGGTACCCCTTGCACATGGTACAGGAGCTTTCCCATAACCAAAATGACAAGGCGAGCAGAAAATGAGCATCTCAGCAATCTTTTTATTTACCATATGCATAGCTTTTTATTGAGGATGCTTAATAGATAGCTCATTATGGTGATGCTGCAAGTTTCCACCATGATTAGGCATGGCTTAGGCTAGCGGCCCAGGCGTTTCTCTAACACAGGATACAAACTCCATGGACTTACAAGTCCCCTCTTTATTTCACATCGGTGACATCCATAGACAAAAGAACATGATATCAACTGAGTACAACAAGGTACAAGTGCAATGCTGAAAACGTTCCTCGTGACAGCACGGTTCTGCTAATTCCAAGTTATAAGTGCAAGCATATACAACAAAGTTGTCACAATGGTTCAAGTTTATTAGGGGCAAAGAATAAAGTGTGCCATCGAGTTCGTGAGGGCTTTAATCACTAAGTTTTCACATAATAAAATAGTTTTTAATTGGAAGATAGTTGAAAGCAAGAATATACTTGGAATGGTGTAACACACCATGCATAGGATTTTATAGTAGACACTTTGGAATAACTTGGTTTCTTGGGAGTTGGAAGCATGAGTAGAACTTACTCATACAAGTGGAGGCTAGCAAAAGACTGGGAGCAACCAACTAAGAGATCAATAATGGCCATAATCATTTAGTGCAACAAAGCATACTAATCAAAGTAAAGAGTGGTACTACAAGTCAAGGACTAAATGATCATAGATTCTAATGGTGACTTTTCATAGTCATAACATGGTGTGAGCATGTGCCAAGTCAACCCAAGCAAAGTATCAAAGGATAATACCACAATACTATGCTTTTGCATGCTAAAACAACGCATAATTTCTTCAAGGCGCACTAAGCAATCCCAATTGTTTGGAACAATACATGCTACAGCAATAATCACTAAGCATAATGCTAAAACAACACCTAGCATGTCATGCTAAAGTCTAAGTCACAGTCAATGCAAGCTCCTCTTGCACTTCAAGCAATAACTTACTACTCATTTCCAAACACCAAGCAAACTTATTTGCAAAACAACACAGTGAGAACGGGGGTCCAAACTACTTAAGAAAACTAAACAAACTAAGCAAAGCAAATGAAAACTAAGACGCTCCAAGAACAACACAATTGTGCATGAAACAATAAAACGAAGTGTCTAGACAGACCTGAGCTTTTTATTGATGAAGAAGGGGATGTCTTGGGCATCCCCAAGCTTTGACGCTTGTACCTCTTGGATATTTCTTGGGGTGAAACCATGGTGGCATCCCCAAGCTTGAGCTTTTGTCCATTCTTCATCTCATTGCATCATTCTTTCTCTACACCTGAAATTTTTCCTTCATACAAAACTTCACACAATCTTCATTAGCAACATTAGCTTATTCAAAAGATATTATACCACTGGCAAATCTTTGGAACAACAAGACTTTTCACTAAAACACAAGCTACTGTAGTAAATCCTTCAAAAAGCTCAATTTACCTGAAGAGAACTAAAAAAGGAATCAATAAAAAGCAAATGCAAATAATGGCAGAAATCTGTCAAAACAGACCAGCAGGTAGAAACCGATTTTTTCGAACATCTTCTGTTGCTCAAATAAAAAAGTGATGAACTAACGAAAGTTAGATAACATACTGGGAGATTTACTCGTAAATTGTTAGCCCAATATGAGTTACAGAGCCTCCTCATGATATTTTTTGGTGGAGGACAGAAATCTGTTTCGGGACAGCAACTCCCCAAATCTTACTTCCCTCTCATTAGAGGTCATTCTTGGCACAAAAAGCAAACAAAAAGGATAAGGAGAGGTCATTACAGAAGTAATAACTTCCAAGTCTCAAGTAAACTCTTGGGTTATCTCCCAACAAGTACTTTTGTTTAACGCCTTTAAGTTAGGCACAAGAAGCAAGAAGAATCAAGTATTTTCAAATGAGGAAGCATTAACATCAAACCTTGCTTTCAAAGGAGGAGCAAAAAGCAACTTCTCTCTTCTCATAGGGAAGTGTTCAATACCTTTCTTGAATGGAAAATGATATTTAATGGTACCTTCTTTCATATCAATGATGGCACCAACTGTTCTAAGAAAAGGTCTTCCCAAAGTAATAAGACAAGAAGCATTGTATTCAACATCCAAAACATAGAAATCAACATGGACATAAGCATTGTTAACCATAATGAGAACATCATTAATACTACCCATGAGTTTCTTCTTAGCATTATCATTGAGTGGGACATCCAAATAATAATCTTCTAATGGTGGCAAATCAAGCATTTCATAAATCTTCCTAGGCATAATAGAGACACTAGAACCAAGATCACATGAAGCTTTGAGATCAAAGTCATTCACTTGCATATTAATAATGGGTTCCCAACTATTTTCTACTTTCCTAGGAATAGAAGCTTTGTGTTTTAGCTTCTCTTCCTTAATCTTAACAAGAGCATCTGTAATGTGTTTGGTAAAGGCAACATGCATATCACTAGCATCAGGACTTCTAGCAAGATTTTGCAGAAACATAATCACTTCAGAAATATTGCAGCCATCAATATCAAAGTCAAACTTAGCATAACTAGTGGTAGGCATAGTAGGAGGAGGAATATGGGCTACTTGTGGTTTAGTGGTGATAGTGCACACACTATTGTTTCTATCAATTTCAGCTTCCTTTTCCCACCTAGCATGAAGTTGAGATAACAGCCTAACATTTTCATCAATAGTAACTTGTATGGCATGAGCAGTAGCAAAGGTGTTTTCCATAGTTTCAGGTTTAGCAGCCATTTTATTAACCAAGGAAGTTTGAGCTTCAGACAAAGAGGATATATTTTTCTCAATAGTTAAAAGCTTTTCCTCTATAGTCTTATTGAAAGTGGTTTGTTTACTAATAAAGTCCTTGAGCATGACTTCAAGTTCAGAGGGGGCACTTCTAGCATTGTTGTAGGATCTTCCATAGGAATTGCCATTATTAGGAGGATAATGCCTATAATTGTTGTTGCTACCAAAATTATTCATGTAGGCATTGCTGTTAAAATTGTTGTTTCTAATGAAGTTCACATCAACTTGCTCTTCTTGAGCAACCAAAGAAGCTAAGGGAACACTATTAGGATCTAGAGGAGCTTTCCAATTAACAAGCATAGCCATAATAACATCAATCTTTTCACTCAAAGAGGAAGTTTCCTCAACATAATTTACCTTCTTACCAAGTGGAGCTCTCTCAACATGCCATTCAGAGTAGTTAACCATCATATTATCAAGGAGCCTTGTTGCAGTTCCCAAGGTGAGTCCCATAAAAGTACCTCCAGCAGCCGAATCCAGCAGGTTCCTTGAGGAGAAGTTCAAACCTGCATAAAAAGTTCGGATAATCATCCAAGCAGTGAGTCCATGAGTAGGGAAATTTTTAACCAAAGGTTTCATTCTTTCCCAAGCAGGAGCAACATGTTCACTATCAAGCTGTTTAAATTTCATAATATCACTTCTCATAGATATAATCTTAGCAGGAGGATAGTACTTTCTAATAAAAGCATCTTTGCACTTAGTCCAAGAATCAATACTATTTTTAGGCAAAGAAAGCAACCATTCTTTAGCCTTTCCCCTCAAGGAGAAAGGAAAAAGTTTGAGCTTAATAATATCTTCATCTACATCCTTATACTTTTGCATCTCACAGAGTTCAACAAAGCTATGATCATCAGAACCAGCACCAGAAATTGCTCTCTCATCACAAGATTCAACAAAGCAGGCTTAATTTCATAAAAGGTAGCATCAGGAGCAGGTGGAGCAATAGGAGTGCTTAGGAAATCATTGTTGTTGGTGCTAGTGAAGTCACACAACTTGGTGTTCTCAGCAGAGTTCATTTTGGCAAAGGTGGGCAAGCCAAAAACAGCAGCAGCTAGAGCAGTAACTATTTTTTTTGTGTTTTTGAATAAAGAAATCAAACAAAACTAGACTAATTTTTTTTGGTTTTTTGAAAAGAGGCAAACAAAACCAAGCAAAAGAAACAAAGCAAACTAAAAACAAAGTAATGAGAGAGGAAGTGAAGGACTCCCCTAGTGAAGACGTCCTTAGCCTCCCCGGCAACGGCGCCAGAAAATAGCTTGATGGCGCCCAGTACTTGTCGTGGGACGCTTCGTTGGAAACCCCAAGAGCAAGGTATGAAGCAGCACAGCAGCAAGTTTCCCTTAGTAAGAAACCAAGGTTATTGAACCAGTAGGAGGAAGGAAACGTCACACAGGTGTTGCAAGCAACGCGAAGACCTGCACAACACAAACTCAAGACTTTGCCCCAGCGAATCAGTGAGGTTGTCAAGCTCACCGGTTTGCTGTAACAAATGATTAAACGTTTGGTGTGGAAGATAATGGTGGTTTGCAGTAAGTAAACAGGTAACAGTGGAATATGTATCAATGGTAAAGATTGGATCGGGGTCCATAGTTCACTATAGGTGCTCTCCTTAGATAAACAACATGGCATGAAGGGTAAACAAATTACAGCGGGGCAATTGACAGGAACTGAGCAAGGCATAACAATGCAATTACTAGTCAGAAAGATCCTATGAGGCTGATTGGGCAATACAACAATATACATAGACCGCCATCCAACTGCATCTATGACTAGAAGTCCACCTTCAGGTTATCATCCGAACCCCCTCTAGTATTAAGTTGCAAGCAATAGACAACTGCTTTAAGCAAAGTGTGTAAGGTAAAAAGTCAACATGTTCCATGAACAAGAGACCTTTGTTTTCTCCCTAGTAGCAACAACACATCTACAACAGAAGAGATTTTTGTCACTTCCCTTGGAAACTAGAGGCATGAACCCACTATCGAGCATAAATACCCCCTCTTAGAGTCACTAGCAACTACTTGGCCAAGATAGCTACTAACAACGAAGAGCATATAAGATCATAAACAACACAGACATGATATAATCATAAAGACAAAACCATTAATCAAACCAACATAATAATCTCAACATCCACTGGATCCCCACAAACACAACATGCATGATTACAAATAGATTAGATCTTGATCATGAACGGAGCTCACAAGATCTATACATGAAAGCACAAAGGAGGAGTTACAACCATCTAGCTACTACATGGACCCATAGTCCAAGGTGGAACTACTCACGCATCATAACGGAGAGAAGGCCTCCGGGATGATCTCCCCTCCGGCAGGATGCCGGGAAGAACTTTAGATCCCCCCGATCTAGGGACGATGGTGGCGGCGGCTACAGACGGTTTCATGGATTTTTGATCGGATACTCAGGGTTTCTGCATCGGGGGCTTCTTATAGGCGAAGGGGCGAGACCAGGATGCGGCCAGGGCCACCAAACCCTAGCCAGACGCGCGCCCACCTGCCCCCGCGCCTGGGGTGGGTCTGGTCCCCTGGCTGGCCCCTCCGGCTCTTCTCTAGACTTCTTGTTCCCCACGGAAAGTAATTGACTTTGTCCTTTGTCCCGTCCAATTCCGAGAATATTTATTTACTAACTTTTCTGAAACCAAAAACAGCAGAAAACAGGCATCTGGCACTGTTGCAACTTGTTAATAGGTTAGTACCAGAAAACATGTAAAAAGCACCTCAAAGTGTGGACAAGTAAAGCAAAGTAGATACAAAACAAGCATGGAGCATAAAAAATTATAGATATGTTTCCAACGTATCACAACCCTAACTTGGCCCCCCTCCAAGTTCGATGGCTGGCGGCAGCCAAGGGGAGAGAGAATCATCCGCCTCCCACGCGCCCACCCCATTTAGGTTTGGCCAAACCCTAGGCCGCATGGGCCTAGGTGGATGTGGAGCCTTGGCCCACTAGGGCCAAGGTGCCCACACTCAGGCCCATGTGCCCCCACCTCGTAGGTTGTCCCCACATCCGTCTCATGAAATATTCCAAACTTTTCCTCAAATCCTAAAATCAACTTGCCATATACTTGTCCTTACCTCCAGACCATTCTAAAGGTCCTCATGATATCAAAGATCTCATCCAAGACTTTGAATCAACACTTGATTGCACCATACATAATCACAAGGAAGACTAGTGACACCGAAGCGTTAAGTGTGTGACCCTACAAGTCCGAGAACATGTAGACATGATCGAGACACCTCTCTGATCAATAACCATTAGCGGGACCGGGGATGTCCATACTGGTTCCTACATATTCCATGAAGTTATTTTTGGTTAAACCAGACTACCAAAAATTGAATCAATCAGGTATACGACTCCTTTTGTCTTGCGATATATTACTTGCTCAATATTCAACTGTTGGTATCACCATACATGGTTCAATCTTGTTATCGGCAAGTTCTCTTAACTCGTACTATGGTATAAGATCCTTTTGACCAAACACATCAGTCACCTGAGCTCTTGGATGCTATACTACCGATAGGGCCCAGAGATATCTCACTCTCCGTCACACGAAGGAACAAATCCTAGTCTTGATCTATGCAACCTAGCAAGACCATCGGAGATACCTGAAAGACACCTTCATAATCATCTAGTTACGACGTGACTACTGATGTACACAAAGTATTCCTTCAATGCTAGGGAGTAACATGATCTTATGGTCTGAGGAAACTATACTTGACATATTTAGAAAGCGATATCAACCAAACTAAACGATACGATCAGAAGCTATGCTTATTATTGGTCCATCACATCATTCTCCTAATGATGAGTGACAATCATGTTCATGGTCAGGAAACCTTAACCATCTCTTGACTAATGAACTAGTAGAAGAGGCTCACCAGGGACTCTGTGTTGTTTAAATTATCCACACATGCCAATAGATATGATTATAGCATGGATGACAAACATTAATCATGAACAAGGAAATATGAATAATAACAACTTTATTGTTGTCTCTAGGGCATATTTTTAACAGAGAGAGCATTTGGGATATTGCAAGCCTGATTTTCTAAGGATCGTCTAGGTTTTGAGATCAACATATCCTTTGGTACATCATAACCGCTTGCGTGATCAAGCATAACATGATCATCGAGAACGGACGTGGCCACAACTTGGAATATAGCTTCTATGAGTTGATGGGAAGACCGGTGCATGTGCGAAGCAGCGAAGAGCGAGTGACGTGTTTTCTTGCCTCATACAATGCCATTAGAGACTTCGACATGCACAATGAACTTCTAAAAGATCTCATCGGGGAGTGATGAACATGGCATGGCAACCAAAGGCACTAGTTTCTTCATATGTTGTATGTCATCGTTGTTGTATGTGATGAACTATTTGTTATTCGCGTGTTCATATCTGAGTGCTACTTTGAACAATTTGTGTAACAATTTTTAGACTATTAGTTTGTGTTGTAATAATAATTTAAGAACTATTTATTTCATATTTATTTGTGAAGTGTTTGATCTTTTGAAATTTTGAAACTTTTGAATATAGTTTTTCAAAGGTTGCCAAAAAAAGAGCAACCTAGAGCCCGAGTTGTACCACGATTTATAACAATGACAGTATCAATTTTTAATTTTTGTGTGCTTGTGAAGTTCGTTTTTAGCAGATTTATAACTTTTGAGGTTAGTGCAGCCTGCGTTGGTTTGATTTTCTAAGATTTGTTCATTTAGTCTTGGATTTTTTTTGCGGGAAAGATGAGTTCACAAGAAGTATAAACAATCCTAAACATAATAAAAATTATATCAAGATCCTTGTACCACCTAACGGCTAATGACCATACTACCGCTAGAGAGGACCGTTGACGCGCCGCTGTCGCCGCTCCTTTGTCTATGTTGCTGATGATAGCCAGAAAGTCTTGGTGCACGTGGCTCTAAGGACTAGCGCCCCAGAGCCGAAGCCGTTACCATTGAACCCTTGTATTTATCTGAAACTTCTAACACCAAACCTCTACCACACTAGACTGACAAGATCCACCACTCCTTGAAGCAGTACCGAGACGAATTCCCGCACTCCTCGACGCCACCGGCAAGATCGCCGCCGACGATATGGACGAGGAGACAATTATACCTTATTATTGCCCCACATAACGATGATGTCGGTTGATCAAACCATAATTTTAGAGACCCTTCTACAACGCTAATCACGGACTCGAGGTCCCCACACCCAGGCCCGGCTCTGACCCATTGCGACCTTGGCGACAGCCAAGGGCCCATGCCAGCAGAGGGCCCAAAAGCACATACTACTCTATACTCTGTATATCTGTCTTGAGAAAAAATGCAATGAAAGGCCCAGCATAGCTGTCCCAGGAAGCCCACTGGGAGAAGAAGCCGCACGACACCCATGCGATCGAGAGGTAGGTCCCAGCGATTGATCTTCTGATCTTCCTGTACCTCTTCCTCTTTGACACCCAGCAGCCGCTGCTCTGAGCTCTTGGTGATCCCGATGGATCTTCCCGATCGATCACCTATAAGGCAAATCGGCCCGATCCCCTGAGTCCCTGACCGAGTGTTGCTTGGAAATTGAATCAACTGAAAAACTGAGTTTGGCCTTGTTCGCTTGTGCCCACCGCTGCCCCTGGTATATTCATTCTCCCTGATTTGATGGCAATCAATGGTTGTTTCATAAGTCTGTGTTCATCACTACAAGGAATATGGCTATATATGACCCTCTATTTTCGTCACAAAATCATCACAATGGTCCATTTATGACGATTCTATGACGATTTTGAGATCGTCGAAAGCTGAGCGTCGCAAATGAACTATAACGACGATTTTAGTGAAATCGTCATAACCGTCTATGATGATATTGGATCGTCATAACCATTATGACGTTCTGATATCGTCACGGACAAACTGGCCTCGCCAGGTCAGATCCTACGTGGCTGAGCTAAGTGGCACACAATCAGCCCAGTCCATTTCAAAAATTACATGGGCCAAGCCAACAATTCAGTCCATTAATATTTTTCTATCAATTCTCGTTGCTACTTGAGCCAAGCCCAGCATTTTTAGCCTTTTTATTTTGGGGGTCGTGGCCTTTTTACCATTTAGCTATTTTTATTTTCAACCATTTTCCCTAGGAATTGTAAATTGTTCCAGTCGTTATGGCCTTTTAACAGCCCAAATAGCATTTGGATAAACACACAGGTATTACACAAATAATATTTTGGTAAGTGCATCTCAAATCGCATTCAATAATTCTAACCAAAATTGTAACCCAGGAATGGTCCACTTCCACAAATAATACAATCAGGCATAATTCACATAACCCAGGAATATTAAACATCTACAAAAGTACAGCGTAGTATATTACAAATATTCCATAGTACAAATCACACACGGCCACAAAAATATGAATATCAACTCTTTGCTAAGTATGAAGCCTTTGGTTCTTCCATATTTAGCCTGCAGCTCATTTAAAAGAGAGGAAATGATGGTTATGGCTGCTAGTCAAAGAAAGAAATATCTTCTAAAATTAACATAGATTAGGTAGAAAGAAAATAAATAGATGTGCATATCAATCCTGAAGCTATTAGCAAACATTATGCTGGTGATACAAACCTACATCACTGGAGTTACTTTCACACTGCAAGCAACCATGAATCCATAGTACATGCATCAACACCCATTGTCATTACTTTCACACTTGGCATATAGTACAAAACTACAGAAGTAAACTTGTGACAGCACAAACCATTGGAGTATTACTTTTAGGCCACAAGCTTTTTATTTGCTATAAACTATAGTTATAAAACAACAAGCTTTTTAGGTTCTGCATTTTGCATAATATACATCAATACAATGGTACACAAAATAATTCTCGATATCCTTGGTCTCTACATGAATAGACAGAAACCAAATCGTTCATAGCAAACGTACAGCAAGGTAAACATTACTTGCTCGGGAGAAATCTTGCCTGAAAACTCATTCATACACTATTCGATAGCTCTCCTAACTAATTTGCTGAAGTACTACAACCAAACTAAAGCCCCAAATTCAGTATCGTGGCTTGTATGCTCTGAACCAGACTACATATGTAGTGAAACAATGATGGCTGGCTAGGTTACCTGTAGCAGATCGGTAGCAGGGACTACAAGCACCGGTTGGGTTACCTGCACAACGCCTTGATCACCAGCGCGCTCAAGTTCGATCCGACCGACCCCAGTACTGCGCCGACCATGGGGCTGTCTTGGTGACATAGAGAACACCGTCGATCTGGATCCCTGAGCCGATAGTCCTGAGGTACTTCCCGGAGCACCCGATGATGAAGGCCTTCTTGTCCGACACGATGCTGACGCCCCAGTTCACCGGTGTGCTTAGCCCGTCGAACCTACAACGGCAGCACGAAACTTTAGTGATATGCAGTGAGAACGAGGGGAACGATATACAGCCTGCAGCAACCGGGATGAGGCCTCCTTGAGCGCTTTGAAGTGAGAACAAGATGTACTTTAAGAAAAAGTAAAAAATGCAAAACATATGCCAACAAACGAAGGCTTCAAATTAGATACATGATATTTATTCACAAAAGATCTATAGAACCAGTACAGGAACAAAAATACACTCAGCTTTTCCATGTTTGGTAATGATTTGGTACCACTAGCTTTTCATTACTAACATACAATGCATCATTGGTATAGCGCAAACAAGTATAGAATTGCATTCATTTACAGTGCTTTGCATCAGATAAAGATTTTGAATTTCAACAAAAAGCATATGCAAAGAACTATAAATGCACAACCAACATTTGAACTTGATCTTCTCCGGATTCTGCAAAGAACTACAGCTCAAGGGTGTTCCGTTGTAGCTCATCCTACACCAACCAGAAACAAAAAACTTAGATTAGCCGACCAATAGCAAGCATAGATCATCCAACAACCATTTAGTTTCAAGTAAAGAGCAGCATGATCGAACTGGCAAAATACAAACTATTCCAGATCAATATGAGTTCACGACCAGTAGAAAGTAAGGTGCAAAAGCAACAGCCATTGCATGCTGCAAGAACATTAAGTAGTAAAAATAATGCCTAATATAATTACTAGACCGTAGCAAGAACATTAAGTGATACATATGTATATAATATGAATATCGTACTGTCAAATCAAGATTCCAGCATAATATAACATGGTATGGTCTAAAACTCCCAAATTACCATGGTCTAAATCTCCCAAGTAAAAGCTGCTAGTAAAAAATAGAAGCAATTCAGAACATAACGATTAGCTTCCACATCAGGTAGGGACTTCAAACGATAGTAATGCATGGCATCGGCCATCAACCAAGTAAAAAAGGAAGGATGATGGAATAGACCGACAGACTTATCTAATCAGGAGAAGACATCATTGCTTTGGTTGCAGCGCAGTGGGCTCGACACTGAGAATCCGGTGCCATGTCCAGGATTTATGCACTCCAGCACACTCTCCACTGGGACTAGGGGAACCAGCAACCAAGCAAGCTAGGTGTTAGTAAGCATCAAGGAGGCTGTTGTAGGTCAAACCAGGTAAAATAAAGAGCAGTTTCCACCAGATGGATATGAACAATGTTATACTACAATACACTACATATGTGCAATAGACTTACATTGTATAAAGCAGAACCTTATATAAAGAGTCAATTACAATGTAGAAAGAAGAGAATCAACAAACAGACTGTAAACAGTTTCTCCATGACCTAGCACTTAGCCTGTAGGTGGACACGTCCACGGCTGCCCACCAAACAGCCGCTTGTGCACATTTTACTTAGATGGGACACTGCCTAAAAAATATTCTTTCATCAATAATAACAAACAGTTAAACATAATCATGCTTGATGCTTTTGTCGTGATGTCTAAGTGATAATAATGTTGTAAAAGATTCCGGTTAGTGGAGTGGACTGATGTAGCATCCCAATTGTCTAACAATTGCAATGCTACTAGCCTAGTCTATATATATGCTACTTCCTATATACAAATTTTTGCATCATAATTATATCATGTTCATGTCATCATGCCACCTTGCATTTGGGCATCATATAAAACCCTTTTGTTTTGGTTCTTCTCTCATATGCATTATTAATTGTATTTGCCTCTTGATATTGTATTTGGTTATTGATATAATGTTTAATGCCCAAGTTGAGTTGGGGGCATATCTTTTATTCCACTCCACCACCTTTCTTGTCACCACCTTATAATTCCACCATCCCATTATCCATGAGCTTGTATTTTATTTTCTCTTGGTATTTAATCTAGCTCATGGGAGATAGGATGGATCTACTTCTACAATTCTTTTGCTTGGCCTTTATTCCATATTTCGGAATGCATAAGAATAATGCCATGTTATTATTTTGTTTTCACAAGAATAACACATGGCATTTAATATTTTGCATGGGCCATGCAATTATCATCAACACCATTTCTTTTCTTTGGTTTTTCCTTGGTTTTGAGTGGATCCTTCTTGTGAGCTCTCTTTTTCTTTCTCAATCCTCACCACCTTGATCTTAGCTTGGGCCATGCTAAAACCCTACACCACTTCCACCCATTCTTGTTTGATCTAGCTTGATGCAAGCAAGAACCTATAACCCTGCCCCTCTCTCCATCACCACCTTGCTACCTCATGCTATGCCTTAGGGATTAACCCTAATCCCCTACCCCTAACACTCTAACACCACACCATCCTCTCTCCACTTTCATCTCTAAAACCCTAACCCTAACCTCATACAAAACTCCCCCATGCCGAAGTTTTTCCCTCTCCCTTCCCCTCTCTCTCTCTAACATGCTGGCCACCTGGCCCTCTCTCTCCCTGGCCCACACCCCAGCTACTCATCTAGCCACCCCAAACCCTAGCCCATGCCGAGCCTGCCCTAGCTACACCCTAGTTCACCCGAGCCCCTCTCCTCTCTCTTTTCCCTACCTGTCGTGCCAGCCCCACCCAGCGGCTCCACCACGCCGTCCCCACCTGGCAGCCCCATGCGCCTGCCCTACCCTAGCCTCACGGCAAGCACGTGAGAGGAGGTGGAGAAAAGGTGGCCGAGACCACCTTTTCCATCTACCCCGCTACCACACGCCATCTCCACCCTCACCCTCACTTTTTCCTCCTCCCACATGCCTCCTGGCTCGCCAGATCCACCTAGGGCGCCTGCCCTCCTCTCCTCCCTTTTCTTCTCCACCGTCGCCAGCACCTGCCGCCGGTCGCCGCCAGCACCGCGTCGCCCCCTCGTGCCAGCCGGCCAGCACAACGTGGAGGTGGTCTAGAAGACCAAGGAGGTTCCCCTACCTCGACTCGTACGTGCCGACGCGAAGGAGAAGCCCCCAGGAGCGCCAGTACCGCGCCGTCCCGTCGAAACCCTAACCCGCCAGGACGCCTGCAACCCCGACGATCCGCCGCGCCTCTCCCCGATCTGACTCCATCGACCAACCCTCGGTGAGCGTACGAATCTCCAAGACATCCTCTTAGTCGCCGTTGCTTCCCGTAGTCGCCGGACGTTTCGCCGAGCGGTCCCTGTGCGCCGGCGTGCGCTTGCGCTTGCTCCACCCTGCTCGCAGAACGATTCACCTAGTCGCCGGTCCGTTCCCTGTCAACCCCCACCAGCCGCCGCAGTGGCTTCGCCTCCCTGCGTGAGCACCCCAGGTCGCGGGATCGAATCCCCCGCGCCGCGCGCGCGCTGTCGCCACGAGTGCCGTCAGAGATCAGAGAAGAGAAACAGTGCCCGCGGCCCCTTTTGCACTTACCCCCCCTAGTTTTTATCTGCTCAACCCGCGCTCCTCGCTAGCCCCACCTGTCAGCCACCGTGGACTTCTTCCAGAAAACCCCTCAGTCTTTTCTTATCCTAACCCGCGCTCCAGTTCGGTCCCACCTGCCAGCTTCTGCGAGATCGTTCACTGTCACGTGGGCCTCAGCCGGTTGGTCCCACCTCGCAGTCGCACGGGCTAGGCAAGCCGCGGTGAAAAAAACATTTCCTGGACGCTGTGTCGCCCAGTCAGCCTGGCCCCACCTGTCTGTGGCTGTGGCTAGATCTGGGTGAGTAGGAAAAGGATTTCTGTCTTTCTGTTTTAATTTAAACTTTTCAAATTTGTTTTAAATTCAAATTCAAATCTTTTTTCAAATATCTTTTAAAATATAATTCCAAATTCAACATATGATATATGTTTTGAAATCAGAAAAATGTGAGGAATTCAAATCTTCCATTCAAAATATTATTTGAACACTTTAAATTTCGAGTTGATTAAAATTACAACAAAATGCCCTTTTTCTTAATTATTTAATAACTTTTGTTTTATAACTCCAAATTTGACAAATAATATGTCTAAAATGATCAGCTCGACGAGACCTTTCTGTTTATGCATTCCTTGTTCTGAATTGCAGCATGCATCATATAAATATAAAGGTTACAGCAACTTATTTGAGGATAAAATGTGACTAAAACTCCATAAAATGCCTTATTCTTGTATTCCACACCTCACCCATGCCATGCTACTTTATTGCCATGCAAATTGTGCATCATTCATCATGGCATGATTGTTTGCTTGTTGCATTTTATTCATATGCTTGTGCACTTTATTTATGTTGGCTCTTGTTTGTTTGGTTCTTCTTCGAATAGACGCTGAGCAGGGGATATATCAAGAAACCCAGGAGCACTACCCAGATCCGTCCCTCGCTTCAACTGAGCTGCCAGGCAAGCACTACCACATGCTTGCATACATATAGTACCTATTGCCTCTATCTTATTCTTGCAACATTGAGTCGCGAATGCATTAAATTGAATCCCAAGTACTGCATAGCCTTTACTTTTAAACCCCACCGAAGCTTGTTCCTCCATCCCATGAGCCATTACTACAGGAGTTGTTTGAGCCATGCGGGTCGTAGAACAGCATGTGTAGGGTATGTGAGTGTCTGATGGATAACGAGGTACCTATACAACTTAACCGGAGTAGTAATGGGATAACTAATGAAAGTGGCACCGGTGAGCAATATCTGCTATTTGGTTTTTCATGCTCACTTGTGTCCCGTAGGACCCCGAGTACTTGATTCCTGTTCCTTGAATATTCGCGCTATCCACATCCGGGAGGCTTATGAACCCCCCTGAGCCAGAGCTTGATTCATTCTTATTTCTTGGGGCCACAAAGTAGTTTGGGGCTTTATTACTATCATGTACTTATGCCATGCTTTACTGCTTTATTTACGATTGTGCGTGGAGCACCTGTACTGTTTAGGATCGTGACACGTTTTCGCTGTATCGACAAGCCCAGTCACACTTTCGGGTTCCCAGTCGTTTACAGCCGTCCACACAAACCTTGAGTCCGTCTCGGAGCCGGCCAACTTCGTTGCGGGTAGCTTAATGGGGTGGCCCCATGAAATATTTTTGAATCCTGTGATCTCTTTGTCGTGAATGCCTCGTTGGGGTTTGAGTTGGTTTTTCCGAGGTTGGTCGAGTGTGTGTTGCTATTTGTGCACCCCTGCAGGGTAAAACTTTCTGAAAGCCGTGTCCGCGGTTATGGACGACTTGGAGCTCAATTTCTCGATCATAGACAAGTATAACTAAAGTATCGCTTTTAATTTGACTAAGTATCTGACTAGTAAATAGTACAACACTCATGGAATGGATAATAAAACTGCCAACGGATGGGGGGTTGTTCGTCCGCTTCCTCGTTGGTAAGCGAGGAGGAGGATGGATCTGTTAATATTACTGTTATAACTGTTGTTATTAATTCACGGACATCCGTCTATCTTTGGTTAGGCGGATGGTTAGCGAGTATCTATAGAATTGTTAGGTATTATCTTTTGCTGCAATTGCGTCACCCCAGGTTGTGTCCCCTTTAGAGGCATAAAGACTTGCTGAGTACCCCTAGGGTCTCACACGATAAATTGTTTGATTCAGATGAACAGGTAAACTCGCAAGATGGATACTGGGTGGAGGAGACGGACGATGTTGGCAACGATCACTCGGTGTAGAGATTCTGGGAACGGGGATCCGTGAGATCTGTGGGCGGGATGTGTTTATTTATGAGGCATCTTATGCCGATTTGCTTCTTATCCGTACTCGGATCTTGTTTTCCGCTTCCGCCTGACACTCTGATGTTTGATGTATGAGGAGATATCCTAAACTATTATGTCTATCTAGGATATTTGGATCTTGCCGTATGGCATTGCAATATTTCTATTTCTTTTAGATGGAATGGCTCTGAGGACTATTGTATGGTGGCTTGCATACATACTCATTTGTGTATGTAGTTGATCCCTTCGCCTGCCGATTACGCCGCTCGTTCTTGTCCCGATGTTTGGAAATGGTTAGGACGGTCGAAAGGTCTACCTGTGAGTGGCATTTGGCCCCACCGTACTATTTTAACCATTTCCGCTCATCCAGGCTTGTAACTAAGAGCGTAATTCACCGAGGTAGTTACAATTGGTATCAGAGCCATCCCGCCCTTCAGGGTCTCAGCCGAATGGTCGTTGTCAGTCTAGCAAATATTTTTGGTAGCTATGTATACTAGGGAAAAACAAAACGCGAGAGTAGGACTGCTTCCACTTTTCTTCTTACCCAACCACCCACTCTTTTCTGGTAAGGAAGTGTAACGTTTTCAATCCTCTTCTTAAGATTCAAACTAGGATTCACGTGTTCTGGGTTTCCATAGTACCATAGAAAGTGTGTGTGTGTGTGTGTGTGTGTAATTCCTTGTCTATCTGTTGCATCCAATTTGTTATCACAATCTGCCTTTGGTTATCAACTGTTGGTACATTCCATAC
This sequence comes from Avena sativa, assembly GCA_916181665.1. Taxonomy (NCBI): domain Eukaryota; kingdom Viridiplantae; phylum Streptophyta; class Magnoliopsida; order Poales; family Poaceae; genus Avena; species Avena sativa. The sequence goes on from OV702293.1 coordinate 428,207,429, forward strand.
TGACAGGCTTTTGAAAACCGGCGCGATCTATCTGACTCCTTGTTAACCGGTGCCATCTTATTAAGGGTGTTCTTCCTTCCAGCTTGCTATCACAGAATGTGGAGTTGCTAATCTCTACCTGATAAGTGATTTTGCGCATCTATTGGTATTTTGATGCCGAAAAATGCGGAATTTTTTTCTTTCATACATCTGTGCTTCCACACTCCTTTTCAGTCGTGTGTGAAACATTATCTATCTCCCTTTTATCAGCATGTCCATGCTAACTCATTCTTTTGTCACCGGCGCTTAATCCTGGAGTTTTATTTCATCTCCAATTCTCTTGGGCTAATTACATAACATGCGTCGATCCGATGCTGGTGATTGTAATTTGGTTCTCGGCATAGCTATATGACACTTATCATGAGTGGAATATGGAAAATGCTATCAACACCATCCTCCAAATGGTGACGGTTATCTCCTGTGATTTTGAGTACACCGTGATCATATCTACGCATATTCAAGCATCTTTGGCAATCCGGAGTTTCTCAAGGCACTACGGCGGTCTATCATCTGTCCATCATGCTGCACATCTTTTTGAACTCCATATCTGCAAATTATCTTTGAGACGAGGGAATTGCATCTTTTCGTCTCTGGTAGCTTTGCTTGAGGTATGAGCTATCATCGTTTCTTTATCCAAGATCTCCTTATCCTTGTAACCGGTGATCCAAGCGACAATGTGAATCAGGTGATATCTCTTTTTCTTCCGAAGGACCAGATAATCTATTCTTCCAGTGCATCTTCTTCAACACGAACCCGTGCTCTTAATATTGATCTTTCTAAGAGCGTTGAGCTCAGGAAGTGTTCGAGCATTTGTTCGTTTTTCCCGCCTCTTGAACTTGATATTCTGGGAATATCCTGTTAATCCATGGTGGTATATGTTGATATTATGCTTGCCTATTCGATATCAATGGAAGGACATGGAAGATCATCTGTGTCTCTTTCTCTCAAGCTTCGTGAACACCGCCTGTGTAAAAAGTTCTCAGAGTGTGAATCCTGACTTTCTGAAGTCACCTATCTCGACCACGTCCTTCAACTAAATACATTGCTACAATTCTGGAATCAGCAAGCCCATTGTTAATTCCATCCTCCACCTTCAATCAAACCCGGAGTCTTTCCTTGTTGGTGAGTTCTCATCGTCGTTCTGCTGAAGACTTCCTCAAGACTACTAAATCTCTCTCTATCATTTCAAGAAGAACATGGAGTTCTTTTCACCTATATCTCGTCAAGTAACCTCTTGAAACCCTCTCGCTCTATCGTCTATGCTCAATCCACCGGAGGCCATGAAGACCTTCTAGGTCTTGTATTCCTTCCGTTCAAGTTGGTGCTATCTTTTCTGTAGCTGTTGAATCTTGCAGTTGTTCTCCGTAATCTTCCTTCATATCTTTCCGGTGGCTTGGTACTTCCGACATGACGACAACATCATCATCTTTATCTATCTATGAACCCGGCGAATCGTTTGCATCTATCCTTGTTTTCTAACGAAGTTCCATGAGTTTTTGTCAATACCTTCAGTCTGTTTCGGTAGTTGGGTTGCATGGTTTTCTTATTCATGTGCGGAGTAATGCTTTGAGTGCGGGATGGAGTAGCTACCATACCACTACTCTTATCATTCGCTCTTGTACATTGAATTGGTGAATTAATGTGATTTCACTCATTCCACGGAAGTTAGAAGTGGCCTTTATCCCTTGATACTTTTACTTCCGTCTTTGTTTTTCCGGAGTGCTCTCTCGAAGAAAGTAATCAATAATCTCTTGTTAGTGGTCTGTCTATTCTAGATGGAGCAAAATCTTCAATTATCTGGTGGAAACAGACGCAAACTCTTTTCTGTCCTCGTCATTCTATCGATGCTCGGCATCCCCAAACAAGATGAAAGGAAACTCTCTCTCTCTTTGTTTCATCAATTCTTCTCTGTGGTAAAACCAATTATGGTTGATGCCATCAGCCGCAAATCTATTGTGTTAGCCTCAAGGCTAAAGAAAGCAATAAGTATCTCTACAATAAACTCCAGATCCTCCATATTCTTTGCTTCTCGGGATTCCACCATGATCTGGCTTCACATCCGTCTCTAGAAGTTATATCCGCGCACCTCAATTGCGTGATCCGTTGGGTCTTACCAGCGCAAGAAGAATCTAATCCGACGATGTCTAACTAAATCTTTCTGTTGATATCGAGGGACTCTATTGTTTGAAGGCAATATTGTTTCCGTACTTCATTTCTCAAATCCGAGAGAAGATACGATGCTCTTGTCATAGTGGTTCAAAACCTCTCCAACCTAGTCTTCCGGCGACACAAAGATTCATCCTCTCTAGTATCGGTAAATCTTTAATCTTATCCTTCTTGTCTCACGACAATCCTTCAACTCTTCTAACCGTTGTTTCTCAAGCAAAATGCAAGACTCGCAACAAGTCTAGCAAGTTTTGCAATGTGTAGTGGTCGTACCATTCCGTTGTTCATCAACTTGGGAACATGAGGGTCACCTTCGTTCCGAACAACCGCCTCTCCTTGTGTTGTTTTCCTTTTCCTAGGAATCTCGGGGCGAGATTCTTGTTAGTGGGGGAGATTTGTAGCATCCCAATTGTCTAACAATTGCAATGCTACTAGCCTAGTCTATATATATGCTACTTCCTATATACAAATTGTTGCATCATAATTATATCATGCTCATGTCATCATGCCACCTTGCATTTGGGCATCATATAAAACCCTTTTGTTTTGGTTCTTCTCTCATATGCATTATTAATTGTATTTGCCTCTTGATATTGTATTTGGTTATTGATATAATGTTTAATGCCCAAGTTGAGTTGGGGGCATATCTTTTATTCCACTCCACCACCTTTCTTGTCACCACCTTATAATTCCACCATCCCATTATCCATGAGCTTGTATTTTATTTTCTCTTGGTATTTAATCTAGCTCATGGAAGATAGGATGGATCTACTTCTACAATTCTTTTGCTTGGCCTTTATTCCATATTTCGGAATGCATAAGAATAATGCCATGTTATTATTTTGTTTTCACAAGAATAACACATGGCATTTAATATTTTGCATGGGCCATGCAATCATCATCAACACCATTTCTTTTCTTTGGTTTTTCCTTGGTTTTGAGTGGATCCTTCTTGTGAGCTCTCTTTTTCTTTCTCAATCCTCACCACCTTGATCTTAGCTTGGGCCATGCTAAAACCCTACACCACTTCCACCCATTCTTGTTTGATCTAGCTTGATGCAAGCAAGAACCTATAACCCTACCCCTCTCTCCATCACCACCTTGCTACCTCATGCTATGCCTTAGGGATTAACCCTAATCCCCTACCCCTAACACTCTAACACCACACCATCCTCTCTCCACTTTCATCTCTAAAACCCTAACCCTAACCTCATACAAAACTCCCCCATGCCGAAGTTTTTCCCTCTCCCTTCCCCTCCTCTCTCTCTAACATGCTGGCCACCTGGCCCTCTCTCTCTCCTTGGCCCACACCCCAGCTACTCATCTAGCCACCCCAAACCCTATCCCATGTCGAGCCGGCCCTAGCTACACCCTAGTTCACCCGAGCCCCTCTCCTCTCTCTTTTCCCTACCTGTCGTGCCAGCCCCACCCAGCGGCTCCACCACGCCGTCCCCACCTGGCAGCCCCATGCGCCTGCCCTGCCCTAGCCTCACGGCAAGCACGTGAGAGGAGGTGGAGAAAAGGTGGCCGAGACCACCTTTTCCATCTCCTCCCTTACCCTCACTTTTTCCTCCTCCCACACGCCTCCTGGCTCGCCAGATCCACCCAGGGCGCCTGCCCTCCTCTCGTCCCTTTTCTTCTCCACCGTCGCCAGCACCTACCGCCGGTCGCCGCCAGCACCGTGTCGCCCCCTCGTCCCAGCCGGCCAGCACGACGTGGAGGTGGTCTAGAAGACCAAGGAGGTTCCCCTACCTCGACTCGTACGTGCCGACACGAAGGAGAAGCCCCCAGGAGCGCCAGTACCGCGCCGTCCCGTCGAAACCCTAACCCGCCAGGACGCCTGCAACCCCGACAATCCGCCGCGCCTCTCCCCGATCTGACTCCATCGACCAACCCTCGGTGAGCGTACGAATCTCCCAGACATCCTCTTAGTCGCCGTTGCTTCCCGTAGTCGCCGGACGTTTCGCCGAGCGGTCCCTGTGCGCCGGCGTGCGCTTGCGCTTGCTCCACCCCGCGTCGCAGAACGATTCACCTAGTCGCCGGTCCGTTCCCTGTCAACCCCCACCAGCCGCCGCAGTGGCTTCGCCTCCCTGCGTGAGCACCCCAGGTCGCGGGATCGAATCCCCCGCGCCGCGCGCGCGCTGTCGCCACGAGTGCCGTCAGAGATCAGAGAAGAGAAACAGTGCCCGTGGCCCCTTTTGCACTTACCCCCCCTAGTTTTTATCTGCTCAACCCGCGCTCCTCGCTAGCCCCACCTGTCAGCCACCGTGGACTTCTTCCAGAAAACCCCTCAGTCTTTTCTTATCCTAACCCGCGCTCCAGTTCGGTCCCACCTGCCAGCTTCTGCGAGATCGTTCAGTGTCACGTGGGCCTCAGCCGGTTGGTCCCACCTCGCAGTCGCACGGGCTAGGCAGGCCGCGGTGAGAAAAACATTTCCTGGACGCTGTGTCGCCCAGTCAGCCTGGCCCCACCTGTCTATGGCTGTGGCTAGATCTGGGTGAGTAGCAAAAGGATTTCTGTCTTTCTGTTTTAATTTAAACTTTTCAAATTTGTTTTAAATTCAAATTCAAATCTGTTTTCAAATATCTTTTAAAATATAATTCCAAATTCAACATATGATATATGTTTTGAAATCAGAAAAATGTGAGGAATTCAAATCTTCCATTCAAAATATTATTTGAACACTTTAAATTTCGAGTTGATTAAAATTACAACAAAATGCCCTTTTTCTTAATTATTTAATAACTTTTGTTTTATAACTCCAAATTTGACAAATAATATGTCTAAAATGATCAACTCGACGAGACCTTTCTGTTTATGCATTCCTTGTTCTGAATTGCAGAATGCATCATATAAATATAAAGGTTACAGCAACTTATTTGAGGATAAAATGTGACTAAAACTCCATCAAATGCCTTATTCTTGTATTTCACACCTCACCCATGCCATGCTACTTTATTGCCATGCAAATTGTGCATCATTCATCATGGCATGATTGTTTGCTTGTCGCATTTTATTCATATGCTTGTGCACTTTATTTATGTTGGCCCTTGTTTGTTTGGTTCTTCTTCGAATAGACGCTGAGTAGGGGATATATCAAGAAACCCAGGAGCACTACCCAGATCCGTCCCTCGCTTCAACTGAGCTGCCAGGCAAGCACTACCACATGCTTGCATACATATAGTACCTATTGCCTCTATCTTATTCTTGCAACATTGAGTCGCGAATGCATTAAATTAAATCCCAAGTACTGCATAGCCTTTACTTTTAAACCCCACCGAAGCTTGTTCCTCCATCCCATGAGCCATTACTACAGGAGTTGTTTGAGCCATGCGGGTCGTAGAACAACATGTGTAGGGTATGTGAGTGTCTGATGGATAACGAGGTACCTATACAACTTAACCGGAGTAGTAATGGGATAACTAATGAAAGTGGCACCGGTGAGCAATATCTGCTATTTGGTTTTTCATGCTCACTTGTGTCCCGTAGGACCCCGAGTACTTGATTCCTGTTCCTTGAATATTCGCGCTATCCACATCCGGGAGGCTTATGAACCCCCCTGAGCCAGAGCTTGATTCATTCTTATTTCTTGGGGCCACAAAGTAGTTTGGGGCTTTATTACTATCCTGTACTTATGCCATGCTTTACTGCTTTATTTACGATTGTGCGTGGAGCACCTGTACTGTTTAGGATCGTGACACGTTTTCACTGTATCGACAAGCCCAGTCACACTTTTGGGTTCCCAGTCGTTTACAGCCGTCCACACAAACCTTGAGTCCGTCTCGGAGCCGGCCAACTTCGTTGCGGGTAGATTAATGGGGTGGCCCCCTGAAATATTTCTGAATCCTGTGATAGCTTTGTCGTGAATGCCTCGTTGGGTTTTGAGTTGGATTTTCCGAGGTTGATCGAGTGTGTGTTGCTATTTGTGCACCCCTGCAGGGTAAAACTTTCTGAAAGCCGTGTCCGCGGTTATGGACGACTTGGAGCACAGTTTCTCGATCATAGACAAGTATAACTAAAGTACCGCTTTTAATTTGACTAAGTATCTGACTAGTAAATAGTACAACACTCATGGAATGGATAATAAAACTGCCAACGGATGGGGGGTTGTTCGTCCACTTCCTCGTTGGTAAGCGAGGAGGAGGATGGATCTGTTAATATTACTGTTATAACTGTTGTTATTAATTCACGGACATCCGTCTATCTTTGGTTAGGCGGATGGTTAGCGAGTATCTATAGAATTGTTAGGTATTATCTTTTGCTGCAATTGCGTCACCCCAGGTTGTGTCCCCTTTAGAGGCATAAAGACTTGCTGAGTACCCCTAGGGTCTCACACGATAAATTGTTTGATTCAGATGAACAGGTAAACTCGCAAGATGGATACTGGGTGGAGGAGACGGACGATGTTGGCAACGATCACTCGGTGTAGAGATTCCAGAAACGGGGATCCGTGAGATCTGTGGGCGGGATGTGTTTATTTTTGAGGCATCTTATGCCGATTTGCTTCTTATCCGTACTCGGATCTTGTTTTCCGCTTCCGCCTGACACTCTGATGTTTGATATATGAGGAGATATCCTAAACTATTATGTCTATCTAGGATATTTGGATCTTGCCGTATGGCGTTGCAATATTTCTATTTCTTTTAGATGGAATGGCTCTGAGGACTATTGTATGGTGGCTTGCATACATACTCATTTGTGTATGTAGTTGATCCCTTCGCCTGCCGATTACGCCGCTCGTTCTTGTCCCGATGTTTGGAAATGGTTAGGACGGCCGAAAGGTCTACCTGTGAGTGGCATTTGGCCCCACCGTACTATTTTAACCATTTCCGCTCATCCAGGCTTGTAACTAAGAGCGTAATTCACCGAGGTAGTTACAACTGATAAGGAACCATTAGATACTAGATCAAATAAGAGCCAGTTGAAACTTGTCCAGACCATTACTGTTGCCTCCCTAAATACTTGCGATTTAGACTAGCAACCCCGAGTTTATTGGGGCAGTTTGGATCAAGGAATCACCTCATACATCACGTGATGATCCTACAAAATTGGTGGGTGACCCAATCCCTCACTTCATACTAGGTGATGATGAACCAACCCATTACATTCCTCAAACTAAACAAGGGAGCTAGGATTGCATGGTCAATTCACAACGGTGAAACCAAATAACCCTTTTGCATAGGCCCAACTTTATGTATCGTGGTAAGCAAAACACATAGTGTATTAACTAAAAAAGGGCTGCAATCCATTTTGTTTCTAGCAGTAACAGCTGAAGCACAAAGTTATTCTAGTGCAGATTCAACTTGCAGATTGGACATATCCAGTATAGAGCATCCAACAATGATAGCTAAAATCACAAGAGTGGAGTTCTACTAGGAACAGAAGCACATTAGATCTAGAAAGTTCTATTTCAGTAACATCGAAAGGAGGTGCGTTTGTTGGTCACCTTGTGGAGGTAGTGGAAGAATCGTAGTGGTAGATGGGCTGCGGTGGAGAGGGCTACAACTTCCATGGCGAGTCAACAACAAACAGGGATGCGACCCCAATGTTACCAAGGATCAGCGTGTTGAGGGCCTAGCATGATCCTATGGCCAGGACCAGTCATCACCAAGTTTGCGTGGTATCCGAGAAGCACGGATCTATTGTCATCATAGAGGGCGAGCAGGACGTCATCGAGAAGATGAAGATCCCGTAAGATTCCATCGGCTAGGTGGAGAGGAGGGCTTGGTGTATATGTGAGCGGTGAGCCTGGGATCTAGAGACGGCGGCGACATCCCCATCAACCGCTTCGTCCCCATCGGCGGCGACATCCACATCGCTGCTTGTCGGGTTCGGCTGATCTGCGTGTGCGAGAGATGGAGGCTACGGGGCGGATGGTGTGAAGCGGGTTTGGTCTAGGAGATGGCCTAGATGGCTGCTGCAGATGAGATGGCGGCGTGGGCATGATGGCTGCGGCGGGTGAGGGGATGGTTGCGGCGGCAGAGAGAAGAAAAGAGGGGCGGCGACGGAGAGAAGAAAAGTGGGGGCGGCGGCTATGAGAAAAAAATCTAGGGTTCGGCCGCACCTCTATATTTTGTTTCCTGGTTGACTCAGATTTGGCGTGACTAGGCGCCAAGTGGGTGGCAAATGGAAATATTCCCACGTCTGCGCGCGGTGAAGGGGTGCCATGTCATCGATCCACAGCAATTTCCCACATATCACAATCCCAACCATTCATCATGTCCATATCTAACGGTCTATATTGCCTTCTCTTATGTCTTGTTGGTTATGACGATTTGACGTACTCAAACTATGCCGTTTTTCAGACAAATCGTCTTAAATATTCAGGGTTTGGACTATCTCAAGCGGATTACGACCATATGGTACAAAATCTTCATAATTCTATGACGATTTTATCCACAGTCACTATCAAAAGGTCATAGATTGACACATTTCTTGTAGTGCATGGATCTGATATTGCATCCATTTCACTAATTTAATATGTTGTAAACGATGAGATAATTGTAGAGAGTATTAGGGTTCTATTGATCTTAGATTGTACTCAATGATTTTGCATACAAATGCCGGAAGAAGCTTTGTTTAAAAAAATTGAAACATTATTATCCATGAACTAATTGGAACTATTTTTTATTCGAGGCAATCAAACTAGCAGGAAATAGTACTTTTTATATTTGAAGACTTAAAATGTGCGAATGGATGTCAACTTTTAATATTTTTTAAATGAAAGTGAATACATATATATATCTATATATCTAGACATGGCTATATATACATTAGTCTTAGGGCACATATCCTCACTTCGCCTAGGGCCCCGTAAAACATAGATTCGGTCCTGTCCACACCCTCCCGTGGCCAGAGCGACGAGCAGAGAAGGCGGGGACCCGTCGATTCTCGGTCAGGAACGGCGAGGGTAAGGCTCAAGGGGACGACCGCTAGTCTTGGAATGATTGTCGAGATGAAAAAGACAAGGTAGAGACGACAACTTGAAAGTTCTGTATATGACTACTACTATTAGTTTTTCTTTGTTGTTTACCTGCATTTTATTCGATCTAACGTACTTTGGTTAATTGATCGATAAATTCAGATGTTCCTTTTTATTATATTGAGAAAAAGGAACAGTGGCATTCGCTGTCAACGGACAGGATAGGCACGGACTTTTCTACCTGGTGGATGGAAACGCACATGGGGTATCCCTAGACTAGAGTGCTAGCTAGGCCGGGTCAAGCTAGTTTCCGTCGTCGGGGGCACGCGTCCGTGTCGCCGCTGGCCCGAGAGCGACGCGTCGTGGTTCCGTCCACCGGTCGGCGGTCGATCGTGAGAAGCGTCGCCGCTCCGTGCATGGGGCACGAGTTCGGCGGCGTCCTTCGCCCGCGCCGCGGCCGACGCGGCCGAATAAAGCGCTGCTCCCTTCCGCTGTTTGAAGATTCGGAACCGGTCTCGCTCCCAACCACAGTGTCGCTCGCCACCTCTGGCCGGTGCGCGCTCCACCTGGCCCGCCATACACTCGCCGTTGGCGAGGTCGAAGTGTGCACGCCAACACCGCTCTATCTTTTCCTGAAAAGGATGCGACGATAGATGCTAAAAATGTGCGTCCCGTATAGGGACGGTGCTGTTGCGCCGTTGACCCCCTGCTGCTGCTGCATGCGGTGTATGGTCGGCATCCCTTCCCTTGGGGATCCGGCTCGCTGGCTGCTGTCGTGACGTCCGGAGCTGTCGCTAGCTTCATCATAAGAAAAAAGCTTTATACTATATACTATGCGACTTGCGACGATCGATGTGACCAGGAATAAGACGACCCGAGTACGCACCGTGTCTTCTTACTAGCGCATTATTGTTTCTCACTGTGTCTTTGGCGGACGCAAAAGGTATAGTATCGAGTAGTTGGAGCCATAGACAGTTGCGCACTTGAGCTACCCCAGCACTACTATACAAATACTCGGTGTGTCCACTTTGGATTACCAAATATTCCTAGTCTAATGTACTCGGTCAATCCTGATGCGTTTCATATGGGCCATACAGCATATATGATGCCAAACTGGACGTTCCTGTCTGCGTCTCTCCCCAAGTCCTGATGATGGTTACCCGCAAAAAAAATGAAGTCCTCATGATGGTTGAACCGTCTGAAATATTATATGAGGACATGCACCGTCCACCTTACGAGTGAGCTACGTTATGAAGTCAAACTTGTTTTTTTTTAGCCGAAGTCAAGAACTGTGTTTAAGAAGACAAAATAAAGGGTATGCGTTGTCGCGGGACCAAATTATTCTATAGCTTAAGTTTGGTAATAACCGTGCGTGCTGAGGGCACTTGTATACACGCTTCTTTGGTCTCGATGCTTGGGCATGGGTTGGCCGTTCCTTTCACGTATAGCTAGGCATTTTCAGGCCGGGCTAAAAATGCCCGTAGGTCAACCCAGGCCCGAGCCTGGCTGTCGGGCTGCAAAACAAAGCTTGAGCCCGGCCCAAAACTGCAAATAACCACCGGACCACCGGGCCACCGGGCAGGGCCTTCCCTATTTTCTGCTTTTTCAAGGCCCAAGCCCAACCCAAGTTGCACACGGGCCCTAGATCTATCGCCTAGGCCTGGCCCGCGGGCCAGAAAAGCCTGGCCTGTCGGGCTTTTTTCGGACCGGGCCGGGTTTCCCATGCCCAGGTTTTCTTCCACGTGTCCGCTGCTGCTCCTCCTTATTTGGCCACGCATTGGCGGTTGGCATAGCGAGCGGCTGATTTTGTTGACTATACAGCGAAGGAAATTCTCCCAAAGACCCGTGTCCTATCTTATCTTTTTCTCCTCCCATTTCTCACGGTCGTGCCGTTGGCAGAAGCAGCGGTGGAAGAGCATCAGACGGAGGCACAACGACCTGGTGGTGATGCTGAACCAGGGGGAAGGCCAGTGCGTTGTCTCCTCTCTCTCTCCTAGTGTCTTCTTTGCTCCCCTCTCCTCTCTTTTCTTTGTCAGGGGCGGCAAGGAGCTGTGGGCGCTGGCGGTGCAGATCATCACGCAAGTGGTGGTGGGGAAGGCAATCCAATAAATTCCCCAATCCCTCCCCCTGAACCCTAACCCACCCCAATCACATTCCCATGGACTAGGATGCCAGTGAAGCCGCGTCGCCGCCAGGCCCTACCCACATCGTTGCCAGGCCCTGCCCACATCGCTGCAGCGGGCACCCCGTCGTTGGGGGACATGGCAACCTCTCCGACTAGCTCGCACTCCATAATGAAGATGGTGAACGGCTCCCATCGCTTCGTGATCCAAGGCTTCTCCCTCGCCAAGCGGGTGGGCCTCGGGAAGCACATCACGAGCAAGACCTTCACCGTCGGGGATATCAGTGGCCGACCTCCTACCCCGACGGGAAGAACCCCAAGGGCAATTCCAAGTACGTATTCGTCTTCAGCATGCTTGCCTCCTAGGGCACTGATGTCCACACCATCTTAAAGCTCATGCTATAGTACAAGAGCGGTGAGGGCTTGCGAGGGCAGTGGCGTCTTCGTCTTTACCGTGCTTGCCTCCGGGGGCAGTGACGTCCATGACCTCTTCAAGCTCAGGCTACAAGACAAGAGCGGCGAGGATAAGGTATGTTGATCGGTTAGAGGTGGAATTCTCACCTCACATGTTTGAGCTGTGTGAATTGGGCATACAGCCCTACTCACTCTCTCTGGAAAAATTATCCATGCAGGAACAAAAGGTTGTGGAAGGTTCTACTTAACTGCTTGGCAGAAAGTATTTAGATTTGATATCCAAGCATAGTCCCATTTGTGGATGTGCATGCTTAAACATATGCATCTTTATTGTTGAAGTTTGAGTAGATTGCTCACATTTCCTTAACCGATTAAGGTTCTGGGGGAAGTGTTTGATACATGAAACTATATGACATATCCAATAGGTCTAGAGTTTGAGACATGTCTGACACAATTTTAAGAAAGAAAATCATGTACTATGTACAACAGACATGTAAGTCTATGACATAGGACTGATGGAACCTGAATATTTGGAGAAAGTGCGGATATTGTTGAAGCGTGACTAGATTGCATCTAACTTTCCTCAACAGCTTAAGATTTTTTCTAGAATTGGAATATGCAGCATGTCAATCAGGATAGGATAGGTCTCCCTTCTCTGCATGCAGGATTTTGAACAATGTAATTTATGATAGTAATATAGGTTGTTGCTGTTTTGATACCCTTTTGCCTAGAGTTCCTAGATAGCCACATTCTGATGGTTAAACTAATAAACAAATTGATCTTGTTGAAATTTTGCTACCCTCCCCACCTCCTATGAAGGTCACAAGTATCATTTGGGATACTTATTTGACTATTGGCTATTAAATGGTTGTTGTTTTTAGAACGCAGTTACTCATGGAAATACTACTGCAAGACATGATGTTCTACAGTTTGGGTGAGTTCATAATCTTCTTTGCTTAGGTTGAAGTATACAAGATGTTCTGTGTTGTATAGATTGGTTCCCGTAGATATCTGATGGCTGACATGGAGCCTGTTGGGAACCCCAAGAGTAAGGTGTGAAGCAGCACAACAGCAAGTTTTCCCTCAGTAAGAAACTGAGGTTATCGAACCAGCAGGAGGAAGAAAACGTCATACAGGTGTTGCAAGCAATGCGGAAACCTGCACAACACAAACTCAAGACTTTGCCCCAACGAATCAGTGAGGTTTTCAAGCTCACCGGTTTGCTGTAACAGAGAATTAAACGTATGGTGTGGAAGGTAATGGTTTGCAGCAAGTAAACAAGTAATAGTGGAAGATGTATCAATGGTAAAGATTGGACCAGTGTCCATAGTTCACTAGAGGTGCTCTCCTTAGATAAACAACATGTCATGAAGGGTAAACAAATTACATCAGGGCAATTGACAAGAACTGAGCAAGGCATAACAATGCAATACCAAACAAAAAGATCCTATGAGATTCGATTGGGCAATACAACAATATACATAGACCGCCATCCAACTGCATCTATGACTAGAAGTCCACCTTCAGGTTATCATCCGAACCCCCTCCAGTATTAAGTTGCAAGCAATAGACAACTGTTTTAAGCAAAGTGTGTAAGGTAAACAATCCACTTGTTCCATGAACAAGATACCATTGTTTTCTCCCTAGTGGCAACATCACATCTACAACCGAAGAGATTTCCGTCCCTCCCCTTGGAAACTAGAGGCATGAACCCACTATCGAGCATAAATACCCCCTCTTGGAGTCACTAGCAACTACTTGGCCAAGATATCTACTAACAACGGAGAGCATGCAAGATCATAAACAACATAGACATGATAGAATCATAAAGACAAAATCATTAATCAATCTGACATAGTAATCTCAATATCCATCGGATCCCCGCAAACACAACATGCATGATTACAAATAGATTAGATCTTGATCATGAACGGAGCTCACAAGATCTATACATGAAAGCACAAGGAGGAGATACAACCATCTAGCTACTACATGGACCCATAGTCCAGGGTGGAACTACTCACGCGTCATACTGGAGAGAAGGCCTCCGGGATGATCTTCCCTCCGTCAGGGTGCCGAGAAGAACTTCAGATCCCCCCCGATCTAGGGACGACGGTGGCGGAGGCTACAGAAAGATTCACGGAGTTTTGAATGGGTTCCTAGGGTTTCTGCATCCGGGGTTCTTATAGGCGAAGAGGCGAGGCTGTGAGGCGTCCAGGGGCCCCACACCCTACCCAGGCGCGGGGTGGGCCCACCCGCGCCTAGGGGATTTGGCCGCCCTGGTTCGCCTCTCCGTCTCGTCTTCTGGATTCATGTCCCCCACAGTAAAATATTGACTTCGGCTTTTGTCCCGTCCAATTCCGAGAATATTGATTTTCTGCCTTTCTGGAACCAAAAACAGAAGAAAACAGGCAACTGGCACTATGGAGCCTTGTTAATAGGTTAGTTCTAGAAAAGATATAAAAACACCTCAAAGTGTAGACAAAGCAAAGCAAAGTAGATACTAAACAAGCATGGAGCATCAAAAATTATAGATACGTTTCCAACATATCAAGCATCCCCAAGCTTAACTCCTGCTCGTCCTCGATTAGGTAAGTGATAAAAATAATAATTTTTGAGGTGACATGCACCATCAAAAACAATATCAAACCATTTGCAAGCATTGAAATCTGGGATCAAATAACTCTAAACATGTGCATGAAAGATGGAGTTCTAACAATAGGACATAGTAACTATGCATGCAACATGAAGGGCTACAAACAAAGATCATGAATAACATGCATTGAAAAAGTTTGTTTGTTTCACATACAGAAAACATGGCATAGTGGCAATCATCTTGTCCCTCATAGAGTAGCAAATAGATGCATAGGACACCTTCAAAGTTCACAAGGGTGACTAGAAACAAGTAGCACAAGAACAAGTAATATCACAATATGCATCAATCAATAAGTTTTGGGACACTACACACAGAATGACAACTATGCTCTCTTAATGGTGCCTAAAGGTAGAAGATGGAGACTCAAATAATGGTGGAAGAAAGGCCCTTCAAAGGGAAGCGGGGATTTCAAGTTTCAAAAAGAGCTTCCAAAAATTATGGTACTTGTTAGCTTTAAGCCCTCATTGCTCCTATCATAAGCATCTTGAAGTGATTAAGGTTAAAGTGAACAAAGATGGAGTATGTGCTTGACAAAGTATAAGTTGGCAATCTCAAGTCCCTTGAATACGAGGGCCACACCTCATGCTACTCAACTTTAGTCACTTGTAAGTTCTTGTCATTGTAAGTATATCCGTATCATAGAGAACCGCCAACGGGGTACCCTTTGCACATGGTACAGGAGCTATCCCATAACCAAAATGACAAGGCAAGCAGACAATGAGCATCTCAACAATTTTTTTATTTACTATATGCATAGCTTTTTATTGAGGATGCTTCATAGATAGCTCACTATGGTGATGCTGCAAGTTTCCACCATGATTAGGCATGGCTTAGGCTAGCGGCCCAGTCGTTTATCTAACACAAAATACATAATCCATGTACTTACAAGTTCCCTATTTATTTCAAACCGGTGACATCCACAGAAAAAAGAGCATGATATCAACTGAGTACAAAGTACAAGTGCAATGTTGAAAACGTTCCCCGTGACAGCACGGTTCTGCTAATTCCAACGTATAAGTGCAAGCATATACAACATAGACGACACAATGGTTCAAGTTTATTAGGGGCAAAGAATATAAAGTGTGCCATCAAGTTTGTGAGATCTTTAATCACTAAGTTTTCACATAACAAAGAGACTTTCTAACTAGAAGGTAGCTGAAAACAAGAATATACTTGAAATGGTGTAACACACCATGCATAGGAGTTTATAGTGGACACTTTGGAATAACTTGGTTTCTTGGGATTTGGAAGCATGAGTAGAACTTACTCATACAAGTGGAGGCTAGCAAAAGACTGGGAGCAACCAACTAAGAGATCAATAATGGCGATAATCATGCAGAGCAACAAAACATTACTAATCAAAGCATAGAGTGGTACTACAAGTCAAGTACTAAATGATCATAGAGGCTATGGTGTCTTGTCATAGTTAAAACATGGTGTGAGCATGTGCCAAGTCAACCCAAACAAAGCATCAAAGAAGAATACCACAATACTATGCTTTTGCATGCTGAAACAATGCATAAATTCTTCAAGGCACACTAAGCAATCCCAATTGTTTGGAACAAGACATGCTACAACAATAATCACTAAGCATAAGGTCAAAACAACACCTAGAATGTCATGCTAAAGTCTAAGTCACGGTCAATGCAAGCTCCTCTTGCACTTTCAAGCAGGAACTTCCTACTCCTTTCCAACACCAAGCAACTTATTTGAAACAACACAGCGAGAACGGGGGTTCAAACTACTTTATTCAATGAAACTAAACAACTAAGCAAAGCAAACAAAAAATAAGACGCTCCAAGAACAACACAACTGTGCATGAAACAATAAAAACAAAGTGTCTAGACAGACCTGAGCTTTTTATTGATGAAGAAGGGGATACCTTGGGCATCCCCAAGCTTTGACGCTTGTACCTCTTGTATATTTCTTGGGGTGACACCGGGGTGGCATCCCCAAGTTTGAGCTTTTTTCCATTCTTCATCTCATTACATCATTCTTTCTCTACACCTGAAATTTTTCCTTCATACAAAACTTCACACAATCTTCATTAGCAACATTAGTGTATTTAAAAGATAATAGACCATTAGTTAAAGCTTTGGAACAGCAATACTTTTCACTAAAAACACAAGCTACTGTAGCAACTCATTCAAAAAGCTCAATTCCCCAAAAGAGAAATCAAAAAGGAATCAATAAGAAGCAAATGCAAATAATGGCAGAAATCTGTCAAAAAAGACCAGCAGGTAGAAACCGATTTTTTGAAAATCTTATGTTGCTCAAATCAAAAAGTGTTAAACTAATGAAAGTTAGCTAACATACTAGGGGATTTATTCATAAATTTTCAGCTCAATCCGAGTACAAAGACTCCTCACGGAATCTTTTGGTGGAGGACAGAAATCTGTTTCGGGACAACAACTCCCCAAATCTTACTTCCCTCTCATTAGAGGTCATTATTGGCACAAAAATCAAACAAAAAGGATAAGGAGAGGTCATTACAGAAGTAATAACTTCTAAGACTCAAGGAAACTCTTGGGTTATCTCCCAACAAGTACTTTTATTTAACGCCTTTAAGTTAGGCACAAGAAGCAACAAGAATCAAGTATTTTCAAATGAAGAAGCATTAACATCAAACCTTGCTTTCAAAGGAGGAGCAAAGAGCAACTTCTCACTCATAGGAAAGTGTTCAATACCTTTCTTGAATGGAAAATGATATTTAATGGTGCCTTCTTTCATATCAATGATGGCACCAACAGTTCTAAGAAAAGGTCTTCCCAAAGTAATAGGACAAGAAACATTGTATTCAACATCCAAAACATAGAAATCCACAGGGACATAAGCATTGTTAACCATAATGTGAACATAATTAATACTCCTCATGAGTTTCTTTTTAGCATTATCATTGAGTAGAACATCCAAATAGCAATCTTCCAAAGGTGGCAAATCAAGCATTTCATAAATCTTCCTAGGCATAATAGAGACACTAGAACCAAGATCACATGAAGCTCTGAGATCAAAGTCATTCACTTGCATATTAATAATGGGTTCCCAACTATCTTATACTTTTCTAGGAATAGAGGCTTTGTGTTTTAGCTTCTCTTCCTTAATTTTCACAAGGGCATCTGTAATGTGTTTAGTGAAAGCAACATTCATATCACTAGCATCAGGACTTCTAGCAAGCTTTTGCAGGAACAAAATCACTTCAGAAATATTGCAACCATCTATATCAAATTCAAACTTAGCATCACTAGTAGTAGACTCATTAGGCTTAGGCATAGTAGGAGGAGGAATAGGGACTTCTTGTGGTTTGGTGGTATCCATTCTAGTGATGGTGCACACACTATTGTTTCTATCAATTTCAGCTTCCCTTTCCCACTTAGCATGAAGTTGGGCTAACAGTCTAACATTTTCATCAATAGTAACTTGTATGGAATGAGTGGAAGCAAAGGTACTTTCCATGGTTTCAGGTTTAGCAGCCATTTTATTAATCAAGGAGGATTGTGCTTCAGACAAAGAGGATATATTCTTTTCAGCACTCAAAATTTTTGACTGTAAACTAGGAATTTCTCTATTCAGATTCTCAAGCTGATGAATAATATTTTTCAAAATAATAGATTTTTTCTCCATAGTTTTAGTGAAATTCTTGTTTTGCTCATATTGCATTTGCATAAATTTTTTAGTGGATCTCTCAACTTCTAGAATCCTCTCTTCACTAGGCATTCAAGATCTACCCTGATAAGCATTTCCACTAGGAGGATAAGGCCTATAATTACCATAAGTATTGTTGCCAAAATTGTTGTTTCTAATGAAGTTCACATCAACTTGCTCTTCTTGAGCAACCAAAGAGGCTAAGGGAACACTATTATGATCTAGAGGAGCTTTCCCATTAACAAGCATAGCCATAATAACATAAATCTTATCACTCAAAGAGGAGGTTTCTTCAACAGAATTTACCTTCTTACCATGTGGAGCTCTCTCAGTATGCCATTCAGAGTAATTAACCATCATATTGTCAAGGATCTTTGTTGAAGCACCCAAAGTGAGGCCCATGAAGGTACCTCCAGCAGCTAAATCCAACAGGTTTCTTGAAAAGAAGTTTAAACCTGCATAAAAAGTCTGGATAATAGATACGTCCAAAACGTATCTACTTTCTCGAACACTTTGCTATTGTTTTTCCTCTATACTTGTGTGATTTGGATACAACTAACACAGACTGACACTGTTTTCAGCAGAATTACCTTGGTGTCTTGTTTTTGTGCAGAAAATGAAGTATCAGGAAAAATCCCGGAAAATATGCCAAAAATGATATTTCACCAGAAGATTCACGGAGCGAGAAGGGGAGACGGAGGGGAGTCCTGGGGGGCCCAGACCCACCCCAGGCGTGGGCCCACTGACCCCGCGCCTAGGGAGGTCTGGCCACCCCAGGCAGCTCCTCGGCCTTCCTCCGCGTCTATAAGTTGCCTTTTGACCTAAAAACAGAGGGGGGTTCGATAGTTTTCCAAAAAGAGTTCCGCTCCGCCGCCGCCACGAGAAACCAAGATTCGGATCCAGAAACTCCATTCTGGCACCCTGCCGGGACGGGGAATTTGGAGAGGATCATCGCCATCGTCATCACCAACGCATCTCCATCAACCACCGATGTTTCCCTCATCCATGAGTGAGTAACCCCCCGCTGTAGGCTTGGGGATGGTAGGGATTGGATGAGTTCTATCATGTAAATGAATAAGATCTATTAGGGGCATAGTTAGTATCTCTATTAGTGCTATTTGACTTTGTTGCAACTTGTGCTTAATGCTTGTCACTAGGGCCCGAGTGCCATGATATCATATCTGAACTTATTATTGAATCATTATGATAGTATTGTTTATGATCTTATCTGCAAGTTGTGTACACATATCATTGTCCGGATCCAAAGGCCCCAAAGTGACAGAAATTGGGACAACCAGAGGGGATGACTATGGTGTGAGGATCACATGTGTTCATGGAGTGTTAATGCTTTGCTCAGGTGCTCTATTAAAAGGAGCACCTTAATTGCCAATAGTTCCCTAGAGGCCCCGCTGCCATGGTCTGGCTGGATAGAAGATGTTATGCAAGTTCTCATTGCGAGCACATATGACTATATTTGGAACACATGCCTAGGATTGTTTAGTACTTGGATGCTTATTATTATTTATCTGCAATGCCTAGTTCTTTGAAGTTACATGTTTAGACTCGTCCATGCAATGCCTGTCCATCCATCCCTATGCCTACCGCACTCGAATCCTATTGTTACTGTTACTGTTACTATTGCTACTATTTTACTGTTGCTGCTGCTGTTTCTTTGCTGTTGCTACTACAAACTGTTGCTACTGATAAACTTCTGTGAGCAAGAACTATTTCCAGGTGTAGTTGAACTGACAACTCAGTTGTTAAGGCTTTCAAGTATTCTTTGTCTCCCCTTATGTCGAATCAATAAATTGGGTAATACTACCCGCGAAGACTGTTGCGATCCCCTACACTTGTGGGTCATCAATAATCATTCAAGCAGTGAGTCCATGAGTGGGACAATTCTTAACCAAAGACTTCATTCTTTCCCAAGCTTGAGCAACATGTTCATTATCAAGTTGTTTAAATTTCATAATGTCACTTCTCATATATATAATCTTAGCAGGAGGATAGTACTTTCCAATAAAAGCATCTTTGCACTTAGTCCAAGAATCAATACTATTTTTAGGCAAAGAAAGCAACCATTCTTTAGCTTTTCCCCTCAAGGAGAAAGGAAAAAGCTTCAGCTTAATAATATCTCCATCTACATCCTTATACTTTTGTATCTCACAGAGTTCAACAAAGCTATTGAGATGAGCAGCAAGATCATCAGAACCAGCACCAGAAAATTGCTCTCTCATCACAAGATTCAACATAACAGGCTTAATTTCATAAAAGGTAGCATCAGGAGCAGGTGAAGCAATACGAATGCTTAGGAAATCATTGTTATTGGTGCGAGTGAAGTCACACAACTTGGTGTTCTCAGCAGAGTTCATTTTGGCAAAGGTGGGCAAGCCAAAAACAGCAGCAGCAGCTAGAGTAGGAACTAATTTTTTTGTGTTTTTGAATAAAGAAAGCAAACCAAACTAAACTATTTTTTTGAAGTTTTTTGAAAAGAGGCAAAAAAAACCAAGAAAAAGAAACTAAGCAAACTAAAAACAAAGTAAAGAGAAAGGAAGTGAAGAACTCCCCTTGTGAAGACGTCCTTAGCCTCCCCGGCAACAGCGCCAGAGAACTTGATGGCTCACATGGAGCCTGTTGGGAACCCCAAGAGTAAGGTGTGAATCAGCACATCAGCAAGTTTTCCCTCAGTAATAAACCGAGGTTATCGAACTAGCAGGAGGAAGGAAACATCACACAGGTGTTGCAAGCAATGCGGAAACCTACACAACACAAACTCAAGACTTTGCCCCAACGAATCAGTGAGGTTGTCAAGCTCACCGATTTGCTGTAACAAAGGATTAAACATATGGTGTGAAAGGTAATGGTTTACAACAAGTAAACAAGTAACAGTGGAAGATGTATCAATGGTAAAGATTGGACCGGGGTCCATAGTTCACTAGAGGTGCTCTTCTTAGATAAACAACATGGCATGAAGGGTAAACAAATTACAGCATGGCAATTGATAGGAACTGAGCAAGGCATAACAATGCAATACCAGACAAAAAGATCCTATGAGATTCGATTGGGCAATACAACAATATACATAGACCGTCATCCAACTGCATCTATGACTAGAAGTCCACCTTCAGGTTATCATCCGAACCCCCTCCAGTATTAAGTTGCAAGCAACATGCAACTTCTTTAAGGAAAATGTGTAAGGTAAACAATCCACTTGTTCCATGAACAAGATACCGTTGTTTTCTCCCTAGTGGCAACAACACATCTACAACCGAAGAGATTTCTGTCACTTCCCTTGGAAACTAGAGGCATGAACCCAGTATCGAGCATAAATACCCTCTCTTGGAGTCACTAGCAACTACTTGGCCAAGATAACTACTAACAACGGAGAGCATGCAAGATCACAAACAACACAGACATGATAGAATCATAAAGACAAAACCATTAATTCATCTGACATAGTTATCTCAATATCCATCGGATCCCCGCAAACACAACATGCATGATTACAAATAGATTAGATCTTGATCATGAACGGAGCTCACAAGATCTATACATGAAAGCACAAGGAGGAGATACAACCATCTAGCTACTACATGGACCCATAGTCCAAGGTGGAACTACTCACGCATCATACCGGAGAGAAGGCATCCGAGATGATCTCCCCTCCAGAAGGGTGCCGAAAAGAACTTCAGATCCCCCCAATCTAGGGACGACGGTGGTGGCGGCGGCTAAAGAAGGTTTCGTTGAGTTTTGATTGGGTTCCTAGGGTTTTTGCATCGAGGGCTTCTTATAGACGAAGAGGCGAGGCTGGGAGGCGGCCAGGGGACCCACACCCTACCCAGGCGCGGGGTGGGCCCACTCGTGCCCAGGGGGGTTCTGGCCGCCCTGGTTCGCCTCTCCATCTTGTTTTCTAGATTCGTGTCCCCACGGTAAAATATTAACTTTGGCTTTTGTCCCGTCCAATTACGAGAATATTGATTTTCTGTCTTTCTGAAACCAAAAACAGAAGAAAACAGGCAACTGCACTGTGGCAACTTGTTAATAGGTTAGTTCCAGAAAAGATACAAAAACACCTCAAAGTGTAGACAAAGCAAAGCAAAGTAGATACTAAATAAGCATGGAGCATCAAAAATTATAGATACGTTTCCGACGTATCAATATCCCTCCTGCATGGTTTAGTATATGACTGTAACATGGTGTTGAATTGGTCATTGCAGAGGTTTGGTTAGTATAGTTGATAGTGTGATTCAATTGAGTTTGCATTTTGGGTAGTTCAGATGATACTGTGAGGCATGTGTAGCAGGTTTGTGGTGATGATCATTAAAAATTACATTAATAGATGTTTGGTTTTGGCTCACAGAGTGCCATCACTGTGATCGTATTGAGCTATTTTTATTTAGTAATAACCGAACAAAAGATAAATTAATTCATGATATATCTTCATTGTGCATACGTTGGATCAGCTTGATTGAAAAACAATATCCAGTTAGCTATTATTAGTAAGCCTATAAAGAATTCAACCAACTCCAAAAAAAACTGATGTGGTGAAATTAGGTTTTGGGTATGATTATGAAATTAGCCAACGATATAGAAAAGTTGTCTACTCTCTACAAAGTAAAAAAAATTACGATGACCAGTTAGTTGTTTTTGGAAACCGTGAATGTAATGTAGCACCATACTTTGACATGATAAACTATTCTCTTTTTTCTTTTTAGTTTGGTGTTGGTTGTGAACTTATCTATAGTGGCTCATTTTGTTATTTTTGTTACAGAGATATCCTTTTAGGTTTAATGA
Organism: Avena sativa; assembly: GCA_916181665.1. NCBI lineage: Eukaryota > Viridiplantae > Streptophyta > Magnoliopsida > Poales > Poaceae > Avena > Avena sativa. The sequence goes on from OV702293.1 coordinate 428,230,184, forward strand.
AAAGAGTAATCAAACATCGATCTTCAGATTTGAAAGTTCTGCGACTCTTGATGGTTTGAAACTGTTAAATTTCTTCTTAGGATGTCCCGTGTTGAATATCCCTGGAACCATATTCCCCGTGGAGAAGTTTTACAACACATATCGTCCAACAAATTATATAGGATCTTCTCTCTGAACAGCTATAGGTACGGATTTCTCCTTCTTGTGTAACTATTACAACCTTAAACTTTCACAATAGACATGTCAGTATTTATGGTACCTCCTAAGATAGCTATAAGTATTTGTCGCTTGTGCATTACATCAACCACAAATTGATTCATTGTCAGCATTGATAAGATCTTTATCGAACTCCTGGAATTTCTATTCCCAACAAGATTTCTGTATTTATGTTTCTTGAATTGTAGGGTGAGTTTGGATTTGATTTGTGTGCTAAGGTAGTTACATGTACCAATGTAATAGAAAAAATCAAAATATTTTCATGATGACCTTTTGGTAATCCAATTGTCTGATGGTAGTATGGTAGCACACAAAGTTGTGGTAGCACTGGATACTCTCTCGACCCGATCCACCCCTGATTTTGACATATCCATTGGTGATTGGTCCAACATCTGATGTTAATCTTCCCTTAAGCTGTACCGCTTTGTCCCTGATGAGTTTATCATGTACACGCATCCAAGCACTAGGATGCCAACATATCCTAGGCAATTCTGTTTCGATCTGATAATACCTTTACAAACACTAGCTAGAGCTTCACTGGCCAAGTCCCACTCCTTGCGGTTGATTGTGACACCTTATAATGCCTTCCATGTTGTTGTGTTGTCATTGTGTGGTCGTCGTGTCTTTGATGAGTAGGGAGGTAGTTCAGAAATGTGGTGGCATGGTGGTGTGAGTTGCTATGACTAAGAAAAACCTTGGGAGGGTCATGTGGTCTGGTTGGCTTGGCAATTCCCTTGGCTCTTATTCACTTGACACAACCTAAATTTTGAAGGCCCTTGACTGAAAGACGTATACATAACATACTGCTGGTTTGCCTACTACTCGCCTAGCTCGTGCCTTACTACAACTATTTTGGTGGCATAAAATTATCTGATGCACACATAAATATGGCGATAGGATAGTTTTGATGTGTTATGTGATTATATTTTGGTGGAAACTAATATATAACTTATATGGAAATCATACAATTATGTTTTTATGCTTTTGTAAAATTTGATTCTAATGATTTATATATTCTTAAATTATTGGAGATCTCTTTTCTAAGACAATACTAATAGATTTTGCTTTGGCAGATATCCATGTTAAGGAATTTCCTAGGGATGTATTAATATTTATGAAAGGAAAGGTCAGTACCTCAAAGTTTACCACTGTTTATGCTCTTATATACAACTTTGAAGGGCATACTCTAGTCTTTTTCACACTAAGGAAAGAATGCTTCTAAACAGATTTAGTTGCACCATTTAATTTAGTTTGTCCTCATTCATTTCACTTTTAGTGATTGGTGTCTAATGCAGAAAGTTCATGCGTAGAGTTTGTAACAAATATTTTGGAGATAGTTTGTAATACCTGCTACCACTTGGGCCTAATTTGTGACCAAATTATTATTTTTATAAGGGAATGAAATATGCAAAAAATAATTTCTTTGGATCATGTTTTACTTAGTTACTTTTGAAAATATTCTATTTCTCTTATCTAGCATTAACTTTGCTCATGATGGTGCTTTGTGTTAGATGTGAAACTTCTCTATTATTTTGTCATACTTAAGTAAACTGTTGGTGTATTTTTCAGGATGACATTGACAAGATGGTGTCAAAATTGGAAGAAAGAGTTAAAAATCTCGAGGAAGTTTCCCACTCCATGGTTCTTTGCCACCTGACAGCAGGAAATCAGCTAATCTTCCATTGCATATGTTTTCTTGATTTCTTTTGCCCCAACATGGAACTTCTGTCGAGATGGTTTTCTTTGGTCACATAGCCTGCGATTTGGTCCACAAGTCCATCGATGTTCCGATCCTGAGAATTACGCCCTGCTCTCTACTATGCTAAAATATCCGGTATAACATGCATGAAATATGTCATCAATTTCATTGTGTCACGGTATTCTTTTCAGACCACTGATATCCGCTTCTTTATTAAATTTTATTTTGAAGGGAGCTCTATTCTTACGGGCTTTGATGTGACGTTGTTGGTCACGTATGAGTCAGCTGAAGGATCTGCTGATAAGGGGATCGGGCGGTCCTTCAAGGCCTACTGATGTATCCCTGCGGACACCACCTCCTGATCTTGCGTCAGTTTGTGTATATATGATTGGTTTTCTTTGATTGTTTGGTTCTACCCGGTGTTTTTTTAAGCTATTTTTTGCTCTAGGGGACGCTTTATAAGGAATTCTACAGTGATGGAGATGGGACCGGGGATCTAGGTGCTGATGATACGGTGGCACTCTCAGGGCAACCTTCCAAAAAAGGTTATTGTTGGTTTGTTTTTGTTTTTTGTTACCGTTGGTTTTCGACTGACCATTTTTTCTTACGCCTCCTTTGTGTGGCCAGAGGTGGTACCTTGAAGATACAGTCGTTTGTCGAGGGTGTAGACTAAGACGGGAAATAAGGTATTGTGGCTTGTGCTTGTATTCTACACTTCTGCTGGATCTCTTGCCGGAATCACAATTCGGCTGACAGTGTCAGTGTGTGATTCTTTTCATGCCGTGCGCGATTGAAGTTTCCCTTGAATTTGTTGGTTGAGGAGGTAGCATGTTGTATCCCTAGGATTAATATGCCTCTGTGTTTTGCTTTCATGTGGCTTGTGTGGAGCCGAACCTATTGTTCTTTCTAGATTGGCGTGCAAGTGTACAAGGAGAAACATGTTGTCCTATATTATGGCTGCGTATGTATAGATGATGTGTATGATCGTTTGGTTGGTTATCTCATGATCTTTTAGTTGGCTCGCTTAATTGTGCATTTATTTGTTAATTCTTATATATGCCAGGTTGATTGGTTCGAGGAATAGACGTTCGGGCATGCTTATTTCTTGACCTTGCGGGCTAACAGACAGGAATGACTGGCAGATCACGTCCACTCCCGTCCCCCATGCCGTCCATCGATTGCAGTTATTACCTACTCTGCATAACCAGGTTGCTAATACTGTAGTAAACCTAGATATGCATGCTGCAGTAAACCCAGATCCACAACTATTACATGCTCGCTTAACTAGGTCGCTAATAGTGCACTAAAACCCGATCAAGTGGTGGACTACAGATGCGATGCAACAGCCACGCCCTGAAACAACACTTTGCAGGTGGCGCGGTGAAGTGTGTGTGTCTGTCTAATGGAACATTATATATGAACGACGTACATGCTCAAGGAAACATTATACATGAGCGGCGTACATGCTCAGGGGCACCTATAGCGGCACGATCATTTTAGACACGCAAATGGTCCGTTTTGATCCTTGGGATAGCCACAAACAAGAAATGGGTCGCGGTCCGACCACCCAAGCCAGTAGACTCAAATGGCCCATGGCCTAGACTTTTTTCAACAATTTTCATTAATTTAAAAACATAATTTACATAGTGAAAAAACCTAGAATGAAACCTAGACGTGTACGTTGTCTGAGCCGCCGACGGCAACCGAGCTAGCTACTCGTCATCGTCGATCGAGAGGCCGATGTACGACGGCGGCATCATGTGGGCACGCCGGTGGCACCGGTGGAGCTGGCGGTAGTGGAACCTCCTGCCCAGTCCACATGGCATGCGGCGATGAGTGTGGTGGCAGCGGTGGTGGAGGTGGTAGATCCACCTCATGCACCGCCACCATCGAAGTGAGCTGGATGAATTCCTCCAGCCTGACCCAGGTATATTTGTTGTTCTCATTCTACTTGGACATCTTCATGGCGCATGTGGTAGGTTCCTCCTCGTTGTAGTCTGTGAGAGGGTGACCCTACCTTTCTGCTTCATGACGACGCTCCTTTTGTCGCCATCGCCGGTCTCCTCCTCATCGTCAAAGTCCTCGGCGTTGTAGTGCGTGAGGAGGTTGTCGTACTCCTGCCCCGAACTCGCCCCGATACAAGCTCTCCCGCCGCGCATCGTGCTCCCAGGCGAGGAACTTCGCCCAGAAGTCCTTCCGGTGGTACATCAATCATGTCGCAGCACCGGCGGGAGCAGTGTGATGCGGCAGCACATCTCTGCTTCCAGCGCAGGCCGTTAGCCAGCGGAGGTGGCACTAGCACTTGTCAACGTTAAGGTGCTAGCCGCAAGAGAAGGAGACGTCGTGGTGATCGCACGGATCCCCCTCGTCCCACCGCCGATTGCATTCATGCACCGGCACGCACCGACAGTCGTGTTCCCGTCGTTCGGGTTGTATAGCGGGTATAGCAGCCACCGGGCCCACAAAATCTTCCGCCCGTGGAGGTGGCGGTAGATTACAATGGCTTCTGATCGGAGCCAGTCTAGCGTGGTGGAGGCAGTGGAGTTGGCGAATGCCAAGATCGGCGATGACCCGAGGTCGAATCCGTCTCATGTCGTTGGCGGTCTTCTTTAGCCACGACGACATCTTCATGGCGCTGGATAGGGTGAGAGGGGAGGGCAACGCCGCAGGCGAGGGTGTGTTGGGGGGAGAAACAGCTGCAAGGTCAATATAAGAAGCCCTGGCTATCAATGTTGGTACATGCTCCAAAGGCTTCAGCATAAATACTGGTGTAGGAGTTTAGGCATCACGTCGCAGTGGTCAGTGCCGGCATTGATGGCCCCTGGCTGCTGGCGGCGGTTAGACTTCTGAACACGAGATTCCAACGGCCATCACATGCATCATCATGCGGAGGCTGTTGGATTTTTTCTAGGAGGGCCCGGTTCGAGCAATAGAGGACATGCGCTTGGTCCACGACGCGTCCGGACCAATGATTTGCACCCCAAATTTGGTGTAGAAATGGATCATGGTGGATGCGTTTGTCTGTTTGGAGTCCGCTTCTAGAGCATTCCTGACCTGGCCTCCTGTCTGCGCGTATAGGTTTCGACCAGCATAGACCAGACGAGTGGTGCCTCTAGAGATGCCCTAAAAGAGTGATGTGCTCATATCTAGCCACCATGGATCCGTTTACTATGTCCCCTGCATTGCCCTCTTCTAGCGACATGGGGGAAACCCTAGTCGTCGCCGCCGCTAGGGGCTGCCCCACCCTCCCTTGCATCGCCGCCGCCAGAGGGGATGTCGGCAAAGCCTACACGTGCCCCGGGGATGGTGGCGGCGGGGCGTTCTGTGATACTTTGCGTGTGCATATAGGCTTCCGGTGGGGCTAGTTCGTGGCATCAGGGCAAGCTTGACGCAGGTGGCTATGGCGGTGGTGGGGTGCGGTGATTAGCGTAGGTGTGAGCGGCCACATAAGTCGTCGCGTTCGGCGCTCGGCCTGGGCAGGTCGAGGGCGGATGGGTAGATGGCGTGCGGCTCGTGAGCTTCTCCACAAGGTGGAGTAGGTGCGGCCTGGCGCTAGGTGACCCTTAGCGGGGTGGAGGTGCAGGGGTAGAAGGGTTGCTGGTTAGGGGAGACCTTCGTCTTCCGTCCAGCGTGCTCCTCAAGAAGATGCAAGGGCGGAAGGAGGTGAAGGCGGCAGATAGGTTTGGCCCATCTGGTGCTTGCTAGACTGGTGGCATTGGAGAAGCAAGGTGGACAAGGTAGGGAGGCAGCAGGGCGGCGTGGCCCATATTTAGGCCCATCCGGGTCCGGTCTAGGCCTGTAGAGGGCTGCTGATTTGGGGAGTGCGGCCTTGGCCCGCCTCCTAGCTACGGCTATGATACCAGATCCAGGCCAGGTGGGCCCAGATCCGATGACCGTCGGCATCCCCCTACCATGGCTTGTTCCCTTTGCATCCAGATCCTCGACGGGTCTAGACCAGGCGGGTCTAGGCCTAGGGCTGGCTTCCTCGATTGAGCCGTCGGAGCAACGGTCTGTGTCGCTCCGGTGTGTGGCATGTTATACCTCAGACCGGCGGCGGTCCGGCAGGTTCGGGTGACCATAGTGGGGATGGCGCTGCTACTTGGTGGCGGGGGGGTCTGCGGTGGCGGCGGACTCACTGGTGGATGGAGGAGTATAGACTAGAGCGAGGGTTCACGACGACAGTGACACCTTTGTTGAGTTTGGCGGCGGGGCTTCACGAGCCCTTTTGGGTTCGGCCAGGTTAGAGAGGGTCTGGTTTGCCCTTGCCGTTACATCCGGTCGGCTATCGCCCTCCGGCGGTGGAGGTAGTTTCCTCCCGCGTGTCACTGTACCATCGACCCCCGCCAAAGTTGCTTCTTTTAGGTCGTACCAGCCTCACATCATGGGTCACAGTGAGACGATGGTGGTGATTGCAAGACCGTGGTGTCGTATGTTGGTGGGCGACGAGCTTGGTGGAGCAATTCGAAGCGTTCGGGAGTGTGGTTTTTTGAGGGGTCGGGAGAAATCCTTGTCGTCCAGACACCGACGTGATAACGCCTGCGGGTGTCGCCGTCCTTCCTGAAGGGCGTCGGGTTTTCGTCGAGCCACGGTTGTTGGTTTTGTTTTCTCTTTTTTCTATTTTGTTTTCTTTATTGTTTCTTTTAGACATTGTAATATTTCGACAGCGGTCTTAAACAACCTGTTTGGAGGCTAGTAAACGAGATGGAGGAACCCAGAGTACGGTTGTTGTGAGCGGTCTTTTTCTACAATTGAATTAAGTGCCGGATCGGTAGTAGATCGCTGCTAGATCTTGATCACCGTAGCATTCAAGAGCTGCCGGGGGTTGCAGGCTTGCAGGAAAAGACATGGCGGAAAAGCAGCGGCGGTAATAACAGCCCCGGCTGCCGTCGTGGCCGCATCTCGGCCACTCGCACAGGGGCGCCGCATGTGGCGCCATTAAGGTTAATAATAACATCGTGGCGGGGCGGCGATCTCTCTCGATACTATAGGTCCCTTTCCTGGCTTTCCCCATGCCACCGGGAAGGTGGCGATCGATCGATCGATGGATCGAGTCGATCTATCCGTTCCGGCGGCCCGTCCTGTCGCTGGTATGAATTCCGCAGGGACTTGTGTGCGCCCCCTCCGCTGCCCACGCGCGCATTGTGCGCTGTGTGGACGGCGCGGGCGGGTGCCGCAGCTGCTTCGTCGCCCGTCGATCAATCGACGCATCATCGTGTGATGACGGGACCACCACCACCACGGGGACCTCACGCGCGCGCCCGTCGCTCTCCAGTGGAGTTGCAGTACTAGTACTGTAGTACTCTCGGCCAGTGTAATGCTGAGTGCTGACCGCTCATCAGCTCGCAACTACGGAACTACCAACCGGCCACACCTCTCCAAGCCGCGGACGGGACGGGACGGGAGCTATATATGCGCCGCGCGCTCATCTATGTTTCCTCCAGCTCCGTGGTGTTTTTAGCGAGCGAGTATATCACCAACCCGCAGCAGACTCCTTGCCCCGCGCGCCGGAAACTTTCAGAGACGATGGACCCGTACAAGTACCTCAACATCCGTCTCAACCCCGACGGCTCGCTGGCCCGCAACGGCGAGGCCAAGCTCCTCCCGCCGGCGCCCTCAGGGGAGCTCATCGCCGTCACCAGCGCCAGCACGGACGGCCCCGCGCGCCGCATTGTCCACTCCAACGACCTGCCGCTCGACGACGCCAAGGGCACGAGCGTCCGCCTCTTCGTGCCGGCCGGCGTCGACGACGGCGGCAGTAGTACGCTGCCGCTGATCCTCTACTTCCACGGCGGCGGGTACGTGCTCTTCCGCGCGGCCTCCGAGCCCTTCCACAACACCGCCGCGGTGCTGGCCGCCACCGTCCCCGCCGCCGTCGCCTCCGTCGACTACCGCCTCGCGCCCGAGCACCGCCTCCCCGCGGCCTTCGATGACGCCGCCGACGCGGTCCGCTGGGTCCGCTCCTACGCCGCGGGCTCCCCGGGCAGGCCGGTCTTCATAATGGGCTGCCACAACGGGGCCAGCATCGCGTTCCGGGCCGCGCTGGCGGCGGCGGACCAGGGCGTGGAGCTGCGGGGCCTCATACTCAACCAGGCGCACCACAGCGGCGTGGAGAGGACGGCGGCTGAAAACGCGTCGGTGGACGACCGCGTGCTGCCGCTGCCGGCCAACGACCTGCTCTGGGAGCTCGCGCTGCCGTTTGCCGCCGACCGGGACCACGAGTACTGCAACCCTGAGACCATGCTGGCCGGCGTGAGCAAGGCGCGGCTAAGAAAGCTGCCGCCGTGCCTGGTGCTCGGAAGGAAGAAGGACCCGCCCAGGGACCGGCAGAGGGTGCTGGTGGCGGCGCTGCGGGAGGCCGGGGTGGACGTGGAGGCAAGGATGGACGGCGCCGGGTTCCACGCCATGGAGCTCTTCAAGCCCAACTGCGCCGCCGAGTTCAACGCGCAGGTGGCAGACTTCGTCCGCCGGCACGCGGGCGACCACGGCGTCGAGGTGCACGCTGCGAGGAGCAGGCTGTGATCGATGATCGAGCGCGCAATCCGAGTGGAGGGTTGTTACGATGGCGCTGTCCCGGCCGCCTACGTTTTTCCACGGACATATCCTACTAGTATATTCAATCATATCGTCAACACCATGCTACGATTAATTTGGTCTACGCAGGCAAGTACAATCGAGTGCAATCCGTGGATTTGATCCCCGCTTTTATTCAACCCGTGCCGAGCTTGCTATACTTATTCATCCCTTCCCCGCTTTTAGAATGGATTTGACACGTTGGTTTTTTCCTTTTTGTTCTTTATGATATTTACCTACCGGCACAGCAACTTGAGTTTGACATGTGCTTCATACGATCGGAAAGTTCCTGCACAAAAAGTTCTCTATCTTCTTATTTAATGGCTACTGCACAATAGAAGTAGCCTGGTAGATGTTTTGAGACATGTAGCTTCCTAGAGAATGATTTGTAGCACAAAAAGTCGGTAGAAATGCACCAGTATACGTTCTGAAATATGAACTGACCCTGAGTCTTAGTAAGGATGTTGAAGATTTATCTAGATTTATAAACTAAAACACGTCTAAATACATGAAACTCTAGACAAATATGTGATATCTCTTTCGAGACAGAGGATGTATATAGAACGAATAATTTGGTGCATCGATCAATAGCCTCCATGTGGCAAGTCCTCCCATTTGACTCACCAGCATCCTCTCAATCCTCCAGGTCTATTTTTTGGTCATATACAAGGAAATTTGTTGAAGTTTCGGGCTAAATAGTAAATCAAGTTCCAAACTGATGGAAAGGTTAGATAATATATTATATTCTCAACCCTCACTTTCACGTCTGATCTATTTTTAGTTCTTAATTAACACGAGTTCGTTGTAGACCGTAGAACTTTTTAATCACCATGATCAGGGTCTTAAACTTGTGAGAGCTTGACTCTGATATCATATTAAATTGATCTTGGCTATCTGGATTAAAAATCCGAATAAATAAAAATGGGTAGCTAATATATTATATTATCACAAGCCGTGACCTAAGCTAAGACATTAAACCGCCACATTAAGAAGACATGTGAGCATCATTGCACAACAATACAATAGTACCAGTGGGTACATATTTCAGGTCCATGACAACAATATAAAGGTTGGTGTTAATCAAAGAGCTCTCCCACGGTCCCACTCCCCAGAAGAATGCCCTTGGCACAAAGTTCGGCACGAAATGACCTTGTTTAGATTTTTTTCTAGAACTAACCCGTTTAACCATGCCGTAAGTAAGGATGGTAATACTACCCATGGGTATGGTACTCGTATCTGCATGGACAAGGTATAAACATACTTTTACTCATACGCTATCCGTTATGTGACATATATGGACATGGGTATAGGCTTGTATTATTGGGCATACCCATACCCTATCTGTTTAATTTTACATGCAAAACTTACATATAGAGTTTCAACCTATACGGCTGAGCAGTCTAGTGACGAGTATGAGATTGCGATTTCTAAACTTTCATAATTATAATGTACTTGTCTACCTATTATTGAGTAGAGATAGTTATTTTTTTGTCAAATATGCTACTGGTGAATATAAAATTGTGAATAACTTCTGTACAATTAGATCAACCCGCCGGGTACTCGTCGGGTATGGGCATGAGTAAAGCTTTATACCTACGGGTATAGGTATGGGTAAAGTTTTCTACTTATTGAATACACGGGTATGGATATGGTATGCTCTATCCATTTCCTGCCCATGGGCTGTTCAATGCCACGACCAGGCAAGAAAAAGATCGGATAAGAAAATCATGCACAGCAGTAGATCCGAATTTGTATATGAATCCTTGGTCATTTTTTCTTCTTTGATATCTGAATTTATGTATAAATCCACATGATACATAATGTGTATGATTTTCTTATCCGAATTTATGGATGAAAATGTGGTATAGAGTGTATAATTTTCTGATTCACTGATTCAAATCTTCTTTCTGATTTTGTTCTCTGAATTTCCGTATGAAATTATATGAATCCATGGTCTAGATCTTGTGTATGAAACTACACGAAACAAACAAACTTAATCACGAACCTAGAACATTTTGTGCAAAATAATAGGGAGTAACCTATCAGAAATCATGTTAATTCGATGCGCTTTTGTAATGTCCAGACGTCAATTCAATTCACGAATCTTAAAGCAACATCGAACGGTCACAGAAAAGACAAAGACCCCAAACCATACGTGGAATTGGCTTTCCACACTCCTGTCATCCTCCTTTCCGCAGCATGGTAGAATCGTGACGAGTGAATGTTGTACTGTTCAATGCCACATATCAGGTCATTGGAAAAAAACTTATTGATTTTGGGTAAAATGATGGTTGATAGGCTAACATTGTCGTTCGTGTCTCTGAGCTCTTGATGCTCAGTGCCTTTCTCCATGGAGTCAGTGTCGGAGCTAGCAGGGGTGAGCTGGGGACATGCCTGACCCCTTGCTGGTTTTTTGTGTGACGGAGCTAGCAGGGTGAGCTGGGGCCATGCTTGCCCTCATGCTGATTTTTCTGCGTCGTGTGTATCCACGAAGAACTTTTCGGTTGATCACCCATCCTCAAATGCTCCAGGCCAAGTATGCTTAACATCGAACTTCTTTCCAGTTAGCTTCTGAAAAATATGTTGTAACTGAAGGGTTTCGCAGCATAGTAAATCAAAAAAATTCTACGGATGCGAACGGAAAAGCCAAGATCTAATCTAGGAGATGCAAACAACGAGAGAGATTAGATTGGATCTTCATACCCTTGAAGATTCGCACAGCGGAACGTTCGTCGGAACGTGGGTGATGTAGTCGTACTCGCTTCTCCTCCTCGCGATCCGATCCGATCTAGCACCGCAAGTGGCGATGCCTCCGTGAGATGCACATGTGCAGCACCTCGACGTCTCCTCCTTCCTTGGTCCAGCAAGTATGGTGGAGAGATGGATTGGATATACAACGCGACGGCGCGGTACAAGTGGTGGAGAGTTTCTACAGCAGGGCTTCGCCTACACGCAGTCAGGAGGGAGAGAGAGGAGAGCAGCAGGGCGACTAGGCTTGAGGGGAAGGTGTGTGGGGGTGGTGCGCCCCAGCCCTCTATATATAGAGGGGTGGGCGCCAGCCCTAACCCCTCCCCCAAGCCCTAGGCCGGCGGCCAAGGAGGGAGGAGTGGGGGGGCCAACCCCCTTCTAGAAGCTCCAAACTAGGGTTTCCCCTTGTTTGGCCGGCTGGGACCTATGGGGCCTTGTGCCCCTGGCCCAATGCGGCCAGGGCACTCCCTCATAGGCCCATGCCCCCTCCCGACAGGTGGGACCACGTTGGTCCCCCTCCGGAAGGTTCTAGAAGCTTCCGGTACAATACCGATTAACCCGGAACAATTCCGAACTCCAAAAACGTCACTGCCTTATATGAATCTTATTCTCCGGACCAATCCAGAACCTCTCGTGATATCCCGGATCCCATCCGAGACTCCGAACAAAAACTCATAAACCAATTATCCAATCTATCCTAGCGTCGAGACACGTTAAGTGTGTGACCCTTCGGGTTCGAGAACATGCAGACATGATCTTCTATCAATAATCAACAGCGGGGTCTGGAAACCCATATTGACTCCCACACATTCATCGATGATCATATCGGATGAACCACGATGCTAGGATTCAATCAATCCCATATATATATTCCCTTCGTCTCGCGATATTTTACTTGCCCGAGATTTGATCGTCGGTACCGTCATACCTAGTTCAATCTCGTTCACAGCAAGTACTTTACTCGTTCCGTAATCCGATATCACTTTGTGATTAACTCCTTAACCACATGATTGCAAGCGGTGTTGATATCGATTACCGAGTGGGACCGAAGTATATCTCTCCGACTTGGGAGGGACAAATCCCATCTCGATACATACAACCCAACAGGTACTTTCCGATCACCTGAGAGACACCTTTATGATCACCCTCTCATAGGATGACGTTTGATGACCTCAAAGCTTTTTTCCGATACCAGGGACTTGTATTATCTCATGGTCTAAGGAATACAATATTTGACATAAGAAAAGCTTCGCAAAGATGAACACGATGACACGATCTAATTGCTTCGCTTAGTTTGGGTCTGTTCATAATATCATTCTTCCAATGATATGATCTCATTATTAATCGACAACTCATGTCCATGGTTAGGAAACCTTAACCATCATTAATCAATGAGCTAGTCCATAGAGGCGTACTAGGGACACGGTGTTGTTCACAAACCACACAAGTATTAAAGTTTCCGCTTAATACAATTCTAGCATGGAATATAAACATTATCATGAACAAGAATTATAATAATAACATCTTTATTATTGCCTCTAGGGTATAATTCCAACAGTCTCCCACTTGCACTAGAGTCAATAATCTAGTTTACATTTGGCAACAATCTCACACCCATGGCACTGAGGTGCTGATCACGTTTTACACCTGGAAGAGGTTTAGTCAATGGATCTGCGACATTCAGATCTGTATGTACTTTGCTAATCTTCAGATCTCCATCTGCTATATAATCTCGGATTATATGAAACTTGCGGTTGATATGCTTGGTCTTTGGATGATATCTTGGTTCCTTAGCGAGTGTTATGGCGCCAGTGTTGTCACACAATATCTCCAGTGGGTCCAATGCACTTGGAACCACGCCAAGCTCAGTGATGAAGTTCCTGATCCAAACTCCTTCACTTGACGCTTCTGCAGCTGCCATGTATTCCGCTTCTACTGTAGATCCCGCGATCACGCTTTGCTTGCAGCTTCTCCAGCTCACAACTCCTCCATTCAAAATATAGACGTATCCTGTCTGAGATTTAGAATCATCCTTGTCGGTGTCGAAACTAGTGTCGACGTAACCTTTTACGACGAGTTGTTCATCACCCCCATAGACCAAGAACATTTCTTTAGTCCTATTTAGGTACTTTAGGATGTTCTTCACGGCTGTCCAGTGTTCCACTCCTGGATCACTTTGATATCTTCTCGTCAAACTAAGAGCATTGGACACATCCGGTCTAGTACACAGCATGGCATACATGATAGAACCTATGGCCGAGGCATAAGGCACTTTGCTCATAGCTTCCCTATCATTTACCGTAGCTGGACACTGAGCCTTGCTCAATATCTTACCTGACAACATAGGCACTGAACCTTTCTTTGCCTTATCCATTCTGAACCTTTTCAGAACTTTGTCTAGGTATGTACTCTGGCTTAAAGCTATCAGGCGTCTTTGTCTATCTCTATAGATTTTGATGCCCAATATATAAGCAGCTTCACCTAGGTCTTTCATTGAAAAACACTTGTTCAAATAACTCTTCACATCGTTAAGCATGTTAATGTCATTTCCAATAATCAATATGTCATCTACATATAGTACTATAAATGTCACCGAGCTCCCACTCACTTTCTTGTAGATACAAGCTTCGTAGCAATTTGGAACAAATCCAAAGCTCTTGATCACTTGATCAAAACGAAGGTTCCAACTCCGAGATGCTTGCTTCAGTCCATAAATGGAACGCTGAAGCTTGCACACTTTATCAGCATCCTTAGGATCGACAAAACCTTCGGGTTGCATCATATACAACTCTTCATCAATGTTGCCATTGAGGAATGCAGTCTTGACATCCATCTGCCATATTTCATAATCATGAAACGCAGCAATTGCTAATAAAATCTGAATGGACTTAAACATCGCTACGGGAGAGAAAGTCTCATCATAGTCAACACCTTGAACTTGTTGAAAACCTTTTGCGACAAGTCGTGCTTTATAGACGGTAACATTACCATCCGCGTCCGTTTTCTTCTTGAAGATCCATTTGCACTCAACGGCCTTTCGGTCGCTAGGAGGGTCCACCAAAGTCCATACTTGGTTTTCGCTCATGGATCCCAATTCGGATTTCATGGCTTCTAGACATTTCTCAGAGTCTGGGCTCATCATCGCTTCCTCATAGTTCGTAGGTTCACTGTCTTCTACCAACAAGATAGTCAAGACAGGGTTGCCGTACCACTCAGGAGAGGCACGCGACCTTGTCGACCTGCGACGTTCAGTAGCAGCATCGTCCGAAGCTTCATGATCCTTGTCATTAGCTTCCTCTATTGTTGGTGCAGGTGGCACTGGAACAATTTCAGGTGTTGCGCTACTCTCCAATTCAAGAGAAGGTTCAACAACCTCGTCTAGCTCTACTTTCCTCCCACTCACTTCTTTCGAGAGAAACTCCTTCACAAGAAAGGAACCGTTCTTTGCGACAAACACTTTGCCTTTAGTTCTGTGATAGAAGGTATACCCAATAGTTTCCTTAGGGTATCCTATGAAGACGCATTTCTCCGCTTTGGGTTCGAGCTTGTCCGGCATCAATTTCTTGACGTAAGCTTCGCATCCCCAAACTTTAAGAAACGACAACTTAGGTTTAGCACCAAACCACAGTTCATACGGTGTCGTCTCAACGGATTTAGATGGTGCCCTATTTAAAGTGAATGCAGCGGTTTCTAATGCATAACCCCAAAATGATAACGGCAAATCAGTAAGAGACATCTTTGATCGGACCATATCTAATAGGGTTCGATTCCGGCGTTCAGACACACCATTGCGTTGTGGTGTTCCGGGTGGCGTGAGTTGCGAAACGATTCCGCTTGCTTTAAGATGCGTGAGAAAATCATAACTCAAATATTCACCTCCACGATCGGATCGTAGAAACTTAATCTTTCTGTTACGATGGTTCTCCACTTCATTCTGAAATTCCTTGAACTTTTCAAATGTTTCAGATTTATGTTTCATTAAATAGATATACCCATATCTACTTAAGTCATCAGTAAAAGTGATAAAATAGCGATATCCACCGCGCGTCGAAACACTCATCGGTCCGCATACATCGGTATGTATGATTTCCAACAAGTCCGTTGCTCGCTCCATCATATCGGAGAACGGGGTTTTGATCATCTTGCCCATGAGGCATGGTTCGCATGTGTCAAATGATTCAAAATCAAGAGACTCCAAAAGTCCATCAGAATGGAGTTTCTTCATGCGCTTTACACCAATATGACCTAGACGACAGTGCCACAAATAAGTAGTATTATCACTATCTACTTTGCATCTCTTAGCCTCAATGTTATGGATGTGTGTTTCATCCCTTTCGAGATTTAGAAGAAATAAACCATTCACAACAGGTGCATGACCATAAAAGATGTTACTCATATAAGTAGAACAACCATTATTCTCCGATTTAAATGAATAACCATCTTGCAATAAACAAGATCCAGAAATAATGTTCATGCTCAACGCAGGCACATAATAACATTTATTGAGGTTTAAAACTAATCCCGAAGGTAAAACTAAGGAGAGCGTGCCGACGGCCATCACATCAACTCTTGATCCGTTGCCAACGCGCATCGTCACCTCATCCCTCGCAAGCCGCCGTCTATTCCGTAGCTCCTGTTTCGAGTTACAAATATTAGCAACTGAACCAGTATCAAATACCCAGGCACTACAACGAGGGCTAGTAAGGAAAAACATCAATAACATGTATATCAAATATACCTTTGATGGTGCCAGCCTTCTTGTCCGCTAAGTACTTCGGACAGTTGCGCTTCCAGTGACCCTTGTCCTTGCAATAGAAGCACTCAGTGTCCGGCTTAGGACCAGACTTGAGCTTCTTCTCAGCAGGGGCAACGCGCTTGCCGCCGCCTTTCTTGAAGGGCTTCTTTGCACCCTTACCTTTCTTGAAGGTGGGGGGCTTGTTGACCATCAACACATGATTATCCTTTTTGATGTCCACCTCCGCAGCCTTCAGCTTTGCGAAGAGCTCGGTGATCGTATCAGTGGAACCAATCTGATTGTGAGTCACTACAAAACTTTTGTAGATGGGAGGTAGTGATTGCAGAACCCTGTCAATCTTGAGCTCCTCTGGAATCTTGCAGTCCAGTTGCTCAAGGCGTTGAGTGTAGCCCGACATCTTAATGGCGTGCTCACTAACGGAACTCCCTTCCTCCATCTTGCAGTTAAATAACTTCTCAGAGATCTCATATCTCTCAGAACGGGCCTGAGTCTGAAACATGGTTTTCAGCTCCTCGAGAATCTCAAAGGTCCCGGGATAGTCTTCAAAACGATTCTGAAGGTCTGATTCCATAGCAAACAACATGGTGCTCTTAATCACACCATAATCATCTTTGCGCGACTGATAGACAGCTTTCTCATCAGCCGGCGCAGTAGCAACAGGGGCGTCACCTAACGCATTTTCATGGACATAGTCCTTTTGACCGCCAGAGAGAATGATTCTCAGATTGCGGAACCAATTGGTGAAGTTAGACCCATTGTTTCTAAGCTTTTCCTTCTCAGCAAAAACGTTAAAGTTGAAGTTGGACTTAGCCATTTGATCTACAATATTTGCAAGTACAAATTAGACTATGTTCATGATAACTAGTTCAACTTTTAATCAAATTACTAGATGAACTCCCACTAAATTCAACATTCCTCAAGTTGTTTAGTGAACACGATCCAAATTCACCACACCTAATCCGATCTTCACGAGAAGAGATGTGGCTTCAATGGTGGACAACGAAGTGTCGATCATATCATTCATATGACTCATGCTTAACCTTTCGGTTTATGTGTTCCGAGGCCATGTATGTACATGCTAGGCTCGTCAAGTTAGACCCAAGTATTTCTGCGTGTGCAAAACTGGCTTGCACCCGTTGTATGTGAACGTAGAGTCTATAGCACCCGATCATCACGTGATGCTTGGACACGACGAACTTTCGCAACGGTGCATACATGGGGAGAACACAGTTTTATCTTGATCTTTTAAGTGAGGAATCATCTTATAATGCTACCGTCGCGATCTAAGCATAATAAGATACATAAAAGGATAAACATCGCATGCATATAACTTTATGTGACATGGTATAGCCAATCTTCGCGCAATGATCTCCATCTTGTGCGTGCCGGCATGATCTCCATCACTCCACCATGATTGCCTCCACCAGGAATAACAACTACAACTATTGCTAACTACTTAGCAATAAAGTGAAACTGTTACATGGCGTATAAGAAGTTGACACACAGGTCATACACAATTATAAAGACAATCATATGGCTCCTGCCGGTTGTGTACTCATCGACATGCAAGTCGTGAAACATTACAAAATATGATCATCGCATACAATACACATATCACATCTTGGGCCATACCATATCACAGAAAACACTCCCTGCAAAAACAAGTTAGACGCCTCTACTTTGTTGTTGCATGTTTTACGTGGCTTATGGGAGTAGCAAGCTAAGAACGATTCTTACCTACGGAAAGCCACAACGGTGATATTATGGTTGCCAAACTCCGGTGTAAATCCCATGAAACTATAGTGAGAGAAACTGGCATCCACCAGCCGCATGTGTGGAACAAGCCACACGTCAAGTGCGGAGCCGGTCTCGCGAACGACGTTGCGTAAGGTTGACCTGGACCGCTTCAATCTCACTATCCCGCGTCATAATAAGAACACAAAATAAGAGGCTTGGAACAGAAAACATCAACGCCCGCAACAACCATGTTGCGTTCTACTCGTGAAACACATCTACGCATAGATCTAGCTCTGATACCACTGAAGGGTTTCGCAGCATAGTAAATCAAAAAAATTCTACGGATGCGAACGGAAAAGCCAAGATCTAATCTAGGAGATGCAAACAACGAGAGAGATTAGATTGGATCTTCATACCCTTGAAGATTCGCACAGCGGAACGTTCGTCGGAACGTGGGTGATGTAGTCGTACTCGCTTCTCCTCCTCACGATCCGATCCAATCTAGCACCGCAAGTGGCGATGCCTCCGTGAGATGCACACGTGCAGCACCTCGACGTCTCCTCCTTCCTTGGTCCAGCAAGTATGGTGGAGAGATGGATTGGATCTACAACGCGACGGCGCGGTGCAAGTGGTGGAGAGTTTCTGCAGCAGGGCTTCGCCTACACGCAGTCGGGAGGGAGAGAGAGAGGAGAGCAGCAGGGCGACTAGGCTTGAGGGGAAGGTGTGTGGGGGTGGTGCGCCCCAGACCTCTATATATAGAGGGGTGGGAGCCAGCCCTAACCCCTCCCCCAAGCCCTAGGCCGGCGGCCAAGGAGGGAGGAGTGGGGGGCAAGGAAACCCCCCCTTCTAGAAGCTCCAAACTAGGGTTTCCCCTTGTTTGGCCGGCTGGGCCCTATGGGTCCTTGTGCCCCTGTCCCAATGCAGCCAAGGCACTCCCTCATAGGCCCATGCCCCCTCTCGACAGGTGGGACCACGTTGGTCCCCCTCCGGAAGGTTCTAGAAGCTTCCGGTACAATACCGATTAACCCGGAACAATTCCGAACTCCAAAAACTGCACTGCCTTATATGAATCTTATTCTTCGGACCATTCCGGAACCTCTCGTGATATCCCGGATCCCATACGAGACTCCGAACAAAAACTCATAAACCAATTATCCAATCTATCCTAGCGTCGAGACACGTTAAGTGTGTGACCCTTCGGGTTCGAGAACATGCAGACATGATCTTCTATCAATAATCAACAGTGGGGTCTGGAAACCCTTATTGACTCCCACACATTCATCGATGATCATATCGGATGAACCACGATGCCAGGATTCAATCAATCCCATATATATTCCCTTCGTCTCGCGATATTTTACTTGCCCGAGATTTGATCGTCGGTACCGTCATACCTAGTTCAATCTCGTTCACAGCAAGTACTTTACTCGTTCCGTAATACGATATCACTTTGTGATTAACTCCTTAACCACATGATTGCAAGCGGTGTTGATATCGATTACCGAGTGGGACTGAAGTATATCTCTCCGACTTGGGAGGGACAAATCCCATCTCGATACATACAACCCAACAGGTACTTTCCGATCACCTGAGAGACACCTTTATGATCACCCTCTCATAGGATGACGTTTGATGACCTTAAAGCTTTCTTCCGATACCAGGGAGTTGTATTATCTCATGGTCTAAGGAATACAATATTTGACATAAGAAAAGCTTCGCAAAGATGAACACGATGACACGATCTAATTGCTTCGCTTAGTTTGGGTCTGTCCAACATATCATTCTCCCAATGATATGATCTCATTATTAATCGACAACTCATGTACATGGTTAGGAAACCTTAACCATCATTAATAAATGAGCTAGTCCATAGAGGCGTACTAGGGACACGGTGTTGTTCACAAACCACACAAGTATTAAAGTTTCCGCTTAATACAATTCTAGCATGGAATATAAACATTATCATGAACAAGAATTATAATAATAACATCTTTATTATTGCCTCTAGGGCATAATTCCAACAGTAACTTGTTGGTATAAGTATCCTATCATATTAAGCCCTAGTCTAGGATCTCACAATGCATTCATGTGATGGAAAAAATAGCTAGGTAGATGCAATTGAGCACCAACAACTCAACACTCGAACAAGGTGTTAGTTAGCTAGGTATGTCAATACAATACATCAGAGGGGAAATTGCACGAGCTTGACGGGTCATAGCACATTGGAGAAGGTGGCCATGACTATACGCCTTATGGCTTATGGAATCCTAGCCTATTTGGTTCATGATCATCTTTCAATTGCTAAGATACCGAATCAAGCCTACTTTGGAATGCTCAAATCATGGAATAATATCAATATGCTCAACTAATCACAACTGTTTACAAACTTAGCCAATAGAAGAGTCGGAGGTTGAGTTTGAGTTAAATTGGCACAAGTATAGTAAGGGATACTATCTTGTAGATGGGATATACCCACAGTGTTAAAAAATTCTGAAGTCAATTTATCACCCTAAAAGTGTGAAAGAATCTCGTTTTGTAGATGGGATATACCCACAATGGTAGTTGCTAGGAAGGACGTGGATAGAGCGTTTTGGGATTTTGCAAGAATAATTTACTATTGTTTGTGGACTGAGACGGTTTTGGGATGATAATACGCTTTGGAGTATCATGACAGCCATGGTGATATTACACAACATGATTATCGAGAACGAGTGTGGCCAAAATATTGATCACCACTACGACTTCATGGGACGAGTGGTGAATCCTCGTAGGCTTATGGACCACATCAAGCACTTACTTCAAACTCACAATGAAATTAGAGATGTGAAAACTCATCGCACACTTAAAGATGATCATGTAGAGGTAGAGGAGTGGTCGAAGTGGAGAGGTCAACAAGAGCATTCAATATGCATTTCGATTTTCATAAACTTTCTTATTTCATGCATTAGCTTTGTGCTTAATGATGAATATTGTGTTGTAATTATTATGTAATATTTGATTCTTATTTTCTAAAATTTTATTTTAGTCAATTGATTTAATTATAAGGTGGTTCGATTAGCATACACACAAACATAGCCAACCTGTTTTGGTCAAGCACCATATGCGTAAGTTGTAAAAGCAAACCAATTTCTACTTACCTATATCTACCTCCTCTCTCCATCACCCAAAACCACTTTGCTTATCCAAAATATTGGTAAGCTATTGGAGATGCTCTTAGTTATACACCCCCTAGTTTTAACTAAGAGATAATAAGCATTATGTTTAAGGAGAACGTGTACCAACATCTCACCTTCCTTTTAATCGCAACAAACTTCATCACTTGGGCCATCCAATTCCAATCGATATTCATTTTTCTACAACCTCGACATAACTAAGACTAGTGAAAACACCATGACCTTCTTCTCCATTAAAGATATGGAAATTGTTAGTTAAGAACGGCATCTTGTCTATATGATGAACATTTACTCCATGTAAAAACAACGGAAATGAAATCTAATAATGACAATGCTGCTAGTTTCGACCATTTGAGAGAAAGTTGAGTAAGGGAGAAATACGGCAAAGAGTCGCAATGGCTTGAAGCAATGATTGAGACTAAGCAAGTGATCAAGTCACTACTAGGAAAAACCTTAGACATGGCTCAGTGGAACAGGGGCTCGTGCGTCATGGATAAACCCACTTATCAGTGGCGCATGTGGGTATGGTGCGCCATTGATAAATTTTTTAAAATTAAAAAAAGGCGGGATATAAAAAGTTATGTGTGCCACATGTGGGTATGGTGCGCCACTGATAAATCTTTCAAATTTCAAAAAAAGGTGGGATCCGGATCTCGTTGGCGTCGCCTCGTCGCCGTCGCCTCACCACGGCCACAACCTACCAACGCAGGGAGGTGCGGGAGGCCGTGGTCGCACCTGTAGGAGGCGCTCACGGCCGAGGACACGGATGACGAGGAGCTCAAGTACAATGTCGGCAGGGGTCGGGATGGACCTCTAGGATGGCATGGTGGCAAGATAGAGGACAAGTAGAGGTGGGGGAGAAGGAGAAGGAGAAGGGGAGAAAAAAGAGGGGTGAAAAAGGAGAAGGAGAATGAGAATGAGAGAAAAAGGAGAGGAGAGGAGGATAAGATGAGAAGGGGAGGAGAAGGAGAGAAGAAGAAGAAGATGATAAGAGGATAAGGAGAGGAGGAAAATATGAGAAGGGGAAGGGGAGGAGAGGAGGAGGGGGAGGGCGGTTTACATTTTAAAGCGACCCACGCCTATATGTGACGCACCACTAAAAGGGTGTGCCATAGGTAAGTGGTCCAATCTTTTCTCCACAGAAAAAAATCTTATTATTATAATAATTTTTCTACTTTTCAAATTTTAATATTTAAAAATCGATAAACAATCATAGGTGGTTGTAAGCGGATGTAGAATTTAGCGTAGATAAATTTCATATATATTTTTAATATGAGGTCGTATGCAAAAATTATGATTGTTTTACTATGTCGTAAAGTATTTTTTGTAAAGAAATCAAAATTTATGTTTTTTAAATTTTCCTACAGCCACATTACCTGTGTACATGTCAAAAGATTTTAAAATCTGAAATGTTTTTCATTTTTTTATAAAACTAAAAAGACGAACCACGGGAGGGTGTGTGGGCAGTTTTTTTCCAAAACTTATCTGTGACACATCACTATAAAATGTGGCATAGGTAAGTTTTGAAAATCTGCCCAACACCCCTCATTATCAATGGCGTATCTCCAAGTGATGCGTCACTAATAGTTGACTTATCAGTGGCTTATCTCTCGGTCATGCGCCACTTATAAGTTGACTTATAGATGCCCATGTCTTATCAATGGCCACTTATAGATGGCACTTGTCTTATCCGTGGTGCATAGTTTGGGGATGCGACATTTATAAGTCAACTATTAATAGCGCATTGTTTGAAGATGCGTCACAAGTAATTATCTATGGCACATCATCTTGCTAATACGTCACTGGCTGTCCGATCTATGGATAACTGTTTTTCTAGTAGCGAGTGGCCCACCCTTACCTAGTCAACCCTACATTAGCTCAACACTAGGCACGACAAAAATGAGACCAACATAATTTCAGGGTCTATGCGTGTGGAATATCTAATTGATATGAAAATTTTCAAGGTATTTTTAGCTACTTTTTAGAAAAAGAAACAGATGTTATGTGGGCTAGCCAATCAAATCGTGGAGACTTATTCCTTAATTACTTCCTCTGTCCCAAATTGGATTGCATATAAGATTTCATCAGAGTCAAAATATACAATGTTTGACCAACTAGTTTGATATAACTATAAATAAATAACCAACCCGTAATGAATAGGGAACGTATAGTAATACTATGAATAACCTAGTATCGAATACTGGTAATAATATCAGCAAAAGAATGTTCTCTCGTGCTTCCAGACATGCCGAGCTCCCCAAATTTTTGTACATTCAAAAAGGAATTGACTTCGTAAAAGATGGGATCAACCAGTAAATAGAAAATTACTGATATTCATCCTTGTGAGATTGTCAATTTTGTACCAAAGGTGTCAAATTAATATTATTAAAATTATTCTAAAATATATTTTCATAATATATATATTTTATATCACACATATTCATATTGTTTTGTATATTCATGGTCAAACTTTGCAAGTTTGACTTGCACACAAAATTATGCGCAATATAATATGGGATGAAGAGCTTATAGTTCTAGGATATTAAACAACTTTCTTCGGAAAGATTTCAATCAATTTATAGATTGTAACAGAGTTTGAATATATTTACCGTCTTGTTGATCAAGTATTGTCTTCTATATAAAGGTGTCGACACCTCTTGATAAAGCATAGAAGAATATTATCATGTACTTTTATCTAAATTTCAATAATTAGGGTTTAGTTCTTCCACCTAATATATCCATGTGAATCCAAACTAAACATTTTAAAAAGGGCAGTACTGGGGATAATTCGCTAATATCCCCCGGATCCCCGACCGATAGGTGTCCCCAAAAATGCCCTTTAATCTCGTTTTTGTTATAGCTGACCCGCTTTTGCTATAATTTTATCCGTGTTACTACATGTAGCAGAAAATGGTTCGTCCAAGAGAGAAAAATAAAAAGGACAGATCTCGTCGAAGACCTCGCCTGGGTTTTGCCGAAGAATTTATAGCAAAAGTTTTGTGCTAACGTAGCAAATCTGACTTCGTCGGAGACTTTCGCCGGGAGACCTCGTTGGGGATCTCGTAGCAAAAAAATTACGCTATTGTAGCAAAACCAAAAAATGGTGATAGCAAAAAAATGTGTTAATGTAGCAAAAAATAACCTCATCGGAGACATCGTCGGTGGCTTGGTAGCAAGAAAAAAAGTTAGGCTGCCATAGCAAAACCGACTTTGCTGAGGACTTTCGTTGAAAATATAGTAGCAGGTACTTTGTGCTATTGTAGCAAAAACATAGAAGAAAAATAGCAAAAAATTGCTACCATTGTAGTATCACCCTGTAGCAAAATCTCGAAACACATCCATTGGTTGGTAGCATCAAGACCCTTCATTTGTAGCAACGACGATCAGTTCTTGTAGCATCTTTGTCTTGTCTGTGTAGCACTGTGTCGTGGCTCCACTGCAAACACCGTTGACCACGCAGGAGTCATGGTGGCCTGGTTGCACGGGCGTGCTTGCCGAGTAGAGGTCTGCGGCGGGGAGCAACTCGGGACGCCGTGGGTAGCACAGACTCCGCCTCTGTTGTAGCAGTGCCGCCATGGCCTCTCTGGAAGAGCCCATGGCCGGTGTCATGGCATCAGCGGAGGGAGGGCATGGTGGCGTGCCTTGCAGCGACGGCGGAGGGAGGTCCATGGCGGGGAGGGATGGAGGCCCATGGTTGCGTGCCTTGTAGCATCGGCGGCGGGAGCGGTGCGGTGAGAAGCTCGGTGCCGGGAAGGATCCGCAGGAGAAGCAGGGGCTGTGCGTCGCGCAGATCCAATGGCGGCAGCGAAAACTACTAGTCTCGGGCTGGAGAGAGGGGCTGGTGGTTGGGATAGGAAGAGAATGTGGTATGGGGCCACCTGATGTTAGCGAGACCGACCCGAGGATCAAATCGGTTGATTCCTAGGGGATATGTATCATTTTTCTTTAAAAAATGCCTCGTAGAACTTCTGCGTGCTGCTGACATCACAAAATTGACAATAAAAGTTCACGCATACACAACAATAAATAAAGTCAAATAAACATATTACAACTAGATAGGACTGGGAGAGTGTCACCAATGAACGCAAACACATACAGTACTACTCCCTCCGTTTCAAAATATAAGATGTTTTAACTTTGTGAAGTAAATATATCTAGACTTGTTTTAGTATATAGGTTCACTCAATTTTAGAGTGAATCTAAACACTAAAAGAAGTCTAAATTTATTTTTTTTATAAACCTAAAACATCTTATATTTTGAAACGGATGGAGTATAAGCGAAGGATGTAGCACACAAATAGCAAGTTAATTATCACTCGGCGAGATAGTTAAAGATGTATTCAAAGAAGATGGACTAGTCGAACCCAACATGCATGGAGCTAGTATTGGATGATCGATGGAATGCAAAATCACTAGTCTTCAGATGCCGCACTACTGGCTACGTGCCGGGCGGGCATCTCCTCCTCGGATCGCCTCCTAGTTCTTCTCGAGAGCGGCAATCTCGGCGAGACGTCTCATGCGCTGCAGCTCACAATCGTTGGCGGGGTGCTCCCAGTAGTCTTTCTCTTGAGCGGCTAACCGGGCGAGACGATTCAGGCGCCGCAGCTCCCAATCGTTGGCGGGGTGATCCCTGTCGAGAGCGGCTCCCTGGGCGAGAAATCTCTGGCCCTGCAGCTCCCACGCGTTGCCGGGGTTCTCCCAGTTGTTGCACTGCTCCTCAAACGTCATGTCGCGCTAGCTCCTCCTCTTCCCGCTCGTAGCTTCTCGTCGTCTCCGTCGCCTGATCCTTCGGTTCGGGCCAGACGATCGATCTAGAGATGCTAGGTTGGTTAGTTTACAATCGAGTAGCTCCGCCGGCTGTGTCTTCGATGATATGGGGGCAAATTATCATCGAACCCCATGGCTTTCAACGACTTCCGACCGGAGACGGTGGGCGTGGGCCTCCAAGTCCGTGTCCGAATGCCACTGTACTGCCCCTCTCCACCTCCACGGTCACGGGCCAGGACACTGGATCCTACTCGGCAACGCCAGCGCCCAGAAGGATTCCTGACCTCGGCCGCATCTGAGTGCGGCCCATTAATGTGTGCCAGTTTTTTTGAATGTATAAATCTCAAATTTGTATGTTAAAAAAATATATGAAATATTTTTTGGAAGTTGAGAAATATTCAATAGTTAAAATAAATTCATATAGTTCAGAAAAATTATTCATGAGTTAAAATACATTAACATGAGAGAAAAAATGTTCACAAGGATCAGAAGAAATGTTCGTGACTAAGTCACAACATTTTTTGAACTTTCAATGATCTTTTTCTAGAACTTTATTTTGTTATGTGAAAATACCAAAGATCATATATTAAGTAGAACAAACCCTTACAAAAACACCTTCATAGAATTTGAAAATAACAACCAAGGTCTTTAGGGTATCGATGTTTTCTCCCACCTGCATCCACATGGCACGCTGAGCCGAGTTTGGTGCCTCCTCAGGAGCTCCTAATCACTAGCAAAACAAGGATCAAAATGTTGTAGCGATCGGGAAGTTGCTAATGCAAACCAGAGGAGTTTGCGGCCGTGATCTGTGTAGTAGACTGTTGTCCCGAGAAGAGAACATCAAAAATGGTCAAAACAACACTCTAGATCATGCCAAAAAGAACCAAGGAACACAAACCCTACACACTCCCCGACAAGGCCTGGACTAGCCAACCATCCATGGTCGCAACTAGAGCCAAATGGCCAAGACGCATCAAGAAAAACCTGCAATATATGTAGATTAATCGTGATTTGCAAGTCCAAGCGAGTAGCTACCAGACGATCCTCCTTCCTCCTTACGCCAACGCTGAGAGCGATGCTGACAAGGTGGAAGAAGAGTCGTCAAAACCTTTATTGGTTCTGCACAACTTCGCCATCGCCACCATAGCGTTGCTTCCGTTCGACCAAACCCTAATTTGAGATAATTAACTACAACACTGAGCGTAGTCCCGGTCCACACTGTCTCCAACTGGTAGAATGACAAGTAGAGGAGGTGGGGATCCAAGCCGATTACGACGAAAGAGACGAACAGTTTACAAGAGTCGACATCCATGACATAGAAGGGACACTCTTGGTACTCTCATATTGCCAAACAAGAGCTTGTCTCAGGTTGATCATGGCCTTGTTTTGGAACTTTTGTTTGACAATACGAAAATTCTATAAGTCATGGCCTTGTTTTGCAACTCAGTTGCACCCAGTATTCTTTATCCATGATATTTGAACCCTGACCTCTAAAACTATTTTATGCTGAAATTCCTCATAATATCAGAATTATCAAACAATTAGTTTAAAAAATTATCAATCTTTATCATCAAAGACTATAAATCCCTGACCTATTTTTCACAAAAAACACTATATCCTGAAACATCTTTCAAAAAAAGTAAATCCCAGTTCATAGCACCTCCACTCGATGGCCGTTCTTAGGACGAAATCCGGCACTATTTAGCGCTGGACGGATGTAACTTTCGATCTGGGAACGCCCAGTTTTCCACTTGTGTTCTCAGGCCGAGTTCTCATGCGAAGCAAAAACGGCGAGTTTTCGCCCAAATTCGGCTCAAATTCGACCAGATTCCGGTGTAGTTTGGCATAATATGAATACAGAGCACTGTTCGACATAGTTTGGCATGAATTTAAACATAGTTCGACATAAAATTAAACATAGTTCGGTATAGACTGAAAATACTGTAGGGGTTCGTAGCATGGAAAACAAAATTTGTCTACCGCATACAAACAAGCAAGCCAAGATCTATCTACTAGATTGTAGCAACGAGTCGATAGAATAACTCATCCTCGAAGATTACAAAGTGTTTAACGAGAGCGGATTCTCGTGGGTGATGTAGTCGTACTCTTATCGATCTCAAGATCGTGTAGACGATCCTTCCGGCGCTGCGTTCCGGCAGCGCTTCCGCAGTCGGTCACACGTTCGGTACTCGACTAAGACCTTCCTCTCTCTTATTCCAGCAGGCAGCGGAGGTTGTAGCACTCTCCTCGCGATTCCGGCAGCACGACGGCGTGGCACCGGAAGTAGATGGGAGATCTCGCAGGGCTTCGCCTTAAGCCGGAGCGAGTAGGGTGGACTATGAGAGAGCCTCGGTGATCTAGGGTTTAGACGCACCAAGGAGGAGGCAAGGCCGACGGCTAGGGTTTTCCTAGGCGGCGACGGCTTGCCCCAGGCGGCGGCAGCAGCAGGAGGTGGCGGCGCTGGCGGCTAGGGTTAGGGTTTAGAGGGCGTGGTGTTGTGTCTTGGAGGGGCAGCCCTGCCCCTCCTTATATAGGTGGAGGGGGAGCGCCAAGGGGAGGGGAGTCCCTCCCCAACTCGGTCTCCAAGTGGGCCGGCGGTGGAGGGAGGGAACTCCTCCCCAAGTAGGTTTCCTACTCCCCCTCCACCAAACAAAATAGCCGGCGTTTGACTTTTCAAACTAGGATTTGATTTATCCCTTTATTTTGTTCAGCGATGACACCTAGTACATGATGCAACCATTCCAACTTGTTATGACACATTCATGTACCCTTCCCCTCCGGAGTGTCGGACATTCCGGAACCTTCTAGAACATTCCCGATGAAAACACCGGAACCATTCTCCAACCCCAAAACAGGACTTTCCTTATATGAATATTATTCTCAGGACCATTCCGGATCTCCTCATGATATCCCGGATCCCATCCGAGACTCCGAACAACATTCGGTCTCTTACTCATCATTCAATAACTACTCAAACAACGTCGAATCCTTAAGTGTGTCTCCCTACGGTTCATGAATTATGCGGACATGATCGAGACACTTCTCCGATCAATAGCCAATAGAGGAATCTGGAAATTCATATGGCTCCCACATATTTCTACGATTACTTTGCGATCGAATGAACCACTTACATACGATACCAATTTCCCTTTGTCTCACGATAGTTTACTTATCCGAGGTTATGATCGTCGGTATCTCTGCATACCTAGTTCAACCTCGTTACTAATAAGTACTCTTTTCTCGTTCCCGTGATATGTGATCCCTTGTGATCTAGTCACATGCTTGCAAGCTAATTGGATGACATTCCACCGAGAGGGCCCAGAGTATATCTATCCGTCATATGGATGGACAAATCCCACTCTTGATCCATGTGCCTCAACCAATACTTTCCGAACACTCAATGCCATCTTTATAGCCACCCAGTTATGGTGTGGTGTTTGATGTCATCAAAGCATCCTTTCGGTGATGGTGATATGCATGATCTCATGGTCGAAGGAATTAGGTTACTATGTATCAGAAAGCATATGGCAATTGAACTATTAAAATGACTTGATCTTTATGCTACGCTTATCTATAGGAGTATGTCCATCATACCATTCTCCTAATGATATGATCTTGTTGTTAATAACATCTCAATGTTCATGATAGGGAAACCACAATCATTTATTAACCAACAAGCTAGTATTATAAAGAGGCTTTACTAGGGACTCTATTTTAGTTTACAAATCACATAAGTATCAATGTTTCCTTGTTAATACTATTATAACATGAATGTAAACATTTATCATAAACACAAAGATATAATAATAACTATATTTATTATTGCCTCTAGGGCATATCTCCAACAGTCTCCCACTTGCACTAGAGTCAACTATTCTAGATTACATGGTAATATACCGAACACCCATGGCAGTTTGGTGCTGGTCATGTTTTGCCCTCGGGAGAGGTTTAATCAACGGATCCGCCACATTCAGATCTGTGTGTACTTTGCAAATCTTTATGTCCCCATCTTGGACATGTTCTCGAATAGCGTGAAAACGTAGCTTGATGTGCTTCAGCTTCTTGTGTGATCTTGGTTCTTGCGCATTGGCTATGGAGCCCATGTTATCACAGTAGATAAACATTGGGTCCAGCGCACTAGGAACCACACCGAGCTCTTTAATGAACTCTTTCATCCATATCGCTTCTTGTGAAGCCTCCGAAGCAGCCATGTATTCCGATTCAGTTGAAGATCTCGCCACAACGCTTTGCTTTGCACTCCTCCAGCTAACTGTTGCACCGTTCAAAGTAAATACGTATCCAGATTGTGATTTAGAATCATCCGGATCGGTGTTCCAACTAGCATCAGTGTAACCATTAACAACGAGCTGTTCATCACCTCCATAAGAAATAACCATATCCTTAGTTCTTCTCAAGTACTTAAGGATGTTTTTGACCGCTGTCCAATGATCCACTCCTGGATCACTTTGATATCTGCTAGTCAAACTAACAGCATATGCAATGTCGGGTCTAGTACATAACATGGCATACATTAGAGATCCTATGGCTGAGGCATAGGGAGTTTTACTCATCCTTTCTCTATCTTTTGTCGTTGTCGGACTTTGAGTTTTACTCAAGGTCGTATTGGGCAACATGGGCAAGAACCCTTTCTTGCTATCTTCCATTCCAAACCTCTTTAGAACTTTGTCCAAATATGTACTTTGTGACAATGATATTAGGCGTCTCGATCTATCTCTATAAATCTTTATGCCTAATATGTAAGCTGCTTCGCCAAGATCTTTCATTAAAAAACTATTATTCAAATATTCATTGACACTATTAAGAAGGTCTACATCATTCCCAATCAAAAATATGTCATCTACATATAGTATTAAGAATGCTATAGAGCTCCCACTCACTTTCTTGTAAATACAAGCTTCTCCATAAGTTTGTATAAAACCAAAACTTTTGATTACCTTATCAAAACGTTGATTCCAACTTCGGGATGCTTGCTTCAATCCATAAATGGACCGTTGAAGTTTGCATACCTTGTTAACATCTTTAGGATCGACAAAATCTTTGGGTTGCATCATATACAACTCTTCATCAATGTCTCCATTGAGGAATGCTATTTTGACATCCATCTGCCATATTTCATAATCGTAATATGCAGCGATTGCTAACATAATCCTCACAGATTTTAGCTTCGCTACAGTTGAGAAAGTCTCATTGTAGTCAACTCCTTGAATTTGTCGAAACCCTTTTGCGACAAGTCGAGCTTTATAGACAGTAACATTACCATCAGCATCTGTTTTCTTCTTGAAAATCCATTTGTTCTCGACAGCCTTCCGGCCATCCGGTAAGTCCACCAAAGTCCATACTTGGTTTTCGTACATGGATCCAATCTCAGATTTCATGGCTTATTGCCATTTATTGGAATCTGGGCTCATCATCGCTTCCTCATACGTCGCAGGGTCATCGGTGTTGTCCACCAACATGACACTCATAACGGGATCATACCAATCAGGAGTGGTACGAGTTCTCGTTGACCTGCGAGGCTCTGTAGCAACTTCAACTGAAGTTTCATGATCATCATCATTAGCTTCCTCTCTTATTGGTGCAGGCACCACAGGAACTTCTTCCGGTGCTGCGCTACTCGCAATTTTGAGAGAAGGTTCGACAACCTCGTCGAGTTCTACTTTCCTTCCAGTCACTTCTTTCGAGAGAAATTCCTTCTCTAGAAAGGATACATTCTTGACAACAAAGATTTTGCCTTCGGATCTATGATAGAAGGTATACCCAATAGTTTCCTTCGGGTATCTTATGAAGACGCATTTTTCTGCCTTGGGTTCAAGCTTGTCCGGCTGTAACTTCTTTACATAGGCTTCGCAACCCCAAACTTTAAGGAACGACAATTTAGGTTTCTTCCCAAACCATAATTCATACGGTGTCATTTCAACGGATTTAGATGGTGCCCTATTTAAAGTGAATGTGGCTGTTTCTAATGCATAACCCCAAAATGATAGCGGTAAATATGTAAGTGACATCATAGAACGAACCATATCTAAGAGAGTTCGATTACGACGTTCGGACACACCATTACGTTGTGGTGTTCCCGGCGGTGTCAATTGTGAAAGTATTCCGCATTTCTTCAAATGCTCGCCAAACTCGTAACTTAGATATTTACCTCCACGATTAGAACGTAGAAATTTAATCTTCTTGTTACGTTGATTCTCAACCTCACTTTGAAATTCCTTAAACTTCTCGAAAGTTTCGGACTTATGTTTCATGAAATAGATATACCCATATCTACTCAAGTCATCCGTGAAGGTAAGAACATAACGATAACCACCGCGCGATGCTACACTCATTGGACCACACACATCGATATGTATGATTTCCAATAAGTCTGTAGCTCGCTCCATCATACCAGAAAATGGAGTCTTAGTCATTTTACCCATCAGACATGCTTCGCATCTTTCAAGTGATTCAAAATCAAGTGATTCAAAAAGTCCATCGGAATGGAGTTTCTTCATACGCTTCACTCCAATGTGACCAAGACGACAGTTCCACATATAGGTCGAGTTATCGCTCAATTTCAAACGTTTAGCTTCAATGTTATTAATATGTGTATTTCCACTATCGAGATTCAATAAGAATAGACCATCTATCAAAGGTGCATGTGCATAAAACATATTACTCATATAAATCGAACAACCCTTATTCTCGGATTTAAACAAGTAACCGTCTCGCAATAAACAAGATCCCGATATAATGTTCATGCTTAACGCAGGCACCAGATAACAATTATTTAAGTATAAAACTAATCCCGATGGTAGATGAAGAGGTAGCGTGCCGACCGCGATCACATCAACCTTTGATCCGTTTCCCACGCGCATCATCACCTCGTTCTTCGCTAGCTTCCGTTTTTATTCTGCAGCACCTGTTTTGAGTTACAAATATGAGCAACCGAACCAGTATCAAATACCCAGGCACTACTACGAGTACTAGTGATATACACATCAATAACATGTATATCGGATATACCTTTCTTCTTGATGTTGCCGTTCTTCAAATCCGCCAAGTACTTTGGGCAATTCCGCTTCCAGTGACCTTCTCCCTTGCAGTAAAAGCACTCTGTATCAGGCTTGGGTCCAGCCTTGGTCTTCTTCGTTGGTGTGGTAACTTTCTTACCACCCTTCTTGAAGTGTCCCTTTTGCTTAGACTTGCCTTTCTTGAATTTGGTGGTCTTATTGACCATCAACACTTGGTACTCTTTCTTGATCTCCACTTCTGCAGATTTTAACATGGAGAAGAGTTCTGGCAACTGCTTGTTCATGCTTTGCATATTGTAGTTCATCACAAAGTTCTTGTAACTTGGTGGTAGTGATTGGAGGACACGGTAAATCCCCAAAGCATTAGGAATCACTATACCCAAGCTTTGGAGTTTGTTTGCGTGCCCAGACATCTTAAGCACATGCTCACTGACGGAGCTGCCCTTTTCCATCTTGCAGTTAAAGAACTTTTCAGAAGCCTCATAGCTCTCAACTGCTGCGTGAGTCTCAAAGATCAATTTGAGTTCACGGACAATATCATGTGGGTCTGAATTCTCAACCTTTTCTGAAGCTCCGATTCTAAACCATACAAGATAGCACACTGAACTGTGGAGTACTGAGTCTTCCGAGCGAGCTAAACATTCTTTACTTCATCGGTAGCAGTAGCTGCAGGTGGGTCACCCAGCGGTGCATCCAGCACATAGGTCAAATTACCAGCATTGAGGACAATCCTCAAATTGCGGAACCAATCCGCGAAGTTGCTTCCATTGTTTTTCAACTTTTCTTTCTCTAGGAACGCATTAAAATTGATGGTTAAATTGATCTACAACATATTTGCAATAGTTTAGACTAAGTTTATGACAAATTGAGTTCTAATTAATAGTTAAATTAATCTAGGTGAACTCCCACTCAAAACAATATCCCTCACGTTGTTTTAGTGATCACACGAACCAAATCCACCACATCAAAACCAATCATCACGAGAGTTGATGTAGCTTCAATGGCGAACAATCAACATGTTCATCATATCTACTATATGATTCATGCTTTACCTTCGGTGATCCGTGTTCCGAGACCATGTCTGTACATGCTAGGCTCGTCAAGATCAAACCCTAGCTTCTGCATGAGTAAATCTGGCTTGCTCACGTTGTATACACTTGCGAAATCTAACACACCCGATCATCACGTGGTGCTTCTAAACAACAAGCTTTAGCAATGGTGCTTACTAAGGGTGAACACTTTAAAACTTGAAATTGATGTGCATGAGGAATCATCTTATAATGCTACCGTCGTTAACTAAGCAATACAAGATGCATAAAGGATTAACATCACATGCACTTCATAATATGTGATATGATATGGCCTTTCTTATTTGTGCTTCTGATCTCCATCTTCAAGCACGAACATGATCTCCATCATCACCGTCATTGCATCAAGGTCAATGACGCTGCTCCATGGTTGTCGTCCACCAGCTTCAACTATTACAACTACTTTGAATAGACACGCGGGTCTTAATAAAATTAAAGACAACCATATGGCTCCAGCCGGTTGCCAACTTACAATAAGGATCATTGCATACATCAAATATAATCACAATCATGACCATATCACATCACAACACACCCCTGCAAAACAAAGTTAGACGCCTCTACTTTCTTTGCATATTTTACGTGGTTTGGGGCTTTCAATAAGTGTCGATCTAACTTACGAACAAGAACCACAACGTTGATGTTTGAACTATCAAGTGCCCATTGTAAATTGGATCTATACTACAATGGGAGAGACAGACACCCGCAAAGCCACTTATGCAATACAAGTTGCATGTTGAGCGTGGAGCAAGTCTCATGAGCGATGTCATGTAAGGTTAGCCCGGGCCGCTTCATCCCATCATACCGCAAGATGCAAAGTACACAAGAAGCAATTGATAATAAAAACACCACCGCCCACAATGACCATTGTGTTCTACTCGTGCAACAGATCTACATATAGACACGGCTCTGATACCACTGTAGGGGTTCGTAGCATGGAAAACAAAAAAATTCTACCACATACAAACAAACAAGCCAAGATCTATCTACTAGATTGTAGCAACGAGTCGATAGAATAACTCACCCTCGAAGATTCCAAAGTGTTTAACGAGAGCGGATTCTCGTGGGTGATGTGGTCGTACTCTTCCCGATCTCAAGATCGCGTAGACGATCCTTCCGGCGCTGTGTTCCGGCAGCGCTTCCGCAGTCGGTCACACGTTCGGTACTTGACGAAGACCTTCCTCTCCCTTGTTCCAGCAGGCAGCGGAGGTTGTAGCACTCTCCTCGCGATTCCGGCAGCACGACGGCGTGGCACCGGAAGTAGAGGGGAGATCTCGCAGGGCTTCGCCTTAAGCCGGAGCGAGTATGGTGGACTATGAGAGAGCCTCGGTGATCTAGGGTTTAGACGCACCAAGGAGGAGGCAAGGCCGACAGCTAGGGTTTTCCTAGGCGGCGGCGGCTTGCCCTAGGCGGCGGCAGCATGAGGTGGCGGCGTCGGCGGCTAGGGTTAGGGTTTAGAGGGCGTGGTGTTGTGTCTTGGAGGGGCAGCCCTGCCCCTCCTTATATAGGTGGAGGGGGCGCGCCAAGGGGAGGGGAGTCCCTCCCCAACTCGGTCTCCAAGTGGGTCGGCGGTGGAGGAAGGGAACTCCTCCCCAAGTAGGTTTCCTACTCCCCCTCCACCAAACAAAATAGCCGTTTGACTTTTCAAATTGGCGTTTGACTTTTCAAACTAGGATTTGATTTATCCCTTTATTTTGTTCAGCGATGACACCTAGTACATGATGCAACCATTCCAACTTGTTATGACACATTCATGTACCCTTCCCCTCCGGAGTGCCGGACATTCCGGAACCTTCTAGAACATTCTCGATGAAAACACCGGAACCATTCTCCAACCCCGAAACAGGACTTTCCTTATATGAATCTTATTCTCCGGACCATTCCGGATCTCCTCGTGATATCCCGGATCCCATCCGATACTCCGAACAACATTCGGTCTCTTACTCATCATTCCATAACTACTCAAACAACGTCGAATCCTTAAGTGTGTCTCCCTACGGTTCGTGAATTATGCGGACATGATCGAGACACTTCTCCGATCAATAACCAATAGAGGAATCTGGAAATTCATATGGCTCCCACATATTTCTACGATTACTTTGCGATCGAATGAACCACTTACATACGATACCAATTTCCCTTTGTCTCACGATAGTTTACTTATCTGAGGTTATGATCGTCGGTATCTCTGCATACCTAGTTCAACCTCGTTACTAATAAGTACTCTTTTCTCGTTCCCGTGATATGTGATCCCTTGTGATCTAGTCACATGCTTGCAAGCTAATTGGATGACATTCCACCGAGAGGGCCCAGAGTATATCTATCCGTCATATGGATGGACAAATCCCACTCTTGATCCATGTGCCTCAACCAATACTTTCCGAACACTCAATGCCATATTTATAGCCACCCAGTTACGGTGTGGTGTTTGATGTCATCAAAGCATCCTTCCGGTGATGGTGATATGCATGATCTCATGGTCGAAGGAATTAGGTTACTATGTATCAGAAAGCATATAGCAATTGAACTATTAAAATGACTTGATCTTTATGCTACGCTTATCTATAGGAGTATGTCCATCATACCATTCTCCTAATGATATGATCTTGTTGTTAATAACATCTCAATGTTCATGATAGGGAAACCACAATCATTTATTAACCAACAAGTTAGTATTATAAAGAGGCTTTACTAGGGACTCTATTTTAGTTTACAAATCACACAAGTATCAATGTTTCCTTGTTAATACTATTATAGCATGAATGTAAACATTTATCATAAACACAAAGATATAATAATAACTATATTTATTATTGCCTCTAGGGCATATCTCCAACAAATACAACATATTTTAGCCTAATTCAGCCAGTTCATGCTCGACATCGACATGTTGCCCCTTCGTGTCCATATGTTCTCAACCAGATAATCCTACAGCTGTTGATGCGCTACCGGGCCTCGGATCTCCTGACGCATGGCGATGAAGGCAATCCAGGTTGATGACACCTGGTGATCAGGCTCTGCAAGAGGTCTCTGTCTGTAGTATGGCTCATTTTGCTCGACCAAATTCACTAGGTCCTTCCTCTCATCCTCAATGATCATGTTGTGCAAGGTCACACGGCAGTTCATCACTTCCCACATCTAATCTTTCGACTAGGTCATAGTAGGGAACCGGACAACTACAAACCTCTATTGGAGCACACCAAATACCCGCTCCACGTCCTTCTGCAAGCTTCTTGTTCCTTGGCGAACCGAGCATGCTTGGGGAGCATCGGGTTTTACACAGTCTTCACAAATATTGGCCATCTTGGATAGATGCCATATGCAAGATAGTATCCCTGGTTATAGTGGTGTGTCCATTGATCTCAAAGTCCACAGGGGAGCATGACCCTCAACAAGCTAGGCAAAGACATTTGATGAATGGAGGATGTTGATGTCGTTGTTCGATCCTGCCATGCCAAAGAAAGAGTGTCAGATCCAAAGATCATGTATAGCAACTGTCTCGAGTATCACACTTCAACCTCCTTTGTGGCCTTTATACATTCCCTGCCATGCAAATGGACAGTTCTTCTAGTGACAATGTATATAGTCTATGCTTTCAAGTATCTCAGGAAATCCTCTACTTTCATTGATTGTAAGGATCCGAGCAGTATTTTCAGTAGTGGGTGTTCTCAAGTATTATGGACCAAACACTACAATCACTGCCTTGCAGAACCTGTACAAGCAATTGATGGCGGT
Organism: Avena sativa; assembly: GCA_916181665.1. NCBI lineage: Eukaryota > Viridiplantae > Streptophyta > Magnoliopsida > Poales > Poaceae > Avena > Avena sativa. The sequence goes on from OV702293.1 coordinate 428,267,707, forward strand.
GGACTTGTCCATGTGGAGATAGTCATCAGCACTGTCACCCGGCGTTCAGTATGCAAGCAACCTCATCGTCACTGTGCATTTATGCAGTGAGGAAAACCCAACCATACCGGTGCAGTCCTTCTTGCACACGAAATAGGGGTTGAACAACCGGATGGCATATGCACGATCTCGAGGAAGAGCTTTCAGCTCATCCTAAAACGACGCCAAAACACGGCCTCTTCGTGCAGCGGCTCGTCAACGAAGTAGTCGGTGTACATTATGCAGTAGCCCTCTAGCCGCCGCCTTGCTTTTGCCGAGCCTCCATGCTTTGGCGCTGTAGTCTACGTGTACAGCCGGGCCAGAGAGGCGAGGATCTGCATGTGCTCTGCATCTTTGACGGCTGTGGAGGTCTCTTCCTCCAGCAACAGGGCGAACATCTGCTCGTTGTCGGAGTCCATGGCCGAACGGGCAAAACGCCAAACACTTGGCGGACGAGGTGGTGGGAGCTCAAAGCGAAGCAGAGCGAATGGAGGCCTAGGCCGAGTAGAGAAGATGCGGCGATGGCGGTGGACCTATCTACAGGCGTGGCTTCGGCTTGGCATGGTGGAGCTTCGTTGGCGAAGACATGGCGACAGGGGCAGCTGGGGAAAGCTCTCCGCCCCGGAAAAGGCGAGTGGTGGTGGGAAATAGGGTTGTCTCGCCGACAGGGTTGGCCCACCCAGCTTCCGTTCGTCCGGCGTTCCCAGGTGATTCCCAGTGGCCCGGATTCGGTCTGGAAACGCCAGATAAAAGTTGGACAAAATCTGACGCTATTCGGCGTCCTGAAAACGAGACTGGGCAAAAATGTCATCCGAATAAAAAAACGTTCTAAAAACTCGGGCGAAGATGCTTAAAAAAAAGTTGTATTTCAGTGAGTCGGGTTTGCCCCGCTTCGGCCTATGAGTCCGCGGGCTGGCAGGGCCCGCGTGCTCGGGCACATGGTTCGTCCGCACGGAGTCATGGACAGAAACAAAGCCCAAACTCTAATCCGACGGACCATAAACGGCTGCCCCTCCTGGCCTCCTCGGTGTCGGTGGGACTTGGGAGGCTGGACTGGAAAGAAGGAGTCAACTCGAAACCCTTGTCCCCGCGGACCCTCTGCCCTGCTTTGTTTCCCAACCTCTTTTAAGCCGGCACGCCTCCACTGTCGCCCTCCTCCCCTCCCAACCGACCCCAAATCAAACCCTACGTAGCGAGCAGCGGCGAGCCCAGCGCAGCAATGGCCCCCGGCACCGCCAACCTGGTGCTGAAGGCCGCGTGCGAGGTTTGCGGCAAGGCGGCCGACCTCTACGGCACGGCTTGCCGCCACGCCACCGTCTGCAGCTCCTGCGGCAAAACCATGGCGCGCGCCCGCTCGCCCTGCGCCGTCTGCGCCGCCCCCATCACCAACCTCATCCGGGTACAGCCTGCCCCTCCCGCGACGGCTCTAGGCTTTTATTTCCGCGACCAATGCCGCCGCCGCCGCCACACCTCTCGGCGTGTTTTGGGCTTCCTTGCCCGTGACTGATTTGTTGTTGTTGTTGTTGTTGTTCCGACGGCACACGCAGGAGTACAATGTTCGGGTGGACACCACCGCGGAGAAGGCCCTCTCGATAGGCAAGTTCACCACCGGTCTGCCGCCCTTCTCGAAGAAGAGGATTGCGGGGAACCACTGGTCTCTTCGTAAGGATGGCCCCGAAGGCCGACAGCTTACTGCCAGTATGCGGGTACTGGTTCCTGATCATGGATGTGTGATCATCATTAGTTTCTGTAACCCAACCTGATATGCTGTCATCACGATTTAAAACCTTTTTGGTGCTAATCCAGCACGCAACAAGGAAGCTATGCTAAAATTTCTGCAGTACTCACTGTTGCGATCAAACTTCCCCAATATAACTGTAGTTGCTGGCTAATAATATGGCACAAGTGGAGTTTATTTTTGTTCATCCCATGGCAAATGTACCTGCTAGGAGACCCTTCTGCAGTTAATTGTTCCTTCAATCCTGATAACTTTGCTATCATGTTGTTTCTGTAACGCTGTTTGACACACATGTTTGACAAAACAGGAGAAATACTACAACAGAAAGCCATGGATATTGGAAGATGAAACAGGGGAACATCAGTACCAAAGCCAACTTGAGGCATCACAGTCTGCAACCGCTACATACTATTTGCTGATGATGCACGGCAGGGAATTCCATGCTGTTCCTGTTGGTTCCTGGTACTCACAGTTTCCTTCTCTCCTTATTTTCCCCATTTCATATCTATCAACAATAATCGCAACGAGAACATAGTTACTTGCAAGTTCCACAAATCAGTAGTACTAGTAATTATAATAGAAAGTGCTCTCCTAATTACAGATTCCTGTGTCTTCTTAGGTATAACTTCAGTAAAATTGCACAATACAAACAACTTACTTTGGAAGAAGCTGAAGAGAAGATGAAAAGAAGGAGAAGCAATGCAACTGGGTATGAACGATGGATGATGAAGTCAGCTACACATGGAGCTGCCGCATTTGGCTCGGATTTGAAGGACCTTGATGGTGTAAATGGCAAGGCGGCAGGTGGGGTCCAACCAAAGAAAGAAAATACGAACAAGGAGGGGACTGGTAAAGGCGAGGAGGAAGAAGAAGAGAGAGCTCCAAGGAAAAATGCCCATGGGCTTACTACTAAGGGCGTGGATGATGAGGAGGAAGGTGGAACAGAAGACTTTGATTTGGACTTTGATATTGAGATAGGTAATGCTGGTCACATACTATAAATATCCTTTTTTTTTATTTGAGAATTTTAAATTTGCCCACCTTATGCAGTATATGACATGGTGATTATTATTATTCCAAAGAGTTGTTCATTCATCCCACTGCAGATTTTGTGCAACTAGTTGCCACTGCACCCTGTTATTCAAAATCCAATTTCCAAGCTCAAAAAATCGTGAAAGGATTCATGGATGTAGAAGTCATGGTATATCATGTGCATGATACATCTAAAAATGTTACTGAGTTCGTAAAGTGTCTTCTGGATATGGAGTGTAGTGGCAACTCGGTGCACATACTTTCCGTGCTCATTCATTTTGTTAAACACGACAAGAAAATACTTGCTTATAGATGTGCACAGTCCTTGGTAGCCTTCTTAGCTGGAACCTACTTTTATCAGGTGATGATTGGGAGCATGAAGAGGCCTTCAGCGATGACGATGAGACTCCTTATGTTGACCCAGAGGAAAGACCTGATTTAGCTGATACTGAAAACCCTGCTCCACCAGAAATTAAGCAGGTACATAGAAGTGCACGTGCTTGTGCACACATTTTCAGTTAATATGCTAGGCCTGCTGCAAAGTACTGCAAGTATTCTATTTATTAAATCTACAGATGCTGCTGCCTTCACCAGCATTGTTGATAAAAACATTTCCTATTGCAATACTCTTAGGATGATGACGAGGATGAAGAAGGAGCAGGTGGCCTGAGCAAATCTGGTAAGGAACTAAAAAAGCTGCTCCGTCGTGCTGATGGAAAAAGTGAATCTGATGACGATGACCATGAAGACACTGATGTAGTGATTTCTTCTTAAAACTTACGTATGATTTAAAGTTAATGAGTTGCAGGAGCACAAGCAGTTTGGTTGACTTGCTTTCGTGTTTACTTTTTATCTCAACAGGAAGATGAGTCACCATCTCCAGTACTTGCTCCAAAACTGAAAGATGAGTTCGAACGTAAACCAGAAAACAATCCTGCTAAACTAACAGCAAGTGGACCTGGTATCTGCACTCCACCTGCATCCAGGTCCAATCATAAAAGAAAATCAGGGGGTGATGATGCAAAAACTTCTAATGTTCCAGTGCTAAAGAAGCCAAAGAAAGAACCTGTATGTCTTTTCTTATATTTAAGGTTCAATCACATTGTAACATTGCACTAAATTATTTCTCTGATTGTCATAAATGTGGTACAGGAAACTAAGATATTGGGCGTCAAGAAAGAGCCACCCTCTTCCATGGAACCTAAAACATTAGCTGTGAAGGAGGAGCCAACCTCTTCCTTGAAACCTGTTTCAAAAGCATTCGCTTCAGCAGGAGACGATACAAATGCATCTAAAGTAACAGAGGAGGAAATCAGGAGAGTACTTATTGCAACTGGTCCTATGACATCACAAGATCTTGCCTCCAGGTTTAAGTCAAGACTCAAAACTCCAGAGGTAAAGCATACCAGCTTTGTGATGCCCTTTGATCTGGAATACTGTGATTTCTTAGTAACCGTATGGTTTATGCCTTTTCATACTACCATTTCATACTATGGATCATCTCAGTACCGACTTGTATGTCTGTCAATGCATGCACTCGGCCGATATATTGTTTTCTGTGCCCTATCAATGAATGCATGGGATTTTGATGTCTTGTTATCCTCGTACTGCAGGACAAGAAACATTTTCTAGACATTATGAAGAAAATTTCCTATGTGGATAAGATCAAAGGTGGCTGCAATATTTACCTTCGAAAGGAGTACAGATGAACAGAGAGTCAACACACCCGTATATGCCATAATATACCCTTCTAGCATTGCATGCAATACTCGTGAAAACTGTTGTAGAATACGTCGGTGTAACTGGTTGTCCTTACTCGCCTCTATTCTTTTCATGCCAGCTTGTAACTGCAAGAGAGATTTGTGCTGGTTGACTTGGTCTTGAAAATTAAATTTTGACCATTCATATCTTACATATGATTTGTAACACAGTTTTGTGATGATATGGATCTAATAGTAACATTCTTTATCGGAGGATAATGTTGTTTCTTGAAGTTTTTTGAAATATGAATGTACATCAACGATTTATCATGGAATTGTTGTTGGACTGTATATCAGTCGAACAATCTTGACATGCATGACGATAAGAAACAGTTACTTGATTGCCATTCATCAACTCTCTTCTTTCACTACTTTTGTTTTTTGACGCGCTCTTCTTTCACTATTGCACCTGATAGTGGCAGCAAACAAGAAATTGTTCATGATCATGTTGCGCTCCAGTACTATTGCATTACATTTTTATACTAGATGGAGAATGATGGATCGATGAGAACAGATCATAGACCAGATAATAATGTAATAATAAGTGCAAATATAATATTAATATTAATGGATGCAACACTGAGCATTGACAGACTGATTGTTTTCTCCCTTTCTTTCCTTCTTTTGTCCTGGTCTGTCCTGAGTGATTTGAATCGTAATACTCCCTCCATACCGGTTTAAAGGGCCATCATGTAGTCTAAGAAAAACGTTTGATCATATATTTAGGCAACAAAACATGATTTGTATATCACAAAAATTATACCATTGAAAAGATATTTTGAATATGAATTCAATGGTATAATTTTTAAAAATTATAATTCATATTTTATTGATCAAACTTATGACCAAACTTTTTTATTGGACTACATGCTAGCCCTTTAAACCGGTATGGAGGGAGTAATAAATATCCAACGACTTATTAGCAAACAACACTGAGCATTGAAGATTTGCAATTATGGAAATCAGCACAACAAAATCCTAATTCAGCACACGGATACAGTTTACCCACAAAATAATTTCCTAGTCGGTTCACTTTCTCGACTCTCAAGCAATGGTTGACCTAAAGCAGGCAAGGAGAAGGGCTCGTCTATAAAAAGGAGTTTAAAACACTTCCACTGGACGATTTACCAGCGAGTTAGTCTGTTGCCAACTTGCCACCCAGTTCTTTAAATCCTAGCTACAACCAAACATAATCATGATATTAGGCATACAATGTACTATGAGATAGGAACAATGTCATCTTGCCCAAACTTAGTGTAGTTAGCCCTTCAGAACGGAATGGTCATTCCTGAACATCAATATTGCTAGGAAAATAGATACAGTATCATATACTCGACTAACAACAGCTGATATAAGCCTCCACTGAGCCCATTAAAATAGTTCATTTAGCTGCTTCCACCAAGATTTATCACCGCTTTCAATAAATTGGTAACCTTTTTTCACCGACCATATTTTCCGTAAGACACATCAGGTCTAGAACTTGAGATCTTCAAAACTATTTAATCGTTTGTTTTCTAGTCTAATTCAATTTAAGGGACCAGCCATCAGCACAGAGTGAACAAATGGAGAACGCAGGGGAAAAAACTGCAAAAGGGATCAAAGAAACCCATCAAGTTGGATTTACATGCCAGCTGACAAAGTCTTAACATATTTTATCATTCTATTACATTAGATTCAAATTTGAACAAAAAGTGTTTTTACATGCACAGGACACATACTCCTCTGTTTCACTTATTTTCGGACTGAGGGAGTAATATGTTTTCTTGAAGTGCTGGCCAACTCTGACTTTTCATAGTGTTCCTGAGCAACTAAATATTGTCTTCAAACAGTGGAAATTACCAGGTTCAGACAGCCCAACTCACATAGGTGAATATACCTTAAGTCTTTGCTTTTCTATTCCAAACTATGCCCACACTGGTGAGGAGGGAGTGCCTCTTTTTAGATAGCACAGTGGCCTACACGTGTCTTATGTTCTAAACTGCTTGCACCAAGCCAGCAAACTACCAAGAATATACTGGCTCGAGAAAAGTGAGGCGCCATCTCAGTACAAAAAGAAACGAAAGGGATCTGCGAACATGGAAAGCTTAAAGTCGGCATAAAAGTGGGGCACGCCTGTTTACGAGGAAATGCTTACCAAACATCAGAAGAAAGCAGACAGCTCTCACAAGCCCCAGCAGACCATAGAAAGCATGTCCAAAAGGGAGATGCTTCCCAGTCTACCAGCACAAAGAGAGAGTTTCCCAGTCCACAATATTCAAGTGGTCTTGCTAGTATCATGCATTATATTCCTATAATCATAGCACTTATGAAACTATGATTGTGTATGCGATTAATGGAGAAGGTTCTTCTCAGATTTGAATAGAAATTGCAAATGCTTGATCCATCAAGATTTTTAAGACATCAAAAGAGTAAATGGTTAGACTAGGAATTTCTGTACATGAATTACCAGACTACGATTATGATTAACGAGGTGCTGTTCATATTAAATTTGAACTGAACTGAACTGCCACTGCTTCCTATCAAGATCTCAATCAATTGAATTGATAAATCAGGGTGGTGTACAAGATGAAACAAGCACAAGAATAGAGAACTACCTACCTTTTCCATCTAACCAACAAACTAAACTCACCGGCCTTTCCTGCGGGATCTCAAAGGGAAACCGCCAGGAGGCGATGGTGAGAACTCAACTGGGAGATGTGGTGGTTGACCCTCACCAGATAGCATTTCAAGCACCTCCTCACTTGATGGGCGACGAGTTGGCGACCTCTGGATACATAGGAGTGCAACAGTTATACATAGCAGCACCTGGTCACGGTTAACATCCAGGAGCGCAGAGTCTACAAGATCAAGCAAGCGGCCAACGTGGGCAAGATGCCTTGCCCACGAAATGAGACTCGCCTTCTCAAACTCTGACATGGGCGATGCTGTCACCTGGAGCGGGCGGCGTCCAGAGATAAGAACTAACAACAGAACACCGAAGCTGTAAATGTCGCATTTCTCTAATAGAGGCCCACCACCACCATACTCAGGAGCCACATAGCAGACCGTGCCACGCATGCTCGGTGTGCTGCTCACTGCTCCACCACTCTTGGGCACAAATTCTGAACTAGCCCAATCCATGCTACTCCTCCTTACACCATCAATCCACCAATCAGTGCTGCCATTGCCATTGCCATTGCTGCTCCTACGACTCCAGCTTTTCATCATCCTCCACCTTGAATGTCCCTTCTCGTCTACACCACAATCCTTCTCCCACCACTGCATGCCATTCATGGCACCAGCATCACTCTTTGACTTAGCAAGTGCCCGCCGTTTTTGCTTCTTGGTGAGCTCCTCAGCATACTCCTCACGCCACCACTCCCGTGCCCTACGCTTTGGCTTCTTCTTCTCTGCTGAGATTGTAGGGGTGGTTGTAGAAACTCCTGCAATCCAATCATTCTTTGGTCTCTCCTTCTTGATCTCGGATCTGATCCAGTCCACCACATAGTCCTTAACACCACTACCGGCATTATCCTGACGCCACCACCAGTCACTCCGGGCTCCTGATGCTGCTGCTGCAGCTCCACCGTTGCAGCTTCGAACATTAAATCCACTACCAACACTTGTCTTATCACACCCTGAAGTTGATGCTGCCTCTGCAAGTGAGGTCATGGTGAACACCTCGTCATCCTCTGGTGACTTGGTCGCACCGTCTTCTCCATTCACTGCAACAGCAGCAGCAGTCGTGCTCTCGCCAGCCACTGATACATCATCATGGCATCCACCGCCGACTGGAACTTCACTCCCGACCGCATTTTCCCCAATGGCAGCACTATGTAATAACTCGTCTTCTTCTTCAGACTTGATCCGCGCGAGTCCGAAATCTGAGAGGCGAGCACGGAGGTGAGTATCCAGCAAGACATTGCTAGGCTTGACATCTCCGTGGATGACCGGCGGGTGCACGACGAAATGCAGGTAATGGAGCGCGGCGGCCACGTCCCGGGCGACCGCGAGCCGGCGCGGCCACTGGGAGACCAGGTCGGGGCACCTCTTCCCGAGCAGCGCGTCCTGCAGGGAGCCGTTGGGCATGAGGTCGTATACGAGCATCATCCGGCGCCGGCACGGGTGCGCGGAGAGCGAGTAGGCGAAGGGCAGGAGGATGGAGGACGTGGCGCCGTGGCCGGCGAGGTGGGAGGCGAGGGAGAGCTCGTTGTGGAACTCGCGCTCCCCCTGGAGGGACCCCGCGGCGTTCATGACCTTGACGGCCACGGGCTGGCCGGACCTGGGCAGCGCGCCGCGGAAGACGGGGCCGAACCCGCCCTGCCCCAGCTTGCTCCCCGCCGCGAAGCTGGCCGTGGCGCGCCGCAGCTGCTGGTACGAGAGCCTCCGCAGCGCCGGCGCGGGCGGCGGCGCCATCGCTCCCGTCGCCGGCGCCGCCGCGGCCCGCTTCCTCCCGCGCCGCAGCCAGACGAACAGGGCGAAGGCGACCAAGATAAGCGCCGCCGCGGCGGCCGAGGCCGCCGCGGAGGCCGGGAGGTGGTGGCGGGCGTGGGATCGGTGGTCCGCGACGACGGAGGCGGAGGCTGCCGGAGGCGGGGAGGCATCGGGCGGCGGGGGCTGCCGCGAGGGCATCAGCGGAGGAGGGGAAAAGACAAGAAACACAGCACTACCACTACCACTACCACTAGAGCAGAGTAGGCAGGGAGGGGACTGAGCCAAAAAGTGAGTTGGCTTTTCGCCATTTCTCAGATGCGAGCGAGAGTGTCCATGTCTAATCTAATAATAATCCGCACCTGCCCCGTGAGGAGAAAGGATCCAATGCCGCTGGCATGTGGGGCACGGAGGACACTCGTGGCCCACCGGCAGCGAGGGAAAAGGTTCACGTGCCGATCTGGATGGAGAGCGCGAGAAGGCGCGCGCGCGAGAGAGAGATGGTTGGGAACGATGGAGGCGATGGGATTGGATCAAGGGCCGTTGAGAGCGAATTTAATGGAGGGAGAAGGAGCCGAGCAGGGGTCAACGCAACGCCACAGGAAGAGGTCAAAAGCGACCACGATTTGCTGCGCGGTGGTTAGCAGTAGCAACTGCCAACCGTCTCAGAAAGAAAACCTCGTCTTCTTTCTTAATTGATGCCATTTCTCCTCTTATACTACCGTGTATATATATAATAAACCGAAAGTTGTTTCTGTTCATGAACCATGGGCATGGGCGCATGGCCCTTTTGGGGAACAATGTGCGTCTTTTCGTCTTAAAATAGAAAGTAGCAGCTGTAGTACTGGCTGCGCGTGTTATTACAAATTACGCTCGCTTTTGATTGATTGAACGCGTGAGTAAATAAAGGTTGCTTCACCTTTTGTGGAAGTAGCTTCTTGTTTGCCGGTAACGAATTAAAGGGCACTTTGTTAGGTTAGCATAGAACTAGGCATCCCAAGGATATTCGTTCGACCCTCGCACGCTCTCACAAACTCAGTTGGTCAGGTTTTATATAGAGACCTAAGTCTTGTTTTTTATCTGTCGTGATCATGACCAACTTTTTTCCAGAGCAATTTTCTTTGGAAACATTGGCTGCAACTTATTAGACGCCGCAAAACACACACCACATCACATATATATATTTCAATGTCATATGATGGAAAAATATACTTGTGAAACTTTAAGTACTTCGATACACCTCCTAGCTAAAGTACTTCGCTTTAATGAAAAAGGGAAAGCTCAAACTCGAGGTATGATCACTAGTAGAGTAAGAGCACGATCACTCTTCTAACCATCCAACCAATGTCAGTTCTCACCTAATACTCAATTTTGACATACTTCTCACAATTTTTTTAAGATTAAAAGGGATCACTTCCTCGCTCCATTTTATTAAAATGAAACACAAAGTGTTTTGATCTAAACAAAGGAACTACAAACTAAGAACTACCAAAGTTTCGGCCAACTCGATTACAAAGCCAAGACAAACGACGAAAAGCTCAGGGCATACACCACTTACAACTATATTTCTACCAGATATAGAAAACATCGAAAGAGAGAAAGTTCTTTTTGTAACTGCTCCAGCTCACCTATTTAGGTCACCACATGGATGGATGGAGCTTCCTCCGGATACGCCGTCAGGTACTCCGGTATCGCACAACCTTTGCTCTTAATGTTTGCAATAGATGTACAGGTGGAAATCCACTCAAAACCATTGCAGATCAACTTGCTGTCAGGAACATGCATTTTTTGAGCTTGAGAAGAATCATTTCTATCAAGTTTTCCAACTTTTCACCTTCTAGATATTTGAAGGGGACTTTCTAGTTTCTTAGATGTGTAAGAACCAGGCGCCATACCTATTTCATATTGATCCAAGTAACTCTGTTAAACACTAAAATATTCATGTTATTCCATAAACTCTAGAGAATATAGCAGAAGTAACTACATTTATATGCATAAAGCGTTTATTGCAAAGCCATTTGGAAGCAAAGGTTTTCAAAGTTAATGATTGAAACACCAAAAATCTAAAAACATCACCCCACATCATCTTAGCTATTATGCATTCAAAAGAGAGGTGTTTCATAGATTCAAACTCTTTACAGAGTTCATATTCCACGTGCTTAATTATTCCTCTAGCTCTCAGATTATCTCTAGTTATAACATTATTTTGATAAACAACTAAAGAAAGATGTGGACTGATACGTCGAAAACGTATCTACTTTCTCGAACACTTTGCTATTGTTTCTTCTCTAAACTTGTGTGATTTGGATACAACTAACACGGACTGACGCTGTTTTCAGCATAATTACCTTGGTGTCTTGTTTTTGTGCAGAAAATAAACTATCAGGAAAAATCCCAGAAAATATGCCAAAAATTATATTTCACCAGAAGATCCATGAAGCCAGAAGAAGAGACAGAGGGGAGGCCTGGGGGCGCAGACCCACCCCAGGTGCGGGCCCACTAACCCCGTGCCTGGGGGAGGTCTGGCCACCCCAGGCACCCCCTCGGCCTCCCTCTGCGCCTATAAGTTGCCTTTCGACCTAAAAACGAAGGGGGTTCGATAGTTTTTCAGAAAGAGTTCCGCTCCTCCACCGCCACCAGAAACCAAGATTCGGATCCAGAAACTCCGTTATGGCACCCTGCCGGGACGGGGAATTTGGAGAGGATCAACGCCATCGTCATCACCAACGCATCTCCATCAACCACCGATGTTTCCCTCATCCATGAGTGAGTAATCCCCCGCTGTAGGCTTGGGGATGGTAGGGATTGGATGAGTTCTATCATGTAATCGAATAAGATCTGTTAGGGGCATAGTGCCTAGTATCTCTATTAGTTCTATTTGACTTTGTTGCAACTTGTTGTGCTTAATGCTTGTCACTAGGGCCCGAGTGCCATGACCTCAGATCTGAACTTATTATTGAATCATTATGATAGTATTGTTTGTGATATTATCTGCAAGTTGTGTACACATATCATTGTCCGGATCCAAAGGCCCCAAAGTGACAATAATTGGGACAACCGGAGGGGATGGCTATGGTGTGAGGATCACATGTGTTCACGAAGTGTTAATGCTTTGCTCCGGTGCTCTATTAAACGGAGCACCTTAATTGCCAGTAGTTCCCTAGAGGCCCCGCTGCCACGGGCTGGCTGGACAGAAGATGTTGTGCAAGTTCTCATTACGAGCACATATGACTATATTTGGAGCACATGCCTAGGATTGTTTAGTACCTGGATGCTTGTTATTATTTATCTGCAATGCCCTAGTTCTTGAAGTTACATGTTTAGACTCGTCCATGCAACGCCCATCCATTCATCCCTATGCCTACCGCACTCGAATCCTACTATTACTGTTACTGTTACTATTGCTACTGTTTCACTATTGTTGTTGCTTTGCTGTTGCTACTACAAACTGTTGCTACAGATAAACTTCTGTGAGCAAGAACTACTTCTAGGTGCAGCTAAACTGACAACTCAGTTGTTAAGTCTTGCAAGTATTTTTTGGCTCCCCTTGTGTCGAATCAATAAATTGGGTAATACTACCCGCGAAGACTGTTGTGATCCCCTATACTTGTGGGTCATCAAGACTATTCTGGCGCCGTTGCCGAGGAGCATAGCTTTATTTGTAAGTTCACTTGGATCTATTATTGGTCACTGCTACTCCTTTCATCATGGGGAAGTCTCGTGATGGAAAGTTCCCTATTTTACCATCCACTACAAGAAGAGGTACAATCCTAAACACCTTTGTTGCTCTTGATTCACCGTCTGTTATAAGTAAGTTTGTCACACCACCACCACATACTCATGCTACACACACTGCTACTACTGCTGAATCTGAAACTGCTTTTGATACTCATGATGTTACTTCTACTGTGCTTGATGCAAGTGGTTCATTAGGTCCTTTTCTAGATGCTACTATGGCTAGTCTAAGAAATACCGAAACTCCTAGTGAAGACACTGTTACACCTGTTAGATCACTTGCTAGTGAGAGTTATGATATTAATGATGGTTACATAGAGCTCACTGATGAATTTGTTAAAGAGTGCCGAAACACACATGGTGCTAGTGCTATTAAGAGTCTCCTTGCTAGACGTACTATTATGCCCAAGAAGTCCTATGATCCTAAGTTTGTCACCTCTCACATAGATATTAAAGATAAAGATTATGATTTCTCTCTTGATTTATCTTATTTAGATATTGTTGAGAAAGAACCTTTTTGTGGTACTGAAAATGAGAGTGTTGTGTCTCATATGAATGAGCTTTCTACTATGAGTGCTTTGTTCTCTGATGGTTTTAAAATGCGCAAGTACTTTGTTGCTAAGATCTTTCCTTTTTCACTAAAAGGAGAAGCTAGGGCTTGGTTTAATAGATTACCTCTTGGTTCCATTGATAGCCCTGATTGCTTGATTGCTTCTTTCTTCCATAAATATTTTCCTCCCAGTGCTAGACATGCTGATTTGCAGAGACTTTTTGATTTTAAACAGGGAGAAGAAGAGAAATTGCCTGAGTCTTGGAAAAGATTCGGTTCCCTGATTCATGCATATCCTGGATGTCCATTACCTCAGAATGAGCTTCTTGATATTTATTATAATGGACTAACTGATGATTCTAGGACCTACCTAGATAGCTTTGTTGATTGTGTTTTCAGGAAAAGGACTCCTACAAATGCTGAAGAATTAATGAACAAGATAAGCAAGAATTATGATGATTGGACTTCAATTGAGCTGAATACACCTGAGCCTATTACTCCTGAACCAGTTGTTCCTGAACCAGTTCCACCAACAACAACAAAGAAGAGGGGAGTTATTGCATTAAATTATGAAGTGATGAAGGAAGCTAAAAAGTGTCTAAAGGAGAAAGGTATTAGAGTTGAAGATGTGAAGAATATCTACCTCCTATAGAAGAATTATGTAAGTCAATTCCCCACTCATCTACTATTGAGGTACACTCTCTCCAACACTTTAATGAATGTGATATTCCTTATGGTAAGCCTTCTGATCAATGCTTAGAGGAACTTGACACATTTATTGTTAAACAAGGTAATTTTAATAAACAAGTTCAAAATCATTTATTGGAAAACTCTAGAGCTATCCATGAGTTGAAAGATATTGTGGAAAGAACTTCTAATGATATTAAAATGCTTTGTAAACACTTTCAAATGGTTCAAACCCAACTTGATTAACTTGCTAAGGTACAAAAGGATATGCTAGTTAATGCTTCAGGAAATAAACATGCTTATGGAATTAGAACTAGGAGTGGTGCAGCTACTCAAGATCCTTTATATCCAGAAGGACACCCTAAAAGAATAGAGCAGGATTCCCAACAAGGTGAGGATAGTGGTAGTCCTCGTAAGAGGAAGAAAAAAAAACATAAGAAAGTTGAGGAATCACTTGAACCTGCTGTAGATCCTAATAGTATATATGTCTCTGATGCTGAAACTTAGAGTGGTAATATTGATGAGTCTCCTGATAAGGAGGAAGTTGAGGAAGAACCTGAGAAACACACTAAGAACACTAGGTACACAAAGGAAGATTTTATTGCTAATAAACATGGTAAAGAGAGAGAACCTTGGGTGCAGAAACCTATGCCTTTTCTAGGTAAGAAACATAAGTCAAAGAAGGAAGAACACTACAACAAGTTTTGTGAATGGATGAAGCATTTATTCTTGCAAATTCCTTTGACTGATGCTATTAAGTTGCCTCCTTATTCAAAGTATATGAAGGATATTGTCTCTAATAAAAGGAAGATTCCTAATGAGGAGATTTCTACTCTACTTGCTAATTACTCCTTCAATGGTAAAAGGTTCCAAAGAAACTTGGTGATCCAGGTATACCAACTATTCCTTGCTCCATTAAGAATAATTATGTTAGAACTTCTTTGTGTGATTTGGGAGCTGGAGTTAGTGTTATGCCTTTTTCTCTCTATAAGAGATTTCAGCTAGAAAAGTTGATACCAACTGATATATCTTTGCAAATGGCTGATAAGTCAACTACTATTCCTGTTGGTATATGTGAGGATGTTCCTGTTCAAGTTGCTCATAATTGCATGGTTTTAACTGATTTTGTTGTGCTTGAAATGCCTGAAGATGATAATATGTCTATTATTCTTGGGAGACCTTTTCTTAATACTGCAGGTGATGTCATCAATTGCAATCAAGGGAAAGTAACATTCAATATTAATGACAAAGAGCACACTGTCTATTTCCCCAAGAAGGTTGTTAAGAGCTATTGCCTGAATTCCATTGAAAATATTGAGAGCATCAAGGTTGGAGAAATATATTGTCCCATTCCAGACGAAATTTTTGAAACTATTATGATTGGGACCATTGCTATCAAGTATGAGGTAACATAATAACCTTGTGGAATGCAAAGTTTTGTTTCATATAAGATTGTTTTGGTAACAAGACTTGATCAACCTTGTTAACAAAAGGATTTTAATGAACAAAATAATGTTTCCACTATGGTTATACTTGATTTCTTTTTCCCTTCTCCTTCCTAGTCTTTTCTTTAGCTTTAGTTTTGCTAGTTGTTTGCTTGTTTGAGTTTCTTAGAGCTCCTGTAGTTTGGCTTTTGGTTTGCTTTTGCTTCTTCTGAAAAACTTTTTCTGCGAGAAAATCAATTTTCATACCCTGAAAATTGGCCAAAAATAAAGTTTTCCGAAAAATCCCAGAAAATTCAAAATAATTTTTTCCTCGAAAAAAGGGGCCGAGTGGCACCTGAGATGACCCAGGGGGAACCCCTAGGCCCCACACCCATGGTAGGTGCAACCTACCTACGGGTGGCGCCTAGGAGGGGTCTGGCCCACCTAGGCCCCTCCAGGCTGCCTCCTCAAAGACACCTTCTTTCTCTCTCCCGAAAAACACCGGAAAACTTGCTCAAGCTCGAGTTCTTGCTGTTCTTGCTCGCGATTTTCGATCTCCTTGTTTAGCCCATCTCAAGTGTTGATTTTTGGAGGGATTGTTCCTTGGTATGTGCCTCCTCCACTTGTCCAATTAGATTTGTGATTGGTAGATTGTATCTTGAGTATTTTGCTACTGTAGGTGACATGTTGTTTGAGCTTGCATGCTTTTTCTATGCTTAGAAACTTTGTTTTGCTGTGCATGTGTAGTCCTCTAGCAAGTTCCTATAGTAGTTTCTCATCATTTATCAACTTAGAAATCATTTGGTTTGATGGTTGTCTAAAAATTTCAGCAAGGAAGATGAGTGCTTATCCACTGAATCAATATGACTTGATGGTGCATGAGCCAATGAAGGTTCATCGCGAGGAGGCAGTTTTTCCTTCCATATATCCATGCTATGAATTTATGAGAGCTGCGAGGATTCTCCAATATTTTCAAACCTTGGTTACAAATGCAAGGTTGGAGCACTTTGTTGAAGGTGAACCAATCCAATATGTTAAGCTAACCATGGCTTTTATGCAGGATTTCCAGTTCACTTGGTCTACTTATAATCCCATGGTCCATTACAAAATATATAATATACATGTCTACATGCCTTTTGCTGATTTCTATGTAGCAATTAGAGTACCTCAGTAGGGATCTTGTGAGAAGATCAAGGAGAGGCCCAAGTCACTTGTTGATTTGTATGCTGAGATTTGCCAAGGTTTTGACTTCTCAAAGGAAAGTGGTAAAATTCGAAACATCCGGCTCCAAGCTATTAGATACTTTTCCTATTTCGGGTGTGCTACAAAGGTGCGTCACCATCGGTGACGACAAAACTATTCTCCAAGACATCCACGAGGGTATCTGCGGCCATCACGCGGGCAGCCGCGCCCTTGTCGCCAAAGCTCTACGAGCTGGATTCTACTAGCCAACGGCCATGAATGATGCCAAAGATATTGTCCAAAAATGCAACAGGTGCCAGAGGTTCGCAGATAAACCGCACGCACCAGGATCGGAGCTTAGGCCCATACCCTTGGCCTGGCCCTTCGCCCAATGGGGCCTCGACATGATCGGCAAACTGCCCAAGTCCTCGAAAGGAGGCCACGTCTACCTCCTAGTCACAGTCGACAAATTCACCAAGTGGATCAAGGCCATGCCCGTTACTAATCAAAAGGGTAAAACGACCGTGAAGTTCCTCCAATCCATAGTCTACAGGTTCGGTGTGCCGCACAACATCATCACCGACAACTAGTCGAACTTCATCTCCAAAGAATTCCAGGACTTCTGCGAAGGCCTCGGGATCAACATAACATACGCCTCAGTGGCGCACCCGCAAACGAACGGGCAGGTCAAAAAGGCCAATGGCCTCGTCGGCGGCGGCATCAAGAAACGCCTGATGAGCCCACTTTAGCGACTTGCGGGACCCTGGCCAGAAGAGCTACCATCCGTCCTTTGGAGCCTGCGCACAACGCCAAATAGCTCAACCGGCTAAACGTCTTTATTCATGGTGCACGGAGCCGAAGCCGTGTTGCCTGCAGAAGTATGCCACAGAGCCCCACGGGTCGTCGCCTATAGCAAAGCCGAGTCGACGGCCGCACTCGAAGACACCGTCGACACACTCGACGAGGCACGCGACATAGCCGCTGCCCGATCAACGGTCTATCAGCAGAGCCTCCGCAACTATCACAGCCGTCGGCTGCGCCCAAGGTCCTTCGTCGAAGGAGACCTAGTCTTACGACTCAAGCAAGAGCGACCGAAGAAGCTCAAGTCACCCTGGGAAGGACCCTACGTCGTCACCGAAGTCATCACAGGTGGCGCCTATCGTCTCAAGCACGTGGAGTCTGGAGTCGCATACTCCAACCCATGGAACGTAACAGCTGCGACGCTTCTACCCCTAGCTACCCCCCTGCTTTTACTTTCAATAAGGCTATTCAGCCAAGGCTACTCAGCCGAACAATGTACCTCCTCATTACGATATGAATAAAGCTAAGTATCTCGCCCCAAATATTTATCTCTTATTTGCATTTTCTTCATGTTACAACACACTCTGGGGCTCCCCTCACCTCACGACTTCGTCGGCTGAGGATAACGCGTGTACACCTGAGTAGCTGATCAAGTCAGGCTAATGAAAAGGGCATGAATACAAACAAAGCACCACGTGCTAAAAACAATCAACCTTTACAGCAAGGGTCATAACACGCCCAGTCGAATACATACAAGTTTTACATCTATATTTTTATAGGTCCTACCTATTATGAAGAATCACCTGCGCACGATGCTCAAAGAGATCTACAACTTGTTCGACACACTGCCTTACAGCCGCATAATGCGGACGCATGTCCCACATACCACCATCTGGCCGAAGAGGCGGCCCAGCCGCAACAACAGCAAGATCTACATCAGGACGATGCAGCCGCACGAGGGAAAGCACAGACTTCACCCCCGCAACCAACTGATGTCGCACCAGCTCCCTGACATGATGCACATCTCGAAGCTTTGCCAGCAGGCCCCAGAGAGTCGATGGTGCCTCATCTAGGGGAAACATCACGTGCAGAATCGACGCCAAAGAAGTCTTTGCTTGCCGCAACACCTGCGACACCTGGTGAACACGATCCTGCACAGTCGCAAGGACCATGGCATGATCGCGGTCCATCTAGAAAAAGCCGCCAGCCTCCATATCTTGCTGGGTCAGGCAGTTGATACGAACAACAACACGCTCCTTTTCCTCCCTAGGAACAAGGTTAGCACCTGCAACACCTACAAAGTAATATGACAAGCCAACAGGCGCATCCGAAAAATGAGCAACAACTCAAAGAAACTCACAATGAAGCTGTTCGGCCAAACGCCGCAACTCCCCATCAGATACTCCTCTCTGGCGGCGCCTCGCTCCGCCTTCGACTTCCAAACATCTGTGTGGCCTAGGATGCCAAGCAACTCCTTCTCAAGACTATGGATGCGGTCACGAAGAAATACAAGTTGCGACGCATCATCCAAGGATGGCCGCAGCTGCGGTGCATACGAAGTATCAACGGGATCATCACCGGAAGGTCCCTAGAGGAAAAGAAGAAAGGATATGAACAAACGCATGAATGGGCAAACAGCTCGAAGATTCATTATATGCAACAAAAGCCACCACGTGCACAAGGAGTGTTCACAAATATATTACAACAAAAAGCAGACAAAAGCTATCCTACAACTACAAGGCCTAAGAAGCTGCATCCTAAGTGGCCTCGGAGCCGGATTGCCTGCTCTTGGCCTCCCCCTGCTGCCTCACTGCATACTCCGCCAGCAGGTCAATCAGCTTCGGCCCATAGCGTTTACAGCGGGCAGCGTAGAGGGCAAAGGCTACCTCGGATCCGTCGGGAGCCGTCGGCATCTGGGAGGTGACCTGATGAAGATCCAGCTCCGCTCCAGACGCCATGGACATCGCCAGCCCCATGGACGCGTCGATGCCCTTCTGCTTGCGCTTGTACACAGCGGGAGCCTCGGCTGACAACGCGTCCGCCAACAAGTCGACATCCTCGAGGGCAACGCCTTGGGGATGAGCTCCTTGTAGAAGCGCCTGAGCACCTCCTTAGCCTTGGCAAGCGAGCCGACCACGATACTGCAGCGGTCTTCGACCGCTGCAGTGACATCATCCAGAGCACTTCCGTGCTCCAGGGCACCATGGTCAAACTCGATGCCCATGGCATCTAGATAAATGGAAAATGCAAAGTGAAACTAGAGAGACAAGGAAGCCGAAAAGGAACAAGTAATAGACGAAATTACTCACCCGAAATAGCCTTGGCAGCAGCCATCAGCTTGCCGGCTACCTCCTTATAGCACGAGGCCGCAGCGGTGGCGAGCTGCTCCTCGTGGTTCGTGGCCTCTTGCTGCAGGCGCTCCTTGGCCGCAGCTGCATCAACTAGCTCCTGCTCGAGGCGCTCCTTAGCGCCAACGGCGTTCTCAGCTTTTTTTCTCCGCTCGTCCGAGGCTCTTTTTGAGAGCATCAACCTCGCGGAGGGCAGTGTTATTCTCATCTACAAAAAAGAGCAGGCATGAGACCCACAAGTAAGCAAGCAGACGAAAAAGTAGAAGATCTATCTAAAAGATAAACCTTGAAGCCGCTGGAGGCTGGCCTACAATGCCAGATGCTGCTTCACCAGCTGGTTGACGCCTTGCACAATAGGCTACGAGAAGACACGACTTGTGAGGAAAAAGGCTCGGGGGCTGCGCCCAAGAAACGAGCAAAACAAATCAAGCATACGAAAAGCGCTCGGGGGGCTCCCCCCGAGACACGCACAAAAAGAAGACATGATCAGTAGATCATCCGAAAGACGCTCGGGGGCTCCCCCCACGGCAAGGACAAAAATACTTACATGATCAGATGGAGACTCCGAAGGTCCGGCTGTAGTATTCTGGGGGACGACCACCCGAGCCTCCTGCGGAGAAGGGTTCAGAGAAACGTCCCCAGAGGCGGCCACCGTCTGAGAAGGAGGAGGCGCAACCTTCGACTCCCCCACCATCTCCCGAGTGCCATCGCTAAACGAGCCATCAGAGGAGTTGCTGCAAAAGAAAACATCAGTCAAATACAAGCAAGCAACAATGAAAGATAGCAAAAGGCAACTAAAGGTACTTACGAGTCCATATCTCTCAAGTTGAAGATATGCAAGGCCCTCTTGCCCTTCTTCTCTTCCTTCTTATCTTCCTTCTTATGCTTCGCCGGCGGCTGCGATGTTGCATCCCGCACGAGCATGGCTAGAATAGGAGAGGAAGAGCCACCATCACCTCCACTGTGGTGCACAAGGCATGGCGGGTTCCTAGGCGTCGGCGGAGTCGAAGCATCCGACGACTCGCTCGAGCTCCGTGTCCGGTTTCGAGTCTGCTCCTCGCTCGCCTCAAAAGTCTCTTCAGCCGGTGACCGCGCCGAGGCAAGCTCAGACATGGAGTCCACTACCTCATTGTCCGGTGCATTCGGAAAACGTTGGAGTAATGGAGGCACCATGCCCGGTACCTTGAACTCCTGCACAAAAGAAACAAACTTTTAGAACAAAAGAAGTACAAGAAAACGCAGTCCCAGATCTACACCTGCGGCACCGGTCGAGAGGCCTTGAACGGAAGGGTCAGCGAGTCACCCGGAAGGTCCTCTTCAGCTTTGAACTTCAGCAGCGGCCAAACGATTCTATCGAGATCCCCCCTAGAGAGCTCCTCAGTCGAAACCCTAGTCGGATCGTGGCGGCCAAAATAAAGGAACATCGGGTGCACCCTAGCCTGAAGCGGATGCACCCGACGTTTGAGGAAGGTGCGGATAATATCGACACCGTTCACCTCCTTATCTGGAATCACCTGGAGGTCCTCCACCCGATGATAGAGCTCCTCTATCTCCGCCACCTCACCATCCAAGATTTGGTTCTTCCAGGACCTCTTCGGCTGGATTATCTGGGTGGAGTCGAAGGGAGCAAGGCCAAAATTTTGCCCGTCCACTGTGGAGTCGCGGATGTAAAACCAACGCCTCCGCCAGTATTGGACGGACTCAGACATATAAAAAGAGAAGAATAGAAAATTGGATTTAAGGGAAATGATGCAGCCACCGATAGGATAAACGCCATCGAAGCCAGATTGCCTCTTCACGGAATAAAGTTTCCGGAAAAGGCTAAAGTGTGGCTCGATACCGAGCCAACACTCGTAGAAAGTGATGAAATAGGCGATGTGGAGAAGGGAATTTGGCGAAAGATGATGGAGTTGGATGCCGTAGAAGAAAAACAATCCACGGAGAAAATCATGGATTGGGAGAGAAAGGCCCCGAAGGACAAACGCAACAAAAATGACCCGAAACCTAGCGGGTGGACGGGGAATTATCTCGTCGCCGGGAATCTTGACGGCCTCCTTGTCCCGCGGGATCAGACCCTGCTCACGAAGTTTGCGCAGGTCTCCCTCGCGCGTCTCCGACCGCCGCCAGCCACCATCGGTGACGCGAGTGGCGGCGGTAACCTTCTTGTCGCTGGCAGCAGCGCTGGTGCCCACTGCAGCGGAGGCCTTCTTAGAATTCACCATTGCAGTACGACAATAGCGGCGGCGTGAGCGCAGGAAAGAAGATGGGAAGGATCGAAGAACTTCCAGCGCGCGGCAAGAAAAGCTCAAGAAAGTGGAAGCAGTGAAAACGAGAATGGCTGCGGTGAAAACAAACAAAAATTTCCCCACAGATTATAAGGACGAAGATGATACACAGGGACCGTTCATCGGGAAGCCCTAGAGCCAGCATCAAAATCCAACCGTCCACGTGTCATCTCATCAGCGAACCGTCGCTCGCACGCCGTATACTACGCACGAAAACCGAGGCGACGCTGTAATTATCTCCACGACGCGCGTGACCAGTCAATTCAAAGTCAGAAGGTGGGACCCACGCTCGCCAAGTCACGTCACCTCTGGCGCTGCAGACGCTTGAGGTCACCGATCGTCAGCACTGACGTCATCGAAGCTATACTAGCAACGATTACAAATCTTCGGTTACACAGCTAAAGTACTCACTCGAATCTACGATTCGAGTAACTACTCGGGGGCTACTCCTATCAGGAGCGCTGGCCGCGCACCCGAAATATGACTAAGGTACTACACCTCTGAACTATACTTTGAGTCCTACGTCGAGTCTACGACCCCACTACGGACTCGAGGGCTACTCCCATAGGGAGGATGGATTCAAGCATCCGAAAAATTTGTGTCCTACGAACCTAAAGTCAACAACGACTGAATTAAAGTCTCTGCTCGAATATATGACTCGAACAGACACTCGGGGGCTACTCCGATAGGGAGCGCTGGTCGTGCACCCTATGAATTCTTCGACTGCGATCCTTCGGATCAGCGTGCAAAAACTTTTCGGCAACTCTGCCCCAGCCAACATTAAGTGAGTAAACATCCTCCTTGCCCACCCGAAACACCTCCGTGGTGATAAAATTTCGGATGTTGTGTCTGCGACGCAAAGATAGGACCTACAGATACCATCTGATGGCCTGGCAACGCACACGAATGTGCTCTGCTAGTAATAATCCATGCCAGCAGGCGCGATGAAAATCCCGATGGACGCGTTGGGTACATCATTTGAAAATTACTGGAATTCTACTCCTATAAGTCCTCAACGGCCTGAGTTGAATTACGCTAGCATTTGTTCCGGGTTCGAGTCGAGGGACTCGAATCTGAAGAAGATCGTGTTGTTTTTTCCTAAGACAGTTAACTGGCCCTGATCCGTCGGGAGATTCAGGCACACACATCAACAATCCCTACACACTAAAATCATTCTCTGATGAACAGGAAACAACTGCACCCGAAAGATTGAAGAGTCCTCAGCCGAATCTACGATTCGACTGAACACTCGGGGGCTACTGACATGGTTATACCCCACGGGTACACGACCTTAGCATATCTAGTACAGCCCAAGGAAGTCCCACGAGAATATACATGGCCCATGAAGACTTTCGGGTGGCCCAAGTTCATGACGTCTTCGGATCCTTGGAGAGCAAGACTAGATTAGATAGAATATTCAAAGGGGCAAACACTAAATCTATAACCGACCCGGTCTGTGCCCGGGACCTGCCTACCTCTATACAAAGGCTTGGAGGGCACGACGAGGAGGGCACTTCGCATACCACCGCATACACACCTTCACGCCAAATTGCATCTGCGCACCCCTGTAACTTTTGGTTCCGCCGTAATCAAGAGCAGACAAGCAGGAGTAGGGTTTTCCCTCCGAGGGCCTGAACCTGGGTAAACCTCGTGTCCCCGCATTGCTTGTTTGCTAACCGTTTCGCGATCTTCAGCATCCCCACCTTCTCCAAAACCCAAGCTCATAACAATGGGCATTGACGAGATTAAACCTCATCACTTGATATTGAATCCATGATTCAACATGGTTTTGTTTCTTTGGGGGCTAATGTGAGAAGTTTGCCATTTGAACTATATTTTGTCCAGCAAGGTCGAAGAAAGGGTAGAAGTGAAAAAACAGTTTATTTGCCTGCACCTGCTTTGTTTAACTTTGATAACAGGCAAGGATGGTCACTTACAGAGGCGGAGGTTGGCACTTATGTGGGGGAACTCTCCCAGCAAGAGGAAAATGTTGAAGAGGATGCCGAAGACAATTCGGTTCAGCCCTCCAACTTGGGAGAGTCTTCATACCAGCAACCCTCATTTGATTGGGGCGCATGTTCTTCATCACATGTGCCTGACTATGATCATTCCTATGATGACCCACCAACATGGAGTTATTATCCACGCTATTGAGCCCCACTTAGGCCAAAAGCCTAAGCTAGGGGGGAGGTATACCGACATCACACTCATATATATATCATGTTCGATCGGTTCTTTGTATATACATTGTTTTGCTTTCTTTTTGGTTTTTGTTGCTTCTTTCTAAAAACCCAAAAATACCAAAAATATTTTTGTTGTTTATTTTGGTTTGTTTCTTTGCTTTGGTTTGCCTTAAAAGAAAAATCCAAAAAGATTTTGCTTTGTTGGGTTTGCTTTGTTTTTGTTTGGTTTTTCTTTGTTTGCTTGTTTCTAAAAAAATCGGAAACACCAAAAATATTTGTTGTTCTTCTTTGGTTTTGTGAGTTCTTTGAAGGGTTCGGCCGTTCTCAGTGGATATTGGTTTTCATGTTAATTATTCAAGTCACACAAGTGAAGGTCAATAATGAAGATTAAGACAACTCGAGGTGTGGTAAGAGGCTGGTAACGAACTCTATTTGTTTCATTTTTGTACATATACTCATCATTGTGAGCATGCTTAGCATGTTTGTGTAAGGTGTATGTCATTATGGTTGCTTAATAGTTCTTGCTTGTCTATGATTAGCTCTAGCTTGCTAATAGTTTGTAGCATGTCATATGAATGTTTGCTTGCATTGTTTTATTCATACTTTGGTATGACATTGTGGTATCCTCCTCTGACTGTTCATGTGAATCGACTTGGCACATGCTCACGCATGCATATGACTAATCAATAGTCAGTAAGCCTCGATGTTTTATTTTGCCTCAGAGTTCTTGTATCACTTTCATGTCATAATTAGTCCTGTTTTGTTGCAAGCATGATTATGACGGTTATTGCTCTCTCGTTTGTCACTCCCTCTCTATTGCTATCCTTCACTTGCACTGAGTATGTGCTCTACCTGTGCTTCCAACTCCCCGAAACCAATATTGCCAGTTGTGTCCACCATACCTACCTATTAGCATCATTTGGTATTTCAGTGCAAATTCCATATGTCGTGTTTTCTTCCAAAATAAAATGTTTGTCTGTTTTGAGAAAGTTAGTTAGTAAAGCTCTCACGAACTTGATGGCACACTTTATTCCTTGCGCTTAATAATCCTGAACCATTGTGACTAGTCCATGAAAGTTATATGCTTTCTAATTATATAATGGGAGTCAGCAGAACCAGGCTGTCACGGGGAACGCTTTCAACACTTCTTGGATATCTCATCCAGTTGATTCCTTGCTCTTTTGTTTATGGATGTCGACAATGTGAAATAAAAGGGGAAGTTGTTAGTTCATGGAGTTTATACATTGTGTTAGAGAAATGCCTGAGCCGCTAGCCTAAGCCATGCTTAATCATGGTGGAAACTTGCAGCATCACTATAATGAGCATCTATAAAGCTTCCTCAATAAAAAGCTATGCATATGGTGGAACTACAAACTAAGAACTACCAAAGTTTCAGCCAACTAGATTACAAATCCAAGGCAAACGACGAGAAGCTCAGGGCATACACCACTTACAACTATATTGCTACCAGATATAGAAAGCATCAAAAGAGAGAAAGTTCTTTTTTTAACTGCTCCAACTCCCCTATTTAAGTCACCACATGGATGGATGGAGCTTCCTCCGGGTACGCCGTGAGGTACTCCGGTATCGCACAACCTTTGCCATTAATGTTTGTAATAGATGCACAGGTGGAAATTATTGGAGATATGCCCTAGAGGCAATAATAAATGTAGTTATTATTATATCTTTGTGTTTATGATAAATGTTTACATTCATGCTATAATAGTATTAACAAGGAAACATTAATACTTGTGTGATTTGTAAACTAAATTAGAGCCCCCAGTAAAACCTCTTTATAATACTAGCTTGTTGGTTAATAAATGATTGTGGTTTCTCTATCATGAACATTGAGATGTTATTAACAACAAGATCATATCGTTAGGAGAATGATATGATGGACATACTACTATAGATAAGCGTAGCATAAAGATCAAGCCATTTTAATAGTTCAATTGCTATATGCTTTCTGATACATAGTAACCTAATTCCTTCGACCATGAGATCATGCATATCACCATCACCGGAAGGATGCTTTGATGACATCAAACACCACATCGTAACTGGGTGGTTATAAAGGTGGCATTGAGTGGTCAGAAAGTATGGGTTGAGACACATGGATCAAGGGTGGGATTTGTCCATCCATATGACGAATAGATATACTTTGGGCCCTCTCGGTGGAATGTCATCCAATTGGCTTGCAAGCATGTGACTGGCTCACAAGGGATCACATATCACGGGAACGAGAAAAGAGTACTTATCAGTAACGAGGTTGAACTAGGTATGCAGAGATACCGACGATCAAATCCTCGGATAAGTAAAGTATCGTGAGACAAAGGGAAATTGGTATTGTATGTAAGTGGTTCATTCGATCGCAAAGTAATCATAGAAATATGTGGGAGCCATATGAATTTCCAGATTCCTCTATTGGTTATTGTTCAGAGAAGTGTCTCGATCATGTCCGCATAATTCACGAACCGTAGGGAGACACACTTAAGGATTCGATGTTGTTGCGTAGTTATGGAATGATGAGTAAGAGACCGAATGTTGTTCGGAGTCTCGGATGGGATCCGGGATATCACGAGGAGATCCGGAATGGTCCATAGAATAAGATTCATATAAGGAAAGTCATGTTTCGGGGTTGGAGAATGGTTCCGGTGTTTTCATCGAGAATGTTCTAGAAGGTTCCGGAATGTCCGGCACTCCGGAGGGGAAGGGTACATGAATGTGTCATAACAAGTTGGAATGGTTGCATCATGTACTAGGTGTCATCGCTGAGCAAAATAAAGGAGTAAATCAAATCCTAGTTTGAAAATTCAAACGCCAATTTAAAAAGTCAAACGGCTATTTTGCTTGGTGGAGGGAGAGTAGGAAACCTACTTGGGGAGGAAGTCCCTCTCCCTCCACCGCCGGCCTTGGAAGCCGAGTTGGGGAGGGACTCCCCTCCCCTTGGCCGCCCCCCTCCACCTATATAAGGAGGGGCAGGGCTGCCCCTCCAAACACACACCTTGCCCTCTCCAAACCCTAGCGCTAAGCCGCCAGCGCCACCACCTCCTGCTGCTGCCGCCGCCTAGGGCAAACCCTAGCCGCTGACTTGGGCTTCCCCAAGCCCTAGCCGTTGGCCTAGCCCTCTCTCCTTGGTGCGTCTAAACCCTAGATCACCGAATTCTCTCTCATAGTCCACCATACTCGCTCCGGCTTAAGGCGAAGCCCTGCGAGATCTTCCCTCTACTTCCGGTACCACGCCGTCGTGCTGCCGGAATCGCGAGGAGAGTGCTACAACCTCCGCTGCCTGCTGGAACAAGGGAGAGGAAGGTCTTCATCGAGTACCGAACGTGTGACCGACTGCGGAAGCGCTGCCGGAACACAGCGCCGGAAGGATCGTCTACAAGATCTTGAGATCGGGAAGAGTACGACTACATCACCCATGAGAATCCACTCTCGTTAAACACTTTGGAATCTTCAAGGGTGAGTTATTCTATCGACTCGTTGCTACAATATAGTAGATAGATCTTGGCTTGTTTGTTTGTATGCGGTAGAAAAATTTTCTTTTCCATGCTACGAACCCCTACAGAAAGACACTCAAAACCATTGCAGATCAACTTGCTGTTAGGCACATGCATTTTTTGAGCTTGAGAAGAATCGTTTCTATCAAGTTTTCCAACTTTTCACCTTCTAGATATTTGAAGGGGACTTTCTAGTTTCTTAGATGTGTAAGAACCAGGCGCCATACCTATTTCATATTGATCCAAGTAACTATGTTAAACACTAAAATATTCATGTTATTCCATAAACTCTAGAGAATATAGCAGAAGTAACTACATTTATATGCATAAAGCGTTTATTGCAAAGCCATTTGGAAGCAAAGGTTTTAAAAGTTAATGATTGAAACACAAAAAAACTAAAAACATCACCCACATCATCTTAGCTATTATGCCTTCAAAAGAGAGGTGTTTCATAGATTCAAACTCTTTACAGAGTTCATATTCCACATGCTTAACTATTCCTCTAGCTATCAGATTATCTCTAGTCATAACATTATTTTGATAAACAACTAAAGAAAGATGTGGACTGATACATCAAAAACGTATCTACTTTCTCGAACACTTTGCTATTGTTTCTTCTCTAAACTTGTGTGATTTGGATACAACTAACACGGACTGACGTTGTTTTCAGCAGAATTACCTTGGTGTCTTGTTTTTGTGCAGAAGATGAACTATCAGGAAAAATGCCGGAAAATATGCCAAAAATTATATTTCACCAGAAGATCCATGGAGCCAGAAGGGGAGACAGAGGGGAGGCCTGGGGGCCCAGACCCACCCCAGGCGCGGGTCGCGCCTGGGGGAGGTCTGGCCACCCCAGGGAGCTCCTCGGCCTCCCTCTGCGCCTATAAGTTGCCTTTCGACCTAAAAACCGAGGGGGTCGATAGTTTTACAGAAAGAGTTCCGCTCCGCCGCCACCACCAGAAACCAAGATTCGGATCCATAAACTCTGTTCTGGCACCCTGCCGGGACAGGGAATTTGGAGAGGATCATCCCATCGTCATCACCAACGCATCTCCATCAACCATCGATGTTTCCCTCATCCAAGAGTGAGTAATCCCCCGGTGTAGGCTTGGGGATGGTAGGGATTGGATGAGTTCTATCATGTAATCGAATAAGATCTGTTAGGGGCATGGTGCCTAGTATCTCTATTAGTGCTATTTGACTTTGTTGCAACTTGTTGTGCTTAATGCTTGTCACTAAGTCCCGAGTGCCATGACCTTAGATCTGAACTTATTATTGAATCATTATGATAGTATTGTTTGTGATCTTATTTGTAAGTTGTGTACACATATCATTGTCCAGATCCAAAGGCCCCAAAGTGACAATAATTGGGACAACCGGAGGGGATGGCTGTGGTGTGAGGATCACATGTGTTCACGAAGTGTTAATGCTTTGCTCCGGTGCTCTATTAAAAGGAGCACCTTAATTGCCAGTAGTTCCCTAGAGGTCCCGCTGCCACAGACTGGCTGGACAGAAGATGTTGTGCAAGTTCTCATTGCGAGCATGTATGACTATATTTGGAGCACATGCCTAGGATTGTTTAGTACTTGGATGCTTGTTATTATTTATCTGCAATGCCCTAGTTCTTGAAGTTACATGTTTAGACTCATCCATGCAACGCCCGTCCATCCATCCCTATGCCTACCGCACTCGAATCCTACTTTTACCGTTACTGTTACTATTGCTAATGTTTCACTGTTGTTGCTGTTGCTTTGCTGTTGCTACTACAAACTGTTGCTACAGATAAACTTCTGTGAGCAAGAACTATTTCCAGGTGCAGCTGAACTGACAACTCAGTTGTTAAGGCCTGCAAGTATTCTTTGGCTTCCCTTGTGTCGAATCAATAAATTGGGTAATACTACCCGCGAAGAATGTTGCGATCCCCTATACTTGTGGTTCATCATGGACCCTAGGAGGGATTTTAAGCTTCCACACAACAGGGAGAATACCTATTTCAGACATCTAAAATTAACTATAACATACATGGAACTAGAAGAATAGACACCACTAGTTTCATATTGCCAAATCAATTGATCACTTGTGAAGACAATACTTTTGGGAATTTCTAGAACTGCCTGCCGCTGAATCATCATGCCAATATCAAAATCTCTCATAAAGTCACATTTAATTTGGCCCCTATCCCACACGTCATGTATAATTTGGATTTATTGGTTAGAGATAAAATATATATCCCAGTACTAGGTATCTAAGGGAGAATTCCCAAACCAAACTTCTTCCTAGAATTTAATAAGTTTTCCATTGCCTACATTCCATCCGTAACCTACTCTGACAGCTCTAGTTGACCACATCACACCCTTCCAGAAAGTGGAAGGTTGCACATCATGGCAACACGAAATGTTTGGATTTTTTGTATTATACTTAGAGTCAATGACCCTCTTCCACAGATAGCATTCACTTTGAATAGATCTTTTTACCCAACATCCTAAAAGGAAAATATTCAGGTCTTATAGGTTTGGAGTGCCTAGCCCCCCATATTATTTCTTTATGCACAGGCCAATTTACTACATGTATATTATGATTTCCTTCCTCATCATTTGTCACATCCCAAATTTTATATTTGGTACTGCATAACATTCATAGCATTGCATCATGACCATCCTTGCAAAATTTCGGTTTGAAAAGATTTTGGCAAAACACACCACCTGCATTTGCAATTTGACACCTACACCTGGACACTTGGTTTTACCATGCCTCTGTCAAAAACTATATATTTTGGGTGTATGGATGGCTCAGGTGCATAGAGGGTTCCGCCACGAACCCGTAGCACTTTGATTCACCCAATTCGGAGCTCCATAGCAATAGTTATGCGAATCTGAATTTTGCCTAAAATTCTGGACAGTTCTGTCAAAATTCAGACAAGGAAATTCGTCAGGAAAAAGAAAAAAATGAAAAGAACAAAAAAAAAGCGCAGCAGCCAGCCAGCCTGCTGGGCCGCGCCGGCCCAGCCGCGCCAGTCCTCAGCGGCAGCCAACAAGAGCGCGCACGCGCCAGGCGCTATCTGCCGCTCGCCAACGCCCCAGCCACCGACAGGTGGGGCCCACCTGTCGGCGCCGCCGCCGGGCCACCGAGTCCGCCCCGGACTCGCCCGCAACAGCCGCCACGGAGTCCGCACCGACCCCGCGTGGGCCCCCTCCTCTACTTAGCCGCACACGCCGCCACCCTCTCCCTGTCACGCCCGCCTCGCCCTCGCGCGCGCCGCCACCCCCTCCATGTCACGCTCGCCTCGCCCTCGCGCGCCAGCCGCCGCCGCCGATTCCGCGTCTGCCGCCGCCGCTCTCGGTAAGAGCTCGCCGCCGTGCGCCTCTCCCCTCCCCCTCGCGACCCGCGACCTCGCCCCGCCGCCGCTAACCGCCCCTCCTCCCTTCTCTCCCCGCAAGACCCGCCGACGTCGCCCCTTGAGCTCGACGCCGCCGAGAGCTTCGGCCGCCCGCCGCGATGCCCCCGTGCACGCTGGGCGCCGCCTCCGTGCCGACGACCCCCCACCCTGAGGACCCCGACGCTGTTCCGCCCTCAGCCGCCGCCGGAGACCGCCAGCGCCGTCGCCACGGGCTAGCCGTCGCCGCCCTCCGGTGAGCCCTCGCCGCCTCGCTCCCCTGCCGTTGGATCTTGATCCAATGGTCCATCTGGACCATTGACTAGTCAGCTTCTGGGTGTGGAAAAGTCAGTCGCCACGTCAGCCGCCACGTCAGCCGCCACGTGGGCGGAGTCAACATTCAAAGCTGACTGTTTAGTTTTTAATTCGATTTATTCGGCAGAAATTGACTAAAACTTGTAAATTTCATATCTTTAGATATACTAGGCCAAAAATTGCAAATAAAATATATGTAGAATCAGTGTCTCGTGTAGAATCTTTTTGTACAATTTTTTTACACTTTTATAGCAAGGTTTGTCCAGAATAATTAAATGAGTTAATGCCCTTTTTAGAGTAATAAATTCGTAAGATAAGTTCTGTAACTCAAAAAATTGCAAATGAGATGTCCCTGGAATCAGTAGAACAAGGGGAATCTCAAAGTGAATTAAAAAGTTAGGCTTACAGTAATAATTTTTGCAGAATCTAATTAAACGCTTACTGTAGTATTTTAATTACTCAGGGAGTTATATACATCCTTTTTGAGAAATTCCAATTGGTACTGTTTCTATTTAGAGTTGCCTACACAGAGGAAATTTTTCCAAGATTTTACATATAGTATGTGAGCAGTGGCGAATTATTTAGTTTCTATCTCTATTATTGAGCATTATAAATTGCATGCCTTGTTTTCTTTGCACTCAAAATAATTTCCATGCATGCATACAGTAGTTATACTGAATAATATTATGTGATGCTGCTGTAGCATCTTTCCACTTGCCATGCATGCATCTTGCATCATCTTTGTTTGCATATGATTGTGGATGGTTTGTTTATGATTGCAATTGTATCGTGTAAATTGTGACGAGTGCAACACTTGCTCGTGCGTGGATTGTTCTTCCGACCGCTACAGCCAAGGCAAGTAGATGCTACTTTATTCATGATGTTGTCCTACTATTTTCAATGCATTGTCGTGTATTTTGTATATGCAAGTATAGGATATTACTATCGCTATGCTATGTCCTATTATGTGGTAGGGCCTCCCTTGTAGATGAACCACCGTTGGTAGATGTGCTTAGCCATGCCATAATGAACGAGGGCTGGGTTACATCATTGAAAGTTGTTTCTAAATGTGTTGGTTTGCAAAAACTAAAAACAACTTAATCAATGAACCTCCTGGGTGTGATGGGATTGATAAATTTTGGTGGTATCATTGCGGAAAGGCACCCAGGTATCAAGAGAAAATGATTGGCTTCTTTATTCTGTAGCTTACGTGTACAACCATGTGCCAATAATAAAATGGGCGGTTGGTTGGACTTAGTAGGTTGTGCTAACTCGAACCCGCGTATCCAGAGATGTAGAATTTTGGTAGGTTGGACCGGTGCGTGTCGGGATTGGGGAGCTACTTCCCGAACAGTCTCTTCTTGGACTTATCCCTATCATCACCCAAAATGAGAGTGATGGTACGAGCTGGGCTGGCCAAGTCACATGGGTAAAGTATACTAACCCCTGCAGGGTGTATAATCTAATCGATTAGCCGTGTCCCCGGTTATGGACATCTGAGTTGCTTGATATTGATTCCATGACATGTTTCTCGCTCATTCTAATTTCATAATTGCTTTAATGTTGTTGGGTTAACTTAATTGGGATCTTTTCAAAGAAAATCAAAAACTGTTTATGAAAGTAGGACAAAGGTATTTGCAAATGCAAGCTAGCCACAGCTCCACTTGCCAAATATGCATGTAGATGTTAGCACTATTGTCTCCTTTATTAGCTCTACCTGCCATACATTCCATGTATTGACCCTTCGGGGCTGCTACGTTTCATGTTGCAGGATATTCCGATTCTGAGTAATCGATTTAGGCCACGGTACTCCACTCGACACTTGTTCACTTGTGGGCAATTTGAAGAATGGGGGATTTACTATATTTATGTTGCTACTTGAATAACATTGAGCTAGTCTTGAGCTAAGCTTTTATTGTAATAATGATACTCTGGATCTTCGTTATTTATGATACACGGATATTTTGCTATGTTATTCATCTTATTCTATTGTGAGCCAATGAACCGATCCAAGGATTGGCATGTCACATAGAAGCTACGGTCTTTTCAGAACCGTGGTGTTACAAGATGGTATCAGAGCCCGTGTGTCGACTGTAGGATCGTGACCTAGGTTTGGATTAGGAAGCCATAGAATTATTAAAGCTTATATTAACTCTGTCTTTCATCTTATGCCTTTCACTCTCGTAAATTCTTACCATATGCTATTCTCACACTTTCCTCTTTTAATTGATAGGTGGGAGAAGTCAGGACTAAGTATGCAACCATGGAGTCACCAAGGCCCTTTGCAAGACAGTTAGCACAGCTCTCGCAGTCATTGGGATTTCCACTGCCCATGTTCAAGGGAAGAAGGTTGTACACCTATGGATATGGCGAGTATGCATGGGAGATCACCACTTTTATCTTCAGGGATGCCGCCTTACCAAACCCTGTGCATCTGATCTACACCAAGACATACTGCAACTGGGGACTTGGAATAAACTTGGCCTTGCATAAAGCCCTGTCTCGCCAGTGCCATCTTATCCGACACCTACTGCCAGCAGACTCACCCTACCGTGACTACAGGAGGCGTGATGAAGATGGGAACATTGTGGTTACCCTGGGTGACAGGAACAACATGCAGCCCCGTCGGAGGCACATAGAGGACATGGAAAGGGAGAATGAAGCTCTAGCTGAGAAAGTGATGATGGTAAAGGAGATAGCAGATTTTGCCAGCAATGGTATGGTGGTCCAAGGACTGGAGATAGAGACCTTGCATGAAGCTGTGTATGTTCTGAATAATGCCCTGGTAGGCAGGGATGCGACCATAGCTCAGCTTAATGGAACTGTGCAGGAAAACAACCAGACCATACAACAGTTGCAAGGGACTGTCCAGGAAAGGGATCAAACTATTGAAGATATGGCAGCCCAGATTGCCGCTCTCCAAGCACAGCTGAATCCACCCTCTAATGATGACAATGGAGATGATGGCAACAATGATGATGATGATGATGATGATGACAGTGGGAACGATGATGATGAGGATGAGGATGGTGATGATGGAGACGACGATGGTGGAGGAGATGAAGCTGTTGCAGCTGCAACAGAGAATGAAGAAGAAGAGGAGGATCCAGAAGAGGTGGAGTTTGAGATTTCTAGTGATGACACAGGAGATGTGTATACTCCGCCGCCATGGTTGGATCGTGTACAGAAGCGCCAACGCATGAGTGCAAGGACCTACCGCAACCTCTTCAAGAAGTAGATAGAAGTCCACCAATTAGTCTTCGTTAGGTAAAATCGTTAGGATTAGTCTCGATCGATCTAAACTTTAATTACTGTTAGTTTAAGAGTGTTTATCTGCTCCTATGTGTACTCCAATATCCCAGGATTATTTGTGCGAATTTTATGAAAGAATTATGGCAAGTTTGGTTAATATCTGTGTTAATCCTGTTGCAGTTTTCTGCTGACAGAGCAGTACTGTACGATTTTTCATATTTTACTGGTATCTGGGAAAAATATGAAAAAAATAGGAATGGTTTGAAACTCTCTGTACTGTATGCACAAAAATAATAATAAATTCCTGACGAGTTTAAGTCAGGTAGAAAAATTCGTGAACACTGCTGGACTGTTCTGGCAGATTCCTGTTTTTAATACTTTGTTGATCTATTGTGTAGATAACTATTGCCAACTCTTATAAAAACTATTTAAGTAGATATGTACTGCTAGGATAACCCCTGGGATGTTGCTGGATCATTTGTTTGTTGATGTGTTGCTTGCTCGAGATTGTCTGTGATTGTTTTGTTGTTGTTTGGTCATAATGCATGGGTAGAAACCTGTTTTCGTAATCGCATCTTTCTAAACTTACCTACGCTGAACCGCAGATGCCTCCCCGCCGTCAACCCACTGAATTGGAGCAGCTCATGGCAGCTCAGGCACAGCTGACCCAAGTTATGACCCAGTTCATGGAAGCTCAGAACAACAACAACAATGGGAACAACCAGCCTCAGGGAGATGCTCTCACTAGGTTTCTGAGGCTAAGGCCAGCTAAGTTCTCTACTGCAACGGAGCCGATGGTTGCTCTCGACTGGTTGCGTTCAGTCAACAAGGATCTGGTAACTGTCGGGTGCACAGATGCTGAGAAGGTGAGGTTTGCCGCTCACCTGCTGGAGGGACCAGCCGCTTCGTGGTGGGACACTTTTCAGATCACCCACCCGCTGGACACTGTGACTTGGGCAATGTTTGAGGAAGGTTTCAAGACCAACCACGTATCTTCAGGAGTTCTGAGCCTGAAGAGGAAGGAATTTTGCAACTTGCGCCAAACCAACCGCACCGTGGCTGAGTATATTGAGGAGTTAAACAACTTGTCTCGTTATGCACCAGAGGATGTTGACACTGATGCAAAAAGGAGGGAGAGATTCCTGGATGGCCTCAGTGATGAGCTTTCAGTGCAGCTGCTGGTGGTTTATTGTCCCACTTTCCAGGAGCTTATGGACAAGGCCAGGATCTTGGAAGGGAAGCACAAGCAGGTGGAAAACCGCAAGAGAAAGAGCAGCAATCACCACTCTGGTTCTCACCACAAGTCTCGCACTTCTTATGATGGATACTCCAAGCATGGAGGGAGTGACCATGGGCACCATGGAAGCCATGACCGCCACCACCATGGAGGCGATGTACATCGCCATGATAGCCACAAGAGAAACCACCACAACCACAAGGGAGGACACACTCACCATTCTGGAGGACACGGTGGACATGACCGCAACCATGATCGCAGCTTTGTGAAGAAGGATCTGAGTGACGTGACATGCTTCAAGTGTGGCCAGAAGGGACATTATGCGGACAACTGTCCGGAGAAGAAAGGACTGAAGCCAACCAACAACCAGAAGGCCACAGTGAACCACATGAATGTGGAGGAGATCCCAGATGAGCCTGATCTTGTGATTGGTAAGTTTCCAATCAACACTCACCCTGCACTTAATACTTTTTGATACTTGTGCATCGCATTCATTCATATCAAGGGCATTTGTGGATAAGTATAAGTTACCTACAGAGTCTATGAAAGAGTCTATTAGAGTGAGTTCACCTGGAGGGGATATGATAGCTAGCGCGGGATGCCACGACTTAACTGTGAGGATTGGAGCACACAATTTTATTGCTCATCTGGTAGTTTTGGAATCACAAGGTCTAGATGTAATACTAGGTATGGACTGGATGTCTATGCATGGGGGACACATAGACTGTGCACAACGAGCTGTTTCACTCAAAACCCCGGATGGTAAGAGAATTAGGTTCAAGTCGGCTGTGCGACCGGGAAGGTGTAAGCTAAATTCTCTTAAGGGCGTTAGCATGGATACTGTGCCTGTGATTAAGGATTACCCCGACGTGTTTCCGGAAGAGCTGCTAGGGATGCCACCAGACAGGGATGTGGAGTTTCTCACCGATCTGATGCCGGGAATAGGACCTATAGCAAAGAGACCATACAAGATGGATGTGGATGAGCTGAAGGAATTGAAGAAACAGCTAAAGGAGCAGTTGGACAAGGGATTCATTCAGCCTAGTTCGTCGTCATGGGGTGCACCTGTTCTATTTGTGGAGAAGAAAGACAGCAGCAAGAGATTAGTGGTGGACTATCGCTCGCTGAATGAAGTGGCCATCAAGAACAAATACCCCCTGCCGAAAATAAATGATTTGTTTGATCAACTGGAAGGAGCAAAGGTATTTAGCAAAATTGATCTGAGATCGGGATACTTCCAATTGAAGATCCGGGAGGAGGACATACCAAAAACCTCTTTCACTACTAGGTATGGTTTATATGAGTATACAGTTATGTCTTTTGGACTAACGAATGCCCCGGCATATTTCATGACCATGATGAACAAGGTATTCATGGAGTACTTGGACAAGTTGTGGTTGTGTTCATTGATGACATACTGATATATTCCAAGGATGATGCTGAGCATGAGAAACATCTGCGACTAATTATGGAGAAGCTGAGGGAACACAAGCTGTATGCCAAATTCAGCAAGTGTGATTTCTGGCTAAACACTGTTGGATTTCTTGGACACGTGGTGTCAGGAGAAGGAGTCGCTGTTGATCCAGGCAAGGTAACTGCAGTAGCTGAGTGGGAAGCACCCAAGAATGTGGGTGATATTCGAAGCTTTTTGGGACTTGCTGGATATTACCGAAGGTTCATTGAAAACTTCTCCAAGATTGCTAAGCCGATGACAGAACTTCTGAAGAAGGAGAGGAAGTTTGAGTGGACAGATGTGTGTGAAGCCAGCTTTCAGGAACTGAAGCATCGACTAGTGACCGCACCTGTTCTGTGTTTACCAGATCTTCAGAAGGATTTCCAAGTGTACTGTGATGCTTCTCGACAGGGACTTGGGAGTGTGCTGATGCAAGATGGGAGAGTGGTGTCATATGCCTCGCGGCAACTTAAACACCATGAGAGAAATTATCCCACACATGACTTGGAATTAGCATCGGTTGTGCATGCGCTCAAAGTATGGAGGCACTACTTGATGGGGAAACACTGCGATGTGTACACCGACCACAAGAGCCTGAAGTACATATTCACACAGAAGGAACTGAACATGAGGCAAAGAAGATGGTTGGAGCTTATCAAGGATTATGATATGAATCTGCAGTACCACCCAGGGAAGGCAAATGTAGTAGCAGATGCTCTGAGCCGTAAGGTCTATGCCAATGGATTGACTGTTGGAGAATTGCCCGAGGATTTGTGCAAGCAATTCAAGGACCTTAGACCGGAGGTAGTGTCAGAAGGATATTTGGCAGTGATGGAAGTCCAACCAACGCTATAGGACAGGATCAGGAAGGCTCAAGTAGGAGACAAGGAGATAGATGAAATAAAGGAAAAGATGAAGGAAGATCGGGCAAAAGAATTCCGCGAGGATGAGCAAGGAACCTTGTGGTATGGAGATCGTTTGTGCGTTCCCAACGATCCGGAGATAAGGAAGTTGATTCTGCAGGAAGCTCATGACTCGCCATATTCCATACATCCGGGCAATACGAAGATGTATATGGACCTAAAGGACAAATTTTGGTGGAACAACATGAAGGGAGACATCGCTGAGCATATTGCCTTATGTGATGTATGTAGCCGAGTGAAGGCGGAACACCAGAAGCCAGCAGGACTACTGCAGCCATTGCCCGTGCCGGATTGGAAGTGGGATAGAGTGGGAATGGATTTTATCACAGGGTTACCCAGGACCAGGTCAGGATATGACTCCATTTGGTTAGTGGTCGACCATTTGACCAAGGCAGCCCACTTTATACCGGTGAAGACGACCTACACGAGTGCGAAGTTGGCCAAGATTTATATGGACAGGGTTGTGTGCCTACATGGAGTTCCTAAGAGTATTGTATCTGATAGAGGCACTCAGTTTACCTCACACTTTTGGCGCCAGCTGCACGAGTCATTGGGGACTAGATTGGAGTTTAGCACAACATTCCACCCACAGACTGATGGACAGACCGAGAGGGTAAATCGGATTTTGGAGGATATGCTGAGAGCTTGCGCTTTGGCTCATGGTTCTAGTTGGGATGAGAATTTGCCGTATGCTGAGTTTTCCTACAACAACAGCTATCAAACCAGCATCAAGACGTCACCGTTCGATGTGCTATACGGGAAACGGTGCCGGACACCATTGCTATGGGATGGAGTAGGGGAACGTCAGTTGTTTGGACCTGATTTGATCAAGGACGCTGAGGAGAAGGTCGCCTTGATTAGGGACAGGCTGAAGGTAGCACAATCAAGGCAGAAGAGCTACGCTGACGCCAAGCGCAAGGAAGTGGTGTATGAGGTAGGTGATAGAGCATACCTCAGAGTGTCGCCATTGCGTGGAATTAAGAGATTTGGAATCAAGGATAAGCTGGCACCTCGGTTTATTGGACCGTATCGGGTCTTAGCATGCAAAGGAGAGGTTGCTTATTAGCTGGAGTTGCCAGAGGCTCTGTCCGCTGTCCACAATGTGTTCCACGTGTCCCAGCTGAAGAAGTGCCATCCGGAGATGGTGGATACACCGTTGAGAGACACTGTGCCACTAGAGGAGGTTCAGCTTGAGAATGACTTGACCTATGAGAAGCCGGTCAAGATTCTGGAGACAGCGGAGAGGATTACCCATACCAAGACGATCAGGTTTTGCAAGGTGCAATGGAGCCACCACACCGAAGAGGAAGCCACTTGGGAGCGTGAGGATGACATCCGAGAGGACCACCCGCACCTATTCGCTAGCCACGCCGAATCTCGGGGACGAGATTCATCTTAAGGGGGTTAGTCTTGTCACATTCCAAATTTTAGATTTGGTACTGCATAATATTCATGGCATTGCATCATGACCATCCTTGCAAAATTTCGGTTTGAAAAGATTTTGGCAAAACACACCACCTGCATTTGCAATTTGACACCTACACTTGGACACTTGGTTTTACCATGCCTCTGTCAAAAACTATATATTTTGGGTGTATGGATGGCTCAGGTGCATACAGGGTTCCGCCATGAACCCGTAGCACTTTGATTCACCCAATTCGGAGCTTCGTAGCAAGAGTTATGCGAATCTGAATTTTGCCTAAAATTCTAGACAGTTCTGTCAAAATTCAGACAAGGAAATTCGTCAGGAAAAAGAAAAAATGAAAAGAACAAAAAAAAGCGCAACAGCCAGCCAGCCTGCTGGGCCGCGCCAGCCCGCAGCGGCAGCCAACAGCAGCGCGCGCGCGCCAGGCGCTATCTGCCGCTCGCCAACGCCCCAGCCACCGACAGGTGGGCCCACCTGACGGCGCCGCCGCCGCGCCGCCGAGTCCGCCCCGGACTCGCCCGCAACTGCCACCGTGGAGTCTGCACCGACCCCGCGTGGGCCCCCCTCCTCTACTTATCCGCGCGCGCCGCCACCCCCTCCCTGTCACGCCCGCCTCGCCCTCGCGCGCCAGCCGCCGCCGCCGATTCCGCGTCCACCGCCGCCGCTCTCGGTAAGAGCTCGCCGCTGCGCGCCTCGCCTCCCCTCGCGACCCGCGACCTCACCCAGCCGTCGCTGACCGCCCCTCCTCCCTTCTCTCCGCGCATGACCCGCCGACGTCGCCCCGCGAGCTCGACGCTGCCGCGAGCTTCGGCCGCCCGCCGTCGACGCCCCCGTGCACGCCGGGCGCCGCCTCCGCGCCGACGACCCCCACCCCGAGGACCCCGACGCCGTTCCGCCCTCAGCCGCCGTCGGAGACCGCCAGCGCCGCCGCCACGAGCTCGTCGTCGCCGCCCTCCGATGAGCCCTCGCCGCCTCGCTCCCCTGCCGTTGGATCTTGATCCATCTGGACCATTGACTAGTCAGCTTCTGGGTGCGGAAAAGTCAGCCGCCACGTGGGCGGAGTCAACAGTCAAAGTTGACTGTTTAGTTTTTAATTCGATTTATTCGGCAGAAATTGACTAAAACTTGTAAATTTCATATCTTTAGATCTACTGGGCCAAAAATTACAAATAAAATATGTGTAGAATCAGTGTCTCGTGTAGAATCTTGCTGTACCATTGTTTTACACTTTTACAGCAAGGTTTTGTCCAGAATAATTAAATGAGTTAATGCCCTTTTTAGAGTAATATATTCGTAAGATAAGTTCTGTAACTCCAAAAATTGCAAATGAGATATCCCTGGAATCAGTAGAACAAGGGGAACCTCAAAGTGAATTAAAAAGTTAGGCTTACAGTAATAATTTTTGCAGAATCTAATTAAAGGCTTACTGTAGTATTTTAATTACTCAGGGAGTTATATACATCCTTTTTGAGAAATTCCAATTAGTACTATTTCGAGTTGCCTACACAGAGGAAATTTTTCCAAGATTTTACAATATGTTAGCAGTGGCGAATTATTTAGTTTCTATCTCTATTATTGATCACTATAAATTGCATGCCTTGTTTTCTTTGCACTCAAAATAATTTCCATGCATGCATACAGTAGTTATACTAAATAATATTATGTGATGCTGCTGTAGCATCTTTCCACTTGCCATGCATGCATCTTGCATCATCTTTGTTTGCATATGATTGTGGATGGTTTGTTTATGATTGCAATTGTATCGTGTAGATTGTGACGAGTGCAACGCTTGCTCGTGTGTGGATTATTCTTCCGACCGCTACAGCCAAGGCAAGTAGATGCTACTTTGTTCATGATGTTGTCCTACTATTTTTAATGCATTGTCGTGTATATTCTATATGCAAGTATAGGATATTACTATCGCTATGCTATGTCCTATTATGTGGTAGGGCCTCCCTTGTAGATGAACCACCGTTGGTAGATGTGCTTAGCCATGCCATGATGAACGAGGGCTGGGTTATATCATTGAAAGTTGTTTCTAAATGTGCTGGTTTGCGAAAACTAAAAACAACTTAATAAATGAACCTCCTGGGTGTGATGAGATTGATAAATTTTGGTGGTATCATTGCGAAAAGGCACCCAGGTATCAAGAGAAAATGATTGGCTTCTTTATTCTGTAGCTTACGTGTACAACCATGTGCCAATAATGAAATGGGCGGTTGGTTGGACTTAGTAGGTTGTGGTAACTCGAACCCGCGTATCCAGAGATGTAGAATTTTGGTAGGTTGGACCGGTGCACGTCGGGATTGGGGAGCTACTTCCCGAACAGTCTCTTCTTAGACTTCTCCCTATCATCACCCAAAATGAGAGTGATGGTACGAGCTGGGTTGGCCAAGTTACATGGGTAAAGTGTACTAACCCATGCAGGGTGTATAATCTAATCGATTAGCCGTGTCCCTGGTTATGGACATCTGAGTTGCTTGATATTGATTCCATGACATGTTTCTCGCTCATTCTAATTTCATAATTGCTTTAATGTTGTTGGGTTAACTTAATTGGGATCTTTTCAAAGAAAATCAAAAATTGTTTATGAAAGTAGGACAAAGGTATTTGCAAACGCAAGCTAGCCAAAACTCCACTTGCCAAATATGCATGTAGATGTTAGCACTATTGTCTCCTTTATTAGCTCTACTTGCCATACATTCCATGTATTGACCCTTTGGGGCTGCTACGTTTCATGTTGCAGGATATTTCGATTCTGAGTAATCGATTTAGGCCACGGTACTCCACTCGACACTTGTTCACTTGTGGGCAATTTGAAGAATGGAGGATTTACTATATTTATGTTGCTACTTGAATAACATTGAGCTAGTCTTGAGCTAAGCTTTTATTGTAATAATGATACTCTGAATCTTCGTTATTTATGATACACGGATATTTTGCTATGTTATTCATCTTATTCTATTGTGAGCCAATGAACCGATCCAAGGATTGGCATGTCACATAGAAGCTACGGTCTTTTCAGAACCGTGCTGTTACATCATTCTAGAAGAAGTTAGAAATATGAATATTTATAAATTTTAAGGCCCACTTAAGAATCTAAAGAAATAAAGAAGGAAAGTTGGTATGCTAGCTAGATGTTGGGGTTTGGCGCTAGAAAACAATATTTTTCCTACACAGACAACCCTAATGCCAAGATCTATCTATTAGTAATGTAGTCCCGTGAGGGGTTTCAGTCTCTTCTTAACATTGATCAGGAAATGTCGGTGATATAGTCATACAGACGCCGGTCTCGAGGTCGTTCTGAAGTCCAAAGGATCTGGCGGCTCCGACAACTCCTAGTGCCACAAGTGCAGCATCGTCCGAGGGAGTCACACATGTATGATGATTGACGATATCTCCCGCTTCTCCCTGATCCAATCGAGATTGCGGAAGTAGATCTCCTGGATCCCGAATCCCGCTGACCGACGGTGCTCCGCGGCGAAGAATTCCCTTGTTCTCGCAGCCCTAGCAATAGGGACGCAGTCACGGTAGAGAGAGAGAGAGAGAGAGAGAGAGAGAGAAAAGAGAAGAGAGGTAACTAGAAGCAATTCCCAAAGCTAGGAAGCTTTTCTTTATTTTCTATGTTTTAGTTGCCTCCTACGCCTCTTCTTGTATAGGGGAAAAGGGGGCCCCAAAACCCTTAGCCTAGCCATGTGGAACTAAACAAAGGAGGAGAGAGAGGGAAGGGGTTGGCCGGCCGGCCAAGGGCCACCCCATGGGCCCCACGTGGGGGCCATGGGCCCCAGGCGGCCACTCCTCCTCCCTTCTCCCTTTTCCCTTTTCCCTCATGGGTCTTTCCCCATGGAAATTTGGCCTAATAGGGATTTTAATCCTTTTTATTAAATCACTACTTAACATTTAATTACATATTATTTAATTCCTGTGGATTGGAACACCTTCCATACCACTCTGGACATCCTCCGGACCTTCCCGGAACCCTTCCAATTTCTCACTCTCTTTTATTTGGCGATTCTGATGATATCAAAATGATCTCCTAGCTTCGTCAAACCCTTAAGTGTTATACCCAACGGATAGGTAACACTCCAAACATGGCCAAGACCCCTCTCAGACCAATGACCATTAACGGGACCTAGATGCCCATAATGATCCCTTTGCATTCCATGATACTTTGTCGTTGAACCATCAATGACGTGTTCTATTCCTTTTGTCTCTACGATATTTGCATTGCCCGAGGCTTTATCAATGACATCACCATGTCAGGTTCAACCTCGTTATCGACAATGGCTACTTTACTTGTTTTGATAAGTGATATCTCCGTGACCTAGTCACACGCCGTGCAGCTTATGGATATAACTTATCCGAGTGGGCCCAGAGTATGTTCCTTCACGTGGATGAAAAAATACCGCTCTTAACGCATATGCCTCAGCCTGTCCCTCGGAGTACCTGATCACACCTTTATGATCACCATTTAACCGAGTGGTGTTTGATGCTCTCAAGACACTCTTGGGTGATAGTGATTAAATATGGTCTCACGGTATGAGAAACAAGTCACTATGTTTCCTAATTATTACAACTTGAACTTTCTGACATGATCGTGTTAACGATGCTTAGATAGGGTATGTTGACCAA
Organism: Avena sativa; assembly: GCA_916181665.1. Classification (NCBI taxonomy): domain Eukaryota; kingdom Viridiplantae; phylum Streptophyta; class Magnoliopsida; order Poales; family Poaceae; genus Avena; species Avena sativa. The sequence continues at coordinate 428,311,974 of OV702293.1, forward strand.
CTCATTATCCCAATGAGTTGACTCTATTGTCAATTGGCGTGGAATACCACATGATCAGGAAAACTTGATTATCTGTTGACCAATGAACCAATGACTAGAGATTCACTAGAAACTCATGGTTGTTTACATAACACACGTGTATTGACGTTTCCTTTTAATACAGTTATAGCATGATATAAAACCTAATTCTAAAGTTCATAAAATATGATAATTATCCATATTATTATTTGTCTCTAGGGCATATTTTCAACACTGGACAAGTTTGCACCGAGTGTACTTAACCTCAGAAAATACAAAATTAGTCACTGCTTATAAAGCATGTCCACAATATTTTGGTGACATCGTTTAGATTCCTTTCAATGCTTAAATAAAAAATTCTCTCGAACCACTACTTTGATTGAAAATTGATTTTTACGGTTGGCTTAGTCACAACAAGATTTCATAACTACATTCCATGTTGGCAAATTTTGACAAAAAATTCCATGGTAATTGCTAGATTGTTAGCACTAACTTGCTAGATTATTTAATACGTATGTAACTTTGTTTTTAGGTTTATGTACATTATTTTTCATCAATGGACATTTGCATGATTCTATTTTTTGGGGAATGATACCATCCCCTAAGTCTTAAAAGCACTTGAACACCTCTTCTCTAGATTTGGGTATCCATGCAATGTCTTCAAATATATAAAAAATACCCTTTAACCATGTACAATTATTATGATAATTGTTTGATGCTAATTTGGTGACCATAGTATTATAATCTAGCAGGTGTGACGACTTGGGTCACACATGCTCTATAGACGTTCGTATCAATTCAATTTCTTTAAATTATCGAGTAACCATGTACAATTATTCTGTTAATTGTTTACTCCTAATCTGGCAACCATAGTATTGTAATCTGGCATCAAAAGACTCATTGATACTTAGGAGCACATGATCTATTTTGAAGCCCTTGTGAAGACAATAAGTGTAAATATTTCTAATCAAAATATGAACAATTAATGGGATAATACCAGTTATGAGATGGAGGGTTCCTATATGCATGCATGTGGTCCCTATAGTGGGAAGCACACGAAAGCACTATCGCCACATGAGAGAGTGGTCGGTGCGGCCCTCCACTTAGCTTTTCCTTCAGTCAATCTAAAAGGCTTTTTATGGTGCAGAAAATGTGTGAAGTTTGTTAACATCTACAGAGAAATGTAATCATGCTCTAATGGGGATTGTAGAACAATGACCCTCTAGAAGGACATATGGAATAGATCATTATTGTAGACAAGTGTCCTCATTTACACTGCTTTGCAAAGATTGAGAATATATCAATGAAAAAGAACCTAGATGCTTCTACAAACAACATTTATGATATGTTCTTACTACCTTTATCAATTATTTCACAAAATGAGCTACATGCACTTCACGAGGAATTGAAATCCTGTGACTTATGTACATGACTCTTGAAAATTCTTATGGGGTGATACTCGGTACAAATCCAAGAAAGCATACAAGGCCTTGATTGGAAGTTTTCCTAGTACAAAACCGATACTGATTATTTGGAAGACTTCCAACTTCCCAAAATATAAGTTCTTTCCTTGATTACTCTAGTAGTGGACTAAATACCAAGGATCTAGTGACGAGGAAAAACATCTATGTTGAAAATTCCTTGATTGCATTTTATGTGATAATTTCCCTTAGGTAACACGGCATCACCTCTTCTTCCAATGCAGTTTTAGTCAAAGCTTTTGGTGGGCTATTGATGTAGAATGGAACATTGATCTGGACATACACTCAATGATTCAAGATGTTAATGGAAGTTATTCTTTATATTTTTTATGGAGATTATAATTACTGGATGCTGGAGCTTCTGGAACTAAATAAATGCCTACATATTTTTATCAAATCCCTTCAACTTGTAGATGCAGCATAAAATTCAAGAATTTCTTCTCCGTTATCATGCATAGGACTAGGCCTAGTTGAGAGAAGGCATGGAAGCATGGCTAGGTACCTTGTATTTGTTAGCTATGCTAACCTCGTTGTACATTCTCCACCCTCTTTTATAATATATAAATTAACATAAAAGAGGTTTTCTCTACAACTTTTGTGTAAAAGAACATATAATTGCCTTGGCTTTAGAGGTTGTATGATATTCTACTAATTTCTCATCATCGTGCTACTAGAAGAGACTACATTCATGCTTCATGCATACATTTAGTAGTAAATCTTATGCTACTCGTTTCTTTTATAGTAGTCATTTTATTATATAATAATAGAAAAATACTACTAGAACGACATGGAATACATGCATGCACGTGTACATGTGTTATGTTGTTGATGTGTTTTGACACATGTTACAAACTTAGTCCATGGTGTTATACCAATGCTGATTTTTATGACTTAAAATATGGTTGCTTGTATCACTAGATCCCAATATAGCAGTCCTCCAATACATGATCTACCAACACACATGCCAAAAGCATGACACTCAGATTTGTTGATGGTCTTGAGTCCAACATATATATTGTAGGGGTTCGTAGCATGGAAAACAAAAATTTTCTATCGCATACAAACAAACAAGCCAAGATCTATCTACTAGATTGTAGCAACGAGTCGATGGAATAACTCACCCTCGAAGATTCCAAAGTGTTTAACGAGAGCAGATTCTCGTGGGTGATGTAGTCGTACTCTTTCCGATCTCAAGATCGCGTAGACGATCCTTCCAGCGCCACGTTCCAGCAGCGCTCCCGCAGTCGGTCACACGTTCGGTACTCGACGAAGACCTTCCTCTCCCTTGTTCCAGCAGGCAGCGGAGGTTGTAGCACTCTCCTCGCGATTCCGGCAGCACAACGGCGTGGTACCGGAGGTAGAGGGGAAATCCCGCAGGGCTTCGCCTTAAGCCGGTGCGAGTATGGTGGAGCTTATGAGAGAGGCTATTAGTGGTCTAGTAATTAGACACACCAATTAGAGGGCTCTAAACCAATTAGAAGGCTCTAAACCGAATAGCTCTAAACCGGGGTCTAGATCTAGGGTTTAGTTTAGAGGATAGGAAACTTGTGTGTCTCTAGGAGGAGCCCTGCCCCTCCTTTTATGGGAGGGGGGTCTTGGCGCGCCAGGGGAGGGAGGGAGTCCCTCCCCAACTCGGCCTTGGGCTGGGCGCCGGCCTGGAGGAGTCCAACTCCTCCTCCAGGTTGGTTCCAACTCCTCTTGCTTGTTTCCCACAGTTTCTTGTTTTGGCAGTTTGACTTTCAAACTGGACATTTGACTTTTCTGTTTTAGGATTCAATTTAATCCTATATTTGGGACAGCAAGAACACTTAGTACATGATGCAATCATTCCAATATGTAATGACACATTCATGTACCCCTTCCCCCCCGGAGTGCCGGACAATCCGGAACCTTCTAGAACATTCCCGATGAAAACACCGGAATCATTCCCGAACTCCGAAACGGGACTTTCCTTATATGAATCTTATTCTCCGGACCATTCCGGATCACCTCGTGATATCCCGGATCCCATCCGAGACTCCGAACAACATTCGGTCTCTTTCTCATAATACCATAACTACTCAAACAACGTCGAATCCTTAAGTGTGTCTCCCTACGGTTCGTGAATTATGCGGACATGATCGAGACACTTCTCCGAACAATAACCAATAGAGGAATCTGGAAATTCATATGGCTCCCACATATTTCTACGATTACTTTGCGATCGAATGAACCACTTACATACGATACCAATTTCCCTTTGTCTCACGATATGTTACTTATCCAAGGTTATGATCGTCGGTATCTTTGCATACCTAGTTCAACCTCGTTACTGATAAGTACTCTTTTCTCGTTCCCGTGATATGTGATCCCTTGTGACCAAGTCACATGCTTGCAAGCTAATTGGATGACATTTCACCGAGAGGGCCCAGAGAATATCTATCCGTCATGTGGATGGACAAATCCCACTCTTGATCCATGTGTTTCAACCAATACTTTCCGAACACTCAATGCCACTTTTATAGCCACCCTGTTACGGTGTGGTGTTTGATGACATCAAAGCATCCATCCAGTAAAGGTGATATGCATGATCTCATGGTCGAAGGAATTAGGTTACTATGTATCAGAAAGCATATAGCAATTGAACTATTGAAATGACTTGATCTTTATGCTACGCTTATCTATAGGAGTATGTCCATCACATCATTCTCCTAACGATATGATCCTGTTGTTAATAACATCTCTATGTTCATGATCAGGAAACCATGATCATATATTAACCAACAAGCTAGTTTAACAAGAGGCTTTACTAGGGACTCTTATTTTAGTTTACAAATCACACAAGTATTAATGTTTCCGGTAAATACAATTATAGCATGGTATGTAAACATTTATCATAAGTGTGAAGATATGATAATAACCACTTTATTATTGCCTCTTGGGCATATCTCCAACATATATATAGGTGCCTCTTCTACCGGAGGTCCTCTTTGCTATTATATCATCTTGACAAACCTCGACAACATGAGGGTCCCATGTCATAATGGATCAAGTTCGTTCCGAGACCGTCATTTTCATGTGAGGTTCTTGTTTCCTATTAAGGAAAAATGTTCGACTCAAATATTGGATAAACATTCTAATACTACCACCACAAGTTCAACTACAACAAAAACCATGTTGAACACAATCTTGATTGTCTGTGCCTACTTTCTAAACATCGTGATGCCATTCAACTTGTAACATCTCCATATTATTGGCCTTATTTTTGTAGATTGTAAGGCCATTATCATTTCTTGGGTTTGATTGTTTCATAGCTATGTTATTTTGTTCAATTCTAAATGTGTCTCAAACACATGGTTCAGTGGCAAATATGTGGATTTCGTGACCAAACAATCATTTGAAAAGCATGTACTGGTTGAATGGACTTCGCTCTGAATGAATGGATCAACGTTATGATTTGATGCTTGTTCTTCATCTAGAGTTATCGAGGTAGTCCTTCATGTGCCGAGAGTGACACTATGAACATATATATTGATGTAGTACACTTGAGAAAGCGAAGTTTCGTGCTTCTATTTCCTCCGCTCAAAATTTCCCCGCATTCATTTCTCGGGGATGGATACTTTCTCGTGCATATGGTGTTCTTTATTTGACATCCATGGACAAGTCTTTGTTGAGAGATCTTAGGACTCAAGCAATGTTGATGGTGTAATTTCTTTCGAGGAACAAGACGGGCAGGGGAGGAGTTAAGTTTGTCAAATCAGCCTGAATGCCAATGTGGTGCGGCACTTGCACACTTCTGCAAAGAATGTGCTGGATACTTTATGGTTCAATTACTTCCTGCGCTTTGTAATGGTTCATGTGTGATTGTACAATAATGGTTAACTGTTTTTAACATTGTTTGGTTTTAGAAAAAATGTAAAACTCTGTTTGGCAGTATAATTTTTGTCCCATGCCAATGAAAAAAACACTTTACGATTGAGCACAGTATCACAATTCACAAATACCATGGCATATAAAACTGTAGTTTCTCCTAAAGCTAAATAGCTCAAAATATTTAAACCACAAGCATTTTTTCAGAAATCACAATATTTGTAGAATAATGCTTTTAAAAAAAAATGCTGCCAAACTCACCCTGAATATCTCTATTTCTCTCCTTGTTTACCTCTACCACATGGCCCCACCCGTCAGTGGTGGATCGGCCGGAATATCCTACCTTAGGAACGTCGTTACCTCCACCCTTTTAGAGCCGATTGAGCACACCGATCACTGGGCCAATCCGACGCGTCAAAAGCCAAAATAAAACGCGTGCGCGTATCCGAACATGCAGAAGCAAGCGTGATCACAGCCATCTCCACCAATCGCACGTTACTGCACGCGGAAAACTCGCCCCCAAATCGAGCGTTAGCGAACACAGCAATAGAATTTGGATCGAGGATCCTACGATCTTTTCCCTTGCGCCCCCGTGTTCGCGATCCGGGCGTTCGATACGGAGGAGAAATGGGGTTCATATCGGGGATCATGATGGGACTCATCGCCGGCGTCGCCCTCATCGCCGGCTTGGCGCACGCCATGAATCGCCGCGCCGTCAAACGCAGCGCCAAGGCAAGTGCATGCACCTAGGCATACTGTAGATTGATTGATTGATCCGTGCAGTCATGCGATTTTTGAATCCTTTTCCGTTGATCTCTTGACATCCTCCCATAGATATGTCTAGGTCGGAGAATCCGTTGAATCGCTAGGATGATTAACATTTTCTTAGGTTTATATATGTTGATTATTTGCGTTTTGGAAATGCTTTTGTCTTGAGTCTATGTTTCTGACGGTGATGCGTTGGAGTAGATTCATCCTGCCATCTCCTTTCAGTTCAATTTATTTTACAGTGTTGATAAAATGACAATACAAATTAGAGTTTTGTTGTACAAATTAATTTTAGCTAACTATGTAAGTAAAATTCATTCATTTTGCAACAGGCTGCCGATGTCAGTGTACTTGGATCTCTCAACCGTGAAGATATCAAGAAAATATGTGGAGAAAATCTTCCTGAATGGATTTCATTCCCAGAGTATGACCAGGTGAAGTACTGCTTACTGTCACTCTTTTGATCTGCCTGATGACTCGTAACATCTAATGTACGGACAAGAACAAGCTCCAAAAGTCGTTTTCAGTAGGCATGGACCTGTGGTGGTCTGCGTATGCGTGGTCTACCTGTTGTGCTCGGTGTTTCTCAATAAGAAAAATAATGCCAAGGAAAAAAAATGTACTCATATTACAAATTTATTATCAGATCCCCAACTTTGAAATATTCAAAACTTGAGGACCAATTATCTCAGTGTCATAGAGACATATTGCCATTCTCGAGAAAGTAGAGGATGGCACATTGGATTGCATTTTGCAATATGAGGATGACACATTGTATGGCATTTCCCAACTCGGTTATCTTTGCTATGGTACCAACTACCAAGTATTGTTTACCTTGCAAAATATACTGACCTGACGCTTTCTTGAATTTTTACCTTAGCATTTTGATTTTGTTCTTCAGGTTAAATGGCTCAACAGACAATTGAGCAAGCTATGGCCCTTTGTTGAGGAGGTACATACAAGTGACTTCCCTGTATTCTTTGAGAAAACTGTTGGGAAGATCTCCACAGAATTACATTTCAGGCACTGACAGTGACACTACTTATGGTTTTATTGTTAGCATCTTTTCTGATCTGCAGTTGCATTCGGTTACAGGCAGCAACCATGGTCATCCGGGATTCTGTGGAGCCTATACTCGACGATTATCGACCAACAGGGATATCCTCACTGAAGTTCAGCAGGCTCTCACTAGGGACTGTGCCACCTAAAATTGAAGGTTACAGAAACAAAGTGGCGTCAGTTCTACGGTATTAATTAAGGATCTTCTCCTAAAGGCTTCTGATGATGTCTGGTCTTGTGTTATCCAGGCATACGTGTTCAGAGCTTCAATAAAGGGCAAATCACAATGGACGTTGACTTCAAGTGGGGTGGCGATCCGAATATCATCCTTGCAGTTGAAACTCTAGTTGCTTCACTCCCCATTCAGGTCAGCCTGATGAAACTCACTTCAGCTTATATTTTTCTATATATAGTTTTTTAACTTGCTATTTGCAAGTAGCACAAGCAATTCCCAGGATGAAACAGTAGTACTTATGTTTACTCTTCATGTACACAGTTCAAGAACCTCCAGGTGTTCACCATCATCCGTGTTGTCTTCCAATTGTCTAACGAGATACCTTGCATCTCTGCTGTGGTTGTTGCTCTGCTGGCAGAGGTCTGCTTCTTGTAACCACTATAGGTTTTCCCTTTATGAATCCATGAACATTACTGGTTTCTGTTTGATTGTTCTGTTGCCGATGTAAATGGTTTCTCTTGCAGCCAAAACCAAGAATCGACTACATACTGAAGGCGGTGGGCGGGAGCCTGACGGCGATGCCCGGACTTTCAGACATGATCGACGTATGCCACGAGTTTCTTTCTCCCCTTCTTGCTGCTTGCATTATCTGATGTTTCCACATGTGATTAGTATTAGGCTATTTTCCCCTTTTGTAGGATACGGTGGCATCACTGATCACTGACATGCTCCAATGGCCACACAGAATAGTCATCCCACTTGGCGGCGTTGACGTCGACATAAGGTTCCATTAATTTCATGGAACTCAGGCAGGAGTTGGATATATACTAGGATCTGTGAAATTAGAGTGGCTGGCTGACAATGACATGTTGACATAATGTTACCGTGCGTGCAGTGATCTGGAACTGAAGCCGCAGGGGAAGGTGACGGTGACGGTGGTGCGCGGGGAGTCGCTCAAGAACAAGGAGTTCATCGGCAAGTCGGACCCCTACGTGGTGCTCTTCATACGCCCGATGTTCAAGGAAAGGACCAGGGTCATCGACGACAACCTGAACCCGGAGTGGAACGAGACGTTCGAGCTCATCGCCGAGGACAAGGAGACGCAGCACATCATCCTGGAGGTGTTCGACGAGGACAACCTGAAGCAAGACAAGAGGCTGGGCATCGCCAAGCTGCCCCTGAGCGACCTGGAAATCGGGACCGTGCAGGAGATCAGCGTGCAGCTGCTCTCGTCCCTGGACACCACCAAGGTCAAGGACAAGAAGGACCGTGGCCTGCTCATCCTCAAGGCAAGCACCATCAACCATGCATCCCCTCGGCTCACGTTCTTCGCCACACGCACTGTTTTCGAACCAAGAACTCGATCGAGCTGTGCGTGAATTGATGCAGGTGTATTACTACCAGTACACCAAGGAGGAGGCGTTGCAGGCGCTGGAGCTGGAGAAGAGAACGATGGAGGACCGGCGGAAGACGAGGGAGGGCACTGCGGCCGTCAGCGGGGCCGCGGACGCAGCCGGCGGCGTGCCGTCCACGGTCACCAACGTGGCCGGCACCGGCGTCGCGGCGGGCGCAGGCGCAGGCGCAGGCGCGGCAGGGTCGGGCGCCGGCGCGCCAGGGTCGGGCGGAGGGCTGGCGGTCCCGGTAATCGGCCATTTCGGCAATAGCATCACCAAGGCCGGCAAGTTCGTCGGCCGGACGGTTACGGGGCCATTCAGCAGCGCCAGGCGCAGTGCCAGCAGCGTCCCGACGATCGACGAGTGATTCATGCAACTGCGAGAGCTTAATTAGCGGATTTTATTCTTGGTGTGTCCTGCTACGTACTCTTAGTTTGCTTATATTAGTACTAGCAAAAAACTAGTACTCCATTTTACCGTTTCGTTTTTGTATTCGTGTTTGACTTGTGTCTTTCTTAGTTATCTGTCTCAATTTTTTTGCCGTTCTACTTTTGTCAGAGTATACATGAATGCATGTGTTCGATTTGGATGAAATTTGCATCCACCTTTTGGGCTCTTCTTTTTTGGTATCATTCTAGTATGGGTTGCGCAGATATGACATATTGAAGACTTTAGGTGGACAAACAGGTGCAAGAGTCCATTACTCGTTATGCACGATATTGATAGTTATTTTGAATTTTGCACTTGAGTATAGGGGGTGTTAAGCCTCTCATCCAACAATCACTAGGTGGGGAGAAGAAAGTTCTAGATTAGCCTCCATTAGAGAAGGAAAAAACTACAAGAGAGGAGAGAAAATTCGTTGCCCACAATGTTGTCAAGTACATACCCACTATCTTCAAGTTGTGATCCACCATATTTGATGTCAAGAATGTTTTGATCCCTATCTCTTGTACTTCAAATCATGTCGTTGACATCGAAGGTCGATCTGTGATATCTTGATGTATGAGATCCTCTAGTTCTCTGTAAAGAATTTGTTGTACCCCACTCTTATAGTAGCAGAAGAAGATTTGGGCGGCTCCAACCTATGGTTTTCACCACAAATTGAGTGTTTTCTATGTAAAAGGATTGATGTCTCTGTATGTTGATTTACTTTTGTTGTTATGAGAATCTCTCTAGAAAGTAGGTATTATCTCCAAAGTGTAGGTATTATCTCATCCTAGATGTGAGCTAAAAAATGTGATGTTTCCTCAATGTATATTATGATTATGTTTGATGCATATGTTTTTTTCTCACACAAGCAACGATTTATGAGTTAGTACACAAGTGATGCTAAAGTTATACATTACTTATGCTATGTATTTTTTAGATCATGTTAAGAGTGTACTAATATCTAATTAGGGGAAACCAGTGGGACAGTTTCACCACCATAGAGGTAAACAAAGCTCAAGGTTGCTAATAAGTTGCTTTGTCAAGTTGCTTTTGCTGTTGGATTTCCTGCTTACAACGGCTTTAAAATAAGGCATCATCACAAGTGGCATGATCAAAGTTGATTCTTCCGGTTACTCATTATGGAAGTACATGATGGAAGACATTTTATTTTAAGGACTTGTATGAAATCCTTTCTTTCCATAGATGCATCTGGTATGACACGGTACACTACTCTAGGATAGGAATATAATGTGATGGATGGGAGAGGGATGCCTATGCCCCCTCCAAATGAGACTTGAATAAGATAGAGCCCTGTTAGGCACTTCCACTCTTCACCCTTATGGAAGATCTGGTGTTGTCTAAGAGTTCAGTTGGACCCAACAAGGGCAGCAGACGTGCCCGTTGTGAAAAAAATAAGGTAATGTCGATGTTAGGGAAGAAGAATGAAGAGTGTTGAACCAAAAGGTGGCATGTATCATCCTTTGAACATCAACCACAATATATCATGCCATGTTGCAAACAACACAAATGCTCATGACAAGTGGCGAAAGTTGGAATTTGTGTATGTCGGGTCAATGGTAACCAGGATACCCTGGCCCATCTACTGTCAGACCTCCACGGCAAGAAAGTCATTGAGCCTCGGAGAAACGTCACCCTCAAGCATCTAGGGGCAGCCTCCACGAGGCCCCTTAAGAAAGATTCTCCTCCACAAGGATCGCCATGAAGCTAGGAGTGCCTCGTCGAGGACACCACATAGGGCATAATATTGCCCCTACGTCTAAGTCCCAGACGCCGTTGGTAAACACCTACGCTCAAAGAGGGAAGGCAATGATTACTTCAGCTGGGACAGTTGTCACAGCGCACCATCGCTACACTAAGGAAGCCACCAACTTTCCCTTCTCCAAGCCAGGAGTGGCTGACAAGATTGCAGCATGAGGGGACCACACCCCTCTCGGCGGAGGTATGAAGGGCATGACGGAAGCGGAGAAGAGCATCTTTGACTCACCTACCCTCCTCTTTGGGGCCATGTGGAAACCCTTCCCACCACATTGGCGGGAAGAGGGTCGGGCGCCTATAAAAGAAAGGGAGTGGCACCATAGAGAGTGACCTTCTTTCACCTTGAAAACCCTAGCTTTCTCCTTCCTGGAGCTCTAGATCTGATCTCATGATCAACCTCTTGTATTTGTAAACTCATCAAGCGATACAAGCAATACAACCAAGCAGGAGTAGGGTTTTACACCACACGGTGGCCTAAACCTGGGTAAACTCGATGTGTCTGTTTTGTCGTGATTCCACTGTTCCTCGCCAAGGTCATAGAGAGGTCTTGGAGTGATCGTGTTCATCCGCATGTGTTCGATACTCCTACTTCGCGAGATACCCTGCCGGGACAATCTTCGACAATGTATGAGAGAAAGAGAACTATAAACAATGCCTCGATAATCAAAATACTTGCAAATCTTGAGTAACCACGTGGAAATAGTGTGATTCCACACTTAAATGTCTTGCAGGCCATATAAACCAACCTTTTTAAGCCATGAAGATCAATTTTAAGTATGACGTGCAATATTCTTTCTGCTTAGTTTCATGTCTGGTAGTTGGAACTCTCTGTTGGTCAGCTAGCAATTCAACCATAGATGGGAAGATGACTTTGGATTTGACGAAGAATAGCATGTTGAATGAATAATCCAAAAAAAGGAAAAGGGTGATGCCTCCTCTTATGATGCATATGTGGCTGAACTCTATGGTGAGAATGAAAACCGCGGACGTAACCAAGCCAGATTTTGTAGTTTACACCCTACAACTTCAATTATTACAACCAGCATGAAGGCGGTTTCGATAACAGGTTGTGACTTTTTTAAGGAAATGGAAAGTACATTATCATGGTCTTATCGCCAATTAAGGATGCACACAACCAATTATCCGGTCAAACGGTTTGGCGAATCGGGATTGCATTTTACTTTTAAAGAAAAAAAGAGGTGTAGATCGAGTACAAAATAGTAGATTCCTTTCGGAAATCAAATGAAGCTTCTTGAATTCCTTTCGTGGTTATATCATCTAGATACATGGTGGCCTACATACATCCTGAAAATAAAAGATGATGCTGTCCGGCCTGCATAAATATAGCAAGGGCATTCCTCTTTTCTTTTCTCCTATTTTGACATGATGAGAAAAGATGATGCGGTTAGAGAGATGGTTTGACACGAGCCTTTGGTGATGCTCCAACCAGTATCTATCTCTCTCTTGAAATGGGAAATGCCCCCAAACAAATGGTGAATCTATCTAGGCTCGGCTGGCTTGGTGTATCAAAAATCCCTGCATTGATCTATGGCCGGCTCACACCCTCGCTTGTACTTGTTGGCGACGGCGCTGGGGCGTTTAAGCTCCGGCCTCCCGGGCACGTGGTCGGCGCGCATGGCATCGTAGTTGATTACTTCGGGGTCGTTGGAGGCGGCCTCTTGGACGGCGACCAGGAGGAGGAGGAGAGCCACGAGGAGCGACACGCCCAGCACGGACGTCGTCGAGCGCAGGCTAGCTTTGGTCATGTTGGATTGGAGAGAATTGCTGGTGTGTCTTGGTGGATTGAGAAGGCATTACGGGGGCTGCTGGGTTGTATATGTATTACATGCTGTACATGCACTTCTATTTATGGTGTGTCCCCTATGCGGGTTGAGAGATGGGCGGAGGAGAGTGTGGGCCGTGGGGTTGCGGTGCTCAACTTAGGCCACTCACAATGGGACTACGGAAATAGTTATTTTCAAGTGCCAAAAGAGCGCATAATCCCACCACAAGACTTCGTTCGTGTCGTGTATGTGCGGTTCGCACGACCACATTGTTTTTAAAGTATTTATGTTCTGCAATATTTTCTAGCAAATAAACTGCTGTCTCCTAATTAGTAGCAAACATGTTATAGATACATGAGATGTCTCGAGCAATTACAAAATAAAGTTTAAAAGAAACAAGTAGATCTTCAAACTCTTTGTTCTTCTATTACACAATCTTATACCTCCTTGAAGGCAGCAGTAGAAAAATGACACAAATATCAAACCATAGACATGTAAATATGTAAATAGCAACAGGGGTTTCCCATAATTATAATTTTGAGCCATAGTGTCAAGGCTACACACACGGCACATGCATTAAACTAATTGACCAACATCGGCATTTTAGGGAAAAGTAACCAAACAACCTAGTCAATGTCAGGAGCTGAGTGTGTGAACACCATTGTCGAGGATGTAGCAGTCCTGACAAATATTGCGAGGGCAATTCTCCTCGTGGCTATCATGATAAAAAATCCAAAATCAATTTGCCAAAGCAAAATCTAAAGGATCATGCCTAGAGAAACCAACACCGAAATTGACGTCTGGAAGAAGAGCTCATCGTCAACGTGGAGGCCAGAAAGAAGATGACTGCCAAACCCTAACATAATCTATGAAACATGACTTTTATTAAAAAAAACTTCACTCATAAATCGGTTTCCCACCCCTCTTGACGCCGTCAAGGCCGGCCGGAGGAGGGGAAGTGGAGGTGGCGGCAAGCTTTCTTAGAGAGAGGCGATGGACAATTATTTTCTACTCCCTCCGTTTCAAAATATAAGATGTTTTAGTTTTGTGAAAGAAATATATTTAGACTTGTTTTAGTGTGTAGGTTCATTCAAGTTTGAAGTGAATCTACACACTAAAATAAATCTAGATACATTTACTTCACAAAGCTAAAATATCTTATATTTTGAAACAGAGGGAGTAGCAAATAGCTGTTGCCTAATAATTAGTTCGATTTCATATGTGCAGCATCACTGCATCAGTAATGATTTGGTAGTGTCGTGGTTGTTTCCGTTTCCCTATTTGTTACAATGTTGCTGGTGTTAAAATAGTTCTACATTTCCGGAGTTGCTACTTGCTAGAACGTTGCTGATGTTCAATTTAGTTCCACATCTTGCTATTCCAGCAGAAACTAGGCTGCCACAGCACCCGTTGGGAAATAAAAAAAAAAGCTAAATAAAATTATACTCTATGTTCCATATAATTGATTTTTTAAAACGTCTTGTAATATTTAACAAAAGGGAGTAACACAGTAGAACAGGAGAAACACAGACTCATGCCACCTGAGCACTCTTTTCATTAGTACTCTTATTATGCTGCACAGGTTGGAACAATCCATTTTTTTGATTATAAAATATAAGTGCGCTTGACATTGACAAATAACCACAATGGAAATAACTTTTTATTACATTCTTATTTATGTCCAAAATACACAGCACCCAAACGGCAACTTCGAGTACAAAACTCGTTATTAGCATTACACCGAAATAAGGGTGATGCCACTAGAGTTGTTGCCAACCCTCCACAAAAAAAATCCTATCCTCCGTGTAATCCACATCTAAAGAAAAATGACGCTGAGCGTCCCTTGCTAGAAAACAAGGAGCTGGAGTTTTATGATTCTTCCGTGACAAATAATGATTGTTCTGGCAACAAACGCCACCCCAATATTACAAAGACTACAATAAATACATGAATCTGGACGAGTTCACTCTTCTTCATCACTGATCAGTGCAAATGAAAATGGCGCAAACTTGTAACCATCGCCCTCATAGAACTTGTTCTGGTACTCCACCCAATGGAGCCTCAAGGCATGAAGGAATGCACTAAGGGTCTCCATAACAAGCAACACGCCAACAGTGGCAAAGATGAAGATGACAACCCCAATAGCGAGGATGAAAATGTTGTTGTATCTACAAGAATGCACAAAACATGATGGTGATGATAATGATGGAGGGAGGGAGAGAGAGAGAGAGAGAGGGAGAGAGAGAGAGAGTAGCTTACCCCAACGTCAAAAGGAGTACTTTATCGTAGAACACAGTGGACAACTCCGAATGCGCAAGGCTGCAAGGAGATTACTTGTTAGTGGTGAGTGAGAGTGTGTCTAAAAATTGGCTACTGTAAGGCTGAAACAGTGAAATTGTGCTTAATGTCCAGTAGTACCTTAGAGCCCAGAGACGAAGATATGAAGCAGTATTTGAGACTGCACCAAGAACAAACTCAATTGTATGGATCAACTGGTGAACAAAAACTTCGCTGAACTCGAACTCCTCATGGTGGTTTGACTCTTCATGATGTACCCCCAACTCTGCTATCACTGATTCATCTGCACCCTCAAGCTGGGCATATTGGTGTCCTTGATGTCTCTGACAAAAAAAAAGAATATTTCATTAGGAAAGTAAATTCGAACTGTAGAAATGGTAATAGAATTATTAAAACAATATATAAAACATACTCGCTCATGTTCGTTCTTCAAGATAAATGGCTTTGGAATCAGCATCCATGGAACAGATATCAAAGCAATCACAAGCAAAGCCTGCTGCACATACTTCTGGTGAGGAAATAGCTCATTCTCACCCATGTCATCTGTGGGGCTGAGGAACATATAGATCATAACATGGTACAGATCTGCTTTTGACCCTGTGCACCACTTGATGATGATAAGCATGGACAGATAGCCAAACAGGCTGTTCAAGAAGAGCAGCTGGGGAATGAATTGGTAGCTGTTACAAAAGCAAACAGCAGTAAGCATAATTCAGGAGCAACACCATCTTCACAGGAACTATAGACCCTCGTCTCAAATTAGAATATCATAAGCAAGTAGACAGCAGGATAAACTTACAAGATATTAACATTATTCCTGAAGAATTTCGCATTAAAGTAACTCATCATAATTCCAAGGTTCATTTGTGAAACTCCAAGAAGAATTGACATTTTCATCTTGAGAGAGTTGAGAAACGGCAGCTCGCTACGACTCCCATGCCACACAGGGTCCACACCAAATGGGTATGTCGGCCTTACTTTAATTAATCCTTCAGTAGTAGCATCACTAATAACCAAAAAAAGGATGAGCAAGAAATGATACAAGACATCTTTAGAACGATATGATTGATGAACTTTCTTTTGCTTACCCACAAGAAGGATCACGGCATGCATAGGCTGATTTAGCAAAAAGCTCAAATGGAACCGAGAAAAATTCATTGTATATAAATCCTGTGTAGATTGAGAAAAGTGCCATCATCATAATGATATAGCGTCCTCCAAACATCATCTCCATTATATCTCCAAGTTTCTGTATTCCAAATTAAACATAAGAGTATAAGACAGAGCGTTACCACTGAACAATTAACGAAACTTTGGGAGACTTCCAGAATATAAATACGAGTATTTGTGATAGACTCTTGGGAATCAGCACTATATTTTCCAAGAGAGTGAAGTCTAAACAGGGCACTAGACTTTTGGTAATAATGTGGAGTAATAAACATGCAAGTAAGTTCACCAAATTGTAAAAGACTAGTGAGCAAACCTGTGAAGCAAATTTCTTCTCCCGGATTATCAGATAGAGTGTTGCAAGTAATAAGCAAATTCCATGACCCCAATCTCCAAACATGACAGCAAATAAGAAAGGAAACGTGACAACAGTAAATACGCCAGGATTTGCTTCTTGATACTTAGCTACCCTGTACCAGAAATAAGACAAGGTTAGCACTTACAGAACTTAAGATTTTGACCCGTACCAAAGCAACACAAAGACCCCTTATACATTTCTCAAACAAGCAGTCCATGTTTGTTTAATTCACAGAGAATGAACTATTAAGATTCCAGGAACGCAGAAATAAGCTACCAAAATTTCTCTTGTAAGGTAAAACATGCTCTCCTAAAAAAAGGTAAAAGACACATTTTTTAATGGAAAATACCAACGCTTCTTTGATGAATATGCATAAGATGGTTTAAAGTGCTAAACACGCTCACACACAAAAAAGAACGACAAAGAAACTAAAAAATAGCATATCAAATATAGAATAGCAAGAAAGATTGTACTCTTGAGAACATACCCATATGCATCAACAATTTCCTGGAAAGCTGAAGTAAATTTGTTTGTCTGGAAATATGTTGGAGGAGATTCTTTTGTATTAAGAACTTGAAAAATTGAGCCAACTTGGGATTTGCTCTCAAGAGTAGCACGCTGAAGCGCATCCTGAACCTGCAAAAAATATGTTGTAACATGCGGCCCACAAAGAGAAACCAAAGAATCAGGGTGGCAGACACAATAACATAATCAGGCAACAGGCTGAGAGTGAATTTATTACCTGATTAGTTGCGAAAACTGGACTCCAGCCCTCACCAACTAAACATTTCTTCGTCACGTCAACACTCAACATGTTTAAAGTGTGGTAAATTGATTTTTCCTTTTCTGTCTGGAAGATTTGAGTGCTAATTAGCAATTAATAATGATGGAAAATAAAAATAATATGAGTCCGCCACACCGCTAAATAAGAACCAAACTACATGCAACACTTTTAGTCTTAAGAAATAGAGCTCATCAAATCCAGGAACAAGCAATAGAAGCTCACCACATGGTTCCAGTGCTCAAACTCCGATGCAATAGATTTAAGTATTGTGTCACGATGAGCCAGTCCCATGTTAATTGTTGCCTTCAACTCCTTTATCTTTCCAGATACCTGCATGGTACCAAGTATTTCAAGCACGTGCTATATCTTCAAAGGCTAGAGTTAGTATCAGTTTGCAAATAACAATCACATGGCAAGGCTCTCCTAATGGCATCCATCTTAGGTCAAAAGAGAATGAAATGACAGCAAATCTTTTTCAGTAGTCACCACCAACAACAATAAGATTAGAAAGATAAAAGTAAAGTATACATATTAGTCATTTCATTAAAAGAATCTTATTTTAAAACATGTTACGCAAGTTCGCATCACAAAATAATGCAATAGCAACAGCACAAGAGGTTACACAAGTTCGTATCACATGCAAAACATGGCACATCTCCTGCACAGAACTATTCTCAACTGCTGACTTTCTCACTAGAAGTGCTACCTCAAAAGGTTATTGGATTTTTAATTATTTATAAGCCAAAGTAGAAACATACAGATATGATGAACAAAAAAGAATTTCAACTTGGAACAACGGCAAATAACATATTTCCAAGTGCTGACCTCCTCAATGGTATGCATTTGTTTAGCAAGGTCTTCAGGAAAAGGGTACCGGTTTGCACGAAAAGCATCACATATCTTCAAAATTTTGGCTTTTGCTCTCTCCCCAGAGTAGAACACGACGAATGTATTTTTGGAAACCTGCATTATCATATAAAAGGTGTCAGATGAGCGTGTTTTGAACAATAGTATGTACCTTCAAAACTAAAAAGACAATGAAAAGAAACAAAAAATATATAAGCAGCTCAACTATAAGTAACAATCATCATGGGGCACTAAATTCATAATACACTACAAAATTGTGATTAGAAAAAACAGAATTGTCTAGCATTCTGAGCTTGCCTTTTCCATTTTGTACAGATGAATGAACAGTTATACTGTGATCATTTAAAGAACATACTTTTCTTCATTAGTGCACAAACTCAAGGGGAAATAATATCAAAATATCAAGTTGTAGCCCTCAAAGGGATATTGACTTTGCAAGTAACAAGAAAACTGTATAAGTGCTGTAAAAAAAACATAATAGCAACCTTTTCTCCAGATTGTGGATCAGTGACAAGTTCATCAACAGATTCTTGTCTGAGCAAAATGTTGCCCCTTGTTGCACGGAATAAGATACGTTCAAAAGCCATTGCCTTTTCCTTTGGCACAAGACCACTCAAAGAGCCAAGTTTCACTTGTTTCGATGCATCTGTAAACATATCCTGTAAATATGACCAACAGTATATCAGGAAGAGAAAAAAGAAGAAAAATAGGGGCAAGGCAGGATGTTGTTTCTGAAACAATGTTGTACCTGCTCCAATAGAGGACTCTCCAGTGAAGTCTCACCAGAACCAGACTGGTTTGCTCCTAGTTCTGTCTGTTGTGCTGCAGCGCTTCTTTGAGCCGAATAGAAAAATTCACCAGCCTGAAAGTTAAAGAGAAACTTAGGAGAAACGCTTCATAAGGTGAGAATGGGAAAGTTGGATACAAAGTCTCCTATACAGATTGCCCCCCACCCCCAACATCCACACACAGACATGATCCTTGTAACAATTTATCTCTCAAGCCTCCTATGTGAGGCATGTCAAACATTGTTTCAGTATGGCAGAAGATACTACTGCTGACTCAGTTACTGGTCATGAGGTCTAACTATCTTAGAGCACAAACCAAGAGAGATTTGTGTAAAACATTAATGAAAATCTTGAAGTAATATTGACCTGAGGTGATGATAGTGGAGATAGCAAATACTTGTACAACTGATACAACATAAGTACATATTGCAATATATGCATATGTGTGCAGGAATAATTACTTTTAAGGGTAATTACCTTTCGAAGAACAGTACTGTACTCCATCAGTTCATTGTAGGTCCGCTGTAACTTTTCATCGTTTGCATTAACTTCAATTAGTTCAGCTTCCAGTTCTCCAAGTTTTATCTGTTACTCGACAAGTGTTAAAAAGATAACCTCTAAGATTTATATAATAATTGGCACATGATGAGCATCTCGGTGGTTGGCGTACCTCCATGTCATCAAAATCCAGAGCAGTTTCGGTCGATTGCAGGGGAGAAACTTGTATGCCAGCTTTCGACATTTGTTCCTTAAAATACCTCAGTTTGCGAGCCATTTCACCAGTCCTTTTGATCTACACAAGAAGTAAAAGAGAGCAGCAAATAAACAGTGAGAAATGAGCGCATCAGAGAGATGGATATGTACTCCCGTAGGTATATTACAAAAACTGATAGATGCGCATGCCAA
This sequence comes from Avena sativa, assembly GCA_916181665.1. NCBI lineage: Eukaryota > Viridiplantae > Streptophyta > Magnoliopsida > Poales > Poaceae > Avena > Avena sativa. Next base: position 428,331,875 of record OV702293.1, read on the forward strand.
TTGGGCAGAGTATGATTTACAAAAAACTGACAAGCTGCTATGATAAGCTTTTAAGAAGATAGTCTAGATATAACAAAACATAAATTAAGAAAGAATGTGTTGACAAAAACGAGCAAAGTACCTGGGCAGCAAATGTCCGTTGAAACGGGCTCTTGTCTGCATTGAGCTGAAGGAGAAAAGGAACCAAACGTGAGATTAACAGCAAAAGAAGCAGCCAAGAGTAAAAGGCAGCACCTAGAACAGTAACCCCGCAAGTTCCATGATGTAATAATTAAGTCAAGTGCAATTTTATGTTAATTGCAAGGTGGATAGACCCTTTGAAAGAGCGGAACTCTGCAGGTTACCTACCAACCAAGGCAACTAAAACCAACAGATTTCATGGATACTTGTGAGACTAATTATGTGCGGCAATCGGTGTTGGGTTTCGAAATTTGCAATGCCATCCGCTAAACAGCGCCGATTCCAAGAGAATCGTGCGCACGTTACCCTAGCGACGAGCCAGGAGCTCAGATCGGCACATCGGGACGGGCACCGACCAGATCCTCCTCTGGTACAGTCCGAGACAGCTAAACTAAATTGACGGAAGAGGCAGGCACGGGGGTGCTTACGTCTTTGAACTGGATGAGTCCGAGTTCGCCGAGATTGGAGACGGCGAGGTGCGCGGACTCGGTGGGGATGATGACCTGCAGGAGCTGCATCGCCTCCGACCGCATCAGATCCATCGGGGGCAAGCAGCCCCCTCCGCCGCGCGGCATGGCGTGCGGTGCCGGGGCGGGCGAAGGTCCTCCTCCTCTCCGGCGGGCGCAGGCGACTTGGCCTCGATCGGTTTCGCGTCGTGCGGAGCAGGGAGGGGGGGAGAGGAGGATGAGACAGGCGGGGTCCTGTCGACCATGTGCTATTATGCGGAGACGTGGCTGGGCGGGGAGAGGAAGACGTGCAGGGCCCAGCTGTCAGAGGAGACGGAGGCAGTTTGTGTTGTGATTTGTTTGTTTTTTGGGAAACCAGTTGTACTAGTACTAGTATGTTGTGTGTTGTGATTAGAGGAGGAGGAGGTCGCGATTGTTTTCAGATCGGAGCAAAGAAGGATCTGGGTTTCGCGGGGAGGTCGCGATTGTTTCCAGATCAGAGCGAGTGTGAGGCTAGCAGATGGGCTCGATTAACGTGTCGTGTCGGTAGTCTTGAACGGGGGAGAACCGGAGAAGCACACGCAGGAGTTGGATTGATTTTATTTTTTTTGAAAAGGAAACTATGCTTCCGGGGATCAGTGATTTTTATCCCCAGGGTCGCAAGTAGACATCGTGGCGCTGGCCTCTTGAGTGTCAGGGGTCCATCTTATCTCCTCCCTTCCCTTCCGAGCGAGAATTCCACTGACGTGAACACCTTCTCATCCCGCCGACGACTCTCCGCTCCCGATCTCGTCGACACCTTCCCGCTCCCCTATCTTGCCGCTGCCTAGCTCCCCTGTCTCGCCGACGACCTCTGCAGAGGACGGTTGTACTGTCTGGAGACGAACACCATGGTTGCGAGCATGGGTTCCCGACGACGATGGCGCTGCACCACACCAACCTCCGCCTAGACGAACAACCCGTGCGCCGCACCTATAGCTGCACCGTCGGCCTCTGTAGCTCGCGTCCCTGCACCCTTTTTGCAACTCCCGCCGCCTGCGCCAACCGGCGCCCAAATCCAAGAGGGCCACGAGCTCAGCGCACACGCTGCTGCGGCTCATTCTCCTCGCGTCGGTCATTTTCCCTCTGCATCGCCATGGTGCTGCAACGACGGCGGGTAGCACTGCTACATACGGTGGCGACCGTTGCTGGTATGGACGGCGGACGGCGATGCTACATAGGCGCGGTGGCCCTGCTACGCACGCACAACGGTGCTGCTACAACTGGAGGCGTACCCTGCTACACAGTCCCGCCAGCGTTGCTACAAAGACGCGGAGGCGTTGCTACAAGCGGTGTAAGTCTCTGCTACTAGAGGCCTGGGGCTCTGCTACAACAGGTGTGTACCACTGCAACAACGGATTCTCCGACGACATCCAGCTCTCCGGTGAAGTTGACTTTTTGCTATACTAACATAAATTATTTGCTACAACTGTTCTCCGGTTTTGCTACATTAGAACAAAACTTTTGCTACAAAGTCTCCGACGAGGTCTTCGGCGAAAGTCTCCGGCGAGTCTCCGGTGAGGTCGGGTTTGCTACACTAGCATACCTTTTTTGCTACATGGTCGCCGACGAAGTCTTTGAGTGTTCCAGTTTGTTTTTCTATTTTTTTAGGCGAACCGTTTGCTGCTACATGTAGCAAAAAGGGGACTATTTGTAACAAAAGCGAGTATATCTGTAGCAAAAGCGGAATTTTTTGAAGGAAATATGCCCTGAGAGGCAATATTAAAGTGTTTATTATGTGTATTGCAAGTATATGATAGATGTTTATTTTGCATGCTATAATTGTATTAATACGGAAATGTTAATATATGTGTGTTTAATAAACAAACAGAAAGTTCCTAGTTATGCCTCTCTCATAAACTAGCTCGTTGATTAACAAGATGATCAAAGTTTCCTGATCATAGACATTGGATGTTGTTAATAACGAGGTCACAACATTAGCGTAATGATGTGATGAACATTCATCCGAAGTATAGCATTACGATCAAAGTCATTGAGTTTATATTGCTATAACAACTTACAAAGTGATCCTAATCCTTAGACCATGAGATCATGTCAATCACTAACACCGAAAGAGTTTCTTGATGACATCAAACGTCACACCGTAACTGGGTGATTATAAAGATAGCTTCCGAACTACTAAAGTGTTATGTTGAGGCTCATGAATCGAGAGTGGAATTTGTTCATCCCAATGACAGATAGATATACTCTAGACCCTCTTGGTGATATCACATCGGTTAGCTTGTAAGCAAGTGATTTGATCACTAGAATTTTATATCACGGAAACGAGAAAAGAGTGCATGTTGGTAACGAGATTAAACTATGTATGGAGATACCAATGGTAGAATCTCGGACATGTAATATATTGTGAAACAAAGGGATTAAGATACTAGCATAAGGTTCCGACGATCACACGAAAGTCATCGTTGAATGTGTGGGAGTCAGTATGGATCTCTAGGTCTCGCTTCTGATTATTGATCGGAGAAGGGTCTTGATCATGTCCGTATTATTCGCGAACCGTAGGGTGGCATAGTTAAGGGACACTGACATCCAATTAGAGCAAAAGTTTCATGCCGGGAAGAATAACAAGCGCAGAAATTTATTTCACTAGATACCAAAACAGGTTTTCGGGTGAAATTGCAGAAAGTGTTTTTGCATGTGAAATAAAATACCAGCAAGGGGTTATATGTGAATGTCTGTCATTAAAGTAATTGACAAAATTCTGAATAAATAAAAGGAGTTTTATTTAATGAGAGTTTGCATTAAATTTGGTGGAAATTTAATAGCAATTTTGAGTAGGATTTTGAGTGGAGGTAATTGAAGAGATTTTTGTGATTGGAGTGTCCACTCACATGAATGAAGGAGGGGAGGGGACAGCCCCCATGGCCGGTGGCCACCCCCTTGGGAGCCCCCCTCCTCCTATAAAAGGCACCCCCTCTTCTCTCTCTCACTCACACCTTCTCGTGAAGGATATCTCTCCCCCTCTAGAATTTATCTCCCATGGTCTCGGACTAGCGAGATACATGTTACCGGTGGCTATTCGGCAAGAAAGGGTTGTGCTTCCGCTGCATCGCTGGAGCGAGGAGGCAGAGGTTGCTCGGTGTCTTGTACGTGTGTGCGAGCACGGATGCGCCGCTGTTTTGCGGCGCTAGGACTTCCTCTCGATCTTGAGATCGGCAAGAGATCATCTACATCAACTACGAGTTTAACTCGTTAAGCTTTGTCGGTCTTCAAGGGTATGTTCTCTACGGATATACATCCGCTCATTGTTTGTATCTAGTAGATAGATCTTGGTACATAGTTTCCATCGTAGGAAAATTTTTGTTTTCTATGTTGCAAACCCTACAGTGGTATCAGAGCCGAATCTATGCGTAGATGCTTTACATGGGTAGTACACATATGAGTATACGGGCGATGATGATCATGTTGTTGCTTCTTAGTTGTAATTTTAGATATTGGTGGCATAGTGGGATGAAGAGGCCCGGGCAAACTTTACGTGTACTCGCACATGAGACCTGTTCCACGCTTGACATGCAACTAGTTTGCATAAGTGGCTAGCGGGTGTCTGTCTCTCCTACTATAGTCAATATCTATTTTGCAACGAGTTGTGAACAATTTGGTTATCCTCGTTGTGGTTCATGTTCGTAGGTAAGAACTGTTCTATCTTCGAAAGCCCTAAGCCACGTAAAACTTGCAATGGATAAATTAGAGGCGTCTAGTTTAGATTGTTGCTGGGCTAGTATTATGATATGGTGATGTTGTAAGTAGAAGTATGAGATGATACTCTTACAACACACATAATGAAGCGATCCAACCCTTTAAGAATTGGATCCTGTGTTTACAGTGCTAGTCTCTTGGATCGATTAGCTAGCACACACAGTTTTGATAAATAAAAGAGTATCAATGCGTCACATTATTACAACGATTGATCCAAGAATATAAATATTACAAAGTTGCTTAGCTCACAGCTAGCTCAAATAACATAGTTCAATAAATAAACAATAGATAAAGGCTCCATCACGCCACAGGAAACTCGCTGAGTGGAGATTCACAACCTATACGATAACCTTACTTGTCGTCGAAATTACCTGCAACATGAAAAGTTGCAGCCACGAATGGTCAATATATTTGAATTGTATTGGCAAGATGTCACTGTTATGTGGACACAATCGGCAACCTGTCATATACATGCACACTTTGGCTAGTGGAGTTTAGGCAATTTGCATAAAGCAGCATTTTCTCCTACATTTTAAATAAAGTTTTAGTTCTTCAAAATAACTAAGAACAACTCGAGTCACTCGAGAGCTCCTAAATCTATGGACACATTGAGTCACTCAAGTGCTCCTATAACCCATTAAGTTCACCCATCAAGTTTTATTAGAGAAATTGGAATGAATGAGACTTTTCAACTGCGTCAAGAGAAGTTACTCATAATTGTCCATTACCGGGGACACAACTAAGTACTTAGTTTATAAACCATCTGCAGAGGCTAGTACACTTTACCCACAATACCCGATCAATCCCTTTTGAGAGAAGACCAGGACGAGACCTTTGGGAAACATAATCATCAGCCTAACTCCGGACCGTACCATCCTATCAACACCTACATCTGCTAGTCACGGTAGGACATGATCCCATAACTTACTCAGTCAAGTCAGAGCCCATATGACATGTGGTTGTACATGGAAGTTACTAATCAAGACCGTCTATTATCCCTCTGAAGCCTGGGTGGCAATCCCCACCAAAATCCACACTCGATGACCCAATCAATGCCATTCCACCCAGGTGATTCATTGATTAAGTGGTTTTCATTTAAGCAAAACATAATCCTTCTCATACACATATGTATCATAAAAACCACCCACGCAACTAATAACATGGCTAAGCATCTACAATACGATGGCTATCAAGGAATCAACTGGGGTCTATGACAATTCTATTGGGTACTCACACCATAGCATGGCATAAATAATATAAAACATTTTCTTCAATGCAAGCTACTGAAAACTAAATGCATAATAAAACAATAGGAGATTTATGATAGTGACACTTGCCTCAGTTGTAGTAATCCTTCACACAGTCGTCGCAATCAATCGCTCTCCAGGCAATCTATCGTGCAAAACAATAATTGCAATCAATCATATAGTAGCACAACACAACAAAATAGTATGCATGTATTTTATAAAAGAGAAACAAGTTCAAAAACATTTCATAAACATTTTCCACTAAACAAATAGGCTTTTAGTAGGCATTAGTGAATTCTGAAAACTTTCTGTATAGAATAGTTTCATAAAATTATGAGAACCATTCTACTGGATAGGTAATGTTCATAGCTTTCATTTGCCACTGGTTTCACCTTAAATTAATTTATAGATTAGAAGTTATAGCCAAAATACTCATCGAATGAATTTAACCATAGATAATTATTGTGTACTGTAACAAAATAAACTAATGCTACGGTGATGTTTTCTGAATCCATAGACACCAAATTTGCCAATTTTGGAGTTGTGGATATTTTTCTATGAATTATTTACCATTAAAGAGATTTAAATAATCCAAGAAAATACATTGGTAAAAATACGAATTTTATTACATGATAATATTCTACACATTATTCTGAATCCAGGGATATATCATATGTAATTTTCTGATCTATAATCAATTTTATATGGATTTTACAAGTTCTGCAAAATTTCTGGCTATTAAATCATTTTCAAAAATTAGCTGGGAGAACTACGCCACGCGACGCGCTGTGATTCGCTGTGCGCGCTGAGTTGCGTTGACGCGGCCCCGCTGAGTCTGAGGCCAGGTGGCGCGCGCTGGTAGGCCGATACCGCTTTGCCTAGGGATCTAATCCTGGGCATCGGTTCCTGATCCAACGGCCCCGGTGCAGAGCTTGAGAGCTCACCGGCGAGTGACGTGGGCGGCGGCGGTGGCGGCTCAGACGAAGATGATGGCGGCGCTCCCGGTGGTCTCCTGGCTTGGTGAGGTTGTCCACGGTATGCGGGAGAGGACGGTGAGCTCCTAGGTACTCTCGGCGCGGCAGTTTGCTTCCCCTGGAGACGGTGGCGTGCGACTGGAGGCGTGCGGAGGCGGTGGTTCTCCGGCGACGTATCCTGGGCGGTACGGTGCTCTGCGAGAGGGGGAAAAGGGGTGAGGCGACGGAGTTCATCAAGGGGAGAATAACCAGAGGGATAAGAGGGCGAGGGGTGCTCCAGAACCTCGGGTCCAAGATCGATTGGTGGAGGCCGACGGCAATGAGATCGCGAGCTCGTGATTTGGCGGCTAGGGTTAGTACAAGCCAAAAAACGCACGAGGTGGAGGAGGAGGAGGTTTTATCGGGGAGGGTGGGGTTAGGATGCAGGGGAGGCTCGGGATCGAGCCGAATCGGCAAAGATTGCGGCGGCGGTTGTCTCCGAGTCGGGCTCCTCCATGACGGGGATGACAAGAGGGCCCCACTCGTCAGCAAAAAAAAGGGGAAAAGAGGGTGCGGGCTGCTGAGGGTGCTTGGTGGGCTGGCGCTGGGCCGCGCTTGCTATGGTCGCTGCTGCTGCGTGCGAGAGAGAAGGGGTGGGCTCGACTGGCACGTGGGCAGAGAAGGGCTGGGCCGGCCTGGTGGCCGCCCAGTTAGAGTTAGCCTAGTTTTTTTCCTTTTTTTGTTATTTTTTTATAACTTTTGAAATATAGCTCCAAATGAGCTCAAACCAATTTGTAATTTTTTCTAAAATTCAACACATCATTTTAGGACTACTATGGAACTTATTCCTATCCATTTAAAATATTCAAACAATAGGGTTTATTTAGAAACCCTAATAGATGCAAAAGGGTTTTCAAATAGAGGTTTTCACAAATGGTTTTGAATTTGGAATTTTTGCAAGATGCCATGATGCAATGAATATGAGATATATGAACCATTCCCATTCTAAAATTCTGGGATGTTACACATAACGTGTAAGTTCCATAGACCTTGACCTTACACATAAAGGTATGATAGTGATCATACCACGATGCATATGATAGAGATCATATGCGGGAACCATATCATTTCACTAATAAACATGTGATGTTTGATAGCATCTTATATTGCTTGTTTGACGTTTTATTAGCATAATAAGATGATCCCTCATTTAAATATCAAGATAAGAATGTGTTCTTCCTTTAGTATGCACCGATTATGTTTTAGTCGCTCCAAGACATCACGTGATGATCGGATGTTCTTGGATCCACGACCATATTTTGGGTGTAAGACAGTTACACACGTGAATACTAAGGTTCTAACTTGGCGAGCCTAGCATGTACAGACATGGCCTCGGGACACGGACCGAAATATTAAGCATGAGTCATATAGTAGATATGATATCCATTTGATGCTCGCCTTTGAAGCTACACCGACTCACGTGATGATCGGACTTGGTGTAGTGGATTTGGTTCATGTAATCACCAAAAAGGCACGAGGGATGTCGTTTTTGAGTGGTAGTTCATTCGTAATGTGGATTAGTTGAACTTAATATATCATAAACTTAGTCTAAACTTTACAAACTATATTGTAGATGGCACCACCTGCTTTTAATTTCAATGTGTTCATGGAGAAAGAGAAACTTGCAACGAACAGTAGCAACTTTACCAAATGGGCCATGAATTTGAGGATTCTCCTCTATGCTGCACAAAAGCAATATATGCTAGAAGCGCCGCTAGGCCCCCCACCTTTCGATGATGCCCCTGACGAGGAGAAGAATGTCTATCAGACTCGTCAGGAGGACCACAACTTAGTTCATTGCGGCATATTATATGGGCTAGAGCTGGAACTTCGAAAGCGTTTCGAAAATGGCAATGCATTTGATACAATGGGTGAGTTGAAAATGATTTTCGACACACATGATGTTGTAGAGAGCTACAATGCTTCAGAAAATTTCTTTAGCTGCATGATGGAAGAGCACAGCTTCGTAAGTGAGCATGTACTCAAGATGTCAGGTTACGCTGATAAGCTTGTGTCCTTGGGAATAACGATTCCCATTGACTTAGGCATCCATCGTGTTCTGCAGTCTCTGTCACCTAGCTATAAGAGCTTCGTGATGAACTATAATATGCAAGGCATGAAGAAGTCTCTCCCTGATCTTCTGTCAATGCTTAAAACTGCAGAAGTGGAGATCAAGAAGGAACATCAAGTGTTGATGATCAATAAGAACACTGGTTTCAAGAAAGACAAGAAGGGAAAACGGAAGGGAAGTAAGGGCGGCAAGTCGATTGCCGTGCCTGGAAAGAAACCCCGAGTTGGACCTAAGTCTGATACCGAGTGCTACTATTGTAAGGGGACTGACCACTGGAAGCGCAACTGCCCCAAGTATTTGGCAGACAAGAAGGCCGGCAAGGCAAACAAAGGTATATATGATATACATGTTATTGATGTGTACTTGACTAGTGCTTGCAGTAGCACCTGGGTATTTGATACCGGTTCAATTGCTAATATTTGTAACTCGAATCAGGGGTTGCGGAACAAGCGACCGCTAGCAAGGGGTGAGGTCAAGATGTGTGTCGGCAATGGATCAAGTGTTGATGTGATCGCCGTCGGAACGCTGCCTCTCCACTTGCCGTTGGGATTAGTAATAAACTTGAATAATTATTATCTAGTGCCAGCACTGAGCATGAACATTGTATCTGGATCGTGTTTGATGTGAAGTGGTTATTCATTTAAATCCGAGAACAATGGTTGTTCTATTTATATGAATGAAATCTTTTATGGTCATGTACCGATGATGAATGGTTTATTTCTATTGGATCTCGATAATAGTGTTACACATATTCATAATGTTGATGCTAAAAGGATTAAACTTACTGATGATATATCCGCATATATGTGGCACTGCCGTCTAGGTCATATTGGCGTTAAGCGCATGAAGAAGCTCCATTCAGATGGACTTTTGGAATCACTTGATTTTGAATCATTTGATACATGTGAGCCATGCCTTATGGGCAAGATGACTAGAACGTCGTTTTCTGGTTCAATGGAACGAGCGACAGATTTATTGGAAATCATACATTCTGATGTATGTGGTCCAATGAGTGTGTCGGCGCGAGGTGGATATCGTTATTTTGTTACTTTCATAGATGATTTGAGTAGATACGGTTATATCTACTTGATGAAACACAAGTCTGAAACCTTTGAAAAGTTCAAGGAATTTCAGAATTAAGTGGAAAATCATCGTAATAGAAAAGATCAATTTTCTATGGTCCGACCGTGGAGGTGAGTATCTAAGTTACGAGTTTAGCACTCACATGAAAGAGTGTGGATTTGTTTCACAACTCACACCTGCCGGAACACCACAGCGAAATGGTGTGTCGGAACATCGTAATCGTACTTTATTGGATATGGTTCGATCTATGATGTCTCTAATGGACTTGTCGTTGTCATTTCAGGGTTATGCACTAGAAACTGCTACATTCACTTTAAATCGGGCACCATCTAAATCCGTTGAAAATACACCGTATGAATTGTGGTTTGGAAACAAACCTAAGCTGTCATTTCTTAAAGTTTGGGGATGCGATGTTTATGTGAAGAAACTTCAACCGGATAAACTCGAAACCAAAGCGGAAAAATGCGTCTTCATAGGATACCCTAAGGAAACTATTGGGTATTCCTTCTATCACAGATCCGAGTGCAAGGTTTTTGTTTCCAAGAATGGATCCTTTCTAGAGAAAGAGTTTTTCACAAAAGGTGTGAGTAGTCGGAAGGTAGAACTCGAAGAGGTTATTGAACCTTCTCTTCAAAGTATGGCGAGTAGCGCAGCGCCGGAAGTCGTTCCGGAGTTGGCTTCACCAGTTGAAGAGGGAACTAATGATAATGATCATGAAACTTCGAAAGAGAGTACTACCAAACCTCGCAGGTCTAGCAGGACGCGTGCAGCCCTCGAGCTGTACGGAAAATCCTGTCATGAATTTCATGGTTGATGAAAATGATGACCCTGCGACGTATGAAGAAGCAATGATGAGCCCGGATTCCAACAAATGGTTAGAAGCCATGAAATCCGAGATGGAATCCATGTATGAAAATCAAGTTTGGAACTTGGTGGACTTACCTCACGACCGAAAGGCCGTGGAGAATAAATGGATTTTCAAAAGAAAAACCGATGCTGATGGTAATGTGACTGTCTATAAAGCTCGTCTTGTCACAAAGGGGTTTTGACAAATTCAAGGAGTTGACTACGATGAGACATTCTCTCCCGTAGCGATGCTAAAATCGGTTAGAATTATGTTAGCAATTGCTGCATATTTCGATTATGAGATATGGCAGATGGATGTAAAAACCGCGTTCCTCAATGGCAATATTGAAGAAGAGTTGTATATGATACAACCAAAGGGTTTTGTCGATCCTAAGGATGCTAACAAGGTGTGCAAACTTCAGCGATCCATCTATGGATTGAAGCAAGCATCACGAAGTTGAAATCTCCGCTTTGATGAGGTGATCAAAGAGTATGGATTTGTCCAAACTTATGGAGAAGCTTGTATTTACAAGAAAGTGAGTGGGAGCAATGTGGCATTTCTGATATTATATGTGGATGACATATTATTGATCGGAAATGATATAGATCTTTAAACAGTGTTAAAAGTTATCTAAACAACAAATTTTCAATGAAGGACCTAGGTAAAGCGTCATACATATTAGGCATAAAGATCTATAGAGATAGATCTAGGCGCCTAATAGGGCTATCGTAAAGTACATACCTTGATAATATTTTAAAGAAGTTTAAAATGGCTGAAAGTAAGAAGGGATTCTTACCTATGTTGTAAGGCACGACATTGAGTAAGACTCAAAGTCCGACTACGGCGGAAGAAAGAGAGATAATGGACAAAGTCCCATATGCGTCAGCCATAGGCTCTATAATGTACGTCATGCTATATACAAGACCGGATGTGGCATGCTATTAGATTGACTAGTAGGTACCAATCGGATCCAGGTTCTGTAAGATCCCTCCTTTATAAAGGAAAAGGATCCCTGTGATTGCAATGCTAGTCCCTGGATCAATGCTAGCATCCACAGTTTAAGATGAAGTACACAGATACAAATGTCATTTATTATAGCCATTCCAGAGATAAACATAGTCTTTACAACTCCAAGTCCATAGGCCTAATACAAGAGTTTGAATAAGTAAATAAATAAAAGTCTTCATCTTCATGTGCCACAGGCAAACATGTTGAGTGTAGACTCATGACACCTAATCCTCATCAGAGTAACCTGCAACATCACAAGTTACAGCCACAGTGGGTCAATACTTTGGAATAGTATTGGCAAGTGATACCTTAGTAAAATTTTAAGTGGACTAGATACTATATGCAATTTGGCTAAGTGTAGCTTGGCTTGCTTTGCTCAAAATAGGTTTTTCCTATTAGTTGAAATCACTAAGTTTTTCTTTGTCAAAACATTCCAAGGAACAACCAATAGACATTAAGGTCCTTCACCCTTGTTCACCCACAAATTTTTACTTAGAAATTGGGATGAGGAGATTCTTGATAGCTTCCATGTCTTGATGCTCAAGTTGTCCATTGCCATGGACTTGGCTAAGTACTTAGATTTTTCCATCTGCAGAGGTTGTGCACTTTCCCCACCAGACTTGGTTTCACCGAGACAGGACCTTTCAGAAGCCTTCCCTTAGACCAAATGGACGCGTTCCAACCTATCATCCCACTACCACCATTTGTCCAAATGGCTAAGTTCTAGCAACTTATGTGATACAGTCAGAGCCCATATTGCCAAGTGGCTGCACTAGAAGCTTCTTAACACTTGGCCTCTAAAATCTCTTTGTTCCTGGGTGGCTTACCACAAGTGAGATACACAAGGTAAACCATAGAAATGGGCCTTGTGTAACCACTCAACATAAACCAATCCTTCCATTCCACCCAGGTGTTTCATTAACTTAGTTGTTTTATTAGGTAAAGCACAAGTCCAAAGACTTAGAAATATTTTCATCATAGCATGTATAATTCACCAACCCTTGTTTGCTACTAGCTAGGCTAAGCATGGCATGGATAGTAACTTAACTTAGAAATTCCCTAGCATTACTACAACTACTAGGATTTCCCAACTTGGCATATAAGCAAAATAATATCATGCAAGACTTAGCAAATATTTCTAATGCTTAGTATAAAACATGGGATAAAAATATTCATGAAGTACCACTTGCCTTGGTAGTTGGGAGAGTAGCACTCCTCACAATCACAATCACAATCACAATCACTAGCACCAAAAGCTACACAAAGAATGGTAGCAACAAATTACACAAAACATATACAATCAAAAATATATGCATGCATGCAAGATGACATGTGATGATTTTTAAAACTCCACAAAGCAAGTATACAATACTAATTCATAAACAAGTCAAAAACTTGCCAAACATCAATTATTTAAACCCTAAATCATTTCTTAAACATTTCCTATACTCAAATTATCCCTACACAAGTTTCTGCAAATAAAACCTTTTTAACAGAAGCTAAACATTAAACACATTGCATATTCAGAAAGAGCTTGCTCTCCTGATTCCAACGGTATAAAATTTGTCAAATTCTAACGTGGGGATCAAAAGTTATAGCCCAATCAAATTTGAATAACAATCAGATTCAAAATCAGTTTTTAAATCTAATTCACTGCCATGCGGCGCTATTCTACTGGCCGGTACCGTGTCGTGCGGATCGGTCTCTGCGAGCCGTAGGATTTAAGTTAGATCTAGTGGCTCAGATGCGCTCGTACCTCTTCGTTTAAGTTCTGATCTTAACCGCAAGATCTACATCCAACGGCCACAATCCAGTTGACCACAGACAGGCGGCGACTGGCGGCGGCGTGCTCTGCCTACGGCGGCGCGGCGCTACAGGTCGTCCTAGGGTCGTCGGAGGGGCTTACCAGAACCGTGGCGACATGCTGATGCTCAACCTGGCGGCGGCTTGGTAAGGGGCGCACGGTGTGGGCTGCTGGAGCTCGTCGGAGTCGTGCACGGTGTCGGGTGGTTACAGACGAAGTTGTTGCCGACGCTCTGGGTCTTCCTAGTACCAACCAGAGGCATCAGTAGCTGCGCAAGGACAGGGCGAGCCTAGTCGTATGCGAGAGAGGTCAAGGGGAGCTCAGTGCTTACCGCAATTGATCGCCGGAGAAGAAGAAAGCGCCAGACACTTACGATCGTCGTCGTTGGCGAGTCTCTAGACGGTCCTAGCATGCACCAATAGGGTGAGAAGATGCGCATGGTTGTCGTGATCATTCTGGCAAACTTAGACAGCAAGGGGCGACGGGGTCTTACCGGAATACCTCGCCGGAGTTGGCTCTGACTGCGGCGGTGCAATACGAATTAGAGGCAGCCTGGTGGCGAGAAGAGTGTGCAGTGTGGGGGGAAATGACCGCGACGGGGTGGGGGTTTAAGTAGGCCAAAGTGCGACAGGAAACGCTCGCAGAATCAAGGCTAATTACGTCGCGCCATTATCGGCATCAATGGCAGCGACGACGTGGTCTGCGGGCGAGATTTGGGGAAGACGACGGTGACGTGGACGGGGCCCAGTTGTCTGCGAGAGAATCAGAAGGGGGTGGGGTCCTGGCGTCAGTCACTTGCTGGGTGCGTCTGCGAGTGAGAGAGGGAACCCGGGTGGGCTTAGTGGGCTGCTTTCTCAGTTGGCACAGAATCCTGGCGCTGGCCCTTTTCTATTTCCTTTCTCTTTTTCTTTTTCTGTTTTGAATTTATGGAATGAATTTCAAATGGTTTCAAAATATTTTTGAATTCAAACTTTTTCAGGATTTTGTAGGGTGCAACATTTACACTTCTGGGCATAGAAACAAGTGGTCTCTCTGTTCAAGCTTGGTTCTTTTGAACAAACAAAATAAACAATGCTATAGCACTTGATTTGGAATTGTTTTGAAAATGGTTTTGAAACCATATTTGTTCTATGAATTTTTGTCCAAACTCCACATTCAATCCAATCAACAAGGAAGCCAACAAAACTTGGTTTAAAACACTTATGCTCTCAATTGAGGATAGTCATTTGATTTATGTTTGCTCACATAAAATAATAGCACTACGTGCTTCTGTTTTCTTGAAAAGAGTTGGAAAATAATCTCAAAATATATATGCATGCATGAATGGTATGCAATCTTTGAAATCATGATTTTAGGGATGTTACAAATCTAACCCCCTTAAGGTGAATCTCGCCCTCGAGATTCGGATTGGCTAGCAAATAGGTGAGGGTGGTCTTTCCGAAGATCATCTTCTCTCTCCCATGTTGCTTCCTCTTCGGAATGATGATTCCACTGCACTTTGCAGAACTTGATAGTCTTAGTCCGTGTGACTCTTTCTACAGTCTCAAGAATCTTGATAGGTTTCTCTTCATAAGTGAGATCACTTTCCAGGTGAACCTCCTCCAAAGGTATAGTATCCTTCAAAGAAGTTTCTTCTATTTCTGGATGACATTTCTTAAGTTGACTCACATGAAACACATTATGGACAGCTGACAGAGATTCTGGCAGTTCAATCTCATAGGCAACTTCTCCTTTTCGACTCAGAATCTTGAATGGCCCAACATATCTTGGTGCCAATTTTCCTTTGACTCCGAACCTCTTCACTCCGTGAAGTGGTGACACTCTAAGATAAGCTCTATCACCGACTTCGTAGGTGACTTCTCTACGCTTAGGATCTGCGTAGCTTTTCTGTCGGGACTGTGCTATCTTCAATCTGTCCCTAACCAACTTGACCTTCTCTTCGGCTTCTTTGATGAGATCTGGTCCGAATAAACTTCTTTCTCCCACACCATTCCATAACAATGGGGTGGTACACTTTCTTCCGTAGAGAAACTCAAATGGTGCCATCTCAATGCTGGCTTGATAGCTGTTGTTATAAGAAAATTCTGCGTAAGGCAGACTTTCATCCCAACTGGCTCCATAGTCTAAGGCACATGCTCTCAACATGTCTTCAAGAATCTAATTGGTCCTTTTTGTCTATCCATTAGTTTGAGGATGAAAAGCAGTACTGAATTCCAACCTCGTTCCCAATGACTCATGTAGCTGTCTCCAAAAATGGGAAGTGAATTGAGTTCCCCTATCAGACACAATACTCTTGGGCACTCCATGTAGACATACAATTCTACTCATGTAGATTTTGGCTAACTTAGCACTTGTATAGGTTGTCTTCACGGGTATGAAATGAGCCACTTTAGTTAGGCGATCCACTACTACCCAAATAGAATCGTATCCTGACCTGGTCCTTGGTAATCCAGTAATGAAATCCATACCAATCTTGTCCCACTTCCAATCAGGAATAGGTAGTGGTTGAAGCAAACCTGCTAGTTTCTGATGTTCCCCTTTCACTCTACTACACACATCACACAAAGCAATATGTTCGGCGATGTCCTTCTTGAGATTATTCCACCAAAATCTTTCTTTCATGTCCATGTACATTTTGGTGTTACCCGGATGAATGTAATACGGTGAGTTGTGTGCTTCCTGCAAAATCAGTTTCTGTAGTTCCGGATCTTGTGGAACACAGATACGTTTCCCATGCCATAAAGTTCCCTGTTCGTCTTCATGGAATCCTTTGGCTTTTCCTTTGCCAATCTTTTATTTAATCTCTTCGATTTCCTTATCAATCTTTTGGGCTTCTTTGATCTTGTCCAACAAAGTGGGTTGAACATCCAAAGTCATGAGATGTCCTTCAGGCACAATCTCCAATCTGAGTTTCTGAATTGGGCACACAAATCATCTGGCAATTCTCCCTTGGTAAGGCCATTCACAAAAACCTTACGACTTAGAGCATCTACTACAACATTTGCTTTACCGGGGTGGTATTGCAAACTTAAGTCATAGTCCTTAATGAGTTCTAGCCATCTTCTTTGTCTCATATTAATTTCCTTCTGGGTGAAGATATACTTCAAACTCTTGTGATCTGTGAACACTTCACAACGTTTTCCCAAAAGATAGTGCCTCCATGTTTTGAGTGCATGGACAACAGAGGCTAACTCTAAATCATGAGTAGGATAGTTCACTTCATGAGTTTTGAGTTGTCTCGAGGCATACGCCACAACTTTACCGTCTTGCATAAGTACTGCACCCAAACCCTGATGAGACGCATCACAATATACTTGGAAATCTTTTCCAAATCTGGCAGACACAAGACTGGTGCTGTCACAAGTCTCTTCTTCAATTCCTGAAAGCTGAGTTCACAACCTTCAGACCAAGCAAACTTCTTGTCTTTCTTTAGCAATTCCGTCATGGGCTTAGCTACCTTGGAGAAATTTTCAATGAATCTTCTATAGTAACCTGCTAAGCCAAGGAAACTACGAACTTCTTTCACGGACTTGGGAGATTCTCATTCAGTTACAGCTGAAACTTTAGCAGGATCAACTGCTACACCATCCTTTGTCATAACATGTCCAAGAAATCCAACTTCATTTAACCAGAATTCACACTTGCTGAATTTGGCATAAAGTTTATGTTCTCTTAACTTCTCAAGTATCAAACGCAAATGTCCTTCATGCTCTTCTTTGCTCTTGGAGTAGACTAAAATGTCATTGATGAAAACAACAACAAACTTGTCAAGGAATTCCATGAACACCTTGTTCATCATATTCATGAAGTATGCTGGAGCATTGGTCAAACCAAATGGCATCACAGTATACTCATACAATCCATACCTTGTAGTGAATGTTGTTTTAGGTATGTCTTGTTCCCTTATCTTGAGTTGAAAATAGCCTGACCGGAGATCAATTTTTGAGAACACACAAGCTCCTTCTAGTTGATCAAACAAGTCATTGATTCTAGGCAAAGGGTATTTGTTCTTGATAGTTACCTCGTTGAGTGAACGGTAATCTATGCATAACCTTTGACTTCTATCTTTCTTCTCCACGAACAAAACTGGGGCTCCCCAAGATGAAGAACTTGGTTGAATAAATCCTTTCTGCAACTGTTCTCCAAGTTGTTTCTTGAGTTCTTTCAGTTCATCCACTGACATTTTATAAGGTCTCTTTGCTATTGGTCCAGGTCCTGGTACCAAATCTATAAGAAACTCCACATCTCTATCTGGTGGCATTCCCGGCAATTCTTCCGGAAACACATCCGGATATTCACTCACAATTGGCACACTGTCTATGCTACCCCCCTTAAGAGAATTTAGCATACTCCTTTTTGCTTTAAAGTTGGTCTTGAATCTGATCCTTTTATTTTCTGGAGTTGTGAGTGAGACAGTATGGTTGGCACAATCTATCACTCCCTTGTGCTTAGTCATCCAGTCCATTCCCAAAATGACATCCAATCCTTGGGAGTTTAGAATTATCAAGTTAACGGGAAACTTATACTTCCCAAATTCTATGAGTAGATCATGACATCCTGAATTCACTATCATTTCTGTTGGAATTATGCCCTAGAGGCAATAATAAAGATGTTATTATTATAATTCTTGTTCATGATAAAGTTTATATTCCATGCTAGAATTGTATTAAGCGGAAACTTTAATACTTGTGTGGTTTGTGAACAACACCGTGTCCCTAGTACGCCTCTATGGACTAGCTCATTGATCAATGATGGTTAAGGTTTCCTAACCATAGACATGAGTTGTCAATTGATAATGAGATCATATCATTGGAGAATGATATGGTGGATAGACCCAAACTAAGCGAAGCAATTAGATCGTGTCATCGTGTTCGTCTTTGCGAAGTTTTTCTTATGTCAAATATTGTATTCCTTAGACCATGAGATAATACAACTCCCTGGTATCGGAAGAAAGCTTTGAGGTCATCAAACGTCATCCTATGAGAGGGTGATCATAAAGGTGTCTCTTAGGTAATCGGAAAGTATCTGTTGGGTTGTATGTATCGAGATGGGATTTGTCCCTCCCAAGTCGGAGAGATATACTTCGGGCCCACTCGGTAATCGATATCAACACCGCTTGCAAGCATGTGGTTAAGGAGTTAATCACAAAGTGATATCGGATTACGGAACGAGTAAAGTACTTGCTGTGAACGAGATTGAACTAGGTATGACGATACCGACGATCGAATCTCGGGCAAGTAAAATATCGCGAGACGAAGGGAATATATATATGGGATTGATTGAATCCTGGCATCGTGGTTCATCTGATATGATCATCGATGAATGTGTGGGAGTCAATATGGGTGCCCAGACCCCGCTGTTGATTATTGATAGAAGATCATGTCTGCATATTCTCGAACCCGCAGGGTCACACACTTAACGTGTCTCGACGCTAGGATAGATTGGATAATTGGTTTATGAATTTTTGTTCGGAGTCTCGGATGGGATCCGGGATATCACGAGAGGTTCCGAAATGGTCCGGAGAATAAGATTCATATAAGGCAGTGCAGTTTTTGGAGTTCGGAATTGTTCCGGATTAATCGGTATTGTACCAAAAGCTTCTAGAACCTTCCGGAAGGGGGCCAACGTGGTCCCACCTTCCGGGAGGGGGCATGGGCCTATGAGGGAGTGTCCTGGCCGCATTGGGCCAGGGGCACAAGGCCCCATAGGGCCCAGCCGATTCTAGATAAGTTTAAACTCGTTTAAACTAGAGATAGAATTTCTAGATAAGGGATAAGTTTAAATCGTTTAAACTAGAGATAGGGTTTCTGGATAAGGGAAAGTTTAAATCGTTTAAACTAGAGATAGACTTGGAGGATGGGCAAGGGCTGGCCGCACCCCCCCTCTATATATAGAGGGCTGGTGCGCCCCCTCCCCCCAACCGACACACCTTCCTCCAAACCCTAGTTGCCCTGCTGCCCTCCTCTCTCCCTCCCGACTGTTTGTAGGCGAAGCCCTGCGGCAGAAATTCTCTACCATATACACCACGCCGTCGTGTTGTAGATCCAATCTATCTCTCCACCCTACTTGCTGGTCCGAGGAAGGAGGAGACGTCGAGGTGTTGCACGTGTGCATCTCACGGAGGCACCGCCACTTGTGGTGCTAGATCGGATCGGATCGCGAGGAGGAGAAGCGAGTACGACTACATCACCCACGTTCCGACGAACGTTCCGCTGTGCGAATCTTCAAGGGTATGAAGATCTAATCCAATCTCTCTCGTTGTTTGCATCTCCTAGATTAGATCTTGGCTTTCCCTCTGTTCGCTTCCGTAGAAAATTTTGATTTACTATGCTGCGAAACCCTTCAGTGGTATCAGAGCTAGATCTATGCGTAGATGTGATTCACGAGTAGAACGCAACATGGTTGTTGCGGGCGTTGATGTTTTCTGTTGCAAGCCTCTTGTTTGTGTTCTTCTTATGACGCGGGATAGTGAGATTGAAGCGGTCCAGGCCAACCTTACGCGACGTCGTTCGCGAGACCGGCTCCGCACTTGACGTGTGGCTTGTACCACACATGCGGCTGGTGGATGTCAGTTTCTCTCACTATAGTTGTCATGGGATTAACACCGGAGTTTGGCAACCATAATATCACCGTTGTGGCTTTCCGTAGGTAAGAATCGTTCTTAGCATCTACTCCCATAAGCCACGTAAAACATGCAACAACAAAGTAGAGGCGTCTAACTTGTTTTTGCAGGGAGTGTTTTCTGTGATATGGTATGGCCCAAGATGTGATGTGTATAATGTATGTGATGATCATGTTTTGTAATGTTTCACGACTTGCATGTCGATGAGTACACAACCGGCAGGAGCCATATGGTTGTCTTTATAATTGTGTATGACCTGCGAGTCAACTTCTTATACGCCATGTAATAGCTTTACTTTATCGCTAAGTAGTTAGCAATAGTTGTAGTTGCTATTCGTGGTGGAGGCAATCATGGTGGAGTGATGGAGATCATGCCGGAACGCACAAGATGGAGATCATTGCGTGAAGATTGGCTATACCATGTCACATAAAGTTATATGCATGTGATGTTTATCCTTTTATGTATCTTATTATGCTTAGATCGCGACGGTAGCATTATAAGATGATTCCTCACTTAAAGATCAAGATAAAAACTGTGTTCTCCCCAAAGTATGCATCGTTGCGAAAGTTCGTCGTGTCCAAGCATCACGTGATGATCGGGTGCTATAGACTCTACGCTCACATACAACGGGTGCAAGCCAGTTTTGCACACGCGGAAATACTTGGGTCTAACTTGACGAGCCTAGCATGTACAGACATAGCCTCGGAACGCAAGAACCGAAAGGTTAAGCATGAGTCATATGAATGATATGATCGACACTTCGTTGTCCACCATTGAAACCACATCTCTTCTCGTGATGATCGGATTAGGTGTGGTGAATTTGGATCGTGTTCACTAAACAACTTGAGGGATGTTGAATTTAGTGGGAGTTCATCTAGTAATTTGATTAAGTTGAACTATTTATCATGAACATAGTCTAAATTGTACTTGCAAATACTGTAGATCCAATGGCCAAGTCCAACTTCAACTTCAACGTTTTTGCTGAGAAAGAAAAGCTTAGAAACAATGGGTCTAACTTCACCAACTGGTTCCGCAATCTAAGAATCATTCTGTCTGGCGGACAAAAGGACTATGTCCTTGAGAAAGCGTTAGGTAACCCCCCTGCTGCAACTGCGCCGGCTGATGAGAAAGCTGTCTATCAGTCGCGCAAAGATGATTATGGTGTGATTAAGAGCACCATGTTGTTTGCTATGGAACCGGAACTTCAAAATCGTTTTGAAAACTATCCCGGGCCCTTTGAGATTCTCGAGGAGCTGAAAACCATGTTTCAGACTCAGGCCCGTTCTGAGAGATATGAGATCTCTGAGAAGTTCTTTAACTGCAAGATGGAGGAAGGGAGTTCCGTTAGTGAGCACGCCATTAAGATGTCGGGCTACACTCAACGCCTTGAGCAACTGGACTGCAAGATTCCAGAGGAGCTCAAGATTGACAGGGTTCTGCAATCACTCCCTCCCAACTACAAAAGTTTTGTAGTGACTCATAATCAGATTGGTTCCACTGATACGATCACCGAGCTCTTCGCAAAGCTGAAGGCTGCGGAGGTGGACATCAAGAAGGATAATCATGTGTTGATGGTCAACAAGCCCTCCTTTAAGAAAGGTAAAGGTGCAAAGAAGCCCTTCAAGAAAAGCGGCGGCAAGCGCGTTGCCCCTGCTGAGAAGAAGCTCAAGTCTGGACCCAAGCCAGAAACTGAGTGCTTCTATTGCAAGGACAAGGGTCACTGGAAGCGCAACTGTCCGAAGTACTTAGCGGACAAGAAGGCTGGCACCATCAAAGGTATATTTGATATACATGTTATTGATGTTTTCCTTACTAGCCCTCGTTGTAGTGCCTGGGTATTTGATACCGGTTCAGTTGCTAATATTTGTAACTCGAAACAGGAGCTACGGAATAGACGGCGGCTTGCGAGGGATGAGGTGACGATGCGCGTTGGCAACGGATCAAGAGTTGATGTGATGGCCGTCGGCACGCTCTCCTTAGTTTTACCTTCGGGATTAGTTTTAAACCTTAATAAATGTTATTATGTGCCTGCGTTGAGCATGAACATTATTTCTGGATCGTGTTTATTGCAAGACGGTTATTCATTTAAATCGGAGAATAATGGTTGTTCTATTTATATGAGTAACATCTTTTATGGTCATGCACCCCTTGTGAATGGTTTATTTCTTCTAAATCAAGGGATGAAACACACATCCATAACATTGAGGCTAAGAGATGCAAAGTAGATAGTGATAATACTACTTATTTGTGGCACTGTCGTCTAGGTCATATTGGTGTAAAGCGCATGAAGAAACTCCATTCTGATGGACTTTTGGAGTCTCTTGATTTTGAATCATTTGACACATGCGAACCATGCCTTATGGGCAAGATGATCAAAACCCCGTTCTCCGGTATGATGGAGCGAGCAACGGACTTGTTGGAAATCATACATACCGATGTATGCGGACCGATGAGTGTTTCGACATGCGGTGGATATCGCTATTTTCTCACTTTTACCGATGACTTAAGTAGATATGGGTATATCTATTTAATGAAACATAAATCTGAAACGTTTGAAAAGTTCAAAGAATTTCAGAATGAAGTGGAGAACCATCGTAACAGAAAGATTAAGTTTCTACGATCCGATCGTGGGGGCGAATATTTGAGTTATGATTTTGTCACGCATCTTAAAGCAAGCGGAATTGTTTCGCAACTCACGCCACCCGGAACACCACAGCGCAATGGTGTGTCTGAACGCCGGAATCGAACCCTATTAGATATGGTCCGATCGATGATGTCTCTTACTGATTTGCCGTTATCGTTTTGGGGTTATGCATTAGAAACCGCTGCATTCACTTTAAATAGGGCTCCATCTAAATCCGTTGAGACGACACCGTATGAACTGTGGTTTGGTGCTAAACCTAAGTTGTCGTTTCTTAAAGTTTGGGGATGCGAAGCTTACGTCAAGAAGTTGATGCCGGACAAGCTCGAACCCAAAGCGGAGAAATGCGTCTTCATAGGATACCCTAAGGAAACTATTGGGTATACCTTCTATCACAGAACCGAAGGCAAAGTGTTTGTCGCAAAGAACGGTTCCTTTCTTGAGAAGGAGTTTCTCTCGAAAGAAGTGAGTGGGAGGAAAGTAGAGCTAGACGAGGTTATTGAACCTTCTCTTGAATTGGAGAGTAGCGCAGCACCTGAAATTGTTCCAGTGCCGCCTGCACCAACAATAGAGGAAGCTAATGACAAGGATCATGAAGCTTCGGACGATGCTGCTACTGAACGTTGCAGGTCGATAAGGTCGCGTGCCCCTCCTGAGTGGTACGGCAACCCTGTCTTGACTGTCTTGTTAGTAGAAGACAGTGAACCTACGAACTATGAGGAAGCGATGATGAGCCCAGACTCTGAGAAATGGCTAGAAGCCATGAAATCCGAATTGGGATCCATGAGTGAAAACCAAGTATGGACTTTGGTGGACCCTCCTAGTGACCGAAAGGCCGTTGAGTGCAAATGGATCTTCAAGAAGAAAACGGACGCGGATGGTAATGTTACCATCTATAAAGCACGGCTTGTTGCGAAAGGTTTTCGACAAGTTCAAGGTGTTGACTACGATGAGACTTTCTCTCCCGTAGCGATGTTTAAGTCTATTCGGATTTTATTAGCAATTGCTGCGTTTCATGATTATGAAATATGGCAGATGGATGTCAAGACTGCGTTCCTCAATGGCAACATTGATGAAGAGTTGTATATGATGCAACCCGAAGGTTTTGTCGATCCTAAGGATGCTGATAAAGTATGCAAACTTCAGCGTTCCATTTATGGACTGAAGCAAGCATCTCGGAGTTGGAACCTTCGTTTTGATCAAGTGATCAAGAGCTTTGGATTTGTTCCAAATTGCTACGAAGCTTGCATCTACAAGAAAGTGAGTGGGAGCTCGGTGACGTTTCTGGTACTGTATGTGGATGACATATTGATTATTGGAAATGACATCAACATGCTTAACAATGTGAAGAGTTATTTGAACAAGTGTTTTTCAATGAAAGACCTAGGTGAAGCTGCTTATATATTGGGCATCAAGATCTATAGAGATAGACAAAGACGCCTGATAGCTTTAAGCCAGAGTACATACCTAGACAAAGTTCTGAAAAGGTTCAGAATGGATAAGGCATTGAAAGGTTCAGTGCCTATGTTGTCAGGGAAGATATTGAGCAAGGCTCAGTGTCCAGCTACGGTAAATGATAGGGAAGCTATGAGCAAAGTGCCTTATGCCTCGGCCATAGGTTCCATCATGTATTCCATGCTGTGTACTAGACCGGATGTGTCCAATGCTCTTAGTTTGACGAGCAGATATCAAAGTGATCCAGGAGTGGAACACTGGACAGCCGTGAAGAACATCCTAAGGTACCTAAATAGGACTAAAGAAATGTTCTTAGTCTATGGGGGTGATGAACAGCTCGTCGTAAAAGGTTATGTCGATGCTAGTTTCGACACCGACAAGGATGATTGTAAATCTCAGACAGGATACGTGTATATTTTGAATGGAGGAGCTGTGAGTTGGAGAAGCTGCAAGCAAAGCGTGATCGCGGGATCTACAGTAGAAGCGGAATACATGGCTGCTGCAGAAGCGTCAAGTGAAGGAGTTTGGATCAGGAACTTCATCACTAAGCTTGGCGTGGTTCCAAGTGCATTGGACCCACTGGAGATATTGTGTGACAACACTGGCGCCATAGCACTCGCTAAGGAACCAAGATATCATCCAAAGACCAAGCATATCAACCGCAAGTTTCATATAATCCGAGATTATATAGCAGATGGAGATCTGAAGATTAGCAAAGTACATACAGATCTGAATGTCGCAGATCCATTGACTAAACCTCTTCCACGTGTAAAACATGATCAGCACCTCAGTGCCATGGGTGTGAGATTGTTGCCAGATGTAAACTAGATTATTGACTCTAGTGCAAGTGGGAGACTATTGGAATTATGCCCTAGAGGCAATAATAAAGATGTTATTATTATAATTCTTGTTCATGATAAAGTTTATATTCCATGCTAGAATTGTATTAAGCGGAAACTTTAATACTTGTGTGGTTTGTGAACAACACCGTGTCCCTAGTACGCCTCTATGGACTAGCTCATTGATCAATGATGGTTAAGGTTTCCTAACCATAGACATGAGTTGTCAATTGATAATGAGATCATATCATTGGAGAATGATATGGTGGATAGACCCAAACTAAGCGAAGCAATTAGATCGTGTCATCGTGTTCGTCTTTGCGAAGTTTTTCTTATGTCAAATATTGTATTCCTTAGACCATGAGATAATACAACTCCCTGGTATCGGAAGAAAGCTTTGAGGTCATCAAACGTCATCCTATGAGAGGGTGATCATAAAGGTGTCTCTCAGGTAATCGGAAAGTATCTGTTGGGTTGTATGTATCGAGATGGGATTTGTCCCTCCCAAGTCGGAGAGATATACTTCGGGCCCACTCGGTAATCGATATCAACACCGCTTGCAAGCATGTGGTTAAGGAGTTAATCACAAAGTGATATCGGATTACGGAACGAGTAAAGTACTTGCTGTGAACGAGATTGAACTAGGTATGACGATACCGACGATCGAATCTCGGGCAAGTAAAATATCGCGAGACGAAGGGAATATATATATGGGATTGATTGAATCCTGGCATCGTGGTTCATCTGATATGATCATCGATGAATGTGTGGGAGTCAATATGGGTGCCCAGACCCCGCTGTTGATTATTGATAGAAGATCATGTCTGCATATTCTCGAACCCGCAGGGTCACACACTTAACGTGTCTCGACGCTAGGATAGATTGGATAATTGGTTTATGAATTTTTGTTCGGAGTCTCGGATGGGATCCGGGATATCACGAGAGGTTCCGGAATGGTCCGGAGAATAAGATTCATATAAGGCAGTGCAGTTTTTGGAGTTCGGAATTGTTCCGGATTAATCGGTATTGTACCGGAAGCTTCTAGAACCTTCTGGAAGGGGGCCAACGTGGTCCCACCTTCTGGGAGGGGGCATGGGCCTATGAGGGAGTGTCCTGGCCGCATTGGGCCAGGGGCACAAGGCCCCATAGGGCCCAGCCGATTCTAGATAAGTTTAAACTCGTTTAAACTAGAGATAGAATTTCTAGATAAGGGATAAGTTTAAATCGTTTAAACTAGAGATAGGGTTTCTGGATAAGGGAAAGTTTAAATCGTTTAAACTAGAGATAGACTTGGAGGATGGGCAAGGGCTGGCCGCACCCCCCCTCTATATATAGAGGGCTGGTGCGCCCCCTCCCCCCAACCGACACACCTTCCTCCAAACCCTAGTTGCCCTGCTGCCCTCCTCTCTCCCTCCCGACTGTTTGTAGGCGAAGCCCTGCGGCAGAAATTCTCTACCATATACACCACGCCGTCGTGTTGTAGATCCAATCTATCTCTCCACCCTACTTGCTGGTCCGAGGAAGGAGGAGACGTCGAGGTGCTGCACGTGTGCATCTCACGGAGGCACCGCCACTTGTGGTGCTAGATCGGATCGGATCGCGAGGAGGAGAAGCGAGTACGACTACATCACCCACGTTCCGACGAACGTTCCGCTGTGCGAATCTTCAAGGGTATGAAGATCTAATCCAATCTCTCTTGTTGTTTGCATCTCCTAGATTAGATCTTGGCTTTCCCTCTGTTCGCTTCCGTAGAAAATTTTGATTTACTATGCTGCGAAACCCTTCAATTTCTCCACCAGGAGAACTTACTTTTATAGGACACCCAATAGTTTCTACCGGCAGCTCATTTCTTTCAACAAATGCTATTGATATGAATGAATGAGATGCACCAGTATCAAAGAGAACAAATGCTGGAACAGAATTGAGTTTGAACTTACCAGCAACAGCATTAGGCTCCTCATAGATTTCCTCCACATTGATGTGGTTCACCTGTCCCTTCTGAAAAGGGTTGGGCTTGTTGGGTCCTTCAACTTTCTTTTCTGGGCATTCGTTTGCATAATGCCCCATCTTCTTGCATTTGAAGCATTCAACCTGACTAATGTCCTTCTTGACAGGCTGACTTCCACTTCCACTTCCATTACCATTGTGGTGGCTCTTGTATCCACCCTTGTGGTTCTTGTACTTGTCATTGTCATGACTACGGTGATGCTTGTTGTCATGACGGTTGTGGTTGTGGTGCTTGTTGAATTTCCCATGCTTGTGGGATCCTAAGCTTCCACTGTCATCATAATGGGAACGTTTGTGTGACGATCCCGAGCTGTGCTTGTCTGAGTGCTTTCTCTTTCTGCTTTCAACTTGTTTTATTTTTTTCTCCAAAATAGCAGCCTTGTCACAGAGAGACTGATAAGTGGGAACGTAGGCCACAGCCAACTGCAGATTCAGCTCATAATTCAACCCTTCGAGGAACTTTTCCTTCCTCTTAGCATCAGTGTCAACTTCATCCGGTGCATATCGCGCCAGATTGTTGAACTCCTCAATATATTCAGCCACGCTGCGGTGGCGTTGCTTCAGGTTATGGAACTCCTTCTTTTTTAGGCTCATCACTCCAGATGAGATATGAGCAGTACGAAAGCCATCCTCAAAGATAGCCCATGTCACATCATCTATGGGAGTGGTGATCTGGAAGTTATCCCACCAAGTGGCGGTTGGTCCTTCCAGCAAATGTGCTGCAAATCTGACCTTTTTAGCATCAGTACAGCCCACAGTTACCAAGTCCTTATTCACAGAGCGTACCAATCATTGGCCACCATGGGATCAGTCGTCCCTGAGAACTTCGCTGGCCTCAATCTCAAGAACCTGGTAAGCATGTCAAAGCCCGGTGGGTTGTTGTTGTTGTTGTTGTTATTGTTGTTGTTGTTGTTATTGTTGTTATTGTTGTTGTTTTGATTCTGGATGAACATCGTCATCATCTGCATCAGCTATGTTTGAGCGGTCATCATTTGCTGCATTTCTGGAGTGATGTTGTTATTGTTGGGGTTGGGGTTTGCACGACGGGGAGGCATCTGTGGTTTGTTCAATAGAGATAAGAATGAGATACCCATAGATGCTTTCATGCACATTACATCACATAAACAAACACAAAACATGCAACAAAAGGATAAAGGTTCAACAACAAGATAATAAGTTCGCAAAGTAAAACACACACACATAACAAGCCATCCACATGTCGGATGGTCAAATAACAAGTTCTCAACGACAAGTATGATAATAAGTGATAAATGAGTAGTCAAATCTACTCCTCGGCATCAACCTCCTCCTCGACAAAGGTAAGACCTGCATTCTCTATCACGGTCTTGTATTCCTCGACATTGGTGGTCAAGGTATCTATCTTGGCCTTGAGAGACCTCTTCTGGGAATGAAGCCTCTCAATCACCGTCTGCTGTTGCTCGAGCTCGAAATCCTTGGACTGCAGTTCTTCAGTCATGTCCCAGATCTTCTTGTTCCTATCCTGGACTCGCTTCTCCTGACTCTTGAACTTTCTGTCCTGGCTCTCGAACTTCGCCTCCATCTCCTTGACTATCTCATCTTGCTCCGCGAAGAGCTTGTCCTTCTCGCGAAGCTGCACCTGGAGTTCGTCATTGTTGAGCATGACGTTGGTCATGTCAGTGTCCACGTGCCTAATGAGAGACTCTAAGTCCTGGAGGTATAGACGAATCGGCTCTGTTGTGTCCCTCTAATCGTCCTCGAAGTCGATGGACTCTCCATCCTCATCACGTCTACCAAAGACGTGGAAGTGAGTACCTCTAACCTGTCGGGAGTGTCTCCCTAGCAGTCGTCCTATCAGATCCTGCATAACTACCTCAAGGCCTCTCTGCTTGTCATCATGCATGAGCTTGAAGACGATGGCCTCTGTGGTAAGCTCTGTCTGGCATCCGGGCTGGTTGACCTTGAAGCCCCAAAGGTCTTTCCTCTCAAACTTGGTGAGGGGAAGTACCATGATGGTAGGAAGAGGGAGATTGAGCAAAGTAGTAAGCTCAATAATACGAGGACCAAAGCGAGTAACCTGGAACTCCTCAATAGTGCTGATGGTAATAGTAGGCATCTATTTATAAGATAGAAAAGTTAGAACAACACAATTCAAGATAAAACAAAAGATCAAACATCACATACATATCCTTTGGAAAGCAAAACACACAAGTCATGCATACATGAAACCATTACAACGACCAAGGTTCAATCTTATTTTAAGGCAACGTTTGGAAAATAAGGTGATAAGTGGTGGTCCAACTAACGAAGTACGCTTACAATCCTATCTCACTGGATCTGTTGGCTAACACAATGTTTCTAGAAGCAATCAGCCTATCTTGCTCACATGACTCCATCACTAA
The DNA here is from genome assembly GCA_916181665.1 of Avena sativa. Taxonomy (NCBI): domain Eukaryota; kingdom Viridiplantae; phylum Streptophyta; class Magnoliopsida; order Poales; family Poaceae; genus Avena; species Avena sativa. The sequence goes on from OV702293.1 coordinate 428,361,275, forward strand.
GTCTATAATGTCTCCTCTTAAGGTTTGGTTGGTAGCTTCCAACTCTTGGGTATGTTTCTTCTCTTCCTTTAGATCATTTTGGAGGTTGAGCATTCTGCACTTGACTCTATCACCAAGTTCTTTGATGGTCTTCCAAGCTGCATCCTTTGCTGATTCAAAGAATGTAGTGTGCACCACTGAATTGGTGAACATGCAGAATCCTTTTTCCTGGTGATTGTCTTCCTTGTTTTTATACAAGTGAAGTTGCACCCACCAGTATTCCACTCCTTCATCCATCACAGGAAAACCTTTGTACATAGCTGCACCTTGTATCTCCAATGCAACCATGAGGTCCTTGAGAGCCTTGGGGAATTCTGTCTCACACTCCAAAGTCATTGTCATGAGTGGTCCTTTCCTTACGGCTTCGTTGATGGAGTTCATCTACAAATAGATATGAGAGAGAAGATTAGAAAAGTTTACAAGAAGAATAGACAAGTGTAGAAGTTGCTGAATTTTTTCCTTAGTGGTTTCCAATCCTAGGGTCATAATCCTACAGGCAACACAGTACTCTGATACCATCTGTAAGATCCCTCCTTTATAAAGGAAAAGGATCCCTGTGATTGCAATGCTAGTCCCTAGATCAATGCTAGCATCCACAGTTTAAGATGAAGTACACAGATACAAAGGTCATTTATTACAGCCATTCCAGAGATAAACATAGTCTTTACAACTCCAAGTCCACATGCCTAATACAAGAGTTTGAATAAGTAAATAAATAGAAGTCTTCATCTTCATGTGCCACAGGCAAACATGTTGAGTGTAAACTCATGACACCTAATCCTCATCAGAGTAACCTGCAACATCACAAGTTACAGCCACAGTGGGTCAATACTTTGGAATAGTATTGGCAAGTGATACCTTAGTAAAATTTTAAGTGGACTAGATACTATATGCAATTTGGCTAAGTGTAGCTTGGCTTGCTTTGCTCAAAATAGGTTTTTCCTATTAGTTGAAATCACTAAGTTTTTCTTTGTTAAAACATTCCCAAGGAACCACCAATAGACATTGAGGTCCTTCACCCTTGTTCACCCACAAATTTTTACTTAGAAATTGGGATGAGGAGATTCTTGATAGCTTCCATGTCTTGATGCTCAAGTTGTCCATTGCCATGGACTTGGCTAAGTACTTAGATTTTTCCATCTGCAAAGGTTGTGCACTTTCCCCACCAGACTTGGTTTCACCGAGACAGGACCTTTCAGAAGCCTTCCCTTAGACCAAATGGACGCGTTCCAACCTATCATCCCACTACCAACATCTGTCCAAATGGCTAAGTTCTAGCAACTTATGTGATCCAGGCAGAGCCCATATTGCCAAGTGGCTGCACTAGAAGCTTCTTAACACTTGGCCTCTAAAATCTCTTTGTTCCTGGCTGGCTTACCACAAGTGAGATACACAGGGTAAACCATAGAAATGGGCCTTGTGTAACCACTCAACATAAACCAATCCTTCCATTCCACCCAGGTGTTTCATTAACTTAGTTGTTTTATTAGGTAAAGCACAAGTCCAAAGACTTAGAAATATTTTCATCATAGCATGTATAATTCACCAACCCTTGTTTGCTACTAGCTAGGCTAAGCATGGCATGGATAGTAACTTAACTTAGAAATTCCCTAGCATTACTACAAGTACTAGGATTTCCCAACTTGGCATATAAGCAAAATAATATCATGCAAGACTTAGCAAATATTTCTAATGCTTAGTATAAAACATGGGATAAAAATATTCATGAAGTACCACTTGCCTTGGTAGTTGGGAGAGTAGCACTCCTCACAATCACAATCACAATCACTAGAACCAAAATTTACACAAAGAATGGTAGCAACAAATTACACACAAAACATATACAATCAAAAATATATGCATGCATGCAAGATGACATGTGATGATTTTTAAAACTCCACAAAGCAAGTATATAGTACTAATTCATAAACAAGTCAAAAACTTGCCAAACATCAATTATTTAAACCCTAAATCATTTCTTAAACATTTCCTATACTCAAATTATCCCTACACAAGTTTCTGCAAATAAAACCTTTTTAACAGAAGCTAAACATTAAACACATTACATATTCAGAAAGAGCTTGCTCTCCTGATTCCAACGGTATAAAATTTGTCAAATTCTAACGTGGGGATCAAAAGTTATAGCCCAATCAAATTTGAATAACAATCAGATTCAAAATCAGTTTTTAAATCTAATTCACTGCCATTCTACTGGCCGGTACCGTTTCGTGCGGATCGGTCTCTGCGAGCCGTAGGATTTAAGTTAGATCTAGTGGCTCAGATGCGCTCATACCTCTTCATTTAAGTTCTGATCTTAACCGCAAGATCTACATCTAACGACCACAATCCAGTTGACCACAGACAGGCGGCGCTGGCGGCGGCGTGCTCTGCCTACGGCGGCGCGGCGCTACAGGTCGTCCTAGGATCGTCGGAGGGGCTTACCAGAACCGTGGCGACATGCTGATGCTCAACCTGGCGGCGGCTTGGCAAGGGGCGCACGGTGTGGGCTGCTGGAGCTCGTCGGAGTCGTGCACGGTGTCGGGTGGTTGCAGACGAAGTTGTTGCCGACGCTCTGGGTCTTCCTAGTACCAACCAGAGGCATCAGTAGCTGCGCAAGGATAGGGCGAGCCTAGTCGTATGCGAGAGAGGTCAAGGGGCGCTCGGTGCTTACCGCAATTGATCGCCGGAGAAGAAGAAAGCGTCAGGCACTTACGGTCGTCGTCGTTGGCGAGTCTCCAGACGGTCCTAGCATGCACCAATAGGGTGAGAAGATGCGCATGGTTGTCGTGATCATTCTGGCAAACTTAGACAGCAAGGGGCGACGGGGTCTTACCGGAATACCTCGCCGGAGTTGGCTCTGACTGTGGCGGTGCAATACGAATTAGAGGCAGCCTGGTGGCGAGAAGAGTGTGCAGTGTGGGGGGAAATGACCGCGGCGGGGTGGGGTTTAAGTAGGCCGAAGCGCGACAGGAAACGCTCGCAGAATCAAGGCTAATTACGCCGCGCCATTATCGGCATCAATGGCAGCGACGACGTGGTCTGCGGGCGAGATTTGGGGAAGACGACGGTGACGTGGACGGGGCCCAGTTGTCTGCGAGAGAATCAGAAGGGGGGTGGGGTCCTAGCATCAGTCACTTGCTGGGTGCATCTGCGAGTGAGAGAGGGAGAGAGGGAACCCGGGTGGGCTTAGTGGGCTGCTTTCTCAGTTGGGCCAGAATCCTGGCGCTGGCCCTTTTCTATTTCCTTTCTCTTTTTCTTTTTCTGTTTTGAATTTCTGGAATGAATTTCAAATGGTTTCAAAAGCTTTTTGAATTCAAACTTTTTCAGGATTTTGTAGGGTGCAACATTTACACTTCTGGGCATAGAAACAAGTGGTCTCTCTGTTCAATCTTGGTTCTTTTGAACAAACAAAATAAACAGTGCTATATCACTTGATTTGGAATTGTTTTGAAAATGGTTTTGAAACCATATTTGTTCTATGAATTTTTGTCCAAACTCCACATTCAATCCAATCAACAAGGAAGCCAACAAAACTTGGTTTAAAACACTTATGCTCTCAATTGAGGATAGTCATTTGATTTATGTTTGCTCACATAAAATAATAGCACTATGTGCTTCTGTTTTCTTGAAAAGAGTTGGAAAATGATCTCAAAATATATATGCATGCATGAATGATATGCAATCTTTGAAATCATGATTTTAGGGATGTTACAGGTTCGAAACACTGGAAAACGGTCAAGAATATCCTTAAGTACTTGCGAAGAGCTAAGGATATGTTTCTTGTATACGGAGGTGAAGAAGAGCTCGTCTCTAAGTGTTATGTCGACACTAGCTTTGACACCGATCCGGATGACTCTAAGTCTCAATCCGGATACGTATTTCTCATGAATGGCGGAGCGGTTAGTTGGAGGAGCTCCAAACAACCTGTGGTGGCGGGATCAACAATGGAGGACGAATATGTTGCTGCTTTTGGAAGCGGCTCAGGAAGCAGTTTGGATGAAGGAGTTCATATCCGAACTAGGTGTGGTTGCAAGTGCGTTGGACCCAATGGTGATCTATTGTGACAACAATGGTGCCATTGCCAATGCCAAAGAACCAAGGTCTCACAAGTATTCCAAGCATATTAAGCGCCGGTTTCACTCCATTCGTGAACATGTCAAGGATGGAGATATAAAGATTTGTAAAGTACATACGGATCTCAATGTAGCAGATACATTGACTAAAACTCTCCCTAGAGCAAAACATGGTCAACACAAGAACTCCATGGGTTTTAGATACATCACTATGTAACTAGATTATTGTCTCTAGTGCAAGTGGGAGACTGAAGGGAATATGCCCTGAGAGGCAATAATAAAGTGTTTATTATGTGTATTCCAAGTATGTGATAGATGTTTATTTGCATGCTATAATTGTATTAATACGGAAACATTAATATATATGTGTTTAATAAACAAACAGAAAGTTCCTAGTTATGCCTCTCTCATAAACTAGCTCGTTGATTAACAAGATGATTAAAGTTTTCTGATCATAGACATTGGATGTTGTTAATAACGAGGTCACAAAATTAGTGTAATGATGTGATGAACATTCATCCTAAGTATAACATTACGATCAAAGTCATTGAGTTTATATTGCTATAACAACTTACGAAGTGATCCTAATCCTTAGACCATGAGATCGTGTCAATCACTAACACCGGAAGAGTTTCTTGATGACATCAAACGTCACACCGTAACTGGGTGATTATAAAGATGGCTTCAGAACTACTAAAGTATTATGTTGAGGCTCATGGGTCAAGAGTGGAATTTGTTCTCCCAATGACGGATAGATATACACTGGGCCCTCTCGGTGATATCACATTGGTTAGCTTGCAAGCAAGTGATTTGATTAATAGAATGTTATATCACGGGAACGAGAAAAGAGTGCATGTCGGTAATGAGATCAAACTAGTTATGGAGATACTGATGATCGAATCTCGGACATGTAATATATCGTGAAACAAAGGGATTAAGATACTAGTGTAAAAGGTTCCGACGATCATAGGAAAGTAATCGTTGAATGTGTGGGAGTTAGTATGGATCTGTAGGTCCCGCTTCTGATTATTGATCAGAGAAGGGTCTCGATCATGTCCGTATTATTCGCGTGGCACACTTAAGGGACACATACATCCAATTAGAGCAAAAGTTTCATGCCGAAAAGAATAACAAGCGCAAGAATTTATTTCACTAGATACCGAAACAGGTTTTCGGGTGAAATTGCAGAAAGTGTTTTTGCATGTGAAATGAAATACTAGCAAGGGGTTATATGTGAATGTTTGTCACTAAGTAATTGACAAAATTCTGAATAAATAAAAGGAGTTTTATTTAATGAAAGTCTGCATTAAATTTGGTGGAAATTTAATAGCAATTTTGAGTGGGATTTTGAGTGGAGGGAATTGAAGAGATTTTTGTGAGTGGAGTGTCCACCCACATGAATGAAGGAGGGGAGGAGGCAGCCCCCATGGCCGGCGGCCACCCCCTTGGGTGCCCCCCTCCTCCTATAAAAGGCACCCCCTCTCCTCTCTCTCACTCACACCTCCTCGTGAAGGATCTCTCTCCCCCTCTAGAATTTATCCCCCATGGTCTCGGACTAGCGAGATACATGGTCTCGGACTAGCGAGATACATGTTCCCGGTGGCTATTCGATAAGAAAGGGTTGTGCTTCCACTGTATCGCTGAAGCGGGGAGGCGGAGGTTGCTCGGTGTCTTGTACGTGTGTGCGAGCACGGATGCGCTGCTATTTTGGGGCGCTAGGACTTCCTCTTGATCTTGAGATCAGCAAGAGATCGTCTACATCAACCACGGGTTTCACTCGTTAAGCTTTGACGGTCTTCAAGGGTATGTTCTACGGATATACATCCGCCCGTTGTTTTGATCTAGTAGATAGATTTTGGTATATAGTTCCCATTGTAGGAATTTTTTTATTTTCTATGCTGCGAACCCTACATTTTTGGACTTTTTTGGGGACACATGTCAGCAGGAGGACCCGAGGGATTTTGGGGAATTATCCCCCGGGGGACGCGTAGTACGGTCCTTGTTTTTTCCCTTTTTTGAGGAAACAACCGAAGCTTTATTATACTCCATAATAATATTCTTTGGAATACAAAGAAATCCAATGGGGTCAGCTATCCACACATGGCGCCCCACGTCAAGAGATGTAGCTATTCTAGCTAGATTATGAGCTTTTTCATTAGCTTCGCGTTGTTCGTGACCAAAGATGGTCTTGTGAACTTTTTTTGGGGAGGGGGGAGGGGGTGGGAAGGGTGTGTGTGTGTGGGGAGGGGGGTTGAGCTTTCACACATGTCAGCATCGTGGTACAAAATAACCCAAATACGAAAGAGCCGGTCCAATACAAAAATCAATCGTTACGAATTAGCCCATGTAAAAGTTGGGAGTATGATCCATCTTACATTCATTTTTTGGACTGTCCAACTAGAACAATTGCCCGATTAGCCAAAATAATACAATTGCCATGATGAGTGGAATTTCCCTCCTTGATTCATTTTTGCATAAAACTAGATTACAAATTTGAATGTTCCACATATAACTTCAAGATTGGTAGGATCATGATAATTTTATTGAATGTGTGTTGGCTATGCGCTAGTGATTTGAACGCTGAAAGGAGCAAGCATACTACCATTAGGTTCGCTTTAAACCTCTGATCTAATTGATGATTTGTTTTTTAATGTTCGATTTACCTCTACGAGTATTTTAAAATAAGATCCATCTTAATATGCTTCGACAAAAAAAGCATCGCCAATTTCCAGGTTATAATATTATATGGTTACCATATTACTAGTTAGCATTTATCACTCAAATAACGCATGCATGCTAGATAATTTTATAAGATTTTTTCATCGCAATGATCTACAATGTTCATAGAGTGAGTATTCGATCCACTCTAAATACGAGTAAAAGATGGCATTGCCATCACATTGGCGAGGTGCGAAGTTCAAAAGAGCTGGTAAGCATTTAATTTTAACCTGGTAACCAACCTGACTACACCTAGTGATTGTACTAAAAAAATTATCAAAACATATCAATATGGTATCTAATTTCGAAGACCTTGTCGTGACAAAGCAAATCGTGAAAATTATTATAAACTTTAATGAAATATGATAATAGACATATTTATTATTTGCCTTTAGGGATATTTACAACATTTCTAACCAGGATCTATTATCTTGCTTCCATTCTAACAAGCACGCCTACGGCAGAATGGGTCCTCAAAAGGTATGTGTAACGCAAAAACTGAATATCACCTACATCCTTGACAAAATCCCTTCTCTGGTCGTGTTTTTCTTTTGCTTCAGCAAGGTGCAAGCAACATCACACATGACGCAATAATCGAGTCCTTGAAGCCAAAGCAAAAGATAAGACACAAAATCGACTGTCTATCTGAACGAGAGTCAATTATATTGATATCTATCATATAGAGTTGAAATGTGGTGTAAGCACCATCTTCTCTCCTCTTGCTTGTTATGGCTTCAACTTGAGATGTTTTTTTGTTTCAAATAGTTGAAATACTTAAACTCAGCATCTCTAAAAAAAATCACAGCCTACAGCAACCATTCACATGGATAGGTAAGGAGATTGGGGGCATCAAGATCGAGCTCCACCTCATATGCAGTAAATTTGAGGTGAGTAGATAGTTGCTGCCAACACACATTTGCTAAGCTTATTTTTCTGAAAATAATCATCATTTCCATGTGGTTATGGTGCATATGAGCAAATGCTCATGGGATTATCGTTTCCTTTAACTGTATATGGATGACGGAATAACTCTTATAAACGTGTTTGGTTCAGTTATGTAAACATAAACAGTAAGGGAATCCATTCCCCGAAGGTAACGGTAACGGTAACGGAATGGTAAATTACCAAATCTGTTTGGTTCATACACATGTAATGGAAACAATATAATACACTCTTTTCTCTCTCTACTAGATCATGAACACGATGAAATCCCGAGAAAATAAACCTAAATCCAATCAATTTTCTGGAGGGAGGGCTCCAAGAACACTGAGAGAGATCCAGAGAAGGAGCAATATGTTCTTCAAGCTTGGGGATCGATGGACCTTGCTCTTCCTCGTGTGACTTCGCCGCTCCACGGGTGCCCTCGCGTGCTGCAGCTTCTGGTGAAGGAGAGGAGATCGAGGGACGGGTCACGGTCATGTATCGTTCCCGGCGGCGACGTAGGCGTCGGCGGAGCGACTCGTTGGTCGGTGGAGGCGAGACTGGGTGGACGAGACGAGGGGCGGTTATTGGATAGACTCGGCTTAACCCGATCTGTTTCCTAGGGGGGTGACTGGCATCAGATTCCTATAGTGGTGGGATTTGTTTATGGAGCACTTGTTTACGGATAAACCGAACCAAACATGTTTCGAAGGTATTACTTACTGACATAATCAAGTTACGTTACAGAATCGTGAACCAAACACGCTCTATATGTATTGGTTGTTTATTTAAATCTAATGTGTACTACAAGGGGCTTCACAATTTTTTTGAAGTAATGATTTTGGTGCATAAGAAATCACAAGGAGGGAATTACATAATTTTTTCCGATACTATATAGTATGGTATAGATATATAATTTTATCGAGTAGTATATTTCAAACTTATATTAGCCTTTAATTATTTCTTGATACGTGGAATTAATTGGTAAAACACGTGAAGTTACCGAATTCTTCTTGATTGATAATCAAGATGTGATCAAATTATCCCCCCCCCCCCCCCGCCCAAAGCAATATGTGTGATAATGGTAGAGAGTCTTATGGGATGAAGGAAGAAGTAAGACGAGTCTATGTCTCGTGTAGTGTGGTGGTGTCGAAATATACATGTGCCAAGGAGCCAATGAGGGAGAGAATAAAGTGCACGCATGGTGCCTAAGCATATGTGGAGAGCTATTTCAACATTAATTTTTAATTTGGCATATCGTCTTGAGATTTTGAGGACTTGATGTAGCATCTAAAGTACTATATTATTTCTTACAAGACCCAACGATGTGAAGAAGCAATCGGTAGTCCACGGGACTCATACTTCAGCGCTACAGCGCTTGGTACTCGGATCTTAGCTCGAGGCATTTTCTCTACCCCTCCTTACCTTGAAAAATCAGGGTCACGAGAATAAGTGGTAAATTTTGTTCGATTTATCATTTAGGTTCACCCATTTAAATAAACCTTTTATCTTCTCCTTGCATAGTTTATTTATCATTTGGATTTCCTATAAACATTAGCACCATTCTTTCTCATTCATGCTTCCATGGTGCTTTAGAATATGTTAATGGTGCACATAGCTCTTAAGAATTTGCTGGAAGGGCCTGATTCTTAATATGTTCTTAATTTAAATTATTGCATGATGGTTTTATTGTATGTTCATTTGACAGTGCTTCATCACTTTTAAGTCTATGTATTGATACTTGAGAATAGTTATTGAAAATTTGGACTTATATGATTTGTACAGTGTATATATACTGAATTAAGAGTGGATAATTACTAAGATTATGGCTCCATACAAATTTTATGGGTCACATGATCATGCATCAAGAACATAAGTTCTCATGTGTATTGTTTTACGGGCATCAATGCATGGTGCATGCTATAACTGATTTTGTATGGGTCACATGATCATGCATCGACAACAGAAGTTCCCATGTGTATTGTTTTATGGGTGCCAATGTAGGGTGTATGCTACAACTAATATATTGGGTAAGTTTATTAATATGTGGATATGTCCCTTCTCTCTATTATCAATTACAAATTGACTGCTGGAGTTGTCCATGGATGCTTGGAAATACATTATGTATTGTTCTACTATTTTTATAGACATGTGTTCTATCTAACTATATGAATTTCCAAGGTTACTCTTATGATTTTCTTAGTTGTCTGTGATCTATATTGTTCGGTCGGATCAAGGTAAACAAATGTCCATTATTTACTTATGCCCATAATGACTTGTTACATTTGATTTTGCGTTAATGTGAAAGTATATGCTAACTGTAAATATTCCTTTCTTCTATGAAAAGTGTAGTAGTTAGAATCTTCACAAAAAGTTGTAGTAGTTGGTAGTTTATGTATAGTTAAATGTACCAGGTGTCGCCGTCGTGCCGTCATTTCCCTCGACCGCCACTTCATCTTCGAGGTGAAGTCCTCCCTCCATAATGTTTCATCCAATTTGCAGATATAGTTGTGCTACAGTATTATATGTTCTCCCTTGACATGTATGTCACCATTTAAAAAAAGATATGTATAGCACCATAATTTTTGCAGGATTCCAAGTAGGAGATTGATAAATTCCTCCTTGTTCTACACATACAGTTATCATGCCTGGGTGGTATGATTTATGGCGATGAAACATGTTCTTCTGCTGCACTCTATCAGTTCCGAACGAACCAGGGGAAGGCTTTCCTGCCCATTGCTTACTTGGCCAGATACAGTGCTTAATAAATATGTTCTCACAGTAAAACCACTGGTAATCATATTATTCCATTAAGACCTGCTTTATTAACTTGGATTCTAAATTAAAAAATAAACCTTAACAAATTTCTCTTGCCCCATTGCATTGCCTTGCCATGTTGCTAAATTAAATGTTTTATACATCGATATTTCTAAAACTTAATTATTTTTTATGCATTAGTCAATACGTGTTGTTGCACGTGGAGGGTTGGCAAACATGATAATGGCCCACGGTGGAGCGTTAGATGCGGCTAGGTTGGCCTCTTCGAGAAGCTTCGTCCTAGTGCTTCTTCGTACTGCTCCCAAGCGATGCTAGCAGAGGCCAGCACCTGTGTCATAGTTGCACGAGTGAATTGTCGCCGCACATGGGTGGACTCCTCGTTGAAGCCTCTACACAATCCCCTTTGCCACCCATAGGAGTCCATGGATGCCACGGTGGATAATTGAGCTAGGTCCCCAGAGCAAATGGTCGCATAGACCATGTTCTGGAGCAGCCCCATGTGGATTTTTGGGATGTTTATTTTTTCCAGCAGCTTTTTGTTCAAGTGATGCATTGCAAGACATGAATAAAAGTGCAGATTTATCCATATTTATGAACAGTCCACTTATTTTTGTTAACACCTTGGGAGTTGAGTACATATCATCAACTAGCATATTTCTTTAGCAATTAAGAATTTTGGCATAGTTGGTTGTTCTTACTTGGGGATTTTCAGGTATACTCACACTCAACTAACACACATGCACTCAGATAATTTACAATCCTGTAATTACATGTTTGACATGATTAGTGTGGAACCATTAGCTTATTTTTTTTATCCTTATTGGAAGGGCATGTTTACTAGGAAGTTGTCTCTGATTCTTTATGCATATAAAAGTTACTTACTCCATTCACTAATGTAGGATCTTTTAGATATTTCAAAGTAGACTAGATACACTCCAAAATAAATGAACATACTCGTTAAAACATGTCTACATACTAACATATACATGTGTTTTAGAAATAAGCTAAAATGCTTACATTAGTAAATGGATTGAGTATTATTTGAAGCCGATCTTGGTAAACTAGAGTTAATTATGTGTTATTGCGTTCTTGCATAGATGTATAATTACATCTATTGAGTTACATTTTCTGTAAAATATATTTTTTGTAATATTATATGTCCATCTTTTCCGATGCCACCCGTAGCAACGCACATACATTTTACTATTCTATTAAAAAATCAGGAAGCATATTCTAAAGTAAAAAAGTATATATTCCCAATGAGTATATATATACACTTGTGCTACTTACTTGTAAAATTTTGTAAATAAATACGCTTTTTAAGGGCTACAAAAAAGATAAATATGTGGATCTATAATAGATGTACCATTCACAGAATCCGGTAAGGTGAAAAAAACTGCTCATAAACTTCAACTTGATGATGATATTGTTTTGCAAATCCTTCAGTCTTTTACAAAACATATTGAGGCTCCTAAGAAGGACTGGCTCCATTACACTCCGCCATGCGAGCCAGCTGTAGAAGATGATCCAATAATTACAGCTCCTATTGAATCATTGCGGGAGGTATCCCTATATGTTAAACCCCTTCCTTTCCCAACGATGGCAAGTAAACATATGATGTCTTAGCATTTGGAGGATCAACGAGAAGAAGAAGAGCTATTTCTAAAGAAGCTAGAAGAAGAGGCACATGTAAGGAAAACTAAAGAAGTGAATATACATGGGATAGGGGAATCAATGAAGGAAGATATTTTAACCATGTTTGCTCACTGCAACATGATTGAGATACACACTAAAGCTTCACAATTTGTCGAAGGTAAGGTAAAAGCTAAAAAAGTTGGTAAACCTATTCTCCCTATTACCTTCGGAGGAGCTTCCTATTATGGCCTCTATGACATAGGGACATCTGTTAACCTGATTCCTTTTAACTTTTATTTAAAAATTCAAAATGAACTAGCACCTTCCGAACTAGAGGATACATACATGCTTATAATGCTTGCGGATAAAACACTTAGAGTCCCCATGGGAAAAATTAGAGATGTTCCAATTTACGTTGGACCATACAAATACCCCATTTATTTTGTGTTAATTGATATGCCTACTGATGACCCACAAGTATAGGGGATCGCAATATTCTTCGACGGTAGTATAACCCAATTTATTGATTCGACACAAGGGGAGTCAAAGAATACTTATAAGCCTTAACAACTGAGTTGTCAATTCAACTGCACCTAGAAATAGTCTTTCTCACGGTAGTTTATCAGTAGCAACAGTTTTGTAGTAGCAATAGCAGCAGTAAAACAAGGGCAGTAGTAACAATAGTAACAAACAGTAGGATATGAGTGTGGAAGGCATAGGGATAGATGGACGGGTGTTGCATGGACAAGTCTAAACATGTAACTTCAAGATCTAGGACATTTGCAGATAAATAAGATAAAGCATCCAAGTACTAAACAATCATAGGAATGTGTTCCATATATATAGTCATATGTGCTCGCAATGAGAACTTGCACAACATCTTTTGTCCTGCCAGCCCGTTTCAGCGGGGCCTCAAGGGAATCTACTGGCAATTAAGGTATTTCTTTTAATAGAGCACTGGAGCAAAGCATTAACACTTTATGAACACATGTGATCCTCATATCATAGCCATCCCCTCCGGTTATCCCAATTTCTGTCACTTGGGGGCCTTTGGATCCAAACTATGATATGTGTACACAACTTGCAGATAAGATCACAAACAATACTATCATAATGATTCAATAATAAGTTCAGATCTGAGATCATGGCACTCGGGCTCTAGTGACAAGCATTAAGCACAACAAGTTGCACAAAGTCAAATAACACTAATAAAGATACTAGACACCATGCCCTAACAATCTTATTCGATTGCATGATAGAACTCATCCAATCCCTACCATTCCCATAGCCTACAGCAGGGGATTACTCACTCATGGATGGAGGGAACATGGATGGTTAATGGAGAGGCGTTGTTGATGATGATGGCGATGATCCTCTCCAAATTTCCCGTCCCGGCAGGGTGCCAGAACGGAGTTTCTGGTTCTGAATCACGGTTTCTGGTGATGGCGGCACAACAGAACTCTTTCTGGAAAAACATCGACCCCCCCCGTTTTTTAGGTCAAGAGGCGGCTTCTTATAGGCGAAGAAGGATAAGCTAGAAGAAGAGGCACATGTAAGGAAAACTAAAGAAGTGAATATACATGGGACATGGGAATCAATGAAGGAAGATATTTTAACCATGTTTGCTCACTGCAACGTGATTGAGCTACACACTGAAGCTTCACAATTCGTCGAACGTAAGGTAAAAGCTAAAAAAGTTGGTAAACCTATTCTCCCTGGTACCTTCGAAGGAACTTCCTATTATGGCCTCTATGACATAGGGACATTTGTTAACCTGATTCCTTTTAACTTCTATTTAAAAATTCAAAATGAACTAGCACCTTCCGAACTAGAGGATACAGACATGACTATAATGCTTGCGGATAAAACACTTAGAGTCTCCATGGGAAAAATTAGAGATGTTCCAATTTACGTTGGACCATACAAATACCCCATAGATTTTGTGCTAACTGATATGCCTACTGATGACCCACAAGTATATCGCAACAATCTTTGAGGGTAGTATAACCCAGTTTATTGATTCGGCACAAGGGAGGCCAAAGAATACTTATAATCCTTAACAACCGAGTTGTCAATTCAGCTGCACCTAGAAATAGTCTTGCTCACAGTAGTTTATCAGTAGCAACAGTTTTGTAGTAGCAATAGCAGCAGTAAAACAAAGGCAGTAGTAACAATAATAGCAAACAGTAGGATATGAGTGTGGTAGGCATAGGGATGGATGGACGGGCGTTGCATGGACAGGTCTAAACATGTAACTTTAAGATCTAGGGCAATTGCAGATAAATAAGATAAAATATCCAAGTACTAAACAATCATATGCATGTGTTTCATATATAGTCATACGTGCTCGCAATGAGAACTTGCACAACATATTTTGTCCTGCCATCCCGTTGCAGCAGGGCCTCAAGGGAATCTACTAGCAATTAAGATACTCCTTTTAATAGAGCACTAAAGAAAAGCACTAACACTTCAGGAACACATGTGATCCTCATATCACAGCCACCCCTTCTGGTTATCCCAATTTCTACCATTTTGAGGCCTTTGGATCCAGACTATGATATGTGTACACAACTTGCAGATAAGATCACAAACAATACTATCATAATGATTCAATAATAAGTTCAGATCTGAGATCATGGCACTCGGGCTCTAGTGACAAGCATTAAGCACAACAAGTTGCACAAAGTCAAATAGCACTAATAAAGATACTAGACACCATGCCCTAACAATCTTATTCGATTGCATGATAGAACTCATCCAATCCCTACCATCCCCATAGCCTACAGCGGGGGATTACTCACTCATGGATGGAGGGAACATGGATGGTTGATGGAGAGGCATTGTTGATGATGATGGCGATGATCCTCTCCAAATTCCCCGTCCTGGCAGGGTGCTAGAACGGTGTTTCTGGTACAGAATCAGAAAACCCTCGCGGTTTCTGGTGGTGGCGGCGCAGTGGAACTCTTTCTGGAAAAATGTCGACCCCTCCCCCCGGTTTTTAGGTCAAGAGGCTTCTTATAGGCGAAGAAGGAGGCCGAGGGGGTGCCCGAGGTGGACACACCCCTCCTAGGCATGGCCTAGGCTGGCCCACGCGGCCAGGGTGTGTGGGCCCCTCGTGGCCCTCCTCCGTCTCGTCTTCTGGCTCCGTGAGTCTTCTGGTGAAATAGGATTTGTAGGGATACAGGTAGGCTACACTAGCGCAAATCAAAATTTTCTACCGCGTAAACCAGGATTACTGTTGTCATAGATCACGGGATTATCACTAGACGCGCAGTTGCGGAATTGATGAAGCACGTCGAGGTAGTGCAGACGTTCCACGTCTCCTCCTTGTCCTCGTCCCACGAGAAGATCCCCTTGCGCGGCTCGTCCAAGTGCCATAGATGCAACACCTCCGAGGTATCCACACGTGCGGGGTGGAAGCATCAGACGCCGGACTGCTAGGTTCGCGCGTGCAACACAGGCGTGAGGTGTGGCGGCTGGGTGGAATGGTCTAAGGTCTAACCTTGGTCAGCTCGCCCCACCCTCTCTTATATAGGCGTCCCTAGTGGGCTTCTACATTAGCAGCCCATTAGTAGCCTAAGCCTGGTCTAATTCGGATCCAATCCTCATTAGGCTTCCAGCCCCTTAAGTGTGTGACCCTATAGGTTCATATGCGTATAGACATGACACGAATACACTTATTCTGTCAATAGTTGGTAGCGGCCTCTAGCAAGACATGCCAACTCCTAAACGCGTACAAAGATCATATCGGACGAACCATCACAAGGTTTAGTACATGTCTTTCCCTTTGCCTCACGATATTTGGTCTAGCTCTAAGCTGACCTCTCTTTCTCGATACTGTGATTCGGAATCCCTTTACTAGGTTAACTCTTAACCATATGTAGCACGGCCATGCATTTTTGGATCCAATCACTCGAGGGGCCCAGAGATATCTCTCTCAAGTAGAGAGGGGCAAATCCCATCTTGATTGACCATGCCTTGCAGCATGCTTTAGGACAAACCCGAAAGCTACCTTTATAACTACCCTATTACGGTGCAGCGTTTGATAGCCCCAAAGCAGGTCGATCCATATATCAAGTATATGCGACAATCTCGGGTCGAAAGACAAAACGTACACGATGTGTAGAGAGCTGCAACTAATTGCCAGTCTCAAGTTGGGTCAGTCCAACCCCATGTTCATAACATGTGTCCGCACCATTAGTTTGACATCTCCATATCTATGACTTGGGAAACATAGTCATCAACCAATCGATGTGCTAGTCTAATATTCATGTGTGTCCTCACATGAACTCCGACTAGGGACAACTATTAAATAACCATACAAGTAATGAGTTTCACAAACAATTCACATAATTGCCAATCAATACAAGTTGTCTGATATTGATATTCAAGGAACATTACAATAACTCATGGATACATGTGAAATATAATCATCTCTATGATTGCCTCTAGGGCATATTTCCTTCAGGATTTTTGGCATATTTTTCGGGATTTTTCCTGATAGTTGATTTTCTACACAAAAACTAGACACCAAGGTAATTCTGCTGAAAACAACGTTAATCTGTGTTAGTTGTATCTAAATCATACAAGTTTAGAGGAGAAACGATAGCAAAAGTGTTCGGAAAATTAGATACGTTTTGGACGTATCACCTACCGATGTTTATTGTCCCATCATTTTTGGAAAAACTTTTCTAAATACCACAGGAGAAAACGTAGATTTCAAGAGACAAACTGTGTCTCTCAAGTTTGGTGAAGAGAAAATGGATTTTCATTTGTCAAAATTTGACCATAAGTCGGCTATTGAAGAACTAGATGATGATGATGAGTACGAACGTGAGGAAGAAGGTAATATTTTCAATATAGCCTTAGTAGTTATTGAGACTCGTGATGATAATTTAGCAAGACGCTTAGTCAATAATAATAATATACTCCATGACATAGAAAAACTGAAATAGATGATTATCTTGACTCCACACCTGAGGTGGATGCCCAGATTAATCAAGAATATGAAGAACCCATAACAAAGGGAGATGAGGCTCCTCCCCTTCCTATCCTGAAAACTTTACCAAATAAATTAAAATATAGGTTTCTTGACGAGACAAATAGATTTCTTATTATTATAAGTTCTAACCTTGCAGGAAAAGAGAAAGAAAATTTAATGAAGGTTCTCCAAATGCATAGAAATGCTCTTGGGTATTCAATGAGTGACTTGAAGGGGATCAATCCTTCAATAGCCACCCATATGATATTCATGGAGGAAGGATCTCAGCCGGTCGTATATCTTCAGCGACGACTCAAACCTCACATGAAAGAGGAGGTAAGAAAAAAATATGTTTGTTAGATGCAGGAATCATCTTTCATGTAGAAGAGAGTGAATGTTCATTGTGTTCCTAAGAAAGGTGGATCCACTGTTGTTGAAAATGAACATAATGAGATGGTACCTACAAGGAATATTGTTGGACACAGGAAATGCATTGACTATAGGAAACTAAATAAAGAAATCAGGAAAGATCACTATCCACTACCGTTTATAGATCAAACTTTAGAGAGGCTAGCTATGCATTCTTATTTTTGTTACTTAGACGTCTAGTCTGGTTTTTATAAATTGATGTTCATCCTGATGATTAACTTAAAACTACTTTTATGTGTCATTACTGTATTTATGCTTATCGTCATACACCTTTCGGTCTATGCAATGCCCCTGCTACTTTCCAGAGGTGTATGACTATTGTAGTTTCCGATTATGTTGAAAGTATTATGGAAGTCTTCATGGATGACTTTTCTATTTATGGAACTTCCTTTAATCATTATCTTCATAATCTTCATAAAGTTTTGTAGAGGTGTGAATATACTAACCTAGTATTGAACTGGGAGAAATGCCATTTTATGGTTCAGGAAGGTATAGTGCTTGGTCACAAAATCTCAGGTAAGGGTGTTGATAAAAAGCAAAGATTTAAGCTATAGAAAGACTTCCCCCTCCTCGAGATGTGAAAGGTATAATGAGTTTCCTAGGCCATGCTGGATTTTATAGAAGGTTCATTAAAAACTTTTCAAAAACTGCTAGACCTTTAACTAATCTTCTTCGAAAAGGGTTTGTCTTCAAATTTGATGAAAGATGTCTAAACGCTTTCAACATATTAAAACAAGGTCTCATTGGATCTCCCATTATAAAACCACCTAATTGGAGGAAACCCTTTGAGTTATTCTGTGAGGCTAGTCATGAAGCTGTGTGAGCAATTCTTTGCCAGTATGATGGTGATGATCTCAATATCATTCATCATGCTAGCCGCACCCTAAACGGGGCCCAAAAGAATGACCCTATGGTAGAAAAGGAATTTTTTGATGTAGTTTTGTCATGTGGTAAATTTAGATCTTATACCAATAACTCAAAAGTGAGGGTACATACTGATCGCATTGGCCTAAAGGAAATCCTAGAAAGGACTGAAGTTAAGCCAAGGATGATCCGTTGGACTCTACTTTTGTAAGAATTTGATTTGCAGATTCTACAAAGAAAAGAGGAGATAGAGGAGACATCCGTGGAGGTTTAAGAAATTGCTCCACCTAAAGAAGTGTCATCCATATACATACTCGTGGGAACCATATTGTCAAAAAGAAAATTCTTAATTTCTCTTTGCAATGGTTTTGATGATCTTATTCAACCTACTTTGTTCGAAGGGAAAAGGAAAAAGATGATCCAGAAAGGAAAGGTACTCAATTCAACTCGTTCTCTCTAGATAATTCAGGTATGTGAAATATGAATTTATCTTTGTTCTGAATGATTTTCTGCTGTTTCTTTTTCATTTTTGTTTCCCTCTAGTTCTTCTGAGTGCACTGCCGGTTTTGCGAAGTCGGTACAGCCGGGCGGTACATCCGCACCCATCTGTACCACTGATCGTCAAGCAGGTGGTACCCATGTTCTAGTTTTGACGTTTCGATACGACCGCGCGGTACGGGCGCATCCCACTGGTCAGTGTCGATACTCCATCGCATCGCCTAACTTTTGTTCGATTCGTTTGTATCCTAAAAAAACAAAAAAAACTGGAGTCGATAAAAGTCAGTACATACGGACAGTACGGGCAGAACCCTAGTCGGTTGGCTGGTTACCGCCTTCGGAAGCCATGTTCGCTTTGGAATCCCGGTCGAAATTTCTTCCTTTTTTCGTTTATTTCTTTCCATATTTCTTGGAGTTCTTTTCTTGTACAACCTTTTTTCTTCTAGTGTGTATTTCTTCTTGCGTCTGACCCTTAATAAGCCTCGATAGAGGTCTTTCTTCATCTCATATCAACAGATCCAATCTACCTGATTCGATGCTCTGTTCAAGGCAAAGGCAAGCCTCTAAACCTCATGGCTCCTTCGTGGGATAGCTTTCAGACTTCCTCCATTGAAGCCTACAACTGTGAGGCCCAAGGTTTGAGCCCTAAGAACAAGCGGTATGCGTATGACTCTGATGGTGAATCCGATGATGACTAGTACGAGACCTTCATGGAGTAAACAAAGAGAGGGTGGCAATAATCACCCTAGTTGTCCATGGTGACGTTCGAGAATGAAGAGGAAGCTAAAAAGCCCCATGGGAAGGGATGCATGGAGTCGCTCAAGCTCATCGCCGTCGACTATTTCTCGCCAAAGTGTAAGAAGTCTAACCATCCCAATGAAGGAACTTACAAAGAGACCACGAAGCACACTTCAACAATAAAGAAGATCACCATGAACGCGCGTATAAGCGTGAAGCCCCAAGAGGACTAGGGGTTCAACCTTCTGGACATGTTCGTTCGTGCGCACATCTTGGACACTAAAGGCCGCCTTCATAAATTGGAGAAGTTCCAGAAAGAAGAACTTGTCCATAAGGACATTGTACACAAGCGCCTCTTGTATCTTGAAGGAAAAAAGAAACTCAATGACGCGATTAAATAAGTCGCTGACGGGATATTCCTCTTGCGTTCGGACCTGTAGAAGTGCATGCGCCGCATATCTTCCCTAGAGGAAACGAACAAGAAACTTCGAGCTGCAATCTCCAGCAAGACCTCTATAGACTGACGGGCGTGTCACGGTATTAAATAAACGCAAGGAATTATTTCATCCATCCAGTTTGATTCCAAGTTTGGGGGATATGTGAGAGCCTTGTAATCTATCTTACATCTTTTAGCATAATTACTTTTTTGCATGCATGTTAGACTTTAATTTTAGAGTTCAAATTAGTTGCATTAACTTCGAGTTTCCTTTGTTCAAGAGAAGACTTATATATGTTGGGTTGCGAGACTTTATTAATGATTATAATATTATATGATTGAACTATGTTGAGTGTTATGATACTTGTACATCTGTCATGATTTTAGGGACTTCTACACCAATAAAAGTATTTATTAGACTATGAGAAGGAGAATTCTGGTAGCATATTATAATTAAGAGTTTTATTTTCAACCATAAAAGTAGCGAGCATGATCAAATAGGTGCATAATAAAGAGAGAAAGGAATAAATATATATATATAGATAAGTGTAACATCCCAGGATTAACACCTCAAAATAGACAAGTCACATGTTTGTGTATTGCATTCATGCATAAGAAAATCCAAAGAATTTTCGCGCAAAACTAAAGTGGCTGTAGAGGGATCGGGATCTCTCTTGTTCTGATGGAAACATCAGGGCACGTGCGATGCATTTCAACATGACCTCTAATGTACTTTTTTATTTGAGGGGAAAACAATTCAAATTTGAATATTCAAAAGATATATTTGAATTGTAAAAGAATGAAAAATAGAATTATAATTGTAAATGGTGTTACAATTATAAATACATACTAAAGATATTATTTATGATTAAGACATAATTAACCACAAGTATTAAAATACAAAAGAAAATAATTGAATTATTCTATAATATAATATGATCATATAATCATTATTACAATTGAGTAAATTGAAACAATTCAATGAAATTAAATTATTACAATAATAATCTTTATTATTACATATATATAGTATTATTGTCCCTTAACAATATAAGAATGAAAGTAAATTACAGGAAACAAATAAATAGAAAAAGGAGTTACATAAATGAAATAACTAAAATAATTCTTTATCATAAGAATATATATATATTACATGGTCTTTGCAAATGAATTATAAAATAAAAAGGAAACAAGTAAACTTTATTGAAAAATAAATAGACTTTAAGTGTTCTTATAAGAAGGGAAAGAAAAGATTACAAGAGAAATAAAAGGAAAAGATTACACTGATCCTAATCTAAGTATTCTTGATCTTCTTTGAAACTTCTTGTGCCTGCAAACAAAAAAATAAACTAAAATAAAGAAAATGGATTAGTGTCAATTGGATTTCTCTTAGTTTTAAACAGTGAGATGCACTGTTCATATTACATCATTGAGCAATTTCAAATAAAGGAAGAAATTGCATCAAATGTGGTATCTGTTCTTTTAAAATCTTAGTGGCCTCAGTACCACATCCTTGGCCTTTGACAGGGGCAAGTTTCACCAAACTAGTAAAAGATAAAAGCCAAAACAGTAGTACCCATCAAAAGATCTAATTTCACTTGATCTGATGCAATTGACACAACAGGAAGCTCACACACAGTTGCATGTGTGTGTTTTCAAGCCAATAAAGAAGTAATCAAGGTAGAAAAGGAAGCCACGACTACCACATGGGGGTTTCCCTGTACACACATCTTATCTCTCTATTCCCTGGAACCATCAGAAGATGTTCATAATCCACATCCATATCTCTCTATCTCCAGAGCACCACAAGATATCACTGGTCATCACCAGTTTCACTACAAATCCACCACACCAATTTAAACAAATTAGCCAGCAGATCAACCTGGTAACCTGAGCAAGCTCAAGCAGCACAAGGAGGAGTAGGACAGGTGTGCAACAAGGAGGTCAATAACAGGTCAACACCATAAGGAGGAGAGGGTAAGTACTAGGAAATAGTTTTCAGAAGCTTACCAGTAGAAGATCAACAACAACTTGAGGAGGAGCATGCTAGCAGTAGCAAAAGAAGTAGCTGATCAAGATCTACAACAGGCCATAAGCCAATCACAATTAGCAGGTGATACATCCAAAACTATCTACTTTCCCGAACACTTTGACTATTGTTTCTCCTCTAATTTGTGTCATTTGGATGTAACTAACACGGACTAACGCTGTTTTTAGCAGAATTTCTTCGGTGTCTCGTTTTTGTGCAGAAAATCAACTTTCAGGAAAAATCCCAGAAAATATGCCAAAAATCCTATTTTTCCAGAAGACCCACGGAGCCAGAAGACGGAGGGGAGAGAAGGCCAGAGGGGCCCACACCAACCCTAGGCGCGGGCCAGGCCTAGCCGCGGCAGGGCACGGTGTGGCCGCCTCGGACTTCGTCTCGACGTCTCCTTCCGCCTACATATACCCTCTAACCTAAAAACACCGGGGGGTTCGACAATTTCCATAGAAGAGTTCCGCTGTGCCACCACCACCAAAAACAGCGATTCAGAACCAGAAACTTTGTTCTGGCACCCTGCTGAGACGGTGAATTGGAGGCGCCATCATCATCACCAACTAGACTCCATCAACCATCCATGATTCCCCTATCCATGAGTGAGTAATCTGTTGGAGATATGCCCTAGAGGCAATAATAAATATAGTTATTATTATATCTTTGTGTTTATGATAAATGTTTACATTCATGCTATAACAGTATTAACAAGGAAACATTAATACTTGTGTGATCTGTAAACTGAATTAGAGTCCCTAGTAAAGCCTCTTCATAATACTAGCTTGTTGGTTAATAAATGATTGTGGTTTCCCTATCATGAACATTGAGATGTTATTAACAACAAGATCATATCGTTAGGAGAATGGTATGATGGGCATACTCCTATAGATAAGCGTAGCATAAAGATCAAGTCATTTTAATAGTTCAATTGCTATATGCTTTCTGATACATAGTAACCTAATTCCTTTGACCATGAGATCATGCTTATCACCATCACCGGAAGGATGCTTTGATGACATCAAACACCACACCGTAACTGGGTGGTTATAAAGGTGGCATTGAGTGTTCGGAAAGTATGGGTTGAGACACATGGATCAAGAGTGGGATTTGTCCATCCATATGACGGATAGATATACTCTGGGCCCTCTCGGTGGAATGTCATCCAATTGGCTTGCAAGCATGTGACTGGCTCACAAGGGATCACATATCACGGGAACAAGAAAAGAGTACTTATCAGTAATGAGGTTGAACTAGGTATGCAGAGATACCGACGATCAAAACCTCAGATAAGTAAACTATCATGAGACAAAGGGAAATTGGTATCATATGTAAGTGGTTCATTCGATCGCAAAGTAATCGTAGAAATATGTGGGAGCCATATGAATTTCCAGATTCCTCTATTGGTTATTGTTCAGAGAAGTGTCTCGATCATGTCCGCATAATTCACGAACCGTAGGGAGACACACTTAAGGATTCGATGTTGTTGAGTAGTTATGGAATGATGAGTAAGAGACCAAATGTTGTTCGGAGTCTCGGATGGGATCCAGTATATCATGAGGAGATCCGTAATGGTCCGGGGAATAAGATTCATATAAGGAAAGTCCTGTTTCGGAGTTGGAGAATGATTCCGGTGTTTTCATCGGGAATGTTCTAGAAGGGTCCGGAAGGTATGACACTCCGAAGGGGAAGGGTACATGAATGTGTCATAACAAGTTGGAATGGTTGCATCATGTACTAGGTGCCATCGCTGAGCAAAATAAAGGGATAAATCAAATCCTAGTTTGAAAAGTCAAACGACCAGTTTGCTTGGTGGAGGGAGAGTAGGAAACCTACTTGGGGAGGAAGTCCTCCTCCCTCCACCGCCGGCCAAGGAGGCCAAGTTGGGGGAGGACTCCCTCCTCCCAACCGGCGCCCTCCCACCTATATAAGGAGGGGCAGGGGTGCCCCTCTAGTACACACCTCTCACCACCCAAACCCTAGCCCTAAGCCGCCGGCGCCACCACCCCCTGCTGCCTCTGCCTATGGCACCACCAACTCGCCGAGTTGGGTTGAAACCCTAACCCTAGCCGCCGGCTAGGCTCCTCCCTTGGTGCCTCTAAACCCTAGATCGCCAAGGCCTCTCTCATAGTCCACCGTACTCGCTCTGGCTTAAGGCGAAGCCCTGCGATATCTCCCCTCTACTTCTGGTACCACGCCGTCGTGCTGCCGGAATCGCGAGGAGAGTGCTACAACCTCCGTTGCCTGCTGGAACAAGGGAGAGGAAGGTCTTCATCGAGTACCGAACGTGTGACCGACTGCGGAAGCGCTGCCGGAACGCAGCGCCGGAAGGATCGTCTACACGATCTTGAGATCGGCAAGAGTACGACTACATCACCCACGAGAATCCGCTCTCGTTAAACACTTTGGAATCTTCGAGGGTGAGTTATTCTATCGACTCGTTGCTACAATCTAGTAGATAGATCTTGGCTTGTTTGTTTGTATGCGGTAGAATTTTTTTGTTTTCCATGCTACGAACCCCTACATAATCCCCCGCTGTAGGCTATGGGTATGGTAGGGATTGGATGAGATCTATCATGTAATTGCATAAGATTGTTAGGGCATGGTTCCTAGTATCTATTGTTAGTGCTTTTTGGCATTGTTGCAACTTGTTGTGCTTAATGCTTGTCACTAGGGCCTGAGTGCCATGATCTCAGATCTAAACATGTTATTGATTCATGATGATATTATTGTTTGTGATCTTACCTACAAGTTGTGTACACATATCGTTGTCCGGAACCCGAGGCCCCGAAGTGACAGAAAAATTGGGATAACCGGAGAGGATGGCTGTGATGTGAGGATCACATGTGTTCATGGAGTGTTAATGCTTTGCTCCGGTGCTCTATTAAAAGAAGTACCTTAATTGCCGGTAGATTCCCTTGAGGCTCCGCTGCAAACGGGCTGGCAGGACAAAAGATGTTGTGCAAGTTCTCATTGTGAGCACGCATGACTATATATGGAATGCATGCCTATGGTTATTTAGTACTTGGATGTTTTATCTTTATTATCTGCAAATGCCTTTGTCTTGATTATTACATGAATTATCTTGACCATGCAACTCCCGTCCATCCATCCCTATGCCTACCACATTTTAATCCTATTGTTTATTACAATTGCTACCGCTGTCTTTATTTTACTACTGCCGTTATTTGCTATTGCTACTACAAAATTGTTTCTACTGATAAACTATCGCGAGTAAGACTGTTTCCAGGTGCAGCTGAATTGACAACTCATCTATTAAGGCTTATAAATATTCTTTGACTCCCCTTATGTCGAATCAATAAATTTGGGCTTTACTTCCCTCGAAGGCTGTTGCGATCCCCTATACTTGTGGGTCATCAAGACTATTTTCTAGCGCCGTTGCCAGGGAGCATAGATTTATTTATAAGTTCACTTGGAATTATTATTTTTTGCTGCTATCCATTCATCATGGGTAAAGCTCGTGATGGAAAAGTTCCTATATTTCCATCCACTACAAGAAGAGGTACTACTCTGATGCTGCTCTTGATTCACCGTCTGTAGTGATTAAGCTTCTTACACCACCACCACATACACATGTTACACATACTGCTACTTCTGCTGAATCTGAAAATGCTTCTAATAATTATGATGCTACTTCTACTGTGCTTGATGAGAGTGGTTCATTAGGTCCTTTCCTAGATGCTACAATTGCTAGAACTATAATGGGAAACACTGAAACTCCTAATGCTGATATTGCTACACCTGTTAGTTCACTTGGGTCTAGAGAGTATCCTAGCTATGATCTTGATGACGGTTATATTGAAATGACTGATGAATTTATTGAGGAATGTCAAAACACTCATGGTGCAAGTGCTATTAAGAGTCTTTTTGAGAGACATACTGTTAGACATAAATTATCTCCTGATGCTAAGTTTTCCACATCTCCCATAAACATTAAAGATAAGGATTATGATTTCTCTCTTGATTTATCTTATATAAATATTGTTGAGAAAGAACCTTTTTGTGGGACTGAAAATGAAAGTGTTGTGGCACATATGCAAGAGCTCTCTATTTTGAGTGGCTTATTTTCTGATGATATTAAGAAATGCACCTACTTTGTTGCTAAAATTTTCCCCTTTTCATTGAAAGGCGAAGCTAAATCTTGGTTTAATAATTTATCTCCTAGATCTATTGATATTCATGTTGGTTTGGTTAATACTTTCTTTTAGAAATATTTTCCTCCTAGTGCTCAACATGCTATTTTGCAGAAACTCTTTGATTTTAAGCAGGAAGGAGAGAAATTGCTTGAGTCATGGGCAAGATTTTGTTCTTTAATTAAAGCACAACCTGGATATCCAGTACCTAAAAATGAACTTCTTGACATATATTATAATGGACTAACTAATGAATCTAGGATATACCTGGATAGTTGTGCTGGTTGTGTTTTCAGGAAAAGAAATCCTGATGAAGCTAAGGAGTTAATGGCTAAGATAAGCAAGAATTATGATTATTGGACTACACCTGAGCCAACTACACCTGAGCCAACACAGACACCAAAGAAGAGGGGAGTGATTGAATTAAATGATGAAGTGATGAAGGAAGCCAAGAAATGTCTTGGAGAAGGGTATTAAATCTAGAGATGTGAGGAATTTACCTCCTATTGAAGAATTATGTAAGCCAATCTATCACTCATCCACTATTGAGGTACATTATCTCCAACATTTTTATGATGGTGATATTGTTACTCCAAACCTCTTGATCAATGCCTAGAAAAAATTGATATTTATATTGTTAAGCAAGATAATTTTAATATGAGAGTGCAGAATCATTTAATGGAAAATTCTAGAGCTATTAATAAGTTGCAAGATATTGTGGAGAGAATCTCCAATGATGTTAAAATGCTTGTTAAACATTTCCAAATGGTTCAAATTCAATTTATCAGCTTACTAAGGTGCAAATAGATCTGCTAGTTAATGATTCTAGAGAAAAACATGCTTATGAAATTAGAACTAGAAGTGGTGGTTCTACTCAGGATCCTTTATATCTTGAGAGACATCCTAAAATAATTGAGCAAGATTCTCAACAAGCTAAAAATAGTGGTACTTCTTCTAAGAAAAAGAAAAGGAGACATAAAACAGTTGTAGAATCTCCTGAACCCTCTAAAGATCCTAATAGTATATCTGTCTCTGATGCTGAAACTGAAAGTGGTAATGATAAGAATGATGCTCCTGATAAAAAAGAAATTGAAGAAGAACCTGAAAGGCACACTAAGAATACTAAGTACATAAAGGAAGATTTTGTTGCTAATGAATATGGTTGTGAAAGAGAGCCTTGGGTGCAGAAACCAATGCCTTTTCCTGATAAGAAACACAATTCAAAGGAGGAAGAACACTATAACAAGTTTTGTGAGTGGATGAAACCTTTATTTTTGCAAATTCCTTTACTGATGCTATAAAATTGCCTCCTTATTCAAAGTATATGAAGTATATTGTCTCTAATAAAAGGAAGATTCTTAATGAGGAAATTTCCACTTTGCTTGCTAATTATTCCTTAAATGGTAAGGTTCCAAAGAAACTTGGAGATACAGGTATTCCAACTATTCCTTGCTCTATCAAAAATAATTATGTTAGAACTGCTTTGTGTGATTTCGGAGCTGGAGTTAGTATTATGCCTTTCTCCCTGTACCAGAGACTTAACCTGGAAAATTTGATACCAACTGATATATCTTTGAAAATGGCTGATAAGTCTACTACTATTCATGTTGGTATATGTAAGGATGTTCCTGTACAAGTGGCTCGTAATTCTTTGATATTAACTGATTTTGTTGTGCTTGAAATGCCTGAAGATGAAAATATGTCTATTATTCTTGGGAGACCTTTTCTTAATACTGTAGATGCTGTCATTGTTTGTAATCAAGGAAAATTAACTCTTAATGTTAATGAAAAGGAGCACACTGCTTATTTCCCCAAGAATATTGATAAGAAATATGGCCTAAATTCAATTGAAAATATTGAGGGCATCAAAGTTGGAAAAATATATTGTCCCATACCACAAGAAGATTACGAAATTATTATGATTGGGACTATTGCTATCAAGGTTGAGATAACATAATCATTTAGTGAAATGCAAAGTTTTGCTTCATATAAAATTGTTTTGGTAACAAGACCTGATCAACCTTGTTAACAAAGGGATTTTGGTGAATAAAATAATGTTTTCACCATGATTATCTTTGTTTACTCTTATTTTCTTTATTCCAATTTTTGCTTTCACCTTGCTCATCTTTGTATTGCTAGTTGCTTGCATATTTGAGTGTCTTAGAACTTCTGTAGTTTTGGTTTTGATTTGTTTTTCCATCATTCCAAAATCATTTTTCTGCGAGAAAATCATTTATCAAGTCCTGAAAATTGCTCAAAAAAGTTTCCCAAAAAATTCCAGAAAATTCATATTAAATTTTTACGTCAAAAAGGGACAGAGAGGCACCTGGAGTGACCCAGGGGGACCCACCAGGCAGGCACACCACCTAGTGGCACGGCCACCCTAGGGGCGCGCCTAGCCATGGTGTGGGCCACCCTGGCCCCCCACTTACCCAGCCACCTACCACTTCACTCTCTCTCCCGAGAAAACACTAGAAAATTTCTCGAACCTATGTTCTTGTTGTTCTTCATCGCGATTTTCGATCTCCTTACTCAGTCACTCTTTGCTGCTAATTTTTGGAGCATTTGTTCTCCGGTATGTGACTCCTCTACTTGTCCAAGTAGATTTTTGATTATTGGATTATACCTTGAGTATTTTGCTACTATAGGTGACAGGTTATGTGAGCTTGCATGGTTGTTATATGCTTAGATAAATTGTTTTGATGCATGTTTAGTCCTCTTGCAAGTCCCTATAGTAGTTCCCCTTCATTTAGTAGCTTTGAAATTACTTTTTGTGATGTTTGTCTAAAAATTTCAGAAAAGTGAGAGATGGACAACCATACTTTTGGAGAAGTGTTTGACAGAGACACACCAAGGGTGGCAAGGACTTCGAGATCAACTTCTCGATTTAGGCCATCATATAATGAAGATCTTATTGCATCGTGTTTTGGTAATGAGAGAGATGATGGAGATGCGCATCCATCTACCTTCCCTTGTCATGATTTTTTGAGAGTTGCGGGGATCCTCGATGAATTATTGCTTCTTGTTCAAAGGGTTGGTCTAACCACTTACATGCATGATGAGAGTGAGCAATATGCTTTGCTCACCAAAACTTTTGTTGAGAGCTTCACTTTCACTAACACTTCTTAGAGGCCAACTATTTCATTCAAAATCTATGATATGCCTATTACCATGAACTTGGAAAGATTTTGCAGCATTATAGGTATTGGAATGGCTGGGATGACAAAGAAGATCCAAGGTCGACCTGCTGATTTGCTGGAACTCTACCGAGGTGTAACAAATGATGATGACCGCACAGCCCAGCACGGCAAGATAAGAAACATTTAGCTCCCAACTCTTAGATACTTTGCTTACTATCTTTCTACTAGCATTTTTGGTAGGGATAACACTAGTAATATTTCTAATTATCATTTAGCTTTTCTTGCTGCTGCGCTTAATAATGAAACCAAGTATAATCTCGCTTCTCTCATTGCTCGTCGTCTAGCTGCTAGAGGACCCATTTATGGGGGTATTATTCCTGCGCGCATGGTTGCCGCTTTGGACCTTTCTGTTGATCCTAATAATATAGTGCTGGCGCCATAGAGACTTGATCTTGCAGCCATGAAAGCACATCACTCTGTTACTACTAACTCTCGTATAGAGAGTTTAGTTTACATGATGTTGTTTACTGACGGAGATGAGAGGGAAATTTCCTTGCCATAACCTACTTTGTTCAGTATTGCAGGAAGTTGTGGTCGCGTTCCAAGGAGGAGTTGGACGAGCAGCTCCGCTTGCTTGGTTTCGACAGGCAGCACCAGGAAGGGGACACGCCCTCTTATGACTACTGTGCGCACTATGCTGGGGCGTCCTCGAGTTCGTATCAGGACGAAGGT
This sequence comes from Avena sativa, assembly GCA_916181665.1. Lineage (NCBI taxonomy): Eukaryota > Viridiplantae > Streptophyta > Magnoliopsida > Poales > Poaceae > Avena > Avena sativa. Next base: position 428,391,443 of record OV702293.1, read on the forward strand.
ACTTCTTCGTCATATTATGGAGGCGCCACTTCTTGGACAGCTTGGGATTGATCTCCACTTAGGTTAAAAGCCTAAGGTTGGGGGGAGTTAGACCGACATCACACTCATCTACATATCATATTCTGTTGGTACTTTGCATATCCATGTTTCGCTTCCTTTCTTTTTCGTTTTTGTTCTTGTTTTGTTTCTGCTTTCCAAAACACAAAAGACCAGAAATATTTTTGTTATTTCTCTTTGTTTGCTTCTTTAGCTTTTAGCTTTGGTTTACTTCACCCTTTTTAGTTTTGGTTTGTTCTTCGAAAAACCCAAAAAAATTTGTTGTTCTTCTCTGGTTTTGTAAAGTTCGTTGCAGGGTTCAGCAGTCCTCGGTCACTCCTTTGGAGTTTGGTTTTCATATTAATATTCAAGCCACACAAGTGAAAGTCAATAATGACGATTCATGACAATTCGAGGTGTGGTAAGAGGCTTGTATGAACTATATTTGTTTTAATTTTTGTACATATACTCATCCAAGTGGGCATGCTTAGTCTGTTCATGTAAATTGTATGTTATTTAATGGATGCTTAGTGGTTCCTGCTCTCTTATGATTAGTTCCAATTTGCTAATAATTTGTAGCATGTCATATAAATGTTTGCTTGGATTGTTCTATTCATAACATGGTATGACATTGTGGTATCCTCCGCTGAATGTTTTATTTGAATCGACTTGGCACATGCTCACGCATGCATATGACTAAACAAAAGTCAGTTAAGCCTCGAAGATTTATTTTGCCTCAGAGTTCTTGTGTCACTTTTATGCCATTGTCAACTTTGTTTCGTCGCAAGCATGATTATAACAGTTACTACTCTCTGATATGTCGTAAACGTATCTATAATTTTTGATACTCCATGCTTGTTTTGTATCAACTTTCTTATGTTTTGTCTACACTTTGAGGTATTTTTATACATTTTCTAGAACTAACCTATTAACAAGATGTCGCAGTGCTAGTTGCCTGTTTTCTATTGTTTTTGGTTTCAAAAAAGCTAGTAAGAAAATATTCTCGGAATTGGGCGGGATAAAACCCAAAGTTCCTATTTTTTCAGACGCAACACGGAGCCCAAAGGAGAGACGAAGGGGAGCCACGAGACGGCCACACCATAGGATGGCGCGGGCCCACCCTAGGCCGTGCCAGCCCATGGTGTGGGCCCCTTGAGACTCTACCGGCCTTGCCCTTTCGCCTATATATACGTCTCCCCGAGACGTAAACCCAACATGGATCAGATCTCCACAAAAAGTTCCGCAGCGCCGCCGCCACCGAAGAGGAGATTCGGGGGACAGAAGTCTCTGTCCGTCACCCTGATACGTCCAAAACGTATCTACTTTCCCGAACACTTTTGCTATTGTTTCTCCTCTAAACATGTGTGATTTGGATACAACTAACACAGACTGACGTTGTTTTCAGCAGAATTACCTTGGTGTCTAGTTTTTGTGCAGAAAATCAACTATCAGGAAAAATCCCGGAAAATATGCCAAAAATTCTATTTCACCAGAAGACTCACGGAGCGAGAATATGAGACGGAGTAGAGGCCTGAGGGCCCCACACCCCCTGCCGCGCGGGTGGGCCCAGGCTGCGCCTGGAGGGGGTGTGGCCGCCTCAGGCACCCCCTCGTCCTCCCTCTTAACTAAAAACTCAGGGGGATTCGACGTTTTTCCAGAAAGAGTTCCGTTGCACCGCCACCACCAGAAACCGCGATTCGAAACCAGAAACTTCGTTCTGGCACCTTGCCGGGACGGGGAATTTGGAGAGGATCATCGCCATCATCATCAACAACGCCTCTCCATCAACCATCCATGTTTCCCCCATCCATGAGTGAGTAATCCATCGATGTAGGCTATGGGGATGGTATGGATTGGATGAGTTCTATCATGTAATCGAATAAGATTGTTAGGGCATGGTGCCTAGTATCTCTATTAGTGCTATTTGACTTTGTTGCAACTTGTTGTGCTCAATGCTTGTCACTAGGGCCCGTGTTCCATGATCTCAGATCTAAACTTATTATTGATTCATGATGATAGTATTATTTGTGATCTTATCTGCAAGTTGTGTACACATATCATTGTCCGGATCCAAAGGCCTCGAAGTGACAGAAATTGGGACAACCGGAGGGGATGGCTGTGATGTTAGGATCACATGTGTTCATAGAGTGTTAATGCTTTGCTCTGGTGCTCTATTAAAAGGAGTGCCTTAATTGCCAGTAGTTTCCCTTGAGGCCCCGCTGCATCAGGCTGACAGGACAAAAGATGTTGTGCAAGTTATCATTGCGAGCACGTATGACTATATATGGGACACATGCCTATGATTGTTTAGTACTTGGATGCTTTATCTTATTTATCTACAAATGCCCTAGATCTTGAAGTTACATGTTTAGACTTGTCCATGCAACGCCCGTCCATCCATCCCTATGCCTACCGCACTCATATCCTACTGTTTGCTACTACTGTTACTATTGCTCTTGTTTTACTGCTGCTGTTACTTTGCTATTGCTACTACAAAACTGTTGCTACTGATAAACTTCTGTGATCAAGAACTATTTCCAGGTGCAGCTGAATTGACAACTTAGTTGTTAAGGCTTGCAAGTATTCTTTGTCTCCCCTTGTGTCGAATCCATAAATTGGGTAATACTACCCTCGAAGACTGTTGCGATCCCCTATAATTGTGGGTCATCAAGACTATTTTCTAGCGCCGTTGCCGGGGAGCATAGCCTTATTTGTAAGTTCACTTGGATTTATTATTGTTCACTACTACTCCTTTCATCATGGGGAAGTCCCGTGATGGAAAGTTTCCTATTTTACCATCCACTACAAGAAGAGGTACATTCCTAAACACCTCTGCTGCTCTTGATTCACCGTCTGTTATAAGTAAGCTTGTCACACCACCACCACATACACATCCTACACACACTGCTACTACTGCTGAATCTAAAATTCCTTCTGATACTCATGATGTTACTTCTACTGTGCTTGATGCAAGTGGTTCATTAGGTCTTTTCCTAGATGATACAATTGCTAGAACTATTTTGGGAAACACTAAAACTCCTAGTGAAGACACTATTATAGTTGTTAGCTCACCTAAGTCTAGAGAGAGATATGATATTAGTGATGGTTACATTGAAATGACTGATGATTTTATTGAAGAGTACCAAAACACACATGGTGCTAGTGCTATTAGGAGTCTCCTTGAGAGACGTACCATTATTCCTAAATTGTCCTCTGATCCTAAGTTTGCCACTTCTCCCATAGATATTAAAGATAAAGACTATGATTTCTATCTTGATTTATCCTATTTAGACATTTTTGGAAAAGAACCTTTTTGTGGGACTGAAAGTGAGAGTGTTGTGGCACATATGAATGAGCTTTCCACTATGAGTGCCTTATTATCTGATGATTTTAAGATGCGCAAGTACTTTGTTACAAAGATCTTCCCCTTTTGACTAAAAGGAGAAGCTAAAGCTTGGTTTAATAGATTACCTCCTAGATCCATTGATAGCCCTGATTGTTTGATTGCTTCTTTCTTCTAGAAATATTTTCCTCCTAGTGCTAGACATGCTGCTTTGCAGAAACTTTTTGATTTTAAACATGGAGAAGAAGAGAAATTGCCTGAGTCATGGACAAGGTTTTGTGCCTTGATTCATGCACATCCTGGATGTCCATTACCTAAAAATGAGCTTCTTGATATTTATTATAATGGACTAACTGATGATTCTAGGACATACCTAGATAGTTTTGCTGATTGTGTTTTCAGGAAAAGAACTCCTAGATATGCTGAAGAATTAATGGCTAAGATAAGCAAGAATTATGATGATATGACTTCAACTGAGCTAAATACACCTGAGCCTATTACCCCTGAACCAGTTGTGCCTGAACTAGTTCCAACACCAACACCAAAGAAGAGGGGAGTGATTGCATTAAATGATGAAGTGATGAAAGAAGCTAAGAAATGTCTTAAGGAGAAAGGTATTAGAGCTGAAGATGTGAAGAATCTACCTCCTATAGAAGAATTATGTAAGCCAATTCCCCACTCATCCACTATTGAGGTACACTCTCTCCACTTTAATGAAGGTGATATTACCTATGGCAAACATCCTGATCAATGCTTAGATGAACTTGAAATTTTTATTGTTAAGCAAGGTAATTTTAATAAACAAGTTCAGAATCATTTATTGGAAAACTCTACAGCTATTAATGAGTTGAAAGATATTGTGGAAAGAACTGCTAATGATGTTAAAATGCTTTGTAAACACTTTCAAATAGTTCAAACTCAAATTGATCAACTTGCTAAGATACAAAAAGATATGCTAGTTAATGCTTCAGGAGATAAAAATGCTTATGGAATTAGAACTAGGAGTGGTATGGCCACTCAAGATCCTTTATATCCTGAAGGACTCCCTAAAAGAATTGAGCAGGATTCTCAACAAGGGGAAAGTAGTGGTAGTCCTTGTAAGAGAAAGAAAAAGAAACATAAAATAATTGAGGAGCCCTCTGAACCTGCTGTAGATCCTAATAGTATATCTGTCTCTGATGCTGAAACTGAGAGTGGTAATGATAAAAATGATGCTACTGATAAGGAGGAAGTTGAGGAAGAACCTGAGAAGCGCACTAAGAACACTAGGTACACTAAGGAAGATTTTATCGCTAATAAACATGGTAGTGAGAGAGAACCTTGGGTGCAGAAACCTATGACTTTTCCTAATAAGAAACACAAGTCAAAGGAGGAAGAACACTATAACAAGTTTTGTGAGTGGATGAAACCTTTATTTTTGCAAATTCCTCTGACTGATGCTATTAAGTTGCCTCCCTATTCAAAGTATATGAAGGATATTGTCTCTAATAAAAGGAAGATTCCTAATGAGGAAATTTCTACTTTGCTTGCTAATTATTCCTTCAATGGTAAGGTTGCAAAGAAACTTAGTGACCCAGGTATTCCAACTATTCCTTGCTCTATTAAGAATAATTATGTTAGAACTGCTCTGTGTGATTTGGGAGCTGGAGTTAGTGTTATGCCTTTTTCTCTCTATAAGAGACTCCAGCTAGAAAAGTTAATACTGACTGATATATCTTTGCAAATGGCTGATAAGTCAACTACTATTCCTGTTGGTATATGTGAGGATGTTCTTGTTCAAGTGGCTCATAATTACTTGGTTTTAACTGATTTTGTTGTGCTTGAAATGCCTGAAGATGATAATATGTCTATTATTCTTGGGAGACATTTTCTTAATACTGCAGGTGCTGTCATCAATTGTAATCAAGGAAAAATAAATTTTAATATTAATGACAAAGAGCATACTGTCTATTTACCTAAGAAGATTGATAAGAGCTATTGCCCGAATTCCATTGAAAATATTGAGAGTAACAAAGTTAGAGAAATATATTGTCCCATTCCACAAGAAAGTTTTGAAACTATTATGATTGTGACTATTGCTATCAAGTTTGAGGTAACATAATCATTTTGTGAAATGCAAAGTTTTGTTTCATTTAATATTGTTTTGGTAACAAGACTTGATCAACCTTGTTAACAAAGGGATTTTAATGAGCAAAGCAATGCTTTCACAGTTACTTGCTCACTTTTATTTTTTCTCCTTCCTAGTCTTTGCCCTTTTTCTTGTTAGCTTTAGTTTTGCTTGTTGTTTGCTTGTTAGAGTGTCTTAGAACTTCTGTACTTTTGGTTTTTGTTTGCTTTTGCTTCTTCTAAAAAAATCTTTTTCTGCGAGAAAATCAATTTTCATACCCTTAAAATTGGCCAAAAATTAAGTTTCCCGAAAAATTCCAGAAAATTCATATTAAATTTTTCCTCGAAAAAGGGGTAGAGGGACACCTGGAGTGGCCCAGGGGGACCCACCAGGCCAGCACACCCCTGGTGGCGCGGCTAGCCCCAGGTGGCGCCTGGCCTAGGTGTGGCCCACCTATGTCCCTCCAAGATGCCTCCTCCTAGCCACCTTCTTTCTCTCTTCCGAAAAACACCAGAAAACTTTCTCAAGCTCGAGTTCCTGCTGTTCTTGCTCCTGAATTTCGATCTCTTTGCTCAACCCATCTTTGCTGCTGATTTTTTGGAGGGATTGCTCCTTTGTATGTTCCTCCTCCGCTTGTCCAATTATATTTGTGATTGATAGATTGTATCTTGAGTATTTTGCTGCTATAGGTGTCAGGTTGTGTGAGATTGCATGCTTGTTCTATGCTTAGAGATTTCATTTTGATGCATGTTTATCCCTCTAGCAAGTTCCTATAGTAGTTCCTCATCATTTATCAACTTGGAAATTACTTGGTTTGATGTTTGTCTAAAATTTCAGAAAAAAGGGTCATGGACAACCACACATTTGGAGAAGTGTTTGAGAGTGATGCCCAAGGAGGACAAGGCCTTCAAGATCATCCTCCCGAGCTAGGCCATCATACAATGAGGATCTCATTACACCGCGTTTTGGTAACAAGGGAGATGAGGGGGATGCACACCCTTCTACCTTCCCTTGTTTTACCTTTTTTGCAGGCTGCAGGGATTCTCAATGATTTCCTAACTCTTATTAGGAGGGTTGGTATAACTAGTTATATGCAGGATGAGAGTGTGTAATATGCTATGCTCACTAAAACCTTTTTGGAGAGTTTCTCTTTTACTAACAACCCTTTTAGGTTAGAGGTGTCATTCAAAATCTATAATAGGCCCTTCACCATGAAATTGAAGAAATTTTGCGAAATCTTGGGTATTGGAATGGCTGGGTCAGTAAAGAAGATTCGAGTTCAACCTGCTGATTTGTTGGAGCTCTACCACGGGGTGACTAATGATGATGACCGTAGAGCCCAGCGCGGAAAGATAAGAAATATTCAACTCCCAGCTATCAGATATTTTGCTTATTATCTTGCCACTAGTATTCTTGGTAGGGAGAACACTAGCAATATTTCCAACTATCATTTGGCTTTTCTAGCTACTGCACTCAACAATGAAACCAGGTATAATCTTGGTTCTCTCATTGCTCGTCATTTAGCTGCTAAGGGACCCATTTATGGGGGTATTATTGTTGCATGTGTAGTTGTTGCCTTAGAACTTTTTGTTGATCCAAATGATACAATTTTGGATCCTCAGAGGCTTGATCTTGCTGCCATGAAAGCGCATCACTTTGTCACTGCTAGCTCTACTATTGAGAATTTGGTTTATAGGATGATGTTTACTGACGGGGAAGAGAGAGAAATTCCTTTGCCACAAACCACTTTGTTCAGTATTTGCCAGGGACCTTGGCCACGATCCAAGAAGGAGATGGACGAGCAGATGTGCATTCGTGGTTTCCACGGAAGCTACCGGGGGGACGCACCCTCTTACGACCAGTCAGCACACTACACAGGGGCGTCCTCGAGCACTTACCAGGACGAAGGGGCCTCTTCGTCGCAGTATGAAGGTGCACCTTCTTGGTCACCTTGGGATTGAGCCCCACTTAGGCCAAAAGCCTAAGCTTGGGGGGGGGGGGTATACCGACATCACACTCATCTATATATATCATGCTTCGTCGGTTCTTTGTATATCCATGTTTTATTTTCTTTTTGGTTCTTGTTTTTGCTTTCCCAAAACATAAAAAGATCAAAAATATTTTCGTTGTTTCTCTTAGTTTGTTTCTTTGCTTTTTAGCTTTGGTTTGCCTTAAGAAAAATCCAAAAACATTTCTGCCTTGTTTGTTTTTTCTTTGTGTGCTTGCTTTAAAAAATCAAAAACACCAAAATATTTGTTGTCCTTCTTTGGTTTTGTGAAGTTCTTTGCAGGGTTCAGCAGTCCTCAGTGGAGTTTGGTTTCATGTTATTATTCAAGCCACACAAGTGAAGAGCAATAATGAATATTAAGATAACTTGAGGTGTGGTAAGAGGTTGGTAAAGAACTCTATTTGTTTTAATTTTTGTACATATACTCATCATTGTGGGTGTGCTTAGTCTGTTCATGTAGGGTGTATGTTTTTAAAGGATGCTTAGTAGTTCTTGATTTCTTATGATTAGTTCCAGCTTGCTAATAGTTTGTAGCATGTCATATGAATGTTTGCTTGCATTGTTTTATTCATAACTTGGTATGATATTGTGGTATCCTCCTCTGAATGTTTCATGTGAATCGACTTGGCACATGCTCACGCTTGCATATGACTGAACAATATTCAGTAAGCCTCGATGATTTATTTTGCCTTAGAGTTCTTGTATCACTTTCATGCCATAATTGGTCTTGCTTTGTTGAAAGCATGATCATGACAGTTATTGCTCTCTCGTTTGTCGCTCCCTCTCTATTGCTAGCCTTCACTTGCACTAAGTATGAGCTCTACTCGTGTTTCCAACTCCCCAAAACCAATATTGCCAAAGTTTCCACCATACCTACCTACTAGCATCATTTTCTATTTCCGCGCATATGCAATATGCCTTGTTTTCTTCCAAATAAAATGTTTGACTATTTTCAGAAAGTTAGTTAGTAAAGCTCACATGAACTTGATGGCACACTTTATTTCTTGCACCTAATAAACCTGAACCATTGTGACTGTCCATGAAAGTTATATGCTTGCAAATTATTGGCTGGGAGTTAGCAGAACCGTGCTGTCATGGGGAACGCTTTCAACATTGCACCCGTACCTTGTACCCAGTTGATATCATGCTCTTTTGTTTATAGATGTCGTCAGTGTGAAATAAAAGGGGAGCTTGTAAGTTCATGGAGTTATATATATGTGTGTTAGATAAACGCCTGGGCCGCTAGCCTAAGCCATGCCTAATCATGGTGGAAACTTGCAGCATAACCATATTGAGCAATATGTGAAGCATCCTCAATAAAAACCTATGCAAATAGCAAATAAAAACATCGTTGAGATGCTCATTGTCTGCTTGCCTTGTCATTTTGATTATGGGATAGCTCCTATATCATGTGCAAGGGGTACCCCATTGGCGGTTCTCTATGATACACATGTACTTACTATTACAAGAACTTGCCGGTAACTAAAGTTGAGTAGCATGAGGAGCGGCCGTCGTATTCAAGGGACATGAGATTTCCAGTTTATGGTCTGTCAAGCATATAACTCATATTGGACCTCACTTTCACCTTTAACCATCGAAAGATGCCTATGATAGGGGCAATGAGAGCTCAAAGCTACTGAGTACCATACTTTCAGCATTTGGAAGCCTTTCAAACTTTTCAAAACCTTTTCACTTCCTTGTTGAGTCACCACTTATTCTATGATCACCTTCTTGAGAGCATAGTTAGTGTAATGTGCTTGTCTCAAAACTTGGTTAATTATGTCATGACTTTGATGCTTGTATCTCTGATATCTTTACTTCTAGTCTTCACTTGAACTTCAGAGGTGCCTTGGCATTCATGTTTTGCTCCACCATCAAAGGCAAACGAGATACCACTCTATCATACCTTCTTATGAGCATTGCAATGTTGCTTATGTTTATGTTTCATGCTACTTATTATTATTAAAGTTAGAATCTCTTCATAGCTTGCAATGACTATTGAGTAGACTTAGTTGCATACTCCTTATTATGAATTGCCTAAGTATCTAGTCCTGTGCCGAGAATATATACATCATATGAAGCAGATGTGTTCATGAAAGTTCTTTTATCGCACTCAGTTTTCAACTGAATTGCTTGAGGAGAAGCAATAATCTAAGCTTGGGGGAGTTGATACATCCAAAACGTATCTACTTTCCCGAACACTTTTGCTATTGGTTCTCATCTAAACTTGTGTCATTTGGATACAACTAACACGGACTGACGTTGTTTTCAGCAGAATTACCTTAGTGTCTAGTTTTTGTGCACAAAATCAACTATCAGGAAAAATCCAGGAAAACATGCCAAAAATCCTATTTCACCAGAAGACTCATGGAGCCAGAATACGAGGCGGAGTGGAGGCCTAAGGGGCCCACCCCCTGCCGCGCTGGTTGGCCTAGGCCGCGCCTGGAGGGGGTGTGGCTGCCTCAGGCACCCCCTAGGCCTCCCTCGCCTATAAGTTGCCTCTTGACCTAAAAACTCAGGGGGGATCGACGTTTTTCCAGAAAGAGTTCCGCTGCGCCACCACCACCAGAAAACGCGATTCGGAACCAGAAAGTCCGTTCTGGCACCCTGTCAGGACGGGGAATTTGGAGAGGATCATCACCATCATCAACAACAACGCCTCTCCATCAACCATCCATGTTTCCCCCATCCATGAGTGAGTAATCCCCCGCTATAGGCTATGGGGATGGTAGGGATTGGATGAGTTCTATCATGTAATCGAGTAAGATTGTTAGGGCATGGTGCCTAGTATCTCTATTAGTGCTATTTGACTTTGTTGCAACTTGTTGTGCTTAATGCTTGTCACTAGGGCTCGAGTGCCATGATCTCAGATCTGAACTTATCATTGATTCATGATGATAGTATTGTTTGTGATCTTATCTGCAAGTTGTGTACACATATCATTGTCTGGATCCAAAGGCCCCGAAGTGACAGAAATTGGGACAACCAGAGGGGATGGCTGTGATGTGAGGATCACATGTGTTCATGGAGTGTTAATGCTTTGATCTGGTGCTCTATTAAAAGGAGTGCCTTAATTGACAGTAGTTCCCTTGAGTCCCCGCTGCAACGGGCTGGCAGGACAAAATATGTTGCACAAGTTCTCATTGCGAGCACGTATGACTATATATGGGAAACATGCCTATGATTTTTTAGTACTTGGATGCTTTATCTTATTTATCTGCAAATGCCCTAGATCTTGAAGTTACATGTTTAGACTTGTCCATGCAACGCCCATCCATCCATCCCTATGCCTACCACACTCATATCCTACTGTTTGCTACTACTGTTACTATTGCTCTTGTTTTACTGCTGCTGTTACTTTGATATTGCTACTACAAAACTTTTGCTACTGATAAACTTCTGTGAGCAAGAACTATTTCCAGGTGCAGCTAAATTGACAACTCAGTTGTTAAGGATTGCAAGTATTATTTGGCTCCCCTTGTGTCGAATCAATAAATTGGGTAATACTACCCTCGAAGACTGTTGCGATCCCCTATACTTTTGGGTCATCACACCCTGCCGGGACAGGGAATTTCCCCCGGAGCCATCTCCATCGATCTCCACCACCATCTCCATCGCCGTTGCTGATTCCCATGATGAGGGAGTAGTTCTTCCTCGAGGCTAAGGGATCTACCGATAGCTATGTGTTCATCTCTCTCTCTATGCCTGATCTTATTGTGGTCATGTGCTTTGTAATCAAGTAGGTCTACTCTACTACTCAAGTGCTTTAATTGTAATCTCTGGTTATCCCCACGTGTGTGAATTTGAAAGTCTGCACACCGTGTGGCACTTAGGTGTCACATCCCAAGATTTTCCAAATCTTGTAATGTGAAAAATAAAATAAACAAAATAATTTTTTGTTGAAAATCAGGCTGAAAAGAAACTTTTGTTTCTAAATGGAAACTTGAAAACCCATCTTGAACAAACTTTGGTAAAGTTTGAATTCAACAAAACCCAAATCAAGAGAAGTGCATTCCTCAATAAATGTATCTGGAAAGTTAAACCCTTGGAAAATAAATCCAAACCCAAAACCCTAATGGAATAAAAATCATTTCCAAGTTATCTCCAAGCCTATGGATTTGGTACATATAAAAAATTGTCAACAAACATTTACAAATGATCAAGAATGACAAATAGAACCATATAAATTGGTTTCACTTAATTTGGAACCATGGATAAAAACTTATGAATATAATAAGATAAGGAAATTGAATTTCCAAAGCTAATAAAGGACCTATCTATAAATCCATACCAAATGGTGAGCAAATGATCCTAAAGGGAATTAAAAAGATAAAAAATAATTAAATAAGATTTCACAAATTGGAATCACCAAGTTTGGATCTCTAAATAAAAGATATGGATTTTATAAGATGAAGAAAGAAATACTAAATAAAGAATATTTAAAGACCAAATTAAATCTTGGCCAAATCCATAAACAAATGGAATGAATATAATCCAAATCCAATAAAAATAAAAGGATAAAGAATTTCCAAAATAAAATAAAATGGCATCAACCATTCTATCCCTATTTCAATAAAGACAAATCTCTAATAAGAATAATTATTTTAATGCATGAGAAAAATAGTATTTTGGAATTTACCCAAGTGGAATAAAAGTTGTATAATTCAACTTAAATAATATTAAAGAAAAATCTTCCAAATAAAATTTAGGGAATCAAAACTATATTAAAATTCCATTGAAATCAAAACAAATACCCAATCTTAAATGATTAATAAATCATATTAAATTATTCCAAATAATTCAAGATGAATTTTTGACACCCTTTTAAACAAATAAAAACCTACTGTAAAGTTTTGGAAAGTTTAAAAAATTTAAATGGTGTTTGAAATATTCCTAAATCTCATTTGATTTAAAACTAGGGCCTTTTTGAATAATTAAAAAGACCCAAAAAGGAATAAAATTTTATTCCAAAATTGACATCAGAATGTGCTACTAATCAATATTTAAACCTACACAAATTTTGGCAAAGTTTTGAATTCAATGGATGTTTGAATTGACCAAATAAAATCAAAACAGAATAAAAGAAAAGTAAAAAGAAAAACAAAGCAGTACAAAAAAATATAAAAAGGACTCGGCCCAACTAGCCTAGCCCACTAAGCCCATCGCCAGCCCACGCGGGAAACCCCTCTCTGGTTCTTTTATCACTCAAACCCGCACCCCTCGACCGCTGACAGAACGACCCCACCCCGACTCTCTCTCACTCGCACACAGCCAGGCCCCACAACCACGTCACCTTCTTCCTCCCCGCGGTGACCACGCCCCTCACCTCGCCGGCCGTTGCAGGCGATTAAAGCCGGGCTTAATTCGCGTTAACCGCACCATTAAACGACCCCGCAACCATGCCCTCTTACTCGCCTACGTTCCCTCTCCATTGCCCCCCAGTCGCCTCACCCTAGCGCGCCCCGAGGCTACCCAATTCCTCTCTGCACCACACACTGTTCCGACGAGCTCCGGCGAAGATTCCGGCCAGCCTCCTCCGCCCCTCGCCTCCTCGAGCACACGGACGTGACCCCCAGGCCCTGTCGCACCTCCCAGTGGCATTAGTTCACTCGCGCCCGCTCCAGAACGTTGGCAACTTCAACGCCACTCGCCGCCGCCATCTGTCTCGCCTCCGACGAACTTTCCTGGTAAGAGCAGACCGCCCCGAGCCTTTCTATTGACACTCCCATACTCCCCTTGCTCGTACGAATCTAATGCCCCCTTCTGTTTGCCTTGGCATGACCTCTAGCCTCGCCCCCGTCGACGACCAGAGGAACCCGACGTAGACCAGCACTCCGGCGAGGAATCGCCAGTGACCCCGTGCGCCCCTTGCACTCCCGCGAGCTCCTTGAGCTTCCCCACGTCGCTGCGATCACTGTGAGCCATCCCTCTCCCCTTCTCGCTTCCTGCATCACCATCTCCGCCGCTAGCCGAACGTCGCTGCCGCGCGCAGCCGTCGAGCGCCGCTAGCTTTTGGTCACATGCTCAGAACCGCTAGATCTTGATCGAACGGATGCGATAGAACGAGAGCGAAGGGGTAAGTAGCACCTCTGCGCCATGCGATGTCAGTTAGATCCTACGGCCTGCATCGCTTGATCCACACGAAACGTTTTCGACCAATAGTAATAAGACGCGTGGCCAGTGTGTTGTTTAAAAACCAGAGTTTGATCTATTAGTTTTCCAAATTTGTAAATTGCATAACTTTCAAACCACACGTCCAAATTTTGCAAATTTTATATCAATAGATTCAGCAAGTCAAGCCCTAGCCAGCCATGCACTTTGTTTAGTAAAAAGCTTCTGTTAAATTGATTGTTTTTGCAGAAACTTGTGTATGCTAGTTTAGAATATAAAAATTGTTCTAAAAAGATTTTGGGGATAAAATCTTTGGAAAATGGTGTGTTTTGAACCTACTGACCATAGGAAACAAATTGTGGTTTCAAAAAGTATTTGGTGAAACAAAAGAATAAACTTTGGATTTAAACCATTTCTAGTCAAACAAAAGTAATGTTTATTTATTAAAAATGCTTTTGGTAGAAAACCTTTGAGAAATGTGTTGGAAATAAACTCTCTGACCCTAAACACAAGGTTTTGTGGTTTGGAAGCATATTTTGTGAGACCTATAGAATATTGCCTTATTAAAAGCATTTCTTCACCACATGAAATAATGACTTAGTTTAAAAATGGTTAATGAAGTAAAACCTTTTGCAAATGATTTTGCCACTTTATAAAATGACCATTAGGTGTTTTCAAATGTTTATGAACCATTAGAAACCACTTTTTCAAATAAAACAATCCTTGACATGCTTGCATGCATTGCTTTGTTTTTATCATTTTATGTGATGAATTGCTTGAATGGTAGATTGAAATATTGTTTGCTTGATTGAATTGTAGTGACTTGAAGATTGTGATTGTTTCAAAGACAAGGAGTAAACTTATACTCTCTACCAAAAAGTCAAGTGATGCTTCATACTTTGTCCCATTATTTTCACTATGCATTAGTGATATTTCTAAGTAGAACTTGCATGGAATTTTGCTAAGTGTAAACTATGCCAAGGGAAATCCTAGTAGATGAAACCTTAGTAGAATTTCCTAAGTTAAGATTCCTACTACTATAATGCTTAGCTTAGCTAGTAGAAAACAAGGGTGGAATATATATTCGTGCTATGGAAAATTTCTAAGTCTGAGGACTTGTGTTTTGTTTAATAAAATAACTAAGTGAATGAATCACCTGGGTGGAATGGAAGGAATGGTTTGTGTTGAGTGGTCATGCAAGCCCAGTATGCTGGGGGAAACTTGGGCATCACCAAGTCCAGCATGCTGGGGAAAACTTGGTGTCTCACTTGTGGATGGCCACCCAGGAACAAAGAGATTTGAGATGCCAAATGTTGAGAAGCTTCAAGTGCAGCCACTTGGCATTATGGGCTCTGCCTGGATCATATAGGTTGCAATAACTTAGCCAAATGGACAGTTGGTGGTAGGGGATTGATAGGTTGGAGCGCGTCCATTCTGGTCTAAGGGAAGGCTTCTGAAAGATCTTGTCTTGGGAAACCAAGTCTTGTGGGGAAAGTGCACCACCTCTACAGAGTGTAAAATCTAAGTACTTAGCCATGTCCCTGGCAAAGGACAATTTGAGCATCAATACATGGAAGCTATCAAGAATCTCATCATCCAAATTTCTAAGTTAAAAACTTGTGGTTGAACAAGGGATTGAAAGGATCACCAATTTCTATTGGGAGATGCCTTTGGAAAGATTTTGTCAAAGCAAAAACTTAGTGTTTTCAAATGATAAGGAAAATCTATTTTGAGCAAAGCAAGCCTAAGCTCAACTTAGCCAAATGCATATAGATGATAGACTCCACTATACTACCATAGTATCACTTGCCAGTACAATTCAAATGTATTGACCCTTGTGGCTGTAACTTGTTATGTTGCAGGTTTGTTTGATATTAGTGAAGTGTAATGATTAGGATTACAAGTCTACAACCAACATGTCTGCCTGTGGCACTTTGAAGATGAAGGACCCCATGCTATTGTTAAATTCTGCTGCATTGTAATGAGATAGCCAAATGAGCTATGTAAGGTGTAATAAATTATTTTATTCCTGGTTATAAAGTTGTATTATGACCTATTTTTATTGATATTACATCTTAACTGTGGATGCTAGCTATTGATCCAGGGACTAGCATTGTAAACACAGGGATCTCTACCTTATTAAAGGTTGGGAACCTTACAGATGGTATCAGAGCATTGTGTTGCCTGTATGATTTGTAAACCTATGATTGGACAAAACCATTAGAAAAATAGGAGTTGTATTTGTTCCAAAACTTATTTATAAACACTCTTGTAAACTCCTTCCTCAATCATTTTGGTTTTGATTCTACATCTATTCTATTTCAAACTTGATGGACAAGCCTACCCCATGGCCAAAGACTTCACCATGAGCAAAGGACTTCATCAACCCTAATGACTTCAACATCTTCAACATCTTCACCAAGGACTTCAACCTTGGATATCACTAAGGACTATAATTGAGACAAGAAATCTTGCTCAAGACTTGAAGACTAAGGAAACACAACTTAGAAGGAACCATCATCACCTTGAAGTTTTGAGAACAAGATGCAAGAAATTCTCTAAGGATACAAAGATCTTATTCATAAAGAATCAACTAAGAAGGATGGAAAGATTTCAAGTGAACCATATAGATGGACCACCATATTTAGTTTAAGTCAAACCCACCAACTTATGTGGTGTAACAAAAATATTTTTTGTTGCTTAAAAATGTGCTTGAACTTTGTTGTTTGAGTGGAATGTTTGTTTGTTGCTTGCACATTAGGCTAAAGATTACATAAATACTTATCATGAGTTATATTTTGGGTTGGATGTCTCTATGAAATTGTGGTGTTTGTTGGAACCATCTAGCGCTCAAGGTGACAGTGTGGGGTTACCTAGATGGGGAATGCAAACTTTAAGGAGAGCTTCTTTAGTCCTACCACGAATTGGAGTTGTCAAATCGGAGAGTAGTTCAGAGTAGCATCATGAAGAGAAGATTTTTATATGAGAGTGTCCACTGGTGAAAGTATGATCCCTAGGCCTTGTTTCTAAGAATTGAAACACCGTTTACAATCAGTCCTGTTACATGTTTGCTAGCTGCCATATTTATTTATGATTGCAATCACCACTTATAATCATCCATATTACTTGTATTTCACTATCTCTTCGCCGAACTAGTGCACCTATACACCTGACAAGTGTATTGGGTGTGTTGGGGAGACAAGAGACTTCTTGTATCTTGATTGCAGGGTTGCTTGAGAGGGATACCTTTGACCTCTTACTCCCTGAGTTCGATAAACCTTAGGTAATCCACTTAAGGTAAACTTGCTGCTATTCTACAAACCTCTGCACTTGGAGGCCCAACACTGTCTACAAGAATAGAAGTGTGCGTAGACATCAAGCTCTTTTCTGGCGCTGTTGCCGGGGAGGTAAGGTAAAAGGTACTCACATCCTCTGGCTACTAAGATATCTTATAGTACTATTGCTGGTGTGTGAGTGCTCGAAGTTATTTCCTTTTCATAGAGAGACCTAGATTCAATTTCTAGCTTTCCCTCTTGATTATCAAACCAATCAATACATTCATAGTGCTGTTCAAGATTTTGGTCTGTTGTCCATGTGGCATAATCCTAGAGGAGATGATAAATCTGTACTTGTTAAGGTTTGGATAGTGCATCCAAAGTTTGTTCCTAAAAGCCTTGTAATTCATCAGTTGGGTGGGGCTAGGCACTCTTGGACTGCCCCTATTATACTACTTTGTTGTCCAGACTGGAATGCACACCTACCTGAGATCCTGCCTCCTCCTGAGGACCCAGCCCTAGATGATGGAAATCCTCACCCAATGCATGGAGAGGGTCTCTCTGCAGAACAGCTATATCAACAACAACTTGATAACTAGAACCAACTCAATCAGATGCCTGTAGGTGCTCAAAATCAGGGAGGGAACAATGGGGGCACAATCATGGTGCTTAATTTCATTATCTAGGACAATTTGTACCTTCTCAGGCAATTGATGCATTGTTTGATAATGTAGCACTGGGGGATGGTTTTGCTGCATAGGGGGGAAATTTTGTTGCACCTATAGAACATAATGTTGCACTGCCTATCAACCCTCCTCTGATCAATTTTCAGCAAATTTTGTTGCCCAGTTACTTTTGAAGCTGGGGTGCCACCTCCACTCAACAATGTTCATGACAGTCTAATGCAAGCATGTCATGGTAGCTTGTCTGAGGTTTCTGATGGTAACTCCTCTGGGACTGATATAATGCAAGTTGATACCAATCTATCCATTAATTGTGCTATGTTTAGTGAAAGCATGTTTAATGTCCACTCTGAAATCTGGATGGCAAGATCCATTGCTCTTTCAGCCTAAAAGAAATATTGTATGCCTAACTGTACTGTTGACAATGCCAATTTCCTATCCGTCTCTGTCTCATTGCCAAAATCTATTCAGTTTGAACTTTTTGGTGAGATGGAACTACTGCACAAGTCAGGAAAGGATAATTTGGCTTCTTTTGCTGAGTTTATGGATGGATCTGATCTATAGGCCTTTTCTCATATTGGTTGCAAAATGAAGCTCCTAATGATAGATGATCTAGAGGATTCTGCTCATGGGACACCTATTTCTACCAATCAAGTTAGAAGGAGTTCTAGGTCTACTAGGTACAGAGGCTTTAAACCAAACATCATCAGTGATGTCAAGCAGACTAAATCAAAAGTGAAGCCAAGGAAGATTCCAGGAGTGAAACTTACTAATATAGAAGATAATGGGGATGTCAACCAATCTCAAAAGATCTCTGTCAATGAAAATCTGGCTGCTGACAAGACCCTTCTAGCCACCCCAATTCCAGTGATTCAATCCATTGGCATTTATCTCTGTGGTATTCCTCCTGATGAAATCACTCCTAATAAGCTCATGGCAGGCCTACAGGTGGAGGAAAATGTTGACAGTGCCTAGTGTCTGTCCTTCTTTATTCTGTTTTCTATATTTAAGTTGTAATAATGTCACTGCTTAAAAAATGGATAATTCTATGTTGGAACATCAGGGGGCTTAATGCAAGAGAGAAGTAGTTAGATTTAATGAATGCTATTAATGTAAGTGGATGTTTGGTTATATGCTTGCATGAGACAAAGAAAGAGGCTTTTGATTTGAACTTTATTAAAGCTTGTTGCCCATCAAGATTTGATGAGTTTGTTTATGTTACCTCTATTGGTGCTTCTGGTGGCTTGGTTATTATTTGGAATAGTTCCATTTTTTCTGGGATGGTAATGCACTGTGAACAATTTGCACTTTTAGTCCATTTTACTTCTACTCAATCAGCTCAGTCCTGGACTCTAATTAACATTTATGGCCCATGCAATGGTGAATTGAGAGAAAAATTTATTAAATTTATTTTTGAGGTTCACATTCCTGATGATGAAGACTAGATCTTAATGGGGGATTTTAACTTCATTAGATCCTGTGCAAACCGAAATAAGCTTGGTGGGAACATTAATGATATGCTCATTTTTAATGTTTTCATGAGAGAACAACATCTTATTGAACTGCCATTTAAAGGAAGAAAGTTTACCTAGAGTAATATGCAGCAAGATCCCCTGTTGGAACAATTAGACCGGTTCTTTACATCCATACATTGGACAACCAGCTATCCTAATACAGATGTTTCCACACAAGGCAAACCAACTTCTGACCATACTCCTTGTGTTGTATCTATCCAAACCAAAATCCCAGGCAGTAAGGTTTTTAGATTTGAAAATTATTGGGTGTCCCATCCCGGATTTATTGAAACAGTATCACAAAGTTGGGGAAAACCAAATCATAAACCCAATAGTGCAGAAAACATCAATGCAGAATTCAAACAATTAAGATATGATCTGAAGTATTGGAGCAAATCAATTTCAAAATTGTCCACTTGTATTGAAAATACAAACAAAGTTCTTGCTGAACTAGACAACCTTGAGGATAGAAGGCCTTTGTTCTGTCAAGAAGCAAACTTTAGGAAATACTAAAAGTTCACTTAGCAAGGCTGCTTCAGTACCAAAATGAATATTGGAAGAAAAGGTGCACAATTAGGTGGACAAAGTTTGGGGTTGAAAACACAATTTTTTTTCACTACTTTGCCACTGAAAGATATAGAAGGAATAATATTGCCTCTCTAAAATGACCTGATGGTTCTTTAGTTACTGAGCATGCTGACAAGGAACATGCTATATTTCAAGTTTATAAGGAAAGATTGGGCACTTCCACTCAGCCTGATATGCCTTTTGATCTTCAACATCTGATTACTCCAACAACAAGCCTTGAAGCTCTATCCCTGCCCTTTACCAAAGAGAAAATTGGCAAAGTGGTTAAAGGAATGCCTAATGACAAGGCTCGAGGCCCTGATGGATTTAGTGGACTATTTCTAAAGATTTGTTGGCACATTATCAAGGAAGATATTTATACACTTTGCTTCTAGTTTTATGAAGGAGACCCGAACCTAGAAAGCATAAACATGGGGCATATAACACTTATTCCTAAGGTGGGATCACCTGAATCTGTAAATGATTTTAGACCAATTACTCTGCTAAATTGTGTGCTGAAAGTCATCACAAAAATACTAGCTAACAAACTTCAGAATATGATTCCAAAAATTGTTCACAAAAATCAGTATGGTTTTCTTAAAGGAAGAAACATTCAAGATTACCTTGCCTGGGCATTTGAATTTATTTATCAATGTGAAACTTCCCAGAAATAAATTATTCTTCTCAAGTTGGACTTTGCCAAGGCTTTTGATACTATTGATCATATTGCCATGATGAAAATTATGGAACAAATGGGTTTTGATGTCAGATGGCTAAAGTGGATTGAAATTATCTTTGGCACTGGTAAATCCTCTGTTTTGCTGAATGGAGTACCTGGAAGGCAGTTTCACTGTAAAAGAGCGGTTAGGCAAGGAGATCCACTTTCCTCCCTCATTTTTGTCTTAGCTGCTTATCTATTGCAGTCTGCAATCAATAAAGCATTTAGAGAGAATATCCTCATAGCTCCCTTTTCCCCAGATTTTGGGCAGGATTTTCCAGTGGTCCAGTGTAACGTCCGGAATTTTTTCAGAAAATAAAATTGCGTGTTATTTTATATTTTGCATCATCATGACATCATGCATATTTTCGCTCTAAAATATTTACTCGAAATAGGCTTTCGCCCCGCTTTATAAATAAAGCACACAGGTGAGACCGCTGCTGGGCCAGACAGCACATCGCCCAAAGGAACAAACAACACAGGATACAAGGCGCCGGGTAGAACCCAAGCCCTACACGAAACGCAAGAAGAAAGAAAAGAAAAAGAAAGCCGAGAACGGCGGTGTGCCGAAAACGGAAGCAACTCGCAACCGGTGCGCCCCCCCAAAGACATACCACCACACAACCCACATTCCAAAGGGCCTGCGAACCAAGACAACACCTCCAAGAAGGGGAGTGACGACGACGACACTGCTGTCCGGCCGGGGCCTAGGGTTTCCCCTGGTCCGCAGCGGGGGGTGGGGAAGGGAGGCCACTGACACCCTTCAAGAAGGAAGGTGATACCCGCGGGTGTCACCATGCCAGTGTCAACAGACAAGGATTTCTCCCGACCCCGCCGGAGCCACCCGCCCGAGCACTTTGAAAAGCTCCACTAAACCCGTCACCCACGAGCACGCGCCACCCTGGTCTTGAAGTCGCCACCGTCGTCACACCGGGAACCACGGAGTGAAGCCGGTAGGCCGAGGGAGCGGAGACTTCGACGCTGGTCGGCATGTCATTAGTACGCGGGAGGGAACTACCTCCACCACCAGCAGGTGGTAGCCGACCGGGTGTAGCAGCAAGACAAACCAGGCCCTTAGGCCCGGCCGAACCCGCGGGGGCTCGTGAAGTCCCGCTGCCGCACTGCAGCAAGGGTGCCAACGAACACGCCAACCGCCGCCTCAGACCCCACTCCTCCTCCCACCAGGGGATCCGCCGCACCGGTAAATCCTGGCTGCCAAGTAGCAGCACCATCGCCCCTGAGCTCCCCCGGGCCAACCGGACCGCCGCCGGTCTAGGGGTCTCACGACACCTCCCGAAGCCACCTCCGTCGGAGGGAAGTCGAAGCCGTCCACCTTCCGAGGCTGCCGCCCCGGCGTCCACGAGCTCGAGTCCTTACCACCGTCAGCCTCACACTCAAAGATACCGCTAGGATGGGTGAGGTGATCGAGAGCTGCCACACGTGGCAGAAGGTCCGCGCCGCCACCAAGGTGCGGGGTACAACCCGCCACCAACCTAAGCGGTCGCCGTCCGGACGCAGTGGCAGGGCCGACCAACCGGGACCAGGCCCAGATCAGCCCGCAGGCCCCGCAGGCCCAGATCGGGCCTAGACCTAGCCAAGATCAGCCCGCTGCCGTGCTACTGCGCCGTGGTGACGCCGCCGACCGCGCCCTAGGGAACTCCCTCCCAGCCCACCACCACCGAGCCGACCCCGTCGTGATCCGCCGCCGCCGGAGGGGACATCGCCAGCGCCGTCGGGCCTACCCGAGCCGGTCCTAGGGAACCAGTAGGGGCAGGGGGACCCGAGCCGCCCAGGAGCAGCAGCGGCCGAGCCCGCCGCCACCCCGCCACCGCCGGCCGAGCCCCACCGACCCGCACCGCCGCCACCAGGGCCGCCGGCCCGCCGCCGCCAGATCTGGGGCAAGCAGAGCCTGCCGCCGCAGCCACACCACCGGAGAACGACGTCGCGCCGCCTGAAGACCAGCCCTGCCGCCGCCCTCTGGAAGCGCCAGATCCGCGCGAGGGCACCACGCCGCCTCCCGACGCGCGCCAGACCTCGCCTCCTTGCAGCCCTCCGCACCGAGCCGAGCTGCAGCGACCTCCGCCGCCGACGCCCGACCCCACGCTGCCGCACCCTGCACCAGCGCGCCGCCCCGTGCAGAGACGCCCGCCCGCGCGGACCGCCACCATGGTGATAGAGGAGAAGCCCCCCCGCCGCCGACGCTGGCCGGGCTTCGCCCGCCAGCGCGCCCCGGCGGCGGCGGGGGAGGGGAAGGGGAGGCGGCGGCCTGAAGGGGGCTAGGGATTTCCCTCCCGGCCGCTCGCGGGAGCGGCCCGAGAGGGTCCTGTTTTTTTCCCGTTGTTTGCTTATTCGCTCTAAAATATTTTCACCAAAAGCCTATTTTGTTTTCTAATTAGTACCCTCTTTTCATTTCAAATCGAAAACCCCGGTCTTTTCCAGATCTTTTATTTGTCTAAAAACTATTTACAAAAATCTTTTAAAACTAAAACAAATAAAAATAAAAGAGTTTTAGGGGAGGCAGCCAGCCAGGCCCAAAAGCCTAGCCGGCCACCTACTACCCAAACCCTAGACCTAATCCAAACTCCTCACCCCCAGCACCGCCGGCTGCAGAACACAACACACGCTGCACTCACGCACGCACCCAACACCCCATTCCCAACACGCTACACACACCTACCACACAACACACCCACACCAACCGGCCACACACACTCGACCACTCCACGACCCAGTGCACCCACGCACGAACACACAACGCAAGCACGCATGCGGTCGCCCTTCTTTCTGGTATCGCCACGAAACCAACTCCCACATCGTGTTCCCCTGGTTTGTCGCCTCCTCCCTGGACATCACCTCCGTCGGCCTCCCTCTCTCCCCGTGGACTCGCCTCTCTGACTCCCTTCCCATCAAGTTGCGCTATCGTGGGCGTCCTCATCCTCGCTGCCCTCCTCCACCTTGTCGCTGATCTCCCTCACCATCGGTGCCGCCCCGGCGTGCTACTCCTCGGCCCGAGATTCCCTGCATCCCTCGCCGCATGCTGCATCGCCTCCGCTAGCCACTCTCTGCACGAGCGTGCTGCCCCTCTTCCGTCGTGCGCCTCCTCGCCGGCCGCCGCCAAGTCCCGAGCAGAGCTGCCTCGCCGCCAGGGTGTCTCCCCGTCGCCTTCCTCGCCGCACGCCCTCCTTCCACTGCGCCTTCCCCGAGTTGCCACCTCCCGGTCGACGTTGCCCTCACTCCATCGCCACTGCGTCCGCCCCCGTCGTCCTGTCCTGTTCGTCTCCTCTGGCCATGACCTCGCCTACGTGATGTGGTTTCCCGACGGTCACTGTCCGTCGTGAGCTCAAGCGCCGTCTCTAGCACGTTGTGCTACTTGGCCTCTGTTCGGTGTGTTCCCCTGTAAGTATGGATGTGCCTCCTCGTGTGTTGATGTGCATGCAACAACCTAACTCGATGGATGTTTCTAACACCTTTAATTCTAGACTCCATTCATCTGCGCAACCTCGAATCCACGAGATCTCTCCGGAGTTATTATTCTGCCGTCAACGCAAGATCAATGGTCAGTGGTTCCCCTTCTAGAGGAGTGGAGATAAACCCGAAGGATCATTGAGGAGAAACTCGAAGGACTAAGCCTTTGACATGGAACGCCAAGACCTTCTTCACGGACCGAAGACCGAACCCCGAAGACGATTTGAAACCGATCCGAATCCAACCCGCACCCTCGAAACCAAAGATCGCCGAAGCCCATGTGTGACCCTTCCCGGTATACTATTTTGATAAAAATAATATAACTTGTGCATATTAAATTATCCATTATCCATGCTTGCATACATAGTTATTTTGTTTGGGGTACTTTGTCAAATCACCTAATAATTAAATATGGAGGCTATATGCAGGGTAATCTTGTCTTATCTTGACCCCATTTAATATTGTGTAGCGAATCAATGCCATGTTTTCCCTTGTTAACTCAACATTTAATATGCGGGGTAGTTAAATAACTTGAACCTACTAATTAAATGTCGGAACCCTAATTCCACTTAATATTTCTAAGAAAGACCGCATATTGCCATGCCATGTATCATATCATAAACATGCCGGATCTTCCGTCTAGTATTAAATATTGCACCGGTTGTTAATTCTAGTGTTTTGCTTCTTCACCGGATAGGACGATGAGTGGATGCGAGTTGCGACAAGCCTCCGGTTTCCCGACTTTGTCTCACAGGCGAGCATTCTCCCCCTTCCACCTATTTTGCATTTATAGTATTTACTTCCTTCCTTTGATCTATTGCTATCCTTATTGTCGATGCTATAGTACCGTTCCTTTATTTACTGTCACATCCCAAGATTTTCCAAATCTTGTAATGTGAAAAATAAATGAATAAAATAAAACTTTGTTGATTTTCAGGGTGAGAAGAAACTTTTTGATTCCAATTGGAAACCTTCAAACTTATTTTGACCAAATAAAATCCTAAAGGGATTTAAAAAGATAAACATTTAACAAAGGAAAAATAAAAATATTTGGATTCACTATTTTGAAATCTTTTAATAAAAGATTTGATTTTAAAATGAGAAGGAAGAAATTTAAATAAAGATTATTCTATAAGCCAAATTAAAACTTGGCCAAAGTCTTTTAAATAAAATATTTCTATTTGATAAAATTAGTAAAAGTTTATTTTAAAATAAATTAATAAAGATTTGATATCCAAAGTTTATTAAAAATAAATGTTTTACTATTTTAATTAAAACATCAAAACTTGTTTAATTATTTTAAATTAGTTTTTCAAGTATTCTTTATTTTCAAATAAAACCTACTGATTTGGTTTTGATAATATTTTAGATTTCAAAATGGAGTTTTGAATAAATCAAAATCTATTTGATTTAATAACAAAGGTCTATTTCATTTAATTATAAATAGACCCTAAAATAAAATTATTATTTTATTTTGTTTGGACTTTGGTTTATGTTGTTAAACAGAACCAAATTCAATTGCAAAGTGTGATGAATGTTTGTTTGTTGTTTGAATTTCAAAATAGAAAATAGAATCAGAAAAGGAAAAAGCATTCAGAAGAAAAATAAATATAGAAATGGACTCAGCCCAACTGGCCAAGCCCAACAAGCCCAGCTAGCCCAGCTTCTCTCCCCCACGCACGAAGCGTTTTTCTACCTAAACGCACACCCGCAGAGTGACTGACCAGTGGACCTCCTTCCCTCTCACTTCCCCGCTGACGCCCGGACCCCACGCAGCCAGCTCACCTCCTTCTTCCTCGCGCAGACACCGCCTGCCGTTGCTGCCATTTACGCCGGCATTGAATACGCGATGAATACGCCTTGATTCCTCGCAGTAACAGCGCCCATTTAACCGCCCGCGCCTTCTCTCCATTTCCCCTCAAGCGCCTCCCTCTCTCTGCCCCCAGGCCGTCGTAATTTCGAGCCACACCGTCACTGCTCTGACGAGCTCCCTCTTTGATTCCGGCCAAACCTCGCCGCCCCGTGCCTTCCTAAGCACACCGTCGTGATCCCCACTCCCAGGCGCATCTGCATGTGCCTTTCGTTCAACCGCGGGCGCCCCAGAGCGTCGACTACAACAACTCCGAGCTCCGCCGCGTCTGCTTCCTTCTCCGGCGACCCTTCTGGTAAGCACCTGACCGTCCCGCTCTTTCCCGATGATGCTCCCGCACTCCCCAACCTCGGCTGCATCTAACCATGCCTTTGCTTTTCCTCGGGGCGAACCGCAGCACCGCCCTCGACAACGACCAGAGCCACCCGACGCTGTTCCCCACTCCGGCGAGCGATTACTCCTACACCAATGCGCCCCTCGACCAACCGACCACGCCTCGAGCATCACCACGACCCTGCGAGCACGGTGAGACCATCCCCTGCTCTCTTTGCTTCCTGTAACCGCCGGTAGCTCCTCGTCCGACCGTGCGCCGCCGCCAGCCGCCGCTAGCGCCGCCAGTTAATGGTTGAGCTGCTGTGAGCCGTGCGATGCAAATCGTCTGGCTAAGAATAGAACTTGAGCGAAGCGGTATGAGCTAGTCTGAGCCGTGCGATCTGTTTAGATCCAATGCCCCGCCGAGCACGATCCGACCGAAGCGGTACCAGCCAGTAGCATCCCGCCGCGTGGCACCAGACGATTTAGAAATAGAATTTAAAATCAGATTTATTTGCAAACTTGAAACCCTTGTAACTTTTGATCCACACGTCCAAAAATTGCAAAGTTTATATCAATGGAATCAGTGGAACAAACCCTAGCCAACCATGCAATTTGTTTAGTAAAAAGTTTCTGTTAGAATGTTTGTTTTTGCAGAAACATTTGTACGCTTGTTTAGGTTATGAAAATTATTCAAAATTGTTTTTGAGGTTGAAATCTTTGCAAAATGGTTTGTGGTGAACTTACTGACCCTAGGAACCAACCCATGGTTTTGAAAATGGATTTGGTGAAGTTTAGGATGGATTAATTGATTTAGCCCAATTCTAGCCAAATAAAAATATTGGTTTTGTTATGAAAATGTTTTTGGAGTAAAAACTTTGGGAAAATGATTTGAATCAAACCTACTGACCCTAAACACCAAGTTTTGAGAATTAGCAACTTATTTGGTGAAAGACATAAAGTTTTTGATTTGATAAAAACATTTTCCACCACATAAAACGATGAATGGATTTAAAAATGGTTTATGAATAAAACCCTTTTGCAAATGACTTTGCCACTTTAGGAAGTGACCACCTTGAACCTTACAAAATTTAGAGCCTAGTGGAAACCATCTTTGCAAATGAAACTATCTCTTGCATGCATGACCTAGTTTCTATTATTTTTTATGCGTGTTAATTTGTTTGATTGATTTTGGTTGGAATGCTAGTGATAGTGTGTTTGCTTGATTGATTGTAGTGAAGTTAGAAAAGTGTGAAACTAGCAAGATCAAGAAGTGAACCAACATTCCCTACTAAAAAGGCAAGTTACACTATCATCTATAGTCCTACTATTTTCATTATACTTAGTGGATTTTGAAACATGCATGAAAAGAATTTCTATACTTATGCTATGCTAAATCCTAATAGGATACCCTTATATATATTTCTTAGTGAAAACAATGTAGTTGTTACATGCTTAGCCATGCTATATTTTTAAAAGAGATACATGTTGAGATTTTTATGAAGTTGAGAAAAGGACTTGTGTTTTTACATAATAAAACAAGGACTCAATGAAACACCTGGGTGGACAAGGATACTTTGAGTTTTGGAGAAGGTGGCAACAAAAGGAACCATGTCTATGGCAATCTCTTTGTGTTGTGCTCCAAAAGAAAACCACCCAGGAAACTTAGAGATTGAACATGTTTCTCCAATTGTGGCTTTCGTGTACAACCACATGCTACTTATGGCTCTGGCTTGGTCAACTACATTGGGAAGACCCATGCATTGTCTTCAGGTTACTGAAAATGAGGAACTTGGAATCCTACATGGGTACTGAAGACAAGCTAGCAATGGTGTATGGGAGGACCCTCTGGAAAGACTTCGTCACATTCTCAATCTGCCAGTACTCCATCTTGGTGAGTACCAATCCAGCAGCCACTGGTGGCAACAAGATGAGAGTGTGACATGTGGGTAAAGTGTACAACTTCTGCAGAAGAAAATAAAATCTAAGTACTTAGCCGTGTCCCCGGTTATGGACAATACTGAGCAACTAAAGCGTGAAGCTATGGGAAATCTCGACATTCCAATTTCTAAAAAGAAAAACTTTTAAGTGATAACAAAAGACTTGCAGCACTTGGGGGTACCAAGGAGCTCAAGAGATTTGGATAAAAACTTGCAGCACTTGGGGTTACCAAGGAGCTCAAGAGATTTTGATAAAAACTTGAAGTACTTGGGGGTACCAAGGATCTCAAGAGATTTTAACAAAGACACTTGGTGGATTCCAAGGAGTTCAAAAAGATTTGACAAAATATCAAAACCCTTTTGAAAAGATAGGATAAAATTTTGCTTCTGCAAATGAGCCTTAAACCCTACTTAGCCAAAAATGCATGTAATGATAGGATCCACTTATATTCAACATAGTAGTGAAACTTGCCAATACAATTCAAATGTATTGACCCTTGTGGCTGTAACTTATAATGTTGCAGGTTTGATTGTTTTTAGTGAAGATCGATTGATTAGGATTACAAAGTCTACAACCAACATGTCTGCCTGTGGCACTTTGAAGATGAAGAACCCCATGTTTTTATATATTCTGCTGCAATGTAATGTAATAGCCAAACGAGCTATGTAAGATGTAATAAAATTATGTTATTCCTGGTTATAAAGTTATATTATGACCTTTGTTTCTTGATATTACATCTTAACTGTGGATGCTAGCTATTGATCCAGGGACTAGCATTGTAAACACAGGGGACTCTACCTTATTAAAGGTTGGGAACCCTTACAGATGGTATCAGAGCATTGTGTTGCCTGTAGGATTTGTAAACCTAAGATTGGACAAAAACCCTTAGAAAATAGGAGTTGTATTTGTTCCAAAAACTTATTTACAAACAATCTTGTAAACTCTTTCCTCAACCATTTTGGTTTTGACTCTACATCTCATCTATTTCAACTTGATGGAAAAACCTACCCATGGCCAAAGACTTCATAATGTGCAAAGGACTTCTTCAACTCTAATGACTTCAACTTCTTCAACTCTAATGACTTCAACATCTTCAACTCTAATGACTTCAACTTATTCAACTCTAAAGACTTCAACATCTTCAGCATATTCACCAAGGACTTCAACCAAGGTTGTCACTAAGGACAAGTGAGACAAGGAAATCTTGCTCAAGATATGGAGACTAAGGAAATGCAAAATTAGAAGGAGTTCACCTCACTTGAGGTATTGTAACCAAGATTTTTCCTCAAGGAAACCATGATCTCATGCAAGTAGAATCAACCAAGAAGGATGGAAAGATCACAAGTGAACCATGTAGATGGACCACCATATATAGTTAAGTCAAACACACCAACTTATGTGGTGTAACAAAATATTTTGTTGCCTATTTGCTTGAACTTCATTGTTTGAGTGAAATGTTTGTTTGTGATTGCTTACACGTTGTTTGTGTGAATTGTGATGTGTGTGATTAGGATTGAATCCTTAGAAATATCTTGTCTATTCTAATCTCCATTCAACCAAAACAGATGACTACTCCAAGAGACTCCAACATCAAGGTTGATGACACCAACACCAACCAAGAGGACAGCATGAAAGAGCTCATAGCAACCCAAAACCAGTTGAACCAAGTGACAGCTCAATTCATAGCCAACACCAGTGAGGAAGATCCAACCCTGCAAGGATTTTTGGAAACTCAAGCCCAATTGATGCTTAAGGTGACAGACCAAATGATCAACATGGAAGACAACTATTCCAAAAGAGTTTGTGACAACAAGGATGACAGAAATGTTATTTTAGATGGAGCCCCAGCTTGCATTATTTGTGGAGACAAGGATCATACTTCCAAGGAGCATGGGGATCAATGCCCCAACTGTGAAGAGAAACATCCAGTAGGCCAATGTCCCACCTCTCAAGCTACTTGCTACCTATGTGAAGGAAACAACCATGTTCCTATCCAATGCCCCATCTATTCCATTGTTGAACAAAGGAAACAAGGTGGAGTGCAAAAAATGATTGCAAACTATCCAGAAGGATCCAAGTCTACCAAGAAGGTTGATGACAAAGGAAAAGGTCCACTTATACCTCCATGCAAAACAACCCAATTCAAAGGACCAAAGAAAGGGCATATGAATTATCCAAAGAGCAATGGAAGTTCCAAGAAACATGTAGACATTCCTACCTACCAGATAACATGTGAACAACATGAACTGGATGCACTCCTAGCTTTGGAGAAACCCAAAAAGCAAAAGAAGGACAAAAGCCATGTGCAATGTCATAAATGTAAAGAAATGGGACACTATTCCAGTGAATGCCCAGAGAACCAGAAGAATAAGGAGATTGGCCAAGTATGGTGCAACAACTGCAAAGAGCTAGGCCATTATGCAGCAACTTGTCCATAAGAGACACGTAAAGAACTCAAAGATATCAACTGTTTCAATTGCAAAGAACCAGGACATTATGCAAGCAATTATCCAGAAAAGATGAAGAACAAGTTAAACAAGCCTATGAAGGATCTCAACCTTGGCCCATGAGTCAAGTGTGGAAACAAAGGACACAATGCAGATGTTTGCCCAGAAAAGTTCACCAAGACCCCAAGCAAGCCAACATGTAATTTAGTTGGAAATTTTTTAAGGGTGGTAGTACCCTAGATGTTTTGAGCCTACTTGTAACCCTAGCCTTCCCAAATCTCAGGACGAGATTTATTTTAAGGGTGGTAGCCTGTCACATCCCAAGATTTTGCAAATCTTGTAATGTGAAAAATAAATGAATAAAATAAAACTTTGTTGATTTTCAGGGTGAGAAGAAACTTTTTGATTCCAATTGGAAACCTTCAAACTTATTTTGACCAAATAAAATCCTAAAGGGATTTAAAAAGATAAACATTTAACAAAAGGAAAAATAAAAATATTTGGATTCACTATTTTGAAATCTTTTAATAAAAGATTTGATTTGAAAATGAGAAGGAAGAAATTTAAATAAAGATTATTCTATAAGCCAAATTAAAACTTGGCCAAAGTCTTTTAAATAAAATATTTCTATTTGATAAAATTAGTAAAAGTTTATTTTAAAATAAATTAATAAAGATTTGATATCCAAAGTTTATTAAAAATAAAGGTTTTACTATTTTAATTAAAACATAAAAACTTGTTTAATTATTTTAAACAAGTTTTTCAAGTATTCTTTATTTTCAAATAAAACCTACTGATTTGGTTTTGATAATATTTTAGATTTCAAAATGGAGTTTTGAATAAATCAAAATCTATTTGATTTAATAACAAAGGTCTATTTCATTTAATTATAAATGGACCCTAAAATAAAATTATTATTTTATTTTGTTTGGACTTTGGTTTATGTTGTTAAACAGAACCAAATTCAATTGCAAAGTGTGATGAATGTTTGTTTGTTGTTTAAATTTCAAAATAGAAAATAGAATCAGAAAAGGAAAAAGCATTCAGAAGAAAAATAAATATAGAAATGGACTCAGCCCAACTGGTTGAGCTGCTGTGAGCCGTGCGATGCAAATCGTCTGGCTAAGAATAGAACTTGAGCGAAGCGGTATGAGCTAGTCTGAGCCGTGCGATCTGTTTAGATCCAACGCCCCGCCGAGCACGATCCGACCGAAGCGGTACCAGCCAGTAGCATCCCGCCGCGTGGCACCAGACGATTTAGAAATAGAATTTGAAATCAGATTTATTTGCAAACTTGAAACCCTTGTAACTTTTGATCCACACGTCCAAAAATTGCAAAGTTTATATCAATGGAATCAGTGGAACAAACCCTAGCCAACCATGCAATTTGTTTAGTAAAATGTTTCTGTTAGAATGTTTGTTTTTGCAGAAACATTTGTATGCTTGTTTAGGTTATGAAAATTATTCAAAATTGTTTTTGAGGTTGAAATCTTTGCAAAATGGTTTGTGGTGAACTTACTGACCCTAGGAACCAACCCATGGTTTTGAAAATGTATTTGGTGAAGTTTAGGATGGATTAATTGATTTAGCCCAATTCTAGCCAAATAAAAATATTGGTTTTGTTATGAAAATGTTTTTGGAGTAAAAACTTTGGGAAAATGATTTGAATCAAACCTACTGACCCTAAACACCAAGTTTTGAGAATTAGCAACTTATTTGGTGAAAGACATAAAGTTTTTGATTTGATAAAAACATTTTCCACCACATAAAACGATGAATGGATTTAAAAATGGTTTATGAATAAAACCCTTTTGCAAATGACTTTGCCACTTTAGGAAGTGACCACCTTGAACCTTACAAAATTTAGAGCCTAGTGGAAACCATCTTTGCAAATGAAACTATCTCTTGCATGCATGACCTAGTTTCTATTATTTTTTATGTGTGTTAATTTGTTTGATTGATTTTGGTTGGAATGCTAGTGATAGTGTGTTTGCTTGATTGATTGTAGTGAAGTTAGAAAAGTGTGAAACTAGCAAGATCAAGAAGTGAACCAACATTCCCTACTAAAAAGGCAAGTTACACTATCATCTAAAGTCCTACTATTTTCATTATACTTAGTGGATTTTGAAACATGCATGAAAAGAATTTCTATACTTATGCTATGCTAAATCCTAATAGGATACCCTTATATATATTTCTTAGTGAAAACAATGTAGTTGTTACATGCTTAGCCATGCTACATTTTGAAAAGAGATACATGTTGAGATTTTTATGAAGTTGAGAAAAGGACTTGTGTTTTTACATAATAAAACAAGGACTCAATGAACCACCTGGGTGGACAAGGATACTTTGAGTTTTGGAGAAGGTGGCAACAAAAGGAACCATGTCTATGGCAATCTCTTTGTGTTGTGCTTCAAAAGAAAACCACCCAGGAAACTTAGAGATTGAACATGTTTCTCCAATTGTGGCTTTCGTGTACAACCACATGCTACTTATGGCTCTGGCTTGGTCAACTACATTGGGAAGACCCATGCATTGTCTTTAGGTTACTAAAAATGAGGAACTTGGAATCCTACATGGGTACTGAAGACAAGCTAGCAATGGTGTATGGGAGGACCCTCTGGAAAGACTTCGTCACATTCTCAATCTGCCAGTACTCCATCTTGGTGAGTACCAATCTAGCGGCCACTAGTGACAACAAGATGAGAGTGTGACATGTGGGTAAAGTGTACAACTTCTGCAGAAGAAAATAAAATCTAAGTACTTAGCCGTCTCCCCGGTTATGGACAATACTGAGCAACTAAAGCTTGAAGCTATGGGAAATCTCGACATTCCAATTTCTAAAAAGAAAAACTTTTAAGTGATAACAAAAGACTTGCAGCACTTGGGGGTACCAAGGAGCTCAAGAGATTTGGATAAAAACTTGCAGCACTTGGGGTTACCAAGGAGCTCAAGAGATTTTGATAAAAACTTGAAGTACTTGGGGGTACCAAGGATCTCAAGAGATTTTGACAAAGACACTTGGTGGATTCCAAGGAGTTCAGAAAGATTTGACAAAAGATCAAAACCCTTTTGAAAAGATAGGATAAAATTTTGCTTCTGCAAATGAGCCTTAAACCCTACTTAGCCAAAAATGCATGTAATGATAGGATCCACTTATATTCAACATAGTAGTGAAACTTGCCAATACAATTCAAATGTATTGACCCTTGTGGCTGTAACTTATAAATGTTGCAGGTTTGATTGTTTTTAGTGAAGATCGATTGATTAGGATTACAAAGTCTACAACCAACATGTCTGCCTGTGGCACTTTGAAGATGAAGAACCCCATGTTTTTAGATATTCTGCTGCAATGTAATGTAATAGCCAAATGAGCTATGTAAGATGTAATAAAATTATGTATGTCCTGGTTATAAAGTTATATTATGACCTTTGTTTCTTGATATTACATCTTAACTGTGGATGCTAGCTATTGATCCAGGGACTAGCATTGTAAACACAGGGGACTCTACCTTATTAAAGGTTGGGAACCCTTACATTTACCTGCTCTACCAAATAGCCTTGGTTATCCCATTGCCTTGTTTGACTATCTAGCTTTGTCCTTGCGAGTCCTAGCGTATGCTTAGGTCTGCTGCTGCTCTCACACATGTGAATAGGTGTACCTAGTTATGGTTGATAACATGATAAATTAAATTGGTGATGTTGGTTATGGTTATGGATTCACCTAATGATAAGGCCCCGACAGGGACCATCTTTGGGAACTGCTTGAGCCGACCTAGGACTCGTTCGTTCTATGATACCAGTTCTGAGTTGATCGCGCTAACCTAACATGGGGCCTCTGGGATCCCCCCTCAACTACCGTCGCTATTCGTATATCCAAAGGGTTACAAAATTGGTTTTCCATTTGGTGCATACGCATAATATGTCCTCGGACATGGGTTTAGTTGTGATATGATTCTGGTGGACTGCTATGGCTTGCATTGCATAAAATTGGGATATCACGTCGGAGGTGGGATGGAGCTCTACAAGTTATCTTCCGACCATCGCCCGATCGTAGACTCAAATGTTGTGCCACCGGGAGAATCAATTATATCTCTTGTGTGGGTAAAACATAGTAGGTGATGCCTCTGGATATGTGCGTAGTTATGGGACAGTTCTTGTTGTGAGATTCGGATGGCACGCGTGATATGTTGCCTGAAGGGTTGAGCATGCATTTGGGTACAGTAGTGCACCCCTACAGGGTAAATATTTTCGAGAATCCGTGTGTCCATGGTTATGGACGCCTCAGGAGTACAGTTTCATGATCATAGACAACACCACTAATGCTTTGCCTCTTTAATTATATGAATAGTAATTAGCCTTATCAACTAAACACCTGCTTAACTAAAATTGCCACCGTGTGTGTTCCACAAGGGGACTTCCTCGACTGGTCTTCGAGGGGGAATTCTTCGGAGGGGTTATGCTTGGTGTTATATTATAGTTATCGTATAATGCTCTCTTATATTGCTCTAATAGCCAAAGTTGTAGCGTGTCTCTATAAGTATATAGTGCAAGCTTTGCTACCGCTGAGCCCACCATACCTATGTAGGCGAGGACCGCCGAATTCTTTGACTCGCCATGTAGTGGCCTCAGTAATGACCGTTATTTTTCTGTTTCCCTTTGCCCTTTGCCGGCACCCTTTTGGCTTGACAGGTATGTGATCGACGATGTTAGCAAGGTTACCCCTTCGGCTTGGCCTGGTGCGGTGACCCAGCATACCACTTGTCACATCCCAAGATTTTCCAAATCTTGTAATGTGAAAAATAAATAAGCAAAATAAATTTTTGTTGAAAATCAGGGTGAAAAGAAACTTTTGTTTCTAAAAGGAAACTTAAAATCCCATCTTGAACAAACTTTAATTAAAGTTTGAATTCAACAAAATCCAAATCAAGAGAAATGCTTTCCTCATAAAATGCATCTGGAAAATTTAAACATTTGGAAAATAAATCCAAACCCTAAACCCTAATGGAATAAAATCATTTCCAAAGTTAACTCCCAAACCTATGGATTTGATCCATATAAAAACTTGTCAACAAACATTTACAAAACATCAAGAATGACAAATAGAAATATTATAAGACTATATAAATTGGTTTCACTTAATTTGGACCCATAAATAAAAAACTTATGAATTAATAAGATAAGAATTGAATTTTCAAAGCTAATAAAGAATCTATCTACAAATCCATACCAATTGGTGAGAAAATAATCCTAAATACATTTAAAAGGATAAACAAATATTAAAACAAGATTTTACAAATTGGAAATCACCAAGTTGGAATCTATAAATAAAAAGATATGGATTTTATAAGATGAAGAAAGAAATATTAAATAAAGAATATTTGAAGACCAAATCAAATCTTGGCCAAATCCATAAGCAAATGGAATGAATTATAATCCAAATCCAAATGAAATAAAAGGATAAAGAATTTCCAAAATAAAATAAAATGGCATTAACCATGCTATCCCTATTTCAATAAAGCCAAATCTCTAATAAGAATAATTATAAAATTCATGAGAGAATGGTATTTTGGAATTTACCCAAGTGGAATAAAAGTTGTTTAGTCAACTTAAATAAAATAAATCTTCCAAATAAAATTTAGGGAATTTAAACCATATTCAATTCCATTAGAATTAAAACAAATACCCATTTCAAATGATTTATGAATCATATTAAATACTTTCCAAATAATTCAAGATGAATTATTTGAACCCAAATAAACAAATAAAAACCTACTGAAAGGATTTGGAAAGTTTAAAGAATTTAAATGGAGATTTAAAAATATTATTAAATCCTATCTAATTTAAAACTAGAGCCTATTTTGAATAATTAAAAGACCTTAAAAAGAATAATTAAATTATTCTAAAATGATATTAGAATGTTCTATTAATCAATTTTTAAACCTACACAAATTTTGGCAAATATTTGAATTCAAATGGATGCTTGAAATGCTTAAATGAAATCAAAACAGAATAAAAGAAAAGGAAAAAGAAAAACAAACAGTACAAAAAAAGAAAGAGAATCAAGCCGACCCAGCCCAACAAGGCCCAGTCCAACCCACCTCTCCCTCTCACGAGCGAAAAGTTTTCGCACCGCAGACTTAACCCACGCCCTCACTGACAACCTGGACCCATTCCCCCTTTCCCTCTATCGTTGACAAGACGACCCCACTGCCACCTCACCTTCTTCCTACCCGCGACGACCCTTTCTTCCTTCCCTCGTCGTCGTTTCTGGCTATGATTCCGCGGGCTTAATTCGCCTTAACGCTGCAGCCATTACTCGCTGTGATCACGCACACTTAAACGCCCATGCCCCCTCTCCATTTCCCCCCAGTCGCCTCACCCTAGCGCGCCCCCAGGCTACCCAATTGCTCTCCGCACCGTCCCCTGCCCGACGATGCTCCGACGACGATTCCAGCCAGCCTCCTTCGCCCCTCGCCTCCTCGAGCACACGGACGTGACCCCCCAGACCCCTGCGCGTCTCCCAGTAGCCTCCGCTTGCTCGCGCTTGAACGACAGCGTCGACAAGGACAACCACAGAACACCACCGTCGACTACCACCACTCCGGCGAAGTCCCTGGTAAGAATCCGACCGCGCCGCCCCTTCTCTGTGAAACTCCCACACTCCCTAATCCTCTACGCATCTAATGCCACTGTTATCTTGCCTTCTCATGCGCTGTAGCCTCGCCTCCGTCGATGTCTGACCGTACCCGAGCCCACAAGCTACTCCGGCAAGAGATTGACAGCAACCTCGAGCGCCCCTTGCACTCCCGCGAGTACCTTGAGCTTCGCCGTGATCTCCTGAACCTGGTGAGCATCTCCTTACTCTTCCTTGCTTCCTCTAGCTCCAGCTCCGCCGCTAACCGAGCACCGCCGCCGCACGCCACCGTCATCGCGCCGCCAGTTAGTGGCAAGTCATTGATAGCCGTTAGATGCAGATCCAAAGGACAGGATAGAAACTAGACGAAGAGGTAAGTAGCAACCTAGGCCGCATGATCTGTTTAGATCCAACGCCTCACAGAGCCGATCCGTGCGAACCGGTACCAGCTAGTAATATCACGCCACGTGGCCTCTGTTTGATTTAAAAACCAGAAACTTATCTAATTGATGTTCCAATTTGAATAATTCATAACTTTTAATCTACATGTCCAAATTTTGCAAACTTTATATCAATGGATTCATAAAAACAAGCCCTAGCCAACCATGCACTTTGTTTAGTAAAAAGCTTCTGTTAAATTGTTTGTTTTACAGAAACTTGTGTATGCATGTTTAGGATATAAAATTTATTACAAAATGATTTTGGGGATAAAATATTTTGCAAAGGGTGTGTTTTGAACCTACTGACCATAGGAAACAAATTGTGGTTTCAAAAATGTATTTGGTGAAGCAAAAGAATAAATCTTTGATTTAAACCATTTCTAGTCAAATAAAAATATGGTTTAATTGATAAAAATGATTTTGGAGGAAAACCTTTGGGAAATGTTTTGGAAATAAACTCTCTGACCCTAAACACAAGATTTTATGGTTTGAAAACATATTTTGTTAAACCTATAGAATGTTGCCTTATTAAAAGCATTTCTTCACCACATAAAATAATGACATGGTTTAAAAATGGTTTATGAAGTAAAATCTTATACAAATGATTTTGCCACTTTATAAAATGACCATTAGGTGTTTTCAAATGTTTATGAACTATTAGAAACCACTTTTACAAATAAAACAAAGTTTGTCATGCTTGCATGCATTGTTTTGTTATTATTATTTTATGTGATGAATTGCTTGAATGGTAGATTGAAATATGGTTTGCTTGATTGAATTGTAGTGACTTGAAGTGTGTGAACATTGCAAAGATCAAGAAGTGAACTTATACTCTCTACCAAAAAGGCAAGTGATGCTTCATACTTTTGTCCCATTGTTTTCACTATGCATTAGTGATATTTCTAAGTAAGACTTGCATGGAATTTTTGCTAAGTATAAACTATGCTATGGGAAATCCTAGTAGATGAAACCTTAGTAGAAATTTCCTAAGTTAAGATCCCTACTACTATCATGCTTAGCTTAGCTAATAGAAAACAAGGGTGGAATATATATTCATGCTATGGAAAATCTCTAAGTCTGAAGACTTGTGTTTTGTTTAATAAAACAACTAAGTGAATGAATCACCTGGGTGGAATGGAAGGAATGGTTTATGTTGAGTGGTTACACAAGGCCAGGGGACTGGTGAACCTTGTGTATCTCACTTGTGGATGGCCACCCAGGAACAAAGAGATTTGAGATGTCAAATGTTGAGAAGCTTCAAGTGCAGCCACTTGGCATTATGGGCTCTGCCTGGATCATATAGGTTGCAATAACTTAGCCAAATGGACAGTTGGTGGTAGGGGAATGATAGGTTGGAACGCGTCCATTCTGGTCTAAGGGAAGGATTCTGAAAGATCTTGTCTTGGTGAAACCAAGTCTTGTGGGGAAAGTGCACCACCTCTGCAGAGTGTAAAATCTAAGTACTTAGCCATGTCCCTGGCAAAGGACAATTTGAGCATCAAGATATGGAAGCTATCAAGAATCTCATCATCCCAATTTCTAAGTTAAAAACTTGTGGTTAAACAAGGGTTTAAGGTTCACCAATTTCTATTGGTGGTTCCTTGGGTATTTTTGTCAAGCAAAAACTTAGTGTTTTCAAATGATAAGGAAAATCTATTCGAGCAATGCAAGCCTAAGCTCCACTTAGTCAAATGCATATAGATGATAGACTCCACTATACTACCATAGTATCACTTGCCAATACAATTCAAATGTATTGACCCTTGTGGATGTAACTTGTTATGTTGCAGGTTTGTTTGATATTAGTGAAGTGATTGATTAGGATTACAAGTCTACAACCAACATGTCTGCCTGTGGCACTTTGAAGATGAAGGACCCCATGCTATTGTTATATTCTGCTGCATTGTAATGAGATAGCCAAATGAGCTATGTAAGATGTAATAAATTATTTTATTCCTGGTTATAAAGTTGTATTATGACCTATGTTTCTTGATATTACATCTTAACTGTGAATGCTAGCTATTGATCCAGGGACTAGCATTGTAAACACAGGGATCTCTACCTTATTAAAGGTTGGGAACCTTACAGATGGTATCAGAGCATTGTGTTGCCTGTAGGATTTGTAAACCCTAGGATTGGACAAAACCCCTTAGAAAAATAGGAGTTGTATTTGTTCCAAAACTTATTTACAAACAATCTTGTAAACTCTTTCCTCAACCATTTTGGTTTCAACTCTACTTCTCTTCTATTTCAAACTTGATGGACAAAACCTACCCCAAGGCCAAAGACTTCACCATGTGCAAAGGACTTCATCAATTCTAATGACTTCAACATCTTCAACCTTGGATATCTACTCTAATGACTTCAACATCTTCAACTCTAA
Organism: Avena sativa; assembly: GCA_916181665.1. NCBI lineage: Eukaryota > Viridiplantae > Streptophyta > Magnoliopsida > Poales > Poaceae > Avena > Avena sativa. The sequence continues at coordinate 428,431,300 of OV702293.1, forward strand.
TGACTTCAACATCTTCAACATTTTCACCAAGGACTCCAACCTTGGATATCACTAAAGACTACAAGTGAGACAAGAAGTCTTGCTCAAGACTTGAAGACTAAGGAAACACAACTTAAAAGGAACCATCATCAGCTTGAAGTTTTGAGACCAAGATGCAAGAAATTCTCTAAGGATACAAAGATCTTGTTCATGAAGAATCAACTAAGAAGGATGGAAAGATCTCAAGTGAACCATATAGATGGACCACCATATTTAGTTTAAGTCAAACCCACCAACTTATGTGGTGTAACAAAAATATTTTTGGTTGCCTAAAATTATGCTTGAAACTTGTTGTTTGAGTGGAATGTTTGTTTGTGATTGCTTGCACATTGCTTGTGTGAATTGTGATGTGTGTGATTAGAACTATTTCCTTAGAAATCTTTTGCCTATTCTAATCCCAATCCAACCCAAACAGATGACTTCTCCAAGATACCCCAACATCAAGGATGGTGACAACAACAACAACAACCAAGCGGTCAACATGAGAGACCAACTGCTTGCAAGACAAACCCAGTTGAACCAAGTGACAACTTAGTTTTTAGCCAACAACAATGAGTTAGACCCAACCATGCAAGAAGTTTTGAAAACTCAATCCCAATTGTTGCAAGGGATGGCTACTCAAATGATCAACATGGGAGACAACTCTTCCCAAGGAGTTTGTGACAACAAGGATGACAAAGATGTTATTCTAGAAGGAACCCAAGCTTGCAATATTTGTGGAGACAAGGATCACACTTCCAAGGAGCATGAAGATCAATGCCCCAACTGTGAAGAGAAACATCCAGCTAACCAATGCCCCACATCCCAAGCTACTTGTTACCTATGTGAAGGAAATAATCATGTCCCTATCCAATGCCCCATCTATTCCATAGTTCAACAAAAGAAACAAGGTGGAGTGCAACAACAGTTTGTAAACTCTCATGAAGGAACAACTTCTACCAAGAAGGATGAAGGCAAAGTCAAAACTATGCATCATAAGGCCAAATCCAAAGTGTCCACAAAGTGTTGCTACTCTTGTGAAGAAAAAGGTCATATCTCCAGTAAATGTCCCAAGAAGAGAGAAAGATTTCCCACCTATGTGGTGAAATATGAAGAGCATGAACTAGAAGAACTCCTAGCTTTGGAGAGACCCAAAAAGAAGAAGGACATAAGCCAGTTGCACTGTTACAATTGCAAAGAAATGGGACACTATGCCAGTGATTGCCCAGAAAAGAAGAAGAAACAAGGAAATAAACAAGAGGAAATGATACCCAAGAAGAAGAAAGATAATAGCCAAGTGATGTGTTTCAGATGCAAAGAGCTAGGCCATTATGCAGACAAGTGTCCAGAGAAGTTTCAACAAGATCCCAAGCAAACCAAGATGTAATCTAGTTGGAAAATTTTTAAGGGTGGTAGTACCCTAGATGCTTTGAGCCAACTTGTAACCCCTAGAATACCCAAATCTCGGGACGATATTTATTTTAAGGGTGGTAGCCTGTCACATCCCAAGATTTTCCAAATCTTGTAATGTGAAAAATAAATAAGCAAAATAAATTTTTGTTGAAAATCAGGGTGAAAAGAAACTTTTGTTTCTAAAAGGAAACTTAAAATCCCATCTTGAACAAACTTTAATTAAAGTTTGAATTCAACAAAATCCAAATCAAGAGAAATGCTTTCCTCATAAAATGCATCTGGAAAATTTAAACATTTGGAAAATAAATCCAAACCCTAAACCCTAATGGAATAAAATCATTTCCAAAGTTAACTCCCAAACCTATGGATTTGATCCATATAAAAACTTGTCAACAAACATTTACAAAAGATCAAGAATGACAAATAGAAATATTATAAGACTATATAAATTGGTTTCACTTAATTTGGAACCATAAATAAAAAACTTATGAATTAATAAGATAAGAATTGAATTTTCAAAGCTAATAAAGAATCTATCTACAAATCCATACCAATTGGTGAGCAAATAATCCTAAAGACATTTAAAAGGATAAACAAATATTAAAACAAGATTTTACAAATTGGAAATCACCAAGTTTGAATCTATAAATAAAAAGATATGGATTTTATAAGATGAAGAAAGAAATATTAAATAAAGAATATTTGAAGACCAAATCAAATCTTGGCCAAATCCATAAGCAAATGGAATGAATTATAATCCAAATCCAAATGAAATAAAAGGATAAAGAATTTCCAAAATAAAATAAAATGGCATTAACCATGCTATCCCTATTTCAATAAAGCCAAATCTCTAATAAGAATAATTATAAAATTCATGAGAGAATGGTATTTTGGAATTTACCCAAGTGGAATAAAAGTTGTTTAGTCAACTTAAATAAAATAAATCTTCCAAATAAAATTTAGGGAATTAAAACCATATTCAATTCCATTGGAATTAAAACAAATACCCATTTCAAATGATTTATGAATCATATTAAATACTTTCCAAATAATTCAAGATGAATTATTTGAACCCAAATAAACAAATAAAAACCTACTGAAAGGATTTGGAAAGTTTAAAGAATTTAAATGGAGATTTAAAAATATTATTAAATCCTATCTAATTTAAAACTAGAGCCTATTTTGAATAATTAAAATACCTTAAAAAGAATAATTAAATTATTCTAAAATGATATCAGAATGTTCTATTAATCAATATTTAAACCTACACAAATTTTGGCAAATATTTGAATTCAAATGGATGCTTGAAATGCTTAAATGAAATCAAAACAGAATAAAAGAAAAGGAAAAAGAAAAACAAACAGTACAAAAAAAAGAGAATCAAGCCGACCCAGTCCAACCAGCCCAACAAGGCCCAGTCCAACCCACCTCTCCCTCTCACGAGCGAAACGTTTTCGCACCGCAGACTTAACCCACGCCCTCACTGACAGCCTGGACCCATTCCCCTTTCCCTCTATCGCTGACAAGACGACCCCACTGCCACCTCACCTTCTTCCTACCCGCGACGACCCCTTCTTCCTTCCCTCGTCGCCGTTTCTGGCTATGATTCCGCGGGCTTAATTCGCCTTAACGCTGCAGCCATTACTCGCTGTGATCACGCACACTTAAACGCCCACGCCCCCTCTCCATTTCCCCCCAGTCTCCTCACCCTAGCGCGCCCCCAGGCTACCCAATTGCTCTCCGCACCGTCCCCTACCCGACGACGCTCCGACGACGATTCCAGCCAGCCTCCTTCGCCCCTCGCCTCCTCGAGCACACGGACGTGACCCCCCAGACCCCTGCGCGTCTCCCAGTAGCCTCCGCTTGCTCGCGCTTGAACGACAGCATCGGCAAGGACAACCACAGAACACCACCGTCGACTACCACCACTCCGGCAAAGTCCCTGGTAAGAATCCGACCGCGCCGCCCCTTCTCTATGAAACTCCCGCACTCCCTAATCCTCTACGCATCTAATGCCACTATTATCTTGCCTTCTCGTGCGCTATAGCCTCGCCTCCGTCGACGTCTGACCATACCCGAGCCCGCAAGCTACTCCGGCGAGAGATTGACAGCAACCTCGAGCGCCCCTTGCACTCCCGCGAGTACCTTGAGCTTCGCCGTGATCTCCTGAACCTGGTGAGCATCTCCTTACTCTTCCTTGCTTCCTCTAGCGCCAGCTCCGCCGCTAACCGAGCACCGCCGCCGCACGCCACCGTCGTCGCGCCGCCAGTTAGTGGCAAGTCGTTGATAGCCGTTAGATGCAGATCCAAAGGACAGGATATAAACTAGACGAAGAGGTAAGTAGCAACCTAGGCCGCATGATCTGTTTAGATCCAACGCCTCACAGAGCCGATCCGTGCGAACCGGTACCAGCTAGTAATATCACGCCACGTGGCCTCTGTTTGATTTAAAAACCAGAAACTTATCTAATTGATGTTCTAATTTGAATAATTCATAACTTTTAATATACACGTCCAAATTTTGCAAAATTTATATCAATGGATTCAGAAAAACAAGCCCTAGCCAACCATGCACTTTGTTTAGTAAAAAGCTTATGTTAAATTGTTTGTTTTTACAGAAACTTGTGTATGCATGTTTAGGATAGAAAATTTATTCCAAAATGATTTTGGGGATAAAATCTTTTGCAAAGGGTGTGTTCTGAACCTACTGACCATAGGAAACAAATTGTGGTTTCAAAAATGTATTTGGTGAATCAAAAGAATAAATCTTTGATTTCAACCATTTCTAGTCAAATAAAAATATGGTTTAATTGATAAAAATGATTTTGGAGGAAAACCTTTGGGAAATGTTTTGGAAATAAACTCCCTGACCCTAAACACAAGATTTTATGGTTTGAAAACATATTTTGTTAAACCTATAGAATGTTGCCTTATTAAAAGCATTTCTTCACCACATAAAATAATGACATGGTTTAAAAATGGTTTATGAAGTAAAATCTTATACAAATGATTTTGCCACTTTATAAAATGACCATTAGGTGTTTTCAAATGTTTATGAACTATTAGAAACCACTTTTACAAATAAAACAAAGTTTGGCATGCTTGCATGCATTGTTTTGTTATTATTATTTTATGTGATGAATTGCTTGAATGGTAGATTGAAATATGGTTTGCTTGATTGAATTGTAGTGACTTGAAGTGTGTGAACATTGCAAAGATCAAGAAGTGAACTTATACTCTCTACCAAAAAGGCAAGTGATGCTTCATACTTTTGTCCCATTGTTTTCACTATGCATTAGTGATATTTCTAAGTAAGACTTGCATGGAATTTTTGCTAAGTATAAACTATGCTATGGGAAATCCTAGTAGATGAAACCTTAGTAGAAATTTCCTAAGTTAAGATCCCTACTACTATCATGCTTAGCTTAGCTAATAGAAAACAAGGGTGGAATATATATTCATGCTATGGAAAATCTCTAAGTCTGAAGACTTGTGTTTTGTTTAATAAAACAACTAAGTGAATGAATCACCTGGGTGGAATGGAAGGAATGGTTTATGTTGAGTGTTTACACAAGGCCAGGGGACTGGTGAACCTTGTGTATCTCACTTGTGGATGGCCACCCAGGAACAAAGAGATTTGAGATGTCAAATGTTGAGAAGCTTCAAGTGCAGCCACTTGGCATTATGGGCTCTGCCTGGATCATATAGGTTGCAATAACTTAGCCAAATGGACAGTTGGTGGTAGGGGAATGATAGGTTGGAACGCGTCCATTCTGGTCTAAGGGAAGGATTCTGAAAGATCTTGTCTTGGTGAAACCAAGTCTTGTGGGGAAAGTGCACCACCTCTGCAGAGTGTAAAATCTAAGTACTTAGCCATGTCCCTGGCAAAGGACAATTTGAGCATCAAGATATGGAAGCTATCAAGAATCTCATCATCCCAATTTCTAAGTTAAAAACTTGTGGTTAAACAAGGGTTTAAGGTTCACCAATTTCTATTGGTGGTTCCTTGGGTATTTTTGTCAAGCAAAAACTTAGTGTTTTCAAATGATAAGGAAAATCTATTCGAGCAATGCAAGCCTAAGCTCCACTTAGTCAAATGCATATAGATGATAGACTCCATTATACTACCATAGTATCACTTGCCAATACAATTCAAATGTATTGACCCTTGTGGATGTAACTTGTTATGTTGCAGGTTTGTTTGATATTAGTGAAGTGATTGATTAGGATTACAAGTCTACAACCAACATGTCTGCCTGTGGCACTTTGAAGATGAAGGACCCCATGCTATTGTTATATTCTGCTGCATTGTAATGAGATAGCCAAATGAGCTATGTAAGATGTAATAAATTATTTTATTCCTGGTTATAAAGTTGTATTATGACCTATGTTTCTTGATATTACATCTTAACTGTGGATGCTAGCTATTGATCCAGGGACTAGCATTGTAAACACAGGGATATCTACCTTATTAAAGGTTGGGAACCTTACACCACTTCATGTGTAGTACACTATAGTCGTTGACATGACATCCACAGAACACCGTTCTGTAAATATCACATCCCTCAGAGTGGTACAACAGAAACATTGCGGGTCCATATTACAAACATTCACACATTATCGTTATTACAATACCAGAAGTTCAAGACTTCAAAAGGTTTCAACTTACAAACCAAAATATAAAGTGTTTCAGCGGAATTTAAAAGTAGCAACTCCAACTAGGAGTTGAGCTCAGCAGCTTATTCTATAGAGTTCATGCTGCTCGGCTCCATTGGTTACTACTAACTAGGATACTTAGTTGGACTCGTTATCATCAACACCATAGTGGATTTCGTAATCCACTCCTTCAACACCTCCTGACAGGTCAGGCTCCTCGTAGAACACATCTTCTTGACATTCAGCTGCATACATTGGCACGTCTTCGGGATCCTCAGAGTCTAAGCAAGGGATCAAAGGAAAGGATGAGTAACAGCGTTACCCAACAAGTTCATTATATGTAAGGTGGGAAGTTTGATGCTTTAACTACTACCTCGGACTATAAGTCTTTGGTACTATGTAGTTTTTGTAAATCTTTCTTCAAAGATTGATTTTATTATGAAAATCTATGACCATCACCCTTCATAGGTTGACCAGAACTTTCATGGAGTTCCTTTCCTGCCACGTTCGTAGCTCCTTCCTGGAACAGGGAGTAACAAGTTACAATTCTTACACTCTGCAGAGGTGCGTTACTTTACCCATGAGAGATCAACTCCTTGTTGCACAACCGGGCGTACTTTCCCGTCCACAATTCCATGATGTGGGGCCCAGTAGTTGGTCCAAGCCAATCACTGCCCCCTTCGCGACCTCGCATGTCTCCTTGGTGTACACCATGCCCACCCATATGCTGCATATCCTCTATGAATTATCAATTAATATGCACGCTATAAGGATAACATCCACGACCTGCACATCCGGCTACATGCTAGAGGAAGAAGATACAACTGACTTCTTTGTCCCATTCCAAATCTCATGGCTAACGCGTAATATACGACGCTAGAATCACTAATGTTAGGGGTTATTAAGTCCCTAATTGATCATTATTGTTGCAAATAGAACCCTAAGTTCTATTGCTCCATTATATCATCACTTAGGATGACATCTATGATTTCTTTACTTGTGAAAATAATATTTTCTTTCTTTGAAGTATATATGATAACACACAATTTGTAAATACTTTGATAAAGACTCTTCAAACGATATGAGCAAGTGATGAACTTGCCTTGTGATGGCAAGGTAGTGAAGTCTGATGCTTGCACTGTACCTTGAGCTTCTATGTCTACAAAAACATCATTATTGACCGGTAAGGACAATATTTAAAGAAGCAAAATGATTATGCAAAAGTAGTGTAATGCATTATTTAACTTTATATGTATTTTCCCTCATTATTTAAATTATAGAAAAATCCTTTTAATTAATTAAGGATTTATAAATATTATTTTTTTTAATATTTATAGAATATTTTTATTTATTTATTTTATTTCCTTTTATTTGAATTTTTATTGATTGAATAATTCCTTTAAGAATTATCATTTAAATATAAAAAATTGTTATTAAATATTTGTTTAGTATTTTTATAAAATACTACAATATTAATATATAATGAAAGTGTTTTTTATTTATTTTTATCATCTTTCAATAATTTTGTAAAATTCCATAAGAAATTTATAAATTACAAAAATCTTAATAAAAAATTTATGTCTAAAATTTTATCTCTTAATTTATTTGGATAGTTTGGATTATTGTGAATCCAAAAATATTTTATTTCTAATTTTGGGACTTTTATTTTATTTTCTAGAATTTATTTAAGTTCAGGGGCATTTTGGTCCTTTTTTCTAATTAAAACAGACTTTAAAAGATTTGGGCTGATTGTTTGGGTTTTATTGGGCCCTTGTGGCCCAATAGGACATAGTCAAAACAACACCCTGAAGGGGTATTGGCCCAACACAGCCCATCACTCTCTATCTCACTCTCGAGCTCACCCCTCTTCTTCTCCTCCCCCGACCCCGTGGTCGGCGGTGTCGCCGCCGTGGACCTTCCTGGCCATCGCCGTGGTGCAGGATGAGGTTTTCGGCCCTGCTCTATCCGCCTGTCCAATTGGATTTGGACCTGGAGCCCTCCTGCGACCAGATCGATGTCGTCCCGAACCCTAGGGTTTGGGGTTGGCGTTGATGCTGACGCCACCGCTGCTGTCATGTGCCGTGGGGTTGCTCATCGCCCCAGGCATGGCTATGGTCGCCGCTGTGGCGTTGTGTGGTTGCAGCGCCCCCTTGGGGGTGCTCCCCGTGCCACCATGGTCGCCGGCCCCTCTGCTTCCTCTTCTATTCTACAGCGAGGACCTTTGGTGAGTGGTTTCTCTCCCTCTCATGCTCTCTGTGATAGGCCCTCCCATGCTAGATGTTGGTAGTGGCCTTCCTGGTTACTGTTCTGTCCTGATTAAGATGATAGGTTCTGCTTAGGTTCAAATCCCTCTATTGATTAAATATTTGATGAATTGGATCATGTGTTGATGATCCTTGAACCTGTTAAGTGGTGACTTGCTATGTATTACTGCTGATGGTTAGCTGTGGTGATGCTAGTGGTTTGTCAGATGATTCTATAGATTAATTTTTATATGATTCAGATGGTAAAGTTGTTCTAGAAAAAATTCTTGGTAAAGCTAGTGGTTTTGATAGCTTACCACTGTCATTACTTGGTTAATGACAGTGAGTATGGTGTGATGAAGTCACTATATTAGTACTGTTGGCTTAAGAATTCATATATAAATTGAGATCAAAATGGTCTCTTATAGTGAAGACATATATATGAATATCGTGTTTATGATTCCTGTGTTTAAGAACAGGAAAATGATTTATAATTGGTTGATTGTATCTGTGAAGATTGGATGCTTAACCTGCTTAGTTTAGAACTATTCTCGTGACACCATTTTTGTATGGCACACAAGACTAGATTCTATAACTTGGTTTGGTCTTGTTCAAGCTTAGAATTGATTTGGCATTATAGATAAGTGGAACTCTCTTTCCTTCCATCCCTAGAATCAATGATGTTGGTCTAAGGTTTAGGTATTTAGACCTCTATCTTGTTGATTCAAAGGGAGTGGTTCTGATAGTGATGCCAGCTACTGTTTCTTGAATCAAAGTTGGGGAAAATGCTTGTAAGCTTGATAACTTATATAGATCCATAAGATTAAATCCTAAGGTGCTACTATAGTTGAAGAGATGTGCCTAGAGGTTTAGTTCTTGGCTATATTCATTCTTGAATTGAAATATAGTTTGATAGCTTAGATCAATGATGTTGTCCTGAGATCTAAGTTGGATCTTTATAGTTTTCTGATTGCTTTTAGTGTTTAAAGTTCAGTGATGGATTCACCCCACTTGGGTGTTTTCTAAGAATTTGAGTAAAAGACAGATCATGTATGCTTGTCTAATCTTAGACAGATAGATCATGTGATGGTCTATTTACTCACAACTGTCACTTGATGTGGGGTTTCCTGTGGTTGATCTTGTGGTATATTGATCTGATGCTCTCCTAGTATTTCCAGCTCCTAGCTTGTCCTTGATCTAGACCTTCACCTCCTGGTCCTGATAGCTTGATCTTGGTCTTGCTATCCACCTGATCCACCCCCTCCTTATGTCACCATCTTGGTGGTGTGATCCAAGGTTTTGATTGGTGTGATTTAGCTTGGCTTTGGCTGGGTTTAGCTGGTGGCTGATGTGCTTGGTGTGTAAGAACAATGGAATGGTGTGGGGATTGGCTTCCCACGACTGTGATGATGGTTTTGTTTGATTGTGCTATTTTTGTTGTGCTGACAGCACACCCATGCAGTTTGGTGTGTGCATTGCCTGTGTGCCTGCTGCACAAGTTGTGGATATGTTCTGGTTTTTGAGAGTTACTTTCATCAGGTTACCGTTTACTTGGCTGGTGAAACTTGCCCCTCCTTGCTGTTTATTTGACTTATGGCTTAAAATTATGAAAGATATATTCTTTCATATTGGTGAAACTTGCCCCTTAATTTACTCAATGATGAAAACGTGAACAATGCACTTCACTGTCAACTCTGAGAGTAAAATAATTCTAATCCTAACCTTCTTTTTCTTTTAAGTTTCTTTTTATTTTGCAGGTACCAGATTTGAAGATCAAGACGTTAGTTTAGGTTTTTATTTTTATTCATAGAATAGTCACTTGCAATATCTCTCTGATTCAATTGTAATCTTTAATTTATTCTTTTGTACTTTTTATTTTTTATTCTTTTGTAATAAAGATTGTACTATTATCAATAAAGAAATATTATTCTTTATTTATTTGCTATTGTAAAGATTGTTGATCATTTTCATAAGTTATATTTTTGTAACTTATTTATTGAATAAAATTATGAAATGGAGATTCTTATTCTTAATTGCTTTCTTTATATAAAGTTTGAGTTATTATTGGTTAACTCTTAATTAAATCAAATACTCAAACATTATCCAAAATCCTTTTGAATTATAATTCCAACACTCAAGTTTTAAATTCAAATTTCATTTCCCAAAACACTCTAATCCACAAACATCATATCAAAGTCTATAACAATCATCCTTCAAGACTATACCTAAGCTCAAAGCATGAAAGAAACTTTGATCACTTTAGGGTTTTATTTGGCGAAAAATTTACCCACATTTTCACAGATGAATGCATGCAACATTTCAAATTCCTAAATTTACCCTTCGTTAGTTCCTAAATGCTGGGATGTTACACCTGGGCAGGGTTTATGGACACCGCTTGGGTTATTCTTCAGGACTCTTAGTCCCATTTGGTTCTTGTCCGTACTCAGACGCTATTCTGCTTCCTTCATGATTTGTATCTTTCTATTTGTAATCTTGACTCGCCGAGTCGTTGTTGTATATATATATAAGTTCTTGTGGATTCTGTTGTAAACTACTGTGATGTAACTACTTGTATTCAAATCCCACCCACACGAAAGTGTCTGGTGGGCATCTTTGAATCGCTTTTATGCGGATTTTGGTAGGAAATGCTGAGATCTGTAGAGACCCGATTCGGGGGCATTACAAGTGGTATCAGAGCAAAGGTTAACGATACCCCACTGGTCTAGCCTATAGGTTAACCTTGCCAACGGACGTCGTCTAGTGTCAAAACTATTTTACTACAAATGCGTTAGATGGATCTGAGTAGCTTTGATTTTACTCCTTATATCCATTCTTTGTCCTCTTATCTTTGCGTGTTTTCATCTGATCTCTTACCTTCTTCAAATACAAGATTTCTCGCGGTTGGGTTTCTGTCATACCTTTAGGGTTTCTCTTCCTTCCTTTTACAATGGTGGAGCTACATTTGGTTTCCTTCCTGTTGGAACAATTGGACTTGTTCTTTACATCCATACATTGGACAACCAGCTATCCTAATACAGTTGTTTCCACACAGGGCAAGCCAACTTCTGATCATACTCCTTGTCTTGTATCTATCCAAACCAAAATCCCAAACAGTAAGGTTTTCAAATTTGAAAATTATTGGGTGTCCCATCCTGGATTTATTGAAACAGTATCACAAAGTTGGGGAAAACCAACTCATATGTTCGTTGAACTAGTGCACCTATACACCTGACAAGTGTATTGGGTGTGTTGGGGACACAAGAGACTTCTTGTATCTTGATTGCATGGTTGCTTGAGAGGGATACCTTTGACCTTTTCCTCCGTGAGTTCGATAAACGTTGGGTAATCCACTTAAGGGAAACTTGCTGTTGTTCTACAAACCTCTGCACTTCGAGGCCCAACACTGTCTACAATAATAGAAGCGTGCATAGACATCACTCTCTCGATTGTCAAGCATATAAGTATGAGGCCCAACACTGGCTCCATTTCTATTGCTAGCCTTTGCTTGCACTAAGTATGAGCTCTAATCGTGCATCGAACTCCAAAAACCAAAGTTGTCAAAAAGTGTCCACCATATCTACCTATTAGCATCATTGCTATTCCTTGCATACTTATTATTCTTTGTTTTCTTCCAAATAAAAATGTTTACTTTTTATGTGAAAATTAGTTAGTAAAGCTCTCACGAACTTGATGGCACATTTTATTTCTTGTACTTAATAAACCTGAACCATTGTGACCATCTATGTATTTATATGCTTGCAAATTATAAGTTGGGAGTTAGCAGAACCATGCTGTCATGGGGCATGCTTTCGACATTGTACATATCTATTCAGTTGATATCATGTTCTTTTGTTTATGGATGCCGATAGTGTGAAATAAAAGGGGAGCTTGTAAGTCCATGGAGTTTGTATATGTGTTAGAGAAACGCCTAGGCGGCTAGCCTAAGCCATGCCTAATCATGGTGGAAACTTGCAGCATAACCATAATGAGCATTCTATGTAGCATCTTCGATAAAAAAAGAGAAAACCATGCTCATGGTAAAGAAAAAGATTGTTGAGATGCCCATTGTCTATTGCCTTGTCATTTTGATATGGGATAGATCCTGTGTCATGGGGCAAGGGGTACCCCGTTGGCGGTAATCTATGATACACATATACTTACAATGACAAGAACTTACCTGTGACTAAAGTTGAGTAGCATGAGGAACGGTACTCATACTCAAGGGGCATGAGATTCTCAACTTATCATTTGTCAAGCATATAACTCATATTTGCCTTCACTTTAACCTTAAACATTTAAATATGCTTATGATAGGGGCAATGAGATCTCAAAGCTAATGAGTAACATAATTTCAAACATTTGGAAGCCTTTCAAACTTTTTAATCTTTTCTTTCACTGTTAGATTGAGTCACCATTTTTTCTATGAGCACCTTCCCGAGAGCATAGTTGTCATTCTTAGTGTAATGTGCTTGTCCTAGAACACAGTTAATTTTGACATAACTTTGACTCTTGTATCTTTGATATTTTTTACTTCTAGTCTTCACTTGAAATTAAGAGGTGCCTTGGCATTTATGTTTTGCTCCAAAAAGAAAGGCAAACGAGATACCACTTTATCATATCTTCTTATGAGTATTACAATCTTGCATATGCTTATGTTTTATGTTGCTTATTATTATTGTGTTGGAATCTCTTCATAGCCTGCATGACTATTGAGTAGCCTTATTTGCATACTCCTTATCATCAATTACCTAAGTACTTGCTCAGATGATAATAATATTTATATATTATGAAGAAAATGTGTTCGTGAAAGTTTCTTTTATCGCACTCAGTTTTCAACTGAATTGCTTGAGGACAAGCAATAAGCTAAGCTTGGGGGGAGTTGATACGTCCAAAACGTATCTACTTTCCCGAACACTTTTGCAATTGTTTCTCCTCTAATTTGTGTGATTTGGATGTAACTAACACGGACTAACGTTGTTTTTAGTAGAATTACTTCGGTGTCTCGTTTTTGTGCAGAAAATCGACTTTCAGGAAAAATCCTAGAAAATATACCAAAAATCCTATTTTTCCAGAAGACTCACGGAGCCAGAAGACGGAGGGGAGAGAAGGCCAGAGGGGCCCACACCACCCCCAGGCACGGACGTCTCCTTCCGCCTACATGTACCCTCTGACCAAAAAACACCAGGGGGTTCGACAATTTCCAGAGAAGAGTTCCGTTGCGCCGCCACGACCAGAAACCATGATTCCGAACTAGAAACTCCATTCTGGCACCCTGCTGGGTCGAGGAACTGGAGGAGATCATCGCCATCATCATCACTGACGCCTCTCCATCAACCATCCATGATTCCCCCATCCATGAGTGAGTAATCCCCCGTTGTAGGCTATGGGGATAGTAGGGATTGGATGATATGTATCATGTAATTGCATAAGATTGTAGGGGCATGGTGCATAGTATCTATTGTTAGTGCTTTTTGACATTGTTGCAACTTGTTGTGCTTAATTCTTGTCACTAGGGCCTGAGTGCCATGATCTCTGATTTGAACATGTTATTGATTCACGATGATATTATTGTTTGTGATCTTACCTGCAAGTTGTGTACACATATTGTTGTCCGGAATCCGAGGCCCCGAAGTGACAAAAATTGGGATAACCGGAGGGGATGGCTGTGATGTGAGGATCATGTGTGTTCATGGAGTGTTAATGCTTTGCTCTAGTGCTCTATTAAAAGGAGTACCTTAATTGCCAGAAGATTCCCTTGAGGCCCCGCTGCAAACGGGTTGGTAGGACAAAATATGTTGTGCAAGTTCTCACGCCAAGATATATCTACTAGATTGTAGCAACAAGTCGATTAGAGTACTCACCCTCGAAGATTCCAAAGTGGTTAACGAGAGCATATTCTCGTGGGTGATGTAGTCGTACACTTGCCGATCTCAAGATCGCGTAGACGATCCTTCTGGCGCTGCGTTCCAGCGCTTCCGCAGTCGGTCACACATTCGATACTCGATGAAGACCTTCCTCTCCCTTGTTCCAGCAGGCAGCGGAGGTTGTAGTTCTCCCCTCGCGATTCCGGCAGCACGACGGTGTGGTGTCGGAAGTAGAGGGAAGATCTTGCAAGGCTTTGCCTAAGCCGGAGCAGGTTATGGTGGAGAATTAGGCTTTCTGGCAATCTAGGGTTTAGAGGGCCGAAAAGGAGGAGGTGGAGTCGGCAACGGCTAGGGAGGCGGCGATGAACCGACGGTGACTGGTGGCAGCGGCGGTGCTGGGGGCCGGTGGTGCGGCGACGGTGTGGGAAGGGGCTGGTGTTGTGTGTCTCTTAGGGCACCCCCTCCCCTCTATTTATGAGAGGGAGGGCAGCTTGGGAGAGGGGAGTTTGAATCCTTCCCCAACTCCCTCTCCTTGTTGGCTTGTGGTGGAGGGAAAGACGGATTCTTTCCTCCCTCCACCAGGATACATTGTCCCAGTTTGACTTTTCAAACTTTTCTTTTGACTTTCAATTTGGACCTCAATTTCTTTCTTAAAAATGCCCAACCAAGTGACCTAGGACATGATGCAATCATTCCACTTATTCATGACACATTCATGTACCCTTCCTCTTCCGGTCCGATGAACCTTCTAGACCCTTCTAGATCATTCCGGTGAAAACACCGGAATCATTCCTGAACTCCAGAATTGGACTTTCCTTATATGAATCTTATTCTCCGGACCATTCTAGATCTCCTCATGATATCCCGGATCCCATATGAGACTCCGAACAACATTCGGTCTTCCTACTTACATTCCATATCTACTAAACAACATCGAATCCTTAAGTGTGTCTCCCTATGGTTCGTGAATTATGCAGACATGACCGAGACTCTACTCTAATCAATAACCGATAGAGGAATCTGTGAATTCATATGGCTCCCACATATTTCTATGATTACTTTGCGATCGAATGAACCACTTACATACGATACCAATTTCCCTTTGTCTCGTGATAGTTTACTTATCTGAGGTCTGATCGTTGGTATCTCTGCATACCTAGTTCAACCTCATTATCGATAAGTACTCTTTTCTCGTTCCCGTGATATGTGATCCCTTGTGAGTCAGCCACATGCTTGCAAGCTAATTGGATGACATTCCACTGAGAGGGCCCAGAGTATATCTATCCGTCGTATGGATGGACAAATCCCACTCTTGATCCATGTGCCTCAACACATACTTTCCGAACACTCAATGCCACCTTTATAGCCACCCAGTTACGGTGTGGTGTTTGATGTCATCAAAGCATCCTTCCGTTAATGGTGATTATCATGATCTCATGGTCGAAGGAATTAGGTTACTATGTATCAGAAAGCTTATAGCAGGTGAACTATATTAAATGACTTGATCTTTATGCTACGCTTAACTATAGGAGTATGTCCATCACATCATTCTCCTAATGATATGACCCTGTTGTTAATAACATCTCAATGTTCATGATCAGGAAACCATGATCATATATTAACCAACAAGCTAGTTTAACAAGAGGCTTTACTAGAGACTCTTTTATGTTTACAAATCACACAAGTATTAATGTTTTTGGTTAATACAATTATAGCATGGTATGTAAACATTTATCATAAGCATGAAGATATGATAATGACCACTTTATTATTGCCTCTTAGGCATATCTCCAACAGTCTCCCACTTGCACTAGAGTCAATAATCTAGTTTCAGACCTTTGTGCATTCAACACCTATTGCTTTCTGGTGTTGTATTTACATGATTGCTAGTGGTCAACTGATCTTCGGATCCGACACTTTCAGGTCCTTGTGTAATTGCATGTCTTTGCGTCTCTACACATCACTCATTATCTAATGAGACGGCTTTGTATAAATTTGGTCCTTTGGTGAGACCTTTAGTTCCTTGGGGTTAAAACATGTTGATAATATTGCCGTACAATGTATCTTCATAGTACTATCCCGGTGTGAACTACACCTAGTTTGATAACAAACTACTTGACACAAATGCCCTCTTTTACTGCTATAATAGCAGTCATATACTTAGCCTTTTGTTATAGTATCTGTCACAATGTCTTAACTTTGGAACTCATCCAAATATATTATGGAACCTACTTTCCATTATATTGTGCCACCATTAGTTTAGATTGAGATAAACTTAATTTGTACTTTGTGATAAAACTAGTATCAATGTAATACTTTTACAATGAACTAACCATCTATTTGTCACTTCTACAAAATAATATATTCTTAGTTCTTCTAAAAGATCATAAGAATATCTTTACTATCATCCAATAATCATCTTATGAATCATTCTGGTATACGCTCATAACATTTAGAGCATAGGACATATCTGGATTTGTACACATCACAACATGATTGATAAAAATACTCTTTGTGATTTTATGTATCAAGTATCAAAAATACTTGAATCTTGATTCAATCCTTCCTGTGCAACAAGAACCTTTATTATAGTTTCTATATTGAACTCATTCAATATCTCATATATGTACTTCTGGCACAACCATATTAGCGTCTCAATTTATCCATATAGTCATTGATGCCAAATATTCGGGTTCTGCCTAAGCCTTTCATCAAGATGAAATTCTTAACCTGTGTCAATAAAATATACATCATTTCCAATGAACAATATGTATTTCACACAATGTATTAGAAATATGTCTTAGCGCTCCCACTTAATTTCTTGCAAATGCAAGCATCTTCATCGTCTCCGATGAAATTAAACTCTTTTAACAGTTTCATCATAGTGAAGATTCCAACTCCGCGATGCTTACTTCAACCATTGAAATTTGCATACGCTTTTATCATCCTTTGAATTAACAAAACCCTTTGGATCGTGTCATGCACACTTCCTAGGTAACCATTCTATTAGAAGAACTTGTTTTGTTTATTCAACTATCACATAACAAAATTATATGTATGGTTGCTACATTAATCCGTCTAGACTAAATATCGCTTAATGAAAGATCAGATCTTATCATAGTCAACTCTTTGAACATTGCGTGAACTCTTTCCCGACATGTCGACAATTTCATAGATGTGAAACATCCATGTCTATTTTTTTATAGATCCAAATACGACTGTAAGGTCTTGCACCTTTTCAGAGGGTCTTTCAAGTTCAAAGCTTGATGTCTCGTGTATGGAACTATCACATATTTTATGGCTTCAAACCATTTGAAGGAGTCAGGGCCCATCATCGCTTCTTTAAATGTAGTCGGTTCATTATTTTCAAATAATGATCTAACTCTCAAATCTTGGTATTTGATTGTTTACCCGATCTACTTTGTCCAATAGGAACTTAGACCTCCGTGACCACCACCTTTGAGGCACGTGAGCCATCGCGTTGTTACTGCCTTCAGAATGCTTTCCGGTGCTGCGCAATTTTGTACATATAGCATAAGGTTCTCTTAACCTCATGGAAAAATTTCTTCTAAAAGAAACTTGACGTTCTAAGTGACAAAAACTTTTGTCTTCGGTGTTATGGAGGAATACTCAACGGTTATTCAAAATAACATACAAAGAAATATTCATCTGACTTTGATTGTAAACATATTCTTCATGCATAGCATACCAATGTTTAAGAAAGGACAACTTGGGTTTTATCCCAAACCATAACTTTATATGGTGTCGTTTCAACGGATCATGACGAATCTCTTTTTAGTGTAAAAGCGGTAGTCTCTAAAGCTTTTATCTTTAAAATATAATGGTAGTTTTATAAATGACACCTTTGATCTTACCATGTCAAACAAGGTTTTATTACATATCTCGAACACACCAAACTCATATGGTGTTTCGGGAAACACAAATTCATGGAACGATTCCTCAAATCTTAGGTGTTATGCTAAACTTGTAACTCAAATATCTCCCTTTATGATCCTATCATAAATTCTTTATTTTCTTGTTACATTGATTTTGCACTTCATCTTGAAAGTCTTCGAACTTTTTCAAATGTTTCACACTTCATCCTCATTAACTAGATATTCATATATTCACTTGAATTTTCGGAGAAAGCATATGAAGTTGAAATCCATCGCCCTTGACTACACATAATGGGCTTTATACATCTATATGTACAAGTTCCAATAAGCTAGTCATTCGTTCACTTTTGGCATATGAACAGAGTTTTAATTATCTCTAGGAAAGTTTCACAAGCGTCATTTGATCAAAATCAAAAGACTCCAAAATTCCATCCATATGGAGTTTCTTCATTTTTTCTTTCCAATATAATTTAAACGGCGATGTCACTTCCTAAGTGATCTTTCAATCAATTGTCTTTCGGCATTTTTAGCATTTATTTTATGGATGTGATTTATCCAACGACATTTGTAAATCATCCATCTTTTATGGATTACGACAATTATTTGAACAACCCTTTTGTTCTCATAATACCTGATAAAACAAATCTTGCAGGCAAGCTTTTATGTCAACGAGAAACACATCAATACTTTATTTGTTCTCGATGAACATCATCACATATTCTCTTGCTAGTTACTTAGGCCATTGCAGTTCATGAATTATGTTGTTTCGTATGACGATTCACACCAACAAATTCAGTATCCAATACTTAAGAACCACATTGTTTAACAAGCAAAGAATACAACCATAATACGTATATCCTCTATATACCTAAGCTGAACAATTATAGTCTTTTCTTTTCTGCCATGTATTTCTGAGATTCTCTTTCAGTATTTCCTTTTCTGTTTGAAAGAATTTATCAACATCAATAGTGGAGCCATACACATGACACATAGTCCAAAGCATGTATAGTTAAATACCAATGTCTTTGGACTTGCACTTTGAAGTAGATTACCTGTCACATCCCAAGATTTTCCAAATCTTGTAATGTGAAAAATAAATAAACAAAATAAATAATTGTTGAAAATTAGGGTGAAAAGAAACTTTTATTTCTAAATAGAAACTTAAAATCCCATCTGGAACAAACTTTGGTTAATGTTTGAATCCAACTAAATTCAAATCAAGTAAAATGCATTCCTCATAAATGCATCTAGAAATTTAAACACTTGAGAAATAAACCAAAACTCTAAAACCCTAATGGAATAAAAATCATTTCCAAGTTATCCCCAAGCCTATGGATTTGATCCATATAAAAATTTGTCAACAAACATTCACAAATGATCAAGGAATACAAATAGAAATATTATAAAACCATATAAATTGATTTCATTCAATTAGAAGCCATAAATAAAATCTTATGAATTTAATAAGATAAAGAAATTAAATTTCCAAAGTTAATAAAGAACCTATCTAAAAATCCATACCAAATGGTGAACAAATAATCCTAAAGGGATTTAAAAGGATAAATAAATATTAAACAAGATTTTACAAATTGGAATCACCAAGTTTGGATCTCTAAATAAAAAGATATGGATTTTATAAGATGAAGAAAGAAATATTAAATAAAGAATATTTAAAGACCAAATCAAATCTTGTCCAAATCCATAAGCAAATGGAATGAATATAATACAAATCCAAATAAAAATAAAAGGATAAAGAATTTCCAAAATAAAATAAATGGCATTAACCATTCTATCCCTATTTTAATAAAGACAAATCTCTAATAAGAATAATTATATAATTTATGAGAAAATAGTATTTTGGAATTTACCCAAATGAAATAAAAGTTGTTTCATTCAACTTAAATAAGATTAAAGAAATCTTCCAAATAAACCTTAGAGAATTAAAGCTATATTTAAATCCATTTGAATTAAAACAAATACCCAATCTTAAATGATTAATAAATCATATTAAACTATTCCAAATAATTCAAGATGAATTATTTGACACCCAAATAATCAAATAAAAACCTACTGAAAAGATTTGGAAGGTTTTGGAAAATCAAATGGTGTTTGGAAATATTATTAAATCTTAATTGATTTAAAACAAGGGCCTAATTAAATAATTAAAAAGACCCCAAAAAGAATAAAATTTTATTCCAAAATTGACTTCAGATTATATTACTAATCAGTATTTAAACCTACACAAATCTTGGTTGAGGTTTGAATTCAAATTGATGTTTGAATTGTTTAATCAAAATCAAAACAGAAAATAGAAATGAAAAAGGAAAAACAACCTGAACAAAAAAAGGAAAAGGAAGCAGCCCAGCTCGGTAACCCAGTCCAGGCCCAGCAGCCTAGTCCAGGCCCAGCAGCCCACCTCACCCTACTCTCTCGTGAAACATTTTCTCACCGCAGAACACACCCACTCCGCTACTGACCGCCAGGACCCACTTTCCCCTCTCTCTCTCACTCACTGTCAAACGGGCCCTGCGACCACGTCATCATCTTCCTCCCCGCGATGAACTCGCCTGGCCGTTTCTGCCGTTGATTGCTCGATTGAATTCGTGTAAATGACCCAGTAAATTTCCCCTACGACCATGCCCTCTTAATCGCCTTCCTCCCCTCTCCATTTCCCCCCAGACGCCACACCACCGGAGCCCCCAGGCTGTCCCCAATTCCCCCTGCACCCTCACTGTCTCCAGCGAGCTCCGCAAGAAATTCCGGCAGCTCTGCGTCGCCCCTCGCCTCCTCGACCATGCTCACATGCTCCCCACCTCCTGGCGAACCTCCACACAGCGCCAGCTCGCCCGCGAGTGCTCTGCAGCGTCGGCAACGACGATGACCAGTAGCGCCACTGCCTGCCATTTCCTCCGGCGAGATTTCCTGGTAAGCTCAGACCGCTTCGGTGTTTATCTTTGATGCTCACATGTTCCCTGGTACCGTGCGTGTCTAATCGTACCATCCACTTGCCGTATGGTCACCTCTAGCTTCGCCCCGACAACAGATAGAGCCGCCAGACGCCGTCTTGATCTCCGGCGAGGAATTCCGACGACACCCGTGCGCCCCTTGCTACCCGAAGACCACCTTGAGCTTCGCCATACCCCTGCAATCATTGTAAGCCACTCCTCTTCCCTTCTCGCTTCCTGCATCGCCAGCTCCACCGCCCTCTGACCGCTCCGCCACCACCTGCCGCCGCCAACGCCGCCCATCTTTGACTAGCTCATGTGTACCGTTTGATCTAGATCCGACGTGTGCGATAGAAACTTAACTGAAAGGGTACATTTGCTTCTGAGCCACATGATCTACTTTAGATCCAACGTGCCAGAGAAACTAATCCGGACGAAACGGTATGGGCGAATAGGAACTAGACACGTGGCCCTGTTGGTTTGATTTAAAACAGAATTGATCTATGTGTTGTTCCAATTTGAAAAATTCATAACTTTCAAACCACACGTCCAAATTTTGCAAATTTTATATCAATGGAATCAGCAAGACAAGTACTTTCTGACCATGCACTTCGTTTAGTAAATTGCTTCTGTTAAATTGATTGTTTTTGCAGAAAACTTATGTAAGCATGTTTAGAATATAAAATTTGTTCTAAAATGAATTTTGAGATGAAACCTTTGGAAAATGGTTTGTTTTGAACCTACTGACCCTAGGAATCAACTGGTGGTTTCAAAAATGTATTTGGTGAAGCAAAAGAATGAATCTTGGATTTAAACCATTTCTAGTCAAATAAAAATATGGTTTAATTATTAAAAATGGTTTTGGAAGAAAATCTTTGGGAAATGTTTTGGAATAAACTCTCTGACCCCAAACACCAAGTTTTATGATTTTAAAATGTATTTGGTGAACCCTATAAAACTATTACTTTGCTAAAGACATTTTCAACCACATAAAATAATGACTTGGTTTAAAAATGGTTTATAAAGTGAAATCTTTTGCAAATGATTTTGCCACTTTATAAAGTGACCATTAGGTGTGTTCAAATGTTTATAACCTACTAGAAATCACTTATACAAATAAAACAAAGTTTGGCATGCTTGCATGCATTGTTTTGTTTCTGTCATTTTATGTGATGAAATTGCTTGAATGGTAGATTGAAATATTGTTTACTTGATTGAATTGTAGTGATTTGAAGTGTGTGAACATTACAAAGATCAAGGAGTGAATTTACACTATCTACCAAAAAGGCAAGTGATGATTCATACTTTTGTCCCATTATTTTCACTATGCACTAGTGATATTTCTAATTAGGACTTGCATGGAATTTTGCAAAGTTTAAACTATGCCATGGGAAATCCTAGTAGATGAAACCTTAGTAGAAATTTCCTAAGTTATGATTCCTACTACTATCATGCTTAGCTTAGCTAATAGAAAACAAGGGTGGAATATATATATTCATACTATGGAATATTTCCAAGTCAAAGACTTGTGTTTTATTTAATAAAACAACTAAGTGAATGAATCACTGGGTGGAATGGAAGGAATGGTTTGTGTTGAGTGGTTACACAAGGCCAGGGGACTGGTGAACCTTGTGTATCACACTTGTGGAATGCCACCCAGGAACAAAGAGATTTGAGATGTAAAATGTTGAGTAGCTTCAAGTGTAGCCACTTGGCATTATGGGCTCTGCCTGGATCATATAGGTTGCAATAACTTAGCCAAATGGATAGTTGGTGGTAGGGGAATGATAGGTTGGAACGCGTCCATTCTGGTCTAAGGGAAGGCTTCTGAAAGATCTTGTCTTGGTGAAACCAAGTCTTGTGGGGAAAGTGCACAACCTCTGCAGAGTGTAAAATCTAAGTACTTAGCCATGTCCCTGGCCAAGGACAATTTGAGCATCAAGACATGGAAGCTATCAAGAATCTCCTCATCCAAATTTCTAAGTTAAAATCTTGTGGTTAAACAAGGGTTGAAGGATCACCAATTTCTATTGGGAGATGCCTTGGGAAAGATTTTTGTCAAGTAAAAGCTTAGTGTTTTTCAAATGATAAGGAAAAATCTATTTTGAGCAATGCAAGCCTAAGCTCCACTAGCCAAATGCATATAGATGATAGTTACCACTATACTACCATAGTATCACTTGCCAATACAATTCAAATGTATTGACCCTTGTGGCTGTAACTTGTTATGTTGCAGGTTTGTTTGATATTAGTGAAGTAGGGTTACAAGTCTACAACCAACATGTCTGCCTATGGCACTTTGAAGATGGAGGACCCCATGCTATTGTTATATTCTGCTGCATTGTAATGAAATAGCCAAATGAGCTATGTAAGATGTAATAAATTACTTTATTCCTGGTTATAAAGTTGTATTGTGACCTTTGTTTCTTGATATTACATCTTAACTGTGGATGCTAGCTATTGATCCAGGGACTAGCATTGTAAACACAGGGATCTCTACCTTATTAAAGGTTGGGAACCTTACAGATGGTATCAGAGCATTGTGTTGCCTGTAGGATTTGTAACCCTAGGATTGGACAAAACCCCTTAGAAAAATAGGAGTTGAAATTGTTCCAAAACTTATTTACAAACAATCTTGTAAACTCTTTCCTCAACCATTTTGGTTTCAAATCTACATCTGTTCTATTTCAACTTGATGGATAAAGCCTACCCCATGGCCAAAGACTTCACCATGTGCAAAGGACTTCATCAACTCTAATAACTTCAACATCTTCAAGTGATTTCAACCTTATTCTAAACAAGGACTTCAGCTTTGGATATCACTAAGGACTACAAGTGAGACAAGAAATGTTACTCAAGACTTGAAGACTAAGGAAACACAACTTAGAAGGAACCGTTATCACTTTGAAGTTTTGTGACCAAGATTCAAGAAATTCTCCAAGGATACAAAGATCTTGTTCAAGAAGAATCAACCAAGAAGGATGGAAAGATCTCAAGTGAACCATATAGATGGACCACCATGTTTAGTGTAAGTCAAACCCACCAACTTATGTGGTGTAACAAAAATATTTTTGGTTGCCTAAAAATGTGCTTGAGACTTGTTGTTTGAGTGGAATGTTTGTTTGTGATTGCTTGCACATTGCTTGTGTGAATTGTGATGTGTGTTATTAGAATTCTTACTTAGAAATCTTTTGCCCATTCTAATCCCAATCCAACCCAAACAGATGACTACTCCAAGAAACTCCAACATCAAGGATGGTGTCAACAACAACCAAGAGACCAACATGAGGGAACTCATAGTAACCCAAACCCAGTTGAACCAAGTGACAAATCAATTTATAGCCAACACCAGTGAGGTAAATCCAACCATGCAAAGGTTTTTGGAAACCCAAACCCAATTGTTGGATAAGGTGACAGATCAAATGATCAACATGGGAAATAACTCTTCCAAAGGAGTTTGTGACAACAAGGATGACAAAGATGATATTCTAGAAGGAACCCAAGCTTGCAATATTTGTGGAGACAAGGATCACACTTCCAAGGAGCATGGAGATCAATGCCCCAATTGTGAAGAGAAACATCCAGCTGACCAATGCCCCACATCTCAAGCTACTTGTTACCTATGTGAGGGAAATAATCATGTCCCTATTCAATGCCCCATCTATTCCATAGTACAACAAAGGAAACAAGGTGGAGTGCAACAACTGATTGCAGACTACCATGAGAGAGCCAAGTCTACCAAGAAGGATGAAGACAAAGGAAAATCTCAGCTTTCACCTCCATGCAATATGACTCAATTTAAAGGACCAAAGAGGAGACATATGTATTATCCAAGGAATAAGAAAAGGTCAAGGAGACCAGGAAACATACCTACCTTTGAGATAACATATGAAGAACATGAACTAGAAGCACTCCTAGCTTTGGAGAAGCCCAAGAAGAAAAAGTATAAGGAAATTAGCCAAGTGTGGTGCAACAACTGCAAAGTGTTAGGCCATTATGTGTCAACTTGTCCACAGAAGATACGTGAAGAACTCAACCTTATCACCTGTTACAATTGTGGTAACCAAGGACATTATGCAAGTAATTGTCCAGAAAAGATGAAGCACAAGATAAAGCCTATGAAGGATCTCAGCCTTGTCACATGTTTCAAGTGTGGAAACAAAGGACACTATGCAGATGTTTGCCCAGAGAAGTTTCAGCAAGATCCCAAGCAATCCAAGATGTAATCTAGTTGGAAAATTTTTAAGGGTGGTAGTACCCTAGTTGCTTTGAGCCAACTTGTAACCCCTAGCCTCCCCAAATCTCGGGACGAGATTTATTTTAAGGGTGGTAGCCTGTCACATCCCAAGATTTTCCAAATCTTGTAATGTGAAAAATAAATAAACAAAATAAATAATTGATGAAAATTAGGGTGAAAAGAAACTTTTATTTCTAAATAGAAACTTAAAATCCCATCTGGAACAAACTTTGGTTAATGTTTGAATCCAACTAAATTCAAATCAAGTAAAATGCATTCCTCATAAATGCATCTGGAAATTTAAACACTTGAGAAATAAACCAAAACTCTAAAACCCTAATGGAATAAAAATCATTTCCAAGTTATCCCCAAGCCTATGGATTTGATCCATATAAAAATTTGTCAACAAACATTCACAAATGATCAAGGAAGACAAATAGAAATATTATAAAACCATATAAATTGATTTCATTCAATTAGAAGCCATAAATAAAATCTTATGAATTTAATAAGATAAAGAAATTAAATTTCCAAAGTTAATAAAGAACCTATCTAAAAATCCATACCAAATGGTGAACAAATAATCCTAAAGGGATTTAAAAGGATAAATAAATATTAAACAAGATTTTACAAATTGGAATCACCAAGTTTGGATCTCTAAATAAAAAGATATGGATTTTATAAGATGAAGAAAGAAATATTAAATAAAGAATATTTAAAGACCAAATCAAATCTTGGCCAAATCCATAAGCAAATGGAATGAATATAATCCAAATCCAAATAAAAATAAAAGGATAAAGAATTTCCAAAATAAAATAAATGGCATTAACCATTCTATCCCTATTTTAATAAAGACAAATCTCTAATAAGAATAATTATATAATTCATGAGAAAATAGTATTTTGGAATTTACCCAAATGAAATAAAAGTTGTTTCATTCAACTTAAATAAGATTAAAGAAATCTTCCAAATAAACCTTAGAGAATTAAAGCTATATTTAAATCCATTTGAATTAAAACAAATACCCAATCTTAAATGATTAATAAATCATATTAAACTATTCCAAATAATTCAAGATGAATTATTTGACACCCAAATAATCAAATAAAAACCTATTGAAAATATTTGGAAGGTTTTGGAAAATCAAATGGTGTTTGGAAATATTATTAAATCTTAATTGATTTAAAACAAGGGCCTAATTAAATAATTAAAAAGACCCCAAAAGAATAAAATTTTATTCCAAAATTGACTTCAGATTATATTACTAATCAGTATTTAAACCTACACAAATCTTGGTTGAGGTTTGAATTCAAATTGATGTTTGAATTGTTCAATCAAAATCAAAACAGAAAATACAAATGAAAAAGGAAAAACAACCTGAACAAAAAAAAGGAAAAGGAAGCAGCCCAGCTCGGCAGCCCAGTCCAGGCCCAGCAGCCCACCTCACCGCACTCTCTCGCGAAACATTTTCTCACCGCAGAACACACCCACTCCGCCACTGACCGCCAGGACCCACTTTCCCCTCTCTCTCATTCACTGTCAAACGGGCCCTGCGACCACGTCATCATCTTCCTCCCCGCGATGAACTCGCCTGGCCGTTTCTGCCGTTGATTGCTCGATTGAATTCGCGTAAATGACCCAGTAAATTTCCCCTGCGACCATGCCCTCTTAATCGCCTCCCTCCCCTCTCCATTTCCCCCCAGACGCCACACCACCGGAGCCCCCAGGATGTCTCCAATTCCCCCTGCACCCTCACTGTCTCCGGCGAGCTCCGCAAGAAATTCCGGCAGCTCTGCGTCGCCCCTCGCCTCCTAGACCACGTTCACATGCTCCCCACCTCCTGGCAAACCTCCCCGCAGCGCCATCTCACCCGCGAGTGCTCTGCAGTGTCGGCAACAACGACGACCAGTAGCGCCACCGCCTGCCATTTCCTCCGGCGAGATTTCCTAGTAAGCTCAGACCGCCCCGGTGTTTATCTTTGATGCTCACATGTTCCCTGGTACCATGCGCGTCTAAATGTACCATCCACTTGCCGTACGGTGACCTCTAGCTTCGCCCCGACAACAGATAGAGCCGCCAGACGCCGTCTTGATCTCTGGCGAGGAATTCCGACGACACCCATGCGCCCCTTGCTACCTGAAGACCACCTTGAGCTTGGCCATACCCCTGCGATCACTGTAAGCCACTCCTCTTCCCTTCTTGCTTCCTGCATCACCAGCTCCGCCGCCGTCTGACCGCTCCGCCACCACCTGCCGCCGCCAGCGCCGCCCATCTTTGACTAGCTCATGTGTACCGTTCGATCTAGATCCGACGTGTGCGATAGAAACTTAACTGAAAGGGTACGTTTGCTTCTGAGCCACACGATCTACTTTAGATCCAACGCGCCAGAGAAGCTGATCCGGATGAAACGGTATGGGCGAATAGGAACTAGACACATGGCCCTGTTGGTTTGATTTAAAACAGAATTAATCTATGTGTTGTTCCAATTTGAAAAATTCATAACTTTCAAACCACGCGTCCAAATTTTGCAAATTTTATATCAATGGAATCAGCAAGACAAGTAATTTCTGACCATACACTTCGTTTAGTAAATTGCTTCTATTAAATTGATTGTTTTTGCAGAAAACTTATGTAAGCATGTTTAGAATATAAAATTTGTTCTAAAATGAATTTTGAGATGAAACCTTTGGCAAATGGTTTGTTTTGAACCTACTGACCCTAGGAATAAATTGGTGGTTTCAAAAATGTATTTGGTGAAGCAAAAGAATGAATCTTGGATTTAAACCATTTCTAGTCAAATAAAAATATGGTTTAATTATTAAAAATGGTTTTGGAAGAAAATATTTGGGAAATGTTTTGGAATAAACTCTCTGACCCCAAACACCAAGTTTTATGATTTGAAAATGTATTTGGTGAACCCTATAAAACTATTACTTTCTAAAGACATTTTCAACCACATAAAATAATGACTTGGTTTAAAAATGGTTTATAAAGTGAAATCTTTTGCAAATGATTTTGCCACTTTATAAAGTGACCATTAGGTGTGTTCAAATGTTTATAACCTACTAGAAACCACTTTTACAAATAAAACAAAGTTTGGCATGCTTGCATGCATTGTTTTGTTTCTACCATTTTATGTGATGGAATTGCTTGAATGGTAGATTGAAATATTGTTTACTTGATTGAATTCTAGTGATTTGAAGTGTGTGAACATTACAAATATCAAGGAGTGAACTTACACTCTCTACCAAAAAGGCAAGTGATGCTTCATACTTTTTTCCCATTATTTTCACTATGCACTAGTGATATTTCTAAGTAGGACTTGCATGGAATTTTGCAAAGTGTAAACTATGCCATGGGAAATCCTAGTAGATGAAACCTTAGTAGAAATTTCCTAAGTTAAGATTCCTACTACTATCATGCTTAGCTTAGCTAATAGAAAACAAGGCTGGAATATATATATTCATACTATGGAATATTTCCAAGTCAAAGACTTGTGTTTTGTTTAATAAAACAACTAAGTGAATGAATCACCTGGGTGGAATGGAAGGAATGGTTTGTGTTGAGTGGTTACACAAGGCCAGGGGACTGGTGAACCTTGTGTATCACACTTGTGGAATGCCACCCAGGAACAAAGAGATTTGAGATGTCAAATGTTGAGAAGCTTCAAGTGCAGCCACTTGGCATTATGGGCTCTGCCTGGATCATATAGGTTGCAATAACTTAGCCAAATGGACAGTTGGTGGTAGGGGAATGATAGGTTGGAACACGTCCATTCTGGTCTAAGGGAAGGCTTCTGAAAGATCTTGTCTTGGTGAAACCAAGTCTTGTGGCGAAAGTGCACAACCTCTGCGGAGTGTAAAATCTAAGTACTTAGCCATGTCTCTGGCAAAGGACAATTTGAGCATCAAGACATGTAAGCTATCAAGAATCTCCTCATCCAAATTTCTAAGTTAAAATCTTGTGGTTAAACAAGGGTTGAAGGATCACCAATTTCTATTGGGAGATTCCTTGGGAAAGATTTTTGTCAAGTAAAAGCTTAGTGTTTTTCAAATGATAAGGAAAAATCTATTTTGAGAAATGCAAGCCTAAGCTCCACTAGCCAAATTCATATAGATGATAGTTACCACTATACTACCATAGTATCACTTGCCAATACAATTCAAATGTATTGACCCTTGTGGCTGTAACTTGTTATGTTGCAGGTTTGTTTGATATTAGTGAAGTAGGGTTACATGTCTACAACCAACATGTCTGCCTGTGGCACTTTGAAGATGGAGGACCCCATGCTATTGTTATATTCTGCTGCATTGTAATGAAATAGA
Source organism: Avena sativa (assembly GCA_916181665.1). Lineage (NCBI taxonomy): Eukaryota > Viridiplantae > Streptophyta > Magnoliopsida > Poales > Poaceae > Avena > Avena sativa. The sequence goes on from OV702293.1 coordinate 428,460,896, forward strand.
CAAATGAGCTATGTAAGATGTAATAAATTACTTTATTCCTGGTTATAAAGTTGTATTATGACCTTTGTTTCTTGATATTACATCTTAACTGTGGATGCTAGCTATTGATCCAGGGACTAGCATTGTAAACACAGGGATCTCTACCTTATTAAAGGTTGGGAACCTTACATTACCATTATCAAATACTTGGTGTTCTTTCAAATTCCATTCTTTAGTAATCTTTTAGTGTAGTAAACATTTTACCTACATCAAATATTCATCCTTATCATGGAACTATTCATGACCAAGCTACTTTAGCTTATAACGGTGAATTGCGAGTATAATGTTGCTCTCCAAAACCTTTTGGAGGATTAGGACGACAAGCGTCTCCAACCTTTTGCAAATTCTCATCAAATATGAGAACATAAACTTTGCCATACTATACTCTCTCATGTTGCAACCAAAACATTGTTTAAGATATCGCAATATCTTCCACACATCATGGTTTTTCTGAAACAACTCTTTCAGCTCCTAGATAACCTTGATATTAAAACAATCTTTTGAATATCAAGAATCATGGAGATAAACATGATACTTATATACTAACACTGGAATTTGTCACTCTTGATTTAATACCAATTATTAAACTTCATGGAGTAACCAGAACTTACCGAAAGTTTGCAATAGGACTTTTAAACTTAGATTAACACTTCAAAACAATACGATACCAGCTCGTAAAGTAACTAACCAGAATTCTATAGTTCTATTATCTCAATTATAACTAAGCGCAAGGTGGTAAACGGATGCTAATGACTACAACAACTATGCAAATTCACTTTGATTTAGTTTATGATAAATAGTGTTCAACTTTTAATTATATTACTGTTGAACTCCCACTCAAAACAATACCCCTCACATTGTTTTAGTGATCACACGAACCAAATCCACTACACCAAGTCCGATCATCACGTGACATGATCTAGTTTCAAAGGCGAACAATCATCATGTTCATCATATCATCTATATGACTCATGCTTTACCTTTTGGTATTGCGTGTTTCGAGACCATGTATGTACATGCTAGGCTCATCAAGATTTAACCTTAGTTTCCTCATGAGCAAATCTGGCTTGCTCCCGTTGTATACACTCGCAGAATCTAACACACCCGATCATCACGTGGTGCTTTGAAACAACGAGTCTTGGCAACGATGCCTACTAAGGACGAACACTTTATAACTTGATATTTTGTGAGAGGGATCATCTTATAATGCTACCGTCGCGATCTAAGCAATACAAGATGCATAAAAGGATTAACATCACATGTAATTCAAAATACGTGATATGATATGGCCTTTCTTCTTTTGCCTTCGATCTCTATCTTCAAGAACGGACATGATCTCCATCATCACTGGTGTCGCGTCAAGGTCAATGGCACCGCTCCATGGTTATCGTCCACTAGCATAAACTATTACAACTACTTTGAATAATAGACACGCATGTTTTAACAAAATTAAAAGACAACCATAAGGCTCCTTCCGGTTGCCAACTTACAATAAGTAACATTGCATACATCATATATAATCACAATCATGGCCATATCACATCACAACACACCCCTGCAAAACAAAGTTAGACGCCTCTAATTTTCTTTGCATGTTTTACTTGGTTTGGGGCTTTCAATAAGTTTCGTTCTAACTTACGAACAAGAACCACAACGTTGATACTAGTATTGTCAATCACCCATTGTAAACTGAATCTTCACTATATTGGGAGAAACAGGCACCCGCAAAGCCACCTATGCAATACAAGTTGCATGTCAAGCATGGAGCAAGTCTCATGAACAATGTCATGTAAGGTTAGCCCGGGCCTCTTCATCCCACCATCCCGCAATATGCAATGTACACAAGAAGCAATCGACAACAAAAGCATCAATGCCCACAATGACCATTTTGTTCTACTCGTGCAACATATTTACATATAGACACGACTCTGATACCATTGTAGGGGTTTGTAGCATGGAAAACAAAAAAATTCTACCGCATGAACACAAACAAGCCAAGATCTATCTACTAGATTGTAGCAACGAGTCGATTAGAGTACTCATCCTCGAAGATTCCAAAGCGGTTAACGAGAGCAGATTCTCGTGGGTGATGTAGTCATACACTTGCCGATCTCAAGATCACATAGATAATCCTTCCGGCACTGCGTTCCAGCAGCACTTCCGCAGTCGGTCACACGTTCGGTACTCGATGAAGACCTTCCTCTCCCTTGTTCTAGCAGGCAGCAGAGGTTGTAGTTCTCCTCTCGCGATTCTGGCAGCAAGACGACGTGGTGTCGGAAGTAGAGGGAAGATCATGCAGGGCTTCTCCTAAGTCGGAGCAGGTTATGGTGGCGAATTAGGGTTTCCAGCGATGTAGGGTTTAGAGGGCCGAAGAGGAGGAGGTGGAGTCAGCGGCGGCTAGGGCGGCGGCGACGAACCGGCGGCGGCACGGCGATGGTGTGGGGAGGGGCTGGTGTTGTGTGCCTCTTAGGGCACCCCTCCCCTCTATTTATGAGAGGGAGGGCAGCTTGGGAGAGGGGAGTTTGAATCCTTCCCCAACTCCCTCTCCTTGTTGGCTTGTGGTGGAGGGAAAGAAGGATTCTTTCCTTCCTCCACCAGGATACATTGTCCCAGTTTGAATTTTCAAACTTTCCTTTTGACTTTCAATTTGGAGCTTAATTTCTTTCTTACAAATGCCCAACCAAGTAACATAGGACATGATGCAATCATTCCACTTATTCATGACACATTCATGTACCCTTCCTCTTCCGGTGTGATGAACCTTCTAGACCCTTCTAGATCATTCCGGTGAAAACACCGGAATCATTCCCGAACTCCGGAATTGGACTTTCCTTATATGAATCTTATTCTCCGGACCATTCCGGATCTCCTCGTGATATCTCGGATCCCATCCAAGACTCCGAACAACATGCGGTCTCCCTACTTACATTCGATATCTACTAAACAACATCGAATCCTAAAGTGTGTCTCCCTACGGTTCATGAATTATGCAGACATGACCGAGACTCTTCTCTGATCAATAACCAATAGAGGAATCTAGAAATTCATATGGCTCCCACATATTTCTATGATTACTTTGCGATCAAATGAACCACTTACATACGATACCAATTTCCCTTTGTCTCGCGATAGTTTACTTATCCGAGGTCTGATCGTCGGTATCTCTGCATACCTAGTTCAACCTCGTTACAAATAAGTACTCTTTTCTTGTTCCCGTGATATGTGATCCCTTGTGAGTCAGTCACATGCTTGCAATCTAATTGGATGACATTCCACCGAGAGGGCCCAGAGTATATCTATCCATCATATGGATGGACAAATCCCACTCTTGATCCATGTGCCTCAACACATACTTTTCGAACACTCAATGCCACCTTTATAGCCACCCAGTTACGGTGTGGTGTTTGATGTCATCAAAGCATCCTTCCGGTGATGGTGATTAGCATGATCTCATGGTCAAAGGAATTAGGTTACTATGTATCAGAAAGCTTATAGCAAGTGAACTATATTAAATGACTTGATAAACTATAGGAGTATGTCCATCACATCATTCTCCTAATGATATGACCCTGTTGGTAATAACATATCAATGTTCATGATCAGGAAACCATGATCATATTAACCAACAAGCTAGTTTAACAAGAGGCTTTACTAGGGACTCTTTTATGTTTACAAATCACACAAGTATTAATGTTTTCGGTTAATACAATTATTAGCATGGTATGTAAACATTTATCATAAGCATTAAGATATGATAATAACCACTTTATTATTGCCTCTTGGGCATATCTCCAATAGCCTATGGTTATTTAGTACTTGGATGCTTTATCTTTATTATCTGCAAATGCCTTTGTCTTGATTATTACATGAATTATCTTGTCCATGCAACGCCCGTCCATCCATCCCTATGCCTACCGCATTTTAATCCTGCTGTTTATTACAATTGCTACCGCTGTCTTTATTTTACTACCGCTGTTATTTTGCTATTGCTACTACAAAACTATTGCTACTGAGAAACTATTGCGAGCAAGACTGTTTCCAGGTGCAGCTGAATTGACAACTCATCTGTTAAGGCTTATAAATATTCTTTGGCTCCCCTTGTATCGAATCAATAAATTTGGGCTTTACTTCCCTTGAAGACTGTTGTGATCCCCTATACTTGTGGGTCATCAGCAGGTAAAAATCATCAGATGTACCCACTAGATCCTGCAACATCTGATCTTATATCTTGCATACATATCAGGGAATACAAGGGAAATAATCCACATCAACAAGTTCCATCTACCCTTCCACTAGATTTTATCTAGGAGGATTGGATGGAGGGATTCTCTCATACTTGCATGGAAGTGCCATGCAAGGTTCATCATAGAGATTTAAAGCCAACAAAAATATCTGTCCTTATCCAAAATATGCCTCGGCCTTTACATCATAGGCCGAAACTAAGAAATCCAGTGGTCAACATCTAAGATGTTTACCACTGTGCACACTCCTAGGGGAGGCACCACAATGGTAAACTTAACAGTTTTAGACAACCCAACTAGCTTCATCCTTTTGCATCATGAGCTACATTTCTATCTTTTGGACACCAACATCAACTACCTCATTGTTGCTACAATAGCAAGTCATGCTACCTGGGCTACCACTATGCACACTCCAAGAATGGAGGCACCATAGTAGCAGCCCAAGCCAGCAGAAGCCATCATACAAATTATTCTTCATTAGCCAGCCTCAAGTTATTCAAACAAATAATTTTATCATTTTCCTAGAGGATAATCCAGGAATGAAATATGCATATCAGTTCTTTGTCCATATCAACAGAAACTCAATTATTCTCTAGATATCAAGCGGGTATTACACTTGGATCATCTTTAGATAATCCAAACAAGATAAATCATTTCCTTAATAGATATTATTAGGAATCATTCTATTTTTTTATATAGAAACTATTAGTAGAGTGCATAAATAGTAATTGCACATGAAGCCAACTACATGTTCCAGTACTAAAACAAGTTAATCATCACCAATAATTAGATATCAATCTAGATTAGATCCACCACATCAAATTCAAACCAGGGGTTTGAATTTAAACATACCGATACAAATCACTTCCATGTCAACCTGACAATATAAGCCATTAGGGATATTAACCACTAGGCACTAGATACCATATGACGAACCACCAATTTGGTAACATTCTTTTAGTAAAACCATTTGTTTTCTTATCTGCTAATAGCCCCAGAAGTATAATATCAAATCAGAGCCCCACATTGCATCAATTTATCCACCAACCATATACCAAGCTAACAACAATAATTATACAGTGAATCATCAGCACATCAAACCTGAACAATATCACAATTTAGAAGTAAAGGTAGCACTGGAGTTCAACAGTTCTAGATCAAACAAGCCACAAGCCACATATAGTGTTGACTAACAGGGAACCCTAGAACAGGCCATAGTACTCTCTAGAACAAATCCTTGTCCACAAGGATGAACTCCAGAAGGACTAAAGAGAATAAAAGGCAGACCACCACTTACCCATGGTCCTCGCTAAGGAGTGAATATGAAGCAGTGGCCGACGTCGAGGAAGAACCCGGCGACACGGGGAGCACCCAAAGGGCGATGCAACCCACGCCAAGTCGCGTTCATAGAGGTCACAACGAGGAGGAGGACACCATCTCGTCACCAAAGCACCAGGGCGACGCCAACAAGGCGTCAGCGCATTGCGTCCCTGGCAAGGGAGAAACCCTAGGCACCAGAAAGGAGGTGGGTGGCCAGAAAAAGGCCCGAGCATTGAATCGGGCTAGGCTACTCGATGAAGCGTCGTTGACTACTTCATCCTACAGCACGACGGTGGCTGGGGAGACCAGAGACGACCGGAATCAAGCAACGGCGACAAGGAACTCCCAGTCTCTAGAGAGAGGAACGAGCGGGTGGGGTTGAACGAGTTTGAGAGAGAGCACACTGGGCTGATGGGTCAGTCTAGTGGAAGCCGGGTGGGTTTAACCCAAGAACCACTGGGTTGGTTCGGGTCAGCCCAAAGGACCAGGCCCAAGATCTAACTAAATGAAAAGGAAGAATTAGAAATTACAAAAATGACCCTATAAATGTTCTAAACTCTAAAAAATAAAGAAAGATCATAAAAATATATAATATATCTAAATAATCATAAAAATGAGATCTATCTAAGAAATATAAAAACTACTTGTTTGAGTTAAATAAAATACCACTAAATATTAAAGTCACTTGAGTTCTCAATAAATTATAAGAATATAAACAATATCCTAAAAGTTAATAAAAATCATCTTTTTCACTTCAAAACAACTAAATCCTACATTGCATTATACTCTATTTTTATATCTTGTATATCAAGACTTAAGTTCCTTATAAATGCATTTCCTGTGAAGTAAAAAATTAAAGATGAACCAACTCTTAAAGGAATCACCTAAATTCACTTCACTTAAAGTATTGGGGATACACTTTGGGAGTTTATAAAATGCATGGCATTACTTATGTGTAAATGCATATTGCTTCTTTAAAATATTAGTCCTTACCGAACTAATGATGCTGATTTCATATATTGGATCTTATATCGTCTCGAAGACCGTGATTGCATAATCTTGCAATCACAAAGGCAAGTTCACACTTTCTGATGTCCTTTGATTATTTTCTATCAAATAATTGCAAACTGTTGTGTCATCACCCATATTTCAAAAAGGTGGAAAACACTATTTTCATAATTAACTTGAAGTATCGCTTACTGATCTAGGGTGATCAGCTAATCTATTAAATCTGGCAGTTGGAATGCCACTTCATAGGAATATATCATCTAGGACTTAACAACCAATGTCGGCAGTGATTCTTGCGCTATATATCACGTGTTAACCATGAAATTTGGAATGGTACGGGACAGAGAAGTCAACTATATCTTTCCCTTTTTCATGTAGGCATGATGACCTTAACGTGACGCTGTGTTTTCTTGTGAGGATCCAACATATTGGTGGGCACACTTAGGCCCCATGATTTTGGTGTATAGATTATCTATGAGTGGCTGCCGGAGGTATAGTCGAACCTATATGGAGCTTTCCAGGGGCATCACCAACTCATAGAGTCTTCGGGAACTCATCAGGGTTGTAGCTTGCCCAAAAGGGGGCTTAACAAAGATGTAGTCAGCCCCGAAGGATCATGTAGACATGCGGGGTCGCGAAGAGGGCAGTGATTGGCTTGGATCTTAGGTTGGGCCTCAAACCATGGAAGTTTGAACGGGGACATACTCCCTGCCGTGCAACAAAGCTTAAGATCTCTCATGGGAAAAGTAACACACCTCTGTAGATTGTAAGAACTGTAACTTGTTACTCCCTGTTTTGGGAAGGAGCTACGAACGCAGCAGGAAAGGAACTCCATGAAAGTTGTGGTAAACTTGTGAAGGCTGATGGACATAGCTTTTCAGAATAAAAGCAACCTTTGAAAAAATGTTTTCGAAAACCTGCATAGCCTATGACCTTTGGTCTATGGTTGTAGATATAGTGCATCAAACACTCATTTTTAGTGAACTTGCTGAGTACGCTCGTACTCAACGTATCTTCTTAACCCTTGCTAGATTCTGAAGCCAATACAGACGGCATATACATCAACTTTTGCTCAAAGGAATCATCACCAAAAGCTCAAGTTCTTCAATGAAGACAAGGAGATCAACATATATATAAACTGAAGTGAAGACAAAGTTGCTGAGTTGATAGGAGTACAATGTCTAACCATAGAACCTACTTCTATAGAGCAATGCAATAGAAGAAATTGCAAGCCAAATAGTTAGATACTAGTCTTATTAGAAGGATAGATGTGAGTTATTATTTCTAGTTCTTCTTTGAAAGAAGTTGTTTTCTCTCTCTATAACCTAGAGTGTTCTCTCGATCTTTTGTAAAGAGTCAAGTTGTAACATATAGTCATGTCTTGGACCTGCTGTGTTTCTGTTAGACCACTCTAAGGGATGTAATACTAGTGAACGGTGTTTCATTGGTGTTATATCAATGACTATAGTGTACTACATCATGTAGTGGTATGCTGGGTCACCACAGTAAGATACGAAAGAATAAAAAAGAGAGAACATTTATCAAAAGAGTCAAGTGTAGAAGAAAAGAAGAACAATCATGAATCTTCATTACTAAACTAAGTGCTCGATACCTCTAGAACTCAATGATTATATGATATGTTGAATCACTGGAAGCTTATTATAATTTCATTAATACTAGATAAGGTGTGGAAGCCTCTAAGTCATGTAATGTGTAAGAGTATGATAATACCCCTGATGCTTCTTTACATCCGATGTTGTATTCCTGTTTCAAATTTTTGCCTCATTTATTGTAACGACTCGTGTCTTATGAACATGATGATCTTGTCCATAAGCCACCATCTTGCTTGGGGACTGTAACATCCCAAAAATCATAATTTTTAAAGCTTGCATAACATTCATGCATTCATAAGCATTTGATCATTTTCAAATAACTTTTAAACAAAAGAAACCACATTTATGCCTATTACTTATTCAAATGAGGCAAGGGTTATTATTATTTTCTATTTATGCTTAGTATTTGCTCCGCATTGTTTTGAAAGTGAATACAAGGCCACACAATTTTTTTCAAAAACAATTCAAATTCAAAACCATTTGTATGCCTATTAGAAATATTTATCTAAGGGCATAGTTTTAAACTTTATTTTCAAACCTAAAAAGATTTTGGGTATAAATGGATGCTTTACACATCCTAGGACACAAGAAATACAGAATAAAATTCTGGAATAAATTTGAATTGAAATAGATTTGAAACACTTATTCAAATTCAAATCAGAAATCAAAACAGAAAATGAAAAAGAGAAAAGAAGAAAAAATAAAGCCAGCGACCTAACTAACCCAACCCACCCGCAGCCTAGTAGCCAGCCCAGCAAGCCCACCCGGGAAAACCCCTTCCCTCTCCGTTTCTCACTCACGCGCGAACCCCCTCTCTGTTGGAGATATGCCCTAGAGGCAATAATAAATGTAGTTATTATTATATCTTTGTGTTTATGATAAATGTTTACATTCATGCTATAACAGTATTAACAAGGAAACATTAATACTTGTGTGATTTGTAAACTAATTTAGAGTCCCTAGTAAAGCCTCTTTGTAATACTAGCTTGTTGGTTAATAAATGATTGTGGTTTCCCTATCATGAACATTGAGATGTTATTAACAACAAGATCATATATTAGGAGAATGGTATGATGGACATACTCCTATAGATAAGCGTAGCATAAAGATCAAGTCATTTTAATAGTTCAATTGCTATATGCTTTCTGATACATAGTAACCTAATTCCTTCGACCATGAGATCATGCATATCACCATCACCAGAAGGATGCTTTGATGACATCAAACACCACACCGTAACTGGGTGGTTATAAAGGTGGCATTGAGTGTTCGGAAAGTATTGGTTGAGACACATGGATCAAGAGTGGGATTTGTCCATCCATATGACGGATAGATATACTCTGGGCCCTCTCGGTGGAATGTAATCCAATTGGCTTGCAAGCATGTGACTGGCTCACAAGGGATCACATATCACGGGAACGAGAAAAGAGTACTTATCAGTAACGAGGTTGAACTAGGTATGCAGAGATACCGACGATCAAAACCTCGGATAAGTAAACTATCGTGAGATAAAGGGAAATTGGTATCGTATGTAAGTGGTTCATTCAATCGCAAAGTAATCGTAGAAATATGTGGGAGCCATATGAATTTCTAGATTCCTCTATTGGTTATTGTTCGAAGAAGTGTCTCGATCATGTCCTCATAATTCACGAACCGTAGGGAGACACACTTAAGGATTCGATGTTGTTGAGTAGTTATGGAATGATGAGTAAGAGACCGAATGTTGTTAGGAGTCTCGGATGGGATCCGGGATATCACGAGGAGATCCGGAATGGTCCGGATAATAAGATCCATATAAGGAAAGTCCTGTTTCGGGGTTGGAGAATGGTTCCGGTGTTTTCATCGGGAATGTTCTAGAAGGTTCTGGAAGGTCCGGCACTCCGGAGGGGAAGGGTACATGAATGTGTCATAACAAGTTGGAATGGTTGCATCATGTACTAGGTGTCAACGCTGAGCAAAATAAAGGGATAAATCAAATCCTAGTTTGAAAAGTCAAACGCCAATTTGAAAAGTCAAACGGCAAGTTTGCTTGGTGGAGGGAGAGTAGGAAACCTACTTGGGGAGGAGTTCCTCTCCCTCCACCCGCCGGCCTTGGAGGCCGAGTTGGGGGAGGACTCTCCTCCCCTGGCCGGCGCCCTCCCACCTGTAAAAGGAGGGGCATGGCTGCCCCTCTAGACCTACACCTCCACCACCCAAAACCCTAGCCCTAGCCGCCGGCCCTCCTGCAGCCGCCACCGTAGGGCAAACCCTAGCCGCCGACTTGGGGCTTTCCCCAAGCCCTAGCCACCGGCCTAGCCCTCTCTCCTTGGTGTGTCTAAACCCGAGATCACCGAGGCCTCTCTCATAGTCCACCATACTCGCTCCGGCTTAAGGTGAAGCCCTGCAAGATCTCCCCTCTACTTCCGGTACCACGCCGTTGTGCTGCCAGAATCAGGAGGAGAGTGCTACAACCTCCGCTGCCTGCTGGAACAAGGGAGAGGAAGGTCTTCATCGAGTACCGAACATGTGACCGACTGCGGAAGCGCTGCCGGAACGCAGCGCTGGAAGGATCGTCTACACTATCTTGAGATCGGCAAGAGTACGACTACATCACCCACGAGAATCCGCTCTCGTTAAACACTTTGAAATCTTCGAGGGTGAGTTATTCCATCGAATCGTTGCTACAATCTAGTAGATAAATCTTGGCTTGTTTGTTTGTATGCGGTAGAAATTTTTTGTTTTCCATGCTACGAACCCCTACAGTGGTATTAGAGCTGTGTCTATATGTAGATCTGTTGCACGAGTAGAACACAATGGTCATTATGGGCGGTGGTGCTTTTATTATCAATTGCTTCTTGTGTACTTTGCATCTTGCGGTATGATGGGATGAAGCGGCCCGGGCTAACCTTACATGACATCGTTCATGAGACTTGCTCCATGCTCAACATGCAACTTGTATTGCATAAGTGGCTTTGCGGGTGTTTGTATCTCCCATTATAGTATAGATCCAATTTGCAACGAGCACTTGATAGTTCAAACATCAACGTTGTGGTTCTTGTTCATAAGTTAGATCGACACTTATTGAAAGCCCCAATCCACGTAAAATATGCAAAGAAATTAGAGGCGTCTAACTTGTTTTGCAGGGGTGTGCTGTGATGTGATATGGCCATGATTGTGATTATATTTGATGTATGCAATGTTCCTTATTGTAAGTTGGCAACCGATAGGAGCCATATGGTTGTCTTTAATTTCTGTTAAGACCCGCGTGTCTATTCAAAGTAGTTGTAATAGTTGAAGCTGGTGGATGACAACCATGGAGCAGCATCATTGACCTTGATGCAATGCCGGTGATGATGGAGATCATGTTCGTGCTTGAAGATGGAGATCGGAAGCACAAAGAAGAAAGGCCATATCATATAACATATTATGAATTGCATGTGATGTTAATCCTTTATGCATCTTGTATTGCTTAGTTGACGACGGTAGCATTATAATATGATCCCTCATGCACATGAATTTCAAGTTCTAAAGTGTTCATCCTTAGTAAGCACCGTTGCTAAAGCTTGTTGTTTCGAAGCACCACGTGATGATCGGGTGTGTTAGATTCTGCAAGTGTATACAACGTGAGCAAGCCAGATTTGCTCATGCAGAAGCTAAGGTTTGATCTTGACGAGCCTAGCATGTACAGACATGGTATCAGAACACGGATCACCGAAAGGTAAAGCATGAATCATATAGTAGATATGATGAACATGTCGATTGTTCGCCATTGAAGTTACATCAACTCTCGTGATGATCGGTTTTGATGTGGTGGATTTGGTTCGTGTGATCACTAAAACAATGTGAGGGATATTGTTCTGAGTGGGAGTTCACCTAGATTAATTTAACTATTAATTAGAACTCAATTTGTCATAAACTTAGTCTAAACTATTACAAATATGTTGTAGATCAATGGCGGACCCTACCATCAATTTTAATGCGTTCCTAGAGAAAGAAAAGTTGAAAAACAATGGAAGAAACTTCGTGGATTGGTTCCGCAATTTGAGGATTGTCCTCAATGCTGGTAATTTGACCTATGTGCTGGATGCACCGCTGGGTGACCCGCCTGCAGCTACTGCTACCGATGAAGTAAAGAAAATTTACCTCACTCGGAAGAATCAGTACTCCACAGTTCAGTGTGCTATCTTGTATGGTTTAGAATCGGAGCTTCAGAAAAGGTTTGAGAATTCAGACCCGCATGATATTGTCCATGAACTCAAACTGATATTTGAGACTCACGCGACAATTGAGAGCTATGAGGCTTCTGAAAAGTTCTTTAACTACAAGATGGAAGAGGGCAGCTCCGTCAGTGAGCATGTGCTTAAGATGTCTGGGCATGCAAACAAACTCCAAAGCTTGGGTATAGTGATTCCTAATGCTTTGGGGATTTACCGTGTCCTCCAATCACTACCACCAAGTTACAAGAACTTTGTGATGAACTACAATAAGCAAAGCATGAACACGTAGTTGCCAGAACTCTTCTCCATGTTAAAATCTGCAGAAGTGGAGATCAAGAAAGAGCACCAAGTGTTGATGGTCAATAAGACCACCAAATTCAAGAAAGGAAAGTCTAAGCAAAAGGGACACTTAAAGAAAGGTGGTAAGAAAGTTACCGCACCGACGAAGAAGACCAAGGCTGGACCTAAGCCTGATACTGAGTGCTTTTACTGCAAGGGAGAAGGTCACTGGAAGCGGAATTGCCCAAAGTACTTGGCGGATTTGAAGAACGGCAACATCAAGAAGAAAGGTATATCCGATATACATGTTATTGATGTGTATCTCACTAGTACTCGTAGTAGTGCCTGGGTATTTGATACTGGTTCGGTTGCTCATATTTGTAACTCGAAACAGGTGCTGCAGAATAAACGGAAGCTAGCAAAGAACAAGGTGACGATGCGCGTAGGAAATGGATCAAAGGTTGATGTGATCGCGGTCGGCACGCTACCTCTTCATCTACCATCGGGATTAGTTTTATACTTAAATAATTGTTATTTGGTGCCTGTGTTAAGCATGAACATTATATCGGGATCTTGTTTATTGCGAGACGGTTACTTGTTTAAGTCCGAGAATAATGGTTGTTCGATTTATATGAGTAATATGTTTTATGCACATGCACCTTTGATAGATGGTCTATTCTTATTGAATCTCGATAGTGGAAATACACATATTAATAACATTGAAGCTAAACGTTTGAAATTGAATGATAACTCGACCTATATGTGGCACTGTCGTCTTGGTCACATTGGAGTGAAGCGTATGAAGAAACTCCATTTCGATGGACTTCTTGAATCACTTGATTTCGAATCACTTGAAATATGCGAAGTATGTCTGATGGGTAAAATGACTAAGACTCCATTTTCTGGTATGATGGAGCGAGCTACGGACTTATTGGAAATCATACATACCAATGTGTGTGGTACAATGAGTGTAGCATCGCGCGGGTGGTTATCGTTATGTTCTTACCTTCACGGATGACTTGAGTAGATATGGGTATATCTATTTCATGAAACATAAGTCTGAAACTTTCGAGAAGTTTAAGGAATTTCAAAGTGACGTGGAGAATCAACATAACAAGAAGATTAAATTTCTACGTTCTGATCGTGGAGGTGAATATCTAAGTTACGAGTTTGGCGAGCATTTGAAGAAATGCGAAATACTTTCATAATTGACACCGCCGGGAACACCACAGCGTAATGGTGTGTCTGAACGTCGTAATCGAACTCTCTTAGATATGGTTCGTTCTATGATGTCACTTACAGATTTACCGCTATCATTTTGGGGTTATGCATTAGAAACAACCGCATTCACTTTAAATAGATCACCATCTAAATCCGTTTAAACGACACCGTATGAATTATGGTTTGGGAAGAAACCTAAATTGTCGTTCCTTAAAGTTTGGGGTTGCGAAGACTATGTAAAGAAGTTACAGCCGGACAAGCTTGAACCCAAAGCGGAAAAATGCGTCTTCTTAGGATACCCAAAGGAAACTATTGGGTATACCTTCTATCATAGATCCGAAGGCAAAATCTTCGTTGCCAAGAATGGATCCTTTCTAGAGAAGGAATTTCTCTCGAAAGAAGTGACTGGAAGGAAAGTAGAACTCGACGAGGTTGTCGAACCTTCTCTCGAAATTGCGAGTAGCGCAGCACCGGAAGAAGTTCCTGTGGTGCCTGCACCAATAAGAGAGGAAGCTAATGATGATGATCATGAAACTTCGGTTGTAGTTGCTACAGAACCTCGCAGGTCAACGAGAACTCGTACCACTCCTGATTGGTATGATCCCGTTATGAGTGTCATGTTGGTAGATAACACCGATGACCCTGCGACATATGAGGAAGCGATGATGAGCCCAGATTCCAATAAATGGCAAGAAGCCATGAAATCCGAGATTGGATCCATGTACGAAAACCAAGTATGGACTTTGGTGGACTTACCGGATGGCCGGAAGGCTGTCGAGAACAAATGGATTTTCAAGAAGAAAACATATGCTGATGGTAATGTTACTGTCTATAAAGCTGGACTTGTCGCAAAAGGGTTTTGACAAATTCAAGGAGTTGACTACGATGATACTTTCTCACCAGTAGCGAAGCTGAAGTCTGTGAGGATTTTGTTAGCAATCGCTGCATATTATGATTATGAGATATGGAAGATGGATGTCAAAACAGCGTTCCTCAATGGAGACATTGATGAAGAATTGTATATGATGCAACCCAAAGGTTTTGTCGATCCTAAAGATGCTAACAAGGTATGCAAACTTCAACGGTCCATATATGGATTGAAGCAAGCATCCCGAAGTTGGAATCAACGTTTTGATAAGGTAATCAAAAGTTTTGGTTTATACAAACTTATGGAGAAGCTTGTATTTACAAGAAAGTGAGTGGGAGCTTTGTAGCATTCTTAATACTATATGTAGATGACATATTGTTGATTGGGAATGATGTAGACCTTCTTAATAGTGTCAAGGAATATTTGAATAATAGTTTTTCAATGAAAGATCTTGGCGAAGCAGCTTACATATTAGGCATAAAGATTTATAGAGATAGATCGAGACGCCTAATATCATTGTCACAAAGTACATATTTGGACAAAGTTCTAAAGAGGTTTGGAATGGAAGATAGCAAGAAAGGGTTCTTGCCCATGTTGCCCAATACGACCTTGAGTAAAACTCAAAGTCCAGCAACGGCAGAAGATAGAGAAAGGATGAGTAAGACTCTCTATGCCTCAGCCATAAGATCTCTAATGTATGACATGCTATGTACTAGACCCGACATTGTATATGCTGTTAGTTTGACTAGCAGATATCAAAGTGATCCAGGAGTGGATCATTGGACAGCGGTCCAAAACATCCTTTAGTACTTGAGAAGAACTAAGGATATGGTTCTTTCTTATGGAGGTGATGAACAGCTCGTTGTTAATGGTTACACCGATGCTAGTTGGAACAACGATCCGGATGATTCTAAATCTCAATCTGGATACGTATTTACTTTCAATGGTGCAGCAGTTAGCTGGAGGAGTGCAAAGCAAAGCGTTGTGGCGAGATGTTCAACTGAATCAGAATACATAGCTGCTTCGGAGGCTTCACAAGAAGCGATATGGATGAAGGAGTTCATTACAGAGCTCGGTGTGGTTCCAAGTGCTCTGGACCCAATGTCTATCTACTGTGATAACATGGGGGCCATAGCCAATGCGCAAGAACCAAGGTCACACAAGAAGCTGAAGCACATCAAGCTACGTTTTCACGCTATTCGAGAACATGTCCAAGATGGTGACATAAAGATTTGCAAAGTACACACAGATCTGAATGTGGCGGATCCGTTGACTAAACCTCTCCCGAGGGCAAAACATGACCAACACCAAACTTCCATGGGTGTTCGCTATATTACCATGTAATCTAGATTAGTTGACTCTAGTGCAAGTGGGAGACTGTTGGAGATATGCCCTAGAGGCAATAATAAATGTAGTTATTATTATATCTTTGTGTTTATGATAAATGTTTACATTCATGCTATAACAGTATTAACAAGGAAACATTAATACTTGTGTGATATGTAAACTAATTTAGAGTCCCTAGTAAAGCCTCTTTGTAATAATAGCTTGTTGGTTAATAAATGATTGTGGTTTCCCTATCATGAACATTGAGATGTTATTAACAACAAGATCATATCGTTAGGAAAATGGTATGATGGACATACTCCTATAGATAAGCGTAGCATAAAGATCAAGTCATTTTAATAGTTCAATTGCTATATGCTTTCTGATACATAGTAACCTAATTCCTTCGACCATGAGATCATGCATATCACCATCACCGGAAGGATGCTTTGATGACATCAAACACCACACCGTAACTGGGTGGTTATAAAGGTGGCATTGAGTGTTCGGAAAGTATTGGTTGAGACACATGGATCAAGAGTGGGATTTGTCCATCCATATGACAGATAGATATACTCTAGACCCTCTCGGTGGAATGTCATCCAATTGGCTTGCAAGCATGTGACTGGCTCACAAGGGATCACATATCACAGGAACAAGAAAAGAGTACTTACCAGTAACGAGGTTGAACTAGGTATGCAGAGATACCGACGATCAAAACCTCGGATAAGTAAACTATCGTGAGACAAAGGGATATTGGTATCATATGTAAGTGGTTCATTCGATCGCAAAGTAATCGTAGAAATATGTGGGAGCCATATGAATTTCCAGATTCCTCTATTGGTTATTGTTCGTAGAAGTGTCTCGATCATGTCCTCATAATTCACGAACCGTAGGGAGACACACTTAAGGATTTGATGTTGTTGAGTAGTTATGGAATGATGAGTAAGAGACCGAATGTTGTTTGGAGTCTCGGATGGGATCCGGGATATCACGAGGAGATCCGGAATGGTCCGAAGAATAAGATTCATATAAGGAAAGTCATGTTTCGGGGTTGGAGAATGGTTTCGGTGTTTTCATCGGGAATGTTCTAGAAGGTTCCGGAAGGTCCAGCACTCCGGAGGGAAAGGGTACATGAATGTGTCATAACAAGTTGGAATGGTTGCATCATGTACTAGGTGTCATCGCTGAGCAAAATAAAGGGATAAATCAAATCCTAGTTCGAAAAGTCAAATGCCAATTTGAAAAGTCAAACGGCAAGTTTGCTTGGTGGAGGGAGAGTAGGAAACCTACTTGGGGAGGAGTTCCTCTCCCTCCACCCGCCGGCCTTGGAGGCCGAGTTGGGGGAGGAATCTTCTCCACTGGCCGTCGCCCTCCCACCTATAAAAGGAGGGGCAGGGCTGCCCCTCTAGACCTACACCTCCACCACCCAAAACCCTAGCCCTAGCCGCCGGCCCTCCTGCAGCCGCCGCCGCCCTAGGGCAAACCCTAGCCGCCGACTTGGGGCTTTCCCCAAGCCCTAGCCGCCGGCCTAGCCCTCTCTCCTTGGTATGTCTAAACCCTAGATCACCGAGGCCTCTCTCATAGTCCACCATACTCGCTCCGGCTTAAGGCGAAGCCCTGCGAGATCTCCCCTCTACTTCCGGTACCACGACGTTGTGCTACCAGAATCACGAGGAGAGTGCCACAACCTCCGCTGCCTGCTGGAACAAGGGAGAGGAAGGTCTTCATCGAGTACCGAACGTGTGACCGACTGCGGAAGCGCTGCCGGAACGCAGCGCTGAAAGGATCGTCTACACGATCTTGAGATCGGCAAGAGTACGACTACATCACCCACGATAATCCGCTCTCGTTGAACACTTTGAAATCTTCGAGGGTGAGTTATTCCATCGACTCGTTGCTACAATCTAGTAGATAGATCTTGGCTTGTTTGTTTGTATGCGGTAGAAATTTTTTGTTTTCCATGCTACGAACCCCTACATTCTCTCTCTGTCCAGTGGACCCAATGCCCAGTCAACATCATCGTACCCAAATCTCCGAGCGAATGACCCGCTCCGCCGTTTCTTCCTCGCAGTGACGCCGCGTTGATTCCTCGCTTAAATCCCATTGATACAGTGCGTAATTACTGCCCTCACTCTTTCTACATAACCACCTCTCCCCTCCACTCCTTTCCCCTCACTCACCAACCACAGAGCGCCGCTAGGCTGTACACAATCGAGCTCACACCGCCGCGGTACCGAGAATCTCCGATAGCAAATTCCGGTGAGTCCTGACCGCCCCTGTGCCTCTGCTTCAAACGAGTGTGACCAGCATATCCTTGTGCATCCTCTGACACCTTTGGTTTGCCTGCACATGACCCAGGTCGCCGTCCCCGTTCACGCCCGCAAACGACAGAGCCGCCGCTCGACTCCGACGAGCGATTTAGGTAAAACCCGACCGCCCCTTCCCTTCTCCCTGACCCTGTCATGTTCGCCTGATCGCTGTGCATGGGGTGATGCCCTTGATTTGTGTTAGGGCGGTCCAGAATGTCGCCAACGTTGCCGTCCACCGAGCCTGAAGCTGTCCTCAACTCCGACGAGATCCCACAGCCGCAGCAGCTCGCCCCTGTCCACGCCAACAACACCTTGAGCATCCTCACAGCCTTGCGATGCCGGTAAGCATCGCCACTACCCCTAGCCCTATCTGGAATCGCCGAACCACCTTCGCCAGTAGCGCCGCCGCCGCCAACATCCATTTGCGCCGCCCATCTGTGGTCAGTGTAGTTAGCGCCGTTAGATCTAAATCTAAGGGGCAAGATTAGATCACTTAATCAAAATGGTATGAGCAGATCTGGCCATGCACTGTCACTTAAATCCAATGGCCCCTGTTGATCGATCTGTGCGAAACGGTATCATCCAATAGAAACAGTCCACGTGGCCTAGCCTGTCTGTTTGAAATTCCAGAAATGATTTTTGAATGTTTAAACTTGTAAAATTCATAACTTTTGTTTTGCTTATCCAAAAAGTGCAAATAAGATACCATTGGAATCACAAAAATAAATCCTACACATCTATGGGCTTAGTTTTGTATTTTGTTTCTGTTAAAATGGAATTTTATGCAGAGATATTTGTAGGCCTAATTTGTGTATAAAAATTATTTAAAATGTTTTAAAAGCCAAATTAAGTTTATTTGGTGTATAAATGTTTAGTTTATTGTTCAGTACTGTTTTACTTGTATTGTTTGATTTAGAAAAAAATCATCACATAGCATTGCATGCATTCATATATTTTTGCTTGATTATTTGAAATATGAATTTGGTGCTATCATTTTATGTGTAGATTTTGGTGCTAGTGGTGATTGTGACTGTGAGGATTGTTGTTACTCCCCCAACTACCAAGTCAAGTGGTGCTTCATATTTTGTCCCAATATTTTGACTATGCATTAGTGATATTTTGTATAGGGCTTGCATGATAATTTTGCTAAGTATCTATATGTTATGCTTGGGAAATCCTAGTAGTTGTAGAATTGTTAGTATTTTCTCTAAGTTAAGATATTTGCTATTTCCATGCTTAGCCTAGCTAATAGTAACCAAGGGTGGATTATATACATATGCTATGGAAAATATTGCTAAGTCATTGACTTGTGTTTTGCTTAATAAAACAACTAAGTGAATGAATCACCTGGGTGGAATGGTTGATTGGGTTATGTTGAGTGGTTACACAAAGGCCCATATCTATGGTTTACCTTGTGTATCACACTTGTGGAAAGCCACCCAGGAACAAAGGGATTTGAGATGCCATATGTTAAGAAGCTTCTAGTGCAGCCACATGGCATTATGGGCTCTGCCTGGATCATATAGGTTGCAATAACTTAGCCAAATGGATAGTTCATGGTAGAGGGATGATAGGTTTGGAACGTGTCCATTTTGGTCTAAGGGAAGGCTTCTGAAAGGTCCTGTCTTGATGAAAGTCAAGCCTTGTGGGGAAAGTGCACCACCTCTGCAGAAGGAAGAATCTAAGTACTTAGCCGTGTCGCCGGAAAAGGACAATTTGAGCATCAAGACATGGAAGCTATCAAGAATCTCCTCATCCCAATTTCTAAGTTAAAAACTTGTGGTTGAACAAGGGTGAAGGTTCACCAATGTCTATTGGTGGTTCCTTGGGAGTTTTTGTTTAGTGTTTTCAACTAATAGGTAAAACCTATTTTGAGCAAAGCAAGCCTAAGCTACACTTAGCCAGATTCATGTAGAAGCTAGACATTTTTATTCTACTAAGGTATCACTTGCCAATACTATTCCAATGTATTGACCCACTATGGCTGTAACTTGTGATGTTGCAGGTTACTCTGATGAAGATTAGGGTTATGAGTCTACACTCAACATGCTTGCCTGTGGCACATGAAGATGAATACTTTTATTTATAATTGTTAAGTTAAACTCTTGTACTAGCCTATGGCTATGGAGTTGTAAAAGACTATGTTATCTCTGGAATGACGATGTAATAATGACCTTTGTATCTGTGTACTTCATCTTAAACTATGGATGCTAGCATTTGATCCAGGGACTACCATTGCAATCATAGGGACCTTTACCTTTATAAAGGTGGGGTCTTACAGATGGTATCAGAGCCAGGTTGAATGCTTCAAGTGTAAGAAGATGGGGCACTATGCTAATGAGTGCCCAGAAAAGAAAGTTGATGGTGCCAACAAGCCCAATCCCTTCCAAAAGGGACAAGTGAAACACATCAATGTGGAAGAAATATATGAGGAACCTGATGCTGTGGCTGGTAAGTTCAAACTCAATTCTGTTCCAGCACTTGTTCCTTTTGATACTGGCGCATCACATTCATTCATATCAAGATCATTTGTTGATATAAATGTACTTCCAGTTGAAACTATTGGGTGTCCTATAAAAGTAAGTTCTCCTGGTGGATAAATGATAGTGAACTCGGGATGTCATGACCTAGTGATAGAATCTGGGAATTATAAGTTTCCTATTAATCTGATAATCCTAAATTCCCAAGGATTGGATGTCATTTTGGGAATGGATTGGATGACTAAGTACAAGGGAGTGCTAGACTGTGCCAACCATACTGTCACACTCACAACCCCGGATAATAAAAGGATTAGATTCAAGTCTAATTTTGAATCAAAAGGGAGCAAGCTAAATTCTCTTAAGGGGGTTAGCATAGACAGTGTGCTAATTGCGAGAGAATATCTGGATGTGTTTCCGGAGGAATTGTCGAGAATGCCCCCAGATAGAAATGTAGAATTTCTGATTGACTTGTTGCCAGGATCTGGACCAATAGCAAAGAGACCTTACAAGATGTCAGTTGATGAGTTGAAGGAACTCAAGAAACAACTTAGAGAACAGTTGTAGAAAGGATTTATTCAACCAAGTTCTTCATCTTGGGGAGCACCAGTCTTGTTTGTTGAAAAGAAAGATAGAAGTCAAAGGTTATGCATAGATTATCGTTCACTTAATGAGGTGACTATCAAGAACAAGTACCCTTTGCCCAGAATCAATGACTTGTTTGATCAGTTAGAAGGAGCCCGTGTGTTCTCAAATATTGATCTTTGATCAGGCTATTTTCAGCTAAAGATAAGGGAACAAGACATACCTAAGACTGCTTTCACCACTAGGTATGGATTGTATGAGTACACCGTGATGCCATTTGGTTTGACCAATGCACTAGCCTACTTCATGAACATGATGAACAAGGTGTTCATGGAATTTCTTGACAAATTCGTTGTTGTATTCATCGATGACATTTTGATCTACTCCAAGAGCAATGAAGAGCATGAAGAACATTTACGATTGATACTTTAGAAGCTTAGAGAGCATAAGCTGTATGCCAAATTTAGTAAGTGTGAATTCTGTATGAATGAAGTCAGATTTCTTGGACACATTGTGTGTGGAGATGGTGTAGTAGTTGATCCCGCAAAAGTGTCAGCTATAACTGAATGGGAATCTCCTAAGTCAGTGAAAGAAGTTCGTAGTTTCCTTGTCTTGGCAGGATACTATAGAAGATTCATTGAGAATTTCTCCAAGGTAGCTAAGCCAATGACGGAGTTACTTAAAAAAGAAAAGAAATTTGATTGGACTAAAGGATGTGATCCAAGAGTTGAAGAAGAGACTAATGACAGCACCAGTCTTATGTCTGCCAGATTTGGAGAAGGATTTCCAAGTTTATTGTGATGCATCTCATCAAGGATTAGGTGCAATTTTAATGCAAGAAGGGAAAGTTGTGGCTTATGCCTCAAGACAACTCAAAACTCATGAAATGAATTACCCTATGTTGGATATATGCCCTAGAGGCAATAATAAATGTAGTTATTATTATATCTTTGTGTTTATGATAAATGTTTACATTCATGCTATAATAGTATTAACAAGGAAACACTAATACTTGTGTGATTTGTAAACTAAATTAGAGTCCCTAGTAAAGCCTCTTTATAATACTAGCTTGTTGGTTAATAAATGATTGTGGTTTCCCTATCATGAACATTGAGATGTTATTAACAACAAGATCATATCGTTAGGAGAATGGTATGATGGACATACTCCTATAGATAAGCGTAGCATAAAGATCAAGTCATTTTAATAGTTCAATTGCTATATGCTTTCTGATACATAGTAACCTAATTCCTTCGACCATGAGATCATGCATATCACCATCACCGGAAGGATGCTTTGATGACATCAAACACCGCACCGTAACTGGGTGGTTATAAAGGTGGCATTGAGTGTTCGGAAAGTATGGGTTGAGACACATGGATCAAGAGTGGGATTTGTCCATCCATATGACGGATAGATATACTCTGGGCCCTCTCGGTGGAATGTCATCCAATTGGCTTGCAAGCATGTGACTGGATCACAAGGGATCACATATCACGGGAACGAGAAAAGAGTACTTACCAGTAACGAGGTTGAACTAGGTATGCAGAGATACCGACGATCAAAACCTCGGATAAGTAAACTATCATGAGACAAAGGGATATTGGTATCATATGTAAGTGGTTCATTCGATCGCAAAGTAATCGTAGAAATATGTGGGAGCCATATGAATTTCCAGATTCCTCTATTGGTTATTGTTCGTAGAAGTGTCTCGATCATGTCCTCATAATTCACGAACCGTAGGGAGATACACTTAAGGATTCGATGTTGTTGAGTAGTTATGGAATGATGAGTAAGAGACCGAATGTTGTTTGGAGTCTCGGATGGGATCCGGGATATCACGAGGAGATCCGGAATGGTCCGAAGAATAAGATTCATATAAGGAAAGTCATGTTTCGGGGTTGGAGAATGGTTTTGGTGTTTTCATCGGGAATGTTCTAGAAGGTTCCGGAAGGTCCAGCACTCCGGAGGGAAAGGGTACATGAATGTGTCATAACAAGTTGGAATGGGTGCATCATGTACTAGGTGTCATCGCTGAGCAAAATAAAGGGAGAAATCAAATCCTAGTTTGAAAAGTCAAACGCCAATTTGAAAAGTCAAACGACAAGTTTGCTTGGTGGAGGGAGAGTAGGAAACCTACTTGGGGAGGAAGTCCTCCTCCCTCCACCCGCCGGCCAAGGAGGCCGAGTTGGGGGAGGACTACCTTCTCCCAACCGGCGCCCTCCCACCTATAAAAGAAGGGGTAGGGGTGCCCCTCTTCCCTACACCTCAAACCCTAGCTCCTGCGCGCCTCCACCTCCAAGTGCAGCCGTCGCCTAGGGTTTCCCCTCCAACTCGGCGACTTGGGGCTTCCCCAAGCCCTAGCCGCCGGCCACACCCTCCCCTTGGTGCCTCTAAACCCTAGATCGCCAAGGCCTCTCTCATAGTCCACCATACTCGCTCCGGCTTAAGGCGAAGCCCTTCGAGATCTCCCCTCTACTTCCGGTACCACGCCGTCGTGCTGCCGGAATCGCGAGGAGAGTGCTACAACCTCCGCTGCCTGCTGGAACAAGGGAGAGGAAGGTCTTCATCGAGTACCGAACGTGTGACCGACTGCGGAAGCGCTGCCGGAACGCAGCGCCGGAAGGATCGTCTACACGATCTTGAGATCGGAAAGAGTACGAGTACATCACCCACGAGAATCCGCTCTCGTTAAACACTTTGGAATCTTCGAGGGTGAGTTATTCCATTGACTCGTTGCTACAATCTAGTAGATAGATCTTGGCTTGTTTGTTTGTATGCGGTAGAAATTTTTTGTTTTCCATGCTACGAACCCCTACAGTGGTATCAGAGCCGTGTCTATATGTAGATCTGTTGCACGAGTAGAACACAATGGTCATTGTGGGCGGTGGTGCTTTTATTATCAATTGCTTCTTGTGTACTTTGCATCTTGCGGTATGATGGGATGAAGCGGCCCGGGCTAACCTTACATGACATCGTTCATGAGACTTGCTCCACGCTCAACATGCAACTTGTATTGCATAAGTGGCTTTGCGGGTGTCTGTCTCTCTCATTATAGTATAGATCCAATTTACAACGGGCACTTGATAGTTCAAACATCAACGTTGTGGTTCTAGTTCATAAGTTAGATCGACACTTACTGAAAGCCCCAAACCACGTAAAATATGCAAAGAAATTAGAGGCGTCTAACTTTGTTTTGCAGGGGTGTGCTGTGATGTGATATGGCCATGATTGTGATTATATTTGATGTATGCAATGTTCCTTATTGTAAGTTGGAAACCGGCAGGAGCCATATGGTTGTCTTTAATTTCTGTTAAGACCCGCGTGTCTATTCAAAGTAGTTGTAATAGTTGAAGCTGGTGGACGACAACCATGGAGCAGCGTCATTGACCTTGATGCAATGTCGGTGATGATGGAGATCATGTTCGTGCTTGAAGATGGAGATCGGAAGCACAAAGAAGAAAGGCCATATCATATCACATATTATGAATTGCATGTGATGTTAATCCTTTATGCATCTTGTATTGCTTAGTTCACGACAGTAGCATTATAAGATGATCCCTCATGCACATGAATTTCAAGTTCTAAAGTGTTCATCCTTAGTAAGCACCGTTGCTAAAGCTTGTTGTTTCGAAGCACCACGTGATGATCGGGTGTGTTAGATTCTACAAGTGTATACAACGTGAGCAAGCCAGATTTGCTCATGCGGAAGCTAAGGTTTGATCTTGACGAGCCTAGCATGTACAGACATGGTCTTGGAACACAGATCACCGAAAGGTAAATCATGAATCATATAGTAGATATGATGAACATGTTGATTGTTCGCCATTGAAGCTACATCAACTCTCGTGATGATCAGTTTTGATGTGGTGGATTTGATTCATGTGATCACTAAAACAATGTGAGGGATATTGTTTTGAGTGGGAGTTCACCTAGATTAATTTAACTATTGATTAGAACTCAATTTGTCATAAACTTAGTCTAAACTATTGCAAATATGTTGTAGATCAATGGCGGCCCCTACCATCAATTTTAATGCGTTCCTAGAGAAAGAAAAGTTGGAAAACAATGGAAGCAACTTCGCGGATTGGTTCCACAATTTGAGGATCGTCCTCAATGCTGGTAATTTGACCTATGTGCTGGATGCACCGTTGGGTGACCCACCTGCAGCTACTGCTACCGATGAAGTAAAGAATGTTTACCTCGCTCGGAAAACTCAGTACTCCACAGTTCAGTGTGCTATCTTGTATGGTTTAGAATCGGAGCTTCAGAAAAGGTTTGAGAATTCAGACCCACATGATATTGTCCGTGAACTCAAACTGATATTTGAGACTCACGCGGCAGTTGAGAGCTATGACGCTTTTGAAAAGTTCTTTAACTGTAAGATGGAAGAGGGCAGCTCCGTCAGTGAGCATCTGCTTAAGATGTCTGGGCGCGCAAACAAACTCCAAAGCTTGGGTATAGTGATTCCTAATGCTTTGGGGATTTACCGTGTCCTCCAATCACTACCACCAAGTTACAAGAACTTTGTGATGAACTACAATATGCAAAGCATAAATAAGCAGTTTCCAGAACTCTTCTCCATGTTAAAATCTGCAGAAGTGGAGATCAAGAAAGAGCACCAAGTGTTGATGGTCAATAAGACCACCAAATTCAAGAAAGGCAAGTCTAAGCAAAAGGGAGACTTCAAGAAGGGTGGTAAGAAAGTTACCGCACCAACGAAGAAGACCAAGGCTGGACCTAAGCCTGATACTGAGTGCTTTTACTACAAGGGAGAAGGTCACTGGAAGCGGAATTGCCCAAAGTACTTGGCGGATTTGAAGAACGGCAACATCAAGAAGAAAGGTATATCCGATATACATGTTATTGATGTGTATCTCACTAGTACTCGTAGTAGTGCCTGGGTATTTGATACTGGTTCGGTTGCTCATATTTGTAACTCGAAACAGGTGCTGCAGAATAAACGGAAGCTAGCGAAGAACGAGGTGACGATGCGCGTAGGAAATGGATCAAAGGTTGATGTGATCGCGGTCGGCATGCTACCTCTTCATCTACCATCGGGATTAGTTTTATACTTAAATAATTGTTATTTGGTGCCTGCGTTAAGCATGAACATTATATCGGGATCTTGTTTATTGCGAGACGGTTACTTGTTTAAGTCCGAGAATAATGGTTGTTCGATTTATATGAGTAATATGTTTTATGCACATGCACCTTTGATAGATGGTCTATTCTTATTGAATCTCGATAGTGGAAATACACATATTAATAACATTGAAGCTAAACGTTTGAAATCGAGCGATAACTCAACCTATATGTGGGATTGTCGTCTTGGTCACATTGGAGTGAAGCGTATGAAGAAACTCCATTCCGATGGACTTCTTGAATCACTTGATTTCGAATCACTTGAAAGATGCGAAGCATGTCCGATGGGTAAAATGACTAAGACTCCATTTTCTGGTATGATGGAGCGAGCTACGGACTTATTGGAAATCATACATACCAATGTGTGTGGTCCAATGAGTGTAGCATCGCGCGGTGGTTATCGGTATGTTCTTACCTTCACGGATGACTTGAGTAGATATGGGTATATCTATTTCATGAAACATAAGTCCAAAACTTTCGAGAAGTTTAAGGAATTTCAAAGTGAGGTGGAGAATCATCGTAACAAGAAGATTAAATTTCTACGTTCTGATCGTGGAGGTGAATATCTAAGTTACGAGTTTGGCGAGCATTTGAAGAAATGCGGAATACTTTCACAATTGACACCGCCGGGAACACCACAGCGTAATGGTGTGTCCGAACGTCGTAATCGAACTCTCTTAGATATGATGCGTTCTATGATGTCACTTACAGATTTACCGCTATCATTTTGGGGTTATGCATTAGAAACAACCGCATTCACTTTAAATAAGGCACCATCTAAATCCGTTGAAACGACACCGTATGAATTATGGTTTGGGAAGAAACCTAAATTTTCGTTCCTTAAAGTTTGGGGTTGCGAAGCCTATGTAAAGAAGTTACAGCCGGACAAGCTTGAACCCAAAGCGAAAAAATGCGTCTTCATAGGATACCCAAAGGAAACTATTGGGTATACCTTCTATCATAGATCCGAAGGCAAAATCTTCGTTGCCAAGAATGGATCCTTTCTAGAGAAGGAATTTCTCTCGAAAGAAGTGACTGGAAGGAAAGTAGAACTCGACGAGGTTGTCGAACCTTCTCTCGAAATTGCGAGTAGCGTAGCACCGGAAGAAGTTCCTGTGGTGCCTACACCAATAAGAGAGGAAGCTAATGATGATGATCATGAAACTTCGGTTGTAGTTGCTACAGAACCTCGCAGGTCAACGAGAACTCGTACCACTCCTGATTGGTATGATCCCGTTATGAGTGTCATGTTGGTAGATAACACCGATGACCCTGCGACATATGAGGAAGCGATGATGAGCCCAGATTCCAATAAATGGCAAGAAGCCATGAAATCCGAGATTGGATCCATGTACAAAAACCAAGTATGGACTTTGGTGGACTTACCGGATGGCCGGAAGGCTGTCGAGAACCAATGGATTTTCAAGAAGAAAACAGATGCTGATGGTAATGTTACTGTCTATAAAGCTCGACTTGTCGCAAAAGGGTTTCGAAAAATTCAAGGAGTTGACTACGATGAGAAGTTCTCACCAGTAGCGAAGCTAAAGTCTGTAAGGATTTTGTTAGCAATCGCTGCATATTATGATTATGAGATATGGCAGATGGATGTCAAAACAGCATTCCTCAATGGAGACATTGATGAAGAGTTGTATATGATGCAACCCAAAGGTTTTGTCGATCCTAAAGATGCTAACAAGGTATGCAAACTTCAACGGTCCATATATGGATTGAAGCAAGCATCCCGAAGTTGGAATCAACGTTTTGATAAGGTAATCAAAAGTTTTGGTTTTATACAAACTTATGGAGAAGCTTGTATTTACAAGAAAGTGAGTGGGAGCTCTGTAGCATTCTTAATACTATATGTAGATGACATATTGTTGATTGGGAAAGATGTAGACCTTCTTAATAGTGTCAAGGAATATATGAATAATAGTTTTTCAATGAAAGATCTAGGCGAAGCAGCTTACATATTAGGCATAAAGATTTATAGAGATAGATCGAGATGCCTAATATCATTGTCACAAAGTACATATTTGGACAAAGTTCTAAAGAGGTTTGGAATGGAAGATAGCAAGAAAGGGTTCTTGCCCATGTTGCCCAATACGACCTTGAGTAAAACTCAAAGTCCAGTAACGGCAGAAGATAGAGAAAGGATGAGTAAGACTCCCTATGCCTCAGCCATAGGATCTCTAATGTATGCCATGCTATGTACTAGACCCGACATTTCATATGCTGTTAGTTTGACTAGCAGATATCAAAGTGATCCAGGAGTGGATCACTGGACGGCGGTCAAAAACATCCTTAAGTACTTAAGAAGAACTAAGGATATGGTTCTTTCTTATGGAGGTGATGAACAGCTCGTTGTTAATGGTTACACCGATGCTAGTTGGAACACCGATCCGGATGATTCTAAATCTCAATCTGGATACGTATTTACTTTGAATGGTGCAGCAGTTAGCTGGAGGAGTGCAAAGCAAAGTGTTGTGGCGAGATCTTCAACTGAATCGGAATACATAGCTGCTTCGGAGGCTTCACAAGAAGCGATATGGATGAAGGAGTTCATTACAGAGCTCGGTGTGGTTCCAAGTGCGCTGGACCCAATGTCTATCTACTGTGATGACATGGGCGCCATAGCCAATGCGCAAGAACCAAGGTCACACAAGAAGCTGAAGCACATCAAGCTACGTTTTCACACTATTCGAGAACATGTCCAAGATGGTGACATAAAGATTTGCGAAGTACACACAGATCTGAATGTGGCGGATCCGTTCACTAAACCTCTCCCGAGGGCAAAACATGACCAACACCAAACTGCCATGGGTGTTTGGTATATTACCATGTAATCTAGATTAGTTGACTCTAGTGCAAGTGGGAGACTGTTGGAGATATGCCCTAGAGGCAATAATAAATGTAGTTATTATTATATCTTTGTGTTTATGATAAATGTTTACATTCATGCTATAATAGTATTAACAAGGAAACATTAATACTTCTGTGATTTGTAAACTAATTTAGAGTCCCTAGTAAATCCTCTTTGTAATAATAGCTTGTTGGTTAATAAATGATTGTGGTTTCCCTATCATGAACATTGAGATGTTATTAACAACAAGATCATCTCGTTAGGAGAATGGTATGATGGACATACTCCTATAGATAAGCGTAGCATAAAAATCAAGTCATTTTAATAGTTCAATTGTTATATGCTTTCTGATACATAGTAACCTCATTCCTTCGACCATGAGATCATGCATATCACCATTACCGGAAGGATGCTTGGTAACATCAAACACCACACCGTAACTGGGTGGTTATAAAGGTGGCATTGAGTGTTCGGAAAGTATTGGTTGAGACACATGGATCAAGAGTGGGATTTGTCCATCCATATGACGGATAGATATACTCTGGGCCCTCTCGGTGGAATGTCATCCAATTGGCTTGCAAGCATGTGACTGGCTCACAAGGGATGACATATCACGGGAACGAGAAAAGAGTACTTATCTGTAACGAGGTTGAACTAGGTATGCAGAGATACCGACGATCAAAACCTCGAATAAGTAAACTATCATGAGACAAAGGGAAATTGGTATCGTATGTAAGTGGTTCATTCGATCGCAAAGTAATCGTAGAAATATGTGGGATCCATATGAATTTCCAGATTCCTCTATTGGTTATTGTTCGGAGAAGTGTCTCGATCATGTCCGCATAATTCACGAACCGTAGGGAGACACACTTAAGGATTCGATGTTGTTGAGTAGTTATGGAATGATGAGTAAGAGACTGAATGTTGTTCGGAGTCTCGGATGGGATCCGGGATATCACGAGGAGATCGGAATGGTCCGGAGAATAAGATTCATATAAGGAAAGTCCTGTTTCGGGGTTGGAGAATGGTTCCGGTGTTTTCATCGGGAATGTTCTAGAAGGTTCCGGAAGGTCCGGCACTCCAGAGGGGAAGGGTACATGAATGTGTCATAACAAGTTGGAATGGTTGCATCATGTACTAGGTGTCATCGCTGAGCAAAATAAAGGGAGAAATCAAATCCTAGTTTGAAAAGTCAAACGCCAATTTGAAAAGTCAAACGGCAAGTTTGCTTGGTGGAGGGAGAGTAGGAAACCTACTTGGGAAGGAAGTCCTCCTCCCTCCACCTGCCGGCCAAGGAGGTCGAGTTGGGGGAGGACTCCCTCCTCCCAACCGGCGCCCTCCCACCTATAAAAGAAGGGGCAGGGGTGCCCCTCTTCCCTACACCTCAAACCCTAGCTCCTGCGCGCCTCCACCTCCACGTGCACCCGCCGCCGCCTAGGGTTTCCCCTCCAACTTGGCGACTTGGGGCTTCCCCAAGCCCTAGCCACCGGCCACACCCTCCCCTTGGTGCCTCTAAACCCTAGATCGCCAAGGCCTCTCTCATAGTCCACCATACTCGCTTCGGCTTAAGGCGAAGCCCTTCGAGATCTCCCCTCTACTACCGGTACCACGCCGTCGTGCTGCCGGAATCACGAGGAGAGTGCTACAACCTCCGCTGCCTGCTGGAACAAGGGAGGGGAAGGTCTTCATCGAGTACCGAACGTGTGACCAACTGCGGAAGCGCTGCCGGAAGGATCGTCTACACGATCTTGAGATCAGCAAGAGTACGACTACATCACCCACGAGAATCCGCTCTCGTTAAACACTTTGGAATCTTCGAGGGTGAGTTATTCCATCGACTCGTTGCTACAATCTAGTAGATAGATCTTGGCTTGTTTGTTTGTATGCGGTAGAATTTTTTTGTTTTCCATGCTACGAACCCCTACAGCCTACTCATGATTTGGAGTTAGCCTCTGTTGTCCATGCCCTCAAAACATGGAGACATTATCTTTTCGGAAAGCGATGTGAAGTGTTCACAGATCACAAAAGTTTGAAGTATATCTTCACTCAGAAAGAAATCAACATGAGACAAAGAAGATGGCTAGAACTCATCAAGGACTATGACTTGAGTTTGCAATACCACCCCGGTAAAGCAAATGTTGTACCGGATGCATTAAGCCGTAAACTTTATGTGAATGGCCTTACTAAAGGAGAGTTGCCAGATGATCTGTGTGCCCAATTCAAGGATCTCAGATTGGAGATAGTGCCTGAAGTACATCTCATGTCATTGGATGTTCAACCCACCTTGTTGGACAAAATCAAGGAATCCCAAAAGACGGATAACGAAATTGAAGAGATTAAGGAAAAGATTGGCAACGGAAAAGCCAAAGGATTCCATGAAGACGAACAAGGTACTTTATGGTATGGAAAACGTATATGTATTCCGCAAGATCCAGAGCTTTGGAAACTGATTTTACAAGAAGCACACAACTCACCATATTCCATTCATCCGGGTAACACCAAAATGTACATGGATGTGAAGGAAAGATTTTGGTGGAATAATCTCAAGAAAGATATCGCTGAACATATTGCTTTGTGTGATGTATGTAGTAGAGTGAAAGCGGAACATCAGAAACCAGCAGGATTGTTGCAACCACTACCTATTCCTGATTGGAAGTGGGACAAGATTGGTATGGATTTCATCACTGGACTGCCAAGGACTAGATCAGGATATGATTCTATTTGGGTCGTAGTGGATCGCCTAACTAAAGTGGCTCATTTCATACCCGTGAAGACAACCTATATAAGTGCTAAGTTAGCCAAGATCTATATGAATAGGATTGTGTGTTTGCATGGAGTGCCCAAGAGTATTGTGTCTGATAGGGGAACTCAATTCACTACCCATTTTTGGAGGCAACTGCATGAGTCATTGGGAACGAGATTGGAATTCAGCACTGCTTTTCACCCCCAGACTGATGGACAGACAGAAAGGACCAACCAGATTTTAGAGGATATGTTGAGGGCATGTGCCCTAGAATATGGAGCTAGTTGGGATGAAAGTCTGCCTTACGTGGAATCTCTTATAACAAAAGCTATCAAGCCAGTATTGAGATGGCACCATTTGAGTTTCTCTATGGGATAAAGTGTACTACACCATTGCTATGGAATGGTGTTGGAGAAAGGAACTTGTTCGGGCCAGAACTAATCAAGGAAGCTAAAGAGAAAGTCAAGTTGGTAAAGGACGGATTGAAGATAGCACAGTCCCGACAGAAGAGCTACGCGGACCCAAAGCGTAGAGAAGTCACCTATGAGGTGGGTGATAGAGCTTACCTTAGAGTATCACCACTTCGTGGAGTAAAAAGGTTTGGAGTCAAAGGAAAATTGCCCCCAAGATATGTTGGACCATTCAAGATTCTGAGCCGCAAAGGAGAAGTGGCATATGAGATTGAATTGCCTGAATCATTGCCTGCCGTTCACAATGTGTTTCATGTGAGTCAGTTAAAGAAATGCCATCCGGAGATGGAAGAGACTTCTTTGAAGGATACTATACCTTTGGAAGAATTCCAATTGGAAAGTGATCTCACTTATGAGGAAAAACCTATCAAGATTCTCGAGACTGCAGAAAGAGTTACTCAGACAAAGACTATCAAATTCTGCAAAGTTCAGTGGAACCACCACAACGAGGAAGAAGCAACATGGGAAAGAGAAGATGATCTTCAGAAAGACCACCCTCACCTATTTGCTAGCTAATCCGAATCTCGAGGGCGAGATTCACCTTAAGGGGGTTAGATTTGTAACATCCCCAAAATCATAATTTGTAAAGCTTGCATAGCATTCATAAGCATTTGATCTTTTTCAAATAAATTTTAAACAAAAGAAACCACATTTATGCCTATTACTTATTCAAGTGAGGCAAGGGTTATTATTATTTTCTATTTATGCTTAGTATTTGCTCAGCATTGTTTTGAAAGTGAATACATGCTACACAATTTTTTTTCAAAAACAATTCAAATTCAAAACCATTTGTATGCCTATTAGAAATATTTATCTAAGGGCATAGTTTTAAACTTTATTTTCAAACCCAAAATGATTTTGAGTATAAATGGATGCTTTACACATCCTAGGACACAAGAAATACAGAATAAAATTCTGGAAGAAATTTGAATTGAAATAGATTTGAAACACTTATTCAAATTCAAATCAGAAATCAAAATAGAAAAAGAAAAAGATTAAAAAAATAAAGCCAGTGACCTAACTAACCCAACCCACCCGCGGCCCAGTAGCCAGCCCAGCAAGCCCACCCAGGAAAACCCCTTCCCTCTCTGTTTCTCACTCACGCACGAACCCCCCCTCTCTCTGTCGAGTGGACCCAATGCCCAGTCAGCATCATCGTCCCCAAATCTCTGTGCGAATGACCCGCTCCGCCGTTTCTTCCTCGCAGTGACGCCGCGTTGATTCCTCATTTAAATCCCATTGATACATCGCATAATTACCGCCCTCGCTCTGGCTACATAACCACCTCTCCACTCCGCTGCTTTCCCCTCACTCACCAACCACAGAGCGTTGCTAGGCTGTCCACAATCGATCTCACACCGCCGTGGTACCGAGCATCTCCGACAGCAAATTCCGATGAGTCCTGACCGCCCCTGTGCCTATGATTCAAACGAGTGTGACTAGCATATCCTTGTGCATCCTCTAACATCTTTTGTTTGCCTGCGCATGACCCAGTTCCCCGTCCCCGTTCACGCCCACAAACGACAGAGCCGCCGCTCGACTCCGACGAGCGATTTAGGTAAAACCCGACCGCCCCTTGCCTTCTCCCTGACCCTGCATGTTCGCCTGATCGCTTTTCACGCGCTGATGCCCTTGCTTTGTGTTAGGGCAGTCCATAACGTCGCCAACGTCGCCGTCCACCCGAGCCTGACGCTGTCCTCAACTCCGTCGAGCTCCCACGGCCGCAGCAGTTTGCCCCTGTCCACGCCAACAACACCTTGAGCATCCTCGCAGCCTTGCGACGCTGATAAGCATCCCCACTGCCCCTAGACCTCTGTGGAATCGTCGGACCACCGTCGCCAGTAGCGCCGCCGCCAACACGCATTCGCGCCGCCCATCTGTGGTCAGTTTAGTTAGCGCCGTTAGATCTAGATCTAAGGGGCAAGATTAGATCACTTAATCGAAACGATATGAGCAGATCTGACCGTGCACTGTCACTTAAATCCAACAGCCCTCGTTGATCGATCCGTGCGAAACGGTATCAGCCAATATAAATAGTCCACGTGGCCTAGCCCGTCTGTTTGAAATTCCAGAAATGATTTTTGAATGTTTAAACTTGTAAAATTCATAACTTTTGTTCTGCTTTTCCCAAAAATGCAAATAAGATACCATTGGAATCACAAAAATAAATCCTACACATCTATGGGCTTAGTTTTGTATTTTGTTTCTATTAAAATGGAATTTTAGGCAGAGACATTTGTAGGCCTAATTTGTGTATAAAAATTATTTGGAAAATGTTTTAAAGGCCAAATTAAGCTTATTTGGTGTATAAATGTTTAGTTTATTCTTCAGTACTGTTTACTTGTCTTATTTGATTTAGAAAAAATCATCACATAGCATTTGCATGCATTCATATATTTTTGGTTGATTATTTGAAATATGAATTTGGTGCTATCATTTTATGTGTAGATTTTGGTGCTAGTGGTGATTGTGACTGTGAGGATTGTTTTTACTCCCCCAATTATCAAGGAAAGTGGTGCTTCATATTTTGTCCCAATATTTTGACTATGCATTAGTGATATTTTGTATAGGGCTTGCATGATAATTTTGCTAAGTATCTATATGCTATGCTTGGGAAATCCTAGTAGTTGTAGAATTGTTAGTATTTTCTCTAAGTTAAGATATTTGCTATTGCCATTCTTAGCCTAGATAATAGTAACCAAGGTTGGATTATATACATATGCTATGGAAAATATTGCTAAGTCATTGACTTGTGTTTTGCTTAATAAAACAACTAAGTGAATGAATCACCTGGGTGGAATGGTTGATTGGGTTATGTTGAGTGGTTACACAAGGCCCATATCTATGGTTTACCTTGTGTATCACACTTGTGGAAAGCCACCCAGGAACAAAGGGATTTGAGATGTCATATGTTAAGAAGCTTCTAGTGCAGCCACATGGCATTATGGGCTCTGCCTAGATCATATAGGTTGCAATAACTTAGCCAAATGGACAGTTGGTGGTAGAGGGATGATATGTTTGGAACGCATCCATTTTGGTCTAAGGGAAGGCTTCTGAAAGGTCCTGTCTTGATGAAAGTCAAGTCTTGTGGGGAAAGTGCACCACCTCTGCAGAAGGAACAATCTAAGTACTTAGCCGTGTCCCCGGAAAAGGACAATTTGGGCATCAAGACATGGAAGCTATCAAGAATCTCCTCATCCCAATTTCTAAGTTAAAAACTTGTGGTTGAACAAGGGTGAAGGTTCACCAATGTCTATTGGTGGTTCCTTGAGAGTTTTTGCTAAACAAAACCTTAGTGTTTTCAACTAATAGGTAAAACCTATTTTGAGCAAAGCAAGCCTAAGCTACACTTAGCCAGATTCATGTAGAAGCTAGACATTTTTATTCTACTAAGGTATCACTTGCCAATACTATTCCAATGTATTGACCCACTGTGGTTGTAACTTGTGATGTTGCAGGTTACTCCGATGAAGATTAGGGTTATGAGTCTACACTCAACATGCTTGCCTGTGGCACATGAAGATGAAGACTTTTATTTATAATTGTTAAGTTAAACTCTTGTACTAGCATATGGCTATGGAGTTGTAAAAGACTATGTTATCTCTGGAATGATGATGTTATAATGACCTTTGTATCTGTGTACTTCATCTTAAACTATGGATGCTAGCATTTGATCCAGGGACTAGCATTGCAATCACAGGGACCTTTGCCTTTATAAAGGTGGGGTCTTACAGGGACAAGCAAGAGCCTAGCTTGGGGGAGTTGACGAGTCCAAAATTGAAGCATATTTACGTGTTGTTTTTGCATAAATAGAGTAGAGATCTTTATATTTCACTGCGTTTGTGCACACCTATTGTCTTTATTTCAAGAGGATCCTAAATCATTAAGTCTTATATGAACATATCAATTAGACCTATCATATTATCCTATAATATAATATTTTTAAGTGATAAAAGTCATTTTATGGATTTACCTTCGCACCTGAGAGAATACCAAACGAGGGGAAGCAACCTTTGCCGATAACGACCGGTGGTACGAGCAGAGCCCGCCCGTACCGTCCGCCTGTACCAGGTGCCATCGGGTTAGCCTTGTCAAATACTTTCTCCCCACGAAGACGTTGGAGAGATCCGACATTCACAGCCACTAGAAACCACGAAAAACCATACCTAAAAGGGATATGAAGGAGGAACTTGGCTGGAGTAAAATCTCTGCTGATTCATGGATCATTGGAGGACAACGCATCATCCCTTTCATCATCAACCGCTGCATCTACATCACCACCATTACCCCCATTCTCCATCCATTAGATCTTGTTGTAATTTTATATTCAATTGTGGTTTGCATTAGATCTATTTCAGTGCTTTTATCCATCCATTTGATTATGATGATGTCGCTGATTGCTTCCATGTTTGATTAGTTCCTTTGTTCTTGGGAATATGGAGAAACCCTAGCACTATTATGAATTTGCAATAAAGATGATATATTCTTGTGTCCATATGACTTGCCTGTCTATAATTGATTTATAATTTGTGTTTGATCTCTCTCTTTAGATGGTATGTGAAGTCGACCACATACCATACCCGGAATGACCCCATGACAGATTGGCGCCGGCTCATGAACTACACGGTCAAAGGTGGAATAAAGAGGGACTCCCTAAGCTAATTACGATATCCACGGGGAAACCCTTAATTGCGGTGGTATATATGGGTGACTACTCTCAGGCATCGCAGTGGTTATTTAGAGATGACCTCACTCTTGGATCAACAAAGTGGCTTCCTATGAGCCTTGTAGTGAACATCTTATTATGGAGATCTCTCCACACATTTCATGACACAAGAAGTATGTTATCTTAAATTATTAATAATGACAACACCATGCTAGAGGAGTATCCTACATCCCTGAGAACGTTTTAGCCCTATTGAGTTCAACCACGCTTTCATACAACCTTGTTACTTGCTTTCTTTTAGTTGTTTTAATTACTTTTTTGCACACCACCAAAAACCTTTCGAACACTCTTTACCTGAGATCAAAGGCAACTTACAAGTATCCTTTGGTAGATAGTGACGAGGGGCATTAAGACCTTTGCCAATAGCTCTTTATGGGTTCGATATATTTACTTCAAAACTAGCTACAATTGATTTGTGCACTTGCAGTCATCAGCCGACGCCATAGATGAATATGTCCGCATTAGTGAGGACACAATTTTGGAGGCTGTGAGAAGGTTTACACAAGCCGTGATTGATGTGTTCGGGGAAGGTTTACACCATGGTCCACATTGTCAAGACAATTCCGCGACATCTTTGTAATACCCCCATGAAATCTCAGTTTGCAACATCACAAGACGCTCAAAGGAAAGATGTGGAGAGGGCCCTCAGTGTGCTTCAGAAACGCTTTGCCATTGTGCGTGAACTCGTGGAGTATTGGAAACCGCAAAAACTATGACATATAATGACATGTTGCATCATTTTGCATAACATGATCATTGAAGATGAGAGAGATATGCCACCGAATTATATGTATATCTCAAATAGAGACCCTGTTGAGCTTGAGCATGACCCAAACAGGATCAACCAGTTTCTCGAAATGCATCGAAAAATTGAGAACAAAACTGAACATAACAAGCTGCAAGATGACCTTGTTGAGCATCACTAGCATCTACACGGCGGCGTCTAATTATGTTTTTTCAATTGTTTGATTTGAAACAATTTATTTTATTCATTAATTCACCGTGTAATAATGAATAATTAGAATATTTACATTTTATATGGTTTGTAATATTGATACTTTGGTTCAAATAGGTTGATTTGCAAAAAACAAAATTTAAGTCCTCTAAATTATTGAGGATCGAATCTGCGGCGCTAGGTTTAGAGGACTAAATATAATATGTTAAGCTTTAGTCCGGCCGAAAGTCTTCTAAAATAAAAGAAATAGGTTAGAGTTACTTTTAGAAGATCCATATAGCGAGACCATCCATGGCGTCGCCGTCACAGTTGAGATATCTCTGAAGGGCACTGTTCACCAGTGGATGCATGCTACATTAAACTGAAGATACACAAAGTGTAAGATGCGCGTGCCTAGAGACTAGAGCGCGCGCGTGCCAATTCAGCAGATGGATCAGCGATCGACCGCGCAATCCAATGGTAGTGTTTTGAGAGGCTACCAAACTTCGAGAATGGATAATGTCCATATCCGAAAAGACCAAGCCTGGCCACGAATGCCCGCTCTCCCGGATATCCTCTCCATCTTTTCTTATCCTCGGGTGCAAGCCAAAAATGCAGAGTGCAGGTGAAAATCCTAGCTTACCCCTTGACCAACTGTAGAGACCGAGGGTACCACCACTATTCATCCATACATACAGCTCTAGAGCTTGTTTTGGAATATAAATTGGAAAAAATATATGGCATGAAACAAATTTAAACAAAAACCCCTCATTCGGAACAGGCCTTTAACAGCATGCACAAAACCTTGCATCGAGCAGCTGCTGTTTAGCTATTTTATCCTGAAAATTCAGACCGATATACCAAATTCATACACCGTAAAACAGCATAGCGGTACCGGATAATTACATTTTAGCTAGCCTCCAAGAAGCCGAAAATGACGCGCATGCTTCAGATATCCCGAGTGCCAGGTCGTCTCTGTCTACAACATGATCTTTTTCAGCTTCATTGGACTGATTAAGAACCATGGGATGAGGGGGAAGCCGGCCATTTTTATCCATCCTCTAGCTAGCTTGGCAATGGCCGCGAGGGTGAGGAGTGTGCGAGCGTCTTGCTGCTTCCCTTGATCACCGTGCGTGCGTACTGAAGCATCTGCGGTTTGCGCAGCAGCAGGAGCTGTTCACCGTTATATCAGAAGCAGTAAATAGCTCGAGTGCAGGGACGAGATTCCTCTCTGATCTGCGCCCAGGTACAAGATTTCCCTCATGCCATTGCATATGCCAGCTTTTAGTTTTATGACCATTCGCTTTTTAACGGCTTAATTCTCGATTTTTCATTTGCCATCTCACGCATGCACACATCCATGGCAGAGCTGGTATCTGCAATTAGTTAGTACTTGCTGTCTATCGATCTGTGCAATTTTGCTTCTTTCTTCTCTCTCCCGAATGAAACCACAGAAGCATAGAACGTTTTGGCTTTTCGCTAGTATAAGTCATCGATGATCCATGATCTAGTTTCCATCTTTGTTTTTGACCCATCACTGTGCCAGGCCTTCACGTTTTTACGTATAGTTTTATTA
Organism: Avena sativa; assembly: GCA_916181665.1. Taxonomy (NCBI): domain Eukaryota; kingdom Viridiplantae; phylum Streptophyta; class Magnoliopsida; order Poales; family Poaceae; genus Avena; species Avena sativa. Next base: position 428,500,835 of record OV702293.1, read on the forward strand.
ATACTACTTTGGAAAGATCTCAACACTGCATCGATCATGCTGAACACATCACATGTGACCTATATTTTTGAACTAGCCCGATCCTTGTTCTTGTCTAGGTAATGTCGAATGGAGCTTTGTGAGGGACGAAATTTGTCACATGCACAACATGCACGCATGCACGATTATCAAATGATAAGTAGGACCCCATGCTCACTTCGCCACCTTTAGCTAGTCTTGCACCCTCATCTCTTGATCCACTTCACATGCTAAGCTACCAAACTTTAGATTACCCACCTGATAACATCTCCACCTCCGAATGGCCTACATCTTGCCTTTCTCGCCATAGTTTTCACAGGCGTAGATAACAGTTTTGATCGATCTATTGAGCTCTTTTGTAAGCATCGGGTCGCATATAGTACTTCTGCACATGACATTATTTGGTAGCCATTTTTTTTCTTGCGGGACGGTAGCCATTGTTACATACGTATGAGCATGCACTGATCATTCATTTCTTACATGTAACTTAATTGTAATCTTAATTTTTCCCATGTAGAACTTCAGGAAGCATCGATCGCCAGCTAGTAATGGACAACCACCCGTTGCCCTACACCACCCAGCCCCCGGTAACCGGCGCAACCGGAGCCCCGGTGCCGGGGGTGCCTGGGACGCCGCCGGTGCCGCAACACCACCTGCTCCAGCAGCAGCAGGCCCAGCTGCAGGCGTTCTGGGCGTACCAGCGGCAGGAGGCGGAGCGCGCGTCAGCATCGGACTTCAAGAACCACCAGCTGCCGCTGGCGCGGATCAAGAAGATCATGAAGGCGGACGAGGACGTGCGCATGATCTCCGCGGAGGCGCCCGTGCTCTTCGCCAAGGCCTGCGAGCTCTTCATCCTCGAGCTCACCATTCGCTCCTGGCTCCATGCCGAGGAGAACAAGCGCCGCACCCTGCAGCGCAACGACGTCGCCGCCGCCATCGCTCGCACCGACGTCTTCGACTTCCTCGTCGACATCGTGCCAAGGGAGGAGGCCAAGGAGGAGCCGGGCAGCGCAGCCCTCGGGTTCGCCTCTGCCGGAGGGGTCGTCGGCGCAGGGGGGCAGGCGGCCGGGCTGCCGTACTACTATCCGCCGATGGGGCAGCCGGCGGCGCCGATGATGCCGGCCTGGCATGTTCCGGCGTGGGACCCGGCGTGGCAGCAGGGAGGGGCGGATGTGGACCAGGGCGCCGGGAGCTTCGGCGAGGAAGGGCAAGGGTTTACGGCTGGTCATGGTGGTCCAGCTGGCTTCCCTCCGGGGCCTACAAGCCCCGAGTGATCGCTGCAAGCAGGCCATAGACAATGTACGCTATTTACCACGGCACACAAGGGGGCAAATTTAGACGTCGCGAAGAAGCGATGTGTAGCGTTGTAACAATTTGTAAATTATGACATGGCTTCCCTCTTGTGCATTATATTCCTTTAGGGAATACAACACTTTATTGGTCATAACAGATTATTACATATAATGTGTGCTGGATGCAATCGGGGGCGAAGTTTCTGAACACAGAAGAAAAATGTTCTACGGAGCGAGCTAAGATGTGTCATCATGTGTTCCAACTCGATGCATTGACTACGAACATGATTAATGAACGAAACCTGGTAGTGAGAAACTTGATGTCCAGTTGACCCGCTGGATCAAAGACATGCAGCGTGAGACCATTATTAGTAATTAAACATGTACACTTCTTAACGATCTTGTATTGCTCAAAATATCAGTTATTATAATATGTCTTGGCAAGTGTTATCTAAGCCATTTGGACCATAAGTTAGCCACACTTCCGTAAGAGCATGAGTTCTAGCATAATTTATCCATAAAATGGCTACTGGTATTCTAACATCTTCTAACATGAGTAATACAAGAATGACAAACCTTAAACAAGGTTTTTATTTCTCCAGTGATAATTGCATAGACCGATCTATCAACTTCTTCTTTATTCAAAAGATTGACTATCTTCAAGAAATTACTTTCAGCAATCAGTGGCTGGTTGCACCAATGCAATGCAAGTTTAAGCCCTTCCAAAACTGAACAAAGTTCTTCTTATAATGCATCCCTACAAGAGAATAGTTGGCAACAAGACGAGAGGATAATTTTTCCATTGTGGTCTCGAATAATTCTACCAGATCATGCATCTCATTCGGCTCTAAAAGAACCATCGGTGTTTAACTTACACCATCCTATGGGGGTGGAGTCCATTGCAAGATTTGTTCCACATGTTGTCCGGCACGACCATAAAATTTTTCATCTATGTCTAAGGATGAACTCCCCTTTAAATCTATCCACCCCTGGATGATAGTTAATCATAAGTTGAGACTCCATATAACTCACCAGGAATCGGTGGGATGCTATTACAGGTGGAGGGGTCTTATAATAAATGATCTCATTGCAAACATGCCAGGATCACCATAACGCGCCATAAGGACCATACTGATGTTTCTTGCATACAAATCATGAAGTAAATGAAATAGCCACTCAATGCCCGTGTGTATCATTGTATGTAGGCAGGTAACTTCCACACCTCGGCCATATAGTTCCATATCTCCTATGCCAAAATGCAACGAAAGAATGGGTGGAAATTGTCCTTCCGATGTACTCCGCAAAATGGGCATCGGCATGTCACCTCCAAATTGCGTTTATGCTTGTTCTCCACATAGGCAATGAGTCCGTGGCAAGGGGCCAAGCAAAGTGTTTTACTTTTTGGGGAGGGGACCTCGATCTTCCAATCAAGTGCCATACATTCCTAGCTACTTCCTTGGGCTAGTGGACCGAGTTGTTGCACTCCATGTACCTTCCTTCGCAAACTAGTAGGCACTCCATACTTTAAATAAATTTGCTTCTCGGGCGCCCAAGCAAGTTGATCTGCCAGTAGGTTACGTGCTGGTGGTGTCATCTTCAAAATTTTAGTAACCTCGGCCATCATGAAGTATTGACTCAGTTAGTCCACCTTCCAAGCACCAACTATTCTAGTAATTCTTATGCACCTCCCCTTTCGTGATATCGGTTTTTAAGATATTAGTCTCGAAATCCATGAATCCTTCTAGATTCTACTGCTAAGTCCGTTCCCAACTCACCATATAAATCTTTTTAAGGTATAGAGTAGATATAGCTTGCCATGTAGAGGAGGAGTTACTAGGAAAAACCGTTTCCTCAGTCGTTCCATTTGGATAATATTTGGCCTTCAGCACTTTGGTGCCCAGACTATTAGGTTTCACAATTAGTCTTCAAGCTTGCCGAGATAGGAGGGCCTAAATTTACACATAAAAATCAGAAACCTTAGTGAAAGAACATGTGTGCCCCCATGTGTAGTTTTGGTAATTAATGACAATGTATATGGACTAGTGTTTGCATTGAGTTACACTTGTAGGAAATAGCCATTGGCATCGCTCAGACCATCTGTTGGCTTCAAGGTTGAAATATGAAGAAAAGAACAATAAGCACTTGATACGTCCAAAACGTATCTACTTTCCCGAACACTTTTGCTATTGTTTCTCCTCTAATTTGTGTGATTTGGATGTAACTAACACGGACTGACGCTGTTTTCAGCAGAATTGCCTTGGTGTCTAGTTTTTATGGAGAAAATCAACTTTCAGAAAAAATCTCGGAAAATATCGCAAAAATCCTATTTTACCAGAAAACTCACGGAGCCAGAAGACGAGACGGAGTGGGGCCTCGCGGGGCCCACACCCCTGGCCACGCGGGCCAGGCCTGGCCACGCCTGGGGGGTGGCCGCCTCGGGCACCCCCTCGGCCTCCCTCTTCGCCTACATAAGTCATCCTGGCCTAAAAACACATGGGGGTCGATAGTTTCCAGAGGGGAGTTCCTCTGCGCCGCCACCACCAGAAACCGCGATTCGAAATCAGAAACTCCGTTCTGGCATCCTGCCAGGACGGGGTATTGGAGGAGATCATTGCCATCACCATCACCGACGCCTCTCCATCAACAATCCATGAGTGAGTAATCCCCCGCTGTAGGCTATGGGGATGGTAGGAATTGGATGAGTTCTATCATGTAATCGAATAAGATTGTTAGGGCATGGTGCTAGTATCTTTATCAGTGCTATTTGACTTTGTTGCAACTTGTTATGCTTAATGCTTGTCACTAGGGCCCGAGTGCCATGATCTCAGATCTAAACATGTTATTGATTCATGATGAAAGCATTGTTTGTGATCTTATCTGCAAGTTGTGTACACATATTATTGTCCGGAACCAAAGGCCCCGAAGTGACAGAAATTGGGACAACCTGAGGGGATGGCTGTGATATGAGGATCACATGTGTTCACGCAGTGTTAATGCTTTGCTCCGATGCTCTATTAAAAGGAGTTCCTTAATTGCCAGTAGATTCCCTTGAGGCCCCGCTGCAACGGGCTGGTAGGACAAAAGATGGTGTGCAAGTTCTCACTACGAGCATGTATGACTATATATGGGACATATGCCTATGGTTGCTTAGTACTTGGATGCTTTATCTTATTTATATGCAAATACCCTAGATCTTGAAGCTACATGAATAATGCCGTCTATGCAACACTCGTCCATCCATCCCTATGCCTATCGCACTCAAATCCTACTGTTTGCTACTATTGTTACTATTGACTCTGTTTTACTGTTGTTGTTACTTTGCTATTTCTACTGCAAAGCAGTTGCTACTGATAAAACACTGTGAGCAAGACTATTTCCAGGTGCAGCTGAATTGACAACTCAGTTGTTAAAGCCGGGCTTCGCCGGTCAACCCCTCTAACTCTAATGCTGCGGCATTCGCCGCTCTTAGGTTTTTTGCCGGGGTACTGTACCTCGGCAAGCCCAAATCAACTGATTCCGCTTTATGAGCATCATGCTCTTTGTTGATATCATCTATGAGGTTTTTCCCCCTCAATCTTAATTCGTCCACCCGTTCGGGCGTGACGTCAAGCTTATTAGCTTTGGCATATTCTCGCAGAGTCCTGTTTAAGGACTCCCGCAAGGCCGACACCTTTTTGGCCACTACCAGCACCTTTTGCCTGGTTTCTTCTAACTCTGCCTGAGCATTCGCCGGATCAAGTATCAGCGCTACAGGCGTAGTCAAGTTCTCTATGGTCGCCTGAAGAATGTTCTCTGGCCTTTCCAGAGGTGGCCCTCTTACTCTTGGTGCCTTTGGGGTGGTGTCCTGCACCTTGGTCGGGTTGGTCGCTGGTGGGATTACCTCGGTGGGTAGTGGTGCTGTCTGCCTGGGTGCGCCCTGTACACCGGTGGCGGGTTCTCTGGTTGACCCGGCAGCCGCTACTCCAGTTTGCACTCCGGCCGCGACCATCACCTCGACGCTGCCTACAGGATGCGCTCCGCGCGGACGGCTCACAGTGTTAAGAGGTGGCTCTCCTGCAACAACAACTTGGTGAGGATAAATGCCGGAGATGTCGACGCCGACATAGACCCTGTGCCCGCCCAGGCTGATGAAGACACCATTGTGCGGGGGAGTTTTCCCCTGAAGCTGCCCGCATTGTCGCTGACGTAGTCACAGAGATCAAATCTCTGGACCAATCCAGAAACAACGCGCTCGCCCGTGTTGATGAAGTTTCCCGTCCGGATCATAACTCCAGCTAGCACCGCTGCTGGCCCCACGGTGGGCGCCAACTGTCATGGTGGTGGCACGACAGATGCCATGGGTAGGCTAAAGTATGGGGCCAATGGATGCTAGTGGGATCTGGGGAGGGAAGATGTAGTTGATTCTACACACAAAAGACTAAGGCAAAGATCTTTATTTCTCCTTACTTGGGCTACAAGTGCTCCTTGAGCTGTATACAGGGAGAAAAGAAGAACTTTACCAGCCTAACGGTACTAGAAAAAATGAGTCGATCCCCTCTTCAGGGTCCAAGCCTCCCCTTATAAAGGAGAGCCTTGGGTTCCTTTAGGGCTGACGTGGCAAGCATATTCGAGGAATATGCTTGTCCCAATATAGTAGTTCGGCGCCTCCCTTTCCCTGTCGTTCCCCTAACGGCGGCAAGGTTCCAGAGGGCCCCTCCTGCACGCCTCGGGCTTCAGGACTGTCTCCTCCGTGACCTCTTCTGCCTCTCTGTCGCTCTGCGTCTTTGTCCGTAGCGCTTGGCTTCGCTCAGATTCTCCCTAGCCTGCAGCTAGGGTTTGACTTCAGCTTCTCCTTCTCCTGCAAGCTTTGTATCATTCGGCTGTGCCTCCCGTAGTTCGGCATGTCCTTCATCTGTATTAAGATTACTCGGGCTAACCTAGCCGACTTACGAAGTATCTCGGCCGGGTAATGTCTTGCCATTACTATGAGGGTCCTGCCCTTTCCTATCTCGGCCGACCTCTACATGATTCGGCCGGCTCAGACCGTAACTCGGAAACTAGACGGGGAACATCCTTTCGTCTCTCCCCGTCTTTACCCTATCCGGGGTTATCTCCCCAACATTAGTCCCCGAAGCTGGTAGGGCCCCGCCGATAACCTCGGCCGGGTCGTATCAGTTTCACGACACACGTCCTGTATCGTTTCCGAGTTATTCCTTGCTTGTTCGAGGTATTATCGTATCTTCTCGTGTACGCCTCGTCCTACGTGTCATCCCCATCATTACTTCTCTAGTTTTTTGTTCCTCTACAGTATTTACTGACAGGCTACAGTTACTACTGTGCCTGTCGCGCCGGCGCTGCGTCGCCTCGCGCGCCGTTTCCGTTGGGGATCGTGATCTTCTCTGCTATCGTGTGGCCCTAGGTGTGGTTCTGCTCAAGGACGTGCGGTCGTGCCGCGCACACGATCTACGCTGCCAACCGCCACACCCACGATCCCACTACCTTGCTTGCGGCTAGGTTATAAAGTGGGGCGCGGCGCTAGAGGATTCACTTTCCCCTTTTCGTTCGCCTGCGCCCTTCTTCTTCCTCTCGCTTCCGCGCCCGCTCGCAGCTCCGCTGCCGCGCGTTCATCAGAACCTCTGACGGCGAGGACTCCGTCGTGTCGCTCCACCTGCCTCGTCCGCGTTCGCTAGCTTCGGCGTCGTCGCTGGTGAGTTCTTTCCGGCCGCGTCGCCTAGGCTTTAACCTAGATTTCTCTGTCTCGATTTTGTATTCGTGCGGCGGTTCCTTTGCTCCTCCGCCGCCGTTCCTGTGCAAAATCACGACGGGGCCTCGTAGCTCTAAACTTTCCTCCGCCGCTAGTTCTTCCTCCGTCGATCTTTCCGGCGAACTCATGTCTAGCTCTTTTAGTGGTGCCCTGATAGAGGATGACGATGCTGGCTCTGGGCCCGAGCGAGGCTCATGGCAGGGCTCCTCCGTTACACGTCGTGAGATCGAGTGGCTTATCCGAACTCGGAGGATTCCTGCCGAGGTCTCCTGTCGCTTACCCGGCAGCGAGTCCTCTCCGGATATTAGGGAGGGCGAGTATGTAGTTTTTATGTCGCATTTCTCGCGTGGCTTTGGTCTCCCTCTTAGCGACTTTGCTAGAGAGTTTCTCGACTACTTCGGCCTTCAGCTGCATCATCTTCCTGCAAATGCCATCGCTTCTCTTTCTGCTTTTATCTCCGCCTCAGAGGGATACTTCGGCCTAAGGCCGTCCGTGCATGTCTGGTCGAAGTTCTTCCAGATTCGTTCTAACGTAGTCCCTGACAAGTCTCTGCACCCTTCCGAGAAACTGCTTACTCAATGTGGGGCAGCGTCCATTACACCTCGGAGGAAGTCCGTATTTCCTCGTGTCACCGGGTTAGAGTCGTGCAAGAAGTGGCACAAATCCTTCTTTTACGTCAAGAACAGAGGGACGGAGGACAAGATTCGGCTCCCTGCCTTCTCCATTGGTCCGCCTTCTAAGGTGAATTGGACTTATAATCCGAGGAAGAGTCATGCCTTGGCCGAGGCTTTTGAGATTCGGCTTAAAGAGCTGATCCGTGCCGGGTTACGCGGCGAAGATCTGATGGCTACCTTTATCAGTAGCCGAATCTGCCCATTCCAGAAACGGACTCACAAACTGTGCTACATGAGCGGTCCTCTTGACCCTAACCGAGTCTCGACCGTGGAGCTGGACAACTATCTTATCTATAAGCGTGTCCGAGCTATCTTCAAGACGGAGATGCCTAAGGATTGGGCTTGGGGATTGAAGTCGTTCACCCGCGAGCGTCCGCCTCCCGAAGTAAGCTTAATTACTAACGCTTCGCTTTCCAACTGTTTTCGCAACTGTTTTCGCTAATTTTCCTCTTTCTTGTCTTACAGAGGTTCATAGAACAGAAGGGCGAAGATGCTGAGGTTCTGTCACTCCCGTGGCCTGCGGACCGGAATACCCCGGACATTGGGGAGCCGGACTCGGAAGAATTCGTTCCCAAATCGGACCCCTCCCCTGCTCGCGCTCGTGGCAAGACTTCGACCCACGAGGAGGAAGGTGATTCGGATGAGGTCCAAGTTCTAGAGGTAGTTGCCGCAATGCCCATTTCTTATGCATTTCCGGCTTCTACTTTCCCAGCTAATCCGGCCGGTCAGGTTCACGACGCCGAGCCTATTGCTTCCCGGCCCCCTGTTACCTTGGGGAAACGTGGGGCTCCTGCGAGTGCCTCTGAGGCGGTCCCTAAGAAACGAATGAAGAAATCCGCTCCGAACCCTCCCAGGCGTAAGACCATGCCTGGAGTCGCAGGGTAAGTTCCTTTTTCCCGTATTTCTTGTTTCTCTCTTTCTGCTTTTCATCCTGACGCCCTTCTTTCTTTCTTATTTTTGCAGTGCTCCACTCTCTGTTAAGCCCGGCGGTCCTAGCATGACTAGCCGCGTGACTCGGCAGCCGTCTCCTCCGCCCGCTGAAGATATCAGGATTCCCAGTCCTGCCCGTGTTGCATCTCCTTCAGCTCCGAATCAGTCGCCTCCTCGTCACGATGTGCCTGAGACTCCTCTCGTTGACATCGATCCCACTCGGCCCTCCGAGTTTTCCGCCGAACCCGTTTCCCCCTCTGCGGATCCGAGCGCCTCTACCGAGCCTCTTTCTACCGCCGCAGTCTCTACAGCAACTCCAGCCCCGGCCGAAGAGGTCGTTATCTCGGCGCCCTCTACGACCGTGGCCCCTTCTGCTCCTAAAGACACCATTCCCACTACCGAGGTATCGGCTCCTGCTGATGTCTCTTCTAAAGCAAGAAAAACTGTTGCCACCAAGGCCTCCACATCCCAGAAAGGTCTTGTCGGCTCTTCTCAGCCGAGTATTGCCGATGTGCTGCGCAAAGGAACCGCGCCCACCAAAGCCTCCGTTACTCCGGCTGCCGGCACCCAGCTTTCTCTTCATAAAAGCCCTGCGGCCGCGGTGGTTACACAACATGTCCAGGGTAAAGTCCTAACTCGGACGGCTAGTGGGAACAGCCTCTGCTCGCTGGTGGAATATGCCAATAATTGGAATGCTGCCGATCAGTTTGAGGGTAATCCAATCAGTCAGCCCTTTCAGCTTTCCGACATTAGCGGCCGTTTCGATCAAGCTGCCAAGTTCATCCTTGACACTAACAAGATGAATGAGGTAATTGCTGTTTTGCGGAGTTTAGATTAATTCTCCAGATGTTACTATACGCTCTAGTCCCCGAAACTTGCAAGGAAATAACTTGTTATATGCTTGGAAGTTTAATAATGATTTACTTAATCTAATTTTATCTTTAGGGTTCAAATTTATATCCGACTAGATCCGTCTTAAAGCTTGCTTGACTTTCGTTTAGTTGATCTTGAAATAGCCAGCCACCTAGATTTGGTTTTAGTCTCGCTTGACTCGGATCTGTTTTAGCTTCGAATATCCAGCCACCTAGATCCGGGTTAAGTTTCGCTTGACTCGGATCTGTTTTAGCTTCGAATATCCAGCCACCTAGATCCGGGTTAAGTTTTGCTTGACTCGGATCTGGTTTAGCTTCGAATATCCAGCCACCTAGATCCGGGTTAAGTTTTGCTTGACTCGGATCTGATTTAGCTTCCAATATCCAGCCACTTAGATCCGGGTTAAGTTTTGCTTGACTCGGATCTGGTTTAGCTTCGAATATCCAGCCACCTAGATCCGGGTTAAGTTTTGCTTGACTCGGATCTGGTTTAGCTTCGAATATCCATTCATCGTTTTGCTCCATTGTTCAGGTTGCACATGACCGGCGGACTGCCGAATTTCAAAGGTTGCTTTTTTCGCACCGCAAACTGGAAGAAAAATATGAGAAAGTCCTTCCTGTGGTAAAAAAGGCTGGTAAGTCGATAGTTCCTTTTCGTCATTTTCGACGTTCTTATTGTTTTGTCCGCGAGATGTCGGCTCACTTTTTTGGTGAACAGGTAATATCAATAATCTCAACATTCGTCTTGAGAAGAAAGTCAGGAGCTTGGAAGGTTAGTTTCCCTTTTATCTTACACCTTTTCCCCCTTTAAAATGTGCGCTAAGCTTTTTTTATTTCATTTGGCTTTGGTAAAGCCGAGTTGCAAACCTTTGCAGCATCTCACCAAGATTGCACGCCCATGCCTGACGTGATGCTGCATTTTTTAGAACAAAGCGCTACTCATTCGGCGCAGCTAAAAGAAAAATATGATGAAATAGCTCGCCTGCGGGCTGAGGTGGAGACCCTTAAGCTCTCTCAGAAATCCGAGTTAGAAAAAGTCGATCAGGAATTCTCCGAAGAGAAAAATCGGCTAGCTCTGCAACTGCAGAAGAATAAGGAGCTCCTCGAGACTACCGAACTGAAGACTCGGGGAATGAGCGAGGAGATCGCTCGCTTTGAGAAGAGCAAGATTGACTGGGCTAAAGACCTTCAGATAATGATGAGCTATATTCATCGTAAGCTTCTTAACACGGCCGGATTATCTTTTTCTCTTTGTTCCTGCTGCCTCCTGATGCCTTCGTGTTTTGCGCAGATCACTTTCCAGAAGCTAAACCCGTGAGTTCTAAAGCGGTTCTCGCTGCTCGAGTGCGCCGAGGTGTCCCTGTTGACGCGGACTCGGAGTATTCGATGGAAGATTTCCTTGTTGCTGTCGGCGCTGCAGTAGGCCCGATGAAGATTATGGGCAGGGATTTGGTGCAGGCAGCTATCTGGGCCTACCATGTTCTTTGGCCGAATACCTCTTGGACTCCTGATATCAATGAGGTCGAATTGCTGGTGAAAAGATTGATGGCATCTGAGAAGCAATTAAGTCTTTGGAGGGAATCAGCCGGACGAGCTGGCCCTGATATGGCTCTCACTGTTATTATGTCATGGTACGAATACATTTCTCTTGATATTCTGAGAAATCTGCGCACTGGTTCCCGTTGGGTTGAGGACCCCACTTTCGTCGCTCTTCAGCAAGCTCGCGCCTTCCAACTCGTCGAGTATGCTGACGTGCACACCTGGAATGAAGGGCCGAGTTTCCTTCCAAACCCGGACGAGGAGGTCGTAGTCGAGGATGCGTCAGATGACGATTCAGCTGAGCAAGGGGGAGATGAAGATGACTCGGCCAGTTCTGGTGACTCCAGTTCGAGCTCGGATGGCAACGGCGATGCGCGATCCTCCTCCAAGGGTACCGGGCATTCCACTGCGCAAACTGATGCTCCTCAGCAGCCTCGGGCTTCTGCCGAGGTTGCACCTGGGTCTGCGGAGGGCGAGGTAACATCGGCCGAAGTTCCTCCTACCTCGGAGTCCCCAGCCCCTGACCAAGTTGCTGCCTCTCCAGCTAAAAACGTTTAAGTCATTTCTTATCCCTGGTATGCCGGGCGTATGATGTACGTGAAACATTTGTCTGTCCTCTGTATGGAATGAATTTCTTTTGCCGTGTGCTGCTGAGACACATGTTTGTAATTGTTATCACTTTGTCTAAGTGGCCTTGTTTGTCCGAATCTTTTGCTGTGTTGGCCTGCGATTTCTTAATTTTGGGATGTATCTTTATCTTTGTATTCGTGGTTTACCCAATTAATCCAGGTGTGAGCTTCGTATATCATACTAGTTTGGATTGTTCTTACTTTCAATGTCGAAGTTTGATACTTTCTTTGTATCAAAGGCTAACCAGGACTTCGGAACAAGATATAGCAGTTCCCGAGTTACTGCCTATGGCACCGAAGTCTAGCGTGTAAATCGAACTGCGGAAATAATATAAAACGGTTGGCGAGTCGCTGCTCAAGGTGCCGAGGTTTAGTACATGGAAATTGTAATATCATATGGCAGTCCCCGAGTCACTGCTCTGGATGCCGAGGTATAATACACAAGATGAAATTGAAATAACCTATGGCAGTCCCCGAGTTACTGTTCTGGACGCCGAGGTTTGATTCACAAGATGAAATTGAAATAACATATGGCAGTCCCCGAGTCACTGCTCTGGATGCCGAGGTTTAATACACAAGATGAAATTGAAATAACATATGGCCGTCCCTGAGTCACTGCTCTGGATGCCGAGGTTTAATACATAAGATGAAATTGAAATAACATATGGCAGTCCCCGAGTCACAGCTCTGGATGCCGAGGTTTAATACATAAGATGAAATTGAAATAACATATGGCAGTCCCCGAGTCACTGCTCTGGACGCTGAAGTCTGATACATAATTGATGCTCGATTTTGAGATAGCATACTACGAGTAAAACGGACGAAGTAAAGCTACATTCCATGGCCTTTTCGTTTCTTCACCAGCTTTGTCTGCTCTGTTCTTTCCAGGGGACTGAGCATCGATTAGGTAATAGGCATCATTGTGCAATACTTTGCTCACGACGAATGGTCCTTCCCGCGGAGGTGATAGCTTGTGCATGCCGGCCGTACGTTGCACCAGTCGGAGAACTAAATCCCCTTCTTTGAATACTCTTGGATTTACCTTTTTGCTGTGATAGCGTCGCAAGTTCTGCTGATAAATAGCTGATCTTGATAGCGCCAGCTCTCTAGCTTCTTCTAGCAAGTCGACAGTATCTTGCCGAGCTATTTCGTTTACCTCTGAGGTTGTATACTGAGTAACCCTTGGCGAGTCATGTATTATGTCGGCTGGAAGCACGGCCTCTGACCCGTATACCAGAAAGAATGGTGTATAACCTGTTGATCTATTCGGAGTAGTCCTGAGGCTCCATAATACGGCTGGGAGTTCCTCAATCTAACATCCTGCCGACCTTTGCAGTGGTTCAACAAGTCGCGGTTTTATTCCTGACAATACTAGTCCATTAGACCTTTCCACTTGCCCATTAGATGTTGGGTGAGCCACAGAGGCAACATCTAATCTTATGTGTTTCTCTCTGCAAAACCTAGCGAAGGCTCCTTCTGCAAAGTTTGTGCCGTTGTCTGTAATAACACTGTGCGGATACCCATATCTTAAAATAATATCTTTGAGGAATTTCACTGCTGTGGGCCCATCGCATTTTTTTATTGGTTTCACTTCAATCCATTTTGTGAACTTGTCCACCATAACCAATATGTGGGTCATTCCCCCTCGGGCCGGCTTAAATGGTCCCACCATATCTAAGCCCCACACAGAAAATGGCCAAGTGATGGGTATTGTTTTTAACTCGGCCGATGGCATACGTATTTTGGTTGCATATCTCTGACAACCATTGCATTTTTCAAACAACTCTTTGGCTTCTTTCAACGCCGTCGGCCAATAAAATCCATGCCTGAATGCTTTGGCTACCAAGGCACGAGATGAGGCATGGTGTCCACATTCTCCTTGATGTATATCTAGGAGGATCTCCTGGCCTTCTGCCGAACTCACACACTTTTGCAATACGCTTGTGACGCTTCTTTTATATAGCTCATTGTTTATGATTGTATAAGCTTTTGCTCTCCTTACAGTTTGTCTTGCTAATACTTCATTGTTCGGCAACATCGCGTCTTTAAGGTAAGAGAATATGGGTTTCACCCATAGTGGTGTGACTTTTTCTGGTGTGGTCTCACTGTCTATTTCCATGTTTTCTGCCGACATACCTACCTCGGCCTTCTCCATAATTGTGCTTACTTCTGCTGTCCTCATCTTTGGGGGTTCCGAGTCATATTACTGGTCTACTTCCATCGGCGCATTATCTTCTGCTGAATTTGCCGGGATAAAGATAGATTCGGATTTTGGTGATGGGATTATTGATGGTTTCCTGAGGTGTTCCAGTGCAATACCCGGGGGAATTGACTGCCGGGTTGATCCTAGTTTTGACAACGTGTCTGCGGCGTCGTTTTCTGCCCGAGGTATGTGGTGAAATTCACATCCTTCAAAGTATCCACTGATCTTTTGCACATGAAATCTGTATAAAGCCATATTAGCATCTAATGCATCCCAATTGCCTGAGACTTGTTGTACTACTAGATCCGAGTCCCCATAGCATAAGATTCGGCGTATGCCAATCTCTTTTGCTACTTTCAATCCATGGACCAGTGCTTCATATTCGGCTACGTTGTTGGATGCGGCAAAATGTATTTGTAGCACATACTTCAGCTGATCTCTTTTAGGCGAGGTTAACACTATTCCTGCCCCCAAACCATTTCTTAGTTTGGAACCATCGAAATGCATCGTCCAATAATTTGGATCTGGTAATGGTGGCTCATACTGCACTTCGACCCAGTCTACGAAGAAGTCGGCGACCGCTTGAGATTTGATTGCATCTCTCCTATCAAATTGTGGAGCGTACGGTGACAACTCGATTTCCCATTTTGCTATTCGGCCACTTGCATCTTTGTTGCTCAATATGTCGGCTATGGGCGCTTCACAGATCACTTTGATGGGATGCTCTTCGAAGTAATGTTTAAGCTTTTTTGCCGACATGTACACTCCATAAGCCATCTTTTGATAATGTGGGTAATTCTGCTTTGAAGTGGATAACACCTCGCTTAAATAATACACCGGCCTCTGTACCGACTTATCATCTTCAAGTCGTTCCACTATGACTACAACACTCACTACTCTGTTGGTGGCCGCTATATAGAGTAACATAGGCTCTTTTGATAATGGAGAAGCCAAAATGGGTGCTGTGACCAACATCTTTTTCAACTCATGAAATGCACTGTCTGCTTGTGGAGTCCAAATGAATTTATCTGATTTCTTCATCAGCTGATAGAGTGGTAGCGCATTCTCTCCCAGCCGACATACAAACCGGCTGAGCGAGGCTAGACATCCCGTGAATTTTTGTACATCATTTAGACACCTTGGCAACTCCATTCTTTCTACTGCCTTTATCTTTGTTGGGTTGGCCTCTATACCTCGGCTAGATACAAGAAAACCGAGTAATTTTCCTGCCGGCACGCCAAATGTGCATTTTTCTGAATTAAGCTTCATTCGGAACCTTCTCAGGTTCGCGAAAGTCTGCCGTATATCATCCAGTAACGTTTTGCTTTCCTTGGTTTTGATGACCACGTCATCTACATATACTTGTACATTTTTTCCTATCTGATCGTGTAGACATTTTTGCATGCATCTCTGATACGTTGCTCCTGCGTTTCGCAGGCCGAATGGCATTGTGCGATAGCAATAAGCCCCGTACGGGGTAATAAACGCAGTCTTTATTTGATCGTCCGGATTTAACGGTATCTGGTGAAAACCAGAATACGCGTCTACAAATGACAATAACTCACAACCAGCGGTCGAATCAATGACTTGGTCTATTCTAGGTAATGGAAAAGGATCTTTTGGACACGCCTTGTTCAGGTTCGTGTAATCGATACACATTCGCCATACAATGGCTACATTCGGATCATCTTTCTTATTTTCTACTAGCACCGGATTCGACAACCAATCCGGATACAGCACCTCCATGATGAACCCGGCTGCGAGGAGCCGAGCTATTTCATCCCCTATTATTTTTCTCCTGTCTTCGGCGAAGCGGCGGAGAGGTTGCTTCACCGGCCTTGCTCCTGGCCTCACATTCAAAGAGTGCTCAGCCAACTCCCTCGGAACACCTTGCAGATCCTGAGTTGACCATACAAATATGTCCCGATTCTCACGGAGGAAGTTGGTGAGCTCGCTTTCCTATTTAGCATCTAGGCCTGCACCAATAGTAACATTACGCTCCGGGAATTGCTCGTCTATCTGAAACTTCTTCGTTTCTTTAGTCGGCTGAAAGGAGACACTGCCATGCGGATTGGCTAGTGCCGGCATATTAAGCTGTGTCGACTGAGCGAGGGCTGCTACCTCCTGAATCCTTCTTTTTTCTCTTGCTATAACCAATGATTCGGCCAAATTTGACCCGGCTGAAGCACACTCCATTGACTTCTTGTAATCCCCTGCTACTGTTATCACTCCTTGTGGTCCGGGTAGCTTCATTTTCAGATAACTTATATGACAGCTGCCCATGAATTTGGCCAACGCTGGCCGTCCGAGTAAAGCATGATAACAACTCTCTAGATCCACCACCTCAAACTCTAAGTTTTCTGCTCTGCAGTTATCTCTTGTGCCGAATAACACATCCACTCGGACCTTACCAATGGGTTCACATGAAATCCCTGGCACTATCCCATGGAAAGTGGTCCTCGTGGATTGCAACATGTTCTGCGATATTCCAAGTTTATGCATGGTATCTTTGTACATGATGTTGATACTGCTTCCATTGTCAATGAGTACTTTTGAGAATTTCACATTGATGCTTGGTCCAACGAATGTCGGATCCAACACGAGTGCATATGATCCGGGATTCGGCATTATCTTGGGGTGATCCTTTATGCTCCAAGTTACCTCCTGATCTGACCAAGGCACATATCTTGGTACTGCAGGCATAACTGCATTTACTTCCATATGCCGGCGCTGCACACTCTGCTTGTCTTGTTGTTCTGTTGTGAACACGCAATAAGACTGATGATGTTCTCTGTAATCATTGCGTCCAGTATTCGCTGGATTTGTCCTTCCATCCTGGACTTGGTTCATCACTTGATGTACCACATCTCTCCGATCCGAGTTATCATACCTCGGGGGAGGGGGCGGTAACATCAGTTGCTGGGCATTTGCTCCAGTCAACTGTGGTTGATGCTGCTGATGTACTTGATGGGGTGCCTGTATACCTACGGGGTTTCCCATTGCATTTTTCATCCATGCACATTGTCGGGTCGTATGGTTGGCTGGTCTGGATGGGTTTGACGTGTGAAATTTGCACGGCTGATCTAACATAGATTCAAACGTGTACTTCGGCCTCTCCTGCCACTGTTTCTTTTGTTCTGGGGTCCACTGTATTTTTCCTTCATTCCTTGGTGTCCATTGTTGAGGACCATTCTTTTGCCGTTGAGTCGCTCCGTGACTCGGCGGATCTTGCGCTACTGCTGCCACTTGGGCCGAATTATATCTATAATCCAGCCTTTCCTCTCTTCTTCTTCCTCTGAAATCACTGCGCCTGGATGACCCGGCCAAATCTCTTGCATAATGGTCCTGTTGCTCCTGATGATCCGCCGACATTAATTCTGGTTGCGTTGGGTCTCCTAATGCGTAGGAGTCCGCTATTCTGATAGTTTCTGCCAATGTGGTCGACATATCTCTTTGCAGACGTTGCCACAATACGCTGGCATAACGGCATCCTTGTGCGAACCAAGCTATTGCTTGCGATTCTATAACTCCTTCACATGAGTTTCTCAGGTTGCACCATCGAGTTAAAAACTCTCTATCTGTTTCATTCGGCCTCTGCTTGCACATGGCTAACTGTTGTGGCCTGTTTGGCCTCTTGTATGTGCTGGTAAAGTTGCTGACAAACATTTCTTCAAAATCCAACCAACAGTTGATACTGCCCGCTGGTAGATTATTCAGCCACACCCTAGCTGGTCCTTCCAGCATTTGTGGGACATACCGTACTGCCCATCGTAAGTTTCCACCTGCTATCTTCACAGCAGTGGCATAATCAATCAACCAATCTTGTGGTTTGGTACTCCCATTATATGTTTTCGTGCCTCTTGCTAGCTGAAAGTTCGGCACAGGTGGTTCACCCATGATCCGTGGTCCAAAGCATGTCGGACCTGGTGGACCCTATTCTTCCAACAACTCGGACCGGTATAGCCGGTCCAGCTTCACTCTTGCATCATTTGATGGAAAATCTCTGTACAGAACTCTGTCTTCTATTCCATAGTGGTTATTTCCGCCATGGATCGCATATTCCATCTCGGAATAACCATCATTGTATCTTTCATTAACTTGATTGTGGCGAGCTGGCCTCGTTTATCTTTCCTGCCGGGGTTCATGCCTTGGTTGCGGGTTGAGTGGCAGTTCTCTCCTTACTTCGACCGGGGTATTGTTCTCATGATTGCCTCTTCCGGGTTCTCTTCTGCCGAGATCTCCATTGCCTCGGCTTCCGCCGTCTTTCTCAATACGGCCGGGGTTCCTCTCCCCACTGTTACCTCGGCTTCCATTGCATCTGTTCTCATTTGCCTTTCCGGCCATTGCCGGATCATATGGAATGATTTGCTTGTTTCTCTTTCCTGAGGTTACTGCTTTGTCCCTCCGTGCATTATTTCCGGGTGAAGATGCTGCTGCCACGGACAAGGCAGGTGCTTCTCCTGCCGAGTGAACCATTCGCGAGGCCCCCGGCCTCGCCGGGTCTGCCCTGAGCATTTCTTCGTTTTGCTGGTTCGCGATGCGCACCAGCTCGTTCACTCTTTCTTGCTGTTTCTGCCGGGCTTCGCCGGTCAACCCCTCTAACTCCAATGTTGCGGCATTCGCCGCTCTTAGGTTTTTTGCCGGGGTACTGTACCTCGGCAAGCCCAAATCAACTGATTCCGCTTTATGAGCATCATGCTCTTTGTTGATATCATCTATGAGGTTTTTCCCCCTCAATCTTAATTCGTCCACCCGTTCGGGCGTGACGTCAAGCTTATTAGCTTTGGCATATTCTCGCAGAGTCCTGTTTAAGGACTCCCGCAAGGCCGACACCTTTTTGGCCTCTACCAGCACCTTTTGCCTGGTTTCTTCTAGCTCTGACTGAGCATTCGCCGGATCAAGTATCAGCGCTACAGGCGTAGTCAAGTTCTCTATGGTCGCCTGAAGAATGTTCTCTGGCCTTTCCAGAGGTGGCCCTCTTACTCTTGGTGCCTTTGGGGTGGTGTCCTGCACCTTGGTCGGGTTGGTCGCTGGTGGGATTACCTCGGTGGGTAGTGGTGCTGTCTGCCTGGGTGCGCCCTGTACACCGGTGGCGGGTTCTCTGGTTGACCCGGCAGCCGCTACTCCAGTTTGCACTCCGGCCGCGACCATCACCTCGACGCTGCCTACAGGATGCGCTCCGCGCGGACGGCTCACAGTGTTAAGAGGTGGCTCTCCTGCAACAACAACTTGGTGAGGATAAATGCCGGAGATGTCGACGCCGACGTAGACCCTGTGCCCGCCCAGGCTGATGAAGACACCATTCCGCGGGGGAGTTTTCCCCTGAAGCTGCCCGCATTGTCGCTGACGTAGTCACAGAGATCAAATCTCTGGACCAAGCCAGAAACAACGCGCTCGCCCGTGTTGATGAAGTTTCCCGTCCGGATCATAACTCCAGCTAGCACCACTGCTGGCCCCACGGTGGGCGCCAACTGTTGTGGTGGTGGCACGACAGATGCCATGGGTAGGCTAAAGTATGGGGCCAATGGATGCTAGTGGGATCTGGGGAGGGAAGATGTAGTTGATTCTACACACAAAAGACTAAGGCAAAGATCTTTATTTCTCCTTACTTGGGCTACAAGTGCTCCTTGAGCTGTATACAGGGAGAAAAGAAGAACTTTACCAGCCTAACGGTACTAGAAAAAATGAGTCGATCCCCTCTTCAGGGTCCAAGCCTCCCCTTATAAAGGAGAGCCTTGGGTTCCTTTAGGGCTGACGTGGCAAGCATATTCGAGGAATATGCTTGTCCCAATATAGTAGTTCGGCGCCTCCCTTTCCCTGTCGTTCCCCTAATCAACAAGCATCAACTACAAGACTAATCAACACCAGGAAAGTTTCCCCTAAGAACTATGCAAGATTCAACACAATTGTTACAACGTACGAGGTGGTGGTGAGGGTGCTGATGGAGATGATGGTATGGATGATGATGATGATGATGATCCCGATGAAGTCTAGCTTGATGACGGTGTTGATGGCGACGATCTCCCCTCTTCGTGAAGGAATTTCCCCGGCAGAGATGTGTCTGCTGGAGAGCTCTTTCTCTCTCCGTAGTTTCCGTCCCGCAGATGCGGCGAAATCTTATTGTGGTCGCTCCCCATGTATTAGGGTTTCGAGGTGAAGATATAGGCGAAAGGGTGAAGCAGGAGATGGGCCAGGGTGGCCACACCCCCTGGTGGCGTGGCCCACGGTGGCCCGTGCCTGGGGGTGTGTGGGCCCCCTGTGGCCCATCTCAGCCTCCCCTTCTGGCATCCTTTGTCTTCTAGAAAAATATAACTTTTCGTATATTTTCTGGTATTATTCTTATCTTCTCGAAATTGCATCCAAACACCACTTTTTCCATCAGAATCCTGACTCCGGCAGTCCATCCTCCAAGAATCATCCAACATGCAAAAATAGATGAAATTGACATAAGTAACACCTCTTAATATGAAATATATCAATGAATAGCATCAAATTATGATATAGAATAGTGATGCAAAATGGACGTATCAACTCCCCCAAGCTTAGACCTCGCTTGTCCCCAAGCGAAAACTGAGCTCAAGAAACATGTCCACAGGTTTATGGAGTGAAGTGTCGATAAAAAGAGTACGAACAAGAAGCATCACACTTACCAATGCACAACTCATAGTAGAAAGCAAATCACCATTATATAACTTAACTTGCAACGAGTATGGGAGTCACAATAAATATGCATAAAATCAAATCATAATTGGTAATGGCAAACTTTGTTCTTGGTCAGAGAACAGTTGACAAATCTTATAGTTTTCAAGCAAAGCTTCTAAAGTTTTGTAACAAGAGTCTTTTTGCTCAACATAAAAGGCTTTTAAAATGATAGCTTTCAAAGTAGTACTCATTTAGAAAAGAGTTTTGTGCAAAACAAAGAAGAAAAGGAACATGATTGAGTAAATCATCATATGAATGATTGAAACACAACAACTCAAATGCTTGCTAGAGATAGAAAGGAATAGGTTTACTTACTCAACTAAGAAGTAAAAGAAAGTTCCCTTCGCAGAGGGAAGTAGGGATTCCAAGTTTCATAAAGAGCTTCCAAAAGATCATGGTACTTTCTAGCTTTGAGCTCTCATTGCCCCTATCATAAGAATCTTGAGGTGATTAAGGTTAAAGTGAACAAATATGGAGTATATGCTTGACAAAGTGTAAGTTGGCAATCTCATGTCCCTTGAGTACGAGAGCCGCTCCTCATGCTACTCAACTTTAGTTACTTGCAAGTTCTTGTTATTGTAAATACATGTGTATCATTGAGAACCACCAATAGGGTACCCCTTGCACATGACACATGAGCTATCACATGTCACAATGACAAGGCAAGCAGACAATGAGCATCTCAACAATCTTCTTATTTACCATGGGAATATGGTGCTTTTTTCTCTCTTTCCTCTTTTCTGAATCTCAAATCTCTCTTTTTTTTAAAGAGGAATGTGTCATAGATTGCTCACTATGGTGATGCTGCAAGTTTCCACCATGATTAGGCATGGCTTGGGCTAGCGGCCTAGGCGTTTCTCTAACATATATACATAACTCCATGGACTTATAATCTCCCCTTTTATTTCACACCGACGACATCCATAAACAAAAGAGCATGATATCAATGGGGTAGATAATTATAGGTGTTGAAAGCGTTCCCCATGACAGCACGGTTCTGCTAATCCCAACGTATAAGTGCAATCATATACAACATAGATGACACAATGGTTCAAGTTTATTAGGGTCAAGAAAAATAAGGCATGCCATCAAGTTCGTGAGAGCTTTACTGACTAGTTTTCACATAACAAAAGAATTTTAATTTGAAAGGTAGATGAAACTCGAGAATTTACTTGGAATAGCAATAATGCTAATAGGTAGATATGGTGGACACAAATGGCATAGGTTTTGGTTTTGAGGAATGGATGCATGAGAAGTATTCCCTCTCAATACAGGTTTTTGGCTAGCAAAGCTGGGTAGCAAGCAAGAGAGTTGAAGGAAACAAGCAAACACACAAGTGATAAAACCAAACATGCAATCTTCCTTGAAAACACAGAAGATCTTAACTAAAGAATACTAACTTATGAGCCAATTAAGAAAGAAAGAAACTTAATTAAAAATACCTGTAAGTGATTTTCTAATTTCCTTTCAAACCTCAAAAAGTGTTGCTACTGACTAGAGCTTGGTTTGCCAAAACCAATTTAGAATTTCTTGATGCTCCCAAAGTGATACCAACAAGATCAATCATATAATAGAGATGAAACTTCTAATTAATAATCCATAAAGGCACTCACACCAAGGGATACATACATAACCAACTAAAGGAGAGATACTTCCACAATGCAAACCATCCTATATGATAACTTCTCTAAACATGATATGACTCTACTAAAAAGGTAAAAAGATGAAAGATAATGATGTGATACCGCGGCACTCCCCCAAGCTTGGAACAAGCCAAGGGGATGCCAAAACCTGATGATGAATCACTCCTTTGGTGGTGGTGGTGTTCTCATGTTTAGGGTAAGAAAACCCTCTAGCATCTCACGAAGCCTGTTATTCTCATCTTGAAGTATATCCACCTTCCTCCTTAGGGATCGGTACTTATTACAAAACTCATTGGTAACACGAAAGGATTCAACTGCCTTAGGGCAAGGATTGAAGTCTCGAATGGAGTTCATCATCCCCTGCATATTATGAGAAAAAGCACGTCCAGTGTTAATTGCCCCTACAAAAGTAGGTCGTCTTGCCCTTGATCCTGTAGTAGTTTGTCCTTGCTTGGCTGCTGACAAGCTCTTCACTTCCTCCTTGATGCTCCAATCCATGTCCTCATGCCTAGCAGCGATCCTTTCTTCTTCCTCCCATCCAGTGAAAGCCCCTTGCTCAAGATCTCGGTCGAGCTCGCACTGGCATCGCAGCTCGTAGTCCTCCGAGGACGAACCATGGGATGACATGTGAACAGAAACATATCAAAATGAAAACATGACGAGAACACGATATATGAACCTTGGGGGGTCCGTGTGATTATATATTACGAAGTTTTACAACATAATAAAGGTACAGAGCGAAAACGGGACGGAGACGGGCTACGGGGTGGACACACCCCCTGGTGGCATGGCCAGGTGGGACCCGTCCCACCAGTGGGTGTGGTCCACCCGGGCTCCGTTTCCTCCTCTTTTTCGTCTCGTAACCTTCCATATGGAATAAAAATAGCAAAAAATATAAAGAAATGAGTTTTTTGCGAACCTTTATTTTTCAACAAATTTACCTATTCGCAAACGGACTCTACAAATTCCGGAGTTTGGTCTTTAATAAATTCTTCCTAAGTCACCATTTTAATAACATCAATATCTTCATTATAAGAATCTCTAGAAATATAATGTTTGAGCCTTTGACCATTTACCACCTGTGTAGTGTTGTCCCTTAAAGAAGAAATTTTTATAGCTCCTGGACAATACACCTCTTCAATAACAAAAGGTCCTTCCCATTTTGAGAGTAGCTTTCCTGCAAAAAATATAAGACGAGACCTATACAATAGAACTTTCTCACCAACATGAAACTCTCTCTTAAGAATCCTCCTATCATGCCATTTTTCAACTTTCTCTTTAAAAATTCTAGCATTTTCATAAGCTTCACTCCTCCACTCATCTAAAGAACTCAAATCAAGCAATCTTTTCTCACCAGCTAGTTTAAAATATCTATTCAGTTCTTTCACTGCCCAATAAGCTTTGTGTTCTAATTCTAAAGGGAAGTGACAAGCTTTACCATAAACCATTTTGTAAGGAGATATTCCCATAGGATTTTTGTAAGCAGTTCTATAAGACCAAAGAGCATCATTCAACTTTTTAGCCCAATTTTTTCTAGATCTATTGACAGTGTTTTGCAAGATAGATTTAATTTCTCTATTCGAAAGTTCTACTAGACCACTGGTTTGGGGGTGATAAGCTGAAGCAATTCTATGATTAACATCATACTTAGTAAGGGTTTTCCTAAAACCTCCATGAATAAAGTGAGAACCTCCATCAGTCATGAGATACCTAAGCACACCAAACCTAGGAAAAATAACACCTTTAAGCACCTTTAAAGAGGTCTTACCATCAGCACTATTTGTAGGTATGGCTTCCACCCACTTTGTAACATAGTCAACAACAACAAGAATGTGAGTATACCCTTTTGAAGGAGGAAAAGGACCTATAAAATCGAATCCCCAACAATCAAAGGGCTCAATAACAAGAGAATAATTCATAGGCATTTCATTGCGTCTAGAAATGTTACCAACTCTTTGACATTCATCACATGATATAAACTTCCTTGCATCCTTGAAAAGAGTTGGCCAATAAAAACCTGATTGTAAAACCTTTTGTGCGGTTCTGACTCCATCATGATGTACTCCATAAGCACTACCATGACATTTTCTCAATATCTCTTGTTGTTTATATTCTGGAACACATCTCCGCATAATACCATCCACTCCTTCTTTATATAGATGTGGTTCATCCCAAAAGTAATGCCTCAGATCATAAAAGAATTTCCTTCTTTGCTGGGTTGTAAAGGATGGAGGAAAATACTTGGAAACAATAAAGTTAGCATAATCAGCATACCAAGGACTTTCTTGTTGGCTTACCTTTATTGCTGCCAACTGTTCATTTGGAAAACTATCATTAACAGGCATAGGATCAGAGGAAATGTTTTTCAAACGAGATAGATTATCAGCAACAGGATTTTCAACACCTTTCCTGTCTACTATATGTAGATCAAACTCTTGTAAGAGCAACACCCATCTAATAAGTCTAGGCTTAGCATCTTTCTTTGTCATAAGGTACTTAATAGCAGCATGATCAGTATGAATAGTAACTTTTGAATCAACAATATAGAGGCTAAACTTATCACAAGCAAAAATTATAGCTAAGAACTCTTTTTAAGTAGTAGCATAATTCCTTTGAGAAGCATCAATAGTCTTACTAGCATAATGAATAACATTCTTTTTTTATCTATTCGTCACCCAAGAACAACACCCACGGCAAAATCACTAGCATCACACATAATTTCAAAGGGTAGATTCCAATCAGGAGGTTGGACAATAGGAGAAGTACTTAAAGCTTTCTTCAAAATTTCAAAAGCTTCCTTAAAATCATCATCAAAAACAAAAGGGACATCTTTTTGAAGAAGATAAGTAAGGGGCTTTGAAATTTTGGAGAAATATTTAATAAACCTTCTATAGAAACCAGCATGACCAAGAATACTACGAATACCTTTTACATCCCTTGGATAGGGCATTTTCTCTATTGCTTCAACCTTGGCTCTGTCAACTTCAATGCCTCTTTCAGAAATTTTTATGTCCAAGAACAATCCCCTCATTAACCATAAAATGGCATTTCTCCCAATTAAGAACAAGATTAGTTTCTTCACATCTCTGCAAAACTTTATCAAGATTGTGCAAACAATTATCAAACGAAGTTCCATAGACGGAAAAATTGTCCATGAATACTTCCACAATTTCTTCACAAAAACCATGAAAGATAGCAGACATACATCTCTAAAAGGTAACATGAGCATTACATAAACTAAACGGCATACGTCTATAGGCATAAGTTCCATAGGGACACTTGAAAGTGGGTTTCTCTTGGTCCTGTGCTTTCACAGCAATTTGAGAAAACCCAGAATAACCATCAAGTAAAAAAATTGAGTCTTGCTGGACAACCTTTCTAGCATTGATCAATAAAAGGCAAAAGATAATGATCTTTCTTAGTGACTTTATTTACCTTCCTGAAGTCAATGCATGTCCTATAACCAACTACCACTCTTTGAGGTCTAAGCTCATTATCTTTGTTAGGCACAACAGTTATTCCTTCTTTCTTAGGGACACAAAGCAATAGGAAAAATAATGCCAGCATCAAGAAGTTTTAATACCTCATTTCTTACCACTTCCTTCATCTTAGGATTTAGTCGGCGTTGATGTTCAACAACTGGCTTTGCATCAGGCTCTATATTAATAGCATGCTGACATATAGTACGAGAAATCCCTTTTAAATCATCAAGAGTATAGCCCATGACTCCTCGGTGTTTCTTCAATACTTCCAAAAACTTTTCCACTTCCTTACCTGAAAGTTTAGAACTAATAATAACAGGATATATTTTCTTATCATCTAGATAAGCATATTTAAGATAATCAGTTAGAGGTTTTAAATCAAAGACAGAGTCCCCTTTAGGTGGTAGTGTGGTACCCAAATCTTCCATAGGTAGGTTATACTTAAGCATCTCAGGTTAACGAAGGAAAATCTCGTCAATCTCATTTCTTTCTTCCATGAAGACCCCACTCTCATGATCCTCCATATATTGCTGCAAGGCATTGTTAGGAGCAAGATAAATAGCAGCAAGTTGCTCAACCCTGGAATCCTCATTAGGCAAATCATTTTCATACGGAGTTTTAGCAAACATGGAAAAGTTAAACTCGTAAGATTCTCCATCAAATTTAGTTAAAACTTTATCCTTCCTGCAGTCTATAATAGCTCCACAAGTGTTCAAGAAAGGTCTACCAAAAATGATAGGACAAGTTTTACTAGCTTCCTTACGAAGCACTAGAAAATCAGCAGGATATTTGATCTTACCACAAAGAACTTCCACATCTCTTACAATACCAATTGGATAGATTGTCTCTCTATTAGCAAGGTGAATAACCACATCAATGTCCTCAAGATCACAAGGACCAATTTCATGCATAATTTCCCTATAAAGCTCGTAAGGAATAGCACTAGAACTAGCACCAATATCACACAAACCATAATAGCAATGATCACCAATTCTAACAAAAAGCACAGGTACACTAGATTCCCTAGCTTTACTAGGATGAGAGGCGATATTATAAGCATCTTCACAAAAGATAATGTGCCCATCCTCTACATTCTTAGTGACAAGGTCTTTCACAATGGCTACCATAGGTTCAATATTTATTTGTTCATCAAGTTCTACATCTCTCTTTGTACTTTTGCTAACCACATTAGCCATAATAGAATGTTCCTTTACCTTGACAGGGAAAGGTATTTTATCAATATAGGGTTTAGGAAAAATAGGATCAACAGTACAAACCTCAATATTTCTAACAGGAACGTGATTAACAATATCCATATAAGGTGCATGGTACTTGTTCCACTCCTTTTTTGGAATTTCTATGTAAGAGGCAAAGGCCTTAAAGCAATTTGCAAGAACTTGGGGATCAAGACCATACTCAGTACTTATATCATGAAAGTCATCAGTTCCCATAAAATATTTAATGCATTCATAATCATAATTTATACCTAACTTTCTTCCTTTGTCATTCTCCCATGCTTCAGTGTTTTCTTGAATACGGTCTAGAAGATCCCATTTAGCTTCTTCCTTCATACGTGTGAATGATCTAGTACAAGAAGCATCTAATAAATTTTTATCATGAAGAGGCGGCCTTGCATAAAAGATATTAATAATAATATTGTTAGGGAGTTCATGGATAGGACATTTAAGCATTAGTAACTTCAATCTCCCCAAACCTTGGGATGTACTCTCTCCATCAAGAGGCCAAAAGTTATAATTTGATTTCTATCCTTATGAATGTCACTAGGAGGATAGAATTTAGAATAAAAGAGAGGTACAATTTCCTCCCATTCCATAGATTGTCCATTCTTTAGCAGCTTATACCATTCTTCAGCTCTTCCTTTCAATGATATAGAGAGTAACTTTTTCTTAACTTGTTCAGTTGTAATACCTGCACACTTAAACAACCCACATAATTCATCGATAAAAAACAAGTGATCACCGGGATGGACAGTTCCATCCCCAAAATAATAGTTATCCATAACACGATCAACAATTCTTTTGGGTATCTTAAAAGGATCTATTTCAGCAGGTGGTGATTCATCTACTACCCTAGCAGTGGTAGTAGCTTTCCCAAATAGGAAACCAAGTGGGTTATCCATATTGGAAACAAAGTAACAAATAGAAAATAAATACAATACTCATAGTAGATATTTCCTTTACCAGTTTCACTCTTCAATAGCGTTTCACTCCGCGGCAACGGCGCCAGAAAATGGTCTTGATGACCCACAAGTATAGGGGGTGTATCGTAGTACTTTCGATAAATAGGAGTGTTGATCCCAACGAGGAGCAGAAGGTGCTGACTAGTGATACTGCCTCAAGAATTCTCTGTAAATACTAGCAAACGGATTTTTAGGGTTTTTTGATAAGCAGACAAATAAAGTGCAAGTAAATAAAGACAACAAGAATAATTGCAGCAAGTGGCCAAATCCTTTCTTAGCAAAGGACAAGTCGGTGATATTACTTATGAGGACCAAACATTCTCAAGGACACATGGGAATACTGTTAAGTGCTTTCGCTTCATATAGCTGAGTAGTCTTCTTTGGTTGGGCAAGTGTTGTGTGGGTGAACTTGTGCTAATGCATTGACCTTACTAGGACTAATACATACTTGTGATTAAACCCCTTGCAAGAATACACAACTACAAGAAAGCAATTAAGATAAAAACCTAACCATAGCCTTAAACTCTGAGATCCTACACTCCCTTGTGCAAAGGTTTCCTAACGGGGGTTCAGGTTTCTGTCACTCCGGCAACCCCACGATTAGTAGCCAAATACACAATGCATTCCCCTAGGCCCATAAATGGTGAACTATCATGTAGTCGACATTCACATAACACCACTAGAAAAATAGCACCACAACTTAAATATCAAACCATTGAATAATAACTCAACACAATTCCACTACTAACAACATGACTTCTCCCATGTCCTCAAGAACTAAACGAACTACTCATGAGACATCATATGGATCAAGATCAGAGATGATATGGTGATGAATACCAATATGAGCATAAACAATAATTCAATGGTTCCACTCACAAGCATCAACTACGAGAGTAATCAACACCGGGAAAGTTTCCCCTAAGAACTATGCAAGATTCAACACAATTGTTACAGCGGTACGAGGTGGTGATGAGGGTGCTGATGGAGATGATGGTATGGATGATGATGATGATCCCGATGAAGTCTAGCTTGATGAAGGTGTTGATAGCGACGATCTCCCCTCTCCGGGAAGGAATTCCTCGGCAGAAATCCGTCTGTCGGAGAGCTCTTTCTCTCTGTAGTTTCTGCCCCATAGAGGCGGCGGAATATTTCTGTGGTCCCTCCCCGTGTATTAGGGTTTCGAGGAGAAGATATAGGCGAAAGGGTGAAGCAAGGAGGTGGGCCAGGCTGGCCACACCCCCTGGTGGCATGGCCCAGGGTGGCCCGCGCCTAGGACGGTGTGGGCCCTCTGTGGCCCATCTCAGCCTCCCCTTCTGGCATCCTTTGTCTTCTGGAAAAATAAAATTTTCCGTATATTTTCTGGTATTTTTCAGATCTTCGCGAAATTGCATCCAAACACCGCTTTTTCCATCAGATTCCTGACTCCGGCAGCCCATCCTCCAAGAATCATCCAACATGCAAAAATAGATGAAAGTGACATAAGTAACACCTCTTAATATGAAATATATCAATGAATAGCAACAAATTATGATATAGAATAGTGATGCAAAATTGACGTACCATAAGACTTGATCAACCTTGTTAACAAAGGGACTTTAATAGACAAACAATGCTTTCACAATGTTTATCCTTGCTCACTTTTATTTTTCTCCTTTCCAATCCTTTCTTTTTGTCTTGTTAGTTTTAGTTTTGCTAGTTGCTTGCTTGTTAGAGTTTCTTAGAGCTTCAGTAGTTTTTGTTTGGTTTGATTTTTCTTCTTCTGAAAAAAATCTTTTTCTGCGAGAAAATCAGTTTTCTTCACGTGAAAATTGGCCAAAAATAAAGTTTCCAGAAAAATCCTAGAAAATTCATTTTAAATTTTTTCTCAAAAAAAGGGGCAGAGGGGCACCTGGAGTAACCCAGGGGGACCCACCAGGCCAGCACACCCCCTGGTGGCGCGGCTAGCCCCAGGGCGCGCCTCGCCTGGGTGTGGCCCACCCTTGGCCCTCCAAGTTTCCTCCTTCCTGCCACTTCTTTCTCTCTCCCGAAAAACACCGGAAAAGTTTTCAAAGCTTGAGTTCCTGCTATTCTTGCTCACGATTTTCGATCTGCTTGCTCAACCCTTCTCAGCTGCTGATTTTTGGAGGGTTTACTCCTTGGTATGTGCCTCCTCCGCTTGTCCAATTAGATTTTTGATTGATGGATTGTATCTTGAGTATTTTGCTACTGTAGGTGACAGGTTATATGAGATTGCATGCTTGTTCTATGCTTAGATATTTCATTTTGATGCATGTTTAACCCTCTAGCAAGTTCCTATATTGGTCCCCCGTCATTTATTAACTTGCAAATCACTTGGCTTGGTATTTGACTAAAAAATTCAGGATAGGGGCCATGGACAACCATACTCTTCGAGGAATCTTTCAAAGAGATACACCTAGGAGGGAAAGACCTTCAAGATCATCCTCTCAAGCTAGGCCATACTACAATGAGGACCTTATTGCGCCGCATTTTGGCAATGAGGGAGATGAAGGGGATGCGCACCCTTCTACCTTACCTTGTTTTACCTTTTTGCAAGCTGCAGGGATCCTCGAGGATTTCTTAACTCTTGTTCGGAGGGCTGGTCTAACTAATTATATGCAGGATGAGAGTGTGCAATATGCTTTGCTCACTAAAATTTTGTGGAGAATTTCACTTTCACTAACACCTCCTACAGCTCAAAGATTTCATTCAAAATCTATGGTAGGCCTTATACCATGACATTGGAGCAATTTTGCAACATTATAGGTATTGGCATGGCTGGGACGGTGAAGAAGATTCAAGGTCAACCTGCTGATTTGTTGGAGCTTTACCGTGGGCTGACAAACGATGATGACCGCACAGCTCAGCGCGGGAAGATAAGAAATATTCAACTCCCAGCTCTCAGATATTTTGCTTATTATCTTGCCACTAGTATTCTTGGTAGGGAGAACACTAGCAATATTTCCAACTATTATTTGTCCTTTCTAGCTGTTGCGCTTAATAGAAAGAAGGTATAATCTTGGTGCTATCATTGCTTGCCGCCTAGCTGCTAGTGGACCCATCTATGGGGGTATTATTGTTGCATGTGTAGCTGCTTCCTTGGGGCTCTCTGTTGATCCTAATGATACAGTGCTAATTCCTCAAAGGCTTGATTTAGCTGCCATGAAGGCACATCATTTTTTACTGCTAGCTCTACCCTTCAGAATTTAGTATATAGGATGATGTTTATTACGGGGATGAGAGAGAAATTTCTTTGCCACAATCCACTTTGTTCAGTATTTGCAGGGGACCTTGGTCACACTCCAAGGAGGAGGTGGACGATCAGCTCCGTGTGCACGGTTTCCACGGGCAGTACCAGGGGGACACTCCCTCTTACGAGTACTCGCAGTACACAGGGGCCTCCTCGAGTATGTACCAGGATGAAAGCACCTCTTCATCACACTACGATTATGCTCCTTCATGGCTAGGCTGGGATTGAGCCCCACTTAGTCCAAAAGCCTAAGCTTAAGGGGAGGTATACCGACATCACACTCATCTACATATCATATTCTGTCGGTTCTTTGTATATCCATTTCCTCTTTCTTTTTAGTTCTTGTTTCTATTTCCCAAAACACAAAAGGACCAAAAATATTTTCGTTGTTTCTCTTTGTTTGTTTCTTTGCCTTTTAGCTTTGGTTTGCTTTAATAAAATTCCAAAAAGATTTTTCTTTGTTTGATTTTGCTCTAAGTGCTTAGAAAAATCAAAAACCCAAAAATATTTGTTCTTCTTCTTTGGTTTTGTGAAGTTTGTTGCAGCGTTCAGCAGTCCTCAGTGGAGTTTGGTTTTCATGTTATTATTCAAGTCACACAAGTGAAAGGCAATGATGTTGATTCGACAACTCGAGGTATGGTAAGAGGCTGGTAATGAACTCTATTTGTTTTCATTTTTGTAAATATACTCATCATTGTGAGCATGCTTAGTCTGTTCGTGTAAGGTGTATGTAATTTATGGATGTTTAGTAGTTCTTGCTCCCTTATGATTAGCTCTAGCTCGCTAATAGTTTGTAGCATGTCATATGGATATTTGCTTGCATTGTACTATTCATAATTTGGTATGACATTGTGGTATCCTCCTCTGAATACTTCATTTGAATCGACTTGGCACATGCTCACGCATGCATATGACTGAACAAAAGTCAGTAAGCCTTGATGATCTATTTTTCCTCAGAGTTCTTGTATCACTTTTATGCCATAATTAATTCTGTTTTGTTGCAAGCATGATTATGACAGTTATTGCTCTCTCATTGTCAATCCCTTCCTTTTGCTAGCCTTCACTTGTACTGAGTATGAGATCTACTCGTGTTTCCAACTCCCAAAACCAATTGTCAAAAAGTGTCCACCATATCTACCTATTAGCATCATTTCTATTATGTGCATATTTATTATGCCTCGTTTTCTTCCAAATAAAATGTTTGCTTGTTTTGAGAAAGTTAGTTAGTAAAGCTCTCATGAACTTGATGACACACTTTATTTTCTTGCACTTAATAAACTTGAACCATTGTGAGTGTCCTTGAGAGTTATATGCTTGTAAATTATAGGATGGGAATTAGCAGAACCGTGTTATCACGGGGAACACTTTCAACACCTGTAAATATATACCCCGTTGATATCATGTTGTTTTGTTTACGGATGTCGTCAGTGTGAAATAAAGGGGAGCTTGTAAGTCCATGGAGTTATGTATATATGTTAGAGAAACGCCTGGGCCGCTAGCCTAATCCATGCCTAATCATGGTGGAAACTTGCATCATAACCATAGTGAGAAATCTATGAAGCAATCTTCTTATAAAAAAAGAGAGATATGAGTTATAGAAAAAATAAAAAAAAGGAGATGAGAAAAGAGGAAAGAGAGAAAAAAGCACCATATTCCCATGGTAAATAAGAAGATTGTTGAGATGCTCATTGTCTGTTGCCTTGTCATTTTGATATGGGATAGCTCATGTGTCATGTGCAAGGGGTACCGAGTTGGCGGTTCTCTATGATACACATATATTTACTATGACAAGAACTTACCGGTAACTAAAGTTGAGTAGCATGAGGAGCGGCCCTCGTACTCAAGGAACATGAGATTGCCACCTTATGGTCTGTCAAGCATATAACCAATAGTTGACCTCACTTTAACCTTAATCACTTAAATATGCCTATTATAGGGGCAATGAGATCTCAAAGCTAATGAGTACCTTACTTTCAGCATTTGGAAGCCTTTCAAACTTTTCAAAACCTTTCACTTCCTTGTTGAGTCTCCACTTATTCTTTGGGCACCTTCTTGAGAGCATAGTTGTCATTCTTAGTGTAATGTGCTTGTCTCAAAACTTGGTTAATTATGACATATCTTTGATGCTTGTATCTCTGATATCTTTACTTCTAGTCTTCACTTGAACTTCAGAGGTGCCTTGGCATTTATGTTTTGCTCCACAATCAAAGGGAAGCGAGATACCACTTTATCATACCTTCTTATGAACATTACAATGTTGTTTATGCTTATGTTTCATGCTACTTATTATTATTGTGTTGGAATCTCTTCATAGCTTGCAATGACTATTGAGTAGACTTAGTTGCATACTCCTTATTATGAATTTTCTAAGTATTGATCACTTGCTGAGAATATTTACATCACATGAAGCAAATGTGTTCATGAAAGTTTCTTTTATCACACTCAGTTTTCAACTGAATTGCTTAAGGACGAGCGATAAGCTAAGCTTGGGGGGAGTTGATACGTCCAAAACATATATACTTTCCTGAACACTTTTGCTATTGTTTCTCCTCTAACTTGTGTGATTTGGATGCAACTAACACAGACTGACGCTGTTTTCAGCAGAATTGCCTTAGTGTCTAGTTTTTGTGCAGAAAATCAACTTTCAGGAAAAATCCCGGAAAATATCGCAAAAATCCTATTTTACCAGAAGACTCATGGAGCCAGAAGACGAGACGGAGTGGGGCCTAGAGGGGCCCACACCCCCTGGCTCCGCCTGGGGGGGTGTGACCCCCTCGGCCTCCCTCTTCGCCTGCATAAAGCCTCCTGACCTAAAAACACAGGGGGGTCGATAGTTTCCAGAGGGGAGTTCCTCTGCGCCGCCACCACCAGAAACTGCGATTCGGAATCAGAAACTCCGTTCTGGCACCCTGCTAGGACAGGGTATTGGAGGATATCATCGCCATCACCATCACCGACGCCTCTCCATCAACCATCCATGTTTCCCCATGATACGTCCAATTTGCATCACCATTCTATATCATAATTTGCCTCTATTCATTGATATATGTCTTATTATGAGGTGTTACTCAAGTCTTTTCATCTGTTTTTGCATGTTGGATGATTCTTGGAGGATGGACTGCCGGAGTCAGGTTTCTGATGGAAAAAGAGGTGTTTTGATGCAATTTCGCGAAGATCAGAAAAAAACCAGAAAAATATTGGAAAATTATATTTTCCCAGAAGACGAAGGAAGCCAGAAGGGGAGGCATAGCTGGGCCACAGGGGCCCCACACCCCCTAGGCGCGGGTCCCCTTGGGCCGCACCTAGGGCAGGTGTGGCCCACCTGGCCAGCTCCCTACTCCACCCTCTCACCTATATCTTCCTCACCGAACCCTAATACGAGGGGAGCGACCACAGATAGATTTGCACCGCCTCTACGGGGTGGAAAACACCGAGAGAGAAAGAGCTCTCCGGCGGACAGATTTCTGCCGGGGAAATTCCTTTCCGGAGAGGGGATATTGTCTACATAAACATCGTCATCAAGCTAGGCTTCATCAGGATCATCATCATCATCCACACCATCATCTCCACCAGCACCATCATCATTACTTCATCCCGCTGTAACAATCATGTTGGATACTTGCATAGTTCGTAGGGGAAACTTTCCCGGTGTTGATTAATATTGTAGTTGATGCTTGTGAGTGGAACCATTGGATTATTGTTTATGTTTATATTGTTATTCATTACCATATCATCTTTGATCTTGATCCATATGATGTCTCGTGAGTAGTTCGTTTAGTTCTTGAGGACATGGGAGAAGTCATGTTGTTAGTAATGGATTTGTGTTGAGTTATTATTCAATGGTTTAGTATTTAAGTTGTGGTGCTATTATTCTAGTGGTGTCATGTGAACATCGACTACATGATACTTCACCATTTATGGGCCTAGGGGAATGCATTGTGTATTTGGATACTAATTGTGGGGTTGCCGGAGTGACAGAAAACAGAACCCCCGTTAGGACTTTACACAAGGAAGTGTAGGATCTCAGAGTTTAAGGTTGTGGTTAGGTTTATATCTTAATTACTTTCGTGTAGTTGCGGATGCTTGCAGGGGGTTTAATCACAAGTATATATTAATCCAAGTAAGGTCGGTACATTAGCACAGGTTCACCCACACAATACTTACAACACCAAAGAAGGGTACTCAGGTATTTGAAGCGAAAGCACTTAACAGAATTCCCATGTGTCTTCGAGAACGTTTGGTCCTTATAAGTATTTCCACCGGCTTGTCTTTTGCTAAGAAAGGATTGGGCCACTTGCTACGTTTGCTTGTTGTTTTTATTACTTGCACTTTGTTTTGTTGCTTTATCAGAAACCCTCTAAAAATCCGTTTGCTAAGTATTTACAGAGATTTCCCGCTCCATACCACTAGATTCTGCTCCTCGTTGGGATCAACACTTCTATTTATCGAAAATACTGCGATACACCCCTATACTTGTGGGTCATCACGCCTCCTAGCCCTTGCGCTCGCCGAGAAGCTCGATGCGCTCAACCATGTTGCCGTTGTCACTGCCCGCCTCGGTCGATGTTGCACAGCCCCGTTGCTCCAAGGGTACGACCACGTCTACATTGTCCTCCACTCCTCCTTGTCGGTCGCTCCGGTGTTGTCGCGCCTACCTCCGGGGCGTTGTCGCTATTCTGTCAGCTCGACCGCCTGTCCGCTGCCACACTAGTGATGTATGCGGAGCAAGACGCTTCCATCTGGAGATGGACCTACGACAAGGTCGTGCTCCTGATCGCCCCTGCCATCTACCTCCGTGCTCGCCTTGTCTTCTGCGACCATGCTCGGCCTCGACCTCCTCCTCGCACGTAGGTTGC
This sequence comes from Avena sativa, assembly GCA_916181665.1. Classification (NCBI taxonomy): domain Eukaryota; kingdom Viridiplantae; phylum Streptophyta; class Magnoliopsida; order Poales; family Poaceae; genus Avena; species Avena sativa. Next base: position 428,536,868 of record OV702293.1, read on the forward strand.
TTCTAATCATGGCGTTGCGGCAGAGCAGTTTGCAGACGTGGTGTTGCACCCACTACAGGACGCGCCCGCTACGCCGAGGGCAAAAAGCCGTCGGCGTAGGCCAAAATGCTCTCGGCGTATGATACGTCGACGGCTACCCTCGGCGTAGTCTTCTCGGCGAAGCAAACAGAGGCCATCGGCGTATCGAAATGCCGTAGGCGTACGCTACGCCGAGTCAAAGCTCTCAGCGTAGCGGCCATCGGTATAGCCTGTCCGCCGGTTGCAAAATTATTATTTTTTAAAAAAAATATTATTTTTAATTTTTTTTTCTCATTTTTTAAACTTTAAATTGTTTGACTAGTTAATCTCTCACTTTGAACATTTTAAACACTAATTATACTTAATATTTAATTAAATTGCAGTCTTGGTCAAACTTCCCGACCGGTCACCCATACTAATACTACACCAGCTCTAGCACACTTAACTTTTTCGTTCTTTCAGAATCTGTTTCCACAAAGTAATTCATACATTGTTGTTAATACTATGATATCAATCCTATTAACTCTTAAATCATCATGTCATATATTTGTATTTTTAAAATTACAAACAATTATTTAAGTAAATAATAATGAATAAGTAAAAATATTATTGAATTCAAATAAAAATATAATGACTTTTTTTTGTATTTTTCTATTTAATATGGAATAATTAATATCTTTAAATACGTAAATCGGAATTCGACAAATAATATGTCTAAATTGATCAGAAAAATGAGAGGAATCCAAATATGATATCAATATCAACTTATCACAAACTATGCGGTGATTCTAGCCATAATTTTTATTTGCCTGTTTAAAATGGAAAATGGCTTTTTAGCAACCTCGAATGAGATAGCTCGGGGCTGATCCTCGATAAAATTGAAGTGGATATCTGATTAAATAGCATATTCTGAACCTAAAAATTATTTTTATAAAAATCTCATGAGTATCGGATCATGTACCTATAGTTCATATTTGACCTACTTCCTACCGATTTGGCAGGAATTTGTCTTTTTTCACCAGGGATAGACAGAAAAGTTTGAGATCCCATGTTAGGACATTGTCCATGTAAGGTGGTATAGTATTTTGTAAAAATGTGATGGTAGAATTTTGAATTAGCCATTTGGTGGTTGCTTCACAAAATCGTTCGTTTTTTGCACTCGGAAAATAGAAAATGGCTTTTTGATGCGACGAAAAGGAAAACTCCATCCTTCAACATTGTTCTCCATTTCATAATGCACATGTATACACAATATGGATACATTATCACAAACTATGCCTTGATTATATCCATAACATTGGTCATTTGACCCGAGAGCCAATAAACCTCGAATGAGATAGGTCATTTTGTGAAGGTTTTTTTAGACAAAATCAATATACCAAGTTTGATATATTTTCTTATAACTATGTCACATAATATGACACCACGTGAAGGTTTCGCATTGTTTGGATCATTTTTGAATTTCTTATGCCCGTTTTAAACCATCGTCAAACTTTGTTGAACGGCATGCATGAAGATTCTTAGCTCGGGACTGATTCTCGATAAAATTGAAGTGGATCTCTGATAAAATATCATATTGTGAACCTAAAAATGATTTTTATAAAAAATCATGAGCATCAGATCATGTACCTATAGTTCATATCTGACCCACTTCCTGCCGATTTGGCAGGAATTTGTCTTTTTCACCAGGGATAGACGGACAGGTTTGAGATCCCTCTGTTAAGAAATTGTGCATGTAAGGTTGTATAGTATTTTAAAAAATGTGGTGGTAGCATTATGAATTAGCCATTTGGTGGTTGATTCACAAAACCGTTCGTTTTATGCACTCGGAAAATGGAAAATGACTTTTTGGTGCGAATAAAAGGAAAAATTCCTCCTTCAACATTGTTCGACATCACATGATGCACATATATGCATAATATGAATACATTATCACAAACTATGTCTTGATTTTAGCCATAACATTCATCATTTAACCCGAAATCCAAGAAACCTCGAATGAGATAGGTCATTTTGTGAAGGTTTTTTTAGACATAATCGATATACCAAGTTTGATATTTTTCATTGTAACTATGTCACATAATATGACACCACGCGGAGGTTTTGTATTGTTTGGATTGTTTTTGAATTTCTTATGCCCGTTTTAAACTATCGTCAAACTTTGTCGAACGGCGGGCATGAAGATTCTTAGCTCGGGGTTGATCCTCGATAAACTTGAAGTGGATCTCTGATAAAATAGCATATTATGAACCTAAAAATGATTTTTTTAAAAAATCATGAGCATTAGATCATGTACCTATAGTTCATATCTAACCCACTTTCTACCGATTCGGCAGGAATTTGTTTTTTCACCAGGGATAGACGGAAAGGTTTGAGATCCTCCTGTTAGGATATTTTCCATGTAAGGTTGTATAGTATTTTGGAAAAATATGGTGGTAGCATTTTGAATTAGCCATTTGGTGGTTGATTCACAAAACCGTTCGTTTTTTGCACTCGAAAAATAGAAAATGACTTTTTGGTGCGAAAAAAGTAAAACATCCTTTTTCAACATTGTTTGCCATCCCATGATGCATATGTATGCACAAGATGGACACATTATCACAAACTATGCCTTGATTCTAGCCATAACATTCATCATTTGACCCGAAAGCCAAGAAACCTCGGATGAGATAGATCATTTTATGTAGGGTTTTTTAGACATAATCAATATACCAAGTTTGATATTTTTCCTTGTAACTATGTCACATAATATGACACCGCGTGAAGGTTTCGCATTGTTTGGATCGTTTTTGAATTTCTTATGCTCGTTTTAAACTATATATAATATTTTATGTTTCACTTAATTTTTTTATAAATGTGTAATATTTGAGTATAGATAGATAGATCTTATTTTTGTGCAAATTTTGATATATTATTTGTATTTTTTGAATTAGAATAATTTAGTTATGATTTTTCAAAGTTTAATGAGGTAAAAGGAAAAATATCTACGCCGAGGGCAATCGTCGGTGTAGGCTACGCCGAGGGCAGCTGTCGGCATAGCATGGGCTACGCCGAGAGCAATTCTACGCCGACGGCTGCTTATGGGGCTGGCCTGGTCACGGCCTATGCCGACGGCCCCGACCTTTGACCGTCGGCGTAGCACCGGGCCGTCGACGTAGTGACCTCGAAGACGGTGAGTCATCTTCATATGCTGGCTACCAAGTCGTCAACGGCAACGCCATGGTTAGAAGCAATGAGAAGACAATGATGGAGAAGAAAATCAGAGGAATGGGGGCGCATAAGCTTGTCCAGCAAAAAAAGGCTATGCAATTGATAGTTTTCTTTTTTCTCACGGGAATCTTGTGCGTGAAACCAGGGTGTCCGCCCTTTTAAGTCCTATATGAAGCTGGTCTGAAAACCTTGTCAAAATGCAGAAAACATTTCTCTCACAACTACTTTTTACGAATCTCAATGCATTCACCAGACTTGAAGGGACAAAATAAGTCATGCAACCATGTGTACAAGCACAAATCCATTTCCGTGCAAAAAATGATAATACATATATTTTTCCCATGGAATAGATGATAAATGACTCCAAAGATTACTCCAACATGATAATACATGACACGGTGAAGCCAACTAAGATGGAGCATGTCTCTTGAGGTAAAGTAGACTGACGCAAACATATAAGAGGCAGATATGTAATTGGGACAGGCAAGTAACTGGCCATAAATGTGTTGTGGGAAGCATCTCCCTCCTTAATAGGATATAAAGAACTCAAAGATTTCTCCAAGATTGGCGCTGCCTCATGGACAACCAGACCAATTGCCCAGATCAAAGGGCTGAACAACGCTTAAGTCAGGGGTGGAGGTGACCCCATCACAGCCACCGTTGAAGCCACTATAGACGAGAGCACCAAGATCCCCTCCTCCATACTTCAACATTTCAAGCCAACCCTCCTGCTGCTGGGATGATGCATCGTCTGGATAGATCGTTGTAGGTCTAATGATGTTCATATCGGTGATGCTTGGAGTCAGATCCTGCACCGGGGAAGGCTGGTAGACCGGTGGCTGGCTACGGATCTTCATGATGTGATCGCCGATGCTCTTGAGGAGCATCTCCACCTTCAAGCCAACATTGTTAATATCCTCGACGGAGAGCCCCATGAGGCTCGGGAGGTTTCCCAACATGGCCTTGTATAAGAGGGACCTGATCTCATGCTCATGGCAGTTACGTCCAGACTTCTGAATCTCGTCACGAAGCTTGTCGATGTGTTGGAGGAGAAAGAACTGTTGATCCATCTTCTTGCTCTGCTTTACTTCCGGCATGTTCTTGAACTGGTTTAGGATGTCCTCTGCCTCGGCCTGGGATGGGAACACCTGCGGCACCATCTCCCCCTCACCGTAGATGATGACACATGGCTTAGCATCGCACAAGATGGCCAACTCACCAGCCTTCTTCATCAAGCCACAAGTGCGCCTCTTGAAGGTACCACGACGAGTGGAGTCATCAGGGATGTAATGGAAGTTCATCTTCTTGCGGGCCATTGCTGGCCTCAGGCAAGCAAGTAGGCAACAAAGGGGGAAATCAACATGAGATTTTATCTTTTGGATTTGGTGAGCTGAAACTGAATGGAGAATGGGAGGATATATATTGTAGGAGGATTGGATGAGAAGGCTACAACATGCCGAGGAATCATGATATGGTAAGATCTTATTATTACAGTTATTCTGGGAATTGCACAGCTTAGTGCTAGTTAATGTTATCCAAAAGCTAGAACATTCAAGCCTGACCTTAATTGTTTAGGTATGTTCTTTGGCATCCATTTACTACAATTTTTACCATTCCCTTCATAAGACAAGGAGGTGCTAGCTAGCATGATTCATTGCACCACATATTTTATTTAATTCACGAATTTTATGTGCTCATAATCGACCAAGGGAGAAAAAGTCCATAAATAGGACCCGTGTATGTATGTACATTTAAAACCCTGTTTACTATGTCTGTCTACAAATGAGTGTATTTATAGTCTTTGTCCTAAGTATTATTTAATAAAGTTTGGCTAATTTTATAAGGAAACGTAGTAATACTCTTATGATACTAAATTAGTACCACTATATAGGGTGTTTTTGGAACCATGCAAGGGAACTGCATGTATATATAGTAGGAGAAGGAGCCAAAAGAGGGTCAGGTTTTGAAATGTACGAGTTTGTAATATATCAATTTGATTTCATATAAGTCATTATTTTTATCTATAAAATTAGTTAAAACTTACAAAGTTTGACTTAATGCAAAAGCTAAAGGTACACTTATTTGTGAACAGATGGGAGTACGATCCATAAGACAATAATCACATATAGTACTAGATTTGATGCATGATCACACAACACAACTCCTTTAGTACCAAAACCTCAAAAAAAAAGAAATTTCATAAATAATTGACGATGATGGATATTTTGATATACTACCCGGACATTGTGTTATGTGTTGTCTAGGTGGCCATGCGCTTAATAGAACATAAGGCTGCTATTAAAAGTCTATATGATACGTACAGGAAAAGTTTGCATGACATGCTACAATTCTTTGTAAAATAGGATTGTTTTGAAAGGTGTACAAGTTCGTGAAGAGGGCTGGACGAGTAGAATGAGGGAAAGCGTCGATAAAAAAGAGATGTAGACCCAGAAAGTCACTATCAATGAATTCCCGAGCAATTCGAAACCTACATATGCTCCGTATAGACGGAATCTAAGATAATAACCTAACAGATGACATGGAAAATAGGTCGAAACAATGACTCCATGTAAGGGTAAAGCCAGAAACCGATTTCTCTGTACTTTCATAAAATTAGAATAGTAGGAACTGGATACGTTAGATAACCCCTTAGACCTTGCATTGCTTCGAGCCACGACTCGAGCGGGGAAAACCTAGCCGCCACCTGAGCCCCCTATCGATATGCTCATCCCCTTGCCTCGCTGGTAGCGGTGGCTCCCATTTTGGTGGTCTTCTCGGAGTTTCTGATGCATGGAGGCACATCAAGAAGCATGAGGCAGCGTTGATGGCTCAAGGTAGTGGAGAAGCTACAGGAGGGCTTAGCGGTGTTGTCGGCTATTGGCACAGTTGCGGTCAGGCTGGATCTAGGATGTGTGGGATGAACCTGGGCATGGATGTATTGACATGCAAGAGGAGGTGGTGTTGTTGGCTGTTTGGTAAACTCCTAGGCTGCGGAGGCAAGCGTGCACATCGCTTGTGCGAGGAAGTCTTGTGTGTGGTGGACGTGTAGGAGATGCGGGCTCCAGGGCACATGGGTTGGGGAGGTCGAGGGGGTACTTTTGTTGATTCTCCTCCTTAGGCCCAATGTGCTCCAACGGGTGAGGAAGTCGGGGTGGTGGTGATGGAGAACGCGCAAAAGAACAAACAAATTTCTCTCAGTGGCGTGAACGAAAACCAAGATCAAATTTAACAATAGTAGACAATAGTCTATTAGTGGTGTTCGAAGGCGTTCATGTGTGATGAGTGCAGCAACACTTCATTGGGAGACCCCAAGCGGAAGGTATGATGCAGTACAACAGGCAAGTTTCCCTCAGTAAGAAACCGAAGTTATCGAACCAGTAGGAGGAAGGAAACGTCCAAAGGTGTTGCAAGCAACGTGGAAACCTGCACAACACAAACTCAAGACTTTGCCCCGACTGACAGTGAGGTTGTCAATCTCACCGGTTGCTATAACAAAGGATTAACTATATGGTGTGGGAGGTGGAAGTGGTCTGCAACAAGTAAACAATATAGTGGAAGATGTATCAATGGTAAAGATTGGACCAGGGTCCATAGTTCACTAGAGGTGCTCTCCTTAGATAAACAACATGGCATGAAGGGTAAAAAAATTACAGCAGGGCAATTGATAGGAACTAAGCAAGGCATAACAATGCAATACTAGACAAAAAGATCCTATGAGATTCGATTGGGCAACACAACAATATACATAGACCGCCATCCAACTGCATCTATAACTAGAAGTCCACCTTCAGGTTATCATCCGAACCCCCTCCAGTATTAAGTTGCAAGCAACAGACAACTGCTTTAAGCAAAGTGTGTAAGGTAAACAATCCACTTGTTGCATGAACAAGAGACCGTTGTTTTCTCCCTAGTGGCAACAACACATCTACAACCGAAGAGATTTCTGTCACTTCCCTTGGAAACTATAGGCATGAACCCACTATCGAGCATAAATACCCCCTTTTGGAGTCACTAGCAACTACTTGGCCAAGATAGCTACTAACAACGGAGAGCATGCAAGATCACAAACAACACAGACATGATAGAATCAAATAGACAAAATCATTAATCAATCTGACATAGTAATCTCAATATCCATCGGATCCCCGCAAACACAACATGCATGATTACAAATATATTAGATCTTGATCATGAATGGAGCTCACAAGATCTCTACGTGAAAGCGCAAGGGAGGAGATACAACCATCTAGCTACTACATGGACCCGTAGTCCAAGGTGTAACTACTCACGCTTCATATCGGAGAAGAAGGCCTCCGGGATGATCTCCCCTCCGGCAGGGTGCCGGGAAGAACTTCAGATCCCCCCGATCTAGGGACGATGGTGGTGGCGGCTATAGATGGTTTCGTGGAGTTTTGATCGGGTGCCTAGGGTTTCTGCATCGGGGGCTTCTTATAGGCGAAGAGGGAGGCCAAGGGGGTGCCCGAGGCGGCTGCACCCCTCCCAGGCGCAGGATGGGCCCACCCACGTGGCCAGGGTGTGTGGCCCCCTCGAGGCCCTCCTCCGTCTCATACTCTGGCTTCGTGTTTCCCACGGTAAAATATTCACTTTGGCTTTTGTCCCGTCCAATTCCGAGAATATTGATTTTCTGCCTATCTGGAACCAAAAACAAAAGAAAACAGGCAACTGGCACTGTGGCAACTTGTTAATAGGTTAGTTCTAGAAAACATATAAAAACACCTCAAAGTATAGACAAAGCAAATCAAAGTAGATACTAAACAAGCATGGAGCATCAAAAATTATAGACACGTTCCCGACGTATCAAGCATCCCCAAGCTTAACTCCTACTCGTCCTCGAGTAGGTAAGTGATAAAAAGAATAATTTTTTAGGTGACATGCACCATCAAAACCAAGATCAAACCATTTGCAAACATTGAAAGCTGGGATCAAAGAACTCTAAACATGTGTATGAAAGATGAAGTTCTAACAATAAGACAAAGTAACTATGCATGCAACATGAAAGGATACAAAAAAGATCATGAATAACATGCATTGAAAAATGTTTGTTTGTTTCACATACAGAAAACATGACATAGTGGCATTCAGCTTGTGCCTCATAGAGTAGCAAATAGATGCATAGGACACCTTCAAAGTTCATAAGAGTGACTAGATACAAATAGCACAAGAACAAGCAATATCACAATATGCATCAATCAATAAGTTTTGGGACACTACACATAGAACTAAGAATGGTAACTATGCTCTCTTAATGGTGCCTAAAGGTAGAAGGTGGAGACTCAACATAATAGTGGAAGAAAGGCCCTTCATAAAGGGAAGCAGGGATTTCAAGTTTCAAAAAGAGAGCTTCCAAAAATTATGGTACTTGTTAGATTTCATCCCTCATTGCCCCTATCATAAGCATCTTGAAGTGATTAAGATTAAACTGAACAAACTATGGAGTATATGCTTGACAAAGTATAAGTTGGAAATCTCATGTCCCTTAAATACGAGGACCATACCTCATGCTACTCAACTTCAGTCACCTGTAAGTTCTTGTCATAGTAAGTACATCTGTATCATAGAGAACCGCCAACGGGGTACCCCTTGCACATGGTACAGGAGCTATCCCATAACCAAAATGACAAGGCAATCGGATAATGAGCATCTCAGCGATCTTTTTATTTACTATGTGCATAGCTTTTTATTGAGGATGCTTCACGGAATGCTCATTATGGTGATGCTGCAAGTTTTCATCATGATTAGGCATGGCTTACGTTAGCGGCCCAGGCGTTTCTCTAACACAAAATACATAACTCCATAGACTTACAAGATCCCTCTTTATTTCACACCGGTGACATCTATAGACAAAAGAGCATGATATCAACTGTGTACAAAGTACAAGTGCAATGTTGAAAATGTTCTCCATGACAGCATGGTTCTGCTAATTAAGTGCAAGCATATACAACATAGACGACACAATGGTTCAAGTTTATTAGGGGCAAAGAATATAAAGTGTGCCATCAAGTTTGTGAGGGCTTTGATCACTAAGTTTTCACATAAAAAAATAATTTTAAATTGGAAGATAGCTGAAAACAAGAATATACTTGGAATGGTGTAACACACCATGCATAGGAATTTATAGTGGACACTTTGGAATAACTTGGTTTCTTGGGAGTTGGAAGCATGAGTAGAGCTTACTCATACAAGTGGAGGCTTAGCAAAATACTGGGAGCAACCAACTGAGAGAACAATTGTTAAGGGGTAACCCCTTGGGGTGGCCCGATCTTTCACGAATCTCCGCGGGAATCGAGGGTAAAGCGGTGGAAGGGGGAAAGGGGATGAAATCCACGAACACACGCACACGAAGAACCCGACGAACTCACGCACACAAAACACGATACACGCCGATAACTCACGCCGGTGGCAACCGGTCCAACATAATCTCTAGGATCGGTGTTGGGCGAAGCTCTCTATCCACGCCAACAACGGGGGAAGAGGTGCTTGGTGAGATCTTGACGACTTGGGGGCGAGAAACCGAGAACCCAAGGCCTTGTACAACTTGAACGCACTAGGCAAGATCCAAGAGGAGGGTGGATAATCCGGTGCTCCTTGGTAGGAGCATGAGACCAATAGATGTAGGATCCACAAAGGGTTTCCTTAATCTATTATTATCCAAGTCTAGGGTTTACAATGGAGGGTGGGGGCTATATATAGGCCAACCACATAAACAGGGGTATTTTCGGAACAAATAGCGAAATATAGTGAGGGTTACAAGGCGCTGGGCCGACTTAACACGATCAGGTTCTGTGTCGTCCGGTAGTACCGGTCCAGCTCAACCGGTAGTACCGGTCATGCGGTAGTACCGCTTCCTGGCCCGGTAGTACCGCTTGTCGACCTGGGATTTCCTTTGGAGCCTTCTGTTGGTGGCGGTAGCAGGGGGCGGTAGTGCCGTCGTCCGGTAGTACCGGGTCCTGGGCCGGTAGTACCGCCAGTAACAGAGAGCATTTGGCTAGCGCTGGGGTCTTCTGTTGGTGGCGGTAGCAGAGGGCGGTAGTGCCGCCAAGCGGTAGTACCGGTCGCCAGGTCCGATAGTACCGCTGGCGACAGAGAGCGTTTGGTCTCTTCTGCTGGTGCTCCTTCGTCCTGTGGGTCCTTCTCTTCGTACCTGATGATGCACAAGGTATGGGTATGAAGTAGCAGGCCATCCAAGGGTGTATCGAAGTCACACAAGGAGAGGAGCGAGTTCACCTTAGCTTGTAGGAGTTTGGCTCGGGCGCGAGTCATGGGTCCACTTGGGGAGCTCGTGGGAGTAGATGTAGTAGCGGTCGTAGGACGGGCTGCATCAGCTCCCCCCTTGGGAAAGAGTCATCCTCGACTCTTCAACCTTCTCAACTTCATCATCTCCATGGTAGGGTGAGAGGTCCTTGACATTGAATGTCGAGCTCACAAGGTACTTCGATGTGGGGATATCGATGATATAGGCGTTGTTGTTGATCCTCTTGAGCACCTTGAATGGTCCATCACCTCTTGGCTTTAGCTTGGAGTCGCGTTCCTTGGGAAAGCGGTCTTTACTCAAGTGTATCCACACAAGGTCGCCCTCTTCGAAGATTATCTCTTTCTTGTTCTTGTTTAGCCTTGATGCTTGGTGAAGGACTTGTTGCTCGATAGTAGCTCGTGTGTCTTCATGGAGTTTCTTCATTGTGTGGGCACGCTTGACAACGTCCATATTGGCACGTTCATGAAGTGGTAGCGGAAGGATATCGAGCGCGGTGAGAGGCTCGAAGCCGTAGACGATCATGAACGGGCTCCTCATGGTGGTGGAGTGCTTGGCGCGGTTGTAGGCGAACTCAGTGTGTGGAATACATTCCTCCCAGTCTTTAAGGTTCTTCTTTATCAACACCCGGAGGAGTGTGCCAAGACTTCGATTGACAACCTCAGTTTGTCCATCGGTTTGAGGATGCGAGGCGGACGAGAAGAGGAGCTTGATGCCGAGCTTGGCCATGAGAGTCTTCCAGAAGTAGCTCATGAATTTTACGTCGTGGTCGGAGACGATTGTTCTTGGCACACCGTGTAGCCGAATTATTTCCCTGAAAAATAAATTTGCTACATGTGAAGCATCATCGGTCTTATGGCACGGGATGAAATGTGCCATTTTGGAAAAGCGATCCACTACTACAAATATAGAATCATGTCCATGTTTAGATCTAGTCAAGCCTAACACAAAGTCCATGCTAATGTCTGACCAAGGTGCATGAGGAATAGGCAATGGCATATAAAGACCAAAGGGGTTGGACTTAGACTTAGCTTGGATACATGTAGTGCATCGTTGGACGTGGCGCTCCACGTCGCGCTTCATCTTTGGCCAAAAGTAGTGAGTGGAGAGCATGTCATATGTCTTGTCACGGCCAAAGTGACCCATAAGGCCTCCACCATGGGACTCTTGAAGAAGCAAAAGTTGGAGAGACGATTTCGGAATGCAAAGCTTGTTTTGTTTGAAAAGAAAACCCTTATGCAAATAGAAATCATCAATCCCTTTGTCTATTGAACATTGTTCAAATATTGGTCCAAAGAAGGGGTCGGACGCGTACAAAGATTTGATGTCATCAAGACCCAAGACATTTACTTCGAGTCGTGTAAGAAGGCTTGTGTTTTTGCGAGACAAGGCGTCCGCTACCACATTTTCTTTGCCCTTCTTGTATTTGACAATGTAAGGAAAAGACTCCATGAACTCAACCAATTTTGCGTGCCTTTTACTCAAATTGGCTTGGCCCTTAAGATACTTCAATGACTCATGGTCGGAATGGATGATAAATTCTTTGGGCCAAAGATAGTGTTGCCACACTTGAAGAACTCGAACCAAGGCAAAAAGTTCTTTGTCATAAATGGGATAGTTTAGGCGTGCGCCATCGAGTTTCTCACTATGGTAAGCAATAGGACGCCCATTTTGCATAAGGACGCCACCAATGCCAATACCACTAGTGTCACATTCAATCTCAAAGGTTTTTGTGAAATCCGGTAATGCAAGAAGTGGTGCTTCGGTGAGCCTCTTTTTGAGCTCATCAAAAGCCTTTTGTTGTGCTTTTCCCCAAACGAACGTGACATTTTTCTTGGTCAATTCGTTGAGGGGGAAAGCAATGGTAGAAAAGTCTTTCACAAAGCGACGGTAAAAGCCAGCCAACCCATGAAAACTACGAAGTTCACTAACATTTGTAGGGATGGGCCAATCTCGTATGTCCTTGACTTTTGAGACATCAACTTCAATTCCATTAGAAGACACAACAAAACCAAGGAAAATCAGCTTGTATTTTGCAAAAGTGCACTTTGAGAGATTAGCATAAAGCTTTTCATGACGAAGGATTTGAAGGACCTCCTTAACATGAGTAACATGCTCCTCTAGTGACTTGCTATAGACAAGGATGTCATCAAAGTAAACAACTACACTCTTCCCAATGAGAGATCTCAAAATATGGTTCATGAGGCGCATGAAGGTAGATGGGGCATTAGATAAGCCAAAAGGCATAACCAACCATTGATAGAGACCAAGCTTGGTCTTGAAGGCGGTTTTCCACTCATCACCTTCGGCCATGCGAATTTGATGGTAACCACTACGAAGATCAATTTTCGAAAATATAGTGGCTCCACATAACTCATCAAGCATGTCATCAAGACGCGGTATAGGATGTCGATAACGCACGGTGATAGCATTGATTGGACGGTAGTCCATACATAACCGCAACGTATCATCCGTTTTGGGAACTAGAATCACGGGGACCGTGCTTGGGCTAGTGCTTACTTGGATCAAACCTTTGGAGACAAGTTGGTTGATTTGACGTTTGATCTCCTTTGTCTCTTCCGGGTTCGTGTGGTACGCGGCGCGGTTTGGGAGTGGGGCGCCGGGTATGAGGTCGATGCGGTGCTCGATTCCACAAAGAGGAGGAAGGCCATGGGGAAGCTCTTCGGGGAATACATCTTGGAATTCCTGCAAAATAGCCATCAAAGGAGGAGGAACATTTGTCAAGTCGTTAGTTCCTTGCGCTAGTCCCTTGCATACAAGGACATAGTGCAAGATGGATGGGTTGTTCCGCACTTCTCTCATCTCACTTTTGGTGGCAAGAAGAACACTCTTAGTTTTTCCACTCGAGTTTGGCTTGTAGCTCTCACTCACTATGGTGTGGTTCTCTCGCTCACCACTCTTCTCACAAGGTGTTTTTGTGTATTGCGCCCTTGCTAAAGCCTTTGCATTGTCCGCAATTATTTGGCTAGGAGTCATTGGTTGCAACACACAAGTTTTATCAAGCCATTTGAAGGTATAAGTGTTTGAGTGACCATCATGCAAGGCACGCTTGTCATATTGCCACGGCCTTCCGAGCAACATATGGCAAACCGTCATTGGGACCATGTCACATTCTACCGTGTCCTTGTAGTGCCCAATTGAGAACGTCACCGAGACGGTGTGCTTGATCTTGACGGATCCTTGGTCACTTAGCCATTGGATATGGTAGGGGTGTTTATGCGGATGTAGGGTGAGATTGAGTTTCTCACACAATTCCGTACTTGCAAGGTTGTGGCAACTCCCTCCATCGATGACAACTTTGATGGACTTCCCATTGATGCCGGCACGAGTTTGGAAGATGTTTGAGCGTTGGTCTTCATTCTCATTGACTTGGGTAGTTAAGACCCTTGTGACCACAAGCGATGGGCTTGCGTCATGCTCACACACAAGAAGTTCTTGGTCCTCTTCCAAATGTTGCCTTGCCATGGCTTCCTTGACCCTTGCATCAAACTCTTCTTCACTCAAGTATTCTTCATCGCTGTTCTCATGGATGAACAAAACTTTCTTGTTTCCACATGCGTTCGACTTGTGCCCTTTGCCTCCACACTTGTAGCATTCACCATTGAATGGTTGGTCATCCCTTGTGTTTTTGCCACTTGGGGGTTGTTTTCCTTGAGGGAGAGTTGGCTTGAAGGGAAGCTTGGTGGTACTTGAGGAGATTCCACTTGGTGTTGTTGGAGTAGCGGTTGGTGCTTGATTATAGGTGAAGTATGTCTTTGGCTTGTTGTACTTGATGTCCTCTTGCACTTGACGCTCGGCCTTGGATGCGATGTGCACAAGCTCAACCATGTTGTTGTACCTTTGGAACTCGGTGATGCGCTTGATGGGATGGTTCAAGCCGTTGAGGAAGCGTGCCATTGTTTGTTCATCTCGCTCTTCAATGTTGGCATGGATCATGTTGAGCTCCATTTGCTTGAAGTACTCTTCCACGGTCTTTGTCCCTTGACTAAGCGTTTGAAGCTTGTTGAAGAGGTCACGCGTGTAGTGTGAAGGAACAAAGCGGGATCTCATATGAGCCTTCATATTTTGCCAAGTTGAGATTGGAGGCTCTTCTTTTGCTTCTCGAGCGAGTTGGACTTGTTCCCACCAAAGGTTGGCATACTCATCAAACTCGAGGGATGCCATGGCCATCATCTTCTCATTGCTATAGTTGTGCATGCGGAAGATCTTGTCGACCTTGAGTTCCCACGAGAGATATTCCTCGGGTTCATTGGAACCGGTGAACTTGGGCATGGTGAATTTGAGCTTGCCGAAAGTTTCTTCTCCATTACGGTTCCGGTTGCGGCGGTTGCCGTGATTTGGGCGGTCATCATCATCATCCGAGCTCTCATGTCTTGCTTGGTGATGGTTGCGTTGATCTTGTGGTTGTTGAGGTGCCGCGTTTGGTGGTGGAACTTGGTTTTGACGACGAGCTTGGGGAGCTTGCTCGTTTTGTTGGCGCGGCTGAGGACGAGGAGGAGGTTGATTGTCCTCACGACGAGGAGGACGTCGAGCCGCATGCGCAATGGGTTGCTCTTCTTCTTCTTGGTGTAGAGGAGGCTCGTCATGACCATCATGTTGCCGACGTGGACGATCATGTCGATGAGGATGCCTTGGAGGATTGTCGAGTGCGTCACGTCGACGGTGATCTTGTTCGTCCTCTTCGGGTGATTCACTTGTTGTTGAAAGGACATGTCGACGGCGATGGGCTTGGTGGTCCATGCGAGGTTGCTCTTGTTGAATCACAAGTGCCCTTGGTTGTGTCCGGTTCGCTTCATGTCGTGGAGGTCTTGCGGAGAGATCACCATCATATCTTGACGTTGCGGCGTGTCGCGGAGATGGTACCGCTTGAGAAGAGCTCATGGATTGAAGAACGGGTCCATCCCGGTGCCTTGAAGCGTGACGGCGAGGTGCACTTGATTCACTTGAGGAGTGCCGAGATGAGCTTGATTCGCGCGAGCGTGGCCTTGCTAGTCCATCAATGAGGCGTTGAAGCTTCTCATCCGTTGAGGAGAGTGCACGACCAAGAGCTTCATTTTGATGACCGAGGTTGTGTTGCATGGCATGCATTTGGCCACGGACTTCTTCGAAGCGGTTGTCGATGTTCTTGAATTCCACACGGGCCTCGCTAAATTGTTCATCTTGGCGCCGCTCAAGAGCTTTACAACGGTAGTTGAATTCTCCTCGGACCTTCCAATGGTCCCATCTTGTCATGAATTGTGTGTCGTCCTCCGGAGGTTGTGGTGGTTGGGACGGCTCGCCATTCCTGTCCATGATGCAAAGCCGACAAGGGTTGTATATGGAGAAAAAGGGTGCGAAGAGTTAGCCTTTTACCTCACCTTGGAGATTATATCAAACCAATTTCCACACAAATGAGCGAACAGCGTGCAAAGTGAAATGGGCAAGAAACTCACACACTAATATGCTACAACTCTCAAAAGCTTTTGGTGGAAGGTTAGGATTGTGGAAAACCAAACGAAACGATCCAAGCAAAAGGTTATTGTTCTACGTGGTAAAGAACCAAAGATCAAAAGCGAAAGGATACGATCTACAAAAACACGGAAAATGCACACGTGGAGAAAAACGGGGTTAGCACGACTATGAAAATGAGCACAAAAGGTCCTAACGAAGACTACACTCGGTTGTCGTGCCAACTCAAGGAGAGACCACAACTCGTTTACCAAAAGAGGATAAGCAATAGATTTGTGCACTTGCCTTGGTGCGCTCTTTTTTTCTCTCTTTCTTGGCTTACAAGCTTGGTATTCTCTTTGTATTGGGAGACTATGTATCTTTTCTTTTTCTCTTTTTTTTGATTCTTTTCCTTTTTCTCCCTTTCTATGCTACTATGTTAGCTTTTGTATTTGGCCTCACACTCTCACTTTCCGAAGGCAAGTGCACAATGCTTAGACAAACACAAAATGAGTTGCTCTCATAGGATAGTTACACACAAAGGAAGATATGGGGCTGTCAAAGGGGCGCAAGTTATACATTTGGTATCGTTGACGACTTGCAACCGTTGGTGGGGGATGATGTTCGAGTGTCGCGGTGTCGATGAGCGCGGGTGACTTTGATGCGGAAGCTTGTGTTAAATTGGTGACAAACACGCGAAACACGAACAAATTGAAGATGGAAAGTCAGCCAACGAAGTTGAGGAGTCAAGACAAGAAGGAAAACCTTCTGTGGCGCGCGGTAGTACCGCTTGGTACGGGCGGTAGTACCGGATGGCGGTAGTACCGCTTGGTACGGGCGGTAGTACCGCTGGTCACAGAACAGGAACGATATCCCAAAATTCGTGGACCAAAACTCAAATTCGTTGGAAATCTGACCGAAAGGCTGGGCTAGGAACAACAGGGGTTATAGATCGACTCCAAAAGCAACAGATCTATGGACCAAAACCACGAAAAACTCACCAAATCCAGAGATCGATCCGAAGGCAAATTGGGGCTCTTTTTGGTGGGATTTTCGATTTTAAGGGGAATAAAGAAAAATTGGGGGAAATTCGTGATCAACCTTGCTCTTGATACCAAGATGTTAAGGGGTAACCCCTTGGGGTGGCCCGATCTTTCACGAATCTCCACGGGAATCGAGGGTAAAGCGGTGGAAAGGGGAAAAGGGATGAAATCCACGAACACACGCACACGAAGAACCCGACGAACTCACGCACACAAAACACGATACACGCCGATAACTCATGTCAGTGGCAACCGGTCCAACATAATCTCTAGGATCGGTGTTGGGCGAAGCTCTCTCTCCACGCCAACAATGGGGGACGAGGTGCTTGGTGAGATCTTGACGACTTGGGGGCGAGAAACCGAGAACCCAAGGCCTTGTACAACTTGAACGCACTAGGCAAGATCCAAGAGGAGGGTGGATAATTCGGTGCTCCTTGGTAGGAGCATGAGACCAATAGATGTAAGATCCACAAAGGGTTTCCTTAATCTATTATTATCCAAGTCTAGGGTTACAATGGAGGGTGGGGGCTATATATAGGCCAACCACATAAACAGGGGTATTTTCAGAACAAATAGCGAAATATAGTGAGGGTTACAAGGCGCTGGGCCGACTTAACACAATCAGGTTCTGTGTCGTCCGGTAGTACCGGTCCAGCTCAACCGGTAGTACCGGTCATGCGGTAGTACCGCTTCCTGGCCCGGTAGTACCGCTTGTCGACCTGGGACTTCCGCTGGAGCCTTCTGTTGGTGGCGGTAGCAGGGGGCGGTAGTGCCGTCGTCCGGTAGTACCGGGTCCTGGTCCGGTAGTACCGCCATTAACAGAGAGCATTTGGCTAGCGTTGGGGTCTTCTGTTGGTGGCGGTAGCAGAGGGCGGTAGTGCCGCCGAGCGGTAGTACCGGTCGCCAGGTCCGGTAGTACCGCTGGCGACAGAGAGCGTTTGGTCTCTTCTGCTGGTGCTCCTTCGTCCTGTGGGTCCTTCTCTTCGTACCTGATGATGCACAAGCTATGGGTATGAAGTAGCAGGCCATCCAAGGGTGTATCGAAGTCACACAAGGAGAGGAGCGAGTTCACCTTAGCTTGTAGGAGTTTGGCTCGGGCGCGAGTCATGGGTCCACTTGGGGAGCTCGTGGGAGTAGATGTAGTAGCGGTCGTAGGACGGGCTGCATCAACAATAATGGTCATAATCATGCAGAGCGACAAATCATTACTAATCAAAGCATAGAGTGGTACTACAAGTCAAGGACTAAATAATCATAGAGGCTATGGTGATTTGTTCATAGTCATAACATGGTGTGAGCATGTGCCAAGTCAACCCAAACAAAACATCAAAGGAGAATACCACAATACTATGCTTTTGTATGCTAAAACAACGCATGATTCTTTCAAGGCACACTAAGCAATCCCAATTGTTTGGAACAAGACATGCTACATCAATAATCACTAAGCATAAGGTCAAAACAACGCCTAGTATGCCATGCTAAAGTCTAAGTCACAGTCATTGCAAGCTCCTCTTGCACTTCCAAGCAAGAACTTTCTACTCCTTTCCAACACCAATTGACTTATTTGAAACAACACGGCGAGAACGGGGGCCAAACTACTTTATTCAAGCAAACTAAACAAACTAAGCTAAGCAAACGAAAACTAAGACGCTTCAAGAACAACACAATAGTGCATGAAACAATAAAAACGAAGTGTCTAGACAGACCTGAGCTTTTTATTGATGAAGAAGGTCAAAACAACACCTAGCATGTCATGCTAAAGTCTAATTCACAGTCAATGCAAGCTCCTCTTGCACTTCCAAGCAAGAACTTTCTACTCCTTTCCAACACCAATTGACTTATTTGAAACAACACGACGAGAACGGGGGTCCAAACTACTTTATAAGCAAACTAAACAAACTAAGAAAAGCAAACAAAAACTAAGACGCTCCAAGAACAACACAACATTGCATGAAACAATAAAAACGAAGTGTCTAGACAGACCTGAGCTTTTTATTAATGAAGAAGGGGATGCCTTGGGCATTCCCAAGCTTTAACGTTTGTACCTCTTGGATATTTCTTGGGGTGACACCAGGGTGGCATCCCCAAGCTTGAGCTTTTGTCCATTCTTCATCTCATTACATCATTCTCTCTCTACACCTGAAATTTTTCCTTCATACAAAACTTCACACAATCTTCATTAGCAATATTAGTGTATTCAAAAGATAATAGACCCTTGGGTTTATCTTGGAACAGCAAAACTTTTCACTAAAAACACAAGATACTGTAGAAAATCCTTCAAAAATCTCAATTCCCCAAAAGAGAACTCAAAAAAGGAATCAATAAGAAGCAAATGCAAATAATGGCAGAAATCTGTGAAAACAGACCAGCAGGTAGAAACCGATTTTTCGAAAATCTTCTGTTGCTCAAATAAAAAAGTGTTGAACTAACGAAAGTTAGCTAACATACTGGGGGATTTATTCGTAAATTTTCAGCTCAATCCGACTAATAGAGACTCCTCACGAAATTTTATGGTGGAGGATAGAAATCTGTTTTGGGACAGCAACTTCCCGAATCTTACTTCCCTCTCATTAGAGGTCATTCTTGGCTCAAAAAGCAAACAAAAAGGATAAGGAGAGGTCATTACTGAAGTAGTAACTTTCAAGACTCAAAGAAACTCTTGGGTTATCTCCCAACAAGCACTTTTTTTAACGCCTTTAAGTTAGGCACAAGAAGCAAGAAATCAAGTATTTTCAAATGAAGCATTAACTCTCTTGTTCTTTCCTTTCTTACCTTTCTTCTTCTCTTTAGGTAAAATATAATTTCTTACTGGAGGATCAAAATGCATAATTCCTTTTCCCATATCTATTATTGCTCCAAGGTGTTTCAGTAGGGATCTTCCAATTGTGGTCTGTCCTTTGCCTACACATTCAATAACAAGATAACCAGTAGACACCATTTTCCCTGAGATTTTTGTAAACACACCTTCATCTATTCTAATGGGTAATAAAGTGGCATTATTAGTGAGAGATATTTCCTCTCCTCCTTTAGAAAGCCCCCAAAGACTCATAAATATCTTTAGACATAAGGCAAAATTCAGACATGATATCACAACGAGCATCAAAAGTTGCACTATTTATAGTGACTTTGATTGTGGGAAACCACTCTGAAGGCTCAGAATTTATTGAAACATAATCATGGTACTCCCTGAGTGTGTGATAGCAACTGTTCAAAGCAGCAGTACTGGACTCAAGAGTGTTCAACCTAGCAATAATATTTATGAAAGAGGAATCAGACTTGCCAGGCATATTATAAATTATAATCAATTTTTTTATGACATCAAAAGCTTCATCCTCAGTATATTCAAAAAAAAAATCTCAGCCACAACATCCAAAGCATATCTATAACAAAGAGCAATACCGCAGTAGAAACTATTGATAACCAAGCTAAGACCTATCTTAGGCTCAGTTTCCCTTTGTAAAGCAGAGAATCTAGACCAAGCTTCTTTAAAACTCTCTTCACTTTTTTGCTTAAAAGTGAAGATCTCTTCCATAGGTGTCATAGAGATCGGACCAAAACCACACATGGTAGAAACTAGGGCAGGAACTAATATTTTTTTGTTTTTGATAAGAGAAAGCAAACCAAACTAAACTTATTTTTTTGGAGTTTTTGAGAAAAAGAGGCAAACAAAACCAAGCAAAAGAAACTAAGCAAACTAAAAACAAAGTAAAGAGAAAGGTTGATCAGGACTCCCCTTGTGAAGACGTCCTTAGCCTCCCCGACAACGGTGCCAGAAAAAGCCTTGATGAGTGCAGCAGCACTTCGTTGGGATACCCCAAGCGGAAGGTATGATGCAGTACAACAGGCAAGTTTCCCTCAGTAAGAAACCGAGGTTATCGAACCAGTAGGAGGAAGGAAACGTCCCAAAGGTGTTGCAAGCAACGTGGAAACCTGCACAACACAAACTCAAGACTTTTCCCCAACAAACAGTGAGGTTGTCAATCTCACCGGTTGCTGTAACAAAGGATTAACTGTATGGTGTGGAAGGTGGAAGTGGTTTGCATCAAGTAAACAGTAACAATGGAAGATGTATCAATGGTAAAGATTGGACCGGGGTCCATAGTTTACTAGAGGTGCTCTCCTTAGATAAATAACATGGCATGAAGGGTAAACAAATTACAGCAGGGCAATTGACAGGAACTGAGCAAGGCATAACAATGCAATACTAGACAAAAAGATCCTATGAGATTCGATTGGGCAATACAATGATATACACAGACCGCCATCCAACTGCATCTATGACTAGAAGTCCACCTTCAGATTATCATCCGACCCTCCTCCAGTATTAAGTTGCAAGCAGCAGATAACTGCTTTAAGGAAAGTGTGTAAGGTAAACAATTCACTTGTTCCATGAACAAGAGACCGTTGTTTTATCCCTAGTGGCAACAACACATCTACAACCGAAGAGATTTATGTCACTTTCCTTGGAAACTAGAGGCATGGACCCACTATCGAGCATAAATACCCCCTCTTGAAGTCACTAGCAACTACTTGTCCAAGATAGCTACTAACAACGAGCATGCAAGATCACAAACAACACAGACATGATAGAATCAAATAGACAAAACTATTAATCAATCTGACATAGTAATCTCAATATCCATCAGATCCCCACAAACACAACATGCATGATTACAGATAGATTAGATCTTCATCATGAACGTAGCTCACAAGATCTATACATGAAAGCACAAGGGAGGAGATACAACCATCTAGCTACTACATGGACCCGTAGTCCAAGGTGGAACTACTCACGCTTCATACCGGAGAAGAAGGCCTCCGGGATGATCTCCCCTCCGGCAGGGTGCCGGGAAGAACTTTAGACCCCCCCCCCCTCGATCTAGGGACGATGGTGGCGGCGGATACATATGGTTTCGTGGAGTTTTGATCGGGTGACTAGGGTTTCTGCATCGGAGCTTCTTATAGGCGAAGAGGGAGGCCGAGGGGGTGCCCAAGGCGGCTGCACCCCCCCTCCCCAGGCGCGGGGTGGTCCCACCCGCGCGGCCAGGGGTGTGGCCCCCTCGAGGCCCTCCTCCGTCTCGTACTCTGGCTTCGTGTTGCCCACGGTAAAATATTGACTTTGGATTTTGTCCCATCCAATTCCGAGAATATTAATTTTCTGCCTTTCTAAATCCAAAAACAGAAGAAAATAAGCAACTGACATTGTGGCAACTTGTTAATAGGTTAGTTTCAGAAAACATATAAAAACACCTCAAAGTGAGTAGATACTAAACAAGCATAAAGCATCAAAAATTATAGATACGTTTCCGACGTATCAATGTGGCATGCCACTAATATCGTGTCACTAGTAATAGTTAGTGATGGCGTTCTAGTCCCAAACGGCACCACTAACATAGCTACTAGTGGCGTTTCCATTATAAAACGCCACCACTACCATAACTAGTAGTGGTGTTTGATTTAGCCTATAGTCGCCACTAGCCGTGCAAATACTAGTAAAAATGCAAGTTTTTTGTTGTTGTTATGTGTGTCGGTTATGTTGTGTGTATAGTGAGCTAAGGTGGAACACACGTTCTCTTTTTTATTTTTCAATATTATTTCCTTGTGGGAGCCGGTATGACAAAAAGGTGGTTTGAAAAAGCATGAAACAGTTACCGAGCCTCTTTGTGAGCCCGAAGACCATACGGCATCTTGTAGGAATTCTTAAAGATTTCATAACATATTGTTTCCACTGACATGACTATGTGTGTTGATATTATGGTACAAATGTAATGAATATAATGGTCTATGTTGAATGAAATATGTCACTGCCTTAGTTTCTATGTTCTTAGCATTTTTATGTAAAATTCTGTTTAATATATGTTCTTGTAGACCGATGATTTTTTTAGTGCAAACTGGTGTAACCACAATAACCGTAACTCATAAGCTCGACTCTAGGGGAACAGAGTAATGTGGATGACTGATTCCAAAAGGTGGTGCTTGTTGCGACAATTATCTGTTTCATGTCTATTAAGGTCTTTACATCAGTGATAGGTATCTCATAACGTAGCGTTTTCGGTTGTCGATTGGGTTTTGACCTATGCTCCATCGAAGCGGGTGATGGTGACGGACGTGTCGTTACCTTCTTGGAGGCATCATTTTGGATGTTTTTAGCCCTCACGCTGCGACAAGGTCGTTGCAGCTCGGCTGGATGGCTCTATGATCGAGGAAGTATGTCGGGCAGCGGCCCCGGATGGTGGTGGTATGTTGAGGCGGGGGCTCTAGGTATTCTTTGCAGCGATGGTCGTATAGGGCATGACCATGGCCTAACATGGTTTTGGGTGGTGATTTGGTGATGTGCAGGCACAAAGGGTTGTCGACCCAGCGATTCGACCTCGATTGATCTGGCTGCTACACCTGGATGGTGACTAGATTCGGCGTGACCTTACAGGTCTACATGCAGTCGCTTGGGTAGCCAGGCTACGAGGCGATTGGCTTGAGCGGCGTTGGTGCCGATTGGTATAAGTCGAAGGCGACGGTCCTAGAGTCAGAGGTGCGAGTTTTGTCATATTGGTGGACTAAAGTTGTCTATGGGCATAGTTTCCACGCTTGTCCG
Organism: Avena sativa; assembly: GCA_916181665.1. Classification (NCBI taxonomy): domain Eukaryota; kingdom Viridiplantae; phylum Streptophyta; class Magnoliopsida; order Poales; family Poaceae; genus Avena; species Avena sativa. Next base: position 428,560,449 of record OV702293.1, read on the forward strand.
GATTTTTAGGTTCGATTTTCAGGATAAACAGGACAATAAATAAATTTTAGCTTGGATTTCTTTATAAACTGTACCAACTCTCTTCTATACAAATTGCAGGAACACGTGCTGCCCTCTTTGAGAGGTATCTCGGGAAAATATATTATTTTGGAAAATTTTGGCTTGAATTTATTTATAAATTGTACCAACTCTCTTCTACAAGTTGTAGAAACACGCGCTGCCTTATTTGAGAGAGGCGAGGCTCTATCTATCGATATTATTAAAAGATTTGCGGTTTTGATGATATAGTACGTAGTAATAAATTTAGCCTAGATTTTCTAATTATTTACGTAAGCTTGCCACAGCCAAGTTAAACCACCTGATACGGTCTGGTATGTCAAATTAATTGTGGATCGTTACCGGGGAACCCGGACTCCGTCCTCAAGCTCGAACCCGAGACCCGCGTGTGCCTCACAGCCGCCCGCATCCTTCCCTTTTCTCAGGCTGTGTGCCCGCCTCATGTTCCTGCGCAAGCCGTCGCCTCGCCTCGGCCCTCTTTCACGAGCCCTGTCGTCCTCGCTGACCTCAAGCGCCAACCCCGCAGCCGTGTGATCTCCTCGTCCTCGAGTCTGGCCTCCACACAACCGCCGCTGGCCGTTCCTCTGCAGCCGCCGGGCGCGCCGCCCTGGAGCCCTTAAGCCCCGCGACCTCAAGCTCTGTCGGTGCGCGCCAAACCTTAGCTGCACAACGTTGGCGCCACGTCTGCATCCTGCTGTTGTGCTTCTATTCAAGAGTTGTAGGTTTGCTGCTGCTGCCGTCCATCCTCCGAGACTTCAGCTCGCGACGCGGATGCAACCGACCAGAAACGGCATGGCGAATCGCTGGGTCGGGTCGGTGGAGAGCAGCTGGGCAAGCACGGATCAAGGAGAGGCGAGGGTTAGGGCATCTCCGCCGGACCGACCCATCCGGTCCGAGCATGTCCAAACTTGTCCGCACGGACGCGCAAGGTGTGCGCCCCCTCCCCCCCCCCTCCCCCAACGGCTCGATCCATTCGGACAAACGCGTCCTGTTCGACCCATCCATGCATCTAATCTGGCCCTCGGTTGCGTGACGCGCGCGGACAGCGCGCTTGTCCGTGCATGCCCTCACTTTATCTTTAGCGTCCATCCCGCCGGTGGCACAGAGACCACACCACTTCTCCCTCCAAAAAATCTCTCCCAAATTTCCACTTTCGGGAACGGGAGGGAAGACGATGGATCCTGCGGTCATGGTCGATGCTTCTCCCTCCGGCGTTCCCGCCGCCAATAAGCGCGGACGACCGAAGAAGCTCGCAAAGAACCAGACGCCGGAGGAGCGGAAGATCGAGTCGGACAAGCGCGTTGGCCGGCGGGAAGCGGCGAGCAATTGACACGTCGCTGTTAAGCTTGAGGCGGAATGCCAGGAGGAGAAGGAGCGCCTCCTCTCCACCCAGAACAGGGTTGACGACAACGAGCTGGCAGCGAATGCCGCCAACTAAGCCCTCAACATGATCAAGCAGGAGGCGATAACCGCTGTTTTCGGCGGCGCCATCTCTCTTCCCGGCTTGCCCACGGCCGGCGCATCCTCTACTAGCTCCGTCACTTCCACGCCTATCGGCCGGCCACCAGCTTGGCCCAGGACGACAGGGCCGCACACGCGCTTGGAGGCCACCAGTTGTCCCGGTTCAACCATACCGCACGGCTTTGTCGGAGGCGGGAGAGCCTGCCATCGACCTGAACCACACACGCTTGGAGGCCACCAGCTGTCCCGGACGCAACCCCGGAGGCGTCGACGAAGCAGCGTGTCATCTCTGTCGCGAACATGCCGATGCCAGTCAACCTGTTCGGCGAAATGCTCGTCGTGCCGCCAGGGCTCGCGATGCCTGAAGGGCAATGGCGACGGAGGATGCAACTTTTTAGACAGGGAAGCTGCCATTTTAGGAACATTTGTGTATGAAAATGTCCCCTTTTGTAAATTTCAGAACTAGTGGCCACTTGTTGGCAATTCCCAGAGGGTGATGGCGCACGTCTGTCATGTTATTTGCTGTTAATCTTTGGCCTGTCAATTTGACATTTTCAACTGATTTGCATCAATTGCCCAGCAATGGCGCCAACGCCCTCCTGCGCGGACAAATGGGTCGCGCCGCTGGACGCGGCTGGCTGGATAGGCTGGACCCCCTCCCCATATCGACCGTGACCCGACCCAAACAAACAGAAATGGGCCGTTTGGGTCGACCGGATGGATCGGCCCGGTGGAGATGCCCTTGGGCAGAGCGACGAGACGCTCGGGCTGAGAAGCAGTGGATGCGGACTACTAGTTCGAGGTGAGGAGCATGCTTGGCCGGTAGGAAAAATGTGGTTGTGCCGGCACGACATGGATGACTCACCGAGGTACGACAAGCAGCAAGCCTAGATAGGAGCGCCGACGAAGGAAGGACAAAGCTGCAACTCCCTAAAAAAGGACAAAGCTGCAGCGAAGCCAGACGGAACGAGGTTGTCGTCATGGATTCTCGTGTCGCGATCGGATTTGGGAATCATGGTGTGTGTGGTTTGACTGGCCGCGTCCATAGTTTGGGTGCGTGGCTGATGCCCACTCGCTGGCCTTAGGCTTTTCATAATGAGTGGTTCTTAGCGTTGTATCCTAGCTACGTTGTTTATATGGTACTATAGTTAATGATGAAAGAAATTGAGGTTGTATCTTAGCTAAGAAACACCTCATGCACAAAACCATAGGTAAAAAGCATGATTAGGCCAATCAAATGCATGCATGTTATCTAAATCATTAAATGTAGATGCACCACTTAAGAAACAATGCATTAAAGAAGTTGTCTCTTAACAATTTATTTCTTCTAGAATAATGTGCTAAGATATATCCCATTGTGAAAGTTCTTAGCTTGCTCGTGAGAATTGATGACCAAGGCCACGTCGTGAAAAGGGATAAACCGTGGTTTTTTGAATCCAGAACTTATAGCACATGTCAAGCCTAATTTTCATCGTCGTAGACGACGAATAGTGGCTCAAGATTGGAGCGACACGACTAAACTCGTCATGACGCAAGAAAAACTGGATCCCGTTTTCATTCAAAAAAGTCAAAATATGTCACGTTAATTGTCTTGGAAAATAAACCGATCCAAACTCCAGTCACAGATTGCTCCGTGGACAATAACGGTGTCACGATTTCACAGGTTTCATGTTCGTTCAAATTTTTGTACTCCCTTCTATTCAAATTAGTTGATTCAAATTTATTAAAGACACAGACGAATTTAATACTAAATCATGTCTAGATACAATTGAATCTAGACAAATCTAAGTCGACTAATTTGGGTTGAAGGGAGTACTAAATTTGAAATGAGATTTAGATATGTAAAAGGAAATGAACTAGATGTCTCTAGCAGGTTTCAGTGGTTTCATACTGTGTCAGTTTTGCACTCTCTTAATTGCTCCGCATCAAATCGACCCAATCTTAGGACACGCGACCCAGAATTTGCGCCTTCCGGCAAACCACCATAGCAGGAGTAAGGGAGAACACGACAAAAGAGCCCCGCTAGCACCACGGTGATCTGCGCTATGCCGCAGACGACCCGCCGCAGGAGACCAACACTGTTGTGGTGTGCTTGCGGCGCCGCTCTCATGTTGTCTCGTGTGTCGCATACAACACACCTGAGGAGCCCAACACCGAGGCGATGTGCGCGTGGCGCCGCTCCCACGTTGTCTCATGCGCAATGGCTACCCGTCGTGGTCAAGGCATCGTTGAGGTCCACGACGCTCGACACGGGACACCGGGAGGAGAATTGAGGCCCCGTCCTATATGGGGATGGGAAACATAGATCGACACTTAAAGGGAAGGGCTAAGGTCGCCGCGTCGGTGGGGAGCAGGGTGGCTGGAGGCAAGGGAAGCTCTATTCTGACTAGGGGTGGGCGTTCGGTCATGACCGACAATTCGGTCTTTGTATTTCGGTCTATTTTAAATTCGGTCCTTGAAAAAATAAAAACCGAATTATACTTGATAGTTTTACTACCCGAAAAATTCGGGTACCTACTAATTCGGGTTCGGGTTCGGTCATGACCGAATAACATGGTCAATATTGTCAACACAAAAGATAGACATTACTTATTAAAAATATGACAATATTTCAACTATATTTTAAATATTTTAATACATATGTTATCATTTAGTGGAAGAAATAAACGTGCAACAATCCTAATAAAATGTAGCAACTCTACAATAGCACTTTGATGACCATTCAACAATGCCATAATTCATGCACATCACACAAATTTGGAGTTTCAGATAGTCTCATGTAAAATTCGGTCAGATCGGTCTATTCGGTTACTTAGGAACTAAAGACCGAATAGACCAAACAAAATTCGGTCTATAAAATTCACTACCCAATTTTCTTGTCGGTCTTTTTGGTTTCAGTCTATTCGGGTTCGGTCTCGGTCTTTTCGGTTTCGGTCTTCGGTTATCGGTTTTTATGTCCACCCCTAATTCTGACAAATGTGCATGTCGATCTACAACTCGGTAGTGACAGGGTGGTGCCCCTCCATCGCAAGCAGAGTGGTGAATGCCACGACTATGCCCTGGCACGTCCTTGTGGCGACCCCATCTCCAGAGTTGCCCGGCACACGACTACTAGCCCTCACTCGAAGGCGGTCCAAAACACGCAATGTTCCTTCGCCTCGAAGTTGCTCCTCTGGGCATGTCAGCGACTCTCAGCCAAGCTACTTCTGGCACACACTCTATTTTGATCGAGACCTAGGACGTCTAAAACTGAACCAGAGAGAAGGAATCAATTGATTGGTACCACACACGAATGAAGGACAAGAGACAATACCTTGTTCCTCTTTTGCACTTCCCTTCTTTTGTTTGTTTGAGTCTTCCGATTTTGTTTTAACACAAAAATATCAAATAAAATATATATTATGCAATAATCTTTTCTTATTTTTTAAAAAAGCCGTAGTATTGCATGGACATTCGGATGGACATTCAGCTAGTAACTATTCAAACCCTCCTCTTCCCGCACCCGCGCGGCGGCGCCGCGCCGCGCCGGGCAGCCTTCCCTCCCCGTCGAGCTCTCCCTCCCGTGGTCTCTTCTCCCCGCCGCCGCCGCCGCCCGGATCGTCGCCAGGCAAAGACCTGGGGGCGTGGCGGCGGCGGGGCGTTCCTGATCGCGATCTGGCGGAAAGGCGGCGGCGTCCGTCCCAGCTAGTTTGGCGGTGGTGTTGCGACGAGCGGCGGCCGGTAATCCTCGGCCCAGATGGCGGCAGGCGGCGAAGGGGATCTAGGCCTAGCCGTGATCTGTTCCATACATTGGCCTCGATGGGGCGTCTGGGCGACCCGGGCCTTGTCCGTGACACTAGGGCGCTTGGGGCATCTGCCCCCGACATGGTGGTGGTGGCCTCCTTCTTCGTCGGAATGGTCAGCCGGGTGGTCTTGCCGTCTTGCGGCGGATCCTGCTAGTTTCCGGCGTGTGACGTGGGGGTTGCTGGCTCGATTTCAATAAAGGAGGTGGTCCTAGATTCCTCTCAAGCCAAGACAATGATCTGCCGGATGTTGGTCTTCATTGATCTGATTTCTGTGTCGTGTTCCGGAAGGCTCCGCCGGCGAACTCCATAAGTGCTATCATGCCGTGAGTTTGCTGGAAGGATTGAATTCGGTCGTATGCACTCATGTTTTACCCTGACTGTTTGGTTTTAGAGGGTGTGCTTCGAAGCTTTGTTGGCTGTTATTATCATGGGGCATGTTCTTGTTCCATGGTGCTGACGGAGAAAGTCATGGAGATTGAGATCTGAGGACAGACAATGGTGGTGATGAGGAATTGGCTAGGTGACTTGTGAATTGGAGCAGTGGCATGCAAGTGGGGGTGACTGCACATGAGAGGTTCATGGTCCTACCTCCTTGTTGAAGGTATTGTTTTGAGTGCGCAGACTTTCTTCAGGGTGAAAACCTAGATCTTTGATCGGGCGATGACGGTGTTTGTGCATTGTTTCCTTCTTGGAGATGTCATTTTTGGAGAAGCTGGACTTCTGGTGTTGTCTTGGTGGTGGTAGTACTGCTGTTTCAATGAATGCGTCATTGTAGCGGGACTTTTCTTTTTTGTAATTCTGCTTTCATTTTTTTGGCTGTGTGCATCCGTGTGGCCGCTAGGGCAATACGTTGTTGCAGAGGCTAGGTGTAATTGGTATCATCTGATATTAATATACGCTCCTTTAAAAAAAAACTATTCAACCCAATTCAATTGAGGTGAGATATCGCCAATCCACTTAGCGACCCAGCTGAGTGGATATTTTGGGCATAAGTGGTTTCTTTTTATAATAGAAAGTTATAATTTTGAGTTTTAAAGAATTAGATGTGCCAATGATGGATCCCACGAACGTGCAAAATATTAATTACAAATACTTTTTATTATAAACTACATAAAAATGAAAAAAATATAAATCTAAGCATGCGTAGTTTTAAATCTCTAAATTTTATCTGATTTTATCTTTTTTTGGCGAATGAACTTCTATTACTCGGAACATCAGAAACTGCAATCTCTTGCGTGGACTCAATATAAAATTTCCGGGTTGCAAGTCTGCATTCTCGTAGGATACAACGTTGACTATGTTCAGCTTTCTTAATTTTTTAAGCTTATAAATATGATTTTTAATTTTTTTAAATAAAGTAAGCACTGGAACTCATAAGCAGAACACAACACACTTTCCGGACCCAGCTGATCGATCCGCCCCAATCCAAGCCTAGAGTTTTGAGAGGCTACCAAACTTCCAGAATGGATAATGCCCATATCCAGAAAGACCAAGCCCTGGCCACGAAGGGCGAGAAGCGGGTGTCTGTGTCCCGCTGCTTCCCCTGATCACCGCGCGTGAGTTCTGAAGCATGGGATGCGCTTGACCGGCGCTGCAGGTGCTGTTCACCTTCGCTCCTCTGCAAGACCACTCGACATCTGACGCAGTAAATAGATCAGAATACACCGGCGGGTTTCGTTAGATCTGCGCCCAGGTAATGCATTTCCCTCATATCATCCATTCGCCAGGTTTTGGTTCTAGGGAACGTTCGCTTTGTGCAGGTATGGCCATGGCCACGACCTCCTCGCGGCTCACCACCACCTTCTCCTCCACGCCATGTTCGTCCACCACCATGACGGCGCTTCCGCGGCGGCGAAGGCCTGGCGCGCGGTACCCTCGTATTCAGGCCGTCGACCTCGACCAGAACACGGTGAGCCAAAAAGGTCACAATGCCTAGCTCGATAACTTCTGTGGAGGTTCGCACTTCACAAGTTCTAACACGCGTTATCTTGGTGGCTTCAGATTGTGGCTATAGCGGTCGGCGTCGTCAGCGTTGGCGCGGGGATAGGTATCCCGATTTTCTACGAGAATCAGATCGATAATTCCGTGAGTGCTTTAGTTGTTATTATTGCTGAATCCAGCTTCTGGTGAAGCTCGAACAATTAGTTGTTCTTAGTTTATTGAAATGAACTTCTTTTTTCTTGGGGGAAATTGCGGAAGTAAAGCTAGGAATACACAATTTTGGAAACAGGCTGCGGAGCCTATCTCACTCAGTTCAGTAACTGACTTTGCACTTGTTATTTGCTCCAACTGATCTTGCTCTCCCCCAATGCAGGCAAAGAGGGACAACAAGCAACCGTGCTTCCCCTGCAGCGGCTCTGGCGCGCGTACGTGATTATGCCCTTTGATTCATGTCCTAGTTTGCTCCGTTATTCAAATTTACTACTCCTACCTCCGTTTCATAATATAAGTCTTTCTAGTAGCGCAAATTGAACTGCTAAAAAGGCTTATATTTTGAAACGGAGGTACCTTTCATCATGTGCGTAAGATGAACTGCTGGAAATTTTCCATGTACTCCACACTTGCCATTACATTTTCATAAACCCAAATGTATCGCCTCCCAACGATTCCTTTCGAAAATCATTCAAAACAATCTGATATCCTCGTTGATTTTCCAGAGGTATGCAGGTTTTGCACCGGCTCAGGCACTGTTACTGTAGTAATCGGCAGCGGTGAATCTGAAGTATCAAAGTGTGTCAACTGCGATGGCATTGGCTCGTTGACATGCACCACATGCCAAGGTAGTGGGATTCAACCACGCTATCTTGATCGCAGGTAATTTATGGGTTGTTCTCCAGAATGTTTTCATGTGTTTGTCTGCGGAATAACCTTGCTTTTAAAAACTTCTGAATTTCTGATAGTTACTGCTGAATTACCAAAACGAAATCATGAATTAACAAGTCAATATGTCATAATTAGTTGAAGCTATCTTTGATGTTCTTGGATGTAGCTTGAACAAAATATATGTCTGATGGTTTCTTTATTTGGTCGGCTAACCAGGGAGTTCAAGGATGATGATGATTAAATGATTTGGCATTACTGGCTAACGACAGTATGCTAAGGAATCTGCTCTGAGAATGATTCTGCATACTCGGTGGGATTGATCTGATCGCTTTGTATTGTGTTATTGTTCTTTTTTCTGGGTAAATATGTAACAATGTATGCATACTCTTTTGACTCCTGAAACCCACTGCCCCTCTCCGTGGCCAAAGTGGATCTTTTTGTCGAACATTTTTTTAATATATGTTTGTATGTCGTGTTTTTTTTGTTTTAGAAGTCAGCACATGACTGTGCATTGTGTTAGACATCCCATAGTGAGAGTAACATAGACGACAATAATATGCATATTCATGTAATGATAATAAGGCATTTTGTTGATATGACATAGTATTAAATGAGGGAAGAGATGATGGTGGTAACGTATTATATTACCATGACATAATGTTTTCAAGAGAAAATGATTCTACAAACTTATAGATAAAATCATTTATGATATTACTCCCCCCTATGACAGCTTGTAATTACATCACCGGGTAGCCAAGTTGTACTCCCACCATAGTTCCAAAATCTATATGTTCTAATCAAGAATCGCCTCAACTGTTGATCATGGGATTGTAATAGATATGCAGGGGAGCAAATGTTGAAAATATAAACAAATTACCATATAGTTTAATCGATGAAAACAATAGATAACATAAGGCGTAAAAGGAAGAGATTAAACTAGCCAGGTGAACTAGTAAAGAAGAAGAACAAATCTAATCTAATCCAAATTGTAGAACAAGTAATTCTAGCATGATATTATAAAATTGAAAGAAATGATCACATGCATACGGTGCAACAGAACCGTAACCGTCCACATTCACGTTGACGTTGTCGCTCATGTTACCAATGAGGTTGTTGACAACGGGGAAGAAGTTGTTGTTTAGGAAGGAGTCGTCGTTGCCAGTAGTCAGGGGAGTGTGCTCCCCAAAAACCTGATCGCCGCTCTCCCCATAAAGTATCTCGAGAAGAGGGGTTTCTATGGGCACCTAGTGTTGGAGATATGCCCAAGAGGCAATAATAAAGTGGTTATTATCATATCTTCATACTTATGATAAATGTTTACATACCATGCTATAATTGTATTAACCGGAAACATTAATACTTGTGTGATTTGTAAACATAAAAGAGTCCCTAGTAAAGCCTCTTGTTAAACTAGCTTGTTGGTTAATATATGATCATGGTTTCCTGATCATGAACATAGAGATGTTATTAACAACAAGGTCATATCATTAGGAGAATGATGTGATGGACATACTCCTATGGTTAAGCATAGCATAAAGATCAAGTCATTTAATATAGTTCATTTGCTATAAGATTTCTGATACATAGTAACCTAATTCCTTCGACCATGAGATCATGTTAATCACCATCACCGGAAGGATGCTTTGATGACATCAAACATCACACCGTAACTGGGTGGCTATAAAGGTGGCATTGAGTGTTCGGAAAGTATGGGTTGAGGCACATGGATCAAGAGTGGGATTTGTCCATCCATATGACGGATAGATATACTCTGGGCCCTCTCGGTGGAATGTCATCCAATTAGCTTGCAAGCATGTGACTGGCTCACAAGGGATCACATACCACGGGAACGAGAAAATAGTACTTATCAGTAACGAGGTTGAACTAGGTATGTAGAGATACCGACGATTAAAACCTCGGATAAGTAAACTATCGTGAGACAAAGGGAAATTGGTATCGTATGTAAGTGGTTCATTCGATCGCAAAGTTATCGTAGAAATATGTGGGAGCCATATGAATTTCCAGATTCCTCTATTGGTTATTGATCGGAGAAGTGTCTCAGTCATGTCCACATAATTCACGAACCGTAGGGAGACACACTTAAGGATTCGATGTTGTTGAGTAGTTATGGAATGATGAGTAAGAGACCGAATGTTGTTTGGAGTCTCGGATGGGATCCGGGATATCACGAGGAGATCCGGAATGGTCCGGAGAATAAGATTCATATAAGGAAAGTCATGTTTCGGAGTTCGGGAATGATTCCGGTGTTTTCACGAGGAATGTTCTAGAAGGGTCTGGAAGGTCCGGCACTCCGGAGGGGAAGGGTACATGAATGTGTCATGACAATGTGGAATGGTTGCATCATGTACTAGGTCACTTGGCTGGGAAATATGGAGAGAGAAATCAAATCCAAGTTTGAAAGTCAAACGCCAATTTGAAAAGTCAAATCTGAAGTTTGCTTGGTGGAGGGAGAGTAGGAAACCTACTTGGGGAGGAAGTCCCACTCCCTCCCACCCGCCGGCCATGAAGGGGGTAGGAGGAGGACTCCCTCCTCCCAATCCGCCCCCTCCCACCTATATAAGGAGGGGTAGGGCGCCCCCTACCCCTCACACTCAAACCCTAGCCCCAAGCCGCCGGCCTCCTCCAAGTCGCCGCCTCCTAGGGCCTCCTCTAACTCGGCATGTTAGGGTTTCCCCAAACCCTAGCCGCCGGCCAAGCCCTCCCCTTGGTGCCCTCTAAACCCTAGATCACCAAGGCCTCTCTCATACTCCACCATACTCGCTCCGGCTTAAGGCGAAGCCCTGCGAGATCTCCCCTCTACTTCCGACACCACGCCGTCGTGCTGCCGGAATCATGAGGAGAGTGCTACAACCTCCGCTGCCTGCTGGAACAAGGGAGAGGAAGGTCTTCATCGAGTACCGTACGTGTGACCGACTATAGGAGCGCTGCCGGAACGCGGCATCGGATGGATCGTCTACGCGATCTTGAGATCGGAAGTGTACGACTACATCATCCACGAGAATCTGCTCTCGTTAACCGCTTTGGATCTTCGAGGGTTAGTATTCTATCGACTCGTTTCTACAATCTAGTAGATAGATCTTGGCTTGATCATATATTAGATCTTGATTGTGTGTTCATGCGGTAGAATTTTTTTGTTTTCCATGCTACGAACCCCTACAGTGGTATCAGAGCCGTGTCTATATGTAGATATGTTGCACGAGTAGAACACAATGGTCATTGTGGGCGGTGGTGCTTTTATTATCAATTGCTTCTTGTGTACTTTGCATCTTGCGGTATGGTGGGATGAAGCGGCCCGGGCTAACCTTACATGACATCGTTCATGAGACTTTCTCCACGCTCAACATGCAACTTGTATTGCATAAGTGGCTTTGCGGGTGTCTATCTCTTCCATCATAGTAAAGATTCAATTTACAACGGGCACTTGATAGTTCAAGCGTCAACGTTGTGGTTCTTGTTCGTAAGTTAGAACGACACTTATTGAAAGCCCCAAACCACGTAAAATATGCAAAGAAAATTAGAGGCATCTAACTTTGTTTGCAGGGGTGTGCTGTGATGTGATATGGCCATGATTGTGATTATATATGATGTATGCAATGTTCCTTATTGTAAGTTGGCAACCGGCAGGAGCCATATGGTTGTCTTTTAAATTCCGTTAAGACCCGCGTGTCTATTATTCAAAGTAGTTGTAATAGTTGATGCTGGTGGATGACAACCATGAAGCGGCGCCATTGACCTTGACGCCATGCCGGTGTTGATGGAGATCATGATTGTGCTTGAAGATGGAGATCGGAAGCACAAGTAGAAAGGCCATATCATATCACATATTATGAATTGCATGTGATGTTAATCCTTTTATGCATCTTGTATTGCTTAGTTAACGACGGTAGCATTATAGGATGATCCCTCAAGCACACAATTTCAAGTATTAAAGTGTTCATCCTTAGTAAGCACCATTGCTAAAGCTCGTTGTTTCGAAGCACCACGTGATGATCGGGTGTGTTAAATTCTGCGAGTGTATACAACGTGAGCAAGCCAGATTTTCTCATGGGGAAGCTAAGGTTTGATCTTAACGAGCCTAGCATGTACAGACATGGTCTCGGAATACGGATCACCAAAAGGTAAAGCATGAGTCATATAGTGGATATGATGAACATGTTGATTGTTCGTCATTGAAGCTACATCAACTCTCGTGATGATCGGTTTTGATGTGGTGGATTTGGTTCGTGTGATCACTAAAACAATGTGAGGGATATTGTTTTGAGTGGGAGTTCAACATCAATATGATTAAAAGTTGAACACTATTTATCATAAATTAAATCAAAGTGAATTTGCATAGTTGTTGTAGTCATTGGCATCCGTTTACCACCTTGCGCTTAGTTATAATTGAGATGATAGAACTATAGAATTCTGGTTAGTTACTTTACGAACTGGTATCGTATTGTTTTGAAGTGTTAATCTAAAGTTTAAAAGTCCCATTGCAAACTTTCAGTAAGTTTCGATTACTCCGTGAAATTTAATAGTTGGTATTAAATCAAGAGTAACAATTCCAGTGTTAGTATATAAGTATCATGTTTATCTCCATGATTCTTGATATTCAAAAGATAGTTTCAACATCAAGGTAATCTAGGAGTTGAAAGAGTTGTTTCAGAAACCATCATGTATGGACGATATTGCGATATCTGAAATGATGTTTTGGTTACAACATGATAGAGTATAATATGGCAAAGTTTATGTTCTCATATTTGATGAGAATTTACAAAAGGTTGGAGACACTAGTTGTCCTAATCCTCCAAAAGGTTTTGGAGAGAAACATTATACTCGCGATTCACCGTTATAAGCTAAAGTAGCTTGATCATGAATAATTCCATGAGAAGGGTGAATATTTGATGTAGGTAAAATATTTACTACACCAAGAGATTACTAAAGAATGGAATTTGAAAGCACACCAAACATTTGATGATGGTGATCTACTTCAAAGTGCAAGTCCAAAGACATTGGTATTTAATTATACACGCTTTGGACTATGTGTCATATGTATGACTCCACTATTGATGTTGATAGATTCTTTCAAACAGAAAAGGAAATACTGAAAGAGAATCTCAGAAATATATGGCAGAAAAGAAAAGACTAGAATTGTTCAGCTTAGGTATATAGATGATATACATGCTATGGCTATATTCTTTGATTATTAAACAATGTGGTTCTTAAGTATTTGATACTGAATTTGTTGGTGTGAATTGTCATACGAAACAACACAATTCATGAACTACAATGGCCTAAGTAACTAGCAAGAGAATATGTTATGATGTTCATCGAGAACAAATAAAGTGTTGATGTGTTTCTCGTTAACATCAAAGCTTTCCTTCAAGATTTGTTTTATCAGGTATTATGAGAACAAAAGGGTTGTTCAATTAATTGCCGTAATACATAAAAGATGGATGCTTTACAAATCTCGTTGGATTAATCACATCCATAAAACAATTGCTAAAAATGTCGAAAGACAATTGATAAGAAAGATCACTTAGGAAGTGACATCGCCGTTTAAATTATATTGGAAAGAAAACATGAAGAAACTCCATGTGGATGGAATTTTGGAGTCTTTTGATATTTTGATCAAATGACACTTGTGAAACTTTCCTAGAGATAATTAAAACTTCGTTTACAGGCCAAAAGGGAACGAATGACTAGTTTATTGGAACTTGTACATATTGTTGTATGAATTCCATTGTGAGTAGTCAAGAGCGATGGATTTCAACTTCATATGCTTTCTCCGAAAATTTGAGTGAATATATGAATATTTACTTAATAAGGATAAAGTATGAAACATTTGAAAAGTTCAGAGACTTTCAAGATGAAGTGCAAAATCATTGTAACAAGAACATAATTAGTTTATGATGAGATCATAAAGGAAGATATTTGAGTTACAAGTTTAGCATAAAACACCTAAGATTTAAGGAATCGTTCCGTGGATTTGCATTTCTCGAAACACCATAAGAGTATGGAGCATTCGAGATATGTAATTAAACCTTGTTTGACATGGTAAGATCAAAGGTGTAATTCATAAAACTGCCATTATATTTTAAAGATTAAAAGCTTTAGAGACTACCGTTTTTCCACTGAAAAGAGCTCCATCATAATCCGTTGAATTGACACCATATAAAGGTATGGTTTGGGATTAAACCCAAGTTGTCCTTTCTTAAAAATTGGTATCCTATGCATAAGAAAGATGTTTGCATCCAAAATCGGATGAACATATCTTTGTATGTTATTTTGAATAATCATTGAGTATTCCTCCATAACACCGAAGACAAAAGTGTTTGTCGCTTAGAACGTCAAGTTTCTTTGAGAAGGAATTTTCCGTGAAAAGTTAAGTGGGAGGACAATAGAACTTTGATAAGGTTAAAGGAACCTTAGCTATATGTGCAAAGTTGCGCAGCGCCGAAAAGTGTTCCGGAGGCAGGAACAATGCTCATGGATCACGTGCCTCAAAGGTTGTGGTCACAAAGGTCTAAGTTCCTATTGAAACAAGTAGGTCGGGTAAACAATCAAATACCAAGATTTGAGAGTTAAATCATTATTTGACAATAATGATCCGACTACATGCAAAGAAGCGATGATGGGCCCTGACTCCATCAAATGGCTTGAAGCCATAAAATCCGTGATAGTTTCATATACGAGAGATCAAGCTTTGAACTTGAAAGACCCTCTAGAAAGGTACAAGACCTTACAGTCATATTTGGATCTATAAAGAATAGACATGGATGTTTCACATCTATGAAATTATTGACATATCGGGAAAGAGTTCACGACAATGTTCAAAGAGTTGACTATGACAAGATATGATCTTTCATTAAGCGATTTTTAGTCTAGATGGATTAATGTAGCAACCACTATATATAATTTTGTTATGTGATAGTTGAATAAACAAAACAAATTCTTCTATAAGAATGGTTACCTAAAACGTGTGCATGACACGGTCCAAAGGGTTTTGTTAATTCAAAGGATGCTAAAAGCATATGCAAACCTCAATGGTTGAAGTAAGCATCGCGGAGTTGGAATCTTCACTATGATGAAACTGTTAAAAGAGTTTAATTTCATCGGAGACGATGAAGATGCTTGAACTTGCAAAAAAATAAGTGGGAGCGCTAAGACATATTTCTAATACATTATGTGGAAGACATATTGTTGATTGGAAGTGATGTATATTTTATTAACATAGGATAAGAATTTCATCTCGATGAAAGGCTTAGGCAGAACCCAAATATTTGGCATCAATGTCTATATGGATAAATTGTGACGCCAATATGGTTGTGCCAGAAGTACATAGAAGAGATATTGAATGAGTTCAATATAGAAACTACAAGAAAGGTTCTTGTTGCACAGGAAAGATTGAATAAAGATTTAAGTATTTTTTATACTTGATAGATACAATCACAAAGAGTATTTTATCAATCATGCTGTGATGTGTACAAATCCAGAAATGTCCTATGCTCTAAATGTTATGAGCATATACCAGAATAATTCATAAGATGATTATTGGACAATAGTAAAGATATTCTTATGATCTTTTAAAAGAACTAAGAATATATTATTTTGTAGAAGTGACAAATAGATGGTTAGTTCATTGTAAAAGTATTACATTGATACTAGTTTTGTCACGAAGTACAAATTAAGTTTATCTCAATCTAAATTAAGGGTGGAAAAATGTGATGGAAAGTAAGTTCCATAATGGATTTGGATGAGTTCCAAAGTTAAGACATTGTGACAGATACTACAACAAAAGGCTAAGTATATAACTGCTATTATAGCAGCAAAAGAGGGCATTTGTGTCAAGTAGTTTGTTATCAAACTAGGTGTAGTTCACGGCAGGGATAATACTATGAAGATATATTGTACGACAATATTATCAACATGTTTTAACCCCAAAGAACTAAAGGTCACACCAAAGGACCAAATTTGTACAAAGCCATCTCATTAGAGAATGAGTGATGCGTAGAGACGCAAAGACATGCAATTACACACGGACCTGGAAGTTTTAGATCCGAAGATCAGTTGACCACTAGCAATCGTGTACATACGACACCAGAAAGCCATAGGTGTTGAATACACAAAGGTTTGAAACTAGATTATTGACTCTAGTGCAAGTGGGAGACTGTTGGAGATATGCCCAAGAGGCAATAATAAAGTGGTTATTATCATATCTTCATACTTATGATAAATGTTTACATACCATGCTATAATTTTATTAACCGGAAATATTAATACTTGTGTGATTTGTAAACATAAAAGACTCCCTAGTAAAGCATCTTGTTAAACTAGCTTGTTGGTTAATATATGATCATGGTTTCCTGATCATGAACATAGAGATGTTATTAACAACAGGGTCATATCATTAGGAGAATGATGTGATGGACATACTCCTATAGTTAAGCATAGCATAAATATCAAGTCATTTAATATAGTTCATTTGCTATAAGATTTCTGATACATAGTAACCTAATTCCTTCGACCATGAGATCATGTTAATCACCATCACCGGAAGGATGCTTTGATGACATCAAACACCACACCGTAACTGGGTGGCTATAAAGGTGGCATTGAGTGTTCGAAAAGTATGGGTTGAGGCACATGGATCAAGAGTGAGATTTGTCCATCCATATGACGGATAGATATACTCTGGGCCCTCTCGGTGGAATGTCATCCAATTAGCTTGCAAGCATGTGACTGGCTCACAAGGGATCACATACCACGGGAACAAGAAAAGAGTACTTATCAGTAATGAGGTTGAACTAGGTATGTAGAGATACCGATGATCAAAACCTTGGATAAGTAAACTATCGTGAGACAAAGGGAAATTGGTATCGTATGTAAGTGGTTCATTCGATCGCAAAGTTATCGTAGAAATATGTGGGAGCCATATGAATTTCCATAATCCTCTATTGGTTATTGATCGGAGAAGTGTATCGGTCATGTCCGCATAATTCACGAACCGTAGGGAGACACACTTAAGGATTCGATGTTGTTGAGTAGTTATGGAATGATGAGTAAGAGACCGAATGTTGTTCGGAGTCTCGGATGGGATCCGGGATATCACGAGGAGATCCGGAATGGTCCGGAGAATAAGACTCATATAAGGAAAGTCATGTTTCGGAGTTCGGGAATGATTCCGGTGTTTTCACCAGGAATGTTCTAGAAGGGTGTGGAAGGTCCGGCACTCCGGAGGGGAAGGGTACATGAATGTGTCATGACAATGTGGAATGGTTGCATCATGTACTAGGTCACTTGGCTGGTAAATATGGAGAGAGAAATCAAATCCAAGTTTGGAAGTCAAATGCCAATTTGAAAAGTCAAATCTGAAGTTTGCTTGGTGGAGGGAGAGTAGGAAACCTACTTGGGGAGGAAGTCCCACTCCCTCCCACCCGCCGGCCATGAAGGGGAGTAGGAGGATGACTCCCTCCTACCAAGTCGCCCCTCCCACCTATATAAGGAGGGGTAGGGCTCCCCCCTACCCCTCACACTCAAACCCTAGCCCCAAGCCGCCGGCCTCCTCCAAGTCGCCGCCGCCTAGGGCCTCCTCTAACTCGGCGAGTTAGGGTTTCCCCAAACCCTAGCCGCCGGCCAAGCCCTCCCCTTGGTGCCCTCTAAACCCTAGATCACCAAGGCCTCTCTCATACTCCACCATACTCGCTCCGGCTTAAGGCGAAGCCCTGCGAGATCTCCCCTCTACTTCCGACACCACGCCGTCGTGCTGCCGGAATCACGAGGAGAGTGCTACAACCTCCGTTGCCAGCTGGAACAAGGGAGTGGAAGGTATTCATCAAGTACCATACGTGTGACCAACTACGGGAGCGCTGCCAGAACGCGGTGCCGGAAGGATCGTCTACGCGATATTGAGATCGGAAGTGTACGACTACATCACCCACGAGAATCTGCTCTCGTTAACCGCTTTGGATCTTCGAGGGTTAGTATTATATCGACTCATTGCTACAATCTAGTAGATAGATCTTGGCTTGATCATAGATTAGATCTTGATTGTGTGTTCATGCGGTAGAAATTTTTTGTTTTCCATGCTACGAACCCCTACACCTAGAGGGGGGTGAATAGGTGCTACTTTAAATTTTCTTCTTTTTAAATTTAGGGCTTGACAAGAAAGGTAAATTCTCTAGATTATGCAACGAAGGTGAATTTACCTATATGAAAAACAAGCAACAACTAGCCTAACATTAAGCAAGAATAAGTAAATCAAGTGCAGTAAAGGATAGAAGTAACCAAAGTGGTGTACATGGAGACACAAGGATTTGTTTCCCGTAGTTCCTTCCTTTTGAGGGGAAGTACGTCTACGTTTGGAGAGGGGGTGCTTTCAAACCACCAACACCATGAAAGGCCTCCCTTGTTCTCCGATGAACCTCACCTCAAGGGGATCGATTCACCTTCCACTATATCGGCGACCTTCGAGGTGGAAGCCGACACCTTTACAACAAGTTCAAGGCACACATCCACAACTTAATTGGAGGCTCCCAAATACAAGCAAGCTGTCAAAAAATCAAAGACAAGCTTGTAAGAACCAAATCAAAGCTAGGGTTTCCAAAGAAACACTAGAGCATGGGGGCCCTCAAGTGAATGAGGGGGAAATGAAGATCTCTCTTGGTGAAGCTGTAGATCAATGCCTCCTCCTTCGATTCTCCAAAGATCAATGACTTTGGATGGTTGGATCAAGAGATCTTGTAGATTTCGTGGCTCTAATGGGGTTTGTGTTCTTGAGCAGCTCGAGCAACTGGAGGAAGGGGATAAGGGTCCCTATTTATAAGCAGCCCCCTCCACGAACCGTTTTCTGACCGTTGGAGAAGAACCAGACCGGAGACTCCGGTATGTACACCGGAGACTCCGGTCTACACCGGAGATTCTGGTCCATCTCCATTCCAGTCTCCGGACCAGTATGCAGTGCGACCAGGACCTTTTATGACCCATGTGGGCCGGAGACTCCGGTCTAGTAGAATCGGAGACTCCGGTCTAAGGCCACACCGGAGACTCTGGAGGAGCCTCCGGTCCTTGCTCTGAACCCCCATACAGTCTGACCTAGGCATGTTCTTGATGCCTCCTCTGGGGATGCCTCCGGAAACTCCGGTCCACACCGGAGACTCCGGTTCAGGCAGACCGGAGACTCCGGTCTGGAGTTTCTAGAACAAATGTCAATCTTGCAGGAATCTTTCCGAAGTGTGAGGGTACTTTTCACTTATCATAATAGCAACCTGTTGACAGTGACAAACTATAAATTGATCTACTTGTTGTTAACGAACACCAAAAGTCATTATGACAATAAATTTCCTTTCAATCTCCCCCTTTTGGGTGTTCGATGACAACAAGTGATTTTGCATGGAATAGGTTGAATAAGACTCCCCCCTGACTATGTGCAAAAAGATAGACAAGTAAGTTATGCAAGGTAGATAGTATCAACGATAACACACATAAATCTCGTATGAGTTACAATAGAAGGTGCACACGCACATAGTCACACACATAAAGTACAAAGTTCAAATATGGAAAAGTGAAGGCAAATAAGAGCGAATAAGAGCGAATCCAAGTCCCGACCCATGCAAATCGCTGATAATGCCTTCTCCCCCTTTGGCATCGAAACACCGAAAAAGGGAAAAGACCTAAGCTAGCGCCCCAGCAACTCAGTAGTCCTCGTCATCCTCGTCCTCCTCATCCTCATCCTGATCCACACCGTCCTCATCAAAGTCATCATCATCAGCATCATCAGGGACAGCAGGCCCCTTGCCGTGAGAGCGAGAGGAGGAGGTACCCTGGTACCCGTATCCAGAGGTGACATCAGCAAAGATGTTCCAATCCACCAGGCTATCCTATTAGGCATTCCATGCCCCAAACGAGAGTGTGTGGTCAGACTTTGTGGATTGCTAAGCACCATGCTCATCATTGTATTCATCCTCACCTTCCTCATCATCCCCTTCACCTTGTTCTTGATCTCCTTGAGGAGCTTCTCAATGCGACAGTTACTTTGGTAGGATGCATGTTGCTGCTTACAGATGTCTATGTTCATGCAACAAAGGGTCCTCTCCCAGAAGGTGGCCTTCTTGACCCGCTCATGTACATAGTCCCAAGTCATGGAAGGCATAGGTGCATTGGAGGTATTCTTCCTCCGAACTCTAGGTGGAGAGGGGGCCCTCTCAGTCTCAATCTCCTCATCATCATCGCCATAGCGACGCCTAGGGGCAGTCCCCATACGCCCCTTCTGCTGTAGTGAGACCAATGCGTGATCAGTGAGATGCAGTGCCACGCCAAGTGGGGAATTATGATCCTTGGAGTTGATGAGCCTCATAACCAAAGGTGCATATGGAGGAGACTTCTTGAAAAGAATAGCATGGAAAATCTCCTCAAAAATAAAATCCATCACATCAATAGGTTCAGCATCTGCCTCGGGGCCAGCGTTGTAGGTCTGGTGGGTATGATAAAGAAGGTTGACTAGCCCACCCCTAATAGCATCGTCATTCCCAACACTTGGTGCAATGGTATGACGGGATATCCTCAACATTAGGTTATAGAGAGGCTTGAGTCCCTTGGACCCCCCTACAACACCCTCGCTGCCATACAGAGGTGCAAGCTTCATCTTGTTCTCTCCAAGAGCCACAGAGTGCATGCACAGCCCAACTGAAGTGGATACGCCATGAAAGGTCCGAAAGATGACATTGGCAAAGTCATGGAATGTAGCTATGCAGCGGGTGGTGCCGGACATCCAAGTCATGGTTCTGTCTTGATCAGACCCAAACACTACAGTGGCGTAGAACTGCTGCACCAGGTAGATATTGTAGTATTCATGAAGCTCCATCAAGTTAAACAGTCCCAGCTTCTCATAGATCCATAAAGCATCATTGAAGTAGGGGTTGAGGCGCATCTGCTCAACACTCATGTACTTCTGAGGGCAGACAGGTGATTTGGTGAGCACACCATACACATCCTTCATGAACACCGCCTGCTCCTTCCTCCAGAAACGAGGGTCATCGCTGGTGCAAGGCAGCTCATAAAAATCAGTCTTTATCAGCTCACGAAACTCCTCTTTTGACATTTTGGCCAAAGACTGAAGATTTTCATATCTGGCCCTCTTGGCACGGTCCTCTCGTTCAGTCCTTTCTTGTTCCCTCCTCAAATAGGCTGCATCACGTGCCTGATGTCTCCGGTTGGAAGGAGGCACGATAAATTGACCCTAAGCTTCATCATAGCGAGGAGTGCCCCTTTGTGACTTGGCCTTGGTACGACGAGGACAGCTAGAACCATCACTTGTGAATAGCAGTGAGGGAGATAGCATGGAGATGAGTATATATGTCCCAAAGATGCAGTACAAGAGCTTTGATGCATTTCTGGTCTGTTTTGATTCACTCAACACCGGAGTCTCCGCACCTCATACCGGAGTCTCCGGCTCAGACCGGAGTCTCCAGTCTCCGGTCCTGGGGACCGGAGTCTCCGGCCTGGACCGGAGTCTCCAGACCTGGGTCCGGAATCTCCGGTCAGGAGGCTCGGGCATGAGATGGGGAGATGCTGGTGGGGGTGAATCTAGTAGATCGGGCAATGCAACAAGGCTAAAGTACTAGAGTGCACGCAAACAAGTGATTCCAATGGACAAATCAACACCAATCCTCAAAAACACATCTAGAGATGAACTCTAGGAGAAAAAGAGGAGAAGAGGTACCAGATCTGTCCATGGGATCGATTCCTCCGGTGGGAATGACCCAATGGAGGAGAGGAGAAGGTTGGCCGGCGGCACGGTGGATCCCAGGGACTTCTTGACCTCCGGGGAGGAGTTTTGGAAGAGGAGGCAACAGGTTAGGAGGAGGGGGACGGGGTAGAGAATGAGAAACTGTTGTTTCAGTTCACCCCGTTCCCTTCCTATATGTGGCAGAAACCGTCTGGACCGGAGACTCCGTTCTACACTGGAGACTCCGGCCTACACCGGAGACTCCGGTGCAGGTGCATCGGAGACTCCGGTCCTCCTCGACCAAAAATTCCAGGATATGTGTTTGGGGACATATGAGAGATAGATAGGTTTAAGACAGGGAATAGGCTTGGGTTGAGATAACAAACTGTGAAGAACCAATAAGAGTCATGGAAATTCACAAAAATATTCAGGAAAGCTCCAAAAAGACTAGAATCAAGCAATTTGATAAACATGAGTAAGTACCAACCTCTCTAATGTGAGAGGGTGGTGGCCTTGGCCACCATATTTGAGTATACTCGGCTTGGAACCACGAAGATATATCTTGGGTCCATTACCGAAAACTCATCATTTAATCTCACATATCACAAAATGATATTAAGAGGAATGATTTTGATTGCTTTGGGCATAATGGGGGGAGGGATAGTCCAACCAATTAGAACTGCACTCCCCCTATATCCATGCCTACACCTAAACCAAATACGGGTCAAGTCATAGATGAGAATGCAAGATAATCAAGTCAAGCTCCTTGAATCTATGATATTTAGTTAATTCCTCAAATAGCAAAACCTTGCTTCATCAAGTGGCTTCGTGAGGATGTCGGCAAGTTGGTTTTGGTTGACACATATGATAGATCAATATCACCTCGAGCAACATGATCTCTAATAAAGTGATGGCGAATCTCAATATGCTTTGTCCTTGTGTGATCCACCGGGTTGTAGGAAATCTTGATAGCACTTTCATTGTCACATAGAAGAGGCACTTTGTCACAATGGACACCGTATTCCTTTAAAGTTTGCCTCATCCATAGCAATTGGGTGCAAGCACTAGCAGCTGCCACATACTCGGCTTCGGCGGTGGAGAGAGATATACAATTTTGCTTCTTAGAAGACCATCATACCAAGGAGCTACCAAGGAATTGGCAAGCCCCGGATGTTGATTTTTTATCATCCTTATCACCGCCCAATCCGAATCTGTGTATCCACAAAGAGCAAATGTTGACCCTCGAGGATACCAAAGACCATAAAATGGGGTATGAACTAAATATCGAAAGATTCTCTTGACCGCCATTAAATGGATTTCTTTAGGAGCCGCTTGATATCTTGCACATACACCTACACTCAACACAATATCGGGTCTAGATGCACAAAGGTAAAGCAAAGAACCAATCATAGACCGGTATACCTTTTGATCCACATCTTTACCATTTGGATTTTGTTCTAGATGAGTCTTTGTAGCCATGGGAGTAGGAGCTCCATTTAAATCTTGCATTTTGAATATCTTGAGCATATCTTGAGTATACTTGGCTTGGTTGAAGAATGTCCCTCCTCTAACTTGCTTGATCTCAAAACCAAGAAATACTCTCAACTCCCCCATCAAAGACATTCGGAACCTACTAGTCATAAGCTTTGAGAATTCATCATTGAAAGCTTTGTTAGATGAGCCAAAGATAATATCATCAACATATATTTGGCATACAAAAAGCTCTCCATTGAACTTCTTAGTAAAAAGAGTGGGATCGATTTTCCCAACCTCAAATCCACGGTCAAACAACAACTCTCTAAGGTGCTCATACCACGTACGTGGGGCTTGCTTGAGCCCATAGAGCGCCTTATCAAGTTTGTAGACATGGTTTGGGAAGTTGGGATCCTCAAATTCCCGGGGTTGCTTTACATATACCAACTCATTTAATGGACCATAAAGAAATGCACTTTCTACATCCATTTGTTGCAACTTAAAGTTATGATGTGCCGCATAAGCAAGAAGGATACAGATGGACTCAAGGCGAGCCACGGGTGCATATGTCTCTCCATAGTCAATGCCTTCAATTTGAGAGAATCCTTGTGCAACCAATCTAGCCTTGTTCCTTACTATAATTCCATGTTCATCTTGCTTGTTCTTGAATATCCACTTCGTGCCTATAACATTGCGGCAATCCTTTGGCTTCTCAACTAACTTCCATACTTTGTTTCTCTCAAAGTTGTTGAGCCTTTGTGCATAGCTTCCAACCAATCTAAATCTTCAAGAGCTTCCCACACTTTCTTTGGTTCAATCATGGAGATGTGTGCTTGGTGTTCACTGAACCTCTTCAATTGTGCTCTTGTGGAAATGCCTTTCCTTAGGTCACCAACCACATTTTGTAGAGAGTGGTCTCTTAATTCCAACATTATCTCCTTTCTAGCTTCACGACGAGCGTGTATCTCCATGTTGTTTCTTTGGGGACCCTCTTCATCATTTTGGTCCTCGTCTTGACCATCAACTTGACCTTGATCATCACGGGAATCATTCTCTTCATTAAGAGGCAAAGATTGACCTTGGTCTTGATCAAGCACTCTTCTAGCATCGATTTGAGCTTGCCTCAAGGCAGTTTGTACGGATCTTCCTTGAACGATTGACTTGGCACCACTTGACATCCTGGAGAATGAATCAAGCTCCTCTTGACTAGAGTTGTCACTTTGATCAACATGTTGAGGGTCCACATCTTGTCTTTGGCTTGAGTCATTGTCCTCCTCGGTGGATGGAGCTTGTTGATGTTGTGAAGATGAGGGATCCACTTGAGTAGAGGATAGTTCTTCCCGATCCGCCATAAGGGGTTCCTCAACAGGGCGGATATATCCCACACCCATTCTTCCTATGGCATCCTGAGGCATTTCATCATCTGCATCACAAGCATCAACACGCCCCCCTTGGGGACCATCATATTCTTCGAAGGTCACACTACAAGATTCTATGACGGCTCCGGAGAGCTTATCATAGATTCTATAAGTGTGAGATTCGAGACCATAGCCAATAAAAATACCCTCTAATGCTTTAGACTCAAATTTGGACAAACGAACACCTTTTATGAGATAGAAACACTTACAACCGAACACCGGGAAGTAATATATGTTGGGCTTGTTATCGGTAAGTATTTCATATGGAGTCTTGTTGATTTCTTTGCGGAGGTAGAGCCGGTTTGATGCATGGCAAGCGGTGGAGATGGCTTCGGCCCAAAAGTTGTATGGAGATTTAAACTCCGCCAACATGGTCCTAGCCATCTCAATAAGAGTCCAGTTCTTCCTCTCGTACACACCATTTCGTTGAGGGTATATGCAGCGAAATATTGGTGTTTTATCCCCTCATCACTAAGGAAATCATTCAAGGTGTAGTTCTTGAACTCGGTGCCATTGTCACTTCTTATAATCAACACGGGAAGATTGTATTGACGTTGAACCATGTTGCTGAAGTCGATGAAGGTCTTTTGGATCTCACTCTTTAACTTGAAGAAATATACCCATGAGTATCTCGAAAAGTCATAAACAATCACCAAACAATATTTCTTCCCACCAAGACTTGCATGAGAAGGAGGACCAAGAGGTCCACATGAAGGAGCTCCAAGGTCTTGGTGGACTTGATGCGGTTCTTTGGCTTGTGGGGAGCATCATGCATTTTTCCTAGAACACAAGCCCTGCAAACATGATCTTTGGCAAAGGAAACATTTTCTTTTAGTCCAACAATATGACCCTCTTTGTGGAGACTTTGGAAAGTTCTCATATTGACATGGCCTAGTCGGCGATGCCATAACCAACCCACATCGACCTTTCCAAATAAGCACATCGCACTTGTAGTGGTTTGCCCCGAAAAGTCCACCACATACAAGTCATGTTCGGCGTACCCAACGAAAGCGACCTTGCGAGACTTGTTGTTGGAGATATGCCCTAGAGGCAATAATAAAAGTAGTTATTATTATATCTTTGTGTTTATGATAAATGTTTACATTCATGCTATAATAGTATTAACCGGAAACATTAATACTTGTGTGATTTGTAAACTAAATTAGAGTCCCTAGTAAATCCTCTTTATAATACTAGCTTATTGGTTAATCGATGATCGTGGTTTCTCGATCATGAACATTGAGATGTTGTTAACAACAAGATCATATCATTAGGAGAATGGTATGATGGACATACTCCTATAGATAAGCATAGCATAAAGATCAAGTCATTTCAATAGTTCGTTTGCTATAAGCTTTCTGATACATAGTAACCTAATTCCTTTGACCATGAGATCATGCTAATCACCATCACCGGAAGGATGCTTTGATGACATCAAACCCCACACCATAACTGGGTGGCTATAAAGGTGGCATTGAGTGTTCAGAAAGTATGTGTTGAGGCACATGGATCAAGAGTGGGATTTGTCCATCCATATGACAGATAGATATACTCTGGGCACTCCCGATGGAATGTCATCCAATTAGCTTGCAAGCCTGTGAATGTCTCACAAGGTATCACATATCACGGGAACGAGAAAAGAGTACTTATCGGTAACGAGGTTGAACTAGGTATGCAGAGATACCGACAATCAAACCTCAGATAAGTAAACTATCGCGAGACAAAGGGAAATTGGTATCGTATGTAAGTGGTTCATTCGATCACAAAGTAATCATAGAAATATGTGGGAGCCATATGAATTTCCAGATTCCTCTATTGGTTATTGATCGGAGAAGTGTCTCGGTCATGTCCGCAAAATTCACAAACCGTAGGGAGACGCACTTAAGGATTCAATGTTGTTTAGTAGATATGGAATGTAAGTAGGGAGACCGAATGTTGTTCGGAGTCTTGGATGAGATCTGGGATATCACGAGGAGATCCGGAATGGTCCGGAGAATAAGATTCATATAAGGAAAGTCCGATTCCGGAGTTCGGGAATGATTTCGATGTTTTTATCGGGGAGGTTCTAGAAGGTTCACCGGACCGGAAGGGTAATGGTTCATGAATGTTTCATGGGTAAGTGGAATGATTGGATCATATCCTAGGTCACTTGGTTTGGGCATTTGCGAGAGAAAATTAAAGCTCTAAATTGAAAGTCAAACGGGAGGTTTGAAAAGTCAAACTGGAACAATAGTTTCCTAGTGGAAGAAGGAAAGAGTCCTTCCTTCTATTCAACTTGGGTTTGGGTTTGGATTCAAACTCTCCCTCCCAAGGCTGCCCCCTCTCATAAATAGAGGGGGAGGGCTGCCCCAAACAACACAAGAGCTAGCCCTCCCCACCCCGTGCACTGCCGCTAGCCGCTGCCGCACGCCGCCGCCTCGTCGCCGTCGCCCTAGCCGCCACCGACACCTCCTCCTCCTGTAGGGTTCGCAGCATAGAAAACAAAAAATTTCCTACGATGTGAACTATGTACCAAGATCTATCTACTAGATACAAACAACGGGCGGATGTATATCCGTAGATAACATACCCTTGAAGACCGACAAAGCTTAACGAGTTCAACTCGTGGTTGATGTAGACGTTCTCTTGCCGATCTCAAGATCGAGAGGAAGTCCTAGCGCCGCAAATCAGCAGCGCATCCGTGCTCGCACACACGTTCGAGGCACCGAGCAACCTCCGCCTCCTCGCTCCAGTGATGCAGCGGAAGCACAACTCTTTCTTGCCGAATAGCCACCGGGAACATGTATCTCGCTAGTCCGAGACCATGGGGGATAAATTCTAGAGGGGGAGAGAGATCCTTCACGAGGAGGTGTGAGAGACAAGTGAGGAGGGGGGCTCCTTTTATAGGAGGAGGGGGCACCCAAGGGGGTGGCCGCCGGCCATGGGGGCTGCCCCCTCCCCTCCTTCATTCATGTGGGTGGACACTCCACTCACAAAATGCCCTTTAAATTTCCTCCACTCAAAAGTCCACTCAAATTCCCATTAAATTTCCACCAAATTTAATGCAAATTCTCATTAAATAAAACTCTTTTATTTTATTCAGAATTTTGTCAATTACTTTAATGACAAACATTCACAAATAACCCCTTGCTAGAATTCCATTTCACATGCATAACCACTTTATGCAATTTCACCCGAAAACCTGTTTCGGTATCTAGTGAAATAAATTCCTGCGCTTGTTCATTCTTTCGGCATGAAACATTTGCTCCAATTGGATGTCGGTGTCTCTTAAGTGTGTCACCCTACGGTTCGTGAATAATGCGGACATGATCGAGACCCCTCTAGGATCAATAATCAGAAGCGGGATCTGGAGACCCATACTGACTCCCACACATTCAACGATGACTTTCTTGTGATCGCTGGAACCTTTTACGCTAGTATCTTAATCCCTTTGTTTCATGATATATTACATGTACGAGATTCGATCATCGGTATCTCCATACCTAGTTTGATCTCGTTACCGACATGCACTCTTTTCTCGTTCCTGTGATATAACATTCTAGTGATCAAATCACTTGCTTGCAAGCTAATCAATGTGATATCACCGAGAGGGCCCAGAGTATATCTATCCGTCATCGGGATGAACAAATTCCACTCTCTATCCATGAGCCTCAACATAACACTTTATTAGTTCTGAATCCACCTTTATAATCACCCTATTACGGTGTGACGTTTGATGTTATCAAGAAACTCTTCCGGTGTTAGTGATTGACATGATCTCATGTTCTAAGGATTAGGATCACTTCGTAAGTTGTTATAGCAATATAAACTCAATGACTTTGATCGTAATGCTATACTTCGGATGAATGTTCATCACACCATTACACTAATGTTGTGATCCCGTTATTAACAACATCCAATGTCCATGATCAGGAAACCTTGATCATCTTGTTAATCAACGAGCTAGTTTATGAGAGAGGCATAACTAGGAACTTTCTGTTTGTTTATTAAACACACATGTATTAACGTTTCCGTATTAATACAATTATAGCATGCAAAATAAACATCTATCATATACTTGGAATACACATAATAAACACTTTATTATTGCCTCTCAGGGCATATTCCCTTCACCTCCTCTCCGGCCTTCTA
This sequence comes from Avena sativa, assembly GCA_916181665.1. Classification (NCBI taxonomy): domain Eukaryota; kingdom Viridiplantae; phylum Streptophyta; class Magnoliopsida; order Poales; family Poaceae; genus Avena; species Avena sativa. Next base: position 428,589,326 of record OV702293.1, read on the forward strand.
AACCTAGATCACCATAAACCCTAGATCCACCATAACTCGCACCGGCTTAGGCGAAGCCCTGCTGGATCTTCCCTCTACTTCCGACACCACGCCGTCGTGCTGCCGGAATCGCGAGGGGAGAACTACAACCTTCGCTGCCTGCTGGAACAAGGGAGAGGAAGGTCTTCATCGAGTACCGAACGTGTGATCGACTGCGGAAGTGCTACCAGAACATAGCGCCGGAAGGATTGTCTCGCGATCTTGAGATCGGCAAGTGTACGACTACATCACCCACGAGAATCTTCTCTCGTTAACCTCTTTGGAATCTTCGAGGGTGAGTGCTTCTATCAACTCGTTGCTACAATCTAGTAGATAGATCTTGGCTTGTGACATGGTTATACCCTACGGGTACCCGATGTTAGCCTACCTGGTCCAGCCTGACGGAAGGCCCACTCGACGACCTGCCCGGGTCCATGACGCCTATGACGGTTCGGCTGGAACGAAGCCCATATGGACACGGAGTCCCAAGCGCACAAGACAAGGAAACCTCAAGACTAGAGTTCGAATCTAACTTGTAACCTACTCGTATCGGTACCTGAGACCTAGCCTCCCCATATATAAAGGCTAGGAGGGTCCAACGAGGAGGGCACGACCTACACACACCATACCCCCCGATAGACTAGACCACAACAAATCTATAGATCTAGATCTCTCGACTCATACTTTCGCACACACCTTCACGCCAGATCGAATCTGCGCACCCTGTAACCTTCGGTTCCGCCGTAATCAAGAGCAGACAAGCAGGAGTAGGGTTTTCCCTCCGGGGGCCTAAACCTGGGTAAATCTCGTGTCCCCTGGTTGCTTGTCTTTTAACCGTTCCACGATCTCCAGCATACCCATCTTCTCCAAAACCCAAGTCCATAACAATGGGCATTGACGAGATCAAACCTCGTCAATTGTCGCCGTCCGTGGAAACTGGGGACGCTGATTGTGTGATCGTGACGGTCCCATCACTTACGATCTACAAATCATCAGCGTACGAGAAACAGATCCGCTTCAAAGCTTCAATTCCATCACAATCGACAAAGCCATCATCAGTCGAATCATCCGCGTCTTCGGTTTCTACTGATCCGATCCAGACTTGTACGACGAGCTACTACATCAGATCCGCCTGTGAGATCAGGAGGCATGGTGACGTTCCATCTGCCAATCATGTCGTGGCTCACCGAAATTAGAGGAAGCTGCGACCAAGCGCAAGTCGCGATCGCTGATCTGGTGCCAAACCTTCCTTCCATGCTGGTCAATCGTGGCCGTACGGAGGCACACACGTTTCCATCTTCATCTGACCAAATTAAGAGATACGAAGAATCTGGTCTATCCGGCAAGAATCTGACTCAACACGTAATGGTGCTTCACGCATGCACCTGTAGAGGCGTCAGATCTCGCTGTCTATTATTATTCTGATGAATCAAAGAAACAAGGACATGGGACGATGCAGCATGTCCATGCATTGGATCTGCATAAGACAATTTTCTCTCCACTACTACTTATTTATTATTATTATATTTTTCATGTCGGCTAATTATTTTACATATATATTTACGAGGTTAATTTTCCAAATGGCAATGTGCAATCGACGGAACGGGAAGCATCGGCATTTGGACATATGCTTGACTCACCGTTTTAGCCGCGCCGCGTGGACTCCGGATGACAGAGACCCGAAGATTCACCGCGATGTTGACTCTGCTCCGTCACATGACTCCGTCGATCTCGACCACATGTCTGTCCTGACTACTCTGTCGGCCGCATCGATCTTACGCCCGTGGGCTCCGCGAACTTCGCCGTGTGACCCGTTGTGGTATTCGACCCTGACGACCTGCTGTTGACCTTCTATGATCTTCGATTGCAACAAACTGCTATCACCGTCGGCCTCGGCGAATCGTTGCTGCATTGACTCCGGTCCGCCGCATTGGCTTCCGGATGCCGCCTCGACCACACCAACTCCACGCTCGGGGGCTGCGCCCACATGGCCACGCGACTCGCGACCGTCGATCTGTTGCGGTTTTCGACTACGACGATCCTCTGCGGTCTTCAGTTGCGGTGACCCGCTGCATCTTTCGGATGCGGCGACCCGACGCGATCTTCGATTGCGGCAACTAGACGCATCGGCTTCAGTGACCACGACTCGGGGGCTCCCTCGACATCGGCGACCCAATGCGGCTTTCGGCTGCGATGACCCGATACATCCTTCGGATGTGGCGACCTGGTGCGGTCTTCGAACGGGACAATCTTCGGATGCAGAATTCGTTGTCGCCATTGATCGCAGGAACTCGTCGCCGCTATGACTACGTCCGCCGCGTGACCCGCTACCGCATCAACTTCGCCACGACAACCAACAAAGCTAAGTTTTCTCTACTTAGAGCTTCTTTTATTTTTATCTCGCACTCGAAACACTCGGGGGATGCGCCCTCTTCGAGTAACCTAATGTGCCATCGGCTCCATGCACTCGAACACCTCGAACGTGACCGTCCGAGTAGCTGATTCTGCCTGATCGTCAAATCCTTGAACTCCGAGTGCCTCGGCAAGGTACTGAGACTAAGGGTAATCAGGCTAACAAAAATGCCTAGCATACAGTGCAAAAGTATCGACTCGATCGGCACCAGAATCTTACTATACAAGCCGACAGGCAAATATTTCTTGCAAGATACAAGTACTTCACAAAATTTTATATTTTCTGCAGCTTACAAGGACGTCGACTACGTCGAGCTATTCTATCGGGTCCTCCAACAGGAGTCGACAAAACAGCTGGCTACGCCATACACTCAAGACCCGAGTCGAAACCCTCCTCGGATGGTTGCATCACTTGATGCTACACAGGCGCTACGCTGACTTGATGCACTTCCGGGTCAGTGGTTTCTCTTCATATGAGTCTCCACTCGAGTCTGCGACTCGACTAGACACTCAGGGGCTACTCCTATCAGGAGCGCTGGTCGCGCACCCGATGTACTTCCGGGTCAGCGATACGCCCACGAGATTGTCAACTACAACTACACGATACAAGACTCGAGTCTTTGTCCGAGTCTACGACTCCGCCAGACACTCGGGGGCTACTCCTATCAGGAGCGCTGGCCGCGCACCCAAGACATGAATTACCTGATCTAATCTTCGAGTCCTACGTCGAGTCTACGACTCCACTACGGACTCAGGGGCTACTCCCATAGGGAGGATTGATTCAAGCATCCGAAAAAATTGTGTCCTACAGACCTGAAGCCAACAAACGGCTGAATTAAAGTCTCTGCTCGAGTCTACAACTCGAACAGACACTCGGGGGCTACTCCCATAGGGAGCGCTGGTCGCGCACCCTATGAATTCTTCGACTGCGGTCCTTCAGATCAGCATGCAAAACTTTTTTCGGCAACTCTTCCCTAACTAAACGCTAAGTGAATGACATCCTCCTTGGCCACCCGAAACACCTCCGCGGTGATAAACATTCGGATGATGTATCTGCGACACAAAGATAAGACCTATAGATATCATCTGATGGCCTGGCAACACACAAGACTGCGCTCTGCTAGTAAGAATCCGTGCCAACAGGCGCAATGAAAAATCCCGACGGACGCGTTGGGTACATCATTTAAATCCACTAGAATTACACTCCTGTAAGTCCTACGCGGCCTAAGTCGAATTACGCCAGCATATGTTCCGGGTTCGAGTCGAGGGACTCGAATCTGAAGAAGATCGTGCTATTTTGTCCTAAGACAGTTAACTGACCCAGATCCGTCGGGAGAGTCAGGAACACGCATCAACAATCCCTACACACTAAAATCATTCTCTAGTAAACAGAGACAGCTGCACCCAAAAGATTGAAGAGTCCTCAGCCGAATCTACGATTCGACTGAACACTCGGGGGCTAATGACATGGTTATACCCTACGGGTACCCGATGTTAGCCTACCTGGTCCAGCCTGACGGAAGGCCCACTCGACGACCTGCCCGGGTCCATGACGCCTATGACGGTTCGGCTGGAACGAAGCCCATATGGACACGGAGTCCCAAGCGCACAAGACAAGGAAACCTCAAGACTAGAGTTCGAATCTAACTTGTAACCTACTCGTATCGGTACCTGAGACCTAGCCTCCCCATATTAAAAAGTACTAAAATAGTGGTTCCAAATATCTAAAACTTTCTTCATTAAATTGTTTATATATTTAAATCCTTTTAGGATTTATTTGATCAAAATAGGTTTGAAGGTTTCCAATTGGAATCAAAAGTTTCTTCTCACCTTGAAAATCAACAAAGTTTTATTTTATTCATTTATTTTTCACATTACAAGATTTGAAAAATCTTGGGATGTGACAGGCTACCACCCTTAAAATAAATCTCGTCCTGAGATTTGGGAAGGCTAGGGTTACAAGTTGGTTCAAAACAACTAGGGTACTACCACCCTTAAAAATTTTCCAACTAAATTACATCTTGGCTTGCTTGGGATCTTGATGTAACTTTTCTGGACAAACATCTGCATAGTGTCCTTTGTTTTCACACTTGAAACATGTGACAAGGCTGAGATCCTTCATAGGCTGGTTTATCTTGTGCTTCATCTTTTCTGGATAGTTGCTTGCATAATGTCCTGGTTCTTTGTATTTGAAACACATCACTTGGCTATTATCTTCCTTCTTCTTTTCTGGACATTCATTGGCATAGTGTCCCATTTCTTTGCAAGTGTAACATTGCACATGGCTTTTGTCCTTCTTTTTCTTGGGTTTCTCCAAAGCTAGGAGTGCATTTAGTTCATGTTGTTCATATGTTATCTTATAGGTAGGAATGTCTACTTGTTTCTTTGACCTTCTATTGCTCCTTGGATAATTCATATGCCTCTTCTTTGGTCCTTTAAACTGGGTTGTATTGCATGGAGGTATAAGTTGAGATTTTCCTTTGTCCTCATCCTTCTTGGTAGACTTGGCTTGATAGTCTGCAATCAGTTGTTGCACTTCACCTTGTTTCCTTTGTTGAATTATGGAATAGATGGGGCATTGGATAGGGACATGACTATTTCCTTCACATAGGAAGCAAGTAGCTTGAGATGTGGGGCATTGGCCAACTGGATGTTCCTCTTCACAATTGGGGCATTGATCCCCATGTTCCTTGGAAGTGTGATCCTTGTCTCCACAAATATTGCAAGCTTTGGTTCCTTCTAAAATAACATCTTTGTCATCCTTGTTGTCATAAACTCCTTTGGAAGAGTTGTCTCCAGTGTTGATCATTTGAGTGGCCATCCCTTGCAACAATTGGGATTGAATTTTCAAAATCCTTTGTATGGCTGGGTCTAGTCCATTGTTGTTGGATAAAAGCTGAGTTGTCACTTGGCTCAACTGGGTCTGGTTTGCTAGTAGTTGTTCTCTCATGTGCATCTCTTGGTTGTTGTTGTTGTTGTCATCAACCTTGATGTTGGAGTCTCTTGGAGTAGTCATCTGTTTGGGTTGGATTGGGATTAGAATAGGCAAAATATTTCTAAGGGAATAATTCTAATCACACACATCACAATTCACACAAGCAATGTGCAAGCAATCACAAACAAACATTCCACCCAAACAACAAGTTTCAAGCATATTTTTAGGCAACCAAAAATATTTTTGTTACACCACATAAGTTGGTGTGGTTGACTTAACTAAAATATGGTAGTCCATCTATATGGTTCACTTGTGATCTCTCCATCCTTCCTGGTTGATTCTTCTTGCATGAGATCATGGTTTCCTTGGAAAATCTCTTGGTCAAAAACTTCAAAGGTGGTGATGGCTCCTTCTAAGTTATGTTTTCTTAGCTCCAAATCTTTGAGCAAGATTTCTTGTCTCACTTGTCCTTAGTGATATCCAAGGTTGAAGTCCTTGGTGAAAATGCTGAAGATGTTGAAGTCATTAGAGTTGAAGATGTTGAAGTCATTAGAGTTGATGAAGTCCTTAGCTCATGGTGAAATCCTTGGCCATGGGGTAGGCTTTATCCATCAAGTTGAAATAGAAGAGATGTAGAATCAAAACCAAAATGGTTGAGGAAAGAGTTTACAAGATTGTTTGTAAATAAGTTTTGGAACAAATACAACTCCTATTTTTCTAAGGGTTTTTGTCCAATCCTAGGTTTACAAATCCTACAGGCAACACAATGCTCTGATACCATCTGTAAGATCCCTCCTTTGTGAAGGAAAAGGATCCCTGTGATTGCAATGCTAGTCCCTGGATCAATAGCTAGCATCCACAGTTAAGATGTAATATCAAGAAACAAAGGTCATAATACAACTTTATAACCAAAATTAATTTATTACATCTTTCATAGATCATTTGGCTATTACATTACATTGCAGCAGAATATCTATAAGCATGGGGTCCTTCATCTTCAAAGTGCCACAGGCAGACATGTTGGTTGTAGACTTTGTAATCCTAATCATCAAACTTTACTAACATCAATCAAACCTGCAACATACAAGTTATAGCCACAAGGGTCAATACATTTGAATTGTATTGGCAAGTGATACTATGGTAGTATAGTGGAGTCTATCATCTATATGCATTTGGCAAAGTGGAGTTGAGGCTTGCATTGCTCAAAAATATATTTTTCCTTATCATTTGAAAACACTAAGTTTTTTCTTGACAAAAATCACCCAAGGCATCTACCAATCAAAGATTGAAGATCCTTTAACCCTTGTTCAACCACAAGTTTTTAACTTAGAAATTTGTATGATGAGATTCTTGATAGCTTCCATGTCTTGATGCTCAAATTGTCCTTTACCAGGGACATGGCTAAGTACTTAGATTTTACACTCTGCAGAGGTGGTGCACTTTCCCCACAAGACTTGGTTTCCCAAGACAAGATCTTTTAGAAGCCTTCCCTTAGACCAAATGGACGCGCTCCAACCTATCATTCCCACTACCACCAACTGTCCAGATGGCTAAGTTCTAGCAACCTATATGATCCAGGCAGAGCCCATAATGCCAAGTGGTTCCACTTAAAGCTTCTCAACATTTGACATCTCAAATCTCTTTGTTCCTAGGTGGCTTTCCACAAGTGATATACACCAGGTATAACCCCTGGGTAACCACTCAACACAAACCATTCCTTCCATTCCACCCAGGTGATTCATTCACTTAGTTGTTTTATTAACAAAACACAAGTCCTCAGACTTAGAAATTTTTCCATAGTGTGAATATATATTCCACCCTTGTTTTCTACTAGCTAAGCTAAGCATGATAGTAGTAGGGATCTTAACTTAGGAAATTTTACTAAGGTTTCATCTACTAGGTTTTCCCATAGCATGGTTTATACTTAGCAAAATTCCATGCAAGTCTTACTTAGAAATATCACTAATGCATAGTGAAAATAATGGGACAAGAGTATGAAGCATCACTTGCCTTTTTGGTAGAGGGTATAAGTTCACTTCTTGTCCTTGCAACAATCACACTCTTCAAGTCACTACAATTCAATCAAGCAGGGCACAATTTCAATCTACCAATCAAGCAAAACATCACATAAAATAATAAACAAAACAATACATGCAAGCATGCAAAAGGGTTGTTTTATTTGTAGAAGTGATTTCTAATGGGTCATATACATTTGGATACACCTAATGGTCATTTTATAAAGTGGCAAAGTCATTTGCAAAAGGTTTCACTTTATAAACCATTTTCTAAACCAAGTCATTATTTTATGTGGTTTCAAAATGTCTTTAGTAAAGTAGTAGTTCTATAGGGTTCACCAAATACATTTTCAAATCATAGAACTTGGTGTTGGGGTCAGAGAGTTTGAAACAAAACATTTCCCAAAGGTTTTCTTCCAAAACCATTTTTAATAAATAAACCATATTTTTATTTGACTAGAATTGGTTTTAAATCCAAGATTCATTCTTTTGCATCACCAAATATATTTTTGAAATCACAAAGTGTTTCCTAGGGTCAGTAGGTTCAAATCAATCCAATTGCCAAAGATTTTATCCCCAAAATCATTTTAAAATAATTTTTATAACCTAAACAAGCATACACAAGTTTCTGCAAAAACAAACAATTTAACAGAATCTTTTTACTAAACAAATGGCATGGTTGGCTAGGTCTTGTTCCACTGAATCCATTGATATAAAATTTGCAAAATTTGGACGTGTGGTTTGAAAGTTATGAATTTTACAAGTTTGAATATCTAATAGACACATTTCTGTTTTTAAAACAAAGCACTCACCACGTGGCGCCTTCTTACTGGCTGAAAACGGTTCGCGCGGATCGCTCTCTATGGGTCGTTGGATTTTAATTAGATCATGTGACACAGAACTATTCGTACCCCTTCGATCCTGTTCTATCGTGGCGCTTGGATTTACATCCTACGGTGCACAGCACGCCAGCCAGAGATGGGCGGCGCTGCGGTGGCTACTGGCGGCGGAGCGGCCAGACGGTGGCGGTGCCGACGATATAGGAAGCTAGAGTGGCTGGGGAGATGCTCACAGTGTTCGCGGCGTCGTGGGGAAGCTCAAGGCGCTTGTCGTTGCTGAAGGGGCGCACAGAGTCGGCCGGGATTCCTCGCCGTAGTTCTCGGCATCGTCGGACACGCACGGGTTCCGTTGGTGGCGATGTTACTGAGTGTGAGAGAGCAAGAAAACAACACCGTTAGATGCACAGAAGAGTGGGAAGTATCGGAGCATCAAAGAGAGAGGGCGGCGCTGTTGGATATTACCAGTTGAGTTCGCCGGAGTTGGAGCAGACAGTGGCGGAGCTCAGTCGAAGTAGTTGCCGATGATGAGGAGCACGCGCGAGCGAGCTGGGGATGCAGAGAGATGCGCCAGGGCTTGGGGAATATGTGGGTTTGGTCGAGGAGGCGAGGGGCGGTGAATATTGGCCGGAATCGTCGTCGGAGCATCGTCGGACAGAGGATGGTGTGGAAAGGAATTGGGCGGCCTGGGGGCACGCTAAGGTGGGGCGACAGAGGGGAAATGGAGAGGAGGCAGAGGCGACTAAGTATGCGTGATCACGGGGTAGTTTAATGGTGTGGTTAACGCGTATTAAGCCGAACTTTATTCGCCTGCAACGGCCGGCGAGGGGAGAGGCGTAGTCCACGGGTGGGGAAGAAGGGGACGTGGCTGTGGGGTCGTCTCCTCAGCGAGGAGAGGCAGGGGAGAGGGGGTACATCTGTCAGCGTCTGCATGGGTTAAAATGCGGGTGCGAATCGTTTTCTGCAGGAGAGAGAGGGAGTGGGCTAACTGGGCCTAGTGGGCTTGCTGGGTTGGGTTGGTTTGATTCCCTTTTTTTTGTTCTGAATGTCTTTTTCTTTTTCCAATTGATTTTCTGTTTTGTAATTCAATCAAACAATTCAAACAACACATGAATTCAAACCTTTGTCAAAGTTTGTGTAGTCTTTAATTCTGTTTAACAACAGAATCCAATGTCCCAAAATAAAATAATATTTTTATTCTTTTAGGATCTATTTAATAATTAAATAAAATAGTCCATAGTTATTAATTCAAATAGGATTTGATTTATTAAAATCTCCATTTGAAATCTAAATATTAGCAAAACCAAATCAGTAGGTTTTATTTGAAAATATAAAATACTTGGAAATCTTGTTTAAAATAATTTAACAAGTCTTGATGTTTAATTAAAATGGCAAAGCCTTTACTTTAATAAATTTGGGTATTAATAAATCCTCATTATTTGATTTAAATAAATCTTTACTCTTTTAATCAAAACAAAATATTTTATTTCAAAAACTTGGCCAAGGTTTAATTTGGCTCTATAAAATAATCCTTATTTATAATTTCTATCCTTTTCTTTTGAAACCAAATCTTTTTATTAAAAAGTACTAAAATAGTGGTTCCAAATATCTAAAACTTTCTTCATTAAATTGTTTATATATTTAAATCCTTTTAGGATTTATTTGATCAAAATAGGTTTGAAGGTTTCCAATTGGAATCAAAAGTTTCTTCTCACCTTGAAAATCAACAAAGTTTTATTTTATTCATTTATTTTTCACATTACAAGATTTGAAAAATCTTGGGATGTGACAGGCTACCACCCTTAAAATAAATCTCGTCCTGAGATTTGGGAAGGCTAGGGTTACAAGTTGGTTCAAAACAACTAGGGTACTACCACCCTTAAAAATTTTCCAACTAAATTACATCTTGGCTTGCTTGGGATCTTGATGTAACTTTTCTGGACAAACATCTGCATAGTGTCCTTTGTTTTCACACTTGAAACATGTGACAAGGCTGAGATCCTTCATAGGCTGGTTTATCTTGTGCTTCATCTTTTCTGGATAGTTGCTTGCATAATGTCCTGGTTCTTTGTATTTGAAACACATCACTTGGCTATTATCTTCCTTCTTCTTTTCTGGACATTCATTGGCATAGTGTCCCATTTCTTTGCAAGTGTAACATTGCACATGGCTTTTGTCCTTCTTTTTCTTGGGTTTCTCCAAAGCTAGGAGTGCATTTAGTTCATGTTGTTCATATGTTATCTTATAGGTAGGAATGTCTACTTGTTTCTTTGACCTTCTATTGCTCCTTGGATAATTCATATGCCTCTTCTTTGGTCCTTTAAACTGGGTTGTATTGCATGGAGGTATAAGTTGAGATTTTCCTTTGTCCTCATCCTTCTTGGTAGACTTGGCTTGATAGTCTGCAATCAGTTGTTGCACTTCACCTTGTTTCCTTTGTTGAATTATGGAATAGATGGGGCATTGGATAGGGACATGACTATTTCCTTCACATAGGAAGCAAGTAGCTTGAGATGTGGGGCATTGGCCAACTGGATGTTCCTCTTCACAATTGGGGCATTGATCCCCATGTTCCTTGGAAGTGTGATCCTTGTCTCCACAAATATTGCAAGCTTTGGTTCCTTCTAAAATAACATCTTTGTCATCCTTGTTGTCATAAACTCCTTTGGAAGAGTTGTCTCCAGTGTTGATCATTTGAGTGGCCATCCCTTGCAACAATTGGGATTGAATTTTCAAAATCCTTTGTATGGCTGGGTCTAGTCCATTGTTGTTGGATAAAAGCTGAGTTGTCACTTGGCTCAACTGGGTCTGGTTTGCTAGTAGTTGTTCTCTCATGTGCATCTCTTGGTTGTTGTTGTTGTTGTCATCAACCTTGATGTTGGAGTCTCTTGGAGTAGTCATCTGTTTGGGTTGGATTGGGATTAGAATAGGCAAAATATTTCTAAGGGAATAATTCTAATCACACACATCACAATTCACACAAGCAATGTGCAAGCAATCACAAACAAACATTCCACCCAAACAACAAGTTTCAAGCATATTTTTAGGCAACCAAAAATATTTTTGTTACACCACATAAGTTGGTGTGGTTGACTTAACTAAAATATGGTAGTCCATCTATATGGTTCACTTGTGATCTCTCCATCCTTCCTGGTTGATTCTTCTTGCATGAGATCATGGTTTCCTTGGAAAATCTCTTGGTCAAAAACTTCAAAGGTGGTGATGGCTCCTTCTAAGTTATGTTTTCTTAGCTCCAAATCTTTGAGCAAGATTTCTTGTCTCACTTGTCCTTAGTGATATCCAAGGTTGAAGTCCTTGGTGAAAATGCTGAAGATGTTGAAGTCATTAGAGTTGAAGATGTTGAAGTCATTAGAGTTGATGAAGTCCTTAGCTCATGGTGAAATCCTTGGCCATGGGGTAGGCTTTATCCATCAAGTTGAAATAGAAGAGATGTAGAATCAAAACCAAAATGGTTGAGGAAAGAGTTTACAAGATTGTTTGTAAATAAGTTTTGGAACAAATACAACTCCTATTTTTCTAAGGGTTTTTGTCCAATCCTAGGTTTACAAATCCTACAGGCAACACAATGCTCTGATACCATCTGTAAGATCCCTCCTTTGTAAAGGAAAAGGATCCCTGTGATTGCAATGCTAGTCCCTGGATCAATAGCTAGCATCCACAGTTAAGATGTAATATCAAGAAACAAAGGTCATAATACAACTTTATAACCAAAATTAATTTATTACATCTTTCATAGCTCATTTGGCTATTACATTACATTGCAGCAGAATATCTATAAGCATGGGGTCCTTCATCTTCAAAGTGCCACAGGCAGACATGTTGGTTGTAGACTTTGTAATCCTAATCATCAAACTTTACTAACATCAATCAAACCTGCAACATACAAGTTACAGCCACAAGGGTCAATACATTTGAATTGTATTGGCAAGTGATACTATGGTAGTATAGTGGAGTCTATCATCTATATGCATTTGGCAAAGTGGAGTTGAGGCTTGCATTGCTCAAAAATATATTTTTCCTTATCATTTGAAAACACTAAGTTTTTTCTTGACAAAAATCACCCAAGGCATCTACCAATCAAAGATTGAAGATCCTTTAACCCTTGTTCAACCACAAGTTTTTAACTTAGAAATTTGTATGATGAGATTCTTGATAGCTTCCATGTCTTGATGCTCAAATTGTCCTTTACCAGGGACATGGCTAAGTACTTAGATTTTACACTCTGCAGAGGTGGTGCACTTTCCCCACAAGACTTGGTTTCCCAAGACAAGATCTTTCAGAAGCCTTCCCTTAGACCAAATGGACGTGCTCCAACCTATCATTCCCACTACCACCAACTGTCCAGATGGCTAAGTTCTAGCAACCTATATGATCCAGGCAGAGCCCATAATGCCAAGTGGTTCCACTTAAAGCTTCTCAACATTTGACATCTCAAATCTCTTTGTTCCTAGGTGGCTTTCCACAAGTGAGATACACCAGGTATAACCCCTGGGTAACCACTCAACACAAACCATTCCTTCCATTCCACCCAGGTGATTCATTCACTTAGTTGTTTTATTAACAAAACACAAGTCCTCAGACTTAGAAATTTTTCCATAGTGTGAATATATATTCCACCCTTGTTTTCTACTAGCTAAGCTAAGCATGATAGTAGTAGGGATCTTAACTTAGGAAATTTTACTAAGGTTTCATCTACTAGGTTTTCCCATAGCATGGTTTATACTTAGCAAAATTCCATGCAAGTCTTACTTAGAAATATCACTAATGCATAGTGAAAATAATGGGACAAGAGTATGAAGCATCACTTGCCTTTTTGGTAGAGGGTATAAGTTCACTTCTTGTCCTTGCAACAATCACACTCTTCAAGTCACTACAATTCAATCAAGCAGGGCACAATTTCAATCTACCAATCAAGCAAAACATCACATAAAATAATAAACAAAACAATACATGCAAGCATGCAAAAGGGTTGTTTTATTTGTAGAAGTGATTTCTAATGGGTCATATACATTTGGATACACCTAATGGTCATTTTATAAAGTGGCAAAGTCATTTGCAAAAGGTTTCACTTTATAAACCATTTTCTAAACCAAGTCATTATTTTATGTGGTTTCAAAATGTCTTTAGTAAAGTAGTAGTTCTATAGGGTTCACCAAATACATTTTCAAATCATAGAACTTGGTGTTGGGGTCAGAGAGTTTGGAACAAAACATTTCCCAAAGGTTTTCTTCCAAAACCATTTTTAATAAATAAACCATATTTTTATTTGACTAGAATTGGTTTTAAATCCAAGATTCATTCTTTTGCATCACCAAATATATTTTTGAAATCACAAAGTGTTTCCTAGGGTCAGTAGGTTCAAATCAATCCAATTGCCAAAGATTTTATCCCCAAAATCATTTTAAAATAATTTTTATAACCTAAACAAGCATACACAAGTTTCTGCAAAAACAAACAATTTAACAGAATCTTTTTACTAAACAAATGGCATGGTTGGCTAGGGCTTGTTCCACTGAATCCATTGATATAAAATTTGCAAAATTTGGACGTGTGGTTTGAAAGTTATGAATTTTACAAGTTTGAATATCTAATAGACACATTTCTGTTTTTAAAACAAAGCACTCACCACGTGGCGCCTTCTTACTGGCTGAAAACGGTTCGCGCGGATCGCTCTCTATGGGTCGTTGGATTTTAATTAGATCGTGCGGCACAGAACTATTCGTACCCCTTCGATCCTGTTCTATCGTGGCGCTTGGATTTACATCCTACGGTGCACAGAGTCGGCCGGGATTCCTCGCCGTAGTTCTCGGCATCGTCGGACACGCACGGGTTCCGTTGGTGGCGACGTTACTGAGTGCGAGAGAGCAAGCAAACAACATCGTTAGATGCACAGAAGAGTGGGAAGTATCGGAGCATCAAAGAGAGAGGGCGGCGCGGTTGGATATTACCAGTAGAGTTCGCCGGAGTTGGAGCAGACAGTGGTGGAGCTCAGTCGAAGTAGTTGCCGATTATGAGGAGCACGCGCGAGCGAGCTGGGGATGCAGAGAGATGCGCCAGGGCTTGGGGAATATGTGGGTGTGGTCGAGGAGGCGAGGGGCGGTGAATACTGGTCGGAATCGTCGTCGGAGCGTCGTCGGACAGAGGGTGGTGTGGAGAGGAATTTGGCGGCCTGGGGGCATGCTAAGGTAGGGCGACAGAGGGGAAATGGAGAGGAGGCAGAGGCGACTAAGTATGCGTGATCACAGGGTAGTTTAATGGCGTGGTTAACGCGTATTAAGCCGAACTTTATTCGCCTGCAATGGCCGGCGAGGGGAGAGGCGTAGTCCGCGGGTGGGAAAGAAGGGGACGTGGCTGTGGGATCGTCTCGTCAGCGAGGAGAGGCAGGGGAGAGGGGGTCCATCTGTCAGCGTCTGCGTGGGTTAAAATGCGGGTGCGAATCGTTTTCTGCGGGAGAGAGAGGGAGTGGGCTAACTGGGCCTAGTGGGCTTGCTGGGTTGGGTTGGTTTGATTCCCTTTTTTTGTTCTGAATGTATTTTTATTTTTCCAATTGATTTTCTGTTTTGTAATTCAATCAAACAATTCAAACAACACATGAATTCAAACCTTTGTCAAAGTTTGTGTAGTCTTTAATTCTGTTTAACAACAGAATCCAATGTCCCAAAATAAAATAATATTTTTATTCTTTTAGGATCTATTTAATAATTAAATAAAATAGTCCATAGTTATTAATTCAAATAGGATTTGATTTATTAAAATCTCCATTTGAAATCTAAATATTAGCAAAACCAAATCAGTAGGTTTTATTTGAAAATATAAAATACTTCGAAATCTTGTTTAAAATAATTTAACAAGTCTTGATGTTTAATTAAAATGGCAAAGCCTTTACTTTAATAAATTTGGGTATTAATAAATCCTCATTATTTGATTTAAATAAATCTTTACTCTTTTAATCAAAACAAAATATTTTATTTCAAAAACTTGGCCAAGGTTTAATTTGGCTCTATAAAATAATCCTTATTTATAATTTCTATCCTTTTCTTTTGAAACCAAATCTTTTTATTAAAAAGTACTAAAATAGTGGTTCCAAATATTTAAAACTTTCTTCATTAAATTGTTTATCTTTTTAAATCCTTTTAGGATTTATTTGATCAAAATAGGTTTGAAGGTTTACAATTGGAATCAAAAGTTTCTTCTCACCTTGAAAATCAACAAAGTTTTATTTTATTCATTTATTTTTCACATTACAAGATTTGAAAAATCTTGGGATGTGACACTAAAGCTCGTTGTTTCGAAGCACCACATGATGATTGGGTGTGTTAGATTCTGCGAGTGTATACAACAGGAGCAAGCCAGATTTGCTCATACGGAAGCTAAGGTTTGATCTTGACGAGCCTAGCATGTACAGACATGGTCTCGGAACACGGATCACCGAAAGGTAAAACATGAGTCATATAATAGATATGATGAACAAGCTGATTGTTCGCCATTGAAGCTACACCAACTCTCGTGATGATCGGTTTTGATGTGGTGGATTTGGTTCGTGTGATCACTAAAACAATGTGAGTGATACTGTTTTGAGTGGGAGTTCACCTGGATTAAGTTAACCATTAATTAGAACTCAATTTGTCATAAACTTAGTCTAAACTATTGCAAATATGTTGTAGATCAATGGCGGTCCCTACCATCAATTTTAATGCGTTCCTAGAGAAAGAAAAATTGAAAAAAATGGAATCAACTTCGCGGATTGGTTCCGCAATTTGAGGATTGTCCTCAATGTTGGTAATTTGACCTATGTGCTGGATGCACCGCTGGGTGATCCACCTGCAACTGATGCTACCGATGAGGTAAAGAATGTTTTCCTCGCTCGGAAGAATCATTACTCCACAGTTCAGTGTGCTATCTTTTATGGTTTGGAATCGGAGCTTCGGAAAAGGTTTGAGAACCATGACCCACATGATATTGTCCATGAACTCAAAATGATATTTGAGGCTCACGCGGTAGTTGAGAGTTATGAGGCTTCTGAAAAGTTATTTAACTGCAAGATGGAAGAGGGCAGCTCCGTCAGTGAGCACGTGCTTAAGATGTCTGGGCACGCAAGCAAGCTTCAAAGCTTGGGCATAGTGATTCCTAATGCTTTGGGGATTCACCGTGTCCTCCAATCACTACCACCAAGTTACAATAACTTTGTGATGAACTACAATATGCAAAACATGGACAAGTCGTTGCTCGAACTCTTTTCCATGTTAAAGTCTGCGGAAGTGGAGATCAAGAAAGAGCACCAAGTGTTGATGGTCAATAAGACCACCAAATTCAGGAAGCAAGGCAAGTCTAAGAAAAAGGGAAACTTCAAGAAGGGCGGTAAGAAAGTTACCGCGCCGGCGAAGAAGACCAAGGCTGGGCCTAAGCCTGATACTAAGTGTTTTTACTGCAAGGGAGAGGGTCACTAGAAGCGGAATTTCTCTAAGTACTTGGCGGATTTGAAGAACGGCAACATCAAGAAGAAAGGTATATCCGATATACATGTTATTGATGTGTATCTCACTAGTACTCGTAGTAGTGCCTGGGTATTTGATACTGGTTCGGTTGCTCATATTTGTAACTCGAAACATGTACTGCAGAATAGATGGAAACTAGCGAAGAACAAGGTGACGATGCGCGTTGGAAATGGATCAAAGGTTGATGTGATTGCGGTCGGCACGCTACCTCTTCATCTACCATCGGGATTAGTTTTATACTTAAATAATTGTTATTTGGTGCCTGCGTTGAGCATGAACATTATATCCGGATCATGTTTATTGCGAGACGGTTACTTGTTTAAGTCCGAGAATAATGGTTCTTCAATTTATATGAGTAATATGTTTTATGCACATGCACCTTTGATAGATGGTCTATTCTTACTGGTCTCGATTATAGAAATACACACATTAATAACATCGAAGCTAAACGTTTGAAATTGAGCGATAACTCGACCTATATGTGGCACTGTCGTCTTGGTCATATTGGAGTGAAGCGTATGAAGAAACTCCATTCCGATGGACTTCTTGAATCACTTGATTTCAAATCACTTGAAAGATGCGAAGCATGTCTCATGGGTAAAATGACTAAGACTCCATTTTCTGATATGATGGAGCGAGCTACGGACTTATTGGAAATCATGCATAACGATGTGTGTGGCCCAATGAGTGTAGCATCACGTGGTGGTTATCGTTATGTTCTTACCTTCACGGATGACTTGAGTAGATATGGGTATATCTATTTCATGAAACATAAGTCCGAAACTTTTGAGAAGTTTAAGGAATTTCAAAGTGAAGTAGAGAATCAACGTAACAAGAAGATTAAATTTCTACGATCTGATTGTGGAGGTGAATATCTTAGTTACGAGTTTGGCGAGCATTTGAAGAAATGCGGAATACTTTCAAAATTGAAACCGTCGGGAACACCACAACATAATGGTGTGTCCGAACATCGTAATCGAACTCTCTTAGATATGGTTCGTTCT
Source organism: Avena sativa (assembly GCA_916181665.1). Classification (NCBI taxonomy): domain Eukaryota; kingdom Viridiplantae; phylum Streptophyta; class Magnoliopsida; order Poales; family Poaceae; genus Avena; species Avena sativa. The sequence goes on from OV702293.1 coordinate 428,607,062, forward strand.
ATGATGTCACTTACAGATTTACCGCTATCGTTTTGGGGATATGCATTAGAAACAGCCGCATTCACTTTAAATATGGAACCATCTAAATCCTTTGAAACGACACCGTATGAATTATGGTTTGGGAAGAAACCTAAATTGTTGTTCCTTAAAGTTTGGGGTTGCGAAGCTTATGTAAAGAAGTTACAGCCCGACAAGCTTGAACCCAAAGCAGAAAAATGCGTCTTCATAGGATACCCGAAGGAAACTATTGGGTATACCTTCTATCATAGATCCGAGGGCAAAATATTCGTTGCCAAAAATGGATCCTTTCTAGAGAAGGAGTTTCTCTCGAAAGAAGTGACTGGAAGGAAAGTAGAACTCGATGAGGTTGTTGAACCTTCTCTCGAACTTTTGAGTAGCACATCACCGAAAGTAGTTCCTGTGGCGCTTATACCAATAAGAGAGGAAGCTAATGATGTTGATCATGAAACTTCGGTTGAAGTTACTACGGAACCTCGCAGGTCAACGAAAACTCGTACCACTCCTGATTGGTATGATCCCGTTATGAGTGTCATGTTGGTAGACAACACCGATGACCCTGCGACATATGAGGAAGCGATGATGAGCCCAGATTCCAATAAATGGCAATAAGCCATGAAATCCGAGATTGGATCCATGTACGAAAACCAAGTATGGACTTTGGTGGACTTACCGGATGGCCGGAAGTCTATCGAGAATAAATGGATTTTCAAGAAGAAAACATATGCTGATGGTAATGTTACTGTCTATAAAGCTCGACTTGTCGCAAAAGGGTTTCGACAAATTCAAGGAGTTGACTACGATGAGACTTTCGCACCGGTAGCGAAGCTAAAGTCTGTAAGGATTTTGTTAGCAATCGCTGCATATTATGATTATGAGATATGGCAGATGGATGTCAAAACAGCGTTCCTCAATTGAAACATTGATGAAGAGTTGTATATAATGCAACCCAAAGGTTTTGTCGATCCTAAAGATGCTAACAAGGTATGCAAACTTCAATGGTCCATTTATGGATTGAAGCAAGCATCCCGGAGTTGGAATCAATGTTTTGATAAGGTAATCAAAAGTTTTGGTTTTATACAAACTTATGGAGAAGCTTGTATTTACAAGAAAGTGAGTGGGAGCTCCGTGGCATTCTTAATACTATATGTTGATGACATATTGTTGATTGGGAATGATGTAGACCTCCTTAATAGTGTCAAGGATTATTTGAATAATAGTTTTTCAATGAAAGATCTTGGCGAAGCAGCTTACATATTAGGCATAAAGATTTATAGAGATAGATCAATACGCCTAATATCATTGTCATAGAGTACATATTTGGACAAAGTTCTAAAGAGGTTTGGAATGGAAGATAGCAAGAAAGGGTTCTTGCCCATGTTGCCCAATACGACCTTGAGTAAAACTCAAAGTCCTGCAATGGCAGAAGATAGAGAAAGGATGAGTAAGACTCCCTATGCCTTATCCATAGGATCTCTTATGTATGCCATGCTATGTACTAGACCCGACATTGCGTATGCTGTTAGTTTGACTAGCAGATATCAAAGTGATCCAGGAGTGGATCATTGGACAGCGGTCAAAAACATCCTTAAGTACTTGAGAAGAACTAAGGATATGGTTCTTTCTTATGGAGGTGATGAACAACTCGTTGTTAATGGTTACACCGATCCAGATGATTCTAAATCTCAATCTGGATACATATTTACTTTGAATGGTGCATCAGTTAGCTGGAGGAGTGCAAAGCAAAGCGTTGTGGCGAGATCTTCAACTGAATCGGAATACATAGCTACTTCAGAGGCTTCACAAGAGGCGATATGGATGAAAGAGTTCATTACAGAGCTCGGTGTGGTTCCAAGTGCGCTGGACCCAATGTCTATCTATTGTGATAACATGGGCGCCATAGCCAATGCGCAAGAACCAAGGTCACACAAGAAGCTGAAGCATATCAAGCTGCGTTTTCACGCTATTCGAGAACATGTCCAAGATGGTGACATAAAGATTTGCAAAGTACACATAGATCTGAATGTGGCGGATCCGTTGACTAAACCTCTCCCGAGGACAAAACATGACCAGCACCAAACTGCCATGGGTGTTTGGTATATTACCATATAATCTAGATTAGTTGACTCTAGTGCAAGTGGGAGACTGTTGGAGATATGCCCTAGAGGCAATAATAAAAGTAGTTATTATTATATCTTTGTGTTTATGATAAATGTTTACATTCATGCTATAATAGTATTAACCAGAAACATTAATACTTGTGTGATTTGTAAACTAAATTAGAGTCCCTGGTAAAGCCTCTTCATAATACTAGCTTGTTGGTTAATCGATGATCGTGGTTTCTCGATCATGAACATTGAGATGTTGTTAACAACAAGATCATATCATTAGGAGAATGGTATGATGGACATACTCCTATAGATAAACGTAGCATAAAGATCAAGTCATTTCAATAGTTTGTTTGCTATAAGCTTTTTGATACATAGTAACCTAATTCCTTCGACCATGAGATCATGCTAATCATCATCACCGGAAGGATGCTTTGATGACATCAAACCCCACACCGTAACTGGGTGGCTATAAAGGTGGCATTGAGTGTTCGGAAAGTATGTGTTGAGGCACATGGATCAAGAGTGGGATTTGTCCATCCATATGACGTATATATATACTCTAGGCCCTCTCGGTGGAATGTCATCCAATTAGCTTGCAAGCATGTGACTGGCTCATAAGGGATCACATATCACGGGAACGAGAAAAGAGTACTTATCGGTAACGAGGTTGAACTAGGTATGCAGAGATACCGACGATCAAACCTCGGATAAGTAAACTATTGCGAGACAAGGAAATTGGTATCGTATGTAAGTGGTTCATTCGATCGCAAAGTAATCGTAGAAATATGTGGGAGCCATATGAATTTCTAGATTCCTCTATTGGTTATTGATCGGAGAAGTGTCTCGGTCATGTCCGCATAATTCACAAACCGTAGGGAGACACACTTAAGGATTCGGTGTTGTTTAGTAGATATGGAATGTAAGTAGGGAGACCGAATGTTGTTTGGAGTCTCGGATGAGATCCGGGATATCACGATCCGGAATGGTCCGGAGAATAAGATTCATATAAGGAAAGTCCAATTCCGGAGTTCGGGAATGATTTCGATGTTTTGATCGGAGAGGTTCTAGAAGGTTCACCAGACCGGAAGGGGAATGGTCCATGAATGTGTCATGGGTAAGTGGAATGATTGGATCATATCCTAGGTCACTTGGTTTGGGCATTTGCGAGAGAGAATTAAAGCTCTAAATTGAAAGTCAAACGGGAGGTTTGAAAAGTCAAACTTGAACAATAGTTTCCTAGTGGAAGAAGGAAAGAGTCCTTCCTTCTATTCAACTTGGGTTTGGGTTTGGATTCAAACTCTCCCCTCCCAAGGCTGCCCCCCTCTCTAAAATAGAGGGGGAGGGCTGCCCCAAACAACACAAGAGCCAGCCCTCCCCACCCCGTGCGCCGCCGTCGCTAGCCGCCTTCACGCACGCCGTCGCCGCGCCATCGCTGCCACGCCGTCGTCGCCCTAGCCGCCGACGCCACCTCCTCCTCCTCTCCGGCCTTCTAAACCTAGATCGCCGGAAACCCTAGATCCACCATAACTCGCACCGGCTTAGGCGAAGCCCTGCGGGATCTTCCCTCTACTTCCGACACCACGCCGTCGTGCTGCCGGAATCGCGGGGGGAGAACTACAACCTCCGCTGCCTGCTGGAACATGGGAGAGGAAGGTCTTCATCAAGTACCGAACGTGTGACCGACTGCGGAAGCGCTGCCGGAACGCAGCGCCGGAAGGATCGTCTACGCGATCTTGAGATCGACAAGTGTACGACTACATCACCCACGAGAATCTGCTCTCGTTAACCGCTTTGGAATCTTCGAGGGTGAGTGCTTCTATCGACTCGTTGCTACAATCTAGTAGATAGATCTTAGTTTGTTTGTGTGCATGCGTTAGATTTTTTTCCATGCTACGAACCCCTACACTTGCTCCACATGAGGACCATAATATCATCATTAATAAAGACGACAAAGCCCATCTTTCCAAGAGCACAGACTGAAAGTAAATTGTATCCAAGGGTCTCAACAAGCATGACGTTCACGAGTGTAATGTCGTGAGCAACCACTACCTTGCCGAAACCCATTACCATAGACTTTGACTTGTCGGCATATGTCACGGTTATTTGATCATCATTTGGCTTTAAGTCCTTGACAGTAGACGAGCTTCCGGTCATATGACTTGTGCAACCACTATCAAGCACCCACTTTGACCCTCCGGAAGCATATGTCTCTGTTCCTCTTGCCATAAGGCAAGTGACGTTCTTGTTGGGAGCATTCTCATTTGGAGAGTCGAAGAGTGAGAATGTTGGAGTAGAGGTAGTGGCTAGAGCAGCCACACCACTTGATGATTCTTCTTCCTCATCTTCATCATCTTCATTGTCGGAGGAGAATTCTTCATGAGTGATCAAAACAATTTCGCCTGACTTCTTGTTGGTGGGATTCTTCTTGACGAAGGGTTTCTTGTAAGGAGCTTTGAGAGTTTTCTTCAACACAAGCTTACCCCCATGATCTTCTCTCTTCTCATAGGGCCAACTTGCCACAGAGTGATAGCGGTCACCACAATTGAAGCAAGTTCTCAATCTAGTGGTATTTTCTCTTTTCCCATTTGGGTTGCTTCTTCGTTGCATTTCCATCTTGGCCTTGGCGGGGTTCTTCCAAAATTTATTTGCATAGAATGCCATATATTGACTATGAGCAATCTTGACATCATCGGGGTGGTCCATGGAGAGGCCTTCATCACTATCATCTTCATCCCCATGTTCAACAACTTTGGCCTTCAAAGCAACATTGACAACATTGCTCATACCAAGGGCACGAGCACGGGCATCTTTGGCATTCTTGGCAGGAACCTTGAACGAGGCCATCTCTTGCATAACTTCATTGGAGGTCATGAGATGGTAGTTGTGTCTTCCTTGTAGGCTCTTCAATTCGGTGGGCTCAAAGGGCATGAGTGCACTCACATATTTCCTTTTTTTCCAAGCATCATCCACATGTGAGGCACCCACATTTCTAAAAGCGGTGGCGATGCTCTTGAGCCTACGGTACATGTCTTCATGATTTTCACTTTCCTTCATGTAGAAGCCTTCGGCTTCATTGCTTAGTGCATCATAATGGTTCCTCCTCATGCTCTCATTCCCAACAAGCAACACTGTGAGAGCATCCCAAGCTTCCTTGGTGGTGCTGAGGTGCTCAATGTGTGGGTAATCCTTTGTACCCAATTCTTGTTGAATCATGTGCAAGGCGGTGGCATTGAGTTGACTATTGACAACTTCTCTTCTTGTCAAGTTGTCTGGATCCCCAATATAGAGTCCTTGTTCAATGATGTTCCATAGTTCAATGCAAGAGCTGCGCACACGAGTTTTCATTAGAGATTGCCATTGAGCAAAAGTAGTAGATGCCTCAAGCTTAGGTGGGTCACCTCTATTGTTTATATGAGGGTGAAGAATTGGGGGTCAGGAGAGTACCATGAATCACGGTGCTCACCCTTCCCACCATCCTTGTGTGAAGGAGTTAGTATTGTCTTGATTACCCCCAACCATCATACCCTCAGGAGATACCGGAGCATTCCCTTTAGGTAAAACTGATGGAGGCTCCTCTTGAGGAGAAGGGGATGATGAGCCATCTTTGTTTTTAAGAAGTTGCTCAAGCATTTTCTTGACTTTATTGACCAAGGAAGAGCTCAATCTTGTTTCCAAGTTTTTGAGATCTTCCATGGTCACCGTGGTGTGCTCACCACCACCTTTCCCTGCGTGGCTACCCATATTCTCTTAGGCGGTAAAGCCCGAATAAAGAGCCGAGACTCTGATACCAATTGAAAGGGATCGTATGGGCACCTAGAGGGGGGGGTGAATAGGTGCTACTTCAAATTTTCTTCTTTTTCAATTTAGGGTTTGACAAGAAAGGTAAATTCTCTAGATTATGCAACTAAGGTGAATTTACCTATATGACAAACAAGCAACAACTAGCCTAACATTAAGCAAGAATAAGTAAATCAAGTGCAGTAAAGGATAGAAGTAACCAAAGTGGTGGACGCGGAGACACAAGGATTTGTTTCCCGTAGTTCCTTCCTTTTGAGGGGAAGTACGTCTACATTTGGAGAGGGGTGGTTTCAAACCACCAACACCACGAAAGGCCTCCCTTATTCTCCGATGAACCTCACCCCAAGGGGATCGATTCACCTTCCACTATATCGGCGACCTTCGAGGTGGAAGCCGGCACCTTTACAACAAGTTCAAGGCACACATCCACAACTTAATTGGAGGCTCCCGAATACAAGCAAACTGTCAAACAATAAAAGACAAGCTTGTAAGAACCAAATCAAAGCTAGGGTTTCCAAAGAAACACTAGAGCATGGGGGCCCTCAAGTGAATGAGGGGGAAATGAAGATCTCTCTTGGTAAAGCTGTAGATCAAGGTCTCCTCCTTCGATTCTCCAAAGATCAATGACTTTGGATGGTTGGATGAAGATATCTTGTAGATTTGGTGGCTCTAATGGGGTTTGTGTTCTTGAGTAGCTCGAGCAACTGAAGGAAGGGGATAAGGGTCCCTTTTTATAAGCAGCCCCCTCCATGAACCGTTTTCTGACCGTTGGAGAAGAACTAGACCGGAGACTCCGGTCTACACCGGAGATTCCGGTCCATCTCCGGTCCAGCCTCCGGACCAGTATGCAATGCGACCAGGCCCTTTTATGACCCATGTGGGCCGGAGACTCCGGTCTGTGGCCACACCGGAGACTCTGGAGGAGCTTCCGGTCCTTGCTTCGCACCATCATAAAGTCTGACCTAGGCATGTTCCTGATGCCTCCTCCGAGGACGGCTTCGGAAACTCCGATCCACACCGGAGACTCCGGTCCAGGCAGACCGGAGACTCCGGTCTGGAGTTTCCAGAACAAATGTCAATCTTCCAGGAATCTTTCCAAAGTGTGAGGGTACTTTTCACTTATCATAATAACAACCTATTGACGGTGACAAACTGTAAAATGATCTACTTGTTGTTAACGAACACCAAAAGTCATTATGACAATAAATGTCCTTTCACCTACCGTCCCTTCTCGCGGTGCATGCCGAAAGACGGGATATGAAAGACTTCGGCGGTGGCGCAAAGTTCTGGAACAAGGAAGTCTTGTGTATACCTCTAAGGTGAGGATCAACCTCTTTACAGAAGTTGTAGGGAAAACAAACGGTCACATGGAGGCCAAGAAAAAAAATGGATCAGGTTCATCCCACTTGTGTTGAACACCAAAATGTTTTAGCTTCAAATACAAAAACATTCGATTTCTCCAAACATGTGTGGCAAAAAGACAGACGATGCAGACGTGGCATAAATCCTATCATGGCTCAGGCGTGAGGATGAATTGTCTTCGCTCGAGGGCATCCTAGTTACCACGTGAGTATAAAGGGAAACTTCATCCTCACACGGGAGCCGAGATAAGACCTATGCATCAACTCTAGTTTCATAGGATGATTTGTCTTTGCTCGAGGGCATCAACCTCTCAACACCCATTTATGGTTTCGTATATCATGATGGGACCCAATAAGAAGATTTAGAAACTCCATATTCCAATATTTTGAAGTTACCATCAAATACAAGGTAAGGAAACCGCACTTCCGGTGATGATGTTGCATTGGTGTTAGCATGGGAGAGCGTCCCACTATATGTGGTAGTGGGAGACGATCAGACATGCACCAAATATTGGGTGCGAGTTGCAGATCACTCCAATCGATATTTTAAGAGGTGGATGACTATCTTGGACCATTAAAATCGATGGTCAACGTGTGTTGCACAGGTGGAACGCCTATAACTGGTTGGAGCACCAGTTGTGCTAATGCAATTCTTAAATATTATAGATTGTGTACGCTCAAGAGAGATACTTGCAAATGTCTGATGCCAAATGCAGGCATTTCAAACTCCACCTTCGTTGGGAGTTTCTCAAGGGTCACCCAAATGGAGTCGAGGAATGATTAGACTTCACCAAAGAGGCCTAGTAGTTACACTATATTTTCTCAAGAACATGAAGACGTTGATGATATGAGAGATGGAGCTGGAGATGATGATGAAGGGATACAAGGGAGAGCTACGAGTCATACTCGAGGATCAAGCAGTGGTAGACTAGAGGGAAGGAAGAGGAATAAGGACAGTCTAGAGAAAGAGGTGGGTGCCATGAGGGACAAGAAGCTTGATGAATTGACAGGGTTGGAGATGGTTGAGAAGGTTATCCAAGTTAGGCTCTATCTTGCCAAGAAGAAGCAACAGGAGATGTAGACGACACACGTGGATGCTCAAGAGGCAATGCCGATGGGACTGAAGAGGTAGAGGAGTACGAGGCATGTATGGACGTAACTAAGGCACACAAGACTACATTCGAGGAGCAAAAAAAGACTAGGTTAGTCTGACAAGATGAAGCAAGATGCTTGCAAGGAGATGAGATGCAAGATAATCAACATGATGATGCATCTAAGTGCGATAAATGAGAAGACACACACATTTTGTGAGATCACATGTTTCGAGATCTTGCCTTCGATGAGTGCACCACTCTCCAATGTTGATGTGTGATTTCACTTGTTATGTATGTTATAGCACATACTAGCATTCCTTTATAAATTTGAGTACATACTGTTTTTCCTTTATGCGCTCTTAAAACCGTCGATGGCAAACCGATATGAACAAAAGCATGTGTTTAATTATCTATGTCTTTTGACTATTCATATGTTGACTGTTCACATAAGACAAATCAAAAAATTAAAATATTCGTTCGTCTATCTAGACAAAATTGAGTCAATATATTGGAATAAAGAGAATAGTGATTTGGAGCATGATGTTGCTGCGATTTTGTGAGATAACACAAGAGAGATCACAAAATTCCCATGTGCAGCATCAAGCCTCAATCGAGCTAGCTGGAGCGAGAATTTGGAGGAGTAGAGATGTTCTTATGCCCTGTTTGATATATTCTTTCTTCAAAGCATGTTTCGACTTTTCAAAATTGGTACTCCAAGATTCCTACTTGGGCCTATACAAAAAGTGAAACCTCTTAAATTATCTAAATCGGATAAAAATTCTCTAGTTCAATCTCATTCACAGATCCAATCTAAATTTTAAAACTAGTACAAAATTTTGAACTAGTCCAAACTAGTCAAACTGACCAAACCGTTTTGCACAGGCTTAATCCTATTCCCTCTAGCCCATATTAATTGACTTAAATTTGTCTAGATTTTAATAAATTTAGATACTATTTAGTATATAGATTTATCTAAATTTTGACAAATCAAAGTCATCGAAAAAAGTTTGATTGTAATACAAGGCACTAGGAAGGATATTAGGTCTATCGTGGCATGTTGGGACACGATAGTCTGGAATTCGCATTCAAGGCCGCAAAACGTATAATCGTTGTGCGTCCACTGATTACGCTTCGAAGCCGCAAATACTCGTGGCTCGAGGGCCCAGGCAGAGGCCCAAAATACACTTTCGGTAGAACAAGGTTCGCCGCCGCCGCCTCGCTGGTTCGCCACACAGCCGACGGTCAATCCCGGCTTGTTAGCTCCCGGCCCGAGACCTCTTCGGCTCCCCTCTCCAGTTTTGCTTCGCCACCGATGGCCGCCGAGCAGCCATCGGAGAAGAAGCCGCCGCCGGAGAAGAGGGCCCCGCTCCCGAAGGTGGTCACGCTCAACAAGGCCCTCAAGCTGGTGAGCTCTGAATCATCCGCCCCTCGTTTCCTCCTCCTCTTTACACTTTCCTCTTCCTCCTGGCATAAGATGTTCGAAGCAGTTCGTCTGTACTTAGGTTAGGAGCATATAGAATATTGTTTCAGTTTAGGTGATTACTAGGTCTTGGAAGACTGGATGCTCTGCGCCGAGAAGCAACCGCGGCCATGGCCACAGTGGCGGGGGAAGGATCAAAACTTTGTTATGGCAAAGTCGACCATAGACTAAAAAGTATATGCAAAAATAATACTTCCTCCGACCCATATTAATTGACTTGGATTTGTCTAGATTTGGATGAATCTAGACACTATTTAGTATATAGGTTCATCCAAATTTTGATAAATCCAAGTCAACTAATATGGGTCGGAGGGAGTACTAGAGAATGAGCATATGAGAAAAATCGAGAACGAGTATATGTAAAATTTTAAGTTATAAGCAATGCATTCTGTTGTCCACTAACAAGCATCCAGTTAGAGCAGTGTACCCTGTGACTCTGATTATCATACTTATCAGCCACCATATATTTCTTGGCTTAAATTGAACCTAGAGAGCAAACCCAATCCAAGAACTTGCTGCCAGATTGAATTATCACAGACTCACTGCTCGCTATGATACTGTATAGGTTTTTGTTAGTGTATTTGTTAAGTGTTTGATGGAACGAATTGTCTCATACTCACCCTTTTCATATGTTATTCTCAGGCCCAGACATGGGTGGACAAAATGAGTGGGCCAGAGCCAGATGAACTGAACGATAAGGAATTTGAGGGTCGGCCATCGGGGTATCCATCATTACTGCTTCATGTTAACATTTGTTCCTGGATAATTTGTGTAAGTGGCTGACAAATTGGTTATAGGCTTGGTCTTGGTGCTAGAGTGGCACCTAATGCGAAGCGTGCAGCTCCCACTGATCCGGTTGAGAAGAGGTTGCTTGGAAAGGTGAATGCACAGAAGAGAAAGTCTGCGGAGGAGGAGAAAAGAAACACCCAGGAGGTGAATGAGGCCAGCGATGATAGCGACGAGCCTCAAGGTAGAACCAGTGCTTTCAGCAAGAAGAGGGAACTGCCTTCTTTTACTTCAATGCCATTACGGAAGAAGGCCAAGTGACAATATGTATGCATGAACCATCTGAATTATTCAGACATGGCTTAATGTTCTAGTCAGAGTTTTACAAGCCCCTAGGCTGGTTCTATTACCATGTACTGCTTACACCCTAGAATGTGTATTTGCTAAATGCAAGGGGATAGCTGTGCTGGATAGTTCTAATGCTTATTGGCAATTCAATTTGTGAAGTTCCATTGTCATCCTTCTGAAGTAGGATTCCCTGACATTTCTCATCCACCTATTCCAACTTTTCTTGAACTTCTACTTACTTTATATCTCTTAGCATTTTTATTTCTTGATTGACTAAATTAGTTTAGATCTTATACCTTATAATGTAGGGAAAAGATGAATCCTTATTTCTCAATACTATATGTTTGCTTGGAAACTTTTTCAACACTGTATATGTTTAAAGGTGCATCCAATACATTGAGTAAACCATTTGTTGTTATGACTGTTTTGAGGAACATTGTTGTTTTGGTTTAAAGGCATTATGATTGCAGTATGTTATATGTAGCACATGTGTTTGTTCTTTTGTAATGAAAAATGAAAAAAATGCTTTTCTGTTTGTCCTATCTTATTTAAAAGGGAAACCCTAGTGAAGGATAGATGGGTCCTTCAAAGTTGAAACTTCCTACAGGTTAGTAGTTTTTGCATTCAATAATTGTGAATTGTGAGTCCTTCAGATCCTTCAGATCCTTATTTGAATTAGTGCTTCTGTCCCTGGTAACAATATATACCATTCAATAAACCATGTTATACCACAATAGAATGCTGATATGCTTCGAAGTCGCTACCATGGCAGCTGATGTATATTATTCTTCTCCGAGTACTCTCTCGCCATTTGCTTGCATGTGTATCTTCTTGCTCTATCTGCCTTGTCAACTCTTCTATTTCTTTGTTGTAGCTCAGCAAATCTACTGTCTGCAAGCTCAAGGGATGCATCTGCAGCAGCTTGTTCTGCCGCTGCACAGGCGGCTAATTTCTCCTTTAGCTAAGAACTTTTGGCCAACAACTTCTTTTGTCATCTCCTTCTGGTTGTCCACTTATCACTTCCTTGATGAACCCGAAGCACTTCAACGGAACTATCCTTCTGCAATCCCTTCTCAGCAGCCTGCAGGATAATCATCTGATCACCGTCGCCCTTCGACACATGAATGCTATTCTCCGTCGCCTCCTTGGTTATAGCAGCTTTCAACATGCTCCTAGTATCCTGGTTGTCCTTCACTAAGCTTGATATATACTATCCATCCTGTTTTTCTCCTTCCTTTCCTTCTCCCGGCAAAGTTAGAGTTTGATCTCCGCCTCCTTGGCCAGATCATGGATAAGAGTCTCCGTTCAGTCCGCCCTCCAGATTAAGATTTGATCGCCTGGAAATCATTTCTACTTTCTCCTCAGAAGCCATGTCCAAGATATCCTGCAAGATCTCATGCGCCTAAATCTAATGGGGTGTGGCAATAATCTCCTGCATGGCAGAGTTGGTTTATTGCTGGACTGTACATTTGGTGCAAGGGAAGAGAAGCGATAATATTTCTAGAGAGAAATCAGTACATACTCCCTCCGTTCAGAAATATAATAAGACACTTTAATTTTGTGAAATAAATATACCTAGACGCCTTTTAGACACTAAAAACGTCTAGATACATTCGATTCATAAAGTTAAAACATCTTATATTTTTGAACAAAGGGAGTAACTGAGAGTCCAGAAAAACCTTAAAGGGAAATTGGCTGCTCCACTGCCTTGTATTTCTTCCTTGGCACATACTCAGGGTTACCATCCAGCACGACTCTACTTGTTCTTTGTTCTTTCTTTGCACTTTCCGAGTTCGCACAAAATCGAAAAAATTAAGCAGAAACGTAACTTACCCAGTCTCGAGCATGCAAACACCCAAACATTTAGGAAGTTATTTCGTTTTTCCTACTACCATACTTGTGACCCGTGGGTCATTTTTCAACTCCATAATCTGTAACTCCAGTGTATGCTTTATTATATTCTTGTAAACTGTTACTCTATATTAGTTGACTTAGATTCATCTATATACGAATGTATCTAGTCAAGCTTTAGTGCTAGATACATCTGTATTTAGACAAATTTGAGTTAACTAATATGGATCGGAGGGAGTATGTGATTTCGATACTGGATTGCATGCATGAAGCTCGTGTGCTGAGAGCTGAGTTAAGGCGATCTTGATTAATCTTGTTCTGCTTCCAATAAGAAATGCTTGCAATGAGAATTGTAGGTGTCTACAACAAAATTATCAAACAAATTTCGGCAAGATGGATCTTGTAGAACTAATTATGCTCCCCCAACTTGCTCCCCATTTGGGTAATCCTTGGACCTCATGACTATCTAACAAGCTAAATCGCCAAGTAGAATTTTGGCAAGATATATTTCCATTGATGAATTAGTTATGCTTCCAATTTGCTCTCATGGTTGTAACAATTATGCATAACAAATGGAGTAAATATGTAATCTTGCACTCATAGAGCCGGTCAGAATCAAACCATGAACTCCCTGATATCAGCAGCCGGAGCTGAGAATGTTTAGGTCGTTTCTTTTAAACAGGGACTGCTGACGTGGGCATGGGCTAACACAAGAAGTAGGGCCATTCCCCATTTGGCTTTCAGGGGATATAGTTTGGGGAGTGATGGAGTTGCTCTTGTGCCAAGCTATCTCTCTCATCATCTTTTCTCTGGCTAAAGCACGCATATACTAGTTACGTAGCATTATCCGTTCCGAGAGTAGCAGCTAACAAAGCTAAGTGGGGATAGGGGCCCTCTCACAAAGCTGATCACGTCCATGATGAGTGTGTAACTTAGCTTTATTTCTTGCGATGTAGTTGCCTGCACATGAATACAAAAGAAAGTTCCCGCGACATCTTTATTTCACAAAAGTAAGCACTAATCTTGGAATGTCCCTGCTGATCTTCATATATATGTAATCATTATTGTATCTTCTTTAACTTCTTTTTTTAGCAAAATTGTATCTTCCTTTACTAGATGGAGCTAATTGGCGTCGGTTGAGGTGGTGACACGTGGCAGTTGATTCGATATTTGCGAGACGTGATATCCTTTTAAATAGTTTGTGGGCAATGCAAATATTAAAACTCAGTTTGGTAGCTCTCTTTTTAGTTAAACTAAAGTATTCCAAAATCATGGTATTTCACTGCTTGGGCAAGAGGTACTTCGGTTTTTGTAAAACGACGGCTTTTAGAAAACCTCTCTTTTTTGACAGGGAAGATCCTAACCTCTTTTGTTAATACGGTGAAGATAACTCAGCTTTTGGAAAAGCATGATTTTAAAACCATGGTATATATTTTAGTGTAGTCAAATGTCTCAAAGTATTTAAAACTAAGGCTCTGTTTGGTAGCTTAGTGTTTGCAAAACTAGAGTATTGCAATGTCGGGCAAGGAATTACTTTAGTTTCTTGAAACCAGAGTTTTCCTCAAAAAAGAGAGGCCATCACCAAAGTTTCTAATACAGCAAAAGAACTGCACTTTTGGAGAATATTTCAATTTTCAAAACAAATTATCCATTGCATCCAAACACCTCAAAATATTTAATACCACAACATTTTTAAAAACCATGGTATTCTCGGAATACTTCAAAAATACTTTGATGCCAAACGGAGGAGACTATATTTTTTTCCTAGAAACCATGGTATTTCAAGAATACTTTGAAAATACTTTGTATCTTAGCTGGGCCTAAGTTGTGGTAGGTACCAAACTACTAACTGTTCTACGGCTAATATGATTGTGTGTTTGAAGTTGTTATACAAACTAGTAATCAGAGTTTAAAAACTAATAGACATGATTGGATAACTAGTGCTGATTAACAAAAACCAATCTTAATCAAATGAAGGGTGGTTGTAGACCATAACCTGACATGAATTTAAGACAAAAGCTAGTGCTAATTAGCTTGTTCAAGTAGTAATATACAAACGTCTACGAATCCAACCAATATTTGAGTAGATCACAAAATAAATGAGTAAAATCAAGCACTTGAAGGTTTTCTCTAGTCATCATAGAGTTCATCATAGGTTTGTGTAGATACTGCCGCGAGTCTATTCTTTTTATGACCACCATTTTTATTTACTTTTTGTTAGTACTAGTTGATTTGTTCAGCATCGAGACCTGCTTTTGTCATCGATCGACGATGCAGATATCAAATTATCAATGCAGGTGTCAGGATCATTGTCCTTTGAAAAAAGTACCTATAGCGATAAATTGTGTCAAAAGATCATCTCGGATTAGCCTCACGCCCTCATCCTTGATGACCTTGCCGAAACGTCTCGGTCTCTCAAATGAAGAGCCTGTTACATGAGCTCTCGCATCAGGACCTCTTTAGATCGCATGAATCTAAAAACGTAGAAATAAGAAAAATAAAATAAGATTCGAATCCTACAAAATTCCTATGAAATCCCTCTAATCCAAGAGACCCACATCGGTTGGTTGTAAAGCAAAGCTCCTGCACATGACGCTGCCTGCCACTGTTATTATCTGCATGTCGGATAGATCGCAGAACCCACGTGTATCAAAATAGTGAGCAACTAAGCAGGTTAGGTTGCTGATTTGCTGTGACATGGTACTAAGAACAAGACTAGCCAGCTAAATGCTAATGAAACTTATGGATGGCACATGGCAGTGGCAATGTGGCATCCATGACGATGACGTCGACGTTGGTGAGTAGTATATGATCACTTTAATCACATGTCCCCTCACCTACCGATCACGATCCCGAAGGCCCATGTCCATCAAGCCAAAATGATGAGAAATAGACTACCGGGACGTGCAGACGAGGGAAAAGAACGTAGAGCGGCTCTCTGTCCCTCTCCTAGTAATGCAAGAGAAAACGGAAAATTTGTATAGTTGATGGTCACTGCTCACGACTTTGTCCACAGCTAATATGTTGCACGTTGGATTCATACTTACTTTTTTTTAGTATGGATTCATACTTACTTAGAGCATCTCACATGCGTGCTATAATGGTTTTGCAGTTTTAGCACGTGGCCGTGTGAAGCATTTTTTTTTGAACGGTCAATAGACCCTAGAAGCTGCGATTAAGGAACGTGGCAGGTATAGGATTAGAGAGGCCCCTAGCGAAAAACACCCTAGCCAGGCTAGCAAACAAGAAAAGGGGCCTCCACTTTACACATAGCACCTCAACCCCCAAAAGAAAGATTACAATCTAAGCCCTGGATGCCTCCGCCATCGAAATCCGGCGACCTCGAGCCAAAGGCGAGGTCGAAGACTCTTGCTCATGACATTCTGAGCCGGAGAAGCAAAGCCGCCGGCCAAATCGAACACTCTGGGGACGAACCACTTGTCGTGAACGATCTGTCGAGCACCGGTGCAGAGCTTGAGAGGGCCTCCAATGGAGGTTGAAACCCTAAGCCGCCATTCGGCCAGAACGGGCAGCAGTCCCGCGGCAACGCCACCAATGGACCACTACGAGGAAGAACCAGAGGGGCAGCTTCACCAGGCTTCGTCTTCCACACCGACGCGCCCTTCCTTCTGTACCTCGCCACCACGACAGGCCGAGAGAAGGAGAGTAAGATCGACGTCTTGTACGCCGCCGAGGAACCAACGAGCTTTATGACCGAACCGCCGCAACTCCCGCAAGCCTTCGCCGCTCCTACCATATGAGCAGAGATGGGAAGGGAACCGGGGGACCTTCTGTTGTCGCTCGATAGCCACCAGAAGTAGCTCGGGGATGCTCCATCGCTTCGCCGCCAGCAAGAAATCATCGCACTCCCCCCGCCACCACGGACGACCGGAGTAGGAAACAAAATCGAGCGGGGCTCACCAGACGGAGCATCGCAGACAGCTTTATTTGAAGAAGAGGTACTCCACGCCGCCGTCTTCCGACCGCCATGAATCCAAAGCGTGACGGCGAGGAACCCTAAGCCCCAGATCTGGCTTCTCAGATCTCGAGCTCCTCTCCTAACTACGGGCAAAACGCCCAAACCCGGCAAACTGCCGAAACTACAACCTAATCTATCTACTCCGGCGCCTCCCCTTCGCCATCTCCGACCGACAACGTCGGCGGAGAAAGCTCGGGGGCAGCCCGACTGTTGAGGGGTGCCGCTCAAGGAGAAAGGATATGGGGAGAGAGACGGTACAGGGTTGTGGTGGGTGTAACAAGCGAATGTGGAGTTGTCCGTGTGAAGCATTAGCGGATGTTGTAAAATGCAGCGCGTCAAGAGCGCTTTAACAGGGTCTGTAAAATGCAGCGCGCGCATCAGCATAAATACACACATATAGAACAAAGAAGATCAAACAAATCAAATAAAAGGTTTGTTAAGTAAAATGATAAACCTAAAACATAGTTCTAATAACAAACGATAAAACTAAATTAGAACTCGTTGTTGTCCCCCCTCCTCCTCCGTTGAGCTCTCTACTTCGGTCGACGAGAAGAGGTCGAGCCAACGGTCGTCGTCAACGGCCCGACTTCTTGCGCGAGGATAAAGTCCTTGCTTGCGGCCTTGTTGGCCCACCTCACTGCCCGAGCAGCCTTCCTCTCCGCGTAGAAGCGCACCTCGGCTACATGTCCCCGGGGAAGGTGTTCTTCCATGCATGCTGTGCGTGCTCGTCCTCCTCGGCGACGAAGAGGCGACGCTGCTCTTCTTCCTTAACGAGACGTGGCGTCGGCGTCGGCGTCTTAGCCTGCTCGTAGTTGCTGATGTCATGAAAGTTCATATCCCAGCTGAAAGGGCATGTATGCCCCATGTGTGATTTTGGTAATTAATGACAATCTCTATGGACTAATATTTGCATTGAGTTACACATGTAGGAATTATCCATTGACATCGGTTGAAGCACATGTTGGCTTCAAGGTAGAAGAAACAAAGAAGCATTATCCAAGGGCTTTGGTCCTATTGAAATCATGTAGAAGAATAAGAATAAAGAAAAAAAGATCAAGAGTGTCTTGAAGAAGAATATGGAATTTCTCATGTGTATCTTCAAGACATCATCCAAATGAAGTTAGAAGAATTATTGTGCAAACTCAAGATACGCCATCTCTAGAAGATCTCATCCTTGAAGCTTGCCATCCTCGTGATCATGGATCGATGAAGTCAAGTTTTAAGAAAAAATTCTACATATGTATGGGTAAACAATTCGCAAGTCTTTATCAAGCGAGCGCGAGCAAGAGCAATCAAGAAAGGTGTTCCATCTTGAGGAGGACAAAATCGTCTACATCAATCTCAAGTGGAATGCTCAAGCTAAAGTTATAATCGTGATAGGTTTTTCCTTTTTACATGTGTCATATTGTTATTTGGGAGACCGAGTTTAGGTTAGATTATCGTACTATCAAGAGGGGCTCTCGAGTGAGTAACTCGATCGTATCTTTCGGAGAGAGCTCAAACATTTACATACTTAGCATCATCTTTCTTAGTTGTTGTTTGGATCCTTTCCATGTGAGGTTCTAGAGCTTGTGGTAATCTTCATAACAAGCTCTAGTTCATCAAAAAAGATTTCTCTTATATCTCTTAATGTGTTTTCTATCTTGAATTTTTTTTGGCTCCACGCCATAGGAGGTATATCACATAATTATACTTGATATTTTCTCCCTTGTTGGATTCTACTTGTCTCTATCTTTCCAACAAAAATGGTTTCATCCGATTCAGAGTTCGGTTGCTCGGGTTATTGCATTTGTTGTTGCTGCCAGAACTGCATGTCGTGTCTAGTAGTACCAGACTCTTTTGTTCAGTACTACCGCTTGGCAGCGGTAGTATCGCCTGGCAGTACCGGTCACATCTGAACCCAACAGCGAGCTAGGGCTCCTTCTCAGGAGCGTACAGTACCTCCACCCAGTACTATCGGGGTCACCGATAGTACCACTCCATGGCCCGGAGCTACCAGTGAGCGGTAGTATTGCGCTTGGATCCGATACTACCAGTGGTTAGTGAGCTGGTTCAGCTCCTCGGATTTTCTCGCAGGTTCACCCGGCTGCTCGCACCGGTACCGGACCAGTAGTACCGAGATTCTCCGCTACTAACGCTGCCAAGTCCATTTGTACCGGTCGTCACAACAGCCTAACGGGCAGATTTCGCCCCCCTATAAAAGGGGCCCTTCTTCTACATTGGACATCATCCGTTTGAGCTCTTTGCCCCCTCCATTGTTGAATCTCTTGAGCTTGTCTTCTCCCTCTTCCTCCCATGATTCTTGCATCTCTTTGAGGGAAAAGGGAGAGGAGATCTAGATCTACAATCCCACCAATCCTTCTATCCTCTAAGTGAGGGAAACATCTAGGGATCTAGATCTTGGAGACTTGTGTGTTTTTTCTCTTCTGTTTTTACTCTTTTATTCCCAAAATAGCTTTTGTAGATTGGTGGAATTTAGGAGTGAAGGACTTGTCATTGCATTAGGTGCATCGGTTTGAGTTCTTCTCGGAGAATTTGATTGGTGAAATCAAGAAGCTTGTTACTCTTGGGTTCTTGGAACCCTAGACGGTTGAGTAGGATTTGTGGTGAGTACTTGGGGCCTCTAAATAAGTTGTGGAGCTCTCCCCAAGTTAGTGGCCTTGGCAGTGTTTATTGGGAGCCTCCAATTAAGTTTGGAGATTGCCCCAATCTTGTACGAGTTTGGTGATCGTCCTCAAGTATCCCATAGTGGATCAGGTGCTTGCCGTGCGACGGGTGCTCGGGAGAATAGGATGAGGCCTCTTGTGGCGATGGTGGTATTAGTACCGTCCACACCTCCAACGAGACGTACTCCCTTGTAGGGATAAACTCGGTAAAACATCGTTGTCTTCACGTGCCTCGGTTATCTCTATACCCGAGTCTTTTACTTATGCACTTTACATTGTGATAGCCTTCGTACTTGAAGTAACCTATCTTGCTATCATCTTGTTACTTTTCTTGCTTAGCATAAGTTGTTGGTGTACATAGGTGAACCATAGTATATATAGGTTTTATGCTCAACAAAGTAAATGCTTATTCTGCCTTTGTTAAACCCATCTCATAAAAAAATTCAAACCGCCTATTCGCCCCTACTAGGCGGCATATGTGCACTTCCACCAGCGCAGCCGACCGAGCCTCTACGCCATCACTTCGTACGCGCACGGGGCCTCGTGTGTCGTTTCGAACGTGCCAAACACGATGCAGTCGGCGTCGGCCCTAATCTCGGCGTAGAAATTTCCCTCAGGCCGCGCGCGCACTCCACGGTAGTCGGAGGAACTCCAACGGTGCGACGGCATGTTGACGGCGACGAAAGCGCACATGAAAATGTGTCGCGATGGCGGGCGCTGAAGAGGCGGCGGAGAAGAAGGGGACATTTCGTTTGCGGTTTGTGTATACGCGCGACCGCGTTTTATCGCGCGCGTGTTTCCACTTTTTGCCGCACTGGACAACATTTTTAGCGCACACGTTAGTTTCCCGCGTCCACTGGAGCCGCTCTTTCGCACACACGCTAAATTGGCGGTTTTCCCGTGCGGGGGCACGTTATAGCGTGTGTGTTAGAGATGTTCTTATGACACAAATAGTCCGTAGGGCAAATGTTATCGTGTCATGCTTCGGAGTTAGCACGTAGGAAGGTGGTACTACTTGGCACCGCGGTGTTGTCAGAGGCTAGTGTGGCGAGAGTTTGTGCATCGAATCTACACATTAAAAATGAGTTTGTGGAAGATAGCGGAGGCAACGACATCGGGGGCGAGTGCATTGGTGCCGTTTCGCAGATATGATGTGCGGATTTCGGCTCCTGGCTTGCATGGGCGGTTGGATGTTTTTCAGATATCACCGGTGAGCTGGCTGCTATGGACCACCGTTGTCATGCTCGGTGACGTTGTTTTGGCTGTCTTTCATCTGTATAATCTTTGTATTAGTAGTTTTATTCAGACTTTCATGGTTTAATAATAATTATTAAAGGTTGTGTGCATTGGTGGATGAAGAGGCCGGGCCCCGCTCCCCATTTCCTAAAAAAAAATCGTCTCGTGCAATATTCATGACACTTGCAGCTAGCTGTTCGTTCAGCTATCTGATTACTTCTTTCCGGAATAACCCGAGGCAAGGTTGCTACTGCGAGAAGGAAGCAGCAAACAAGAAGAACCGGCCCATGTACAGTACGGCAGTCATGGGATACAATCATCCAAACAATTCCAGAACGTGCTCACGTGCATCCTCTTCAGCCGCACGCAAATATGCAATGCATGGCACCGTACTGGAGCGAGTCCCGTGTCGTGTCTAGCAGCTAGCAACCACCGTGTCTAGCCAATGCTTCTTCCTTCACCCAGGAGATCTGATCATCCCAGCCGTTCACGTATCCTGGGAACAGACAGACGGTACATATGGTGTTGGTTGCGGCGGGATTTGACCGGTGACGTGAAGCGCGCATGTGCACGCCCACGGTGGGGGAGAGAGAGAGAATGGAGCAGCTACTACTGCTAGGCCATGCCCACGTTGCGGCTCGGGGCCGCTGCGTGGATATCATCCGGTGGTCACGTCCCGTACGTGCAGCGGCGCAGAGCCAGATCCATCGATGGATCGATCGACCGCCAACAACCGGTGTGTCCCCCTGCTGTCTGTCCTGCTTACGTACGTACGCCCTGCTGTCAATCCATCCATCCACGCACACACAGCGCAGCCGCATCTACCTCCGCTCGATCTCGAGCCATGCCTGCCCCCAAAGCGCTAGCTAGCATGTTTACTCTACTCTACCCGCCCGCTTAACCACTTTGGCACTACGCCGAGAGAGCTTTTCAGCCTTTTGGGAGTAGATCGGTCTCGGATGTAGTGCAAGGTTTAAAGGCGGTAAAGCACGAGCACACCACATGTGTTGCTTGGATCCTATGCCACGGCTCGCTTGGAAATTGCTTGATTGATACCCTGATTGGTTAGAGCACCCCCATTCATTGGCCGTTCTCGATCCGAAATCCGGATCTATTTTTAGCCGGACAAAACTAGATTTTGACCTGAGAACATTGAGTTTACCAATCGTGTTCCTAGGCCGAATTCCCGCGTTCGGCTAAAATTCAGTTAAACACAGCGAAATTTGGGCAAATATAGATGGATTCCATTAATTAGGGCGAAGAGATATATATATTACATCAAATTAAACCAAAAAACATAAAAAGTCCACCGTCGTGGGACGCCGATGCCGGGCGCCTCTTCTACATGCTAAGGAGGGTTGTTGCCGTCGTGGATGTGCTCGGCGACGAGCGTTCGTTCGGGAGCGCTCCACCAGCGGCGGCGCGACACCGCATTGTTGCGCTTCGGCGGCAAGCCTGGCGGCCCCTCGTGGCGGGCGAGCTCCTGTCGGCGAAGAACTGCTCCAAGACCAGGTTGACCGGATCCTCGGTGAGATCCGGGTCTTCCATGGCTGGATCTCGTCGCCGATGTCCTCGTCGGCCAGCACATGCGGAATTGGGATCCCGCCAGCGCTGAGATTCCAGCCGAGGGGGAGACGAACGTCCGGTGGCGCCATATAGCCCGCGTCGTGGAGCATCAGGGCCTCCCATGGCTGCAGCGTGAGGCGACTGAAGTCGTTCGCCGCAGCGGTGTCGCTGGGGAATCTCTCGACCATGGCTTTTCGCCGAAGTTGTGGAAGTGGAAAGGTGCGAGCGTTTGGAGTTCGTCAAAGTTGGGAGCGATGTGAGAGAGTGTGAAGGGAGACGGCGAGAGGTATGGCTTTTATAGGCCGAGGCAGGCGGCGAGGCGGGAGGGGTGTAGCAGTGAGAGCGGGAAAAGGGAAAACGGAGGGAAGTTCGGACTTCTCTTGCCGATAGAGCTGACACACGTCCGTTTTCGCTTCGTCCGACGTTTTCAGGACGTTCCCAGGGTCCTAGAAACACGATTGAGCCGGTTTTCGGCATCCGGACCTATTTTTTGTCCTAGAATCGGCGTCATGAAAATGTGAGCGGAGATGCTCTTACAAGAGATTTTCAGCTGGAGATGGTGGTAGCCGGTGGAACCGCATCTGAATGATTTTTCTTGTTTTTGTAGAAAGCATCTGAATGATTTTTCTTGTTTTTGTAGAAAGCATCTGAATAATAATTCTGAAAATGATTAACCGGCGGCAATCAATCATTAAGATATGATATCCGTGCTAGTTCTTCAAGCGTGATGATGATGCTAGCTACGTACACTCGCAATAAAACCTGTGGAAATGATTACCTGATGCCCGACTAACTAGCAGATCACATTTCCCCCCTTTGATTTCTTCCACACAATTTGAATTGTCTCCTGGAAAGCTTCAGAGTTGCGAGCCTGCCGGCGGACTGTGCTAACGGCTGGATAACGAGGAAAGGTACGGGGAGAATGAAGCACAACAGTATAATACATACACGAGTATAGTATAAAAGTAGCGACATCGTTGAATTTTCCTGCTTTGCCCAAGAGAGTGAGACAGGGGACATTATCAGCCCGTTAAAGAAATGGTCTCAGCCACATCCGCTTATAATACTACCTGGTAAAATAAGAAAGAGGTTGGTTAGAGTTGGAGGCGGAGCCGACGGCGGACGTGCTCTCCTCGCCTCGCCTCTTCTCCTCCGGCTCTCCTCCTCCCTCCCTCCCTCTCCGCATTCCGTTCCGTTCCACCGCATCGCATTGCGGGTATATTTAGCCGCCGCGGGAGGAGGGGATAATAGCCGCCTAGAGGGGAGGAGGAGGGGGAGACGCGACCCTCCACCGTCTCGCGCCGACCCGGCCGTCGCCTTCCGTCCAGATCCCTCTTCACCCAGGTTTTGCCTTGGCGGTTCCTCCGCTTCTCGTGGTTTCCTTCGGTGATGTCCTCTGATTTCTGTTCTGGATCTGGCTAAGCGCAGGCGGTCGGAGAAGATCAAAGATGATGGGCGGCTTCCTCTCCAGGATCCTCCTGTAAGCCACCTTTTCCTTCGCTGAATCTTTCAAATGTGGTCCTGCCGATTTGGCATTTTCAGTTTGAAACGGCATGGGCGTGCAGTTCTCCTCTGATTTTCCTTCGAAATCAGATGGATGGATGGGCGTGGTGTATTTTTCTTGGTTTCTTTCATCCCTACTAGTATTACTATATTTTTTCCCATGCTTTGTTTGGGAAAAACAAATCGGAAGATGCCTTCCTCCGTGTCGGTATGTCAACCTTCTTCCCCGCCGTGAAATAAGGGCCTGACGCATTCAAAAATATACTACTACTCCATATTGTACATGTTTATTGCTCTCGAGGTCGAGGAGCATGGGGGTAAATTTTCAATACATTGCACAACGGTCAAATGTTCTCTTCGTTTATTCTTATGCGCACTGATTCTTTTCCAAGATTCTTGTCTGGTAGTCCGTTTATAGAAATGCGTAGCATTGGATAATGGATTTTTTGTTAATTTGGTTTTCTATCTGCCAGTTAGTGTCAAACTCACTTTTCTAGGCTGCATTTGAACAGCAAATATAACTAACATTACATCCTCCGACATCTTTTGTCGAGATCTGCCACCGCATTAGGCCTTGTTTGTGTGTGCGCCTGGTAAATAGTCCAGCTCTTTCTTAGAGGTGCCTTGAATGATTTGTCCCCTACATGATGCTGAGATGCTAAAATTCAGTGCATCTTAAAAAGAAATCTAGCGTTTCCATCTTCAAAAAAATGTACAGCTTAGAGCGGCTCAAGTTTAATTTAAAACATTTTTTTCTTTTAAGTAGAATCACATGGAAAAGAACTCGATAGCGTGGAGTAGTAGAATAGATACTGCATTTCATTTATGTTCTGGTGTTTGATACACAATTCAAATGTAGGTTGGTATTTGGCTATGCCTATCCTGCATATGAGTGCTACAAGACTGTTGAACTGAACAAACCTGAGATCGAGCAGCTCATATTCTGGTGTCAGTACTGGTAAGGTGCTTTCTTTCATTCTATGGTCAGAAGTTCACAATATTTGCCAAGATACATAATTTTGGTTTTGATTATTGTGTCTAGGATTTTAGTTGCTCTCATGACAGTTTTGGAGAGGTTTGGAGATTTGACAATATCATGGTAAGACCACCAAAGGTTGCATTTATTTTTCATCTGTCAAGTTCTTTGAACACTCACTAACATTAGTTGTATCATGCATGTGCTCATGTTGAAGGCTACCATTTTACTCAGAAGCAAAACTGCTCTTCTTTGTATACTTGTGGTACCCTAGGACAAAGGTACTCAGTTTGTCCTTTGCAGCTTTTATTCTGCAGATTACTCTGCAACATTTGACTTATCTGTGCTTTTGTTGCAGGGAACTACCTACATTTATGGCACTTTCTTTAAGCCATATATTTCACAGCATGAGAATGAAATCGACCGTAATTTGCTTGAACTGAGAGCTCGGGCCAGCGATGTTGTTGTCGTTTATTTCCAGAAGGCTGCTTCTGTAGGACAGAGTACCTTCTTTGATGTTTTGAAGTATGTTGCTTCACAGTCACCGTCTCAGAAATCAAAGGTGCAACGTTCTCAGGTACGAATTTTAGAGACTGTACTACGCTTCTTTCAGCAATGCTTGTGATCACTGAACATCTATTGCATGAATTTCGAATTCATGCTCAGTTTGTAAAATATGCAATCATATAACCCTGAGAAGTTGCTGCTGCTTTGTTGGTGTTTTGTACACATAGTCTTCAAGTTAAACCGTAGAATGATATCACCATCTCAAAACCTCTTCATGATTTGCTACTTTGCTAGCCCTTCTCTTTTTATGTGTTGTCCATTGCATGATAAAAAAAATGCAGTTCATCGTGTTACATGATGGCATCTAAGTTTACAGCTGCCATTTTGAGAAATGGGATAATATACCTCAGTAGTGTCAGCTGTTTTTTTTTTTGAGGAGTGGGATAATATACCTCACTAATGTCAGCTGTAAACTTAGATGATCTATGTTGGTGACTCCAAACTGTTGCTATGATCTATATTCTAGAATGCTGCGAACAATGCAGGAGCATCATTCTCTTGAGTATGCTGATGTGTATGTATGGTGGTTAGCATTTTGATGTATAAATTTACACGGAACTACAGTTTTACCCATCTAATATATGCAGAACCTGTCATATGCATGATAGTTGATAGCATACGAGCCCCCCTTTGAGACACACCATAAATCTGGGAAGCCTCTTTGTAAGCATTACTTTGTTTGGATCCTGCAGTGTTGTGTATTTTTGCTTGATTCATAGAGAATCTCAAATGGAATTATTACTAAACACTAGAAACTATACCTTGACACTAGAATCTCACAGTTGTCCTGAGCACCAGATATACGACAAATTATATTTTGCACTATCACTTAACAGTTGCTGAAATATTGTTGTCATATATTTTCACTTTTGGCGGGAGGGGGTTCATATACTTTTACTTCCTTAGTAAGTACGAAACTATTCGGTGGTAAGACTCCTACAAAGAACTATTTGGTGGTACGATGGTAGAAAATTGTCCTATTCAATGTCCCTATTGGCTATTGTGAATTCAAGTATTTACAGCTTCATGTCTGTCATTTGCTGGCACGTGCCTAAACCATTTTTTTTTTGTTTGAGATCAGAAGCGTGCTAATATCTCAAGGCTCAGTTTGCAGTTTGTTGTGCTGTGTTATATTTTGAACTATTACAGAAAAGGTCATGAAAAATTCGATATTCTTTTTGCAAGTGGGTTGGTTATTCTCTGGCATTTCATCTCATATGTCCTGGAATACAGTAACATATCTGTATACATATTGATTTAAAAATGTTAACAAAACACCAAAATATTTAAAATGTAGCTGGGAGATTATCACAATCTATCGTTATGTCAAACGGAGCCTAGTCAGGACTTCATTAGTAGTTCAATCCTGAATGCCGCACCGATTACTAATGTTAAACTCAGAAAGTCATTTACTAATGTTCCACTCAAAAGTTGCACATTTCACCTTTCCTTCTGTATGTTTGTACACACTAATGCACAAGAAATCAAGAGGCTTTGCTCTGTGGCACGACAGATGGTTGTTAGCAGAAGATTTGCTTCTGGAATTTGGTTGAGTTGTGTCTCGATAGCTTCTCAGGTTCACACTAGTCATGGAATATGCACTTATACCTGTCTTAAGTTGCATTATAACTAATTAATAACCCACATGATATATGTCTTGTACTTTCTATTAAATTTTCAAATGCAGTTATATTGAGATCATATTTTTATTTCCTTTAGGAACCACAGCAACAGCAACCACAACCTCAGGTACAGCAGCAGCAAGCACAGAAACAAGGACAGCCTGTCATGCGCAGGGCAGCATCTATTGCTGCTCGGCAAGCAGCGATGGCACAGCAATCTCAGGAGACCAAGCCTCTTTCCCCCAAGATCAAGCGTCAAGCATCTGCAAAAGGTGGTCCAATGGCATCCACGAAAGCTGTCGCAGCTGCAGCTGCAACAAAACCTGATGACAGCACAAAAAAAAGCGAGGCAAAACCTGTTGAGCTAGTGCCCGTTCCAGCCGCTGAAGCTGATGTTCGAAAGACCGAGCGTAGGGTTGAGCTACCCCCTGAAGCCGAAGGAGTGGATGACATGGCTGTCGATGAAGCCGATGACTCTGTAGAGGGCGCCGAAGAGGTTGAACCCTCAGTAGAGGAGGAGAGCGTGATGGAGGAGACCATCCGCGTGACACGTGCCAAGCTAAGGAGGCGTGCTGCCGCAGAGGCTTCCGCATGAAATTAGCCGCAAACCATTCTTTCCTGTTGCTCTTTTTTTTATCTCGAGCCTTAGATTGTCACGTCGTTTTGTGGGGATGATATCTGTTGGTCTAATCGATCGTTCCGTTTCAGAGTTGTCATATTTTCTGTCCCTTTCTTCTCGCTAGCCCATTTCTGTGTTTGGAATGGAAGTTGTAAATATCAGTGGCATATGTATATACAGATTGTTGGCATGTGCTATGAATGCATCTATCTTCATTCTTGAGACGTCCCATGGGTCATGCTTCTTCTGTTTTAGTACTAAGTAAGTAGTTGGTGACCGGCAATTGATTTCCCGTTCTAAGTAAACATTAGAACTTGATGCTGGAAGTGGCTGCTCAAAGAGGAAATTATCCATGTGAACTGTCGGGCAGTGCAGTTGAATAGGGTGTGCACATGTCCAGAAACCAGCACCCTAAAAAAAAAAGTCCAGAAACCAGGAATTCACAAACCCTGATAGGTCGGTGGCTTTGTGCAGTGCCAGACTTGTAGAACAACCACACAAAAAGCAAGTAAAAGCAACCGAAGTAAAGTTCAATGTAGGCAACAACAACACCACTTAAGGATGCTTCTGCGGCAAGCAAGACGAACAAATAGATGTATGCTTGACAATGCTGACACGTGTGAGTGTTATCAATTGGTCACATCGCTTGTGGAAAAACCCTGAAAGTAGAGAAGATGAGCTAGGCTTTAGTAACACACTTGGCTGTCTTTCTGAATCCAGCAAAGCGTTGATTAGACTGATGTAACATTTATCAGATGTAGGTTGGTATTTGTGTTTCAGGAAGACATGAAACCTCTCCAACCATGTATTTATATTTCTTTTACAAAGATGTATTTATATATGTTGGTACTGATCCGTAAATAGCTAGGTTCTCTGCGTACAAAACTTTGATTTGCTCGACGCGGAAATATTATGCCGGTCGATACAACTTGTTCATATAAGAGAGGCTAGTTGTGCCTGGCCCTTGCTTAGAAGCTAAATGGGTTGGGTCGACCGTGTAGATGTCAAGTGCTAAAACTATGGGCGCCTTTCGTAGGCCGCATCACGTCCAGCCAGACCATGAAGAGATGAAATCGTCCTGGTTGATTGCCTGTGCTCCCTCTGTATCCTGGTCCGCGCGTGCCTCAAAGACCCCCTCTCCCCAGCCTGACCTGCTAGGAGTTGCTGAATCAGCGGTTTTCGTGGAGCCATGCCCGAGAGAGAGCGCAAAAGGGGTCTTCCGGTGCATGTGTTTGGAAGGAGCGACAGACACCGCGTTCCCTCGGCACCACGCGACATAATCCCCTCACTGCTCACTCTCCCTCCTGCCAGTCTTGTCCACCATCGTCTCGCCGATGGCAAATCTCTAGGCTCAAATATCCTAGGGACGAGTCCTAAGTCGCCATGCCTAGCTGTAATAACGGTGAGAGCTCGACCCATCTCCCAGTTCCTTCAAAGCCTTAGGGTTTGCTGCCGATTTGGTAATTTCTGATTTGGCCTCGGTTAAACTTGATTTCGTTGCATTGTCATGTTGGTTAGGATCTCACGACATGGACTATGCTCCAAACTGCATCGAAGGCCCCGCATTTTGTGACATAGCAAAGGATTATCCCGAGGTGTGTCACGTCCACAAGCTTGAACCTGTCAAATGTGTTGCATTTGAAGGAAGCAACACTGGTCATAGATTCTATATATGGCAGGTGCAGGATGTAAGTTCTTCTGATTTCTCACTTGCTAGCTCATTCATTAGTTGTGACCATGAATTCCTTATCAAAGTCCTCACTTGGTAGCTCATCCATTAGTTGTGACAATGAACTCCTGATTTGTAGAAAGTCACAATCTATGTGTTTGTGGATTGGTTGAATAAGGAATGGCTAGAAACTACAAAAAATGCATTAGGAAGATTTGGGAAATGTATTCTGACAGCAACAGTGATAAATCAATGAGAGAGTTAAGATTGCAAAGTTGGTGAAGTAGCTAGATGATGAGAATAAAAAGATTGAGAAGAAGTACTCAAGTCTGTTACTTGATGTGAAAAAAATTCATAAACAAACCTGAGAAAAGGATGATAGAGAAGAACATGCCTAGGATGAAGAACAACACTCCTAAAGCTGAGGAGGAATCAGTGGAGAAGTATAAGGAGATGAATTTGCAGATGCCAGACGTTCAAGAATGAACTAGATATGATGAAGTGGGTGCATAAATATCAAGCGGAGATAATGAAGGTAAGGAAGAAGAAATGAGATGATGAAAGGAAGAGTTTGAAGGAGGAAAAGAAGAATCAAGAGTATATTCTCTTTGATATGTTCAAAACTATTGAGGCTAATAAGGATAAGCTAAAGAAGATCAAGGAAATTTGTGATGGTTGACTTATTCTAGTGTTGTTGTACCTGAAGGGGTTCGTAGCATGGAAAACAAAATTTTCTACCGCATACAAACAAACAAGCCAAGATCTATCTACTAGATTGTAGCAACGAGTCGATGGAATAACTCACCCTCGAAGATTCCAAAGTGTTTAACGAGAGCGGATTCTCGTGGGTGATGTAGTCGTACTCTTGCCGATCTCAAGATCGTGTAGACGATCCTTCCGGCGCTGCGTTCCGGCAGCGCTTCCGCAGTCGGTCACACGTTCGGTACTCGATGAAGACCTTCCTCTCCCTTGTTCCAGCAGGCAGCGGAGATTGTAGCACTCTCCTCGCGATTCCGGCTGCACGACGGCGTGGTACCGGAAGTAGAGGGGAGATCTCGCAGGGCTTCGCCTTAAGCCGGAGCGAGTATGGTGGACTATGAGAGAGGCCTCGGTGATCTAGGGTTTAGACACACCAAGGAGAGAGGGCTAGGCCGGCGGCTAGGGCTTGGGGAAAGCCCCAAGTCGGCGGCTAGGGTTTGCCCTAGGGCGGCGGTGGCGGCAGGAGGGCCGGCGGCTAGGGCTAGGGTTTTGGGTGGTGGATTTGTGTGTTTGGAGGGGCAGCCCTGCCCCTCCTTTTATAGGTGGAGGGCGCCGGCCAAGGGGGAGGGAGTCCTCCCCCAACTCGGCCTCCAAGGCCAACGGTGCAGGGAGAGGAACTCCTCCCCAAGTAGGTTTCCTACTCTCCCTCCACCAAGCAAACTTGTCGTTTGACTTTTCAAATTGGCGTTTGACTTTTCAAACTAGGATTTGATTTATCCCTTTATTTTGCTCAGCGATGACACCTAGTACATGATGCAACCATTCCAACTTGTTATGACACATTCATGTACCCTTCCCCTCCGGAGTGCCGGACATTCCGGAACCTTCTAGAACATTCCCGATGAAAACACCGAAACCATTCTCCAACCCCGAAACAGGACTTTCCTTATATGAATCTTATTCTCCGGACCATTTCCGGATCTCCTCGTGATATCCCGGATCCCATCCGAGACTCCGAACAACATTCGGTCTCTTACTCATCATTCCATAACTACTCAACAACATCGAATCCTTAAGTGTGTCTCCCTACGGTTCGTGAATTATGCGGACATGATTGAGACACTTCTCCGATCAATAACCAATAGAGGAATCTGAAAATTCATATGGTTCTCTACGATTACTTTGCGATCGAATGAACCACTTACATACGATACCAATTTCCCTTTGTCTCACGATAGTTTACTTATTCGAGGTTTTGATCGTCGGTATCTCTACATACCTAGTTCAACCTCGTTACTGATGAGTACTCTTTTCTCGTTCCCGTGATATGTGATCCCTTGTGAGCTAGTCACATGCTTGCAAGCCAATTGGATGACATTTCACCGAGAGGGCCCAGAGTATATCTATCCGTCATATGGATGGACAAATCCCACTCTTGATCCATGTGTATCAACCAATACTTTCCGAACACTCAATGCCACCTTTATAACCACCCAGTTACGGTGTGGTGTTTGATGTCATCAAAGCATCCTTCCGGTGATGGTGATATGCATGATCTCATGGTCGAAGGAATTAGGTTACTATGTATCAGAAAGCATATAGCAATTGAACTATTAAAATGACTTTGATCTTTATGCTACGCTTATCTATAGGAGTATGTCCATCATATCATTCTCCTAACGATATGATCTTGTTGTTAATAACATCTCAATGTTCATGACAGGGAAACCACAATCATTTATTAACCAACAAGCTAGTATAATAAAGAGGCTTTACTAGGGACTCTAATTTAGTTTACAAATCACACAAGTATTAATGTTTCCTTGTTAATACTGTTATAGCATGAATGTAAACATTTATCATAAACACAAAGATATAATAATAACTACATTTATTATTGCCTCTAGGGCATATCTCCAATAGTACCTATGTCCTAAAAACTTCTTATGATCGAATCTTGTCATGAAGTGTTATATAGTAACCCCTCGTGTGATGATAAACTGGTGGTGATGGTAGTATGACACCCACTTTTGATGTGGTTATATGTTAACACCGTGGTGATATGATGAAATTTGATCCCCTTTTGGCACTTTCATGCATGCCATCCTTTCTGTTGTTTTGTGGGGATGATATCTGTTGGTCCAAATTGATCATCTGTTTCAGAGTTGTCATCTTTTATGTTCCTTTCTTCTTCTTGTTGTTCTCGCTAACCCATTTATGTGCTTGGAAGTTGTAAATATCAGAAAAAGAACCCTGCGCGAGTTCCCGTAACCCCCGCGTCGCCTCCCTGCGCGATGCGGCCAGGGCGGCCCCTGCCCCTTCCCTCTAGTGACCTCCCCCTCTCCCTCTCCTCCCGCCGCTGTCGGCGGGTGTCGCCAGGGGCCGCCGCCGGCGGCTCCTCTTCTCTCCGCTTGTAGGAGGCACATCTCGGGGGCGTGCAGCCTAGCAATGGTGCGGGTCAGCCAGCGACGGTTCTGGCACATCTCCGGGTGGCAACGAGGCAACGATGCGGCCACTTGGCCGCTGGGAAATGTGATGGCAGGCGGCAGTGCCCTCCCGACCCAAATCTGGGACCCTTTAGGCCCGATTTGGGTCAGGACTGGCCTAGTCATGCTTGGGCTCATCGTTTCCGAGTAGTTTGCTGAGCGGTTCGTGGTGAGGGTGGTGGTGATGATGTCGCACTTGCTGCAGCATGGTGACGGGAGCTTCACGGGCTCATTGGGTTCGGCTGGGCCTCTGGCATCGAACAAAAGGGTAGCGGTGGCATGGCCTATGTGCTGCAGCGTGGCGGCGTGGACTTTACGTGCCCCGACACGGCCAGGCCTGCTCGTCCTGGTGTGTTCCTGCTTCCCCTAGTCCGGTCGGCACCCGCCAATGGCGGTGGAGGACGACCTCCGGGTGGTTGTGCTGCC
Source organism: Avena sativa (assembly GCA_916181665.1). Lineage (NCBI taxonomy): Eukaryota > Viridiplantae > Streptophyta > Magnoliopsida > Poales > Poaceae > Avena > Avena sativa. The sequence goes on from OV702293.1 coordinate 428,639,863, forward strand.
GCCGCCCCTGGCTCCAGTTGGCCTGGTGTGCTCTTGTGATTGTGTCTGGCCGGTTACCGTCTATTGATACGTCCAAAATGTATCTACTTTCCCGAACACTTTTGCTATTGTTTTCCCTCTAATTTGTGTGATTTGGATATAATTAACACTCACTAATGCTGTTTTTAGCAGAATTGCTTTGGTGTCTCATTTTTATGCAGAAAATCAATTTTCAGAAAAAATCACAGAAAATATGCCAAAAATCCTATTTTTCAGAAGACTCACGGAGCCAGAAGACGGAGGGGAGAAAAAACCCAAGGGGCCCACACCACCCCTAGGCGCGGGCCAGGCCTGGACACGCCAGGGCATGGTGTGGCCGCCTCGGACTTTGACTCGACCTCTCCTTTCGCCTACATTTACCCTCTGACCTAAAAACAAAGGGGGGGTCGAAAAATTCCAGAGAAGGATTCCGCTACGCCGCCACCACCAGAAACCGCGATTTGGAACCAGAAACTCTGTTCTGGCACCCTGTCGAGACGGGGAATTAGAGGAGATCATCGCCATCATCATCACCGACGCCTCTCCATCTACCATCCATGATTCCCCCATCCATGTGTGAGTAATCCCCGCAGTAGGTTGTGGGGATGGTAGGGATTGGATGAGATCACTCATGTAATTGCATAAGATTGTTAGGGTATGGTGCCTAGTATCTATTGTTAGTGCTTTTTGATATTGTTGCAACTTGTTGTGCTTAATGCTTGCCACTAGGGCCCGAGTGCCATGATCTCAGATCTGAACATGTTATTGATTCATGATGATATTATTGTTTGTGATCTTACCTGCAAGTTGTGTACACATATCGTTGTCCGAAACCTGAGGCCCCGAAGTGACATCAATTGGGATAACCGGAGGGGATGGCTATGATATAAGGAACACGTGTGTTCATGGAGTGTTAATGCTTTGCTCCGATGTTGTATTAAAAGAAGCACCTTAATTGCCAGTAGATTCCCTTGAGGCCTCGCTGCAAACGGGCTGGCAGGACAAAATATGGTGTGCAAGTTTCTCATCGCGAGCACACACGACTATAGACGGAACACATGCCTATGGTTACTTAGTACTTGGATGCTTTATCTTTATTATCTGCAAATGCCTTTGTCTTGATTATTACATGAATTATCTTGTTCATGCAATGCCCGTCCATTCATCTATATACCTACCGCATTTTAATCCTACTGTTTATTACAATTGCTACCGCTGTCTTTATTTTATCGTTGCTGTTATTTTGCTACTGCTATTACAAAACTGTTGCTACCGATAAACTATTGCGAGCAAGAATGTTTCAAAGTGCAGCTGAATTGATAACTCATCTGTTAAGGCTTATAAATATTCTCTGTCTCCCTTGTGTCAAATCAATAAATTTGGTCTTTACTTCCCTCGAAGACTGTTGCGATCCTCTATACTTGTGGGTCATCATCTATTTCGGTGGAGGTTGTTCCCTCCCGTGCGGCTAAGGAACTATCTTCCCGTATTCACGGCTATTTCATAGTCTGGACGGTCTCGTAGCGTTTGCCATGGTGAGACGACGATGGTGCATTCAAGACCATGGTGGCGCATGTTGGTGGGCGGCAAGTTTGGTGGAGTGCTAGGTTTGGCCGGGGTTGTGGGTCTTTGAGGGTCGGGAGAAATCCTTGTCGGCTAGGCCGGTTCTCACGCGGTGACACCTGCAGATGCCGTCTTCCTTATTGAAGGGCGCCGGGTGTATCCTCTCCCTGCTCGCCTACGTGTACTGGGAGAAATCCTAGGATTAGTCAAGGCAGCAGCGTCGCCACCGTCGCACTCCTTCTTGAAGGTGTTGCTTGGTACACGGCAATTCGAAGACATAGAAGCGTGGTGGGACTACTCTGGAGGGCGCAGCGGTTGCGAGTTATTGTCGTTTGTCAATTTGGCGCCGTTGTGCATTTGTTTCTCTCTTGTTTTTTTTTTTTGTATTGTCGGATCTAACATTGAACTCGTACCTTGTATCGTGTGGTTGTTATATTAATATAGCGGGGTGAAAGACCGTTTCAGGAGTTGTAACTATCAGTAGCATATGTATATACAGATCGTTGGCATGTGCTATGAATGCATCCCACGGGTCATGCCTCTTCTGTTTTAGTACTGAGTACGTAGGTGGTAACTGCAGGCTGCAGATGCATAGTTCACATTCTCGGACAAGCAATTGATTTCCGGATCTATGTAAACATTAGAAATTGATGCTGGAAATGGCTGCTCAAAGAGGAAATTATCCATGCGAACCTATGCGAACAGTACAGTTAAATAGGTGTGCATTTTTTTTTAATGAAATGGATTTACTTCCTGATTTCTATTAACAGATACTTCCTCTATTTCATAATATAAGATGTTTAGATTTGTGAAAAGAGTGTATCTAGATATCTTTCAGTGCGTAGGTTTATTCCGAATCTATACACTAAAAGAGGTCTAGATATATTTTTTTCACAAAGTTAAAACATTTTATATTATAAAACGAAGAGAATACTAAGTAGCTACAATAGGGTATGCACATGTCCCGAAGCCAGGAATTCCCAAACCCTGATAGGTGGCTTTGTACAGTGCTACTACTTGTAGAACAACAACACAAAAAGCGAGGTAACTAGTAATAAACTAAAGCAACTGAAGTAAAGTTCAATGTAGGCAACAACACCAACACCACTTAAGGATGCTTCTGCGGTAAGCAAGAGTGCAAGACGAACAAATAGATGTATGCTTGACAATGCTGACACGTGTGATCAATTGGTCACATCCTGTGGAAAAACCTGAAAGTAGAGAAGATGAGCGAGGTTTTATCAACACACTTGGCTGTCCTTCTGAATCCAGAAAAGCGTTTGATGACGCCTCTCGCCCGGTGACTGATGTAACATTTGATCAGCTTACATTGTTCTTTAAGGAAGACATGAAACCTGTCCAACAGTATGTATTTGTGTTGGTACTTTTTCGTAAATACCCAGGTTCTCTGCATATAAAACTACGAGTTAGTTGATGCAGAAATTTCCTACTCGTAGGAGTAGGTCAAACATGTGCATATGTAAGAACCTAGCTAGCTAGGTGGAGGCCGGCATTTTCTTGGGTCTTGCTTAGGCATTCCACAACGTAGCCGGTGCCTAAAATATCAAAAAGTTTGTCATATTATCAACGATGCCCTGAAAATGGTTTTGGCACCGGTCTCACATCGTGTGCAAGGAGCCTAGAAAAATGCAGAGCCGCCATATGAATAAAGAAAGCCAAACCAACATGTAACTATTTTCTTGTATGATTCCTTGCCCACGCTCTTGTGTTGTCAGATAAAATAATAATAGTATATTAGACGCATGCAACGGGCATCGGAGTAAGTAGGTGCTCCGATTTTCTGATTTTTTTTAGGACATCGGCTGTGCAATGGAAGGCATCGGTGCCTAAGTGCTGAAAAGTGGTTTGGGCACCCATTTTTTCACACGCTGTGCAGGACCTTAGAAGCTAACTGAGCTATTGCTAAAGCTAGCTAGCAGGAGGAAAGGTCAAGAGAGGACGAGTTTCCTTTTCGTTTCCTTGCTCTGTTTCTTTTCAATGTAGGCAACAACACCACCACTTAAGGATGCTTCTGCGGCAAGCAAGACGAACAAATAGATGTATGCTTGACAATGCTGACACGTGTGATCGATTGGTCACTTCGCTTGTGGAAAAACCTGAAAGTGGAGAAGACGACCGTGGCTTTAGCGACACACTTGGCTGTCTTTCTGAATCCAGCAAAGCGTTGATGAGACTGATGTAACATTTATCAGATATACGTTGGTGTTTGAGAACACATGAAACCTCTCCAAACAGTATGTATTTATGTTGGTACTAATCCGTATATAGATAGGTTCTCCGAAACTACGAATTGCTCGACTTGGAAATATTATAGTAGACCATATGCCGGTCCATCGGACGTGTGGATATTTCTTCGAAATAGGCTTTCGCCCCGCTTTATAAATAAAGCAATCGTCCACGGCAAGTTACAAGGTTCCAACCACAAATTTAACAAATGCTGGAGCCACAGCACAAGACGGCCAACAAAGACGAAAAAAGCGACCAACTCGCCGCGCGAAGACATGCCGAAAAACCGAGAGGCTACGGCTGGCTATGGGGGGAGCCGCCGCGCCGCCGCCAAGAGATGCTGGAGAGTCGCGTCAAGCCTCTCCTTGTCCCGCTGTCTACACAACGGGTACCAGAGCTGCAGGGAGGCCAAAAAGTGAAAAACTGAGTCAGAGGCACGCCGGGGAAGAATCTTCTCAATAACCATCTTATTCCGGATGTTCCATAGCGACCAAGACAGCGCAGCAAACACCAGCCAGAAAAGGCGGCGGCCCTTTCCAGGTTGGTTTGCTTGGGTTTCGAGGAATTCACCGAGATCCTGGGCCTGCCAGTCCGGGCCCAATGCATCCCTGATGAAGCTCCAGAGAAACCTAGCCGCAGGGCAGGTGAACATTATGTGGGCGCCCGTTTCCGGGACTCCACATAATGGGCACAGCCCGTCCCCTGGCCCATTTCGCTTGGACACCTCCACTCCCGAGGGGAGCCGATCGCGAAGCAGTTGCCACACAAAGATTTTCGTCTTCAGCGGGAGGGGAGCCTTCCAGAGGGGTTTGGTCCATGGGAGCGATGCGTGGCCAAACAGGGCTCGGTAGGCCGAGTTCACCGAGAAGGACCCGGACGGGGTGAGACTCCACGACACCCTGTCGGGCGCATCCTCCAAGGAGGCCGGGAGTTCTGCACTAAGTTCCCTCCAGGCTTCAGTTTCCTCCGGGCCGAAGGTGCGGCGGAATGAGATGTTCCATGCACCCCCGTAAGCCGCAGTGGATACCCGAACCGTAGGATCAGAACAGATAGCGAAGAGGTTCGGGTATACCTCCCGAAGGGGGCGTCCGCCGAGCCAGGCATCCATCCAGAACAGGGTCCCCTCCCCGTTCCCAACAGATGTCCTAGCCCCCAGCCGGATCTCGTGCTTGATCTCCTGGACGGAGCGCCAAAACTGGGAGCCATCCCGCCAGTCGCAATCTAGGAGGGGACGGCCCCGCAGGTATTTGGCCTTAATCAGCTTGAGCCAGAGGCCCCCATCATCGCGAAGGATCTGCCACACCCATCGAAGCAACAGGGCCTTATTGAACTGTCGAGAAGCGATGATACCTATGCCCCCAAAATCCTTGGGGGCACAAACGTCATCCCATTTAACCATGTGGTACTTCTGGCGCCCGACGGAGTCCTGCCAAAAGAACCGCGATAGCTCCTTGTCAAACGCCCCATGTATCCCCTCAGGCAGGAGGTACATGCCCATCATGTACATGGGAAGGCTAGATAGACAGGAGTCAATCAGGACTGTCTTGCTACCCTTCGACGTGAATCTCCCGCACCAAGGTTCGGACCGAGAGCGTACCCGGTTCACGAGCGGGTCTAGGTCCCTGATAAGGATCCTAGAGTCGCGAACCGGCATCCCCAGATAGGTAATGGGGAACGAGGCAAGCCGACTATTAAAGTTGTCAGCTATCCTTTGCTGCTCGTCCGAGGGGAACCCTAGTGCGATGATCTCACTCTTGTCGAAGTTGATACGGAGCCCCGACATTTCCTGGAAGCAGAGAAGGAGGAACTTGAGGTTTGCAATATCCAGGGTTGAGCCTTCAATCATGATCATGGTATCGTCCGCGTATTGGAGCTGGGTGATTCCCCCTCACGGGATGAGGTGACCAACCACTCCGGAGATGTGGCCCGCACCCTTGGCTTTTTCAAGCATTTCCGCGAGGGCATCCACCGCCGCATTGAAGAGGAGGAGGGATAGGGGATCCCCTTGCCTAACGCCACAGGAGGGTCGGAAATAAGGCCCGATCTTGCCGTTGATGTTAATTGCGTTGCTCCCGGACGTGACAAATTGCATTAACCAGGTGATCAGGCGATCATCAAATCCTCGTCTAATGAGGACCTGACGAAGAAAGCGCCAATCCAGGCGGTCGTAGGCCTTCTGGAAGTCAAGCTTTAAGAAGATGCCTTTCAGCCTTCTGGATTTGATCTCGTGGATAATCTCATGGAGGGCCAGGATCCCATCGTGTATGAATCTGCCCTTGAGGAAGGCAAACTGATACTGGTGGGTAAGGCGCTCCATGACCGGGGCAAGGCGTGCGGCGCAGACCTTCGCGAAGACCCTAAGAATGACGGATGTCCGAGCCCCCTGTAACTTTAGGGATCAAGGTGATTACACCCAGGTTCAGGCGCCCCATCACCAGAGTCCCCATGTAGAATTCCTGGAACATAGGCATGATAACCGGCTGGAGTTCCTTCCAGAAGGCCTGGAAGAACGCTACCGGGAGGCCATCAGGGCCCAGGGCGGAGTTGGCCTTCAAGGCCTTCACCGCCCGCTCTACCTCATCCGGCAGGAATGGGAGGGTGAGCTCCGCATTCTCGTTAGATGAGACCCTGGCCCCAAGGGGCCAAAAGTCCTGTGCCAACGCGACCCCTGTGTGGGGTCCTGCCGAGAAGAGCTCCTTATAGAAGGAGTAAACATGGGAGGATAGCGCCCCCGCCTCCTCGATGAGGAGCCCATTATCCCAGAGACATGGGATCAAGCATTTCCTACGGCGACCATTGGCCACCGCATGGAAATAGGCGGTGTTGGCGTCTCCCTGGAGGAGCCAGTTCTGGCGGCTGCGCTGCCGCCAGAAGAGCTCCTCCCCCCGGTAAATCTCCACGAGAGAGGTCTCTAGGGCATAACGGTGAGACCACTCGTCCAGTGAGAGGCCCACCGAGTCTGCCGCCTGATCGAGGGCCTGGATCTCCTCCAGAAGCGCGCCCTTCTGAAGCCTCGTCGTAGCGCCCAAGTTCGCCCCCAACCCTTCATGAATTGGCGGGAGACTTTAGCGCACTGGTGCCAAACGTCCACCGCGTTGAATCGTCTAGGGGGAGTCACCGCCGCCGCCAGCCATTTGGCCTTAACCGCTTCCACGAAACCTGGCTGGTGGAGCCAAAAGTTTTCGAAATGGAAGCGGTTCAGCCGTGGTGGGGAGCTCCCCCCTGTCGATAGGAGCAGTGGAACATGGTCCGAGCCTACCCTGGTAAGGGCGCGGAGAGAGCAGAGAGGGAAGGCGACTTCCCATTCTACTGAAACCAATACTCGATCAAGGACGCTCCTGACGGGATCATCACGGTTGTTTGTCCACGTGAACCGAGCTCCCACCCGCGTGATCTCTCTAAGAGCGAGGTCAGCGATGCAGTCGTTAAACATCCGCATACGTGGGATGTCCACGTTACTGGAGCTCTTATCCTCAGGGGAACGAATAAGGTTGAAGTCCCCTGCCACCACCACCGGCAGGGTGCAACGCTCCACTTTGTCCTTCAATTCCTCTAGTAAAGCTGGTGATCTACTATGGTCTGTGGGGCCATAAACGATGATGACCTCCCACCGGAGGCTAGATCGTCTATGGGTAAGGGACATGCTCACAAAGAATTCCCCGTGGTCCATATCCTCCACCTCAAAGGTTTCCTCCTTGACGCCAAGGAGGATACCTCCGGAGTGTCCCGATGCCGAGAGCCAGTTCCACACGAACTTGTGGCGTGATAGGCCCTGGAGCTCCGAGATCTGGAAGTCTTGTTTGATCGTTTCTTGGAAGCCCACAATATCCACATTCTCCTGGCGTTTACGACCGTCATTCCCAAACCCCCGAATGTTCCAAATGAGTGATATGGTTGCTGGCCAATTAATTGGATAACATTCTTGGGTTTGGTCCCCTTACGGGGGACGGATCGCGTCGTAGCGGGAGGAGAAGGCCTGGAGCTCGGACCTGGCTGCCTCCCTGGAGATAAAAGGGTATTCAGATGCAGATTTTGCGGGAGATAAAGACGACCGAAAGTCCACGACATGGTATGTCTTTACTCTCGCAGGAGGTGCTATTTCGTGAAGAAGCGTCAAACAGTTGATAGTTGCATTATCTACGATGTATGTACAATTTATAGCATGTTATGAGGCCATGGACAGGCGTTATGGTTAAAGAAATTTTTGCCCGACTTGAAAGTGATTGACTGCATCAGCAGGTCACTAAATATGTACTGTGACAATGAGCCCGCAGTATTCTATGCTCACAACAACAAGTCGAGTAATGCTACAAAGTCTATAGATATAAAGTATTATGTTGTGAAGGACAAAGTCCAGGATCAAACTATAAGACTCGAGCATATAAGGACAAAGGATATGCTTGCGGATCCGTTAACGAAAGGCTTACCACCCAATGTGTTCAAGGAACACATAGCCGGCATGGGTTTAATGGGAAGCCTATGATTTCTAGACTACAGAGGCCCAAAAGTAACAGGATTTTGTTTTAAAACATAAAGGTATATAGTGGCTGTCTGATTCTATCGGCAATTGAGCTGAGACGATGAAACATGCTCTATGTATCGTTCTGTGATGAAATAAGTAAAGAACAAAGTTAAAAGTAAAGACGAGATCAAGGAGGAGAATGTTAGATAGATCTCTCCCCGTTCGAGCCCAACGGCTGAACGGAGTCCCTTATCCGCGCCCTGATCGAGGGCGCCCCACCTCATCTGGTGGGTGGGCCCCTGTCGCCAACGCTATATAAAGAGGTGGGGGGCCGGCAGCATGCCTCACGAGGTTAGCCGTGCCCTAGCCGCCCCTACAAGCCCTACCCGATCTAGGCTCAGCGCTGCGCCGACGGGAAGCACCGCCACCACCGCACACCCACGCCGTCGCCCCCCTTTCTCCCCATGGCCAACGACGGCGGGTCCAGCTCCGGGACTAGTTCCGACATCTCCTCTGGCTCGTGCCTATCGAGCCAAGGCGCAGGTAGTCCCTCTCCGATCTGTCTCTACTCTCTCAGATCGGACCCAAAGTGTGCTGCTGTAATCATCTAGGCTAGAAGATCCAAAAGACAAGTTTAACACTATGCAGCTGTGCACGGCCACAGATGGACACGGATGGACACGGCCGGTCGGTCATCGTCGCTTTTTGGCCATCATGCCCGGCCACCACGATCGATCGACCACCACGATCGATGGTGACCCGCGCCGACCATGACAATATGCCTTCTCCCACGGGCCACGGAAGAAGAAGCCACCGCTCAAAACAAGCAGGTCTACACCCATCAATCTATTTAGCTTTGAATAATTAAACAAGCAAATGAACAAGCCCGACGCTTTCACATCTAAAACAATCAGGTGAAAGAGCGTGCTTGGCCGGCTAGTTCGTGCGTGCGTGCGTCGTCGTGATCGACCACACTGCGCCATCGCGCGCGCCTGATCACGGACGATTTTGATTTTTCTCCCACAGGTGCCGCGAAATCACGGGAGGTCGACCGAGCAAGTGGCTGCCGTCCTCGGAGCGGGCAGGGCCGGCTCTATGTTTTTTAGGCCCTAGGCAAATTCGACAGCATGGGTCCTTAAGACAAATGTATATATATAGACATATTATTTTTTTATCATATATGTATCTACTAGCACTTTTAAAATAAAAGTTAACATCCAATCAAACATTTTAGTCTCAAAATATAATAAGTAGTATTAGTTGCTAGTTTGATTACCTCAAATAAGAAATAATTCCAATGATAATAAGTTAGGAGTGAGGATCAGGGCCTGCTGCTGGTGAATTGGTGATCCCCGATAGACGACCTGTGAATCTGCCATCGTCGGTCGAGTCAGGGAGGCAGGGCCCTAGAGATCGAGGCACGGAGTCCGGCCAATTTCCAAAGAGTCGAGGAGAAGAGAAGAGAAGTGAGATCACAAGTTCGCGACGCGTTGTAATCCATGCGGCCAGCATCGTAACGCGTCGTAACTCGTAAGCCTGGTGCCTCGTGTCGTAGTGAGCCTTTTTGATTTCCTACTCGCGTGACGCGTTGTGCCCGGTTTCCAGGCCTGCTCGTTTCTCGCGTCATGGGTAGCATATGTATACCCCTATATATATACTCCCTCCGTTTGCAAATAAGTGTATGTCTAGCATTTGGCCAAGTTAAAGTTTATTATATTTTGACCAACTTTATAGATAAATATAGCAACATATATTACATCAAATTAACATATTATGAAACTAAATTTAAAAACATATCTATTGGTATTAATTTAAAGTCTTAAGTATCACTACGTTTTTCTACTCCCTCCGACCCATATTAGTTGACTCAAATTTGTCTGATTTGGATGAATCTAGACAACTATTTAGTATATGGGTTTATTCAAATTTTGACAAATCCAAGTCAAGTAATATGGATTGGCGGGAGTATAAAAATTAATCAAACATTATTAATTTTAACTTAGAACAAGGCTAGAAGTATACACACAGAGAGAGAGTACGTACGTAAGTGAGTATAAATCTTTGGGCCCTCTCCGGCCGTGGGCCCCTGGCCGATGCCAGGGTCGCCATACCTCAGCGCCGGACCTGAGCGGGTACGTACGTGCGGCGCGTTATCCAGCCGCCGACAACGCCCAAACTTTCCCCGCCCGGTCCCTTTCCCTCCCCTCCTTCCCGTTCCCTCCCCTCGCTTTTTATCCCTTTCCCGTCCGTCCTTCCCCGCGCACAGCACAGGCAGCAGAACCAAACGCCGAGACGCCAAGCAATCGACAGCCAGCTTCGGTCCTGTACCTACCTGCGAGTGGGAAAGGGGGCCGCGCGCGGCGCCCGGCCGGTGCAACTTTTCCTCGTCTCCTTAGTCCTTGCACGTCAGTGCCTGCTGCTAGTGCTATATATACGGAGAGGCCGGCGCCCGGGGGCGATGGAGAGGAGCTGGTTCGGGTGGAGGAAGGCGAGGAAGGGCGGTACCGGTGCCGGTGGTGGCGGCGCGGAGAAGGAGGTGGTGGTGGACGGGCAGGGGATACGCGAGCTGGTGGAGGACAGGGAGGCCTTCGGCATGTTCGCCGACACCAAGTTCACGCAGCTCGACGCCGACGGGGACGGCAGGCTCTCCGTGCGGGAGCTCCAGCCTGCCGTGGCAGACATCGGGGCCGCGCTCGGCCTGCCCGCGCAGGGGTCCTCCCCCAACGCTGACCACATCTACTCCGAGGTACGGTTACGAACTTGCTACAGCTAACCAGAACATCGAAGCAGGTGCTAAGTACGGTGGTTGCAAGTTAACGGCTAGTCTTGTTGCCAGCCATCATCTGATGGCTGAGGGGACAAATAAGCTAAGCCTACCGAGTTGTAATTAAGCTCGACGGTGCTTGCTCAATTAGGCGATTTCTCAATTAGTTCAATAATAAATTTTTAAGTAAAAATCGCTTGACCGATGAAACTCAGTACTAGCAAGGTTCACAATTTCAATGAAAAATATTGCTTTCCGTTCAAAAGACACCAGAAACTCAAAGACAACTACTACCTCTTGTTCCTAAACATAACATGTTTTGCTAGGTTCAAATAGCCTATCAAAATGTCTTATATTGTGGAACAGAGGTAATAACTAGTTGATTTGTTTACCTACAAATAATTGCATAAATTCTTGCAAACATATTTACGGGGTGCAGACAAGAACTCTTGCATGGATATTTATCAGAGGCAGTGGATTCAATCAACTAACCAGGAAAGCGGTGCCTAATCGCATAAGAATATAGGATGATGATAGCGACGTACTATGGCTTGAGGACGGGGGAACAAAACTAGGATAGAAAATCTGTGGCTGATGGCTGTTAATACTTTGCACTTAGCAGATGATGGTACTACTATGTTAGTAGTCGGTGTGTCCTTTTCCAATCCTACACTAAAGCGTTAGCCGGTGCAGATTTTTACAAGGCAATGCAGGATTCAGGTTCGCCCACAAGTCCGTGTCGAGATGCCCTGAATCTGAGTGCGAGCACTCCATCGGAGGTTTGGAGCAGAACCTAAGACGTCGCAATCCAGAAACCTTTATCCCATCCTCGATCATTTATGATAAAACCGTCAACTGTTTTGGAACAGAAGCCCGTCACCAATCTGATGTATCCAGAGATTATCATATCACAGCGGGTGGGTGGCCGATATCGCTGTGCCCGTGAATTAGTGGAATGCACTGTTCCATCTCAAGACCATTTTCTGCCTGAATTCACATAATCTCAGTTAGGTGCCAAGTCCGATTTCAGACAGTGACATCGATGGATACTGCTCTGATTTTTAGTTTTTAAACTGTACTTTTCCTCTAAAGAGGTATACTAAACCAAAAATCCATTTTCTTAAGACAGATAGGCAGGAATTCCCATAATATCAGCTGCCAAGTTCAACTTAGACTGGACTCTGGAGCAGAACTCTTCGTAGAATGTGTCCTTTCTTTCAAACTCCACTGGTTATGAACAACATAAGAGACAGGCTTATTCGCTTGCTCTACTGGGTCTATTCATAGACTACTACTGGCTGGGCATTTTCTGCTGCATGACTGAATGACTGAATGTGCAGGCTATGAGCGAGCTCACCCATGGGAACCAAGAGGGGGTGAGCAGGGCAGAGTTCCAAGAGGTCCTGTCGGACATCCTCCTCGGCATGGCGGCCGGGCTCAAGAAGGACCCGATCGTGATACTGCGCATCGACGGCGAGGACCTCAGGGACTTCGTGTCCAGTCCCAGGTATGAACCGGCAGCTGCCGCCATCTTCGCACAGGTCGCCTCTGAAGACGCCTCTCTCCGGCAATGCCTGCTAGCCGCTGTTGAGCAGCTCCGCGTCGACCATGGCATGCCCCCAGCTGCTGACCCCTGGGTAAGTAAATGATTGAACACTCCGACAGTGTTTATATCGTCAGATGTCTGAACAGAAGTAAGATTTTGCTGGACACTGGGCAGATCGTAGACAACGTCGTGGATCCGGCACTGCAGCGACTCTCCGGTGATGAGCTCGAGCAGAAGGCGTCCAAGGAGTTCTTCTTGGAGCAGCTCAAGAAGCTGCTGGGCGATGTCGCGGAACGGCTTCAGGAGCAGCCTGTGATCGTCGCGCACACGGAGAACACCTTCGACGGGAATGGCGTCAGGAGGCTGCTGGCAAACAAGTTCGAGCTGGACAAGGTATGATCAGGAATAATTTTCAGAGTTTCGGTAGGTGGCAGCACTGATAATAGTCTATGATGGTGTGTGTGCTAGCTGTTGGATTCTGTGTGGAGAGACGTGCCGACAGGACACGAGAAGAAAGTGTCCAAGGAACACCTGCGGGTCGCACTCGATAAGATGGCTGATGCAGCAAGCTTACCACTCCATGGCGCTGTCAGCCAGGTACTGAAACCTTTGCTTTAGTCGGCACAAGAATTCCAGGTGATGAGATCGTGAACTGAACTCCAATTTGATGATCCTGAACGTGACTCGATCAGGTGGATGCGGTGGTGAACGAGGCGCTCAAGAAGGCGAACGCCGACGACGGGAAGGAGGTAGACGAAGCGGAGTTCAAGAAACTGCTGACGGAGATCCTTGGGGCCGTGATGCTGCAGCTGAAAGGCGAACCGATCTTCTTCTCCACCAGCACCGTCGTCCACGAGCCACTGTCCAGTTCGTCCGCCCTGTTGTCGTCGCCGGTGGTGGCAGCACCGCCGAGTCAGTGAAGGCCGGATTGCCCAGAAGGAAAGGTAAATATGAGAGTGGGCTATGTATAAAAGCCTCTCCATAAGCAGTGCCTGTTGTGATGGTATTTTTTATCCAATCACGGCATTCGTGCTTTGCTTGGCCGCAACCTGACGGGATGCAGCCATGCATTTCCTCAGGTTTGTTCGCCTGGTTGATGTATAACTTTGTAATAAGGCTTTCAAAGCCAGACACATTGTCAATGGGAAATGCAAGTAGTTTGCGATTTGCTTAAGTTGGGGAGAAGATAACATTCGGCTTCAATTACCAATAAACGACAGTAAACTCTGCTTAAAAAGGTTGTGTGCAACAGATTGATATATGCTAATCTACGCAAACTGAAGTCAACATTCGTGTACCCGCTTAACAAACTCTCAGTAGCAGTCGGACCACTACTCAAGTACTGGAATACATTGAAACATTGTACTGCTTCAACACAATAGTCTTGCTCCAGGTTCACACGCAAGTTGAAATTTTCTCATCGTTTTCTAAGGTTATCCTGATCTAGCATAATGACAATGATAAACCAAGGACATGCCTTGTTTACGGATCAGATACCTAGCTAGACCTTTTGCCTTTTGGTTTTCGCCGGCATGACAAAGTCATCCTCATCGTCATCTGTGTCACGGGATGCCTTCCTTTTCTTTTGCTTTTTTGTCTTCGCCGGCATGACGAAGTCGTCTTCATCGTCATCTGTGTCACTAGATGCGCTCTTTTTCTTGGTTTTTCCAGCGCTCTTTGTAGCTGAGTTTTTGGTCTTCGCCGGCATGACGAAGTCGTCCTCATCGTCATCTGTGTCACTAGATGCACTCCTTTTCTTTTGTGCTGTGGTTTTTCCAACGCTCTTTGTAGCTGAGTTGGTTTTCTTATCGCCTAATGATAGTGCTTTCTTGGTTGGAGAACTTGTCTTTCTCGGTGCAGCAAGTAATTTGACTGGTGACTTAAGTTTCTGGCCCAGTTTCTTCTCGAAGACCTTTCTAGCTACATCCTCTGGGAGCAAACCCCATTCCATCAACCTACAAAGCGTCGTTGAAGATATTAATTTTCTTACATCAGGGGGAATAGTATTGTATGCATAAGATGTACACACCTTGGACATAATAAATGGATAACAAAAAAAAAACACAAGCTACAAGTAACTAGGAACAGAACAAAACATTATGCCAATGTATGATTCAATTAGGAACGACAGCAAAGTTGAAACTAGCTGAAAAGCAGCGAGGTTTTTAAACTAAGCTGGTGAAACATGGTCCCATTTCTGACACATGACACTGCTGTTAACCAAAGATAAAGGACCTCACTTATAAGTAGCAGAACTAGTTTTGTAAAAAAAATTAAACTAAAAGGTACAAGGGAGAAGCATACAAGCAAAAAACCAACACTCAGACAACACATGCTAAAAAGTTCTTATTAAGGAATTTGCACCAAGCAATTTGGGAAAACACAGACTTGGCCAGGATTTCAGTAAGCTACCACTACACACTTGGCTAGTACACAAAATAGGTACAGGATTGCATAGATGCAGTATCTCACCAGATTGCAGCCATTTCGCTATCTGGCACCTGCCCGTAGAGAGATTCATAAAATATCCTCAATGGATCCCTCTGCAACAAAGTAAAAACAATTATCCCTCGTGTGATTGGACTAAGAACATATAAGGTGGGAAAATGTCATAATGGTATAAGGTGGGAAAATGTCATAATGGTCATACTTCAGGAGGAGGATCATGTTTCTGCCCTGGCAATTCATACACCTTTCTCTCCTTCTTCACCGTCTTTCCATCTTCCTTCATAACACCTTCTTTCTTTATTTTCTTTTCCTCCTTCAAGGGATCAACTAAACAATTAAGCAACTAAACAACACAACATAAATCACGGAAATGGCATACCTTGATAACATCCTCATCTTTTGGTTTCTTAACCTTGGAGGTCTTAGGCTTAGTGACAGCTGGACTTCTCTTCTGTGATTTTGGCTGAAAATTACAAGCCTACTATCCTGAACAACAGAATCAACGAAAATAAACTGGGAAGAGGAGAATAATTGTAACCTTGCAGTCATTAGAACCGGTTTCTTCTTTCTTAACTTTAGAAACCTTTGGCTTGCTACTGGGAGTGTGTTTCTGCTTCTCATTTCCCTAAAAGACAAGGCACTATTATCTTTACACAAGACAGGAAAGATTGGAGAAACCAGTAAACTAAAGGCAATAGATCTCAATTGAAGGTAATTTGCAATGAGATAAGAAAATGCATGAATCACTATTCACAGCTTGACCACTCTCCCATTTATCTCTAATTGGAAAGAACGTCTGTAGACGCGTCCAAGTCTAAAAACATATTGGCCAATGTGTTTGTCAATCTTCACTAATTACAGAAGGTTCATAAGAAATGCGTAGATAATATTGGTAATAATTACAACCTTGTGGTCATCATCAGAATCGGTTTCTTCCTTCTTAACTTTAGAAGCCTTCGGCTTGCTAGTGGGGGTGCTTTTCTGCTTCTCATTTCCCTACAAGACACAGCAATGTCATGTTTATATGAGGCAAGAAAGTTTGGGAGACCACTAGTAAACTAAAGCCAATAAATCTCAGTTTGAAGGTTATTTTGCAATGAGAGAGAAAAATGCACGAATCGCTGTTCGCAGCTTGACCACTCCCACTTTTTCTAACTGATAGCGTCCAGAGACTGTCCAATCTAAGAAAAGATTGGCCAATGTGTTCAAGAATCCTAGCTAATCACAAAAGTGACATGGAACAAATGCATAAACATCGACAAAGAGATGGGCCAACAAGATCCGAACCAAACCTTCTTGCCCCCAGAACGTTGAACCGGCGAGTACTCTTCTTCCTCGTAGTCGTCGTCATCCTCCTCTTCTTCTTCCTCCTCCTCCTCATCCTCCTCCTCCTCCTCATCCTCCTCATCCTCCTCATCCTCATCTTCCTCCTCCTCCTCGTCCACCGCCGCCTTCTTAACACCCCCATTGCTCGCTTTTCTGGGCCGAGATTGTGCGAGCGGAACGTTATCATCGTCGTCCTCCTCCTCCTTCTTGACCTTGGAGGCACTCGCCCCGCTCGCTTTCTTCTTGCCGCGAGAGATCGACAGAGGCAAGTTGTCGTCGTCTTCGTCCTCCTCCTGCTCCTCCTTGGGAGGATTCTGCACGGCGGCGTCTTCCCCGGCCATTGCTGCGGTGAGGCGAGGGTTTCGGATTTTCGCGGTTAGTTCCGGGGGTAATGGGAAGACACCCAAGCTGCTGGATAGGAGGAACAGCGAAAGAGGATGGAGACCGGGGGAGGAAGGACGCACTCACCAGCGCAGGCGGTCGGGCGGCGGCGCTGGGGTTATTGCGCCTATTGGCCGATTGGGGAGGGGACGACGCAGAGGCGGCGCTCGCGGTGGTGCCTTGTGTGGTTCGTACGAAGGAAGGGAAAGAGCCGAAGGGTTCAACCCCGGATGACCAAAGGCCGGTACTAGGCTGGGCTTCATGGAACGCGACTATTATTTACGTTGGGCCACACAAACGGGTTTCGCTGGGCTAGACGATGAGAAACGAGAATCTGCAGCAGGGGGCAGAGGCAACATCGAGAACAAGTGAACTATCCTAAAAAAAATCTCAAAAAAGAAAGAGTTAAATACAGTAGAAGTACTTGTCCAGCGGACTCAATTTAGTCCTTCTATTTGCGAATTGCAGAATCATGGCCTAAGGTCTAGTTTGGCAACAAAGTTTTTTTAAAAATAAAGTATGTCAATACCATAGTATTTTAGTGTCTAGCAAACAAATACTTCAGTTTTTCTCTTTTCTCAGTTTTAGAAAAAAGAGGGTCTGACCTCTTTCTCAAATACTTCGAAAAAATCATAGTTTTAGAGAACACTTCAGTTTTAAAACCATATTATTTGTTGGATCCAAACACCTCAAAGTATTTAATACTTCAGTTTTTCAGAAACTAAAGTATTTCCTCAATACTTTAAAAATATGTCGATAACAAACGGGGCCTGAACTTGTTAATTTAACTTAATTTCGTCCAAACCGAGTTTTGTCCTCGAAATCGTCGTGACGTGGACGACACGTGGATACATGGACATGCGCAGGAGCCCAATTTGGTCGTTAGCATATGAAAATATGGGGAAAACCCCCCTTCTTTCTAAGCTACTATGCACTAACCCCAAATTCCCCTATCAATCCCTAACCCTAGTTCTTCTCCGGCGCCGCCCGTGGTTCCCCCGAGCATGGCGAGCGGCTCCCGTGGTTCCAGCACCAGCACCAAAAAGTACCCTGAGCTGACGAGGGAGCTCCCCATCGTGAAGTGTGATCGTTGCAAGCTCCGGAACATGGAGAAATGGACGACCCAGACCAACATCCATGGCAATAGGGATAGGGATTTCTACAAGTGTCCAAATCACAAGGTAAGTTAGAATGACCTGATATGAATTTTGATCCAAATTTCTCTCTGTTTTTTTTCAATTTGAGCTGAATTTCGTTCCTATGGCTAATGTATCCTCGTGGATGTGATTTTTGGAAGTGGTCAGATGTTTATGAAGAATTCCTGGTGGACAATGGGGTTTTGCCTCCTTTGAAAGAGGATTTGAACATGCAACAGCAAAATGTGAACTTTGAAGCCAAAAGGCAAGATACATGAACTGAATTGATTCAAGCAAATTCAAGGGAAGCTGCAGAAAAGATGTATTTGTTGATGCTGGCATTGTTTGATGTAGGCAAGGATATTTTAGCAGTATTGGAGATGATATGTGCTCTTGTAGGCCTTGTGCTTGTAGTTCAGATGATAGGCATGTGTGTTAGGCATTAGTGAATGTGTAGGCCTTATGATTTTAACTGGGAAAGAACCTTTGTATCTATGATGATGGCAATGAATAAAATCCAATTTAAAATGACAGTTTTGTGCAGTGCAAATATAGTTGACGGTTATGTGTAAAATTTAATATAAATATAGTAGGGATAACATATGCACCAAAAGGACACAGCATGTTAGTGGTTTGATCCAGTACTAAAGTTGCATTACACCAAAAGGACACAACTCTAGATGGTTTAGACACCAAAATCCACAGGGAAGATGCAATCATTAGGATCTATACCTATTGCAGTGAGAAGAACTCCACCAAATTTGGTTTTCAAATGTGCTCCATCTAGACAGATAACTATCCTGCAACCACCTAAAAATCCTCTTTTGCATGCATCAAAAGAAAAGTAGCAACTACTGAATCTGCCACTGTCATCAACATTTAGAAAGAAGGAACTTCCTGGGTTTGATCTTCTCAGCTCAGCTGCATAGGACCAGAGAAGATTATCCTGCTCTACCTCATCACCATGTATGACCCTCATTGCTGCTCTCTTAGCCCTTGTTAGCTGAGATCTTGTTGGAGTCATGTTCCATTATTTTTGCATAATTCTGGAAAAATTCTTCAAAGACATTTTATCATCTACTCTAAAATGCTCAAGGTATTTTTCAGCAAGAAAAGTAGATGTGAATGCATTTACTTTCCATTTCCTAGAGCAAGTATGCTTAGTGCATAACTTCTTCACAGCTACACACTTGGCTTTGTCATCATAAGAAGCTTTCAGTAACCATGTGCAAGGAGGCTTTTTATTCTCATCAGCATTTCCCATACAAATAGCAACTATCCTTGTCTTGTCATTTTTAGGCATCTTGATTTGATACCTTTGCTTGCAACTATACTCTTTTATGGTCTGCCTCAATATGTCAATGCTTGCAAATTTCTGACCAGCTTTAAATGTTGGATTTGCCATGTCTTCTTCACCAAATTCAGCAAATTTGTACTTGACTGCTTCATCGTCTAAATCTGGTTCTTGTAGGTGCTCCTCTTCATCTGAATCTTCTGCAAGTTGTTTGCCCTTATCTTTCAAAGCAATGTCAGCACTCTTGCGTTTCTTTTTGACTTCTACCATCAGCTGGTCCTCAAGAAGATCATCATCATCTCCTGAAATATCATTGTCACTATCAACCAAATCTGGAACATAATCTACATCTTCCTTATTTGACTCCTCGACACCACTACTATCATCCACTTCATCAAGTACAACTCTGCATATGCTAGATCTTCTCCCTGGAGCAGCATCAATAATTGGCACATCAATTACATTACCGGTATGCTCCTTCTCTTGTTGTGGTTGCACTTTAGGTGGACTCATGATCACTGAAGGAGATGTGCAGGTGCATAAGCTGCTACATCATCAATATCAAAAGATCCCAGAGTTTCATCATGATCAATGTAAATGACAACAAAATTATTGCCAGACTTGACACTTTGAATTATAGCTGCAATGTCATGCTCCTGCCATATGCATCTAAGAGCACCACTGTCACCTATCATCTTCCCAGGCAAACACGAGTATACCTTCACCCTACCAACTGCTTCATAACCCAGTTCTTCTACAATGTCATTAACCTTAGCAACTGGCAATGATTCGGCATCACAGTAGCCAAACCAGGCAGTTTTCCCATCCACATAAACTTGGTTATGTTGATCCCCAACAAAGAATCCCCCATGAAAGAACATAACAGTGAACAAACTCGTATTCCCCCTAATTAATCAATCAAAAACCCTTGATTAGTGGGGATCGAAAAAACCAACTTTTTTCATCAGAGATCACCAACAAGGCTACAAATCACGCACACGTCGATTCTAATCGAAGAAAAGTACCCTACATTAGATTACATCTAGGGCGGATGACTCGAGGTGGGGGCGTACCGAAATAGGGCGGGGGTTCCCCTTCATGGCGAGGGATGGGGAACATCGCTGCCACGATCAATGTGGCCTCCGGTGTCGCCTTTCCTATGTCTCCCCTCCTCGAGCAGTCGGTCCTCGTCGGGGTCCAGCGATCACCGGAATCGTCGCCTCCTTTCTCTCCCTCTCCGGCGCCCCCTCGAATAGTACAGAGTAGCCTCCCTCGAATAGAACAGAGTGGAGTAGGGAACGATAGGGGCCGATTCTTTAGAATAAGATGTAGAAGGGGATACAAGCAAAAAAAAACACCAAGGTGGCCTCCTGCACATGTCCACGTATCCACGCGTCGTCCACGTCACAACAATTTCGAGGGCAAAGCTCGGTTTGGACAAAAGTGAGTCAAATTGACAAGTTCAGGGCCACGATTCTGTAATTTGCGAGTAGGAGGACTAAATCGAGTCAGTTGGACAAGTACAAGGACTTCTACTGTATTTAACAAAAAAACTATCCTAAAAAAGTCTGGAACAAGTGAACAATATAATAAAACCACAAATTCCATTAGTCATTGTTTTGTAGTACATGGTTATTTGGATGGAGCGGAGGTATTTGTCCCATGTGGATCTAGTGACACCACTCTGTTCACCCAAAAAGCGAGGGCTGATCCGCGAGTGAGCTAGCGACAGAAACACGAGGGTAGTCTAGTGCTTCAATACATGGGTGTATGACATGGTTTGCCTGGAAATCTAGGGCTAAGCACGCCCAGACCTGGCATGCAAAACAGTCATGCTATATTCGGTTAATCCTCTCCTTAAGTGGAATGTGGTGGATTTTGACTTGCTTGGGATTTAATCCATCCCAATCCTTTTCAATCCTCTTAAACCCTTGCTAAACCGAACAAGAACTCAAGCGGGAATATAACAGGATCTCCGACTGGGCCAGGGAAATACTCTTTGAGACCCTCAAAAACATGCGTGCATAATGAGGCCTCAAAGAAACTATAAAACCAGCCATCAAGACACATTAGTGTTCCAACCAGTGTACATATACCGTAAATTTACATTGGATTGCAAATGGCACCATTTTTCACTCGTCGTCATGCCTCACGAGACCTTCCCTACAACACGCATAACAAAACAACAGTAAGATGATAATATAAAAATTGAGCCTGAGTTATCAGAAACGATGATCTATGGCACGTTTTGATTCAAATGATTTTCATAAGAATTTTGAGGATTAGGGTCCTCAATTTTATTTAGTTGGTTGCTTTATTTGTCAATTTTTTGAACTAGGGAAAGTGTTTTGTCAACTCTATCCATACGGTGCCGGTACCGCTTCACCCGACCCGAGGGGTGCTAACTGCTAAGACAGTAGTAGTGGCGGTAGCCAAGGCAATAGTACCGAGGCTAGCGGTGAAGGGGTTCGCAGCAGAAAAAAAAACATGAGTAGAGCAACACCAATATGCCTAAGATCTATCTAGGAGTAATGTCGTAATGGAGAGAGATTTTGGTAGCATACCCTTCTAGAACGAAAGTGCTTAACGTTCATGTGGAACGTGGATGATGTCGTCATACTCATAGCCGACTCAAGGTCGCGAAGGTCCTCGCACGACAATCCTGGTGCCACAAGTGGCAGCACCCCCGTGGTCTCGCATACGTCCAGTGTTTGATGACGACTCTCGTTCTCCCTGATCCAACCGGAATGCGGAAGTAGACCTTCTAGAACCAGGAATCCGGCAGCGTGATGGCGTACTGGAGTTGCGATGTATCCCACGCACGCAGTTCTTCTTGGAACCACAGAGGCGCAATAGCCAACAAGAGAGAGGGAGATTTCCCAAGGAAAATTTCTTAGAGAAATATGGTGTGTCTTATTTTATCCCATAAGGACCTTCTTATATAGGGGAAAAGGGGAGGCATTTCCTTGCCAAGTCGCGAGGTGGGACTAAAGGAGAGGGAGGGGAGACGGCCGGGTGGGCCGCACGCGCGACCCAAGGGCGTCCACCGGCCGGGATGGCCCCCACACCACGCGCCCTTCCCTAGGCCGCGACAGCTTGCCTCTTGGACTCTTCTCCCTCTAGGGATTTTTGGCACATCAGGGAAGCTACCCTTCCAAATTTAATTTTAAATATTTATTTAATATTAATTATAACAATTAATATAAAATACATATTATTAAAAAAAATTGACCTGAAAGGTCTTTCGATTTATTACGAGCTCCTTCGAATTCTTATGAAACGATTTCAGTTCTCTCACAGAACCAATGGTGAAGCTAGGGGCCAGCAGGGGCCACGACTCCCTCCAACAATCTGAAAAAATTCAAGAACCCTGGATTTATTAGACAAAAACTTGTGTTTCCTCTTCTATGGCCACCTCTCACACAGTCTACACTAACTCAAATACATGGGAGCTGCTTACGGAAGATCCTAGGAAGAAAAGTGAGAAGCCCACTTCCTTTCACACACACAAGACACAAGTTGGGGCTCGCTCTTCTCTCATCTCTCTTGGTATAGCTCTCTCTCCTTTTATTCTATTCCTGCTTAAACAACAAAGAAGGCAAGGCCATACACCTCGAAAATTCAACAATTTGTTTCTCTCCACTACGATTTGGAGCACGTCAAGACTTCAACACAGGTACACATCGAAAGATCTTTCGGTCCTATCTTCTAACTCGCAGTATACATTTGTGGATCTAGTTTCTTATTTTCTGAAAATTGTTAGTTCGTCGTCATCCGATTGTAGATTTTGCCTCTATACCACCTCTTCTATAGATGGCTGATGTTGTAATTAATCGCTTATAGGGTATAATAGTGCATATTTTGCTATAACCATGATTTCCACCTATATATATTTTCCATACTACTCCATACTAATAGAGTTATGATCAATGTTTGCCCCCTGTGTTTTTTTCCTGCCTCCGCCGTTGCACGGAACATTTTCGGCTTTCTCATCTCTTTCTTCCAGGTGATCCTGATGATTTCAAAGCGATTCTCCAAGTGTCGTAGAACCCTTAAGTGTGTTACCCTATGGTTCAGGAACATCACATTTATGATCGAGACGCTTCTCAGATCAATGATCATTAGCAGGATCTGGATACCTATAATAACCCATGTGCATTCCATGATTTCAATATCGTTTGAACTAGGGATGTAAATGGTACGAATAATTTCCGCTCCGAATACGCATCCGCAACCGTTTTTTAGGATATGGTATGCCTTTTTAGATATCTGGTGGATATAGATGCGGATGCGGATATTTGTCGAGTAGATATCCGACGGATATGGTATTGATGATATCCGATGTATAAGGATAATCCAACATTTTATGCGGATTATCCGAAGTACTCAAATAGGATAATCTGATATATTAAGCATAACCACAATATCTAGACAATCTAGTTCGTTTATTGGCTAGCTATACATGCTACATATGCATGTTATATTATTCTATTACTAATCTCGCACTTTTATACTGCTGATATCTAGTGTTGCACGCTTTATTATCATTTATTTTGCATAAATTAAATAAATTTTTATTTTTCTTTGTGTATTTATTCAATTATCCTTTTCCGACCCGAGTCTGCTCCATATCCGCAATCAGATATAATCTGTATCCGGCTATTATCCGCTCCGGTCCGAATCCACCAAAAATATATGATAAAGGATATGATAATAGCAATATCCGATATAATCTGTATCCGGCTATTATCCGCTCCGGTCCGAATCCACCAAAAATATATGATAAAGGATATGATAATAGCAATATCCGATCTAATCTGATTCGTTTACATCCCTAGTTTGAACCATAAACTTTTAGTCAAATTCCCTTTGTTACTATGATACCTGACTTGCCCAAGATCTGATCATACGTATCATGATACCTTGTTTAATCTAGTTGCCGACAATTACTGGTTTACTCGTTCATGTGATATTCCATCCCTGTGACCTAGTCACATGTTGCGCAGCTTATGGATGTAACCTCACCGAGTGGGCCCTATATATTCCCGTCACGCGGGAGAACAAATCCTGATCTTGATCATACGCCTCAACACATCCCTCTGGAATACCTAATAGACACTGTTATGATCACCCTATTATGATGTGATGATTGATGCAGTTAAAGCATCCTCGGGTTATAGTGATTAAATATGATCTCACGGTCTAAGGAGTAGGATACTACATTTGTAATAATTGCAATGATAAACTTTGTGACTTGATCGTGTCATAATACTTATATTGGATAAATGTCTATCACATCATTCATCAATGATATGACTTCACTGTCAATTGACATAAATGCTCCATGATAAGGAAATCTTGATCATCAGTTGCCCAATGAACTGTATGCGTATAGGCTACTAGGGACTTGATTTGTTCACATACCACATGTGTACCAATGTTTTCGATTGATACAATTATATAATGCTATAGAACTATTATGAACTAAAAAATATGATAATAAACATCTTTTATTATTTGCCTCTAGGGAATATTTCTAATAAGCGGTAGTACAGCTAGCCATACCACTTCGGGTGACCTGGGATGGTTTGAAGCAGTAGTAGAAGCAGTGGCGATGATGGTAGTTCCATGACGATAGTAGTGTCGGTAGTGACAGTGGTAGTGCAGTGACCCAGCATACCACTGCATGTGTAGTTGATATGACATTCACAGAACACCGTTCCGTAAATATCACATCCCTCAGAGTGGTACAATAGAAACATTGCGGATCCGTATTACAAACATACACATATTATTATTATTACAATACCAGAAGTTCAAGACTTCAAAAGATTCAACTTACAAACCAAATTATAAAGTGTTTCAGTGGAATATTTAAAGTGACGACTTAAACTACAAGTTGAGCTCAACAACTTATTGCTATATATTGTTTATGTTGCTCGGCTCAATTGGCTCCTAGTACTATGGTAATTATTCTGACTCCTGGTGCTCTCCTCCGTAGACGACATCGTAGTCCACTCCTTCCACGACACAGTACATATTGGGCTCTTCATAGAAGACCTCCTCTTGGCTTTCAACTGCATACATTGGGGTTTCTTCGGGATCCTCTGAGTCTAAGCAGGGTATCAAAGGAAAAGGTGAGTAACAGCGTTACCCAGCAAGTTCATTATATGCAAGGTGGGAAGTTTGATGCTCTATCTACCACCTCAGACTATAAGTCCTAGGCACTATGCAGTTTTCATAAATCTTTCTTCAAAGATTGCTTTTATTATGAAAATCTATAACCATCAGCCTTCACAGGTTGACCAGAACTTTCATGGAGTTCCTTTCCTGCCGCGTTCGTAGCTCCTTCCCGAAACAGGGAATAACAAGTTACAATTCTTACACTCTACAGAGGTGCGTTACTTTATCCATGAGAGATCAACTCCTTGTTGCACAACTGGGCATACTTTCCCGTCCACAATTCCATGATGTGGGGCCTAGTAGTTGGTCCAAGCCAATCACTGCCCTCTTCGTGACCCCATATGTCTGCACGATCCTTTGGGGCTGGCTCATCTCCATTAAGCCCCCTTCCAGGCAGGCTAAAACCCTGATGAGTTCCCAAAGACTCTATGAACTGGTGTTGCCCTGGAAAGTGTCATATCAAATGGACTATACCACTAAAAACCACTCATAAATAATATAGACACCAAAAGTGTGGGGCATAAGGGTGCCCACCCATATGTTGGATCCACACAAGGAATCACAATGTCACGTTAAGGTCGTCTTGCCTCCATACGATAGGAAAAGGATACAGCTGACTTCTCTGTCCCATTCCAAATCTCATGGCTAACGCGGTATATACGGCGCTAGAATCACTGATGTCATGGGTTGTTAAGTTCCTAGTTGATTATCATTATTGCAAATAGAACCTAAGTTCTATTGCTCCATTATATCATCACTTAGGATGATATCAACAATTTATTTATTTGAGAAAATAATATTTTCTTTCCTTGGAACATAGATGATAACACACAATTTGCAAATACTTTGATAAAGACTCTTCAAAGGACATGAGCAAGTGATGAACTTGTCTTGTGATTGCAATGCAAGGTAGTGAAGTCGGATGCTTGCTGTAGAGGTCCCAACCTTTAATAAGGTAGAGATCCATGTGTTTACAATGCTAGTCCCTGGATCAATAGCTAGCATCCACAGTTAAGATGTAATATCAAGAAACAAAGGTCATAATACAACTTTATAACCAGGAATAAAATAATTCATTACATCTTACATAGCTCATTTGGCTATCACATTACAATGCAGCAGAAATAACTATATAGCATGGAGTCCTTCATCTTCAAAGTGCCACACTCAATCATGTTGGTTGTAGACTTGTAATCCTAATCAACACACTTCACTAACATTAAACAAACCTGCAACATAATAAGTTACAGCCACAAGGGTCAATACATTTGAATTGTATTGGCAAGTGATACTATGGTAGAATAGTGGTATCTATCATATATATGCATTTGGCTAAGTGGATCTTAGGCTTGCTTTGCTCAAAATAGATTTTCCTTATCAGTTGAAATCACTAAGTTTTTGTTTATCAAAATCACCCAAGGCATCTACCAATAGACATTGGTGATCCCTTAACCCTTGTTCAACCACAAGTTTTTTAACTTGAGAAATTGGGATGAGGAGATTCTTGATAGCTTCCATGTCTTGATGCTCAAATTGTCCATTGCCGGGGACACGACTAAGTACTTAGATTTACTCTCTCGAGAGGTGGTGCACTTTCCCCACAAGACTCGACATGCATCGAGACAAGATCTTTCAGAAGCCTTCCCTTAGAGCAGAATGGACGCGTTCCCAAAACCTATCATCCCCTACCACCAACTGTCCATTTGGCTAAGTTATTGCAACCTATATGATCCAGGCAGAGCCCATAATGCCAAGTGGCTGCACTTGAAGCTTCTCAACATTTGACATCTCAAATCTCTTTGTTCCTGGGTGACATTCCAAAAGTGAGATACACAAGGTTCACTAGTCCCCTAGACTTGTGTAACCACTCAACAAAAATCCATCCAAGCAATACCATTCCACCCAGGTGATTCATTCACATAGTTGTTTTATTAAACAAAACACAAGTCCTTGACTTAGAAATATACCATAGCTTGAATATAATCCACCCTTGTTTTCTACTAGCTAGGCTAAGCATGGTAGTAGTAGGAATCTTAACTTAGGGAAAAATTCTACTAAGGTTTCATCTACTAGGATTTCCCATGGCATAGTTAACACTTAGAAAATTCCATGCAAGTCCTACTTAGAAATATCACTAATGCATAGTGAAAATAATAGGGCAAAAGTATGAAGCACCACTTTCCTTTTTGGTAGAGAATATAAGTTCACTCCTTGATCTTGCAATAGTCACACTCTTAAAATTCCACAACAATTCAATCAAGGCACAAAATTCAATCTACCATTCAAGCAATTCATCACATAGAATAATAAAAACAAAGCAATGCATTAAAGCATGCCAAAGATTGTTTTATTTGGAAAAGTGGTTTCTAATAGGTTATAAACATTTTAAAACACCTATTGGTCATTTATAAAAGTGTAAAAAACCATTTGATATTAAGTTAGTGAAAATGGCCACCTTAAATCATTTTTTTGTTTTGCTAGAATTGATTTAAATCAAAGCATTAATTTCTAGTGTTAGCCAAAATGTTTTTAAACACTAATATTAATTCTTATGGTCATAATGTTTTAAAACAATTCTATTTGCAAAGGGTTTCCTCTAAAATCCATTTTTAAATCAAAGCAACATTTTATTTTGTTGGAAATGCCTTTAAACAAAGCAATAATTCTCTAGAGTTAATCAAATACATTTTTAAATCCAAAACATGGTGTTTAGAGTCAGAGAGTTTAATTCAAAGCATTTTTAAACCATATTCAATATTTTTATTTAGCTAGAATTGCTTTTATTCAAAGATTTATTCTTTAGCTTCACAAAATACACTTTTAAATCCATAAATTAGTTTCTATGGTCAGTAGGTTCAAAATAAACCATTTACCAAAGATTTTACCTTAAAAATATTTCTAGAATAATTTTTATATTCAAATTATGCCTACACAAGTTTCTGCAAAAACAACTAAGTTTACAGAAGCAATTTACTAAAAAATTACATGTTTGGATAGAATTCTTTTTGATGATTCCATTGATAATTTGCAAAATTTAGACGTGTGAATCAAAAGTTATGAATTTTACAAGTTTAAACATCTAATAGAATAGTTTCTGGTTTTAAATCAAAACACTGGCCACGTGGAATGATTTCATTGGCTCATACCTGTTCGCGTGGATCATCTATCATGGAGCGTCAGATCTAATGTTAACTGTGCGACACAGATCAGCGCATACCCCTTCGGGTTAAGTTTTATCGTAGCCACGCGATCAGGATCTAACGGCCGTTGATCAAGCGACCATTAACTGGCGGCGCTGGCGGCAGCGCGGTCAGACGTGGACGGTGCCGGCGATACAGGAAGCACGAGAGAGGGGGGAATAGCTCACCGAGTTCGCCTCGTCGTAGTGAAGCTCAAGGTACTCGCCGTTTGTCGAGGGGCACACGAGGTCGATGCAGATTGCTCGTCAGAGATCCTCCTGGCGACGCTCTGGCGTCGTCAAAGGTGAAGCTTCGAGGCACGAGAAGGCAAGCCTAGGGTGGCGTTAGACGCGCAAGAGAACGGTGGTTGTACGAGCGTCAATGAGAGTGAGAGGGGCGGTCAGAACTCACCGGGGGATCTCGCCGGAGTCGAGGCAGTGGACGGCGACGTTCGGTTGTCGTCGTTGCCGAGGTTACGTTGCTCGCGCGGCTGAACGAGCGGCATAGGGAGATGCGCAAGAGGCTGGGGATCACGCTCGTGTGCTCTAGGGGCAGTGGGGCTGGCGGTGGTGTCCGGAATCTTCGCCGGAGTGCGTCGGGGACAGTGGGGTTTGAGCAAACAATTCGAGCAGCCCTTTGGCCGAGAGGGAGGGGTGAGCGAGGGGAAAGAGAGAGAAGGCATGGGTGTTTAGTAGAGCACAGTCGCGGAGAGGTTTAATCGCAGCATCAAAGCGAATTGAAGACGCGAAAATTTTGCATGAAACGGCCGGGGTGTGAGGAAGAACAGGCCGCGACGGGTGGAAACGGTGACTGACAGGTGGGCTGGCTAGCCAGCTTGAGAGAGAAGGTTCAGGTGGGGTCCGGTCGTCAGGGGCAGTGCGGGTGCGTTAGTGGGTAGGAAAACGCTTGGGGGGAGAGTGGGAGGTGGGCTTGCTGGGCCGGACTGGGCGTGCTGGGTTGGGTCGTTTCTTTCATTTTTTTATTCTTCTTCCCTTTTCTTTTTCTATTTTGATTTTCTGTTTTGAATTTTGTTCAAATAATTCAAACACTATGTGAATTCATACCCTTACCAAACTTTCAGTAGGTTTTAATGTTGTTTAATCATGTATTTTAAATACCATTTTAGAAATAATTCTTTTGTTCTTTTATGGTTTATATTTTATTTAAATTGGGTACTTTCCTTTATTAAATAAGATTACTTATATTTTCAAACTCTTTATTTGAATTCTAATTTTCACTAAACCTTTTTCAGTAGGTTTTATTTATTTAATAGGGTGTTAAATAATTCTTTTTGAATTATTTTAATATGTTTTATTAATCATTTTAATTGGGTATTTCCCTTAATTCAAATAATATTCAATATGGTTTTAAATCCATATAAATTTTATTTAAATTATTCTTTTATTTTATTTAAGTTAATTAAATGACTTTTATTACACTTGGGAAATTCCA
Source organism: Avena sativa (assembly GCA_916181665.1). NCBI lineage: Eukaryota > Viridiplantae > Streptophyta > Magnoliopsida > Poales > Poaceae > Avena > Avena sativa. The sequence goes on from OV702293.1 coordinate 428,669,862, forward strand.
CTTTATTATTCTCTCATGATTTAATTAATCATTTCTATTAGGGATTTTGTCTTTATCCATATATATTTAGAATATGGTTTAATGCCATATAATTTTATTGGAATAATCTTTATCCATTTGTTTTATTTGGATTATATTTATTTCATTTGCTTATGGATTTGGCCAAGATTTTATTTGGCTTTTAGATATTACTTATTTATTTATTCCTTTCCTTATCTTATAGAATCCATATCTTTTTATTTAAAGATCCAAACTTGGTGATTCCAATTTGTATAATTTTATTTGATATTGGCTTATCCTTTTAAATCTATTTAGGATTATTTTGCTCACAATTTAGTATGAATTTAGATAGGAGCTTTATTAGCTTTGGAAATTATTTCCTTTCATCTTATTAAATTCATAAGTTTTTATCTATGGTTCCAAATTAAGTGAAACCAATTTCTATGGTTTTTATAACATTTTTATTTATCATCTTTGATCATTTATAAATGTTTGTTGACCAATTTTTATATGGATCAAATCCATAGTCTTTGAGATATCTTGGAAATGATTTTCTTCCATTAAGGTTTTGGGTTTTGGTTTATTTTTCCCAAGTTTGAATTTCAAGATACATTCATTGATGAATGCATTTCGCTTGATTGAAATTTGTTAGATTCCATTTTATTCAAAGTTTGTTCAAGATGGGTTTTGATGTTTCCATTAGAAACAAAAAGTTTATTTTCACCCTAAATTTCAACAATTATTTATTTTGTTTATTTATTTTTCACATTTCAAAATTTGGAAATTTTTTGGATGTGACAGGCTACCACCCTTAAAATAAATCTCGTCCCGAGTTTTGAAGAGGCTAGAGGTTACAAGTTGGCTCAAGGCAACTAGAGTACTACCACCCTTAAAAAGGTTTTCAACTAGATTACATCTTGGCTTACTTGGTATCTTGGTGTATCTTCTCTAGACACTTGTTTGCATAATGACATAGCTCTTTGCATTTGAAACACGTCACTTGGCTATTATCTTTCTTCTTATTTGGTATCATTGCCTTTTGTTTGTTTCCTTGGTTCTTCTTCTTTTCTGGGCAATCATTGGCATAGTGTCCCATCTCTTTGCAATTGTAACATTGCAACTGGCTTATGTCCTTCTTCTTCTTTTTGGGTCTCTCCAAAGCTAGGAGTTCTTCTAGTTCATGCTCTTCATATCTCACCTCAAAGGTGGGAAATCTTTCTCTCTTTCTTGGGGCAGTTACTAGAGATATGTCCTTCTTCTTCACAAGAGTAGCAACACTTTGTGGTCACTTTGGATTTGGCCTTATGAGGCATGGTTCTGACTTTGCCTTCATCCATCTTGGTAGAAGTTGTTCCTTTATGGATATTTCCAAACATTTGATGCATTCCATCTTGCTTCATTTGTTGAACTATAGGATAGATGGGGCATTGTATAGGGACATGATTATTTCCTTCACATAGGAAGCAAGTCACTTGAGATGTGGGGCATTGCTTAGTTGGATGTTTCTCTTCACAATTAGGGCATTGATCCTCATGCTCTTTGGAAGTGTGTTCCATGTCTCCACAAATATTGCAAGCTTGAGTTCCTTCTATAATATCATCCTTGACATCATTGTTGTCACAATCTCCTTGGGAAGAGTTGCTTATCATGTTGATCATTTGATTGGTCATCCTTTGCAACAATTGAGATTGGGTTTCCAAAAACTTTTGCAAGGTTGGGTCTAACTCATTGTTGTTGGCTAAAAACTGAGTTGTCACTTGATTCAACTAAGCTTGGGTTGCTAAAAGCATCTCTTGGTTATGGTTGTCACCATTCTTGATGTTGGAGTCTCTTGGAGAAGTCATCTGTTTGGGTTGGATTGGGATTAGAATAGGCAAAAGATTTCTAAGGAAGAATTCTAATCACACACATCACAATTCACACAAGCAATGTGCAAGCAATCACAAACAAACATTCCACTCAAACAACAAGTTTCAAGGACATTTTTAGGCAACAAAGTATTTTTGCTACACCACATAAGTTGGTGGGTTTAAACTAATCATTAGTATGGTGGTCCAACTATATGGTTCACTTGAGATTCATTTCATTCCTCTTAGTTGTTTCATCATGAATGAGATCATGGTTTCCTTGGAAAATTCTTGCATCATGCTCACAAACTTCAAATGTGATGATGATTTCTTCTAAGTTGTGTTTCTTTAGTCTTCAAGTCTTGAGTAATATTCTTGTCTCACTTGTAGTCCTTGGTGATGTCCAAGTTGAAGTCCTTGGTGAAACTAAAGTTGAAGTCATTGGTGATGTTGATGTCTTAGCTCTTGTTGAAGTATTTGCTCGTGTTCAGGTTTTTGTCCAACAAGTTGAAAAGGAAGAGATGTAGATTCAAAACCAAAAAGGTTGAGGAAAGATTTTATAAGATTGTTTGTAAATAAGTTTTGAACAAATACAACTCCTATTTTTCTAAGGGGTTTTGTCCAATCCTAGGGTTACAATCCTATAGGCAACACAATGCTCTGATACCATCTGTAGAGGTCCCAACCTTTAATAAGGTAGAGATCCCTGTGTTTACAATGCTAGTCCCTGGATCAATAGCTAGCATCCACAGTTAAGATGTAATATCAAGAAACAAAGGTCATAATACAACTTTATAACTAGGAATAAAATAATTCATTACATCTTACATAGCTCATTTGTCTATCACATTACAATGCAGCAGAAATAACTATATAGCATGGAGTCCTTCATCTTCAAAGTGCCATAGGCAATCATGTTGGTTTAGACTTGTAATCCTAATCAACACACTTCACTAACATCAAACAAACCTAAAACATAATAAGTTACAGCCACAAGGGTCAATACATTTGAATTTTATTGGCAAGTGATACTATGGTAGAATAGTGGTATCTATCATCTATATGCATTTGGCTAAGTGGAACTTAGGCTTGCTTTGCTCAAAATAGATTTTCCTTATCAGTTGAAATCACTAAGTTTTTGTTTGTAAAAATCACCCAAGGCATCTACCAATAGACATTGGTGATCCATTAACCCTTGTTCAACCACAAGTTTTTTAACTTAGAAATTGGGATGAGGAGATTCTTGATAGATTCCATGTCTTGATGCTCAAATTGTCCATTGCCGGGGACACGACTAAGTACTTAGATTTACTCTCTCGGGAGGTGGTGCACTTTCCCCACAAGACTTGACATGCATCGAGACAAGATATTTTAGAAGCCTTCCCTTAGAGCAGAATGGACGCGTTCCCAAAACCTATCATCCCTACCACCAACTGTCCATTTGGCTAAGTTATTGCAACCTATATGATCCAGGCAGAGCCCATAATGCCAAGTGGCTGCACTTGAAGCTTCTCAACATTTGACATCTCAAATCTCTTTGTTCCTGGGTGGCATTCCACAAGTGAGATACATAAGGTTCATCCGTCCCCTGGCCTTGTGTAACCACTCAACAAAAATCCATCCAAGCAATACCATTCCACCCAGGTGATTCATTCACATAGTTGTTTTATTAAACAAAACACAAGTCCTTGACTTAGAAATATACCATAGCCTGAATATAATCCACCCTTGTTTTCTACTAGCTAGGCTAAGCATGGTAGTAGTAGGAATCTTAACTTAGGGACAAATTCTACTAAGGTTTCATCTACTAGGATTTCCCATGGCATAGTTAACACTTAGAAAATTCCATGCAAGTCCTACTTAGAAATATCACTAATTCATAGTGAAAATAATAGGAAAAAAGTATGAAGCACCACTTGCCTTTTTGGTAGAGAATATAAGTTCACTACTTGATCTTGCAATAGTCACACTCTTCAAATTCCACTACAATTCAATCAAGGCACAAAATTCAATCTACCATTCAAGCAATTCATCACATAGAATAATAAAAACAAAGCAATGCATGCAAGCATGCCAAAGATTGTTTTATTTGCAAAAGTGGTTTCTAATAGGTTATAAACATTTTAAAACACCTATTAGTCATTTATAAAAGTGGCAAAAACCATTTGATATTAAGTTAGTGAAAATGGCCACCTTAAATCATTTTTTTGTTTTGCTAGAATTTATTTAAATCAAAGTATTAATTTCTAGTGTTAGCCAAAAAAAATTTAAACACTAATATTAATGCTTATGGTCATAATGTTTTAAAACAATTCCATTTGCAAAGGGTTTCATCTAAAATCCATTTTTAAATCAAGGCAACATTTTATTTTGTTGGAAATGCCTTTAAATAAAGCAATAATTCTCTAGATTTAATCAAATACATTTTTGAATCAAAAACATGGTGTTTAGGGTCAGAGAGTTTAATTCAAACCATTTTCAAAAGGTTTTACTCAAAAAGCATTTTTAAACCATATTTAATATTTTTATTTAGCTAGAATTGCTTTTATTCAAAGATTTATTCTTTAGGTTCACAAAATACACTTTTAAACCCATAAATTGGTTTCTATGATCAGTAGGTTCAAAATAAACCATTTACCAAAGATTTTACCTTAAAAATATTTCTAGAATAATTTTTATATTCAAATTATGCCTGCACAAGTTTCTGCAAAAACAACTAAGTTTACAGAAGCAATTTACTAAAAAAGTACATGTTGGGATAGAATTCTTTTTGATGATTCCATTGATATAAAATTTGCAAATTTTGGATGTGTGAATCAAAAGTTATGAATTTTGCAAGTTTAAACATCTAATAGAATAGTTTCTGGTTTTAAATCAAAACACTGGCCACGTGGAATGATTTCATTGGCTCATACCGGTTCGCGTGGATCAGCTATCGTGGAGCGTCAGATCTAATGTTAATCGTGCGGCACAGATCAGCGCATACCCCTTCGGGTTAAGTTCTATCGTAGCCACGCGATCAGGATCTAACAGTCGTTGATCAAGCGACCATTAACTGGCGGCGCTGGCGGCGCTGGCTGGCGGCGGCGCGGTCATACATGGATGGTGCCGGAAATACAGGAAGCGCGGGAGAGGGAGGAATAGCTCACCGAGTTCGCCTCGCCATAGTGAAGCTCAAGGTACTCGCCGTTTGTCGAGGGGCGCACGAGGTCGATGCAGATTGCTCGTCGGAGTTCCTCCTGGCATCGGGCACGCTCTGGCGTCGTCAAAGGTGAAGCTTCGAGGCACGAGAAGGCAAGCCGAGGGTGGCGTTAGACGCGCAAGAGAACGGTGGTTGTACGAGCGTCAACGAGAGGGAGAGGGGCGGTCAGAACTCACCGGGGGAACTCGCCGGAGTCGAGGCAGTGGACGGCAACGTTCGGTTGTCGTTGTTGCTGAGGTTACGGTGCTCGCGCGGCTGAACGGGTGGCATAGGGAGAGGCGCAAGAGGCTGGGGATCACGCTCGTGTGTTCTAGGGGCAGTGGGGCTAGCGGTGGTGGCCGGAATCGTCGCCGGAGTGCATCGGGGACAGTGGGGTTTGAGCAAACAATTCGAGCAGCCCTGTGGCCGAGAGGGAGGGGTGAGCGAGGGGAAAGAGAGAGAAGGCGTGGGCGTTTAGTAGAGCGCAGTCGCGGGGAGGTTTAATCGCGGCATCAAAGCGAATTGAAGACGCGAAAATTTTGCAGGAAACGGCCGGGATGTGAGGAAGAACAGGTCGCGGCGGGTGGAAACGATGACTGACAGGTGGGGCTGGGTAGTCAGCGAGAGAGAGAGAAGGTTCAGGTGGGGTCCGGTCGTCAGGGGCAGTGCGGGTGCGTTAGTGGGTAGGAAAACGCTTGGGGGGAGAGTAGGAGGTGGGATTGCTGGGCTGGACTGGGCTTGCTGGGTTGGGTCGTTTCTTTCATTTTTTTATTCTGCTTCCCTTTTCTTTTTCTGTTTTGAATTTTGTTCAAATAATCCAAACACTATTTGAATTCAGACCCTTACCAAACTTTCAGTAGGTTTTAATGTCGTTTAATCATGTATTTTAAATACCATTTTAGAAATAATTCTTTTGTTCTTTTATGGTTTATATTTTATTTAAATTGGTTACTTTCCTTTATTAAATAAGATTTATTTATATTTTCAAACTCTTTATTTGAATTCTAATTTTCACTAAACCTTTTTCAGAAGGTTTTATTTATTTAATAGGGTGTTAAATAATTCTTTTTGAATTATTTTAATATGCTTTATTAATCATTTTAATTGGGTATTTCCCTTAATTCAAATAATATTCAATATGGTTTTAAATCCATATAAATTTTATTTAAATGATTCTTTTATTTTATTTAAGTTAATTAAATGACTTTTATTCCACTTGGGAAATTCCACTTTATTATTCTCTCGTGATTTAATTAATCATTTCTATTAGGGATTTTGTCTTTATCCATATATATTTAGAATATGGTTTAATGCCATATAATTTTATTGGAATAATCTTTATCCCTTTATTTTATTTGGATTATCTTTATTTCATTTGCTTATGGATTTGGCCAAGATTTTATTTGGCTTTTAGATATTCCTTATTTATTTATTCCTTTCCTTATCTTATAAAATCCATATCTTTTTATTTAAAGATCGAAACTTGGTGATTCCAATTTGTATTATTTTATTTGATATTGGCTTATCCTTTTAAATCTCTTTAGGATTATTTTGCTCACAATTTGGTATAGATTTAGATAGGAGCTTTATTAGCTTTGGAAATTATTTCCTTTCATCTTATTAAATTCATAAGTTTTTATCTATAGTTCCAAATTAAGTGAAACCAATTTCTATGGTTTTTATAATATTTTTATTTATCATCTTTGATCATTTATAAATGTTTGTTGACCAATTTTTATATGGATCAAATCCATAGTCTTTGAGATATCTTGGAAATGATTTTCTTCCATTAAGGTTTTGGGTTTTGGTTTATCTTTCCCAAGTTTTAATTTCAAGATACATTCATTGATGAATGCATTTTGCTTGATTGAAATTTGTCGAATTCCATTTTATTCAAAGTTTGTTCAAGATGGGTTTTGATGTTTCCATTAGAAACAAAAAGTTTCTTTTCACCCTAAATTTAAACAATTATTTATTTTGTTTATTTATTTTTCACATTTCAAGATTTGGAAAAATTTGGGATGTGACACTTGCACTGGACGAGAAGGCGTTTCGGTGCAATTTCGCAAAGATCAGAAAAATACCAGAAAAATATGGAAACATATTATTTCTCCAAAATAATGAGGGAGCCATAAGAAGGAACGAAGAAGGTCCTCAAGGGGCCCACACCCCCTAGGCGCGGGCCCACCTGACCCCGCGCCTAGGACAGGTGTGGCCCACCTGCCCGGCCTCCAACTCTGCCCCTTCGCCTATATCTTCCCTACGGAACCCTAAGCCTCGGGAAGCGACCACAGATAGATTTCCGCCGCCTTTAGAGGGCGGAAAACACCAAGAGAGAAAGATCTCTCCAGTAGATAGATTTCTGCCAGGGGAATTCCTTCCCGGAGAGGGGAGACCATCGCCATCAACATCGTCATCAAGCTAGGATTCATCGGGATCATCATCATCCACACCATCATCTCCACTAGCACCATCACCAACGCTCTGTCCCACTGTAACAATTGTGTTGGATATTGCTTAGTTCATTAGGGGAAACTTTCCCGGTGTTGATTACTATTGTAGTTGATGCTTGTGAGTGGAACCATTGGATTATTGTTTATGTTCAGATTGTTATCCATTACCATATCATCTTTGATCTTGATCCATATGATGTCTTGTGAGTAGTTCGTTTAGTTCTTGAGGACATGGGAGAAGACATGTTGTTAGTAGTGAATCTGTGATGAGTTATTATTCAATGGTTTAGTATTTAAGTTGTGGTGCTATTCTTCTAGTGGTGTCATGTGAACGTCGACTACATGACACTTCACCATTTATGGTCCTAGGGGGATGCATTGTGTATTTGGCTACTAATTGTGGGGTTGTCGGAGTGACAGAAACCTGAACCCCCATTAGGACACCTTTGCACAATGGAGCGTAGGATCTCAGAGTTTAAGGCTGTGGTTAGATTTATATCTTAATTACTTTCCTGTAGTTACGGATGTTTGCAGGGGGTTTAATCACAAGTATGTATTAGTCCAAGTACGGTCGGTACATTAGCACAGGTTCATCCACACAACACTTACAACACCAGAGAAGAGTACTCAGCTATTTGAAGTGAAAGCACTTGACAGAATTCCCATGTGTCCTCGAGAAAGTTTGGTCCTTATAAGTATTCCCACCGGCTTGTCGTTTGCTAAGAAAGGATTGGGCCACTTGCTCCGTTTGTTCGTTACCTTTGTTGCTTGCTCTTTGTTTTGTTGCCTTGTCAGAAAACCACTAAAAATCCGTTTGCTAAGTATTCACAGGGATTTCCTGCTCCATACCACTGTTCAGCACCTTCTGCTCCTCGTTGCGATCGACACTCCTATTTATCAAAAATACTATGATACACCCCCTATACTTGTGGGTCATCAAGACTATTTTCTAGCGCCGTTGCCGGGGAGTGAAGCGCTATTGAGGAGTGGAACTGGTAAAGGAAACTTTTACTATGAGTATTGCTTTTGTTACTGCTTGTTACTTTGTTTCCAATATGGATAACCCACTTGGTTTACTATTTGGGAAAACTACTACCACTGCTAGGGTAGTAGATAAACCACCACCTGTTGAGATAGATCCTTTTAAGATACCTACAAGTATTGTTAATCGTGTTATGGATAATAATTATTTTGGGGATGGAACTGTCCATCCTGGTGATCACTTGCTTTTTATCCATGAATTATGCGGGTTGTTTAAGTGTGCAGGTATCACAACTGAACATGTGAAGAAGAAGTTACTCTCTATATCCTTGAAAGGGAGAGCTAAAGAATGGTATAAGCTGCTGAAGAATGGACAATCCATGGAATGGGAGGAGATGACATCTCTTTTTTATTCTAAATTTTATCCTCCCAGTGAGATTCATAAGGATAGAAATCTTATATATAACTTTTGGCCTCTTGATGGAGAGAGTACAACTCAAGCTTGGGGAGATTGAAGTTACTAATGCTTAAATCTCCTATTCATGAAATCCCTAACAATATTATTCTCAATAACTTTTATGCTAGGCTTCCTCTTCATGATAAAGATTTACTAGATGCTTCTTGTGCTGGATCATTTACACGTATGAAGGAAGAAGCTAAATGGGATCTCCTAGACCGTATTCAAGATAACACTAAAGCTTGGGAGAATGACAAAGGAAGAAATTCAGGTATAAACTATGATTATGAATGCATTAAATCTTTTATGGGAACTGATGACTTCCATGATATTATTAATGAGTTTGGTCTTGATTCCCATATTGCCAACCGTTTTAAGGCACTTGCCTCTTACATTGAAATTCCCAATAAGAAGTGGAATAAGTACCATGCTCCTTATAAAGATGTTGTTAGTCATGTTCCAGTTAAAAGTACTCAGGTTTGTACTACTAATCATATTGTGCCTGAACCTCATGTTGAGAAAATGCCTTTTCCAGCCAAGGTAAAGGAGTATTCTATGATTATTAGTGCAAATAACAAAGGTACCATGAAAACTGTGGATCCTAGTAAGCAATTGAATGTTGAACCTGTGGTAGCTATTGTGAAAGATATTGTCACTAGAAATAGAGAGGATGAGCACATTGTCTGTATGAAGACGCTTCTAATATTATTTCTCATCCTAGTAAGGTTAGAAAAGCTAGTGTTCCTATGCTTTCTGTTAAAATTGGTGATCATTGCTACTATGGTTTATGTGATATTGGTGCTAGTTCTAGTGCTATTCCTTATGAGCTTTACAGGGAAATTATGCATGAGATTGGTCCTTGTGAGATTGAGGACATTGATGTTGTTATACACCTTGCTAATAAGGAGACCATATGCCCCATTGGCATTATAAGAGATGTGGAGGTTCTCTGTGGTAAGATTAAGTATCCTGCTGATTTTCTAGTGCTTAATTTAGCAACTAGCAAAACTTGTCCTATCATTTTTGGTAGACCTTTCTTGAAAACTTATGGAGCTATTATTGATTGTAAGAAGGAAAAAGTTTTAACTAAGTTTGATGGAGATTCTTATGAGTTTAACTTTTCCAAATTTGCTAAAGCTCCTTGTGAAAATAGCTTGCCTAATAAAGATTTCAGGATGGAACAACTTGCTTCTATAGATCCAGTCTATGACCTTGGACCTCTTTTTGGTGACTGTAAGTATGCTTATTCTGATGATAAAGTTGTTGCCAGTGATAGTTATATTGTCAACTTTATTCATAGTGATACTGAAAGTTATTATGAGAGAGGGAAACATAGTTTTATGCATCTCAATAATGTTAAGTTTCCCAGTTTTATGCTGAAAGCTTTAAAGTTGCATCTGTTTTGTCTTCCTATTCTAATGGATTTTTTTTTCAACAATTCGTTTTCTCATGATACCCCCATGCATAGGAAGTGGGTTAGACTCAAGTGTGTTCGTTATTTGCTTCTTGATGCTCTCTTTCACTTCAAATATATATCTCCTTTGTGAGCATCTTTGGAAGTTTCAAGCCTAACTTAAAGGCATTAAAGAAAAGTACTTGTTGGGAGATAACCCAAGAGTTTTGTCGAGTCTTGGAAGTTATTAAATCTGTAATAACCGCTCCTTATCCTTTTTGTTTTGGTTTTTGTGTCAAGTTCAACTACTTTTGTGAAGTAGAGAAGTTGTGAAAAGTGGCTGTCCTGGGTCAGATTTTTGTGCTGCATTGTAAGAATTCATGAGGAAGCTCAGTACATCGGATGGAGCTACATTTTTCTGTACTTGTTCTCCAAGTTGTTACCCAAGTTTTATCAGTTCTGCACTTTTTGATTTGAGTAACATAAGGTCTTCGAAAAAATCAATCTTTACCTGCTAGTCCGTTTTGACAGATTTCTGCCATCATTTGCATTTGCCTCTTACAGAAGCTTTTGTTTTGATGAGTTTTCAGTTGAAGTGTGTACCAAAGGTTTATTGTTTTTGCTTACACTAATGTTGTCATTGAGTTTGTGCAAGGGTTTTGTAAGAAGGAAATTTTCAGGAAAAAGAGAAAAGGAATCTGCAGAGTTCGTCTTTGAATAGGTAAAAGTGGTGAAAACAGAAGGTTTGTGAAACTCCAATCTTTTTATATTTTTGCTGTTTTTAATACATAAGGAAAGTTACGAGACGAAACTGAAGAGGAAACGGAGCCCGGGGTGGACAAACCCACCCTAGGCGCGGGCCCATCCTGGTCGCGCCTGAGGGGGGTGTTTCCCCCTCGAACTCCGTCTCCGCCTCTTTTCCGTGTCAAAACTTTCCTTATGCATTGAAACTTCGTAATATATAACCCTCCGGGTTCCCCGAGGTTCGTGCATCGTGTTCTCATCGTGTTTTTGTTTCAATCTGTTTCTGTCAGGAAATCTTCTCAAGTTTAGAGCATCATGGCTTCCGCCAACGACAAAGGCAAGAAGCCCGTGGAGATAAAGTTGGAAGAACAAACTGCCGCAGGAACATGGGGAAGGAAACCTACTTTTGTAAGAGCAATTAACACTGCAGATGCTTTTTCTTGTCACATGCAGGGAATCATAGCCTTTGGTCCAGACTTCAGATACTGCCCCGAGGCAGCGGAAGCCCTTCGAACCACTGATGAGTTTTGTGAAAGATATCGTGCTTTGAGGATGAAGGTGGATGAACTTCAAGAGGAGAACAACAAGCTTCATAAGATGCTAGAGGGTTTTCTTATCCTAGATAAGAGAACACTACCACCATCAAAGGAGTAATTCGTCATCAGGTTTGGCATCCCCTTGGCTTGTTCAAAGCTTGGGGGAGTGCCACGGTATCACCACCATTATCTTTTATATTTCACCTTTTTAGTGGATTCATATATGTGGTAGAGAGGTTATCTTATAGTTTGGTTTGCATGTGGAAGTATCTCTCCTTTAGTTGATTATCTATGTATCCCTTGGTGTCAGTGCCTTTATTGGAATATTAATGAGAAGTCTCATCTTTTACTTTTTGCAATTCTTATTTTAGTTTGTAATCTCTATTATATGATGGATCTTGTTGATAAGTATTGGCACCACTTTGGGATCATCAAGTGGATCTAAATTGTTTTTTGGCAAACCGAGTTCTGGTCAGTAGCATTACTATGACAGAGAAAAAGAAAGAAAAAAGGCTTACATGTATTTTGTATCATTAGTTTTCTTTCTTGTTGGTTCATAAGCTTAGTATTCTTTATTTAAGATTCTTTTGTGTCTTCAAGGAAGATTGCATGTTTGGCTTTATTACTTGTATGTTTGCTTGTTTCTTTCAACTCTCTTGCTTGCTACCCAGCCTTGCTAGCCAAAAATCTGTTTTGAGAAGGCATACTTCTCATGTTTTCAAAATCCTGTAAACCAAAACTTTTGCCACTTGTGTCCACCATATCTACCTAGTAGATTTTGCTATTCCAATAAAATTCTCAAGCTTCATCTACCTTTCGAATATAAAGTATTTTGTTATGTGAAAACTAGTTAGTAAAGCTCTCACAAACTTGATGGCACACCTTATTTACTTTCCCCTAATAGACTTGAACCATTGTGAACATCGAAGTTGTATATGCTTGCATCTATACGTTGGAATTAGCAGAACCGTGCTGACATGGGGAACGTTTTCAACACTGCACTTGTACTCTGTACATAGTTGATATTGTGCTCTTTTGTCTATGGATGTCAACGGTGTGAAATATTGAGGGAAATTTTAAGTCCATGGAGTTTGTATCCTGTGTTAGACAAACGCCTGGGCCGCTAGCCTAAGCCATGCTTAATCATGGTGGAAACTTGCAACATCATCGTAGTGAGTCATCTAGGAAGCATCCTCAATAAAAATCTATGCACATAGTAAATAAAAAGATTGTTGAGATGCTCATTGTCTCCTTGCCTTGTCATTTTGGTTATGGGAAAGCTCCTGTACCATGTGCAAGGGGTACCCCGTTGGCGGTTCTCAATGATATGCAAATACTTATAATTACAAGAACTTACCGGTGACCAAAGTTGAGTAGCATGAGGAGTGGCCCTCATATTCAAGGGCATGAGATTGCCAACTTATATTTCGTCAAGCATATACTCCATCTTTGTTCACTTTAACCTTAATCATCTCAAGATGCTTATGATAGGGGCAATGAGGGCTCAAAGATAGTAAGTACCATAATATTTTGGAAGCTCTTTATGACTTGTAATCCCTGCTTCCCTCTATAAAGGGACCTTTCTCCCACTTCCAAAGTTGAGTCAGTAAACCTACTTCCTCTCTATCTCCAGCAAGCATTTGAGTTGTTGTGTTTTAAGCATTCATATGGTGATTTATTCAATCATGTTCTTCATCTTCCTTGTTTGCACAAAACTCTTATCTATTGAGTATTACTTTGAAAGCCTTCACTTATAAAAAACCTTTTTTGAGCAAAGAGTGCTCCTATTTTGAAACTTCTACAAAAAGCTTTTGTGAAACTGTTTGCCAGGTGTTCTCTGACCAAGAACAAGTTTGCCAATTTCAATTATGATTTACCTTTATGCATCTCTATTGTGACTACTATACTTGGTTACAAGCTAAGTTATATAATGGTGAGTTGCTTTCTTCTATGAGTTGTGCAATGTTAAGTGTGATGCTTCTTGTTCGTATTATTTTATCGACACTTCACTCCATAAACCTGTGGACATGTTTACTGAGCTCAGTATTCGCTTGGGGACAAGCGAAGTCTAATCTTGGGGGAGTTGATACGCCCAATTTGCATCACATTTCTATATCATAATTTACCTCTATTCATTGATATTTGTTTTATTATGAGGTATTACTTATGGCTTTTCATATGTTTATACATGTTGGATGATTCTTGGAGGATGGACTGCCGGATTTTGGATTCTAATGGAAAAGAAGGTGTTTCGGTGCAATTTCGCAAAGATCGGAAAAATACCAGAAAAATATGGAAACATATTATTTCTCCAGAAGAATGAGGGAGCCAGAAGGAGGGACGAAGAAGGGCCTTAGGGGGCCCACACCCCCTAGGCGTGGGCCCACCTGACCCCGCGCCTAGGGAAGGTGTGGCCCACCTGCCCGGCCTCCAACTCCGCCCTTCGCCTATATCTTCCCTACGGAACCCTAAGCCTCGAGGAGCGACCACAGATAGATTTCCGCCTCTAGGGCAGAAAACACCGAGAGAGAAAGATCTCTCCGGCAGACAGATTTCTGCCGGCAGAATTCCTTCCCGGAGAGGGGAGACCATCGCCATAACACCATCATCAAGCTAGGCTTCATCGGGATCATCATCATCATCATCATCATCCACACCATCATTTCCACCAGCACTAGCACCACCACTCTGTCTCGTTGTAACAATTGTGTTGGATATTGCTTAGTTCATTAGGGAAACTTTCCCGGTGTTGATTACTATTGTAGTTGATGCTTGTGAGTGGAACCATTGGATTATTGTTTATGTTCAGATTGTTATCCATTACCATATCATCTTTGATCTTGATCCATATGATGTCTTGTGAGTAGTTCGTTTAGTTATTGAGGACATGGGAGAAGTCATGATGTTAGTAGTGAATCTGTGATGAGTTATTATTCAATGGTTTAGTATTTAAGTTGTGGTGCTATTCTTCTAGTGGTGTCATGTGAACATCGACTACATGACACTTCATCATTTATGGGCCTAGGGGGATGCATTGTGTATTTGGCTACTAATTGGGGGGTTGCCGGAGTGACAGAAACCTGAACCCCCGTTAGGACATGATGACTCCTTGATGGCGCCAGAAAACTTGTTGGCTGATGTGGAGTCTTGTTGGGAACCCCAAGAGCAAGGTGTGAAGAGTACAGCAACAAGTCTTCCCTCAGTTGAGACTGAGGTTATTGAACCAGTAGGAGGAAGGAACCGTCACACAGGTGTTGCAAGCAACACGGAGACCTGGACAACACAAACTCAAGACTTTGCCCCAACGAATCAGTGAGGTTTCAAGCTCACCGTTTTGCTATAACAAAGGACTAAACGTATGGTGTGGAAGGTAATGGTTTGTAGCAAGTAAACAAGTAACAGAGGAAGATGTATCAATGGTAAAGATTGGACCGGGGTCCATAATTCACTAGAGGTGCTCTCCTTAGATAAACAACATGGCATGAAGGGTAAACAAATTACAGTGAGGCAACTGACAGAAATTGAGCAAGGCATAACAATGCAATTACGAGCCAGAAAAATCCTATGAAGTTGATTGGGCAATACAACAATATACATAGACCGTAATCCAACTGCATCTCTGACTAGAAGTCCACCTTCAGGTTATCATCCGAACCCCCTCCAGTATTAAGTTGCAAGCAACTGACAACTGCTTTAAGCAAAGTGTGTAAGGTAAACAATCCACATGTTCTATGAACAAGAGACTGTTGTTTTCTCCCTAGTAGCAACAGCACATCTACAACCGAAGATATTTCTGTCACTTCCCTTGGAAACTAGAGGCATGAACCCACTATCGAGCATAAATACTCCCTCTTGGAGTCACTAGCAACTACTTGGCCAAGATAACCACTAGCAACGGAGAGCATGCAAGATCACAAACAACACAGACATGATAGAATCATAAAGATATAACCATTAATCAAACCAATATAATAATCTCAATATCCATCGGATCCCCGCAAACACAACATGCATGATTACAAATAGATTAGATCTTGATCATGAACGGAGCTCACAAGATCTATACATGAAAGCACAAAGGAGGAGATACAACCATCTAGCTACTACATGGACCCATAGTCTAAGGTGGAACTACTCACGAATCACACCGGAGAGAAGGCCTCCGGGATGATCTCCCCTCCGGCAGGGTGCCGGGAAGAACTTCAGATCCCCCCGATCTAGGGATGATGGTGGCAGCGGCTACAGACGGTTTCGTGGATTTCTGATCGGATACCGAGAGTTTCTGTATCAGGGCCTTCTTATAGGCGAAGGGGCGAGTCCAGGAGGCGACCAGGAGGGGCAAACCCTACGCAGGCGCAGGGTAGGGCCCACCCGCGCCTAGGGGGGGGGGTTGGCCTCCCTGGCCCGCTTCTCCGTCTCCCCTCTGGACTTCTTGTTCCCCACGAAAAGTTATTGACTTTGTCCTTCGTCCCGTCCAATTCCAAGAATATTTCTTTACTAACTTTTCTGAAACCAAAAACAACAAAAAACAGGCATCTGGCACTGTTGCAACTTGTTAATAGGTTAGTACCAGAAAACATGTAAAAAGCACCTCAAAGTGTAGACAAGTAAAGCAAAGTAGATACAAAACAAGCATGGAGCATCAAAAATTATAGATACGTTTCCAACGTATCAGCATCCCCAAGCTTAACTCCTGCTCGTCCTCGAGTAGGTAAGTGATAAACAGAATAATATTTGAGGTGACATGCACCCTCACAATAAAGACCCAACTGTTTGCAAGCATTGAAAGTTGGGATCAAAGAACTCTAAACATGTGCATGAAAGATGGAGTTCTAACAATAGGACATAGTAATTATGCATGCAACATGGCAAGCTACAAACAAAGATCATCAATAATATGCATTGAAAAACGTTTGTTTGTTTCACATGCAGAAAACATAGCATAGTGGCAATCAACTTGTCCCTCATAGAATAGCAATATAATGAATAGGACACCTGCAAAGTTCACAAGGGTGACTAGAAACAGATAGCACATGAACAAGTAATATCACAATATGCATCAATTAGTAAGTTTGGAACATTGCACACAGAATGACAACTATGCTCTCTTAATGGTGCCTAAAGGTAGAAGGTGGAGACTCAATAATGGTGGAAGAAATGCCTTTTTGTAAAGGAAGCAGTGATTACAAGTTTCAAAAAGAGCTTCCAAAAATTATGGTACTTATTAGCTTTCAGCCCTCATTGCCCCTATCATAAGCATCTTGAAGTGGTTAAGGTTAAAGTGGCAAAGCTGGAGTATATGCTTGACAAAGTATAAGTTGGCAATCTCAAGTCCCTTGACTATGAGGGCTACACCTCATGGATACTCAACTTAGGGCCCAGGCAAGTTCTTGTCACTGTAAGTATTTGCATGTCATTGAGAACCGCCAACGGGGTACCCCTCGCACATGGTACAGGAGCTTTCCCATAACCAAAATGACAAGGCAAGCAGGCAATGAGCATCTCAGCAATCTTTTTATTTACCATATGCATAACTTTTTATTGAGAATGCTTCATAGATAGCTCACTATGGTGATGCTGAAAGTTTCCACCATGATTAGGCATGGCTTAGGCTAGCGGCCCAGGCGTTTCTCTAACACAAAATACATAACTCCATGGACTTACAAGTTCCCTTTTTATTTCACACAGGCGACATCCATATACAAAAGAGCATGATATCAACTGTGTACAAAGTACAAGTGCAATGTTGAAAACGTTCCCCGTGACAGCACGGTTTTGCTAATCCCAACTTATAAGTGCAAGCATATACAACAAAGTTGCCTCAATGGTTCAAGTTTATTAGGGGCAAAGAATAAAATGTGCCATCAAGTTCGTGAGGGCTTTAATCACTAAGTTTTCACATAACAAAATAGTTTTTAATATGAAGATAGTTGAAAACAAGAATATACTTGGTATGGTGTAACACACCATGCATAGGTATTTATAGTGGACACTTTAGAATAACTTGGTTTCTTGGGAGTGGGAAGCATGAGTAGAACTTACTCATACAAGTGGAGGCTAGCAAAAGACTGGGAGAAACCAACTAAGAGAGCAATAATGACCATAATTATGCAATGCAACAAAGCAAACTAATCAAAGCAAAGAGTGGTACTATAAGTCAAGGACTAAATGATCATAGAGGCTAATGGTGACTTGTCATAGTCATAACATGGTGTGAGCATGTGCCAAGTCAACCCAAGCAAAACATCAAAGGAGAATACCACAATACTATGCTTTTGCATGCTAAAACAACGCATAATTTCTTCAAGGCACACTAAGCAATCCCAATTGTTTGGAACAAGACATGCTACAACAATAATCACTAAGCATAATGCAAAAACAACACCTAGCACGTCATGCTAAAGTCTTAGTCACAGTCAATGCAAGCTCCTCTTGCACTTCAAGCAAGAACTTACTACTCCTTTCCAAACACCAAGAAAACTTATTTGCAAAAGAACACAGCAAGAGAGGGGGTCCAAACTACTAAATAAAACTAAACAAACTAAGCAAATCAAAACAAAAACTAAGACGCTCCAAGAACAACACAACTGTGCATGAAACAATAAAAGTGAAGTGTCTAGACAAACCTGAGCTTTTTATTGATGAAGAAGGGGATGCCTTGGGCATCCCCAAGCTTTGACGCTTGTAAATCTTGTATATTTCTTGGGGTGACACCATATTTTGCAGATGAATGCATGCAAATGCACAATTTCCTAAATATACCCTTCGTTTGTTCCTAAATGCTGGGATGTTACAGGTAGTACCACTCTAGTGAGTCTTGGCATGTCATAGATGAGCAAGGTGGTAGTAACGACCAAGCCTAGCAGTAGTAATGTTGTTGTAGCTTCCTTTTCTTGTCTAGGCTAAGTTGATGATCCATCCTGACGTAGACCTTTGGGTTTGTAACTGAGAATACAAAGTTTACTCGCATGAAGCAACATTCCATCCAAATGGGTATCGAAGTAAAATAGGGATATAAGTGAGGTCACCTTATCATGTAAAGCTTTGGAGCGTCAGCGAGTCATTAAATCACTTGGGGTACTTGGCGGAGTTGGGATAGAGTGAGGTCACCTTATCATATAGCTATGCAAATAGAAGATTAAATTTAATTGACATGATTAATTTGTCCTTGTAAGCTAGAGATAATTTAAACTTACGGATTGGAGAGCACTATTTGATTATCAACATTCAACATTGTCTCAAAGGTAGCAGGGGACAAGCAACAATAGTAGGGAGATTAATCCATTTTTGGTTGCTGTGCTAAGTTAAAATCGTTATGAGCAAATTTACTTATTCCGGAATGTAACATAATCTCTTGGCTTGTATGTTGGTGAGTATCACTTGGTTGGGTCTTCCAAGTTATGAAGAGTTCATCTTGTTTCTTTTGTATTGTACAATTGATTAGCTATTGATATACTGATATGCATCTTATGACCACCTTCTTAAATAATTCAAATAGTATTATTTATTACTCTAGCATCTCATTTATTCTAGCATTGTATACTGATACACATCTTATGATCATCTTCAATGCATATTGCAGTCATCAACCACCTTCCAATCATACTGAAAAAGTACTCATGAAAAAATGTGTTCACGAAAATGAATTCTCCAAAATGTAGCATGGCGGTTGCTTAAGGAAACAGAACTAGGTTAAAACCATTTTCTAAATATTTATAGTGAACATGAAGGAAAAGGTAAGAGTATCCATGTTGAGCGACACTTGGGTGGTAGCGTCGCTGATTTTCGGTCACCGGAGGAGTCTCAATGACGTTGAGCTTGTGTGGTGAAGCGGCGACCCGAGTGGGAGGAGACAAACTCGATTCCATTGGTCCACGGCTTCCCGACAAGTGTGGCTCGAGTACGGCATATCTCTCGGTGAGGTGAATCTCCTGATCGAGCAGAGGAGGGCGGCCGAGGCAGCGGGGGGCTGTTCCACGGGGCTACGGCGAAGGAGGCCGACAAAGTCGACGAGAGGGGTTGACGCTCGGTCGATAGGGGAGCTTCGCGGCCTTTCTCCCATGCGGCGGACGTCGAGGAAGCCAGAGACGAAAAAGAGACAAAATCCCAGTTTGAAATTCAAATTGAAGGATAAATTTGATACATTCTCATTGTATTATGTACTTTTTTTGTGTGTAGTAAACAGATTTAAACTATGTCTGGCATCCTTTAATGGACGGGGTGAGTAGTAAAAGTTAGTGGTGGGAGGTAAATCTCGTGGAACCTGAGTTCAATGTTAAAAACAACATCTCCTTGGCAAAAGAAAAGTCGAAAACAACATCCTTTTCTTATGTGAAGAAATTACAAATACCATATGTAGGTTTTCTCGTGTTGCTGCTAGTATATACTACCTCTGTTTTAAAATATAAGATGTTTTAAGTTTGTGAAAAAATAAATCTAGACTTTTTTTACTGTGTAGATTCGTCCTAAAGTTGATTGAACCTACATACTAAAATAAGTTTAGATACATTTGTTTCACAAAGCTAAACCATCTTATATTTTAAAACGGAGGGAGTATATAGCTTGGTCGGAAATGACAATATGAGTACTACAATGTTACAGCCGTAGAAGATCCGAAGCTCGGTCTCACTTTCCCTCACCTTTAGGCCTAAATCAAGGAAGAATGAATGATCCAGGAGCACTTGCCGCTCAATTATTGGGCAGTGGGATACTTGACTGGACAGTCGAGAAAGCTCCAATTTCAGGTTCTGTCTAGAGTAGTACTCCCTCTGTTCGGGATTATAGGTCTTACGCATATATCTAGGTTATTAATTTGATCAATAAAATATAACTTATATATCACAAAAATTATATCATTAGAAAATATAATCTCTAAAGTATCTAATGGTATAATTTTTATACTATAATATGTATATTTTGTTGTTTAAATTGACAACCTAGTTATCCGTGCGAGACTTATAATTCCAAACGAAGGTAGTACTGTACAGTACTATACGTGGGATCATCGGCTCGTAAATTACTCCACATATCAGCATCAATAAAAACCAGAAGAAAAGAAAAACCAGAAGAGCTCATCTTCCCAAACGTGGTAGGAGTACGTGCTACGACTTGTGCTCCCGAGAAAATTGGAATAAAAATAGTACGCATAGATAGCGCTGCTGCCCCCCACCTGTCGGGTGCGCAAAGACTTTTCGGACGCTCCATATCTATCCGTTGGCCCTGCTGCTCGGTGTCCATTGGCTACGATGCCTGACATCGTCGAACACTCTCCCTAAGATTTGCAAAAAAAAACACACACTTCCTAAGAGCAACTACAATAAATTTATGTAAACAAGCTATAATCTTTTAAATAATATATTTGGATGATGTGGATGAGAGAGAAGTGGAGAGAGAAGATTAGTGGGCTCTTAGAGCAAGAACAATAGTAAAGCCAGCTGTTGGCTATAAGACAATGCCACGTCATCTAGAGTCAACCTTATAGCCAATATATATAATAGTTAGCTACAAAAATGTACTACTTTAGGCTGGTCATAGTGGAGAGTAACTTAGAGTAGTAATATGTTACTATTCTAAGTTACTCCCTTCATAGTGCAAAATAACATAGATGTGGTATCATACAAAGGCTCATTTATTGCAATATAGACTCATATTATCTTGAAATTTATGATGTTATGATAACATAGCTAGTTACCACAAACCTCTCTCTCATCATTTAATTGCATGCCATGTCATCTAAATGCTTAATTGTCAATACATGTAGGACAGTTACTCCCACTATGACTAGCGTTATAAATATATGGCTCACTTGACACTCTCACACAATGCTTAGGAGCACGTGCTAGAGCTGACTCTTGCATGAGAGCCTACTCCCCTTCCCTCTCCTATTCTCTTTCCTCCAACTAAGCACATATATATTATTTTAGTTCTTATAGTCAGCTGACTGGACCTTATTGTACTTGCTCTTAGACTAGTCACAATAGAGAGTATCATATAGTAATATCATGCACATGATACTAGTATATGATACCATGCCCATATTGCATAATATCATGTAGTAGTATCATATTTATTGTTTTTTAGAATCTCGATGTAAAATTGTATATAAGATTTATTTGAGATTATTTTTTATAGTTTCACGTGCTATGATACCGTATCTACCTATGATACCAATATAACCTCTTTCATCATTAATTGCAGTGACACATAAGCATTTTGTATGCATTGGGGCTAGTCTTATGCAAGAGCCAGCTATAGCACGTGCTCCTAGACACTTTGTGTGAATGTAACGTGGGCCTTAGCCAAATAAAGTAAGATATAGTTATAGCTAACTATTGTATATGTTGACTATTAAATTGGCTATAGATGACACGACGACAGCTTATAACCAACGGTAGGCTTTATTATTGGACTTGCTCTAAGACTCCATGATTAATCCCTAAGCAAAGCACTATATAGCCACACAAAAAGTCCACAAAGCCAAAAGACGCACCAGCTTTCGACTAACGCGCAAACACGCACGCACGCACGACACGCACGACACGAGCAGAGGAGAATACAAGAGCGGCGCGCGCGCGCGCGCCAGGCCACGCCCACGACACGCTAGCGGTTGCAATTGCAAGCACCTTACCTATCCGCCACACACGGCCACACCACCACATCACTCCCTCCCGGGCCTCTCTGCTTTCCTTTCCCCCACCTCGCGCGGCGCGCAAGCCAAAGAACCAGCTAAGCTACCCAGCCATGTCGTACTACGACCGGCGCGGCGGGGAGTCCTCGATCGTGGAGGCGTTCACGCTGTCGCCGCTGCCCTACCCGGTGATCCTGATCCTGGGCATGGTGACGCTGCTGCTGGGGGTGTCGTGGTTCTTCAGCTACGAGGACTTCATGGAGGAGGCCGCGGAGCAGTTCAGCTGGATCCTCCTCGTCATCCCCATCGCGCTCGTCCTCCTCATCAAGTGGATCTCCTCCGTCGACACCTTCGAGGGCTGGTTCGGCTTCTACCCGACGGAGAGGCGCTGGGGCGGGGGAGGGTACCAGGCGGCTCCCTCCGAGGGCAGCTCCCCATGGGGCGTCGCCATGGTCGTCGTGCTCCTCCTCGTCCTCGCCAGCTACCACGACACCTTCACCGACATGTGGAAGCCCTGAATGAATCCTGCCCATCGATACGCGACTCGAGTCGAGTATACCTACTACTGTACGTACGTGTATGTAATTCCGTCGATCGCTCGACATGATGATACCTTGCTTCTTCCTGGCCGTTGCTGCGTATGTATACCTTGCTTTTTCCTGCTCCTGATGTACATAGGTGGAGGATTCTGCTAGCTAGCTAGCTAGCTAAAAGTTATAGAACGCAGCGATTCTACCATGGCGATAGTGTCCCCGTCTTATCCAAAGGTCAGGGCCGCTC
The DNA here is from genome assembly GCA_916181665.1 of Avena sativa. Taxonomy (NCBI): domain Eukaryota; kingdom Viridiplantae; phylum Streptophyta; class Magnoliopsida; order Poales; family Poaceae; genus Avena; species Avena sativa. Next base: position 428,692,861 of record OV702293.1, read on the forward strand.
CAAGATCTGTGTATACAATTTTACACCAAGAACCTTGACATTGTACACTTCTTTTCCCTATAGAAACCAAGTTGTACACGCACACTTCAACCCCCCCCCCTCTCACCGATTCTCCCCCGACCTGCCCCACCGCCTCCATCCCTAACCTCACCCACCGTTCTCCATCCCTGGTGCCCAACTAGCTATCGCGGCCGACGACCCTCGGCACTCCAAAAACCGTCGCTGCCATGGATCTAGCTAACCTGAGCCCCGCCGTCACCATCCCTGCTCATCTCCACGACGGCCACCACTGAGCTCTCCTCTCCTGGCCCTGGATCAGCCGTCGCCGCTGACGGGAGCGAGGCTGCCGGCGACGCGAAGATAAGAAGCGCCGGCGGGAACGGAGGCAGCCGTTCTTCATTCCCGATCTGGATTTATTTTTCGAGATTTCCTTACTATTCGCGGAGTTCGTTTCTTTTTTTGTCCCAATCCGAATCTAGTCGTTACTCCTATTCTTGTTCATGTACATGGATGGGATCCTGAATCCTTATTCTGTAGTTCATGTATGGGTACAAAATTAATTCTGTACAAGGCGTGGGTGGCAAAGTGCTCCCGGAGCTCCTCCACCATGCCTATGATTTTCTTCCTTTTTCCTCAAACCCAAGCCCCAGATTACTCCTTGATTTGCTTCCATGTTTGAAGATCTGATTTGTATCGATGAAGCACGATGGATTGGATGCCAGGATTCCTATTTACAAACTAATTGTGCCTAATTCTGTACTAATAGTATAATCTTGTTTGTAAGCTGATTGTTAACAAGAAAAAATCTATACTAATTCTGGAACGGAACGAGCTTAGGCAAAAGCTAAAGGCCTTGTATACAAAAACAGCAGGGACTGTGCCAAGACAAATCGCTTTAATGTGGGGTGTTCTCTGCAAAATTAAGGTTCGAATCTTGATGCAAAATAAGACAATTGGACGGCATGCGATAAGACCGTGACCCTAACGTATGGGTAGAGTTGCATTTTCGAAAGTTATAGAGCTAGAGTGTTACTCTGTGTGTGTACTGGTTCTTGCTCTGGTTTGGTATACTGAATCGATAGGGTTTCTGGCTTGGTTTCTCTTGCGAGAATCAATTCTTCTCGATACCTTCGCTCCTTCTCTTTTATTATACTCAATCATTCTGTCGGTGTTGAAATACAAGTAATAATTAGCCAGACGATCTGTGTGTACTAATTCATGTCTTCCATTCAGATCATCTGTCCCTTTTTACCTCCAAACAGGTTTTGCTCTTCGTTCTTCACTTCAACACACTCCCTATATGTTTGTTTCCACTTGGAGAGCAGTTGGTGGAGGTAATCAATCATACATGGAAGCTGCACAAAGCAAGATACGAACAGAGCAGTAGGTAGATGAAACACGAAAGGAGCATGCATGGACTGGAGACTTCTTGTGAGGACGGGGCAGTGGTCATGACACTTGTCCGCCTTATCTTTCCCTCTGGACGTAGTGGCATTCGTATGGTTCCGATTCTGAAAGCTACGTATCTCTGCCCAGAGTTTTGTCCTGTTGTCCACCTGGGGCTGGGGTATGGAAGATTGGGGACGCCACTCCGATGAACATGGGAACACTTGGGCGTATATGAATTCAGCATGGTCCACAGATACCCTTATGAGAAAGGTAAAGGTTCCAGAGAAACCTGCAGGTAGCAGGGAGATTGCACAATCAAGTTCTTTCCCAACTGGTATTCAGTTCAGGGCTGTATGCTGTTCCCAAATTTCATCGATAATTCGATATATTGTCCTTCATGGGCCTCGTTTTTTACCATCGGCTAACGGCGCAACATCAGCAGTTCATCAGCATATCGCAGCGCTCTGCTTGTGTGTGGAGCTTCAGTGCCCACTAATCATTAAGGCAGGCTTTGGGCTACGATGAACAGACTGGATCGCTGCCGGCCGGTGTGGTTGTTGCTGCAGTGACGGTGTCGGCCAGAAAGATCACGCGGATCTTTAGCCCTGGAAATGCAGTCTCTTTAGGAAGGACATGATGCTTTCAACTTTTTTGATTGATGCTAACTTGCGCGTCGCTTCTTTTCGTGAAGACGCGGGAAGTGAGGCGGTATTCTTTTGCTGAAAGTGCACCACCGTGAATTCTTTTCGTGCGAACTACACATGACCTACTTAAAAAGAAAACACTTCTTGTAAGACAAAAAAAACATAGTTAGAGCAACTCTATTCGCTGGGCGTTACTGGACCGAAATCCGACGCTATTTAGCGCCGGATGGATACAACTTTTGGTCTGAAACGATCGATTTTCACTCCCGTTCCCAAGCAAACCACACAAATCCACGGTATATCCGAAAGTTCTGCTTCCCGCTACCAAAAAACAAAACGAGTTCGACAGATTCTCGTTCAGAGGTGCAATTTAGCAATTGGAAGCAGCCCAGGTTCAGCTTTCAGATTATTATATAAAAAATCGGAATCATCCGTCCACCGGGATAGACACCTTCGCCGTAGCAGTCGGTGGTGCCTCGGTGATGGGGTAGAAGACGTGTAGGCAGACCTCGACGATGCTGTGGTGGCAGATAGCGTTGGTACAGAGCTCGGTGTAGATGTTGGTGTGCCCGTGGAGGCGAAGCTCGGTGTCTCGGGGAGATCCTCGTACAGAATGGCGTCGTGCCGCGCCGTGTGCCACACCTTGACCATGTCGCTCATCGCCTAAGTGTCATCGCCACCCATGAGAAGGGCCAGGTTCGTGTTCCTCTTCATCGTGATGAAGTTGGCCTTGAGCAGGTCGAGCATGATGCCTTGGTTTTGTAGCAGCTGGGTCCACCTTTCATCGGACTTCTCCTCCCTCTTGTTGGCATGGATTTTTCGCATCGGCCATGCACTTCTCGATCCATGCCTGAAGCCATTCGGCAGGCGGACCCATAGCCTTCAGGGCCTTGTACTTCTTCTGGCCGAGCTCTGGACTCCCTTCAGCGGCAACTGGGGGTGGCGCGTCGGGGTTGTAGACGGCGTCCTTGGCTTTGGCGAGTGACACGCGAGTGTTTGACCACTTCTGACAATGCTCGATTCTATGGAACACATTGTGGAACTTGAACTCAGTCTTCGTGTCGTTGCGATACATGCCAAGAGCACAAACTAGCTGCAAAAAAACTGCGAAGGGTCAGCCACAAACACGACATGAACTCGGCGATGGGCCAGTCGCAAACACAATGAATTGTTTTACCTTTTTTCCATGTTGGCACCATTTTCTGGGCGATGCTTGGTTTCCTGTTTGATACCATGTCATTTGTTACACGCTTGTTATACGACCCCTCTAAAGGAGTTCGAGGGAGACAACACAGTTTTTTCCTACGCGAACACACCAAACTACCAGGATCTATCTACGAATAAAGCAGTAACAACGGAGGTTTTGGATACATACCCTTATAGTCCGGAAGCGGTTAACATTCCGAAGGGGACGTGGATGATTTAGTCATACTCGTAGCCAACCTCAAGGTCATGAAGCTCCTTGCAAGTCACCCCTTGATCCATCGTGCAACAGTCCGGTTCACGACATCCAAGTTTCCACTGATGGCAGCACCCTCATGGTTTCGCACACATACAATGTACAACGACAACCTACGGTTCTCTGATCCCTGCCGAGAATGCGTAAGTAGATCTTCTGGCTGGAATCCCTTGCAGCACAACGGTGTGCCACAATGGTGTCATCTCTTGCATGTACAGTTCCTTGAAGGAACCGTGTTAGCGCAACAACGGCGAGAGAGAGATCTATCCCCGTGTGTAGTTCCAAACTTTAGGAACCACACGTGAGAGAGAGAGGAAATTTTCTGAGGAAACGCCTCAGAGAATTATTGATTTATTGTGTGTTTATTCCCACCCATGGGTTATGCCCTTCCCATTGGGTTTCCGATGTGGTACCAAACAAGGGAGAGGGGTGGCGCCATGGGCCAGCCAGCCGCATGGGCTCCACCCCGGTGCATAGCCCAAGGCTAGCCGAGTGGGCCTCCATGGCCGGTGGCTTGGCCCTTGGGCGGTCAGACCTCCCTCCCTTGGGTGTCTTCCCACATGGGCCCTTTTCCCTTTGGGAGTTTGCCCCATTAGGAACTTACCCTTTCAAATTAGATTTTAATATTATATTTAATATTAATTACATTAATTAGTATGTAAATACATATTACAAACTCTAATTTGATCTAAAACACCTTTCTGTTCCCTTTCGGTTTCCTCCGAACGACTTCGGAACTTTCCGGAGCGATTCTGATTCTCTCACGGAACTCTTTTGGTTTTCTCTTCTCTATCATTATGTGATTCCGATGCTTCCATAATGATGTCATAGTGTCATCGCACCCTTAAGTGTTTTACCCCAATGGCTCGGGAATGGCACATACATGGTCTCTATCAATGATCAATAGCGAGACCGGGATGCCCATAATGACCCATGTGTGTTCCATGATGTAATGTCGTTTGAACCATAAACGTCGATTCCAATTCCCTTTGTTACTTAGATACTGACTCGTTAGAGATCTAATCATCGGTATTGTATACCTTGTTCAATCTTGTTACCGACAAGTTCTGTTTTACTTGTTCCCATGATATTCCATCCCCGTGACCTAGTCACATGTTGCAACATTATGGATGTAATCTCACAAATTTGGCCGTGTGTATTTTCCTATCACGCGGGTGAACAAATCCTGATCTTGATACATAGACCTCAACTATTCATCTAGAATACCCGACGCACACCTTTATGGCCACCCAATTAGGGTCATGACGGTTGATGTGATCAAAGTAGCCTCGGGAGATAGTGATTAATATGATCTCACGGTCTAAAGAGATTGATACTAAACTTCTAACTATTGCAACGATGAACCATGTGACTTGATCATGTCACAATACTTCTCTTTGGGTAATTTCCATCATATCATTGAAATATCATTCTTCAATGATATGACTCTGTTGTCAACTAGCATAAATGCTCTATGATTAGGAAACATGCATTGATCATCGGTTTCCCAAGAAACTAGTATAAATATAGGCTACTTGGGACTTGGTTTGTTTCATACCATACTTGTATCAGTTTTTCTATTTGATACAATTATAGCACAATATGAAACTATTATGAACTAACTGAGATATGATAATAAAATCTATTTATTATTTGCCTCTAGGGCATATCTCCTTCACCCCAATGGTTCGTCATGGCCTTGTTGCCATGTTCCATGTGGAACTTTTTGAAGTATGGATCCATTAGCTTGCGCTTGCTGAACACAATCTTGATACGCTTCCAATAGTTCTACGAGTTTTTATTTGTGAGGGTGATCCCATCGAGGCTCACCACCTTCCATGCTTCAGTGAGACAATTGTATTCAAGGGTGGTACACTTGATGTAGGGCTCAACTGATGGTGCCGTCTTGGGCTTCCTCTTACTCTTCCCCTTGCCCTTGATCATCGTTGGGATTTCCTTTTTCCCTTCCTCTTCCCTTGCCCCTGGTCATCGCTGGCTGATGAGTGCGTGAACACTTCGTCGGGAGACCCCAAGAGGAAGGTATGATGAGCACAACAGCAAGTTTTCCCTCAGTAAGAAACCAAGGTTATCGAACCAGTAGGAGGAAGTAAACGACTCAAAGGTGTTGCTAGCAACTTGGAGACCTACACAACACAAACTCAAGACTTTGCCCCAACGAACAGTGAGGTTGTCAATCTCACCGGTTTGCTGTAACAAAGGATTAACTATATGGTGTGGAAGGTAATGATGGTTTGCAACAAGTAAACAATAATAGTGGACGATGTATCAATGGTAAAGATTGGACCGGGGTCCATAATTCACTAGAGGTGTTCTCCTTAGATAAACAAACATGGCATGCTGGGTAAACAAATTACAGCAGGGCAATTGACAGGACTGATCAAGGCATAACAATGCAACACTAGACATCATGATCCTATGAGATTCGATTGGGCAATACAACAAGATACATAGACCACCATCCAACTGCATCTATGACTAGAAGTCCACCTTTGGGTTATCATCAGAACCCCCTCCAGTATTAAGGTGCAAGCAACAAACAACTGCTTTAAGCAAAGTGTGTAAGGTAAACAATCCACTTGTTCCATGAACAAGAGACCGTTGTTTTTTCACTAGTGGCAACAGCACATCTACAACCTTAGAGATTTCTGTCACTTCCCTTAGATTAAATAGAGGCATGAACCCACTATCGAGCATAAATACCCCCTCTTGGAGTCACTAGCAACTACTTGGACAAGATAGCTACTAACAACGGAGAGCATGCAAGATCACAAACAACACAAACATGATAGAATCAATAAGACAAAACCATTAATAAATCTGACATAGTAATCTCAATATCCATCGGATCCCCGCAAACACAACATGCATGATTACAAATAGATGAGATCTTGATCATGAACGGAGCTCACAAGATCTAGACATGAAAGCACAAAGGAGGAGATACAACCATCTAGCTACTACATGGACCCGTAGTCCAAGGTGGAACTACTCACGCTTCATACCGGAGGCTGGCATGATGATGAAGAAGGCATATGGGATGATCTCCCCTCCGGCAGGGTGCCGGGAAGATCTTCAGATCCCCCAATCTAGGGACAATGGTGGCGGCGGCTACAGACAGTTTCGTGAAATTTGGATCGGGTACTTAGGGTTTAGGCATCGGGGGCTTCTTATAGGCGAAGAGGGAGACCGACAGGGTGCCCGAGGCGGCTGCACCCTCTAGGTGTGGGCCAGGCTTGGCCGCGCGACCAGGGGGTGTGGCCCCCTCGAGGCTCTCCTCCGTCTCGTCTTCTGGCTCCGTGTTCCCCACGGTAAAATATTGACTTTTGCTTTTGTCCCGTCCAATTCCGAGAATATTGATTTTCTGCCTTTCTGGAACCAAAAACAGAAGAAAACATGCAACTGTCACTGTGGCATCTTGTTAATAGGTTAGTACCAGAAAACATATTAAAACACCTCAAAGTGTAGACAAAGCAAAGCAAAGTAGATACTAAACAATCATGGAACATCAAAAATTATAGATACGTTTCTGACGTATCACTGGCCTCCTTATCCGCCTGGCTATCGGCAACTCTTGCAAGTCAAGGCTATGCTCGGCGTCTGTGCGGGATTGTTCTTGTGTGAAGAACAAGCCTGCGGAGGCGACCGAGTCGAAAATGATCATCTCGGCCATGAAGGAGGCGACCGACATTCCGCCGAGCCTGTTGCGTGCGTCCGCGTTGTCGAGATGGATGGAGGAGACGGCTCCCTTGCTTTTGGAGAAGGCCGGGGGACCACAACGTGGTGTGTTTTTTATGCACTTCTAGTCTTGTAGACAGTTGTTGGGCCTCCAAGTGCAGAGGTTTGTAGAACAGCAGCAAGTTTCCCTTAAGTGGATTACCCAAGGTTTATCGAACTTAGGGAGGAAGTGGTCAAAGGTATCCCCTCTCAAACAATCCTGCAATCAAGATACAAGAAGTCTCTTGTGTCCCCAACACACCCAATACACTTGTCAGGTGTATAGGTGCACTAGTTCTGTGAAGAGATAGTGAAATACAGGTGGTAACAGTGCCAGAAAATAGCTTCTGACTTGTTGTTGACGTGGAGTAACATGTGTGAGTGCCAGAAAATACTTTGATGGAGCTTGATTGTGACGTAAAGACTAAAGCAAGCAAACATGCAACATATCTAGATGCAAACGGTATTTCAATGTTTAGAAACAAGGCCTAGTGATCATACTTTCACTAGTGAACACTCTATCATATAAATATCATCTCTTCATGATACTACTCTTAACTACTCTCCGGTTGGACACTCTAATCCATGGTAGGGCTATAACAGCACTCCTCAAAGTCCGCCTTCCCCAATCTAGACAACCCCACACTGTCACCTTGAGCGCTAGATGGTTCCAACAAACACCACAATTTCATAGAGACATCCAACTCCAAATATAACTCATAACAAATATTCAATCTAGCCAAAGTTCCACACACGGTATGCACGCTGTCACTTTCACACACGTGGGGAAAAGCATAGATCTATTAAATCACAAAGAGTATTTATGTAGACTCAAGCCTAAGTGCCACCATGGCGTGCACGCTGTCACTTTCACACACATGGGGAGAGCAGCGATCTATTGAAGCACTTGAGTAGCAAGGTAGATCTACTTGATTACAAAGCTCATGATCACAATATGACCATGCATAGATAGAGAGAGATTAACACATAGCTACCGGTAGATCCCTTAGCCTCGAGGAATAACTACTCCATCCTCATCATGGGAATCAGCAACGATGATGGAGATGGTGGTGGTGGCACTATGGAGGTTTTCGTGGATTTCTTCTGGATGCCCTAGGGTTTTTGGGTCGGAGGCTTATTATAGGCGAAGGAGGCAAGGTCGATGGAGGGCCAGGGGGCCCACACCCCCTTTGGGCGGCCTAGGGTTGGCCCACGCCCACCTAGGGTGTGTCCACCCTGGTTTCCTCCTCCGTCTCGTCTTCGATTTTCCGTATCGCTCAGGGAAAATATGAACTTTGGCTTTTGTCCCGTCCAATTCCGAGAATATTGATTTTCTGCCTTTCTGGAACCAAAAACAGAAGAAAACAGTCAACTGGCACTATGGCAACTTGTTAATAGGTTAGTTCCAGAAAAGATATAAAAACACCTCAAAGTGTAGACAAAGCAAATCAAAGTAGACACTAAACAAGCTTGGAGCATAAAAAATTATAGACACGTTTCCGACGTATCAAGCATCCCAAGCTTAACTCCTGCTCGTCCTCGAGTAGGTAAGTGATAAAAAGAATAATTTTTGAGGTGACATGCACCATCAAAATCAAGATCAAACCATTTGCAAGCATTGAAAGTCGGGATCAAAGAACTCTGAACATGTGCATGAAAGATGGAGTTCTAACAATAGGACATAGTAACTATGCATGCAACATGAAAGGCTACAAACAAAGATCATGAATAACATGCATTGAAAAACGTTTATTTGTTTCACATATAGAAAACATAGCATGGTGGCAATCAGCTTGTCCCTCATAGAGTAGCAACTAGATGCAAAGGATACCTTCAAAGTTCACAAGGGTGACTAGAAACAAGTAGCACAAGAACAAGTAATATTACAATATGCATCAATCAATAAGTTTTGGGACACTGCACACAACTATGCTCTCTTAATGGTGCCTAAAGGTAGAAGGTGGAGACTCAAATAATAGTGGAAGAAAGGCCTTTCATAAAGGAAAGCAGGGATTTCAAGTTTCAAAAAGAGCTTCCAAAAATTATGGTACTTGTTAGCTTTTAACCCTCATTGGCCCTATCATAAGCATCTTGAAGTGGTTAAGGTTAAAGTGAACAAACTACGGAGTATATGATTGACAAAGTATAAGTTGGCAATCTCAAGTCCCTTGAACACGAGGGACACACCTCATGCTACTCAACTTTAGTCACCTATAAGTTCTTGTCATTGTAAGTACATGCGTATCATAGAGAACCGCCAACGGGGTACCCCTTGCACATGGTACAGGAGCTATCCCATAACCAAAATGACTAGGCAAGCAGACATGAGCATCTTAGTGATCTTTTTATTTACTATGTGCATAGCTTTTTATTGAGGATGCTTCATAGATAGCTCACTATGGTGATGCTGCAAGTTTCCACCATGATTAGGCATGGCTTAGGCTAGCGGCCCAGACGTTTCTCTAACACAAAATACATACTCCATGGACTTACAAGTTCCCTGTTTATTTCACACCGGTGACATTCATAGACAAAATATCATGATATCAACTGAGTACAAAGTACAAGTGCAATGTTGAAAACGTTCCCCGTGACAGCACGGTTCTGCTAATTCCAACGTATAAGTGCAAGCATATACAACATAGATGACACAATGGTTCAAGTATATTAGGGGCAAAGAATATAAAGTGTGCCATCAAGTTTGTGAGATCTTTAATCACTAAGTTTTCACATAACAAAATACTTTTTAATTGGAAGATAGATGAAAACAAGAATATACTTGGAATGGTGTAACACACCATGCATAGGAATTTATAGTGGACACTTTGGAATAACTTGGTTTCTTGGGAGTTGTATGCATGAGTAGCGCTTACTCATACAAGTGGAGGCTAGCAAAAGACTGGGAGCAACCAACTAAGAGAGCAATAATGGCCATAATCATGGAGAGCAACAAAGCATTACTAATCAAAGCATAGAGTGGTACTACAAGTCAAAGACTAAATGATCATAGAGGCTATGGTAACTTGTCATAGTCATAACATGGTGTGAGCATGTGCCAAGTCAACCCAAACAAAGCATCAAAGGAGAATACCACAATATTATGCTTTTGCATGCTAAAACAACGCATAATTCTTTCAAGGCACACTAAGCAATCCCAAATGTGTGGAACAAGACATTCTATAGCAATAATCACTAAACATAAGGTCAAAACAACACCTAGCATGTCATGCTAAAGTCTAAGTCACAGTCAAAACAAGCTCCCTTTTGTACCACTATAGCATGAAACTTTCTACTCCTTTCCAATACCAATTGACTTATTTGAAACAACTCACAAAGATAATAATAAATAAAGATGAGTGATCTAGTCTCACAAATCCACAAAGAAGAACTAAAAAGTTCTAAGCTAAAAGCACAAGAAAACTAAGGCTAAACACAGTGCTAGCAAAAGAGAACACTCACAAGACAATAAGAATGAAAACTAGAGTGTTCTAGATAATGAAAACAAAGTGTGTCTCTCTCCAAAAGAAGTGTGTTGTGACCAACCAACTTAATCAAGCAAACTAAGAAAACTAAAACCAAAAACAAAAACAAAGACGCTCCAAGAACAACACAACTGTGCATGAAACAATAAAAAGGAAGTGTCTAGAAAGACCTGAGATATTTATTGATGAAGAAGGGATGCCTTGGGCATCCCCAAGCTTTGACGCTTGTACCTCTTGAATATTTCTTGGGGTGACACCGGGGTGGCATCCCCAATCTTGAGCTTTTGTCCATTCTTCATCTCATTACATCATTCTTTCTCAACACCTGAAATTTTCCTTCATACAAAACTTCACACAATCTTTATTAGCAACATTAGTGTATTCAAAAGAGAATAGACCTTTGGGTTTAGCTTTGGAATAGCAAAATTGTTCACTAAAAACACATGCTACTGAAGCAACTCCTTCAAAAAGCTCAATTCCTCTAAAGAGAACTCAAAAAAGGAATCAATAAGAAGCAAATGCAAATAATGGCAGAAATATGTTAAAACAGACCAGCAGGTAGAAACCGATTTTTTCGAAGACCTTATGTTGCTCAAATAAAAAAGTGTTGAAGTAACGAAAGTTAGCTAACATACTGGGGGATGTATTCATAAATTATCAGCTCAATCTGACTTACAGAGATTCCTCACAATTTTTTTTGTGGAGGACAGAAATCTGTTTCGGGACAGCAACTCCCCAAATCTTACTTCCCTCTCATTAGAGGTCATTCTCGGCACAAAAAAAGCAAACAAAAAAGGATAAGGAGAGGTCACTACTGAAGTAATAACTTCCAAGACTCAAGAAAACTCTTGATTACAATGATTACAAAAAAGGATAAGGAGAGGCCTTTAAAGCCTTTAAGTTAGGCTTGATAGTTTGAGAAGATGCTCACATAAGAAATATGAATTGATTTAAAAGAGAGCATCAAGAAGCAAATTCAAAACACATTTACGTCTAACCCACTTCCTATGCATAGGAATCTTGTAAAGAAACAAGTCATGAAAGCACAAAGCAACAAGCATAGGAAAGCAAAACAAGTGTAACTTCAAGACTTTCAACATAAAGAGGGGAAACTTAATATTGTTGAGATACATAAGATCATGTTTCCCTCTCTCATAATAACTTTCAGTAGCATCATGAATAAAATTAACAATATAACTATCACATAAAACATTCTTATCATGAACCACAATGCATAAAATGATTATTACTCTCCACATAAGCATAGTCATTCTTATTAATTGTAGTGGGAGCAAATACAACAAAATAGCTATCATTATAATTCTCATCACCATAATTATCAAATATAGGAGGCATATTGTAATCATAATTAACTTTCTCCTCAATAGTACATGGATTGAAAATATCATATTCATCATTGTAATCATCATATATCGGAGGTTTGGTATCATCATAAGCAATAGAATAGCTATCTTCCAAAGTTGGGGAACTAAAAAGATCATTTTCATAAAAACTAGCTTCCCCAAGCTTAGACTTTTCCATAGCATTAGCAACAATGGTGTTCAAAAAATTCATACTAATAACATTGCTATTAGTATGCAAATAAAGCTCCATATGTTTTTTAATTTTCTCTTCAAACACTTCATGTCCTAACTCAAGATAAATACTATAAAGCTCTCTATTTTTTTGTTGTTTTCCATTAAGCCTAACTAGTGAAAACAAGAAACAAAAAGACAAAATTGCAGAATCTAAAGGAAATAACTTTGAGTACTCACACCGGAGGATGTGAGTACCTTTTACCTTACCTCCCCTGCAACGGCGCCAGAAAATAGCTGATGGCGTGGAGGAAAGGTAAAATCCCAAAACCTCCCCGGCAACGGCGCCAAAAAATAGCTTGATGTCTACGCACTTCTATTCTTGTAGACAGTTGTTGCGCCTCCAAGTGCAGAGGTTTGTAGAACAATAGCAAGTTTCCCTTAAGTGGATTACCCAAGGTTTATCGAACTCAGGGAGTAATTGGTCAAAGGTATTCCCTCTCAAGAAATCCTGCAATCAAGATACAAGAAGTCTCTTGTGTCCCCAACACACCCAATACACTTGTCAAGTGTATAGGTGCACTAGTTCTACGAAGAGATAGTGAAATACAGGTGGTAACGGTGCCAGAAAATAGCTTCTGACTTGTTGTTGACGTGGAGTAACATGTGTGAGTGCCAGAAAATACTTTGATGGAGCTTGACGGTGAGGTAAAGACTAAAGCAAGCAAACATGCAACAGATCTAGATGCAAACGGTGTTTCAATGTTTAGAAACAAGGCCTAGGGATCATACTTTCACTAGTGAACACTCTCTCATATAAATATCCTCTCTTCATGATACTACTCTTAACTACTCTCCGGTTGGACACTCTAATCCATGGTAGGGCTATAACAACACTCCTCAAAGTCCGCCTTCTCCAATCTAGATAACCCCACACTGTCACCTTGAGCGCTAGATGGTTCCAACAAACACCGCAATTTCATAGAGACATCCAACTCCAAATATAACTCATAACAAATATTCAATCTAGCCAAAGTGCCACACATGGTATGCACGCTGTCACTCTCACACACGTGGGAAAAGCATAGATCTATTAAAGCACAAAGATTATTTATGTAGAATCAAGCCTAATTGCCCCCATGGCATGCACGCTGTCACTTTCACACACATGGGGAGAGCAGAGATCTATTGAAGCACTTGAGTAGAAAGGTAGATCTACTTGATTACAAAGCTCATGATCACAATATGACCATGCATAGAGAGAGAGATGAACACATAGCTACCGGTAGAGCCCTTAGCCTCGAGGAAGAACTACTCCCTCCTTATCATGGGAATCAGCAACGGTGATGGATATGGTGGTGGATATTGATGGAGATGGCTCTAGGGGAAAACTTCCCCGTCCCGGCAGGGTGTCGGAACAGAGACTTTCTGTCCCCCGAATCTCCCCTTCGGTGGCGGTGATGCTACGGAGGTTTTCGTGGATTTCTTCTGGATGCCCTAGGGTTTTTGGGTCGGAGGCTTCTTATAGGCGAAGGAGGCAAGGTCGATGGAGGGCCAGGGGCCCACACCCCCTGTGGGCGTGGCCTAGGGTGGGCCCACGCCCACCTAGGGTGTGTCCACCCTGATTTCCTCCTCCGTCTCGTCTTCGATTTTCCGTATCGCTCGGGGAAAAATATGAACTTTGGCTTTTGTCCCGTCCAATTCCGAGAATATTGATTTTCTGCCTTTCTGGAACCAAAAACAGAAGAAAACAGGCAACTGGCACTGTGGCAACTTGTTAATAGGTTAGTTCCAAAAAAGATATAAAACACCTCAAAGTGTAGACAAAGCAAATCAAAGTAGATACTAAACAAGCATGGAGCATCAAAAATTATAGATACGTTTTCGACGTATCACGGTGCCATCCATCCAGCGTACGAGGGATATCCAACATAGGGAATGTTGATGTCGACATTGAAGTCGGGTGGACCGCGAGGTGCATGGCAGCGGGGGAGTTGGAGTTGAATTTGTCGAGCTGGTTGCCTTCGAACTTGATTATTTATGTAGAATCAAGCCTAAGTTCCCCCATGGCATGCGACGTTGTTTGGCTCTCATGGGACAGCGCCGTAGAGCACAGAGAGAAGCTTGCCAGAGATCCGACGCTGGATTGGCTTCCTCAGGGTACGTCATACTACCCGACGTGGAGCGGCAGATGGCCCATGGCCACTTGAGTAGCCGCCATGTCGCGCTCGATCACCGCTTGCGCCTCCATGGACACATGCACCTCCTCCTCAACTTCTATCTTATTCTTCAGATTCTCCTCCCTCACCCTTCGCCCCTCTGTTTCGGTTTGAATTTGCCGACAATCCTTCGCCCAGACTACATCGGTCTAGCCCTTCGACTTTGGTTGCGATGCTCTCGACTTCCCCTTTTTTGGGTGCGCAGGATTGCCGACGGTGGTGCAAGGATTGGTAAATTTCATGGGCGGTATGCGGGCTGATATCGGGGGAATGGCAAGAGAGGTGGACGATAGGTGGGGAATGGGTAAGAAATTGAGGAAAGGGAAACAAATGTTGGGAAAGGGAAAAGGAGTAAAATCTACATCAATCACCGACAGCTCTGGCCCACCCACTATTTCACTTCGTGCGGTTTTCCAGGCGACACCCAGCACGTTGGGATCAGCCTAGGAACATCGGATGAAAGTTGGGACAAATCCGGCAAAAAAGTGTCCTAGGAACGCGAGTGGGTAAACAACTGCCATATGGATGAGACAACTGCCTAGGAAGTCCCTCCGGGGAATGCTAGTGGATGTGCTCTTACTCCCTCGACCCCACATCGCCCCCATATGGGTGACTCGGGGAACCCTAGCCGCCGCCAGTGGGCACCCCCTACTCGAGCTCCTTCATCGCTGTTGTCGTGGTCGGTCGACATGGTGGCGACGGGCACCCTTGTTACCAAAGACTATGGCGGGAAGATTTCGTGGATGCGTGGATGCGTGTAGGAGGGGCGTCTGGTCGGCCTAGTCGTAGGTAGTAATGCCAGTCCAGACGACACACCGCCGAGGTGAGCTGAGCGCCAGGACATTGGCTCTGGGATCTCACAACGATATGGCGGTTGCTGGGCAGCGTGGGATACACCCTGCTGCCCGACGGCCTTGGCTCGGAGCATCGCATGGCGATGGTCAGCGTCCCTCTATGAGTCATTCGACGGTGCCTGGGGTGCTCGGTCAACGAGGTGATGTCTGAGGTGGGCTGTTGGGCGGGAGCCAGATTTTCCGCGTGGCTCGATTTGGCTCCCGTGGTGGTTCTGGTGTGGCTCGTCTCGTTAGCTCCGAGTGGTGCAATTGGTGACAACGATTCTTTCCCAACTAGAAGCTCCCAGGTCTGGTGGCAATGGTGTTGTAGTTGCTCCGGTGTGGCAATGACGCTGCTACCGCTCTAGAGGTGCACAAGTCAGTGGAAGTGCGGGCCGACGTAGATCTCTAGCTATGCGGGTTGATGGTTTGTCAAGGCTTCGGGAAAAGGCCTGCCCGGCTTGCTGGTCAGTGATGATGGTGTTCATGGATATCGTGGCCCTATATGGAGGCGTCGATGTGGAGCTCTTGGACATCCTATAGCCCCGGGTCATGGTGTTCGGTCGAATGCCTAGCTCCCGGTGAGAGGTTGGGCGGCAATGATGTCTCCATGTTGTTACCCTGTTGAGGGCGTCGTCTGGAAGATATTTGACCCATTCATGCTTTCCTTTGGATGGACGTGCACAACGTCATGGTTGGCTGAGGCCGGTTGGTGATGAGAGGATTCCGTGGTGTGGCTTGCGTGGTAGGACCTTGGTAGTCGTCTCCTTCCGGCTTGTATGACTCATCTTCGTGCTAGACTTTCCTGCTATGAAGTCAGAATTGTGGCCTTGGCTTTCTTGTGGCGACAATGACCTATGTGTTGCGGTCCGGTCATGAAGATCTTTTTCAATGATGGTCTTGACCATCTCCTCTTAGGAACTCGTCTTCATAATCAAAGCTGCCAGTCTATCGTGCGTAGAGTCATCTCTTTGGCATATACAGTTGGAGATATGCCCTAGAGGCAATAATAAAAGTGGTTATTATTATATCTTTGTGTTTATGATAAATGTTTACATTCATGCTATAATAGTATTAACCGGAAACATTAATACTTGTGTGATTTGTAAACTAAATTAGAGTCCCTTGTAAAGCCTCTTTATAATACTAGCTTGTTGATTAATAAATGATCGTGGTTTCTCGATCATGAACATGGAGATGTTATTAATAACAAGATCATATCATTAGGAGAATGGTATGATGGACATACTCCTATAGATAAGCGTAGCATTAAGATCAAGTCATTTCAATAGTTCGTTTGCTATAAGCTTTCTGATACATAGTAACCTAATTCCTTCAACCATGAGATCATGTTAATCACCATCACCGGAAGGATGCTTTGATGACATCAAACACCACACCGTAACTGGGTGGCTATAAAGGTGGCATTGAGTGTTCAGAAAGTATGGGTTGAGGCACATGGATCAAGAGTGGGATTTGTCCATCCATATGATGGATAGATATACTCTAGGCCCTCTCGGTGGAATGTCATCCAATTAGCTTGCAAGCATGTGACTGGATCACAAGGGATCACATATCACGGGAACGAGAAAAGAGTACTTATCGGTAACGAGGTTGAACTAGGTATGCAGAGATACCGACGATCAAAACCTCGGATAAGTAAACTATCGTGAGACAAAGGGAAATTGGTATCATATGTAAGTGGTTCATTCGATCGCAAAGTAATCGAAGAAATTTGTGGGAGCCATATGAATTTCCAGATTCCTCTATTGGTTATTGATCGGAGAAGTGTCTTGGTCATGTCCGCATAATTCACGAACCGTAGGGAGACACACTTAAGGATTCGATGTTGTTTAGTAGATATGGAATGTTAGTAGGGACACCGAATGTTGTTCGGAGTCTCGGATGGGATCCGGGATATCACGAGGAGATCCGGAATGGTCTGGAGAATAAGATTCATATAAGGAAAGTCCTATTTCGGAGTTCGGGAAAGTTTCCGATGTTTTCATCGGAGAGGTTCTAGAAGGTTCACCGGTTCGGAAGGAGAATGGTCCATGAATGTGTCATGGGTAAGTGGAATGACTGGATCATATCCTAGGTCACTTGGTGTGTGCATTTGTAAGAGAGAATTAAAGCTCTAAATTGAAAGTCAAACGGGAGTTTGAAAAGTCAAACTGGAATAATGGTTTCCTAGTGGGAGAAGAAACAAGTCCTTCTCTCGATCCAACTTGGGTTTGGGTTTGGATTCAAACCCACCACTCCCAAGGCTGCCCCCCCTCTCATAAATAGAGGGGGAGGGCTGCCCCAAAGAATACAAGACCTAGCCCCTCTCCCCACACTCGAGCCGCCGCCGCCGCAGCCCCGCCGCCGTGCCGACGCCGCCACCGCTCGTCGCCCGCGCGCTGCCGCCACCGCGCCGCCGCCGGTTCGTCGCCACCGCCGACACCTCCTCCTCCTCCCGGTCATCTAAACCCTAGATCTCCGGGAAACCCTAATCCACCATAACTCGCACCGGCTTAGGCGAAGCCCTGCGGGAACTTCCCTCTACTTCCGCCACCACGCCGTCATGTTGCCGGAATCGCGAGGGGAGAACTACAACCTCTGCTCCCTGCTGGAAAAAGGGAGAGTAAGGTCTTCATTGAGTACCGAACATGTGACCGACTGCGGAAGCGCTGCTGGAATGTAGCGCCGGAAGGATCGTCTACACGATCTTGAGATTGGAAAGTGTACGACTACATCACCCACGAGAATCTGCTCTCGTTAACCGCTTTGGAATCTTCGAGGGTGAGTGCTTCTATCAACTCGTTGCTACAATCTAGTAGATAGATCTTGGCTTGTTTGTGTGCATGCGGTAGAATTTTTTTGTTTTCCATGCTACGAACCCCTATAGTGGTATCAGAGCGGTGTCTATATGTAGATCTGTTGCACGAGTAGAACACAATGGTCATTGTGGGTGGTGGTGTTTTTATTATCAATTGTTTTTGTGTACTTTGCATCTTGCGGTATGATGATATGAAGCGGCCCGTGCTAACCTTACATGACATCATTCATGAGACTTACTCCATGCTCAACATGCAACTTGTATTGCATAAGTGGCTTTGCGGGTGTCTGTCTCTCCTATTATAGTATAGATTCAATTTACAACGGGCACTTGATAGTTCAAACATCAACATTGTGGTTCTTGTTCGTAAGTTAGAACGACACTTATTGAAAGCCCCAAACCACGTAAAATATGCAAAGAAAATTAGAGGCGTCTACTTTGTTTTGTAGGGGTGTGCTGTGATATGATATGGCCATGATTGTGATTATATATGATGTATGCAATGTTCCTTATTGTAAGTTGGCAACCGGCAGGAGCCATATGGTTGTATTTTAAATTCCGTTAAGACCTGCGTGTCTATTCAAAGTAGTTGTAATATTGAAGCTGGTGGACGACAACCATGAAACGGCGCCATTGACCTTGACGCCATACCGGTGATGATGGAGATCATGTTCGTGCTTGAAGATGGAGATCGGAAGCACAAGAAGAAAGGCCATATCATATCACATATTATGAATTGCATGTGATGTTAATCCTTTATGCATCTTGTATTGTTTAGTTTGCGACAGTAGCATTATAAGATGATCCCTTAAGCACAAAAAATCAAGTTTTAAAGTGTTCATCCTTAGTAAGCACCGTTGCTAAAGCTCGTTGTTTCGAAGCACCACGTGATGATCGGGTGTGTTAAATTCTGCGAGTGTATACAACGTGAGCAAGCCAGATTTGCTCATGCGGAAGCTAAGGTTTGATCTTGACGAGACTAGCATGTACAGACATGGTCTCGGAACACGGATCACCGAAAGGTAAAGCATGAGTCATATAGTAGATATGGTGAACATGTTGATTGTTCGCCATTAAAGCTGCATCAACTCTCGTGATGATCGGTTTTGATGTGGTGGATTTGGTTCGTGTGATCACTAAAACAATTTGAGGGATATTGTTTTGAGTGGGAGTTCACCTAGATTAATTTTAACTATTAATTAGAACTCAATTTGTCATAAACTTAGTTTAAACTATTGCAAATATGTTGTAGATCAATGGCGGCCCCTACCATCAATTTTAATGCGTTCCTAGAGAAATAAAAGTTGAAAAACAATGGAAGCAACTTCGCGGATTGGTTCCGCAATTTGAGGATTGTCCTCAATACTGGTAATTTGACCTATGTGCTGGATGCACCGCTGGGTGACCCGCCTGCAGCTAATTCTACCGATGAGGTAAAGAATGTTTTCCTCGCTCGGAAGAAGCAGTACTCCATAGTTCAGTGTGCTATCTTGTATGGTTTGGAATCGGAGCTTCAGAAAAGGTTTGAGAACCATGACCCACATGATATTGTCCGTGAACTCAAAATGATATTTGAGGCTCACGCGACAGTTGAGAGTTATGAGGCTTCTGAAAAGTTCTTTAACTGCAAGATGGAAGAGGGCAGCTCCATTAGTGAGCACGTGCTTAAGATGTCTAGGCACGCAAGCAAGCTTAAAAGCTTGGGAATAGTGATTCCTAATGCTTTGGGGATTCACCGTGTCCTCCAATCACTACCACCAATTTACAAGAACTTTGTGATGAACTACAATATGCAAAACATGGACAAGTCGTTGCCAGAACTCTTCTCCATGTTGAAATCTGCAGAAGTGGAGATCAAGAAAGAGCACCAAGTGTTGTTGGTCAATAAGACCACCAAATTCAAGAAGCAAGGCAAGTCTAAGAAAAATGGAAACTTCAAGAAGGGCGGTAAGAAAGTTACCGCGCCGGCGAAGAAGACCAAGGCTAGGCCTAAGCCTGATACTGAGTGCTTTTACTGCAAGGGAGAAGGTCACTGGTAGTGGAATTGCCCAAAGTACTTGGCGGATTTGAAGAACGGCAACCTCAAGAAGAAAGGTATATACGATATACATGTTATTGATGTGTATCTCACTAGTACTCGTAGTAGTGCCTGGGTATTTGATACTGGTTCGGTTGCTCGTATTTGTAACTCGAAACAGGTACTGCAGAATAAACGGAAGCTAGCGAAGAACGAGGTGACGATGCACGTAGGAAATGGATCAAAGGTTGATGTGATCGCGGTAGGCACGCTACCTCTTCATCTACCATCGGGATTAGTTTTATACTTAAATAATTGTTATTTGGTGCCTGCGTTGAGCATGAACATTATAGCTGGATCATGTTTATTGCGAGACGGTTACTTGTTTAAGTCTGAGAATAATGGTTGTTCGATTTATATGAGTAATATGTTTTATACACATGTACCTTTGATAGATGGTCTATTCTTATTGAATCTCGATTGTGGAAATACACACATTAATAACATTGAAGCTAAACATTTGAAATTGAGCGATAACTCGACCTATATGTGGCACTATCGTCTTGGTCATATTGGAGTGAAGCGTATGAAGAAACTCCATTCCGATGGACTTCTTGAATCACTTGATTTCGAATCACTTGAAAGATGCGAAGCATGTCTGATGGGTAAAATGACTAAGACTCCATTTTCTGGTATGATGGAGCGAGCTACGGACTTATTGGAAATCATACATACCGATGTGTGTGGCCTAATGAGTGTAGCATCGCCTGGTGGTTATCGTTATGTTCTTACCTTCACGGATGACTTGAGTAGATATGGGTATATCTATTTCATGAAACATAAGTCCGAAACTTTCGAGAAGTTTAAGGAATTTCAAAGTGAGGTAGAGAATCAACGTAACAAGAAGATTAAATTTCTACTATCTGATTGCGGAGGTGAATATCTAAGTTACGAGTTTGGCGAGCATTTGAAGAAATGCGGAATACTTTCACAATTGACACCGCCGGGAACACCACAACGTAATGGTGTGTCCGAACGTCATAATCAAACTCTCTTAGATATGGTTCGTCCTATGATGTCACTTATAGATTTACCGCTATCGTTTTGGGGTTATGCATTAGAAACAACCTCATTCACTTTAAATAGGTCACCATCTAAATCCGTTGAAACGACACCGTATGAATTGTGGTTTGGGACGAAACCTAAATTGTCGTTCCTTAAAGTTTGGGGTTGCGAAGCTTATGTAAACAAGTTACAGCCAGACAAGCTTGAACCCAAAGCGGGAAAATGTGTCTTCATAGGATACCCGAAGGAAACTATTGGGTATACCTTCTATCATAGAACCGAGGGCAAAATCTTTGTTGCCAAGAATGGATCCTTTCTAGAGAAGGAGTTTCTCTCGAAAGAAGTGACTGGAAGGAAAGTAGAACTCGACGAGGTTGTTAAACCTTCTCTCGAACTTGCGAGTAGCACAGCACCGGAAGTAGTTCCTATGGCGCCTGCACCAATAAGAGAGGAAGCTAATGATGTTGATCATGAAACTTCGGTTGAAGTTACTACGGAACCTCACAGGTCAACGAGAACTCGTACCACTCCTGATTGGTATGATCCCGTTATGAGTGTCATGTTGGTGGATAACACCGATGACCCTGCGACATATGAGGAAACGATGATAAGCCTAGATTCCATTAAATGGCAATAAGCCATGAAGTCCGAGATTGGATCCATGTACGAAAACCAAGTATGGACTTTGGTGGAATTACCGGATGGCCGGAAGGCTGTCGATAACAAATGGATTTTCAAGAAGAAAACAGATGCTGATGGTAATGTTACTGTCTATAAAGCTCGATTTGTCGTAAGAGGGTTTTGACAAATTCAAGGAGTTGACTACGATGAGACTTTCTCACCAGTAGCGAAGCTAAAGTTTGTGAGGATTATGTTAGCAATCGCTGCATATTATGATTATGAGATATGACAGATGGATGTCAAAACGGCGTTCCTCAATGGAGACATTGATGAAGAGTTGTATATGATGCAACCCAAAGGTTTTGTCGATCCTAAAGATGCTAACAAGGTATGCAAACTTCAACGGTCCATATATGGATTGAAGCAAGCATCCCGAAGTTGGAATCAACGTTTTGATAAGGTAATCAAAAGTTTTGGTTTTATACAAACTTATGGAGAAGCTTGTATTTACAAGAAAGTGAGTGGGAGCTCTGTAGCATTCTTAATACTATATGTAGATGACATATTGTTGATTGGGAATGATGTAGACCTTCTTAATAGTGTCAAGGATTATTTGAATAATAGTTTTTCAATGATAGATCTTGGCAAAGCAGCTTACATATTAGGCATAAAGATTTATAGAGATAGATCGAGACGGCTAATATCATTGTCACAAAGTACATATTTGGACAAAGTTCTAAAGAGGTTTGGAATGGAAGATAGCAAGAAAGGGTTCTTGCCCATATTGCCCAATACGACCTTGAGTAAAAATCATTGTCCTGCAACGGCAGAAGATAGAGAAAGGATGAGTAAGACTCCCTATGCCTCAGCCATAGGATCTCTTATGTATGCCATGCTATGTACTAGACCCGACATTGCATATGCTGTTAGTTTGACTAGCAGATATCAAAGTGATCCAGGAGTAGATCATTGGACAGCGTTCAAAAACATCCTTAAGTACTTGAGAAGAACTAAGGATATGGTTCTTTCTTACGGAGGTGATGAACAGCTCGTTGTAAATGGTTACACCGATGCTAGTTGGAACACCGATCCGGATGATTCTGAATCTCAATCTGGATACGTATTTACTTTGAATGGTGCAGCAGTTAGCTGGAGGAGTGCAAAGCAAAGCGTTGTGGCGAGATCTTCAACTGAATCGGAATACATAGCTGCTTCGGAGGCTTCACAAGAGGCGATATGGATGAAGGAGTTCATTGCAGAGCTAGGTGTGGTTCCAAGTGCGTTGGACCCAATGTCTATCTACTGTGATAACATGGGCGCCATAGCCAATGCGCAAGAACCAAGGTCACACAAGAAGCTAAAGCACATCCAGCTACGTTTTCACGCTATTCGAGAGCATGTCCAAGATGGTGACATAAAGATTTGCAAAGCACACACAGATCTAAATGTGGCGGATCCGTTGACTAAACCTCTCCCGAGGGCAAAACATGACCAACACCAAACCGCCATGGGTGTTCGGTATATTACCATGTAATCTAGATTAGTTGACTCTAGTGCAAGTGGGAGACTGTTGGAGATATGCCCTAGAGGCAATAATAAAAGTGGTTATTATTATATCTTTGTGTTTATGATAAATGTTTACATTCATGCTATAATAGTATTAACCGGAAACATTAATACTTGTGTGATTTGTAAACTAAATTAGAGTCCCTTGTAAAGCCTCTTTATAATACTAGCTTGTTGATCAATATATGATCGTGGTTTCTCGATCATGAACATTGAGATGTTATTAATAACAAGATCATATCATTAGGAGAATGGTATGATGGACATACTCCTATAGATAAGCGTAGCATTAAGATCAAGTCATTTCAATAGTTCGTTTGCTATAAGCTTTCTGATACATAGTAACCTAATTCCTTCGACCATGAGATCATGTTAATCACCATCACCCGAAGGATGCTTTGATGACATAAAACACCACACCGTAACTTGGTGGCTATAAAGGTGGCATTGAGTGTTCGGAAAGTATGGGTTGAGGCACATGGATCAAGAGTGGGATTTGTCCATCCATATGACGGATAGATATACTCTAGGCCCTCTCGGTGGAATGTCATCCAATTAGCTTGCAAGCATGTGACTGGCTCACAAGGGATCACATATCACGGGAACGATAAAAGAGTATTTATCGGTAACGAGGTTGAAGTAGGTATGCAGAGATACCGACGATCAAAACCTCGGATAAGTAAACTATCGTGAGACAAAGGGAAATTGGTATCGTATGTAGTTGGTTCATTCGATCGCAAAGTAATCGTAGAAATTTGTGGGAGCCATATGAATTTCCAGATTCCTCTATTGGTTATTGATCGGAGAAGTGTCTTGGTCATGTCCGCATAATTCACGAACCGTAGGGAGACACACTTAAGGATTCGATGTTGTTTAGTAGATATGGAATGTTAGTAGGGATACCGAATGTTGTTCGGAGTCTCGGATGGGATCCGGGATATCACGAGGATATCCGGAATGGTCCGGAGAATAAGATTCATATAAGGGAAGTCCTATTTCGGAGTTCGGGAAAGTTTCCGATGTTTTCATCGGAGAGGTTCTAGAAGGGTCTAGAAGGTTCACCGGTCCGGAAGGAGAATGGTCCATGAATATGTCATTGGTAAGTGGAATGATTGGATCATATCCTAGGTCACTTGGTGTGTGCATTTGTAAGAGAGAATTAAAGCTCTAAATTGAAAGTCAAACGGGAGTTTGAAAAGTCAAACTGAAACAATGGTTTCCTAGTGGGAGAAGAAACAAGTTCTTCTCTCAATCCAACTTGGGTTTGGGTTTGGATTCAAACCCATCCCTCCCAAGGCTGCCCCCTCTCATAAATAGAGGGGGAGGGCTGCCCCAAAGCATACAGGCCCTAGCCCCTCTCCGAGCACCTGAGCCACCGCCGCCGCTCGCCGCTGCCGCCACCCACGCGCCGCCTCCCCGCTACCGCCTCCCCACGCCACCGCCGCCTCGCAACGCCGCCGGTTCGTCGCCGCCGCCCTAGCCACCGCCGACACCTCCTCCTCCTCCCGGTCATCTAAACCCTAGATCTCTGGGAAACCCTAATCCACCATAACTCGCACCGGCTTAGGCGAAGCCCTGCAGGATCTTCCCTCTACTTCCGCCACCACGCGTGCTGCCGGAATTGCGAGGGGAGAACTACAACCTCCGATGCCTGCTGGAACAAGGGAGAGGAAGGTCTTCATCGAGTACCGAACGTGTGACCGACTGCGGAAGTGCTGCCGGAACGCAGCTCCGGAAGGATCGTCTACGCGATCTTGATATCGGCAAGTGTATGACTACATCACCCACGAGAATCTGCTCTTGTTAACCGCTTTGGAATCTTCGAGGGTGAGTGCTTTTATCGACTCGTTGCTACAATCTAGTAGATAGATCTTGGCTTGTTTGTGTGCATGCGTTAGAAATTTTTTGTTTTCCATGCTACGAACCCCTACATATACCTATGTGGGTTTTACTTGCATTGGTATCCAGGGTCGCTATGTGTGCCCTCCCGATGGTCGTGTTCCATGGCAATCGGCAAGGGTGTTTGTAATAGTTTTTGGCCTATTTCCAACCAACCAATTCTTTCAGCTTAATCAATGAAAATGGCAAGACTTTTGTGTTATTTCAAAAAAAACATCGTTAGCACGTCGGAGCTATACCGCACCAGAGAAGAATCTGGTGCTACAACCACTTTCGATACTACCGTATGATAACCCCCAAGTGCAGGGGATCACCATAGTACAATTCGATAAGTATTTGAGTGTCAAACTCATGAGGATATAGAGGTAAACTATCTATTCACTAAAGCCCTATAACCCACTTATATGGCCTTCTATGCAAATCTAGGATCTAAAGTGTGTGTTTGTGGTTATTTTCGGTATTAGCTAGAAAAAAATAAAGTAGTTGAAATAAATACTATAAAGGATCTTGGGCATCTCTAGAACCGTTGCCACGGCGTGGAGGAGAGGCGGCGCCCCGACGGCTCCATAGGGTGGCCCCGTCCCTACGGCATGGAGGCCCTTGCACCTTCTTCTTCCTTGTACATGATAATGGTGTGGAGGAGCTTCTTCCCTCCTTGGGGGCTGCCTAGGAGGGGGATTTTCGTGGCTATGGGTGGATGCCTCCAAAAATAGGGTTTGCCTTTAATATATAGTGGTGGAGATGCAATCTTGGTCATAGGATTGATGCCCCCTTGATCTAAGGGCTCTTGGGCATCTCTAGAACCTTCCTAGGAGTCTCTTGTGTCCTTAATGTGCCCGTCAAGTCATGGTTGGGACGAAATCCTCAAAGATGTAAGGAGTATGAGTCAATCATGTCACATATCATCGGAGTCCCAAAACTTCTTCTGTCCTCCACAGTAATATGGCTATAAAAATGCACCCAGACTCCTATTGGGGCGAATTTTATATCTAAATTGTTGCGCATAAAATTTTCCACAACTTTCCTTTCTACGCTTTTTCCATTGGACGTCATCTTCATGGTCGTTTCTAGCAATCTTCGAAAAAAAGGTTCTGCAGGGACTGATTCCAGAAATTTACAGATTTTACCATAATGAGCGGTTTCCTTTCATATTTGTGTATCTTACACAATAAAGTGTAAACCAAGAACTTGTGTACTTTTGCTAATATTATTAGGTTAGTCCCAATAAACATAATAATATTTCAAAATAATAATGATTTTGAAGCAATAAACGACAAAGTTCATGAATGCATTTTACATGTGAAAGGATACAGATACCGCCTAGAGGGGTGTGAATAGGCGCTTAAAAACTTTTCCGAGAGTTGCTCAACAAAGGCGCAATTAAACTAGTGTTTACTTTGTCGAGCACAAAACCTAGAGCAACTAGGGTTCACCTATGAGCACCAACAACTTATGCTAAGCAATACAAGCAATAATGTAATAGCAAGATATAGATTACTTCAAGCACGAAGTCTATCACAATGTAAAGTGCATAAGTAAAGAGCTTGGGTATAGAGATAACCGAGGCACGTGGGGATGACGATATTTTATCGAGTTCCTCCCAACATGGAGTACGTCTCGTTTGGATAGGAGGTGGCATCAAACCACCAACGCCACAAAAGGCCCCCTTATTCTCCTGTGAATCTCACCCCAACGGGATCGATCCACGCTTGCACTATCGGTGCACTTGTCGGTGGCAATCCGGAACCTCTCACAAGGTTGGGGCACTTCTCCACAACTCAATTGGAGGATCCCAACAAACAAGCTTGGGGAAAGCTCCACAACTTAATTGGAGGCCCCAAGTAATCCAATAACCTACAAAACCACCAAACCTTCTAGGGTTCCAAGAACCCAAGAGTAAAAAGCTTCTCTCCTTTCACTCAATTGAATCCTCACCGAGAACTCGAACCTATGCACCAAATGCAATGGCAAGAACACAAGTAGTGCTCAAATACTTCTCTCCCAAATTCCACCAAAGCTACAAAATCTTGCGGGGGAATAAGAGAGGAAGAACAATGGAGGAAATCCGCAAAAGACTCCAAGATCTAGATCCCAAAATGTTCCCCTCACTTAGAGGAGAGATTGATTGGTGGGATTGTAGATCTAGATCTCCTCTTTCAAATACCTAAAGTATATGCAATAATCAAGGGAGGGATTGAAGGGGAGGAAGCTCAAGAGGGTAAAGAATGGAGGAGAAAGCTTGTAAAACTCGAGTTGTGTCCATTGGGGAAGAAGGGCCCTTTTTATAGGCCCACAGATTTCTGACCGTTTTCTGCCCATTGGGGACCTGTCAGACTTGAGACTTCGACCTACACCAGAGATTCGGCCAACCTCCGGGCCACCTATCAGACTGTCCCAACGCCTTTGGGAACCAAGTGGACCGGAGACTCCGGTCCAGCCACACCGGAGACTTCGGTCTGAGGCATGGACCAAAGACTCCGGTCAGTCTCTAGACCTTCCTCCGGACCACCAATTAGACTGTCCCAGGCAGAATTCTGGAGCTCTCTCCGGGGACTCCTGGGGAACTCCAGACCACACCGGAGACTCCGGTCCACGCAGACCAGAGACTCCGGTTTGGACCAAATAAGAGGCAAACTTCAAATGGCGATATCTAGAGTTTGGAAACTCCGATTAACCCAAAACCAATTTTGTTGGAAAGAGGACAACAAGAGATACCCAAAAAAAATATTGGATACCACCAAGAGATAACATTTCATGTATTATAATGTGAGATACCTCTCTTGGTGAGAAACCGGAAAACCTCAAAGATAAAAGACGCAATATGATATAAAAGGGAAATACGTTTTTGATGAACTAGAGCTTGTTATGAATATTACCACAAGCTCTATAACCTAACATGGATAATATCCAAATAACAACCAAGAAAGTAGGATGCTAAGTATGCAAAGGTTTGAGCTCTCTCTGAAAGATATGATCGAGTTACTCACTTGAGAGACCCTCTTGATAGTACGGTTATCTATCCTATCAACAAGTCCCCGACCTAACACCACGAGACCGGTAAGAAGGAAACCCTATCAATATCATACCTTTGCCTTGCGCATATTTTCCACTTGATCTTGATCTAGACGATCCTGTACTTCTCAAGGTGGAACACCTTTCTTGATTGCTCTCGCACACACTTGCTTGATGAAGACTTGCAAGTTGCTCCCCCATACGACATGGGGAAACATTTACTTTGACCTTGTCTTCATCAATCCATGATCATCGAGGATGGCAAGCTTCAAGCATGATATCTTCTAGATATGGCACATCTTTATCTTGCACAACATTACTTCTAACACCATTTGGATTATGTCTTGAAGATACATATGATGAACTCTATCTTCTTCAAGATACCCTTGCAAAAGGCTCAACTCTCACATGACCAATCTGTGGATTACTCTTTGAACACCTTGGTCACCACTTGATCCTCTTTACTTTCTTCTTCTCCAAACCTTGAAGCCAACATATGGTTCAAGCATTGCCTATGGACAATTCCTGATACAAGCATTAGTCCATGGATATTGTCATTAATTACCAAAACCACTCATGGGGGCCCACATGTTCTTTCAACATGCATCAAGCATCCCCAAGCTTAACCTATGCTCGTCCTAGAGCATAAAGGTGATAAATTTAACTTGGACATTGGAGTTTGTTGTTTTGCTTATTTTTCATTGCCACACAAAGTTCACTAGGTTCAATCTTTAAGGAATAACAACAAGCAAGTGAGCTATAAAGTGATATCGCACTCTATAAACATGCTCAATAATAAGTAGACTTGTGTTCAAACAAATGAGAGGTAAAACAAACCTTCAATCATACTTAGATGAAACTATAGAATTGTTGGAAGACTCTTTCCTATCATTGGCATGGTTTTTTATGCCTTTCTTCTTTGGTCTACTTCTTAGTTTCATGCCCTTGGCCTAGAAGACTCACTTCTTAGATTTATGTCTTCCCTTAAGATATTTTTATATCTCGTACCGAAAGTAAGCATGGATTAAATATGTGCAAAGGCCTATTTAGCTTCCAAACTCTATTTCATTAAGTTTATGATTGAACAATAGTTCATCATTAGTGTTTGGTTACATTTACCCCTATCATTAACATGTTTCCAGTTCAAAGAAGAGAATAATTATAACAAGATAGACATCAAGTTCAACTTTGTCAAACACTTTTGCCTTTTGCAAGGTATCAGTTAACGGTCTTGCCCTCCTAGTAACCAGTGTAAACATTATTCATGGATATTTCAATCATGTCATATGCTCTAAAACAACCTTTGCTTTTCACTTTCCATGGCTATCTGAATCCTCGAGTGCCTACATTTCCAACACTTTCCCTAGAGCATATGTATTAAAATACCCATGACCCTCAGTTTACTCGTTCATTACTAAGTAGAACAAGAGTATCCCATGTCCACTTGTTATCATTCCTTACAATTTTTATCTTACAAAACCATTTTATGTTTCATAAATCATTACCACCTTTTGTGTTTGTGCCTTCAAGTTCCTGGTCACCCCACAACCAACTTCTCTATGACAACCATAACCATAAGAGCAATATTATTTGGAAGCTAAATAAAACAAGACAC
Source organism: Avena sativa (assembly GCA_916181665.1). NCBI lineage: Eukaryota > Viridiplantae > Streptophyta > Magnoliopsida > Poales > Poaceae > Avena > Avena sativa. The sequence goes on from OV702293.1 coordinate 428,722,773, forward strand.
GTGATAAATATACTTGGAATAGCATTGATGCTATATATGTATGTATGGTGTATAGTGTGGGAATTGGTTTTAAGGGTATTTGTATATACAAGAATTTTTGGGCTAGCAAGAAGATCTATAAGCATGCCATTGGATCCGTAGTGCCCAACATTTATCATCACACAATGCTACTTAGTATTAAACATCAATGTATATGAGAAAAAGGTATCACTAAATAAGGCACTATCAAATTATCATTCATTCAAGTATTTGATCTAGCAACACTAAGCATGGCTTTGAATTTCAGCTTTTTTGCTTTCATTCCCTTTTCTTTTGATAGCACATTACTCTTTCTCATCAAGGAATTTAATCATGGGATAGATTTTTTCTGTAGATATTTCCTAATCATGAAAAACATTTATCATGGTGGTTTCATTTATTCTCAAGGAAACATGAAAACTAGACATAAACTAGACAAATGCGCTCCAATTTACTATGATCATTCTATGTTGCTCAAAAAACAAAGTTTAGAGGTTTGCAAATCAAGAGTTTAATAGGACCAGTGGGGTGCCTTGAGAATCCCCAATCTTATGGTCTTCAGCATTCTTGGACAATTCTTAGTGTGGTGTTTCTCCATTCCCTGTCAAAAAAACTTCAACACAAAACTTTCTCCCATTTCTTTTCTACGGGGTGACATTAGTGGTACAAAGATATAGTGATAGCTGTGATAAAATCCCCAAATAAAATTTGGTTTTAAATTTCCAAAGAGTTACTTAAGTGGAAAATATCCATAAAATATCAAAATACTCAAAAAGAGTAAAATCAAAACTCAAAAAGGCCACTCTTGCAACAAAAGACAGATTCTGTCCAAAAAAACAACAGTTGCAGAACTTATTTATTTTGCCCACTTAAACATGTCAGGAATTTTAGCCAATTTTTGTGCATATATAGGATGAAAATTTGTAACTTTAGTACAAAATTTAGCTCAATCGGATTTACAAAAAAAAATTGGTAAACAACATCGTGCAGAAATTTTCAACTCCAAATATATGTTTCAACTTTTAACATCCAAAATGGGTAAAACTTGGTACTTTATTTTTCTATTATTTTAAAAAGAAGATAAAACCTTTATTTTAACATAGAACAAATTTTCAAAAACAAAAACCTTAAAGTAACAAAAATAACCAAGAGAAGCAAACAAAGAAGAAACAAAATATTTTTGTTCTTTGGGTTTTATAAAAACAAGAACCAAATTAAAAAATCATAAAATCTTTTTGTTGTTTTTTGCTTTAAGGAAAAACAAGAAGCAAATAGGAACCAAATGAAGCAAATGGAATACACCACAAAGCATATACACATTAACATTTAAGTCTAACTTTCTTTCTATGCATTGGAATTTTATGTATGAATAAATAGCAGCAAGGTTGTGGTATCCAATACACATAATGATCAGTAGCTTGCATTTTAAATATAATGGAAACATAAAGAGGGTTTTTATCTCTTCCTCTTTAATAATTATTGCAAGCATCAAAAGCAAACTTAATCTCATATTTTTAATAGATTCACCATATAAAGAAAAGTCATCTAATGATCATAATGGATAATCTAACTCAATTCTATCACTTTCATCCTCCCATATATTAGACATAATTGTTCCACATAGAGGACTAGTAGGCAATGAAAGATCATCAACATTATAAGAAGAGCTGTTCATGGGAATTTGTGTGTTACCCTTGTTGGGAGTAGGAGATGGATAGCTACTCCATTCTTCCTCCACTTTTTCTTATTTATCTTTTATCTCCTTTTCAAGCTTAGCCTTTTGTCATCTTGTTCCGTGACACTTTCATCATTATTTCTTGCATTCAAAAAGTTAGTGCCCAAGTGAATATTCAAGATTTCAACATATTTGACTAGCATATCATACACATCACTGTGAGAATTTTCCATTATAACTTTTTGGGGTTTAATTTTATATGCAAGGTACTAAAAATAAACTTGCAATGCAAACAAGAATAGAATCCTAGTGCTACGCTCCCCGGCAACAGCGCCAGAAAAGTATCTTGATAACCCCCAAGTGCAGGAGATCACCATAGTACAATTTGATAAGTATTTGAGTGTTGAACCCACGAGAAGCTGAAGGTAAACTATCTATTCTCTAAAGCCCTACAACCCACTTATATGGCCTTCTATGAAAAGCTAGAACTAAAGTGTGTGTGTGGTTGTTTTTGGTATTAACTGGAAAATAATAAAGTAGTTGAAATAATACTATAAGTAAAATAATGCAAATGAAATGGGCCTAGTGGAGTGGATGTGGATAATATATGAGAGCAAATGTTTGGTAAATTGTTATTTCATTCATTTGGTTGTCACAATCAGTGAAGCACATATATAGTATTTTTATTGTTTCTTCTAGGAGGAGCCATAACTAGGTGTAGCCATATATATGATCAAATACACCATTAGTTATTGATTCCAAGGCCAATTAAGAACAAACAAGGTAATATTAAGACATAAATTCCAACCACTGCATTTATATCTTAGGTCCCCATGATAATACCCCCGTTGATTAACCATGAGTTAATACTACATATATTTCTAAGACTTGGGATTTGGCTTCTGTCAAACCCCGTCTATCCCTCATCCTATCAACATGCAACGGTGACAACCTTGTGTGTCTCCCAACATATGTGTGCACTCATATGTTAGTGCATCAAGATCATCGTAGAAGATAGCATATATTTGTATGCAACCAAAACAAACTAGATCACAATTGACATAACAATTCACTAATCAAACATCAACATAGTCATACAATAGATCATGGGAAAATAATATATTGCATAATATATCATTTTTGCCAAGAGATTATAGTGGGGGATGATGGGATATTGCAGTAGTTGGTGATGGAGGTGAGCCTCCCCATGGGGAGATGATGCCATGGCATGGTGGAGGGGCGGCGCCCCGGTGGCTCCCTAGGGCATGGAGGCCCATTTCCCCTTCTTCTTCATTGGACATGGTGATGGTGTGGAGGATCTTATACCCTCCTTGGGGGCCACGAGGGGGATTTTCGTGGCTATGGGTGGATGCCTCCAAAAATAGGGTTTCCACTCAATATACAGTGATGGAGATGCAATCTTGGCCATGGGATCGATGCCCCTTTGTTCCAAGAGCTCTTGGGCATCTCTAGAACCTTCCTAGGAGTCCTTCTATCCTTAATGAGTCCATCAAGTAGTGGTTGGTCCAAAATCTTCAAATATGGAAGGAGTTTGACTCAATCACGTCACATATTTTTGGAGTCCTGAAACTGCTTTTTTTCTCCACAATAATATAGCTATAAAAACATCCGGACTTCAATTGAGGCAAATTTTATGTCTAAATTGTTGCACATAAAATTCTCCATAACTTTCCTTTATACACTTTTTCCATTGGACGTCATCTTCGGGGTCGTTTCTGGCAATATTAAAAAACGTTCTGTAGGGACAAATTTCAGGAATTTCCAGATTTTACCATAATGAGTGGTTTATTTTCATATTTGTTTATTTCCTACACAACAAAGTGTAAACCAAGAACTTGTGTACTTTTTGAACTATTAGTAGGTTAGTCCCAATAAATATAATGATGTCGTAAAATAATAATGATTTTGAAGCAATAAATGACAAAGTTCATAGATGCATTTTACATGCATCACCATGCTACTGATCATAGTAGCACCTCTTACTCTTTTTTACAAAGGAAATATATTAATATTACGAAGATACTAATTACAAACATCCTCTGCAACAACAAAATGGCATAAAACATTACATACGCACACATCCTAACAACAAAAAAGAGAATGAAGAAAAAATGAGATCCCTCTACAAGGATTAACGCAACACAAACCATAACCAAGGTAGCACCTGAAGTCCAAATTCTCCAAAAGTGACGCCTCTAAGAAGAAAACATGCACAAACACCATCGTCGCCCGATCATAGATCTTAGGATTTTACCCTAGAGAAAGTCCAAGCTCTCAAAACAATGCCTTCAACAAAGCCATTGCCAGACACAATCCAATTAAGGTCTGACCTTGGATTTTCACCTTGAAAGATAAGATCATGTATCCCTCATGTGTTTCCGCTCCCGATTCTCGATGCCACTAGTATAAGTCAAGAATCACCAAGCAATGTCCCCATCACCTCGAAGACTCAGTCCGCCGTTACTAGACCTCGGAGGTTTTCTGCCACTTTCTTCATCATGGAAATCGAAACACCGACATGTCTCATGATGGCAACAAATAACGAAGCTCTGTGTCACTCCCTCGTGAAGTGGAACATCCAAAAATATGGGTGCACTGTTGGAATTATGCCCTAGAGGCAATAATAAAGATGTTATTATTATAATTCTTGTTCATGATAAAGTTTATATTCCATGCTAGAATTGTATTAAGCGGAAACTTTGATACTTGTGTGGTTTATGAACAACACCGTGTCCCTAGTACGCCTCTATGGACTATCTCATTGATTGATGATGGTTAAGGTTTCCTAACCATAGACATGAGTTGTCAATTAATAATGAGATCATGTCATTAGGAGAATGATGTGATGGACATACCCAAATCAAGCAGAGCAATTAGATCGTGTCATCGTGTTTATCTTTGCGAAGCTTTTTCTATATCAAATATTGTATTCCTTAGACCATGAGATAATGCAACTCCCTGGTATTGGAAGAAATCTTTGAGGTCATCAAACGTCATCCTATGAGAGGGTGATCATAAAGGTGTCTCTCAGGTTATCGGAAAGTACTTGTTGGGTTGTATGTATCGAGATGGAATTTGTCCCTCCTGAGTCGGAGAGATATACTTCGGGCCCACTCGATAATCGATATCAACACCGCTTGCAAGCACGTGGTTAAGGAGTTGATCACAAACTGATATCGGATTACAGAATGAGTAAAGTACTTAATGTGAACGAGATTGAACTAGGTATGCGGATACCAACGATCGAATCTCGAGCAAGTTAAATATCGCGTGACGAAGGGAATATAAATATGGGATTAATTGAATCCTGGCATCGTGGTTCATCTGATATGATCATCGATGAATATGTGGGAGTCAATATGGGTTTCCAGATCCCGTTGTTGATTATTGATAGAAGATCATGTCTGCATATTCTCGAACCCGCAGGGTCACACACTTAACGTGTCTCGACGCTAGGATAGAATGGATAATTGGTTTATGAGTTTTTTTGTTCGGAGTCTCGAATGAGATCCAGGACATCACGAGAGGTTCCGGAATGGTCCGGAGAATAAGATTCATATAAAGGAAAGCAGTTTTTGGATTTCGGAATTGTTTCGGAATGTTCGGTATTATACCAGAAGGTTCTAGAAGCTTCCGGAGTGGGACCAACGTGGCCCCACTTGTCGGAGGGGTGTGTGGGCCTACGAGGGAGTGCCCTGGCCGCATTGGTCCAGGGGAACAAGGCCCCATAGGCCCAGTCAGCCAAAACCCTAGGGGACCTTCTAGAAGGGGGGAAGACTTGCCCCCAACTCCACCCTTGGGGCCGCCGCCCTAGGGCTTGGACGAGGGGGCAAGGGGGCCGGCCAGCCCCCTATATAAAGTGGGCAGGGGGAGCACCCTCCCCTCACCCCAAACCCTAGCCTCCAGCTGCTGCCCTACCTCTCTCTCTCCCGACTGCGCGTAGGCGAAGCCCTACCGCAGAAACTCTCCACCATTGCACCACGTCGTCGTGCTGTAGATCCAATCTATATCTCCACCCGACTTGCTGGACCAAGGAAGGAGGAGACATCACGGCACCGTACGTGTGCATCTCTCGGAGGCGTCGCCACTTGCGGCGTTGGATCGGATCGTTTCGTGAGGAGGAGAAGGCTAGTTCGACTACATCACCCACGTTCTGTTGAATGTTTCCGCTGTGCGATTTCTTCAAGGGTATGAAGATCTCATCTATCCCTCTCGTTGATTGCATCTCCTAGATTAGATCTTGGCTTTCCCGTTCGCATCCGTAGAAAATTTTGATTTACTATGCTACGAAACCCTTCAGTGGTATCAGAGCTAGATCTATGCGTAGATGTGTTTCACGAGTAGAACGCAACATGCTTGTTGCGGGCGTTGATGTTTTCTGTTGCAAGCCTCTTGTTGTGTACCTCTTATGACGCGGGATAGTGAGATCGAAGCGGTCCAGGCCAACTTTACGCGACCTCGTTCGCGAGACCTGACATGGTTATACCCCGCGGGTACATGACCTCAGCATACCTGGTCCAGCCCAAGGAAGGCCCATGGCAAATATACGCCGGCCCATGAGAACTTTCGGGTGGCCAAGGCCCATGACGCCTTCGGATCCTTAGAGAGCAAGACTAGAGTAGATAGGAAATTCAAAGGGGTAAACCCTAAAACCTGTAACCGACTAGGTCTGTGCCTGGGACCTGCCTAAGTCTATATAAAGGCTAGGAGGGCACGACCTAGATCTCTGACCTCATACTTTCGCATAGACACCTCCACGCCAGATTGCATCTGCGCACCCCTATAATCATCGGTTTTGCCGTAATCAAGAGCAGACAAGCAGGAGTAGGGTTTTCCCTCCGGGTGCCTGAACCTGGGTAAACCTCGTGTCCCGTGTTGCTTGTTTGCTAACCGTTCCGCGATCTCTAGCATCCCCATCTTATCCAAAACCCAAGTCCATAACAATGGGCATTGACGAGATTAAACCTCGTCAATTGGCGCCGTCTGTGGGAACTGGGGATGCTGATTGTGCGATCGTGACAGTCCCAATCCGAGCAATCTACAACTCCACGGCGACAGAGAGTCACCTCCTCTTCGGCGCTTTCGACTTCACAGCCCACTCACCGGCCACCATGAAGGACTTCGAGCCCGTAGGTGACGGACTCGAGATCCTATTCGGGAGCTTATGCTTCCAGGTGGGGCAAACCGGCACCCTCCGCCTCCTAGAGCGGGTGCCCCTGCCATCAATCAGGCCCGCTTCATGGGCCCCACACTCTGTGCTACGCACATCACCATCAACAGATGAGTCCTATGACATCAGCAGCTACAACTCCGATCTGTGCGATCCGCCATCGGATGAAGGGATCTACGGTTCTGGATCCGAAAGCTGCGGCAGCAGCGGACCAATCTACGAGCGCTACCAATGCGCCATAGTCATCCAGAGCGACATGGATCAGCGAGCACCCAACCCGCCACCTAACCCGCAGGACCGAAATGGCGGGAACAGAAGAAGCTAGTCCCCCCCACCCGAAGGGGACGACGTCGGCCAGGTCATCCGCCTTAGCAAAGAAGGATGGGACTAGGCACTCGCCGCCGTGGCGGGTAACACGATCCTGCCTACAGATGCCTCACGGGACCTGTTGATGGCATGCCACTTGCTCCTGATCGAGGAGCACAAGAAGCAGGTCAAGATGTAGGAGGTGCTTGACAAACGCAAGCAAGCAGCCTCAGAGTCCAGTGCGCGACGAGCTGTGCTCTCCGCCATGGGCATCGGCTCCAGCTCGAACGGCAACCACGGCAAGCACCGCTCCCGGACGGGGAACATGGACCCCAAGGAGCGTCGTGAGGTGACTCGAACCCTCCACGCATCCTTCATGGAGATGGATGCCGACGGCAACATCATCCCGAAAATGCCGCAAGCTACGATCATGGCAGCCACCGCATACCTCGCGTCCCACCCACCTCCGGAGGGGGACCCGAAAAGAGCCATGCACAAGTCCGCACTTACCGGACTCGGACTCGTCGGAGCTGCGCTCCACCAAGAAGCTCCTACAGAGCCAAAGAAGAAAGCTACGATCAGATTCGACCGCAACCCCACTCCTTCATCCGAAGAAGAGGACCATGACCTTCCTCGAAGGCACAAGAGCTCGCACCATCATAGTCGCGATTACGATGCCATAGACGCGCTCACACAGCGCAAAATCGACAAAGCGCGAGCCAAGCGCGCATGCTCGTCTGAATCCAAGATGGATGAAGACGAAGGAGAACTCTGCGGGGCCCTGTGTTTTAGCAGATCTGTTTGATGAACACGGATGCCGTGAAACTTCAAGCTTCCTTCGGATACTCCGAAGTTCGACGGCACACAAGACCCCAAGGCGTGGCTCAGCGACCACCTGTCGTCCGTCAAGCTGCACGGTGGAAACAAGGAAACCTCCATGCAATGCCTTCAGCTACAGCTGACAGGCGCAGCTCGAATCTGGCTTAGCAGCCTATCTTCAGGATCCATCCGAAGCTAGGAGGAGCTGGCTTACAGTTTCATCCGAAACTTCAAAGGCACCAACAAGAGGCCCGTCTCGATCGAGGAGTTGCGAGCCTGCACTCAACAAACGGGCGAATCCATTCGTTCATACATACTGCGCTGGTCCAACACCAAGAACTCCGCGGTGCACATCTCCGAAGAAAGGGCCATCGACGCCTTCAAGGACGGCGTCAAGCGTCGGGACTTCAAGGAGGAACTTGGGCGCGTCAAGCCCAAGACACTCGACCACCTCATGGACATCGCCAACAGGTGGGCCGACGGCGAGGATTCTGTCCACCGGGCGCACTCGGAGGAAGAGGACGACTACGGCTGACGACGGGAGCGCCATAGCAAGTGGAGATCGCGCGTCTACGACGATCGCGATGGACCCGACATGGTCGCGTCCGGCTATGCCGATCGCCGCAACGACGCCAACCGCAACAGCGGTGGATACCGCGGAGGCAATTTCTGCGATGGAGGACGCCCAGCACAGTCGTGGCAGCGTCGCGGTCACGACGATGGACCCTCAGCATACGAAAAACTGTCGGGTCCATGCACCATACACTTCTACATCGACAAGCAGGATGGTAAGAAGAAGGCAAGCCACATGCTCAAGGACCGCCGCGAGTTCCAGAAGCTTAGTGAAAGCATGGTTCAGATGAGGCAGCAAGCCCCAAACCCTGGATTTAGGAACGCACCCGCACCAGGAGAGATAGCGCATGGAGCTCCTCCACCGCCACCTGTAGGAGGACCAAACCAACCAGTCGCACCAGCACAGAACAACGCTGGGCACGGGTATCCCTCGCCGAAAGGAGCACTGATGATCCAAAAGGGGCGCCCAACGAATAGGGTGCAGAAGAAAATCACCCGTCAGATCAACCTGGCCGTGACAGCTCCACCCGCCATCCCTGAGTACCTCAGCGGATCGGAGTCCTGCATCACGTTCAGCCGTTCGGATCACCCTTGCCAGGTCCCTCGCCTAGGTCATGCTGCCCTGGTGCTGGAGGCGCAGATCGGAGGTTTTGAGATGAGCCGCGTATTCATGGACGGCGGCAGCGGCATCAACCTGATGTTCGCAAGCAATCTAACAGCAATGCGGATCCCGCTGTTCAGCCTGGAACAGTCAGACACAACTTTGCACGACATTGTTCCAGGAAAGGGCATATTCCCCCTGGGAAAGATATGGCTCGATGTCATCTTCGGCAAGCCGGACAACTTCCGATGCGAGCGGCTCGAGTTCGAAGTGGTGGACTGGCCATCACAATACCACGCCATCCTCGTGCGTGTATCATTCGCAAGGTTCTTGGCAGTACCACACTACACGTACCTGCTACTAAAGATGCCAGGACCCAGAGGGGTCATCACGGTCCACGGGAGCTTCACCCGATCGGACCACTGCGACAGGGACTTTAACAGAATCTCCCAGTCATTCGGCATGCAAGAGGAGCTCGTAAGGCTCCGCGAGGTGACAGACAATGGGGCACCCCCAGTCGCACGACAAAACGCACCTGATATGTCTTTCGACTCCACCGTCAACACAAAGAAGGTGCAGGTCCACCCGACGGATACCTCCAAGACGGCGTTGATCGCCAACGACCTCAGCCCCGCATAGGAAAGCGCACTCATCGAATTCCTCCGTGAGCGCTGGGAAATCTTCGCCTGGTGTCCTGCGGACATGCCAGGAGTTCCCAAGGAATTCGCCGAGCACGCACTCAACGTCTTTCCAGACACCAAGCCCGTCATGTCGTCCATCCGGAGACAGCCATTGGGATAGAAATCAACAGACTACTCGTTGCAGACTTCATCAGGGAGATTAAAGAAAGCGAGTGGCTCGCCAATACAGTGATGGTCCCCAAAAAGGACACGGACATCCTGCGGATGTGCGTGGACTTCACGTCGCTGAAAAAGCACTGCCCAAAGGACCACTTACCACTCCCTCGGATCGATCAGATCATCGATTCGACTGCAGGATGCGAGAAACTCTCCTTCCTCGACGCCTACTCAGGCTACAACCAGATTCGACTCAAGGTCGAAGACCAAGAGAAAACAGCGTTCATCACGCCGTTCGGAGTATTCTGCTACAACACAATGCCCTTCGGGCTAAAGAACGCAGGTGCCACGTACCAGCGGTGCATGCAGGCATGCCTGAAGAACCATATCGGTCGCAATGTCCAAGTCTATGTCGACGACATAGTCATCAAAACCAGGGAGGCGCGAACGCTCATCGACGATCTCCGCGAGATGTTTGATAATCTCGACCGCTACAGTATCAAGCTCAACCCCGAAAAGTGCGCCTTCGGCATCCCATCGGGTCAGCTGCTCGGCTACTTCATCTCCTAGCGAGGGATCGAGGCGAACCCGAAGAAAATCTGGGCCATAATAGCCATGGAGAAGCCGAAGAATCTCAAGGGTGTCCAGCAGCTCGCAGGGCGAATAGCGGCACTGAGCAGGTTCATCAGCCGCATGGGCGAGAAAGCCCTGCCATTCTACTAGCTACTACGCAAGGCAGACAAATTTGAGTGGACGCCCGAGGCGGACGACGCATTCGAAGATCTAAAGCGGCTGCTCTCCACCTCGCCCGTCTTGGTCACGCCAAAGAAGCGCGAGCCCCTACTGCTGTACATAGCAGCCACACACCAGGTGGTAAGCACCGTGCTGGTGGTCGAGCGACCCGAAGAAGGCAAGACTCATGGGGTCCAACGCCCAATCTACTACCTCAACGAGGTATTGACGCCAACAAAGCAGAGGTACCCTCACTACCAAAAACTCGCCTATGGCGTGTTCATGACGGCTCGTCGGTTGAGCCACTACTTCCAAGAGCACCAGGTGATGGTCATCAATGAGGCACCCCTGAACAGCATCCTGAACAACCCGGAGGCCACAGGACGCGTGGCACCGTGGGGCTTCGAGCTATCGCCTCTTGACATCATCTACGAGAAGCGCCACTCGATCAAGTCTCAAGTCCTCCCGGACTTCCTTGTACACTGGATGGAGCTATAGCTGCCAGACATCCTAGACATGACGCAGTCATGGACGATGCACTTCGATGGCTCCAAGCGTGAAGCCGGAGCAAGAGCCAGGGTCATACTGACCTCTTCGCAGGGAGATAAGATGAAGTACGTCCTCCGGATGAAGTTTCGAGCCTCCAACAACGAGGCAGAATACAAGGCCCTCATCCACGGCATGAGGATGGAAAAAATCTGCGGCGCAACGCGCCTGGTCATCTACGGTGACTCCAACCTCGTCGTCCAGCAGACGATGAACGAGTGCGATGCGCATGCCGCCAACATGATTGCGTACCGCGCACTCTACAACACACTCGAAGGAGGCTTCGACGACTGCGAGCTTCGGCAGGTTGGAAGAGAAAGCAACGAGGAGGCCAACAGACTCACCAACATCGGCTCTACCTGCGCAAGGGTGCCACCAGGTGTGTTCCTCGAACAGATCTGCGTGTCATCCATCAAGCGGAAATTCCCCAAGGGATGACCCGAAGAAGCAGAGCACTCAGGGGCCACGCTACCCAAAGGTCATGAAGGACCCGAAAAACTAGACACAGGTCATGGCAGTCGAAGAAACCTGGACTCGACCGTACCTCCAGTACTTGATAGACGGAGAACTGCCTGATAGCCCAACGGATGCCCGACGCATATCTCGCTGGTCAAAAGCCTTCACCATCATCAATGGCGAGCTGTATAAGAGTAGCATTACGGGTGTACTACAAAGGTGCGTCACCATTGGTGACGGGAAAACCATACTCCAAGACATCCATGAGGGCATCTGCAGCCATCATGCAGGCAGCCGCTCCCTTGTCGCCAAAGCTCTACGAGCTGGATTCTACTGGCCAACGGCCATGAACGACGCAAAGGACATCGTCTGAAGATGCAAAGGGTGATAAAGGTTCGCCGATAAACCACACGCACTCGGGTCAGAGCTCAGGCCCATACCTTTGGCCTAGCCTTTCGCCCAATGGGGCCTCGAAATGATCGGCAAACTGCCAAGGTCCTCGAAAGGGGGGCACGTCTACCTCCTGGTCGTAGTCGACAAATTCACCAAGTGGATTGAAGCCATGCCAGTCACTAACCAAAAGGGCAAGACTGCCGTCAAGTTCTTTGAATCCATTGTCTACAGGTTCAGCGTACCGCATAGCATCATCACCGACAATGGATCGAACTTCATCTCCAAAGAATTCCAAGACTTCTGCGAAGGCCTCGGAATCAACATCACATACGCCTCCGTGGTGCACCCGCAAACGAACGGGCAGGTGGAAAAGGCCAACGGCCTAATCGGCGCTGGCATCAAGAAGCGCCTCATGAGCCTACTCGAGCGACTCGCTGGAGCCAGGACGAACGAGCTACCCTCTGTCCTATGGAGCCTGCATACCACGCCAAACAGCTCAACCGGCTATACGCCGTTCTTCATGGTGCACGGAGCCGAAGCCGTGCTACCAGCCGAAGTACGCCACCAGGCCCCCCGGGTCGTCGCTTATAGCGAAGCCGAATCCATGGCTGCACTCGAAGACGCCATCGACACACTCGACGAAGCGTGAGACATAGCAGCAGCTCGATCAGCGGTGTACCAGCAGAGTCTCCGCAACTACCACAGCAGACGGCTGCGCCCAAGGTCCTTCGTCGAAGGAGACCTAGTTTTGCGACTCAAGCAAGAGCGACCGAAGAAATTCGAGTCGCCATGGGAAGGACCTTACATCGTCACCGAAGTCATCCCAGGTGGCGCCTATCGCCTCAAGCACGTGGAGTCTGGAGTCGCATACTCCAACCCATGGAACGTTGCACAGCTGCGACGGTTCTACCCCTAGCTACCTACCTCTTTACTTTCAATAAGGCTATTCAGCCAACGCTACCCAGCCGAACAATGTACCTTCTCCATTACGATATGAATAAAGCTAAGTGTCTCGCCCCAAAATTTTGTTTTCTATTCGCACTTTTACTCTATACTACAAACGCACTCGGGGGCTCCCCCCACCTCACGATTTCGTCGACTGAGGATAACACGTGTACACCTAAGTAGTTGACCACGTCAGGCTAACGAAAAGGACACGTATGCGAAAAAAGCACTACGTGCTCAAACAACAACCAAACCTTTATAACAAAGGGCAAAACACGCCCAGTCAAATATATACAAATTTTACATCTGTCCTTTTTACAGGTACTACCTATTCTGAAGAATAACTTGAGCACGCTGCTCAAACAGATCTACGATCTATTCGGCATACTGCCTTACAGCCGCATAATGCGGACGCATATCCCACTCGCCACCATCCGACCGAAGAGGCAGCCCAGCCGCCACAACAGACAGATCTAAATCAGGGCGATGCAGCCTCACAAGGGACAGCGCAGCCTTCACCCCTGCGACAAGCTGATGCCGCACCAATTCCTTGACATGATACATGTTCCGAAACTTCGACAGAAGACCAGAGAGGGTTGACGGTGCATCATCTAGCGGAAACATCACATGCAGAACCGACGCAAGTGAAGTCTTCACCTGACGAAGCACCCGCGATACTTGGTGAACGCGATCTTGCACCATCGCAAGGACCATGGAACGGTCACGGTCCATCCAGAAGAACCTGCCGGCTTCCATGTCCTGCTGAGTCAAGCAGTTGATCCGAACAGCAACACGCTCCTTCTCCTCCCTTGGAGAAATGTTAGCACTTGCAGTACTTGCAAAAGAGTAACGGGCAACACGCTCCTTCTCCTCCCTTGAAATGCCAACATGCTCATCCGAAGTAACGTGCAACAGCTCGAAAAACTCACACTGAAGCTGCTCGGACAAGCGAAGCAACTCCGCCATCAAGTACTCCTCTCTGGCAGCGCCCCGATCCGCCCTGGATTTCCAAACCTCAGCATGGCCACGCACCGCTAGCAACTCTCTCTCAAGGCTACGAATACGGTCTCGAAGAAACACAAGCTGCGACGCATCATCCAAGGATGGTCCTAGCTACGCCGCAGACGAAGTGTCAACGGGATCATCACCCGAAGGACCCTAGAGTAACAGAAAGACAAGGATGTGAACACGCAGATAAAGGAGCACAGAACTCAACAAATTCATTAAGTGCAGCAAAAGCCACTACGTGGCAAAAATAGTGTTCATCTAAATAATTACAACAAAAGAAGCTACGACTATCCTACAACTACAACGCCTTGGCCATCGCCAGCCCGACGGAGCCGGACTACCTCGCCTTGGCTTCCCCCTGCTGCCTTAGTGCGTACTCGTCCAGCAGATCAATCAGCTTCGGCCCGTAACGCTTACAGCGAGCAGCATAGGTGGCGAAGGCTACCTCGGACCCGTCAGCAGTCGTCGGCATCCGGGAAGTGACCTGATGAAGGTCCAGCTCCGCTCCAGCCGCAAGGCAATCGCCAGCCCGACGAAAGCACCGATGCTCTTCTGCTTGCGCTTGTACGCCGCAGGTGCTTCGGCTGACAGCGCCTCCGCCAAGGCATCAACATCATCAAGGGCCACGCCCTTGGGGATAAGATCCTTGTAGAAGCGCCCAAGGACCTCCTTAGCCCTGGCAAGGGAGTTGACGACAGTGCTGCAGCGATCTTCGACCGCCGCAGTAGCATCATCCAGAGCACTCCCGTGCTCCAGAGCACCGCGATCAAGCTCGATGCCCGCGGCATCTGAGACAATAAGGAAGCAGAATGAACGAAAGCACTGCAAAAGAAAGATAAGGAAATCAAAAAGATGAAGGTGAAGATACTCACCTGAAACAGCCTTGGCAGCCGCCATAAGCTTGTCGGCCACCTATCTTTCGCGCGCAGCCGCGGCGGTGGCGAGCTGCTCCTCACGGTCCGTAGCCTCTTGCTGCAGGCGCTCTTTCGCCTCGGCCGCATTGGTCAACTCCAGCTCGAGGCGCTCCCTTGCACCAACGGCGACCTCGGCCTTCTTCTCCGCTTGATCGAGGCTCTTTTTGAGAGCATCAATCTCACGAAGGGAGGTGTTGTGATCCTCTGCAATAAAACAATACAAATGTCGGATAAGCAGGACAGGAATGCAGGAAGAAGCAAAGACCAAGGCATAAAAGTACCTTGAAGCCGTTGGAGGCTGGCCTCTAGCGCCAGGTGCTGCTGCACCAGTCGATTGGCATCCCGTGCAAAAGGCTGCAGAAAAAAGACCTACTAGTCAAAAGATGGGCTCGGGGGCTATGCCCAAAAGAACAAGCAGAAGCAAGTTACACACACGAAAGTACTCGGGGGCTCCCCCCAAGACTTGAAGGAAGAACGAACAACAAACTACCCTACAGATGCCCGGGGGCTCCCCCTGAGGTAGGAAGAAAGGAGAAAATCAATGGACCATCCAAAAAAGGCTCGGGGGGCTCCCCCCGTGGCAGGAAGCAGAGTTACTTACATGATTCGACGGCGACTCCGAAGGTCCGCTGGCAGCCTTCTGAGGCGCAACCACCCAAACCTCCTGCGGAGAAGGGTCTGGAGTAGCGCCTTCAGAGGTGGCCACCGTCTGAGGAGGAGGAAGCACGACTTTCGACTCCCCCATCATCTCTCGAGCACCATCACTGGAGGAGTCGTTGGAGGAGTGGCTGCACAAGGATAAATTAGCACAAGTACACAGTAAACAGGCAAGAAAAGTCAATACAGGACTAAGGAAACTTACGAGTCAAGCTCGCTCAGGTCGAACACGGGAGGGGTCCTCCGGACCTTCTTCTCCTCTTTCTTATCTTCCTTATTTTCTTCCTTCTTCCGCTTCGCCGGCGAGTGCGGTGCCACAGCCCGCACAGGAACGGCAGGAATCGGAGAGAAAGAGCCCCCATGCCCATCACTGTGACGATCAAGGCACAGTGGGTTCCTAGGAGTCGAAGGAGTCGAGGCATCCGAAGACTCGCTGGAGCTCCGTGTCCGCTTGCGAGTGTGGTCCTCGCTCGACTCGTTGGCTTCTTCAGCCGGAGATCATGCCGATGGCAGCTCGGACATGGAATCCACCACCTCATTGTCCGGTGCAGCCGGAAACAATTCGGGAAGCAGTGGCGACAATGCAGTCGAAAATTTGTTAGCAAACAAATACAAGAACAATGCAGTCAAAAATAGCACTACGCGCACGTCCTGGATCTACACCTGTGGAACAGGACGCGAAGCAGAGAACGGAGAAGTCAGCGACTTCCCCGGGATATCCTCTCCAGCTTTGAACTTCAGCAGCGGGCGAAGGACACCGTCGAGATCTCCCCTGGAGAATTCTTTAGCCGAAACCCTTGTAGGGTCACGCCGACCAGCATAAAGGAACATCGGGTGCGCCCTAGCCTGGAGCGGTTGCACCCGACGTTTGAGGAAGGTGCGGATGATATCCACACCGTTCACCTCCTTATCGGGAATCAGCTGGAGATCCTCCACCCGACGATAGAGAGACTCTATCTCCGCTACCTCACCATCCAAGATCTGGTTCTTCCAGGACCTCTTCGACTCGATCTTTTGGGAGGGGTCGAAAGGAACAGGACCAAAATCTTGCCCAGCCACCATGGAGTCGTGGATGTAAAACCATCACCTCCGCCAGTACTGGACAGATTCAGACATGGAAAAAGAAAAGAAAAGAAGATTGGGTTTGAGAGAGATGATGCAACCCCCAATGGGATAAACACCATTAGAACCAGACAACCTCTTAACGGAATAGAGTTTCCGGAAGAGGCCAAAGTGCGGCTCGATACCGAGCCAGCACTCGTAGAAAGTGATGAAACAGGCAATGTGCAGAAGAGAATTGGGGGAAAGATGATGCAGCTGGATGCCGTAAAGAAAAAACAGTCCACGAAGGAAGTCGTGGACTTGGAAGGAAAAGCCTCGAAGAACAAAAGCAACGAACATAACCCGAAACCCAACGGGGGGACGGGGAATTACCTCGTTGCCTGGGAGTTGGACGGCCTCCCTATCTTGCGGGATTAAGCCCCGCTCATGAAGCATGCAGAGATCACTCTCTCGCGTCTCTGATCGCTGCCAGCCACCGTCGGTGACACGGGTGGCGGCAGCACTCTTCTTGCCTCCAGCAGCGCTGGTACCAACCACAGAAGAAGACTTCTTGGGCTTCCCCATTACGGTACGGTGGCGCCGGCGGTGAGAGCGTAGGATTGAGGATGGAAATGCCCGAGGATATTCCAGCGCGCAGCAAGACAATCTCAGAGAACAACGGAGCAGTGAAACGATAATGGCTGCGGTGAAAAAGATTAAGTTTTTCCCCAACGATTATAACGATGAAGACGATGCACGATAACCGTCCATCAAGAAGACCTAACGCCAACGGCAAGATCTGACCGTACACGTGTCAGCATCGCAACGAACCGTCGCTCACACGCTGTCCACTACGCGCGGAAATCGAGGAGACGCCGTAATTATCTCCATGCCGCATGTGACCGGTCAATTCAAGGTCAGAAAGTGGGACCCATGTTCGTCCAGTCACGTCATCTCTGGCGCAGCAGATGCTTGAGGTCACCGATCATCAGCAATGACGTCATCAACAGCTATACTAACAGCAGTCACAATTTCTTAGGATTTAGAGCTAAAAGTACTCACTCGAATCTATGATTCAATTAACTACTTGGGGGCTACTCCTATCAGGAGCGCTGGCCGTGCACCCAAAAAATGAACAACACATTACAACACTAAATTGTTTCTTCGAGTCCTACGTCGAGTCTGCGACTCCACTACGGACTCGGGGGCTACTCCCATAGGGAGGATGGATTCCATTATTCGAAAAATTTGTGTCCTACGGACCTGACGCTAAACAATGACTGAATTAAAGTCTCTGCTCGAGTCTACGACTCGAACAGACACTCGGGGGCTACTCCCATAGGGAGCGTTGGTCGCGCACCCTATGAATTTTCGACTGCGATCCTTCGGGTCAGCATGCAACATTTTTTCGGCAACTTTGCCCCAATTAAATGCTAAGTGAGAAACATTCTCCTTGGCCACCCGAAACACCTCTGCGGTGATAAACATTCGGATGCTGTGTCTGCGATGCAAAGATAAGACCTACAGATAACATCTGATGGCCTGACAACGCACACGACTGCGCTCTGCTAGTATGAATCTGTGCCAACAGGCGCGATGGAAAATCCCGATGGACGTGTTGGGTACATTAATTAAATTCACTGGAATTCCACTCCTATAAGTCCTCCGCGGCCTGAGTTGAATTACGCCAGCATATGTTCCGGGTTCGAGTCGAGGGACTCGAACCTAAAGAAGATCGTGTTGTTTTGTCCTAAGACAGTTAACTAACCCTGATCCGTCGGGTGAGTCAGGCACACGCATCAACAATCCCTACACATTTCTCTTGAAAGACAGAGTTGCGCCCGAAGGATTGAAGAGTCCTCAGCCGAATCAACGATTCGACTGATCACTCGGGGGCTACTGACATGGTTATACCCCGCGGGTACATGACCTCAGCATACCTGGTCCAGCCCAAGGAAGTCCCACGGCAAATATACGCCAGCCCATGAGAACTTTCGGGTGGCCAAGGCCCATGACGCCTTCGGATCCTTGGAGAGCAAGACTAGAGTAGATAGGAAATTCAAAGGGGTAAACCCTAAAACCTGTAACCGACTAGGTCTGTGCCTGGGACCTGCCTAAGTCCATATAAAGGCTAGGAGGGCACGACCTAGATCTCTGACCGCATACTTTCGCATAGACACCTCCACGCCAGATTGCATTTGCGCACCCCTGTAATCATCGGTTTCGCCGTAATCAAGAGCAGACAAGCAGGAGTAGGGTTTTTCCTCCGGGGGCTTGAACCTAGGTAAACCTCGTGTCCCGTGTTGCTTGTTTGCTAACTGTTCCGCGATCTCCAGCATCCCCATCTTCTCCAAAACCCAAGTCCATAACAATGGGCATTGACGAGATTAAACCTCGTCAAGACCGGCTCCGCACTTGACGTGTGGCTTGTTCCACACATGCGGCTGGTGGATGCCAGTTTCTCTCACTATAGTAGTCATGGGATTTACACCGGATGTTGGCAACCATAATATCACCGTTGTGGCTTTCCGTAGGTAAGAATCGTTCTTAGCTTGTTACTCCCATTAGCCACGTAAAACATGCAACAACAAAGTAGAGGCGTCTAACTTGTTTTTGCAGGGAGTGTTTTGTGATATGGTATGGCCCAAGATATGATGTGTATGTTGTATGCAATGATCATGTTTTGTAATATTTTACGACTTGCATGTCGATGAGTACACAACCGGCAGGAGACATATGGTTGTCTTTATAATTGTGTATGACCTGTGTGTCAACTTCTTATAAAGCATGTAATAGCTTTACTTTATCGCTAAGTAGTTAGCAATAGTTGTAGTTGCTATTCATGGTGGAGGCAATCATGGTGGAGTGATGGAGATCATGCTGGCGCGCACAAGATGCAGATCATTGCGCGGAGATTGGCTATACCATGTCACATAAAATAATATGCATGTAATGTTTATCCTTTTATGTATCTTATTATGCTTAGATCGCGACGGTAGCATTATAAGATGATTCCTCACTTAAAGATCAAGATAAAATTGTGTTCTCCCCATGTATGCACCGTTGCGAAAGTTCGTCTTGTTCAAGCACCTCGTGATGATCGGGTGCTATAAACTCTACGTTCAAATACAGCGGGTGCAAGCCAGTTTTGCACACGCGGAAATACTTGGGTTTGACTTGACGAGCC
This sequence comes from Avena sativa, assembly GCA_916181665.1. Taxonomy (NCBI): domain Eukaryota; kingdom Viridiplantae; phylum Streptophyta; class Magnoliopsida; order Poales; family Poaceae; genus Avena; species Avena sativa. Next base: position 428,742,632 of record OV702293.1, read on the forward strand.
TAGCATGTACAGACATGGCCTCGGAACACACGAACCGAAAGGTTAAGCATGAGTCATATGAATGATATGATCGACACTTTGTTGTCCACCATTGAAACCACATCTCTTCTCGTGAAGATCGGATTAGGTGTGGTGAATTTGGATCATGTTCACTAAACAACTTGAGGGATGTTGAATTTAGTGGGAGTTCATCTAGTAATTTGATTAAGTTGAACTAGTTATCATGAACATAGTCTAAATTGTACTTGCAAATTTTGTAGATCAAATGGTTAAGTCCAACTTCAACTTTAACGTTTTTGCTGAGAAAGAAAAGCTTAAGAACAATGGGTCTAACTTCACCAACTGGTTCCGCAATCTGAGAATCATTCTCGCTGGCGGACAAAAGGACTATGTCCTTGAGAAAGCGCTAGGTGACGCCCCTGCTATAGATGCGCCGGCTGATGAAAAAGCTGTTTATCAGTCACGCAAAGATGATTATGGTGTGATTAAGAGCACCATGTTGTTTTCTATGGAATCGGACCTTCAAAATCGTTTTGAGGAGTTCGCCGGGCCCTTTGAGATTCTTGAGGAACTGAAAACCATGTTTTAGACTCAGGCCCGTTCTGAGAGATATGAGACCTCTGAGAAATTCTTTAACTGCAAGATGGAGGAAGGGAGTTCCGTTAGTGAGCGCGCCATTAAGATGTCGGGCTACACTCAACGTCTTGAGCAACTGGACTGCAAGATTCCATAAGAGCTCAAGATTGACAGAGTTCTGCAATCACTCCCTCCTAGCTACAAAGGTTTTGTAGTTACTCACAATCAGATTGGTTCCACTGATACGATCACTGAGCTCTTCGCTAAGCTGAAAGCTGCGGAGGTGGATATCAAGAAAGATAATCATGTGTTGATGGTCAACAAGCCCCCTAGCTTTAAGAAAGGTCAAAGAAGTCCTTCAAGAAAGGCAGCGGCAAGCGCGTTGCCCCTGCTGAGAAGAAGCTCAAGTCTGGACCTAAGCCGGACACTGAGTGCTTCTATTGCAAGGACAAGGGTCACTAGAAGCGCAACTGTCCGAAGTACTTAGCGGGCAAGAAGGCTGGCACCATTAAAGGTATATTTGATATACATGTTATTGATGTTTACCTTACTAGCGCTCGTTGTAGTGCCTGGGTATTTGATACTGGTTCAGTTGCTAATATTTGTAACTCGAAACCGGAGCTACGGAATAGACGGCGGCTAGCAAGGGATGAGGTGACGATGCGCGTTGGCAACGGATCAAGAGTTGATGTGATGGCCGTCGGCACGCTCTCCTTAGTTTTACCTTCGGGATTAGTTTTAAACCTTAATAAATGTTATTATGTGCCTGAGTTGAGCATGAACATTATATCTGGATCATGTTTATTGCAAGACAGTTATTTATTTAAATCGGAGAATAATGGTTGTTCTATTTATATGAATAACATCTTTTATGGTCATGCACCTGCTGTGAATGGTTTATTTCTTCTGAATCTCGAAAGCAATGAAACACACATCCATAAAATTGAGGCTAAGAGATGCAAAGTAGATACTGATAATTCAACTTATTTGTGGTACTGCCGTCTAGGTCATATTGGTGTAAAACGCATGAAGAAACTCCATTCTGATGGACTTTTGGAGTCTCTTGATTTTGAATCATTAGACACGTGCGAGCCGTGCCTCATGGGCAAGATGATCAAAACCCCGTTCTCCGGAATAATGGAGCGATCAACGGACTTGTCAGAAATCATACATACCGATGTATGCAGACCAATGAGTGTTTCGACGCGCGGTGGACATTGCTATTTTCTCACTTTTACGGATGACTTAAGTATATATGGGTATATCTATTTAATGAAACATAAATCTGAAATGTTTGAAAAGTTCAAAGAATTTCAGAACGAAGTGGAAAACCATCGTAACAGAAAATTAAATTTCTACGATCCGATCGTGGAGGTGAATATTTGAGTTATGATTTTCTCACGCATCTTAAAGCAAGCGGAATCGAAACTCACGCCACCCGGAACACCACAGTGCAATGGTGTGTCTGAACGCCGGAATCGAACTCTATTAGATGGTGCGATCGATGATGTCTCTTATAGATTTGCCGTTATCATTTTGGGGTTATGCATTAGAAATCGCTGCATTCACTTTAAATAGGGCACCATCTAAATCCGTTGAGATGACACGGTATGAAATGTGGTTTGGTGCTAAACCTAAGTTGTCGTTTCTTAAAGTTTGGGGATGCGAAGCTTACGTCAAGAAGTTGATGCCGGACAAGCTCGAACCCAAAGCGGAGAAATGCGTCTTCATATGATACCCTAAGGAAACGATTGGGTATACCTTCTATCACAGATCCGAAGGCAAAGTGTTTGTCGCAAAGAACGGATCCTTTCTTGAGAAGGAGTTTCTCTCGAAAGAAGTGAGTGGGAGGAAGGTAGAGCTAGACGAGGTTATTGAACCTTCTCTCGAGTTGGAGAGTAGCGCAACACCTGAAATTGTTCCAGTGCCGTCTGCACCAACAAGAGAGGAAGCTAATGATGAGGATCATGAAACTTGGAACGATGCTGCTGCTGAAGGTCGCAGGTCGACAAGGTCATGTGCCCCTACTGAATGGTACGGCAACCCTGTCTTAACCGTCTTGTTGGTAGACAACAATGAACCTGCGAACTATGAGGAAGCGATGATGATCCCAGACTCTGAGAAATGGCTAGAGGCCATGAAATCCGAATTGGGATCCATGAGTGAAAACCAAGTATGGACTTTGGTGGACCCTCCTAGCGACCGAAAGGCCGTTGAGTGCAAATGGATCTTCAAGAAGAAAACAGACGCGGATGGTAATGTTACTATCTATAAAGCTCGACTTGTCGCGAAAGGTTTTTTGACAAGTTCAAGGTGTTGACTACGATGAGACTTTCTCTCCCGTAGCGATGTTTAAGTCCATTCGGATTTTATTAGCAATTGCTGCGTTTCATGATTATGAAATATGGCAGATGGATGTCAAGACTGCGTTCCTCAATGGCAACATTGATGAAGAGTTGTATATGATGCAGCCCGAAGGTTTTGTCGATCCTAAGGATGTTGATAATGTGTGCAAACTTCAGCGTTCCATTTATGGACTGAAGCAAGCATCTCGGAGTTGGAACCTTCGTTTTGATCAAGTGATCAAGAGCTTTGGATTTGTTCCAAATTGCTACGAAGCTTGTATCTATAAGAAAGTGAGTGGGAGCTCAGTGACATTTTTAGTACTATATGTGGATGACATATTGATTATTGGAAATGACATTGATATGCTTAATGATGTGAAGAGTTATTTCAACAAATGTTTTTCAGTGAAAGACCTAGGAGAAGCTGCTTATATATTAGGCATCAAAATCTATAGAGATAGACAAAGACGTCTAATAGCTTTAAGCCAAAGTACATACCTAGACAAAGTTCTGAAAAGGTTCAGAATGGATAAAGCAAAGAAAAGTTCATTGCACATGTTGTCAGGTAAGATATTGAGCAAGGCTCAGTGTCCGGCTACGGTAAACGATAGAGAAACTATGAGCAAAGTGCCATATGCCTCGTCCATAGGTTCTATCATGTATGCCATGCCGTGTACTAGACCGGATGTGTCCAATGCTCTTAGTTTGACGAGCAGATACCAAAGTGATCCAGGAGTGGAACACTGGACAGCCGTAAAGAACATCCTAAAGTATTTAAATAGGACTAAAGAAATGTTCTTGGTCTATGGAGGTGATGAGCAGCTCGTTGTAAAAGGTTACGTCGACGCTAGTTTCGACATCGACAAGGATGATTCTAAATCTCAGACAGGATACGTTTATATTTTAAATGGAGGAGCTATGAGCTGGAGAAGCTGCAAGCAAAGCGTGATCGCGGGATCTACAGTAGAAGCGGAAGACATGGCTGCTACAGAAGCGTCAAGTGAAGGAGCTTGGATCAGGAACTTCATCACTGAGCTTGGTGTGGTTCCAAGTGCCTTGGACCCACTGGAGATATTGTGCGACAACACTGGCGCCATAACACTAGCTAAGGAACCAAGATATCATCCAAAGACCAAGGACATCAACCGCAAGTTTCATATAATTAGAGATTATATATCAGATGGAGATCTGAAGATTAGCAAAGTACATACGGATCTGAATGTCGCAGATCCGTTGACTAAACCTCTTCCACGAGCAAAACATGATCAGCACCTTAGTGCCATGGGTGTTAGATTGTTGCCAGATATAAACTTGATTATTGACTCTAGTGCAAGTGGGAGACTGTTGGAATTATGCCCTAGAGGCAATAATAAAGATGTTATTATTATAATTCTTGTTCATGATAAATTTTATGTTCCATGCTAGAATTGTATTAAGCGGAAACTTTGATATTTGTGTGGTTTATGAACAACACCGTGTCCCTAGTACGCCTCTATGGACTAGCTCATTGATTGATGATGGTTAAGGTTTCCTAACCATAGACATGAGTTGAAAATTAATAATGAGATCATGTCCTTAGGAGAATGATGTGATGGACAGACCCAAATCAAGCAGAGCAATTAGATCGTGTCATCGTGTTCATCTTTGTGAAGCTTTTTCTATGTCAAATATTTTATTCCTTAGACCATGAGATAATGCAACTCCCTGGTATCAGAAGAAAGATTTGAGGTCATCAAACGTCATCCTATGAGAGGGTGATCATAAAGGTGTCTCTCAGGTGATCGTAAAGTACTTGTTGGGTTGTATGTATCGAGATGGAATTTGTCCCTTCCGAGTCGGAGAGATATACTCCGGGCCCACTCGGTAATCGATATCAACACCGCTTGCAAGCACGTGGTTAAGGATTTGATCACAAAGTGATATCGGATTACGGGACGAGTAAGTACTTGCTGTGAACAAGATTGAACTAGGTATGCCGATACCGACGATCGAATCTCGGGCAAGTAAAATATCGCGTGACGAAGGGAATATAAATATGGGATTAATTGAATCCTGGCATCGTGGTTCATCCGATATGATCATCGATGAATACGTGGGAGTCAATATGGGTTTCCAGATCCCGCTGTTGATTATTGATAGAAGATCATGTCTGCATATTCTCGAACCCGTAGGGTCACACACTTAACGTGTCTCGACGCTAGGATAGAATGGATAATTGGTTTATGAGTTTTTTTGTTTGGAGTCTCGGATGAGATACAGGACATCACGAGAGGTTCCGGAATGGTCTGGAGAATAAGATTCATATAAAGGAAAGCAGTTTTTGGATTTCGGAATGTTCGGTATTGTACCGGAAGGTTCTAGAAGATTCCGGAGTGGGACCAACGTGGCCCCACTTGTTGGAGGGGTGCGTGGGCCTACGAGGGAGTGCCTTGGCCTCATTAGGCCAGGGGAACAAGGCTCCATAGGCCCAGCCGGACAAAACCCTAGGGGAAACCCTAGGGGACCTTCTAGAAGGGGGGAGACTTGCCCCCCACTCCACCCTTGGGGCCGCCGCCCTAGGGCATGGAGGAGGGGGCAAGGGGGCCGGCCAGCCCCCTATATATGGTGGGCAGGGGGCGCACCCTCCCCTCACCCCAAACCCTAGCCTCCAGCTGCTACCCTATCTCTCTCTCTCCCGACTGCGCGTAGGCGAAGCCCTGCCGCAGAAACTCTCCACCATTGCACCACGCCGTCGTGCTGTAGATCCAACCTATCTCTCCACCCCACTTGCTGGACCAAGGAAGGAGGAGACGTCGCGGCACCGTACGTGTGCATCTCTCGGAGGCGTCGCCACTTGCGACGTTGGATCGGATCAGATCGCGAGGAGGAGAAGGCTAGTTCGACTACATCACCCACGTTCTGTTGAACGTTTCCGCTGTGCGATTTCTTCAAAGGTATGAAGATCTCATCTATCCCTCTCGTTGATTGCATCTCCTAGATTAGATCTTGGCTTTCCCGTTCGCATCCGTAGAAAATTTTGATTTACTATGCTGCGGAACCCTTCATGCACAAGACCGAATACCATCTAATCCAGCAATCTGCATAAATAGACGCCCAATGGAGATCTTCGGTTGAGCCTTTCGAAACTCGTCATCGCCCAGAAGAACCATAGGACCACCACCATATTCGAGAAAACCAGCAGGGCCCATGTCGTTGGTCGGAGCAGCAAAGGAGGAGGAAACCGCAACAGCATCCACGAGATCCATCCATGGCGGTTGACCGGCCTAGATCGGACCCTAAGGCCAGATCATTGACCCATGCCATGCCACTGGAGGATCTTATCGAAGCTCCCCGCAGTCCGTCGCTAACCCACCGCTTCGGCTTCAGGACCCCACCAAGAAGGCCGCTCCGACCATTACCGCCACCGCCGCCCCACGACTATTCATGAAGTTGTTATCGTAATATCTTCACCTCCCCTTTGTCCTTTGTCGGAGGGTTGATACCTTCGATACAGATTGCCGATGTGGTATAGCTTGTCTTTTCCCTAAAAGACCTATGTTTATCGAACTTTGGGAATAATTTGCTATGGGAACAAGACCTTGAAAACTCGTACTTCCTATGATCTAAATTAATGGTCCAGATTTGTCTAGATTCGGATGTATCTTAGACTGTATCAGGGAGTAGTAACTTTGTTTACGGGACTTTTCACATTTACTCTTTATGGTTTGTATCAATTGATGCAGATAGGCTAGGCCTAAGAATGAGGCCTAAGAATTCACATGCAGTTGTGCATGTATGTAAAGGATAAATATAATAAGAATAACCTTGTTTATGGTTTGTGATTAAATAATGATAAAGAATATGGACGGTACGTTCTGTAGCTATTATATTATTTGTCAGCCATGTCTACTATAGTAATGAGTAATAGAGCTCAAAATTCGATGAACCGAAATATGGTGCTGTTACAGTTGGCGATAATAAAACCAAAAGCGAAAACATGAAAATTTCATGTCTGAACGCCACCGACATTGTCCCCGAAGAATGCATTTGAAGGTTAGAAACTGGGCATGGTACAGTACTCTTGCTACATGAACTGTTATGCTGTGGCATAGCACGAGCATTTGAACAAGAAATTGTTGCAAACGTTGATACTAGTGATATCTGGCTGGAGACCGGCAAGAGCAACGCGACTAATGCCGACCAAAATGAAATGGATGTAAATTTGCGATGACCCCCATGCTACATTTGGAGGTTAGAAACGTTCGATGGCAATTAGAAAGGATCAAATGAGAGCACATGGCGAATCCTGGAAAGAAGGAAGCACATGGAGAGAATGCATCAGGAAGGAAGGATGCACAAGCAAGAGTTCTGGAGGTCAACCATTCAGGATAGAACTATCCTTCAAAATACTATTGGGCGTGATGCATGGAGTTGCTAATACATGTATCACCTCATTCCTTCATATGTACATAAAGCAAATTCAAACCTAGTGCAATAAACATACCAAAACGCAGTGACATAAGCATTAGGTAATGAATAATATGTATATGGAAGCTGGTAGCAAACAAACTCAAAGTTACTACTCTAGTAGTATTATACTCGCTCCGTTTATAAATATAAGATGTTTTAGGTTTGTGAAGGAGATGTATCTAGACACATTTTAGTGTCTAGATTCATTTGAACCTATACACTAAAAGGTGTCTAGATTCATCTCCTTTACAATTCTAAAACATCTTATATTTCTAAACGGAGGGAGTACATAGAGTTGAATAAAATGTGATTGGAAGATGGTAGCCTCTTAACTATTGGCCATGACAATGTCAAACCATCAAAATGACCATTCGGATTGAAGCCTAGAAAGCAATCTCAAAAGTCACAACCATGACATCCGAAGATATCAGCAGCGTTCACAGTGCCATTTCTAGTGCTCCCTCGTCATAAAAAAGGATGTCACAAATTTGTCTAAAATTGATTGTGTCTAGACAATATATATAAATACATCTAAATTTAAATAAATTTGCGACATCCTTCCTTTTTAGGACGGAGGGAGTACAAATAAATCTTCAACCAGACGAGAAACTCCACTGGACAACCAGGTCTATAAATCACTGTTTTCCCTCACGACTATGAATAAAAGTCCAACAAAAATCGAAGCCCAAAGTCAAGAAAAAGACTGGCAAATTGCAGCTGCTACGGCATTAGACATTTGGATGCACAAGCTCACTCCAATCCTGCTAGATTACAGGTCTGGCGATATGAATAAAAGTCAGACGGAAATTTAAGCCCAAATTCAAGGAATAGACTAGACTGCTATGACTAGTGATCATCTAAGTTCCCACTAGCATAAACCTTCACACCGTCTGAAATGTCGTTTCTGAATTGTAGACAATTGACAATTCCGATATTATAGCACTCAACCATCCACATATACCATACTTCGAAGGCTTCATGTTAGCTAACACGACCATCGATAAATCGCAATCATGAACAAAACTGAGTGCAATACTACGTTAGGAGCCACTTGGAATTTGATTGGAGGTAGAAGCGACGACATTGTCAGATATCTATTCAGTCATTAATACATAGAGGGAAAGGGTAATGAGCAATGGCGCTTAAAACTCAAAGGCATACTACTTGTATGTTAGAGATAATAAAACGGAAAGCCGACAACATGAAAACGAAACATGTTTGCACGCTGACAGCAATGTCCACAAGAATACATGATAGCATGATACACTACTAATTGATACATAAACTGGTATAGGAGTTTCATAGAATGGGCATTAGGAACAGGAAAATATGACAAATGTGGGTCCCAGAGATGACAATGAGACTGACTATCTCAAGAACAGTCTCCACACGAACTGTTAATTCTGGCTAGAGTGACATGATCAATGCCGACCAAAATGAAATGGCTGCGGACTTGTCAAGATCCCAGGCTGCAATTTGAAGGTTAGAAGTGGCTATTAAGAAGGATCAAACGAGATAGGACCTCTAGATGAAAAATCCTGGAAAGGAGAAAGCACATGGACAGAACACGTCATCAGGAAGAAAGGATGCACAGGCAAGAGTTCTGGCGGTCAACCATTGAGGAAAGAACTATGCTTCAAAATAGTAGTGGGCGCCATGTTTAGACCTGCTCACATGCAGGTGCTAATACACGCATCACCTCATCCCTTCACATGCACATGAAGCAAATTCAAAGCTAGAGTAAACATACTTAAATGCAGTGATATAAGTATTAGAGGATGACTAAAATGTGTCTGGAAGATGCTAACCAGGAAAACTCAAAGCTATTAATCATACTGTACTTGAATGCAGTGACCTAAGTATTAACAGTTGAGTAAAATGTGATTGAAATATAGTACCCTCTGTTGTCAAACAAGGAAATGACCATGCAAATTGAAGACTAGTAAGCAATTACAGAAGTCACAAACTCATAATGCAACCATGACATAAAAAGATATCAGCAGTGTACACAGTACTACTTCTAGTACAAAAAGAACTAAAAAACAATATTCAACAACCAAACGTGAAACTGCACGACCACTACACAATTAGGACGATAAATCACCATTTTCCCACGAGAGTATGAACAAAAGTCCAACAAAAAATGAAGCCCGGAGTTAAGAAAAAGACTGGCAAACTGCAGTTACCACGGCATTAGACATTTGGACTCACGAGCTCACTTTCAACCTGCTAGAGTACAGGTTTGGGCGTTTGGCAATATGAATAGAAGTCGGACGAATATTTAAGCCTGAAGTCAAGGAGATAGGACTGATATTATAACTAGTGATCTCTAAGTTCCAACTGGCATACACCTTCAGACCGTTTGAAATGTTGTTCCTGTTTTCTAGAAGATTGGCAATTCCGATGCTATAGCACTCAACCATCCACACATCAAAAGCATAGGTACTATTTCATTTAACAGAACTAGTGGTTCATAATCAGCAAGCAAAATGAGACAATTCAAGCTGTTGAACATGGGAACTGATATTGCAATTGCAGTGACTAAACAACAAGCAAGTATTTTTAGAGTGCCTTGGAAACCATGCATCACAATAGCAGTTACAAACTCATAAGTCACAACGAACCAAAAAGATATATATCATCGTAATATTGATGAGGCCAGACAAAACAAGTATCTAATTAATAACCTCGTCAATGCAAACTGAAGACTAGTAAGCAATTACAAAAGTCACAAACTTATAATGCAACCATGACATAAAAAGATATCAGCAGTGTACACAGTACTACTTCTAGTACAAAAAGAACTAATAATCTTCAACGACCAAATGTGAAACTGCATGAGCACTAGACAATTAGGACGATAAATCACCATTTTCCCACGAGACTATAAATAAAAGTCAAACAAAAGGTGAAGCCCGAAGTTAAGAAAAAGACTGGCAAACTGCAGCTACCACGGCATTAGACATTTGGACTCACAAGCATAGAAGTACACGTTTGGGCGTTTGACAATATGAATAGAAGTCAACAAAAAATTAAGCCCAAAGTGAAGAAAGAGATGGAACTGATATTATAACTAGTTATCTCTAAGTTCCAACTGGCATACACCTTCAGACCGTGTGCAATAGTGTTTCTGTTTTCTACAAGATTGGCAATTCCGATACTATAGCAACTCAGCCATCCACATATCAAAAGCATAAGTACTATTTCATTTAGTAGATCCAGTGGTTCATAATCAGCAAGCAAAATCAGACAATTCAAGCTGTTGAACATGGGAAGAGGTGTTGCAATTCCAATAATATCAATAACACGGGTGACTTAAACAACAAGCAAGTATTTTTAGAATGCCTAGGAAACCATGCATCACAATAGCAGTCACAAACTCATTAGTCACAACGAACCAAAAAGATATATATCATCGTAATATTGATGAGGCCAGACAAAGCAAGGATCTAATTAATAATCTCGGGCCATAATAACACAACCTAAGAATTTACTTCATCACAACAGCGGTAAAAGGAAACACTAGATTTTATGATTCACAAGGCAAAGACGAGTTTTATACCACAGGTGCACGGAATATGCACCACCATACAGGAAACTAGCATGAATTTCACTAAGATATAGGGTCCAACGAGAATGAATGTTGATCAGAGCTACTTCAATTGAACAAAAGAAACAGAGTCATGATATACTTCCTTCTCTCTCGTGGTACAAAATGTCACTAAAAGAATCTATCGTAGTCTTTGCAACGCACCTCCTGCTCCCCAAAATGATTGAATAATCTTCCTAGCAGTGTCATCCTAAGAACCAGCTAATGGATCTAGGGAGTGATGCCCAGCCATGGGGAGCAAACAGAAGCAACAGGGTTTTTCAACACTAACTAATTAATGATTGTTTCGTTTCACTTGAAGAAGGCGCTGAGTAAAATGAGCCTCTCAAAATCTGATGAATTAAGCACTGGACTAGAACTCTGATACACACCGTCAGAAGAGGGCCATCCAGAAACTGAATCTTCGGTCATCTTGCGCTGCTCGTGCTGCCATTCCGACCACGCGAAGCCTTGCCATTGCTACTGCCATGCTGCTTCTGCTTCACAGCCAACTCAGGATTGTAGTACTCGAGATACCAGCGCACAAACTTCTTGAGCCCTGTTTGTAGATCAGTGGATGGGCGGTAGCCAAGCTCCCGCTGCGCGAGGCTGATGTTAGCATGTGTGTAGGGCACATCCCCATTCCTTGGCATCTTGACAATCCTCCTCACAGCCTTCACCTTGAGCATCTTCTCCAGTAAATCCACGAGCTGTGTCACCGGCACTGGAGAAGTGTTACCCAAATTGTACGTCCTGAATGGCGCTGGCCCTCGCTTCTTGCCACCGCTGCCTGTGCTCCGGCCAGCCGTATCCAATGCCCCAACACACCCTTTGACAATATCATCAATGTAGGTGAAATCCCGGGAAATGGTGGTCTGGTGCGCGCCTCCACCGGAACTCTCATAGACCGTGATTGGCCGACCGGCGAGAATGTCCCTGGTGAAGAAGAAGTAGGCCATGTCGGGGCGCCCCCACGGCCCATAGACGGTGAAAAACCGGAGCGCGGTGAGCGAGAGGCCATAGATGTGGTTGTAGACATGGGCGATCTCCTCGCCAGCCTTCTTGGTGGCCGCATAGAGAGACGCGGGTCGGTCCGTCCTGTCGTGCTCGGAGAAAGGCACATGGGAGTTGAGCCCGTACACCGAAGACGACGATGCCCAGACAATCGCCGGCTGTGGGTCCGCCGCGCGCGCCGCCTCGAGCAGGGCGACGAGCCCGGCGACGTTCGCCCGCACATAGGACATCGGGTCAACGAGCGCGTGCCGCACGCCCGCCTGCGCCGCGAGGTGCAGGACGTGCGTGAAGGGCACGACGTCGAAGAGCTTGGCGAGGAGCTCCGCGTCCGCGATGTCGCCGTCGACGACGTAGACCCCCGAGCGCGCGAGCAGCGCGGCCCGGCCGCGCTTGAGGGCGGGGTCGTAGTAGTCGTTGAAGTTGTCGAGGCCGAGGACGCCGTCTCCGCGGCGGCGCAGCGCGGCGGCGGCGTGGCAGCCGACGAAGCCGGCCGCGCCCGTGACGAGGACGGAGAGTCCGCGGCCGTTGGCCCGCCTGACGCGCGCGGAGGCCCGCACCTTCTTCTCCCATGCGGCGCCGCCCCAGGTGGCGCTGGAGGGGGATGCGTGGAGGGAGCGGCGCGGGGAGTCGGTGGAGGCGCGCGAGGAGGCGGGGGCGGCGGAGGGGGAGAGGAGGATGAAGGCGAGGAGCAGCGAGAGGGAGCAGACGGACCAGAAGGCGAGCTTGGAGAGGAGCGAGGGGTGGTGGTGGCGCGCGGGCAGGCGGTGGTGGTGGTAGTGGTGGAACTGCGGCTTGACGGCCGCGGCGCCGCCCGCCGCCGAGCCGGGCGCGCCGGTCAGCTGCGGCGCCATCTCCCGATCTGCTGCGGCGGCAATGCGGCTGGGCTGCTGCTCGCTGGATCTCGGGATTGGGTGTGGGGGCGGACCTGGGTTTGATTGAAGGGCCTTTTTTCCGCTTTCCGTTTTGTCGCGCAGATGGTTTCGATTCGTTCGTTCGGGCGTGCTCGGCTCGGCCTCGGCCTGGGGGGGATTTGGTTTGGTTTCCGCGGCGCTACATTTGAGGAGAAATCGTGGGGATTTTCTTTTCTCTTTCTGCTGCTGCTACTACTAGGAGCCAGAGCCAGCCAGCCAATGACTGCCTGGGCTTTCGTACTTTTGCGTCCTCCTTTTTTATTCCGTTGAGAAAATCGCGACGCCGATAAATCCGCTCGCAAATTTGAAACGTGGAATCGTTGTCAACGCCGCAACTAGATTTACGGGACGTTCTATTAGTAGGACCGTACCAGTACAATTTTAAGATCAAACTGTAACTTAAAACGAACTACAAATCTACATCTCGTCCATCATAGAAAAAAAAAACTGCAAAAGTTGACGAGACACAGTGATGACACGCACGGGAAGGAAGTTGCGAGCTCTCAAAAAAAGTAGCCGGTGGAAACGCAGCGAGCGCAGTTTCCTCCGACCTTTCTGAAACCTCCGGGGCCGTGCGTGGTGGCGTTCTGGTTGTTGGGGAGCCTCATCAGATTATGATTAGCGTTCAAAACCATCATCATCGCCAATCCTTATCATCATCTGGCCGTGGCATTTTCAGATGCGTACTGATCGATCTACTACCAGTGGCCCGTGGGGTCGGGAGGGGTAGGGTCGATGATGATGATGATCACGGGATAAGGGTCGGGATTTTAGTTTCGGCCATTAAATCGGGATAAAGCACTGTCGGTGGAGCTTTGCTCTCGCCGATCACCCGATCAGGTTCGTTCCTGCCCAGCCCGGTTGTTGCGTCGACGTTCGTGTTCGCGATGTGCTGCACACTCGTGTCCCACTTGCGATCACACACAACATGATCGCCACCCATTGAGTCTTTTTTCTTTTGATGATTTTCTAGAAGCATTTTGTTTTTGGCCTCCTTGATGTTATTATATGATGGGTACCGCTCAACGGAACGAGAGAGAATGCCGTGACACGCACTCGCATGTGCTGATGATGCGTCGTGCTTGGAAGGAATGGACACCAGTATAAAATTGGGCGGTGTTGAGTCGCCAAAAAAGAAAAATGGACGGTGTTTTTTTTTTGAACAGGAAAAATGGACGGTGTTGGGATGCTGCTTGGGGGTACACACGGGGTGACTGGTATCCCTATGTTCAGAAAAGATGGGACGGGGCACCATGTGCGTGAGTGCGTATCAAGGCTAAGAAGCCTTTGACTTGACGGTGAAGCTTCATTCGTCGGCCCAATTGGGCAGCAGCTGGCTGGCGGTGCAGAGTTGAACATCAAGTCCCACGCCAGATCAGGGGATCTCCACGATCGATTGAATAACTTTCCTCCCACGAAATCTGCTCGGTCAACATATTCTCCGCTGCTCAAGAATGGGTGAAAGAGCTCCACGTACGGTTTTTACCGTGCCATACATATGCGAAGGTGCACGACGCGTTGCCGGCGCCGGCGCGTCGCGGTGGTCGGTGGCGGGCGGGCGCACGCGTGAGACGTGCCGGCCACGGGCTGGGCTGTTGTTGCGTCGGCCCAACCGATCCATCGTTCACGTACTTGTCTTGGGAGTAGGTGGGCGCCTACACGTGCCCATACGGCCAAACGGGAGGATCAGGATGGGATATCCTCCCTCCGCACGTAATATGAATCTCCGCTCCCGAATGAGTGGCGACTACTGTGGCAACCGCTTCAGCCCTCGAGCCGGCAAGAGACGACCAATACAGCACACATAGTACATGGCATCCACGATTTCGATAGCTTTACGCCATCTCCGTTTATCCCAGTGCACAGCACAGGACTTGCGAGAACTCCGATCTCTAACCTGGGCGCACACAGCTTTTTACCAGGTCAAAATGTGAATGGATGCCTTCGCAACTGGAATGCCGTTTCAATTTGATGTGTGTACAGTATATGTTAGGGCAACCATGCAAGCGAACACAGAGATATCAACATGCACAGGTACTCCCTTCGTCCGCAAATAAGTGTACTTCTAACTTTTGGCTAAGTCAAATTTTATTAAATTTGAGCGCCATTCCGGGACGCGATCTATATAGAACGTGTAGTGGCACTCCGTCACAAATTCACACTTCGTGATCTATATAGAAACGGCGACTCGGTTGTTCAGGATGAATGAAATGAACAAATCAGAATGTGATCGGTACTGTCTCTTCGTATGTGCAAGTAATTGAATAACTGCTGCCAAATTTCACTAGATTCGCTTTTCTCTTGAACAGCTTACAGGATACAGCATTTGATGTCACCACATAGGGTACACCGCCTCGGCAGCCACCGCAACCATGTTTCCTATTGCCATTTCTCTGCTCTCTCCGTCGGGTCTCTGAAAAGCCGTTCTCTACAGTAGCGTAGCCAGCCAGAAGTCACGCCCCAGGCCAACCGCACTGCTACAGTCCTCAATAGTGTTAAACAGTGTAAATGTTGCTATAGTTAACAAAGAATTTCACCAACACGTCCCAGGCCAAGGCCGGTGTTGCCTGGGGCCTGGCTACGCCCCTGCTCTACATTATCTGCCTCGGTCGCTCTGAGGGATTTTGCTAAGATTGTTCAACTCGCCCAGACAAAACCACGCTGGACCGGCCCAGATTTCTTACTTATCTGTCCTGAAAGAATCTATAGGTCGTGATCAAGTACTGAAAAAACATTTGGGAAGGTATTTGGTCTACAAGAGACAGCGAGCGACCATGGTTCAGATCTTCGAGCTGCGAACGGATCAGGGCAACACTTAGCCATGCAGTAACACAACATTTGCAGCCAGGTCCTAAGGAGTAATACATAGCACCATGATATGCAAGGGAAACGAGTAATAGCTTCTTTCCCCTTCTATTTGTTAAGATCAAAAGTCATCGAAATCAATCCATAAAGTTCTCTACCAAGTTCTACATGTTACATTCTTGACCAGCAGCAAGACCTTCTCTCACAAAGTTACCATCGATGCAACTCTACACGGTTGCCCATGACCCTATAGCATCCAGAAAGGACAAAAGAAAAGTGTGGAGGGAACAGTATGAGGCGAACCAAAGCTGCACCCACAGTGATCTTACACCCAGAGACTAATGACATGGTCCTCCCGACGACCCGACCAACATGACAAGTAAGACGAACATGATAAGTAAGACGAACATATATCTGATTTTAATGCCCATTTTCGCGGACCTCCTGCTCTTCTTCGTCTGCATCCTCAAATCGCTGGTCATTGATTTGAAGCTGCTGCAGGTACAGATAACATCAGTATTAGCGGGCAGCCAAGCACTGACACAAAGATAGCTCTAGAGTCGTATGGTTTCATAAAATTGCAACATGCTGCAACTCAATATTCCACTGGTTGACTCCTTATAATTTGTTTAACAAGTTGTCCGAATTAAATTGATTATCACGGAAGCATAAGTGCTGAGAACCGTGGAACTTTAGCTTTATAAAACCATGTAAACAAGTTGTCCTGGCAGCTAATTAACTCAGCTTAAGATCAAGTATGGCCTTACACACTCATCTTAAATATTGGCCTTCATTACACCAATAAGAAGCCAAATGATTACCTGGCAATCTACAATCTCCCTAGTGCCATCGTTCAGTTATCTTGTATGTTTACCTAGTTAACAATGAAATTTAAAGATTGCAACAGCATAAATCCAGCAAGTGCATACCTCAAGTACTGAACGACTGAGGTCAGATCCATCATTTTGACCTATCGGGTTGGCAGTGTAAAACTCAGGGTCAATTCCTGCATGAATTGTAAGATGTCAAAACTCAGCTGAAAAAATAGTACCAAATGCAAATAAAATGTATTGTGCAAACTTACCATCAACCATGGGTTCATCTCCGTGAATCCAACCACCATCAGCCATATCTTCACCGTGGAACCAGCCATCCTCTTCATCTTGTTCTGGAATTTTAAAGCACAAACAGGTTAGTACAATTTTCCTGAACTACTTAAATGTAACTTAAATAAAGTACTTACCAGCAGTAGGATCAGGGTTCAGCTCAGCACAATGGCAGAAGGCATCAAAAAGTGAATCCACTGAAATTCGGTCAAGGATAGCAGGAATGTAATAATGCAGCTGTTTCAAGAACTACTGGTCTGCTGGAATAAGTAGAATTGAATTAAGTTCTACAACCATATACCCAAGATTCAGGGTTAGTTCATACTCGGTGATTGTGCGTCATGTAATGGTTATTTTAAAAGCTTCTGTGGAACTAATTGTGCTATCTACAGTTGTTGTCTCACAATTCCAATCATTTCTTATGTTATTAGAAACACGGCAATATATCAGTTTACAAACTTGATTCAGAATAGCTAGCCAAACAGAAAAATATCCAAAAAGCACTGAGATCATCATAATCCTTTGCAACACAAAGAGAGCAATTGGGACTTTGCATTCACCTTGTAACTAACTTAATTGCATAACTGTTCTAAGAAAATTGAGTCAAATCTGTCAAACGAAATAAGAGATTGTCTGTAATACTACTCAATGTTATCTATATTGCTACTTATTTTATCTATCTTTTGATTTTCAGGAAATAGGAAATGATAGAAACATAGTACGCTTCCAGTGCTCTGTCCATGCTTATGAACTCAAACATAATATCAACACTTCAGAAGCAAATATGGGGGATTTTCCGATCCCATCTGCCAGTTTTACAACTATAATCGCTCAGTCACTAGGACAATTAAACCTGACAGTATAATAATCAAAAGAGTATTGCAGTGTAAAGAGTGTAAAGCTGGTTATTTTCCTAACCAGAAACTAAGGAAAATGTAATGAATCTTCATATTAAAGAAAGTAACTCCTTCATAAGGCAGGTTCAAGCTGTTCAAGAGTGTTTAACAATCAAAATGCGCAAAAAAATAAGACAAACTAATTTAGAAAGGATACATTGAGCAGCGTCTGACAGTATAATACGCATCTCAGAGATCTTTTCTAGCTGTAATTCACCAAGTGGTTCAGAGTCCAAGTCATCAGCCTCTTCATCAGAGCCATCTTCAGCTTCAATCTATAAAGCAAACAAGCAGGACATTGCACATTAGAACTAGAGAGCCTGAACGAAGGCAACAAACATTGCTACCTACAGCTGACGAGTGAACAGTACATTGATTAAGCATACAAACAAAAGCTAGTTCTAGTTTTTCAACTTCAATCGTCTAGACAGTAGGCCTGATAAAAGTCCTAAAATACTAACAGCGGCAGACAACTAGTGACTTACAAATGGGGAAGGTTAATAAGAGATAAAACAGGTCATCGATACCTTATTACAAAGGGGACACAGAGGCTATATTAGGTCATTCATACAGAGATTACAGATTCCTAGTAAGGAACCTAACAATATTGAGTTTAGACTATTTCGTCCACTCCAAATAGTGGAAGGATATGAGCTGAGCTACATTTTAGTAAGAACCTGAGTTGATTGACCACATGATTTCGACCAGTCGGATATCTCACACTCTGCATCCCACTAAACCAAGCAACATTCCAAAGGCTTATGGTGCCAAACAAAGTATTATGTTACAGCTAGACCTACCACTACAATATTCAGAGAATAAATAAATATGCGACATGTGAAAAGATTCTTACACTAGATGACCTATATGTGTCATATTCCATTACCCACAATCCAAAACTCCTTTTTCGTCCAAACTACAAGGCAATGATATGTACAACTAACAAAAAAAGAAGTGAAATGGGCCGCCCTGACATCTGTGTTGTGAGCTGAGATGAACTATCAATCGAACCATCAAAACTGAAACACAACCAGGACCAGAGAAATGAACCAACATCAAACAAATCAAACGTGTAAAACATGATGGCTAAAGTCTATCAACCATTTGCCAAATTAGTCACCAATACCACGGAATTCCCTAGGGCGGTTGTATCCTTTTTCACCTGCGTGTAGAGGCACGGCGAGGGATATGCCTCGGGGTCGCGCGACACCGCGTGGAGCGTGATGTCCAGGAACTCCACCGCGTAGCCCTTGCCTTTCTCTGCCTCGCTGAGCCAAATCACCCTCCTGAAAACGGAAACGCAAACGTAGACGAAAAATTAGGCATCATAAGAGATGGCCGCTGACCGGCAGGGAGTTGCAAAAGCCATCAGGTCGATACCTGGTGGTTACGAAAAGGGTTCCCGGGGCCTCCGGCGCGCGGCCGCCAAGGGCGACCGAGGCGGCGCGGTCCACGCGGACGAGCTCCTCGCCGGAGGCTTCGTCGAGACGGGGTGTGCTGTCTCCGGCAATGTCTGAGAAGATTTTGAGCCCTGGCGCCATTGGAGAGGGTAGTGGGGATGAAGCAGAGCTAGGGTTTCGGGCTTTGGAGGGTGCGAGATTTGGGGATTCTTTTGAAAGGGTTTACCGGTTACTGAAGTGGAAGACAGCGCTGTGTGCTGACTACGCCATACCCGGTTCTCTGGTCATAGTTTTGTGGCAGTGGTATGGCCCAAGCGCTCTGTTATAAAGGCTTGCAAAACTGGCCACAATGCTCTTTTTTTTTTTTGAGATAGCAGAGTTACTTCTAGTTTTAGAGCACTTCATGTTACTTCTAGTTTTAGAGCACTTCTAGGCTATGTTTGATTCAAAAGATTTTAAAAACACATAAATAAGAAAACCAAAGGAACGGTATGCCATGACATGTGAAATCCTATATGAATAAAAAATGCAGGAATTAGCTGCAAAAGTCGTTTGATTGCGTCACAGGAAAAACGCAAAAAATTTGTATATAGATTGAGTACATAGGATAGTTGTCATAGACACATAAAAAAATTTCTAAGAGGTCTAACCTCTTGTTAGAAATCCTATGAGAATGTAGTATAGGAAAGAATCCATAGAAATTTTGAAGGGTTCAATCCTTTGAATCAAATGGCCTCTATAGGAAAAAATCCTATGGGTAAGAATCCTACAAATTCCTTTGTGAATCCTTTGAATCAAAATGCCCCTAGGTTTGCAAAAATGGCCACATTTTTTCTCTAAAATTTCCATATTTGCCCCTGACCATCACCTATTAGTGACACAACAAATAATAAATATGCAAGTTACAAAATAAAACAGGGAAAATATGCAAATCCCTCGATTCGCAAAAGCCGTATGGGAGAAACCACAAAGCAATTTGTTGCGCGGAAAAGTGGCCGCACGAAACAGATCCCACAAATGCAATGTTTCTTTTGCAGGATCTGTTTCGCCCAATAAAAAAGAGTTTATGTAATGATTTTGGACAACATAAATATAAAGTACTAGTAAAACTAATCAAATTTAGGAATGTGTAAACATCATTAAGTACAATAGTAATATAATAACCCATATTACAACAATTATACAACTCTCGAATAAATGAATGATACGGATAGGAAATTAGTCAAATCACACAAGAATCAAATGAAGAAAATGGGAGACTATCTCCCAAACAACTTCCAGTGATGCTTCACAAGGTCTTCATGAAGTTGATGATGCGTAACACTATCTTCAAAATGCCGGTAGGTCTCAATAAATGCTTGGATCCGATCAGGATTTCTTATGGGCTTCACCGGAACCAGTATTGTCAAACTCAAATGGGAGGTCTTTGTCGCTCTCATCCCCGATGATCATATTGTGAAGAATCACACAAGCCATCATGATATAGTTGAGGGTTTTCGTTTTCCAAAAGTTCTCTCAATGTCTTTGCGGGCTGCTTCTTTGCCTGTTGCAAAATGAGACTGCATTTCTATTCTAGGGTCTTTGATGGTCTTCACAAAGATTGGCCAGGGTGGATAGATCCCATTAGCAAGATAATAACTTATATAATAATCATGGCCACTGACTTGGTGATTGCAAGACAAAGCATCTCCACTTGCAAGCCTAGCAAAAAGAGAAGATCTCTGCAAAACGTTATGTCATTGAGAGATCCCCATAGGCCAAAAATACAGTGTCATGTCCATAACTCCTGATCTGCACTAGCACGGTTGGATCCTGGTGAACTGTGCATACGATGCATTTGGACAATTCTTGCACCTCTCGTGCATGCGGTCTATACTGCAAAGCATTCCCGACCAACCTCTAGACTCATTCATCGCCATCGAACTCTTTATGTCCTCCTCACTTGGAGCTCAGAGGTAGGTTGGACCAAAGACACGGATGAGTGTCCTCACAAACAAATGTACACTTTTCATTGTAGTGTCTTCACAATGCGAAGATACTTATCAGTGTAATCAGCCGGAATATCGTAGGCAATCACTCTCATGGCGGCATAGATTTTCTTACATGAACTAAACTCTAAAAGGCCTGCAACATTCCTAAGTTGAGTAAAGGAACATCAATTAGCCTCGCATGCCTCCACTATGCATGCGAACATGTCTCTTCTCATTCGGTGCCGGTGGCGAAAGAGGTGAGTAGGATATGTGGGTACCTATGCAAAATAGTCCTGCACCAGCATACTGTGTCCGAAAAGGCGATTGCGTGGGATGAACAGAAGACCTATGGTGGATCCCCGACGCCTTTTCCGATTGTTCTCTTCGCCCTCCATGTTCTGCATGGCACCATCGGCAGGATGTCTTCAACTTCGTCGTTGTCGAGGATATCATCGAAATCATAAAATTCATCCGATGAGGAAGAATCATCGAAGAAGAACTTCATGAAAGAAGACCAAAACTCGCTCCAAGACTCGCTCCATGAGGAACTCATCTGTGCATATACGCATCTATATCAAAACGAGGACTAAACATGCGCATCATCGGAGCAGGACTAGAACTTATGGCGGTGACACGAGTCACAGAAGGGTCAATGAAGGCCTTTCACGGCTTCGAATGGACGGGTGAGGTCAAAAAATCGATCATGGATTGCCCGAATCGAGGGGATCTACGGGGTGATGAAATAATAGGGCGACTCCCGCGAGCAAGAAAAGGTCGGGAAGGCCTCAAGTGCGGTTGCGAGCGGGAAATGGAGCGACGGTGGGGTGGGGATCTATTCTTGGTGGGTGGCGGCGGTGCATGACAACGGCGGAAACCCTAGGGAGGGGAAGCAACACCGTCAGCTCCCACATGATGTATTCTCCTAGTGTCTTGAACGTTTAGCGCGCGTTTTTTCTATGTGCGATGCGGGAAACGGCAAATTAGGCCGCTCGAACGGAGTATATGTAGGGTTACAAGCTGAATATATGGTAGCCCGCAAAAAAAAAGCGGATCAATCATTTTTACGTTATCTGCGTTGCCTGCTTTTTTGGACGAAACTCACAAATTGGCAATTATTTTGCGGGTTTGCGAGGTATGCGGTATATACTTTTAAGGTTTGCTCCTGGCATAGTAAAAATTTCGCATATAACTTCCTCAATTTGACAAAAAATCCCAAATGTAATGCATTGAAGTTTGGTTTTCAACATTTTCAGTACTAGATCAGATGTGGGAAGTTACATTCTACGGTTTTACGAGAAATTCACAACAACGTAGACTGTTTACACAGTAATGCCTGCATTGTAGGGCTCAAAGTACGAAATACCGACTTGACCCCTTCTTCCTCTGTTGTTTTCATCCTCTTGCTGCTCGTCGGTTGTCACCTCCTCTTCACTCTCTTATCCTGCAGGAGCACTTTGTACTCTATTTCGGTGGGAAAAAAAACTACTAGTATAATTTTCTACTAACACTATATGATTCAAAGAGGATATGCTACTTCTTTAATCTCGTACTCCCTCCGTTTCAAAATATAAGATGTTTTAGCTTTGTGAAGCAAATGTATCTAGACTTGTTTTAGTACTATGTAGGTTCACTCATGTTTGGAGTGAATCTAGACACTAAAACAAGTTTAGATATATTTTTTTTACAAATCTAAAACATCTTTTATTTTAAAACGGAGGGAGTAGTATTTTTTTCTATATTTATCATTTCTGAAAATCATTAAAGATGTCCCAGACCCAGAGCCACCGCGAAAAATGCACCGTCCGGCCGTGAGCAGCGACAGCCAACAGGAGCGATCCAACAGGGCGACGATAGGATCAGCCACAGTTTTGCAGCACCGGACCCCTAGTTCCATTGACCGAAATACAGTGCCCGCGGATGCCTCGGTGGTGCCTGGACCCCCCCTGGATCACGCCGGCACCGGTCACGACGTACCCAGCGAAGCAACTCCGTGTCTTGGACCTTGGAGCCCAGCGAAGCAACCCCGTACCGTACGTGCGGCACAGCACTCGCAACCAGTTTTCCCGGCTGCCGCGTGACCTTGGACCTTGGAGCTCCTGCCTCCCAGTTTTCCCGGTCTCTCCACGCACGCGTCGCGTCGCGTCGGAGTTCACAGACTCACATCGGCGCCAGCGAGTGACGGGACGGGACGGGGGGCGACAAACGGTGTGACGGGACCGGCTTCTGGCGTCCGTGCGGCCACGCAAACTGCGGCACCGGTCAGAGCGGACTTGCTGACCCGCCAGTGGGTCAAACAAGCTACCACCGTAGACCCGACGACCACCACGGCGCAGCGCGCGTGACTCCCGGCCTGTCTCTGCCTGCCTCTGACGACGGCCGGCGCGAACGACGAGGGCAGCGGCAGTGCACGTCTGCGCTGACACGGGATGACCGGGCCCTGACCTGGCCACCACCCTGTCGCCCATGCCGGCATGCGTCCGGGCATCTGACGAGCCGTGTACGGCGAGCTACTGTGCTCGCGGAACGGACGCCCACTACGCCAGCAGCTGCAGCAGAGTCAGTGGCACAACTCACAAGGTCTCTGCGCGCGCTTGCGTCTGACTGACGGCCTCAAGACGTCTCCTCCATGCCTGTCTCGCACGCCTGCTGCCGATGGATGGACGGGTGTCATGAACACCACGCTTTGTAGCGAGGCGTGATGTGAATGTGATGAGGCCGCTGTGTTTTGAACTTTGGAGACGAACGATGGTTTTGCGGGCTTTGCTCGTTTGGATGACGCAGCGGCCAAACGGCGTGCCCATGCTACAGGGGGTGACCGCGCCGCATGTGCCAACACCCGACTGCTTCGTACCAAAGTCGCTATCTGCTTAAAATCTCTTCAAAACTCCTTCTCAGTACTTGATGGTGATAACATTGTTAGTAGAGCATTAGAGATGGGGGTTGGAATTAATGATAATGATTTAGAAAAGGTTCCAATTTTAAAACATCTGGAAGAAGCAAGACCAAAAAATAACGTGTGATAAAAACAAGAATACTCCTGAAGAAACAAGTGTAGCTCCCGATATTATATAGTATCTAGAAAGTAAGTCAAGTTTCCTAGGTAAGGAAGAAATTGAGTTTACTCCTGTAGTAAGTACAAAAAAGCGAAAGAGAGTTAGAATTAATTTGTATACAAATGGGAGAGATAAAAATTCAAACTCTAAACCACAGTCGGTGCTGTTGGCTCTTCTAGTCCTAAAAGGTGTGTGAAGATTGGTTACTACAGATATGATCAACCTGTTGAAGTATGTGGTCGATAGGACCAACACCTCTCCCCTTTTTCTTCCCCCATTGAGAGTCGACCGTCCGAGACCAGCCTGATATTGAGCCCTCTCTGGTGGCCTTGTCGTCCGGAGATGGTGGAGGAGAGGCGCCAAAGTAGTGTTTAGGTGTAGCTTTAGGGTTCTTGGCCATGTGCTAGTAGTTTGGAGTAGGGTACCGGATTGTTCTGGCCAGATCTAGTACATCCAGGCACGGTGGCTTCTCCGTCTTCGGCGGACAGAGATGATGACGGATTCTTTGAACTCTGGGATCTATGCAAATAAGGTCAACATGCCTCCTATCTTCGAGGGCAACGTCTTCTTCGCTTTCTTATTTCAGTCGGCCGTGGCGGAGAGGGGAGGAAGAAAATAAGCAATGGCGCAGCTAAAGGGATAGGAGGCTGAGGGTCTTCCCCTGGTGTGGCGGCAGACAGTCGCTGAAGGAAGGCGGCGTTGAGCTCCCAAGGTGGAAGACATTGTTTTCTCTCCTCGATGTGAGCCCTCGATTCCATAAGCGTGACCATGGCCACCCTACAGTGGACGTGAAACATGCGATGATTCTTCCACTGGTCGGTCGTGGCGGTGAGGAGTGCAAGAGGTTTTGCTTGTCTTCCTCGGCTTATGCAAGGTGGTGGTTCGAGTTCCTGCAGAAGCTTTGGTTTCTTAGAGTTCCCAAGCATCGTTGCAGCACGAAACTGCTATCTATGGAGGATGGAACCACTCCAAGCTCCGGTGCAGAGGCGACCCGAGTTTGTTCTTCCTCCAGGTCTCTATGCCAATGTGGAGGATATTCCTCTACCTCGGCAACAGATCCATAGTAGGCGCCGCCCAAAATGGCATGTTCCCTAGCGGCGGCGCTGGCTCTAAGTATCGAGGTATCATAGCAGACGCAGTGGAGAAGACCAGGGACTTGATTGCACTTTTATTTTTTCCTAGGGTCTTTCTTGTAGAAGTGCTAGCCTTATCCTTTATCTCCCCTTTTTCTAAGGGGCTTTGATGTAAACTTGTACACACCTCTTAGTAATTGAAGCTTCCAGGGCCTCGACCTTTTCCTGTTCAAAAAAGAAGATTTATTACTACAGTTTACACTAGAAATAGGAGACAAACTAAAAAGATTTTTAGTTTGTCACCAAAACTAGCCATTAAAATTACCTATTATTTTTATTTTTAGCATGCTAGTCATGAATATGATATTGAATTTGTGGGCATCCAAGAAACTATGTTGAAAGATTTGTCTACTAGTTTCTTTAGAAAGCTTTAAACTTGTGAAATTTTTAAATGACATTGGTTGCCATCTACTGGAAAGTCGGGGTGCATCTTAGGTGGCATAAACCTAGACAGGTTTGATATCACTAACTTTTCCACTAGTAGATATTTCCTAAGGGTTGTCGTGTTTGATAAAAAAAATACTACTTGGACATTGGCTATATTATAAGGGGATTCTCAAGACGAGGATAAGAGGGTATTTCAAACTGAGTTAGATGCTTATGCTCTAAACATACTTTTCCTTTACTTATTGCTGGAGACTTCAATTTTCTAAGATTTTATCATTAGAAAAATAAAGAACTAAAAGGAATAGGAACAATGGCTTGTTTAATAAGATCATTAATGCTTGTGAGTATTTGTTCAAAAAATGTTTATGAGTTTAGCGAAATAGTGATAACTAGTGATTTGTTTACTTGGTAAAATAATCAAAAAATCCCATTTTGGAGAAACTTGATTTGGTTCTTGTTTCTAGAAGTTGGGAGATTCTTTTTCCTTTGGCAATGGTGCATAAGATACCCTAGAATAAATTTGATCATAATCCATTTATTGTAAAATTAAATAATGATCATGTGACACCAGCTAAAGAATTTAGATATGAACTTTTTTGTATAAAGGAAGTGGACTTTTTGGAGAGTTAAAATTTCTTAGGATGTTCCTATGAGAGGAAAACATAATTAGAGTTGTTTTTTTGCTTAAGATTAACAATGTGAAAAAAATCCTTGAAAGGGTGGGGGACAAATTTGAGAGGATCCCAATTGAAAAGGAAAATAATATTTTTGATCCAGTTACAAGACCTGGAAATTTTAGAGGAAATTCATTTTTGAGTGAACAAGAGCTTATTTTGAGAGCTGAACTTTAAAAAGAGTTGACGGAGATGATCTATCTTGGTAGATCTAGTGAAAACTGGATGCTTAAAGGGGATAATAGTTCTAAATTATTTCATAGAGTGCCTAATGGAAAAAATAAAACAAATAATTTTCAGACTACACCAAGAGGATAGAGAGATTGAGAGAGACGAAAAAATTAGAGCATGTAACAAATTATTATAAAAACCATCTTTGTCCTTCTATGGACAATGATTTTAGCTTAGACAAAAAATTATGGGAAGATCATGGGAAATTGAATGCTAAAGATAATGTGGAGTTCTGTAGACCTTTTGAGGAAGAAGAAATTAAACAAGCTATTTTCTAAATGGAAAAAATAAAGGTGCGGGCCTGATGGGCTACTGGCATAGTTTTATCAATAGTGTTAGGATATAATTAAATGGGACATGATTGCTTTGTTTGATGATTTTCATAAAGGGAAACATGATTGATACCTTTGATCCAGATTAAGGATGTAGTATAGCTCTTTTTCCCTAGTAGATCTAGGTTTATCGAATCCTCGGGAAGCAGAAAACAAAGTGAGATTATTTAAACGGAGCTCCGAGAATTTTATAATTCCTATTGCGTTTTCATCGGACCAAGAATTTGCGATCTTGTTGTTGTTGGCGATTGAGAGAGAGGGCCTAAGGTCTTCGGTTTTCACCAGTAGCTGTGCAAAACATCTGATGGGAATAATAGATAATAAGAAAGTATACATGTAATTGTTAGAGCAAGATAATTATATGTGGAAAGTGCATCCATAATTGTTATCGCCTCCGCAACCGTTTATAGCAATAACCTACTAGTCTCATCCATAGAAGAAAGAGAACTAATGATATGCATCGTGATGTCACCGTTAATCCCAAGTAAATTCCCCACATACAGCCGTACTACCCTTTCTGTCATTTTGGTTCCTATCCTGCAGATCAGTCATTACTCACACTCCCTTTACCGGGATCAATCCTCGGGGTCTTGGGTACCTGACAAGTCCTTAGATTGAGGCAAGACAGGTTACTACAATCATCATGTCATACAAACTAATACATGATCCCATCTATGATAAATAACATGCACAAAAGCTACATGGCTAGACCGAAGCCCTTAGCTCAAGGAGAATTACTCACAAATAGAGATGAAATCGACAATCATAAACATTATAATAGAGATCATAAGGTTGATATCAAATAGTCTTACAGTGTCACCAATTGGAGATAAGATCTACTATTACAAGTGCTGGAAGATGACTATGGTGGTGGAGAAGGGTTTAGAGGTTTAGATCTAGATCTATTCCTCCAGCGTGGCGAATTTTGGTAGTAGGGAGAGTTGAGGTCGAAAAGAAGCACTATTTCCCGTCGCCCGAAGCCACTTTATATAGGGGTCCCTTCACGAAAGTTTTTCTATTTGACCTGATGAAGTCGATGCCAACTATACGGCTGGAACTATATGGCCGAAATAAAATTCCCGCCGTATAGTTGGTCGTTAAGCTTGCAATATTAACTTCATGGCTCCTGGTTTCTTTGACGTGTTGGAAATCTCGTATCTTTGGAACTTATGTAGTGATTCCCATCATCATACGTCATTATATGCGCAGGAAAAAATAGCAAGAAAGGATTACATACCACTTTGGTCATTAGACATTAGTGACAGGTTTTAGAGAGATATTTCATCAAATATAGATTAATATCTAGTTTAAATGCGGATGTGGATGGCTATATTTCACAGCTATCAACCTCCCCAAGCTTAAACTTGATCGTCCTCGAGCAAGAAAACCAAAATCAAAAGGGAACTCAACATTTAGACTGAAATAACGAGATGATGATCTTACTCATGATTGGTAGTCTCATGTTTCCTCCTCTTCATTAATCTAAAAAACTTCAGCATAGATAGAGTAATGGTAAGCATATCATACGGGTTTCATGAATCCTTATAGCACAGAAAATTTATTGTAATTATGGATAATTCAAAAGAGTGAACTTTATTCCATGCCATGTAATCAACTCATAAGCTTGCATTTGAATAATAAAGTGTAATCATGTAGAATTAAGAGTGTGAGAGTTTTTCATGAAAAGCATATACACTAGAGTATCTCAATTCTCCCACATCAATAAATCAAGACTTTTAAACTCTAATTTTCTATTCATTGTCCTTCAAGAATTTCAGTTCTTAAGTAATTGAGAGCATGCCAGAAAAATTCATTAGTTTATCGGGCTATGATGGACACTCATGGCATCACTAAGGTTTTGTTCCTTTTGCATAATGATTTCTCATATCAGCCAGAGGAGTGATTCCATCATGTTTCCATCTACCCGAGAGTGCCAAGAATCTTACCCATTATAGTATTGCTGCTACAAATGTTTATCAACTCATAGCCGAAATCTAGGAGTTTCCTCCATGAAGATCGTTTGTAGGCTAGCGGAGTTGTTGGCATCCCATGATTTTTGACACGCATAAAGCTATATTATTCTTATGATTTACAGGTCAAACTTTGGCATGCTCACAAAAACCATTAAACATTAATTCAATTGAACAAATCTTTTCAAAGAGAGCTATCAAGTCAATCATTATTTTTTGTGGTGTTGAGTGTCTCTAGGAATAAGCTTTCAAGACTAAACACTACAACACCCAAGTCTTCAATTGTAAGACATTTTCTTATTTCAATTGTTTAGCAAATTCTAGGCTAGACTTGATTAACTACAAGAGATGGAACAAAACATAACCAATTAAACACCCATGCAAACAAAATTTTACTATAATATAGGTACTCACTCTACCGATATAACATCTTAACATTACTACTAACTAGCATGGGTTTCTCAAACTTGAAAAGTGGGGAGTCATAAGGCACACCTCTCATGTTTGGTTCCACTTCTATATTACCTTTTTATTTGTTTTTTGGAAACCCGAAGTCAATCACTCTCCTGCAAATCAATGAGAACTTCAAGGCGAAAAGAAAAAGAGAGAGGGAAAATAAAGATAAACGGAGAAATCTTTATGTGGTTTTTGAGAAGAGGAATTTAAATAATAGAAAATTGGCGGCGAGCCGAGTGGCTGAAGTTGGACCGTTAAGCGTGGTCAAACTAGCCGTTGGGGTAATCCAACGGTAACTTTTGGCGTAATCACCGCATAGTAACGACTTCCTGATTTGGCTGGTAACAACCGCTATATAAGGGGAATGGCAGGCGATCAGAGAGCCATTTTCTCACCATTTCCTCCGATTGCGCGCACTATCGCCTTCCTTCGCATCGCGATCCAGGCAACCCGAAATCCTCCGACCCCCGCAAATCCTTCCGCCATGGCCCTCTGAAAGAACATGTTGGGCCCCCATGTGTGGTTTTGGTAATTAATGACAATCTTTATGGACTAATGTATGTATTAAGTTATACTTATAGGATTTGTCCATTTGCATCGCTTGGAGCATGTGTTGGCTTCAAGGTCAATGAAATGCAAAGAAGATTTGTTGGGCAAGCTCAATATGCGAGGTCGATGATGAGGAATTAAGAAAGGCGTTCCATCTTGAGAAGGGCAAGATCATCTACATCAAGCTCAAGTGGAATGCTCAAGGCAAAGGTATAATCTTGATACGTTTTCTCTTTTGCCGGTCTCACGTCGTGTGTGTGAGACCGGGTTTAGGATAGATAACCGTACTATCAAGAGAGGCTCTCATATGAGTAATTCGGTCACATCGTTCTGAGAGAGCTCAAACCTTTGCATACTTGCATCATCATATTTGGTTGTTATTTGGTCTTATCCATGTGATGATATAGAGCTCGTGGTAATCTCCATAACAAGCTCTTGTTCATCTAAATCGGATCTCCTATTTGTATCTTGTTGCGATTTTGATTTATACGGCTTTTCGGTTTCTCACCAAGTGAGGTATATCACATTATTCTACTTGATACTTTCTCACTTGGTGATAATCAATATTTCCACTTTTTATTGGAAAGCCCTTGTCGCCCTCTATCCAACGCAATTTGAATCGGGTCAATCGGAGCTTCCAATCAAAAGTTATCGCGGTTTGAATATTTGTCGTTTCAAATAAAAAGAAAAACAGTGTTTCTGGGCCGACCGGTACTACCGGGCCCAGTACCGGTCGTGACTGGCTGCACGCAGCCCATTTCTGTGTGGCCCGGTACCTTTTTCCGGTCCTACCGGACCGGACCGGTAGTACCGCCCGGGTGGGCCGGTACTACCAGTCGGGCCCAGTTTTTCAGCCTTTTTCAGATCTGCTTGCTTGCGTCTGCGTCGCATCGACCGCCGCTGCCTCGCGAGTGCGCATGCCCGCGTTGAGCGCCGCCGCTGCCTGGGCCCGTGCGCTGCGCGCGCTCGCGTGTGCTGCGCTGGCAGCTGG
Organism: Avena sativa; assembly: GCA_916181665.1. Taxonomy (NCBI): domain Eukaryota; kingdom Viridiplantae; phylum Streptophyta; class Magnoliopsida; order Poales; family Poaceae; genus Avena; species Avena sativa. Next base: position 428,773,469 of record OV702293.1, read on the forward strand.
CCCCGCCTAGCCCTACCGCTCGCCGCATGCGCTGCTGCCGCGCTGCCTGCTGCTTGCTTGCATGCGCGCGCACGCCTGCCCCCGCGTGGGCCCCTGCTGCTTGCTGCTGCGCCGCAGCGCTGCTGCTCGCCCGCAGCTGGGCCCGCAGCTGTCGTTGCTGTCTGCTGCTGTTGGCACGCGCGCTGTTTGCTGGCCCCGCACAGGCCCCATTCTGGCCTCGATCGCTGCTCTTCTGCGCGCCCAGCTCGCGTTGACTCGCATGCGTTGCTGCTATTGCTCCGTTTTTTCTGGCACATGCGGTAGTACCGGTTAAAACCGGTACTACCGGTCCGTTCTGAAAAATACTCCAAACGGCTAGATTTTTGGGGCCCCTATTTAAGGCTTTGCCCGTTTTGAGTTTAGACAGCTCCTCTATTATCTATTAGGCTAAACTTTGTCCACACTTGCTCTAGATCTTGAAGCTTGCCTAATATTTTCCCTCCGATGATTCTTGCCCATATTTGAGTGGAAAAGAGAGGAGATCTAGCCCCACGTTTTGACCTAACCGATTCATCTCTTTGTGAGTGCATCTTTGGGGATCTAGATTTTGGGGGATTTTATGTCTCTCTTTGATTCCTCCTCTCTTGTTCCCCCAATAGCTTTAGTAGCTTTGTTGGAACTTGAGAGTGAGGGATTTGGGCATCTTTGTGGTGTTCTTACCATTTGCATTTGTTGCATCGGTTTGAGTTCTCCTCGGAGGATTTGGTTTGAATTGCTCATTGGAGCTTGTCCCTCTTGGGTTCTTGGAACCCTAGACGGTTTTGTGGCCTTGGTGGCATTGTGGCCTTGGTGGCATTTGTTGAGGCCTTTTGTGGCGTTTGTTGGGAGCCTCCAATTAAGTTGTGGAGTTGTGCCCCAACCTTGTGAGAGGTTCCGGTTGCCACCGACAAGTGCACCGATAGTGGAAGCGTGGATCGATCCCATTGGGGTGAAATTCACCGGAGAATAAGGGAGGCCTTTTGTGGCGTTGGTGGTTTGATACCACCCCCTCTCCAAACGAGACGTACTCCATGTTGGGAGGAACTCGGTAAAATATCGGTGTCCCCGCGTGCCTCGGTTATCTCTATACCCGAGCTCTTTACTTATGCACTTTACATTGTGATAGCCTTCGTGCTTGAAGTAATATATATCTTGCTATCACTTTGTTGTTTGTATTGCTTAGCATAAGTTGTTGGTGCACATAGGTAAACCTTAGTTGTTTTCTAGGTTGTGCTTTACAAAGTAAACACTAGTTTAATTCCGCCTTTGTTGAGCCACTCTAGGAAAAGTTTTGATCGCCTATTCACCCCCCACCCTCTCCACCAAACCTTGGGGGAGATCTAAGTGTACGAGGGCGCAACTGGCTTCCTTTGAGGAGGCCGGGATCCTGCGCGCCGGCTGTTGGCGCATCCCCGCGGCCGGAGAGGTGACCCCGAACCCGCGCGACGGGGAATTCATCTGCTTCACCAGCCACCTGGAACGGGGACTAGGATTCCCCACGTCCATGTTCTTCCGGCGCTTCTGCGCCTACTACGGGATCCAACCGTCAGACCTGGGTCCACACAACATCGAGCAGCTCGCCATCCTTGTGGCGTTCTGCGAGTGCTACTTGGGCTGCCGGCCCTACTTCCCTCTATGTCATGACCTGTTCCACGGATGGATCAGCCGCGAGGAAGCGGGCGGCCCAATGCTTGCCACGGGCGGCCTAACTTTCCTGCTGAAGTCGAAGGCTTCGTTCTTTGACTTGATGCTGCCCGCCAAGGCGGCGAGCGACTGGAAGAAATCTTGGTTTTGTGTTGCCGAGGCGACCCCGGAAGGCGAGACGGTGATTCCACGATACTCCGCCAACCGGTCTGAACCGCGCCGTCTTCAGGTCGGCAAGCTCCCCAGCGACCAGCGGATGGTCGTGGACGAAATGCTCCAAACCATCCGTGGTATGAAGCAGAAGGGCCTCCATACGATCAGCCTATACAACTGCTGGCTCGGGCGGCGGCTCGTCCCTCTGGCTTGGCGCGACCACTACATGTACCAGTACATGGGCCGGGAGGACTCGACGAAGTCCTGCCTCGCCGAGTGGAAGCTCGAGGATTACACCGCAGGACTGAAGAAGATCACCCAAGCGGTGTACCTGGATGCAAAGGCTGGGGTCGCCCCCTACACCGCGAAGCATCCGGCCCCAACGGTAAATCACCTCGCATCATTCGCAGTCGTAGTTTTGCAGTCGTGGTCGCTATAACTTTATTTCGTGTTCACTGCAGCTATTCCAAGTGGTGGAAGGATGGCTCCCGCCTTTAGATGATGAGAACTCGAGCTCGTCCGTCCAGGACATGGGCGAGTCGCCTCCCACCAAGGGTGACTCCGAGAGTGACGAGAGCAACGGCGACGACGAATCCGAGGAGGAGGCCACCCCGCTGGTCCGCAAGACCCGCGGGCAGCGTCAGCGTGAGCTGGAGGCGAGTAAAAGCCTCGAGCGTCACGATGACGATGACGAACTTCCGGAGACGACCTTGCACCGCCAGGCTACTCCGTCAAAGAAGAAGAAGAAGAAGAAGAAGGAGAAGGAGACGAAGGCCCCTCCGAAGAAGAAGACGAAGCCAATGAGGCCGGCCTCGCCACCGCACTCGGCTAGTGGTTCCGACGCCCCAGCCCGGCCAAGGACGAAATGCCACCGACGGCAACCGCGCTGGACACGGCCACTGTCGAGGCGCCACTAGCCTCGATGCCTCCGCCATTCGCCCCAGTCTCTGGGCTAGGAGACGCTCCGGCTGCGGCGGCTTCGCCTCGTAGGGAAGTTCCTGCCGAAGATGTCCCAGAGGCTCCTGTTGCGGCCTCGACGACGAAGAAGCCGTCCGTGTCTTGGGCACATGACGTCCTGGAGATGGGGCTCAGCCGCCGACTGGGCCCCGAACTGGAGAAGCCTGCCGGCATCCGCACGGGGCTACGCTTCATTCCGGTCGCCAAGTGAGTTTGCTCACCTACTTTTGTCTTTCATAGCAGTTTGAATTAGTTCACTCACACGATCGATTTACAGGACCGGAGCGAAGAAGATAGGCCACCCGACTGTGTCTAAGGTGCCGCCCGTCGTCGGCGAGGAGGATCCTTCCCGCAAGAGGAAGGCGGACGAAGTCGTCGTTCCTGCGGATGGCGCCAAGAAGGCCAAGGGCGACGATGTCATCACGATCTCCGACGAAACGGCAATCGCGCCGAATGACCCCGCAAGGGAGGCAGCCGTATCCACGAAGGAGGGTGCTCCCTTGCCTGGGGTGACCGAGCCGATCTCCTTTGGTGTCGGTGCCTCCATCGCCACGTTCCCGCGCTTCATGACCAAGGTGGCTGCAGCGAGTGGGACCTCACCCTCGAGCCGTGCACCTGGGGTCGCTGACACGGAGGGCGAGCAGCGTCGGGGGAACACGCCGGCTCTTCTCGCGTCTGTGGATGCGATACAACTTCACGGCATGCTTGGCGCAGCCATCCAGGTATGTCCAGTCCCCGAGGATCAGGCCGGTGAGTTGCAGCGGTCTAATTCTTTTAGTGTATTGTTATTATTTTTCGCGTCCAGTCCCTGAGTGCGCACTCGCTGAATTTCAGCGGGTGGGCACTTAGGACTTCTTGATTGCCAGTCCCCGAGTGCGCACTCGCTGAATTTCAGCGGGTGGACGCTTAGGATTTTTTGATTGCCAGTCCCCGAATGCGCACTCGCTGAATTTCAGCGGGTGGGCACTTAGGATTTCGCTATTGCCAGTCCCCGAGTGCGCACTCGCTGAATTTCAGCGGGTGGGCACTTAGGATTTCTTGATTGCCAGTCCCCGAGTGCGCACTCGCTGAATTTCAGCGGGTGGGCGCTTAGGATTTCGCCCTTGGTTAACTGTTTGAATTGTTTGTAGGGTCTGCAACTTGAGTCAACTGACCGATTGGCAGCGAAGCACCGCGCGGAGAAAGAACTGGCCACCATCCAGGAAGCGAATAAGGGGCTTCAGGTAGCTGCCGTGAAGGCGGAGGAAGCTCGCCAGGGACTTGTCCCCGCTGTTGAGTTGGCGATGGCGCAATCGGCGTTGAGCTCGGTTGAGAAGCGGATCGCCGATCTCGAGCGCGAGCTGAAGGAGGCGAAGGAGGAAGCAAGCTCGGCGGATGGGCGAGCCAAGGCCGCCGTTACAGCCGCCACAGAGGAACATAAAGTGTCCGACGCCCTTGTTTCTGGGCTTCAAGACGACTATACTTCACTTCAATGCTTCATCACGGATCTCTCCCGCCCCTTGATTGGTAGGTGTATCTGCCCCTGCATGTGCCTTTTTGCAATATCCAACGTACTCACTGTTATCCTCTATTCGCAGGTCGCATCATTGATAGCGCGGAAGAGGCGAGCTTATTCGACGCGCGGCAGTGTGTGACCATGCTCGTTGACTCGACGACGTTGTCGGCGACATGCATCCGAGCCTACCTCCAGGAGATGTCGCCCACGGAAGTAATTCCCAGCGACCTCGTCGAGGTGTGGAAGTACTTGGAGAAGGCACCGTCGGTCGTTGAGTTCATGACGTGATCGGCATTTCGGCGTGGAGCGGCGACGGCGCTTAGCCTTGGGCTTGCTCATTTTCCAGAAGATTTCGATCTGGACGATGTGACGAGTGGCTATCCGTCGTCGACTGGCGAGGTGGAGATCTCCGAGGTGCTCAAGTTGACGGGTCGCGCCGCGGTGTATTCCGAGCGCGTCTGGGCGATGGGCGACCTCCTTCCTTACCAGGAAACGTTCGTCGCGCCTAACGACCCCGAACCGTAGCACCGGGACTTCAAGGTCGAGCATCCCTTCCGCGCGGCGATGGCGGGTGAGCTGACGACGTACCCGTCAAACCCGTACACGTCGTTCATCCGCAGTCGCAAGGGTGCTGGTGAGTCGTCGTCGAAGCCTGCGGAATAGAGTAGGTTGCCCTGGGGTGTTAGTAGCAGATCTGCCGTTTGGGCATATTTTGTATTCTGAGACAATTGCAACATGCTAGTAATGTGATATCATGTTTGTTTTGTGACTTGTCGTGTGCTTTTCGATTGAGGTTTGAACGAGTCCCCGAGCGCGTCCGCCCTTTTGTGGGGTTTACCTCGTGTGCGATCTGTTTGTGGTTTTTGAATGTTTTGTTATTGTGGTCGACTCTCCCGGACTCGAAGAGCCAGTCGCTAGGCGACTCCCTTGAGCGCTCTATACTTCACCATTTTCCCTTGCGCGAACGAGGTCGGGTGGCCGAGTCCCCGAGCGTGGTACTTGGTTGTTCTAGGCGCGACTCGAGGGTAGGTGAGGACTTGGCGTGTTGGTTTGAGCGCATCACTCCTGCCTGGCCCGTTGGGTCAGTCGCATGGCGAGTCCTGGGCATGCTCTCATACTTGGCGTTTTCCCAAGCCGCTCGCGCTGAACTGGTCGTCAGTCCCCGAGCGCGGTACGTGGCCGTTCGAGTCGCTATGTCTAGGATGCGGAGGATCATGGTCGCTGTGAGAAGCGAAGGCAGTTGTCTTGGCTCGTCGAGCCAGTCGGGCTAGGCAACTCCAATGGGGCTCCGGGTAGGCGTTTTTCGTGGACGATGCAAAACCTGAGGTGACTCAGTGCTTTTGCATCGCACTACTTGGCCGTGCCGATCGCTTTACCAAAGGTTGACTTCTGCGGTTAGCTTGACGCTGTTATTACGAGTGCGAGTGGCACAAGACACGGAGAGTAAGCGCAATTTGCGGTAACCAATTCTTTTTATGTCATAGCGACTGGAGAGTACATATGTGGGGTTCTAGGAGTAGAACTTCCGTAGGAGGTTTACATTCCATGGTCGCTTGACGTCGAGTTCGCCGTCCCCACGGACGTCGATGAGGTAGTAGGTGTCGTTGCCTAGTACTTGCCCGATGGCGAATGGTCCCTCCCACGGCGGGGAAAGCTTGTGCATGCCCTTCTTATCCTGGATGAGACGCAACACCAGGTCGCCTTCTTGGAAGGTGCGAGTTTTCACCCGCCGGCTGTGGTAGCGGCGGAGTCCTTGTTGGTAGATGGCGGTGCGGGAGCGAGCTAGGTCGCGTGCCTCGTCGAGTTGGTCGACTCCATCCTGTCGTGCGAGTTCGTTCGCAGCCTCCGTGTAGTGGACAACCCTTGGCGAGTCGTGCTCAAGGTCGGTGGGCATGACTGCCTCGGTGCCGTACACCATGAAGAAGGGGGTGAATCCTGTCGACCTGTTAACCGAGGTGCGGATGCCCCAGATGACGGAGGGTAGCTCCTCGACCCAGCACCCGGCGGTGCGCTCGAGTGGTACTTGGAGTCGCGGTTTCAGGCCGTGGAGGATGCTTTGATTGGCCCGTTCTGCCTGGCCGTTGGATTCTGGATGGGCGACTGATGCGAGATCGAGCCGGATGTGGTGTTCCTCGCAGAATTCGGCCATAGCTCCTTTGGCAAAGTTGGTGTCGTTGTCCGTGATGATGCTGTTTGGGAACCCGTAGCGATATATGAGCTCGTGTAGGAATTTGGTGGCGGTCTTCCCGTCGCATTTCCGGACTGGCTTGGCCTCCACCCACTTTGTGAATTTGTCGACCGCGACCAGGAGGTGGGTGTAGCCGGAAGGAGCCTTTTTGAAGGGGCCTACCATGTCCATGCCCCATACGGCGAATGGCCAGGTGATGGGGATTGTCTTCATCGCCGAGCTCGGCACGTGCGTCTGATTGGCGTACTTCTGGCACCCGGCGCACCGCTGGAGGATGTCGATAGCGTCGGCGTGTGCGGTGGGCCAGTAGAAGCCGTGCCGCATAGCCTTGGTGACCAGGGAGCGGGCACCGGCGTGGTGGCCACAGTCGCCGGAGTGGATGTCGTGGAGGATCTTGCGTCCTTCGGCCGGTTGGACGCAGCGTTGGAACACGCCGGTGACGCTTCGCTTGTGGAGCTCGTCGTCGATGATGGTGAAGGATTTGCATCGGCGTGCAATCATCCGGGAGTTCGTCTCGTCTACCGGCAAGGTGCCAGCCTCCAGGTAGGCGACGTAGGGTTTTGTCCAGTCGTCTGGTTCGGTGACGAGTGCGACCAGGGCTGCCTCTGGCTGCAGCGGGACTCCGATGTCGATCTCCCTTGGGGGAGAGACTGATGGCTTGGTGATTGTGTCGAGGAAGATGCCGGCGGGTGGTGCGAGTCGAGCCGACCCGATGCGAGAGAGTGCGTCAGCCTCCTCGTTCTTCCGCCTGTCAATCCACTCGACGGAGTAACCTGCAAAGTGTCCGCCCAGCTTGTCCACTGCTTGGCGGTACGCCGCCATGGTGGGGGAGACGGCGTCGCAGGTGCCGGCGACTTGCCCAACAACGAGGTCGGAGTCTCCGTAGCAGTGTAGGCGGTTGACGTTCATCTCCCTGGCAGCTCGCATGCCGTGGAGTAGGGCCTCGTACTCGGCCATGTTGTTGGTGCAGGGTGTGAAATCGAGGCAGAGGACGTAGCGGAGCTTGTCGCCCTTCGGTGAAGTTAGCACGATCCCTGCGCCGTCCGCGTTCTTGGAGCCGTCGAAGTGCAGGCTCCAGTAATGGAGGTATGGCAACTTCTCTGGCTGCTGGGCTTCTTCCCAGTCGGCGATGAAGTCCGCTAGGGCCTGCGACTTGATCGCTTTTCGTGGCTCATACTTGATGTTGTGGACACCGATCTCGACGGCCCACTTGGCGACCCGCCCGGTCGCCTCGCGGTTGCGGATGATGTCCTGCAACGGTGCTGAGGAGACGACCGTGATCGGGTGCTCCTGGAAGTAGTGCGGCAGGCGCCGCTGTGCTCTGAAGACCGCGTATACCAGCTTCTGGTATTGCGGGTATCGCTGGCGCGACTCGGTGAGGACCTCGCTGATGTAGTACACCGGTCGCTGTACTGGGCGCTCCTTTCCTTCCTCCGGTCGCTCGACGACCATGACGGCGCTGACGACGCGCTCGGAAGCCGCGACGTAAACCAGCATGGGTTCTTTGTCGGCGGGGGCGGCGAGTAGCGGTGCGGCGAGTAGCACCTTCTTGAGGTCGCGAAGCGCGTCATCCGCCTCCTTGTCCCACTGGAATGTGGGGTTCTTGCGCATCAGGCGGTATAGGGGCATCGCCTTTTTGCCCAGGCGGGGGATGAAGCGACTGAGAGCTGCTACTCGCCCGGCCAGCTTCTGGACGTCGCGCAGGCACTCGGGTTTGCCGAGTCGGGCGATCGTGTCGATCTTGGTGGGGTTCGCCACGATCCCACGCTTGGAGACGACGTAACCCAGTAGTTGCCCTGCTGGTACACCGAAGGTGCATTTGCCTGGGTTAAGCTTTATCTTTTATTTTCGCAAGTTGGCGAACGTTTCTGCCAGATCGGCGAGTAGATCATCCTGGCGAGCGGATTTTACGACCACGTCGTCGATATAGACGTGGATGTTGCGGCCAATTTGGCTCACGAGGCACTCCTGCATGCACCGCTGATAGGTCGCCCCGGCGTTCTTGAGGCCGAAGGTCATGGCGGTGTAGCAGAAGGCTCCGAATGGCATGATGAACGCCGTCTTCTCCTCGTCCTCGACGGCCATTTTGATCTGGTTATATCCAGAGTAGGCGTCGAGGAAACATAGCGACTCCGAGCCCGCGGTGGAGTCGATTATTTGGTCGATCCGCGGGAGGACGAACTGCTCCTTTGGGCAGGCGTTGTTCAAGTTTGTGTAGTCGATACACATCCTCCAGGTCCCGTTCTTCTTCTCGACCAGGACTGGGTTCGCCAGCCACTTGGAGTACTTGATTGGCCGGATGAAGCCTGCAGCGAGTAGACGCTGCACCTCCTCGGCGATGGCTCGGCGGCGCTCTTCATTGAAGGGCCGTAGCGACTGCTTGACGGGTCGCACTTTGGGGTCGGCGTTTAGTTTGTGCTCAGCGAGCTCCCTAGGGACACCAGGCATGTCGGAGGGCTTCCATGCAAAGATATCCCTGTTCTCACGGAGGAACTCGATGAGCGCGCCTTCCTAGGCTGGGCTCATCCCTGTTCCGATCGTCACCGTTTGGCTGGAGTCGCCTGGGACCAGCTCGACGGCGCGAGTGTGCGTCGTTGCCTCGAAGGCTGAGGTGTTTGCGCCCTCCGAGTTGGGCTTCTTGAGTATGGTGGGGTCGTCATTGTTCATCCCGCTCGCGTACTTGGCAAGCTCGTCAGCATGGTTAGCCTCTGCCGCGATGACAGCATCGGCGAGTTCGGCTCCTTTGGCCTCGCACTCGGCGGCCATGTCGGGGTCGCCGTTGATGGTGATGACGCCGCACGGCCCAGGGAGCTTCATTGCGTTGTACGCGTAGTGTGGCGCTGCCATGAACTTGGCGAACGCCTGGCGCCCCAAGACGCAGTGGTAGGGGCTGTCGAAGGGCACCAGCTCGAAGACGATCCGCTCGGTGCGGAAGTTTGCTGGGGTGCCGAAGGTGACTGGCAGCGTGACCTTGCCGATCGGGTACGCCTTCCGACCGGGGACGATGCCGTGGAACGTGGTGTGGGTTGTTTCGATCATCGACTGCGGGAGACGCAGCCGCCTGAAGGTGTCTAGGTACAGGATGTTGATGGAGCTGCCGCCGTCCATCAATGTCTTGGGGAGCCAGTAGTCGCCCACCTTTAGCTTGACCACCAAGGCGACTCGCCCTGGGTACTCGATGCGCGACGAGTGGTCCTGGCGGCTCCAGGTGATGGGTTGTTCCGACCAGTTGAGGAACTGGGGAACGTCCACCTGGGCCACCGTGTTGACGGCGACGGCGCGGGTGATGACCTTCTTCTCGCGCTTCGTGTTGAAGCCGGTGAAGGTGTGGAGCGAGCCGGCTACGTTGCCAAACTTTCTGCCGTTTGGCGGGTTGTTATCTGGGTCCTCCCTTGCTCGTCGTGCCTTCTCAATCTCCTTGAGGGTGTGGCAGTCAGCGGTCGTGTGCGTTGCAGGTTTGCCTTCCCTGCTATGAAACGCACAAGGTTGGTTAAGGAGGGCCGCAGGGTCGAACCTTGGCTTGGCCTTGTAGTTGCCGCCGTCGCGGCGTTGTCCTCCATCGTGGCGGAAGCTTTTGGGCTCGCATTGTGCGTGCCCGGTGTTGGCGACGAAGTCGACTCTCCCGTCACTGCGGCGCTTGCCGGTGAGGCGAGTGTTGCTGTAGCGTAGGTCGGACCGTCGTCCGCTGTCGTTGCCGCTCGTGCGGCGTTGACCTCCTGACTCGTCGTCGGTTTCCTGGTTTTGATCTTCCTCCGCGTACCGTTTGGCGATCTCGAGGAGGTCCGGTATGTTGTCGAGTGTACGAGAATGTCGCTTGAGCTTGGCGACCAAAGGCTCGTAACGGCACGAGGTCTTGAAGCAATGTATCGCGGTGTCCGGGTGGATGCCGACCGCGTTGTACCAGAGTTCTTGCCACCGCTGGACCCAGTTGTGGGTCGACTCGCGGGGTCCCTGGACGCATCGCTCCAGGTCCTCGATGGTGGTGGCGTGGGTGTCAGAGCACTCGAAGTGCCTGACGAAGGCGTCGCGCATCTCTTCCCAGGAGTCGATACTATCCTGGGGGAGGGTGTTGATCCACTGCCTGCACGTCCCCTCCATCACCAGGGGGAGGTAACGGGTAGCTAGCAGGTCGGTGTGGCCTGCGATCCCCATCGCCATGAGGTATGTGTCGAGCTAGACAGCGGGGTCGTACGAGGGGTCGTACTTTTCTATCTCCTTCGGTGCCTTGAAGTTCGGTGGGTACTTCTCGCCTCGGATCATTGGTCCGAAGTACTTGGGACCGAGTCGACTGAGCGACCCCATTGGCTCGCCGTCGCGGCGATTGGTTAGGGTGTGTCGCAGGTCGTCGGGCTGGCGTGCGTGCCAGCTTTGATTGTTGATGATGTGGGTGCGGGCGTCGATGGGTTGACCGTTGGCGGCGACGAAGTTGGTCGCTGGCCTGGGGTCGTTGGTGGAGAGTGCCGTGTTCGCGGGTCGGTGCTGGAGCTGTAGTGGCTCTGGTGGCGGGCAGTTGAGGGTGTTTGCCGCCAGTGGGCGGCCGCTGGAGGCCGCTCTGCTTCCCGAAGAACGCGAGTACACTCGACCCTGCGAGTCGGCGCCTGCGTTTTGCTGCTCGACGACCTTCGCGAGCAGGGTCCTGACATACTGGATCTATAGGGCGCCGTCGCCGGTGGCCGTGATGTTGTCAGCCGCTGCTCGGCCCGCCACGAGGTTGTCCATCAGGGTGGAGAACAGTGGGAGGCCGTTCGCGTCTCGCTCCTGTGAGGAGACTACTATCCGCGGCTGATCCCTAGGGGGGGTGCGGTTGGGTGGAGGTGGGGCGCCCATCGCCGTCGACCCTGGAGGGGGCCGGGCGCTTCCTTCTGGTGGCGCGTTCTCGCAGATCGCGCGCTCGGCCGCGCGGGCCGGGTCATTTTCGTCGTCGAAGTTCAGGGCGCACCCTGAACGGTAGGGTTCAGGCGCGTCCTGATTCGTTGCGCATGGTAACACGACAGCTCCTGCGCCGTCACCTGCTCGAGGCGAAATTTTTCGCGCTCGGCCTGCTCCTTGCGGACGGCCTCCGCCAGCTTCAGGCGGAGTTCCTCGACCTCCGTTGCCGTGGCGTTGGGAGGGATCGTGGTGGAGAACGGGTCCTCCGGCGGATCGGTGCCGGTCGCCATGTAGGTCGCGGCGTGGCGACCGGTACCGTCGCGGAGGTCGGCGGAATTTTCCGACCCGGAGTCGAAGTCAAAGATCCCAAGGATGGAGGGGTCCTCGAAGTCTCCCATGTTGGAGACCTGGGTGATGGAGCCCGCGGGTGAAGCCGCGGTGATGGATCCGGCGAGTGATGCCGGGGTTGCCGAGTCGGCGTCGTCATTGAGGGCCGCGTCTTCCGCGGCCGCGGAGTTTTCGGCCACGTTGCTGTGGGCCGAGTTGTACTCGGAGGCGAGGCGATGGATCGTGCGGACCTGGCTATCGGAGAGCCGATCGCGTGGCGACGACTCGCATGCGAGCCGAGTCCTCTGAGACGATGATGTCGGTGAGGCCGACGAAGAGGCTGATCGTGCCTACTGGCAAGATCATGCTGTGCGTGACGGGCCGCGCCGCCGGGACGTAGCTGCTCGGCAAGATCTGGAGCATCTCGCCGATCGCTATCATGCGACCGGTGGCGACCGTCTCGTTGATGGGCAGATTGGATCTCGCCGCAGAACACCGGCCAGACCGGCCAGGCCCCACGGTGGGCGCCACTGTCGTGGGGATGGTCACGGCAGATGCTGCAATCGGCAGCGAGTAGTAGAACGAGGGGCAAGGGCGGCCTGCCATCTGCGGTGCAAGATGAGGGCGGAGACACAGGGTTTTACCCAGGTTCGGCCCCCCGGAGGGTAAAGACCTACTCCTTCTAGATTGTATTATGAAGGTGGTACAATGGGCGAGCTCGGCGGCTAGGCGGCGAGTCGCTTGGGTGCCTCATAGAACGTATCTCTACACGCCCCGCAGGGAGGTTTATATAGACTCACCTCCCCTAGGGTTTACACATCTCAACCGAATCAGTTAAGGCTTCGGTCCTTGTTTAACCTAATCCGACTGGGCCTATCTACTCGCCTGGGCCTTCAGCTTCCAGTCGCTTGGATCCACGCCGGGCTTTGATCCAGTCACCGTTTTGCAGGCCCACTCGCCAGTTCTTGGGCCAGTCGGAAACGTCCTGCTGGGTATACCCCCGTAGGCACATCCCCATCAGTTTGGTTGCTGATGCTCCTGATGAGGGACTTCTTGCTCCTCCTCTTGGTCCTCATCCTCTTCCGGAATCCCTTCCTCGGGTTGGTGTTGCTCAACCTGCAAGTCATAAATCACGCTTCCTTCCTCGATAGCGAAAATACCATTAGGCAAAGGAGCAGCGTAGAGACGCCCAGTTCCAGCAATATGCAGATAATAAACACCACCTCTCCTAGTGAGCATTCCACAAGCCCTCAAAGTAGAGAAACCAACACGTCGCTCACCTAGTACCGGCTGTAACTCACCTAGGTCGATGCCTAGAACATTGGCGAGCACGGTGATGACGCCTCCACAAGTAATTGGTCCTTGGCCTTGGTTGGATTGGTACTCCAAGTAGCACACAAGAATTGCGCCCAAGTGAAGTGACAAGTTGTCATAGTTTAAATCGTCTTTTGCAAGGACTAAGATGTCCTCCTCATTGAGTCTTGTAAACTCATTATGCGCCTGCAAGGTGTTAGCAATAACATAGAACAAATAGCGAATAGCAGGATGTTGAATATTTTTCCCTTTGCTGACTCTAGAAGTAAAGCTCATTCTATTATAGCAAAGTTCAGGGGATGGTTATATGCTGGTAGAAGATGCGCGTAGGTCATTAGGATTATTGTTGGGCAAACTAAAACAATTGCACCATTCATCAAGTGATAAAGAATAATTATTGTTCATGAGTCGGAAAGAAATTCTATCCTCCCCATGCCATGCTTTAACGATGCTTCTCAAAGAACTAAGAAATTCCATGGTTAACTGGCGATAGGTTGGTGCATCATGAAATATAAAGTTTTGCAGGACAACTCTATTGCAAAGTAAATTAAAGTCATCAGAAATACCGAGTTGGTTCAATGTGACAGGGCAAGCCCACTTGGTTGCCTTGACTTCTCTTTTTTTTATCCTATTGAAATGATCACGGTGGGACTCGTCCTTGAATCGAATCCCCATGCGTTCCTGAGCTGCATCCCGAGAAGAACCAGCGGCAGCAATAACAGGTGCCTGGCTCCTCGTGTTCATCTTCTAAAAATAAATAAGAAAGACATATATAAAACTTTTTGATCCAACAGTAATAGTCATAGCATAATCCTCATCATAGCACACTAAAGAGTCTCCTCGATACGTCCAATTGGCATCATCATTCTATATCATAATTTGCCTCCATTCATTGATATATGTCTTATTATGAGGTATTACTTATGTCTTTTCATTTGTTTATGAATGTTGGATGATTCTTGGAGGATGGACTGCCGGATTCTGGATTCTGATGAAAAAAGAGGTGTTTTGATGCAATTTCGCGAAGATCGGAAAAATAACAGAAAAATATGGGAAATTATAATTTCCCGGAAGACGAAGGAAGCCAGAAGGGGAGGCGTAGAAGGGCCATATGCCCCCCTAGGCGCGGGCAGGTGTGGCCCACCTGCTCGTCTCCCGACTCTGCCCACTCACCTATATCTTCCATACAGAACCTTAACACCAGGGGAGCAACCACGGATAGATTTCTGCCGCCTCTGTGGGGCAGACAACACCGAGAGAGAAAGATCTCTCCAGCAGACAGATTTCTGTCGGGGAAACTCCTTCCCGGAGAGGGGAGATCATCGCCATCAACACCATCTTCAAGCTAGGCTTGATCGGGATCATCATCATCCACACCATCATCTCCACCAGCACCATCATCACCACTCCGTCCTGCTGTAACAATCGTGTTGGATCTTGCATTAGTTCTTAGGGGAAACTTTCCTAGTGTTAATTACTATTGTAGTTGATGCTTATGAGTGGAACCATTGGATTATTGTTTATGTTTAGATTGTTATCCATCACCATATCATCTTTTATCTTGATCCATATGATGCCTTGTGAGTAGTTCGTCTAGTTCTTGAGGACATGGGAGAAGTCATGTTGTTATTAGTGGATTTGTGTTGAGTTATTATTCAATGGTTTAGTATTTAAGTTGTGGTGCTATTCTTCTAGTGGTGTCATGTGAACGTCGACTACATGATACTTCACCATTTATGGGCCTATGGGAATGCAGAAACCCTGAGTACCCGATCAAATATCCACGGAACCGTCTGTAGCCGCCGCCACCATCGTCCCTATATCGGGGGGGGGGGGATCCAAAGTTCTTCCCGGCACCCTGCCGGAGGGGAGATCATCCCGGAGGCCTTCTCTCCGGTATGATGCGTGAGTAGTTCCACCTTGGACTATGGGTCCATGTAGTAGCTAGATGGTTGTATCTCCTCCTTTGTGATTTCATGTATAGATCTTGTGAGCTCCGTTCATGATCAAGATCTAATCTATTTGTAATCATGCATGTTGCGTTTGCGGAGATCCGATGGATATTGAGATTATTATGTTGGTTTGATTAATTGTTTTGTCTTTATGATTCTATCATGTCTGTGTTGTTTGTGATCTTGCATGCTCTCCGTTGTTAGTAGTTGTAACATCCCAAAAATATGAAACAATGATCATCAAACTCTAATCACTAAAATTAGGGTTAACAAAAACTTTGATTAATTAAAATCATATGAATGCATATGTGAATGAGATGATTTAATAAATGCATGAATGGACTTGTGTGATTAATCTAAATAGCAAGAAATGGTTTAAAGATGAAAATAACATCATCTAAAACAATTCCATGCAGAAACAAATCAAGAGAAAGTCAAAAACAAATCAAATAAAGCAAATGGTCATTTTTGACAATCTTGCTCACTAGGTCACTGAGTGTTTCTAGTCCAAGATTTCAAACAGAAACTTTTCCAAACCTTTGAACCCCTTTCGAGACCAAGTAAAAGTGAATACAAGCCCACCTTTCAAACTTGCAGAAACATTTGGCAACCTCATTCAAATCACAAATCAAAATTGAATCTTTATCATATGTGAAGATCACCCATTTTCAAAACCCAACCAAACCAGTGCCCCTTGACTAATCCAATTAACCAGATACTCCCTAGCATGTGCCTAGCAAACCACCAAGTTTGAATCCAAAATTCAAATTTAAAGTTCTTGCAGCCATTTCATCAAACACCTTGCAGATACAAATCAAACAAACACCAAACACTATAGTGTGCAGTAATTTGGCCTAACTTGTTCCCTATCTAGCTCACACTACACCCTTGGTAGATCATCTAACTTATTTAATCCCTCTAGCTCACTATGAACCAGACCATGCCATCAATGGCAAGTAGGCCGAGCCTCACCTTGCCACCCCATTGTCGACAGCAAGCTAGGAGCAGCACCAAGCCTAGCAAGCATGTCTAGCAGGCACTCCACCGTCCACCGCCACTCCCTGTCCCAGCCTCGAGCACTGCCAGTCCCTGGACCACATGACAAGACAATGCCAAACCTCTCTGCATGTGAGCCGAGAGCAGGCCAGTGCGCCACCCTCGACCAGCACCCACAGAACGCGCGCCGCCCTCGCCGCGTGTGTGCATGATCA
Organism: Avena sativa; assembly: GCA_916181665.1. Taxonomy (NCBI): domain Eukaryota; kingdom Viridiplantae; phylum Streptophyta; class Magnoliopsida; order Poales; family Poaceae; genus Avena; species Avena sativa. Next base: position 428,789,597 of record OV702293.1, read on the forward strand.
CCGCCGCCCTAGCAACCCCGCAGACATGCCCGATAGCCGCCGCGCGACCAGGAGCACCCGTGCGCCATTAAAATTCCTGTCGGACCTGCTCAGAGCGTCGACGCATTCCGACCGATTAGCACCGCCCCACGCCTCGCCACCATGTCGTTGAGCTTTGCCAGGGATCACTGATGGGTTTTGCAGCATAGTAAATCAAAAAATTTCTACGAATGCGAACGGGAAGGCCAAGATCTAATCTAGGAGATGCAAACAACGAGAGGGATTAGATGAGATCTTCATACCCTTGAAGATTCGCACAACGGAACATTCGTCGGAACGTGGGTGGTGTAGTCGTACTCGCTTCTCCTCCTCGCGATCCGCTCCGATCTAACACCGCAAGTGGCGATGCCTCCGAGAGATGCACACGTGCGGCACCTCGACGTCTCCTCCTTCCTCGGTCCAGAAAGTATGGTGGAGAGACGGATTGGATCTACAACGCGACGGCCCGGTGCAAGTGGTGGAGAGTTTCTGCAGCAGGGCTTCGCCTACGTGCAGTCGGGAGGGAGAGAGAGAGAGGAGGGCAGCAGGGCGGCTAGGGCTTGAGGAGGAGGTGTGTGTGGGTGGTGCGCCCCCAGCCCTCTTTATATAGAGGGGTGGGCGCCAACCCTAGACCCTCCCCCAAGCCTAGGCCGGCGGCCGAGGAGGGAAGAGTGGGGGGCAAGTTTCCCCCCCTCCTTCTAGAAGCTCCCCTAGGGTTTCCCCTAGGTTTGGCCGGCTAGGCCCTATGGGGCCTTGTGACCCTGGCCCAATGCGGCCAGGGCACTCCCTCATAGGCCCATGCCCCCTCCCGACAGGTGGGGCCACGTTGGTCCCCCTCCGGAAGGTTCTAGAAGCTTCCGGTACAATACCGATTAACCCGAAACAATTCCGAACTCCAAAAACTGCATTGCCTTATATGAATCTTATTCTCCGGACCATTTTGGAACCTCTCGTGATGTCCCGGATCCCATCCGAGACTCTGAACAAAAACTCATAAACCAATTATCCAATCTATCCTAGCGTCGAGACACGTTAAGTGTGTGACCCTTCGGGTTCGAGAACATGCAGACATGATCTTATATCAATAATCAACAGCAGGGTCTGGAAACCCATATTGACTCCCACACATTCATCGATGATCATATAGGATGAACCACGATGCCAGGATTCAATCAATCCCATATTTATATTCCCTTCGTCTCGCGATATTTTACTTGCCCGAGATTCGATCGTCGGTACCGTCATACCTAGTTCAATCTCGTTCTTAGCAAGTACTTTACTCGTTCCGTAATCCGATATCACTTTGTGATTAACTCCTTAACCACATGCTTGCAAGCGGTGTTGATATCGATTACCGAGTGGGCCCTAAGTATATCCCTCCGACTTGGGAGGGACAAATCCCATCTCGATACATACAACCCAACAAGTACTTTCCGATCACCTGAGAGACACCTTTATGATCACCCTCTCATAGGATGACGTTTGATGACCTCAAAGCTTTCTTCCGATACTAGGGAGTTGTATTATCTCATGGTCTAAGGAATACAATATTTGACATAAGAAAAGCTTCGCAAAGATGAACACGATGACACGATCTAATTGCTTCGCTTAGTTTGGGCCTGTCCATCATATCATTCTCCCAATGATATGATCTCATTATTAATCGACAACTCATGTCTATGGTTAGGAAACCTTAACCATCATTAATCAATGAGCTAGTCCATAGAGGCATACTAGGGACACGGTGTTGTTCACAAACCACACAAGTATTAATGTTTCCGCTTAATACAATTCTATCATGGAATATAAACTTTATCATGAACAAGAATTATAATAATAACGTTCACAAAAAAATTATAATAATAACATCTTTATTATTGCCTCTAGGGCATAATTCCAACAGTCTCTCACTTGCACTAGAATCAATAATCTAGTTTACATTTGGCAACAATCTCACACCCATGGCACTAAGGTGCTGATCATGTTTTACACGTGGAAGAGGTTTAGTCAATGGATCTGCGACATTCAGATCTGTATGTACTTTGCTAATCTTCAGATCTCCATCTGCTATATAATCTCGGATTATATGAAACTTGCGGTTGATATGCTTGGTCTTTGGATGATATCTTGGTTCCTTAGCGAGTGCTATGGCGCCAGTGTTGTCACACAATATCTCCAGTGGGTCCAATGCACTTGGAACCACGCCAAGCTCACTGATGAAGTTCCTGATCCAAACTCCTTCACTTGACGCTTCTGCAGCAGCCATGTATTCCGCTTCCACTGTAGATCCCGTGATCACACTTTGCTTGCAGCTTCTCCAGCTCACAGCTCCTCCATTCAAAATATAAACGTATCATGTCTGAGATTTAGAATCATCCTTGTCGGTGTCGAAACTAGCGTCGACGTAACCCTTTACGACGAGCTGTTCATCACCTCCATAGACTAAGAACATTTATTTAGTCCTATTTAGGTACTTTAGGATGTTCTTCACGGCTGTCCAGTGTTCCACTCCTGGATCACTTTGGTATCTGCTCGTCAAACTAAGAGCATTGGACACATCCGGTCTAGTACACAGCATGGCATACATGATAGAACCTATGGCCGAGGCGTATGGCACTTTGCTCATAGCTTCTCTATCATTTACCGTAGCTGGACACTGAGCCTTGCTCAATATCTTACCTGACAACATAGGCACTGAACCTTTCTTTGCCTTATCCATTCTGAACCTTTTCAGAACTTTGTCTAGGTATGTACTCTGGCTTAAAGCTATCAGGCATCTTTGTCTATCTCTATAGATTTTGATGCCCAATATATAAGCAGCTTCACCTAGGTCTTTCATTGAAAAACATTTGTTCAAATAACTCTTCACATCGTTAAGCATGTTAATGTCATTTCCAATAATCAATATGTCATCCACATATAGTACCAGAAATGTCACCGAGCTCCCACTCACTTTCTTGTAGATACAAGCTTCGTAGCTATTTGGAACAAATCCAAAGCTCTTGATCACTTGATCAAAACAAAGGTTCCAACTCCGAGATGCTTGCTTCAGTCCATAAATGGAACGCCGAAGTTTGCATACTTTATCAGCATCCTTAGGATCGACAAAACCTTCAGGTTGCATCATATACAACTCTTCATCAATGTTGCCATTGAGGAACGCAGTCTTGACATCCATCTGCCATATTTCATAATCATGAAACACAGCAATTGCTAATAAAATCCGAATGGACTTAAACATCGCTACGGGAGAGAAGGTCTCATCGTAGTCAACACCTTGAACTTGTCGAAAACCTTTCACGACAAGTCGTGCTTTATAGACGGTAACATTACCATCCGCGTACGTTTTCTTCTTGAAAATCCATTTGCACTCAACGGCCTTTCGGTCGCTAGGAGGGTCCACCAAAGTCCATACTTGGTTTTCGCTCATGGATCCCAATTCGGATTTCATGGCCTCCAGCCATTTCTCAGAGTCTGGGCTCATCATCGCTTCCTCATAGTTCGTAGGTTCACTGTCTTCTACCAACAAGACAGTCAAGACAGGGTTGCCATACCACTCAGGAGGGGCACGCGACCTTGTCGACCTGCGACGTTCAGTAGCATCATCGTCTGAAGCTTCATGATCCTTGTCATTAGCTTCCTCTATTGTTGGTGCAGGCGGCACTGAAACCATTTCAGGTGCTGCGCTACTCTCCAACTCAAGAGAAGGTTCAACAACCTCGTCTAGCTCTACTTTCCTCCCACTCACTTCTTTCGAGAGAAACTCCTTCTCAAGAAAGGAATCATTCTTTGCGACAAACACTTTGCCTTCGGTTCTGTGATAGAAGGTATACCCAATAGTTTCCTTAGGGTATCCTATGAAGACGCATTTCTCCGCTTTGGGTTCGAGCTTGTCCGGCATCAACTTCTTGACGTAAGCTTCGCATCCCCAAACTTTAAGAAACGACAACTTAGGTTTAGCACCAAACCACAGTTCATACGGTGTCGTCTCAACGGATTTAGATGGTGCCCTATTTAAAGTGAATGCAGCGGTTTCTAATGCATAACCCCAAAATGATAACGGCAAATCAGTAAGAGACATCATCGATCGGACCATATCTAATAGGTTCGATTCCGGCATTCAGACACACCATTGCGCTGTGGTGTTCCGGGTGGCGTGAGTTGCGAAACGATTTCGCTTGCTTTAAGATGCATGAGAAAAATTCATAACTCAAATATTCACCTCCACGATCGGATCGTAGAAACTTAATTTTTCTGTTACGATGGTTCTCCACTTCATTCTGAAATTCCTTGAACTTTTTAAATGTTTCAGATTTATGCTTCATCAAATAGATATACCCATATCTACTTAAGTCATCGGTAAAAGTGAGAAAATAGCGATATCCACCGCGTGTCGAAACACTCATCGGTCCGCATACATCGGTATGTATGATTTCAAACAAGTCCGTTGCTCGCTCCATCATTCCGGAGAACGGGGTTTTGATCATCTTGCCCATGAGGCATGGTTCACATGTGTCAAATGATTCAAAATCAAGAGACTCCAAAAGTCCATTAGAATGGAGTTTCTTCATGCGCTTTACACCAATATGACCTAGACGACAGCGCCACAAATAAGTAGTATTATCACTATCTACTTTGCATCTCTTAGCCTCAATGTTATGGATGTGTGTTTCATCCCTTTCGAGATTCAGAAGAAATAAACCATTCACAGGAGGTGCATGACCATAAAAGATGTTACTCATATAAATAGAACAACCATTATTCTCCGATTTAAATGAATAACCGTCTTGCAACAAACACGATCCAGAAATAATGTTCATGCTCAACGCATGCACATAATAACACTTATTAAGGTTTAAAACTAATCCCGAAGGTAAAACTAAGGAGAGCGTGCCGACGGCCATCACATCAACTCTTGATCCGTTGCCAACGCGCATCGTCACCTCATCCCTCGCAAGCTGCCGTCTATTCCGTAGCTCCTGTTTCGAGTTACAAATATTAGCAACTGAACCAGTATCAAATACCCAGGCACTACAACGAGGGCTAGTAAGGAAAACATCAATAACATGTATATCAAATATACCGTTGATGGTGCCAGCCTTCTTGTCCGCTAAGTACTTCGGACAGTTGCGCTTCGAGTGACCCTTGTCCTTGCAATAGAAGCACCCAGTGTCCGGCTTGGGTCCAGACTTGAGCTTCTTCTCAGCAGGGGCAACGCGCTTGCCGCCGCCTTTCTTGAAGGGCTTCTTTGCACCCTTACCTTTCTTGAAGGTGGGGGTCTTGTTGACCATCAACACATGATTATACTTTTTGATGTCCACCTCCGCAGCCTTCAGCTTTGCGAAGATCTCGGTGATCGTATCAGTGGAACCAATCTGATTATGAGTCACTACAAAACTTTTGTAGCTGGGAGGGAGTGATTGCAGAACCCTGTCAATCTTGAGCTCCTCTGGAATCTTCCAGTCCAGTTGCTCAAGGCGTTGAGTGTAGCCCGACATCTTTATGGCGTGCTCACTAACGGAACTCCCTTCCTCCATCTTGCAGTTAAAGAATTTCTCAGAGATCTCATATCTCTCAGAACGGTCCTGAGTCTGAAACATAGTTTTCAGCTCCTCAAGAATCTCAAAGGGCCCGGGATAGTCTTCAAAATGATTTTGAAGGTCTGATTCCATAGCAGACAACATGGTGCTCTTAATCACACCATAATCATCTTTGCGCGACTGATAGACAGCTTTCTCATCAGCCAGCGCAGTTGCAGCAGGGGGGTTACCTAACGCTTTCTCAAGGACATAGTCCTTTTGACCGCCAGAGAGAATGATACTCAGATTGCAAAACCAGTTGGTGAAGTTAGACCCATTGTTTCTAAGCTTTTCCTTCTCAGCAAAAACGTTGAAGTTGAAGTTGGACTTAGCCATTTGATATACAATGTTTGCAAGTACAAATTAGACTATGTTCATGATAACTAGTTCAACTTTTAATCAAATTACTAGATGAACTCCCACTAAATTCAACATCCCTCGAGTTGTTTAGTGAACATGATCCAAATTCACCACACCTAATCCGATCTTCACGAGAAGAGATGTGGTTTCAATGGTGGACAACGAAGTGTTGATCATATCATTCATATGACTCATGCTTAACCTTTCGGTTCATGTGTTCCGAGGCCATGTCTGTACATGCTAGTCTCGTCAAGTTAGACCCAAGTATTTCCGCGTGTGCAAAACTGGCTTGCACCCGTTGTATGTGAACGTAGAGTCTATAGCACCCGATCATCACGTGATGCTTGGACACGATGAACTTTCGCAACGGTGCATACATGGGGAGAACACAGTTTTATCTTGATCTTTAAGTGAGGAATCATCTTATAATGCTAGCGTCGCGATCTAAGCATAATAAGATACATAAAAGGATAAACATCACATGCATATAACTTTATGTGACATGGTATAGCCAATATTCGTGCAATGATCTCCATCTTGTGCGTGCCGGCATGATCTCCATCACTCCACCATGATTGCCTCCACCACGAATAGCAACTACAACTATTGCTAACTACTTAGCGATAAAGTGAAACTATTACACGGCGTATAAGAAGTTGACACACAGGTCATACACAATTATAAAGACAACCATATGGCTCCCGCCGGTTGTGTACTCATCGACATGCAAGTCGTGAAACATTACAAAACATGATCATCGCATACAATACACATATCACATCTTGGGCCATACCATATCATAGAAAACACTCCCTGCAAAAACAAGTTAGACGCCTCTACTTTGTTGTTGCATGTTTTACGTGGCCTATGGGAGTAGCAAGCTAAGAACGATTCTTACCTACGGAAAGCCACAACGGTGATATTATGGTTGCCAAACTCCGGTGTAAATCCCATGACAACTATAGTGAGAGAAACAGGCATCCACCAGCCGCATGTGTGGAACAAGCCACACGTCAAGTGCGGAGCCGGTCTCGCGAACGACGTCGCGTAAAGTTGGCCTGGACCGCTTCAATCTCACTATCCCGCGTCATAAGAAGAACACAAACAAGAGGCTTGCAACAGAAAACATCAACGCCCACAACAACCATGTTGCGTTCTACTCGTGAAACACATCTACGCATAGATCTAGCTCTGATACCACTGATGGGTTTCGTAGCATAGTAAATCAAAAAAATTCTACGGATGCGAACGGGAAGGCCAAGATCTAATCTAGGAGATGCAAACAACGAGAGGGATTAGATGAGATCTTCATACCCTTGAAGATTCGCACAGCGGAACGTTCGTCGGAACGTGGGTGGTGTAGTCGTACTCGCTTCTCCTCCTCGCGATCCGCTCCGATCTAACACCGCAAGTGGCGATGCCTCCGAGAGATGCACACGTGCGGCACCTCGACGTCTCATCCTTCCTCGGTCCAGCAAGTATGGTGGAGAGACGGATTGGATCTACAACGCGACGGCACGGTGCAAGTGGTGGAGAGTTTCTGCAGCAGGGCTTCGCCTACGTGCAGTCGGGAGGGAGAGAGAGAGGAGGGCAGCAGGGCGGCTAGGGATTGAGGAGGAGGTGTGTGTGGGTGGTGCGCCCCCAGCCCTCTTTATATAGAGGGGTGGGCGCCAACCCTAGCCCCTCCCCCAAGCCTAGGCCGGCGGCCAAGGAGGGAAGAGTGGGGGGCAAGTTTCCCCCCTCCTTCTAGAAGCTCCTAGGGTTTCCCCTAGGTTTGGCCGGCTGGGCCCTATGGGGCCTTGTGCCCCTGGCCCAATGTGGCCAGGGAACTCCCTCATAGGCCCATGCCCCCTCCCGACAGGTGGGGCCACGTTGGTCCCCCTCCGGAAGGTTCTAGAAGCTTCCGGTACAATACCGATTAACCCGAAACAATTCCGAACTCCAAAAATTGCATTGCCTTATATGAATCTTATTCTCCGGACCATTCCGGAACCTCTCGTGATGTCCCGGATCCCATCCGAGACTCCGAACAAAAACTCATAAACCAATTATCCAATCTATCCTAGCGTCGAGACACATTAAGTGTGTGACCCTTCGGGTTCGAGAACATGCAGACATGATCTTATATCAATAATCAACAACGGGGTCTGGAAACCCATATTGACTCCCACACATTCATCGATGATCATATCAGATGAACCACGATGCCAGGATTCAATCAATCCCATATTTATATTCCCTTTGTCTCGCGATATTTTACTTGCCCGAGATTCGATCGTCGGTACCGTCATACCTAGTTCAATCTCGTTCACAGCAAGTACTTTACTCGTTCTGTAATCCGATATCACTTTGTGATTAACTCCTTAACCACATGCTTGCAAGCGGTGTTGACATCGATTACCGAGTGGGCCCGGAGTATATCTCTCCGACTTGGAAGGGACAAATCCCATCTCGATACATACAACCCAACAGGTACTTTCCGATCACCTGAGAGACACCTTTATGATCACCCTCTCATAGGATGACGTTTGATGACCTCAAAGCTTTCTTCCGATACCAGGGAGTTGTATTATCTCATGGTCTAAGGAATACAATATTTGACATAAGAAAAGCTTCGCAAAGATGAACATGATGACACGATCTAATTGCTTTGCTTAGTTTGGGTCTGTCCATCATATCATTCTCCCAATGATATGATCTCATTATTAATCGACAACTCATGTCTATGGTTAGGAAACCTTAACCATCATTAATCAATGAGCTAGTCCATAGAGGCATACTAGGGACACGGTGCTGTTCACAAACCACACAAGTATTAATGTTTCCGCTTAATACAATTCTTGCATGCAATATAAACTTTATCATGAACAAGAATTATAATAATAACATCTTTATTATTGCCTCTAGGGCATAATTCCAACAATCACATCACCGCCCCCTACCATCTCCCATGCCACTAGCACTCTGTGCCGTCGACCACGATGAGCTCAGCCCGCGCCCGTCGGTCCCCTTCAGCCACTATAAATAGAGGCCTCCACCGCTCGTTTTCTTCACACCAGTTCACTCCCCTCTCCCTCAGAACCACCCCACTTCACTCCCAAAGCAAGGCGAATAGCACATCGCTGGAATTTGGCCGGAGCCCGCCGCTGCTGGAGGAGAAGGGAGCCGTCGATTGGAGCCGCCCCAAGAGAAGCTATCGGTACCAGGAGAATCGTCGTTGTCGACTTCGTCATTCGCCCCCGTCACCGACCCTCGCATGAGCCCCGGTGAGCCTCCCACGACCCCCACCTGCCGTGCTAGGGTTCTGTCTCGCCGGCGCTGCCTGACGTGGACGATGAACCAGAGCCGTTTGATTAGAACTAGATCCCACGGTCCACATTGCCCCGTACCGCTTCGCCCCTTACTGTCTCACTAACGCGTGGGGACAGCCACTTAACCAGCCCGCGCGTGCGCTGTGCGCAGTGGGCCGGCCCAGCTAAACCTCCCGCGCGACCCAACAATTCAAATTTAGTTTTATTCATTTAATTTCAAATATAGTTCTGTACCTAGATTCAAAAATCAACCCAGCTCGATTCACTGAACCAAAATGCATGAAACCAATTTGTTATAAAGGTACTAAAATGCTTAATCCAAGCCCGTTGGATTCAAATCATTTGGATTTATAGATCAACCATGGTAAAAATAACATGGCAGAAGCTTTTCTGTATTCAAACATTTTTCAAAATTCAACCATAAAAGCTTTTGAGTTGATTCCAACTCTCAAAAATCACATTTGACCATACCTTTCAGAATATATAAAAACATATGGGTTTACTTGCAGAAATAATGTTCAAGCAATAAAGGAATGCCACATAGGCAATTCCAGTCACTTTATTTAAATAAAATAAAAAGGTTAAACCAGTAATATTAGATCTGAGTTGGATTCAAATCATGGGACAGTTTCTCATGCATTCTTTCATTCTCTCCCATGCAAGCGCTAGTGGCTCACGCTCTTCCTGTCTAAAACCAGTAATATTAGATCTGAGTTGCATAGTCTTTGCAGGTGGAAAGAATTTAGTCATGAATAAAGAAATACATTCTACCCATGATGCAATAGTGTTTCTAGGAAAATATAGCAACCATTCTTTTGATCTTCCTCTAAGAGAGAAAGGAAATAAGCGCAACTTGACCGCGTCAGGGTCAACATATTTAATGCGCATCAGATCACATATTTCAGTAAAGCTATTTAAGTGCATACCTGCATCTTCTACAGCAGAGCCTCCAAATTGATTATGTTGAACCAAACATAAATAGTGGGGCTTAATCTCATAGTCTTCAGCATCAATTGTTGACTGAGTAATAGGAGTATGCAAATAATCATTGTTAGAAGTTGCAAACTCCGCAAGTTTCTTTTCAGCCATATTTCCTATGTTTCTGTATTTTCTTAAACAAGTACTAATGATGATAAAACAAAAATTTAAAAGACTAACTATTTTTTTGGTTTTTCAAATAAAGACTGAAAGCAAACTAACAAAATTAAAAACGAGAATTAAAACTAGCAAGGTTCCTACTAACCTCACCAGGGTAGCTATTGCTTCCCCGGCAACAACGCCAGAAAAAGGGTTGATACATTCGATCCGGATTATGGATGTAGTATAGCTCTGTGTTCCTAGTAAACCTAGGTTTATCGAATCCTCGGGAAGCAGAAACCAAAGTGAGATTACTTAAACGGACCTTCGAGAGTTTTAGAATTCCTATTGCGTTTTCACCAGACCAAGAGTTTGCAATCCTGTTATTATTGTTGGCAATGGAGAGAGAGAGGGCCTAGGGTCTTCAGTTTTTACCAGTAGTTGTGCAAAACATCTGATGGGAATAATAGATAATAATAAAATATACATGCAATTGTTAGAGCAAGATAATTATATGTGGGTAGTGCATCCATAATTGTTATCGCCTCCGCAACCGCTTATAGCAATAACCTACTAGTCTCATCCATAGAAGAAAGAGAACTAATGATATGCAACGTGATGTCACCGTTAATCCCAAATAAATTCCTCACATACAACCATACTATCCTTTCTGTCACTGGGGTTCCTATCGTGCAGATCTGTCATTACTCACACTCCCTTTACCTGGATCAATCCTCGGGGTCTGGGGTACCTGACAAGTTCTTAGATTGAGGCAAGAGAGGGTACTACAATCATCATGTCATACAAACTAATACATGATACCATCTATGATAAATAACATACAAAAAAGCTACATGGCCAGGACGAAGCCCTTAGCTCAAGGAGAATTACTCACACATAGAGATGAAATCGAAATTCATAAACATTGTAATAGAGATCGTAAGGTTGATAGCAATTAGTCTTACAATGTCGCCAATTGGAGATGAGATATACTATTACAAGTGGTGGAAGATGGCTATGATGGTGGAGAAGGGTTTAAAGGTTTAGATCTAGATCTATTCCTCCGGCATGGCGGCTTCTGGTGGGAGGGAGAGTTGAGGTCGAAAAGAAGCGTTGTTTCCCGTCGCCCGAAGCCTCTTTATATGGGGTTCCCTTCATGAAAGTTGTTCTGTTTGACCTAATAAAGTCGGTTCCAACTATATAGCCAGAACTATACGGCCAAAATAAAATTCCCGCCGTATAGTTGGTCGTTAAGCTTGTAGTATTAACTTCACGACTCCTGCTTTCTTTGACGTGTTGGAAATCTCGTATCTTTGGCATTTATGTAGTGGTTCCCATTATCATACGTCATTATCTACGCAGGAGCAAATAGCAAGAAATGATTGCATACCCCTTTGGTCATTAGACATTAGTGGTAGGTTTTAGAGAGATATTTCATCAAATATATGAATAATATCTAGTTTAAACGCGGACATGGATGACTATATTTCACAGCCATCAATGATATAAGCAGAATAAAATACAGTTTTATTACTTTGATACCAAATAAAGAAGGGTGATGATAATTTGAAGCCTTTTTGGCCTATTTGTCTTTTATTTGTCAAATTTTTAAGTTTTCACCATTTTTTGTCTATTAGGTTTGATTCTATTGTCAATAATTTGTCACTTCCTTTTCAGAATGCATTCATAAAAATTGAGATATTTTGGACAACATTTTCGATTTCAATGAAATCCTACATGAAGAAAAAAGTAAAAGGCAACATGGGCCTATGTTTAAAATAGATTTTGAAAAGGCTTATGACAAGGTTAGCTTGATTTTTTTGTTTTCTTGTTTGGATTTGTGTGGCTTTGATCCCTCTTGGTGTGGATGGATAAAAAATTTGGGGTTTATGGAACTTTATGTGTGAAAATAAATAATAATACAAGAATATATTTTGGCACTCATAAAGGGGTAAGACAGGGAGATCCAATCTCAACTTTGTTGTTTAATCTAGTGGGATATGGTATGGCAAGAATGTTTACAAAAGCTCAGAGAAACAATTTAATCTATTGTTTCGTTCCACACTAGATTCCATCTGGGGTGGTTATTCTGCAATATGTATACGACACCATAATTTTTCTAAGAGATGACTTGAATATGGCCATTAATGCTAATCTTTTGCCCTATCTTTCTGAAAATATGTCTCGGTTGAAAACTAATTTTGATAAGAGTGAAATGTTGATGATTGTGGAGTAAAATTGAATCCTATGTGTCGTGGTGGTGGCACGACAGATGCCATGGGTAGGACAAAGTATGGGGCCAATGGATGCTAGAGGGATCCGGGGAGGGAAGATGTAGTGATCTCTACACTCAACAGTTCTACAAGTAAATCTCTATTCCTCTTCTCAATGAATACAAGTGCTCCTAGAGCTGTCTCATAGAGAGGAAGAACACTAACACACGAGCCTTCCGGCGTACAGTGAATCGATCCCCCCTCAGGAGCCCGCGTCTCCCCTTATAAAGGGGTGCCTTGGTTCCTTCTAGGGATGATGTGGTAAGCATATCCTTGGAATATGCTTTTCCCAATATGGTAAGTCAGTGGCCTCCTTTACGTGTCCCCCTTCTATCAGCGGCAATGTTCCAGAAACCTTCACATGCGCGCCTCGGGCTTCCTCACTGTCACCTCCGTGACGTTCGTCTGCCCTCCCGCTGCTCTGCTTCTTGTCCTTTGCGCTTGGCTTTGTCTAGATTCCTCCTAGACAGTGACTAGGGTTTGACTATAGGCACCTCCTTCTCATGCAAGCTTCGCGTTATTCGGCCTTGTCTCGCATAACTCGGCTTGGCCTTCACCTGTATTCGAATTAGTCAGATTCATTCGGCCGACTTAACTCATATGTCGGCCGGATATGGTGTTACTCATTCTACATTTGTCATGGCCCTGCTTATCTCGGCCGACTCTTACATGATTCGGCCGACACAATCAGTAATTCGGCTTACGACAAGGGAGATTCCTTTCGTCTTTCCCCTGTCTTGACCATCCGGGGTCACCTCCCCAACATTAGTCCCCGAAGCTGGTCTGGTCCTGCCGGAAACCTCGGCCGGGCCACATCAGTTTCCCGACATACTTCTCTCTTTCTTTCCGAGTTACTTCTTTCTGTTCGAGGTATCCGCGCAGCTTCCTGAGAACGCCTCTTCCTACGTGTACTACTGATCATTGCTCTTCTAGTTTTTTGTTCCGCTACAGTGTCCACTCACAAGCTACAGTGATTACTGCGCCCGTCGTGTCGGCGTAGTGACGCCTCAAGTACCGCATCGGTCAGCAGGACCAATCCTCTCCTGTGCCGCGTGGCCCGTGGTGTGGCTCCACTAGCTGTGCACGGTTTCGCGATACATGCGGTTACGTGGATATCGTGGCATAGCCACGATCCCACTATGGTTACTGTGGCGCGGTTATAAAGAGAGGAGAGGGTTTGGGCAGTTCACTTTTCCCCTTCCGCTCTCCCTCATCTTCTTCCTCGCGCCGCCGCTCTACTGCGTGTTCCGGTGCTTTCGCCTTTGTCGTCCTCCTTGACGGTCACGCCGCAGTTCTCCGGCTCCGGCGACCTCACCGCCGTGCTCTCATTCCGGTGCTCTCACCGGTGAGTTTTCCAACAGTACCGCCGCTAGCTCGCCGTGCTAGGAATTCCTGTTTTCTAGATTCCCCGTGGCGGTTCTTCTTCTGTTCTGTCGCCGTGCTTGTTAGAACCACGATAGGGCCCTGCGTCTCTAGGCCTCTCCCCGCTGCTAGTCTATCTTTCGTCAACTCCTCCAACGAACCTATGTCTAGTTCTGCCAACGGAGCCCTCGTTGAGGATGGTGACTTTGCGTCTGGTCCAGAACGGGGTTCTTGGTAGGGCTCCACCATTACTCGTCGCGAAGTAGAGTGGTTGATTAAGACGCGCCGGATTCCCGCCGAGGTAAGCTGTCGCTTGCCCGGCAAGGAATCCTCTCCCGTACTCAACAAAGGCGAGTATGTTGTCTTCCATGTCCCACTTTGCTCGTGGGTTCGGCCTCCCCCTTAGCGATTTTGCTAGGGGGTTCCTCGATTACTTTGGCCTCCAGCCGCATCACCTGCCGGCCAATGCTATCGCCTCTATGTTAGCTTTTATCTCGGCTTCAGAGGGGTACTTAGGCCTTTGGCGCTCCGTACATGTTTGGTCCAAATTCTTCCAAATCCGATCTAATGTCGTGCCGGACAAATCTCTTCATCCTTCCAAGAAATCTCTTACCCAATGCGGGGTTGCGTCCATTACACCTCGGAGAAACTCTGAGTTCCCGCATGTCGCCGGCCTCGAGTCTTGTAAGAAATGGCATAGATCATTTTTCTATGTCAAAAATACTGGGAAATAAGATAAGATTCGGCTCCCCGCTTTTTCTATCGGCCCCCCTTCCAAGAAGAATTGGAACTACAACCCTAGGAAGGGCCATGCTCTGGCTGAGGCATTTGAGATTCGGCTCAAGGAGTTGATCCGCGCGGGGCTCCGTGGTGAAGATCTGATGACCGCGTTCATTAGCAGCCGAATCTGCCCTTTTCAGCTTTGCTCTCACAAGCTTTGTTACATGAGTGGTCCTCTCGATCCCAACCGAGTATCTACGGTTGAACTCGACGATTATCACATTTATAAGCGTGTTCGAGCTATCTTCAAGACCGATATGCCAGAGGAATGGGGATGGGGACTGAAGCCATTCACTCGCGGGAATCCCCCTCCTCGGGTAAATTTATGCATTGGTGTTCGCTTCCGAGTCGCCTTTGTGACTGTTCTTTTGCTAATCCTACTCTGTTTTTTCTCTCGCAGAGGTTTACGGAGCAAAAGACAGAAGATGCCGAGGTTTTGGCTCTTCCGTGGACTGCAGATCGTAATACCCCGGACAACAGGGAACCTGACTCGAAGGAGTTTGTCCCTAAGTCGGATGTTGCTTCGGTTCGTGTCCGTGGCAAAACCTCAGCCCACGCGGATGAAGGTGACTCGGACGACGTCCAAATTCTTGAGGTAGTTGCCGCGGTGCCTATCTCTTACGCATTTCCGGCTCCTTCTTTCCTAGCTAATCCAGCTGGTCAGGTGCACGACGCCGAGCCTCTTGCTTCTCAAGCTCCCGCTACTTCGAAGAACCGTACTGCTTTGGTAGATCCCTCCGGTGCTACCCCCAAGAAGCGAGTGAAGAAGTCTTCGCAGCACATCCCGAGGCGTAAGACCATGCCTGTGGTTACTGGGTGAGTTTACTTTCATTTGTATTTCTTGTTTCTCTCTTTATGTCTCTTGACTCGACTTTTTTTTGTTTTTTGCAGAGCTCCTCTCTCAGCAAAGCCTAGCGGTCCGAGTATGACGACCCATACTACTCGGTCGTCTTCTCCTCCTCCTCCAGAAGATACTCGGGTTCCTAGTCCCTCTCGTGTTGATTCTCCTCCTGCGCCGACCCATATGTCGCCTGGACGAGATGTGCCTATTGCCCCCACCGTTATTGCCGACATAACTCCCACACCGGATCACCCGGTTGAGCCTGTTGCCCCTGTCATGACCACCGAGGTTTCCCCCGATGATCCTTAGATCACCACAATCCCAGCTGCTACTCCAACTCCATCCGAGGATATCACCACCTCGCCCCCTTGGAAATTTTAGGTCCCCCTGCCCCTCGGGGCGTGATTCCTAGTGCTGAGGTTGCTGCCCCTGCCGAAGCCTCTACTAAAAGTAGGAAGATTGTTGTTACTAAACCTTTGGCATCTCAGAAAGGGCCAGCTAACTCTTCTCAGCCCAACGTAGCTGATGCACTTCGCAAGGGAGCTTCCTCTGCTAATCCTGGTGTCACCCTGCTACCGACACTCAACTTACTCTTCACAAGAGTCCGGCGACGGCGGTGGTCACACAACGGGCCCGAGGTAAAGTGTTGACTCGCACTGAGAGCGGAAACAACCTCGGCTCTTTGGTGGAGTATGCCAATAACTGGAACACCGCCGATCAACTTGAAGGCAATCCGAGTAGCCAACCATTTCAGCTTTCCGACATCAGTAGTCGCTTGCACATGGCTGCTAAGATTGTCCTTGATAGTGACAAGATGAATGAGGTAAGTGCTTTCATTGATACTTTGTCTATCATTCAAATGGTATTATATACACACTAGTCCTCGAAGCTTGCAACCGGATAACTTGTTGTTCGTTTGAAAGCTTTGTCAGGCTTCAAATGCATTTCTTGCTAAGTTAACCCCCTTCGTGACTCGGATTAGCCGTGATATCCGAATCAAGTTTTACTTAGTTCGGATTTGCTTTAGCTTTGAATATCTAGCCACTTTGATATAAGTTAAGTTACACTTGGGTTGGATCTGCTTTAACTTTGAATATCCAGCCACCTAGATCCGAGTTAAGTTTTACTTGATTCGGATCTGCTTTAACTTTGAATATTCAGCCACCTAGATCTGAGTCAAGTTTTACTTGATTCGGATCTGCTTTAACTTTGAATATCCAGCCACCTAGATCTGAGTCAAGTTTTACTTGATTCGGATCTGCTTTAACTTTGAATATCCAGCCACCTAGATCCGAGTCAAGTTTTACTTGATTCGGATATGCTTTAACTCTGAATATGCAGCCACCTAGATCCGAGTCAAGTTTTACTTGATTCGGATCTACTTTAACTTTGAATATCCATCCACCTAGATCCGAGTCAAGTTTTACTTGATTTGGATCTGCTTGAACTTTGAATATCCAGTTTTGTAACCTTCTATTATATCTAGGTTGCCCATGATCGGCGAACTGCCGAATTTCTAAGGTTGCTCTTTGCCCACAAGAAACTGCAAGAAAATTTTGAGAAGGTTGTTCCTGTAGTGAAGAAAACTGGTAATTTAATAAATCTGTGTATTGTTCCTTAAGTTCGTAACATTTTTGGCTTGTCGTGCTAATTCACTCTTTGCTGGTGTGCAGCTAGTATCAACAATCTAAATACCCGCCTTACCAAGAAGGTTGACGCTCTTGAAGGTTGGTTCCTCGTTTTTGGTTTTTAATTTGTTGATTCCTGTTCGAGATAAATATTGGGTTTCTTACAAACTTCCGGCTTTGGTATAGCCGAGTTACAAACACTTGCAGCATCGCATCAAGAATGCATACATATGCCTGATATGATGCTGCATTTTTTAGAGCAAGCTGCCACCCATTCGGCGCAACTCAAAGAAAAGGATGATGAGATAACTCGATTACGCGTTGAGGTTGAGTCTCTCAAGCTTTCCCAGAAGTCCGAATTGGGAAAAGTTGATCAAGAATTCTCTGAAGAAAATAATCGACTGAGCCTGCAGTTGCAGAAAGATAAGGAACTTCTTGACGCTGCCGAGCTAAAGAACTAGGCGATGAGCGAGGAAATCACTCGTTTCGAGAAGAGTAGGGCCGATTGGTCCCTGGATCTCCAGAAAATGTTGAGTTACATCTATCGTAAGTCTCCGCCTGTGGCCGAGTTATCTTCTTCTCTTTCTTATTTTTAACTGATGTGATTTCCTTTTGTGTAGATCATTTTCCCGAAGCAAAACCAGTGAGCACTAAGGCTGTGATTGCTGCTCGTGAGCGCCGAGGTGTCCCCGTTGCTCTGAATCAAGAATATTCGATGGAAGACTTCCTGATTGCTGTCGGTGCTGCTATTGGACCAATGAAGATTATGAGAAGAGATCTGGTGCAAGCAGTTATCCGGGCCTACCATGTTCTTTGGCCGAACACTTCTGGAACGCCTGTAATTGATGAAGTTGAAGTGCTTGTGTCAAGGCTGATGGCATCTCAAACCCAACTTAACCTCTGGAGGGAATCTGCTGGGAGGGCTGGTGCTGACATGGCCCTTACGGCCGTGTTGTCTTGGTATGAAGATATCTCCCTCGATACTCTGATGCATCTGCGCACTGGCTCTCCTTGGGTTGAAAATCCGGAGTTTATTGCTCGTCGTCAAGCTCGTGCCTTCCAGCTTATCGAGTATGCCGACTTGCATAATTGGATCGAAGGGCTGAGTTTTCTTCCCAATCCGGCGGATGATGTCGAAGCTGAAGATGCATCAGGTGATGATCCAGCCGATCAGGATGAACCGGAGGGTGATTCAGATAATTCCCGCGATTCAAATGAAAGCTCGGATGAGGATGGCGACACGCGATCGTCCTCTAAAGGGACTGAGAACTCAAGAGCTCAAGCTGATGTCTCTCAGCAGCCGGGGATTGTCCCCGAGGTTACTATGGCTTCTGTTGAAGCCGAAGTAACTTTGACTGAGGCGCCAACTACCTCGGAGCATCCAGTTCCTGAAAATACCCTTTTGCAGGAGACCGAGGTCACTCCGCCATCGTCCGAGATACCCATGCCCGATGCTCCTGACCATGCTACTTCCCCTTCAGGGTGATTTGGCCTTTTTCATTATTTAGGTTCAAAAAACTCTAAGTTGTTTTAGGTCCCCGGTATGCCGGGCGTATGATGTCTATGGAACAATTGTCCGTCTTTTGGTGTGGTGTGAACCTTTTTGCCTTGCACCGCTGAGGCATTGGTGATGGTAACTATTATTATTCCATCTAAGTAACTCTAATTGCTTCATATCTTTGCTTTGCCGAACTTTAATTTTGTAAAGCCGGATCATATTCTCCCATGTGGCTGACCTTCGTTCGGCATTTATCTTGCTTTCCCTTTGTAAACTTGGTTATGTAGCTGTTGTTTTCGCGTTTTCTTCTTGAAGTACAATGCTCTAACCTCATAGATTGGCTTGTATCCCTTATTATACTCCGACTTGCTGAGGTTGTTACATCTAGAAGTCGTTAGTTGTTTCCTCCTTATTATTCCTTTGTCGATCGAGGCGAGCTTACATTGCATCCTATGAGTTATGATCAGTAAATTGGGTAGTCCCCGAGTTTCCGCTGGAGTTATCGAGCTCTTGTGTGTATGTAAAAAATTAATGGGTGGAGTAGGTCACTTCCGAGTTATCGCTTGGGTTGCTGAAGTTTCATATCCATTCAAAAAACATCGAATGATATGAAGCAATCCCCAAGTTATAAACTGGGTTGCCAACATATAGTTCATAACTCAATGCAGAGAACACCACGGGGCAGTCCCCGAGTCACTGCTCGAGGTGCCGAGGTTTAATTCATAATCCGAAGCAAGAAATAACATGATGCAGTCCCCGAGTCACTGCTCGAGGTGCCAAGGTTTAATACATAGTCTTAAAAAGTAGAAACAACATGGCGCAGTCCCCGAGTCGCTGCTCGAGGTGCCGAGGTTTAATACATAGTCTTGAAAAATAGAAACAACATGGTGCAGTCCCCGAGTCACTGCTCGAGGTGTCGAAGTTTAATACATAGTCTTAAAAAATAGAAACAACATGGTGCAGTCCCCGAGTCGCTGCTCGAGGTGCCGAGGTTTAATACATGCTTGATATTCCGACTTGATGCGTCGCATCGCGATATACAACATATGGCTTCTAAGTGTCGAATGGGCGAAGTAACGCTATGTTCCATGGTCTTTTTGATTCGTCTCCATCTTTATTTGCCCTGTTCTTCTCTGGTGGCTGAGCGTCGATCAAGTAATATGCATCATTGTGCAATGCTTTACTCATGATGAATGGTCCTTCCCATGGGGGTGAGAGTTTGTGCATGCCGGCTGTGCGTTGCACTAGCCGAAGAACCAAGTCTCCTTCTTTAAAAACTCTTGGATTGACCTTTTTGCTATGATATCGTGTGAGATTTTGCTGATAAACAGCCGATCTTGATAATGCCAATTCCCTTGCTTCTTCTAGCAGATCCACATCGTCTTGCTGTGATACTTCGTTTACTTCGGCCGTTGTGTATTGGATTACTCTTGGCGAGTCATGCATTATGTCCGCTGGAAGAACAGCTTCTGCCCCATATACTAGAAAGAATGGGGTATACCCTGTCGGCCTGTTTGGGGTAGTTCTGAGGCTCCACAGTACTGTTGGAAGCTCATCGATACAGCATCCTGCCGACCTTTGCAGTGGTTCGATAAGCCGGGGTTTTATTCCTGACAATACCAGCCCATTTGATCTTTCTACTTGCCCGTTTGATGCTGGGTGAGCCACCGAGGCAACATCTAGTCTTATGTGTTTTTCTTGGCAGAATCTAGCAAAGGCTCCTTCAAAAAAATTTGTGCCATTATCCGTGATAACACTGTGTGGATATCCATATCTCAAGATAATATCTTTGAGGAATTTTACCGCTATTGGTCCATCACTTTTTTTATTGGTTTCACCTCAATCCACTTTGTGAATTTATCCACCATGACTAGAATGTGAGTCATTCCGCCTCGGGCTGTCTTGAACGGACCTACCATATCCAAGCACCATACAGAAAAAGGCCAAGTGATTGGTATCATATTTAACTCGGACGAGGGAAGATGTATCTTGCTGGCATATCTCTGGCATCCATTACATTTTTCTACTAATTCTTTTGCCTCCTTTAATGCCGTTGGCCAATAAAATCCATGCCTAAATGCTTTGGCCACTAAAGCTCTGGATGAGGCGTGGTGCCCGCATTCTCCCTAATGTATATCCAGGAGTATTTCCTGCCCTTCTGACGAGTCAACACATCTTTGCAGTATGCTTGTGACGCCTCTCTTATACAACTCAATGTTTATGATTGTGTAAGCTTTTGCTCTTCTTACTTCTGTCTAGCCAGTACCTTATTACTCGGCAAGATTGCGTCCTTAAGGAATGAGAATATGTGTTGCGCCCATATCGGCGTGATTTTCTCTGGGATAGTTTCACTGTCGATTTCCATATTTTCCGCCGACATAACAGCTTCGGACCTTTCTGTGTTTGCTCGTGCGACGCCGGGTTTACCTTTGTCGATTTCCATTGGCACACTTTCTTCTATCAGTTCTGCCGAGATACGAATTGACTCGGATTCTGGTGATGGTGTAATCGATGGTTTTCTCAGGTGCTCTAGGGCAATGCCCGGGGGAATTGATTGCCTAGTTGATCCGAGCTTTGATAGTGTATCTGCAGCGTCATTTTCCGCCCGAGGTGTCGTGGGAATGACCACGGCAGATGCTGCAATCGGCATCGAGTAGTAGAACGAAGGGCAAGGGCGGCCAGCCATCTGCGGTGCGAGATGAGGGCGGAGACACAGGGTTTTACCCAGGTTCGGCCCCCCAGAGGGTAAAGACCTACTCCTGCTAGATTGTATTATGATGGAAGTACAAAGGGGCGAGCTCGACGGCTAGGCGGCGAGTCGCTTGGGTGGATGATGGAACGTATCCTCTACACTCCTTGTAGGGAGGTTTATATAGACTCACCCCCCCTAGGGTTTACATATCTCAATCGAATCAGTTAAGGCTTCGGCACTCGTTTAACCTAATCCGACTAGGCCTATCTATTCTCCTAGGCCTTCAGCTTCCAATCGCTTGGATCCACGCCAGGCCTTGATCCAGTCGCCGTCCTGCAGGCCCACTCGCCAGTTCCCGGTCCAGTCGAAAACGTCCTGCTGGGTATACCCCGGTAGGCATATCCCCATCAGTAGTCCCCGAGGCCGTCGTCGATTGGGCGTAGGTGTTCGTTGGCAATCGGAGTATATGGGTCCAATGCGGACACCCAGTCGAATCGGTGGCGGGCTCCTGAATAAAGGAAAACACTAATTACTCTGGTCGCAATGACAGTGGTTAATCGGGTCGCAGCTCGGCGAACGGGTCAGCGTAATATATAGTCACTGTTGTAGTGACTGGGTCGGCGAGTCGAACGGACGAAGTTGGACCGTCAGACGCAGTCAAAACTAGCCGTTGGGGTAATCCAACGGTAACCTTTGGCGTAATCACCGCGTAGCAACGGCTCCCGGAATTGGCGGGAAACAACTGCTATATAAAGGAAATGGTAGGCGATCGGAGAACCACCCTCTCGTCATTTCCTCCGATTTCACGCATCTCTGTTTTCCTCCGCATCGCGATCCAATCGATCCAAAATCCTCCAACCTCCACGAACCTTTCCGCCAATGGCCCCCTCCGCCGAACCATGGGGCAGGTCCAAGTGCACGAGAGCGCTACTGGCGTCTTTCGAGGAGGCCGGGATCCTGCACGCCGGCAGGTGGCGCATCCCCGCGGCCGGAGAGGTGACTCCGGACCCGCGTGAGGGATAATTCGTCTGCTTCACCAGCCACCTGGAGCGGGGGCTGGGGTTTCCCACATCTCTCTTCTTCCGGCGCTTCTGCGTCTTCTACGAGATTCAGCCATCGGACCTGGGCCCGCACAGCATCGAGCAGCTCGCCATCTTCGTGGCGTTCTGCGAGTGCTACCTGGGCTGCAGGCCCTACTTCCCCCTGTGGCAAGATCTGTTCCATGGGAGGATCAGTCGTGAAGAATCAGGTGGCCTAATGCTGGCAGCGGGTGGCCTGACGTTCCAGTTGAAGTCGAAGGCCTCCTTCTTCGACCTGATGCTACCTGCCAAGGCGGCAAGCGAGTGGAAGAAATCCTGGTTTTACATCACCGAGGCGACTCCAGATGGTGAGGTAGCGATCCCGAGGTACTCCGCCGACCGGCCCGAACCGCGCCGTCTCTAGGTCGGCAAGCTCCCAGTAGACCAGCAGATGGTCGTGGATGAGATGCTTCAAACCATCCATGGCCTAAAGAAGAAAGGCCTGCAGACCATCAACCTGTACAACTGCTGGTTCGGGCGGCGACTGGTTCCCCTGGCCCGCCGCGAGCATTACATGTACGAGTACACGGGAAGGGAAGACTCGACGAAGTCCTGCCTTGCCGAGTGGAAACTTGAAGACTACGTCCTGGCGTTAAAGAAGATCACCCAGGCGGTGTACCTGGACTCGAAGGCCGGGGTCGGCCCCTACACCGCGAAGCATCCAGCACCGACGGTAAGTCACTGTTTTTGCTACCATTTGCAGTCGCAGTTGATGCTGTCGCAGTTGTATTGATATTACTTCATGCTTGCTGCAGTTATTCCAACTGGTGGAAGGGTGGCTCCCACCCGCGGATGACGAGAACTCGAGCTCGTCCGTCCAGGACGGGGGCGAGTCGCCTCCCGCCAAGGACGGCGTCGAGAGCGACAGGAGCGATGATGACGATGAATCCGAGGAAGAGGCCGCCCCACTGGTTCGCAAAACTCGCGGGCAGCGTCAGCGCGAACTCGAGGCGAGTAGAAGCCTTGAACGCCATGACGATGACGACGACGGGCTTCCCGAGCACACCTCACGTCGTGAGGCCACTTCGTCGAAAAATAAGAAGAAGAAGGAAGTGAAGGCTCCTCCGAAGAGGAAGACGAAGCCGGCGAAACAGGCATCTCCGCCTCGTTCGGCGAGTAGTTCCTACGCCACCAGCCTGGCCAGGGATGAAGCGTCGCAGACGACGGCAGCACCGGATGCCACTGCCGCCCTGAGTGAGGTACCTCTAGCCTCGCTTTCCCCTCCATTCGCCCTAGTCTCTGGGTCGGGGGCTGCTCCAGCCGCGGCAGCTTCGCCTCCCAGGAGAGCTCCTGCCGAAATTGTTTCGGAGGCTCCTATCGCGGCCTCGTCAACAAAGAGGCCGTCCGTGTCTTGGGCGCATGATGTTCTGGAGATGGGCCTCTGTTGGAAACTGGGCCCCGAACTAGAGAAGCCGGCTAGCATCCGCACGGGGCTGCGGTTCATACCAGTCGCCAAGTGAGTTTTGTTCACCTGCCTTGCTTTTCGTTGTACTCGGACCACTTTGCTCATGTAATCAATTTGCAGGACTGGAGTTAAAAAGATAGGCCACCCGTCCGTGGCCAAAGTGCCGCCAGTCGTCGAGGAGGACCCCTCTCGGAAGAGGAAGGCTAATGAGGTCGCTGCCCCCACAGACAGTGCCAAGAAGGCCAAGGGCGACGATGTCGTCACGGTGTCTGACGACACGACGATTGCTCCGAGTGATCCTGCGATGGAGGCGGCCATGACGATCAAGGAGGGTGCTTCCTCGCCTGGGGTGGCCGAGCCGGCCTCTTTTGGTGCCGGCGCATCTATCGCGACCTTCCCATGCTTCATGGCCAGAGCGGCTACGACGAGTGGTACCACGCCATCGAGCCGCGTACCTGGGGTCGCCGAAATGGAGATCGAGCAGTGTCGCAGGCATACTCCGGCTCTTCTCGCATCCGTGGACGCGCTACAGCTCCATGGCATGCTTGGCACAGCCATCCAGGTATGTCCAGTCCCCGAGGATCGGGCTACTGAATTGTAGTGGTCAGATTCTTTTGGTGTTTTGTTTTTATTTCTCGCGCCCAGTCCCCGAGTGCGCAATCGCTGAATTTCAGCGGGTGGGCACTTAGTATTTTTGATCTCCAGTCCCCGAGTGTCCAGTCGCTGAATTTCAGCGGGTGGGCACTTAGGATTCCGTTTTTGTTAACAGTTTGGCTTTTGCAGAGGGTTTGCAGCGTGAATCAGGTGACCGGCTCGCTGCAAAGTGTCGCGCGGAGAAGGAACTTGTTGCCGTCCAAGAGGCGAACAAGGCACTCCAGGCGACTGCTGTGAAGGCAGAGGAGGTCCGCCAGGGCCTTGTCCCGGCGAGTGAACTGACGGCGGCTCAATCTGCGTTGAGTTCGGCTGAGAAGCGGATCGCCGACCTTGAGCGCGAGCTTAAGGAAGCGAAGGAGGAGGCGAGTTCGGCGGATGGGCGAGCCAAGGCTGCTGTTACGGCCGCCGCTGAAGAGCGTAAGGTCTCTGACACCCTCGTTGCTGGGCTACAGGACGACTACTCCTCTCTTCAAAGCTTCATCACGGGTCTCTGCCATCCTTTGATTGGTAAGTGTGCCTGCCTCTGCCTGTAGTAGCTGCATTGTGTGGTCTTTGTTGTACTCACTGCCACCCTCTGTCCACAGGTCGGATCATCGACAACTCGGAAGAGGCGCAGTCGTACGACGCGCAGCAGTGTGTGGCCACTCTGGTCGACTCAGCCACGTTGTCCGCGGCTTGCATTCGGGCGTATCTTCAGGAGATGTCGCCCACGGAAGTGATTCCCAGCGACCTCGTCGAAGTGTGGCGGTATCTGGAGAAGGCGTCGTCAGTCGTCGAGTTCATGACGCGGTCGGCATTCCGGCGCGGGGCGGCGACGGTGCTTAGCCTTGGGCTCGCCCACTTCCTGGAGGATTTTGATCTGGACGACGTGACGAGTGGCTACCCATCGTCGACGGGCTCGGTGGAGATTGTCGAGGTGCTGAAGTTGACGGACCGTGCCGCGGTATACTCCGATTGTGTCTGGGCGATGGGCGACCTCCTTCCTTATCAGGAGACGATTGTCGCGCCCAACGACCCCGAGCCGCCGCACCAGGACTTCAAGATCGAGCAGCCCTTTCGTGCGGCGATGGCGGGTGAGTTGACGATGTACCCATCGAACCCGTACACTCCCTTCATTCGCAACCGCAAGGGTGGCGGCGAGTCGACATCGAAGCCTGCGGAATAAAACATTGTGCCCTGGGGCGTTAGTAGCAGTTCGGCCATTGGGCGCAACTTGTATTTTGTAACAACTTTGGTCTGCTATAATGGGATTTCACGTGATTTTGTGAATTGTCATGCGATTGTGATTGATGATTGAACAAGTCCCCGAGCGCGTCCACCCTTTTTATGGGGTTTACCTTGTTTGTTATGTGTTTGTGGTTTTGAGCGTTTTGTTATTGAGGTCGACTTGCCCGAGCTTGGAAAGCCAGTCGCAGGGCGACTCCCATGAGTGCTCTTTACTTCACCGTTTTCCCTTGCGCGAACGAGGTCAGGTAGCCGAGTCCCCGAGCGTGGTACTTGGTTGTTCTAGTCGCGGCTCTAGGGTGGGTGAGGACTGGGCGCGTCAGAGTAAGCGCATCACTCCTGCCTGGCCCATCAGGTCAGTCGCATGGCGAGTCCTGGGCACGCTCTCATACTTGGCGTTTTCCCTAGCCGCTCGAGCTTAACTGGTCGTCAGTTCCCGAGTGTGGTATTTGGCCGTTCGAGTCGCTGTGTCGAGGATGCGGAGGATCGTGGTCGCTGTGAGGAGCGAGGGCAGTTGTCTTGGCTCGCTAAGCCAGTCGAGCTGGGCGACTCCAATGGGGCTCCGGGTAGGCGTTTTTCGTGGACGTGGCGAGTCCTAGGGTGACCAGTGCCCTCGTAACGCACTACTTGGCCGTGTCGGTCGCTGTACCAGAGGTTGACTTCTGCAGTTAGCTTGACGCTGTTATTACGAGTGCGAGTGGCACAAGACACGGAGAGTAGACGCAATTTGCGGTAACTGATATATTTTATTTCATAGCTAGTGGAGGGTACATGTATGGAGTTCTAGGAGTAGAACTTCCGTAGGAGGTTTACATTCCACGGTCGCTTGACGTCGAGTTTCCCGTCTCCGCGGACGTCGGTGAGGTAGTAGGCGTCGTTGCCGAGTACTCGCCCGATGGTGAATGGTCCCTCCCACGGGGGGGGGAGAGCTTGTGCATGCCCTTCTTATCCTGGATGAGGCGTAGCACCAGGTCGCCTTCCTCGAAGGTGCGAGTTTTCACCCGCCGGCTATGGTAGCAGCGGAGTCCTTGCTGGTAGATGGCAGTGCGGGAGCGAGCTAGGTCGCGTACCTCGTCGAGTTGATCGACTCCATCCTGACGTGCGAGTTCGTTCGCAACCTCCGTGTAGTGGACGACCCTTGGCGAGTCGTGCTCTAGGTCGGTGGGCATGACTGCCTCGGCGCCATACACCATGAAGAATGGGGTGAACCCTGTCGACCTGTTGACCAAGGTTCGGATACCCCAGATGACGGAGGGTAGCTCCTCGACCCAGCACCTGGCGGTGCGCTCGAGTGGTACTTGGAGCCGCGGCTTCAGGCCGTGGAGGATTCTCTGGTTGGCCCGTTCCGCCTGGCCGTTGGACTCCGGGTGGGCGACTGACACGAGGTCGAGTTGGATGTGATGTTCCTCGTAGAACTCGGCCATGGATCCTTTGGCGAAGTTGGTGCCGTTGTCCGTGATGATGCTGTTTGGGAACCCGTAGCGATATATGAGCTCGCGTAGGAATTTGGTGGCGGTCTTCCCGTCGCATTTCCGGACTGGCTTGGCCTCCACCCACTTTGTGAATTTGTCGACCGTGACCAGGAGGTGGGTGAAGCCGGAGGGGGCCTTTTTGAAAGGGCCTACCATGTCCATACCCCACACGGCAAATAGCCAGGTGATGGGGATTGTCTTGACCACTGAGCTCGGCACGTGTGTCTGGTTGGCGTACTTCTGGCACCTGGCGCACCGCTGGACAATGTCGACGGCGTCTGCGTGTGCGGTGGGCCAGTAGAAGCCGTGCCGCATAGCCTTTGCGACCAGAGAGCGGGCGCTGACGTGGTGGCCGCAGTCGCCGGAGTGCATGTCGTGAAGGATTTTGCGTCCTTCAGCGGGTTGGACGCAGCATTGGAACACGCCGGTCACGCTGTGCTTGTGGAGCTCGCCGTCGATTATGACGAAGGATTTGCAGCGTCGCGTTATCATCCGGGCGTCTGTTTCGTCTGCCGGCAAGGTGCCTCCCTCCAGGTAGGCGATGTACGGCCTAGTCTAGTCTTCTGGCTCGGCGATGAGTGCAACCAGGGCTGTCTCTGGTTGCAGCGGGACTCCGATGTCGATATTCCTTGGGGGAGAGACGGATGGCTTGGTGATCGTGTCGAGGAAGACGCCGGCGGGTGGTGCGAGTCGAGCCGACCCGATGCGAGAGAGTGTGTCGGCCTCCTCGTTCTTCCGCCTGCCAATCCACTCTACGGAGTAGCCTGCGAACTGTCCGCCTAGCTTGTCCACTGCTTGGCGGTATGCCGCCATGGTGGGAGAGACGGCGTCGCAGGTGCCGGCGACTTGCCCAGCGAGGAGGTCGGAGTCTCCGTAGCAGCGTAGGCGGTTGACATTCATCTCCTTGGCAGCTCGCATGCCGTGGAGTAGTGCCTCGTACTCGGCCATGTTGTTGGTGCAGGGGGTGAAGCCAGTAGAAGTCGTGCCGCATAGCCTTTGCGACCAGAGAGCGGGCGCCGGCGTGGTGGCCGCAGTCGCCAGAGTGGATGTCGTGAAGGATTTTGCGCCCTTCAGCGGGTTGGACACAGTGTTGGAACACGCCGGTCACGCTGCGCTTGTGGAGCTCGCTGTCGATGATGACGAAGGATTTGCAGCATCGCGTTATCATCCGGGCGTCTGTTTCGTCTGCCGGCAAGGTGCCTCCCTCCAGGTAGGCGATGTACGGCCTAGTCCAGTCTTCTGGCTCGGCGATGAGTGCAACCAGGGCTGCCTCTGGTTGCAGCGGGACTCCGATGTCGATCTCCCTTGGGGGAGAGACGGATGGCTTGGTGATCGTGTTGAGGAAGACACCGACGGGTGGTGCGAGTCGAGCCGACCCGATGCGAGAGAGTGCGTCGGCCTCCTCGTTCTTTCGCCTGTAAATCCACTCGATGGAGTAGCCTGCGAAGTGTCCGCCCAGCTTGTCCACTGCTTGGCGGTATGCCGCCATGGTGGGAGAGATGGCGTCGCAAGTGCCGGCGACTTGCCCAGCGACGAGGTCGGAGTCTCCGTAGCAGCGTAGGCGGTTGACATTCATCTCCTTGGCAGCTCGCATGCCGTGGAGTAGTGCCTCATACTCGGCCATGTTGTTGGTGCAGGGGGTGAAGTCGAGGCAGAGGATGTAGCGGAGCTTGTCGCCCTTCGGGGAAGTCAACACGATCCCTGCTCCTGCACCGTCTGCGTTCTTGGAGCCGTCGAAGTGCAGGCTCCAGTAGTGGAGGTACGACAGCTTTTTCGGCTGCTGGGCTTCTTCCCAGTCGGCGATGAAGTCCGCGAGAGCCTGCGACTTGATCGCTTTGCGTGGTTCATACTTGATGTTGTGGACGCCGATTTCGACGGCCCACTTGGCGACTCGCCCGGTCGCCTCACGGTTACGGATGATGTCCTGCAACGGTGCTGAGGAGACGACCGTGATCGGGTGCTCCTGGAAGTATTGCGGCAGTCGCCGCTGTGCTCTGAAGACCGCGTATACCAGTTTCTCGTATTGCGGGTACCGCTGGCGCGACTTGGTGAGGACCTCGCTGATATAGTACACCGGTCGCTGTACCAGGCGCTCCTTTCCTTCCTCTGGCCGCTCGACGACCATGACGGCGCTGGCGACGCGCTCGGAAGCCGCGACCTAGACCAGCATGGGTTCTTTGTCGAGGGGGGGAGGGGCGAGTAGCGGAGCTGCGAGTAGCACCTTCTTGAGGTCACGGAGCGCGTCGTCCGCCTCCTTGTCCCACTGGAAGGTGGGGTTCTTACACATCAGGCGGTATAGGGGCATCGCCTTTTCGCCCAATCGGGGGATGAAGCGACTAAGGGCCGCGACTCGCCCGGCCAGCTTCTGGACGTCGCGCAGGAACTCGGGTTTGCCGAGTCGGGCGATCGTGTCGATCTTGGTGGGGTTCGCCTTGATCCCGCGCTTGGAGACGACGTAGCCCAGTAGTTGCTCTGCTGGTACACCGAAGGTGCATTTGCCTGGGTTTAGCTTTATCTTGTATTTCCGCAGGTTGGCGAATGTTTCCGCCAGATCGGCGAGTAGGTCGCCCTGGCGAGCAGACTTCACTACCACGTCGTCGATGTAGACGTGGATATTGCAGCCAATTTGGCTCGCAAGGCATTCCTGCATGCACCGCTGGTAGGTCGCCCCGGCATTCTTGAGGCCGAAGGTCATGGCGGTGTAGCAGAAGGCTCCGAATGGCGTGATGAACACCGTCTTTTCCTCGTCCTCGACAACCATTTTAATCTGGTTGTACCCAGAGTAAGCATCGAGGAAACACAGCGACTCCGAACCCGTGGTGGAATCGATTATTTGGTCGATCCGCGGGAGGACGAATTGCTCCTTCGGGCAGGCGCTGTTTAAGTTTGTGTAGTCGATACACATCCTCCAGGTCCCATTTTTCTTTTCGACCAGGACTGGGTTTGCCAGCCACTTGGAGTATTTTATTGGCCGGATGAAGCCTGCAACGAGTAGACGCTGCACCTCCTCCGCGATGGCTCGGCGGCGCTCTTCATTGAAGGGCCGCAGCGACTGCTTGACAGGTCGCACTTTGGGGTCGGCGTTGAGTTTGTGCTCAGCGAGTTCCCTAGGGACACCGGGAATGTCAGAGGGCTTCCATGCGAAGATGTCCCTGTTCTCACGGAGGAACTCGATGAGCGCGCCTCCCTATGCTGGGCTCATGCCCGTCCCGATCGTCACCGTCTGGCTGGAGTCGCCTGGGACCAGCTCGACGGTGCGGGTGTGCGTCGTTGCCTCGAAGGCTGAGGTGTTGACGCCCTCCGAATTGGCCTTCTTGAGTATGGTGGGGTCATCGTTGTTGACCTCGCTCGCGTACTTGGCGAGCTCGTCGGCGTGGTTGGCCTCTGCCGCGATGACAGCGTCGGCGAGTTCGGCTCCTTTGGCCTCGCACTCGGCGGCCATGTCGGGGTCGCCGTTGATGGTGATGACGCCGCGCGGCCCGAGGAGCTTCATCGCATTGTACGTGTAGTGGGGCACTGCCATGAACTTGGCGAACGCCTGGCGCCCCAGGACGCAGTGGTAGGGGCTGTCAAAGGGTACCAGCTCGAAGACGATCCGCTCGGTGCGGAAGTTTGCTGGTGTGCCGAAGGTGACTGGCAGTGTGACCTTGCCGATCGGGTACGCCTTCCGACTGGGGACGATGCCGTGGAACATGGTGTAGGTCATCTCGACCATCGACTGCGGGAGCCGCAGTCGCCTGAAGGTGTCCAGGTACAGGATGTTGATGGAGCTGCTGCCGTCCATCAATGTCTTGGGGAGCCAGTAGTCTCCCACCTTGGGCTTGACCACCAGGGCAACTCGGACTGGGTACTCGATGCGTGGCGAGTGGTCCTGGCGGCTCCAGGTGATGGGCTGCTCCGACCAGTTGAGGAACTGGGGAACGTCCACCTGGGCCACCGCGTTGACAGTGACGGCGCGGGCGATGACCTTCTTCTCGCGCTTCGTGTTGAAGCCTGTGAAGGTGTGGAGCGAGCCGGCCACACTGCCGAATTTTCCGCCATTTGGCGGGTTGTTGTCGGGGTCCTCCCGCGCTCGCCGTGCCTTCTCGATCTCCTTGATAGAGTGGCAGTCGGCGGTCGTGTGCGTGGCAGGCTTCCCTTCCCTGTTGTGGAACGCACAAGGTTGGTTAAGGAGGGCCGCGGGGTCGAACCTTGGTTTTGCCTTGTAGTTGCCGCCATCGTGGCGTTGCCCCCCGTCGCGGCGAAAGCTCTTGGGCTCGCGCTGCGCGTGCCCAGCATTGGCGACGAAGTCGACTCGCCCATCACTGTGGCGCTTGCCGGTGAGGCGAGTGTTGCTGTAGCGTAGGTCGGACCGTCGTCCGTTGTCATTGCCGTTTGTGCGGCGTTGACCCCCCGACTCGTTGTCGGTTTCCTGATTTGGGTCTTCCTCCGCGTACCTTTTGGCGATCTCAAGGAGGTCCGGTATGTTGTCGAGTGTGCGGTATGCTCGTTTGAGCTTGGCGACCAAGGGCTCGTAGCAGCACGAGGTCTTGAAGCAGTGGATCGCGGTGTCCGGGTGGATACCGACCGCGTTGTACCATAGTTCTTGCCACCGTTGGACCCAGCTTCGGGTCGACTCGCGGGGTCCCTGGACGCATCACTCCAGGTCCTCGATGGTGGTGGCGTGGGTGTAGGAACCCTCGAATTGCCTGACTAAGGCGTCGCGCATCTCTTCCCAGGAATCGATGCTATCCGGGGGGAGAGTGTTGATCCACTGCCTGCACGCTCCCTCCATCATTAGGGGGAGGTAGCGGGTGGCTAGCAGGTCGGTGTGGCCAGCGATCCCCATTGCCATGAGGTAGGTGTCCAGCCACATGGAAGGGTCGTACGAAGGGTCGTACTTCTCTATTTCCTTCGGTGCTTTGAAGTTCGCCGGGTATTTTCGCCTCGGATCATCGGTCCGAAGCACCGGGGCCCGAGTCATCTTAGCGACCCCATCGGTTCGCCATCGCAGCGATTGGTTAGGGTGTGTCGCAGGTCGTCAGGCTGGCGTGTGCGCCAGCTTTGGTTGTTGATGATGTGGGTGCGGGCGTCGTTGGTGGAGAGTGCCGCGTTTGCAGGTCGGTGTTGGAGCTGCAGTGGTTCGGGTGGCGGGCAGTTGAGGGTGTTTACCGCCAATGGACGGCCGCTTGAGGCTGCTCTGCTGCCCGACGAACGCGAGTACATCCGGCCCTGTGAGTCGACGCCTGCGTTTTGTTGCTCGACCGCCTTTGCGAGCAGGGCCTTGACGTACTGGATCTATAGGGCATCGTCACCGGTGGCCATGATGTTGTCAGCTGCTGCTCGGACCGCCATGAGGTTGTCCATCGGGGTGGAGAATAGTGGTAGGCCGTTCGCGTCTTGCTCCCGTGAGGAGACCATGATCCGCGGCTGGTCCCTGGGGGGTGTGCGGTTGGGTGGAGGTGGGGCGCCGTTCGCGGTCAACCCTGGCGGGGGCCGGGCGCTTCCTCCGGGTGACGCGTTCTCGTAGATCGCGCGCTCGGCCACGCGGGCCGGGTCGTTCTCGTCGTCGAAGTTCAGGGCGCGCCCCTGGAAGGTGGGGTTCAAGCGCAACCTGATTCGCTGCTGGTGGTAACGTGACAGCTCCTGCGCCGTCACCTGCTCGAGGCAAAAAAAATCGCGCTCGGCTTGCTCCTTGCGGACTGCCTCCACCAGCTTCAGGCGGAGTTCCTTGACCTCCATTGCCGTGGCGTTAGGAGGGATCGGGGTGGAGAAGGGATCCTCCGGCGGATCGGTGCCAGTCGCCATGTAGGTCGCGGCATGGCGACCGGTCCCGTCGCGGAGATCGGCGGAGTTTTCTGAACCGGAGTCGAAGTCGAAGATCCCAAGGATGGAGGGATCCTCGAAGTCTCCCACGTTGGAGACCTGGGTGATGGAGCCCGCGGGCGAATCCGCGGTGATGGATCCGGCGAGTGACGCCGGAGTCGCCGAGTCAGCGTCGTCGTTGAGGGCCGTGTCTTCCGCGGCCGTGGTGTTTTCGGCCACATCGCTGTGGGCCGAGTTGTACTCGGAGGCGAGGCGATGGATCGTGCGGACCTGGCTCTCGGAGAGCCAGTCGTGTGGTGGCGACTCGCGGATGCGAGCCGAGTTCTCCGAGGCGATGATGTCGGTGAGGCCGACGAAGAGGCTGATCGTGCCGACTGGCAAGATCATGCTGTGTGTGACGGGTCGCGCCGCCGGGACGTAGCTTCTCGGCAAGATCTGGAGCATATCGCCGATAGCTATCATGCAGCCGGTGGCGACCGACTCGTTGATGGGCAGATTGGATCTCGCCGCAGAACACCGGCCAGGCCCCACGGTGGGCGCCACTGTCGTGGGAATGACCACGGCAGATGCTGCAATCGGCAGCGAGTAGTAGAACGAAGGGCAAGGGCGGCCAGCCATCTGCGGTGCGAGATGAGGGCGGAGACATAGGGTTTTACCCAGGTTCGCCCCCCTAGAGGGTAAAGACCTACTCCTGCTAGATTGTATTATGATGGAAGTACAAAGGGGCGAGCTCGACGGCTAGGCGGCGAGTCGCTTGGGTGGATGATGGAACGTATCCTCTACACGCCCTATAGGGAGGTTTATATAGACTCACCCCCCCTAGGGTTTACATATCTCAACCGAATCAGTTAAGGCTTCGGCACTCCTTTAACCTAATACGACTGGGCCTATCTATTCTCCTGGGCCTTCAGCTTCCAATCGCTTGGATCCATGCCAGGCCTTGATCCAGTCACCGTCCTGCAGGCCCACTCGCCAGTTCCCGGTCTAGTCGAAAACGTCCTGCTGGGTATACCCCGGTAGGCATATCCCCATCACGAGGTATATGGTGAAATTCGCATCCATCAAAATGACCACTGATTTTTTGCACATGAAATCTATATAGGGCCATATTCGCATCTAGTGCGTCCCAATTGCCTGATACTTGCTATACTACCAGATCTGAATCCTCATAGCATAGGATCCGACGTATACCAATCTCTTTTGCCATTTTTAACCCATGGACGAGTGCTTCATACTCGACTACATTTTTTTGACGCGCCGAAATGTATCTACAGCACATACTTTAGGTGATCTTTTTTCGGCGAAGTTAATACTATCCCTGCCCCCAAACCATTTCTCAGCTTGGATCCGTCAAAATGCATTGTCCAATAATTCGGATCTGGTAATGGTGGTTCATATTGTACCTCGGCCCAATCCACAAAGAAGTAAGCCACTGCCTGAGATTTAATTGCATCTCGCCTATCAATTTGCGGAGCATAAGGTCATAACTCGATTTCCCATTTTGCTATTCGGCCACTTGCGGCTTTGAGGCCGATAATACCTCGCTTAGGTAATATACCAGCCTTTGTATTGACTTATCCCCTTCATTACGCTCCACGACAACCATCGCACTTACCACTCTGTTAGTGGCGGATACATAAAGTAACATAGGTTCTTTTGACAATGGAGAAGCCAAGATCGGTGTTGTGACCAACATCTTTTTTAACTCATGAAATGCATTATCAGCCTGTGGTGTCCAGATGAACTTATCAGATTTTTTCATCAGTTGATATATAGGTAATGCATTTTCCCCTAGCCGACATACGAATCTACTCAGCGAAGCCAGGCATCCCGTGAACTTTTGTACATCGTTTAGACACCTCGGCAGTTCCATTCTTTCAACTACTCGGATTTTAGTTGGATTTGCCTCTATACCTCGGCTGGACACGAGGAAACCGAGTAATTTTCTAGCCGGCACACCGAAGGTACATTTTTCCAGGTTAAGCTTCATCCGGAATCTTCTCAAGTTTGCGAATGTCTGCCGAATATCATCAAGGAGCATTTTGCTCTATTTGGTTTTTATAACCACATCGTCTACATATACTTGTACATTTTTCCTATCTGGTCATGTAGACACTTTTGCATGCCTTTGGTATGTGACTCCTGCATTACGCAGGCCGAATGACATGGTGCGATAGCAATAAGCCCCGTACGGGGTAATAAATGCAGTCTTTATTTGATCGGCCGGATTTAACGGTATCTGGTGGAAACCAGAATACGCGTCTACAAATGACAACAGCTCACAACCAGCGGTCGAATCAATGACTTGATCTATCCTAGGTAAAGGAAAAGGATCTTTGGGACACGCCGTGTTTAGGTTCGTGTAATCGATACACATTCGCCATACGACGGCTACATTCGGGTCATCCTTTTTATTTTCTACTAACACCGGATTTGATAGACAATCCGGATGAAGCACTTCCATGATGAACCCGGCCGCAAGGAGCCGAGCTATCTCATCCCCTATTATTTTTCTCCTGTCTTCGGCGAAGCGGCGGAGAGGTTGCTTCACCGGCCTTGCTCCTGGCCTTACATGTAAAGAGTGCTCAGCCAACTTCCTCGGCACACCTTGCAGGTCTTGAGTCGACCATGCAAAGATATCCCGATTCTCACGGAGGAAGTTGCTGAGCTCGCCTTCCTATTTGGCATCTAGGCTGGCACCAATCGTGATGGTGCGCTGTGGGAATTGCTCATCTATCTGGATCTTTTTCGTCTCATCTAATGCCGGCATATTCAGCTGTGCCGACTGAGCCAGAGCCGCTACTTCCCGAATCCTCCTTTTTTCTCTTGCAATCACCAACGACTCGGCCATGTTTGATCCGGCCGAAGCACACTCCATTGATTTTCTGTAATCTCCGGCTACTGTTATCACCCCCTGTGGGCCGGGTAACTTCATTTTCAGATAAGTAATGTGGCAGCTGCTCATGAATTTAGCCAGTGTCGGCCGTCCGAGTAAAGCATGATAGCAACTTTCTAGGTCCACCACTTCAAACTCCAAATTCTCTGCTCTGCAATTCTCCCTTGTGCCGAATAACACATCTACTCGGACTTTCCCAATGGGTTCACATGAGAGACCCGACACTATTCCATGGAACGTGGTTCTTGTGGATTGTAACATATTCTGTGTTATTCTAAGTTTGTGCAATGTGTCCTTGTACATAATGTTGATACTACTCCCATTATCAATGAGTACTTTTGAGAATTTCACATTAATGCTGGGTCCGACAAATGTCGTATCTAGTACCAGTGCATACGACCATGGATTTGGCATTATCTTCGGGTGATCTTTTATGCTCCAGGTTATTTCCTGATCGGACCAAGGCACGTATCTTGGTACCGTCGGCATAACAACATTCACTTCCATATGCCGGCGTTGTACGCTCTGTCTGTCTTGCTGTTATGTTGTGAACACACAATATGATTGATGATGCTCTCTGTAATCATTACGTCCATTGTTTCCGGGGTTTGCCCTTCCATCTTGACCTTGATTTATCACTTGATGCACTACATCCCTCCGGTCCGAGTTATCATACCTCGGAGGAGGTGGTGGTAACATTAACTGTTGGGCATTTGCTCCGGTTAGCTATGGCTGCTGCTGCTGATGTGCTTGATGAGGAGGTGCTTGCATGCCCGCCGAGTTAACCATTGCATTTTTCATCCAAGCACATTGACGAGTTGTATGATTAGCCGGTTTGGCCGGGTTTGGAGTGTGGAACTTACACGGTTGATCCAACCTGGATTCAAATGTGTACTTCGGCCTTTCCTGCCACTGCTTCTTCTGTTCTGGTGCCCACTGTCTTTTCCCTTCATTTCTCGGCGTCCATTGTCGAGGACCATTCTTCTATCGCTGACTGTTTCCATGACTCGGCTGATCTTGTACCACCGCTGCCACCTGATTGGAAGCATATCTGTAATCTGGCCTCTCCTCCCTTCTTGTACCTCAGAATTCGTTGCGCCTCGATGATCCGGCTGCATCTCTTGCATATTGATCTTGATGCTCCCGATGCTCTGCCGACATTAATTCTAGTTGCATCGGATCCCCTAAAGCATACGAATCTGCTATCCTGATGGTCTCTGCCAACGTGGTCGACATATCTCTTTGCAGCCTTTGCCATAATACACTTCCATATCGTCATCCTTGAGCAAACCAAGCTATCGCTTGAGACTCTATGACTCGTTCGCATGAGTTTCTGAGGTTACACCATCGAGTCAAGAATTCTCTATCTGTCTCATTCGGCTTCTGCTTGCACATAGCGAGTTGTTGTGGCCTGTTTGGTCTTTTATAGGTACTGGTGAAGTTGCTGACAAACATTTCTTCAAAATCTAACCAACAGTTGATACTACATGCTGGCAGATTGTTTAGCCATACTCTGGCTGGTCCTTCCAGCATCTGTGGGACGTATCTCACCGCCCATCGTAGGTTTCCGCTAGCTATCTTCACCGCAGTGGCATAGTCAATTAACCAATCTTGTGGTTTTGTGCTCCTATTGTATGTCTTCGTGCCCCTTGCCAATTGAAAGTTCAGCACCGGTGGTTCGCCCATGATCCGAGGTCCGAAGCACGCCAGACCAGGCGGACCCTATTCCTCCAATAACTCGGACCGATATAACCTGTCCAGTTTTAGTCTTGCATCATTTGACGACAAGTTTCTATATATGATCCTCTCTTGTATTCCATAATGGTTATTCCCACCATGTTCTACATGCTCCATATCCGAGTACCCATCATTATACCTCTCATTTGCCTGATTATGGTGAGATGGTCTCACTT
This sequence comes from Avena sativa, assembly GCA_916181665.1. NCBI lineage: Eukaryota > Viridiplantae > Streptophyta > Magnoliopsida > Poales > Poaceae > Avena > Avena sativa. The sequence goes on from OV702293.1 coordinate 428,827,464, forward strand.
CTCGCTCTTTCCGAGGATCATACCTCGGCTGAGGATCTGGTGGAGGGTTTCTCCTTCCCTCCGCCGGGTTATTGTTCTCATGATTTCCCCTTCCGAGGTCCCCGTGCCCTTTATTCGCACGGCCGGGGTTTCTATCTCCACTTTTACCTCGGCTGTCGTTGCCTCTGTTATCATTGACCTTTCCGGCTACTGCCGGATCATACGGAACAATTTGCTTATTTCTTTTTCCTGAAGTCACCGCTCTATCTTTTCGCGCGTTGTTTCGGGGTGAGGATGCTGCTGCCGCAGATAGTGCGGGTGCTGCTCCGGCCGAATGAACCATACGCGAAGCTCCCGGTCTTGCCGGGTCAGCCCTAAGCATTTCCTCATTCTGCTGGTTCGCAATGCGCACCAGCTCATTCACTCTTTCTTGCTGTTTCTGCCGGGCTTCGCCGCTTAATCCTTCTAGCTCCAATGCAGCGGCATTTGCCGCCCTTAGGTTCTTTGCCGGGGTACTATACCTCGGCAAGCCTAGATCGACTGAATCACCTTCACGAGCTTCATGCTCTTTGTTGATATCATTCATGAGGTTCTTTCCTCTCAATCCCAATTCATCTACCCGCTCGGGGGGCCACATCTAGTTTGTTTGCCTTAGCATACTCTCGCAGGGTCCTGTTCAAGGACTCCCGCAAGGCTGACACCTTTTTTGCCTCTACCAGTAATTTTTGTCTGGTTTCTTCTAACTCCGCCTGGGCGTTAGTCGGACCAAGTATCGGTGCCACTGGTGTGGTTAGATTATCTATAGTTGCCTGGAGAATATTCTCTGGTCTCTCCAGAGGCGACCATCTTACCCTTGTCGCCTTTGGGGTCATCTCCTGCACCTCGGCTGACTTGGCTACTGGCGGATCTACCTCGGTGGGCTGCGGAGCTGTCTGCTTTACGGCCATCTGCCCTCCTGCTGTTGGGTCCTTGCTTGGCCCGATGCCTGCCCCTGCCTCCGGTGCTGCGGCTGTCACCATCACCTCGACGCTACCGATGGGGCATGCGCCACGCGGTCCGTTAGCAGCACTGAGGGGAGGTTCTCCTGCTTCAACGACTCGGCGAGGATAGGCGCAGGACGTGTCGACGCTGACGTAGACCCTGTGCGTGCCCAGGTTGATGAAGACGCTGTTGCGCGGAGGCGCTTTCCTCCTGAAGCTACATGCGTTATCACTGACATAGTCCCAGAGATCAAATCTCTAGACTAAGCCAGAGACAACCCGCTCGCCGGTGTGGATGAAGTTTCCCGTCCGGATCTTGACTCCAGCTAGCACCGCTGCTAGCCCCACGGTGGGCGTCAACTGTCGTGGTGGTGGCACGACAGATGCCATGGGTAGGCTAAAGTATGGGGCCAATGGATGCTAGAGGGATCCGAGGAGGGAAGATGTAGTGATCTCTACACTCAACAGTTCTACAATTAAATCTCTATTCCTCTTCTCAATGAATACAAGTGCTCCTAGAGCTGTCTCATAGAGAGGAAGAACACTAACACACGAGCCTTCCAGCGTACAGTGAATCGATCCTCCCTCAGGAGCCCGCGTCTCCCCTTATAAAGGGGTGCCTTGATTCCTTCTAGGGCTGACGTGGTAAGCATATCCTTGGAATATGCTTGTCCCAATATGGTAACTCGACGACCTCCTTTCCGTGTCCCCCTTCTATCGGCGGGAATGTTCCAAAAACCTTCACATGCGCGCCTCGGGCTTCCTCACTGTCACCTCCATGACGTTCGTCTGCCCTCCCGCTACTCTGCTTCTTGTCCTTTGCGCTTGGCTCTGTCTAGATTCCTCCTAGCCAGTGACTAGGGTTTGACTATAGGCACCTCCTTCTCCTGCAAGCTTCGCGTTATTCGGCCTTGTCTCGCATAACTCGGCTTGGCCTTCACCTGTATTCGAATTAGTCAGAGTCATTCGGCCGACTTAACTCATATGTCGGCCGGATATGGTGTTACTCATTCTACATTTGTCATGGCCCTGCTTATCTCGGCCGACTCTTACATGATTCGGCCGACACAATCAATAATTCGGCTTATGACAAGGGAGATTCCTTTCGTCTTTCCCCCTGTCTTGACCCTATCTGGGGTCACCTCCCCAACACTATGCTGACTTGTTTAATTGTCAAATGGGGTTTTTGGCCTATAAATTATGTGTGTACTCTCGTTAGTGGATGTAGACTTAGAATCAAAGATCTGAAATTCATAGCATAAAAGAAAATGAAACATCTGGATGGTTGGCAGGGTGGTTCAATGTCTTTGCTAGGAGAAATTTTTTGATTGACTCTGCTTTACATGGCATTTTAACTTATATGATGTCTTTGTTTAGATTCCATAAGACTTTTGTTTGGGGTTTGATAAGTATCCAGAGAAGGTTTTTCTGGCAGGGAGGAAACTCTGAGAAAATATAATCTTGTTAAATGGAAGATTATTATTAGGCCCAAGGAAAAATGTGGTTTAGGTATTTAAGATTTAGACAAAATGAATACTGGTCTTTTATGCAAGTGGTGATGAAAGGTTGAAAAGAAAGAGAAGTGTTGGCAAACATTGGTTAATGCAAAATACATTGATGGTCAACCTGGCTTTGGTGTAGTCAAAGAAGGGTGATTCACCCTGTTGGATAGAAATTATGAAAGTGAAACACTTATATTTAGAGAATGAAAGAATATTAAGAGGTGCGGGAACAAAAAGTAGCTTTTGTGATGATGCTTGGTGCATACTACATCCTCTTAAGTTTGTGTTCCATGAGCTGTATGAAATTTGTGAAAATTAAAAAAATTCTATGAGTGATGGATTTGGGATTAGATGGAGGTTCTCTTATAGAAGATGGTTAGATGAGAATATGTGTGGGTGAACATAAATTTTAAATGTACGTGGAAAGCAAAAACTCTACAATTTTTTTTGGCTATGGCTTATTTGGCATATTTCCATAGCAACCAAGGATAGTATGTTTACGAGAGGGTGGAGAGGTGATTACAAATGTGGATTATTTGTCTGTCCCGTGGTTAAGTGTTTGTGGAGTATGGTAGTTTGACAATTGGGGGAGTAGATAGGCCTGGGAATTTTACTCAATATTTTAGTTGGATCTCGAAATATGCTAGTGGTTTAACTAATATTCATGTGGCAGCGGCGTAGGGCTGGCAGCTCTGTGCTTGGCCCTTTGGAAACTAAGAAACAGAGCTTTGTTTTGATTTTTTTTTTTTTGATTAAAACGCTGGTTGAGATAATTTGCTATGCGTGTGTTTTTCTAAAATATTGTGCAGGTCTCAAAAAAGAGGAAGACAAAGGAATCATTTTGGAAGGTGGTAATGCTTTACAAACTGCTGCTATGGCAAAGCACATAGCGACGAGATCACTAGAACTGATGTGATACAAATCACAAAACTGGGGAGTCTTCGAGCGAGGAGGAGTTGGAGACTTGAAATCAAGACGGATTGAAGCCCAATGTAATGCCCTGGTTCAGCTATGTTCATTCGCGTTTTGTGTATTTACCCCGTGTTTCGGCTGTTGTCGAACGATTTTGAAACTAACTAGGCTCATATTATGGAACAAAGGTAGTAGTTAGGGGCTGTTTGGTTCCTAGCCACACTTTGCCAAGCCTAAGTTTGGCAAGTGTGGCAGCCACAAAAGTGTGGCTATGAAATTGGAGGCCACAAAGTGTGGTAAAAACTTTACTCTATGACAAGTGGACCATGGGGATAATAAAGTATGGCAACTTTAAAGTATGGCAAGAACCAAACACCTAGCAAATTGCCAAACTTTGGCTTGGCAAAATTTGGCTGGGAACCAAACACCCTCTTGTTTGATTCATAGGAATTGTGTAGGATTTAAATCCTATGGGAATTTTTCCTATGTTATTGTTTGATTCATAGGAACACATCCTATAGAAATTAATCCTATAGAAATTTTGTAGTGCAATTCCTATATGAAAGAAATATTAGATCATACCTCATAGAAAAATTCATTTGCTACATCAAACAAAATTCTTATTCTCATAAAATTCAAGTTGGCATGACATCTCAATCCTATATTTTTTCTATTCCTATACTTTTCCTATCCTATGAATCAAACAAGCCCTTAGATTGTCTTTCTTTTAGCTGATCTAGGTGATCGACTCAAAGTTGTCTGGGTGAATCTCACACCGTCTTGCGTTCCTTTTTTTTTTTTTTTTTGCTTTGTTTGGTGTTGAAAGATGTCCCGTTATCTTTTTGATGATAGTGGGATAGTGGAACCCGGAGATTTTTTAGCTTCGTGTGGAGAAAAAAAATCTGCTTAAATCTCTTTTTTTTTCGCAAGTGCCTATAGCTACTGCTCAAGGCGACCCGTGTCTCCGAACTTCTTCATTTGTTTGAAAATAGTAGTAGCTCTCTGCACACACTGTAGCTCCCAGCAGAAGCAGTACCACTACCACCATGTCGATGGAAGAGGATCCGTGTCCCATGTCTTTGGCAAAGAATCTCAATGTTCAGCTAGCGGCACCAACGCTCAAGAGAGGTGGCACGAGTGCGGATCTCAAACTGGAAGAGATGACCTTTCTAATTGGGTAAATGGTTGCAACAGTCTTACATACAAGTGTCCAGCTAACATGTGATGCATCTGATAAGTTCAGGGATGATCAGGACCACTGATGTACAGTACAGTGTGCGTCGGGACAGAAGCAATGTTTCTCGTCAGGCGCCGGTTTCCGATGGATGTTGGGCAGGCCCTTGTTCTTTACATTTACTGGAGCAGGAATCGGCTGAAGGTATGCCCAAGAACCACGCTGAGGAAAAGCCACTGGTCAGTGTCATTCATGCATTGCAACATTTATTAAAACTACAAAATGGAGAAAACAAAGCGGTTACCATGCAGAAAGCTTGATCACATCAATATATCAGGGCAGCAGAGAAGCCGATTTTGTTATCTTGCAAATCAATCCCAGCTAGGTTTTGACCTCCTAAGTTCCTTCTTCTGAGATAGTACCTTCTTGTTTTGCATTCTGTTCCTCTCAGCGGCTGCAGCACTGCAACGACATGCGCATCAACTCGGTTAACGAAATCAGTTTGACAATTTATCTGATTCAGAGAAGCCACAGCCAACAGCGAAGATTTTGTGCATGTTACATTTGTATTATAACGAGAGGCACCGAGCTGGCGCAGAACAAGTACAATCAACTGAGAAACAAAAACAGGTAAAAAAGCACAGAAACAAAAAGGAAAGAAATAGAAAGGAAGACAAAAAAAGCAAAGGCAAAGGAACTACTGTGCTGTCTAAGGGAGCAGCGTCATGTGGTCTTGCATGGAGAGGTAGCTGCCTAAGCGCTTTCGAGCCGGCCAACATCCAGAGGTTTGCTTAGTTGATGATTTGATCGATCAGGTCAGCCGCGTCGGGGGAGGAAGGTGCCATAGCCACCACATTGGTAGGAGAACAAGCAAGCGTGCGCCCTTGACCTTGCCAACACCTCTGCGTGGCCAGCTGCAGACAGGAACCAGTCCTTGAAAGAGTCCCCAGGCTGTGGGCAGAGATGTTGCAGCAACCAATGTTTCAGCGTCTCGAAACAGACCTTGTTGGGAGATGGGAGAGTGATTTGTCAGCTTGGTCGCACAGCGGACAAGATGCCGGATGCGGCAGGCCACGACGAGCAAGGCGGTCTGCCGTCCAGCAGTTGCGAGAGGCCAACCATGCAAACATTTTGCATTTCATCAGCGCCCAGCCATCCCAAGTAGCCCGTCACGCCGGCAACTCGATGCCACCAGGGAACAGCGCGTTACAGGCGGACTTCGCAGAGTATTGTCCCGATGTTGACAGGTTCCAGATGAACTGATTGTCGACCTCCGACTGCAGGACCTGGGAGTCGATAATGTCCACCATGTGGATGAACTCAACAACTGCATGTTCAAGGGGCCGACTATGTCACAGATCCAATCTTGCTCCACAATGCCACACAGACTGTCTGTTGTTCCGCCGCCCGCTTAGTTACCGAAGTAAACAGCGCTAGTGCCAATTCTGAAATAGCCTGGCCGTCAATCCAGCGGTCAGCCCAGAAGAAAGCTCGCCCCGCTGCCGACGATGACCTTTGAAGCGGCATGAACTAGGGCAGCCACCTGGTGGTTAACCTTGACTGGGAATTCTGTCCAAGGCTTGGAAGGCGCGGTGCGCTGGTACCAAAGCCAGCGTGCACGGAGCACCCAGCCCATCAAGCTCAACGGGGAGGCAGCGTCCCTCCATGCGACTGCATAGTTGCCACCGTTGGCATCCCTTCAGTTTCACCAGAGGAAATTCGACTGCTTCTTGTCAATGGCTTCTCGCGCCATCGAGGGATGTCCATGGCAAGCAAAGTGTGGATGGGTGCTGCAGAGAGTACCAACCTGATCAGAGTTAAGCGGCCGCCTTTGTACATCGTCTTTGTCTTCTATCCAGCGAAGCCATTGTCGATCCTGTCCAAAAGGGGCTGGAGATCCTCCTTTCGCAGCTCCCAGATTGAGAGGGGAATGCCCAGATATTGCAAACGGAAGTGCTTGACAGGGCAAGCCAAGTGTTGCTGGACTGTCTGGATGTCTTGCTCATAACATCAGATAGGAGTGATAGAGCTTTTTAGAACATTTGTCCGCAAGCCAGTTGCGTAGCCAAAGATTTCTAGCAGCCGCAACAGTAAATTACAGTCTTCAGCAAGTGGCCTGATGAAGACGACCGCGTCGTCAGCATACAATGATGCCCGACAGGCACTGCAGCTGCCAGGGAGAGGAACACAACTGCTTGGCTCTGAGAATTAGGTGGCAGAGAACATCCATAATTAGGTTGAACAGCATGGGCGACAATGACTCGTCCCCTGGGACAGTATTAACACAATCCTGGTGCTTTCTGTGGAAAACAGAAGACAAAAAAAGAAGATCTCGCCATCGTGGCCCAAAGCCCAGGAGCTGAAGCAGCTCAAGCAAAACTGACCATGACAGAGTCAAAGGGGAGGGTGATGTCTAGCTTCACAAGGACAGAAGAAGTCTTTGCCGCATCGAGAGCCTTCGCAAATTGCCGCACGAGATGGATACTGACAAAAATAACTGACAAAAATAAGCAACTGACTCGGGAGAATTCCATGGTTCCACGCTGTAAAAGTCTTGTGTGCATGGAGTCATAATCGCTCAACCTCATCTGCATTGTAAGTTTTTATGGGAACCCTACCAACACAAAGAACGTGTGGACTAGCTGAATTTGCTCTAAACTGAAATCCATGAGCAAGTATTAGCTTAGGTCTCCAATAACTAGTGTTCACACCCTTTTCTATATGATTACTACATGGTATAGCGCCTAATATTCCCACCCAGCATCTCCTCTTGGCGTAAAGCAGGGAAAGTATGTCTGTGTCTTGCTCCCATCTGGTGTCAACATTAAACAGTAGCAGTACTAGGAGTGACCAAATCTCTAGGGCAAGCAGGTTAGGGTGTTTTACGCGCCACAGTTGAGGAAGCAAACTAAAACCAAATAACTGACATAGTAGTAGGGCAAACAAACAGCCAAACATGACTTGACTCTACGACACATGGGACATGTGCCTAAGGAATTGTGACAAGTCATAGTTGCAACAAGTAACTTGAGCTGCTTAACAAAGGAATTATATGGGGTAGTGGGCGCACTGTTCGTGTATGGAGAGATCTGTGGCTACCAAGCGAATCATCACATCGGCCTATCCCAGTACAGGACAGGTGCAGATACACTAGAGCTGCAAGTTTCCTTGATGAGAATGGCAAGTGGAAGGGAGATTTGATAAGCCAGTACTTCTGCAGAAGGATGGGGAGCTGATCTTGAAGCTTAAAACCTCGCCTCAGCGAGAAGATGATTTATAGCCTGGCACCCGGAGAAGTCAGGTGTATTCTCAGTTAGAAGTGCTTATCATCTTGCTGTGTCTGAAATGATCCGTGAGAATCAAGCACAAAACCCTCAGGAGTTAGGCCAGATTGGAAGCTAATTTGGCAATGCCACAGACTGAAGATCACTGCGTGGAGATTAGTGTCTGACAGCCTTCGTACAATGTTGAATAGGAAGCGACATCATATTGAACAGGTGGGAGACTGTCCCCGGTGTGGCATGTGTGATGAGGACACTTTTCATGAGACGATCATTTGCCTGTCATTGTATGCCTTATGGAATGTCATGTCAGAAATATGGTAATTGCCGTCAGTTGAGGACATAGTATATACGGGACCTCTGAATGGCTTTTTGATGTTAGTCGCCCAATCTCGGTGGAGCAAAGATGCAGGTTCTCTTGTTATTATGGAGATTGTGGCAGCTTTGTAATGATTTAGTTCATGATAAGCCAAAGCCACCAATGTAAGCGTTAAGGCGGTTCTTGTCAAGCTATGCTGATTCACTATTCATGATTCAAAAACCGGATGGTCAAGACATTGTGAAGGGCAAACAGGTTGTAGGTGCAAGCCTGCTTGCCAGAAAGGAGAAGAGGACTGTGATACAAGCTGAACCATGGGCTAGACCAGCTACTCATCAAGTCGCCATGAGCCCATGACGATCGATGGATCGCTTGCAGATGGTGTGGCTGGTATTGGGGTAATTATATTAGAGATCATGACATTTTGGGGGGGGGGGGGGGGGGGGGTTGAGGTGCTTATCGCGTTTACCACACAATTTTTACAGCATTGTCATCACGCTCTGGAAGCCGAGGTTCAGGCAGCACTAGAAGGGATCAAGATCACTTCAACACACGGACAAGCGACTGCTTCTTCGTTCGGACTATTTTTTGGCATTGCTGCAGGAAGTGAAGGGCTCGCACATGGATCGATCAGTGCTGGGCTTTATCATCAAGGGGATTAAGCTGATGTCCCAAAGAAGTAAGGAGCTGTTACTCAAGAAAATTGACAGTAACCGAAATAGGGCTGCAGATCTTTTAGCAAATTTTGCTCAGGTTAACCGGTGTAGAAGCTTATTGTTACATCGTGTACCTGACTGTGCGTCAGCAGCTATTGCTGATGATTCTAACCCTATTTATGAGTAATAAACTTTCCTAATACCCCGCAAAGAAAGAGGTTAGGGCCCCATGTTTAGTTTGAATCCACACAATGCCAAACAAATATGCCAAGCATGTCACATTTTCTATGGTGAGCAAATCATCCACCAAAAGTGTGTCAGGTTTGGCAGAAACCTGTGCCTCTGACAGGCCGGACATGACAAGAGGCTAAGAAACCGTGTCTTTGATAGGCGGTACATGACATGAGGCTAAGAATCCGTGGCACGCTACAAGTGTGGAAACAAACAAAAGAACAGCCTAAAACGATCACTTGCGTGAGTTGTGGCTTTATTTCACAAGTAGCTAGTGATGTTAGGTAGTGGATCGAACAACCATATACACATAGAGAAGGTTTCGATGATCTCCTAAATAGAAATGCTCCAGTCCACAAAGCAGCGACTGATGAGCAAATCTGAACCGAACTAGCTCTTTAGTTTATATAAGTGCAAGTCATTTAAGGAAATCATAAAGTGTCATTTGGTGTGGATATTCATTTGGAGAGAAATCGTTAAACCTTTTTAATGTGGTCTCTGTCGCAATAACCGGTTCATATTGGCACCTAAATAAATTTAGAGGAAGCAAATGGTCAAAAGAGCAGCTTACATCTTTTCAATTTTCTTCTTTTGCTCTTCTGAAGGTGGTGGAGGAACATATGATGCAGCATCAATGATTGCCTGTTCACCAAATATTTAGGGAATAAGAAATAAAGAAAAAGGACAACATCAGGAGCCCTATGCAAATTGCTTCAAGACAAAGATTTGAAATGGATGAGCCATGAGGCATACCTGTATTTTCTGCAAAGCATCTTCAATGTTGCCCCTGAGATGATAAACATGTCAATTGCTATCTAAAAAGAAAACAAAAAAACTAGCTAAGTAATATTTACTTCTGTGTCCTAGTTTTTGTAGAAGACATCACAAGTTCACCATCTCTATTTATCCTGTTCTTTTCCTGGGCATGCAGAGAACTGAAATTGTAAACGACCTCTCTAGATATGAAATATAAAACAAGAATACATAAAAGAGAAACAAATGATAACGTACATCAATCAGAAGTAAAAAAATAACATAATCCAGAACCATCTTCAGACATGACAGCAACAAAAACAAATAAGATGAGCAAAATTAGAAGGTTTTTCGAACCGTTTGCAATATCCTTTCCTTAATCCTTTCTCCAAGCCAATGAGCTTTCTCAACATTGAACCGCATGTCAACCTTCGTGTTAACTGTAAAGTGGTGGTACACATTTTATCACAAAGAGATAACATCAGCATGCTTAAGTTATCACTATTTTGACATCCTTAATATAAAGACACATGGGGTATCTGGTTTGGAGGACCAGACAGCGAATGGACCATCCCATCCTACCTCCAAACCTAACCCACTTGTTTGGCTTGACGAATGGAATAGTTTGGTATTTGAAGGACCGTCGCATGATGGACTTGCCCATTACAGGACAAAGTAATCCCTCAAACCAAACACCCCATTAATGGGCCGACAGCAATTATCAAATCATGACAAATGATGAAATAAAACATGACACCCATTAATTGAAAATATTGACCAAGATAGACCAGTCATTAGTTTCACAATGATGAACCAAGAGTGATTTAGACATGCTATGCGAAAAATAACAATGCAATGATAAAATAAGGAAAACGGACAGAGGCATACCTTTATTGACGTTCTGACCACCCGCACCCCCACTTCTTGCAAAGCTAACAGTTACATGATCTGCAGACATAAAATGGGGTAGTTCAGAACAGCTTGGCAGCTCACATGACAATTGCGCAAGTAATCATCACGAATGAAAATATGTCACTGGGATACAGCATGTAGAACTAATACTGTGAATATAAATAGTTACAATAGATGCTATCTTTATGCTGGCAGTTTAGCCAATTCTTCAAACTATTTTCTTATTTCAGTTCATATAGTCAAAATACACATATTACAAGTAATAAAAAGGTATTGCATGATACCTACAACAAGCTCTGACAGGCAGTGGTGGAGCCAGGATTTTAGATGAGCGGCAAACATATAAGATCTAAAATATTTAAGCCACAAAAGCGAGTATATTCAACAAAATAAATTGTCTACAATTGTCTTTACGACACGACTACTTCTCGGTCTACCTAGATTTGAGTTAATTCTCGGTTATATAATCAAATTTCATGTGCAACTTATGTGGAAGTGGGATTTATTTGCTACAATTTCAACTCCATGTGCAATTCTGAGGTGCACGACTCATGATGCAAATCCAACGTCCTGGAGCCGACCGAGCCCTAACTTAATTCTCAGTCGACCTAAAACTAGCAAAAATGTTTTTTTAAGGCATTGATGCTTGGAGGCTTGCAATGAAAACAATAGGAACATTTTGTTATACCACAATTATCTCGACATTTTGTTGTGAAACAATTATGGTCAATCAAACGACTCGCGCCTCTGGACAAATATGCATTTCTCATTTCATCTATAATTTTCGGGGTACCATATTCACTGATTTTACTTATGGGTTTGACCGCATGAGGCTGTTGTGCACTCGTGCACTTGCTCCAGGAAGCAGCTGCCTATGGGCTATCCAATTCCACTTACAAAACCTGGCCCATGACCCATGTTTCTATCCCTTCCACGATCTTCAAGTAACGGTTCGTCTAGTTCCTACCAAAAAACCTCCACCTGAGTCCTGTAATGGCACCAGGCGCTGCGCCGCGGCGTCCTTAGAGATTCCAGCCAGGCGTCCACCTTCCCTCGCCCCCTGGTGGCGCCGCCACTGATGACAATAATATGCATTTTACTTCTAGTCAGCTCACAACAACCGGACCAGATGTTATGTTACCTCCTCTTTTATCCACTTACAGGTTAGATAGAGCAACTCGCTGACCAGCAATTTACTACTACCTCGTAGCTCTAACTAGTATTTAGTCGTTTATGCTTCTAGCCATAAGTCAAGCAAGCTTTAGCTTCTTCTCCGAGCTTAATTAACTTGCTTTCCATACTAGCATTTCTGCTTTGCAGATTGACAAGAGACCAACCAAATCAAGTTCACGGGTAGCATTCACCACGCTGCCTGAGTACCACAGAACGATGTCCTTAGCATGAAAAGTGTGCATACCTGATACACATACACTTGAATGAGCAATCAGAAGCATGGTTTTTAAGGCGGTAAGGCATCATAAGGCGACGTAGGGGCGCTCTGACGCCTAGGCGACGCCTAAAGCGCCCATTTTTTCAAGGCGGAGGAGGGGCGCTTGGACGCCTAAGGACATCCTAAATATCATGAGAAACCATGATCAGGAGGGCCAACTCCCTAGGGCTATGTCTAGGTAGCATAGACTTAGACCCACAACAGATGTTTATTTCTCCTTCAACAAATATGATACCTGGATCCTAAATTCTTAGCCCAGGTACTATGTTTCTCATCATGCACTAGAAGCTGAAAATGGTTGTCCCCAATACAAGTTTTTCGGCAGGATTTCAGGATTTGATTTTGATTTTTTTAAATGCAGGCATCAATTAGGATTAGGAGCATTCAGCAAGTATAATATACTACACGAATGGGGGAAATTAGGGCGGGGGGATTAGAGTGTGTTACCCATGGTGACCTTGGGGGCGGGGTCAGACCCGGCCGAGGCCGCGCGCTCCTCGGCGTCGCGCATCACCTGCTGTGCCAGAGCTAGTCGCGCTGACACCTTCTTGCCCCTGCCGTCGCCGGCCTCGGATGCGGAGCATCGGAGCCGGATCAGCCCCAACCTGCCGACGCCCACACACGGGCTCGGGGCTTGGAACAAGGACCCACGGAACAGGAGTGAGGGTACATGACGGAAACCGAGCCGTAGGAGGCCGGTGCTCCGCAGGGCGCTCGCCATTAGCTTTTCTGTGGAAGGTAGCCGGGCGACGAGAAAACCAGACGGGGAGCAGGGTGAAGAAGAAGAGGTAGGAATTGATTTGGGCTTGACGGCCTTTGCTTGTCAGTGGTCACCTGTGTTGGATAATGGGCTGATATCAGAGCTGCCCTGGACCGTACCCGTGGACCCATTCTCGAACTGAAAGCATTCGTGGGCTTGCGCATACCAGTGGTGCTTGACAAATTGAGGGCACAAAAGATTTACAAAGGAAATTTGTAGGATTCAATTTAGAGACCATTTGATCAAAAAGTTTGAACCCTTTAAAATTTCTATGGATTCCTTTTTATACTATATTTTTATAGGATTTTTAACAAGAGATTAGACCTCTTGGAAAATTTCCTATGTGTCTATGACAACTATGGCATGCACTCAATCTATACACAAATTTTCTGCGTTTTTCCTCGGGTGCAACCAAACGACTTCTACAACTAATTTCTGTGTTTTTTGTTCCTATAGGATTTCACATGTCATGACATAGTATTCCTATGTTTTTCCTATTTTCGTGCTTTTAAAATCCTTTAAATCAAACATGCCCTAGGCTTCCTCTAAAAAAACAGAAGTTATAAAAAAACTAAAACAAACACAAACTCAAACTCATAAGCTCGTTTAAACAAAAGAAAATTCAATCTTATGAATAAATTTCACAATTTAAGTCATAACCATATAGATATTGCCAGCCCATTGTTCTATACAAAAAATATCACCTCGACCATAGGTGCTACTAATCCCAATTAAGGGCATATGTACAATGTCCCATAGGGGCCTTCTCTTATATATTCCATGTCATCAAGAGAAGACAAAAATATTACATAATAGAGTATCTCTGGTGATATCTTTCAAAGAATGGTTGCATATATAAAAATGTTTGATGATTCAAATTAATTAAGATCATTAGAATATTATGTATTACTACAACAAATAGAATTGTCTTATCTTCGTTTGAAGAGATGATCTATGACTTAAGAGAACTCGAAGCTCTATGTTTCCCTCTCCATTCTACCTCAGCAATCATCATATGACAAAAACCACTGTATATATGCGCCCTAATTGTGTGGGGCTTCTAGTCGTCTATTTCGACTTGAATTGGAATGTGTCTATCATTTCAATTGCATGTCAGACAGGTTCATCTGGCATTTTCTATTTTCAGCTTTTGTTACTCTCTTCTATTTATCTCCCTGATTTTTGGGGAAACTAGGATGCAAAGTCAATTTCCATGGCCAGTACTACGCGTACTTCGGAGGATAATTCACCAAAATTCCCTGGGTCATTTGCTGCTGACAAGTGTCCCTTAAAAAGCCCTTAAATCTCGTTTTTGCTATAAACATACCCGCTTTTGCTACAAATAGTTCCGTTTTTGCTATACGTAGCAAAAAGCCTTCGAACCAGAAATAAAAAAAATAGATTGGTCGTCGGAGATTTCGCGGAGACCTCGTTGGCGACCGTGTAACAAAAAAAGTTGTGCTAATGTAGCATATCCGACCTTGCCGGCGACCGTGTAGCAAAAAATGATGTGCTAATATAGCATATCCGACCTCGCCGGAGATTTTTGCCGATAGAACTCACCGGATACCATATAGCAAATACTTTACGCTATTATAGCAAAACCATAAAACATATGTAGCAAATAAAATTTTCTATTGTAGTAAATCCGATCTTGTCGGAGACCTCGCCGGAGATTTTGTAACAAACCATACATAATATTGTAGAAATACATGAAAGCCTCTGTAGCAAAAAAATTATAGCAAAAATCGACGTTGCGCATAGCACCGCCGGAGGTCTCGTAGCTTCACCATCGGCCATATGTAGCAAAACCAACGCTCACTTGTAGCACTGCCACCGACCGCATGTAGCACGCGTAATCGACCTTGTAAGCGGTGGTGATGGCCAGGGGACTTCGACAAAGGTGCTGAGAGATGTCGACTCTGGCAAGGTGGGCGACACGAGTGCGATGAGGGCGTGAGCTATATGGACGGCGGCGGCACGAGCAGCAGAGCGCGGAGGCGGGAGGTGCAGGCGGCCGCGGCGCGAAGCAATCAACAAAGGAGGGCGATGGGCTCATGGTCGAGCACCACGGCTGCGCCACGCGATGAGGCTGCAAGGCGAGGGAGCGGCGAGCGCGGGGGCGCAGGAGCAAGCGGCGGCGCGCAGGCGAATAAGATAAGAAACCGAACTGTATGTTCCGTGGGCCCCCACTTTCTCCCTCTCGTTCGTTTGCAAGTTACGATAGATCCACGCGGGGGATAGAAACGTGAGATCCCCGGGGGTATTGTATCCTTATCCATTTTTCATCCGGAGCTTTCTCAATCTAGATCGAGTTTTTGATGAGTATATAAAATACCCAGTATGACATGAAGGATGTTTGGATCGAGAGATCAACAAGATAAGCCCAACCAGCACATGTATTTCCATCAACCGACTAAAAGCGCGAAAACCGATTGACACACGTCACTAGGATAGGCCACACCACCGTCAGCGATTTCTGTGCTTTCTCAGGTCAGATCCCTAACTGAAATAAATCTGGCATTATTTTCAGCAAGTGGGTTGACCAAGCCTCTGTGAGTGATATCACTCACATTTCCCTTGTGCCTACCATGGATGAGGATTTCATTCACCTTAGACACCCTCTCGTTCTTCCTGCCAGGAACAGAAGTGAAGCTTACAATTTCATCATTCAAAAATTTAAACCCAAACTTTCCACCTACAAGGCCAACTCCCTTTCACATGCTGCTAGGCTTGAACTAATTAACTCGGTTTTGTCCACTATTCCTTTCTATTATATTCTAACATTCTTTTCTCCAAAAAGCTCCTGAAGCAGATTCAAGCAATCATTAGAGTTTTCTGGTTGACGGGAAGTTCCTCTAAACCGAGTACACGTGCTCTTTGTCTCACTGCCTGAAAGAACATATACGCTCCTAAAAAAAGAAAGAGGGTTGGGAGTTCGTAATCTGCAGGATACCAACATGGGGCTCATTCTTTCAGCTGCTTGGAGAATTGCAAAAAAACCAAATTCTTTTCTTTCAAGTGTTCTCAGGGCTAAGTATTTTCCAAGCTCATTTATCTGGAGAGCAAATACAAACACCCCAAAATCTGCTTTCTGGTCTTCCTTGTTAAAAGTAAAACATCTCCTTCATACAAATTCATCTTACCAAGTCTGCAATGGTAATTCTTCCATATGGAGCACTCCTTAGTTTGTGGGATGGGAAAAGATTTATGACAATCTTAGCATTCAACAACCTAATTTTACTTATCCTGCTACCATAATCAATTATGGTACCCTGGAACAAAAAGTTGGAACAACACCTTAATTGACTCCTTGTTTAATGATTGCACTGTCTTGTCTATAAAAAAATACTCTTATTGTACCATCTGATGAGGATGACATCTTATGCTGGAAGCCAACTACTAATGGAAAATGCAGCTCTAAATCCACATACAAGACTTGTTTGTCCTTGTTATTTGATGCAGGTACTCCAAAGCCGGAGCAGGTCCAGGAATCGACAAAAAATATTCTGAAGCAAGTCTGGAAGTGCAAAAGAATGATTCCCAGGGTAAAAACTTTTGCTTGGAGGCTACTGAGGAAAGCTCTTACCACTGGAGATAGAGCTTCTAAATCTTCCTCCCGCATTGAAAAAGTGTGTTGTAGATGTGAGATCCCTGAAACTAACATTCACCTTTTCTTCCTTTGTCCTTTCGCTAAAGCAACTTGGTTCTTGCCTCCTTGTTTCATCAGGTCTAGAAATTTGACAAATCAATCAAATGACTTAACCCAAATTACTCTGAACCTATTAAATCAAAATCACCCAAACATAAATCTTAATTTTCTATTCACTTTCCTTTGGTGCATCTGGAAGGCAAGAAATGATCAGTTGTTTTGCAGGAGAAAGGATTCCCCTCGGCAGGTACCAATAAACACGTTTGCTCTTCTCCATGACCTGGAAACAGAGCATTTAGTACAGCCAAGAGTGACATCGACAATGAGGAGCTGCCTAGGTATTATCGTTCCCACTGATTTCTATTTTCAGGGCCAAAGATTTACGTCGATGCAGCCTAGAAAAAGCAGACAAACGGAGCACGGGACACAACAGGCATTCTGATTTATTACGCTGAATCGCTTCTGGATACGATGTTTTCATCTTAACATCCAAGGAAGAAGTGCATTCCCCTTTGCAGGCTGAAGTGCACGCCATGGTTCTTGCAGCATATTTTGCAACTGCCTTGAAGTTGACAAAGCCCACTTTCTTCACAGACAATTTGACATTTGCAAAGGCGGAGGTTGTACCGGGTGCCAAGGATCAAAACATGCAATGGGAAATCCGAAGACAGGCCATTCAATTCCAGAACTTGTCTCAACATCTGCAGGCCTCAACCTTCCACATCTCGAGGGAGATTAATGGACTGGCACACAACTGCGCTCGACAGGCAAAACGATCTCTTTGATCTGAGCCTACTAGTTCTCGCAGGAACTTGGCTCACAACAACATCTCTTGTCCTGTGATTGCTGCAATCGACTTGATCTAGCATCTAGGCTTTGTAATTCACGATGTATAATGTGGCACAAGCCTCACGTGTTGCTCCAGCAACATCTAAATTGTCGAGCAAAACTTATAGATTACGGTCATGACACCCCTACACGATTTAGCTTATTACACACCTTAATTGGTGATAACTCCCATCTACCCAATCTTATGAGGAGACCGAGCAACCCCCTCCCCTTAGAACATACTCCCACCGTTTTAAAATATGATATTTTAGTTTTATGAAGTAAATGTATTTAGACATTTTTAGTGTTTAAGTTTTCTCTGAATTTACATTAAAAGACATCTAGATATATTTGCTTCACAAATGTAAAACATCTTATATTTTGAAACAGAGGGAGTACTCTCAATGCATTAGAGATCGACATTGTCATCGGCTAAGCACAACATTCACCCATAACCCAACCATCCACAAATATGAGTAGGGTTGTTACCCGCGATCATCTAGATCCCAGACACATGTATAATTCTTTCTAGCCATAAGTCAAGCAAGCTTAGTTTCCTCTCCAAGTTTAACTTGCTAACTCATCAGATCCTGGCCGTATACCACCTTATATTTTTCTGCCGAATAAAAACACCAACAATTTTGAACACAAACTTCCTTCGAATTTAACACCGACATTTAAAACCTGAGCTTACTACTACTTTGGTTTTCGAAAAAGCAAATCAGACATTTACACATGACTGTCAATTTTTCACGTTTTAACTATATGTAACTTCAATTTTTTAAAATTAATCCCACCGCTTACTCATTACAATATGATATTTTTCTAGAATGCTGGTGTATTACATTGCGATATTACGTAGAAGTGTTACTCTAGTTTTTGTTTGCCGAGACATGTTTACCTAAATTATACCAAGCGTGTATATCATGTACTATATTAGAAAAAGGCCGCATAAAACAGTTACAGTTCTGTTTACCTAGCCAAGTTTAGCTTACAAGACACGCTATCAAACAGACCCTACCGACAAGCCAGAAACCCCAAAGTCCCAAACGATCAAACAAACGGAATAACCACAAACCATAGCGCAGTAACAAAGGCAGCCTGGATCTCTATCGCGCTACTCGTTCTGTTGCACATCATGTTCCCGGCGATGGCGGTTAGGATCGCTGGAAGGTCAAATCAACCATTTCCATAATTCCAATCGAGCAGGCGCGGTTGCCGCCATGACGAGGAAGTGTCGAGCTACTGAGACTGGTCACCTCACGCCGACCAACTGTCGCACTCGGTATTGCAACAGAAAATGCTGTTCGAAATCACGAAACCAGATTCACTCACGGGACCGAAATGTACAAGAACTGTTCGAGATCAAGTCGCCCCATATTCACAAATCGATTAAATGCAAGTCCTCTTTTTACCACACAAACAGTAAAAATTCATCCTCGTGTCTTCTTTTAACTATACTCTGCTGCTCTTGCAGGTCTTCACCGCGTCCGTATCACCACCGTTCAGATCGCTACAGGCACTCCCCAGCAGCCCCACACCGCCGTTGACGCTGCTCCCACCATCTCTGTGGCTGCCGGTGCGGCCGTTGTTGTAGAAGCACACCACCTTGCACTTGACGACGCCGGCGCCGGCGACGTACACGTGGAACCCCGGCGCCACCATCATCTTCACGCTGACCGGCTCCAGCCTCCCGGCGCGCGCGGCCGCGGCGTCCTCCATGAAGCGCGAGTCGAAGCGCGCCCCGCGGTCCACGCGCACGACGGGCAGCGGCGGGTGGACGGACCGCGCCAGGAGGCGCACCCCCCACACTCCCTTGGCGGCCAGGAAGAAAGCCTGCAGCAGCGGCTCCGGCCACGGGCGCGCGCGCGCCCAGCCCAGGGAGGACACCACCTCGCTCATCTTGGCGTCGCAGAACCGGCTCAGCCCTTGGCTGAAGTGCTTGGTGCCGTGGACGAGGACCTCCTCCCACGTCAGCGCCGCCACGGCGTGGTACGCCGCGAGGTTGGCCTCGCAGCGGCCCGCCGGGTCCGCGGTGTGGACGTCGCCCTCGGTGTCGAGCTCGAAGGCCGCGTGGAAGGCGCGGTTGAGGAAGCTCTCGAGGCTCGGGCCGGGGCTCGCGGGGCTGCGCAGGTGGGTGGAGAGCGCGCGCGTGAGGTTCCGCACGGTGGCGCGCGCCGTGGAGACGGCGCGGAGGAAGGACTCGACGGGGAAGACCGCCGCGGCGGCCGGCGTGGGGAGCACGCGGGCCTCGAGGCGCGCCAGCTTGAGCTCCAGCTCGGCGAGGGAGTGCTTCAGCCGCGCGGTCTCCTCCACCGCATCGTCCCGCGTCCGCGTGGCCGCGTCGAGCCGCCGCGAGAGGTCGGCCGCGGCGAGGCGCCACTGCTCGCCGTCGCCGTCCGACGCCGCCGAGGCCGTCGTGGACGGCGACGAGCGCGGGGTGGACCGCCGGGTGAGGGAGACGAAGAGCGAGCGGATGACGGCCCCCGGCGACGCCGGCGCCACGGCGCGCTGCTTGAAGCGGCAGTCGGAGCAGGACACGGCCGCGACGTACGCCGCCGCGGTGTCGGCCGCGCCGCCCTCGCTCCGCCCGCGCCGCGGCGTCTTCTTGGCGCCGTGGCTGTTGTGGAGCGGCGTGGCGGAGTGCGCGTACTTCTGGTCCACCTTCTCCGAGGCCGTCGTCGTCGCGGCACCACCGGCAGCGTGCTGCTTCGTCTCGGATACCTGCGCATTGCGGCGCACAGCACAACTAAGCAAGCAGCATCCAACTCAAAGAACAGTGAGATATCGGAGTCGACTTAATTGATTACCGCGGAAGTAGAGGTAGGGGAAGGGGACGGAGACGACACCATGGCTGCTCCCCTTCCGCTATGAACAATGACCTCGTTCTTTTTGGTTTGGATTTGCGGTGGTCGGACGCTAGCGTAGGGGTTCCTTTCTTTCTTGGGTCGTGACACGGCCGGCGCGGCGCCTTTTGCCTCGCGGTGGTGGCGGCTGGCGAGGCGATAGTGAAGCGCAGTGCTGTGGTGCGCGCAGTGCGGTGTTGGTTGCCTTGCCTGCGTCTGCTTCTGCCTCTGTAGTATACGTGTGAGTGTACGTGTGAGACCACGTCTTTTTTTGCAGTCTACTTCACGGGGGCGAGAGCGAGGGGCAGGACATGAATGCCGGTCAGTTCGGGTCGTTGGTTGTGAGTTTAATGCCCCCTCATCTCCCGCCTGGACCATCTCCCGCTTCCGCCCTCTCTTGATTTTATCTCCCTCTCTTCTCAGATTTTTCCATTTGTGACTTCGTGAAGAGACGCCGCATCCCCCTACCTCTCCGGAGACAGGAAAAGGCTTCGCGCGGCCATGCCACATTTGTCGATTTTCCTGCCGCCGCGCTAGCTCGTCCGTCGTCGTCGTACCGGAGATCACATCGAGCTAACAGGCAAGGCTAACCAAGGTGACCACGGGCACGTTTGCCAGCATGCATCGATTTCTTGAGCCGGTCTCATAGTAAAACAGGCATCGGACCTCTTTTTACAACTCGTTTAGTATGTTTTGAGGATTTTTTACCCTTTGTGTTTGGTTGTCTGTATCAGTGACTTTTGGTCTATTCAATTCAAAAAAAATCTTGTTTGGTTGCACACAGACTGACCCTTATGGTCATCCTTTAAAACTGATGTAATTACCATCACTACAAGCACATCTGATCATATGCATCACCCTAGAAGAAGATCAACTTGACGATCACCATAATAAGAACGACGATGATATTGGTTGAATGGAATGGACAAACCATCAACCCCCTAGCTCTCCGGAGACAGAAAAAGGTTTTGCGCGGCCATGCCACGTTTGTCGATTTCTCCCGCCGCCGCGCTAGCTCGTCCGTCGTCGTACCCGATATCACATCGAGCTAAGACCATCTCGACGGGGCCGACCCATCCGGTCGACCCAAACAATCCGTTTCTGTTCGTTTGGGTCAAGCGGGTCGAGCCGCGGTCGATTTGGTTAGGGGGTCCGGTCTGTCCGGCCGATTGCACCCATTTGTCTGTCTTGCCAGCGTCGGCGAGGGCGGGCCAGGGATTTTATATGTTTGCAAATATTGTCATATAGTTAATTTTTAGGATGCAAATAAATAATTAAACCGTCAATTAAAATATTGTCATGTAATCAAATTGAAATAATGCTTAGTTTAGTCTCGCATGGTTCGATGAAAAACAACTAAACCGTCAATTAAATTACATAAAACAAATAGAGGATTAAACATTGAAATTTCTCGCACGAGCCCATATATGCTCAACCAAATCCAGCTGAAGCCACTCATGGGTATGCATGTGACCCAAATTTTTATGCACTCGCATAAAATCTTCCTAAGACGCTAGACCTGGCGCTGGCTCAACCAACTGACCCTGAAAGTCTTAGCCTTGGTCCAAGATGCCATCATCATATTCGTCATCGACGATCATGTTATGCACGATGACACAAGCAGTCATCACATTCCACATCCTCTCTGTGCTTCAGGTTCTAGAAGGGTATCGAACAATAGCCGACATTGACTGAAGCACACCAAATACTCGCTCCACATCCTTCCTAGCGGCCTCTTGCTCTTTCGCAAACCTCTTGCACTTCTCATCTCTAGGGTTGCAGATTGTCTTTATAAAGGTGGCTCAGGATGGGTAGATACCGTCAGCTAGATAGTAACCCATATCATATGGATTGCCATTAATTTGATAAGAAATCTGTGGGGCATTGCCTTCTGCCAGCCTAGCAAACACCGGAGATCGTTGCAGCACATTGATGTCATTGTTTGATCCAGCCATGCCAAAAAAGGAGTGCCAAATCTAGAGATCATGTGATGCAACAACCTCTACTATGACGGTGCACCCCTCTGCATGTCCTTTGAACTGCCTTTGCCAACCAAAGGGACAGTTCTTCCACTGCCAGTGTATGCAGTCGATGCTGCCAAGCATACCAGGAAACCCCCTTCTCTCGTTGATGGACAAAAGTCGAGCAGTGTCTTCGGTGTTTGGTTCTTCCAAGTAAACTTTGCCAAATACCGCAATAATAGCGCTACAAAATTGGTACATAGCCTCATGGCATGAGCACTCTCTCATACGCATGTAGTCGTCGAGGAGGTTACCGGGGACACCATATGCAAGATGCCGAATGGCAGCAGAACATTTTTGGTAAGAGGAGAAGCCAAGCTTACTGGTGCAATCGTACTTGGCCTCGAAGTAGCTATCGTACTCCGTCACCCCATTGAGAATTTGCAAAAATAGGTCCCTCGACATCTGATAGCAGCGACGGAATGCCTTCTCTTTAAAGACTGGATTAGTTGGATGGAAGTAGTCCTTGTAAAGGCGTATATGGCCTTCTTCTCGGTCGTGCTCCTGGTTGGCTTCACGCCGCTTGGACGAGCCACCTCTGCGCGGCGGCATGAGGTAGTGTTCGTGCACCATATGTGCAGCCGCCACCAGAATCTCGGTCTCACCGTCGGATTCCTCCTCGGACGATGACTCCACGAAATTCT
Organism: Avena sativa; assembly: GCA_916181665.1. NCBI lineage: Eukaryota > Viridiplantae > Streptophyta > Magnoliopsida > Poales > Poaceae > Avena > Avena sativa. The sequence goes on from OV702293.1 coordinate 428,850,364, forward strand.
TGTAGAAGAACTCCATTGCCCTTCGCCTATTGCCCATCTGCAAAGTATGCGGCCGTCAATGGCGATGCCGCATTGATCGAGCAGGTTGTACGCCACGCGGGTTGATGGCGCTGCGTCAACATGGAGCGCTTCGTTGGGAAACCCCAAGAGCAAGGTATGATGCAACACAGCACAACAACAAGTTTTCCCTCAGTATGAAACCAAGGTTATCGAACCAGTAGGAGAAAGGAAACGTCTCAAAGGTGTTGCAAGCAACGTGGAAACCTACACAACACAAACTCAATAATTTGCCTCAACTAACAGTGAGATTGTCAATCTCACCGGTTGCTGTAACAAAGGATTAACTGTATGGTGTGGAAGATGAAAGTGGTTTGCAGCAAGTAAACAATAACAATGGAAAGATGTATCAATAGTAAAGATTGGACCGGGATCCATAGTTTACTAGAGGTGTTCTCCTTAGATAAACAAACATGACATGCAGGGTAAACAAATTACAACAGGGCAATTGATAGGACTGAGCAATACATAACAATGCAATACTAGACATAAAGATCCTATGAGATTCCATTGGGCAATACAACAATATACGTAGATCGCCATCCAACTACATCTATGACTAGAAGTCCACCTTTGGGTTATCATCCTACCCCCCTCCAGTATTAAGTTGCAAGCAACAGACAACTGCTTTAAGCAAAGTGTATAAGGTAAACAATCCACTTGTTCCATGAACAAGAGACCGTTGTTTTTCTCTAGTGGCAACAACACATCTACAACCTTAGAGATTTCTGTCACCTCTCTTGATTAAATAGAGTCATGAACCCTCTATCGAGCATAAATACCCCCTCTTAGAGTCACTAGCAACTACTTGGCCAAGATAGCTACTAACAACAGAGAGCATGAAAGATCACAAACAACACAAACATGATAGAATCAATAAGACAAAATCATTAATCAATCTGACATAGTAATATCAATATCCATCAGATCCCCGCAAACACAACATGCATGATTACAAATAGATGAGATCTTGATCATGAACGGAGCTCACAAGATCTAGACATGAAAGCACAAGGAGGAGATACAACCATCTAGCTATTACATGGACCCGTAGTCCAAGGTGGAACTACTCGCGCTTCATACCGGAGGCTGACATGATGAAGAAGAAGGCCTTCGGGATGACCTCCCCTACGACAGGGTGCCGAAAAGAGCTTCAGATCCCCCGATCTAGGGACGATGGTGGCGCCGGCTAGAGACGGTTTCGTGGAATATTCATCGGGTTTTTAGGGTTTAGACATCGGGGACTTCTTATAGGCAAAGAGGCGAGGCTGGGAGGCGGCCGGGAGGGCCACATCCTGCCTAGGCGTGGCCCAGGGTGGGCCCGCGCCTGGGAGGGTGTGGCCGCCCTGGGGCGCCCCTCTGCCTCTTCTCTGGACTCTGTGTTCTCCTCAGTGAAATATTGACTTTGGTTTTTATCCCGTCCAATTCCGAGAATATTTTCTTACTAGCTTTTCTGGAACCAAAAACAGCAGAAAACAGACAACTGGCGTGTGACAACTTGTTAATAGGTTAGTACCAGAAAACATATGAAAAGCACCTCAAAGTGTGAACAAAGCAAAGCAAGGTAGATACTAAACAAGCATGGAACATCAAAAATTATAGATACGTTTCCGACGTATCACGGGTTGTGCGCCACGTACCTAAAAAGGACAGGTGAACGTACCTCACGCAATTGATCGAGCAGGTTGTGCGCCACACAGAGGGTGTCGCGCGCCCAGTCTAGTGGCGGAGACCGAGGGCAGCGGGATTGCCTGTGGCGCGGCCAGACAACTCCAGCAACGTGTATGGCCTGCGGTGGTGCTCGATATCGCGGGGGCGTCGGCGGCAGCGAGCGGTGGCGGCGGCAAAGACTGCGCCAGCTCGAGACCGAGGGATATGGAGTGTGAGAGGGTTTGGGAGGAGGAGAGCGTTTGTTGTCCCACTGGCAGGAGGGACCGGCGAATTATTAGAAGGATACCGTGAGCTGTCCGTGCCGGCGCAACCGAATCTCAGATTAGATGCATGGATAGGTCGAGTCGGACGAGTTTTTCCGGATCAACCCGCTAGAGCGCCGCGCACGTCCGGTATGTCCATGCGTACCATTTCGGACAAGGACCAAATGGATCGGCTCGGTGAAAGATGACTAACGGGCAAGGCTAAACCAAACCAAGGTAAGTACTGCCTCACAACGCAAGGAGAACGACACTACAGTATGTATCGTATTCACTGCGCGAATCAGTACTACGACTATCATGGTTTTCTGGAGAGGCACATTAAGAGCGGTCGGCAGGTTGGGCAGGACACCATAAATCGGGACATCGACCCACCTGGACCGCCCCGCACGGCGCACGCTTGGAAATGAATCGAGAATCGAGCCGTACGTGACCCCAAGTCAGTCCTCGTGTGAATCTCAATGCTCCCGTTAGCCTAGATCGCGTGAAACTCAAATGCTCGCGTCCTCTGATGACACTGACATGTCGCCAGGCGCCGATCAAAGCGTCTCACCGCTTGCTGCATCACTGCAGGTACAGGCGACGTCTGCCGGTGACTTTCGTGAATGCATCCAGTCCAGGCGATCGAGGTGCTCCGTCGTCTGGTCAAATAATCCGTGCTCGTTGTTCAGACCCAATGACCGACACATTGCCGCACGCAGAGGCAGAGCTCGGGCTTCAGGGCTGTACTCCTCGCTAGGATCACGGGGTTCATCCATAAGTTGCTGTCGTGATGAAATTACCACTCTTCCGCCACAGGAGTTTGAACTAGCAGGGACATGTCACGTTGATTTCATCAAATAGTTACTATTAGATTGCAGTAGTATCTGAATCTGTGGAAGAAAGAATGCGACGCGGGAGCTGTGGCTTTCCGCAATTAAACGACGAGCGGACTTTTTGCAGGAGAGACGCGTCAAGGTAACGAGCGAGACCAGTGTCTCGTTTTCTACAGTAGTACTTGGCTGGTACCGTACGTGACGGCGTGCGTGAACGAGACAACACTGGCCGGGGTCCAAGAATAAAAAGTCTTTTCTTAAAATTTCTGAGGTCCGGATGACGGTACCGTGACGTGACGGCGTGACCCTGAACTACGGACCAGCCAAGAAAAGCCTTGCGTGGTCTCTCTCAAAAACGTTGAAGAACCCATCTGGTGTCGTATCCACCATAGCCGCCGATCATCCTAGTAGCAGAGATCAAGAACGAGCCATTTTCAGACATCAGCGCACGCGGATGCACACAGCACATTCATTCTGGGCCTCTTGCTGGCGCTACGCCTGCCTGCCGCGCCTAGCTTGCTGTATGTGTGCGCCCACAATAGTTGCGTTGCGTCACATTATGTAGCAGTGGAGATAGCTACAGACTACTACATACAGAACGCGCCGAATTGCCGATCGACCCTGACGGACAACCGCGCGCCGAGGCGCACAGCGAGCGAGCGAGGGGAGAGATAGAGAAAGAGACCGCAGGCGACACGATCCCGATCAAGGACCAGCCGACCAGCTGCAAATCCAACCGGATTAGCAGCAGATCGACCAGAATTCAAAGCAGCCACGAGATCCAACAAATTCGTACTACTCCACTGGTTGGGACATGCAGCTAGCCTATTCACCAATAATCCCATTTACGTGGAGGCTGTGTGTCCTTGGACTCGTCCCCAAAAAAAGGTTTCCTTCTTGGACTCGCGACTGTGTGGGGGGAGAACCGACGTATCGCAAGCGCATGGGTGGAATGGAACAGCGTGGTGTGGCGCCATGGCTCCGCTGCCTCCGCATCCGCATGGCCGGGCAGCGATGTACTGCCCCGTGCGCATCGTATCGTACTGCACAGGGTTTGGTGTGATCGTCGATCGTAGCAGTAGGCGCCAACCGAACCACCGGAGTAAATGCTGTCAGTACGTGGAGGTCGTGCCAGCAGCCGAAAGGGGAATACACACCTCTCGTCCTCGAGACCATCGAACAAGTGATTCAGATAGGGCACGAGTTCAACAAGTGATTCAGAAGCGGCACCGAACGCTGTGATGGAATGATCAGATCATCGACCGCACCTGTTAAAAAAGGAAGAAAAAAAAAACGACCTGACCTGTTGGCCGATCGCTCGAGTAGTTGGCCTCCAAAATCCAAATATGGTAATGGTCGAGTCCTATCAGTGGGCCGATCGGTCGAGTAGTGAGCCCCCAAAAAAACCCACTTTTGATGGCGAAAACAGAGAGCACAGATCAATGCCGTTAGGACAGCTTCAATGAGCCGACCCATCCGGTCCGAACGTGTCTGAACTTGTCCGTACGGATGAGGGACCTGCGTGGTGCCCCCAGTGAGCCAACCCATCTGGCCAAACGCGTCCGGCTCGACCCATCCATGCGTCTAATTTGGGGTTCGATTGCGTCGGCCCGGACGCGCGTTTGTCCGAGCACGTCCTTCTTTTATCATGGCGGTTCCTCCCGCCACTGGCACAGAAACCACACCACTTCTCCCTCCAAAAAAACTCTCCCTAATTTTCCACTGGCGAGAGCGAAAGGGAAGGCAATGGATCCCGCCGCCATGGTTGAAGCTGCGCCCTCCCACGCCAAGAACGTCGGAGGAGCGAAAGATCGAGTCGGACAAGTGCAAGGGCCGGTGGTTGGCGGCGAGAGATCGACGCACCGCTGCTAGGCTCAAGACGGAGCGCCGGGACGAGGAGGAGCGCCTCCTCGTCACCAAGATCAGGGTCCACGCCAACGAGATGGCAGTGAATGCCGCCAAGCACGCCGTTTACATGATCAAGCGGGAGGCGTTCAGCATCGTTTTCGTCGGCGTCGTCTCTCTACCCTGCCTGGCCATGGCCGACACGTCCTCTACCAGCTGTGTCGCTTTCACGCCTACCGACCGACTACCAGCTCAGCCCAGGGCGACAGGGCCACACACGCCCTCGATTGGAGGCCACCAGCTGTCCCGGTTCAACCATCCCTGCACGGCGTAGTCGGAGGCGGGAGAGCCCGCCATTGACCTAAACCGTACTCCAACCACCGCGGACGCAACCTCGGAGGCGTTGATGAAGCGGCGGACCACCTCTGCCGCGAACATGCTGACGCCAGTCAACCTGTTCGGTGGAATGCGCGTCGAGCGCTCGGCCGCCGCCGACGCGGTATGATTGCCACATTTCTTCGTTATTGCAAGTGCACTGCTCGTGCCGCTTTATGATGGCCAATTGAGTGTAGGATTTTGTGGGAAACGACGGCGAGGACGTCATGAACGACATAATCAAAACGAGGGTGGCCAGGGCTATGCCAACGACGGCGAGGCCGAGACGGAGACGCAGCAAGAGACCCAGCAAGATGCATGCAACATTGTGGACGAGGCATTGTTCGGGAACGATGGGAACGATGGCACTTCCATGGGCGTCACGGCCGCGTCGTTGGCCACTTTACTTGCGACCTCAATTGTCGACGGCAAGAAGGTGAGCCAATGAACCGAGGGCTACACCCCCGTCGAGGACAAACTCCTATGCAAGGCATGAATAGAGATTTCACAATATCCACTATGCGGCGCCGATCAAAAGGGCTTTGCCTATTGGAAGAAGGTGGGTAGGTTATTCCATGAGCATAGGAAATTTGGGAAGGACGCCTTTCTTAGCGATCGAAATGATCTCTCCCTCTCCAAGTGTCGGGGCACCATCCATGCCGAGTGTAGCAAGTTCCAAGGCTCCTACTAGATGGCGATGAAAAGGAAAATAAGCGGCTTGCAACCGGTTGACATGGTAAAACCTCTTCCCCTCTTTTGTCGATGTCTTGCATTTGCATTTGCCGGTTGAGCTTGGCATCCATGTGTGTAGATCATGGAAGCAATGGAGCATTTCAATATGGTGAACGATAACAAGGCCTTCTCGTTGGGACATTGTTGGATGTTTCTCAAGGACACCAAAAAATGGGAGACTACCTTTGCCCTTTGGAGAGAAACGAACAAGAAGAGGGGCAAGGACAGTGCTTCGACAGGCGGTGTCATCAACCTAGATGCCGACAATGACGAAGGCTTTGTCCCATCTGCAAGCGACGGGACTGCCGTCCGTGCCCGCCGCCCTGGTGGCCATAAGGCCACGAAGGCCGACCTCGCCCACCAGGCCGGTTCCTTGGCGTTCCAGGAAACCTTGAAGCAGAGCCTTGATGGCATGATCAACGCCTCGTTGGGAGACCCCAAGAGCAAGGTATGATGAGCACAACAACAAGATTCCCCTCAGTAAGAAATCGAGGTTATCGAACCAACAGGAGGAAGGAAACGACTCAAAGGTTTTGCTAGTAACTTGGAGACCTGCACAACACAAACTCAAGACTTTGCCCCAACAAACAATGAGGTTGTCAATCTCACTGGTTTGCTGTAATAAAGGATTAACTGTATGGTGTGGAAGGTAATGGTGGTTTGCAACAAGTAAACAGTAAAAGTGGAGGATGTGTCAATGGTAAAGATTGGACCGGGGTCCATAGTTCACTAGAGGTGTTATCCTTAGATAAACAAACATGGCATGCAGGGTAAACAAATTACAGCAAGGCAATTGACAGGACTGAGCAAGGCATAACAATGCAATACTAGACATCAAGATCCTATGAGATTCGATTGGGCAATACAACAAGATACATAGACCGCCATCCAACTGCATCTATGACTAGAAGTCCACCTTTGGGTTATCATCCGAACCCCCTCCAATATTAAGTTGCAAGCAGCAGACAACTGCTTTAAGCAAAGTGTGTAAGGTAAACAATCCACTTGTTCCATGAACAAGAGACCGTTGTTTTCTCCTAGTGGCAACAGCTGACGAGGTTCGATCTCTTCAATGCCCATTGTTATGAGATTGGGTTTTGGAGAAGATGGGGGTACTGGAGATCGCGGAACGGTTAACAGACAAGCAACCAGGGGACACGAGATTTACCCAGGTTCAGGCCCCGGAGGGAAAACCCTACTCCTGCTTGTCTGCTCTTGATTACGGTGGAACCGAAGGTTACAGGGGTGCGCAGATGCAATCTAGCATGGAGGTGTGTATGCGGTGAAAAGGATGTCCTCCTCGTCGTGCCCTCCTAGCCTTTATATAGAGATAGGCAGGTCCCAGGCATAGATCGAGTCGGTTACAAGTTTAGGGTTTTCCCCTTTGAATATTCTATCTATTCTAGTCTTGCTTCTCAAAGGATCCGAAGATGTCATGGGCTTGGGCCACCTGAAAATCTCCATAGGCAGTGTATATTCTTGTGGGCCTTCCTTGGGCTGGACCAAGTATGCTAATGTCGTGTACCCGCGGGGTATAACCATGTCAGTAGCCCCCGAGTGTTCATTTGAATCGTAGATTCGGCTGAGGACTCTTCAATATTTCGGGTGTAGCTGTTTCTGTTCAACAGAGAAAAGAAATGATTTTTAGTGTGTAGGGATTGTTGATGTGTGTGCCTGAATCTCCTGACTGTTCAGGGTCAGTTAACTGTCTTAGGACAAAACAACACAATCTTCTTCAGATTCGAGTCCCTAGACTCGAACCTGGAACAGATGCTGGCGTAATTCGTCTCAGGCCATTGAGGTCTTACAGGAGTTGAATCCCAGTAGTTTTCAAATGATGTACCCAACGCGCCCGTCGGGATTTTCATCGCGCCTGTTGGCATGGATTTTCACTAGTAGAGCGTAGTCGGGTGCGTTACCAAGCCATTAGATGGTATATGTAGGTCTTATCTTTGCATCGCAGACACAACATCCGAAATTTTATCACCACGGAGGTGTTTCGGGTGGCCAAGGAGGATGTTACTCACTTAGCGTTGGTTGGGGCAAAGTTGCCAGAAGATTTTTGCATTTGATCCGAAGGATCGCAGTCAAAGAATTCATAGGGTGCGCGACCAATGCTCCCTATGGGAGTATCCCCCGAGTGTCTGTTCGAGTCGTAGACTTTAGTTCAGCCATTTTTAGCTTCAGGTCCGTAGGACACAAATTTTTTCGGGTGCTTGAATCAATCCTCCCTATGGGAGTAACCCCCGAGTCTGCAGTGGAGTCGTAGACTCGGCTTAGGACTCGAAGAATCAACATTGGTGTGCTATCTTAATCATGCCTCGGGTGCGCGACTAGCGCTCCTGATAGGAGTAGCCCCCGAGTACTTTTAGCTGTCAACCGAAGATTTATAACCGTTGCCAATGTGTTTTTGATGACGTCAGTGCTGACGATCGGTGACCTCAACCGTCTGCGGCGCCAGAGGTGATGTGACTGGACGAACGTGGGTCCCACTTTCTGACTTGGAGTTGACTGGTCATGCACGACGTGGCGAGAATTACAGCGTCTCCTCGGTTTCCGTGCATACTGGTTGGCGTGCGAGCGACGGTTCGTTGATGTGTTGACACATGGATGGTTGGATCTGATCCTGGTGTTAGGGCTTCTAGATGAACGGTCCCTGTTCATCGTCTTTGTCCTTATAACTGAGGGGAAAACTGTAGTTTGTTTTCACCCTTAGCCATTTGCTTTCACTGCCTCCATTTTCACGAGCTCATCCTTGCACGCACTGGACGTTCTTCGATCGTTCCCCTCCTCATTCTTGTATGCACACCGTCACCGTCTACGCGCCACGATGGTGAAGTCAAAGAAGGCCTCCACCGGAGCAGGCACAAGTGCTGCTGCCGGCAGCAAGAAAAACACCATCGCCGCTTGCATCACCGATGGTGGATGGCGGCGCTCAAAGACGCACGAGGGTGACCTGCGCAAGCTTCATGACGCGGGTTTAATCCCGCGGGATAAGGAGGCCGTCAAGATCCCCGGCGATGAGGTAACTCCCCGTACACCCGCAGGGTTTCGGGTGATGTTTGTCGCTTTCGTTCTTCACGGCCTCTCGCTCCCAGTCCATGATTTTCTTCGCGGACTGTTGTTCTTCTATGGCATCCAACTCCACCATCTTTCACCCAATTCTCTTCTCCACATTGCCTGCTTCATTTCTTTTTGCGAGTGATGGCTCGGTATCGAGCCGCACTTTGGCCTCTTCCGAAAGCTCTATTCCGTGAAGAGACAGTCCGGCACCGGCGGGATCTATCCTCTTGGCGGCTGCGTCATTTCCATCTGATCTACTATTCTTTTCTTCTCTTTCTCTATGTCTAAGTCCGTCCAATACTGGCGGAGGAAGTGGTTTTATATTCGTGACTCCATAGTGGATGGGCAAAACTTCGACCTTGCCCCTTTCGACTCCACCCAGGAGATCTTGAAGTAGATATCCTGGAAGGACCATGTCCTAGAGGGAGAGGTGGAGGAGGTAGAGGAGCTCTACCGTCGGGTAGAGGCCCTCTAGATGGTTGCGGAGAAGGAGGTGAACGTTATGGACATCATCCGCACCTTCCTCAAACGTCGGGTGCAGCCACTCCAGGATAGGGTGCATCCGATGTTCCTTTACTCCGGCCGCCACGACCCGACGAGAGTTTTGGCTGAGGATCTCTCCAGGGGGGACCTCGACAGAGTTCTTTGGCCACTGCTAAAGTACAAGTCCGATGAGGACCTTCCGGGAAAGTCGCTGATGCCCCCTTTCGGTGCCACAAGACCAGTTCCGCAGGTGTAGATTTGCGACGTGCGCGTAGCGCCCTTTTTCGTGTGCTTTTCCTGATGATTGCTTGTATTGAACGTTTATGTCTTCATTGTGCAAGAGCTGAAGGTGGATGGCATGGTACCTCCGCTGCTCGGAAGGTTTTCGATTGCGCTGGACAACAAAGTTGGGGACTCCGAGTCCGAGCTTCCGCCGGCACAGTCGCCGACTGAGGAAGCCCCCGAGGCGAGCGAGGGGCAGACCCGAAAGCGGGTACAGAGTTCGAGCGAGTCTTCGGATGCCTCGACTCCGCCGACACCTAGGTAACTGTCTTTCCTTATGCGTCATAGCGGAGATGACGGTGCTTCTTCCTCACCTATCCCGGCTGTGCCCATGTGGGCTATAGTGCCACAACCGCCGGCCAAGAGGAAGAAGGAAGAGAAGAAAGAGAAGAGGACACTGCCCGTATTTTACTTGAGCGACATCGACTCGTGAGTACCTTCAGATGCTATTCGTTCATGTCTTCTTGCCTTTGATTGGTGTTTGCCTTGCAGCCACTCCTCTGAGGGCTCTTTTAATGAGGCCACTCCAGAGGATGTAGGGGAGTAGAAACTGACGGCCCCTCCCTCTCAGACGGTGGCCACCTCTGGGGGCGATGCTCCGAAGACCTCTCCGCAGGAGGCTCGAGTGATTGTCTCCTAGAAGACTGCACCGGGACCTTCGGAGTCTCCGTCTGAGCATGTAAGTTATGTTTCCCTTTTGTCCTGGGGGAGCCCCCGAGTCTTTGTCGCATTGTTTTTGCTCGACATTGTGCTCGTTGCGAGGCGCAGCCCTCGAGCCCTTTTCTTGATTGTTTTCATTTGCTTCCTTCCGCAGCCCTTTGTGCATAGTGCGAACCTGCTTGTGCAGCAGCATCTGGCGCTGGAGGCCAGCATGCGGCAACTTCGAGGTACGTGCTGAATTGATCCTATTCTTTTTCGTCTGCTCGCTAGCTTGTGTGGCTCATGTATGTTCTTGGTGCTTTTGCAGATGAAAATAACGCTGCCCTTCGCCAGCTTGATGCTCTCAAAAAGAGCCTTGGGCGAGCGGAGAAGAAGGCTGAGGATGCCATGGAGGCGAAAGAGCGCTTGCAGCAGGAGTTGGCTGACGCAGCCGCGCCAAGGAGAGCCTTCAGCGGGAAGCTTCGGATCGTGAAGAGAAGCTCGCAACTGTTGTGGCTGCGCGTGAGAAGGAGGTGGCCGAGAAGCTGATGGCTGCTGCCAAGACCGTTTCCAGTAAGTGCTTTGGCCTGTTTTTGGTTTTTTAGCTGCTCTGTCTCCATGCCCTTATTTGATTCCTACTTTGTCTTTCTTTTGCTCCAGATGCTTCGGGTATTGCCTTCGATCATAGTGCCTTGGAACACGGGAGAGCTCTGGACGATGCCACCGCGGCGGTCGAAGACCACTGCGGTACTTCTGTTGGCTCCCTTGCCAAGGCCAAGGAGATCCTCTGGCGCTTCTACAAGGAGATCGTTCCTAAGGACGATGCCCTTAAGGACGTTGATTCTTTGGCGGATGCACTGTCGGAGGATGCACCTATGGCCTACAAGCGCAAGAAGAAGGGCATCGGCGCTTCCATGGGGCTGGCCATGGCCATGGCGTCTAGAGTGGAACTGGATCTTCATCAGGTCACCTCCTAGATGCCAACAGCTCCTGACGACTCAGAGGTAGCGTTTGCTCTCTTCGCTTCTCGTTGTAAGCCGTATGGTCCGAAGCCTATCGACCTGCTAGCGTACTATGTGGCGAGGCAGCAGGGAGAAGCCAGGAGCATGCACTCTGGCTCCGAGGCCACTCCGGATGCGGCTGCTTAGGATTCGTTGTTGTAGGTATAGGATAGTGTACCTTCTTTTGTAATGTATGCTTTTGGTGATAAACATTTTATCCTTGTGCCACGCAGTGGATTTTGATGTATATGAATGATGCTTCGAGATGTTGCCCAAAAAATGTATTGTTCATATTCTTGCTTGCTTGCCTTTAGGGTCCTTCAGGTGAGGCTCCCACGAATACTTCGACTGCTCCTTAGCCGCGACCATCTTTGGATGATGCGTTGCAACTTGTTTTTCTTCGTGACCGCGTCCACAGTCTTGAGAAGGAGATACTTGGCTTCCGAGGCCATGCAGATGTGTGGAAGTCGAAGGCGGAGAGAGCTACCTCCAGGGAGGAGTATCTGATGGGGGAGCTGCGGCAAATGGCCGAGCAGCTACAGTGTAAGTTTTCTTGAGTTGCTGCTTGTTTTCGGATGCTCCTTTGCTTGAGTGCCATTTTACTCTGTATTTTTCTGAAGGTGCCAACCTTGTTCCGAGGGAGGAGAAAGAGCGCGTTGCAGTTCAGATCAATTGCCTGACCCAATAGGATATGGAAGTGTTGGAGATATGCCCTAGAGGCAATAATAAATATAGTTATTATTATATCTTTGTGTTTATGATAAATGTTTACATTCATGCTATAACAGTATTAACCAGGAAACATTAATACTTGTGTGATTTGTAAACTAAATAAGAGTCCCTAGTAAAGCCTCTTCATAATACTAGCTTGTTGGTTAATAGATGATTGTGGTTTCCCTATCATGAATATTGAGATGTTATTAACAACAAGATCATATCATTAGGAGAATGGTATGATGGACATACTCCTATAGATAAGCGTAGCATAAAGATCAAGTCATTTTAACAGTTCAATTGCTATATGCTTTCTGATACATAGTAACCTAATTCCTTCGACCATGAGATCATGCTTATCACCATCACCGGAAGGATGCTTTGATGACATCAAACACCACACCGTAATTGGGTGGCTATAAAGGTGGCATTGAGTGTTCGGAAAGTATTGGTTGAGACACATGGATCAAGAGTGGGATTTGTCCATCCATATGACGGATAGATATACTCTGGGCCCTCTCGGTGGAATGTCATCCAATTAGCTTGCAAGCATGTGACTGGCTCACAAGGGATCACATATCATGGGAATGAGAAAAGAGTACTTATCGGTAACGAGGTTGAACTAGGTATGCAGAGATACCGACGATCAAAACCTCGGATAAGTAAACTATCATGAGACAAAGGGAAATTGGTATCGTATGTAAGTGGTTCATTCGATCACAAAGTAATCATAGAAATATGTGGGAGCCATATGAATTTCCATATTCCTCTATTGGTTATTGTTCGGAGAAGTGTCTCGATCATGTCCGCATAATTCACGAACCGTAGGGAGACACACTTAAGGATTCGACGTTGTTTGAGTAGTTATGGAATGATGAGTAAGAGACCGAATGTTGTTCGGAGTCTCGGATGGGATCCGGGATATCACGAGGAGATCCGGAATGGTCCGGAGAATAAGATTCATATAAGGAAAGTCCTGTTTCGGGGTTGGAGAATGGTTCCGGTGTTTTCATCGGGAATGTTCTAGAAGGTTCCGGAATGTCCGGCACTCCGGAGGGGAAGGGTACATGAATGTGTCATAACAAGTTGGAATGGTTGCATCATGTACTAGGTGACATCGCTGAACAAAATAAAGGGTTAAATCAAATCCTAGTTTGAAAAGTCAAACGCCAATTTGTAAAGTCAAACGGCTATTTTGTTTGGTGGAGGGAGAGTAGGAAACCTACTTGGGGAGGAAGTCACTCTCCCTCCACCGCCGGCCAAGGAGGCCGAGTTGGGGAGGGACTCCCCTCCCCTTGGCCGCGCCCTCCCACCTATATAAGGAGGGGCAGGGCTGCCCCTCCAAGACACACACCTTGCCCCTCTAAACCCTAACCCTAGCCGTCGCCGCCCTAGGGTTTCTCCCAAGCCGCCGAGTTGGGGTTTCTACTTGCCCTAGCCGCCGGCCTAGCTCCCTCTACTTGGTGTGTCTAAACCCTAGATCACCGAGGGCTCTCTCATAGTCCACCATACTCGCTCCGGCTTAAGGCGAAGCCCTGCGAGATCTCCCCTTTACTTCCGGTACCACGCTGTCATGCTGCCGGAATCGCGAGGAGAGTGCTATAACCTCCGCTGCCTGCTGGAACAAGGGAGAGGAAGGTCTTCGTCGAGTACCGAACGTGTAACCGACTGCGGAAGCGCTGCCGGAACGCAGCGCCGGAAGGATCGTCTACACGATCTTGAGATCGGCAAGAGTACGACTACATCACCCACGAGAATCCGCTCTCGTTAAACACTTTGGAATCTTCGAGGGTGAGTTATTCTATCGACTCGTTGCTAGAATCTAGTAGATAGATCTTGGCTTGTTTGTTTGCATGCGGTAGAATTTTTTTGTTTTCCATGCTACGAACCCCTACAGTGGTATCAGAGCCGTGTCTATATGTAGATCTGTTGCACGAGTAGAACACAATGGTCATTGTGGGCGGTGGTGCTTTTATTATCAATTGCTTCTTGTGTACTTTGCATCTTGCGGTATGATGGGATGAAGCGGCCCGGGCTAACCTTACATGACATCGTTCATGAGACTTGCTCCACGCTTAACATGCAACTTGTATTGCATAAGTGGCTTTGCGGGTGTCTGTCTCTCCCATCATAGTATAGATCCAATTTACAACGGGCACTTGATAGTTCTAGCATCAACATTGTGGTTCTTGTTCGTAAGTTAGAGCGATACTTATTGAAAGCCCCAAACCACGTAAAATATGCAAAGAAAATTAGAGGCGTCTAACTTTGTTTTGCAGGGGTGTGCTGTGATGTGATATGGCCATGATTGTGATTATATTTGATGTATGCAATTTTCCTTATTGTAAGTTGGCAACCGGCAGGAGCCATATGGTTGTTTTTAAATTCTGTTAAGACCCGCGTGTCTATTCAAAGTAGTTGTAATAGTTGAAGCTGGTGGAAGACAACCATGGAGCAGCGTCATTGACCTTGATGTAATGCCGGTGATGATGGAGATCATGTTCGTGCTTGAAGATGGAGATCGGAAGCACAAAGAAGAAAGGCCATATCATATCACATATTATGAATTGCATGTGATGTTAATCCTTTATGCATCTTATATTGCTTAGTTAACGATAGTAGAATTATAAGATGATCCCTCAAGCACACTAATTTCAAGTTTTAAAGTGTTCATCCTTAGTTAGCACTGTTGCTAAAGCTTGTTGTTTCGAAGCACCACGTGATGATCGGGTGTGTTAGATTCTGCAAGTTTATACAACGTGAGCAAGCCAGTTTTGCTCATGCGGAAGCTAAGGTTTGATCTTGACAATCCTAGCATGTACAGACATGGTCTCGGAACACGGATCACCGAAAGGTAAAGCATGAGTCATATAGTAGATATGATGAACATGATGATTGTTCGCCATTGAAGCTACATCAACTCTCGTGATGATCGGTTTTGATGTGGTGGATTTGGTTCGTGTGATCACTAAAACAATTTGAGGGATATTGTTTTGAGTGGGAGTTCACCTAGATTAATTTAACTATTAATTAGAACTCTATTTTTCATAAACTTAGTCTAAACTATTGCAAATATGTTGTAGATCAATGGCGGCCACTACCATCAATTTTAATGCGTTCCTAGAGAAAGAAAAGTTGAAAAACAATGGAAGCAACTTCGCGGATTGGTTCCGCAATTTGAGGATTGTCCTCAATGCTGGTAATTTGACCTATGTGCTGGCTGCACCGCTGGGTGACCCGCCTGCAGCTGATGCTACCGATGAGGTAAAGAATGTTTTCCTCGCTCGGAAGAATCAGTACTCCACAGTTCAGTGTGCTATCTTGTATGGTTTGGAATCGGAGCTTCAGAAAAGGTTTGAGAACTCAGACCCACATGATATTGTCCGTGAACTCAAAATGATATTTGAGGCTCACGCGGCAGTTGAGAGTTATGAGGCTTCTAAAAAGTTCTTTAACTGCAAGATGGAAGAGGGCAGTCCGTCAGTGAGCATGTGCTTAAGATGTCTGGGCACGCAAACAAACTCCAAAGTTTGGGTATAGTGATTCCTAATTCTTTGGGGGGATTCACCGTGTCCTCCAATCACTGCCACCAAGTTACAAGAACTTTGTGAAGAACTACAATATGCAAAACATGGACAAGACGTTGCCAGAACTCTTCTCCATGTTGAAATCTGCAGAAGTGGAGATCAAGAAAGAGCACCAAGTGTTGATGGTCAATAAGACCACCAAATTCAAGAAAGGCAAGTCTAAGCAAAAGGGAAACTTCAAGAAGGTTGGTAAGAGAGTTGTCGCACCAGCGAAGAAGACCAAGGCTGGACCTAAGCCTGATACTGAGTGCTTTTACTGCAAGCAAGAGGGTCACTGGAAGCGGAATTGCCCAAAGTACTTGGCGGATTTGAAGAACGGAAACATCAAGAAGAAAGGTATATCCGATATACATGTTATTGATGTGTATCTCACTAGTACTCGTAGTAGTGCCTGGGTATTTGATACTGGTTCGGTTGCTCATATTTGTAACTCGAAACAGGTGCTGCAGAATAAACGGAAGCTAGCGAAGAACAAGGTGACGATGCACGTCGGAAATGGATCAAAGGTTGATGTGATCGCGGTCGGCATGCTACCTCTTCATCTACCATCGGGATTAGTTTTATACTTAAATAATTGTTATTTGGTGCCTGCGTTGAGCATGAACATTATATCGGGATCTTGTTTATTGCGAGACGGTTACTTGTTTAAGTTCGAGAATAATGGTTGTTCGATTTATATGAGTAATATGTTTTATGCACATGCACCTTTGATAGATGGTCTATTCTTATTGAATCTCGATTGTAGTAATACACACATAAATAACATTGAGGCTAAACGTTTGAAATTGAGCGATAACTCGACCTATATGTGGCACTGTCATCTTGGTCATATCAGAGTGAAGCGTATCAAGAAACTCCATTCCGATGGACTTCTTGAATCACTTGAAAGATGCGAAGCATGTTTGATGGGTAAAATGACTAAGACTCCATTCTCTGGTATGATGGAGCGAGCTACGGACTTGTTGGAAATCATACATACCGATGTGTGTGGTCCAATGAGTGTAGCATCACGCGGTGGTTATAGTTATGTTCTTACCTTCACGAATGACTTGAGTAGATATGGGTATATCTATTTCATGAAACATAAGTCCGAAACTTTCGAGAAGTTTAAGGTATTTCAAAGTGAGGTGGAGAATCAACGTAACAAGAAGATTAAATTTCTATGTTCTGATCGTGGAGGTGAATATCTAAGTTACGAGTTTGGCGAGCATTTGAAGAAATGCGGAATACTTTCACAATTGACACCGCCGGGAACACCACAGCGTAATGGTGTGTCCGAACGTCGTAATCAAACTCTATTAGATATGGTTCGTTCTATGATGTCACTTACAGATTTACCGCTATAGTTTTGGGGTTATGCATTAGAAACAGCCGCATTCACTTTAAATAGGGCACCATCTAAATCCATTGAAACAACACCGTATGAATTATGGTTTGGGAAGAAACCTAAATTGTCGTTCCTTAAAGTTTGGGGTTGC
This sequence comes from Avena sativa, assembly GCA_916181665.1. Lineage (NCBI taxonomy): Eukaryota > Viridiplantae > Streptophyta > Magnoliopsida > Poales > Poaceae > Avena > Avena sativa. The sequence continues at coordinate 428,867,366 of OV702293.1, forward strand.
GAAGCCTATGTAAAGAAGTTACAGCTGGACAAGCTTGAACCCAAAGCGGAAAAATGCGTTTTCATAGGATACCCGAAGGAAACTATCGGGTATACCTTCTATCATAGATCCGAGGGCAAAATCTTCGTTGCCAAGAATGGATCCTTTCTGGAGAAGGAATTTCTCTCAAAAGAAGTGACTGGAAGGAAAGTAGAACTCGACGAGGTTGTTGAACCTTCTCTCGAAATTGCGAGTAGCGCAGCACCGGAAGAAGTTCCTGTGGCGCCTACACCAATAAGAGAGGAAGTTAATGATGATGATCATGAAACTTCGGTTGAAGTTGCTACAGAGCCTCGCAGGTCAACAAGAACTCATACCACTCCTGATTGGTATGATCCCGTTATGAGTGTCATGTTGGTGGACAACACCGATGACCCTGAGACATATGAGGAAGCGACGATGAGCCTAGATTCCAATAAATGGCAAGAAGCCATGAAATCCGAGATTGGATCCATGTACGAAAACCAAGTATGGACTTTGGTGGACTTACCGGATGGCCGGAAGACTGTCGAGAACAAATGGATTTTCAAGAAGAAAATAGATGTTGATGGTAATGTTACTATCTATAAAGCTCGACTTGTCGCAAAAGGGTTTCGACAAATTCAAGGAGTTGACTACGATGAGACTTTCTCACCAGTAGCGAAGCTAAAGTCTGTGAGGGTTATGTTAGCAATCGCTGCATATTACGATTATGAAATATGGCAGATGGATGTCAAAACAGCATTCCTCAATGGAGACATTGATGAAGAATTGTATATGATGCAACCCAAAGGTTTTGTCGATCCTAAAGATGCTAACAAGGTATGCAAACTTCAAAGGTCCATATATGGTTTGAAGCAAGCATCCCGAAGTTGGAATCAACGTTTTGATAAAGTAATCAAAAGTTTTGGTTTTATACAAACTTATGGAGAAGCTTGTATTACAAAAAAGTGAGTGGGAGCTCTGTAGCATTCTTAATACTATGTGTAGATGACATATTGTTGATTGGGAATGATGTAGACCTTCTTAATAGTGTCAAGGAATATTTGAATAATAGTTTTTCAATGAAAGATCTTGGCGAAGCAGCTTACATATTAGGCATAAAGATTTATAGAGATAGATCGAGACGCCTAATATCATTGTCACAAAGTACATATTTGGACAAAGTTCTAAAGAGGTTTGGAATGGAAGATAGCAAGAAAGGGTTCTTGCCCATGTTGCCCAATACGACCTTGAGTAAAACTCAAAGTCCAGCAACGGCAGAAGATAGAGAAAGGATGAGTAAGACTCCCTATGCCTCAGCCATAGGATCTCTAATGTATGCCATGCTATGTACTAGACCCGACATTGCATATGTTGTTAGTTTAAGTAGCAGATATCAAAGTGATCCAGGAGTGGATCATTGGACAGCGGTCAAAAACATCCTTAAGTACTTGAGAAGAACTAAGGATATGGTTCTTTCTTATGGAGGTGATGAACAACTCGTTGTTAATGGTTACACCGATGCTAGTTGGAACACCGATCCAGACGATTCTAAATCTCAATCTGGATACGTATTTATTTTGAATGGTGCAGCAGTTAGCTGGAGGAGTGCAAAGCAAAGCGTTGTGGCGAGATCTTCAACTGAATCGGAATACATAGCTGCTTCAGAGGCTTCACAAGAAGCGATATGGATGAAGGAGTTCATTACAGAGCTCGGTGTGGTTCCAAGTGCGCTGGACCCAATGTCTATCTACCGTGATAACATGGGCGCCATAGCCAATGCGCAAGAACCAAGGTCACACAAGAAGTTGAAGCACATCAAGCTACATTTTCACGCTATTCGAGAACATGTCCAAGATGGTGACATAAAGATTTGCAAAGTACACACAGATCTGAATGTGGCGGATCCGCTGACTAAACCTCTCCCGAGGGCAAAACATGACCAACACCAAACTGCCATGGGTGTTCGGTATATTACCATGTAATCTAGATTAGTTGACTCTAGTGCAAGTGGGAGAATGTTGGAGATATGCCCTAGAGGCAATAATAAATATAGTTATTATTATATCTTTGTGTTTATGATAAATGTTTACATTCATGCTATAACAGTATTAACCAGGAAACATTAATACTTGTGTGATTTGTAAACTAAATAAGAGTCCCTAGTAAAGCCTCTTGATAATACTAGCTTGTTGGTTAATAGATGATTGTGGTTTCCCTATCATGAACATTGAGATGTTATTAACAATAAGATCATATCATTAGGAGAATGGTATGATGGACATACTCATATAGATAAGCGTAGCATAAAGATCAAGTCATTTTAATAGTTCAATTGCTATATGCTTTATGATACATAGTAACCTAATTCCTTCGACCATGAGATCATGCTTATCACCATCACCGAAAGGATGGTTTGATGACATCAAACACCACACCGTAACTGGGTGGCTATAAAGGTGGCATTGAGTGTTCGGAAAGTATGGGTTGAGACACATAAATCAAGAATGGAATTTGTCCATCAATATGACAGATAGATATACTCTAGGCCCTCTCGGTGGAATGTCATCCAATTAGCTTGCAAGCATGTGACTGGCTCACAAGGGATCACATACCACGGGAACGAGAAAAGAGTACTTATCGGTAATGAGGTTGAACTAGGTATGCAGAGATACCAACGATCAAAACCTCGGGTAAGTAAACTATCGTGAGACAAAGGAAAATTGGTATCGTATGTAAGTGGTTCATTCGATCTCAAAGTAATCATAGAAATATGTGGGAGACATATGAATTTCCAGATTCTCTATTGGTTATTGTTCGGAGAAGTGTCACGATGATGTCCGCATAATTCACGAACCGTAGGGAGACACACTTAAGGATTCGATGTTGTTGAGTAGTTATGGAATGATGAGTAAGAGACCGAATGTTGTTCGGAGTCTCGGATGGGATCCGGGATATCACGAGGAGATCCGGAATGGTCCGGAGAATAAGATTCATATAAGGAAAGTCCTGTTTCAGAGTTGGAGAATGATTCCGGTGTTTTCATCGGGAATGTTCTAGAAGGTTCCGGAAGGTCTGGCACTCCAGAGGGGAAGGGTACATGAATGTGTCATAACAAGTTGGAATGGTTGCATCATGTACTAGGTGTCATCGCTGAGCAAAATAAAGGGATAAATCAAATCCTAGTTTGAAAAGTCAAACGCCAATTTGAAAAGTCAAACGACAAGTTTGCTTGGTGGAGGGGGAGTAGGAAACCTACTTGGGGAGGAAGTCCTTCTCCCTCCACCGCCGGCCAAGGAGGCCTACTTGGGGGAGGACTCCTTCCCCTTGGCCGCGCCCTCCTACCTATAAAAGGAGGGGCAAGGGTGCCCCTCTAGACCTACACCTCTCTCCTCTAAACCTAGCCCTAGCCGCCGGCCTCCATCAAGTCGCCGCCGCCCTTAGGGTTTGATCTAGCCGTCGAGTTGGGGCTCTCCCCTTGCCCTAGCAGCCGGCCTAGCCCACTCTCCTTGGTGCCTCTAAACCCTAGATCGCCAAGGCCTCTCTCATAGTCCACCATACTCGCTCCGGCTTAAGGCGAAGCCCTGGGAGATCTCCCTCTACTTCCGGTACCACGCCGTCGTGCTGCCGGAATCGCAAGGAGAGTGCTACAACCTCCGCTGCCTGCTGGAACAAGGGATAAGAAGGTCTTCATCGAGTACCGAACGTGTGACCGACTGCGGGAGCATTGTCGGAACGCGGCGCCGGAAGGATCGTCTACACGATCTTGAGATCGGAAAGAGTACGACTACATCGCCCACGAGAATCCGCTCTCGTTAATCGCTTTGGAATCTTCGAGGGTGAGTTTCTCTATCGACTCGTTGCTACAATCTAGTAGATATATCTTGGCTTGTTTGTTTGCATGCGGTAGAATTTTTTTGTTTTCCATGCTATGAACCCCTACAGGAAGCCGGAGGTTTTTTCTGGATGGACCGTGACTGGGCAATCGTCCTTGCGACGGTGCAGGATCGTGTTCATCAAGTCTCACGGGTGCTGAAGCAGGTGAAGACTTCCCTGGCGTCAATTATGTACGTCATGTTCCCTCTTGATGAGGCGCCTTCGACTCTATGGGGTTTGCTGGCAAAGTTTCAAGACGTGGGTCACGTTAAGGAGTTAGTGCGACACCAACTGGTTGCGGGGGTGAAGGCCGCCCTGTCACTTGTTCGGCAGCGCCGCCTAGATGTTGATCTTGCGGCGGTGGCGACTGGGCCACCCCCTCGGCCATATGGTGGCCTATGGGACATGCGTCCACATTACGTGGCTGTTAGGCAGTATGCCGAAGAGATTGTAGATCTTTTTGAGCATCAGGCGCATGTGATCCTTCAGAATAGGTAGGCCCTGTAAAAGAGATAGATGTAAAGCTTGTATATATTTCGTGTGGGCTTGTTATGCCCTTTGTTGTAAAGGTTTTTTTGTATTAGCACGTAGTGCTTGGTTGTATGCATGCCCTTTTCGTTAGCCTGACGTGGTCAGCTACTCAGGTTTACATGCGTTATGCTCAGTCGACGAAGTCGTGAGGTGAGGCGCAGCCCCCGAGTGTGTTTTAACAAAAAGTAATGTAAAAAAGAGGATAAATTTTCGGGCGAGACAGTTAGCTTTATTCTTATCGTAATGAGGAGGTACATTGTTCGGCTGAGTAGCCTTATTGAAAGTAAAGAGGGATAGCTAGGGGTAGAAGCGTCGCAATTGCGCGACGTTCCAAGGGTTGGAGTATGCGACTCCAGACTCCACGTGCTTGAGGCGATAGGCGCCACCTGGGATGACTTCGGTGACGACGTAGGGTCCTTCCCAGGGTGACTCGAGCTTTTTCGGCCGCTCCTGCTTGAGTCATAGGACGAGGTCTCCTTCGACGAAGGACCTTGGGTGCAGCCGACGGCTGTGATAGTTGTGGAGGATCTGCTGGTAGACCGTTGAGCGAGTCGCGACGATGTCGTGTGCTGTTGGAGATATGCCCTAGAGGCAATAATAAATGTAGTTATTATTATATCTTTGTGTTTATGATAAATGTTTACATTCATGCTATAATAGTATTAACAAGGAAACATTAATACTTGTGTGATTTGTAAACTTAAATTGAAGTCCCTAGTAAAGCCTCTTCATAATACTAGCTTGTTGGTTAATAAATGATTGTGGTTTCCCTATCATGAACATTGAGATGTTATTAACAACAAGATCATATCGTTAGGAGAATGGTATGATGGACATACTCCTATAGATAAGCGTAGCATAAAGATCAAGTCATTTTAACAGTTCAATTGCTATATGCTTTCTGATACATAGTAACCTAATTCCTTCGACCATGAGATCATGCTTATCACCATCACCGGAAGGATGCTTTGATGACATCAAACACCACACCGTAATTGGGTGGCTATAAAGGTGGCATTGAGTGTTCGGAAAGTATTGGTTGAGACACATGGATCAAGAGTGGGATTTGTCCATCCATATGACGGATAGGTATACTCTGGGCCCTCTCGGTGGAATGTCATCCAATTAGCTTGCAAGCATGTGACTGGCTCACAAGGGATCACATATCACGGGAATGAGAAAAGAGTACTTATCGGTAACGAGGTTGAACTAGGTATGCAGAGATACCGACAATCAAAACCTCGGATAAGTAAACTATCGTGAGACAAAGGGAAATTGGTATCGTATGTAAGTGGTTCATTCGATCGCAAAGTAATCATAGAAATATGTGGGAGCCATATGAATTTCCAGATTCCTCTATTGGTTATTGTTCGGAGAAGTGTCTCGATCATGTCCGCATAATTCACGAACCGTAGGGAGACACACTTAAGGATTCGACGTTGTTTGAGTAGTTATGGAATGATGAGTAAGAGACCTAATGTTGTTCAGAGTCTCGGATGGGATTCGGGATATCACGAGGAGATCCGGAATGGTCCGGAGAATAAGATTCATATAAGGAAAGTCCTGTTTCGGGGTTGGAGAATGGTTCCGGTGTTTTCATCGGGAATGTTCTAGAAGGTTCCGGAATGTCCGGCACTCCAGAGGGGAAGGGTACATGAATGTGTCATAACAAGTTGGAATGGTTGCATCATGTACTAGGTGACATCGCTGAACCAAATAAAGGGTTAAATCAAATCCTAGTTTGAAAAGTCAAACGCCAATTTGTAAAGTCAAACGGCTATTTTGTTTGGTGGAGGGAGAGTAGGAAACCTACTTGGGGAGGAAGTCCCTCTCCCTCCACCGCCGGCCAAGGAGGACGAGTTGGGGAGGGACTCCCGTCCCCTTGGCCGCGCCCTCCCACCTATATAAGGAGGGGCAGGGCTGCCCCTCCAAGACACACACCTTGCCCCTCTAAACCCTAACCCTTGCCGCCGCCGCCCACCATAGCCGTCGCCGCCCTAGGGTTTCTCCCAAGCCGCCGAGTTGGGGTTTCTACTTGCCCTAGCCGCCGTCCTAGCTCCCTCTACTTGGTGTGTCTAAACCCTAGATCACCGAGGGCTCTCTCATAGTCCACCATACTCGCTCCGGCTTAAGGCGAAGCCCTGCGAGATCTCCCCTTTACTTCCGGTACCACGCCGTCATGCTGCCGGAATCGCGAGGAGAGTGCTATAACCTCCGCTACTTGCTGGAACAAGGGAGAGGAAGGTCTTCGTCGAGTACCGAACGTGTAACCGACTGCGGAAGCGCTGCCGGAACGCAGCGCCGGAAGGATCGTCTACACGATCTTGAGATCGGCAAGAGTACGACTACATCACCCACGAGAATCCACTCTCGTTAAACACTTTGGAATCTTCGAGGGTGAGTTATTCTATCGACTCGTTGCTACAATCTAGTAGATAGATCTTGGCTTGTTTGTTTGTATGCTGTAGAAAGTTTTTGTTTTCCATGCTACGAACCCCTACAGTGGTATCAGAGCCGTGTCTATATGTAGATCTGTTGCACGAGTAGAACACAATGGTCATTGTGGGTGGTGGTGCTTTCATTATCAATTGCTTCTTGTGTACTTTGCATCTTGCGGTATGATGGGATGAAGCGGCCCGGGCTAACCTTACATGACATCGTTCATGAGACTTGCTCCACACTTAACATGCAACTTCTATTGCATAAGTGGCTTTGCGGGTGTCTGTCTCTCCCATTATAGTATAGATCCAATTTACAACGGGCACTTGATAGTTCAAGCATCAACGTTGTGGTTCTTGTTCGTAAGTTAGACCGACACTTATTGAAAGCCCCAAACCACGTAAAATATGCAAAGAAATTAGAGGCGTCTAACTTTGTTTTGCAGGGGTGTGCTGTGATGTGATATGGCCATGATTGTGATTATATTTGATGTATGCAATGTTCCTTATTGTAAGTTGGCAACCGGCAGGAGCCATATGGTTGTCTTTAAATTTCGTTAAGACCCGCGTGTCTATTCAAAGTAGTTGTAATAGTTGAAGCTGGTGGACGACAATCATGGAGAAGCGTCATTGACCTTGATGCAATGCCGGTGATGATGGAGATCATGTTCGTGCTTGAAGATGGAGATCGGAAGCACAAAGAAGAAAGGCCATATCATATCACATATTATGAATTGCATGTGATGTTAATTCTTTATGCATCTTGTATTGCTTAGTTAACGACGGTAGCATTATAAGATGATACCTCATGCACATAAATTTCAAGTCTAAAGTGTTCATCCTTAGTGAGCACCGTTGCTAAAACTTGTTGTTTCGAAGCACCACGTGATGATCGGGTGTGTTAGATACTGCAAGTGTATACAACGTGAGCAAGCCAGATTTGCTCATGCGGAAGCTAAGGTTTGATCTTGACGAGTCAAGCATGTACAGACATGGTCTCGGAACACGGATCACCGAAAGGTAAAGCATGAATCATATAGTAGATATGATGAACATGTCGATTGTTCGCCATTGAAGCTACATCAACTCTCGTGATGATCGGTGTTGATGTGGTGGATTTGGTTCGTGTGATCACTAAAACAATGTGAGGGATATTGTTTTGAGTGGGAGTTCACCTATATTAATTTAACTATTAATTAGAACTCAATTTGTCATAAACTTAGTCTAAACTATTGCAAATATGTTGTAGATCAATGGCGGCCCCTACCATCAATTTTAATGCGTTCCTTGAGAAAGAAAAGTTGAAAAACAATGGAAGGAACTTCGCGGATTGGTTCCGCAATTTGAGGATTGTCCTCAATGCTGGTAATTTGACCTATGTGCTGGATGCACCGCTGGGTGACCCGCCTGCAGCTAATGCTACCGATGAAGTAAAGAATGTTTACCTCGCTCGGAAGAATCAGTACTCCACAGTTCAGTTGCTATCTTGTATGGTTTAGAATCGGAGCTTCAGAAAAGGTTTGATAATTCAGACCCACATGATATTGTCCGTGAACTCAAATTGATCTTTGAGACTCGCGCGGCAGTTGAGAGTTATGAGGCTTCTAAAAAGTTCTTTAACTACAAGATGGAAGAGGGCAGCTCCGTCAGTGAGCATGTGCTTAAGATGTCTGGGCACGCAAACAAACTTCAAAGCTTGGGTATAGTGATTCCTAATGCTTTGGGGATTTACCGTGTCCTCCAATCACTACCACCAAGTTACAAGAACTTTGTGATGAACTACAATATGCAAAGCATGAACAAGCAGTTGCCAGAACTCTTCTCCATGTTAAAATCTGCAGAAGTGGAGATCAAGAAAGAGCACCAAGTGTTGATGGTCAATAAGACCACCAAATTCAAGAAAGGCAAGTCTAAGCAAAAGGGACACTTGAAGAAGGGTGGTAAGAAAGTTACCGCACCGACGAAAAAGACCAAGGCTGGACCTAAGCCTGATACAGAGTGCTTTTACTGGAAGGGAGAAGGTCACTGGAAGCGGAATTGCCCAAAGTACTTGGTGGATTTGAAGAACGACAACATCAAGAAGAAAGGTATATCCGATATACATGTTATTGGTGTGTATCTCACTAGTACTCGTAGTAGTGCCTGGGTATTTGATACTGGTTCGGTTGCTCATATTTGTAACTCGAAACAGGTGCTGCAGAATAAACGGAAGCTAGCGAAGAACGAGGTGACGATGCCCGTAGGAAATGGATCAAAGGTTGATGTGATCGCGGTCGGCACGCTACCTCTTCATCTACCATCGGGATTAGTTTTATACTTAAATAATTGATATTTGGTGCCTGCGTTAAGCATGAACATTATATCGGGATCTTGTTTATTGCGAGACGGTTACTTGTTTAAGTCCGAGAATAATGGTTGTTCGATTTATATGAGTAATATGTTTTATGCACATGCACCTTTGATAGATGGTCTATTCTTATTGAATCTCGATATTGGAAATACACATATTAATAACATTGAAGCTAAACGTTTGAAATTGAGCGATAACTCGACCTATATGTGGCACTATCGTCTTGGTCACATTGGAGTGAAGCGTATGAAGAAACTCCATTCCGATGGACTTCTTGAATCACTTGATTTCGAATCACTTGAAAGATGTGAAGCATGTCTGATGGGTAAAATGACTAAGACTCCATTTTCTGGTATGATGGAGCGAGCTACGGACTTATTGGAAATCATACATACCGATGTGTGTGGTCCAATGAGTGTAGCATCGCGCGGTGGTTATCGTTATGTTCTTACCTTCACGGATGACTTGAGTAGATATGGGTATATCTATTTCATGAAACATAAGTCCGAAACTTTTGAGAAGTTTAAGGAATTTCAAAGTGAGGTTGAGAATCAACGTAACAAGAAGGTTAAATTTCCGCGTTCTGATCATGGAGGTGAATATCTAAGTTACGAGTTTGGCGAGCATTTGAAGAAATGCGGAATACTTTCACAATTGACACCGCCGGGAACACCACAGCGTAATGGTGTGTCCAAACGTCGTAATCGAACTCTCTTAGATATGGTTCGTTCTATGATGTCACTTACAGATTTACCGCTATCATTTTGGGGTTATGCATTAGAAACAGCCGCATTCACTTTAAATAGGGCACCATCTAAATCCGTTGAAACGACACCGTATGAATTATGGTTTGGGAAGAAACCTAAATTGTCGTTTCTTAAAGTTTGGGGTTGCGAAGCCTATGTAAAGAAGTTACAGCCGGACAAGCTTGAACCCAAAGCGGAAAAATGTGTCTTCATAGGATACCCAAAGGAAACTATTGGGTATACCTTATATCATAGATCCGAAGGCAAAATCTTCGTTGCCAAGAATGGATCCTTTCTGGAGAAGAAATTTCTCTCGAAAGAAGTGACTGGAAGGAAAGTAGAACTTGACGAGGTTGTCGAACCTTCTCTCGAACTTGCGAGTAGCGCAGCACCGGAAAAAGTTCCTATGGTGCCTGCACCAATAAGAGAGGAAGCTAATGATGATGATCATGAAACTTCGGTTGTAGTTGCTATAGAGCCTCGCAGGTCAACGAGAACTCGTACCACTCCTGATTGGTATGATCCCGTTATGAATGTCATGTTGGTAGACAACACCGATGACCCTGCGACATATGAGGAAGCGATGATGAGCCCAGATTCCAATAAATGGCAAGAAGCCATGAAATCCGAGATTGGATCCATGTACGAAAACCAAGTATGGACTTTGGTGGACTTACCGGATGGCCGAAAGGCTGTCGAGAACAAATGTTTTTTCAAGAAGAAAACAGATGCTGATGGTAATGTTACTGTCTATAAAGCTCGACTTGTCGCAAAAGGGTTTTGACAAATTCAAGGAGTTGACTATAATGAGACTTTCTCACCAGTAGCGAAGCTAAAGTCTGTGAGGATTATGTTAGCAATCGCTGCATATTATGACTATGAGATATGGTAGATGGATGTCAAAACAGCGTTCCTCAATGGAGACATTGATGAAGAGTTGTATATGATGCAACCCAAAGGTTTTGTCGATCCGAAGGATGCTAACAAGGTATGCAAACTTCAACGGTCCATTTATGGATTGAAGCAAGCATCCCGAAGTTGGAATCAACGTTTTGATAAGGTGATCAAAAGTTTTGGTTTTATACAAACTTATGGAGAAGCTTGTATTTACAAGAAAGTGAGTGGGAGCTCTGTAGCATTCTTAATACTATATGTAGATGACATATTGTTGATTGGGAATGATGTAGACCTTCTTAATAGTGTCAAGGAATATTTGAATAATAGTTTTCAATGAAAGATCTTGGCGAAGCAGCTTACATATTAGGCATAAAGATTTATAGAGATAGATCGAGACGCCTAATATCATTGTCACAAAGTACATATTTGGACAAAGTTCTAAAGAGGTTTGGAATGGAAGATAGCAAGAAAGGGTTCTTGCCCATGTTGCCCAATATGACCTTGAGTAAAACTCAAAGTCCAACAATGGCAGAAGATAGAGAGAGGATGAGTAAGACTCCCTATGCCTCAGTCATAGGATCTCTAATGTATGCCATGCTATGTACTAGACCCGACATTGCATATGATGTTAGTTTGACTAGCAAATATCAAAGTGATCCAGGAGTGGATCATTGGATAGTGGTCAAAAACATCCTTAAGTACTTGAGAAGAACTAAGGATATGGTTCTTTCTTATGGAGGTGATGAACAGCTCGTTGTTAATGGTTACACCGATGCTAGTTGGAACACCGATCCAGACGATTCTAAATCTCAATCTGGATACGTATTTATTTTGAATGGTGCAGCAGTTAGCTGGAGGAGTGCAAAGCAAAGCGTTGTGGCGAGATCTTCAACTGAATCGGAATACATGGCTGCTTCGGAGGCTTCACAAGAAGCGATATGGATGAAAGAGTTCATTACAGAGCTCGGTGTGGTTCCAAGTGCGCTGGACCCAATGTCTATTTACTGTGATAACATGGGCGCCATAGCCAATGCGCAAGAACCAAGGTCACACAAAAAGCTGAAGCACATCAAGCTACGTTTCCACGCTGTTCGAGAACATGTCCAAAATGGTGACATAAAGATTTGAAAAGTACACACATATCTGAATGTGGCGGATCCGTTGACTAAACCTCTCCCAAGGGCAAAACATGACCAACACCAAACTGCCATGGGTGTTCGGTATATTACCATGTAATCTAGATTAGATGACTCTAGTGCAAGTGGGAGACTGTTGGAGATATGCCCTAGAGGCAATAATAAATGTAGTTATTATTATATCTTTGTATTTATGATAAATGTTTACATTCATGCTATAATAGTATTAACAAGGAAACATTAATACTTGTGTGATTTGTAAACTTAAATTGAAGTTCCTAGTAAAGCCTCTTCATAATACTAGCTTGTTGGTTAATAAATGATTGTGGTTTCCCTATCATGAACATTGAGATGTTATTAACAACAAGATCATATCGTTAGGAGAATGGTATGATGGACATACTCCTATAGATAAGCGTAGCATAAAGATCAAGTCATTTTAACAGTTCAATTGCTATATGCTTTCTGATACATAGTAACATAATTCTTTCGACCATGAGATCATGCTTATCACCATCACCGGAAGGATGCTTTGATGACATCAAACACCACACCGAAACTGGGTGGCTATAAAGGTGGCATTGAGTGTTCGGAAAGTATTGGTTGAGACACATGGATCAAGAGTGGGATTTGTCCATCCATATGACAGATAGATATACTCTGGGCCCTCTCGGTGGAATGTCATCCAATTAGCTTGCAAGCATGTGACTGGCTCACAAGGGATCACATATCTCGGGAATGAGAAAAGAGTACTTATCGGTAACGAGGTTGAACTAGGTATGCAGAGATACCGACGATCAAAACCTCGGATAAGTAAACTATCGTGAGACAAAGGGAAATTGGTATCGTATGTAAGTGGTTCATTCGATCGCAAAGTAATCGTAGAAATATGTGGGAGCCATATGAATTTCCAGATTCCTCTATTGGTTATTGTTCAGAGAAGTGTCTCGATCATGTCCGCATAATTCACGAACCGTAGGGAGACACACTTAAGGATTCGGCGTTGTTTGATTAGTTATGGAATGATGAGTAAGAGACCTAATGTTGTTCAGAGTCTCGGATGGGATTCGGGATATCACGAGGAGATCCGGAATGGTCCGGAGAATAAGATTCATATAAGGAAAGTCCTGTTTCGGGGTTGGAGAATGGTTCCTGTGTTTTCATCGGGAATGTTCTAGAAGGTTCCGGAATGTCCGGCACTCCGGAGGGGAAGGGTACATGAATGTGTCATAACAAGTTGGAATGGTTGCATCATGTACTAGGTGACATCGCTGAACCAAATAAAGGGTTAAATCAAATCCTAGTTTGAAAAGTCAAACGCCAATTTGTAAAGTCAAACGGCTATTTTTTTTGGTGGAGGGAGAGTAGGAAACCTACTTGGGGAGGAAGTCCCTCTCCCTCCACCGCCAGCCAAGGAGGCCGAGTTGGGGAGGGACTCCCCTCCCCTTGGCCGCGCCCTCCCACCTATATAAGGAGGGGCAGGGCTGCCCCTCCAAGACACACACCTTGCCCCTCTAAACCCTAACCCTAGCCTTCGCCGCCCACCATAGCCGCCGCCGCCCTAGGGTTTCTCCCAAGCCGCCGAGTTGGGGTTTCTACTTGCCCTAGCCGCCGGCCTAGCTCCCTCTACTTGGTGTGTCTAAACCCTAGATCACCGAGGGCTCTCTCATAGTCCACCATACTCACTCCGGCTTAAGGCGAAGCCCTGCGAGATCTCGCCTCTACTTCCGGTACCACGCCGTCGTGCTGCCGAAATCGCGAGGAGAGTGCTACAACCTCCGCTGCCTGCTGGAACAAGGGAGAGGAAGGTCTTCGTCGAGTACCGAACGTGTGACCGACTGCGAAAGCGCTGCCGGAAAGCAGCGCCGGAAGGATCGTCTACACGATCTTGAGATCGGCAAGAGTACGACTACATCACCCACGAGAATCCGCTCTCGTTAAACACTTTGGAATCTTCGAGGGTGAGTTATTCTATCGACTCGTTGCTACAATCTAGTAGATAGATCTTGGCTTGTTTGTTTGTATGCGGTAATTTTTTTTGTTTTCCATGCTACGAATCCCTACACGTGCCTCGTCAAGTTTGTCGACAGCGTCTTCAGGTGCTACCGTTTATTCAGCTTCGTTGTAGACGACGACCCGTGGGGCCTTATGGCGCACTTCTGCAGGTAGCACGGCTTCGGCTCCGTGTACCATGAAGAAGGGCGTGTAGCCTATTGAGCTGTTTGGCGTTGTGCGCAAGATCGATAGGACGAAGGGTAGCTCTTCTACCCAGGCTCCCGCAAGCCGTTCGAGTGGGCTGAGTAGACGTTTCTTGAGGCCGTTGGCCTTTTTGACCTGCCCGTTGGTCTGCGGGTGTGCCACGGAGGCATATGATATGTTGATCCCAAGGCCTTCGCAGAAGTCCTGGAATTCTTTGGAGATGAAGTTCGACCCGTTGTCCGTGATGATGCTGTGCGACACGCCGAACCTGTAGACCATGGAATCGAATAATTTGACGGCCATTTTGCCCTTTTGGTTGGTGACGGGCATTGCTTTGATCCACTTGGTGAACTTGTTGACTGCAACCAGGAGGTAGACGTGGCCTCCTTTCCAAGATTTGGGCAGTTTGCCGATCATGTTGAGGCCCCATTGGGCGAAGGGCCAGGCCAGGGGTATGGGCCTGAGATCCGATCCTGGTGCGTGCGGTTTATACGCAAACCTTTGGAATCCGTTGCACCTCTATACGATGTCCTTGGCATCGTTCATGGCCGTTGGCCAGTAGAAACCAACTCGTAGAGCTTTGGCGACGAGGGCACGGCTGCCCGCGTGATGGCCGCAGATGCCCTCGTGGATGTCTTGGAGGATGGTTTTGCTGTCGCTGATGGTGACGCACCTTTGGAGTACACCCAAAATGTTGCGCTTGTACAGCTCGCCATTGATGATGGTGAGGGCCTTGGACCGACAAGATATGCGTCGGGCATCTGTCGGTCATCAGGCAGTTCTTTGTTGATCAGGTACCGAAAGTACGGTTGCGTCCATGTTTCTTCGATTGCCATGACCTGCATCAGGTTAACCAACACGGCCTCCGTGTCAAGCTTTTCGGGTCCTTCCTGTCCTTCGAGTCGCGCAACCCCCGAGTGCTCTGCTTCTTCGGGTGATCCCTTGGGAATTTCCTTTTGATGGAAGGCACGCAGATTTGTTCGAGGAACACACCTGGTGGCACCCGTGTTATCGTGGGAATGGTCACGACAGATGCTGCAATCGGTAGCGAGTAGTAGAACGAGGGGCAAGGGCGGCCAGCCATCTGCGGTGCGAGATGAGGGCGGAGACACAGGTTTCTACCCAGGTTCGCCCCCCGGAGGGTAAAGACCTACTCCTGCTAGATTGTATTATGATGGTGGTACAATGGGCGAACTCGGCGGCTAGGCGGCGAGTCGCTTGGGTGTATGATGGAACGTATCTCTACACGCCCTGCAGGGGGGTTTATATAGACTTAACTCCCCTAGGGTTTACATATCTCAACCGAATCAGTTAAGGCTTTGGTACCCGTTTAACCTAATCCGACTGGGCCTATCTACTCGCCTGGGCCTTCAGCTTCCAGTCGCTTGGATCCACAACGGGCCTTGATCCAGTCGCCGTCTTGCAGGCCCACTCGCCAGTTCCTGGGCCAGTCGGAAATGTCCTGCTAGGTATACCCCGGTAGGCATATCCCCATCAGTAGTCCCCGAGGCCGTCATCGATTGGGCGCAGGTGGTTGCTGGCAGTCGGAGTATTCGGCTTTCAACACGGGCATCCAGTCGAATCGGCGGCGGGCTCCTGAATAAAGGAGGAAACTAGTCATTCTGGTCGCATCTTTGGTGACTGGGTCGGCGAAATATTTAGTCACTGTTTGCAGTGATTGGGTCAGCGAGCCAAGTGGCTAAAGTTGGACCGTCCAAACGCAGTTAAACTAGCCGTTGGGGTAATCCAATGGTAACCTTTGGCGTAATCACCGCGTAGTAACGGCTCCCTGACTTGGCGGGTAACAACCGCTATATAAAGGGGATGGTAGGCGATAGGAGAACCACCTCCTCGTCATTTCCTCCAATTGCGCGTACCTTCGTTTTCCCCTGCATCGTGATCCAGCCGACCCGAAATCCTCCGACCCCCACGAATCCTTCCGCCAATGGCCCCCTCCACCGAGCCTTGGGGTAGATCTAAGTGCACGAGGGCGCAACTGGCATCCTTCGAGGAGGCCGGGATCTTGCACGCCGACAGGTGGCGAATCCCGCGGCCTGAGAGGTGACACCGGACCCGCGCGAGGGAGAGTTCATCTGCTTCACCCGCCACCTAGAGCGGGGACTGGGATTCCCAACATCTCTTTTCTTCCGGCGCTTCTGTGCCTTCTACGGGATCCAACCGTCGGACCTGGGCCCGCACAGCATCGAGCAGCTCGCCATTTTCGTGGCGTTCTGCGAGTGCTACCTGGGCTGCAGGCCCTACTTCCCCCTGTGGCAAGATCTATTCCACGGGCGGATCAGTCGCGAGGAAGCGGGCGGCCCAATGCTCGCCGCGGGCGGCCTAACGTTTCAGCTGAAATTGAAGGCTTCCTTCTTCGATCTGATGCTACCCGCCAAGGCGGCGAGCCAATGGAAGAATTCTTGGTTCTATGTTACCGAGGCGACTCCAGACGGCGAGGTGGCGATCCCAAGATACTCCGCTGACCGGCCTGAACCACGCCGACTCCAAGTCGGCAAACTTCCCACAGACCAGCGGATGGTCATGGACGAAATGCTCCAGACCATTCGCGGCCTGAAGAAAAGGGGTCTCCTACCCATCAATTTGTACAAATGTTGGCTCGGGCGGCGACTCGTCCCCCTGGCCCGCCGCGACCACTACATGTACGAGTACGCGGGCCGGGAGGACTCGACAAAGTCCTGCCTCGACGAGTGGCAACTCGAGGATTACCTCCTGGCGCTGAAGAAGATCACCCAGGCGACGTACCTCGACGCGAAAGCCGGGGTCGCCCCCTACACCGCGAAGCATCCAGCCCCAACGGTAAGTCATCTTTTCGTCATTCGCAGTCGCAATTAAATGCAGTCACGGTCATACTGATGTTGTTTATGCTTATTACAGCTATTTCAAGTGGTGGAAGGGTGGCTTCCGCCCGCAGACGACGAGAATTCGAGCTCGTCCGTCCAGGAGGTGGGCGAATCGCCTCCAGCGAGGGGAGGCGTCGAGAGTGACGGGAGTGGTGACGACGACGAATCCGAAGAAGAGGTCGCCCCGCTGGTCCGGAAAACACGCGGATAGCAGCAGCGCGAACTCGAAGCGAGCAAAAGCCTCGAGAGTCATGACGATGACGACGACGAGCTCCCCGAGAACACTTCGCGTCATGAGGCCACTCCATCGAAGAAGAAGAAGAAGAAGAAGAAGAAGGAGGAGGAGGAGAAGAAGTCCCCTCCAAATAAGAAGGTGAAGCCAGCGAAACAGGCGTCTCCGCCTCATTCGCCGAGTAGCTCCGACGCCACCAGCCTGGCTAGGGGTGAAGCTCCACAGACGGCGAGGGCGCCGGATATCACCGCCGTCCTGACTGAGGTGCCTCTGGCCTCGATGCCTCCGCCATTCGCCCCAGTCTCTGGGTCGGGGGCCGCTCCGGTCGCGGTAGCTTCGCCGCCCAAGGATGCTCCTGCCGAAAATGTTTCGGAAGCTCCAGTCGCAGCCTCGACAACAAAGAAACCGTCCGTGTCTTGGGCACGCGACGTCCTGGAGATGGGCCTCAGTCGCCGACTAGGCCCCGAACTGGAGAAGCCGGCCGGCATCCGCACGGGGCTACGCTTCATTCCAGTCGCCAAGTGAGTTTTGCTCACCTATCTTTGTCTTTCATTGTACTCGGACTATTTTGCTCATGCAATCAATTTGTAGGACCGGAGCTAAGAAGATAGGCCACCCGTCTGTAGCCAAGGTGCCGCCAGTCGTCGCGGAAGAGGACCCCCCTTGGAAGAGGAAGGCTGACAAAGTCGCTGCCCCCACAGATGGTGCCAAGAAGGCCAAGAACGACGAGGTCGTCACGGTATCTGACGATACGATGGTGGCCCCGAGTGCTCCTGTGGCGGTGACGGCCTCGGCAATCAAGGAGGGTGCTCCTTCGCGAGGGGAGGCCGAACCGACCTCTTTTGGTGCCGGCGCGTCCATCGTGACCTTCCCGCGCTTCATGGCGAGAGCGGCCACGGCGAGTGGTACCACACCGTCGAGTCGCGCACCCGGAGTCTCCGAGACAGAGGTCGAGCAACGGCGCGGGCACACTCCAGCCCTTCTTACCTCCGTGGATGCGCTGTAGCTTCACGGCATGCTGGGCGCGGCCATCCAGGTATGTCCAGTCCCCGAGGATCAGGCTGCTGTGTTGCAGTGGTCTGATTCTTTTAATTTCTTGTTTTTATTTCTCGTGTCCAGTCCCCGAGTGCGCGCTCGCTGAATTTCAGCGGGTGGGTACTTAGGATTTTCGATTGCCAGTCCTCGAGTGCGCACTCGCTGAATTTCAGCGGGTGGGCACTTAGGATTTTCGATTGCCAGTCCCCGAGTGCGCACTCGCTGAATTTCAGCGGGTGGGCACTTAGGATTTTCGATTGTCAGTCCCCGAGTGCGCACTCGCTGAATTTCAGCAGGTGGGCACTTAGGATTTTCTATGTTGCTGACTGTTTGGCTTGTGCGCAGGGTTTGCAGCGCGAGTCAGCCGACCGACTTGCTGCGAGGCGTCGCGTGGAGGAAGAACTTGCCGTCGTCCAAGAGGCGAACGAAGGGCTCCGGGCGATCGCTGCAAAGGCGGAGGAGCTCCGCCAGGAACTTGTCAAAGCGAGCGAGTTGGTAGTTACTCAATCGGCGTTGAGATCGGCTGAGCAGCGCAGCGCCGACCTCGAGCGCGAGCTGAAGGAAGCGAAGGAGGAGGCGAGTTCGGCGGATGGGCGAGCCAAGGCCGCTGTCACAGCCGCCGCCGAAGAGCGTAAGGTTTCTGACGCCCTTGTTGCTGGGCTTCAGGACGACTACACTTATCTTCAGAGCTTCATCACGGATCTCGCTCGTCCCTTAATCGGTGAGTGTGCCTGCTTCTGTTTGTTACATGTGCATCGTGTAATCTTTGATGTGTTCGCTGGCATCTTTTGTCTGCAGGTCGGATCATTGATAGCGCATAAGAGGCAAATTCGTTCGACGCGCGGCAATGTGTGGCCATGCTCGTCGACTCGGCGACGTTGTCGGCGACGTGCATACGGGCGTACCTTCAGGAGTTGTCGCCCACGGAAGTAATTCCCAGCGACCTCGTCGAGGTGTGGTGGTACTTGGAGAAGGCGCCGTCGGTCGTCGAGTTCATGACGCGATCGACATTCCGACGCGGAGCGGCGACGGCACTTAGCCTTGGGCTCGCTCACTTCCCGGAGGACTTTGACCTGGACGATGTGATGAGTGGCTACCCGTCGTCAACCGGCTCGGTGGAGATCTCCGAGGTGCTGAAGTTGACGGACCGCGCCGCGGTGTACTCCGAGCGCGTCTGGGCGATGGGCGACCTCCTTCCTTATCAGGAGACGGTCGTCGCACCCAACGACCCCGAACCACAGCACAGGGACTTCAAGATCGAGCGGCCTTTCCATGCGGCGATGGCGGGTGAGCTGACGACGTACCCGTCGAACCCGTATACTCCCTTCATTCGCAATCGCAAGGGTGCCGGCGAGTCGTCGTCGAAGCCTGCGGAGTAGAATAGTTTGCCCTGGGGCGTTAGTAGCAGTTCTGCCGTTGGGCATACTTTGTATTTTGTGACGATTGCAACATGCTATTAATGATTTATCGTGTTGTTTTGTGAAGTGTCGTGTGTTTTTTGATTGAGGGTTGAATGAGTCCCCGAGCGCGTCCGCCCTTTTTATGGGGTTTACCTCGTTTGTTATGCGTTTGCGGCTTTTGAATGTTTTGTTATTGTGGTCGACTCGCCCGGACTCGGAGAGCCAGTCGCAAGGCGACTCCCATGAGCGCTCTGTACTTCACCGTTTTCCCTTGCGCGAATGGGGTCGGGTGGCCGAGTCCCCGAGCGTGGTACTTGGTTGTTCTAGGCGCGACTCGAGGGTGGGTGAGGACTTGGCACGTTAGTTTGAGCGCATCACTCCTGCCTGGCCCGTTGGGTCAGTCGCGTGGCGAGTCCTGGGCATGATCTCATACTTGGCGTTTTCCCTGGCCGCGCGTGCTGAACTGGTCGTCAGTCCCCGAGCGTGGTACTTGGCCGTTCGAGTCGCTATGTCGAGGATGCGGAGGATCATGGTCGTTGTGAGAAGCGAAGGCAGTTGTCTTGGCTCGTAGAACCAGTCGGGCTAGGCGACTCCAATGGGGCTCCGGGTAGGCGTTTTTCGTGGACGTTGCAAGACCTGAGGTGACCCAGTGCCCTTGTAACGCACTACTTGGCCGTGCCGATCACTGTACCAAAGGTTGACTTCTGCAGTTAGCTTGACGCTGTTATTACGAGTGCGAGTGGCACAAGACACGGAGAGTAGGTGCAATTTGCGGTAACCAATTCTTTTTTATTTCATAGCGACTGGAGGGTACATGTGTGGGGTTCTAGGAGTAGATCTTCCGTAGGAGGTTTACATTCCACGGTCGCTTGACGTCGAGTTTGCCGTCCCCGCGGACGTCGATGAGGTAGTAGGCGTCGTTGCCGAGTACTCGCCCGATGGCGAATGGTCCCTCCCACGGAGGGGAAAGCTTGTGCATGCCCTTTTTGTGCTGGATGAGGCGCAGCACCAGGTCGCCTTCTTGGAAGGTGCGAGTTTTCACCCGCCGGCTGTGATAGCGGCGGAGTCCTTGCTGGTAGATGGCGGTGCGTGACCGAGCGAGGTCACGTGCCTCGTCGAGTTGATCGACTCCATCCTGACGGGCGAGTTCGTTCGCAGCCTCCGTGTAGTGGACGACCCGTGGCGAGTCGTGCTCGAGGTCGGTGGGCATGACTGCCTCGGCGCCGTACACCATGAAGAAGGGGGTGAACCCTGTTGACCTGTTGACCGAGGTGCGGATGCCCCAGATGACGGAGGGTAGCTCCTCGACCCAGCACCCGGCGGTGCGCTCGAGTGGTACTTGGAGCCGCGGCTTCAGGCCATGGAGGATGCTCTGGTTGGCCCGTTCCGCCTGGCCGTTGGATTCCGGGTGGGCGACTGACGCGAGGTCGAGCCGGATGTGGTGTTCCTCGCAGAACTCGGCCATGGCTCCTTTGGCGAAGTTAGTGCCGTTGTCCGTGATGATGCTGTTTGGGAACCCATAGCGATATATGAGCTCGCGTAGGAATTTAGTGGTGGTCTTCCCGTCGCATTTCCGGACTGGTTTGGCCTCCACCCACTTTGTGAATTTGTCGACCGCGACCAGGAGGTGGGTGTAGCCATAGGGAGCCTTTTTGAAGGGGCCTACCATGTCCATACCCCACACGGCGAATGGCCAGGTATGGGGATTGTCTTGAGCGCTGAGCTCGGCACGCGCGTCTGGTTGGCGTACTTCTGGGACCTGGCGCACCGCTGGACAATGTCGACGGCATCAGCGTGTGCGGTGGGCCAGTAGAAGCCATGCCGCATAGCCTTGGCGACCAGAGAGCGGGCGCCGGCGTGGTGGCCGCAGTCGCCAGAGTGGATGTCGTGGAGGATCTTGCGTCCTTCGGAGGGTTGGACGCAGCGTTGGAACACGCCGGCGATGCTGCGCTTGTGGAGCTCGCCGTTGATGATGGTGAAGGATTTGCATCGGCGTGCGATCATCCGGGCGTCCGTCTCGTCTGCTGGCAAGGTGCCGGCCTCCAGGTAGGCGACGTAGGGCTTGGTCCAGTCGTCTGGCTCGATGACGAGTGCGACCAGGGCTGCCTCTGGCTGCAGCGGGACTCCAATGTCGATCTCCCTTGGGGGAGAGACTGATGGCTTGGTGATCGTGTCGAGGAAGACACCGGCGGGTGGTGCGAGTCGAACCGACCCAATGCGAGAGAGTGCGTCGGCCTCCTCGTTCTTCCGCCTGTCAATCCACTCGACGGAGTAGCCTGCGAAGTATCCACCCAGCTTGTCCACTGCTTGGCGATATGTCGACATGGTGGGAGAGACGGCGTCGCAGGTCGGAGTCTCCGTAGCAGCGTAGGCGGTTGACGTTCATCTCCTTGGTAGCTCGCATGCCGTGGAGTAGTGCCTCGTACTCGGCCATGTTGTTGGTGCAGGGGGTGAAGTCGAGGCAGAGGACGTAGCGGAGCTTGTCGCCCTTTGGTGAAGTCAGCACGATCCCTGCTCCTGCGCCGTCCGCGTTCTTGGAGCCGTCGAAGTGCAGGCTCCAGTAGTGGAGGTATGGCAGCTTTTCTGGCTGCTAGGCCTCTTCCCCGTCGGCGATGAACTCCGCTAAAGCCTGCGACTTGATCGCTTTTCGTGGCTCGTATTTGATGTTGTGGACGCCGATCTCGACGGCCCACTTGGCGACTCGCCCGGTCGCCTCGCGGTTGCGGATGATGTCCTGCAACGGTGCTGAGGAGACGACCGTGATTGGGTGCTCCTGGAAGTAGTGCGGCAGGCGCCGCTGTGCTCTGAAGAACGCGTATAGCAGTTTCTAGTACTGCGGGTATCGCTGGCGCGACTCGGTGAGGACCTCGCTGATGTAGTACACCGGTCGCTGCACTGGGCGTTCCTTTCCTTCCTCCGGCCGTTCAACGACCATGACGGCGCTGACGACGCGCTCGGAAGCCGCGACATAGACCAGCATGGGTTCTTTGTCGGCGGGGGCAGCGAGTAGCGGTGCGGCGAGTAGCACCTTCTTGAGGTCGTGGAGCGCGTCATCCGCCTCCTTGTCCCACTGGAAGGTGGGGTTCTTGCGCATCAGGCGGTATAGGGGCATCACCTTTTCGCCCAGGCGGGGGATGAAGCGACTGAGAGCCGCTACTCGCCCGGCCAGCTTCTGAATGTCGCGCAGGCACTCGGGTTTGCCGAGTCAGGCGATCGTGTCGATCTTGGTGGGGTTCGCCTCGATCCCGCGCTTGGAGACGACGTACCCCAGTAGTTGTCCTGCTGGTACACCGAAGGTGCATTTGCCTGGGTTAAGCTTTATCTTGTATTTCCGCAAGTTGGTGAATGTTTCCACCAGGTCGGCGAGTAGATCACCCTGGCAGGCGGATTTTACGACCACGTCGTCGATGTAGACGTGGATGTTGCGGCCAATTTGGCTCGCGAGGCACTCTTGCATGCACCGCTGGTAGGTCGCCCCGGCATTCTTGAGGCCGAAGGTCATGGCGGTGTAGCAGAAGGCTCCGAATGGCGTGATGAACGCCGTCTTCTCCTCGTCCTCAACAGCCATTTTGATCTGGTTGTACCCAGAGTAGGCGTCGAGGAAACATAGCGACTCCGAGCCCGCGGTGGAGTCGATTATTTGGTCGATCCGCGGGAGGACGAACTGCTCCTTCGGGCAGGCGCTGTTCAAGTTTGTGTAGTCGATACACATCCTCCAGGTCCCGTTCTTCTTCTCGACCAAGACTGGGTTTGCCAGCCACTTGGAGTATTTAATTGGCCGGATGAAGCCTGCAGCGAGTAGACGCTGCACCTCCTTAGCGATAGCTCGGCGGCTCTCTTCATTGAAGGGCCGCAGCGACTGCTTGACGGGTCGCACTTTGGGGTCGACGTTTAGTTTGTGCTCAGCGAGCTCCCTAGGAACACCAGGCATGTCAGAGGGCTTCCATGCAAAAATGTCCCTGTTCTCACGGAGGAACTCGATGAGCACGCCTTCCTAGGCTGGGCTCATGCCCGTCCCGATCGTCACCGTCTGGCTGGAGTCGCCTGGGACCAGCTCGACGGTGCGGGTGTGCGTCGTTGCCTCAAAGGCTGAGGTGTTTGCGCCCTCCGAGTTGGGCTTCTTGAGTATGGTGGGGTCGTCGTTGTTGACCCCGCTCGCGTACTTGGCGAGCTCGTCGGCGTGGTTGGCCTCTGCCGCGATGACGATGTCAGCGAGCTCGGCTCCTTTGGCCTCGCACTCGGCGGCCATGTCGGGGTCGCCGTTGATGGTGATTACACCGCATGGCCCGGGGAGCTTCATCGTGTTGTACGCGTAGTGGGGCGCTTCCATGAACTTGGCGAACGCCTGGCGCCCCAGGACGCAGTGGTAGGGGCTGTTGAAGGGTACCAGCTCAAAGACGATCCGCTCGGTGCGGAAGTTTGCTGGTGTGCCGAAGGTGACTGGCAGCGTGACCTTGCTGACCGGGTACGCCTTCCGACCGGGGACGATGCCGTGGAACGTGGTGTGGGTCGTCTCGATCATCGACTGCGGGAGCCGCATCCGCCTGAAGGTGTCCAGGTACAGGATGTTGATGGAGCTGCCGCCGTCCATCAATGTCTTGGGGAGCCAGTAGTCTCCCACCTTAGGCTTGACCACCAGGGCGACTCGGCATGGGTACTCGATGTGTGGCGAGTGGTCCTGGCGGCTCCAGGTGATGGGCTGCTCCGACCAGTTGAGGAACTGGGGAACGTCCACCTAGGCCACCGCGTTGACGGCGACGGCGCGGGCGATGACCTTCTTCTCGCGCTTCGTGTTGAAGCCTGTGAAGGTATGGAGTGAGTCGGCCACATTGCCGAATTTTCCGCCGTTTGGCGGGTTGTTGTCGGGGTCCTCCCGCGCTCGCCGTGCCTTCTCGATCTCCCTGAGGGTGTGGCAGTCGGCGGTCGTGTGTGTAGCGGGCTTCCCTTCCCTGCTGTGAAACGCACAAGGTTGGTTAAGGAGGGCCGCGGGGTCGAACCTTGGTTTCGCCTTGTACTTGCCGCCGTCGCGGCGTTGCCCTCCGTCGCGGCGGAAGCTCTTGGGCTCGCGCTGCGCGTGCCCGGCGTTGGCGACGAAGTCGACTCGCACGTCACTGCGGCGCTTGCCGGTGAGGCGAGTGTTGCTGTAGCGTAGGTCGGACCGGTCGTCCGTTGTCGTTGCCGTTCGTGCGGCGTTGGCCTCCCGACTCGTCGTCGGTTTCCTGGTTTGGACCTTCCTCCGCGTACTGTTTGGCAATCTCGAGGAGGTCTGGTATGTTGTCGAGTGTGCGAGAATGTCGCTTGAGCTTGGCGACCAAGGGCTCGTAACGGCACGAGGTCTTGAAGCAATGGATCGCGGTGTCCGGGTGGATGCCGACCGCGTTGTACCATAGTTCTTGCCACCGCTGGACCCAGTTGAGGGTCGACTCGCGGGGTCCCTGGACGCATCGCTCCAGGTCCTCGATGGTGGTGGAGCGGGTGTAGGAGCCCTCGAAGTGCCTGACGAAGGCGTCGCGCATCTCCTCCCAGGAGTCGATGCTATCCTGGGGGAGGGTGTTGATCCACTGCCTGCACGTCCCCTCCATCATCAATGGGAGATAACGGGCGGCTAGCAGGTCGGTGTGGCCCACGATCCCCATCGCCATGAGGTATGTATCGAGCCACACGGAGGGGTCATACGAAGGGTCGTACTTTTCTATCTCCTTCGGCGCCTTAAAGTTCGCCGGGTATTTCTCGCCTCAGATCATTGGTCCGAAGCACCTGGGCCCGAGTCGACTTAGCGACCCCATCGGCTCGCCGTCACGGCGACTGGTTAGGGTGTGTCGCAGGTCGTCGGGTTGGCGTGCGCGCCAGCTTTGGTTGTTGATGATGTGGGTACGGGCATCGATGGGTTGACCGTTGGCGGCGACGAAGTTGGTCGCTGGCCTGGGGTCGTTGGTGGAGAGTGCCGCGTTCGCGGGTCGATGTTGGAGCTGCAGTGGCTCTGGTGGCGGGAAGTTGAGGGTGTTTGCCGCCATTGGGCGGCCGCTTGAGGCCGCTCTGCTTCCCGAAGAACGCGAGTACACTCAACCCTGCGAGTCGGCGCCTACATTTTGCTGCTCGACGGCCTTTGCGAGCAGAGCCCTGACGTACTGGATCTATAGGGCACCGTCGCTGGTGGCCGTGATGTTGTCAGCCACTGCTCGGCCCGCCACGAGGTTGTCCATCGGGGTGGAGAACAGTGGGAGGCCGTTCGCGTCTCGCTCCCGTGAGGAGACTACTATCCGCGGCTGATCCCTGGGGGGTGTGCGGTTGGGTGGAGGTGGGGCGCCCATTGCCGTCGACCCTGGTGGGGGCCGGGCGCTTCCTCCTAGCGGAGCGTTCTCGCAGATCGCGCGCTCGGCCACGCGGGCCGGGTCGTTCTCGTCGTCGAAGTTCAGGGCGCGACCCTCGACGGTGGGGTTCAGGCGCAACCTAATTCGCTGCTGGTGGTAACGCGACAGCTCCTGTGCTGTCACCTGCTCGAGGCGAAATTTTTTGCGCTCGGCTTGCTCCTTGCGGACTGCCTCCGCCAGCTTTAGGCGGAGTTCCTCGACCTCCGTTGCCGTAGCATTAGGAGGGATCGGGGTGGAGAAGGGATCCTCCGGCGGATCGATGCCGGTCGCCATGTAGGTCGCGGCGTGGCGACCGGTCCCGTCGCGGAGGTCGGCGGAATTTTCTGACCCGGAGTCGAAGTCGAAGATCCCAAGGGTGGAGGGATCCTCGAAGTCTCCCAAGTTGGAGACCTGGGTGATGGAGCCCGCAGGCGAAGCCACGGTGATGGATCCGGCGACTGATGCCGGGGTCGCCGAGTCGGCGTCGTCATTGATGGTCGCGTCTTCCGCGGCCGCGGGGTTCTCAGCCGCGTTGCTGTGGGCCGAGTTGTACTCGGAGGCGAGGCGATGGATCGTGCGGACCTGGCTCTCGGAGAGCCGATCGCGTAGCGGCGACTCGCGGATGCGAGCCGAATCCTCCGAGACGATGATGTCAGTGAGACCGACGAAGAGGCTGATCGTGCCGACCGGCAGGATCACGCTGTGCGTGACGGGTCGTGCCGCCGGGACGTAGCTGCTCGGCAAGATCTGGAGCATCTCGCCGATCGCTATCATGCGTCCGGTGGCGACCGTCTCGTTGATGGGCAGATTGGATCTCGCCGCAGAACACTGGCCAGACCGGCCAGGCCCCACGGTGGGCGCCACTGTCGTGGGAATGGTCACGGCAGATGTTGCAATCGGCAGCGAGTAGTAGAACGAGTGGCAAGGGCGGCCAGCCATCTGCGGTGCGAGATGAGGGCGGAGACACAGGGTTTTACCCAGGTTCGGCCCCCCGGAGGGTAAAGACCTACTCCTGCTAGATTGTATTATGATGGTGGTACAATGGGCGAACTCGGTGGCTAGGCGGCGAGTCGCTTGGGTGTATGATGGAACGTATCTCTACACGCCCTGCAGGGGGTTTATATAGACTTAACTCCCCTAGGGTTTACATATCTCAACCGAATCAGTTAAGGCTTTGGTACCCGTTTAACCTAATCCGACTGGGCCTATCTACTCGCCTAGGCCTTCAGCTTCTAGTCGCTTGGATCCACAACGGGCCTTGATCCAGTCGCCGTCTTGCAGGCCCACTCGCCAGTTCCTGGGCCAGTCGGAAATGTCCTGCTATGTATACCCCGGTAGGCATATCCCTATCAGTAGTCCCCGAGGCCGTCATCGATTGGGCGCAGGTGGTTGATGGAAGGCACGCAGATTTGTTCGAGGAACACACCTGGTGGCACCCGTGTTATCGTGGGAATGGTCACGGCAGATGTTGCAATCGGCAGCGAGTAGTAGAACGAGGGGCAAGGGCGGCCAGCCATCTGCGGTGCGAGATGAGGGCGGAGACACAGGGTTTTACCCAGGTTCGGCCCCCCGGAGGGTAAAGACCTACTCCTGCTAGATTGTATTATGATGGTGGTACAATGGGCGAACTCGGTGGCTAGGCGGCGAGTCGCTTGGGTGTATGATGGAACGTATCTCTACACGCCCTGCAGGGGGGTTTATATAGACTTAACTCCCCTAGGGTTTACATATCTCAACCGAATCAGTTAAGTCTTCGGTACCCGTTTAACCTAATCCGACTGGGCCTATCTACTCGCCTGGGCCTTCAGCTTCTAGTCGCTTGGATCCACAACGGGCCTTGATCTAGTCGCCGTCTTGCAGGCCCACTCGCCAGTTCCTGGGCCAGTCGGAAATGTCCTGCTGGGTATACCTCGGTAGGCATATCCCTATCACGTGTGCAGGTGGAGCCAATGTTGGCGAGTCTATCGGCTTCTTCGTTTCTTTCCCTTCCAACGTGCCGAAGCTCGCAACCCTCAAAGTCTCCTTCAAGTGAGTTGTAGAGCGCGCGTTACGTGATCATGTTAGCAGCGTGAGCGTCGCACTCGTTCATCGTCTGCTGGACGACGAGGTTTGAGTCACTGTAGATGACTAGGCGCGTTGCGACGAAGATCTTGTCCATCTTCATGCCGTGGATGAGGGCCTCGTATTCGGCTTCGTTATTAGAGGCACGAAATTTCATCCGAAGGAAATATTTCATCTTATCGTCTTGCGGGGACGTCAGTATGACGCCAGCTCCTGCTCCAGCCTCACGCTTGGAGCCGTCGAAGTGCATCGTCCATGACTGCGTCATATCTGGGGTGTCCGGTAGCTGGAGTTACATCCAGTGGACGAGGAAGTCAGGGAGGACCTGAAATTTGATTGCATGGCGCTTCTCGTAGATTATGTCCAGGGGGATAGCTCAATGCCCCACAGGGATACGCGTCCTGTGGCTTCGGGGTTGTTCAGGATGCTGGACAGTGGTGCCTCGTTGACGACCATCACCTGATGCTCCTGGAAGTAGTGGCTCAACCAACAAGCCATCATGAACACGCCGTAGGTGAGTTTCTGGTAGTGTGGGTACCTCTGTTTTGTTGGTGTCAATACGTCGCTGAGGTAGTAGATTGGGCGTTGGACCCCATGGGTCTTGCCATCTTTGGGTCGCTCAACCACGTGCACGGTGCTTACCACCTGATGCGTGGCTGCTATGTATAGCAGCAGAGGCTCGCGCTCCTTTGGTGTGACCAGGACGGGCGAGGTGGAGAGCAGCCGCTTCAGATCTTTGAATGTGTCGTCTGCTTCAGGTGTCCACTCGAATTTTTCTACTTTGCGCAGCAGCTGGTAGAAAGGCAGGGCCTTCTCACCCATGCGGCTGATGAATCTGCTCAGCATCGCGATGCGCCCAGCTAGCTGCTGGACACCTTTGAGGTTCTTCGGTTTCTCCATGGCCAGTATGGCCCGGATTTTCTTCGGGTTCGCCTCAATCCCTCGCTGGGAGATGAAGTAGCCTAGCAGTTGGCCAGATGGGACGCTAAAGGCGCACTTTTCTAGGTTCAGCTTGATCTTGTAGTGATCGAGGTTGTCGAATGTCTCGCGGAGATCATCGATCAGTGTCTTGGCCTCCGTTGTCTTGATGACTATGTCGTCGACATAAACCTGTATGTTGCGTCTGATCTGGCTCTTCAGGCACGCCTGCATGAACCGCTGGTACGTGGCACCTACGTTCTTTAGCCCGAAGGGCATTGTGTTGTAGCAGAATACTCCGAACGGCGTGATGAACGCCGTTTTCTCCTGATCTTCGACCTTCAGTCAAATCTGATTATAGCCTGAGTAGGCATCGAGGAACGAGAGTTTCTTGCACCCTGCCATCGAATCGATGATCTGATCGATCCGAGGGAGAGGGAAGTGATCCTTTGGGTAGTGCTTGTTGAGCAACGTGAACTCCACGCACATCCGCAGGATGTCAGTGTCCTTTTTGGGGACCAGCACGGTGTTGGCTAGCCATTCGCTTTCCTTAATCTCTCGGATGAAGTTGGCGTCGAGCAGTCTGTTGACTTCGACTCCAACGGCATCGGCCCATGCCTCGGACAATCGTTGGATGGACTGTTTGACGGGCTTGGCGTCTGGAAACACGTTTAGTGCGTGCTCGGCGAATTCCCTGGGAACTCCTGGCATGTCCGCAGGGCACCAGGCGAAGATTTCCTAGTGCTCACGGAGGAATTCGATGAGCGCGCTTTCCTTTGCAGGGCTAAGGTCGTTGGAGATCAGCGCTGTCTTGGAGGCGTCCATCAGGTGGACCTGTACCTTTTTCGTGTTGACTGTTGAGTCAAACGACATGTCAGGTGCGTTTTGCCTCGAGATTGGGGGTGCCCCATTGTCTGTCACCTATCGAAGCCTTGTGAGCTCCTCCTGCATGCCGAACGACTAGGAGATTCTGTTTAAGTCTCTGTGGCAGTGGTCGGATCGGGTGAAGCTGCCTTGGACCGTGATGACGCCTCTAGGTCTTGGCATCTTGAGTAGCAGGTACTCATAGTGCGGTACTGCTAGGAACCTTGTGAATGCCACGCGCCCGAGGATGGCATGGTACTGTAATGGCCAGTCCACCACTTCGAACTCGAGCCGCTCACACCGAAATTTTTCGGGTTTGCCAAAGATGACGTCGAGCCATATCTTTCAAGGGGAAATATGCCCTTCCCTGGGGCTATGCCGTGGAATATTGTGTCGGATTGTTCTAGGCTGCACAGCGGGATCCGCATTGCTGCTAGGGTGCTAGCGAACATCAGGTTGATGCCGCTGCCGCCGTCCATGAAGACGCGTGTCATCTCAAACCCTTCGATCTGTGCCTCAAGCACCAGGGCAGCA
The DNA here is from genome assembly GCA_916181665.1 of Avena sativa. Taxonomy (NCBI): domain Eukaryota; kingdom Viridiplantae; phylum Streptophyta; class Magnoliopsida; order Poales; family Poaceae; genus Avena; species Avena sativa. The sequence goes on from OV702293.1 coordinate 428,897,794, forward strand.
TGACCTGGGCGAGGGATCTGGCGGGGGTGATCCGAACGACTGAATGTGATGCAGGACTCTGAACCGCTGAGGTACTCAGGGATGGCGGGCGGAGCAGTCACAACCAGGCTGACTTGGCAGGTGATCTTATTTTGCACCATGTTTATTGGGCGCCCTTTTTGGATCATCAGGGACCCTTTCAGCGCGGGGTACCCGTTTAAGCCGTTGTTTTGCACGGGTGTGTTTGCTTGATTCGAAGGCCCCACGGGTGGTGGTGGAGGAGCTCCGTGGGCGATGTTGCCTGGTGCAGGTGCGGGTTCGAACCTGGGGTTAAGGATCTGCCGTTGCATCTGGGTGAAACCCTCACTGAGTTTTTGGAACTCGCGGGAATCCTTCAGCATGTGGCTGGCCTTCTTTTTGCCATCCTGCTTGTCGATGTAGAAGTGGATTGTGCATGGGCCCGAAAATTTGTCGTATGCCGAGGGTTCGTCATCGCGGTCGCGGCGCTGCCACATTTGCGTTGGGTGTCCTCCGTCGCGGAAGTTGTTTCCATGGTATCCGTCGCTGTTGTGGTTGTTGTCGTTGCGGCGGTCGGCATAGCCAGCTGCAACCATGTTGGGTCCGTCGCGATCGTCATAGACGCGCGATCTTCGCTTGCTATGGCGCTTGCGTCGGCGGCCGTAGTCATCTTCCTCATCCGAATGTGCTCGGTGGATGGAGTCCTCGCGATCTGCCCACCTATTAGCGATGTCCATGAGGTGGTCGAGTGTCTTGGGCTTGACGCGCCCAAGTTCCTCCTTGAAGTCAGGGCGCTTGACACCGTCCTTGAAGGCATCGATTGTTCTCTCCTCGGAGCTATGCCCTGCAGAGTTCTTGATGTTGGACCAGCGTAGTATATACGAGCGAATGGATTCGCCCGTTCATTGAGTACAGGCCCGCAGTTGTTCGATCGATGCTGGCCTCTTGCTGGTGCCTTTAAAGTTTCGGATGAAACTGTACACCAGCTCCTCCTAGCTTCGGATGGAGCCCGAGGACAGGCTGCTGAGCCAGATCCGGGCTGCGCCTGTCAGCTGCAGCTGAAGGCATTGCAGGGCAGTATTCTTGTTTCCGCCGTGGAGCTTAACGGACGACAGGTGGTCGCTGAGCTAGGCTTTCAGGTCCTGTGTCCCGTCAAACTTCGGAGTGTTCGAAGGAAGCTTGAAATTTCTCGGCATCTGCATTCGCCGAATAGATCTGCTGAAGCATCTAGCTCCGTAGAGTTCTTCGTCATCATCCTCTTCGGATTCGTTTGAGCACGCGTGCTTGGCACGTGCCTTGTCGACCTTGCGCTGGGCAAGGTCGTTCCGGGCGTCGTAGTCGCGGCTGCGACGTCTTGGGCTCTTGCGTCATCGAGGTAGACCATGCTCGTCTTCCTCTTCGTTCGATGAGTGTGTGGGGCTACGATTGAATCTGACCGTAGCCTTCTTCTTTGGCTCCGTAGGAGCTTCCTCATGGAGCGCAGCTCCAACGAGTCTGAGTCCGGCTAGTGCGGACTTGTGCATGGCTCTCTTCGGGTCCCCCACTGGAGGTGGATGGGATGGGAGATATGTGGTGGCTGCCATGATCACAACTTGCGGCGTCTTCGGGATGACGTTGCCATTGACGTCCATCTCCATGAAGGACGTGTTAAGGGTTCGGGCGACCTCACGACGTGCAGCGGGATCCATGTGCTCTGTGCGAGAGTGATGCTTGTTGGCATTGTTGTTGTGCAAGCTGGAGCCGCTAGTGGAGGATAGCGTAGCTTGCCGCGCGCTAGACTTCGAAGCTGCTTGCTTGCGTTTGTCGAGCTGCTCCTGCAGCTGCACCTGCCTGTTGTGTTCGCCGATGAGGAGAAGGTGGTACGCCATCAGCAGGTCACGTGAAGAGTTCACGGGTAGGATATTGTTGCCCGTGATGTCTTCGCGTGCCTGGCGCTAGCAATCCTCGTTGAGGTTGATCTGATTGTAGGTGATAACATCGCCCTTGTTGGGTGGGAGGGATGGTTGTCTCCCGTTTCCTCCGTTTTCACCCTCTGGGTTGGGTGGCGGTACGTGGGCACCCGAACCTGGTGGTTGTTACTCCACGTCGCTTTGGATGACCACGGCACACTGATAGCATCCACGGAGTGGATCGCTACTGCCGCAGCTTTCGGATCCGGAACCGTAGGTTCCTTCATCCGACAGGGGGCCGCACAGATCTAAGTTGCAGCTGCTGATATCATATGACTCATTTGTCAGTATTGACGTGCGTAGCACGCTGGGATGCGGGGCCCACGAGGCAGGCCTGATTGATGGCAGTGGCACCCGCTCTGGGACCCGGAGAGTGCCCGTCTGACCCACCTGGAAGCAGAAGCTCCTGAACAGAATCTCGAGCCCGTCGCCTACGGGCTCAAATCCTTCATGGTGGCTGGTGAGTGGGCGGTGAAGTCAAAAGCGCCGAAGAGGAGATGGCTCTCCGTCGCCGAGGAGTTGTAGATCGCTTTGGTCGGGACCGTTGCGATCGCACAATCAACGCCCTCGATTCCCACAGACGGTGCCAACTGACGAGGTTCGATCTCGTCAATGCCCATTGTTATGAGCTTGGATTTTGGAGAAGATGGGGGTACTGGAGATCGCGGAATGGCTAACAGACAAGCAACCAGAGGACACGAGATTTACCCAAGTTCAGGCCCCCGGAGGGAAAACCCTACTCCTGCTTGTCTGCTCTTGATTACGGCGGAACCGAAGGTTACAGGGGTGCGTAGATGTAATCTGGCATGGAGGTGTATGCTGTGAAAAGGATGTCCTCCTCGTCGTGCCCTCCTAGACTTTATATAGAGATAGGCAGGTCCTAGGCATAGATCGAGTCGGTTACAAGTTTAGGGTTTGCCCCTTTGAATATTCTATATATTCTAGTATTGCTTCTCCAAGGATCCGAAGATGTCATGGGCTTGGGCCACCCGAAAATCTCCATAGGCCATGTATATTCTTGTGGGCCTTCCTTGGGCTAGACCAGGTATGCTAATGTCATGTACCCGTGGGGTATAACCATGTCAACAGCACATCTACAACCTTAGATATTGATTAGAGCATAAATACCCCCTCTTGGAGTCACTAGCAACTACTCGGCCAAGATAGCTACTAACAACAGAGAGCATGCAAGATCACAAACAACATAGACATGATAGAATCAATAAGACAAAACCATTAATCAATCTGACATAGTAAGATCAATATCCATCGGATCCCCGCAAACACAACATGCATGATTACAAATAGATGAGATCTTGATCATGAACGGAGCTCACAAGATCTAGACATGAAAGCACAAAGGAGGAGATACAACCATCTAGCTACTACATGAACCCGTAGTACAAGGTGGAACTACTCGCGCTTCATACCGGAGGCTGTCATGATGAAGAAGAAGGCCTCCGGGATGATCTCCCCTCCGGCAGGGTGTCGGGAAGAGCTTCATATCCCCCCGATCTAGGGACGATGGTGGCGGCGACTACAGACGGTTTCGTGGAAAATTGACTGAATACTTAGGGTTTAGGCATTAGGGGCTTCTTATAGGCGAAGAGGCAAGACTGGGAGGCGGCCAGGGGGCCCACACCTTGCCCAGGCGCGGCCTAGGGTGGGCCCGCTCCTGGGGGGTGCGGCCGCCCTGTGGATCCCTTCCGTCTCTCTTCTGGACTCCATTTTCTCCTTGCTGAAATATTGACTTTGGCTTTTGTCCCATCCAATTCCAAGAATATTTCCTTACTAGCTTTTCTGGAACCAAAAATAGAAGAAAACAGGCAACTAGCACTGTGGCATCTTGTTAATAGGTTACTACCAGAAAACATATAAAAACACCTCAAAATTGTAGACAAAGCAAAGCAAAGTAGATACTAAACAAGCATGGAACATCAAAAATTATAGATACATTTCCGACGTATCAAGCATCCCCAAGCTTAACTCCTGCTTGTCCTCAAGTAGGTAAGTGATAAAAAGATTAATTTTGAGGTGACATGCACCATCAAAATCAAGATCAAACCATTTGCAAGCATTGAAAGCTGGGATCAAAGAACTCCAAACATGAGCATGAAAGATGGAGTTCTAACATTAAGACAAAGTAACTATGCATGCAACATGAAAGGCTACAAACAAAGGTCATGAATAACATGCATTGAAAAACGTTTGTTTGTTTCACATACAGAAAACATGGCATAGTGGCAATCAGCTTGTCCCTCATATAGTAGCAAATAGATGCATAGGACACCTTCAAAGTTCATAAGAGTTACTAGATACAAATAGCACAATAACAAGTAATATCAACAATATGCATCAATCAATAAGTTTTGGGATAATGCACATAGAACTAAGAATGGCAACTATGCTCTCTTAACTGGTGTCTAAAGGTAGAAGGTGGAGACTCAATATAATAGTGGAAGAAAGGCCCTTCATAAAGGGAAGAAGGGATTTCAAGTTTCAAAAAGAGCTTCCAAAAATTATGGTACTTGTTAGCTTTCAGCCCTCATTGCCCCTATCATAAGCATCTTGAAGTGATTAAGGTTAAAGTGAAAAAACTATGGAGTATGTGCTTAACAAAGTATAAGTTGGCAATCTCATGTCCCTTGAATATGAGGGCCGCTCCTCATGATACTCAACTTTAGTCACCTATAAGTTCTTGTCATAGTAAGTACATGTGTATCATAAAGAACCGCCAACGGGGTACCCCTTGCACATGGTACAGGATCTATCCCATAACCAAAATGACAAGTGAAAGAACATTTCATGATCCCTAGTGTTTTGTGTGTTAGATAACAATACCAAGGATTTTTTAATGTGTGTTGAAGTGCTGCAGATCTATACCTTGAAAAGGAGTTGGAAACTGTTTTTGGAGGGCAGATAATCCGCTCCTCCCCAAACTCAGAAGGGTGCAACCCTCAGAATGGGGGCGGAATATCCCATGGATTTTCCGGCTTGGCCGGATAATCCGCCCCTCCAGGGGCCGGATAGTCCGCCCCCCTAGGATCTGTCTCCAAGGTTGCCAAGGAGCATAGCTCAGAGAGGGGGCAAAGTTTCCCCCAGACTCTCCGTCTCTGGGGCGGATTTTCCCCAGGGCGGATAGTTCGCCCCTCCGCCCCCTCGAGGATTTTCACCAAGTCAAGACTGGCGCGACCTTCTGTATGGGGGGCGGATTTCCCTCAGACTTTCCGTCCAGGAGGCGAATTTCCCCCAGGGTGGATAGTCTGCCCCTAGTGGGGGGCGGATAATCCGCCCGCAAACTTCACCAACGGCCAGATCTGTGCAGGGGGTATTTATGCCAGCCTTTCCCCTCCTGCCAGGACTCTTGGTTCATTCGAAAAAGTCAAGATCTGTTCTTCAAGCTTCATCCAAGAGAGCTCCACCTTCATCCACCCAAAGGCCCCGTTCCTTGGGGAATCGAAGGAGGAGAACTCGATCTTCAACAACTGCAATCAAGCGCTTTATCTCCTCTCCATTCATTTGGAGAATCACCGATCTAGTATTTCTTGCAAATATCTAGATCCTTGCTTTTGATTATATTGATAATCCTTGTTCTTGTGACAGATTGTTGTCATTATGGGAGACCCCAATTCAGTTGTGGGTGTGTGCCCCGGTAGAGTTGTAAAGGCACCGGTTCCCGCCTCGAAGGGTACCAATAGTGGAGAAGGTGGATCAGGCCTTTCTTGGCGAGATCCATCGGAGAATAGGGTGAGGCCTATTGTGGCATGGTGGTCTTAGAACCGCCCACCCCTCCAACGCAGATGTACTTCCCTTAACAAGGAAGGAACTGCGGTAAAACAAATCCCTATGTCTTCGCGTGCTCCACTACGGTTTCCTCGCTCCTCTCTTTACGTGCTTAGTAGCTAGGTTTGCATATAGGGAAATTCTCGTAGTTGCATATCTAGAGAATTTACTTTGTGTCAAGACTAAAATTGAAAAAGAACTAAAAATTGAGTAGCACCTATTCACCCCTCCCCCTCTAGGTGCCCATATGATCCATTTCAATTGGTATCAGAGCCCCGATTCTTAATTCGGGCTTAACCGCCTAAGAGAAGTATGGGTTCCAAGGTGGATGGGAGTGATGCTCCGGAGGTAGTCACCATGAACAATCTCAAGACGTTGGAAACAACCCTGATTAGTTCTATGGAGACTAAGATGGAAGAGATACATCAAATGATAATGCGTCTCTCCCCATCCACAACATCACCTCCATCTGTCTCAGAGGCTACCACTCCACAATCCAAGGAAACAGGTAAAACTGATTCCAAATATAACGAAGTGGTTGGTGATGGCACTAGCAAGAGCTCCTCCTCGAAAAAGGATAGTGGTAAGGAAGGATACAATGAGGTTTCCCATGTGTATTCTCCTGATCCAGCTATCCCACACCCACATATACATAATAGGGGTGATCCACCCAAACTTTCAGCATCTACTTTTAATCAATTGCAATTTTTGATGAAGTCTCATGTGTGCAGCTCCTCTATTGAGTTGTGGAAAATCATAGAGAATGGTCTTCATGTTGGAGATCCCCACAACCTAACAAGAAGAGAGGTTGTTGACAGTCAACTCAACGCTATGGCTCTACGCACGATTCAGCTTGGTGTGGGTGACAAAGACATGCCACATATTCAGCATCTTAACACAGCTAAGGAAGCTTGGGATGCCCTTGCCGAGATCTTCATTGGAAATGAAAGCATGAGAAGAAATAGATATGATGCTTTGAGTAATGAAGCTGAAGGATTATATATGTTGGATGGTGACGAGGTTTCGACTCGTCAATGCCCATTGTTATGGACTTGGGTTTTGGAGAAGATGGGGATGCTGGAGATCGTGGAACGGTTAACAGACAAGCAACCAGGGGACACGAGATTTACCCAGGTTCAGGCCCCCGGAGGGAAAACCCTACTCCTGCTTGTCTGCTCTTGATTACGGCGGAACCGAAGGTTACAAGGTGCACAGATTCAATCTGGCGTGGAGGTGCGTGTGCGAAAGTATGAGTCGAGCCGATCTAGGACGTGCCCTCCTGGCCTTTATATAGACTTAGGCAGGTCCCGGGCATAGTCCTAGTCGGTTACAGGTTCTAGGGTTTTACCCCTCTGAATTTCCTATCTATGCTAGTCTTGCTCTCCAAGGATCCGAAGGCGTCATGGGCCTTTGCCACCCGAAAATCTTCATGGGCCAGCGTATGTCTGCTGTGGGCCTTCCTTGGGCTGGACCAGGTATGCGGAAGTCACGTACCCGTATGGTATAACCATGTCAGTAGCCCCCGAGTGATCAGTCGAATCATAGATTCGGCTGAGGACTCTTCAATCCTTCGGGTGCAACTATGTATAAACAGTATATGTGTGTAGGGATTGTTGATACGTGTGCCTGACTCACCCGACGGATCCGGGTCAGTTAACTGTCTTAGGACGAAACAACACGATCTTCATCAGGTTCGAGTCCCTTAACTTGAACCCGGAAGATATGCTGGCGTAATTCGACTCAGGCCACGGAGGACTTACAGGAGTGGAATTCCAGTATTTTTAATTGATGTACCCAACGCATCCGTCGGGATTTTTCATCACGCCTGTTGGCATGGATTTATACTAGTAGAGCACAGTCATGTGCGTTGCCAGGCCATCAGATGATATCTGCAGGTCTTATCTTTGCGTCGCAGACGCAACATCCGAACATTTGTCACCACGGAGGTGCTTCGGGTGGCCAAGGAGATTGTCGCTCACTCAGCGTTTTGTTAGGGCAAAGCTGCCAAAAAGTTTTTGCGTGCTGATCCGAAAGATCGCAGTCAAAGATTTCATAGGGTGCGCGACCAGCGCTCCCTATGGGAGTAGCCCCCGAGTGTCTGTTCGAGTCGTAGACTCGAGCGGAGACTTTAGTTCAAGCACTGTTCGGTTGTTAAGTCCGTAGGACACGAAAATTTTCGCATGCTTAAATTCATCCTCCCTATGGGAGTAGCCCCCGAGTCCGTAGTGGAGTCGTAGACTCGACGTAGGACTTAGAAATACTTTATCTTTATTCGTCTTTCGGGTGCACGGCCAGCGCTCCTGATAGGAGTAGCCCCCGAGACGAATTGAAGATTCGAGTGAATACTCTTAGCTGTGGAGCCGAAGAATTGTAGTTGGTGCTAGTATAGCTTTTGATGACATCAGTGCTGACGATCAATGACCTCAAGCATCTGCTACGCCAGAGATGACTTGACTGGACGAACGTGGGTCCCACTTGCTGACTATGAATTGACCGGTCACGCGCGGCGTGGAGATAATTACGGCGTCTCCTCGATTTCCGCGCGTAGTGGACGGCGTGGTAACGACGGTTCGTTGTGATGTTGACACGTGTACGGTCAGATCTGCCGTTGGCGTTAGGTCTTCTGGATGGACGGCTGCCGTGCGTCGTCTTCGCTGTTATAATCATTGGGGAAAGCCGCGGTTTGTTTTCACCGCATCAGTTCTTGTTTTCACTGCCTCCTTGTGCTCTAGCGATTCTTGCTGCGCGCTAGGATTTCCTTCCACATTTCCGTCGTCGTTTCTGCGTTTTCACCGCCGGCACCGTCGTAGCGCAATGGGGAAACCAAAGAAATCCTCGTCTGCCGTTGGTACTAGCGCCGCCGGAGGAAAGAAAAGCGTCGCCGCTACCCGTGTCACTGACGGTGGCTGGCGGCGATCTGAGATGCGAGAGAGCGATCTCCGCAAGCTTCGCGAGCGGGTCTAATCCCACAAGATAGGGAGGCCGTCAGACTCCCCGGCAACGAGGTAATCCCCCATCCCCTAGCTGGGTATCGGGTTATGTTTCTCGCCTTCGTTATTCGTGGGTTTTCTTTTCCAGTCCACAACTTCCTCCGTGGACTGCTCTTCTTCTATGGGATTCAGCTTCATCATCTGTCTCCCAATTCTCTTCTCCACATTGCTTGTTTTATCACTTTTTGCGAGTGCTGGCTTGGCATTGAGCCGCACTTTGGCCTCTTCCGGAAGCTCTATTCCGTGAAGAGGCAATCTGGTTCGGATGGTGTGTATCCCATTGGGGGTTGCATCATCTCCCTTAGTCCCAATCTTCTCTTCTTTTCTTTTTCCATGTCCGAATATGTCCAGTACTGGCGGAGGCGATGGTTTTATATCCGCGACTCCGTAGTGCCCGGGCAAGATTTTGGTCTTGTTCCCTTTGACCCCTCCCAAATGATTGAGCCGAAAAGGTCTTGGAAAAACCAAATCTTGGACGGTGAGGTGGCGGAGATAGAGGCCCTTTACCGTCGGGTGGAGGATCTCCAGCTGATTCTGGAGAAGGAGGTGAATGGCGTGGACATCATCCGGACGTTTCTTGAGCGTCGGGTGCAGCCTCTCCAAGCGAGGGCGCACCCGATGTTTCTTTATTCTGGGCGCCGTGATCCAACGAGGGTTTCGGCTGAGAAAATCTCCGAGGGGGATCTTGACAGGACCCTTCATGCGCTGCTGAAGTTCAAGGCCGGAGAAGACCACAAGGACATGTAGAGGAGGCTCAAGTCAATAGCCACCACTTTCAGAAATCATGGTGCCTCTCATGTTGATGATGCTTGGATCAAGCGCAAGTATGTCAGTGCTCTTATGCCATTTGAGCCCACAGATTTGAAGAGTCTCCAAGGAAGGCATAACTACCACGTAATGACATCCAATGAGGTAATGCAAGAGATGGCATCTTTCAAAGTGGCTGCCAAGAATCCCGAAGATGCTCGTGCACGAGCCATGGGGATGCAAAAGGGAGTCAATATGGCCTTGAAGACAAGTGTGGTTGATCATGATGAAGATGACATAGAAGATATGGACTGTCCCGAGGATGTAAAAAAGAATCCATGGACAATACATGACCTTCTATGCTAGAAACTTTTGGAAGGATCCGGCCAAAGCCAAATCTGAACTAGAACGCAAGAGTGGAGCATATGGAAGAAAGGAAAACGGTCCCAAGCTGAGAACTTGTTTCAACTATGGAGACCGGCTGCACTTTGTAGTCGAGTGTCCGTACCAAAGTAGGGAAGATAATAGAGGAAGACTCATTCTCAAGGAAAAGTCAAAGGCTCCATGCAAGAAACAATTTATAAAGAAGAATGCTCCTTTCAAGAAGCAACCAAAGATTGTTCTAGTGGCTCAAGAAGAATATTATTCGGGAAGTGAAGATGAATATGAGGATGATAGCTCTCGAGAGGTGGCTGCTATAGTCACCACATTTACACCAACATCTCTCTTCGAATCTCCGAACGAAAACATCATCAACAAGAATGCTACTTGTCTCATGTCAAGAGGTTCCGAGGTATCAACTTCTAACACTTCTTTTCCTAGGGCTATGATTTACATGGATGATCCTACTAGTCTTAAGGTTAAAGAAGAAATTATTGCTTTGGACTATTTCTTCACTAACTTTCAAGGTGAGCACAAAATACATTTTGAGGCTCTTATGGACCAGCTGGCCCAAAATGAAGTGCTTTTTGAAGAAAAGGGCAGGATTGAAAGGGAGGATGCAACGGAAATTGCATCATTTAAAAATGCTCTAGAAGAAGAAGTGGCTCGGTTTTCTCTTGAAGAGAGGCTTGAGTCTATTGAGGAGTCACATGAAGAAATGATGACAAAGCTTGTTAAGGAACATGACAATGTAGTAGCAAAAGCAAAGAAGCTAAAGAAAGAAAAGGTTAGCTTTGGGGCTGCTCATGCTAGACTCTCCGAGGAATTGGAGAAACTTGGCATTGGTCACAAGGCTTTGAAAAGTGAATTCTCTATTCTCAGTGAGTCGCATGATCATCTCCAAATTCGATTGTCCAAGTATGATGTTCCTAGCACATCTAAATCAACATATATTCACAAGGAAAATGCTAGGGTGGAAGATGCGCCTGTCAATGACACCACACCCAAAGGTAAGGGTGTACTTGATGATATTCTTGGCAAGCAAAGATCAAATCTTGGAAAAGAGGGACTTGGATATGTCACCAAGTCCAAGAAGAAGAAGAAGACCAAGATTGAACAAGCAAAGATAAACACCATTGAGAAGAATGTCACAAAAGACAAAACTGACCATATTGGTTTTGTAGGGTCTCACAATCCAAATTATAAAATCTTTTGTGATTATTATGGCGATGTGTATGCTTATTATGTTGGTTCTTTTGATGAATATGTTGCTTGGTCTACTTGGGTTCCAAAGACACTTGTTACTAACATGAGAGAACCCATTGAAAAATGGTACCTAAAACCAAGAAGTAATTCTCTTGCAGGGCTATGCTTCCGGTGGGTCTAAATGGGTGCCGGATAGTGGATGCACTAGTCATATTACCGGAAGCAAGGATATCATCACGGAGATGCGACCCAATCATGAACATATTACAGTATTCTATGGTGATAAGTCTAAATCTGAGGTATTGGGTCTTGGCAAGGTTGTGGTCGCCCATGATATCTCCCTCGTGGACGTCATGCTTGTTGAGACCCTCGGTTACAACTTACTTTCTGTTCGTGCCCTTGGTAAGATGGGCTTTGCTGTTTTCATTGGTGGTGATTTAGTGGTACTCTTGTGGAGCAAGACTCTAAAGGTCGCTTTCGTTGGGTACGTCGAAAATGACCTGTATGTGGTGGACTTTTCGGGGAAAACCACTTCGGGTCCGATGTGCTTATTCGGAAAGGCTGACGTGGGCTGGCTATGGCATCGCCGTTTAGCCCATGTCAACATGAGAACTTTGCAAAGTCTTCACAAGGGTGGCCACATCCTTGGACTAAAAGACAATGTTTCCTTTGACAAAGATCGTGTTTGCAGGGCTTGTGTTGAAGGCAAAATGCATGACTCTCCCCTAAACCCTAAACCCTAAACCCTCAGTGGTAAGAAATATTGCTTGGTGATAGTTGATGACTACTCAAGATACACTTGAGTCTATTTCTTCAAGCTAAAGAGCGAGACTCAAAAAACTGTCATTGATTTTGCCAATGAAGTTCAGGGTCAACACAACGTCCCCATTTTGGCAATTAGAAGTGATAACAGCTCCGAGTTCAAAAACTACACGTTAAATGAATTTCTAAGTGAAGAGGGGATAAGACATCAATATTCCGCTGCGTACACCCCTCAACAAAATGGTGTAGCCGAGAGGAAGAACCACACTTTGATGGATATGGCTAGATCAATGTTGGCTGAATTCAAGTCTCCTTACAACTTTTGGGCTAAAGCCATATCCACCGCTTGTCACTCATCAAATCGGCTCTACCTCCACAAGATCTTGTACAAATCTCCATATGAAATACTTATCGGTAACAAATCCAACATTTCGTACTTCCGGGTATCGGTTGTAAGTGTTTCTTTCTCATCAAAGGAGTACGTTTGTCTAAATTTGAGTCTAAGGCTTTAGAAGGTATTTTGTTGGTTACGGTGCTGAATCCCACACATATAGAGTCTGCAACAAGCTCTCCGGAATTTTTGTAGAATCTTGTAGTGTGGAATTCGATGAAAATGATGGCTCCCATGTGGGACAAGTTGATGTTTGTGATGCAGATGTTGAAATACCCCAAGATGCCATAAGAAGAATGGGCGTGGGATTTTCCCGCCCCATTGAGGAACCCCTTGTGGAGGATCGGGAAGGACAATGCTCCACTCAAGTGGATCCCTCATCTACACAAGATCAACAAGCCCCTACTGCTGGAGATACCTCTGCACCAACACCACAACCTCCTGAAGATCACCCGTCTTCTGGGCAAAATGGTAGTCCCAGGCCAGACAGAATGTCCGCCCCTGGCACTCCAACTCGCTCCAGGGGACATCATGAATACCAAACAAGGCCTGGAAATCCCAGGCCGGATTCTCTGGTCCCAAGGAGCGGATTATCCGGCCCTGGCACTCCAAGTTCTGCCAGGGACACTCAGGAAGAAGAAAATGCAGCCGCATCTCCCAGGCCGGATAGTCCGGCCCCACCTATGTAGAAGTCCCAACCTTTAATAAGGTAGAGATCCCTGTGTTTACAATGCTAGTCCCTGGATCAATAGCTAGCATCCACAGTTAAGATGTAATATCAAGAAACAAAGGTCATAATACAACTTTATAACCAGGAATAAAATAATCCATTACATCTTACATAGCTCATTTGGCTATCTCATTACAATGCAGCAGAATATAACAATAGCATGGGGTCCTTCATCTTAAAAGTGCCACAGGCAAACATGTTGGTTGTAGACTTGTAATCCTAATCAACACACCTTACTAACATCAAACAAACCTGCAACAGAACAAGTTACAGCCACAAGGGTCAATACATTTGAATTGTATTGGCAAGTGATACCATGGTAGTATAGTGGAGTCTATCATCTATATGCATTTGGCTAAGTGGAGCTTAGGCTTGCATTGCTCAAAATAGATTTTCCTTATCATTTGAAAACACTAAGTTTTTGCTTGATAAAATCACCCAAGGCATCTCCCAATAGAAATTGGTGATCCTTCAACCTTTGTTCAACCACAAGTTTTTAACTTAGAAATTTGGATGAGGAGATCTTGATAGGTTCCATGTCTTGATGCTCAAATTGTCCTTTACCAGGGACATGGATAAGTACTTAGATTTTACACTCTGCAGAGGTGGTGCACTTTCCCCACAAGACTTGGTTTCACCAAGACAAGATCTTTCAGAAGCCTTCCCTTAGACCAGAATGGACGCATTCCAACCTATCAAACAATTACCACCAACTGTCCATTTGGCTAAGTTATTGCAACCTATATGATCCAGGCAGAGCCCATAATGCCAAGTGGCTGCACTTGAAGCTTCTCAACATTTGACATCTCAAATCTCTTTGTTCCTGGGTGGCCATCCACAAGTGAGATACACAAGGTAAACCATAGAAATGGGCCTTGTGAACCACTCAACACAAACCGTTCCTTCCATTCCACCCAGGTGATTCATTCACTTAGTTGTTTTATTAAACAAAACACAAGTCCTTGACTTAGAAATATTCCATAGCATGAATATAATCCACCCTTGTTTTCTACTAGCTAAGCTAAGCATGACAGTGGTAGGAATCTTAACTTAGGAAATTTCTACTAAGGTTTCATCTACTAGGATTTCCCATGGCATGGTTTATACTTAGCAAAATTCCATGCAAGTCCTACTTGGAAATATCACTAATGCATAGTGAAAATAATGGGACAAAGTATGAAGCATCACTTGCCTTTTTGGTAGAGAATATAAGTTCACTCCTTGATCTTGCGATGTTCACACTCTTCAAATTCCACTACAATTCAATTAAGCAAACAATAATTCAATCTACCATGCAAGCAAACAACACATAAAATAATAGAAACAAAGCAATGCATGCAAGCATGCCAAAGATTGTTTTATTTGGAAAAGTGGTTTATAATAGGTTATAAACATTCTAAAACACTTATTGGTCACTTTGTATAAGTGGCAAAACCATTTGCAAAAATATTTTACTTATAAACTATTTTTAAACCAAATCATTATTTTATGTGGTTGAAAATGCCTTTATCAAAGTAACAATCTTTATAGGGTTCACCAAATACATTTTCAAATCATAAAACTTGGTGTTTGGGGTCAGAGAGTTTAAATCAAAACATTTCCCAAAGGTTTTCTTCCAAAAGCATTTTTAATACATAAACATTATTTTTATTTGACTAGAAGTGTTTTAAATCAAAGATTTATTCTTTTGCTTCACCAAATACATTTTTGAAACCACAAATTAACTTATATGGTCAGTAGGTTCAAAACAAACCATTTGCCAAAGATTTTATCACCAAAATTATTTTAGAAAGAATTTTATACTCAAAATGTGCCTACACAAGTTTCTGCAAAAAAAATAAATTTAACAGAAGCAATTTACTAAACAAAGGGCATGGTTGTAAATTATTTGTTTTGCTGAATCCATTGATATAAAAGTTACAAAATTTGGACGTGTGGTTTGAAAGTTATGCAATTTACAAATTTGGTCATCTAATAGATAAGTTTCTGTTTTAAAAACAAACTCCAGGCCACGTGGTGCGATCTTATTGACCAAAAACGTTTCGTGCGGATCGACCTATCTGGTGTGTTGGATCTAAGTTTAATCGCGCGGCTCAGGTCCACCCATACCCTTTCGAGTTAATTCTATTCCTACGCGTCCGATTCAGATCCAACGGTTCTCAGCAACGACCCAAAAGCAGCGGCGACTGGCGGCGGAGCTGGCGAAATAGGAAGCAAGGGGGTAGAGGAGTAGCTCACCAGAATCGCCACGACGTACTGGTGCTCAATGTGGTCGCGAGGAGGCAAGGGGCGCACGGGGTTGGCAGTAATCGCTTGCCGGAGTTGTCCCTGGCGTCGGGCTTCTTTGTCTGTTGTCATTGGTGAAGATACGGTGCCCGCTAGAGGAAAAGGAATCTTCCATTAGACGCGCAAATACGAGGCGAGTACGGGATTGTCAACGAGAAGGGGAGGCTCGGTCGGAGTTTACCTGGAGAGCTCGTCGGATCAGTGACAGACGGCGGCGACATGCAGTGGTCGTCCTTGCCGATGTTCTGGGACAAGCGCGGGCAGGTTGGGGGTACTGGGAGACGCGTACGGTGATGGCGAGCAAGCTAGAGTGGTCGAGGGGGCAAGGGGCGACGCGGAGCTACCGGAATTTCTCGCGGAGCTCGTCGGAGCAGTGAGGGCGCAAGCTCGAATTGGGAACAGCCCGGTGGCAGAGAAGGAATGGGGTCTGGGGGAAAACGGAGAGGGGAGAGGGGCGATTAAGTGACCGTGGTCAGGGGGAAAGAATAACGCGGCATTGATGTGAATTTATCACGCGAATCAATCAGCAGAAAACAGGAGAAATTTGGGGGAGGAGCGGGTCGCGCTGGGGAAGACGCTGACGTGGTCATGGGGTCCGCCTGTCGGTTAAAGAGAGAAGGGGAAGGTGGGTCCAGTTAGTCAGCGACGCTGCGGGTCAATTCGCGAGTGAAAAACGATTCACTGCGGGTGGGGTGGGGAGATGGGCTTGCTGGGCCAGTGGGTCTTGCTAGGCTGGGCTGCTTTTGTTTATTTTTTTGGTACAGATTCCTTTTCCCTTTTCCATTTTTATTAATCTGTTTTGATTTTGATTAATCAATTCAAACAACTTTTGAATTTCAAACTTCAACCAAACTTTGAGTATATTCAAATAATGTTTAATAACACATTTTGAAGTCAAATTTTAGAATAAAATATTTATTCTTTTTAGGGGATATTAATTAATTAAAATAGGCCCTTGTATGAATTCAAATAAGATTTAATAATGTTTTTCAAACTCCATTTGAAATCTAAATCCTTCCAAATCTTTTCAGTAGGTTTTATTTGTCTATTTGGATATCAAATAATTCACCTTGAATTATTTGGAACACCTTGAATTATTTGGAATGTTTTTAATATGATTTATTAATCATTTAAAATTGGGTAGTTGTCTTTATTCCAATGAAATTAAATATAGTTTTAATTCCATAAATTTTATTTGGAAGATTTCTTTGATCTTATTTGAGTTAATTAAATAACTTTTATTCCACTTGGGTAAATTCCAATTATTATTTTCCCATGATTTAATTAATCATTTCAAATAGGGATTTTATCTTTATTCAAATAGAATAGGATTTGGTTAATGCCCCTTTTAATTAATTTGAAAACACTTTATCCATTATTTTATTTCGATTTGGATTATATTCATTCCATTTGCTTATGGATTAGGTCAAGAGTTAATTTGGCCTTTAAATATTCCTCATTTAATATTTCTTTCTTTATTTTATAAAATCCATATCTTTTTATTTATAGATCCAAACTTGGTGATTCCAATTTGTAAAATCTTATTTAACATTTGTTTATCCTTTTAAATCCCTTTAAGATTATTTGCTCACCATTTGGTATGGATTTCTAGATAGATGCTTTATTAGCTTTGGAAATTCAATTTCCTTATCTTATTAAATTCATAAGATTTTATCTATGGCTCCAAATTAAGTGAAACCAATTTCTATGGTTTTATAATATTTCTATTTGTCTTTCTTCTTCATTTGTAAATGTTTATTTATAAATTCTTATATGGGTCAAGTCCATGGTCTTAGAGATATCTTGGAAATGTTTTCCTTCCATTAGGGTTTTAGGATTTTGGTTTATTTTCCAAGTGTTTATATTTCCAGATGCATTTATGAAGAATGCATTTCACTTGATTTGAATTTAGTTAGATTCAAGCATTGACCAAAGTTTTTTCAAGATGGGATTTTAAGTTTTCATTTAGAAACAAAAGTTTCTTTTCACCCTAAATTTCAACAATCATTTATTTTGTTTATTTATTTTTCACATTACAAGATTTGGAAAATCTTGGGATGTGACAACCTAGGGGCAGATTTTCTGGCCCTGAAGAACCAGTTCAGCAATAGTCTCATGTTATCAGCTCAGATCAAGATCAAGGGGCAGGGTAGTAGCCAAGACAAGGATCCAAGTGCTGAATCAAATCCATCAAGAAACAATAAGGAAATTGTGGCTCGTCGTAAAGCTCGTGCTGATCGGAATCTTCAGTTAAGGGGCCACACTCTAGACAAAGTTGTAGGTGATCTAAGAAGAAGAGTGTCTACTAGAAGAGAACTTGCTAGCTTTTGTGATCATCAAGCACACATTTCAATGGTTGAACCAAAGAAGGTCTTTGATGCTCTTGAAGATCCCGATTGGGTGGTTGCAATGCATGAAGAGCTAAATAACTTCGAGCGTAACAAGGTTTGGAAGCTCGTAGAGAAACCCAAAGAATGCCGCAATGTTATCGGCACCAAGTGGATTTTCAAGAACAAACAAGATGAAAATGGCATTATTGCAAGGAATAAAGCAAGACTAGTGGCTCAAGGATTCTCTCAAGTGGAAGGCATTGATTTCGGCGAATCTTATGCTCCTATGGCTCGTCTTGAGTCCATCCGTATCCTTCTTGCCTATGCTGCTCATCATAATTTTAAATTACAACAAATGTATGTTAAGAGTGCTTTTCTTAATCTCCACTACATGAGTTGGTATACGTCAAGCAACCCCAGGATTTGAGGATCCCAAATTTCCGAACCATGTATACAAACTCGATAAGGCGCTCTATGGCCTTAAACAAGCCCCACATGCATGGTATGAGCACCTTAAAGAGCTTTTGTTAGACCGTGGATTCGAAGTTGGGAAATCGATCCCACTCTTTTTACTAACAAGGTTAATGGGGAGATTTTTGTATGCCAACTATATGTAGACGACATTATTTTTGGCTCTAGTAACCAAGCTTTTAATGATGAATTTTCAAAGCTTATGACTGACAGGTTTGAGATTTCTATGATGGGAGAATTGAGGTTCTTTCTTGGATTCGAGATCAAAAAACTTAGAGAGGGAACTTTCATTATTCAAGCTAAGTACATCCAAGACATGCTCAAGAGGTTCAAGATGACGGATCTCAATGGCGTTGCTACTCCAATGCAAACTAAGTGTCATCTTGAGCTTAATCCAAAGGGTAAAGACGTGGACCAAAAGGTATACCGATCCATGATCGACTCTCTCCTTTACCTTTGCGCATCTAGGCCCTATATCGTGTTGAGTGTAGGACTGTGTGCAAGGTACCAAGCCGCTCCTAAACAAAGCCACTTAGTGGCGGTCAAGAGAATCTTCAGATATTTGGTTCATTCCCCAAATTTTGGTTTGTGGTATCCCAAAGGCTCCAGTTTTTCTCTATGTGGTTACACTTATTTAGATTGGGCTGGTGACAAAGATTATCGAAAATCAACTTCTGGTGCATGTCAATTCTTGGGCAGGTCTCTAGTGTGTTGGTCTTCGAAGAAACAAAATTGCATATCACTCTCAACCGCCGAAGTTGAATATGTTGTTGCTGCAAGTGCTTGTACACAATTATAATGGATGAGGCAAACTTTAAAGGAATATGGTGTCAATTGTGAAAAAGTGCCTTGATGAAGAAGAAGGCCTCCGGGATGATCTCCCCTCCGGCAGGGTGCCGGGAAGAGCTTCAGATCCCCTATCTAGGGATGATGGTGGCGGCGGCTACAGACGGTTTTGTGGAATATTGATCGGGTACTTAGGGTTTAGGCATCGGGGGCTTCTTATAGGCTAAGAGGCGAGGCTAGGAGGCGGTCAGGGGGCCCACAACCTGCCCAGGCGTGGCCTAGGGTGGGCCCACGCCTGGGGGGTGCAGCCGCCCTGTGGCTCCCCTCCGTCTCTCCTCTGGACTCCGTGTTCTCCTCGATAAAATATTGACTTTGGCTTTTGTCCCGTCCAATTCCGAGAATATTTCCTTACTAGCTTTTCTGGAACCAAAAACAGAAGAAAACATGCAACCGACACTGTGGCATATTGTTAATAGGTTAGTACCAGAAAACATATAAAAATACCTCAAAAGTGTAGACAAAGCATGGAACATCAAAAATTATAGATACGTTTCCGACGTATCAATCCTGGAGAAGAGGGAAGAGGCCATCACAGAGAGGGAGGAGAGGCGACACAAATAGAAAGAGGTCGCTGCCAAGGCCTTTGTCGAGATGCATACGAGGTCCATTGAGGTGAAGGAGGCCAACGCCAAGGCCAGACTAATGGAGATTGACGCCAAGGCGAAGTCGACGGAGGCCGAAGCCAAGGAGGCCGATGCCAGGTCTAGGGTGCTGGAGGCCGAAGCCAAGGCCAAGGAGGCCGAAGCCAAGGCCAAGGAAGCCAAAGCCAACATCATGGCCGAGGAGAACGCTATCATGCTCACCGACCTGGATAGCATCGCCGACCCCGATCGTAGGGTTTGGGTTGCGAAGAGGCAGCAAACCATCAAGGCTCGTGATGCCTAAAGGGCAATGGCGACGACAATTGCAACTTTCTAGGCAGAGAAGGTGCCATCTTTTGGACATTGTGTATGATATTGCCCCCTTTTGCACATTTTAGATCCACTGGCCACTTGTTGGTGATGCCCAAAGGGCGATGACGCACGTATGCCATGTTATTTGCCAGTAAATCTGTGTGTCTTTGGCTAGCGATGGCGTCATTTTCAACTGATTTTCATCCATGTCCAGCGATAGCGCCAACGCCCGCCTACGCGGACAAATGGGTCACGCCGCTGGGCGCGGCACGCCGGACAGGCCGGACCCCCTACCCAAATCGACCACGGCCCAGCCCAAACAGACAGAAACAGACCGTTTGGGGTGAACGTGTGGATCGGTCCGGTGGAGATGCCCTTAAACCCAACCCGTATAATAGTGTCCTTTATTTTCATCCTTCAAAAGTGGTCTTTTTTATCCTTATAAACTGGTTTTTAGGGTTGCCCTTTTAAGAGCTCCGCTAGTGATTCTCTAAGGCTGGTTATAGTGAATAGTAATTTATACTAGCAACATGCATATGTTATTAATCTAAACTACCATCTCTATAATGGAAAATAACTTAGTAAGTGTGATAACATGCAATGTCTCATTAGACTCACTTTGCCTTGATACATATGATGTTACAGTAACATAGCTAGTTACTCTATCCATCTCTTTCCTCATTAACTCATTGCCATATAAGCAAAATTGTTGGGTTGGACTCTTAGGCCTTTGACAATGGATGTATCTTACCTCTATATCCTAGGCAATTTTTTTATGTGACACCATATTTAATGATGAAAGAGAGTGATATTATATCTTAGCTAAGAGCAAGTTTAATGGTATAGTCTACCGTTGGCTATAAGCCACTGCCATGTCATCTATAGTCATCACTATAGCCAACAAGTATAATAGTTAACTACAAACATGTACTAATTTATTAGTATATGGCGCACATATTATTCCTACAAAGTGCCTAGGAGCATGTGTTATAGCTGGCTCTTAACTTATAATCAGCTATTCTTCTCTCTCCTCTTCTTTCTCCTCCAACTCAGTGTGAGACCCTGGCGCATGGCTCAATAGAATTGATACCGGAAGCTCATTCGAAAAGAACTCTAAGGTTAAGCGTGCTTGGCCTAGAGCAATTCTAGGACGGGTGACCGACCGGGAAGTGGGTACCGGGTGCGTACGAGTGAGGACAAAGTGCGTAGAAAAGACTAGTGTTGGTTTGTAGGGTTAGTCTAGAGATTCTATTGAGCTGCCAGAAGTGACATCCGTCGGTCCGGAGTGACCGGGGTGTTAAAAGTGGTATCAGATCCGACCCTCGTGGTTACATGGGCGTGTGAGGGTCAGTGGCGAACATGTGTAGCATGGCGCGTGTGGTCCGGAGTAGACACGACATGGCAATATGCTGGCACTGGACGCACAAACGTGTGCCAAGAGGGGACATTCCAGGATTATGGTTGGTCGACGAGGACGTCGATCTTCTAAGGGTGGGTGTATGTAAGATCCTGGCGCATGGCTCAATAGGATTGATAAAAAACCTATACCAACAAGTTGCAACTTTTTTTTTGAAAGCTCATTCGAAAAGAACTCTAAGGTTAAGCTTGCTTGGCCTAGAGCAATTCTAGGATGAGTGACCGACCGGAAAGTGGGTACCGGGTGCGCATGAATGAGAACAAAGTGCGCAGAAAAGACTAGTGTTGGTCTATGGGGTTAGTCTAGAGATCCTATTGAGCTGTCAGGAGTGACAGCCGTCGGTCTGAAGAGACGGGATGTTACACTCAACCAAAATATAGTATTTTATCTTTTATAGTCAGTTGATGTCACCTTATTATATTTGCTCTAAGCTACACCTCCCGTACTCAATCATAGGCAGAAAAATTGGCTAGTCCAATCCTATACATGCATGAGCCCTAAATTATTAAATATATGAACCCTTTAGATACACCCTTAAGAAATAACTCTTGGAGTGACCGTTTCTTAGAATATGATAGTAGTGTCTATGATAACGCACTAAGAAACAGTTCATTGTGAAAGGGTTTAGTTACTATGACCAGACTAATAAAACAAATCGGGCTAGATTTGCTTTTTCGAATTACTAATAAGGAGCAAACTCACGAATTCGTTTTTCACAATGAAACTAACAGGTCTCTAGGATTTCATTATAGAGTCATAGAACCTCCAGCCCGTGCTAGAATTTGAATCAACGAAGAGGCAAACATGCAACTTCAAACCGTATGTACGTAGGTACGCGACATGAATGTACAGCGACCATTAAGCAATCATGGACTTACATGGAGTACTTAGGTATCCCCGGTCCCAAAATCCACTACAGTGTCCTCTGCAAACTTTTTCCAATCTACTGTACTACAACACTATGATGTATCCAGGCCAGGAGCGATAAAATCAAGCACATTCGCGCTGGTATTGATTCACCAAAGCGAGATACCGGACGCTCACAAATCAACAGCGCCGCTCGCTGTGGCACGTTCACGGAGGACCACGGACTACAGTCTACTAGAGATCCGGTGGTCAGTCGGCACGCCAGAGCAAGCCAGCCGTCCTGTCTTACGTGTGCCCAGCAGCCCAAGAACGGCACTGAGCGCAAACAGCACGCACGGTCCGCGTTACCGCCATGGGAGTGCGGCCGGCAGCTTGGCCCTCTGTAGCTCGTGCGCCGGAGCGGCGACACTGTTGGTAGTGGACTCGCCAGTGCGGCGCCTGCATGCGCGCGTCCGACCGACTCCGTGGTTGGCCCGCCGGCCGCCTGTGATCTGTGCGCGTGTCCCCAGCCGGCGAGCGCTGGCCTCCGCCTCGCTCCGGTCCAAATCGCGGCAGATCGCTACCTGTTCTCCCTTGTCCCGTACGCGTCCCTGCCGCTCTCCTTCGGGCTCCGTCGTGGGACAGTGGAATCTGGCCACACTGGCCACCGGCCGGTGAAGTCCAAAACCAAAAGCGAGTTAGCTTTGTGAAAGGTGGACCTCCCCTTCTTCCTCGCGCATGGGCATGGGGTGACACAGGCTGATCGCGATCATCGCATGACTCACATCTACATCATGCCAGGTTCGCGATGTCGTCTTCTTTAAGTACACGGGCATGGATTATGCTTTTGAAAAAACGTCTTGGCTGGGACCCGCCTGCATGGGTCAATGCGAGCTCATGGAATGGAAAAGGGTTAGGCCTTGTTTGATTTATATGATAGAAAAAGTATAGAAATAAAAAAAACATAGGATTGAGATGTCATGCCGAGGAATCTTGTTTGATGTAGCAAAAAAAAATTTCCATAAGGTATGATCTAATGTTTCTTTCCTATAAGAATTGCACTACAAGATTCCTATAGGATTAATTCCTATAAGATATGTTCCTATGGATCAAACAATAATATAGGAAAATTTTTCATAGGATTCAGATCCTACACAATTCCTATGCAATTCCTATGAATCAAACAAGTTCTTAATGGACAAACGGGTCAACTGGAGCCGGAGGAAAGGAAAGCTGTCACCTCATCAGATAGTATGCAGCATGCATGCATGCGGTTTAGTTGTCGCGTCATGTGAGTGCGCGAGCGACGTGACACTGGCTGCCACCAAGATCTTCGGTGCGTGAGATTGGTAGGATATGACTTGGACTTTGCCTGTTCCCCTGATTGTGCTCCTACGTACTTCTCGTCGTCCCCTCGCTCTCTGTTTTGTGGATGGCTGCATTTCACCAAAAAATCGATCCCCGACTACATAGAGTCCTATATTTTTTTTGTAATTGAAAACTTGATTTCAACGTATCAAAAAATTATTTAAAAAGTTCTGCACCTAGATAATGATGTACTCTACCGTAGAACAAAGTCTCAATCCGAAATTCCTTATATTTTGGTTTCAACAAAATCAACAAAAACCCACAGAATTTGGTGGTTTGAAAATTGAGATTGTTCACTACTTTAGAGGTTAGATTTGGCATTTTTTTGTGCGGACCAAAATACTGGATATTTTGAAGTGAGACTTTTTAAAGTTTTAGAGCACATTATTTCCTGCATCTAGAATTTTTTCTCAGAATTTTTTGAAAATTTAAAATACAAATTTCTAAAGGTTCAAAAATAAGCTCCATTGCTCCCGTCTCAGATCTCACAAAGGATGTGGCATATATATATATATATATGTGTGTATATATATATATGTGTATATATATATATATGTATGGCATGATGCTCTGGTGCTCAATGTAATCAGCGACACAAATGCAATCCAGAGTTGTTCGAACGAGACTGTGTGAAGTATGTCAGGTGGCATTGAATCACCTACAAGTGTGTCCTATACTTGTGGAACTGATGTATGAGCGAATTAACGTAACCTTGACTTACATCGGGTACATATCAAATACATGAGTTGATGAGCAAGACCTTCCGCAATCACCATGGTTTTCAAGCGTAGCCGACTCGATATGGCAAATGATGACCCGAGCTGAGGTGCTAAACAATACACCTTGGTCATCCACAAATAGCATTGGCAACACAAGAGGTGCTGGTCTTCCGAACAAACACACCGACCTGGATCTTACGCTATCAGGACTAACATGCAACTCCTCTAGCCCTATCTCCTCACCCAGAAAGCACACGATCATTGACTATGATGGCGTAAACCATACCAAGTTCAGTGATGTAATAATTGATAAACCCGACCGCTGAGAGGGAGGCCTAGAATTATGGCCACCGCTAGGAATCGGACGCCGATCTTATCTTCCCGTCGGACCACTAGCGTGTTGTAGGATTAAATTGATCTGATGGTTAGTTTGCACGTAGGATTTGCACTAATTGCTAGCCGCTTCCGTAAATCATGCCATCCTTAAATCTTGACTCTAATTACGTGAGATTAACTCCCTATTTGAACTTTTATTCCTGATTTTAAGAAACAAAAGTTCCGACGATATGCATATCTGCTTCCAACGCAACAAATCTTGTTTCCAAATGGAAAGCGAATGTGCTCCCAACACAACTGAAATTTGCTTCGACATGAAAGACACTTTGTTTTCTTTGCAGATTTTTGTTTGTTTCTATAGATAGGAGAGCTTGCTTCTATGTTGAAAAAAGATCTTGCTTTGAGTTAATATATATAAGTTTGTGTCTTATGTATAACATATATATTGCTTCGAAAGCATCAATGGACACGATTAAATTATTGCTTCCAACCAATTAGAAATATGTTTCCATCAATACAAATAATTCCATTTCACTGTTACTCATGCTTCAAACAACTTAGATATGTGCTTGCGATAAAATAAAATGTGCTTCTAGCTAACGGTGACAATGCTTCCATGGAGCAACAATTTCGTTCCATCCATGCTTTCTTCTATACGGTACACAACCATGAAGTCACGGCCTTAAACGTGCACGATCATGTCACCATTGTGGTACTAGAGTAAGTTGTTCATTGCAGTGCCGGTGCTTCAAACAGTAGAAGTTGACCTGCATAAACTCCGGCCTTCGCCCATCGTATCTGCCCTACCATCGAATAGATCCCTCACATTCTCCTTGGTTGCCATCACAACCCTCTTTTGCGGTCAATGACAACCCATGCGGTGCAGTCGTGTCTCATGCTTCTTCCGCCGACCAGAGCTGCCACCGGATTGAAATAAGAAGTTTGTCGTCTAAAAAACAAACAAACAAGGGTAGAAATGAGTACACCAAAACAACAAAATAAAAAGGCCAGTCCATGAAGTGGCTAATCCTCCAAATCTTTACCCAAATCACTAGCAAATTGCTTAAAGCAAAACATAGTTCCATTTGAAGCAATTACATGTTTGAGTGGAGTGTTTGCTGAATTAGTGTGAAACAAAAGGTGTATAGCTGAAGCATATAATTTAACATTTCAAAAATAACAAAGTGGGATGGAAGCATACAATTACTTACACTAAAAATGTCTTGACAATAATGCAATGTCAAAATTGTTAATTAGGAAGCATATAAACAAGGTGGAAGCAATTAAATGTTTGAGTGGAAGCATATAAAAACATATCAGTTTGAAAAAAAATACACTCTAACCAGAGCACACCTCAGTTCAATAGTGCATGATCAATTGCTATTTTCCAGAACTTGTACTTCACGATGAAAGAAATCCAGAACAAATCGAGCAAGGACATGACCTGTGAACCTGGCTTGGTGGACTTGTGCATGCCTACCGACTACCGCCGCTGAGCATATGGAATAAATTACCGCTACTGAGATGGGAACATGCATGATGGGATCTGCTGCCAAACTTCCTCAGACATCATTGCCTGATGATAGGATCGGTCGCCGCCTTCTAATTGGGATTCCCGCCGGTTGTTGGAATAGATGGTGCAGGTCCTGTTAAGAAGGCGTTAGGCGTTGCTTGAGTGCTGGCGGCGGAGCCACCTCTAACCCGGCCGCGCCGGCCGATGGCGGTCAGAGATTCCTCAACCATGATTCTCTGCGGAGGAACGCCATGCTTGCCGGAGTCGATCCTGGCGGAAGCGCGTCTCTCTACCTTGATGGGGTGTGCGGCGAGAGATGAGACACGACGGGATAATAAAATCGTGATGGAGAGCAGAGGTGCCTAGCAGCATATCGATTTAGACGGAAATTTTTGGATTTAGGTGGGCAAGGTGCGGCGTTAACGGGCCTAATTATTTTCCCGTGGAAAGGAACGCTGGTATAAGGCCGTCGGATTTGCGTCCCATCGGACTGTGATGTATAGTATTTACCTAGAATTATTCTATAGTTTAAGCTCGTAAGCAAAAGCAAAGACTTTCAGGCCATCTGCCGTGCACGCTGTCGCTGCTTGTGGGCCGGGGTCACCTCGCGTGTGGTTGTCCCCTCTTTTCGCGTCGTCTCTGGAAATCTCGTGTGCCCCTCTTCCAGTCTCCCACATCCCTCCACCACCAGGGCGACCGGATCTGCCCTATCCTCTTTGACCTCCTCGCTCTCGCCAACGGCATTGATCCGGGGAAGAGCCATCGGCCAACAGTTTCTTCTCCTCGAGATGAGCCAGCTACGACACTCCTCTTCGTTGAAATCACCCATTACTGGTCATCGTCGCCACCGCTCGCGCCTCTCCCTACGACTACACCCAGTGTACGCCTCTTCTTCACCCAAGAGGTAGCAGATGATAGGTCAGAGTGTTGCCTGTGACACCAACACGACCATAGTCGACGCGGCATCGACCACACTAAGATTTTAGCTCTTACGGGATCCTCGCGCAGGTGCCTCCATGGCAGCTCAGTAAAACGAGCTTTGCGGCGGCTCCTGGAACACGGCCACGACGAGCACGAGTCTAGCCACCACCAGCACGGAGATTCCACCATCCAGGTACAAATTCTATCCACTCGATCTGGTATCCTTTCTCCCAGTTTTTATGTTCCTTTCTAGGTTTTGTTAAGTGGTATCAGCTGCTCACTATCGAGCTATTTTTGCTTTGGTTCCTTGCAGGTTTCTATTTCAGTCCCACATGAGCACGCAAGAAAATTTGCAGCACCGCTCCTGCTATTCTTCAGCACTTTCAGATCTCGCCGCACAATTTATAAGTCAACCAAAAAGAAAGCTTGGTTTGGTTACAGCCTCGGCTCGACTCCAATTATTAAGTCAGCAAAGATATTAGTAGTAACTTTAGTCTCAGATAGATGGCGTTAGGTCTGAGTCAAAAATATGAAGGATTGCACCACAAATATAAATGGCATATGGGGTGTGATTATTTTGTTACAGTTAGAGTGTCCTCATCCACATTGTTGTATCCTGAATAAGATATTGCTTTCGTCCGTAAACCTTCTTAGCTCCCCTGACATCAAATATGCTATGTACGGTTTCATATTTTGGATACTTAAATCACATTCTATTACCACATTTGAGTATCCACAAACATAAATATGAGATGCTCTACACTAACAGAACCACAACGTTGCTACTTGGTTGAGGACGATGGTCTGCTGTCACTAAGGTCATGCCTGCTTCTCTTCCTTAGGAGACGTCTGGGTATGCTACAAATTTGGTACATAGAGTATTAATCAGTGCATGTGTTCTATTTTTTTCCCTGCAGTGTCAGTTAATTTTGACCCGTCACAATTGAGCTGGTGATCTCTGGAGGAAACATTAATTATAATCCTAGGATATTATGGCCAACTTTTTTTATCCTACGAGTATTATTCATTTTAACTGTTCTTCATCTAAGCAGTGGGTTTGTTGAACTGTGCATCTTTTTGGTTTAACTGAACTCATAGAAACTTGCTAATTTTTATCATTTCCTTTAGGTTGTGGCTTCATAGGGTAATTAATCCAACCTTTGCTACTGTTTGAACTTCATTTCTTTGATTAAATAAATTGAGCAATGCATATGTTATATGTTGTTCACATATTTAAATTTACTCTGAAGTCCGCATGTGAGATATATTCAGTCATTTTTGTTACTCTTCTAACAGGTTACAATCACTTTCCCCTTGACATATGAAATGAGCAATAGTTTTGGGTTGCTTTACTTGTGAGTGCAAACATTAGCAGGGGCTAAATCGAGCTAAAGGATTAGCAGAAATAGTTATCTAATTGTTGACATATCGGATACATTGAAGAGGTCAGTAGTAGGTATGCTTAAAAATATTTGTGTTTTCACTCCGATTGTGAGATTTCATAGTAACATTATTTCTAATTGAAAAATGTAGCAATAGATACTCAGAAATAAATTGTGGATTTTATGCAAAAAAAATACCATCAAGGTTTATAAAGCTGAAATTGTTAAAACTGTAGTGACGGTACACGTGAGGGATATGAATGAGCTTCACATGAAGTACTCTGGTAGCGACCGTGTAGATTTTAAAAGGTTAGGATTTTCTCTGTTCCATTGTATTGGTATTTCTTAAGTTTATTTATTATGTGAGAATTTTTACGTTTCCCCTGTTTAATAGTCTCAGAATGGGAAATATATTCTAGAGTTAGAGGAAATAAGAGCTAGCTGGTTGTGGAAGCAAAGAAGTAGTAAAAAAAACTAGGGTCTAGAGATGAGTTCTTGCAGCAAATTGTTAATCAGAGCGATATGATAACCAAAGTGATCGGTAGTATTTTTTGGTGGTATTTTCTCTGGATTGTCTTCTGTTCAGCTATACAAGTTTATCAAGTTTATTTCCTGACATTTTTTCCAAGGGAGTCTTTGAGCCTAATCACAGGTTTGTTTGGTGTCCACGTGCTATATTCTTTGTTTTTCCCTCATATCTGTGTTGTTTTATGGTTTCATGGGGATCCTTTTGTGGGTCCTATATTTTTACCTTTTCTCGATAAGTATGCGCCGGTTGATGCTGTCTCCTCAAGCGTTGTTGTTTGCGTCCTTAGCGCCAACAACGTCTCCTTAATCATATATCTATGTGTTCAGCAAATCAGCCATCAACTCCTAAAAAATACTTTGTAGCCTTTGCATCTCGCCGTCAGAGGCCAGTCTGCTGCCCGTAGCACTACCACTTGCTCTACCTCCAGGTATGCCTGTGTCGATGTTGTGAAATTCAATTTTGTTGATGTGTTTAGTTCGGAGGTAAAAGAATCGTTGAGGGAATCCATTGTCTGATCATGTTACAATTACACACTTTGACCTTGACAAGGCATCCCTACCTATGTCTAATCATATTTCCCAACCCTAGATGCCTAACGTTAGTGACCTTAGAACTAAAATATCTCATATTTGTTTCTCTAGGCGACTGAGCAGCTTATTGCTGATGATCTTGGGGTTAAGTGATTCGTTCATATGATAGCCAGAAGTATCCTTGCTAGGACCTACTATACATTCTCTCATATGGGTTGACTCGTATGGTGTCAACTTCATTTCAATCATCTCATCAATTTTTACCAATAATTGTTCAGTTTTTGGTGTGGAATGCATTGGTGGAACTGGTCCATCCTCACACATCTATTACTGGTCTTTTATGGACTATCCACACTCCTCCAACTTCCTCCTTTTACCAACTCTAAATAAGTATATCCTTACCCCATTGTTCTTTTATAGTTCTGCTAAGGAACTAATTTATTTTGCTGTATGAGTCAGTATAAAAAGTTTGTACATGTCAATTTTATGTGTCTCATCTTGTTGTTGTTTGATTTTCCATACCAACTATATATGCTACATCTTTGCGGTTAATATTCTCTTAAATTCCTATTTATCGGTTGATTCAGTGATGAAAAAGGGGCACATAAATTACAGTTTACATTTTGATTTCTTATACCAACACACCATCTGGGTTATTTTTAAAATGACCAACTATTTGCAATCTTCCATACAAAATGTCACTAGGAAATTAGCACCAACTCCAGAGTGCAGTCAAATGAAAAGAAATAGTATGTTACTTGCTCACTAAGGTTTTATAGTATGAGCTGTGACCATGAATCCTCCTAATTGTTCATCCCAATAAGTAAATAAGTATGAATTTTGTTGTCTAAGATAAACACTTTTTTGTTTCAGTTCTTCTGTTTCTATTGATAAAAAAGGTACTGATTAAGTATCTAATGCTTCACTCATATACATGTTAACAAAGTTCTTTTTTCTAATATTGGATTTATGTAGGTATATTGATATACAAGTGTCAAAAAGAACATTATATCTTTCAGTATTGTGTGTTATTTTCTTTTAGATCACATGGCAAAAGAGTACTTTTTCTCTAGAGTTTCAGGGATTAAAACCAATGAAGTGGATTGGGATGGATTGGAAAATAAAATCCATCTTAGTTAAATGATACCCTCTTTTTTTCTGTTTCAGTAGATGAAACATGGTTTATGTACATATGTAATACAACATTGTATGGATTTTATGTAAATATGCAATAAAAAGATGTATGGGTTGAAATATAGTTGTTCCAATATGAAACTAGATGATCCACTATACATGGTACACCAAAAAAAATTTGGTTTTAACATTTTATATGTTTTCCTAGGTCTACCTAGCCGGTTAGGTTGTGGCAAGACGCCATGCAGACGGCGGGGCGAAGCCCGCCTGTTCGTATAGTATTAATTCATAAATAGCTTTTTTTGCATGCAAACCAGATTGGGCCATACTACCTCGACAAACTCTTCATGGACGAGCATTTCCAACAGAAAGGGAAGCCATTTCTTCGCATCAATGTAATAGTTCACTCGTATGTGTTTGAACAATTCCTCATGGACTCCCAAGTGCATTGGTCCATGTTACACTCTAGCATGAAATGTCGACAAGAGTCCTTTGGATCATTACCGATGGTGTAGGAGTCCACAATCAACATATTCCACCTTTGAAGAACCTAGTCGTTTGGTAGAGATTTATTGGATAATCCCTAGAGGAAAACAATAAGTTTTCACAAAACATTAGTTTTAGTTTCCACTCACGAACCGTTGTTTCTCTACCATATTTTAACTAGAAGTTCTAGTCTTAGTTCCGACTCACAAATCGTTAGTTCTAGTCTAGAACCCGCTCTCCCACAATCCAATCGTCTCGTGCTCTTTTAGCATAAACAAGCATGTTGTATGCAAACCTGATTACAAACACCGGCGCCCTTCTTGGAGGCCAAAAGGGTCATGGCCCTCCCCTACTCAATTGCAATTTGTACTATACTATTTAGTATTTAGTATTTTTGACCATAGAAAACATAAAATACTTTGAGTTAGCCTCCTCAACTATCATCTAATGTCTTTTAGCCCCTCCTATAATGATGGTCAAGGTCCGCCATTGATTACAAACATTCACTTACTCTACGCAACTCCATGCACAAAAATCATCATTTCACATATCACAGAGAGGGATAAAACGAATCACCTCGACGTCTATGGTAGAGACAATGTGTTAAATTTCTCCTCATTTGATGATCATGTTACCCGGTCAATAAGGTCAGAAACTGAAACACAGAAGGTTTCTGAGATACAGGCAGCGTGTGACCCTTTTTTTTTTTTTGAAAAACCATTTTGTCACATCCTTCACATATGGCACGCCAGATCTTTGACGATCTTGTTCAAGTTCTCGTGGAGATAGTATCACATCCCATGAAGATGGTGGTGTTAAAAGAATAAGGTTTTATATATACGGTCTTTCAAATCTTGGTTCGCCAGATTGATTTTGTTTTTTTCTCAATGGTTACCGCGAGAAGGATTATTCTCGTAAAATGTCCTGACTACTACGTCTTTAATAATAGTGATTTGTACTCTCAATTCGCCAACGATGTCGACCAAACTATTCGGTTGCTTTTCCTAAGAATATTATTGGTGTACCCTTACCTATCGTTGATTGATTACACTAATAGCCACACGTGTGTACATAATCTTACCACTGTGATACAAACTAAAATTAAGGAAAAACCCTAATTAGTACTCATAGGTCGTGGTTTGGTAGCGCCGGTTTATGGTTGCCTTCACAAAAATGGATATCTCTAATTGTAGGGCAAGTAATTTGAGACAGAGGAATACACGATTGTGTCTTAAAAAAGGTTGAATATCTCAGAGATTTGCTGGGTTTTTTATTTTATAATTGACGTATATGTACCCTTATCTCTACTGCCTAAAAAGAATCTAATGTTTCGTTTCCTGTCACACGGTGTTTCGCTCGATTTCATCCATCGCTTCGTCGCTCCCACCGTCTGACGTTTTGTCCGCTCTCCCGCAAACCACACCTCACCTGAAAACGCATTTCTTCTGTACTACGTTCGTCCTTCGTCCTTCGTCCTTCGTCGGACTTCCCCTCGCCAGTCGCCACAAGGTCTTTCCCCTCTCACGCAGCGCCGCCCTCATCCCCCGCCCTCGCTCCCCTCTCACGCGACGCTCCTCTCCGTCCTGCCTCAAAGCCATATGCGACACCGCTCTCGCAGATGCTCCCATCCAGCCTCGCTCCGACCGACCATCCGTCGCCGCTCTCGTAGCCTCCCCCCAGCCGACCAAATGCCCCTTCTCTCACAGTCCCTCTTTCCTCCTCCACCCCTTCTCCATCTACCCACGTCGATTAGCCTCCCCTTCCACCACTTGTCGATGGCTGACAAGCCGCCTCAGCCTGACCCGTCCCGAGGCAACGCTGACACCGACCTCCTCCACGACCACGCCGCCGCCAGATCCGCTCCCCGCTGACCAACGCCTCTTTACCAACTCTGAAGAACTCTAGATCTGTTCAACTGTCCAGTTCAACAGAGGTTATTGGATTTGGGTTTAAATCAATCGATTCCAATCATAGTTGTTGGTGGGGTGAAGATGATGCGGTCAGAGTCAAAAATTTGGTGGGGTGAAGATGATGAGATCGTCGTGGAGCAATAGGAGCCCCACGCGACTGAGGAGTTTGCTGGCGTCTGCACGCCTTACGCTGTCCTGCACGTAGTTGTGCCCCTCCTTGAATCCATATATTGGTAAGATTGATTTCTAAGCTTTTGTGTGTGAAATCAACGATTCTAAGTTGGTAGTCTACTCAGTACAAGATTAATAGAAATAATATATTCAAGCTTTAAATAGTAATTTGACTTGCTGATCTGAAAATAGATCACTCAGTACCTCTACTACAACCATATACACTCTATAATAAGTTCCATTGTTTCCCATGTTTTGTTGACTCTGAAAAGATATCAATTAACATTGTAGGTCAATGCCGGGCAGTGTGTGCAGAGGCCCATCAAAATCAGAGATGATCATCACACCATGGTAATGAACATCATATGTACTGCCCCTTCTTCTCTCCTACTGCTGGTTCTTTTGGATTGTATTACCATCGATAGTTACATGAAGAAAATACAAGTGCATTTTCTTGATTTGATGTCACTTAGATGTACTTATATTTTACATTCTAGATTCATACTGCAATTTTTAGTTGCTATATACCCTCCAGTTAACCTTTTATCACCGGTACCAAGTATTAAGCAAATGCAATCATCTTTTGTTTTATAAAATCATCTTTATTGTCAGGTTTGATTCTTCTATTTGGATCTGCCCTTAACCTGTACTTTAATTGTTGTGTTGCTTATTGA
The DNA here is from genome assembly GCA_916181665.1 of Avena sativa. Taxonomy (NCBI): domain Eukaryota; kingdom Viridiplantae; phylum Streptophyta; class Magnoliopsida; order Poales; family Poaceae; genus Avena; species Avena sativa. The sequence continues at coordinate 428,931,492 of OV702293.1, forward strand.
TTTGAATGAAACAACCAACTTCTCTGGGTACCGTACATTAACACAACAAATTGTCAAACAAGGTTAGTGATGCAGGTGCTTTGTACATATGCAGATTCTATTGGGATGTCGTTCCGATTTATTCTTCAGTACCACAATATGTGTTGAATTCGGTGTTGAGCGGGTTGATGTTTGTTGCAAGGTGTTGATCTTGTAAGGTCTGATAGTTTGCATCACACAAGGTATGAAGCAAAAATTACCTAAATCTTGTGGCAATTTCTGTACTGGTACCATGATGCGAGAGATGCAACAGACTAAGGCAGTGGAGAGGGTGGGATTAGTAGCATTTATTGATTGATTATTCTACGTGTATGAATGGGTTTGCAGCCGTGAATGACTGATGCTTCCGTGTGATAAAAAAATTCAGGTGAAGGAGATCATCATCGACGATTCGAACGTGCAGCGGTTCAAAATCCCCATGACGGTGTGTGGTGACATTGGCCAGTTCCATGACCTGATGAAGCTCTTCGCCACCGGGGGCCATGTCCCCAAGACCAGTTATGTATTCATTCTCTTCTATTGCAGGTCAATTCATTCGGGTTTAGCAAATCTATAGTAATCAGACTTTTTGCCGGAGTTGAAGAGCGGGTTATTGTGCAGATGAAGTAGTTGACGAGCATGAACAAACTATATAGAGAGAGATCGCCGAAGGAGACATAGAGAAGGTGTATGAAAGCACTTTTCATGTAGAAAGCTAGGGTTGGAGGCGCCACCTCTTCAACATGCTTGTCGGTGGCGTGACGGTCCCTCTCGCACCACCACCCCCACGTATTGCAGGTACCTCTGCCATCCTCTGCTTTATCCGCACTCCTCATGTAATTCAACTTTGGGTGTTAGTATTATTCCAATAAACTTTTCTCAATTACTAGATCTGATTATTAGATTGTCCAATGGACATAGCCTACACATCAAGTTTGTGGCAGCAACGAAGGTTCATATATCGGTTGGATTCCTGTGATCATTTTCTTGCAGACCGTGTGCTATATTTTACACTACGCAAGCAAGCTGGAATACGAGGCTCAAATTTATTAGCATTACACCAATATAGAATTAGCACATTTGTAATGACGTACTCTCAACGATAAGTTTTTTCAGAGGGAAAGAACATCGTTTAATTTATTATAGTAACAATATCCGATCATCAATTGTGAGAGAAAACAAGTGTTCCGACCAAAAAAGAAAAGATAGCAAAAGAGCGCTTGCCCCCAATAATATATCCTTTAGTCATGCTGCTTCTGTTGCGCTATTAGAAAAACATAAAAATACTTGAAAGTTATTCTAATTTGTATGCTACCTTAGATTTCAGAGGCTTTTGTTGACATAGACACTGAAATCTGCGCTTGGTATTCAAGTCTACATCAGAATACTTGCAAGAAAACTATTGTAAGTGATGTTCTTTCTTCCAGTTTTCACTTTTCAATACGGTCTTTTATTTTTCTACTAGAATTCTTGAAACCTACTAAAAAAATTCAAGATTGTGGAACAGTTTTCTTGTACTCCCTCCATCCGAAAATAAGTGACTTTGATTTGTTTAGATTCTCATGTATCTAGACGTGTTTTAGTATTTAGATACATGCGAATCTAGACAAATGCAAGTCACTTATTTTTGGACGGAGGGAGTATGAAACTTTGCCTTATTTCTAAAATTTCATATGGAGGAGGAGCTCATGCGAGAAAAACGAATGATTTAGGAATCAGGAGGAAGACCTTATGGCATGTTTCCAAGTTCACTTGTTGTTATCAAATACATTGTTCGACAAAAGCTGCACTTCAGGTTTGATCTTCTATCTTTCTATTCATACTCCAGTGTGATGCATTTGCTTCTATTCTCTTGCTAAGCAGATAATACAGTGTGTAAATTAAAGATGCACCTTAGAGGCGAATAATAATGTCCCAGAATACCATTTTGCATATGTAGTGTTGATATCCTCTTGTGTGTGTGAATTTCTAGGAAGAAAAGGACAAGTTAGTGTCATGATAAAACAATTTACCTTTTGGAGTTTTTCCTTGGCTCAAGAGTTTCACCCTCACCATCAGCGTCTCTCTCGAAGGGATGCTATTACTTTTGTATCCCTGTTAGTATTTTCTTTTTATTGTCATTTTTTCTGTAGGTGGGTAAATAGTTTTTTATAAACAAGTGGAAGTTAATCATATGCTTGTGAAAAACTAAGACTAGATTGATAAAAAATGTTCTTATTTTGAGCAACTTTTATTATTACCAAATGCAACAATTTTTACAGAGGCAACAACTTGTGAGGTACAAAGCTATGTGAACGCTTCCTCTTCTATAGCAGGATTAGGATGACAACAAAAATGATGAAAATCACATGTATGTGCCAGGAAGGAATGAGAAAGATGTTAAGAGTCAGCACCAGTTTAGTGCTTAGGTGTGTTCTAAGAAATATAATTATAACTTTTCTCGTAATACATTTTAAGAGAAATGAAATCTCAGAGCTATTTTTTATACTACACGTAAACATTCATGTGCATTATATTAACATGTGCTGCGAGCAAAAATAGAAGGACAACATGAACCATCTAATCTCTTACATAGTATATGGTGTAGTATATGGTATGCTCTGTATTTTTTCCCAAGGATGGGGAAGGTATTGAAAAATGTTTGGAAATGGAAGCATTTGAAAAGTAACTTAGCTCAAGATACGAACTGTGTGAAGTAATTCGGTTATCTTCGTGGTATTTTTTTGGAAAACGCTCCCCATCCTCCGGACGATGCCATCGTCCGGGTCGCGCCCTCCTCTCCCGTGGGACACGCGTCCCAGCAGGCCCACCACCACCACCGACACCCACCCTTAACTCCTTCGTTCTCCTCCGCTCGATTTTTGGTCCTCTCTCTTCTCTCCCTCAGCTCGCTCCCTTCAGCACCCTGCCTGCCCTTCAGCACCCTGCCTGCCTACTCTGGCTGCCGATGCCTCACCGAAGCAGATCTCGCCGGCCCCTACCCACCAGATTTCGGCCTCAACGCTGCTTCCTCGTGCCCCCCATCTTCGATCCCATGAAGATCTAGATGCGACTGCTTGCTTGCTCGGCGAGGAAGCCAGGGCGAGGCGGAGAAAGCACGGCGTCCTGGTCGATGCAGAGGAGGCTGTCGTCGGTGAGGAAGGAGGAGGCGATCGCCATGGGGCAGGGGGCACAACAGACCTTCTACAAGGGGGTGGCTGGCCCTGCTATAGAGGCACCGCGACCCTGCTACAAGGGGTGGCTGGTCCTGCTACAGTGGCACAGCGGCCCTGCTCCAAGGGGTTTGACGACCCTTGCTACAGAGGCGCGGCGGCGCTGCTACATCAGTGGGTCGACCCTGCTACAGAGGCGCGGCAGCGCTGCTACAATGGGCGGACGGCGCTGCTACAGAGGCGCGGCGGCGCTGCTACATCAGTGGGTCGACCCTGCTACAGAGGCGCGGCGGCGCTGCTACAATGGGCGGACGGCTCTGCTACAAAGGCGCGGCGGCGCTGCTACAATGGGCGGACGACGCTGCTACAGAGGTGCGGCGGCGCTGCTACAATGGGCGGGCGGCGGTGCTACAGGGGAGCCGCGACGCTGCTACAAGGCCGGCTTTGCTACAAGGGGCGAGCGGCCTCTCCGGCGATGGTGGCCTCTCCGGCGACATCGTCTTCTCTAGCGATGGCTCGTCTCCAGGGACGGTTAGGAGAGCGATAGGGGGATAGGTGGTCTATTTTCTTTCGTGGGACCAAGAAGGACGTGGGAGAGAGAAGGAGAGGCTGCCCTTGTTGACCAGTTTAGGGACACGTGTCAGCCTAGGAACCAGGACGATGGAAAGCGTTGTCCTATTTTTTTCTCTCGATGCAATCGCACGGACATGTTTTCTAGTAAATATATAATGGTACTGATTGTAAAAAATATCACCAAAAAGTACTCGCTTTCAGAAAAGTCGAGTCTAATTCTCCTGATCCAATTCGATAGGCGACTCGCGACTCACGCGAGGTGAGAATTCGGTAGGCCCATTTCCACCTACCAGGTGTCCAGGTCGCCACCAGAAATGATTGAAATGCCCATGTTAAAGAGTCGAGACGTGGTTTTAGGCAAACGGTTAAGCCCATCCACAGACTCCAGGATCCGCACACAGACTAAAAACTTTCTATACCTGTACAGCCCACAGCCTGAACCAAGTGGATCACAGCCCATAGATCCCGCGTCAGGCCATCCACAACTATCCATCCCCACGGGCCGACCGTGGCGCCGAACCCGCGGCTGCCTCGCCACCGAATATGCCATCTGTGTAATACAGATTCCACTTGTCATTCGCTGGGAAAAGAAACGTCGATGCGATCTAAAAGAAGCACTCTTAAAACGTCGATGCCAATTCCGCCTTTTCTTCCAGTACAAGAAAACCATTGCTTATTGTCCAAACAAAAATATCATCGATGCGATCGAAGAAAAAACGATAGAAAACTGCAGTAGTAGATGCCAATTCAGCAAAGGCTGCTACGCCCACCCGCTGCGTCGCACCATAAAAGGGCCCCGCCCCCCCTCCTCAAAACCTCCGCAAATTCCCAACTCGCTCTCCGCCCCCAAAACATCTTCTAGATCCATCGCTTTCTCCGACCATGGCGGTGACCATCCAGAGCGTCAAGGCCCGCCAGATCTTCGACAGCCGCGGCAACCCCACCGTCGAGGTACGCGCACCTTAAGCACCGAACTCCGATTCATCCCCTCTCTCTCTCTCTCTCTCTCTCTCTCTCTCTAAGGTGTCGCCTGATCCGGCCGGCTGCTATACGAAGAGATCTGGAGCGCCGATTTGAGTGGGCTCCTCTGTAGGGTTTATATATCTAGTAATGCTAGATACAGCCTACTGTTTCTAGTGCCTGGTTTCGATCTGTAAATCTGTAGCCCCGATTCCACCACGGGTTGGTGGATTGTGCTCTGATTTGTTTATCTCTGTCGGGTTACTCCGATTTGACTGTGATTCTGGTTACGGATAGGGTTTTAGCCATTTTACGAGCAAACCAGTAGATCGGATCATATCATGGCTACGCGTTTACTCTTTCAGCCGTACGATCTATTAGCTTCTTATTAATTTTAGCCTTAGCGAGGCTAGTGGTTTGTTTGTAGCTGATCTGCTGCTCTGAACTTTTCTCTAGCAACGCGTCTCTAACCTTATTATCTTTACAGTAATCATTATTTTTTACCGATTGTTATGACCCGATCTCTGTTATCTCGTGGTCTATTTTGTCGACATGATACTATGTGTCATGTATTTGGTCTTAAGATGTGGTTGTTGCTTTTAGCTTCATATATGTGAATTGTTAATCGTTCCAGGTTTAACCAGCTGCTAATTTTTTTCTATAGCTAAGTGTAAACCTTACTCTTTTGCTGCCAGGTTGACGTGTGCTGCTCTGATGGGACATTTGCGAGGGCTGCTGTGCCCAGCGGTGCTTCAACTGGTAAGTCATTTCCTTACTAGCAGCGCCTTTCTCTTTCTATTGTGGGCAAGCCTTGCTATACTCAGTTTAATTTGGTCAATATCTTGTGGCAGTTTATAGTACGCAGTGGCATCTGCCAATTTTAAGAAGTATCATGTAGTGTTTTCATGGATATCAGTTGATTTATCATGCACTAGCTCATTGCTGTCTACCCTTTTTGTGTGCTACAAGTATTCTTGTGTATTTGGAGAGGAAGTTTAAGAATGTCATGGCATATGCATTTTCTGGTGTACTTTTTATCCTTGTGGCTTCTGCATGTTCATTTTCATGCATTGATATTTATTTTTCCATTGGGATTTGGAGGATTGGTGCTGTTGTTTTATGTCAATCATTTATTTTGAACTTAAACTTGGCTTTTCTTGCCTATATAATAGGTGTGTATGAAGCATTGGAATTGAGGGATGGAGGCTCTGATTACTTGGGAAAGGGTGTGCTAAAGGTTTGTCTTGATTTAGCACATTCTTTTATGTCTTTGTAGCCTGTCATCTCTTATAACTTTATAAGCTGTGATTGCTCCAGTTAACTATAACAATTTTTTCCTTGTTACAGGCTGTTGGCAATGTGAACTCCATTATTGGACCAGCATTGATTGGCAAGGTTTGTCTTCACTACTCCTTTGCCACTCTGATTCTGTGCATAGTACTGTATTAACTTGTGGTTTTGTACATGATCTATTGGCTTTACAGGATCCCACAGACCAGACTGCGCTTGACAACTTCATGGTTCATGAACTTGATGGAACCAAGAATGAGTGGGGCTGGTGCAAGCAAAAGGTATATTTCGGTGTTGGTGTATATGCTGTGATTGTAGTGTTACAAGGAAAAGTGCAACCATTGCATTTTGCTGCTTGTCATTTGACGACTTGATTCTTTTGAAATGCAGCTTGGTGCTAATGCTATCCTGGCTGTGTCACTTGCCGTATGCAAAGCAGGAGCTTTGGTTAAAAAGATTCCACTGTACCAGGTACATATTTCATTTCACTATGTTCTTTCTGGTTATCCCAGAATGTTTGTTGTACTTATCACTGTTTGTGTCTTGTAAACTGCAGCACATCGCCAATCTTGCTGGCAACAAGAATCTGGTTCTGCCTGTCCCTGCATTCAATGTCATCAATGGTGGATCACATGCTGGAAACAAGCTTGCTATGCAGGCAGGACCCCAAACTGGAATTTAAATTAGTAATTTTCCGGAGATTTCTGTGGCCTGTAACTTATGCTCTTCTTCTACAGGAATTCATGATCCTTCCTACTGGTGCTTCATCCTTCAAGGAGGCCATGAAGATGGGTGTTGAAGTTTATCACAACTTGAAGGTCACCTTTAGTCATCCTTTTCAATTAATAGCTGGTAGTTCTGCAAAGTCTTGACAGTTTATACATTTGCTGTTTGGTACAGTCTGTTATCAAGAAGAAGTATGGGCAAGATGCCACCAATGTTGGTGATGAAGGTGGTTTCGCTCCTAACATTCAGGTCTGTCCTTAATATCTTTGGCTTACACCCTACAATGTGACAGAATCCTTCAAAATGGTTTTTCTAATATTACTTAGTTGGATTTATTTGCCTTTTCATTTTTGCTTATCACTAAACATATGGTGATGCTACTAAACATTACTGTGGCACAAAAGTCACTCTTAAATTTGTCTTATCTGTGTCTTGATTAATTCCTTATATTAGGAAGAAACTTTATATAATGGTTGACAGTGTGCTTTATGGCACATTGAGAATTCATTGTACTAGTTACTAATGCATGTCCTCTCTTCGATATCAAAAAATTATTTAGTTGTTCAAATGACAATTATACAAATTGAAATGCATCCTGGTCAACAAATTATCTTGTGAGTATATTTTGTTAATTCTTCTGTCTTTGTGATACTACTATAGGAGAACAAGGAGGGTCTTGAGCTCTTGAAGACGGCTATTGAAAAGGCTGGATATACCGGCAAGGTTTGTTGAACTTGCAGCATGTCAAAGTTAATTTAATGATTATGACACCTTTGTATGACATATTCTATATCATGTGTTAGGTTGTCATTGGAATGGATGTTGCTGCTTCAGAGTTCTATGGTGAGAAGGATCAAACCTATGACCTTAACTTCAAGGAAGAGGTAATGTCAGTTTAATTTTATTTTGATTTTGACGGTCAGTTTATGCTTATTCTTCTGCTTGTTGCAGAACAACGATGGCTCCCAGAAGATTTCTGGAGATAGCCTGAAGAATGTGTACAAGTCATTTGTCAGTGAATACCCAATTGTCTCCATTGAGGACCCATTTGATCAGGATGACTGGGTTCACTATGCTAAGATGACTGAGGAAATTGGAGAGCCAGTGCAGATTGTCGGAGATGACCTCCTCGTGACAAACCCAACTGTATGTACTCTCTCTTCTTCCTTACATAGTCTATCTTTTTATTTGCCTTAGTGCCTTAAATAGTTTATTTCACTCTTACTCACAGAGGGTTGCTAAGGCGATTGCAGAGAAGTCATGCAATGCTCTTCTCCTCAAGGTATGTTTTGTTTGAGGTACTTCCATTTTTATTGTAGCCGATAGCTTTGTCAGCTCAATAATTGTGTATCCGGTTTACAATGTAGGTTAACCAAATTGGATCTGTGACCGAGAGCATTGAGGCTGTGAGAATGTCAAAACGTGCTGGTTGGGGTGTGATGACCAGTCACCGAAGGTACACTTCTGAGTCGCTGAATTATGTTTCTGTACTTCTCTTATCGGAAAAATTCAATTGCTATTTCTGTGCTGCAGTGGTGAAACTGAGGATACATTCATTGCTGATTTGGCGGTTGGTTTATCTACGGTATGTTTCCACATTTTCTTGGAAGGAACTCGTCAGCGCATCCCAAGTTTGTGGTGAAGTTATTTCAACAATCTTTCTTATGAAACAGGGCCAGATCAAGACCGGGGCACCTTGCAGATCAGAGCGTCTTGCAAAGTACAACCAGGCAAGTAGCTTACAGCCATCTTCTCGTTTGTAAACCTTTGATAGTTTTGTAGATGGTTGTTGTACAAATCTTGCTACCAACTTGTGGAGAAGCTCTTGTGTAGTTATTTCTGTTGCTCTTCTTGGATCTTGGTGCTCTTATTAGAGCAGATAAATCTGATGCCTGTTTTTTTAAAATTGGTACAGCTTCTTAGGATCGAGGAAGAGCTTGGAGCCGCCGCTGTGTATGCTGGACTCAAATTCCGTGCGCCAGTGGAGCCCTACTAGATGGATGGGAATTGAAGGAGCTTCTATGTTCCTAAATTTTGTCAAAATGGCACCGTACTATAACTTGCCTGGTTCCTGGATTGTGCTCTGAGGATCTGAGAAATGTTCCCTGTCATGTGGGTTGAAAAAACAATTTTAGTTTTTATATTATCTGTTGCTCACGTATGGGCCTAATAGACTCTGTTTGACCAATGGTGCAACATTATAAAGGCTATAATGTATGGTGGTATTCAATGTTTGGTTTTAGCTAGCATTTGGAAGTTTCTCTATATCCCAAAGAAGGTGGTGTTGTATGTCTTTCAGTTCTCCCTGAAGAGCTGGGATTGTTTGCCACTTCTTTTGGGCTTCTTGGCCAGCTTCGAGCTCATCTTCAGTCTAGCCGTTGGAAGGTGGGAACACTGGATCTTTACATGTTCTTCTTCAACCTGTCTTTGCAGGCTTTTGTGGCTGATGTCGGGAAGAGCTTGTGGTCTTTTAGTTTCTCCTGTTTCAGCCTTTGGATCATGGCCTCCTCTGTTGGTCTTGATATGATGATCGGATGACCTACTTTGTGTTGGGTGTGTTCCCAACGACACTTGTTCAACGTCTATTATATGCTCATCCTTCTGCTATTTTAGAAGTCTATGCATGTATGGTAATCTACACGTTCTTATGCCGGAGCAAGCATAAACCATCAAGGTGTGAGTTGTGGGTTAGAGACTGTGAGTGCAAAGTGCTTTGATGATATTTTAGAGTTGCGTCAATGTTCTTTGTTTGTCTATATTGTTTTGAATTGTTCTATGTGATAGAATTTCTTTTGTCAATGACTTTGAAGTTAACCCTTGTGCCACTGAACCTATATATCCCCATGCCCACATGACCCCCAATCTCATGCTTCCTCTCACTCCCTCTGGCTACATAGCAACACCAAGGTCAGATCATCCGTCACTCCATTCTGCTTTTGCTATAAATAGTTATGTTTTTGTTACATGTATCTGAAAATGGTTTGGTCTAGAAAAAGAATAGACATGCTAGAGTTCGCCGGAGACCTTATAGTAAAAAAAATTCTAATGTAACAAAACCGACTTCGTCAGAGACTCGCAAAAAAAAAACGTCGCCGGAGATCTTGTAGCAAAAATTTATGCTATTGCAGCAAAAACACAGAACGGTTATAGCAAAATGTTTTTTCTAATATAGCAAAGGGGACATTGCCGGAGACTTCCCGCCGAAGATCTCGTAGCAATTCCGTAGAGATTGTTTGTGGTAAAAAATTGTGCGAAAGTAGCAAAAAAATATGAATACATAGGAAAAATAATATGCTAAGGTAGCAATATTTTATTCATATTATACAAAATCCAGACATGTAGCAAAAAAAAATTCATCTTTGTCGCAAATTTACATAGCCATTGTACCAAAAATCCTCAATGCAAAACATGATAGAAGGCTGGCAGCACCACCATATTGTTGAATAAAAGAGCAATTTATCAAGTGAATTAACCAAAATAAACACTAGATAAAACATGAATAGAATAATAGAAATTATGTGAAAAGCGAATACAGATTAAGACAGATAACCAAACGGATTGCAAGTCATAGAACTTGAGATACGATTCAAACAAAGTTGAGAAAGAGGATGTACATCACAACAACAGCAGAGAAACCACCAGTGTTCGCGTTGGCACCGTCGTCAGCCATGTCGTGGAGGAAGAGGTTGCTGATATCGGGGAAGAAGTCCTCGCTGGGAAAGAAGTCGACGCTATCGCTATCCGTGAAGGAGTCCATGATAAAGCCAGTAGTCGCGCCGATAGCGCTCCCCAAAAACCTTATCGCTCTTCTCCCGTACAGGACTCGAAGCAGCGGGGTCTCGGAGGCCTAATGTCCCGGCTCGCGGTGCACGCCGCAAGACGGGATGGGGAAGAATAGGTAGCGCAGTGCTCTGGAACTGGAGACGCAAAGGGATATGGAACTGTGTGTCTAAGAGGAGGCACGACCTCTCTCTTATAGGCACAGAGGAAAGGCAGACAGACTGCGCAGGAGATGAAACAAATGGACGGAAGTTTTGAAGCGAATAGGCGGCAGCCAACCGGACAGCCTCCACTCAGTTTGTATTCATTTCTACTTAGCTCGTATTAAAAGTCCACTCGAGCAAAACATTTTAGCTTCTGTACAACTATTCATATACCATTCATGCGTGGCAAAATAAAGCTCGGCTCGGCGATATTCCCGCAACCCACGGCGCACGCGTCGTGGCAAGGCGTGGCGAGGCGAGCGAGGAGGAGGAGCGCGCATGTATACGTCTTCTCTTCTCAAGCTCGTACAAGTGGTGGAAGAGCTCTCCTTATAAGTTGGTCCAACTTCCACTCAACTAGCAATGTGGGACTAAACATTTGTCCCAGCTCTTGCCTTACATGAATGGCCAAATGGGTCTCTAGGATTTCAGAAATTTATTGGCATATAATAAATGGGCTGGGCCTATTTAGGCAAAAATTCTAACAATCCCCCACCAGATCCCAGAGGCACATGAAGTTTGCCTTTGGTTCCAAAACATTGTTTATATATCGGTACTATAGTGGAGACCGTTAGTTGAACTTCCACCTAGAGCTTTATGTTATACTAGGCCGCAACTTGTATAGTGGACTATGCCTTGAACTGCAAGTTTGCTGCGAACCTAGCTTCACAAGAAGTCTTGACCGATACTAGGCTACCGTGGGACTTCCCCGCGGGTGGAGCTTATGCGTCCTACTCCATGACCTTTCATGAGTTTATTAGAGAGCACCCTACTCTCATAGACTGCGACGTTTTAATAGTTAGACTCATATAGGTGTGTTCTTCAAAAGATGTTATGCATGACAACATCTTTGCTTAAGATAAGCCACTTAGAACACATTAAGATAATAAATCAACCTGCCGTACAGAATAGGAAAGTATTGCATCTTTATGGAGTGGTGTTTATTAAAGTAGGGATACTTTCCTCTCAGCTAACAAACAACTTGTCTCCCAATTCTAATTCATGGGATCTCCGATCACATAGAGTGGTTTACCACTGTGGAAAGCTCAAAATGTGGGTCTCATACCCATCTCCTTCGATGCATTTTCTATCATGTTGCGTGATAGAACCTTTGTGAAGAGATCTGCCAAGTTTTTAGATGTTTGGATATAATCCAATGCAATAACTCTGAAGTTTCTCATTTCCCTGACAGATTTCAGTCTCCTCTTCACATGTCTTGATGACTTCATTTTATCCTTAGAACTATTTACCTTGAAAATCATAGTTTGATTATCGCAGTTCATAAGGATTGCGGGTATTGGTTTTTCTACCACAAGTAAGTTCATCAAGAGTTCATGAAGCCACTCTACTTCAACAGTGGATGTGTCTAATATTGTGAATTCTGCTTCCATAATTGACCTCGTTAAGATGGTCTGCTTGCAAGACTTCCAAGAAACCGCGCCACCAACAAGTGTGAATACATATCCACTCGTGGCCTTTATCTCGTCAGCATCAGATATCCAATTTGAATCACTATAACCCTCTAGTACCCTCGGATACCCGGTATAGTGAATGCCATAGCTCGCAGTGCCTTTTAGATAGCGCATAACTCTCTCAAGAGCATGCCAGTGATCATCTCCTGGATTTGAAACAAATCGACTGAGTTTGCTTACAGCAAATACGATGTCAGGCCTCATGGCACTAGCTAAATACATAAGCGAGCCAATAATTTGAGAGTATCTTAGTTGGTCTCTAGCATTTCCTCGATTCTTTCGAAGCAACAAACTAGGATCATACGGTGTAGGAGAAGACTTGTAGTCTCTATACCCGAAACGACTCAAGACCTTTTCCACATAGTGAGACTGAAGCAATGTAATCCCACCATCATCATCTCTCAATAGCTTGATGTTCAGGATAACATCAGCTACTCCCAGATCCTTCATCTCAAAGGAACGAGATAAGAAATCTTTGACCTCCTTAATTGCATTAAGGTTGGTTCCAAAAATCAGTATGTCATCAACATGCAAACAAAGGATGACTCCCTCACCCCCACCATGGCGATGGTATACACATTTATCAGCTTCATTTACAACAAAGACTGCAGCAGTTAAAGTTCTTCCAAACTTCTCATGCCACTGCTTAGGGGCTTGTTTTAGTCCATATAAATACTTCAACAACTTGCACATTCCTTCTTGACCATTTGTCACAAAGCCATTTTGCTAATCCATGTAAATTTCCTCATCCAACTCTCAATTAAGGAAAGCTGTCTTAACGTCCATTTGATGAACGAGAAGACCATGAGAGGCAGCCAATGAGAGTAATACTCGAATGGTGGTCAATCTAGCAACAAGTGAGTAAGTGTCAAAGAACTCTTCACCTTCTTTTTGAGTATATCCCTTGGCCACAAGCCGTGCCTTGTACTTCTCAATAGTACCATCAAGTCTAAGCTTTTTCTTAAACACCCACTTGCATCCTACAGGTTTGCACCCATAAGGGAGATCAGTGATCTCCCATGTTCCATTAGCTAAGATGGAATCCATCTCACTATGGACGGCTTCCTTCCAGTAGTCAGCATCAAGAGATGCATATGCTTCTGAAATGGAAGTGGGAGTGTCATCCAAAAGGTACACAATGAAATCATCACCAAAGGACTTTGCAGTCCTCTGGCTGTTGCTCCTTTTAGGAATTTCATTATCATCCTCCTTAGGACTTTCAGAGTGTTCAATTGGAATGGTAGGTTCATAAAAATATAGAAAATTCCTGATTAGATGAACTAGGTATCTCCGGATTTGATGAGTTAGGTTTATCCTTCATAGGAAAGATATCCTCAAAGAAATTCATGTCAGTCGACTCCATGATTGTACCGACATGAATGTTAGGTACTTCAGATTTTACTATCAATAATCTATAACCAATGCTATGGAAAAAATAGCCCAAAAAACACAATCGATGGTTTTTGGTCTGAGCTTGTGCTTCTTGGGGACTGTTACATTAACCTTTGCCAATCATCCCCACGTACGTAATAAGAGAGTTTTAATCTTTTCTTCTCCCATTCTTCGAATGGAGTAATTTCTTTGTTCTTTGTGGGAACTCGGTTTAGGACATGACACGCAGTCAATAGTGCCTCCCCCACCATTCCTTGGAGAGACCTGGTGTGTCTAACATGGCGTTAACCAAATATGTTAGAGTATGGTTTTTTCTTTCGGCTACTCCATTTGACTGGGGTGAGTAGGGAGGCGTCCTCTCATGAATTATGCCATGTTACGTACAAAAGGAATCAAACTCGTTGGAAAATACTCTCCACCACGATCAGACCTAAGCCTCTTAATCTTTCGATCAAGTTGATTTTCTGCTTCAGCTTGATAGATTTTGAAGAAACTCAAAGCCTCATCTTTTGATTTCAGAAGATACACATGGCAGTATCTCGTAGAGTCATCGATCAAAGTCATAAAATATTTCTTTCCACCATTTGTCAACACACCATTCATCTCACAAAGATCATAATGTATGAGGTCTAGTGGTGCTAAATTTCTCACTTCTGCAGTCGTATGTGACTTGCGAGGTTGTTTAGCTTGCACGCAGACTTGGCACTTAGATCCCTTAACAATTGTGAAATCAGGGATTAAATTAATTTTGGCTAGCCGCGTCATACAACCAAAATCAATATGGTAAAGACGAGAGTGCCAGACATGTAATTCAAAATTTGTGTAAATATGATTAACAACTTTACTACAAATGTCTGATAAATATAAGCGGAACAAGCCTCCACACTCATAGCCTTTACGAACAAAGGTTCCATACTTAGAAATTACAAATTTATTGGACTTGAATACTGATACGTCCAATTTGCATCACCATTCTATATCATAATTTGCCTCTATTCATTGATATATTTCTTATTAAGAGGTGTTACTTATGTCTTTTCATCTGTTTATGCATGTTGGATGATTCTTGGAGGATGAACTGCCGGAGTCAGGATTCTGATGGAAAAAACGGTGTTTTGATGCAATTTCGCGAAGATCAGAAAAATACCAGAAAAACTACGGAAAATCCTATTTTCCCAGAAGACAAAGAATGCCAGAAGGGGAGGCGGAGTTGGGCCACAGGGGGCCCACCCCCCAGGCGTGGGCCACCCTAGACCGCGCCTACAGTGGGTGTGGCCATCCTGGCCCACCTCTGGCTCCGTCCTCTCGCCTATATCTTCTCCTCGAAACCCTAATACACGAGGAGTGACCACAGAAATATTCCGCCGCCTCTGCGGGACGGAAAACACCAAGAGAGAAAGAGCTCTCCGGCAGACATATTTCTGCCGGGGAAATTCCTTTCCGGAGAGGGGAGATCGTCGCCATCAACACCATCATCAAGCTAGACTTCATCGGGGTCATCATCATCATCCACACCATCATCTCCACCAGCACCATCATCACCACTCTATCCCGATGTAACAATTGTGTTGAATCTTGCATAGTTCTTAGGGGAAACTTTCCCGGTGTTGATTACTATTGTAGTTGATGCTTGTGAGTGGAACCATTTAATTTTTTTATATTCAGATTGTTATCCATTACCATATCATCTTTTATCTTGATCCATATTATGTCTTGTGAGTAGTTCGTTTAGTTCTTGAGGACATGGGAGAAGTCATGTTGTTAGTAGTGGAATTGTGTTGAGGTATTATTCAATGGTTTAATATTTAAGTTGTGGTGCTATTCTTCTAGTGGTCTCATGTGAACATTGACTACATGATACTTCACAATTTATGGGCCTAGGGGAATGCATTGTGTATTTGGCTACTAATTATGGGGTTGTCGGAGTGACAGAAACCTGAACCCCCATTAGGAAACCATTGCACGAGTGTAGGATCTCAGAGTTTAAGGCTATGGTTAGGTTTATATCTTAATTGCTTTCTTATAGTTGCAGATGCTTGCAAGGGGTTTAATCACAAGTATGTATTAGTACGAGTAAGGTCGGTACATTAACACAGGTTCACCCACACAACACTTATAAAACCAAAGAAGACTACTCAGCTATATGAAGCAAAAGCACTTGACAGTATTCCCATTTGTCCTCGAGAACGTTTGGTCCTCATTAGTATTTCCACCGGCTTGTCCTTTTCTAAGAAAGGATTGGGCCACTTGCTGCAATTGTTCGCCGTCTTTATTACTTGCACTTTATTTCCTTGCTTTATCAGAAAACCCCTAAAAATCCGTTTGCTAAGTATTACAGAGATTTCCTGCTCCATACCACTAGTCAACACCTTCTGATCCTTGTTGGGATCGACAGTCCTATTTATCGAAAGTACTACGATACACCCCCTATACTTCTGGGTCATCAAGACTATTTTCTGGCGCCGTTGCCGGGGAGTGAAGCGCTATTGAAGAGTGGAACTGGTAAAGGAAACTTCTACTGTGAGTATTGCTTTTTATTTCTATTTGTTACTTTGTTTCCAATATGGATAACCCACTTGGTTTTGTATTTGGGAAAACTACTACCATTGTTAGGATAGTAGATGAACCACCACCTGTTGAGAGAGATCCTTTTAAGATACCTACAAGTATTGTTGATCGTGTTATGGATAATTATTATTTAGGGGATGGAACTGTCCACCCTAGTGATCACTTGCTTTTTATCCATGAATTATGTGGGTTGTTTAAGTGTGCAAGTATCACAACTGAACAAGTGAAGAAGAAGTTACTCTCTATATCATTGAAAGTAAGAGCTGGAGAATGGTATAAGCTGCTGAAGAATGAACAATCCATGGAATGGGAGGAAATAGTACCTCTCTTTTATTCTAAATTCTATCCTCCCAGTGAGATTCATAAGGATAGGAATCTAATATATAACTTTTGGCCTCGTGATGGATAGAGTACAACTCAATCTTGAGGGAGATTGAAGTTACTAATGCTTAAATGTCCTATTCATGAACTCCCTAACAATATTATTATCAATAACTTTTATGCAAGGCTTTCTCTTCATGATAAATATTTACTTGATGCTTCCTGTGCTGGATAATTCACACGTATGAAGGAAGAAGCTAAATGGGATCTCCTAGAACGTATTCAAGAAAACACTAAAGCATGGGAGAATCAAAGGAAGAAAGTCGGGTATAAACTATAATTATGAATGCATTAAATCCTTTATGGGAACTGATGACTTCCGTGATATTAGTACTGAGTATGGTCTTGATTCTCAAGTTCTTGCAAAATGTTTTAAGGCTTTTGCCTCTTATATTGAAATTCCCAAAAAGGAGTGGGACAAGTACCATGCTCCTTACAAAGATATTGTTACCCATGTTCCTGCTAGCATTGAAGTTTGTACTATTGATCCTATCTTGACTAAACCTTATGTTGATAAAATACCTTTTCCTGCTAAGGTAAAGTAACATTCTAAACATTGAACCTGTGGTAGCTATTGTGAAAGATCTTGTCACTAAAAATATAGAGGATGAGCACATTGTCTTCTGTGAAGATGCTTCTAATACTGTCTCTCATCCTAGAAAAGCTAGAAAAGCTAGTGTCCCTGTGCTTTCTATTAGAATTCGTGATCATTACTATTATGGTTTATGTGACATTGGTGCTAGTTCTAGTGCTATTCCTTATGAGCTTTACAGGGAAATTATGCATGAAATTGGTCCTTGTGAACTTGAGGATATTGATGTGGTTATTCACCTTGCTAATAGAGAGACAATTTGTCCAATTGGCATTGTAAGAGATGTGGAGGTTCTTTGTGGTAAGATTAAATATCCTGCTGATTTTCTAGTGCTTGGTTCTAAAGCTAGTAAAACCCGTCCTATTATCTTCGGTAGACCTTTATTGAATACTTGTGGGGATATTATAGATTGTAGGAAGGAAAAAGTTTTGACTAAGTTTGATGGAGAGTCTTATGAGTTTAATTTTTCCAAATTTGCTAAAACTCCTTATGAAAATGAATTGCCTAATGAGGATTTCAGGGTTGAACAACTTTCTGCGATTTCTCTTGCTCCTAACAATCCCTTGCAGCAGTTTATGGAAGATGATGAAAACGAGGTCTTCATGAAGGAAAGAAATGAGATTTACGAGGTTTTCCTTCGTCAACCTGAGTTACTTAAGCATAATCTACCTGTGGAAGATTTGGGTACCACACTACCACCTAAAGGGGACCCTGTTTTCGAATTAAAACCTCTACCTGACGATCTTAAATATTCTTATCTAGATGATAAGAAAATATATCCTGTTATTAGTTCTAAACTTTCAGGAAAGGAGGAGGAAAGATTATTGGAAATATTTAAGAAACACCGAGGAGCTATGGGGTATACTCTTGATGATTTAAAAGGGATTTCTCCTACTATATGTCAGCATGCTATTAATATAGAACCTGATGCAAAACCAGTGGTTGAACACCAATGCCGTTTAAATCCTAAGATGAAGGATGTGGTAAGAAATGAGGTATTAAAACTCATTGATGTTGGTATTATTTACCCTATTGCTGATAGTCAATGGGTTAGCCCTGTTCATTGTGTCCCAAAGAAAGGGGGAATTACTGTTGTGCCTAATGAAAATAATGAGCTTATACCTCAAAGAGTAGTGGTTGGTTATAGGATGTGCATTGATTTTAGAAAGGTTAATAAAGTTACTAAGAAAGATCATTATCCTCTGCCTTTTATTGATCAAATGCTACAAAGATTGTCTAAAAAGACTCACTTTTGTTTTCTTGATGGTTATTCTGGGTTCTCTCAAATTGCCGTGAGAGCACAAGACCAAGACAAAACCTCCTTCACTTGTCCTTATGGAACTTATGCTTATAGGTGTGTGCTTTTTGGTTTATGTAATGCTCTTGCTACCTTTCAGAGATGTATGTCATGGTTTTGTGAAGAAATTGTGGAGGTTTTCATGGATGATTTCTCCATCAATGGAACTTCTTTTGATAATTGTTTGCACAACCTTGATAAATTTTTGCAGAGATGTGAAGAAACTAACCTTGTTCTTAATTGGGAGAAATGTCACTTCATGGTTAATGAAGGGATTGTTCTTGGACACAAAATTTCAGAAAGAGGTAGTGAAGTAGACAAAGCCAAAATTGAAGCAATTGAGAAGATGCCTTGCTCTAGGGATATAAAAGGTATTCGTAGTATCCTTGGTCATGCTGGTTTCTATAGGAGGTTTATTAAATATTTCTCCAAAATTTCAAGGCCACTTACTAATCTTCTTCAAAAAGATGTACCTTTTGTTTTTGATGATGATTGTAAGGAAGCTTTTGAAACTTTGAAGAAAGCTTTGACTACTGCTCCTATTGTTCAACCACCTGATTGGAATTTACCTTTTGAAATTATGTGTGATGCTAGTGATTTTGCTATGGGAGCTGTCCTTGGGCAACGTGTTGATAAAAATTGAATGTTATTCATTATGCTAGCAAGACTCTAGATGCTGCTCAAAAGAATTATGCTACTACTGAAAAGGAGTTCTTAGCTGTAATCTTTGCCTGTGATAAATTTAGGCCCTATATTGTTGATTCAAAGGTTACTATTCATACTAATCATGCTTCTATTAAGTACCTTATGACAAAAAAGACGCTAAACCTAGGCTTATTAGATGGGTGTTGCTTTTACAAGAGTTTGATCTGCATATTATAGATAGGAAAGGTGCTAAAAATCCTATTGCTGATAATTTATCTTGTTCGAAAAACATTTCTTTTGACCCTATGTGTGTTAATGATAGTTTTCCAAATGAACAGTTGGCTGCAATAAGGGTAAGCCCGCATGAGAGTCCTTGGTATGATGATTACGCTAACTTTATTGTTTCCAAGTATTTGCCTCCAACCTTTACAACTCAACAAAGAAGGAAATTCTTTTATGATCTAAGGCATTACTTCTGGGATGACCCACATTTATATAAAGAAGGAGTAGATGGTATTATGCGAAGATGTGTTCCAGAGTATGAACAACAAGAGATATTGAGAAAATGTCATGGCAGTGCTTATGGAGGACATCATGTTGGGGATAGAACTGTAAAAAAAGTTTTACAATCTAGATTTTATTGGCCTACCCTTTTCAAGGATGCAAGGAAGTTTGTTTTATCATGTGATGAATGTCAAAGAGTTGGTAACATTTCTAGACGCAATGAAATGCCTATGAATTATTCTCTTGTTATTGAACCTTTTGATTGTTGGGTATTTGACTTTATGGGTCCTTTTCCTCCTTCAAAAGGGTATACTCATATTCTTTTTGTTGTTGACTATGTTACGAAGTGGGTAGAAGCCATACCTACAAACAACGCCGATGGTAAGACCTCTTTAAAAATGCTTAAAGATGTTATTTTTCCTAGTTTTGGTGTGCCTAGATATCTCATGACTGATGGAGGTTATCATTTTATTCATGGTGGTTTTAGGAAGACTCTTGCTAAATATGATGTTAACCATAGAATTGCTTCAGCTTATCACCCCCAAACCAGTGGCAAGTAGAACTTTCCAATAGGGAAATTAAATCTGTCTTGCAGAAGACTGTCAATAGATCTAGGAAGAATTGGGCTAAAAAGTTGAATGACGCTTTATGGGCTTATAGAACTGCTTATTAAAATCCTATGGGAATGTCTCCTTGCAAAATGGTTTATGGGAAAGCTTGTCACTTGCCTCTAGAATTAGAACACAAAGCTTATTGGGTAGTGAAAGAACTGAATAGAGATGTTAAACTTGCTGGTGAGAAAAGATTGCTTGACTTGAGTACCTTAGATGAGTGGAGAAGTGAAGCTTATGAAAATGCTAGACTCTTTAAGGAAAAAGTAAAAAGATGGCATGATAGGAGAATTCTCAAAAGAGAGTTCCATGTTGGTGAGAAAGTTCTTTTGTATATGTCTTGTCTTAGATTTTTTGCAGGGAAACTACTCTCAAAATGGGAAGGACCTTTTGTTATTAAGGAAGTGTATCGTTCAGGGGCTATCAAAATATCTTCTTTGAAGGAAAACACTACACAGGTGGTGAATGGTCAAAGGATTAAACATTATATTCCTGGAGATTATTACAATAAAGATGTTGATATTATTCAAATGGTAACTCCGAAAGAATTTATTAGAAATCAAACTCCAGAATCTGCAGAACCCGTCTTTGAGTAGGTAAAAGTGCTGCAAACTGAAGGTTCATGAAAACCTTATATTTTTATATTTTTGATGTTTTTATTACATATAGAAGGTTACGAGACGAAACATAGGAGGAAACGGAGGCCAGGTGGGCCACACCCACCCTAGGCGCGGCCCCCAGCTGGTCGCGCATACAGGGGGTGTGAGCCCCTGGAGTCCATCTCCGCCTCGTTTTCGCACATGACCTTCCTTATGTATTGAAACTTCGTAATATATAACCCCCCGGATTCCCCGAGGTTCGTATATCGTGTTCTCATCGTGTTTCTATTTTGATCTGTTTCTATCAGGCAGATTCTCAGTTTCGGAGCCACAATGTCTTCCTCTGGATCACCCATGGAGGATTCCTCCACGGATGCTATCAACCCGTACATGTATGAGTTGAAGATTCATCCCAAGGAGTTGATTCTCAAGGATGGGAAGGTGCAGATGAAAGAAGTTCAAGGCCCTAAAGGAGAAGGCAGTCTGGAAGACAGGATGGAAGCATTGGAGCAGGAAGTTTTCAGGTACAAAAAGATTGCGGAACGCGAAGTGGATGCCATCCATAAGATAAGTTCAGAACTCATCGCCAAGCACAAGGAGGAGGTTGCTGAGTTTCGAGACAAAATCCTCTCACTCCATCATACCACCAACCAATTACAAGCACAACTCTATAATATACAAAATCAAAACTGTGAGTATGAGGCTAGATTTAAATGCATAAGCTCTGCTGTTAGTTTCAGGATTGTGGAAACCAAGACATCCTTTGTGGATGGGGAGCCTTTACCTTGTAAGTCTGATGATGACAAGGGAACACCACCACCGAAGGAGTAATTCGTCCTCAGGTTTGGCATCCCCTTGGCTTGTTCCAAGCTTGGGGAGTGTCGCGGTATCACATCATTATCTTTTACCTTTTTAGTAGATTCATATATTTGGTAGAGAAGTTATCCTATAGGTTGGTTTTCATTGTGGAAGTATCTCTCCTTTAGTTGGTTATATATGTATCCCCTCGTGTGAGTGCATTTATGGAATATTAATGAGAAGTTTCATCTTTTACTTTTTGTACTTCTTATTTTAGTTTGCAATCTCTATTATATGATTGATCTCGTTGATCAGTATTGGTATCACTTTGGGAGCATCAAGTAGATCTAAATTGGTTTTGGCAAACCGAGCTCTGGTCAGTAGCAACACTTTTTGAGGTTTGAAAGGAAAAGAGAAAAAGCTTACAGGTATTCTGTATCATTTATTTTCTTTCTTGATTGGCTCATAAGCTTAGTATTCTTTATTTAAGATCTTTTGTGTCTTCAAGGAAGACTGCATGTTTGGCTTTATCACTTGTATGTTTGCTTGTTTCCT
Organism: Avena sativa; assembly: GCA_916181665.1. Classification (NCBI taxonomy): domain Eukaryota; kingdom Viridiplantae; phylum Streptophyta; class Magnoliopsida; order Poales; family Poaceae; genus Avena; species Avena sativa. The sequence goes on from OV702293.1 coordinate 428,953,608, forward strand.
TCAAATATTTTGCTTGCTACCCAGCCTTGCTAGCCAAAAACCTGTTTTGAGAAGGCATACTTCTCATGCATCCAATACCTTAAAACAAAACCCGTGCCATTTGTGTCCACCATATCTACCTATTAGCATTATTGCTATTCCAGGTAAATTCTCAAGCTTCATCTATCTTTTGAATTATTGCTATTCCAGGTAAATTATTTTGTTATGTGAAAACTAGTTAGTAAAGCTCTCACGAACTTGATGGCACACCTTATTTTCTTGCCCCTAATAAACTTGAACCATTGTGTCATCGAAGTTGTATATGCTTGCATCTATACATTGGGATTAGCAGAACCATGTTGTCACAGGGAACGCTTTCAACACCTGTAAATACAAACCGAGTTAATATCATGCTCTTTTGTTTGGGGATGTCGTCGGTGTAAAATAAAAGGGGAGCTTGTAAGTCCATGGAGTTATGTATGTGTGTTAGAGAAACGCCTGGGCCGCTAGCCTAAGCCATGCCTAATCATGGTGGAAACTTGCAACATCAACTATAGAAAAAAGAGACATACTGAAAAGAGGAAAGAGAGAAAAAAACACCATTTTCCCATGGTAAATAAGAGATTGCTGAGATGCTCAGTGTATGCTTGCCTTGTCATTTTGATTATGGGATAGCTCTTGTATCATGTGCAAGGGGTACCCCGTTGGCGGTTCTCTATGATACGCATGCACTTACTATGACAAGAACTTACCGGTAACTAAAGTTGAGTAGCATGAGGAGCGACCCTCGCACTCAAGGGACATGAGATTGCCAACTTATATTTCGTCAAGCATATACTCCATCTTTGTTCACTTTAACCTTAATCACCTCAAGATGCTTATGATAGGGGCAATGAGAGCTCAAATCTAGTAAGTACCATAATCTTTTGGAAGCTCTTTATGAACTTGAAATCCCTGCTTTCCTCTATGAAGGGCCTTTCTCCTACTTTTAAGTTGAGTCAGTAAACCTATTCCTCTCTATCTCCAGCAAGCATTTGAGTTGTTGTGTTTCAAGCATTCATATGATGATTTATTAAATCATGTTCTTTATCTTCCTTGTTTGCACAAGACTCTTATCTAATGAGTATTACTTTGAAAGCCATCATTGTGAAAACCTTTTATGTTTGAGAAAAAAGAGTACTCCTGTTATAAAACTTCTATAAAAGCTTTATTTGAAAACCGTTTGCTAACTGTTCTCTGACCAAGAGCAAAGTTTGCCAATCCCAATTATGATTTATCTTTATGCATCTTTATTGTGAGTCCTATAATTGTTGCAAGCTAAGTTATATAATGGTGACTTGCTTTCTTCTATGAGTTGTGTATTGGTAAGTGTGATGGTTCTTGTCCGTATTATTTTTATCGACACTTCACTCCATAAACTTGTGGACATGTTTACTGAGCTTAGTTTTCGCTTGGGGACAAGCAAAGGTCTAATCTTGGGGGAGTTGATACGTCCAATTTGAATCACCATTCTATATCATAATTTGCCTCTATTCATTGATATATTTCTTATTAAGAGGTGTTACTTATGTCTTTTCAGCTGTTTTTGCATGTTGGATGATTCTTGGAGGATGAACTGCCAGAGTCAGGATTCTGATGGAAAAAGTGGTGTTTTGATGCAATTTCGCGAAGATCAGAAAAATACCAGAAAAACTACGGAAAATCCTATTTTCCCAGAAGACGAAGAATGCTAGAAGGGGAGGCGGAGTTGGGCCACAGGGCCACCCTAGGTCGCGCCTATAGGTGGTGTGGCCACCCTAGCCCACCTATGGCTCCGCCCTCTTGCCTATATCTTCTCCTTGAAATCCTAATACACGAGGAGTGACCATAGAAATATTCCGATGCCTCTGCGGGGCGGAAAACACTGAGAGAGAAAGAGATCTCTGGCAGACAGATTTCTATCGAGGAAATTCCTTCCCAAAGAGGGGAGATTGTCGCCATCAACACCATCATCAAGCTAGACTTCATCAGGATCATCATCATCATCCACACCATCATCTCCACCAGCACCATCATCACCACTCCATCCTGATGTAACAATTGTGTTGAATGTTGCATAGTTCTTAGGGGAAACTTTCCCGGTGTTGATTACTATTGTAGTTGATGCTTGTGAGTGGAAACATTATATTATTGTTTATGTTCAGATTGTTATCCATTACCATATCATCTTTGATCTTGATCCATTTGATGTCTCATGAGTAGTTCGTTTAGTTCTTGAGGACATGGGATAAGTCATGTTGTTAGTAGTGGAATTGTGTTGAGGTATTATTCAATGGTTTACTATTTAAGTTGTGGTGCTATTCTTCTAGTGGTGTCATGTGAACATCGACTACATGATAATTCACCATTTATGGGCCTAGGGGAATGCATTGTGTATTTGGCTACTAATTGTGGGGTTGCCAGAGTGACAGAAACCTGAACCCCCATTAGGAAACCATTGCACAAGGGAGAGTAGGATCTCAGAGTTTAAGGTTGTGGTTAGGTTTATATCTTAATTGCTTTCTTGTAGTTGTGGATGCTTGCAAGGGGTTTAATCACAAGTATGTATTATTCCAAGTAAGGTTGGTACATTAGCTGCAGTATTCCCATGTGTTCTCGAGAACGTTTGGTCCTCATTAGTATTTCCACTGGCTTGTACTTTGCTAAGAAAGGATTGGGCCACTTGCTGCAATTGTTCGTCGTCTTTATTACTTGCACTTTGTTTCCTTGCTTTAGCAGAAAACCCCTAAAAATCCGTTTCTAAGTATTTACAGAGATTTCTTGCTCCATACCACTAGTCAACACCTTCTGCTCCTCGTTGGGATCGACACTCCTATTTATCAAAAGTACTACGATACACCCCCTATACTTGTGGGTCATCAAATACAATCTTGTAGCCATCTTGACACAGAAGAGATCCGCTAACAAGTTTTTTATTTATTGAGGGAACATGATGCATGTTCTTCTGGCGCACGATCTTTCCCGAAGTGAACTTCATATCGACCGTACCAACACCATGAACATAAGCATGCGAGCTGTTCCCCATCAGCATGGTTTGAGTCCCTCTGACCTGATATGAAGAAAACATAGAAATATCAGAATAGACATGTACATTAGTGTCCGTGTTAATCCACCAATCAGGAGAATGATATAATGAAATAACAGTAGGTAATATACCATACCCAACATCTTTCATCTCAATGTCGCTCATGACAACATTAGCAATCTTGCTGCCCTTCCCATGCTGGCGCTTGTCAAAGCGGTTGGGACAAGCAGGAGCCCAATGATCAGGATCACCAGACACATAACAAGAACCTTTCTTCTTATCATTCTTCTTCTTGAAGCTGGTAGACTGTGAGACCTTGTTCTTTCCATCGAACTTTCCTTTGCCATAAAACTTGCCTTTGTTCTTGAACTTGTGAGGCTAGAAGTTCCTTTTCTATTCCAGATTGCCATTAGAACCTCCCTCTGTACCTCGAGCAAGTGTGTATTTTGCTCTCGCCTTCTCTTCCACATCAAGAGTCCCAATGAGATCCGTCATGGAGAACTCTTGTCTCTTGTGGTTTAGAGAAGTGATGACCCACAAGTATAGGGGATCGCAACAGTCTTCGAGGGTAGCATAACCCAATTTATTGATTCGACACAAGGGGAGCCAAAGAATACTTATAAACCTTAACAACTGAGTTGTCAATTCAGCTGCACCTAGAAATAGTCTTGCTCACAGTAGTTTATCAGTAGCAACAGTTTTGTAGTAGTAATAGCAAAGTAACAGTAGTAGTAAAACAAGGTCAGTAGTAATAATAGTAGCAAACATCAGGATTTGAGTGCGGTAGGCATAGGGATGGATGGACGGGCGTTGCATGGACAAGACTATTCATGTAATATCAAGATCTAGGGCATTTGTAGATAAATAAGATAAATCATCCAATTACTAAACAATCATAGGCATGTGTTCCATATATAGTCATACGTGCTCACAATGAGAACTTGCACAACATCTTTTGTCCTGCCAGCCCGTTGCAGCGGGGCCTCAAGGGAATCTACTGGCAATTAAGGTACTCCTTTTAACAGAGTATCAGAGCAAAGCATTAACACTCCATGGACACACATGATCCTCATATCACAGCCATTTCCTCCGGTTATCCCAATTTCTGTCACTTTGGGGTCTTTGGTTCCGGACAATAATATGTGTAAACAACTTGCAGATAAGATCACAAACAATACTATTATCATGAATCAATAACATGTTCAGATCTGAGATCATGGCACTCGGGCCCTAGTGACAAGCATTAAGCATAACAAGTTGCAACAATGTCAAAAGGCACTAACAAAGATACTAGGCACCATGCCCTAACAATCTTATTCGATTACATGATAGATCTCATCCAATCCCTACCATCCCCATAGCCTACAACGGGGGATTACTCACTCATGAATGGGGGAAACATGGATGGTTTATGGGGAGGCGTCGGTGATGATGATGGCGATGATCTCCTCCAATTCCCCGTCCCGGCAGGGTGCCAGAACGGAGTTTCTGGTTCCGAATCGCGGTTTCTGGTGGTGGCGGCGCAGCAGAACTCTATCTAGAAAAACGTCGAACCCCCGTCTGTTTTTAGGCCAGAAGGCTTTATGTAGGCGAAGGGGGAGACCGAGGGGGTGCATGAGGTGGCCTCACCACCCCCAGGCGCGGCCTGGCATGGCTGACGCGGCCAGGGGGTATGGGCCCCTCGTGGCCCTTCTCCGTTTAGTTTTCTGGCTCCGAGAGTCTTCTGGTAAAATAGGAATTTTGCGATATTTTCCGGAATTTTTCCTGAAAGTTGATTTTCTGCACAAAAACGAGACACCAAAGTAATTCCACTGAAAACAGTGTTAATCCGTATTAGTTGTATCCAAATCACACAAATGAGAGGAGAAACAATAGCAAAAGTGTTTGGGAAAGTAGATACATTTTGGACGTATCAACTCCCCCCAAGCTTAGCTTATTGCTTGTCCTCAAGCAATTCAGTTGAAAACTGAGTGCGATAAAAGAACTTTTACGAACACATTTGCTTGATGTGATGTATATATTCTCAGCATATGATCAATACTTAGACAATTCATAATAAGGAGTATGCAAATAAGTCTACTCAATAGTTATGCAAGGCAGGAAGAGATTCCAACACAATAATAATAAGCAGCATGAAACATAAACATAAGCAACATTTCAATGCTCATAAGAAGGTATGATAGAGTGGTATCTCGCTTGAATTTTATTGTGGAGCAAAACATAAATGCCAAGGTGAAGGGAATATACCCTAAGAGGCAATAATAAAGTGTTTATTATGTGTATTCCAAGTATATGATAGATGTTTATTTTGCATGCTATAATTTTATTAATACGGAAACGTTAATACATGTGTGTTTAAAAAACAAACAGAAAGTTCCTAGTTATGCCTCTCTCATAAACTTGCTCATTGATTAACAAGATGATCAAGGTTTCCTGATCATAGACATTGCTATAACAACTTACGAAGTGATCCTAATCCTTAGACCATGAGATCATGTCAATCACTAACACCGGAAGAGTTTCTTGATAACATCAAATGTCACACCGTAACAGGGTGATTATAAAGATGGGTTCAGGACTAATAAAGTGTTATTTTGAGGCCCATGGATCGAGAGTGGAATTTGTTCATCCTGATGACAGATAGATATACTCTGGGCCCTCTCGGTGATATCACATTGGTTAGCTTGCAAGCAAGTGATTTGATCACTAGAATGTTATATCACGGGAACGAGAAAAGAGTGCATGTCAGTAACAAGATCAAACTAGGTATGGAGATACCGATGATCGAAGCTCGGACATGTAATATATCGCGAAACAAAGGGATTAAGATACGAGCGTAAAAGGTTCCGACGATCACAAGAAAGTCATCGTTGAATGTGTGGGAGTCAGTATGGGTCTCCAGATCCCGCTTCTAATTATTGATCCGAGAGGGGTCTCGATCATGTCCGCATTATTTATGAACCGTAGGATGACAAACTTAAGGGACACCGACATCCAATTGGAGCAAAAGTTTCATGCCGAAAGAATAAACAAGCGCAGGAATTTATTTCACTAGATACCGAAACAGGTTTTAGGGTGAAATTGCATAAAGAGGTTATGCATGTGAAATAGAATTCTAGCAAGGGGTTATATGTGAATGTTTGTCATTAAAGTAATTGACAAAATTCTGAATAAATAAAAGAGTTTTATTTAATGAGAGTTTGCATTAAATTTGGTGGAAATTTAATAGCAAGTTTGAGTGGGATTTTGAGTGGAGGGATTTGAATGAATTTTTGTGAGTGGAGTGTCCACCCACATGAATAGGGGAGGGCAAGGGGCAGCCCCATGCGCCGGCCACCCCCTTGGGGTTCCCCCTCCTCCTATAAAAGTCACCCCTCTCCTCACTTCTCACACACACCTCCTCGTGAAGGATCTCTCTCCCCCTCTAGAATTTATCCCCCATGGTCTCGGACTAGCGGGATACATGTTCCCGGTGGCTATTCGGCAAGAAAGAGTTGTGCGTCCGCTGCATCGCTGGAGCGAGGAGGAGGAGGTTGCTCGGTGCCTCGGACGTGTGTGCGAGCACGGATGCGCTGCTGATTTGCGGCGCTAGGACTTCCTCTCGATCTTGAGATTGGCAAGAGATCGTCTACATCAACCACGAGTCGAACTCGTTAAGCTTTGTCGGTCTTCAAGGGTATGTTCTCTACGGATATACATCCGCCCGTTGTTTGTATCTAGTAGATAGATCTTGGTACATAGTTCACATCGTAGGAAATTTTTTGTTTTCTATGCTGCGAACCCTACAGTGGTATCAGATCCGGATCTATGCGTAGATGCTTTACACGGGTAGTACACATATGAGTATGTGGGCGATGATGATCATGTTGTTGCTCCTTAGTTGTAATTTTGGATATTGGTGGCATAGTGGGATGAAGCGGCCCGGACAAACTTTACATGTCCTCGCACATGAGACCTGTTCCACGCTTGACATGCAACTAGTTTGCATAAGTGGCTAGCAGGTGTTTGTCTCTCCTACTATAGTCAATATCTATTTTGCAACGAGTTGTTAACAATTTGGTTATCCTTGTTGTGGTTCATGTTCGTAGGTATGAACGGTTCTATCTCGAAAGCCCTAAGCCACGTAAAAACTTGCAATGGATAAATTAGAGGCGTCTAGTTTAGATTGTTGCTAGGCTAGTGTTATGATATGGTGATGTTGTAAGTAGAAGTATGATATGATACTCTTACAACAAGCATAACGTGTAAGTTCCATAGACCTTGGCCTTACACATAAAGGTATGATAGTGATCATACCACGGTGCACATGATAGAGATCATATGCGGGAACCATATCATTTTACTAATAAACATGTGATGTTTGATAGCATCTTATATTGCTTGTTTGGCGTTTTATTAGCATAATAAGATGATCCCTCATTTAAATACCAAGATAAGAATGTGTTCTTCCTTTATTATGCACCGATTATGTTTTCGTCGCTCCAAGACATCACGTGATGATCGGGTGTTCTTGGATCCACGACCATATTTCGGGTGTAAGATAGTTACACACGCGAATACTAAGGTTCTTACTTGGCGAGCCTAGCATGTACAGACATGGCCTCAGAACACGGACCGAAAGGTTAAGCATGAGTCATATAGTAGATATGATGCCTATTTGATGCTCGCCTTTGAAGCTACACCGACTCACGTGATGATCGGACTTGGTGTAGTGGATTTGGTTCATGTAATCACCAAAAAGACACAAGGGATGTCGTTTTTGAGTGGGAGTTCATTCGTAATATGGATTAGTTGAACTCAATCTATCATAAACTTAGTCTAAACTTTACAAATTATGTTGTAGATGGCACCACCTGCTTTTAATTTCAATGTGTTCATGGAGAAAGAGAAACTTGCAACGAACGGTAGCAACTTTACCGAATGGGCCATGAATTTGAGTATTCTCCTCTCTGCTGCACAAAAACAATATGTGCTAGAAGCGCCGCTAGGCCCCCACCTTTTGAGGATGCCCCTGACGAGGAGAAGAATGTCTATAAGACTCGTCAGGAGGACCACAACTTAGTTCATTGCGGCATATTGTATGGGTTAGAGCCGGAACTTCGAAAGCGTTCCGAAAACGCCAATGCATTTGATACAATGGGTGAGTTGAAAATGATTTTCGACACACATGCTGTTGTAGAGAGCTACAATGCTTCAGAAAAGTTCTTTAGCTGCATGATGGAAGAGCACAACTCCATTAGTGAGCATTTACTCAAGATGTCGGGTTACTCCGATAAGCTTGTGTCCTTGGGAATATCGATTCCCATTGACTTAGGCATCCATCGTGTTCTACAGTCTCTGCCACCTAGCTATAAGAGCTTTGTGATGAACTATAATATGCAAGGCATGAAGAAGTCTCTCCCCGAGCTTGTGTCAATGCTTAAAACTGCAGAAGTGGAGATCAAAAAGGAACATCAAGTGTTGATGATCAATAAGAACACTGGTTTCAAGAAAGACAAGAAGGGAAAACGGAAGGGAAGTAAGGGTGGCAAGTCAGTTGCTGTGTCTGAAATGAAACCCCGAGTTGGACCTAAGTCTGATACCGAGTGTTACTATTGTAAGGGGACTGGCCACTGGAAGCGCAACTACCCCAAGTATTTGGCAGACAAGAAGGCCAGCAAGGCAAACAAAGGTATATATGATATACATGTTATTGATGTGTACTTGACTAGTGCTCGAAGTAGCACCTGGGTATTTGATACCGGTTCAGTTGATAATATTTGTAACTCGAATCAGGGGCTGCGGAACTAGCGACCGCTAGCAAGGGGTGAGGTCAAGATGCGTGTCGGCAATGGATTAAGCGTTGATGTGATCGCCATCGGAACGCTACCTCTCCACTTGCCGTCGGGATTAGTAATAAACTTGAATAATTGTTATCTGGTGCCTGCACTGAGCATGAACATTGTATCTGGATCATGTTTGATGCGATGTGGTTATTGATTTAAATCCGAGAACAATGGTTGTTCTATTTATATGAATGAAATCTTTTATGGTCATGCACCGATGATGAATGGTTTATTTCTATTAGATCTTGATGATAATGTTACACATATTCATAATGTTGATTCTAAAAGGATTAAACTTAATGGTGATATATCCGCATATATGTGGCACTGCCGTCTAGGTCATATTGGCGTTAAACGCATGAAGAAGCTCCATTCGGATGGACTTTTGGAATCACTTGATTTTGAATCATTTGATACATGTGAGCCATGCCTTATGAGCAATATGACTAGAACGCCGTTTTCCGGTTCAATGGAACATGCGACAGATTTATTGGAAATCATACATTCTGATGTATGTGGTCCAATGAGTGTGTCGGCACGAGGTGGATATCATTATTTTGTTACTTTCACGGATGATTTGAGTAGATACGGTTATATCTACTTGATGAAACATAAGTATGAAACCTTTGAAAAGTTCAAGGAATTTCAGAATGAAGTGGAAAATCATCATAATAGAAAGATCAAATTTCTACGGTCCGACCGTGGAGGTGAGTATCTAAGTTACGAGTTTAGCAATCACATGAAATAGTGTGGTCTCACACCTGCCGGAACACCACAGAGAAATGGTGTGTCGGAACATCGTAATCATACTTTATTAGATATGGTTTGATCTATGATTTCTCTAACGGACTTGCCGTTGTCATTTTGGGGTTATGCACTAGAAACTGCTGCTTTCAATTTAAATTGGGCACCATCTAAATCCGTTGAAAAGACACCGTATGAATTGTGGTTTGGAAACAAACCTAAGCCGTCATTTCTTAAAGTTTGGGGATGCGATGTTTATGTGAAGAAACTTCAACCGGATAAAATCGAACCCAAAGCGGAAAAATGCGTCTTCATAGGATATCCTAAGGAAACTATTGGGTATTCCTTCTATCATAGATCCGAGGGCAAAGTTTTTGTTGCCAAGAATGGATCCTTTCTAGAGAAAGAGTTTCTCGCGAAAGGTGTGAGTAGTCGGAAGGTAGAACTCGAAGAGGTTATTGAACCTTCTCTCCAAAGTGTGGTGAGTAGCGCAGCGCCAGAAGTCGTTCCGGAGTTGGCTCCACCAGTTGAAGAGGGAACTAATGATAATGATCATGAAACTCCGAAAGAGAATACTACCGAACCTCGCAGGTCTAGCAGGACGCGTGCAGCTCCCGAGCTGTACGGAAATCCTGTCATGAATTTCATGGTTGATGAAAATGATGACCCTGCGCCGTATGAAGAAGCGATGATGAGCCCGGATTCCAACAAATGGTTAGAAGCCATGAAATCCGAGATGGAATCCATGTATGAAAATCAAGTTTGGAACTTGGTAGACTTACCTCTCGACCGAAAGGACGTGGAGAACAAATGGATTTTCAAAAGGAAAACTGATGCTGATGGTAATGTGACCGTCTATAAAGCTCGACTTTTCGCAAAGGGTTTTCGACAAATTCAAGGAGTTGACTACGATGATACATTCTCTCCCGTAGCGATGCTAAAGTCAGTTAGGATTATGTTAGCAATTGCTGCATATTTCGATTATGAGATATGGTAGATGGACGTCAAAACCGCGTTTCTCAATGGTAATATTGAAGAAGAGTTGTATATGATACAACCAAAGGGTTTTGTCGATCCTAAGGATGCTAACAAGGTGTGCAAGCTTCAACGATCCATATATGGATTGAAGCAAGCATCACGAAGTTGGAATCTCCACTTTGATGAAGTGATCAAAGAGTTTGGATTTGTCCAAACTTATGGAGAAGCTTGTATTTACAAAAAAGTGAGTGGGAGCAATGTGGAATTTCTGATATTATATGTGGATGACATATTATTGATCGGAAATGATATAGATCTTTTAAACAGTGTTAAAAGTTATCTAAATAGCAAATTTTCAATGAAGGACCTAGGTGAACCGTCATATATATTAGGCATAAAGATCTATAGAGATAGATCTAGGCGCCTAATAGGGCTATCACAAATTACATACCTTGATAAGATTTTAAAGAAGTTTAAAATGGACGGAAGTAAGAAGGGGTTCTTACCTATGTTGCAAGGCAAGACATTGAGTAAGACTCAAAGTCCGGCTACGGCGGAAGAAAGAGAGATAATGGACAAAGTCCCCTATTCTTCAGCCATAGGATCTATAATGTACGCCATGCTATGTACAAGACCGGATGTGGCACATGCTATTAGTTTGACTAATAGGTACCAATCGGATCCTAGTTCGGAATACTGGATAACGGTCAAGAATATCCTTAAGTACTTATGAAGAACTAAGGATATGTTTCTTGTATACGGAGGTGAAGAAGAGCTCGTCGCTAAGTGTTATGTTAACGCAAGCTTTGACACCGATCCGGATGACTCTAAGTCTCAATCCGGATACGTATTTCTCATGAATGGCGGAGCGGTTAGTTGGAGGAGATCCAAACAACCTGTGGTGGCGGGATCAACAACGGAGGCCGAATATGTTGCTGCTTCGGAAGCGGCTCAGGAAGCGGTTTGGATGAAGGAGTTCATATCCGAACTAGGAGTAGTTGCAAACGCGTTGGACCCAATGGTGATCTATTGTGACAACAATGGTTCCATTGCCAATGCCAAAGAGCCAAGGTCTCACAAGCATTCCAAGCATATTAAGCGCCGGTTTCACTCCATCCGCGAGCATGTCAAGGATGGAGATATAAAGATTTGTAAAGTACACATAGATCTCAATGTAGCAGATCCGTTGACTAAAACTCTCCCTAGAGCAAAACATGATCAACACCAGAACTCAATGGGTGTTAGATTCATCACTATGTAACTAGATTATTGTCTCTAGTGCAAGTGGGAGACTGAAGGGAATATGCCCTGAGAGGCAATAATAAAGTGTTTATTATGTGTATTCCAAGTATATGATAGATGTTTATTTTTCATGCTATAATTGTATTAATACAGAAACGTTAATACATGTGAGTTTAATAAACAAACAGAAAGTTCCTAGTTATGCCTCTCTCATAAACTAGCTCGTTGATTAACAAGATGATCAAGGTTTCCTGATCATAGACATTGGATGTTGTTAATAACGGGATCACAACAGTAGTGTAATGGTGTGATGAACATTCATCCGAAGTATATCATTACGATCGAAGTCAATGAGTTTATATTGCTATATCAATTTACGAAGTGATCCTAATCCTTAGACCATGAGATCATGTCAATCACTAACACCGGAAGAGTTTCTTGATAACATCAAACGTCACACCGTAACAGGGTGATTATAAAGATGGGTCAGGACTAATAAAGTGTTATGTTGAGGCCCATGGATACAGAGTGGAATTTGTTCATCCTGATGACGGATAGATATACTCTGGGCCCTCTCGGTGGTATCACATTGGTTAGCTTGCAAGCAAGTGATTTGATCACTAGAATGTTATATCACGGAAACAAGAAAAGAGTGCATGTCAGTAACGAGATCAAACTAGGTATGGAGATACCGATGATCGAATCTCGGACATGTAATATACCGTGAAACAAAGGGATTAAGATACGAGCATAAAATGTTCCGACGATCACAAGAAAGTCATCGTTGAATGTGTGGGAGTCAGTATGGGTCTCCAGATCCCACTTCTGATTATTGATCCGAGAGGGGTATCGATCATGTCCGCATTATTTACGAACCGTAGGGTGACACACTTAAGGGACACCGACATCCAATTGGAGCAAAAGTTTCATGCCGAAAGAATAAACAAGCGCATGAATTTATTTCACTAGATACCGAAACAGGTTTTCGGGTGAAATTGCATAAAGAGGTTATGAATGTGAAATAGAATTCTAGCAAGGGGTTATATGTGAATGTTTGTCATTAAAGTAATTGACAAAATTCTGAGTAAATAAAAGAGTTTTATTTAATGAGAGTTTGCATTAAATTTGGTGGAAATTTAATAGCAAGTTTGAGTGGGATTTTGAGTGGAGGGATTTGAATGGATTTTTGTGAGTGGAGTGTCCACCCACATGAAGAGGGGAGGGCAAGGGGGCAGCCCCCATGCGCCGACCACCCCCTTGGGGTTCCCCCCTCCTCCTATAAAAGGCACCCCTCTCCTTACTTCACACACACCTCCTCGTGAAGGATCTCTCTCCTCCTCTATAATTTATCCCCCATGGTCTCGGACTAGCGAGATACATGTTCCCGGTGGCTATTCGGCGAGAAAGAGTTGTGCTTTCGCTGCATCGCTGGAGCGAGGAGGCGGAGGTTGCTCGGTGCCTCGGACGTGTGTGCGAGTACGGATGCGCTGCTGATTTGCGGCGCTAGGACTTCCTCTCGATCTTGATGTTGGGCCACGCAGAGATAAAACAAAAAATTTCCTCTAACGTGGTGATCCCAAGATCTAGCTTAGGTAGAAGGCCACGAGGTTTACCACTAGATGCGTGGTTGCAGATTACTAATGAAGCGCGTCAGTTGATGCAGTGCAGTCCTCACGATCCGATCGTCCTGGTGCTGATCGCACAACACCTCTGCTGGTATCCACACGTATAAGGAGGAGCACCGGCAGCGAACTGCTAGGTTCGTTACGGCGGCAGGACTGCTGTGGAGCTAGGGTTTCCAACACATGGAATGACCTAACTGAACAACGATTAACCTTTCTGGGTTACGGTGCTCCACTATATATAGGGAGTGAACGTGGGCTCTGCTCGCGCGACCCATTCACTAAAGCCCATATAACACTAGTCATCGTGAGTCCAACTCACTAACTCAGTCCTAATCCGGTTTAGGTCCAACCCAACCAGATTACAGATTCAGATCCAATCCGAACTTGCTCCTGCTCTTAAGTGTGTGACCCCACAGGCTCATGGCTACTTGGACACGATTGGAGTCCGACTCTCAATCGATCAGTCGGTAGCGGCTCCTAGCAGAACGTGCCGACTCCCAAGTACCAAAGAGTCATGAAGACTTGCCTTTCCAATGCAACTTACGTCCGAGTCCCTTTTGCCTCACGATATACCTTGTTAGACTATAGGCGAATAATTGTCATCCCTTAAATAGTCTGACTCTCTTCTCGATCCGAGATAAGTGATTCACCCGACTAACTCTTAGTCGATCACCTTGGTTAACACTTAACCGAGTCGTGCATGGCCATGATTTCCGAATCATATCTCACGAGAGGGCCCAGAGAATATCTCTCCAAGTGGAGGGGCAAAATCCCATCTTGGTTATTCACATCACGCAGCTTGATTCTCAGTTGACCCGAACTCTGCCTTTATAACTGCCCAGTTACGGATCAATGTTTGACAGAACCTAAGTCGGTGATCCTCAACTCGGACTATGCAACAACCTCAGGTCTAAGGATTACATTGATTGAGATATACAAATGACAACTTGTTCGTTGTACCTCAATATGGGTCAATCCGACTCGCTAAACTCTTTAGCCGAGTCTATGTAATTTGGAATAGCATCTCCATGCCCATGACAAGTGGAACCGAGTCATAAAGCCAACTTTCACATTGGTCTAAGTTGTGTGTCCAGCACAACCTCAACGACCAAGGATATTTAGTACAGACAACATGAATGTATAGTTCCACAACCGAATCACATATTCAATGATACACATCAGATGTTTATACAAGGACAACTTAATATCTTTATGAATACAATGGGAAATCTCATCATACATGATTGCCTCTAGGGCATATTCCTGTAAGGTTCCCAACCTTTAATAAGGTAGAGATCCCTGTGTTTACAATGCTAGTCCCTGGATCAATAGCTAGCATCCATAGTTAAGATGTAATATCAAGAAACAAAGGTCATATTACAACTTTATAACCAGGAATAAAATAAGTTATTACATCTTACATGGCTCATTTGGCTATCTCTTTACAATGCAGCAGAATATAACAATAGCATGGGGTCCTTCATATTCAAAGTGCCACAGGTAGACATGTTGGTTGTAGACTTGTAATCCTAATCATTAAACTTCACT
Organism: Avena sativa; assembly: GCA_916181665.1. Lineage (NCBI taxonomy): Eukaryota > Viridiplantae > Streptophyta > Magnoliopsida > Poales > Poaceae > Avena > Avena sativa. The sequence continues at coordinate 428,968,613 of OV702293.1, forward strand.
AATATCAAACAAACCTGCAACATAACAAGTTACAGCCACAAGGGTCAATACATTTGAATTGTATTGGCAGGTGATACTATGGTAGTATAGTGGAGTCTATCATCTATATGCATTTGGCTAAGTGGAGCTTAGGCTTGCATTGCTCAAAATAGATTTTCCTTATCATTTGAAAACTCTAAGTTTTTGCTTTGACAAAATCTTTCCCAAGGCATCTCCCAATAGAAATTGGTGATCCTTTCAATCCCTTGTTCACCCACAAGATTTTTAACTTAGAAATTTGGATGATGAGATTCTTGATAGCTTCCATGTCTTGATGCTCAAATTGTCCTTTGCCAGGGACATGGCTAAGTACTTAGATTTTACACTCTGCAGAGGTGGTGCACTTTCCCCACAAGACTTGGTTTCACCAAGACAAGATCTTTCAGAAGCCTTCCCTTAGACCAAAATGGACGCGCTCCAACCTATCAAACCCCTACCACCAACTATCCATTTGGCTAAGTTATTGCAATCTATATGATCCAGGCAGAGCCCATAATGCCAAGTGGCTGCACTTGAAGCTTCTCAACATTTAACATCTCAAATCTCTTTGTTCCTGGGTGGCCATCCACAAGTGAGACACCAAGTTTTCCCCAGCATACTGGACTTGGTGATGCCCAAGTTTTCCCCAGCATACAGGACTTGCATGACCACTCAACACAAACCATTCCTTCCATTCCACCCAGGTGATTCATTTACTTAGTTGTTTTATTAAACAAAACACAAGTCCACAGACTTAGAAATATTTCATAGCATGAATATATATTCCACCCTTGTTTTCTACTAGCTAAGCTAAGCATGATAGTAGTAGGAATCTTAACTTAGGAAATTCTACTAAGGTTTCATCTACTAGGATTTCCCATGGCATAGTTTACACTTAGCAAAATTCCATGCAGGTCCTACTTAGAAATATCACTAATGCATAGTGAAAATAATGGGACAAAAGTATGTAGCATCACTTGCCTTTTTGGTAGAGAGTATAAGTTCACTCCTTGATCTTTGCAATGTTCACTCACTTCAAATCACTACAATTCAATCAAGCAAACAACATTTCAATCTACCATTCAAGTAATTCATCACATAAAATAATAATAACAAAACAATGCATGCAAGCATGCTAAAGATTGTTTTATTTGGAGAAGTGGTTTCCAATGGGTTATAAACATTTGAAAACACCAAAGGGTCATTTTATAAAGTGGCAAAACCATTTGCAAACGGTTTTACTTCATAAACCATTTTTAAACCAAATCATTATTTTATGTGGTGAAGAAATGCTTTTAATAAGGAAACATTCTATAGGTTTCACAAAATATGTTTTCAAACCATAAAACCTTGTGTTTAGGGTCAGAGAGTTTATTTCCAAAACATTTCTCAAAGGTTTCCTTCAAAAACCATTTTTAATAATTAAATCATATTTTTATTTGACTAGAAATGTTTTAAATCAAAAGATTCATTCTTTTGTTTCACCAAATACATTTTTGAAACCACAATTTGTTTCCTATGGTCATTAGGTTCAAAACACACCATTTTCCAAAAGTTTTATCCCCAAAATCATTTTAGAACAATTTTTATATTCTAAACATGCATACACAAGTTTCTGCAAAAAACAACAATTTAACAGAAGCATTTTACTAAACAAATGGAATGGTTGGCTAGGGCTTGTCTTGCTGAATCCATTGATATAAAATTTGCAAAATTTGGACGTGTAGATCAAAAGTTATGAATTTTGCAAGTTTACTAATTCAATAGATCAAATTCTGTTTTTATTCAAACGAACAGAGCCACGTGGCGTGTTCTTACTCGCTGATACCGGTTCGTTCGGATCACGCGTTGAGAACCGTTGGATCTAAGTGGATCGCACAGCGCAGAAGCACTACTTACCCTTTCGCTCACGTTCTATCGCATCCGTCAGATCAAAATCTAGCGGCTCAGGGCATGTGACCAAAACTCAGCGGCGCTCGACGGCGGCTGGCGGCGGCGACGCTCGGATAACGGCGCTGCGGAGGATACATGAAGCGAGGGAGAGGGAGGATGTGCTCACCGGGTTCACAGGGTCGTGGTGGTGCTCAAGGTTCCTTCGGATTGTTGAGGGGCGCGCTGGTGTTGCAGGGATTGCTCGCCGGAGAGGTGTCTGGCGACGGGCACGCGCTGTCGTCGTTGAGGGCGATGCTACAGGACACGAGGGAGCAAACGGAAGACACAGTTAGATGCGCAAGGACATGGCGATGATGCGTGCGTGAAGGAGAAAGAGAGGGGCGGTCTGGTTCTTACCCGAGGCTTCGCCGGAGAGGAAACAGACGGCGGCGGTGACGGTCTTGGTCGTTGCCGAGGTTCTAGGGCACGCGGGGGCAAGCTAGCGCTACGGGAAGATGCGCCAGGGTCTGGGGAGTAAGCGAGCGTGGTCGAGGGGGCAAGGGGCGGAGGAGGATGGCCAGAATTGCCGCGGTTGTTCGCCGGAGACCGTGGCGGTGTAAGCGGAAATGGGGACGGCCTGGGGGGCTCTTTTGCTGCGGTGTCTGAGGGGAAATGAAAGGGAGAGAGAGGTGGTTAAGAATGCGTGGTCACAGGGGGAATTCACTGGGCCATTTACACGTATTGATTCCAGCATTCAACGGCAGAAACTGCCAGGCGAGTTCATCGCGGGGAGGAAGACGATGACGTGGTCGCAGGGCCCGTTTGACAGCGAGTGAGAGAGAGTGGGGATGGGGTCCACGCGTCAGCGTCCTTGCGGGTTTCTTTCGCGGTGAAAAATGGTTCGCTCGATGAGAGGGAGAGGTGGGCTTCTGCTAGGCTTACTAGGCTAGCTGGGCTGGGTCGACTTCATCATCATTTTTTTTGTTCTGTTTGTTTTTATTTTTCTTTTTCTTTTATTCTGTTTTGATTTTGATCAAACAATTCAAACACTTATTTGAATTCAAACCTTTGCCATATTTTGTGAATAATCTAACACTGTTTAATACCATATTCTGATGTCAAATTTAGAATAAAACTTTTATTCCTTTAGTGCCTTTTTAATTATTTAAAGTAGGTCCTTGTATTAATCAAATGAGATTTAATAATGTTTTCAAACACCACTTGAGTTTCTAAATTCTTCCAAATCTTTTCAGTAGGTTTTTATTTGTTTATTAGGGTGTCAAATAATTCATCTTGAATTATTTGGAAAGTATTTAATGTGATTCTTAAATCATTTGAATTGGGTTTTTATTTTAATTCCAATGGATTTAGATATGGTTTTAATTCCCTAAAGTTTATTTGGAAGATTTCTTTAATCTTAATTAAGTTGAATTAAACAACTTTTATTTCACTTTGGGTAAATTCCAAAATACTATTTTCTCATGCATTATATAATTATTCTTATTAGAGATTTGTCTTTATTCTAATAGAATTTGGTTCATGCCATTTTATTTTATTTGGAAAATTATTTATCCTTTTATTTTATTTGGATTTGGATTTGTATTCTATTCATTCTATTTGCTTAAGGATTTGGCCAAGATTTAATTTGGTCTTTGAATATTCGTTATTTAATAATTCTTTCTTTATCTTATAAAATCCATATCTTTTTATTTAGAGATCCAAACTTGGTGATTCTAATTTGTGAAATCTTATTTAATTCTTGTTTATCTTTTTAATTCCCTTTAGGATCATTTGCTCATCAATTGGTATGGTTTTCTAGACAAGTGCTTTATTAGCTTTGAAATTTTTAATTTCCTTATCTTATTAAATTCATAAGATTTTATCTATGGCTCCAAATTAAGTGAAATCAATTTCCATGGTTTTATAATATTTCTAATTCTCTTTCTTGATCTTTTGTAAATGTTTGTTGACAAATTTTTATATGGATCGAATCCATAGGTTTGGAGATAACTTGAAAATGATTTTTATTCCATTAGGGTTCAGGGTTTGGATTTATTTTCCAAGTGTTTAAATTTCTAGATACATTCATTGAGGAATGCATTTCTCTTGATTTGGATTTAGTTAGATTCAAACTTTATCCAAAGTTTGTTCAAGATGGGATTTTAAGTTTCCTTTTAGAACAAAGTTTCTTTTCACCCTGATTTTCAACAAAATATTTATTTTGTTTATTTATTTTTCACATTACAAAATTTGGAAAATCTTGGGATGTGACAATTCCCAACAGTCTCCCACTTGCACTAGAGTCTATATTCCGACATCATATGTCTAAGCATCTAATGCCCATGGCTCTCAGGTGCGCCTCATGCTTCGGCTGTGGTAATGGCTTTGTCAACGGATCCGCAATATTTGCATCCATGTGTACCTTGCATAACTTGATATCGCCCTGATCCACGAACTAGCGAATCAGGTGGTACCGCATGAGTATGTGCTTGTTCTTCTGGTGCTATATAGGTTCCTTGGCTTGTGCAATAGCACCATTGTTGTCACAATACACGTCCAACGGATTGGACGAGCCCTGAACCACACCAAGATCCATGAGGAAGTTCCTCATCCAAACAGCTTCCTTTGCTGCCTCCGAGGCGGCAATATACTCAGCCTCTGTTGTAGACGCATACACAGTCTCTTGCTTGGAACTCTTCCAGCTCACAACACCTCCGTTTATAATAAACACGTATCCGAATTGCGAACGAGAATCATCAGAGTCGGTAAGATAACTCGCATCCGTGTAACCCTTTACACTGAGTTCATCTTCACCACCATAAACCAAGAACATATCCTTAGTCCTTCTCAAGTACTTTAGGATATTTTTAGCCGCTGTCCAGTGGATCTCTCCAGGATCATCCTGGTATCTGCTCACAACACTTAGAGCATAGGAAACATCCGGCCTAGTACAAATCATGGCATACATGATGGATCCGACTGCATAAGCATATGGAATCGCACTCATCCGACTTCGCTCATCAGTTGTCGAAGGACACTGAGTCTTGCTAAGTTTTACACCATGGGACATCAGTAAGAACCCCTTCTTAGACGATTCCATGTTGAACTTCTTCAACACTTTGTCCAAATAAGTACTCTGATTCAATCCAATGAGCCTCCTTGATCTATCTCTATAGATCCGGATTCCGAGGATGTATGTTGCCTCACCCAAGTCTTTCATTGAGAAACTCCTTTCCAATGATTCCTTGGTTTCTTGCAACATCTGGACATCATTTCCAATCAGTAATATGTCATCCACATATAATATTAGAAAGTTTACTTTGCTCCCACTAAACTTCTTGTATAAACAAGAATCATGATCACTCTTGATGAAGCCAAACGATTTGACTACCTCATCAAAGCGAATATTCCAACTCCGAGATGCTTGCTTCAACCCATAAATGGATTTCTGAAGTTTGCATACCTTGTCAGCATTAGCCAGATCGACAAAACCCTCGGGCTGTATCATATACACGTCCTCGGTTAAATTTCCGTTAAGGAAAGCCGTTTTGACATCCATCTGCCATATCTCATAGTCGAAATAGGCCGCTATAGCTAACATGATCCGAACTGATTTAAGCATCACTATGGGCGAGAAAGTATCGTCGTAATCAACTCCTTGAACTTGTCGGAACCCCTTCACGACAAGGCGTGCTTTATAGACGGAAACATTTCCATCCATATCAGTTTTCTTCTTAAAGACCCATTTGCACTCGACGGGTCTTGCACCGTCTGGCAGATCAACCAAGTTCCAAACTTGGTTTTCATCCATGGACTTTAACTCGGATCTCATGGCTCCAAGCCATGACTCGGAATCAGATCCCACCATCGCTTCCGAATAATTCGCAGGCTCATCACTGTCTAACAGTAACACATCACGAACACTTCATAATCTTGCCGATCTTCGTGGTACAGGTGCTGCTGCCGGCTCAGCTGCCACGACCGGCTCAACCTCCAAGGTTTTCGCCGACTCGCTACTAGCCGGTTCCTCTCGAATTTCTTCGAGCTGCACCGTGCTCCCACTTACTCCCCGACTGAGAAACTCTTTCTCAAGGAAGACACCGTTCCGAGCGACAAACACTTTGCCCTTTTCTCGGTCGTAGAAGTAGTAACCCAAGGTTTCCCTCAGATACCCCGCGAAAATACACTTATCCGACTTGGCTGTAAGCTTGTCCGACTGAAGTCGCTTGACAAATGCTTCACAACCCCAAATCTTAAGAAAAGACAAACTCGGATTTTTGCCTGTCCACATCTCATGCGGTGTCTTCTCTACCGATTTTGATGGTACTCTGTTTAGTGTGAACGCCGCTGTTTCTAGATAATAACCCCAAAATGATAAAGGCAGATCTGTCCAACTCATCATTGACCGTACCATGTCCAACAAGGTACGATTCCTCCTTTCCGAAACACCATTCCTTTGTGGCGTTCCTAGCGGAGTAAGTTGAGGAACTATTCCACAACTTTTCAGATGGTCATCAAACTCATGGCTCATGTACTCGCCTCCTCGGTCCGACCGAAGAAACTTTATTTTCTTGCCGAGTTGATTCTGTGCTTCATTCTGGAATTCTTTGAACTTGTCAAAGGCTTCCGACTTATGTTTCATTAAGTAGATATATCCATACCTACTCAAATCATCAGTGAAGGTGATGAAGTACTCATAACCACCCCTAGCTGTCGTGCTCATTGGTCCACATACATCACTATGTACTAGTCCCAACAAGTCGGACGCCCTTTCGCAACTCTTTGCAAAAGGTGTCTTGGTCATTTTGCCGAGTAGGCAAGATTCACATGTCTCGAACGACTCCAAGTCGAACAAAGTTAGGAGTCCATCATCATGGAGCTTCTTCATGCGTTTCCAACTTATATGACCAAGCCGACAATGCCAAAAGTAAGTCATATTCATATCATTTGGTTTCAACCTTTTAACATTTATGTTATAAACCGTCTCACCATCAAGATTCAAAATAAATAACCAATCCTAGACGGGTGCAAAGCCGTGAAACATATCATTCAAATACAAAGAACAACCATTATTCTTGATATTTGACTCATAGCCTTGCCTCATCAAACATGAAGCAGAAATAATGTTTCGACTAAGCACTGGAACATAATAACAATTATTCAGTTCCATAATGAATCCGGAAGGTAAATGAAGTTGCATCGTGCCGACTTCCAACGCAGCAACTCTTGCTTTGTTGCCGACTCGAATATCAACCTCGCCTCTTGCTACGCTCCTAGTTCTTACCAGTCCCTGCAACGAGTTGCAGATGTGAATAACTGATCCGGTATCATATACCCAAGAACTATTAGGTGCATCAGCAAGATATATGTCTATAACATTGCAAACAAGTGTACCTGAGTCGGAAGTCATACCTCTACTCTTGGCTTTATTGGCCAAGTACTTGCTGCAGTTCCTCTTCCAGTGGCCATCCGCCTTGCAGTAGAAGCAAGTGGATCCGGCTGAAGGAGATGCCTTAGTCCCTGAGGAAGCGCTTGGGACCGGGTCTTGAGCCTGCTTTCCTCCTGACTTAGCCTTCTTCTTAGTCCAAGAACTCTTCTTGAACTTTGCCTTATTCTGCACCATCAACACTTGACTGGCGCCCTTCTTGAGATCCGCCTCTGCCTGCTTGAGCATCCCATGTAATTCAGTGAGCTTCTTATCCATACCATGCATGTGGTAGTTCGAAATGAACTGCCCATATGCACTAGGAAGAGAGTTCAGAATTATATCCGTAGCGAACTCTTCGCTTATGGGGTAGCCAAGCCTCTCTAGAGACTGCACATAACCAACCATTTTGATCACATGCGGACTCAGTGGATCACCATCCTTAAGCTTGCAACTCAGCAAAGCCTGAGAGACTTGATACCTCTCAGTCTTCGCCTGAGCCTGGAATATACTTTTGAGGCTTTCGATCATATCGTAGGCCTCAACATGCTCGAACTACTTTTGCAAGTCCGGTTCCATGTGAGCAAGCATAAGACAGCTAATATCTGTGGACTCATCCTTAGCCCGACGAGAGGCATTGGTGGCTGCGACAGTCGCATTCTCATTCGGCTCATCTGGAAGTGGGTTGTCTAGGACATGGTCCTTCTTTTCTTGTTTGAGAACAATTCTCAGATTTCGATACCAGTTGGTAAAATTAGTGTCGTTCAGTTTATCTTTCTCAAGAATGGTTCTCAACGCAAAACCGGATATCTGAGAGTGACTGCTACTTGGTGCCATGATCTACAACAGAAAATATGCAAAACACTTAAGACATGTATTCATAAAAGAGCAAGCATATTAAACATTTTAATATTTTATGCTCCCACTAGAACCAACACCCCTCTGATGGTTGCTTAGTGATTCAGGATCCTAAATAAGCAAGTCGGCTAGTGAGATTTAGCATCACCGCTAGCCGCCAAGTGATCTAGGTAGACAACTCCTTGTCAATCGCATCTCATGCGACTCCTGTTGGACGGGTGGCATCACATGCCCCGGCTCCCATCCGACTTTTCCCCGATCCCCACAACCGTTGTGATAGACCCGTCTAGCTTACCGAGTGTTTCCGCAGTAAGAGTCTGACTCGAACCCACCTAGTCGAAAAGAATTGGCAGCACCTCAATTTTATGAGCCCACTACCAAAAATGTCCGACTTGTGATGGTGCAAACACTGGCGGGAAAACTGACTAGACCTTCTTTGAGGGATTAAATTTTACTGACTATCTAATAGAGGTAAAACAGAGACATAACAATAACACAAAATAAAGCAATTATAATGTGAAATGGTATGGCTCTCTTCATGGCGATCTCCATCTCCACAAAGCCTGTAATCCGACTCGTGCCAACTCTTGTCACTTGCCGTCTTACTCCATGTCGCCGACATGTACAACGCCTTGCATGCCTTCCGGGTTCTCCAAACAGCTACACTAGCTTAGTAAAGTAAATTACATAGAGAATCCGACACGCAGGTCGTTATACAATAAAATGACAGCACTTAGGCTCCAGCCGGCTGACAAAAGCCGTGATTCGCAGATCACCTATGGATTACACACATACATCACATGCACATGAACCATACCATTCACAACTTCCTGCAAAAACAAGTTATGCATAGAAACAATATCTACAGGCGCTGTGAAACTCGCAACGACATCTAAGGCACTACGGCAGGGATCTCATCTACGATCCGAACATGGATTCCGACCATCATTCCAATTCAATCAAACTCTTTGATATTCGATCACCTCTTCTGGATTTACGTGTCACAGTCTACTCCGATGGCGGAAGCCGACCGGTAGGGGTATGTCGTTCCACGACCTCAGCTGTATGATCACGGAAATCAGATCTACTATTCCCCGAGTACAGTTGATCCAATCAACCTTTTACAAAACCGATCTATCTCATAGATCGACCACCAAAACAGCACATAGATCTCATCTACAACCAACCGCATATCACATATGCGAGATCTCGAGCCTAAAACCAGAAGCTATCACTCTGATACCACTGTTGGGCCACACGGAGATAAAACAAAAAATTTCCTCTAACGTGGTGATCCCAAGATCTAGCTGAGGTAGAAGGCCACGAGGTTTACCACTAGACGCGTGGTTGCGGATTACTGATGAAGCGCGTCAGTTGATGCAGTGCAGTCCTCACGATCCGATCGTCCTGGTGCTGATCGCACAACACCTCTGCTGTTATCCACACGTACAAGGAGGAGCACCGGCGGCGAACTGCTAGGTTCATTACGGCGGCAAGACTGCTGTGGAGCTAGGGTTTCCAACACATGGAATGACCTAACCGAACAACGATTAACCTTTCTGGGTTACAGTACTCCACTATATATAGGGAGTGAACGTGGGCTCTGCTCGCGCGGCCCATTCACTAAAGCCCATATAACACTAGTCACCATGAGTCCAACTCACTAACTCAGTCCTAATCCGGTTTATGTCCAACCCAACCAGATTATAGATTCAGATCCAATCCGAACTTGCTCTCGCTCTTAAGTGTGTGACCCCGCAGGCTCATGGCTACTTGGACACGATTGGAGTCCGACTCTCAATCGATCAGTCGGTAGCGGCTCCTAGCAGAACGTGCCGACTCCCAAGTACCAAAGAGTCATGACGACTTGCCTTTCCAATGCGACTTAAGTCCGAGTCCCTTTTGCCTTACGATATACCTTGTTAGACTATAGGCGAATAATTGTCATCCCTTAAATAGTCCGACTCTCTTCTCGATCCAAGATAAGTGATTCACCCGACTAAATCTTAGTCGATCGCCTCAGTTAACACTTAACCGAGTCATGCATGGCCATGCTTTCCGAATCATATCTCATGAGAGGGCCCAGAGAATATCTCTCCAAGTGGAGGGGCAAAATTCCATCTTTGTTATTCACATCACGCAGCTTGATTCTCAGTCGACCTGAACTCTGCCTTTATAACTGCCCAGTTACGGATTAGCGTTTGACAGAACCTAAGTCGGTGATCCTCAACTTGGACTATGCAACAACCTCAGGTCTAAGGATTACATTGATTGAGATATACAAATGACAACTTGTTCGTTGTACCTCAATATGGGTTAATCCGACTCGCTGAACTCTTTAGCCGAGTCTGTGTAAGTTGGAATAGCATCTCCATGCCCAGGACAAGTGGAACCGAGTCATCAAGCCAACTTTCACATTGGTCTAAGTTGTGTGTCCAGCACAACCTCATCGACCAAGGATATTTAGTACAAACAACATGAATGTACAGTTCCACAACCGAATCACATATTCAATGATACACATCAGATGTTTATACAAGGAAAACTTAATATCTTTATGAATACAATGGGAAATCTCATCATACATGATTGCCTCTAGGGCATATTCCAAACACTTGAGATCGGCAAGAGATCGTCTACATCAACCACGAGTTGAACTCGTTAAGCTTTGTTGGTCTTCAAGGGTATGTTCTCTACGGATATACATCCGCCCGTTGTTTGTATCTAGTAGATAGATCTTGGTACATAGTTCACATCGTAGGAAATTTTTTGCTTTCTATGCTGCGAACCCTACACAAGGCACCTCTGAAGTCCAAGTGAAGACTAGAAATAAAGATATAAAAGGTACAAGCATCAAAGTTATGTCATAATTAACCAAGTTTTGAAAACAAGCACATTACACTAAGAATGATAATTATGCTCTCAATAAGGTGCTCAAAGAATAAGTGGTGACTCAACAAGGAAGTGAAAAGGTTTTGAAAAGTTTGAAAAGCTTCAAAATGCTGAAAGTATGGTACTCATTAGCTTTGAGCTCTCATTTCCCCTATCATAGGCATCTTTAAGTGGTTAAGTTTAAAGTGAGGTCCAATTTGAGTTATATGTTTGACAGACCATAAACTGGAAATCTCATGTCCCTTGAGTACGAGGGCCGTCCCTCATGCTACTCAACTTTAGTTACCGGTAAGTTCTTGTCATTGTAAGTACGTGCGTATCATAGAGAACCGCCAACGGGGTACCCCTTGCCCCATGATACAGGAGCTATCCCATATCAAAATGACAAGGCGTCAGACAATGAGCATCCCAGCGATCTTTTTATTTGGTATTTGCATAGGTTTTTATTGAGGATGCTTCATAGATTGCTCATTATGGTTATGCTGCAAGTTTCCACCATGATTAGGCATGGCTTAGGCTAGCGGCCGAGGCGTTTCTCTAACACATATACATAACTCCATGGACTTTCAAGCTTCCCTTTTATTTCACACCGCCGACATCCGTAAACAAAAGAGCATGATATCAACTGGATAAGTATTTACAGGTGTTGAAAGCGTTCCCCGTGACAACACAGTTCTACTAACTCCCAGCCTATAATTTGCAAGCATATAACTTTCATGGACAGTCACAATAGTTTAGGTTTATTAAGTGCAAGAAAATAAAGTGTGCCATCAAGTTCATAAAAGCTTTACTAACTAACTTTCTCATAATAAGAAAATATTTTACTTGGAAGAAAACAAGGCATAAAATATGCACGGAATAGCAATGATGCTAATAGGTAGATATGGTGGACACTTTTTGACAATTTTGGTTTTGGGGAGCTGGAAACACGAGTAGAGCTCATACTCAGTGCAAGTGAAGGCTAGCAATAGAAAGGGAGCGACAAATGAGAGAGCAATAAGTGTCATAATCATGCTTGTAACAAAACAAAATTAATTATGTCATAAAAGTGATACAAGAACTCTGAGGCAAAATAAATCATCGAGGCTTAACTAACTTTTGTTCAGCCATATGCATGCGTGAGCATGTGCCAAGTCGATTCAAATGAAGCATTCAGAGGAGGATACCACAATGTCATACCAAGTTATGAATAGAACAATGCAATCAAACATTCATATGACATGATACAGACTATTAGCAAGATGGATCTAATCATAAGAGAGCAAGAACTACTAAGCATCCATAAATAACATACACCTTACATGAACAGACTAAGCATTCCAACAATGATGAGTATATGTACAAAAATGAAGACAATATAGTTCATTACCAGCCTCTTACCACACCTCGAGTTGTCATTAATCATCATTATTGCCTTTCACTTGTGTGAATTGAATAATAACATGAAACCAAACTCCAAAGGAGTCACTGAGGACCACTGAACCCTGCAACGAACTTCACAAAACGAAAGGAGAACAACAAATATTTTTGGCTTTTTGATTTTTTGAAGCAAGTGCTCAAAGCAAAAGCAAACAAATCAAAATCTTTTTGGTTTTTTCTTAAAGCAAACCAAAGCTAAAAGTCAAATAAACAAACAACGAGAAACAACGAAAATATTTTTGGTATTTTTGTGTTTTGGAAAGCAGAAACAAAAACTAAAATGAAAGCGAAACAAGGATATACGAAGTACCGACGGAACATGGTATATAGATGAGTGTGATGTCGGTATACCTCCCCCAATCTTAGGCCTTTGGCCTAAGTGGAGATCAATCAAAACGCGGGTAGTAACCCCAATCTTGTGGATCATCATAGGAATGATCATAATCTGGCCCTCGCGATGATGAAGAAGAAGCGCCCCAATCATAAGAGGGATACTGGTATGAAGATTCCCCCATGTTGGAGGGCTGAACCGAATTATCTTCGGCATCCTCTCCAACATTATCCTCTTGGTGGGAGAGCTCCGCCATGTATGTGTCAAGTTCTTCCTCTATGAGTGACCATCCTTGCCTGGTATCAAAGTTAAACAAAGCAGGTGCAGGCAAAAGGACTACTTTCTCAGACTTACCCCCTCTCTAACTACTCTTGACAAAGGTTTTTTCATAAGGTAACTCGCTCAAACTAGCCCAAGAAGAAACAAATTTATGCTGTACCATAGAATTGAGATCAAGTCTCTCTATGGGAAACTGAAAAGTATGAATGATGAGGCGCTAAACCATGCAAAGCTAATAAACGAGATGCAATAAGGCCTCCACAACTTCCGCCTTTCTCACGGTTAGCAGCAAGACGAAAGGCTATCAAATCACCCAAATTATAAGTCCTATCTCGTTTGAAGGCGGCTGAGATAAAAGCTAGATCAAATGAAGATAATTTACTAGCAGTTTTCCTAGCAAGAACACACTTGGCAATGAAATAGGCAAAATAATGAATGGATGGGAGATGAATAGTCTGAATTTTACCACTTTCCTTTTAGAAGGAGCATCCTTGGCAAATCTCCGCATATAAGTCCATGAGTGGTGTAGGCCTCTCTCTAATCTTCTCACATGAACCCCACCGTGGCACTCTGATAGCTGCACAAAAATCATCAAAAGGAAGGTTGACAGCTATATTGTAAATTTTGTAGTGAACCATGGGGTTAGGCAAGGACCAACTAAATCGAAAGTCCTGCACCATAGACATAGTTAGTTTCACATATTGGTAAGGTTCTTCTCCAACAAAATGTTCCAACCCTGCATTAGAAATTAGAGTTTGGAAATCCTAAAATATCCCTGCATCTCTCATGAATTATGGGCATGGATAACTGGAGGAGAAGACTTCCTCCTCGCGGTGTACTTTCATAGCCTCCGGTACCCTTAATTCATGTTAATTCAGCTGGTAATCACTCGTCTTCTTTTTTGAAATTTTTAGACAAACATCAAACCAAGTGATTTCCAAGTTGATACATGATGGGGAACTACTATAGGAACTTGCTAGAGGACTAAACATGCATAGAAATGAAATTTCTAAGCATAGAACAAGCATGAAAGCTCACATAACATGTCACCTATAGTAGCAAATGAAGGGTTTCGCAGCATAGTAAATCAAAATTTTCTACGGATGCGAACGGGAAAAGCCAAGATCTAATCTAGGAGATGAAAACAACAAGGGGGGGATATATGAGATCTTCATACCCTTGAAGATTCGCACAGCGGAACATGGTTGATGTAGTCGTACTAGCTTCTCCTCCTCGCGATCCGATCCGATCCAACACCGCAAACAGCGATGCCTCCGAGAGATGCGCACATGCGGCACCTCAACGTCTCCTCCTTCCTCGGTCCAGCAAGTGGGGTGGAGAGATAGGTTGGATCTACAACATGACGGCGTGGTGCAAACGGTGGAGAGTTTCGGCGGCAGGGCTTCGCCTACGCGCAGTCGGGAGAGAGAGGATGGCAGCAGGGCGGCTAGGGCTTGAGGAGGTGTGTGGAGGGAGGGTGCGCCCCCTGCCCTCTTTATATAGAGGGGTGGGCGGCTGCCCCTTGCCCCTCCTCCAAGCCTAGGGCCGGCAGCCAAGAGGGAGGAGTGGGGGCAAGTTCCCCCTTCTAGAAGCTCTCCCTAGGGTTTCCCCTAGGGCTTGGCCGGCTGGGCCTATGGGGCCTTGTGCCCCTGGACCAATGCGGCCAGGGCCCCTCGTAGGCCCACGCCCCCTCCCGACAAGTGGGGCCACGTTGGTCCCACTCCGGAAGGTTCTAGAAGCTTCCGGTACAATACCGAACAATCCGAAACAATTCCGAACTCCAAAAACTGCTTTGCCTTATATGAATCTTATTCTCCGGACCATTCCGGAACCTCTCGTGACGTCCTGGATCTCATCCGAGACTCTGAACAAAAACTCATAAACCAATTATCCATTATATCCTAGCGTCAAGACACGTTAAGTGTGTGACCCTTCGGGTTCGAGAATATGCAGACATGATCTTCTATCAATAATCAACAGCGGGGTCTGGAAACCCATATTGACTCCCACATACTCATCGATGATCATATCGGATGAACCATGATGCCAGGATTCAATCAATCCCATATATATATTCCCTTCGTCACGCGATATTTTACTTGCCCAAGATTCGATCGTCGGCATCGGCATACCTAGTTCAATCTCGTTCAGAGCAAGTACTTTACTCGTTCCGTAATCTGATATCACTTTGTGATTAACTCCTTAACCACATGCTTGCAAGCGGTGTTGATGTCGATTACCGAGTGGGCCCGAAGTATATCTCTCCGACTTGGGAGGGACAAATCCCATCTCGATACATACAACCCAACAGGTACTTTCCGATCACCTGAGAGACACCTTTATGATCACCCTCTCATAGGATGACCTTTGATGACCTCAAAGCTTTCTTTCAATACCAGGGAGTTGCATTATCTCATGGTCTAAGGAATACAATATTTGACATAAGAAAAAGCTTCACAAAGATGAACACGATGACACGATCTAATTGCTCTGCTTAATTTGGGTCTGTCCATCATATCATTCTCCCAATGATATGATATCATTATTAATCGACAACTCATGTCTATGGTTAGGAAACCTTAACCATCATTAATCAATGAGCTAGTCCATAGAGGCGTACTAGGGACACAGTGTTGTTCACAAACCACACAAGTATTAAAGTTTCTGCTTAATACAATTCTAGCATGGAATATAAACTTTATCATGAACAAGAATTATAATAATAACATCTTTATTATTGCCTCTAGGGCATAATTCCAACAGTCTCCCACTTGCACTAGAGTCAATAATCTAGTTTACATCTAGCAACAATCTAACACCCATGGCACTGAGGTGCTGATCATGTTTTGCTCGTGGAAGAGGTTTAGTCAATGGATCTGCGACATTCAGATATGTATGTACTTTGCTAATCTTCAGATCTCCATCTGTTATATAATCTCGGATTATATGAAACTTGCGGTTGATATCCTTGGTCTTTGGATGATATCTTGGTTCCTTAGCCAGTGCTATGGCGCCAGTGTTGTCACACAATATCTCCAATGGGTCCAAGGCACTTGGAACCACACCAAGCTCAGTGATGAAGTTCCTGATCCAAACTCCTTCACTTGACGCTTCTGCAGCAGCCATGTATTCCGCTTCTACTGTAGATCCCGCAATCACGCTTTGCTTGCAGCTTCTCCATCTCATAGCTCCTCCATTCAAAATATAAACTTATCCTGTCTGAGATTTAGAATCATCCTTGTCGGTGTCGAAACTAGCATCGACGTAACCCTTTACGACGAGTTGTTCATCACCTCTATAGACTAAGAACATTTCTTTAGTACTATTTAAATACTTTAGGATGTTCTTCACGGCTGTCCAGTGTTCCACTCCTGGATCACTTTGGTATCTGCTCGTCAAACTAAGAGCATTGGACACATCCGGTCTAGTACACAACATGGCATACATGATAGAACCTATTTCCGAGGCATAAGGCACTTTGCTCATAGCTTCTCTATCATTTACCGTAGCTGGACACTGAGCCTTGCTCAATATCTTACCTGACAACATGGGAACTGAACCTTTCTTTGCCTTATCCATTCTGAACCTTTTCAGAACTTTGTCTAGGTATGTACTTTGGCTTAAAGCTATTAGGCGTCTTTGTCTATCTCTATAGATTTTTATGCCCAATATATAAGCAGCATCCCCTAGGTCTTTCTTTGAAAAACATTTGTTCAAATAACTCTTCACATCGTTAAGCATATCAATGTCATTTCCAATAATCAATATATCATCCACATATAGTACCAAAAATCGCACTGAGCTCCCACTCACTTTCTTGTAGATACAAGCTTCATAGCAATTTGGAACAAATCCAAAGCTCTTGATCACTTGATCAAACCGAAGGTTCCAACTCCGAGATGCTTGCTTCAGTCCATAAATGGAACACTGAAGTTTGCACACCTTACCAGCATCCTTAGGATCGACAAAACCTTCGGGTTGCATCATATACAACTCTTCATCAATGTTGCCATTGAGGAACGCAGTCTTGACATCCATCTGCCATATTTCATAATCATGAAATGCAGCAATTGCTTATAAAATCCGAATGGACTTAAACATCGCTACGGGAGAGAACGTCTCATCATAGTCAACACCTTGAACTTGTCGAAAACCTTTCGCAACAAGCCGTGCTTTATAGACAGTAACATTACCATCCGCGTCCGTTTTCTTCTTGAAAATCCATTTGCACTCAACGGCCTTTCGGTCGCTAGGAGGGTCCACCAAAGTCCACACTTGGTTTTCTCTCATGATCCCAATTCGGATTTCATGGCCTCTAGGCATTTCTTAGAGTCTGGGCTCATCATTGCTTCCTCATAGTTCGCAGGTTCACTGTTGTCTACTAACAAGACTGTTAAGACAGGGTTACCGTACCACTCAGAAGGGGCACGTGACCTTATCGACCTGCGACGTTCAGTAGTAGCATCGTCCGAAGCTTCATGATCCTCATCATTAGCTTCCTCTATTGTTGGTGCAGACGACACTGGAACAATTTCAGGTGCTGCGCTACTCTCCAACTCAAGAGAAGGTTCAATAACCTCGTCTAGCTCTACTTTCCTCCCACTCACTTCTTTCGAGAGAAACTCCTTCTCAAGAAAGGATTCGTTCTTTGCGATAAACACTTTGCCTTCAGATCTGTGATAGAAGGTATACCCAATTGTTTCCTTAGGGTATCCTATGAAGACGCATTTCTCCGCTTTGGGTTCGAGCTTGTCCGGCATCAACTTCTTGACGTAAGCTTCGCATCCCCAAACTTTAAGAAACGACAACTTAGGTTTAGCACCAAACCACGGTTCATACGGTGTCGTCTCAACGGATTTAGATGGTGCCCTATTTAAAGTGAATGCAGCGGTTTCTAATGCATAACCCCAAAATGATAACGGCAAATCTGTAAGAGACATCATTGATCGCACCATATGTAATAGAGTTCGATTCCGGCGTTCAGACACACCATTGCGCTGTGGTGTTCCGGGTGGCGTGAGTTGGGAAATGATTCCGCTTGCTTTAAGATGCGTGAGAAAATCATAACTCAAATATTCACCTCCACGATCGGATCGTAGAAATTTAATTTTTCTATTACGATGGTTTTCCACTTCGTTCTGAAATTCTTTGAACTTTTCAAATGTTTCAGATTTATGTTTCATTAAATAGATATACCCATATCTACTTAAGTCATCAGTAAAAGTGAGAAAATAGCGATATCCACCGCGTGTCGAAACACTCATCGGTCCGCATACATCGGTATGTATGATTTCCAACAAGTCCGTTGCTCGCTCCATTATACCGGAGAACGGAGTTTTGATCATCTTGCCCATGAGGCACGGCTCGCATGTGTCAAATGATTCAAAATCAAGAGACTCCAAAAGTCCATCAGAATGGAGTTTCTTCATGCGTTTTACACCAATATGACCTAGACGACAGTTCCACAAATAAGTCGTATTATCACTATCTACCTTGCATCTCTTAGCCTCAATGTTATGGATGTGTGTTTCATTGCTTTCGAGATTCAGAAGAAATAAACCATTCATAGCAGGTGCATGACCATAAAATATGTTACTCATATAAATAGAACAACCATTATTCTCCGATTTAAATGAATAACCGTCTTGCAATAAACATGATCCAGATATGATGTTCATGCTCAACGCAGGAACATAATAACATTTATTAAGGTTTAAAACTAATCCCGAAGGTAAAACTAAGGAGAGCGTGCCGACGGCCATCACATCAACTCTTGATCCGTTGCCAACACGCATCGTCACCTCATCCCTCGCTAGCCGCTGTCTATTCCGTAGCTCCTGTTTCGAATTACAAATATTAGCAACTGAACCAGTATCAAATACCCAGGCACTACAATGAGCCCTAGTAAGGTAAACATCAATAACATGTATATCAAATATACCTTTGATGGTGCCAGCCTTCTTGTCCGCTAAGTACTTCGGACAGTTGCGCTTCCAGTGACCCTTGTCCTTGCAATAGAAGCACTGAGTGTCTGGCTTAGGTCCAGACTTGAGCTTCTTCTCAGCGGGGGCAACGCGCTTGCCGCTGCCTTTCTTGAAGGGCTTCTTTGCACCCTTACCTTTCTTGAAGCTGGGGGGCTTGTTGACCATCAACACATGATTATCTTTCTTGATGTCCACCTCTGCATCTTTCAGCTTAGCGAAGAGCTCAGTGATCGTATCAGTGGAACCAATCTGATAATGCGTAACTACAAAAACTTTGTAGCTAGGAGGGAGTGATTGCAGAACTCTGTCAATCTTGAGCTCCTCCGGAATCTTGCAGTCCAGTTGCTCAAGGCGTTGAGTGTAGCCCGACATCTTAATGGCGTGCTCACTAACGGAACTCCCTTCCTCCATCTTGCAGTTAAAGAATTTCTCAGAGATCTCATATCTCTCAGAACGGGCCTAAGTCTGAAACATAGTTTCAGTTCCTCAAGAATCTCAAAGGGCCCGGGGAACTCCTCAAAACGATTTTGAAGGTCCAATTCCATAGCAAACAACATGGTGCTCTTAATCACACCATAATCATCTTTGCGTGACTGATAAACAGGTTTCTCATCAGCCGGTGCATCTACAGCAGGGGCGTCATCTAGCGCTTTCTCAAGGACATAGTCCTTTTGTCCGCCAGCGAGAATGATTCTCAGATTGCGGAACCAGCTGTTGAAGTTAGACCCATTGTTCTTAAGCTTTTCTTTCTCAGCAAAAACGTTGAAGTTGAAGTTGGACTTAGCCATTTGATCTACAAAATTTGCAAGTACAATTTAGACTATGTTCATGATACTAGTTCAACTTAATCAAATTACTAGATGAACTCCCACTAAATTCAACATCCCTCAAGTTTTTTAGTGAACATGATCCAAATTCACCACACCTAATCCGATCTTCACGAGAAGAGATGTGGTTTCAATGGTGGACAACGAAGTGTCGATCATATCATTCATATGACTCATGCTTAACCTTTCGGTTCATGTGTTCCGAGGCCATGTCTGTACATGCAAGGATCGTCAAGTCAAACCCAAGTATTTCCGCGTGTGCAAAACTGGCTTGCACCCGTGGTATGTGAACGTAGAGTTTATAGCACCCGATCATCACGTGATACTTGAACACGACGAACTTTCGCAACGGTGCATACATGGGGAGAACACAGTTTTTATCTTGATCTTTAAGTGAGGAATCATATTATAATGCTACCGTCGCGATCTAAGCATAATAAGATACATAAAAGGATAAACATCACATGCATATAATTTTATGTGACATGCTATAGCCAATCTCCGTGCAATGATCTCCATCTTGTGCGTGCCAGCATGATCTCCATCACTCCATCATGATTGCCTCCACCACGAATAGCAACTACAACTATTGCTAACTACTTAGCGATAAAGCAAAGCTATTACATGGCGTATAAGAAGTTGACACACAGGTCATACACAATTATAAAGACAACCATATGACTCCTGCCGGTTGTGTACTCATCGACATGCAAGTCGTGAAACATTACAAAACATGATCATTGCATACAACATACACATCACATCTTGGGCCATACCATATCACAGAAAACACTCCCTGTAAAAACAAGTTAGACGCCTCTACTTTGTTGTTGCATGTTTTACGTGGCTTATGGGAGTAACAAGCTAAGAACGATTCTTACCTACGGAAAGCCACAACAGTGATATTATGGTTGCCAACATCCGGTGTAAATCCCATGACAACTATAGTGAGAGAAACTGGCATCCACCAGCCCCATGTGTGGAACAAGCCACACGTCAAGTGCGGAGCCGGTCTCGCGAACGAGGTCGCGTAAAGTTGGCCTGGACCGCTTCGATCTCACTATCCCGCGTCATAAGAAGTACACAAACAAGAGGCTTGCAACAGAAAACATCAACGCCCGCAACAAGCATGTTACGTTCTACTCGTGAAACACATCTACGCATAGATCTAGCTCTGATACCACTGAAGGGTTTCGCATCATAGTAAATCAAAATTATCTATGGATGCGAACGGAAAAAGCCAAGATCTAATCTAGGAGATGCAAACAACGAGGGGGGGGGATAGATGAGATCTTCATACCCTTAAAGATTCGCACAGCGGAACGTTCAACGGAACATGGTTGATGTAGTCGTACTAGCTTCTCCTCCTCGCGATCCGATCTGATCCAACACCGCAAATGGCGATGCCTCCGAGATATGCACATGTGTGGCACCTCGATGTATCCTCCTTACTCGGTCCAGCAAGTGGGGTGGAGAGATAGGTTAGATCTACAACACGACAGCGTGGTGCAAACGGTGGAGAGTTTCTGCGGCAGGGCTTCGCCTACGCGCAGTCGGGAGGGAGAGAGAGAGGAGGGCAGCAGGGCGGCTAGGGCTTGAGGAGGTGTGTGGAGGGAGGGTGCGCCCCTGCCCTCTTTATATAGAGGGGTGGGCGGCTGCCCCTTTCCCCTCCTCCAAGCCTAGGGCCGGCGGCCAAGAGGGAGGAGTGGGGGGCAAGTTTCCCCCCTTCTAGAAGCTCTCCCTAGGGTTTCCCCTAGGGCTTGGTCGGCTGGGCCTATGGGGCCTTGTGCCCCTGACCCAATGTGGCCAGGGCACTCCCTCGTAGGCCCACGCCCCCTCCTGACAAGTGGGGCCACGTTGGTCCCACTCCGGAAGGTTCTAGAAGCTTCCGATATAATACCGAACAATCCGAAACAATTCCGAACTCCAAAAACTGCTTTGCCTTATATGAATCTTATTCTCCGAACCATTCCGGAACCTCTCGTGACGTCCTGGATCTCATCCGAGACTCCGAAAAAAACTCATAAACCAATTATCCATTCTATCCTAGCGTCGAGACACGTTAAGTGTGTGACCCTTTGGGTTCAAGAATATGCAGACATGATCTTCTATCAATAATCAACAGCGGGGTCTGGAAACCCATATTGACTCCCACATACTCATCTATGATCATATCCGATGAACCATGATGCCAGGATTCAATCAATCCCATATATATTCCCTTCGTCACGCGATATTTTACTTGCCCGAGATTCGATCGTCGGCATCGGCATACCTAGTTCAATCTCGTTCACAGCAAGTACTTTACTCATTCCGTAATCCGATATCACTTTGTGATTAACTCCTTAACCACATGCTTGCAAGCGGTGTTGATGTCGATTACCGAGTGGGCCCGAAGTATATCTCTCCGACTTGGGAGGGACAAATCCCATCTCGATACATACAACCCAACAGGTACTTTCCGATCACCTGAGAGACACCTTTATGATCACCCTCTCATAGGATGACGTTTGATGACCTCAAAGATTTCTTCCGATACCAGGGAGTTGCATTATCTCATGGTCTAAGGAATACAATATTTGACATAAGAAAAAGCTTCGCAAAGATGAACACGATGACACGATCTAATTGCTCTGCTTAATTTGGGTTTGTCCATCATATCATTCTCCCAATGATATGATCTCATTATTAATCGACAA
The DNA here is from genome assembly GCA_916181665.1 of Avena sativa. NCBI lineage: Eukaryota > Viridiplantae > Streptophyta > Magnoliopsida > Poales > Poaceae > Avena > Avena sativa. The sequence goes on from OV702293.1 coordinate 428,991,217, forward strand.
CTCATGTCTATGGTTAGGAAACCTTAACCATCATTAATCAATGAGCTAGTCCATAGAGGCGTACTAGGGACACGGTGTTGTTCACAAACCATACAAGTATTAAAGTTTCCGCTTAATACAATTCTAGCATGGAATATAAACTTTATCATGAACAAGAATTATAATAATAACATCTTTATTATTGCCTCTAGGGCATAATTCCAACATCAAATACTCAAGATACAATCCACCAATCAAAAATCTTCAAAAATCTAATTGGACAAGCGGAGGAGGCACGTACCGGAGAGCAATCCCTCAAAAAATTAGCAGCAAAGATGGGCTGAGCAAGGAGATCGAAATTTGAGAGCAAGAATAGCAGGAACTCAAGATTTGAGAAGTTCTCCAGTGTTTTTCGGGAGAGATAAATAAGTGGCAAGGAGGAGGCTAAGTGGAGGGCCAGGGGTGGCCCACACCTGGGCCAGGGGTGGCCGCACCACCAGGGGGTGTGTTGGCATGGTGGGTCCCCCTGGGTCACTCTAGGTGCCCCTCTGTCCCTTTTTTCATGAAAACATTTAATATAAATTTTCTGGAATTTTTAGGGAAACTTTATTTTTGAGCAATTTTCAGGTTATGAAAATTGATTTTCTCGCAGAAAAAGTTTTTTGAAAGACACAAAAGCAAACCAAAAATAAAAATATAGAAGTTCTAATACACTCTAAAAATCAAGCAACTAGCAAAACTAAGACTAACGAGAGGAAAAACAAAGATTGGAATGGGGAAAAATAAAAGTGAGCAAGGATAACCATTGTGAAAGCATTGTTTTGTTCATTAAAATCCCTTTGTTAACAAGGTTGATCAAGTCTTGTTACCAAACAATCTTATATGAAACAAAACCTTGCATTTTACAAAATGATTATGTTACCTCAATCTTGATAGTAATAGTCCCAATCATAACAGTTTCAAAACTTTCTTGTGGAATGGTACAATATATTTATCCAACTTTGATGCTCTCAATATTTTCAATTGAATTTAGGCAATAAGTCTTATCAATCTTCTTGGGGAAATAGTTAGTACGCTCTTTGTCATTAATATTAAAAGTTACTTTTCCTTGATTACAATTGATAACAGCACCTGCAGTATTAAGAAAAGGCCTCCCAAGAATAATAGACATATTATTATCTTCAGGCATCTCAAGCACAACAAAATCAGTTAATACCAAGCAATTATGAGCCATTTGAATAGGAACATCCTCACATATACCAAGAGGGATAGTAGTGCACTTGTCAGCCATTTGCAAAGATATATCAGTTGGTATCAATTTCTCTAGTTGAAGTCTCTTGTAGAGAGAAAAAGGCATAACACTAACTCCATCTCACAAATCACACAAAGCAGTTCTAACATAATTATTTTTAATAGAGCAAGGAATAGTTGGGATACGTGGGATCTCCTAGCTTCTTTGGAACCTTACCATTGAAGGAATAATTAGCAAGCAAAGTAGAAATTTCCTCATTAGGAATCTTCCTTTTATTAGAGACAATATCCTTCATACTTTGAATAAGGAGGCAACTTAATAGCACCAGTCAAAGGAATTTGCAAAAATAAAGGTTTCATCCACTCACAAAACTTTTTGTAGTGTTCTTCCTCCTTTGACTTGTGTTTCTTATTAGGAAAAGGCATTGGTTTCTGCACCCAAGGTTCTCTTCCACTACCATGTTTATTATCAACAAAATCTTCCTTAGTGTACTTAGTGTTCTTAGTATGCTTATCAGGTTCTTCTTCAATTTCTTCCTTTTCAGGAGCATCATTGTTATCATTACCACTTTCAGTTTCATCATCAGAGATAGATATACTATTAGGATCTACAACAGGTTCAGAAGGTTCCTCAATTGTTTTATGTTTCTTTTTATTTCTCTTAGAAGTACCTCTATTTTCATCTTGTTGAGAATCCTGCTCAATTCTTTTAGGATGTCCCTCTGGATATAAGGGATCCTGAGTGGTAGCACCACTCCTAGTCCTAATTTTATAAGTATGTTTGTCTCTAGAAGCATTAACTAGCATATCTTTTTGTACTTTAGCAAGTTGATCAATTTGGGTTTGAACCATTTTGAAGTGTTTAGCAAGCATTTTAACATCATTAGCAGTTCTTTCCACAATATCTTTCAACTCATTAATAGCTCTAAAGTTTTCCAATAAATGATTCTGAACTTGTTTATTAAAATTACCTTGTTTAACAATAAAAGTATCAAGTTCCTCTAAGCATTGATCAGGAGGTTTAACATAAGGAATATCACCTTCATCAAAGTGTTAGAGAGAGTGTACCTCAATAGTGGATGAGTGAGAAATTGGCTTACATAATTCTTCTATAGGAGGTAAATTCTTCACATCTTCAGCTTTAATACCCTTCTCCTTAAGACATTTCTTAGCTTCTTTCATCACTTCATCATTTAATTCAATCACTCCCCTCTTCTTGGGTGTTGGTGTTAGAGTTGTTTCAGGCACAATTGGTTCAGGTGTAGTTGGCTCAGGTGTAATTGGCTAAGTTGTAGTCAAATCATCACAATTCTTGCTTATTTAGCCATTAATTCTTCAGCTTCTACAGGAGTTATTTTCCTGAAAACACAGTCAGCAAAACTATCTAGGTATGTCCTAGATTCATCAGTTAGTCCATTATAGTATAGGGATTTCTATTTTTGTGCCCTTGGTTCGTTAGTTGTACTCACTTTTCCCCAGCCGCTTAACTTGTCCTCACTTTTCCCCTCACCATGTTAAGAAGCCCTCGCAGGCACTCAGACGGAGGGATGCCGTCAGGTCAAAGGCTTGACCATTACATGCTGACTGGTGGGACCGCGTTGGGGCGGGTCGGGCATTGAGCATTACGTTACGAGGCCTCGACCGTTACATGCCTGACCGGTGGGGCCGCGTTGGGATGGGTCCTGCATACGTGGTGAAGGGTGGGGCTGCGTTGGGATGGATCTTGCATACGTGGTGAAGAGTGGGGCTGCATGGAGACACGGCGGACCGACCATTCTCGCTCACCCAAAGCATTCGCTCCCCCGAGCCTGGAACAACTCCCACACTACCGCTCTGATGCCCCGCCGTCATGCCCTCCTACCTTATGTCTTCCTTGGCCCTAGATCCGCCCCTCCCCCTAGCCGTGGAGCCTACTCCACCTCCGGCTCTGCTCTCGCCCCTGCTAGATCTACCCATTTCGCGGAACAATATGCAACGCCGGCTGGTGCACCGTCCATCCCCATCGAGCATGAAGAAGATTGGGTGGAATCGCAGGGATCTAAGGCATTGATTCCATCTGGGTAAGCATATTTTCCCTTTTGTGGGTTGGTTATTGGAAGTATTTGAACGTGAATCACTGGTGCTCAACTAACTGCCTTGCTTTTCGAATAGGATTGATCTAGTGCTGGCGTAATTCATGGTTGTGAACAATATCTCTCTAGATTTCACTTCCAAGTGGTGGTTTCAACCTCCATAACTCTCAGAGATAGATAAAATCTCCCTAAAATCTTTTGTAAATTCCCCTAGAGTAGTGGCGATTCAGTTGGTTTGCAAGAGTGTTTATAATTATGAAACTCTCGCGCGGTGTGAAACTATAATTGACGCAACTCTTGCACGGCTAGCGATTCACTTTCAATTAAAAAAATTATACAACTTTTAATGTACAAGAGTGTTTATAATTTACACAACTCTTGAACACTTTCAATTTTTTTTAAAAATATACAACTCTTAATGTAAAAGAGTGTTTATAATTGACACAACTCTTGAACACTTTCAAATTTAAAAAAATTATACAACTCTTAATGTAAAAGAGTGTTTATAATTGACATAACTCTTGAACACTTTCAAATTAAAAAAATCATACAACTCTTAATGTAAAATAGTGTTTATAATTGACACAACTCTTGAACACTTTCAAATTGAAAAATCATACAACTCTTAATGTAAAAGAGTGTTTATAATTGACACAACTCTTGAACACTTTCAAATTGAAAAAAGATCATACAACTCTTAATGTAAAAGAGTGTTTATAATTGACACTACACTTGAACACTTTCAAATTGAAAAATATATATAACTCTTAATGTAAAAGAGTGTTTATAATTGACACTACTCTTGAACACTTTCAAATTGAAAAATTATACAACTCTTAATGTAAAAGAGTGTTTATAATTGACACTACTCTTGAACACTTTCAAATTGAAAAATTATACAACTCTTAATGTAAAGGAAAAGGGTGTTTACCATTTTTATAGTGTGAAAAGTGATCCCTAAACTTGCGTATACGAAAATTATAAACCTTTGAACACTGTGAAATCGCACTTAATACGTGATAATGATGTGCTAAGAAAATATTGAGAGATAGAATGTAGGGATGTAATACATAACTTGCATATGGCAAAAATTATACACCTTTGAACTCATTGAAATCGCACTTAGGACATGGAGTGAAATATAATGCAAAAATTATACAACTTTGAACACTTTCCCTTCAAACTATATTCAAAATCATTTGTTTATGGAGTTAAAGCATCAGTGGCAAACTCGTTATTTTGCATGGATATAGGGTGCCCCTCGACAGATACAGGGGTTATCATGTTCGCTAGATCACAGAGGATCAATCAGAGGATCAACGGTTGGTGGGTACGATCCGCGTGACAACTGTCTCGACCAATCAGAGCATAGCAGCCAAGATGAGCACAAGTGTGAGTAGAACTTAAAAACCAAGGGCAAAACTGACAAGGGGGTTCAATTAGAAAACAAAAGGAGATTTAAAAAATGGAAAATGCTTCTTTTATACAATAAAATACATATTGGCATATATCAAACTATTTGCAATTCAAATATACATCAGTTTGACAATTATTGCCTCATTCAGACAAATTATGTTTTGGGGAGGGATGTTTTGGGGAGAGGCTTGAGTAGAAAGCCATGAACCTTCATAGATAGTAGTTGATTTGAGAAGTGGTGATTTAGGTTAAAAATTGATTTATATACATTTCTTATGGTGGCAGGTCACATAATAAGACCCCCCGGGTAGATGCCACTATGTTTTGATCTTTTTGAATTTGTTGTGCATAAAATGACTCAAGTAGCTAGCTAAAACTCATTCGTTGACTCTCTGTTGACCAGCCACCGGAGGGTAAAAGTGAGTATATTGCACACGGCAGTGTTAGTACTGGAGGGAAAAATTGAGTACAACCAAACTGCCAGTGCTACACTCGAGGGTATAACTGAGCACAACTAAGTGGCCAAGGTTAGACACGAGGGGGAAATGTGATGCACGGTACGCGTGTCGCGGTGCACTAGGAGGTAGCGGACGCGTGTGGCCGTGCACGGTGCAGTAGCGCACGCGGTTACGCGATGCACGGTGGTGCAAAAATAGTCTCCTCCATTTACCTTTATAGAGGCCTCCTCACTCTCACTCATCACTCACTCACGCAACCATCTCCATTGTCCCATCACCTTCTGCAAACCCCCCAAGAAAACCCCAACCACGCCGACGAGAAGAACGGTGCGGTGGCCATCGTCGCCTCCAAGGCGGCCGACGAGGAGGCCCTCGTACCCGTACTGGCCCCCGTCGAGGCATTGAAGGCAGATGCCATCCCCGTCCAGACCCCCGTCCCCGCTTCCGGAGTAGATGCCGGCAAGGAGGCCCCCATCCCTGTACATGCCCCTGCTGTTCTCCTGCAGATCCCGCACCTGGGACCCCTATGGGGACAACGATTACATCAGGCCGAAGAACGCCTTCGACATCAGCTTAGCCGACCCATGGTCAGAGGTAACTAGAGTTTTCTGCCCTTCCTTTGTTCTTCCCCCATTCCCATCGTTGGATGCTAGATCGTGTGTTATTAGGGCTCAGCTATTCGTATTTTCCATCGGTGGATGCTAGGTATTTTTACAGTAGATAATCCTCTTGTGTTAGATCTCATATTTCGATGAATGCCCCTAATTGGGATCAGTACTAGCACCGATTTGTAGTTGGGATCAGTACTAGCATCGATATATAGTTGGGATCAGTATTCGATTTGGTTTGAGATTTGGAGACTGGGGAATAATCAAGGGATCTTAATTGGTTAATTTATGCAAGTAATCAATAACGATAATCACAGTATCTCAATCATGTACTTATTGCATGCTACTGTTTTTGTAATAGGTGGATAGTAGCGGCGTCTGTAGCGACGATGAGTACATGGACACTAAGACTCATCAGGTGCTGAGGAATATGAAGTTCTCCAGTTGAACGGCTTCTTCACCGGCAACGTCTACAGGTGCCCCTTCTGCACCAGGAGCCTCACCAGCGACTTCAACTCCCTCGTGATGCATGCTGATGACGTGAAGACCTATGACCCGTCAAAGAACGCCAACGCCTTTAGAGCCCAGCACAAGGCGCTCGGTTTTCACCTCCGCAACCTCTAGAAGGTGGCCATCAAGGAGGGTCGCATGCCCCCGATCAATCCCAAGGCGCCCAAGGTCAAGGGACTGGGAAGCAGGAAGTGGAGGAAGCGTGTAACATCCCTAAAATCATGTTTCAAACTCATGCATATCATCCATGCATCCATGATCATGTAGAATTCATTTCAAACAAAACAATTCAAAAACAGGGGCATATAAGCTCATTATTTTATGTGATCAGCATTTAAAAAGAAATACAAATCTCCAATGTGAGATAGATGTTCAGTGAACCAAACCTTGTGTCTTATTGCTTTCAGAGTGTATTGCTAGATTGCTAGGATTTAAACCAAAGTTTCAAAACAAATATAATTTGAAAACCAATTTCAAAACCTATTTAAAACTAGTGCTATGTCACTGCTTATTTTATTTTATTCCAAGTGACCAGGCCAATTCAAAGTGACCACTTGGTTTTATGCCCAGAAAAGTGATTGTTGCACACTGCAAAAATCCTGAAAATATTTGAATTCAAATAGATTTTGAAATCATTTGAAAAAGGTTCCTGGAAATTCATTCAGAAAAAGAAAAAGGATAGAGAAAAGGAAAGGGCCGGCGCCAGGATTTTGGCCCAACAAGCAAAGCAGCCCGTTAGCCAGCCCACCCGGGTTTTCCCTCTCCTTCTAATTTTCTCACCGCACCCGCGCTACCCAACGGGTCACTGACTGGTGGACCTCGCCAGCTCATCATCATCTTCCCCAAATCGCGCCCATGACCACGTCGTCGGTCGTTCTCTCCGCTATTCACTGCCGCATTTTAAATCGAGTTATTGCCAGTGTTTCCTCGTGTGATTCTCGCTTCGTCTCTGGCTATAAGACCACATCCCCCTCACGGCCATTTCCCCCTACAAAGCTAGACAGAAGCGCCTCCAGGCTGCCCGTAATCACCCTTGCACCGCCGCAAACAGAGCCAACTCCGACGACCAATCCCGGTGCGCCCCGTGCGCCCCTTCCCCTCTGGTTCATGCGAACAGCTTCACAACCTCTTTGCGCTCCTCCTGATGTATTTGGTTCATCCTATACTGCCCAGGTCGTCGTCCTCATCAAGCACTGCAAGCTCCCGACGACGTCACCAACTCCGGCGATTAAATTCGGTGAGCTCCGTGTTCCCCTTCGCTTCTGATTCACACGAGCGTGTTCGCCGTAGCCTTGCGCACCTCCTAATCCATTTGGCTCGTGCCAGGCCGATGCAAAACCTCGGCAACGTCTTCGACAGCAAGCATCTGACGCCGCCAGCAACTCCGACGAGCTCCCTCGGCCACTACAGCGCGCCCCTTGACCAGCCATCGCCACCTTGAGCATCAGAAACACACGACGAGCTTGGTAAGCCCCTTCCCCCTCTCCCACGCGACCTAGAACGCCGGTAGAAGCTCTGACAGAGGCGTCGCCGCCTGTCGCCGCCGTCAGCACCGCCACTTGATGGTCGAGTGCTGAGCGCCGTTAGATCTAGTGGTTACGTTAGAACCTAGACGAAGCGGTATGATTCAATCAGAGCCGCACGATTAAGTTAGATCCAGCGGCTCAGAAGCGTGAACCGACGCGAAGCGGTACCAGCCAATAGGATAGCGCCGCGTGGCACAGAGTTCGTTTTAAAATTTGAATTAGATCTATTAGTTGTTTGATTTTGTTTTAGCCATAACTTTTGATTCCCACGTTCAAATTTGACAAATTTTATATCAATGGAATCAGGAGAACAAGCCCTTTCCAAATATGTAATGTGTTTAATGTTTTGTTTATGTTAAAATGGTTTTGTTTACAGAAACATGTGTAGGCCTATTTTGTGTATATAAATTATTTGAGAAATGTTTTAGTGCTTAAATAAATGTTGTTTGGCAAGTTTTGAACTTGTTTATGAACCAGTACTGTGCACTTGTCTTATTGAGTTTAGAAAAATCATCACATGTCATATTGCATGCATCCATATATTTTTGCTTGTATTTATTTTGTATGTGATTTGTTGCTATGATTTTATGTCTAGATTTTGGTGCCAATAGTGATTGTGATTGTGAGGAGTGTAGCTACTCTCCAAACTACCAAGGCAAGTGGTGCTTCATGATTTTATCCCTATGTTTTCTACTATGCATTAGTTATATTTTGCTAGTCTTGCATGGTTATATTTTTGCTTATATGCTAAGTTGGGAAATCCTAGTAGTTGTAGAATTGCTAGAAATTTCTAAGTTAAGATGCTTATCTATGCCATGCTTAGCCTAGCTAGTAGCAACCAAGGGTGGTGAAATATTCATGCTATGATAAAAATATTTCTAAGTCTTTGGACTTGTGTTTTGCCTAATAAAACAACTAAGTGAATGAAACACCTGGGTGGAATGGAAGGAATGGTTTATGTTGAGTGGTTACACAAGGCCCATTTCTATGGTTTACCTTGTGTATCTCACTTGTGGAAATCCACCCAGGAACAAAGGGATTTGAGAGGCAAAATGTTAAGAAGCTTCTAGTGCAGCCACTTGGCAATATGGGCTCTGCCTGGATCACATAGGTTGCAAGAACTTAGCCATTTGGACAGTTGGTGGTAGTGGGATGATAGGTTGGAACGAGTCCATTTGGTCTAAGGGAAGGCTTCTGAAAGGTCCTGTCTTGGTGAAAATCAAGGCTTGTGGGGAAAGTGCACAACCTCTGCAGATGAAAGAATCTAAGTACTTAGCCATGTCCATGGTATTGGACAACTTGAGCATCAAGACATGGAAGCTATCAAGAATTTCATCATCCCAATTTTCTAAGTAAAACTTGTGGTTGAACAAGGGTGAAGGACCTCAATGTCTATTGGTGGTTCCTTGGGAAAAGTTTTGACAAAGAAAAACTTAGTGATTTCAACTAATAGGCAAAACCTATTTTTGAGCAAAGCAAGCCTAAGCTACACTTAGCCAAATTGCATATAGTATGTAATCCACCAATATTATACTAAGGTATCACTTGCCAATACTATTCCAATGTATTGACCCACTGTGGCTCTAACTTGTGATGTTGCAGGTTACTCTCATGAGGATTAGGAGTCATGAGTCTACACTCAACATGTTTGCCTGTGGCACATGAAGATGAAGACTTTTATCTATTTACTTATTTAAACTCTTGTACTAGGCATGTGGCCATGGAGTTGTAAAGACTATGTTGTCTCTGGAATGAATGTAATAATGACCTTTGTTTCTGTGTACTTCATCTTAAACTATGGATGCTAGCATTGATCCAGGGACTAGCATTGCAATCACAGGGATCCTTTTCCTTTATAAAGGAGGGATCTTACAGATGGTATCAGAGCACTGTGTTGCCTGTAGGATTATGACCCTAGGATTGGAAACCACTAAGGAAATTTTTTCAACAACTTCTACACTTGTCTATTCTTCTCGTAAACTTTTCTAATCTTCTTTCTCATCTCTATTTGTAGATGAACTCCATCAACGAAGCCGTAAGGAAGGGACCACTCATGACAATGACTTTAGAGTGTGAGACAGAATTTCCCAAGGCTCTCAAGGACCTCATGGTTGCAATGGAAATACATGGTGCATCTGTGTACAAAGGTTTTCCTGTAATGGATGAAGGAGTTGAGTACTGGTGGGTGCAACTTCACTTGTATAAAAACAAGGAAGACAACCACAAGGAATCAGGATTCTGCATGTTCACCAATTCAGTGGTGCACACTACATTCTTTGATTCAGCAAGGGATGCAGCTTGGAAGACCATCAAAGAACTTGGTGATAGAGTCAAGTGCAGAATGCTCAACATCCAAAATGACCTAAAGGAAGAGAATAAACACACCCAAGAGTTGGAGGCTACCAACCAAACCCTAAGAGGAGACATTATAGACTTAGTAATGGAGTCATGTGCTCAAGATAGACTGATTGCTTCTAGAAATATTGTGTTAGCCAACATATCTAGTGAGATAGGATTGTAAGCGTACTTCGTTAGTTGGACCACCACTTATCACCTTATTTTCCAAATGTTGCTTAAAATAAGTTGAACCTTGGTTGTTGTAATGGATCCATGTATGCCATGACTTGTGTGTTTTGATTTCCAAAGATATGCATGTGATGCTTTGCCTTGTGTTTTATCTTAAATTGTGTTGTTTCTAACTTTTTCTATCTTATAAGTAGATGCCTAATGTTACCATCAACACTGTTGAGGAGTTCCAGGGAACTCTCTTTGGCCCTCGTATTATTGAGCTCACTACTTTGCTCAATCTCCCTCTTCCTACTATCATGGTGCTTCCCCTCACCAAGTTTGAGAGGAAAGACCTTTGGGGTTTCAAGGTCAATCAGCCCGGACGCCAGACTGAGCCTACCACGGAGGCTATCATCTTCAAGATCATGCACGATGACAAGGAGAGAGGCCTAGAGGTAGTCATGCAGGACTTGATTGGACGTCTGTTGGGTAGACACTCTCGACAGGTTAGAGGTACTCACTTCCACGCCTTCGGTAGACGTGATGAGGATGGAGAGGCCATCGACTTCGAGGACACTTCGAGGGAGACAGCAGAGCCGATTCGTCTATACCTCCAGGACTTAGAGGTTCTTCTTAGGCACGTGGACACTGATAGGACCAACGTCATGCTCAGCAATGACGAACTCCAGGTGCAGCTTCGTGAGAAGGACAAGCTCTTCGCGGAGCAAGATGATATAGTCAAGGAGATGGAGGCAAAGTTCGAGAGTCAGGACAGAAAGTTCAAGAGTCAAGAGAAGCGAGTCCAAGATAGGAACAAGAGGATTCGAGACATGACTGCAGAACTGGAGGCCAAGGACTTCGAGCTCGAGCATCAGCAGAATGTGATTGAGAGGCTTCGTTCTCAGAAGAGGGCTCTCAAAGCCAAAGTAGAGACCTTGACCACCAATGTCGAGGAATACAAGACCGCTATGGAGAATGCAGGTCTTACCTTTGTTGAGGAGGAGGTTGATGCCGAGGAGTAGTGTTGACTACTCATTTATCATTTATTTACCATGCTTTATTTGAGTCGCAATGACCATCCAACATGTGGATGGCTTGCTATTGGTGTGTTTACTTTACAAACTTGTTATCTTGTTGGTGAACCTTTACTATTGTGATGCATGCTTGGTGATTGTTTATGTGATGTATTGTGCATGAAAGCATCTATGGGTATCTCATTCTTATCTCTATTGAACAACCACAGATGCCTCCCCGTCGTGCCAATCCCAACCCCAACAACAACAACATCACCCCTGAGATGCAGCAAATGATGACAGCTCAGACTCAGCTGATGCAGATGATGACTACATTCATCCAGAACCAGAACAACAACAACAACAACAACAATAATAACAACAACAACAACCCACCGGGTTTTGACATGCTTACCAGGTTCTTGAGATTGAGGCCAGTAAAGTTCTCCAGAACAACTGATCCTATGGTGGCCAATGATTGGCTATGCTCTGTGAACAAGGACTTGGTAACTGTGGGCTGTACTGATGCAGAAAAAGTTAGATTTGCAGCACATTTGTTGGAAGGACCAGCCGCCACTTGGTGGGATAACTTCCAGATCACCACCCCCATTGAAGATGTGACATGGGCTATCTTTGAAGATGGTTTCCGTACTGCTCACATCTCATCTGGAGTGATGAGTCTGAAGAAGAAAGAGTTCCATAATCTGAAGCAGCGCCACCGCAGCGTGGCTGAATATATTGAGGAGTTCAACAATCTGGCGCGTTATGCACCGGACGAAGTTGACACCGATGCCAAGAGGAAGGAAAAGTTCCTTGAAGGGCTGAATGATGAACTGAACTTGCAGCTATCAGTGGCCTATGTTCCCACTTATCAGTCTCTTTGTGATAAGGCTGCTATTTTGGAGAACAAAATGAAGCAAGTTGAGAGTAGGAAGAGAAAGCACTCGGACAAGCACAGCTCGGGATCATCTCACAAGCGTTCCCATTATGATGATAGTGGAAGCTCAGGATCCCACAAGCATGGGAAATTCAACAAGCACCACAACCACAACCGTCATCATGACAACAAGCATCACCGTAGTCATGACAATGACAAGTACAAAAACCACAAGGGTGGATATAAGAGCCACCACAGTGGTAGTGGAAGTGGCAGTGGAAGCCAGCCTGTCAAGAAGGATATTAGTAAGGTTGAGTGTTTCAAGTGCAAGAAGATGGGGCATTATGCAAATGAATGCCCAGAAAAGAAAGTTGAAGGACCCAACAAGCCCAACCCTTTTCAAAAGGGACAAGTGAACCACATCAATGTGGAGGAAATCTATGAGGAGCCTGATGCTGTTGCTGGTAAGTTCAAACTCAATTCTGTTCCAGCATTTGTTCTCTTTGATACTGGTGCATCTCATTCATTCATATCAAGAGAATTTGTTGAAAGAAATGAACTACCGGTAGAAACTATTGGGTGTCCTATAAAAGTAAGTTCTCCTGGCGGAGAAATGATAGTGAATTCAGGGTGTCATGATCTAGTCATAGAGTTTGGGAAGTATAAGTTTCCCGTTAACTTGATAATCCTAAACTCCCAAGGATTGGATGTCATTTTGGGAATGGACTGGATGACTAAGCACAAGGGAGTGATAGATTGTGCCAACCATACTGTCTCACTCACAACTCCAGAAAATAAAAGAATCAGGTTCAAGACCAACTTTGAAACAAAAAAGAGTATGCTAAATTCTCTTAAGGGGGTTAGCATAGACAGTGTGCCAATTGTGAGTGAATATCCGGATGTGTTTCCGAAAGAACTGTCGGGAATGCCACCAGATAGAGATGTGGAGTTTCTTATTGATTTGCTACCAGGATCTAGACCAATAGCAAAGAGACCGTACAAAATGTCAGTTGATGAACTGAAAGAACTCAAGAAACAACTTGGAGAACAGTTGCAGAAAGGATTTATTCAACCAAGTTCTTCATCTTGGGGAGCACCAGTGTTGTTTGTGGAAAAGAAGGATAGAAGTCAAAGGTTATGTATAGATTACCGTTCACTCAATGAGGTGACTATCAAGAACAAATACCCTTTGCCTAGAATCAATGACTTGTTTGATCAGCTAGAAGGAGCTTGTGTGTTCTCAAAGATTGATATTCGGTCGGGTTATTTCCAACTCAAGATAAGAGAGCAAGACATACCTAAGACAGCTTTCACCACAAGGTATGGATTGTATGAGTATACCGTGATGCCATTTGGTTTGACCAATGCACCAGCATACTTCATGAATATGATGAACAAGGTGTTCATGGAATTTCTTGATAAGTTTGTTGTCGTTTTCATCGATGACATTTTAATCTACTCCAAGAGCAAAGAAGAGCATGAAGGACATTTGCGTTTGATACTTGAGAAGCTTAGAGAGCATAAACTATATGCCAAATTCAGCAAGTGTGAATTTGGGCTAAATGAAGTTGGATTTCTTGGACACGTTGTGTCAGGAGATGGTGTAGCAGTTGATCCTGCTAAAGTTTCAGCTGTAACTGAATGGGAGTCTCCCAAGTCAGTGAAAGAAGTTCGTAGTTTCCTTGGCTTAGCAGGTTACTATAGAAGATTCATTGAGAATTTCTCCAAGGTAGCAAAACCTATGACAGAATTGCTAAAGGAAGACAAGAAATTTGCTTGGTCTGAAGGTTGTGAACTCAGCTTTCAAGAATTGAAGAAGAGACTTGTGACAGCACCAGTCTTGTGTTTGCCAGATTTGGAGAAGGATTTCCAAGTGTATTGTGATGCATCCCATCATGGATTAGGTGCAGTACTTATGCAAGAAGGGAAAGTTGTGGCTTATGCCTCGAGACAACTCAAAACTCATGAAGTAAACTACCCTACTCATGATTTGGAGTTAGCCTCTGTTGTCCATGCACTCAAAACATGGAGACACTATCTTTTGGGAAAGCGTTGTGAAGTGTTCACAGATCACAAGAGTTTGAAGTATATCTTCACCCAGAAAGAAATTAATATGAGACAAAGAAGATGGCTAGAACTCATCAAGGACTATGACTTGAGTTTGCAATACCACCCCGGTAAAGCAAATGTTGTAGCGGATGCTCTAAGCCGTAAGGTTTTTGTGAATGGACTCACTAAGGGAGAATTACCAGATGATCTGTGTGCCCAATTTAGAGACCTCAGATTGGAGATTGTGCCTGAAGGACATCTCATGACCTTGGAAGTTCAACCTACATTGTTGGACAAGATTAAGGAAGCCCAGAAGATTGATAAGGAAATTGAAGAAATTAAGGAAAAGATTGGCAAAGGAAAAGCCAAAGGATTCCATAAAGACGAACAGGGTACTTTATGGCATGGGAAACGTATCTGTGTTCCACAAGATCCGGAGCTTCGGAAACTGATTTTACAAGAAGCACACAACTCACCGTATTCCATTCATCCGGGTAACACCAAAATGTACATGGATATGAAGGAAAGATTTTGGTGGAACAATCTCAAGAAGGACATCACTGAACATATTGCTTTGTGTGATGTATGTAGCAGAGTGAAGGCGGAACATCAGAAACCAGCAGGTTTGCTTCAACCACTACCTATTCCTGATTGGAAGTGCGACAAGATTGGTATGGATTTCATTACCGGATTACCAAGGACCCGGTCAGGATATGATTCTATTTGGGTAGTAGTGGATCACCTAACTAAAGTGGCTCATTTCATACCCGTGAAGACAACCTATACAAGTGCTAAGTTGGCCAAGATCTATATGAGTAGAATTGTATGTTTACATGGAGTACCCAAGAGTATTGTGTCTAATAGAGGAACCCAATTCACTTCTCATTTTTGGAGGCAATTACATGAGCCATTGGGAACGAGGTTGGAATTCAGCACTGCTTTTCATCCTCAAACTGATGGACAAACAGAAAGGACTAATCAAATTCTTGAAGATATGTTGAGGGCATGTGCCCTAGACTATGGAGCCAGTTGGGATGAAAGTCTGCCTTACGCAGAATTTTCTTATAACAACAGCTATCAAGCCAGCATTGAGATGGCACCATTTGAGTTTCTCTATGGGAGAAAATGTACCACCCCATTGTTATGGAATGGTGTGGGGGAAAGAAGTTTGTTCGGACCAGAACTTATCAAAGAAGCTGAAGAGAAAGTCAAGCTGGTTAAGGACAGATTAAAGATAGCACAGTCCCGATAGAAAAGCTACGCAGATCCTAAGCGTAGAGAAGTCACCTATGAAGTTGGTGATAGAGCTTATCTTAGAGTGTCACCACTTCGTGGAGTGAAGAGATTTGGTGTCAAAGGTAAATTGGCCCCAAGATATGTTGGGCCATTCAAGATTCTAAGTCGCAAAGGAGAATTATCCTATGAGATTGAATTGCCAGAGTCTTTGTCAGCTGTTCATAATGTGTTTCATGTGAGTCAGCTTAAGAAATGCCACCCAGAAATGGAAGAAACTTCTTTGAAGGATACTATACCTTTGGAAGAGGTTCAATTGGAAAGTGATCTCACTTATGAAGAGAAACCTATCAAGATTCTTGAGACTGCAGAAAGAGTTACTCGGGCTAAGACTATTAAGTTCTGTAAAGTTCAATGGAACCATCATTCCGAAGAAGAAGCAACATGGGAAAGAGAAGATGATCTTCGGAAGACCACCCTCACCTATTTGCTAGCCAATCCGAATCTCGAGGGCGAGATTCACCTTAAGGGGGTTAGATTTGTAACATCCCTAAAATCATGTTTCAAACTCATGCATATCATCCATGCATCCATAATCATGTAGAATTCATTTCAAACAAAACAATTCAAAAACAAGGGCATATAAGCTCATTATTTTATGTGACCAGCATTTAAAAACAAATACAAATCTCCAATGTGAGATAGATGTTCAGTGAACCAAACCTTGTGTCTTATTGCTTTCAGAGTGTTTTGCTAGATTGCTAGGATTTAAACCAAAGTTTCAAAACAAATATAATTTGAAAACCAATTTCAAAACCTATTTAAAACTAGTGCTATGTCACTGCTTATTTTATTTTATTCCAAGTGACCAGGCCAATTCAAAGTGACCACTTGGTTTTATGCCCAGAAAAGTGATTGTTGCACACTGCAAAAATCCTGAAAAGATTTGAATTCAAATAGATTTTGAAATCATTTGAAAAAGGTTCCTGGAAATTCATTCAGAAAAAGAAAAAGGATAGAGAAAAGGAAAAGGGCCGGCGCCAGGATTTTGGCCCAACAAGCAAAGCAGCCCGTTAGCCAGCCCACCCGGGTTTTCCCTCTCCTTCTGATTTTCTCACCGCACCCGCGCTACCCAACGGGTCACTGACTGGTGGACCTCGCCAGCTCATCATCATCTTCCCCAAATCGCGCCCACGACCACGTCGCCGGCCGTTCTCTCCGCCATTCACTGCCGCATTTTAAATCGAGTTATTGCCGGCGTTTCCTCGCGTGATTCTCGCTCCCTCTCTGGCTATAAGACCACCTCCCCCTCGCGTCCATTTCCCCAACAAAGCCAGACAGAAGCGCCCCCAGGCTGCCCGTAATCACCCTTGCACCGCCACAGACAAAGCCAACTCCGGCGACCAATCCCGGTGAGCCCCGTGCGCCCCTTCCCCTCTGGTTCATGCGAACAGCTTCACAACCTCTTTGCGCTCCTCCTGATGTATTTGGTTCATCCTATACTGCCCAGGTCGTCGTCCTCATCAAGCACTGCAAGCTCCCGACGACGTCACCAACACCGGCTATTAAATTCGGTGAGCTCCGTGTTCCCCTTCGCTTATGATTCACACGAGCGTGTTCGCCGTAGCCTTGCGCACCTCCTAATACATTTGGCTCGTGCCAGGCCGACGCAGAACCTCGGCAACGTCTTCGACAGCAAGCATCTGACGCCCCCAGCAACTCCGACGAGCTCCCTCGGCCACTACAGCGCGCCCCTTGACCAGCCATCGCCACCTTGAGCATCAGCAACACACGGCAAGCTTGGTAAGCCCCTTCCCACTATCATGCGCGACCTAGAATGCCGGTAGCAGCTCTGACAGAGGCGTCGCCGCCTGTCGCCGCCGCCAGCGCTGCCACTTGATGGTCGAGTGCTGAGCGCCGTTAGATCTAGATCTAGTGGTCACGTTAGAACCTAGATGAAGCGGTATGATTCAATCAGAGCCGCGTGATTAAGTTAGATCCAGCGGCTCGGAAGCGTGATCCGACGCGAAGTGGTACCAGCCAATAGGATAGCGCCGCGTGGCATAGAGTTCGTTTTAAAATTTGAATTAGATCTATTAGTTGTTTGATTTTGTTTTAGCCATAACTTTTGATTCCCACGTTCAAATTTGACAAATTTTATATCAATGGAATCAGGAGAACAAGCCCTTTCCAAATATGCAATGTGTTTAATTTTTTGTTTCTGTTAAAATGGTTTTGTTTACAGAAACATGTGTAGGCCTATTTTATGTATATAAATTATTTGAGAAATGTTTTAGTGCTTAAATAAATGTTGTTTGGCAAGTTTTGAACTTGTTTATGAACCAGTACTGTGCACTTGTATTATTGAGTTTAGAAAAATCATCACATGTCATATTTCATGCATCCATATATTTTTGCTTGTATTTATTTTGTATGTGATTTGTTGCTATGATTTTATGTGTAGATTTTGGTGCCAATAGTGATTGTGATTGTGAGGAGTGTAGCTACTCTCCAAAATACCAAGGCAATTGGTGCTTCATGATTTTATCCCTATTTTTTCTACTATGCATTAGTTATATTTTGCTAGTCTTGCATGGTTATATTTTTGCTTATATGCTAAGTTGGGAAATCCTAGTAGTTGTAGAATTGCTAGAAATTTCTAAGTTAAGATGCTTATCTATGCCATGCTTAGCCTGGCTAGTAGCAACCAAGGGTGGTGAAATATTCATGCTATGATAAAAATATTTCTAAGTCTTTGGACTTGTGTTTTGCCTAATAAAACAACTAAGTGAATGAAACACCTGGGTGGAATGGAAGGAATGGTTTATGTTGAGTGGTTACACAAGGCCCATTTCTATGGTTTACCTTGTGTATCTCACTTGTGGAAAGCCACCCAGGAACAAAGGGATTTGAGAGGCAAAATGTTAAGAAGCTTCTAGTGCAGCCACTTGGCAATATGGGCTCTGCCTGGATCACATAGGTTGCAAGAACTTAGCCATTTGGACAGTTGGTGGTAGTGGGATGATAGGTTGGAACGCGTCCATTTGGTCTAAGGGAAGGCTTCTGAAAGGTCCTGTCTTGGTGAAAATCAAGGCTTGTGGGGAAAGTGCACAACCTCTGCAGATGAAAGAATCTAAGTACTTAGCCATGTCCATGGTATTGGACAACTTGAGCATCAAGACATGGAAGCTATCAAGAATCTCCTCATCCCAATTTTCTAAGTAAAACTTGTGGTTGAACAAGGGTGAAGGACCTCAATGTCTATTGGTGGTTCCTTGGGAAAAGTTTTGACAAATAAAAACTTAGTGATTTCAACTAATAGGCAAAACCTATTTTTGAGCAAAGCAAGCCTAAGCTACACTTAGCCAAATTGCATATAGTATGTAATCCAGCAATATTATACTAAGGTATCACTTGCCAATACTATTCCAAAGTATTGACCCACTATGGCTGTAACTTGTGATGTTGCAGGTTACTCCGATGAGGATTAGGTGTCATGAGTCTACACTCAACATGCTTGCCTGTGGCACATGAAGATGAAGACTTATGTTTATTTATTTATTTATTCCAAAACTCTTGTATTAGGCCTGTGGCCTTAAGTTGTAAAAGACTATGTTTTATCTCTGGAATGGATGTAATAAATGACCTTTGTATCTGTGTACTTCATCTTAAACTGTGGATGCTAGCAATGATCCAGGGACTAGCATTGCAATCACAGGGATCCTTTTCCTTTACAAAAGAGGGATCTTACAATCTCTCCACCCCACTTGCTGGACCGAGGAAGGAGGATACGTCGCGGTGCCATACGTGTGCATCTCTCGGAGGCGTTGCCACTTGCGGCGTTGGATCGGATCGGATCGAGAGGAGGAGAAGGCTAGTACGACTACATCAACCACGTTCTGTTGAACGTTCCGCTGTGTGATTTCTTCAAGGGTATGAAGATCTCATCTATCCCTATTGTTGATTGCATCTCCTAGATTAGATCTTGGCTTTCCCGTTCGCATCCGTAGAATTTTTTTGATTTACTATGCTGCAAAACCCTTCAGTGGTATCAGAGCTAGATCTATGCGTAGATGTGTTTCACGAGTAGAACGCAACATGCTTGTTGCGGGCGTTGATGTTTTCTATTGCAAGCCTCTTGTTGTGTACTTCTTATGACGCGGGATAGTGAGATCGAAGCGGTCCAGGCCAACTTTACGCGACCTCGTTCGCGAGACCGGCTCCGCACTTGACATGTGGCTTGTTCCACACATGCGGCTGGTGGATGCCTGTTTCTCTCACTATAGTTGTCATGGGATTTACACCGGATGTTGGCAACCATAATATCACCGTTGTGGATTTCCGTAGGTAAGAATCGTTCTTAGCTTGTTACTCCCATAAGCCACGTAAAACATACAACAACAAGGTAGAGGCGTCTAACTTGTTTTTGCAGGGAGTGTTTTGTGATATAGTATGGCCCAAGATATGATGTGTATGTTGTATGCAATGATCATGTTTTGTAATACTTCACGACTTGCATGTCGATGAGTACACAACCGGCAGGAGCCATATGGTTGTCTTTATAATTGTGTATGACCTGTATGTCAACTTCTTATACGCCATGTAATAGCTTTACTTTATCGCTAAGTAGTTAGAAATAGTTGTAGTTGCTACTCGTGGTGGAGGCAATCATGGTGGAGTGATGGAGACCATGCTGGCACGCACAAGATGGAGATCATTGCGTGGAGATTGGCTATACCATGTCACATAAAATTATATGCATGTGATGTTTATCCTTTTATGTATCTTATTATGCTTAGATTGTGACGGTAGCATTATAAGATGATTCCTGTCACATCCCAAGATTTTCCAAATCTTGTTATGTGAAAAATAAATGAATAAAATAAAACTTTGTTGATTTTCAGGGTGAGAAGAAACTTTTTGAATTCAAATGGGAACCTTCAAACATATTTTGAACAAATAAATCCTAAAGGGATTTAAAAAGATAAAACAATTAATAAAGAAAATATTAAATATTTAAAATTACTATTTTGGATCTTTTAATAAAAAGATTTGGTTTTCAAAAGAAAAGGTGGATTTAGAAATAAAGATTATTTTATAGAGCCAAATTAAACCTTGGCCAATATTTTGAAATAAAATGTTTGGTTTTGATTAAAAATAGTAAAGGTTTATTTAAATAAAATAATAAGGATTTAATATCCAATTTTATTTAAATAAAAGGTTTTACCATTTTAATTAAAACATCAAAACTTATTAAATTATTTTAAATAAGTTTTCCAAGTGAATATTATTTTCAAATAAAACCTACTGAATGGTTTTGGTACTATTTTGGGTTTCAAATAGAGTTTTGAAAATAAATAAAACAAACCCTATTTGATTTAATAATTAAGGTCCATTTTATTTAATTATTAATGGACCCTAAAACAAAAATGTTATTTTATTTTAAGCAAGTTTTCCAAGTATCTTATATTTTCAAATAAAACCTACTGATTTGGTTTTGATAATATTTAGCTTTCAAATAGAGATTTTATTAAATAAATCAAAACCTATTTGAATTAATATTTAAGGACTATTTTATTTAATTATTAAATAGATCCTAAAAAGAATAAAATTATTTTATTTTATTTTGGGACTTTGGTTTGTGTTGATTAAACAGAACCAAATCTCAATAAAAGTTTGGTGAATGTTTTGATTTGATTTGTTGATTGATTGGTTTGATTGAATTCAAAACAGAAATTGAATTAGAAAAAGGAAAAGCTTTCAGAAAAAAAATGGAATCAACAGCAGCCCAGCCGGCCAGCCCAGTCTAGGACCAACTCCAGCCCACCAACACCACCCAGCGAAACGTTTTCTATACGCAGTCTCGCACCCGCACAGAAGCTGACCGGTGGACCCTCCCCCTCACTCCCTTTCTCGCTGACAAGCCTGCCCCACACGCCAGCTCAGCATCGTCTTCACCCCGCGATGACCACGCCGGCCGTTTCCTGCCACTAACACCGCGGTTGAATTCGCTTCAATGCCGCGCCTTAACCTTGCTGCGACCACGCCTCCTTAAACGCGTCCCTCTTCTCCCCATTTCCCCTCTTCTTCCAGCTCCTCTCCGCCCCAGGGTTGCTCGAATTGCTCTTGGCAAACCCACTGGCTCCGACGAGGTCCTGTGTAAATTCCGGCGACGCCTAACCATACCCTGCCCCCTTGTGCACGCGAGCTCACTCTCTAGTACCTTGCGCACACACCAGTAGCCTCATCTAGTCCGCGCGCGCCTTAGAACGTCGCCTCCGACAAAGCCATCTCGCCACCGACGGCTAGCTCAACTCCGGCGACTCATCTGGTAAGCACCTGACCGCCCCTCCCCTTCTCCTTCAAGCACGCATCATCACCGTGACCTTGCGCGTCTAATGCACCCTCTAATTTGATTCGGCATGCCCTGTAGCCTCGCCCGCAATGACGACCAGAGCACGCCCGACGCTGAGCGAACTCCGGCGAGCAACCGCCAGCACATGCGAGCGCCCCTTCGTCTGCAACCAGCACGTTGAGCTTCCCCAGGCTTCTGCGAACGCGGTGAGCATCTCCCCAGCCACTCTAGCTTCCTGTAACGCCGGCACCGCCACCATCTGGCCGCTCCGCCGCCAGCCACCGCTGCAGCGCCGCTAGTTTTAGGTCGAGCTTGCAGCAGCCGTCCGATCTCGATCGAGTGGCTAGGATAGAAGCTAGGCGAAAGGGTAAGTAGCATCTGCGCGCCGTGCAATATGACTTGATCCAACGGTCTGTGTTAGTCGATCCACGCGAAACGTTTTCGACGAATAGGAGTAGGACGCGTGTCACCAGTTCTGTTTAAAACAAACTTTGAATCTGCATTAGATGCAGATTTGAAAACCTTGTAACTTTTGATCCACACGTCCAAAAATTACAAACTTTATATCAATGGAATCAGTGGAACAAGCCCTAGCCAACCATGCCATTTGTTTAGTAAAATGCTTCTGTAAAAATGTTTGTTTTTGCAGAAACATTTGTATGCTTGTGTAGATTGTAAAAATTGTTCAAAAATGATTTTGGGGATAAAATCTTTGGAAAATGGTGTGATTTGAACCTACTAACATTAGGAAACACTTTGTGGTTTCAAAAATGTATTTGGGGAAACAAAAGAATGATTCTTTGATTTAAAACCAATTCTAGTCAAATAAAAATGTGGTTTATTTATTAAAAATAGTTTTGGAGGAAAACTTTTGGGAAATGTTTTGTTTTAAACTCTCTGACCCCAAACACCAAGTTTTATGGTTTGAAAACATATTTTGTGAATCCTATAGATTAATGCCTTAGTAAAAATATTTCTACACCACATAAAATGATACCTTGTTTTGAAAATGGTTTATGAAGTGAAACCTTTTGCAAATGACTTTGCCACTTTATAAAATGACCATTAGGTGTTTTAAAAAGTTTATAACCCATTAGAAACCACTTTTACAAATAAAACAACCCTTTTGCATGCTTGCATGCATTACCTTGACTTTATCATTTTATGTGTTGTTTTGCTTGATTGGTAGATTGAGATTGTGCCTTGCTTGATTGAATTGTAGTGACTTGAAGAGTGTGATTGTTGCAAGGACAAGGAGTGAACCTATACCCTCTACCAAAAAGGCAAGTGATGCTTCATACTTTTGTCCCATTACTTTCACTATGCATTAGTGTTTTTCTCTAAGTAAAACTTGCATGGAATTTTGCTAAGTTTAAACCTTGCTATAAGAAAACCTAGTAGATGAAACCTTAGTATAAATTTTCCTAAGTTAAGATTCCTACTACTATCAAGCTTAGCTTAGCTAATAGAAAACAAGGGTGGAAATATATTCATACTATGGAAAAATTTCTAAGTCTGAGGACTTGTGTTTTTGTTTAATAAAACAACTAAGTTAATGAATCACCTGGGTGGAATGGTAATTGCTTGGTGGTTTTTGGTTGAGTGGTTCACAAGGCCCATGTTTATGGTTTACCTTGTGTATCTCACTTGTGGATGGCCACCCAGGAACAAAGAGATTTGAGATGTCAAATGTTGAGAAGCTTCAAGTGCAACCACTTGGCATTATGGGCTCTGCCTGGATCATATAGGTTGCAAGAACTTAGCCATATGGACAGTTGGTGGTAGAGTTTGGTAGGTTGGAACGCATCCATTTTGTTCTAAGGGAAGGCTTCTGAAAGATCTTGTCTTGGTGAAACCAAGTCTTGTGGGGAAAGTGCACCACCTCTGCAGAGTGTAAAATCTAAGTACTTAGCCATGTCCCTGGTAAAGGACAATTTGAGCATCAAGACATGGAAGCAATCAAGAATCTCATCATTCAAATTTCAAAGTTAAAAACTTGTGGTTGAACAAGGGTTAAAGGATCTTAAATCTTTTGATTGGGAGAAATGTTTTTGTCAAGCAAAAACTTAGTGTTTTCAAATGTTAAGGAAAAATCTATTTTGAGCAATGCAAGTCTCAACTCCACTTAGCCAAATGCATATAGATGATAGACTCCACTATACTACCATAGTATCACTTGCCAATACAATTCAAATGTATTGACCCTTGTGGCTGTAACTTGTTATGTTGCAGGTTTGATTGATTTAGTGAAGTGTGTTGATTAGGATTACAAAGTCTACAACCAACATGTCTGCATGTGGCACTTTGAAGATGAAGGACCCCATGCTTATAGATTTTCTGCTGCAATGTAATGTAATAGCCAAATGAGCTATGTAAGATGTAATAAAATTATGTTATTCCTGGTTATAAAGTTGTATTATGACCTTTGTTTCTTGATATTACATCTTAACTGTGGATGCTAGCTATTGATCCAGGGACTAGCATTGTAAACACAGGGGACTCTACCTTATTTAAAGGTTGGGACCCTTACAATTCCTCACTTAAAGATCAAGATAAAACTGTGTTCTCCCCATGTATGCACCATTGCGAAAGTTCGTCGTGTTCAAGCACCACGTGATGATCGGGTGCTATAAACTCTACGTTCACATACAACGGGTGCAAGCCAGTTTTGCACACGCGGAAATACTTGGGTTTGACTTGACGAGCCTAGCATGTACAGACATGGCCTCGGAACACACGAACCGAAAGGTTAACCATGAGTCATATGAATGATATGATCGACACTTTGTTGTCCACCATTAAAACCACATCTCTTCTCGTGAAGATCGGATTAGGTGTGGTGAATTTGGATCATGTTCACTAAACAACTTGAGGGATGTTGAATTTAGTGGGAGTTCATCTAGTAATTTGATTAAGTTGAACTAGTTATCATGAACATAGTCTAAATTGTACTTGCAAATTTTGTAGATCAAATGGCTAAGTCCAACTTCAACGTTTTTGCTGAGAAAGAAAAGCTTAAGAACAATGGGTCTAACTTCACCAACTGGTTCCGCAATCTGAGAATCATTCTCGCTGGCGGACAAAAGGACTATGTCCTTGAGAAAGCGCTAGGTGACGCCCCTGCTATAGATGCGCCGACTGATGAAAAAGCTGTTCATCAGTCGCGCAAAGATGATTATGGTGTGATTAAGAGCACCATGTTGTTTGCTATGGAATCGGACCTTCAAAATTGTTTTTAGGAGTTCGCCGGTCCCTTTGAGATTCTTGAGGAACTGAAAACCATGTTTCAGACTCAGGCCCGTTTTGAGAGATATGAGATCTCTGAGAAATTCTTTAACTGCAAGATGAAGGAAGGTAGTTCTGTTAGTGAGCACGCTATTAAGATGTTGGGCTACACTCAATGTCTTGAGCAGCTGGACTGCAAGATTCTAGAAGAGCTCAAGATTGACAGAGTTCTGCAATCACTCCCTCCCAGCTACAAAGGTTTTGTAGTTACTCACAATCAGATTGGTTCCACTGATACGATCACTGAGCTCTTCGCTAAGCTGAAAGCTGCAGAGGTGGACATCAAGAAAGATAATCATGTGTTGATGGTTAACAAGCCCCCTAGCTTTAAGAAAGGTAAGGGTGCAAAGAAGTCCTTCAAGAAAGGCAGCGACAAGCGTGTTTCCCTCGATGAGAAGAAGCTCAAGTCTGGACCTAAGCCGGACACTGAGCGCTTCTATTGCAAGGACAAGGGTCACTAGAAGCGCAACTGTCCGAAGTACTTAGCGGACAAGAAGGCTGGCACCATTAAAGGTATATTTGATATACATGTTATTGATGTTTACCTTACTAGCGCTCGTTGTAGTGCCTGGGTATTTGATACTGGTTCAATTGCTAATATTTGTAACTCGAAACAGGAGCTACGGAATAGACGGCGGCTAGCAAGGGATGAGGTGACGATGTGCGTTGGCAACGGATCAAGAGTTGATGTGATGGCCGTCGGCATGCTCTCCTTAGTTTTACCTTCGGGATTAGTTTTAAACCTTAATAAATGTATTATGTGCCTGCGTTGAGCATGAACATTATATCTGGATCGTGTTTATTGCAAGACGGTTATTCATTTAAATCGGAGAATAATGGTTGTTCTATTTATATGAGTAACATCTTTTATGGTCATGCACCTGCTATGAATGGTTTATTTCTTCTGAATCTCGAAAGCAATGAAACACACATCCATAACATTGAGGCTAAGAGATGCAAAGTAGATAGTGATAATTCAACTTATTTGTGGCACTGCCGTCTAGGTCATATTGGTGTAAAACGCATGAAGAAACTCCATTCTGATGGACTTTTGGAGTCTCTTGATTTTGAATCATTTGACACGTGCGAGCCGTGCCTCATGGGCAAGATGATCAAAACCCCGTTCTCCGGTATAATGAAGCGAGCAACGGACTTGTTGGAAATCATACATACCGATGTGTGCGGACCAATGAGTGTTTCGACGCGCGGTGGATATCGCTATTTTCTCACTTTTACTGATGACTTAAGTAGATATGGGTATATCTATTTAATGAAACATAAATCTGAAACGTTTGAAAAGTTCAAAGAATTTCATAACGAAGTGGAAAACCATCGTAACAGGAAAATTAAATTTCTATGATCCGATCATGGAGGTGAATATTTGAGTTATGATTTTCTCACGCATCTTAAAGCAAGCGGAATCGTTTCGCAACTCACGCCACCCGGAACACCACAGCGCAATGGTGTGTCTGAACGCCGGAATCGAACTCTATTAGATATGGTGCGATCAATGATGTCTCTTACAGATTTGTCGTTATCATTTTGGGGTTATGCATTAGAAACCGCTGCATTCACTTTAAATAGGGCACCATCTAAATCCGTTGAGACAACACCGTATGAACTATGGTTTGGTGCTAAACCTAAGTTGTCGTTTCTTAAAGTTTGGGGATGCGAAGCTTACGTCAAGAAGTTGATGCCGGACAAGCTCGCACCCAAAGCGGATAAATGCATCTTCATAGGATACCCTAAGGAAACGATTGGGTATACCTTCTATCACAGATCCGAAGGCAAAGTGTTTGTCGCAAAGAACGGATCCTTTCTTGAGAAGGAGTTTCTCTCGAAAGAAGTGAGTGGGAGGAAGGTAGAGCTAGACAAGGTTATTGAACCTACTCTTGAGTTGGAGAGTAGCGCAGCACCTGAAATTGTTCCAGTGTCGTCTGCACCAACAATAGAGGAAGCTAATGATGAGGATCATGAAGCTTCGGACGATGCTACTACTGAACATCGCAGGTCGACAAGGTCACGTGCCCCTTCTGAGTGGTATGGTAACCCTGTCTTAACAGTCTTGTTAGTAGACAACAGTGAACCTGCGAACTATGAGGAAGCAATGATGAGCCCAGACTCTGAGAAATGGCTAGAGGCCATGAAATCCGAATTGGGATCATGAGCGAAAACCAAGTGTGGACTTTGGTGGACCCTCCTAGCGATCGAAAGTCCATTGAGTGCAAATGGATTTTCAAGAAGAAAACGGACGCGGATGGTAATGTTACTGTCTATAAAGCACGACTTCTTGCGAAAGGTTTTCGACAAGTTCAAGGTGTTGACTACGATGATACTTTCTCTCCCGTAGCGATGTTTAAGTCCATTCGGATTTTATTAGCAATTGCTGCGTTTCATGATTATGAAATATGGCAGATGGATGTCAAGACTGTGTTCCGCAATGGCAACATTGATGAAGAGTTGTATATGATGCAACCCAAAGGTTTTGTCGATCCTAAGGATGCTGATAAGGTGTGCAAACTTCAGCGTTCCATTTATGGACTGAAGCAAGCATCTCGGAGTTGGAACCTTATTTTTGATCAAGTGATCAAGAGCTTTGGATTTGTTCCAAATTGCTATGAAGCTTGTATCTACAAGAAAGTGAGTGGGAGCTCAGTGACATTTTTAGTACTATATGTGGATGACATATTGATTATTGGAAATGACATTGATATGCTTAATGATGTGAAGAGTTATTTGAACAAATGTTTTTCAATGAAAGACCTAGGAGAAGCTGCTTATATATTAGGCATCAAAATCTATAGAGATAGACAAAGACGCCTAATAGCTTTAAGCCAAAGTACATACCTAGACAAAGTTCTGAAAAGGTTCAAGGCAAAGAAAGGTTCAGTGCGCATGTTGTCAGGTAAGATATTGAGCAAGGCTCAGTGTCCAGCTACGGTAAACGATAGAGAAGCTATGAGCAAAGTGCCTTATGCCTCGGCCATAGGTTCTGTCATGTATGCCATGCTGTGTACTAGACTGGATGTGTCCAATGCTCTTAGTTTGACGAGCAGATACCAAAGTGATCTAGGAGTGGAACACTAGACAGCCATGAAGAACATCCTAAAGTATTTAAATATGACTAAAGAAATGTTCTTAGTCTATGGAGGTGATGAGCAGCTCGTCGTAAAAGGTTCCATCGACGCTAGTTTCGACACCGACAAGGATGATTCTAAATCTCAGACAGGATACGTTTATATTTTGAATGGAGGAGCTGTGAGCTGGAGAAGCTGCAAGCAAAGCGTGATCGCGGGATCTACAGTAGAAGCGGAATACATAGCTGCTGCAGAAGCATCAAGTGAAGGAGTTTGGATCAGGAACTTCATCACTGAGCTTGGTGTGGTTCCAAGTGCCTTGGACCACTGGAGATATTGTGTGACAACACTGGCGCCATAGCACTCGCTAAGGAACCAAGATATCATCCAAAGACCAAGCACATCAACCGCAAGTTTCATATAATTCGAGATTATATAACAGATGGAGATCTGAAGATTAGCAAAGTACATACGGATCTGAATGTCGCAGATCCGTTGACTAAACCTCTTCCACGAGCAAAACATGATCATCACCTTAGTGCCATGGGTGTTAGATTGTTGCCAGATGTAAACTAGATTATTGACTCTAGTGCAAGTGGGAGACTGTTGGAATTATGCCCTAGAGGAAATAATAAAGATGTTATTATTATAATTCTTGTTCATGATAAAGTTTATATTCCATGCTAGAATTGTATTAAGCGGAAACTTTGATACTTGTGTGGTTTATGAACAACACCGTGTTCCTAGTACGCCTCTATGGACTAGCTCATTGATTAATGATGGTTTAGGTTTCCTAACCATAGACATGAGTTGTCAATTAATAATGAGATCATGTCATTGGGAGAATGATATGATGGACAAACCCAAATTAAGCAGAGCAATTAGATCGTGTTCATCTTTGCGAAGCTTTTTCTTATGTCAAATATTGTATTCCTTAGACCATGAGATAATGCAACTCCCTGATATCGGAAGAAAGCTTTGAGGTCATCAAACGTCATCCTATGAGAGGGTGATCATAAAGGTGTCTCTCAGGTGATCGGAAAGTACTTGTTGGGTTGTATGTATCGAGATGGGATTTGTCCCTCCCAAGTCGGAGAGATATACTTCAGGCCCACTCGGTAATAGATATCAACACCTCTTGCAAGCACGTGGTTAAGGGGTTAATCACAAAGTTATATCGGATTACGGAACGAGTAAAGTACTTGCTGTGAACGAGATTGAACTAGGTATGCCGATACCAACGATCGAATCTCGGGCAAGTAAAATATCGCGTGACGAAGGGAATATATATATGGGATTAATTGAATCCTGGCATCATGGTTCATCCGATATGATCATCGATGAATATGTGGGAGTCAATATGGGTTTCCAGATCCCGTTGTTGATTATTGATAGAAGATCATGTCTCCATATTCTCGAACCCGTAGGGTCACACACTTAACGTGTCTCGACGCTAGGATAGAATGGATAATTGGTTTATGAGTTTTTGTTCGGAGTCTCGGATGAGATCCAGGACATCACGAGAGGTTCCGGAATGGTCCGGAGAATAAGATTCATATAAAGGAAAGCAGTTTTTGGATTTCGGAATTGTTTCGGAATGTTCAGTATTGTACCGGAAGGTTCTAGAAGCTTCCGGAGTGGGACCAATGTGGCCCCACTTGTCAGAGGGGGCGTGGTCCTACGAGGGAGTGCTCTGGCCGCATTGGGCCAGGGGCACAAGGCCCCATAGGCCCAGCCGGCCAAACCCTAGGAGAAACCCTAGGGGATCTTCTAGAAGGGGGAGACTTGCCCCCCACTCCACCCATGTGGCCGCCGGCCCTAGGGCTTGGAGGAGGGTCAAGGGCAGCCCTATATATAAAGAGGGCAGGGGCGCACCCTCCTCCCACACCCCAAAAACCCTGGCCGCCATACTGCTGCCCTCCTCTCTCTCTCTCTCTCTCTCTCTCTCTCTCTCTCTCGACTGCGCGTAGGCGAAGCCCTGCCGCAGAAACTCTCCACCTTTGCACCATGCTGTCGTGCTGTAGATCCAATCTATCTCTCCACCCCACTTGCTGGACCGAGGAAGGAGGAGACGTCGCGGTGCTGTACGTGTGCATCTCTCGGAGGCGTCGCCACTTGCGGCGTTGGATCGAATCGGATCGCGAGGAGGAGAAGGCTAGTACGACTACATCAACCACGTTCTGTTGAACGTTCCGCTGTGCGATTTCTTCAAGGGTGTGAAGATCTCATCTATCCCTCTCGTTGATTGCATCTCCTAGATTAGATCTTGGCTTTCCCGTTCGCATCCGTAGAAATTTTTGATTTACTATGCTGCGAAACCCTTCACTTTTAAAGATTTTTAGTTGTCCAACTAGAATTCCAGTGAATACTATAACTTACCTTGATGGCCGGATGTTATCCAAGTATCGTGTCAATATCCAACTTCCAGAGGAGCTTGGATTATATCACGATCTACCTATAGGTGAAGGTAGGAGTCACTGTCGTGGTGGTGGCACGACAGATGCCATGGGTAGGCTAAAGTATGGGGCCAATGGGTGCTAGAGGGATCTGGGGAGGGAAGATGTAGTTGATTCTACACACAGAAGACTAAGGCAAAGATCTTTATTTCTCCTTCCTTGGGCTACAAGTGCTCCTTGAGCTGTATACAAGGAGAAAGGGAGAACTTTACCAGCCTAACGGTACTAAGAAATGAGCCGATCCCCTCTTCAGGGTCCAAGCCTCCCCTTATAAAGCAGAGCCTTGGGTTCCTTTAGGGCTGACGTGGCAAGCATATTCGAGGAATATGCTTGTCCCAATATAGTAGTTCGGCGCCTCCCTTTCCCTGTCGTTCCCCTAAGGATGGCAAGGTTCCAGAGGGCCCCTCCTGCACGCCTCGGGCTTCAGGACTGTCTCCTCTGTGACATCTTCTACCTCTCTGTCGCTCTGCGTCTTTGTCCGTAGTGCTTGGCTTCACTCAGATTCTCCCTAGCCTGCAGCTAGGGTTTGACTTCAGCTTCTCCTTCTCCTGCAAGCTTCGTATTATTCGGCCCTGCCTCCCGTAGTTCGGCCTGTCCTTCATCTGTATTAAGATTACTCGGTCTAACCCAGCCGAGTTACAAAATATCTCGTCCAGGTAATGTCTTGTCATTACTATGAGGGTCCTGCCCTTTCCTATCTCGGCCGACCTCTACATGATTCGGCCGGCTCAGACAGTAACTCGGAAACTAGACGGGGAACATCCTTTCGTCTATCCCCATCTTTACCCTATCCGGGGTTATCTCCCCAACAGTCACTTAGCAGCATATCATGTTGTTGTTGTGGAGGCGATAGCTAATATCCGGGAGCATAAAGCCAAGGAGTTAGAAGGTAGCACATTTTCTGTGATACCTCATGATTCTATAGACTCGGAGCCTATACCAGATCATCTTACTTTGGTTAAGAAGCATCCTAAGTTAGCTTCCAAGTTTATGGATAGATACCTAACACTCGTTGCGTCTTTTTATAAGACACATCAAGTGATTATCGAAGATAAAAAAATGACATGTTAGAGGGTCTAACTGAACTGGAAAGGAGGAAGCAGTTAGCATTCCAGTTGAAGAAGGAAGCAAGTAGTAGTGCAACACCTATCTTTAAGAATATACCTATAGATCCTGAATCTTTTATACCATATCCTTATTCACCAAGACCTGAACCTATACATGATCCTACTATGGATATGATGTATGCATTACCACAGGGTTCAGAGGATGGTTCTGACTTAGAACTACCTATTGAGAATTCTGATGGTTGGATAAGGGGATCATATGAAGGATCTCATGAACACCAGATGTCCATAGATGGTTCTGATAGAAATGTTGGACAATCTAGCTAGATGGGTGCAAGAATTAACCTTAGTAACAGTAGTAGAAATACCATGTCAATAGATAATCAGGATGAAGAAGAAGATCCTGAGGAAAGAGTGTTTGAATCATCAACATCTTCTCAAAACCCAGAGAATATACATTATCCAGTGTTTAAATATCTTGCCCAAAGGAGCACCTGGGAAGCAGCAGGATCTGTGTATCCTGTTGACAACTCAAGGAATGAAGCTCAGGAGATGCAGGCGGGAGATAATGTTGAATATGTTTCTGAAGACTTTTAAGCTGAGCTGGAGGGAGTCAATGCGCTCAGGTTGAGTAATGACTCAAGTCCTGACACTTCAGATCCTGAGTATGTTCCTTCTGGAAGGCCATTTGTTCCACAACTATGCGATGAACGACATGTCATCACGGTTGGACATCAGGCATGTATGATGAGTGTAGTTACTACTAGAAGTAGGCAACTATTTAGAGGTATCAAGTATCATATATTGTACTCTAAGGAAGAAGATAGTTAGATAAATAAGGTAGTGTTGTGATTATACCCATATGGTATATGTTGTAATGACTTTGTATTATTATGATATTGTATAATATGCGAAATGCATATTTGGATTTTCTTTGGATCTTCATTATGTGACTAGTTCTGTGCATAAAGTTGAGCTCGGAAAACATGTGCATGATGTAATTATGAGTATTCTCTTTATGTTGCAGGACTAGAGGGTCATGGATACGGGTGTGGAAACCAAAGCTGAACAGTAGCGGATGGAACTTGAGGCCAAAGAGAAGGCCGATGCAGATGCAGCAAATCATGGAGCATTGCCACCACCACCACCAATGAGGCCATTAATGGAGCAGAACTTTATGCAGTGTATGGAAATGATGCAAGATACCCAGAACAAGTTCATGGAGGATTTGCTGGGATGAGCAAATCAGAGGGAACCTGAAGGTGGAGGAGTGAGTTTATCTGACTTCCAGAATGCAAGGCCGTTACCTTTTGCATCAGCTCCTGAACCAATGGATGCAGAAGATTGGCTAGCAGATACAGAAAGAAAGCTGAAGACTGTAGGTTGCAATGATGAGGAGAAATTGAGGTATGCAACTCACCTTCTGACTGGACCTGCAGCGTCTTGGTGGGAGAATCAGTTGGCCATGCAACAACCGGGAAGGGAGTTTACCTAGGAAGAGTTTAAGCAGAGATTCCGTGAATATCATGTTCCAGAGAGTGTTATGGAGTTGAAGCGGAGAGAATTTGAGGAGCTTCAGCAGGGATATACTAGTGTCATGAAGTATATCCGGGAGTTTGGTCAACTGTCTCATTATGCCGAGGAAGAAGTTAATACGGAGGAAAAGAGGAAGAAGCGTTTCCTGTGTGGATTAAATCCATTTGTGAGGATGCAGTTGAGGTTGGCTAATAAGTAAACTTATCAGCAGTTGCTAGATGCAACTATTACCTTCGAAGATGACTACAAGAATGCCCAAGAGGATAGGAGGAAGAGAGCCAAGAAGGAAACCAAGAGAATTTAGGCAAGTAAACCTAAACCCAATCTGGAATTCAAACTAAGGAATAAGCCTTATAACAACAACAATTCCAATCGGAGTGCAAATCCAAACGCAAAGAATATTATATGCCACAATTACAAGCTTCCAGGGCATATGAGCAGGGATTGCCCGAAACCAGTAATTGTATGCCATGCTTGTGGTCAGAGAGATCATATCAAGCCCAATTTTCCAAGCAAACCACAAGGAGGTTGGCCAGTTCGAGATGGAAGGCAAACTAGTGGAGGAAATGGACAACCCGATAAAGGGGGAAATAATGGCAAGAACAACAATGGCAAGAGGAACAGACCTACCGGGAAACTGAACTCTGCAACCCTCGAGGAGGTGGATAATTCAGAGCATGCAGTGATAGGTACGCTCAATATCCTTACCAATCTCGGCAAAGTTCTATTTGATACTGGTGCAACTACTTCATTCATTTCTGAAGAATTCTGTGATAAGTTCAGGATTAGAAGGGCAACGTTAGAAAACCTTATGACCGTAGTTAAAGAAGGGGATTGTACGCCACATTAAACAAGATCAAGTTATCTCGATCTGTGGTTGTACATACTTTGTAGACCTTTATGTGATTCCTTTGAAGGGAATTGTAGTAGTGTTGGGTATGGACTATATGATGGAACATGGAGCTCAGATAAATTATGAGGAGAAAACTGTCTCAATCAAAACTCCAATTGGAGCAAGGATAGTTTACCAAGCAGATAAGCATAGTCATATTATGGTGGATCTGCAGTTGAACTCGATGAAAGAGGTCAAATTGGAAGGTATTCCTATAGTAAATGAATTTCAAGATGTTTTTCCAGCAGAGCTACCAGGAATGCCACCAGACCGAGAGATAGAGTTCACTATTGATCTAATTCCTGGTATAGCACCAATAGCTCAAGCACCATATAAGATGGGACCCAAAGAGTTAAAAGAACTCAAGGAGCAAATTAATGAGTTAGCCAGAAAAGTATTTATTCAAGGAAGTGTATCTACATGGGGAACACGGGTAATCTTTGTGGATAAGAGAGATGGTGGTAGAAGGATGTGTGGAGATTATAGAAAACTATCAAAAATAAGTATCCTTTACCAAGAATTCAAGATTTGTTTGATCAAGTGAAAGGAGCCAGAGTATTTTCAAAGATCGACTTAAGATCTGGATACCATCAAATAAAAATCAAACAGGAAGATGTTCCAAAGACAGCATTTGTCTCAAGATATGGACACCATGAGTATCTGGTAGTACCATTTGGGTTGACCAATGCACCAACAATATTCATGAATCTGATGAACAAAATCTTCATGCCATATTTGGATAAGTTCGTCATAGTCTTTATTGATGATATTTTGATATATTCCAAGGATAAGGAAGAGCATGCTGGTCATTTGAGAATAGCATTGCAGACTCTAAGGGAACATAAACTTTATGCTAAGTTCAGTAAGTGTGAATTTTGGCTAGATGAGGTAGAATTCCTCGGCCATGTGATCAGTAAGGATGGAATTGTTGTAAATCCATCTAAGGTTCAGTCAGTACTAGAATGGACTGCACCAACCAATGTGAAGCAAATTTGAGGTTCCTTAGGAATGGCTGGTTATTATCGGAGATTCATTGAAGGTTTCTCCAAAAATAGCTGGACCAATGACCAAATTGCTAAGAAAGAATACACCATTCAATTGGGATGAGAAGTGTGAAGCAAGTTTTCAGGAGTTGAAGACTAGGTTAACCACAGCTCCAATCTTAGCAGTTCCTGAAACAGGGAAGGACTTTATAGTATACTGTGATGCATCTAAAGAAGGTTTGGGTTGTGTGTTAATGCAAGATCGGAAGGTGATTTCTTATGGTTCAAGACAACTGAAACCACATGAAGTCAACTATCCAACTCATGACTTAGAGTTAGCAGCGGTAGTTTTTTTGCTGAAAGGATGGAGGCATTTTATTTATGGAGCCAGATGTGAGTTATACACTGACCATAAAAGTCTCAAATATTTCTTCACCCAAAAGGAATTAAATATGAGACAGAAGCATTGGTTGGAACTAATCAAATATTATGATTTAACAATCAACTATACTACAGGGAAAGCAAATGTTGTAGCTGATGCTTTAAGCAGAAAGAGTGCGGACATTCAGCCTAGCAATAGGGAGTTACCAAAAGAGTTACAAATGGACTTGGAAATATTAGAACTTCAATTCATTAGAACAGAGGTTCTTGGAGGATTAGCTACTATGCAGGTAGTTGAAAAGCAAGACAGTGATTTTAAGCACGAGATTTTCAGACATCAAGCAGAAGATCCTTTTATTCCTGAGGAAATTCGGAGGATATCTCAAGGACAAAAAACAGTTTTTCACCTTGGAGATTATGAGTCTTTATGGTTTCAAGACCGTCTTTGTGTTCCAGACATGACTGAGATTCGTAATTTCATACTCAGAGAAGCACATGAAACACCATATTATATACATCCAGGAAGTACTAAGATGTATATGGACTTAAAAGAACTATTCTGGTGGAATAACATGAAAAGGGATATTGCTAAATATGTATCAGAATGCCATACTTGCCAAAATGTGAAGGCTGAACATCAAAGTCCAGCAGGACCATTACAACCTTTGGAAATTCCCGAATGGAAGTGGGAGGAAATAGGTATGGACTTCATCACACGATTGCCCATCACACCTAAATGGAAGGATATGATATGGGTTATTGTGGACATACTCACTAAAAATGCACATTTTATTCCGGTAATTCAGAAAGATAATGCCAAGAAGTTAGTAGAAGTTTACGTCAAAGAGATAGTAAGTAAGCATGGAGTGCCCAAAAAGATCATAACTGATAGGGGATTAGTGTTTACTTCAGCATTTTGGAAGCAATTGCATGAAGCACTTGGTTCAAAGTTAGATTTCAGCACAGACTATCATCCCGAGATAGGAGGTCAAACAGAGAGAACAAATCAGATATCAGAAGACATGTTAAGAGCTTGTGCATTAGATTTTGGAGGTACATGGGAAGATCATCTACCATTGGCAGAATTTTTCTACAATAATAGCTATCAGAGTAGTCTGAAGGCAGCTCCATACCAAGTTCTGTATGGAAGGAAGTGTAGATCACCAATATGTTGGTATGAGCCTGGTAGCAGCAAAGAATTTGCACCAGACTATATCAAAGAAAAACAAGATATCATTGATAAGATCAGGGATAGACTAAAAATAGCTCAAAGTAGGCAGAATATTTATGCTGATCAAAGTCGAAGATCATGGCATCCAGAAGTGGGAGACATGGTATATTTGAAAGTAAGTCCGATGAAAGGGGTGAAAAGGTTTGGAGTTAAAGGAAAAAATGAGTCCAAGATACATCGGACCATTCAAGATCTTGAGTCAGAACAGAACTATAGCTTATTCTTTAGAGTTACCATCAAGATTAGCTCAAGTGCATAATATTTTCCATGTGTCACAACTTCGTAAATGTTTGAAAGTTCCGGATGATGCAATCACACATCAGGAGATAGAACTACAAGCATAATTGACCTATGTTGAAAAGCCCTAAATTTTTTTGGAAGAAAACTAGAAAAGGTTGAGGAATAGGTTAACCAAATATTGCAAGGTACAGTGGGAACATCACCCTGAAAGGAAAGCCACTTGGGAGAAAGAAGAGGATTTAAGAAAAGCCTATCCAAAATTATTCAGGTACATCTCAACAAACTTCGGGACGAAGTTTAATTTAAGGGGGGAAGTCTGTAACATCCCAACATTTAGGAAGTAACGAAGGTTAGATTTAGGAATTTTAGATGTTGCATGCATTCATCTATGAAAATGTGGATAAATTTTTCGCTAAATAAAAACCTAAAGTGATCAAGGTTTCTTTCATACTTTGAGAATAAGTATAGTCTTGAAGGATGATTGCTATAGACTTTGATATGATCTTTGTGGATTAGATGCCATGGTATTGCCGACGAGTACCGCCATGGAGGGGTCCTCACAGTGTGTGTTTAGAGACGTGGGGGAAGGCGGACGGTTGACGGGTATGAGGTAACACAGCTTACCCAGGTTTAGATCCCACAACAGTGGCGGAATCCTACTCCTGCTATAAATCACTATAAGGGAAATACGCCGAAAATAGAGATAGGTTCGCTGTGCGAGGTGTATGTGAATCGATACCCTAAAGGCTCCCATAGGCCCGACTTATATAGTCGCCAGGTCCTAGGGTTACAGGGAAAAGTCCTAGCCGGACAGGTTACAGAGTCCTACACCGTCTATTACTAGTCTTGTGTGTCTTGTACTCCAAGGCTCCGGGTACGCCGGTGACTCCACCGTAGCCTTCCTTTATCCGACATGGGCCTCCCTTCTAGATCCATCTAACTGGGCCGCCCAGCAGGCCATGGGCCATGCTACCAACTGTGGGCCACCCGAGTTATCCGGATAGGAGACATGCTATGAGGATACCCATATAGCATATCCCCAACAATAGCCCCCGGAGAACTCCGAGATCTTGCGCCGTCTTGCCTCTTCACATTGAATGCTCCGTATAGATGGATGTCGGCAAATCGTCAAGCAATATCTTGTAGTCCTCCCAAAGAACCCTGCTTATAGTTTTCTCCGTCTTCGACTAGTAAGCCGGAGAATTGCTGAATCTTCCATCGTACTCTTCCGTAGCCGGACTAGATCCATCCATGCTGGAATCTTCTGATGTGATGGTTCATCTGCCTATGTCAGATAGGGCGATGTAGACATAGGTCGTCAACGCCTCGTAACTCACACATGCAGAGAACGCAATCATTTCCACTTTTCCCGCGCGAGCGATACGAACCGTTGGCGGCGATGGTTGAGACGTGGCGAAATTTCCGTGCACGCCTGCGCACACGTCGTCTACGCGGCAATCGTCCGATCAAGCTGCTCGAATCTCGATGCTGGAGATCATAAATAGTAACTGCGGTGGAAAATTTACTTTTCACCACATTCTCTCCTCGCATCATCTTCTTCGTCCAGCAAGCGCCCCCTCGAGCTCTCTGCGCAACTTGCAAAAAACCCTAACTCCCAATCTCGCCAGTCACCTCCAAACACGCAATGGCCAGCAGCAGTTCTACTCCCTCGATGGCGACGTCGGGCGAAGCCGCGGTGAAGCCGGCGAGCTCCGTCGTCGTGCCCCCAGAGGGCCTGGTCATCCCCGTCTCTGCGGTGGTCGAGACCACCGGCGACGACCACAATCTAACGGCGTTGGAGCTGCTGGAGGAGGAAAACGACTCCCACAAAGGCGACTGGCACGATTCGGATATCACGGACGCGAAATCAGGGAGCTGATCGTTGAGGGCTACCTCCCCGCGATGGAGGGGCTCGCCTGGCGGGCGGCGCCGGCCGGCGAGGTCACACCTTCTCCCCAAGTCGGAGAAAAGGTGTACCTCAAAGCACAATTGGTACGCGGCGTCTCCCTGCCCATCTCTAACTTCTTCCTTGCCGTCTTGAACCACTACCGAGTACAGCCCCAAAACCTTTCTCCCAACAGTATCCTAGCACTTAGAAATTACGCGGCGCTTTGCGAGGGTTACCTAGGGACTAGGCCTAGGCTAGATCTCTTTGTCTATTTCTTCACCGTCAAACGCGAAGCCGGGGCCAACAAGGATGAACTTAGAAATTGTGGCACCATTAGCTTCAAGATCCGTCCTGGCCGGCGGTTCCCCGACATCGTCGGCCATGAGTCCTGCAAGAACTGGCAGCATACTTACTTCTACGGTCCAGATATCCCTCTGGCTAACCAAGAAGTAACATACCCGGACTTCGTCGATGGAGCCGCCGCCGAAGCCTCAACATGGAGATCCCAGGCCTCCCTTCCCTCCGACATCGACGCTTCCCGCGCTATAAGGCGGATAGAGTGGTTCGTAGAGACGGGTTTGACCGGCTTGGACCTAGCCATGTGCTGGTTCATCAGGCGAATCCAGCCTCTGCAGCACCGCTCGAAGCTGATGCACGAGTATACCAACGACAGAAGGGATAGCCTCCGCATCTCCGTGGACAACTTCTCGAGCGACTCCGTCAAGCTTCGCCTCAAGGACATGGTCAAGGTGAAGGACAAGAAGCGTGGCTTCGCCATCACCTACGACATATTCGTAGAGAGCAAGTGCCCAAAGGTAACTGCTTATTTTCCGTGTATAACATATACCCCAGTTCTTCCGTCTAGCAATTGCCATCTCATCTAACATGGTGGTTCTTCACCTTACAGCTTAGCGACATAGATGAGGACAGCATGGCTCCTCAAATCTATGATCCAAAGATGAAGGAATTCACCGTCGTGTCCGATGACGATGCTCCGTTGGTGCGAAAGCGGAAGAGCTCCACCTCTGACGCTGCCGACGAAGGCAAGATGAAGAAGACGGAGGGTGGAGCCTCCAAAAAGACTACCACCACCCTGGAGGCAGAGAAAGGAAAGATTACCGGGATCCCCTTTGCCAAAGCACCCCCAATTGTGTAGGTTTCTTTCTCTCCGACATTGTCCATTTATCTGTCTTATTCCTGTACTTATGCATTTTGCACGTTTCAGGAATAAAGCTACGACCAGCTTGAAGAAGACCTCCAAAACATTGGGGGCTTCTAGAACCATCAAGGACATGCTGCATCGTGATGCATCTCCCGCTATCGCCCCTGCCACTCCTATCGTCAAGCCTTCCTCCGCTCCGACAAGCTCACAGGCTAAGGAAGCATCTGGCCCTTCCGCCATGGAAGTGGACTCAGGTTCCTCTACCGAGCTCGCTGTTGTCGGCGAGCAGGCGACGCAGGAAAGTGCCGCACACCAAATGGCTGAAGCTCTGGCTAAGGATGACATCGGTAGCGGTAAGGCGGTGGTGGAAGCTGGTACTTATGATGAAGGTGGCGCCCCCGCACCCAATAAAACCATAGAGTATCCAAAGATAGTTTATCCGGTACTTACACTGGGTAGCACTGCTCTGGTTCCTGGTGCGGCGCCAACATCTCCGACGTGCGGTCTAGAGGAGCTTTTCCGGCAAGCAGAGATCTTGCAAGGAAACATTGTATCCTTCGACAAGCTGCTGGCTGAGAGTGCTACCAACCTCAAGATCATTGCACTTGTAAGTTTTATTTGCCTTTTTGCATTTCATATGAATATCCCACTATAGCCCCCGAGGATGTAGACGGAAAACCATAGGTCTTTGCGTCTAGATGCTCTAAGAGTGACTAAGCTAGAAAACTTCTCACTGTAGCCCCCAAGCATATAGGTGGAATGAATTATTCCGACTAGATGCTTTAAGAGTAGCATACGCGGCGTTTATAAATTTCAATACTGTAGCCCCCAAGCCTCTAGTTGTAACTGAATTAGTTCTGACTAGATGCTTAAAGAGAAGCTAAGCATTCATCCGAATTAAAAACTTTATACTGTATCCCCCAAGCTTCTAATTGAAAACTTAATTAGTTCCGACTAGATGCTTAAAGAAAGACTAAGCATATTGCTAAGTTAAAAACTCTCACTGTAGCCCCCGAGCGTCTAGGTGGAAATTTTCCGGCTAGATGCTCCAAGTAGACCAAACAACATTTATTTTTTATTTTTTCCATAGAACGAGAATGCTCAGAGGGGCATGGCCAACGACAAGTACCAGAAGATGCGTGCGGACTTAGAAGCCAAAAAGGGTAAAACTGCCTTGTTGAAGGAACAGATCATCAAGAGCAAGCATCTGTTTTTCCTTTCTTTTTCGTATTTCGACTTAAACTTGTGTATTCTTTGAGTACTCATTGTGTACTTTGCTTTCTCCGACTTGCAGAAACCATTGCCAAGGCTAAGGACATTGTCGATCAATCCAAGCACATTCAAGAGCTGGATAGAGAGAACAAGATCCTTAAGCAGGAGAGGAAGGACATGCTGAAGATGCATGAAGAATCAATGAAATCCCTACAGGACTCCGCCACCGAGGAGATGAACCGCTTGAAGGAGGATATCTCGATTTTAAGAGATCAGAAGAAAGTTGCCGATGAGCAGAATCAACGCCATCATGAGGCGTACAAGCTCCTCCAACAAGAATGGGACTCCTTGGTGGATACCCTCTGGCAAGCTGAGGCTAGCATCTTCAGTAAGTGATTCCCCGTCTTGGATTTCTGTAGTCTGGGTACTCTGAATTTTTGAACTCATGTGCTCCTTTGTCGGAATTTGCAGCTCCTATGGGTTTAACCCGGTCGCCTCCTCCAGCAAAGGAATGCATGGTTCTTGCCGGCAACTTCATCAACACCGCCATCGCACAAGCCAAAGAGATTGCCAAGCCCCTCCAGATCAATATCAAGGCATCGGACTCTGTGATGAAGTTCTCGGAGATCCTGTGCTGAGCCCCCCGAGCGTATCACAAGCTGGAAAGCTTCATGTGCACGAGCCGGTGCAAGGATGGTGTTGTCCATGGTAAAGGCACACTACGAACATGCCGACATTGACACGGTAACTTTTGGCATTCCCGACGTAGATGACGATGGCAAAGAGATTAATCACGAATCCATCTTGTCGTCACTCGCGGGTTATGACACCAGAGTTGCCGAGTTAGTCGACGCCAATGTCTTCATGCCAATGAATACCATCCATGGCGGCAACCAAAGCTCCTCCGAGTCTCTTCACACTGCCGACTTTGAGGATGATTCTCCTGCTGCCGATGACGCTGCTTCCAAGTCGCCTGCGCCAAAGGAATGAAAAACAATCTGTAATATTTGTTTTCTTTGTGATGCATATGCGAAAAAAACTATG
The DNA here is from genome assembly GCA_916181665.1 of Avena sativa. Lineage (NCBI taxonomy): Eukaryota > Viridiplantae > Streptophyta > Magnoliopsida > Poales > Poaceae > Avena > Avena sativa. The sequence continues at coordinate 429,033,526 of OV702293.1, forward strand.
TATTAACCTAAGGCGGATAACAATGATGTATGTCCTCCTACTTAAGAACTAGTTATAGCATGTATATATTTTTTAAGCAAGTGTTGGCTTATCCATTACTTTGGTTCTTATGCTTGACCTTTCGTGAGTCGGAAGACTCGTTGTCGGAACCATGCGCTAGGTTATGATGCCCAATGGCACCGTCAATAACCTAAGCACAAAATCACCAACAATAAGTGACGAAAGTCACTACTCCAGAATCCACATAAAAACGACAAAGAACATGTAGACTAGAAAACTTAAGATAACGCCCGTAGGCGGAATTTTCACAAGTGCAATCACAAAACTTGTGAATAAAGGTTTTATATGATCCAAAAATGAACACTAAAGGAGGTAAAAGACTCAGAAATATGAGTGAACCAGAGAGCTTTATTTCATTGATCATATAAGAGGTACACAATAAGATAAAAAATGCTAAGTGTAAAAAGGACGTAGCTGTGCTATGTTCCATGGCCGATCAAGCTCCGAGTAGTCATCATCCAGGTCACGTCGCTTACGCTTATGATCCTTGTTGGGTCTATCCTTCAGTTCACGATTGTCAACGAGGTAGTAAGACCCATTGAGTAGCGCCTTGCTTATGATGAAAGGTCCTTCCCATGGCAGGGATAATTTGTGTGACTTCTTCTGCTTAAGTCGGAGCACCAAATCCCCCTCTTTAAACGAGCGATGCCAAACGCGGCGACTATGGTAGCTGCATAGCTTCTGCTAGTAGATGGTGGATCTTTGGCATGCCGAAACACGCTCCTCCTCGAGAAGGTCCACATCTAGGCGTCTGGATTCTTCAGCGTCATCTTCGTCGTAGGCGGTGACCCTTGGTGCATCGTGAAGTATGTCAGAAGGTAGGATGGCTTCTGCTCCATATACCATGAAACAAGGGGTGTATCCGGTGGATCTGTTGAGTGTAGTTCGTAAACTCCACAGCACAGATGGCAATTCTTCCGCCCAGGCTCCAGCTGCTCTATGTAGCGGTGCCTCAAGACGTGGCTTTATTCCCTGCAGAATTAATCCATTGGCCCGCTCAACCTGACCATTGGATTGTGGATGTGCCACAGATGCAAGGTCAAGTCGGATGCCCTTCTCCCAACAATAAGGCTCCACTTCTCTGAGTGACAAGTTGTTGCCATTGTCGGTGATAATGCTATGTGGGAGACCAAATCTCACCACTAAATCCCGCATAAACCTGAGGGCAGTTGCCCCATTAAGCTTTCTAATGGGTTTAGCTTCTATCCATTTAGTGAATTTATCAACTGCTACTAGCAGATGTGTAAACCCACATGGTGCCGTTTGTAACGGTCCCACCATGTCTAGCCCCCAGACTGCAAACGGCCAAGTTATTGGTATTGTTCGCAATTCTTCAGCAGGACCATGTGGTTGTCGGGCATAATACCGGCATCCCATGCATGTCTCAACCAGCTTGTCGGCGTCCGCCTTCGCGGTCAGCCAGTAGAATCCTTGTCGGAAGGCTTTCGCGACCAACGATCGAGGAGCGGCGTTATGCCCGCAATCTCCGAGATGGATTTCGCGTAGGATTTCAATACCTTCTAGCTAGGAAACACACTTTAGGTATATACCAGTAGTGATCCTTTTGTAGAGTTGTCCATTGATTATGGTATAGCCCTTCGCTCGACGTACTATTTGTCGTCTTTCAACTTCGTCGTCGGGCAAAGTTCCGTGTTCGAGATATTCCATAAATAGTTTTGTCCAAGCAGGAGGGACCTTTGCCACCATGTGGACGAAATATTCAACTCTATCCGGGTTGTCAATGTCGGCTCCCTTCACGGATGGTGTCCGTAGATGCTCTAGAAAAACTCCTGGCGCAATTCGTGTGTGCCCTGATCCAAGCTTAGATAGCAGATCAGCCGCCTCGTTTTGCTCCCTAGGCACATACTTGACTTCGAAGCCCAAGAAGCTCTTGGCTATCTCGTCCACTTCGTCTCGATATGCCGCCATCATAGGGTTCCGTGCATTCCAGGTGCCAGCCACCTGCTGGGAAACCAAGTCGGAATCTCCACAGTAAACTATGCGCTTGATGCCAATATCCTTGGCTACGCGTAATCCGTGAATGAGTGCTTCATACTCTGCCATGTTGTTCGTAGCCTCGAAGTGGATCTGCAGAACGTAGTGTAGCTTGTCCCCAGTTGGCGACTGTAGCAGTACACCAGCCCTCGAGCCGTTGAGCAGCTTTGACCCGTCAAATTGCATCACCCAGTACTCTGGTTCCGGCAACGGAGTAACATCTGGCATCTCCGTCCAATCTGCAATAAAATCTGCCAAGGCTTGTGACTTGATAGCGTCGCGTCTCTTGTAGGTGATCTCGAAGGCGGAAAGTTCAATGCCCCACTTCGCGACCCTTACTGTAGTGTCGATGTTGTTGATAATGTCGAACAGCGGAGTCTTGCTCACCACTGTGATTGGGTGCTCCTGAAAGTAATGCCTCAGCTTCCGAGAAGCAAGGAATACTCCATAAGCTATCTTCTGGTAGTGCGACGTTGCTTGGACTCCGTCAAGACCTCGCTTACATAGTAAACTGGTCGTTGAACTCCGTGCTCATAGCCTTGTTCCTTCCGCTCTACCACGACGACGATGCTGATTACCCGGTTGGTTGCCGCCATGTAAAGTAACATGGGCTCTCTAGGCTCGGGTGCTGCAAGGATGGGAGCTGAGGAAAGAGTCTCCTTGAGCTGCTTCAATGCTGCATCTGCTTCGTCCGTCCATGTGAATTTGTCTGCTTTCTTCAGCAAGTTGTATAGTGGCAGAGCCTTCTCTCCAAGTCGGCTGACAAACCGACTAACTGCTGCAACATAACCTGTTAGTCGTTGAATGTCCTTTAGGCATGTCGGACGATTTATGTTTAATATGGCCTTGATTTTCTCCGGGTTGACCTCGATTCCATGCTGGGAAACGATGAAGCCCAACAATTTGCCGGCTGGGACCCCGAAGACGCACTTCTTAGGGTTAAGCATCATGTTGTATTTCTGGAGATTATCAAAAGGTTTCTTTTAAGTCAGAGATTAAGTCATTTGATTTTTTAGACATCACCGCTATATCGTCCACATAGGCACGAACGTTCCGACAAATTTGATCGTGTAGGCAACGTTGCATTGTCCGCTGGTACGTAGCACATGCGTTTTTCATCCCAAAGGGCATCGTGACATAGCAAAACGTGTCGTATGGAGTAGTGAACAAAGTGGCCAATTGGTCTGACTTCCTCATCTTGATCTGGTGGTATCCTGAGTATGCATCGAGAAAACACAAAAGTTCCAAGCCAGCCGTCGAGTCAATGACTTGGTCAATGCGAGGCAAAGAAAACGGAACTTTGGGGCAAGCCTTGTTCAAGCCGGTGTAATCAACGCACATTCTTAATTCTTTGGTTCCCTTTTTGGGGACAAGTACAGGATTGGCCACCCATTGGGTGTGAAGGACTTCTCGGATAAAACTAGCCTTAAGTAACCTAGCTATCTCTTTGCCTATGGTGCATCTCTTCTCATCTCCAAAGCGTCGTAGAGGTTGCTTCACTGGTTTGCATTTTGGGTCAATGTTTAAGTTGTGCTTGGCAAGTTCCCTAGGTACACCTTTCATGTCGGCAGGTTGCCAGGCAAAGATGTCCCTATTCTCACGAAGGAACTCCACGAGCGCGCTTTCCTATTTGGGATCCAGGTTCGTCCCAATGGTGGTGGTCTTGGAGGCATCGCCTACCACAAGTTCCACCGGCTTGGTCTCGATGGCGGCCTTGAATGCTGGAGCGGAGTCGGAGATTTGTTTCTTCGACGCAGGCATCTCTGAGTCATCGACCTTGCTCTAGATCTCCTTGAATTCTTCGCTGTAGAGGACAGCTTCCGCGTAGGCTGCTTCATTAATCTCGCAGTCCCTAGCTTTGGTAAAGCTTTCGGATATGGTGATGACACCATTTGGTCTGGGTATCTTGAGTTTATTGTAGACGAAGCATGGCTTGGCCATGAAGGTGTGGAATATATCATGGTCGAATATGACCTGGTACACGCTCTTGAAGGGGACCACCTCAAAGGTCATGCGCTCTTGGTGGTAATTATTAACATCGCCAAAAGCTACCTGAAGTGTGATGCACCCAAGGGACCGAGCCTCCCGACCAAGAACTACGTCGTGGAAGATGGTGTTGGTCCGCGTTAGGTTTGCCTCCGTCAAGTTCATCTTCTGCAGTGTATCCAGGTACATGATGTTGATGCTGCTTCCACTATCCACCATACACTTGGTGAACTCATTGCCGTCAATCAGGGGGTTGATGACCATGGCGTATTGGTTCTCCATAGGAATGAGGTCTGGGTGATCCTTCATGTCCCAAGTAATTGGAACCTTCGACCAGCGCAGGTACTGCGGAAATGGGGGTAGAGTAGCCATCAGGATCCTCATAGAGGTCTTCTGTTGTCGGGCGGAGGGGATGCCAAGGAAAGTGTGGTAAACTGGAGCCTTCTTGACGAAGGGGTTCTTGCCTTTGTCGTCGCTCTTGGCGGCGTGCTTGGGGTCAACATATTCATCCATGTCACTTGAATCCTTGGACTCCTCCTCCTTCTTCTTCCCCTTGCCTTTGCCTCGCGGTTTGTTCTTCCGACTTCGCTTGTAGCCGGACTCCAGGTCTTCCTTGAGGTCGTTGACGAACTTGCAGTGTCGATTGGTGTGAGTGGCTTTACCGTTGACATCGAGGTGTACGAGGCACGGCATATCGCGGTACTCCTCGTAGGTTTGGGGAACGCGGAGTGCTGCCGAGGTAGTTTCACTTCCTCGCTGCTGTCCACGACCAGCTCCCCGTCCTCGACCACGTTGTCCGCCATCACCTCGTCCTGCAAAGGTCATGGCGACCATGTCGGGAGTTTGCTTTTCTTCTGGAGCGATTTTCCGCTTTGTAATGTTGTTCCTTCGAGCTTGAGTTGGAACGGCCATTGCCGGCAAGGAGCCGCGAGCATCATCATCGGCAGCTGCGAACTCACTGGCCAACTGAATCATCTAGTTCAAGTCAAGCTGGTGATTGTCCTGCAAGCGCTTCAGCTTATGTCGGAGCAACGTGCCCCTTTCCAACCCATCGATGAAGGCAGCCATGGTGGTCTGAGCGTGCACTCCTGCGCAGGAATTTTTCATATCCAGCCAGCGGGAGAGGTAGGCACGAGATGTCTCGTCTTTCTCTTGCACGCATCGCTGTAGATCGCCAACAGTGCAGGGACGTTTGTACGTAACCTCGAAGTTCTTGGTGAACGCCTCTTGCATGTCCAACCAATTGCAGATGGATTTCTCCGGCAAGTCATCAATCCATTGACGGGCCGTGTCCGCCAACATTAAAGGGAGGTACTTGACGGCGATGTTAGGGTTGCCTCTGGCAATATCCACCGTGTTGTCGTAGTCCTGCAACCATGTGGCTAGCTTGGCGGTGCCGTCGTAGGGTTTGATGGTATTTTCAACCTGGAAGCCTTTGGGGTAAGTTGCGGACCGTATCGCAGGTCCAAAGCAACATGGTCCCAGGTATGGTCCTTACCGGGCCTCGTGGATCTTATCGATCCGCGAACGTGCGCCGTATGGCTCCGGGTTTTTCTTCTTCTTGTCAACAGGGGATGGGCTGCTTGAACGACGTGGCCCCCTCTGTCATGGTGACTGCTGGGTGGCGACGGAGGCGGAGGTGGCGGTGGGTTGGCTTTCTTGCTATTACCCTCCCGCGACGCCTCATGCCTGTCGCGATTTCTTATCAGACGCGGAGGGTCATGGCGTGACCTGCTCTTGTGTCCTTGGTTGAGCTCTCCGTCATGATGGGTCTGCTCTGCGTTGTCACGGATATCCGTACGATAGTGAGCCTTGGGGTCTTCGCGATGTCGGGGGGAGCGAGGCGGTGGCGATGGGCGACGAGGCCAGGCCTTTTCTCCGTGGTCGGAGGATATGGGAATAGCATCCTTCCTGTTGCACGCATCCCTTCGTCTTTGTTCTGATGAACCCGTCTGAGACCCGACATTAAGAGGAGATCTGTCCCTTGGCGGCTTGTGCTGGCTAGATCGGCAAAACTCTGGGTCAGACTCCAGCCTCTGAGAGGTGGCCTTTTCCTGCTGTTTCACCGCCTTGTCCACTAGGTCATAGACCTGTTCCACCTCCTCAGGTGATCGATCCTGCTCCAGAAGGGTCTTGGCAACGGCGAGATTGAGGAGAGGAGTGGGCATCACCTGCCTGCCTTCACTGTCAATGTATGGCTTGGCCTATGCCGGCTTCGTGGGAGCCCACCCTAGGTTTCGCCGTACGCCAGGATCGTTGATGACGCGAGCCGGAGCTTTCTTGGCCTTCTGCTGCTGCTGCAGAGTCTTGTATTCGGCCTCCATTGCTCTAGCTTTCTCTATGGACTTATGCGCGTTGACCAGATCTCAATCTAGCTTAGCGCCTTGCTCCGCGATGGCCTGTGCTTCCTCCAGCAGCTGCTGGCACTTCCCGTCAAGCTGGGTCACGTTCCGGATATGAGCTACGGTCAGTGGATCAATGAGGAGGTTGTCGTACATCACTCTATCAGCCGGAGTAACTTGGGCAGCAGCAGACGTAGATGCCGGAGGTGGCAAGTTTGCGGTGTTGTTGTTTCTCGGGCCAGTGCCAGGTTCCTATGGATGTTGCACTGGGTTAGGCGGAGGAGGCATGGCCTTTGCGCGATCATCGTCAGCAGCAATAAGTGGCCCCTTCCCCTTGTCCAGCGCTGTAGGCGGAGCTCGTCCGGGTTGATCTTCATCCATCGTCGTCCCAATGGTGACGAACACCTCTCGAGACGCGATGACGTTGTTGGCTTGCTCGTCGCGCGTGTACTCCTCCTCCATCTCCTACATGGCGGAGTCTAGCTCTTCTGGACTGAAATCTATCTCTTCTGAATCTGCACTGAAGTCGGCGTATAGCACGTCAATCACAGAGTCGAAGGGTACCAGGACTTCCTCGATGACGGGGGGTGGAGGTGCAACAGCAACGACGACGACTGGAGGTGGCGGCGATGGCGAACAGAGGTGGTGGTGGCGGTGGCTGAATCGGAGGGGCGCCATCAATGAGCGCAAGCGCTGTCTGAGCTATCGCTTCAGCCTCCGCGTAGTTGTTGACGGTGTTCACCATGCCTTCGAAGGTAACACGGGCCGAAGCCTGTTGCCTCCTTAGAGAATGCCGGAGAAGCATGACATGGTCCAGTCCTTCCACAAAGTGATACATAGCATCATCATTGGGGTAGTGGGCCAGAGCGGCTCGTATGCGGAGCCACCTGGCAAGGTAATCGCGGGGGTTTTCGCCCTCTCTCTAAACGCAACGCGCCAGATCGAAGATGGTAACCACGCCGACAAACTTGGATCTCTACTGTCCAGACGCACAGGCGAAGCCAGCGGACTTGCAGTGATCTTCCACCTTTATGTCCTGCATAGGGGTGGTTTGGGTGGGCCTTGAGTTTTTCCGATCTTTGTTGGCCAACTCCGAAGAGAGATCCGACATCGATCCTTCCGCGAACGTATCCTGCCTGTAGGCGGTCCGCGCGGGCCTTGATGCTCCTCCGACTCCCAGGGAACTAGTGCCCAAGTCAGTTTCACCGATGAAGAGGTGGATGTCTCCGATAGGAACGATCGAACACCGCGTAGGGTTTGTTTCTGCCAGAATCCGGAACTCGTCGGGAGGGACGATCGGGACGATGCCGGAGAAGAGAACACGACAGATGGCTATGGTTTCGCCGATTCCCGCGAAGATCTTGGTCCTCGCCCGCTGAAGAGCCTGAAGCGCCTCTTGCCCCACGGTGGGCGCCAACTATCGTGGTATTTCCGACGAGTACGCCATGGAGGGGTCCTCACAGTGCGTGTTTAGAGACGTGGGGGAAAGCGGAAGGTTGACGAGTACGAGGTAACACAGCTTACCCAGGTTCAGATCCCACAACGGTGGCGGAATCCTACTCCTGCTATAAATCACTATAAGGGCAATACGCCGAGTACAAAGATAGGTTCGCTGTGCGAGGTGTATGTGAATCGATACCCTAAAGGCTCCCATAGGCCCGACTTATATATTCGCCAGGTCCTAGGGTTACAGGGAAAAGTCCTAGCCGGACAGGTTACATAGTCCTACACCGTCTATTACTAGTCTTGTGTGTCTTGTACTCCAAGTCTCCGTGTACGCTGGTGACTCCATCGTAGCCTTCCTTTATCCGGCATGGGCCTCCCTTCTAGATCCATCTAACTGGGCTGCCCAGCAGGCCATGGGCCATGCTACCAACTATGGGCCACCCGGGTTATCCGGATAGGAGACATGCTATGAGGATACCCATATAGCATATCCCCAACATTAGAGTGTTTTGGGAATTGAAATTTGAAATTAAAACTTGAGTGTTAAATTTATAGTTTAAAAGAATTCAAAATTATATTTGAGTATTAAACTTTAATTAAGAGTTAACCAATAATAACTCAAACTTTAAATGAAAGAAGATAATCAATAAAATGAATATTCTAAAACTTCATTCGATAATGAGTTACAAAATTGTAACCTAAGTAAATAAGTAACAATCTTTACAATAGTAAATAGATAAAAGAATAATATTTCTTTATTGATAATAGTACAATCTTTATTACAAAAGAATAAAAATAAAAAGTACAAAAGAATAAATTAAAGATTAAAATTGAATCAGAGAGTTTTTACAAGTGAATATTCTATAAATAAAAAGGAAAAACCTAAACTAAGGTCTTGATCTTCAAATTTGGTACCTGCAAAATAAAAATAAACAAAAGAAAGAAAGTTAAAGTGAAAAGGATATTACTCTCAGACTTGATAGTGAAGTGCACTGATCAAGGTTCATCATTCAGTAATTTAAGGGGCAAGTTTCACCAATATGAAAGAATATATCTTCCATAATTTTAAGCCATGAGTCAAATAAACAGCAAGGAGGGGCAAGTTTCAACAACCAAGTAAATGGTAACCTGATGAAAGTAACTTCCAAATTTAGAACATATACACAACCTGTGCAGCAAGCACACAGGCAACACACACACCAAACTGCATGGGTGTGTTGTCAGCACCACAACAACAGCACAATCAAACAAAACCATCAACACAGCCATGGGAAGCCAATCCCCACACCATTCCATTGTTCTTACACACCAAGCATAGCAGCCACCAGCTAAACCCAGCCAAAGCCAAGCTAAATCACACCAATCAAAACCTTGGATCACACCACCAAAATGGTGACATAAGGAGGGGGTGGATCAGGTGGATAGCAAGACCAAGATCAAGCCATCAAGACCAGGAGGTGAAGGGCTAGATCAAGGACAAGCTGGGAGCTGGAAATACCAGGAGAGCATCAGATCAAGCTACCACAAGATCAACCACAGGAAACCCCACATCAAGTGATAGTGGTGAGTAAATATACCATCACATGTTCTATCTGTCTAAAATTAGAAAACACCCAAGTGGGGTGAATCCATCACTGAACTTTAAACACTAAAAGCAATCAGAAAACTATAAAGATCCAACTAAGATCTCAGGACAACATCATTGATCTAAGCAAATCAAGCTATATTTCAATTCAAGAATGAATATAGCCAAGAACTAAACCTCTAGGCACATCAATTAGAGTAGCACCTTAGGATTTAATCTTATGGATCTATCTAAGTTATCAAGCTTACAAGTATATTTCCCCAACTTTTAATCAAGAACAGTAGCTGATATCACTACCAGAACTAATCCTTGAGAAACAATAAGATAAGGGTCTAATCCCTAAACCTCATACCAACATCATTGGTTCTAGGGATACAAGGAAAGAGGATTCCACTTATCTATAATGATAAGCCAATTTCAAGCTTGAGCAAGACCAAAACATGTAATAGAATCTAATCTTGTGTGCCATACAAGGATGGTATCACAAGAACAGTTCTAAAATAAGCAGGTTAAGCATCAAATCTTCATAGATACAATCAACCAATTATAAATCATTTTCCTGACATCACAGGAATCATACTCAGGAAAATCATATACATATTTTCACTGTAAGAGATCATTTTGATCTCAATCTATATATGAAATCTTAAGCCAACAGTACTAAGACAGTGACTTCATCACACAACACCCACTGTCATTAACCAAGTAATGACAGTGGTGAGTTATTAAACCACTGGATTTCCCAAGTATTGCTTCTAAAAGCAACTTTAACATTTGAATCATATAAAATTTAATCCATAGAATCATCTGACAAATCACTATCATCACCACAGCTAACCATCAGCAGTAATCCATAGCAAGTCACCACTTAACAGGTTCAAGGATCATCAACACATGATTCAATTTATCAAACTTTTAATCAACAGAGGGATTTGAACCCTAAAGAGAACCAATCGTCTTAATCAGGACAGGACAGTAACCAGGAAGGCCACTACCAACATCTAGCATGGGAGGGCCTAGCACAGAGAGCATGAGAGGGAGAGGAACCACTCACCGAAGGTCCTCGCTGTAGAATAGAAGAGGAAGCGGAGGGGCCAACGACCATGGCGGCACGGGGAGCACCCCCAAGGGGGCGCTGCAACCCACACAACGCCACGACGGCAACCATAGCCACGCCTGGGGGCGAGGAGCAACCCCACGACACATGACAGCAGCGACGGCGTCAGCTCCGGCTGCGCATTCGGTTAATTTGGTTAATTCGGTTCAGTTAATATGATTATACGGTAAATACGGTTTCAATACGTCGGTAAATACGGTTTTGTACAAAAATACGGTTCGGTTTCGATAATAACCATTAAATATCGGTTCGGTTTTGGTAATAACCAAACTAACCATAGTTGACGCGATTTTTTAATAACGTCTAACTTGTATGGTCGTATGTATCAGTTTAGCATTTTATATGACCGTACAAGATTTGTTGTAAGTGATAAATAAGAAAACAATAAATTTCGGCAAAAATAAAATAATTTAGTATTTTATATGACCAAACTTGATATATTACAAGAGAGAAATAAAGAAAGAAGCAAAATTCAGCAAAATAAAAAATTGTGCTTACACAAGGAGTTGAGCTCAAGACCTTGGCCAAGGAACATTAGTCTACACACGGTAACCAGTAGGGTACAAGAAGCTTTCATTAACTACATCAATTTGGATCATATATGAGCAGTCTCAGCGATAATGGAATAGCCATATTACGGGATTTTTTTACTGCAAATAGAATGTTTGGTTATTTTCGGTAAAAACTATGGTTTTTTGGTTTAAAACCGAATTAACCGAGGGTCAAACGGTTAGCATTTTTGCTAACTGTAACCTTAACCACAAACTAAAAAAACCATAATTTTGGTTGCGGTTAGGTTTTTCTTGTTTCGGTATTCGGTTTCGGTTCGGTTATGCGCAGCCGGAGCGCCAGCATCAACGCCAACCCCAAACCCTAGGGTTCGGTATGGCATCGATCTGATCACAGAGGGACCCAAGTCCAAATCCAATTGGACGGGAGGGTAGAGCGGGGCCGATAACCTCATCCTGCACCACGGCGGCAGCCAGGAAGGTCCACGGTGGCGCGAATCGCCGGCGACAGCATCGCTGACCACGGGGTCGGGGAGGAGAAGGAGGGAGGTGAGCTCGAGAGAGAGACAGAGAGTGTTGGGCTGGGTTGGGCAAATACCCCTTCGGGGTATTGTTTTTTCTTGCCCTACTGGGCCACAAGGGCCCAATAAACCCAAATAGCCAGACTAGATCATTTAGATCCTGTTTTAATAAATGGAAAAAGACCAAAATGCCCATGAACTTAAATAGATTCTAAAAAATAAAATAGAAGTCCAAAAATTATAAATAAAACATTTTTGGATTCACAATAATCCAAACTATCAAAATAAATTTAGAGATAAAATTTTAGATATATAAATTTTATTAAGAATTTTGTAATATATATATTCCTTATGGAATTTTACAAAATCCTTGAAAGATGATAAAAATAAATAAAAATCACTTTCATTATATATTAATATTTTAGTATTTTAGAAAAATACTAAACAAATATTTAATATCAGTTTTTGGTATTTAATGATAATTCTTAATGGAATTATTAATTAAATAAAATACAAATAAATTAAAATAAAATAAAAGAATACACTATTCAATAAATATTAAGAAAATTAATATTTATAAATTCTTTAATATTAAAAGAATGTTTATAAATTAAATAAATGGGGGGAGAGTACATATAAAGCTAAATGATGCATTACATTACTTTGCATAATCATTTTGCTTCTTTAAATATTGTCCTTACCGGGCAATAATGATGTTTTTGTAGACATAGAAGCTCAAGGTCCAGTGCAAGCATCATACTTCACTACCTTGCCATCACAAGGAAAGTTCATCACTTGCTCATGTCCTTTGAATAGTCTTTATCAAAGTCTTTGCAAATTGTGTGTTATCATCTATATTATAGAAAAAGAAAACATTATTTTCTCAAGATACTAAATCTTAGATATCATCCTAAGTGATGATATGATGGAGCAATAGAACTTAGGGTACTAATTGCAATAATGATGAACAATTAGGGATTAATAAACCATGACATCAGTGATTCTAGCGCCGTATATTACGCGTTAACCATGAGTTTTGGAATGGGACGGAGAAGTCAGTTGTATCCTTTTCCTCTTGTATGGAGGCAAGACGACCTTAACGTGATGTTGTGATTCCTTGTGCAGATCCAACATATGGGTGGGCACCCTTACGCCCCACACTTTTGTTGTCTAGATTATCTATGAATGGTGTTTAGGGATATAGTCCATGTAAATGGTACTATTCCGGGCATCACTAGGTCATAGAGTCTTCGGGAACTCATTAGGGTTTTAGCCTGCCCGAAAGGGGGCTTAACAAAGGTGAGCCAGCCCCGAAGGATCATGTAGACATATGAGGTCGCGGAGAGGGCAGTGATTGGCTTGGACCAACTACTCGGCCCCACATCATGGAATTATGGACGGGAAAGTACGCCCGGTTGTGCAACAAGGAGTTGATCTCTCATGGGAAAAGTAACGCACCTTTGTAGAGTGTAAGAATTGTAACTTCTTACTCCCTGTTCCGGGAAGGAGCTACGAACGCGGCAGGAAAGGAACTCCATTAAAGTTCTGGTCAACCTGTGAAGGCTAATGGTCATAGATTTTCATAATAAAATCAACCTTTGAAGAAAGATTTATGAAAATTGCACAGTGCCAAAGACTGATAGTCCGAGGTGGTAGATAGAGCATCAAACTTCCTACCTTGCATATAATGAATTTGTTGAGTAACGCTATTACTCATCCTTTCCTTTGAATCCTTGTTTAGACTCTGAGAATCCCGAAGATACTCCAATGTATGCATCTGAGAGTCAAGAGGAGGTCTTCTATGAAGAGCCCAACCTATATGGAGCAGTAGAAGGGGAGGACTACGACATCGTCTACGGAGGAGAATTCCAAGAGTCCGAATAATTACTATAGTTCTAGTAGCCACTTGAGCCAAGCATCATGAACAATATATAGCAATAAGTTGTTGAGCTCAATTTGGAGTTTAAGTTTTAAATTTGAAACTTCCGCTGAAACACTTATATTTTGGTTTGTAAGTTGAATCTTTTCGAAGTCTTGAACTTCCGGTATTGTAATAATAATAATGTGTGTATGTTTGTAATATGGACCCCAAATGTTTCTGTTGTACCACTCTGAGGGATGTGATATTTACGGAACGGTGTTTTTGTGAATGTCATGTCAATGACTATAGTGTACTACACATGCAGTGGTATGCTGGGTCACCGCAGAAGGTATGATAGAGTGGTATCTCGCTTGCCTTTGATTGCGGAGCAAAACATAAATGCCAAGGCACCTCTGAATTCCAAGTGAAGACTAGAAGTAAAGATATCAAAGGTACAAGCATCAAAGTTGTGTCATAATTAACCAAGTTTTGAAAACAAGCACATTACACTAAGAATGACAACTATGCTCTCAAGAAGGTGCTCAAAGAATAAGTGGTGACTCAACAAGGAAGTGAAAAGGTTTTGAAAAGTTTGAAAAGCTTCCAAATGCTGAAAGTATGGTACTCATTAGCTTTGAGGTCACATTGCCCTATCATAGGCATCTTTAAGTGGTTAAGTTTAAAGTGAGGTCCAATTTGAGTTATATGCTTGACAGACCATAAACTGGAAATCTCATGTCCCTTGAGTACGAGGGTCATTCCTCATGCTACTCAACTTTAGTTACCGGTAAGTTCTTGTCATTGTAAGTACATGTGTATCATAGAGAACCGCCAATGGGGTACCCCTTGCCCCGTGATACAGGAGCTATCCCATATCAAAATGACAAGGCAACAGACAATGAGCATCTCAGCGATCTTTTTATTTGGTACTTGCATAGGTTTTTATTGATGATGCTTCACATATTGCTCATTATGGTTATGCTTCAAGTTTCCACCATGATCATGCATGGCTTAGGCTAGCGGCCCAAGCGTTTCTCTAACACATATACATAACTCCATGGACTTACAAGCTCCCCTTTTATTTCACACCGCCGACATCCGTAAATAAAAGAGCATGATATCAACTGGATAAGTATTTACAGGTGTTCAAAGCGTTCTCCGTGATAGCACAATTCTGCTAACTCCCAGCCTATAATTTGCAAGCATATAACTTTCATGGACAGTCACAATGGTTTAGGTTTATTAAGTGCAAGAAAATAAAGTGTGCCGTCAAGTTCATGAGAGCTTTACTAACTAACTTTCTCATAACAAGCAAACATTTTACTTGGAATAAAACAAGGCATAATAAATATGCACGGAATAGCAATGATGCTAATAGGTAGATATGGTGACACTTTTTGACAATTTTGGTTTTGGGTAGTTGGAAACACGAGTAGAGCTCATACTCAGTGCAAGTGAAGGCTAGCAATAGAAAGGGAGCGACAAACGAGAGAGCAATAACTATCATAATCATGCTTGCAATAAAACAAAATTAATTATGGCATGAAAGTGATACAAGAACTCTGAGGCAAAATAAATCATGGAGGCTTAACTGAGTTTTGTTCAGCCATATGCATGTGTGAGCATATGCCAAGTCGATTCAAATGAAGCATTCAGAGGAGGATACCACAATGTCATACCAAGTTATGAATAGAACAATGCAAGAAAACATTCATATGACATGCTATAGTGTCAACACCCGGATTTTTAATCCCAGATGCCTGTTATGCCATTCATCGCAATCCTAGGATTACCATTTTTGCGAGACATAATAGAATTGGATACCATAGTACATCATCCATTCCAATCGTACATAAGTTCTTACACAAATAGGAATCTCATGATCCAGTTCTTAATACATCCTCAAGCAGCGGAATATGTAATAATAACGGTAGCGTAGGCGAAGCTCCATCTTCGGGGTCACAGGCAATGCTGACGATGGGAGATGATCCTAGTTGTCGTAACCTTCCTGGGGTCCATCTTACAGGTACTCCTCTTCATAGTCTGGCCATGGGAATAGCCAGGGACAAAGCCATGAGTACTCTTTAAGTACTCGCAAACTAATACTAACAAGTAAAGGGGTTTTTGGATAATAGGACACTAGGCTCTAGGGTTGTTTTGCAAAAGCCAGATTTATCTCTACTGGGTTCCAAAGCTAGTCACAATTTTATAACTCCTAAGTGGGATCTTGTAACTCATATCACAACTCTGTTGTGGTCAAGTCAAAGTCTCAATTCATTTCACAAGTCATTTTGAAAAGTTTGACCGGGGAACAGTATGGCCACTCCAACTGTCCATAACCGCGGACGCGGCTATTCGAATAGTTTGACACTCTGCAGAGATTGTACACTTTCACCACAACATTCGATACATCCGTCAGGAACAAATCCTGAATTCACCATACTCAGTATGCGGATAATCAATCCTAACCTTTCAATTACACGCCCTAGTATAAGCACCTCTCCTGTGAGTTTGGCCTCCCAACCATGACCAACTGTCATCTTGGGTATTGCACAGGTGGACAATCTTCACAAGGTAGCCTCAGCTCAGACCTTGGCCGTGAGGGAACTAATACTAAGGTACATAAGTTTCCAGTCAAGCCCTACCCAATCTTCGGGTATTGTGGTTGTACGATAAAATTGGAATGGTATCGCAACCAGACAACCATCAGTTTTATACAAGGGCTAAGGCTCATGCCTCAACATTTTCATCACCAAAATCATCCGGTGTTTGTAAACACATGTCCAAAACATTTCAATAGAATGATCCATCATTCCAAGGTTTTCATAACCATTTTCACCAAGTATTCCCATCTAAAGTTGATCAAGTTTTATGCTTAGCACTAGCATCTACTAGTGGGGGTAGGCACTAATGAGGGGTGGTAACTAGTGGAGTTTCAACTAAGTACAACCTTATATCTTAGGATGATATCAAGGTTTCTAGCTTAGGCCAAATTTTATGCTCTTTATGCAACCTTCAGATAACTTTCTAATATCTACCAAACTCTTAAGGGCGTGTTTGTTAGCCCGGGGCAACCCAGAAATTCTCCCCTCGTCGCATGGTTTGTTGTTTGTTAGATCGGGTTGGTTCTATTGGGCAGTGCCGACCTCGTGCGAAAAAGCCTTCTGAGCCCTGTCCGGTTGGGAAGCTCGAATCGAGCTTCGCAACTAGGCACTGCCGAGCTCGTCCCGCACGTGTGACAGCCCGATAGGGGTCAAGGCCCGCACCCCTCATTTCCCCCCTCCCGCACGACATGCTTCCTCGTATCGTCGCGTCCTTGGCCGAGCTCGGCTCGCTGCTCTTCCTCCGTCCTCCACCCT
This sequence comes from Avena sativa, assembly GCA_916181665.1. Lineage (NCBI taxonomy): Eukaryota > Viridiplantae > Streptophyta > Magnoliopsida > Poales > Poaceae > Avena > Avena sativa. The sequence continues at coordinate 429,050,307 of OV702293.1, forward strand.
CTGCCCTCCCCCTCCGCGCGTTGTCGGCGTGTCCCTCACCGGGAAGAACGTCTCAGGTTACACCCCATCCAAGCTCGGCTCGCTGCTCTTCCTCCGCTGCCCCAACTCCACGACAACCGCCTCGCTGGTGCCATCCCTGCGGCCCTCTCCAATGCCTCCTCCCTCCACTCCCTCTTCCTCTACAACAACGCGCTCTCCGGCAGGATCCCCGCGGCCGCGCTATGTGACCTCCCGTGCCTGCAGAACCTCGACGTCTCCTGGAACACGCTCTCCGGCGACCTGCCCCTCGACATCCGCAACTGCCAGAGCCTGCAGCAGCTGATCCTCTCCGGAAACAACTTCTCCGGCGAGGTGCCGGCGGGGATCTGGCCCCAGATGTCCAGCCTGCAGCAGCTCCTCGCGGTGGTCGCGGCTCCTCTCGCCGGCAGTGGTGCTGACGACCACCAGGGACCCGATTGCTTTCTATAGTTTTATCCAGGGACCCGATTGCTTTTGATAGATAGCTAGCATGGCTCAACACACACAACCTACCAAACAGGATCTCAGTTGAGCATATCTCAGGTCATGCAACCTACCAAACACAGCAAATAAAACACACTTGTATAGGGTGGGCATAGGTGAACTCAGCTTGTATGAGCTGAGATAGCCCACCTGGGCTACCAAACACACCCTAAGTAAACTCTAAATAAGCTTTGATAAAGAAATAAAGTAAGAGGCTTGCAAGTAAAACTAGGATTAGTTTATCAAGTGGGTATGATCACATATGCTTAAGGCATATAGTTGGCATAGTAACAAGTAGTGGTTTGTGGCATCAGTAGGGTATCTTGCAAGGGTTAGCTTGCACATTCACTAGTAGTATTAGGCTTGCCTTGTGCAGAGCAGTGGTTGAAGTTCTCCTCGGCTTCTTCTTCGTAGTATCCTCCTTCCTCCTCGTATCCTTGGTCGGTACTAGCATCTATGAATAAATACGAGGTACACAATCACCAAACAATACTTAACTACTTGCAATCATCACAAGCAAGGGTCCTATAGATGATCTAGTATCATCTCTAACATTACAAGGTTAAGGCTTGATCTAATTCCTTTGATTTTTAGAAAAGTAATTTCTACTCATTGAAAAACTACTTAAGATTTAATATTCTCCAAACCAACATGGGATCATGTTGACACATGTCATCACCACATATTTTAGTTCATGGGAATGTGATTTAAAGTGGTGTCACAATTTAATAAGGTTTTACCCTTTTATTTTAATTAATTAAAGTGGCTAGAAATGCCTATGTAGCATTCTTTTATTACTTGAACATTATTTCTGCAAGTAAACCTATATATTTTTATATATTCTGAAAGGTATGGTTAAATGTGATTTTTGAGAGTTGGAAACAACTCAAAATCTATTATGGTTTAAATTTGAAAAATGTTTGAATGCAGAAAAGCTTCTGCCTTGTTATTTTTACCATGGGTGATCTATAGATCCAAATGACTTGAATCCAACGGGCTTGGATTCAGCATTCACAGACCTTTCCAACAAAATTGGTTTCATTCAATTTGGTATACTGAATCGATCTGGGTTGATTTTTGAAGTTGGGTACAGAAGTGTGTTTGAATTGAAATGGAAAAGGTTTAATTTGAATAACTGGGCTTGCGCGGGAAAAGTTAACGGGCCGGCCTGCTAAGCGCAGTGCTCCCACGGGCTGCTTAAGTGGGTGTCCGCACTCGTCAGTGACACGGGGCTGGGCGAAGCGGTATGGGGCAACGTGGATCGTTCGATCTAGTTCTAATCCAACGGCTGGGAGTCATCGTCGACGCGAGACAACGCCGGCGAGAACGAAACCTAGCGCGGCCAGTGAGGGGTGTTGGGGGCTCACCGGGGTGCTGGCGAGGGTCGGCGAGGCGGGTGAACGACGAAGTCGACGACGGCGAATCTCCTGGTACCGGTGGATTCTCCTGGGGCGGCTCCAATCGCTGGCTCCCTTCTTCTCCAGAGGCGGCGGGCTCCGGTGAAATTCCGGCGAGGTGGTGCTCGCCTTGCTCTAAGAACGGTGTGGCACGATCAGTAAGGAGAGGGGAGTGAGATGGTGTGAAGAAATCGAGCGGGGGTGGCCTCTATTTATAGTCGAGCGAGGGGACCGTCGGGGCGCACGGTGAGCTCGTCGGGGGCGATGGTACAGGCGGCTATTGGCATGGGCGAGGGTAGGGGACAGTGCGGTGTCTCCTGGCGATGCTCAACGACATGGTTTAGAGGCGTGGGACGGTGCGGCTTGGTCTGGAACGGGCGATGCTCTGCGTGGCAGAGGCGGCGTCTTCGACGGCGAGTGGTGGCTATGTGTCACGGGGCTGCGAACGGGGATGTCTGGCGGTCTCCTGGGTCAGTGGGGATTGTGTATGCACGCGGCGAGGGCGGCGCGCGGTCTGTGGGCTTCGGTCGAGGGTGGTGCTCTGGCGCACGCTCGGCATGGTTGACAGTGGCACGGGCGCGGCGTTCCTGGCGGTTCTGGGCATTGTCTGCGAGGCAGGGCTGGTCGAGAGGGGGCGGTGAGGCATGGGTGATCTCCCAGACAAGTTTGGCACGGCTATTTCTTCCTCTAGCCTGCTGTCCACACTGGGGTGACAAGGGGGTGCTCGGCTGTTCACCATTGATGGCAATGGCAAGCTCACAGTGGTGCTAGTTCTTAGTTAATCTTCCTAGATGATCTACTGAGCTGGGTGTGAGCTAACTAGGGAACAAGTTAGGCAAGAATCACTGCTCACAATAGTGTTTGATGTTTGTTTGATTTGTGTCTGCAACCTGTTTGATGAAATGGCCTCATGAAATCAAGTTTTGAATTTTGAAATGATTTTTGGTGGGTTTGCTAGATTGGTGCTGGTGAGTCTGCAGATGCTTGGGTTTTGAAAGTTGAGCTTGTTTGAGTGGTTTTTGAAAAAGTGGGATCTTCCCATATGATAAAGATTCAATTTTGAAATGTCATTTAAACTATGCATTTGAAAGTTTCTGGATGATCACAAAGTGGGCCTTGATACTTTGTTGTGAGTACATTCAAGGGGTGCAAAGATCCAGAAAAGTTTCTGTTAGGTTTTGAAAGTTTAAGACAGCCAAAGTAGGCATGGGAGTTAAATTGGTCAAAATGACCATTCCTTTTATATATTTGTTTTGATTTACTTGTCTTTAGGAAAAGTGTGGGAAATGTTTTAGATGATGTTTATTTCACCTAAGAAACATTTTACAAGCAATGAAGCAATCAAACAAGGTGGTTTAAAAGAATTTCAAAATCAATGCATACACATATGCATGCATTCATAATTTTAATTAGAAAAGTTTTTTGTTAATCCTAAATTTGAGGATTAGAGTTTGATGATCCAAGTTTAGTATTTTTGGGATGTTACAAACCTTCCCCCCTTAAACAAAATCTCGTCCCGAGATTTGAAAAAGGACGAAAAGATTACCTAGGACTTGAAGAGATCGGGAAACTCCGTCCTGATGTGATCTTCGCGTTCCCAGGTAGCTTCCTCTTCTGTGTGGTTGCTCCACTGAATCTTGAGAAACTTGATGCTTTGGGTTCGGGTAGTTAGAAAAGCTTCTTCCAAAATGCGGATGGGTACTTCGGGATAGGTTAGGTCATCGTTGATCTCTATGGTCCGATGGTCGATATTCTTGAACACTTCGGTCTTCTCGGGGACTTCGAGACACTTGCGAAGTAACGAGATATGGAACACATTGTGCACGGCTGACATCTCTTCGGGTAACTCCAATTGATACGATACTTCTCCTCGACGGTTCAGAATTTTGAAAGGTCCGATATATCTGGGGGCTAACTTTCCTTTGAGTTGGAAACGCTGCATTCCCTTCAATGGCGACACCTTCAGATAAACAAAATCTCCTATGTTGAAGGCGAGGTCTCGACGTCTCTTATCGGCGTAACTCTTCTGTCGGGATTGGGCGATCTTGAGGTGCTCACGAATCTTGTGAACCTTCTCTTCTGCTTATCGTAGGATGTCGGGTCCGAAAATCTGACTCTCTCCTACTTCCGACCAGTTTAAAGGGGTGCGACACTTTCTTCCGTACATAAATTCAAATGGGAACATTTGTAAGCTGGCTTGGTAACTGTTGTTGTATGAAAATTCTGCAAACGGCAGACAGTCTTCCCACTTGGATCCATATTCTAACACACAGGCTCTCAGCATATCTTCGAGTATTTGATTTACTCGCTCCGTTTGTCCATTGGTCTGAGGGTGATACGCGGTACTGAAATCTAGGCGGGTTCATAAACCTTCTTGAACTTTCTTCCAGAATCTCGAGGTAAACTGAGTTCCTCGATCCGATACTATGTTCTTAGGGACTCCGTGCAAACTGACGATTCTAGCGATGTATAACTCCGCTAGTTTCGAACTCTGATAGGTGGTTTTGACGGGCAAGAAATGGGCGACTTTGGACAATCTGTCCACTATGACCCAGATAGAGTCATTTCCCTTACTAGAAGTAGGTAGTCCAGTGATAAAGTCCATTCCTACATAATCCCATTTCCATTCCGGAATCTGCAAAGGTTGCAACAATCCAGCGGGTCTTTGATGTCCTGCCTTGACTCGCTGACAGATATCACACTTGGCGATATAGCTTCCGATTTCTCTCTTCATCTTATGCCACCAAAATTGCTCTTTCAAATCTTGATACATCTTCGTTCCTCCGGGGTGGATAGAATAAAGAGTATCATGAGCCTCCTTCAGAATAACTTCTTTCAACTCAGAATCTGCTGGTACACAAAGGCATCCTTTGTACCACAACGCTCCTTCTTCATCCTCGGTGAATCCGGGTACTTTGCCTGTACCGATACGACGCTTGATTCCGTCGATACTGGCATTTCCCTTTTGTGCCTCTTTAATCTGACTGATCAAAGTGGGCTGGAGTTCTATGCTAGCCAAAAATCCTTCTCTTACTAATTCCATTCAAAAATCTTCCATCTCCTTGTGCAAACTTGGTTGCTCCTTCAAAATCATGGAGTTCAAGCGGCACGGCAATCTGCTAAGGGCATCGGCTACCACGTTGGCTTTACTAGGGTGATAGTGAATGTCCAGGTCATAATCCTTGATTAGCTCAATCCATCTTCTCTGCCTCATATTCAACTCCTTCTGAGTGATTATATACTTTAGGCTCTTGTGATCCGAATAAATCTCACAACGGTTTCCCATCAGGTAATGTCTCCATGTCTTCAGGGCTAGAACTACGGCTGCGAGTTCGAGGTCATGGGTTGGGTAATTTTGCTCATGTTGCTTCAATTGTCGAGATAGATAAGATATAACTTTGACTTCTTGCATTAGCACACATCCGAGACCAATCTTGGATGCGTCACAATACACATCGAAGGGCTTCGTGATATCCGGCATGATCAAGATTGGGGCTGAAATCAATCTCCTTTTGAGTTCTTGAAAACTCGCTTCACATTTGTCGGTCCATTCAAACTTCTTGTCCTTCTTCGGCAATTGGGTCAGGGGTCTGGCGATACTCGAGAATCCTTCTACGAATTTGCGGTAATATCCCGTCAATCCGAGAAAAGCACGAACTTGGGTTTGAGTGGTTGGGGCTTGCCAATCTTCTACATATTTTACTTTGGCAGGGTCAACGGCAATTCCTCTAGCTAATACAATGTGACCGAGGAATCCTACCTCCTGTAACCAGAATTCACATTTGCTAAACTTGGCATACAACTGATGCTCTCTAAGGGTTCCAAGAATGGTCCTTAGGTGTAGCTCATGTTCTTCTTCTGATTTGGAATAAATCAGAATGTCATCGATGGAAACAACGACAAACTTTTCCAGGAAGTCCATAAAAATCTTATTCATGAGGTTCATGAAATAAGCGGGGGCATTGGTTAGTCCAAAAGACATGACTGTATACTCATACAATCCATATCTGGTGGTAAATGCAGTCTTTGGAATATCCTCTGCACGAATCTTGAGTTGATGATAGCCAGTTCTAAGATCAATCTTAGAAAACTCCTGGGCACCGGTCAACTGATCAAACAAATCTTCTATCTTGGGCAAGGGGTACTTGTTCTTGATGGTAACATCATTCAACTTCCGATAATCCGTACACAAACGGTTACCTCCATCCTTCTTGTCCACAAATAAGACAGGTGATCTCCATGGTGACGCACTTGGTTGAATCAATCCGATTTCCAACATGGAATCCAGTTGCTTCTTCAGTTCTGCGAGCTCTGACGGGTTCATACTATAGGGTCTCTGGGCTATGGGTCCTGTTCCGGGGATTAGTTCGATGATGAACTCGATATCCTGATCTGGGGGCATACCGGGCAAAACATCTGGAAATACATCGGGGTATTCACAGACTATCCAGACTTGGTCAATGGTAGGTCGGGCTATACTCTTGTTGCATTTGAATTGGCGAGGTAAGGTTTCAGATATATGTTCGACTGATATTCCGGCTGTACTGGTCATGGTGATGGCTTTCTTAGCACAGTCAATCAATCCCTTATGTTTGGACATCCAATCCATTCCTAGTACTACTCCCAAACCTTTAGTTCTGAGTACTATCAGATTAGCATAAAAATCTATGCCATGGATTCGGATAGGGACGGCTTTGCAAATTTGCCTAGCCTTGGTGGTTGATCCGGGAATTTGAACAATCATAACATGCTTCAGTTTGGTTGGTTGAATTTTACTAGTGCAGGCAAATTCTTTGGTGACAAATGAACGCGATGCACCAGAGTCAAACAACACTCTTGCAAGTACTGAATTAACAGAAAACATACCCAGCACGACGTCTAGCGCTTCCTGAGCTTTTTCAGCATGCATGAGAAAAAGACGGCCATTGCGGTTGAGTGAATTCCCTGGGGCAAATCTTCTCCCTGGCTGAACACGACGCTGTTGCTGAGCTGGGGCATTGGTATTGGGGGCTGTAGCATTCTTCTTGTTGGGGCACTCGTTGGAATAGTGGCCTTTATTTCCATAGTCATAACAGGTCACTTGCGACTTGTCCTTGGCTGCGATAGGCACAGCATTGCTTCCAGTCCTCGGGGCAGTGTTGGTGTTGGCGGTAACATTGTTGGTGTTGAACTTGGGTGGGGAACTGGTGAAATTGCTAGAGTTGACGGGGTTGTTGTGATTTCCTCCGGGTCTAGGGTTTCCACGGTTGGGATAGGTCGGACGGTTCATTGGGGGTTTGTTGGTTCTTGGGGCAAATCCTAGAGATGGGTTGGGGCGATACTTTGGGGTCTGATGGGTTCCTGGTTGGTGCATCATACGATGCTTGCGGTTCTCATTGGCTTGGTTGATCTTTCCTTCCATTTGGATAGCAGAGTCGACAAGGGCTTCAATATCAGCAAAGGGGATATTGACTAACACTGTCTGCATCTCATCATGCAGACCATTCAAGAATCTTTCTTTCTTCTTGGCCTCCGTGTCGATCTCATCCGGGGCATACCTAGCTAATAACAAAAATTTGTCACGGTATTCCACTACGGTCATCCTTCCTTGCTTCAGCTCTCTGAACTCGTCTCTCATTCTCTTGATCAAACCCGGTGGCACATGGGTTCTGCTAAACTTGACCTTGAATTCCTCCCAGGTCATCATTTGTCCTCCGGTCATTGCGCGAACACTGTTCCACCATGCCCTGGCATCTCCGGCTAGATAATGGGTGGCGAACAGGACTTTCTCGTTGGCTTCCACTCCGGTGACTTCTAAGTTATTTTCCATGGTTTGTAGCCAATCATCGGCATCTAGGGGTTCTTCTGACTTAGTGAAAATGGGTGGGTTGGTATTCTGGAAATTCTTGAGCTTAGATCCATGGTTGTCCTGATTTCCGTGGCCTTGGTTGTTGTGGGCTAGCTGGGCTATCTGTTGTAGAGTGGCTAGGTTGGCTTGACGTTCCGCTCTTTCAGCTTCGCGGTCAGAAGTCAACATTTGCAGAATCTGCAACATCGGGTCCGGGGCTGAACCACTTCCTCCACGTGGCATCTGAAGATTGAGATAGATCATGAGAAAAGAGTGAATTTCTAGGGTTCTAGGACTTTTGAAAAGTTTTAAAGGTTTGATTCAGATTTTTCTAGCAACTTGCTTTTTCATTCATTCCTTCACACGATACAACACACACCACAGCAAAGAAAAACAGATGGTTTGAAGAACCATTCTGGAAACTACGATACAGTGGGACCGAATACTACTCACTACGCTAGTGCTCAAGTGCTACTACTCCTCGGAGTCTATGGCTTTATCATCTTCATCATCATCGATGAAGGCGAAATCATCTTCATCGGTGAAGAATTCCATGGCCTGATCCTCCAGAAAATCATCGTCATCGCTGAGATAGGAGTAAGGGTCTCCACGAAGATCCTCTCCGGCATTCTCCCTTTCCTCCAACTGCATGTCTCTCTCGTGGATGGTCTCCTCCAAAGATGAGATGCGGTGGCGAAGACGGTCAATAACGCGCTCCTTCTTGTCGAGCTGACGGCGGCGAGACTTGCGATCCTTTGCTAGCATGGCGATGGTCTGATCCTTTGTCTTGATGATGGCAGACTTGTGGTTGGAGTAGTCACGGCAGTTATCCAACTCCTGCTGACGATCGTACATCATGAAGCTAAGGTGGTCCAATTGAGTCTTCAGCTCGGGGTGGTATGGGGCTTCCAGTGGTTGTCCATTTGCATCACGCCTTGGGCAAAACTCAAAGCGAGTACCCTTGATCTGATTGATGCTCTGCCCACACAGACGGGAAAGAGCTTCCTGCATTGCTCTGGCAAGTCCATCGAGCCAGTTGTTTTCCCTCAAGGTAAATTGAATTCCCTCCGCAGTGGGAGGTTCAATCTTTCCTTGGAGACTTGCAACAATTAGCCACTGCAGATCTTCTCATCCTTGATCATTGAGCTAAGCTCCGAAGAACTCGGGGTGCGGACGCTCCAGAAGTTCCGAAAGCTGGTCCAAATCCCTCTCAAAGATAAGGTCTCCACCATTCCCCAGTTGGTAGAACTTGCTGTACTTCACGTCCATCTATAAAAATAGAGGATGAGTAGATTAGCAGAGTGATCAAGTGTGTCAAAATTTTATGTATTTTGCAAGAGTTTTTGAGGAACATGAATTTTTATGAAAGAATCAAAGGGATAAGAATGAGAATAAGTTTTTGTAAATATTTGTTTTCTTTGGTTTTGAAACTAAGTTTTTGGTTCAAACGTCCAGTCTAACTAGGGTCTCCTATGGTCAGGATGGCTCTGATACCAACTTTTCAACACCCGGATTTTTAATCCCAGATGCCTGTTATGCCATTCATCGCAATCCCAGGATTACCATTTTTGCGAGACATAACAGAATTGGATACCATAGTACATCATCCATTACAACCGTACATAAGTTCTTACACAAATAGGGATCTCATGATCCAGTTCTTAATACATCCTCAAGCAGCGGAATACGTAATAATAACGGTAGCGTAGGCGAAGCTCCATCTTCGGGGTCACAGGCAATGCTGACGATGGGAGATGATCCTAGTTGTCGTAACCTTCCTGGGGTCCATCTTCCAGGTACTCCTCTTCATAGTCTGGCCATGGGAATAGCCAGGGACAAAGCCATGAGTACTCTTTAAGTACTCGCAAACTAATACTAACAAGTAAAGAGGTTTTTGGATAATAGGACACTAGGCTCTAGGGTTGTTTTGCAAAAGCCAGATTTATCTCTACTGGGTTCCAAAGCTAGTCACAATTTTATAACTCCTAAGTGGGATCTTGTAACTCATATCACAACTCTGTTGTGGTCAAGTCAAAGTCTCAATTCATTTCACAAGTTATTTTGAAAAGTTTGACGGGGGAACAGTATGGCCACTCCAACTATCCATAACCGCGGGCGCGGCTATTCGAATAGTTTGACACTCTGCAGAGATTGTACACTTTCACCACAACATTCGAAACATCCGTCAGGAACAAATCCTGAATTCACCATACTCAGTATGCGGATAATCAATCCTAACCTTTCAATTACACGCCCTAGTATAAGCACCTCTCCTATGACTTTCGCCTCCCAACCATGACCAACTGTCATCTTGGGTACTGCACAGGTGGACAATCTTCACAAGGTAGCCTCAGCTCAGACCTTGGCCGTGAGGAAACTAATACTAAGGTACATAAGTTTCCAGTCAAGCCCTACCCAATCTTCGGGTATTGTGGTTGTACGATAAAATTGGAATGGTATCGCATCCAGACAACCATCAGTTTTATACAAGGGCTAAGGCTCATGCCTCAATATTTTCATCACCAAAATCATCCAGTGTTTGGAAACACATATCCAAAACATTTCAATAGAATGATCCATAATTCTAAGGTTTTCATAACCATTTTCACCAAGTATTCCCATCTAAAGTTGATCAAGTTTTATGCTTAGCACTAGCATCTACTATTGGGGGTAGGCACTAATGAGGGGTGGTAACTAGTGGAGTTTCAACTAAGTACAACCTTATATCTTAGGATGATATCAAGGTTTCTAGCTTAGGCCAAATTTTATGCTCTTTATGCAACCTTCAGATAACTTTCTAATATCTACCAAACTCTTAAGTAAACTCTAAGTAAGCTTTGATAAAGAAATAAAGTAAGAGGCTTGCAAGTAAAACTAGGATTGGTTTATCAAGTGGGTATGATCACATATGCTTAAGGCATATTGTAGGCATAGTAACAAGTAGTGGTTTGTGGCATCAGTAGGGTATCTTGCAAGGGTTAGCTTGCACATTCACTAGTAGTATTAGGCTTGCCTTGTGCAGAGCAGTGGTTGAAGTTCTCCTCGGCTTCTTCTTCGTAATATCCTCCTTCCTCCTCGTATCCTTGGTCGGTACTAGCGTCTATGAATAAATACGAGGTACACGATCACCAAACAATACTTAACTACTTGCAATCATCACAAGCAAGGGTCATATAGATGATCTAGTATCATCTCTAACATTACAAGGTTAAGGCTTGATCTAATTCCTTTGATTTTTAGAAAAGTAATTTCTACTCATTGAAAAACTACTTAAGATTTAATATTCTCCAAACCAACATGGGATCATGTTGACACATGTCATCACCACATATTTTAGTTCATCGGAATGTGATTTAAAGTGGTGTCACAATTTAATAAGGTTTTACCCTTTTATTTTAATTAATTAAAGTGACTAGAAATGCCTATGTAGCATTCTTTTATTACTTGAACATTATTTCTGCAAGTAAACCTATATATTTTTATATATTCTGAAAGGTATGGTTAAATGTGATTTTTTGAGAGTTGGAAACAACTCAAAAGCTATTATGGTTTAAATTTGAAAAATGTTTGAATGCAGAAAAGCTTCTGCCTTGTTATTTTTACCATGGGTGATCTATAGATCCAAATGACTTGAATCCAACGGGCTTGGATTCAGCATTCACAGACCTTTCCAACAAAATTGGTTTCATTCAATTTGGTGTACTGAATCGATCTGGGTTGATTTTTGAAGTTGGGTACAGAAGTGTGTTTGAATTGAAATGGAAAAGGTTTAATTTGAATATCTGGGCTTGCGCGGGAAAAGTTAACGGGCCGGCCTGCTAAGCGCAGTGCTCCCGCGGGCTGCTTAAGTGGGTGTCCCCACTCGTCAGTGACATGGGGCTGGGCGAAACGGTATGGGGAAACGTGGATCGTTCGATCTAGTTCTAATCCAACGGCTGGGAGTCATCGTCGACGCGAGACAACGCCGGCGAGAACGAAACCTAGCGCGGACAGTGAGGGGTGCTGGGGGCTCACCGGCTGCTGGCGAGGGTCGGCGAGGCGGGCGAACGACGAAGTCGACGATGGCGAATCTCCTGGTACCGGTGGCTTCTCCTGGGGCGGCTCCAATCGCTGGCTCCCTTCTTCTCCAGAGGCAGCGGGCTCCGGTGAAATTCCGGCGAGGTGGTGCTCGCCTTGCTCTGAGAACGGTGTGGCACGATCAGTGAAGAGAGGGGAGTGAGATGGTGTGAAGAAATCGAGCGGGGGTGGCCTCTATTTATAGTCGAGCGAGGGGACCGTCGGGGCGCACGGTGAGCTCGTCGGGGGCGATGGTACAGGCGGCTATTGGCATGGGCGAGGGTACGGGACGGTGCGGTGTCTCCTGGCGATGCTCAACGACATGGTTTAGAGGCGTGGGGCGGTGCGGCTTGGTTTGGAACGGGCGATGCTCTGCGCGGCAGAGGCGGCGTCTTCGACGGTGAGTGGTGGCTGTGCGTCACAGGGCTGCGAACGGGGATGTCTGGCGGTCTCCTGGATCGGTGGGGATTGTGTATGCACGCGGCGAGGGCGGCGCGCGGTCTGTGGGCTTCGGTCGAGGGTGGTGCTCTGGCGCACGCTTGGCATGGTCGACAGCGGCACGGGCGCGGCGTTCCTGGAGGTTCTGGGCATTGTCTGCGAGGCAGGGCTGGTCGAGAGGGGGCGGTGAGGCATGGGTGATCTCCCAGACAAGGTTGGCACGGCTATTTCTTCCTCTAGCCTTCTGTCCACACTGGGGTGACAAGGGGGTGCTCGGCTGTTCACCATTGATGGCAATGGCAAGCTCACAGTGGTGCTAGTTCTTAGTTAATCTTCCTAGATGATCTACTGAGCTGGGTGTGAGCTAACTAGGGAACAAGTTAGGCAAGAATCACTGTAATAGTGTTTGATGTTTGTTTGATTTGTGTGTGCAACCTGTTTGATGAAATGGCCGCATGAAATCAAGTTTTGAATTTTGAAATGATTTTTGGTGGGTTTGCTAGATTGGTGTTGGTGAGTCTACAGATGCTTGGGTTTTGAAAGTTGAGCTTGTTTGATTGGTTTTTGAAAAAGTGGGATCTTCCCATATGATAAAGATTCAATTTTGAAATGTCATTTAAACTATGCATTTGAAAGTTTCTGGATGATCACAAAGTGGGCCTTGATACTTTGTTGTGAGTACATTCAAGGGGTGCAAAGATCCAGAAAAGTTTCTGTTAGGTTTTGAAAGTTTAAGACAGCTAAAGTAGGCATGTGAGTTAAATTGGTCAAAATGACCATTCCTTTTATATATTTGTTTTGATTTAGTTGTCTTTAGGAAAAGCGTGGGAAATGTTTTATATGATGTTTATTTCACCTAAGAAACATTTTACAAGCAATGAAGCAATCAAACAAGGTGGTTTAAAAGAATTTCAAAATCAATGCATACACATATGCATGCATTCATAATTTTAATTAGAAAAGTTTTTTGTTAATCCTAAATTTGAGGATTAGAGTTTGATGATCCAAGTTTAGTATTTTTGGGATGTTACATATAGACTATTAGCAAGCTAGAGCTAATCATAAGAGATAAAGAACTACTAAGCATCCATAAATAACATACACCTTACATGAACATACTAAGCATGCCCACAATGATGAGTATATGTATAAAAATGAAGACAAATAGAGTTCATTATCAGCCTCTTACCACACCTCGAGTTTTCATTAATCATCATTATTGCCTTTCACTTGTGTGACTTGAATAATAACATGAAACCAAACTCCAAAGGAGTCACTGAGGACCGCTGAACCCTGCAAAGAACTTCACAAAACCAAAGGAGAACAACACATATTTTTGGGTTTTCGATTTTTTAAAGCAAGCACTCAAACCAAAAGCAAACAAAGCAAAATCTTTTTGGGTTTTTCTTAAAGCAAACCAAAGCTAAAAGGCAAAGAAACAAATAAAGAGAAACAATGAAAACCTTATCGCTCTTCTCCCGTACAGAACTCGAAGCAACAGGGTCTCGGAGGCCTACTGTCCCGGCTCGCGGTGCACGCCACAAGACGGGATGGGGAAGACTAGGTAGCGTGATACGTCGTAAACGTATCTATAATTTTTGATGCTCCATGCTTGTTTAGTATCAACTTTCTTATGTTTTGTCTACACTTTGAGGCATTTTTATACACTTTCTGGAACTAACCTATTGACAAGATGCCGTAGTTCCAGTTGCCTGTTTTCTGCTGTTTTTGGTTTTAGAAAAGTTAGTAAAGAAATATTCTCGGAATTGGACGAAACAAAAGACAAAGTCAATATTTTACCGGGACGAAGACGGAGTCTAGAGGGGGGACGAAGATGCGCCATAGGGCGGCCGCACCACCCCCTAGCATGGGCCCACCCTAGGCCGCGCCAGGGAATGGTGTGGACCCCCTGGCCCTCAACCGACCTCACTCCTTCGCCTATTTAAGCCCCTGATATAGAAACCCTAAGCACCCGATCAGAAATCCACAAAATAATCTGTAGCCGCCGCCACCATCGTCCCTAGATCGGGGGGATCCGAAGCTCTTCCTTGCACCCTGTCGGAGGGGAGAGATCATCTCGGAGACCTTCTTCATCACCATGCCAGCCTCCAGAGTGATGCGTGAGTAGTTGACCCTTGGACATGGGTCCATACAGTAGCTAGATGGTTGTTTATCCTCCTTTGTGCTATCATGTTTAGATCTTGTGAGCTCCGTTCATGATCAAGATCATCTATTTGTAATCATACATGTTGTGTTTGCAGGGATCCAATGGATATTGAGATACTATGTCAGATTGATTATTGATTCTATCATGTCTATGTTATTTGTGATCTTGCATGCTCTCCGTTGCTAGTAGATACTTTGGAAAAGTAGATGCTTGTAACTCCAAGAGGGAGTATTTATCCTCGATAGTGGGTTCATGCCTCTAGTAATCTGGGAGAGTGACAGAAACTTCTAAGGTTGTAGATATGCTGTTGCTACTAGGGAGAAAACAATAATCCTTTGCCCAAGGGCAATTGTATTGTTTACTTTACACACTTTGCTTAATGCAATTATCCGGTGCTTGCAACTTAATACTGGAAGGGGTTCAGATGATAACCTGAAGGTGGATTATTAGTCATAGATGCAGTTGGATTACGGTCTATGTATTATGTTGTAATGCCCAATCAAATCTTGTAGAGATCAAGATGCCTAGTATATGCATTGTTATGCCTTCTCAATCTGTCAATTGCCCCGCTGTAATTTGTTCACCCAGCATGCTATTTATCTTATGGAGAACACCTCTAGTGAACTATGGACCCCGGTCCATTCCTTATCATTGATATTCCATCTATTGTTTACAGTTTACTTACTACAAGCAATTACTATCTTCCACACTATACGTTTAATCCTAGTTTTCAGCAAACCGGTGAGATTGACAATCGCACTATAAGTTGGGGCAAAGTATTGTGGATTGTGCCATGCAGGTTGCAAGTTGCTAGCAACACTTTGGAGTTGTTTCCTTACTCCTACTGGTTTGATAACCTTGGTTTCATAACTAAGGGAAACTTGTTGTTGTGCTCATCATACCTTCCTCTTGGGGTTACCAACAAGCTCTACATATCTGATCCATCAAGAACTTTTCTGGCGCCGTTGCCGGGGAGATAAGGACAGCTTCAATCTCTTCCTCCTCGTCAATCACTTTTCAGGGAGAAAGAAGATTCTTGCAAGGGGAGTCTCTCACAACCAATATCTTTACTTTGTTTTTGTTTTGCTTGCTTCTTATTATCAAAAATACAAAAAAAAATAGTTGTACTGGTTTGTTTCTTTTTATCAAAAACACAAAAAAAATAGTTCCTACTTTAGTTACTATTCCTGTTGGCTTGCTTTACTTTTGCAAAAATAACTACTCCTAAAAACACTAAGTTGTGTGACTTCACTAGCACAAACAATAATGATTTCATATGCACACCTATTGCTCCACCTATTCCTGAAGCTACTTTTTGAAATTAAACCTGCTTTGCTGAATCTTGTTATGAAAGAGCAATTTTCTGGTGCTAGTTCTGATGCTGCTGCTGCTCACCTTAATAATTTTGTTGAACTTTGTGAGATGCAAAAATACAAGGATGTAGATGGAAATATTATTAAGCTTAAATTGTTCCCTTTCTCTCTGAGAGGAAGAGCTAAAGAATGTTGCTATCCTTGCCTAGAAATAGTATTGATTCTTGGATTAAATGCAAAGATGCTTTTATTAGAAAATATTATCCTCCTGCAAAGATTATATCTATGAGAAGTGAAATAATGAAATTTAAACAATTTGATAATGAACATGTTGCTCAAGCTTGGGAAAGAGTGAAATCTTTGGTAAATAATTGCCCCACTCATGGACTGACTGCTTGGATGATTATCCAAACTTTTTATGCAGGACTAAATTTTTCTTCAAGGAATCTGTTGGATTCTGCTACTGGAGGTACCTTTATGACCATTACTTTGGGTGCTGCAACAAAGCTCCTTGATAATATGATGGTTAATTATTCTGAATGACACACTAAGAGAGCTCCACAAGGTAATAAGGTAAATTCTGTTGAAGAAACCTCCTCCTTAAGTGATAAAATTGATGTTATTATATCTATGCTTGTTAATGGAAAAGCTCATATTGATCCAAATAATGTTCCTTTTGCCTCTTTGGTTGCTCAAGAGCAAGTTGATGTGAACTTCATTAGAAATAACAATTTTGGCAACAATGCTTATTGTAATAATAATTATAGGACATATCCTCCCAATAATGGTAATACTTATGGAAATTCCTACAACAACATTAGAAGTGCACCCTCCGAACTTGAAGTCATGCTTAAGGATTTTATTAGTAAACAAATTGCCTTCAATAAAACTGTTGAGGAAAAGCTTTCGAATGATGAAAAAATATTGCATCTTTGTCTGAAGCACAATCTTCTTTGATTAATAAAATGGCTGCTAAACTTGGAACTATGGAAAATCCCTTTGCTGCTACTAATGCCATACAAGTTAGGATTGATGAAAATGTTAGAATGTTAGCTAAATTGCAGGCTAAGTGGAAAAGAGAAGATGAAATTACAATAAATAGTAGTATTTGTACTATTACCACCACCAATGTTGAAGCTAGCAAACCACAAGTCCCCATTCCTTTTCCCAAATAAAAATGCTGAAATTCTTCAAAATATGGGAAACAATAATTCTACTACCTTGGATGCTAAATTTGAGTTTGATCTTGATGGTTGCAATATTACTGAAGTAATAATGTTCTTACAAAAGCTACCTAGAAGTCCTAATGCTAGTGTTATGAATATGACTTTTACAAAACACATTACAGATGCTCTCATGAAAATTAAGGCAGAAAAATTGAAACATAAAGCTTCTATTCCTATGAAATTAGAAGTTGGTTAGGAACCCATCATTAATATGAAAGTGAATGATTTTGATCTCAAAGCTTTATGTGATCTTGGTGCTAGTGTCTCTATTATGCCTAGAAAAATTTATGAAATGCTTGATTTGCCACCATTGGAAGATTGTTATTTGGATGTCCATCTTGATGATAATGCTAAAGACTTCTGATTCAATAGACCCCAAAGGAACAAAAATAAGGAGATATATTATATTGATGGCTCGGATCCATCGATACCTCTTTGCGCGTGTGGGCATGATCATGATTCATAAAATTTAGACCACATACAAAGTGCCCGCCAAAGCCCGTACGAGCCCGAAGCACGTCAGTACATGGGTATTCTGCGCATGCGACGTGGAAAGGTAAGTTTCCAACTCGGATACAACACTTGCACTTGCATGTGTCCGTTGATGTGGCAACAACGTGTACGTGCTTTAAGATGAGTTCTTTTGGACCCTTCGGCGGGATACCCTCGCACATCATCCTGTAATACGCATGGGGGCAATTCTAAAACTTTTTAGAGTTGGGGGTCTATGGAATCACACCTCAATGCTAAAAATAAACTTATGGGGAGTATTGATGGTGCGTGAACGCTTCGTTGGGAGACCCCAAGAGAAAGGTATGATCGGTACAACAGCAAGTTTTCCCTCAGTAAGAAACTAAGGTTATCGAACCAGTAGAAGGAAGGAAATGACTCAAAGGTTTTGCTAACAACTTGGAAACCTGCACAACACAAACTCAACACTCTGCCCCAACGAACGATGAGGTTGTCAGTTGATACGTCCAATTTGCATCACCATTCTATATCATAATCTACCTCTATTTATTGATATTTGTCACATCCCAAAATTTTCCAAATTTTGAAATGTGAAAAATAAACAAACAAAAAAATAAAGGATGAAATTTAGGGGGAAAAGAAACTTTTTGCTTCTAAATGGAAACATCAAAACCTTACTTAAAAAATAATAATTTTAAATGAGAAAGTGACAAACAAGTTTTCAAAAAAAAAAATCAAATGCATATCATGCATCATCATCATTAAGAACTTGCATTTTAAACCATGGGAATTGAATTCACCCTTTTTGGATATTTAAATAAAAAGATATAGATTTTAAAAGATAACAGGAAAATAAATAATAATAAAATACTAAAGCTATATGTGTATTTATTAAAATAAAATATGTTGAAAAGTTTTATAATTTGAATAATATACTGAGTAGTAATGTTCAAAAAAATCGGATGATTAGATGATTAATTGTTAGATTAATCGCGACTCGTCAGGTGACCGTGTCGAATAGGTTGAATCGGACGAGATACTTTAATCGGTCGGACAGGAAATTAAATGCAATTTACCGAGTAATAGATGCAGCCAAAACGTTAAAATTTAGCACTCCGTCCGACACACCGCCTGCCGCACAGTTCGCCACCCTCGATAACGCTCTGCCCCAGGCTCACGTTTCTTCGCCGCCGCCACCCCACTGAGATCTAGCGGGCACATCTCTTGTCTCCATCCCCATGGCTAAAATCCATGAGTAAATGGAATAAAAGTATACCTAAATAATACAAAAGGATAAAAGATTATTTAAATAAAATTATATGGACTTATGAACCATATTTAAATTTTATTTAAATAAATACCAATATGCCTCACTTAATTTTAAATGAATATTAATTGATAAAAATATTTGAATTGGTTTGATTTGTTGCTTTCTTTCTTATTTGTTTCTCTCCAAAATCTCCTTAGGAAACCACATGCATGTACATATGAATTTTGGCTATAGACATGCAGGTGCATGCACGTTACCATGGGTTGTACTAGTAAAGCTTACACCATCAATCTGCGTTTGTGTCTTTTCTTTCTACTGTAATACTTCTTTTCTCTCACTATGCTCGAGCCAGCATAGGAAACCCAACCGAGCGAGACGGTTAGTACTCCAAACCAGACGAAGCGCTGCTGTTTTTTTCTTTCTGCATACACACACAGGCAGCTGAAACGAGTCAGCTGAAACGCTTGGAACCAGAAACCGCTGCCGCTGTTATACCTCGCACTAAATCTCCACTTTATTCGAGTCAATTAGACCATTCCATCATCGTCATTCCCAAAACAAAGCTCATGTGCCTCCTTTTCCATACCAAGCCTCCACCTTAGTCATAGACTCAGACATCGATCCAATTCCACGAGGGGCTCCACTTGGACACCGCCCATGTTCCCGGCGATTCAGGTCACGCCAGGTTTAGCTGCTGTGCCACCAAGATGGCGAGAGCGGGATGAGCTGCTGCGCCACCGGAAGCACGAGGACATGGAGAGCCGACTCGTGGACATGAAGGATGAGACGCGGATCGTCGGAGACGCACTTCGTCTCCGTTCATCTCAGTTCATCATCTTAGTCAGGCGATCGTGTCGCACTCGGTGAGCTTCGGTACAAATCCTTGCACCCACCTATCGGCACATATGCGTATCTCCTAGACATGTTTTCCCGCCGTAGTTTTGTAGTTGGTGCCGGTGAACCGAATGCCGTCCGATGGCATGAGTAGATTAGACCATCAAAGACACGCCTTTTGATCTTGAGCCCAACCTGTGAAACGTGTCAAACAACATTAGGAAGCCAGTAGTATTGTTAGTTGTGAGTAGATTTATTACTATCAATCTATTTTGGAAAAGGTTCCGTGCATCACGTAGAGCAATTAATTATGTCTATATAGTTGCAGATGCTTCTTATAGTACTGCTATATAGTTAGTGTTGTACTAAGGGATGGACCGTAGATTCTAAAACTATTTACATATGTTTACTAATAGGTGTAATCGCTAGACTTAAAATGATGTACGTTCATCTAGTTCTATAGTGTTAAATATTTTAGTTGCTATCTGTAGAGTACGATTATTAAAGTTACTGTGTTGCTCATCTTGGTTGCAGACTAAGTCATTGTTGAAATTCTACTATCGCATGTTACTCGTTTTGTTGGTTATCATTTTAGCGTCTAATTTTTGGTGTCTATGGATTCAGAAAAATGTGTACTTTACACTTATGGCCTTAGTTTGGTCATTTGCTTCTGAAAATTTTAGATTTTATGCAGAGACATGTTTAGGGCCATTTTGGATATAAAAATTCTTCTAAAAATTATTTTTGAGTGAAACCTTTTGCAAATTGTTTTGTTTTGAACCCTCCGACCATAAACTCTAACATTTGAATTTAAAAAATATATTGTGTTAACACTAGGAATTATTCCTTTAAATAAAAGCATTTCTAGTAAAACAAAAATGATTTAAATAACCAAATTTCACTAACTTGGTCCCAATGGAATTTCCACTTTTAAAAGACCAGTAGGTGTTTTTAAATGTTTAGAACCTTGTTAGAGACCACTTTTTCAATAAAACAACCTTTTTACATGCTTGCATGCATTTCCTTGTTTTTATTGTTTTACGTTGTGAATTGTTTGAGTGCTAGTTTTGAATGTGTGCTTTGCTTGAATGTATTGTAGTGAATCTTGAGGAGTGTGACAATTGCAAGATCAAGGAGAGTACCTAGATTTTCTACAAAAAGGCAAGTGATACTTTGGTCATCGAAAGTCCTATCTTTTCAATATTGCATTAGTGATATTTTTGTCATATGCATGATAGGAATATTTTATATATTGCTATGCTATAGTAGATCCTATAGAATATATCTTGGTAGGAATCTTTCTAAGTTAAGAGACATTTTATGCTAGTATGCTTAGCCTAGCTATTAGAACTCAAGGGTCGAATATTCATGCTATGATATTATGCAAAGTCTATGACTATGTTTTTGATTAATAAAACAACTATGTGAATGAAACACCTGGGTGGAATGGGAAGATTGGTTTGTGTTGAGTGGTTACTCAGGGCCCATTTCTATGGTTTACCCTGGTGTATCTCACTTGTGGATGGCCACCCAGGAACAAAGAGATTTGAGATGTTTTGTGTTGAGAAGCTTCCAGTGCAGCCACATGGCATATGGGCTCTGCCTTGACTACATAGGTTGCAAGAACTCAGACAGGCAGACAGTTGGTGGTAGTGATGATATGATGGAACGCGTCTGTGCTAATCTGAGGGATTGTTTCTGAAAAGTCTCGTCTCGATGCATGTCGAGTCTTGTGGGAAAAGTGCACCACCTCTCGAGAGGGTAAAACCTAAGTACTTAGCCGTGTCCCAGGCAACGGAAAATTTGAGCATCAAAGACATTGAAGCTATCAAGGATCTTCTCATCCCAATTTCTCTAAGTTAAAAACTTGTTGGGTGAACAAGGGAAGCACCTAGTGTGTAACCAGTGTGCCATTGTGTGATGAAATGTTTTGAAAACAGAAAAAAAACTATTTTCAAATGACAGGGAAAACTTGTTTTATGCAAAGGCCGGCAAAAACTCCACTTAGCCAAATATTCATGTAGAGGATAGATTCTCCATATTAATATGTTATCACTTGCCAATACAATTCAAATGTATTGACCCTTGTGGCTGTAACTTATTATGTTGCAGTTTTGTTTGATGTTAGTGAAGTTTGTTGAGTAGGGATTACAAGTCTACAACAAACATGATTGCATGTGGCACATGAAGATGAAGGACTCCATTCTATATAATTATATCTGCTGCTTTGTAATAAGATAGCCATATGAGCTATGTAAGTTGTAATGAATTATTTTATTCCTGGTTATAAGTTGTAATATGACCTTTGTTTCTTGATATTACATCTTAAAATGTGGGTGCTAGCTATTCGATCCAGGGACTAGCACTGTAAACACAGGGAGTTGTACCTTATCGGTTTCGGTCCTCTACAGATGGTATCAGAGCACTGTGTTGCCTGTAGGTTCGTAACCCTAGGATTTGGATAACCCCTTAGAATAATAGGAGTTGCATTTGTGCAAGTTATTTATGAACAATCTTGGAAATTCTTTCCTTAGCATTTTGTTTTGTTCCTATATCTCTCCCTTTTTCAACTTGATGGACAAAGACTTCGACATGACTAAAGGACTTCAACATCACAAATGACTTTAGCTTCAACATCACAAAGGACTTCAGCTTTAGTTTCACCAAGGACTTTGGCTTCATAATCACTAACGACTTCAACTTCGACATCACTAAGGACTTTAAGACCACCTACTAGGAATTGGACTTCTCGGCATCCTCAACATACTGTATCTACATATCTCCATCATCAAAAGAAACCAAGTGAAGTTTCAGAAGGACGAATTGTTCTTCAATAGTTCTAGGACTTAGAAATTTTATTTAGGATATTTTTTATGATAGGAGCAACCAACTAAGGAAATGATGAGCTACACACCCAACTCAAGGAGAAGGACAAGGCATCCTAGGATCAAGAAGAGAAGTCAAGATCAATGGTGGAAGTTCAAGTTTATTAGAAAAGAAGATAAGAGCAATTTGGAAAGAACATAGGATTAAGGAACTTATCTATTATGGTTTTACTAGGTTATCTTTGTTTTTGTTTCTTGTGGAAGCGGAACTATCCTAATTCATTTGGCAAACATCAACAAATCTATCAAGGAAGATAATAACAAGCCAATGGGACTTTGGATGTTCACCAACTCAGAACTTCATACGTCATTGTTCGACTCTACAAGAAGTGTTGCTTGGATATCCACTGAAGAACTTGGAGAAAGAC
Source organism: Avena sativa (assembly GCA_916181665.1). Lineage (NCBI taxonomy): Eukaryota > Viridiplantae > Streptophyta > Magnoliopsida > Poales > Poaceae > Avena > Avena sativa. Next base: position 429,073,060 of record OV702293.1, read on the forward strand.
TTAGGCATAGACTTCAAAACAATTGGAAGGACTTCAAGTAAAATAAGAATAATACTCAAGACATGGAGACTAAGGAAACTCAACTTAGGAGGAACCATTATAGACATCGCCTTTGAACTGCAAGATGACATAATTTCTTCCAAGGATACCATGTTCTCGTTCCTGATGAAGTAGCTATGAAGAAGGATTGAATGATCTCATGTGATACCCTATAGTTGCACCACCATACTAGTGTTTCGTTTAAATCGACTTCCTGATTGTTTATTGATCATACCAACCTATGAGTGTGTTTATAATATTTTGTGTGCCTAAGATATGCTTGAACCTTATTGTTTGAGTTATGGAATGTATGATTGATATTTATTGCATATTGCTTTGTGTGATTTGTTGTGTATGAGTAGAAATCTTTCCCTAGAAATCTTTGTCTATTCTAATTCCAATACAACCCAAGTAGATGACTTCTCCAAGATACCACAACTCCAACATCAATGATGGTGACAACAACAACCTCGAGATGCACATGACAATGCAACTGCTAGTAACCCAAACTAAGTTGACTCAAATGACAACCCAGTTTTTAGCCAACAACCACAATGACACTAAGTTATACCTAAATATTCTAAAGGTGTTGGAATCCCAATCTCAATTATTTCAATTGATGGCCAATCAGATGGTCAACATGAGCAACAAACCTCTTTAGAATGACTATAACAAATAATAACACCAAGGATGATCTTGTGACAAGAACATAAGCTTGAAAAATCTATGGAGACATAGGATACTTATAAAGAGCATTCTAATCAGTGCCAGAAGCCATCCATCTAGAGAATGCCCTACATCTCATGTTACATGTTTCCTGTATGAAGGAACTGATCGTGTCCCTGTCCAATGCCACATCTATCTTGTAGTTCAACATATGCAAAGTCAAGGATGGAATTTTTCAGTCTCTTAATGATAACACCGAAGGTACAATAACGACCAAAACTGAAGCCAAAGTAAATTCTCAAGATTCAATCTAGTCAGATCATTTTAAGGGTGGTAGTACCCTAGTTGTCCTGAAACCAACTTGTTGTTTCTAGCCTTTCCGAATCTCGGGACGAGATTCCTTTTAAGGATGGTAGCCTGTCACATCCCAAAATTTTCCAAATTTTGAAATGTGAAAATAAACAAACAAAAGAAATAAAGGATGAAATTTAGGGGCAAAAGAAACTTTTTGCTTCTAAATGGAAACATCAAAAACTTACTTAAAAATAATAATTTTGAATGAGAAAGTGACAAACAAGTTTTCAAAAAAAAAATCAAATGCATATCATGCATCATCATCATTAAGAACTTGCATTTTAAACCATGGAAATTGGATTCACCCTTTTTGGATATTTAAATAAAAAGATATAGATTTTAAAAGAGAACAGGAAAATAAATAATAATAAAATACTAAAGCTATATGTGTATTTATTAAAATAAAAGATATTAAAAAGTTTTCTAATTTGAATAATATAATGAGTAGTAATGTTCAAAAAAAAGCGGATGATTAGACGATTAATCGTTGGATTAATCGCGACTCGCCAGGTGACTGTGTCGAATAGGTTGAATCGGACGAGATACTTTAATGAGTCTGACAGGAAATTAAATGCAATTTACCGAGTAATAGATGCAGCCAAAACGTTAAAATTTAGCACTCCGCCCGACCCACCGCCTGCCGCATAGTTCGCCACCCTCGATAACGCTCTGCCCCAGGCTCACGTTTCTTCGCCACCGCCACCCCACTGAGATCTAGCGGGCACATCTCTTGTCTCCATCCCCAGGGCTAAAATCCATGAGTAAATGGAATAAAAGTATACCTAAATAATACAAAAGGATAAAAGATTATTTAAATAAAATTATATGGACTTATGAACCATATTTAAATTTTATTTAAATAAATATCAATATGCCTCACTTCATTTTAAATGAATATTAATTGATAAAAATATTTGAATTGGTTTGATTTGTTGCTTTCTTTCTTATTTGTTTCTCTCCAAAAATCTCCTTAGAAAACCACGTGCATGTACATATGAATTTTGGCTATAGACATGCAGGTGCATGCACGTTACCATGGGTTGCACTAGTAAAGCTTACACCATCAATCTATCGTTCGTGTATTTTTTTTCTACTGTAATACTTCTTTTCTCTCACTATGCTCGAGCCAGCATAGGAAACCCAACCGAGCGAGACGGTTAGTACTCCAAACCAGACGAAGCGCTGCTGTTTTTTTCTTTCTGCATACACACACAGGCAGCTGAAACGCTTGGAACCAGAAACCGCTGCCGCTGTTATACCTCGCACTAAATCTCCACTTTATTCGAGTCAATTAGACCATTCCATCATCGTCATTCCCAAAACAAAGCTCATGTGCCTCCTTTTCCATACCGAGCCTCCACCTTAGTCATAGACTCAGACATCGATCCAATTCCACGAGGGGCTCCACTTGGACACCGCCCATGTTCCCGGCGATTCAGGTCACGGCGGGTTTAGCTGCTGTGCCACCAAGATGGCGAGAGCGGGACGAGCTGCTGCGCCACCGGAAGCACGAGGACGTGGAGAGCCGACTCGTGGACAAGAAGGATGAGGCGCGGATCGCCGGAGACGCACTTCGCCTCCGTTCATCTCAGTTCATCATCTTAGTCGGGCGATCGGGTCGCACTCGGTGAGCTTGGTACAAATCCTTGCACCCACCTATCGGCACATATGTGTATCTCCTAGACATGTTTTCCCGCCGTAGTTTTGTAGTTTACGGCGGTGCCGGTGAACCGAATGTCGTCCGATGGCATGAGTAGATTAGACCATCAAAGACACGCCTTTTGATCTTGAGCCCAACCTGTGAAACGTGTCAAACAACATTAGAAAGCCAGTAGTATTGTTAGTTGTGAGTAGATTTATTACTATTAATCTATTTTGGAAAAGGTTCTGTGCATCACGTAGAGCAATTAATCATGTCTATATAGTTGCAGATGCTTCTTATAGTACTGCTATATAGTTAGTGTTGTACTAAGGGATGGACCGTAGATTCTAAAACTATTTACACATGTTTACTAATAGGTGTAATCGCTAGACTTAAAATGATGTACGTTCATCTAGTTTTACAGTGTTAAATATTTTGGTTGCTATCTGTAGAGTACGATTATTAAAGTTACTGTGTTGCTCATCTTGGTTGCAGACTAAGTCATAGTTGAAATTCTACTATCGCATGTTACTCGTCTTGTTGGTTATCATTTTAGCGTATAATTTTTGGTGTCTATGGATTCATAAAAATGTGTACTTTACACTTATGGCCTTAGTTTGGTCATTTGCTTCTGAAAAATTTAGATTTTATGCAGAGACATGTTTAGGGCCATTTTGGATATAAAAATTGTTCTAAAAATTATTTTTGAATGAAACCTTTTGCAAATTGTTTTGTTTTGAACCCTCCGACCATAAACTCTAACATTTGAATTTTAAAAAAAAAAAATTGTTAACACTAGGAATTATTCCTTTAAATAAAAGCATTTCTAGTAAAACAATAATGATTTAAATAACCAAATTTCACTAACTTGGTCCCAATGGAATTTCCACTTATATAAAAGACCAGTAGGTGTTTTTAAATGTTTAGAACCTTGTTAGAGACCACTTTTTCGATAAAACAACCTTTTCGCATGCTTGCATGCATTTCCTTGTTTTTATTGTTTTATGTTGTGAATTGTTTGAGTGCTAGTTTTGAATGTGTGCTTTGCTTGAATGTATTGGAGTGAATCTTGAGGAGTGTGACAATTGCAAGATCAAGGAGAGTACCTAGATTTTCTACAAAAAGGCAAGTGATACTTTGGTCATCAAAAGTCCTATCTTTTCAATATTGCATTAGTGATATTTTTGTAGTATGCATGATAGGAATATTTTATATATTGCTATGCTATAGTAGATCCTATAGAATATATCTTGGTAGGAATCTTCCTAAGTTAAGAGACATGTTATGCTAGTATGCTTAGCCTAGCTATTAGAACTCAAGGGTGGAATATTCATGCTATGATATTATGCAAAGTCTATGACTATGTTTTTGATTAATAAAACAACTATGTGAATGAAACACCTGGTGGAATGGGAAGATTGGTTTGTGTTGAGTGGTTACTCAGGGCCCATTTCTATGGTTTACCCTGGTGTATCTCACTTGTGGATGGCCACCCAGGAACAAAGAGATTTGAGATGTTTTGTGTTGAGAAGCTTCCAGTGCAGCCACATGGCATATGGGCTCTGCCTTGACTACATAGGTTGCAAGAACTCAGACAGGCAGACAGTTGGTGGTAGTGATGATAGGATGGAACGCGTCTGTGCTAATCTTAGGGATTATTTCTGAAAAGTCTCGTCTCGATGCATGTCGAGTCTTGTGGGAAAAGTGCACCACCTCTCGAGAGGGTAAAACCTAAGTACTTAGCCGTGTCCCCGACAACGGACAATTTGAGCATCAAAGACATTGAAGCTATCAAGGATCTCCTCATCCCAATTTCTCTAAGTTAAAAACTTGTTGGGTGAACAAGGGAAGCACCTAGTGTGTAACCAGTGTGCCATTGTGTGATGAAATGTTTTGAAAAGAGAAAAAAACTATTTTCAAAGGACAGGGAAAATTTTTTTATGCAATGGCCGACAAAAACTCCACTTAGCCAAATATTCATGTAGAGGATACATTCTCCATATTAATATGTTATCACTTGCCAATACAATTCAAATGTATTGACCCTTGTGGCTGTAACTTATTATGTTGCAGTTTTGTTTGATGTTAGTGAAGTTTGTTGAGTAGGGATTACAAGTCTACAACAAACATGATTGCCTGTGGCACATGAAGATGAAGGACTCCATTCTATATAGTTATATCTGCTGCTTTGTAATAAGATAGCCATATGAGCTATGTAAATTGTAATGAATTATTTTATTCCTGGTTATAAGTTGTAATATAACCTTTGTTTCTTGATATTACATCTTAAAATGTGGGTGCTAGCTATTCGATCTAGGGACTAGCACTGTAAACACAGGGAGTTGTACCTTATCTGTTTCGGTCCTCTACAGATGGTATCAGAGCACTGTGTTGCCTGTAGGTTCGTAACCCTAGGATTTGGATAACCCCTTAGAATAATAGGAGTTGCATTTGTGCAAGTTATTTATGAACAATCTTGTAAATTATTTCCTTAGCATTCTGTTTTGTTCCTATATCTCTCCCTTTTTCAACTTGATGGACAAAGACTTCGACATGACTAAAGGACTTCAACATCACAAATGACTTTAGCTTCAACATCACAAAGGACTTCAGCTTTAGTTTCACCAAGGAATTTGGCTTCATAATCACTAACGACTTCAACTACGACATCACTAAGGACTTCAATACCACCTACTAGGAATTGGACTTTGGCCCCCAACGAATCAGTGAGGTTGTCAAGTTCGCCGGTTTGCTGTAACAAAGGATTAAACGTATGGTCTAGAAGGTAATGGTTTGCAGCAAGTAAACAAGTAACAGTGGAAGATGTATCAATGGTAAAGATTGGACCGGGGTCCATAATTCACTAGAGGTGCTCTCCTTAGATAAACAACATGGCATCAAGTGTAAACAAATTACAGCAGGGCAATTGATAGGAACTGAGCAAGGCATAACAATGCAATTACTAGTCAGAAAAATCCTGTGAGATTCGATTGGGCAATACAACAAGATACATAGACCGCCATCCAACTGCATCTATGACTAGAAGTCCAACTTCAGGTTATCATCCGAACCCCCTCTAGTATTAAGTTGCAAGCAACAGACAACTGCTTTATGCAAAGTGTGTAAGGTAAACAGTACACATGTTCCATGAACAAGAGACCGTTGTTTTCTCCCTAGTAGCAATAACACATCTATAACCGAAAATATTTCTGTCACTTCCCTTGGTAACTAGAGGCATGAACCCACTATCGAGCATAAATACCCCCTCTTGGAGTCACTAGCAACTACTTGGCTAAGATAGCTACTAACAACGGAGAGCATGCAAGATCACAAACAACACAGACATGATAGAATCATAAAGACAAAACCATTAACCAAATCAACATAATAATCTCAATATCCATCGGATCCCTGCAAACACAACATGCATGATTACAAATAGATTAGATCTTGATCATGAACGGAGCTCACAAGATCTATACATGAAAGCACAAGGAGGAGATACAACCATCTAGCTACTACATGGACCCATAGTCCAAGGTGGAACTACTCACGCATCATACCAGAGAGAAGGCCTCCAGGATGATCTCCCCTCCGGCAGGGTGCCGGGAAGAACTTCAGATCCCCTGATCTAGGGACGACAGTGGCGGCAGCTACAAAAGGTCCCGTGGAATATTGATCGGGTACTTAGGGTTTCTGCATCGAGGGCTTCTTATAGGCGAAGGGGAGTCCGAGGCGGTGGCTAGGGGCCCCACACCCCGCCTGCCCCGCGCCTAGGGGGGTCTGGGCGCCCTGGCACGCCTCTCCGTCTCCCCTCTGGACTTCTTGTTCCCCACGGAAAGTTATTGACTTTGACGTTTGTCCCGTCCAATTTCGAGAATTTTTCCTCACTAGCTTTTCTGGAACCAAAAACAGCAAAAAACAGGCAACTGGCGCTGTGGCAACTTGTTAATAGGTTAGTACCAGAAAACATGTAAATAACACCTCAAAGTGTAGACAAAGCAAAGCAAAGCAAAGTAGATACTAAACAAGCATGAAGCATAAAAAATTATAGATACGTTTCCAACGTATCAAGCATCCCCAAGCTTAACTCCTGCTCGTCCTCGAGTAGGTAAGTGATAAAAAGGATAATTTTTAAGGTGACATGTACCCTCACAATAAAGATCCAACCATTTGCAAGCATTGAAAGCTGGGATCAAAGAACTCTAAACATGTGCATAAAAGATGGAGTTCTAACAATAGTACATAGTAACTATGCATGCAACATGAAAGGCTACAAACAAAGATCATGAATAACATGCATTAAAAAATGTTTGTTTGTTTCATATACAGAAAAAATAGCATAGTGGCAACCAGCTTGTCCCTCATAGAGTAGCAAATATATGCATAGGACACCTTCAAAGTTCACAAGGGTGACTAGAAACAAATAGCACAAGAACATGTAATATCACAATATGCATCAATCAATAAGCTTTGGAACACTACACACAGAATGAAAACTATGATCTCTTAATGATGCCTAAAGGTAGAAGGTGGAGACTCAATAGTAGTGGAAGAAAGGCCTTTTATAAAGGAAGCAGGGATTTCAAGTTTCCAACAGAGCTAACAAAAATTATGGTACTTGTTAGCTTTCAGCCCTCATTGCCCCTATCATAAGCATCTTGAAGTGATTAAGGTTAAAGTGAACAAAGATGGAGTATATTCTTGACTAAGTATAAGTTGGCAATCTCAAGTCCCTTGAATACGAGGGCCACATCTCATGCTACTCAACTTTAGTCACCTGTAAGTTCTTGTCATTGTAAGTATTTGCATATCATTGAGAACCGCCAACAGGGTGCCCCTTGCACATGGTACAGGAGCTTTCCCATAACCAAAATGACAAGGCAAGCAGACAATGAGCATCTCAGCAATCTTTTTATTTACCATGTGCATAGTTTTTTATTGAGGATGCTTCATAGATAGCTCACTATGGTGATGCTGCAAGTTTCCACCATGATTAGGCATGGCTTAGGCTAGCCGCCTAGGCGTTTCTCTAACACAGGATACAAACTCCATGGACTTACAAGTTCCCTCTTTATTTCACACCGGTGACATCCATAGATAAAAGAGCATGATATCAACTGAGTACAAAGTACAAGTGCAATGTTGAAAACGTTCCCCGTGACAGCACGGTTCTGCTAATTCCAATGTATAAGTGCAAGCATATACAACATAGATGACACAATGGTTCAAGTTTATTAGGGGCAAATAATATAAAATGTGCCATCAAGTTTGTGAGGGCTTTAATCACTAAGTTTTCAAATAATAAAATAGTTTTTAATTGGAAGATAGCTGAAAACAAGAATATACTTGGAATGGTGTAACACACCATGCATAAGAGTTTATAATGGACACTTTGGAATAACTTGGTTTCTTGGGAGTTGGAAACATGAGTAGAGCTTACTCACACAAGTGGAGGCTAGCAAAGGACTGGGAGCAACCAAATAAGAGAGCAATAATGGCCGTAATCATGTAGAGCAATAAAGCATTACTAATCAAAGCATAGAGTGGTACTACAAGTCAAGGACTAAATGATCATAGAGGCTATGGTGACTTGTCATAGTCATAACATGGTGTGATCATGTACCAACTCAACCCAAGCAAAGCATTAAAGGAGAATACCACAATACTATGCTTTTGTATGCTAAAACAACGCATAATTTCTTGAAGGCACAATAAGCAATCCCAATTGTTTGGAACAAGACATGCTACAACAATAATCACTAATCATAAGGTCAAAACAACACCGAGCATGTCATGCTAAAGTCTAAGTCACAGTGAATGCAAGCTCCTCTTGCACTTACAAGCAATAACTTACTACTCCTTTCCAACACCAAGCAACTTATTTGCAAACCAACACAGCGAGAACGGGGGTCCAAACTACTTTATTCAAGCAAACTAAACATCCTAAGCAAAGCAAACGAAAACTAAGACGCTCCAAGAACAACACAATTGTGCATGAAACAATAAAAACGAAGTGTCTAAAGAGACCTGAGCTTTTTATTGATGAAGAAGGGGATGCCTTGGGCATCCCCAAGCTTTGATGCTTGTACCTATTGGATATTTATTGGGGTGACACCATGGTGGCATCCCCAAGCTTGAGATTTTGTCCATTCTTCATCTCATTGCATCATTCTCTCTCTACACCTGAAAATTTTCCTTCATACAAAACTTCACACAATCTTCATTAGCAACAGTAATGTATTCAAAAGATATTAGACCTCTGGCAAAGCTTTGGAATGGCAAGGCCTTTTCACTAAAAACACAAGCTACTGTAGTAACTCCTTCAAAAATCTCAATTTACCTAAAGAGAACTCAAAAAGGAATCAATAAGAAGCAAATGCAAATAATGGCAGAAATCTGTCAAAACAAACCAGCAGGTAGAAACCGATTTTTTCTAACATCTTCTGTTGCTCAAATCAGAAAGTGTTGAACTAACTAAAGTTATCTAACATACTGGGAGATTTATTTGTAATTTTTTAGCTCAATCCGAGTTACAGATACTCCTCACGATTTTTTTTTGGTGGAGGACAGAAATCTGTTTCGGGACAGCAACTCCCCAAATCTTACTTCCCTCTCATTAGAGGTCATTCTTGGCACAAAAAGCAAACAAAAAGGATAATGAGAGGTCATTACTGAAGTAATAACTTCCAAGACTCAAGAAAACTCTTGGGTTATCTCCCAACAAGTACTTTTCTTTAGCGCCTTTAAGTTAGGCACAAGAAGCAAGAAGAATCAAGTATTTTCAAATGAAGAAGCATTAACATCAAACCTTGCTTTCAAAGGAGGAGCAAAACGCAACCTCTCTCCCCTCATAGGGAAGTGTTCAATACCTTTCTTGAATGGAAAATGATATTTAATAGTGCCTTCTTTCATACCAATGATGGCACCAACTGTTCTAAGAAAAGGTCTTTCCAAAGTAATAGGACAAGAAGCATTGTATTCAACATCCAAAACATAGAAATCAACAGGGACATAAACATTGTTAACCATAATGAGAACATCATTAATACTCCCCATGAGTTTCTTCTTAGTATTATCATTGAGTGGAACGTCCAAATAACAATCTTCCAATGGTGGCAAATCAAGCATTTTATAAATCTTCCTAGGCATAATAGAGACACTAGAACCTAAATCACATGAAGCTTTGAGATCAAAGTCATTCACTTGCACATTAATAATGGGTTCCCAACTATATTCTACCTTCCTAGGAATAGAAGCTTTGTGTTTTAGCTTCTATTCCTTAATCTTAACAAGAGCATCTGTAATGTGTTTAGTGAAAGCAACATGCATATCACTAGCATCAGGACTTCTAGCAAGCTTTTGTAGGAACATAATCACTTCAGAAATATTGCAACCATCAATATCAAAGTCAAACTTAGCATCACCAGTAGTAGGCTCAATAGGCTTAGGCATAGTAGGATGAGGAATAGGGACTACTTGTGGTCTAGCGGTGATGGTGCACACACTATTGTTTCTATCAATTTCAGCTTTCCTTTCCCACTTAGCATGTAGTTGGGATAACAGTCTAACATTTTCATCAATAGTAACTTGTATGGCATGAGTGGCAGCAAAGGTACTTTCCATGGTTTCAGGTTCAGCAGTCATTTTATTAACCAAGGAAGTTTGAGCTTCAGACAAAGAGGATATATTTTTCTCAGCACTCAAATTTTTTGACTATAAACTAGGAATTTCTCTATTCAGATTCTCAAGCTGATGACTAATATTTCTCAAAATGATAGATTGTTCCTCCATAGTTTTAGTGAAAATCTTGTTTTGCTCATATTGTATTTGCATAAAGTTTTTAGTGGATCTCTCAACTTCTAGAATCCTCTCTTCAGTAGGCATTCCAGATCTACCCTGATAAGCATTTCCACTAGGAGGATAAGGCCTATAATTACCATAAGTATTGTTGCCAAAATTGTTGTTTCTAATGAATTTCACATCGACTTGCTCTTCTTGAGCAACCAAGGAGGCTAAAGGAACACTATTAGGATCTAGAGGAGCTTTCCCATTAACAAGCATAGCCATAATAACATCAATATTTTCACTCAAAGAGGAAGTTTCCTCAACAGAATTTACCTTCTTACCATGTGGAGATATCTCAACATGTCATTCAGAGTAGTTAACCATCGTATTATCAAGGAGCCTTGTTGCAACACCCAAAGTGAGGCCCATGAAGGTACCTCCAGCAGCGTAATCCAACAAATTTCTTGAGGACAAGTTCAAACCTGCATAAAAAGTCTGGATAATCATCAAAGCAGTAAGTCCATGAGTGGGGCAATTCTTAACCAAAGATTTCATTCTTTCCCAAGCTGGAGCAACATGTTCACTATCAAGTTGTTTAAATTTCATAATGTCACTTCTCATAGATATAATCTTAGCAGGAGGATATTATTTTCTAATAAAAGCATCTTTGCAATTACTCCAAGAATAAATACTATTTTTAGGCAAGTATAGCAACCATTCTTTAGCTTTTCATCTCAAGGAGAAAGGGAAAAAATCTTGAGCTTAATAATATCTCCATATACATACTTATACTTTTGCATCTCACAAAGTTCAACAAAGCTATTGATATGGGCAGCAGGATCATTAGAACTAGCACCAGAAAATTGCTCTCTCATCACAAGATTCAACAAAGCAGGCTTAATTTCATAAAAGGTAGCAAGAGGAGCAGGTGGAGCAATATGTGTGCTAAGTAAATCATTGTTGTTGGTGCTAGTGAAGTCACACAACTTGGTGTTCTTAGCAGAGTTCATTTTGGCAAAGGTGGGCAAGCCAAAAACAATAGTAGCTAGAGCAAGAACTAATTTTTTTGTGTTTTTGAATAAAGAAAGCAAACCAAACTAAACTAAATTTTTTGGGGTTTTTTGAAAAGAGGCAAACAAAACCAAGCAAAAGAAACAAAGCAAACTAAAACAAAGTAAAGAGAGAGGAAGTGGAGGACTCCCCTAGTGAAGATGTCCTTAGCCTCCCCGGCAACGGCGCCAGAAAAGCTTGATGCAGCGATGTGTTGATGTAGGAGCGCTTCTGTCACATCCCAAAATTTTATAAATTTTAAAATAAACAAACAAAATAAATAAAGAATGAAATTTAGGGGGAAAAGAAACTTTTTGCTTCTAATTGGAAACATTAAAACATTTTGAACTATTACAAAAGTTTCCCCCAAATAAAGGTACTCCTTAAAATAAAAATAACATTTAACAAAAACCCTAAGATCAAAGCATCAAAATTATCCATATATCTCCTCTACTTCAAAATTATAATTTGCAAGGTTCCCCTTCAAAATCTTTTTCACAAACTTCCTCTATTTGAAAATCTATTTTTAATCTTGAGGAATGTTCTCAACCAAAAACCATCTATACATCTCAACTACTTCATTTACATTTTTCAAACAACCTTTGTTTTGTTTTGAACCAAAAATAAAAGCAAAGAGTCTCGTTTTAAAATAAGCACCATAGCTTATGTGAGCTATTTTAAGATTTTATAAAATTATCCTCTCATATTTTCAAACTTTAAATCATGGGTTATCCACGTAAAGTGGAACTAAATCGAATCAAATTAAAATAAGGAAAGAATCCAAGTCATTCCAAATATATTGCCCTGCAACTAGGCCAATATCGCACACATGCAATCGTACAATAATTAACTAATTCATAATTGAGAAAATTAAATATTTCCAAATACATCAAATTTATGTCCTAAAATATTGCCCATGAATTTACGAACCCGCGGAAATTTGAATCAACAAATTCGAAGCTCTAAATCAAAAGTTATGAAAGAATTAAGAAATAGGAAAAAAAATAAAACAAAAAAAGGTGGCCGGCCAGGCCGGCCAAAATGGGACGGCCCAACCAGTCCGATCGGCCAGGAGGCCACCACCTAGAGGAACCAGGGAGCACTGGTCTTAATTCATTTGTATCTATTGGTCTTAAATGACCCTCAATTGCCCTCCTAAATTGTACTAAATTCCCCCTGATTCCTCTCCCTCTTTAATCTCCTTTAATCCAGCCCCACCCCCTCCTATATAAACCCCACTCTAGGAAAGTTCATAAGTGTTCAACTCCGTAGAAAGATCATAGCCCCATTTTTATCCAAAATTTTCCCTAATCTTCTCCACCCAAATAGACCTTCAAGACGACCTAGGATCGCGGCGCCTTCAACACGGAAGTTGCTCCCCTCGTCAAGACGGTTCCATTCCCGCTAGTTTCACCCTGTTTCGTTCATCAAGCAGAGAGAAAAACACCATCAAAGATTTAGATCTTAAAAGGTATAATCCATTTTACGCCCACCTCGTTGCTCCAAATTCAATTTCCTTTGAAGAGTAGATAGATCTAGTTGTTATCTACAACTTTCATGTAGAAAGTTTTTCCATCCGAACAAATTTTTCTGTAGTCAATTCTGACATCATCATGATATCAGCGTAGTCAACAGTCACCTCGGCCAAAGTCAAATTCAGTCAATTCCCGAGTTTAACTTTTTTAGATTTTAGTACGAACTTGTACAATTCATAGAAAAATATTTAGAAGTCAAAAAATTATAAATTTGGTATCCCTGAAAAGCTGAGATTCTGTAGAATCTATTTCTGCAATAATATTACTTATTCTCTGTACAAAATTTGATTTATAAATTAAATGGTTTAATTGGTCATTTCACCATAAAAATTATAACTTTAGATCTACTAGTCCAAAAGTTATGAATTGGGTATCAAACGAAAGCTATTGAAATCATCTACCCAGATCCACAAAAATACAATACATGTTCTGTACTAGAAATTGAAACATTAATTAATTTGGTATTTTTGAGTCAGTTAAAATCACGTTTTATACAAAACCATTTGTGGAGTATTTTGAGTACAAAAATTATTGTGTAATTTTTTTAAGTGAATCCTTTTGCAAATGTTGAATATTGAACCCTCTGTACAGTAACACCAAAATATAATTTTATTCTAGTATAAATAAGATCGTGGCAATTATTTAGTGAGAACAATCTTTCTAAGTGTTAGAAAATATTGTAATTGCTACAATTGCACAAATGGTTGCATTTGTAATATTGAAAATATAAAATGTTCATAAATCACTTAGTAGTATTTAGAACCTTGTTATAGCAATTTGTACAATAAAAATTGCCACCTTGCATGTTTGCATACTTTGCATGATTTTGTGTTGTCATTAGTATTGATCTTGTGATTGTTTTGCCTTGGTTGTTTTGCTTGATAGATTGTGTTGATTGTCAAGTGTGTTATTGCGAAGAGTGTACCAACACCACCAACTACTAAGTCAAGTGGAACTATCATCCATGTCCTACTATTTTCATTATACTTAGTGGAATTTTTGTAGTATGCATGATAGGGCTACTATGTTACTATGCTATGCTATGTCCTATATAGGATATCCTTTAGACTTTACTTAGTGAAAACATCGTAAGTGGTAGTATGCTTAGTCCTGCTATAGTTTCGGGGTGGAATATCATGTTATAATTATATGAAGTATTGGAAAAAATATATGTTTTATATAATAAAACAAGTACTCAATGAATCACCTGGGTGGAATGTGGATACTCAGTTGTGGAAAAGGTGGCAATGAAGGGAACCATATGTATGGCTATATTTTTCGTGTGTGCACTAGAATAAAACCACCCAGGGACTTAGAGATTGAAGATGTTTCTCGTACAGTGGTTTTCGTGTACAGCCATATGCAAAATGGGCTCTGGATTAGTCAATTACATAGTGGAAGACCCTTGCATTGGTACCTATTCAGGTTAACTAGAATTGTGTATTGGAAGTATATCCTTACATTGGTGCTTGGTAGACGTGCTAGCATTGTGCATTGGGAGGACTTCTATGGAAAGACTTTGTCACATTCTCGATCTGCCGGTACTCCATTTGGTGTGTACTTATCCAATGGCCACTGGTGGCATCAAGACGAGATTGTGTCATGTGGGTAAAGTGTACAACTTCTACAGAAGATCGAACACTAAGTACTTAGTCGTGTCCCCGGTTACGGACAACTCTGAGCAACTAAGTCCTAAAGCTATGGAAGATCTTGACATTCCAATTTCTCAAAGTAAAACTTGATGGTGTCAACAAGGGGTTAGAAGCACTTGGAGTTTTCCAAGGAGTTCAGAAAGTTGTTGAAAGATCAAAACTATTTAAAAAAATATAGGATAAAACCATATTGCTTTCTGCAAATGAGCCTAAACTCTACTTAGCCAAATATGCATGTATTGTTAGGTTCCAACTTATTTCCACATAGTAGTGACACTTGCCAATACAATTCAAATGTATTGACCCTTGTGGCTGTAACTTATCATGTCGCAGGATTACTTGATGATAGTGATGTTTGATGAGTAGTGGTTACGAGTCTGCACCCAACATGTTTGCCTGTGACACATGAAGATGAAGGACTCCATTCTTTACTTTTATTCCGCTGCTTTGTAATAAGATAGCCTATGGCTATGAGATTGTAATACGTATTTATATTCTGGATCATGCAATGTAATATGACCTTTGTATCTTGATATTACATCTTAAACTGTGGGTGCTAGCTATTCAATCCAGGGACTAGCACTGTAATCACAGGGATTTCGAACCAAGCCGAGTTTGGATCCGCTACAGATTCGTTGGGAACCCCAAGAGCAAGATGTGAAGCAGCACAGCAGCAAGTTTTCCCTCAGTAAGAAACCGAGGTTATCGAACCAGTAGGAGGAAGGAAACGTCACACAGGTGTTGCAAGCAACACGGAGACCTGCACAACACAAACTCAAGACTTTGCCCCAACGAATCAGTGAGGTTGTCAAGCTCACCGGTTTGCTGTAACAAAGGATTAAACGTATGGTCTGGAAGGTAATGGGTTGCAGCAAGTAAACAAGTAAAAGTGGAAGATGTATCAATGGTAAAGATTGGACTGGGGTCCATAGTTCACTAGAGGTGCTCTCCTTAGATAAACAACATGGCATGAAGGGTAAACAAATTACAGCAGGGCAATTGACAGGAACTAAGCAAGGCATAACAATGCAATTACTAGTCAGAAGGATCCTATGAGATTCAATTGGGCAATACAACAAGATACATAGACCGCTATCCAACTGCATCTATGACTAGAAGTCCATCTTTAGGTTATCATCCGAACCCCCTCCAGTATTAAGTTGCAAGCAATAGACAACTGTTTTAAGCAAAGTGTGTAAGGTAAACAGTCCACATGTTCCATGAACAAGAGACCGTTGTTTTCTCCCTAGTAGCAACAGCACATCTACAATCGAAGAGATTTCTGTCACTTCCCTTGGAAACTAGAGGCATGAACCCACTATCGAGCATAAATACCCCCTCTTGGAGTCACTAGCACCTACTTGGCCAAGATAGCTACTAACAACGGAGAGCATGCAAGATCACAAACAACATAGACATGATAGAATCATAAAGACAAAACCATTAATCAAACCAACATAATAATCTCAATATCCATCGGATCCCCACAAACACAACATGCATGATTACAAATAGATTAGATCTTGATCATGAACGGAGCTCACAAGATATATACATGAAAGCACAAGAAGGAGATACAACCATCTAGCTACTACATGGACCCATAGTCCAAGGTGGAACTAGTCACGCATCATACTAGAGAGAAGGCCTCCGGGATGATCTCCCCTCCGGCAGGGTGCTGGGAAGAACGTCAGATCCCCCAGATCTAGGGACGACGGTGGCGGCGGCTACAGAAGGTTTCGTGGAATATTGATCGGGTACTTAGGGTTTCTACATCAGGGGCTTCTTATAGGCGAAGGGGGAGGCTGAGGCGGTGGCCAGGGGCCCTACACCCTTCCTAGGCGCGGGGCAGGGCCCACCCGCGCCTAGGGGGTCTGGGCATCCTGGCACGCCACTTCGTCTCCCCTCTGGACTTCTTGTTCCCCACGGAAAGTTATTGACTTTGACGTTTGTCCCGTCCATTTCCGAGAATATTTCTTTACTAGCTTTTCTGGAACCAAAAAGGCAGAAAACAGGCAACTGGCACTGTGGCAACTTGTTAATAGGTTAGTACTAGAAAACATGTAAAAAGCACCTCAAATTGTAGACAAAGCAAAGCAAAGTTGATACAAAACAAGCATGGAGCATAAAAAATTATAGATACAGTTCCGACGTATCATTCACCCACACAACACTTACAACACCAAAGAAGAGTACTCAGCTATTCGAAGCGAAAGCACTTGATAGAATTCCCATGTGTCCTCGAGAACGTTTGGTCCTTATAAGTATTTCCACCGGCTTGTCCTTTGCTAAGAAAGGATTGGGCCACTTGCTGTGTTTGTTCTTTATTACTTGCACTTTGTTTTGTTGCCTTATCAGAAAACCCCTAAAAATCCGTTTGCTAAGTATTTGTAGAGAGTTCCTTCTCCATACCACTAGTCAACACCTTTTGCTCCTCGTTGGGATTGACACTCCTATTTATCGAAAGTACTACGATACACCCCCTATACTTGTGGGTCATCAAGACTATTTTCTGGCGCCGTTGCCGGGGAGTGAAGCGCTATTGAAGAGTAGAACTGGTAAAAGAAACTTCTACTATGAGTATTTCTTTTGTTACTGCTTGTTACTTTGTTTCCAATATGGGTAACCCACTTGGTTTTCTGTTTGGAAAAACTACTACCACTGCAAGGGTAGTAGATGAACCACCACCTGTTGATATAGATCCTTTTAAGATACCTACAAGTATTGTTGATCGTTTTATGGATAATTATTATTTTGGGGATGGAACTGTCCATCCTGGTGATCACTTGCTTTTTATCCATGAATTATGCAGGTTGTTTAAGTGTGCAGGTATCACAACTGAATAGGTGAAGAAGAAGTTACTCTCCATATCCTTGAAAGGGAGAGATGAAGAATGGTATAAGTGTAACATCCCAAAATTTCTAAACCTAGATCATCAAATTTCTAATCACCAAGATTAGGGTCAACAAAAACTTTTCTAAGTAAACCCATGAATGCATGCATATGTGTATGCATGGATTTTGAATTTCTTTAAAACCACTTTGTTTGTGTGATCCATTGCTTGTAAAATGTTTCTTAGATGAAATAAACATCATCTAAAATATTTCCCACACTTTTCCTAAAGACAAGTAAATCAAAACAAATATATTAAGTGAATGGTCATTTTGACCAATTTAACTCACATGCCTACTTTGGCTGTCTCAAACTTTCAAAACCTAACAGAAACTTTTCTGGATCTTTGCACCCCTTGAATGTACTCATAACAGAGTATCAAGGCCCACTTTGTGATCATCCAGAAACTTTCAAATGCATAGTTTAAATGACAATTCAAAATTAAATCTTCTTCATATGGGAAGATCCCACTTTTTCAAAACCCACTCAAACAAGCTCAACTTTCAAAACCCAAGCATCTGCAGACTCACCAGGACCAATCTAGCAAACCCACCAAAATTCATTTCAAAATTCAAAACTTGATTTCATGCGGCCATTTCATCAAACAGGTTGTAGACACAAATCAAACAAAACAACAAACACTATAGTGTGCAGTGATTCTTGCCTAACTTGTTCCCTAGTTAGCTCACACACACCTCAGTAGATCATCTACAAAGATTAGCCCAACACTAGCACCCCTGTGAGCTTGCCATTGCCATTAATGGTGAACAGCCGAGCACACCCATGTCACCCCATTGTGGACAGCAGGCTAGAGGAAGAACTAGCCGTGCCAACCTTGTCTGGGAGGCAGCCCACCGTCCACCGCCACTCACTGTCCCAGCCGCAAGCGTTGCCAAGCCATGGACCACGCGCACAAGCCACGCCCAGACCATGCCGAGCGTGCGCCAGAGCGCCACCCGCGACCAGCGTCCACAGACCGCGCGCCGCCCTCACCGCGCGCACACACGATCACCACCGACCCAGGAGACCGCCAGACATCCTCGTTTGCCGCCCCGTGCTATACAACCACCGCCCGCCGTCGAAGACGCCGCCTCTGCCGCGCAGAGCACCGGTCGTTCCAGACCAAACCACACCGCCCCATGCCTCGCGACCATGTCGTTGAGCATCGCCAGGAGACACAGCACCATCCCCTACCCTTGCCCATGCCATTAGCCGCCTGTAACGTCGCCCCCGATGAGCTCACCGTGCGCCCCGACGGTCCCCTCGCTCGACTATAAATAGAGGACACCCCCGAACGATTTCTTCACACCATCTCACTCCCCTCTCCTCACTGATCGTGCCACACCATTCTCAGAGCAAGGCGAGCACCACCTCGCCGGAATTTCACTGGAGCATGCCGCTGCCGGAGAAGAAAGGAGCCAGCGATTGGAGCCGCCCCAGGAGAAGCCACCGATACCAGGAGGTTCGTCATCGTCGACTTCGTCGTTCGCCCACCTCGCCAACCCTCGCCAGTACCCCGGTGAGCCCCCAGCACCCCTCACTGGCCGCGCTAGGTTTCGTTCTCGCCGACGTTGCCCAACGTCGACGATGACTTCCAGCCGTTGGATTAGAATCAGATCGAACGTCCCACGTTGCCCCGTACCGCTTCGCCCAGCCCCATGTCACTGACTAGTGGGGACACCCACTTAAGCAGCCCGCGGGAGCACTGCGCTTAGCAGGCCGGCCCGTTAGAATTTCCCGCGCAGCCCAGCAATTCAAATTAAACCTTTTCTTTTTAAATTCAAACACACTTCTGTACCCAACTTCAAAAATCAACCCAGAGTGATTCAGTGCACCAAATTGGATGAAACCAATTTTGTTGGAAAGGTCTGTGAATGCTTAATCCAAACCCGTTGGATTCAAGTCATTTGGATCAGTAGATCATCCATAGTGAAAATAACAAGGCAGAAGCTTTTCTGCATTCAAACATTTTTAAAATTTAAACCATAAAAGCTTTTGAGTTGATTCCAACTCTCAAAAATCACATTTAACCATACCTTTCAGAATATATAAAAATATATAGGTTTACTTGCAGAAATAATGTTCAAGGAATAAAAGAATGCTTCATAAGCATTTCTAGCCACTTTAATTAATTAAAATAAAAGGGTAAAACCTTATTAAATTGTGACACCACTTTAAATCACATTCCCATGGACTACAATATGTGGTGATGACATGTGTCAACATGATCCCATGTTTAGTTTGGAGAATATTAAATCTTAAGTAGTTTTTCAATGAGTAGAAATTACTTTTCTAAAATAAAAAGATTTAAACCAAGCCTTAACCTTGTAATGTTAGAGATGATGCTAGATCATCTATAGGACCCTTGTGTGTGATGATTGCAAGTAGTTAAGTATTGTTTGGTGATTGTGTACCTCGTATTTATTCATAGACGCTAGTACCGACCAAGGATACGAGGAGGAAGGAGGATACTACGAAGAAGAAGCCGAGGAGAACTTCA
Source organism: Avena sativa (assembly GCA_916181665.1). Taxonomy (NCBI): domain Eukaryota; kingdom Viridiplantae; phylum Streptophyta; class Magnoliopsida; order Poales; family Poaceae; genus Avena; species Avena sativa. Next base: position 429,093,178 of record OV702293.1, read on the forward strand.
ACCACTGCTCTGCACAAGGCAAGCCTAATACTACTAGTGAATGTGCAAGCTAACACTTGCAAGATACTATACCTATGCAAGCTTATACTCATATTGATGCAAGCCAACCCTTGCCAGATACCCTATTGATGCCACAAACCCATACTTGTGATATGAATACTCTATGCCTTAAGCATATGTGATCATACCCACTTGATAAACCAATCCTAGTTTTATGGCAAGCTTCTTACTTTATTTCTTTATCAAAGCTACTTAGAGTCTACCTAAGAGTTTGGTAGATACTAGACAGTTGTGCTGAAGGTTGCATAAAGAGCATAAAATTTGGCCTAAGCTAGAAACCTTGATATCAGCCTAAGATATAAGGTTGGAATTAGTAAAACTCCACTAGTTACCAACCCTCATTAGTATTACCCCCACCTGTAGATGCTAGTGCTAAGCATAAAACTTGATCAACTTTAGGTGGGAATACTTGGTGGAAAAATGGTTATGAAAACCTTGGAATGATGGATCATTCTATTGAAATGTTTTGGACATGTGTTTCCAAACACTTGATGATTTTGGTGATGAAAATGTTGAGGCATGAGCCTTACCCCTTTATAAAACTGATGGTTGTCTGGATGCGATACCATTCCAATTTTATCGTACAACCACAATACCCGAATATTGGGTAGGGCTTGACTGGAAACTTATATACCTTAGTATTAGTTCCCTCATGGCCAAGGTCTGAGATGAGGCTACCTTGTGAAGATTGTCCACCTGTGCAGTACCCAAGATGACAGTGGTCATGGTTGGGAGGCCAAACTCACAGGAGAGGTGCTTATACTAGGGAGTGTAATTGAAAGGTTAGGATTGATTATCCGCATACTGAGTATGGTGAATTCAGGATTTGTTCCTGACGGATGTATCGAATGTTGTGGTGAAAGTGTATAATCTCTGGAGAGTGTCAAACTATTCGAATAGTCGCGTCCGCGGTTATGGACAGTTGGAGTGGCCATATTGTTCCCCCGTCAGACTTTTCAAAATGACTTGTGAAATGAAGTGAGACTTTGACTTGACCACAACAGAGTTGTGACCTGAATTACAAGATCCCACTTAGGAGTTATAAAATTATAACTAGTTTTGGAACTTAGTAGAGATAAACCTGGCTTTTTGCAAAACAACCCTAGAGCCTAGTGTCCTATTATCCCCAAAACCCCTTACCTGTTAGTATTAGTTGGCGAGTACTTAAAGAGTACTCATGGCTTTGTCCCTGGCTATTCCCATGGCCAGACTATGAAGAGGAGTATCTCGAAGATGGACCCCAGGAAGGTAACGACAACTAGGATCATCTCCCATCGTCAGCATTGCCTGTGACCCTGAAGATGGAGCTTCGCCTACGCTACCGTTATTACTACGTATTCCGCTGCTTGATGTTGTATTAATAACTGGATCATGAGATCCCTATTTGTGTAAGAACTTATGTATCGTTGTAATGGATGAAGTACTATGGTATCCAATTCTGTTATGTCTCGCAAAAATGGTAATCCGGGGATTGCGATGTATGGCATAACAGGCATCTAGGATTGAAAAATCCGGGTGTTGACAAGTTGGTATTAGAGCCATCCTGACCATAGGAGACCCTAGTTAGACTGGACGTCGAACCAAAAACTTAGTTTCAAAACCAAAGAAAACAAATATTTACAAAAAACTATTCTCATTCTTATCTCTTTAATTCTTTCATAAAACTTCATGTTCCTCCGAAACTCTTGCAAAATAAGATAAAATTTTGACACACTTAATCACTCTGCTAATCTACTCATCCTCTATTTTTATAGATGGACGTGAAGTACAGCAAGTTTTATCAGTTGGGGAATGGCGGAGACCTTATCTTTGAGAGGGATCTGGATCAGCTTTCGGAACTTCTGGAGCGTCCATACCCCGAGTTCTTCGGAGCTCAGCTCAATGATCAAGGAGGAGAAGATCTGCAGTGGCTAATTGTTGCAAGTCTCCGAGGAAAGATTGAACCTCCCACTGCGGAAGGAATTCAGTTTACCTTGAGGGAAAACAACTGGCTCGATGGACTGGCCAGAGCAATGCAGGAATCTCTCTCCCGTTTATGTGGGCAGAGCATCAATCAGATCAAGGGTACTCGCTTTGAGTTTTTCCCAAGACGTGATGCAAATGGACAACCACTGGAAGCCCCATACCACCCCGAGCTGAAGACTCAATTGGACCACCTTAGCTTCATGATGTATGATCGTCAGCAGGAGTTGGACAACTGTCGTGACTATTGCAACCACAAGTCTGCCATCATCAAGACGAAGGATCAGACCATAGCCATGCTAGCAAAGGATCGCAAGTCTCGCCGCCGTCAGCTTGACAAGAAGGAGCGCATTATTGCCCGTCTTCGCCACCGCATCTCATCTCTGGAAGAGACCATCCACGAGAGGGACATGCAGTTAGAGGAAAGGGAGAATGCCGGAGAGGATCTTCGTGGAGACCATTACTCCTATCTCAGCGATGACGATGATTTCTTGGAGGATCAGGCCATGGACTTCTTCACCGATGAGGATGATTTCGCCTTCATCGATGATGCTGAAGATGATGAAGCCACAGACTCCGAGGAGTAGTAGCACTGAGCACTAGCGTAGTGAGTAGTAGTCGGTCCCACTGTATCGTAGTTTCCAGAATGGTTCTTAAAACCATCTGTTTTTCCTTGATGTGGTGTGTGTTGTACTGTGTGCTATGATTGAATGAATGAAAAAGCAAGTTGCTAGAAAAAAAACCTGAGTCAAACTCTAAAAACTTTTCGAAGACCCCAAACCTTAGAAAATTTCCCTCTTTTCTCATGATCTACCTCAATCTTCAGATGCCACGTGGAGGAAGTGGTTCAGCCCCGGACCCGATGTTGCAGATTCTGCAAATGTTGACCTCTGACCGCGAAGCTGAAAGAGCGGAACGTCAAGCCAACCTAGCCACTCTGCAACAGATAGCCCAGCTAGCCCATAACAACCAAGGCCACGGAAATCAGGACAACCACGGATCTAAGCTCAAGAATTTCCAGAATACCAACCCACCCGTTTTCACCAAGTCAGAAGAACCCCTAGATGCCGATGATTGGCTGCAAACCATGGAAAACAACTTAGAAGTAGCAGGAGTCGAAGCCAACGAGAAAGTCCTGTTCGTCACCCATTATTTAGCCGGAGATGCCAGGGCATGGTGGAACAGTGTTCGCGCAATGACCGGAGGCCAGATGATGACCTGGGAGGAATTCAAGGTCAAGTTTAGCAGAACCCATGTGCCACCAGGTTTGATCAAGAGAATGAGAGACGAGTTCAGAGAGTTGAAGCAAGGAAGGATGACTGTAGTGGAATACCGTGACAAATTTTTGTCATTATCTAGGTATGCCCCGGACGATATAGACACCGAAGCCAAGAAGAAAGAAAGATTCCTGAATGGTCTGCATGACGAGATGCAGACAGTGCTAGTTAATATCCCCTTTGTTGATATTGAAGCCCTTGTCGATTCAGCCATCCAGATGGAAGGAAAGATCAACCAGTCCAATGAGAACCGCAAGCGTCGCATGATGCATCAACCAGGAACCCATCAGACCCCAAAGTATCGTCCCAACCCATCTCCAGGATTTGCCCCAAGAACCAATAGACCCCCTATGAACCGTCTGACCTATCCCAACCGTGGAAACCCTAGACCCGGAGGAAATCACAACAACCCCGGCAACTCTAGCAATTTCACCCGTGCCCCACCCAAGTTCAACACCAACAATGCTACCGCCAACCCCAACACTGCCCCGAGGACTGGAAGCAATGTTGTGCCTGTCGCAGCCAAGGACAAGTCACAAGTGACCTGTTATGACTGTGGAAATAAAGGCCACTATTCCAACGAGTGTCCCAATAAGAAGAATGCTACCGCACCCAATACCAATGCCCCAGCTCAGCAGCAGCATCGTGTCCAGCCAGGGAGAAGATTTGCCCCAGGGAATTCACTCAACCGCAATGGCCGTCTTTTTCTCATGCATGCTGAAGAAGCTCAGGAAGCGCCAGACGTCGTGCTGGGTATGTTTTCTATTAATTCAGTACTTGCAAGAGTGTTGTTTGATTCTGGTGCATCGCATTCATTTGTCACCGAAGAATTTGCCTGCACTAGTAAAATTCAACCAACCAAATTGAAGCATGTTATGATTGTGCAAATTCCCGGATCAACCACCAAGGCAAGGCAAATTTGCAAAGTCGTCCCTATCCGAATCCATGGCATAGATTTTTATGCTAATCTAATAGTACTCGGAACTAAAGGTTTGGAAGTAGTACTAGGAATGGATTGGATGTCCAAGCATAAAGGATTGATTGACTGTGCCAAGAAAGCCATCACCATGACCAGTACCACCGGAATATCAGTCGAGCATATATCTGAAACCTTACCTCGCCAATTCAAGTGTAACAAGAGTATAGCCCAACCTACCATTGACCAAGTCCGGATAGTCTGTGAATACCTCGATGTATTTCCAGATGTTTTGCCCGGTATGCCCCCAGATCGGGATATCGAGTTTATCATCGAACTAATCCCCGGAACAGGACCCATAGCCCAGAGACCCTATAGTATGAACCCGTCAGAACTGGAAGAACTGAAGAAGCAACTGGATTCCATGTTGGAAATCGGATTGATTCAACCAAGTGCGTCCCCATGGAGATCACCTGTCTTGTTTGTGGACAAGAAGGATGGAGGTAACCGTTTGTGTACGGATTATCGGAAGTTGAATGATGTCACCATCAAGAACAAGTACCCCTTGCCTAAGATAGAAGATTTGTTTGATCAGTTGACCGGTGCCCAGGTGTTTTCTAAGATTGATCTTAGAACTGGCTATCATCAACTCAAAATTCGTGCAGAGGATATCCCAAAGACTGCCTTTACCACCAGATATGGATTCTATGAGTATACAGTCATGTCTTTTGGATTAACCAATGCCCCCGCTTATTTCATGAACCTCATGAATAAGATTTTTATGGACTTCCTGGATAAGTTTGTCGTTGTTTTCATCGATGACATTCTGATTTATTCCAAATCAGAAGAAGAACATGAGCTACACCTAAGGACCATTCTTGGAACCCTTAGAGAGCATCAGCTGTATGCAAAGTTTAGCAAATGTGAATTCTGGTTACAGGAAGTAGGATTCCTCGGTCACATTGTATCAGCCGGAGGAATTGCCGTTGACCCTGCCAAGGTGAAAGCTGTAGAAGATTGGCAAGCCCCAACCACTCAAACCCAAGTTCGTGATTTTCTCGGATTGGCGGGATATTACCGCAAATTTGTAGAAGGATTCTCTAGTATCACCCGACCCATGACCCAATTACTAAAGAAAGACAAGAAGTTTGAATGGACCGACAAATGTGAAGCGAGTTTTCAAGAACTCAAAAGGAGATTGATTTCAGCCCCAATCTTGATCATGCCGGATATCACGAAGCCCTTCGATGTGTATTGTGATGCATCCAAGATTGGTCTCGGATGTGTGCTAATGCAAGAAGGCAAAGTTATATCTTATCTATCTCGACAATTGAAGCAACATGAGCAAAATTACCCAACCCATGACCTCGAACTCGCAGTCGTAGTTCTAGCCCTGAAGACATGGAGACATTACCTTATGGGAAACCGTTGTGAGATCTACTCGGATCACAAGAGCCTAAAGTATATATTCACTCAGAAGGAGCTGAATATGAGACAGAGAAGATGGATTGAACTAATCAAGGATTACGACCTGGACATTCACTATCACCCTGGAAAAGCCAATGTGGTAGCCGATGCCCTTAGCAGATTGCCGTGCCGCTTGAACTCCATGATTTTGAAGGAGCAACCAAGTCTGCACAAGGAGATGGAAGATTTTCGAATGGAATTAGTAAGTGAAGGATTTTTGGCTAGCATAGAACTTCAGCCCACTTTGATCAGTCAGATTAAATAAGCGCAGAAGGGAAATGCTAGTATCGACGGAATCAAGCGTCGTATCGGTACGGGCAAAGTACCCGGATTCACCGAGGACGAAGAAGGAGTTCTGTGGTACAAAGGACGCCTTTGTGTACCAGCAGATTCGGAATTGAAAGAAGTTATCTTGAAGGAGGCTCATGATACTCTTTATTCTATCCATCCCGGAGGAACTAAGATGTATCAAGATTTGAAAGAGCAATTTTGGTGGCATAAGATGAAGAGAGAAATCGGAAGCTATATCGCCAAGTGTGATATATGTCAGCGAGTCAAGGTAGGACATCAAAGACCCGCTGGATTGTTGCAACCTTTGCAAATTCCGGAATGGAAATGGGATTCTATAGGAATGGACTTTATCACTAGACTACCTACTTCTAGTAGGGGAAATGACTCTATCTAGGTCATAGTGGACAGATTGTCCAAAGTCGCCCATTTCTTGCCCGTCAAAACCACCTATCAGAGTTCAAAGCTAGCGGAGTTATACATCGCTAGAATAGTTAGTTTGCACGGAGTCCCCAAGAACATAATATCGGATCGAGGAACTCAGTTTACCTCGAGATTCTGGAAGAAAGTCCAAGAAGGTTTAGGAACCCGCCTAGATTTCAGTACCGCGTATCACCCTCAGACCGATGGACAAACGGAGCGAGTAAATCAAATACTCGAGGATATGCTGAGAGCATGTGTGTTAGAATATGGATCCAAGTGGGAAGACTGTCTGCCGTTTGCAGAATTTTCCTACAACAATAGTTACCAAGCCAGTTTGCAAATGGCCCCATTTGAATTCATGTACGGAAGAAAGTGTCGCACCCCTTTGAACTGGTCGGAAGTAGGAGAGAGTCAAATTTTCGGAACCGACATCCTACGAGAAGCAGAAGAGAAGGTTCACAAGATTCGTGAGCACCTCAAGACAGCCCAATCCCGACAGAAGAGTTACGCCGACAAGAGACGTCGAGACCTTGCCTTCAACATAGGAGATTTTGTTTATCTGAAAGTGTCGCCATTGAAGGGAATGCAGCGTTTCCAACTCAAGGGAAAGTTAGCCCCCAGATATATCGGACCTTTCAAAATTCTGAACCGTCGAGGAGAAGTATCGTATCAACTGGAACTACCAGAAGAGATGTCATCTGTGCACAATGTGTTCCATATCTCATTACTTCGCAAGTGTCTCGAAGTCCCCGAGAAGACCGAAGTGTTCAAGAATATCGATCATCGGACCATAGAGATCAACGATGACCTAACCTATCCCGAAGTACCCATCCGTATATTGGAAGAAGCCTTTCGAACTACCCGAACCCGAAGCATCAAGTTTCTCAAGATTCAGTGGAGCAACCACACAGAAGAGGAAGCTACCTGGGAGCGCGAAGATCACATCAGGACGGAGTTTCCCGATCTCTTCAAATCCTAGGTAATCTTTTCGTCCTTTTTCAAATCTCGGGACGAGATTTTGTTTAAGGGGGGAAGGTTTGTAACATCCCAAAATTTCTAAACCTAGATCATCAAATTTCTAATCACCAAGATTAGGGTCAACAAAAACTTTTCTAAGTAAACCCATGAATGCATGCATATGTGTATGCATGGATTTTGAATTTCTTTAAAACCACTTTGTTTGTGTGATCCATTGCTTGTAAAATGTTTCTTAGATGAAATAAACATCATCTAAAACATTTCCCACACTTTTCCTAAAGACAAGTAAATCAAAACAAATATATTAAGTGAATGGTCATTTTGACCAATTTAACTCCATGCCTACTTTGGCTGTCTCAAACTTTCAAAAGCTAACAGAAACTTTTCTGGATCTTTGCACCCCTTGAATGTACTCATAACAGAGTATCAAGGCCCACTTTGTGATCATCCAGAAACTTTCAAATGCATAGTTTAAATGACAATTCAAAATTGAATCTTCTTCATATGGGAAGATCCCACTTTTTCAAAACCCACTCAAACAAGCTCAACTTTCAAAACCCAAGCATCTGCAGACTCACCAGGACCAATCTAGCAAACCCACCAAAATTCATTTCAAAATTCAAAACTTGATTTCATGCGGCCATTTCATCAAACAGGTTGCAGACACAAATCAAACAAAACAACAAACACTATAGTGTGTAGTGATTCTTGCCTAACTTGTTCCCTAGTTAGCTCACACACACCTCAGTAGATCATCTAGAAAGATTAGCCCAACACTAGCACCCCTGTGAGCTTGCCATTGCCATTAATGGTGAACAGCCGAGCACACCCATGTCACCCCATTGTGGACAGCAGGCTAGAGAAAGAACTAGCCGTGCCAACCTTGTCTGGGAGGCAGCCCACCGTCCACCGCCACTCACTGTCCCAGCCGCAAGCGTTGCCAAGCCATGGACCATGCGCACAAGCCACGCCCAGACCATGTCGAGCGAGCGCCAGAGCGCCACCCATGACCAGCGTCCACAGACCGCGCGCCGCCCTCACCGCGCGCACACACGATCACCACCGACCCAGGAGACCGCCAGACATCCTCGTTTGCCGCCCCGTGCTATACAACCACCGCCCGCCGTCGAAGACGCCGCCTCTGCCGCGCAGAGCACCGGTCGTTCCAGACCAAACCACACCGCCCCATGCCTCGCGACCATGTCGTTGAGCATCGCCAGGAGACACAGCACCATCCCCTACCCTTGCCCATGCCATTAGCCGCCTGTAACGTCGCCCCGATGAGCTCACCGTGCGCCCCGACGGTCCCCTCGCTCGACTATAAATAGAGGACACCCCCGAACGATTTCTTCACACCATCTCACTCCCCTCTCCTCACTGATCGTGCCACACCATTCTCAGAGCAAGGCGAGCACCACCTCGCCGGAATTTCACTGGAGCATGCCGCTGCCGGAGAAGAAAGGAGCCAGCGATTGGAGCCGCCCCAGGAGAAGCCACCGATACCAGGAGGTTCGTCATCGTCGACTTCGTCGTTCGCCCACCTCGCCAACCCTCGCCAGTACCCCGGTGAGCCCCCAGCACCCCTCACTGGCCGCGCTAGGTTTCGTTCTCGCCGGCGTTGCCCAACGTCGACGATGACTTCCAGCCGTTGGATTAGAATCAGATCGAACGTCCCACGTTGCCCCGTACCGCTTCGCCCAGCCCCATGTCACTGACTAGTGGGGACACCCACTTAAGCAGCCCGCGGGAGCACTGCGCTTAGCAGGCCGGCCCGTTAGAATTTCCCGCGCAGCCCAGCAATTCAAATTAAACCTTTTCTTTTTAAATTCAAACACACTTCTGTACCCAACTTCAAAAATCAACCCAGAGTGATTCAGTGCACCAAATTGGATGAAACCAATTTTGTTGGAAAGGTCTGTGAATGCTTAATCCAAACCCGTTGGATTCAAGTCATTTGGATCAGTAGATCATCCATAGTGAAAATAACAAGGCAGAAGCTTTTCTGCATTCAAACATTTTTAAAATTTAAACCATAAAAGCTTTTGAGTTGATTCCAACTCTCAAAAATCACATTTAACCATACCTTTCAGAATATATAAAAATATATAGGTTTACTTGCAGAAATAATGTTCAAGGAATAAAAGAATGCTTCATAAGCATTTCTAGCCACTTTAATTAATTAAAATAAAAGGGTAAAACCTTATTAAATTGTGACACCACTTTAAATCACATTCCCATGGACTACAATATGTGGTGATGACATGTGTAAACATGATCCCATGTTTAGTTTGGAGAATATTAAATCTTAAGTAGTTTTTCAATGAGTAGAAATTACTTTTCTAAAATAAAAAGATTTAAACCAAGCCTTAACCTTGTAATGTTAGAGATGATGCTAGATCATCTATAGGACCCTTGTGTGTGATGATTGCAAGTAGTTAAGTATTGTTTGGTGATTGTGTACCTCGTATTTATTCATAGACGCTAGTACCGACCAAGGATACGAGGAGGAAGGAGGATACTACGAAGAAGAAGCCGAGGAGAACTTCAACCACTGCTCTGCACAAGGCAAGCCTAATACTACTAGTGAATGTGCAAGCTAACACTTTCAAGATACTATACCTATGCAAGCTTATACTCATATTGATGCAAGCCAACCCTTGCCAGATACCCTATTGATGCCACAAACCCATACTTGTGATATGAATACTCTATGCCTTAAGCATATGTGATCATACCCACTTGATAAACCAATCCTAGTTTTATGGCAAGCTTCTTACTTTATTTCTTTATCAAAGCTACTTAGAGTCTACCTAAGAGTTTGGTAAATACTAGACAGTTGTGCTGAAGGTTGCATAAAGAGCATAAAATTTGGCCTAAGCTAGAAACCTTGATATCAGCCTAAGATATAAGGTTGGACTTAGTAAAACTCCACTAGTTACCACCCCTCATTAGTATTACCCCCACCTGTAGATGCTAGTGCTAAGCATAAAACTTGATCAACTTTAGGTGGGAATACTTGGTGGAAAAATGGTTATGAAAACCTTGGAATGATGGATCATTCTATTGAAATGTTTTGGACATGTGTTTCCAAACACTTGATGATTTTGGTGATGAAAATGTTGAGGCATGAGCCTTACCCCTTTATAAAACTGATGGTTGTCTGGATGCGATACCATTCCAATTTTATCGTACAACCACAATACCCGAATATTGGGTAGGGCTTGACTGGAAACTTATATACCTTAGTATTAGTTCCCTCACGGCCAAGGTCTGAGCTGAGGCTACCTTGTGAAGATTGTCCACCTGTGCAGTACCCAAGATGACAGTGGTCATGGTTGGGAGGCCAAACTCACAGGAGAGGTGCTTATACTAGGGAGTGTAATTGAAAGGTTAGGATTGATTATCCGCATAAGGAGTATGGTGAATTCAGGATTTGTTCCTGACGGATGTATTGAATGTTGTGGTGAAAGTGTACAATCTCTGCAGAGTGTCAAACTATTCGAATAGCCGCGTCCGCGGTTATGGACAGTTGGAGTGGCCATACTGTTCCCCCGTCAGACTTTTCAAAATGACTTGTGAAATGAAGTGAGACTTTGACTTGACCACAACAGAGTTGTGACCTGAATTACAAGATCCCACTTAGGAGTTATAAAATTATAACTAGTTTTGGAACTTAGTAGAGATAAACCTGGCTTTTTGCAAAACAACCCTAGAGCCTAGTGTCCTATTATCCCCAAAACCCCTTACCTGTTAGTATTAGTTGGCGAGTACTTAAAGAGTACTCATGGCTTTGTCCCTGGCTATTCCCATGGCCAGACTATGAAGAGGAGTATCTCGAAGATGGACCCCAGGAAGGTTACGACAACTAGAATCATCTCCCATCGTCAGCATTGCCTGTGACCCTAAAGATGGAGCTTCGCCTACGCTACCGTTATTACTACGTATTCCGCTGCTTGATGTTGTATTAAGAACTGGATCATGAGATCCCTATTTGTGTAAGAACTTATGTGTCGTTGTAATGGATGAAGTACTATGGTATCCAATTCTGTTATGTCTCGCAAAAATGGTAATCCGGGGATTGCGATGTATGGCATAACAGGCATCTAGGATTGAAAAATCCGGGTGTTGACAATAAGTTGCTGAAGAATGGACAATCCATGGAATGGGAGGAAATGGCGTCTCTCTTTTATTCTAAATTCTATCCTCCCAGTGAGATTCATAAAGATAGAAATATGATTTATAACTTTTGGCCTCGTGATGGAGAGAGTACAGCTCAAGCTTGGGGGAGATTGAAGTTACTAATGCTTAAATGTCCTATTCATGAACTCCCTAATAATATTATTATCAATAACTTCTATGCTAGGCTTTCTCTTCATGATAAATATTTACTAGATGCTTCTTGTGCTAGATCATTCACACCTATGGAGGAAGAAGCTAAATGGGACCTGCTAGACCGTATTTAAGAGAACACTGAAGCTTGGGAGAATGACAAAGGAATAAAGTCAGGTATAAACTATGATTATGAATGCATTAAATCTTTTATGGGAACTGATGACTTCCGTGATATTAGTAATGAGTTTGGTCTTGATTCCCAAAGTATTGCCAATTGTTTTAAGGCATTTGCCTCTTACATAGAAATTCCCAAGAAGAAGTGGAATAAGTACCATGCTCCTTATAAAGATGTTGTTAATCATGTTCGTGTTAGAAGTACTGAAGTTTGTACTAGTAATCATATTGTGCCTAAACCTTGTGTTGAGAAAATACCTTTCCCAACTAAGGTAAAGGAGTATTCTATGATGATTAGTGCAAATAATAAAGGTACTAAGAAAACTGTGGAGCCTGTTGAGTAATTGATTATTGAACCTGTGGTAGCTATTGTGAAAGATCTTGACACTAGATATATAGAGGATGAGAACATTGTCTTCTGTGAAGACGCTTCTAATATTATTTCTCATCCTAGTAAGGCTAGAAAAGCTAGTGTTCCTGTGCTTTCTGTTAAAATTGGTGATCATTGCTACTATGGTTTATGTGATATTGGTGCTAGTTCTAGTGCTATTCCTTAAGAGCTTTACAGGGAAATTATGCATGAAATTTGTCCTTGTGAGTGTGAGGACATTGATGTGGTTATTCACCTTGCTAATAAGGAAACCATTTGCCATATTGGTATTGTAAGAGATGTGGAGGTTCTTTGTGGTAAGGTTAAGTATCCTGCTGCTTTTCTAGTGCTTGATTCAACAGCTAGCAAAACTTGTCCTATTATCTTTGGTAGACCCTTCCTGAACACTTGTATAGATATTATAGATTGTAAGAAGGAGAAAGTTTTAACTAAGTTTGATGGAGATTCTTATGAGTTTAACTTTTCCAAATTTGCTAAAGCTCCTTGTGAAAATAGCTTGCCTAATAAAGATTTCAGGATGGAACAACTTGCTTCTATTGATCCAGTTTATGACCTTGGACCTCTTTTTTGTGACTGCAAGTATGCTCATTCTGAAGATAGAGTTGTTGCCAATGACAGTTATATTGTAAACTTTATTTAAAGTGCTACTGAAAGTTATTATGAAAGAGGGAAACATGGTTTTATGCATCTCAATAATGTTAAGTTTCCCCGTTTTATGTTGAAAGCTTTGAAGTTGCATCTGTTTTGTCTTCCCATGATGGTGCATTTTTGTTTCAACAATTCGTTTTCTCATGATACCCCCATGCATAGGAAGTGGGTTAGACTCAAATGCGTTGGTTATTTGCTTCTTGATGCTCTCTTTCACTTCAAATATATATCTCATATGTGAGCATCTTTGAAAGTTTCAAGCCTAACTTAAAGGCATAAAAGAAAAGTACTTGTTGGGGGATAAACCAAGAGTTTGGTTAAGTCTTGGAAGTTATTACCTCTGTAATAACTGATCCTTATCCTTTTTTTGGTTTTTGTGTCAAGTTCAACTACTTTTGTGAAGTAGAGGAGTTGTGAAAAGTGGCTGTCCTAGGACAGATTTTTGTGCTGCACCGTAAAAAATCGTGAGGGAGCTCAGTACATCGTATGGATCTGTACTTTTCTGAGATTGTTCTCCGAGTTGTTACCCAACTTTCATTAGTTCTGCACTTTTTGATTTGAGCAACATAAGATTTTCTAAAAAATCAATCTTTACCTGCTGGTCTGTTTTGACAGATTTCTGCTATCATTTGCATTTGCCTCCTTTAGAAGCCTTTGTTTTGATGGATTTCAGTTGAAGTGTGAACCTAAAGGTTTGTTGTTTTGCTTACACTAATGTTGCCATTGAAGTTTGTGTATTGCCTTGTGAGGAAAGGAAAATTCTAGGAGAAGGAGAAAAGGAGTCTGCAGAGTTCGTCTTTGGAAAGGTAAAAGTGGTGGAAAAAAAGAAGGTTCATGAAACCCCAATCTTTTTATATTTTTGATGTTTTTAATACATAAGGGAAGTTACGAGACGGAACAGAAGAGGAAACGGAGTCCGGGGTGGACAAACCCACCCCAGGCGCGGGCCCCTGCCTGGCCGCGCCTGGAGGGGGTGTGCCACCCCCGAGCTCCGACTCCGCCTCTTTTTCATGTCAGAACCTTCCTTATGCTTTGAAACTTCGTAATATATAACCCCCCGGATCCCCCGAGGTTCTGCACCGTGTTCTTGTCGTGTTTTCGTTTCAACCTGTTTTTGTCAGGAAATCTTCTCAAGTTTAGAGCACCATGGTCTCCGCCAACGACAAAGGCAAGAAGCCCGAGGAAGACGATCCTCACAAACCCAAGGAGGAGGAGATTTTGGTAGGTTATGAAGGAGACATGGAGGAGGACAAACAATCGGACACCCGCACTACCGTCGCGAGCATTGGATTGGTGGCAAAACCTACCAAGCTTAAGTGGATAGCACGGATGTCCACAGGAGGGAAATCTCGACGACATACCCTCTCTCCAGTGTCACCTCCTCCAAGTACCAAGAAACCCTTCCACACTCTTATACATGAGCGTCAATTTCAACATGTGCCCAAAGGGAACTTGCCCTCGACGTGGGATATGCCTCGTTCTAACTATGCAGGGGAGGAACACACTAAGAAGGAAGAGTGGGAAAGAATAATAAGGACTGGAACTCTCGGTCCGATATGACCATGAACCGCATTGAGCAAAACTCGGAGTTGATTCGTACTCTAACATTTGCGATTGGGGAGTTAAGGAAGCTGATTGAGGGGCTTGTCAAGAGAACACCACCACCACCGAAGGAGTAATTTGTTATTAGGTTTGGCATCCCCTTGGCTTGTTCCAAGATTGGGGGAGTGCCGCGGTATCACCACCATTATCTTTTATCTTTTACCTTTTTAGTGGATTCATATCTTTGGTAGAGAGGTTGTCTTATAGTTTGGTTTGCATGTGGAAGTATCTCTCCTTTAGTTTATTATCTATGTATCCCTTGGTGTGAGTGCCTTTATTGGAATATTAATGATAAGTCATGTCTTTTACTTTTTGCACTTCTTATTTTAGTTTGCAATCTTTATTATATGATGGATCTTGTTGATCAGTATTGACATCACTTTGGGAGCATCAAGTGGATCTAAATTGGTTTTTGCAAACTGAGTTCTGGTCAGCAGCAATACATTTTGAGGTTTGAAAGAAAAAGAGAAAAAAAAGCTTGCAGGTATTTTGTATCATTTGTTTTCTTTCCTATTGGCTCATAAGCTTAGTATTATTTATTTAAGATCTTTTGTGTCTTCAAGGAAGATTGCATGTTTGGCTTTATTACTTGTATGTTTGCTTGTTTCTTTCAACTCTCTTGCTTGCTACCCAGCCTTGCTAGCCAAAACCTGTTTTGAGAAGGCATAATTCTCAAGTTTCCAATCTCTTTGAACCAAAACCTTTGCCACTTGTGTCCATAATATCTACCTAGTAGCTTTTTCTATTCCAAGCAAATTCTCAAGCTTCATCTACCTTTCGAATTAAAAAGTATTTTGTTATGTGAAAACTAGTTAGTAAAGCTCTCACGAACTTGATGGCACACCTTATTTTCTTGCCCCTAATAGACTTGAACCATTGTCTCATCGAAGTTGTATATGCTTGCATCTATACGTTGGAATTAGCAGAACCGTGCTGTCACGGGGAACGTTTTCAACATTGCACATGTACTTCGTACACAGTTGATACCATGCTCTTTTGTCTATGGATGTCAACGGTGTGAAATAAAGAGGGAACTTGTAAGTCCATGGAGTATGTATTTTATGTTAGAGAAACACCTGGGCCGCTAGCCTAAGCCATGCCTAATCATGGTGGAAACTTGCAGCATCACCATAGTGAGCTATCTATGAATCATCCTCAATAAAAACTATGCACATAGTAAATAAAAAGATCATTGAGATGCTCATTGTCTGCTTGCCTTGTCATTTTGGTTATGGGATAGCTCCTATACCATGTGCAATGGGTACCCCGTTGGCGGTTCTCTATGATACGCATGTACTTACAATGACAAGAACTTACTGGTGACCAAAGTTGAGTAGCATGGGGAGTGGCCCTCATATTCAAGGGACATGAGATTGCCAACCTATATTTCGTCAAGCATATACTCCATCTTTGTGCACTTTAACCTTAATCATCTCAAGATGCCTATGATGGGGGCAATGAGGGCTTAAAGCTAGTAAGTACCATAATATTTTGGAAGCTCTTTATGACTTGTAATCCCTGCTACCCTCTATGAAGGGACCTTTCTCCTATTTCTAAGTTGAGTCAGTAAACCTACTTCATCTCTATCTCCAGCAAGCATTTGAGTTGTTGTGTTGCAAGCATTCATATGGTGATTTATTCAATCATGTTCTTTATCTTCCTTGTTTGCACAAAACTTTTATCTATTAAGTATTACTTTGAAAGCCTTCATTGAAAAACCTTTTTGAGCAAAGAGTGCTCCTGTTGAAAACTTCTACAAAAACTTTTTGTGAAACTGTTTGCCAGGTGTTCTCTGACCAAGAACAAGTTTGCCAATTCCAATTATGATTTATCTTTATGCATCTCTATTGTGACTATTGTACTTGGTTGCAAGCTAAGTTATATAATGGTGAGTTGCTTTCTTCTATGAGTTGTGTAATGGTAAGTGTGATGTTTCTTGTTCGTATTCTTTTATCGACACTTCACTCCATAAACCTGTGGACATGTATACTGAGCTCAGTTTTTGCTTGGGGACAAGCGAAGGTCTAAGCTCGGAAGAGTTTATACGCCCAATTTGCATCACCATTCTATATCATAATCTACCTCTATTCATTGATATTTGTCTTATTATGAGGTATTACTTATGGATTTTCATCTGTTTATGCATGTTGGATGATTCTTGGAGGATGGACTGCCGAAGTCTGGATTCTGATGGAAAAGAAGGCGTTTTGATGCAATTTCGTGAAGATCAGAAAAATACCAGAAAAATATGGGAAAATTATATTTTTCCAAAAGACGGAGGAAGCCAGAAGGAGGGATGAAGAAGGGCCGTCGGGGCCCACACCCCTAGGCGCAGACCCACCCTAGGTCGCGCCTAGGGCAGGTGTGGCCCACCTGCCTGGCTCCCGACTCCGCCCCTTCGCCTATATCTTCCCTACGGAACCCTAAGGCTGGGAGAGCAACGACAAATAGATTTCCACCGCCTCTGCGGGGCGGAAAACACCGAGAGAGAAAGATCTCTTCGGCAGCCAGATTTTTGTCGGGAGAATTCCTTCCCGGAGAGGGAAGATCGTCGCCATCAACACCATCGTCAAGCTAGGCTTCATCAGGATCATCATCATCATCCACACCATCATCTCCACTAGCGCCATCATCACCACTCCGTCCCGCTGTAACAATTGTGTTGGACATTGCTTTAGTTCTTAGGGGAAACTTTCCCGGTGTTAATTACTATTGTAGTTGATGTTTGTGAGTGGAACCATTGGATTATTGTTTATGTTCAGATTGTTATCCATTATCATATCATCTTTGATCTTGATGCATATGATGTCTTGTGAGTAGTTCGTTTAGTTCTTGAGGACATGGGAGAAGTCATGTTGTTATTAGTGGATTTGTGTTGACTTATTATTCAATGGTTAGTATTTAAGTTGTGGTGCTATTTTTCTAGTGGTGTCATGTGAACGTCGACTACATGATACTTCACCATTTATGGGCCTAGGAGAATGCATTGTGTATTTGGCTACTAATTGTGGGGTTGCCGGAGTGACAGAAACCTGAACCCCCGTTAGGACACCTTTGCACAAGGGAGTGTAGGATCTTAGAGTTTAAGGTTATGGTCAGATTTATATCTTAATTACTTTCCCATAGTTACAGGTGTTTGCAGGGGGTTTAATCACAAGTACATATTAGTCCAATTAAGGTTGGTATATTAGCACAGGTTCACCCACACAACACTTACAACACCAAAGAAGAGTACTCAACTATTTGAAGCGAAAGCACTTGAGAGAATCCCCATGTGTCCTCGAGAACGTTTGGTCCTTATAAGTATTTCCACCGGCTTGTCCTTTGCTAAGAAAGGATTGGGCCACTTGATGCGTTTGTTCTTTATTACCTGCACTTTGTTTTGTTGCCTTCTTAGAAAACCCCTAAAAATCCGTTTGCTAAGTATTTGCAGAGAGTTCCTGCTCCATACCACTAGTCAACACCTTCTGCTCCTCGTTGGGATCGACACTCCTATTTATCGAAAGTACTACTATACACCCCCTATACTTGTGGGTCATCATCAATCTCACCGGTATACTGAAAACAAAGGATTAACTATATGGTGTGGAGGTAATAGTGGTTTGCAGAAAGTAAACTATAAAAGTGGAAGATGTATCAATGTTAAATATTGGGCTGGGGTCCATAGTTCACTAGAGGTGTTCTCCTTAAGATAAACAAACATGGCATGTTGGGTAAACAAATTACAGCAGGGCAATTAACAGGACTGATCAAGGCATAACAATGCAATACTAGACATTCATGATCCTATGAGATTTGATTGGGAAATACAACAAGATACATAAACCGCCATCCAACCGCATCTATGACTAGTAATCCACCTTCAGGTTATCATCCGAACACCCTCCAGTATTAAGTTGCAAGCAACGGATAATTGCTTTAAGCAAAGTGTGTAAGGTAAACAATCCACTTGTTCCATGAACAAGAGACCGTTGTTTTCTCCCTAGTGGCAACATCACATCTACAACCTTAGATATTTCTATCACTTCCCTTAGATTAAATAGAGGCATGAACCCACTATCGAGCATAAATACCCCCTCCTGGAGTCAATAGCATCTACTTGGCCAAGATAGATACTAGAAATGGAGAGCATGCAAGATCACAAACAACACAGACATGATAGAATCAATAAGACAAAACCATTAATCAATCTGACATAGTAATCTCAATATCTATCGGATCCCCGCAAACACAACATGCATGATTACAAATAGATGATCTTGATCATGAATGGAGCTCACAAGATCTAAACATGGTAGCACAAAGGAGGAGATACAACCATCTAGCTACTACATGGACTCGTAGTCCAAGGTGGAAGTTCTCACACTTCATACCGGAGGCTGGCATGATGAAGAAGAAGGCCTCTGGGATGATCTCCCCTCTGGCAGGGTACCGAGAAGAGCTTCTGATCCCTCGATCTAGGGGCGATGGTGGCGGCGGCTACAAACGGTTTCGTGGAATATTGATTGGATACTTAGTGTTTCTGTATCGAGGGGTCTTTATAGGCGAAGAGGCGAGGCAGGGGGCAGCTAGGGCGGCCACACCCTGCCAGGCGCGGGCTAGGGTTAGCCGCCAGGGGTGTGGCCCCTGGTGGCTCCCCTCCGTCCCGTATTCTGGCTTCGTGTTCCCCACGGTAAGAATATATTGACTTTGGCTTCTGTCCCATCCAATTCCAAGAATATTGATTTTATGCCTTTCTGGAACCAAAAACAAAAGAAAACATGCAACTGGCACTGTGGCATCTTGTTAATAGGTTAGTACCAGAAAACATATAAAAACACCTCAAAGTGTAGACAAAGCAAAGCAAAGTAGATACTAAACAAGTATGGAACATGAAAAATTATAGATACGTTTCTGATGTATCAAGCATCCCCAAGCTTAACTCCTGCTCGTCCTCGAGTAGGTAAGTGATAAAAACAATTTTTTTTAGGTGACATGCACCATCAAAATCAAGATCAAACCATTTGCAAGCATTGAAAGCTGGGATCAAAGAACTCTAAACATGAGCGTGAAAGTTGAAGTTCTAACAGTAAGACAAAGTAACTATGCATGCAACATGAAAGGTTACAAACAAAGATCATGAATAACATGCATTGAAAAACTTTTGTTTGTTTCACATACAAAAAACATAGCATAGTGGCATTCATCTTGTCCCTCATGGAGTAGCAAATAGATGCATAGGACACCTTCAAAGTGTTGGAGATATGCCCAAGAGGCAATATTAAAGTGGTTATTATCATATCTTCATACTTATGATAAATGTTTACATACCATGCTATAATTGTATTAACCGGAAACATTAATACTTGTGTGATTTGTAAACATAAAAGAGTCCCTAGTAAAGCCTCTTGTTAAACTAGCTTGTTGGTTAATATATGATCATGGTTTCCTGATCATGAACATAGAGATGTTATTAACAACAGGGTCATATCATTAGGAGAATGATGTGATGGACATACTCCTATAGTTAAGCGTAGCATAAAGATCAAGTCATTTAATATAGTTCATTTGCTATAAGCTTTCTGATACATAGTAACCTAATTCCTTCGACCATGAGATCATGCATATCACCTTTACCGGAAGGATGCTTTGATGACATCAAACACCACACCGTAACAGGGTGGCTATAAAGGTGGCATTGAGTGTTCGGAAAGTATTGGTTGAGACACATGGATCAAGAGTGGGATTTGTCCATCCATATGACGGATAGATATACTCTGGGCCCTCTCGGTGGAATGTCATCCAATTAGCTTGCAAGCATGTGACTGGCTCACAAGGGATCACATACCACGGGAACGAGAAAAGAGTACTTATCAGTAACGAGGTTGAACTAGGTATGCAGAGATACCGACGATCATAACCTCGGATAAGTAAAATATCGTGAGACAAAGGGAAATTGGTATCGTATGTAAGTGGTTCATTCGATCGCAAAGTAATCGTAGAAATATGTGGGAGCCATATGAATTTCCAGATTCCTCTATTGGTTATTGATCGGAGAAGTGTCTCGATCATGTCCGCATAATTCACGAACCGTAGGGAGACACACTTAAGGATTCGATGTTGTTGAGTAGTTATGGAATGATGAGTAAGAGACCGAATGTTGTTCGGAGTCTCGGATGGGATCCGGGATATCACGAGGAGATCCGGAATGGTCCGGAGAATAAGATTCATATAAGGAAAGTCCTGTTTCGGAGTTGGGGAATGATTCCGGTGTTTTCATCGGGAATGTTCTAGAAGGTTCCGGAATGTCCGGCACTCCGGAGGGGAAGGGTACATGAATGTGTTATATCAAGTTGGTATGGTTGCATTATGTACTTGGTGTCATCGCTGTACCAAATAGAGGGTTTATTCAAATCCTAGTTTGAAAAGTCAAACGGCTAGTTTGAAAAGTCAAACGGCTAGTTTTGGGAAAGAGGAGAAGGAGGTTTGAAACCGACTTGGGGGAGGAGTTCCTCCTCCCACCGCCGGCCCACCTTGGGTCCGAGTTGGGGAGGGACTCCCCTCCCCAGGCGCGCCTCCCTCCACCTATAAGAGGAGGGGCAGGGCTCCCCTCCTAGACACAAGTTGCCTCCCTCTAAACCTAAACCCTAGCCACAGCCTAGGGATTTCTCCCAAGCCACCGAGTTAGAGCTTCTAATTGCCCTAGCCGCTGGTTTAGCCCCTTCTAATTGGTGTGTCTAAACCCTAGATCACCAAGGCTCTCTCATAGTCCACCATACTCGCTCCGGCTTAAGGCGAAGCCCTGCGAGATCTCCCCTCTACTTCTGGTACCACGCCGTCGTGCTGCCGGAATCGCGAGGACAGTGCTACAACCTCCGCTGCCTGCTAGAACAAGGGAGAGGAAGGTCTTCATCGAGTACCGAACGTGTGACCGACTGCGGAAGCGCTGCCGGAACGCAGCGCCGGAAGGATCGTCTACGCGATCTTGAGATCGGCAAGTGTACGACTACATCACCCACGAGAATCTGCTCTCGTTAACCGCTTTGGAATCTTCGAGGGTGAGTTCCTCTATCGACTCGTTGCTACAATCTAGTAGATAGATCTTGGCTTGATCATAGATTAGATCTTGATTGTGTGTTCATGCGGTAGAAATTTTTTGTTTTCCATGCTACGAACCCCTACAGTGGTATCAAAGCCGTGTCTATATGTAGATCTGTTGCACGAGTAGAACACAATGGTCATTGTGGGCGTTGATGCTTTTGTTGTCGATTGCTTCTTGTGTACTTTGCATCTTGCGGGATGGTGGGATGAAGCGGCCCGGGCTAACCTTACATGACATCGTTCATGAGACTTGCTCCACGCTTGACATGCAACTTGTATTGCATAAGTGGCTTTGCGGGTGCCTGTTTCTCCCAACATAGTTAAGATTCAATTTACAACGGGTGATTGACAATACTAGTATCAATGTTGTGGTTCTTGTTCGTAAGTTAGAACGACACTTATTGAAAGCCCCAAACCACGTAAAAACATGCAAAGAAAATTAGAGACGTCTAACTTTGTTTTGCAGGGGTGTGCTGTGATGTGATATGGCCATGATTGTGATTATATTTGATGTATGCAATATTCCTTATTGTAAGTTGGCAACCGGCAGGAGCCATATGGTTGTCTTTAAATTCTGTTAAGACCCGCGTGTCTATTCAAAGTAGTTGTAATAGTTGAAGCCGGTGGACGACAACCATAGAGCGGCGTCATTGACCTTGATGCAATACCGGTGATGATGGAGATCATGTTCGTGCTTGAAGATGGAGATCGGAAGCACAAAGAATAAAGGCCATATCATATCACATATTATGAATTGCATGTGATGTTAATCCTTTTATGCATCTTGTATTGCTTAGTTCACGACGGTAGCATTATAAGATGATCCCTCAAGCACACAATTTCAAATCATAAAGTGTTCACCCTTAGTTAGCACCGTTGCTAAAGCTTGTTGTTTCGAAGCACCACGTGATGATCGGGTGTGTTAGATTCCGCAAGTGTATACAACGTGAGCAAGCCAGATTTGCTCATGTGGAAGCAAAGGTTTTATCTTGACGAGCCTAGCATGTATAGACATGGTCTCGGAACACGGATCACCGAAAGGTAAAGCATGAGTCATATAGTAGATATGATGAACATGTTGATTGTTCGCCATTGAAGCTACATCAACTCTCGTGATGATCAGTTTTGATGTGGTGGATTTGGTTCGTGTGATCACTAAAACAATGTGAGGGATATTGTTTTGAGTGGGAGTTCAACAGCAATTTGATTAAAAGTTGAACACTATTTATCATAAATTAAATCAAAGTGAATTTGCATAGTTGTTGTAGTCATTGGCATCCGTTTACCACCTTGCGCTTAGTTTTAATTGAGATGATAGAACTATAGAATTCTAGTTAGTTACTTTACGAACTGGTATCGTATTGTTTTGAAGTGTTAATCTAAAGTTTAAAAGTCCTATTGCAAACTTTCAGTAAGTTCCGGTTACTCCATGAAGTTTAATAATTAGTATTAAATCAAGAGTGACAATTCCAAGTGTTAGTGTATGAGTATCATGTTTGTCTCCATGATTCTTGATATCAAGGTTATCTAGGATCTGAAAGAGTTGTTTCAGAAACCATGATGTGTGGAAGATATTGTGATATCTGAAACAAAGTTTTGGTTGCAACATGATAGAGTATAATATGGCAAAAGTCATGTTATCGTATTTGATGAGAATTTGCAAAAGGTTAAAGACACTAGTTGTCCTAATCCTCCAAAATGTTTTGGAGAGCAACATTATACTCGCAGTTCACTGTTATAAGCTAAAAGTAGCTTGATCATGGATAATTCCATAATAAGGGTGAATATTTGATGTAGGTAAAGTGTTTACCACACCAAGAGATTACTAAAGAATGGAATTTGAAAGCACACCAAACATTTGATGATGGTGATCTACTTCAAAGTGCAAGTCCAAAGACATTGGTATTTAATTATACACGCTTTGGACTATGTGTCATATGTATGACTCCACTGTTGATGTTGATAGATTCTTTCAAACAGAAAAGGAAATACTAAAAGAGAATCTCATAAATATATGGCAGAAAAGAAAAGACTAGAATTGTTCAGTTTAAGTATATAGATGATATACATGTTATGGCTATATTCTTTTCTTATTAAACAATGTGGTTTTTAAGTATTTGATACTGAATTTGTTGGTGTGAATCGTCATACGAAACAACACAATTCATGAACTACAATGGCCTAAGTAAAAGAATATGTGATGATGTTCATCGAGAACAAATAAAGGGTTATTGTGTTGCTCGTTAAACATCAAAGTTTGCCTTCAAGATTTGTTTTATCAGGTATTATGAGAACAAAAGGGTTGTTCAAATAATTGCCGTAATCCATAAAAGATGGATGATTCACAAATCTCGTTGGATAAATCACATCCATAAAACTAGTGCTAAAAATGTCAAAAGACAAATTGATTGAAAGATCACTTAGGAAGTGACATCGCCGTTTAAATTATATTGGAAAGAAAACATGAAGAAACTCCATGTGGATGGAATTTTGGAGTCTTTTGATTTTTGATCACATGACGCTTGTGAAACTTTCCTAGAGATAATTAAAACTTCGTTCATAGGCCAAAAGGGAACAAATGACTAGCTTATTGGAACTTGTACATATTGTTGTACGAAATCCATTATGTGTAGTCAAGAGCAATGGATTTCAACTTCATATGCTTTCTCCAAAAATTTGAGTGAATATATGAATATTTACTTAATAAGGATGAAGTATGAAACATTTGAAAAGTTCAAAGACTTTCAAGATGAAGTGCAAAATCATTGTAACAAGAATGTAAATAGTTTATGATAAGATCATAAAGGAAGATATTTGAGTTACAAGTTTAGCATAATACCTAAGATTTAAGGAATCGTTCTGTGAATTTGAATGTCCCGAAACACCATAAGAGTATGGAGCGTTCGAGATATGTAATTAAACCTTGTTTGACATGGTAAGGTCGAACGTGTAATACACAAAAATGCCATTATATTTTAAAGATTAAAAGCTTTAGAGACTACCGTTTTCCACTGAAAAGAGCTCCATCATAATCCGCTGAAATGACACCATATAAAGTTATGGTTTGGGATAAAACCCAAGTCGTCCTTTCTTAAACATTGGTATGCTATGCATAAGAAAGATGTTTGCAACCAAAGTCGGATAAACCTGTCTTTGTATTACTGTTAAGTATTCCTCCATAGACACCGGAGACAAAAGTGTTTGTCGCTTAGAACGTCAAGTTTCTTTGAGAAGGAATTTTTCGTGAAAAGATAAGTGGGAGGACAATAGAACTTTGATAAGGTTAAAGGAACCTTAGCTATATGTGCAAAGTTGCGCAGCGCCGAAAAGTGTTCCGGAGGCAGCAACAATGCTCATGGCTCACGTGCCTCAAAGGTTGCGGTCACGGAGGTCTAAGTTTCTATTGAACCAAGTAGGTCGAGTAAACAATCAAATACCAAGATTTGAGGGTTGAATCATTATTTGAGAATAATGAACGGACTACATGCAAAGAAGCGACGATGGGCCCTGACTCCGTCAAATGGCTTGAAGCCATAAAATCCGTGATAGTTCCATACACGAGAAATCAAGTTTTGAACTTGAAGGACCCTCGAGAAAGGTGTAAGACCTTACATTTGTGTTTGGATCTATAAAGAAGTAGACATGGATGTTTCACATCTATGAAATAGTCGACATGTTGGGAAAGAGTTCACAAAATGTTCAAAGGTTGACTATGACAAGATTTTGATCTTTCATAGCGATATTTAGTCTAGACGGATTAATGTAGCAACCACTACATATAATTTTGTTATGTGGTAGTTGAATAAACAAAACAAGTTCTTCTAATAGAAGGGTTACCTAGGACGTGTGCATGACACGGTCCAAAGGGTTTTGTTAATTCAAAGGATGCTAAATGCATATGCGAACTTCAATGGTTGAAGTAATCATAGCGGAGTTGGAATCTTCACTATGATGAAACTGTTAAAAGAGTTTAATTTCATCGGAGACAATGAAGATGCTTGCATTTGCAAGAAATTAAGTGGGAGCGCTAAGACATATTTCTAATACATTATGTGGAGGACATATTGTTGATTAGAAATGGTGTATCTTTTATTAACACATATTAAGAATTTCATCCTGATGAAAGACTTAGGCAAAACCCAAATATTTGGCATCAATAGACGCTAATATGGTTGTGCCGAAAGTACATAGATGATGTATTGAATGAGTTCAATATAGAAACTACAAGAAAGGTTCTTGTCACACAGAAAGGATTGAATGAGTTCAATATTGATGATATATTCAAGTGTATTGACACTTGGTAAGTGAAACAAAGATTCAAGTATAGATTGATACTTGATGTATGAAATCACAAAGAGTATTTATATCAATCATACTGTGATATGTACAAATCCAGATATGTCCTATGCTCTAAATGTTATGAGCATATACCAGAATGATTCATAAGATGATCATTGGACGATAGTAAGGATATTCTTATGATCTTTTGGAAGAACTAAGAGTATATTATTTGTAGAAGTGACAAATAGATGGTTAGTTCATTGTAAAAGTACTACATTGATACTAGGTTTTGTCACAGAGTACAAATTAAGTTTATCTCAATCTAAACTAAGGGTGGCACGATATAATGGAAAGTAAGTTCCATAATGGATTTGGATGAGTTCCAAAGTTAAGACATTGTGACAGATACTACAACAAAAGGCTAAGTATATGACTGCTATAATAGCAGCTAAAGAGGGCATTTGTGTCAAGTAGTTTGTTGTCAAACTAGGTGTAGTTCACAGCGGGATAATACTATGAAGATATATTGTACGACAATATTATCAACATGTTTTAACCCCAAAGAACTAAAGGTCTCACCGAAGGACCAAAATTATACAAAGCCATCTCATTAGAGAATGAGTGATGCGTAGAGACGCAAAGACATGCAATTACACACGGACCTGGAAGTGTCAGATCCGGAGATCAGTTGACCACTAGCAATCGTGTACATACAACACTGGAAAGCCATAGGTGTTGAATGCACAAAGGTATAAAACTAGATTATTGACTCTAGTGCAAGTGGGAGACTATTGGAGATATGCCCAAGAGGCAATATTAAAGTGGTTATTATCATATCTTCATACTTATGATAAATGTTTACATACCATGCTATAATTGTATTAACCGGAAACATTAATACTTGTGTGATTTGTAAACATAAAAGAGTCCCTAGTAAAGCCTCTTGTTAAACTAGCTTGTTGGTTAATATATGATCATGGTTTCCTGATCATGAACATAGAGATGTTATTAACAACAGGGTCATATCATTAGGAGAATGATGTGATGGACATACTCCTATAGTTAAGCGTAGCATAAAGATCAAGTCATTTAATATAGTTCATTTGCTATAAGCTTTCTGATACATAGTAACCTAATTCCTTCGACCATGAGATCATGCATATCACCTTTACCGGAAGGATGCTTTGATGACATCAAACACCACACCGTAACAGGGTGGCTATAAAGGTGGCATTGAGTGTTCGGAAAGTATTGGTTGAGACACATGGATCAAGAGTGGGATTTGTCCATCCATATGACGGATAGATATACTCTGGGCCCTCTCGGTGGAATGTCATCCAATTAGCTTGCAAGCATGTGACTGGCTCACAAGGGATCACATACCACGGGAACGAGAAAAGAGTACTTATCAGTAACGAGGTTGAACTAGGTATGCAGAGATACCGACGATCATAACCTCGGATAAGTAAAATATCGTGAGACAAAGGGAAATTGGTATCGTATGTAAGTGGTTCATTCGATCGCAAAGTAATCGTAGAAATATGTGGGAGCCATATGAATTTCCAGATTCCTCTATTGGTTATTGATCGGAGAAGTGTCTCGATCATGTCCGCATAATTCACGAACCGTAGGGAGACACACTTAAGGATTCGATGTTGTTGAGTAGTTATGGAATGATGAGTAAGAGACTGAATGTTGTTCGGAGTCTCGGATGGGATCCGAGATATCACGAGGAGATCCGGAATGGTCCGGAGAATAAGATTCATATAAGGAAAGTCCTGTTTCAGAGTTGGGGAATGATTCCGGTGTTTTCATCGGGAATGTTCTAGAAGGTTCCGGAATGTCCGGCACTCCGGAGGGGAAGGGTACATGAATGTGTTATATCAAGTTGGTATGGTTGCAATATGTACTTGGTGTCATCGCTGTACCAAATAGAGGGTTTATTCAAATCCTAGTTTGAAAAGTCAAACGGCTAGTTTGAAAAGTCAAACGGCTAGTTTTGGGAAAGAGGAGAAGGAGGTTTGAAACCGACTTGGGGGAGGAGTTCCTCCTCCCACCGCCGGCCCACCTTGGGTCCGAGTTGGGGAGGGACTCCCCTCCCCAGGCGCGCCTCCCTCCACCTATAAGAGGAGGGGCAGGGCTCCCCTCCTAGACACAAGTTGCCTCCCTCTAAACCTAAACCCTAGCCACAGCCTAGGGATTTCTCCCAAGCCACCGAGTTAGAGCTTCTAATTGCCCTAGCCGCTGGTTTAGCCCCTTCTAATTGGTGTGTCTAAACCCTAGATCACCAAGGCTCTCTCATAGTCCACCATACTCGCTCCGGCTTAAGGCGAAGCCCTGCGAGATCTCCCCTCTACTTCTGGTACCACGCCGCCGTGCTGCCGGAATCGCGAGGAGAGTGCTACAACCTCCGCTGCCTGCTGGAACAAGGGAGAGGAAGGTCTTCATCGAGCATCGAACGTGTGACCGACTGCGGAAGCGCTGCCGAAACGCAGCGCCGGAAGGATCGTCTACGCGATCTTGAGATCGGCAAGTGTACGACTACATCACCCACGAGAATCTGCTCTCGTTAACCGCTTTGGAATCTTCGAGGGTGAGTTCCTCTATCGACTCGTTGCTACAATCTAGTAGATAGATCTTGGCTTGATCATAGATTAGATATTGATTGTGTGTTCATGCGGTAGAAATTTTTTGTTTTCCATGCTACGAACCCCTACACAAAGTTCATAAGAGTGACTAGATACAAATAGCACAAGAACAAGTAATATCAACAATATGCATCAATCAGTAAGTTTTGGAACAATGCACATAGAACTAAGAATGGCAACTATGCTCTCTTAACTGGTGCCTAAGGGTAGAAGATGGAGACTCAATATAGTGGAAGAAAGGCCCTTCATAAAGGGAGGCATGGATTTCAAGTTTCAAAAAGAGCTTCCAAAAATTATAGTACTTGTTAGCTTTCAGCTCTCATTGCCCCTATCATAAGCATCTTGAAATGATTAAGGTTAAAGTGAGAAAACTATAGAGTATATGCTTGACAAAGTATAAGTTGGCAATCTCATGTCCCTTGAATATGAGGGTCACTCCTCATCCTACTCAACTTTAGTCACCTGTAAGTTCTTTGCATACTAAGTACATGTGTATCATAGAGAACCGCCAACGGGGTACCCCTTGCACATGATATAGGAGTTATACCATAATCAAAATGACAAGTCAAGCAGACAATGAGCATCTCAGCAATCTTCTTATTTACCATGGGAAAATGGTTCTTTTTTCTCTCTTTTCTCTTTTCAATATGTCTTCATTTATAAGAAGAAAGCTTCATAGATGTCATTATGGTGATGCTGCAGGTTTCCACCATGATTAGGCATGGCTTAGGCTAGCGGCCCAGGCGTTTCCCTAACACACATACATAACTCCATGGACTTACAATCTCCCCTTTTATTTCACACCGACGACATCCATAGACAAAAGAGCATGATATCAACTGTGTACAAAGTACAAGTGCAATGTTGAAAGCGTTCCCTGTGATAGCACGGTTCTGCTAATTCCAACGTATAAGTGCAAGCATATACAACATAGATGACACAATGGGTTCAAGTTTATTAGGGGCAAGAAAAATAAAGTGTGCCATCAAGTTTGTGAGAGCTTTAATCACTAAGTTTTCACATAACAAAATACTTTTTAATTGGAAGATAGATGAAAACAAGAATATACTTGGAATGGTGTAACACACCATGCATAGGAATTTATAGTGGACACTTTGGAATAACTTGGTTTTTTGGGAGTTGGATGCATGAGTAGAGATTACTCATACAAGTGGAGGCTAGCAAAAGACTGGGAGCGACCAACTAAGAGAGCAATAATGGTCATAATCATGCAGAGCGACAAAACATTACTAATCAAAGCATAAAGTGGCACTACAAGTCAAGGACTAAATGATCATAGAGGCTATGGTGACTTGTTCATAGTCATAACATGATGTGAGCATGTGCCAAGTCAACCCAAACAAAGCATCAAAGGAGAATACCACAATACTATGCTTTTGTATGCTAAAACAACGCATGATTCCTTCAAGGCACACTAAGCAATCCCAATTGTTTGGAACAAGTCATGCTACAACAATAATCACAAAGCATAAAGTCAAAACAACATCTAGCATGACATGATAAAGTCTAAGTCACAGTCAAAGCAAGCTCCTCTTGTACTATTCAAGCAAGAACTTTCTACTCCTCTCCAACACCAATCAACTTATTTGAAACAATATAGCGAGAACGGGGGTCCAAACTACTTTATTCAAGCAAACTAAGCAAACTAAACGAAAACTAAGACGCTCCAAGAACAACACAATAGTGAATGAAACAATAAAAATGAAGTGTCTAGAAAGACCTGAGATTTTTATTGATGAAGAAGGGGATGCCTTGGGCATCCCCAAGCTTTGACGCTTGTACCTCTTGAATATTTCTTGGGGTGACACGGGGTGGCATCCCCAAGCTTGAGCTTTTGTCCATTCTTCATCTCATTACATCATTCTCTCTCTACACCTGAAAATTTTCCTTCATACAAAACTTCAGACAATCTTCATTAGCAACATTAGTGTATTCAAAAGATAATAGACCTTTGGGTTTAGCTTTATAACAACAAAACTTTCACTAAAAACACAAGCTACTGTAGCAATTCCCTCAAAAAGCTCAATTTCCCAAAAAGAACCCAAAAAGGAATCAATAAGAAGCAAATGCAAATAATAGCAGAAATCTGTCAAAACAGACCAGCAGGTAGAAACTGATTTTTTCGAAGACCGAGTTATGTATGTGTGTTAGAGAAACGTCTGGGCCGCTAGCCTAAGCCATGCCTAATTATGGTGGAAACTTGCAGCATCACCATAATGACATATATGAAGCTTTTTTCTTATAAAAAAGAGACATATTGAAAAGAGGAAAGAGATAAAAAAGCACCATTTTCCCATGGTAAATAAGAAGATTGCTGAGATGCTCATTATCTGCTTGCCTTGTCATTTTGATTATGGGATAGCTTCTGTATCATGTGCAAGGGGTACCCCGTTGGCGGTTCTCTATGATACACATGTACTTACTATGACAAGAACTTACAGGTGACTAAAGTTGAGTAGCATGAGGAGCGGCCCTCGTATTCAAGGGACATGAGATTGCCAACTTATACTTTGTCAAGCATATACTCCATAGTTTTCTCACTTTAACCTTAATCACTTCAAGATGCTTATGATAGGGGCAATGAGAGCTGAAAGCTAACAAGTACCATAATTTTTGGAAGCTCTTTTTGAAACTTGAAATCCCTGCTTCCCTTTATGAAGGGCCTTTCTTCCACTATATTGAGTCTCCATCTTATACCCTTAGGTACCATTTAAGAGAGCATAGTTGTCATTCTTAGTTCTATGTGCATTGTTCCAAAACTTATTGATTGATGCATATTGTTGATATTATTTGTTCTTGTGCTATTTGTATCTAGTCACTCTTATGAACTTTGAAGGTGTCCTATGCATCTATTTGCTACTCCATGAGGTACAATCTGAATGCCACTATGCTATGTTTTCTATATGTGAAACAAACAAACATTTTTCAATGCATGTTATTCATGATCTTTGTTTGTAACCTTTCATGTTGCATGCGTAGTTACCTTGTCTTACTGTTAGAACTTCATATTTCATGATCATGTTTAGAGTTCTTTGATCCCAGCTTTCAATGCTTGCAAATGGTTTGATCTTGATTTTGATGGTGCATGTCATCTAAAAATTATTCTTTTTATCACTTACCTACTCGAGGACGAGCAGGAGTTAAGCTTGAGGATGCTTCATACGTCGGAAACGTATCTATAATTTTTGATGTTCCATGCTTGTTTAGTATCTACTTTGCTTTGCTTTATCTACACTTTGAGGTGTTTTTATATGTTTTCTGGTACTAACCTATTAACAAGATGCCACACTGCCAGTTGCTTGTTTTCTTCTGTTTTTGGTTCCAGAAAGGCAGAAAATCAATATTTTCAGAATTGGATGGGACAAAAGCCAAAGTCAATATTTTACAGTGGGGAACACGAAGCCAGAATACGGGACGGAGGGGAGCCACCAGGGAGCCACACCCCTGGCCATGCGGCTAACCCTAGCCCACGCCTAGGGGGTGCGTCCGCCCTGGCTACCCCTGCCTCGCCTCTTCACCTATAAAGACCCCCCGATACAGAAACCCTAAGTACCCGATCAATATTCCACGAAACCGTCTGTAGCCGCCGCCACCATCGTCCCTAGACCGTGGAGATCTAAAGCTCTTCCCGGCACCCTGTCGGAGGGGAGATCATCACAGAGGCCTTCTTCTTCATCATGCCAGCCTCCGGTATGAAGTGTGAGTAGTTCCACCTTGGACTACGGGTCCATGTAGTAGCTAGATGGTTGTATCTCCTCCTTTGTGCTACCATGTTTAGATCTTGTGAGCTCCGTTCATGATCAAGATCATCTATTGTAATCATGCATATTGTGTTTGTAGGGATCCGATGGATATTGATATTACTGTGTCAGATTGATTAATGGTTTTGTCTTATTGATTCTATCATGTCTATGTTGTTTGTGATCTTGCATGCTCTCCGTTTCTAGTAGCTATCTTGGCCAAGTAGATGCTAGTGACTCCAAGAGGGGGTGTTTATGCTCGATAGTGGGTTCATGCCTCTATTTAATCTAAGGGAAGTGATAGAAATCTCTAAGGTTGTATATGTGATGTTGCCACTAGGGAGAAAACAACGGTCTCTTGTTCATGGAACAAGTGGATTGTTTACCTTACACACTTTGCTTAAAGCAGTTATCCGTTGATTGCAACTTAATACTGGAGGGGGTTCGGATGATAACCTGAAGGTGGATTACTAGTCATAGATGTAGTTGGATGGCGGTCTATGTATCTTGTTGTATTGCCCAATCGAATCTCATGGGATCATGAATGTCTAGTATTGCATTGTTATGCTTTCCTCAGTCCTGTCAATTGCCCCGCTGTAATTTGTTTACCCAGCATGCCATGTTTGTTTATCTTAAGGAGGACAGCTCTAGTGAACTATGGACCTCGGTCCAATCTTTACCATTGATACATCTTCCACTGTTACTGTTCACTTTCTGCAAACCACTATTACCTTCCACACCATACAGTTAATCATTTGTTTTCAGCAAACCGGTGAGATTTACAACCTTACTGTTTGTTGGGAAAAAGTCTTGAGTTTGTGTTGTGCAGGTTTCCAAGTTGCTAGCAATACCTTTGAGTTGTTTCCTTCCTCCCACTGGTTCGATAACCTTGGTTTTTTACTGAGAGAAAACTTGCTGTTGTGCTCATCATACCTTCCGCTTAGGGTCTCCCAACGAAGCTTCACGCACTCATCACCCGCAACCCGTGGCGCGCGCGTCGTGACGTGACGTGACG
This sequence comes from Avena sativa, assembly GCA_916181665.1. Lineage (NCBI taxonomy): Eukaryota > Viridiplantae > Streptophyta > Magnoliopsida > Poales > Poaceae > Avena > Avena sativa. The sequence continues at coordinate 429,126,481 of OV702293.1, forward strand.
TGACGAGGCATGGCGTGGCGAGGCGAGGAGGAGGAGCACGCGTGTATATGTCTTATCTTCTCAAGCTCGTGCAAGTGGTGGAAGAGCTCTTCTTATAAGCCGGTCCAACTTCTACTCAACTAGCAATGTGATACTAAATATTTTTCCTAGCTCTTGCCTTGCATGAATGGGCCAAATGGGCCTCTAGGATTTCAGGAATGTATTGGCATATAATAAATGGGGTGAGCCTATTTAGGCAAAAAATCCAACACACATTCCGCCGGAGAGCTCCATGGTGAGGGCTTGCGTCCCTGGCCCATTGCGTGAGAACGAGCTCAGGCGCCAGCGAGCCATCCCCTCTAGCTGTTCCGGTAGCCATGACGGGTGGCCTCCATCCCCGGTGGCGTGGACGTGCTTATCGGGGCAGAGGAGGAGGGAGCAGCGGTGCCGGATATGGAAGGAACACGGCGACGCGGGGATGAGGGAGGATGTGGTGACACCGGGATGGGAGATGGCACGAGGGGTAGAGGATATGCGGGCGAGGAGGGCGACACCGTCCATCGCGGCAATCGCTAGGAAGAACTGCCAAGAGAAAGAAAGGGAGATAAGGGTGACGAGATGAGGTGGGGCCCGGAGGCGTCGCTTCGTGAGCCAGTCGAACCGGATGAGTGGATGGAGCGACCTGGGGGATAAAAGTCATGGGATCCCCCGGGGACATAGTATCCTTTTCCAACACCAAATTATATTTTTTCAAAGCTACGTAGAAACATTGCCGCTGCCCTGCCCGCCATCACCCTCGCAGGTCTCCATGACTGCCTTCATCGTGTCATTCCATCCAGCTGTAGCTTGTCGGCGGATCCTGAAGAGGGTCGCATGTTCCCTCTCCAACTACCGCATGTGCCATTGATCTCGCCTCCGTTGCCGCGACCTGTTCCCTAGCCGCTCCTACTAGGATCCGATCCCTTGTCGATGCCGCCATCTCTTAGTGCGCCTGCTTATGAGAAACTGTTAGGAATGAACTCGTAGCGATGAAGTGTTATAAACTACTTGAACTGTTGGACTCAAGAGTGCAAGGTAATCAGAACAGTTCAGCTGCAGACTGCCAAACACATTGTTTCTGTTGTCACTACTAGTAATTGGACACGTGCACACACGTGTTTCTCTTCTCACTGTTTAGACCACACAATTATTTTTAATGCAAAACCCACATATAGAATATAAAAGAAATGGAGTTAAAGGTATCATCTATTTTTTCCTTCCAAAAGAATGATCAGAATGAGATCGCGGTCTTCAAGATAGCAAGGAAAGGCCTATAAATTGCAACTTGCAACAGTAAACACCCATACAAAAGAAAACATCATGTCCTCCACACTTCCTTCCAAATCACACCGAGCTACTATAAATTCAGGTTGCAGGAAATAACTTCACCTATGTAGAAGCTTTAGATGCTACAAACCCAGTAGGACATCTAAAGAATTTAATGATAGCTGTCTAGGCTAGGAATGCGATTTAATGGAAGCTAGATATATTGACACTTTCTCTCAGTTAGAAATGTGTCAAATAAATAGGTTTTATTGTGCCAACCCTAAAATGACATAACAAACTTAACCTCGAAGCTAGATTCCTCCTGAGTCTCATCTTTGACATGATGTCGATGTTGTTTCAGATTAAAAAATATCAACTGAAATAGCCAAGAAGAATGTTACTGTTGTGGAAAAACTTCATGATCCGATGGACCATATGACACCAAAAAATTCAAATCTATGCCAAGGTTGTTAAGACGTTCATGATCAGATGGACCATCTATAAAGCTACTACGTATGCATGCCCCGACTGTCCTTCATGTTATCTGAATCTCTTAAAAAATCTTTAATCATATTTCACAACATGAGTAATTACCAACAATAAGTCATACGAACCAAAAAGTATAACCAAAACTTGTAATGAAAAAATATCTGAAATAGGACATTTTAATTCATACCTCTAAGTGTATAGAAGGTTGACAAATTATGATATTCCTATTCCGTGTGAGCGCCATTTTTTTAGTATCTTTTAGACGAAATTAAGTCTGGTTAAGCACGAATACTTGAAAACAAGGAATTGACACATTTATTATTTAGCACTGTAGTCGAAAGAAAAGAACATGATAGAGGTTGTATCATTGTTTTCAACCTTGAGATTGTAAATACCTTGTATCAGGCTGAGCTGCAGTTGCCCCCAACCATGAAGGTGACAACCGTCCTACGAAAAACTGTCGTCAGTTTAGGAAAAACAATAGTTCAAGCTACTGGCAATGTGCATTAGCAAAGGCAAGGTCAAATAACGTCCAAGCGTAGATTGAAGGGCATGTGAACCGTTGCAAAATAAAGGAAATAAGAATCATTCTAGAGCATATAATTTAGTAGAAGAAATGGTAGATCTTACATGCTAATAATATACCATCTATGAACACTGACATGTCACATTGTGAAGGTGCAACTAAACTTATATCCCTAATCGTTGTCATACCACAACACAAGCTTCACAAAGTGGTCCATCGGAAAAAATTACGACCTTGACATCAAAGATTCTACACCTATGAAAGTGAACAAAGATAATAAGTCAGATGCTTGATGCTAACTAAAAATATTATATATAATCCGCATTTGGTACAGATGATAACTTTGTTGTTACAAAATTATAGACTAATACCAGTTTTCACCCGAGAAGTCCTGCAATGGTACTTGTAGGCTATGCGCTCTTAAGATGGTTTATAGCAATGGAGTTAAATTTAGAATCCATCTATTATTAAGAGAATGGATATCTTTATAGTGTTCATGGTAACTTAAGAGAATCACACACGTTCAATTAGACAAATAATCGAAAGGAAAAACATTAATGATTTTAAAGGAAGGCTAAGCACCTAGTCCAGATAGAAACATATCAACTAATAAATTCTTCTAACCAATAATGTGGCTGAAGAGAATCGACACCTATGTGCACATATAAAATACAATGCACACGGAAATAACCAAGAGAATTAAATCCGTAAAACAAGCCATAGAGATTATCCTGGAACTCAACAATAACATAGGAGGAAACCTGATTTGATGAAGCAACGTCTAGTGGCCGTCAATGATCTTTCCACCAAGCGGTGATTTTGATGGCAGAGCAAACGTACAGAGGGCCTGTGGTGGAAACCTCCCTTGGGGCCAAGCAAGATCTTTGGACGGGATTTTCTGTTCAACTTTCCCTTAAAAGGGGAAATTTATCGGGGACATGACTATATGAGGAGTGGCAACCAAGGCAAGGATCCAGCGGCGACGCTCGGGTTGACGACAGAGCATGTCAGAGGATGTGCGTTGGTACCAAACCGGAGGTGGGGAACCCCTGGAGAGCAGCGTCCGAGGCGCAGGCGCGTGGGCGTAGATGGAGACCGGAGACGACGCCGTTGGAGACTGGAGGCAGCGCACGTGGGTGGAGATCAAAGGCGGCGGCGTTTAGGCGGGGGGTGGGGAGGGGATGAGAGCCTTCCTTCGGTTTGAAAGAAACAGACGGCTTGATTGATTTCGCTGGAGAGATAGTTGCGGTGATCCCGGGACGTGGGATTGACCGTGAGTTTCACATTTTCCTCCAGTGGTGGAGTCCGGTCAGCCAAAGTAAATCACTAAGTGCATACAACAGAACAATTAGATTAACATCAGCCGTTAGATTGAGTTTAGTGGGTCTAATCGTGTGATGGTAATAGGTCTGTGTATATTTTTTAGGATACGTTTAGAGTAAATAATGTTTGCTCTTTTATTAGTAATAGTAGAGATAGAGATGTCCCCGTGGACAACCAAACATACGAGTCCTGATCTGATTAAAAAAAAAGGGATATACAGGCTACGCTGTTTCAGTCTGGCATTGCTCATCTGCACTGCTCGGACGAGCTGAAAATTCTCTGCAGGCTACGCAACGATCGTCCAATCCCGTGGGCCGACTGTGGTTTCGGATTCTCTAAGGCCTTTCACAATGGGTATTTCTTAGCGCAGTATCCTAGGTGCTTTGACTATGTGGCATGTCATTTAATGAAGAAAAAGAGTGTTGTTGTATCTTAGCTAAGCTACACCCCTTGCACGGTATCATAGGCAAAAAAATTGGCTAGACCAATCACACACATGCATGAGACTAGAATCATTAAATGCAACCCTTCTAAGAAACACCAACTAAGAAACACTCCATTGTCATAGTTGTTTTTTAAGTTTTAAGTGCTCCTATGAAAACGTGCTAAGAGACCTTCCATTGTGAAAGGCCTAAGAATTTGCGTATCTGTCGCTCGACTTGTCTGTCTCAAATATTATCGATGCGATCAAGCAAATTAAAATAATTTTTTTAAATTAAAAACAATAAAAGAGGTCGATGCCAATTCACCTGAAGCCTCCCATTCTCCGTCATCGAAGACTACGCCCAGCCGTTCCATTGCCCGAATAAAAAGGCGCCCGCTCCGCTACCCTGATAACCTCCGCAAATACCTAATCTGCTCTCCGCCCAAAACATCTTCTAGATCCATCCCTTTCCTCCTCCGGCCATGGCTGCGACCATCCAGAGCGTCAAGGCTCGCCAGATCTTCGACAGCCGTGGCAACCCCACCGTCGAGGTATGCGCAGCTCAACCACCGTACTCCGTTCTTCCTGTAAATCCAAGGTGTCGCGGGACCAGACCGGTTGTTTGAAAGTGAGATCTGGTTATCTGGTGGTTAGAACCGTTCGTATTTAAGTGGTCGCCTCTGTAGGGTTTATATCTTGCAATGTACGATGCGACCTACTATTTCTATTGGTTCGATTTGTACGTCCGTAGCCCCGATTTGTCCATGGGTTTGTGGATTGGGTTCTGATTTGGTTGTTTCTCTCCGGTGAGTAAGTCCGCTCCGGTTCTAATTCTGTTTACTTTTCGGTGTTACCAGTCTCAGTAGATCTGACCATTTTACGGCATCGCGGTTTATCGATCAGCAGTTTGTTCTACTCCCTCCGACCCATATTAGTTGACTCAAATTTGTCTAAATTTGGATGAACCTAGACAATATTTAGTATATAGGTTCATCCAAATTTTTACAAATCCAAGTCAACTAATATGGGTCGGAGGGAGTACTTGATTTTTACCTTTTCTGAAATTTTGTTTTAGCGAGACGATTGGATGGCTGTAGCTGTACGATCTGCTTCTCGATACTTAGCTTAAACGACTCTGTCTCACCTTGTCAGTGGTAGCCAGTAATTTTGACCGATTGTTACGATTTGATCTCCGTCAACTCGTGGTTTGGATCCAGACTAGTCCGAAACGATAATATGAGTCGGTTGTTTGTCTTGGGACATGATCATAGTGTTGTGGCCTTATTCATCTGTTCCGCTACATCAAATTCGAGAATCATTCGTTGTTCCAAACGTAGAATGTTTCTACAGCTTAATGTGAACCTAATGTTTCTGCTGCCAGGTTGACGTGTGCTGCTCTGATGGAACATTTGCCAGGGCTGCTGTGCCCAGCGGTGCATCAACTGGTAGGTCATTTAATTACTGGTAGTGCTTTCTCTTTCTATTGCCTTGCCAACTTAATGCATTTGGCCAGTTCACTTATTGTTTGTTTTGTCAGTTTAGTGTACTATGGTTTCTAAATCAGTTTGAGAGCAAGCACAATAACAAAGCCGGCTGCTGGCTATATACCCATGCCTTGTCACCTATAGCCTTCTTAAACAACCATATACCCATGCCATGTCACCTGTAGCCTTCTTAAACAACCATTCATACAACAAGTTGACTATTAGATTGACTCTATCAAATATTTAATTATTTAATGCTTGCATGTGTATATGGTTGCATGCAAGACCCAAATGAGGAGCCACCAGCTGTATCGCCTACAATAGGCTGCATGCCGGCTGTAGGTGGAGAGCCCTCTTTCCTCACTTCTCTCTCATCCAGCTAGGATTTTGGTAATATAAAATTTCAGAGTCTGCTGAGTAGGATCTTTTGTACTTGCTCTCAAAATAATCACTTCATCGACATTTTTTCATTGTTTCTGTACTGGCTAAATTTGCAACCTCCTTTTGCATGTGCTTCAAGAATCCTTCTGCTTTTTTTTGGATGAAGCAGAATGTAATGACATGCATTTTCTTTGGGAGTATTTAGGGTTGTGGTTTTTGCAGATTCATTTTTATGCATCAGGATTAAGTCTTCCATTGGGATTTAGAGCAGTGATGCTGTTGCTTTATTTGATTCACGAAGTCACTCTTATTGAAGTTAAACTAATGTTTTTCTTGCCTGTGTAATAGGTGTGTATGAAGCTTTGGAATTGAGGGATGGAGGCTCTGATTACTTGGGAAAGGGTGTTCTAAAGGTTAGTTTTGATTTAGTGCATTCCTTGTAAGCAATTTTCAATTTGAAGTGTGCCATCTCTTATAACTTTATGGTGTGATTCCTCCAAAAGTCCACTTTCTTTATCATACAATTTCGTCCTTGTAACAGGCTGTTAACAATGTGAACTCCATTATCGGACCAGCATTGATCGGCAAGGTTTGTCTTCCCTACTCCTTTGCTACTCTGATTCTGTGCATAGTACTGTATTAACTTGTGGTTTTGTACATGATCTATTGTCTTTACAGGATCCCACAGACCAGACTGCTCTTGACAACTTCATGGTTCATGAACTTGATGGAACCAAGAACGAGTGGGGCTGGTGCAAGCAAAAGGTAATTCTCAATATTGGTGTTGATGATGGTGTTGTTGCATGGAAAGCTGCAAGTATTTTAGTTTGCTAATTGCAATTTGATGATTTGATTCTTTTGAAATTCAGCTTGGTGCTAATGCTATCCTGGCTGTGTCACTTGCTATATGCAAAGCAGGAGCTACCATTAAGAAGATTCCGCTATACCAGGTATTTTTGTGCTATATGGATGCTGCTCTTAGCTCGTTCTGCTTATCACCATCAAATTCTTTGCTTATCAGTTATGTGTCTTGTATATTGCAGCACATTGCCAACCTTGCTGGTAACAAGCAGCTGGTTCTGCCTGTGCCCGCGTTCAATGTCATCAATGGTGGATCACATGCTGGAAACAAGCTTGCCATGCAGGCAATGCCCCAGGCCAAAATTTCCATATAGAACTGAGGGATTTTTTTGCATCCTCTAACTAATGCTCTAAATTCTTCTACAGGAATTCATGATCCTTCCCACTGGTGCTTCATCCTTCAAGGAGGCCATGAAGATGGGTGTTGAAGTGTATCACAACTTGAAGGTCATTCGTTAATCATCATTTTCTCTATTGCTGGTAGTTTTGCAAAAATCTTAACAGTTTACCTGTTTGTTATGTGCAGTCAGTTATCAAGAAGAAGTATGGGCAAGATGCCACCAATGTTGGTGATGAAGGTGGTTTTGCTCCTAACATTCAGGTTTGTCCTTAATGTCTTTGGCTTACACCCCACAATGTGAGACAATCTTTAAAAATAGTTTATAATATCTTATTTATTATCTATGGATTAGCTCTTACTAGAAGGAAGAAACTTTTTAATCTATAGTAATATGCTTCATGGCACGATGAACTTTCTGTACATAGTAACATTTTATGGTTTCCATGATGATATTAGAAAAATCTTATTTTTTCTGATGTGACAATCATACAATTGTAATGCATCCTGGTCAAGGAAGCATGTTTTGTGGGTATATTTTCTTAATTGGTCATATTGTAGGAGAACAAGGAGGGTCTTGAGCTCTTGAAGACGGCAATTGAAAAGGCTGGATATACTGGCAAGGTTTGTTGAACTTACATTAGAACAACAAAGTTTTTTGTTTCATGCAAGTTGCGGTAGGCTAGATATGAAACCTAGCAGAAACTTATAGAAACAAAAAATGAAAAGAGAGAAAAAGTAAACAAAGTAGAGATTAAACTAAGATAGATTATGTTACATTATGTTTGCTGAAGTTGCATTATGTTACATTAATTTGATGAATATGGCACCTTTGTTTGAGATTTTTGGTATTGATAACTCATTATTCCTTTTGACTTACTAGGTTGTCATTGGAATGGATGTTGCTGCTTCAGAGTTCTATGGAGAGAAGGATAAAACTTATGATCTTAACTTCAAGGAAGAGGTAATGTCAGGTTGAATCCATAAGTTTATTTTGATGGATCAGTTTATGGTTAATTTTTTGCTTGTTGCAGAACAATGATGGCTCCCAGAAGATATCTGGAGATAGCCTGAAGAATGTGTACAAGTCATTTGTTAGTGAATACCCAATTGTCTCGATTGAGGACCCATTTGATCAGGATGACTGGGTTCACTATGCTAAGATGACTGAGGAAATTGGAGAGAAAGTGCAGATTGTTGGAGATGACCTCCTCGTCACGAACCCAACTGTATGTTCTTTCTTTGTTTGAGATACATTGTCTTTATCTTTTCATTTTCTTCAGTGAATTAAACATTTTATTGCACTCTTTCCTACAGAGAGTTGCAAAGGCGATTGCAGAGAAGTCCTGCAATGCTCTTCTCCTCAAGGTATCTTTGGTTTGAGATACTTATATCTTGCTGTAGACAATAGCGTCCGTAGCATGATTCTGTCTCCCATCTGCAATGTAGGTTAACCAAATCGGATCTGTAACCGAGAGCATTGAGGCTGTGAAAATGTCAAAACGTGCTGGCTGGGGTGTGATGACCAGTCACCGGAGGTACACTTCCCAGTCACTGTCTTGTGTTTCTGTAGTTCTTTCCTGCATCTTCTTGTTTGAGATATTCAATTGTCATATCTTGGCTGTAGTGGTGAAACTGAGGATACATTCATTGCTGACTTGGCCGTTGGTTTATCTACGGTATGATTCCACATTCTTGTTGGAAGTTCATCAGTTCGCCTCAAGTTCCAGTGTGAAGTTAATGGAACAATCTTTCTTATGAAACAGGGCCAGATCAAGACTGGAGCGCCTTGCAGATCAGAACGTCTTGCGAAGTACAACCAGGCAAGACACTCTTCTTGTTTGCATACCCTTGATAATATTGTAGATGGTCTTTGTACAAATCGTGCTATCTAACTTGTAGACAAGATCTTCTGTGTGCTATTCTGTCTGTTGCTCTTTCTTGGATGCAGATAAATCTGATGCATTTTACTGACAACTGTTTTTTAATAATTGGAACAGCTTCTTAGGATCGAGGAAGAGCTTGGAGCCGCTGCTGTGTATGCTGGACTCAAATTCCGTGCGCCAGTGGAGCCCTACTAGATGGGAAGCGAAGGAGCCTCTCTGTTCCTAAATTTTGTCAAAACGTGCCTACTATTTTAACTTGTCTGCTGCCCAGATTGTGCTCGTAGGATCTAAGCAATAAGTTCACTGTCACGTGAGTAAACAACGAATTTAATTTTGATATTTGGCTGGAGCTCACGTGTTTTGGGTTTGACCCACCCCTACCCTGTTTGACAGTAGGTGGGTTGTCATATAACTGTTTCAAATGGTGGTGTTTGGAACTTTGATGATTTGGTTTTGTACTTTAAAATTAGATGCAAAAATGTTCTCTGGTAGTGTCTTCAGACAGGTTATTTGGACTTGTTTATCTTCCTTGACTTCTGTAAGCTTTCACCATGCCATCTCAAACCATGCTTGCCTGATGAAGCAGGCTTGATACGGGACTTGTTAAACTGCACAAAGCAAATTTGTGGCCTTGACAGATCTAATCTATTTCCTCCTAACCAATTGACTTGGATTTGGTTAGATTTGTTTGTATCTACACCTTCGCGGAGTGGTTTGTGTTAAATAGCTATTTGTCCATTCGTTCAAACATGATTTTCCAAAGTACTAGAAAAATAACCGGTCTTGTGTTCAATAGCTATTTGTGTGTAGCACGACACCATTCGTTCAAACATGGTTTCCAAACTACTAGAAAAATAACCGGCATGTCGAGCGGGAATACTTAGTGATGTCTTTGTACAAACAAAATATATTACTAAGTGAGATAGGTGAAATATTATTGAAATTATAAATCATACCACAAATAAGATATTGAAAGACATGGATATTGCAAATGTCGAATTTGTCCATCTGACTAATTTATCAGGCATGTACCATCTAGACCATAGACAGTAGCAATAGGCGACATATATAGCTGAAAATAAGGATTTAATGGCTAATAAGGATTTAATGGCTATTATTATTCGATAATGTGTATGGGCATGTTAAGATGGATTATCGTTAGTAACTCCTAGTTGTGTTTTGCTTTTATAAGATTTCTTTCCACCACTATAATACTCCACATTCGATAAACAATCACTTAGATAATTAAACACGAAAAAAAGCTGATTCGTACCTGGAAACACCGCACAGACAAGTTGTGCGAAATTCTAAGTCGGGCCGCGCATCTGGTTATTGCCACCGAGTGCATGAACGCTGATATTCGACTGCCCCTCAGGGAGGTAGCAGCACAGGCCACGGAACTCGCCATGGAACTCTTCCTCTCCGCACCATGCGTCATCCTCTTCGTCGTTTTCTCCCTGTACCTCCGCCTCCGCCTCCGCCTCCTCGGCGACGCTCGCCGCAACCTTCCCCCGGGGCCCCGCCCGCTGCCTCTCATCGGGAACCTCCTCGACCTCGGCTCCCAGTCGCACCGGTCCCTCGCGCGCCTCGCCGATCGCCACGGACCGGTCATGACGCTCCGCCTAGGCGCCGTCACCACCGTCGTCGCCTCCTCCGCGGACGCCGCCCGTGACGTCCTCCAGCGCCACGACGCCGCCTTCTCGGCGCGCTCCGTGCCCGACGCCGCCCGCGCGTGCGCCCACGACAGGTTCTCCGTGGGCTGGCTCCCGCCCAGCAGCTCCCAGTGGCGCGCCCTCCGCAAGGTGTGCTCCGCGGAGCTCTTCTCGCCGTCCCGCCTCGACGCGCACCAGCTCCTTCGCCGCCAGAAAGCGCGGGAGCTCGTCTCCCACGTCGCGCGGCTGTCGCGCCAGGGTGCGGCCGTGGACGTCGGCCGCGTCGCGTTCGCCACCGTGCTGAACCTGCTCTCCCGCACCATATTCTCGGCCGACCTCGCGGACCTGGACGACCGCGGTGGGTCGGGGCGGTTCAGGGACGTGATCACGGATTTCACGAGCGCCGTCGGGGTGCCCAATCTGTCCGACTTCTTCCCCGCGGTCGCGCCGCTCGACCCGCAGCGTCTCAGGAAGCGGCTCGCGAGGGTGTTTGAGCGGCTGCACGCCATTTTCGACGAGCAGATCGAGCGGCGCGTGCGGGAGCGCGACGCCGGGGAGCCGCCCAAGAACGACTTCCTGGACGTGCTCCTCGATTACCGCAGCCCGGAGGATGGCCGGGGTTTCGATCGGCAGACGCTGCGCTCTTTGCTCACGGTATATCTTCTAAAATCCTAATCCGCATCCCGATTTGTGAGGAAAAAAATCGGGAAATCTGACCTGTTTCCGTCGATTTTACTGCACAGGACTTGTTCAGTGCCGGAACTGACACAAGTTCAGGAACCGTCGAATGGGCAATGGCCGAGCTGCTACAGAATCCATCATCCATGGCAAAAGCCCGCGAAGAACTTGCGCAGGTGATCGGATCCAAATCCGAGATCGAGGAATCGGACATCAACCAACTCAAGTACCTTCACGCCATCGTCAAAGAGGTCTTCCGTCTTCATCCCCCTGCCCCATTCTTGCTGCCGCGGCAAGCCGTGGCGACTGCGGAGCTAGGAGGATACACCGTACCCAAGGGCTCGCGTGTTCTGGTGAACGTGTGGGCGATTGGCCGGGACAGCAAGCTGTGGACTGAACCTGAGAAGTTCATGCCGGAGAGGTTCATGGGGAAAGGGATCGATTACAGGGGCCGGGACTTTGAGCTTCTTCCGTTTGGTTCCGGCCGGAGGATCTGCCCCGGGATGCCGCTAGCCGTGCGCATGGTGCATCTGATGCTTGCGTCGTTGCTGTACCGGTTCGAGTGGAGGCTTCCGAGAGAGGTGGAGGCAGATGGGGTGGACATGGGGGAGAAGTTTGGGATGGTACTGGGATTGGCCACGCCACTACACGCCATAGCTGAACCAATTTAAGGTCAAACAAAGCTGTTGATACTACGAAGAAATGTGAATTGCATAAAATTCTATTGAGGTCGGCATCATAATCCCTAGAAATCCGGTGCAATTATCTTTTTTGCATGTGTGGTCTATGTATTTTGTAAGTGGTCGCGATCATGTCACATCCGTGGAATATTGTGATAGGCCATAAGGTATTAAGGTGTAAACGTGTACTCCAGTAGGTTCTACAGTGCTCTTCTGTACTGTGCAGTATTGTACAGTTCTAGCTTTTGATAATGTAGGTGTTTGACTTCGACAAAAGCTTAAACATAGGATAATTTGAGATAAGAGGAAGTACGATCTTGCAGAAATAAAATTTTGTAAATCAGGATATTGGAGAACTGAGTGCAAATGAAAATTAACTTGGGGCTAATGGCTTGTGCAGCAATCTATCTAGCTAGGTCATCAATTTCATGGCAACTGCTTCACTGTTATTCTACAAGAAACTCTTTCGGTGTTTACTACTCTCCGTTTAGAAATATAAGATGTTTTAGCTTTATGAATCAATTATACCTTGACGTCTTTTAGTGTATATGTTTGTAGAGGTTTGGAATGAACATATACACTAAAAGCGTCTAGATACATTCGGTTCACAAAGCTAGAATATCTTATATTTCTGAACGGATGGAGTATATACTATTAGAGCATGTACAATGCAAGGTGCTTAAGACGGTGCTTAAAAAAATAAACCGTTTTTTAGCACTGGTGTTTATTTATACTAGATAGATGCCTAACTAAGCACCTCTTCTATAGAAATAAGCGCCAATGCTTAGCAAATGGTTGATTTATTTTTATAAGCACTCCTCTAAGCACCTCCCATTATACATGCTCTTAGTTGATCTTGAAAGGAAATGGATGAAGATCTTGGCAGTTAACTTGCTTAATCAACCCAACACCTGATATTTTTCAAGGATGAAAGAAGCATCATGCATCCCTCTCATGGATGAAGGGCCACGTGAGATCAATCATAACAGCATCTCTAGCCGATCCCTCAAAACCCGTTAAATGAGTAAAATTTTGGTTTTAGGGGGCTAAACCGCATCTAGCCGAACCCTTATCAACTTCGACCGCCCGACTGCTTATATTTACCCGTCCACCGAGTCGATGAGTAAAAGTTCCGCAGACGCCTCCCTCCCCAAATCCACTCCGCCGTCGCCCCCCTCCCCTGCCACACCTGACCCACTCTGGCGCCGCCCCCACAACCTAGATGGCCAGACCCTCCCACCGTAGGTCACCTCCACCTATACAGAGTGTGGATCCATGCCGCGCGTAAACGTCCTTAGCCCGAGGTGGTGGTGGCGGCGCATCATCATCCCTGTTCCCTTACCTGTTAGTGTCGCATAAGAGGTACCGCGGCATGCTGCAGCGGTCATGGGGGACGTGGGTGGCGGAGATCATAGACCGCGATCCCCATGAGAGGATTTGGATTGGCTGCTACCACTTGCCAACATAGGCAACTTGGGCCTACTACATCGAGTTGGTGCGCCTCCATTGACATCGCTGCGCCTGAAGGCCTTATGAAACTAGGAGATGTCAAGCGCAACATCATTCTATGAAAGAAGAAGTACATCAAGTTTTCAGGCTCGGCGCCAAGGCCACCGACTCTGAGGAATCCAAGTCCACCCCGCCCCGATGATCGTCAACCTCCAAGTCCACCCCGCCCCGATGATCGTCAACCTCCAAGTCCATCCTGCCCTGATGATCGTCAACCTCCAAGTCCACCCGCCCCGATTATCGTCAACCTCCAACTCCACCCCGCCCCGATTATCGTCAACCGCCAAGTCCACCCCGCCCCATTGTCGATCGCCGCAGCAGGAGTACATCAACCCGATCTCTGACTCCGTGAAATACTCAATCTCTGCCTCCGCCTCTGTGCAATACTACCTCGTCGAAGAAACGGAAGGTCACCGCTCCCCCGCGCCCCACATCAAAGAAAGGTCAAACGGTGAAGATAGTCAACATCCTGCCGGCTCTTCCAAAGAGACCTTATGGTAAGACCGATGAGGAAAATGCCGTGGATGTGGCTGCCCAAGTTAAGGTGCATTTTGCACCCAAAAAGCCTGAGCCAAAACCGGTATATGGTGAAAAAACCAAAAAATGGGCTAAGTCCTTTCTTGAGCAACCATCCCAGATATCGATGAATCTGGAATCGGACTATGACCGGGAGATTATTAAGCAAGCAAAGAATAAAAAAATCACAAGTGCAAAAAGCGGGAAGCAAGTTGCCCAGCTCGAACAATAGAAGAATCAATCGGTCCCCCCCGCTCAAAGTGATTTCAGACCTCGACAAGGCCTTCAGAGCTGAAATGGATATGGACATGCGAATAATTGACCCCAGAGCCAGTACTAATGTTGCACTAATGGGCATCACTGTATCGAAGGCCAAAGCACTTGCCTACGAAGCAAATATGTCTATTGGTTAATATTTAGGCTATGAAGATACGCCAGTGGGTCAGATAGTACGGAAGTATGTCCAAGGGGAGCCTCTAGTCAGTAATGAGGAGCTCCCGCGTCTATCCACACATATGCGAAATCTGCACACATGGTACATGGTGCAAACAGAAAAAAAGCATCAGAAAGATTGGTTTGCGGTGGACGTTAGAAAGGAGCATCACTTCAAACCATACTCGATATAGGTTCAAATGACCGAACTGTTTCAGTTATACAACCGGCGCGCCCTCGACAAATCTATCATTGGTTGCTACTGTCTGTAAGTGATTTATTTCTATAATTAAGTTTGTAGCTCAGCTCGTTCATTGCATTTAATATATTATCCTAACTATATATCCTTTTGTATGATATTATATTCTGTAGAATGAAGATGCTTGAATGCAAAAGAGCTAGAAGATATGACGTTGGGTTCATTGACCCATATATCATTAATGAATATACGTTAAAGAATCACCCCAAGGATATGGATGAAGACCTGTGCAGGTTCTTAACCGAGAATAATTTTGTTAAGGAAATACTATTTCCTTATAATTTCAAGTGAGTGTTTCTGTCTTGTACACATTTTATTTTTAATTACTCGATATTAAGTGTAATTGATGAGCTATGCATGTATGCTTATGTAAACGTTCGCAGATTTTACTGGATCTTGCTAAACATTCAAGTTGACAAGTCCCTAGTTGAAGTCCACGACTCATTAAGTTGGGACCAAGAGCAGTGGAGCGACATGAAAGCAATGCTCCATAATTAATTTCAATCATTATCGCATTATATCGGCCTCTTTTGTTCATTTACTGATATCAAGTAACTAATAACTCCTTTGTTCATTTTCTTTGCCGAACAGGTGTTGGACACGGTTCAGACAGAAAATACCAGGTCCATTCAAAGAGGAGCTAACTTATAAAATGGTGAAGAGTTTACATCAGCCACCGGAAACTCATTTATGTGGATAATACGTCTGCGAGTACATCCACGAGTTGACCAGTGAGCGGAAAGTTGATTCATATTATATTTATGATTTGCAGGAGAAACTAGAGCTAGACCAGCGCATACGAGCAATTCAAGAGGAGCTGACAGGATTTCTGATGAAGAAGGTCCTTGATGTACATGGAAAACATTATGCAGATGACGATGAACTCTACATGCCTTAGTGATCTATATGTAGTTTATATGATATATATATATCATCAATGACCATGTAATTTCAAAACATTTCTTTCTTTTGATATGATTGATTATATGTATGCTTGCAAGGGATCGATTAATTATATAGATGCATCAAGATGTACTGTGTATGTAGTAGCGTAGAATATGTGTACTGAAATATATGTTTGAAATTATAGTGAAACACAAAACGAAAAAGGAACAAAATGGCAAAAAAAGAAAACACACAATCTCTACCGTGATAGAGAAACACACGAATTCTCTGTCGCGGCAGGAAGGCATATAGTCCCGGATGGTGTTACGATCCGGGACTAGAGGGTTTTCGCCCCCGCCTTGCTGAAACAATCACGTGGATGTCTTTTGTCGCGGGCCGTAGCAAGCCGGGACTAGAGAGGGGGCCTCTAGTCCCGTTTTGGTAGTCCAAGGCCCAAAACCGGGACTAGAGCCCGTTACGGCCTCAGACGGCCTCGGGACTATATGCCCTTTTTCCACTAGTGTAAACTTCCCTTGGGCAGCCCCATCAACCCCTCAACTGGCCTCTGGCAGAGCACGTCAATGATGAGTACATGGAAGAGCCCCGGAGCCGATACCCAGAACACATTAAGGAGGAGCATCAGCAGTACAAGCTCTACAAGCTAGGGAAGACCGACAAAGCTGGGCCATCCAATGCGTCGGTCATCGACATTAGCTCCGACACCGACGAGTCTATGGAGAATATGCTCAACAATTATTTTTCTAACTACAAGGAATTTTAGATTTAGTTTAATGTTATGCAAAATAATTTATGCTACGTAATAGTTTGAATCTAAGTTTGATGGACTAGTCTATCTACTATCTATCTATCTATCATTTTTCTTGAGGTAGGTAAGTTAAATACGTTTTTTCATCCGCCAAAAATACGTTCTAGAGCCGGGTCGGGCTGATTTCGAGTCGGGTCGGGCTGGCTCGGACCGAGCCTAGGAAAAGCTCGGGCTGGAGCTGGCGAGCCCGAGCCAGCTCGACAACCTTGTCGAGCCTCCTCCACGAGCTCGGCTCGGGCCACCCACGAGCTCGAGCCAGGTCGGTGCAGCTCGCAGGCTGGCATCGCCCAGGTTTCCACGAACAAGCCAGGTTCCCAATTTTTTCCCATAAAATTGCAAATTTAGCCACACAAATTGAAGATCCATCGATTCAAATAAAATTCTAAGAAAAGAGACTATACAAACTCATAAATAGATGAATCCATTCCAATGATAAAATTGGGAAATAGCAACAAGCAACAAATTGACAACAAATCCAGGTCCACTGCTCGTGTCGTTCGATCTGGTGGCGATAGGCGTCGAGTGGGACGGGTACATGTTGGGGAGGGGAGTGGCAGAGAGGGGGCGTGGCGGAGAAGGGCGCAATGGCGATGGGGGTCAGCGGCACGCCATCGTCATCCGTGTGGCGGCTAGAAGGTGGAGCGAGGAGGACGGCCAGACGAGAGGAAGCGAGTCGGCGACCAGGGTCCAGTTGGCCCATACTCTCTCAGTATCCCTCTCTAAGCCCATTGAATTCTAAAAAATAAAAAACACACGAGCCAACGAACTGGACCGGGCCGAGCCCAAGCTAGCCCGAGGTTGTCACGGTCCAGCTCCATAGGCTCGGCTCGGTCCACCTACACCTGCGGGCCGAGCCCAACTTGCTCCGAGCCTAGAAAACTCGGGCCGAGTTTTCTGGCCCGAGCTAAGCGTCCAGATATACATATATACGCTACGTGGCCTCCACCCAAATCATATGCAAAATAAAAGCGAACGCAAATCCCCAGCCATCTCGAGCGCCAAAGCCCCAAGCTCTCAGAAACCCGTCATCCAGCTGAAGTGCAATGACCTTCGCTACAACGCAAATGGCCAAGAGATGTAGTTGTGTTCAATAGGAGGAGGACAGGCGACATGTCCCCGAGGGAGGAGGTAGCGGCCGGCGGTGGCTGTGGCTGGGCGGCCGTCGATATTACGGAGGGATGCAGGCGTCGACAGCGTACGATAGATAGACATTCCTCAACCTGCTCACCGCTCTTTGTTTGCGTACAAATTCTTACTTCTTTGAAGCCGTGCCTGGTCAATGCTGAGCACGCGCCGCCTGTGGTCAGTGACCTGTCGTCCAACGAGGTTCTGTCCTTCTCCTCTCTCGCAAGCTCTAGACAGGGCACATAAATATGTTGGAGATATGCCCTAGAGGCAATAATAAAAGTAGTTATTATTATATCTTTATATTTATGATAAATGTTTGCATTCATGCTATAATAGTTTTAACCAGAAAAATTAATACTTGTGTGATTTGTAAACTAAATTAGAGTCCCTGGTAAAGCCTCTTTGTAATACTAGCTTGTTGGTTGATAGATGATCGTGATTTTCCGATCATCATATCATTAGAATAATGGTGTGATAGACATACTCCTATAGATAAGCGTAGCATAAAGATCAAGTCATTTCAATAGTTTGTTTGCTATAAGCTTTCTGATACATAGTAACCTAATTCCTTCGACCATGAGATCATGCTAATCACCATCACCGGAAGGATGCTTTGATGACATCAAACACCGCACCATAACTTGGTGGTTATAAAGATGGCATTGAGTATTCGTAAAGTATGTGTTGAGGCACATGGATCAAGAGTGGGATTTGTCCATCCATATGACGGATAGATATACTCTGGTCCCTCTCGGTGGAATGTCATCCAATTAGCTTGCAAGAATGTGACTGGCTCACAAGGAATCACATATCACGGGAATGAGACAATAGTACTTATCAGTAATGGGGTTAAACTAGGTATGCAGAGATACCGACGATCAGACCTTGGATAAGTAAACTATCGCGAGACAAAGGGAAATTGGTATCTTATGTAAGTGGTTCATTCGATCACAAAGTAATCATAGAAATATGTGGGAGGCATATGAATTTCCAGATTCCTCTATTGGTTATTGATCGGAGAAGAGTCTCGTTCATGTCTGCATAATTCACGAACCGTAGGGAGAGACACTTAAGGATTCGATGTTGTTTAGTAGATATGGAATGTAAGTAGGGAGACCGAATGTAGTTTGGAGTCTCGGATAGGATACGGGATATCACGAGGAGATCCGGAATGGTCTGGAGAATAAGATTCATATAAGGAAAGTCCAATTCCGGAGTTCGGGAATGATTCTGATGATTTCATCGGAGAGGTTCTAGAAGGGTCTATAAGATTCACCGGACCGGAATGGGAAGGTTACATGAATGTGTCATGGATAAGTGGAATGATTGAATCATGTCCTAGGTCACTTGGTTGGGCATTTGCAAGAAAGAAATAAAGCTCCAAATTGAAAGTCAAAAGGCAAGTTTGAAAAGTAAAACTGGGACAATGTATCCTAGTGGAGGAAGGAAAGAATCCTTCTTTCCCTCCACCACAAGCCAACTAGAAGAGGGAGTTGGGGAAGGATTCAAACTCCCCTCTCCCAAGCTGCCCTCCCTCTCATAAATAGAGGGGAGGGGGTGCCCCAAGGACACCAACATGATCCCTCCCCACCTAGCCGCCGCGACGTAGCCGCCGCCGTGCCGCCGCCACGCCACCGCCTCAAGCCACCGCTGGCTCTCCGTCGCTGCCCTAGCCGCCACCGACCACGCATCCTCCTCTCCGGCCCTCTAAACCCTAGATCGTCGGAAACCCTAGATCCACCATAACCTGCTCCGGCTTAGGCGAAGCCCTACATGATCTTCCCTCTACTTCTGACACCACACCGTCGTGCTGCCATAATCACAAGGGGAGAACTACAACCTCTGCTGCCTGGTGGAACAAGGGAGAGGAAGGTCTTCATCGAGTACCGAACGTGTGACCGACTGCGGAAGCGCTGCCTGAACGCAGCGCCAGAAGGATCGTCTACGTGATCTTGAGATCGACCAGTGTACGACTACATCACCCACGAGAATCTGCTCTTGTTAACCGCTCTAGAATCTTCGAGGGTGAGTAATCTAATCGACTCGTTGCTACAATCTAGTAGATAGATCTTGGCTTGTTTGTGTGCATGCGGTAGAATTTTTTTGTTTTCCATGCTACGAACCCCTACAGTGGTATCAGAGCCGTGTTTATATGTAGATCTGTTGCACGAGTAGAACACAATGGTCATTGTGGGCGTTGATGCTTTTGTTGTTGATTGCTTCTTGTGTACTTTTCATCTTGCGGGATAGTGGGATGAAGCGGCCCGGGATAACCTTACATGACATCGTTCATGAGACTTACTCCACGCTTGACATGCAACTTGTATTGCATAAGTGGCTTTGCGGGTTCCTGTTTCTCCCAACATAGTGAAGATTCAATTTACAACAGGTGATTGACAATACTAGTATCAATGTTGTGGTTCTTGTTCGTAAGTTACAACGACACTTATTGAAAGCCTCAAACCACGTAAAACATGCAAAGAAAATTAGAGGCATCTAACTTTGTTTTGCAGGGGTGTGCTGTGATGTGATATGGCCATGATTGTGATTATATATGATGTATGCAATGTTCCTTATTGTAAGTCGGCAACCGGCAGGAGCCTTATGGTTGTCTTTTAATTTCGTTAAGACCTATGTGTCTATTATTCAAAGTAGTTGTAATATTTGATGCTGGTGGACGACAACCATGGAGCGGTGCCATTGACCTTGACGCCACGTCGGTGATGATGGAGATCATGTTCGTGCTTGAAGATGGAGATCGGAAGCACAAGAAGGAAGGCCATATCATATCACATATTTTGAATTGCATGTGATGTTAATCCATTTATGCATCTTGTATTGCTTAGTTCATGACGGTAGCATTATAAGATGATCCCTCATACAAAATATCAAGTTATAAAGTGTTCATCCTTAGTAGGCATCGTTGCCAAAGCTCGTTGTTTCGAAGCACCACGTGATGATCAGGTGTGTTAGATTCTGCGAGTGTATACAATGGGAGCAAGCCAGATTTGCTCATGCGGAAGCTAAAGTTTGATCTTGAAGAGCCTAGCATGTATAGACATGGTCTCGGAACACGGATCACCGAAAGGTAAAGCATGAGTCATATAGTAGATATGATGAACATGTTGATTGTTCGCCATTGAAGTTACATCATCTCTCGTGATGATCGGTTTTGATGTGGTGGATTTGGTTCGTGTGATCACTAAAAAAATGTGACGGATGTTGTTTTGAGTGGGAGTTCACCTAGATTAATTTAACTATTAATTAGAACTCTATTTGTCATAAACTTAGTCTAAAATTTTGCAAATATTTTGTAGATCAATGGCGGCCCCTACCATCAATTTTAATGCGTTCCTAGAGAAAGAAAAGTTGAAAAACAATGGAAGCAACTTCGCGGATTGGTTCCGCAACTTGAGGATTGTCCTCAATGCTGGTAATTTGACCTATGTGCTGGATGCACCGCTGGGTGACCCACCTGCAGCTGATGCTACCGATGAGGTAAAGAATGTTTTCCTCGCTCGGAAGAATCAGTACTCCACAGTTCAGTGTGCTATCTTTTATGGTTTGGAATCGGAGCTTCAGAAAAGGTTTGAGAACCATGAACCCACATGATATTGTCCGTGAACTCAAAATGATATTTAAGGCTCACGCGGCAGTTGAGAGTTATGAGGCTTCTGAAAAGTTCTTTAACTGCAAGATGGAAGAGGGCAGCTCCGTCAGTGAGCACGTGCTTAAGATGTCTGGGCACGCAAGCAAGCTTCAAAGCTTGGGTATAGTGATTCCTAATGCTTTAGGGATTCACCGTGTCCTCCAATCACTACCACCAAGTTACAAGAACTTTGTGATGAACTACAATATGCAAAACATGGACAAGTCGTTGCCCAAACTCTTCTCCATGTTAAAGTCTGCGGAAGTGGAGATCAAGAAAGAGCACCAAGTGTTGATGGTCAATAAGACCACCAAATTCAATAAGCAAGGCAAGTCTAAGAAAAAGGGAAACATGAAGAAGGGCGGTAAGAAAG
The DNA here is from genome assembly GCA_916181665.1 of Avena sativa. NCBI lineage: Eukaryota > Viridiplantae > Streptophyta > Magnoliopsida > Poales > Poaceae > Avena > Avena sativa. The sequence goes on from OV702293.1 coordinate 429,148,063, forward strand.
TTACCGCGCCGGCAAAGAAGACCAAGGTTAGGCCTAAGCCTGATACTGAGTGCTTTTACTGCAAGGGAGAAGGTCACTGGAAGCGGAATTGCCCTAAGTACTTGGAGAATTTGAAGAACGACAACATCAAGAAGAAAGGTATATCCGATATACATGTTATTGATGTGTATCTCACTAGTGGTCATAGTAATGCCTGGGTATTTGATACTGGTTCGGTTGCTCATATTTGTAACTCGAAACAGGTGCTACAGAATAGACGGAAACTAGTGAAGAACAAGGTGACAATGCGCGTTGGAAATGGATCAAAGGTTGATGTGATCGCGGTCGGCACGCTACCTCTTCATCTACCATCGGGATTATTTTTATACTTAAATAATTGTATTTGGTGCCTGCGTTGAGCATAAACATTATATTCGGATCATGTTTATTGCAAGACGGTTACTTGTTTAAGTCCGAGAATAATGGTTGTTCGATTTATATGAGTAATATGTTTTATGCACATGCACCTTTGATAGATGGTCTATTCTTGTTGAATCTTGATTGTAGTAATACACATATTAATAACATTGAAGCTAAACATTTGAAATTGGGCGATAACTCAACCTATATGTGGCACTGTGGTCTTGGTCACATTGGAGTGAAGCGTATGAAGAAACTCCATTCCGACGGACTTCTTGAATCACTTGATTTTGAATCACTTGATAGATGCGAAGCATGTCTGATGGGTAAAATGACTAAGACTCTATTTTCTGGTATGATGGAGCGAGCTATGGACTTATTGGAAATCATACATACCGATGTGTGTGGTCCAATGAGTGTAGCATCGCGCGGTGGTTATCGTTATGTTCTTACTTTCACGGATGACTTGAGTAGATATGGGTATATCTATTTCATGAAACATAAGTCCGAAACTTTCAAGAAGTTTAAAGAATTTCAAAGTGAAGTAGAGAATCAACGTAACAAGAAGATTAAGTTTCTATGATATGATCGTGGAGGTGAATACCTTAGTTACGAGTTTGGCGAGCTTTTGAATAAATGTGGAATACTTTAACAATTGACACCACTGGGAACACCACAACGTAATGGTGTGTCCGAACGTCGTAATCGAACTCTCTTAGATATGGTTCATTCTATGATGTCACTTATAGATTTACCGCTATCATTTTGGGGTTCTGCGTTAGAAACAGCCGCATTCACTTTAAATAGGGCACCATCTAAATCCGTTGAAACGACACCGTATGAATTATGGTTTGGGAAGAAACCTAAATTGTCGTTCCTTAAAGTTTAGGGTTGCGAAGCTTATGTAAAGAAGTTACAGACTGACAAGCTTGAACCCAAAGCGGAAAAATGCGTCTTCATAGGATACCCTAAGGAAACTATTGGGTATACCTTCTACCATAGATCCGAAGGCAAATCTTCATTGCTAAGAATGGATCCTTTCTAGAGAAGGAGTTTCTCTCGAAAGAAGTGACTGGAAGGAAAGTAGAACTCGACGAGGTTGTCAAACCTTCTCTCGGATTTGAGAGTAGCACAACATTGGAAGTAGTCCCTGTGGCGCCTACACCAATAAGAGAGGAAGCTAATGATGTTGATCATGAAACTTCGGTTGAAGTTACTACGGAACCTCGCGGGTCAACAAGAACTCGTACCACTCCCGATTGGTATGATCCCGTTATGAGTGTCATGTTGGTGGACAACACCGACGACGCTGTGACATATGAGGAAGCAATGATGATCCTAGATTCCAATAAATGGCAAGAAGCCATGAAATCCGAGATTGGATCCATGTACGAAAACCAAGTATGGACTTTGGTGGACTTACCGGCTGGCCGGAAGGTATCGAGAACAAATGGATTTTCAAGAAGAAAACAAATGTTGATGGTAATGTTACTATCTATAAAGCTCGACTTGTAGCAAAAGTGTTTCGACAAATTCAAGGGGTTGACTAAGATGAGACTTTCTCACCGGTATCGAAGCTAAAGTCTGTGAGGATTTTGTTAGCAATCGCTGCATATTATGATTATGAGATATGGCAGATGGATGTCAAAATGGCGTTCCTTAATGGAGACATTGATGAAGAGTTGTATATGGTACAACCCAAAGGTTTTGTCAATCCTAAAGATGCTAACAAGGTATGCAAACTTCAACGGTCCATTTATGGATCGAAGCAAGCATCCCGAAGTTGGAATCAACGTTTTGATAAGGTAATCAAAAGTTTTGGTTTTATACAAACTTATGGAGAAGCTTGTATTTACAAGAAAGTGAGTGGAAGCTCTGTAGCATTCCTAGTACTATATGTGGATGACATATTGTTGATTGGGAATGATGTAGACCTTCTTAATAGTGTCAAGGATTATTTGAATAATAGTTTTTCAATGAAAGATCTTGGCAAAGAAGCTTACATATTAGGCATAAAGATTTATAGAGGTAGATCGAGACGCCTAATATCATTGTCACAGAGTACATATTTGGACAAAGTTCTAAATAGGTTTGGAATGGAAGATAGAAAGAAAGGGTTCTTGCCCATGTTGCCCAATATGACTTTGAGTAAAACTCAAAGTCCTGCTACGACAGAAGATAGAGAAAGGATGAGTAAGACTCCCTATGCCTCAGCCATAGGATCTATCATGTATGCCATGCTATGTACTAGACCCGACATTGCATATACTGTTAGTTTGACTAGCAGATATCAAAGTGATCCAGGAGTGGATCATTGGACAACAGTCAAAAACATCCTTAAGTACTTGAGAAGAACTAAGGATATGGTTCTTTCTTATGGAGGTGATGAACAACTCGTTGTTAACGGTTACACCGATGCTAGTTGGAACACCGATCCGGATGATTCTAAATCTCAATCTGGATACGTATTTACTTTGAATGGTGCAGCAGTTAGCTGGAGGAGTGCAAAGAAAAGTGTTGTGGCGAGATCTTCAACTGAATCAGAATACATAGCTGCTTCAGAGGCTTCACAAGAGGCGATATGGATGAAGGAGTTCATTACAAAGCTTGGTGTGGTTCCCAGTGTGATGGACCCAATGTCTATCTACTGTGATAACATGGGTGCCATAGCCAATGTGCAAGAACCAAGGTCACACAAAAAGCTGAAGCATATCAAGCTGCGTTTTCACGCTATTCGAGAGCATGCCCAAGATGGTGACAAAAATATTTGCAAAGTACACACAGATCTGAATGTGGCGGATCCATTGACTAAACCTCTCCCGAGGGAAAAACATGACCAGCACCAAACCGCCATGGGTGTTCGGTATATTACCATGTAATCTAGATTAATTGACTCTAGTGCAAGTGTTAGACTGTTGGAGATATGCCCTAGAGGCAATAATAAAAGTAGTTATTATTATATCTTTGTGTTTATGATAAATGTTTACATTCATGCTATAATAGTATTAACCGGAAACATTAATACTTGTGTGATTTGTAAACTAAATTAGAGTCCCTAGTAAAGCCTCTTTGTAATACTAGCTTGTTATTTGATAGATGATCGTGGTTTCCTGATCATGAACATTGAAATGTTATTAACAACAAGATCATATCATTAGGAGAATGGTGTGATGGACATACTCCTATAGATAAGCATAGCATAAAGATCAAGTCATTTCAATAGTTTGTTTGCTATAAGCTTTCTGATACATAGTAACCTAACTCCTTCGACCATGAGATCATGCTAATCACCATCACCGGAAGGATGCTTTGATGACATCAAACACCGCACCGTAACTGGGTGGTTATAAAGATGGCATTGAGTGTTCGAAAAGTATGTGTTGAGGCACATGGATCAAGAGTGGGATTTGTCCATCCATATGACGGATAGATATACTCTGGGCCCTCTCGGTGGAATGTCATCCAATTAGCTTGCAAGCATGTGATTGGCTCACAAGGGATCACATATCATGGGGACGAGAAAAGAGTACTTATCATAAATAGTGGGGAGGGGTGCCCCAAGGACACACAACACGAGCCCTTCCCACCTAGCCGCCGCGCCGCCGCCGCCCCCCAGCACCGTCATCGCTCGCCGCCGCCGTGCCATGATACGCCCAATTTGCATCACCTTTCTATATCATATTTTACCTCTATTCATTGATATTTGTCGTATTATGAGGTATTACTTATGGCTTTTCATCTGTTTATGCATGTTGGATGATTCCTGGAGGATGGACTGCCGGAGTCTGGATTCTGATGGAAAAGAAGGCATTTTGGTGCAATTTCGTGAAGGTCAGAAAAATACCAGAAAAATATGGAAACGTATTATTTTACCAGAAGACGAAGGAAGCCAGAAGGAGGGACGGAGATGGGCCTCAAGGCCCCCTAGGCGCTGGCACACCTGACCCCGCACCTAGGGCAGGTGTGGCCCACCTGCCCGGCCTCCGACTCCGCCCCTTCGCCTATATCTTCCCTACGGAACCCTAAGGCTCAGGGAGCGACCACAGATAGATTTCCGCTGCCTCTGGGGGGCGGAAAACACCGAGAGAGAAAGATCTCTCTGGCAGACAGATTTCTGCCAGAGCAATTCCTTCCCGGAGAGGGGAGACCGTCGCCATCAACACCGTCATCAAGCTAGGCTTCATCGGGATCATCCACACCATCATCTCCACCAGCACCATCACCACCACTCCGTCCCACTGTAACAATTGTGTTGGATGTTGCTTTAGTTCTTAGGGGAAACTTTCCCGGTGTGGATTACTATTGTAGTTGATGCTTGTGAGTGGAACCATTGGATTATTGTTTATGTTCAGATTGTTATCCATTATCATATCATCTTTGATCTTGATCCATATGATGTCTCGTGAGTAGTTCGTTGTGTTCTTGAGGACATGGGAGAAGTCATGTTGTTAGTAGTGAATCTGTGATGAGTTATTATTCAATGGTTTAGTATTTAAGTTGTGGTGTTATTCTTCTAGTGGTGTCATGTGAACGTCGACTACATGATACTTCACCATTTATGGGCCTAGGGGAATGCATTGTGTATTTGGCTACTAATCGCGGGGTTGCCGGAGTGACAGAAACCTGAACCCCCGTTAGGACACCTTTGCACAAGGGAGCGTAGGATCTCAGAGTTTAAGGTTGTGGTTAGATTTATATCTTAATTACTTTCCTGTAGTTACGGATGTTTGTAGGGGGTTTAATCACAAGTATGTATTAGTCCTAGGAAGGGCGGTATGTTAGCACAGGTTCACCCACACAACACTTACAGACAACAGAGAAGAGTACTCAGCTATTTGAAGCAAAAGCACTTGACAGAATTCCCATGTGTCCTCGAGAAAGTTTGGTCCTTATAAGTATTTCCACCGGCTTGTCCTTTGCTAAGAAAGGATTGGGCCACTTGCTCCGTTTGTTCGTTAATTCTGTTACTTGCTATTTGTTTTATTGCCTTGTCAGAAAACCACTAAAAATCCGTTTGCTAAGTATTCACAGGGATTTCCTACTCCATACCATTGTTCAACACCTTCTGATCCTCGTTGGGATCGACACTCCTATTTATCGAAAGTACTACGATACACCCCCTATACTTGTGGGTCATCAAGACTATTTTTTGGCGCCGTTGCCGGGGAGTGAAGCGCTATTGAAGAGTGGAACTGGTAAGGGAAACTTTCACTGTGAGTATTGCTTTTGTCACTGCTTGTTACTTTGTTTCCAATATGGATAACCCACTTGGTTTCCTGTTTGGGAAAAGTACTACCACTGCTATGGTAGTATATGAACCACCTCCTATTGAGATAGATCCTTTTAAGATACCTACAAGTATTGTTAATTGTGTTATGGATAATTATTATTTTGAGGATGGAACTATCCATCCTGGTGATCAGGTGAAGAAGAAGTGTGCAGGTATCACAACTGAACAGGTGAAGAAGTTACTCTCCATATCCTTGAAAGGGAGAGATGAGGCATGGTATAAGTTGCTGAAGAATGGACAATCCATGGAATGCGAGGAGATGGCATCTCTCTTTTACTCTAAATTTTATCCTCCCAGTGAAATCCATAAGGATAGAAGTCTTATATATAACTTTTGGCCTCTTGATGGAGAGAGTACAGATCAAGCTTGGGGATATTGAAGTTACTAATGCTTAAATGTCCTATTCATGAACTCCCTAACAATATTATTCTCAATAACTTTTATGCTAGGCTTTCTCTTCATGATAAAAATTTACTAGATGCTTCTTGTGCTGGATCACTCACACGTATGAAGGAAGAAGCTAAATGGGATCTCTTAGACCGTATTCAAGATAACACTGAGGCTTGGGACAGTGACAAAGGAAGAAAGTCAGTTATAAACTATGATTATGAATGCATTAAATCTTTTATGGGTACTGATAACTTCCGTCATATTTGTAATAAGTTTGGCCTTTATCCCCAAGTTCTTGCAAAATGTCTTAATGCCTTTGCCTCTTATATTGAACTTCCCAAGAAAGAGTAGGACAAGTACCACGCTCCTTATAAATACACTGTCACCCATGTTCCTGCTAGTACAGAGGTTTGTACCGTTGATCCTATTTTGCCTGAACCTTATATTGAGAAAACTCCTTTTCCTTCCAAGGTGAGGGAGCATTCTATTATGGCTACTTTGGTTAGCAAAAGTACAAAGAAAACTGTAGGGTCCGATGAGCTTATTGATATTGAGCCTATGCTAGCTATTGTGAAAGATCTTGTCACTAGAAATATAGAGGATGAGCATATTGTCTTCTGTGAAGATGCTACTAATATTGTTTCTTATCCTAAGAAAGTTAGAAAAGCTAGTGTTCATGTGCTTTCTATTAAAATTGGTAGTCATAGCTACTATGGTTTATGTGATATTGGTGCTAGTTCTAGTGTTATTCCTTATGATCTTTACAGGGAAATTATGCATGAGATTTGTCCTTGTGAGCTTGAGGACATTGATGTGGTTATTCACCTTGCTAATAGAGAGCAAGTTTGCCCCATTGGTGTTGTAAGAGATGTGGAGGTCTTTTGTGGTAAGATTAAATATCCTGCTGATTTTCTAGTACTTGGTAAAGAAGCTAGTAAAACCTATCCTATCATCTTTGGTAGACCCTTCCTTAATACTTGTGGGGCTATCATAGATTGTAGGAAGGAAAAAGTTTTGACTAAGTTTGCTGGAGAATCCTATGAGTTTAATTTTTCCAAATTTGCCAAAACTCCTTATGAAAATGAATTACCTGATGAGGATTTCAGGGTTGAACAACTGTCTGCTATTTCTCTTGCTCCTGACAATGCTTTGCAGCAGTTCATGGAAGACCATGAAAGTGATGTTTTCATGAAGGAAAGAAATGAGATTGATGATGTTTTCCTTCGTCAGCCGGAACATCTTAAGCATGATCTACCTGTGGAAGATTTGGGTACCACGCTACCACCTAAAGGGGATCCTGTTTTCGAATTAAAACATTTACCTGATGATCTTAAATATGTTTATCTTGATGATAAGAAAATATATCATGTTATTATTAGTTCTAAACTTTTAGGTAAGGAAGAAGAAAGGTTATTGGAGGTATTGAAGAAGCACCGAGGTGCTATGGGTTATATTCTTGATGATTTAAAAGGAACTTCTCCTACTATATGTCAGCATGCTATTAATATTGAGCCTGATGCAAAACCAATTGTTGAGCACCAACGCTGCCTAAATCCTAAGATAAAGGATGTGGTAAGAAATGAGGTATTAAAACTCCTTGATAGTGGTATTATTTATCCTATTGCTGATAGTCAATGGGTTAGCCCTGTTCATTGTGTTCCCAAGAAAGGGGGAATAACTGTTGTGCCTAATGAGGATACTGAGCTTATACCCCAAAGAGTAGTAGTTGGGTATAGAATGTGCATTGATTTTAGAAAGATTAATAAATTTACTAAGAAAGATCATTATCCTTTGCCCTTTATTGATCAAATGCTTGAGAGGTTGTCCAAAAAGACTCACTTTTGCTTTCTTGATGGTTATTCTGGGTTTTCTCAAATCGCTGTGAAAGCACAGGACCAAGAGAAAAATACTTTCACTTGTCCCTATGGTACTTATGCTTATAGGCGTATTCCTTTCGTTTATGCAATGCTCCTGCTACCTTTCAGAGATGTATGTCTGCTATCTTTCATGGTTTTTGTGAAGAAATTGTGGAGGTTTTCATGGACGATATTTCCGTCTATGAAACTTCTTTTGATAACTGTTTGCACAACCTTGACAAAGTTTTGCAGAGATGTGAAGAAACCAACCTTGTTCTTAACTGGGAGAAATGCCATTTCATGGTTAATGAGGGGATTTTTCTGGGACACAAGATCTCTGAAAGAGGTATTGAAGTTGAAAGAGCCAAAATTGAAGCAATCAAGAAGATGCCTTGTCCTAGAGATATCAAAGGTATTCGTAGTATCCTTAGTCATGCTGGTTTCTATAGGAGGTTTATTAAAGATTTCTCCAAAATTTAAAAACCCCTTACTAATCTTCTTCAAAAAGATGTACCTTTTGTTTTTGATGATGATTGTAAGGAAGCTTTTGAAACTTTGAAGAAAGCTTTAACAACTGCTCCTATAGTCCAACCACCTGATTGGAGTTTACCTTTTGAAATTATGTGTGATGCTAGTTATTTTGTTGTGGGTGCTGTCTTGGGACAACAGGTTGACAAGAAGCTAAATGTCATTCATTATGCTAGCAAGACTCTGTATGCCGCTCAAAAGAATTATGCTACTACTGAAAAGGAGTTCTTATTTGTAATCTTTGCTTGTGATAAGTTTAGACCTTATATTGTTGATTCCAAGGTTACTATTCATATTGATCATGCAGCTATTAAATACCTTATGGCGAAAAAGGATGTTAAGCCTAGGCTCATAAGGTGGGTGTTGCTTTTGCAAGAGTTTGATCTGCATATTATGGATAGGAAAGGTGTTGATAATCCTGTTGATGATAATTTATCTCGTTTGGAAAACATTTCTTTTGACCCTTTGCCTGTTAATGATAGTTTTCCAAATGAGCAGTTAGGTGCAATAAGGGTAAGTCCACATGAGAGTCCTTGGTATGCTGACTATGCTAACTTTATTGTTTCCAAGTATTTGCCTCCAACCTTTACAACCCAGCAAAGAAGAAAATTCTTTATGATCTAAGGCATTACTTTTGGGATGACCCACACTTATATAAAGAAGGAGTAGATGGCATTATGAGAAGATGTTTTCTATAATTTGAACAACAAGAGATATTGAGAAAATGTCATGGCAGTGCTTATGGAGGACATCATGCTGGGGATAGGACTGCACAAAAGGTTTTACAATCTGGATTTTATTGGCCTGCTCTTTTTAAAGATGCAAGGAAGTTTATCTTATCCTGTGATGAATGCCACTGAGTAGGTAACATCTCTAGACATAATGAAATGCCTATGAATTATTCTCTTGTTATTGAACCTTTTGATTGTTGGGGATTTAACTTTATGGGGCCTTTCCCCCTTCAAAAGGGTATACTCATATTCTTGTTGTTGTTGACTATGTTACAAAGTGGGTAGAAGCCATACCTACAAACATTGTTGATGGTAAGACCTCTTTGAAAATGCTTAAAGATGTCATTTTTCCTAGGTTTGGTGTGCCTAGATATCTCATGACTGATGGAGGCTCTCATTTTATTCATGGGGTTTTTAGAAAAACTCTCGCAACACAGAATTGCTTCAGCTTATTACCCCCAAACTAGTGGGCAAGTAGAACTTTCCAATAGGGAAATTAAATCTATCTTGCAGAAAACTGTCAACAGATCTAGGAAAAATTGGGCTAAAAAGTTGAATGACGCTTTGTGGGCTTATAGAACTGCTTATAAAAATCCTATGTGGATGTCTCCTTACAAAATGGTCTATGGGAAAGCTTGTCACTTGCCTTTAGAATTAGAACACAAAGCTTATTGGGCAGTGAAAGAATTGAATAGAGATTTTAGACTTGCTGATGAAAAGAGGCTGCTTGATTTAAGTAATCTAGATGAGTGGAGAGGGGAAGCTTACGAAAATGTTAGGCTCTTTAAGGAAAAGGTAAAAAGATGGCATGATAGGAGGGTTCTCAAAAGGGAGTTCCATGTTGGTGAGAAAGTCCTTTTGTATAGGTTTCGTCTTAGATTTTTTGCAGGAAAACTACTCTCCAAATGGGAAGGACCTTTTGTTTTCAAGGAAGTATACCGTTCAGGTGCCATCAAAATCTCCTCTTTGAAGGATGACACGACACAGGTGGTTAATGGTCAAAGACTAAAGGATTATATTTCTGGAGATTCTTACAATGAAGATGTGGATGTCATTCAAATGGTGACTCCAGAAGAATTTATCAAGAACCAAACACCAGAATCTACAGAGTTCGTCTTTAAATAGGTAAAAGTGGTGAAAACAGAAGGTTCGTGAAACTCCAATCTTTTAATATTTTTTATGTTTTCAATACATAAGGGGAGTTACGAGACGAAACTAAAGAGGAACCAAAGTCCGGGGTGGACAAACCCACCCTAGGCGCGGGCCCAGCCTGGTCACTCCTGGAGGGGGTTTGACACCCTCGAACTTCGACTCTGCTTCGTTTCTGCATCAAAACCTTTCTTATGCATTGAAACTTCGTAATATATATTCCCCCGGGTTCCCCGAGGTTCTTGCACCGTGTTCTCGCCGTGTTTTCGTTTCAATCTGTTTCTGTCAGGAAAATTCTTAGATTTGGAGCCTCAATGTCTTCTTCTGGATCACCCACGGAAGGTTCCTCTGCGGACGCCCTCAACCCGTACATGTATGAGTTGAGGATTCATCCCAAAGAGTTGATCCTCAAGAAGGGGAAGGTACATATGAAATAAGTTCAAGGCCCTAAAGGAGAAGGCATCCTAGAAGACAGGATGGAAGCATTGGAACAGGAAGTTTTCAGGTACAAGAAGATGGCAGAACGTGAGGTGAATATTATTCATAAGATAAGTTCAGAACTCATCACCAAGCACGAGGGAGAAGTTGTTGAGCTCCAAGAAGAGATCTTTTCACTCTGTCAGACCACCAACCAACTGCAAGCACAACTCTATGACATACAGAACCAAAACTGTGAGTATTAGGCTAGATTTGATCGCATAAGCTCTGCTGCTAGTTTCAGGATTGCGGAAACAAGGACATCCTTTTTGGATGGGGAACCATTGCCTTGGAAGTTTGATGATGACAAGGCAACACCACCACCACCGAGGGAGTAATTCGTCATCAGGTTTGGCATCCCCTTGGCTTGTTCCAAGCTTGAGGGAGTGCCGCGGTATCACCACCATTATCTTTTATCTTTTAACTTTTTAGTAGATTCATATCTGTGGTAAAGAGGGTTATATTATAGTTTAGTTTGCATGTGGAAGTATCTCTCCTTTAGTTGATTATCTATGTATCCCTTGGTTTGAGCTTTACTGGAATATTAATGAGAAGTCTCATCTTTTCCTTTTTGCACTTCTTATTTTAGTTTGCAATCTCTATTATATGATGGATCTTGTTGTTCAGTATTGGCACCACTTTGGGATCATCAAGTGGATTTAAATTGGTTTTGGCAAACCGACTTCTGGTCAGTGGCTTTAGTTTGAAAGAAAAAGAAAGAAAGAAAGAAAGAAAGAGCTTACAGGTATTTGGTATCATTTGTTTTCTTTCTTGTTGGCTCATAAGCTTAGTATTCTTTATTTAAGATTCTTTTGTGTCTTCAAGGAAGATTGCATGTTTGGCTTTATTACTTGTATGTTTGCTTGTTTCTTTCAACTCTCTTGCTTGCTACCCAGCCTTGCTAGCCAAAAACCTGTTTTAAGAAGGCATACTTCTCATGTTTCCAAATCCCTTTGAACCAAACTTTTGCCACTTGTGTCCACCATATCTACCTAGTAGCTTTTGCTATTCCTAGCAAATTCTCAAGCTTCATCTACCTTTCAAATTAAAAAGTATTTTGTTATGTGAAAACTAGTTAGTAAAGCTCTCACGAACTTGATGGCACACTTTATTTACTTGCCCCTAATAGACTTGAACCATTATGGACATCGAAGTTGTATATGTTTGCATCTATACGTTGGAATTAGCATAACCGTGCTGTCACGGAGAGAACAACATAAACTAGCCCAAAACCGACCATTACTGACGGTCAAAGGCCCGGTCCTGCATATTAGAGGTCGCTGACCCACACAAATTAGCAGGGATACATAAGGATGTAAATGGTACAGATAATTTCCGCTCCGAATCATCCGCATCCGTTTTGAGGATATGTTATGCATTTTTAGATATCCGTCGGATATGGATGCGGATACGGATATTTATCGAGCGGATATCCGAAAAATATGGTAGCGGATATGATTCCATAAATTTAGCACAACCCTAATATTTAGACAATGTAGCAGCTATGCATGCTACATATGCATGTTATACTATGCAATTATCAATCCTACACTTTTATATTACTGCTATCTAGTATTGCACGCTTTCTTGTTATTTCTTTTGCCTAAACTAAATAAATTTTTATTTTTCTATGTGTATTTGTTCGATTATCCTTTTCCGATTCGAGTCCGCTCCAAATCCACTCCATATCTGCAATCCGATATAATCCCATTCGAATCCGCATCCGGCTATTATCCGCTCCGATCCGAGTCCGCCAAAAAAATATGGTATAGGATATGGTAATAGCAATATCTGATTCGATCCGATCCGTTTACACTCGTGGGGATACATATGGCTAGATATGACTTCTAAATTTGTTGTGATAACAATGAAGAACACATGGAGAGACCAAAGGCCACGAGCACGGGAGGGAGTCCCGTCATCATCATTGACTAACTACCAAGGAGGGAAGTGACGTAGGTGTCTAGCAGATACGGTTGTGGTTCCCTAATATCGTCCAAGAATAACATGGAACGCCGAGGCGAAGGAGGATGGAGGTGCTCTCAATTCTTATGATGGATAGTTTGATCAGTTTGATCTCATATGACAAACAATAACATAATATCATCGTTTTATAGCCCGTAGCAACGCACGAGCATTATGCTAGTTTGAATAATATTTGCATGAATTTATCTTCAAATATTTTTAAAGAGTTATGTTTAAGAGATCGGCTAGAAAGCGCTGATTTTTCGAGGAGTTAAAGGATAAGAGACCGTATACTCCTCTAAATTTTAAGGGATTCAGCTAGAGATGGCCTAAGGAGACGAAGAAACAAAGCTAAAACGCGAATGTAAAGGCAGCAAGGCAGCACGCCATGCCCATCCAATCCATTGAACACACATTTTGACGCCAAAAGCAACCATCCACTTTCACTTGACATGGAGTTCAAACTTCGAAGTGTTGGCCTTTTAACAAACCATATAATCCATAAGGCTAACCAATTTCATTGATAAGCTCGACTACCAAAGTAATCAGGACAAACAGGCAGTTCAATCATGAGAGCCGCCATTTTTCTCTAACCAGATGGCTTGAAGCTTTTCCTAGCGAAGTGATCTTTTTTCATTGCCTCGACTGCTTCCCTGCAAAAGCGAACACAATTAGTGCCATGTTCAATACCTTATTTAAACTAGTCTGCAACTGTGTAAATAAAAGCAAATGAAGATCTCGTCCGTCTTCACCCCGTGCATTTACAAATCATAAGAGCATGTACAGCGTGTAGACAGTGTCTAAGAAAAAGTGTGCATGTGTCTAAGAACAGGAATAAGCTCCACTATTTAGACAGTGTCTAATAAAACTTATGGGTCTACTAAACATAAGATACTAGACCATTAGTTGCTTTTTTCTTAGACACTTGTGTCTTGTACAGGACTAAGAATTGCCTAGCTAGCACCACCCTCTCCACCGTGTTAGACACAACTTGAAAGGGAAAAGGTGCTCTTAGACACCCTATTTTTACAACACTGCACTTTCTCTAAGCACAAGCAACTCCTGCAAGTATAATGCCACATAATATAAGATATGTTACCTTAATGCGTTCTCCATCTCCGCATTTCCGGGGTCCAGCTTCAGCCCAGCCATGAAAACATCGCATGCTTCTTTGTACTCCTATTGATAGAAAAGCAGATTACAAAAGGGAGGTGACATATAAAGAAGTGTGAAGTAAAAAAAAGTGCAATACTATAAAGTTATTTATTTGACCTTGTTAAAAAAGGGAGGTGACATATAAAGAAGTGTGAAGTGAACAAAAAGTGCAATACTACAAAGTTATTTATTTGACCTTGAGAAACATGAGAGCAACTCCTTTCCTGTAGTAGCCTTTCAACCATCCAGGGCGCAATTCAATGCAGGAATTAGCATCAAACAAAGCCCTATCTACTTCAGTCATTTGCATATGGCAAAAGCTCCTGTTCGAATACAGCGTTGCATCACTAGGGTCCAGCTCAATTGCCTGCATCATAACAGAGAATTAAAAATAAGCAGAGTCATATTACTATCAAACAATTTTAATATTACAAACCTTACTATCAAAACCTAAAATTGCATATATCTTGAGTAAAGGTTGACAATGTATGCATGACAATAGCCTCATTTACTCCGCTACCAAGACAACACATGTTCTGTGTCTACAGCAATACATTCAGGTCTGGTGACGCACTGGCTCTTCATGATAGTTATACACTGAAACCCGAGCACCAGGGTTTCTCAAACCATTCTGGGCTATTGTGAAATCGCCATTTGCGATATTACCAAATACTTAGTCCTTTCCAGGAAAATGGCAAGCTAAAATAAGGCATTTTATGAAATCTCCTAATTAAGCACATTATTACCTGAAATCCGAATTCCTCGGGAAAAAAACTGAAATCTGTGTTATTCAGTGTATACTCTATTTACAGTCTTAAAATGTAGAAATATAGTACAACGCAAGCAGAAGCTCGGCCTCTGTGCGCAGCAGGAAAAGTTCTCTTTAACTGTACCATGCATATGAATCTTGCAAAGAACTTGCATTCAAATAAACGAATTGTGTCATTTTTGCTCAGGTATTGTTATTTTAACGTTGACCAACTGGGAAAGAATTCCTCCCTTGACTAAACGTTGTTAGATAGATGAGACCTCTCCAGCTGCGAGTTATACGCGCTAAATAGCACCCCGTTTAATTCAGTCGCACTTGTAACTCGAACCCGGGTGGGCGAGCTCACCACTGTGAGGTCAAGACACCAAAGCCAACGCTTGGTTCTCAGGTATTGTTATTTTGGCAACAACAGTTATAGAAAGAAGAATCAAAAGATAAATGATCCGATAGACTAAAGAAACATACTACATCAACCCATAGAACAGGTAACTGAATATGCCTCACACCACCACTATTATTCCTCACATTACCTCTGGTGTCCATAAAGCATTAGATTAGCATTACTAATAAATGATTCCTCACATTACTACTAACCTCGGTGTAGAACATTGATGCACCACGATAGTCCTTTCTCTTTACAGCTTTCTCACCACATAATTTCAGCTGGACTTTAGTATTGTTATCATCTTGCGCATCCTAAATCATGGGGAAAATTAAACCAAGTACATAAAAACATAAAATGACCAATATTTACGGAGACAAATATGTTTCCGCGTCAAGAAAGTTTAAAGTAGTTTAATGAGACAACTTCATATAAAATAAAAGATCAAACAAACGACTAAGTTTAGTTTCTGGGCACCGCGTCCAGCAGTAGATTAGATCAGCAGCAGGATGCACTCTCTTCTTTCTGTCTTTCGCCCCTGTTGCAACATAACTTAGCTGATATTTGTACCAACACCGTACGCTTGTGACCCCAGCTGTTTGGCTTTGTATAAGGCTGAGTCGAAAGGCCTTATCTCTAACAAAACAAACAACTAAGGTGCGCCTCTTTTTTTGCATCTTAACCAAGTCATACAAAGTCGAGATGAAAAAATATCAAGTTTCCCTTTTATTAAAAATAAAGCACAATATATGAAAATGTATGAAGCAAACCAAGGATTTAGCCTAATATCCAAAAATCTGCCTATAGGCAGCTAGGCGCAGCAAAAGCCACATTTATTCAGACCAAACAACAAACTAAGTAAAGAGTATCATGTCGTAGTCCACAAGCAGTTACGCAAGTAACAGGTACAACAGGAATCTGAGCTCAAAGATTTAGCATACCATCTCAGAATAGTCTACGTGATCAGCATCATAATTCATAATGCAGTTCTTGCGTTAAAAAAACATAAAGACCTTATGTTGGTAAGATTACCATCCAAGAAAGGTGCACTATATGTGGCGAAGTTGAGATTCACAATTGCAATTCACCCAAGTAGCAACATGTTTGGGTACATACTGAGACTATAATGAACAAACAGTCAACATGGATATTTTAAGCAAAGCCACTAAAGGTTTACTCACTCGGTTGCCTATGGGCATTTAAAATATTGTTTCTGCCATTGTCACCATAAAAAAAATCTTCTTACAATCATTTTAAATCCTTGGAGACCATAAAACAAAAGAAAACACATAAACACAACATTAACTTTTTTCCTCTGACTGGGACAATAAAGTAAAAGCCCCCGGTATTCCTTTTCACTAATGTTATTTGCATTTTTATAATGACAGCAAATGTCAAATTCATTGAACTGTGGTTCTGAGGCCTACATAATAAAACGATATAAAAGTGAAACAATGTGAGCATACCACTATTACGAATGCTACCTCGTGAACTATCCTAAAGAATATGCAGTAGAGTGAAACACCATTCAAGAAATTCAAGCTGGTCCCACTGAGAAAATTCTGGAGCTAATCACTTCGAAATGCTGGAACATATGGGTAGTCATGTACTTGGGCATTAGGCGTTGAGTATCTTGATGAAGAATGATCCAAGTATATAGAATTCAATTCATACCCTGGGCTTGGAACATTTTGATCTCGCATCAGCAATAATTCCTGCAACGGTCCAGTTTGATATTGTTCGAATTGGAGAAGTTAAAGGAAATAGTAATTCCACATGCTTTCTTCTTCCAGAGCTTGCTGCGATTTGTATTGGCATGGCACCACACTTTAAGTAACAGAAGGAAAAAACATTAGTGACATTATGGAATAAGAGAGGAGGTTATTATATAGCTATATTATAAGGGAAAAACTAATGTAGACCTAATCAAGAATCTCACCACTATTCATTACAAAAAAAATCTATATAACGCGACAAGTATAATAGATTAAGTTATACTGGCCATTACAAGACCCACCCACTCCGTAATGTCATTTGAGGTACTGTTTCTAAAAGTGCCAACTTCTCCCGGCCCAAAATCAAGAACATATACATTGTAAATTAATTGGAGCAAGTGAGATCTTCATATGAACTTCTAGTTCCTCATATTAGTAGGCTTATGCTTACCAAACATAAAACTATTTCCTGAAGTTAGATCAAAATCTCAAGAGTCAAGTGTCCAATCCCCTAGATAAACTGATTTAAGAAAATTGTAAGCACTATAAATGCAAGTAGGTAAAAGAATGCAAACCAAAAAAACTCACATGGCTATTTGGGATATTAGGGTCTGCACCAGCCTTTAGCAAATACTTAATGCAATCAGTTAAGCCATGGGTAGTTGCCACCACCAGGGGAGTGTCGGGATTAGTAGAATTTACATCTGCACCTGCCTGTGGATATGGATCAGACGAAATTAAAAGTTGGAGGTGCTGCAGCTTAACTTTTCATTTTTTCAACTTTTCATGAGAATAGATTAATCGCACAAAGAGAAGTAATATTTTTCCCTATACAGGATTACCCATAAATAAAGTTACATAAAGTCACAGTGAACAGACCTCGACAAGCAGCTTCACACACTTCAGTGAAATGGATTCAGGTAATCCTTCAGAAGTAGCATGTAGAGTTGCAATCAATGGTGTACCTAAAACTTCTGAAACTTTGTTTGGCTACAAGAAAAGATCAGCTTTAGTGGAAAAAATTATCTTAATATCCTATAGAATACGCCAGGTATTAATCTGGGACTAAAATGTCAACAATATAGAAGAAAATTATGAACAGACTTGTTTCCATACTGATGAATCTCCTTATTTTTATTAAGAGGTAGGGAACTATTATAGGCTGACAATTCACAGTGCATTTGTTTAATAGATGGCCAAGTCTCGGGTGCAAAGGCATTTTTTTTCCAGTTCAATCATTTATGGCATACTATTAGACAAAATAACACTTTGTTACATTGAGCAACAAACCAAATAAGAAACAGCACATGGTACACCCAGACTTTATTGATCTTATTCTTATCTCTTCGTAAGGACAGGGGATTCCTAAAGCTGTAAGATCATTTGGCATATGTATGTATCTGCTACGACATCGGCATGATGCTACAACAAAACTAAAGATCACGCGGAAAGGAAAAAAACCTTTGTAATAAAAATAGTGGACTTTAATTATTACATCTGCATGATGCTCCAACAAGACTTTGATGACACCGGCCTTCCCATAGGCAGCAGCAATATGTAGTGGTGTCCCATGAAAATAAGCTATATCAACACTAGCTCCTCTAGATAGCAACAGCCTTGCTGCTTCGTCATGCCCTAGATAAAATGCACACAGAAACACAATAAAATGTTACCGTGAAAAGGAAAAAAAAAATCTCGGACAACAACAGAATAGATTCTTAAAATTTATCGATAACTACCATTTCGACTTAGCTAGAGGACAAGCATGCGTAAATTATGATGATTATTTGATGGAGCTGTTTAGGACACACAGTGTTATAGAGAATCAAAGAGCAAGAACATGATTGTTGTCATTTTGTATAACGAGACACAATGAAAGACATTAATTCGTTTAGAAGTGATACCATCCCCTGGATGATCTCAAGATCCAAACATATGTGAGTGAGTTCCCCTGTGGTCATAAGTGGAATATAATAAAATACCAGAACTGAATGACATCTCAACCGGGGAGATGTACAAGAATTCAACATGTAAATGGAGCCACAAATCACCAAATGACATAAATGAAGAGTTGGAGACTTCCCAGTAAACAATGGCCTTTCAATCTTTCAAACATCGCAGCAAACTAGTAAATGTAAAATAGACAGAGAAAAGGCTAAATATCAGCAGAGGATACCAAATTTTGCAGCACAATGAAGAGCAACGGAGCCTGGGTCGTCTTTCTTGTTTGGATCAGCACCATGGTCGAGAAGGTACCTCACAACAGCCATTTTTCCATCCAATGCAGCAGCAGACAAAGCAGTTACACCTACCCAAAAAATGAGAAGCAAGTAAACCTGTGCAGTCACCAACATATCTCTCTCAACTAAAGGATGAATTTATAGTAAAGCTCTAACAGTGTACTCGTGCCTCATATATATAATCTACAGCTTCAGAAACTAAAATAGTGGACTTGTATAATGAATAAGCAAGGTAAAGTGAATAGTGAGATGGCCACAAGTCCACAATCCAGAGCCTAGAAAGAGAATGCATGCAGAAGTCTGATGATAACATGCAGCACTGCTTAAATGTATCTGAAACCGAGATGAATTTACTGGGATTTACATAAAGGGAGAGATTGTGCAAGTGGTAACATTGCAAAATTAAGCTCATCAGAACAGAAATTGGATAAATCTTAAGCACACACTTACCAATTTTGCTTCCAGCATTGATGTCAAAGCCAAGTTCCTCCACCATGCACCTGCACACATCCAGTCTTCCCAGGCGCGCCGCAGCCTGAAACGGCCCCAGGCCTTGGATGGACACATCGGCAAGCCACGCCTTCTCCTTCGCGTCCTTGCCGCTCGCCAACTCTTCAGCACCACCACCACAAAATCCACAGGTAAGACACATGTATAGCACTACATTACAAAGCGAAATCCGAAACACACGCGCAGACCCCATTCCGCCAAAACCCTAGCAAATGCGAGGCCGCATCGGAGGGAGCGAGCCGCGCGCCCGTACACGGCGAGACCCTTGAGAGATGGGGGCGAAGAGGAGACTGCTCACCCCTGAGGCGGCGGAGGTCGCCCTCGGTGGCCGCGTCGAAGAAGGCCGTCTGCGGAGAGTCGTTGCTGGGAAGCCCGCCGTACGGAAGCGCGCGTCGGAGAGCGCTCTCGATGCCGAGCCTCATGTCAAAGCCCGAGCCGTTCATGGTGGCCGGCGACGCTCTACTGTACTGGGGGGTGGGGGCTTCGTCTCGAACCGCCGGCGCCTCGAGCACCCCTGCTGCCGTGGGGTTTGGGGTTTATGGGAGCAGGGAGCGGAAGAAACGCCGCCGAATATTTGTTTTGTTTGGAGGATGGTTTTATATTTTATACACTTCCTCCCTCCACAAATAACTAAATTGAGTTTGTCTAGATTTAAATACTCTCTCTGACTCATATTAGTTGACTTGGATTTGTCAAAATTTGGATGAACCTATATACTAAATAGGGTCTAGATTCATTCAAATCTAGATAAATTTAAATCAACTAATATGGATCGGAAGGAGTATATTTATCTATACTAGCTGAGTGACCGCGCGTTGCTACGGGTCATAAAAATAAGATGTTATCATGCTGATATGCTTCAAGTAACCTTGTTCTCGTGACAATGGTATTATGCTACGGTGCCCATGTTTTTGGTTAAAAAAATTGTCGATCCTTGTATTACCATTCAAATATAGTTCAAGATTATTTAAAAAATATATATTAAAAAATCATCAAATTACTTTGAATTTGATCACATTATGTGAAAAGACCTAAACATAAATATTGGTTGGTAATTTGCCTACTTGTGGGGACCGCAAAAACCGGTTGCCCAAAATTCCAGACGAAAACAAAAACCTAGATGGGGTGAAAAGTCTAATTTTAGCGATTGTTGGTAGACCAAGAGAAAAGGCGTGGAAGCTTGGACGTGTTTTATTTCTACGTGAGAGTCCAAATAGGGACACTTTATGTATGGATCATGCCCGATAAGAAGGTGGATAACTCTAAGTATTTATAATGCCCAAACTCTTTTCTTTGGGATAAGATCTTATCATTTGCTCGACCTATTGTAGGGATGATATATTGTGGGATTGTGGTTGACTATGAAATATTTAGTATCAAACTTTAGTACTCCTACACCTCCTCAGCCACCACAATCTTACGTGTCGGCTTCTTGACTACTACTATACCGGTCATTCTAATCCCCAACCCCGGGTCGCTCACGCGAGGTGACCCCGGGGACACTACTAGGAAAACGTTTATAGGTAATTCACACATCCGTGGCGCACGTGCTAGTGGTGCTCCACGGGTAAAATAGACATGGCGCACTGCCCACAGGTGCCCTGCGGCTAACTGTCATAAGCGTGGCGCACATGGGGGAGGTGCGCCACGCCTATGTGTGGGCCAGAGCACATGTGGCCGTAGCACTAGGTCAAGGTGCGCTACGGATGTGCAACTTAGCCGTAGGGCACTCCGGCCTAGTGCGCTACGGGGATGTATGTTGCAGCAGCTGGGTCAACTTAGCTGTAGGGCACCAGGACATAGACAAATTAACAAACATGATTTTCTACTTTTTCTATAAAAAAAAGTCATGCCACGGTAAAATGGCCGTAACTTTTGCATACGATGTCGAAAAAAATCGTATAATATACCAAAATGACGAGAACGAGATTTCGCATCTGCTCGCAACCACCTTCGATCGTTTAACGATTTTTTAGATTTTCAAAATTCGAAAAGAATAAAAAGTTACGGTCAAAAGACCTTTTTTCCTGCAGAAAAAAAAGAGGGCAACTTACCCGTAGCGCACCACCACCTAGTGCGCCACGGATAAGCTTGGGCGGAATTCAAATTTGAATCCCCACCCCGCCCTCCTCCCTTTTCCTTTCCCCTTTTCCCTTCCTCTTTTTCCTCTCCCTTTCCCTTCTCCTTCTTCCTTCTTCCTTCTCCCTTCTTCCTTCTTCTCCTTTTCCTTCTCCTCCTTCCCCTTCTCCTCTCCTTGCAGTGACGGCGCGACGGCGGCCTCCTTCTCCTCCTCCTCGCAGTGGCAACGGGCGACGGCGGCGCAACGGTGGCCTCCTTCTCCTCCTCCTCGCAGTGACAACGGGCGACGGCGACATCCTTCTCCTCACCGACCTCCCTTCCTCCCTCTCTTCCTCCATCTCTTCCTCCCTCCCTCTCTTCCTACCTCCCTCTCTTCCTACCTTTCTCCAACCACACCCTTCCTACCACCTCGACGCCGGTGAGGACTAGAGCGGCCACGGCCTCCCGCACCTCCCTGCGGTGGTAGGTCGTGGCCACGGCCATGCTCCGGCGAGGTGACACGACGGCGGCGATGCATGGACCCGATTGCTTTTGCAATTCAAAACGAGGGTGCTTTTTGCATATTTCTTTTTGTTTTTTAAAAAACACATCCGTGGCGCACCCTGTATCCCTACCCGTGGCGCACCTGGTAGTGCGCCACGCCTATCTCGAGATAACCGTAGCGCACCAGACAGTGCGCTACGGATAAGAGATAGCCGTAGCGCGAGGCCCGTGGCGCATAGCTAGTGCGCCACGGATGCTCTTTTCAGGTGCGCCACGAATGGCCATTTTCCTAGTAGTGGGAGTCTCATCCCATCCCTATCAGCCGCCGCCACTCTCGCCCTCACCGGCAGTGGTGGCCACGCCTTGGCCGTCGAAGACGACAGGTGGGTCTCGCATGCATCGTTGAGTTCCCTTCGGGCAAGGGGACAACAGGATCGGCGCTGGTGCTACGAGCGCGGGCTCGCCGGAGTGGCGCGGGTTGGCGTGTGTTTGGGAGGCAGCGGAGGAGGAGCAGCTACGGGCAGCGTTGGTGTAGATCGGAGGCGGCTGCGTGTGTGCCCTAGGCCGTGGCGCTGTTTCTCCCGCTCCCGTGGCCAACATGTTTCTTCCATATTACACTCATTATATAACAACAGTAGTACATGTCTGTCGTGGTACAAGGCCTTTCGGCTCTTCCTCATTGACGCTGCTAGCACCCTGGGCGTTTGGTGGACGAAGATATTGCTTCAAGAATCAAGGGAGATGTTGTTAGGCTTAGTCAGTGTGGCAGGAGTGCTTTCCGACATAAACGAGGATGAGTATAGCTTCCGGGCGGGACGTACAAATGGTAGCAGCGCCTCAACGTCCAGCCCAATACGATCTGTACTTGTCCAACAACAAAGAAAAACAAAACTCTATAAATTCTCAAAGAATACTACGTACATGGGCATGCAGGGGAAAGAGCTCCACATCAATGGCGACTTTTCAGATTAGAATCGCAATTAGAATCCCTTATTTATATCTCAAATCTCACAATGGTTGCATAAACCTGAAACTGCAATAGTTCAGAGAACTGCAAACAGTGCTTCACCTAAGCGAGACGAAGAAAAAGGCCAAAGCAATGGACAAATTAAAATGGAGTCTGGAGTTTAGGAATGGGGTGGCTGTTGATTGTAATGGAAAAAGTGGCGGCCTAGCGTTATGGTGGAGAGACGATGTGGATGTTTCTGTTCGGCCATGGTGTCAGTATTACATCGACGCCAAAATTTCCTATGAGGGCAAGGTCTGGAGATTCACTAGTATCTACGGTGATCCAAGAACAGACCAGAGGCATAAAACTTGGGACGTTCTGAGGTTCTTAAGATCCCAGGACGATCTCCCGTGGATGTGTGCGGGCGACTTTAATGAGGCTCTGTCACAGGACGAGCAGATTGGCGGAAACCCGAGAAATGAAGCACGTATCCAAGCATTCAGAGACTGCCTCATGGACTATGGTTTAGCCGACTTGGGGTTCAAGGGCTATGCGTTTACTTGGAACAACCAAAGGGAGGGTGACGAAAACATTCAAGTTCGCCTCGATAGAGGAACGGCGACGACGCCGTTTCTATCCATGTTTCCTTTTACCCAAGTTGAGCATGTGGCGACAGAGGAGTCCGATCACATGGCTCTTGTCATCAGAGTAGCAGATGAGACGGCAGGAGGGCGAGTTCAAAGCAAGCGCGGTTTTAGCTTTGAAGAGATGTGGACTAAACACCAAGATTACGAGGGAATGATTGAAGAAGCCTGGAATCAACGTGATGGCCAGGTCCTTGGTATGCAGAGCTTGTGGAGACAGCTCCATGATATGTCGAGAACAATGCAAACCTGAGACTATGAGACTTTTGGTTCGGTACGGGCAGAAATCAAATCTTTAAGGAGCAAGCTCGATGATGCGCGAACTGCAGCCCTCGTCTCCGGTTCC
Source organism: Avena sativa (assembly GCA_916181665.1). Classification (NCBI taxonomy): domain Eukaryota; kingdom Viridiplantae; phylum Streptophyta; class Magnoliopsida; order Poales; family Poaceae; genus Avena; species Avena sativa. The sequence continues at coordinate 429,172,120 of OV702293.1, forward strand.
TCACTGGAGGTCCGGGAGTTAGAAATGAAACTGCATGAAATTTATGAAAAAGAGGAGATCATGTATCGCCAGAGATCGAGGCAAGAATGGTTGAAAGCGGGTGATCGAAATACTAGGTATTTTCAAAACCGTGCATCCCATAGGAAAAGGAAAAATACGGTGCGAGCACTTCGCAGAGATGATGGAACGCTGTGTAATTCGAATGAAGGAATGAGGGAGATGTCTCTGAATTTTTACCAAAATCTGTACACAACCGAGGGCTCCACTCAAGCTGATGCTGTCCTCAATTTGATCGATTCCTTTGTAACTGTGGAGATGAATGAAAAACTCACTGGAGTGTTTTCGGACAAGGAGATCGAGGAGGCCCTCTTCCAAATGGGGCCTACTAAGGCCCCGGGTCCGGATGGGCTCCCGGCTTTGTTATACCAAAGACACTGGTCTCTGTTAAAAAGCTCGGTCTGCAGGGCGGTTAGAGAATTTCTCGAGGGAAAGGAATGTCCTGTTGATTTTAATGACACAACTTTAGTGCTCATTCCGAAGGTCAAAAACCCAGAACTTCTCTCGCAGTTCAGACCCATAAGTCTCTGTAACGTGCTCTATAAAATAGCTTCCAAGGCGATTGCAAACCGGCTGAAAAAACTCCTTCCAATATTGATTTTGGAAGAACAAAGTGCGTTCGTCCCGGGGAGGCTTATTACAGACAATGTATTGATAGCATATGAATGTGTACATGCTATTCGCCAGAGGAAGAGAAAGAAGCCTCTTTGTGCGGTCAAGCTTGACATGATGAAAGCATACGACCGGGTTGAGTGGAGATTTTTAGAACTGATGATGGGGCGTATGGGTTTTTCGCAGAGATGGATTGTGATGGTTATGAGATGCATTCGGACTGCAAGCTTCTCTATTAAATTAAATGGAGGAGTCTCTGATTCTTTTGTGCCTTTCAGGGGGTTACGTCAAGGGGACCCGCTTTCACCATACTTGTTCTTGTTCTATGTGGAAGGATTCTCGGCGCTGCTACGTCAGGCACAAGTAGATAAGGAGATTGCAGGTGTGGGTTTTGGATCACACGGGCCAACTATCACGCATCTGCTGTTCGCGGACGATAGCATTGTTTTCTTGGAGGCTAGTGAAGAGAGCATGGCAGCACTCCGAGGGGTTTTGCAATCCTATGAAGCATGTTCAGGACAACGGGTGAACCTCCAGAAGTCATCCATCTTTTTTGGAAAAGGATGTACCGCTGTAGTAAAGAGTGCTCTGAAAAATCGGATTGGTATCTCTTGTGAGGCTTTATCCGAGAAATATCTGGGCCTCCCAACTGTGGTCGGGCGCAGTAAAGATGGGGCTTTTAAGCATGTGGTGGATCGATCCTGGAGTAAGCTTCAGGGTTGGAAGGGGCAGGGACTATCGATGGAGGGTAAAGAAACTTTGATCAAATCTGTCCTCCAAGCGATGCCCACATATCCGATGGGCTGTTTCTGGCTCTCAAAGAAGATGTGTAATGCTCTGAAATCTGTATCATCAAGATTCTGGTGGGGGGAAGTAGACGGCAAGAGGAAAGTCCCGTGGATTGCATGGGACAAGATGTGTCTTCCTAAGAAGAGAGGGGGGATGGGTTTTAGGAACTTTGAGGCTTTTAATCAAGCTTTGTTAGCCAAACAGGCGTGGAGGCTGCTAACAATCCCTCAATCCCTATGCGCTCGAGTCCTCCGTGCTAGATACTTTAAAGATGGTGGCATTTTGAGAGCAACATGCCCTAGTGGTGCATCATACACTTGGCGTAGTATCTTGCATGGGAGAGATCTGTTGAAGGATGGTATCATTTGGAGGATAGGGGACGGCATGGGCATCAAAGTTATGGAAGATAACTGGATCCCTAGGTCGGGCCTAAGGCGACCCTAGGGAATCAAGCCGAATAAGGAAGTCAACTATGTGAGTGAATTGCTTCTTCCTAATGGCCAGGGCTGGAATGAAGAGAAGTTGCAAGAGTTGTTTTTTGAGTGCGATGTCGAGGACATACTGAGAATCCCTGTGGGTTATGCTGGAACAGAAAACTATGCCGCATGGAACTACACCAAAAATGGGATTTTCAGCGTTAAATCGGCTTACCACTTGAATATGCAAATCAGGAACTCAAAAGCGGGAAGAGCGAGCTCATCGTTGACTCTAGAGGAACACCAAGGATGGCTAGCTCTGTGGGGAGCTGACGTACCAGGTAAAGCAAAAATACATGTTTGGAGACTCATAAAAAACGGTCTCGCGGTGGGACAGGAGCTGAGCCGAAGGCATATCAAAGATGGAGTAAACTGCATTGTGTGCAACCGGGAAGAGACCCTGCTGCATCGGTTCTGGATGTGCCCTCACTCCAGATTGACATGGGACACGGTCCGTGATCAACTGAGTCTGAAACTGATGAGCCCTGGCGCGTCGGGTGTGCAACACAGGGAACTGGCAGGTTGGATTCTCGACTGGCTTGGTGGTCTAGAAGAGAAGGAGCTGGCGATAGGGATAATGGTGTTGTATCAGCTGTGGCTAGCCAGAAACGACGCACGAGAGGAGGTGAAGATCGATGATCCGCAACATGTTGCTCGACGATCCATCCACCTGGTAGAGGAATGGTGGGCAACGAGAGAACTGAATAGAACCGAGGCACTAAGGGCGGAGGAGCACTGGCTTCCCCCTGACGTGGGCTGGCACAAGGTGAATGCGGACGGGGCTTTCATTGCGGATTCGAATATCGGAGGGTGTGGCGTGGTTCTTCGAAATCACCATGGCGAGTTCATATCAGCAGCAAGCCATTTTTTGACCTCGGTGCCGAACCCAGAAAGAGCTGAGATCATAGCCTGCAAGCATGCAGTGGAACTGGCTAAGTAGGAGGGAGTCACCAAAATCTGCCTAGAGTCTGACTGCCTGGATGCAGTGTCAAAGTTTCAGAATAAGGACAAGGATCGCTCTGTCCATAGGCCTCTTGTTGAGGAGGTGAAGGAGCTACTGAGAGGTTTTGCAGACCACTTGGTTCAGCATGTAAAGCGATCTGGCAACGAAGTCGCACATATCCTAGCTAGAGAGGGCTGCATGAATAAAGTCTGTAATGTTTGGTCGTCTGTTCCACCAGGAGTGATTGTAGACTTGTTAGCATCTGAGGGTGCGGGTTGATTAATATAAATGCAGCTTTGAATCTAAAAAAAAGGACTAATAATAATAAAGGACGAGGTGTTTCTTTCGGTCCAATATTTTTTTTGAATGTTTTGCCCTCACACCAACATACATATAACACACATGATGTCATTGAACCGGTTAGTTTTCTATTTTGTGCAACCTCGACTGAATAAACTCGGCGCAATCCCATCGTCCTCAACTAAGTTCGCCGCCCTTCGTTAGTCGTCCGTGTGAAAAAAAAGCTAGCTCCCTCGCGCTGCCGCACTCCAAGGGCTTGTGTGTCTCGCCTGCTTCTGCTTCGCTTTTGGGGATCGATGGTTTTCCAGTTCGGCGGATGGGATTAGTTAGAGGAATCGATCTGTTTTTCCTACTTGGAGCCGCCGCCCTCTTGTCCGTGTACGAGGATGGGCGGCTCGCCGCCATCAACTCAAGGATCGCTGCCGTCACAGTAACCGGAGCTTTCTGTGCCTTTGGACACTTGCTCGGCCAGAGTTGGCCTAGATCATGCATCCCTGAAGCCTCCTCGAGCCAGTTGATCGCCATGCTACTGCGTTGTTCACGGGGTTCCTAGTCCCATCCATTTTGGTCTAGGAGGTCTCGGTTGAATAATCTGTGGGTTTCGGGACGTTCGCTATATGGAGCAGGAGGTGTCTCTCTTAATTGATTTGGCGCGATGCAAGCACGGAAAATCCAAACGATCCGGAGATAAGAGGATAAGGCGATCTGGAAATGCATCCTAGCAGGCAAAGGGCAGAGGAGGAAGAAACAATCTAACGAGAGGAGATGTGAGCGGGTCGTACCAGTTTACATATAGCTGTTTTGACAAGATTATACCGAGCTTAGACTGTCAGACATTTGATTGAAAAATTAATAGATCTCGCGTTAAAGGTTGAGAGACGGAGGGCACTGGGCAGCTCATCCAGGGAGAAGATTTCTGAATTCAGTACCATGGTCTTCAACTATTTTACCACTGCGACAATGGATTTGGGGGCCTAATCAAAGGATTTGGGCAAGGGGTGAGAATTTAATCTATTCGTTGTTGTTCTTCTTCTTTGTCTTTTAGTTCTATGGTCCTCCTTCGTGTTTTACTCATGTGCTTAACCATATTGCCATGGCTAGATCAAGAGCTACAGGTGGGTCTGAGGAGTTGCTGAAGGTCTACGCCGAGATGGTTCTATCCGGGTGGAGTCTCGACTATACCTTCACTGGTCTGCTCTCCGCATGCCATAAGGTGTAGTGATTGCCATGCCATGATCAACATGATTGCCATATCATACCGTGGGATGCCAGCTGCTTCAATCAAATGAGAGATGGTACCTGTTTCTTTGCAGCGAATACTGGTAGATTTCAGTGAGGTATGTCGAGTCTTACCTTTTTTTTCTGGAAGATTCGGTGTTGTCAACTAGGCATGGGCAAAAAAATATTTATGCTTTGAAGAGTGCCTTGAGGAGATTAACGGTTCGGAGCATTATCTATTGACAAAGATTTATTCATGGACACTTTCCAGTTGATATAATATATAGTTTGTGAAGACCATAGAAATAATATTGCAATGCAAGTTAGTAAGCATTTGTTCTTTCACACTTGGAAGTTGATGATGAGCCTAAAGCATGCACATCAATTCTATTCTAAATTATTTTCCCCGAATGCAAGATCAGGAAAAGCAACAAGTCTAGGAGATACAGGAGTGATCGACCAGAATACCGCCGCAATTGCATAGTATCACAGATAAATTAGTGTCAATTTTAAATAACTGAGTCTATTTTCGACAGAGTCATAATACTCTCAGTTAGTTTATCTGTTTAATCGCATCTAAATTTTATTTGTTTCCCTGATAATGCTATATATTGCATCTTGTTAGCATTCTAAAGTTTCTCTTGGTATATGAGTAGCAAAATTGATAAAAAAAAACAAAGACCGAGCAATCGTAGAAATATGTCTAGAAAAAGATAAAAGATACCTATTCGACGTGCGAAAGTCAATTTAAAATATTCTATGATAGTTTATGATGCAAAAGTCAAAATTTGGCATTTTTAATGTTTTCTGACCAAAAGTAACCTTTTACACCCGGTGCAATGCACGGGCATGTGTGCTAGTATACTAAAATGTATCTACTTCCTCTAATTCATATTAGTTGAATTAGATTTATCTAAATTGGATATATTTAGCCATGAAAAATTTGAATCAACTAATATGGGTTAGAGGGACTAGATACATTTAAATCTAGACAAAGTCAAATCAGTTATTTCTAGATGAAGAGAGTAACAAAGAAAAAATAACGGCATCTTTTTTTTAGGGAACAGTAGACTCCATCCTCCTACTGTGAGCTTTTATTAATCATTAACTATATTTACATCGTTTAAAATAGTTTGCAGCACGAAACTAGGGGCTCATCGACCCAATTACAATAAGATCTAGAAATAAAATAATCCCTAGCTATTACATGAGCAATCTTATTACATTTTTTACCTCAATAGTTGAACTAAACATTCCCAATAACTCGTAGTGACTTAATCACGATCATTATAATCCTTTGATCATTTATGGCTTAGGTTTCCAGTTGGCCAATCAAGGCTTTTATCAATACAACATTATAGTTGTATTATAACTATCTTCTCAGTATCTCTATTTGACTAGAAGATATTATTCAATGACTATGCCTACTTGATCCAATAGGATTACTCCTTGGTAACTATCTTTAAAATCCATCCTTATGATCCTCTTTGTTACCACATATATCTTTAACAAGATTACTCTTCTATCCATTCAGGAGTGAGTTAACTCCACCAACTATTATATTGATTTGTTTCTCTTCCAACACTCTCATACTACTCACCTCTTCTTACCTCCTTCTCTAAAGTCTTTAATGAAGGGAATATGTCCGAGAGGCAATAATAAAGTGGTTATTATTGTATTCCTTGTTTATGATAAATGTTTATTTTGCATACAATAATTGTATTAATATGGAAACGTTAATACATGTGTGTTTAATAAACAAATAGAAAGTTCCTAGTTATGTCTCTCTCATAAACTAGCTCGTTGATTAACAAGATGATCAAAGGTTTCCTGATCATGGACATTGGATGTTGTTAATAACGAGGTCACACCATTGTTGGAATGATATGATGAACATTCACCTGAAGTATAGCATTACGATCAAGGTAATTGTGTTTATATTGCTATAACATCATATGAAGTACTCTTAGTCCTTAGACCATGAGATTATGTCAATCACTAACACCGGAAGAGTATCTTGATAACATCAAACGTCACACCGTAACAAGGTGACTATAAAGATGGGTTCAGTGCTACGAAGGTGTTATGTTGAGGCTCATGGGTCAAGAGTGGAATTTTTCCATCCCGATGACGGAGATATATACACTGGGCCCTGTCGGTGATATCACATTAGTTAGCTTGCAAGCAAGTAATTTGATCACTAGAATGTTATATCACGGGAACAAGAAAAGAGTACATGTTGGTAACGAGATCAAACTAGGTATGGAGATACCGATGATCGAATCTCGGACATGTAATATATCGTGAGACAAAGGAATTGAGTTACATGCGTATAAGGTTCACATGATCACAGAAGTCATCGTTGAATATGTGGGAGTCAGTACGGATCTGCAGGTCCCGCTGCTGATTATTGATCAGAGAGGGGTCTCGATCATGTCTACATTATTCGTGAACCGTAGGGTGACACACTTAAGGGATACCGACACCATTTGGAGCAAATAATATGCCAGAGAAAGAAAAAGGAAAGCGCAGGAATTTATTTCACTAGACATCGAAACTGTTTCGGTTGAAATTGCTGAAACTGGTTCTGCATATGAAATTGAATACTAGCAAGGGGTTTTATGTGAATTTTGTTAATTAAAGTAATTAACAAAATTCTGAATAAATAAGTAAAAGAGTTTTATTTAAATGAGAGATTGCATTAAATTTGGTGGAAATTTAATGCATGTGAGTGGATTTTTGAGTGGAGGCTCTTTTATGGGAGTGGAGGCTTTTCATTTTGAGTGGGAGCTCCACCCACATGAATGTGGAAGAGGTGGGGCAGCCCACCATGGCTGGGCGCATAGCCCCTTGGGTGCCCCCCTCTCCTCCTCTCAAAGCACACCTCCTCGCGAAGGATCTCTATCCCCCCTTTAGAATTCTCCCATGGTCTCGGATCAGCGAGATGCATGTTCCCAGTGGATTTTTCTGAAAGGATTTGTTGCTTTCGCTGCTTCACTGGAGCGAGGGCGCGGAGTTTGTCGGGGTACCCGGACGTGTGTGCGATCACGGATGCACCACTACTTTGCGGTGCTAGACTTGATGGCGCTGGACCGGCTGGACCAGGTGGACTTCATCACGATCTTGAGATCGGCAAGCGTTCGACTACATCATCAACGAGTACAACCTTGTTAACACTATTCGGACTTCGAGGGTATGTATTCCATGGATGTATATCCAACGGTTGCTTGTATCTAGTAGATAGATCTTGGTACTTAGTTGTTCCCATCGTAGGAAAAAATTTATTTTCTATGCTGCGAACCCTACAGTGGTATCAGAGCCGGATCTATGCGTAGATGCTTTGCATGGGTAGTACACATATGAGTATGTGGGCGATGATTATCATTTTATTGCTTCTTAGTTGTACTTTGGATATTGGTGGCATGGTGGGATGAAGCGGCCCGGACAAACTTTACATGTCCTCGCACATGAGACCTGTTCCACGCTTGACATACAACTAGTTTTGCATAAGCGTCTAGCGGGTGTCTGACTCTCCTACTATAGTCAATATCTAATTTGTAACAAGTTATCAACAATTTGGTTATCCTTGTTGTGGTTCATGTTCATAGGTAAGAACGGTTCTATCTTCGAAAGTCCTAAGCCACATAAAGCTTGCAATAGATAAATTAGAGACTGCTAGTTTAGATTGTTGCTGGGCTAGTGTCATGATATGGTGATGTTGCAAGTAAAAGTATAAGTCAATACTCTTACAACACACAAAACGTATAAGTTCCATAGACATTGGTCTTACACATAAAGGTATGATAATGATCACACCACAATGCACATGATGGAGATCAAGTGTAAGAACCATATCATTCCACTTATTAACATGTGATGTTTGTTGCATCTTATATTGCTAGTTTGATGTTTTATTAGCATAATAAGATGACCCCTCATTTAAATATCAAGATAAAAATGTGTTCTTCCTTAAGTATGCACCGATTATGTTTCGTCGCTCCAAGACATCACGTGATGATCGGGTGTTCTTGGATCCACGATCATATTTTGGGTGTAAGACAGTTACACATGCAAATACTAAGGTTCTTACTTGGCGAGCCTAGCATGTATAGACATAGCCTCGGAATGTAGGGTTTCGTAGCATGGAAAACAAAAAATTTCTACCGCATACAAACAAACAAGCCAAGATCTATCTACTAGATTGTAGCAACGAGTCGATAGAATAACTCACCCTTGAAGATTCCAAAGTGTTTAACGAGAGCGGATTCTCGTGGGTGATGTAGTCGTACTCTTTCCGATCTCAAGATCGCGTAGACGATCCTTCCGGCATTGCGTTCCGGCAGCGCTCCCGCAGTCGGTCACACGTTCGGTACTCGACGAAGACCTTCCTCTCCCTTGTTCCAGCAGGCAGCGGAGGTTGTAGCACTCTCCTCGCGATCTCGCAGGGCTTCGCCTTAAGCCGGAGCGAGTATGGTGGAGTATGAGAGAGTCCCTCGGTGTTCTAGGGTTTAGACACACCAAGGAGGGGGCAAGCCGACGGCTAGGGATTATCTAGACGACGGCTAGGGTTTGCCCTAGGGCCGGCGGCGGCTATGGAGGCGGCGGCGGCTTGGGGCTAGGGTTTGGAGGAGAGGATCTTGTGTGTCAAGGAGGGGAGCCCTGCCCCTCCTTATATAGGTGGAGGGGGCCGGCCGGCCAAGGGGAGGGAGAGGAGTCCCTCCCCAACTCGGCTTGGGTGGGCGCCGCCGGTTGGAGGAGGGAACTCCTCCCCAACTCAGTTTCCCACTCCTCCTCTTTTCCTCTTTCCAAATTTAGCCGTTTGACTTTTCAAACTAGCTGTTTGACTTTTCAAACTAGGATTTGAATTAATCCTTTATTTGGTTCAGCGATGACACTTAGTACATGATGCAATCATACCAACTTGATACAACACATTCATGTACCCTTCCCCTCCGGAGTGCCGGACATTCCGGAACATTCTAGAACATTCTTGATGAAAACATCGGAACCATTCCCCAACTCCGAAACGGGACTTTCCTTATATGAATCTTATTCTCCGGACCATTCCGGATCTCCTCGTGATATCCCGAATCCCATTCGAGACTCCGAACAACATTCGGTCTCTTTCTCATCATTCCATAACTACTCAAACAACGTCGAATCCTTAAGTGTTTCTCCCTACGGTTCGTGAATTATGCGGACATGATCGAGACACTTCTCCGAACAATAACCAATAGAGGAATCTGGAAATTCATATGGCTCCCACATATTTCTATGATTACTTTGCGATCGAATGAACCACTTACATACGATATCAATTTCCCTTTGTCTCACGATAGTTTACTTATCCGAGGTTATGATCGTCGGTATCTCTGCATACCTATTTCAACCTCGTTACCGATAAGTACTCTTTTCTCGTTCCCGTGATATGTGATCCCTTGTGAGCCAGTCACATGCTTGCAAGCTAATTGGATGACATTTCACCGAGAGGGCCCAGAGTATATCTATCCGTCATATGGATAGACAAATCCCACTCTTGATCCATGTGTTTCAACCAATACTTTCCGAACACTCAATGCCACCTTTATAGCCACCCAGTTACGGTGTGGTGTTTGATGTCATCAAAGCATCCATCCGGTAAAGGTGATATGCATGATCGCATGGTCGAAGGAATTAGATTACTATGTATCAGAAAGCATATAGCAATTGAACTATTAAAATAACTTGATCTTTATGCTACGCTTATCTATAGGAGTTATACCATCATATCATTCTCCTAACGATATGATCTTGTTGTTAATCACATCTCAATGTTCATGATAGGGAAACCACAATCATCCATTAACCAACAAGCTAGTATTATATAGAGGCTTTACTAGGGACTTCAAATTAAGTTCACAAATCACACAAGTATTAATGTTTCCTTGTTAATACTATTATAGCATGAATGTAAACATTTATCATAAACACAAAGATATAATAATAACTACTTTTATTATTGCCTCTAGGGCATATCTCCAACAGTCTCCCACTTGCACTAGAGTCATCTAATCTAGATTACATGGTAATATACCGAACACCCATGGCAGTTTGGTGCTGGTCATGTTTTGCCCTCGGGAGAGGTTTAGTCAACGGATCCGCCACATTCAGATCTATGTGTACTTTGCAAATCTTTATATCCCCATCTTGGATATGTTCTCGAATAGCGTGAAAATGTAGTTTGATGTGCTTCAGCTTCTTGTGTGACCTTGGTTCTTGCGCATTGGCTATGGCGCCCATGTTATCACAATATATAGACATTGGGTCCAGCGCACTAGGAACCACACCCAGCTCTGTAATGAACTCTTTCATCCATATCGCTTCTTGTGAAGCCTCCGAAGCAGCCATGTATTCCGATTCAGTTGAAGATCTCGCCACAACGCTTTGCTTTGCACTCCTCCAGCTAACTGCTACACCATTCAAAATAAATACGTATCCAGATTGTGATTTAGAATCATCTGGATCGGTGTTCCAACTAGCATCAGTGTAACCATTAACAACGAGCTGTTCATCACCTCCATAAGAAAGAACCATATCCTTAGTTCTTCTCAAGTACTTAAGGATGTTTTTGACCGGTGTCCAATGATCCACTCCTGGATCACTTTGATATCTGCTAGTTAGACTAACAACATATGCAATGTCGGGTCTAGTACATAGCATGGCATACATTAGAGATCCTATGGCTGAGGCATAGGGAGTCTTTCTCATCCTTTCTCTATCTTCTGCCGATGTCGGACTTTGAGTTTTGCTCAAGGTCGTATTGGGCAACATGGGTAAGAACCCTTTCTTGCTATATTCCATTCCAAACCTCTTTAGAACTTTGTCCAAATATGTACTTTGTGACAATGATATTTGACGTTTCGATCTATCTCTATAAATCTTTATGCCTAATATGTAAGTTGCTTCGCCAAGATCCTTCATTGAAAAACTATTATTCAAATATTCCTTGACACTATTAAGAAGGTTTACATCATTCCCAATTAATAATATGTCATCTACATATAGTATTAAGAATGCTACAGAGCTCCCACTCACTTTCTTGTAAATACAAGCTTCTCCATAAGTTTGTATAAAACCAAAACTTTTGATCACCTTATCAAAACGTTGATTCCAACTTCAGGATGCTTGCTTCAATCCATAGATGGGCCGTTGAAGTTTGCATACCTTGTTAGCATCTTTAGGATCAACAAAACCTTTGGGTTGCATCATTGTAAGATCCCTCCTTTGTAAAGGAAAAGATCCCTGTGATTGCAATGCTAGTCCCTGGATCAATGCTAGCATCCACAGTTTAAGATGAAGTACACAGATACAAAGGTCGTTTATTACAGTCATTCCAGAGATAAAACATAGTCTTTTACAACTCATGGACAAAGGCCTAATACAAGAGTTTATGGAATATGTAAATAAACATAAGTCTTCATCTTCATGTGCCACAGGCAAGCATGTTGAGTGTAGACTCATGACTCCTAATCATCATCAGAATAACCTGCAACATTACAAGTTACAGCCACAGAGGGTCAATACTTTGGAATAGTATTGGCAAGTGATACCTTAGTATATTTTAAGTGGACTATAATACTATATGCATTTGGCTGGTGGAGCTTAGGCTTGCATTGCTCAAAATAGATTTTTCCCTACATTTTTGAAAATACTAAGTTTTTGTAAGGCACAAAACACCCAAGGCATCTACCAATCAAAGACTGAAGATCCACTCAGGGCATCTACCAATCAAGGACTGAAGATCCTTTTAACCCTTGTTCACCCACAAGTTTTATTTAGAAATTGGAGTGATGAGATTCTTGAAGTTTCCATGTCTTGATGCTCAAATTGTCCTTTACCAGGGACATGGCTAAGTACTTAGGTTTTACACTCTGCAGAGGTGGTGCACTTTCCCCACAAGACTTGGTTTCCCAAGACAAGATCCTTCAGTAGCCTTTCCTTAGTCAAATGGACGCGCTCCAACCTATCATCCCATCTACCACCCACTGTCCAAGAGACTAAGTTCTAGCATCCTAAGATCATGGCAGAGCCCATAATGCCAAGTGGTTGCACTTGAAGCTCCTCAACATTTGACATCTCAAATCTCTTTGTTCCTGGGTGGCCATCCACAAGTGAGATACACAAGCCAAGTCCATGGCCTTGTGAACCACTCAACATAAACCATTCCTTCCATTCCACCCAGGTGATTCATTAACTTAGTTGTTTTGTTAAAATAAAACACAAGTCCAAAGACTTAGAATAATTTTTCAAAATGTGAATATATAAACCACCCTTGTTTTCTAGTAGCTAGGCTAAGCATGATAGTATTAGGATTCTTGACTTAGGTAATTTTCACTAAGGTTTCACCTAATAGGTTTTCCCATAGCATAGTTTATACTTAGCAAAAAACCATGCAAGTCCTATAATTGGAAAAAATAATACTAATGCATAGATAAAATATAGGAATGGAATATTCATGAAGATATCACTTGCCTTGGTAGTGTGGAGAGTAGCACTCGTCACAATCACAATCACTAGCAAAATCTACACACAAAGTTGTAGCACACAATTACACACAAATATATACAAACAAAGATATTATGAATGCATGCATGCATGAATCTACCAGGTGGTGATTTTTTGAAAATTCTACCAAGCAAGTGCATGTTTACAGAATCTAAACAAGTCACAAAGTAACCAAGACAAACTTATTTAACCCTAAAACAAAATACTAAACTAAATCTATACTCAAAAAGGCCTCAAACAAGTTTCTGCAATTTAAGCCAAACTAATGGTTACTATTTGCTAAACAAAAAGGATAGGCAGATAGGTCTTGTTTTACTGAATCCAACGGTATAAAGTTTGCAAAAATCCAACGTGGAATTCAAAAGATATAGGCATTTGAATTTGGATCAAATTTTCTGGTTTTAAATCTATTTTCAGACCTAACCCTAGCCACGCGTCACTGTCTAATTGGTCGGTACCGGTTCGTCTGGATCGAGTGATACAGACCGCTGGATTTAAAGGGGCAGGTGCGGCTCAGATCAACGCGTACCCCTTCGATTAGTCATTCTATCCAAGCCACCAGATGCAGATCTAACGGTTCCTATTGCCCTGGCCAAAATCTGGCGGCGGAGCGGTGGCTACCGGCGGCGGAACGGTCGGTCGACGACGGAGGCGACGATGCAGGAGGCGAGTGAGAAAGAGGAGTAGCTCACCGGGCTCAGGGGGTCACGGTGATGCTCGTCGTACTCGCGGTTGGTCAAGGGGCGCTCGGGTTCAGCCGCGATTCCTCGACGGAGTGGAGGACAGCGTCGATGCGTCGGGTGGTCGTCGTGGACGTCGCTGTGAATCACCCCAAGGCAAGGCGAAGACACGGTTAGATTCACAGAGTCGAGAGAGAGTCGTGTGCGTGATCTACAAGGCGCGGGGCGGTCTGGGCTTACCACTAGAGCTCGCCGGAGTTCGTACAGAAGACGGTGGCGGCCAGTCGACGATGCTGCCGGAGCTACGGTTCATGCGAGGGCAAACGAAATGTGTTAAAAGAAGCGCAGAGATTCACGGAACCAGTTTGCAAGAACGATAGGCAGAGGGGAGCTCAGAACTCACCAGAATTCGCCAGCGCAGTCGTCGGAGACGGCGGGGCTACAGAGAGTAATGCTCGCAGCCTGGTGGCGCTCTGGGTTCGGGGTTTGAGGGAGAAGAGAGAGGGGGGAGAGGGGATTCTTATAGCCTGGTCACGAGCGAGAATTACTCGGCCATTTAATCGAATTAACGCCGCGGATTAAACACAGAAAACGCCCGCGCTGATTTGGGGATGAACTGGTCGTGCGGGGGAGACGATGCTGACGTGGAGGAGGCCCGCTTGTCAGCGAGGTGCGCGGAGTAGAAGTGGGGCCTGGCTGTCAGCGTCTGTTTGCGTGTGCTTGCGCGTGAGAGAAGAAAAGGAAGGTCCCTGGGTGGGCTTGCTGGGCTCGATTTGCTGCTGGGCCAGAACTCTGCCGCGCGGCCTTTTTCTTTTGAGAATTCCTTTTCTTTTTCTAATTCCATTTTTCTGAATTGATTTTGATATGAATTCAAATCCTTTTGAATACAAACTGCTTTGGGAATTTTTGCAGGGTTTTGTGGGTTCAAAAACAGTCATTTTAACTAAGTGGTTACCTTGCAAGGCTTGGTCAAGCTTGGGTTTTGAAATAAACAGAGACTTTGTATCTAGTTTGAAAATGTTTGGAATAGGGTTTGAAAATATTTCTAAAATGGAAACTTGGGTTTAAATGCTATACCTAATCATTCCAACCATGGAGGCAAGCAAACAAGTTCATAGACAATCAAATCTCAAATGGTGATGGCCAATTGAGACAATTTGCGCACATGAAATCATAGCCTAAGTTTATGCATCTAAATGATTTTGAGAAAAACCCTATATGAATGAAAGATGCAAGGATGATATGAATGAGTTTTGAAACATGATTTTTGGGATGTTACAATCATATACAACTCTTCATCAATGTCTCCATTGAGGAATGCTGTTTTGACATCCATCTGCCATATCTCATAATCGTAATATGCAGTGATTGCTAACATAATCCTCACAGACTTTAGCTTCGCTACTGGTAAGAAAGTCTCATCGTAGTCAACTCCTTGAATTTGTCGAAACCCTTTTGCGACAAGTCGAGCTTTATAGACAGTAACATTACCATCAGCATCTGTTTTCTTCTTGAAGATCCATTTGTTCTCGACAGCCTTCCGGCCATCCGGTAAGTCCACCAAAGTCCATACTTGGTTTTCGTACATGGATCCAATCTCAGATTTCATGGCTTCTTGCCATTTATTGGAATCTGGGCTCATCATCGCTTCCTCATATGTCTCAGGGTCATCGGTGTTGTCCACCAACATGACACTCATAACGGGATCATACCAATCTGGAGTGGTACGAGTTCTCGTTGACCTGCAAGGCTCCGTAGCAACTTCAACCGAAGTTTCATGATCATCATCATTAGCTTACTCTCTTATTGGTGCAGGCACCACAGGAACTTCTTCCGGTGCTGCGCTACTCGCAATTTCGAGAGAAGGTTCAACAACCTCGTCAAGTTCTACTTTCCTTCCAGTCACTTCTTTCGAGAGAAATTCCTTCTCTAGAAAGGATCCATTCTTGGCAACGAAGATTTTGCCTTTGGATCTATGATAGAAGGTATGCCCAATAGTTTCCTTCGGGTATCCTATGAAGACGCATTTTTCCGCTTTGGGCTCAAGCTTGTCCGGCTGTAACTTCTTTACATAGGCTTTGCACCCCCAAACTTTAAGGAACGACAATCTAGGTTTCTTCCCAAACCATAATTCATACGGTGTCGTTTCAACAGATTTAGACGGTGCCCTATTTAAAGTGAATGCGGCTGTTTCTAATGCATAACCCCAAAATGATAGCGGTAAATCTGTAAGTGACATCATAGAACGAACCATATCTAAGAGAGTTCGATTACGACGTTCGGACACACCATTACGTTGTGGTGTTCCCGGCGGTGTCAATTGTGAAAGTATTCCGCATTTCTTCAAATGCTCGCCAAACTCGTAACTTAGATATTCACCTCCACGATCAGAACGTAGAAATTTAATCTTCTTGTTACGTTGATTCTCTACCTCACTTTGAAATTCCTTAAACTTCTCGAAAGTTTCGGACTTATGTTTCATGAAATAGATATACCCATATCTACTCAAGTCATCCGTGAAGGTAAGAACATAACGATAACCACCGCGCGATGCTACACTCATTGGACCACACACATCGGTATGTATGATTTCCAATAAGTCCGTAGCTCGCTCCATCATACCAGAAAATGGAGTCTTAGTCATTTTACCCATCAGACATGCTTCGCATCTATCAAGTGATTCGAAATCAAGGGATTCAAGAAGTCCATCGGAATGGAGTTTCTTCATACGCTTCACTCCAATGTGACCAAGACGACAGTGCCACATATAGGTCGAGTTATCGCTCGATTTCAAACGTTTAATCTCAATGTTATTAATATGTGTATTTCCACTATCGAGATTCAACAAGAATAGACCATCTATCAAAGGTGCATGTGCATAAAACATATTACTCATATAAATCGAACAACCATTATTCTCAGACTTGAACAAGTAACCGTCTCGCAATAAACAAGATCCTGATATAATGTTCATGCTTAACGCAGGCACCAAATAACAATTATTTAAGTGTAAAACTAATCCCGATGGTAGATGAAGGGGTAGCATGCCGACCGCGATCACATCAACCTTTGATCCGTTTCCAACGCGCATCGTCACCTCGTTCTTCGCTAGCTTCCGTTTATTCTGCAGCACCTGTTTCGAGTTACAAATATGAGCAATCGAACCAGTATCAAATACCCAGGCACTACTACGAGTACTAGTGAGATACACATCAATAACATGTATATCAGATATACCTTTCTTCTTGATGTTGCCGTTCTTCAAATCCGCCAAGTACTTTGGGCAATTCCGCTT
Source organism: Avena sativa (assembly GCA_916181665.1). Taxonomy (NCBI): domain Eukaryota; kingdom Viridiplantae; phylum Streptophyta; class Magnoliopsida; order Poales; family Poaceae; genus Avena; species Avena sativa. The sequence goes on from OV702293.1 coordinate 429,189,034, forward strand.
CTAGTGACCTTCTCCCTTGCAGTAAAAGCACTCAGTATCAGGCTTAGGTCCAGCCTTGGTCTTCTTCGTCGGTGTGGTAACTTTCTTACCACCCTTCTTGAAGTGTCCCTTCTGCTTAGACTTGCCTTTCTTGAATTTGGTGGTCTTATTGACCAACAACACTTGGTGCTCTTTCTTGATCTCCACTTCTGCAGATTTCAACATGGCAAAGAGTTCTGGCAACATCTTGTTCATGTTTTGCATGTTGTAGTTCATCACAAAGTTCTTGTAACTTGGTGGCAGTGATTGGAGGACACGATAAATCCCCAAAGCATTGGGAATCACTATACCCAAGCTTTGAAGTTTGTTTGCGTGCCCAGACATCTTAAGCACATGCTCGCTGATGGAGCTGCCCTCTTCCATCTTGCAGTTAAAGAACTTTTCAGAAGCCTCATAGCTTTCAATTGCCGCATGAGTCTCAAAGATCAATTTGAGATCCTCGACAATATCATATGGGTCTGAATTCTCAAACCTTTTCTGAAGCTCCGATTCTAAACCATACAAGATAGCACACTGAACTGTGGAGTACTGAGTCTTCCGAGTGAGGTAAACATTCTTTACTTCATCGGCGGCATCAGCTGCAGGTGGGTCACCCAGCGGTGCATCCAGCACATAGGTCAAATTACCAGCTGTGAGGACAATCCTCAAATTGCGGAACCAATCCGCGAAGTTGCTTCCATTGTTTTTCAACTTTTCTTTCTCTAGGAACGCATTAAAATTGATGGTAGGGGCTGCCATTGATCTACAACATATTTGCAATAGTTTAGACTAAGTTTATGACAAATTGAGTTCAAATTAATAAATTTAATCTAGGTGAACTCCCACTCAAAACAATATCCCTCACATTGTTTTAGTGATCACACGAACCAAATCCACCACATCAACACCGATCATCACGAGAGTTGATATAGTTTCAATGGCGAACAATCGACATGTTCATCATATCTACTATTTGATTCATGCTTTACCTTTCGGTGATCCGTGTTCCGAGACCATGTCTGTACATGCTAGGCTCGTCAAGATCAAACCTTAGTTTCCGCATGAGCAAATCTGGCTTGCTCACGTTGTATGCACTTGCAGAATCTAACACACCCGATCATCACGTGGTGCTTCGAAACAACAAGCTTTAGCAACGGTGCTAACTAAGGGTGAACACTTTATGACTTGAAATTCATGTGCATGAGGGATCATCTTATAATGCTACCGTTGTCTACTAAGCAATACAAGATGCATAAAGGATTAACATCACATGCAATTCATAATATGTGATATGATATGGCCTTTCTTCTTTGTGCTTCCGATCTCCATCTTCTAGCACGAACATGATATCCATCATCACCGGCATTGCATCAAGGTCAATGACGCTTCTCCATGGTTGTCGTCCACCGGCTTCAACTATTACAACTACTTTGAATAGACATGCGGGTCGTAACAGAAATTAAAGACAACCATATGGCTCCTGCCGGTTGCCAACTTACAATAAGGAACATTGCATACATCAAATATAATCACAATCATGGCCATATCACATCACAACACACCCCTGCAAAACAAAGTTAGACACCTCTACTTTATTTGCATGTTTTACGTGGTTTGGGGCTTTCAATAAGTGTCGTTCTAACTTACGAACATGAACCACAACATTGATACTAGTATTGTTAATCACCCGTTGTAAATTGGATCTTAACTATGCTAGGAGAAACAGGCACCCGCAAAGCCACTTATGCAATACAAGTTGCATGTCAAGCGTGGAGCAAGTCTCATGAACGATGTCATGTAAGGTTAGCCCGGGCCGCTTCATCCCAACATCCCGCAAGATGCAAAGTACACAAGAAGCAACCGACAATAAAAGCATCAACGCCCACAGTGACCATTGTGTTCTACTCGTGCAACAGATCTACATATAGACACGGCTCTGATACCACTGTAGGGTTTCGTAGCATGGAAAACAAAAATTTCTACCGCATACAAACAAACAAGCCAAGATCTATCTACTAGATTGTAGCAACGAGTCGATAGAATAACTCACCCTCGAAGATTCCAAAGTGTTTAACGAGAGCGGATTCTCGTGGGTGATGTAGTCGTACTCTTTCCGATCTCAAGATCGCGTAGACGATCCTTCCGGCGTTGCGTTCAGGCAGCGCTCCCGCAGTCGGTCACACGTTCGGTACTCGACGAAGACCTTCCTCTACCTTGTTCCAGCAGGCAGCGGAGGTTGTAGCACTCTCCTCGTGATTCCGGCAGCAGAACGGCGTGGTACCGGAAGTAGAGGGGAGATCTCGCAGGGCTTCGCCTTAAGCCGGAGCGAGTATGGTGGAGTATATGAGAGTCCCTCGGTGTTCTAGGGTTTAGACACACCAAGGAGGGGGCAAGCCGACGGCTAGGGATTAGCTAGACGGCGGCTAGGGTTTGCCCTAGGGCCGGCGGCGGCTATGGAGGCGGCGGCGGCTTGGGGCTAGGGTTTGGAGGAGAGGATCTTGTGTGTCAAGGAGGGGAGCCCTGCCCCTCCTTATATAGGTGGAGGGGGCCGGCTGGCCAAGGGAAGGGAGAGGAGTCCCTCCCCAACTCGGCTTGGGTGGGCGCCTCCGGTTGGAGGAGGGAACTCCTCCCCAACTCGGTTTCCCACTCCTCCTCTTTTCCTCTTTCCAAATTTAGCCGTTTGACTTTTCAAACTAGCTGTTTGACTTTTCAAACTAGGATTTGAATTAATCCTTTATTTGGTTCAGCGATGACACTTAGTACATGATGCAATCATACCAACTTGATACAACACATTCATGTACCCTTCCCCTCCGGAGTGCCGGACATTCCGGAACATTCTAGAACATTCCCGATGAAAACACCGGAACCATTCCCCAACTCCGAAACGGGACTTTCCTTATATGAATCTTATTCTCCGGACCATTCCGGATCTCCTCGTGATATCCCGAATCCCATTCGAGACTCCGAACAACATTCGGTCTCTTTCTCATCATTCCATAACTACTCAAACAACGTCGAATCCTTAAGTGTGTCTCCCTACGGTTCGTGAATTATGTGGACATGATCGAGACACTTCTCCGAACAATAACCAATAGAGGAATCTGGAAATTCATATGGCTCCCACATATTTCTACGATTACTTTGCGATCGAATGAACCACTTACATACGATATCAATTTCCCTTTGTCTCACGATAGTTTACTTATCCGAGGTTATGATCGTCGGTATCTCTGCATACCTAGTTCAACCTCGTTACCGATAAGTACTCTTTTCTCGTTCCCGTGATATGTGATCCATTGTGAGCCAGTCACATTCTTGCAAGCTAATTGGATGACATTTCACCGAGAGGGCCCAGAGTATATCTATCCGTCATATGGATGGACAAATCCCACTCTTGATCCATGTGTTTCAACCAATACTTTCCGAACACTCAATGCCACCTTTATAGCCACCCAGTTACGGTGTGGTGTTTGATGTCATCAAAGCATCCATCCGGTAAAGGTGATATGCATGATCTCATGGTCGAAGGAATTAGATTACTATGTATCAGAAAGCATATAGCAATTAAACTATTAAAATGACTTGATCTTTATGCTATGCTTATCTATAGGAGTATGTCCATCATATCATTCTCCTAACGATATGATCTTGTTGTTAATCACATCTCAATGTTCATGATAGGGAAACCACAATCATCCATTAACCAACAAGCTAGTATTATATAGAGGCTTTACTAGGGACTTCAAATTAAGTTCACAAATCACAAAAGTATTAATGTTTCCTTGTTAATACTATTATAGCATGAATGTAAACATTTATCATAAACACAAAGATATAATAATAACTACTTTTATTATTGCCTCTAGGGCATATCTCCAACACGGAACACGTACTGAAAGGTTAAGCATGAGTTATATGGAAGATATGATGCCCATTTGATGCTCGCCTTTGAAGCTACACCGACTCACGTGATGATCGGACTTGGTGTAGTAGATTTGGTTCATGTAATCACCAAAAAGACACGAGGGATGTCGTTTTTGAGTGGGAGTTTATTTCTAATTTGGATTAGTAGAACTCAATTTATCATAAATTAAATCAAAGTGAATTTGCATAATTTGTTGTAGTCATTGGCATTCGTTCACCACCTTATGCTTAGTTGTATTTGAGATAATAGAACTATAGAATTCTGGATATTTACTTTACGAACTGGTATCGTATTGTGTTGAGTGTCAATCTAAAGTTTAAAGTCCTATTGCAAACTTTCAGCAAACTCTGTTTACTCCATGAAATTTAATAATTGGTATTAAATCGAGAGTAACAACTCCAGTATTAGTATCTTAAGTATCATGTTTTGCCTCCATGATTCTTGATGTTTTAATATCAAGTTTATCTAGGAGCTAAGAGAATTGTTTTAGAAACCATCATGTGTGGCAGATATAACGATATCTGAAATAATGTTTTGGTTGCAATATGATAGAGTATAATGTATGTTCTCATATTGGAAGAGAATTTCCGTAGGTTGGAGATGCTAGTGAAGGGAATATGTCGTGCGAGGCAATAATAAAGTTGTTATTATATATATTCCAAGTATATGATAGATGTTTATTTTGCATGCTATAATTGTATTAATACGGAAACGTTAATACATGTGTGTTTAATAAACAAACAGAAAGTTCCTAGTTATGCCTCTCTCATAAACTAGCTCGTTGATTAACAAGATGATCAAGGTTTCCTGATCATGGACATTGGATGTTGTTAATAACGAGGTCACAACATTAGTGTAATGGTGTGATGAACATTCATCCGAAGTATAGCATTACGATCAAAGTCATTGAGTTTATATTGCTATAACAACATATGAAGTGATCCTAATCCTTTGACCATGAGATCATGTCAATCACTAACACTGGAAGAGTATCTTGATAACATCAAGCGTCACACCGTAACAGGGTGATTATAAAGATGGGTTCAGTACTACTAAAGTGTTATTTGAGGCCCATGGATCGAGAGTGAAATTTTTTCATCCAGATAATGAATAGATATGCTCTGGGCCCTCTCGGTGATATCACACTGATTAGCTTGCAAGCAAGTGACTTGATCACTAGAATGTTATATCACGGGAACAAAAAAAGAGTACATGTCGATAACGAGATCAAACTAGGTATGGAGATACCGATGATCTAATCTCGGACATGTAATATATCACGAAACAAAAGGATTAAGATACTAGCGTAAAAGGTTCTCGCGATCGCAAGAAAGTCATCGCTGAATGTGTGGGAGTCAGTATGGACCTCCAGGTCCCCCTTCTGATTATTGATCTGAGAGGAGTCTCGATCATGTCCGCATTATTCGTGAACCATAGGGTGACACACTTAAGAGACACCGACATCCATTTGGGACAAAAGTTTCATGCCAGAAAGAATAACAAGCGCAGGAATTTATTTCACTAGATACCGAAACAGGTTTTCGGATGAAATTGCAGAAAGTGTTTTTGCGTGTGAAATGAAATACTAGCAAGGGGTTATATGTGAATGTTTGTCATTAAGTTAATTGACAAAATTCTGAATAAATAAAAGGAGTTTTATTTAATGAGAGTTTGCATTAAATTTGGTGGAAATTTAATGGGAATTTGAGTGGGTGAATTGAAAGACATTTGTGTGAGTGGAGTGTCCACCCACATGAATGAAGGAGGGGAGGGGGCAGCCCCCATGGCCGGCGACCACCCCCTTGGGTGCCCCCCTCCTCCTATAAAAGGATCCCTCCTCGTCTCTCTCACTCACACCTCCTCGTGAAGGATCTCTCTCCCCCTCTAGTATTTATCCCCCATGGTCTCGGACTAGCGAGATACATGTTCCCGGTGGCTATTCGGCAAGAAAGAGTTGTGCTTCCGCTGCATCGCTGGAGCGAGGAGGCAGAGGTTGCTCGGTGCCTCGGACGTGTGTGCGAGCACGGATGCGCCGCTGATTTGTGGTACTAGGACTTCCTCTCGATCTTGAGATCGGCAAGAGATCGTCTACATCAACCACGAGTTTAACTTGTTAAGCTTTGTCGGTCTTCAAGGGTATGTTATGTACGGATGTACATCCGCCCGTTGTTCGTATCTAGTAGATAGATCTTGGTACATAGTTGTTCCCATCATAGGAAATTTTTTGTTTTCTATGCTGCGAACCCTACGGTGGTATTAGAGCCGGATCTATGCGTAGATGCTTTGCACGGGTAGTACACATATGAGTATGTGGGCGATGATGATCATGTTATTTCTTCTTGGTTGTACTTTGGATATTGGTGGCATAGTGGGATGAAGCGGCGCGGACAAACTTTACATGTCCTCGCACATGAGACATGTTCCACGCTTGACATGCAACTAGTTTTGCATAAGTGGCTAGCGGGTGTCTGTCTGAGTTGTCAACAATTTGGTTATCCTCGTTGTGGTTCATGTTCGTAGGTAAGAACGGTTCTATCCTCGAAAGCCTTAAGCCACGTAAAACTTGCAATGGATAAATTAGAGGCGTCTAGTTTAGATTGTTGCTAGGCTAGTGTCATGATATGGTGATGTTGTAAGTAGAAGTATGAGTTGATACTCTTACAACACACATAACGTGTAAGTTCCATAGACATTGGCCTTACACATAGAGGTATGATAGTGATCATAGCACGATGCACATGATGGAGATTAAGTGCAAGAACCAGATCATTTCACTTATAAACATGTGATGTTTGTTGCATCTTATATTGCTTGTTTGGAGTTTTATTAGCATAATAAGATGATCCCTCATTTAAATATCAAGATAAGAATGTGTTCTTCCTTAAGTATGCACCGATTATGTTTTGTCGCTCCAAGACATCACGTGATGATCGGGTGTTCTTGGATCCACGATCATATTTTGCGTGTAAGACAGTTACACACGTGAATACTAAGGTTCTTACTTGGCGAGCCTAGCATGTACAGACATGGCCTCGGAACACGGACCGAAAGGTTAAGCATGAGTCATATGGTAGATATGATGCCCATTTGATGCTCGCCTTTGAAGCTACACCGACTCACGTGATGATCGGACTTGGTGTAATGGATTTGGTTCATGTAATCACCAAAAAGGCACGAGGGATGTCGTTTTTTAGTGGGAGTTCATTCTTAATTTGGATTAGTTGAACTCAATCTATCATAAACTTAGTCTAAACTTTACAAATTCTGTTGTAGATGGCACCACCTGCTTTTAATTTCAATGTGTTTATGGAGAAAGAGAAACTTGCAACGAACAGTAGCAACTTAACCGAATGGGCCATGAATTTGAGGATTCTCCTCTCTGCTGCACAAAAGCAATATGTGCTAGAAGCGCCGCTAGGCCCCCCACCGTTTGATAGCACCGCTAGGCCCCTATTAGACTCGTCAGGAGGACCACAACTTAGTTCATTGCGGCATATTTTATGGGCTAGAGCCAGAACTTCGAAAACGGCAATGCATTTGATACAATGGGTGAGTTAAAAATGATTTTCGACACACATGCTACTATAGAGAGCTACAATGCTTTAGAAAAGTTCTTTAGCTACATGATGGAAGAGAACAACTCCGTAAGTGAGCATGTACTCAAGATGTCGGGTTACACCGATAAGCTTGTGTCCTTGGGAATAACGATTCCCATTGACTTAGGCATCCATCGTGTTCTGTAGTCTCTGCCACCTAGCTATAAGAGCTTTGTGATGAACTAATATGCAAGGCATGAAGAAGTCTCTCCCCGAGCTTCTGTCAATGCTTAAAACTGCAGAAGTGGAGATCAAGAAAAAACATCAAGTGTTGATGATCAATAAGACCACTGGTTTCAAGAAATATAAGAAGGGAAAACAGAAGGAAAGTAAGGGCGGCAAGCCAGTTGCTGTGCCTGAAAAGAAACCCCGATTTGGCCCTAAGTCTGATACCGAGTTCTATTATTGTAAGGGGGACTGGTCACTGGAAGCTTAACCGCCCCAAGTATTTGGCAGACAAGAAGGCCGGCAAAGGAAAATAAAGGTATATATGATATACATATTATTGATGTGTACTTGACTAGTACTCGCAGTAGCACCTAGGTATTTGATACTAGTTCAATTGCTAATATTTGTAACTCGAATCAGGGGTTGCGGAACAAGCGACCGCTAGCAAGGGGTGAGGTCAAGATGCGTGTCGGCAATGGATCAAGTGTTGATGTGATCGCCATCGGAACGCTACCTCTCCACTTACCGTTGGGATTAGTAATAATCTTGAATAATTGTTATCTGGTGCCAGCACTGAGCATGAACATTGTATCTGGATCGTGTTTGATGCGAAGTGGTTATTCATTTAAATCCGATAACAATGGTTGTTCTATTTATATGCATGAATCTTTTATGGTCATGCACCGATAATGAATGGTTTATTTTTGTGGGATCTCGATAATAGTGTTACACATATTCATAATGTTGATGCTAAAAGGATTTAACTTAATGATGATATATCCGCATATATGTGGCACTGCCATCTAGGTCATATTGGCGTTAAACGCATGAAGAAGCTCCATTCAGATGGACTTTTGGAATCACTTGATTTTGAATCATTTGATACATGTTATCCATGCCTTATGGGCAAGATGACTAGAATGTTGTTTTCCGGTTCAATGGAACGGGCGACAGATTTATTGGAGATCATACATTCTGTTGTATGTGGTCCAATGAGTATATCAGCGCGAGGTGGATATCGTTATTTGTAAGTTTCACGGATGATTTGAGTAGATACGGTTATATCTACTTGATGAAACACAAGTCTGAAACCTTTGAAAAGTTCAAGGAATTTCAGAGTGAAGTGGAAAATCATCGTAATAGAAATATCAAATTTCTACGGTCCGGCCATGAAGGTGAGTATCTAAGTTACAAGTTTAGCACTCATATGAAAGAGTGTGGAATTGTTTCACAACTCACACCTGCCGGAACACCACAGCGAAATGGTGTATCAGAACGTCATAATCGTACTTTATTGGATATGGTTCGATCTATGATGTCTCTATGATACACCCAATTCGCATCACCATTCTATATCATAATCTATCTCTATTCATTGATATTTGTCTTATTATGAGGTATTACTTATGGTTTTTCATCTGTTTATGCATGTTGGATGATTCTTGGAGGATGGACTGCCGGAGTCTGGATTCTGATGGAAAAGAAGGCGTTTTGATGCAATTTTGCGAAGATCAGAAAAATACCAGAAAATATGGGAAAATTATATTTTTCTAGAAGACAGAGGAAGCCAGAAGGAGGGACGAAGAAGGGCCGCAGGGGGCCCACACCCCCTAGGCGCGGGCCCACCCTAGGTCGCGCCTAGGGCAGGTTGGCCCACCTGCCCGGCTCCCGACTCCGCCCCTTCGCCTATATCTTCCCTAGGGAAACCTAAGGCTAGGGGCAACCACAGATAGATTTTCGCCGCCTCTACGGGGCGGAAAACACCGAGAGAGAAAGATCTCTCCGGCAGACAGATTTCTGTCGAGGGAATTCCTTCCCGGAGAGGTGAGATCGTCGCCATCAACACCATCGTCAAGCTAGGCTTCATCGGGATCATTGATGTGATTATTCACCTTGCTAATAAGGAAACCATTTGCCTCATTGGTACTGTAAGAGATGTGGAGGTTCTTTGCGGTAAGATTAATTATACTGCTGATTTTCTAGTGCTTAATTGAACAGCTAGCAAAACTTGTCATATCATTTTTGGTAGACCTTTCTTGAACACTTGTGGAGCTATTATAGATTGTAAGAAGGAGAAAGTTTTAACTAAGTTTGATGGAGATTCTTATGAGTTTAACTTTTCCAAATTTGCTAAAGCTCCTTGTGAAAACAACTTGCCTAATAAAGATTTCAGGATGGAACAACTTGCTTCTATTGATCTGGTTTATGACCTTGGACCTCTTTTTGGTGACTGTAAGTATGCTTATTTTGATGGTAGAGTTGTTTCATGTGACAGTTATATTGTCAACTTTGTTCAAAGTGCTACTGAAAGTTATTATGAGAGAGGGAAACATGGTTTTATGCTTCTCAATAATGTTAAGTTTCCCTATTTTATGTTGAAAGCTTTGAAGTTGCATTTGTTTTGTCTTCCTATGCTAGTGGATTTTTGTTTCAACAATTTGTTTTTTAATGATACCCCCATGCATAGGAAGTGGGTTAGACTCATCCCGACGTCATACCCTCTCTCCACTGTCAGACCCATGCATAGGGAAATCTCGACGTTATACCCTCTCTCCACTGTCACCTCCTCCAAGTACCAAGAAACCCTTATGCACTCTTATACTTGAGCGTCAATTTCAACATGTGCCCAAAGGGAATTTTCCCTCAATGTGGGATATGCCTAGTTCTAACCATGCAGGGGAGGAACACACTAAGAAGGAAGAGTGGAGAAAGAATAATAAGGACTGGGATCCTCAGTCTGAATTGATCATGAGCTACATTGAGCATAATTCAGAGTTGATTCGTACTCTGACCTTCGATATTGAGGATTTGAGGAAGCTGATTGAGGATCTTATCAAGAGAACTCCACCACCACCGAAGGAGTAATTCGTCATCATGTTTGGCATCCCCTTGGCTTGTTCCAAGCTTGGGGGAGCGCCGCAGTATCACTATCATCATCTTTCATCTTTTACCTTTTTATTGGATTCATATCTTTGGTAGAGAGGTTATCTTATAGTTTGGTTTGCATGTGGAAGTATCTCTCCTTTAGTTGATTATCTATGTATCCCTTGGTGTGAGTGCCTTTATGGAATATTAATGAGAAGTTTCATCTTTTACTTTTTGCACTTCTTATTTTAGTTTGCAATCTCTATTATATGATGGATCTTGTTGATCAGTATTGGCATCACTTTGGGAGCATCAAGTGGATATAAATTGGTTTTGGCAAACTGAGTTCTGGTCAGTAGCAATACTTTTTGAGGTTTGAAAGAAAAAGAGAAAAAAGAAGCTTGCAGGTATTTTGTATCATTTGTTTTATTTCTTGTTGGCTCATAAGCTTAGTATTCTTTATTTAAGATCTTTTGAGTCTTCAAGGAAGATTGCATGTTTGGCTTTATTACTTGTATGTTTGCTTGTTTCTTTCAACTCTCTTGCTTGCTACCCAGCCTTGCTAGCCAAAAACCTGTTTGGAGAAGGCATACTTCTCATGTTTCCAATCCCTTTGAACCAAAACCTTTGCCACCTATGTCCACCATATCTACCTAGTAGCTTTTGCTATTCCAAGCAAATTCTCAAGCTTCATCTACCTTTCGAATTAAAAAAGTATTTTGTTATGTGAAAACTAGTTAGTAAAGCTCTCATGAACTTGATGGCACACCTTATTTCTTTGCCCCTAATAGACTTGAACCATTGTGTCGTCGAAGTTGTATATGCTTGCATCTATACGTTGGAATTAGCAGAACCGTGCTGTCACGGGGAACATTTTCAACATTGCACCTGTACTTTGTACTCAGTTAATATCATGCTATTTTGTCTATGGATGTCAACAGTGTGAAATAAAGAGGGAACTTGTAAGTCCATGGAGTCTGTATTTTGTGTTTGAGAAACGCCTGGGCCGCTAGCCTAAGTCATGCCTAATCATGGTGGAAACTTGCAGCATCACCATAGTGAGCTATCTATGAAGCATCCTCAATAAAAAGCTATGTATATAGTAAAAAAGATCGCTGAGGTGCTCATTGTTTGCTTGCCTTGTCATTTTGGTTATGGGATAGCTCATGTACAATGTGCAAGGGGTACCCCGTTGGCGGTTCTCTATGATACGCATGTACTTACAATGACAAGAACTTACCGGTGACCAAAGTTGAGTAGCATGAGGAGTGGCCCTCATATTCAAGGGACATGAGATTGCCAACTTATATTTCGTCAAGCATATACTCCATCTTTGTGCACTTTAACCTTAATCATCTCAAGATTCCTATGATAGGGGCAATGAGGGCTCAAAGCTAGTAAGTACCATAATCTTTTGGAAGCTCTTTATGACTGGTAATCCCTGCTTCCCTCTATGAAGGGACCTTTCTCCTATTTCCAAGTTGAGTGAGTAGACCTACTTCTTCTCTATCTCCAGCAAGCATTTGAGTTGTCGTGTTGCAAGCATTCATATGGTGATTTACCCAATCATGTTCTTTATCTTCCTTGTTTGCAGAAAACTTTTATCTATTGAGTATTACTTTGAAAGCCTGCATTGAAAAACCTTTTTGAGCAAAGAGTGCTCCTGTTGAAAAACTTCTACAAAAATATTTTTGTGAAACTGTTTGCCAGGTGTTATCTGACCAAGAACAAGTTTGCCAATTCCAATTATGATTTATCTTGCTATATCTCTATTGTGACTGTTGTACTTGGTTGCAAGCTAAGTTATATAATGGTGAGTTGCTTTCTTCTATGAGTTGTGTAATGGTAAGTGTGATGCTTTTTATTCGTATTATTTTATCGACACTTCACTCCATAAACCTGTGGACATGTTTACTGAGCTTGGTTTTCGTTTGGGGACAAGCGAAGGTCTAAGCTTGGGGGAGTTGATACGCCCAATTTGCATCACCATTCTATATCATAATCTACCTCCGTTCATTGATATTTGTCTTATTATGAGGTATTACTTATGACTTTTCATCTGTTTATGCATGTTGGATGATTCTTGGAGGATGGACTGCCGGAGTCTGGATTCTGATGGAAAAGAAGGCGTTTTGATGCAATTTCGCTAAGATCAGGAAAATACCAGAAAAATATGGGAAAAATATATTTTTCCAGAAGACAGAGGAAGCCAGGAGGAGGGACGAAGAAGGGACACAGGGGGCCCACACCCCCTAGGCGCGGGCCAACCCTGGGACGCGACTAGGGCAGGTGTGGCCCACCTGCCCGGCTCCCGGCTCCGCCCCTTCGTCCATATCTTCCCTATGGAACCCTAAGGCTAGGGGCGACCATAGATAGATTTTCACCGCCTCTGGGGGCGAAAAACACCGAGAGAGAAAGATCTCTCCGGCACACAGATTTCTGCCGGGGTAATTCCTTCCCGGAGAGGGGAGATCGTCGCCATCAACACCGTCGTCAAGCTAGGCTTCATCGGGATCATCATCATAATCATCCACGCCATCATATCCACCAGCACCATCATCACCTGTAAGGTTCCCAACCTTTAATAAGGTAGAGATCCCTATGTTTACAATGCTAGTCCCTGGATCAATAGCTAGCATCCACAGTTAAGATGTAATATCAAGAAACAAAGGTCATAATACAACTTTATAACCAGGAATAAAATAATTTATTACATCTTACATAGCTCATTTGGCTATCTCATTACAATGCAGCAGAATATAACAATAGCATGGGGTCCTTCATCTTCAAAGTGCCACAGGCAGACATGTTGGTTGTAGACTTGTAATCCTAATGAATAACTTCACTAATATCAAACAAACCTGCAACATAACAAGTTACAGGCACAAGGGTCAATACATTTGAATTGTATTGGCAAGTGATACTATGGTAGTATAGTGGAGTCTATCATCTATATGCATTTGGCTAAGTGGAGCTTAGGCTTGCTTTGCTCAAAATAGATTTTCCTTATCATTTAAAAACACTAAGTTTTTGCTTGACAAAATCTTTCCTAAGGCATCCCCCAATAGAAATTGGTGATCCTTTCAACCCTTGTTCAACCACAAGTTTTTAACTTAGAAATTGGGATGATGAGATTCTTGATAGCTTCCATGTCTTGATGCTCAAATTGTCCTTTGCCAGGGACATGTCTAAGTACTTATATTTTTTTACACTCTGCAGAGGTGGTGCACTTTCCCCACAAGACTTGGTTTCACCAAGACAAGATCTTTCAGAAGCCTTCCCTTAGACCAGAATGGACGCGTTCCAACCTATCAAACCCCTACCACCAACTGTCCATTTGGCTAAGTTATTGCAACCTATATGATCCAGGCAGAGCCCATATTGCCATGTGGCTGCACTTGAAGCTTCTCAACATTTGACATCTCAAATCTCTTTGTTCCTGGGTGGCCATCCACAAGTGAGATACACAAGTTAAACCATAGAAATGGGCCTTGTGAACCACTCAACACAAACCATTCCTTCCATTCCACCTAGGTGATTCATTCACTTAGTTGTTTTATTAAACAAAACACAAGTCCTCAGACTTAGAAATTTTTCCATAGCATGAATATATATTCCACCCTTGTCTTCTATTAGCTAAGCTAAGCATGATGGTAATAGGAATATTAACTTAGGAAATTTCTACTAAGGTTTCATCTACTAGGATTTCCCATAGCATAGTTTATACTTAGCAAAAATTCCATGCAAGTCCTACTTAGAAATATCACTAATGCATAGTGAAAAATAATGGGACAAAAGTATGAAGCATCACTTGACTTTTTGGTAGAGAGTATAGGTTCACTCCTTGATCTTGCAATATTCACTCACTTCAAATCACTACAATTTAATCAAGCAAACAATAATTCAATCTACCATTCAAGCAATTCATCACATAAAATGATAAAAAAAAGCAATGCATGCAAGCATGTCAAGGATTGTTTTATTTGAAAAAGTGGTTTCTAATGGTTCATAAACATTTGAAAACACCTAATGGTCATTTTATAAAGTGGCAAAATCATTTGTATAAGATTTTACTTCATAAACCATTTTTTAGATCAAGTCATTATTTTATGTGGTGAAGAAATGCTTTCAATAAGGCAAAATTCTATAGGTTTCACAAAATATGTTTTCAAACCATAAAACCTTGTGTTTAGGATCAGAGAGTTTATTTCCAAAATATTTCTCAAAGGTTTTCTTCCAAAACCATTTTTAATAATTAAACCATATTTTTATTTGACTAGAAATGGTTTAAATCAAAGATTCATTATTTTGCTTCACCAAATACATTTTTGAAACCACAATTTGATTCCTAAGGTTAGTAGGTTCAAAACAAACCATTTGCCAAAGATTTTATCCCCAAATCATTTTAGAACAATTTTTATATTCTAAACATGCATACACAAGTTTCTGCAAAAACAAACATTTTACCAGAAGCTTTTTACTAAACAAAGTACATGATTGGCTAGGGCTTGTCTTGCTGAATCCATTGATATAAAATTTGCAAAATTTGGACGTGTGATTTGAAAGTTATGGATTTTTCAAAATTGATCATCTAATAGACATGTTTCTGTTTTTAAAACAGATCTCAAGCCACGTGTCTTATTCCTATTCGCCCATACCGTTTCGTCCGGATCAGCTTCTCTGGCGCATTGGATCTAAACAGATCATGTGGCTTAGGATCAAACGTACCCCTTCGTTTAAGTTTTTTTCCTATCCACTAGATCGAGATCAGACGGCTATCATCGACTTGCCACTAACCTGGTACCAAATCTATAAGAAACTCCACATCTCTATCTGGTGGCATTCCCGGTAATTCTTCTGGAAACACGTCCGGATATTCACTCACAATTGGCACACTGTCTATGCTAACCCCCTTAAGAGAATTAAGCATACTCATTTTTGCTTCAAAGTTGGTCTTGAATCTGATCCTTTTATTTTCTAGAGTTGTGAGTGAGACAGTATGGTTGGCACAATCTATCACTCCTTTGTACTTAGTCATCCAGTCCATTCCCAGAATGACATCCAATCCTTGGGAGTTTAGAATTATCAAGTTAACGGGAAACTTATACTTCCCAAACTCTATGACTAGATCATGACATCCTGAATTCACTATCATTTCTCCACCAGGAGAACTTACTTTTATAGGACACCCAATAGTTTCTACCGGTAGTTCATTTCTTTCAACAAATGCTCTTGATATGAATGAATGAGATGCACCAGTATCAAAGAGTACAAATGCTGGAATAGAATTGAGTCTGAACTTACCAGCAACAACATCATGCTCCTCATAGACCTCCTCCACATTGATGTGGTTTACTTGTCCCTTCTGAAAAGGGTTGGGCTTGTTAGGTCCTTCAACTTTCTTTTCTGGGCAGTCATTGGCATAATGCCCCATCTTCTTGCATTTGAAGCATTCAACCTGACTGATGTCTCTCTTAACAGGCTGACTTCCACTTCCACTTCCATTACCACTATGGTGGCTCTTATGTCCACTCTTGTGGTTTTTGTACTTGTCATTGTCATGACTACGGTGATGCTTGTTGTCATGACGGTTGTGGTTGTGGTGCTTGTTGAATTTCCCATGCTTGTGGGATCCTGAGCTTCCGCTGTCATCATAGTAGGAACGTTTGTGAGACGATCCCGAGTTGTGCTTGTCGGAGTCCTTTCTCTTCCTACTCTCAACTTGCTTCATTTTGTTCTCCAAAATAGCAGCCTTGTCACAGAGCGACTGGTAAGTGGGAACATATGCCATAGCCAATTGCAGATTCAGCTCATCATTCAAGCCTTCAAGAAAATTTTCCTTTCTCTTCGCATCAGTGTTAACTTCATCCGGTGCATAACGCGCCAGATTGTTGAACTCCTCAATATATTCAGCCATGCTACGGTGGCGTTGCTTCAGATTATGGAACTCTTTCTTTTTCAGACTCATCACTCCTGATGAGATATGAGCAGTGCGAAAGCCATCCTCAAAGATAGCCCATGTCACTTCATCTATGGGAGTGGTGATCTGGAAGTTGTCCCACCAAGTGGCGGCTGGTCCCTCTAGCAGATGTGCTGCAAATCTGACCTTTTCAGCATCAGTACAGCCCACGGTTACCAAGTCCTTGTTTACTGAGCGTAGCCAGTCATTGGCCACCATGGGGTCAGTCGTCCCCGAGAACTTTGCTGGTCTCAACCTCAAGAACCTGGTGAGCATATCAAAACCCGGTGGGTTGTTGTTGTTGTTGTTGTTATTGTTGTTGTTGTTATTGTTGTTATTGTTGTTGTTTTGGTTCTGGATGAACGTCGTCATCATCTGCATCAGCTGTGTTTGAGCAGTCATCATTTGTTGCATTTTTGGAGTGATGTTGTTGTTGTTGTTGGGGTTGGGGTTTGCATGACGGGGAGGCATCTGTGGTTGGTTCAATAGAGATAAGAATGAGATACCCATAGATGCTTTCATGCACATTACATCACATAAGCAAACACAAGTATGCAACACAAAGATAAAAGTTCAACAACAAGATAACAAGTTCGTAAAGTAAAAAACACACAAATAACAAGCCATCCACATGTCGGATGGTCAATAACAAGTTCTCAAATAACAAATACGATAATATAAGATAAACGAGTAGTCAAATCTACTCCTCGGCATCAACCTCCTCCTTGACAAAGGTAAGACCTGCGTTCTCCATCGTGGTCTTGTATTCCTCAACACTAGTGGTCAAGGTCTCTATCTTGGCTTTGAGAGCCCTCTTCTGGGAACGAAGCCTCTCAATCACCGTCTGCTGCTGCTCGAGCTCGAAGTCCTTGGACTGCAGTTCTTCAGTCATGTCCCGGATCTTCTTGTTCCTATCCTGGACACGCTTCTCCTGACTCTTGAACTTCCTGTCCTGGGTCTCGAACTTCGCCTCCATCTCCTTGACAATCTCGTCTTGCTCCGCGAAGAGCTTGTCCTTCTCGCGAAGCTGCACCTGAAGTTCGTCATTGCTGAGCATGACGTTGGTCCTATCGGTGTCCACGTGCCTAATGAGAGACTCTAAGTCCTGGAGATACAGACGAATCGGCTCTGCTGCGTCCCTCGAATCATCCTCGAAGTCGATGGACTCTCCATCCTCATCACGTCTTCCAAAGACGTGGAAGTGGGTACCTATAACCTGTCGGGAGTGTCTCCCTAGCAGACGTCCTATCAGATCCTGTGTAACTACCTCAAGGTCTCTCTCCCTGTCATCGTGCATGAGCTTGAAGACAATGGCCTCCGTGGTAGGCTCAGTCTGGCGTACGGGCTGGTTGACCTTGAAGCCCCAGAGGTCCTTCCTCTCAAACTTGGTGAGGGGATGCACCGTGATGGTGGGAAGAGGGAGATTGAGCAAAGTAGTAAGCTCAACGATACGAGGACCAAAGCGAGTAACCTGGAACTCCTCAACAGTGTTGATGGTAATAGGCATCTATTTATAAGATAGAAAAGTTAGAACAACACAATTTAAGTTACAACATAAGGTAAAACATCACATACATATCCTTGGAAAGCAAAACACACAAGTCATGCATACATGAAACCATTACATCAATCAAGGTTCAACTTATTTTTAAAGCATCCTTTGGAAAATAAGGTGATAATGGTGGTCCAACTAACGAAGTACGTTTACAGTCCTATCTCACTGGATCTGTTGGCTAACACAATGTTTCTAGAAGCAATCAGCCTATCTTGCTCACATGACTCCATCACTAAGTCTATTATGTCTCCTCTTAAGGTTTGGTTGGTAGCTTCCAACTCTTGGGTATTTTCCTTCTCTTTCTTTAAGTCTTTTTGGAGGTTGAGCATTCTGCATTTGACTCTAGCACTAAGTTCTTTGATAGTCCTCCAAGCTGCATCCCTTGCTGACTCAAAGAATGTGGTGTGCACCACAGTGTTGGTGTACATGCAGAATCCTGTTCCCTTGTGGTTATCTTCCTTGTTTTTATACAAGTGAAGTTGCACCCACCAGTACTCAACTCCTTCATCCATCACAGGAAAGCCTTTGTACACAGCTGCACCATGTATTTCCATTGCCACCATGAGGTCCTTGAGAGCTTTGGGAAATTCTGTCTCAGACTCCAAAGTCATGGTCATGAGTGGTCCTTTCCTTACGGCTTCGTTGATGGAATTCATCTACAAATAGAGATGAGAAAGAATATTAGAAAAGTTTACGAGAAGAATAGACAAGTGTACAAGTTGTGGATTTTTTTCCTTAGTGGTTTCCAATCCTAGGGTCATAA
Source organism: Avena sativa (assembly GCA_916181665.1). Taxonomy (NCBI): domain Eukaryota; kingdom Viridiplantae; phylum Streptophyta; class Magnoliopsida; order Poales; family Poaceae; genus Avena; species Avena sativa. The sequence goes on from OV702293.1 coordinate 429,207,886, forward strand.
TCCTACAGTAAACACAGTGCTCTGATACCATCTGTAAGATCCCTCCTTTGTAAAGGAAAAGGATCCCTGTGATTGCAATGCTAGTCCCTGGATCATTGCTAGCATCCACAGTTTAAGATGAAGTACAGAGATACAAAGGTCATTATTACATCCATTCCAGAGATCAACATAGTCTTTACAACTCAAGGCCACAGGCCTAATACAAGAGTTGGAATAAGTAAATAAATATAAGTCTTCATCTTCATGTGCCACAAGCAAACATGTTGAGTGTAGACTCATGACACCTAATCCTCATCAGAGTAACCTGCAACATCACAAGTTACAGCCACAGTGGGTCAATACTTTGGAATAGTATTGGCAAGTGATACCTTGGTATATTTTAAGTGGACTAGATACTATATGCAAATTTGGCTAAGTGTAGCTTGGCTTGCTTTGCTCAAAATAGGTTTTGCCTATTAGTTGAAATCACTAAGTTTTTCTTTGTCAAAACTTTACCCAAGGAACCACCAATAGACATTGAGGTCCTTCACCCTTTTTCACCCACAAGTTTTTACTTAGAAGTTGGAATGATGAGATTCTTGATAGCTTCCATGCCTTGATGCTCAAGTTGTCCATTGCCATGGACTTGGCTAAGTACTTAGATTTTTCCATCTACAGAGGTTGTGCACTTTCCCCACCAGACTTGGTTTCACCAAGACAGGACCTTTCAAAAGCCTTCCCTTAGACCAAATGGACGTGTTCCAACCTATCATCCCACTACCACCAACTGTCCAAATGACTAAGTTCTAGCAACCTATGTGATCCAGGCAGAGCCCATATTGCCAAGTGGCTGCACTAGAAGCTTCTCAACACTTGGCCTCTAAAATACCTTTGTTCCTGGGTGGCTTTCCACAAGTGAGATACACAAGGTAAACCATAGCCATGGGCCTTGTGTAACCACTCAACCAAAACCACCAATCAAGTCCCTTTCCACCCAGGTGATTCATTGACTTAGTTGTTTTATTAAGAAAAACATAAGTCCAAAGACTTAGAAATATTTTCATCATAGCATGTATATTTCACCAACCCTTGTTTGCTACTAGCTAGGCTAAGCATGGCATATATAGTAACTTAACTTAGGAATTTCCTAGCAATTCTACAACTACTTAGGATTTCCCCAACATGGCATATAGGCAAAATAGTAACATGCAGGACTTAGCAAAATATTCCTAATGCTTAGAATAAAATATAGGGATAGAAATATTCATGAAGTACCACTTGCCTTGGTAGTTGGGAGAGTAGCACTCTTCACAATCACAATCACTAGCACCAAAGTCTACACAAAGAATGGTAGCAACAAATTACACATAACATATACAAACAAACAAAAATATATATGCATGCATGCAAAATGCTAAATGATGATTTTTAAAACTCAACCAAGCAAGTGTATAGTACTGAATCTTAAACAAGTCAAAAACTTGCCAAACCAAGTTTATTTGACACTAAAAACAATTCCTAAACATTTCATATACACAAATAAGCCCTACACATGTTTCTGCAAATAAAGCTATTTTAACAGAAGCAAAACTTTAAACACATTGCATAAATGGAAAGGGCTTGCTCTCCTGATTCCAACGGTATAAAATTTGTCAAATTCTAACGTGGGGATCAAAAGTTATAGCTAATTCAAATTTGGATATAAATCTGATTCAAATTCTGTTTTTTAAAACCAAACCCTAGCCACGCGTCTGCTTCCTATTGGCCGATACCGTTTCACTCAGGATCACCCTTCCGCGCCGTCAGATCAAGTCAGATCCAACGCGCCAGATCAAAAGAAAACGTTTCGCTCAGATCTAATTTAAACCGCAAGATCTACATCTAACGGTGCTGTTGCTTTGACCATAGCCTAGCGGCAGCGACTGGCGGCGGCGTGTCTGTCAGCGGCGGTGCCGGAGTTCTAGGTCACCCGGGGAGGGGAGAGGATGCTCACCAGAACCGCTGTGTCGAGGTGAAGCTCAACGTGTCTCTGGTTGGCGAAGGGGCGCTCGGAGTCGTCGGGGATTCCTCGCCGGAGTTTGCAAACGCGTTGGGCACGGCTGCTGGTCGACGTTGGCGAGGTTCTGTGTTGCGCTAAGACAAGAGGAGGACACCGTTAGATGCGCAAGACGTTGGGGGTCTTAGGCGTATCAAACAGAGGGCAAGGGGCGGCTGGTACTTACGGGGAGAGGTCGCCGGAGTTCGAGCAGAGAGTGGCGGCGCTCAGTCGTTGTCATTGCCAAGGCTACAGACCATGTGCGAGCAAAAGGGAGGTGTCAGTAGATGCGCACGGAGCTACAGAGCATGCTAGTATGAATCATGGATAGAGGGGGACACGATGCTCACCGGAATTCGTCGGCGAGGTCGTCGGAACAGCGGCAGTGTCTGGCGAGTTGCGAGCAGCCTGGTGGCGTGGAGAGGAAATTGGGTGAGGGGAAATGGCCGCGAGAGGGAGGGGCTTAAGTAGGAAGGAGCTCGACCAGAAACGCCTGGAGAATCAATGCCAATTACGCCGCGAAATCAACGCAGCAACGGCCAGCGGCGACGTGCTCCTCGTGAAATTTGGGGGAAGACGACGATGACGTGGACAGGGCCCGCTTGTCAGCGAATAGAACAGAGAGGGTGTGGGGTCCGAGTGTCAGCGACTCTAGGGGTGCTTCTGCGCGTGAGAGAGAGAGAGGGGAAACCCGGGTAGGCTAGTTGGGCTGGATCTGCTGATGGGCTCAAAGTCTGGCGCCGAACCTTTTCATTTTCTTTATTCCTTTTCTTTTTCTGATTTGATTTTCTGGAATGAATTTCAAATGATTTCAAACTCAAATTGAAATCAAATCTTTTCAGGAATTTTGTAGGGTGCAACATTCATATTTCTGGGCATAGAAACATGTGGTCTCTCTGTCCAAGCTTGGTTCTTTTGAATAAACAAAATAAACAGTGCTAGGGCACTTGATTTGCAAATGTTTTGAAAATGGTTTTGAAACCATATTTATTTTGTATACTTTGTCCAAACCCCACACTCAAACCAATCAACAAGGAATCAAACAAGCTTGGTTTAAAACACTTAAGCTCTCAAATGGGGATGGTCATTTGATTTAAGTTTGCTCACATAAAATGATAGCACTATGTGCTTCTGTTTTCTTGAAATTGGTTTGAAATTGATCTCAAAACTATATGCATGCACGAATGATATGCAATCTTTGAAATCATGATTTTAGGGATGTTACAGCCTGTGTGGTCAAGGGGGCAAGGGGCGACGTCGGCTGGCCGGAATCGCTCGCGTAGCTCGCCGGAGCAGAGGGCGGTGCAGAGGGAAATTGGGCTGCCTGGGGGCACGCTAGGGTGAGGCGACAGAGGGGAAAGAGAGAGGAGATGCTGGCAATTAAGAAGGCGTGGTCGCAGGGTGGAGTAACGCAGGCATTAACGCGTATTGACGCCGGCTTCAACGGCCAGAAACGGCGAGGAGGAAAGAGGGGCGTGGTCACCGCGGGGAGGAAGAAGGTGAGGTGGCAGTGGGGTCCTTTCGTCAGCGAGGAGAGACAGGGGAGGTGGGGTCCACGCGTCATAGACTCTGTGGGTTCTGCCTGCGGTGAAAAACGATTCACCCGGGGTGAGAGGGAGAGGTGGGCTGGACTGGGTTTAATGGGCTGGGCTGAGTCTGATCCATTTTTTTTTGTTCCTGATTCTTTTTCTTTTTCTCATTTGGTTTTTCTGTTTTGATTTTGTTTAATTAATTCAAACACTCATTTGAATTCAAACCTTTGCCAAAATTTGTGAATAATCAAACACTGTTTACTACCACATTCTGATGTCAAATTTAGAATAAAACTTTTATTCCTTTAGTGCCTTTTTAATTATTTAAAGTAGGTATTTATTTAAATCAAATAGGTTTTAATAATATTTCAAACACCATTTAAATTCTTTAAACTTTCCAAATCCTTTCAGTAGGTTTTTATTTGTTTATTTGGGTTCAAATAATTCATCTTGAATTATTTGGAAAGTTTTTAATATGATTCATAATTCATTTGAATTGGGTATTTGTTTTAATTCAAATGGAATTTAATATAGTTTTAATTCCCTAAAGTTTATTTGGAAGATTTCTTTAATCTTAATTAAGTTGAATGAAACAACTTTTATTTCACTTGGGTAAATTCCAAAATACTATTTTCTCATGAATTATATAATCATTCTTATTAAAGATTTGTCTTTATTAAAATAGGGATAGAATGGTTATTGCCATTTTATCTTATTTGGAAATTCTTTATCCTTTTATTTTATTTGATTTGGATTATATTCATTCTATTTGCTTAATCGATTAGGCCAAGGTTTGATTTGGTCTTTAAATATTCCTTATTTAATATTTATTTCTTCATCTTATAAAATCCATATCTTTTATTTAGAGATCCAACTTGGTGATTCCAATTTGTGAAAACTTATTTAATATTTATTTATCCCTTTAAATATATTTAGGTTTATTTGCTCACCATTTTGTATGGATTTTAGATAAGTGCTTTATTAGCTTTGGAAATTTAATTTCCTTATCTTATTATATTCATAAGATTTTATCTATGGCTCCAAATTAAGTGAAACCAATTTATATGGTTTAATATTTCTATTTGTCATTCTTTATCATTTGTAAATTTTTGTTGACAAGATTTTATATGGATCAAATCCATAGGTTTGGAGATAACTTGGAAATGATTTTTATTCCATTAGGGTTTAGGGTTTGGATTTATTTTCCAAGTGTTTAAATTTCAAGATACATTCATTAAGGAATGCAATTCACTTGATGTGGATTTTGTTAAATTCAAACTCTAATTAAAGTTTGTTCAAGATGGGATTTTAAGTTTCCTTTTAGAACAAAGTTTCTTTTCTCCCTGATTTTCAACAATAATTTTATTTTGTTTATTTATTTTTCACATTACAAGATTTGGAAAATCTTGGGATGTGACAGGCTACCACCCTTAAAATAAATCTCGTCCCGAGATTTGGGGAGGCTAGGGGTTACAAGTTGGCTCAAAGCAACTAGGGTACTACCACCCTTAAAAAAATTTCAACTAAATTACATCTTGTCTTGCTTGGGATCTTGATGAAATCTCTCTGGGCAAACATCTGCATAGTGTCCTTTGTTTCCACACTTGAAACATGTGACAAGGCTGAGATCCTTCATAGGCTTAATCTTGTGCTTCATCTTTTCTGGACAGTTGCTTGCATAATGTCCTTGGTCACCACAATTGTAACATGTGATAAGATTGAGTTCATCACGTATATTCTGTGGACAAGTTGCTACATAATGGCCTAGCTCTTTGCAGTTGTTGCACCACACTTGTCTAATCTCCTTATACTTCTTCTTCTCTGGACATTCACTGGCATAGTGTCCCATTTCTTTGCAATGACCACATTGCACATGGCTTTTGTCCTTCTTTTTCTTGGGTTTCTACAAAGCTAGGAGTGCTTCTAGTTCATGTTCTTCATATGTTATCTCAAAGGTAGGAATGTTTCCTGGTCTCCCTGACCTTTTATTACTCCTTGGATAATACATATGTCTCCTCTTTGGTCCCTTAAATTGAGTCATATTGCATGGAGGTGCAAGCTGAGATTTTCCTTTGTCTTCATCCTTCTTGGTAGACTTGGCTCTCTCATGGTAATTTGCAATCAGTTGTTGCACTCCACCTTGTTTCCTTTGTTGAACTATGGAATAGATGGGGCATTGGATAGGGACATGATTATTTCCTTCACATAGGTAACAAGTAGCTTGGGTTGTGGGGCATTGATTAATTGGATGTTTCTCTTCACAATTGGGGCATTGATCTTCATGCTCCTTGGAAGTGTGATCCTTGTCTCCACAAATATTGCAAGCTTGGGTTCCTTCTAGAATATCATCCTTGACATCCTTATTGTCACAAACTCCTTGGGAAGAGTTGTCTCCCATGTTGATCATTTGAGTAGCCATCCCTTGCAACAATTGGGATTGAGTTTTCAAAACTTCTTGCATGGTTGGGTCTAACTCATTGTTGTTGGCTAAAAACTGAGTTGTCACTTGGTTCAACTGGGTTTGTCTTGCTAGCAGTTGATCTCTCATGTTGATCTCTTGGTTATTGTTGTTGTCATCCTTGATGTTGGAGTTCCTTGGAGTAGTCATCTGTTTGGGTTGGATTGGGATTAGAATAGGCAAAAGATTTCTAAGGAATCAATTCTAATCACACACATCACAATTCACTCAAGCAATGTGCAAGCAATCACAAACAAGCATTCCACTCAATCATCAAGTTTCAAGCATATTTTTAGGCAACCAAAAATATTTTTGTTACACCACATAAGTTGGTGGGTTTGACTTAAACTAAATATGGTGGTCCATCTATATGGTTCACTTGAGATCTTTCCATCCTTCTTGGTTGATTCTGTTGGAGATATGCCCTAGAGTCAATAATAAATATAGTTATTATTATATCTTTGTGTTTATGATAAATGTTTACATTCATAGTATTAACAAGGAAACATTAATACTTGTGTGATTTGTAAACTAAAATAGAGTCCCTGGTAAAGCCTCTTTATAATACTAGCTTGTTGGTTAATAAATGATTGTGGTTTCCCTATCATGAACATTGAGATGTTATTAAAAACAAGATCATATCGTTAGGAGAATGATATGGTGGACATACTCCTATAGATAAGCGTAGCATAAAGATCAAGTCATTTTAATAGTTCAATTGCTATATGCTTTCTGATACATAGTAACCTAATTCCTTCGACCATGAGATCATGCATATCACCTTCACCGGAAGGATGCTTTGATGATATCAAACACCACACCATAACTGGGTGGCTATAAAGGTGGCATTGAGTGTTCGGAAAGTATTGGTTGAGACACATGGATCAAGAGTGGGATTTTTCCATCCATATGACGGATAGATATACTCTGGGCCCTCTCGGTGGAATGTCATCCAATTAGCTTGCAAGCATGTGACTGGCTCACAAGGGTTCACATATCACGGAAACGAGAAAATAGTACTTATCAGTAACGAGGTTGAACTAGGTATGCAGAGATACCGACGATCATAACCTCGGATAAGTAAACTATCATGAGACAAAGGGAAATTGGTATCGTATGTAAGTGGTTCATTCGATCGCAAAGTAATCGTAGAAATATGTCGGAGCCATATGAATTTCCAGATTCCTCTATTGGTTATTTTTCGGAGAAGTGTCTCGATCATGTCCGCATAATTCACGAACCGTAGGGAGACACACTTAAGGATTCGACGTTGTTTGAGTAGTTATGGAATGATGAGTAAGATACCGAATGTTGTTTGGAGTCTCGGATGGGATCCGGGATATCACGAGGAGATCCGGAATGGTCCGGAGAATAAGATTCACATAAGGAAAGTCCTGTTTCGGGGTTGCAGAATGGTTCCGGTGTTTTCATCGGGAATGTTCTAGAAGGTTCCGGAATGTCTGACACTCTGGAGGGGAAGGGTACATGAATGTGTCATAGCAAGTTGGAATGATTGCATCATGTACTAGGTGTCATCGCTGAACAAAATAAAGGGTTTAATCAAATCCTAGTTTGAAAAGTCAAACGCCAATTTGAAAAAGTCAAACGGCTATTTTGTGAGGTGGAGGGGAAGTAGGAAACCTACTTGGGGAGGAGTTCCCTCCCTCCACTGCCGTCCCACTTGGAGACCAAGTTGGGGAGGGACTCCCCTCCCCTGGCGCGCCCCCTCCACCTATATAAGGAGGGGCAGTGCTGCCCCTCCAAGTGCTACAACACCTCCACCCAAAACCCTAGCTCCTAGCCGCCGGTGCCGCCACTTCCTGCTGCCGCCGCCTAGGGAAAGCCGTCTCCGCCTAGGCAAACCCTAGCCACCGGCCTTGCTCCTCCTTGGTGCATCTAAACCCTAGATCACCGAGGATCTCTCTCATAGTCCACCATACTCGCTCCGGCTTAAGGCGAAGCCCTGCGAGATCTCCCCTCTACTTCCGGTACCACGCCGTTGTGCTGCCGGAATCGCGAGGAGAGTGCTACAACCTCCGCTGCCTGCTGGAACAAGGGATAGGAAGGTCTTCATCGAGTACCGAACGTGTGACCGACTGCGGAAGCGCTACCGGAACGCAGCGCCGGAAGGATCGTCTACGTGATCTTGAGATCGACAAGAGTACGACTACATCACCCACGAGAATCCGCTCTCGTTAAACACTTTGGAATCTTCGAGGGTGAGTTATTCCATCGACTCGTTGCTATAATCTAGTAGATAGATCTTGGCTTGTTTGTTTGTATGCGGTAGAAATTTTTTGTTTTCCATGCTGCGAAACCCTACAGTGGTATCAGAGCCGTGTCTATATGTAGATCTGTTGCACGAGTAGAACACAATGGTCATTGTGGGCGTTGATGCTTTTGTTGTCGATTGCTTCTTGTGTACTTTGCATCTTGCGGTATAGTGGGATGAAGCGGCCCGGGCTAACCTTACATGACATCGTTCATGAGACTTGCTCCATGCTTGACATGCAACTTGTATTGCATAAGTGGCTTTGCGGGTGCCTATTTCTCCCAACATAGTTAAGATTCAATTTACAACGGGTGATTGACAATGCTAGTATCAATGTTGTGGTTCTTGTTCGTAAGTTAGAACGACACTTATTGAAAGCCCCAAACCACGTAAAACATGCAAAGAAAGTAGAGGCGTCTAACTTTGTTTTGCAGGGGTGTGCTGCGACGTGATATGGCCATGATTGTGATTATATTTTGATGTATGCAATGTTCCTTATTGTAAGTAAGCAACCGGCAGGAGCCATATGGTTGTCTTCAATTCTGTTAAGACCCGCGTGTCTATTCAAAGTAGTTGTAACAGTTGAAGCCGGTGGACGACAACCATGGAGCAGCGTCATTGACCTTGATGCAATGTCGGTGATGATGGAGATCATGTTCGTGCTTGAAGATGGAGATCGGAAGCACAAAGAAGAAAGGCCATATCATATCACATATTATGAATTGCATGTGATGTTAATCCTTTATGCATATTGTATTGCTTAGTTAACGACGGTAGCATTATAAGATGATCCCTCATGCACATGAATTTCAAGTTCTAAAGTGTTCATCCTTAGTAAGCACTGTTGCTAAAGCTTGTTGTTTCGAAGCACCACGTGATGATCGGGTGTGTTAGATTCCGCAAGTGTATACAACGTGAGCAAGCCAGATTTGCTCATCCGGAAGCTAAGGTTTGATCTTGACGAGCCTAGCATGTACAGACATGGTCTCGGAACACGGATCACCGAAAGGTAAAGCATGAATCATATAGTAGATATGATGAACATGTCGATTGTTCGCCATTGAAGCTACATCAACTCTCGTGATGATCGGTGTTGATGTGGTGGATTTGGTTCGTGTGATCACTAAAACAATGTGAGGGATATTGTTTTGAGTGGGAGTTCACCTAGATTAATTTAACTATTAATTAGAACTCAATTTGTCATAAACTTAGTCTAAACTATTGCAAATATGTTGTAGATCAATGGCGGCCCCTACCGTCAATTTTGTTCCTAGAGAAAGAAAAGTTGAAAAACAATGGAAGCAACTTCGCGGATTGGTTCCGCAATTTGAGGATTGTCCTCACAGCTAGTAATTTGACCTATGTGCTGGATGCACCGCTAGGTGACCCACCTGCAGCTACTGCTACCGATGAAGTAAAGAATGTTTACCTCACTCGGAAGACTCAGTACTCCACAGTTTAGTGTGCTATCTTGTATGGTTTAGAATTGGAGCTTCAGAAAAGGTTTGAGAATTCAGACCCACATGATATTGTCCGTGATCTCAAATTGATCTTTGAGACTCATGCGGCAATTGAGAGCTATGAGGCTTCTGAAAAGTTCTTTAACTGCAAGATGGAAGAGGGCAGCTCCGTTAGTGAGCATGTGCTTAAGATGTCTGGGCACGCAAACAAACTTCAAAGCTTGGGTATAGTGATTCCTAATGCTTTGGGGATTTATCGTGTCCTCCAATCACTACCACCAAGTTACAAGAACTTTGTGATGAACTACAATATGCAAAACATGAACAAGCAGTTGCCAGAACTCTTTGCCATGTTAAAATCTGCAGAAGTGGAGATCAAGAAAGAGCACCAAGTGTTGATGGTCAATAAGACCACCAAATTCAAGAAAGGCAAGTCTAAGCAAAAGGGACACTTCAAGAAGGGTGGTAAGAAAGTTACCGCGCCGACGAAGAAGACCAAGGCTGGACCTAAGCCTGATACTGAGTGCTTTTACTGCAAGGGAGAAGGTCACTGGAAGCGGAATTGCCCAAAGTACTTGGCGGATTTGAAGAACGGCAACATCAAGAAGAAAGGTATATCCGATATACATATTATTGATGTGTATCTCACTAGTACTCGTAGTAGTGCCTGGGTATTTGATACTGGTTCAGTTGCTCATATTTGTAACTCGAAACAGGTGTCGCAGAATAAACGGAAGCTAGCGAAGAACAAGGTGACGATGCGCGTGGGAAACGGATCAAAGGTTGATGTGATCGCGGTCGGCATGCTACCTCTTCATCTACCATCGGGATTAGTTTTATACTTAAATAATTGTTATTTGGTGCTTGCGTTAAGCATGAACATTATATCGGGATCTTGTTTATTGCGAGACGGTTACTTGTTTAAGTCCGAGAATAATGGTTGTTCGATTTATATGAGTAATATGTTTTATGCACATGCACCTTTGATAGATGGTCTATTCTTATTGAATCTCGATAGTGGAAATACACATATTAATAACATTGAAGCTAAACATTTGAAATCCAGCGATAACTCGACCTATATGTGGCACTGTCGTCTTGGTCACATTGGAGTGAAGCGTATGAAGAAACTCCATTCCGATGGACTTCTTGAATCACTTGATTTCGAATCACTTGAAAGATGCGAAGCATGTCTGATGGGTAAAATGACTAAGACTCCATTTTCTGGTATGATGGAGCGAGCTACGGACTTCTTGGAAATCATACATACCGATGTGTGTGGTCCAATGAGTGTAGCATCGCGCGGTGGTTATCGTTATGTTCTTACCTTCACGGATGACTTGAGTAGATATGGGTACATCTATTTCATGAAACATAAGTCCGAAACTTTTGAGAAGTTTAAGGAATTTCAAAGTGAGGTGGAGAATCAACGTAACAAGAAGATTAAATTTCTACGTTCTGATCGTGGAGGTGAATATCTAAGTTACGAGTTTGGCGAGCATTTGAAGAAATGCGGAATACTTTCACAATTGACACCGCCGGGAACACCACAGCGTAATGGTGTGTCCGAACGTCGTAATCGAACTCTCTTAGATATGGTTCGTTCTATGATGTCACTTACAGATTTACCGCTATCATTTTGGGGTTATGCATTAGAAACGGCCGCATTCACTTTAAATAGGGCACCATCTAAATCCGTTGAAACGACACCGTATGAATTATGGTTTGGGAAGAAACCTAAATTGTCGTTCCTTAAAGTTTGGGGTTGTGAAGCCTATGTAAAGAAGTTACAGCCGGACAAGCTTGAACCCAAAGCGGAAAAATGCGTCTTCATAGGATACCCGAAGGAAACTATTGATTATACCTTCTATCATAGATCCGAAGGCAAAATCTTCGTTGCTAAGAATGGATCCTTTCTAGAGAAGGAATTTCTCTCGAAAGAAGTGACTGGAAGGAAAGTAGAACTCGACGAGGTTGTCGAACCTTCTCTCGAACTTGCGAGTAGCGCAGCACCAGAAGTAGTTCCTGTGACGCCTACACCAATAAGAGAGGAAGCTAATGATGATGATCATGAAACTTCGGTTGTAGTTGCTACAGAGCCACGCAGGTCAACGAGAACTCGTACCACTCCTGATTGGTATGATCCCGTTATGAATGTCATGTTGGTGGACAACACCGATGGCCCTGCGACATATGAGGAAGCGATGATGAGCCCAGATTCCAATAAATGGCAAGAAGCCATGAAATCCGAGATTGGATCCATGTACGAAAACCAAGTATGGACTTTGGTGGACTTACCGGATGGCCGGAAGGCTGTCGAGAACAAATGGATTTTCAAGAAGAAAACAAATGCTGATGGTAATGTTACTGTCTATAAAGCTCAACTTGTCGCAAAAGGGTTTCGACAAATTCAAGGAGTTGACTACGATGAGACTTTCTCACCTGTAGCGAAGCTAAAGTCTGTGAGGATTATGTTAGCAATCGCTGCATATTATGATTATGAGATATGGCAGATGGATGTCAAAACAACATTCCTCAATGGAGACATTGATGAAGAGTTGTATATGATGCAACCCAAAGGTTTTGTCGATCCTAAAGATGCTAATAAGGTATGCAAACTTCAACGGTCCATCTATGGATTGAAGCAAGCATCCCGAAGTTGGAATCAACATTTTGATAAGGTAATCAAAAGTTTTGGTTTTATACAAACTTATGGAGAAGCTTGTATTTACAAGAAAGTGAGTGGGAGCTCTGTAGCATTCTTAATACTATATGTAGATGACATATTGTTGATTGGGAATGATGTAGACCTTCTTAATAGTGTCAAGGAATATTTGAATAATAGTTTTTCAATGAAAGATCTTGGCGAAGCAGCTTACATATTAGGCATAAAGATTTATAGAGATAGATCGAGACGCCTAATATCATTGTCACAAAGTACATATTTGGACAAAGTTCTAAAGAGGTTTGGAATGGAAGATAGCAAGAAAGGGTTCTTGCCCATGTTGCCCAATACGACCTTGAGTAAAACTCAAAGTCCGACAACGGCAGAAGATAGAGAAAGGATGAGTAAGACTCCCTATGCCTCAGCCATAGGATCTCTAATGTATGCCATGCTATGTACTAGACCCGACATTGCATATGTTGTTAGTTTAACTAGCAGATATCAAAGTGATCGAGGAGTGGATCATTGTACAGCGGTCAAAAACATCCTTAAGTACTTGAGAAGAACTAAGGATATGGTTCTTTCTTATGGAGGTGATGAACAACTCGTTGTTAATGGTTACACCGATGCTAGTTGGAACACCGATCCGGATGATCCTAAATCACAATCTGGATACGTATTTACTTTGAATGGTGCAGCAGTAAGCTGGAGGAGTGCAAAGCAAAGTGTTGTGGCGAGATCTTCAACTGAATCGGAATACATGGCTGCTTCGGAGGCTTCACAAGAAGCGATATGGATGAAAGAGTTCATTACAGAGCTGGGTGTAGTTCCTAGTGCGCTGGAACCAATGTCAATCTACTGTGATTACATGGGCGCCATAGCCAATGCGCAAGAACCAAGGTCACACAAGAAGCTGGAGCACATCAAGCTATGTTTTCACGCTATTCGAGAACATGTCCAAGATGGGGACATAAAGATTTGCAAAGTACACACAGATCTGAATGTGGCGGATCCGTTGACTAAACCTCTCCCGAGGGCAAAACATGACCAACACCAAACTGCCATGGGTGTTCGGTATATTACCATGTAATCTAGATTATATGACTCTAGTGCAAGTGGGAGACTGTTGGAGATATGCCCTAGAGGCAATAATAAATGTAGTTATTATTATATCTTTGTGTTTATGATAACTATTTACATTCATAGTATTAACAAGGAAACATTAATACTTGTGTGATTTGTAAACTAAAATAGAGTCCCTGGTAAAGCCTCTTTATATACTAGCTTGTTGGTTAATAAATGATTGTGGTTTCCCTATCATGAACATCGAGATGTTATTAACAGCAAGATCATATCGTTAGGAGAATGATATGGTGGACATACTCCTATAGATAAGCGTAGCATAAAGATCAAGTCATTTTAATAGTTCAATTGCTATATGCTTTCTGATACATAGTAACCTAATTCCTTTGACCATGAGATCATGCATATCACCTTCACCGGAAGGATGCTTTGATGACATCAAACACCACACCGTAACTGGGTGGCTATAAAGGTGGCATTGAGTGTTCGGAAAGTATTGGTTGGGACACATGGATCAAGAGTGGGATTTGTCCATCCATATGACGGATAGATATACTCTGGGCCCTCTCGGTGGAATGTCATCCAATTAGCTTGCAAGCATGTGACTGGCTCACAAGGGTTCACATATCACGGGAACGAGAAAGGAGTACTTATCAGTAACGAGGTTGAACTAGGTATGCAGAGATACCGACGATCATAACCTCGGATAAGTAAACTATCGTGAGACAAAGGGAAATTGGTATCGTATGTAAGTGGTTCATTCGATCGCAAAGTAATCGTAGAAATATGTGGGAGCCATATGAATTTCCAGATTCCTCTATTGGTTATTGTTCGGAGAAGTGTCTCGATCATGTTCGCATAATTCACGAACCGTAGGGAGACACACTTAAGGATTCGACGTTGTTTGAGTAGTTATGGAATGATGAGTAAGAGACCGAATGTTGTTCGGAGTCTCAGATGGGATCCGGGATATCATGAGGAGATCCGGAATGGTCTGGAGAATAAGATTCACATAAGGAAAGTCCTGTTTCGGGGTTGGAGAATGGTTCCGGTGTTTTCATCAGGAATGTTCTAGAAGGTTCCGGAATGTCTGACACTCCGGAGGGGAAGGGTACATGAATGTGTCATAGCAAGTTGGAATGATTGCATCATGTACTAGGTGTCATCGCTGAACAAAATAAAGGGTTTAATCAAATCCTAGTTTGAAAAGTCAAACGCCAATTTGAAAAAGTCAAACGGCTATTTTGTGAGGTGGAGGGGAAGTAGGAAACCTACTTGGGGAGGAGTTCCCTCCCTCCACTGCCGGCCCACTTGGAGACCAAGTTGGGGAGGGACTCCCCTCCCCTGGCGCGCCCCCTCCACCTATATAAGGAGGGGCAGTGCTGCCCCTCCAAGTGCTACAACACCTCCACCCAAAACCCTAGCTCCTAGACGCCGGTGCCGCCACTTCCTGCTGCCGCCGCCTAGGGAAAGCCGTCTCCGCCTAGGCAAACCCTAGCCACCGGCCTTGCTCCTCCTTGGTGCATCTAAACCCTAGATCGCCGAGGATCTCTCTCATAGTCCACCATACTCGCTCCGGCTTAAGACGAAGCCCTGCGAGATCTCCCCTCTACTTCCGGTACCACGCCGTTGTGCTGCCGGAATCGCGAGGAGAGTGCTACAACCTCCGCTGCCTGCTGGAACAAGGGATAGGAAGGTCTTCGTCGAGTACCGAACGTGTGACCGACTGCGGAAGCGCTGCCGGAACGCAGCGCCGGAAGGATCGTCTACGTGATCTTGAGATCGGCAAGAGTACGACTACATCACCCACGAGAATCCGCTCTCGTTAAACACTTTGTAATCTTCGAGGGTGAGTTATTCCATCGACTCGTTGCTATAATCTAGTAGATAGATCTTGGCTTGTTTGTTTGTATGCGGTAGAATTTTTTTGTTTTCCATGCTGCGAAACCCTACAGTGGTATCAGAGCCGTGTCTATATGTAGATCTGTTGCACGAGTAGAACACAATGGTCATTGTGGGCGTTGATGCTTTTGTTGTCGATTGCTTCTTGTGTACTTTGCATCTTGCGGGATGGTGGGATGAAGCGGCCCGGGCTAACCTTACATGACATCGTTCATGAGACTTGCTCCACGCTTGACATCGTTCATGTTCTTCATATGTTATCTCAAAGGTAGGAATGTTTCCTGGTCTCCTTGACCTTTTTATTACTCCTTGGATAATACATATGTCTCCTCTTTGATCCCTTAAATTGAGTCATAATGCATGGAGGTGCAAGCTGAGATTTTCCTTTGTCTTCATCCTTCTTGGTAGACTTGGCTCTCTCATGGTAATCTGCAATCAGTTGTTGCACTCCACCTTGTTTCCTTTGTTGAACTATGGAATAGATGGGGCATTGGATAGGGACATGATTATTTCCTTCACATAGGTAACAAGTAGCTTGGGTTGTGGGGCATTGATTAATTGGATGTTTCTCTTCACAATTGGGGCATTGATCTTCATGCTCCTTGGAAGTGTGATCCTTGTCTCCACAAATATTGCAAGCTTGGGTTCCTTCTAGAATATCATCCTTGACATCCTTGTTGTCACAAACTCCTTGGGAAGAGTTGTCTCCCATGTTGATCATTTGAGTAGCCATCCCTTGCAACAATTGGGATTGAGTTTTCAAAACTTCTTGCATGGTTGGGTCTAACTCATTGTTGTTGGCTAAAAACTGAGTTGTCACTTGGTTCAACTGGGTTTGTCTTGCTAGCAGTTGATCTCTCATTTTGATCTCTTGGTTGTTGTTGTTGTCATCCTTGATGTTGGAGTTCCTTGGAGTAGTCATCTGTTTGGGTTGGATTGGGATTAGAATAGGCAAAATATTTCTAAGGAATCAATTCTAATCACACACATCACAATTCACTCAAGCAATGTGCAAGCAATCACAAACAAGCATTCCACTCAATCATCAAGTTTCAAGCATATTTTTAGGCAACCAAAAATATTTTTGTTACACCACATAAGTTGGTGGGTTTGACTTAAACTAAATATGGTGGTCCATCTATATGGTTCACTTGAGATCTTTCCATCCTTCTTGGTTGATTCTTCTTGAGCAAGATCATGGTTTCCTTGGGAAAATTCTTGGTCACAAAACTTCAAAGGTGATGATGATTCCTAAGTTGTGTTTCCTTAGTCTTCAAGTCTTGAGCCACATTTCTTGTCACACTTGTAGTCCTTAGTAATATCTAAGGTTGAAGTCCTTGGTGAAAATGTTGAAGATGTTGAAGTCATTAGAGTTGAAGATGTTGAAGTCATTAGAGTTGAAGATGTTGAAGTCATTAGAGTTGATGAAGTCCTTTGCACATGGTGAAGTCTTTGGCCATGGGGTAGGCTTTGTCCATCAAGTTTGAAATAGAAGAGATGTAGAATCAAAACCAAAATGGTTGAGGAAAGAGTTTACAAGATTGTTTGTAAATAAGTTTTGGAACAAATACAACTCCTATTTTTCTAAGGGGTTTTGTCCAATCCTAGGGTTACAAATCCTACAGGCAACACAATGCTCTGATACCATCTGTAAGGCTCCCAACCTTTAATAAGGTAGAGATCCCTGTGTTTATAATGCTAGTCCCTGGATCAATAGCTTGCATCCACAGTTAAGATGTAATATCAAGAAACAAAGGTCATAATACAACTTTATAACCAGGAATAAAATAATTTATTACATCTTACATAGCTCATTTGGCTATCTCATTACAATGCAGCAGAATATAACAATAGCATGGGGTCCTTCATCTTCAAAGTGCCACAGGCAGACATGTTGGTTGTAGACTTGTAATCCTAATCAATAACTTCACTAATATCAAAAAAACCTGCAACATAACAAGTTACAGCCACAAGGGTCAATACATTTGAATTGTATTGGCAAGTGATACTATGGTAGTATAGTGGAGTCTATCATCTATATGCATTTGGCTAAGTGGAGCTTAGGCTTGCTTTGCTCAAAATAGATTTTCGTTATCATTTGAAAACACTAAGTTTTTGCTTGACAAAATCTTTCCCAAGGCATCCCCAATAGAAATTGGTGATCCTTTCAACCCTTGTTCAACCACAAGTTTTTAACTTAGAAATTGGGATGATGAGATTCTTGATAGCTTCCATGTCTTGATGCTCAAATTGTTCTTTGCTAGGGACATGGCTAAGTACTTAGATTTTTTGCTAGGGACATGCCCCATGTGTGATTTTGGTAATTAATGACAATCTTTATGGACTAATGTGTGTATTAAGTTATACTTGTAGGATTTGTCCATTGGCATCGCTTGGAGCATGTGTTGGCTTCAAGGTCGATGAAATGTAAAGAAGATATGTTGGGCATGTTGGGCAAGCTCAATATGCGAGGTCGATGATGAGGAATTAAGAAAGGCTCTACATCAAGCTCAAGTGGATTGCTCAAGGCAAAGGTATAATCTTGATAGGTTTTCCCTTTTACCGGTCTCACGTTGTGTGTGTGAGACCAGGTTTAGGATAGATAGTCGTACTATGAAGAGGGGCTCTCGTATGAGTAATTCGGTCACATCGTTCGGAGAGAGCTCAAACCTTTGCATACTTGCATCATCGTTTTTGGTTGTTATTTGGTCTTATCCATGTGAGGATATAGAGCTTGTGGCAATCTCCATAACAAGCTCTTGTTCATCAAAATCGGATCTCCCTTTTGTATCTTGTTGAGATTTTGATTTATGCGGCTTTTCGGTTTCTCACCAAGTGAGGTATATCACATTATTCTACTTGATACTTTCTCACTTGGTGATAATCAATATTTCCATTTTTTATTGGGAAGCCCTTGTCGTCCTCTATCCAACGCAATTTGAATCGGGTCAATCGGAGCTTCCAGTCAAAAGTTATTGTCGTTTGAATATTTGACTGTCGGTCTGTTTTTTGGGTCGAGCGGTAGTACCGCCCGGACGGGCCCGTACTACCGCATGGGCCTAAAAACGTCTCGTTTTCTTTCTACCTCGCTAGGTACCTAAAACCGGTACTACCGGCCGGCCCGGTAGTACCGCCCGGGTGGGCCGGTACTACCGGCCGGCCCAGATTCGTTTTCCTGGTACGTTTTTAGAGCCACATCTAGATTTCCTCGCCTCGCGCTGCGCATGCTGCGTTGACCCGCCCCGCGCTGCTGCCCTGCCTCGCTTGGTGCGTGCTTGCCGCCCATCGCCCCGTCTGGCCCTGCTGTTGGCTGCTGGGCCCCGCGCGCATGCCTACCCGCTAGCTGCCTGGCTGGCTGCCGCTGGTTTGCTGCTCGCATGCGCACGCCTGCGATGCTGCACAGCCCCGCTGCATGCCTAGCTGCTGCGGCTGCTCTGATTTCTAGCTCGCGTTGACCAGCCGCAAGCGCTGCTGCCCAAATTGCTGTATCCTGCTGGGCTGGCGCATGCGGTAGTACCGGGGTTATCCGGTACTACCGGACCGTCCACAAAAAAAATACCCAACGGCCATATTTTGGCTAGCCCTATATAAGTCTTTTGTCTATTTTCATTTAGGGTTACTTCTTCCTCCTTTTCTTGTCCAAGCTTTGCCCCCATTTGCTTTACTCTTTAAGCTTGATTTCTACTCACCCCTCCATTGATTCTTGCATATATTTGAGGGGTAGTTGGAGGAGATCTAGATCTACGTTTTGACCAAACCAAAACATCTCTTTGTGAGTGTATCTTTGGGGATCTAGATTTTGGGGGATTTTGTGTCTCTCTTTGATTCCTCCTCTGTTGTTCCCCCAATAGCTTTAGTAGCTTTGTTGGAACTTGAGAGTGAGGGATTTGAGCATCTTTGTGGTGTTCTTGACATTTGCATTTGTTGCATCGGTTTGAGTTCTCCTCGGAGGATTAGGTTTGAATTGCTCATTGGAGCTTGTCCCTCTTGGGTTCTTGGAACCCTAGACGGTTTTGTGGCCTTGGTGGCATTTTGGCCTTGGTGGCATTTGTTGTGGCCTTTTGTGGCGTTTGTTGGGAGCCTCCAATTAAGTTGTGGAGTTGTGCCCCAACCTTGTGAGAGGTTCCGGTTGCCACCGACAAGTGCACCGATAGTGGAAGCGTGGATCGATCCCATTGGGGTGAGATTCACCGGAGAATAAGGGAGGCCTTTTGTGGCGTTGGTGGTTTGATACCACCCCCTCTCCAAACGAGACGTACTCCATGTTGGGAGGAACTCGGTAAAATATCGGTGTCCCCGCGTGCCTCGGTTATCTCTATACCTGAGCTCTTTACTTATGCACTTTACATTGTGATAGCCTTCGTGCTTGAAGTACTATATATCTTGCCATCACTTTGTTGCTTGTATTGCTTAGCATAAGTTGTTGGTGCACATAGGTAAACCTTAGTTGTTTCTAGGTTGTGCTTTACAAAGTAAACACTAGTTTTATTCCGCCTTTGTTGAGCCACTCTAGGAAAAGTTTTAATCACCTATTCACCCCCCTCTAGGCGACATCCGTATCCTTTCAATTGGTATCAGAGCCCGGTCTCTCATTGTAGGCTTCACCGCCTTGAGAGTAAAGATGTCGGCTAGAGGATTAGTGCACAAGGACACACTCACATTCGATGGCACAAATTATGATATTTGGAAAATTCGCATGCTTAATTTATTTCGGGAAATTCACCCAATTATCGAGGGCTATCTATATGTGGGTTTCTCTTCTCCTATGGATACCCAAAATGAATCTTTAGAGGAGAAGTTGAACTCTCATATAGATGCTCTAGCTACTAAAATTCTTTTGCATGTTGTGAGCAATGTAGTTCTTTCGTCTATCATGCCTTATTCAAGCGCTCGTGAGATATGGACCAAGCTTCAAGATAAATATAGCAAGTCCAACATTATTGAGGATGATTGTGTTGCTTCCACTTCCGGTCGAGATGAGTTCTCATCGTCTACCATTTCACCAACATGTGATTTTTCACAAGGTAATGATATGGTGAGTGGTGATAGAAATTGCAATATGGATAGTGTGTTCACTATTTGTAATCCCTCATATCTATCTAGTTGCAATGATCTATCTTTGGACCTTAACACTTCTAGCACTCAAAATTCCTCACATGCTTGTGTTAATAGTCCTTGCATATCATGTAGAAATGACTTGAACAAATCTCATGATGGTATGCCCATGTTGTCCTGTTGCCATGATAAAAATGCTTCTATTTCCCCTAGTGCTTGTGTTGCTAACCATGTATAAGAAAATGAAGATTCTATGGGCCAAGACAAGGTCTTGAAGAGAGCTATAAGTGCAATCTCATCATCACCGTTCTCCGGTTCTCACATGTGCCTTATGGCTAAGGGAACAAAGGTAACCTCTTTGAATCCCATTGTATCTCATGATGATGATGATGAGGTTGAGAATGATAATGATGATTATAGAGGTAAGTATGATATTACCTCTATTAAGAAAATGGGAGAGGTTGTCTATAGTGCTCTCTACAAAAATAAAATTGCTTCCTCCAACCTTCTTGAAATCTTGAATTATGCTATAGAAGGCAATGATCTTATTGAGGAGCAAGAAAACATAATTGATGAAAAGTTTGCACTTGAGCGTAAGTATGCTAATGAAATTGCTCAACTAAATGAATCCCTTGAAGAATAACAAACCACCAAAGAATCTCTTGAGGAGACTTTCACTCTAGAATTATCTAGAGTAAAAGAATACCATGATAGAGAACTTGTGGTGGCAAACTCCTTCAAGTTTAAAAATGATGAAATTGAAGTTGCTTATGCTAAACTTGTTGAGGATTTTAAGCATCTTGATAATGGCTCTCGGGTTGTTAAGAGGGAGCTCACCAAACTCACTGAGTCGCATGAGCAACTTAAAGCTTCATATTCAAAAGAGCTTGCCAAGTTGCCCTCACCTCTCTCTAATAAGGATGATGTTTGTGCTACTAACTCTATTTCTTGTGAAGCATCTATTTTGGAGGAGAATGTTGAGCTAAAGGCTCAACTTGCGTTGCTAACTAGCAACTACGGGAAATTAGAAGAAAGTCATGTGAAGCTCTCAAGCTCGCATGAGGATCTCCTTGTCTCCCATGGTAGGCTAAATGTAAGATCCCCAACCTTTAATAAGATTGAGTCCCCTGTGTTTACAATGCTAGTCCCTGGATCATTTGCTAGCATCCACAGTTAAAATGTAATATCAAGAAACAAAGGTCATAATACAAACTTTATAACCAGGAATAACATAATTTTATTACATCAATACATAGCTCATTAGGCTATTACATTACATTGCAGCGGAATAACTATAATCATGGGTCCTTCATCTTCAAAGTGCCACATGCAGATGTTGGGTGTAGACTTTGTAATCCTAATCAATCAATCTTCACTAAAATCAATCAAACCTGCAACATTACAAGTTACAGCCACAAGGGTCAATACATTTGAATTGTATTGGCAAGTGATACTTTGGTAGTATAGTGGAGTCTATCATCTATATGCATTTTGGCTAAGTGGAGTTGAGGCTTGCATTGCTCAAAACAGATTTTCCCTATCATTTTGAAAACACTAAGTTTTATTTGGCAAAAACCACCAAGGCATCTACCAATCAAGACTGAAGATCCTCTCAAGGCATCTACCAATCAAAGACTGAAGATTTTCTTGGCAAAAACAATTTTCCCAATCTAGGATTTTGAGATCCTTGTACCAAGCCATCTCTCCATCAAAGATTGAAGAATTTCACACAACCCTTGTTTACCCACAAGTTTTATTTAGAAATTGGAATGATGAGATTCTTGATTGCTTCCATGTCTTGATGCTCAAATTGTCCTTTACCAGGGACATGGCTAAGTACTTAGGTTTTACACTCTGCAGAGGTGGTGCACTTTACCCACAAGACTTGGTTTCCCAAGACAAAATCTTTCAGAAGCTTTCCCTTAGACCAACATGGACGCGCTCCAACCTATCAATCACTACCACCCACTGTCCATGTGGCTAAGTTCTTGCAACCTATATGATCATGGCAGAGCCCATATTGCCAAGTGGTTGCACTTGAAGTTCCTCAACATTTGACATCTCAAATCTCTTTGTTTCCTGGGTGGCCATCCACAAGTGAGATACACTAAGGTAAACCATAAACATGGGCCTTGTGAACCACTCAACCAAAAAAACCACCATGCAAGTCCCATTCCACCTAGGAGATTCATTAACTTAGTTGTTTTGTTAAATAAAACACAAGTCCATAGACTTAGAAATTTTCATAGCATGAATAAATATATCCCACCCAGGTTTTCTATTAGCTAGGCTAAGCTTGATAGTAATAGGATTCTTAACTTAGGAAAATCCTTCTAAGGATTCATTCTACTAGTTTTCCTATAGCAAGGTCTATACTTAGCAAAATAAAAACCATGCAAGTTTTACTTGGCAAAAACACTAATGCATAATGAAAATAATGGGATAGATAGTATGAAGTATCACTTGCCTTTTTGGTAGAGGGTATAAGTTCACTCCTTGTCCTTGCAACAATCACACTCTTCAAGTCACTACAATTCAATCAAGCAAGGTACAACTCAATCTACCAATCAAGCAAACACAAAATCAACTAACACTCCAAACCAATATTCTCTCAAACAAAAACACACACACAAGACAATGGAATCTAAGTCATGCATAAGCATGCAAAGGTTGGTTCTATTGTAAGGATGGTCTTCACTAGGCTTCTAACTTTGTAAGTTCCAATTTGGTCATTTACCAAAATGGCAAAGTCATTTGCATAGAGGGTCTCTATTAGATTCCTAAACTTTGTAAGATCCAAAATGGTCATTTACCAAAGTGGCAAAGTTAAAGTAATGCATGCAAGCATGCCAAGCCTTGTTTTGTTTTGAGAAAAAGGGGTTCCTAATGGGTCATAGACATTTGGGCACACCTATTGGTCATTTTGGTCAAGTGGCAAAGTCATTTGCAAAAGGTTTCACTATAAAACCATTTGCAAAACAAAGTGTCATTCTATGTGGTGTAGAAACATTTTTACTAAGGCTTTAACCTATAGGGTTCACCAAATGAGTTGCTATTGCAAAACTTGGTGTTTGGGTCAGTAGGTTTGGTTCAAAACATTTTCTCAAAGTTTTCTTTACAAAAACATTTTTGTAAACAAAACAATAGTTTTGTTTGGCTAGAAATGGACTAAACTAATTAATCCATTCTAAACCTTTCCAAATTCATTTTCCAAAACAGGGGTTGGTTCCTAGGGTCAGTAAGGTCACAACAAACTAATTGGCAAAGGTTTTAACCTTAAAATCATTTTTAAATGATTTTTCTAATGTTAGCAAGCACACAAAAGAATCTGCAAAGTTAATCAAGCTAATAGATACTATTTGCTAAACTAAGGGCAGGGTTGGCTAGGGTTTGTCTTGATGATTCCAACGACATAAAATTTGTAAAATTTGGACGTGTGGATCCAAAGATACAAGGGTTTGAAGTTTGCAAAAGTTTATGTTTTCAAATCCGTTTTTAAACAGACTAGGTGACACGCGGCGTGATCTTACTGGTCGATACCGGTTCGGCCGGATCGAGTGTTGCGGTGCGTTAGATCTAAATTAGATCGTGCGGCTTAGGTAGCGTACCTCTTCGGCGTCAAGTGAACTAATCGTGTCCGATGGATCTGCATCTAACGGTCGCTGCTTGCTTGACCTAAAAGGAGCGGCGATGCGGCGGCTGCTGGCGGCGGAGTGATCGATCGAAGACGGTGCCGGCGATACAGGAAGCGAGAGAGAGAAAGGAGTAGCTCACCGGGCTCAAGGGGTCACGGTGATGCTCGGGGAGGTGTTGGTTGGGCGAGGGGCGCTCGGGTTCAGCCGCGATTGCTCGTCGGAGTTGAGAACGGCGGCGGTTGTCTCTGGTTTAGGTCGGGGATGAAGCTGCAGATCACTTCGAGACAAGATGATGACGTGGTTAGACGCGCAGTATCAAAACAAGGTTGTGTGCGTGAACAAGAGGTAGAGGGGAGGCCGGAAACTACCTGCGAGGCTCGCCGGAGTTGAGAGCGGCGTCGGGCTGCTCTGTCCGTGTCGGAGACGTTGCTGTGGTCCACGAGAAGGCAAACGAAAAGCACTGTAAGACGCGCAAAGGTACAGCGGTGGTGCGAGCGTGAAGAAGGAGGAGAGGGGCGGTCTGGTTTTACCGGGCAA
The DNA here is from genome assembly GCA_916181665.1 of Avena sativa. NCBI lineage: Eukaryota > Viridiplantae > Streptophyta > Magnoliopsida > Poales > Poaceae > Avena > Avena sativa. The sequence continues at coordinate 429,232,499 of OV702293.1, forward strand.
TGTCGCCGTAGTTGGAGCAGACGGCGGCGCTGGCTCGGGGCTTGTTGGAGTAGGGGTTCTGGTGATCCCGCGGATGAATGGAAGGCACGGGCAGAAGCGCCAGGGAGTGTGGAGTAGGGGTGCGTGGTCGATGAGGCAAGGGGCGGCGTGTCTTGGCCAGAATTGGCACCGGACCTCGTCGGAGATAGAGGATGCTCGGGAAGAAATTGAGGGCTGTCTAAGGCGTGCGAGCGCGAGGTGTCAGAGGGGAAATATAGAGGAGAGGGAGGCGTTTCCATCTGCGTGATCAAAGCTGGTAACGTCGGTCGCGTTAAGGCGAATTACGCTGGAGAAATCAACGGCAGAAAGGGGGAGAAGAACGAGTCGCTGAGGGGGTTGAAGACGATGAGCAGTAATAGTGGGGTCCAACGGTCAGTGGGAAAAGGAGAGGGGAGGAGGTCCACTTGTCAGTCTCTTTGCGGGTTGTTTAGTTGGTGAGGAAAAATGGTTCGGGAAAGAAAATAAGAGGAGGTGGGGTCTGTTGTCAGCGAGTGAGGGAGAGGGGGAAGTGGGTCCACGCTGTCTGTGACTGAGTGGGTCAGTTTCTGGGTGAGAAAAGGTTTCTCCGGGGAAGAGGGAGTAGACTGGGCTGGTCTGGGCCTTAGTGGGCTGGGTCTGTTTTCCTATTTTTTTTCTGTCTAATTCTTTTTCTTTTTCTAATTCTTTTTCTGTTTTGAATTTCAATCAAATATTCAAGCAATCAAACCACACTCAAATCAATTCAAACAACACTCAACTTGGTATTTTGAATTTGGTTCTGTTTATCAACATAATCCAAATCTCAAAATAAAATAATATTTTATTTATTTTAGGATCTATTTAATAATTAAATAAAATGGATCTTTAGTTATTAGGGTTTGATTTATTTAGTAAAATTTCCATTTGAAATCCAATTATTTTCAAAACCAAACCAGTAGGTTTTATTTTGAAAATAAGGAATACTTGGAAACTTATTTAAATAAATAAATAAGTTTTGGTGTTTAATTAAAATGGAAAAGCCTTTACTTAAATAAAATTTGGATATTTAAATCCTTATTATTTTATTTAAATAAACCTTTACTCATTTTAATCAAAGCAAAACCTTTTAATAAAAGATTTCAAAGTAGTAATAAAATACTTGGTGTTCATTTAAAATGGGAAAAAGCCTTTAAATAAAATTTGGATATTTAAATCCTTATTATTTTATTTAAATAAACTTTTATTCATTTTATCAAAACAAAATATTTTATTACAAAAGTTTGGCCAAAAATTAATTTTGGCTTACCTTTTTATTTGAAAATAAAGTCTTTTATTAAAAGATCCAAATAGTATTTCCAAAACAATTTATTTTTCCTTTGATAAATGTTTATCTTTTTAATCCCTTTTGGATTATTTGTTCACCAATTGGTATGGGTCAAATCCATAGATTTGGAGATACTTTGGAAAATGATTTCCTCCTATTAGGGCTTAGGGATTTGGATTTATTTTCCATGTGTTCAAATTTCCAGATACATTCATTGAGGAATGCTTTTCCCTTGATTTGGATTTTTGTTGAATTCAAACTTTTACCAAAGTTTGTTCAAGATGGGATTTTAAGTCTCCTTTTAGAAACAAAAGTTTCTTTTCACCCTGATTTTCAACAAAAGTTTATTTTGTTTATTTTATTTTTCACATTACAAGATTTGGAAAATCTTGGGATGTGACACTAAAGTTGTCTCATGAGGCCATCATGTCAAAGGTAACATCTAGTGGGCCTCATGTGGACATTAGCACTATATCTACTTCAAATGTTATATTGCCATGTGCTAGTACTTGTAATTCATCCTCTCACAACCATGCTATATCTCGTGATGAATTACATTCCATGCCTTGTTGCTCTAACAATGTAGCATCTACTTCCTCTAGTACTTGTGTTGAAACTAACCATGTATAGGAAATCAAAGAGCTCAAGGCTCAAGTCACTTCTTTGAGAAATGACTTGAAAAAGGGTCATCAAGGGAAGGTAACACTCAACAAAATCTTGAGTGTGCAAAAATCCCCCAATGACAAGAGTGGGCTTGGATTCAACTCCAATGTCAAGAACAAGTCCACTATCAAGTTGAAGCACAAGGACAACAAGAAGAATGGCCAAGATCAAGTCAAGAATCCGGCCAACATTGTTTGCTTCAAGTGCAAGGAAGAAGGGCACCATGTTAGATCTTGCCCATAGAAGAAAAAGCCTCTTAGTGTGAAGCAACAAGGGAAGCGGCCTCAAGCTCCACCTCAAGTAATTAATGGGCCTCTTCCTAAGAGGACTACTCGAGCTCTTCCTCGAGTTGTGGCTTCACCTAAGAAGAAATATGGCAAGAGTAGAACTTGCTACATATGCCGTGAAAAGGGGCACATTTCTTCCGCATGCACTATTGGTAACTCCTCATCCCATCCTATCTTGATTGATGATTCTTATTCTCTTTGTGTCACATCTCAAGATTTTCCAAATCTTGTTATGTGAAAAATAAATGAATAAAACAAAACTTTGTTGATTTTCAGGGTGAGAAAACAAAACTTTTGATTACAATTGGAAACCTTCAAACCTATTTGATTAAACAAATCCTAAAGGGATTTAAAAAGATAAACAATTAATAAAGAAAATTTTAAATAAATAGAAAAACTATTTTTGGATCTTTTAATGAAAAGATTTGGTTTTTAAATAAAAAGGTTGAAATATAAATAAGGACTATTTTTATAGAGCCAAATTAAACCTTGGCCAAGCTTTTGAAATAAAATGTTTTGTTTTGATTAAAAAGAGTAAAGGTTTATTTAAATAAAAGTAATGAGGGTTTATTAATAAACCAATTTTATTAAAATAAAGGGTTTTACCATTTTAATTAAACATCAAAACTTGTTAAACTATTTTTAAACAAGTTTTCCAAGTATTCTATATTTTCAAATAAAACCTACTGATTTGGTTTTGATAATATTTAGATTTCAAAATGGAGATTTTAAATAAATCAAACCCTATTTGATTTAATAACTAAGGTCCATTTTATTTAATTAATAAATGGATCCTAAAAAGATTAAAAATATTATTTTGTTTTGGACTTTGATTCGTGTTGATAAACAGAGCTAAACTCAATATAAAGTTTAGTGGAAGTTTATTTGATTTGAATGTTTGAATTGGTTGATTGAATTTCAAAACAGAAAAAGAATTGGAAAAAGAAAAAGATTCAGAACAAAAAAAATAGAATCGGACTCGACCCAACTAAGCCTGGCCCAACTAAGCCCAGTCAGCCCACTCCCTCTCTCCCCACAAGAAAACGATTCGCACAAAAGAAGGAACCCGCTCCCTCACAGACATGTGGACCCCGCACTCCTTCTCTCTCTCGCTGCCAGATGGCCCCACCTACTAGTTCGTCGTTCCCACCCGCGACCTGTTCTTCCCCCAGACGCCGCTGCCGTTCCTGCCGCTTAATTCTTCGCTTGATTACGCCTTAATGTCGCGTTAATCCCTCGCCGTGACCGCGCAGTGATAAACGCCAGCATCTTCTCTCCCTTTTCCCCCAGTCGCCAGAACCTATACGCCCCTAGGCCGCTCCAATTAGCGCCTAGACCCCTCCCTACTCCGGCGAGCCTCTGCTCCGATTCCGGCCAGTAGACACCGCCCCTTGCCTCCCCGAGCACGCAGGCAAGTTCACCATACTCTGGCGCACCACTCTGTGGCCTCAGCTCGCCCGCGAGTGACCTGCAACCTCGCCTCCGTCTTTGTCTGAGCGCCACCGAAGAACCCCGCAACTCCGGCGACATCTCCTGGTGAGCCCAGACCACCCCGGACCCTCTAATGGATACTCTCACACTCTCCTCTCTCACACACATCTAACGCTGCTCTCCATTTGTCTTAGCATGCCCTCTGTCGTCGCCTCCGTCATCAAGCAGACAAACCCGACGCCAGGAGCAACTCCGGCGAGCCATTATCCTCACCTCCGTGCGCCCCTTCAGCAACGACAACCTCCTTGAGCTTCCCCACGATGTTGCGAACGCGGTGAGCATCTTCCCATCCTCTCTCGCTTCCTATTTCACCAGCACCGCCACCATCTGACCGCGCCGCCGCCAGCCACCGTCGCTGCGCCGCCAACCTTTGGTCAAACACACGTAGACCGTTGGATCCTCATCCTGCGGCATAGACAGAACCACTTAAGCGAAGAGGTACGAGTTAATCTGCACCGTCCAGTCCCACTTAGATCCAACGCACCCCGTAGCCGATCCAAGCGAAACGGTATGGACGAATCAGAAACCGACACGTGGCCTCTGTTTGATTTAAAAGCCAGAAAACTTTCTATTAGATGTCCATTTTGTAAAATCTATAACTTTCAAACCACATGTACAAATTTTGCAAATTTTATATCAATAGAATCAGTGGAGCAAGCCCTAGCCAACCATGCCATTTGTTTAGTAAAAAGTTTCTGTTAAATTGTTTGTTTTTGCAGAAACTTATGTATGCTTGTTTAGGATGTAAAAAAATTTCAAAAATGATTTTGGGGATAAAATCTTTTGCAGATGGTGTGTTTTGAACCTACTGACCATAGGAATCACTTTGTGGTTTCAAAAATGTGTTTGGTGAAACAAAAGAATGAATCTTTGATTTAAAACCATTTCTAGTCAAATAAAAATGTGGCTTATTTATTAAAAATGGTTTTGGTAGAAAACCTTTGGGAAATGTTTTGTTTTAAACTCTCTGACCCCAAACACCAAGTTTTATGATTTGAAAATGTATTTTGTGAACCCTATAGATTAATGCCTTAGTAAAAACATTTCTACACCACATAAAATGATACTTTGTTTTGAAAATGGTTTAGGAAGTGAAATCCCTTGCAAATGACTTTTGCCACTTTATAAAATGACCAATAGGTGTTTTAAAAGGTTTATGACCCATTAGGAACCACTTTTTCAAATAAAACAAAGCTTGGCATGCTTGCATGCATTATCTTGTTTATATGATTTTATGTGATGAATTGCTTGAATGGTAGATTGAACTTGTGCCTTGCTTGATTGAATTGTAGTGACTTGAAGAGTGTGATTGTAGCAAGGACAAGGAGTGAACTTATACCCTCTACCAAAAAGGCAAGTGATGCTTCATACTTTTGTCCCATTACTTTCACTATGCATTAGTGATTTTTCTAAGTAAAACTTGCATGGAATTTTTGCTAAGTATAAACCATGCTATGGGAAAACCTAGTAGAGGAAACCTTTGTAGAAATTTTCCTAAGTTAAGATTCCTACTACTATCAAGCTTAGCTTAGCTAATAGAAAACAAGGGTGGAATATACATTCATACTATGGAAAATTTCTAAGTCTGAGGACTTGTGTTTTTGTTTAATAAAACAACTAAGTTAATGAATCACCTGGGTGGAATGGTAATTGCTTGGTGGTTTTTGGTTGAGTGGTTACACAAGGCCCATGTTTATGGTTTACCTTGTGTATCTCACTTGTGGATGGCCACCCAGGAACAAAGAGATTTGAGATGTCAAATGTTGAGAAGCTTCAAGTGCAACCACTTGGCATTATGGGCTCTGCCTGGATCATATAGGTTGCAAGAACTTAGCCATATGGACAGTTGGTGGTAGGGTTTGATAGGTTGGAGCGCGTCCATTTTGGTCTAAGGGAAGGCTTCTGAAAGATCTTGTCTTGGGAAACCAAGTCTTGTGGGGAAAGTGCACCACCTCTGTAGAGTGTAAAATCTAAGTACTTAGCCATGTCCCTGGTAAAGGACAATTTGAGCATCAAGACATGGAAGCTATCAAGAATCTCATCATCCAAATTTCTAAGTTAAAAACTTGTGGTTGAAGAAGGGTTAAAGGATCTTCAATCTTTGATTGGGAGATGCCTTGGGAAAGATTATTTTCGTCAAGCAAAAACTTAGTGTTTTCAAATGTTAAGGAAAAATCTATTTTGAGCAATGCAAGCCTCAACTCCACTTAGCCAAATGCATATAGATGATAGACTCCACTATACTACCATAGTATCACTTGCCAATACAATTCAAATGTATTGACCCTTGTGGCTGCAACTTGTTATGTTGCAGGTTTGATTGATTTAGTGAAGTGTGTTGATTAGGATTACAAGTCTACAACCAACATGTCTGCCTGTGGCACCTTGAAGATGAAGGACCCCATGCTTATAGATATTCTGCTGCAATGTAATGTAATAGCCAAATGAACTATGTAAGATGTAATAAAATTATGTTATTCCTGGTTATAAAGTTGTATTATGAACTTTGTTTCTTGATATTACATCTTAACTGTGGATGCTAGCTATTGATCCAGGGACTAGCATTGTAAACACAGGGGACTCTACCTTATTAAAGGTTGGGAACCTTACACTTTGTAAGGATGAGGTTGGCAATGTGTTTGCCAAATTTGTTGGTGCCCAATCTGGTGTCAAGAAAAGAACCATTTGGGTTGCCAAGCCTATTGTGACTAACTTCTTAGGACCCAACTTGGTTGGGGACCAACAAGCCAAAACTTGATCAATAGGTGTATTTTGGAAGGCATTGGAGACTTGGCTACATCATGAAGATTTAAGGGATCTTCATTATTATATTTGTCAAGCCAAGACATTTGGATTATCATGATTATATTATATTCCTAATGTTCCTCCTTGCGGTAACATATGCTAAACTCTTTACATTGAAAGTTACTCGCCCCCTTGTGCATGTGTTGGTTTTGTATCTTCCATGCTTTTGTACATGTTGTGCTATCCACTTAATTATCTTGAGGTATCAAGCATATTTGTGTATGATTAGGTGGCACACCATGTATGTGTGTTTCTTATGTTTGAGCCTTGCTTGGTTATATTTGGTATCTTATTTGGCTCTTGTGAGAAATTAATGGATTATCCCATTTTGGGGGAGTGTTATGCTTGGGCATTCCACAATCCTAAAATTGTGTGTACATGAGGAATACCACCTAGTATTTATATTGGATTATTGTCTAGTCTCTATGTGGTATAATTCTCATGAGAAATTTAAGTTTTATAATGTCCATTACTTATCTCTATTAGTATTATTTTGCCTCGTGTTGGATTTATGGTAGTACCACATTATGGGGGAGTCATACGCTTAGTGCATATCACAATCCTAGAAAATGTGAATATTTGAGGTTGTGTCACTTAGAATTGATATTGATAATTATCTAGCGCCTATGTGACACATTTGCTCATACAAGTTCCAATTTGCTTGAATGCCTTTATTGATCTTATTTTGGATCTTGTATATGAGAATGTTTCTTGGTATGTGTTTCCTCATATTTAGATATATATATATCCTCATGGAAACCACTTGCTTCAAATTACTCTAATCACTAGTGATTGTGTGACTATTGTAAGCTACCAAGAATCTTGTTCGAAGTATCATGCTTAATTCTTATCTTTTGTTATATGCTTCTTGTTGTATCTATGACCTTGGATATCCATGCTAGCTACCTTGGGAAAATTATTCCCAATATTTCTTGTCCTTGGACAATGAGTACTCAATTTATGGTAGAATTTATTGATCATATTCACTTTGTCCCTTGCTTAATATTATCCTATCTTTGGCCAAGAAAATGTTTTGTGTTGTCTCCCAAGCCTTCCTTGCTTCTTATGGATCTTCTTATTTTATTGATATCCTCTTGTGTTTTACTTATTATAGGTACAAGTGATGATCCCATTTGTGTGCATTTTGAATTTAAAAGTAAAATCCTACATAATGCACTATCTATGGGGGAGCTCTCCTATATTATTTAGAACACTCATATTTATGCTTCATTGTTTGATCCATATCGGGTTTTATGTGCTTGGAAGATCAATCCTTTCGTTTTGGTATTTTGTGCCATCATGAGAAGTTTGGGGAGTTTGGTTTCTTGTTGGAACCTTGATTTTTGTTGGGAGTTGGTTGTGTCTCATTCCTTGTTTCTTGATTTGACCATTTTAGAATGATATAAATCCTTGAGCATTTGTTATTTCTATCTATCTTTTGCTCTTTTGGCCTTAGCCTAGTTCATTTGTTGAACTTGTGATCTTTCATGTGTTGAATTGGTTCTTTGATACAATTTGGACACCGCTTGTCTTGTCACACTCTTGTGTGTGCCATCTCGGTTTACTTGGTGTTTTTGTTCAAATTGTATCTCCTTTTTGGTTCTTGAAAGCTCTATGCATGCATATTTACTATATGATTATATTATGGCATGCTTGCCTTCTTTGATCCAATATATAGGGGAAACTCCACCAAATCCCATCGGCTAAGTTGTGCATGAAATTAAATTTCATATCAAAATGCACATATCTATGTGGAGTCTCTCCTATGTATTGTAGTTGCACTAACTACTTTGAACCCAATAAGTTTGGGGACCATTTTTGTACTTAAATGTGTTTTAGGTACGTTGGAGATATATTGGATGCTTGTCTCTCATTTTTGAAGAAGTGGTGCTTAGAAGAAAATATGAGGCAAGCTATAGGATGATCGACGAATTCATATCCTCTACATCCTACCAATTATACCTCGGTAACAAGTATCTCTTTCTCATGCTCATATATCTTGATTCCAACCGTTTGTCGGTTGCCTTATAGCATGAATTCATGTATTTGTAATTGGTGTAGTTCTAGCCATGGTTTTAATAGAACTCTCTATTGTAAATGTGTATAAGTTGAGATGGGTACATATAGTTGGGACCATACAAAATCATGCATATGATCCTCCAATCCCAAATATGTCAATCTAGCAATTTTATTGCCTATCATTCATCAACTTCTCTCATGTGCAATATTGAGATTGTTGCTAGTCTATTCTATCTTATGATACTTGTTTCCTTTCTCCATATATTCCAACTTTCTCCTTTTCCCTTGGTGATAGTTGTAATATATGTAGTGTGTCGGTGTTTGAAGCTCATTAATGTACAAAAAGATATATGTGAGCCTTTGGCCATGCTTTGAAGCAAAAAATCTTATTGATATATGTTATGACTTCATTTTTGCCTTTCATGTGCTTTCTTATATAATCTTATTTATGTGTGCATATTTCTTCTTTGGAATATGTCTTTGTGATATTTTCCACTTAGAGACATATACACATATGAGAAGATAATTTTAGTTGATTTTTAATCCTTGGAAACCACCTTTCTATTCCTTTTGATTCTTCGGTGGCTTCCAAATTTATTTTCCTATGAGTGCTTGTTCCTCTTGTTTGCATCTTCGGACACTCATATTTGTTCTTTCATGTCTTGTATTGTTAAATGAATTTGGATGAGTGAGGAGTCCATGACTATGCACCTCGTTCCCAAATGCAATTATCATAATTGGTGCATTCTCTTTGGGGAGCTCTTCTAATTCATTTAATAATACTCATTTGCATTCTTTCACATTTGTTGTGTTTTAAATGCTTATGGGGGAGCAAGGATTCCATATTTGTTCATTATGTATTCCAATACATTTATTTTGAATTGTGCACAAATCTTGGGGAGCTTCTCTATTTGTTAATTCAAACACGTCTTTGCTCATATCATAATATCTCGTAGTTTCCATTTGAACTCATGTGTTGTTTTCAATTAGTTTGTCGGACCTTGTAAATTGCTTGCATCATTTGAATTTATTTTGGAAATTTTTGGATCCTCGATATAGTTCTACTCCCTCCTAAGCTTTCATCATTGTATATGTGTGAAGGCACACCTTTGGAGGAATTATTACTATATTTGCCTTCTAGAACTTGTCACCCATTTCGGCAATCGATGCCAATGGGGGAGAAGTTTTAGAGGGTTTAAGGAAAGTTGGTTGATGCTTTGAGTTTGTTCTTAAGCATTTGCCTCTCATGCTCTTGTATCTTTGTTGTTGCTTAGTATGTGGTATATATAGAGGAAACTCCACCAATGATAATGATTGGCAATATATGCAATGAAATTCAAGTTCATCACACATGCATAGATTGTGGGGGAGTTTGCTCTATATATGGTGGTGGTACCAATATCACATACTTTTGTAGTATTTGATATTGGTATTACCAATTATTCATTAATATTCCTTATATAAACCCTCTTAAAGGGATTGTCATCAATTACCAAAATGGGGGAGATTGAAAGAACATGTTGGGCCCCATGTGTGGTTTTGGTAATTAATGACAATCTTTATGGACTAATGTGTGTATTAAGTTATACTTGTAGGATTTGTCCATTGGCATCGCTTGGAGCATGTGTTGGCTTCAAGGTCGATGAAATGTAAAGAAGATATGTTGGGCATGTTGGGCAAGCTCAATATGCGAGGTCGATGATGAGGAATTAAGAAAGGCTCTACATCGAGCTCAAGTGGATTTCTCAAGGCAAAGGTATAATCTTGATAGGTTTTCCCTTTTTCCGGTCTCACGTTGTGTGTGTGAGACCGGGTTTAGGATAGATAGCCGTACTATCAAGAGGGGCTCTCGTATGAGTAATTCGGTCACATCGTTCGGAGAGAGCTCAAACCTTTGCATACTTGCATCATCGTTTTCGGTTGTTATTTGGTCTTATCCATGTGAGGATATAGAGCTTGTGGCAATCTCCATAACAAGCTCTTGTTCATCAAAATCGGATCTCCCTTTTGTATCTTGTTGAGATTTTGATTTATGCGGCTTTTCGGTTTCTCACCAAGTGAGGTATATCACATTATTCTACTTGATACTTTCTCACTTGGTGATAATCAATATTTCCATTTTTTATTGGGAAGCCCTTGTCGTCCTCTATCCAACACAATTTGAATCGGGTCAATCGAAGCTTCCAGTCAAAAGTTATTGCCGTTTGAATATTTGACTGTCGGTCTGTTTTTTGGGCCGAGCGGTAGTACCGGCCCGTCCGGGCCTAAAAACGGCCCGTTTTCTTTCTGCCTCGCTAGGTACCTAAAACCGGTACTACCGGCCGGCCAAGTAGTACAGCCCGGGTGGGCCGGTAGTACCGGCCGACCCAGATTCGTTTTCGTGGTACGTTTTCAGAGCCAGATCTAGATTTCCTCGCCTCGCGCTGCGCATGCTGCGTTGACCCGCCCCGCGCTGCTGCCCTGCCTCGCTCGGTGCACGCTTGCCGCCCATCGCCCCGTCTGGCCCTGCTGCTGGCTGCTGGGCCCCGCGCGCATGCCTACCCGCTAGCTGCCTGGCTGGCTGCCGCTGGTTTGTTGCTCGCATGCGCGCGCCTGCGATGCTGCACAACCCCGCTGCATGCCTAGCTGCTGCGGCTGCTCTGATTGCTAGCTCGCGTTGACCAGCCGCAAGCGATGCTGCCCAAATTGTTGTATCCTACTGGGCTGGCGCATGCGGTAGTACCGGGGCTATCCGGTACTACCGGACCGTCCAGAAAAAATACCCAACGGCCATATTTTGGCTAGCCCTATATAAGTCTTTTGTCTATTTTTATTTAGGGTTACTTCTTCCTCCTTTTCTTGTCCAAGCTTTGCCCCCATTTGATTTACTCTTTAAGCTTGATTTCTACTCACCCCTCCATTGATTCTTGCATATATTTGAGGGGTAGTTGGAGGAGATCTAGATCTACATTTTGACCAAACCAAAACATCTCTTTGTGAGTGTATCTTTGGGGATCTAGATTTTGGGGGATTTTGTGTCTCTCTTTGATTCCTCCTCTCTTGTTCCCCCAATAGCTTTAGTAGCTTTGTTGGAACTTTAGAGTGAGGGATTTGAGCATCTTTGTGGTGTTCTTGCCATTTGCATTTGTTGCATCGGTTTGAGTTCTCCTCGGAGGATTAGGTTTGAATTGCTCATTGGAGCTTGTCCCTCTTGGGTTCTTGGAACCCTAGACGGTTTTGTGGCCTTGGTGGCATTTGTTGTGGCCTTTTGTGGCGTTTGTTGGGAGCCTCCAATTAAGTTGTGGAGTTGTGCCCCAACCTTGTGAGAGGTTCCGGTTGCCACCGACAAGTGCACCGATAGTGGAAGCGTGGATCGATCCCATTGGGGTTAGATTCACCGGAGAATAAGGGAGGCCTTTTGTGGCGTTGGTGGTTTGATACCACCCCCTCTCCAAACGAGACGTACTCCATGTTGGGAGGAACTCGGTAAAATATCGGTGTCCCCGCGTGCCTCGGTTATCTCTATACCCGAGCTCTTTACTTATGCACTTTACATTGTGATAGCCTTCGTGATTGAAGTACCATATATCTTGCTATCACTTTGTTGCTTGTATTGCTTAGCATAAGTTGTTGGTGCACATAGGTAAACCTTAGTTGTTTCTAGGTTGTGTTTTACAAAGTAAACACTAGTTTTATTCCGCCTTTGTCGAGCCACTCTAGGAAAAGTTTTAATCCTATTCACCCCCCCTCTAGGCGACATCCGTATCCTTTCAAAGTTGTGGTGCTATTCTTCTAGTGGTGTCATGTGAACGCCAACTACATGATACTTCACCATTTATGGGCCTAGGGGAATGCATTGTGTATTTGGCTACTAATTATGGGGTTGCCGGAGTGACAGAAACCTGAACCCCCGTTAGGACACCTTTGCACAAGGGAGTGTAGGATCTCAGAGTTTAAGGCTGTGGTTAGATTTATATCTTAATTACTTTCCCATAGTTAAGATGTTTGTAGGGGGTTTAATCACAAGTTTGTATTAGTCCAAGTAAGGTCGGTACATTAGCATAGGTTCACCCACACAACACTTACAACACCAAAGAAGAGTACTCAGCTATATGAAGCGAAAGCACTCTACAGAATTCCCATGTGTCCTCGAGAACGTTTGGTCCTTATAAGTATCACCCACGTTTTTTCTTTGTTACTTGCACTTTGTTTTGTTGCTTTATCAGAAAACCACTAAAAATCCGTTTGCTAAGTATTTACAGAGAGTTCTGATACGTTGGAAACGTATCTATAATTTTTGATGCTCCATGCTTGTTTAGTATCTACTTTGCTTTACTTGTCCACACTTTGAGGTGCTTTTTACATGTTTTCTGGTACTAACCTATTAACATCTTAACTACGGGAAAGTTAGTAAAGAAATATTTTCAGAATTGGACGGGATGAAGGACAAAGTTGTCTGTGTTGTTTGTGATCATGCATGCTCTCCGTTGCTAGTGGTTATCTTGGCCAAGTAGTTGCTAGTGACTCCAAGAGGGAGTATTTATGCTCGATAGTGGGTTCATGCCTCTAGTTTCCAAGGGAAGTGACAATAATCTCTTCGGTTGTAGATGTGATGTTGCTACTAGGGAGAAAACAACGGTCTCTTGTTCATGGAACATGTGGACTGTTTACCTTACACACTTTGCTTAAAGCAGTTGTCTGTTGCTTGCAACTTAATACTGGAGGGGGTTCGGATGATAACCTGAAGGTGGACTTCTAGTCATAGATGCAGTTGGATGGCGGTCTATGTATCTTGTTATATTGCCCAATCAACCTCATATGATCTTTCTGGCTAGTAATTGCATTGTTATGCCTTGCTCAGTTCCCGTCAATTGCCCCGCTGTAATTTGTTTACCCTTCATGCCATGTTGTTTATTTAAGGAGAGCACCTCTAGTGAACTATGGACCCCGGTCCAATCTTTACCATTGATACATCTTTCACTGTTACTTGTTTGCTTGCTGCAAACCATTACCTTCCACACCATACGTTTAATCCTTTGTTACAGCAAACCGGTGAGCTTGACAACCTCACTGATTCGTTGGGGCAAAGTCTTGAGTTTGTGTTGTGCAGGTCTCCATGTTGTTTGCAACACCTATGTGATGTTTCCTTCATCCTTCTGGTTCGATAACCTCGGTCTCAACTAAGGTAAAACTTGTATCTTGCTCTTCACACACCCTGCGCTTGGGGTTACCAACGAAGTGCCACGTCGAGCATCATCAAGACTTTCTGGGGCCGTTGACGGGGAGGCTAAGGACGTCTTCGCAAGGGGAGTCCTTCACTTCCTTTCTCTTTACTTTGTTTTTAGTTTGCTTTGTTTCTTTTGCTTGGTTTTGTTTGCCTCTTTCTAAAAAACACAAAAAAATTAGTTCCTGCTCTAGCAGTTGCTGCTGTTTTTGGCTTTCCCACCTTTGCCAAAATGAACTCTGCTGAGAACACCAAGTTGTGTTACTTCACTAGCACCAACAACAATGATTTACTAAGTACACCTATTGCTCCACCTGCTCCTGATGCTATCTTTTATGAAATTAAGCCTGCTTTGTTGAATCTTGTGATGAGAGAGCAATTTTCTGGTACTGGTTCTGATGATCCTGCTGCCCATCTTAATAGCTTTGTTGAACTTTGTGAGATGCAAAAATATAAGGATGTAGATGGAGATATTATTAAGCTCAGGCCTTTTCCTTTCTCCTTGAGGGTAAAAGCTAAAGAATGGTTGCTATCTTTGCCTAAAAATAGTATTGATTCTTGGACTAAGTGCAAAGATGCTTTTATTGGAAAGTACTATCCTCCTGCTAAGATTATTGCTACGAGAAGTGACATAATGAAATTTAAACAACTTGATAGTGAACATGTTGCTCCTGCTTGGGAAAGAATGAAATCTTTGGTTAAAAATTGGCCTACTCATGGACTCACTGCTTGGATGATTATCCAGACTTTTTATGCAGGTTTGAACTTCTCCTCAAGAAACCTGTTGGATTCTGCTGCTGGAGGTACTTTTATGGGACTCACCTTGGGTGCTGCAACAAGGCTCCTTGATAATATGATGGTTAACTACTCTGAATGGCATGTTGAGAGAGCTCCACATGGTAAGAAGGTAAATTCTGTTGAGGAAACTTCCTCTTTGAGTGAAAAGATTGATGTTATTATGGCTATGCTTGTTAATGGGAAAGCTCCTCTAGATCCTAATAGTGTTCCCTTAGCCTCTTTGGTTACTCAAGAAGAGCAAGTTGATGTGAACTTCATTAGAAACAATAATTTCAACAACAATGCCTACAAGAATAATTTTGGTACCAACAACAATTATAGGCTGTATACTCCTAATAATGGCAATTCCTATGGAAGCTCTTACAATAATGCTAGAAGTGCCCCCTATGAACTTGAAGTAATGCTCAAGGACTTTATTAGTAAACAAACCACTTTCAATAAAACTATAGAGGAAAAGCTTTTAACTTTTGAGAAAAATATATCCTCTTTGTCTGAAGCTCAAACTTCCTTGGTTAATAAAATGGATACTAAACCTGAAACTATGGAAAACACCTTTGCTACCGCTCATGCCATACAAGTTACTATTGATGAAAATGTTAGGCTGTTATCTCAACTTCATGCTAGGTGGGAAAGGGAGGCTAAAATTGATAGAAACAATAGTGTGTGCACTATCACCACTAAACCACAAGTAGCCCATATTCCTCCTCCTACTATGCCTAAGCCTAGTGAGCCTATTACTAGTGATGCTAAGTTTGACTTTGATATTGATGGTTCCAATATTTCTGAAGTGATTATGTTCCTGCAAAAGCTTGCTAAAAGTCCCGATGCTAGTGATATGCATGTTGCCTTTACCAGACACATTACAGATGCTCTTGTTAAGATTAAGGAAGAGAAGCTAAAACACAAAGCTTCTATTCCTAGGAAAGTAGAAGATAGTTGGGAACCCATTATTAATATGCAAGTGAATGACTTTGATCTCAAAGCTTCATGTGATCTTGGTTCTAGTGTCTCTATTATGCCTAGGAAGATTTATGAAATGCTTGATTTGTCACCATTAAAAGATTGTTATTTGGATGTCCCACTCAATGATAATGTAAGAAGAAACTCATGGGGAGTATTAATGATGTTCTCATTATGGTTAACAATGCTTATGTCCCTGTTGATTTCTATGTTTTGGATGTTGAATACAATGCTTCTTGTCCTATTACTTTGGGAAGACCTTTTCTTAGAACAGTTGGTGCCATCATTGATATGAAAGAAGGCACCATCAAATATCATTTTCCATTCAAGAAAGGTATTGAACACTTCCCTATGAGAAGAGAGAAGTTGCTTTTTGCTCCTCCTTTGAAATCAAGGTTTGATGTTAATGCTTCCTTATTTGAAAATACTTAATTCTTCTTGCTTCTTGTGCCTAACTAAAAGGCGTTAAAGAAAAGTACTTGTTGGGAGATAACCCAAGAGTTTCCTTGAGTCTTGGAAGTTATTACTTCTGTAATGACCTCTTCTTATCCTTTTTGTTTGCTTTTTGTACCAAGAATGACCTCTAATGAGAGGGAAGTAAGATTTGGGGAGTTGCTGTCCCGAAACAGATTTCTGTCTTCCACCAAAAAAATCGTGAGGACGCTCTTTATCTCGGATTGAGCTCAAAATTTATGAATAAATCCCCCAGTATGTTGGCTAACTTTCATTAGTTCAACACTTTTTGATTTGAGCAATAGAAGATGTTCGAAAAAAATTCATTTCTACCTGCTGGTCTGTTTTGACAGATTTCTGTCATTATTTGCATTTCCTTCTTATTGATTCCTTTTTGAGCTCTCTTCAGGTAAATTGAGTTTCTTTGAAGGAGTTAATACATTAGCTTGTGTTTTTAGTGAAAAGTCTTGTTGTCCCAAAGCTTTTCTAGTGGTCTAATATCTTTTGAATAAGCTAATGTTGCTAATGAAGATTGTGTGAAGTTTTGTATGAAGGAAAAATTTTAGGTGTAGAGAAAGAATGATGCAATGAGATGAAGAATGGACAAAAGCTCAAGCTTGGGGATGCCACAATGGTGTAACCCCAAGAAATATCCAAGAAGTACAAGCATCAAAGCTTGGGTATGCCTAAGGCATCCCCCTTCTTCATCAATAAAAAGCTCAGGTCTGTCTAGACACTTTGTTTTTATTGTTTCATGCACAATTGTGTTGTTCTTGGAGCGTCTTAGTTTTCATTTGCTTTGCTTAGTTTGTTTAGTTTGCTTTAGTAGTTTGTACCCCCGTTCTCGTTGTGTTGTTTTGCAAATAAGGTTGCTTGGTGTTTGGAAAGGAGTAGTAAGTTCTTGTTTGAAGTGCAAGAGGAGCTTGCATTGACTGTGACTTAGACTTTAGCATGACATGCTAGGTGTTGTTTTAGCATTATGCTTAGTGATTACTGCTGTAGCATGTCTTGTTCCAAACAATTGAGATTGCTTAGTGTGCCTTGAAGAAATAATGCGTTGTTTTAGCATGCAAAAGCATAGTATTGTGGTTTTCTCCTTTGATGTTTTGCTTGGGTTGACTTGGCACATGATCACACCATGTTATGACTATGACAAGTCACCATTATCCTCTATGATCATTTAGCCCTTGACTTGTAGTACCACTCTTTGCTTTGATTAGTTTGTTTTGTTGCATTGCATGATTTTGGCCATTATTGCTCTCTTAGTTGGTTGCTCCCAGTCTTTTGCTAGCCTCCACTTGTATGAGTAAGTTCTACTCATGCTTCCAACTCCCAAGAAACCAAGTTATTCCAAAGTGTCCACTATAAACTCCTATGCATGGTGTGTTACACCATTCCAAGTATATTCTTGTTTTCATCTATCTTCCAATTAAAAAAACTATTTTGTTATGTGAAAACTCAGTGATTAAAGCCCTCACGAACTTGATGGCACACTTTATTCTTTGCCCCTAATAAACTTGAACCATTGTGACAACTTTGTTGTATATGCTTCCACTTATAAGTTGGAATTAGCAGAACCATGCTGTCACGGGGAACGTTTTCAACATTGCACTTGTACCTTGTTGTACTCAGTTGATATCATGTTCTTTTGTCTATGGATGTCACCGGTGTGAAATAAAGAGGGAACTTGTAAGTCCATGGAGTTTGTATCATTTGTTAGAGAAACGCCTGGGCCGCTAGCCTAAGCCATGCGTAATCATGGTGGAAACTTGCAGCATTACCATAGTGACATCTATGAAGCATTCTTCTTATAAAAAAAGAGACACATTGATAAAAGAGGAAAGAGAGAGAAAAGCACCATATTCACATGGTACATAAGAAGAATTGCTGAGATACTCATTGTCTGCTTGCCTTGTCATTTTGATTATGGGAAAGCTCATGTGCCATGTGCAAGGGGTACCCCGTTGGCGGTTCTCAATGATAAGCAAATACTTACAGTGATAAGAACTTACCTGGACCCAAAGTTGAGTATGCATTAGGTGTGGCCCTCGTATTCAAGGGGCATGAGATTGCCAACTTATACTTCGTCAAGCATATACTCCAGCTTTGCCACTTTAACCTTAACCACTTCAAGATGCTTATGATAGGGGCAATGAGGGCTGAAAGCTAACTAGTACCATAATTTTTGGAAGCTCTTTTTGAAACTTGTAATCCCTGCTTCCTTTACAAAAAGGTCTTTCTTCCACCATTATTTGAGTCTCCACCTTCTACCTTTAGGCACCATTAAGAGAGCATAGTTGTCACTCTGTGTGCAATGTTCCAAAGCTTATTAATTGATGCATATTGTGTTATTACTTGCTCTTGTGCTATTTGTTTCTAGTCACCCTTGTGAACTTTGCAGGTGTTCTATGCATTATATTTCTACTCTATGAGGGCCAAGTTGATTGCCACTATGCTATGTTTTCTGCATGTGAAACAAACAAACGTTTTTCAATGCATATTATTCACGATCTTTGTTTGTAGCTTGCCATGCTACATGCATAATTACTATGTCCTATTATTAGAACTCCATCTTTCATGCACATGTTTAGAGTTTTTTTATCCCAGCTTTCAATGCTTGCAAATTGTTGGATCTTTATTGTGAGGGTGCATATCACCTCAAAAATTATTCTTTTATCACTTACCTACTCGAGGACGAGCAGGAGTTAAGCTTGGAGATGCTGATATGTTGGAAACGTATCTATAATTTTTGATGCTCCATGCTTGTTTAGTATCTACTTTGCTTTACTTGTCCACACTTTGAGGTGCTTTTTACATGTTTTATGGTACTAACCTATTAACAAGTTGCAACAGTGCCAGATGCCTGTTTTCTGCTATTTTTGGTTTCAGAAAAGTTAGTAAAGAAATATTTTCGGAATTGGACGGGACGAAGGACAAATTCAATAACTTTCGTGGGGAACAAGAAGTCCAGAGGGGAGCCCGAAAGGCCAGCCAGGGGGGCAGACCCACCCTAGGCACGGGGGGCCCAACCCCGCGCCTGACTAGGGTTTGGGAACCCTGGCCGCCTCCCGGTCTCGCTCCTTCGCCTATAAGAAGCCCCCGATACAGAAACCCTGGGTACCAGATCAGAAATCTACGAAACCGTCTATAGCCGCCGCCACCATCGTCCCTAGATCGGGGGGATCTGAAATTCTTCCCGACACCCTGCCAGAAGAGAGATCATCCCGGAGGCCTTCTCTCTGGTATGATTCGTGAGTAGTTCCACCTTGGACTATGGGTCCATGTAGTATCTAGATGGTTGTATCTCCTCCTTTGTGCTTTCATGTATAGATCTTGTGAGCTCCGTTCATGATCAATATCTAATCTATTTGTAATCATGCATGTTGTGTTTGCGGGGATCCGATGGATATTGAGATTATTATGTTGGTTTGATTAATGGTTTTATCTTTATGATTCTATCACGTGTAACATCCCTAAAATCATGATTTCAAAGATTGCATATCATTCATGCATGCATATAGTTTTGAGATCAAATTCAAACTCATTTCAAGAAAAACAGAAGCACATAGTGCTATCATTTTATGTGAGCAAACTTAAATCAAATGGCTATCCCCATTTGAGAGTTTGAATGTTTTAAACATAGATTGTTTGTCTTCCTTGTTGATTGGTTTAAGTGTGGAGTTAGAACAAAATTTTACAAAATAGAAATGGTTTCAAAAACCATTTTCAAACATTTGCAAACCTAGTGCAATGTCCCTGTTATTTTGTTTCTCCAAAAATAACCAAGCCTTTTCAAAGTAACCACATGGTTTTATACCTAGATTTGAGTATGTTGCACACTGCAAAAATCCCAAATAAATTTGAATTCAAATGGAGTTTGAATTCATTTGAAAACCATTCCTGAAAATCAATTTAGAAAAAAGAAAAGAGAAAAGAATTGGAAAAGGGCCGGCGCCAGAAATTTGGCCCAGCAACAGACGCGGCCCAGCTAGCCCACCCGGGCCACCTCTCCCTCTCTCGCACGCACAGACGCACCCACGCGGTCGCTGACACCCAGACCGCACTTTCTCTCTGCGTATTTCGCTGACGAGCGGGCCCTCTCCACGTCATCGTCGTCTTCCCCAAAATTCCGCGCACGAACTCCGCCGCTGCCCGTTGCTGCTTTGATTCCGCGAGGTAAATGGCATTGAATCACCGGGCGTTCCTTGTCGAGCCTCTGGCTACTTAATCCCCTCTCTCTCGCGACCATTTCCCCTCAACCAATTCCCCCTTCACGCCACCAGGCTGCCCACAACTCGCTCGACGCCGCCGCTGTTCCGACGACTGCGCCGACGAATTCCGGTGAGCTCCGTGTTCCCCTCTGCCCCTGATTCATGCTATCAAGCTCAGCAACTCCTTGCGCATCTACTGACACGCCCTGTTTGTCCTCGCATGGTCTGTAGCTTCGGCAACGACTTCGACCGAGCGCCGCCGCTCTATGCACGAACTCCGGCGACCTCTCCCCGTAAGTATCAGCCGCCCCTTGCCCTCTGTCTGATACGATTAGGATCCCCATCGTCTTGCGCATCTAACGGTGCCCTCCTTTTGACTTAGCGCGACGCAGAACCTCGCCAACGTCGACAGCAGCCGCACCCGACGCATTCGCGAACTCCGGCGAGAAATCTCCGACGACCCCGTGCGCCCCTTCCCAAGCCACCACCACGTCGAGCTTCAGCACACCATCGCGGTTCTGGTAAGCCTCTTCCCCCACTCCCGCGCGACCTAGAACGCCAGCGTCGCTGCTGACAGACGCGCCGCCGCCAGTCGCCGCCGCTAGCGTCGCTCATCTTTGGTCAAGGCATTCAGGAACGTTAGATGTAGATCCTACGACTGAAATTAGAACTTAAGCGAAGAGGTATGCGCGCATCTGAGCCACCAGATCTGACTTAAATCCTACGGCTCGCAGAGCTCGATCCGTCCGAACCGGTACGGGCCAATAGGAAACAGACGCGTGGCTAGGGTTGTTTAAAAACAGAATTTGAAAATAGATTTGAATCCAATTTTGATTTAGCTATAACTTTTGATCCACACGTTAGAATTTGACAAATTTTATACCGTTGGAATCAGGAGAACAAGACCTTTCCATTTATGCAATGTGTTCAGTGTTTAGTTTCTGCTAAAATGACTTTTTATGCAGAAACTTGTTTAAGACTATTTTGGGTATATGAATTGTTTAGGAAATTGGTTTAGTGTAAAATAAACTTGGTTTTCAAGTTTTTGACTTGGTTATGATTCAGTATCATGCACTTGCTTGGTTGGGTTTTAAAAATCATCACTTAGCATTTTGCATGCATGCATATAGTAATATAGTCCACTTAAAATTTACTAAGGTATCACTTGCCAATACTATTCCAAAGTATTGACCCACTGTGGCTGTAACTTGTGATGTTGCAGATTACTCCGATGATGATTAGGTGTCATGAGTCTACACTCAACATGTTTGCCTGTGGCACATGGAGATGAAGACTTATAATTATTTACTTATTCCAAACTCTTGTATCAGGCCTGTGGCCTTGAGTTGTAAAGACTATGTTTAAACTCTGGAATGGATGTAATAAATGACCTTTGTATCTGTGTACTTCATCTTAAACTGTGGATGCTAGCAATGATCCAGGGACTAGCATTGCAATCACAGGGATCCTTTTCCTTTACAAAGGAGGGATCTTACAGATGGTATCAGAGCAATGTGTTGCCTGTAGGATTATGACCCTAGGAATGGGAACCACTAAGGAAAATTTTCAACTACTTCTACACTTGTCTATTCTTCTCGTAAACTTTTCTAATCTTCTCTTCTCATCTCTATTTGTAGATGAACTCCATCAACGAAGCCGTAAGGAAAGGACCACTCATGACCATGACCTTGGAGTGTGAGACAGAGTTTCCCAAAATTCTCAAGGATCTCATGGTGGCAATGGAAATACATGGTGCAGCTATGTACAAAGGCTTTCCAGTGATGGATGAAGGAGTTGAGTATTGGTGGGTGCAACTTCACTTGTACAAAAACAAGGAAGACAACCACAAAGAAACAGGATTCTGCATGTACACCAACACTATGGTGCACACCACATTCTTTGAGTCAGCAAGAGAAGCAGCTTGGAGGACTATCAAAGAACTTAGTGCTAGAGTCAAGTGCAGAATGCTCAACCTCCAAAAAGACTTGATGAAAGAGAAGGAACATACCCAAGAGTTGGAAGCTACCAACCAAACCTTAAGAGGAGACATTATAGACTTATTGATGGAATCATGTGAGCAAGATAGGTTGATTGCTTCTAGGAACATTGTGTTAGCCAACAGATCCAGTGAGATAGGATTGTAAACGTATTTCGTTAGTTGGACCACCACCTATCACCCTATTTTCCAAAATGATGCCTTAAAATAAGATTGAACCTTGGTTATTGTAATGGTTTCATGTATGCATGACTTGTGTGTTTTGCTTTCCAAGGATATGTATGTGATGGTTTGTCTTTTGTTTTATCTTGAATTGTGTTGTTCTAACTTTTCTATCTTATAAATAGATGCCTATTACCATCAGCACTGTTGAGGAGTTCCAGGTTACCCGCTTTGGTCCTCGTATCGTTGAGCTTACCACTTTGCTCAATCTCCCTCTTCCCACCATCACGGTGCATCCACTCACCAAGTTCGAGAGGAAGGACCTCTGGGGCTTCAAGGTGAACCAGCCCGGACGCCAGACAGAGCCTACTACGGAGGCCATCGTCTTCAAGCTTATGCACGACGACAGGGAGAGAGGCATGGAGGTAGTTATGCAGGATCTGATAGGACATCTGCTAGGTCGACACTCCCGACAGGTTAGAGGCACCCACTTCCACGTCTTTGGAAGACGTGATGAGGATGGAGAGTCCATCGACTTTGAGGACGACTCGAGGGACGCAGCAGAGCCGATACGTCTGTATCTCCAGGACTTAGAGTCTCTCATTAGGCACGTGGAAACGGACAGGACCAATGTCATGCTCAGTAATGACGAGCTCCAGGTGCAGCTTCGCGAGAAGGACAAGCTCTTCGCGCAGCAGGACGAGATAGTCAAGGAAACGGAGGCGAGGTTCGAGACCCAGGACAGGAAGTTCAAGAGTCAGGAGAAGCGTGTCCAGGATAGGAACAAGAAGATCCGGGACATGACTGAAGAACTGCAGTCCAAGGACTTCGAGCTAGAGCAGCAGCAGACGGTGATAGAGAGGCTTCATTCCCAGAAGAGGGCTCTCAAGGCCAAGATAGAGTCCATGACCACTACCATTGAGGAGAACAAGGCCGCGATGGAGAACGCAGGTCTTACCTTTGTTGAGGAGGAGATTGATGCTGATGAGTAGACTTGACTACTCGTTTATATTTTATTATCGTACTTGTTATTTGAGAACTTGTTATTGGACCATCCGACATGTGGATGGCTTGCTACTTGTGTGTTTTACTTTGTGAACTTGTTATCTTGTTGTTGAACTTTTATCTCTTGTTGCATGCTTGTGTTTGCTTATGTGATGTAATGTGCATGAAAGCATCTATGGGTATCTCATTCTTATCTCTATTTGAACAAACCACAGATGCCTCCCCGTCGTGCAAACCCCAACCCCAACAACAACATCACTCCAGAAATGCAGCAAATGATGACTGCTCAAACACAGCTAATGCAGATGATGACAACATTCATCCAGAACCAAAACAATAAAAACAACAACAACAACCCCAATAACAACAACAATAACAACAACAACAACAACAACAATCCTCCGGGCTTTGATATGCTTACCAGATTTCTGAGATTGAGGCCAGCTAAGTTCTCGGGGACGACTGATCCCATGGTGGCCAATGATTGGCTACGTTCTGTAAACAAGGACTTAGTAACCGTGGGCTGCACGGATGCTGAAAAGGTCAGATTTGCAGCACATCTGCTGGAAGGGCCAGCCGCCACTTGGTGGGACAATTTCCAGATCACCACTCCCATAGATGAGGTGACTTGGGCTATCTTTGAGGATGGCTTTCGCACTGCTCATATCTCATCAGGAATAATGAGCCTGAAAAAGAAAGAGTTCCACACTCTGAAGCAGCGCCATCGCAGCGTGGCTGAATACATTGAGGAGTTCAACAATCTGGCGCGTTATGCACCAGATGAGGTTGACACAGATGCCAAGAGAAAGGAAAATTTTCTGGAAGGCTTGAATGATGAGCTGAATCTGCAATTGGCTGTGGCATATGTTCCCACTTATCAGTCGCTCTGTGACAAGGCTGCAATATTGGAGAACAAAATGAAGCAAGTCGAGAGTAGAAAGAGAAAGCACTCCGACAAGCACAGCTCGGGATCGTCTCACAAATGATCTCACTATGATGACAGCGGAAGCTCAGGATCCCACAAGCATGGGAAATTCAACAAGCACCACAACCACAACCGTCATGACAACAAGCACCATCGCAGTCATGACAATGACAAGTACAAGAACCACAAGAGTGGACATAAGAGCCACCACAGTGGTAATGGAAGTGGAAGTGGAAGTCAGCCTGCTAAGAGAGACATCAGTCAGGTTGAATGCTTCAAATGCAAGAAGATGGGGCATTATACAAACGAGTGCCCTGAAAAGAAAGTTGAAGGACCTATCAAGCCCAACCCTTTCCAGAAGGGACAGGTGAACCACATCAATGTGGAGGAGGTCTATGAGGAGCCTGATGCTGTTGCTGGTAAGTTCAGACTCAATTCTATTCCAGCATTTGTACTCTTTGATACTAGTGCATCTCATTCATTCATATCAAGAGCATTTGTTGAAAGAAATGAACTACCGGTAGAAACTATTGGGTGTCCTATAAAAGTAAGTTCTCCTGGTGGAGAAATGATAGTGAATTCAGGATGTCATGACCTAGTCATAGAATTTGGGAAGTATAAGTTCCCCGTTAACTTGATAATTCTAAACTCCCAAGGATTGGATGTCATATTGGGAATGGACTGGATGACTAAGTACAAAGGAGTGATAGATTGTGCCAACCATACTGTTTCACTCACAACTCCAGAAAATAAAAGGATCAGATTCAAGACCAGCTTTGAAGCAAAAAGGAGTATGCTAAATTCTCTTAAGGGGGTTAGCATGGACAGTGTGCCAATTGTGAGTGAGTATCCGGATGTGTTTCCGGAAGAATTACCGGGAATGCCACCAGATAGAGATGTGGAATTTCTGATAGATTTGGTACCAGGGTCTGGACCAATAGCAAAGAGACCGTATAAAATGTCAGTTGATGAACTGAAAGAGCTCAAGAAGCAACTAGGAGAATAGTTGCAGAAAGGATTTATTCAACCAAGTTCTTCATCTTGGGGAGCCCCAGTTTTGTTCGTAGAGAAGAAAGATAGAAGTCAAAGGTTATGCATAGATTATCGTTCACTCAACGAGGTAACTATCAAGAACAAATATCCTTTGCCTAGGATCAATGACTTGTTTGATCAGCTTGAAGGAGCATGTGTGTTCTCAAAGATTGATCTAAGGTCGGGCTATTTTCAACTCAAGATAAGGGAGCAAGACAT
The DNA here is from genome assembly GCA_916181665.1 of Avena sativa. Lineage (NCBI taxonomy): Eukaryota > Viridiplantae > Streptophyta > Magnoliopsida > Poales > Poaceae > Avena > Avena sativa. The sequence continues at coordinate 429,258,049 of OV702293.1, forward strand.
ACCTAAAACAGCATTCACTACAAGGTATGGATTGTACGAGTATACCGTAATGCCTTTTGGCCTGACTAATGCTCCAGCATACTTCATGAACATGATGAACAAAGTGTTCATGGAATTCCTCGACAAGTTTGTTGTCATTTTCATCGATGACATCTTAGTCTACTCCAAGAGCAAAGAAGAACATGAAGGACACTTACCTTTGATACTTGAGAAATTAAGAGAGCATAAACTTTATGCCAAATTCAGCAAGTGTGAGTTCTGGTTGGAAGAAGTTGGTTTTCTTGGTCATGTTATGACGAAGGATGGTGTAGCAGTTGATCCTGCTAAGGTTTCAGCTATGACTGAATGGGAATCTCCCAAGTCCGTGAAAGAAGTTCGTAGTTTCCTTGGCTTAGAGGGTTACTACAGAAGGTTTATTGAGAATTTCTCAAAGGTTGCTAAGCCCATGATAGAATTGTTAAAGAAAGACAAGAAGTTTGCTTAGTCTGAAGGTTGTGAACTCAGCTTTCAGGAGTTGAAGAAGAGACTTGTGACAGCACCAGTTTTGTGTCTGCCAGACTTGGAAAAAGATTTCCAAGTATATTGTGATGCATCTCATCAAGGGTTGGGTGCGGTACTTATGCAAGACGGTAAAGTTGTAGCTTATGCCTCGAGACAACTCAAAACTCATGAAGTGAACTATCCTACTCATGATTTAGAGTTAGCCTCTGTCGTCCATGCACTCAAAACATGGAGACACTACCTTTTGGGAAAGCGTTGTGAAGTGTTCACAGATCACAAGAGTTTGAAGTATATCTTCACCCAGAAGGAAATCAATATGAGGCAAAGAAGATGGTTAGAGCTTATCAAGGACTATGACTTAAGTTTGCAATACCACCCCGGTAAAGCATATGTTGTAGCAGATGCTCTAAGTCGTAAGGTATTTGTGAATGGCCTTACCAAAGGAGAATTGCCAGATGATTTGTGTACCCAATTCAGAAAACTCAGATTGGAGATTGTGCCTGAAGGACATCTCATGTCTTTGGATGTTCAACCCACCTTGTTGGACAAGATCAAAGAAGCCCAGAAGACTGATAAAGAAATTGAAGAGATTAAGGAAAAGATTGGCCAAGGAAAAGCCAAAAATTTCCATGAAGACGAACGGGGTACTTTATGGCATGGGAAACGTATCTGTGTTCCACAAGATCCGGGACTGCGGAAACTGATTTTGCAAGAAGCACACAACTCTCCGTATTCTATTCACCCGGGTAACACCAAAATGTACATGGACATGAAAGAAAGATTTTGGTGGAATAATCTCAAGAGGGACATCGCCGAACATATTGCCTTATGTGATGTGTGTAGTAGAGTGAAAGCGGAGCATCAGAAACCAGCAGGTTTGCTTCAACCACTATCTATTCCTGATTGGAAGTGGGACAAGATTGGCATGGATTTCATTACCGGATTACCAAGGACCAGGTCAGGGTATGACTCCATATGGGTAGTAGTGGATCGCCTAACTAAAGTGGCTCATTTCATACCCGTGAAGACAACCTATACAAGTGCTAAGTTAGCCAAAATCTACATGAGTAGAATTGTATGTCTACATGGAGTGCCCAAGAGTATTGTGTCTGATAGGGGAACTCAATTCACTTCCCATTTTTGGAGACAGCTACATGAGTCATTGGGAACGAGGTTGGAATTTAGTACTGCTTTTCATCCTCAAACCGATGGACAAACAGAAATAACTAATCAAATTCTCGAAGACATGTTGAGGGCATGTGCCCTAGACTATGGAGCCAGTTGGGATGAAAGTCTGCCTTACACAGAATTTTCGTATAACAACAGCTATCAAGCCAGCATTGAGATGGCACCGTTTGAGTTTCTCTACGGAAGAAAGTGTACCACCCCATTGTTATGGAATGGTGTGGGAGAAAGAAGTTTATTCGGGCCAGATCTTATCAAAGAAGCCAAAGAGCAGGTCAAATTGGTTAAGGACAGGTTGAAAATAGCACAGTCCCGACAGAAAAGCTACGCAGATCCTAAGCATAGAGAAGTCACCTACGAAGTGGGTGATAGAGCCTATCTTAGAGTGTCACCACTTCGTGGAGTGAAAAGATTCGGAGTCAAAGGAAAATTGGCACCAAGATATGTTGGGCCATTCAAGGTTCTAAGTCGCAAAGGAGAAGTGGCTTATGAAATAGAACTGCCAGAATCTCTGTTAGCTGTCCATAATGTGTTTCATGTGAGTCAGCTTAAGAAATGTCACCCAGAAATGGAAGAAACTTCTTTGAAAGATACTATACCTTTGGAGGAGGTTCAATTGGAAAGTGATCTCACTTATGATAAGAAACCTATCAAGATTCTTGAGACTGCAGAAAGAGTCACAAGGACTAAGACTATCAAGTTTTGCAAAGTGCAGTGGAATCATCATTCCAAAGAGGAAGCAACATGGGAAAGAGAAGATGATCTTCGGAAAGACCACCCTCACCTATTTGCTAGCCAATCTGAATCTCGAGGGCGAGATTCACCTTAAGGGGGTTAGATTTGTAACATCCCTAAAATCATGATTTCAAATATTGCATATCATTCATGCATGCATATAGTTTTGAGATCAAATTCAAACTCATTTCAAGAAAAACAGAAGCACATAGTGCTATCATTTTATGTGAGCAAACTTAAATCAAATGGCTATCCCCATTTGAGAGTTTGAATGTTTTAAACATAGATTGTTTGTCCTCCTTGTTGATTGGTTTAAGTGTGGAGTTAGAACAAAATTTTACAAAATAGAAATGGTTTCAAAAACCATTTTCAAACATTTGCAAACCTAGTGCAATGTCCCTGTTATTTTGTTTCTCCAAAAATAACCAAGCCTTTTCAAAGTAACCACATGGTTTTATACCTAGATTTGAGTATGTTGCACACTGCAAAAATCCCAAATAAATTTGAATTCAAATGGAGTTTGAATTCATTTGAAAACCATTCCTGAAAATCAATTTAGAAAAAAGAAAAGAGAAAAAAATTGGAAAAGGGCCGGCGCCAGAAATTTGGCCCAGCAACAGACGCGGCCCAGCTAGCCCACCCGGGCCACCTCTCCCTCTCTCCCACGCGCAGACGCACCCACGCGGTCGCTGACACCCAGACCCCACTTTCTCTCTGCGTATTTCGCTGACGAGCGGGCCCTCTCCACGTCATCGTCGTCTTCCCCAAAATCCCGCGCACGAACTCCGCCGCTGCCCGTTGCTGCTTTGATTCCGCGAGGTAAATGGCATTGAATCACCGGGCGTTTCTTGTCGAGCCTCTGGCTACTTAATCCCATCTCTCGCGCGACCATTTCCCCTCAACCAATTCCCCCTTCACGCCACCAGGCTGCCCACAACTCGCTCGACGCCGCCGCTGTTCCGACGACCGTGCCGACGAATTCCGGTGAGCTCCGTGTTCCCCTCTGTCCCTGATTCATGCTATCAAGCTCAACAACTCCTTGCGCATCTACTGACACGCCCTGTTTGTCCTTGCATGGTCTGTAGCTTCGGCAATGACTTCGACCGAGCGTCGCCGCTCTCTGCACGCCGCCGCTCTCTGCACGAACTCCGGCGACCTCTCCCCGTAAGTACCAGCCGCCCCTTGCCCTCTGTCTGATACGATTAGGATCCCCATCGTCTTGCGCATCTAACGGTTCCCTCCTTTTGACTTAGCGCGACGCAGAACCTCGCCAACGTCGACAGCAGCCGCACCCGACGCATTCGCGAACTCCGGCGAGAAATCTCCGACGACCCCGTGCGCCCCTTCCCAAGCCACCACCACGTCGAGCTTCAGCACACCATCGCGGTTCTGGTAAGCCTCTTCCCCCACTCCCGCGCGACCTAGAACGCCAGCGTCGCCGCTGACAGATGCGCCGCCGCCAGTCGCCACCGCTAGCATCGCTCATCTTTGGTCAAGGCATTCAGGAACGTTAGATGTAGATCCTACGGCTGAAATTAGAACTTAAGCGAAGAGGTATGCGCGCATCTGAGCCACCAGATCTGACTTAAATCCTACGGCTCGCAGAGCTCGATCCGTCCGAACCGGTACGGGCCAATAGGAAACAGACGCGTGGCTAGGGTTGTTTAAAAACAGAATTTGAAAACAGATTTGAATCCAATTTTGATTTAGCTATAACTTTTGATCCACACGTTAGAATTTGACAAATTTTATACTGTTGGAATCAGGAGAACAAGACCTTTCCATTTATGCAATGTGTTTAGTGTTTAGTTTCTGCTAAAATGACTTTTTATGCAGAAACTTGTTTAAGACTATTTTGGGTATATGAATTGTTTAGGAAATTGGTTTAGTGTAAAATAAACTTGGTTTAGCAAGTTTTTGACTTGGTTATGATTCAGTATCATGCACTTGCTTGGTTGGGTTTTAAAAATCATCACTTAGCATTTTGCATGCATGCATATATTTATGTTTGTATATGAATTGTGTGTAAATTTGTGCTACCATTTTTTGTGTAGACTTTGGTGCTAGTGATTGTGATTGTGAAGAGTGCTACTCTCCCCACTACCAAGGAAAGTGGTACTTCATGAATATTTCTATCCCTATATTTTCATACAAGCATTAGAAATGTTTTGCTAAGTCTTGCATGTTACTATTTTGCCAAATGCCATGCTGGGAAATCCCAAGTAGTTGTAGAATTGCTAAGAAATTCTCTAAGTTAAGTACTATCTATGCCATGCTTAGCCTAGCTAGTAGCAAACAAGGGTTGGTAAAGTATATACATGCTATGATGAAAATATTTCTAAGTCTTTGGACTTATGTTTTTCTTAATAAAACAACTAAGTCAATGAATCACCTGGGTGGAATGGGACTTGATTGGTGGTTTTTGGTTGAGTGGTTACACAAGGCCCATGGATATGGTTTACCTTGTGTATCTCACTTGTGGTATGCCACCCAGGAACAAAGGGATTTTAGAGGCCAAGTGTTGAGAAGCTTATAGTGCAGCCACTTGGCAATATGGGCTCTGCCTGGATCACATAGGTTGCTAGAACTTAGTCATTTGGACAGTTGGTGGTAGTGGGATGATAGGTTGGAACGCGTCCATTTGGCTAAGGGAAGGCTTCTAAAAGGTCCTGTCTTGGGAAACCAAGTCTGGTGGGGAAAGTGCACAACCTCTGCAGATGGAAAAATCTAAGTACTTAGCCAAGTCCATGGCAATGGACAACTTGAGCATCAAGACATGGAAGCTATCAAGAATCTCATCACTCCAACTTCTAAGTAAAACTTGTGGGTGAACAAGGGTGAAGGACCTCAATGTCTATTGATGGTTTCTTGGGGAAAGTTTTTGACAAAGAAAAACTTAGTGATTTCAACTAATAGGAAAAACATATTTTGAGCAAAGCAAGCCAAGCTACACTTAGCCAAAATGCATATAGTAATATAGTCCACTTAAAATTTACTAAGGTATCACTTGCCAATACTATTCCAAAGTATTGACCCACTGTGGCTGTAACTTGTGATGTTGCAGGTTACTCCGATGATGATTAGGTGTCATGAGTCTACACTCAACATGTTTGCCTGTGGCACATGGAGATGAAGACTTATAATTATTTACTTATTCCAAACTCTTGTATCAGGCCCGTGGCCTTGAGTTGTAAAGACTATGTTTAAACTCTGGAATGGATGTAATAAATGACCTTTGTGTCTGTGTACTTCATCTTAAACTGTGGATGCTAGCAATGATCCAGGGACTAGCATTGCAATCACAGGGATCCTTTTCCTTTACAAAGGAGGGATCTTACATCATGTCTGTGTTGTTTGTGATCATGCATGCTCTCCGTTGCTAGTGGTTATCTTGGCCAAGTAGTTGTTAGTGACTCCAAGAGGGAGTATTTATGCTCGATAGTGGGTTCATGCCTCTAGTTTCCAAGGGAAGTGACAATAATCTCTTCGGTTGTAGATGTGATGTTGCTACTAGGGAGAAAACAACGGTCTCTTGTTCATGGAACATGTGGACTGTTTACCTTACACACTTTGCTTAAAGAAGTTGTCTGTTGCTTGCAACTTAATACTGGAGGGGGTTCGGATGATAACCTGAAGGTGGACTTCTAGTCATAGATGCAGGTGGATGACGGTCTATGTATATTGTTGTATTGTCCAATTAACCTCATAGGATCTTTCTGGCTAGTAATTGCATTGGTATGCCTTGCTCAGTTCCTGTCAATTGCCCTGCTGTAATTTGTTTACCCTTCATGCCATGTTGTTTATTTAAGGAGAGCACCTCTAGTGAACTATGGACCCCGGTCCAATCTTTACCATTGATACATCTTCCATTGTTACTTGTTTACTTGCTGCAAACCATTACCTTCCACACCATACGTTTAATCCTTTGTCACATCAAACCGGTGAGCTTGACAACCTCACCGATTCGTTGGGGCAAAGTCTTGAGTTTGTGTTGTGCAGGTCTCCACGTTGTTTGCAACACCTGTGTGGCATTTCTTTCCTCCTTCTGGTTCGATAACCTCGGTCTCAACTGAGGTAAAACTTGCTGCTTGCCCTTCACACACCCTGCGCTTGGGGTTACCAACAAAGTGCCATGTCGAGCATCATCAAGTTCCTGCTCCATACCACTAGTCAACACCTTCTGCCCCTCGTTGGGATCGACACTCCTATTTATCAAAAGTACTATGATACACCCCCTATATTTGTGGGTCATCACTCTGACGGACTTGCCACTGTCATTTTGGGTTTATGCACTAGAAACTGCTGCATTCACTTTAAATCGAGCACCATCTAAATCTGTTGAAAAGACACCGTATGAATTGTGGTTTGGAAACAAGCCTAAGATGTCATTTCTTAAAGTTTGGGGATGCGATGTTTATGTGAAGAAACTTCAACCGGATAAACTTGAACAAAAAGCGGAAAAATGTGTCTTCATAGGATACCCTAAGGAAACTATTGGGTATTCCTTCTATCACAGATCCAAGGGCAAGGTTTTTGTTGCCAAGAATGGATCCTTTCTAGAGAAAGAGTTTCTCGCGAAAGGTGTGAGTAGTCGGAAGGTAGAACTCGAAGAGGTTGTAGAACCTTCTCTTCATAGTATGGCGAGTAGCATAGCGTCGGAAGTCATTCAGGAGTTGGCTTCACCAAATGAAGAGGGGACTAATGATATTGATCATGAAACTCTGAAAGAGAATACTACCGAACCTCGCAGGTGTAGCAGGACGCATGCAGCTCCCGAGCTGTATGAAACCCTGTTAGGAATTTCATGGTTGATGAAATTGATGACCCTTCGATGTATGAAGAAGCGATGATGAGCTCGGATTCGAACAAATGGTTAGAAGCCATGAAATCCGAGATGGAATCCATGCACGAAAACCAAGTATGGAACTTGGTGGACTTACCACACGACCGAAAGGCCGTGGAGAATAAATGGATTTTCAAAAGGAAAACTGATGCTGATGGTAATGTGACCGTCTATAAAGATCGACATGTCGCAAAGGGGTTTCGACAAATTCAAGGAGTTGACTATGATGAGACATTCTCTCCCGTAGAGATGCTAAAGTCAGTTAGGATTATGTTAGCAATTGCTGCATATTTAGATTATGAGATATGCAGATGGATGTCAAAACCGCGTTCCTCAATGGCAATATTGAGGAAGAGTTGTATATGATACAACCAAAGGGTTTTGTCGATCATAAGGATGCTGGCAAGGTATGCAAGCTTCAGCGATCCATCTATGGATTAAAGCAAGCATCCCGGAGTTGGAATCTCTACTTTGATGAGGTGATTAAAGAGTTTGGATTTGTCCAAACTTATGTAGAGGCTTGTATTTACAAGAAAGTGAGTGGGAGCAATGTGGCATTTCTGATATTATATGTGGATGACATATTATTGATCGGAAATGATATAGATCTTTTAAACAGTGTTAAAAGTTATCTAAACAGCAAATTTTCAATGAAGTACCTAGGTGAAGCGTCATACATATTAGGCATAAAGATCTATAGAGATAGATCTAGGCGCCTAATAGGGCTATCGCAAAGTACATACCTTGATAAGATTTTAAAGAAGTTTAAAATGGACGGAAGTAAGAAGGGGTTCTTACCTATGTTGCAAGGCAAGACATTGAGTAAGACTCAAAGTCCGGCTACAACGGAATAAAGAGAGATAATGGACAAAGTCCCCTATGCTTCAGCCATATGCTCTATAATGTACGCCATGCTATGTACAAGACCAGATGTGGTACATGCTATTGGTTTGACTAGTAGGTACCAATCGGATCCAGGTTCGGAACACTGGATAGCGGTTAAGAATATCCTTAAGTACCTGCGAAGAACTAAGGATATGTTTCTTGTGTACGGAGGTGAAGAAGAGCTCATCGCTAAGTGTTATGTCGACGCTAGCTTTGACACCGATCCGGATGACTCTAAGTCTCAATCCGGATACGTATTTCTCATGAATGGTGGAGCGGTTAGTTGGAGGAGTTCCAAACAACCTGTGGTGGCGGGATTAACAACGGAGGCTAAAGGGAATATGCCCTGAGAGGCAATAATAAAGTTGTTATTATGTATATTTCAAGTATATGATAGATGTTTATTTTGCATGCTATAATTTTATTAATACGGAAACGTTAATACATGTGTGTTTAATAAACAAACAGAAAGTTCCTAGTTGTGCCTCTCTCATAAACTAGCTCGTTGATTAACAAGATGATCAAGGTTTTCTGATCATGGACATTGGATGTTGTTAATAATGAGGTCACAACATTAGTGTAATGGTGTGATGAACATTCATCCAAAGTATAGCATTACGATCAAAGTCATTGAGTTTATATTGCTATAACAACATACGAAGTGATCCTAATCCTTAGACCATGAGATCATGTCAACCACTAACACCGGAAGAGTATCTTGATAACATCAAGCGTCACACCGTAACATGGTGATTATAAAGATGGGTTCAGTACTACTAAAGTGTTATGTTGAGGCCCATGGATCGAGAGTGGAATTTGTTCATCCCGATGACGGATAGATATGCTCTGGGCCCTCTCGGTGATATCACATTGATTAGCTTGCAAGCAAGTGATTTGATCACTAGAATGTTATATCACGGGAACGAGAAAAGAGTACATGTCGGTAACGATATCAATCTAGGTATGGAGATACCGATGATCGAATCTCGGACATGTAATATATCGCGAAACAAAAGGATTAAGATACTAGCGTAAAAGGTTCTCGCGATCACAAGAAAGTCATCGCTGAATGTGTGGGAGTCGGTATGGACCTCCAGGCCCCGCTTCTGATTATTGATCCGAGAGGAGTCTCGATCATGTCCGCATTATTCGCGAACCATAGGGTAACATACTTAATAGACACCGACATCCATTTGGAGCAAAAGTTTCATGCCGGAAAGAATAACAAGCGCAGGAATTTATTTCACTAGATACCGAAACATGTTTTCGGGTGAAATTGCAGAAAGTGTTTTTGCATGTGAAATGAAATACTAGCAAGGGGTTATATGTGAATGTTTGTCATTAAAGTAATTGTCAAGATTCTGAATAAATAAAAGGAGTTTTATTTAATGAGAGTTTGCATTAAATTTGATGGAAAATTAATGGGAATTTGAGTGGGTTTTTAGTGGAGGGAATTGAAAGACATTTGTGTGAGTGGAGTGTCCACCCACATGAATGAAGGAGGGGAGGGGGCAGCCCCCATGGCCGGCGGCCACCCCCTTGGGTGCCCCCCTCCTCCTATAAAAGAAGCCCCCTCTCCTCTCTCTCACTCACACCTCCTCGTGAAGGATCTCTCTCCCCCTCTAGTATTTATCCCCCATGGTCCCGGACTAGCGAGATACATGTTCCCGTTGGCTATTAGGAAAGAAAGAGTTGTGCTTCCGCTGCATCGCTGGAGCGAGGAGGCGGAGGTTGCTCGGTGCCTCAGACATGTGTGCGAGCACGGATGCGCCACTGATTTGCGGTGCTAGGACTTCCTCTCAATCTTGAGATCGGTAAGAGATCGTCTACATCAACCACGAGTTTAACTCGTTAAGCTTTGTCGGTCTTCAAGGGTATGTTCTCTACGGATGTACATCCGCTGTTTGTATCTAGTAGATAGATCTTGGTACATAGTTGTTCCCATCGTAGGAATTTTTTGTTTTCTATGCTGCAAACCCTACAGCTAGACATCCTAATCATCCAAAGGGGCTTTGGAAAGTAATGTTATGCTCACGATTCGCCTTTATAAGCTACATTAGCTTGATCATGAAAGTTGTCATGATAAGGATGAATAGAAGATGTGTGTAAAGTGTTTACTACACTAAAAGATTACTAAAGAATGGATTTTGAAAGAATGCCGATCATTTGATGATGGTGATCTACTTCAAAGTGCAAGTCCAAAGGTATTAGTATTTGAATATACATGATTTGGACTATGTGTCATGTATATGGCGCCACTATTGATGTTGATAGATTCTTTTAAAAAGGAAAAGGAAATGCTGAAAGAGAATCTATAAAATATATTTGGCAGAAAAGAAAAGACTGGAAATATCCAGTTTAGGTATATAGATATACATGTTATGGTTGTATTCTTTGCTTGTTAAACAATGTGGTTCCTGGGTATTGGATGCCGAATTGGTTGGTATGAAATTTCATATAGAACGACGCAATTCATGAACCACAATGGCCTAAGTAACTAGCAGGAGAATATGTGATGATGTTCATCGAAAACAAACAAACTGTTGTTTGTATTTCTCGTTGACATCAAAGCTTGCCTTCAAGATTTGTTTTAATAATAGTTATTTAAATCAGGTATTATGAGAATAAAGATTGTTCAAATAATTACCGTATTCCATATAAGATGGATGATTTACAAATATAGTTGGAGAAATCACATCCATAAAACTAATGCTAAAATGTCGCAAGACAAATGATTGGAAGATCACTTACAAAGTGACATCGCCGTTTAAATTATATTGGAAAGAAAACATGAAGAAACTCCATTTTCATAGATTTTTGGAGTCTTTGATTTGATCAAGTGACGCTCGTGAGACTTTCCTCTGGATAATTAAAACTTCGTTCAAAGGCCAAAGAAGAATGGATGACTAAAATATTTGAATTTATACATATCGATGTATGTAGTCCATTATGTGTAGTCGTAAGCGATGGATTTTAACTTCATATGCTTTCTCCGGAAATTTGAGTGAATATTCACTTAATGAGAAAGAAGTATTTGAAAATGTTCAAAGACTTTCAAGATGAAGTGGAAAATCATTGTAATAAGAAAATGAATGATTTATGATTTTATCATAAAGGGATTTATTTGAGTTGCAAGTGTGACAAGAAAATAAATAATTTATGATTTTATCATAAAGGGATTTATTTGAGTTACAAGTTTAGCAAAACACCTAGATTTACATCTTCCGAAACACCATAGGAATATGAAGTGTTTGAGATTTGTAATGAAACCTTGTTTGACATGGTTGGATCAAAGGTGTTATTTATAAAATTACCATTATGTTTTAAAAGATTAAAGCTTTAGAGACTACCGCTTTTACACTGAAAAGAGCTCCATCTTGATCCGCTAAAATGACACCTGGTTTGGGGTAAAACCCAAGTTGTCCTTTCTTAAAATTTCGGTATACTAAGCATAAGTAAGATGTTTATAACCAAAGTCGGATGAGCATGTCTTTGTAGGTTATTTCGAATAACCATTGGGTATTCCTCCATAACATCGAGGACAAAAGGGTTTGTCACTTGAAACGTGAAGTTTCTTGAAAAAGGATTTTTTCACAAAAATTTAAGTGGGAGGACAATAGAACTTTGATAAGGTTAACGAACCTTAGCTATATGTGTTGAGTTGCGCATCGCCAGAAAATGTTCTGGAGGCAGCCACAATGCTCATGGATCAAGTGCCTCAAAGGTTGCGGTCACGGAGGTCTAAGTTCCTATTGAACCAAGTAGGTCGGATAAACAATCAAATGCTAGGATTTGAGAGTAAATTGTTGTTGTTTGACAATGATGAACCGACTGCATACAAAAAAGTGATGATGGGCCCTGACTCCGTCAAATGGCTTGAATCCATAAAATCCGTGATAGTTCCATATACGAGAAATCAAGTTTTGAACTTGGAAGACCCTCCGGAAAGGTGTAGAAACCTATCGGTAGTATTTGGATCTATAAAGAAACAGACATGGATGTTTCACATATATGAAATAGTCGACATATCAAAAAAGTATTTTATGACAATGTTTAAGGAGTTGACTATGACCAAATTTGATCTTTCATAGCGATATTTAGTCTGGACGGATTAAAGTAGCAACCACTACATATAATTTCGTATATGGTAGATGAATAAACAAAACAAAGTTCTTCTAAAAGAATGGTTACCTAGGACGTGTGCATGACACAATCCAAAGGGTTTTTGTTAATTCAAAGGATGCTAAAAAGGGCATGCAAACTTCAATGGTTGAAGTAAGCATCGCGGAGTTGGAATCTTCATCGTGATGAAAAAGGAGTTTTCATCTGGAGACGATGAAGATGCTTGCATTTGCAAGAAATTAAGTAGGAGCACTGAGATATATTCCTAATATATTATGTGGAGGACATCTTGTTGATTAGAAATGATGTATATTTTATTGACAAAGGTTAAGAATTTCATTTCGATGAAAGATTTAGGCAAGACCCGACTATTTAGCATGAATGTCTACATGGATAGACAGTGACGCCAATATGGTTGTGCCAAACGTACATATATGAGATATTGAAGGAGTTCAATATAGAAACAACGAGAAAAGGATCTTGTCGCATGGAAAGAATTGAATCAAGATTCAAGTGTATCGACACTTGATAAGTGAAACAAGATTCAAGTGTTTTGACACTTGATGAGCAAAATCACAAGAATGTTTTGATCAATCATACCATGATATGTACACATCTAGATATGTCCTATGCTCTAAGTGATATGAGCGTATACCAGAATGAATCATAAAATGATAATTGGACGATAGTAAGGATATTCTTATAATCTTTTGCAAGAATTAAGAATATATTCCATTTGTATAAGTTACAAATAGTTCATTGTAAAGCGTTACATTGATACTAGTTTTGTCACAAGATACAAATTAAGTTTATCTCAATTTAAACTATGGCTGGCACAATGAAATGGAAAAGAGTTTCCATGACGGATTTGGATGAATTCCAAAGTTAAGACATTATGACGGATACTACAACAAAACGCTAAGTATAGGACTGCTACAGTAGCAGCAAATGAGGGAATTTGTGTCAAGTAGTTTGTTATCAAACTAAGGTGTGGTTCGCAACGGGCTAACACTAAAGATATATTGTACGACAATAGTATCGTGATTTAACCCCAAGGAACTAAAGATCTCACCAAACGACCAAATTTATACAATGCCATCTCATTGGAGAATGAGTGATGCGTGAAGACGCAAAAACATGCAAATACATAAGGACCTGAAGCGTCAGATCCATAGATTATGTTAACCATTTGCAATTGTGTATTTGGAACACCAGAAAGCCATAGGTGTTCAATACGCAAAGTTTTCAAACTATATTATTGCTTCTAGTGCAAGTGGGAGACTGAAGGGAATATGCCCGAGAGGCAATAATAAAGTGGTTATTATCGTATTTCTTATTTATTATAAATGTTTATTTTGCATGCTATAATTGTATTAATACAGAAACGTTAATACATATGTTTTTAATAAACAAATAAAAAGTTCCTAGTTATGCCTCTCTCATAAACTAGCTCGTTGATTAACAAGATGATCAAAGATTTCTTGATCATGGACATTGGATGCTGTTAATAACAAGGTCACAACATTGTTGGAATGATGTGATGCACATTCATCCGAAGTATAGCATTACGACCAAGGTCATTGTGTTTATATTGCTATAACATCATACAAAGTAATCTTAGTCCTTAGACCATGAGATCATGTCAATCACTAACACCGGAAGAGTATCTTGATAACATCAAACATCACAACGTAACAGGGTGACTATAAAGATGGGTTCAGGGCTATGAAGGTGTTATGTTGAGGCTCATGGGTCAAGAGTGGAATTTGTCCATCCCGATGACGGAGAGATATACTCTGGCCCTCTCGGTGATATCACATTAGTTAGCTTGCAAGCAAGTGATTTGATCACTAGAATGTTATATCACGGGAACAAGAAAAGAACATGTCGGTAACAAGATCAAACTAGGTATGGAGATACCGATGATCGAATCTCGGACATGTAATATATCGTGAGACAAAGGGATCGAGTTACATGCGTATAAGGTTCACACGATCACAGAAGTCATCGTTGAATATGTGGGAGTCAGTACGGATCTCCAGGTCCCGCTGCTGATTATTGATCGGAGAGGGGTCTCGATCATGTCTACATTATTCGTGAACCGTAGGTTGACACGCTTAAGGGATACCATTTGGAGCAAATAATATGACAGAGAAAGAAAAAAGGAAAGCGCAGGAATTTATCTCACTAGACACCGAAACTGTTTCAGTTGAAATTGTTGAAACTGGTTCTGCATGTGAAATTTAATACTAGCAAGGGGTTTTATGTGAATGTTTGTTAATTAAAGTAGTTAAAAAAATTCTAAATAAATAAATAAAAGAGTTTTATTTAAATGAGAGCTTGCATTAAATTTGGTGGAAATTTAATGCATGTGAGTGGATTTTTGAGTGGAGGCTCTTTTATGTGAGTGGAAGCTTTTCATTTTGAGTGGGAGCTCCACCCACATGAATGTGGAAGAGGTGGGGGCAGCCCACCATGGCTGGGTGCATAGCCCCTTGGGTGCCCCCCTCTCCCTATAAAAGGCCCCCCTCTCCTCCTCTCAAAGCACACCTCCTCGCGCAGGATCTCTCTCCCCCCTTTAGAATTCCCCATGGTCTCGGATCAGCGAGATACATGTTTCCGGTGAATTTTTCTGAAAGGATTTGTTGCTTCCGCTGCTTCGCTAGAGCGAGGGCGTGGAGGTTGTAGGGGTACCCGGACGTGTGTGCGATTACGGATGCACCACTGCTTTGCGGTGCTAAACTTGATGGTGCTGAACCAGCTGGACCAGATGGACTTCATCATAATCTTGAGATCGGCAAGCGTTCGACTATATCATCCATGAGTACAACCTCGTTAACGCTATTCGGTCTTCGAGGGTATGTATTCCATGGATGTATATCCACCCGTTTATTGTATCTACTCCCTCCGTTTCAAAATATAAGACGTTTTAGATTTGTGAAGAAAATGAATCTAGACTTGTTTTAGTATGTAGGTTCATTCAACTTTGGGATGAATCTATACACTAAAAGAAGTCTAGATTCATTTTTTTCACAAACCTAAAACATCTTATATTTTGAAACGGAGGGAGTAGTAGATAAATCTTGGTACTTAGTTGTTCCTATCGTAGGATTTTTTTTATTTTCTATGTTGCGAACCCTATATTTAAAGTAATAATAGTTTAGGGGGGCGCTCCCACCATCCTAACGACACATCATAGTAGACAAAACCTAACCCTAATTATTAGGCCAGAATGAAGGAATGAAGTCCCCTCCCTCTTGTCGCCGGAGCGACAAGCAAGGAGAGGGGATCAACGCCCTTGCAAGATGAGATTGGGAGGAGTTGGGTGACCTCGTGCCCGTGAAAGGAGGAGGAGGGGCGAAAAATGGTCCCGAGCACCTAGAGCACTTGTAGTTAAGGGATATCATGTATTTTGGTGTTTATTATGGTGTGTTTGGTTCACATAGTAATAATGGTTTAAAAACCGAAAGGAACTTGTGTGGGATTATGGTACTCTAATACATATAGAGTCAAACAATTCACATAGTGCATTGTTTTATTGGCAGCCCTACGTGTCCCCCGGGGGATTTGTGCTTTTTATCCCCCGGTCCCCAGCCAACCACGTGTCCTTTTTTTGGGATCAAAATCCCGCTTTTGCTACAGAAAGTCCCGTTTTTGCTATAACTAGTCCCGCTTTGCTACATGTAGCAGAAAACGGTTCAGCCTAAAAAATAGAAAATTAGACTGGACCTCGCCGGATATTTCGCCGTCGACCGTGTAGCAAAAAAGTTATGTTAATGTAGCAAACCCGACCTCACCGGAGACTCGCCGGTAGACCTCTCCGGAGGCTTTCGCCGGAGTTTCGCCGGAAACTATGTAGCAAAAGAATTGTGCTAATGTAGCAAAACCGGAGAACAAGTTTAGCAAACCCTTTGCGCTATTGTAGCAAAACCGCTAAAAGTTTATAGAAAAAATGTCTAGCAAATCCAACTTCGTCGGAGACCTCGGCGAAGATCTCATAGCAAAACATTTATAATACTAGTTGAATGCCCGTGCGTTGCTACGGAAAATCAAATATGGCAATAGTTGAGTGAATTTCATTCGATATAGTATGCAAAATGAGTTTTCAAATATGCCTCTTCCTATAATCCTCCAACACCAACATGTGTTATTTTTGTATGTTTTTACCTTTGTCCACAAGAACAATTTCATTGTATAAGCATGTCAATAATAAAAAAGGTTTTGTTAATCCTAAATCTAAATCGATTCTAAAAAGTGAAAGAATCTTGAACAAGAATAAATGCAAAGCAGCAAGAAAGATACATTGGTAGAAAAACCAAAAAGTGTTATATATATACAAAACTACAATTTAAATTTGCTAAATAGAATACATTAACTTATTAAGAAAAGCCCATAATTGTTTCTCATTTCGCTCCTCCATCCTCCTATAAATGCTTAGGGTGAAATATGTATGTTATCAGGCCTTCAGTTTTCTTTTCTCCATGCTATTGTGCTTTATAGTCGTCCCACTCGAACAGTATGCCACCTGTTGCATGTCAGTGTTTTTCTAGCAGTCGTTCCCACAGGGACGGAGTCAGCTTGTCACCTTGAGGGAGGCAAAATTGATATGAGGGGGGCAGACTTGGCTAAATCAATAAGAAAATGGAGATTTAGTGAGTAGAGTTCTTCACAAAATTCAAACCATGGGGGTGGCTCAGCCCCCCTCGTCTCTGTCCCTGCGTTCCCATAGCTTAGACTTTAGATTGCCACGGGATAACATGATGGACAAGTGAAAACAACAACAGAACACTTAGTTGGTTGCCTTCTGCAAGAAAATTAATCCTTTTTCTTTCCCTACTTGTAGTCCAAGCTATTTATTTTTACGTCAATACCATGTTATATTATATATTATAAGTAATAAATAGTAAATCTTCATTGACAGTGGATGCTAGAAAGAACCCCTTATCAAAACTGCAACATCATCTATTGAAAACAATACTTCTATTAAAAACTTTACTTGTCGAAGGAGGAGGCGATGTATAAAGGAGACGGAGGCTAGGTTTAGAGGAGAGACGTGCGGCTTTCTTTTCTTTCACGGGCTGTTCGAGTATCGACCATGGACTTTTCAGTCCAAGCTAACCATAATTACTTGCAGAAATATTTCAGACATGGTTCACAGCCTACATGTTGTGTCAAGCATAATATACCCTTTAATTTGTTTGATAAAAAATGTGCCAATAATACCAGCTCTAGAGTTCTCACTTAATCTATATTCTCATATAGCTCAAGCACGTTTCAACAAAAACTTTGTGTTTTTTTACTCTCGGTGACCACAATGCATCAAGGGCCCCCCTTAAGTCCTCATCACCTGGCTTCTTTTAGCATATTTATTCCTGCTAGCATCCGTTGCCTCCCAAAAGTGCCAAAAGGTGACTGAAAACGGTTGCTTGGAGACTTAAACATTTATCTAGCATATCAAATAACCATTGATGCAAATTAATTAGATTGCTGCGTTGCATGTCGATGTCAAGCAAGTTCTTTAACTCTTCCAGATTGCTATAGCAAATTGACATGAAATGAAACATTGTTCTATTCTCTCAACCCTGACACAAAAGCAACATGAAGAGCAATCAGTAATATTTCAGCGCTGCAATTGAAATCCAGTAGCTAAGCAAAGGTATGTCTTATATACTCTACAGAACAATTTTCATTTTACTGGGAGCCACCACATACCATGACATTATCGATTTATTATTTTCCAGCACCATACTTAACATATTTGACTAAACAAAAATACTCTTTACTCCAGGAGTTCAGAGAACCTGATAGAGAGTTCAATTTCGCCCATGTATTTTGTAATGTTGAGAAAACAGAGAAACTACCATTCCACTCGTCCACCATACGGATGTAATATGGAGCTTGCACCCAACCAACATCGAAGCCAGAAATAACTTGCACCAGTACTGTAAAAGGCTGATTTATAGATTGAGGTAAAGACACCAAAATAGTACCATGATCAGATGACTGTTAGCAATAATTTTGTGTAGTAGCGTTTCGAATTAGGTAGAACTAGGAGAGTTCACGTTGGAGTTGGCTTGCATGCCATAAGTTGCAGGTTTAGTCCGGCTAGGATACGTACAGGTGAGAGTTTAGAAGTTTGAGTCCGGTTGATGTCTTGTTCGTGTCCTACCAAGTTAGGGTCGTCTAGTAGTCTGGCCGTGTATAAATATACACAAGATCACGTTGGTTTGTATCGAGTTGTACCGTGTGAGTTTGAGAAAAGAAGAAATAAAGAAAATTCGAGGGCATGATACGTGTCCGTGGCCACAAGTTTTCTTATACGTGTGTTCGTCTAGTTTGATGTGATTGATCCTGTGGGCAAATTCCAACAATTGGTATCAGAGCAAGGTCAAAGATTTGAAGCCACGTTTGCCCCGGGGAGGCGACCCCACTAGCGCCTCGGGGCGGGCGACCGGGTGGAGATGGCAAGTATGCCGTCATCGGTGAGGCGGCGGGCGATCGTCGTTTGGAGGAGCGACAAGGAAGAAGAAGGCAGGCAAGGTGTCGTCGGTAAGGTGGTGGATGGGGATGATCGTTGATAAGTGCGGTGGTGCCAGGTGCGGTATTAGAGAGTCTTGTCAAGATCGTCATCCGGGAGAGTATGAGTCAAGGAGTCAAGTATGTGCAAGATAGCACATTTGGTCGATGTTGTGTCTGTGAGTTGTCGTTCTGTCCAAGTGCTTGCCTCTGTGAGAATCCGTTGCAGTTGAAGCGAATGAAGGTCGAGGGACTGTTCATCATATGGACGAAGACGTAATTTGCGTGCCTCGATCAGGTCGTCTATGTGTCTCGACGAGAGGATCAAGTTCAAGTGTGAAGGGGGCGGTAAACCAGTGAAAGGGAGCCTCTTCAATGAGGACCTGTCTCTACATGAGGCCGAAGTGGATGGTCTAGTCCACGCCAGGAGGTCGGCATGTATTGCGCTAGGGTGGACGGTGTGTTCCACGGGTGGTGCGATTCCACAAGGTTGCTAGCGTGACTGGGTAGTCCGGATCATGTTTGGATTGGTCAGTAAATTCGCCAAGTTGAAATTGGGGTGAGCCAATCAGACTTGTCGTGGTGCGAGACTTAGACAAGACGCGGATCTATAACGAGTCAAGACCAGAAGAAGCATGGAAGACAAAGAATAGTCAATCAAAATTAAGGAAAGATTGTTAGCAATAATTTTGTGTAGTAGCGTTTCGAATTAGGTAGAACTAGGAGAGTTCACGTTGGAGTTGGCTTACCAAGTCCAAAATTAAGAAGAGATTATTAGCAATAATTTTGTGTAGGACCGTAACCGCTGATTACATAGCACAAACCAACATACTTCCCCTAAAGTCCAAAGATGGGTAACTGGCTAAACTAATGTTAACAACATACACAAATGTTTGGATCTGTATAATAGTGAATAGATGATAAAGTAATGTGTTCGATCAGTTACCTTGTTCCCGGTTTGAAATTAAGTAGTCACGATTGGTATACCAAGCACGCGATGTATAGTTTAATATCCTTAGCTGCCTTTTCTTGTTCTTTCAATTCACTGATTCTCTAGGGTGTAAAAGGATAAGATTTAGTGCCATGTTACAATGGGTGCATGGTCAGAATTCATGTGAAATTTACCAAACCATTTACAATTAAGCTAGTATATGAATATACATGGTTGAGTTTCTTAGGAAAGAGAAGTCTGAAATATGGTTGGTGTAAGTCGAGTCCAATTGGGATCACATGCATGTCTTTTAATACTCCAGTCTTTAATTTCATGAACTAAAGAATAGCTAGTTATTCGATTACCTGAGAAGCATCCTGTTGGTTCAGGTTCGTATGCCAAAATCGTTGGTATCATCAACTTCTTCTTCCCACCTGCAATCAGTATCGCAACAGACACATCACACGGTCAAGCAAAGTGCAAAATATAAGAGATTATTTGGCATACGGATGAGATGCCAATACTTGTTGTGTAGAGTTAATTTCAAAGTTCTAACAGTACCAATGAGCATGGGCGGCTTTCCACCATTGTCACTGATCCCTGCTAAATCCCTAGGAGGAACTGTGAATGAAAATAGGGTTTAAGCCCAGATCAACAATCACAGTCTGCTCGAAAAAGTTCCAAGTCCTTAACATATACATATTGCTCTATACTTTTCCATAAGATCTTAAAAACATGAAGAGCACATGAAACTCCAAAGTTTTTGGATAATGCATCAATCCATCTTACTTGAACTATTTTCACCCTAAGATCCTAATACATCATGCACCTCTGATTTGTGTAAGGCCAAACTATAGTAAATTCTCATGACTCATTAAAGCTACAGTTAAACCGAGAAAGCCATCACAAAATCATAGAAATATAAAGTATAATTTCTGGAATACACATCAAGCTAGGCCTTAGTTACGACCATAGCAGTAACTATACCCTGTATTTTCTGTCAAGGTAAACACATCAGTTTCATTCATGTAACAGCAGAATAGTACTACATCTTGCAAGCAATGTTTATGACAGAAATCGAAAATGAAATGTAACAATATTCTAAAATTCAGACAATCAATACAGTTTCACAGTAGTTTTATGAAGTTATATTGGAGAACCACACATACAATGGAAATGCATATATCATGCAGGAGACATTAAAAAACTCTACTAAGAAATAAAAAGGTGGATACCACAACTTTCAGTACAGGAACAAACAAATGAATTGAATTTTTAGTTTATACACTCTATAAGAACGTTTTGCACATACCTAGAATCACACAGAGGTTTCACCTACAGAAGGTGGAGGCTTCAGGTTTTCTTCTCCAAGTTTACCTTACTTTTCGTAGAATTAAAAGTGGATGCTACCTCTTATATCATTGAGAAAAATATTTTGTGTCGCTATTTGTGGGTTTGTTTGGTAAATATATTTTGCAATAGGGGCGGTCATCACAAACAACTTAGGATAGAAGCTTCCATTCAAAACTACGCCAACTAATTTAGAACAGAGGGGGTGGTTATTTGTGGGTTTGTTTGATAAATATATTTTGCAATAGGGCAGTCATCACAAAAAATTCAAGATATAAGCTTCCATTTTTAATTCCGGTTTATCTGTGTTAGAAGACAAAAAAATATATAAAAAAAGTCAAATTGGACACAACCATGGACCTCATCTTTGATGTTTTGTCACTAATGTACCAGAGCTCCTTTACTTGGGTGGACATATCTCTTTATATATAGTTACTTAAGTTTAAACATTTTTACAACATATCAAGTTAGAACTAAGAAAAAGTGAACTTTAATACTCCCTCCGTCCATAAATAATTGACTTGTATTGTCTAGATTTGTATGTATCTAGACGCATTTTAATATATAGATACATGCAAATTTAGACAAACCCAAGTCAGTTATTTTTGGACGGAGGGAGTATAAATTAAGAGATAAAAATGATCTAAGTGGATCTTAGCAGCTATAAGCAAGAAGACAACGCCAAGTAACTGCACTTGTGTCGACTGACCTCTTTGCGAGAAAGACACGGATTAGTGTAATTGACTAAGGTATAAGTTTCCAGGAACAAGAAGATATTCTGATGTGACCTAATTGATGAAGTACACGAAGGCCATCTATCAATTATAGAAACCACTTTTGTACCTATAGCATGTAGAACATTTTTAAGTAGAAATACTTACTGTCACAAACCAGTCTATGAGTATCCTTCATGCTTATCCTTCTGAGTGGTTTCCAAAAAATCTAGTGAAGGCCTTTTCTTGGTCTGTTTAAAGCCCCAAATGTTTCCAAAAAATTTCAAAGCACTTGGCTGCCAAAAAGTTTCAACAACCTAACCTTACAACATCAGATGAAACCTAAAATTAGGACTGGAAAAGCAAGTTGTTCAGATCCATGACTACTGTCCAGCATCCTGTGATAGTACTCCATGTTCCATCCTGTAGTTTTGAGATAATTAGTGACATGTAGAATATGTTTTTACAATCAAGAATGGCAATAACACAAAGGAATTTCACCACAAAGCAATGAACAGATGGTTTTTGGTTGCCTTCCCCAACTGCATCGAACATGGTCATTATTGGTGCTAATCAAGTGAAAGCGCTTTCAGGGATGCTGCAAGAAGCTTTACTGCAGGTCCCGTCATTCTGGTTCTGCTTTCGAGAAAAGAGGATACATATTATGAGTGCTAAGAGTGAAATCTCAGGATACACACACTATACCTAATAATACAGTATTATGTCTAGATCAGATGTAGATGCCATAGCATGAGAATTAGTGCAAATATTGCGGTTGCCATAATACGGCAAGTCAAAGGGCATAGCAGAACACCCCGTTAGACGAAATTAAATGAAATGAGGATACACAAACTATAGATGATGTTTTGAGAAAGCACTAACGCAAGTAGAAGTATTTAAGCACACGACATCATCACACTTATAGATTTACATATATTGATGCCATGCCATTATATCATCCATTTGCAAATCAATGTACGATTATGCGCTCATGCATCGACAGATTCCAATTTGCAAATCAATGGCTGATTATGTGTTCATGCATCAACAAATTCCAATTGAAAAAAGATATACAATTCATTACCATAACCTCTTTTCCTTCCCATTCACCATCGTTGTCTGTCTTATCCTCCCCATCTACAGGTTTGGCACATTGTTTTGTCGTCGTTAAGGATGACCCGCAGATCGCCCAAGGCAATGCACAAGGGCCTGGCTTCCATCACCCTTTGTCTTCAACCAAGCTCAGCCTTCTGGTGGACAAGAGAAAAAAACCAAAAAGTTAGAAGATAATAAACTGTGAGTACAGTACTGCAGATGCCTCTAAATAATCAAATCTCACGCAGTAATTGTAGAACAAACTTTACAAAACTTGAAGTACCAATCACCAATCAGGTATCTGAACAATGGAAAAAGTAAAAGGGAATCCCGGCTACCTTATTAGAGGATGGGGAGGTGAAGTAGGTCCTGGAGTTGGTGGTGTGGCGGTCCTGGGGTGGCAGCGCGGCGGTACTGGAGTCGTTGGTGTGGTCCTTGGATGACGAGGGGGGCTGGAGGGATTCACCAGTGCGCTTCAGAGGTCGTACCTGGCGGCGTGCACGGAGACGCGGGGCATCAGCACGTCGCTCAGCGAGAACCTCCTCACATATGGGCGGACGCCGAGGTCGCGGCGAGGAGCCGGCAGCCGGCGGCGACATTATGTCACACAAGATTCCGCCGATTGGAAGATGTGTAAGGGGAGAATGATGAGGGCGAGAGCAAGAGTGCGGCGGCCTCGTCGGAATTGGGGCGCTCGTGTGGTGCTGATCCAGGCCGAAGCGATGCGGGGCGTGGAGGAAGTGGTCTTCTCGATCGGCACCGGGAAGAGTGGGGCAGCGAGGCGTTGTGACTATGGGTAGTGTGGGGGTGAGGGCGGGGGCGAGGGGCGAGGCGTAGTTTGCGGAACGAACGAAGCGACGGGTTGGACGAAGGGTCAAACAACGTAGCGGTGTCTGGCAGAAAACGGAACCGCTTCGTACTTTTTAGACAGTAGAGATTGTAGCACCACTGTCGGACGCATGCAGCAAAACATGACGCCACGTGTAGCACCACCGCTGGCCGCACGTAGCACCGCCGCCGACCCCATGTAGCAAACCTCGACGACGTACATAGCAACGCTGGTGACCTTATGTAGCAATGACGGTGTCCTTGCGTAGCAACGCCAGCGTGGCTGAGCAACTTTGCCGGAGCGAGGCCATGGCGGAAAGGCGCTCACGTCGTCTTCAATGCCGGTACACGCAGCACAAGCGGCAAGACTGCAGCAGCTTGGGGCAGGGCCAGCCATGGAACCCAGCGGCTTCACGCGTTGATTGAGAAAACAACCAGGACGAAGCGAGGTGGGCCCAGCGTAAACGGCCGTACGCACGCGCACTACCAACCAACAACGAGCGACCCGAGGGATACGATCCCCTGGGGAGTCCTATCATTTCCCTTGTTTTATTTCGTCCTTTCCTAAGGATTTCGTGCAATGTTGTTTCTTCTGAGTTGAGGGAATGCAAATTAGCAAAGGAAATATTTTCTTAACGTGTACTCCTAGAAGAAAACCATATCGGAGGTATATTCTCGCGTCTAATTCGTGTTAGTTGAAACTTGAACGTGTTCTGCGCGTGGGTGATTAACCATCAACATCCCCTACGCAAGGCATTACGATTCCCAATCAAAACCTGGCGGCGACCGAGGCGACGCGAGACGCAGAGCAAAGGGAAAACCCCGGATAAAAGGAACGAACAAAAATCATCCCCTCCCGTACGATTCCCTTCCCCGTTCCCGTCACGTCTCTCCCGAACACGCACCGCCTCCGTCTCCCTCGTCCTCGCCTTCCCCCCCCCCCCCCCCCCCCCCTCTCCCCCCTCGTGCGTGCGATTCCCCTTCTTCCCCTTACCAGAAGCCGCAGTCCACCGCAAGTCACCTCCGCCCGCGAAACCCTCGCCCGCCCCCGCCCCCCCGCCTCCGCCTCCGCCTCGGCCTCCCGCAACCCGGCCTCCATCGTGCTCGCGCGCCGCCGATCGCCGGTGCCCATCAGGTCGGTCGTGGACTCCGCCCCTCCCCTCCTCTTCCTTATCCGCGCGTAATCTATCTTTTTTTTTGTGATTTTCCGATGAAAACAAGCTCTAGCAAACCAGTTGATCTAGGTTCGGGTGTTTGCTGTTAGTCGGACGAAAACTTTAGTAGTTGTGATGCTCATGTGTTCACATGGTGGTAAGGGCGCTGGCTTGTAGGGATTTTGCTAGGAGTTAGCTGGGACGTGTTGTTCAGCTGCCGGCCTTGAGGTCCAGAGCCCTGGATTGCTTCGCTTGATGATAACGTAGAAGATGGTAGTTACTGTACAGCTAGGTTTGGGCCTTGTGGCAGCGGCTGATTGACCAGAGCAAGGAATTTCAGTCTTCCTTACTTTGAATTTGTGCTTAACGTTGCGGAATTTCATCTGTTCCTTAGTTTGCAATGTTTTTCCAATGTACTTGTCTTGTTAAGTCCGTTGAGAACTTGACATTGGATTAGCCCAAGTGTTGAGGATGGGGATCATTAATTAATTTCCTTGCACTTTCACTTCTTTAGAAATTGGCGGTATGTAAAATGCAAGTATTAAATTCCTTTTGGTTCTATTTACAGGTGATTTCCTGTGGCATGGCAAGGATACCAATTGGTCATTGCTTCTCCTTTCATGAATGATGTCCTTCCCTTTGAAGGACACTAACGCACAAACAATTTTTAAGTGGCCCTGGAGAAGAGAATCGCCATTATCAGCACAACTTCTCATTGACATTCCACCCGAAATTGAGTTGTCGGACTACCATAGATTGCCAAGTTCTAGAAGTGAGAGCCCATCTGGACTTCTCCATGGCGAAGGTGTCAAGGAAGAACCGATCCCTGACTTGGATATTTTCTTTGAAAGGCTTTATGAATATTTCTGCGCAAAAGGACTAAGGTGTATCGTTACCAAATGGATAATCGAGATACTTAATGTACTATTTATGGTATGCTGTATTGGATTCTTCTTCTTGTATGTCGATTGGAACGCCCTTGGCCACTTGAAATGCGGTGTGGAGGCACTTGAGTCTGGGGAAAAACCATGTGATCTGATGGAAGCTATTAAGCGCAATCCACTAGTGCCCTTCACCTTTCCCAAAATGATCACTGTTGGATCAATGGTTATATTGGCAACCTATGGACTTATCAACTTCCTCAAGTTCTTTGTGCAACTGAGAAGTACACTGAATGCGCGTGACTTCTATTATAACAGGTACGTTTCAGATTAACGTACTCATGCATGTTCTACCTCACAGCAATTAATGACTTTACCCTTGTTCCTTTTCTGTTCATGTAGTCTTAAGGTTACAGATATCGAGATTCAAACAATATCATGGCCCAGAATAATCGAGAAGGTTGTCCTGCTACAAAAGTCTAAAAAACTTTGTGTTGTTAGGGATCTCTCGGAGCATGATATTATCATGCGAATAATGAGGAAAGAAAATTACTTGATAGGGATGGTGAATAAAGGCATTATCTCATTTCCAATTCGGCCTTGGCTACCTGGTGCTGGCCCAACTGTCAAATCTCATGTGCATGATAGGAGGAACTATGTGATACTTCCAAAAGCACTAGAATGGACCTTAAATTGGTGCATCTTCCAGTACATGTTTGACAGGTAAGGCAGTCAGTACCTTAGTATTTTGATGATGAAGCTATAACGACTATTTAGTGATTGATTTATTTGGACTAGCATTTAACTATTTCAGTACTATTTATTTGGCAGACGTCATTTTCACTATCTAGATGACCGAGCTATGTATTTTATTTTCTACATTGTACCCTGCTTTCTCTAGGATCTCAAGCAGGGCAAACATGCCCTGAAACAGTCCTTATAAGCGGTTAAGCCACTGCCCAATTAAGCACTGAAATGCACAATGGGGCACAAATAAGCCAGCTGTAGAGCCCATGCCAGTCTTGATATTTGCCTTCTCTTTTAATGGTATTAAACCCATGTGGCCAAAGATACATGATACGACTTATACAATAGTTAGTTACATGCTGCTAAATGTTTAGTTACTGATGCAAAACATGTACCAAGCTTTACTGCTTTACTTACAGTCTTCTCGATAACCAGTTGCAAAAACAAATATTTTTTACTTGGCTTAAGTAGTCATTTCACATAGCAGACACCATTTATGATGGATCCGACTACCACACACTGGTTAAAATATTATTCAACAGCTCATGTGGAAGTATCCTATGCTCAGGATTTAGGATCCTTGGTGTATTCCTCTATCCCCTTGGACAAGGATCAGATTCAGAAGCCTTGGATTTAGGGAATACAAGGACACGCCAAGTAGTCACGATGTGTAGGATATTAGGATATCTTGTCTTAGATTTTAGCACCTGCAGGCTACAGATTCATCTGTACTGATATTTCTCTAACTTCCAATGTGTACATGATCCATTGTGAAGTTCTAGCAAGAACTCAACACATTTCTTTGGGGTTGTTCCACTGATTTTTTGGTTTACTAAGTTTTCTCTTTGGGCAAACTTTCCTTGTACAGTTATACTGAATACTCGTATCCTTTGCTTTTGCAGTAAATTCTGTGTTCGAAAAGATTTTCTAACGAGCCCAGCTGTGTTGAAAAAACGACTCGTCTTTGTTGGCATTACAATGCTGGTTCTGTCGCCCTGCCTTGTAATTTTCCCATTGGTGTACCTCATTCTGAGGCATGCTGAAGAAATTTATAATCACCCCAGTACAGCATCATCCAGAAGATGGTCAAACTTATCAAGGTGGATTTTTAGGGAGTATAATGAGGTAGCTTCTCATGCAGAACTCATTATTGTTACAGTCATTGCTACTGCTATTGACTGGTCTAAATGAAGCGTTCAACCTCTTTTGCATCCCTTATTTCACAGTTTATGTGGCTGTCAATCTTTGTATTAGCTATAGCTGCAAGCAACCTGTCTTTGTTGAGGGTTGTATGTGCATTTTTTGTTAGCTGTCTCTAAAACTCTGTTTACAACAATTTCAGGTAGATCATTTCTTCAGACATAGGATGAACAATAGTGCTGTGCATTCGTTAAATTACTTGAAGCAATTTCCTACTCCACTCATTTCTATCATAGCAAAATTTGTATCTTTTGTTTCTGGTGGTTTGGCTGGTGCGCTTATAATAATGGGATTTCTAGGCGAATCCATTCTCGAGGGTCATGTAAGCTCTTTGTCTGCACTATTTTGCTTTCTATCACTTCCATCTTATTCACCTTCTAAATTTTCACATCCATAATTTTTGAAGATTTTTGGACGGAACCTATTCTGGTATACTATTGTTTTTGGAGCAATAGCAGCTATAAGTCGAAAAGTAGTGGCTGACGAACTTCAAGTAATTGACCCAGAAGGGGCCATGTGCCTCGTTGTCCAGCAAACACATTACATGCCAAAGAGGTGGCGTGGGAAAGAGAGCAGTGAACTGGTTCGAAGAGAATTTGAAACATTATTTCAGGTACCTTGCTCTGGTGCTGTTTTGATTAAGTATTTAAGAGGAAGAGGTGGTATGCCATTTGGCTTTAGAATTTCACCGTCATCCATTTTGTTGGCATCCATCACCAACTGCCTTTTGTGATTCCCCGTTAAAAAATACTGCTATGAGTTATGACGCTTTAAGTCTTCTTTGCAACATTGGACAATTAAATTAATAATATAGAAGTTACTCCCACCATCCGAAAATAAGTGACTTGGATTTGTCTAGATTCGCATGTACCTACACTAAAATGTGTCTAGATACATCACTTATTTCTGGACGGAGGGAGTACATTTTTCCCCCTAATTAGAGATATGACAATTTTGAGCTTTTCAAGTATTTTAATCTTTGTCGGTTAAAGTAATATATCTGAAAAAATAAAGGTTAGTTTTGGTGTTTAGAGATGACAATTTTGAGATTTCCAAGTTATTTTCATCTTTTTCAGTTAAAGTGATATATCTGAGAAAATAAAGGTTACTTTTGGTGTTTAGATTCACAGGACTCACCATTGTCTTCTGTTTCCTAGATATTTGAGACCTGCATAACATTTTGACTGAAGTTTGAGATCCAGGATAAATTTTGTAATTGGCGGTTTACCTTTTCTATTATACCTCTGAGTAGTGTCTTGTTAAATTGTGAATGCAGTATACCGTAGTAATGCTAGTAGAAGAGATGGCCTCCATTTTCATCACTCCTTACCTGCTCATTTTCGAGTTGCCAAAGGTAATGTTCTGAACTAGCTCAGTAGATGTGTTCTTCTGAAGTTTCTTGACAGTTGTGAATTCTTATAAATTTACAGCGTGTTGATGACATTCTGCGCTTCATCTCGGACTTCACAATTTATGTAGATGGAGTGGGAGATGTATGCAGGTCTGCTGCTGAAGCCTCTTCAGAATTTATGTTCTTACCATCTATATTTGCCGAGTCTGCAACAGCTAACATAATTGCTTTGCTGTGTTTCAATAGTTTAAGCTTGTTTAACTTCGGAAGACATGGTAATAGAAACTATGGGTCTCCCTTTGATGCACCTAAAAGCCTCAGGAGCTCCCAAGGGAAAATGGAGAAATCATTCTTAAGGTAACTATAATTTCAAATAATTCTAACTAGCTTTGGTGTATTTAAATACTATTCCTTCTGTCCCAAACTAATTGACACAAATTTGTCTAGATTCGCATGTATCTATACACTAAAACACGTATCTAGACAAATCTGCATCAATTAATTTGGGATGGAGGGAGTAGTTATTTGCTGTGAAGTTTGTCTTTTCTTCTGGGGTTACCATATTAAGCTTCTTGCAAATCGAACAGGCAAGGTGTTAATATATCTTTTTAGTAACTTCATGTTAAATTGCACAAACAAAAAGGGACGTTTATGCAAACTGTTTCCTAGAAAACTGAAACAATACACATTTTCAATACTTAACTGAGCTGGAGGCATACTACTCCCTCAGTCCCAAAATAACTGACTTGAGTTTGTCTAGATTTAGATGTATCTAGAATTCTAGACACATTTTAGTATTTAGATACATTTGAATCTAAACAAACCGAAGTCAGTTATTTTGGGACGGATGGAGTATAAGATGTTCCAAATTATAAGATGTTTTAGCCTTTTTCTGAAGCGCGTGTATCTAGACGTCTTTTATTGTGTAGGTTCGGAGCAAAATGAGTGAACCTACACACTAAAAGGAGTCTAGATACATGTGTTTCAGAAAAAGGCTAAAACATCTTATATTTTGGAACAGAGGGAGTAGCAGAGAGTATTTTTCTCCGAAGATATGACATAAGTTGATCATTGCCACTGTTCCTTTTCTATATCTTGTTATCATGCTATCGTTCTGTTATCTTCCTGTGATCACTCGATGGATGTAGTGAGACGATGCAGAAGTACAGTACTGATCCTATGATGCATAAGCAAGTATCATCCATTTTTTCTGTTTAGTCCACTGTTCACACTGTACACTTTCAATTATGTAGCAACATTGAAGCCTAATTGTATTCTAAGTTTTGCTTGCAGTTTTCAGAGTGTTTATCCGTCGTTGGTGGCAAGTGTGGATGGCAAACAATTCTTACACAACCTACAAAAGTTCAAGGAAAGGCAAATACGTCAACAAGCTATTGCACAGTATCAGGCAATGGAAGCATCAGGCTTTGTGGATAGCACAGGTCAAAGGGATGATATCTTCCGTCAACTGCTCCCAAGTATTATGCGTAACCATGTTGAGGCCATCACCCCACCTGCTGCTTATAACATGGGCCCCTTAGGATTGCTCGACACAGATCAAAGAACTCATCCGTATATTCTGGATTGGTATTACATGTGCCATTCACCACATATGGATAGAACTGAAGTTCCCCATTTTGACGAAGAGTCCCCTGAGACTGATCAGAATACAAGTGTGCTAGCAAGGGAAACATCTGAAATTGAAGAAGCTGAAAATAATTACTCTGATTTGTACGGAAGAGTTCGGAGTCATATGGGGGCATCAACATCGAGCACCTTGTTTCGGCATGCTCCTCCGACGAAGCACCATGGTAAAGAAGATAGTTCAACAGGCAATTGGTGGGAGCAGGCCCCTGCATATTCTCATGATGATCCGCAGGGTAGTTTTCTCGAGCCTCCAGAATTTGGAAACCATAATATGGCCCCGCAGGGTAGTTTTCTCGAGCCTCCAGAATTTGGAAATCGTAATATGGTGGGTGGTAGCCATTCCAGTCATCACAGTGGCGATATATCAGAGGAGAGCGAGGGAGATCTGGAGCAGAGCGATAACAGAAGCAGCAGCAGTTGGAGAGATCCTCAAACCCTTTCCCGGACAAGGTATATGGACGACTCTTACATCGAGGAAGGGCTGGGTCTTCATTTCGCGGACAAGGATGAAGACCGGCGACCCGGTGTAGCTGATGCTTATGACCGCACCCCAGCTGGCCTTCCTGTCAGAATAATACCTCGAAGCAGTGACCCCCTGTAGAATCTAGACTGTAGACTGAAAAAAAAATGACAAAATTAGTTGATGCTTTTGGTTGTGTGCTGTCGTAATTGGCTGTGTGAACCACGCCTTGACTTGATAAGCTGCTGGCAAATGGCCAAAAATTCTTTTGTACATACAGTCAGTCTACAGATCAGTTATCATCTCTTGTATATACCCTTGTCTGGCCCCTTTTTACGGGCTGGGGAAGAACCATTCTTTCATTGCACGAAGTGCGTCTGTTATTCTAAATCTACGCAAATGATGGATCATTATTATTCGCCTTAAACCTGCTGAAGTGTTTGCCTTCTCTGTCAAACCGGAAGGAATCCGATGCCAGATACCTGGGCGGCATGACAATCGTTGCTTGTGCTCCGCTGCTGCCAGCTATGAGCCCACTCATGACGACGAGTCGATGACGCCTCTCCCTTCCTTCCTTCCTGGGCAGACACTCGAGTCCCTGAGCTGTCGCTTTTAAACGCCGCGGAAACAACCAAGTTCTGGAGTGCACTCCTCTCCTCTTGGCGGCCAGACAGGAAGCGAACAGCTTCGGTTCCCTTGTCGAAATCGAAGGCAGCAGGAGCGTCGTCCTTGGAGGCCTTGCCGCGGCCGCCTTGGTAGGTATAGGCAAAAGCTGGCCTCGTATGCAAGCAACACAGTGCCCGGTCGAGACCCAACCCCCCTGCAGCTGGACAAGTGGATAGACATGCTGGACCAGCCTCAGATCTGGGCCGACACAGGGCCGGGAGTTCCCCTGGACACTGCCGCTCTTTACCATGCCACCGAATCATCGCACGAACGGTTTCGTCCCGGTACACAGAATGGGATGCATCCCGGTGCCATTTCATCTGCAAAGAGCAACAGGAATTTATGCAATTTGCTTATTATGAGTTTATGACCGTTCCAATTTGCTCGCCGCTGATGGTTACGTCGATACGATCGATCCACTGCATGCGAGTTGCGGACTGGCCTTTCACCAAGTTGTCAACTTGGGAGTGTTTGGTTTAAACGGTATCGATGGCGGCCGGAGCCGTGCAACGCCGTCGGTCCAGCCCATAGGCCACAGCCGCCGCCGACGTACGTACTACTAGTACTACCGAACCCACTGCTCGCACTCGCAGGCAGGCTTGGTTGTAATTTCCCGCACGTTTTGGTCCCCGTGGACGCTGCAACCACCGGTCCTTTTCGCGGATCAGAGTGAGTGACGAGGAAACTAACCGCTCGATCGCCACCAAACCAACAACAACAACGCCATCTCACTCAGATCTCTCTCTCCCTCGAGGCCGAGGCCGCGAGGGGAAATGAAATAAAATAAACCTGTTAACCGGTCGATCTCTCCAGCTGATCTGCCTGCGCCGAAAGCAATCAATCTCGGGCGTATCGTCTGTACCAAGTTTCCGCTGCTCGATCCACGGCAGTTGGGCAGTAGGTCGGTAGTGGTTGTGTCCCTTTCGGTTGGTTTTCTTGGCGAAGAGCGCTGGGATGGGATCCCCGTCAGTTCGTTCTGCTCCTGCGCCGCGTGCGCGCGTGACCTGCCTCCGGCGTCGGCGGCACCGCGCGCGAGGAACCCCCACGGCCTTTGTGTGTGTGTGCCAAGTACTCCGGCGAAAATTCCCGTGAAAGCGAGGCGCGGTGCGGGTTGGGTAATGTATGCGTACACGTGGTCGGCCGTGGATTCGGCCGCGCCGACGATAGCTGTAGTGACCTTTTTGTATGCTTCGTTTTCTGCGGACATGGCCGTGAGCACATATGTCACGCGTGGACACGTCGCGGATCATTGGACGGATGTGGCGAGGTCAAGTGGTTTTATACACTGAAATTTCAGGAAGTGCACTCAAATGATCGCGGCGGAGTTCAACCAATTTCTTTTGCCAAATCGATCGTCATGCTTTGGTTGATCAAGTCCTACTTTTGGCCTACATTTGGACTTTTCAGTAATGCTAGTTTGTGATGTTTAGAATTTTTTACCCAGTAGTTCGTCTTGCTTGGACACATGGCAGCGCCTTGGAAATCTTGTGAACCAAGTGGCGTCGTTGCGGTTTGAAATGTCTATGGTCTATATATGCGCTCAATTTCAGCTACGATGCTTTTCAGATTTCAGGGCATCGAACGAGTTTGCGTCGTAGGTAAGCGCATCCCGACCGGGTTGACTCGAACGGATCGGGTTGTCCAAACGTATCCGATCAATCAAGCAGCGAGACTTAAATGGACCGTGCATCCATACCGGTTTACCGTGATTTATTTTCGATCTAAACTTAGGTTGATTTTGCATTGTCCCAGGCAGGGCGCACATCTGACCACGTCATCCTCTTGTCCTCCCTTAGGCCGCCATCCACTAACTCAACAACCCACTCCTTGTTAGCGATATGTTGAATGGGTATCACTATAGCATATACTATCAGCAAATGACACGGAATCTGAGTCCAAGGAAGCCAACATGACGTCAAGACCCACATGGACCGCCTTCGGGCTAGACACAATTGTGAGCTAGATCTCTTTAACGAGTTCTCCGACTTGGATCTCGAGAAAGCAAGGCCCACTCAAACTGGCCTAGGATGGAAGATAACGGTGGAACCGGCGTCGTAGACCTAGTCTAATCTAGTGTTAGGCGACTCGGCGGTGACTCTCTTTATCGAGGCTCTCCGGTCCCGATCTCCACCGCGATCGCCATCTCCGCTCGTTCGGGCTGATAAAGGGGTTGCCGTGTGCAACTGCCCGGCCTTGGCGAGTGGGCGGAGGCCCTCTCGTGGGTGGATCTGATCGGTTTTGTTGAGCAAAGCGATGGCGGCGGGGTCGTCTGGGATGAAGAATGTGGGAAGCGGCGCTGATGTGGAAGATCTGCTCAGCAAGCTGAAGCTGAGCGATGTGGAGCAAGAAGGTGTGTTTCTAGCTAAGGAGGAGAGAGGCAGCTTGCCGGAGGTGAAGTGGATGGCTGTGGCAAAGGTCCTAACTGCTAAGGGATTCAGCGACGAATCTCTGAGAAGGACCATGTTGGCGGCATGGAACCCTGCTCGGGAGGTCACGGTCCGGCCGATCGATAAGAATCTGTACGTGGTCCAGGCTTTCTGTCTGGGGGATTGGAAACGTATTATGGAGGATGGACCATGGTTGTTTCGTGACTGCGCGGTGATGATGGAGAAGTTTGATGGCTCTACAACTTTTCCTCCAGTGATTCCAAGCACGGTGCAGGCCTGGATCCAAATACACAAGATACCACCTCTGTATCGTACTGAATCAATTGTGAAGCAGCTAGCAAGCAAGGTAGGGGAGGTGGTGAGGGTGGAGATGAAGGCAATTTCGTCTGTGAGAGGCGAATTCCACCGGATAAGGGTTAATTTATGTGCGAGCAGGCCGCTGATGAGAGTTGTAACCCTTTCACCGAAAGGATGCAAGAGCATGATGTTGCAGGTTAAGTACGAAAAAGGTCCAAAGTTCTGTGCGCATTGCGGTCTGATGGGGCATGTGGAGCTGGAGTGTGGGACTGGAGAATTCTCGGATGATGAGTTACACTACGGGGACTGGATGCAGGCACCAATGGAGACATGGCACCCTGAGACACCTAGGGTGCGGGGGGGGGGGGGGGGGGCAATGGAGGGGACCGGGAAAGCGCGAGTAGAGGTCGGGGCATGGACGAACGTGGTGGGCGGACTAGCGGCCGCTCTGGTCGTATGGAGAATGGTGGACGTGGCTATATGGGTGCCCGGGGAGGCGGACGTGAGGGTGTATGGAAGGAGAAGGAAGCTCAGGACATGATGCAAAGTGGCTCCTGAAAGAGAACTTCTGGGGATGCTGGGCTGATGGGAGACAATGAAAGGGAGCTCGCTGACACGGCCACCAGCCCTCTGAAACCTGGTAGCGTGATTCAGCAAACCAAGGATAAGCCAAAAGCGCAGAAACAGTTAATGCTGGAACATGTACCTGTAGATGAGGCGATGGCAGATAAGGTTCCCCCACCCCCACCAGCTTATGTTCCGCCAAAGGAGCTGAAAAAACAGAAAAGGTGTGAGGTTCGGATAGTTGGCAACAAAAATCTGATTGGGAAAGAGGCGGGCTCCCCCGAGGAGTGCCGCCAGCAACAATGAGTTGTGCAAGCTGGAACAGTCGTGGCTTGGGCAATGCGCCGACTGGGAAGGAGCTTCGTGATTTTGCGAGGACTCATGCCCCTACCGTTCTTTGTGTACTTGAGACTCAGATAGACAGAGGTCGGGTTGAAGGTCTTAGCCGTACGCTAGGATATGATAAGGCGTTTGCTGTAAGCAGTGTGGGCCGGAAAGGCGGAATTGGTATTTTTTGGAATAATGAAATAAATGTCACAATTTTACCGTATTCACAGTATCACATTGATGCTATTATTGCTGAAAGTGGGCAGGATCCATGGAGGCTCACGTGTGTTTACGGGGAAGCCAAAACTCACCTACGTATTAAGACGTGGGATATGCTCAAATACATTAAGTCATCATACTCTTATCCATGGATGTGCATCGGTGACTTTAACGAGGTTTTACATCAATCGGAACATGAAGGAGTATGAGAGCGTAGTCATGCGCAAATAGCTGGGTTTCATGAGATGGTGGACGTGTGTGGACTGCGGGACCTTGGTTATATAGGCCGCAGGTGGACGTACGAGAAGCGCATTGCTGGTGGCTCTTACTGTCGGGTTCGGCTAGATAGAGCCCTGGCTACTGCCGAATGGAGCTCACGGTTTCCCCTTGCAACGGTAGAGAATCTGACTGCCTCAGCCTCGGATCATGGGCCCATTCTTCTCTGGTGGGTGGCGCCGGAAAGGCGGACGGGGAAACGACGGGAGGACAGACGGTTCAGGTATGAACTCATGTGGGAATCACACAGCGATTTCAAACCAATGATGTTGAAGACGTGGCAAGATGAAGGTGAGGCGACTACGCTTCAAGCTTTTCAACAGAAGCTGGCTTGTGTGTCTAGGCACATGCAAGAATGGGACCGAGATACCTTCGGCCAGGTTGGACAGGAGCTTCGGCAGCTCAAGGCGGAGTTGGAGAGGTTGCAAGCTGTACCAACAAGGACTGGACCAACTCATGCTGAAATTAAAATAAATGACCGCATTGTGGAACTTAATCATAGGGAGGAGATAATGTGGCAGCAGAGGTCCAGGGTCCAGTGGCTGCATGCGGGTGACAAGAACACTCGGTTCTTTCACACGCGAGCAAGCCTACGAAAGAAGAAAAATAAGATCAGGAAACTGAAGAAACTGGATGGGACATTAGAGGAGGATGATTATGAGATGGGGAGGATGGCAACTAGTTTCTACAAATCTCTATACCGATCGGAAGGAACAAACAACATGGAAGCAGTCATGGAGATAGTCCCTGTAAAGGTGACTTCCGAGATGAACGATGGGCTTCTAAAGCCTTTTGAGGAGAAAGAAGTGAAGGAAGCTCTCTTTCAGATGTTTCCGACAAAAGCTCCGGGCCCAGACGGTTTCCCAGCACATTTCTTTCAGAGGCATTGGGATGTGTGCGGGAGCGAGGTGACCTCGGTGGTGCTGCGGATATTGAGGGGAGAGGATGATCCGAAAGCAATAAATAATACTTTCATTGTTCTCATTCCTAAAGTCGCAAGTCCGGATGAGCTCGGACAATTCCGTCCCATAAGTCTGTGCAATGTGCTATACAAGATTGCATCGAAGCTTCTAGCAAACAGACTTAAGGTGATTTTGCCAGAGATTATCTCAGAGGAGCAGTCGGCGTTTGTTCCAGGACGTCTAATTACCGATAATATTATTTCTGCCTTTGAGTGTCTGTGTTTTATGAAGCGCAAACGAGCAAAGGCGCTTAGGTGCTGCGCTTTGAAACTGGATATGAGGAAGGCTTACGACCGGGTGGAGTGGGACTATCTCCGTTCTATTATGCTCCGGTTGGGCTTTCATCGCTTATGGGTGGAGATGGTTATGCGCTTGGTCACAACTGTCTCGTTCTCAGTTCTTTTTAATGGAGGCAACCTCGAGAGTTTTATGCCATCGAGGGGTATTCGTCAGGGGGATCCTATCTCCCCTTATCTCTTTCTGTTGGCAGCGGAGGGCCTTTCGTGCCTGTTAAAATCAAGAATTCAGTCATCAAGCTTAAGTGGCATTAAAGTGGCTCCATCGGCCCCGATGGTGAGTCACTTACTCTTTGCAGATGATAGCCTGCTGTTTTTCAGAGCGAATAGAGGGAGATATTTGGAGGTGCAAGAAGTTCTAGGGCTGTATTGTAAAGCGTCCGGGCAGCGAATAAACATGGAGAAATCTTCTATTCATTTTGCAAAAGGCTGTCAGGAAATGGTCAGACATGAGATAATGGGCATTTTTAATGTCCATAATGAAAGCCTAAACGAGAAATACTTGGGTATGCCTTCAGATGTTGGTTCCTCAATAAATGGTGCTTTTAAGTACCTCAGGGATAGAGTCTGGAAGAGAGTCCAAGGATGGCTGGAGATGTTGTTGTCAGCTGCTGGGAAAGAGGTACTGATCAAGTCTGTTGCTCAAGCAATACCTACTTTCTCTATGTCTTGTTTCAGATTACCACGGGGCCTCTGTCATCATATTAATAGCCTTTTGAGGAACTTCTGGTGGGGCAGCAAGGAAGGCAAACGGAAGGCATGCTGGGTGGCTTGGGAGGAATGACAAAACCAAAGTCGATGGGAGGACTTGGGTTCAGGGATATTGAGCTGTTCAATTTATCCCTCCTAGCTCGGCAAGCATGGAGGTTGCTACAGGAACCTGACTCTTTGAGTGCGCGTATTCTCAAGGTAGTGTACTTTCCTAATGGAGATTTTTTGGAAGCGGAGGTGGGCACGTCGCCATCACGAATATGGAGATCGATACTGGATGGAAGAGATGTGCTGAAGCAGGGCCTGATAAGGAGAATAGGAACAGGGGAGAGGACGCACATATGGAACACTAATTGGCTCCCGAGAGATGGTCTGTTACGACCCGTGGCGTGCATTCTTGATGATCCGCCAGAGTTGGTAAGTGAGCTCATTGATCCTCTTACCGCGGCGTGGAACATGGAGAAGGTGAGGAATTCTTTCTTGCCGATGGATGCGGAGGTGATTATGGGCATTCCGCTTAGCTCTCGGAGACAAGCAGACTTCTGGGCGTGGCATTATGATAGGAAGGGAGTGTTCTCAGTCCGATCGGCTTACCGGATGCTAGTTCGTACGAGAGAGACAAGAACGGCGTGGCTTGATGGTGATGCTGTGACATCCAATCAACGTCAGGAAGAGCGGAGCTGGACATCTTTATGGAAGGTACAAGTGCCATCAAAAGTACGGGTCTTCTTGTGGAGACTTGCTCGTCAGTCCCTTCCGACAGGTGATGTTGCTCACCACAGAAGCATGACGAAGAATAGCTTCTGCGTGGTCTGCAGGGAGCCCGACTCGTGGAGGCATTCTCTGCTTCAGTGTCATATGGCGAGAAGCGTGTGGGCGTTAGCACCTGAAGAATTATATGATTTCGTTCAAAATCTTCAGGAACCCCATGCGAAAGCTTGGTTGTCTTCGGTTATCAGTTCCCTGTCGCACGAGGAGGTAACCAGAGTGGTAGTGACTTTGTGGGCTCTGTGGCATGCACGAAGGAAAATCATTCATGAAGGACAGTATCAGAGCCCCCTATCTACGCACAGTTTTGTGGAACGATTCATTGCTGAGTTGAAGCTACAGATACCAGCGTCAGGTGATGAGAAGGCGAAACCATCCCCCACGCCCAGATGGATTCCTCCCCCAGCGGAGTGGACCAAGGTAAATGTGGATGCCGCTTTGTCAAAGAATTCGCCGATCGCTTCATGTGCAGCGGTGGCGAGAGGACCGACAGGTGTTTTTCTAGGAGCCTCGGTGGTGGTGATGTTGGGGTTCACGGACCCGGAGACGCTGGAGGCTATGGCCTGTAGAGAGGGCTTGGCATTGGCGTCTGACCTCTTGATACAGCGAGTCAGAGTGTCCACTGACTGCATCAATGTAGTCCGGAGCATTCAGGGTGGTGGTATGGGCAGCTATGGCCATATTGTTAAGGAGCTCAAAGCTCGAAGTTCCGAGTTCCAGAGGGTGGAGTTTGTCCATGAAGGCAGATCATCCAATGTAGATGCACATTGTTTAGCTAGGAGTTCGTTGTACCTAGCAGAAGGTAGACATGTTTGGTTTCAGTTTCCACCTGAAGGTGTTTGTAGAAACTATGAGATTATTTGAATAAAGGAGGGTGGAGTTTGCTCAAAAAAAAAGATAACGGTGGAAGAACAATGCGGATCCGTTTGGGTCTCCCAGGTGTTGGAGAAGCAAATATGCCAATTTGTTGGCTATGTTGGTTCTAGTTCCAAACCTCGCACTGACGGTGCCGGAACGAATCGGATTCTATCTTACATGATGTAGAAAATACGAGTCTGAGTTCACTTACGAACACATCATAGACCAACCACCCATGGTCCAACAAGTTTTTAC
Source organism: Avena sativa (assembly GCA_916181665.1). Classification (NCBI taxonomy): domain Eukaryota; kingdom Viridiplantae; phylum Streptophyta; class Magnoliopsida; order Poales; family Poaceae; genus Avena; species Avena sativa. The sequence continues at coordinate 429,297,779 of OV702293.1, forward strand.
GACTAACACAAACAACGGTGGACATAACGAATCAGCTGAAGCCAACGCTCTAGCAGTAGCTCAAGAAGTTGCAGTCTTAGCGAAAAGAAAAGAACCAGCGGATCTAACGGATCCAACCGAGGCCATACCACCCCTGCCTAACATTGCGCCACAACAATTGCTGCAACAAGTCTTAGCCACTGAAAGTATGGTCGGTTTGCCCACCATGGGCCCACCTCCATCTCCGTCTTCATCCGCAAACTCGGGCGACGCCTATGTCACTTTGGGTGAAAAGATCTTCTATGGTACCCTCCTCATGAAACCCTTGGTGCTAGATTGCATCTGGAACATGACCAAGCTCGACAAGCACAAGGAGATCTTTGAGGAGTTCAAGTACATCATAAAGTATCGACAAGGACATCGCTGAGGCTGTGAAGAAGATGGCTACCATGAAGAAGCTTACTTCTAGGTACCATAGACTCACCAAGCAGCTCGCTCGTCAACCCAATCATACCATTAATGACCCGCTTGTATGAAAGAAATTTGACTTCGCCTCGGCATCTAAGCCTGCAGGCAAGCCAGTTCATATCGGTGCTATCGCATCGATAATAGAGGCAATCAAGTATTTGCTACTCCTGTTGAGAATGTAGTCACTGCCAATCTCATACTCGAGAAGGATCAATCCCCAACGGCAGTTGCTCACATGCATGATCTCTACACGAAGGCCCTGCAGTAGCATGAAAACACAACGAATTCAGAGAGGCTAGCCTCTAAGTCAGAGTTGTTCCGGTCAAGTGCGGAAAATCACCACAAGAGCAGATCTCCGACTCCACAAATTTAGGGAAGCCATCGACACAATGAACCACACACCGCTTCGACCGAGTGCCGAAGGCGGGAAGCGCACAACATGACAGATGTTATCATAGCTTCCTCTGACAATGTCGAGTATAGGGACCGGCACCATAAATCTCCACATGCACCCTGCAACAACCATCGCCAAGACAACATGCATCCTCCTCGTGAAAGTCAACACTGAGAAAGAGGAGACAAATGTCAAGAGGGAGGAGACCCGATGCAAGGAGAAAGAGGCCACCATTGAAAGATTCCTTGACCTCACAAAAAGAGCTCTTGAGGTTGAAGAGGCCAATGGGTGGTCAAGAGCCATGGAGGTTGAGGCCAAACTCATGGTCGAGGAGACCAAGCTCATGATGATGGAATTGATCCTCTTGGAACCGATAGAAAGGGCTTGGTTTGAGAGAGAAAAATGAGATCTGCGAGTGTCAATCGTGATCTCTCTAATGATCTCTCTTCTTTTGGGGCATTACGATGAAACTTGTATTATTTCGCACTATGATTCGGTACTATGGCGTGTGAACTTGGTGATATGCTAATTAGTGGTGATTTATTTGCTACTAAAATTTGTGTTTGTTGTCATTTTTATCCATATATGTGCCGTTTTGGACAAAGGGTCAAAATGGACTAGGTGGACCAAATAGGTCGGACCGTTAGAGGCACCTATCGAAAATCTAGGCAAGCCCTAACTACCCCTGTTTGGGCTAAGCACCTCAAAACACACCGTGACAATATATTTTTAAACACATTAACAGATTTATTTGTTGTTTTGTTTATATACCTAAAACTCATTTATATAGACATGTATATGTATAGGAATGGGGACCCTCTTTTCGCTTAAAAAATAACCAAAAGTAGTACTTTTGAGTTTCATAAAAAATCAAAATATGTCAGAAATACATATATGTGATCCATATACTTTAACCTAAAAGAAAAGATTGACAGTGAATAAGACTAAAAATATGTATTTTTCGTCAGATTTTTTGTGTAGCATAAACTACAACATATTTATAAATGAAAATTCTAGCATATATTCTAGACGTATGTATCTACTCCCTCCGGCCCGACTTCACGACCACGCCGGTCAAATTGCAAAAAAATCTTCCCCTATTTCCGACAAACCAATCACTACCTTTGCTGCTTGACTCGTCTCTCTCACGTTGATTTTTCCGCAGCTCCCCCCGTTTGGCGACCTCGGTCTCGCCCATGCCACCTGCTCCGTCGCTCCCTCCCAGCCCCATTTCTTACTCCTCATCTTCCCGCTTTCCTTTCTCCGGATTCCACCAACCATAACCCAAGGAGGGAGGTCAAAGAGGAAAGGCATTGCCTTTTCCCAAAAGCGTTCGGTGGCGATGCTCGTGGCGTAGAGGAGGATCTAGTAAAGGTGCTCATGGCTCTGACGGCGGCAGTTCTCCCAACCTGCTCGGCGCCCACTCCCGCTGCACTGCGGGCCTCGTCCAGGACATCGACCTGCAAGACATCGTCCTCGAAGAAGGGCGCATCCCCGTCGACGAGTTCGGGACCTTCAACACCGGCAACAACAACGAGTGTTACAGTTAGTATCCACTCTCCTCCTTTCGATCTACTCCAGTTTGTTTGGGATATACTGCTGATTTGGAGTTGTGAAGTTAGATGGAATTTGAACGCCCAACAATTTTGAAGAAACCGTTATTCAAATTATTTGGAGTAATTTGTCTCTGCAACTCGTAGATTCTTGTGGATGTTGCAATCACAAATGATGGAGCAATCATTTTGAGGATGTTGAAAGTCGAACATCTAGCGGCGAAGGTGATTCCTGGCTGCCCAAAATGGCATTTCTTTGGTTTGGTTGCTGCTTTTGCTTAGCTTTTCATAGGTCCATATATTTTTAGGTTCTTGTGGAGATGGTCGAGCTTCAAGACCAAGAGGTTGGAGATGGAACAATGTTTGTTGCCATCATGGCTATGGAGATGCTTAGGGTAATGAATTAAGCTTTAACAGATTTTTTCCTTACGTGTGAATTTTCTTACTATACCATTGTGCATACACATGATGTTTACTTATATTTTGTCAGAGAGCAATGATGTTCTTTCCTTTATTATTAGTTGTTGTAGAACTTATATTGTAAATGACATGATATTTTCTACTCGATGTTTATCATCAGAGTACGCAGATGTTTTGTGTTACTTATGAACCAATTTAAACAATGCAAATATTTATTAATTATGTATCCTCTGCTTTGAACAATTATAAACTTAATTTTACTACTCCCTCCGACCCATATTAGTTGACTTCAATTTAGATGTATCTATCACAAAAACTTGTCTAGATACATCCAAATTGAAGTCAAGTAATATGGGTCGGAGGGAGTAGTAAATTCCTATTCCTTCACTTGTAAAATCAGGTCAGGTGGTCGTATGGTTTCTAGTTTGCAACACATTCCTTACATTCCCGATGAAACAGGGGACTGGTACCAGCAGGTCAACACATCCCTTACATTATAGTTTGTACATACTAAAAGCGCCATGCCACTAAATTTTCAATTGGTATTATACTACAATGTCTATTGGTTGGCAGCCAACCTGTACAATTGTATATTTAAGTTAATATGATTTACCATCTATTTCAAATCAACAGGAAATATAGTCAAACTTTGTAATATCTGTACATTCTATGTACTCATTTATATACTTATGCTGCAAGCTATTGCCCATCCACTTATATTGTACTCATCAATATTTTTTAGAATCTAGAATAACTGGATTAGCTTGATAACATCTGTTATTTAATCTAGAGCATGCAGATGTATTCTGTTCAGAACTAGATTCAGAAAGTTGTTTGTTGTTAATGAATTTTCTTGGAGCATACTAGAATTAATGCAGCTCAACAACATCTCACTTTACATGTTTCCTGTATGCTTTGAAATGCTCTTTTTATATGACATGTTTTCTGTATGTTTCATTTTACTGAATATGACATGTTTCATGTATGTTTCACTTTACTGAATATGACATGTTTCATGTATGTTTCTTCTATGTTCAGAGAAGGTTCTTATTCTAATAGTGCATCAACTTATTAGATTAAGGGAGAACTACATACCAGTGTATTACACATTGCAAAACATACTGCAATGTTATACAAAGGTAGTGCTAGTACAATATTTAGTTCCATACATAGATAATCTTTTGTTCAATATACAATATTATAGTGCTAGTGCTAGTACAGTATTACATTCCAGATATTTTAGGAGGACTAGCTGATCTTCTCCTTCTCTAAGCTTCTTCTTAGTCGAGCTTCTCCTTATCTGAGCTACTCCTTCGCTGAGCCTCTCCTTAGTTAAGTTTCTCCTTCTCTGAGCTTCTCCTTAGTCAATCTTCTATTTGAACGGTCTTCTCCTTGTCCGAGCTTTTCCTTGGCCGAGCTTCTACTTGGATGATCTTCTCCTTGTCCAAGTTTTTCCTCGTACAAGCTTCTACTTGGACGAGCTTCTCCTTGGATGAGATTAATTTGCCTATCTTGACATACACCGCTGACTCGACACCTTATACGAACAAGGCTTGATGGGTCATTCAACCATGTCAGATATATATTTCCTGGGATCATAGTCATCTATTACTTAGGGGCCTGTCCTACATGCTTCTCGAGCTGTTGTTTGAGTTGGTGTTATGACTTGTTGCTCATCGTCAGCTATCAGCTCCAAGGTTTTTAGGTAGAGTTCGCCATCAATATTTAGAGTGTTTGGCAACATTCCCTCCCTTTGGAGTTTATCCTTGCCCATGTGCGATGTCTTGTTTTTGTTTCCTCCTCCGTCTTTCATCACCTCTACTAAGACAGACTACAATGTTATATACACTTTTGTAAGTATGTCCACCTCATAGGCATCATAAGCTTGGTTAACATATTCAATCAGTTCTTTGAGTGTTAGGTGCACTCTCAAATGCCAAGTACTAAATTGAACTGAAGAAGTAAAGATCCAGTACATTCATATCATGTGAATTTGGTGGTTGGTAAGTCGGCTTGATATCCATTCTTGTAGCTTTGATGACCGCTATAAAAGCGGGATCATCTGGTAGAACATGCGTCCTAGTATTGTCCTGTTGTATGAAGATTGGTCTCTCATGCCCATCGTGAGGCCACAATTTTATAATATCTAGGACAACTTTTTCACAAAGATATTCCCTCATCACATCTCTTGTAATAATTATTGTCTTCAGTTTCATGGTGTCTTTTTCCCTATAATTGGAGTTGTATTTAGTAGGACTCCCTATGACATATTCCCATATTCCTACCTTTCCATCTAATGTTACATTCCTTTGCTCATCATATCTATGTTTCCCAGCCGAAGTTAAGAACATGACCTTGCCGATACTGTTCTTGTTCTGAACAGTGCGCAAGAGATCTTCTTCTGGGAGTAGGTAATACGTTATGTTCCTCTTGGTCATCAATATGAATTATGTTCTTCCATACTTCTAAACGAAGGCATTGCTTTTGTTGTTGTTGTTTGATCAATCATTGAAATGCAAAATTTGAGCCTTTTGATCTTGTTTTCTACTGACTGAAATGACTTGAGACTGCTTGTGTGGCGCCTCAAGTCACCCATGTTAACCTTCTCTGTATTTTACTATAAGGAACATATAGAGACCTTGCCAGCGCCCTTAGTATACCCCTTTTTGAGTGCAACCAGAGGCATCCTTTTTGAGAGATGAATATCTTTCCTCTTTCGACCATAATTTACCTTCTTTTTATTTGAAAAAACAACTTCTCCTTTGAGTTTATTTCTCCATTTCTAGTCCCTATTTACATATATTTTCAATGGTTCTAAGACATACTTCCAAAGGTTGAGCAACAAGTTCTTTATCGTCCTTTTCTCAACTGGTGTATGTTTGCCAAGTGCTTTCAACACAATATATGTCGCGAATTTTTAAATCTCATGCATATCTATGTGTTGCCGTCACACAATAGTTTCTTTTCTGGGTATCTGATTTATCTGCACAATAGTTTCTTCTTCTTCTACACTGACATTGAGATCCAGGTCCATCCTTACAAACTCCTCTTCTACTAGTCTCACGTCGACATCCACATGACCGATGTTGATCCAGGTCCATCCTGTGAGACCCTGGCACGTGGCTTAATAGAATTGATAGTATACCCATACCAACAAGTTGCAACTTATTTTCTAGAAGCTCATCAAAAAGAACTCTAAGGTTAAGCGTGCTTGGCCTAGAGCAATTTGAGGATGGGTGACCGACTGAGAAGTGGGTACTGGGTGTGAATGAGTGAGGATAAAGTGCACAAAAAAGACTAGTGTTGGTCTGTGGGACTAGTCTAGAGATCCTATTGAGCTGCCAGGAGTGACAGCCGCTAGTCCAGAGAGGCCGGGGTGTTACACCTCCTTCCACCCCCTCCTCTACTATTCTCATGTTGACATCCATGTCATCTTCTTCTTCTAGACCGATGTTGAGATCCAGTTCCATCCTCTTACTCTTATGAGACTCAAGGATCTTCCCGCCTTATGCACCTACACCAATGAGCAACATTTTTTAGAAGATATATCTAGAGAAATGAGAAATGATGCATAAAGATCCAAATTAACAGTTTTGTATACAATGAACAAGGAGCCTTGAAATGCAACAATGATAGTAGAAAACATATAATTTTGTGTACAGTGAACAAGGAGCCTTGGAATGCAACATATATCTGGGTCCATTTGATTTCCTTATTGGATGTTTAATTAGACATGACAAGTTGCTTACAGACTTCTCCTTAACTTGGATGCTTGCAACATTGTTTATTTATTTATGAACCCATTGTATCTTGTTAGGCTTAGAGACTAAGCAGACACAACCATGCTTATTATTGTTGATAATGCATGAATACCTCTTATTAAGTGTGTTCTATGATGCTTTTTGGAGCATATTGAAATAGGTAAGTGAGCTTGCTAATTTTCTTGTACTTGTACCAGCAGGTCAACAATTGCAGCACCACTTGTTCTTAAATGATACATGCTAATTAAACTCAACCCATTTGGTGTGCAGGTTTGAATGTCCAAGAAACAGGCAAGATGGGAGATGCTGATCCTAGCCGACCTAGTTCTAGATCAGCAGTATCATATTCAGAGAGTTTTGCTCCATATAGTTCTGCTGATGCAAGTGAACTGACTAGTCAGTGCTGAGAGGTAACAAAAGCGCTGACAGTGTTCTTTTGTTCAGGAATCTAAATAGTGATTACGAAATAGAGTACATGAGTATATCTTTTCACTGAGTTCCACTGAGGGAACTCAACCATACTGAAAAGTTTATTTGCATGCCACATGTTGCCATACTATTTCAATCAAGAAAATGTTGTGAGCCAACAATACATACTAATTAGGAAACAATTGTCAACATTGATACACTACTAGTAGTGTTCAGCACTATTTACCATGTCTTGCTTGAACTGCTAGTCTAAGTTTTTTGTTGTGAATTGCACTTGCTCAGTATCGTGGGAGCGTGGAGCTCTGCAGGCTTACGAAGCACATTGACCCATACATGGTCTCTAAATTCAACCACTAGACCTCACCGTTTCTCGACAAAGATGTAGAAGCAGTTCGAGAGGATGATAGGCTAACCTCCTAGCAACAAGCGACCCATTAGAGGAGCAACCCAAGGTGGGCAGAAGGGGTCGTCAAGGTCGTCTACCTGTCCCGCGATGGAGCTAGGCTCTCCTCCCTTTCCGGGCGGCAGAGGGAGCAGTGACCTTGCCTCACAATGGCAGCGGACGGTGGGGGAACACTAGGGAGCTCGGGATTGGACGACGACGACAGGGACAGGTGGTGGAGCTGTATCGGCCTCCTCCTCCTCCGAAGACGCACACGGGGATGGGGATCATGGGCGAACGCCGGGGATCGCGTGTGCCAATGATTGCGGTCAGACGCCGGGGATCGTGGGCCGCCAGTGATCACGGATGGAGTCGATTGCCAAATTTGAGTTTTGAATTTAGCCTAATTTGAAACGATTTGAAGCTATCTGTTTTCTATTTTCTAATTATTTTATTTTTGATTTGAACCGCCCGTGGCTATCCATTCGGGCCGGAGGAAGTAGTTACATATTCTTTCTAGTATTTTTTGGAGAAATAAAAGTACAAGCTTTTTAAAAAACAATGTGCCAAAGACACTTTCCTAAGGGAATTGGGAGTATATCATTTTTTCTTGTTGCATGGGTCTATTTTTGGATGCTTGTGAGAGTATCGTATATGTACAACCATATTTACATCGGTCTATTTGTCTACTTGCACGTAAACGGGACGTATATACATGACCCACCAAAGCTTGTACCGACCACCAACTTCCTTGTGTCTGCTATGTACACGTACCTACTAAGAAACCTTAAAAAAGCAAATAAAAAAAGTCACCTATTTAATTTACAGACTAACTCCTGTACATCCCGTATTCACACAAGCATCCCTTCCGAACACATTCCAACCGGCTTTGTTCACGAGCAGGACCTGATGAGGCCAACTTTGTAGAGATTCTTCTTCACGAGGCTGCCTAGCGAGAAGAGCCCAGCGCCGGCGGCGTCTCCTTCCGTCGAGCACAGGCGCGGCCACCGCTCCTCGTCCACCCGGAGGCTGTCGGTGCCGATCCCGTGTATCACCTCGTCGATCGTCTTGGGGTCGGCGGGGCGGCCGGCCACGTCGGTGACGTGGAAGACGTTGAGCGCCATGTCGCCCCTGGTGGTGATCTCGGCGTGCGTGACCGAGAGGCTGTTCTCGCGGAACACACGCGTCACGTATGCGAGCAGGCCGCGCCGGTCGGTGATGCGCAGCTCCAGCCTCACGCCCTGCTGCACACACAGAGATGGATGGATGGCGTTAGATGGACGTCGGTGGAGCCTCGGCCGAACACATGGCGGTGAAGTGGAAAGTTCGGCGGAAAAAGACTTGGTGGGATCGCGAAGGGGAATTGGGTGCGCTTTTTTTTTCTGTTCCGGTAGGATGGTGGCGTGGCATGGAGGGCAAGGAAAGGAGATATTCAGTGGGGCGTAGTATACCTCGGAGGAGCGCCTCTCGATCGCCGCTTGCAAGCATTGGATCACTCGCTGCCTCTCCGCCTCCGAGCTGATTGGCCGCCCGTCCAGACGCCTGATGTAGAATTCCTGAGGACAAAACGGAAATCAGATTAGTAACGCCCACATAGTAAATAAATTGACTCAATTTCAGAGCATGTCTTCTTTAACAAGGACTCGATTTCAGAGCAGCAGGTGCAGAGACAAATGGAAATGGATATAACAGGCAAAGCCTATACAATCTGAATTTAGTAGTACTGTATAGGAGATGAACATTTTGGTGAGGTCTTAGTCAATCATACAAGAACAAATTGCAATGTTAAGAGATGCTAGTGTGGTGCGATCAGCAAAGCTAATCCCATTTTATAAGATCAAATAGTAACTATTCTATTTGAACATTTACCCGCTCAGTCTATAGCTTGAGCAACAACATATGAACTATGATCAAATGAAAATAAAACAATTGACTAATGAGGACAGACTTGACAGAAGGCAAAGATACATCGTGTAAACCCAAACCAAGAACTGAGAAGAGGGGAATCGCCTAAAATTAGCCAAATTAACATTCAGAAATCAAGAACTCCCCCAAATACTATTCAGCACGGCCTATTCCCTGAAATATCTTGTAAATCGATGAAAAAGAAACAGCCTAGAGGGCTCACCTGCTGCGCGTGATCGCCGTCGGTGTCAAACGTGCCGTGGTACACCACGTAATCCAAGTCCGTGAGGGTGCAGACGACGTCGAACAGCAGCTTGGGCCGGTCGCGGCAGTTCACGGTGACCACCGAGTACCCCCTCTCCCCCCACTCCTGCACCGCCACCGCCGTCGTCGTGGGCGCCTCCACGGCAGCCCGTCGGTCGGCCTCCCCGTCCTCGTTGAGCAGCTGGTGGAGCCTCCGGTCCAGGTTGCCCACCGCCGCCGCGTCGACCAGGACCGTCCTCGCGCCACGCGCGCCGCCGCGGAGGACGTGCCTGAGCCGGGACTCGATGCGCCTGATCCGAGCCACGTCGTGGATCGGCGCGCCGGTGTCCTCGTCGCGGACGAACACGAGAGCGGCGACGCGGCCGCCGTGCGTCCACGCCTGGGCGTCGACGATGCCGCACCGCAGGTCGTGGAGCACGGCGAAGACCTCGGAGAGGAGGCCCGGGCGGTCGACGCCGATGAGCTCGAGCAGGCAGAGCCTCTCCTTGGCCGGCGAGTCGCACCCTACAGCCCACGGCAATGCGTCGGCGGCCGCGGCCGCGGCGGAGAGCGCCGACTCGAGGCGCGCGAGCAGCTTGTCGGTGTCGGCGACCTTCCGGCCCGCGGCGTCGGTGACGTGGAAGACGTCCATGAACCAGCGGCCGTCGTCCGACGAGATGTACCCCTTCCGGACGCAGACGCCGTAGTCGGAGAGCGCGGCCACGGCCTCCAGCAGCACGCCGTGCTTCCGCGCGCTGTGCACCTGGACCAGCGTCGCCGTCTCGCACACCCCGTTGTCCACCACCACCCTGCACGCACCACCAAGAAACGCTCGCTCACCGAACCGCCCGAAATCGACCGCAAGAAACGAAGAACCGTGCGTGCTACCTACCAAATTGGGAAAAAAATCCCCAATCCCCACTCACCTCGGGGTGTTCATATGCCGCACGAAGAGCTCGTACACCTCGGAAGGATGGTACCGCTCCATGGCCGCCGGAACCCGATCTCTCCGCGCTGCCGTTCCTCCTCTCGCCGCTTCAGTTCCCCCCGCCTCGCCTCCCGCGACGGTTTCTTGCGCTCCTCGCGTCCCCCTTCCTTCCTTTGTGTCGGTGTAGGAGGAGGAGGAGGTTCCGGTTCGGTGGACGACGAGGACGACGGAGCGGTTCAAAAATCGAAATTGGGTGTGGAGACACCACCACACACAGACGGTGTGCTGGTCCGTCTGCCTATCGCGGCGCGGCGCGGCGTTGGGATAGTTGGTTTTGTGTGGGGATGCCCGGTGTTGTCTCGGTCAGCGTCGGCTAAAAACGGGCGGAGGAAAATTAGGTCCCAGATCCTGGCGATTCCAGCCCGGGGATTTGGCGTGGATTTGGGGGTCAAATGGCGGTCGCTGGCGGAGCGAGGACCGGGCAAACAGACGGAATTCAGAGACACTCGCGGGGGCTGGACTTGAACCGATCAAACCCAAACTTTGACAGAATGAGAAAACAGAGGGGGGACTGGGGCGTGTGGGGAGTTTTTGTAGGGGATCCGAACCGACCAACTGACTGACAGTGCCGTGGAAAGAGGATCATAGTGGCCCACGCGTGGCTGCCACCCGTCACCACGTAAGCACGGCGCCCCTTTTCATCAGATTCTTTCCTTGCGTCCCGCTGCAACTTTCTTTGCTCCAGGGCTGGGCAGTATACGTGCTCCGTTCTGCTGAGTACTAGTCCTCTTAATGTCTCATTAGTCTATTCGTGACAGTACTACTACTCCTAGCTAACCCTCTTTGCGTGCTTGACTGCTTTCACGAACCATCGTTATCGAAGAATCAGACCGACAGAAAAATAAAAACATACATTCAACGCCTGAACCTTCGCCGAAACACCGACTATGAACACTGGACTTCGGCTGCTACGTAGACGTGGCGTAGCTTCACGAACATGGCAAGCTACGCATCGCGGCCTGATTATACGGCTTTTGTCTCCACGGCCTATTTCAAGAACAATATGGACTGAAGCACGCCGCAGGGCCACAGCAAAAGGCGGCTTTCGGTACTGTTGCGGCTCGATGAGTTTAGCGGAACGAGGGAAGCCCCGGCAGCAACCGATCGACCCGGGTCAACAACCGCGTTCAGATTCCGATTGGGGGGATGCCGAAACGCGGAGCTCGTTCACACCTGCCCATGCGCACAGCTTGCACGCACACCGCACAGGCTGCTGCTGACTGGTCCACCTCCTCCACCGAACGGTGGCCCCGTCACGTATCGGTTCAGACGTGTCGCTGATCGATCGGTGGCTTGCGATCCAAGCTAACCATTACCTGGAAGCCCAACAACTTTTTCCTCTCCCCAAGCTGTCGTGGCCAAAAAGATTCACCCGCTCAATAAAAGATCCGTCTGTCTGTCGGTTAAGTCGCGTTTAACCACGAATTACTCCACAGTCAGTGCACATAAAAAACAGTTCAGTCAAGATGGAAATCTATACTATCTCGTAAATTAGTACTCCTCCACATTCGAAGAACGGTTCAGTCACGATGGAGTATATCTGAGTATCACCATATAGCAATTCGAAGAACATTCAACGAGAGATCGATCATCTTGCACCGCCGATCGCCCTCGATTGCGAGTTTTCTTAGCGGAGGTGACGGAGGCAATGGCCACATTTAATATAGAGTACGTACTACAGTAGTTAGGCGGAAAATCTAGAAGCTTTTCTTCGGCCATGCCGAGGTGGATGGTCACGGCGAACTGGGTGTCTGGGTCGAAATCTTCGGACGACGACGACGGAGATGGAGAGCGTGTGGCGCGGTGATTTGGTCGCGTCCTCCACACCTCCATCGACGTCCACGACCGGCCATGGCTAGCGACAGGTAGTGGAGAACAAAAAGGAGAAGGAGGAGAGGATGGTGTTCTGAGGGGAGAAGGTGGCCGCGGATGGCAAGTTAAAAATGACTGACATCGAATGATGGCGCGGAGGCCGAAAAAATGGCATTGAAGTGTCCAGCCAGTCAGTGTGTCGTCTTGTCGTCATTGATGGCGCGGGCTGCTGCCGATCAGCCTTCCGCGCAGCACCTCTGAATCGCTGCCGCGGTTGCGTCTGAATCATGTCGCTGCGCGTGTCTAAATCACCGCCACGGTGGCTGATGGATGAGCCAGTATCGCCAACTGGCAGGACACCCCATGCTGTCCACGCGTGTCCGGGCTGTCGCAAATGAGCCCCAAACTAGATGGATGAATAGATCGAGCCAGACGCGTTTGTCCGGATGGGTCAATCCGCTGGAGCGCCGCGCAGGCCTAGTGTCCGTGTGGATAAGTTCAGACACACTCGCGATGCGTCGGCCCAATTGATGCCCTTAGCTGTGACGAAGGCAATCGCCACATTTATTATACCGTACCACAGTAGTTAGGCGAAATTCTAGAAGCTTTTCTTCTCTTCAAATTGAAATGATGCCTTGTCCTTTCCCCACATGCGGTTTTCTCCCTCCAAAACTTTCTCCGGTCTTTTAATTAAGATCGAGTAGTTGGCAGTAGTACTATAAGGCTAGCATGAATCTTCAACCGAGTTGGCGCGAAACATAACATGTGCCCTTTTCCTGAAGGTCCATTTCCCATTGATGATCGATCGACTAGGAGTTGTTTGGTAGTAGTACGTGAAAATGCCACAATAGATCTGGCGTGCGTTTCTCCTTTTAGTGAGTAACAGGTGTGTGTGTAGAGTCCCTTGATTGGTCATGTGAACGTGTTGGCTGCAGGCCTTTTGGATTTGGTGGCGTGGTGAGTCGCCGAAATGAGCTTTTGCGCGTGCAAAGTATTCGCAGGCTAATTTGCCCAAAGTGGATGTACGAGTGATCGAGAGGGGAACGGAAAGTATAGTGCTAGAGATCAAGTGCCGCACCCGGCGTTGTTTGTTGGACCAATGATATGGACAAGAACCGATCAATGTGGCCGCTGGACTATTCTAGAGATCGTAGATATACTATACACCGTGAGCCCCACTTGAAAATACTACTAGTCCACCCTGATCCCAACCTGCATTTCACACTCTGGCGGACCTGGTTGCCGGCACGTGAACGTGAGAAATAGTGGTCTGCTTGTGCACGATCCACTAGTTGTAGTACGTTGCGGTGGACGCACAGATCGAGTACGTCCGCGAATGAAACCAGCGCGACAAGCCAGCCAGCGGGCGATCGACCTCCCCGGCGAAATCAATCAATCACCGCTGCCCTGCCCTGCCCTGCCCTGCCGGTGCGCTGCATTTTATTTAAGGCGGGCCAGATCGCCGACCACCTCGTCCTCTCCATTTTCAGCGGAGGTCGATCGAGCAAACTGATTGCTACTACTAGTTGCTCCCCCCATCACGTAGCCCTACCTAGGACGCCGCACAGCACGGGCCGTCGGAACAGATCGCGCACTGCTACTGGCTGCCGTGTGCAACTGCTTCCGTTTTTTCCAAATCTCGCGCACTGTGCCACTGCGCTACTGGATCGAACAGTGTGGTCGTGCGTGTCAGCCCAGCTAGCTAGAGGTGGAGTAGCTACGTGCAGGGCGCGCTGCCGGATTGGTTCGCGGCCGGGGCCGAGGTGCGTGCCTCGGGGACACCGGTACGGACACGTGGGACAGCTAGCGCATGTGCGGGGGGCTCTGAGAACGAGGGCGACCCGCGTGTCGGTCGGCACAGCGGTCACGTGAGCCGGCGCCAGCCAGAGACGCGGCATGTGCGCGCGCGGCTGGCTGCCTGCCGCCAGCAACGCGTAGTACTACTTCGCAGCACGCACCATGTGACCGGGTTCTGTTTGGGCGGGCGGGGCAAAACGAGGCCCGTGCGTTGTCGTCGCGGTACTACCGAAAACAGAGGGAGACGATCCCCGTTACCGTTCCCACGGCGCAGGAAACAACGGCCGGGCGGCGGGCGCCTCCTGTCGCGCCGCCGCCGCCCGCCTCGGTTTCTCCGGCGGATCCATCGGGAGGACGCATGTGGCGGACTAGAGAAGCTTTGGTGTTGCCATCGGGATCGACGCATGGCCAAGGAAACCAACGGCTGGATGGCGGGTGGGCGGCCGAGACTGCCCACTCTGCTCCGCCAGTTCCGGTTCGGCGCATATGCCCCATCCATGTGCGCCATGTTTAACGGTGATGGGCTGCATTAAATATTGGGAGAACGGACGCACGTTACCGTCACACACATCCATCTTCAGAGTTAGCAGTCGATACTCCAGTAGTAGCGCGAGCATTAGTACGCTGATTAAGGAATCGGATACGTGCTAGCCTACTAATGATTCCGAGATAAGCATCATGCCGCGCCGCGCAGCGCAGGGATCCTCCGAGATCTAGGAGGATGGCGACGTGCATAGCATAAAGCCGGTCTCTCGGCCCAGTTCTGCAAGCCACGGACGTACCGGTACTACATTAAGATTAGCTGTGTGTAAGTGAAGCTGGCGCACCTTGCTTGGATGCTTTGATTGGAGAAAGCCGGGTCGCGGAGGTAGCACGAGGGAGGCACGATTCGTGCTCGCTTTCGGTTAGGCGGTGGTGTCTGGCCAGCAGGACCAACGCTTGATCCGCTTTTCCCGGGCTTAAGTGTTTTCTACCCTAACTACTAGCAACGGCGGTTTCGTGGTGGTAAAGGAAGATGATCATGGCAGGCTGGTGAGTCAGAGTTACCGCGCGGAGTTGGTAATTGTTTGTTCACCAACCTGTCTGCTTCTCGTACTATATAGTACTAGTATAAGACATGTCGGTGATGCATGGTACTCTCTCATGTGTGATGTTAATTTATCTGGGTTAATATGATCTAGTATCTCACTCTCGTATGAATTTTGTGCTTGGCTTGTTGTACAGATGTGCATCCACGTATCTGCTCTTGGTGACGACCAGCCACCCACGGTTAGTATGCTGCGCAAGTTAAGTTAGGAATGGTACGTGGTAGATTCAGGTGGAAAGGTTAGAGGACTTTTTTCGAATCAATTCTTATGTAAGCATGCTGCTGGATTCGCATCGAATCCGATCCGGCCAGAAGTGCTGGATCAGTAGCTAGCCAGAGTCGAGGAGTAGTGAAACGCACGTTAGGGCGGCCAACTCGATTCACGTTTGATTCGATCCGGTTAGTTGGGCCAATGCGCCGGGGAAGTGGGAATGTGAGATTCGATCGGGATAGTTGGGCCAATGCGCCTGGGAATGAATCTGTCTCTGCAGTCTGCTCCGTCGATTCACTCTGTCAGGGCAACTGGCTGCAAAAGTCTGCAGAATTTCTATCTGGCCTCGGAGCATTAGCATTACGCCCTTTATTCAGCAATGACACTAGGCCAAACGATGCTGGCATAGTAGAGCACGTCAACTTTGTAAGCTGTTTTAGCAAAGGAAATAAGATGAGAATGGACGTAAATGAGATCAGATCGAATGGGTATATCCCCCAAATTCCAAAGTCCAGGGGGGAACTGATTTGCAAACCTGTATATTCTTTTGGAAACGTTAAAGTTTGATCCCTGCCGATTAGCTCCGCACTCCAGACCCGTTGCCACTCCGTAATATGTTCTCGATGTGAATACAATTTTGGGCAACTTGTATTAAGACAAAAGCTTTATCTTATCCATTAATTATGAATAAAATGTCTAGTTAATTAGCCAAAAACCGATACAAACACCGACTACATATGAAGACCACAAAAACGACGCCAACCACACAGACACAACCAACGGTGACCCACTCCACCGAACTAGCCGAACTCCCACCACGATTGAAGAGAAGAAGTCGCACCTACTATGGGAGGAACAGACTTAGGGCACCTGAAGCCCTAGTGGTATTCGGCGTGACGACGATCATCGTCGATGATTAACTCATCGCCTACACAACAAAAGGCCAAACACCCTCAAAGTTGACAAACTCTCGAGGCCGCCTCTTCGACTTTCCGCTGCTCCGCCACGTCCTGCACAGTCAGAGGAGACCATTGATATATGTCGTTGCTCCCGAGTTGTAACGCCGCAAAACCATCCACTTGTAGCCCAAGCTACAAAGAGCAACCGGCCTCAGACCACGGTCATCGCACCAACTCATTCGAGGCTGACGTCCTGACATAAAGTCTAATCGTCCCCTCTAGAACGTGTCGACCGAGCCGACAAAACCGCCGCAGTAGCGGCACATCAATGCGGCCCAAGCCATGACGAGCCGCAACCCCACCTCATAGGGCCACCACTCGCGATGGATCTCGAGGCCGTCGCCTCGACGCACATGCACCCCCGAGGCCGCCACCTTAACATCCACCACACCGTCGATAATAAAAATACGAGCATGTAGACCATCCAAGGCGATGGCTCCAATTGAGGAGGTAGTGACGATATCTGCCACCATCGTGCTTGAGCTAGGGATTTCTCATATAATCCCTCCGTTCGTAAATAAATGTACTTCTAGCATTTGTCTGAGTCAAACTTTATCAAATTTGACCGACTTTATAGATAAATATGGCAACATATATTACATCAAATTGATATATTATGAAAGTAAATTTGAAAACATATCTACTAGTACCAATTTAGAGTCATAACTATTGCTATGTTTTCCTATAAAGTTAAACAAACTTTATTACCTTTGACTTAGGTCAACTCTAGAAGTACACTTATTTGCGGACGGAGGGAGTATACAGTAAGACGTCGGTGAAGGTCTCATGTGTGATATCTATCTGTGTTATGATCTCATTTGAATTTTGTGCTTAGCTGGTTGTACAGATGTACATCCACGTATTTCCTTGCAGCTAGCCACGTAGTATCTCCTACTTAGTTCCAGCTGCGCGAGCGCAAGCTAGGCATGGTACGTGGTAGATTCAGGTGGAATGGCACTTTTTTTTTGAATCAATTCTTAATGTATGCTGCTGGAATGCTGGATTCGGATCGAATCCGATGCAGGCAGAAGTGCAGGGGTAGTTAGCGAGAGTTCAGGAGTAGTAAAGCACACGATAAGGCCAACTCGATACACGTTTGATTCGATCGGGATAGTTTTTTGGAAGGGAATGTTAGATTCGATCGGGATAGTTGGGCCAATGCGCCTGGGAATGAATCTGTCTCTCCTCGTTCGATTCATTCTATCAGGCAACTGGCTGCAAAAATCTGCAGAATTTCTATCTGGCCTCGGAGCATTAGCATTACGCACTTTATTCAGCAATCAAGTGGATGATGGGTAGCCACGATGCCCTTCAGGAAGGAGAGATGCCACCCTCAGGCGGCACCACTAGGCGAGACGCTGCTGGCATAGTAGGTCAACTTTGTAAACTGTTTTAGCAAAGAACTGGTCGATGAAATGGAAGTACAGGAGATAAGATCGAATGGATCCCCAAGTCCATGGAGAACTGATATTGATATGTAAACGTGTAGTGGCTTGTTTTGGAAACGTGTGCCTTCCGATTAGCTCCGCACACTTGGCCTGGGGTCCACAAATATGTTCCTAGGGTGTCCAACTCGAATACATCTTTAGTTTGTTCGAGCGAACAGTTCATAGCCACCCATCAAACATCAAATTAAGCATCGTTTCAACAGAAAACGTAACGAATGCCGTACGGTCATTTCACAATCTCAAAACTGGCTTTGGCCTAACTATATTAATATAGCAACCACACAATACAACCATGATAAAGTTTGAAACGAAAGAACAAGCTAGGGCAAGAGCAAACACACGCCCGAAAGAAACAAAGAAACATAATAACGACAGAGGCGGATCAAATAAATGAAGGTGATGTGCAACCGGTGCACCCTCCGGAGAAGTCCCACCATGCTCCTTGCACCGACTCCTCAAGCACCAAGCAACACAACACCCTTAAGAGGGAAAGCGACCGTTGGTGCCCGGACCAGAGACTGGTCCTAGGGTTTCCCCCGACACGCATGGGGAAGTGGATGATGGGTAGCCACGATACCCTTCAGGAAGGAGAGATGCCACCCTCAGGCGGCACCACGTCGGTGTCAGGCAAGCCAACAAGGATTTCTCCCAAAAAACTCTATCCATAACCCCCGGACGACCCGTAGCACAGGAGCATGCACAGGATTTCACCACCACCAAACTTGCCGTCCACGAGAATGCACCACTACGGTCACGAATCCCCTAGCATCGTCTCACCAAGATTACCGTCGCGAGCTCTGCAAGACAAAGGCAAATGTAGCTTGAATCGGGGCCAGGAAAACCGTGTCCATGCGGGAGGGAACTGTCCCCACCACCAAAGGCGGTACTCGACCGGACGCGGCCATAGGCACACCAGTTCCAACTGGATCAAGCCAATGCAATATCGCTTGCCACCTTGAGAAGGCATTCCCGGGAAACACCATACCAGCCTACCATTAGGATAGTATTTAACTTTAAGAACACGGGCACAAAGGGTATCATGCTTAACTAGTAGTCTCCATGCCCTATCGCACCAGAGGAGCTTGACTGAAGACATGAAAGTCTCAAAACCCAAGACCGCCTTGCTTCTTAGGTCTTGTAATTTTTCCCATGCACGCCAATGAGTTTTCCTCTTACCATCTTTAGCACCCCAACATAAATTCCTAATCAAACTTGTTAGATCACAACAGACTGAGAAAGGAAGCTTAAAGACCCCCATTATGTAGGTTGGCAAGGCTTGAGCTACATACTCAATGAAAACTTCCCTCCTAGCTTGAGCCAAGTAGCCATATCCCCACATCAACAATCTGTTAGTCAATTGGGCTTGACATACAGTCATTCGGAGTTGGGAGTCCCAAATATTTCTCCTCAAAAAATCAACAATCTTTTAGTCAACTGGGCTTGAATATTTTGTAGCTTCCCCTTGATATACGGCCATCCGGAGTTGGGAGTCCCAAGTATATATATGTTTGTAGCAAATTTTAGAACTTATTCCTAGTGTGACGTCAGTTTGACATTAGTTCCACTTGAGTTGCAACCACATTGAAACTGCTCTAGTGCAGCCACATTGAAATATTGCAACAAGCACAAACATAATAGCATAGACATGTAATCAACAAAAGAAGCCCACATACTTAGACAAAGCCCGGTAAACATGGCGGGTGAGTTTGGTGGAATTAGACATGGGGGCAACGGCTGCAAAGAAGACAACAAGTTCGGGTTGGTGGCGGCGACAACACGGGGTTGCCGACGGCAAAGGCGTGAAGAGTTCAAGGGCAAAGGTTAGAGATTAGGCCTTGTTTGGCATCAAAGTACTTTTAAAGTATTGGAGAATACTTTGGTTTCTAAAAAAACTAAAGTATTAAATACTTTGAGGTGTTTGGATATAACAAGTAATATGGTTTTAAAACTGAAGTATTCTCCAAAACTATGGTTTTTTTTGAAGTATTTGATAAAGAGGCTAGGCCCTCTTTTTTCTAAAACTGAGAAAAGGGAAAAACTAAAGTATTGCTTTGCTAGGCACTAAAATACTATAGTATTGATATACTTCAGTATTAGAAAAACTTGTTGCCAAACTAGGCCTAGGAGTTGAAATGGGGTGTCAAGGGAGCTGGTAGGTTTAGAAGGATGTCATGCTGCGGTTCCGAAAGATGACGACGGTTGTAATTGCCACAATTAGAAAAGAGAGTGGCCGGAGGTTGAAATAAGAGGCGGGGACTCGGATTTGAATCCAAATTTTTTGAGGGACAACGGCTAATCAACTTCTTCACAACCACATTGAAATTGTACAGTGCGCAAAAACATAGCATCATAGACCTGTAATCATCAGTAGACAAAGCCCACATGTTAGCCCGTTACATCACGCCGGTCCATCGAACAAGTTGAGCAGTGCACGATCTTAATCCGTGAACCTGACGAGATAAATCACTTGATTCAACTGGCTATGATGGACCACGGCCTTATCTGAATACTGGTAGGGATGGACCAGCGGCGCCGACGAATCTATTCTGCGCCACAGGCCGCTGCAACGGCAGGAAAGAGTGTCGCTAGGAACTATCACTGCAGGGGTCTTTGATACTCCACTGTTATCTTATGCTACTAAACCTCTAATTTCGTCTTTACCTGGAGTCATGGACAGAACCTGTTAGCAAACCCTTCACGGGTTCGCCGTAGATCGATCCTAGCATGGGATAGACCATCACACTCAACCATCAATCCTTGATCACGAGATCGTGTAGTTACATCGAAGATGCAACGGAAGCGCACGAGTACAGTAGAGATCTAGAGATCCAAATCTAGGACATTGAAGTTCACAAGCGGCAACACGCAGCCATGACACCATGAATATTCATGTACTCTCTCCGATCCATATTACTTGACTCAAATTTGTGTAGATTCGGATATATCTAGACTTGTTTTAGTGCTAGATACATTCGAATCTAGATAAAACCAAGTCAACTAATTTGGATCGAAGGAAGTACCGCATTAGTGAATCAAAAATATCAGAGATCAAAGCACAAAACGCGTCAAGAATATCAGAGATCGAACCACAGGATGCTTCAAAAATATCAGAATAAAAAATATCAGAGATCAAAGCACAAAACGCTTCAAGAATATCAGAGATCGAACCACAGGATGCTTCAAAAATATCAGAAATCAAACCACAGGATGCTTCGCGACCTTATAAACAGTGTGCCCCATCCGTAGCTCACAAGGAAGGCATGTGACACACAAAGGGGCCGAACGATGGCTTCACACCTTTAACACTCGGAACAGTAATGAACAAACATAGTACTGTACCAGTAGTAACGAAGAGCTGATGACCAAAACACAACAACGCGTAAGAGACCAAGACACAAAGCTGTGGCTACTGCTACCGAGAACACAACTCACGCTATGTCAACACAGGCATAGATCGAGACGTGGACCAGAGGGAACTCATCCGATGCTTACTGCAAGAGGCACCTCGGGTACCTCCAGGCATCATTGGCACATTCTTGTGCGCAAACCGCCTGGCAATGGTCCCAAGTAAACCCCGCCACGAAGCAGCCCATGGTGAAGCAATCGAAGCCAACAGTCTCAGCGTTCTTGTGCCACTGGCGACGACGGGTCGAATGATGCTCGCAGAGCATCCTTCTCACCGGCAGCAGCGACAGAGGCGAACACATAAGGAGGAAGGCGGCAGCGATGAGCCTTGGCGATGCGGCCATACTGGCGGTGGTCTTCCAAAGAGAGCTCTTCACCTAAACCGACTCTCACTGCAGCACTATAGCTATGGGGTGGGTTGAGAGCGATGTATACAGATAAACTGGGGCACACATTGCATGTGCATGGCCACCAAGCCTTTTAAACTTTCAATTTCGCTGTGGTGATCTGATTGCCAGATATATCCTATTGAACAGTTCCTGCCTTGGGATAGATCGTGACATTGATAACGGTGTACCATGTGAGCACCGAGTGCATATGCATGCACCGGCCAGCAATTCTAAAAGCTAAGGATGTTGAATGGATGGTCACAATTTGTCTAGGAGAGGTGGTGACCATGCAAGCTCTAGAGGCGACTTGTCAGGAGGAAGGTGTCGGCAAGACCACAGGAAGGCGGCTCAACTGGTATGCAGATTACCATGTAGCAGACGCAGCAATCAGCGGTTCTGACAAGCTAAAAATTCCTGGATGAATGACCACAAGCGGGCCCAGTTCAATGAGCTGCATAGAGAGGGCAGCCAAGTGCCAACAAACGATGGACAGACATCAAAGCATTCAGATCAGTGGCCAGTACATGGTGGCGATTTAATGTCCCGGTCAGCCGATGAATAATGAACTTGAGGCAAAAGGAACAGCAGAGGCTATCAGGTTACCAGCTTCACTTCCAGACTTTTTGAAGCCCCTTTCAGGAACAGCAGACATCAACGACCAAGATGGCCATCACTATCTCACTGCTCAGGAGCGGAACAAACAGGTCAAGTGTAAACGATCAGACATTAAGATGTTACGGATCCCACAGAAGAAATAAGGCAAATTTCTTTTGGTAACATAATTACCTGATGATAATCCATGATGCAATATCTCGGTGTTTCATCCACTGCGGTTGCTTTTCATTCAGTTTTGCTGGTCGCAGCAACATCTTCTTGATTTTTATTCCATCTATTATTGTGCATCACAATATCAAGGCGACAGGCTGCTCATTCCATCTCTCAGAGCCAAACAAGAAAATGAGAAACTAGTTGCTTGTATGAGCAGCCCATTCCACAAACCAACCAATTAGATCCAATCAGGCTAATCAATGCATGCCAGCAATCTCATGAGCAAACACAAAATGGCCTGAACTTCTCTATAGAAAACACGACATAAGTTCTATATAAAGCACAGCTTTGATGCACCGGCAAGAAAAATGATATCTGAATAATAAACAACTGATAAAAAATACCCTATTTATTACCTTATTTAGTAAAAGAAGCTTGCAAATAAATATCTCCACCTTACTAGTTTGGATCAGGCTGTAAATAGCAATTTAAGTGGTAACCAGTAAATGAGGACCACAGCATTTCAGGTAGGATGACTCCATATTACCACACAAATAATATCTCCAGAAGCCAAGCTTCAGGAATTGCCACTACTCATTGCCTGTAACAAATTCCAGCACTTATGAATCCTAGATGTTGCATATTACTCGTTTTCCAGTTCAAGTACATATGTTGCCAAAGGACATTATAAGTGCAATCAAAGTATAGAACATATCATAGTGAAAATATTTCCAGATGTTTGTTTAGTATCCTCCAGTTACCTCCAATTCTACAAGAATCCAAAATCAATATTATTTTCATTCCAGATCACTATAGTACCTGTTTGGATTTTGGCTAGGTTGCTAGTACCGAGAGTCTAAAATAACTTTGAACTGATTCCTACCATCCATTTGATCCAATTATGAAGTGATGGCCTACTGACTTGTACACATATCCCTATGTATTAAGTGCCACAAAATGGAAAAGGAGATAGGATGAATTTGGGTTGTTCTAACCTCAAGCTGATGGTGTGCCATCTGATGCAAATAAGTGCAAATAAACAGAAAAGGCTGGCAAACCTCGAACTTTGATGATAGACCTGTATGTTTGTGCCACAAAAAATGGTCAGTTCAAGAATGTTACTGTTGATTCACCGGCAAAACACACGAAAATGATGGTGTACAACTCATCATAATTTCCCAAATCTCAATACAGCAAATTAACAAAGTTCTCTCCATAAATCATTGTGTTTCTCAATTAATATGCTTCAGCCATTTGAGAATGCAAAACCAGTTCATCTGAGAGGAGAGTCAAAAATGAAGTACTCCCTCCGTCCTGAAATAAGTGACTTGGGTTTGTCTAGATTCACATGTATCTAGATAATGCGAATCTAGACAAACCCAAGTCACTTATTTCAGGACAGAGGGAGTAGCATTTTAATAATACACAGAAGTATTTGCACTAAAAGGCCACCTCTTTTACATATATACTACGTCACATGAATTATACCGAGAACCTCCTCGTGATCATTTTTCCAAAAAGAAACACACTGAATGAGAATAAAACATTTCTCTAAAACATCTAGCACTATTAACATTTTTTCTGAGCTGATCAATGTCCATCGTGTTGCAAGAGTTATGTGAATACAGTACATATAGGATATGTAATTATACGGGTTGTTATATTAAAACCCTTCCTGTATTTATGATGTTTGAGTAAGATACCAATTTTGTATTTTTTTGCACGTCATAATGCTTACGTGAACAAGCTGAATACCCCTTCTCACAGCAAACACCAAACAATCAGCCAAAGAACAATGGTACATAGAATGGCCGAGGTTACAGTAAAATTAAACCATATAAGAGGAGCTGTGGAATTTTCAGCATGTGTATCTTACATGATGCATTAGCAACATCATATCAAGTTCAGTTTCCTTACACTGCATCAAGAATATGTAACATTGTAAACAGGGAGATGGATAACTAGTAGTTAAAGCTGTCAATTCAAATTGGATGCAACTTAGAAGTAATGATGAGAATGATGCAAACTTGCATAGTAATAACACAGATTGTCTTGATACCATGCCAAAAGAAGTGCATCAAATTCCACGCACGTGCATGCACACACACAACGGACAGGCAGAGATTAAGTTCATGGCAGAAACAAGAAAGTATAATAGTAAGATAGATACAACGATTAAGAGCTAAAGAACAAAACCAATGTTCAAATGTCCTGAACCAAGACAAGCAAACAACAATGGCACGGTACATAAGTTAAAAATGTTGAATTGATTAATCAGCCTGTATATCAGGGAAGATAGGTTACTTTGAAGCTCGACCTACAGACACTACACTAAAATTGATGTAAGCTTATGACATTCTAGTATACAGAATTTACAAGACCATCCTGGAATCAGGGGTGACTCACAAATCTCACACAAGTCCATGTCTAAAACTGGCATCTCCTACATCACCGCTGGAATCTAAACCTACCGGTGAATCATACCACTTGGGGCCTGAGTAGAATCCGTCAACATTTATGCCTAATAAACTTGAGTCAGTAACCATGGTGTCATCGTGCATCAATGGCTTAATAATCTTGGAATCCTCAACACCATCTTCGTCCCCACAGTTGAGGATACAGTCACCAACATTCTCCTTCAGCATCCACTTATCACACTTTGGGCTATCACCCAATAGCATCTTCCTGTCCTCGCACTCTGCTGCCATTCTATCCCATGATACAATGGGCCCAAGGCTAGAACCAAAATCAGTATCATCATCATCAAGCATCTCATCTTCCTTGCAGAATGCACCATCGTGATGATCTAAATGTTGTGACACATCACCAGTGCCCCATCTCATGACCTCATTGCCCATCATCAATGCCTCGTCTGGTTGGTAGGCGTTTCCGTCCAAATTTAACTTCCTAATCCTGTGCAAAACCTCAGATAGTTCATTGGAAAGAGAACCCAACAGCTCTGGGTGCATCTTAGGCACCTTCCCTTCTAGGGAGACCACCTCTGCTCTGAGATCTCGAACTTGCTGCAAGACTGCCTGATGTGAGTCATCAATATCAACATCTACATCTCCCTTGATTGTAAAGTTAGGATCACCTTCCTCATTAACATCGTATATGTCTGGATCAAACTCAAATGTCCCCTTATGACCGACTAACCTGTGAACAATTCGAGCATTGCCATCAAGTGGCCCGGGCTCATGCCCCGAGTGCACCGCATAAAGCTTGAACACCGCAGTACCCTCTTCTAGATATACAAAGCTCTTGTCTTTCTCATTATAATTGGCTATGGGCACAATGGCCCGAATACGGAACCCACAGCCACACCTCTTCGACTGGTATGGCTCCCGTTTCAGCCCCCGTGCCTTCTTTGCCTCAGAGGCGCTGGCTGAAGAGGACGCATTACTCCCACTACTTGAACTTGAAGTTGGCACCCCAGCACGATGACACGCATAATCCTTGACCTCAGCCATGAATGGCTTATACCTTATATACTTCTGCCTAATACAGAGGACAACCTTATGCTTGGCAGCCAACTGCTGTAGCCTGCGCGGCACGTCTCGCGCAGGCACATCCAGCGTATCCGTATATTCAAACCTACGGCGCCGCTTACCACGTCCAGGTGACGAGATAGCAGAATCAGGCTGTCCAGCAGGTGCAGCCTTGCAAATAGGGCAAGCTGCAATACATACCCTGACGAACGATTCAGGAATACCATAGAATTTAGCTCCCACGGTCCAGGCTTGCCTGATACGCTCGACGGTGTCCTTGACCCCGAGGTGGCGGAGCAGGTCCGGGTCCTCGTGCGCCTCCGAGACTATGTCCCGCCACTGGCCGACATGGGAAACACGCTGCGCGGGGTTGGACTTGAAGTGGAGGTGCCGGCCGTCGGCGGAAGCGGCGAGCTTGTCCTGGATGCGCTTCCAGGCGGTGAGGTAGGCGGTGTCCTCGTTGCGGTCCTTCCACACCGCCCGCCAGGATGCGAGCACGGAGGGCGACGTGGCGGCGCGGATCTCCTCGGCGGCGGCGGGGCGGCCCGCGAGGACGCACCGCAGCATGAGAGCATGGGAGGCGGCGGTGAAGGTGTAGAACTGCGAGGAGATGTGCGGCGTTGGGTCGATGGGCGGGGAGGCGATGCCCGGGCCCAGGCTAGGGTTCGGGCCGGGGAATTGGATCAGCGCCTCGTCGTCGGCGTCGACATGGAGGAGATAGCTGCAGGGGCTAGGGTTCGGGGAGATAGGGTCCGGGTCCGGCGGGTGGTGGGATTTGAGGTAGGAGGAGGAGGGGAGGAGGGGATTCATGGGGGAGACGGTGGGGGAAGGCGACGAGGAGGTCTTCGGCATATCCGTGGATTTTTTTTTATTCGGAGAATTCGTCCGATTTCACCAGGCCTGGCGTTCGTCTTATATATCCTGCTCTGGTCTCCGGTCGTTATCTGTCGACTCTGGGTAACCGGGGCTGTGTGGGCTCGTCTCACTGCAGCTGTGGCCTACCGCAGAACGCGTGGCATGGGGCCGTCTGTCAGTTCGTCCCATGGGTAGGTTTTGAGGTTCACCTGTTTGGAAGGGGACGAGTCTAACGTTACCATAGGACACTGCCGGTGGGACATACCTTTGTGTCTGTACTCTCCAGTAGTATACCGGTGAAGCTCACTGACGGTCTGGTGGGGACGGTAGTTCTCTGGATTTTGTACGGTATAGTGTATATATCTGTTGAACGAGTCCTAGGCTCTCCCAGCCCGACGGCCGAGGATTGTCCACCTGTCAGTCTGTATATCAGTTGTACTCTCTCTGAATCTTAAAAAAAAAAGTTGTACTTTCTTTAGCCCATATTAATTGATTCACATTTATCTAGATTTAGATGAATCTAACACTATTTAATATATAAATTTATTTAAATTTTAACAAATTCAAGTCAATTAATATGGGTCGAAGGAGTAGCACTTTTGCTTTGATGTATCCCTTTCCACTAAACTGAAAGTACAAGACCGACGAGGATTGGCCGATACACATTTGAAACGGATGATTGAGTAGGAAAGGGGTATCGGCCATCCTGGCGGTCCTTGTGTGCTATGTTTCGTAAGTTTGAGGGGAGAGGTACACCGAGCACACCTTACAAGTTAATGCTACGAGTTTTATAGTCTCCTTGTTGAGTTCTATTTTCGAAAAAAAGATAATTTACTAATTTAAATTATTTTCGTACTAGAAGTTTTGATGGGTAATTTTTCGTATGTCGATTGCTTTACCGCTATATATTTGGCGCGAACATTTATTAGTACATACCTAGCGCTATACCCAAGCCGCTGCTCTGCGGTTCTAGCTAGTCTCCGGTGTCAGGTCGAAGGTTCAGCAGCTGTCCCATAGGTTGTTAGAGTCCTTTGTAGAGGAGGCAGCCTTTCGGGGAGAAAACTGAGGAGAGAAGTAAAAGGGCACTGAGCATAGATGTGTGACCTCCATGGTGTGCACAAAAATAACAAAGTAATAAGAAAGAGAAATTGAGAAGAGAGACAAAAGTAATTGATGTGGAGGGGAATGATTTAGTTGCGCTCTAACTTGTCGTGACCTAGCTGAAACATTCACTCGCGCTCTAATCTATTATAACTCACTTAGATTATATTTCATCCATCCACTCAAATATCTTATAAAGATTTTTTTTTCAAAGAACACTTCAGTTGGAGGTCGTATTTAGGCTTAGTGGACCAGATTTGCCATTACGGAAATGCATTTAAAAATATCTACTTCCTTCGTCTTAAAATAGATGGCGTAAACTTTTTAAAATTTAGATGTATCTATTCATTTAAATTTATATAAACTTTTGACACTATTTTAAAACCGGAAGAAGTACAAAGGATTAAAAATATAAATTTTCTTGAGAATGTACTCTTATATATGACTCACTTGAACAGAAATGTGCGCCTACCCTTCGGGGAGTATACTCCTACTCATTGCCGTGCGATCCATCATCAGGATTCGCATTGCCATTTGTTAACTCGCCAATTATCAGCAAATTCTCTCGCACAAAGTCATTCAGGGGGAAATGATAGACTGCTCTACGGTGGCAGTGAAATTGTTAATCGAGGATGTTAGGTACACAAGCCGCAACAGCAAGCAAAGACACAGCCGGTGTCAGGTTCAGAGTAGCCATTTTTGTTATTCTTGGTCAAACGTGCACTAGCGATCATATATAAGTGTAAATCTGCCTTCATGCATTGAAAGTTGTACTGTAGCTTTTTCTTGTTGATTGACATCCACCGTCATGTCTATAGTTCTTCGCGTTCTTCTCTCGCTAACTTCAAGTACATGCAACTAGCCTCAAGCTGGTAGAAAATATGAAAGAGAGACTTGGTTGAACAGTTATGTCTCCTCTCCTCTTTCCCTCGTGTTCCCCTCGTTTGACCTTTGACCTTGATAGACCAGGCCTTTCCCGAGCCTTTCCTGGCGGCTTTGCCGGCCGGAGATGGTGGAGGGGAGGCACCGGAGTAGGTGCTAGTAGTAGGTATAGCTTTCTACGTAGTTTGCCAGTAGTTTGGAGTAGGGTTCGGTATTTCTTTTGGACGGAACTAGCGCATCCGGTGGGTGATATGCACCGGCATCGGGCTTCGGTGGTCGGAGCGGGTGGCGTGCGGATCCAATTTCTAGATCTCCGCAAATAAGGCTAAGGTGGTCGTCTGTGACCTCCTCTTCAGTGTTGAAGCTGAGTTGTTTCTTGTCCTTTCGGACGTCATGGAGGCGAGGGGAAGGAGGTGAAGAGCTTGGTGGTGCTTGAATCTGGAGGTGGCAGGGGTGTTCTTCTGCTAGGGTGCTCTGGTGTGGCTCCTTGCAGTGATGGACAAGGCGCTCCGTCGCGTCTTCGTGGAGGAGGAAGACAAACTTCGCCATGGAGGTGAAGCCCCCAAATAATCTGCGCTGCGATCGGTGGTTTGGTGGCCAACAAGCTATCCTTGTTCTCCTGGCTAGCCATGGAGGCGGCTGGGGGGAAGGGGGGAGGTCGCGGGCAGCACGACGGAAACCGCTCGTTCCATATGGCCCTAGGAGCTTCTTCTAGAATCTGCGTCCCTGGCAGCGGATTTCAACGACAGGATTGGCCTCGCTGACCTTCAGATTTCCTCCATCCAAGGTAAAATACTTAGTGCTCATCCATCCAATTGGGAGTAAGAGCACCTCCACTCGCCTTCCCAGCAGGCCGTTCCCAGGGCATTTTTTTTTGTTCGGACACCGAAAATTGGCCCAGACGCGTTTTAGGACCCCGGTTCGTCCGGATTTGGGCCAAATTTGGTCCGGACTTCCCAGGTCGTTCCCGGGGCGCAACGACCTGGGAACGCCGTACGAAGCGAATTCGGTGGAAAAAAACGTTCGGCCGCCTGGACCCGCCTAGTGAGTGAGACACATCGAGTCGTCGTCGTCATCCTTCTGCCTCGAAACCGCGCGACGGACCACCAGGCATTAACTACCCGTCTCGTCGACCACGCGTCGCCGTAATGGCGCGCACCGTCGCCTCGACTCCCACGACGGACTGGCGGACAATAACTCCCGCCGGTTCCCCTTTCCCGCCCTCGCCGCTACACCCCTCCCGCCCTTGCCGCTCGCCTCGGCCTAGAAAAGTAGTATCCCTCGCCGGCTCCCTTCACACTCTCCCGTAGCTCCCCTACTCTCCCAACTCCAGCGAATTACAAACTCACAGCTTCCCCACTTCTCCAACTTCGGCGAACGCCATGGCCGAGAGGTTTCTCGGCGACCCCGCGGCGGCGAACGGCTTCGGCCGCCGCACGCTCCAGCCGTGGGAGGCACGGATGCTCCAGGACGCGGGCTACATGGCGCCGCCGGACACCCGGGTCCCGCCCGGTTGGAAGCTCAGCGCCGGCGGGATTCCAGTGCCACCGGTGTCGTTCGACGAGGATATCGTCGAGCAGATCCAGACCGCCATCACGGCCATGGAAGACCCGGATCTCACTGAGGTGCAGCGACAACGGCCAGGGCAGCTCTCGCCCACCGCAGCTGATGACTGCAAGTGCACGGATCGTTTGTAGCTAGTTTTAAAATAAAGATATTGATCCCACAAGGAGCAGGAGTCTGGAGTCTAATAACTCTTGAAGTAAATACTAAAATAGAAATGCTAAATAAAGTTCTAAGTAAAAAGATAAAATGCGAGTGTTGTGTAAAAATGTGTTTTTGAATTTTTGTATAAGAGAACAATAATTAAAGTAAAACAAAGTGAATACAGAAAATAAGTATCGCGTATGTAAAAGTGATTTGAAACTGCAATGGGGAAAGTGTTCTCAGGGAGTAGCGGATACACCTCTAGCATTCATGAAGGATCTAAAGTAAAGATTATTATCATGAACATTCTCAACTATGCATGTGTGGGAGGAACTCCGTATTTGAACGAATAGGCAGCAATCACTTCTTACATCATCCTCATAATCACAGTAGACATCAATCAACATCAATCGAATTATTACGCTATTAAGGGACTTTACCCCGTATGATGTATCATATGGCATGGATAGTGTTTCGTGAGTTACCTCGGTTCCCAAATTGATATGAAGGAGTGAAAATAGCTTTATAGTCACTGTAAGTGCTAGCACACCCCTGGTGTACCAACAAGTAGTTTCCTCCATCAAGTCCCCAGAAGAGGCAAATATTGAGAGATCAACTTCTCCCAACATCAAGATGAAGACAATCTAACACCTGGTCACAGCAATGAATATCATAATAAACTTGATAGCATAATAAACTTGATAGCGTAAAGTTTATCTTATTTTAATATCATGCTAGGGTTTCTCCATCTTGCCAAGAACTAATGATCTACTCAGACATGTAGGCAATCAACATCATGGCAAAAACAATGGAATCTATCATAGATAAATAGTACTTATATAAATCCACAACGAGTACGGAAATTACAACAAGATCTAGACAAGATGTAGATGGGATGGATGGAGATGGTGGTGATGTAGCGGTTGATGATGAAGATCGATGCCTTAGCCTCCCGGATCCGCGTAGGGCGAAGATGGATCACTAGTGGATGAGTTCCCCCTCCAGATCCCTTCTGGAGGTGAGGTTTCGGCGATTCCTGGTCGTTCTGTATGTCGTCTCTGTAGGGCCACATAGAGATAAAACAAAACATTTTCCTCTAATCGTGGTGATCCCAAGATCTAGCTGAGGTAGAAGGCCACGAGGATTATCACTAGACGTGCAGTTGCGGATTACTGATAAAGCGCGTCAGTTGATTGTAGTGCAGTCCTCGAGATCCGATCTGATCACGATCATCTTGGTGCTGATTATATAGCACCTCTGCTGGTATCCACACGTACAAGGAGGAGCGCCGGCGGTGAACTGCTAGGTTCAGTACGACGGCTGGACTGTTGTGGAGCTAGGGTTTCCAACGCATGGAATGACTTAACCCATCAACCCTCCTAGGTTTCTGCGCCCCACTATATATAGGGAGTGAACATGGACTCCACTCACTCATGGCCCATTCACTAAAGCCCATATAATATTAGTCACCGTCAGTCCAACTCACTGACTTAGTCCAAATCCGGCTCAGGTCCAACCCAACCAGATTTCCGGTTCAGATCCAATCCGAACTTGCTCTCGCTCTTAAGTGTGTGACCCCGCTGGCTCTTGGAAACTTGGACACGATTAGAGTCTGACTCTCAATCGATCAGTTGGTAGCGGCTCCTAGCAGAACGTGCCGACTCCAAAGTACCAAAGAGTCATGACGACTTGCCTTTTCAATGTGACTTACGTCCGATCCCTTTTGCCTCACGATATACCTTGTCAGACTATAGGCGGATAATTGTCATCCCTTTAATAGTCTGACTCTCTTCTCAATCCGAGATAAGTGATTCATCTGACTAACTCTTAGTCGATCGCCTCGGTTAACACTTAATCGAGTCGTGCATGACCATGCTTTCTGAATCATATCATCCAAGAGGTCCCAGAAAATATCTCTCCAAGTGGAGGGGAAAATCTCATCTTGGTTATTCACATCACGCAGCTTGATTCTTAGTCGACCCGAACTTTGACTTTATAACTGTCCAGTTATGGATCAGCGTTTGACAGAACCTAAGTCGATGATCCTCAACTCGGACTGTGCAACAACCTCAAGTCTAAGGATTACTTGATTGAGATATACAAATGACAACTTGTTCGTTGTACCTCAATATGGGTCAATCCGACTCGCTAAACTCTTTAGCCGAATCTGTGTAAGTCGGAATAGCATCTTCATGCCCATGACAAGTGGAACCGAGTCATCAGCCGAGTTTCACATTGGTCTAAGTTGTGTGTCTAGCACAACCTCGATGACCAAGGATATTTAGTACAAACGACATAAATGTATAGTTCCACAACCGAATCACATATTCAATGATATACATTAGATGTTTATACAAGGACAATGTAATGACTTTATGAATACAATGGGAAATATCATCATACATGATTTCCTCTAGGGCATATTCCCAATAGTCTCCCAGTTGCACTAGAGTCAATCTTCCGACATCACATGTCTAGGCATAAATGCTCATAGCTCTTAGGTGCGCCTCATTCTTCGGCTGTGGTAACGACTTTGTCAACGGATCCGCAATATTTGCATCCGTGTGTATCTTGCATAACTTGATATCATCCTGATCCACGAACTGGCGAATTAGGTGGTACTGCATGAGTATGTGCTTGTTCTTCTGGTGTTGTCTGGGTTCCTTTGCTTGTGCAATAGCACCATTGTTGTCACAATACACGTCTAACGGATTGGACGAGCCCTAAACCACACCAAGATCCATGAAGAATTTCCTCATCCAAACAGCTTCCTTTGCTGCCTCCGAGGCGGCAATATACCCAGCCTCTGTTGTAGATGCAGACGTAGTCTCTTGCTTGGAACTCTTCTAGATCACGGCCCCTCTGTTTATTACAAACACATACCGGATTGCGAACGAGAACCATCAGAGTCGGTAAGATAACCCGCATCCGTGTAACCCTTTACACTAAGTTCATCTTCACCACCATAAACCAAAACCATATCCTTAGTCCTTCTCAGGTATTTTAGGATATTTTTAGTCGTTGTCCAGTGGATTTCTCTAGGATCAGCATGGTATCTGCTCAAAACACTTAGAGCATAGGAAACATTTGGCCTAGTACAAATCATGGCATACATGATGGATCCGACTGCAGAAGCATACATAATCGCACTCATCCGACTTTGCTCATCAGTTGTCGAAGGACACTGAGTCTTGCTAAGTTTTACGCCATGGGACATCGGTAAGAACCCCTTATTAGACGATTACATGTTGAACTTCTTCAACACTTTGTCCAAATAAGTATTGTGACTTAATCCAATGAGCCTCCTTGATCTATCTCTATAGATCTGGATTCCGAGAATATATGTTGCCTCACCCAAGTCTATCATTGAGAAACTCCTTTCTAATGATTCCTTGCTTTCTTGCAACATTTGGACATCATTTCTAATCAATAATATGTCATCCACATATAAGATTAGAAAGTTTACTTTGCTCCCACTAAACTTCTTGTATAAACAAGAATCATGATCACTCTTGATGAAGCCAAACGATTTGACTACTTCATCAAAGCGAATATTCCAACTCCGAGATACTTGCTTCAACCCATAAATGGATTTCTGAAGTTTGCAAACCTTGTCAGCATTAGCCGGATCGACAAAACCCTCAGGTTGTATCATATACACGTCCTCGGTTAAATTTCTGTTAAGGAAAGCCGTTTTGACATCCATCTGCCATATCTCATAGTCAAAATAGCACCATTGTTGTCACAATACACGTCTAACGGATTGGACGAGCCCTAAACCACACCAAGATCCATGAGGAAATTCCTCATCCAAACAGTTTCCTTTGCTGCCTCCGAGGCGGCAATATACTCAGCCTTTGTTGTAGATGCAGACACAGTCTCTTGCTTGGAACTCTTCTAGCTCACAGCCCCTCTGTTTATTACAAACACATACCTTCATCTTCACCACCATAAACCAAAAACATTTCCTTAGTCTTTCTCAAGTACTTTAGGATATTTTTAGTCGTTGTCCAGTGGATTTCTCTAGGATCAGCATGGTATCTGCTCAAAACACTTAGAGCATAGGAAACATTCGGCCTAGTACAAATCATGGCATACATGATGGATCCGACTGTAGAAGCATACATAATCGCACTCATCCGACTTCGCTCATCAGTTGTCGAAGGACACTGAGTCTTGCTAAGTTTTACGCCATGGGACATCGGTAAGAACCCCTTATTAGACGATTACATGTTGAACTTCTTCAACACTCTGTCCAAATAAGTATTGTGACTTAATCCAATGAGCCTCCTTGATCTATCTCTATAGATCTGGATTCCGAGAATATATGTTGCCTCACCCAAATCTTTCATTGAGAAACTCCTTTCTAATGATTCCTTGCTTTCTTGCAACATTTGGACATCATTTCTAATCAATAATATGTCATCCACATATAAGATTAGAAAGTTTACTTTGCTCCCACTAAACTTCTTGTATAAACAAGAATCATGATCACTCTTGATGAAGCCAAACGATTTGACTACTTCATCAAAGCGAATATTCCAACTCCGAGATACTTGCTTCAACCCATAAATGGATTTCTGAAGTTTGCAAACCTTGTCAGCATTAGCCGGATCGACAAAACCCTCAGGTTGTATCATATACACGTCCTTGGATAAATTTTCGTTAAGGAAAGCCGTTTTGACATCCATCTGCCATATCTCATAGTCAAAATAGCACCATTGTTGTCACAATACATGTCTAACGGATTGGACGAGCCCTAAACCACCCCAAGATCCATGAGGAAATTCCTCATCCAAACAGTTTCCTTTGCTGCCTCCGAGGCGGCAATATACTCAGCCTCTGTTGTAGATGCAGACACAGTATCTTGCTTGGAACTCTTCTAGCTCACAGCCCCTCTGTTTATTACAAACACATACCTTCATTTTCACCACCATAAACCAAAAACATTTCCTTAGTCCTTCTCAAGTACTTTAGGATATTTTTAGTTGTTGTCCAGTGGATTTCTCTAGGGTCAGCATGGTATCTGCTCAAAACACTTAGAGCATAGGAAACATTTGGCCTAGTACAAATCATGGCATACATGATGGATCCGACTGCAGAAGCATACATAATCGCACTCATCCGACTTCGCTCATCAGTTGTCGAAGGACACTGAGTCTTGCTAAGTTTTACGCCATGGGACATCGGTAAGAACCCCTTATTAGACGATTACATGTTGAACTTCTTCAACACTTTGTCCAAATAAGTATTGTGACTTAATCCAATGAGCCTCCTTGATCTATCTCTATAGATCTGGATTCCGAGAATATATGTTGCCTCACCCAAGTCTATCATTGAGAAACTCCTTTCTAATGATTCCTTGCTTTCTTGCAACATTTGGACATCATTTCTAATCAATAATATGTCATCCACATATAAGATTAGAAAGTTTACTTTGCTCCCACTAAACTTCTTGTATAAACAAGAATCATGATCACTCTTGATGAAGCCAAACGATTTGACTACTTCATCAAAGCGAATATTCCAACTCCGAGATACTTGCTTCAACCCATAAATGGATTTCTGAAGTTTGCAAACCTTGTCAGCATTAGCCGGATCGACAAAACCCTCAGGTTGTATCATATACACGTCCTCGGTTAAATTTCCGTTAAGGAAAGCCGTTTTGACATCCATCTGCCATATCTCATAGTCAAAATAGCACCATTGTTGTCACAATACACGTCTAACGGATTGGACGAGCCCTAAACCA
Source organism: Avena sativa (assembly GCA_916181665.1). Lineage (NCBI taxonomy): Eukaryota > Viridiplantae > Streptophyta > Magnoliopsida > Poales > Poaceae > Avena > Avena sativa. The sequence goes on from OV702293.1 coordinate 429,333,962, forward strand.
CACCAAGATCCATGAGGAAATTCCTCATCCAAACAGTTTCCTTTGCTGCCTCCGAGGCGGCAATATACTCAGCCTTTGTTGTAGATGCAGACACAGTCTCTTGCTTGGAACTCTTCTAGCTCACAGCCCCTCTGTTTATTACAAACACATACCTTCATCTTCACCACCATAAACCAAAAACATTTCCTTAGTCTTTCTCAAGTACTTTAGGATATTTTTAGTCGTTGTCCAGTGGATTTCTCTAGGATCATCATGGTATCTGCTCAAAACACTTAGAGCATAGGAAACATTCGGCCAAGTACAAATCATGGCATACATGATGGATCCGACTGCAGAAGCATACATAATCGCACTCATCCGACTTCGCTCATCAGTTGTCGAAGGACACTGAGTCTTGATAAGTTTTACGCCATGGGACATCGGTAAGAACCCCTTATTAGACGATTACATGTTGAACTTCTTCAACACTTTGTCCAAATAAGTATTGTGACTTAATCCAATGAGCCTCCTTGATCTATCTCTATAGATCCGGATTCCGAGAATATATGTTGCCTCACCCAAATCTTTCAATGAGAAACTCCTTTCTAATGATTCCTTGCTTTCTTGCAACATTTGGACATCATTTCTAATCAATAATATGTCATCCACATATAAGATTAGAAAGTTTACTTTGCTCCCACTAAACTTCTTGTATAAACAAGAATCATGATCACTCTTGATGAAGCCAAACGATTTGACTACTTCATCAAAGCGAATATTCCAACTCCGAGATACTTGCTTCAACCCATAAATGGATTTCTGAAGTTTGCAAACCTTGTCAGCATTAGCCGGATCGACAAAACCCTCAGGTTGTATCATATACACGTCCTCGGTTAAATTTTCGTTAAGGAAAGCCGTTTTGACATCCATCTGCCATATCTCATAGTCAAAATAGCACCACTGTTGTCACAATACATGTCTAACGGATTGGACGAGCCCTAAACCACCCCAAGATCCATGAGGAAATTCCTCATCCAAACAGTTTCCTTTGCTGCCTCCGAGGCGGCAATATACACAGCCTCTGTTGTAGATGCAGACACAGTCTCTTGCTTGGAACTCTTCTAGCTCACAGCCCCTCTGTTTATTACAAACACATACCTTCATTTTCACCACCATAAACCAAAAACATTTTCTTAGTCCTTCTCAAGTACTTTAGGATATTTTTAGTCGTTGTCTAGTGGATTTCTCTAGGATCAGCATGGTATCTGCTCACAACACTTAGAGCATAGGAAACATTCGGCCTAGTACAAATCATGGCATACATGATGGATCCGACTGCAGAAGCATACATAATCGCACTCATCCGACTTCGCTCATCAGTTGTCGAAGGACACTGAGTCTTGCTAAGTTTTACGCCATGGGACATCGGTAAGAACCCCTTATTAGACGATTACATGTTGAACTTCTTCAACACTTTGTCCAAATAAGTATTGTGACTTAATCCAATGAGCCTCCTTGATCTATCTCTATAGATCTGGACTCCGAGAATATATGTTGCCTCACCCAAGTCTATCATTGAGAAACTCCTTTCTAATGATTCCTTGCTTTCTTGCAACATTTGGACATCATTTCTAATCAATAATATGTCATCCACATATAAGATTAGAAAGTTTACTTTGCTCCCACTAAACTTCTTGTATAAACAAGAATCATGATCACTCTTGATGAAGCCAAACGATTTGACTACTTCATCAAAGCGAATATTCCAACTCCGAGATACTTGCTTCAACCCATAAATGGATATCTGAAGTTTGCAAACCTTGTCAGCATTAGCCGGATCGACAAAACCCTTAGGTTGTATCATATACACGTCCTCGGTTAAATTTTCATTAAGGAAAGCCGTTTTGACATGCATCTGCCATATCTCATAGTCAAAATAGCACCATTGTTGTCACAATACACGTCTAACGGATTGGACGAGCCCTAAACCACACCAAGATCCATGAGGAAATTCCTCATCCAAACAGTTTCCTTTGCTGCCTCCGAGGCGGCAATATTGTAGATGCAGACGCAGTCTCTTGCTTGGAACTCTTCTAGCTCACAACCCCTCTGTTTATTACAAACACATACCTTCATCTTCACCACCATAAACCAAAAACATATCCTTAGTACTTCTCAAGTACTTTAGGATATTTTTAGCCGTTGTCCAGTCGATTTCTCTAGGATCGGCCTGGTATCTGCTCACAACACTTAGAGCATAGGAAACATACGGCCTAGTACAAATCATGGCATACAAGATGGATCCGACTGCAGAAGCATACGAAATCGCAGTCATCCGACTTTGCTCATCAGTTGTCGAAGGACACTGAGTCTTGCTAAGTTTTATGTCATGGGACCTCGGTAAGAACCCCTTCTTAGATGATTCCATGTTGAACTTCTTCAACACTTTGTCCAAATAATTACTGTGACTTAATCCAATGAGCCTCCTTGATGTATCTCTATAGATCCGGATTCCAAGAATATATGTTGCCTCACCCAAGTCTTTCATTGAGAAACTCCTTTCTAATGATTCCTTGGTTTCTTGCAACATATGGACATCATTTCCAATCAATAATATGTCATCCACGTATAAGATTAGAAAGTTTACTTTGCTCCCACTAAATTTCTTGTATAAACAAGAATCATGATCACTCTTGATGAAGCCAAATGATTTGACTACTTCATTAAAGCGAACATTCCAACTCCGAGATGCTTGCTTCAACCCATAAATGGATTTCTGAAGTTTGCAAACCTTGTCAGCATTAGTCGGATCGACAAAACCCTCGGGTTGTATCATATACATGTCCTTAGTTAAATTTTCATTAAGGAAATCCGTTTTGACATCCATCTGCCATATCTCATAGTCGAAATAGCACCATTATTGTCACAATACACGTCTAACGGATTGGACGAGCCCTAAACCACACCAAGATCCATGAGGAAATTCCTCATCCAAACAGTTTCCTTTGCTGCCTCCGAGGCGGCAATATACTCATCCTCTGTTGTATATGCAGACACAGTCTCTTGCTTGGATCTCTTCTAGCTCATAGCCCCTCTGTTTATTACAAACACATACCTTCATCTTCACCACCATAAACCAAAAACATATCCTTAGTCCTTCTCAAGTACTTTAGGATATTTTTAGCCGTTGTCCAGTGAATTTCTATAGGATCAGCCTGGTATTTGCTCACAACATGTAGAGCATAGGAAACATACGGCCTAGTACAAATCATGCCATACATGATGGATCCGACTGCAGAAGAATATGGAATCGCACTCATCCGACTTCGCTCATCAGTTGTCGAAGGACACTGAGTCTTGCTAAGTTTTACGCCATGGGACATCGGTAAGAACCCCTTCTTAGACGATTCCATGTTGAACTTCTTCAACACTTTGTCCAAATAAGTATTGTAACTCAATCCAATGAGCCTCCTTGATCTATCTCTACAGATCCGGATTCCGAGAATATATGTTGCCTCACCCAAGTCTTTCATTGAGAAACTCCTTTCTAATGATTCCTTGGTTTCTTGCAACATCTGGACATCATTTCCAATCAATAATATGTCATCCACATATAAGATTAGAAAGTTTACTTTGCTCCCACTAAACTTCTTGTATAAACAAGAATCATGATCACTCTTGATGAAGCCAAACGATTTGACTACTTCATCAAAGCGAATATTCCAACTCTAAGATGCTTGCTTCAACCCATAAATGCATTTCTGAAGTTTGCAAACCTTGTCAGCATTAGCCAGATCGACAAAACCCTTGGGATGTATCATATACACGTCCTCGGTTAAATTTTTGTTAAGGAAAGCCATTTTGACATCCATCTACCATATCTCATAGTCGAAATAGGCTGCTATAGCTAACATGATCCGAACTGATTTAAGCATCGCTACGGGCAAGAAAGTCTTGTCGTAATCGACTCCTTGACCTTGTAGGAACCCCTTCGTGACAAGATGTGCTTTATAGACAGAAACACTTCCATACATATCAGTTTTCTTCTTAAAGACCCATTTGCACTCGACGGGTCCTGCACCGTTTGGCAGATCAACTCGGATCTCATGGCTCCAAGCCATGACTCGGAATCAGATCGCTTCCGAATAATTTGCTAGCTCATCACTGTCTAACAGTAATACATCACGAACACTTCGTAATCTTGCCGATCTTCATAGTACAGGTGCTACTGCCGGCTCAGCTACCATGAGCAGCTCAACCTCCAAGGTTTTTGCCGACTCGCTACTAGCCGGTTCCTCTTGAATTTCTTCGAGCTACACCGTGCTCCCACTGACTCTCTGACTGAGAAACTCTTTCTCAAGGAAGACACCGTTCCGAGTGACAAACACTTTGACCTCTTCTCGGTTGTAGAAGTAGTAACCCAAAGTTTCCCTTGGATACCCCATGAAAATACACTTATCTGACTTGGCCATAAGCTTGTCCGACTAAAGTCGCTTGACAAATGCTTCATAACCCTAAATCTTAAGAAAAGACAAACTTGGACTTTTGCATGTCCACATCTCAGGCGGTGTCTTATCTACCGACTTTGATGGTACTCTGTTTAGTGTGAACGCCACTGTTTCTAGACAATAACCCCAAAATGAAAAGGCAGATCTATCCGACTCATCATTTATCATACCATGTCCAACAAGGTTCGATTCCGCCTTTCCGAGACACCGTTCCTCTGCGGCATACCCGACGGAGTAAGATGAGGAACTATTCTGCAACCTTTCAGATGGTCATCAAACTCATGGCTCATGTACTCACCTCCTCGGTCCGACCAAAGAAACTTTTTTTCTTGCCGAGATGATTATGTACTTCATTCTGGAATTCTTTGAAGTTTTCAAAGGCTTCCGACTTATGTTTCATGAAGTAGATATATCCATACCGACTCAAATCGTCAGTGAAGGTAATGAAGTACTCATAACCACCCCTGGCTGTCGTTCTCATTGGTCTTGTCGTGGGAATGACCACGGCAGATGCTGCAATCGGCAGTGAGTAGTAGAACATAGGGCAAGGGCGGCCAGCCATCTGCGGTGCGAGATGAGGGCGGAGACACAGAGTTTTACCTAGGTTCGGCCCCCCAGAGGGTAAAGACCTACTCCTGCTAGATTGTATTATGATGGAAGTACAATGGGGCGAGCTCGACGGCTAGGCGGCGAGTCGCTTGGGTGGATGATGGAATGTATCCTCTACACGCCCTTTAGGGAGGTTTATATAGAATCACCCCCCTAGGGTTTACATATCTCAACCGAATCAATTAAGGTTTCGGCAATCGTTTAACCTAATCCGACTGGGCCTATCTACTCTCCTGGGCCTTCAGCTTCCAGTCGCTTGAATCTACGCCAGGTCTTGATCCAGTCGCCGTCCTGCAGGCCCACTCGCCAGTTCTCGAGGCCGTTGTTGATTGGTCGCATGTGTTCATTGGCAATCGGAGTATACGGGTCCAATGCGTACACCCAGTCGAATCAGTGGCGGACTCCTGAATAAAGGAAAAACCAGTTATTCTAGTCGCAATGATAGCAGTCAATCGGGTCGCAGCTCGGCGAACGGGTCAGCGAAATATTTAGTCGTTGTTGTAGTGGTTGGGTCGGCGAGTCGAATGGATAAAGTTGGACCGTCAGACGCAGTCAAAACTAGCCGTTGGGGTAATCCAACGGTAACTTTGGTGTAATCACCACGTAGTAACGGCTCCCGGAATTGGCGGGTAACAACCACTATATAAAGGAAATGGTATGCGATCGGGGAACCACTCCTTCGTCATTTCCTCCGATTTCGCCCATCTCCATTTTCCTCCACGTCGCGATCCAATCGATCCAAAATCCTCCGACCTCCACGAACCTCTCCGCCAATGGCCCCCTCCACCGAACCATGGGGCAGGTCCAAGTGCACCAGAGCGCTACTGGCATCCTTAGAGGAGGCCGGGATCCTGCGCGCCGGCAGGTGGCGCATCCCCGTGGCCGGAGAGGTGACTCCGGATCCGCGCGAGGGAGAGTTCGTTTGCTTCACCAGCCATCTGGAGCGGGGGCTGGGGTTCCCCACGTCTCTCTTCTTCCGGCGCTTCTGCGCCTTCTACGGGATCCAGCCGTCGGACCTGGGCCCGCACAGCATCGAGCAGCTTGTCATTTTCGCGGCGTTCTGCGAGTGCTACCTGGGCTGCAGGCCCTACTTCCCCCTGTGGCAAGATCTGTTCCACGGGAGGATCAGTCGTGAAGAATCAGGCGGCCCAATGCTGGCGGCGGGTGGCCTGACGTTCCAGTTGAAGTCGAAGGCCTCCTTCTTCGACCTGATGCTGCCTGCCAAGGCGGCAAGCGAGTGGAAGAAATCCTGGTTCTATGTCACCGAGGCGACTCCAGATGGCGAGGTAGCGATCCCGAGGTATTCCGCCGACCGGCCCGAACCGCGCCGTCTCCAGGTCGGCAAGCTCCCATTAGACCAGCGAATGGTCGTGGATGAGATGCTTCAAACTATCCGCGGCCTGAAGAAGAAAGGCCTGCATACCATCAACCTGTACAACTGCTGGCTCGGGCGGCGACTTGTTCCCCTGGCCTGCCGCGATCATTATATGTACGAGTACACGGGCAGGAAAGACTCGACGAAATCCTGCCTCGCCGAGTGGAAGATCGAAGACTACGTCCTGGTGTTGAAGAAGATCACCCAGGCGGCATACCTGGACGAGAAGGCCGGGGTGGCCCCCTACATCGCGAAGCATCCAGCCCCAACGGTAAGTCACTGTTTTCGCTACCATTCGCAGTCGCAGTTGATGCTGTCGCGGTTATACTGATATTGTCTCGTGCCTGCTGCAGTTATTTCAAGTGGTGGAAGGGTGGCTCCCACCCGCGGACGACGAGAACTCGAGCTCATCCGTCCAGGACGGGGATGAGTCGCCTCCTGCCAAGGGCGGTGTCGAGAGCGACGCAAGTGACGACGATGATGAGCCCAGGGAAGAGTCCGCCCCAATGGTTCGCAAAACTCGCGGGCAGCATCAGCGCGTACTCGAGGCGAGTAGAAGCCTCGAACGTCATGATGACGACGATGACGACGAGCTTCCCGAGCACACCTCGCGTCGTGAGGCCACACCGTCAAAAAAGAAGAAGAAGAAGAAGGAAGTGAAAGCTCCACCAAATAGGAAGACGAGGCCGGCGAAACAGGCATCTCCGCCTCGTTTGGCGAGTAGTTCCGACGCCACCAGCTTGGCCAAGGATGAAGCGCCGCGGACGACAGCAGCACCGGATGCTGCTGCCGCTCTGGATGAGGTACCTCTGGCCTCGCTTCCCCCCTATTCGCCCTAGTCTCCGGGTTGGGGGTTGCTCCAGCCGCAGCAGCTTCACCTCCCAGGAGAGATCCTGCCGAAGTCGTTCCGGAAGCTCCTATCGCGGCCTCGTCGTCGAAGAGGCCTTCCGTGTCTTGGGCACACGATGTTTTGGAGATGGGCCTCAGTCGAAAACTGGGCCCCGAACTGGAGAAGCCGGCCAGCATCCACACGGGGCTGCGGTTCATACCAGTCGCGAAGTAAGTTTCGTTCGTCTGCTTGTCTTTCATTGTATTTGGACCACTTTGCTCATATAATAAATTCGTAGGACTGGAGTTAAGAAGATAAGCCACCCGTCTGTGGCCAAGGTGCTGCCAGTCGTCGCCGAGGAGGACGCTTCGTGGAAGAGGAAAGCCGATGAGGTTGCTGCCCCCGCGTACGATTCTAAGAAGGCCAAGGGTGACGATGTCGTCACGGTCTCTGATGATACGACGGCTGCTCCGAGTGATCCTCCGACTGCGACGGAGGCGGCCTTGACGACCAAGGGGGATATTTCCTCACCTGGGATGTCCGAGCCGGGTCCTCTTGGTGCTGGAGCGTCCACCGTGACCTTCCCCCGCTTTATGGCCAAAGCGGACACAACGAGTGGTACAGCGCCATCGAGCCGCGCGCCTGGGGTCACCGAAATGGAGGTCGAGCAGCATCGCGGACACACTCCGGCTCTTCTCGCATTTGTGGATGCGCTGCAGCTTCACGGCATGCTGGGCGCAGCCATCCAGGTATGTCCAGTCCCCGAGGATCGGGCCACTGAATTTCAGTGGTCAGATTCTTATAGTGTTTGCTTTTATTTGTAGCACCCAGTCCCCGAGTGCCTAGTCGCTGAATTTCAGCGGGTGGGCACTTAGGATTTTTGATCTCCAGTCCCCGAGTGCCTGGTCGCTGAATTTCAGCGGGTGGGCACTTAGGATTTTTGATCTCCAGTCCCCGCGTGCCTAGTCGCTGAATTTTAGCGGGTGGGCACTTAGGATTTTTGATCTCCAGTCCCCGAGTGCCTAGTCGCTGAATTTCAGCGGGTGGGCACTTAGGATTTGATTGTTGTTGACTGTTTGATTTGTGCGCAGGGCTTGCAGCGTGAGTCCGCCGATTGGCTTGCCGCAAAGTTTCACGCGGAGAAGGAACTTGTTGCCATCCAGGAAACGAACAAGGGACTCCAAGCCCTTGCTGCCAAGGTGGAGGAGATCTGCCAGGGTCTTGTTCCGACATGTGAACTATTAGCGGCTCAGTCTGCCTTGAGTACGGCTGAGCAGCGGATCGCTGATCTTGAGCGTGAGCTTGAGGAAGCGAAGACGGAGGCGAGTGCGGCGGATGGGCGAGCCAAAGCTGCTGTTACGGCTGCCGCTGAAGAGCGGAAGGTTTCTGACGCCCTCGCTGCTGGGCTACAAGATGACTTCTCCTCTCTTCAAAGCTTCATCACGGGTCTCTGCCGTCCTTTGATTGGTAAGCTTTCCTGCCTCTGCCTGCAGTAGCTATGTTATGGAATCGTTGTTGTATTTACTGCCGGCCCCTGTCCGCAGGTCAGATTATCGACAGCTCGGAGGAGGCGCAAACGTATGACGCACGGTAGTGCGTGGCCACTCTGGTCGACTCGGCCACGTTGTCCGCGGCTTGCATTCGAGCGTATCTTCAAGAGATGTCGCCCACGGAAGTGATTCCCAGCGATCTCGTCGAAGTTTGGTGGTATCTGGAGAAGGCGCCGTCAGTCGTCGAGTTCATGACGCGGTCGGTGTTCCGGCGCGGGGCGGCAACGACGCTTAGCCTTGGGCTTGCCCACTTCCCGGAGGACTTCGACCTTGACGACGTGACGAGTGGCTACCCCTCGCCGACGGGCTCGGTGGAGATTGCCGAGGTGCTGAAGCTGACGGACCGGGCCGCGGTATACTCCGATCGCGTCTGGGCGATGGGCGACCTTCTCCCTTATCAGGAGACGACTGTCACGCCCAACGATCCCGAGCCACCGCACCGGGACTTCAAGGTCGAGCAGCCCTTCCGTGCGGGTGAGTTGACGACGTACCCGTCGAACCCGTACACTCCCTTCATTCGCAACCGCAAGGGTGGCGGCGAGTCGACGTCGAAGCCCGCAGAATAGAAACATTGTGCCCTGGGGCGTTAGTAGTAATTTGGCCGTTGGGCTCAGCTTGTATTTTGTAACAACTTTGTTATGCTGTAATGCAATTTCGCGTTATTCTGTGAGTTGTCTTGTGATTTTGATTGGTGATTGGACGAGTCCCCAAGCGCGTCCGCCCTTTTTATGGGGTTTACCTTGTTTGTTATGTGTTTGTGGTTTTGAGCGTTTTGTAGGTTGTTTTGTTATTGAGGTCGACTCGCCCGAGCTTGGAAAGCCAGTCGCAAGGCGACTCCCATGAGTGCTCTTTACTTGACCGTTTTCCCTTGCGCGAACGGAATCGGGTAGTCGAGTCCCCGAGCGTGGTACTTGGTGGTTCTAGTCGCGGCTCTATGGTAGGTGAGGACTGGGCACGTTAGAGTGAGCGCATCACTCCTGCCTGACCCGTCGGGTCAGTCGCATGGCGAGTCCTTGGCACGCTCTCGTACTTGGCGTTTTCCCTAGTCGCTCGTGCTTAACTGGTCATCAGTCCCCGAGCGTGGTACTTGGCCGTTCGAGTCGCTGTGTCGAGGATGTAGAGGACCATGGTCGCTGTGAGGAGCGGAGGCAGTTGTCTTGGCTCGTTAAGCCAGTCGAGCTTGGCGACTCCAATGGGGCTCCGGGTAGGCGTTTTTTGTGGACGTTACGAGTGCTGGGGTAACCCAGTGCCCTCGAACGCACTACTTGGCCGTGCCGGTCGCTGTACCAGAGGTTGACTTCTGTAGTTAGCTTGACACTGTTATTACGTGTGCGAGTGGCACAAGACACGAAGAGTAGACGCAATTTGCGGTAACCGATATATTTTATTTCATAGCTAGTGGAGGGTACATGTATGGAGTTCTAGGAGTAGAACTTCCGTAGGAGGTTTACATTCCACGATCGCTTGACGTGTAGTTTCCCGTCTCCGCGGACGTCGGTGAGGTAGTAGGCGTCGTTGCCGAGTACTCGCCCGATGGCGAATGGTCCCTCCCATGGGGGGAGAGCTTGTGCATGCCCTTCTTGTCCTGGATGAGGCGTAGCACCAGGTCGCCTTCCTGGAAAGTGCGAGTCCTCACCCGTCGGCTATGGTAGCTGCGGAGTCCTTGCTGGTAGATGGCAGTACGGGAGCGATCTAGGTCGCGTGCTTTGTCGAGTTGATCGACTCCATCCTGGCGTGCGAGTTCGTTCGCAGCCTCCGTGTAGTGGACGACCCTTGGCGAGTCGTGCTCTAGGTCGGTGGGCATGACTGCCTCGACGCCATACACCATGAAGAAGGGGGTGAACCCTGTCGACCTGTTGACCGAGGTGCGGATGCCCCAGATGACGGAGGGTAGCTCCTCGACCCAGCACCCGACGGTGTGCTCGAGTGGTACTTGGAGGTCGTGGCTTCAGGCCGTGGAGGATGCTCTGGTTGGCCCGTTCCGCCTAGCCGTTGGACTCCGGGTGGGCGACTGAGGCAAGGTCGAGTCGGATGTGATGTTCCTCGCAGAACTCGGCCATGGCTCCTTTGGCGAAGTTGGTGCCGTTGTCCGTGATGATGCTGTTTGGGAACCCGTAGCGATATATGAGCTCGCGTAGGAACTTGGTGGAGGTCTTCCCGTCGCATTTCCGGACTGGCTTGGCCTCCACCCACTTTGTGAATTTGTCAACCGCGACCAGGAGGTGGGTGTAGCCGGAGGGGGCCTTTTTGAAAGGGCCTACCATGTCCATACCCCACATGGCAAACGACCAGGTGATGGGGATTGTCTTGAGCGCCGAGCTCGGCACGTGGGTCTGGTTGGCGTACTTCTGGCACTCGGCGCACCGCTGGATGATGTCGATGGCGTCTGCGTGTGCGGTGGGCCAGTAGAAACCGTGTCACATAGCCTTTGCGACGAGAGAGCGGGCGCTGGCGTGGTGGCTGTAGTCGCCGGAGTGGATGTCGTGGAGGATTTTGTGTCCTTCAGCGGGTTGGACGCAGCGCTGGAACACGCCAGTCACGCTGCGCTTGTGGAGCTCGCCGTCGATGATGACGAAGGATTTGCAGCGACGCGCTATCATCCGGGCGTCTGTTTCATCTGCTGGTAAGGTGCCTCCCTCTAGGTAGGTGATGTACGACGCAGTCCAGTCTTCTGGCTTGGCGATGAGTGCGACCAGGGCTGCCTCTGGTTGCAGCGGGACTCCGATGTCGATCTCCCTTGGGGGAGAGACGGAAGGCTTGGTGATGGTGTCGAGGAAGATGCCGGCGGGTGGTGCGAGTCGAGCTGAGCCGATGCGAGAGAGTGCGTCGACTTCCTCGTTCTTTCTCCTATCGATCCACTCGACGGAATAGCCTGCGAAGTGTCCGCCCAGCTTGTCCACTGCTTGGCGGTATGCCGCCATGGTGGGGGAGACGGTGTCGCAGGTACCAGCGACGAGGTCGGAGTCTTCGTAGCAGCGTAGGCGGTTGACATTCATCTCCTTGGCGGCTCGCATGCCATGGAGTAGTGCCTCGTACTCGACCATGTTGTTGGTGCAGGGGGTGAAGTCGAGGCAGAGGACGTAGCGGAGCTTGTCGCCCTTCGGGGAAGTCAGCACGATCCCTGCTCCTGCGCCATCTGCATTCTTGGAGCCATCAAAGTGCAGGCTCCAATAGTGGAGGTACGGCAGCTTTTTCGGCCGCTGGGCCTCTTCCTAGTCGGCGATGAAGTCCGCGAGAGCCTGCGGCTTGATCGCTTTGCGTGGCTCATACTTGATGTTGTGGACGCCGATTTCGACGGCCCACTTGGCGACTCGCCCGGTCGCCTCGCGGTTGCGGATTATGTCCTGCAACGGTGGCGAGGAGACGACCGTGATCGGGTGCTCCTGGAAGTAGTGCGACAGTCGCCGCTGTGCTCTGAAGACCGCGTATACCAGTTTCTGGTATTGCGGGTATCGCTGGCGCGACTCGGTGAGGACCTCGCTGATATAGTACACCGGTCGCTGTACTGGGCGCTCCTTCCCTTCCTCTGGCCGCTCGACGACCATGACGGCGCTGACGACGCGCTCGGAAGCCGCGACGTAGACCAGCATGGGTTCTTTGTCGACGGGGGCGGCGAGTAGCACCTTCTTGAGGTCGCGGAGCGCGTCGTCCGCCTCCTTGTCCCACTGGAAGGTGGGGTTCTTGCGCATCAGGCGGTATAGGGGCATCGCCTTTTCGCCCAATCGGGGGATGAAGCGACTAAGAGCCGCGACTCGCCCGACCAGCTTTTGGACGTCGCGCAGGCACTCGGGTTTGCCGAGTCGAGCGATCGTGTCGATCTTGGTGGGGTTCGCCTTGATCCCGCGCATGGAAACAACGTATCCCAGTAGTTGCCCTGCTGGTACACCGAAGGTGCATTTGCCTGGGTTTAGCTTTATCTTCTATTTCCGAAGGTTGGCGAATGTTTCCGCCAGGTCGGCGAGTAGGTTGCTCTGGCGAGCGGACTTCACTACCACGTCGTCGATGTAGACGTGGATATTGCGGCCAATTTGGCTCGCAAGGCACTCCTGCATGCACCGCTGGTAGGTTGCCCCGGCGTTCTTGAGGCCGAAGGTCATGGCGGTGTAGCAGAAGGCTCCGAATGGCGTGATGAACACCGTCTTTTCTTCGTCCTCGACAGCCATTTTGATCTGGTTGTACCCAGAGTAGGCGTCGAGGAAACACAGCGACTCCGAGCCCTCGGTGGAATCGATTATTTGGTCGATCCGTGGGAGGACGAATTGCTCCTTCGGGCAGGCGCTCTTTAAATTTGTGTAATTGATACACATCCTCCAGGTCCCATTTTTCTTCTCGACCAGGACTGGGTTTGCCAGCCACTTGGAGTATTTTATTGGCCGGATGAAGCCTGCAGCGAGTAGACGCTGTACTTCCTCGGCGATGGCTCGGCGGCGCTCTTCATTGAAGGGCCGCAGCGACTGCTTGACAGGTCGCACTTTGGGGTCGGCGTTGAGTTTGTGCTCAGCGAGTTCCCTAGGGACACCAGGCATGTCAGAGGGCTTCCATGCGAAGATGTCCATGTTCTCACGGAGGAACTCGATGAGCGCGCCTTTCTATGCTGGGCTCATGCCCGTCCCGATCGTCACCGTCTGGCTGGAGTCGCCTGGTACCAGCTCGACGGTGCGGGTGTGCGTCGTTGCCTCGAAGGCTGAGGTGTTGCCGCCCTCCGAGTTGGGCTTCTTGAGTATGGTGGGGTCGCCGTTGTTGACCCCGCTCGCGTACTTGGCGAGCTCTTCGGCGTGGTTGGCCTCTGCCACGATGACAGCGTCGGCGAGTTCGGCTCCTTTGGCCTCGCACTCGGCGGCCATGTCGGGGTCGCCGTTGATGGTGATGACACCGCGCGGCCCGGGGAGCTTCATCGCGTTGTACGCGTAGTGGGGCGCTGCCATGAACTTAGCGAACGCCTGGCTCCCCAAGACGCAGTGGTAGGGGCTGTCGAAGGGCACCAGCTCGAAGACGATCCGCTCGATGCGGAAGTTTGCCGGTGTGCCGAAGGTGACTGGCAGCGTGACCTTGCCGATCAGGTACGCCTTCTGACCGGGGACGATGCCATGGAACATGGTGTAGGTCATCTCGACCATCGACTGCGGGAACCGCAGTCGCCTGAAGGTGTCCAAGTACAGGATGTTGATGGAGCTTCCGTCGTCCATCAATGTCTTGGGGAGCCAGTAGTCCCCCATCTTGGGCTTGACCACCAGGGCGACTCGGCCTGGGTACTCGATGCGCGGCGAGTGGTCTTGGCGGCTCCAAGTGATTGGTTGCTCTGACCAGTTGAGGAACTGGGGAACGTCCACCTGGGCCACTGCGTTGACAGCGACGGTGCGGGCAAGGACCTTCTTCTCGCGCTTCGTGTTGAAGCCTGTGAAGGTGTGGAGCGAGCTGGCTACGCTGCCGAATTTTCCGCCGTTTGGCGGGTTGTTGTCGGGGTCCTCCCGCGCTCGCCGTGCCTTCTCGATCTCCTTGAGAGAGTGGCAGTCGGCGGTCGTGTGCGTGGCTGGCTTCCCTTCCCTGCTGTGAAACGCACAAGGTTGGTTAAGGAGGGCCGCGGGGTCGAACCTTGGTTTCGCCTTGTAGTTGCCGCCGTCGCGGCGTTGCCCTCCGTCGCAGCGGAAGCTCTTGGGCTCGCGCTGCGCATGCCCAGCGTTGGCGACGAAGTCGACTCGCCCGTCACTGTGGCGCTTGCCGGTGAGGCGAGTGTTGCTGTAGCGTAGGTCGGACCGTCGTTCGTTGTCGTTACCGTTCGTGCGGCGTTGACCTCCCGACTCGTCGTCGGTTTCCTGGTTTGGGTCTTCCTCCGCGTATCTTTTGGCGATCTCAAGGAGGTCCGGTATGTTGTCGAGTGTGCGGTATGCTCGTTTGAGCTTGGCGACCAAGGGCTCGTAGCGGCACGAGGTCTTGAAGCAGTGGATCGCGGTGTCCGGGTGGATGCCGACCGCGTTGTACCATAGTTCTTGCCACCGTTGGACCCAGCTGCGGGTCGACTCGCGGGGTCCCTGGACGCATCGTTCTAGGTCCTCGATGGTGGTGGTGCGGGTGTAGGAACCCTCGAAGTGCCTGACGAAGGCATCGCGCATCTCTTCCCAGGAGTCGATGCTATCCGGGGGGAGAGTGTTGATCCACTGCCTGCACGCTCCCTCCATCATCAGGGGGAGGTAGCGGGCGGCTAGCAGGTCGGTGTGGCCAGCGATCCCCATCGCCATGAGGTAGGTATCCAGCCACACGGAGGGGTCGTACGAAGGGTCGTACTTCTCTATTTCCTTCGGCGCTTTGAAGTTCGCCGGGTATTTTTCGCCTCGGATCATCGGTCCGAAGCATCGGGGCCCGAGTCGGCTTAGCAACCCCATCGGCTCGCCGTCGCGGCTATTGGTTAGGGTGTGTCGCAGGTCGTCGGGCTGGCGTGCGCGCCAGCTCTGGTTGTTGATGATGTGGATGCGGGCGTCGACGGGCTGACCGTTGGCGGCGACGAAGTTGGTCGCTGGCCTGGGGTCGTTGGTGGAGAGTGCCACGTTCGCGGGTCGGTGTTGGAGCTGCAGTGGTTCGGGTGGCGGGCAGTTGCGGGTGTTTGCCGCCAATGGACGACCGCTTGAGGCCGCTCTGCTGCCCGATGAACGCGAGTACATCCGGCCCTGTGAGTCGACGCCTGCGTTTTGTTGTTTGGCCGCCTTTGCGAGCAGGGCTTTGACGTACGGGATCTGTAGGGCGCCGTCACCGATGGCCGTGATGTTGTCGACCGCTGCTCGGCCCGCCACGAGGTTGTCCATTGGGGTGGAGAACAGTGGTAGGCCGTTCACGTCTCGCTCCCGTGAGGAGACCACGATCCGAGGCTGGTCCCTGGGGGGTGCGCGGTTGGGTGGAGGTGGGGCGCCATTCGCCGTCGACCCTGGTGGGGGCCGGGCGCTTCCTCCGGGTGGCGCATTCTTGCAGATTGCGCGCTTGGCCACGCGGGCCGGGTCATTCTCGTCGTCGAAGTTCAGGGCGCGCCCCTGGACGGTGGGGTTCAAGCGTGACCTGATTCGCTGCTGGTGATAACGTGACAGCTCCTGCGCCGTCACCTGCTCGAGGCGAAATTTCTCGCGCTCGGCTTGCTCCTTGCGGACTGCTTCCGCCAGCTTCAAGCGGAGTTCCTCGACCTCCGTTGCCATGGCATTGGGAGGGATCGGGGTGGAGAAAGGATCCTCCGGCGGATCGGTGCCAGTCGTGGCGTGGCGACCGGTCCCGTCGTGGAGATCGGCGGAGTTTTCCGATCCGGAGTCGAAGTCGAAGATCCCAAGGATGGAGGGATCCTCGAAGTCTCCAACGTTGGAGACCTGGGTTATGGAGCCCGGGGGCGAAGCCGCAATGATGGATCCGGCGAGTGACGCCGGGGTCGCCGAGTCAGCATCGTCGTTGAGGGCCGTGTCTTCCGCGGCTGCGGTGGTTTCGGCCACGTCGCTGTGGGCCGAGTTGTACTCGGAGGCGAGGCGCTGGATCGTGCGGACCTGGCTCTCGGAGAGCTGGTCGCGTGGCGGCGACTCGCGGATGCGAGCCGAGTCCTCCGAGACTATGACGTCGGTGAGGCCGATGAAGAGGCTGATCGTGCCGACTGGCAAGATCATGCTATGCGTGACGGGTCGCGCCGCCGGGACGTAGCTGCTCGGCAAGATCTGGAGCATCTCGCTGATAGCTATCATGCGGCCGGTGGCGACCGACTCGTTGATGGGCAGATTGGATCTCGCCGCAGAACACCGGCCAGGCCCCACGGTGGGCACCACTGTCATGGGAATGACCACGGCAGATGCTGCAATCGGCAGCGAGTAGTAGAACATAGGGCAAGGGCGGCCAGCCATCTGCGGTGCGAGATGAGGGCGAAGACACAGAGTTTTACCCAGGTTCGGCCCCCGGAGGGTAAAGACCTACTCCTGCTAGATTGTATTATGATGGAATTACAATGGGGCGAGCTCGACGGCTAGGCGGCTAGTCGCTTGGGTGGATGATGGAACGTATCCTCTACACGCCCTTTAGGGAGGTTTATATAGACTCACCCCCCTAGGGTTTACATATCTCAACCGAATCAGTTAAGGTTTCGGTAATCATTTAACCTAATCTGACTGGGCCTATCTACTCTCCTGGGCCTTCAGCTTCCAATCGCTTGAATGTACGTCAGGTCTTGATCCAGTCGCCGTCCTGCAGGCCCACTCGCCAGTTCCTGGGCCGGTCGGAAACGTCCTGCTGGGTATACCCGAGTAGGCATATCCCCATCAGGTCCACATACATCACTATGTACTAGTCCCAACAAGTCGAATGCCCTTTCGCAACTCTTTGCAAAAGGTGTCTTGGTCATTTTGCCAAGTAGTCAAGATTCGCATGTCTCTAACGACTCCAAGTCGAACAAAGTTAGGAGTCCATCATCATGGAGCTTCTTCATGTGTTTCCAACTTATATGACCAAGCCAACAGTGCCAAAAGTAAGTCATATTTAGATCATTTGGTTTCAACCTTTAAACATTTATGTTATAAACCGACTCACCATCAAGATTCAAAATAAATAACCCGTCCTAGACGGGCGCAAAGCCGTGAAACATATCATTCAAATATAAAGAATAACCATTATTCTTAATATTCGACTCATAGCCCTGCCTCATCAAACATGAAGCGGAAATAATGTTTCGACTGAGCACTGGAACATAATAACAATTATTCAGTTCCATAATGAATCCGGAAGATAGATGAAGTTGCATCGTGCCGACTTGCAACCCAGCAACTCTCGCTTTGTTGCCGACTCGAATATCAACCTCGCCTCTTGCTACGCTCCTAGTTCTTACCAGTCCCTACAAAAAGTTGCAGATGTGAATAACTAATCCGGTATCATATACCCAAGAACTATTAGGTGCATCAGCAAGATATATGTCTATAACATTGCAAACAAGTGTACCCGAGTCAGAAGTCATACCTCCACTCTTGGATTTTGATGCGCTCAAATCAATGTAGAGCTTCATTGGGAGACTTGAAGGGAATATGCCTGAGAGGCAATAATAAAGTGGTTATTATCGTATTCCTTATTTATGATAAATGTTTATTTTGGATGCTATAATTGTATTAATACGGAAACATTAATACATGTGTGTTTAATAAAAAAATAGAAAGTTCCTAGTTATGCCTCTCTCATAAACTAGCTCGTTGATTAACAAGATGATCAAAGGTTTCCTGATCATGGACATTGGATGTTGTTAATAACGAGGTCACAACATTGTTGGAATGATGTGATGAACATTCATCTGAAGTATATCATTACGATCAAGGTCATTGTGTTTATATTGCTATAACATCATACGAAGTAATCTTAGTCCTTAGACCATGAGATCATGTCAATCACTAACACCGGAAGAGTATCTTGATAACATCAAACGTCACACTGTAACATGGTGATTATAAAGATGTGTTCAGTGCTACAAAGGTGTTATGTTGAGGCTCATGGATCAAGAGTTGAATTTTTCCACCCCGATGATGGAGAGATATACTCTCGACCCTCTCGGTGATATCACATTAGTTAGTTTGCAAGCAAGTGTTTTAATCACTAGAATGTTATATCACGGGACCGAGAAAAGAGTACATGTTGGTAACGAGATAAAACTAGGTATGGAGATACCTATGATCAAATCTCAGACATGTAATATATCGCGAGACAAAGGGATTGAGTTACATGCGTATAAGGTTCACATGATCATAGAAGTCATCGTTGAATATGTGGGAGTCAGTACGGATCTCTAGGTCTCGCTGCTGATTATTGATCGGAGAGGGGTCTCGATCATGTCTACATTATTCGTGAACCATAGGGTGACACACTTAAGGGATACCGACACCATTTGGAGCAAATAATATGCCAGAGAAAGAAAAAAGAAAGCGCTGGAATTTATTTCACTAGACACCGAAACTGTTTCGGTTGAAATTGCTGAAACTGGTTCTGCATGTGAAATTGAATACTAGCAAGGGGTTTATGTGAATGTTTGTTAAAAAAATTCTGATTAAATAAATAAAAGAGTTTTATTTAAATGAGAGCTTGCATTAAATTTGGTGGAAATTTAATGCGTGTGAGTGGATTTTTGAGTGGAGGCTTTTCATTTTGAGTGGGAGCTCCACCCACATGAATGTGGAAGAGGTGGGGGCAGCCACCATGGCTGGGCGCCATGCCCATTGGGGTGCCCCCCTCTCCCTATAAAAGGTCCCCCTCTCATCCTCTTAAAGCACACCTCCTCACGAAGGATCTCTCTCCCCCTTTAAAATTTCCCATGGTATCGGATCAGTGAGATACATGTTCCTGGTGGCTTTTTCTGGAAGGATTTGTTGCTTCCGCTACTTCGCTGGAGCAAGGGCGCGGAGGTTGTTGGGGTACTCGGACGTGTGTGTGATTACGGATTCACCACTGCTTTGTGGTGCTGGACTTGATGGTGCTGGACCGGCTGGACTTCATCAAGATCTTGAGATCGGCAAGCATTCGACTACATCATCCACGAGTACAACCTCGTTAACGCTATTTGGTCTTCGTGAAGGGAATATGCCCGAGAGGCAATAATAAAGTGGTTATTATTGTATTCCTTATTTATGATAAATGTTTATTTTGCATGCTATAATTGTATTAATACGTAAACGTTAATACATGTGTGTTTAATAAACAAAAATAAAGTTCCTAGTTATGCCTCTCTTATAAACTAGCTCGTTGATTAACAAGATGATCAAAGGTTTCTTGATCATGGACATTGGATGTTGTTAATAACGAGGTCACAACATCAGTGTAATGATGTGATGAACATTCATCCGAAGTATAGCATTACGATCAAAGTCATTGAGTTTATATTGCTATAACAAATTACGAAGTGATCCTAATCCTTAGACCATGAGATCATGTCAATCACTAACACCGGAAGAGTTTCCTGATGACATCAAATGTCACACCGTAACTGGGTGATTATAAAGATGGCTTCAGAACTACTAAAGTGTTATGTTGAGTTTCATGGATCGAGAGTGGAATTTGTTCATCCCGATGACGGATAGATATGCATTGGGCCCTCTCGGTGATATCATAGTGATTATCTTGCAAGCAAGTGATTTGATCACTAGAATGTTATATCACGGGAACGAGAAAAGAGTGCATGTCGGTAACGAGATCAAACTAGGTATGGAGATACCGATGATCCAATCTTGGACATGTAATATATAGTGAAACAAAGGGATTAAGATACTAGCGTAAAAGGTTCACACGATCACATATGTCATCGTTGAATGTGTGGGAGTCAGTACGGATCTACAGGTCCCGCTGCTGATTATTGTTCGGAGAGGGGTCTCGATCATGTCTACATTATTCGCGAACCATAGGGTGACACACTTAAGGGATACCAACACCATTCGGAGCAAATGATATGTCAGAAAAAGAAAAGGAAAGCACGGGAATTTATTTCACTAGACATCGGAACTGTTTCGGTTGAAATTGCTGAAACTGGTTCTGCATGTGAAATGGAATACTAGCAAGGGTTTTATGTGAATGTTTGTTAATTAAAGTAATTAACAAAATTCTGAATAAATAAATAAAATAGTTTTATTTAAGTGAGAACTTGCATTAAATTTGGTGAAAATTTAATGCATGTGAGTGGATTTTTGAGTGGAGGCTCTTTTATGGGAGTGGAGGCTTTTCATTTTGAGTGGGAGCTCCACACACATGAATGTGAAAGAGGTGGGGGAAGCCACCATGGCTGGCACCATGCCCCTTGGGATGTCCCCTCTCCCTATAAAAGGCCCCCCTCTCATCCTCTCAAAGCACACCTCCTCATGAAGGATCTCTCTCCCCCCTTTAGAATTTCCCCATGGTCTCGGATCAGCGAGATACATGTTCCCGGTGGATTTTTTTGGAAGGATTTGTTGCTTCCGCTGCTTCGCTGGAGCGAGGGCGCGGAGGTTGTCAGGGTACCCGTACGTGTGTGCGATCACGGATGCACCACTGCTTTGCGGTGCTGGACTTGATGGTGCTGGACCGGCTGGACCAGATGGACTTCATCACGGTCTTGAGATCGGCAGGCGTTCGTCTACATCATCCACGAGTACAACCTCATTAACGCTATTCGGTCTTGGAGGGTATGTATTCTATGGATGTATATCCACCCGTTGCTTGTATCTAGTAGATAGATCTTGGTACTTAGATGTTCCCATCGTAGGAATTTTTTGTTTTCTATGCTGCGAACCCTACAATGGTATCAGAGCCAGATCTATGCGTAGATGCTTTGCACGGGTTGTACACATATGATTATATGGGCGATGATGATCATTTTATTGCTTATTAGTTGTACTTTTGATATTGGTGGCATAGTGGGATGAAGCGGCCCAGACAAACTTTACATGTCCTCACACATGAGACCTGTTCGACGCTTGACATGCAACTAGTTTTGCATAAGTGGCTAGCGGGTGTCTGTCTCTCGTACTATAGTCAATATCTAATTTGCAACGAGTTGTCAACAATTTGGTTATCCTCGTTGTGGTTTATGTTCGTAGGTAAGAACGGTTCTATCTTCAAAAGCCCTAAGCCACGTAAAACTTGCAATGGATAAATTAGAGGCGTCTAGTTTAGATTGTTGCTGGGCTAGTGTTATGATATGGTAATCTTGTAAGTAGAAGTATAAGATGATACTCTTACAACACACATAATGTGTAAGTTCCATAGACCTTGGCCTTACATATAAAGGTATGATAGTGATCATACCACGGTGCACATGATGGAGATCATATGGGGGAACCATATCATTTCACTAATAAACATGTGATGTTTGATAGCATCTTATATTGCTTGTTTAGCGCTTTATTAGCATAATAAGATGATCCCTCATTTAGATATCAAGATAAAAATATGTTCTTCCTTAAGTATGCACCGACAATGTGTCGTCGCTTCAAGACATCACGTGATGATCGGGTGTACTTGAATCCACGAGCATATCTCGGGTGTAAGACAGTTACACACGCGAATACTAAGGTTCTTACTTGGCGAGCCTAGCATGTACAGACATGGCCTCGGAACACAGACCAAAAGGTTAAGCATGAGTCATATGTTTTGATATGATGACCATATGGATGCTCGCCTTTGAAACTACACCGACTCACGTGATGATTGGACTTGGTGTAGTTGATTTGGTCCATGTAATCACCAAAAAGACACGAGGGATGTCGTTTTTGAGTGGGAGTTCATTTCTAATTTGGTTTAGTAGAACTCAATTTATCATAAATTAAATCAAAGTGAATTTGCATAATTTGTTGTAGTCATTGGCATTCGTTCACCACCTTATGCTTAGTTGTAATTGAGATAATAGAACTATAGAATTCTGCATATTTACTTTACGAACTGGTATCGTATTGTGTTGAGTGTCAATCTAAAGTTTAAAGTCCTATTGCAAACTTTCGGCAAACTCTGTTTACTCCGTGAAATTTAATAATTGGTATTAAATCGAGAGTAACAATTCTAGTGTTAGTATCTTAAGTATCATGTTTGCCTCCATGATTCTTGATTGTTTTAATATCAAGTTTATCTAGGAGCTGAAAGAATTGTTTCAGAAACCATCATGTGTGACAGATATAACGATATCTGAAACAATGTTTTTGGTTGCAATATGATAGAGTATAATGTATGTTCTCATATTGGATGAGAATTTACAAAGGTTGGAGATGCTAGACAACCTAATCATCCAAAAGGGTTTTGGAAAGTAACGTTATACTCACAATTCGTCTTTATAAGCTACATTAGCTTGATCATGAAACTCATCATGATAAGGATGAATAGAAGATATATGTAAAGTGTTTACTACACTAAAGGATTACTAAAGAATAGATTTTGAAAGAATGCCGATCATTTTGATGATGGTGATCTACTTCAAAGTGCAAGTCCAAAGGTATTATTATTTGAATATACACGCTTTGGACTATGTGTCATGTATATGGTGCCACTTTTGATGTTGATAGATTCTTTTAAAAAGTAAAAGGAAATGCTGAAAGAGAATCTGTAAAATATATTTGGCAGAAAAGAAAATATTGGAAATAACCAATTTAGGTATATAGATGATATACATGTTATGGTTGTATTCTTTGCTTGTTAAACAATGTGGTTCTTGGGTATTGGATACCGAATTGGTTGGTATGAAATTTCATATGGAACGACGCAATTCATGAACCACAATGGCCTAAGTAACTAGCAAGAGAATATGTGATGATGTTCATCGAAAACAAACAAACCGTTGTTTGTATTTCTTGTTGACATCAAAGCTTGACTTCAAGATTTGTTTTAATAATTGTTATTTAAATCAGGTATTATGAGAACAAAGGTTGTTCAAATAATTACCGTATTCCATATAAGATGGATGATTTACAAATCTAGTTGAAGAAATCACATCCATCAAAACTAATGCTAAAATGTCGTAAGACAAATGATTGAAAGATCACTTACAAAGTGGCATCACCGTTTAAATTATATTGGAAAGAAAACATGAAGAATCTCCATATTTATGGATTATTGGAGTCTTTGATTTGATCAAGTGACGCTTGTGAGACTTTCCTCGGGATAATTAAAAACTTCGTTCAAAGGCCAAAGAAGAACGAACGACTAAAATATTGGAATTTATACATATCGATGTATGTAGGCCATTATGTGTAGTCGTAAGCGATGGGTTTCAACTTCATATACTTTCTCTGGAAATTTGAGTGAATATTCACTTAATGAGAAAGAAGTATGAAATATTTGAAAAACGTTTCAAAGACTTTCAAGATGAAGTGAAAAATCATTGTAACAAGAAAATAAAATGGTTTATGATTTTATCATAAGGGATTTATTTGAGTTAAACGTGTAACAAGAAAAATAAATGAATTATGATATATCATAAACGGATTTATTTGAGTTACAAGTTTAGCAAAACACCTAGATTTACATCTCCTGAAACACCATAGGAGTATGGAGTGTTTGAGATTGGTAATGAAACCTTGTGAGACATGGTTGGATCAAAGGTGTTATTTATAAAACTACCATTATGTTTTAAAAGATTAAAGCTTTAGGGACTACCGCTTTTACACTAAAAAGAGCTCCATCTTGATCCGTTGCAATGACACCATGGAAGTTATGGTTTGGGGTAAAACACAAATTGTCATTTCTTAAATTTTGGTATGCTAAACATTTTTTTGAGGGTAAAATAGTAGGGTAAAGTACCCCACTGCAATTTTTTTATATATCATAGAGTGTTACAAAAAATATTTACAAGTTCAAGCCACCTCAAAAGAGGGATAACATTCTAAGCAGCTATCTCCTGTCTAAATTATTTTCAATCCAATCTTTCAGGCCCTGATAATTCTTCTTCTTAATTCTATACAGGACCCATCTTAATTCCTGAGCGACAATAGCCCTCCATTCCTCAAGCGAAGCATGTTTGTTGTTGAAGATTTCATTGTTTTTGCATATCCAAATGCCCCAAGCTCCAAGCATAATAATTTCCATTGCAAAAGGGACTTTAAGATCTTTTTTAATACTGGCTAAAGCTTCAAAAAGATTTTGATCATTCACCTGGACATGTGAGATTTCAGCCCAGCAAGCTCTTGCAAAAGGACAGTCCCAAAATAAATGTAGAATGGTTTCTTCACTGATGCAGCCATGAAACACACATTCATAAGAAGCCAGAGTAAAACATTTCCTTTTTAGAAGGTTTCTTGTGTTTAGCCTATCAAGAAGCAAGAGCCAAAAGAAGAATTTGTGCTTTTGTTGACAAGAGGACTTCCACAACCAGGAGAAATGTGGTTGTACAGGTTGGCAACCAGATAAAGAATAATAAGACTTTTGGACTAAAAAATTACTACCCCAAATGTAACTCCAGTTGTCAGCTTCCCCCTGCATGCCAATATTAAGAATTTGCTCAAGGCTTTGATATTCCTGGTAAGCTTGCTGTTATAGAGGGAGGAAAAAATGATCTTGAGTATTTTCTGTCTGCAGGAACTCATTGACAGAGATGTGTGGGTTTTTTGCATAGGAAAGGAGATGAGGAAGCTTATGCTGCAGACAACCCTCATTCCACATATCAGACCAGAGAAGGGTGGATTTGCCATCTCCCACCGAGCACTTTGCAATTCCTTTAAAAATGTCAACCAATTTCAGATGAGCTTTCCACCAAAAGGATCCCTCCAGACTTCTTCCAGGGAGTTTGCCATTACAGTAATAAGTGTTCCATATAAGATGAACCCATGGGATATCCTTGTGATTGTAAAATTTATCCAAATTCTTCAAAAGAAGTGCAGAGTTTTGAACATTAAGGTCAAGCACTCCCAATCCCCCATGGTTCTTGGGTCGACAAACTTTCCTCCATGCAACAAGAGCTTGACCCCTTGCTTGAACATCAGATGTTTTCTTTCTCCACTGACATTGTCTCATATACTTAATCAACTGTTCTTTAATAGTGACAGGAAGATCAAAACAACTCATGTAATATATGGGAAGGGAAGATAAAACAGATTTAACTAGCTGTAGTTCCCCCCATAATTAAGAAAATCAGCAATCCCACACAACCTTTTCTCAACTCTCTGAACAATAGGCAGGAAATGTTCCACTGCAGGCTTATTTATACTTAAAGGCATGCCAAGGTAGGTGAATGGCAATGAGCCAGGGAGGCAAGAAAGAGTGTTGGCAAAGTGCCCAAGCCTCACAGAGTCCATGTTAATTGGCATCATACTAGATTTAGAATAATTAACTTTGAGTCCAGTGGAGAGAGCAAAAGTATGAAGAAGAGCCTTGAGGCACAAAAGTTGCTCAGAGTCAGCCTTAAGGATTAATAAAGTGTCATCTGCATACTACACCATAGGGAAATCAGGACAGAACACACCTTCAATGGGAAGGGAAAGAAGACCAAGATTCATTGCTTTATTGAGGATGCTTTGGAGAAGATCAGCAACCAAGACAAACAGGAGAGGAGATAAAGGATCACCTTGTCTAACACCTCTTCTGCAATAATTTATTTCCCAGGCACTCCATTTAATAGAACAGAGGAGGAAGCTGAACCAAAGATTAACTGAATCCAAGAAATCCATTTATCACCAAAACCTTTGGCTTTGACGATATTGATAATTGCAGAGTGCTCAATTCTATCAAAAGCCTTTTCAAAGTCAAGCTTAAGAATTAAAATTTCTTCTTTGGACTTGTGGCATTGATCTAGGAATTCAAATGCCCAACCTAAACAATCTTGGATAGACCTTTGTTTGAGGAAACCATATTGATTCTTGTGGACAAGTTTAAGGATGACCTTCTACAGTCTATAAGCCAGAATTTTGGTTATAATCTTGAAGACACTATTTAGCAGAGAAATAGGCCTAAAATCAGCAAGTGTCAGAGGAGCTACAATTTTTGGAATGAGGGTGATAAAAGAGGCATTATGTAAGGGTCCCAACCTTTAATAAGGTAGAGTCCCCTGTGTTTACAATGCTAGTCCCTGGATCAATAGCTAGCATCCAGAGTTAAGATGTAATATCAAGAAACAAAGGTCATAATACAACTTTATAACCAGGAATAACATAATTTTATTACATCTTACATAGCTCATTTGGCTATTACATTACATTGCAGCAGAATATCTATAAGCATGGGGTCCTTCATCTTCAAAGTGCCACAGGCAGACATGTTGGTTGTAGACTTTGTAATCCTAATCAATCAACTTCACTAATATCAATCAAACCTGCAACATACAAGTTACAGCCACAAGGGTCAATACATTTGAATTGTATTGGCAAGTGATACTATGGTAGTATAGTGGAATCTATCATCTATATGCATTTGGCTAAGTGGAGCTTTAGGCTTGAATTGCTCAAAATAGATCTTCCTTATCATTTGAAAATACTAAGTTTTTGCTTTGACAAAATCTTTCCCAAGGCATCTCCCAATCAAAGATTGAAAAATCTTTAACCCTTGTTCAACCACAAGTTTTTAACTTAGAAATTTGGATGATGAGATTCTTGATTGCTTCCATTTCTTGATGCTCAAATTGTCCTTTACCAGGGACATGGCTAAGTACTTAGATTTTACACTCTGCAGAGGTGGTGCACTTTCCCCACAAGACTTGGTTTCACCAAGACAAGATCTTTCAGAAGCCTTCCCTTAGACCAAAATGAACGCGCTCCAACCTATCAAACCCTACCACCAACTGTCCATATGGCTAAGTTCTTGCAACCTATATGATCCAGGCAGAGCCCATAATGCCAAGTGGTTGCACTTGAAGCTTCTCAACATTTGACATCTCAAATCTCTTTGTTCCTGGGTGGCCATCCACAAGTGAGATACACAAGGTAAACCATAAACATGGGCCTTGTGTAACCACTCAACCAAAAACCACCAAGCAATTACCATTCCACCCAGGTGATTCATTAACTTAGTTGTTTTATTAAACAAAAACACAAGTCCTCAGACTTAGAAATTTTTCCATAGTATGAATGTATATTCCACCCTTGTTTTTTATTAGCTAAGCTAAGCTTGATAGTAGTAGGAGTCTTAACTTAGGAAATTTTACTAAGGTTTCATCTACTAGGATTTCCCATAGCAAGGTTTATACTTAGCAAAAATTCCATGCAAGTTTTACTTAGAAAAATCACTAATGCATAGTGAAAGTAATGGGACAAAAGTATGAAGCATCACTTGCCTTTTTGGTAGAGTATAGGTTCACTCCTTGATCTTTGTAATGTTCACACACTTCAAGTCACTACAAATCAATCAAGCAAAAAATATTTCAATCTACCACTCAAGCAAAACATCACATAAAATCATAAAGTCAAAGTAATGCATGCAAGCATGCCAAGCTTTGTTTTATTTGAAAGAGTGGTTCCTAATGGGTCATAAACATTTGAAAACACCTAATGGTCATTTTTATAAAGTGGCAAGGTCATTTGCAAAAGATTTCACTTCATAAACCATTTTCAAAACAAGGTATCATTTTATGTGGTGTAGAAATGTTTTTGCTAAGGCATTAATCTAGAGGGTTCACAAAATATGTTTTCAAACCATAAAACTTGGTGTTTAGGGTCAGAGAGTTTAAAACAAAATATTTCCCAAAGGTTTTTCTTCCAAAACTAATTTTAATAAATAAACCATATTTTTATTTGACTAGAATTGGTTTTAAATCAAAGGATCATTCTTTTGTTTCACCAAATACATTTTTGAAACCACAAAGTGTTTCCTATGGTTAGTAGGTTCAAATCACACCATTTGCCAAAGATTTTATCCCCAAAATCATTTTGAACAATTTTTATAATCTAAACAAGCATACAAATGTTTCTGCAAAAACAAACATTTTTCCAGAAGCTTTTTACTAAACAAATGGCATGGTTGGCTAGGGCTTGTTCCACTGATTCCATTGATATAAAGTTTACAAAATATGGACGTGTGGATCAAAAGTTACAAGGTTTACAAAATTGCATCTAAATCAGATTCAAAATTTGTTTTAAACAGATTCACTGCCACGCAGCGCAAAACTACTGGTCGATACCGGTTCGCACGGATCGATCTTCCTGGACCGTCAGATCTAAGTGGCTACGCACGGTGCAGATCAAAAGGTACCCTTTCGTTCACGTTCTATCGCAGCGCTACGATTAGGATCCTGCGGTTGCTATGCGTTCGACCACTAAGCAGCGGCGCTGGCGCGGCGGCGAGCGGCGGAGCGGCCAGATGGTGGCGGTGCTGGCGAAGCAGGAAGCGAGAGAGGATGGGAGGATGCTCACCGCGTTCGCAGAAGCCTGGGAAAGCTCAAGGTGTTCTCGAGGAGTCAAGGGGCGCACGGAGTTCACGGCTATTGCTCACCGGAGTTCTTGCTGGAGTCGGTTGCGCGCGGTCGTGGTCGAGGGCGAGGCTGTAGATCGTCCCGAAGCAAAATAAGTGCACGGTTAGATGCGGGTGAGTGTGGTGAGTGCAGGAGTGTCATCGGGAAGGAGAGGGGCGGACACATGCTTACAAGGAGGGTCGCCGGAGAGGAAGCAGACGGTGGCGACGGTGGTCGTCGTTGTTGTCGAGGCTCAGGGGCGCGCGCGAGCGAGCTGGCGATGCAGAGAGATGCGCCAGGGCTTGGGGAGTATGTGAGTGTGATCAAGGAGGCGAGGGGTGGCAGGATACGGCCGGAATCGAGGGGAAAGCTCGTCGGAGCAGTGGCGGTGCGAGCTAGAATTGAGACAGCCTAGGGGAAGAGAGGGGGAGCTATCTGGGGAAATGAGAGAGAAGACGCAAGCGGTTAAATGGGCACTGTTACTGCGAGGAATCAAGGCTTCATCAACGCGCAATCAACACCGGCGTTTCTTGTCTGCAACGGTAGGGTGGAGTCTGCGCGAGGAAGACGATGACAAGGCAGTGTGGGACATGCTTGTCAGCGAGAAAGGAAGAAAGGGAGAGGGGTCCACCGGTCTGCGTCTCTGTGGGTTAATAACTGGGTGCGAAACGTTTTCTTCGGGAGGGAGAGAAGCTGGGCTGGTACTGGGCTTGTTGGGCTTGGCCAATTGGGCTGCGTCCGTTTCTATATTTTTTTCTTTCTGTTCTGAATTCTTTTTCCTTTTTCCAATTCAATTTCTGTTTTGAAATTCAAATCACAAATCAAACAACCAAATCAAATAAACTTCCACTAAACTTTATATTGAGTTTAGCTCTGTTTATCAACACAAATCAAAGTCCAAAAATAAAATAATAATTTCATTCTTTTTAGGATCTATTTAATAATTAAATAAAATAGACCTTAATTATTAATTCAAATAGGTTTTGAATTATTTTAATAAAATCTCCATTTGAAAACTCAATATTATCAAAACCAAATCAGTAGGTTTTATTTGAAAATATAAGATACTTGGAAAACTTGTTTAAAATAAAATAACATTTTTATTTTAGGGTCCATTAATAATTAAATAAAATGGACCTTAGTTAATAATTCTTATAGGATTTGTTTTATTAAAATCTTTATTTTGAAATCTAAAATAAAACCAAAAACACTTCAGTAAGTTTTAATTGAGAATATAAAATACATGGAAAACTTATTTAAAATAATTTAATAAGTTTTAGTGTTTATTTAAAATGGGAAAAGCCTTTATTTTTAATAAAATTGGATACTAATAAATCCTTATTATTTTGTTTAAATAAACCTTTACTCTTTTAATCAAAACAAAACATTTTATTTCAAAATATTGGCCAAGGTTTAATTTGGCTCTATAAAATAATCTTTATTTATAAATCCACCTTTTCTTTTGAAAACCAAATCCTTTTATTAAAAGATTCAAAAATAGTAATTTTAAATATTTTTAAGTTTATTGTTTATTTTTTTTAAAATTCCTTTAGGATTTTATTTGATCCAAATAGGTTTTGAAAGTTCCCAATTGGATTCAAAAAGTTTCTTCTCACCCTGAAAATCAACAAAGTTTTATTTTATTCATTTATTTTTCACATTACAAGATTTGGAAAATCTTGGGATGTGACAGGCTACCACCCTTAAAATAAATCTCGTCCCGAGATTTGGGGAGTCTAGGGTTACAAGTTGGCTCAAAAGCATCTAGGGAACTACAACCCTTAAAAAATTTCCAACTAAATTACATCTTGGCTTGCTTGGGATCTTGGTGTAACTTTCCTAGACAGAAGTTTGCATAGTGGCCTAGCTCCTTGCATTTGAAACACGTGACAAGGCTGAGGTCTTGAGGTGGCTTCTCTGGACAATATGATGCATAATGTCCTAACTCTTTGCAGTGGTTGCACATCACTTGGCTAAAATCCTTCCTCATCTTGGGTTTCACTAGCTTTTGTTTGTATTCTTGTCTCTTCTTCTTTTCTGGGCATTCACTGGCATAGTGTCCCATCTCTTTGCAATTGTAACATTGCACTTGAGTAATATCCTTCTTCTTCTTTTTGGGTCTCTCCAAAGCTAGGAGTTCTTCTAGTTCATGTTCTTCATACCTCACCTCAGAGGCGGGAAATCTTTCTCTCTTCTTGGGGCATTGATCTCCATGCTCCTTGGATGTATGATCCTTGTCTCTACAAATATTGCATGCTTGGGTTCCTTCTAGAATAACATCTTTGTCATCCTTGTTGTCATTAGCTCTTTGGGAAAAGTTTTCTCCCATGTTGATCATTTGAGTAACCAATCCTTGCAACAATTGGGATTGAAGTTTCAAAATCCTTTGTATGGCTGGGTCTAGTCCATTGTTGTTGGCTAAAAGCTGAGTTGTCTCTTGGCTCAACTGGTTTTGGGTTGCTATAAGTTCTCTCATGTTGTCCTCTTGGTTGCTGTTGGTGTCACCATCCTTGATGTTGGAATCTCTTGGAGTAGTCATCTGTTTGGGTTGGATAGAGATTAGAGTAGGCAAGATATTTCTAAGGAAATAATTCTAATCACACATATCACAATTCACACAAGCATTGTGCAAGCAATCACAAACAAACATTCCACCCAAACAACAAGTTTCAAGCATATTTTTAGGCATCCAAAAATATTTTTGTTACACCACATAAGTTGGTGGGTTTGACTTAAACTAAATATGGTGGTCCATCTATATGGTTCACTTTTGATCTTTCCATCTTTCTTGGTTGATTCTTCTTACTTGAGATCATGGTTTCCTTGGGAAAATTCTTGGTCACAAAACTTCAAGTGATGTGGGCTCCTTCTAATTTGTGTTTCCTTAGTCTCCAAATCTTGAGCAAGATTTCCTTGTCTCACTTGTCCTTAGTGATATCCAAGATTGAAGTCCTTGGTGAATATGCTGAAGATGTTGAAGTCATTAAAGTTGAAGAAGTTGAAGTCATTAGAGTTGAAGATGTTGAAGTCATTAGAGTTGAAGATGTTGAAGTCATTAGAGTT
The DNA here is from genome assembly GCA_916181665.1 of Avena sativa. Lineage (NCBI taxonomy): Eukaryota > Viridiplantae > Streptophyta > Magnoliopsida > Poales > Poaceae > Avena > Avena sativa. Next base: position 429,365,688 of record OV702293.1, read on the forward strand.
GATGGAGTCTTTTGCACATGGTGAAGTCTTTGGTCATGGGGTAGGTTTTTCCATCAAGTTGAAATAGATGAGATGTAGAATCAAAACCAAAATGGTTGAGGAAAGAGTTTTACAAGTTTGTTTATAAATAAGTTTTTGAACAAATACAACTCCTATTTTTCTAAGGGGTTTTGTCCAATCCTAGGTTTACAAATCCTACAGGCAACACAATGCTCTGATACCATCTGTAAGGGTCCCAACATTTAATAAGGTAGAGTCCCCTGTGTTTACAATGCTAGTCCCTGGATCAATAGCTAGCATCCACAGTTAAGATGTAATATCAAGAAACAAAGGTCATAATACAACTTTATAACCAGGAATAACATAATTTTATTACATCTTACATAGCTCATTTGGCTATTACATTACATTGCAGCAGAATATCTATAAGCATGGGGTCCTTCATCTTCAAAGTGCCACAGGCAGACATGTTGGTTGTAGACTTTGTAATCCTAATCAATCAACTTCACTAATATCAATCAAACCTGCAACATACAAGTTACAGCCACAAGGGTCAATACATTTGAATTGTATTGGCAAGTGATACTATGGTAGTATAGTGGAATCTATCATCTATATGAATTTGGCTAAGTGGAGCTTTAGGCTTGCATTGCTCAAAATAGATTTTCCTTATCATTTGAAAATACTAAGTTTTTTGCTTTGACAAATCTTTCCCAAGGCATCTCCCAATCAAAGATTGAAAAATCTTTAACCCTTGTTTAACCACAAGTTTTTAACTTAGAAATTTGGATGATGAGATTCTTGGTTGCTTCCATTTCTTGATGCTCAAATTGTCCTTTACCAGGGACATGGCTAAGTACTTAGATTTTACACTCTGCAGAGGTGGTGCACTTTCCCCACAAGACTTGGTTTCACCAAGACAAGATCTTTCAGAAGCCTTCCCTTAGACCAAAATGGACGCGCTCCAACCTATCAAACCCTACCACCAACTGTCCATATGGCTAAGTTCTTGAAACCTATATGATCCAGGCAGAGCCCATAATGCCAAGTGGTTGCACTTGAAGCTTCTCAACATTTGACATCTCAAATCTCTTTGTTCCTGGGTGGCCATCCACAAGTGAGATACACAAGGTAAACCATAAACATGGGCCTTGTGTAACCACTCAACCAAAAACCACCAAGCAATTACCATTCCACCCAGGTGATTCATTAACTTAGTTGTTTTATTAAACAAAAACACAAGTCCTCAGACTTAGAAATTTTTCCATAGTATGAATGTATATTCCACCCTTGTTTTCTATTAGCTAAGCTAAGCTTGATAGTAGTAGGAGTCTTAACTTAGGAAATTTTACTAAGGTTTCATCTACTAGGATTTCCCATAGCAAGGTTTATACTTAGCAAAAATTCCATGCAAGTTTTACTTAGAAAAATCACTAATGCATAGTGAAAGTAATGGGACAAAAGAATGAAGCATCACTTGCCTTTTTGGTAGAGTATAGGTTCACTCCTTGATCTTTGTAATGTTCACACACTTCAAGTCACTACAAATCAATCAAGCAAACAATATTTCAATCTACCACTCAAGCAAAACATCACATAAAATCATAAAGTCAAAGTAATGCATGCAAGCATGCCAAGCTTTGTTTTATTTGAAAGAGTGGTTCCTAATGGGTCATAAACATTTGAAAACACCTAATGGTCATTTTTATAAAGTGGCAAGGTCATTTGCAAAAGATTTCACTTCATAAACCATTTTCAAAACAAGGTATCATTTTATATGGTGTAGAAATGTTTTTGCTAAGGCATTAATCTATAGGGTTCACAAAATATGTTTTCAAACCATAAAACTTGGTGTTTAGGGTCAGAGAGTTTAAAACAAAATATTTCCCAAAGGTTTTTCTTCCAAAACTAATTTTAATAAATAAACCATATTTTTATTTGACTAGAATTGGTTTTAAATCAAAGGATCATTATTTTGTTTCACCAAATACATTTTTGAAACCACAAAGTGTTTCCTATGGTTAGTAGGTTCAAATCACACCATTTGCCAAAGATTTTATCCCCAAAATCATTTTGAACAATTTTTATAATCTAAACAAGCATACAAATGTTTCTGCAAAAACAAACATTTTTCCAGAAGCTTTTTACTAAACAAATGGCATGGTTGGCTAGGGCTTGTTCCACTGATTCCATTGATATAAAGTTTACAAAATATGGACGTGTGGATCAAAAGTTACAAGGTTTACAAAATTGCATCTAAATCAGATTCAAAATTTGTTTTAAACAGATTCACTGCCACGCGGCGCAAAACTACTGGTCGATACCGGTTCGCACGGATCGATCTTCCTGGACCGTCAGATCTAAGTGGCTACGCATGGTGCAGATCAAAAGGTACCCTTTCGTTCACGTTCTATCGCAGCGCTACGATTAGGATCCTGCGGTTGCTATGCGTTCGACCACTAAGCAGCGGCGCTGGCGCGGCGGCGAGCGGCGGAGCGGCCAGATGGTGGCAGTGCTGGAGAAGCAGGAAGCGAGAGAGGATGGGAGGATGCTCACCGTGTTCGCAGAAGCCTGGGGAAGCTCAAGGTGTTCTCGAGGAGTCAAGGGGCGCACGGAGTTCACGGCTATTGCTCACCGGAGTTCTTGCTGGAGTCGGTTGCGCGCGGTCGTGGTCGAGGGCGAGGCTGCAGATCGTCCCGAAGCAAAATAAGTGCACGGTTAGATGCGGGTGAGTGTGGTGAGTGCAGGAGTGTCATCGGGAAGGAGAGGGGCGGACACATGCTTACGAGGAGGGTCGCCGGAGAGGAAGCAGACGGTGGCGACGGTGGTCGTCGTCGTTGTCGAGGCTCAGGGGCGCGCGCGAGCGAGCTGGCGATGCAGAGAGATGCGCCAGGGCTTGGGGAGTATGTGAGTGTGATCAAGGAGGCGAGGGGTGGCAGGATACGGCCGGAATCGAGGGGAAAGATCGTCTGAGCAGTGGCGGTGCGAGCTCGAATTGAGGCAGCCTAGGGGCAGAGAGGGGGAGCTATATGGGGAAATGAGAGAGAAGACGCAGGCGGTTAAATGGGCGCTGTTACTATGAGGAATCAAGGCTTCATCAACGCGCAATCAACGCCGGCGTTTCTTGTCTGCAACGGCAGGGCGGAGTCTGCGCGAGGAAGACGATGACAAGGCAGTGTGGGACATGCTTGTCAGCGAGAAAGGAAGAAAGGGAGAGGGGTCCACCGGTCAGCGTCTCTGTGGGTTATTAACTGGGTGCGAAACGTTTTCTTCTGGCGGGAGAGAAGCTGGGCTGGTACTGGGCTTGTTGGGCTTGGCCAGTTGGGCTGCGTCCGTTTCTATATTTTTTTCTTTCTGTTCTGAATTCTTTTTCCTTTTTCCAATTCAATTTCTGTTTTGAAATTCAAATCACAAATCAAACAACCAAATCAAATAAACTTCCACTAAACTTTATATTGAGTTTAGCTCTGTTTATCAACACAAATCAAAGTCCAAAAATAAAATAATAATTTCATTCTTTTTAGGATCTATTTAATAATTAAATAAAATAGACCTTAATTATTAATTCAAATAGGTTTTGATTTATTTTAATAAAATCTCCATTTGAAAACTAAATATTATCAAAACCAAATCAGTAGGTTTTATTTGAAAATATAAGATACTTGGAAAACTTGTTTAAAATAAAATAACAATTTTATTTTAGGGTCCATTAATAATTAAATAAAATGGACCTTAGTTAATAATTCACATAGGATTTGTTTTATTAAAATCTTTATTTTGAAATCTAAAATAAAACCAAAAACACTTCAGTAAGTTTTAATTGAGAATATAAAATACTTGGAAAACTTATTTAAAATAATTTAATAAGTTTTAGTGTTTATTTAAAATGGGAAAAGCCTTTATTTTTAATAAAATTGGATATTAATAAATCCTTATTATTTTGTTTAAATAAACCTTTACTCTTTTAATCAAAACAAAACATTTTATTTCAAAATATTGGCCAAGGTTTAATTTGGCTCTATAAAATAATCTTTATTTATAAATCCACCTTTTCTTTTGAAAACCAAATCCTTTTATTAAAAGATTCAAAAATAGTAATTTTAAATATTTTTAAGTTTATTGTTTTTTTTAATTCCTTTAGGATTTTATTTGATCCAAATAGGTTTTGAAAGTTCCCAATTGGATTCAAAAAGTTTCTTCTCACCCTGAAAATCAACAAAGTTTTATTTTATTCATTTATTTTTCACATTACAAGATTTGGAAAATCTTGGGATGTGACACATTAATGCTTTCCAAGGAAGTTTGCCCCTCATAAAAATCCACAAGGAGTTGTTTCACATCATCCTTAATAATAGGCCAGCATTGTTTCATGAATTCATTATTAAAACCATCAGGGCCAGGGGATTTATCATTTGGCAGTTCTTTAATTACCTCTTCAATCTCCTCATCAGAGAAAGGTTTTTACAAAGCATCCTTTTCCTCTTGCCTTAAGCATTCCCCAGCCAAGTCATTAAGATTGAAGTGCATTTCAGGCTTATCAGAAGTACCCAATCTATCTTTAAAGGCATTCCAAAGGAGATCTGCTTTGCCATCATGATCATGAATCTCATCATTAGAAACATCCTTAAGCATGGAAATGTAGTTATGCGTAAAACTTATGGTAGCTCTAGAATGAAAGAATTTTGTGTTTTCACCACCCAGCTTAACCCATTTAATTTTCCCCCTCTGCTTCCAATAAGTATTTTTGTCTTGTAACAGAGAAATTATAAGATTTTTCAGGAGATCTCTGAGATTCCATTCTTGGACAGTAAGAGTTCTCATTTCCTCCATGACATCTAGAAGATCAATGGTGGCATTAACATTGCAGATTTGTGATTTCAGGCAGGGTAGATTTTTTGCCCAGAGCTTCAGCCCCCTTCTCACATTTTTGAATTTAGCATTGATTTTTTTTGTAGAATCCTGAAAGCCAACAAGAATATTCCAGGCATTTTGAACAATAGCTTTAAATTCCTTATGATGCATCCAATGATTTTCAAATCTGAACACCTGGGTTTTGGGAATCATTGTGCCAATGGAAATGACACAAGGAAAATGATCAGAGGTAGGTTTTGTAAGAGGAGCAACAAAAGTTGAGGGAAAACTCTGAGTCCAGGAAGCAGAAGTAAAAAACCAGTCCAACCTTTCCAAAAGGGGTTCTTTTTGCATGTTACTCCAAGTAAATTTTCTACCTTTAAGGGGTAGTTCTATGAGACCCAAATTATTAATGGCTTCATTGAAGAGAAGCATACCATTCACATCCCCACCCAATTTGTTTCTATCAGAAGGCTGTCTACAGAAGTTGAAATCACCCACAATGAGCCAGTCCATATCATCAGACATATCAATATTTCCAAACCAGTCCAAAAAGTATGCCGTTTTCAGGTAAGCATGGCCCATAAATATTGGTGAGGATCCAGGATTCATTGGACAAGAGAGATGTCAAGGTGATGGAGATGGAGAACTCATTGTGAAAGGAAAGATGCCCAGAGAACAGAGAACTATTCCAAATGGTGATCAAACCTCCAGAGGCTCCTCTAGAGGGAAGAAATTCAAAATTGGTAAATTTGGGGGGGCAAAATTTTTTAATGTAAGAGCTATCAAAATCTTCTCTCTTAGTTTCTTGAAGACAAATAATGTCACAGCCAGACTCCTCAATTTTATTTCTGAGAGCTATCCATTTTTTCAGAGTTGATACCCCTGATATTCCAATTCAAGACCTTCCAAATTCTTTTGTTATTCATTAAGGAACCAGATGTAAGTAGAGTGATGAGGTGATATAAGTAATGTAATCACCCAATTGTGGAAACAACAATCAATAGGCAAAAGGCAATCCATATCATAACACCACAGACAGATTCCACAACAAGTACCAAACACATGAAAAGATCACAAGTACAGGTCACATGACAGGGAGTCAACAAGACTCCAGCAAAAGACTTAGTGTGATACATAAAAACACTTAAGAGGAGGGCTTCTTCTTGGCTTGCTGTCCACAAGTACCAGCAGCCCCAGCTTTCTTCTTGCCTCCAATGCTCAAGCCTGATGAACCAGTTCCTTTGATGCTGCCTTTCCGAGGAGCCTTTACTGCCCCTTCAGTGGCTTTCCCTTTCTTGAGCAACCTCTTCTCCAGGTCACCATCCTTAACCTTGCAGAAGGAGGCAGCAAGATTTTTAACCACTTTAGGATTCAAACATGGAGGAACAGCATTGCAAACCAGACAATCAGCAATTAAACAATTTAGGTGGCTTTTAAAGCCCCCATTCAGCTCAACAATTCTAGGACTTCTTCTCACCTCAGTGTCAACAAGAGGCTCCTTGCCCTTTATCTTTCTAGAAGGGGTGGAGGGAGAGCAGGAAGATTTATTAACTTCAGTGCCCAGACAAGGAGGAGCCATCTGGGAAAAGCTCTCATTAGGGATGATGAAAGAAATAGAATTCTCCTCAGCAATAGGCTCTTTAATAATTTCCCATAAAGGAGAAGTAAGGAAGCTCTTGACCCAATTAAACTTCTCAGGGGTAGCAAGCATGAGTGTAATAAAGTTAAACCAACTTACAGGGATATCACACTTGAGAGAGCCCATTGAAGAAGTGCCCTTCTGAATATGTGGAGCAAAATAACTTTCCCAGAGCTCCAAGCCTTGTTGGGAAAAGCCCTGCTTTGCAATATGCACATCAGGAATGGAAACAAAAGTTCTCACCATTCCCACCTGGAGATGTGCCTCATTTGGAGAAAGAAGATGTTGATCCTCCAACATCCAATCTTCATTTTCAGCAGCCACTATACTTGAATCCATGGGGCTCCCCACCCTCCCCTCAGCATCTGAGTTAGCCTCATCATCATCAACCAAATAGTTTTGTAAAATATTCTGAAGGCGTTCACCAATGCCAACTCCTTGGGGTCCATCAGCCACACCTTGATCCTCAGCAACCACAGGCTCAGCATTGACAGACTCATCATCATCAGACTACCAGTCTTGGACAATGATAGCACCTGTAACCCCACTGTTAACATCCTGAGGTGGAAGATGTTGGTTGTCTATAGGCATGTCTTCACCAGGAGCAATGACAGGGCCTTGAACAGGAGCAGCAACAGCTTACCAGGGGCCCCAACCATCATTATTGTCACCTTCAGGAGCAGGATCCTGCACAGGGGCCAACCACTAACCCCAACCACCCCCAGGAGCAGGGGGAGGGGGAGGAGGAGGAATCTGGGGCCCAAAGACAGGAGCAGGATGTGGGTCCACATTGTCATCTAGAAGTGGGTCCTCATCAGGTGCCCCCCCAAGCAGGTCACTTTGCAACACTTCAACAAAAAAAGTCCACGATTCAGACTCCACCAAGTCACCAATGGTAAACCTTACACTCTTGGGGATTTCAACCAGGTCAGTAACACAAATCTTCGCAAGAATCCTACCTTTTTGGTCTGGGTCCCTCTCCCATAAAAGGACCTTCCCAATATCAGAAAAAACTGCATTCAGATCCTCAGTATGCCAGTGGTCTAAAGGGGCCCAACTAGCATCACCCAACACTCATTATTGAATTGAGCCCTCCTCCAGTTATTCCCCTCATTGTGCTTAACAAAAGAAACATGCACATCTTGAAACGGAATGGGGCTAGCCGCAATGAGCCTATCCCAATCACTGACATGGTGAAACTGCACATAAGCAGACCCGAAGGGACAAGCCTGGACATCTCTAAAGTGAACACGAACCTCATTATTGAGGAAATCAACCAGGACATCACGAATATTCAAGAACGGAACTGGACCAGGGGGAGGGGATTAATGATAGCAATGGCATACTGTTCATGCGACCTCGACCTCCGCGGCACCACCACCCTTTTGACACGATTCCGCCCAGCCACCTGCATAATCTGGAAGCCATTCGGCAAGAAAGGAGCAGGATCAATCGGGATGTTCACCATTACGACACTCTTCGCCGGCGACGAGCAAGAGGGGAATGGGGTTTCAGCAGATGGGGGAGTTGAGGAGACAGGGGAAATGGCAGTTGTTTTTTGCAAAGAAATGGCAAACTCGTGAAAACTGTTGTGAACGATGGGCCGAGAATGGGTAATTTCCTGGGCCTTGAACCACCCCTTGTAAGAATTGTCGGGCCAAATGCAATTTGGGAAAGAAGGGAATTTCAGAAAGGGAAGGAGACCAGGTAAATTAAAAGCCGCGCGATTGGCGCCTCCTGAAGACCCGACCGACGTTACAACTGGTTTAATACCGCCATCAGCGAGCACCTGTGCATAGGATCTGTCTTGTATGCTTGATTTGAAATCACACTTATTATGTTCAGCAGACATAGGCGAAGAAACCGCAACAGGTTTTGGAAATTTGAGCCGATGGAAAACCGAAACACCTTTATTGGTAGGCTTCAACGAAGGAGATTTTTTGGAATTTTCCTTTTTGTACATGACAACTTTCCATTCTCCTGCAGATTCTTTATAAAACTCTTTTTCTTCATATATCCAATTTGGCCCCCCATTACCCCAAAGGTTGACATGGATCACAAACGATGAACATGAAAACTTTGAAGCATTGTAGATTTCAAAACCCACCGCCCTTGAAGCAACCGAGAAACGAAAAGTTCTATCTTGCAGAAGCTTCACCTGGAATTTAGAAGCCTGACCACCAAAGGAAGCTTGGAGTGCAAGACCAACCGTATGAAAATCCAACTTAAAATTTGCTCTTCCAAAAGAACAAACCAGATAAAAAGGTCTTTTTCTGAAACCACCAAGGAAATTAACTTGATGCCTGAATTTATCAAAAATTTTCTTCTCAAAATCCCGCCCTAATGAAAAATCCAGGGCAGGCCAACTCAATGATTCATCCTTGGAAGCACACACCGAAGGGAGGTTCTCGGTGAAATCCAGCGTTTTTGGCACTATCTTCTCAATATTGGTGGAAAACTTCTTAACCAAAGGGCTAGGCAAAATCTGTCCGCCGACGACAACCCTCTTCATCTGAAGATCAATTGAAATACCCGAGGCCACAACCTCACCTTGAATCAAGTATCTAGCACCAATCACTACCTCATTGTGGTTGAGAAGCACCAGCCTTTTAGAACTAGGAAAGAGCATCAAAAATCCTTTAGGAGGCTCAAGATCATCAGTCGGCAAAGAGGAGAAAATGGCATGCCATTTAAAACCAGTATCCTCATCTGTTCCAGAGATGGTAGGAGATGTACCAAGAAATCTAGATGAAGGATCCAAAGAATCATTAACATGAGAGAGATGAGAGGGGAACCTCAAAACAGATCCAATAGAGATCTTCTCCCCATTTTCTAAACATCTACCCTCAAGGGGAGAGCCTTTGGCGTTGAGAAGAACCAGCCAAGAATCAGCCGAGAGAGCAAGAGAGCCTTCAAGAAACTTACCACCCGTGGTCACACCATAGTAGGTGATCTTCCAACAACCCCCTGAGGAATCCATGCAGAGCCTTTGCCGGTGAGACACCGACGAAAGCCGGAGGCCGACCAACGGTCACCTCAGAGGAGCCTCATGCCTCGGAAATCGTGCGGGTTTCTTTTTTTGGTGGAAAAACATGGTATGCTAAACATAAGTAAGATGTTTACAACCAAAGTCGGATGAGCATGTCTTTGTAGGTTATTTCGAATAACAGTTGGTTATTCCTCCATAACACCGAGGACAAAAGGGTTTGTCGCTTGAAATGTGAAATTTCTTGAAAAAGGATTTTTTCGCAAAAGTTAAGTGGGAGGACAATAGAACTTTGATAAGGTTAATAAACCTTAGCTAAATGTGCTGAGTTGCGCAGCACCGGAAATGGTTCCGAAGGTTGCCATAATGCTCATAGCTTATGTGCCTCAAAGGTTGTGGTCACGGAGATCTAAGTTCTTATTAAACCAAGTCGGTCGGATAAACAAATCAAATGCTGAGATTTGAGAGTAAATCATTATTGTTTGACAATGATGAATCGACCACTTACAAAGAAGCGATGATGGGCCCTGACTCCTTCAAAATCCGTGATAGTTCCATACACGAAAAATCAAGTTTTGAACTTGAAAGACCCTCCGGAAAGGTGTAAAAACCCGTTGGTCGTATTTGGATCTATAAAGAAACAGACATGGATGTTTCATATCTATGAAATAGTCGACATATCGTAAAGTATTTTACGACAATGTTCAAGGAGTTGACTATGACAAGATTTGATCTTTCATAGCGATATTTAGTCTGGACGGATTAAAGTAGCAACCACTACATATAATTTGGTATATGGTAGATGAATAAACAAAACAAAGTTCTTATAATAGAATGGTTACCTAGGACGTGTACATGACACGATCCAAAGGGTTTTGTTAATTCAAAGGATGCTAAAAAGGGCATGCAAAATTCAATGGTTGAAGTAAGCATCGCGGAGTTGGAATCTTCACCGTGATGAAAAAGGAGTTTTTATCTGGAGACGATGAAGATGCTTGCATTTGCAAGAAATTAAGTGGGAGCGCTGAGACATATTTCTAATACATTATGTGGAGGACATCTTGTTGATTAGAAATGATGTAATTTTTTATTGACAAAGGTTAAGGATTTCATTTTGATGAAAGACTTAGGCAAAACCCATATATTTAGCATGAATTTCTATAGTGGATAGACTGTGACGCTAATATGGTTGTGCAAAACGTACATATATGAGATATTGAAAGGAGTTTAATATAGAAAGGACAAGAAAAGGTTCTTGTCGCATGGAAAGGAATTGAATCAAGATTCAAGTGTATCGACACTTGATAAGTGAAACAAGATTCAAGTGCTTTGACACTTGATGAGTGAAATCAAAAGAATGATTTGATTAATCATACCATGATATGTACACATCCAGATATGTCCTATGCTCTATGTATTATGAGCATATACCAGAATGAATCATAAAATGATCATTGGACGATAGTGAGGATATTATTATGATCTTTTGGAAGAACTAATAATATATTTGTGTAGAGGTGACAAACAATTACAAATAGTTCACTGTAAAGCGTTACATTGATACTAGTTTTGTCACAAGATAAAAATTAAGTTTATCTCAATTTAAACTATGGGTGGCACAATGAAATGGAAAGAAAGTTTCCATGAATTTGGATGAATTACAAAGTTAAGACATTGTGAAGGATACTACAATAAAAGGCTAAGTATATGACTGCTATAGTAGCAGCAAATGAGGGAATTTGTGTCAAGTAGTTTGTTATTAAACTAAGGTGTGGTTCGCAACGGGCTAACGCTAAAGATATATTGTACGACAATAGTATCAACACGATTTAACCCCAAGGAACTAAAGGTCTCACCAAAAGACCAAATTTATACAATGTCATCTCATTAGAGAATGAGTGATGCGTGGAGACGCAAAGACATGCAAATACACACGGACCTGAAACGTAAATTATGTTAACCACTTGCAGTTGCGTATATGGAACACCAGAAAGCCATAGGTGTTCAAATACGCAAAGTTTTCAAACTAGATTATTGTCTCTAGTGCAAGTGGAAGACTGAAGGGAATATGCCCGAGAGGCAAAAATAAAGTGGTTATTATCGTATTCCTTATTTATGATAAATGTTTATTTTGCATGCTACAATTGTATTAATACGGAAACGTTAATACATGTGTGTTTAATAAACAAAAAGGAAGTTCCTAGTTATGCCTCTCTTATAAACTAGCTCATTGATTAACAAGATGATCAAAGGTTTCCTGATCATGGACATTGGATGTTGTTAATAACGAGGTCACAACATTAGTGTAATGATGTGATGAACATTCATCCGAAGTATAGCATTACGATCAAAGTCATTGAGTTTATATTGCTATAACAACTTACAAAGTGATCCTAATCCTTAGACCATGAGATCATGTCAATCACTAACACCGGAAGAGTTTCCTGATGACATCAAACGTCACACCGTAACTGGGTGATTATAAAGATGGCTTCAGAACTACTAAAGTGTTATGTTGAGGTTCATGGATCGAGAGTGGAATTTGTTCATCCCGATGACGGATAGATATGCTCTGGGCCCTCTCGGTGATATCACATTGATTAGCTTGCAAGCAAGTGATTTGATCACTAGAATATTATATCACGGGAACGAGAAAAGAGTGCATGTTGGTAACGAGATCAAACTAGGTATGGAGATACCGATGATCCAATCTTGGACATGTAATATATCGTGAAACAAAGGGATTAAGATACTAGCATAAAAGGTTCACACGATCACAGAAGTCATCATTGAATGTGTGGGAGTCAGTACGGATCTCCAGGTCCCGCTGCTGATTATTGATCGGAGAGGGGTCTCGATCATGTCTGCATTATTCGCGAACCTTAGGGTGACACACTTAAGGGATACCGACACCATTCAGAGCAAATGATATGTCAGAAAAAGAAAAGGAAAGCGCATGAATTTATTTTACTAGACACCGGAACTATTTCGGTTGAAATTGCTGAAACTGGTTCTGCATGTGAAATGGAATACTAGCAAGGGGTTTTATGTGAATGTTTGTTAATTAAAGTAATTAACAAAATTCTGAATAAATAAATAAAAGAGTTTTATTTAAATGAGAGATTGCATTAAATTTGGTGGAAATTTAATGCATGTGAGTGGATTTTTGAGTGGAGGCTCTTTTATGGGAGTGGAGGCTTTTCATTTTGAGTGGGATCTCCACCCACATGAATGTGGAAGAGGTGGGGGCAGCCACCATGGCTGGCTCCATGCCCCTTGGGGTGCCCCCCTCTCCCTATAAAAGGCCCCCTTCTCATCCTCTCAAAGCACACCTCCTCGCGAAGGATCTCTCTCCCCCCTTTAGAATTTCCCCATGGTCTCAGATCAGCGAGATACATGTTCCCGATGGATTTTTCTGGAAGGATTTGTTGCTTCCGCTGCTTCGCTGGAGCGAGGGCACAGAGGTTGTCGGGGTACCCGTACGTGTGTGTGATCACGGATGCACCACTGCTTTGCGGTGCTGGACCGACTGGACCAGATGGACTTCATCACGATCTTGAGATCGGCAAGCGTTCGTCTACATCATCCACGAGTACAACCTCGTTAACGCTATTCGGTCTTCGAGGGTATGTATTCTATGGATGTATATCCACCTGTTGCTTGTATCTAGTAGATAGATCTTGGTACTTAGCTGTTCCCAGAAAGAAACCAAGTTTATCGAACCAGTAGGAGGAAGGAAACGACTCAAAGGTGTTTCTAGCAACTTGGAAACCTACACAACACAAACTCAAGACTTTGCCCCAATGAACAGTGAGGTTGTCAATCTCACCGGTTTGCTGAAAATAAAGGGTTAATTGTATGGTGTGGAAGGTAATGTTGGTTTGCAAAAAGGAAACAATAAAAGTGGAAGATGTATCAATGGTAAAGATTGGACCAGGGTCCATAGTTCACTAGAGGTGTTCTCCTTAGATAAACAGACATGGCATGTTGGGTAAACAAATTACAACAGGGCAATTGACAGGACTGAGCAAGGCATAACAATGTAATACTAGACATTCATGATCCTATGAGTTTCGATTGGGCAATACAACAAGATACATAGACCGCCATCCAACTGCATCTATGGCTAAAAATCCACCTTCAGGTTATCATCTGAACCCCCTCCAGTATTAAGTTGCAAACAACAGATAACTACTTTAAGCAAAGTGTGTAAGGTAAACAATCCACTTGTTCCATGAACAAGAGACCGTTGTTTTCTCCCTAGTGGAAACATCACATCTACAACCTTAGAGATTTATATCACTTCCCTTAGACTAAATAGATCCATGAACCCACTATCGAGCATAAATACCCCCTCTTGGAGTCACTAGCATCTACTTGGCCAAGATAGCTACTAGAAACGGAGAGCATGCAAGATCTCAAACAACACAAACATGATAGAATCAATAAGACAAAACCATTAATCATTCTAACATAGTAATCTCAATATCCATCGGATCCCCGCAAACACAATGCATGATTACAAATAGATGATCTTGATCATGAACGGATCTCACAAGATCTAAACATGGTAGCACAAAGGAGGAGACACAATGTAAGGTTCCCAACCTTTAATAAGGTAGAGATCCCTATGTTTACAATGCTAGTCCCTGGATCAATAGCTAGCATCCACATTTAAGATGTAATATCAAGAAACAAAGGTCATAATACAACTTTATAACCAGGAATAACATAATTTATTACATCTTACATAGCTCATTTGGCTATTACATTACATTGCAGCAGAATATAACAATAGCATGGGGTCCTTCATCTTCAAAGTGCCACAGGCAGACATGTTGGTTGTAGACTTGTAATCCTAATCATTAAACTTCACTAATATCAAACAAACCTGCAACATAACAAGTTACAGCCACAAGGGTCAATACATTTGAATTGTATTGGCAAGTGATAATATGGTAGTATAGTGGAGTCTATCATCTATATGCATTTGGCTAAGTGGAGCTTAGGCTTGATTTCTCAAAATAGATTTTCCTTATCATTTGAAAACACTAAGTTTTTGCTTGACAAAAATATCACCCAAGGAACCACCAATAGAAATTGGTGAACCTTAAACCCTTGTTCAACCACAAGTTTTTAACTTAGAAATTGGGATGATGAGATTCTTGATAGCTTCCATGTCTTGATGCTCAAATTGTCCTTTGCCAGGGACATGGCTAAGTACTTAGATTTTACACTCTGTAGAGGTGGTGGACTTTCCCCACAAGACTTGGTTTCACCAAGACAAGATCTTTCAGAAGCCTTCCCTTAGACCAAAATGGACGCGTTCCAACCTATCAAACCCCTACCACCAACTGTCCATTTGGCTAAGTTCTTGCAACCTATATGATCCAGGCAGAGCCCATAATGCCAAGTGGCTGCACTTGAAGCTTCTCAACATTTGACATCTCAAATTTCTTTGTTCCTGGGTGGCCATCCACAAGTGAGACACCAAGTTTTCCCCAGCATGCTGGACTTACATGACCACTCAACACAAACCATTCCTTCCATTCCACCCAGGTGATTCATTCACTTAGTTGTTTTATTAAACAAAAACACAAGTCCTCAGACTTAGAAATTTTTCCATAACATGAATATATATTCCACCCTTGTTTTCTACTAGCTAAGCTAAGCATGATAGTAGTAGGAATCTTAACTTAGGAAATTTCTACTAAGGTTTCATCTACTAGGATTTCCCATAGCATAGTTTATACTTAGCAAAATTCCATGCAAGTCTTACTTAGAATTATCACTAATGCATAGTGAAAATAATGGGACAAAAGTATGAAGCATCACTTGCCTTTTTGGTAGAGAGTATAGGTTCACTCCTTGATCTTTGCAATATTCACTCACTTCAAATCACTACGATTCAATCAAGCAAACAATATTTCAATCTACCATTCAAGCAATTCATCACATAAAATGATAGAAACAAAACAAGGCATGCAAGAGATTTTTTATTTGTAAAAGTGGTTTATAATGGTTCATAAGCATTTGAAAACACCTAATGGTCATTTTATAAAGTGGAAAAATCATTTTTATAAGATTTTACTTCATATACCATTTTTAGATCAAGTCATTATTTTATGTGGTGAAGAAATGCTTTTAATAAGGAAAAATTCTATAGGTTTCACAAAATATGTTTTCAAACCATATAACCTTGTGTTTAGGGTCAGAGAGTTTATTTCCAAAACATTTCCCAAAGGTTTTCCTCTAAAATCATTTTTAACAATTAAACCATATTTTTATTTGACTAGAAATGGATTAAATCAAAGATTTATTCTTTTGCTTCACAAAATACATTTTTGAAACCACAATTTGTTTCCTATGGTCAGTAGGTTCAAAACACACCATTTGTCCAAGATTTTATCCTCAAAATCATTTTGGAATAAATTTTATAACCTAAACATGCATACACATGTTTCTGTAAAAACATGCAATTTAATAGAAGCTTTTTACTAAACAAAGTGCATGGTTGGCTAGGGCTTGTTTTTATGAATCCATTGATATAAAGTTTGCAAAATTTGGACGTGTGGATTAAAAGTTATAGATTTTACAAAATCTTGTATCTAATAGATCAAATCTGTTTTAAACAAAACAACAGAGACACGTGGCTGCTTCTCATTCGCCCATACCATTTCGCTCGGATCAGCAACGTGAGGCGTTGGATCAAGTTACATCACACGGCACAGATTGCGTACCTCTTCGGCATTAAGTGATTCTATCCTAATCGTCAGATCAAGATCGGACGATGCTGAGCACACTTGCCAACTAGTGGCGGCGCTAGCGGCGGCAGGTGGCGGCGGCGTCTCTGGCTACGGTGGAGCTGGCGCTAGAGGAAGCAAGGGAGAGCAAGGAGATGCTCACCAGGTTCAGGAGATCACGGCGAAGCTCAAGGTACCAGCGGGAAGGCAAGGGGCGCACGAGGTTGTTGTCAATCTCTCGCCGGAGTAGCTTGCGGGCTCGGGCACGCACTGTTGTCGTCGGGGACGTCACTGTAGAGCACGGGAGAGGGAAAAGAGGATGCTATTAGACGCGTGGGAAAGTAGGGGACACGGGAGCATCAATGAGAGAGGGCGGTGCGGTCAGAACGTTACCAGGGGAGTCGCCGGAGAAGAGGCAGACGGCGGCGATGTTTGGTGTCGTCGTTGTCGAGGCTCTGGGGCACGCGCGGATGATCTAGAGCTATTGGCAGATGCGCAAGAGAGTGGGGATCATGCTCATGGGGGTTAGAGGCAGAGGGGAGGTACGGCTTGGTCGGAATCGAGGAAGAAAGCTCGTCGAGGCCGCGAGGTTGCAAAGCAAATCTGGGACGGCCTGATGGCTCTGGTCGTGTGATGCTTGAGGGGAATGAAGGAGGGGAGGGAGGTAGTTAAGTGGGAGTAATCACGAGGAGGAATTACTGGCGCGTTTATGCCAATTCATTCGCAATCAACGCCGGCAGAAATAGTAGAGGGCGAGGTCAGCGGCGGGTGAGAACGAAGGGGTTGGCGGTGGGACCGTTTTGTCAGTGAAGAGAGACAGAGAAGGTAAGGTCCATGCGTCGGCGACCGAGCGGGTGAGTTTGCTGGTTCGAATCATTTTTCTGTGGGGAGGAGAGGAACTGGGCTGGACTGGGCCAGGTGGGCTTAGCTGGGCTGGGTCGACCTTTTCATTTTTTTTGTTCTGTTTGTTTTTCCTTTTCCATTTCTTTAATTCTGTTTTGATTTTGAATAAGCAATTCAAACCCTCATTTGATTTCAAACCTTTGCCAGATTTTGTGTAGGTTTAAATATTGATTAGTAGCACATTCTGATGTCAATTTTGGGAATTTATTTTATTCTTTTTGGGGTCTTTTTAATTAATTAAAGGGCCCTTGTTTAAATCAAAATAGGATTTAATAATGTTTTTAATTCCCATTTGACTTCTAAATTCTTCCAAAACGTTTCAGTAAGTTTTGTTTACTTAAAAGGGTGTCAAATAGTTCATCTTGAATTATTTGGAAAAGTTTTTAATAAGATTTATTAATCATTTAAAATTTGGGTTTCTCTTTATTCCAATAGGATTTGGTCTAAGCCATTTTATTTTATTTTGGAAATTCTTTAACCAATATTTTTATTTGGATTTGGATTATAACTTATTCCACTTGTTTATGGGTTAGGCCAAGATTCGATTTGGTCTTTAAATATTCTTTATTAAATATTTCTTTCTTCATCTTATAAAATCCATATCTTTTTATTTAGAGATCCAAACTTGGTGATTCCTATTTGTAAAATCTTATTTGATATTTAGTTATCACTTTAAATCTTTTTAGGATTAATTTCCCACCATTTGATTTGGATTTTAGATAGGTTATTTATTAGCTTTGGAAATTACTTTCCTTATCTTATTTAAATTCATAATATTTTATTTATGGCTCCAAATTAAGTGAAACCAATTTATATGGTTTTATAATATTTCTACTTGTATTTCTTGATCATTTGTAAATGTTTGTTGGCAATTTTTTATATGGATCAAATCCATAGGCTTGGAGATAACTTGGAAATTATTTTATTCCATTAGGGTTTAGGGTTTGGATTTATTTTCCAAGTGTTTAAATTTTCAGATACATTCATTGAGGAATGCATTTCTCTTGATTTGGATTTTGTTGGATTCAAACTTTAATTAAAGTTTGTTCAAGATGGGATTTTAAGTTTCCTTTTAGAAACAAAAGTTTCTTTTCACCCTGATTTTCAACAAAAAATTATTTTGTTTATTTTATTTTATTTTTCACATTACAAGATTTGGAAAATCTTGGGATGTGACACACAACCATCTAGCTACTACATGGTGATGGTGTTGCATCAACGTGGGAGTGCTTCGTAGGGAAACCCCAAGAGCAAGGTGTGATGTAGCACAGTAGCAAGTATTCCCTCAGTAAGAAACCAAGGTTATCGAACCAGTAGGAGGAAGGAAACGTCTCAAAGGTGTTGCAAGCAACTTGGAAACTTGCACAACACAAACTCAAGACTTTGCCCCAACGAACAGTGAGGTTGTCAATCTCACCAGTTGCTGTAACAAAGGATTAACTGTATGGTGTGGAAAGTGAAAGTGGTTTGCAGAAAGTAAACAATAACATTGGAAGATCTATCAATGGTAAAGATTGGACCGGGGTCCATAGTTCACTAGATGTGTTCTTCTTAGATAAATAAACATGGCATGCTGGGTAAACAAATTATAGCAAGGCAATTGACAGGACTGAGCAAGGCATAACAATGTAATACTAGACATAAAGATCCTATGAGATTCGATTGGGAAATACAATAATATACATAGACCGCCATCCAACTTCATCTATGACTAGAAGTCCAACTTTGTTTATCACCCGACCCCCCTCTAGTATTAAGTTGCAAGCAATAGACAACTGCTTTAAGAAAAGTGTGTAAGGTAAACAATCCACTTGTTCCATGAACAAGAGACCATTGTTTTCTCCCTAGTGGAAACAACACATCTACAACCTTAGAGATTTTTGTCACTTCCCGTGATTAAATAGAGGCATGAACCCACTATCGAGAAATACCCCCTCTTGGAGTCATTAGCAACTACTTGGCCAAGATATCTACTAACAACGGAGAGCATGCAAAATCACAAACAACACAGACATGATAGGATCAAATAGACAAAACCATTAATCAATCTGACATAGTAATCTCAATATCCATCGGATCCCCACAAATACAACATGCATGATTACAAATAGATGAGATCTTGATCATGAATGGAGATCACAAGATCTAGACATGAAAGCACAAGGGAGGAGACACAACCATCTAGCTACTACATGGACCCGTAGTCCAAGGTAGAACTACTCACGCTTCATACCAGAGGCTGGCATGATGAATAAGAAGGTCCCTAGGATGATCTCCCCTCCGGCAGGGTGCCGGGAAGAGCTTTAGATCCCCCGATCTAGGGATGATGGTGGCGGTGGCTACAGACGGTTTCGTGGAATATTGATCGGGTCCTTAGGGTTTAGGCATCAGGGGATTCTTATAGGCAAAGAGGCGAGGCTGGGAGGCGGCCAGGAGGGCCACACCCTGCCTAGGCATGACCTAGGGTGGGCCCGCGCCTAGGGGGTGCGGCCGCCCTGTGGCTCCCCTCTGAAAGGATTGTATGGGCACCTAGAGGGGGGGGGGGAATAGGTGCTACTTCAAATTTTCTTCTTTTTCAATTTAAGGTTTGACAATAAGGTAAATTCTCTAGATAATGCAACTATGGTGAATTTACCTATATGACAAATATGCAAGAGCTACCACAACACAAGGTAGTAACAAGTAAGTAAGGTGCGGTAAAGGATAGAGGTAACCGAAAAGTGGACGCGGAGACACAAGGATTTGTTTCCCGTAGTTCCTTCCTTTTGAGGGGAAGTACGTCTACGTTTGGAGGGGGGGTGGTTTTAAACCACCAATGCCACGAGAGGCCTCCCTTGTTCTCCGATGAATCTCACCCCAATGGGATCGATTCACCTTCCACTATATCGGCAACCTTCAAGGTGGAAGCCGACACCGTTACAAGTTTGGGGCACACATCCACAACTTAATCGGAGGCTCCCAAATACAAGCAAGTTGTCAAAGCAATCAAAGACAAGCTTGTAAGAACAAAAACAAGAGCTAGGGTTTCCAACAAAACACTAGAGCAAAAGGGGCCCTCAATGAAATGAGGGGGAAATGAAGATCTCTTTTGGTGAAGTAGTAGATCGGGGCCTCCTCCTTCGATTCCCCAAAGATCAAGGACTTTGGGTGGTTGGATGAGGAGATCTTGAGAATTTGAGTGGCTCCAATGGACTCCAATGGTGGGCAATGACTTTAATGTGCTGAGCAATTTGTCCCAAGGTAGGTGGAGGGGTATTTATACCCCTGAAATATATGGCCGTTGGAGCATTTAATGACCGGTAGTACCGGTACTCAAGCGGTAGTACCGCTTGCATGCGGTACTACCGGTCCAGTACCGGACCAGGTACCGGTGGTGACCTTGTTCTTCAGTGTTCTTTAGTATTTGGGCGGTACACCCTTGCAGTACTACCCCCAAGCGATAGTACCGGAGGTAGTAAGCGGTACTACCGGTTCGGGCGGTAGTACCGATCCCAAGTATCGCTTGGTACTGACCAAAACAGAGAGGGGTGGGTGCTAGTCAGTATGCAGCGGTACCGACGAGCGATACGACCGCCTCAAGCGGTAGTACCGCTTCTACCAAGCGGTACTACCGGTTGGGCCGGTAGTGCCGCTTCGTGGTACCGGTGGGTACTGACTAGTACGCACCCTTCTCTCTTTTGATCAGTGCCAACCGGTACTGGAACCGGTAGTACCGGTGTCAAGCGGTAGTACCGGTTGCAGATCCGGTACTACCGGTTGACACAGAAGTTTTTACAAGGGGAAAAGTTATGCCATAGCTTGTGCCTCCTTTTATCAATCCTGTGATAAACTTAGTACACAGTTAAATCGATAGGTGTATTGTTATCAAACATCAAAATCCGAGGGATAGAAAAATGCTCTTTCAATCTCCCCCTTTTTGGTGTTTGATGACAATACACTTTTGCAGGATGATTTTAACAATAGGCAAATGATATTTGTAAAATAGAGAAGAGACTCCCCCTAGATGTGTAGAGACAAACCTCCCCCTCTATTTTACAAACCCAACATGGGTACACAAGTATGGATACTAGCATTTGAGAACATACCTTTGCACAAAACATGTGATGAGGAATATATAGACAATAGATATTGCAAAACATCACAAGATGGATCCAAAGAGATAAACCACATAGTCGCATAAGATGGATCCTACCACATAGTTTCACACGACATAAACCACATAGTCTCACAATACATAAACCACATAGTCTCACAGGACATAAACCACATAGTCTCACACATAAAATAGAGGGAAATCGAAGTTCAAGGGCAATAAAAGGATCAAAGGGAAGAACGAGCTTATGACTTCCCTTGCAACACCCGTGCCTAAAGTGCAACTTCTCCCCCTTTGGCATCAAGACGCCAAAAAGGGACAAGTGCAGAGCTACCGCCCCAAAGGTCAATCATCATACTCCTCCTCCTCCTCATCCTCATCCTCAAGATCCTCCTCATCCTCATACGTAGGTGGGGCGCGGTGCGAGGAAGAGACATCATCGTCCCAATGGCTGTGCTGAGAAATCCACTGATCTTCTGGAGTGATGTTGTTCTCGGATCCCTCTGAGATGGTCAACCCTTGAGCAGACATGAGTTCCTTCTGACGAGCACAGGCTTTCTTTGAATACACGTGCACCTCATACATACGCTTCTGGTTGTCAACCTGGAAGCAGAAGATCTTCTTGAGCTTGACCTCCATCCTTTTGGCCCAAGAGGGCTTGGCGTTCTTGCGGCGAGAGGCAACATAGTCAGTGTCATGACCACTATAAGCATGCTCAGAGTCATCCTCATCCTCATCCTCCTCACCTAGCGCAGCGCGAGGTTTAGCATGTGTCTTGATCTTGAGTGCCTTTGGCTTGTGCACAACGAGAGAGCAAGAGGAGAGCGTCCTAGCAATGACGGGGCACTTGGACACAATGAGAGCCATAATGTAAGGAGCAAATGGTGGAACCCTCCGAGTGTGTGCGGCAGCAACCATCTCATTCCAAATGAAGTCCACCACATCAAGAGGTTGGCCTGATTCTCTGTTGAGGAAGGTGTTGAACAGCAAGTCAACGGAGAACCCATGTATCTCGTCCTTGTTGCCCGCACGAGGAGCAACAGTCTCACGGAAAATGCGATGGAGAATGTCATATGTGGGGAGGAGGTCCTTGATCTTGCCAGCAATCCCACGGCCTCGAATATACAAGGGTCTGAGAACATCCTTTTTGGAGGGATCCTCCCGCATTTGACAGCGGAAACCACAAGGAACGTCCCGGCCGCGGTCCTCATACCCCAAGATGGAAGCAAACTCCGCAAGCGTGGCTTCCTTGACAGCCCCTTGAGTCATCCAGGTAATCTTCCGATTGCGGCCATTGTGGAAGTGTGCAGTGGCATAAAACTGGCAGATGAGTGGAGGATCATAGTCATGCTGAAACTCCATAATGGGGAGCATGCCAAGGTTTGAGCAGATTTCCTTAGCTTCACCAAAGTAGCCAGAGTTCTTGTCAATGTGTCCCATGTCAATCCACTGCTGAGGCACCACCAGCTGGGTATTGGTCATAAGAACCTCATGATACACACGCCCTTGGAAGTCATCATAGAAAAGACTGTCTGCCCTTGACGCGCTCCTGCTGTGGGAGTATGCATTGTCCACTCGGAGACCCCTAAAGTCTGCCTCAGAGATGTCAGAGAGTTTCTTTGGCCCAGATGGCCCAGAGCTGAGACTCTTGGTACGCCCAGTGGAAGGGGGGCGAGAGGGAGGGGCTCTGCCACGCCCAGCTGAGCGCTTGGTAACCCCTTCACGATCCCCACGACCACCTCGATTGGTAGGCAATTTCGAACGGTGTCTTGGCTGTGGCATAACTTCTTCCTCAGACTCAGTCTCTTCCTCAACAATCTCACGGTCAGACTTGGAGCGCTTGCGTGCACCCCGTGAACCACCTGCATCTGTGAAAGCGCGAGGGAGGATAGCACAGAGATAAGGACACAAGAATCAAGAAGGCAAAACCGAGAGAATCTACAAGTTGAGCAGAACATAGTGGTCAGAGTGGACCGGTACTATCGGACCTGACAACCGGTAGTACCGCTTGCAAGCGGTAGTACCGGAAAAAGTTCCGGTACTACCGGTTGAGCAGCACACATGTAGTCAGATCTGATGAGCACGACCCAAATTGACGGTATAAACTGCTAAATTGAAGATTCTACGCGGTAACAAGGAATAATATGGCAGTACAACCTTGCAAGTGGTCAATTTCTCCACAGATCTAAGCCAAAACCTAGATCTAATGGGGAAATCAAACAAGAAGAGGAGGGGCGGTTGTACCGGGATCCATGGCGGTGGAAAGGAGTGGGAGCCCGCCCGGAGGCCGAATCCAAGGAGAATCCGGAGAGAGGAGGGCGCGATAGGTCTCCGGGGCCTTCAAGATCTCCGGTGGCGACGCAGGTTTGAGTGGGGGACGTGGGAAATAATGAGGCACTGAGGGGTGCCTCTCCCCACGCGTCCATTATATACCTGGAACCGTCAACCGGTAGTACCGGTTGTTGGAGCGGTACTACCGCTTGGAAGCGGTAGTACCGGTTCCACGACCGGTAGTACCGAAGACCGGTAGGACCGGACATGCGGGCGGTAGTACCGTTCCTGGAGCAGTTTTGCCAGGAGACGACCTGGGAACTTCCCAGGTGCGGTAGTACCGCTCTCACATCCGGTAGTACCGGTCCCATCTGAGTCCAAAGCCAGGGATCAAGGATGATTCTTGTGCGGGAAGAGAGAGGTTTTTCATGAGGGAGTACGGAGGCTTGGGTTAAGACAAGTGAGCTGAGAAGCACATGCACTCTAAAAACAATGGAAGAAACAACTAAATACCAAACTAGAGTGCATGAGACTAAGAACGATGAAGACACTTCAAATAGATGACAACCATGAGTGAAGACCAATTCAACTAGGTGACAAACACGAGTATGCACATCAACCTCTCGATTGAGAGGGGCGGTGGCCTAGGCCACCATATTTGAGTATACTCGGGTTGGCACCACGAAGATATATCTTGGGTCCATTACCAAAACTCATCATTGAGCTCACATATCACAAAATGATATTAAGAGGAATGATTTTTGTTTAATTTGCGCATAATGGGGGGAGGGATAGTCCAATCAATTAGGACCGCACTCCCCCTATGTCCATGCCTACACCTAAACCAAACATGGGTCGAGTATTAGGTGAGAGTGCAAGATAATCAAGTCAAACTCCTAGAATCTACGATATTTAGTTCATTCCTCAAGTAGCAAAACCTTGCTTCATCAAGTGGCTTCGTGAAGATATCGGCAAGTTGATCTTTGGTTGATACATAGGATAGATCAATATCACCTCTAGCAACATGATCTCTAATAAAGTGATGTCGAATCTCAATATGCTTTGTCCTTGTGTGATCCACCGGGTTGTATGCTATCTTGATGGCACTTTCATTGTCACATAGAAGAGGCACTTTGTCACATTGGACACCGTATTCCTTTAAAGTTTGCCTCATCCATAGCAATTGGGTGCAAGCACTAGCAGCAGCAACATACTCGGCTTCGGCGGTGGAGAGAGATATACAATTTTGCTTCTTAGAAGACCAACATACCAAGGACCTACCAAGGAATTGGCAAGCCCCGGATGTTGATTTTCTATCATCCTTGTCTCCCGCCCAATCTGAGTCCGTGTATCCACAAAGAGCAAATGTTGAGCCTTGAGGGTACCAAAGACCATAAAATGGGGTATGAACTAAATATCGAAAGATTCTCTTGACCGCCATTAAATGGCTTTCCTTAGGAGCCGCTTGATATCTTGCACACACATACACTCAACACAATATCGGGTCTAGATGCACAAAGGTAAAGCAAAGAACCAATCATAGACCGGTATACCTTTTGATCCACATCTTTACCATTTGGATTTTGTTCAAGATGAGTCTTTGTTGCCATGGGAGTTGGGGCTCCATTCAAATCTTGCATTTTGAATCTCTTGAGCATATCTTGAGTATACTTGGCTTGATTGAAGAATGTTCCTCCTCTTACTTGCTTGATCTCAAAGCCAAGGAATACTTTCAACTCCCCCATCAAGGACATCCGGAACCTACTAGTCATAAGCTTTGAGAATTCATCATTAAAAGCTTTGTTAGATGAGCCAAAGATAATATCATCAACATAGATTTGGCATGCAAAAAGCTCCCCATTAACCCTCTTAGTAAAAAGAGTGGGATCGATTTTCCCAACCTCAAAGCTACGGTCAAACAATAACTCTCTAAGGTGCTCATACCACGTGCGTGGGGCTTGCTTGAGCCCATAGAGCGCCTTATCAAGTTTGTAGACATGGTTTGGGAAGTTGGGATCCTCAAAACCCGGGGGTTGCTTAACATATACCAATTCATTTAAAGGACCATAAAGGAATGCACTTTCTACATCCATTTGTTGCAACTTAAAGTTATGATGTGCCGCATAAGCAAGAAGGATACGGATGGACTCAAGGCGAGCCACGGGTGCATAAGTCTCTCCATAATCAATGCCTTAAATTTGGGAATAACCTTGTGCAACCAATCTAGCCTTGTTCCTTACAATGATCCCATGCTCATCTTGCTTGTTCTTGAATATCCACTTTGTACCAATAACATTGCGGCAATATTTTGGCTTCTCAACTAACTTCCACACTTTGTTTCTCTCAAAGTTGTTGAGCTCTTTGTGCATAGCTTCTAAACAATCCGAATCTTCAAGGGCTTCCCACACTTTCTTTGGTTCAATCATGGAGATGTGTGCTTGGTGTTCACTGAACCTCTTCAATTGAGCTCTTGTGGAAATTCCTTTCCTTAGATCTCCAACAACATTTTGGAGGGTGTGGTCTCTTAATTCCAACATTCTTTCTTTTCTAGCTTCGCGACGAGCGTGGATCTCCTCATTGTTTCTTGGGGGAACCTCTTCATCATTTTGATCCTCGTCTTGACCATCAACTTGACCTTGATCATCATTGGAGTCTTCCTCTGCATTGGGAGGTACGGATTGACCTTGGTCTTGATCAAGTGCTCTTCTAGCCTCAGTCTGAGCTCATCTCAAAACAGTTTGGATGGATCTTCCTTGACAAATTGACTTGGCACCACTTGACAACCCATCGAAAGGACCAAGCTCCCTTTGATTAGAGTTCACACATTGATCACTATGTTGAGAGTTCACATCTTGTCTTTGGCTTGAGTCAATGTCCTCATCGGTAGATGGAGCATGTTGAGGTTGTGTAGATGAGGGCTCCACTTGAGTGGAGCATAGTTCTTCTCGATCCGCCATAAGGGGTTCCTCAACTGGGCAGATATAACCCACACCCATTCTTCCTATGGCATCCTGAGGCATTCCATCATCTGCATCACAAGCATCAACACGCCCCCCTTGGGGACCATCATATTCTTCAAAGGTCACACTACAAGATTCTATGACGGCTCCGGAGAGCTTGTCATAGATTCTATAGGTGTGAGATTCGAGACCATAGCCAACAAAAATACCCTCTAAAGCTTTAGATTCGAATTTAGACAACCGAACACCTTTGATGAGATAGAAACACTTACAACCGAACACCCGGAAATAAGATATGTTGGGCTTGTTACCGATAAGTATCTCATA
Source organism: Avena sativa (assembly GCA_916181665.1). Lineage (NCBI taxonomy): Eukaryota > Viridiplantae > Streptophyta > Magnoliopsida > Poales > Poaceae > Avena > Avena sativa. The sequence continues at coordinate 429,392,464 of OV702293.1, forward strand.
TGGAGTCTTGTTGATTTTCTTGCGGAGGTAGAGCCGGTTTGAAGCATGGCAAGCGGTGGAGACAACTTTGGCCCAGAAGTTGTATGGAGATTTAAACTCCGCCAACATGGTCCTAGCCATCTCAATAAGAGTCCGGTTCTTCCTTTCGGCCACACCATTTTGTTGAGGGGTGTATGCCGCGGAATATTGATGTTTAATCCCCTCATCACTAAGAAAGTCATTCAAGGTGTAGTTCTTGAACTCGGTGCCATTGTCACTTCTTATAATCAACACGGGAACATTGTGTTGCCGTTGAACCAAGTTGATGAAGTCGATAAAAGTCCTTTGAGTTTCACTCTTCAACTTGAAGAAATAAACCCAAGAGTATCTTGAGAAGTCGTCAACAATCACCAAACAATATTTCTTCCCACCAAGACTTGCATGAGATGGAGGACCAAATAGGTCCACATGAAGGAGTTCCAAGATCTTGTTAGACTTGATTTGGTTCGTGGGCTTATGAGGAGCGTCATGCATCTTCCCTAGAACACCTGCCCTGCAAACATGATCTTTGGCAAAGGAAACATTTTCTTTTAGTCCAACAATATGGCCCTCTTTATGGAGACTTTGCAAAGTTCTCATATTGACATGGGCTAGTCGGCGGTGCCATAGCCAACCCACATCGGCCTTTCCGTATAAGCACATCGGACCTGTAGTGGCTTGCCCCGAAAAGTCCACCACATACAAGTCATTTTCGACGTACCCAACGAAAGCGACCTTGAGAGACTTGCTCCACATGAGGACCACAATATCATTATCAATAAAGACGGCAAAACCCATCTTTCCAAGAGCACGGACATAAAGTAAGTTGTATCCAAGGGTTTCAACAAGCATGACGTTCACGAGTGTAATGTCGTGAGCCACCACAACCTTGCCGAAACCCATTACCGTAGATTTTGACTTGTCGGCATATGTGACGGTGATTTGATCTTCATTTGGCACCAAGTCCTTGACAATAGACGAGCTTCCGGTCATATGACTAGTGCAACCACTATCGATCACCCATTTTCAAACCTCCGGAAGCATAGGTCTACAAAAGATCAAGCTAGTTTTTAGGTACCCATTTTTCAATGGGTCCTCTTTTGTTAGTAACAAGGGTCTTGGGAACCCAAATAGACCAAGCAATATAACCATCATAAGGACCAACATATTGTGCATACACATCACCATAGTAATCACGCATTAGAACATAGTGAGGGTTAGCACTACCCGCAAAGTCATCATGGGACATGGTTTTACCACTTGTGGTCTTACACTCCACAAGGGTCTTGTTGGTCACTTGTGCGGATATGTCCTTCTTCTTCTTGTTCTTCTTCTTCTTTGTTTTGGAGACAAAACCAATGCCCCCTTTATCACCACTAAGCCTTTGCTTTCTCAATAGATCATCAATAGACTTGTTGCCTTGTGGAAATGTGGCCTTCGCAAGCTCCCCCTTCAACCTAGCATTCTCTTCAAGGATAGTTGTGCTACTAGATGGAATGAAGTTACTAGGTGAAGGAATATTGGCCAATTGAGTTTGAAGTGTTTCATGGGACTTTGTGAGTGACAAGAGTTCACTCTCCAAGACCTTGTGGGCCTTGTTGAGCAAGCTAAAATCCTCGGCAAGTTTTTCATGAACCACACCAAACTCAATCTTGTCCTTTTTAGCACGTTTGTATTTAGCAATAGCATGATCACGCTCTTTGATGAGTTTGTTAGCAATGATGTCATTGGACTCATCAAGCCCTTCAAGCTTTGACTCAAGAGACAACCTAGTCTCTTGTTCTTCTTCTAGAGCATTGCTCAAAGCCTCTAGTTCAATCATATGTTCATGCCCAAGTTTACATCTAACATCTAGAAGCTCTTGAGTATGGGAGAGTTGATCTAAGATGTTCCCAAAATGTAGCTTAGCGTCACCTTCTAGGTTAGTCATGAACTCATCAAAGGCAATTAATTCCTTTTTAACATCAAGAGACATTTCATCATCACATTCATCATTATCTAATTGAGTAGAGTGGGATGATGATGATACCTCCGTTCCTCTTGCCATAAGGCAAGTGACGTTCTTGGTTGAAGAGTTCTCATTTGGAGAGTCGAAGAGTGAGAGTGTCGGAGTAGAGGTGGTGGCTAGAGCAGCCATACCATGTGAGGTTTCTTCTTCTTCCTCATCTTCATCATCTTCATTATTGGAGGAGTATTCTTCATGAGTGATCAAGACAATTTCTCCCGATTTCTTGTTGATGGGGTTATTTTTGATGAAAGGTTTCTTGTAGGGTGCCTTGAGAGTCTTCTTCAACACAAGCTTCCCACCATTATCTTCTCTCTTCTCATAGGGCAGCTTGCCACAAAGTGGTAGCGGTCACCACAATTGAAGCAAGTTCTCAACCTAGTGGCATTCTCTCTTTTCCCATTTGGATTGCTTCTTCGTTGCATTTCCATCTTGGCCTTGGCGGGATTCTTCCAAAAGTTCTTTGCATAGAAAGCCATATATTGACTATGAGCAATCTTGACATCATCGGGATGGTCCAAGGAGAGGCCTTCATCACTATCATCTTCATCTTCAAAGTCCACAACTTTGGCCTTTAAAGCAACATTGACCACATTGCTCATACCGAGGGCACGAGCACGGGCATCTTTGGCGTTCTTGGCTGCGACCTTGAAAGCGGCCATCTCTTGCATAACTTCGTTTGAGGTCATGAGATGGTAGTTGTGTCTTCCTTGTAAGCTCTTCAAGTCGGTGGGCTCAAAAGGCATGAGTGCACTCACATATTTCCTTTTTATCCATGCATCATCCACATTTGAGGCACCCACATTTCTAAAAGCGGTGGCGGTGGTCTTGAGCCTTCGATACATGTCTTCGTGATCTTCACCTTCTTTCATGTAGAAACCTTCGGCTTCATTGCTTAGAGCATCATATCTGTTCCTCCTCATACTCTCATTTCCAACAAACAACACAGTGAGAGCATCCCAAGCTTCCTTGGCAATGCTAAAGTGCTCAATGTGTGGATAATCCTTTGTTCCCAATCCTTGTTGAATCATATGCAAAGCAGTGGCATTGAGTTGACTATTGACAACCTCTCTTCTTGTCAAGTTGTTTGGATCCCCAATAAAGAGTCCATGCTCGATGATGTTCCATAGTTCAATGCAAGAGCTGCGCATATGAGTTCTCATTAGTGATTGCCATTGAGCAAAAGTAGCAGACTCTTCTATCTTAGGTGGGTCACCTCTATTGTACACATGAGGGTGAGGGATGGGAGGATCGGGAGAGTACCAAGAATCACGGTGCTCGCCCTTCCCCCCATCAAGTCGTGTGGAGGAATTAGCATTGTCTAGTTTATCCCCTACCACCATACCTTCGGGGGATACCGGAGTATTCCCTTTAGGTACGAATGGTAGTTCCTCTTGAGGAGATGGGGGTGATGAGCCATCTTTGTCTTTAAGAAGTTGCTCAAGCATCTTCTTGACTTCGTTGACCAAGTAAGAGCTCAATCTTGTTTCCAAGTTTCTGAGATCTTCCATGGTCATCGGGGTTGACTCACTACCACCATCCCCTTCTTGGCTACCCATATTCTCTTAGGCGGTAAAGCCCGAATAAAGAGCCGAGGCTCTGATACCAATTGAAAGGATCGTATGGGCACCTAGAGGGGGGGGAATAGGTGCTACTTCAAATTTTGTTCTTTTTCAATTTAAGGTTTGACAATAAGGTAAATTCTCTAGATAATGCAACTATGGTGAATTTACCTATATGACAAATATGCAAGAGCTACCACAACACAAGGTAGTAACAAGTAAGTAAGGTGCGGTAAAGGATAGAGGTAACCGAAAAGTGGACGCGGAGACACAAGGATTTGTTTCCCGTAGTTCCTTCCTTTTGAGGGGAAGTACGTCTACGTTTGGAGAGGGGGTGGTTTCAAACCACCAACGCCACGAGAGGCCTCCCTTGTTCTCCGATGAATCTCACCCCAACGGGATCGATTCACCTTCCACTATATCGGCAACCTTCAAGGTGGAAGCCGGCACCGTTACAAGTTTGGGGCACACATCCACAACTTAATCGGAGGCTCCCAAATACAAGCAAATTGTCAAAGCAATCAAAGACAAGCTTGTAAGAACAAAAACAAGAGCTAGGGTTTCTAACAAAACACTAGAGCAAAAGGGGCCCTCAATGAAATGAGGGGGAAATGAAGATCTCTTTTGGTGAAGTAGTAGATCGGGGCCTCCTCCTTCGATTCCCCAAAGATCAAGGACTTTGGGTGGTTGGATGAGGAGATCTTGAGAATTTGAGTGGCTCCAATGGACTCCAATGGTGGGCAATGACTTTAATGTGCTGAGCAATTTGTCCCAAGGTAGGTGGAGGGGTATTTATACCCTTGAAATATATGGCCGTTGGAGCATTTAATGACCGGTAGTACCGGTACTCAAGCGGTAGTACCGCTTGCATGCGGTTCTACCGGTCCAGTACCGGACCAGGTACCGGTGGTGACCTTGTTCTTCAGTGTTCTTTAGTCTTTGGGCGGTACGCCCTTGCGGTACTACCCCCAAGCGGTAGTACCGGAGGTAGTAAGCGGTACTACCGGTTCGGGCGGTAGTACCGGTCCCAAGTACCGCTTGGTACTGACCAAAACGGAGAGGGGTGGGTGCTAGTCAGTATGAAGCGGTACGGACGAGCGGTACGACCGCCTCAAGCGGTAGTACCGCTTCTACCAAGAGGTACTACCGGTTGGGCCGGTAGTGCCGCTTCGTGGTACCGGTGGGTACTGACTAGTACGCACCCTTCTCTCTTTTGATCAGTGCCAACCGGTACTGGAACCGGTAGTACCGGTGTCAAGCGGTAGTACCGGTTGCAGATCCGGTACTACCGGTTGACACAGAAGTTTTTGCAAGGGGAAAAGTTATGCCATAGCTTGTGCCTCCTTTTATCAATCCTGTGATAAACTTAGTACACAGTTAAATCGATAGGTGTATTGTTATCAAACATCAAAATCCGAGGGATAGAAAAATGCTCTTTCACCCTCCTTCTCTCCTCTGGACTCCGTGTTCTCCTCGATAAAATATTGACTTTGGATTTTGTTCCGTCCAATTCCAAGAATATTTCCTTACTAGCTTTTCTGGAACCAAAAACAGCAGAAAACAGGCAACTCGCACTATGGCAACTTGTTAATAGGTTAGTACCAGAAAACATATAAAAAGCACCTCAAAGTGTGGACAAAGCAAAGAAAAGTAGATACTAAACAAGCATGGAACATAAAAAATTATAGATACGTTTCCGACATATCAAGCATCCCCAAGCTTAACTCCTGCTCGTCCTCGAGTAGGTAAGTGATAAAAGAATAGTTTTTGAGGTGACATGCACCATCAAAACCAAGATTAAACCATTTGCAAGTATTGAAAGCTGGGATCAAAGAACTCTAAACATGAGCATGAAAGATGGAGTTCTAACAGTAAGACAAAGTAACTATGCATGCAACATGAAAGGATACAAACAAAGATCATGAATAACATGCATTGAAAAACGTCTGTTTGTTTTACATACAGAAAACATAGCATAGTGGCAATCAGCTTGTCCCTCATAGAGTAGCAAATAGATGCATATGACACCTTCAAAGTTCATAAGAGTGACTAGATACAAATAGCACAAAATCAAGTAATATCAACAATATGCATCAATCAATAAGTTTTGGGACAATGCATATAGAACTAAGAATGACAACTATTCTCTCTTAACTGGTGCCTAAAGGTAGAAGGTGGAGACTCAATATAATTGTAGAGGGAGTGTCCCAACCTTTATTAACATAAGGTGGTGTCCCCTGTGTTTACAATGCTAGTCCCTGGATCAATAGCTAGCATCCATAGTTAAGATGTAATATCAAGAAACAAAGGTCATAATACAACTTTATAACCAGAAATAACATAATTTTATTACATCTTACATAGCTCATTTGGCTATTACATTACATTGCAGCAGAATATCTATAAGCATGGGGTCCTTCATCTTCAAAGTGCCACAGGCAGACATGTTGGTTGTAGACTTTGTAATCCTAATCAATCAATCTTCACTAAAATCAATCAAACCTGCAACATTACAAGTTATAGCCACAAGGGTCAATACATTTGAATTGTATTGGCAAGTGATACTATGGTAATATAGTGGAGTCTATCATCTATATGCATTTGGCTAAGTGGAGTTGAGGCTTGCATTGCTCAAAATAGATTTTTCCTTATCATTTGAAAATACTAAGTTTTTGTTTTGACAAAACTTTTCCAAGGCATCTCCCAATCAAAGATTGAAAATTCTTTAACCCTTGTTCAAACCACAAGTTTTTATCTTAGAAATTTGAATGATGAGATTCTTGATTACTTCCATGTCTTGATGCTCAAATTATCCTTTACCAGGGACATGGCTAAGTACTTAGATTTTACACTCTGCAGAGGTGGTGCACTTTCCCCACAAGACTTGGTTTCCCAAGACAAGATCTTTCAGAAGCCTTCCCTTAGACCAAAATGGACGCGTTCCAACCTATCAAACTCTACCACCAACTGTCCATATGGCTAAGTTCTTGCAACCTATATGATCTAGGCAGAGCCCATAATGCCAAGTGGCTGCACTTGAAGCTTCTCAACATTTGACATCTCAAATCTCTTTGTTCCTGGGTGGCCATCCACAAGTGAGATACACAAGGTCAACCATAGACATGGGTCTTGTGAACCACTCAACCAAAAACCACCAAGCAATTACCATTCCACCCAGGTGATTCATTAACTTAGTTGTTTTATTAAACAAAACACAAGTCCTCAGACTTAGAAATTTTTCATAGTATGGATATATATTCCACCCTTGTTTTCTATTAGCTAAGATAAGCATGATAGTAGTAGGAGTCTTAACTTAGGAAAAATCCTACTAAGGATTCATCTACTAGGTTTTCCTATAGCAAGGTTTATACTTAGCAAAATTCCATGCAAGTTTTACTTAGAAAAAAAATCACTAATGCATAGTGAAAGTAATGGGACAAAAGTATGAAGCATCACTTGCCTTTTTGGTAGAGGGTATAAGTTCACTCCTTGTCCTTGCAACAATCACACTCTTCAAGTCACTACAATTCAATCAAACAAGGCACAAACTCAATCTACCAATCAAGCAAAACATCACATAAAATAACAAAGTCAAGGTAATGCATGCAAACATGCCAAGCTTTGTTTTATTTTTAAAAGTGGTTCCTAATGGGTCATAAACATTGGAAAACACCTAAGGGTCATTTTATAAAGTGGCAAAGTCATTTTCAAAAGGTTTCACTTCAAAAACCATTTTCAAAACAAAGTATCATTTTATGTGGTGTAGAAATATTTTTTTACTAAGGCATTAATCTATAGGGTTCTCCAAATATGTTTTCAAACCATAAAACTTGGTGTTTGGGGTCAGAGAGTTTAAAACAAAACATTTTCCAAAGGTTTTCTTCCAAAACCATTTTTAATAAATAAACGACATTTCTATTTGACTAGAAATGGTTTTAAATCAAAGAATCATTATTTTGTTTCACCAAATACATTTTTGAATCCACAAAGTGTTTCCCATGGTCAGTAGGTTCAAAGCAATCCAATTGCAAAAGATTTTAACCCCAAATTCATTTTAAAAAAAATTCACATCCTTAACAAGCATACAAATGTTTCTGCAAAAACAACCATTTTTCCAGAAGCTTTTTACTAAACAAAAGGCATGGTTGGCTAGGGCTTGTTTCACTGATTCCAATGATATAAAGTTTGCAAAATTTGGACGTGTGGTTTAAAATTTGTGCAATTTACAAAATTGGAAATCTAATAGATCAAATCTTTATTTTAAATCAACTACAGGCCACGTGGCTGTTTCTGATTCGTCTATACCGCTTCGGTCGGATCGGCTACTCTGGTGCGTTGGATCAAGTCAGATCGTGCGGTGCGCAGATGCTACTTACCCTTTTACCTAGCTTCTATCCTAGCCACTGGATCGAGATCGAACAGCTGCTGCAAGCTCGACCTAGAACTAGCGGCGCTGCGGCGGTGGCTGGCGGCGGAGCGGCCAGACGGTGACGGCGCCGGCGATACAGGAAGCAAAGGAAGGTGGGGAGATACTCACAGCGTTCGCAGAGGCCTGGGGAAGCTCAAGGTGGTGTCGTCTTGTCGAGGGGCGCACTGGAGCGGGCTTGATTGCTCGCCGGAGTGGAGAAAGTCGCCAGGCGGCTCTGGACGTGGTTGGAGGCGACGCAGGAGATCACGAGGAGGCAAACAGAGGGTGTGGTCAGATGCAGGAGATCACGGAGATGACGCGAGCGTGAAGGAGAAAGCTTGGGGCGGTCTGGACTTACCAGGAGACGTCGCCGGAGTGGAAGACAGACGCGACGGCGGCGGTCGTTGTCGCTGCCGACGCTCAGGGGCGCACGCGAGCGAGCTGCGACTGCAGAAAGGTCCGCCGGGTGATGGTGATCACCGCTGCAAGTTCAAGGAGGCAAGAGGTGGCGTGGAGTTGCTGGAATCCTCGCCGGAGTGTCGTCGGACAGTGGCGGTGGCTGAGCAAAATTCAGCAGCCTGGGGGCGTGTCGAGGTGGGGCGACAGAGGGGAAGTGGAGAGGAGGGGCAGGTGCTTTAACGTGCGTGGTCAAGGGGCCGATTAATGGCGTGGTTAACGCGTATTACGTCGGATTTATTTCGCCTGCAACGGCCGGCGAGGGGGAGGGCGTAGTCCGCGGGTGGGGAAGAAGGGGACGTGGCGGTGGGGTCTAGTGTCAGCGAGAAAAGGAGTGGGGGGAGGGTCCATTCGTCAGTGTCCTCGCGGGTAGCTTCTGCGGTAAAGAAAACGTTTCGGGGGCGAGGGAACAGGTGGGCTTGCTGGGCTATTGGGCTGGCCGGCTGGGCTGGCTGTCCACTTCTATTTTTTTTCATATTCTGAAACCTTTTTCTTTTTCTGTTTTGAAATTCAAACAAACAAATTAAACATTCAAACAATTCAAAACACTTCCAAACTTGTATTGAGTTTTGGTTCTGTTTAACAACATAAACCAAAGTCCCAAAATAAATAATATTTTTATTTTAGAGTCCATTTGTAATTTAATAAAATGGACATTAGCTATTAAATCAAATGGGTTTTAATTTATTTAAAACCTCCATTTGAAATCTAAATATTTCCAAAACCAATTTCAGTAGGTTTTATTTGAAAATAAAAGATACTTAGAGAACATGTTTAAAATAATATTTTTGTTTTAGGATCCATTAATAATTAAATAAAATGGACCTTAGTATTTAAATCAAATAGGATTGGTTTTATTTAATAACTTTATTTTGAAAAAAAATAAACCAAAAACACTTCAGTAGGTTTTAATTGAGAATATAAAATACTTGGAAAACTTATTTAAAATAATTTAATAAGTTTTAGTGTTTATTTAAAATGAGAAAAGCCCTTTACTTCAATAAAATTGGATATTAAATCCTTATTATTTTATTTAAACAAACCTTTACTATTTTTATCAAAACAAAACATTTTATTTTAAAAACTTGGCCAAGGTTTAATTTGGCTCTATAAAATAATCTTTCTTTATAAATCCACCTTTTCTTTTGAAAACCAAATCCTTTTATTAAAAGATCCAAAAATAGTAATTTTAAATATTTTTAATTTTATTATTTATTTAACTTTTTAAATCCCTTTAGGATTTACTTTGATCAAAATAGGTTTGAAGGTTCCCATTTGATTTTCAAAAAGTTTCTTCTCACTCTAAAAATCAACAAGGTTTTATTTTATTCATTTATTTTTCACATTACAAGATTTGGAAAATCTTGGGATGTGACAATAATAGTGGAATAAAGGCCTTTCATAAAGGGAAGCAGGGATTTCAAGTCTCAAAAAGAGCTTCCAAAAATTCTGGTACTTGTTAGCTTTCAGCCCTCATTGCCCCTATCATAAGCATCTTGAAGTGATTAAAGTTAAAGTGAACAAACTATGGAGTATATGCTTGACAAAGTATAAGTTGGCAATCTCATGTCCCTTGAATATGAGGGTCGCACCTCATGCTACTCAACTTTAGTCACCTGTAAGTTCTTGTCATAGTAAGTACATGTGTATCATAGAGAACCGCCAACGGGGTACCCCTTGCACATGGTACAGGAGCTATCCCATAATCAAAATGACAAGGCAAGCAGACAATGAACATCTCAGCGATATTTTTATTTGCTATTTGCATAGGTTTTTATTAAGGATGCTTCACAGATTGCTCATTACGGTGATGCTGCAAGTTTCCACCATAATTAGGCATGGCTTAGGCTAGCGGCCCATGCGTTTCTCTAACACAAAATACATAACTCCATGGACTTACAAGCTCCTTTTTATTTCACACCGGCGACATCCATATACAAAAGAGCATGATATCAACCGTGTACAAAGTTGAAAGGGTAATTGCCCCTATGTGTGGTTTTGGTGAATAATGACAATCCCTATGGACTAATGTTTTCATTGAGTTTTATATGAAGGAATATTCCATAGGTCATGCTTATAGTCCATGTGTTGGATTCAAGTATGGATGCCATGAAGGTAAAGATATACCTTGATCTTGAGTATTGACATCAAAATCATAGAGTTGAAGAGAAGAATATGATGATCAAGATCTTGAGAGTGTGATCTCAATAGAAGAATTCAATATATGGCTCTAAGTCGGTGTCATGATAGCCTCATTAGTTGATCTATGGTTGAATAAGATTTAGAGAATGTAATCAAATGAAGAGTTCCTTATGTACCTCAAGATATTAAGATGGAGCACGAGAAGATACTTGGTTGACAAATACAAAGAGTGAAGAGTGATTTCAAGTTGGTCAACACATGAAGCATAAAGAATGTACCACATGGTATTGTGGTATGGTAAGCCTTGTCAATTATGCATCATGAACTAATCCATTATATATTTGCCTTTGCGTTTTCTATATGTACAGGTATATTTCCATGGGCATGCTTCAAAAAATGAAGATATTATATAGCCCATCAGAGGATGACATCAAGTGGTGATCGTCATCAAGGTTGAGAAGGGCAAGTTCAAGATAAGCATCTCGAGAAGATCATTTGCTTGAAGCTTGCCGTCCATATGGGTGATAATGGACATGTGAAGACATGTACTAATGAAGCTATCCCATAATGGTGTATGGGGGGCAAATTAGGAGTCTTCACGAAGCAACAATGATCAAGTGTTGCATTCCGGCTTGGGTGGAGATTGAAGCGTTGTCATCAAGATCAAGCGGTTTGCGCAAGGCAAAGGTATGGCCTTGCTAGGTTTTCCTTTTACCGTTCTTAGGGTGGTTGTTGGGAGACCGGGTTATAGGATAGATAGCCGCACTATCAAGAGGGGCTTTCGGTTGTGTAACTTGATAACATTGTCATAGGGAGCTCAATCCTTTGCATACTTTGCATCTTCCTATTTTTTTGCTTCTTGGTGTTTCTCCATGTGAGGTTCTTGAGCTTGTTTCTAGCTCTTCAACAAGCCCAAGTTCATCGAAAATGGAATTCGTATGCATCTTCTATGGCGTTTTCGAGTTTGAAGGTTTTATCAGTTCTTATTTAGGGAGGCTTCTTACCTTTCTTCATTTGGTTCTATCCTCCTTTGTTGGGATATGATGTTTCTCTGCACAATCTTTTAGAGCTTGTTGTCCTCGTCAAAACAAGCCCAAGATCATCGAAATCGGAGTCCGGATGCAAAAGTTATTGCGTTTTCCGTGAAGTCAGTTTCATCCCGGTTGTGGATCCGGTTCAACCGGCTCCCAGACCGGGTGGTCCGGTGCCAACACCGGAAAACCGAGATTCAACCGAGATTCAACCGGGATTTTCGGTTTTTCTATACCGAGTCTATCCGAGACTGTGTACTGACCCTTATCCCGGTTGAGATCCGGTTTTCCGGTCCAGGAACCGAACCATCCGGTTCTGGAGCCGGTCCAACCGAACTTTCAACCGGATTCGCACAGTTTTCTCCCAACAGCCATATTTGCTTTCCACTATAAAAGGGGGTTCTTCTCCCAATGTTTGAGAGTGTTCTTGACCACGAAATTGACCTCCAGAACCTCTTGAGCTTGCTTCCTCCCCCTTCCCTCCTATGATTCTTGCATATTTTTGAGGGCTTTGGAAGAGGAGATCTAGATCTACAATCTCCACCAACCAATTCCTCCTCTAAGTTAGGGGAACCCATTGGATCTAGATCTTGGAGTCATTGGTTGACTTCCACCATTGTTCTTCCTCTCTAATTCCTCCCTAGCACTTGTTGCTTTGGTGGGATTTGAGAGTGAAGGATTTGAGCACCCTTGGTGGTCTTGCTTTGCATTCTTGGATAAGTGTTGAGCTCTCCATTACGATTTGTTCGAGTGAGATACCATGAGCTTGTTACTCTTGGAGGGTGACCTCCTAGTTGGCTTGGCGGTTGCTGCCGCGGTGTTCTCTTCGTGGAAGATTGTGAAGAGACCCGGGATTCTCCTTCGTGGAGCTTGTGAAGTGGTTGTGGAGCTTGCCATCTCCGGAGTGGAGGAAAAGCTAGCCATAAGGAAAGGGCCTATTCCTTCATGGGATAGACTCGGAGAAGAAGGTGAGCCTTTGTGGCGCGTGAGGAATCCTTCGTGGAACCTCACACCTCTCCAACATGATGTAGCACCCTTCCCAAAGGTGGTGAACACAGGAATACATCTTCGTCTCCGCGTGCCTTGGTTATCTCTATATCCGAGCTTACTTTCCTTGTGATAGCCATCGAGCTTGAAGTACTTATATCTTGCTTATCACTTGTGGTATATTTATCTTGTGCTATCTTGCTTAGCTTAATTTGTTGTTGGTGCACTTAGTTGAGCCTAGTGTATTTAGGTTTTGTGCTTGTAAAATAAACGTTAGTTTAATTCCACATTCTATCAAGCCAAAACCGTAATAGTTTTGAAATTTCCTATTCACCCCCCTCTAGGCGACATCTCTATCCTTTCAATTGGTATCAGAGCAAGGTCTCTCCTTGTTTAGGCTTCACCGCCTATAGTGTAAAGATGTCGGCTAGTAGTATAGTGCACAATGACACAATTATCTTTGATGGCACAAATTATGCTTTGTGGAGAAATTGCTTTCTTTGTAATCTTCGGACCTTGTGTCCAAATATTGAGCGATTTCTAGATGTAGGTTTTTCTCCTCCTATGGATCCTCAAAATCTATCTTTAGAGGATGAGAAAAATTTACATCTCGAAGCTCAAGTATCTAATAAGCTTATTTTCTCTTTGAGCCCCACAGTTAATTTGTTCTTGACGATTGTAAAGCGCAAGTCGTCTCATGAGATGTGGACCAAGCTTAAAGAAATATTTGGTGGGTCCATTTCTCAAAGGGTAGGTATTATCTCCAAGGAGCTCTCTTCTCCCTCACATCATGAAGAGCTCCAAGTTGCTTCCACCTCCGGCCATGATGAGATTTCGGTTCTTCCCACTTCACTTACATGTGACAAGTCACAAGGTAATGTCATGGTGAGTGGAAAAATCATATGTGATGATGGTAGTGTTTCTCTTTACACCAACTATTCTCGTTCTATAAATGATAATGGTGTAGAGAGTTTGGACTTAAGCACTTCTTGCAACAATGATGCTATATCCCCTTGTGTTGCTAGTCCTTACATATCTTCTAGAAATTATTTGATTACTAGTGTAGATGATATGCTTGATTTGCCTTATTCCCTTGAACAAAATGCTTCCATTTCCTCTAGTTGTTTATCTAACAATGTAGAGGAAATAAAACATTCTATGGAGCAAGACATGATCATGAATGAAGATTCAAGAATATCCTCATTTTCATCCTCCCGTGCTCACATGTGCCTTATGGCAAGAGGATCAAAGGTATCTCATACTTTGGATCCCGATATGTCGTCTAAATATAATAGCAATGATAATGATGATAGTGATGATGACATTGATGAGGATACTAGTGCTCTCTTGCTTGATTTGACTTTTTTGTGTACCTCTCTTCGTGGTAATAATAAGGCCGTTACTTGTCTCAAACACGTTATGGACACCATAACTAAACAAACGGGAACCATAGAGGAGTTGAATTTACAACTTGATGATGAGAGTCGGAGATTCAATCTCCTTAATCAAGAGCTTGCCGAGGAGAAGAACACTAATAGTATCCTCACACAAAAAATTGAATCTTATGAGCTTGAAAAGGAAAATTCCATTAATGATGCTTGTGCTACTAACTATACTTCTTGTGAAGCATCTACCCTAAAGGAGAATGTTGAGCTAAGGGCTCAACTTGAGTTGCTAACTAGCAAGTATAGGAAATTGGAAGAAACTCATGAAAAGCTCTCGGGCTCTCATAATGATCTTCTAATCTCCCATGATGGGCTAAAGTTAGCTTGTGAGGCAAGTATTACTAAGATAACATCTTATGAGCCTCTTTTGGACATTAGCACAACTTCTACTCAAAATGCTATTTTGCCATGTGCTAGTCCTAGTAATCCTTCTAGCCATACTATTGATAAACCTTGTGTTGGATTAATTGATTTGCCTTGTTGCTCTAACAATGAAGCTTCCACTTCCTCTAGTACTTGTATTTCTACTGACCATATAGAGGAAATAAAAGAGATCAAGGCCCAAGTCACCTCCTTAAGGAATGACTTGGAAAAGATTCATGAAGGGAAATCCACACTTGATAATATCTTGAGTGTGCAAAAATCCCCTAATGATAAAAGTGGGCTTGGATTCAACTCCAATAAAAAGAACAAGTCCAAGAGCAACAATAATAAGGGACAAGACCAAGTCAAGAATTTGGCCAAGATTATTTGCTTCAAGTGCAAGTTTGAAGGACATCATGTAAGATCTTGTCCATTGAAGAAAAAGCACTAGAGTGAGAAGCAACAAGGGAAGCGACCACAAATTCAAGGTCAAGCCCAAGTTGAAGTTAGGCAACTTCCAAAGAAGAATCAAGATAATGCTCCCCAAACCAAGAAATCAATGAAGAAGAGAAAGGGGAGCACTTGTTGCTACATATGTCGTGTGAAGGGGCACTTTGCCTCTTCATGTTCAAATGGTACCTTATCTAACCCTATCATTGTTGATGATGATTATTATCTTAGGAAGGATAAGGATGGCAATGTGTTTGCCAAGTTTGTTGGAACTCAAAGTGGTGTCAAGAAAAGAACCATTTGGGTTGCCAAGCCTATTGTGACTAACCTCTTAGGACCCAACTTGGTTCGGGACCAACTAGCTCAAACTTGATCAATAGGTGTTTATGGAGGGCATTGGAGACTTGGCTAACTCATGAAGAATTAAGGGATCTTCATATGTTGTATTTGATCAAGCCAAGTCCTTTGGATTATTATTTCCCTATCTTATATCCAATGTGCCTCTTCGCGGTAACTTGTACTTAACTCATTTATATTGTAAGTTACTTGGCCCTTTACATGTTTTGGTTTTGTACCAAGTATGTGTTTGTATTTTGTGTGCCTCATGCTTGATTATTTTGTGTATTCAAGTATGTCTAGGTGTTTGGCACATCATTTACTCGTGTGTTTTATTTTGAGCCTCTAATGCATCTTGATGATATATTATTTGGCTCTTTTGGAGTGGTTAATGGAACATCCCATTTTGGGGGGAGTGACATGCCTCGCGCATATCTCAAACCTTAAAATATGTGTACATGAGTACTACCAATTAGTATTGATATTGCAAGCTTATCTAGTCACTATGTGGTGTGCCATACTCATGAGAAATTCAAATTCTAAATGTCCATTAAATCTCTCTAGTTGAGGTTGCTTTGCCTCTTATTAAGAAAAAATGAATATCACATTATGGGGGAGTAATATGCTTATTTTGCATATCACAATCCTAGGAAATGTGAACATATGAGGTAGTGCCGCTTAGAGTTGATATTGTTGATTATCTTGTTTCTAGGTGGCATGTTGGCTCAAACAAGGTCCTATTTTTGGTAGAAGCTTTTATTCCTCGTATTTTGGTCTTTGTTTGAGTAAGAAATTCTTGGTGCGGTCTTTCTCAAATACATATCTCTATATCTTATTTGGGATACCATTTGCTTCAAGTTATTCTAATCATTGCTTTGCATGATTTGTGACTAGTTGAAGCTATCAAGAATCTCTATCATTGCATAGTGCTTAATCTTTTTTTATCCTATGATTTTTATTGTGAAGATTTATCTTTAATATTCGTGCAATATACCACCGGAAATCTATTCCAATACACTCATTGTCTTTGACAATTGATATACTTTTGTGTGGTAGCATTTGTGGATCATCTTCACTTTGGAGTTAACCTCTTATTGCCTTATTTTATTTCCAAAACTTTGGTGTGGCTCCCATTGTCTTCCTTGGATTTTGAACATATCTTTGATGATGTTTTTGATTATTATCAAATGTGTTTTAGTGGAAGACAAACCTTTTCTTCTCGGAACCTTGTGCCATTGTGAAAAGTGTTAAGGGTTTGGTTTATTTGTTGAAACCTTGCTCTTTTGGGAGTTTGTTATCTCATTCTTTATTCTCTATTTTATTTTCTTAAATGAGATAAATCTTTGAGCATTTGTGTTCTTATTTCATGTTTCATGCTTAATAGTTTTTGCTCGGTTCATTTGTTGAACTTTGTTGAACAAATCTTGTGTTGATTTGATTCTTTGATATAGTTTTGACAACAAATGTGTTTTGTCACGCCTTGTATGCCTTCTTGAATATTTTTGGGGTATTTGTCCAAAGTATATCTTCGTTGGTGTCATATCCCAAAATTTTCCAAATTTTGAAATGTGAAAAATAAATAAACAAAATAAACAATTGTTGATTTTTAGGGTGAGAAGAAATTTTTGATTCCAATTGGAAACATCAAAACCTATTTTGATCAAATAAAATCCTAAAGGGATTTAAAAAGATAAACAATTAATAAATAAAAATTATAATAGATGGAATCACTATTTTGGATCTTTTAATAAAAATATTTGGTTTTCAAAAGAAAAGGTAGAATTATAAATAAGGATTATTTTATAGAGCCAAATTAAATCTTGGCCAAACTTTTGAAATAAAGTATTTATATTTGATAAAAAGAGTAAAGGTTTATTTGAATAAAATAATGAGGATTTATTAATATCCAATTTTATTAAAGTAAAGGCTTTTTCCTTTTTAAATAAACACTAAAACTTGTTAAAATATTTTAAATAAGATTTCCAAGTGTTTTATATTTTCAAATAAAACCTACTGAAATGATTTTGGTATTATTTTAGATTTCAAATAGAGATTTAAAATAAATTAAACCCTATTTGAAATAAAGACTAAAGTCTTTTTATTTTAATTAATAATAGATCCAAAAAGAATAAAAATTAATTTACTTTGGACTTTGGAATGTATTGTTAAATAGAATTAATCTATACCTAAAGTTTGGTGGTGGTTTGATTTGAATTGGTGTTTGAATTGTTTGAATGAAAATCAAATCAGAATATTCAAACAGAAAAAGGAAAAACATTTGTATAAAAAAAATGAAAGAAACAGACCCAACCCAACAGGCCCAGCAAGCCCACTTGCAGCCCAACTTCCCCCCCCCTCAGCAAAACCTTTTTTTTACCCACGCGCGCACCCGCTGAGTCACTGACTGCTGGCCCCATCTTTCCCTCCCTCACTCTCGCTGACAGACGGACCCCACTGCCACGTAGTCATCTTCAACCTCATGACCGTTCCTCCCGAACGTTTCTGTGATGAATTTGCGGTGTTAAATTCGCGTTGAATGCTCAGTTAATCCCGCCCGCGATCACGCTCGATTAATAACCTGCTTCCCCTCTCCATTTCCCCCCAACCAACGCCACGAGAGAGCCACATGGCTGCCCCGATTTCCTCTTGCACCGCCGCAGACTCCGACGAGCTCACGAGCGATTCTGACCACACCTTGCCACGCCTCGCCTCCCACTGCACTCAGCCTTGCTCCCCACCTCCTGGCGCATCTTCCCGTGCCACTCGTTCGCCTGTGCTTGCCCCAGAGCGTCGGCAAGGACAACCTCAACACGCCGCCGTCGTCTGTCTTTGCTCCGGCGAAATCCCCGATAAGCTCCGACCACCCCGAGCCTTTCTGTTGATGCTCCTATCATCTACGCGCTTGCCCGCATCTAACCGTATGCTCCGCTTACCTTCGGGCGACCTGCAGCCTCGCCCCCGTCGTCAAACAGAGCCACCCGACGCCGTCTCCGACGAGCAATTCCCTCCGTTCCTGAGCGCCCCTCGCCAAGCCGACCACGCGTTGAGCTTCAGAATCTCCCTGCAAGCACGGTGAGCTGCTTCCCTTCTTCCCTTGCTTCCTGTAATCGCCGCGACGCCACCGCCTGAGTGTGCGCCGCCGCCAGCCACCGCTAGCGCCGCCAGGCAATGGTCAGAGGCACAATGCCTGTTAGATCTTGATCTTACGGCTAGGATTAGATTCAACCGAAGGGGTACGAGTTGATCAGTGCCGCTCGATCTTAGTTAAATCCTGCGGTCCAGAGAGGCTGATCTGCACGAAGCGGTACCGGCCAACAAGATCGAGCCACGTGAACAAGGTTTTGTTAAAAACAGAAAATAGAATCTATTTGAATTGCAAACTTGTAAAATTCATAACTTTAGTTCTACACGTCCAAATTTTACAAATTTTATATAAATGGATTCAGAAGAACAAGTACTTTGCAACAATGCACTTTGTTTAATGATTTGCTTCTGGAAAATTGGTTAAAATTGCAGAAACTTGTGTAGGCTTATTTTGAATATAAAATTTTTTCTAGATATATTTTTAGTATGAAATCTTTGCAAAATGGATTGTTGTGAACCTACTGACCATAGGAACCAACTTATAGATTTAAAAATGTATTTTGTGAAGTTAAGGAGTAAATATTTGAGTTAGCACATTTCTAGTCAAATAAAAATATTGTTTTTGTTTTAGAAATGATTTTTGAGTAAAACCTTTGGGAAATGATTTGATTCAAACCTTCTGACCCTAAACACCAAGTTTTGTGAATTAACAACTTATTTGATGAACCATACAAAATCATTACTTTGCTAAAAGATATTTTCAACAACATAAAATATCACCTTAGCATAATATTTGGTTTATGAGATGAAACCTTTTGCAAATGGTTTTACCACCTTAGTAAATGACCACTTTGAACTTTATAATGTTTAGAGCCTAGTAGAAACCACTTTTGCAAATAAAACTATCTTTTGCATGCCTGCATTACCTAGTTTCTATTATTTTATGTGTGATAAATTGTTTGAATATTGGATTGAAAATGTGTTTGCTTGATTGAATTGTAGTGAAATTAGAAGAGTGTGATATTATCAAGATCAAGAAGTGAACCAACATTCTCTACTAAAAAGGCAAGTGACACTATCATCCATGTCCTACTAATTTCATGACACTTAGTGGATTTTTGTAACATGCATGATAAGGACTACTATATTTTATGCTATGCTAAATCCTAATAGGATACCCTTATATCCTCATTGGTGAAAACATTGTAGTTGTAGTAAGCTTAGCCCTGCTATATATTTGGGATGGGATACATGATATGATGTTTTATAAATAAAACAAGTACTCAATGAACCACCTGGGTGGACAAGGATACTCAAGTTTTGGACAAGGTGGCAACAAAGGGAACCATGTTTATATGGCTATCTTTTTGTGTGTGAACTAGAAGAAAACCACCCAGGGACTTAGATATTGAACATGTTTCTCGTACAGTGGCTTCCGTGTACAGCCACATGCTAAATGGGCTCTAGCTTAGTCAACTACATAGTGGAAGACCCATGCATTGGCATCTTCAGGTTAACTAGAATTGTGTAAGGGAAATTTATCCCTACATTGGTGCCTGGTGGACAAGCTAGCATTGTGTATTGGGAGGACTTCTATGGAAAGACTTTGTCACATTCTCGATCTTCCAGTACTCCATTTTGGTGAGTACTTATACAGCGGCCACTGGTGGCATCAAGACGAGATTGTGTCATGTGGGTAAAGTGTACAACTTCTGCAGAATATCAAATTCTAAGTACTTAGCCGTGTCCCCGATTATGGACAACTCTGAGCAACTAAGGCCTGAAGCTATGGAAGATCTCGACATTCCAATTTCTCAAAGTAAAACTTGATGGTGACAAGGGATTAGAAGCACTTGGAATTTTCCAAGGAGTTCAGAGAGATTTTACAAAAAGATAAAAAAACTATTTTGAAAAGATAGGATACAACTATATTGCTTTCTGCAAAAGATCCTAAACCCTACTTATCCAAATATGCATGTAATGAAAGGATCCACTTATTTCTACATAGAAGTGAAACTTGCCAATACAATTCAAATGTATTGACCCTTGTGGCTGCAACTTATTATGTTGCAGGTTTGTTTGATGTTAGTGAAGTGTGTTGAATAGGATTACAAGTCTACAACCAACATGATTGCCTGTGGCACTTTGAAGATGAAGGACCCCATGCTATTGCTATATTCTGCTGCATTGTAATGAGATAGCCAAATGAGCTATGTAAGATGTAATAATTTATTTTATTCCTGGTTATATAGTTGTATTATGACCTTTGTATCTTGATATTACATCTTAACTGTGGATGCTAGCTATTGATCCAGGGACTAGCATTGTAAACATAGGGATCTCTACCTTATTAAAGGTTGGGAACCTTACAGTTGGATCTTGAAATTCTCGCGCATGCATGTTTAATAAATGTATATCTTATGTCAGGTTTTGCTTTCTTTGATCCAATATATAGGGTATACTCCATCAAATCCTTAAATGGCTCAGATGTGCATGAAATTCAAATTTCATCTCTAAATATGCACTTATTGTTATGGAGTGTATCCTATGTGTTGTGGTTATTCTAACCACTTTGGACCCAATAAGTTTGGGGACCAAGATGTACTTGAATGTTGTTTTAGGTACATTGAAGATGCAATGGATGCTTGTCTCGTCAATAAGGAAAGTGTTGTCACCACATGATAATTGGAGCCAAGCTAGGATTATCTAAAAAATCTTATCTACTACATCATACCATTGCTATCTCGGTAACAAGTATCTTATTGTAGGTTGCATCTTGGCATGAATTTATTTGTTTGTAAATGTTCGATTCTTGCAATTATCTTTGAAAGACTTTTGTATCCTTATTGCTTATGTGAGTAATTTGAGATGATGCATATAATGGGGAGTATATAAAATCATGTTCATAATCACCAAATCCAAATATGCCTTCTAGCAATTTATTGCATATCAACTCCTCAAGGTACTCTCATGTGCAATATTGTTGAAATTGCATTAAATCATTCCTTTTGATACTTGTTGCCTTTCTCAAAGTATCCCAACTAGCATTAGTTCCCTTAGTGTTAGTTGTGATGGTTTTGAGATTTTTTTTTGTTTTTCTTTGGTGAAGTTAATTGATATACCATAAGATAAAATAGAGCCATGGGCTATATATGCACTTAAGCAAAATATCCTCTTTGGTATATCTTATGACTTCCGCTTGGATATCATGTATTATTTTTATTAACCTCTTATGTGTGGATGTTTCTTTGTGGATTATTCTCATGTTTTTCCCTTAGAAATTTATATACACGAGAGTGTTAATCTCTCGCCTTGATATGCTCGCTCTTTTCCGACCATCTCTCTTATCCTCTTGATTTTTAATGGTATTGGTATTTATGAGTGCTTGGTTTACTTTTATTGCATCTTCACGCACTCGTATCTCATATTTGGTTTCTCTTGGACTTAAGCTTGTATTGACAAGTGTATTGGTTCATATCTAATCCTTGTATCTTGGTTATGTTCTAAATAATATAGAGGGAGTGAGGATTCCATGTTTGTGCATATTGTATTCAAATGAAACAACTAATTTTTGCACGAACCTTGGGGAGCTTCCTTATTTCACTTAGAGCACTATTTGTCCATTTGATTATTTGGATCTTTTGATTACTTGCTTCATCCGTTCAAGTTCCTTCACCTTGTTATCCTTTTAGCAATCCTTGCTCCTCAATATAGTTTGATTTCCTCCAAGTGTTCGTCATTGGTTATGTGCATGTGATTTCACTCAAATTACGAGTAATGCACACCTTGTGTAGGAACTCATACTATATTGTCCTTCTAACCTTGTTATCCATTTTGGCACTTGTTGTCAATGGGGGAGAAGTTTAGAGGGTTTTAAGGGAAATGGTTTTCTACTTAAGATTGGTTTGTTCTTAAGTGTTTGCCTTTCATGCATCTCGTCTTTATTATGTTTTGCATGGTTGTATATATAGTGGAAACTCTCCCAAAGGTTATGCTTGACAATGTATGCAATGAAATTCAAGATCATCACACGTGCATATATTGTGGGGGAGTTTTCTCTATATATGTTGGTTCTACTCACATCTCCTGCATTAGTTATAGTTTATGTGAGTAGAATCGGTTTTGATATGGGATAGTATCTTTATGTCACTTAACCATATCAAATACAACCTCTTGTATACAACTTATTCTTGGATAAGCTGTGTACTTATTTCTAATATTCATTATATAAACCCTCTTGTTGTGATTGTCATCAATTACCAAAATGGGGGAGATTGAAAGGGTAATTGCCCCTATGTGTGGTTTTGGTGATTAATGACAATCCCTATGGACTAATGTTTTCATTGAGATTTATATGAAGGAATATTCCATAGGTCATGCTTATAGTCCATGTGTTGGATTCAAGTATGGATGCCATGAAGGTAAAGATATACCTTGATCTTGAGTATTGACATCAAAATCATAGAGTTGAAGAGAAGAATATGATGATCAAGATCTTGAGAGTGTGATCTCAATAGAAGAATTCAATATATGGCTCTAAGTCGATGTCATGATAGCCTCATTAGTTGAGCTATGGTTTACTAAGATTTAGAGAATGTAATCAAATGAAGAGTTCCTTATGTACCTCAAGATATTAAGATGGAGCACGAGAAGATACTTGGTTGACAAATACAAAGAGTGAAGAGTGATTTCAAGTTGGTCAACACATGAAGCATAAAGAATGTACCACATGGTATTGTGGTATGGTAAGCCTTGTCAATTATGCATCATGAACTAATCCATTATATATTTGCCTTTGCGTTTTCTATATGTACAGGTATATTTCCATGGGCATGCTTCAAAAAATGAAGATATTATATAGCCCATCAGAGGATGACATCAAGTGGTGATCGTCATCAAGGTTGAGAAGGGCAAGTTCAAGATAAGCATCTCGAGAAGATCATTTGCTTGAAGCTTGCCGTCCATATGGGTGATAATGGACATGTGAAGACATGTACTAATGAAGCTATACCATAATGGTGTATGGGGGGCAAATTAGGAGTCTTCACGAAGCAACAATGATCAAGTGTTGCATTCCGGCTTGGGTGGAGCTTGAAGCGTTGTCATCAAGATCAAGCGGTTTGCGCAAGGCAAAGGTATGGCCTTGCTAGGTTTTCCTTTTACTGGTCTCGGGGTGGTTGTTGGGAGACCGGGTTATAGGATAGATAGCCACACTATCAAGAGGGGCTTTCGGTTGTGTAACTTGATAACATCGTCATAGGAAGCTCAATCCTTTGCATACTTTGCATCTTCCTATTTTGTTGCTTCTTGGTGTTTCTCCATGTGAGGTTCTTGAGCTTGTTTCTAGCTCTTCAACAAGCCCAAGTTCATCTAAAACGGAATTCGTATGCATCTTCTATGGCGTTTTCGAGTTTGAAGGTTTTATCGGTTCTTATTTAGGGAGGCTTCTTACCTTTCTTCATTTGGTTCTATCCTCCTTTGTTGGGCTATGATGTTTCTCTGCACAATCTTTTAGAGCTTGTTGTCCTCGTCAAAGCAAGCCCAAGATCATCGAAATCGGAGTCCGGATGCAAAAGTTATTGCGTTTTCCGTGAAGTCAGTTTCATCCCGGTTGTGGATCCGGTTCAACCGGCTCCCAGACCGGGTGGTCCGGTGCCAGCACCGGAAAACCAAGATTCAACCGGGTTTCAACCGAGATTCAACCGGGATTTTCGGTTTTTCTATACCGAGTCTATCCGAGACTGTGTACTGACCCTTATCCCGGTTGAGATCCGGTTTTCTGGTCCAGGAACCGAACCATCCGGTTCTGGAGCCGGTCCAACCGAACTTTCAACCGGATTCACACAGTTTTCTCCCAACAGCCATATTTGCTTTCCACTATAAAAGGGGGTTCTTCTCCCAACGTTTGAGAGTGTTCTTGACCACGAAATTGACCTCCATTGTTGAACCTCTTGAGCTTGATTCCTCCCCCTTCCCTCCCATGATTCTTGCATATTTTTGAGGGCTTTGGAAGAGGAGATCTAGATCTACAATCTCCACCAACCAATTCCTCCTCTAAGTGAGGGGAACCCATTGGATCTAGATCTTGGAGTCATTGGTTGACTTCCACCATTGTTCTTCCTCTCTAATTCCTCCCTAGCACTTGTTGCTTTGGTGGGATTTGAGAGTGAAGGATTTGAGCACCCTTGGTGGTCTTGCTTTGCATTCTTGCATAAGTGTTGAGCTCTCCATTACGATTTGTTCGAGTGAGAGACCGTGAGCTTGTTACTCTTGGAGGGTGACCTCCTAGTTGGCTTGGCGGTTGGTGCCATGGTGTTCTCTTCGTGGAAGATTGTGAAGAGACCGGGGATTCTCCTTCGTGGAGATTGTGAAGTGGTTGTGGAGCTTGCCATCTCCGGAGTGGAGGAAAAGCTAGCCATAAGGAAAGGGCCTATTCCTTCGTGGGATAGACTCGGAGAAGAAGGTGAGCCTTTGTGGCGCGTGAGGAATCCTTCGTGGAACCTCACACCTCTCCAACGTGACGTAGCACCTTTCCCAAAGGTGGTGAACACGGGAATACATCTTCGTCTCCGCGTGCCTCGGTTATCTCTATATCCGAGCTTACTTTCCTTGTGATAGCCATCGAACTTGAAGTACTTATATCTTGCTTATCACTTGTGGTATATTTATCTTGTGCTATCTTGCTTAGCTTAATTTGTTGTTGGTGCACTTAGTTGAGCCTAGTGTATTTAGGTTTTGTGCTTGTAAAATAAACGTTAGTTTAATTCCGCATTCTATCAAGCCAAAACCGTAAATAGTTTTGAAATTTCCTATTCACCCCCCCTCTAGGCGACATCTCTATCCTTTCAAAAGTACAAGTGCAATGTTGAAAACGTTCCACATGATAGCATGGTTCTGCTAATTCCAACGTATAAGTGCAAGAATATACAACATAGATGACACAATGGTTCAAGTTTATTAGGGGCGAGAAATATAAGGTGTGCCATCAAGTTTGTGAGAGCTTTAATCACTAAGTTTTCACATAACATTTTTTTAATTAGAAGATAGATGAAAACAAGAATATACTTGGAATGGTATAACACACCATGCATAGGAGTTTATAGTGGACACTTTGGAATAACTTGGTTTCTTGGGGGTTGGAAGCATGAGTAGAGCTTACTCATACAAGTGGAGGCTAGCAAAAGACTAGGAGCGACCAACTAAGAGAGCAATAATGGCCATAATCATGCATAACTACAAAACATTACTAATCAAAGCATAAAGTGGTAGTACAAGTCAAGGAATAAATGATCATAGAGGCTATGGTGACTTGTTCATAGTCATTACATGGTGTGAGCATGTGCCAAGTCAACCCAAACAAAGCATCAAAGGAGAATACCACAATACTATGATTTTGTATGCTAAAACAACGCATTATTCCTTCAAGGCACATTAAGCAATCCTAATTGTTTGGAACAAGTCATGATACAGCAATAATCACTAAGCATAAGGTCAAAACAACATCTAGCATGCCATGCTAAAGTCTAAGTCTGTCGTGGTGGTATCACGGCATATGCCATGGGTAGGCTAAAGTTGGGGCCGATAGACGTGGAGGAATCTGGGGAGGGATGATGCAGTGAAGACTACACTCGTATGAACAAAGAGAAATATAACGTATCTAGGATTGATGATCTCATGTGGAGATAACACCTCTTTCTCTACATCTAATCTCTTATAATCTTGCCATACTTGTGGCTACAATCATGCTCCTTGAGCTGTATTTCCTATGCCTCTATCTAGATCTCTCTGTGAGAGTGGAGGAGGAAGAAGAAGGAGAGCTCCTAGTGAGCAGAGAGGAGAACAGCCCTTCGGGGCGTCCCTGGGAACGATCCCCCTGGTGCTCCTTATAAAGGGGAGCCCAGGGTACAAGACTTGTTCCCCACGCTTGGCATCTGTGTAGCATATTCCTGGCATCTTCTTAGATGCTCGGCATATGTCTTGGCATCTTTGGAGATGCCAGGGCATATTCCTTATCATATTCTTGGATGTCATGGGCATATTCCTTATTGCATGTGTCAGTCTGAGCCATGGGCGTCCCAAGACTGACACGGTACTTGTGGAGGTTATCCTGGCTCGATGGAGTGTTGTTGTGGTAGAGGTTGGGAGTACTCGTAGAGTCGAATGAGGGGACGCACGGGATGAAATAATAAGGCCCGGAGGGCTGAAACTCAGCCTGGAAGGTGGCAAACCTCGGCCCTAAGGCAATTTGATTCGGCCTGGGGATAAAGTGGCCCAGTCGGCTTAGCTAACGGGCCAACCGGGGTAGTAAAGGGCCCAGCCGGGTCATCTCTAATTCAGCCTGGGTGCGGGAGAAAAGGAAAGGGGCCTAGCCAGGTCAGTGGGAGCCCAGCCAGGCTCTTTTTATGTCGCCCCGCGGTTGGCGACGAAGGCCTGGTGGCGCAGTGGGTCGGCACCGATCCGATTCGGCCCACCCGGGGAAGCCGGGGGGTGTGCTCGATGCAGGAGCTTCCCCGCGGTGGGCCAAATTCGGCCCACCCCGAGGGATTGCCGACGCAGGCGGGGTCGCGATCGAGTGAGCTTGGCGGGAGTATCGGTGGCGACGTGGCTTGGTGGAGTCGACGGGAAGCTCGGCGGGAGTAGGTGAGTTAGAGGAGAGGAAGGCTGGCCGCAGGTCCATGGGCCGAACTTGGTGTATGTCGGCCCATCTAGGCGAGATATGATGGCCTGTCCGGGTTAATAGAGGTAATCCAGCTTTGGCAGGCCGAATTTGGTCTGCTGGAATATAATCTGAGGCCGAATTCAGTCTAATTCGGCCCAGAGAACCTTTTTGCCTTTTCTTTTAAGGTTGCTCATTTTGTGTCTTATTTCTTATTGTATTTATTCTTTATATCCTCATATTCTTTATAAAGATCTCCACTATTCTTTCCATCAACTCTGGGGTACTCGGGGGTACACCCCCGACAAAGTCACAGTCAAAGCAAGCTCCTCTTGCACTACTTAAGCAAGAACTTTCTACTCCTCTCTAACACCAATCAACTTATTTGCAACAACATGGCGAGAACGGGGGTCCAAACTACTTTATTCAAGGAAACTAAGCAAACAAACAAAAACTAAGACGCTCCAAGAAAAACACAACAGTGCATGAAACAATAAAAACGAAGTGTCTAGAAAGAACTGAGATTTTTATTGATGAAGAAGGGGATGCCTTGGGCATCCCCAAGCTTTGACGCTTGTACCTATTGAATATTTTTTTGGGTGACACGGGGTGGCATCCCCAAGCTTGAGCTTTTGTCCATTCTTCATCTCATTACATTATTCTTTCTCTACACCTGAAAAATTTCCTTCATACAAAACTTCACACAATCTTCATTAGCAACATTAGTGTATTCAAAAGATAATAGACCTTTGAGTTCAGCTTTAGAACATCAAAACTTTCACTAAAAATACAAGCTACTGTATCAATTCCCTCAAAAAGCTCAATTTCCCAAAAAGAACCCAAAAAGGAATCAATAAGAAGCAAATGCAAATAATGGTAGAAATCTGACAAAAAAGACCAGCAGGTAGAAACCGATTTTTAGAAGACCTTGTGTTGCTCAAATCAAAAAGTGTTGAACTAACTAAAGTTATCTAACATACTGGGAGATTTATTCAGAAAATATCAGCTTAATCCGACTTACAGAGATTTTACACGATTTTTTATGGTGGAGCACAAAAATCTGTTTCAGGATAGCAACTCCCCAAATGTTACTTCCCTCTCATTAGAGGTTATTCTTGACACAAAAAGCAAATAAAAAATATAAGGAGTGGTCATTACTGAAGTAATAACTTCCAAGACTCAAGAAAACATTTGGGTTATCTCCCGGTAAGTAGTTTTCTTTAACGCCTTTAAGTTAGGCACAAGAAGCAAGAATCAAGTATTTTCAAATGAAGAAGCATTAAGATCAATACTTGCAATCTCTTCAACTAGGAAAGGTATCTCATCCAAATGAGTTTTAGAGGATACCTTCTCATATCTCTTTGGTTCACTACTTTCATCAAAAGGGTTTTCAGGAACAATCCAATCAAAATTCTTTTCCAAGGCTTCATGCATTCCTACAAGTTTAAAAGGTATGGGTATCTTAATTTCCTCTCTGGCTTTGATTTTATCTAAAGTACCCATAATATCTACACATGATCCTAGCATATTAAAACATTCAAAGACCTTTTTGGCTTCCTTAGCAACATCATTGCACTCTTTTAGTAAAGTTTCAAGGATAAACTCTCTCTTTTGAGGACCCTCTTCTTCTTTTAGTTTAAGGAACAAAATTTGCATCATGAGGTTAAGGTTAATGTTGCGTGCAACAACACTTCGTTAGGAGACCCCAAGAGGAAGGTATGATCAAGGCATAACAATGCAATATTGTACACAAAGATCCCATGAGATTCGATTGGGCAACAACACATCTACAACCGTAGAGATTTCTGTCACTTCCCTTGATTAAGTAGAGGCATGAACCCACTATCTAGCGGAAATACCCCCTCTTGGAGTCACTAGCAACTACTTGGACAAGATTTCTACTAACAACGGAGAGCATGCAAGATCACAAACAACACAAACATGATATAATCAAATAGATAAAACATTAATCAATCTGACATAGTAATCTCAATATCCATCGGATCCCCGCAAACACAACATGCATGATTACAAATAGATTATATCTTGATCATGAACGGAGCTCACAAGATCTAGACATGAAAGCACAAGGAGGAGATACAACCATCTAGCTACTACATGGACCCGTAGTCCAAGGTGGAACTACTCACTCTTCATACCGGAGGCTGGCATGATGAAGAAGAAGGCCTTCGGGATGATCTCCCCTCTGGCAGGGTGCCAGGAAGAGCTTCAGATCCCCCCGATCTAGGGACGATGGTGGCGGCGGCTATAGACGGTTTCGTGGAATATTGATTGGGTGCTTAGGGTTTAGGCACCAGGGGCTTATTATAGGTGAAGAGGCGAGGCTGGGAGGCGGCTAGGGGGCCCACACCCTACCCGGGCGTGAGCCCACCCTAGGTCGCGCCGGGGGAGGTGTGGCCACCCTGTGGCGCCCCTCCGTCTCTCCTCTGGACTTCGTGTTCTCCTCGGTGAAATATTGACTTTATCTTTTGTCCCGTCCAATTCCGAGAATATTTCTGTCACATCCCAAGATTTTCCAAATCTTGTAATGTGAAAATAAATGAATAAAATAAAACTTTGTTTGATTTTCAGAGCCAGAAGAAACTTTTTGAATTCAATTGGAACTTCAAACCAATTTGGATCAAATAAATTCCTAAAGAGGTTTGAAGAGATAAACATTTAAATAGAGGAAATAAAATATTTTGGAATTACTATTTGAATCTTTTAAATAAAAGGATTTAGTTTCCAAAAGAAAAGGAAGGATTATAAAATAAAAAAATTATTTTATAGAGCCAAATTAAACCTTGGCCAAGCTTTTGAAATAAAAACATTTTGTTTTGATAAAAAATAGTAAAGGTTTTTTTAAATAAAATAATAAGGATTTAATATCCAAGTTTTGTTAATAAAGGTTATACTATTCTCCAAAACCTCAAAACTTGTTTGAAATAAGTTATTCCAAATATTTTGTATTTTCAAATAAGACCTACTGATTGGGTTTGAAAATATTTAGATTTCAAATAGAGATTTTATTAATAAAATCAAACCCTATTTGAATAATAAACCATGGTCCATTTTATTTAACTAATGAATGGAACCTAAAAAGATTTAAAATATTATTTCATTTTGGACTTTGGTTTATGTGTTAAAACAGAACCAAATTCAAATGAAAAGTTTGATGAATGTTTGTTTTGTTTGTTTGAATTGTTGTTTGGTTTTCAAAATAGAAAATGAGAACAGAAAAGGAAAAACAATTTGGAAGGAAAAAAAAATAGGAAATGTGCTCAGCCCAACCCAGCAGCCCAACAGGCCCAGCAAACAGCCCAGCTCCCCTCCCCGAAAGAAAACGGTTCGCGCCAACTCGCCAACCCACAGAGAGACTGACTGATGGACCCTCCCCTCCTTTCCTTTTTCCACTGCCAGGTAGACCCCACTCCTCCTGTTCTTCCTTCTCACCCGCGCGACTCCTTCTCCCTCCCCTCGACACCGTTCCTGCCGATGATTTCGCGGCCTTAATTCGCCTTAACGCGACCACCGTTACCCGCTTTGATCACGCAGGCTTAAACGCTCATGTCTCCTCTCCACTTCCCCTCTGTCGCCCCATCTCAACGCGCTCCCAGACGCCCCAATTCTTCCCCAAGCTCCTCTGTCTTCGACGACCTTCCTCGTTGAATTCCAGCCGAGCTTCGCCGCCCCTTGCCTCCCTGAGCACGCTAGCAGATTCCCCACTCCCAGACACATCTCCCTGTGCTCTTCATTCAACCGCGAGCACCCCAGAACACCGTCTTCGACAAGCTCTGACAATGCCGTCGTCTGTCTCGTCCCCGTCGAACTCCCTCGGTAAGCCTCGACCACCCCTAGCCTTTTCATGGATGCTCACATCATCTCCAGCTCAGTCCGCGTCTAACCGTACCATCCATCTGCCCTGGGGTGAACTGCAGCATCTCCCCGTCGTCAACCAGAGCCGCCAGACGCCGTTGCAAACTCCGGCGAGCAATTGCTGCAGTACCCGAGCGCCCCTTGTCAAGCCAACAGCACGTCGAGCATCACCACAGCCCTGCGATTCTGGTGAGCACTTCCCCTCCCCTCTTTGCTTCCTGTGGCCGTTGTAACGCCACCGCCTGGCCGTGCGCCGCCGCTAGCCACCGTCGGCGCCGCTCACTTTTGGTCAAGCGAATCAGTACCGTAGGATCTAGATTGAGCGAGCAGGATTAGATCATTTAACCGCGAAGGGGTACGAGTCCTGTGCCGCACGATTTGTTAGATCCAACGCACCGCAACACCGATCCGGCCGAACCGGTACCGTCCAACCAGAACGCGACGCGTGGCCAGTTTGTTTAAAACAGAATTTGAAAAACAGATTTGTTTGTGATTTTCAAACCTTTGTAACTTCCGATCCACACGTCCAAAATCTGCAAATTTGGTATCATTGGAATCAGTGGAACAAACCCTAGCCAACCATGCCCTTGGTTTAGCAAATAGTATCCATTAGAGTGTTTGTTTTTGCAGATACTTTTAAAGGCTTGTTTAGATTAGAAAAATGATTCAAAAATGTTTTTGGGGTTAAAACCTTTGCAAAATGGTTTGTTGTGATCTCACTGACCGTAGGAACCAACCCATGGATTTTAAAATGGTTTTTGTGAAAGTTTAGGAATAAAAACTTGATTTGGTCATTTCTAGCCATTTGAAAATAATGGTTTTGTTATGAAAATGGTTTTGAGTAAAAACTTTGGAGAAAATGTTTTGGACCAAACCTACTGACCATAAACACCAAGTTTTGGGAAACAACAACTTATTTGGTGAACCACTTAAAGTTGTTGCTTGATAAAAATATTTTCTCACCACATAAAATGTTGAATGGATTTAAAAGTGGTTTTTGGATAAAAACCTTTTGCAAATGACTTTGCCATTTTGGTAAATGACCACTTTGGACCTTACAAAGTTTAGAAGCCTAGTGGGTACCACCTTTGCAAATAGAACCATCCCTTGCATGCTTACATGCATAACTTAGAATTCCATTTGTTTTGTGTGTGTGAAATTGTTTGATTGACTTTGGTTTGGAATGCTAGTTGATATTGTGTATGCTTGATTGATTGTAGTGAAGTGTGAGACTAGCAAGGTCAAGGAGTGAACCACCATTCCCTACCAAAAAGGCAAGTTACACTATCATTCAAAGCCCTACTATTTTCATTATACTCAGTGGATTTTGAAACATGCATGAAAATAATTTTATACTTATGCTATGCTAATCCTAATAGGATACCCTATACATTCCTTAGTGAAAACAATGTAGTTGTTACATGCTTAGCCATGCTATATTTTGAAAAGAGATACATGTTGAGATTTACAAAGGTTGAGAAAGGACTTGTGTTTTACATAATAAAACAAGGACTCAATGAACCACCTAGGTGGAGGATACTTTGAATTTTGGAGAAGGTGGCAACAAAAGGAACCATGTCTATGGGAATCACTTTGTGTTGTGCTCCAAAAGAGAACCACCTAGGAAACTTAGAGATTGAACATGTTTCTCCAATTGTGTCTTTCGTGTGCAACCACATGCTATTATGGCTCTGGCTTATTCAACTACATTGGGAAGACCCATGCATTGTCTTCAGTTTACTGGACATGGGGATCTGGAATGCTTCATGGGTGCTGAAGACAAGCTAGCAATGGTGTATGGGAGGACCCTTTGGAAAGACTTCGTCACATTCTCAATCTGCCAGTACTCCATCTTGGTGAGTGCTAATCCAGTGGCCACTGGTGGCAAAAGGATGGGATTGTGACATGTGGGTAAAGTGTACTCCTTCTGCAGAAGATAATAAAATCTAAGTACTTAGCCGTGTCCCCGGATATGGACAATACTGAGCAACTAAAGTTTGAAGCTATGGGAGATCTCGACATTCTAATTTCTAAAAGAAAACTTTTAAGGACTTGATGCACTTGGGGTTACCAAGGAGCTCAAGAGACTTTGACAAAACTTGATGTACTTGGGGGTACCAAGGAACTCAAGAGATTTTGTTGAAAACATGAACACTTGGGGTTACCAAGGAACTCATGAGTTTTTATAAAACTTGATGCACTTGGGGTTACCAAGGAGCTCAAGGGATTTTTGACAAGGACTTGAACACTTGAGTTTCTACCAAGGAGTTCAAGGAACTTGGAAAAAGGAGATTTGACAAAGGACCAAAACCATTTTTAAAAGATAGGATAAAATACTGCTTTATGCAAATGAGCCTAAAACTCTACTTAGCCAAATATGCATGTAATGATAGGATCCACTCATCTTCAACAAAGTAGTGAAGCTTGCCAATATAATTCAAATGTATTGACCCTTGTGGCTGTAACTTGTAATGTTGCAGGTTTGATTGATTTTAGTGAAGATTGTTTGATTAGGATTACAAAGTCTACAACCAGCATTTGCCTGTGGCACTTTGAAGAAGAAGGACCCCATGCTTATAGTTATTCCGCTGCAATGTAAAGTAATAGCCAAATGAGCTATGTATTGATGTAATAAAATTATGTTATTCCTGGTTATAAAGTTATAATATGACCCTTGTTTCTTGATATTACATCTAAACTGTGGATGCTAGCTATTGGTCCAAGGACTAGCATTGTAAACGCAGGGGACACCACCTTATGTTAATAAAGGTTGGGACACTCCCTCTACAGATGGTATCAAAGCATTGTGTTGCCTGTAGGATTTGTAAACCTAGGATTGGACAAAATCCCTTAGAAAAAATAGGAGTTGTATTTGTTCCAAAACTTATTTGCCAACAATCTTGTAAACTCTTTCCCCAACCATTTTGATTTCAACTCTACATTTCTTCTATTTTCAACTTGATGGAAAAACCTACCCCATGGCCAAAGACTACACCATGTGCAAAGGACTTCCTCAACACTTTTCAACTCTAATGACTTCAACTTCTTCAACTCTAATGACTTCAACTTCTTCAACTCTAATGACTTCAACATCTTCAGCATATTCACCAAGGACTTCCAACTTGGATAACCTTAAAGACTACAAGTGAAACAAGGAAATCTTGCTCAAGATTTAGAGACTGAGGGAATGCAAAAGTTAGGAGAGATTCACATCACTAGAAGTCAAGGTAACCAAGAGTTTTTCCCAAAGAAACCATGATCTCATGTAGAGAAGAAGCAACTAGGAATGGTGGAAAGATCACAAGTGAACCATATAGATGGACCACCATATTTTAGTTAAGTCAAACACACCAACTCATGTGGTGTAACAAAAATATTTTGTTGCCTAAGTGTGTGCTTGAACTTGTTGTTTAGTGAAATATTTGGTTGTGATTGCATGCTCATTGCTTGTGTAAATTGTGATGTGTGTGATTAGGATTGATTCCTTAGAAAAACCTTTTGCCTATTCTAATCTTCCTTCAACCCAAACAGATGACTACTCCAAGAGACTCCAACATCAAGGTTGATGACACCAACACCAACCAAGAAGACAGCATGAAAGAGCTCATAGCAACTCAACACCAGTTGAACCAAGTGACAGCTCAGTTCATAGCCAACTCTAGTGGAGAAGATCCAGCCCTGCAAGGATTTTTGGAAACTCAAGGCCAACTGATGCTTAGGGTGACTGATCAAATGATCAAAATGGAAGAAAATTATCCCAAGAAAGTTTGTGACAACAAGGATGACAGAAATGTTATTCTAGATGGAGCCCCAACTTGCATTATTTGTGGAGACAAGGATCATACTTCCAGGGAGCATGGAGACCAATGCCCCAACTGTGAAGGGAAACATCCTGTTGGACAATGTCCTACTTCTCAAGCTACTTGCTACCTTTGTGAAGGAAACAACCATGTCCCTATCCCATGCCCCATCTACTCCATTGTGGAACAAAGGAAACAAGAAGGATCCAAGTCTACCAAGAAAGGAAAAGGACCACTTATACCTCCAAACAAGACAACCCAAGAAACAAAAGCAGGACATGAGCCTTGTGCAATGTCATAAATGTAAGGAAATGGGACACTACTCCAGTGGATGCCCAGAGAACAAGAAGAATAAAGAGATTGGCCAAGTGGTGTGCAACAACTGCAAAGAATTAGGCCACTATGTAGCAACTTGTCCACAAGAGCCACGTAAAGAACTCCAAGACATCCATTGTTTCAATTGCAAAAACCCAGGACATTATGCAAGCAACTGTCCAGAAAAGATGAAGAACAAGATCACCAAGCCTATGGAGAAACTCAACCTTGGCCCATGAGTCAAGCATGGAAACTAAGGACACAAAAGCAACTGTTTGCTTAGAGAAAGTTTTTCCCAGGATCCCAAGAAGGACACTATGTAATTTTTGTTTGAAATTTTTTAAGGGTGGTAGTACCCTAGTTGTTTTGAGCCTATTTGTAACCCTAGCCTTCCCAAATCTCGGGACGAGATTTATTTTAAGGGTGGTAGCCTGTCACATCCCAAGATTTTCCAAATCTTGTAATGTGAAAATAAATGAATAAAATAAAACTTTGTTTGATTTTCAGAGCCAGAAGAAACTTTTTGAATTCAGTTGGAACTTCAAACCAATTTGGATCAAATAAATTCCTAAAGAGGTTTGAAGAGATAAACATTTAAATAGAGGAAATAAAATATTTTGGAATTACTATTTGAATCTTTTAAATAAAAGGATTTAGTTTCCAAAAGAAAAGGAAGGATTATAAAATAAAAAAATTATTTTATAGAGCCAAATTAAACCTTGGCCAAGCTTTTGAAATAAAAACATTTTGTTTTGATAAAAAATAGTAAAGGTTTTTTTTTAAATAAAATAATAAGGATTTAAGATCCAAGTTTTGTTAATAAAGGTTATACTATTCTCCAAAACCTCAAAACTTGTTTGAAATAAGTTATTCCAAATATTTTGTATTTTCAAATAAGACCTACTGATTGGGTTTGAAAATATTTAGATTTCAAATAGAGATTTTATTAATAAAATCAAACCCTATTTGAATAATAAACCATGGTCCATTTTATTTAACTAATGAATGGAACCTAAAAAGATTTAAAATATTATTTCATTTTGGACTTTGGTTTATGTGTTAAAACAGAACCAAATTCAAATGAAAAGTTTGATGAATGTTTGTTTTGTTTGTTTGAATTGTTGTTTGGTTTTCAAAACAGAAAATGAGAACAGAAAAGGCAAAACAATTTGGAAGGAAAAAAATAGGAAATGTGCTCAGCCCAACCCAGCAGCCCAACAGGCCCAGCAAACAGCCTAGCTCCCTTCCTCGAAAGAAAATGGTTCGCACCAACTCACCAACCCACGGAGAGACTGACTGATGGACCCTCCCCTCCTTTCCTTTTTCCACTGCCAGGTAGACCCCACTCCTCTTGTTCTTCCTTCTCACCCGCGCGACTCCTTCTCCCTCCCCTCGACACCGTTCCTGCCGATGATTTCGCGGCCTTAATTCGCCTTAACACGACCACCGTTACCCGCTTTGATCACGCAGGCTTAAACGCTCATGTCTCCTCTCCACTTCCCCTTTGTCGCCCCATCTCAACGCGCTCCCAGACGCCCCAATTCTTCCCCAAGCTCCTCTGTCTCCGACGACCTTCCTCGTCAAATTCCAGCCGAGCTTCGCCGCCCCTTGCCTCCTTGAGCACGCTAGCAGATTCCCCACTCCCAGACACATCTCCCTGTGCTCTTCGTTCAACCGCGGGCGCCCCAGAACACCGTCTTCGACAAGCTCTGACAACGCTGCCGTCTGTCTCGTCCCCGTCGAACTCCCCCGGTAAGCCTCGACCACCCCTAGCCTTTCCATGGATGCTCACATCATCTCCAGCTCAGCCCGCGTCTAACCGTACCATCCATCTGCCCTGGGGTGAACTGCAGCATCTCCTCGTCGTCAACCAGAGCCGCCAGACGCCGTTGCAAACTCCGGCGAGCAATTGCTGCAGTACCCGAGCACCCCTTGTCAAGCCAACAGCACGTCGAGCATCACCACAGCCCTGCGATTCTGGTGAGCACTTCCCCTCCCCTCTTTGCTTCCTGTAGCCGCTGTAACGCCACCGCCTGGCAGTGCGCCGCCGCTAGCCACCGTCGGCGCCGCTCACTTTTGGTCAAGCGAATCAGTACCGTAGGATCTAGATTGAGCGAGCAGGATTAGATCATTTAACCGCGAAGGGGTACGAGTCCTGTGCCGCACGATTTGTTAGATCCAACGCACCGCAACACCGATCCGGCCGAACCGGTACCGTCCAACCAGAACGCGACGCGTGGCCAGTTTGTTTAAAACAGAATTTGAAAAACAGATTTGTTTGTGATTTTCAAACCTTTGTAACTTCCGATCCACACGTCCAAAATCTGCAAATTTGGTATCATTGGAATCAGTGGAACAAACTCTAGCCAACCATACCCTTGGTTTAGCAAATAGTATCCATTAGAGTGTTTGTTTTTGCAGATACTTTTGAAGGCTTGTTTAGATTAGAAAAATGATTCAAAAATGTTTTTGGGGTTAAAACCTTTGCAAAATGGTTTGTTGTGATCTCACTGACCGTAGGAACCAACCCATGGATTTTAAAATGGTTTTTGTGAAAGTTTAGGAATAAAAACTTGATTTGGTCATTTCTAGCCATTTGAAAATAATGGTTTTGTTATGAAAATGGTTTTGAGTAAAAACTTTGGAGAAAATGTTTTGGACCAAACCTACTGACCATAAACACCAAGTTTTGGGAAACAACAACTTATTTGGTGAACCACTTAAAGTTGTTGCTTGATAAAAATATTTTCTCACCACATAAAATGTTGAATGGATTTAAAAGTGGTTTTTGGATAAAAACCTTTTGCAAATGACTTTGCCATTTTGGTAAATGACCACTTTGGACCTTACAAAGTTTAGAAGCCTAGTGGGTACCACCTTTGCAAATAGAACCATCCCTTGCATGCTTACATGCATAACTTAGAATTCCATTTGTTTTGTGCGTGTGAAATTGTTTGATTGACTTTGGTTTGGAATGCTAGTTGATATTGTGTATGCTTGATTGATTGTAGTGAAGTGTGAGACTAGCAAGGTCAAGGAGTGAACCACCATTCCCTACCAAAAAGGCAAGTTACACTATCATTCAAAGCCCTACTATTTTCATTATACTCAGTGGATTTTGAAACATGCATGAAAATAATTTTATACTTATGCTATGCTAATCCTAATAGGATACCCTATACATTCCTTAGTGAAAACAATGTAGTTGTTACATGCTTAGCCATGCTATATTTTGAAAAGAGATACATGTTGAGATTTACAAAGGTTGAGAAAGGACTTGTGTTTTACATAATAAAACAAGGACTCAATGAACCACCTAGGTGGAGGATACTTTGAATTTTGGAGAAGGTGGCAACAAAAGGAACCATGTCTATGGGAATCACTTTGTGTTGTGCTCCAAAAGAGAACCACCTAGGAAACTTAGAGATTGAACATGTTTCTCCAATTGTGTCTTTCGTGTGCAACCACATGCTATTATGGCTCTGGCTTATTCAACTACATTGGGAAGACCCATGCATTGTCTTCAGTTTACTGGACATGGGGATCTGGAATGCTTCATGGGTGCTGAAGACAAGCTAGCAATGGTGTATGGGAGGACCCTTTGGAAAGACTTCGTCACATTCTCAATCTGCCAGTACTCCATCTTGGTGAGTGCTAATCCAGTGGCCACTGGTGGCAAAAGGATGGGATTGTGACATGTGGGTAAAGTGTACTCCTTCTGCAGAAGATAATAAAATCTAAGTACTTAGTCGTGTCCCCGGATATGGACAATACTGAGCAACTAAAGTTTGAAGCTATGGGAGATCTCGACATTCTAATTTCTAAAAGAAAACTTTTAAGGACTTGATGCACTTGGGGTTACCAAGGAGCTCAAGAGACTTTGACAAAACTTGATGTACTTGGGGGTACCAAGGAACTCAAGAGATTTTGTTGAAAACATGAACACTTGGGGTTACCAAGGAACTCATGAGTTTTTATAAAACTTGATGCACTTGGGGTTACCAAGGAGCTCAAGGGATTTTTGACAAGGACTTGAACACTTGAGTTTCTACCAAGGAGTTCAAGGAACTTGGAAAAAGGAGATTTGACAAAGGACCAAAACCATTTTTAAAAGATAGGATAAAATACTGCTTTATGCAAATGAGCCTAAAACTCTACTTAGCCAAATATGCATGTAATGATAGGATCCACTCATCTTCAACAAAGTAGTGAAGCTTGCCAATATAATTCAAATGTATTGACCCTTGTGGCTGTAACTTGTAATGTTGCAGGTTTGATTGATTTTAGTGAAGATTGTTTGATTAGGATTACAAAGTCTACAACCAGCATTTGCCTGTGGCACTTTGAAGAAGAAGGACCCCATGCTTATAGTTATTCCGCTGCAATGTAAAGTAATAGCCAAATGAGCTATGTATTGATGTAATAAAATTATGTTATTCCTGGTTATAAAGTTATAATATGACCCTTGTTTCTTGATATTACATCTAAACTGTGGATGCTAGCTATTGGTCCAAGGACTAGCATTGTAAACGCATGGGACACCACCTTATGTTAATAAAGGTTGGGACACTCCCTCTACAATTTCCTTACTAGCTTTTCTGGAACCAAAAACAGCAGAAAACATGCAACTGGCACTGTGGCAACTTGTTAATAGGTTAGTACTAGAAAACATATAAAAAGCACCTCAAAGTGTGGACAAAACAAAGCAAAGTAGATACTAAACAAGCATGGAACATCAAAAATTATAGATACGTTTCCGACGTATTAGTTAACAAACCTAGCCTCCAACATGTGAACTAAAGCAGTTGCAGCAATTTTATAATTAGGAGCAAGTTCTGCTATGGATCTATCCTCAATATCCTCATGTTTGCTAACATGATTAAAGAATTCTTCAATATTTTCTTTCCCAATTATAGAGCCACTGCCTATTGAAATGTCTTTCAAGGTGAACTTGGGAATCAACATGGTGAGCTAGAGCAAGGTGACAACTAGACTAGGAATTATTATTTTTATGTTGTTTGATAAGAGAAAGCAAACCAAACTAAACTATTTTTTTGGAGTTTTTGATAAAAAGAGGCAAACAAAACCAAGCAAAAGAAACTAAGCAAAACAAAAACAAAGTAAAGTGAAAGGTTGTGAAGGGCTCCCCTTGTGAAGACGTCCTTAGCCTCCCCGGCAGTGGCGCCAAAAAACAGCTTGACGCGCTCAGATTAATGTAGAGCTTTGTTGGGAGACCCCAAGAGGAAGGTATGATGAGCACAACAGCAAGTCTCCCCTTAGAAAGAAACCAATGTTATCGAACCGGTAGGAGGAAGGAAATGACTCAAAGGTGTTGCTAGCAACTTGCAAACCTGCACAACACAAACTCAAGACTTTGCCCCAACGAATAGTGAGGTTGTCAATCTCACCGGTTTGCTGAAAACAAAGGGTTAATTGTATGGTGTGGAAGGTAATGGTGGTTTGCAGAAGGGAAACAATAACAGTGGAAGATGTATCAATGGTAAAGATTGGACCGGGGTCCATAGTTCAATAGAGGTGTTCTCCTTAGATAAACAAACATGACATGCTGGGTAAACAAATTACAATAGCTCAATTGACAAGACTGAGCAAAGCATAACAATGCAATACTAGACATTCATGATCCTATGAGATTCGATTGGGCAATACAACAAGATACATAGACCGCCATCCAACTGCATCTATGACTAGTAATCCACCTTCTGGTTATTCTCCGAACCCCATCCAGTATTAAGTTGCAAGCAACGGATAGCTGCTTTAAGAAAAGCGTGTAAGGTAAACAATCCACTTGTTCCATGAACAAGAGACCGTTGTTTTCTCCCTAGTGGCAACAACACATCTACAACCTTAGAGATTTCTGTCACTTCCCTTAGATTAAATAGAGGCATGAACCCACTATCGAGCATAAATACCCCCTCTTGGAGTCACTAGCATCTACTTGGCCAAGATAGCTACTAGAAATAGAGAGCATGCAAGATCTCAAACAACACAAACAAGATAGAGTCAATAAGACAAAACCATTAATCATTCTGACATAGTAATCTCAATATCCATCGGACCCCCGCAAACACAACATGCATGATTACAAATATATGATCTTGATCATGAACGGAGCTCACAAGATCTAAACATGGTAGCACAAAGGAGGAGATACAACCATCTAGCTACTACATGGACTCGTAGTCCAAGGTGGAACTACTCATACTTCATATCGGAGGCTGGCATGATGAAGAAGAAGTCCTCTGGGATGATCTCCCCTCCGGCAGGGTGCCGGGAAGAGCTTCAGATCCCCCCGATCTAGGGACGATGGTGGCGGCGGCTACAGACAGTTTTGTGGAATATTGATTGGGTACTTAGGGTTTTGGTGTCGGGGCTTATTATAGGCGAAGAAGCAAGGCAGGGGGGAAGCTAGGGCGGCCGCACCCCCCGAGGCGTTGGCCGGGCCTAGCCGCGCAGCCAAGAGGTGTGGCCCCCTGGTGGCTCGCCTCCGTCTTATATTCTGGCTCCGTATTCCCCGCGGTAAAATATTGACTTTGGCTTTTGTCCCGTCCAATTCCGAGAATATTGATTTTCTACCTTTTCTGGAACCAAAAACAGAAGAAAATAGGCAACTAGAACTGTGGCATCTTGTTAATAGGTTAGTCCAGAAAAACATATAAAACACCTCAAAGTGTAGACAAAGCAAAGCAAAGTAGATACTAAACAAGCATGGAACATCAAAAATTATAGATACGTTTTCGACGTATCAGCTTTATCAGCCAAATACTTGCTGCAGTTCCTCTTGCAGTGGCCATCCACCTTGTAGTAGAAGCAAGTGGATCCGGCTGAAGGAGATGGATTAGTCCCTGAGGAAGCGCTTGGGACCGGGTCCTGAGCCTGCTTTCCTCCCGACTTAGCCTTCTTCTTAGTCCAAGAACTCTTCTTGAACTTAGCCTTATTCTATACCAGCAACACTTGACTGGCACCCTTCTTGCGATACGCCTCTGTCTGATTGAGCATCCCATGCAATTCAGTGAGCTTCTTATCCATACCATGCATCTGGTAGTTCGAAATGAACTGCCCATATGCACTAGGAAGAGAGTTTAGAATTATATCCGTAGCGAACTCTTCGCTAATGGGGTAGCCAAGCCTTTCCAGAGACTGCACATAACCAACCATTTTGATCACATGTAGACTCAGTGGATCACCATTTTGATCGTAGTGTTTTTGTTTCGATCTGTTTCTGTCGGGCAAATTCTCAGTTTTGGAGCTACAATGTCTTCTTCTGGATCACCCATAGCGGATTTCTCTATGGATGTCCTCAACCCATACATGTATGAGTTGAAGATCCATCCCAGGGAGTTGATTCTCAAAGATGGGAAGGTACAGATGAAAGAAGTTCAAGTCCCCAAGGGAGAAGTAAGTCTGGAAGACAAGATGGAAGCATTGGAGCAGGAGGTTTTCAGGTACAAGAAGATGGCGGAACGTGAAGTGGATGTCATTCACAAGATAAGTTCAGAACTCATCGACAAACATGAGGAGGAGGTGTCTGAGCTCCGAGAAGAAATCTTCTCGCTTCGTCAGACCACCAACCAATTACAAGCAGAGCTCTACGACATACAAAATCAAAACTGTGAGTATGAGGCTAGATTTGATCGCATAAGCTCCGCTGCTAGTTTCAGGATTGCGGAGACAAGGACATCCTTTTTTGATGGGGAACCTTTGCCTTGGAAGTTTTATGATGACAAGAGAACACCGCCACCGCCAAAGGAGTAATTCATCATCAGGTTTGGCATCCCCTTGGCTTGTTCCAAGCTTGGGGGAGTGTCGCGGTATCACAATCATTATCTATTATCTTTTACCTTTTTAGTGGATTCATATCTTTGGTAGATAAGTTATCTTATAGTTTGGTTTGCATGTGGAAGTATCTCTCCTTTAATTGATTATCTATGTATCCCTTGGTGTGAGTGCCTTTATTGGAATATTAATGAGAAGTTTAATCTTCTACTTTTTGCACTTCTTATTTTAGTTTGTGATCTCTACTATATGATGGATCTTGTTGATCAGTATTGGCATCACTTTGGGATCATCAAGTGGATCTAAATTGGTTTTGGCAAACTGAGTTCTGGTCAGAAGCAATACTTTTCAAGGTTTGAAAGAAAAAGAGAAAAACTTACAGGTATTTTGTATCATTTATTTTCTTTCTTGTTGGCTCATAAGCTTAGTATTCTTTATTTAAGATCTTTTGTGTCTTCAAGGAAGATTGCATGTTTGGCTTTATTACTTGTATGTTTTCTTGTTTATTTCAACTCTCTTGCTTGCTACCTAGCCTTGCTAGCCAAAAACCTGTTTTGAGAAGGCATACTTCTCATGTTTCCAATCCCTTTGAACCAAAACCTTTGCCATTTGTGTCCACCATATCTACCTTGTAGCTATTGCTATTCCAAGCAAATTCTCAAGCTTCATCTACCTTTCGAATTAAAAAGTATTTTTTATGTGAAAACTAGTTAGTAAAGCTCTCACGAACTTGATGTCACACCATATTTTCTTGCCCCTAATAGACTTGAACCATTGTGCCATCGAAGTTGTATATGCTTGCATCTATACGTTGGAATTAGCAGAACCGTGCTGTCATGGGGAACGCTTTCAACATTGCACCTGTACTTTGTACTCAGTTGATATCGTGCTCTTTTGTCTATGGATGTCAACAATGTGAAATAAAGAGGGAACTTGTAAGTCCAAAGAGTCTGTATTTTGTGTTAGAGAAACACCTAGACCGCTAGCCGAAGCCATGCCTAATCATGGTGGAAACTTGCAGCATCACCATAGTGAGCTATCTATGAAGCGTCCTCAATAAAAATCTATGCACATAGTAAATAAAAAGATCGTTGAGATGCTCATTGTCTGCTTGCCTTGTCATTTTGGTTATGGGAAAGCTACCATGTGCAAGGGGTACCCGTTGGCGGTTCTCTATGATACGCATGTACTTACAATGATAATAACTTACCGATAACTGAAGCTGAGTAGCATGAGGAGTGGCCCTCATATTCAAGGGACATGAGATTGCCAACTTATATTTCGTCAAGCATATACTCCATCATTATGCACTTTAACCTTAATCATCTCACGATGCCTATGATAGGGCAATGAGGGCTCAAAGCTAGTAAGTACCATAATCTTTTGGAAGCTCTTTAGGACTTGTAATCCCTGCTTCCCTCTATAAAGGGACCCTTCTCCTAGTTACCAAGTTGAGTCAACCTACTTCCTCTCTATATCCAGCAAGCATTTGAGTTGTTGTGTTTCAAGCATTCATATGGTGATTTATTCAATCATGTTCTTTATCTTCCTTGTTTGCACAAAACTCTTATTTTTTGAGTATTACTTTGAAAGCCTTCGTTGTGAAAAACCTTTTTGAGCAAAGAGTGCTCCTGTTATAAAACTTCTACAAAAATCTTTTTGTGAAACTGTTTGCTAGCTGTTCCCTGACCAAGAACAAGAGTTTGCCAATTCCAATTATGATTTATCTTTATGCATCTCTATTGTGACTGTTGTACTTGTTGCAAGCTAACTTATATAATGGTGAGTTGCTTGCTTCTATGGGTTGTGCAATGGTAAGTGTGATGCTTCTTATCTGTATTCTTTTATCGACACTTCACTCCATAAACCTGTGGACATGTTTACTGAGCTCAGTTTTCGCTTGGGGACAAGCGAAGGTCTAAGATTGGGGGGAGTTGATACGTCCAATTGGCATCATCATTCTATATCACAATTTGCCTCTATTCATTGATATATGTCTTATTATGAGGTATTACTTATGTCTTTTCCACTGTTTTTGCATGTTGGATGATTCTTGGAGGATGGACTCCCGGAGT
Source organism: Avena sativa (assembly GCA_916181665.1). Taxonomy (NCBI): domain Eukaryota; kingdom Viridiplantae; phylum Streptophyta; class Magnoliopsida; order Poales; family Poaceae; genus Avena; species Avena sativa. The sequence goes on from OV702293.1 coordinate 429,437,267, forward strand.
CTGGATTCTGATGGAAAAGGAGGTGTTTTGATCCAATTTCGTGAAGATCAGAAAAATACCAAAAAAATATGGGAAAATTATATTTTCCCGGAAGACTGAGGAAGCCAAAAGGGGAGGAGAAGAAGGGCCACAGGGGGCCCACGCCCCCTAGGTGTGGGCCCACCTGACCACGCGCCTAGGGCAGGTGTGGCCCACCTGCCTAGCCTCCGACTTTGCCCTCTCGCCTATATCTTCCCCACGGAACCCTAATACCATGGGAGCAACCACAGATTGATTTCCGCCGCCTCTGCGGGGCGGAAAACACCGAGAGAGAAATATCTCTCCGGCAGACAGATTTCTGCCGGGGAAATTCCTTCGTGGAGAGGGAAGATCATCGCCATCAACATCGTCATCAAGATAGGCTTCGTCAGGATCATCATCATCATCCACACCATCATCTCCACCAGCATCATCATCACCACTCCATCCCGCTGTAACAATTGTGTTGGATATTGCTTTAGTTCTTAGGGGAAACTTTCCCGGTGTTAATTACTATTGTAGTTGATGCTTGTGAGTGGAACCATTGGATTATTGTTTATGTTTAGATTGTTATCCATTATCATATCATCTTTGATCTTGATCCATATGATGTCTTGTGACTAGTTCGTTTAGTTCTTGAGGACATGGGAGAAGTCATGTTGTTATTAGTGGATCTGTGTTGAGTTATTATTCAATGGTTTAGTATTTAAGTTGTGGTGCTATTCTTCTAGTGGTGTCATGTGAACGTCGACTACATGATACTTCACCATTTATGGGCCTAGGGGAATGAAGGAAATATGCCCTAGAGGCAATCATAGAGATGATTATATTTCTTATGTATCCATGAGTTATTTTATTGTTCCTTGAATATCCATATCAGGCAACTTGTATTGATTGGCAATTATGTGAATTGTTTGTGAAACTCTTTACTTGTATGGTTATTTAATAGTTGTCCCTAGTCGGATTTCATGTGAGGACACATGTGGATATTAGACTAGCACATCGATTGGTTGATGACTATGTTTCGCAAGTCATAGACATGGAGATGTCAAACCAATGATGTGGACACATGTTATGAACATGGGGTTGGACTGGCCAAACTTGAGACTGGCAATTAGTTGCAGCTCTCTCTCTCTAAACATCGTGTACGTTTTGTCCTTAGACCTGAGATTGTCGCATGTACTTGAGATGTGGATCGACATACTTTGGGCTATTAGACGCTACTCCGTAACTGGGTAGTTATAAAGGTAGCTTCCGGGTTTGTCCTGAAGCATGCTGCAAGGCATGGTCAATCAAGATGGGATTTGCCCCACTCTACTTGAGAGAGATATCTCTGGGCCCCTCAAGTGATCGGATCCAGAAATGCATGGCCGTGCTACATATGGTTAAGAGTTAACCTAGTAAAGGGATTCCGAATCACAGTATCGAGAAAGGGAGGTCAGCTTGGAGCTAGACCAAATATCATGAGGCAAAGGGAAAGACATGTACTAAACCTTGTGATGGTTCATCCGATATGATCTTTGTATGCATTTAGGAGTTGGCACGTCTTGCTAGAGGCCGCTACCAACTATTGACAGAATAAGTGTATTCGTATCATGTCTATACGTATATGAACCTATAGGCTCACACACTTAAGGGGCTGGAAGCCTAATGAGGATTGGATCCGAATTAGACCAGGCTTAGGCTACTAATGGGCTGCTAATGTAGAAGCCCACTAGGGACGCCTATATAATAGAGGGTGGGGCATGCTGACCAGGGTTAGACGATTTCCACCCAGCCACCACTCCTCACGCCTGTGTTGCACGCGCGGACCTAGCAGTCCAACGTCTGACGCTTCCACCCTGTACGTGTGGATACCTCGGAGGCGCTGCATCTATAGCGCTTGGACGAGCCGCGCAAGGGGAGCTGCTCGTGGGATGAGAACGAGGAGGATACATAAATCGTCTACACTGCCTCGACGCACTTCATCAAGTTCCGTAACTGCGCGTCTAGTGGTAATCCCGTGATCTATGACAATAGTAATCTTGGTTTACGCGGTAGAAAATTTTGATTTGTTCTAGTGTAGCCTACCCGTATCCCTTCAGGGAATGCATTGTGTATTTGGATACTAATTGTGGGGTTGCCGGAGTGACAAAAATCTGAACCCCTGTTAGGACACCATTGCATAAAGGAGAATAGGATCTCAGAGTTTAAGGCCGTGGTTAGGTTTATACCTTAATTACTTTCCTGTAGTTGCGGAAGCTTGCAGGGGGTTTAATCACAAGTATGTATTAGTCCAAGTAATGTCGGTACATTAGCACAGGTTCACCCACACAACACTTACAACACTAAAGAAGAGCACTCAACTATTTGAAGCGAAAGCACTTGACATAATTCCCATGTGTCCTCGAGAACGTTTGGTCCTTATAAGTATTCCACCGGCTTGTCCTTTGCTAAGAAAGGATTGGGCCACTTGTTGCGTTTGTTCTTTATTACTTGCTCTTTGTTTTGTTGCCTTATTAGAAAACCACTAAAAATCCGTTTGCTAGGTATTTACAGATATTTCTTCCTCCATACCACTAGTCAACACCTTCTACTCCTCGTTGGGATCGACACTCCTATTTATCGAAAGTACTGCGATACACCCCCTATACTTGTGGGTCATCACACGTGTAGGGTTGGATCTGGGGTGCGCGCTAGGGCTTCTGGATCAATGGCTCGTGTGTGTTGTCTTCCTATTTTAATATCGTGGGTAAACAATGATTTTCTTTTACCCCTTTGCCATTTGCTCATCGCCATTGCCTTAATTTTCATGATCACTGCTTCTCTCCACCATGCGCTGGAAGTTCTTCGTTCTTTTCCCTCTTATTTTCTTTGCGCACACCGCCGCACTCGACACCGTGCGATGGGCAAGCCGAAGAAGACCGCCACCGGCAGTAAGAAGACCGCCGCGACCACCCGCATCACGGACGGCGGGTGGAGGCGCACAGAGATGCACGACGGGGATTTGCGCAAGCTACGCAATTCTGGGTTGATCCCCCAGAACAAGGAGGACGCCATCCTCCCTAGTGATGAGGTAATCCCCCGCCCACCCTAAGGGTTTCGGGTGATGTTTTTTTCATTTGTCATCCGCGGTCTCTCTCTCCCCGTTCACGATTTCCTTCGTGGGCTCCTCTTCTCCTATGGGATTTAGTTGCATCACCTGTCTCCCAATTCTCTTCTCCACATTGCTTGTTTTATCACTCTTTGCGAGTGCTGGCTCGGTATCGAGCCGCACTTTGGCCTCTTCCGGAAGCTCTATTACGTGAAGAGGCAGTCCGGCGTCGGCGGAGTCTATCCGCTCGGCGGCTGCCTCATTTTCATCCGCTCTTCCATCCATTTTTTCTCCTTTTCTATCTGCGAGTCCGTCCAGCAATGGCGCCAAAAGTGGTTCTACATCCGTGATGCTAAACTGTACGGTCAGCAATATGGGCTTGCCCCCTTCGATTCCTCCTAGCAGATCATCCGAAAGAGATCGTGGAAGAACCACATCCTGGAAGGTGAATCCGAAGAGGTGGAGAGGCTCTACCAGCAGGTGGAGGCTCTTCAGCTGGTGCCAGGCAAAGAGATCAATGGTGTCAACATCATCTGCACCTTCCTCAAGCGCCGGGTGCAGCCGCTCCAAGCGAGGGTGCATCCGATGTTTCTCTACGCCGACTCTAGCGATCCGACGAGGGTATCATCCGAAGAATTGTCTTCGGGTGACCCGGATAGAGCTCTACGTCCCCTGCTGAAGGCCAAGGCCGACGAGGACCTCCCGGGGAAGTCGTTGACCACCCCTTTTAGCGCCAAGAAAGTGATTTCCCAGGTGATACTTGTTCGTGCGCGTAGAGCTTTTTCCAAGTGTTTGCTGTTTGCTGCTGTTATTTATCTTGTTTCCCTTTTCCTTCCGCTTGCAGTGCCTCCAGGTAAAGGGGTCTATGCCTCCTTTGCCTGAGAAGTATACGGAGGTGCCGGACAATGAGGAGGTGGACTCCGAGTCCGAGCTTCCTCCGGCGCAGTCTCGGAGCCTAGAAGCCCCTGAGCCGAGTGAAGGGCGAACCCGAAAGCACTCCCGGAGCGAGTCTTCGGATGCATCTACCCCGCCAACTCCAAGGGGTCCATCCTTCCTCGAGCGGAATGGCGAGGATGATGGTGCGTCTTCTGCACATTTTCCTGCCGTGCCTCTTCGAGAGATTACGTGGTTGTAAGCTAGGATTTATATGATTTCTAGCTGTTGTAAGCTAGGAAAATGATTACGTGGTGATGATTTCTTGTACTGCGTAGATTCAATAGTGAAATGCCACTGTGATGCCTCCTTTAGGATGGAACACAGTGGTTTTCCACTAATGGATCTGCTAGACTTGCCAAGTAGGTGTGGAAAAATGATATCCTCTAGTTTGGATGATCTAGATGTAAAATCTTAATATGTGATCTTGGTCAATGATGTATAAAGCTGATACTCAGATCTTTGAATGGATGAATTGATTCCTGGTGACCATCACTTAAGAAAATGATTTAGATTGCTTAAGATTTTATAAAGTTGATGCTTTGATTTATTGGCTATGTCCTATATGCAAGATTTGTAACTTTTCTAGATGATCTGGCTGCTATGGTACCTCTTTGGAGGATGCACAGTTGTCAAGATCAACTATATGATCTGCTAAAATATACTTGACTAAGATTTAGTCCAACCCTTGCCTATGATGTGGTTCTGAGGCCAGATGTAAAATAAGAACAAATACTTGTGGGCTTTTAACAGCTCTAGGAGAACTTAGTGTAGCACTTCTACACTATACTGACAGCTCCCTCTTACCCAAAATCCATCTTGGAAAAAAATAGGAGAACAATTGATATTAAATACTTTGGTTGTCTTAGAGATGAATAACAACCTGACGTTGAGCAGTATATGCTGATGCTTGGTGTGTCCTAAATTGATCTTGAGTAGCTCTTCCTAATGTTGTGGTTTTGATCTAGTTGACCTTCTCCTCCCTGATCTGCTACTGGCCTCCTTCTTGATATTCTCCTCCTTCTCCTCCTGATATTGTTTGATCCTGACCTACATATGGATGGCTCATTGAAGCAACCAGATTGTTAGGAGTACAGGATTGAAACTAAGGTGGTTGATATGTGTTAGTTGTATTGGCTGTTTCTTACTATGGTGAAGAGATTTCAGCATGGCACTCCCTCTGGTACGGCTGTGTACTTATCTCTCTCTCATAGTGCCTCCTGTGTTGACAGCACATAGGTATGCATGTGTGTCTGAGCTATGTGGTTGCTTGTTGTGGTGTTATGGATCAGATCAAGTTAAAATATCTTGATATTTGATGATGATTTTACTATTTGACTTATACCTTTTACTAAATTGGTGAAATTTGCCCCTCTGCCTGTGAGGTTGTACTGAGACAAATAATATACTAATAAGATCAGATACTCCTTTAGTGAAACTTGCCCCCATTTTAATATGCTCAATGATGTGACAAAACAGTGCATCTCACTGTTACTACTGAGAGTACTAAAACTAACCCTTAATTCCTTTATACTATATATTGTTTACTTTATGATTTTACAGGAACAAGATCAGGAAATGAGAAGATGTGAAGATGGAGATTAGTTTTAGGATTTTCCTTTTTATTCAATTTTGTAATCTTATTTTCTGTCTGACAATAATGCAAAGATATTGTAATATATTAATTTATCTTATTATAATTGTATCCATCTCTTATTATTCCTTTACTGTAAAAGGATAATGTAATTTATGTATATATTCTTTTAATAAAGAATTCTTCTGTTTGTTGAATTATTGTAATTTTCCATTTTCTTTATTCACTTATTTGTTTCATTGTAATATTCCTTGATTCTTTTATTGTAAAAGAACATTGTAATGTTGGTTTTTAATAATCCTTATACTTTTATTTATAATACTTGTATTTGTATTATTATGAATACTTATTTATAAATCAAATTTCTCCCCTCATAACTCAACAAAACAATAGAGGTCATGTCAAAATTCATCCCACTCTTTTTTTGATGACACTAAACCTAATTCATTGGAGTGAGAATTCTGATCACTCTAGTCTTTTAATTTGGTGAAAATTTTACCCAGATTTTCAGATGCATGCATGCAGATGAACAAAATCCTAAATCTACCCTTCGTTTAGTCCTAAATGCTGGGATGTTACAGACTTCCCCCCTTAAATTAAACTTCGTCCCGAAGTTTGTGGTTTCTTATTGAAGAAGGTTTCGAATAGTCTCGTCCTGAGTTTTCTTCTTTCCTCCCAGTTTCTTGTCTTTCCAAAGTGATGTTTTTAATAAACTCGACACTCCTTGAGTTTACTTTCAAGCTTGATTCGGTTATGGATAATGCCTAATGCTTATTTATACTTCTTTCCGAAGCTTCATGAGATTACCTTTAATCTTGAACAACATTAATGACAAAAAACTAGTGATACTGAACATACCTATCGTAGCCTCATTGATGTGGTTCCATCCGAAGTTTCCACCTCTTGATGGTGATTTTACTCCTTGAGTAACCATCTTGTTGGGACATTCAGATCTCCTATGTCCTTCCAGACCACATATATAGCACACCTTTCCGGTCTTCCAACAATTCCTCCTTATATGACCTGATGCTCCACACTTACCGCATATGATTTCTTTCTTTCTTTTTGATGCCTCATACTTTGATGTACCACTTGTGGATATGAATTTAGGTATGAAACTTAAGTTTGATGTTGACTTAGTAAATTGAAACTTCTTTGGTTCCCTTTTAGCTCTCTTCTTGGCTAATTTCTTCATCTCTTCCAATAGCATCTTGTAATCATCCTCGAAAGTAAATGCTACATCAACCAACTCTTGGAAAAGTCTTGTTGCTGCCCCTCGTATTTTCATCTTCATATAAGGGTTTAGTACTTCCAAGAACCTTTTCTTGCGCTTCTCTTCCGTATTTACCTCATCAACTGCATAACGAGATAATTGGCTAAACTTGCTAATATATTTCATCACGTTTTCCTCATTTTGCCGTAAGTCCATGAATTCTCTCCTTTTAAATTCCATAATGCTTTCTGGAACAAGATACTCAAAAAACTTCTGCTTGAATTCTTCCTAGGTGAATATTTCTTCTGATGGGTGCATAGCTAATTGATTCTCCCACCAATTTGCGGCAGATCCAGATAGAAGAAATGTTATATAACGTAACTTCTCCTCATCATTGCATCCTACTGTTTTAAGTTTCCTTTCTGTATCCATCAGCCAATCCTCTGCATCCATAGATTCTGATGCAGATGTAAAACGAATTGGTTTGGCATTTTGGAAATCATAGAGACTTACTCTGATATCTTTGTTTTCCTCTCCGGTCCAATTCGTTTGAGTATTTCCTGTATGAACTTATTCTGGTACTCTTGCATCATTTGCATGTATTGCATGAAATTCTCCTCTATCAACGGACGAGTTGATGGTCCAGTTGCAATTACATACATATTACTTTCCCTCTGCTTAGCTTCTTGTTCCACATGTTGTCCTTCAAACACAGCTTCTACTCCCGTATCCATACCCTCTCTAGTCCTGTTACATAAAGCGAATACTCATACTTACATCATGCATATGTTTTCTGAGCTCAACTCTATGCATAGTGCTAGTCACATATGGAAATCAAAAACCAAATCCGAATAACAACCAAACCTATACCATGTATTATACATGGTTTTTATAAGCTATTACAAATAATCCTCACAACTACTGTTCTCTCACTTGATACATTACTTGTATGTTACAAGGACTTGCTTGCTCGTATGAGCATGCTCTCACTTATTACATCATGCCTTTCAAACACTACAATGTACATTACTGGATATGTATATTATTTAAGCTCCTTACTTCTATGGATTGTCTCTTCTTACTTTTCTCTCTCTTTCTAGTACTTGTTTAGTATCTACTTTGCTTTGCTTTGTCTACACTTTGAGGTGCTTTTTACATGTTTTCTGGTACTAACCTATTAACAAGTTGCCACATTGCCAGTTGCCTTTTTTCTGCTATTTTTGGTTCCAGAAAATCTAGTAAATAAATATTCTTGGAATTGGACGGGACAAACGTTAAAGTCAATTACTTCCCGTGGGGAACAAGAAGTCCAGAGGGGGGGACGGAGAGGCGTGCCAGGGCAGCCACACACCCCTAGGCACGGGTGGGCCCTTCCCCGTGCCTAGACAGGGTGTGGGGCCCCTGGCCACCGCCTCGGCCTTCCCCTTCGCCTATAAGAAGCCCCCGATGCAGAAACCCTAAGTACCCGATCAATATTCCACGAAACCTTCTATAGCCGCCGCCACCGTCATCCCTAGATCGGGGGGTCTGAAGTTCTTCCCGGCACCCTGCCGGAGGGGAGATCATCCCGGAGGCCTTCTCTCCGGTATGATGCGTGAATAGTTCCACCTTGGAATATGAGTCCATGTAGTAGCTAGATGGTTGTATCTCCTCCTTTGTGCTTTCATGTATAGATCTTGTGAGCTACGTTCATGATCAAGATCTAATATATTTGTAATCATGCATGTTGTGTTTGCGGGGATCCGATGGATATTAAGATTATTATGTTGGTTTGATGAATGGTTTTGTCTTTATGATTCTATCATGTCTGTGTTGTTTGTGATATTGCATGCTCTCCCTTGTTAGTAGCTATCTTGGCCGAGTAGTTGCTAGTGACTCCAAGAGGGAGTATTTATGCTCGATAGTGGGTTCATGCCTCTAGTTTCCAAGGGAAGTAACAGAAATCTCTTCGGTTGTAGATGTGTTGTTGCTACTAGGGAGAAAACAACGGTCTTATTCATGGAACATGTGGACTATTTACCTTACACACTTTGCTTAAAGTAGTTGTCTGTTGCTTGCAACTTAATACTGGAGGGGGTTCGGATGATAACCAGAAGGTGGACTTCTAGTCATAGATGCAGTTGGATGGCGGTCTATGTATCTTGTTGTATTGCCCAATCGAATCTCATAGGATCTTTCTAATTAGTAATTGCATTGTTATGCCTTGCTCGGTTCCTGTCAATTGCCTTGATGTAATTTCTTTACCCTTCATGCTATGTTGTTTATCTAAGGAGAGCACCTCTAGTGAACTATGGACCCCGGTCCAATCTTTACCATTGATACATCTTCCACTGTTACTAGTTTACTTGATGCAAACCATTACCTTCCACACCATACGTTTAATCATTTGTTACAGCAAACCGGTGAGCTTGACAACCTCACGGTTCATTGGGGCAAAGTCTTGAGTTTGTGTTATGCAAGTCTCCGTGTTGCTTGCAACACCTGTGTCACGTTTCCTTCCTCCTTCTGGTTTGATAACCTCAGTCTCTACTGGGGGAAGACCTGCTGCTGTGCTCATCATACCTTGCTCTTAGGGTTTCCAACGAAGTGCTCCCATGTCAAGCACCAACAAGTTTTCTGGCGCTGTTGCCGGGGAGGCTAAGGACGTCTTCACTAGGGGAGTCCTTCACTTCCTTTCTCTTTACTTTGTTTTTAGTTTTCTTTGTTTCTTTTGCTTGGTTTTGTTTGCCTCTTTTCAAAAAACCCAAAAAATAGTTTAGTTTGGTTTGCTTCCTTTATTCAAAAACACAAAAAATTAGTTCCAACTCTAGTTGCCGGTTTGTTATTGCCTTGCTTGGTCATGTTTTCTATCAATGGATGGTTTCTTTGAAACTAGTTATTATTGGCAAGGTGGGTTCACATAGGAACAAAAGTATTATTATAAGTAACACCGTTTGTCACAAAAAGGGAAACACCTACGTGAACAAATTGATAAGTTGAATACTATTGCTAGAGACGTGTGCTCTATTTATAATGTTACTTATTGCTTTGATAAAGCTTGCCGCTGCAGGAGGTATGAACACCTACCCTTTCAATATGAGTATAATGATAATGTTACCATATCTTCTTATGTTAAAGGAAATTATGATTTTGATGATGTGGAACAAATTAAAGAATTTATTGCCTTCAAGGGTGCATTTGAACTTGCCAGTTTGCTTGAAAATACTAAATGATGGACCTTATGAATCTGAGGTTTTTGATATACTTAAATTTTGCTTTGATAATTACAAGGAAGAAAATAGCTATATTCTTGAATATTTTAATAGGCGTTTTCCACAAATGGAAGAGACTAATGCCTTGCAGGAGCCTATGGAAGAAGAAAATTTTGAAACTGGAAGCTCATTAGATGAAAAAGAGGGAGAGAGTGATGAACAAAAGGAGGAAGAATGGATTATCTACCCATGCCTCCCTTCTAATGAGAGTAACTCTTTATCCCTTACATTATTTGATTTTCCCCCATGCTTACCAAAGGAGGATGAATGTTATGTTCCTATGGACCCTTTTGAAATATCTACTTTGGGTAAAACCTGTGAAGGTTTTAATCCCACTATTTTTGAGCTTGATAGAAATTATGTGTTTGTATATCATGAAAAGCATGCTTTATGTGATAGCTATATTGTTGAGTTCATTCATGATGCTACTAAAAATTACTATGAGAGAGGAAAGTATGGTTGTATAAGTTTTCATGGTACTGAAACACCTCTCTATGTGCTGAAAGTTTTGAAGTTGCTCTTGTTTCATCTTCCTATGCCTGTCACTTTGTTCTTTGTGAATTTATTTTTATACAAGATTCCGATGCATAGGAAGTGGGTTAGACTTAAATGTGTTTTGAATTTGCTTCTTGATGCTCTCTTTCACTTTAATTCATATTTCTTATGTGAGCATCTTCTCAAACTATCATGCCTAACTTAAAGTCGTTAAATAAAAGTACTTGTTGGGAGATAACCCAAGAGTTTCCTTGAGTCTTGGAAGTTATTACTTCAGTAATGACCTCTCCTTATCCTTTTTGTGACAAGAATGACCTCTAATGGGAGGGAAGTAAGATTTGGGGAGTTGCTGTCCCAAAATAGATTCCTGTCCTCCACCAAAAAAATCGTGAGGAGTCTCTGTAACTCGAATTGAGCTGAACATTTACGAATAAATCCCCCAGTATGTTAGCTAACTTTCATTAGTTCAACACTTTTTAATTTGAGAAATAGAAGATGTTCGAAAAAATCGGTTTCTACCAGCTGGTCTGTTTTGACAGATTTCTGCCATTATTTGCATTTGCTTCTTATTGATTCCTTTTTGAGTTCTCTTTAGGTGAATTGAGAATTTTGAAGGAGTTACTACAGTAGCTTGTGTTTTTAGTGAAAAGCCTTGTTGTTCCAAAGCTTTGCCAGAGGTCTAATATCTTTTGAATAAGCTAATGTTGCTAATGAAGATTGTGTGGAGAAAAAAAATCAGGTGTACAGAGAGAATGATGTAATGAGATGAAGAATGGACAAAATCTCAAGCTTGGGGATTCCACCCCGGTGTCACCACAAGAAATATCCAAGAGTTACAAGCATCAAAGCTTGGGGATGCCCAAGGCATCCCCTTCTTCATCAATAAAAAGCTCAGGTCTGTCTAGACACTTCGTTTTTATTGTTTCCTGCACAGTTGTGTTGTTCTTGGAGCGTCTTAGTTTTCGTTTGTTTTACTTAGTTTGTTTAGTTTTCTTGATTACTTTCGACCCCCGCTCTCACTGTGTTGTTTTGCAACTAAGTTGCTTGGTGTTGGAAAGGAGTAGTAAGTTTTTGCTTGTAAGTACAAGAGGAGCTTGCATTGACTGTGACTTAGACTCTAGCATGACATGCTAGGTGTTGTTTTGATCTTATGCTTAGTGATTATTGTTGTAGCATTTCTTGTTCCAAACAATTGGGATTGATTAGTGTGCCTTGAAGAAATTATGCGCTGTTTTAGCATGAAAAAAGCATAGTATTGTGGTATTCTCCTTTGATGCTTTGCTTGGGTTGACTTGGCACATGCTCACACCATGTTATAACTCTCACAAGTCACCATTAGCCTCTATGATCATTTAGTCCTTGACTTGTAGTACCACTCTTTGCTTTGATTAGTAATGCTTTGTTGCACTGCATGATTATGGCCATTATTGCTCTCTTAGTTGGTTGCTCCCAGTCTTTTGCTAGCCTCCACTTGTATGAGTAAACTCTACTCATGCTTCCAACTCCCAAGAAACCATGTTATTCCAAAGTGTCAACTATAAATTCCTATGCATGGTGTGTTACACCATTCCAAGTATATTCTTGTTTTTAGCTATCTTCCAATTAAAAACTATTTTGTTATGTGAAAACTTAGTGATTAAAGCCCTCACAAACTTGATGGCACACTTTATATTCCTTGCCCCTAATAAACTTGAACCATTGTGTCATTTTTGTTGTATATGCTTGCACTTATACGTTGGAATTAGCAAAACCGTGTTGTCACGGGGAACGTTTTCAACATTACACTTGTACTTTGTACTCAGTTGATATCATGCTATTTTGTCTATGGATGTGACCGGTGTGAAATAAAAAGGGAACTTGTAAGCCCATGGAGTTTGTATTCTGTGTTAGAGAAATGCCTGGGCCGCTAGCCTATAAGCCATGCCTAATCATGGTGGAAACTTGCAACATCACTATAGTGACATCTATGAAGCATTCTTCTTATAAAAAAGAGACACACTGAGAAAAGACAAAAAAAGAGAAAAAAGCACCATATTCCCATGGTAAACAAGAAGATTGCTGAGATGCTCATTGTCTGCTTGCCTTGTCATTTTGGTTATAGGATAGCTTCTATACCATGTGCAAGGGGTACATCGTTGGCGGTTCTCTATGATATGTACTTACAATGACAAGAAATTACAGGTGACTGAAGTTGAGTAGCATGAGGTGTGGCCCTCGTATTCAAGGGACTTGAGATTGCCAACTTATATTTCGTCAAACATATACTCCATATTTGTTCACTTTAACCTTAATCACTTCAAGATGCCTATGATAGGGGCAATTAGGGCTGAAAGCTAACAAGTACCATAATTTTTGGAAGATCTTTTTGAAACTTGAAATCCCTGCTTCCTTGATAAAAGGCTTTTCTCCCACCATTATATTGAGTCTCCACCTTCTACCTTTAGGCACCATTAAGAGAGCATGGTTGTCATTCTGTGTGCACTGTTCCAAAGCTTATTGATTGATGCATATTGTGATATTACTTGCTCTTGTGCTACTTGTTTCTAGTCACCCTTGTGAACTTTGAAGGTGTCCTATGCATCTATTTGCTACTCTATGAGGGACAAGCTGATTGCCACTATGCCATGTTTTCTGTATGTGAAACAAACAAACGTTTTTCAATGCATGTTATTCATGATGTTTGTTTGTAGCCTTTCATGTTGCATGCATAGTTACTATGTCCTATTGTTAGAACTCCATCTTTCATGATCATGTTTAGAGTTCTTTGATCCTAGCTTTCAATGTTTGAAAATGGTTAGATCTCATTGTGAAGGTGCATGTAGCTCAAAAAATATTCTTTTATCACTTACCTACTCGAGGACGAGCAGGAGTTAATCTTGGGGATGCTTGATACGTCGAAATGTATCTATAATTTTTGATGCTCCATGCTTGTTTAGTATCTACTTTGCTTTGCTTTGTCTACACTTTGAGGTGCTTTTTACATGTTTTCCGGTACTAACCTATTAACAAGTTGCCACGGTGTCAGTTGCTTGTTTTCTGCTGTTTTTGGTTCCAGAAAAGCTAGTAAAGAAATATTCTCGGAATTGGACGGGACAAATGTCAAAGTCAATTACTTTCCGTGGGGAACAAGAAGTCCAGAGGGGAGACGGAGAGGCGTGCCAGGGCAGCCACACCCCCTAGGCGCGGGTGGGCCCTGCCCTACGCCTAGGCAGGGTGTAGGGCCCCTGGCCACCGCCCCGGCTTCCCCCTTCGCCTATAAGAAGCCCCCAATGTAGAAACCCTAAGTACCCGATCAATATTCCACGAAACCTTCTATAGCCACCGCCACCGTCGTCCCTAGATCGGGGGGATCTGAAGTTTTTCCCGGCACCCTGTCGGAGGGGAGATCATCCCGGAGGCCTTCTCTCCGGTATGATGCGTGAGTAGTTCCACCTTGGACTATGGGTCCATGTAGTAGCTATATGGTTGTATCTCCTCATTTGTGCTTTAATGTATAGATCTTGTGAGCTCCGTTCATAATCAAGATCTAATCTATTTGTAAGCATGCATGTTGTGTTTGTGGGGATCCGATGGATATTGAGATTATTATGTTGGTTTGATTAATGGTTTTGTCTTTATGATTCTATCATGTTTGTGTTGTTTGTGATCTTGCATGCTCTCCGTTGTTAGTAGCTATCTTGGCCGAGTAGTTGCTAGTGACTCCAAGAGGGAGTATTTATGATCGATAGTGGGTTCATGCCTCTAGTTTCCAAGGGAAGTGACAGAAATCTCTTCGGTTGTAGATGTGCTATTGCTACTTGGGAGAAAACAATGGTATCTTGGTCATGGAACATGTGGACTGTTTACCTTACACACTTTTCTTAAAGCAGTTTTCTGTTGCTTGCAACTTAATACTGGAGGGGGTTCGTCTGATAACCTAAAGGTGGACTTCTAGTCATAGATGCAGTTATATGGCGGTCTATGTATCTTGTTGTATTTCCCAATCGAATCTCATATGATCTTTCTAACTAATAATTGCATTTTTATGCCTTGCTCAGTTCCTGTCAATTGCCCCGCTGTAATTTGTTTACCCTTCATGCCATGTTGTTTATCTAAGGAGAGCACCTCTAGTGAACTATGGACCCTGGTCCAATCTTTACCATTGATACATCTTCCACTGTTACTTGTTTACTTGCTGCAAACCATTACCTTCCACACCATACGTTTAATCCTTTGTTACAGCAAACCGGTGAGCTTGACAACCTCACTGTTCGTTGGGGGCAAAGTCTTGAGTTTGTGTTGTGCAGGTCTCTGCGTTGCTTGCAACACCTGTGTGATGTTTCCTTCCTCCTTCTGGTTCGATAACCTCGGTCTCTACTGAGGGAAGACTTGCTGTTGTGCTCATCATACCTTGCTCTTGGGGTTTCCAACAAAGTGCTCCCACGTCAAGCACCAACATGCACTCTTGATTAGAAGTACTTAGATTGAGATTAGCCACTGAGAAATGACTAGAAAATGCGTGATGTTTCGTGGAATTCTCATGTCCACCTTCAAACACATTTTCAAAATAAGATGTATTCTCTACTTTTCCTTGATTCAGTCATACATATAGATGTAATAACCGTCAGTGCCTTCTTCCAGGTCCATAGGATTGTTACTACCCCATATGGATCATAGGTTCCATGCTAATCTAACTGGTTTCTACTCCTTTACTAGGATCACAGGGTATAGGATTCTCCCTGGTTCCAGTGTAAGATTCTACTCCCCATCCATTGTGATTCCAAACTAGAATACGTGGATTGAATGTTTCCTAAGTTTCCTGTTTTGTTTTAAACCTGTCCATGGTTTACATGTTCTTAAGGCCCATTCTGATAATAGGCATAGGTTTCAGACTATGGTCCTTCAAACTCATGCTCTTCATATACCTATTTTGAGAAGACTGTTCTAAGATGCCTAGCTTCTCTAACTGACTCCTTTTTGTATTCTATTGCTTTAGTAGGATTAACACAATCCTCAAGGTTGTATCCAACTCCTGTACTAGAAACTAATGTGTGTCATGGTAGGTATTGAGTAATGTCGTATTATGACCTATGTATTCGGCAGCTCAAGTAGATTTAGTCTACACAAATGCAGCATGTTCCAACTTAAGTTTCGAATTTATAGAATCTTGAGGTATAGTAGTAAGATTACTTGAAAGGATATGGATGTTGCCTAGAGGGGGTGAATAGGCGATTAAAACTTTTCCTAGAGTGGCTCAACAAAGGCGGAATAAAACTAGTGTTTACTTTATTAAGAACAACCTAGAACAACTAAGGTTCACCTATGTGCACCAACAACTTATGCTAAGCAATACAAGCAACAAAGTGATAGCAAGATATATATTACTTCAAGCACGAAGGCTATCACAATGTGAAGTGCATAAGTAAAGAGCTCGGGTATAGAGATAACCGAGGCACGCGGGGACACCGATATTTTACCGAGTTCCTCCCAACATGGAGTACGTCTCGTTTGGAGAGGGGGTGGTAACAAACCACCAATGCCACAAAAGGCCTCCCTTATTCTCCGGTGAATCTCACCCCAATGGGATCGATCCAAGCTTCCACTATCGGTGCACTTGTCGGTGGCAACCGGAACCTCTCACAAGGTTGGGGCACTTCTCCACAACTTAATTGGAGGCTCCCAACAAACGCCACAAAAGGCCTCAACAAATGCCACCAAGGCCACAAAACCGTCTAGGGTTCCAAGAACCCAAGAGGGACAAGCTCCAATGAGTAACACAAACCAAATCCTCCGAGGAGAACTCAAACCGATGCACCGAATGCAAATGGCAAGAACACCACAAAGGTGCTCAAATCCCTCACTCTCAAGTTCCAACAAAGCTACTAAAGCTATTGGGGGAACAAGAGAGGAGGAATCAAAGAGATACACAAAATCTCCCAAAATCTAGATCCCCAAAGATGCACTCACAAAGATATGAATCGGTTAGGTCAAAACGAGGATCTAGATCTCCTCTCTCTTCCACTCAAATATGGGCAAGAATCATCGGAGGGAAAAGATTAGGCAAGCTTCAAGATCTAGAGCAAGTGTGGACAAAGCTTAGCCTAATAGATGAGAAAGAGAGAGTCTAAACTAAAAACGGGCAAAGCCTTAAATAGGGGCCCCAAAAATCTGGCCGTTGGAGCATATTTTCAGAATGGTCCGGTACTACCGGATGCGACCGGTACTACCGCACCTGGGCCAACCGAAGCAAATAGAACAAACCAAATCGGGGGCATGCGAGCTAGCGAGCAGTAGCAGCAGCAGGCGGGGCCCAGCGCGCGGCAGCAAGCGCAGCAGCTAGCGAGGCAGAGCGCGCAGCAGCAGCTGAGCATGCGCAGCGCATGCGGGAGCCAGCTCTAGTCAACGCGGTGGGCGGACGCGCATGCGAGGCGGGTGGGGCCACAGCGGGCGCGCGCACAGCAAGGGCAGCGGGCGACGCGGGCCAGCAGGCGGGAACGACGCGAGCGCGCGCGACAGGGCGGCTGCGCACGTGGGCCAGGCGCAGGGCAGCGCGTGATGCGGGCCTAGCGCAGCAGGCGAGCGGGGCGGCTGGGCGAGAGATCGAGCCTGCGATGCGGCTTGCAGTCAAGTAGCGCTGGGCAGATGATTTTGGCCAACCTAGGCCGACCGGTACTACCGGCCCACCTAGGCGGTACTACCGGGCCGGTCCGGTAGTGCCGGCACCAACTACCGCCTGGGCCTGAGAAGAAGCGGGCCGGATATGGTGTGTCCGGTACTGGGCCCGGTAGTACCGGACAGGCCAGAAAAAATCTTTTTCTTTTCTTTTTAAAAGCAAATAGCAGTCAATATTCAAACATGAATAACTTCTGATTGGTAGCTCCGATTGACCCGAATCCAATTGCGTTGGAAAGAGGACGACACAAGCTACCCTATAAAATATTGGTTATCACCAAGTGAGAAAGTATCATGTATTATAATGTGAGATGCCTCACTTGGTGAGAAACCGAAAAAGCCGCCAAGATCAAAGTCGCAACAAGATGCAAATGGAAGATCCGATTTTTATGACCAAGAGCTTGTTATGGAGATTACCACAAGCTCTATATCCTCACATGTATAAGACCAAATAACAACCAAATACGATGATGCAAGTATGCAAAGGTTTGAGCTCTCTCCGAACGATATGATCGAGTGACTCATTCGAGAGCCCCTCTTGATAGTACGGTTATCTATCCTAAACCCGGTCTCTCTCACACAACATGAGACCGGTAAAAGGGAAAACCTATCAAGACTATACCTTTGCCTTGAGCGAACCACTTAAGCTCGATGTAGACGAACTTGACCTTCTCAAGATGGAACGCCTTTCTTGATTTCTCATCATCGATCCATGATCACCGGGGATGGCAAGCAGCAACGTTGAGATCTTCTATAGATGGCACATTTTGAGCTTGCACATCACATCTTCTTCTCATTTCATCGACCTTGAAGCCAACACATGCTCCAAGTGGTGCCAATGGACAAATCCTACAAGTATAACTTAATACACACATTAGTCCATAAAGATAGTCATTAATTATCAAAACCACACATGGGGGCCCACATGTTCTTTCATTACTACCTACCAATTTCCTTGGATTCTTGTTTTCGAAGCCTGATTATTGCTTCTAGAACTGCAATTTGATACGCCGCCGCCATACATCTCATCTTCACTGATGACATTACTTCTCTTATCCTCAACTCTTTTGGTAAGATATGCACTATATGGTACTTGACTAACACTTTCCCGTGTTGGAAACTGTAAACCTTGACAAAAAGTCAAGATTTGCAATTCCATATTCCATAAAAGTTGTCTCAAAAGCTCTGTCCAATCACCTACATAGTCCTCTAAAGTCCTATACATCACTTGTACATCACTTGAACATTCCGGTTTGGGTACCGAGATGTCGTTCCTCACTTTAGATAAGAGATTATAATTGTCCTACTAGATTATAACTTATTATTATTACCCAAATTGCATCATAATAAAGAATTATCGCACTAGAAACATGACAATGTAATTCTCAAGTGAATACTCATCATATTTCTAGAGAACTCTTTACCGTTTCTAACATACTTCCTACAAGTTCTACCCATTTAATAGGTTTCCAACCTAAGGTCAAAGCTTTTGCTCTGATACCAGCTGTCGTGACCCAGCATACCACTGCATGTTGTAGTATACTATAGTCGTGGACATAACACTCACGGAGTACCATTCCGCAAATATTACATCCTCATAGTGCTACAACAAAAACAAAGCGGGTCCACAACACACATTATCATTATTACAACCAGAAATTACATGACGACTTTGAGATCCTCCTAGGTCCATAGAGGTAGCCCGTTGACTCAGGGCTAAACTATAATAACTCTGAGAACAAGATAAAGAAACAAACTAAACTTTAAGATTTATACGAGATTTAATATAGATAGAGGATAGAGGTCTATGCTACTGGACTAGATCACTATATATGCTACATCTACACTTCATATACGTCGGTCTCCATTCCATAGATGTTTTCGTAATTGTTCCCTTCGACGCTTCCGGATACTTCTGGTTCTTCATAGCAGAATTCTTCTTGGTCTTCAATTGGATATAGTAGTTCCTCTTCCTGACCGTTAATGTCTACAGAATCTAGCAAGGGTTAAGAAGATACGTTGAGTACGAGCGTACTCAGCAAGTTCACTAAAAAGGAGTGTTTGATGCACTATATCTACAGCCATAGACCATAGGTCGTAGGCAATGCAGGTTTTCGTAAACATTTATTCAAAGGTTGCTTTTATTCTGAAAAGCTATGTCCGTTAGCCTTCACAGGTTTACTAGAACTTTCACGGAGTTCCTTTCCTGCAGCGTTCGCAGCTCCTTCCCAGAACAGGGAGTAACAAGTTACAGTTTTTACACTCTACAGAGGTGCGTTGCTTTACCCATGAGAGATCAAATCCTTGTTACACAACCGGGCGAATCTTTCCCGTCCACACTTCCTATGGTGTGGGGCCTAGTAGATGATCCAAGCCAATCACTGTCCTTCTCGCGACCCCGCATACACCGCAATTGTTGTATGCCCAAACTCAAGGTAGACCTTTCCCCGTATAAAACGGCTATACCTTAGTTGGATACACACAGTAACCATTAACACTAGAAACCTGTCTTTTGTAAGGCCAGATCCACGGTAGACCTTTCCCCGTATAAAACAGCTATACCCACGATCTGCAACTCACAAATGCCCAGAACAGTGTCCAATGCATGCGAAAGGGAGCCGATCCAACTAACTTCTCCGTCCCATTCCAAACTCATGGTTAAAGCATAATATACGGCGCGAGAATCACTGGCGACATTGGTTGTTAAGTCCTAGATGATACATTCTTGTGCAGTGGTATTCCAACTACCAGATTTAATAGATTAGCTGATCACCCTAGATCAGTAACCAATAGTTCACTTTAATTATGAAAATAGGGTTTTCGACCTTTTTGAAATGCAGGTGATTACAACACTGGATTTGCAAAATACTTTATAGAAAATAATCAAAGGACATGAGCAAGTGTGAACTTGCCTTGATATAGTGAAGTATTGTAGTCGAATGTCTCGACTTGACCCTGGACCTCGGGTGCTACAAAAATATCATCATTGCCCGGTAAGGACAATGTTTAAAGAAGCAATATGTTGTTATGCATAAGTAATGAGATGCATAATGCAAAGTCCCAAGTAATTCCTCAATCATTACCAATGAGATGGACTAAGATGATTTATTTAAGATTTTCTTTATTTTAAGTTTACTTCATAAAAAGGATAAACACATAAAATATGAAGAGTAAAGTACAATCATAATATAATTCTAAAGTTCCATGATATTATGTAATTATTATGAATTTCATTTTTTAAGTTGTTATGGCTTTAAAGAAATGGTATATTGTTTCTTTTGAAGTGTCAAAAAGAATAACATTTGAAGAAAATATTATTTATGTTAAGTTATTCAACTCTGAAGATTAATAGGATTGAAGCTATGGTTTTGTAATAAGGTTTAATTGATCTTGAGTCATTATATATCTAGCTTAGGGTATCTCAGACCAAAGTAAACTATAAAAATGTAATTGGATTTGAGATATAGCATTTGTAGCATTATCAATTATTAGGGTTTTTCCTAAGCATAATAAAAAATGAAATCTTATATTATGGAACTTTGTTTTAAAGATGTAAATTTAGCATGTGTAATATTTATAGATCATACTATGAGATTTTTCTTTATAAAGAAAAATGGGTGGATTATATTATAATTTATTTAGTGAATTTCAAGTTTGTTAAATATGATTATTTATGAATTGTTAATGATCTGCAAAGAATAACTTTGTAAATCCCTGACTTATAGTTAGTTAAAGATTTTAAAAGAATATTATAAAGTTAATTGTTTACACCTAGATTTTATATTAAATTATAATTATGGTTTAGACTAGTTAAAGGATTGTGTTTTGAATACGATTTTTTCCTACTTAGGAAATAATATTAAATAATTAACAAAACAATTATATTATTTTAATAACTTAGATAATTCAAGTTATATGATTTAAGAACTTTAATGTTTTTATAATAATATACTTAGGATTTTTCTAGTAAACATACTTACTTGAAATCTTAAAAAAGAATTTTATTTATTTTTAGGCATTATCTTTAATTTTTTATAAAATTTATTAATTATTTAATGTCTTTAAATATTTGTTTTAAATTTTATTTATAAAATTTTAAGTTAGTATTTTATGAGATAAGAGATTTCTTTTTATTAATAAAAGTGATTTTTATTTATTTTTAGGATTTTTTTCTAAATTTATTAAATTTCATTTAGATATTTAAGGGTGTTAATATTTATTTGCATTTTATTAAACTTAAACAAATATGATTACATTTTTATTAGGTGGATATTATTCTAATAAACATTTTGATGTATTAAATATATTTTTAGGATTTTTCTACATTTTCCTAGAGCTTAGAAGGTTTAGAGGGTATTTTAGTAATTTCTATTATTCTTTTGTTTCTATTTATTTTTATTTCTTTAGCATTTCCTAAACCAACTAAATTTGGCCCACTGGCCAATCTAATCCATCTCGTCCCAATTGGGCTTGGGGTCAAACCCCAACCCTGGCCCCAATTCACACCCTCCTCTCATCCGAACACACACGCACGCGACCCCTCTCTATCTGTCCCCTTCCTCTGCCTCACACGCATGCGCCGCCGCCGCCGCTACTCCGGCTGTCGCGGGTGGCAACCGGCGCAACCTCTCCCCGACGCTGCCTCACCACCTCCTCCTCTGCTCTATCCCCACCAGCGCCCCCTCTCTCTGTTCCCAACCACAACGCCCTGGTTAACCCTAGGTTTATTCCCTAGCTTTGCCCGTTGCGGATTCGCCTCGATGCCCATTCTACTAGAGTGGCTTTGTCCCTTTCTCCTTCTCCACCGAATCCCTCTACTGATCCTTTTTATATTCGGTGGGACGGTGGTGCTCAAATGCAACCCTGATGCCCCCCCGGTTCACGGTGGCTTTGATATGGTGTAGATGACTGTGTCGATTGTGTTGGTGTGCAGGTTCCAGCGGTGTGGCTCGGCGCAGTCTAGAGCAAGGGCGATCTCTATGCCTCTGTGCTGCAGGTGGATGTGGTGATGGTGTTTGTGCGCGGTCAAATCCTCACCACACTGCGGTGGTTGTGCCTCGGGCGCCAGGTACACGCCCAGATGCTTATCTTCCTCTCCCTCTTCCTTTCTCTAAAACCTCTCTATCACAGTACATTGATCTAGCCCTTGTCATGGAGTATAATTGGTTAATGTGCCGCAACATATTGTTGCAAGATGTGTTACTTGTGATATATGCTTGCTCTCAAACTAGATGCTTGAATTCCATTCATGTAGGATACCCTTCTGATGGAAATACGGTGGTGTTTCCCACATATTGTTAAAATGGAAGTTACTAATTTGAAATGATGCCTGAGGCTAGAAAGTATAAATAGGGAAGGTGAATTTAAGATGTTGATTATTTGTGATGGATAAGCTTTTCAAGTAAAGCTTGACTATGCTTATGTTGTTGTCATCATGGCAGGGTTTATGTGATAATGCAACAATCCTTTTAAAATGCTTTCTATTAACTAGCAGATAATTCAAGTTATACAAGGTTGTGCCTGAGTTATCCCTGTGGTGATAAGCTCTGTGGAAAATACAGAGTTGCCTGATACTACTCTGTTTATTGTCATTCCTATATGCATATATGCTTGATTCCTAATCTGGTTGTTAGGAAGATGATAGATTATATTTGTAGGGCTTTTAATAAATGGTTATTTAGTTATAAAAGCATCTAGTGGTTGTTTCTATGTTGTGTGCCACTGTGGTGCCTTCTTCTAGATTGAGCACAGTGGTAAACAATATACTAG
The DNA here is from genome assembly GCA_916181665.1 of Avena sativa. Taxonomy (NCBI): domain Eukaryota; kingdom Viridiplantae; phylum Streptophyta; class Magnoliopsida; order Poales; family Poaceae; genus Avena; species Avena sativa. The sequence continues at coordinate 429,460,264 of OV702293.1, forward strand.
CCATTTAGGAGGCTTGACTGCTTTGCAAAGAATCTAAATTTAGCTTATATATAAGTGAGTGGCTATTTATTCTGTCAATATGTCAGTAAGAATTTATATGATTTCTAGCTGTTGTAAGCTAGGAAAATGATTATGTGGTGATGATTTCTTGTACTGTGTAGATTCAATAGTGAAATGCCACTATGATTCCTCCTTCAGGATGGAACACAATGATTTTCCACTAATGGATCTACTAGACTTGCCAAGTAGGTGTGGAAAAATGATATCCTCTAGTTTGGATGATCTAGATATAAAATCTTAATATGTGATCTTGGTCAATGATGTATAAAGCCGAGACTCAGATCTTTGAATGGATGAATTGATTCCTGGTGACCATCACTTAGGAAAATGATTTAGATTGCTTAAGATTTATTGGCTATGTCCTATATGCAAGATTTGTAGCCTTTGTAGATGATCTAGCTGTTGTGGTACCTCTTTGGAGGATGCACAGTTGTCTAGATCAACTATATGATCTGCTAAAATATACTTGACTAAGATTTAGTCCAACCCTTGCCTATGATGTGGTTCTGAGGCCAGATGTAAAATAAGAACAAATACTTGTTGGCTTTTATCAGCTCTAGGATGAACTATACTGAGAGCTCCCTCTTACCCAAAATCCATCTTGGAAAAAAAGGACAACAATTGATATTAAATACTCTGGCTGTCTTAGAGATGAATAACAACCTGATGTTGAGCAGTATATGCTAATGCTTGGTGTGTCCTAAATTGATCTTGAGTAGCTCTTCCTGATGCTGTGGTTTTGATCTAGTTGACCTTCTCCTTCCTGATCTGCTACTGGCCTCCTTCTTGATATTATCCTCCTTCTCCTCCTGATATTGTTTGATCCTGACCTACATCTGGATGGCTCATTGAAGCAACCGGATTGTTAGGAGTACAAGATTGAAACTAGGGTGGTTGATTTGTGTTGGTTGTTTCTTACTATGGTGAAGAGAGTTCAGCGTGGCACTCCCTCTGCTACGGTTGTGTACTCATCTCTCTCTCATAGTGCCTCATGTGTTGACATCACATAGGTATGCATGTGTGTGTGAGCTATGTGGTTGCTTGGTGTGATGTTATGGATCAGATCAGGTTAAAATATCTTGATATTTGCTGATGGTTTTACTATTTGACTTATACCTTTTACTAAATTGGTGAAACTTGCCCCTCTGGCTATGAGGTTATACCGAGGCAAATAATATACTGATAAAATCAGATACTCCTTTGGTGAAACTTGCCCCCATTTTAATATTCTCAATGATGTGACAAAACAGTGCATCTCACTGTTACTATTGAGAGTACTAAAACTAACCGTTAATTCCTTTATACTATATTTGGTTTACTTTATGCTTTTACAAGAACAAGATCAGGAAATGATAAGATGTGAAGATGGAGATTAGTTTTAGGATTTTCCTTTTTATTCAATTTTGTAATCTTATTTTCTATCTGTCAATAATGCAAAGATACTGTAATATATTAATTTATCTTATTATAATTGTATCCATCTCTTATTATTCCTTTATTGTAAAAGCATAATGTAATTTATGTATATATTCTTTTAATAAAGAATTCTTCTGTTTGTTTAATTATTGTAATTCATTTTCCATTTTCTTTGTTCACTTATTTGTTTCATTGTAATATTCATTTATTCTTTATTGTAAAAGAACATTGTAATGTTGGTTTTTAATAATCCTTATACTTTTATTTATAATACATGTATTTTTATTATTGTGAATAATTATTTATAAATCAAATTTCTCCCCTCATAACTCAACAAAATAATAGAGGTCATGTCAAAATTCATCCCACTCTTTTTTGATGACACTAAACCTAATTCATCAGAGTGAGAATTCTAGTCACTCTGGTCTTTTAATTTGGCGACAAATTTACCCAGATTTTCAGATGCATGCATGAATATGCACAAAAACCTAAATCTACCCTTCGTTTAGTCCTAAATGTTGGGATGTTACATGAGGGTACCTCTGCTTTGTTGGAGTCAGTACCTCGCTGAGGTAGTAGATTGGGCGTTGGACCCCATGGGTCTTGCCATCTTTGGGTCGCTTGACCATGAGTACGGTGCTTACCACCTAATGCGTGATGGCTCCTTAATGGCGCCTTGTTAACGTGGGAGCTTCTTTCTTTATTCCCCGACAATGGCGCCAGAAAATCTTGATGGCTGACGTGGAGCCTGTTGGGAACCCCAAGAATAGGGTGTGAAGCAGCTGTAGTGACCTCGGATCAAGTAAGATCCTAAGTCCCTGTGATTAACATGCTAGTCCCTGGATCAATAGCTAGCACTCACAGTCGATGAAATATCATGTAAAACACAAGTCTTTATTACATGAATCGAATAATCCAGAGTTTACATTATTACAACAGAAGCGATATAAATACAACTTGGAGTCCCATCAATGCCACAGGCAGGTTGAGTGAAGACCCGCGATCCTAGCGCACCTTTCAACGATCTCCGAAATTATGCACATAAAACATGCAGCCAACAAGTTGGGTCAATACTTTGAATGTATTGGCAAATTACACCAAGGAAGGAAAGACTAACTCTACATGCAAGGCTAGTTTAGGCTTTGGAGTTCATTTGCATAAAGCTAATTTTCTTAAGTAGAGAGAAGAAGAGAGGATTGTCCTACTTTGTAAACATTTGCTTAGATAAAATAAGGTCGAGTGGCACACGAGGATATTACGCACCAAGTGTCCAAACAACCAAACACTTGGATATTACGCACCAAGCGTCACTTGGATATTACACACCAAGTTCCCAAATTCCCACCCATTAGCGATATTACGCACGCCATGGGGTTTCAAAACTTTGTTTTAGAAAAGAGAGAGGAAGATCCTTCAGAGGCTTCATTTTTTAGATGCTCATTGTTGTTCTGTTACCGTGAACACGGCTGATCGATCAGATTGCAATACTCTCGAGAGTTTTTGCACTTTACCCACAATCCACGATCAAGTCCTTTTACAGACAAGACCATGGCGAGGCTTTCCCTTAGTAGCCCCTCTACCTTCCGGATCCAACCGTGCCAAGAACCTCCAAATGTTGGTACCCAGGTGAGGTTTCCCACTAAGTACTAGGCCAAGACAGAGCCCATAATGTATTGTGGTTGCACTGGAAGCTTCTGAATTCTGAAACATGGCAGACTTCTTTGATTCCTGGGCGGCCGTCCTCCACCAAAATCTCACTCGTTGTCCCGACAACCATTCCGCCCAGAAGAAAACTTAGTTTTATTTTGAAGTGGATTTGAGAAGAAAAGTTTGCTCTAGAGAGCCTTTATACTTAGTAAAATTCTTTGTCTTTCGAACCCCCCAACGGTACTTTGTATATATAGCATAGCAAGCAATACTTAGTAAAAACAGGGGTAACCTATTAGGATGGGAAATCCTAAGTATAGAGCTACTCATGGCATACTACAAAATCATCGCACTTGCAAAATAATACTAAGGAAAAATTCTACTAGATCATCCTACACATGCATACTACAGAATTTTGAAGATCACATGCATAGAATCAAAACTGGGACAAAATTATGAACAAGTGATGTAACTTGCCTTATGTTGATAATATGGGTGTTGATTGTATTTCTTCGCAGCAATCGCACTCTCCGAACAATCTAACACGAGGACAAGGTAGTTCCAATCAAAACAATTGCAAACATAGCAAACACAACAAGGATGATCGAAAACATGCATGATGATTTAACATGACACAATGATTATAATTAGTTTTATGAACATTAATATATCATATGATGCATGTATGAGTTCATTTAATGCAATAGGGTACTTGTTATTAATGATTACTTGCCAATATAAGGGTTTTGATAGTTCTGTTATAACGCATGTTCTAACTGTAGAATTAAATTTGTTTCTTGGGTTTACTGGATAGAGGACGTTAATACGAACCAGTAGGCATTGGATTCACCCTAATCGGAGTTATAGATCTTTTTATATGATTTAAATAGTGTTTAATGGGTTTTAAATGATTCATACAGTTTCTGTTGCCTAAAAATCAAACTAAAATTATATCTGTAATCTCCATGGAATTGTGATTTCAGGGACATATTATTTGTAATTTTCTGAATAGTATTTATTTTCTTATGAATTTATTACTCTAAATAAGCCATTAAACCATTTATTTAATTGATGCGAAACCTTATAGTATTTTACTGAACCATTTGCAGATTGATGATCTACATGGAACCAGCTTTCTATCGGTATATTATTTATATTTTTGTGACAAGCAATTAATTTACTATGAATTTAATGATTTATAAAGTCATTAAATCTAATTAAATTGCTACGGCTTAAATAATATGCAAAGGCTAGATCCAACCAGATATTCTTAAAGTACATTACAGTAGCTTCAATTTGATATATTATTCATATTTTTCGGAGTTACAGATAATTTCTTATGAATTTATTAACCTAAAAGACCATTAAAACTAATTAAATTACTTCAGTAACCACGTACCGTAAAAGTTGGATCTATTCTGATAAGATGATTCTACATGAAATTATCTTCAATTTGATATATTATACGCAATTTTTGGACGTGGTATGAATTTCTAATGAATTTTACAAGTTAGATCTATAATATGCAATTTTAAATTCGAACGGAATATTTCAGGGAATATTCCGCTGACTGGACAGGTTGACTTTGCATGCTGACTGGGACTAGATGTTGACCTTACGTTGATGTGGTGTTGATGATGAAGATGACTGGGATAACGACATGGCACGCACCGGTTTGATTGGATCTCGACCGTCTGGATAGGATCCGCTGGCTAGAAGAAGAGATTGACCCGATTTTAGCTCAGAATAGACAAGAAATAGATCTGTGTTAGAGAGACAAATCCGTAGGTCAAATTGAAAAACTCAAAACATGAAAGTTGTGGGGAATCATTATTCCTACCTTCTCACCAAAGGAATTTGGATTTGAAGAAACGAGCACGAGTAGATCTTGGATTTACACCGTAAGATCTGAAATATTGCGATGCAAAATTCTCCGGATGTGGTGGATGAAAAGAGGTGAGGTTTGTCGGGATTGAAAGATTTCGACAATTCCTACAACTTTCGTTTTTTGACCGAAGGCAAACGACGAAGTTTAGATGGGTTAAAAAGCGAAATAAGGTTCGGGATTTCGATAATAGAAACTCGTACAGCCGTGGCTCCACGAGTTTATATGGAGGTTTAGGATGGTTTAGAGATAGGCATTGGAGTAGAGAACAAGTAGAAACAAACGTAAGTCGATTCGGAGTTGTAGATAAAAAGTTATAGCAGTTTGAGTAGAGATAGGTTTAACAAAACAGATTTTGCACGCTTTTTGGAGCAACCCGATCGATCCCGTACGCCTGGCCTGCCCGGCTGGCTCGGTCCGGTCGGACCGGGTGGGCCGGCCCGTTTTTTTTTTATACTTGTTTCGCTCATATCTTTTGCATATGAACTCCAAATGACATGATTCTTGTTTCTAAATTTTTCTAAAATCAAATAGATCATTATAGGATCAAATTTGTAATATTTTTACTAGTTTGGAAGTAGTGGATTTATAAATCCTTGTATATTTCATTTTATTTATATCTTTATGTGTTTGTATTTGTTCCATAACTTTTTCATACTAGCTCCAAATAAGCTCAATTTTGTTTCTAAAATTTTGTAATATTAATTGGATCCTTTTTGGCTATAATTTAGCAGTAATCGCTGTCTTAGCAATAGTGGGTTTTAAAAAGTCAATTTAGTTACCCTTAGGAACATTTGGGCGAATCAACTATAGAATTTAGATACCAGGATTTGGATTCAGTTTGTGAGAACTTTGCATGGATGTAATGAAATGCTTATGAATGCTTCATGATTTTCATTTTGAAATCTTGCACACCAATTCTACAATCCATAATCAATCCATGCCCTTTTTGCCTATATGGCTACTTAGGTCTTAACAAAAGAATATAAGATTTTGAATTCATGGTTGAGAGGATTTTCTATTCAAAAAGGTTCTTCTCTTTGAGAATTTTCGACATAGTCAAACAATCAATCAAACTTATTTATTTATTTCACATTCCAAAATTAGGAGAATTTTGGGATGTGACAGCAGCACAACAACAAGTTTTCCCTCAGTAAGAAACCGAGGTTATTGAACCAATAGGAGGAAGGAAACGTCTAGAAAGGTGTTGCAAGCAACGTGGAAACCTGGACAACACAAACTCAAGACTTTGCCCCAACGAATCAGTGAGGTTGTCAAGTTCACCGGTTTGTTGTAACAAAGGATTAAACGTATGGTGTGGAAGGTAAAGGTTTGCAGCAAGTAAACAAGTAATAGTGGAAGATGTATCAATGGTAAAGATTGGACCAGGGTCCATAGTTCACTAGAGGTGCTCTCCTTAGATAAACAACATGTCCTGAAGGGTAAACAAATTACAGCGGGGCAATTGACAGGAACTGAGCAAGGCATAACAATGCAATACCAGACAAAAATATCCTATGAGATTCGATTGGGCAATACAACAATATACATAGACCGCCATCCAACTGCATCTATGACTAGAAGTCCACCTTCAAGTTATCATCCGACCCCCCTCCAGTATTAAGTTACAAGAAACAGACAACTGCTTTAAGCAAAGTGTATAAGGTAAACAATCCACTTGTTCCATGAATAAGAGACCATTGTTTTCTTCCTAGTAGCAATAGCACATCTACAACCAAAGATATTTCTGTCACTTCCCTTGGAAACTAGAGGCATGAACCCACTATCGAGCATAAATACCCCTCCTTGGAGTCACTAGCAACTACTTGGCCAAGATAGCTACTAACAACGGAGAGCATGCAAGATCACAAACAACACATACATGATAGTATCAAATAGACAAAACCATTAATCAATCTGACATAGTAATCTCAATAACCATCGGATCCCCACAAATACAACATGCATGATTAGAAATAGATTAGATCTTGATCATGAACAGAGCTCACAAGATCTATACATGAAATCACAAGGAGGAGATACAACCATCTAGCTACTACATGGACCCATAGTCCAAGGTGGAACTACTCACGCTTCATACCGGAGAGAAGGCCTCCGGGATGATTTCCCTTCCGGCAGGGTGCCGAGAAGAACTTCAGATCCTCCCGATCTAGGGACGATGGTGGCGGCAGCTATAGAAGGTTTCATGGAGTTTTGATCGGGTCCTAGGGTTTCTGCATCAGGGGCTTCTTATAGGCTAAGAGGCGAGGCTGGGAGGCGGCCAGGGCCCCCACACCCTACCCAGGCACGGGGTGGGCCCACCCGTGCCTAGGGGGGGTCTGGCCGCCCTGGTTTGCTTCTCCGTCTCGTCTTGTGGCTTCATGTCCCCCACGGTAAAATATTGACTTCGGATTTTGTCCCATCCAATTCCGATAATATTGATTTTCTGCCTTTCTGGAACCAAAACAGAAGAAAACAGGCAACTGGCACTATGGCAACTTGTTAATAGGTTAGTTCTAGAAACGATATAAAAACACCTCAAAGTGTAGACAAAGAAAACCAAAGTAGATACTAAACAAGCATGGAGCATCAAAAATTATAGATACGTTTCTGACGTATCAATCATACCCAAGCGTAACTCCTGCTTGTCCTCGAGTAGGTAAGTGATAAAAGAATAATTTTTAAGGTGACATGCACCATCAAAACCAAGATCAAACCATTTGCAAGCATTAAAAGCTGGGATCAAAGAACTCTAAACATGTGCATGAAAGATGGAGTTCTAACAATAGGACAAAGTAACTATCCATGCAACATGAAAGGCTACAAACAAAGATCATGAATAAAATGCATTGAAAAACATTTGTTTGTTTCACATACAGAAAACATGGCATAGTGGTATTCAGCTTGTCCCTCATAGAGTAGCAAATAGATGCATAGGACACCTTCAAAGTTCACAAGGGTGACTAGAAACAAGTAGCACAAGAACAAGTAATATCACAATATGCATCAAACAGTAAGTTTTGTGACACTACACACAGAATGACAACTATGCTCTCTTAATGGCGCCTAAAAGTAGAAGGTGGAGGCTCAAATAATGGTGGAAGAAAAGCCTTTCATAAAGGAAGCAGGGATTTCAAGTTTCAAAAAGAGCTTCAAAAAATTATGGTACTTGTTAGCTTTCAGCCCTCATTGCCCCTATCATAAGCATCTTGAAGTGGTTAAGGTTAAAGTGAACAAGGATGGAGTATATGCTTGAAAAAGTATAAGTTGGCAATCTCAAGTCCCTTGAATACGAGGGCCACACCTCATGCTACTCAACTTCAGTCACCTGGAAGTTCTTGTCATTGTAAGTACATGCGTATCATAGTGAACCGCCAATGGGGTACCCCTTGCACATGGTACAGGATCTATCCCATAACCAAAATGACAAGGCAAGCAGACAATGAGCATCTCAACGATCTTTTTATTAACAATATGCATAGATTTTATTGAGGATGCTTCATAGATAGCTCACTATGGTGATGCTGCAAGTTTCCACCATGATTAGGCATGGCTTAGGCTAGCGGCCCAGGCGTTTCTCTAACACAAAATACATACTCCATGTACTTACAAGTTCCCTCTTTATTTCACACCGGTTACATCCATAGACAAAAGAGCATGATATCAACTGAGTACAAAGTACAAGTACAATGTTGAAAACGTTCCCCGTGATAGCACGGTTCTGCTAATTCCAACGTATAAGTGCAAGCATATACAACACATATGACACAATGGTTCAAGTTTATTAGGGGAAAAGAATATAAAGTGTGCCATCAAGTTTGTGAGGGCTTTAATCACTAAGTTTTCACATAACAAACTAGTTTTTAATTGGAAGATAGCTGAAAACAAGAATATACTTGGAATGGTGTAACACACCATGCATGGGAATTTATAGTGCACACTTTGGAATAACTTGGTTTCTTGGGAGTTGGAAGCATGAGTATAGCTTACTCATACAAGTGGAGGCTAGCAAAAGACTGGGAGCAACCAACTAAGAGAGCAATAATGGTCATAATCATGCAGAGCAACAAAACATTACTAATCAAAGCATAGAGTGGTACTACAAGTCAAGGACTAAATGATCATAGAGGCTATGGTGACTTGTCCATAGTCATAACATGGTGTGAGCATGTGCCAAGTCAACCCAGACAAAGCATCATAGGAGAATACCACAATACTATGCTTTTGCATGCTAAAACAATGCATAATTCTTTCAAGGCACACTAAGCAATTCCAATTGCTTGGAACAAGACAAAATACAGCAATAATCACTAAGCATAAGGTCAAAACAACACCTAGCATGTCATGCTAAAGTCTAAGTCACAGTCAATGCAAGCTCCTCTTGCATTTATCAAGCAAGAACTTCCTACTACTTTCCAACGCCAAGCAACTTACTTGAAATGACACAACAAGAACGGGGGTCCAAACTACTTTATTCAAGCAAACTAAACAAACTAAACAAACCAAACGAAAACTAAGACGCTCCAAGAACAACACAACAGTGCATGAAACAATAAAAATGAAGTGTCTAGACATACCTGAGCTTTTTATTGATGAAGAAGGGGATGCCTTGGGCATCCCCAGGCTTTGATGCTTGTACCTCTTGGATATTTCTTAGGGTGACACCAGGGTGGCATCCCAAGCTTGAGATTTTGTCCATTCTTCATCTCATTACATATTCTCTCTCTACACCTTAAATTTTTCCTTCATACAAAACTTCACACAATCTTCATTAGCAACATTAGTGTATTCAAAAGATAATAGACCTTTAGGCAAAGCTTTGGAACAACAAGAATTTTCACTAAAAATACAAGCTACAGTAGTAACTCCTTCAAAAAGCTCAATTCCCCAAAATAGAACTCAAAAAGGAATCAATAAGAAGCAACCAACACCGTCTTAGAGGCGTCCGTCGAATGGACCTGCACCTTCTTCGTGTTGACAGTGGAGTCGAACGACATGTCAGGTGCGTTTTGTCTGGCGACTGGGGGTGCCCCGTTGTCTGTAACCTCTTTGAGCCTTGTGATCTCCTCATGCATGCCGAACGACTGGGAGATTCTGTTGAAGTCTCTATCGTAGTGGTCGGATTGGGTGAAGCTTCCCTGGACGGTGATACGCCCCTAGGTCCTGGCATCTTCAGTAGCAGGTACACGTAGTGCGGTACTGCCAGGAATCTTGCGAATGTCACACGCCCGAGGATGGCGTGGTACTGTGATGGCCAGTCCACCACTTTGAACTTCAGTTGCTCGCGCCTAAAGTTTTCGGGCTGGCCGAAGATGACGTCGAGCCATATCTTCCCCAGGGGATATATGCCCTTCCCTGGGACTATGCCGTGGAATGTCGTGTCTGATTGTTCCAGGCTGCACAACAGGATCCGCATTGCTGTGAGTGTGCTGGCAAATATCAGATTGATGCCGTTGCCGCCGTCCATGAAGACACGGCTCATCTCGAACCCTCCAATCTGCGCCTCGAGCACCAGGGCAACATGACTTGGGCGAGGGATCTGGCGTGGGTGATCCGAACGGTCGAACGTGATGCAGGACTCCAAGCCACTAAGGTACTCAGGGATGGCTGGTGGGGAGGCTACCGCCAGGCTGACTTGGCGGGTGATCTTCTTTTGCACCCTGTTGGTTGGGCGCCCCTTCTGGATCATCAGGGCCCCCTTCGGTGGCAGGTACCCTCCTATGCCGTTATTTGGCGCTGGTGCGATCGCTAGATTCGACAGTCCAGCAGGTGGTGGTGGAGGAGCTTCGTGGGCGATGTCACCTGGTACAGGTGCGGGCCCAAATCCAGGGTTCACGATATGGCGCCATATTTGGGTGAGACCCTCGCTAAGCTTCTGGAACTCGTGGCAGTCTTTTAGCATGTGGCTGGCCTTCTTCTTGCCATCATTCTTGTCAATGTAGAAGTGGATGGTGCAAGGACCAGACAGTTTGTTGTATGCCGAGGGCTCATCGTCACGGCTGCGACGTTTCCACGTCTGCGTGGGTCGCCCTCCGTCGTGGAAGTTGCCTCCGCGGTATCCACTGCTGCGGTTGTCGTCATTGCGTCGGTCGGCGTATCCAGCCGCGACCATGTCGACTCCATCACGGTCATCGTAGACGCACGATCTTCGTTTGCTGCGGAGTTCCTGCCTGCGGCCATAGTCGTCCTCGTCATCCGAATGCGTTCGATGGACGGAATCCTCACCGTCCGCCCATCGGTTGGCGATGTCCATGAGGTGGTCGAGCGTCTTGGTCTTGACGCGCCCAAGTTCTTCCTTGAAGTCTGGGCGCTTGACACCATCCTTGAAAGCGTCGATTTCCCTTTCTTTGGAGATATGTGCAGCTGAATTCTTGATATGAGACTAGCGTAGGATGTACGAGCGTATGGATTCACCGGTACGTTGGGTGCAGGCCCGCAGTTCCTCGATTGAGGCTGGCCTCTTGCTGGTGCGCTTGAAGTTTCGGATGAAGCTGTATGCTAGCTCCTCCCAGCTTTGGATAGAGCTGGAGGACAGGCTGCTAAGCCAGATCCTAGCTGCACCTGTCAGCTGCAGCTGAAGGCATTGTAGGGCGGTGTTCCTGTTTCCGCCGTACATCTTGACGGATGAGAGGTGATCACTGAGCCAGACCTTCGGGTCCTGCGTACCGTCGAACTTCGGAGTGTCCGAAGGGAGCTTGAAATTTTTCGGCATCCGCGTTCACCGAACGGATCTGCTGAAGCATCTGGCTCCGCACAGCTCTCCGTCGTCGTCCTTGTTGGATTCGGTTGAACACGTGCGTTTAGCGCGTGCCTTGTCGATCTTGCGCTGGGTGAGATCGTTTCGAGCGTCATAGTCGCTGCTACGGCGCCGTGGGCTCTTGCGACGTCGAGGTAGATCGTGCTCGTCCTCATCAGATGAGGGCATAGGGCTGCGGGTGAACTTGACCGCAGCTTTTTTCTTCGGCTCCGCAGAAGCCTAGTCTTGGAGCACAACTCCGACAAGTCCAAGACCAGCTAGCACGGACTTGTGCATGGCGCTCTTCGGGTTGCCTACCAGAGGTGGATGGGACACGAGATATGTAGTGGTCGCCATGCAGCATGCAGTGTCTTCGGCATGACGTTGCCGTTTACGTCTATCGTCATGAAGGACGTGTTGAGGGCCCTGGTGACTTCGCGGCGCGTGGCGGGGTCCATGTGTTCCGTGCGGGAGCGATGTTTGTTGGCATTGTTACCGTGCGAGCTGGATCCACCAGCGGCGAAGAGCGTAGCTCGCCGCGCGCTAGACTCCAAAGCCGTCTGCTTATGCTTGTCGAGTTCCTCCATCAGCTTCACCTTCCGGTTATGCTCATTGATGAGGGGGAGGTGATATGCCATCAGCAGATCCCATGAAGAATTCACAGGTAGGATGATGTTGCCCGCCACGGCTTCGCGCGCTTGGCGCCATCCTTCTTCGTCGAGGCTGATCTTCTGGTAGGCGTTAGCGTCACCTTTGTTGGGCCTGAGCGGCGGGTCTCCCCCATTTCCTCCGCCCCCAGCTTGCGGGTTGGGAGGTGGGTTGGGTGCACTCGAACCTGGTGGCAGTTCCGATTCGTTCTGGATGAACATGGCGCACAGGTAACGTCCGCGGACTGGATCATTGCTTCCATAGCTTTCGGATCCGGAACCGTAGGTTCTTTCATCTGAGGGAGGGCCGCACAGATCTGAGTTGCAGCTATTGCTGTCATCTGACTCATCTGTCAGCGTCGACGCGCGTAACACGCCGATGGATGGGACCCACGAAGCGGGCCTGATGGATGGTGGTGGCACCCGCTCTAGGAGGCGGAGAGTGCCGGCCTGCCCCACCTGGAAGCAGAAGCTCCCAAACAGCATCTCGAGCCCGTCGCCGACGGACTCGAAATCCCTCAGGGTGGCTGGCGAGTGGGCAGTGAAGTCGAAGGTGCCGATGAGGAGGTGACTCTCCGTCGCTGATGAGTTGTAGATCACTCCGGATGGGATCGTCACGATCGCACAATCAGCGCCCCCAATTCCCACAGATGGCGCCAATTGTCGAGGTTCGATCTCGTCAATGCCTATTGTTATGGACTTGGATTTTGGAGAATATATGGATGCTAGAGATCGTGGAACTGTTAACAGGAAAGCAACACAGTGACACGAGGTTTACCCAGGTTCAGGTCCCCGGAGGAAAAACCCTACTCCTGCTTGTCTGTTCTTGATTACGGCGGAACCGAAGGTTACAAGGGTGCGCAAATGCAATCTGGCATGAGGTGTGTATGCGATGGTGGAAGAGATCCTCCTCGTCGTGCCCTCTTGGCCTTTATATAGATAGGAAGGTCTCGAGTTTAGGTTGAGCCGGTTACAAATTAGGGTTGGTACCCTTTGAAATTCTATCTACTCTAGACTTGTCCTCCAAGGATCTGAATACATCATGGGCTTGGGCCACCCGAAATCTCCACAGGCAGCGTGTCTTGACGTGGGCCTTCCCTTGGACTGGACCAGGTATACCGATGTTGTGTACCCGTGAAGTATAACCATGTCACTTGAAGATCATAATTACAGATTTGTTGTGCCTGTGCTCTCAACGGAACCCTGACAGACTCTGATTGTGCTCTTCGGCGTATGCAACGTGTTCTTGCGGTAGTTCATCAAACTTGTGTGCATCCAGGTGTGGGATGCTATAGCGGGAGAGAAGGAGCGATTTCCTTTGTCAAAGCAGCTAATTACAATATCTATGTTTGTGCAACCGATTACCCCATTTGTTGGTGTTCTATGCAAAAAAGCAAGAGTTTTGGTTTATCGCAACAAATGCCCCAATAACTGGTGTTATGTGCAATTTCCTCTCGACTCGTTGGCACGACCCGGATGTGAGGCAATAGTTTGACAGCGACCGGATCTATCCCATGATGAATCGTCTTTACCTGCATATACCCGTATACCTATTGAAAATATAAGCAATAATCCATATGATTTAATCCGGATAATAAATTGATAAAGTATAATCATACAAATAGCAACTGAATAGATCATGTAAACTAATAGAGTAGGTAGACAGATTGCATCTAAACAGGTTAAACTGACCAACTAAAACTAGAAACTTTAGCAAAAAATTAAAATAGAAATTTCAGAGTCACATATAGCAGTAGCAGTATAGTTGGTGTTGTCGCTCATGTTAAGATTGCCGAAGAGGTTGATGATGTCCGAAAAGAAGTCGTCATTCGGGAACTCGTCGTCGGACGACGCTGTGGTTTGCAGTAGTCGTGCTAGAGCGCTCTATAAAAACCTGATCGCCTCTTACCCATACATGTTCACGAGATGAGGGGTTACGAAAGCCTATTGTCCCGATCCGTGGTGCGTGTGATGCGTGGTAACCGCATAGCGTTTGCGTCTTGGTTTATATAGTGCCGATCGGGTAGGTTGTGGGGCACAACCCATGATCTAGAGAATCCGAAGACGGAACCGAAGCGCGTCGTGACGAGGTGTGGCATCGGAAGAGTGTGCGAGATCTGCTTCTCTTCTCACTCACTTAGTAGTGCTAGAAAAACCTTCTATATAGGTTGAAGCAACTCCCCCTCAACTAGCGATATGAAACTAAACTTTAACTCCACCGACACAATCACTTGTTGTCATATACTAATGAGCCAAAGAGTATTTCAGAACTTTTATTGGTTACGGGACAAAGGCCTAGCTCCAATTTACATAAGATTCCAAGAACACCAATCCAACCCATTAATTTCATGTCCACTACGTCAAAATAACGAGATAATTTATTTTGTTGCTGAACTGGTACATATATACTCCTTCTATTTCTAAAATATAAAATGGTTTCAGTTTGTGGAAAAAATAAAAAATATATAATTTCTTTTAGTATGTAAATTCACTCGCCTTTACGAAAATAAAATATCTTATATTTTAAAAATGAGCCACAAAGAGATCAGTGTGCGGCCGGGATGGGATGAGCCCCAACACCGAAGGGATGTCCACGACGGGGGAAGGCTCGCGGCCGCCGCCGCCTCCTTGATCTCCCTCATCCAGCCAGCTTTGCCCCCGCCGCGACCGGATCCGGTGTCCCCTCGACGTCCTCTCCCCGTCCATCCCGGGGTCCACTGCTGCCGTCGCTGGGCCGCAGCGGCCGCACCTCCTCCGTCCGTCGTTCTGGCTGCCGTCTCGCCAGCTTCTCCGTGCTCTCGCCGCCTGAAGCTCTCAAGCCCTGATGCGCGCGCCAGTCGGGCCCTCTCCGGGCGGCAGGGGCGGTCCCGCTCGTACCCGGGCACCTCCGTCGGCGGCTGCTCTGCCGAAGGCTTCCGGGGCTCCTCCAGCGGTTCTCCTTCCGTCGGCCCCTCCTCCATCATCCCGGCTGCCCCCGGCAGGGAGGTTTCGCAAGGAGAATGTTGGCGCGATGGTCTCGCCCCCGGTAGTCCTCTTGCCTGCATCGGCGTCCGCAGCTGGCCCAGCGCCTAGCGTCCCTGTTGCTGGCTGCTGCCCCACGCCTGCTATATTGGAGGTTTCCCTCGTGAAGCCTATGTTGCAGACCCCAATGTCTACCACTCCAGCCCAAGACGGCGTGCCAGCCGCCTTTGTTCCGTTGCTCGCCGATGGAGAGGACATCGATGATGAGCTCGCGCCACAGGCACCGCCGGCCGTGAAGATGGCAACTACCGCCTCACCGTCAGTAGAAATTCCGTCATTGCCTTCTTGCTCGGAAGATGAAGAGGAGAGGCCGACCAAGATGACGCCGGCTGCTCCGTCTCCTCCTGCACCTGGCGCTAAGCCGTGGCCTTTTTCATGGGTCTCCGGTTCTGATGTTTATGATGACGACGAGGAAGACGAGGAGGAGCTAGCCCCGCAAACGCCGCCGGCTACCACCAAGACCGCTGCAGATGATGCTCTACGGACGATGTTGGCTGCCCGCAGCACTGTCGATGTCCGCCTTGTTGTGCAGGCGCCTGTGGAGTCCTGCTGTGGTCTCTCTGTTGCAGTCGCTACTCTTGGAGAAGAGGAAGGTTGGGTGCAAGTGGGTCAGGGTGTCCGCTCAGGCCGCGCGCCATCATCTTTGCTTCGCAAGGAGGGTCTCGAGCGTAGTCTCGCCTTCAAGCGATGGGCTCGCGGGAGATGCTATCGGTGCCTCGCTCGTGACCACCAGATCAACACATGCCGCGAGCCCTTTAGATGCATCCGCTGCCGTCGTCCTGGTCATCGAGAGCGTTTCTATCGTGCGCGCTTTCCTGTCGCTCTTGAAGACGAGGTGGTCATGCGCGCTCGTTCTCCGGTCGCTCGTGCTCCCAGCCAGCGAAGTTCTCTGTCTGCTCAACCTCGTCGTTCCTCATCATCCCGGAGTTGGGTTGAGGTTGTGGGCCACTCACCGGTGATTGCAGTGGTGCTGCCAAGACCCTCTCCTAGGTGTTGCGAGCAGTTCGAGGTGAACGCCACTTTGGACTCTCTCTTTCAGTCTCAGGTCGCCCTGATGCGCATGGAGCTCCTCCAGCTGGTTGAGATCCGCATCGAGGAGGCATCTCGCCCCCTCCGTGAGGAGGTGGAAGTTCTCAAGTTGTTGTTGGCGCGTGGTGGTGATTCTTTGGAGCTAGCGGAGGCATGCTCTTCTGATGGTCCAGGGCTCGCCAAAGTACAGGATTTGGTCGCATTTGATTCCTTTGAGCAGAAGTCGTCTATGGCTAAGGATGAGCAACTCTACGGCCGTTTCTCTCCTCGTGGCCCGTCATCGCAGCCTGTTGTGTCGGCTGCCCTTGAGGGCGAGGGCATGGGCTTGATCATGGATCAAGCGCTTGACTTTGAGAAGCGTGGTAATATCGACGCTGTCGTATCTCTCTCGCCCGAGTCTAGCAAGCTTGTTGTTCCCATAGGTGATGGGTTGATAAATCAGAAGTGTTGACTCCTTTGCCTGGAGTTGTCGTTGCTAGAGAGATTTGCGATTTTCTTGCCACCTTAGCTGCTACATGTCATGGATCCAACAAGTCGATTGGATGTAAGGTTAAGTCTTTGAGAGGTGGCGCTAGACCAAGAGCAGCCTTTGGCAAGGAGAAATCAAGCAAGAAGAAGGGTGCTACTGGAGCCTCTTGATGGTGGTCCCCCTCTGTCCCAGCTTATCTCTGTCGATGCAATGTAGGAGTGTCGTGGTTGGTGTGTTTATTCGTGTGGCTTTTGGATCTTCTCTTAGGTTGGTTGTCGGTGTGTGTGGTGTTCAGTGTGTGGGGTTTTTTTTTGTCCCTGTGTTGTTGGGGTTTAGGTGAACTTGGCCCTAGTGTTGTAGGTTTTTGTCCGGTTTTCTCCTAAAAAAACTGGACACCTTCTTCTTAATTAAGGGATGGGGCAAAGCTTTTGCCTCTGTTTCAAAATAAATATATTTTAAAAACAGAGAAAGTACGCTTGAAGTCCATGAGGCGGTACCTCTCACATCTCAACCACAATATACAGTATTGTCACGGGCTCACGGCTGTAAGAATCAAGAAGAGGAAAAGAAGCTAGCTAGCTAAATGGAGACGGAGATTGTGCTTTGTGCATCAAGAGTAGGATAAGTGACACGATGGGGGGATATATTCACATTATATGATCTATGCAATATTAATAAAAATAATAATTTCTTTTCAAAATACTCTCCGTTTCATTCTATAGTGCCTATAGTTTTTTGAGAAAAATTCTAAAATATAAGATATATTTTATTACACAGCTCGTTTGGACAACTTTTTTAGAGACTTTATATAAAGTATATAGCATTTCATGTCTCTCTCAAACTCCTCTATTTTATGACATCAATTATCCAAGAAAAATCCCATCTAAAACTATTTTAATTTTCTTTTCACATGTATTTCTTAATTTCCATGCAAAAAACTATAGATACTATAGAATACAATAGAGGAAGTAGTTATTTACATGTATATTGGTGCTCTACGGCCAATTACCATATAAATAGGCCGAAGAGTGAAGACCGGCTGCATGATAGGAAAAACATGGGAGCACCGGAGCAGAAAAAACAGAGGATTAGAGTGTCATATCCACCTAAAACCTATAGAATTTGAAACCTACATGAATTTTCTTCAAGCAGTGATTCAGTCATAGGAAAATAAAAGAACTGTAACATGAGCTTTGAGTAGCTTCAAAACATAGTGCAATGCAATTATATGGAAAAATCTTATAGTACTTCCTCCGTTTAGAATAAGTGATTTGAATTTATCTAGATTCGCATGTATTTAGACATGTTTTAGTATGTAGATATATTTGAATCTAGACAAAGCTAAGGGAGTAGAAATTTTTTCCATGATCTTATTCTACAAATCAAAACGATGTTCATAGAAAAAATTTCTAAGGATCAAAATCCTCTAACACTGTGTTTGGATGTTGGAAAAAAACCTTGAAATTGGAATTCTGGAATTAGTAGAGCTAATTCAGGCGTTTGGAAAGGCACAGAAATTAAAACGTGGAAAGAGGGACCAATTCCGAGTAGTCCCCCCGCGAGCGTACGCCCCCTGCTGCTACTTTCCGAGCCGGCCCGCTCGGAAACAGCGTGGAAACGCGAACCCCTCCCCCCCGCGCGACCCTCCCCCGCCTCTGTTTCTCGCGACAGAAGCCGTCGCTCGACCTGGCAGAGGCGCCGCTCGCCACCCCTCCCCGCCGGTGAGCTCCCCTCCCCCGTCCCTCCCCTTCCCCTTTCCTTCCTCCCTCCCCTGCTTGGAATAGCTGGGGGCGCCCCCTCCCCTGAACCCTAACCCCATGGCAGCGGCATGGGCTGGCGTCGGCGGGAGATTGCTGGAGGCGGCGCCCTCCCTCTCCCATGGTAGTAGGTTACTGGAGGTGGAGCCCTCCCTCTCCCTTCCTCCCCCTTCTTCTCCAATGATTGTTGCTGTAATTTTTTCTTTGTACGAACACCTAATTTGTTCTATATATGTGAACTGCAGATTTCTACAAGAATTAGTACCACCTCAGTCCAATTGAAGGTATAAACTTCTTGATATGTACTATTGTTTGTTGTGTTTCTTACCGATTTATGATATGACCATATGTATGTTAGAAACATATTTGTGACATGTTCTTCTAATAAGATGAGATATGGATGATTGTTTGATACCTATGCTCTACATAATTAGATTTTAAACATTGTTTACATTGTAGAATAATCATGTCCCAACAAGAGTTGGTTGCTTACATTACCGAAGAGAACAAAAGAAGAAAAAGAAAAAGGATAGTATTGACAAAGAAGTTTTTTGAGATGTCATGTCTTGCTCTAGCTTATGTTAGTACACAGCGGGGACCGAGAAACCTAGGATGCTTCAACGATGACGAGGAGAAGGTTGCATATAGAAAGTACATCTTAAAACAAACATATGATGGTTCCGAGACAACTTGCTATGATAAGTTGCGCTTAACTAAAAGGAACTTTCATGATCTTTGTGCTATGTTGCATGCGAAGTGTGGTCTCAAAGATAGCACATATGTGACAGTAGAAGAGAATGTTGCTATGTTCCTACAAGTTGTTGTACATGGAATTAAATTGAGAATGTTGGGTGGCACATACCAACGGTCTTTAGAGACTATAAGTAGGCACCTCTCTACTGTGTTATCAACCATCCTATCTTTACATGGAGAGTTCATCAAGCTTCCCTATCCTTCTAACAACCCTCCCGATGATTACAAATGGAAGTGGTTTGGCAATGCACTTGGAGCACTAGATGGGTGTCATATTCCTGTGTTCGTTAAAGCCGCTGATAAAGGGAGGTATAGAAATCGAAAACAAGATATCACCACTAACATGTTAGGTGTGGTTGATTGGAATATGAAATTTCTATATGTTCTACCTTGTTGGGAGGGCTCGGCATCGGACTCTAGAGTGCTAAAAGATGCTATGAGAAACGATCGCCAAGATGCATTTGTTGTACCACAGGGTATGACTCTTTCTCTTGGCTTTTTATTTCTCATATTTAATTGCTATCTAACTTATTTACTTGACAATAGGAAAGTACTACCTAGTTGATGCTGGCTATACCAATGGATCTGGATTTCTATCTCCATTCAGATCCACTAGATACCACTTGAAAGAGTGGGTTGCAAGTCAACAACAACCTCAAAATGAGAGGGAGTTGTATAATTTGCGCCATGCTCGTGCTAGAAATGTTGTGGAGAGAACTTTTGGTTTGTTGAAGAAAAAATGGGCCTTCTTGCATTCATGTTCTTTCTTTCCCATAAAGGAACATGTACGACATGTCCATATGGTTGAGATAATCAATATGAAACAATAAATGTTGATTATGAACTAAACATTTGTAGATTCGGCTTATTAATGCATGTTGTGTGTTACACAACTATGCAAGGGATAGGCAACATGTGAGGGATAATTTGTTGCTGCAAGAAGTCGACTCCGAACTAGAGTCTATGGTTCCTGAACCTGTAGACAATGCTTCTTTAATTAGAAGTGTCCAACAAACTGCTGCATGGTCTAATTTTAGGCAACGATTTGTAGATGAGATGTATGCTGATTACCTAGTGGCACGAGGAGAACTAGAGTTTGAGTAGATAAGTAGTTATGGAGTATATAGCTAGCTAATGGTGCCTTTTGTTGGGCTAGCTTCATGATGATGGCCTTTTGTGTGATATTTTGTACATGCAACTTGTGAAAACTAATATATATGCTTTACCTTGCTTGCTATTTTGTTCTTACATTTGTCAATATCCATTTCTTTTTTATTTGTATAGAAGCATGGTTGAACCAAAAGCAAAGAAAATTACTACTAGAAGTTATCTTACATGGTCTAGTAAGATGGACACGACATTGTTATCCGTCCTTGTTGAGCATCACAACAATTGTGACCATGCTCAAAATGGTTGGAAGCCACATGCGTACCATGCTTGTATTAAGCATGTCAAGGAAAAATGTAACATTGACATCACGAAGGATAACATTGTTGGAAGAATTAAAACATTTGACAAGCAATATGAGATCATTACAAAGATGCTTGCTCAAAGTGGCTTTGGATGGGATTGGGAAAAGAACATGGTGATGGTTGAAAGTGACGAAGTGTGGGATAGATATGTGGAGGTACTTAACACTAAATTTTATTTTGTTATTACTTTTGCATCTTCATTATCAACTCTAATATTTGTGTGCATTGTGTAGGCTAACAAGGATGCACGTGGCTATAGGACCAAAGTGGTGAAGAATTGGGAGTCCATAGTAACTATATATTCTAAAGACCATGCGACTGGTGTAGGTGCTAGGACAGGAGCTGACAGTGTTCAAGAACTGGACTCACAGGTTGTTGAAGAATCTCCTGAGGTGCCTACAAAGAGGCAACAGACGGAAGATGCTATCTTGTCCATGATAGGAAAGATGAGGACATCTTTCGATGATGCTATGAAAGCAACCGAGCCACTTCCTATGCCAAAGGTGACTCCTCCGGCTGAAATCCTTGCTGCGCTCGAGAAAGTAGATGGTTTGGAGGAATCTGATATGATAACAGCTTATGCAAAGTTGATTGTCAATGAGCGCTTATATGAAGCATTCATGTCACTTCCTGAGAAGTTCAAGAAGAACTATCTACTTATCTTGCCTTGATGGTTGCTACAATGAGTGCTTGTTCTTATTAGTTACTATCTACTTTGTTGTCTGTGAACTGTCCACTACTGTTATGAGTGCATTATATGTAAGAGACATAAACTGTCTACTTCTGCTACTTGTAAGAGACAAATTTATTATCCGTGTTATGATTGTCGTTGGTACTTAATAACTATTTTGTGTCATGCTTCATTTACAATTTTTTTATTGTGGTGACTTTATTTATTATACTTTTATGTTGTCATGTGTGAAAAATAATATATAAACCTCAAATATATAATATACTATTGTGCATACACGTGTAGAAAAGTTTATATTGTCAAATCTTAAAAAAACATTCAATTCCATGTTATGTACATCTAAACATGATTTGAAATTGGATACTATCCTTTGATTTCAATAGAAAATTCTTTGCACATCCAAACGGCAGAATTGGAAATAGAGATCATTTTTTTTTCATCTTGGATTTAGAATCTTTAGCCCAATTCAATTCTAAGCTTATTTTCCAACCTCCAAATAAAACGCAAGATTTATGTGTGATTCCTTTCAATCAAAGAACCCTAAAATTGAATAACCCCGGGAGCCGATTTCCGTCGTTTTTTTGCTTGTACCGTCAGCAGCCGGTCTTCACTCTTCACTCTTCAGGCAAGGAAGTAAAATCCTGCAAGCGCGTCCTCGCTTTCTGCCCACTTCCCCTCTCGCTTATCGCTTCCCCTATCCCCCGAAACCTCGAAAACCTCCGCCCACCATGGCGACAGCCGCCCAGGCCGCCGCCACATTCCTCTCCTTCCTCTCATCGTCTCACCACCACACCGCCCCCTCCTCCTCCATCTCCTTCGTGGCGACCCCTATCCTACCCGCCTCGCTCCGGACCGCTGCCGCGGGGGCCCCAACCCTCACCTCCCGCGGCCGGGGCCGTCGAATCGCCGCCGCCGTTGCTCAGCTCCCCACTAAGTGAGCACGATTGATAACATCGCGAGCACCCAGCAACTCTTCCCGATAAAACATTTCTGAATTAGAGCTGTTTCCTCTAAGTCTGCAATCTAATTGGAATTTAACTACTGTACTTGTTTTGCGCTATCTGATTATTGTGTTTCCTGCTATGATCTTACTTTTGAGTTTTTTAGGAACCCAGAGCTAGCCTCCGGGGAGAAGAAAATCCGGTGAGCTACAATTCCAGCGATATGTCGCCATACTCTGTCTATATACTCAGGAGTTTGACACGGGGTTTCACCGTACACAGGTGGTCATCAAGGGCGGTGCGGTCATTTGCAATGGCGGAGCTGGAGGCACGCAAGATGAGGTACCCAACCACAGGCACTGAGGGGTTGCTTATGGGCATACTCGTTGAAGGTGAGGCAAAGCCATGGATGATTTTACATTTCGGAAAAACATTTGCTTATTTGCTATGCTTGGTTGGTAACTTAAGTGTGGCAAGTTAGTTGTAAACTGTGTTCGCAAATGGTATAAGATGAATGAAGAAGAACGAACGAGTTAGAACACAGAAGGATCATGGAGATTTCTTGTCAGAAACATACCAGATGATCTGGTACTAATGATTGTCTGTTTTGTAGCAATAATAGGAACAACTTTTGTTCATAAATGATTAGATTTTTTTCGAAAAGGGGAATGACCCCGGCCTCTGCATCGGTCGATGCACACAGCCTTTCATAAATGATTAGATAGGAACTAATTTTGTTCATGAGCATGTATGGTGCACAGGGTGCATTTACATATACTAGCAAGACGACCGTGCTATGCTACGGAACAAAAAACGACGTGATACATAGTTTACTTAAGTAATATGTCAAATTAATTCAGGGGAAAACGCAAAGACTTTGCGCTTCTTTTCATTGCATAGAAGAGTTTGTTACAAGCCTCAGAGGAGGCGGATCACAGAAACAAAATTAATTCAGTTTGATGCTTTCATTTATGAGATACGGCAGAGGAGACGATAGCCTGCCATGCTTGTAAGTTTGTATAGTCGCATTTGTGAGGGTCAAGACGAGGAAGACTAGAAAAGGGGTGAATGGACGACCACCAACTGAAATCTTAACATGTAGGAAAGATATATTTTTTAAAAAAATTCTGAAGTCTTTTTCTGTGCACTACATCTCCATGTCTGGTGAAAATACAGAATGGCGAGCAAAATGTTGGAGCCATGAATAATGGTACATAAGTAGTTAAAACCAATAATAACTTTTTTAATGGATTTTGGCGCCGAAAAGTCATGTAATTCTCAGTCCCTTATATATCTTATTTATATGGATGATATCATCTAGTTCATAGTGTTTAATGATGGAACACCTTACGAAGCCAAAACTTTGTGGCAATATGGTATGCAGGTCTTTTAGTAGGATAGAAGTGATCTGAAGTCTGAAGCATTATTTTGGTTTGATTGCCCCATAAAAAATAATAAAAGAATATATGGCTGACTGTTTACAGAAAAATAAATAAAGGAAAAAACTCTTTAATGTAGATTTTTCGTGGAAATTTGGAGTATGCAAACTCTTTTGCTTTCACGATGCTGTAGAGTTCTGTGCCTCTTTTTGCTGACTCATGGAGGTCAGGTTGAAGAGTAGTGCGAGGTCTTCTATAAATAAGGTTACCCCTGAGGCACTTTATTGGTGTTAACAAATGCTGCAATTTAAACTTAACCTTTGATGTGTTGATTCACATACAATTCCGTTTCAACTTAATTAGTTATTAATTGAAGTGTCTCAACTGCCGCAACACAATGTAAGCGTGCTACATCAAAGCCTTGTAGTTGTCAGCAGTTCTCATTGACATCTGAAGATTCTGATACCGTATTTTGCCATAATGTCGACAATTGTTCAACAGCTTGAGCTGTTTGAGCTAACATTTGCTGTTTATCAGTTTTCTCATGGCTATGCCCATTTTGATGCATTGAATTACAAGTTTGTTTATTTCAGGAACTAGTGGCGCGGCAAAACTTATGCGTGCTAATGGAATCACATTGCTCACAGTGCGTGACACGGCTGCAGAAGTTCTTGGGAAGTCAGAAATGTTTTACTTCAGTCCTATGCATCCACCATTGACAGAATCTGCACAGAAAGCCCTTGATCAGGCTGTAAATGAGAAACTGAAAACAGGTTATTTCCTTACTTAAATGCTTGCATGTAGTCTCTAGTATTGGTATCTGATTGCGTTGCATGTTTGTTATTGTTATGGGAGGCTTGGATAATGAGTATACTATTTCCTTTTTGATGAATCGGATGTGTTGGTGTATCTTTTCCATAATTGCTAATTTGCTAAAGATAAATAAGTTGTCCAATGTCATATATTCACATTACATTCATGTTTAACGATTTCATCTTGGCTTTGATACACAGACTACTAAGTTAGGCCTAGGCTAGACACCGACTTTTGGTTCTATATTCTACTGGTTGGTTCATGAAACTTAATATTGTATCAGATCAGATTAGAGGTCTTGGGTTCAAGCCTCGGCTTTCGCAATCTTTTTTGTTGCTTGCCCTCTTTCTGTCCATGTTTAGGCCTTATCGAACCACACGTGAAACATGGCGTTGAAGTATATATGGATTGCACTTCCTTCTCCATCAGTTCGGATTTTTGGTTCTACTGGCTGGGTACTTTATATTTACTACTTCTGCAGCATCTGGTATATTAATATGTTACTATACACAACGTCTATACGTTGCCATCTGCTACAATCTGGATGGACAATGCACAAATTGTAATAGGTTACCGTATATAGATGGCCAGTCTATATAGATGGTACTTCAAGTGTAGAACAAGTAAAGGTGTTACCATATATAGATGGTCACTCTATACCTTGTACAGATTAGTAGGTCACTCTATTTGGGAAACAGTAGTTTGTGATTCATGCAGACTTCAGTGCTTTCGGTTTAACTATCATTTCCTTTATGTTTACTCTTCTTGTATAATATGAATTTACATTTGCTACCCGTCCGATAGAAGTGTATATGATCTGTGGATTGCTGAGTAGACTCATCATGTACAATTGTTTTCCCTCTGATATGTCATATTCCTTCATTTATATACTCCCTCCGTCCCAAAATAAGTGACTTAACTTTGTCCAGATATGTATGTATCTAGACATGTTTTGTGACTAGATTCATACGTATCTAGAGAAAGTAAAGTCACTTATTTTGGGGCAGAGGGAGTAATTATTACTTCATTACTTGATGAATGTCTATCAGACCATTAGGCTACGCACGCCTGCTGACCTGCAACCTGTAATATAGTTTGGTTATACTGCTTAAGTGCAGATGTTATTTTGGACATGATTGCTGAGTTGTTTTCTTAACCATGAGGATTTTGGTAGAATGTAGTATCAGAAATTAAAGAATGTTGATATGTGATATGCCTACAACAAAATATAAATCTGCATCACGATTCTTCTACCCTTGCGTAACAGTAAATTATTCAATCCTTCACATTAACTATGCTATAGATTGTTCCTATGTTTATTATGATTTTTCTAGAGTTCCAGCCTCATTTCTGTTGTTACTTCACACGAGGATTTGGGCTCCCAAAAGAAACCTACATGACGAAATTTTCCAGTTTTCTTGGAGAACACGTTCCGAATATTTAAGTAATCTCCACTGCATAGTTCCCAATCCTGGTAATGAAGAACTAAAATCAAGCTGTTGGTAGAGTGCATGTACCTATTAATAGAAGCAGCGCTGTTGGTAGAGTGCATGTATCTATTAATAGAAAGTGAACTGATTTTTTTTTGAGAGGGAATAGCTGCATTTTATTAATCACCCAACAAGTCCGAGACCAACTGGTTCTCAATACAACTAGGGGATACAGTGAACCAAGTTTTGCATAACTCTAAACCGCAGCCTTCCTTCGCTAAAATATGAGCAGCGCCATTTGCCGATCTTCTCAATAGGTTATGTTATAAATCAATCATGCTTTTGCCAACTGAACTGATTTTAGTTCTCCTGTTTGGGTACCCATATTTCTCAGTAGGTTATGTTATAAATCAATCATGTTTTTGCCAAATGTTTGACAAATGAGGGGATTACCTTATAGCGACCCTGAGAGCCCATAACTATAGGCTATGGAGTCTTCAGTGAATAGAATTTGTTATGGCTGGACCATTTGATCTGTGTGACAAATCTGAGACCATGCTGACATCAGTCTATTGTGATCTTAATAATATTCTTTGTGCCTCCTTACGTCCTAGAAGAGCCTATGTCTACCTTATGTTGGTCATAGCTGCCAAGCGGGGAGATCGTAAGTCAATTTACCAAAGTTTGGATTAATATTTGGTCGTAGTGACAAGATTTTTGTTTCTCAGGTTTGTTGCCAAAACACTATGCCACGATTACTTGAGCAAACAAAACCTGACATGTTTCAACCAGACTTTGACTTAACTTACTAATATAAGTGTTGACCTAAATCAAGCAATCAAAGAAGCCCTGAATACAGACCTGAAAGCAGGCCAGTTTTCACAAAGCATTGAACCGTTTTCTAAAGCATCAGACCAGACCAGACGCGTTTGTCAATTCTTGTAACAACCTAAAGGTCACCTTCTCTGTGTCATAATTCATGTTGCTTTATAACCTACAGAAGTAAAACATTTTAAAGTTTGACCATCATATAGAAATTTTACCAGCACTATCGATACTACTAAGTTCATCATGAAATATACTTTCATAATGCTTGCTTATTTTCATCAAAACTGATGGTCCAAATGTAACCTTGGAGACCATGTCAATGTAGGAGGGAGTACTCGATTCCTTCTTTCTTTTGTAAAATCTTCATTGTTTCTGGCTTGATAGACTTCCCAACTCCGTTCCTCAAGTGCTTGAGGAAGTTGTTTCAGCGTATCTTGTATGGCTTATATTGTTGTAGCTATAGGCATTAGAACTGCTTGTATTTTCATGCAACCTTGGTCGACCTCTGATTCTGCTTACATTTCAACAAAGCATAGCTCTGTTTGATGTCATTTTACAAAAATGAACTGGACCGTGTTAGTTCCACTTTTTTTATCAACTAGAGTTAAAACCACACTGGATGCATTAGCAGTTCTGTCTGCACTCTGCAAGGAGTTACACAAAATGCTCTGGTGGGATTGCTTCTACACTGATTGTCCGGAATTAGCATCCAGGAGTCCTTAGCACGATGACCTACTTAGATTGATAATTCCAGCTCCACATTCATGAGTGAGATCTTCATACATGCAGGACTGGGGTTAGGTAGCTAGCTGGCTCGTACCATTCTTCTTAGGGTATAACTTGTGTGATGTTAAGGTGTTGAAATTGTGATAGATGATGATTTAATGTAACATGATATTTACGAGGCTTGTCGGGAGAATTGAAGGGTTTGGATTTGGAATTGGAGCCATGTACTTTTGGCACCGCGTTTTTTTTTTTTTTTTGCTAGCAGCAACTTGGTTTTGAATTGAATAAAAACACTTGCACGAAATGACTGTCCCAGGTTTGACAGTAGCTACATTATAGCCTAGAAAGTCAGTATTCCCCTTTTTGGATAGGTTTATCACTTCATGTTTGGGTTTAACACTACTCTGAAGATATGTGAATTTTAGTTCAATGGACTCTGAACTTTGGGGACACTCTATTCTTATGTGCACTGCTTTCATT
Source organism: Avena sativa (assembly GCA_916181665.1). Classification (NCBI taxonomy): domain Eukaryota; kingdom Viridiplantae; phylum Streptophyta; class Magnoliopsida; order Poales; family Poaceae; genus Avena; species Avena sativa. The sequence continues at coordinate 429,488,444 of OV702293.1, forward strand.
TCTGTTGGTTTTGTCTACCGAATTAATACTTGCATAAAAAATAGGGAAACTCTCAATTATTCAATGTCAGATCGAATTATGTAGGCTCATTTGGTAGCTAGAATATTAGATTGACGGTAATTTTAGGATTCCTGGTAATCCTGACCGCAGGAATGTGCTGGAGATGTCAGATACCTGCCTATTTCAAAGAGAATGTAAAACTGACAAATTAGGGGAATCTTGTTCCTCCCGTGATCTAGCATTCCTAACTAACTTTTCTAGGTCTTGTGACAAACACAGGAATCCTTCCGGGTTACCCCTTAACTCAAGTTCCATAGGAATTTTAGAGGATTTCAGTCCATAGAATCCCTTTGGATCATAGGATCGAGGTCACCAAATTCCTATGGAATCTATTCTGATGCCCTTCATTCCCTAGGAATCTCAACATGAGCTCAAACCTCATTTTTTTTCCTTTGAGAAGTTGCACTCTATCTCTCTACTCTCTCTCCTAAATCCCGTGAAATTCATGTGTTTGCTTTCTATGCACCACCCAAATACACGTCTTACAAAATTCCTGTGTTTTGAAATCCTGTAGGAATTCACCATAGGTGACATCCCAATGCTATGTTTTTCCTATTCCTACCTTTCTAAATTTCTTCAATCCAAAGACGCTATTATTTCCGATACCAAACTCCAAAATAAAGTCATCTTGGTGCTCCTGAGTCCTGAATGCTGATTCCCTTGTATGGTGGTCAACTGGGAAGTACTGTAGCAGTTCTTTTTTTAGGAAGGGCAAGTTACCAGCCTTTGCATCCTCCAATATACACAACCATAATTTATTGCAAAAGATGCGAGGCATCAGTGCCAAATAATCGGCCTACAAAAAGAAAAAGAGAAAATGACAAACAAAACGTCATCCCGAGGCAAAAGCGATTGTCTGAGTCCAGGTTCGAACAGGCAGTACTGCAGCAGATCTGCACAAACACTTGACCATTAATTGAGTGGGATGCATCTCTTTGTTTCTTTCTTCTATCTGCTCATCTGAAATACAGTCTGATTATTCCTTCATTATTTTGCTTAATGAGTTCAATTCTGATTTCAGGTGAGGATGGAGAGGTAACGGCCAATCATTTGTTCCTGGCAATATGGTCAGATAAAGAGTCAGCTGGTCATAAGGTTTTGGCTTCCCTTGGTTTTGATGATCAGAAAGCCAGTTTGCTGGCCAAAACGGTAATGTTCTAATTTCTGTGCGGAGATGGATACTTCAGTCACAGAGGTCAGGGTTTCTCAGTCATTCTACTTAACCCTTTGCAGGCTGATGACGAGGCAGCAATGGGTCCTAGATAGCAAAGAGAGCAACTAGTTTATATTGATTGTGAGCTTCTCTGAGGTTATGTGTGCACTTGGCAACCTGTAGGCACTAGTTGGCGGCTCCAGTACCGTGGACCCACATTAAGTTAACTTGAAGAGATTGCTTCTGTAAGATCCGGGGATACTTAAGATCAGTTAGGTCGAACCCAATACATGTACTTTTGCTATTGCCAAAGTCAGATGTGGTACATCCGTACATGTAAAAAACATTGCAATGTATTTTCGGACGAACATGCTTCTGTTCCCACGCACAGCTAGATGTGTGGGCTGCTCCTGAAAGACTCTTTCAAAGATCCGTATTCTGAGTATTCTTCCTTCAGAGTTTGTTCAGTTTGCACCCTGACAGATAATGATCATTTCATGAAAAGTGACTGCTATGTGTCATCAGTGCAGAAGTTTTTTTCTTCTTTCTTGCGATGAATTCCTCTGCATACATATGACACTACATATGGAAACATTTCCAAGATATATCATGATTTGATACTTGGCCAACATCTGTGCCTAGAACTGTATAGTTTTCTCGTCACTCTAAGCAGTGGAAGCTTTGGGCACTTTACACCAAATGTGCAACACGAGGTTGGTACCTGGCACACTATGCTTTGATTACAAGGACATCTACCTTCAGATCTTTACATTGTTTATTGTTTTCACCTTGCCTTTGTGCATTAGTTTTCTCTGCTTATTGGCACAGAACCAAGCTGACAGAGACTATCAGGAGGTTATACATTGTATTCGTGGATAGGGAGATGTCATGCGCTGACACTCAGCATGTACATACTGGAAGCTGACGCCATGTTGGTGACCTGCCTCATTCCTGAACTTAGGTTTCTGCTGTGAAGTCGTCATCCGCCTATCGATTCCATCTGCCACCGACAGGGCATGTCCTGTTGAATCAGAGCTAGCTAACCCGGCGCTCGGGGATGGATGAATAGAGCAGACATATATGCTTTGCTCTTGCTGTCTAGGACAAGAAAGGAGGCAATGTGATTAATTAGAATTTCTTGCGTGGCAGCAACTGCGTCAATAAATACTTCCGAATTTATGGTCCACTGTTTATCAGTACCTACCTTTTGACATATCTTCCTGAATTATATCGAGTCTAGCCGTTCACGTTGCTTCCACATAATGGCATTAAATTACATGTTCAGAAAGTAGCAAGGAACACTTTGTACTTCCATGGGAGAACAACGTACATTTCAAGCCTTCTATTATCTCTCTTCCAAAATATAGGACGTTTTGATAGCGACTTTAGTCTACCAAATATCTCATGTTTTGGAACTGAGGTAATACCTGTTGGCTACTCCCTCCGTTCTAGCTTATAAATTTAGTTAAAGTCAATAATTTCTAAGTTTGACAAATGTTTTGGATAAAAATGTAAACAACTAAATTGTTAAATTAATGTCAATAGATTCACCATAAGTTATCTTTTATGATGTATTTAATTTGTATCGTAGAAGTTGATCTTTTTATATTTTATTAGCTAAACTTAGTAAGATCTAATTTTTGACTAAATTTGTAAGACTCGTTTATTGGAACGTAGAGATAGTAGTTCCGTTTAAAAAAATACATGCTATTTAGCTACTCACTACGTTCTCAAATAAGTGTACTTTTTAGGTTTGTACTAAACCAAACATTTTTTAAATTTGACCAAGTTAATTGAAAAATAGCAACATACATAACATCAAATTTGTATGTTATAAAACTCTATTTCAAAATGAACCTAGGAATATTAATATATTGTCATAAATGTTGCTATGTTTTTTTTTTAAAAAATTGGTCAAACTTTATTTATTTTACTAAAGACAATGCTAAAACTAGTGGACAGAGGTAGTTGGAAATACTATCCAAGTCTCCGAGTTAACGACCGAGCAAGCAAAAAGTTGTGTGCAGCCTACGTGTTGGCTACTTTCTTGTCAGATGGTCAAGCGCGCACCAGTCTACTAGAGTACAATGCTATAAACAACAGGAGATTTAGCTCCTCCGGCGCGACTTTATGGATTGTTTACTCTTTCGTGTGTTCCCCTTTCCTTCGTTTCCTTGGAATGTTTGCATCAAAAAGCATGTGCCGCATTTTTTTTTGCTTAATTCTATATCAGAGTTCCCTTGGTGCACGAAGGCATGGGATGGCATGCATCTCTTGTGCTTATCCATGATCCATGCTATTGACAAGATACACCAAAAATAAAAACCCTGGAACACACTCCCTGCCGCCTCGGACGCCCTCTGCCGAGCAAAGCCCCCCGGCGGCCGACGTAGCATGGGGAGTTCCTTGCGGCGTCCGGTGGGCAGAATGGTGGCGCAAGTGGCGGTTGTGGCAGCGGTATGGCTGTCCCTACCACAAAGGCGGGTGGCCACGCCGAATTTGTTTGCTATAGCTAGCGACGATATGTTGGCCACTGGTGGCCTCGGTGGCCACAGTCATGGATCCGGTGGCGGTGGTCCTCGTCGGCTTGGCGGGGAGCCTTCGTGTGGCAGTGCACGGAGTGCTGGGTCCGACTACCCAGATCCAACGGCTTCTGTGACAAACGTCACACTTTCACTACATCGGTTGTTAGACGAGTTATGGAGGGTAATCGTAAGGTTGTGGCTTTGTGTGGTGGCTGGAGGCCAGGGTAGCGGCCCAGATGGCGGTTTACAAAGTCACGTCGGACAAGGAGGTGACTCGATGCACGATAGATCTGGGTCCCGACGCCTAGTTCTGTTGGTGACTACACAAAACGTTAGGGGTATGTGCGATAGGTTGCGGTGATGGTATGGTAGGTTTTCGAGTGTTGGGCATGTGGTTCACGACACAACGTCAGGGTCAAAACCAAGACTTGGTCGTTGGTTGGGGCAAACGGTACGGTGGTGACTCCCTTAGGTGTTGTGTTCTTCTTGAAGGCGTCGTCGATGCATTGTCCTCGCTCCCCTGAGCAGTGAACACTGGGAGAAACCCAAGATCCCACTTGGGACCAGGCGGAGGGGCACTTTTGCGTCGCATACATCGTGGAGCCTTGTCTCGGATGTTTACATCGGATGGAGGGGCCAATGGACATGTGTTGGTTGGGTGGTGGTTGGCGCCTTGGCGGTGGGGAGTTACAAAGCAACCTTCAACAACTATGGGTGGACATGTGGAGCGACTTTGGGCTTAGTGAGCTTTCGTGAAAGCCCTGCACCAACCTCGGTAGATGTTGGTGATGGAAGTGTTCTCGGACATGGCTCCTCTCCTTGAAGGCATCGTTGTGTAACCCCTTCACCACCCGGTTAGGGTGAGCTGTCTGTTTTGGCTTGCTTGCCCAACAACTTTTCCATCGGCTAGGCGTGGAAGTCGGAGCGGCGGCTCTACAAAATCATCTTTTTATGTTAAGGTCATCTTTAGTTGCTTGGTCGGGAGAGTTGGGAGCTCATGTGGTGTGTGCCATCAGGACCGACGTGTGGCGATGTGTTGTACCGGTTTTCACCGGTTTAAAAAAATCTACATGATAAAAAACCGAAGATTGCTTTTATATAAGCAAGAGTGAGGATGCTAATCCAATGCTATTACACATAGCATGCATGTGTGTACTTGTCCATGGAAGTATAATCCAACGTGGTACTGTGGTAGGAGTAGGATCATTAGACGTACCTAAGGGCGCGTAGAAGCGCATTTTTTGGTTGACTGCACTTGTTTAGCTATCACATTAACATGTACACTTAAACTGTCATTAAAAGTGTTCTTCCTATGCGAGTTGCTGCACCTGTAGGCAGGGCATCTACTGTGGCTGAGGCGGCGACAAAGCTCCGTGCTGGAGAACACAAACACGGTCCGCCACAGTAGCATCAACGAGGAACCACCAAATGGCCGATTAATTGGACTAGGAACCACTCGATCTTACTCGTCGTGTTAGGGTCCTTGCCCACAACATCCATGAACTCGAGCTGGAACACGGTAGACTGAAACACCTAAAACAAGTCCGGTGAAGGAGGGCTCCGCGCGGTTGCAGCCGCAGTCGACGGAGGCAACGACCTTGGCGTTCCTCTGCCTACATGGCCCAACCGTCGAGTAGGCCTCCTTCCTCAACCTCATTTTTAACCTCACATACAAGTTGAGAAGTTATAGATGGATTTCTCTACCTCTTCCAAAACAGAAAACTTGCAACACAAGAGTTATTGGGAACAACAAGATCAAGCTACTCCTCAAAGAAAATTTTGAGCAGTTGATTATGTGCGACGAATGTGACAAAATTCGCCCAAAAACACTCCAACTTTGACCGTAAATCTGAGAAGATGCAACTCACGAAACTCGGTGCCGATGATCAGAATGGAACACCATCGTCGATATGCATCTTTTTATGTAGAGCTTGTTTTTAATCGGAGTCTATTTATACTAATTATAAGTGGCTGAGACAACATGCTTAAGAGAGGATAGAGAAGCTAGGATGCCCTATCTGGGAGCTTTAAAGTTTGTGCCCGGACAGGCTCGATGAGAGCAAGAATAAGCTTTTGTAAACGGGCTATAAGAGGTTAGATAATATATCACTGTTTAGTTAAAAGAGAGGAGAGCAGTGGACCTCTTAGCTAAGGGTGAGCTGCAACAAGTGCTTCTAGCCTATGTGAGAGTGTGGTGGATCATATCATTAATAAAGAATTATAATCTATGGGCTATGCTTATCTATATTATCCAAACAACCCTATTTCGTTACAAATGCCCACCTGAGGGTGCTGCAGGCTAACAGAATACTCCTTTGGAGAGCTAACTAGGTTCTAATCCAGATCTCTTCGGGAGCTGCGGCCACTGGCCACCCTCTTGGTCTCCTCCACACTAGACAACTCTGTTGTCATATCCCTAGTTCCCCACACACTCCACAAGTCAAGGAAATAGAGCCACGAAGACTAGTCCTAAAAGAGATCGATATGATAGCTCATGCTGCATGTCCAAAGATCGTGCTATCTCTTTCTTGTTAGTAGGCTGTTTGACTACTAGCACTGCACGGGATACACGGCCGTCTTGGACCACCACTTGACACAAGCATAGTAGGAGTTGTAGCGCTTAGCCTTTTGCAATCTATCCGACGTGTAGGAGCACTGTAGACTGTAGTGCTGAGGCTTCAGAAAGCTTGTTCTCTTCTTGCACGCACCAGACCACATTAAATTTCACTGCCAGTGCAAGCTCCGGCCGTGGTCCGGCAAAGTCATGTGCCTCAGGTGCTGATTCTCTGCTGCACTCTTCGTCCAATCATTCAGTTACCTCAGTCTCAGGGATAGACTGTATACTGTACTCTACTCTACAGTAGCAGTACGTATCAACATTGCTTAGTTTGATGTAGTTTTTTGATAAAGAATTTGTTGTAGCTAACTACTCGTCAAAGAAATTACAAAAAACCACAATTCAGGTGTACCAGAAAACACCAAGATTTTATTTATTAAAAATACTACTATCACCGTGATTTTGTGAAAAAATAGCACTGATAGTTCAGTTTAATCGTCGGGCGGGCCTCTATGTCTTTCTGATTGCAACTTTGCTCAATAGACTGTATACTGTACTCCTACTCTAGTACAGTACGTATCAACATTGCTTAGTTTGACTAAGTTTTTTGGTAAAGAAATTGTTGTAGTTAACTAGAAGAAGTTACAGAAAACCACAATTCTGGTGTACCAAGAAACCATCGGAATATGATTTTTAAAAAGAAACTACAGATCACCGTAATTTTGTTCAGTTTAATCGCCCTCTTGTCGGGCCTATTCATCTATGTCCTTCTCTTTGTAAATTTGCTCAGTTTATATACTCTCTAACTATGCCTTGCTCGATCGCTTCCGTATGAAAAGTACATAGCATGAGTTGGCTTCAATGAAGTCAAGGAGTTTGTGTGTTAGCGTGTAGACTCGAATGATATTCTTCTATTGGCTCTAAGAAACTGTGACCTGTTTTTTTAGTACACGCGCACACTTCAGTGCCAGTGATTAGATTAACCTTGCCAACCGTGCATGCAACAACGACATACTAAACAAATCCGCGTTGGACTATCAATTTTCTTCTGCGACCATTCCATGAAAACATGGAAAAGATTGGGCACATATGCTGCATACCACACTAAGAACCGGCCATGTTCATAGCCAAAATAATGTTCTTGCAGAAGATATATATAATAATCTAACTGGTAGTAGTAGTACGTAGTACAAGTAGCGAGTTTGGCTTTATTATTGGACATACTCCTTGGGTATCCCTGCGGGGGCTCCATTTGTTTGCATCGGCTGTCGGCAAAACAGATGGTCTACGTACCTGCTGTATTCTCATCGAGCTGACATCTTGTCACTGAAACCCATTACCACCCGCAGGATTTCTGGGAGGACCTACTCCCGACTCACTGAAAGCAATAGAGAAATAGGGGGAAGATGCATGATGGCCCACGTACTCAAGCCTCAGCTAAATTTTGGGGATTCCTATGCGCTGACCGCACGAGTGCAAAGGGAAAAGAAATTAAAGCAATCAAGTGTACCTCTACCTAAGTCAGTTCCTCCAGAATACTGTACTCGCACTGTCCTTTTTCTAAAGCGTGTTAGTTTTTCAGAGAGAAAAAAACGATTTTAGACGTACTCCTGTTGCTGCGCAGCACTTCCAATTATACCCCCGGCGCTTCTCTCGCAAACGTAGGAACGGCGTTTTCCCGTAAGAGTAACTCAGGGTTTAATATCAAGCTCTTGCAAAAACATGAAAAGAAGCACTTCTCTCTTCTTTTCTATCAACCTGCAAAACAAGATAACTTATGTTTTCTCTCCAATTCTACCGTGTGGTTGTCAAGCATAAGTTTTGGTACTAGAATTAAAACAAAATGCAAATAATAAAACAAAACAAACTAAGTATGCAAGCAATAAAGTAAACTAATCTATATGCAAAAGCTAAAACTATACGCAAATGTAAAGGCAAAGATATTTTGAGTTTTTGATAGTGAATGCATGAAGTGAAAGTATTTTTGTATTTTTGGAACAGATAAGTGCAGAAAATAAAAGGCCAAGTAAATGCAAGTAAAATATATTTCTTATGATTAAAAACGGACCGGGTTCATGGAATCACTTGTCTACTCTCTCATAAACATGGTGGGATCACAAATCTTGATGGAACTTCCATGTTACTGTTTGGTTCGCATTCATGTGTGCATCATGTCCTATAATAAAGATGATGCAACACATCTCTCTCATACTCCTCTAGTAAGTAAAAGCTCCTCAATACTAGATTTAAGATGAAAATGGACTATAGCCTTAAGAACTTTGACATGATGTTGAATAACATTATACAACCTCGAACACACGAGGCCATCTTTTCTATCACTAGATGATAATATCATAACTATTCCATTCTCCCGAGTGAGGCACCAAAGGAAAGGTAAAAACCATAGTAGATGTTGTCACTATCTAGCTACTGCTCCCTGTTTGTTCCATCTAATGCACACTTACCTCACACATGCCTAGCATACTAGTTTAATCAGAACATGTATACAAGACATGGTAGTCATATGCATCTACAATACACCAAACACATATTGAAAATTTGCAACCTCATATAATCATATCATAAAACTAAGATCCACCACAAAGATTTATATATGTGACCACAATCACGTTGGTTAGCTCATATGGTTCTAAAACAATGATAGTGCAACAGAGAGAAAACCAAGCCAGTTCGACAAACCCATAGTCTGAGGGTGGACTGCTTCCTATTCATCATGGATACGGTGGTGGTGATGTTGGAGAAGCAAACAGGACTCCGGTAGCATTTCCCCCTTCGATCTTCGAAGCCTCATGCTTATGTATCTATCTCTGCATGTTTCCGTCTGTGTGCTTTGCCAAAAAGGTCAAACCAAAGGGAACCACACGAAGATGGACTACATTGGAGGTTCGATGCAAAATATGGTCCCTATGGCAATGCAGCCTCTTTTGGTCATGCCATGGGCCTCTAGCTTCTCCTCGTGTGGTCCAAGCGCTCTAGGCCTTTGCCTTGATGAGAAACTTCTATAGAAAAATATTATGTCCTTTTGAGTTTTCAAAGGCCCCTAAAAGTAAAAGAATACACAAAAACAATATTTCCCTGTCTTGTAGAGTTATAACCAAAATAAAGAGGATATTTTGGAAAGTTCCAAAATCAATGTAAAACATGAATATAGTAGTGGATATGATGCAAATATATTGAAATATACCACGATAAATTATAAATTTCATGTATGCATTTTAATGCATCAATGGCCATGTGATGTTCTCCCATCCCCCAATCCCCACCTCTAGACCTTAACATCCCACATCTATATTCCATTACTCTCATGCAGCACCACCCATTGGCTCGATGTTGCCCACTAGTGTGCCTCCATGTCCTAGAGGCATCTTAGTGGATGGTTCTCCCTTATGTCAGCAAGATCGCGAACATGGGGCATCAAGTCGTATGATGCTCCCTTGGACATTGTGGATGATGTGTGATTCATTGTGCATATTGTTTTTGTGTTCCTGCAAGACGATGAAAAATCTGTTTATGGAAGGGACAAATCCAATGGCGTCATTAGGCTCCCAGCAAATCATTTCTCATGTTTGAGATGAGTTCTCAATGGATGGTCATAAGCATTCTAGGTGTTCCAAGTTTTTTTATGGATAATGCCGCACTTCTTATGTTTGATTCATATAGTCGAGTTCTAAATATTCATGAAGGCGTCTATGATGCCAGATCTGGCAACTCTGATACTGCTTAGCACCCTGGTTGCCAAATTGGCTCGACTTAGCGTGCTAAGGGATGGATAGATAACTCATTTTGCACGAGCATGGTTTTTTAGTCCCATGACAATGTCCACGTCTAGACTGTGCGTATGAGTGGTTGTCTCTAGGTGTGTCGCATTAGACAAGGTCAAAGACGATGCTTGATAGTTCGTTGTTTGAACATGTTCTCATTTCGTGGTGTCGACCACATCAAAATTGTGCGCATGTGACTGAGATTGCCGATTGGTGCATTGCATCAATGATTCTCGACAAGTCGGGGTGGGGGCAACATATCGTGACATCGTTTTGGTGGTCCTCTTCAAGTACCAAGTCTCGAATTATGGGGTAAAAACCCTAGGTATAACCTTCATTGGTTATACCTATAAATGGTAGTTTTGTAGTTGTTTCCTTGGTGAAGGTATTGTTTGGGGTGATCAAACTTTCTTTGGGGTGAGAAACCTGATCTGACTTTGGTTGTTAGATTGAGCGACAATGATGCTTGTGCATTGTTTCCTTCCTTGATGTGTCGTTGCTGAGAACTCTTTCACAGTATGAGTGTTGTCAATTGTGGTGATCTTTTTTTGGTTGTCACGAGTCGGTGACATCGTTGGCAAGATATGCCATGTTCTATTTGTCCTTTCCCTTTGTTTTTGGGTGTGGTGTGCATCTTTGATGTCTCAACTAGCTCTTAAGATCATGATGTTGCGAAGGTTGGATGTAATAGGTATCATCTTGATATAAATATATTATTCTTTGTTAGAAGAAGCTCTTACATTACCTATGGTGCCTACAAACAATAATGTACATAAAGTATCCATGTGTCAAAATATAATAACTAAGGGGCCGATGTAAATCAAAATGCTCCTACAAAAATATTATTCACCGCCGCGATAGTGAAACCGCTTCCCCATGGAAATAAATACTAATGTTATCCAAAAAAAAGTTACACATACTAAAATGAGCTCAACAAATTTGTATCATCTACTCCTAGTTTTTCAAGTAAATTTTCATACAATTGCACATACTCATAATTTTTTAACTAGTGTTCTGCATCATACACTTCCGACAAAATATTCATAAAATCGCCCATAGTCATAAGAAAACGAGCTTTGTATCTTCTACATACACTCCTAAATTCACGACTACAAATATTAAAGTAAATTACCTTTGTCTTATTCATGCCAAGTATTGTTGTTTTCCTTGGGACTCAAGTCGTGGCCAATAATGGTGTGGTTATCATTCACGCCATCCCCACAACCTGTAAGAGCCAACAAAGGAACGCCACATGCATCACTCTCTTAGTCGGAAGGTCCATTTGATGAGTGCCTAGTGTGCTCGGTCATGACCTATCACTCCAAATTTTGCACGAAATCCTCTGTCATGGTTTTGTTATTCATGTTCGCAACCTCCATGATCATGACAACCTCGCTTCTATCTACAAGGATTTTTTTCACCCCTTTCGCCCTAGCCGTGTCCATGTCCAAGGAAAGAGTTGGTGTAGTTGTCGTCGTGACCTCGAGCCAGTCCATTGACATGCATGGCAATTATCATCATGGCTAGACCATCATGGTCACTATCTTTGTGTCAATGCTCATGCCCAAGATCAACATCTTTATTGTCATTGTCCTTGAAGGATCAAAGATGTTGACTAGCGTAGGTGATTACAGATTTATTAAATTTATTTTGTTTTAGGGATAACTAAGGATAATAATTTTCTCCTAAAATGTAATTAAGTGAAAAATCCTATATGGCAAGGCTACCGTAATAAACAATGTAGACAAGGTAAACAAGCTAGATAAAAGCAAGAACAAGTAAACAAGAGAAACTAAATAACCAAAGTAAAAGGACAATATTGACACAATGATGTGTCCTAAATTTTAAATCCTTGGGGTACTCTAATCTTCGGTAGAGTGGCCGTGGAAAACCTAGACCAACAATGCCTCTTGGATCTAGCCTTCTTCTCCCATGAGCTCCCCAGAACAAGTGAGGTCCCTTCCACTATGGGGAGGTGATACTAAAAGATTTAAATACTCCTTGTTCCACAACCTTTAATGCCCCCAAAGAAAACTTGAACCATCGTGGGTTACTCAAAAACCCATGAGTAATAAGAGAAAGCTTACCCAAGACGAGGATTCAACTTTTGGCTAGTGTAAATGTAGATAAAGGTCTCATATCTCTATTACCTCAAATAAATACAAGATTGAGTGGGTTGATAGAAAACAATCAAGCTTTTTGAGGTATTAATGGAAGAGAAAAATAGATTTGGATTTTTTTAGATTCTTAGGGAATAACACCCCTTTATATGTGTAGGTATAGAATTAATCATTATGTTCATATCGCAAAGTGTCTAGAGCCTTTGAATTGCACAAAAATCTTGTGAATATGTGGAACCCTTTGGTCCTTAACGGGGCTGTACTTGTGGAAAACAATATCTATCCAAAATATGGCTTGGATTACCGAACTTGAGATCACTTAAAGGTCATGGAATGAATGCTTAAGCATGGATCCCTTGGTAAATGTTTATGTGGAGAGTTTAGGATATAGAGGTGATGGAAATCACCAACTCTTGCAAAATTGTGTCCTCTATTATGTACTACATATTCCATATGACTCAAACAAAAGGAAAACAAATGATTACTAGAAAAATAAATTGCCTTAATGATAAACTTTTATGATGGGGGCACCCATTTACCATGATTGACCCATGCATGAGACTAATAACCTATTCATTCATGTATAATATGATTATCACCTAATTTATCGGTCATTATCACAAAAATCGATATGAATTTAAATGTGACCTTTTAGTCTTCTCTACCTTGTCCAAGAAAAGTGTCAACTCAACTATTTTTTGTATGGTTTTCTTTCCATATCACAACTTCAAATTCTTAATCCGGCCTTACCCATTGAGGTATGATTTTTTATCTCTAAATTGAATTAGCAAATGAGAAGGTTTTTCCTCAAAGTATCAAGTTGAACAAAATGTTTCTGAGTTAGCCTATTTCTTGTGCATACCAATTGAAGTTCTTGAGTCAAGGGCACTTTCTTAGAAATGGGCTGGTAGAAATTTCACATTTGTGCATGTGGAAATGTTATCATGCCCTTGGCCTTGTTCAAGACGGCATCGCTGCCCCAATCGTGCAAGCACACGTTTGGTGCATATGTTGTCCCTACATCTTATTTAGTCTAGCGTAGCCGCCTCCACGTGCTGTAGGGTTCGTTGCATGGAAAACAAAAAAATTCTATCGCGAGAACAAATAAAACCAAGATCCAATCCATGAAAAAACCAAGATCTAATCTACGAGATCAGTGCAACGAGATTGAAAAAAACTAACCCTCGTAGATCCAAAGCATTAACAAGATCGGATCTCGTGGTTGATGTAGTCGATTACTTGCTGATCTCAAGATCGCGTAGACGATCCTTCCGTCGCCGCGTTCCGGAAGCGCTTCCGCACTCGGTCACACGTACGGAGTCGATGAGGACCTTCCTCTCCCTGTTCCAGTGGGAGCGGAGATAGTAGATCCCCTCGAAATCCTAGCAGCACGACAGCGTGGTGGTGGTGGTGGAGGAGAAGAATTATGTAGGGCTTCACCTAAGCCGAAGCAGTTGATGGAGGAGGGAGAGGGTGGCGCCTAGGGTTAGGAGCAGGGGACATGGGTGGCGCGCTCCCCACCCCTCCTTATAAAGATGGGGGGGTGCGTCCAGGGTTCCCAGCCCTAGCCGTGTCCTCCTCTAACTCGGCGGCCCAAGAGGAAGGGGAAACTTGCCCCCCAAGTTTCTTCCCCTTTCCTTATTAGGGTTTTTGCCCCTTTCCTTGTGCTAGCCGGTTGGGCCCTTTGGGTCATGGTTGCGGTGGCCCATGGCCCCCGCAGCATACCCTCGGCCCATGTGGCCCCTCCCGGGGTGGTGGGCTCACTGGTGGCCCCTCTAGAACATTCTAGAAGCTTCTGGTCAAAACACCGAAAACATTTCCGAACCCCGGAAAATGACTTTTGTTATATGAATTTTATTCTTCAGACCATACCGGATCTCCTCGTGATGTCCTGGATCCAATCCGATACTCCGAACATCATTCAGTCTCTAACTCATATTCCATTTCTTCTTAAACAACATCGAACCTTAAGTGTGTCACCCTACGGTTCATGAACTATGCAGACATAATCGAGACACCTCTCCGATCAATAACCAATAGTGGGATCTAGAGATCCATAATGGCTCCCACATATTCAACGATGACTTCGAGATCAAATGAACTATTAACATACAATACTGATTCCCTTTGTCGCACGATACTTTACTTATCCGAGGTTCGATCATCGGTATATCCATACCTAGTTCAACCTCGTTACCGATAAGTACTCTTTACTCGTTCTGTGATATGACATCCCTTGTGACCTAGTCATATGCTTCCAAGCTAATTGGATAATATTCCACCGAGAGGGCCCAAAGTATATCTATCTTTCATATGGATGGACAAATCCCACTCTTGATCCATGCGCTTCAACACATACTTTCAGAATATCCAATGCCACCTTTATAACCACCCAGTTAAAGAAGTGGCGTTTGATGTCATCAAAGTACTCATCCGGTGACAGTGATTAACATGATCTCATGGTCGAAAGATTAGGTTACTATGTATCTAAAAGCTTGTAACAAAATGAACTTAATGACTTGATCTTATGCTATGCTTACTATGGGTGTGTGTCCATCACATCATTCTCCTAATGATATGATCTTGTTATTAATAACATCCAATATCCATGATCAGGAAACCATGATCATCTATTAATCAACAAGATAGTTTCAACAAGAGGCTTACTAGGGACTCTTTTATGTTTAAAAAACACACAAGTATTAATGTTTCCGGTTAATACAATTATAGCATGGGATGTAAACATTTATCATAAACACAAAGATATAATAATAACCACTTTATTATTGCCTCTTGGGCATATCTCCAACACGTGCAAGATTGTCATCGTTTCTATCCATGAACGTGATCACCATTTCACTCTATAGAAGCGTACATGTCCTAGGCCATCTAGCCCATACACACCCCTTTCTGCGGTTTTCCCTGTTCATATCGGAGTCGCTTACTTCTCCCATATCTATGACAAACATATCTCTTTACTCTCAGTGAGAGAAATATGATGATTAGAAAGAGACCATAAAAAATGAAATGGATCGAGAACCCAAGTAAAAATCATGAATACAATACAAAACACTCATATATGTAATTGATACCTTGGGCTCTCTGTCATACTAATTCCCTTCCTAGTTAATCACATTTTCAGGTTTGGGTTATCCATACATCCATAATCTTCATTAGAGAGATATTTTTGGAGGGATTGACACTATTTTAATTCTTCCATGATGCTATGTTTTTGGGGCGATTGCAATTTCTTATGGAGTTCTGATTTTGGCAAGTGACATAAATTTGGTTTTCCTCATTGACTTAAACAAGTACATGCTTGTTTGTTGCATGCAATTGGCTTTGCATGGCACATGCACATGTAGACAAGCGTTGGGCGGCTAACATGGGTGGAGAGGGGACATAGTGAAGTACGCTTGCCAGTTAGATTGCATGTGTGTCCATGAGAACAAGTAGACATCTGAACATGCTATTGGACAATGATCAAAACTTTTTTTGGCAACTATGCTCCCAACATAGGTTGTAACTAGGGGAACTTTGTTTCCAACCCCCCCTAAATACCTATCCTAAACCTTGTATTGTTCCTAATCCATAAAACAATGTACTTTGGGCAAAAGGGAAAAGAAGTAGTACTAAGAGTGGCAAAATTTAAGTATATGATATTATTTTAGGTGATACTTTGACCATCAATTCTCAACAAAAATGTCATAATAGTTATACATTTCTCCTTCCATTCATGTTTACTTTGCATACTTTTTTATACCAATTTTTTTTGAATTAGATGACATATTTGGTAGTGGCTAAGTTTTCTATTTAAACCCACCCTCGTTAATGTCTTCACATAATCATTTATTTCCATGTTCCAAACGATATTGGGACACATAATTTTTCACATATTTTGCACATATCCCTTTCCTTCAACCTTTATCCTTCCTTTTCAAAGCGCACCCATGATGCATCTACTCCATGCTATCTTTTGCCTCTTTTATCATTTCTACTATTGTCTAGGGATTATGTGCTACACTTTAGTGTTTGCAGGAAGGTACTTCAAGCATCAAGACGTCTAAGCTTGCAATGTTGAACAAAAAATGGATTCATTTCCCATGGTGGATATAATGAGACACCCGGAAAACTTACCACTCGTCTCAATGATCTTGTCATTGGACTCCAGGGTTTTAGGAAGGAGTGTACCTTTGTGAATGACCAATTCGTGGTTGAAAAGTTTTTCTTGCTATCATGTATTATCAATATAGAATAGTCTTTCAAAATTAAGAAAGACCGATCAACGTAGATCTTTTGATTGTGGCCTTGTCTTGGTCCATTAAAGCCAGCTCATGAGGGATTATGTTGATCAACATGCATGGTCATTATCCTTGTTGGGTCCAAGGCCACGATCACCTTTCTAATTGGTAACAATGTGGCCTAGGAATGGCTAGATCCATACATGCCTTTAATCCAAGACTGCTTCCTCTACCTTTGCCCAAGACTGGCTAGTGTTCTACCTCTTTATGAGTGAAATGATGATCAAAACAAATTGATTTGAAGATATAAATCTAGTCGAGAAATTAAGTACAAAAGTGAACATGAAACTAACCACTCGTAGTTATAACGGATGCATCTCTATCATACTAGTCGCCTTCCATGTCCTAATGAATCACATCTTTCAAGTCTGGTTAGCAATACTACCATGATTTTGCGTAGATACACAATGTTGCCAAAACTAGATAATAGAAATTCAAACTTTTGAGGGATAGTCGTGATACGTTGGAAACGTATCTATAATTTCTGATGATCCATGCTTGTTTAGTATATACTTTGCTTTACTTGTCCACACTTTGAGGTGCTTTTTAAATGTTTGCTGGTACTAACCTACTAACAAGTTGCAACAGTGCCAGATGCCTGTTTTCTGTTGTTTTTGGTTTCAAAAAAGTTAGTAAAGAAATATTCTCGGAATTGGACGGGACAAAGGACAAAGTCAATTACTTCCCGTGGGGAACAAGAAGTCCAGAGGAGAGCCGGAGGGGCCAGACCCACCCCAAGCATGGGTGGGCCCCACCCCGCGCTTGGCTAGGGTTTGGTCGCCTTGGCCACCGCCTCGGTCTTCCCTTTCGCCTATAAAAAGCCCCCGATGCAGAAACCCTGAGTACCCGATCAAATCTCCACGAAACCGTTTGTAGCCGCCGCCACCATTGTCCCTAGAACAGGGGGATCTAAAGTTCTTCCCGGCACCCTGCCGGAGGGGAGATCATCCCGGAGGCCTTCTCTCCGGTATGATGCGTGGGTAGTTCCACCTTGGACTATGGGTCCATGTAGTAGCTAGATGGTTGTATCTCCTCCTTTGTGCTTTCATGTATAGATCTTGTGAGCTCCGTTTATGATCAAGATCTAATCTATTTTGTAATCATGCATGTTGTGTTTGCGGGGATCCGATGGATATTGAGATTATTATGTTGGTTTGATTAATGGTTTTGTCTTTATGATTCTATCATGTCTGTGTTGTTTGTGATCTTGCATGCTCTCCGTTGTTAGTAGCTATCTTGGCCAAGTAGTCGCTAGTGACTCCAAGAGGGGGTATTTATGCTTGATAGTGGGTTCATGCCTCTAGTTTCCAAGGGAAGTGACAATAATCTCTTCGGTTGTAGATGTGTTGTTGCTACTAGGGAGAAAACAACGGTCTCTTGTTCATGAAACATGTGGACTATTTACCTTACACACTTTGCTTAAAGCAGTTGTCTGTTGCTTGCAACTTAATACTAAAAGGGGTTCATATGATAACCTGAAGGTGGACTTCTAGTCATAGATGCAGTTGGATGGCGGTCTATGTATCTTGTTGTATTGCCCAATCAACCTCATAGGATCTTTCTGACTAGTAATTGCATTGTTATGCCTTGCTCAGTTCCTGTCAATTGCTCTGCTGTAATTTTTTTACCCTTCATGCCATGTTGTTTATATAAGGAGAGCACCTCTAGTGAACTATGGACCCCGGTCCAATCTTTAACATTGATACATCTTCCACTGTTACTTGTTTACTTGCTGCAAACCATTACCTTCCACACCATACGTTTAATCCTTTGTTACAGCAAACCGGTGAGCTTGACAACCTCACTGTTTGTTGGGGCAAAGTCTTGAGTTTGTGTTGTGCAGGTCTCCACGTTGTTTGCAACACCTGTGTGACGTTTCCTTCCTCCTTCTGGTTCGATAACCTCGGTCTCAACTGAGGGAAAACTTGTTGCTTGCTCTTCACACCTTGCGCTTGGGGTTACCAACGAAGTGCCACGTCGAGCACCATCAAGTCTTTCTGGCGCCTTTGCCGGGGAGGGCAAGGACGTCTTCACTAGGGGAGTCCTTCACTTCCTTTCTCTTTACTTTGTTTTTAGTTTGCTTTGTTTCTTTTTCTTGGTTTTGTTTGCCTCTTTTGAAAAAACACCAAAAAAATTAGTCCCTGCTCTAGTTGCTGGTCTGTTATTGCCTTGCTTTGCCATGCTTTCTATCAATGGATTTTTTCTTTGAAACTAGTTCTTATTGGCAAGGTGGATTCACGGAAGAACAAAAGTATTATTATAAGGAACACCGTTCGTCACAAAAAGGGAAACACTTATGGTAACAAATTGATAAGTTGAATACTATTGCTAGAGACGTGTGCTCTACTTATAATGTTACTTATTGCTTTGATAAAGCTTGTTGCTGTAGGAGGTATAAACAACTACCATTTCAATGTGAGTATAATGATAATGTTACCATATATTCTTATGTTAAAGGAAATTATGATTTTGATGATGTGGAACAAATTGAAGAATTTATTGCCTTCAAGGGTGCATTTGAACTTGCCAGTTTGCTTGAAAATAGTGATGATCCACCTTATGAAAATGAGGTTTATGAGATACTTAAATTTTGCTTTGACAATTACAAGGAAGAAAATGGCTATATTCCTGAATATTTTAATAGATGCTTTCCACACATGGAAGAGACTAATGCTTTGCAGGAGCCTATGAAAGAAGAAATTGCTGAAACTAGAATCTCATTAGATGAAAAAGAGGAGGAGAGTGATGGTCAAGAGGAGGAAGAATGGATCTACCCATGCCTACCTTCTAATGAGAGTAACTCTTTATCCCTTAATTTATTTGATTGTCCCCCATGTTTACCAAAGGAGGATGAATGTTATGTTCCTGTGAATCCTTTTGAAATATCTACTTTGGGTAAAACCTGTGAAGGTTTTAATCCCACTATTTTTGAGCTTGATAGAAATTATGTGTTTGTAGATCATGAAAAGCATGCTTTATGTGATAGCTATATTGTTGAGTTTATTCATGACGCTACTAAAAATTATTATGAGAGAGGAAAATATGGTTGTTGGAATTCTCATGTTACTAAAACACCTCTCTATGTGCTGAAAGTTTTGAAGTTACTATTGTTTTATCTTCCTATGCTTGTCACTTTGTTCTTTGTGAATTTATTTTCATACAAGATTCCTATGTATATGAAGTGGGTTAGACTTAAATGTGGCTTGAATTTGCTTCTTGATGTTCTCTTTTACTTCAACTCATATTTCTTATGTGAGCATCTTCTCAAGCTTTTGTGCCTAACTTAAAGGCGTTAAAGAAAAGTATTTGTTGGGAGATAACCCAAGAGTTTCCTTGAGTCTTGGAAGTTATTACTTCAGTAATGACCTCTCCTTATCCTTTTTGTTTGCTTTTTGTGCCAACAATGACCTCTAATGAGAGGGAAGTAAGATTTGTGGAGTTGCTGCTCCGAAACAGATTTCTGTCCAACACCAAAAAAAATCGTGAGGAGGCTCTGTAACTCGGGTTGAGCTCACAATTTACGAATAAATCCCCTAGTATATTAGCTAACTTTAGTTAGTTCAACACTTTTTGATTTAAGCAACAGGAGATGTTCGAAAAATCGGTTTCTACCTGCTGGTCTGTTTTGAAAGATTTCTGCCATTATTTGCATTTGCTTCTTATTGATTCCTTTTTGAGTTCTCTTCAGGTAAATTGACCTTTTTGAAGGGGTTACTACAGTAGCTTGTGTTTTTAGTGAAAAGCCTTGCTGTTCCAAAGATTTGCCAGTGGTCTAATATCTTTTGAAACACTAATGTTGTTAATGAAGATTGTGTGAAGTTTTGTATGAAGGAAAGATTTCAGGTGTAGAGAGAGAATGATACAATGAGATGAAGAATGGAAAAAATCTCAAGCTTGGGGATGCCACCATGGTGTCACCCCAAGAAATATCCAAGAGGTACAAGTGTCAAAGCTTGGGGATGCCCAAGGCATCCCCTTCTTCATCAATAAAAAGCTCAGGTCTGTCTAGACACTTCGTTTTTATTGTTTCATGCACAGTTGTGTTGTTCTTGGAGCGTCTTAGTTTTCGTTTGCTTTGCTTAGTTTGTTTAGTTTGCTTGAGTAGTTTGGACCCCCGTTCTCGCTGTGTTGTTTTGCAAATAAGTTGCCTGGTGTTGGAAAGGAGTAGTAAGTTCTTGCTTGAAGTGCAAGAGGAGCTTGCATTGACTGTGACTTAGACTTTAGCATGACATGCTAGGTGTTGTTTTAGCATTATGCTTAGTGATTGTTGCTGTAGCATGTCTTGTTCCAAACAATTGGGATTGCTTAGTGTGCCTTGAAGAAATTATGCGTTGTTTTAGCATGCAAAAGCATAGTATTGTGGTATTCTCCTTTGATGCTTTGCTTGGGTTGACTTGTCACATGATCACACCATGTTATGACTATGACAAGTCACCATTAGCCTCTATGATCATTTAGTCCTTGACTTTTAGTACCACTCTTTGCTTTCATTAGTATGCTTTGTTGCATTGCATGATTATGACCATTATTGCTCTCTTAGTTGGTTGCTCCCAGTCTTTTGCTAGCCTCCACTTGTATGAGTAAGTTCTACTCATGCCTCCAACTCCCAAGAAGCAAAGTTATTCCAAAGTGTCCACTATAAATTCCTATGTATGGTGTGTTACACCATTCCGAGTATATTCTTGTTTTCAACTATCTTCCAATTAAAAACTATTTTGTTATGTGAAAACTTAGTGATTAAAGCCCTCACGAACTTGATGGCACACTTTATTCTTTGCTCCTAATAAACTTAAACCATTGTGATAACTTTGTTGTATATGCTTGCACTTATAAGTTGGAATTAGCAGAACCGTGCTGTCATGGGGAACGTTTTCAACATTGCACTTGTACCTTGCTGTACTCAGTTGATATCATGTTCTTTTGTCTATGGATGTCACCGGTGTGAAATAAAGAGGTAACTTGTAAGTCCATGGAGTTTGTATCCTGTGTTAGAGAAACGCCTGGGCCGCTAGCCTAAGCCATGCCTAATCATGGTGGAAACTTGCAGCATCACCATAGTGACATCTATGAAGCATTCTTCTTATAAAAAAGAGACACATTGAGAAAAGAGGAAAGAGAGAAAAATCACCATATTCCCATGGTACATAAGAAGAATTGCTGAGATGCTCATTGTCTGTTTGCCTTGTCATTTTGGTTACGGGAAAGCTCCTGTACCATGTGCAAGGGTACCCCGTTGGCGGTTCTCAATGATATACAAATACTTAAAGTGACAAGAACTTACCTGGACCCAAAGTTGAGTATGCATGAGGTGTGGCCCTCATATTCAAGAGACTTGAGATTGCCAGCTTATACTTCGTCAAGCATATACTCCAGCTTTGCCACTTTAACCTTAACCACTTCAAGATGCTTATGATAGGGGCAATGAGGTCTGAAAGCTAACAAGTACCATAATTTTTGGAAGCTCTTTTTGAAACTTGTAATCCCTGCTTCCTTTATAAAAAGGCCTTTCTTCCATCACTATTGAGTCTCCACCTTCTACCTTTAGGCACCATTAAGAGAGCATAGTTGTCATTATGTGTGTAGTGTTCCAAAGCTTATTAATTGATGCATATTGTATTATTACTTGCTCTTGTGATACTTGTTTCTAATCACCCTTGTGAACTTTACAGGTGTCCTTTGCATTTAATTGCTACTCTATGAGGGACAAGCTGATTGCCACTATGCTATGTTTTCTACATGTGAAACAAACAAACGTTTTTCAATGCATATTATTCATGATCTTTGTTTGTAGCTTGTCATGTTGCATGCATAGTTACTATGTCCTATTGTTAGAACTCCATCTTTCATGCACATGTTTAAAGTTCTTTGATCCCAGCTTTCAATGCTTGCAAATGGTTGGATCTTTATTGTGAGGGTGCATGTCACCTCAAAAATTATTCTTTTATCACTTACCTACTCGAGGACGAGCAAGAGTTAAGCTTGGAGATGCTGATACGTTGGAAACGTATCTATAATTTTTGATGCTCCATGCTTGTTTAGTATCTACTTTGCGTTACTTGTCCACACTTTGAGGTGCTTTTTACATGTTTTCTGGTACTAACCTACTAATAAGTTGCAATAGTGGCAGATGCCTGTTTTATGCTATTTTTGGTTTCAGAAAAGTTAGTAAAGAAATATTCTCGAAATTGGACGGGACAAAGGACAAAGTCAATTACTTTCCGTGGGGAACAAGAAGTCCAGAGGAGAGCCAGAGGGGCCAGACCCACCACAGGCGTGGGTGGGCCCCACCCTGCGCCTGGCTAGGGTTTGGTCGCCCTGGCCGCCACCTCAGTCTCCCCCTTCGCCTATAAAAAGCCCCCGATGAAGAAACCCTGAGTACCCGATCAAATCTCCATGAAACCGTCTGTAGCCACCGCCACCATCATCCCTAGATCGGGGGATCTAAAGTTCTTCCCGGCACCCTGCCGGAGGGGAGATCATCCCGGAGGCCTTCTCTCCGGTATGATGCGTGAGTAGTTCCACTTGGACTATGGGTCCATGTAGTAGCTAGATGATTGTATCTCCTCCTTTGTGCTTTCATGTATAGTTCTTGTAAGCTCCGTTCATGATCAACATCTAATCTATTTTGTAATCATGCATGTTGTGTTTGCGGGGATCCGATGGATATTGAGATTATTATGTTGGTTTGATTAATGGTTTTGTATTTATGATTCTATCATGTCTGTGTTGTTTGTGATCTTGCATGCTCTCCGTTGTTAGTAGCTATCTTGGCCAAGTAGTTGCCAGTGACTCCAAGAGGGGGTATTTATGCTCGATAGTGGGTTCATGCCTCTAGTTTCCAAGAGAAGTGACAATAATCTCTTCGGTTGTAGATGTGTTGTTGCTACTAGGGAGAAAACAACGGTCTGTTGTTCATGGAACATGTGGACTGTTTACCTTGCACACTTTGCTTAAAGCAGTTGTCTGTTGCTTGCAACTTAATACTGGAGGGGGTTCGGATGATAACCTGAAGGTGGCCTTCTAGTCATAGATGCAGTTGGATGGCGGTCTATGTATCTTGTTGTATTGCCCAATCAACCTCATATGATCTTTCTGACTAGTAATTGCATTGTTATGCCTTGCTCAGTTCCTGTCAATTGCCCTGCTATAATTTGTTTACCCTTCATGCCATGTTGTTTATCTAAGGAGAGCACCTCTAGTAAACTGTGGACCCTGGTCCAATCTTTACCATTGATACATCTTCCACTGTTACTTGTTTACTTGCTGCAAACCATTACCTTCCACACCATACGTTTAATCCTTTGTTACAACAAACCAGTGAGCTTGACAACCTCACTGTTCGTTGGGGCAAAGTCTTGAGTTTGTGTTGTGCAGGTCTCCATGTTGTTTGCAACACCTGTGTGACGTTTCCTTCCTCCTTCTGGTTCGATAACCTCGGTCTCAACTGAGGGAAAACTTGCTGCTTGCTCTTCACACCTTACGCCTGGGGTTACCAACGAAGTGCCACGTCGAGCACCATCAAGTCGCCACTGTCATCCCTTTCTAATGCTCATAATTTTTGGTTTTCCATTTTGGGTGGATTTCTAAATTTGGAGGGTGATGGAAATTTGTTTTTTGATCTAAGCCAATGCATGTTTCCTCTAGTGACATGTGATTGGCCCCGCATGGCTCATGCACGCGTAGATAAGCATGGGGAAGCTAACATGAGTGACTTGGGGGATTGCCGGATACCCGCGCTAGCAAGGTCACAGATGCGTTCTGGAGGTTGAGGAAGCGTGGGAACATGGTATCAGTCGATGATTAATTTTTTTGTTGGTAAGTAGGCGGCTGACCCACATTGTTATGAGGGGTAATTCCATAAAAAATAAGTATCTTTACTAAACCTTGTGTTGGTCTTGATGCACGAAACAATACACTTAAGAGAGGGAGCATAGGGAGTAGTGCTAGTCTTAACTCTTCAGAGCCGCCGACATAATATACCCATATTTGTCCAACATAAACTTCAAAATTTGAACCTATCGGTATATGAACATCTTTTTTTGAAGTAACACCCCCCCCCACACACAAATGGTAAATGAACATCTTTAAGGTGGTACTTTGACCATCGATTTTTGGTGAATATGTGGCAGTAGTTATCCATTAATCGTTTCATTCATGTTTACTTTGCATAATTTGTTCTGCCAAAACTCCTAAATTAGGTGGCACATTAATTTGGTAGGGGCTGAGTTTCAAGTTTTACCCCTTCCTCATAAATATCTACACATAATCCTTAATCTCCTGTTTTGCATGAGATTGTGGTGTGTTAGTTTTCACGTGTTCCGCACATACCCCCAAATTTTCTTCTTCCGCCCTTATGTTGCCACTCTCGTCCATGCCTAGGTTAGTGATACCAATAAAAGTTGAAGATGAGGTCGGTGAACGAGGTAGAGTATAAATTTATATTCCATGATGATTTAGTAACGTAATTTGATGTTTTTAGATAGATGTTAGTAGTTAGTTTTATAGATGGTCAAACTTAGAAATATTTGACTAATGAGATTCTAAAAAGCCTTATATTAACATTTCTTGGTATACACAGTACCCGGTATACTTGATTACTTGAGCATAAACCAATGATTAACATTTTGAGTGAAGAAGTACCATAAGAGAAATTAATACGTAGTACATTAATAGAAGACATATAACCTGAAGTAATTTCACGTCATATGTTTTCAGCGGTATACATAGGCGGATCCAACCGTTCCTAGTCAGTCTTCCGGCTGGCCAGCAAGGCTAATTTGATGGTAATTTAATAAAAATATAGTATTATTAGCTTTAAAATACACTTTTTGCTCAGGTTTTGAATAATTTTTGGATCTGCCACCGGCAGTATATGTAGGCAACTAGGTGTTTTTTAGGGAATTTTTTAATTTTGGAAACGAGTAGAGCGAATTGGAGCTAGCGGGAATTCTCTCTAATTTCCTCACACATAATGCATCGATCAACGGGAGGATCACGCGAGTACCAGCAGTATTGATTATTGAAGATATACACTGCCACATTTCTACACGTAATCAGTTCTATCTAAAGCTAGCCTCGCTCCGTTCATCGATCGATGGCACGCATGCACTGTTGAGGTCGCCAGCACATCGCGCAAATGACCGAAAGCAAGGCAAAGCTCCCGTTTTCCTGGAGGCTGCAATGCAGCAGTTTCCCCATAATCTACGACTTAAAGGTAAGTAACCGCTACGACCTCTTTTAACCACCTTTTTGAAAGGAAGAAAATTAATGGTTCGGAGTTTGGACACGTTATATACGCAAAAGTCCAAGCAGCTCGCTAAGCAGCGGGCGGCAAAATACGCGCGATCTCGAAAGCAGTGTCGGCCGGGAGTATACGGTTACCGCTTGAGTCACATGCATACTTAGTAGAAACAGCTCAGGGGTCTCGCAGGCCAAGTTTTTTGGAGGAGTAGCTTGTGCGATTAGATTAGGCAGCTAATCATGGTTGGAGTGTGGCATGTGAGAGTATGATATATACTATGTCTTCTGCCTTGCACGCCAGACGTCTGTGAATATGTTTGTGCACGCATTCGGAGGCCGATCGACCGACGCGTTTTCTTCTTCCACACTCGCTAGCTTATAGTGTAGTACTGTAGTAAGTATGTGCAAATTAATTAAGATCCATCCGTATATCCGTATAGTAGTATACAATAATTTTCTCCCATCTATTTATCGTCAAATTAATTTTGTGATAAGTTAAGACGGATATAATTGGCAGGCTTTAATTACGTCTAACTATTTGTACGGTTAGCGCGCGCGGCGTTGCGCTTGCGCGTGATGACGCGGCGTGGTGATCGTCCTCGTCTGGTTTCATGCATGGCCGGTGATGGAAACTGTACGAGGGAGAGAAGTGGGAAACTGTTTACGCGGCGCCGCTACGGGAGCGTGACGCGCGTAGGCTGCCACAGGAATGGCGCTTGTCGTTTTTTTGGCTATATAATAAAGCATTTTTGTAACGGACGATTTCGTAATAATCGATCGATTGCCTTCCAAAGATGCACAAAATTAATGGGAGGATTATCGGAGAAACAAAACGGATCATGATGATGCATGATAAAGCGCGTGGCCACCGCATTAGTATTTTTCTTTCTCTGCACGCAGTGTAACACGGCACCATGATTTTATATTTTTGATTAGTTGTTACGAGAACAGATATTTTTGTACGTACACATACATATACGTACGTACATACTTTTCGGGGGTACGCAGCAGATACGTACACGGCATATGCTAAGCTAAGCTAAGCGCACACTTGGTTCCTTTTGGTTTGGACATTGTAGTTGTACGCATGAATGAATGAATAACGTCTGCTTGAGAGAGGAAATATCAGTAGCTAGCTAGCTGCTGGACTTGTACGTTAATCTAACCGCCCGGCGATCGGTTTCAGTTAATCTAATCATTTTGGTATTTGCGGGGAAGTTAATCTAATTCATTGACTTGTCATGTTCGAGCTGTTAAATAATCATATAATTATGGTGCGAGTAATGCATGGGTCGCTATTGTGCGATCGAAAAGAGAAGAAAAACAAAATTCAAATGCATACATATATGTGTTGCTCTCTTTCGATCGATCAGACCACAGTACATGCATATGGGGAGTACGTACTAGACATGTATAGACATGGGTAATGGTGAATGCATGCACAGTGCGCGGCTGCGTACGTCGTGCCGCCTCTGATCGAAGTGAAAAGTCTTTGACCGCAACGTCAAGAAGCCGGCCGGCCGCGGCTATACGAAGAACCTACTATCTATCTATGGATCTATGGATGATGGCAAGTGAAGTGAAGTCAGTAGCTTAAGCTAGCTTGCTCGATCACCTACTACTCTACTTACACCTATAAACAAAAGGGTAGGAAGGAGCGCGCAATACGTACGTAGCGTATGGAGGGGAAGAATGTCATGTTAGCCTCACGTGGGAAGACTACCCGGCAGGGTCCGGCCCGTCGTCCACTGTAGCAGCGGTGGAATGTGCTTGAGAGAGACCCCTCAGGAGCTGCTCCTGCTCGATCGATCGAGTGTGCCATACCAGCAGCTAGCTATAGCAGTGGATCGATGTTCTCTTGCATGCTTCTCTTTCTTCTTCTTCTTCTTAGAGAGAGAGAAAGAGAAAAGGAGAGAATAATTAATTGGCTAGAGACTTTCCATGTGTACGGCGAACTGAACATATATGTGTGTGACGGATGGATGCAAGCAAATTGGGAGAGGGACTGTGTGTGTGCTCCTCTCCCTCTCTCTCGCTCGCAATATGCATGCTTGCTTCACGCAATCTTCTAGCCCTTAAGAGAGCGAAAGAGCAGAAAGAGAAGTGTGTAGAGAGGGAAAGACAAGGGCCGGGTGGTACCAGCTGCGCGCAGCTAGGCTTCTTCCATGCCGTGGCTTTAAAGTCTCATCAATACCACAAAAACAAAAACTACATGTACATTTATATATATGTTAGTACTAGTAGTAGGACTATAGCTAGCTACTATAGCTGGGAAAGTATATATATTATTCAAGAAAAGGAAAGAAATGAAAATCGGAAGAAATGGAACTTGTAACCCCCATGACCTTCCACCAATAGGACAAACACCAAAAGGAGAGGATAGACTGTGAGAGAGAGAGGGGAGGCTCTTCTTGCCATATATATTACGCATATGCCCTTCCTCTCTCCCTCTTCTACTATATTGGCAGCCTGACCTCTTCCTCGCCCCCATTCAACTTCGACCCACCCCTCTCTCTCTCTCTCTACCAACACAGGCGAACACGCTTGTTTTATCCTATAACTAGCAAGTGCCTAGAGCCGATATAAGGAGAGCGATCGATCGATCAATCGAGCAGCCTGCTCTGGTTAAAAGCTCTTTGCGACCGATCGAGCGAGGGGATCGACCCTGCCTGCAATGAGCTCGGCCGGCAGCAGCAGCGCGCTTGGTGGCTGCGGCGGACCGAGCGGGAGCGGCGGCGGCAGCGGAGGAGGAGGAGGAGGAGGGCTCGGTGGCGGCGGCGGCGGGCCGTGCGGCGCGTGCAAGTTCCTCCGCCGCAAGTGCGTGAGCGGGTGCATCTTCGCGCCCTACTTCGACTCGGAGCAAGGCGCGGCGCACTTCGCGGCGGTGCACAAGGTGTTCGGCGCCAGCAACGTCTCCAAGCTCCTCCTCCAGATCCCCGCGCACAAGCGCCTCGACGCCGTCGTCACCATCTGCTACGAGGCGCAGGCACGCCTCCGCGACCCCGTCTATGGCTGCGTCGCACACATCTTCGCACTCCAGCAGCAGGTACTTCCTAGCTCGATGATCTTGCATGCCATTTATTTCTCTCCCCCTCTTGCATGCGATCGATTTCTTTGGAAGAAATTAAAACCTAGATAGATAGCTATCCGATCCAAAGGCAGCTACCATGCAGAACAGGTAGCCATGCGTATGGATCTGGATCTTTTCCGCGGGAGTAATTAGTATCCCGGCGGGGTCGAGTTTGGCGTGTTTCTTTCTGGAGAAAGGTAGTAAAGACTAGTTTTGGGGAGGGAGGGAGTTTGGGGAGGGAGGGGAGGAAATTAACACGGGCAAGCCAAGCAACGGCAGTGCGAAAAGGGGCACGCCAAGCGCTAAACCGGGAGACTGCTTCCCCAGTTTGCGATCCATGAATGATACGCGCGCACGCACGACGTCTCATCCGTCGCGCCCGGGACGCCGTCCGATCCTCCACGTCCGTGGATCCTACACACATCCTTCGCGCCACGTGCGCGCGCACACGTACGTACTGTCTCGGGCTTTGGGGTCTCAACAAAATCCAAGGGAGTGGTGGTGCTGACTGCTCGGCTCTCGATCTGCACCCCCCCGGCCCATGAAAAGAAATCAGGAAGCCCTAGCTAGCACCAATCTCTAGTCCTAGAAGTTCCAACCAAATTCCCCTTTTGTTTTTCCAGGACCGGTACTACGTCTGCTACTACTAGCAGTGATCGATCTTTTGTTTGTTTTATTACACCTTCATTCAGTTCCTTGCATTGCATATGCATGTGTGTTCAGGAGTAATTTGGAGAAGCTAGCTGCAGTACTGATGCATGAATGTATGTCTGTGTGCTGTGTCACGTCCCCAGGTGGTGAATCTCCAGGCCGAGCTGACCTACCTGCAGGCCCACCTGGCCACCCTGGAGCTGCCGTCGCCGCCGCTGCCGGCCGCGCCGCAAATGCCGATGGCCATGCCGGCCCAGTTCTCCATCTCGGACCTCCCGTCGTCGACGCACATCCCGACCACCATCGACCTCTCCGCCCTCTTCGACCCGCCCGCGCAGCCGCAGTGGGCGCTGCAGCAGCAGCAGCAGCATCACCAGCACCAGCTCCGCCAGCCGTCATACGGCGCGCCGGCGCCCAGGGGCTCCTCCGGCATGGCGGAGGGCTCGGCGGGCGGCGGCGGCGGCGACCTGCAGGCGCTGGCGCGGGAGCTTCTGGACCGCCACGGCCGATCCGGCGGCGTCAAGCCCGAGCTGCCGCCGCCACCGCCGCCGCATCCAAGATGATCATCCATCATGGGCAGTGCAACCGTGCAAAGAGAGCGAGACTTGGAGTACGTGACAGCATGGCAGCAGAGATGGAGTTAATTGGCGCGCGGCAATAACAGAGAGGGATTATCGTCGGGATCGGTGGCGAGCAGCGGTCGAGTGTAGGTAGAAGCATGCAGCATTGGCCGGTTTTCGCGTATCCGCCTTGTTGTTAACCAGGGGTGCAAGGGGGCGCCCACTCGCACCCATATTCTACATTTGATTTGGCTTTTCCTCCAACAGAGGACGGTGGAGTTCCATCCATCGATCGATCCATCCATCCATCGGGTCCCTAGTAGTCAGAAGTAGAAGTAGTAGTACTACTTTGACATGTAGCAGCAGCACTGTTTACTTTTGTTCATCATTCGCCACCCGCCGTTCCATTAATTGCAAGATTTTTAAGAAGCTTCTATTCCTGGCTACCATACATATCTTTCTCAGTCAGTTCTCTCACTGTTGATCACACTAGTAGCTAGTAGTTCTAGCTCGCTCGCAGCTGTTTCAGTGCATTTATGGCATTCTCTAAATCGGTTTTGCAACTGCATGGAAACTGAGCATTTTCCTTTTTGAGAGAGGGGGAGAGATTGTGAATGCACTAAAGTTTGTATTGCTTCCTGCCATGGCCGGCGGTGCTGTGACGCAACAGCACACCCAAGTCACTTCCTACATGGAGTCATGAACAACAGCTCAGCGACTCTGTGGAATGGATAGTATAGAGGGCATGTGTGACCGGCCCCACGTTTGAGTAGATGAGAGGGAAAAGGAATATGGTTTTGGTCAGTCCATTTGTCAGGGATCGATCAAGCTTTGACTATGACCTTTGCTATGTGCTGTCCGCCGCTGTTGCTTGTAGGCATACGTCGCCCCCCGTATCCTGGTGTCGGTTGGAAAGTGAAAGTTCTGCAGTTCTCTCCAAACATGTTTTCTTAATTGTAGGTTTCTGCATTATGCCTGCTTAGTTCCAGAGGTCAAACATATAAATGGCTGGGTTTTCTAATAATCCGTTAAAAAGATTAATGGTTTGGGTCAACATGTGTATGAATGGTTGGGTTAATGTAATTTTTTTTATATCGACGATATAATTTATATTCACATCTCATTTTGTCAATGTGTTGGAGTTATGCGGATATAACCATACTCATTAGGGTTCAAATCCCAGTGCACACATCTATAGACTCGGCTGTGTAGGAACATTTGGGTTTATTCTCGGCCTCCGTAAATGGTAGCATATGCTTAGGGCATGTTCAACGCGCAACGCTAACGATGGGTGACAGGGTCAATATCTTGGACGATCGGTAGTTTTGGGTTTTAATCCTAGCACCTATGCGGCATCGACGCAAATAAGGAGGCGGCCTCTTAGCCTTCTTTTCCTGTACAGCGTGAAGCGTGGAGGCCATGGCGCGCTAGTAGCTACGCAGTTTTGTGTCAGCGATAAGCGCCTACCTTTGTGTAGTTGGACTCTTAATTACTTTTCTATTTTATTAGGATTATTTTTTTAGGCGTCCAACATTGTACATTGCCTTACATGCTCGTGTGGGTGTGTGCATGACATGTGTACATAGTGTTGTGTGTAAGCGTGCGTTTATCTTTCTTATAGTAATTGAAATTGTGTGGCCATATATGAGCTATAGAACTGTCAACCTTTGTTTTTACAAAAAAGAAGACATTACACCTGGTTTTAAATTAACAGAGCACTAAATGGCCAATTGGATACAAGGTACCGAGGACAACAGTTTTACAAATATTACAAGCAAACAATATATGAAGGACACATAGCCTCTAAACGCTGAAATCCTAAAAAAATATATCAGAGATATATGGGCCAGCATGTAAATCTCCAGCCTACTGTCATATACCCCCATTTATCCCACGGCATACAAGAGAGAAGGCCCACACCAAGAGCTGCATTGGCCCCACCAATGGTTCTACATGCAGATATCTACCATGACTTCTAGAACCACACGACTATCAAAGGAAGGTTACAGTATCAACTAACGTGAAAGACATGCAAGACCTAGCAAATGCGACAATGTCTCCTACCGTTGACGCTGATGACCCACAAGTAGAGGGGATCGCAACAGCCCTCGCGGGTAGTATTACCCAATTTATTGATTCGACACAAGGGGAGCCAAAGAATACTTGCAAGCCTTAACAACTGAGTTGTCAGTTCAGCTGCACCTGGAAATAGTTCTTGCTCACAGAAGTTTATCAGTAGCAACAGTTTGATAGTAGCAATAGCAAAGCAACATCAATAGTGAAACATGAGCAATAGTAACAGTAACAGTAAACAGTGGGATTCGAGTGCGGTAGGCATAGGGATGGATAGACGGGTGTTGCATGAACGAGTCTAAACATGTAACTTCAAGATCTAGGACATTGTGGATAAATAATAACAACCATCCAAGTACTAAACAATCCTAGGCATGTGCTCCAAATATAGTCATACGTGCTCGCAATGAGAACTTGCACAACATCTTCTATCCAGCCAGCCCATGGCAGCGGGGCCTCTAGGGAACCACTGGCAATTAAGGTGCTCCTTTTAATAGAGCATCGGAGCGAAGCATTAACACTCCGTGAACACATGCGATCCTCACACCACAACCACCCCTCCGATTGTCCCAATTATTGTCACTTTGGGGCCTTTGGATCCGGATAATGATATGTGTACACAACTTGAAGATAAGATCACACACAATACTATCATAATGATTCAATAATAAGTTTAGATCTGAGATCATGGCACTCGGGCCCTAGTGACAAGCATTAAGCACAACAAGTTGCAACAAAGTCAAATAGCACTAATAGAAATACTAGGCACTATGCTTTAATAATCTTATTCAATTACATGATAGAACTCATCCCATCCCTACCATCTCCAAGCCTACAGCGGGGCACTCATGGATGAGGGAAACATCGGTGGTTGATGAAGATGCGTTGGTGATGACGATGGCGATGATCCTCTCCAAATTCCCCGTCCCGGCAGGGTGCCAGAACGGAGTTTCTGGATCCGAATCTTGGTTTTTGGTGGCGGCGGCGGAACGGAACTCTTTCTGGAAAACTATCGAACCCCTCTCGGTTTTTAGGTCGAAATGCAACTTATAGGCGCAGAGGGAGGCCGAGGGGGTGCCTAGAGTGGCTGCACCCCTAGGCACGGGCAGGGCCCCCCCGCGCCTGGCATGG
Organism: Avena sativa; assembly: GCA_916181665.1. NCBI lineage: Eukaryota > Viridiplantae > Streptophyta > Magnoliopsida > Poales > Poaceae > Avena > Avena sativa. Next base: position 429,521,667 of record OV702293.1, read on the forward strand.
GTGTGAGCCCCCAGGCCCCCTCTCCGTCTCGTCTTCTGGCTCCGTGGATCTTCTGGTGAAATATAATTTTTGGCATATTTTCCGGGATTTTTCCTGATAGTTCATTTTCTGCACAAAAATAAGACACCAAGGTAATTCTGCTGAAAACAACGTCAGTCCATGTTAGTTGTATCCAAATCACACAAGTTTAGAGAAGAAATAATAGCAAAGTGTTCGAGAAAGTAGATACGTTTTGGACGTATCAACTCCCCCCAAGCTTAGCTTATTGCTTGTCCTCAAGCAATTTAGTTGAAAACTGAGTGCGATAAAAGAACTTTCACGAACACATTTGCTTCATATGATATAAATATTCTCAACACAGGAGTAGATTCTTAGACAATTCATAATAAAGAGTATGCAACTAAGTCTACTCAATAGTCATTGCAAGCTATGAAGAGAAACCAACTCAATAATAATAAGTAGCATGAAACATGAACATAAGCAACATTGCAATGCTCATAATAAGGTATGATAGAGTGGTATCTCGCTTGCCTTTGTTTGAAGAGCACAATATAAATGCCAAGGCACCTCTGAAGTTCACATGAAGACTAGAAGTAAAGATATCAGAGATACAAGCATCAAAGTCATGACATAATTAACCAAGTTTTGGAACAAACACAAGAATGACAACTATGCTCTCAAGAAGGTGCTCATAGAATAAGTGGTGACTCAACAAAGTTGTGAAAACGGTTTTGGAAAGTTTGAAAGGCTTCCAAATGCTGAAAGGAAGGTACTAATTAGCTTTGAGCTCTCATTGCCCCTATCATAGGCATCTTCATGTGGTTAAGGTGAAAGTGAGGTCCACTCTGAATCATATGCTTGACAGACCATGGACTAGAAATCCCAAGTCCCTTGAGTACGAGGGTCACTCCGCATGCTACTCAACTTTGGTTACCTGAAAGTTCTTGTCATTGTAAATACATGCATATCATAGAGAACTGCCAACGGGGTACCCCTTGCACATGATACAGGAGCGATCCCGTGATCAAGATGACAAGGCAAGCAGACAATGAGCATCTCAGCGATCTTTTTATTTACTATGTGTATAGCTTTTTATTGAGGATGCTTCATAAATGCTCATTATGGTGATGCTGCAAGTTTCCACCATGATTAGGCATGGCTTAGGCTAGCGGCCCAGACGTTTCTCTAACACAATGTATAGACTCCATAAACTCACAAGCTCCCCATTCATTTCACATCGTCGACATTCGCAAACAAAAGAGCAAGGTATCAACTGGATGAGATATCCAAAAAGTGTTGAAAGCGTTCCCCGTGACAGCATGGTTCTGCTGATTCCCAGCATATAATTTGCAAGCATATAACTTTTATGGACATGTCACAATGGTCCATGATTATTAAGTGCAAGGAATAAAGTGTGCCATCAAGTTCGTGAGAGCTTTACTAACTAACTTTCTCAAAACAGACAAACATTTTATTTTGGAAGAAAACACGGCATATAGAATATGCACTGAAATAGCAAATGATGCTAATAGGTAGGTATGGTGGACACAGCTGGCAATATTGGTTTTGGGAATTGGAGGCACGGGTAGAGGTCATACTCAGTGCAAGTGAAGGCTAGAAATAGAGAGGGAGCGACAAACGAGAGAGCAATAACTGTCATAAATATGCTTGCAACAAAACAAGACTAATTATGGCATGAAAATGATACAAGAACTCTGAGGCTAAATAAATCATCGAGACTTACTGACTATTGATTAGTCATATGCATGCGTGAGCATGTGCTAAGTCGATTCATATGAACAGTCAGAGGAGGATACCACAATATCATACCAAAGTATGAATAAAACAATGCAAGCAAACATTCATATGACCTGCTACAAACTATTTGCAAGCTGGAGCTAATCATAGACAAGCAAGAACTACTAAGCATTCATAATAACATATACCTTACACAAACAGGCTAAGCATGCTCACAATGATGAGTATATGTACAAAAATGAAACAAATAGAGTTCGTTACCAGCCTCTTACCACACCTCAAGTTGTCTTAATCTTCATTATTGCCCTTCACTTGTGTGACTTGAATAATAACATGAAACCAAAATGCACTGAGGATGGCTGGACCGTGCAAAGAACTCACAAAACCAAAGAATAACAACAAATATTTTTGATGTTTTCAATTTTTTAGAAACAAGCAAACAAAGCAAAACCAAACAAAGAAAAGGCAAACCAAACAAGAAGCAAACAAAGCAAAGCAAACAAAGCAAAATCTTTTTGGATTTTTCTTTTAAGGCAAACCAAAACAAAGAAAAAAACCAAGAGAAACAACGAAAATATTTTTGGTATTTTTGTGTTTTTGAGAAAGAAGCAACAAGAACCAAAAAGAAAGTGAAACAATGGATATACAAAGAACCGACCGAACATGATATATATATGAGTGTGATGTCGGTATACCTCCCCCCAAGCTTAGGATTTTGGCCTAAGTGGGGCTCAATCCCATGGTGTCCAAGAGGATGCACCTCTGTAGTATGTCGACGAAGCTCCCTCGTCCTGGTATGAGCTCGAGGCCTCCCCCGTGTAATACACAGAGAAGTCGTATGATGGTGCTTCCTCCTGATAGTGCCCATGGAAGTTAAGAGAGCGCAGCTTGTCATCCATCTCCGCCTTAGAGTGTGACAAAGGTCCCTGAGAAATACTGAACAAAGTGGTTTGGGGTAGAGGGATCTCTCTCTCTTCCACGTCAATAAACAACATTCTATAAACCAAGTTCTCAAGGGTAGAGCCGGTGGTGACAAAGTGGTGCGCCTTCATGGCAGCAAGATCAAGCCTCTGAGGAGCCAAAACTGTATCATGTGGATCAACAACAATGTTCAAGGCAACAGCAATACGAGTAGCAATAATTCCCCCATAAATGGGTCCCTTAGCATCTAAACGACGAGCAATGAGAGAACCAAGATTATACTTGTCTTCATTGTTGAGCGCAGCAGCGAAGAAGGCCAATTGATAGTAGGAAATATTACTAGTGTTCTCCCTACGAAGAACAATGGTGGCAAGATAGTAGGCAAAGTACCTGATGGCTGGGAGTTGAATATTCTTTATCTTTCCTCGTTGAGCTCTACGGTCATCATCATTGGTTATTCCTCGGTAAAGCTCCAACAAATCAGCGGATAGAGCTAGAATCTTCTTTGATGACCCAGCTGTACCAAGTCCCAGGGCCTTACAAAATTGCTTCAAAGTCATAGAATGAGCCCTGCCATAAATTTTGAAAGACACAGCTGGCTTAAACACGCTGTTAGTAAAAGAAAAGCCCTCCACTAATGTTTTAGTGAGCAAAGCATATTGCGCGCTCTCATCTTGCATGTAACTTGTTAGTCCAGCCCTCCGAATCAAGGTCATAAATCATTAAGAATCCCAGCAGCCCGCAAGAAAGTTTGGCAAGGAAAGGTGGAGGGGTGCGCATCCCCTTCATCTCCCTCATCACCAAATCGTGGAGTAATGAGATCCCCATTGTATGAGGGTCTAGTACTGGTAGATGAACTTGAAATCCTTGCCCTTCTAGGTGCATCACTCTCAAATATTTCACCAAATGTGTGGTGGTCCATGACTTCCCTTTTCTGAAATTTTAGACAAGCATCAAACCAAGTGATTTCTAAGTTGATAAATGATGAGCAACTACTATAGGAACTTGCTAAAGGGCTACACATGCATCAAAATAAAGTTTCTAAGAATAGAACAAGCATGCAAGCTCAAACAACCTGACACCTATAGCAGCAAAATACTCAAGATACAATCTACCAATCACAAATCTAATTGGACAAGTGGAGGGGGCACATACCAAGGAGCAATCCCTCCAAAAATCAGCACTTGAGATGGGCTGAACAAGGAGATCGAAAATCGCGAGCAAGAACAACAAGAACTCGAGCTTGAGCAAGTTTTCTGGTGTTTTTCGGGAGAGAGAAAGAAGATGGCTTTGAGGAGGCAGACTGGAGGGGCCTAGGTGGTCCAGACCCCCCCCTAGGCGCCACCCCCTAGAAGGCCATGCCTACCATGGGTGTGGTGGCCCCCTGGGTCACTTCAGATGTCTCTCTATTATTTTGAATTTTCTGGGATTTTTCAGGAAACTTTATTTTTGGCCAATTTTCAAGGTATGAAAATTAATTTTCTCGCAGAAACATTTTTTCAGAAGAAGGAAAAGCAAACCAAAAGCCAAACTAGATGACATCTAAGAAACTCAAACAAAGAAACAACTAACAAAACCAAAGCTAGCAAAAGAAAGGCAAAGACTAAGAAGGAGAAAAGTAAAAGAAAGCAAGTATAACCACCATGAAAACATTATTTTGTTCATTAAAATCCTTTTGTTGACAAGGTTGATCAAGTCTTGTTACCAAAACAATCTTATATGAAACAAAACTTTGCATTCCACAAAGTGATTATGTTACCTCATACTTGATAGCAATGTTTCCAATCATAATAGTTTCAAAATTTTCTTGTCGAATGGGACAATATATTTCTCCAACCTTGATACTCTCAATATTTTCAATGGAATTCAGGCAATAGCTTTTAGCAACCTTCTTGGGGAAATAAATAGTATGCTCTTTGTCATTAATATTGAAAGTTACTTTCCCTTGATTACAATTGATGACAGTACCTGCAATATTAGGAAAAGGTCTCCCAAGAATAATAGACATAATATCATCTTCAGACATTTCAAGCACAACAAAATCATTTAAAACCAAGCAATTATGAGCTACTTCAATAGGAACATCCTCACATATACCAACAGGAATAGTAGTTGACTTATCAGCCATTTGCAAAGATATATCAGTTGGTATCAACTTTTCTAGCTGGAGTCTCTTGTAGAGAGAAAAAGACATAACACTAAATCCAGGTCCCAAATCACATAAAGCAGTTCTAACATAATTATTCATAATAGATCAAGGAATAGTTGGTATACCTAGATCACCAAGTTTCTTTGGAACCTTACCATTGAAGGAATAATTAGCAAGCAGAGTAGAGATCTCCTCATTAGGAGTCTTCCTTTTATTAGAGACAATATCCTTCATATACTTTGAATAAGGAGGCAACTTAATAGCACCAGTCAAAGGAATTTGCAAAAATAAAGGCTTCATCCACTCACAAAACTTGTTGTAGTGTTCTTCCTCCTTTGACTTGTGTTTCTTACCTGGAAAAGGCATAGGTTTCTGCACCCAAGGTTCTCTCTCTGTACCATGTTTATTAGCAATAAAATCTTCCTTTATGTACCTAGTGTTCTTAGTGTGCTTCTCAGGTTCTTCCTCAACTTCCTCCTTGTCAAGAGCATCATTTTTATCATTACCACTCTTAGTTTTAGCATCAGAGACAGATATACTATTAGGATCTACAACAGGTTCAAGTGGTTACTCAACTATCTTATGTTTCCTTTTCTTTCTCTTACGAGGACTACCACTACTCTCACCTTGTTGAGAATCCTGCTCAATTCTTTTAGGGTGTCCTTCAGGATATAAAGGGTCTTGCGTAGCTATACCACTCCTAGTTATAATTTCATAAGCATGTTTATCCCCTGAAGCAGTAACTAGCATATCCTTTTGTACCTTAGCAAGTTAATCAAGTTGGGTTTGAACCATTTGAAAGTGTTTACAAAGCATTTTAATATCATTAGAAGTCCTTTCCACAATATATTTCAACTCATTAATAGCTCTAGAGTTTTCCAATAAATGATTCTGAACTTGTTTATTAAAATTACCATGCTTAACAATAAAAATGTCAAGTTCCTCTAAACATTGATCAGGAGGCTTACCATAAGGAATATCACCTTCATCAAAGTGTTGGAGCGAGTGTACCTCAAGTAGATGAGTGGGGAATTGGCTTACATAATTCTTCTATAGGAGGTAGATTCTTCACATCTTCAGCTCTAATACCTCTCTCATTTAGAAATTTCTTAGCTTCCTTCATCACTTCATCATTTAATGCAATAACTCCCCTCTTCTTTGTTGTTGGTGTTGGAACTGGTTCAGGCACAACTGGTTCAGGAGTAATAGGCTCAGGTGTATTCAACTCAGTTGAAGTCCAATCATCATAATTCTTGCTTATTTTAGCCATTAATTCTTCACCATCTGTAGGAGTTCTTTTCCTGAAAACACAATTAGCAAAGCTATCTAGGTAGGTCCTAGAATCATCAGTTAGTCCATTATAATAAATATCAAGAAGCTCATTCTTAGGTAATGGACATCCAGGATGTGCATGAATCAAGGCACATAACCTTGTCCATGACTCAGGCAATTTCTCTTCTTTTCCCTGTTTATAACCAGAAAGTCTCTACAAAGCAGCATGTCTAGCACTGGGAGGAAAATATTTCTGGAAGAAATAAGCAATCAAGCAATCAGGGCTATCAATGGAACGAGGAGGTAATCTGTTAAACCATGCCCTAGCTTCTCCTTTTAGTGAAAAAGGGAAGATCTTAGTAACAAAGTACTTGCGCATCTTAAAATCATCAGAGAATAAAGCACTCATAGTAGAAAGCTCATTCATATGAGCCACAACACTCTCATTTTCAGTCCCACAGAAAGGTTCTTTCTCAACAATGTCTAAATAAGATAAATCAAGAGAGAAATCATAATCTTTATCTTTAATATCTATGGGATAAGTGGCAAACTTAGGATCCGAGGACAACTTAGGCATAATAGTACGTCTACTAAGAAGACTCTTAATAGCACTAGTACCATGTGTGTTTCGACACTCTTCAACAAAATCATCAGTGAACTCAATGTAACCATCATTAATATCATAACTCTCACTAGACTCAGGTGAGCTAATAGGTGTAACAGTGTCTTCACCAGGAGTTTTGGTATTTCCTACACTAGACATAGTAGCATCTATAAAAGGACCTAATGAACCACTCGCATCAAGCACAGTAGAAGTAACATCATGAGTATCGAGAGCAGTTTCAGACTCAGCAATAGTAGTAGTGTGTGTAGCATGTGTATGTGGTGGTGGTGTGACAATCTTACTTATAACAGATGGTGAATCAAGAGCAGCAGAGGTGTTTAGGATTGTACCTCTTCTTGTAGTGGATGGTAAAATAGGGAACTTTCCATCACGAGACTTCCCCATGATGAAAGGAGTAGCAGTGAACAATAATAGATCCAAGTGAACTTAAAAATAAAGCTATGCTCACCAGCAATGGCGCTAGAAAATAGTCTTGATGACCCACAAGTATAGGGGATCGCAACAGCCTTCGCGGGTAGTATTACCCAATTTATTGATTTGACACAAGGGGAGCCAAATAATACTTGCAAGCCTTAATAACTGAGTTGTCAGTTCATCTGGACCTGGAAATAGTTCTTGCTCACAGAAGTTTATCTGTAGCAACAGTTTGATAGTAGCAACATCAACAGTGAAATGTGAGCAATAGTAACAGTAACAGTAAACAGATGGATTCGAGTGCGGTAGGCATAGGGATGGATGGACGGGCGTTGCATGGAGTCTAAACATGTAACTTCAAGATATAGGGCATTGCAGATAAATAATAACAAGCATCCAAGTACTAAACAATCCTAGGCATGTGCTCCAAATATAGTCATACGCGCCCGCAATGAGAACTTGCATCTTCTGTCCAGCCAGCCCGTGGCAGCGGGGCCTCTAGGGAACCACTGGCAATTAAGGTGCTCCTTTTAATAGAGCACCAGAGCGAAGCATTAACACTCTATGAACACATGTGATCCTCACACCACAGCCACCCCTCCGGTTGTCCCAATTAATGTCACTTTGGGGCCTTTGGATCCGGACAATGATATGTGTACACAACTTGAAGATAAGATCACAAACAATACTATCATAATGATTCAATAATAAGTTCAGATCTGAGATCATGGCACTCGGGCCCTAGTGACAAGCATTAAGCACAACAAGTTGCAACAAAGTCAAATAGTACTAATAGAGATACTAGGCACTATGCCCTAACAATCTTATTCAATTACATGATAGAACTCATCCAATCCCTACCATCCCCAAGCCTACATCGGGGGATTACTCACTCATGGATGAGGGAAACATCAGTGGTTGATGGAGATGCGTTGGTGATGACGATGGCGATGATCCTCTCCAAATTTCCCGTCTCGGCAGGGTGCCAGAACGGAGTTTCTGGATCCGAATCTTGGTTTTTGGTGGCGGCGGCGGAACGGAACTCTTTCTAGAAAACTATCGAACCCCTCTCGGTTTTTAGGTCGAAATGCAACTTATAGGCGCAGAGGGAGGCCGAGGGGGTGCCTAGAGTGGCTGCACCCCTAGGCGCGGGCAGGGCCCACCCGCGCCTGGCATGGGTGTGAGCCCCCAGGCCCCCTCTCCGTCTCGTCTTCTGGCTCCGTGGATCTTCTGGTGAAATATAATTTTTGGCATATTTTCCGGGATTTTTCGTGATAGTTCATTTTCTGCACAAAAACAAGACATCAAGGTAATTCTGCTGAAAACAGCGTCAGTCTGTGTTGGTTGTATCCAAATCACACAAGTTTAGAGAAGAAACAATAGCAAAGTATTCGAAAAAGTAGATACGTTTTGAACGTATCAGACGCCTATATACAATTTGAAGCCAACCCGAATCCCTATAATATATGGTCGACGTAGGCATAAAACCTAGTTTCATCTAATCCCATCGGATGTCTATTGAAAGGATGGAGCACATGCACTAATGGCCATGCTCATGCATGATGTCCCAAACCTGAGGCCCGAAGACTGGTACTACCATTCCTACCCCGCCGGCACTACCGCCTCACACAAGACCAAGTCGGTACTACCGTCGCCGCTGCTGCCCAATACCGCCAACGTACCATTTGCTTGCATAATACCCTCAGGTATTTTAACGGTACTAGACCAGTAGTGGCCTGATACTACCACCCAAAGAGTCGACCTGGTACCAGCGTCCATGTAGCTTGTACTACCGTTGTGCCTACAACACCTATAACTATTGGAGATATGCCCAAGAGGCAATAATAAAATAGTTATTATCATATCTTCATAGTTATGATAAATGTTTACATACCATGCTATAATTGTATTAACCGGAAACATTAATACTTGTGTGATTTGTAAACATAAAAGAGTCCCTAGTAAAGCCTCTTGTTAAACTAGCTTGTTGGTTAATATATGATCATGGTTTCCTGATCATGAACATAGGGATGTTATTAACAACAGGGTCATATCATTAGGAGAATGATATGATGGACATACACCTATAGATAAGCGTAGCATAAAGATCAAGTCATTTTAATAGTTCAATTGCTATAAAGCTTTCTGATACATAGTAACCTAATTCCTTCGACCATGAGATCATGCTTATCACCATCACCGAAAGGATGCTTTGATGACATCAAACACCACACCGTAACTGGTTGGCTATAAAGGTGGCATTGAGTGTTCGGAAAGTATGGGTTGAGACACATGGATCAAGAGTGGGATTTGTCCATCCATATGACGGATAGATATACTCTGGGCCCTCTCGGTGGAATGTCATCCAATTAGCTTGCAAGCATGTGACTGGCTCACAAGGGATCACATACCACGGGAACGAGAAAAGAGTACTTATCAGTAACAAGGTTGAACTAGGTGTGCATAGATACCGACGATCAAAACCTCGGATAAGTAAACTATCGTGAGACAAAGGGAAATTAGTATCGTATGTAAGTGGTTCATTCGATCGCAAAGTAATCGTAGAAATATGTGGGAGCCATATGAATTTCTAGATTCCTCTATTGGTTATTGATCGGAGTAGTGTCTCGATCATGTCCGTATAATTCACGAACCGTAGGGAGACACACTTAAGGATTCAATGTTGTTGAGTAGTTATGGAATGATGAGTAAGAGACCAAATGTTGTTCGGAGTCTCGTATGGGATCCGGGATATCACGAGGAGATCCGGAATGGTCCGGAGAATAAGATTCATATAAGGAAAGTCCTGTTTCGGAGTTGGGGAATGATTCTGGTGTTTTCATCGGGAATGTTCTAGAAGGGTCCGGAAGGTCTGGCACTCCGGAGGGGAAGGGTACATGAATGTGTCATGACAATGTGGAATGTTTGCTTCATGTACTAGGTCACTTGGCTGGGCAAAATAAAGGAAGAATTCAAATCCTAGTTTGAAAGTCAAACGCCAATTTGAAAAGTCAAACGACAAGTTTGCTTGGTGGAGGGAGAGTAGGAAACCTACTTAGGGAGGAAGTCCTACTCCCTCCACCCTCCAGCCAAGGAGGAGGAGGACTCCCTCCTCCCAACGACGCCTCCCTCCCACCTATAAAAGGAGGGGCAGGGGTGCCCCTCTTCCCTACACCTCTCTCCTCTAAACCCTAGCCCTAGCCGCCGGCTTCCACCAAGTCGCCGCCGCCCTAGGGTTTTCCTAGACACCGAGTTGGGGCTCTCCCCTTGCCCTAGCCGCCGGCCTAGCCCTCTCTCCTTGGTGCCTCTAAACCCTAGATCACCAAGGGCTCTCTCATAGTCCACCATACTCGCTCCGGCTTAAGGCGAAGCCCTGCGAGATCTCCCCTCTACTTCCGGTACCACGCCGTCGTGCTGCCGGAATCGCGAGGAGAGTGCTACAACCTCCACTGCCTGCTGGAACAAGGGAGAGGAAGGTCTTCATCGAGTACCGAACGTGTGACCGACTGCGGGAGCGCTGCCGGAACACAGCGCCGGAAGGATCGTCTACGCGATCTTGAGATCGACAAGTGTACGACTACATCACCCACGAGAATATGCTCTCGTTAACCGCTTTGGATCTTTGAGGGTTAGTATCCCATCGACTCGTTGCTACAATCTAGTAGATAGATCTTGGCTTGATCATAGATTAGATCTTGATTGTGTGTTCATGCGGTAGAATTTTTTTGTTTTCCATGCTACGAACCCCTACAGTGGTATCAGAGTCGTGTCTATATGTAGATCTATTGCACGAGTAGAACACAATGGTCATTGTGGGTGTTGATGCTTTTGTTGTCGATTGCTTCTTATGTACTTTGCATCTTGCGGGATGGTGAAGCGGCCTGGGCTAACCTTACATGACATCGTTCATGAGACTTGCTCCACGCTTGACATGCAACTTGTATTGCATAAGTGGCTTTGCGGGTGCCTGTTTCTCCCAACATAGTTAAGATTCAATTTACAACGGGTGATTAACAATACTAGTATCAATGTTGTGGTTCTTGTTCGTAAGTTAGAACGACACTTATTGAAAGCCCCAAACCACGTAAAACATGCAATGAAAATTAGAGGCGTCTAACTTTGTTTTGCAAGGGTGTGCTGTGATGTGATATGGCCATGATTGTGATTATATTTGATGTATGCAATGTTCCTTATTGTAAGTTGGCAACCGGCAGGATCCATATGGTTGTCTTTAAATTCTGTCAAGACCCGCGTGTCTATTCAAAGTAGTTGTAATAGTTAAAGCCGGTGGACGACAACCATGAAGCGGCGCCATTGACCTTGACGCCACACCGGTGATGATGGAGATCATGTTTGTGCTTGAAGATGGAGATCGGAAGCACAAGAAGAAAGGCCATATCATATCACATATTATGAATTGCATGTGATGTTAATCCTTTTATGCATCTTGTATTGCTTAGTTCACGACGGTAGCATTATAAGATGATCCCTCAAGCACACAATTTCAAGTTTTAAAGTGTTCATACTTAGTAAGCACCGTTGTTAAAGCTCGTTGTTTCGAAGCATCACGTGATGATCGGGTGTGTTAGATTCTGCGAGTGTATACAACATGAGCAAGCCAGATTTGCTCATGCGGAAGCTAAGGTTTGATCTTGACGAGCCTAGCATGTACAGACATGGTCTCGGAACACGGATTACCGAAAGGTAAAGCATGAGTCATATAGTAGATATGATGAACATGTTGATTGTTCGACATTGAAGCTACATCAAATCTCGTGATGATCGGTTTTGATGTGGTGGATTTGGTTTGTGTGATCACTAAAACAATGTGAGGGATATTGTTTTGAGTGGGAGTTCAACAACAATTTGATTAAAAGTTGAACACTATTTATCATAAATTAAATCAAAGTGAATTTGCATAGTTGTTGTAGTCATTGGCATCCGTTTACCACCTTGCACTTAGTTATAATTGAGATGATAGAACTATAGAATTCTGGTTAGTTACTTTACGAACTGGTATCGTATTGTTTTGAAGCATTAATCTAAAGTTTAAAAGTCCCATTGCAAACTTTCAGTAAGTTTCGATTACTCCATGAAATTTAATAGATGGTATTAAATCAAGAGTAACAATTCCAGTATTAGTATATAAGTATCATTTTTATCTCCATGATTCTTGATATTCGAAAGATAGTTTCAACATCAAGGCAATCTAGGAGTTGAAAGAGTTGTTTCAGAAACCATGATGTGTGGAAGATATTGTGATATCTGAAACGAAGTTTTGGTTGTAACATGATAGAGTATAATATGGCAAAAGTCATGTTCTCATATTTGATGAGAATTTGCAAAAGTTGGAGACACTAGTTGTCCTAATCCTCCAAAAGGTTTTGGAGAGCAACATTATACTCACGATTCACCGTTATAAGCTAAAAGTAGCTTGATCATGGATAATTCCATGATAAGGGTAAATATTTGATGTAGGTAAAATGTTTACTACACCAAAAGATTACTAAAGAAAGGAATTTGAAAGAACACCAAACATTTGATGATGGTGATCTACTTCAAAGTGCAAGTCCAAAGACATTGGTATTTTACTATACATGCTTTGGACTATGTGTCATGTATATGGCTCCACTATTGATGTTGATAGATTCTTTCAAACAGAAAAGGAAATACTGAAAGAGAATCTCATAAATATATGGCAGAAAATAAAAGACTAGAATTGTTCAGCTTAAGTATATAGATGATATACATGTTATGGATATATTCTTTGCTTATTAAACAATGTGGTTCTTAAGTATTTGATACTGAATTTGTTGGTGTGAATCGTCATACGAAACAACACAATTCATGAACTACAATGGCCTAAGTAACTAGCAAAAGAATATGTGATGATATCGAGAACAAATAAGGGGTTATTGTGCTGCTTGTTAAACATCAAAGCTTGCCTTGAAGATTTGTTTTATCAGGTATTATGAGAACAAAAAGGTTGTTCAAATAATTGCCGTAATCCATAAAAGATGGATGATTTACAAATCTCGTTGGAGAAATCACATCCATAAAACTAGTGCTAAAAATGTCGAAAGACAAATTGATTAAAAGATCACTTAGGAAGTGACATCGCCATTTAAATTATATTGGAAAGAAAACATGAAGAAACTCCATGTGGATGGAATTTTGGAGTCTTTTGATTTTTGATCAAATGATGCTTGTGAAACTTTTCTAGAGATAATTAAAACTTCGTTCATAGGCCAAAAGGGAACGAATGACTAGCTTATTGGAACTTGTACATATTGTTGTATGAAGTCCATTATGTGTAGTCAAGAGCGATGGATTTCAGCTTCATATGCTTCCTCCGAAAATTTGAGTGAATATATGAATATTTACTTAATAAGGATGAAGTATGAAACATTTGAAAAGTTCAAAGACTTTTAAGATGAAGTGCAAAATCATTGTAACAAGAATATAAATAGTTTATGATAAGATCATAAAGAAAGATATTTGAGTTACAAGTTTAGCATAATACCTAAGATTTAAGGAATCGTTCCGTGGATTTGCATTTTTCGAAACACCATAAGAGTATGGAGCATTCGAGATTTGTAATTAAACCTTGTTTGACATGGTAATATCAAAGGTGTAATTCATAAAACTGCCATTATATTTTAAAGATTAAAAGATTTAGAGACTACCATTTTTCCACTGAAAAGAGCTCCATCATAATCCGTTGAATTGACACCATATAAAGTTATGGTTTGGGATAAAACCCAAGTTGTCCTTTCTTAAACATTGGTATTCTATGCATAAGAAAGATGTTTGCAACCAAAGTCGGATGAACCTGTCTTTGTATGTTATTTCGAATAATTGTTCCTCCATAACATCAGAGACAAAAATGTTTGTCGCTTAGAACGTCAAGTTTTTTAGAGAAGGATTTTTTCGTGAAAAGTTAAGTGGGAGGACAATAGAACTTTGATAAGGTTAAAAGAACCTTAGCTATATGTGCAAAGTTGCGCAGCGCCGAAAAGTGTTCCGGAGGCAGCAACAATGCTCATGGCTCACGTGCCTCAAGGGTTGTAGCCACGGAGATCTAAAGTTCCTATTGAAACAAGCAGGCCGGGTAAACAATCAAATACCAAGATTTGAGAGTTAAATCATTATTTGACAATAATGATCCGACTGCATGCAAAGAAGCGATGATGGGCCCTGACTTCGTCAAATGGCTTGAAGCCATAAAATCCATGATAGTTCCATATACGAGAGATCAAGCTTTGAACTTGAAAGACCCTCTGGAAAGGTGCAAGACCTTACAGTCATATTTGGATCTATAAAGAAATAGACATGGATGTTTCACATCTATGAAATTATCGACATGTCGGGAAAGAGTTCACGACAATGTTCAAAGGTTGACTATGACAAGATCTGATCTTTCATAGCGATATTTAGTCTAGACGGATTAATGTAGCAACCACGACATATAATTTTGTTATGTGTTGAATAAACAAAACAAGTTCTTCTAATAGAATGGTTACCAAGGACGTGTGCATGACATGGTCTAAAGGGTTTTGTTAATTCAAAGGATGCTAAAAGCATATGCAAACTTCGATGGTTGAAGTAAGCATCGCGGAGTTGGAATCTTCACTATGATGAAACTGTTAAAAGAGTTTAATTTCATCGGAGACGATGAATATGCTTGCATTTGCAAGAAATTAAATGGGAGCGCTAAGACGTATTTCTAATACATTATGTGGGAGACATATTGTTGATTGGGAGTGATGTATCTTTTTATTAACACAGGATAAGAATTTCATCTCGATGAAAGGCTTAGGAAGAACCCGAATATTTGGCATCAATGTCTATATGGATAAATTGTGATGCCAATATGGTTGTGCTAGAAGTACATAGATGAGATATCGAATGAGTTCAATATAGAAACTACAAGAAAGGTTCTTGTTGCATAGGAAGGATTGGATAAAGATTTAAGTATTTTTGATACTTGATAGATACAATCACAAAGAGTATTTTATCAATCATGCTGTGATGTGTACAAATCCAGAAATGTCCTATGCTCTAAATGTTATGAGCATATACCAGAATAATTCATAAGATGATTATTGGACGATAGTAAAGATATTCTTATGATCTTTTAAAAGAACTAAGAATATATTATTTTGTAGAAGTGACAAATAGATGGTTAGTTCATTGTAAAAGTATTACATTGATACTAGTTTTGTCACGAAGTATAAATTAAGTTTATCTCAATCTAAACTAAGGGTGGCACAATGTGATGGAAAGTAAGTTCTATAATGGATTTGGATGAGTTCCAAAGTTAAGACATTGTGACAGATACTACAACAAAAGGCTAAGTATATAACTGCTATTATAGCAGCAAAAGAGGGCATTTGTGTCAAGTAGTTTGTTATCAAACTAGGTGTAGTTAACAGCAGGGATAATACTATGAAGATATATTGTACGACAATATTATCAACATGTTTTAACCCCAAAGAACTAAAGGTCACACCAAAGGACCAAATTTGTACAATGCCATCTCATTAGAGAATGAGTGATGCGTAGAGACGCAAATACATGCAATTACACACGGACCTGAAAGTGTCGGATCCGAAAATCAGTTGGCCACTAGCAATCGTGTACATATGACACCAGAAAGCCATAGGTGTTGAATACACAAAGGTTTGAAACTAGATTATTGACTCTAGTGCAAGTGGGAGACTGTTGGAGATATGCCCAAGAGGCAATAATAAAATAGTTATTATCATATCTTCATACTTATGATAAATGTTTACATACCATGCTATAATTGTATTAACCGAAAACATTAATACTTATGTGATTTGTAAACATAAAAGAGTCCCTAGTAAAGCCTCTTGTTAAACTAGCTTGTTGGTTAATATATGATCATGGTTTCCTGATCATGAACATAGGGATGTTATTAACAACATGGTCATATCATTAGGAGAATGATATGATGGACATACTCCTATAGATAAGCGTAGCATAAAGATCAAGTCATTTTAATAGTTCAATTGCTATAAAGCTTTCTGATACATAGTAACCTAATTCCTTCGACCATGAGATCATGCTTATCACCATCACCAGAAGGATGCTTTAATGACATCAAACACCACACCGTAACTGGGTGGCTATAAAGGTGGCATTGATTGTTCGGAAAGTATGGGTTGAGACACATGGATCAAGAGTGGGATTTGTCCATCCATATGACAGATAGATATACTCTGGGCCCTCTAGGTGGAATGTCATCCAATTAGCTTGCAAGCATGTGACTGGCTCACAAGGGATCACATACCACGGGAACGAGAAAAGAGCACTTATCGGTAACGAGGTTGAACTAGGTATGCAGAGATACCGACGATCAAAACCTCGGATAAGTAAACTATCATGAGACAAAGGGAAATTGGTATCGTATGTAAGTGGTTCATTCGATCGCAAAGTAATCGTAGAAATATGTGGGAGCCATATGAATTTCCAGATTCCTCTATTGGTTATTGATCGGAGAAGTGTCTCGATCATGTCCGCATAATTCACGAACCATAGGGAGACACACTTAAGGATTCGATGTTGTTGAGTAGTTATGGAATGATGAGTAAGAGACCGAATGTTGTTCGGAGTCTCGGATGGGATCCGGGATATCACGAGGAGATCCGGAATGGTCCAGAGAATAAGATTCATATAAGGAAAGTCCTGTTTCGGAGTTGGGGAATGATTCCAGTGTTTTCATCGGGAATGTTCTAGAAGGGTCCGGAAGGTCCGGCACTCCGGAGGGGAAGGGTACATGAATGTGTCATGACAATGTGGAATGGTTGCTTCATGTACTAGGTCACTTGGCTGGGCAAAATAAAGGAAGAATTCAAATCCTAGTTTGAAAGTCAAACGCCAATTTGAAAAGTCAAACGACAAGTTTGCTTGGTGGAGGGAGAGTAGGAAACCTACTTAGGGAGGTAGTCCTACTCCCTCCACCCGCCGTCCAAGGAGGAGGAGTTGGAGGAGGACTCCCTCCTCCCAACCGCCCCTCCCTCCCACCTATAAAAGGAGGGGCAGGGGTGCCCCTCTTCCCTACACCTCTCTCCTCTAAACCCTAGCCCTAGCCACCGGCTTCCACCAAGTCGCCGCCGCCCCTAGGGTTTGCCTAGCCGCCGAGTTGGGGCTATCCCGTTGCCCTAGCCGCCGGTCTAGCTCTCTCTCCTTGGTTCCTCTAAACCCTAGATCACCAAGGGCTCTCTCATAGTCCACTATAGTCGCTCCGGCTTAAGGCGAAGCCCTGCGAGATCTCCCCTCTACTTCCGGTACCACGCCGTCGTGCTGCCGGAATCGCGAGGAGAGTGCTACAACCTCCGCTGCCTGCTGGAACAAGGGAGAGGAAGGTCTTCATCGAGTACCGAACGTGTGACCGACTGCGGGAGCGCTGCCAGAACGCAGCGCCGGAAGGATCATCTACGCGATCTTGAGATCGGCAAGTGTACGACTACATCACCCACGAGAATCGGCTCTCGTTAACCGGTTTGGATCTTCGAGGGTTAGTATTCCATCGACTCGTTGCTACAATCTAGTAGATAGGTCTTGGCTTGATCATAGATTAGATCTTGATTGTGTGTTCATGCGGTAGAATTTTGTTGTTTTCCATGCTACGAACCCCTACAATAACTGCTTGAAGAAGACCTGGCTAGTAGTACTGCCTCTAGGACCAGTGCTACCTCCCATTCTCATGTCTATGAGTTGAAATGGGCCTTTGTCCATGTAATCTTATTTCCTCACCTACCATTTCGTCCTTGCACTATAAATAGCCCCTAGTTGGTTTAGATCTAGGTTTAGACATAATTTAAGATTATAACATTGAGCATAGATCTTCTCCCAATTTGGAATTCATCTCCTAGGATTACTCTGGAAGTTGTACAAGACCTTCCTAGGCACTTGATATCTCGTGTGGTGTGACTCTACGAGATTCTACCGGTTTTCTACTCTTTTTTATCGTGAAACCGTGATGGAATCCCCTATGGTATATTTTTCTCCACTAATATAAAACGACCAAGAACGGCAAATTCAAAGCATCACAACCGTCTAATCATCAAAATCAATGGATCAGATTAACACTAAAACAATGGTTAGACGCGTATAACCATGCCTAAACACCCCGTCGGCATTGTCCCCGCGCCCATGCGGTCACCTAGAATCGCCCCAGCGCAATTCAAGAAAAAAACCGCTGCATCGATTGCCCCCCATACGCCCCGCGCTAGACGCTGCCGCAGCATCCCTCCTCCCACCACATCGCTTTCCTTCTCCAAACACCGACGTGACCCGCACCCTGCTCAAAGCGACCACACCGCCGCACTACACGATGCTGCAGGTCCATAGCCATGCACACCCTCCGCTGGATCTCTGTGCGTCACCGCCGCCGGATCCTCGCATGTCGCAGGCGCAGCCCTGCATGGCATATCCCTTCATGTTTTCTGCGACAAGTTTGAGATTTTCATTGTCCCCTTCTTGTTTTCACAATTTTTTGATCGATCTCTGATGGTGGAGGTTAGTAGTTTACTCTAACTTGAATTGTTTGCATCTCCACTAATATAAAATGACCCAGACCGGCAGATCCAAAGCATCACAACCGTCTAATCATCAAAATCAATGGCCCAGATTAACACTAAACCAATGGTCACACCCCATCGGCATCGCCCTCGCACCCACGCGGTCACCTAGAACCGCCACAACGCAATTCAAGAAAAAAACATCGAAAGCGATTGACCCCCACGTGCCAGACGCCGCCATAGCATCCCTCCCCGCCACATCGCCTTCCTGCTCCAAACGTCGCTGCCTCGTCGCTCCCCGTGCCAAACGCCGCCATGACCCGCACCCTGCTCAAAGCGACCACACCGTCGCACTGCACGGCGCTGCAGTTCCACAGCCCTGAATGCCCTTCGCTGGATCTCTACGCGTCGCTGCCGCCAGATCCTCGCACGTCACAGGCGCCCCTGCACGGTAGACCCCTTCACGTTTTCTGCAACAAGTTTGAGATTTTCATTGGCCCCTTCTTCTTTTCACAATTTTTTGAACGATCTCTGATGGTGGAGGCTGGTAGTTTACTCTAACTTGAATTGTTTGCATAGGTGAACATAGTGAGGTGCGTACTGTGCCAGATGGTTATGTTGTTCTCTCCTGATTTTGGTTGGCCGAAATTTAATTCCATATGCAGCAACAGTCACTAGACTTGTATGGAGAGTCTTATCGACAGTTTTTGTTTTCTTCTTCAGAGAAAGAAGGTACAGTTGGAATCCTGAGAACATTCAGGGAGTACTATGTAGACCATTTTTCACAAGTAGTTACCACGTGAATCAATTCTGTTAAAAGAAATACTATGTAGACCATTTTTCTCTTGTGATTTTTCATCTGTGGATCTTTGTCTTATGTTATCTGATGTTTAAGTGACCTCTCTATTAGCCACTGCTTAAATCTATTTTTTAATTTTTTCAGATAATAATTTCTTTAAAGTATCTAATTTCTATCTTCGTGAGTAATGGTTGCCCAACAAGCATGGATTATTCTCAATGAAGAGCTAAAGTTATTCATTGTACTTTATGTAATTGATGATCACATCTTTTGATTATGTAACAGGAACTTGAAGTCCCAACCATCGACATAGGGATGACTTGTAGGGATAAAACATGTTTATTCTTCCTTCATGCCGGTTTTATTTAATAAAGTTGTTAGTACATTCATTTCTCATCTCCTTTTGATACTAATCCTCTCTCTTTGTTCTATTTAATGTTTGTTCTTTTAAGCAGCAGCTTGATCGGTTCTGTTACCTGGTCATGTTGATACTCTGTACATTTTCTTACAACCTATAAGAATTCTCAGTTTTGTTTTCGAGTCGACTTGTTGTTTTGTTTTATGTTATATATTGTTCAATCAATGGAATTTGAAGGATAATAGAAATGTGAGACATACTTGTTTATAGGTAGGCATTGGTTTTCTGTCTCTTGACTCTCCTCGCATTATATGCCTTGGTCATTTATATCACTTGTCCATCTATATAGTTCTACATTTCCTTCTTAGAAGAATTTATCCTAGATTTATTAACTAAACCTACTAACAAAGACAAAAAGGTAATTAGGTGATTTTAATGGCTTGATTGTCTTTCTAGATGAATCAAGTTCTAATGGTTGACATGTGCCCCCCCCTGGATTAATCCTCCGAGAATCTCTGTTATGCATACACCATGATCCCATGATTAGTCTGTCGTGCCACATAACCGGCAATTATCAAAGTAAACATCCATTACTTAAGCGGATACATGGCATACCTTATTTTCCATTATGGCCACACCAATCGTCATCAACGGAACTTTATCGAAGCATAGATTCTGAGCCCTGCCTTAACCTACAGGTAGCTGACTGGGAGAATGTCCTAGCTCGCATAGTCATGAACTTCACCTTCTTCTCGATATCTGACCAAGTTAACATCCAAGGACAACGCCAGTGAATACTTTGAATATACTCGCAAAACACCTTAAGAGAATAATAATAACAAGAGGATATGCAATATCGTTGTGGTAGTAGGAGGGCTCCAAGAGAGGTTCTTTTCTCAATTAGTTTCTCTTGTAGATATAGCATATACATCTCTCCGTTGAAAACTTTTATAAACATTTTGGAAACCTTTTTGAAAAGTTTTGAAAAACCCTAGGATTGGGTCACCCATTTGTTATTCCTTCCGATCATCCCATGACCAACATTTCTCCTTCCCTTCCGAACATCCCATGGTCAAAACATGTATACTTTCCGACCATCCCATGGTCAAAACATTTCTAAAGCCTTTGTTGTTCCAAAGTCCTTTTAGAATCAAAATCAGCACCACTATACAGTAGTTTGTCCAACCATCCATAACCGCGGACATGGCTATTCGAATAGATTTACACTCTGCAGAGGTTGTACACTTTACCCACACCAACCGAGTACCCTGCCCTGATCCTCACTGATCGTGGGTCGAGTAACCGATCAAGACTCTCTGGATGCCACTCTAGCATAGACCCTACCCTATGAGTTGTTCCTCTCAACACCGGGACGTTGGGGATCCACGGACCAACTGGAGTGCATTTTGACTCCTCGAGAGTGGGCACTTTCAATGAGAGGCTCATAGTATCGCTCGGTCACTCACATGGGTGATCCTGCTTCCTCCAGGTGACTGCCTAACAGCTGACCCTTTCTGTAAAGGAAGCCCGGAATTAGAGGGAGCTAATCCCTTACAAGTAGTTGTGAGAACTCCCACACCAGAGTAGCAACTTCAAGTCCAGCCATGTCCCATTCTAGAGTAATGTGGTTGCACGGGTTAAGTTGTTATAGCTAAAGCTACAAAGAACCGGGTGCGTTTTTGTAAACATTTTTCCTCCTCCGCTTCGACATCATTTGCATAACCAAAACCATTTTCTTTCTCAAACTCTCTTGGAAGGACAAAGCTCACCAAGGTTTTCTCATAAAACAATTTTATAAACCTTTTTCCGGGGTCTTCCCATCCTATATTTTTACTTCGGCTAAAACAGGGTCTCCAAAGGAGGGTCGTGTCATTCACCACTTACTATACTAGGGGAAAGTATGTGTCACCAAAAAGGGTTGTACCTAGTGGTACTAAATTGGTAATGGTTGGTAGGAGCCAAACATTCCCACATAATAATCATTATATAGCAAAAATAATGCACTTTGTATGAAAGTAGATAAAAATGCATAAGTAAAATAGTAGGACAAGGATTATGAGCAAGAATGTGGCTTGCCTGTGATCAGCAATATGGCAATATGTCCCTGGACTTCATCTTCTTAGAAAACCACAATAATAATATTAACCATCTTCTTCGGGTCTTCGATATAATCGCATATATCGTTGCCATAGATTAAACATGCAAGAAAACAAGGGCGTAATCAAGAAAGGCATACACGCATCGATTCCATACAACAAACAACATACCACATTTTACTCACTTCAGTATGTTTTGATAGATTGAGTTTGTTGTAATTGGAAATTACTTTGGTGGCATTAGTGGAACTTTGTTTATTTGTCAAATACCACTTAATAAAGGGGTTTTGAAGTAAGGCTTGGGTCTGTATGATGTCAATGTAAAAAATGATATCAACAGATAGGTATTGAAATAACAAGGCCAACAAAAGTGGTTTCATGATTTTATCAATTTTCCTTAATTAGCTATAATTATTCTAGTGGGAATAACACTAGTTTAGGTGAATAAATCACTAGAAAATATCTGGATCTCAAATAAATTTGTCCTCATAGAGTTTTGTAAATACTTTAGTTTGTGATTTTTGAGAGCTATAACCACCTCAAAATAGTTAACAGAATACCCTTGGGAAATTCCCAAATTCAGTTCTAAACACAATTTGTCTTTTTAACAATATTTATTCTACAGGTACAAATGGCATAATACCAAGGGCAGTGGATAGGAATTGCAAATACCTTCCATTAGAAATTGGAATCACTATTTTTAATTCATCTAGTGATAATACCACATACAAAAATGTTTAATTCATTAAAATTCCTCATAGGCTAAAAAATTCTTGAACTCTAGGGTTTTGATAAGCCTTGAAGTACCACATCACTGATATTTGGAATCACCTCAATATCTGGTGTGGATTGACCTAGATAATTTCAATAAGGCATTTCCAAATTTTGTTATTTTTAGTGCAGTGGATATACAATGAGTTTTGGTGTGGGACTAAGGTGAATGGATAGGCATATTGAACATCCACCATGGGAAGTTTGTTTCACCCCATTTGGTGTGGGACTAAGGTGTAACTCACTGAGGATTTTATGTACTGAAAATGACACCATGTGATAGATTAATTCTCAGAATATAATGGAATTTATTTTTGGACCGGGGTTGGCTCTGCATGTTAGACAAAACACTAGGCAACATGCCAAAATTTAGGGCTGGAAAAATCCATGCATTTTATTTTTATTTAGCATTTAAAACAAACATCAATATAACCATATCTTGAAAACTGATTAAAAGGTAAAAGGGTTATGGGCTGCTTTTGTTGGAGATATGCCCAAGAGGAAATAATAAAGTGGTTATTATTATATATATATGTGTTTATGATAAATGTTTACATCCCATGCTATAATTGTATTAACATGAAATATTAATACTTTTGTGTTTTTTAAACATAAAAGAGTCCCTAGTAAGCCTCTTGTTAAGCTAGCTTGTTGATTAATAGATGATCACGGTTTCTTGATCATGGACATTGGATGTTATTAATAACAAGGTCATATTATTAGGAGAATAATATGATGGACACACACCCATAGTAAGCATAGAATTAGATCAAGTCATTAAGTTTATTTTTCTACAAGCTTTCAGATACATAGTAACCTAATCCTTCGACCATGAGATCATGTTAATCACCATCACGGGATGAGTACTTTGATGACATCAAACGCCACTTCCATAACTGGGTGGTTATAAATGTGGCATTGGGTATTATAAAAGTATGTGTTGAAGCACATGGATCAAGAGTGGGATTTGTCCATCCATATGACAGATAGATATATTATGGGCCATGTAACATCCCAGGATTAGCACCTAGAAATAGAGAGGACACAATTTTGTGCATTGCATTCATGCATAAGAAAATCCAGGGAATTTTTGCGCAAAACTAAAAGAGCTACAGAGGGATCGGGATCTCTCTTGTACTGAAGGAAACTTCGGGGCAAGTGTGATAGATTTTGACATGACCTTTGTAGAATTCTTTGTTTCGAGGAAATTTTGTTCAAACATGTATTTGAATTTCGAATTTATAAAATTCACAAATAGGATTTGGAAATATTTAATAACTTGAAATGAAATAATTACAGAAAATGATATAAAAAAGGATTCTTTATTTTATATACATATAGTATTATATTGAATTTTAACAATAAAATTTAAGTATTAGGAAACAAGTATGTAGGAAAAAGAATTACATAATTGAAATAAATCATAGAATTCTTTATTACAACAAAATATATATGACATTGTCTTTACAAAAGAATTGTAAAAGAAAAATGAAATAAGTACACTTTATTGAATAAATTACAATAGTACAATTTTTTTACAATATTCAAACAGAATATAAATTACAATATTTGATACTAATAAATTCCTAAGCTATTATTCTCTTATCCCTTCATCATCTGGCATTTTCTTTATTCTCTTCATTTCCTGAAAACACAACAAAAAGAAAAAGAAAAGAAAACAAAAAATAATAGAATTATTAGTTGGTTAGTTTGCTCTCAGAAGTGAATAGTGAAATGCACTATTAAACATTCATCATGGAGCTAATCTATAAGGGGAAAATTTCACCAAAAAGTAGCATCTGTTCATATCAGTATTTTTGCCTCAGTACAACATCATTGGCTATCTAATAAATCCACTAGGCAACATCAAATTATTTAACCAATTTAAGATAATACCAAACTTCCAGCCAAAGTATTCCATAAAAAATATCTTCCAACCAAGCTCATCCATAGGCACCAGTTTCCCAAATGGAAACCTGCACCATATGGGGCCCAGTTGTAAGCAGCTTACACATACATGCATGCTGATGTGCTGTCAAACATCAGAAGCATCACTAGGAGTACAAAGAAGAAAGCACCAGCCGTAGTAGAGCTACTACTATCACCTCTTTTCACATACACAACTAAACCAACAGATTTTATGCTAACCCAAGAACACCACAAAGAACATATCTTGTTCTTAGCAGATCCCTCTCAAGAAAACACAAATCACAAAGCCAACCACTGGTTAACAACCACACATATTACTTCATCATCTCACCACATTTCTAGATCTGGTTGCTAACTGGAGCCATCCAAGAGCTAGAATAAAGAAAAGACAAGATCCAGGAGCACCAGCAGAACAAAAGCAATAGCAGATTCCATAGCCCAAGTTAGGAGAACAAGGAGGATGCCCAGATGCCAAGGAGAGTAGCAGCAGTAGATGCATCATAAGAAGCGAGGAAGGCATGCCACTAAGTAACAGTGGCTGATTCAGATCAACACCAACCAGCAACTGCAACAACTCCACAATCACAGGTTAACCACCAAGATCATGCTTAAGTATATGTTCTTACCATTGCATCTTAGAAAATGGATGGGGGCAATAGAAAATCCTTAGATATGTACTCAAGTGGAGTACTAGATCATCACTGGATAGTTTTTATAAGCAAGCAGTAATTGTTATATCCAAACATCATCACAGCCTCAACTTTTGCATCCTAGGAAGAATTAAGTAATAAAGGGAAACATTTATTTTAAATATGAACTATGCTTCAGACCAGCATCACAAGCATTTAGGATTAAATGTTTTTTGCTTAGCTGTATAAGCAGCAGATCATCCTACCTGGGGTTATTTTGTGCACACTCCTATATGGAGGCACCACAAAGATAATCAAGTCAAGAGAAGCCACTAAAATAGTCTAACCAACAACTAATCATCTTCCTGATTATAAATTCAGGAATCATAAAAATTATTGTCATATGGGCAATCCACATATGGCACATCATACCATCTGCAAGCCAAGCAGTAACCAAATCATCATTGAGATATCTCAGCTAAACAAACCTATCATTTTCCTAGCAGAACACTCTAGGAATCAATGGTACACTTTATTTTACTATCAACAAAGACAGTAAACCAAATCACCACCATCAACATATATGCACCTGAATCAAGGATCCACACCTTTTGTTAGAGAAGCCAACCAAAAACTAAAAGGGACTAATTCATATCATTTTCTTAGGCATTAACCCTAAGAATCAAGTATATATATATTCAGAATTTCATTTAGTAATGAATTCAAATCATTTTCCTAATAATTTCAGGAATCATTTAAATTATGGCTGTCATATGAACAGAGTAATCATATTAACCATCCATTTACATTTACCAATATTACCCACATAATCTTTATCATTTTCCTAGTAGGAATTCTAGAATCAAAGCAACACCTTATTTCACTGTCAGTTCTGACAGAAAACAAATCATTTTCCTAGGAAATAATTCTAGGAATCATTCCAATATGTTTCCATGATCACATTAGAGCAAAGCTTGGCTGAGCACCCTACCAAGTTAGCTAGTCCAAAGATTCTAGGAAATACCTGTAAGTGATTTCACAATACCAACATCACCCAAAATCCAAAGCATTCAATCAATCACTGTCATGTCTGACAGTAGTATAAATTTAGCCTCACATTATCCAAGCATCAATTCATCATAATAGAGTATGGGTTTATGTGATTGAATATCATTTAGCAACATGTATCACTAAAAACTCTAGCACTGAAGCAAACTAAAGTTCACAGGCTAAAGAAAACCAGTCCACAGGAACACCATTATGAACCATCGAAGCATTACTAGAAGTAGGAAAGCCTAATCAGAGCTAGCTACGAGGAAGAAAGGAGGAAGACCCAAAATTGGAGGAGAAGAAGATACTTACCCGGAGGTCCTCGCTCGGCAAGAAGAGGAAGCAGAACACGAGGTTACAGGGGATCAAAGGCGATGGCCCCGACACAGCAACATGATGACCACCGAGGGCGCCACAGCACCACCTGTGCGAAGCCACGGCAACACGAGCACGTCTAGACCTCGCCCATCTTCACCAGCATCAAGGGGCAGTTGGAGTAACGCCGACGTGCAGCAGCGATAGCAGCCCCACAAACCCTAGCACCAGTGAGGGTTCGATTCGACCTGGGGAAAGCATTATTCCCAAATCGAATTGGAGGGATAGGTTCGTATGGGGGAGGCAGAGCTCCGGAGGCCAACGGAGGCGACCGCAGCGGCCTGCCTCGTCGGAATCAAGCCGGAGGTGGCGGCGCCTCGCTGCGTCGCAAGAAGGGAATCAGGGTCAAAGTCGTGGGCATTCGTGGGTACAGGTGCGAGGAGTAAGGCCAGGGGTGAGATGTGATGACCCAATTCCAAACTGGGCCAACTTAGATGGGCCAGGACAGCCCTTATGCCAAACCAAACAGCCAAATTATTTAATATAAAGAATTAAAGTAAAAATAAAATAAATGAATTATCAAAATAACCTCTAAACATTTTTAGCCATAGAAATTTATAGAAAAATCCTAAAAATTCATATAATATATCAAAATGTTCATAAAAATAATATATATCTAATAAAAATATAACTTTATTTATTTAAAATAAATATACAGCACATAAATTTTGAAATCATTAAATCCTGAGTAAAATTTCATAAAATAAGAAAAACTCCTAAAAATAAATAAAAATCATTTTTGTGTATAAAAATAAATCTATTATTTAAATACACTTAATTATTTGAAGAATTTTATAAAAATAAAGGTAAGACTTAAAAATAAATAAAATTAATTTTTAAGATCTTTAATAAGTATATTTCACTAGAAAAATACTATGTATATTATTTAAGAACATTTTAAGATAAAGAAATATCATTACTTATACCCACTTTGTTAATTCTTAAAATCATTTCTTAAGTAATAAATAATCACATTTTCTTATAAAAACACAAAAACCTTTAAAGTTTGATTACTAAGTCTAAATCTATAATTAAAATAAAACATAACTATAACTATTAGTCTTTAAATGTTTTTAAATCTTAAATTCAAAATTAAACTCCTTTTAAATAAATATTATATATCACTCATGTATAAGGGGGTGAATAATATCCATCCCTCAACCACTCTTAAAATTGACTCTAAACTCAAATAAATTTGTAAGATCATCTAATTATGCTCCCATTAATAAATTGCATATTATTAAATTTATCTTTCACTTAAATTAAAAGGGATCATCCTTAATCATATTTGCCAAAATCCTAAAACTAGATGCTATTCTAAAACTCATCATATCTTGCAATTCACTTCTATTTTTATAGTTAACTTTGGTTTAAACAATCATAAACATATCATTTGAAGTTTATTCATGTTTTAAAGTTAACTTTAGTCACTTGTATCATCAATTAAAATATGATAACTTAACACCATTCATAAACATCACCAACCCTAATGTAAAATCTAATAAACCTTAAGACTAATTAAACTTAACTAAATACTAGTTTCTTCAAATGTTATTCTTTTTGCCACTTCACAGAAACAAGTCTATATTAGTTCCTTTAGCTCTTAAGAACTCAACTCAAGGACTTTTTATCCCAATCACCAGATGACAATTAATCATAATCACATTATTCTATTATTATTTGTATATTTTGGTTTGTTAACACTTAAGTTCCTTATCAATCTCATTGCTTATGAAATAAACTTAAAGATAAACCCAATCTTAAAGAAGATACCTAAGATCAACTTATTCAAAATACTAAGGGTTTCACTCTGGGAATTATAAAATTGCATAGCATTACTTATGCATAATGGCATCCTGCTTTTTAAACATTAGTCCTTACCGGACCAATGATGCTGATTTCAGATATTGGATCTTCTATTATCTCGAAGACCGTGAGTGCATAATCTTGCAATCACAAAAGGCAAGTTCACACTTGCTCATGTCCTTTGATTATTTTCTGTAAAGTATTTTGCAAATCTAGTGATGTCATCACCTGCATTTAAAAAAGTCAAAAAACACTATTTTCATAATAATATGATTATAGGTTATTTACCATGAGGTAATAACCTATTATGAAAGTTCTGGTGGTAAAGGAACATATTATCTAGGACTTAACAACCAATGTCGCTAGTGATTCTTGCACCGTATATTACGCGTTAGCCATGAGATTTGGAATGGGACGGAGAAGTCAGCTGGATCGGCTCCCTTTCGCATGCATTGGACACTGTTCTAGGCATTTGTAAGTTGTAGATCGTGGGTATAGCCGTTTTATACTGGGAAAGTCTACCGTGGATCTGGGCTTACAAAAGACAGATATCTAGTGTTAATGGTTGTTATGTGTATCCAACTACGGTATAGCCGTTTTATACGGGGGAAAGTCTACCTTGAGTTTGAACATCCAACAGTTGTGGTGTATGCGGGGTCGCAGAGAAGGACAGTGATTGGCTTGGATCTTAGTCTGGGCCTCATACCAAGGAAGTGTGAACGAGCCTATAACTCGGATGTGCAACAAAGCTAAGATCTCTCATGGGTAAAGTAACGCACCTCTACAGAGTGTAAGAACTGTAACTTGTTACTCCCTGTTCCGGGAAGGAGCTGCGAACGCTGCGGGAAAGGAACTCCATGAAAGTTCTGGTAAACCCGTGAAGGCTGATGGACATAGCTTTTCAGAATAAAAGCAACCTTTGAAGAAATGTTTACGAAAACTTGCATTGCCTACGACCTATGGTCTGTGGCTGTAGATAGTGCATCAAACACTTCTCTTTAGTGAATTTGCTGAGTACGCTCGTACTCAATGTATCTTCTTAACCCTTGCTAGATATCGGAGAAACCAATGACGTTTCCAGGAAATAAGTCACTTGAAGAGTTGAAGATATCTAAGGGAGATCAACAGAGTCGAAGACCTTACCGAAATCTATCGAAGACAAGCTGAAGCATAGAATAGAAATAAAACTCCTAGAATCCAGAACCTACTTCTGTAGAATAATACTATAGTAGTACTTTCAAGCCTTATACATATATTAATAGTAGTACTTCTAAAGTAACTCCGAGTGGATCTTTCTGATTCTTTCTGTATAATATTCCTCACTGTCCGAGGAATCTCTCTGGATCTTTTGTAATATGCTATATGTAATATAAAGTGTTGTCTTAGACCTGCAATGTTTCTGTTGTACCACTCTGAGGGATATAATGCGAATGGAATGGTGTTCCATTGGTATTATATCAACGACTATAGTGTATTACACCATGCAGTGGTATGCTGGGTCACCGCAGT
The DNA here is from genome assembly GCA_916181665.1 of Avena sativa. Classification (NCBI taxonomy): domain Eukaryota; kingdom Viridiplantae; phylum Streptophyta; class Magnoliopsida; order Poales; family Poaceae; genus Avena; species Avena sativa. The sequence goes on from OV702293.1 coordinate 429,551,677, forward strand.
TGGTATCAAAGCATATGCTTTGACCTTAGGTTGGAAACCTAGTAAATGGGTAGAACCTGTAGGTTGGATAGTGACTTTAGGAAGCCATCTTATCTACACTATATTTCCTTATACATGCGATGGATATTCACTTGAGAATAACCTTGTCACACTTATTAAAGTTCTTAGATTACTTCTTTTCTTATTAATGATACTTATCTACTATTTAATTTAGAAAGTACCTATCAAGTATTTCGTAAGAAGGCAATATATCTTCTATTAGACTATTCTATACTATAACTAAACTAGAGTAGTATATCACCAAGTCAGAGTACCTCATAAGGGAGTAGTTAATCATGGTGTTATCTTACTAAGAGAAGCCATGAAATGAAGTAAAACTTTGTTATTATCTTTATACTAGTGGTAAATACCAGGGGAGTATACCCAAAACCTTAAAACAACATCTTATTGTAGGGGAAGTAACTAATGTTTTGCTTAACTAAAAACTATTATATGAAGAATAAAATCTTATGGAGAGTAATAAATAGGGTTATGCTTATCTAACCCCATGTAAAATGCCAAATCCATAATGGCATGAATGACAAGGCAGTATTCTTGTAGTACTAATAGATCTATATAGGTTATGAAACTGGTTAAAATTTGAGAATTTTTCGTTGTTATAATAAATGTCTTAGGGAAGTTAAGATTAGAAACAAAGGGTAGAAATGTGAGGATTATGTTTAGTATGTAACTCCAAGGATAATTAAGTTATAACCAATTATAGAGTGATTTAACCAACTATCTCTAGAGTCGGATCAAATATTACCAAAAGTTATTCCTTTGCAAATGGGCAAATGGTGTAATTTCAGAGGCCAAGAACATTATGAGCCATACAGATAGGTATATAACGGTAGAAGTCCATACACTAAATGTATAAAAATTGTAGTGTATAACATCAAAGCCTAAGTACAAGAGATGTTTTACTCGAAGTACTGTTTCTACAGGCTTTTGATGTATGATTGCTAGAGGTAATATTTGTATTTGTTGGATTTTATTGGATTTTATTTGGTGACTAGGTCTATGCATGAAGTTTGAACTTTATGGGCATATGCATGATGTTTCATGGAGTCCTTACTTGATGTACAGGTCTAGAAGGGAAAATGGGTTCGCGTGGGGGAGAGGTGAATTATAACTTTAATGTTGGAAAGATGAAGGCTCATGAGATGTTGGTGATACAACAAAAGGAGGCTAACCAGGCAAATCTGAAGGAAGGATCAAGTCAAAAGCCGTATTTAATCACCAAAGAGGAGGTTCTTCAGTATATGAGGAGTATGGAAGAAGGAAGAAAGGTTGAAACAGATAGGCAGAACCAGTCTTATCAGGAGACATTAAAGGTTAGGCAAGAGAAGCAATTCAAGGAATTATATCCAGGGGTTAAACTGGTGGAATTCTTAGAAACCAAACCCTGGAGTTTTTCCATGGTTGAAGAACCTATGGAGGCGGAGAATTGGTTTATGGATACATCCCATAATCTTAAAAGTGTGGGATGCAAGGATGAACAAAAGGTGCGCTATGCAAGTTATCTATTGACCGGAACCGCAGCCATGTGTTGGGAAAAGTCCAAGTTCGTGATCCCAAAAGGAGGTGTCAATACCCGGGCTGAATTCAAAAAGAAGTTTCGATAAGAATTTGTTCATTAGAACAATGGGAAAAGGAAGGATAATGAAGCCTTAGAGAACAAGAATCTCCCAGTCCTAAAACATGTACGAGAATTTAACCGTTTATCCAAGTATATTAGTGAGAAAGTAATCAGGGAGGCGAAACGAGAAAAGAAGTTCATGAAAGGACTACAAGCAATTATGAAAATGAAGCTCAGGATTGTGCATGCAAAGGAGTTCCAGGAATTGGTGGATAATGCACATATATCAGGAGATGATGAGATTGTTGCATCTGAAGGAAAGAAAAAGATAATTCAAAAACAGACCACAACAGGTCAGGCCCAAGGACATATGACAAAGCATTATCCGGATCCACATATGACATACAAAACAGTGAAGATATGTCACAACTGTGGAATTCGGGGCCATGTTTTGAAGGAGTGTCCAAAACCTAAGATAGTATGTTACCAATGTGGAGAACCGGGACACATAAAAAAGGAACTGCTTAAAACCACAGTTAACTCATGGATCAACAACAGGAGTAATAGAACCAATAATGGGGTTATCATCTACTCAAAATATTCCGCTCAATCCAAATGGAGAAAGGAATGTAGGAGCATTTCAATGGAAATGTAATAAGTGTGGAATCCTAGGACACAAGAAATCATGTTGTCCAGAACATCAGGAGGATTATGGACAATCAGTGGGAAGAGACATAACATCCACGAAATCACCATCAAAGGAGGGTGTAGGCGAAGAAGATACATCCTCAGGAAAGCGGAAGTATGAAACCATAAATGAAGTCAATAACAGCAACAACCACAACAAAGCAAGTGGTAAGTCAAAGCATTATTAATGATATAAGTTACCTTATGCATGCATTTAAGGAGTTAGAGATTTTGCACCACTATTTCCCAAGTATGTGGGTGTACCATCTGTTCCTCATGAGACCATTAGAAAATCTCAAGGGGGAGAGTGAATAATGAAGCATCAGAAGTTGAGATCTGGAGTAAGGTTTAGGGAAAGCAAAAAAATTGTTAAAAAGTAAGCCATAAGGACTAGGTATACCATAAATAAATGAATAATAGAGTCAAGCTATATTTATCCAAAGTATAAACCAGAATCTTACCTTAAGGAGACTTTCTAAAAACTTAGACACTTCTTGATTAGATGTCCTAATCTGAAAACACTCAAGACGATCTGATCAGGGCTGAAGTGCTAGATTCCAAAGAAGATTATACATCAAATGGAATTAGAAGTTGGCTCATTTCAAATCAGAAGAAGATCCACGGAAAAGCTTAAATGAAGATATAACAATTATCTTTCTCCCGGATTTAAAAGAGTCACCAGGATCTGAAGAAGTCAATCATATCTTCCGAAACGTAAGAGGGTGCGAACTTCGAGGACGAAGTTTATTTTAAGGGGGAGAGTCTGTAACATCCCAGGATTAGCACCTAGAAATAGAGAGGACACATGTTTGTGCATTGCATTCATGCATAAGAAAATCCAGGGAATTTTTGCGCAAAACTAAAAGAGCTACAGAGGGATCGGGATCTCCCTTGTACTGAAGGAAACTTCGGGGCAAGTGCGATAGATTTCGACATGACCTTTGTAGAATTCTTTGTTTCGAGGAAATTTTGTTCAAACATGTATTTGAATTTCAAATATGAAATTCAAATGAATTTATAAAATTCACAAATAGGATTTGGAAATATTTTTAATAACTTGAAATGAAATAATTACAGAAAATGATATAAAAAGGATTCTTTATATTATATACATATAGTATTATATTGAATTTTTACAATAAAATTAAAGTATTAGGAAACAAGTATGTAGGAAAAAGAATTATAATTGAAATAAATCATAGAATTATTTATTACAACAAAATATATATATGACATTGTCTTTACAAAAGAATTGTAAAAGAAAAATGAAATAAGTACACTTTATTGAATAAATTACAACAGTACAATTTTTTACAATATTCAAACAGAATATAAATTACAATATTAAATAAATTCCTAAGCTATTATTCTCTTATCCCTTCATCATCTGGCATTTTCTTTATTCTCTTCATTTCCTAAAAACACAACAAAAAGAAAAAGAAAACAAAACAAAAAAAATAAAAGAATGATTAGTTGGTTAGTTTGCTCTCAGAAGTGAACAGTGAAATGCACTGTTAAACATTCATCATGGAGCTAATCTGTAAGGGGTAAATTTCACCAAAAAGTAGCATCTGTTCATATCAGTATTTTTTCCTCAGTACAACATCATTGGCTATCTAAGAAATCCACTGGGCAACATCAAATTATTAAACCAATTTAAGATAATACCAAACTTCCAGCCAAAGTATTCCATATAAAATATCTTCCAACCAAGCTCATCCATAGGCACAAGTTTTCCAAATGAAAACCTGCATCATATGGGGCCCAGCTGTAAGCAGCTTACACATTGTCGTGGAAATGGTCACGGCATATGCTGCAATCGGCAGCGAGTAGTAGAACGATGGGCAAGGGCGGCCAGCCATCTGCGGTGCGAGATGAGGGCGGAGACACAAGGTTTTACCCAGGTTCGGCCCCCCGGAGGGTAAAGACCTACTCCTGCTAGATTGTATTATGATGGTGGTACAATGGGCGAGCTCGGCGGTTAGGCGGCGAGTCGCTTGGGTGTATGATGGAACGTATATCTACACGCCTGTAGGGAGGTTTATATAGGCTCACCTCCCCTAGGGTTTACATATCTTAACCGAATCAGTTAAGGCTTCGGTACCTGTTTAACCTAACCTGACTGGGCCTATCTACTCGCCTGGGCCTTCAGCTTCCAGTCGCTTGGATCCACACCGGGCCTTGATCCAGTCGCTGTCCTGCAGGCCCACTCGCCAGTTCCTGGGCCAGTCGGAAACGTCCTGCTGGGTATACCCCGGTAGGCATATCCCCATCAGTAGTCCCCGAGGCCGTCGCTGATTGGGCGTAGGTGGTTGCTGGCAGTCGGAGTATACGGCTTCAAAGCAGACATCCAGTCGAATCGTCGGCGGGCTCCTGATTAAAGGAGAAAACTAGTCATTCTGATCGCAGCTTTGGCGAGTCGAGTTGGCGAAATACTCAGTCACTGTCATAGTGATCGGGTCGGCGAGCCGAGTGGCTGAAGTTGGACCGTTAAACACAGTCAAACTAGCCGTTGGGGTAATCCAACGATAACTTTTGGTGTAATCACCGCGTAGTAACGGCTCCCTAATTTGGCGGGTAACAACCGCTATATAAGGGGAATGGTAGGCGACCGGAGAGCCATCTCTTCGTCATTTCCCCCGATTACGTGCCCCTTCGTTTTCCTCCGAATCGCGATCCAGTCGAACCAAAATCTTCCGACCCCCACGAATCCTTCCGCCAATGGCCCCCTCCACCGAGCCTTGGGGCAGGTCCAAGTGTACGAGGGCGCTCCTGGCTTCCTTCGAGGAAGCAGGGATCCTACACGCCGGTAGGTGGTGCATCCCCGCGGCCGGAGAGGTGACTCCGGATCCGCGCGAGGGAGAGTTCATCTGCTTCACCAGCCACCTAGAACGGGGGCTAGGATTCCCTACGTCCCTGTTCTTCCGGCGTTTCTGCGCCTTCTACGGGATCCAACCGTCGGACCTGGGCATGCACAGCATCGAGCAGCTCGGCATCTTCGTGGCGTTCTGCGAGTGCTACCTGGGCTGCCGGCCCTACTTCCCTCTGTGGCAAGATCTGTTCCATGGATGGATCAGTCGCGAGGAAGCGGGCGGCCCAATGCTTGCCGCGGGTGGCCTGACGTTCTAGCTGAAGTCGAAGGCCTCGTTCTTCGACTTGATGCTGCCTGCCAAGGCGGCGAGCGAGTGGAAGAAGTCTTGGTTCTATGTTATCGAGGCGACTCCGGAGGACGAGGCGACGATCCCACGATACTCCGCCAAGTCGGCAAGCTTCCCACCAACCAGCGGATGGTCGTGGACGAAATGCTTCAAACCATCCGCGGTCTGAAGAAGAAGGGCCTCCAGACAATTAATTTGTACAACTGCTGGCTCGGGCGGCGGCTCGTCCCCCTGGCTCAACGCGACCACTATATGTACCAATACACGGGCCGGGAGGACTCGACGAAGTCCTGCCTCGCCGAGTGGAGGCTCGAGGATTACATTCCAGCCCTGAAGAAGATCACCCAGGCGGTGTACCTGGACGCGAAGGCCGGGGTCGCCCCTTACACCGCGAAGCATCCAGCCCCAACGGTAAGTTACTTTGCATCGTTCGCAGTCGCAGTTTATGCAGTCGCGGTCATTCTAATTTCATCTTGTGATTATTGCAGCTATTCCAAGTGGTGGAGGGAGGGCTCCCGCCTTCAGACGACGAGAACTTGAGCTCGTCCGTACGGGACATGGGCGAATCGCCTCCCGCCAAGGGCGACACCGAGAGCGACGAGAGCAACAGCGACGACGAGTCCAAGGAGGAGGTCACCCCGCTGGTTCGCAAGACCCGCGGGCAGCGTCAGCGCGAGCTTGAGGCGAGTAAAAGCCTCGAGCGCCATGATGATGACGATGACGAACTCCCGGAAACCACCTCGCGCCGCCAGGCCACTCCGTCGAAGAAGAAGAAGAAGAAGAAGAAGAAGAAGAAGAAGAAGAAGAAGAAGAAGAAGAAGAAGGAAAAGGAGGTGAAGGCCCCTCCGAAGAAGAAGACGAAGCCGGTGAGACCGGCATCCCCGCCGCACTCGGCAAGCAGCTCTGACGCCACCAGCTTGGCCAAGGGCGAAGCGCCGCCGATGGTAGCCGTGCTGGACACGGCCACTGTCCTTAGCGAGGTGCCACTGGCCTCGATGCCTCCGCCATTTGCCCCAATCTCTGGGCAGGGGCCGCCCCGGTCACGGCGGCTTCACCTCGCAGGGAAGCTCCCGCTAAAGATGTCTCAGAGGCTCCCGTCGCGGCCTCGACGACGAAGAAACCATCAGTGTCTTGGGCACACGATGTCTTAGAAATGGGCCTCAGTCGCCGACTGGGCCCCGAACTGGAGAATCCGGCCGGCATCCGCACGGGGTTACGCTTTATTCCAGTCGCCAAGTGAGTTTTGCTCACCCACTTTGTCTTTCATTGTATTCGGATTATTTTGCTCACGCGATCAATTTGTAGGACCGGAGCTAAGAAGATAGGCCATCCGACCGTGGCCAAGGTGCCACCCGTCGTCGGCGAGGAGGATCCCTCCCGGAAGAGGAAGGCGGACGAGGTCGTCGTCCCCACGGATAGCGCCAAGAAGGCCAGAGGCGACGAAGTCGTCACGGTGTCTGATGACACGACGATCGCGCCGAGTGAACCCGTCGCGGAAGCGGCCTTGCCGACCAAGGAGGGTGCTCCTTCGCCTGGGGCGGCCGAGCCGGCCTCCTTTGGTGCCGGAGCCTCCATCGCGACATTCCCGCGCTTCATGGCCAAGGCGGCTACAGCGAGTGGTACTTCGCCATCGAGCCGCGCGCCTGGGGTCGCCGATACGGAGGTCGAGCAGCGTCGCGGGTACACGCCAGCCCTTCTCGCGTCCGTGGACGCGATACAGCTTCATGGCATGCTTGGCGCAGCCATCCAGGTATGTCCAGTCCCTGAGGATCAGGCCGGTGTATCGCAGCGGTCTGATTCTTTAAGCGTCTTGTTTTATTTTTCGCGTCTAGTCCCCGAGTGTGCACTCGCTGAATTTCAGTGGGTGGGCACTTAGGATTTTTGATTGCCAGTCCCCGAGTGCGCAATCGCTGAATTTCAGCGGATGGGCACTTAGGATATCGCTGTTGTTAATTCTTATGGGTATGTGTGCAGGGCTTGCAGCATGAGTCGGCTGACCGGCTAGCCGCGAAGCATCGCGCGGAGAAGGAGCTGGCCACCGTCCAAGAGGCGGACAAGGAGCTCCAGGCGATCGCTGCGAAGGCAGAAGAGGCCCGCCAGGGACTTGTCCCAGCGAGTGAGTTGGACGCAGCTCGATCGGCGTTGGGCTCGGCTGAGAAGTGTATCGCCGACCTCGAACGCGAACTGAAGGAGGCGAAGGAGGAAGCGAGTTCGGTGAATGGGCGAGCCAAGGCCGCTGTTACAGCCGCCGCAGAGGAACGTAAAGTTTCTGATGCCCTTGTCGCTGTGCTTCAGGACGACTATACTTCTCTTCAAAGCTTCATCATGGATCTCTCCCGCCCCTTGATTGGTAAGTGTGCCTGCTCCTGCCTGTTGCATATGTGTTGTGTATTGTTTGATGTACTCACTGTCATCTTCTGTCCGCAGGTCGGATCCTTGATAGCACGGAAGAGGCGGGCTCATTCGACGCACGGCAGTGTGTAGCCACACTGGTCGATTCGGCGACATTGTCGGCGACGTGCATACGGGCATACCTTCAAGAGATGTCGCCCACGGAAGTAATTCCCAGCGACCTCGTCGAGGTGTGGAAGTACTTGGAGAAGGCGTCGTCGGTCGTTGAGTTCATGACACAATCGGCGTTCCGGCGCGGAGCGGCGACGTCACTTAGCCTTGGGCTTGCTCACTTCCCGGAGGACTTCGATCTGGACGACGTGACGAGTGGCTACCCGTCGTCGACTGGCGCGGTGGAGATCTCCGAGGTGCTCAAGTTGACGGACCGCGCCACGGTGTACTCCGAGCGTGTCTGGGCAATGGGCGACCTCCTTCCTTACCAGGAGACGGTCGTCGCACCCAACGACCCCGAGCCGCAGCATCGGGACTTCAAGGTCGAGCAGCCCTTTCGTGCGGCGATGGAGGGTGAGCTGACGACGTATCCGTCGAACCCGTACACGCCCTTCATTCGCAACCGCAAGGGTGCTGGAGAGTCGTCGTCGAAGCCTGCGGAGTAGAGTAGTTTGCCCTAGGGCATTAGTAGCAGTTCTGCCATTGGGCATACTTTGTATTTTGTGATGATTGCGACATGCTATTAATGAGATATCGTGTTATTTTGTGAATTGTTGTTTGTTTTTGATTGAGGGTTGAACGAGTCCCCGAGCGCGTCCGCCCTTTTTATGGGGTTTACCTCGTTTGTTTTGTGTTTGCGGTTTTGAATGTTTTGTTATTGAGGTCGACTCGCCCGAACTCGGAGAGCCAGTCGCAAGGCGACTCCCATGAGTGCTCTGTACTTCACCGTTTTCCCTTGCACGAACGAGGTCTGGTGGCCGAGTCCCCGAGCATGGTACTTGGTTGTTCTAGGCGCGACTCGAGGGTGGGCGAGGACTTGGCGCGTTTGTTTGAGCGCATCACTCCTGCCTAGCCCGTTGGGTCAGTTGCATGGCGAGTCCTGGGCATGCTCTCATACTTGGCGTTTTCCCTAGCCGCTTGCGCTGAACTGGTCGTCAGTCCCCGAGCGTGGTACTTGACCGTTCGAGTCGCTATGTCGAGGACGCGGAGGATCATAGTCGCTGTGAGAAGCGACGGCAGTTGTCTTGGCTCGTTGAGCCAGTCGAGCTAGGCGACTCCAATGGGGCTCCGGGTAGGCGTTTTTCGTGGACGTTACAAGACCTGGGTACCCAGTGCCCTTGTAGCGCACTACTTGGCTGTGCCGATCGCTGTACCAGAGGTTGACTTCTGCAGTTAGCTTGACGGTTATTACGAGTGCGAGTGGCACAAGACACGGAGAGTAGACGCAATTTGCGGTAACCAACATTTTTATTTCATAGCGACTGGAGGATACATATGTGGAGTTCTAGGAGTAGAACTTCTGTAGGAGGTTTACATTCCATGGTCGCTTGACGTCGAGTTTGTCGTCCCCGTGGACGTCGATGAGGTAGTAGGCGTCGTTACCGAGTACTCGCCCTATGGCGAATGGTCCCTCCCTTGGGGGGGGGGATAGCTTGTGCATGCCCTTCTTGTCCTGGATGAGGCGCAGCACCGGGTCGCCTTCTTGGAAGGTGCGACTTTTCACCCGCCGGCTGTGGTAGCGGCGGAGTCCTTACTGGTAGATGGCGGTGCATGAGCGAGCTAGGTCGCGTGCTTCGTCGAGTTGGTCGATTCCATCCTGTCGTGCGAGTTCGTTCGCAACCTCCGTGTAGTGGACGACCCTTGGCGAGTCGTGCTCTAGGTCGGTGGGCATGACTGCCTCGGTGCCGTACACCATGAAGAAGGGGGTGAACCCTGTCGACCTGTTGACTGAGGTGGATGCCCTAGATAACGGAGGGTAGCTCCTCGACCCAGCACCCGGCGGTGCGCTCGAGTGGTACTTGGAGCCGTGGCTTCAGGCCGTGGAGGATGCTCTGGTTGGCCCGTTCGGCTTGTCCGTTGGACTCCGGGTGAGCGACTGACGCCAGGTCGAGCCGGATGTGGTGTTCCTCGCAGAACTCGGCCATGGATCCTTTGGCGAAGTTGGTGCCGTTGTCCGTGATGATGCTTTTTGGGAACCCGTAGCGATATATGAGTTCGCGTAAGAACTTGGTGGCGGTCTTCCCGTCGCATTTCCGGACTGGCTTGGCCTCCACCCACTTTGTGAATTTGTCGACCGCGACCAGAAGGTGGGTGTAGCCGGAGGGGGCCTTTTTGAAGGGGCCTACCATATCCATACCCCACACAGCGAACGGCCAGGTGATGGGGATTGTCTTGAGTGCTGAGCTCGGCACGTGTGTCTGGTTGGCGTACTTCTGGCACCCGGCGCACCGTTGGACGATGTCGACGGCATCGGCATGTGCGGTGGGCCAGTAGAAGCCGTGCCGCATAGCCTTGGCGACCAGAGAGCGGGCGCCGGCGTGGTGGCCGCAGTCGCCGGAGTGGATGTCGTGGAGGATCTTGCGTCCCTCGGCGGGTTGGACGCAGCGTTGGAACACACCGGTCACGCTGCGCTTGTGGAGCTCGCCGTCGATGATGGTGAAGGATTTGCATCGGCGTGCAATCATCCGGGCGTCTGTCTCGTCTGCCGGCAAGGTGCCAGCCTCCAGGTAGGCGATGTAGGGCCTGGTCCAGTCGTCTGGCTCGGCGACGAGTGCGACCAGGGCTGCCTCTGGCTGCAGCGGGACTCCAATGTCGATCTCCCTTGGGGGTGAGACTGACGGCTTGGCGATCGTGTCGAGGAAGACGCCGGCGGGTGGCGCGAGGCGAGCCGACCCAATGCGAGAGAGTGCATCAGCCTCCTCGTTCTTCCGCCTGTCGATCCACTCGACGGAGTAGCCTGCGAAGTGTCCCCCCAGCTTGTCTACTGCTTGGTGGTATGCCGCCATTGTGGGGGAGACGGCGTCGCAAGTGCCGGCGACTTGCCCTGCGACGAGGTCGGAGTATCCGTAGCAGCGTAGGCGGTGGACGTTCATCTCCTTGGCGGCTCGCATGCCGTGGAGTAGTGCCTCGTACTCGGACATGTTGTTGGTGCAGGGGGTGAAGTCGAGGCAGAGGACGTAGCGGAGCTTGTCGCCCTTTGGTGAAGTCAGTACGATCCCTGCTCCTGCGCCGTCCGCGTTCTTGGAGCCGTCGAAGTACAGGCTCTAGTAGTGGAGGTATGGCAGCTTTTCTGGCTGTTGGGCCTCTTCCCAGTCGGCGATGAAGTCCGCTAGAGCCTGCGATTTGATCGCTTTTCGTGGCTCGTACTTGATGTTATGGACGCCGATTTTGACGGCCCACTTGGCGACTCGCCCAGTCGCCTCACAGTTGCGGATGATGTCCTGCAACGGTGCTGAGGAGACGACCGTGATCGGGTGCTCCTGGAAGTAGTGCGGTAGGCGCCGCTGTGCTCTGAAGACCGCGTATACCAGTTTCTGGTACTGCGGGTATCGCTGGCACGACTCGGTGAGGACCTCGCTGATGTAGTACACCGGTCGCTGTACCGGGCGCTCCTTTCCTTCCTCCGGTCGCTCGACGACCATGACGGCGCTGACGACTCGCTCGGAAGCCGCGACGTAGACCAGCATGGGTTCTTTGTCGACGGGGGCGGCGAGTAATGGTGTTGCGAGTAGCACCTTCTTGAGGTCGCGGAGTGCGTCGTCCGCCTCCTTGTCCCACTGGAAGGTGGGATTCTTGCGCATCAGGCGGTATAGGGGCATCGCCTTTTCGCCAGGCGGGGGATGAAGCGACTGAGAGCCGCTACTCGCCCGGCAAGCTTCTGGACGTCGCGCAGGCACTCGGGTTTGCCGAGTCAAGCGATAGTGTCGATCTTTGTGGGGTTCGCCTCAATCCCGCGCTTGGAGACGACGTACCCCAGTAGTTGCCCTGCTGGTACACCGAAGCTGCATTTGCCTGGGTTGAGTTTTATCTTGTATTTCCGCAGGTTGGAGAATGTTTCCGCCAGGTCGGCGAGTAGATCGCCCTGGCGAGTGGATTTCACGACCACGTCGTCGATGTAGACGTGTATGTTGCGGCCAATTTGGCTCGCGAGGCACTCCTGCATGCACCGCTGGTAGGTCGCCCCGACGTTCTTGAGGCCGAAGGTCATGGCGGTGTAGCAGAAGGCTCCGAATGGCGTGATGAATGCCGTCTTCTCCTCGTCCTCAACAGCCATTTTGATCTGGTTGTACCCAGAGTAGGCGTCGAGGAAACACAGCGACTCCGAGCCCGCGGTGGAGTCGATTATTTGGTCGATCCACGGGAGGACGAACTGCTCCTTCAGGCAGGCGCTGTTCAAGTTTGTGTAGTCTATACACATCCTCCAGGTCCCGTTCTTCTTCTCGACCAGGACTGGGTTTGCCAGCCACTTGGAATACTTGATTGGCCGGATGAAGCCTGCAGCAAGTAGACGCTACACCTCCTCGGCGATAGCTCGGCGGCGCTCTTCATTGAAGGGCCGCAGCGACTGCTTGACGGGTCGCACTTTGAGGTCGGCGTTTAGTTTGTGCTCAGCGAGCTCCCTAGGGACACCAGGCATGTCAGAGGGTTTCCATGCGAAGATGTCCCTGTTCTCACGGAGGAACTCGATGAGCGCGCCTTCCTAGGATGGGCTCATCCCTGTTCCGATCGTCACTGTCTGGCTAGAGTCGCCTGGGACCAGTTCGACGGTGAGGGTGTGCGTCGTTGCCTCGAAGGCTGAGGTGTTTGCGCCCTCCGAATTGGGCTTCTTGAGTATGGTGGGGTCGTCATTGTTCATCCCGCTTGCGTACTTGGCGATCTTGTCGGCGTGGTTGGCCTCTGCCGCGATGACAGCGTCGGCGAGTTTGGCTCCTTTGGCCTCGCACTCGGCGGCCATGTTGGGGTCGCCGTTGATGGTGATGACGCCGCACGGCCCGGGGAGCTTCATCGCATTGTACGCGTAGTGGGGCGCTACCATGAACTTGGCGAACGCCTGGCGCCCCAGGACTCAGTGGTAGGGGCTGTCGAAGGGTACCAGCACGAAGACGATCTGCTCGGTGCGGAAGTTTGCTGGCGTGCCGAAGGTGACTGGCAGCATGACCTTGCCGATCGGGTACGCCTTCCGACCAGGGACAATGCCGTGGAACATGGTGTGGGTCGTCTCGATCATCGACTGCAGGAGCCACAGCCACCTGAAGGTGTCCAGGTACAGGATGTTGATGGAGTTGCCGCCATCCATCAATGTCTTGGGGAGCCAGTAGTCGCCCACCTTTGGCTTGACCACCAGGGCGACTCGGCCTGGGTACTCAATGCGCGGCGAGTGGTCCTGGCGGCTCCAGGTGATGGGCTGCTCCGACCAGTTGAGGAACTGGGGAACGTCCACCTGGGCCACCGTGTTGACGGCGACAACACGGGTGATGACCTTCTTCTCGCGCTTCGTGTTGAAGCTTGTGAAGGTATGGAGCGAGCCGGCCACGTTGCCGAATTTTCCGCCGTTTGGCGGGTTGTTGTCGGGGTCCTCCCTTACTCGCCGTGCCTTCTCGATCTCCCTGAGGGTGTGGCAGTCGGCGGTCGTGTGCGTTGTGGGTTTCCCTTCCCTGCTGTGAAACGCACAAGGTTGGTTAAGGAGGGCCGCGGGGTCGAACCTTGGCTTGGCCTTGTAGTTGCCGCCGCCGCGGCGTTGTCCTCCGTCGCGGCGGAAGCTCTTGGGCTCGCGTTGCGCGTGCCCGGCGTTGGCGACGAAGTCGACTCGTCCGTCACTGCGGCGCTTGTCCGTTGTCATTGCCGCTCGTGCGGCGTTGGCCTCCCGACTCGTCGTCGGTTTCCTGGTTTGGATCTTCCTCCGTGTACCGTTTGGCGATCTCGAGGAGGTCCGGTATGTTGTCGAGTGTGCGAGAATGTCGCTTGAGCTTGGCGACCAAGGGCTCGTAGCGGCACGAGGTCTTGAAGCATTGGATCGCGGTGTCCGGGTGGATGCCGACTGCGTTGTACCATAGTTCCTGCCACCGCTGGACCCAGTTGCGGGTCGAATCGCGGGGTCCCTGGATGCATCGCTCCAGGTCCTCGATGGTGGTGGCGCGGGTGTAGGAACACTCGAAGTGCCTGACGAAGGCCTCGCGCATCTCCTCCCAGGAGTCGATGCTTTCCTAGGGGGAGGGTGTTGATCCACTACCTGCATGTTCCCTCCATCATCAGGGGGAGGTAACGGGCGGCTAGCAGGTCGGTGTGGCCGGCGATCCCCATCGCCATGAGGTATGTGTCAAGCCACACGGAGGGGTCGTACGAAGGGTTGTACTTTTCTATCTCCTTCGGCGCCTTGAAGTTCGCCGGGTACTTCTCACCTCGGATCATCGGTCCGAAGCACATGGGTCCGATTCGACTTAGCGACCCCATCGGCTCGCCGTCGCGGCCATTAACTAGGGTGTGTCGCAGGTCGTCGGGCTGGCGTGCGCGCCACCTTTGGTTGTTGATGATGTGGGTGCGGGCGTCGATGGGTTGACCGTTGGCGGCAAATAGTTGGTCGCTGGCCTGGGGTCGTTGGTGGAGAGTGCCGCATTCGCGGGTCGGTGTTGGAGCTGCAGTGGCTCTGGTGGCGGGCAGTTGAGGGTGTTTGCCGCCAGTGGGCGGCCGCTGGAGGCCGCTCTGCTTCCCGAAGAACGCGAGTACACCCAACCCTGCGAGTCGGTGCCTGCGTTTTGCTACTCGACGGCCTTCGCGAGCAGGGCCCTGACATACTGGATCTGTAGGGCGCCGTCGCCGGTGGCCGTGATGTTGTCAGCTGCTGCTCGGTCCGCCACGAGGTTGTCCATCGGGGTGGAGAACAGTGGGAGGCCGTTCGCGTCTCGCTCCCGTGAGGAGACTACTATCCGCGTCTGATCCCTGGGGGTGTGCGGTTGGGTGGAGGTGGGGCGCCCATCGCCGTCGACCCTGGAGGGGGCCAGGCGCTTCCTCCTGGTGGCGCGTTCTCGCAGATCGCGCGCTCGGCCGCGCGGGCTGGGTCGTTTTCGTCGTCGAAGTTCAGGGCGCGCCCCTGAACGGTAGGGTTCAGGCGCGTCCTGATTCGTTGCGCGTGGTAACGCGACAGCTCCTGCGCCGTCACCTGCTCGAGGCGAAATTTTTCGCGCTCGGCCTGCTCCTTGCGGACGGCCTCCGCCAGCTTCAGGCGGAGTTCCTCGACCTCCGTTGTCGTGGTGTTGGGAGGGATCGGGGTGGAGAACGGGTCCTCCGGCGGATCGGTGCCAGTCACCATATAGGTTGCGGCGTGATGACCGGTCCCGTCGCGGAGATGGCGGAGTTTTCCGACCCGGAGTCGAAGTCGAAGATCCCAAGGATGGAGGGATCCTCGAAGTCTCCCATGTTGGAGACTTGGGTGATGGAGCCCGCGGGTGAAGCCGCGGTGATGGATTCGGCGAGCGATGCCGGGGTCGCCGAGTCGGCGTTGTCGTTGAGGGCCACGTCTTCCGCGGTCGTGGAGTTTTCAGCCACGTCACTGTGGGCCGAGTTGTACTCGGAGGCGAGGCGATGGATGGTGCGGACCTGGCTCTCAGAGAGCCGATCGCGTGGCGGCGACTCGAGGATGCGAGCCGAGTCCTCCGAGACGATGATGTCGGTGAGGCCGACGAAGAGGCTGATCGTGCCTACTGGCAGGATCATGTTGTGCGTGACGGGTCGCGCCGCTGGGACGTAGCTGCTTGGCAAGATCTGGAGCATCTCGCCAATCGCTATCATGTGGCCGGTGGCGACCGACTCATTGATGGGTAGATTGGATCTCGCCGCAGAACACCGGCCAGACCGGCCATGCCCCACGATGGGCGCCACTGTCGTGGGAATGGTCACGGCAGATGCTGCAATCGGCAGCGAGTAGTAGAACGAGGGGCAAGGGCGGACAGCCATCTGCGGTGCGAGATGAGGGCGGAGACACAAGGTTTTACCCAGGTTCGGCCCCCGGAGGGTAAAGACCTACTCCTGCTAGATTGTATTATGATTGTGGTACAATGGGCGAGCTCGGCGGTTAGGCGGCGAGTCACTTGGGTGTATGATGGAACGTATCTCTACACGCCCTGTAGGGAGGTTTATATAGGCTCACCTCCCCTAGGGTTTACATATCTCAACCAAATCAGTTAAGGCTTCGGTACCTGTTTAACCTAACCCGACTGGGCCTATCTACTCGCCTGGGCCTTCAGCTTCCAGTCGCTTGGATCCACACCGGGCCTTGATCCAGTCGCCGTCCTACAGGCCCACTCGCCAGTTCCTGGGCCAGTCGGAAACGTCCTACTGGGTATACCCCGGTAGGCATATCCCCATCACACATACATGCATGCTGATGTGCTGTCAAACATCAGAAGCATCACTGGGTGTACAAAGAAGAAAGCACCAGCCGTAGTAGAGCTACTACTATCAACTCTTTTCACATACACAACTAGACCAACAGATTTTATGCTAGCCCAAGAACACCACAAAGAACATCTCTTGTTCTTAGCAGATCCCTCTCAAGAAAACACAAATCACAAAGCCAACCACTAGTTCACAACCACACATATTACTCCATCATCTCACCGCATTTCTAGCTCTGGTTGCTAACTGGAGCCATCCAAGAGCTAGAATAAAGAAAAGACAAGATCCAGGAGCACCAGCAGAACAAAAGCAATAGCAGATTCCATAGCCCAAGTCAGGAGCACAAGGAGGATGCCCAGATGCCAAGGAGAGTAGCAGCAGTAGATGCATCATAAGAAGGGAGGAAGTCATGCCACTAAGTAATAGTGGCTGATTCTGATCAACACCAGACAACAACTGCAACAACTCCACAATCACAGGTTAACCACCAAGATCATGCTTAAGTATCTGTTCTTACCATTGCATCTTAGAAAATGGATGGGGGCAATAGAAAATCCTCTGATATGTACTCAAGTGGAGTACTAGATCATCATTGGATAGTTTTTATAAGAAAGCTGTAATTGTTATATCCAAACATCACAGCCTCATCTTTTGCATCCTAGGCAAAATTAAGTAATAAAGGGAAACATTTCTTTTAAATATGAACTATGCTTCAGACCAGCATCACAAGCATTTAGGATTAAATGTTTTTGCTTAGCTGTATAAGCAGCAGATCATCCTACCTGGGGTTATTTTGTGCACACTCCTATATGGAGGCACCACAAAGTTAATCAAGTCAAGAGAAGCCACTAAAATAGTCTAACCAACAACTAATCATCTTCCTGATTATAAATTCAGGAATCATAAAAATTATTGTCATATGGGCAATCCACATATGGCACATCATACCATCTGCAAGCCAAGCAGTTACTAAATCATCATTGAGATATCTCAGCTAAACAAACCTATCATTTTCCTAGCAGAACACTCTAGGAATCAATGGTACACTTTATTTTACTATCAACAAAGACAGTAAACCAAATCACCACCATCAACATATATGCACCTGAATCAAGGATCCACACCTTTTGTCAGAGAAGCCAACCAAAAACTGAAAGGGACTAATTCATATCATTTTCTTAGGCATTAACCCTAAGAATCAAGTATATATATATTCAGAATTTCATTTAGTAATGAATTCAAATCATTTTCCTAATAATTTCAGGAATCAGTTAAATTATGGCTGTCATATGAACAGAGTAATCATATTAACCATCCATTTACATTTACCAATATTACCCACATAATCTTTATCATTTTCCTAGTAGAAATTCTAGAATCAAAGCAACACCTTATTTCACTATCAGTTCTGACAAAAAACAAATCATTTTCCTAGGAAATAATTCTAGGAATCATTGCAATATGTTTCCATGATCACATTAGAGCAAAGCTTGGCTGAGCACCCTACCAAGTTAGCTAGTCCAAAGATTCTAGGAAACACCTGTAAGTGATTTCACAATACCAACATCACCCAAAATTCAAAGCATTCAATCAATCACTGTCATGTGTGACAGTAGTAGAAATTTAGCCTCACATTATCCAAGCATCAATTCATCATAATACAGTATGGGTTTATGTGATTGAATATCATTTAGCAACATGTATCACTAAAAACTCTAGCACTGAAGTAAACTAAAGTTCACAGGCTAAACAAAACCAGTCCACAGGAACACCATTATGAACCATCAAAGCATTACTAGAAGTAGGAAAGCCTAATCAGAGCTAGCTACGAGGAAGAAAGGAGGAAGACCCAAAATTGGATGAGAAGAAGATACTTACCCGGAGGTCCTCGCTCAGCAAGAAGAGGAAGCAGAACACGAGGTTACAGGGGATCAAAGGCGATGGCCCCGACACAGACACATGATGACCATCGAGGGCGCCACAGCACCACCTGTGCGAAGCCACGACAACACGAGCATGTCCAGACCTCGCCCATCTTCACCAGCATCAAGGGGCAGCTGGAGTAACGCTGACGTGCGGCAGCGATAGCAGCCCCACAAACCCTAGCACCAGTGAGGGTTCGATACGACCTGGGGAAAGCATTATTCCCAAATCGAATTGGAGGGCTAGGTTCGTATGGGGGAGGCAGAGCTCCGGAGGCCAACGGAGGCGGCTGCAGCGGCCTGCCTTGTCGGAATCAAGCCGGAGGTGGCGGCGCCTCGCTGCGTCGCAAGAAGGGAATCAGGGTCAAAGTCGTGGGCATGCGTGGGTACATGTGCGAGGAATAGGGCCAGGGCTGAGATGTGATGACCCAATTCCAAACTGGGCCAACTTAGATGGGCCAGGACAGCCCATATGCCCAACCAAACAGCCAAATTATTTAAGATAAAGAATTAAAGTGAAAATAAAATAAATGAATTATCAAAATAGCCTCTAAACATTTTTAGCCATAGAGAATTATAGAAAAATCCTAAAAATCCATATAATATATCAAAATGTTCATAAAAATAATATCTATCTAATAAAAATATAACTTTATTTATTTAAAATAAATATACAGCACATAAATTTTGAAATCATTAAATCCTGAGTAAAATTTCATAAAATAAGAAAAACTCCTAAAAATAAATAAAAATCATTTTTGTGTATAAAAATAAATCTATTATTTTATAAAAATACTAACTTAGAGTGTTAAAAATAAAATGTAAATCAAATATTTAAAGACACTTAATTCTTTGAAGAATTTTATAAAAATAAAGGTAAGACTTAAAAATAAATAAAATTAATTTTTAAGATCTTTAATAAGTATATTTCACTAGAAAAATACTATGTATATTATTTAAGAACATTTTAAGATAAATAAAATTCATTACTTATACCCACTTTGTTAATTCTTAAAATCATTTCTTAAGTAAGAAATAATAACATTTTCTTTTAAAAACACTAAAACCTTTAAAGTTTGATTACTAAGTCTAAATCCATAATTAAAATAAAACTTAAATATAACTATTAGCCTTTAAATGTTTTTAAATCTTAAATTCAAAATTAAACTCCTTTTAAATAAATATTATATATCACTCATGTATAAGGGGGTGAATAATATCCATCCCTCAACCACTCTTAAAATTGACTCTAAACTCAAATAAATTTGTAAGATCATCTAATTATGCTCCCATTAATAAATTGCATATTATTAAATTTATCTTTCACTTAAATTAAAAGGGATCATCCTTAATCATATTTGCCAAAATCCTAAAACTAGATGCTATTCTAAAACTCATCATATCTTGCAATTCACTTCTATTTTTATAGTTAACTTTGGTTTAAACAATCATAAACATATCATTTGAAGTTTATTCATGTTTTAAAGTTAACTTTAGTCACTTGTATCATCAATTAAAATATGATAACTTAACACCATTCATAACCATCACCAACCCTAATGTAAAACCTAATAAACCTTAAGACTAATTAAACTTAACTAAATACTAGTTTCTTCAAATGTTATTCTTTTTGCCACTTCACACAAACAAGTCTATATTAGTTCCTTCAGCTCTTAAGAACTCAACTCAAGGACTTTTTATCCCAATCACGAGATAACAATTAATCATAATCACATTATTCTATTAGTATTTGTATATTTTGGTTTGTTAACACTTATGTTCCTTATCAATGACATTGCTTATGAAATAAACTTAAAGATAAACCCAATCTTAAAGAAGATACCTAAGATCAACTTATTCAAAATAGGGTTTCACTTTGGGAATTATAAAATTGCATAGCATTACTTATGCATAATGGCATCCTGCTTCTTTAAACATTAGTCCTTACCGAACCAATGATGCTGATTTCAGATATTGGATCTTCTATTATCTCGAAGACCGTGAGTGCATAATCTTGCAATCACAAAAGGCAAGTTCACACTTGCTCATGTCCTTTGATTATTTTCTGTAAAGTATTTTGCAAATCCGGTGATGTCATCACCTGCATTTAAAAAAAGTCAGAAAACACTATTTTCATAATAATATGATTATTATGAAAGTTCCGGTGGTAAAGGAACATATTATCTAGGACTTAATAACCAATGTTGCCAGTGATTCTTGCGCCGTATATTACGCGTTAACCATGATATTTGGAATGGGACAGAGAAGTCAGCTGGATTGGCTCCCTTTCGCATGCATTGGACACTGTTCTAGGCATTTTTAAGTTGCAGATCGTGGGTATAACCATTTTATACGGGGGAAGTCTATCGTGGATCTGGGGTTACAAAAGACAGATATCTAGTGTTAATGGTTGTTGTGTGTATCCAACTACGATATAGCCATTTTATACGGGGAAAAGTCTACATTGAGTTTGGACATCCAACTGTTGTGGTGTATGCGGGGTCGCGGAGAAGGACAGTGATTGGCTTGGATCTTAGTCTGGGCCTCATACCAAGGAAGTGTGAACGAGCCTATAACTCGGATGTGCAACAAACCTAAGATCTCTCATGGGTAAAGTAACGCACCTCTGTAGAGTGTAAGAACTGTAACTTGTTACTCCCTGTTCTGGGAAGGAGCTGCGAACGCTGCGGGAAAGGAACTCCATGAAAGTTCTGGTAAACCCGTGAAGGCTGATGGACATAGCTTTTCAGAATAAAAGCAAGCTTTGAAGAAATGTTTACGAAAACTTGCATTGCCTACGACCTATGGTCTGTGGCTATAGATAGTGCATCAAACACTTCTCTTTAGTGAATTTGCTGAGTACGCTCGTACTCAATGTATCTTCTTAACCCTTGCTAGATATTGGAGAAAACAATGACGTTTCTAGGAAATAAGTCACTTGAAGAGTTGAAGATATCTAAGGGAGATCAACGGAGTCGAAGACCTTACTAGAATCTATCAAAGACAAGCTGAAGCATAGAATAGAAATAAAACTCCTAGAATCTAGAACCTACTTTTGTAGAATAATAATATAGTAGTACTTTCAAGCCTTATACATATATTAATAGTAGTACTTCTAAAGTAACTCCGAGTGGATCTTTCTGGTTCTTTCTGTATAATATTCCTCACTGTCCGAGGAAGCTCTCTGGATCTTTTGTAATATGCTATATGTAATATAAAGTGTTTTCTTGAACCCGTGATGTTTCTGTTGTACCACTCTAAGGGATATAATGCGGATGGAACGGTGTTCCATTGGTATTATATCAACGACTATAGTGTACTACACCATGCAGTGGTATGCTGGGTCACCGCAGGCCCTCTCGGTGGAATTTCATCCAATTGGATTGAAAGCATGTGACTAGGTCACAAGGTATGTCATATCATGGAACGAGTAAAGATTACTTATCGTTAATGAGGTTAAACTAGGTATAGAGATACCGACGATCAAACCTCGGATAAGTAAAGTATCGCACGACAAAGGGAATCAGTATCATATGTGAATGGTTCATTCGTTCATGAAGTAATCGTTGAATATGTGGGATACATTATGGATCTCTAGATCCAGCTATTGGTTATTGATCGGAGAGGTGTCCTGATCATGTCTGCATAGTTCGCGAATCGTAGGGTGACACACTTAAGGTTCGATGCTATTTAAGTAGATATGGAATATGAGTTGGAGACCGAATGTTGTTCGGAGTCTCGGATTGGATCCAGGACATCACGAGGATATACATAATGGTCTGGAGAATAAGATTCATATAAGGAAAGTCATTTTCCAGGGTTCAAAAATGTTTTCAGTATTTTGACCGGAAGCTTCTAGAATGTTCTAGAGGGGACACCAAAGGGACCACCACCCCGGTATGGGGCCACTTGGGCTGAGGCATGCCATGGGGGAGCACTAGGTCCTGTCGCACCAAAGCCCAAGGGGCAAATTCGGCCACCAAAGGATTTGGGCACAAACCCTAGTTTTTCAAACCTTAAATAAGGAAAGGGGAAGTTTCCCACCTCTTCCCTTGGCCGAGTTGGGGAAGCAGTGGGTCAAGGGATGGGAACCCTTGGGCGCACTACCCCTCCATATAAGGAGGTGTGGGGGGCGCACTACCCCTTGTCCCTTTACCTTGGCTCTAAACCCTAGCCACCATCTCTCTCCCTCCTCCGTCTTCCTGCTCTGGCTTAGGCGAAGCCCTGCAGAGATTCTGCTCCACCACCACCACCACACCATCGTGATGCTGAGATTCCGAGGGGATCTACTACCTCTACTTCCCTCTAGAACAAAGAGAGGAAGGTCTTCATCGACTCTGTACGTGTGACTGAGTGCGGAAGCGCTGCCAGAACGCAGCGCCGGAAGGATCGTCATCGCGATCTTGAGATCGGCAAGTGATCGACTACATCAACCACGAGAATCCAATCTCGTTAAACGCTTTGGATCTACGAGGGTTAGTTCCCTTCTATCTCATTGCACCGATCTTGTAGATTAGATCTTGGCTTTGCCATAGATTGGATCTTGGTTTTATGTGTTCTTGCGATAGAAATTTTTTGTTTTCTATGCAACGAACCCTACAATGGTATCAGAAGCAGGTTTATGCATAGATTTGTTGCATGATTAGAACACAATGGTTTTGTGGGCGTTGATGCTCTTGTTGTCGCTTGCTTTTCGTGTACTTTGCATCTTGCGGGGTGGTAGGATGAAGCAGCCCGGGATAATCTTACATGTCATCGTACATGAGACTTGCTCCACGCTCAACGTGCAACTTGCATTACACAAGTGGCTTTGCGGGTGTCTGACTCTCCCACCATAATTAAGATTCAATTTATAATGGGCACTCGACAACACTTGTATCAATGTTGTGGTTCTTGTTCTTAGGTAAGAACGGTTCTTATTCGAAAGCCCCAAGCCACGTAAAACATGCAAAGAAAATTAGAGGTGTCTAACTTGTTTTTGCGGGGCCATGTGATGTGATATGGCCATGATGTGATTGTTATTATATTTGATGTATGCAATGATCCTTATTGTAAGTTGGCAACCGGCAGGAGCCTAATGGTTGTATTTAAATTTGTTAAGACTTGCGTGTCTATTCATCATGTAATAGCTTTATTCCAAGTAGTTATAACAGTTACTGTTGGTGATGGACAACCATGAAGCGGCGCCACAGACCTTGACGCAATGCTGGTGATGATGGAGATCATGTCCGTGCTTTGGATATGGAGATCCAATGCACAAGAATAAAGGCCATATCATATCACATATTATGAATTGCATGTGATGTTAATCCTTTTTATGCATCTTGTATTGCTTAGATCACTAAGGTAGCATTATAAGATGATGCCTCTCACTAAATAACAAGTAATAAAGTGTTTGTCCTTAGTAGGCACCATTGCTAAGACTCATCATTTCGAAGCATCTCATGATGATTGAGTGTGATAGATTCTATGTGTGCATATGACGGGTGCAAGCCAAATTTGCACATGTAGATACTAAGGTTAACCTCGACGAGACTAGCATGTACAGAAATGGTCTCGGAACACGAAATACTGAAAGGTAAATCATAAGTCATATTGATGATATGATGAACATGTTGTATGTTCGCCTTTGAAGCTACATCATCTCTCGTGATGATCGGACTTGGTGTAGTGGATTTGGTTCGTGTAATCACCAAAATGACTCGAGGGATGTTGTTTTGAGTGGGAGTTAAAAAGTAATATGATTAAAGTTGAACACAATTTATCATAAATTAAATCAAAGTGAATTTGCATAACTGTTGTAGTCATTGGCATTCGTTCGCCACCTTATGCTTAGTTATAATTTAGAGAATAGAACTATAGAATTCTGGATAGTTGCTTTACGAACTGGTATCGTATTGTTTTGAGTGTCAATATAAAATTTAAAAGTCCTATTGCAAACTTTCAGCAAACTCCATTTACTCCACGAAGTTTAATAATTAGTATTAAATCAAGAGTAACAATTCTAGTGTTAGTATCTAAAGTATCATGTTTGCCTCCATGATTCTTGATATTCAAAAAGATTGTTTTAATATCAAGGTTATCTAGGAGCTGAAAGAATTGTTTCAGAAACCATCATGTGTGGAAGATATTGCGATATCTCAAACAATGTTTCGGTTGCAACATGATAGAGTATAAATTGGCAAAATATATGTTCTCATATTTGATGAGAATTTGCGAAAGTTGGAGATGATAGACATCCTAATCCTCCAAAACAGTTTTGGAAAGCAACATTATACTCACGATTCTCCTTTATAAGCTATTGTAGCTTGATCATGAAAGTTGTCATGATAAGGATGAATAGAATATGTAGGTAAAAATTTTACTACACGAAAAGATTACTAAAGAATGGATTTTGGAAGAATGCCAAACATTTGATGATGGTGATCTACTTCAAAGTGCAAGTCCAAAGGTATTAGTATTTGACTATACACACTTTGGACTATGTGTCTTGTGTATGACGCCACTGTTGATATTGATATATTCTTTTAAAAGGGAAAGGAAATGCTGAAAGAGAATCTCAGAAATATTTGCAGAAAAGGAAAGGCTGGAATTGTCCAACTTAGGTATATAGATGATATACATGTTTTGGTTGTATTCTTTGCTTGTTAAACAATATGGTGTTGGAGATATGCCCTAGAGGCAATAATAAAAGTGGTTATTATTATATCTTTGTGTTTATGATAAATGTTTACATTCATGCTATAATAGTATTAACCGGAAACATTAATACTTGCGTGATTTGTAAACTAAATAGAGTCCCTAGTAAAGCCTCTTTGTAATACTAGCTTGTTGGTTAATAGATGATCGTGGTTTCCCAATCATGAACATTGAGATGTTGTTAACAACAAGATCATATCATTAGGAGAATGGTATGATGGACATACTCCTATAGATAAGCGTAGAATTAAGATCAAGTCATTTCAATAGTTCGTTTGCTATAAGATTTCTGATACATAGTAACCTAATTCTTTTGACCATGAGATCATGCTAATCACCATCACCGGAAGGATGCTTTGATGACATCAAACACCACACCGTAACTGGGTGGCTATAAAGGTGTCATTGAGTGTTCGGAAAGTATGTGTTGAGGCACATGGATCAAGAGTGGGATTTGTCCATCCATATAACGGATAGATATACTCTAGGCACTCTTGATGGTATGCGGAGATACCGACGATCAAAACCTCGGATAAGTAAACTATCGCGAGACAAAGGGAAATTGGTATCGTATGTAAGTGGTTCATTCGATCACAAAGTAATCATAGAAATATGTGGGAGCCATATGAATTTCCAGATTCCTCTATTGGTTATTGATCGAAGAAGTGTCTCGGTCATGTCCGCATAATTCATGAACCGTGGGGAGACACACTTAAGGATTCGATGTTGTTTAGTAGATATGGAATGTTAGTAGGGATACCGAATGTTGTTCGGAGTCTCGGATGGGATCCGAGATATCACGAGGAGATCCGGAATGGTCCGTAGAATAAGATTCATATAAGGAAAGTCCAATTCAGGAGTTCGGGAAAGATTCTGATGTTTTCATCGGAGAGGTTCTAGAAGGTTCTAGAAGGTTCACCGAACCGGAAGGGGAATGGACCATGAATGTGTCATGGGTAAGTGGAATGATTGGATCATATCCTTGGTCACTTGGTGTGTGCATTTGTAAGAGAGAATTAAAGCTCTAAATTGAAAGTCAAACGGGAGTTTGAAAAGTCAAACTAGAACAATGGTTTCCTAGTGGAAGAAGGAACAAGTCCTTTTCTCAATCCAACTTGGGTTTGGGTTTGGGTTTGGATTCAAACCCACCCCTCCCAAGGCTGCCCCCCTATCATAAATAGAGGGGGAGGGCTGCCCCAAAGCACACAAGCCCTAGCCCTCCCCGAGCCAAGCCGCCACCGTCGCCGCGCCGCCAACCGCCGCCGTCGCTAGCCGCCTCTCTAGCCGCCGCCGACACCTTCTCCTCCTCCCGGTCTTCTAAACTCTAGATCTCCGGGAAACCCTAATCCACCATAACTCACACCGGCTTAGGCGAAGCCCTGCGGGATCTTCCCTCTACTTCCGACACCATGTCGTCGTGCTGCTGGAATCGCGAGGGGAGAACTACAACCTCCACTGCCTGCTGGAACAAGGGAGAGGAAGGTCTTCATCGAGTACCGAACATGTGACCGACTACGGAAGCGCTGCCGGAACGCAGCGCCGGAAGGGTCGTCTACACGATCTTGAGATCGACAAGTGTACGACTACATCACCCACGAGAATCTGCTCTCGTTAACCGCTTTAGAATCTTCGAGGGTGAGTGCTTCTATCGACTCATTGCTACAATCTAGTAGATAGATCTTGTCTTGTTTGTGTGCATGCGGTAGAAATTTTTTGATTTCCATGATACGAACCCCTATAGTGGTATCAGAGCCGTATCTATATGTAGATCTGTTGCACGAGTAGAACACAATGGTCATTGTGGGCGGTGGTACTTTTATTATCAATTGCTTTTTGTGTACTTTGCATCTTGCGGTATGATGGGATGAAGCGGCCCGGGCTAACCTTACATGACATCGTTCATGAGACTTGCTCCACGCTCAACATGCAACTTGTATTGCATAAGTGGCTTTGCGGGTGTCTGTCTCTCCCATCATAGTATAGATTCAATTTACAACAGGCACTTGATAGTTCAAACATCAATGTTGTGGTTCTTGTTCGTAAGTTAGAACGACACTTATTGAAAGCCCCAAACCACGTAAAATATGCAAAGAAAATTAGAGGCGTCTAACTTTGTTTTGCAGGGGTGTGTTGTGATGTGATATGGCCATGATTGTGATTATATATGATGTATGCAATGTTCCTTATTGTAAGTCGGCAACCGGTAGGAGCCATATGGTTGTCTTTTAATTACGTTAAGACCTGCGTGTCTATTCAAAGTAGTTGTAATAGTTGATGCTGGTGGACGACAACCATGAAGCGGCGCCATTGACCTTGACGCCATACCAGTGATGATGGAGATCATGTTTGTGCTTGAAGATGGAGATCGGAAGCACAAGAAGAAAGGCCATATCATATCACATATTATGAATTGCATGTGATGTTAATCCATTTATGCATCTTGTATTGCTTAGTTCGCGACGGTAGCATTATAAGATGATCCCTCAAGCACAAAATTTCAAGTTATAAAGTGTTCATCCTTAGTAAGCACCGTTGCTAAAGCTCGTTGTTTCGAAGCACCACGTGATGATTGGGTGTGTTAGATTCTGCAAGTGTATACAACGTGAGCAAGCCAGATTTGCTCATGCGGAAGCTAAGGTGTGTTAGACATGGTCTCGGAACACGGATCACCGAAAGGTAAAGCATGAGTCATATAGTAGATATGATGAACATGTTGATTGTTCGCCATTGAAGCTACATCAACTCTCGTAATGATCGGTTTTGATGTGGTGGATTTGGTTCGTGTGATCACTAAAACAATTTGAGGGATATTGTTTTGAGTGGGAGTTCACCTAGATTAATTTAACTATTAATTAGAACTCAATTTGTCATAAACTTAGTCTAAACTATTGCAAATATGTTGTAGATCAATGGCGGCCCCTACCATCAATTTTAATGCGTTCCTAGAGAAAGAAAAGTTGAAAAACAATGGAAGCAACTTCGCGGATTGGTTTCGCAATTTGAGGATTGTCCTCAATGCTGGTAATTTGACCTATGTGCTGGATGCACCACTGGGTAACCTGCCTGCAGCTAATGCTACCGATGAGGTAAAGAATGTTTTCCTCGCTCGGAAGAATCAGTACTCCACCATTCAGTGTGCTATCTTGTATGGTTTGGAATCGGAGCTTCAGAAAAGGTTTGACAACCATGACCCACATCATATTGTCTGTGAACTCAAAATGATATTTGAGGCTCACACGGCAGTTGAGAGTTATGAGGCTTCTGAAAAGTTCCTTAACTGCAAGATGGAAGAGGGCAGCTCCGTTAGTGATCACGTGCTTAAGATGTCTGGGCACGCAAGTAAACTCCAAAGCTTGGGTATAGTGATTCCTAATGCTTTGGGGATTCACCGTGTCCTCCAATCACTACCACCAAGTTACAAGAACTTTGTGATGAACTACAATATGCAAAACATGGACAAGTTGTTGCCCGAACTCTTCTCCATGTTAATCTGTAGAAGTGGAGATCAAGAAAGAGCACCAAGTGTTGTTGGTCAATAAGACCACCAAATTCAAGAAGCAAGGCAAGTCTAAGAAAAAGGGAAACTTCAAGAAGGGCGGTAAGAAAGTTACCGCGTCGGCGAAGAAGACCAAGGCTAGGCCTAAGACTGATACTGAGTGCTTTTACTGCAAGGGAGAAGGTCACTGGAAGCAGAATTGCCCAAAGTACTTGGCGGATTTGAAGAAAGGCAACATCAGGAAGAAAGGTATATCCGATATACATGTTATTGATGTGTATCTCACTAGTACTCGTAGTAGTGCCTGGGTATTTGATACTGGTTCGGTTGCTCATATTTGTAACTCGAAATAGGTACTACATAATAAACAGAAGCTAGCGAAGAACGAGGTGATGATGCGCGTTGGAAATGGATCAATGGTTGATGTGATCGCGGTCGGCACGCTACCTCTTCATCTACCATCGGGGTTAGTTTTATACTTAAATAATTATTATTTGGTGCCTGCGTTGAGCATGAACATTATATCCGGATCATGTATATTGCGAGATGGTTACTTGATTAAGTCCGAGAATAATGGTTGTTCGATTTATATGAGTAATATGTTTTATGCACATGCACCTTTGATAGATGGTCTATTCTTATTGAATCTCGATTGTGGTAATACACACATTAATAACATTGAAGCTAAATGTTTGAAATTGAGCGATAACTCGACCTATATGTGGCACTGTCGTCTTGGTCATATTGGAGTGAAGCGTATGAAGAAACTCCATTCCGATGGACTTCTTGAATAACTTGAAAGATGCGAAGCATGTCTGATGGGTAAAATGACTAAGACTCCATTTTCTAGTATGGTGGAGCGAGCTACGGACTTCTTGTAAATCATACATACCGATGTGTGTGGCCCAATGAGTGTAGCATCGCGCGGTGGTTATCGTTATGTTCTTACCTTCACGGATGACTTGACTAGATATGGGTATATCTATTTCATGAAACATAAGTACGAAACTTTCGAGAAGTTTAAGGAATTTCAAAGTGAGGTAGAGAATCAACGTAACAAGAAAATTAAATTTCTACGATATGATCGTGGAGGTGAATATCTAAGTTACGAGTTTGGCGAGCATTTGAAGAAATGCGGAATACTTTCACAATTGACACCGCCGGGAACACCATAGCGTAATGGTGTGTCCGAACGTCGTAATCGAACTCTCTTAGATATGGTTCATTCTATGATGTCACTTACATATTTACCGCTATCATTTTGGGGTTATGCATTAGAAACAGCCGCATTCACTTTAAATAGGGCACCATCTAAATCCGTTGAAATGACACTGTATGAATTATGGTTTGGGAAGAAACCTAAATTGTCGTTCCTTAAAGTTTGGGGTTGCGAAGCTTATGTAAAGAAGTTACAGCCGGACAAGATTGAACCCAAAGTGGAAAAATGCGTCTTCATAGGATACCCGAAGGAAACTATTGGGTATACCTTCTATCATAGATCCGAGGGCAAGATCTTTGTTGCCAAGAATGGATCCTTTCTAGAGAAGGAGTTTCTCTCGAAACAAGTGACTGGAAGGAAAGTAGAACTCGATGAGGTTGTTGAACCTTCTCTCGAACTTGCGAGTAGCGCAGCACCGGAAGTGGTTCCTATGGCGCCTACACCAATAAGAGAGGAAGCTAATGATGTTGATCATGAAACTTCGGTTGAAGTTGCTACGGAACCTCGCAGGTCGACGAGAACTCGTACCACTCCTGATTGGTATGATCCCGCTATGAGTGTCATGTTGGTGGACAACACCGATGACCCTGCGACATATGAGGAAGCGATGATGAGCCCATATTCCAATAAATGGCAAGAAGCCATGGAATTCGAGATTGGATCCATGTACGAAAACCAAGTATGGACTTTCGTGGATTTACTGGATGGCCGGAAGGCTGTCGAGAACAAATGGATTTTCAAGAAGAAAACAGATGCTGATGGTAATGTTATTGTCTATAAAGCTCGACTTGTCGCAAAAGGGTTTCGACAAATTCAAGGAGTTGACTACGATGAGACTTTCTCACCAGTAGCGAAGCTAAAGTCTGTGAGGATTATGTTAGCAATCGCTGCATATTATGATTATGAGATATGGCAGATGGATGTCAAAACGGCGTTCCTCAATGGAGACATTGATGAAGAGTTGTATATGATGCAACCCAAAGGTTTTGTCGATCCTAAAGATGCTAACAAGGTATGGAAACTTCAACGGTCCATATATGGATTGAAGCAAGCATCCCGAAGTTGGAATCAACGTTTTGATAAGGTAATCAAAAGCTTTGGATTTATACAAACTTATGGAGAAGATTGTATTTACAAGAAAGTGAGTGGGAGCTCTGTAGCATTCTTAATACTATATGTAGATGACATATTGTTGATTGGGAATGATGTAGACCTTCTTAATAGTGTCAAGGATTATTTGAATAATAGTTTTTCAATGAAAGATCTTGGCAAAGCAGCTTACATATTAGGCATAAATATTTATAGAGATAGATCAAGATGCCTAATATCATTGTCACAGAGTACATATTTGGATAAGTTCTAAAGAGGTTTGGAATGGAAGATAGCAAGAAAGGGTTTGTAAGATCCCACCTTTATAAAGGTAAAGATCCCTGTGATTGCAATGCTAGTCCCTGGATCAATGCTAGCATCCACAGTTTAAGATGAAGTACACAGAAACAAAGGTCATTACTACATGTCATTCCAGAGACAACATAGTCTTTTACATCTCCATGGCCACGGGCCTAATACAAGAGTTCAATTATAACAATATAAATAAGTCTTCATCTTCATGTGCCACAGGCAAGCATGTTGAGTGTAGACTCATAACCCCTAATCATCATCAGAGTAACCTGCAACATCACAAGTTACAGCCACAGTGGGTCAATACATTGGAATAGTATTGGCAAGTGATACCTTAGTAGAATATTAACATCTAGTTACTACATGAATATGGCTAAGTGTATCTTAGGCTTGCTTTGCTCAAAATAAGTTTTACCTATCAGTTGAAAACACTAAGTTTTTCTTTGACAAAACTTTCCCAAGGAACCACCAATAGAAATTGGTGAACCTTCTCCCTTGTTCAACCACATGTTTTAACTTAGAAAATTGGGATGAGGAGATTCTTGATAGCTTCCATGTCTTGATGCTCAAATTGTCCAATACCAGGGACATGGCTAAGTACTTAGATTCTTCCATCTGCAGAGGTTGTGCACTTTCCCCACATGACTTGATTTTCACCAAGATAGGACCTTTCAGAAGCCTTCCCTTAGACCAAATGGACGCGTTCCAACCTATCATCCCACTACCACCAACTGTCCAAATGGCTAAGTTATTGCAACCTATGTGATCCAGGCAAAGCCCATAATGCCATGTGGCTGCACTAGAAGCTTCTTAACATTTGGCATCTCAAATACCTTTGTTCCTGGGTGGATTTCCACAAGTGAGATACACAAGGTAAACCATAAAAATGGGCCTTGTGTAACCAGTCAACATAAACCATTCTTTCCATTCCACCCAGGTGTTTCATTCACTTAGTTGTTTTATTAAGCAAAACATAAATCAAAGACTTAGCCATAAATCTCATATCATGAATATATATTCCACCCTTGGTTGCTACTAACTAGGCTAAGCACGGCAATAGCATGTATCTTACTTAGAGGAAATTCTAACATTTCTACATCTACTAGGATTTCCCAAGCATAGCATATAGATACTTAGCAAAATAATCATGCAAGTCCTATACAAAATATTTCTAATGCATAGGTGAAAATATAGGGATAAAACATGAAGCAACACTTGCCTTGGTAGTTTGGGGAGTAGCAACAATCTTCACAACCACAATCACTATTTGCACCAAAATCTACACATAAAATAATGGCACCAAATTCACATATCAAAAATATACAAGCAAAAATATATGAATGCATGCAAATGCCATGTGATGATTTTCTACACCAAACATGACAAGTAAACAATACTGAATTATAAACAAGACCAAGACACACTAAAAAAACTTTATTTGATCTTTAAATCATTTTTCAAATAATTTTTATACTCAAAATAAGCCTATAAATGTCTCTACAGAAGCAAAACATTAAACACATTGCATAAACAGATAGCATTCTTTCTCCTAATTCCAATGATATAAAATTTGTAAAATTTGAACGTGTGGATCAAAAGTTATGAATTTTACAAGTTTGAATCACTAACAGATCTAATTCAGATTTTAAAACAAAGAACAGGCCACGCGGCAACGTCTGATTAGATGATACCGTTTCGCACCGGATCACACTCACGGGGAGCTAGATCTAACTAACTGCGCATGGCCCAGATCTGCGCACCTTCGCCTAAGTTCTAATTGTGAACGTAGGATCTAGATCTAACGGGCAGTATCGCCCTGACCAAAGACTAGCGGCGCCAAGTCAACGGCGAGCGGCGGCGCGCTCGGCCAGCAGTGGTCTGGCAGTTCTAGGAAGCAAGGGTAGAAACAGAGGGGCTTACCGAGCTCGTGGGGTCATCACGGTGCTCAAGGTGGTCGAGGGAGGGACAGGGGCGCACGGACTTGACCTAATTTGCTCGCCGGAGAATCTTCAGTCGTCGGTCACGGTCCCTCGTCGTCGTTGGCGAAGATACCGGTCGCGTCTAAGCAAGAGAATGGTGCCTTTAGATGCGCACTAGTCTGGCGAATACATGAGCAACAAAAAGAGAGACGGGGGCGGTCAGGAACTACCAGAGTATGTCGCCGGAGTCGAGACAGATGGTGGTTCTTGCTCTTCGTTGAAGTTGCCGATGATAGAGAGCGCGCGCGAGTGAGTGTGGGGTACTGGCAGGTGCAGGTGGTGGTGAGGAACTCACTCGCGGTGTCTGGAAGGCAAGGGGCGACGGTGGTTGGCCGGAATTTGAGCTGGAGCTCGTCGGAGCAGTGGGTGGTTCTGGGATGATTCCGAGCAGCCTAGGGGCAGAGAGAGGGTGGCGACTGTTGGAATTATGCCCTAGAGGCAATAATAAAGATTTTATTATTATAATTCTTGTTCATGATAAAGTTTATATTCCATGCTAGAATTGTATTAAGCGGAAACTTTAATACTTGTGTGGTTTGTGAACAACACCGTGTCCCTAGTACGCCTCTATGGACTAGCTCATTGATTAATGATGGTTAAGGTTTCCTAACCATAGACATGAGTTGTCGATTAATAATGAGATCATATCATTGGGAGAATGATATGATGGACAGACCCAAATTAAGCAGAGCAATTAGATCGTGTTATCGTGTTCATCTTTGCGAAGCTTTTCTTATGTCAAATATTGTATTCCTTAGACCATGAGATAATGCAACTCACTGGTATCGGAAGAAAGCTTTGAGGTCATCAAACGTCATCCTATGAGAGGGTGATCATAAAGGTGTCTCTCAGGTGATCGGAAAGTACCTGTTGGGTTGTATGTATCGAGATGAAATTTGTCCCTCCCAAGTCGGAGAGATATACTTCGGGCCCACTCGGTAATCGATATCAACACCGCTTGCAAGCATGTGGTTAAGGAGTTAATCACAAAGTGATATCGGATTACGGAACGAGTAAAGTACTTGCTGTGAACGAGATTGAATAGGTATACCGGTACCGACGATCAAATCTCGGGCAAGTAAAATATCGCGCGACGAAGGGAATATATATGGGATTGATTGAATCCTGGCATCGTGGTTCATCTGATATGATCATCGATGAATATGTGGGAGTCAATATGGGTTTCCAGACCCCCGCTGTTGATTATTGATAGAAGATCATGTCTGCATATTCTCGAACCCGAAGGGTCACACACTTAACGTGTCTCGACGCTAGGATAGATTGGATAATTGGTTTATGAGTTTTTGTTCGGAGTCTCGGATGATATCCAGGACATCACGAGAGGTTCCGGAATGGTCCGGAGAATAAGATTCATATAAGGCAAAGCAGATTTTGGAGTTCGGAATTGTTTCGGGTTAATCGGTATTGTACCGGAAGCTTCTAGAACCTTCCGGAGTGGGACCAACGTGGCCCCACTTGTCGGGAGGGGGCATGGGACTATGAGGGAGTGCCCTGGACGCATTGGGCCAGGGGCACAAGGCCCCATAGGGCCCTGCCGGCCAAGCCTAGGGCAAAACCCTAGGGGAGCTTCTAGAAGGGGGGGAACTTGCCCCCCACTCCTCCCTCCTTTGGCCGCCGGCCTAGGGATTGTGGGAGGGTCAAGGGCCATCCGCCCACCCCTCTATATAAAGAGGACTGGGGGCGCACCCCTCCCACACCTCCTCCACAACCCTAGCTGCCCTGCTGCCCCTCCTCTCTCTCTCTCCCTCCCGACTGCGCGTAGGCGAAGCCCTGCCACAGAAACTCTCCACCGCCTGCACCGCGCCGTCACGTTGTAGATCCAATCCATCTCTCCACCCCACTTTCTGGACCGAGGAAGGAGGAGACGTCGAGGTTCCGCACGTGTGCATCTCTCGAAGGCATCGCCACTTGCGGTGTTAGATCGGATCGGATCGCGAGGAGGAGAAGCGAGTACGACTACATCACCCCTGTTCCGTTGAACATTCCGCTGTGCGAATCTTCAAGGGTATGAAGATCTCATATATCCCCTCTCGTTGTTTGCATCTCCTAGATTAGATCTTGGCTTTCCCCGTTCGCATCCGTAATTTTTTTTTGATTTACTATGCTGCGAAACCCTTCAGTGGTATCAGAGCTAGATCTCTGCGTAGATGTGTTTCACGAGTAGAACGCAACATGGTTGTTGCGGGCGTTGATGTTTTCTGTTGCAAGCCTCTTGTTTGTGTACTTCTTATCATGCGGGATAGTGAGATCGAAGCGGTCCAGGCCAACCTTACGCGACCTCGTTCGCGAGACCGGCTCCACGTGTGGCTTGTTCCACACATGCGGCTGGTGGATGCCAGTTTCTCTCACTATAGTTGTCATGGGATTTACACCAGAGTTTGGCAACTATAATATCACCGTTGTGGCTTTCCGTAGGTAAGAATCGTTCTTAGCTTGTTACTCCCATAAGCCACGTAAAACATGCAACAACAAATTAGAGGCGTCTAACTTGTTTTTGCAGGGAGTGTTTTCTATGATATGGTATGGCCTAAAATGTGATGTGTATGTTGTATGCAATGATCATGTTTTGTAATGTTTCACGACTTGCATGTCGATGAGTACACAACCGGCAGGAGCCATATGGTTGTCTTTATAATTGTGTATGACCTGTGTGTCAACTTCTTATACGCCATGTAATAGCTTTACTTCATCGCTAAGTAGTTAGCAATAGTTGTAGTTGATATTTGTGGTGGAGGCAATCATGGTGGAGTGATGGAGATCATGCTGGCACGCACAAGATGGAGATCATTGCGCGAATATTGGCTATACCATGTCACATAAAGTTATATGCATGTGATGTTTATCCTTTTATGTGTCTTATTATGCTTAGATCGCGACGGTAGCATTATAAGATGATTCCTCACTTAAAGATCAAGATAAAACTGTGTTCTCCCCATGTATGCACCGTTGCGAAAGTTCGTCGTGTTCAAGCATCACGTGATGATCGGGTGCTATAAACTCTACGTTCACATACAACGGGTGCAAGCCAGTTTTGCACACACGGAAATACTTGGGTTTGACTTGACGAGCCTAGCATGTATAGACATGGCCTCGAAACACACGAACCGAAAGGTTAAGCATGAGTCATATGAATGATATGATCGACACTTCGCTGTCCACCATTGAAACCACATCTCTTCTCGTGAAGATCGGATTAGGTGTGGTGAATTTGGATCATGTTCACTAAACAACTTGAGGGATGTTGAATTTAGTGGGAGTTCATCTAGTAATTTGATTAAGTTGAACTAGTTATCATGAACATAGTCTAAATTGTACTTGCAAATTTTGTAGATCAAATGGCTAAGTCCAACTTCAACTTCAACGTTTTTGCTGAGAAAGAAAAGCTTAGAAACAATGGGTCTAACTTCACCAACTGGTTCCGCAATCTGAGAATCATTCTCGCTGGCGGACAAAAGGACTATGTCCTTGAGAATGCGCTAGGTGACGCCCCTGCTGTAGATGCGCCCGCTGATGAGAAAGCGGTTTATCAGTCGCGCAAGGATGATTATGGTGTGATTAAGAGCACCATGTTTGCTATGGAATCGGACCTTCAAAATCGTTTTGAGGATTTCCCCGGGCCCTTTGAGATTCTTGAGGAACTGAAAACTATGTTTCAGACTCAGGCCCGTTCTGAGAGATATGAGATCTCTGAGAAATTCTTTAACTGCAAGATGGAGGAAGGGAGTTCCATTAGTGAGCACGCCATTAAGATGTCGGGTTACACTCAACGCCTTGAGCAACTAGACTGCAAGATTCCAGAGGAGCTCAAGATTGACAGAGTTCTGCAATCACTCCCTCCTAGCTACAAAGGTTTTGTAGTTACTCATAATCAGATTGGTTCCACTGATACGATCACTGAGATCTTCGCTAAGCTGAAAGCTGCGGAGGTGGACATCAAGAAAGATAATCATGTGTTGATGGTCAACAAGCCCCCCAGCTTTAAGAAAGGTAAGGGTGCAAAGAAGCCCTTCAAGAAAGGCAGCGGCAAGCGCGTTGCCCCTGCTGAGAAGAAGCTCAAGTCTGGACCTAAGCCGGACACTGAGTGCTTCTACTGCAAGGACAAGGGTCACTGGAAGCGCAACTGTCCGAAGTACTTAGCGGACAAGAAGGCTGGCACCATCAAAGGTATACTTGATATACATGTTATTGATGTTTTCCTTACTAGCCCTCGTTGTAGTGCCTAGGTATTTGATACTGGTTTAGTTGCTAATATTTGTAACTCGAAACAGGAACTACGGAATAGACGGCGGCTGGCGAGGGATGAGGTGACGATGCGTGTTGGCAACGGATCAAGAGTTGATGTGATGGACCTCGGCACGCTCTCCTTAGTTTTACCTTCGGGATTAGTTTTAAATCTCAATAAATGTTATTATGTGCCTGCGTTGAGCATGAACATCATATCTGGATCGTATTTATTGCAAGACGGTTATTCATTTAAATCTGAGAATAATGGTTGTTCTATTTATATGAGTAACATATTTTATGGTCATGCACCTGCTGTGAATGGTTTATTTCTTCCGAATCTCGAAAGGGATGAAACACACATCCATAACATTGAGGCTAAGAGATGCAAAGTAGATAGTGATAATTATACTTATTTGTGGCACTGTTGTCTAGGTCATATTGGTGTAAAACGCATGAAGAAACTCCATTCTGATGGACTTTTGGAGTCTCTTGATTTTGAATCATTTGACACATGCGAACCATGCCTCATGGGCAAGATGATCAAAGCCCCGTTCTCCGGAATGATGGAGCGAGCAACGGACTTGTTGGAAATCATACATACCGATGTATGCGGACCGATGAGTGCTTCGACGCGCGGTGGATATCGCTACTTTCTCACTTTTACTGATGACTTAAGTAGATATGGGTATATCTATTTAATGAAACATAAATCTGAAACATTTGAAAAGTTCAAAGAATTTCAGAATGAAGTGGAGAACCATCGTAACAGAAAAATTAAGTTTCTACGATCCAATCGTGGAGGTGAATATTTGAGTTATGATTTTCTCACGCATCTTAAAGCAAGCGGAATCGTTTCGCAACTCACGCCACCCGGAACACCACAGTGCAATGGTGTGTCTGAACGCCGGAATCAAACTCTATTAGATATGGTGCGATCAATGATGTCTCTTACTGATTTGCCGTTATCATTTTGGGGTTATGCATTAGAAACCGCTGCATTCACTTTAAATAGGGCACCATCTAAATCCGTTGAAACGACACCGTATGAACTGTGGTTTGGTGCTAAACCTAAGTTGTCGTTTCTTAAAGTTTGGGGATGCGAAGCTTACGTCAAGAAGTTGATGCCGAACAAGCTCGAACCCAAAGCGGAGAAATGCGTCTTCATAGGATACCCTAAGGAAACTATTGGGTATACCTTCTATCACAGATCCGAAGGCGAAGTGTTTGTCGCAAAGAACGGATCCTTTCTTGAGAAGGAGTTTCTCTCGAAAGAAGTGAGTGGGAGGAAAGTAGAGCTAGACGAGGTTATTGAACCTTCTCTTGAGTTGGAGAGTAGCGCAGCACCTGAAATTGTTCCAGTGCCGCCTGCACCAACAATAGAGGAAGCTAATGACAAGGATCATGAAGCTTCGAACGATGCTACTACTGAACGTCGCAGGCCGACAAGGTCGCGTGCCCCTCCTGAGTGGTACGACAACCCTGTCTTAACTGTCTTGTTAGTAGACGACAATGAACCTGCGAACTATGAGGAAGCGATGATGAGCCCA
This sequence comes from Avena sativa, assembly GCA_916181665.1. Classification (NCBI taxonomy): domain Eukaryota; kingdom Viridiplantae; phylum Streptophyta; class Magnoliopsida; order Poales; family Poaceae; genus Avena; species Avena sativa. The sequence continues at coordinate 429,590,382 of OV702293.1, forward strand.
GACTCTGAGAAATGGCTAGAGGCCATGAAATCCGAATTGGGATCCATGAGCGAAAACCAAGTATGGACTTTGGTGGACCCTCCTAGCGACCGAAAGGCCGTTGAGTGCAAATGGATTTTCAAGAAGAAAACGGACGCGAATGGTAATGTTACTGTCTATAAAGCATGACTTGTCGCGAAAGGTTTTCGACAAGTTCAAGGTGTTGACTACGATGAGACTTTCTCTCCCGTAGCGATGTTTAAGTCCATTCGGATTTTATTAGCAATTGTTGCGTTTCATGATTATGAAATATGGCAGATGGATGTCAAGACTGCGTTCCTCAATGGCAACATTGATGAAGAGTTGTATATGATGCAACCCGAAGGTTTTGTCGATCCTAAGGATGCTGATAAAGTGTGCAAACTTCAGCTTTCCATTTATGGACTAAAGCAAGCATCTCGGAGTTGGAACCTTCATTTTGATCAAGTGATCAAGAGCTTTGGATTTGTTCCAAATTGCTACGAAGCTTGTATCTACAAGAAAGTGAGTGGGAGCTCAGTGACATTTCTGGTACTGTATGTGGATGACATATTGCTTATTGGAAATGACATTGACATGCTTAACAATGTGAAGAGTTATTTGAACAAATGTTTTTCAATGAAAGACCTAGGGGAAGCTGCTTATATATTAGGCATCAAAATCTATAGAGATAGACAAAGATGCCTAATAGCTTTAAGCCAGAGTGCATACCTAGACAAAGTTCTGAAAAGGTTCAGAATGGATAAGGCAAAGAAAGGTTCAGTGCCTATGTTGTCAGGTAAGATATTGAGCAAGGCTCAGTCTCCAGCTACGGTAAATGATATAGAAGCTATGAGCAAAGTGCCTTATGCCTCGGCCATAGGTTCTATCATGTATGCCATGCTTTGTACTAGACCGGATGTGTCCAATGCTCTTAGTTTGACGAGCAGGTACCAAAGTGATCCAGGAGTGGAACACTGGACAGCCGTGAAGAACATCCTAAAGTACTTGAATAGGACTAAAGAAATGTTCTTAGTCTATGGAGGTGATGAATAACTCGTCGTAAAGGGTTACGTCGACGCTAGTTTCGACACCGACAAGGATGATTCTAAATCTCAGACATGATACGTTTATATTTTGAATGGAGGAGCTGTGAGCTAGAGAAGCTGCAAGCAAAGCGTGATCGTGGGATCTACAGTAGAAGCGGAAAACATGGCTGCTGCAGAAGCGTCAAGTGAAGGAGTTTGGATCAGGAACTTCATCACTGAGCTTGGTGTGGTTCCAAGTGCCTTGGACCCATTGGAGATATTGTGTGACAACACTGGCGCCATACCACTGGCTAAGGAACCAAGATATCATCCAAAGACCAAGCATATCAACCGCAAGTTTCATATAATCCGAGATTATATAGCAGATGGAGATCTGAAGATTAGCAAAGTACATACAGATCTGAATGTCACAGATCCATTGACTAAACCTCTTCCACGTGCAAAACATGATCAGCACCTTAGTGCCATGGATGTTAGATTGTTGCCAGATGTAAACTAGATTATTGACTCTAGTGCAAGTGGGATACTGTTGGAATTATGCCCTAGAGGAAATAATAAAGATGTTATTATTATAATTCTTGTTCATGATAAAGTTTATATTCCATGCTAGAATTGTATTAAGCGGAAACTTTAATACTTGTGTGGTTTGTGAACAACACCGTGTCCCTAGTACGCCTCTATGGACTAGCTCATTGATTAATGATGGTTAAGGTTTCCTAACCATAGACATGAGTTGTCGATTAATAATGATATCATATCATTGGGAGAATGATATGATGGACAGACCCAAATTAAGCAGAGCAATTAGATCGTGTCATCGTGTTCATCTTTGTGAAGCTTTTCTTATGTCAAATATTGTATTCCTTAGACCATGAGATAATGCAACTCCCTGGTATCGGAAGAAAGCTTTGAGGTCATCAAACGTCATCCTATGAGAGGGTGATCATAAAGGTGTCTCTCAGGTGATCGGAAAGTACCTGTTGGGTTGTATGTATCGAGATGGGATTTGTCCCTCCCAAGTCGGAGAGATATACTTCGGGCCCACTCGGTAATCGATATCAACACCGCTTGCAAGCATGTGGTTAAGGAGTTAATCATAAAGTGATATCGGATTACGGAACGAGTAAAGTACTTGTTGCGAACGAGATTGAACTAGGTATACCGGTACCGACGATCAAATCTCGGGGAAGTAAAATATTGTGCGATGAAGGGAATATATATATGGGATTGATTGAATCTTGGCATCGTGGTTCATCCGATATGATCATCGATGAATATGTGGGAGTCAATATGGGTTTCCAGACCCTGTTGTTGATTATTGATAGAAGACCATGTCTGCATATTCTCGAACCCGAAGGGTCACACACTTAACGTGTCTCGACGCTAGGATAGATTGGATAATTGATTTATGAGTTTTTGTTCGGAGTCTCGGATGAGATCCAGGACATCACGAGAGGTTCCGGAATGGTCCGGAGAATAAGATTCATTTAAGGCAAAGTAGATTTTGGAGTTCGGAATTGTTTCGGGTTAATCAGTATTGTACCGGAAGCTTCTAGAACCTTCTGGAGTGGGACCAACGTGGCCCCACTTGTCGGGAGGGGGCATGGGCCTATGAGGGAGTGCCCTGGCCACATTGGGCCAGGGGCACAAGGTGTTGGAGATATGCCCTAGAAGCAATAATAAATGTAGTTATTATTATATCTTTGTGTTTATGATAAATGTTTACATTCATGCTATAATAGTATTAACAAGGAAACATTAATACTTGTGTGATTTGTAAACTTAAATTGAAGTCCCTAGTATAGCCTCTATACATCACTAGCTTGTTGGTTAATAAATGATTGTGGTTTCCATATCATGAACATTGAGATGTTATTAACAACAAGATCATGTCATTAGGAGAATGATATGGTGGACATACTCCTATAGATAAGCGTAGCATAAATATCAAGTCATTTTAATAGTTCAATTGCTATATGCTTTCTGATACATAGTAACCTAATTCCTTCGACCATGAGATCATGCATATCACCTTTACCGGATGGATGCTTTGATGACATCAAACACCACACCGTAACTGGGTGGCTATAAAGGTGGCATTGAGTGTTCGGAAAGTATTGGTTGAAACACATGGATCAAGAGTGGGATTTGTCCATCCATATGACGGATAGATATACTCTAGGCCCTCTCGGTGAAATGTCATCCAATTAGCTTGCAAGAATGTGACTGGCTCACAAGGGATCACATATCACGGGAACGAGAAAATAGTACTTATCAGTAACGAGGTTGAACTAGGTATGCAGAGATACCGACGATCATAACCTCGGATAAGTAAACTATCGTGATACAAAGGGAAATTGGTATCGTATGTAAGTGGTTCATTCGATCGCAAAGTAATCGTAGAAATATGTGGGAGCCATATGAATTTCCAGATTCCTCTATTGGTTATTGATCGGAGAAGTGTCTCGATCATGTCCGCATAATTCACGAACCGTAGGGAGACACACTTAAGGATTCGATGTTGTTTGAGTAGTTATGGAATGATGAGAAAGAGACCGAATGTTGTTCGGAGTCTCGGATGGGATCCGGGATATCACGAGGAGATCCGGAATGGTCCGGAGAATAAGATTCATATAAGGAAAGTCCCGTTTCGGAGTTGGGGAATGGTTCCGGTGTTTTTCATCGGGAATGTTCTAGAAGGTTCCGGAATGTCCGGCACTCCGGAGGGGAAGGGTACATGAATGTGTTATATAAAGTTGGTATGATTGCATCATGTACTCGGTGTCATCGCTGAACAAAATAGAGGGATTAATCAAATCCTTGTTTGAAAAGTCAAACGGCTAGTTTGAAAGTCAAACGGCTATATTTTGGGAAGTGGGAAAGGAGGAGGAAACCGAGTTGGGGAGGAGTCCCTCCTCCCCACCGCCGGCGCACCACCAAGCCGACTTGGGGAGGGACTCCCCTCCCCTTGGCCGGCCCCCTCCACCTATATAAGGAGGGGCAGGGCTCCCCTCCTTGACACACAACTCCTACGTCTCTAACCCTAGCCCCAAGCCGCCGCCGCCTCCATAGCCGCCGTCGGCCTTAGGGAAAACCCTAGACGCCGTCTAGCTAAACCCTAGCCGCCGGCTTGCCCCCTCCTTGGTGTGTCTAAACCCTAGGACACCGAGGGACTCTCTCATACTCCACCATACTCGCTCCGGCTTAAGGCGAAGCCCTGCGAGATCTCCCCTCTACTTCCGGTACCACGCCGTTGTGCTGCCGGAATCACGAGGAGAGTGCTACAACCTCCGCTGCCTGCTGGAACAAGGGAGAGGAAGGTCTTCGTCGAGTATCGAATGTGTGACCGACTGCGGGAGCGCTGCCGGAACGCAGCGCCGGAAGGATCGTCTACGCGATCTTGAGATCGGAAAGAGTACGACTACATTTCCCACGAGAATCCGCTCTTGTTAAACGCTTTGGAATCTTCGAGGGTGAGTTATTCCATCGACTCGTTGCTACAATCTAGTAGATAGATCTTGGCTTGTTTGTTTGTATGCGATAGAAAATTTTTGTTTTCCATGCTATGAAACCCTACAGTGGTATCAGAGTCGTGTCTATATGTAGATCTGTTGCACGAGTAGAACACAATGGTCATTGTGGGTGTTGATGCTTTTATTGTCGATTGCTTCTTGTGTACTTTGCATCTTGCGGGATGTTGGGATGAAGCGGCCCGGGCTAACCTTACATGACATCGTTCATGAGACTTGCTCCACGCTTGACATGCAACTTGTATTGCATAAGTGGCTTTGCGGGTGCCCGTTTCTCCTAGCATAGTTAAGATCCAATTTACAACGGGTGATTAACAATACTAGTATCAATGTTGTGGTTCATGTTCGTAAGTTAGAACGACACTTATGGAAAGCCCCAAACCACGTAAAACATGCAAAGAAAGTAGAGGCGTCTAACTTTGTTTTGCAGGGGTGTGCAGTGATGTGATATGGCCATGATTGTGATTATATTTGATGTATGCAATGATCCTTATTGTAAGTTGGCAACCGGCAGGAGCCATATGGTTGTCTTTAAATTCTGTTAAGACCCGCGTGTCTATTCAAAGTAGTTGTAATAGTTGAAGCCGGTGGACGACAACCATGGAGCAGCGTCATGGACCTTGATGCAATGTCGGTGATGATGGAGATCATGTTCGTGCTTGAAGATGGAGATCGGAAGCACAAAGAAGAAAGGCCATATCATATCACATATTATGAATTGCATGTGATGTTAATCCTTTATGCATCTTGTATTGCTTAGTAGATGACGATAGCATTATAAGATGATCCCCCATGCACATGAATTTCAAATCATAAAGTGTTCACCCTTAGTTAGCACTGTTGCTAAAGCTTGTTGTTTCGAAGCACCACGTGATGATCGGGTGTGTTAGATTCCGCAAGTGTATACAACGTGAGCAAGCCAGATTTGATCATGCGGAAACTAAGGTTTGATCTTGACGAGCCTAGCATGTACAGACATGGTCTCGGAACACGGATCACCGAAAGGTAAAGCATGAATCATATAGTAGATATGATGAACATGTCGATTGTTCGCCATTGAAACTATATCAACTCTCGTGATGATCGGTGTTGATGTGGTGGATTTGGTTCGTGTGATCACTAAAACAATGTGAGGGATGTTGTTTTGAGTGGGAGTTCACCTAGATTAATTTTATTATTAATTTGAACTCAATTTGTCATAAACTTAGTCTAAACTATTGCAAATATGTTGTAGATCAATGGCAGCCCCTACCATCAATTTTAATGCGTTCCTAGAGAAAGAAAAGTTGAAAAACAATGGAAGCAACTTCGCGGATTGGTTCCGCAATTTGAGGATTGTCCTCATAGCTGGTAAGTTGACCTATGTGCTGGATGCACCGCTGGGTGACCCACCTGCAGCTACTGTTACCGATGAAGTAAAGAATGTTTACCTCACTCGAAAGACACATTACTCCACAGTTCAGTGTGTTATCTTGTATGGTTTAGAATCGGAGCTTCAGAAAAGGTTTGAGAATTCGGACCCACATGATATTGTCCGTGATCTCAAATTGATCTTTGAGACTCATGCGGCAATTGAGAGCTATGAGGCTTCTGAAAAGTTCTTTAACTGCAAGATGGAAGAGGGCAGCTCCGTCAGTGAGCATGTGCTTAAGATGTCTAGGCACACAAACAAACTTCAAAGCTTGGGTATAGTGATTCCTAATGCTTTGGGGATTTACCGTGTCCTCCAATCACTACCACCAAGTTACAAGAACTTTGTGATGAACTACAACATGCAGAACATGAACAAGACGTTGCCAGAACTCTTTGCCATGTTGAAATCTGCAGAAGTGGAGATCAAGAAAGAGCACCAAGTGTTGTTGGTCAATAAGACCACCAAATTCAAGAAAGGCAAGTCTAAGCAAAAGGGACACTTCAAGAAGGGTGGTAAGAAAGTTACCACGCCGATGAAGAAGACCAAGGCTGGACCTAAGCCTGATACTGAGTGCTTTTACTGCAAGGGAGAAGGTCACTGGAAGCGGAATTGCCCAAAGTACTTGGCGGATTTGAAGAACGGCAACATCAAGAAGAAAGGTATATCTAATATACATGTTATTGATGTGTATCTCACTAGTACTCGTAGTAGTGCCTGGGTATTTGATACTGGTTCGGTTGCTCATATTTGTAACTCGAAACAGGTGCTGCAGAATAAACGGAAGCTAGCGAAGAACGAGGTGACGATGCGCGTTGGAAACGGATCAAAGGTTGATGTGATCGCGGTCGGCACGCTACCCCTTCATCTACCATCAGGATTAGTTTTATACTTAAATAATTGTTATTTGGTGCCTGCGTTAAGCATGAACATTATATCGGGATCTTGTTTATTGCGAGACGGTTACTTGTTTAAATCCGAGAATAATGGTTGTTCGATTTATATGAGTAATATGTTTTATGCACATGCACCTTTGATAGATGGTCTATTCTTGTTGAATCTCGATAGTGGAAATACACATATTAATAACATTGAGGCTAAACGTTTGAAATCGAGCGATAACTCGACCTATATGTGGCACTGTCGTCTTGGTCACATTGGAGTGAAGCGTATGAAGAAACTCCATTCCGATGGACTTCTTGAATCACTTGATTTTGAATCACTTGATAGATGCGAAGCATGTCTGATGGGTAAAATGACTAAGACTCCATTTTCTGGTATGATGGAGTGAGCTACGGACTTATTGGAAATCATACATACCGATGTGTGTGGTCCAATGAGTGTGGCATCGCGCGGTGGTTATCGTTATGTTCTTACCTTCACGGATGACTTGAGTAGATATGGGTATATCTATTTCATGAAACATAAGTCCGAAACTTTCGAGAAGTTTAAGGAATTTCAGAGTGAGGTAGAGAATCAACGTAACAAGAAGATTAAATTTCTGCGTTCTGATCGTGGAGGTGAATATCTAAGTTACGAGTTTGGCGAGCATTTGAAGAAATGCGGAATACTTTCACAATTGACACCGCCGGGAACACCACAGCGTAATGGTGTGTCCGAACGTCGTAATCAAACTCTCTTAGATATGGTTCGTTCTATGATGTCACTTACAGATTTACCGCTATCATTTTGGGGTTATGCATTAGAAACAACCGCATTCACTTTAAATAGGGCACCATCTAAATCCGTTGAAACGACACCGTATGAATTATGGTTTGGGAAGAAACCTAAATTGTCGTTCCTTAAAGTTTGGGGTTGCGAAGCCTATGTAAAGAAGTTACAGCCGGACAAGCTAGAACCCAAAGCGGAAATATGCGTCTTCATAGGATACCCGAAGGAAACTATTGGGTATACCTTCTATCATAGATCCGAAGGAAAAATCTTCGTTGCCAAGAATGGATCCTTTCTAGAGAAGGAATTTCTCTTGAAAGAAGTGACTGGAAGGAAAGTAGAACTCGACGAGGTTGTCGAACCTTCTCTCGAACTTGCGAGTAGCGCAGCACCGGAAGTAGTTCCTGTGATGCATGCACCAATAAGAGAGGAAGCTAATGATGATGATCATGAAACTTCGGTTGTAGTTGCTACAGAGCCTCGCAGGTCAACGAGAACTCGTACCACTCCTAATTGGTATGATCCCGTTATGAATGTCATGTTGGTGGATAACACCGATGACCCTGAGACATATGAGGAAGCGATGATGAGCCCAGGTTCCAATAAATGGCAAGAAGCCATGAAATCCGAGATTGGATCCATGTACGAAAACCAAGTATGGACTTTGGTGGACTTACCGGATGGCCGGAAGGCCATCGAGAATAAATGGATTTTCAAGAAGAAAACAGATGCTGATGGTAATGTTACTGTCTATAAAGCTCGACTTGTCGCAAAAGGATTTCGACAAATTCAAGGAGTTGACTATGATGAGACTTTCTCACCAGTAGCGAAGCTAAAGTCTGTGAGGATTATGTTAGCAATCGCTGCATATTATGATTATGAGATATGGCAGATGGATGTTAAAACAGCATTCCTCAATGGAGACATTGATGAAGAGTTGTATATGATGCAACCCAAAGGTTTTGTCGATCCTAAAGATGCTAACAAGGTATGCAAACTTCAACGGTCCATCTATGGATTGAAGCAAGCATCCCGAAGTTGGAATCAACGTTTTGATAAGGTAATCAAAAGTTTTGGTTTTATACAAACTTATGGAGAAGCTTGTATTTACAAGAAAGTGAGTGGGAGCTCTGTAGCATTCTTAATACTATATGTAGATGACATATTGTTGATTGGGAATGATGTAGACCTTCTTAATAGTGTCAAGGAATATTTGAATAATAGTTTTTTCAATGAAGGATCTTGGCGAAGCAGCTTACATATTAGGCATAAAGATTTATAGAGATAGATCGAGACGCCTAATATCAGTGTCACAAAGTACATATTTGGACAAAGTTCTAAAGAGGTTTGGAATGGAAGATAGCAAGAAAGGGTTCTTGCCCATGTTGCCCAATACGACCTTGAGTAAAACTCAAAGTCCGACATCGGCAGAAGATAGAGAAAGGATGAGTAAGACTCCCAATGCCTCAGCCATAGGATCTCTAATGTATGCCATGCTATGTACTAGACCCGACATTGCATATGCTGTTAGTTTAACTAGCAGATATCAAAGTGATCCAGGAGTGGATCATTGGACAGCGGTCAAAAACATCCTTAAGTACTTGAGAAGAACTAAGGATATGGTTCTTTCTTATGGAGGTGATGAACAGCTCGTTGTTAATGGTTACACCGATGCTAGTTGGAACACCGATCCGGATGATTCTAAATCACAATATGGATACGTATTTATTTTGAATGGTGCGGCAGTTAGCTGGAGGAGTGCAAAGCAAAGCGTTATGGCGAGATCTTCAACTGAATCAGAATACATGGCTGCTTCGGAGGCTTCACAAGAAGCGATATGGATGAAAGAGTTCATTACAGAGCTGGGTGTGGTTCCTAGTGCGCTGGACCCAATGTCTATCTACTGTGATAACATGGGTGCCATAGCCAATGCGCAAGAACCAAGGTCACACAAGAAGCTGAAGCATATCAAGCTACGTTTTCACGCTATTCGAGAACCTGTCCAAGATGGGGACATAAAGATCAAAGTACACACAGATCTGAATGTGGCGGATCCGTTGACTAAACCTCTCCCGAGGGCAAAACATGACCAACACCAAACTGCCATGGGTGTTCGGTATATTACCATGTAATCTAGATTAGATGACTCTAGTGCAAGTGGGAGACTGTTGGAGATATGCCCTAGAAGCAATAATAAATGTAGTTATTATTATATCTTTGTGTTTATGATAAATGTTTACATTCATGCTATAATAGTATTAACAAGGAAACATTAATACTTGTGTGATTTGTAAACTTAAATTGAAGTCCCTAGTATAGCCTCTATACATCACTAGCTTGTTGGTTAATAAATGATTGTGGTTTCCATATCATGAACATTGAGATGTTATTAACAACAAGATCATGTCATTAGGAGAATGATATGGTGGACATACTCCTATAGATAAGCGTAGCATAAAGATCAAGTCATTTTAATAGTTCAATTGCTATATGCTTTCTGATACATAGTAACCTAATTCCTTCGACCATGAGATCATGCATATCACCTTTACCGGATGGATGCTTTGATGACATCAAACACCACACCGTAACTGGGTGGCTATAAAGGTGGCATTGAGTGTTCGGAAAGTATTGGTTGAAACACATGGATCAAGAGTGGGATTTGTCCATCCATATGACGGATAGATATACTCTGGGCCCTCTCGGTGAAATGTCATCCAATTAGCTTGCAAGCATGTGACTGGCTCACAAGGGATCACATATCACGGGAACGAGAAAACAGTACTTATCAGTAACGAGGTTGAACTAGGTATGCAGAGATACCGACGATCATAACCTCGGATAAGTAAACTATCGTGAGACAAAGGGAAATTGGTATCGTATGTAAGTGGTTCATTCGATCACAAAGTAATTGTAGAAATATGTGGGAGCCATATGAATTTCCAGATTCCTCTATTGGTTATTGATCGGAGAAGTGTCTCGATCATGTCCGCATAATTCACGAACCGTAGGGAGACACACTTAAGGATTCGACGTTGTTTGAGTAGTTATGGAATGATGAGAAAGAGACCGAATGTTGTTCGGAGTCTCGGATGGGATCCGGGATATCACGAGGAGATCCGGAATGGTCCGGAGAATAAGATTCATATAAGGAAAGTCTTGTTTCGGAGTTGGGGAATGGTTCCGGTGTTTTTCATCGGGAATGTTCTAGAAGGTTCCGGAATGTCCGGCACTCCGGAGGGGAAGGGTACATGAATGTGTTATATAAAGTTGGTATGATTGCATCATGTACTCGGTGTCATCGCTGAACAAAATAGAGGGATTAATCAAATCCTTGTTTGAAAAGTCAAACGGCTAGTTTGAAAGTCAAACGGCTATATTTTGGGAAGTGGGAAAGGAGGAGGAAACCGAGTTGGGGAGGAGTCCCTCCTCCCCACCGCCGGTGCACCACCAAGCTGACTTGGGAAGGGACTCCCCTCCCCTTGGTCGGCCCCCTCCACCTATATAAGGAGGGGCAGGGCTCCCCTCCTTGACACACAACTCCTACGTCTCTAACCCTAGCCCCAAGCCGCCGCCGCCTCCATAGCCGCCGCCGGCCATAGGGCAAACCCTAGCCGCCGTCTAGCTAAACCCTAGCCGCCAGCTTGCCCCTCCTTGGTGTGTCTAAACCCTAGGACACCGAGGGACTCTCTCATACTCCACCATACTCGCTCCGGCTTAAGGCGAAGCCCTACGAGATCTCCCCTCTACTTCCGATACCACGCCGTTGTGCTGCCGGAATCACGAGGAGAGTGCTACAACCTCCGCTGCCTGCTGGAACAAGGGAGAGGAAGGTCTTCGTCGAGTACCGAACGTGTGACTGACTGCGGGAGCGCTGCCGGAACGCAGGGCCGGAAGGATCGTCTACGCAATCTTGAGATCGGAAAGAGTACGACTACATCACCCACGAGAATCCGCTCTCGTTAAACGCTTTGGAATCTTCGAGGGTGAGTTATTCCATCGACTCGTTGCTACAATCTAGTAGATAGATCTTGGCTTGTTTGTTTGTATGCGATGGAAAATTTTTGTTTTCCATGCTACGAAACCCTACACAAGGCCCCATAGGGCCCAGCCGGCCAAGCCTAGGGAAAAACCCTAGGGGAGCTTCTAGAAGGGGGAACTTTCCCCCCACTCCTTCCTCCTTTGGCCGCCGGCCTAGGGCTTGGGGGAGGGGCAAGGGCCAGCCGCCCACCCCTCTATATAAAGAGGGCAGGGGGCGCACCCCTCCCACAACTCCTCCACAACCCTATCCGCCCTGCTGCCCCTCCCCTCTCTCTCCCTCCCCACTGCGTGTAGGCGAAGCCCTGCCGCAGAAACTCTCCACCTGCACCGCGTCGTCGCGTTGTAGATCCAATCCATCTCTCCACCCCACTTGCTGGACCGAGGAAGGAGGAGACGTCGAGGTGCCGCACATGTGCATATCTCGGAGGCATCGCCACTTGCGGTGTTAGATCGGATCGGATCGGATCGGATCGCGAGGAGGAGAAGTGAGTACGACTACATCACCCACGTTCCGTCGAACGTTCCGCTGTGCGAATCTTAAAGGGTATGAAGATCTCATCTATCCCCTCTCGTTGTTTGCATCTCCTAGATTAGATCTTGGCTTTCCCCGTTCGCATCCGTAGAATTTTTTTGATTTACTATGCTGCGAAACCCTTCAGCGACTGGGGAAAAGGAGGGGAGGGCGCGGGCGATTAAGTACGCAAGGTCGGGGGAGAAAATTACTGACGCATTCATACGAATTGATGCGGGGTTTAATCACCGGAAACAGACGGCGTGATTTGGGGGAAGAAGGAGTCGCGGGGTGGAGACGATGGCTGGCGAGTGGGGCCTGGCGTTCAATGAGAGAGAGAGAGAGAGATACGGGGTGGGGGCCAGTCGTCAGCGACAGCGCGGGTTAGCCCTGCGGTGTGAAACGTTTTCTGCGGGGGAAATGCTGTTGGGCTAAATGGGCTAATTGGGCTGGGTTGGGTTAGATTAGTTAGTTTGCTTTATTTTTTCTCCCTTTCTCTTTTTCTTTTTCTGATTGATTTTCTGGTTTGAATTCAAATGCCCAAATCAAATCTGTTTCAAATGAAATTTTCTCCAAACATTTGTTTATTGATTCTTGCATCCTGGAGTGTATAAAGCACCTATTTAAACTCATAATCAAAATGGGTTTGGAAATAAGGTTTAAAACTATGTCCTTAGTGAAATATTTTCATTAGGAAAAGAATGGTTTTGATTTCATTGGTTTGAGAACCTTGATCAAGTTTGAAATAACAAACAACTCTAAGTTCAAAACTTCCTGGTTTAAACCAAATAATCTCATATTCAAAAGTAGTAGTGGCTAATGCCTTGCTTACATAAAATGATAGATCACAAGTTTCTGATTTTTGAGGAAAAGATCCTAAGATGAATATGAATGCATGAATGATGTGCAAGCTTTGAAAACATGATTTTAAGGATGTTACAAATCTAACCCCCTTAAGGTGAATCTCGCCCTCGAAATTCGGATTGGCTAGCAAATAGGTGAGGGTAGTCTTTCCGAAGATAATCTTCTATTTCCCATGTTGCTTCTTCTTCGGAATGATAACAGAGCTCGGTGCGGTTCCAAGTGCGCTGGACCCAATGTCTATCTACTGTGATAATATGGGCGCCATAGCCAATGCGCAAGAACCAAGGTCACACAAGAAGCTGAAGCACATCAAGCTATGTTTTCATGCTATTCGAGAGCATGTCCAAGATGGTGACATAAAGATTTGCAAAGTACACACATATCTGAATGTGGCGGATCCATTGACTAAACCTCTTCCGAGGGCAAAACATGACCAGCACCAAACCGCCATGGGTGTTCGGTATATTACCATGTAATCTAGATTAGTTGACTCTAGTGCAAGTGGGAGACTGTTGGAGATATGCCCTAGAGGCAATAATAAAAGTGGTTATTATATCTTTGTGTTTATGATAAATGTTTACATTCATGCTATAATAGTATTAACCGGAAACATTAATACTTGTGTGATTTGTAAACTAAATAGAGTCCCTAGTAAAGCCTCTTTGTAATACTAGCTTGTTGGTTAATAGATGATCGTGGTTTCCCAATCATGAACATTGAGATGTTGTTAACAACAATATCATATCATTAGGAGAATGGTATGATGGACATACTCCTATAGATAAGCGTAGCATTAAGATCGAGTCATTTCAATAGTTTGTTTGCTATAAGCTTTCTGATACATAGTAACCTAATTCCTTCGACCATGAGATCATGCTAATCACCATCACCGGAAGGATGCTTTGATGACATCAAACACCACACCATAACTGGGTGGCTATAAAGGTGTCATTGAGTGTTCGGAAATTATGTGTTGAGGCACATGGATCAAGAGTGGGATTTGTCCATCCATATGACAGATAGATATACTCTGGGCCCTCTCGGTGTAATGTCATCCAATTGGCTTGCACGCATGTGACTGGCTCACAAGGGATCACATATCACGGGAACGAGAAAAGGGTTTATTAGTAACGAGGTTGAACTAGGTATGAAGAGATACCGACGATCAAAACCTCAGATAAGTAAACTATCGTGAGACAAAGGGAAATTGGTATCGTATGTAAGTGGTTCATTTGATCGCAAAGTAATCGTAGAAATATGTGGGAGACATATGAATTTCTAGATTCCCCTATTGGTTATTGATCGGAGAAGTGTCTCGGTCATGTCCGCATAATTCACGAACCGTGGGGAGACACACTTAAGAATTCGATGTTGTTTAGTATATATGGAATGTTAGTAGGGATACCGAATGTTGTTCGGAGTCTCGGATGGGATCCGGGATATCACGAGGAGATCCGGAATGGTCCGGAGAATAAGATTCATATAAGGAAAGTCCGATTCAGGAGTTCGGGAAAGATTCTGATGTTTTCATCGGAGAGGTTCTAGAAGGTTCTAGAAGGTTCACCGAACCGGAAGGGGAATGGACCATGAATGTGTCATGGGTAAGTGGAATGATTGGATAATATCCTAGGTAACTTGGTATGTGCATTTGTAAGAGAGAATTAAAGCTCTAAATTGAAAGTCAAATGGTAGTTTGAAAAGTCAAACTAGAACAATGGTTTCCTAGTGGAAGAAGGAACAAGTCCTTTTCTCAATCCAACTTGGGTTTGGGTTTGGATTCAAACGCACCCCTCCCAAGGCTGCCCCTCCCTCTCATAAATAGAGGGGGAGGGCTGCCCCAAAGCACACAAGCCCTAGCCCTCCCCGAGCCAAGCCGCCGCCGTCGCCGCGCCGCCAGCCGCCGTCACCGCGCCTTGCCGCCGCCGCCAGCCTCCGCCGGTCTGTCGCCGCCGCTCTAGCCGCCACTGACACCTTCTCCTCCTCCCGGTCTTCTAAACCCTAGATCTCCGGGAAACCCTAATCCACCATAACTCGCACCGGCTTAGGCGAAGACCTGCGGGATCTTTCCTCTACTTCCGACACCACGCCGTCGTGCTGCTGGAATCGCGAGGGGAGAACTACAACCTCTGTTGCCTGCTGGAACAAGGGAGAGGAAGGTCTTCATCGAGTACCGAACGTGTGACCGACTACGGAAGCACTGCCGGAACGCAGCGCCGGAAGGATTGTCTACACGATCTTGAGATCGGCAAGTGTACGACTACATCACCCACGAGAATCTTCTCTCGTTAACCGCTTTGGAATCTTCGAGGGTGAGTGCTTCTATCGACTCGTTGCTACAATCTAGTAGATAGATCTTGGATTGTTTGTGTGCATGCGGTAGAATTTTTTGTTTTCCATGCTACGAACCCCTACATATGGTTCATGGGTATTGGATACCAAATTGGTTGGTGTGAAATGTCATGCATGACAATACAATTAATGAACTGCAATGGCCTATGTAACCAACAAGAGAATATGTGATGATGTTCATCGAAAACAAACAAAGTGTTGTTGTGTTTCTCGTTGACATCAAAGCTTGCCTTCAAGATTTGTTTCAATAATTGTTATTATGATCATGTATTATGAGAACAAAAGGTTGTTTAAATAATTACCATATTCCATGTAAGATGGATGATTTACAAATCTGGTTGGAGAAATCACATCCATAAAACTAAATGCTAAAAATGTCAAGATACGTCGGAAACGTATCTATAATTTTTGATGTTCCATGCTTATTTAGTATCTACTTTGCTTTGCTTTGTCTACACTTTGAGGTGTTTTTATATGTTTTCTGGTACTAACCTATTAACAAGATGCCATAGTGTCAGTTGCCTGTTTTCTTCTATTTTTGGTTCCAGAAAGGCAGAAAATCAATATTCTCGGAATTGGGTGGGACAAAATCCAAAGTCAATATTTTACCGTGGGGAACACGGAGTCCAAAGGAGAGACGAAGGGGAGCCACAAGGCGTCCGCACCCCCAGGTGCGGGTCCACCCTAGGCCACGCCTAGGCAGGGTGTGGGCCCCCTGGACGCCCCCTGCCTCGCCTCTTCGCCTACAAGAATCCCCTGATGCCTAAACCCTAAGTACTCGATTAATATTCCACGAAACCTTCTATAGACGCCACCACCATCGTCCCTAGATCGGGGGGATCTGAAGCTCTTCCCGGCACCCTGCCGAAGGGGAGATCATCCCAGAGGCCTTTTTCTTCATCATGCCAGCCTCCGGTATGAAGCGTGAGTAGTTCCACCTTGGACTACGGGTCCAAGTAGTAGCTTGATGGTTGTATCTCCTCCTTTGTGCTTTCATGTCTAGATATTGTGAGCTCCGTTCATGATCAAGATCTCATCTATTTGTAATCATGCATGTTGTGTTTGCGGGGATCTGGTGGATATTGAGATTACTATGTCAGATTGATTAATGGTTTTGTCCTATTGATTCTATCATGTCTGTGCTGTTTGTGATCTTGCATGCTCTCCGTTGTTAGTAGCTATCTTGGCTAAGTAGTTGCTAGTGACTCCAAAAGGGGGTATTTATGCTCAATAGTGGGTTCATGCCTCTACTTAATCTAAGGGAAGTGATAGAAATCTCTAAGGTTATAGATGTGTTATTGCCACTAGGGAGAAAACAACGGTCTCTTGTTCATGGAACAAGTGGATTGTTTACCTTACACACTTTGCTTAAAGCAGTTGTCTGTTGCTTGCAACTTAATACTGGAGGGGGTTCAGATGATAACCCAAAGGTGGACTTCTAGTCATAGATGCAGTTGGATGGCGGTCTATGTGTCTTGTTGTATTGCCCAATCGAATCTCATAGGATCATGAATGTCTAGTATTGCATTGTTATGTCTTGCTCAGTCCTGTCAATTGCCCTGCTTGAATTTGTTTACCCAGCATGCCATGTTTGTTTATCTAAGGAGAACACCTCTAGTGAACTATGGACCCCGGTCCAATCTTTACCATTGATACATCTTCCTCTATTAATGTTTACTTGTTGCAAACCACCATTACCTTCCACACCATACAGTTACAACAAACCAGTGAGATTGACAACCTCGCTGTTTGTTGGGGCAAAGTCTTGAGTTTGTGTTGTGCAGGTCTCCAAGTTGCTAGCAACACCTTTGAGTCGTTTCCTTCCTCCTACTGGTTCGATAACCTCGGTTTCTTAGTGAGGGAAAACTTGTTGTAATCATCATACCTTGCTCTTGGGGTCTCCCAACGAGGCGTTGAACACGCCATCAAGCTTATTTCTAGCGTCGTTGCCGGGGAGGCTAAGAACGTCTTCACAAGGGGAGTCCTTCTCAAACTTTCTCTTTACTTTGATTTTGTTTTGCTTAGCTTCTTTTGCTTGGTTTTTCACCTCTTTTTATCAAAAACTCCAAAAAAATAGTTTAGTTTGGTTTGCTTTCCCTTATCAAAAACACAAAAAAATAGTCCCTGCTCTAGTTGCTGCTGCTGTTGGCTTGCTCCACTTTTGCCAAAATGAACTCCGCTGAGAACACCAAGTCGTGTGACTTCACTAGCACAAACAACAATGATTTCCTCAAAACTCATATTGCCTCACCTGCTCCTGATGCTACCTTTTATGAAATTAAGCCTGCTTTGTTGAATCTTGTGACGAGAGAGCATTTTTTTGGTGCTAGTTCTGATGATGCTGCTGCCCATCTCAATAACTTTGTTGAACTTTGTGAGATGCAAAAGTATAAGGATGTATTTGGAGATATTATTAAGCTCAAGTTGTTTCCTTTCTCCTTGAGAGGAAAAGCTAAAGAATGGTTGCTATCCTTGCCTAGAAATAGTATTGATTCTTGGATTAAGTGCAAAGATTCTTTCAATGGAAAGTACTACCCTCCTGCTAAGATTATATCTATGAGAAGTGATATTATGAAATTTAAACAACTTGATAATGAACATGTTGCTCAATCTTGGGAAAGAATGAAATCTTTGGTTAAGAATTGTCCCACTCATGGGCTTACTGCTTGGATGATTATCTAGACTTGTTATGCAGGTTTGAACTTCTCTTCAAGAAACCTGTTGGATTCAGCTGCTGGAGGTACCTTTATGACCATCACCTTGGGTTCTGCAACAAAACTCCTTGATAATATGATGTTTAATTATTCTGAATGGCACACTAAGAGAGCTCCACATGGTAAGAAGACCTTTTCTTAGAACTGTTGGTGCCATCATTGATATGAAAGAAGGCACCATTAAATATCAATTTCCATTCAAGAAAGATATTAAACACTTCCCTATGAGGAGAGATAAGTTACTTTTTGCTCCTCCTTTGAAAGCAAGGTTTGATGTTAATGCTTCTTCATTTGAAAATACTTGATTCTTGCTTCTTGTGCCTAACTTAAAGGCGTTAAAGAAAAGTACTTGTTGGGAGATAACCCAAGAGTTTTCTTGAGTCTTGGAAGTTATTACTTCAGTAATGACCTCTCCTTATCCTTTTTGTTTGCTTTTTGTGCCAATAATGACCTCTAATGAGAGGGAAGTAAGATTTGGGGAGTTGCTGTCCTGAAACAAATTTATGTGCTCCACCATAAAAATTCGTGAGGAATCTTTGTAAGTAGAATTGAGCTGATAATTTACGAATAAATCCCCCGGTATATTAGATAACTTTTGTTAGTTCAATACTTTTTTATTTTAGCAACATAAAATCTTCGAAAAAATTGGTTTCTACATGCTGGTCTGTTTTGACAGATTTCTGCCATTATTTGCATTTGCTTCTTATTGATTCCTTTTTGGGTTATTTTTGAGAAATTGAGCTTTTTGAGGTAATTGCTATAGTAGCTTATGTTTTTAGTGAAAGTTTTGCTGTTATAAATCTAAACCTAAGGATCTATTATCTTTTGAATACACTAATGTTGCTAATGAAGATTGTGTGAAGTTTTGTATGAAGGAAAATTTTCAGGTGTAGAGAGAGAATGATGTAATGAGATGAAGAATGGACAAAAGCTAAAGCTTGGGGATGCCACCCTGGTGTCACCCCAAGAAACATTCAAGAGTTACAAGCGTCAAAGCTTGGGGATGCCCAAGGCATCCCCTTCTTCATCAATAAAAATCTCATGTCTTTCTAGACACTTCATTTTTATTGTTTCATGCACTATTGTAAAATCCCTCCTTTGTAAAGGAAAAGATCCCTGTGATTGCAATGCTAGTCCATGGATCAATGCTAGCATCCACAGTTTAAGATGAAGTACACAGATACAAAGGTCGTTTATTACAGTCATTCCAGAGATAAAACATAGTCTTTTACAACTCAGGGCCAAAGGCCTAATACAAGAGTTTATGGAATAAGTAAATAAACATAAGTCTTCATCTTCATGTGCCACAGGCAAGCATGTTGAGTGTAGACTCATGACTCCTAATCATCATCGGAGTATCCTGCAACATTACAAGTTACAGCCACAGAGGGTCAATACTTTGGAATAGTATTGGCAAGTGATACCTTAGTATATATTAAGTGGACTATAATACTATATGCATTTGGCTAAGTGGAGTTTAGGCTGGCTTTGCTCAAAATAGATTTTTCCTTAACATTTGAAAACACTAAATTTTTGCTTAACAAAAACCTTCCCAAGGCATCTACCAATCAAAGATTGAAGATCCTTTCCAAAGCATCTACCAATCAAGGACTGAAGATCCTTTAACCCTTGTTCACCCACAAGTTTTATTTAGAAGTTGGAGTGATGAGATTCTTGAAGCTTCCATGTCTTGATGCTCAAATTGTCCTTTACCTGGGACATGGCTAAGTACTTAGGTTTTACACTCTGCAGAGGTGGTGCACTTTCCCCACAAGACTTGGTTTCCCAAGACAAGATCCTTCAGAAGCCTTTCCTTAGTCAAATGGACGCGCTCCAACCTATCATTCCCACTACCACCAACTGTCCAAGAGACTAAGTTCTAGCAACCTAAGATCATGGCAGAGCCCATAATGCCAAGTGGTTGCACTTGAAGCTTCTCAACATTTGACATCTTAAATCTCTTTGTGTCCTGGGTGGCCATCCACAAGTGAGATACACTAAGGTAAACCATAAACATGGGCCTTGTGAACCACTCAACCAAAAACCACCAAGCAAGTCCCATTCCACCCAGGAGATTCATTAACTTAGTTGTTTTGTTAAATAAAAACACAAGTCCTCAGACTTAGAATATTTTTCCATAGTGTGAATATATAAACCACCCTTGTTTTCTAGTAGCTAGGCTAAGCATGGCATGGCAACTTATCCTTAGGGAATTTTCCTAGCAACTCTACCATTCTAATCTACATAGGATTTCCCAACATCATTTGACAAAAGTAGCATGCAAGTCTTAGCAAAATATCTAATGCAAGTATAAAATATAGGAATGGAATATTCATGAAGATATCACTTGCCTTGGTAGTGTGGAGAGTAGCACTCGTCACAATCACAATCACTAGCAAATTCTACACACAAAGTTGTAGCACATAATCACACACAAATATATACAAACAAAAATAGTATGAATGCATGCATGCATGAAATTACTAAGTGGTGATTTTTGAAAACTCTACCAAGCATGTGCAAGTTTACAGAAACTTAACAGGTCACAAGTTTGCTCACTAAACATATTTAACCCTAAAACAAATTACTAAACTAAAACCAATCTCAAATTAGCCTTAAACAAGTTTCTACAAATAAAGTCATTCTATTGGTTACTATTTGCTAAACACATTGGATAGGTAGAAAGGTCTTGTCTCACTGAATCCAACGGTATAAAGTTTGCAAAATTCTAACGTGTCATTCAAAAGTTATAAGCATTTGAAAATTGGATCAAAATCTGATTTTAAATCTGTTTTCAGTTCTAACCCTAGCCACGCGTCGCGCTGTGATTGGCGCGTACCGCTTCGGTTGGATCGCGCTCTGCAGCCGCATGATCTAAACAGATCGTACGCTCCAGATCGCGTACCGCTTCGGGGTTAAGTGAATCTATCCTAGCGCTCGGATCTGGATCTAACGGTGCTTGTTCAAACGACCATGTCCTGGCGGCGCGCGGTGTCAGCGAGCGGCGGAGCGCTCGGTCTACGGCGGCGCTTGCGTTCCAGGTCATCCGCGAGAGGGAGAAGGGTCATGCCAGGTTCGCAAGAGGCTGCTGAAGCTCAAGGTGGCTTTGGTTTGTCAAGGGGCGCACAGAGTTGCGGTAGATTTCTCGCCGGAGTTGGATCTGGCAACGGTGGTTCTGTTCGAGGTCGGAGGCGACGTTGTAGATCACTAGGATGCAAACGGGAGGTGTGGTTAGATGCAGAAGATCACTGAGAACATGCGTGCATGAATGACAAGGTTCGGGGCGGTCTGGACTTACCACTAGAGCTCGCCGGAGTTCGTGCAGAAGACGATGGCGGCCAGTCATCGACGTTGCCGAAGCTACGGGTCATGCGAAGGTAAACGGAGGGTGTCAGAAGGTGCACAGAGATTCACTGAACATGATAGCGTAAACGCGAGACAGAGGGGGACACGAGGCTCACCGGAATTTGCCGGCGCAGTCGTCGGAGACGGCGGGGCTACAGAGAGCAATGCACGCAGCCCGGTGGCGCTCTGGGTTCGGGGTTTGAGGGAGAAGGGAGAGGGGGCAGAGGGGGTTTATGTAGCCTGGTCACGAGCGAGAATCACTCGGGCATTGATTTGAATTGACGCCGCGAATTAAACACAGAAAACTGCCGCGTTGATTTGGGGATGAACTGGTCGTGCGGGTGGAGACGACGATGCTCATGTGGGCCGCGGTAGTCAGCGATAGAGAGAAAAGCGAGTGGGTCCCTTCTGTCAGTGAGCTGGTGGGTGTGCTCACGCGTGAGAGAAGAAAAGGAAAATCCCCGGGTGGGCTTGATGGGCCTGTTTCACTGCTGGGCCAGATTTCAGCCGTGCGGCCTTTTTCCTTTGAATGCTTCTTTTCTTTTTCTAAATATATTTTCTGGAATGATTTTGATATGAATTCAAATCCTTTTGAATTCAAACAAATCTGGGGATCTTTGCAGGGTTCTGTGGTTTCAAAAACTAGTTATTTAACAAGTGGTCACCATGCAAGGGCTTGGTCAAGCTTGGGTTTCAAACAAACAGAGACTATGCCTCTAGTTTGCAAATGTTTGAAATAGGGGTTTTGAAATTATTTCCAAGTTGAAAACTTTGGTTAAACCATTACACCTAACCTTTCCAACAATGGAGGCAAGCAAACAAGTCCCTAAACAATCAAGTCTCAAAGGGTGATGGCCATTTGAGTAAAATTTGTTCACATGAAATCATAGCACAAACTTCTGCTTCTAAATGATTTTGAGAAAAACCCTAAATGAATGAAGGATGCAATGATGATATGAATGAGTTTTGAAATATGATTTTAGGGATGTTACAAATCTAACCCCCTTAAGATGAATCTCGCCCTCGAGATTCGGATTGGCTAGCAAATAGGTGAGGGTGGTCTTTCCGGAGATCATCTTCTCTTTCCCATGTTGCTTCCTCTTCGGAGTGATGACTCCATTGCACTTTGCAAAACTTGATGGTCTCTGTCCTTGTGACTCTTTCTGCGGTCTCAAGAATCTTGACAGGCTTTTCTTCATAGGTGAGATCACTTTCTAGTTGAACTTCTTCCAAAGATATGGTATCCTTTAAAGAAGATTCTTCCATTTCTGGGTGACATTTCTTAAGCTGACTCACATGAAAAACATTATGGACTGCTAATAAAGATGCTGGCATTTCGAGTTCATATGTAACTTCTCCCTTGCGACTTAGAATGTTGAATGGTCCAACATATCTTGGTGCCAACTTTCCTTTGACTCCAAATCTTTTCACTCCACGAAGTGGTGATACTCTAAGATAAGCTCTATCCCCAACTTCGTAGGTGACTTCTCTACGCTTAGCATCTGCGTAGCTTTTCTGTCGCGACTGTGCTATCTTCAACCTATCCCTAACCAATTTGATCTTTTCTTCGGCGTCTTTGATAAGATCTGGTCCAAACAAACTTCTTTCTCCCACACCATTCCATAGCAATGGGGTGGTACACTTCCTTCCGTAGAGAAACTCAAATGATGCCATCCCGATACTAGATTGAAAACTGTTATTGTAAGAGAACTCTGCATAAGGCAGACTTTCATCCCAACTTGCTCCATAGTCTAGGGCACACGCCCTCAACATGTCTTCAAGAATTTGATTAGTCCTTTCTGTTTGTCCATCCGTTTGAGGATGAAAAGCAGTGCTGAATTCCAACCTCGTTCCTAAAGATTCGTGAAGCTGTCTCCAAAAGTGAGAAGTGAACTGAGTTCCCCTATCAGACACAATACTCTTAGGTACACCGTGAAGGCATACAATTCTGCTCATGTAGATTCTGGCTAACTTGGCACTGGTATAAGTTGTCTTTACGGGTATAAAGTGAGCCACTTTAGTTAGGCGATCCACTACTACCCATATGGAATCATACCCCGACCTGGTCCTTGGTAATCCGGTAATGAAATCCATACCAATATTTTCCCACTTCCATTCAGGAATAGGCATTGGTTGAAGCAAACCTGCTGGTTTCTGATGCTCCGCCTTCACTCTACTACACACATCACACAAAGCAATGTGTTCGGCGATGTCCCTTTTGAGATTGTTCCACCAAAATCTTTCTTTCATATCCATGTACATTTTGGTGTTTCCCGGGTGAATAGAATATGGAGAGTTATGGGCTTCTTGTAAAATCAGTTTCCGCATTTCCGGATCTTGTGGAACACAAATACGTTTCCCGTGCCATAAAGTACCTTGTTCGTCCATATGGAAACTTTTAGCCTTCCCTTGGCTAATCCTTTCCTTAATCTCTTCGATTTCTTTATCCGTCTTTTGGGCTTCTTTAATCTTATCCAACAAAGTGGGTTGAACATCCAAAGACATAAGATGTCCTTCTGGCACAATCTCCAACCTGAGTTCCTTGAATTGCTTACACAAGTCATCTGGCAATTCACCTTTGGTAAGGCCATTTACAAACGCCTTACGACTTAGGGCATCTGCAACTACATTTGCTTTACCAGGATGGTATTGCAAACTCAAGTCATAATCCTTGATAAGTTCTAGCCATCTCCTTTGTCTCATATTGATTTCCTTCTGGGTGAAGATATACTTCAAACTCTTATGATCGGTGAATACTTCACAACGTTTTCCCAAAAGGTAATGTCTCCATGTTTTGAGTGCATGGACAACAGCGGCTAACTCTAAGTCATGAGTAGGATAATTTACTTCATGTGTTTTGAGTTGTCTCGAGGCATAAGCCACAACTTTTCCGCCTTGCATAAGTACGGCACCTAATCCTTGATGCGAAGCATCACAATATACTTGGAAATCCTTTTCCAAATCTGGTAGACACAGAACTGGTGCTGACACAAGTCTCTTCTTTAATTCTTGAAAGCCGAGTTCGCAACCTTCAGACCAAGCAAATTTCTTATCTTTCTTCAACAATTATGTCATTGGTTTAGCCACCTTTGAAAAAATTTCAATGAATCTTCTGTAGTAACCTGCTAAACCAAGAAAACTACGAACTTCTTTTACGTTCTTAGGAGATTCCCATTCTGTCACCGCTGAAACTTTAGCAGGATCAACTGCTACACCATCCTTTGTCATAACATGACCAAGAAATCCAACTTCCTCTAACCAAAACTCACACTTGCTGAATTTGGCATAAAGCTTATGTTCCCTTAGTTTCTCAAGTATCAAGCGTAGATGTCTTTCATGCTCTTCCTTGCTCTTGGAGTAGACCAAGATGTCATCGATGAAAATGACAACGAATTTGTCGAGAAATTCCATGAACACTTTGTTCATCATATTCATGAAGTATGTTGGAGCGTTGGTTAAACCAAAAGGCATCACCGTGTACTCATACAATCCATACCTTGTGGTGAATGTTGTTTTAGGTATGTCTTGCTCTCTTATCTTGAGTTGAAAATAGCCTGACTGAAGATCAATCTTCGAGAATACACATGCTCCTTCTAGCTGATCAAACAAGTCATTGATTCTCGGCAAAGGATATTTGTTCTTGATGGTTACCTCGTTGAGGGAACGGTAACCTATGCATAATCTTTGAGTTCTGTCTCTCTTCTACGAACAAAACTGGAGCTCCCCAAGATGAAGAACTTGGCTGGATGAATCCTTTCTGCAATTGTTCTCCAAGTTGTTTCTTGAGTTCCTTAAGTTCGTCAACTGACATTTTATAAGGCCTCTTTGCTCTTGGTCCAGAACCTGGTACCAAATCTATTATAAACTCTACATCTCTATCTGGTGGCATTCCCGGTAACTCTTCCGGAAACACATCCGGATATTCACACACAATTGGCACACTGTCCATGCTAACCCCCTCAAGAGAATTCAGCTTACTTCCTTTAGATTTAAAATTGGACTTGAATTTTATCCTCTTACCTTCAGGGGTTGTGAGTGCAACTGAGCGATTGGCACAATCTAGTACTCCCTCATATTTAGCCATCCAATCCATTCCCAAAATCACATCCAATCCTTGGGAATTTAGGATTATTAGGTTTACTGGAAACTTATGTTTTCCGATCTCTATGACTAGATCCCGGCATCCAAGACTCACTATCATATCTCCACCCGGAGAGCTAACTTTTATTGGACACCCAATGTTTTCAGATGCAAACCCATTTCTATCAACAAATGCTTTTGATATGAATGAATGAGATGCACCAGTGTCAAAGAGTACAAATGCTGAGATGGAATTGAGTCTGAACTTACCAGCAACGGCATCAGGCTCTTCATAGACCTCCTCCACATTGATGTGGTTAACCTGTCCTTTCTGAAAAGGATTGGGCTTGTTAGGTCCTTCAACCTTCTTTTTAGGGCACTCATTAGCATAATGCCCCAGCTTCTTGCATTTGAAGCATTCAACCTGACTGATATCCCTTTTAGGCTGACTTCCACTTCCACTGTGGTGGCTCTTATGTCCACTCTTGTGACTCTTGTACTTATCATTGTCATGATTGCGATGATGCTTGTTGTCATGACGGTTGTGGTTGTGGTGCTTGTTAAATTTCCCATGCTTGTGGGATCCTGAGCTGACATTTTCATCATAGTGAGATCGTTTATGAGACGATCCCGAGCTGTGCTTGTCGGAGTGTTTCCTCTTTCTACTCTCGACTTGCTTCATTTTATTCTCCACAATAACAGCCTTATCACACAGTGACTGATAAGTTGGAACATATGCCACGGACAGCTGCAGATTTAACTCATCATTCAAGCCTTCCAGAAACTTTTCCTTTCTTTTGGCATCTGTGTCAACCTCATCCGGTGCATAGCGCGCCAGATTGTTGAACTCTTCAATATATTCAGCCACGCTGTGGTGGCGCTGTTTCAGGTTGTGAAACTCCTTCTTTTTTAGGCTCATCATCCCTGGTGAGATATGAGTAGTGCGAAAGCCATCTTCAAAGATAGACCAAGTCACCTCATCAATAGGTGTGGTGATCTGGAAGTTGTCCCACCATGCTGCGGCTGGTCCTTCCAACAGATGTGCCGCGAACCTGACTTTTTCAGCATCCGTGCAGCCCACGGTTACTAAATCTTTGTTCACAGAACGTAGCCAATCATTGGCCACCATGGGATCAGTCGTTCCTGAGAACTTAGCTGGCCTCAGACGCAGAAATCTGGTGAGCATATCAAAACCCGGAGGGTTGTTGTTGTTGTTGTTGGGGTTGTTGTTGTTGTTATTGGGGTTGTTGTTGTTATTCTGGTTTTGGATGAATGTCGTCATCATTTGCATAAGCTGTGTCTGCGCATTCATCATCTGTTGCATTTCTGGGGTAATGTTGGGGTTGGGGTTTGCGCGACGGGGAGGCATATGTGGTTTATTCATATAGGGATAAGAATGAGATACCCTTACATGATTTATGCACAATACATTACACAAGCAATCACATAGCATGCAACTCAAGGATAAAAGCTCAACAACAAGATAACAAAAAGTCTCAAAGTAAAACACACAAGTGGCAAGCCATCCACATGTCGGATGGTCCAATGATAAGTTCATAAATAACAAGTACGGTAAAATAAAGATAACTAAGTAGTCAAGTCTACTCGTCAGCATCAATCTCCTCCTCGACAAAGGTAAGACCTGCGTTCTCCATTGCGGTCTTGTTCTCCTCGATAGTAGTGGTCAAGGAGTCGATCTTGGTCTTGAGAGCCCTATTCTGAGAACGAAGTCTCTCAATCACTGTCTGCTGCTGCTCTAACTCGAAGTCCTTGGACTGAGGTTCCTCGGTCATGTCCCGAATCCTCTTGTTCCTATCCTGGACACGTTTCTCTTGACTCTTGAACTTACGGTCTTGGGTCTCGAACTTCGCCTCCATCTCCTTGACTATCTCGTCCTGCTGCGCGAAGAGCTTGTCCTTCTCGCGAAGCTGCACCTGGAGCTCGTCATTGCTAAGCATGACGTTGGTCCTGTCAGTATCCACGTGCCTAATAAGAGTCTCTAAGTCCTGGAGGTACAGGCGTATCGGCTCTGCTGTGGCCCTCGAGTCGTCCTCAAAGTCGATGGACTCTCCGTCATCATCACGCCTTCCGAAGGCGTGGAAGTGAGTGCCTCTAACCTGTCGGGAGTGACGGCCTAACAGTCGTCCTATCAGGTCCTGCATGACAAACTCCATGCCTCTCTCCCTGTCATCGTGCATAAGCTTGAAGACGATGGCCTCCGTAGTAGGCTCTTTCTAGCGTCCTGGCTGGTTCACCTTGAAGCCCCAGAGGTCCTTCCTCTCAAACTTGGTGAGTGGGTGCACCGTAATGGTGGGAAGAGGGAGATCGAGTAAGGTAGTAAGCTCTACGATACGAGGACCAAAACGGGTAACCTGGAACTCCTCAACAGTGCTGATGGCAATAGGCATCTATTTACAAGATTGAAAAAGTTAGAACAACACAATTTAAAATAAACAAGACAACATTCTTACATATCCATGAAACACAAAAATCACACAAGTCATGCATACAAGAATCCATTACATCAACCAAGGTTCAAACTTATTTAAGGTATCATTTGGAAAATAAGGTGATAGGTGGTGGTCCAACTAACGAAGTGCGTTCACAAACCTATCTCACTGGATCTGGTGGCTAACACAATGTTCCTAGAGGCAATCAGCCTATCTTGTTCACATGCTTCTATCACTAAGTCTATAATATCTCCCCTTAAGGTTTGGTTGGTGACTTCCAACTCTTGGGTATGTTCCTTCTCCTTCTCTAAGTCTTTTTGGAGGTTGAGCATTCTGCACTTGACTCTAGCACTTAGTTCTTTGATAGTCTTCCAAGCTGCTTATAAATCTAAACCTAAGGATCTATTATCTTTTGAATACACTAATGTTGCTAATGAAGATTGTATGAAGTTTTGTATGAAGGAAAATTTTCAGGTGTAGAGAGAGAATGATGTAATGAGATGAAGAATGGACAAAAGCTGAAGCTTGGGGATGCCACCCTGGTGTCACCCCAAGAAACATTCAAGAGTTACAAGCGTCAAAGCTTGGGGATGCCCAAGGCATCCCCTTCTTCATCAATAAAAATCTCATGTCTTTCTAGACACTTCCTTTTTATTGTTTCATGCACTGTTGTAAAATCCCTCCTTTGTAAAGGAAAAGATCCCTGTGATTGCAATGCTAGTCCCTGGATCAATGCTAGCATCCACAGTTTAAGATGAAGTACACAGATACAAAGGTCGTTTATTACAGTCATTCCAGAGATAAAACATAGTCTTTTACAACTCAGGGCCAAAGGCCTAATACAAGAGTTTATGGAATAAGTAAATAAACATAAGTCTTCATCTTCATGTGCCACAGGCAAGCATGTTGAGTGTAGACTCATGACTCCTAATCATCATCGGAGTATCCTGCAACATTACAAGTTATAGCCACAGAGGGTCAATACTTTGGAATAGTATTGGCAAGTGATACCTTAGTATATATTAAGTGGACTATAATACTATATGCATTTGGCTAAGTGGAGTTTAGGCTGGCTTTGCTCAAAATAGATTTTTCCTTAACATTTGAAAACACTAAATTTTTGCTTAACAAAAACCTTCCCAAGGCATCTACCAATCAAAGACTGAAGATCCTTTCCAAAGCATCTACCAATCAAGGACTGAAGATCCTTTAACCCTTGTTCACCCACAAGTTTTATTTAGAAGTTGGAGTGATGAGATTCTTGAAGCTTCCATGTCTTGATGCTCAAATTGTCCTTTACCTGGGACATGGCTAAGTACTTAGGTTTTACACTCTGCAGAGGTGGTGCACTTTCCCCACAAGACTTGGTTTCCCAAGACAAGATCCTTCAGAAGCCTTTCCTTAGTCAAATAGACGCGCTCCAACCTATCATTCCCACTACCACCAACTGTCCAAGAGACTAAGTTCTAGCAACCTAAGATCATGGCAGAGCCCATAATGCCAAGTGGTTGCACTTGAAGCTTCTCAACATTTGACATCTTAAATCTCTTTGTTTCCTGGGTGGCCATCCACAAGTGAGATACACTAAGGTAAACCATAAACATGGGCCTTGTGAACCACTCAACCAAAAACCACCAAGCAAGTCCCATTCCACCCAGGAGATTCATTAACTTAGTTGTTTTGTTAAATAAAAACACAAGTCCTCAGACTTAGAATATTTTTCCATAGTGTGAATATATAAACCACCCTTGTTTTCTAGTAGCTAGGCTAAGCATGGCATGGCAACTTATCCTTAGGGAATTTTCCTAGCAACTCTACCATTCTAATCTACATAGGATTTCCCAACATCATTTGACAAAAGTAGCATGCAAGTCTTAGCAAAATATCTAACGCAAGTATAAAATATAGGAATGGAATATTCATGAAGATATCACTTGCCTTGGTAGTGTGGAGAGTAGCACTCGTCACAATCACAATCACTAGCAAATTCTACACACAAAGTTGTAGCACACAATCACACACAAATATATACAAACAAAAATAGTATGAATGCATGCATGCATGAAATTACTAAGTGGTGATTTTTGAAAACTCTACCAAGCATGTGCAAGTTTACAGAAACTTAACAAGTCACAAGTTTGCTCACTAAACATATTTAACCCTAAAACAAATTACTAAACTAAAACCAATCTCAAATTAGCCTTAAACAAGTTTCTACAAATAAAGTCATTCTATTGGTTACTATTTGCTAAATACATTGGATAGGCAGAAAGGTCTTGTCTCACTGAATCCAACGGTATAAAGTTTGCAAAATTCTAACGTGGCATTCAAAAGTTATAAGCATTTGAAAATTGGATCAAAATCTAATTTTAAATCTGTTTTCAGTTCTAACCCTAGCCACGCGTCGCGCTGTGATTGGCGCGTCCCGCTTCGGTTGGATCGCACTCTGCAGCCGCAGGATCTAAACAGATCGTACGCTCCAGATCGCGTACCGCTTCGGGGTTAAGTGAATCTATCCTAGCGCTCGGATCTGGATCTAACGGTGCTTGTTCAAACGACCATGTCCTGGCGGCGCGCGGTGTCAGCGAGCGGCGGAGCGCTCGGTCTACGGCGGCGATGGCGTTCCAGGTCGTCCGCGAGAGGGAGAAGGGTCATACCAGGTTCGCAAGAGGCTGCTGAAGCTCAAGGTGGCTTTGGTTTGTCAAGGGGCGCACAGAGTTGCGGTAGATTTCTCGCCGGAGTTGGATCTGGCAACGGTGGTTCTGTTCGAGGTTGGAGGCGACGTTGTAGATCACTAGGATGCAAACGGGAGGTGTGGTTAGATGCAGAAGATCACGGAGAACATGCGTGCGTGAATGACAAGGTTCGGGGCGGTCTGGACTTACCACTAGAGCTCGCCGGAGTTCGTGCAGAAGACGATGGCGGCCAGTCGTCGACGTTGCCGAAGCTACGGGTCATGCGAAGGTAAATGGAGGGTGTCAGAAGGTGCACAGAGATTCACTGAACATGATAGCGTAAACGCGAGACAGAGGGGGACACGAGGCTCACCGGAATTTGCCGGCGCAGTCGTCGGAGACGGCGGGGCTACAGAGAGCAATGCACGCAGCCCGGTGGCGCTCTGGGTTCGGGGTTTGAGGGAGAAGGGAGAGGGGGCAGAGGGGGTTTATGTAGCCTGGTCATGAGCGATAATCACTCGGGCATTGATTCGAATTGACGCCGCGAATTAAACACAGAAAACTGCCGCGTTGATTTGGGGATGAACTGGTCGTGCGGGTGGAGACGACGATGCTCATGTGGGCCGCGGTAGTCAGCGATAGAGAGAAAAGCGAGTGGGTCCCTTCTGTCAGTGAGCTGGTGGGTGTGCTCACGCGTGAGAGAAGAAAAGGAAAATCCCCGGGTGGGCTTGATGGGCCTGTTTCACTGCTGGGCCAGATTTCAGCCGCGCGGCCTTTTTCCTTTGAATGCTTCTTTTCTTTTTCTAAATATATTTTCTGGAATGATTTTGATATGAATTCAAATCCTTTTGAATTCAAACGAATCTGGGGATCTTTGCAGGGTTCTGTGGTTTCAAAAAACAGTTATTTAACAAGTGGTCACCATGCAAGGGCTTGGTCAAGCTTGGGTTTCAAACAAACAGAGACTATGCCTCTAGTTTGCAAATGTTTGAAATAGGGGTTTTGAAATTATTTCCAAGTTGAAAACTTTGGTTAAACCATTACACCTAACCTTTCCAACAATGGAGGCAAGCAAACAAGTCCCTAAACAATCAAGTCTCAAAGGGTGATGGCCATTTGAGTAAAATTTGTTCACATGAAATCATAGCACAAACTTCTGCTTCTAAATGATTTTGAGAAAAACCCTAAATGAATGAAGGATGCAATGATGATATGAATGAGTTTTGAAATATGATTTTAGGGATGTTACAACTGTTGTGTTATTCTTGGAGCGTCTTAGTTTTTGTTTGCTTTGCTTAGTTTGCTTGAATAAAGTAGTTTGGACCCCCATTCTCGCTGTGTTGTTTCAAATAAGTTGATTAGTGTTGGAAAGGAGTAGAAAGTTCTTGCTTGAAATAGTGCAAGAGGTGCTTTCTTTGACTGTGACTTAGACTTTATCATGTCATGCTAGGTGTTGTTTTGACCTTATGCTTAGTGATTATTGTTGTAGCATGACTTGTTCCAAACAATTGGGATTGCTTAGTGTGCCTTGAAAGAATCATGTGTTGTTTTAGCATGCAAAAGCATAGTATTGTGGTATTCTCCTTTGATGCTTTGTTTGGGTTGACTTGGCACATGCTCACACCATGTTATGGCTATGAACAAGTCACCATAGCCTCTATGATCATTTAGTCCTTGACTTGTAGTACCACTCTATGCTTTGATTAGTAATGTTTTGTCGCTCTGCATGATTATGGCCATTATTGTTCTCTTAGTTGGTCGCTCCCAGTCTTTTGCTAGCCTCCACTTGTATGAGTAAGCTCTACTCATGCATCTAACTCCTAAGAAACCAAGTTATTCCAAAGTGTCCACTATAAATTCCTATGCATGGCGTGTTACACCATTCCAAGTATATTCTTGTTTTCATCTATCTTCCAATTAAAAAGTATTTTGTTATGTGAAAACTTAGTGATTAAAGCTCTCACAAACTTGATGGCACACTTTATTTTTCTTGCCCCTAATAAACTTGAACCATTGTGTCATATATGTTGTATATGCTTGCACTTATACGTTGGAATTAGCAGAACCGTGCTGTCACGGGGAACGCTTTCAACATTGCACTTGTACTTTGTACACAGTTGATATCATGCTATTTTGTCTATGGATGTCGTCGGTGTGAAATAAAAGGGGAGCTTGTAAGTCCATGGAGTTATGTATTTTGTGTTAGAGAAACGCCTAGGCCTCTAGCCTAAGCCATGCCTAATTGTCAATACCGGATTTTTAATCCCAGGTGCCTGTTATGCCATACATCGCAATCCCAGGATTACCATTTTTGTGAGACATAACCGATTGGTACCATAGTTCGTCATCCATTACAAACTATAATAAAGGTCTTACAAATAAAGGATCTCATGATCCAGTCTTAATACAATGAACGCGGCAGAATAATAACGGTAGGATGGATGAAGCTCCATCTTCAGAGTCACAGGCAATGCTGACGATGGGAGATGATCCTAGTTGTCATTGACTTCCTGTTGTACATCATCCTAGTAGTCCTCCTCATAGTCTAGCCATAGGAATAGCCAGGGACAAAGCCATGAGTACTCTTTAAGTAGTCGCAAACTATCACTAACAAGTAAGTAGTT
Organism: Avena sativa; assembly: GCA_916181665.1. Taxonomy (NCBI): domain Eukaryota; kingdom Viridiplantae; phylum Streptophyta; class Magnoliopsida; order Poales; family Poaceae; genus Avena; species Avena sativa. The sequence goes on from OV702293.1 coordinate 429,623,693, forward strand.
TGAGTAGGAATCCTAAGCTCTAGGTTGTTTTGCAAAAAGCCAGGTTTATCTCTAACTGAGTTTAGAAGTAAAGAAAACTAACTTAATGTTTTACAACACATAAGTGGGAACTTAGTTTTCATATCACAGCCCTGTTGTGGTCAAGTCAAGTCATTGTTCATTTCACAAGTCATTTTGAAAACATCTGACGACAGAACAGTATGGCCACTCCAACTATCCATAACCGCAGATGCGGCTATTCGAATAGTTTAACACTCTACAGAGGTGGTACACTTTCACCACAACATTCGATACATTTGTCAGGAACAATCCTGAATCACCATACTCATTATGGAGATAATCAATCCTAACCTTTGAATTACACACCCTAGTATAGGCACCTCCCCTATGAGTTTGGCCTCCCAACCATGACCATATGTCATCTTGGGAACTGCACAGGTGGACAATCATCACGAGGTAGCCTCAGCTCAAACCTCTTCCGCAAGGGAACCCATACTAAGATATATAAACTTCCAGTCAAGGCCTACCCAAATTCGGGTATTGTGGTTGTACGGTAAAATTGGAATGGTATCGCATCCGAACTCAACCATCAGTTTTATAAAGGGCTAAGGCTCATGCCTCAACTTTTGATCATCAAATCATCTGGTGTTCATAACACATGTCAAAACATTTCATTAGAATGACTCATCATTCTAAGGTTTTTCATAATCAACGTCACCAAGTATTCTCATCTAAAGTGATCTAGTTTTATGCTTAGCACTAGCCACTAAAGTTGAGGGTAATCACTAACGAGGGGTGCTAATCCAGTGTGACTTATCTAAATTTAATCTCATGCCTCAGTATGACATCTAGTTCTATCTAACTTAGGCCAAGTTTTATGCTCTTTATGCTACTTATAATATCTTTCCAAAATTCACAAGTCACCAAGTAAAAGTAAATGAAGAACTTTGATACAGAAATAAAATAATAAAGCTTGCAAGTAAAACTGGGATTTGGTATAATCAAGGTTGCCTAATCAAAGCATGTCTAATGCATTGCATAAGTTATCTATCTTACAAGGTCGCAAGTGTTAGCTTGCCTTGAGTAGTGCAGTGATTGAAGTTCTCTTCTCCTTCTTCCTCGTAGTAGTACTCCTCCTCTTTGTATCCTTGGTCGGTACTAGTGTCTATAAATAAATACGAGGTACACAATCACCAAACAATACTTAATTACTTCTATTTGGCACACAAAAGTTCACACTAGATGATCTAGCATCATCACAATCACCACATGAAATAAAGACTTAGTCTTATTTATTTTATTTTAGAAAAGTAATTTCTACTCATTGAAAACTACTTAAGATTTAATATTCTCCAATTAAAATATGGGATCATGTTGACACATGTCATCACCACATATTTTAATACTTGGGAATGTGATTTAAAGTGGTGTCACAATTTAATAAGGTTTAATATTATTATTTAATTAATTAAAGTGACTAGAAATGCCTATGGTGCATTCTTTTATTACTTGTCCATTATTATTGCAAATAAACTTAGATATTTTTATATATTCAGAAAGGTCTTATCAAATGTGATTTTTGAGAGTTGGAATCAACTCAAAAGCATTTATGGTTGATTTTTGAAAAATGTTTGAATACAGAAAAATCTCTGCCTTGTTATTTTTACTATAGGTGATCTATAATTCCAATTGGTTTGAATCCAACGGGCTTGGATTAACAATTTCAATACCTTTCTGACAAAATTGGTTTCATGTAATTTGGTTTAGTGAGATTTTTGAATCAACTGACAGAACTAAAGTTTGAACTAAATTGAAAAATCTATATTTGAATCTACTGGGTCGTGCGGGAACTAACTAACTGGGCCGGCCCACTGCGCATAGCGCAGCGCGCGGGCTGACTTAAGTGATGGCCCCACGTGTCAGCGACTCTGGCTACGCCAAGCGGTAAGTGGCAATCTAGACCGTGTGATTAGAATCTAATCTAAAGGCTGAGTCTCATCGTCGACGACGAACAGCTCCGACGAGGTTTAAACCCTAACGCGGCGGTGGGGGTCGTGTGAGGCTCACTAGGGCTCTAGCTAGGGTCGGTATTGGGGGCGAATGACGTTGTCGATGAGGGCGGTTCGAATGGTGGCTGTGGCAGCTCCTGGGGCGGCTCCAATCAACGACTCCTCTTCTCCTCCTCCGCGGCAGACTTTGGTGAAATTCCGGTGACCTGGTGCTCGCCTTGCTCCGAGGAAGGGTCAGTGGTGCTCTATGAGAGGTGGGGAGTGAGATGGTGTGGTGAATTGGGGCTGGGGAGGCCTCCTTTTATAGCCGAGCAAGAGAGGCAGAGTGGCATGGGCAGAGCTCGACGGGGTCGGCGGTACAGCGAGCTAACGGCATGGCGGAGGGTGTAGGATGGTGCATGGTCTCCTGGTGATGCTCAAGGACTTAATGGCGCCGCAAGGGGCGGTCGAGGTTGGTCGGAATGGCCTGGTGCTCTGAGCGGGACTGACGGTGGTTTTGACGATGCACGGGTGCTATGGGTCGCGCGGCGGCGAACGGGGATGTCTAAGAGGTTCCTGGTGTCGTGGTGATTACAGGCACGGCGACGAGGGCAAAGCGCGGCGTGTACGTGCGTGTCGGGCGCGGCGCTCTGGCGTGCTCTCGGCATGGCGCAGAGATATAGGGCGCGGCTGTGCTGGGGTGGTCCAGGGCCTGGCTACGTGCGAGGTTTGGACAGGGGGTGGCGCTGGACGGTCAGCTGCCTCCTGGACATGATGGCTAGGCGCGGTGATGCCTCCTGCTAGCTAGCCATGGTCGGCTGGCAAGTGGATGCTCAGGTTGGCATGGCACTGGTGCAAGGGTAGGGGTGATAGGTTGATCAATGCAGGTGTGCTCACTAGGGGACAAGGGTGAGCAAAGGGAGACAAGAATTAGACAAGGCTTTGATCATAAATAGTAGAAGTTAGGCAGTGTTTACTATGTTCACCAGCTGTTTGATGAAATGGCCGAAAGAAATTTAGTTTGAAATTTTCGGATGAATTTTGGTGAGTGTACTGGTCACATACTTGGTAGTATCTGCTGCTTGGGTTTGTCAAGGTGAACTAGTTTGAGTGGTTTTTGACAAATGGTGATCTTAGTACCTATACTTGATTCAGTTTTGAATTGTCATTTGAATATATTTGAAATCTGTTTTTGTTGGTTTTCAAAGTGGGCTTGGGTTCACTTGGACTTGTTCTAGCAAGGGGTGAAAATAATTGGATTTGTTTCAGTTAGAAAACTTGGACTAGAAACACTCAAAGTGGTCTAGTGGTTAACTTTGGTCAAAATGACCATTTGCTTATATTGTTTATATTTGAATTTCTCTTCATTTAATTCTGCTTGGAAATGATTTAGATGATGTTGTTTTCATCTTTAAACCAATCCTTGCCATTCATAACAATCAAACAAGTCAATACAAGCATTCATGCATTCATATTAATTTTTAATAACAAAAGTTTCTGTTACCCCTAAACTTGGGTGATTAGAACTTGATAATCTTGATTAATATTTTTGGGATGTTACAAACCTTCCCCCCTTAAACAAAATCTCATCCCGAGATCTGAGAAAAAGAAAACTAGGATTTAAAGAGATCTGGAAACTCGGTCCTAATGTAGTCTTCTCGCTCCCAGGTAGCTTCTTCTTCAGTATGGTTACTCCAGTGGATCTTGAGAAACTTGATACTCCGGGTTCTGGTGGTTCTGAAGGCTTCTTCCAAAATACAAATGGGTACTTCAGGATATGTTAGGTCATCGTTTATCTCTATGGTTCTGTGATCAATATTCTTGAAAACTTCGGTCTTCTCCGGGACTTCTAGGCATTTGCGAAGTAACGAGATATGAAACACATTATGCATGGCTGACATTTCCTCCGGCAGTTCCAGTTAATATCATACTTCTCCTCGGTGATTCAAAATCTTGAAGGGTCCAATATATCTGGGGGCAAGCTTTCCTTTGAGTTGGAAATGTTGCATTCCTTTCAAGGGTGATACTTTGAGATACACAAAATCTCTGATATTGAAGGCTAGGTCTCGACGTCTCTTGTCGGCATAACTCTTCTGTCTGGATTGGGCGGTCTTAAGGTGCTCACGGATCTTGTGAACTTTCTCTTCGGCTTCTCATAGGATGTCGGGTCCGAAAATCTGACTCTCTCCTACTTCCGACCAATTCAAAGGGGTACGACACTTCCTTCCATGCATGAACTCAAATGGGGCCATTTGCAAACTGGCTTGGTAACTATTGTTGTATGAGAATTCTGCGAAAGGCAGACAGTCTTCCCATTTTGATCCATATTCCAACACACAAGCTCTCAACATATCTTCGAGTATTTGGTTTACTCGCTCCGTTTGTCCATCAGTTTAAGGGTGATAAGTTGTGCTGAAATCCAGTCTTGTTCCTAATCCTTATTGGAATTTCTTCCAAAATCTCGAGGTAAACTGGGCTCCTCGATTCGACACAATGTTCTTGGGGACTCCATGCAAACTGACTATCCTAGCAATATACAACTCTGCTAGCTTCTAACTCTGATAAGTGGTCTTGACCGGTAAGAAATGGGCGACTTTGGACAGTCTATCCACTATGACCCAAATAGAGTCATTTCCCCTACTAGATGTAGGCAAACCGGTGATAAAATCCATTCCAACTGAATCCCATTTCCATTCTGTAATCTGCAATGGTTGCACAAGTCCTGCGGGTCTTTGATGTCTTGCTTTGACTCTCTGACAGATATCACATTTGGCTATGTAGCTTTCGATTTCTCTCTTCATCTTATGCACCAAAATTGCTCCTTCAAATCCTGATACATCTTCGTTCCTCCGGGGTGGATAGAATAAAGAGTATCACGGGCTTCTTTCAAAATAGCTTGCTTCAATTCTGAATCTGCTGGTACACAGATATGTCCTTTGTACCACAAAACTCCTTCTTCATCTTCGGCGAATCTGGGTACCTTCCTTGTACCGATGCGACGTTTGATCTTGTCGATACTAGCATTTCCTTTCTACGCCTCCTTGATTTGACTAATCAAAGTGGGTTGAAGTTCTATGCTAGACAAAAATCCTTCACTTACTAGCTCCATTCTGAAATCTTCCAACTCCTTGTGCAAACTTGGTTGCTCCTTCAGAATCATGCTGTTCAAGCGACACGGTAATCTGCTAAGAGCATCTGCTATCACATTGGCTTTGCCGGGGTGATAGTGAATGTCAAGGTCATAGTCCTTGATTAGCTCTATCCATCTCTTTTGCCTCATATTTAGCTCCTTCTGGGTGAAAATATACTTCAGGCTCTTATGATCCGAATAAATTTCACAACGGTTACCCATGAGGTAATGCCGCCATGTCTTCAAGGCTAAAACTACGGCTGCTAGTTCGAGGTCATGGGTAGGGTAATTCTGCTCATGTTTCTTTAGTTTTCAGGATAAATAGGATATGACTTTGCCTTTTTGCATTAGCACATATCCGAGACCAATCTTGGATGCGTCACAAAACACATCAAAAGGCTTCATGATATCCGGCATAATCAAGATTGGGGCTGAGATCAATCTCTTGTTGAGCTCTTGAAAACTTGCTTCACATTTGTCCGTCCATTCAAACTTCTTATCTTTCTTCAGCAATTGGGTCATGGGTCTTGCGATGCTCGAGAATCCTTCTACGAACTTGCGGTAATATCCCGCTAATCCGAGAAATGCACGAACTTGGGTTTGAGTGGTCGGGGCTTGCCATTCCTCCACATTCTTAACCTTGGCGGGGTCAACAGCAATTCCTCCTGCCGACACAATGTGTCCGAGGAATCCTACTTCCTTTAACCAGAACTCACATTTGCTAAACTTGGCATACAATTGATGCTCCCTAAGGGTTTCAAGGATGGTCCTTAGGTGTAGCTCATGTTCTTCTTCTGATTTGGAATAGATCAGAATGTGTAACATCCCAAATTTCATGAAATACAAAATCATGTATTGCTTCATATCATCATAGCATGTTGTCTCACACCAAAATTTTCAAATCAAAACCCAATTTGAAACCATATTTAAACCCCACTTTATATATCATATATGGGGCATGGTTTTATTTTTATTTTCAAAGGACCAAAGTGTTTTTGAGTGAACAGATGTGTTTGACACACTTTTCAATGCTAGGATCACAGTACAAAAATTTGGAAAAGGTTTGAATTCAAACAGATTAGAATTAGGGTTTTAAAACCATTCCTGAAAATCAAATTGGAAAAGAAAAAGGTTAAAAAATCATGTGTTGCCTATTCGGCCCAACACCACATCTGGCCCAACAAGCCCACCCGGGGTTCTCTCCCTGTCCTACTTCTCTCACCCGTTCAAACCAGACTCCGCAGTTGCTGCCATTGGGCCCAATGCCACATCACCCTTCGTCCCCAAACCTCGCACCCGCAGACGACGTCGTCGTCGCCCGTTTCTCCCCTTCACTGCCGCGAATGAATTCACTTAAATTCCATTAAATCGCCATGCAATTTCTGCCCCTGCTCTGTCTACTTAAGCACCACCTCACCGCGGTCATTTCCCCTCACCCAACCCCCACTTAGCGCCCCCAGGCTGCCAGTATTCGAACTTGCACCACCGCTGCCTAATGAACGTCGGCGAGTAATTACGGTGAGTTTCGTCCACCCCTCCCCCTCTGGTTGATGTGAACTTGTTCGCCATACTCTTGTGATCCTTATGACACCCCTGGTTTGTCCTATATACCCCCCCAGGTCGCCGTCCCCATCAACCGATGCGAGCACCTGAGGCACCAACCAACTCTGGCGAGCGATTCTGGTAAAATCCGCACGCCCCTTCCCTTCTAGTTCAAACCATTCTGTGCACCGTGACTTTGCGCAGCCACTGATGCCAGTCATTTACCCTATGGTGACCTAGGTCGTCGCCGTTGTCTCCGCCAGCAACCACCCGATGCCAGTAAGGTTTCCGACGAGCTCCCACGGCCGCAGCAGCATGCCCCTGTCCAAACCAAGACCACCTTGAGCTTCCTCGCACCCACGACGCTGGTAAGCATCGGCACTACCCCTAGCCCCATCTAGATTCGCGGGAACATCACCGGCAGTAGCGCCGCCGCCGCCAGCGCCATCAGCACCGCTCGCTTTTGGTCAGTTGGATCTGGCCCGTTAGATTTAGATCTGGCAGTTAAGATTAGATTTAGACCGAAGGGGTAAGTTTTGATCTGGCGTTGGATCTAACTTGATCCAACGTCTCGGAAACGTGATCCGTGCGAAGCGGTACGGGCCAATAGAAACACGTCACGTGTCTGGCTGTTTGATTTAAAATTTGTTTTTGAATCTATTAGTTGATTTAACTTGTACAATTCATAAATTTAGTTATGTTTGTCCAAAATTTGCAAATAATATATCATTGGATTCAGAAAATTAAGCCCTACACTTCTATGGCCTTGTTTTAGTATTTTTCTTCTGAAAAATAGGATTATTTACAGAACCATTTGTAGGCCTATTTTGCATATAAAAATTATTTGGAAAATGTTTTTAAAGTAAAATTGAGTTTATTTAGACTATAGAAAGTGTTCTTTGGGTTCAGTACTATTTTATTTGACTTGTTTGTTGTAGAAAATCATTCCATTGCATTTGCATGCATTCATATGTATTTTTGTTTGAATTATTGAATGTGAATTTGGTGTTATGATTTTATGTGTAGATTTTGGTGATTGTGGTGATTGTGATTGTGAGGACTGTTGCTACTCTCCCAACTATCAAGGCAAGTGATGCTTAATACTTTTTGTCCTATTATTTTGACTCTGCACTAGTGATATTTTGAGTAGGACTTGCATGGAATTTTCTAAGTATATATACTATGCTATGCCTTGGGAAATCCTAGTAGTTGTAGTTTCAGTAGATTTTTCCCTAAGTTAAGAAAACTTGTTATGTTATCATGCTTAGCCTAGCTAGTAGAAAACAAGGGTGGAATATTCATGCTATGAAATTTTGCTAAGTCTTTGACTTGTGTTTTTGATTAATAAAACAACTATGTGAATGAATCACCTGGGTGGAATGGTAAGGTTGGTTTATGTTGAGTGGTTACACAAGGCCCATGTTTATGGTTTACCTTGTGTATCACACTTGTGGATTGCCACCCAGGAACAAACGGATTTGAAATATTTAGTGTTGAGAAGCTTCCAGTGCAACCACATGGCATATGGGCTCTGCCTTGACCAAATAGGTTGCAAGAACTTAGGCAGATGGACAGTTGGTGGTAGGGTGATAGGATGGAACACGTCCATGGTGGTCTAAGGGAATGCTTCTGAAAAGTCTCGTCTCGATGCATGTCGAGTATTGTGGGGAAAGTGCACCACCTCTCGAGATGGTAAAACCTAAGTACTTAGCCGTGTCCCCGGCAACGGACAATTTGAGCATCAAAGACATTGAAGCAATCAAGGATCTCCTCATCCCAATTTCGCTAAGTTAAAACTTGTGGTTGAACATGGGTAAAGGTTCACCAATTAATGTCTATTGGTGGTTCCTTGAGTGTTTTTGTCAAACAAAAACTTAGTGTTTTCAACTAATAAGTCAAAACCTTATTTTGAGCAAAGCAAGCCTAAGCTACACTTAGCCAAATTCATATAGTTATTAGATACTACTATTCTACTATGGTATCACTTGCTAATACAATTCCAAATGTATTGACTCACTGTGGCTGTAACTTATGATGTTGTAGGTTACTCTGATGGAGACTAGGGTTGTGAGTCTACACTCAACATGTTTGCTTGTGGAATATGAAGACAAAGACTTAAAGTTATTTACTTTATGTTATGAACTCCATGTACTATCCTTGGGCTATTGAGTTGTAAACACTATGTTATCTCTAGAATGACGATGTAATAACGACCTTTGTATCAGTGTACTTCATCTTAAACTGTGGATGCTAGCTTTTGATCCAGGGACTAGCATTGCAATCATAGGGTCATTTACCTTAAATGGTGGGATCTTACAGATGGTATCAGAGCATTGTGTTGCCTGTAGGATTAAGACCCTAAGATGGATTAGACTAAGGAAACCACTAGGAAGAAAATGCAACTCTTTGCAAAAATTCCACACTTGTGTTTTTCTTCTCGTAAACCTCTCATAATCTTCTTTCTCATCTCTATTTGTAGATGGCCTCCATCAACGAAGCCGTCAAGAAGGGACCACTCATGACCATGACTTTAGAATGTGAGACGGAGTTTCCCAAGGCACTCAAAAACCTCATGGTTAGCTTGTGAATACATGGTGAGGCCGTGTACAAGGAATTTCCAGTGATGGATGAAGGATAAGAATATTGGTGGGTGCAACTCCACTTGTACAAAAACAAGGGAGATAACCACAAAGAGCCGGTATTTTGCATGGTCACCAACTCAGAAATGTATATGTCATTCTTTGACTCTGCAAGAAATGTAGCTTGGAATACTATCAAGGAGCTTGGTGAAAGACCCAAGTGTAGAATGCTCAACACTCAAAATGACCTTAGAGAGGAGAAGAAATATACCCAAGACTTAGAGACCTGTTGGGGATATGCTATATGGGTATCCTTATAGCATGTCTCTTATCCGGCTAACCCGGGTGGCCCATAGTCGGTAGCATGGCCTATAGCCTGTTGGGCGGCCTAGTTAGATGGATCCAGAAGGGAGGCCCATGCCGGATAAAGGAAGGCTACGGTGGAGTCACCAGCGCACCCGGAGCCTTGGAGTGCAAGATACACAAGACTAGTGATAGACGGTGTAGGACTCTATAACCTATCCGGCTAGGACTTTTCCCTGTAACCCTAGGACCTGACGACTATATAAGTCGGGCCTATGGGAGCCTTTATGGCACGATAACTTAGACAACTTCAGACAACCTCGCACAGCGAACCTATCTCTGTAACTCGGCGTATTGCCCTTATAGTGATTTATAGCAGGAGTAGGATTCCGCCACCATTGTGGGATCTGAACCTGGGTAAGTTGTGTTACCTCGTACCCGTCAACCGTCCGCCTTACCCCACGTCTCTAAACACGCACTGTGAGGACCCCTCCATGGTGTACTCGTCGGCAATACCATGACAGTTGGTGCCCACCGTGGGGCAAGAGGCGCTTCAGGCTCTTCAGCGGGCGAGGACCAAGATCTTCGCGGGAATCGGCGAAACTGTAGCCATTGGACGCATTCTCTTCTCCGGCAACGTTCCGATCGTCCCTCCTGACGAGTTCTGGATCCTGACAAAGACAAACCCTACGCGGTGTTCGATCGTTCCTATTGGAGACATCCACCTCTTCATCGGCGAAACCGACTCAGGAACTAGTTCCCTGGGAGTCGGAGGAGCATCAAGACCCGCACGGACCGCCTACGGGCCGGATACGTCCATGGAAGGATCGATGTCGGATCTCTCTTCGGAGTTTGCCGACAAAGATCGGAAAGCATCAAGACCCGCATAGACCGCCTACGGGCTGGATACGTTCGCGGAAGGATCGATGTCGGATCTCTCTTCGGAGCTTGCCGACAAAGATCCGAAAAATTCAAGGCCCACCCAAACCGCCCCTGTGCAGGATATAAAGGTGGAAGATCACTGCAAATCCGTCGGCCTCGTCCGTGCGTCTAGACAGCAGAGATCCAAGTTCGTCGGTGTGGTTACCATCTTCGATCTGGCGCGCTGCGTTCAGAGAGAGGGCGAAACCCCCCGCGACTACCTGGCCAGGTGGCTCCGTATACGAGCCGATCTGGCCCACTACCCCAATGATGATGCTATCTATCACTTTGTGGAATGATGGGGATATGCCTACCGGGGTATACTCAGCAGGACGTTTCCTACTGGCCCAGGCGCCAGCGAGTGGGCCTGCAGGACGGCGACTAGATCAAGATCTGGCGTGGACTCAAGCGACTAGAAGCTGAATGCCCATAAGCGTAGATAGGCCCAGTCGGATTAGGCCATAGGATCACCGAATCCTTAACTGATTCGGTTGAGATCTGTAAACCTTAGGGAGGTGAGTCTATATAAACCTCCCTAGAGGGCGCATAGAGGATACGTTCCATCATACACCCAAGTGACTCGCCGCCTAGCCGTCGAGCTCGCCCCATTGTACTCTCACCACAATACAATCTAGCAGGAGTAGGTCTTTACCCTCCGGGGGGCCGAACCTGGGTAAACCCTTGTGTCTCAGCCCTCATCTCGCACCGCAGATGGCTGGCCGCCCTTGACCCATGTTCTACTACTCGCTGCCGATTGCAGCATCTGCCATGGTCATTCCCACGACAGTGGTGCCCACCGTGGAGCCTCGCCGGTCAGGCCGGTGTTCTGCAGCGAGATCCAATCTGCCCATCAACGAGTCGATCGCCACCGGTCGCATGATCGTGATCGGCGAGATGCTCCAGATCTTGCCGAGCAGCTACGTCCCGGCGGCGCGACACGTCACGCATAGCATGATCCTGCCGGTCGGCACGATCAGCCTCTTCGTCAGCCTCACCGATGTCATCGTCTCGGAGGACTCGGCTCACATCCGTGAGTCGCCGCCACGCGACCGGATCTCTGAGAGTCAGGTCCGCACGATCCACCACCTCGCCTCCGAGTACGACTCGGCCCACAGCAACGTGGCTGAAACCACCGCAGCCGCGAAAGACGCGGCCCTCAACGATGACGCCGACTCGGCGACCCCGGCGTCACTCGCTGGATCCATTGTCGCCGCGTCACCCGCGGGCTCCATCACCCAGGTCTCCAACGTCGGAGACTTCGAGGATCCCTCTATCCTTGGGATCTTCGACTTCGATTCCGGGTCGGAGAACTCCGCCGACCTCCGCGACGGAACCGGCCGCCACGCCGCGACCTACATGGCGACTGGCGCCGACCCACCGGAGGATCCATTCTCCACTCCGATCCCTCCCAATGCGACGGCAACGGAGGTCGAGGAACTCCGCCTGAAGCTAGCGGAAGCAGTCCGCAAGGAACAAGCCGAGCGCGAAAAATTTCGCCTCGAGAAGGTGACAGCACAGGAGTTGTCGCGCTACCACCAGCTCCGAATCAGGTCGCACCTGAACCCCACCGTCCAGGGGTGCGCCCTAAATTTCGACGACAAGAGCAACCCGACCCGCATGGCCGAGCGCGCGATCTGCGAGAACGCGCCACCAGGAGAAAGCGCTCGGCCCCTACCAGGGGCAACGGCCAATGGCGCCCTGCCACCACCCAACCGCGCACCCCCTAGGGACCAGCCAAGGATCGTGGTTTCCTCACGGGAACGAGACGCGAACGGCCTCCCGCTGTTCTCTACCCCGATGGACAACCTCGTTGCGGGCCGAGCAGCAGTCGACAACATCGCGACCACTGGTGATGGCGCCCTGCAGATCCAGTACGCCAAGGCCTTTCTCGCAAAAGCGATCGAGCAACAAAACGCAGGCGTCGACTCACAGGGTCGGATGTACTCGCGTTCATCGGGCAATAGAGCGGCCTCAAGCGGCCGCCCCATGGTGGCAAACACCCTCAACTGCCCGCCACCCGAACCACTATAGCTCCAACACCGACCCGCGAACGCGGAACTCTCCACCAACGACCCCTGGCCGGCGACCAACTTCGTCGCCGCCAACGGTCCACCCATCGACGCCCGCACCCACATCATCAACAACCAGAGCTAGCGCGCACGCTAGCCCGACGACCTGCGGCATATCCTCACCAACCGCCGCGACGGTGATCCGAGGGGGTCGCTAAGCCGACTCGGGCCCCGATGCTTTGGACCAATGATCCGAGGCGAGAGATACCCGGCGAACTTCAAAGCGCCGAAGGAAATAGAGAAGTACGACCCCTCGTACGATCCCTCCGTGTGGCTGGATACCTACCTCATGGCGATGGGGATCGCCGGCCACACCGATCTACTAGCCGCCCGCTACCTTCCCCTGATGATGGAGGGGGCGTGCAGGCAGTGGATTAACACTCTTCCCGCGGATAGCATCGACTCCTGGGAAGAGATGCGCGACACCTTCGTCAGGCACTTCGAGGGTTCATACACCCGCGCCACCACGATCGAGGACCTGGAACGGTGCGTCCAGGGACCTCGCGAGTCGACCTGGAGCTGGGTCCAACGGTGGTAAGATATGTGGTAAAACGCGGTCGGCATCCACCCAGACACCGCGATCCACTGCTTCAAGACCTCGTGCCGCTACGAGCCCCTGGTCGCCAAGCTCAAACGAGCATACCGCACACTCGACAACATACCGGATCTCCTGGAGATCGCAAAAAGGTACGCGGAGGAAGACCCAAACCAAGAAAACGACGACGAGTCAGGAGGACAACGCTGCACGAGCGGCCACGACAATGGGAGAAGACCCGATCTACGCTACAGCAAAACTCGCCTCACCGGAAAGCGCCGCAGTGACGGACGAGTCGACTTCGTCGCCAATGCTGGATATGCGTAGCACGAATCCAAGAGCTTCCACCGCGACGAGGGACAACGCCGTGACGGTGGCAACTACAAGGCGAAGCCGAGGTTCGACCCCGCGGCCCTTCTTAACCAACCTTTTGTATTTCACAGCAGGGAAGGAAAGCCCGCCATGCACACGACCACCGACTGCCACTCTCTCAAGGAGATCGAGAAGGCACGGCGCGCGCGGGAAGACCCCGACAACAACCCGCCAAACAGCGGAAAATTTGGCAGCATCGCCGGCTCGCTCCACACCTTCACAGGCTTCAACACGAAGCGCGAGAAGAAGGTCATCGCCCGCACTGTCGCCGTCAACGCGGTGGCCCAGGTGGACATCCCCTAGTTCCTCAACTGGTCCGAGCAACCAATCACTTGGAGCCGCCAGGACCACTCACCACGGATCGAGTACCCAGGCCGAGTGGCCCTGGTGGTCAAGCCCAAGGTGGGCGACTACTAGCTCCCTAAAACATTGATGGACGGCGGCAGCTCCATCAACATCCTGTACCTGGACACCTTCAGGCGACTGCAGCTCCCGCAGTCGATGATCGAGACGACCTACACCATGTTCCACGGCATTGTCCCCGGTCGGAAGGTGTACCCGATCGGCAAGGTGACGCTGCCAGTCACCATCGGCACACCGGCAAGCTTCCGCACCGAGCGGATCGTCTTCGAGCTGGTGCCCTTCGACAGCCCCTACCACTGCGTCCTGGGGCGCCAGGCGTTCGCCAAGTTCATGGCAGCGCCCCACTACGCATACAACACGATGAAGCTACCCGGGCCGTGCGGCATCATCACCATCCACGGCGACCCCGACATGGCCGCCGAGTGCGAGGCCAAAGGAGCCGAACTCGCCGACGCCGTCATCGCGATGGACTGGACCATGGCACGCTTCTCCGACATTCTCTAAGACGACAGCAGGCGTCAGGACACCTTACCTTCGAAGGCATGGTGAACACCGTCAACAACTACGCGGAGGCTGAAGCGGTAGCTCAGACAGCGCTTGCGCTCATTGACGGAGCCCCTCCGATTCAGCCACCGCCACCACCGCCTCCGGCCGCCATCGTCGTAGCAGCACCACCACCTCCAGTCATCGTCGAGGCCATTGCACCTCCACCGCCCGTCATCGAGGAAGTCCTGGCACCCTCTGACTCTGTCATTGACGCGCTTTATGCTGACTTTAGTGCAGATTCAGAGGAGATAGACTTCAGTCCAGAAGAGCTAGACTCCACTATGCAGGCGATGGAGGAGGAGTACTCGCGCGACGAGCAAGCCAACAACACCGTCACATCTCGAGGGGTGTTCGTCACCATTGGGACGGCGATGGACGAAGATCAACCCGGGCAAGCTCTGCCTACAGCGCTGGACAAGGGGAAGGGGCCACTTATTGCTGCTGACATTGATTGCGCAAAAGTTATGCCTCCCCCGCCTAACCCAGTGCAGCAGCCGCAGGAACTCGGCACCGGTCCGAGCAACAATAACACCGCAAACTTGCCGCCTCCAGAATCCACGTCGGCAGCAGCCCATGTTACTCCAGCTGATAGAGTGATGTACGGCAATCTCCTTGTCGAGCCACTAACCGTTGCTCATATCCGGAACGTGACCTAGCTTGACAAGAAGCGCTAGCAGCTGCTCGAGGAGGCGCAAGCCATCGCGGAGCAAGGCGCTAAACTAGATCGAGATCTGGTCAATGCGCAGAAGTCCATAGAGAAAGCTAGAGCAATGGAGGCCGAGTACAAGACTTTGCTATAGCAGCAGAAGGCTAAGAAAGCTCCAGCTCGCATCATCAACGATCCTGGTGTACGGCGCAACCTAGGATGGGCTCCCTCGAAGTCGGCACAGGCCAAGCCATACATTGACAGTGAAGGCTAGCATGTGATGCCCACCCCACTCCTTAACCTCGTTGTCACCAAGACCCTTCTGGAGCAGGATAGATCGCCTGAGGCAGTAGAACAGGTCTATGACCTAGTGGCCAAGGCGGTGAAGCAGCGGGAAAAGGCCACCTCTCAGAGGCTTGAGTCTGACCCAGCACTCTGCCGATCTAGCCAGTATAAACCGCCAAGGGACAAATCTCCTCAGGATGTCGGGTCTCGGACGGGTTCATCAGAACGAAGACGGAGGGATGCACGCAACAGGAAGGATGCTATCCCCATATCCTCCGACCATGGAGAAAAAGCCCGACCTCGTCGCCCATCGCCACCGCTCCGATCCCCCCGACGTCAGAAAGACTACAAGGCTCACCATCGTACGGATATGCCTCCACCAAAGCAGTGCGACATCGTCATCCGCGAAAACGCGGCGCAGACCCGTCATGATGGAGAGCACAGCCAAGGACACAAGAGCAGGTCACATCACGACCCTCCGCGTACGACAAGCAACCGTGACAGGCGTGAGGCGTCGCAGGAGGGTAACAGCAAGAAGAAGAACCCGGAGCAGGTCACACCGCCACCTCCGCCTTCGTCGCCGCCAAGCAGTCACCATGGCGGAAGAGGCCCGCGTCTTTCACGCAGCCCATCCCCCGTTGACAAAAAGAAGAAGAACCCGGAGCCATACGATGCATGTTCGCGGATCGATAAGATCCACGAGGCCCGGGAAGGACCATACCTAGTACCATGTTGCTTTGGACCTGCAATACGGTCCGCAACTTACCCCAAAGGTTTCCGGATTGACAAGACCATCAAGCCCTATGACGGCACCGCCAAGCCAGCCACATGGTTGCAGGACTACGACAACACGGTGGAGATTGCCAGAGGCAACCCCAACGTCGCCGTCAAGTACCTCCCATTAATGTTGGCGGGCACGACCCGTCAATGGATCGACGACTTGCCAGAGAAATCTATCTACAACTGGCTGGACAGGCAAGAAGCGTTCACCAAGAACTTTGAGGGTAAATACAAGCGTCACTGCACTGTGGGCGATCTACAGCGGTGCGTGCAAGAAAAAGACGAGACATCTCGCGCCTACCTCTCCCGATGGCTGGATATGAAGAATTCCTGCGCAGGAGTGCACGCTCAGACCCCATGGCCGCCTTCATCGATGGGTTGGAAAGGGGCACGTTACTTCGACATAAGCTGAAGTGCTTACAGGATAATCACCAGCTTGACTTGAATCAGATGATTCAGTTAGCTAGTGAGTTCGCAGCTGCCGACGATGATGCTCGTGGCTCTTTGCCGGCAACGGCCGTTCCAACCCAAGCTCGGAGGAACAGCAATACAAAGCGGAAAATCGCTCTAGAAGAAAAGCAATCTACCAACATGGTCGCTATGACTTTTGCAGGACGAGGAGAAGGCGGACAACGTGGCCGAGGAAGGGGAGTTGGCCGTGGGCAGCAACAAGGAAGTGAAACCACCTCGGCGCCGCTCCGCGTTCCCCAAACCTACAAGGAGTACCACGATATGCCAAGCCTCGTACACCTCGACGCCAACGGCAAGGCCACCCATACCAATCGACACTGCAAGTTCGTCAACAACCTCAAGGAAGACTCGGAGTCCGGCTACAAGCAAAGTCGGAAGAATAGACCGCGAGGTAAGGGCAAAGGGAAGAAGAAGGAGGAGGAGTCCAAGGATTCAAGTGACATGGACGAAGACGTTGATCCCAAGCACGCCGCCAAGAGCGACGATAAGGGCAAGAACCCCTTCGCAAAGAAGGCTCCAGTCTACCACACTTTCCTTGGCACCCCCACCGTCCGACAACAGAAGACCTCT
Source organism: Avena sativa (assembly GCA_916181665.1). Lineage (NCBI taxonomy): Eukaryota > Viridiplantae > Streptophyta > Magnoliopsida > Poales > Poaceae > Avena > Avena sativa. The sequence continues at coordinate 429,640,793 of OV702293.1, forward strand.
TTGAGGATCCTGATGGCCACTCTCCCTCCAGTCCCCCAGTACCTATGCTGGTCGGAAGTTCCAATAACTTGGGACAGGAAGGACCACCCAGACCTTGTGCCCACGGAGAACCAGTACGCCATGGTCATCAACCCCTTGATTGACGGCGTGGAGTTCACCAAGTGCATGGTGGATAGTGGAAGCAGCATCAACATCATGTACCTGGATACACTGCATAAGATGAACTTGACGGAGGCAAACCTAAGGCGGACCAACACCATCTTCCACAGCGTAGTTCCTGGTCGGGAGGCTCGGTCCCTTAGGTGCATTACACTTCGGGTTGCCTTTGGCGATGTTAATAATTACCGCCAAGAGCGCATGACCTTCGAGGTAGTCCCCTTCAAGAGCGTGTACCACGTCATATTCGGCCGCGACATATTCCACACGTTCATGGCCAAGTCATGCTTCGTCTACAATAAACTCAAGATACCCGGACCAAATGGTGTCATCACCGTATCCGGAAGATTTACCAAGGCAAGGGACTGCAAGATCAATGAAGCAGCCATTGCAGAAGTTGTCCTCTACAGCGAAGAATTCAAAGAGATCCAGAGCAAGGTCAATGACTCAGAGATCTCCGACTCCGCTCCTGCGTTCAAGGCCACCATCGAAACCAAGCCGGTGGAACTTGTGGTAGGAGATGCCTCCAAGACCGTCGCCATTGGGACGAACCTGGATCCCAAATAGGAAAGCGCGCTCGTCGAGTTCCTTCGTGAGAATAGGGACATCTTTGCCTGGCAACCTGCCGACATGAAAGGTGTACCTAGGGAACTTGCCGAGCACAGCTTAAACATTGATCCAAAATGCAAACCAGTGAAACAAACTCTACGATGCTTCGGAGATGAGAAGAGACGCGTCATTGGCAAAGAGATAGCTAGGTTACTTAAGGCTAGGTTTATCCGAGAAGTCCTTCACACCTGATGGGTGGCCAATCATGTACTTGTCCCCAAAAAGGGAACCAATGAATTAAGAATGTGCGTTGATTACACCGGCTTAAACAAAGCATGTCCCAAAGATCCGTTTGCTCTACCTCGCATTGACCAAGTCATTGACTCGACGGCTGGCTCGGAACTTTTGTGTTTTCTTGATGCATACTCAGGATACCACCAGATCAAGATGAGGAAGTCGTACCAATTGGCCACTTCGTTCACTACCCCATACGACACGTTTTGCTATGATGCCCTTTGGGCTAAAAAACGCAGGTGCTACCTACCAGCGGACAATGCAATGTTGCCTTCACAACCAAATTGGTCAGAACGTTCACGCCTATGTGGACGATATCGCGGTGATGTCTAAAAAATCAAACGACTTAATCTCCGACTTAAAAGAAACCTTCGACAATCTCCGGAAATACAACATGATGCTCAACCCTAAGAAGTGCGTCTTCGGGGTTCCAGCCGACTAATTGTTGGGCTTCATCGTTTACCAGCGCGAAATCGAGGTCAACCCGGATAAACTCAAGGCCATCTTAAACACAAACCGTCCGACATGCCTAAAGGACATTCAACGACTAACAGGTTGTGTTGCAGCAGTTAGTCGGTTCGTCAGCCGACGTGGAGAGAAGGCTTTGCCGCTGTACAAGTTGCTGAAGAAGGCGGACAAATTCACGTGGACGGACGAACCAGATGCAGCATTGAAGCAGCTCAAGGAGATTCTTTCCTCAACGCCCATCCTTGCAGCACCTGAGCCTGGAGAGCCCCTGTTAATTTACATGGCGGCAACCAACCGGGTTATCAGCATCGTCGTCGTGGTAGAGCGGAAGGAACCAGGCTATGAGCACGGAGTTCAACGACCAGTTTACTACATAAGCAAGGTCTTGACAGAGTCCAAGCAGCGTTACCCGCACTACCAAAATATAGCTTATGGAGTATTCCTTGCTTCTCGGAAGCTGAGGCATTACTTTCAGGAGCACCCAATCACAGTGGTGAGCAAGACTCCACTGTCCGACATTATCAATAACAGCGACGCTACAGGAAGGCTCACGAAGTGGGGCATTGAACTTGCCGCCTTCGAGATCACCTACAAGAGACGCGACGCTATCAAGTCACAAGCCTTGGCGGATTTTGTTGCAGATTGGACAGAGATGCCAGATGTTACTCTGGTGCCGGAACCAGAATATTGGGTGATGCACTTTGACGGATCAAGGCTGCTCAACGACTCGGGGGCTGGTGTATTGCTACAGTCACCAACAGGAGACAAGCTACACTACGTTCTGCAAATCCACTTCGAGGCTACAAACAACATGGCGGAGTATGAAGCACTCATTCATGGACTACGTGTAGCCAAGGATATTGGCATCAAGCGTATAGTTTGTTGTGGAGATTCTGACTTGGTTGCCCAGCAGGTGGCTGGCACCTGGAATGCGCGGAACCCTATGATGGCGGCATATCGAGACGAAGTGGACGAGATAGCCAAGAGCTTCTTGGGCTACGAAGTCAAGTATGTGCCTATGGAGCAAAATGAGGCAGCTGATCTGTTGTCCAAGCATGGGTCAGGGCTCAAGCGAATTCCGCCAGGAGTTTTCCTAGAGCATCTGCGCACACCATCCGTGAAGGGAGCCAACATCGACAACCCGGACATAGCTGACTCTTTCATCAACATGGTGACTAAGGTCCCGCCAGCTTGGACAAAACCGTTCATGGAATATCTCGAACACGGAACTTTGCCCGACGACAAAGTCGAAAGACGACAAATAGTACGATGAGCAAAGGGTTATACCATAATCAATGGGCAACTCTATAAAAGGAGCACTACTGGTGTATACCTAAAATGTGTTTCCCCAGCTAGAAGGTATGGAAATCCTGCACGAAATCCATCTCGGAGATTGCGGGCATCACGCCGCTCCCTGATCGTTGGTCGCGAAAGCCTTCTGGCAAGGATTCTACTGGCTGACCGCGAAGGCGGACACCGACAAGCTAGTTGAGACATGCACAGGATGCCAGTATTATGCCCGATAACCACATGTTCCTGCTGAAGAATTGCGAACAATACCAATAACTTGGCCGTTTGCAGTCTGGGGGCTAGACATGGTGGGACCGTTACAGACGGCACCTTGTGGGTTTACACATCTGCTTGTAGCAGTTGACAAATTCACCAAATGGATAGAAGCTAAACCCATTAGAAAGCTTGATGGGGCAACTGCCCTCGGGTTTGTCCGAGATCTAGTGGTGAGATTTGGTCTCCCACATAGCATTATGACCGACAACGGCAGCAACTTGTCACTCGGAGAATTGGAGGCTTATTGCTGGGAGAAAGGCATCCGACTTGACCTTGCATCTGTGGCACACCCACAATCCAATGGTCAGGTTGAGCGAGCCAATAAACTAATTCTGCAGGGAATCAAGCCACGTCTTGAGGCACCGCTGCATAGAGCAGCTAGAGCCTGGGTGTAAGAATTGCCATCTGTGTTGTGGAGTTTACGAACTACACCCAACAGATCCACCAGCTACACCCCTTATTTCATGGTATATGGAGCAGAAGCCATCTTGCCTTCCGACATCCTCCATGATGCACCAAGAGTTGCCGCCTACGACGAGGATGACGCTGAAGAATCCAGACGCCTATATGTGGACCTTCTCGAGGAGGAGCGAGTTTTGGCATGCCAAAGATCCGCCATCTACCAGCAGAAGCTACGCAGCTACCATAATCGCCGCGTTCGGCATCGCTCGTTTAAAGAGGGGGATTTGGTGCTCCGACTTAAGCAGAAGAAGTCACACAAATTATCCCCGCCATGGAAAGGACCATTCATCATAAGCAAGGCACTACTCAATGGGTCTTACTACCTTGTTGACAATCTTGAACTAAAGGATAGACCCAACGAGGATCATAAGCGTAAGCGACATGACCCAAATGATGACTACCTGGAGCTCGATCGGCCATGGAACATAGCACAGCTACGTCCTTTTTACACTTAGCATTTTTTATCTAATTGTGTACATCTTATATGATCAATGAAATAAAGCTCTTTGGTTCACTCATATTTCTGAGTCTTTTACCTCCTTTAGTGTTCATTTTTGGATCATGTAAAACCTTTATGCATAAGTATTGCGTTTGCACTTGTGAAAATTCTGCCTACGGGCGTTAGCTTAAGTTTTCTGGTCTACACGTTCTTTGTCGTTTTTATGTGGATTCTGGAGTAGTGACTTTCGGCACTGGTTGTCGGCGATTTTGTGCTCGGGTTATTGACGCTGCCATTGGGCATCATCACCTAAGCACATGGTTCCGACAACGAGTCTTCCGACTCACGAAAAGTCAAGCATAAGAACCAAAGTAATGGATAAGCCAGCACTTGCTTAAAAAAATATATACATGCGGGAAATTAGTTCTTAAGTAGCAGGACACAACAACCATTGTTTTCCGCCTTAAGTTACATCGCCAAGTTTTTTCGCGCATACACCAAAGGTGAAACAAATATTACATAGTGTTTTTTCATTCTTTGGGCGCAGGAGACTTGGAAGCAGCATCGTTACCAGCCGGAGAATCACCCTCAACGTCGGCACTATGATGAGACTCGAAGGAATCTTGGTTGACGCTGTCGATGGTGTTCATGGGCACGAAGACGTCGATGTCCACTAACTCGGCAACCCTGGTGTCGTAACCCGCGAGTGATGACAAGATGGCTTTGTGATCAATCTCTTTGCCGTCATTGTCAATGTCGGGGATACCAGAGGTCACCGTGTCGATGTCGGCACCTTCGTAGTGTGCCTTCACCATTGAAAGTGCCATCCTTGCGCCAGCCCGTGCACATGAAGCTTTCCAGCTTTTGACACGCTCGGGGGCTCGACGCGGAATCTCCGAGTACTTCGTCACGGAGTCCGAGGCCTTGATGTAAATCTGGAGGGGCTTGGCAATCTCTTTGGCCTGGGTGATGGCGGTGTTGATGAAGTTGCCGGTAAGAACCATGCATTCCTTGTACGAAGAAGGCGAGCGGGTTAAACCCATAGGAGCTGCAAATTCCGACAAGGAGCGCATGAGTTCAATAAACTCTAAAGTATCCAGACTACATAAATACAAGGCGGAGGAAACTTACTGAAGATGCTGGCCTTAGCCTGCCAGAGGGTGTCCGCCAGGGATTCCTTCTCTTGTTGGAGGAGCTTAAACGCCTCGCTGTGGCGTTGGTTTTGCTCATCAGCAGCTTGCTTCTGATCTTTTAAGATCGCAAGCTCCTCCTTCAAGCGATTGATTTCCACGGAGGCGGAATCCTGCAGGGCCTTCATGGAATCCTCATGCATCTTCAGCATCTCTTTTCTCTCCTTCTTAAGGATTTTGTTCTCGCTGTCCAGCTGCTGGATGTGCTTGGACTGCTCGACAATATCCTTGGCCTTGGCGACATGTTCTGCAAGTCGGAGAAAACAAAGTACACAGTGAGTACTCGGAGATTGTGGGCACAAAAACAAGACGGAAATACGCAAAAAGAAAACAGACTCTTGTTTTTGATGATCTGTTCCTTCAAGATGGCAGTTTTACCCTTTTCGGCTTCAAGATCTGCGTGCATCTTCTGGTACTTGTCGTTGGCCATGCCCCTCCGAGCATTCTCGTTCTGTGGAAAAAAGTACAAAGTTAAACCGTTGTTTGGCCTGCTTGGAGAATCTAGTCGGAGACTTTCCACCTAGACGCTCGGGGGCTACAGCGAGAGTCTTTAACTTAACAATATGCTTAGCTTTTCTTTAAGCATCTAGTCGGAGCTAATTCAGTTCTTGATTAGAAGCTTGGGGGCTACAGTATAAAGTTTTTAACTCGGAATCTGCTTAGCTTTTCTTTAAGCATCTAGTCGGAACTAATTCAGTTACAACTAGAGGCTTGGGGGCTACAGTATTGAAATTTGTAAACACTACTTATGCTACTCTTAAAGCATCTAGTCGAATAATTCATTCCATCTAAATGCTTGGGGGCTACAGTGAGAGTTTTTTCTAACTTAGTCACTCTTAGAGCATATAGATGCAAAACCTATGGTTTTTTGTGTACATCCTCGGGGGCTACAGTGGGATACTCATATGAAATGCAAAAGGCAAAGTAAAACTTACAAGTGCAATAATCTTGAGGTTTATAGCGCTCTCGGCTAGCAGCTTGCCAAAGGAGATGTTATTTCCTTGCAAGATATCCGCTTGTCGGAGTAGCTCCTCAAGACCGCACGTCGGAGATGACGGTACTCCTCTAGGAACCAGAGTTGTGTTATTCAGCGTGAGCGCCGGGTAAACTATCTTCGGAAACTCGAAGGTTTCTGGGGAGCAGGGGCACCGCCTTCGGCAGAAGTACCAGCTTCCACCACCGCCTTGCCGCTACCGATGGCATCCTTAGCCGGAGCTTCAGCCATTTGTAGAGCAGTGCTCTCCTATGTCGCCTGCTCGCCGACAACAGCGAGTTCGGTAGAGGCGCCAGAATCCACTTCCATGGCGGAAGGGCCTGGTGCCTCCTTAGCTTGAGAGCTTGTCGGGGCAGAGGAGGGCTTGACGGCAGGGGTAGCAGGGGTGATGGCGGGGGAGGCATCGCGATGCAGCATGTCTTTGATATTTCTAGAAGCCCCCAAAGTTTTGGAGGTCTTCTTGAGGCTGGTCGTGGCTTTCTTCCTGAGACGTGCAAAATGCATAAGTACAAGAACAAGATAGATAAATAGACAATGTCGGAGAAATAGAAGCTTACACTAGGGGGGGCGCTTTGGCAAAAATCCCAGTGTCTTTTCTCTTTTCCGCCTCTAGGGCGGCGGTAGTCTTCTTGGAGGCTCCACCCTCCGTCTTCTTCTTCTTGCCTCCGTCGGCAGCGTCAGAGGTGGAGCTCTTCCGCTTTCGCGCCAACAGGACATCGTCGTCGGACACGACCGTGACTTCCTTCATCTTTGGATCGTAGATTTGGGCAGTCAGGTTGCCCTCATCTAGATCCCTAAGCTGTTAAGTGAGAAATCACCGTGTTACACAAGATGGTATTGGCAAGACGGAAAAACTGGAGCATATGTCGTACACGGAAAATAAATACCTAACTTTGGGCACTTGCCTTCTACGAACATGTCGTAGGTGATGGTGAAGCCACGCTTCTTGTCCTTCACCTTGACGATGACCTTTAGGCGGAGCTTAACGGAGTCGCTCGAGAAGTTATCCACGGAGATCCGGAGGGTATCCCTTCGATCACTGGTATACTCGTGCATGAACTTCGCGCGGTGTTGCTGAGGTTGGATTCGCCTGATGAACCAGCACATGGCTAGGTCCAAGCCGGCCAAACCCGTCTCTACGAACCATTTGATCTGCCTTATTGCGCGAGAAGCTTCGAGGTCTGAGGGAAGGGAGGCATGGGATCTCCATGTAGAAACTTCAGCGGCGGCTCCATCCACGAAGTCCGGGTACGTCACTTCTCGGCCCGCCAAAGGAATGTCGGGGCCGTAGAAGTACGTCCGCTGCCAGTTCTTGCAGGACTCGTGGCCGACGATGTCGGGGAACCGCCGGCCAGGTCGAATCTTGAAGCTTATGGTGCCGCAGTTCCTAAGCTCCTCCTTACTATGTCCGGCTTCACGTTTGACAATGAAGAAGTACACGAACAAGTCTAACCTAGGCCCTATCCCTAGTAACCCTCGCAAAGTGCCGTGAAGTTTCTAAGCACTAAGATGCTATTGGGGGAGAGGTTATGGGGTTGGACCTTGTAGTGGTTCAAGACGGAGAGGAAGAAGTGGGAGATGGGCAGGGAAACGCCGTGTACCAACTGAGCCTTGAGGTACACCTTTTCTCCGGCTTGGGGAGAAGGTGTCACCTCGCCGGCCGGCGCCGCCCCTCCATCATGGGGAGGTAGCCTTCGGCGACCATATCTTGGATGTCACGCTCGGTGATGTCCGAGACACACCAGTCACCCTTATGCGAGTCTGGCTCTTCTTCCAGTGGCTCTAGCGCCGCCAGATTTTGGTCACCGCCGGTGGATTCGATCACCGCCGATGCGGGGATGACCAAGCCCTCTGGGGGCACGACGACGGAGCTCGCCGGCTTCGCCGTGGCTTCGCTCGACGCCGCCATCGATGGGGAGGAGCTGCTGCTGGCCATGGAGTAATGGACGGATGCGACTGATGCAGATGGAAGCTAGGGTTTTCGAGGTTTCTCGCGGGGAGATCGAGGAGGCGTGCGGCTGGAGGAAGAAGACGACGCGAGAAGAATGGGGTAAAAAGTGAAAAATTCCCCACGGTTACTATTTATCATCCTCGGCGTCAAGATTCGTGTAGCTAATCGAACGGTTGCCGCGTAGATGACGTGTTCGCGAGCGTGCGTGGAAATTTCGCCACGTCTCCAGCCGCCACCAACGGTTTGTATCGCTCGCGCGGGAAAATTGGATAGGATTGTATTCTCTACATGTGTGAGTTACGAGGCGTCGCTAACCTAAGCTTACGTCGTCCTAGCTGACACGGGTAGATGAGCCGTCACATCAAAGATTCTGGCATGGACGGATTCAATCCGACTACAGAAGAGTGCGATGGAAGATTCAGCATTTCTCCGGCTTACAAATCGAAGACGGAGAAAACCTTGTAGGGTTCTTTGGGAGGACTACAAGATGTTGCTTGACAATCTGTCGACATCCATCTAGACGGAGCATTCCACGTGAAGAGGCAAGACGGTGCAAGATCTGGAGTTCTCCGGGGGCTACTGTTGGGGATATGCTATATGGGTATCCTTATAGCATGTCTCTTATCCGGCTAACCCGGGTGGCCCATAGTCGGTAGCATGGCCTATAGCCTGCTGGGCGGCCCAGTTAGATGGATCTAGAAGGGAGGTCCATGCCGGATAAAGGAAGGCTACGGTGGAGTCACCAGCGTACCCGGAGCCTTGGAGTGCAAGATACACAAGACTACTGATAGACGGTGTAGGACTCTGTAACCTGTCCGGCTAGGACTTTTCCCTGTAACCCTAGGACCTGACGACTATATAAGTCGGGCCTATAGGAGCCTTTAGGGCACGATAACTTAGACAACTTCAGACAACCTCGCACAGCGAACCTATCTCTGTAACTCGGCGTATTGCCCTTATAGTGATTTATAGCAGGAGTAGGATTCCGCCACCATTGTGGGATCTGAACCTGGGTAAGCTGTGTTACCTCGTACCCGTCAACCATCCGCCTTACCCCACGTCTCTAAACACGCACTGTGAGGACCCCTCCATGGCGTACTCGTCGGCAATACCACGACAAGACCTCCATAAAACGTCTAAGGGAAGATATCATAGAATTAGCATATGAGTGAGAACTGTGACGTACTCTGATAGTTGGACCACCACACTTGTCGTTTTCTCGCGTTAAATTTTTTTGATCATACCAACATATGTGGTATGGCAAGTTTTTGTCTAAGTTAGGTTTGAACCTTAGTGCTTGTGGTAGATTTTTGTATGCCATGACTTGTATCTTTTATTGTTGAATGTATGCTTTTTGACTTTTGTTTCACTATCCTATGTTTTCTCTTTACTTGTGTTGATTCTAATTTTCTCTATCCTATGCAATAGATGCCTAGCTTTGTTGTCATCACTGCTGAGGAGTTCAAGGAAACTCGTTTCAGTTCTCGTCTTGTGGAGCTCACCAGTGTGCTCAATCTCCCACTCCCTAGTATTAAGGCACTTCAGCTCATGAAGTTCGAGAGGAAGGATCTTTGGGGATTTAGAGTCTCGCAGCCTGGACGCCAGACGGAGCCACTCACCAAGGAGATTACCTTCAAGTTGATGCATGTTGACAAGGAGAAGGGACTAGACATAGTCATGCAGGAGCTACTTGGACGCCTCTGCGGACGTCACTCCACCGAGATCAGGGGCCTCTACTTCCACCCATTCGGGAGACGTGACGAGCAGGGAGACGCTATAGCGTATGATGACGCCACTAGAGAGACTATTGAGCCAGTGCGTCTGTATCTCCAGGACCGAGAGAGCCTCGTTAGACACCTCGACACTGATAGGACCAACATCATGCTTAGCAATGACGAGCTTCAGGTTAAGTTGAGAGAGAAGGACAATCTCTTCGCGGAGCAGGACGAGATGATCAAGGAGATGGAAGCTATAGATTCGAGAGCCAAGACAAGAGGTTCAAGAATCAAGAGAAGAGAGTGCATGATAGAAACAAGAAGATCAAGGACATGAGGGCCGAGATAGAGCTCAAGGATCTTGAGCTAGAGACTCAGTAGGGAGTGATAGAGAGGTTGCACTCGCATAAGAGAGCCCTCCGGGCAAAGTTCGAGGCTTTGACCACCAGCGTGGAGGAGTACAAGACATCCATGGAGACAGTCGGGCTTACTCTAGTGGACGAGGAGGTCGACATGGAGGAGTAGTGTTGACTACTTGGCTATATATTTATCTATCATCCTTTTATTTATCGAGTCACAATGACCATCCAACATGTGGATGGCTTTGCTAGTGTGTTTACTTTTCCAAAACTTGTTGTTTACATTGTTCAAACTCTAAGTTTATCGTGTGATTGATTATTTGTGATTGTTGCTATGTGATGTATTGTGCATGTTAGCATCTATGGGTTATATCTCATTACTTATCCTTATTGAAACCACAGATTCCTCCCCGTCGTGCCAATCCCAACCAAAACAACAATAACAACAATGGCAATGAGATGCAGCAGTTGATGACAGTTCAAACTCAGTTGATGCAGATGATGACCCAGTTCATGGCAAATCAGAATCAAAACAACAACAACAATAACAACAACAACCAAAACAACCCACCAGCCTTTGATATGCTTACAAGGTTTTTAAGGTTGAGGCCTGCCAAGTTCTCGGGAACCACTAATGCAATGGTAGCCAATGACTGGTTACGTTCCATGAACAAAGACTTGGTCACTGTGGGCTGCACTGATGAGGACAAAGTCAGATTTGTAGCACATCTGCTTGAAGGACCATCAGCCACATGGTGGGACAACTTCCAAATCACTACTCCTATTGAGGAAGTGACTTGGGAAATTTTTGAGGATGGATTCCGCACTGCCCATATCTCATCAGGAGTGATGGGATTAAAGAAGAAAGAGTTCCACAATCTTAAGCAACGTCACCGTAGTATGGCGGAATATATTGAGGAGTTCAACAATCTGGCACGCTATGCGCCGGATGATGTTGACACAGATTCCAAGAGGAAGGAGAAGTTCCTTGAGGGACTAAATGATGAGATGTGCATGCAGCTATCTGTTGCATATGTTCCAACTTATCAATCACTATGTGACAAAGCCACCATCTTGGAAAGCAAGATGAAGCAAGTTGAGAACAGGAAGAGGAAGCATCACTTTGACAAGCACAGCTCGGGATCATCTCACAAGCGTTCCCATGGTGATGATAGTGGAGGTTCTGGGTCCCACAAGCATGGGAAGTATAATAGCCACCACAACAGTAACCGTCACCATGACAACAAGCACCACCTCAGTCATGACAATGATAGATATAAGAACCACAAGAGTGGGCACAAGATCCATCACAGTGGGAATGGCGATGGAAATCAGCCTGCTAAAAGAGATATCAGTCAGGTTGAGTGCTTCAAGTGCAAGAAAACTAGGCACTATGCAAATGAATGCCCAGAAAAGAACGCTGATGGAGGCAACAAGCCAAACCCATTTCAGAAGGGTCAAGTGAACCACATCAATGTGGAGGAAATCTATGAGGAATCTGATGCTATGGTTGGTAAGTTCAAGCTTAATGTTTTTCCAGCACTTGTTCTTTTTATACCGGCGCATTGCATTCATTCATATCAAGAGCATTTGTTGATAAAAATGGACTTCCAACTAAAACTGGATGTCCTATGAAAGTAAGCACTCCAGGTGGAGAGATGATAGTAAATTTTGGATGTCATGATCTAGTGATAGAATTTGGAAAGTATAAGTTTCCAGTTAGTCTTACAATCCTAGATTCCCAAGGATTGGATGTAATTTTTGGCATGGATCGGATGACTAAGTATGAAGGAGTAATAGATTGTGCTAATCGTACTGTTACACTCATAACCCCGGATAAGAAACGGATTAGGTTCAAGTCTAACTTTGAATCTAAAGCGAGTAAGCTAAATTCTCTTAAGGGGGTTAGCATAGACAGTGTACCAGTTGTGAAAGAGTACTCGGATGTGTTTCCGGAGGAATTACCAGGAATGCCACCAGATAGAGATGTGGAGTTTCTGATTGACTTACTGCCAGGATCTGGACCAATAGCAAAGAGACCCTACAAGATGTCAGTTGATGAGTTGAAAGAACTCAAGAAACAACTTGGAGAACAGTTGCAGAAAGGATTTATCCAACCAAGTTATTCATCTTGGGGTGCACCAGTTCTGTTTGTTGTGAAGAAGGATAGAAGTCAAAGGTTATGCATAGATTATCGTTCACTCAATGAGGTGACTATAAAGAACAAGTACCCTTTGCCTAGAATCAATGATCTATTTGATCAGCTAGAAGGAGCCCGTGTGTTCTCAAAGATTGATCTCCGATCAGGCTATTTTCAGCTAAAGATTAGAGAGCAAGACATACCTAAGACTGCTTTTACCACTAGGTATGGATTGTATGAGTATATCGTGATGCCATTTGGATTAACAAATGCACCAGCTTATTTTATAAACATGATGAACAAAGTGTTTATGGAGTTTCTAGACAAGTTTGTTGGCGTATTCATCGATGAAATTTTGATCTATTCCAAGAGCAAAGAAGATCATGAAGAACATTTGTGTTTGAAACTTTAGAAGCTCAGGGAGCACAATTTGTATGCCAAGATCAGCAAGTGTGAATTCTGGTTGAATGAAGTTGGATATCTCGGACATATTGTGTCGGGAGATGGTATAGCTATTGATCCCGCAAACGTGTCAGCTATAAGTGAGTGGGAATCTCCCAAGTCAGTTAAGGAAGTTCGTAGTTTCCTAGGCTTGGCAGGATACTATAGAAAGTTCATTGAGAATTTCTCAAAGGTAGCCAAGCCAATGACGGAGTTAATTAAGAAAGAGAAGAAGTTTGATTGGACTGAAGGATGTGAAATCAGTTTCCAAGAATTGAAGAAGAGACTAGTACCAACACCAGTTTTATGTCTACCAGATTTGGAGAAGGATTTCCAAGTCTATTGTGATGCATCTCACCAAGGATTGGGTGGAGTGTTGATGCAAGAAGGGAAAGTTGTGGCATATGCCTCGAGACAACTCAAAACTCATGAAGTGAACTATCCTACTCATGACTTGGAGTTAGCCTCTGTTGTCCATGCACTCAAAACATGGAGACACTATCTTTTGGGAAAGCGTTGTGAAGTGTTCATGGATCACAAGAGTTCGAAATATATCTTCACCCAGAAGGAACTCAATATGAGACAAAGAAGATGGCTAGAGATCATTAAGGACTATGACTTGAGTTTGCAATGCCACCCCGGTAAAGCGAATGTTGTAGCAGATGCGTTAAGCCATAAGGTTTATGTGAATGGCCTTACTGAAGGAGAATTGCCAAATGATCTATGTGCCCAATTCAAAGATCTCAGATTGGAGATAGTGCCTGAAGGATATCTCATGTCATTGGATGTTCAACCCACATTGTTGGACAAGATCAAAGAAGCCCAAAAGTTGGACAAGATCAAAGAAGCCCAAAAGTTGGACAAGGAAATAGAGGAGATTAAGAGAAAAATTAGTAAAGGGAAGGCTAAAGGATTCCATGAATATGAATAAGGTACTTTATGGTATGGAAAACGTATCTGCATTCCGCAAGATCCGGAGCTTCGGAAATTGATTCTGCAAGAAGCTCACAACTCACCGTATTCCATTCATCCAGGTAACACCAAAATGTACATGGATGTGAAGGAAAGATTTTGGTGGAACTATCTCAAGAAAGATATTGCCTTGTGTGATGCGTGTAGTCGAGTAAAGGCTGGACATCAGAAACCAGCAGGGTTATTGCAACCACTACCTATTCCTGACTGGAAGTGGGATAAGATTGGTATGGATTTTATCGCCAGACTGCCAAGGACCAGATCCGGATATGATTCTATTTGGGTTGTTGTGGATCGCCTAACTAAAGTGGCTCATTTCATACCCGTGAAGACTACCTACACAAGTGCTAAGTTAGCTAAGATCTATATGAACAGAATTGTATGTCTGCTTGGAGTACCTAAGAGTATCGTATCTGATAGAGGAACTCAGTTCACTTCGCATTTTTGGTGACAACTGCATGAATCATTGGGAACAAGGTTAGATTTTAGCACAGCTTTTCACCCTCATACTGATGGACAGACAGAAAGGACCAATCAGATTTTGGAAGACATGTTGAGGGATGATACGTCCAAAACATTATCTACTTTCCCGAACACTTTTGCTATTGTTTCTCCTCTAAAATTGTGTGATTTGGATATAACTAACACGGACTGACGCTGTTTTCAGCAGAATTACCTTGATGTCTAGCTTTTGTGCAGAAAATCAACTATTAGGAAAAATCCCAGAAAATATGCCAAAAATCCTATTTCACTAAAAGATCCACGGAACCAGAGTACGAGACGGAGTGGAGGCCTGGGGGCGCCACACCCCTACCAAGCGCGGGCCAGGCTTGGTCGCGCCTAGGGGGGTGCGGCCACCCCAGGCACCCCTTCGGCCTCCCTCTTCGCCTATAAGAAGCCTCTTGACCTAAGAAGCGAGGGGGTTCGTCGTTTTTCTAGAAAGAGTTCTGCTGCACCGCCACCACCAGAAACCAAGATTTCGAATCCAGAAACTCCGTTATGGCACCCTGCCGGGACAGGAATTTGAAGAGGATCATCGTCATCACCAACACCTCTCCATCAACCATCAATGTTTCCCCCATACATGAGTGAGTAATCCCCCACTATAGGTTATGGGTATGGTAGGTATTGGATGGGTTCTATCATGTAATCGAATAAGATTGTTAGGGCATAGTGCCTAGTATCTCTATTAGTGCTATTTGACTTTGTTGCAACTTGTTGTGCTTAATACTTGTCACTAGGGCCCGAGTGCCATGATCTCAGATCTAAAATTATCATTGAATCATTATGATAGTATTGTTTGAGATCTTATCTGCAAGTTGTGTACACATATCATTGTCCGGATCCAAAGGCCCCGAAGTGACAGAAATTGGGACAACCGGAGGGGATGGATGTGATGTGAGGATCACATGTGTTCACTGAGTGTTAATGATTTGCTCTGGTGCTCTATTAAAAGGAGCACCTTAATTGCCAGTAGTTCCCTAGAGGCCCCGCTGCCACGGGCTGGCAGGACAAAAGATGTTGTGCAAGTTCTCATTGCGAGCACGCATGACTATATATGGAGCACATGCCTATGATTGTTTAGTAGTTGGATGCTTATTCTTATTTATCTGCAATGCCCTAGATCTTGAAGTTACATGTTTAGACTTGCCCATGCAATGCCCGTCCATCCATCCCTATGCCTACCGCACTCATATCCTACTATTTGCTACTATTGTTACTATTGCTCGTGTTTACTGCTGTTGTTGCTTTGCTGTTGGTACTACAAACTATTTCTACTGATAGACTTCTCTGATCAAGAACTTTTTCCAGTTGCAGATAAAGTGATAACTCAGTTGTTAAGGCTTGCAAGTATTCTTTGGCTCCCCTTGTGTCGAATCAATAAATTGGGTAATACTACCCGCGAAGACTGTTGCGATCCCCTATACTTGTGGGTCATCAAGACTATAATCTGGCACCGTTGCCAGGGAGCATAGCTTTATTTGTAAGTTCACTTGGATCTATTATTGTTCATTGTTACTTCTTTCATCATGGGGAAGTCTCGTGATGGAAAGTTTCCTAATTTACCATCCACTACAAGAAGAGGTACAGTCCTAAGCACCTCTGTTTCTCTTGATTCACCGTCTATTATAAGTAAGCTTGTTACACCACCACCACATACTCATGCTACACACACTACTACTACTGCTGAATCTGAAACTACTTTTGATACTCATGATGTTACTTCTACTATGCTTGATGTGAGTGGTTCATTAGGTCCTTTCCTAGATGCTACTATGGCTAGTCTAGGAAATACTGAAACTCCTAGTGAAGACACTATTACACCTGTTAGCTCACCTGAGTCTAGAGAGAGATATGATATTAATGATGGTTATATTGAGTTCACTGATGAATTTGTTGAAGAGTGCCTAAACACACATGGTACTAGTGGTATTAAGAGTCTCCTTGCTAGTCGTACCATTATTCCTAAATTATCCTCTGATCCTAAGTTTTCCACCTCTCCCATAGATATTAAAGATAAATATTATGATTTCTCTCTTGACTTATCCTATTTAGACATTTTTGAGAAAGAACCTTTTTGTGGGACTGAAAATGAGAGTGTTGTGGCTCATATGATTGAGCTTTCTACTATGAGTGCTTCATTCTCTGATGATTTTAAGATGCGCAAGTACTTTGTTACAAAGATCTTCCCTTTTTCACTAAAAGGAGAAGCTAGGGCTTGGTTTAATAGATTACCTCCCGGTTGCATTGATAGCCCTGATTGTTTGATTGCTTCTTTCTTCCAAAAATATTTTCCTCCTAGTGCTAGACATGCTGCTTTGAAGAGACTTTTTGATTTTAAACAAGGAAAAGCAGAGAAATTGCCTGAGTCATGGACAAGGTTCTGTGCCTTGATTCATGCACATCCTGGATGTCCATTGCCTAAAAATGAGCTTCTAGGACATACCTATATAGCTTTGTTGATTGTGTTTTCAGGAAAAGAACTCCTACGGATGCTGAAGAATTAATGGCTAAAATAAGCAAGAATTATGATGATTGGACTTTAACTAAGCTAAATACACCTGAACCTATTACTCCTGAACCAGTTGTGCCTGAACCAGTTCCAACACCAACACCAAAGAAGAGGGGAGTTATTGCATTAAAAGATGAAGAGATGAAGGAAGCTAAGAAGTGTCTAAAGGAGAAAGGTATTAGAGATGAAGATGTGAAGAATCTACCTCATATAGAAGAACTATGTAAGCCAATTCCCCACTCATCTACTATTGAGTTACACTCTCTCCAACACTTTGACGAAGGTGATATTCCTTATGGTAAGCCTCCTGATCAATGTTTAGAGGAACTTGACATTTTTATTGTTAAACAAGGTAATTTTAATAAACAAGTTCAGAATAATTTATTGGAAAACTCTAGAGCTATTAAAGAGTTGAAAGATATTGTGGAAAGAACTTCTAATGATATTAAAATGCTTTGTAAACACTTTCAAATGGTTCAAACCCATATTGATCAACTTGCTAAGGTACAAAACGATATGCTAGTTAATGCCTCAGGAGATAAATATGCTTATGGAATTAGAACTAGGAGTGGTATAGCTACTCAAGATCATTTATATCCTGAAGGACACCCTAAAAGAATTGAGCAGGATTCTCAGCAAGGTGAGAGTAGTGGTAGTCCCCGTAAGAGAAAGAAAAAGAAACATAAAGTAGTTGAGGAACCACTTGAACCTGCTGTAGATCCTAATAGTATATCTGTCTCTGATGCTGAAACCGAGAGTGGTAATGATAAAAATGGTGCTCCTGATAAGGAGGAAGTTGAGGAAGAACCTGCGAAGCACACTAAGAACACTAGGTACACTAAGGAAGATTTTATTGCTAATAAACATGGTAAAGAGAGAGAACCTTGGGTGTAGAGACCTATGCCTTTTCCAGGTAAGGAACACAAGTCAAAGGAGGAAGAACACTGCAACAAGTTTTGTGAGTGGATGAAGCCTTTATTCTTGCAAATTCCTTTGACTGATGCTATTAAATTGCCTCCTTATTCAAAGTATATGAAGGATATTGTCTCTAATAAAAGGAAGATTCTTAATGAGGAGATTTCTACTGTGCTTGCTAATTATTCCTTCAATGGTAAGGTTCCAAAGAAACTTGGTAACCCAGGTATACCAACGATTCCTTGCTCTATTAAGAATAATTATGTTAGAACTGCTTTATGTGATTTGGGAGCTGGAGTTAGTGTTATGCCTTTTTCTTTGTACAAGAGACTCCAGCTAGAAAAGTTAATACCAACTAATATATCTTTGCAAATGGCTGATAAGTCAACTACTATTCCTGTTGGTATATGTGAGGATGTTCCTATTCAAGTAGCTCATAATTGCTTGGTTTTAAATGATTTTGTTGTGCTTGAAATGCCTGAAGATGATATTATGTCTATTATTCTTGGGAGACCTTTTCCTAATACTGCAGGTGTTGTCATCAATTGTAATCAAGGGAACGTAACTTTCAATATTAATGATAAAGAGCATACTGTCTATTTCCCCAAGAAGGTTGCTAAAAGGTATTGCCTGAATTCCATTCAAAATATTGAGAGCATCAAGGTTAGAGAAATATATTGTCCCATTCCACAAGAAAATTTTGAAACTATTATGATTGGGACCATTTCTATCAAGTATGAGGTAACATAATCACCTTGTGGAATGCAAAGTTTTGTTTCATATAAGATTGTTTTGGTAACAAGACTTGATCAACCTTGTTAACAAAAGAATTTTAATGAACAAAATAATGTTTTCACTATGGTTATACTTGCTTTCTTTTACTTTTCTCCTTCTTAGTCTTTGCCTTTTCTTTTGCTAGCTTTGGTTTTGTTAGTTGTTTGCTTGTTAGAGTGTCTTTGAACTTCTGTAGTTTGGTTTTTGGTTTGCTTTTGCTTCTTCTAAAAAAATCTTTTCTACGAGAAAATCAATTTTCATACCCTGAAAATTGGCCAAAAATAAAGTTTACCGAAAATTTCCAGAAAATTCAAAATAAATTTTCCTCAAAAAAGGGGCAGAGGGATACCTAGAGTGACCCAGGGGGCCACCCCAGGCCAGCACACCCCTGGTGGGCACGGCCAGCCCCCAGGTGGCGTCTGGCTGGGGTGTGGCCCACCTGGGTCCCTCCAAGGTGCCTCCTTCCAGCCATCTTCTTTCTCTCTCCCAAAAAACACCAGAAAACTTTCTCAAGCTCGAGTTCCTGCTGTTCTTGCTCATGAATTTCGATCTCTTTGCTCATCCCATCTTTGTTGCTGGTTTTTGGAGGGATTGCTCCTTGGTATGTGCCTCCTCTGCTTGTCCAATTAGATTTTGTGATTGATAGATTGTATCTTGAGTATTTTGCTGCTATAGGTGTCAAGTTTTGTGAGCTTGCATGCTTTTTCTATGCTTAGAGATTTCATTTTGATGCATGTGTATCCCTCTAGAAAGTTCCTATAGTAGTTTCTCTTCATTTATCAATTTGGAAATCACTTGGTTTGATGTTTGTCTAAAAATTTCAGAAAAAGAAAGAGGTCATGGACAACCACACATTTGGTGAAATATTTGAGAGTGATGCACCTAGAAGGTCAAGGACTTCAAGATCATCCTCCCAAGCTAGGCCCTCATACAATGAGGATCTCATTACACCGCGATTTGGCAACGAGGGAGATGAGGGGGATGCGCACCCTTCCACCTTTCCTTGCCCAACCTTCTTGCGGGTTGCTGGGATTCTTGGGGATTTTCTAACCTTGGTTCGGAGGGTTAGACTAACAAGATATATGCAAGATGAGAGCGTGCAATATTCTACGCTCACTAACACATTTGTGGAGAGCTTTTCTTTTTCTAACAGCATGTTCAAACCAGATGTGTCTTTCAAAATTTATGGCAGGCCTTACACCATGACATTGAAGAAGTTTTGTGAGGCCCTGGGCCTTGGTACAGCTGCGTCAGTGAAGAATATTCCAGCTCAACCCGCTAATTTTTTGGAGCTGTACCGCGGGATAACTAATGATGATGACCGTAGAGCCCAACGGGGAAAGATAAGAAATATTCAACTCCCAACCATCAGGTACTTTGCTTATTATCTTGCCACTAGTGTTCTGGGTAGGGAGAATACTAGTAATATTTCCAACTATCATTTGGCCTTCATAGCTCCTGCGCTCAATGATGAAACTAAGTACAATCTTGGTTCTCTCATTGCTCATCGCTTAGCTGCTAAAGGTCCCATTTATGGGGGAATTATTGTTGCACGTGTTGTTGCTGCCTTGGACCTTGTTGTTGATCCAAATGATACAGTTTTGGCTCATCAGAGGCTTGATCTTGCTGCTATGAAAGCACATCACTTTTTCACTGTTGGTTCTACCCTTGAGAGCATGGTTTATAGAATGTTGTTTATTGGCGGGGAGGAGAGAAAGATCCCTCTACCCCAAACTGCTTTGTTCGGTATTTCTCAGGGACCTTTGTCATGCTCCAAGGAGGATATGGATGATAAGCTGCACATCCTTGGGTTCCATGGACACTACCAGGGGGACGTGCCCTCATACGACCCCTCTGTAAACTACACAGGCGAGTCCTCGAGCTTGTACCAGGACGAAGGGGCCTCCTCGACATACTACGGAGGTGCACCTACTTGGTCACCATGGAGTTGAGCCCCACTTAGGCCAAAAGCCTAAGCTTGGGGGGAGGTATACCGACATCCCACTCATCTATATATCATGTTCGGTCGGTTCTTTGTATATCCATTGTTTCGCTTTCTTTTTGGTTTTTGTTCATGCTTTCTCAAAACACAAAAATACCAAAAATATTTTCGTTGTTTCTCTTGGTTTGTTTCTTTGCTTTTTAGATTTGGTTTTCCTTAAAGAAAAATCAAAAAAGATTTTTCTTTGTTTGTTTTCGCTTTGTTTGGCTTGCTTTAAAAATCGAAAACACCAAAATAATATTTGTTGGTCTTCTTTAGTTTTGTGAGTTCTTTGCAGGGTTCAGCCGTCCTCGGTGGATTTTGGTTTCATGTTATTTTTCAAGCCACATATGTGAAGGGCAATAATGAAGATTAAGACAACTTGAGGTGTGGTAAGAGGCTGGTAACAAACTCGATTTGTTTTCATTTTTGTACATATACTCATCATGGTGAGCATGCTTAGTCTGTTCATGTAAGGTGTATATTATTATGGAGCTTAGTAGTTCTTGCTTTCTTGTGATTAGCTCCAGCTTGCTAATAGTTTGTAGCATGTCATATAAATGTTTGCTTGCATTGTTTTATTCATATTTTGGTATGATATTATGGTATCCTCCTCTGAATGTTTCATATGAATCGACTTGGCACATGCTCACGCGTGCATATGACTAAACAATAGTCAATAAGCCTCGATAATTTATTTTGCCTTAGAGTTCTTGTATCATTTTCATGCCATAATTAGTCCTGTTTTGTTGCAAGCATGATTATGTCAATTATTGATCTCTCGTTTGTTGCTCCCTCTCTATTGCTAGCCTTCACTTGCACTGAGTATGAGCTCTACCTGTGCCTCCAATTCCCAAAACCAATATTGCCAGCTGTGTCCACCATACCTACCTATTAGCATCATTTGCTACTTCAGTGCATATTCTATATGCCGTGTTTTTTTCCACAATAAAATGTTTGTCTGTTTTGAGAAAGTTAGTTAGTAAAGCTCTCACGAACTTGAAGGCACACTTTATTCCTTGCGCTTAATAATCCTTAACCATTGTGACCTGTCCATGAAAGTTATATGCTTGCAAATTATATGCTAGGAATCAGCAGAACCGTGCTGTCACGGGGAACACTTTCAACATTTATGGATACATATCCAGTTGATACCTTGCTCTTTTGTGTGCGAATGTTGTTGGTGTGAAATAAAAGGGAAGCTTGTGAGTTCATGGAGTATATATATGTGTTAGAGAAACACCTGGGCCGCTAGCCTAAGCCATGCCTAATTATGGTGGAAACTTGCAGCATTACCATAGTGAGCATCTGTGAAGCATCCTCAATAAAAATCTATGCAAATAGTAAATAAAAAGATCGCTGAGATGCTCATTGTCTGCTTGCCTTGTCATTTTGATCACGGGATAGCTAATGTATCATGTGCAAGAGGTACCCCGTTGGCGGTTCTCTATGATATGCATGTATTTACAATGACTAGAACTTACAGGTAACCAAAGTTGAGTAGCATGCGGAGCGGCCCTCGTACTCAAGGGACATGGGATTTCCAGTTTATGGTATGTCAAGCATATAACTCATATTGAACCTCACTTTCACCTTAACCATATAAATATGCCTATGATAGGGGCAATGAGAGCTCAAAGCTAGTGAGTACCTTACTTTCAGCATTTGGAAGCCTTTCAAACTTTTCAAAACCTTTTTCACTTCCTCGTTGAGTCACCACTTATTCTATGAGCACCTTCTTGAGAGCATAGTTGTCATTCTTGTGTTTGTCTCAAAACTTGGTTAATTATGTCATGACTTTGATGCTTGTATCTCTGATATTTTTACTTCTAGTCTTCACTTGAACTTCAGAGGTGCTTTGGCACTTATATTGTGCTCTACAAAAAAGGCAAGCGAGATACCACTCTATCATACCTTATTATGAGCATTGCAATGTTGCTTATGTTTATGTTTCCTGCTACTTATTATTATTGAGTTGGTTTCTCTTCATAGCTTGCAATGACTATTGAGTAGACTTAGTTGCATACTTCTTATTATGGATGGTTTAAGTATCTACTCCCGTGCTGAGAATGTATACATCATATGAATCAAATGTGTTCGTGAAAGTTATTTTATCGCACTCAGTTTTCAACTGAATTGCTTGAGGACAAGCAATAAGCTAAGCTTGGGGGAGTTGATACGTCCAAAACATATCTACTTTCCCGAACACTTTTTCTATCGTTTCTCCTCTAAACTTGTGTGATTTGGATACAACTAACACGGACTGACGCAGTTTTTAGCAGAATTACCTTGGTGTCTAGCTTTTGTGCAGAAAATCAACTATCTGGAAAAACCCCAGAAAATATGCCAAAAATCCTATTTCACCAGAAGATCCACGGAGCCAGAGTATGAGACGGATTGGAGGCCTAGGAAGCCCACACCCCTTCCAGGCGCAGGCCAGGCCTGGCCGCGCCTAGGGGGTGCGGCCACCCCAGGCACCCCTTCGACCTCCCTCTTCGCCTATAAGAAGCCTCTTGACCTAAAAACCGAAGGGGGTTCATCGTTTTTCTAGAAAGAGTTCCGCTGCGCCGCCACCACCAGAAACCAAGATTCGGATCCAGAAACTCCTTTCTGGCACCCTGCCGGGACGGGGAATTTGGAGAGGATCATCGTCATCACCAACGCCTCTCCATCAACCATCAATGTTTCCCCCATCCATGAGTGAGTAATCCCCCATTGTAGGCTATGGGGATGGTAGGGATTGGATGAGTTCTATCATGTAATCGAATAAGATTGTTAGGGCATAGTGCCTAGTATCTCTGTAGGGAGAATTGATTCAAGCACCCAAAAAATTGTGTCCTACGGACCTGAAGCTAACAACGACTGAATTAAAGTCGCTGCTCGAGTCTACGACTCGAACAGACACTCGGGGGCTACTCCCATAGGGAGCACTGGTCGTGCACCCTATGAATTCTTTGACTGTGATCCTCCAGATCAAAATGCAAAAACCTTTTGGCAACTTTGCCCCAACCAACGCTAAGTGAGTAACATTCTCCTTAGCCACCCAAAACACCTCCGCGGTGATAAATCTTCGGATGTTGTGTCTGCAACACAAAGATAAGACCTACAGATACCATCTGATAGCCTGGTAACGCACCTGACTGCGCTATACTAGTAACAACCCGTGCCAACAGGCGCGATGAAAATCCCGATGGACACGTTGGGTACATCATTCGAAAACTACTGGGATTCCACTCCTATAATACCTCAATGGCCTGAGTCGAATTACGCCACCATCTGTTCCAGATTCGAGTCTAGGGACTCGAGTCTGAAGAAGATCGTGTTGTTTTGTCCTAAGACAGTTAACTGACCTTGATCCGTTAGGAGAGTCAGGCACATGCATCAACAATCCATACACACTAAAATCATTCTTTTTCTCTCATGAACAGAAGTAGTTGCACCCGAAAGATTGAAGAGTCCTCGGCCGAATCTACGATTCGACTGAACACTCGGGGGCTACTGACATGGCTATACCCTACGGTTACATGACATTAGAATACCTGGTCCAGCCCAAGGAAGGCCCACAAGAATACACGCGGCATGTGGAGATTTTCGGGTGGCCCAAGCCCATGACATCTTCGGATCCTTGGAGAGCAAGACTAGAACAGATAGAATATTCAAAGGGGCAAACCCTAAACTTGTAACCGACTCGATATGTGCCTGAGACCTTCCTAACTCTATATAAAGGCTAGGACGGCACGGCGAGTTCGACATCTCTTTTCCACCGCATACACACCTCCACGCCAGATTGCATCTGCGCACACCTGTACTTTTCGGTTCCGCCGTAATCAAGAGAAGACAAGCAGGAGTAGGGTTTTCCCTCCGGGGGCCTGAACCTGGGTAAATCTCGTGTCCCCTGGTTGCTTGTCTGTTAATCGTTCCGCGATCTCTAGCACCCCCATATTCTCCAAAACCCAAGCTCATAACAATGGTCATTGACGAGATCAAACCTCGTCAAACAGCCTAACATTTTAATCAATAGTAACTTGTATGGCATGAGTAGCAGCAAAGGTACTTTCCATGGTTTCAGGTTTAGCAGCCATTTTATTAATCAAGGAGGACTGAGCTTCAGACAAAGAGGATATGTTCTTCTCAACATTCAAAAGCTTTTCCTCTATACCCTTGTTGAAAGTGGTTTGTTTACTAATAAAGTCTTTGAGCATGACTTCAAGTTCAGAGGGGGCACTTATAGCATTGTTGTAAGAGTTTCCATAGGAATTGCCATTATTAGGAGGATAAGGCCTATAGTTATTACCACCAAAAGTACTCCTATAAGCATTGTTGTTGAAATTGTTGTTTCTAATGAAGTTCACATCAACTTGCTCTTCTTGAGCAACCAAAGAGGCTAAGGGAACACTATTTGGATCTACAGGAGCTTTCCCATTAACAAGCATAGCCATAATGACATCAATCTTATCACTCAAAGAGGAGGTTTCTTCAACAGAATTTACCTTCTTACCATGTGGAGCTCTCTCAGTGTGCCATTCAGAGTAGTAAACCATCATATTGTCAAGGAGCTTTGTTGCAGCACCAAAAGGGAGGCCCATAAAGGTACCTCTAGCAGCTGAATCCAACAGGTTTCTTGAGGAGAAGTTTAAACTTGCATAAAAAGTCTGGATAATCATCCAAGAAGTGAGTCCATGAGTGGGACAATTCTTAACCAAAGATTTTATTCTTTCCCAAGCTTGAGCAACATGTTCATTATCAAGTTTTTTAAATTTAATAATGTCACTTCTCATAGATATAATCTTAGCATGAGGGTAGTACTTTCCAATAAAAGCATCTTTGCACTTAGTCCAAGAATCAATACTATTTCTAGGCAAGGATAGCAACCATTCTTTAGCTTTTCCTCTCAAGGAGAAAGGAAATAGCTTGAGCTTAATAATATCTCCATCTACATACTTATACTTCTGCATCTCACAAAGTTCAACAAAGTTATTGAGATGGGCAGCAGCAGCATCAGAACTAGCACCAGAAAATTGCTCTCTCATCACAAGATTCAACAAAGCAGGCTTAATTTCATAAAAGGTAGCATCAGGAGCAGGTGGAGCAATAGGAGTGCTAAAGAAATCATTGTTGTTTGTGCTAGTGAAGTCACACAACTTGGTATTCTCAGCAGAGTTCATTTTGGCAAAGGTGGGCAATCCAAAAACAGCAGCAGCAGCTAGAGCAGGAACTAATTTTTTTGTGTTTTTGAATAGGGAAAGCAAACAAACTAGACTATTTTTTTGGAGTTTTTTAAAAGAGGCAAACAAAACCAAGCAAAAGAAACTAAGCAAACTAAAAACAAAGTAAAGAGAAAAGAAGTGGAGGACTCCCCTTGTGAAGACGTTCTTAACCTCCCCGACAACGGTGCCAGAAAGCTTTGATGGCTACGTGTAGAGCATGTTGGGAACCCAAAGAGCAAGGTGTGAAGCAGTACAACAGCAAGCCTTCCCTTAGTAAGAAACCGAGGTTATCGAACCAGTAGGAGGAAGGAAACGTCACATAGGTGTTGCAAGCTACGCGGAAACCTACACAACACAAACTCAAGAATTTGCCCCAACGAATCAGTGAGGTTGTCAAGCTCACCGGTTTGCTGTAACAAAGGATTAAACGTATGGTGTGGAAGGTAATGGTGGTTTGCAGCAAGTAAACAGCAACAGTGTAAGATGTATCAATGGTAAATATTGGACCGGGGTCCATAGTTCACTAGAGGTGCTCTCCTTAGATAAACAACATGGCATGAAGGGTAAACAATTTATAGCAGGGCAATTGACAGGAACTGAGCAAGGCATAACAATGCAATACCAGACAAAAAGATCCTATGAGATTCGATTGGGCAATACAACAAGATACATATACCGCCATCCAACTACATCTATGACTAGTAGTCCGCCTTTGGGTTATCATCCGAACCCCCTCCAGTATTAAGTTGCAAGCAACAGACAACTGCTTTAAGCAAAGTGTGTAAGGTAAACAATCCACTTGTTCTATGAACAAGAGACCGTTGTTTTCTCCCTAGTAGAAACAACACACCTACAACCGAAGAGATTTTTGTCACTTCCCTTGGAAACTAGAGGCATGAATCCACTATCGAGCACAAATACCCCCTCTTGGAGTCACTACAACTACTTGGCCAAGATAGCTACTAACAACAGAGAGCATGCAAGATCATAAACAACATAGACATGATAGAATCATAAAGACAAAACCATTAATCAATCTGATATAGTAATCTCAATATCCATCGGATCCCCGCAAACACAACATGCATGATTAAAAATAGATTAGATCTTGATCATGAACGGAGCTCACAAGATCTATACATGAAAGCACAAGGAGGAGATACAACCATCTAGCTACTACATGGGCCCATAGTCCAAGGTGGAACTACTCATGCATCAAACCGGAGAAGAAGGCCTCCGGGATGATTTCCCCTCTGGCAGGGTGCCTGGAAGAACTTCAGATCCCCCTGATCTAGGGACGATGGTGGTGGCGGCTACAGACGGTTTCGTGGAGTTTTGATCCGGTGCCTAGGGTTTCTGCATCGAGGGCTTCTTATAGGTGAGGAGGCGAGGCAGGGGGTGCCCGGGGGGCCCATGCCCTGCCCAGGCGCAGGCCAGGCTTGGCTGCGCCTGGGGGGTGTGGCCACCCCGTGGCGCCCCTCCGTCTTGTCTTCTGGATTCGTGTCGCCCACGGCAAAATATTGACTTTGGCTTTTGTCCTGTCCAATTATGAGAATATTGATTTTCTGCCTTTCTAGAACCAAAAATAGAAGAAAACAGGCAACTGGCATTGTGGCAACTTGTTAATAGGTTAGTTCCAGAAAATATATAAAAACACCTCAAAGTGTAGACAAAGCAAAGCAAACTAGATACTAAACAAGCATGGAACATCAAAAATTATAGATACGTTTCCAACGTGTCACTGCCTTATGCAGAATTCTCTTACAATAACATCTATCAAGCAAGCATTGATATGGCACCGTTTGAATTTCTTTATGGAAGGAAATGTACTACGCCATTCCTATGGAGTGGTGTAGGAGAAAGAAATTTGTTCGGACCAGAACTGATTAAGAAAGCTGAAGAGAAAGTTAAATTGGTAAATGACAGATTGAAGATAGCCCAGTCCCGATAGAAGAGCTATGCGGATACAAAACATAGAGAAGTCACCTATGAAGTAGGTGATAGAGCTTATCTTAGAGTCTCACCACTTCGTGGTGTTAAGAGATTTGGAGTCAAAGGAAAATTTGCACCAAGATATGTTGTACCATTCAAGATTTTGAGCCGCAAAGGAGAGGTGGCTTATGAGATTGAATTGCCTGAATCACTGTCAGCAGTTCACAATGTGTTTCATGTGAGTCAGTTGAAGAAATGTCATCCGGAGATGACTTCATTGAAAGACACTATACCTTTGGAAGAAGTCCAGCTGGAGAGTGACCTTACTTATGAAGAGAAACCTATCAAGATTCTTGAGACTGAAGAAAGATTTACTCGTACTAAGACTATCAAATTCTGCAAAGTATAGTGGAATCACCATGACGAGGAAGAAGCAACTTGGGAAAGAGAAGATAACCTTCGGAAAGATCACCCACACCTATTTGCTAGCCAATCTGAATCTCGAGGGCAAGATTCATCTTAAGGGGTTAGATTTGTAACATCCCAAATTTCATGAAATACAAAATCATGTATTGCATTCATATCATCATAGCATGTTTTTCTTGCACCAAAATTTTCAAACCAAAACCCTATTTGAAACCATATTTAAACCCCACTTTATATATCATATATGGGGCATGATTTTATTTTTATTTTCAAAGGACCAAAGTGTTTTTGAGTGAATAGATGTGTTTGACACACTTTTGAATGCTAGGATCACAGTACAAAAAATTGGAAAAGGTTTGAATTCAAACAGATTTGAATTAGGGTTTTAAAACCATTCCTGAAAATCAAATTGGAAAAGAAAATGTTAAAGAAAAAATAAAACCTTGCGCTGCCTATTCAGCCCAACACCACATCTGGCCCAAAAGGCCCACCCGGGGTTCTCTCCCTCTGCTCCTTCTCTTACCCACGTGAACCAGACCCCACACTCGCTGCCACTGGGCCCAATGCCACATCACCCCTTCGTCCCCAAACCTCGCGCCGGTAGACGACGCCGTCGCCGCCCGTTTCTCCCCTTTACTGCCACGAATGAATTCACTTAAATTCCATTGATTCACCGTGCAATTGCCGCCCCTGCTCTGGCTACTTAAGCACCACCTCGCCGCGGTCATTTCCCCTCACCCAGCCCCCACTTAGCGCCCCTAGGCTGCCAGTATTCAAACTTGCACCACCGCTGCCCAACTAACGCCGGCGAGTAATTATGGTGAGTTCCATCCACCCCTCCCGCTCTGGTTGATGCGAACTTGTTCGCCATCCTCTTGTGCTCCTTCTGACACCCCTAGTTCGTCCTAAATCCCCCAGGTCGCCGTCCCCGTCAACCGTCGTGAGCACCCGTGGCACCAACCAACTCCGGCGAGCGATTCTAGTAAAATCCACACACCCCTTGCCTTATAGTTCAAATCATTTTGTGTGCCGTGACTTTGCGCAGCCACTGATGCCACTCGTTTACCCTATGGTGACCTAGGTCGTCGTTGTTGTCTCCGCCAGCTACCACCTGATGCCAGTAAGGTTTTCGACGAGGTCCCATGGCTGCAGCAGCACGCCCCTATCCAAACCAAGACCACCTTGAGCTTCCTCGCACCACGCGACGATGGTAAGCATCGGCACCACCCCTAGCCCCCTCTGGATTCACCGGAATGTCGTCGACAGTAGCGTCGCCGCCATCAGCGCTGCTCGCTTTTGGTTAGTTGGATCTAGCCCGTTAGATTTAGATCTGGCGGTTAAGATTAGATTTAGAGCGAAGGGTGTCAACACCCGGATTTTTAGATGCCTGTTATGCCATACATCGCAATCCCAGGATTACCATTTTTGCGAGACATAACAGATTGGATATCACAGTACATCATCCATTACAAACCATACATAAGGTCTTACAACAAATAAAGGATCTCATGATCCAGTCTTAATACAATCATAGCAGCGGAATAACGTAATCATAACGGTAGCATGGGCGAAGCTCCATCTTCATGGTCACAGGCAATCCTGACAATGGGAGATGATCCTAGTTGTCGTAACCTTCCTGCTGTCCATCCTCCTGATAGTCCTCTTCATAGTCTGGCCACGGGAATAGCCAGGGACAAAGCCATGAGTACTCTTCAAATACTTGCAAACTAATACTAACAAGTGAAGTGGTTTTGAATAGGAAGTACTAGGCTCTAGGTTGTTTTGCAAAAAGCCAGATTTACCTCTACTGAGTTCAGAAGCAAAGAAAGCTAGTTGAAAGTTTTATAACACCTAAGTGGGAACTTGAATTTCATATCACAACCATGTTGTGGTCAAGTCAAGTCATGATTCATTTCACAAGTCATTTCGAAAACATCTGACGACGGAACAGTATGGCCACTCCAACTGTCCATAACCGCGGACGCGGCTATTCAAATAGTTTGACACTCTATAGAGGTGGTACACTTTCACCACAACATATGATACATCCGTCAGGAACAATCCTGAATTCACCATACTCAATATACGGATAATCAATCCTAACCTTTCAATTACACGCCCTAATATAGGCACCTCTCCTGTGAGTTTGGCCTCCCAACCATGACCAACTGTCATCTTGGGAATTGCACAGGTGGACAATCTTTACAAGGTAGCCTCAGCTCAAACCTTGGCCGCAAGGGAACCTATACTAAGGTATATAAATTTACAGTGAAGCCCTACCCAAATTTCAGGTATTGTGGTTGTACGGTAAAATTGGAATGGTATCGCATCCAGACAACCATCACTTTTATAAAGGGCTAAGGCTCATGCCTTAACATTTTCATCATCAAAATCATTTGGTATTCAAGAACACATGTCAAAACATTTCATTAGAATGACTCATCATTCCAAGGTTTTCATAATCATTTTCACCAAGTAATCCCATCTAATGTGATCAAGTTTTAGATTTAGCACTAGCATCTACAAGTGGGGGTAAACACTAAGGAGGGGTGGTAATCAAGTATGAATTTTCTAAGTTCAATCTCATGCCTCAGGATGACATCAAGATTTATCTAACTTAAGTCAAGTTTTATGCTCTTTATGCTACCTTTAAATATCTTTCTAAAATCTACAAGTCACTAGGTAAACCAAACTAAGGAGCTTTGATAAAGAAATAAAATACTAAGCTTGCAAGTAAAACTAGGATGGGGTATCAAGTGGTGTAAGCTTGCAAGTAAAACTTGCATGGTTTAGCTTATCTTGCTAAGTCAATTGGTAGTATTAGGCTTGCCTTGTGCAGAGCAGTGGTTGAAGTTCTCCTCGGCTTCTTTCTCGTATCCTCCTTCCTCCTCTTATCCTTGGTTGGTACTAGCGTCTATAAATAAATACGAGGTACACAATCACCAAACAATACTTAATTACTTCTATTTATCACACCAAGGTTTTCACTAGATGATCTAGTATCATCACAAACATTACAATCATCAAAGCACTTGTCTTATTTATTTATTTTGGAAAAGTAATTTCTACTCCTTGAAAAACTACTTAAGATTTAATATTCTCCAACTAAAACATGGGTTCATGTTGACACATGTCATCACCACATATTTTAGTACATGGGAATGTGATTTAAAGTGGTGTCACAATTTAATAAGGTTTAACCTTTTATTTTAATTAAATAAAATGACTAGAAATGCCTATGGGGCATTCTTTTATTACTTGACCATTATTTCTGTAAGTAAACCTAGAGATTTTTATATATTCAGAAAGGTCTTGTTAAATGTGATTTTTGAGAGTTGGAATCAACTCAAAAGCTTTTGTGGTTGAATTTTGAAAAATATTTAAATGCAGAAAATCTTATGCCTTGTTATTTTTACCATGGGTGATCTACAAATCTAATTGATTTGAATCCAACGGGCTTGGATTAAGAATTCCAGTACCTTTCTAACAAAATTGGTTTCATGCAATTTGGTTTAGTGAATCGAGTTAGGTTGATTTTTGAATCTAGGTATAGAACTAGGTTTGAAACTAAATTGGAAAATCTAAATTCAAACTAACTAGGTTGCACGGGATGTTAACTGGGACGGCCCACGGTGCACAGCACACGCGCGGGTGGGTTTAAGTGATTGACCCCACCAGTCAGCAAGACAGGGGGGTGAAGCGATATGGGGCGATCTAGACCGTGCGATCAAACTCTAATCGAACGGCTGTGGTTCATCATCCACGTCGAGCAACGCCGGCAAGACAGAACCCTAGCGCGGCCAGTGGGTGTCTACGAGGGCTCACCGGAGCTCAGGCGATGGTCGGTGATGGGGGCGAACGACGAAGTCAACAACAGCGATCCTCCTGGTACCGGCGGCTTCTCCTAGGGCGGCTCCAATCGTTGGCTCCTTTCTTCCTCCTCTGCGGCAGACTCCGGCCAAATTCCAGCGATGTGCTTCTCGCCTTGCTCCGGGGTGAGGTGGGGTGATTCTGAGAGAGAGGGGAGTGTGTTGGTGTGAAGAAATCGAGCGGGGGTGTCCTCTATTTATAGTGCCATAAGGGGACCGATGGAAGCGGGTGGAGCTCGTCGTGGTCATTGGCACAGTGAGCTAAAGGCATGGGCGAAGGTAGGGGACGGTGCTATGTTCCCTAGCAAAGCTCAACGGCATGGTCACGTGGCGTGGGGTGGCACGAGACGGTCGGAACATCGCGGTGCTCTGGGCGGGTCCGACGAGAAAATTCATGGCACACGGGCTGTCCTAGTTGCGCGGTGACGAACGGGCATGTCTGGGGTGTTCCTTGGGTAGTGGTGATTACGCTTGCACGCGGCGAGGGCGGCGCGCGGTCTGTGTGCGTGTGTCGTGGGTGGCGCTCTCGGCTCGCTCGCAGAGAGGCTTGGCATGCTCGGGCTGTGTGGTCTAGTGGCTGGCAAGGCTCGAGGCTTGGACAAGGGGTGGCGATGGACGGTGGTGAGTGTCCCAGACAAGGTTGGCTAGGCTTGTCATGGGAATGGTCACGGCAGATGCTGCAATCGGCAACGAGTAGTAGAACGAGGGGCAAGGGCGACCAGCCATCTGCGGTGCGAGATGAGGGCGGAGACACAGGGTTTTACCCAGGTTCGGCCCCCCGGAGGGTAAAGACCTACTCCTGCTAGATTGTATTATGGATGTGGTACAATGGGCGAGCTCGGCGGCTAGGCGGCGAGTCGCTTGGGGGTATGATGGAACGTATCTCTACATGCCCCGCAGGGAGGTTTATATAGGCTCACCTCCCGTAGGGTTTACATATCTCAACCGATTCAGTTAAAGCTTCGGTACTCGTTTAACCTAATCCGACTGGGCCTATCTACTCGCCTGGGCCTTCAGCTTCCAGTCGCTTGGTTCCTCGCTAGGCTTCAATCCAGTCGCCGTCTTGCAGGCCCACTCGCCAAGTCTTGGGCTAGTCGGAAACGTCCTGCTGGGTATACCCCGGTAGGCATATCCCCATCAGTAGTCCCCGAGGCCGTCGTCGATTTGGCGTAGGTGGCTGCTGGCAGTCGGAGCATACGGCTGCTGAGTAGACATCCAGTCGAATCAACAGCGGGCTCCTGTATAAAGGAAAAACTAATCACACTACTCGCAGCTTTGGCGAGTCGAGTCAGCGAAACACTGTCATAGTGGTTGGGTCGGCGAGCCGAGTGGCTGAAGTTGGACCGTTAAACATGGTCAAACTAGCCGTTGGAGTTAATCCAACGGTAACTTTTGGCGTAATCATCGCGCGGTAACGGTTCCCTGATTTGGCGGGTAGCAACCGCTATATAAGAGGAATGGCTAGCGATCAGAGGACCACCGTCTCACCATTTCCTCCGACTGTGCGCACCTTTCGCCTCCCTCCGCACCGCGACCCAGCCAACCGGAAATCCTCTAAGCCCCCACAAATCTTTCCGCCATGGCCCTCTCCACCGAACCTTGGGGCAGATCGAAATGCACTAGGGCGCAACTGGCTTCCTTTGAGGAGGCCGGGACTCTGCAAGCCGGCTGCTGGCGCATCCCCGCGGCCGGAGAGGTGACTCCAAACCCGCGAGAGAGGGAGTTCATCTGCTTCACCAGTCATCTCGAACAGGGGCTAGGGTTCCCCACGTCCCTATTCTTCCGGCGCTTCTGCTCCTACTACGGGATCCAGCCGTCGGATCTGGGCCCCCATAGCGTCGAGCAGCTCGCCATCTTCGTGGCATTCTGCGAGTGCTACTTGGGCTACCGGCCCTACTTCCCTCTTTGGCAAGATCTGTTCCATGGACGGATCAGCCGCGAGGAGGCGGGCGGCCCAATGCTCGCCGCGGGTGGCCTAACCTTCCAGCTGAAGTCGAAGGCCTCATTCTTCGACCTGATGCTGCCCGCCAAGGCAACGAGCGACTGGAAAAAGTCGTGGTTCTATGTTGCCGAGGCGACTCCGGAAGGCGAGACGGCGATTCCGCGGTACTCCGCCGATCGGTCCAAGCCGCGCCGCCTTCAAATCGGCAAGCTTCCCGGCGACCAGCGGATGGTTGTCGACGAGATGCTTCAGACCATCCGCGGTCTAAAGAAGAAGGGCCTCCAGACGATAAACTTGTACAACTGCTGGCTCGGGCGGCGACTCGTCCCGCTGGCCAGGCGCGAGCACTACATGTACCAGTACACCGACCGGAACGACCCGACAGAAGCTAGCTTGACCGAGTGGAGGCTCGATGACTACACCGCGGCCCTGAAGAAAATCACCCAAGCGGTGTACTTGGACGCTCAAGCTAGGGTCGCCCCTATACCGCGAAGCGCTCAGCCCCAACGGTAATCACTTCGTATCATTCGCAGTCGCAGTCCTTTTGCAGTCGCGGTCATACTAACTTCAATTTGCCTTTGTTGCAGCTGTTCCAAGTGGTGGAAGGGTGGCTCCCGCCCTCGGATGACGAGAATTCGAGCTCGTCCGTCCGAGACATGGGCAGGTCGCCCGCTAGGAGCGACGAAGGCGACAGCGACGACGAATCCGAGGAGGAAGCTGCCCCGCTGGCTCGTAAGACCCGCGGGCAACGTCAGCGCGAGCTCGAGGCGAGCAAGAGCCTCGAGCGCCATGATGATGAAAAAGAACTTCCGGAGACGACCTCGCGCCGCCAAGCTACTCCGTCAAATAAGAAGAAGAAAGAGAAGGAGGCAAAGGCCCCTCCAAGAAGGAAGATGAAACCGACGAGGCCGGCCTCGCCACCACACTCGGCAAGCAGTTCCGACGCTCCCAGCCCGGCCAAGGACGAGGCGCCGCCGACGACGGCCGCGCTGGACACGGCCACCATCGAGGTGCCCCTGGCGTCGATGCCTCCGCCATTCGCCCCGGTCTCGGGGCTGGGGGAGGCTCCGGCTGCGGCGACTTCGCCTCGCAAGGAAGCTCCTGTCGAAGAAGTTACAGAGGCTCCGGTCGCAGCTTCAACGACGAAGAAGCCATCCGTGTCTTGGGCACGCGACGTCCTGGACATGGGGCTCAGCCGCCGACTGGGCCCTGAGCTGGAGAAGCCAGCCGGCCTCCGTACGGGGCTGCGCTTCATTCCGGTCGCCAAGTGAGTGCACTCGCCTTCCTTTGTCTCCCATAATCATTGAATTATCTTGCTTATATGATCAATGTACAGGACCGGAGTGAAGAAGATGGGCCATGCAACCGTGCCTAAGGTGCCGTCCGTCGTCAGCGAGGAGGATTCTTCCCGCAAGAGGAAGGCGGACGAAGTCGTCGTCCCTGCGGATGGCGGCAAGAAGGCCAAGGGTGACGCCGTCGTCACGATTTCTGACGACACGGCGGCCGCGCTAGCTGGTCCTGCAACGGAGGCGGACGCGTCCACGAAGGAGGGCGCTCCGTTGCCTGGAACGGCCAAGCCGACCTCTTTTGGGGCAGGTGCCTCTATCGCCACCTTCCCGCGCTTCACGACCAAGGCGGCCGCGGCGAGTGGAACTTCGCCTTCGAGCCACGCTCCAGGAGTCACCGACGCCGAAGTCGACCAGCGCCGTGGGCATACGCCAGCTCTCCTTGCGTCCGTGGACGCGATACAACTCCACGGCATGCTTGGTGCAGCCATCCAGGTACATCCAGTCCCCGAGGATCAGGTCGGTGTTTTGCAGCGGCCTGATTCTTTTAGTGTCTTTTATTCGCTTTTCGCATCCAGTCCCCGAGTGCGCACTCGCTGAATTTCAGTGGGTGGGCACTTTAGGAATTCCTTTGAGTACCAGTCCCCGAGTGCGCACTCGCTGAATTTCAGCGGGTGGGCACTTTAGGAGTTTCTTTGATTGCCAGTCCCCGAGTGCGTACTCGCTGAATTTCAGCGGGTGGGCACTTTAGGAGTTTCTTTGATTGACCTTTTGGTGATGTGCAGGGTCTGCAGCTTGAATCGGCCGACCGATTGGCGGCGAAGCAGCGCGCGGAAAAGGAACTGGCCATCGTCCAGGAGGCGAACGAAGGGCTTCGGGCTGTTGCCGCGAAGGCAGAGGAAGCTCGCCAGGGGCTTGTCCCCGCTAGTGAATTAGCGGCGGCGCAGTCGGCTTTGAGTTCGGCCGAACAACGCATCGCCTACCTCGAACGCCAGTTGCGGGAGGCGAAGGAAGAAGCAAGCTCAGCCGATGGGCGAGCCAAGGCCTCCATTGCAGCCGCCGAAGAGGATCGCAGAGTGTCGGAAGTCCTTATTGCTGGGCTTCAGGACGACCATACGTCGCTTCAATGCTTCATCACGACCCTCGCCCGCCCGTTGATTGGTAAGCTCGTCTGCCTCTTTCAGTAGCTGTGCCATTTGTGGTGTCCGTCGTCTTCAATATTGTCTTCTACTCGTAGGTCGCATCATCGACAGCGCGGAAGAAGCAAGCACGTTCGACGCGCGGCAGTGTGTGAGCACGCTTGTCGATTCGGCCACATTGTCGGCGACGTGCATCCGTGCCTATCTCCAGGAGATATCGCCCACGGAAGTGATTCCCAGCGACCTCGTTGAGGTGTGGAGGTATTTGGAGAAGGCGCTCGCGGTCGTGGAGTTCATGACGCGGTCGGCATTTCGGCGCGGGGCGGCGACGGCGCTTAGCCTTGGTCTTGCCCACTTCCCTGAGGACTTCGACATCGACGATGTGACGAGTGGCTACCCATCGTCGACTGGCGCGGTGGAGCTTTCCGAGGTCCTCAAGTTGCAAGACCGCGCCGCCAAGTACTCGGAGCGTGTCTTGGCGATGGGCGACTTCCTCCCGTACCAGGAGACGGTCGTTGTGTCTGGCGACCCCGAGCCGCCGCATCGTGATCTCAAGGTTGAGCAACCCTTCCGCGCGGTGATGGCGGGTGAACTGACGACGTATCCGTCGAACCTGTACACGCCGTTCATCCGCAATCGCCGGGGAGTTGGCGAGTCATTGTCTAAGCCTGCAGAATAGGATAGTTTGCCATGTGGCATTAGTAGCAGTTCTGCCATGCGGGCATATTTTGTAATGCGAAACAATGCAACATGCTATCGAATGAGATGTCGTGTCTATTTTGGTAATTGTCAAGTGTTTGTGATTGTTGTTTGAACGAGTCCCCGAGCGCGTCCGCCCTTTTGTGGGGTTTACCTCGTATGTGGTGTGTTTGGTGTCTCTGTGTGTTTTATTATTGTGGTCAACTCGCCCGGACTCGAAGAGCCATTCGCTAGGCGACTCCCTTGAACGTGCTGTACTTCACCGTTTTCCCGTGCGCGAACGAGGTCGGGTGGCCGAGTCCCCGAGCGTGGTACTTGGCTGTTCCAGGCACGACTCGAGGGTGAGTGAGGACTTGGCACGTTAGTTTGTGCGCGTCACTCCTGCCTGGCCCGTGGGGTCAGTCGCGTGGCGAGTCCTGGGCATGCTCTCCTACTTGGCGTTTTCCCGGACCGCTCGAGGTGAACTGGTCCGTAGTCCCCGAGTGTGGTACTTAGCCATTCGAGTCGCTATGTCGAGGATGCGGAGGATCGTGGTCGCTGTAAGAAGCGTAGGCAGTAGTCTTGGTTCGTAGAACCAGTCGAGCTAGGCGACTCCAATGGGGCTCTGGATAGGCGTTTTTCGTGGACGATGCAAGACCTGAGGTAGCTCAGTGCTCTTGCACCGCACTACTTAGCCGTGCCGATCGCTGTACCAAAGGTTGACTTCTGCGGTTAGTGTGATGCTGTTATTACGAGTGCGAGTGGCACAAGACACGGAGAGTAGGCGCAATTTGCGGTAACCGTTTCTTTTTATTTCATATCGACTGGAAAGTACATATGTGGGGTTCTAGGTGTAGAACTTCCGTAGGAGGTTTACATTCCATGGTCGCTTGACGTCGAGTTCGCCGTCCCCACGGACGTCGATGAGGTAGTAGGCGTCGTTGCCGAGTATACGGCCGATGGCGAATGGTCCCTCCCATGGAGGGGAAAGCTTGTGCATGCCCTTCTTGTCCTGGATGAGACGCAGCACCAGGTCGCCTTCTTGGAAGGTGCGAGTTTTCACCCGCCGGCTGTGATAGCGGCGGAGTCATTGTTGGTAGATGGCGGTGCGCGAGCGAGCTAGGTCGCGTGCCTCGTCGAGTTGATCGACTCCATCCTGTCGTGCGAGTTCGTTCGCAGCTTCCGTGTAGTGGACTACCCTTGGCGAGTCGTGCTCAAGGTCGGTGGGCATGACTGCCTCGGCGCCGTACACCATGAAGAAGGGGGTGAATCCCGTCGACCTGTTGACCGAGGTGCGGATTCCCCAGATGACGGAGGGTAGCTCCTCGACCCAGCACCCGACGGTGCGCTCGAGTGGTACTTGGAGTCGCGGCTTCAGGCCGTGGAGGATGCTTTGGTTGGCCCGTTCCGCCTGGCCGTTGGATTCCGGGTGGGGGACTGACGCGAGGTCGAGCCGAATGTGATGCTCTTCGCAGAATTCGGCCATGGCTCCTTTGGCGAAGTTGGTGCCGTTGTCCGTGATGATGCTGTTGGGGAGCCCGTAGCGATATATGAGTTCGCGTAGGAATTTCGTGGCGGTCTTCCCGTCGCATTTCCGGACTGGCTTGGCCTCCACCCACTTTGTGAATTTGTCGACTGCGACCAGGAGGTGGGTGTAACCGGAGGGAGCCTTCTTGAAGGGGCCCACCATGTCCATGCCCCATACGGCGAATGGCCAGGTGATGGGGATTGTTTTGAGCGCTGATCTCGGCACGTGCGTCTGGTTGGCGTACTTCTGGCACCCGGCGCACCGCTGGACAATGTCGACAGCGTCGGTGTGTGCGGTGGGCCAGTAGAAGCCATGTCGCATAGCCTTGGCAACGAGGGAGCGGGCGCCGGCGTGGTGGCCGCAGTCACCGGAGTGGATGTCGTGGAGGATCTTGCGTCCTTCAGCGGGTTGGACGCAGCGTTGGAACACGCCGGTGACACTGCGCTTGTGGAGCTCACCATCGATGATGGCGTAGGACTTGCATCGACGGGCGATCATCCGAGCTTCCGTCTCGTCTCCCGGCAAGGTGCCGGCTTCCAGGTACGCGATGTAGGGCTTGGTCCAGTCGTCTGGCTCGTTGACGAGTGCGACCAGGGCTGCCTCTGGTTGGAGCGGGACTCCGATGTCGATCTCCCTTGGGGGAGAGACTGATGGCTTGGTGATCGTGTCGAGGAAGACGCCGGCGGGTGGTGCGAGTCGAGCTGACCCGATGCGAGAGAGGGCGTTGGCCTCCTCGTTCTTCCGCCTATCGATCCACTCGATGGAGTAGCCTGTGAAGTGTCCGCCCAAATTGTCCACTGCTTGGCGGTACGCCGCCATGGTGGGGGAGACGGCGTCGCAGGTGCCAGCGACTTGTCCTGCGACGAGGTCGGAATCGCCGTAGCAGCGTAGGCGGTTGACATTCATCTCCCTGGCGGCCCTCATGCCGTGTAGTAAGGCCTCGTACTCGGCCATGTTGTTTGTGCAGGGTGTGAAGTCCAGGCAGAGGACATAGCGGAGCTTGTCGCCCTTCGGAGAGGTTAGCACGATCCCTGCGCCTGCGCCGTCCGCGTTCTTGGAGCCATCAAAGTGCAGGCTCCAGTAGTGGAGGTATGGCAGCTTCTCTGGATGCTGGGCCTCTTCCCAGTCGGCGATGAAGTCTGCTAGGGCTTGCGATTTGATCGCTCTTCGTGGCTCGTATTTGATGTTGTGGACGCCGATCTCGACGGCCCACTTGGCGACTCGCCCGGTCGCCTCACGGTTGCGGATGATGTCCTGCAACGATGCGGAGGAGACGATCGTGATCGGGTGCTCCTGGAAGTAGTGCGGCAGGCGTCGCTGTGCCCTGAAGACCGCGTATACCAGCTTCTGGTACTGCGGGTACCGCTGGCGCGACTCGGTGAGGACCTCGCTGATGTAGTAGACCGGTCGCTGTACTGGGCGCTCCTTTCCTTCCTCCGGTCGCTCGACGACCATGACCGCGCTGACGACGCGCTCGGAAGCCGCGACGTAGACTAGCATGGGTTCTTTGTCGACCGGGGCGGCGAGTAGCGGTGCGGCGAGTAGCGGTGCGGCGAGTAGCACCTTCTTGAGGTCGCGGAGCGCGTCGTCCGCCTCCTTGTCCCACTGGAATGTGGGGTTCTTGCGCATCAGGCGATATAGAGGCATTGCCTTTTCGCCCAAGCGGGGGATGAAGCGACTGAGAGCCGCTACTCGCCCAGCCAGTTTCTGAACGTCGCGCAGGCACTCGGGTTTGCCGAGTCGGGCGATCGTGTCGATCTTGGTGGGGTTCGCCTCGATCCCGCTCTTGGAGACGACATAGCCCAGTAGCTGTCCTGCGGGTACACCGAAGGTGCATTTGCCTGGGTTGAGCTTTATCTTGTATTTTCGCAAGTTGGCGAACGTTTCCGCCAGGTCGGTGAGTAGGCCGCCCTGGCGAGCGGACTTTACGACCACGTCGTCGATGTAGACGTGGATGTTGCGGCCAATTTGGCTCGCAAGGCATTCTTGCATGCATCGCTGGTAGGTCGCCCCGGCGTTCTTGAGGCCGAAGGTCATGGCGGTGTAGCAGAAAGCTCCGAATGGCGTGATGAACGCCGTCTTCTCCTCGTCCTCGACAGCCATTTTGATCTGGTTGTAACCAGAATAGGCATCGAGGAAACACAACGATTCCGAGCCCGCGGTGGAATCGATTATCTGGTCGATCCGCGGGAGGACGAACTGCTCCTTTGGGCAGGCGCTGTTCAGGTTTGTGTAGTCGATACACATCCTCTAGGTCCCATTTTTCTTCTCGACCAGGACTGGGTTTGCCAGCCACTTGGAGTATTTGATTGGCTGGATGAAGCCTGCAGCGAGTAGACGCTGCACCTCTTCGGCGATTGCTCGGCGGCGCTCTTCATTGAAGGGCCGAAGCGACTGCTTGACAGGTCGCACTTTGGGGTCGGCGTTTAGCTTGTGCTCAGCGAGCTCCCTGGGGACACCGGGCATGTCAGAGGGCTTCCATGCGAAGATGTCCCTGTTCTCACGGAGGAACTCGATGAGCGCGCCTTCCTATGCCGGGCTCATGCCCGTCCCGATCGTCACCGTCTGGCTAGAGTCGCCTGGGACCAGCTCGACGGTACGGGTGTGCGTGGTGGCCTCAAAGGTTGAGGTGTTTGCGCCCTCCGAGTTGGGCTTCTTGAGTATGGTGGGGTCGTCGTTGTTGACCCCGCTCGCGTATTTGGCGAGTTCATCCGCGTGGTTGGTCTCCGCCGCGATGACGGCGTCAGCGAGCTTGGCGCCTTTGGCCTCGCACTCGGCGGCCATGTCGGGGTCGCCGTTGATGGTGATGACGCCGCACGGCCCGGGGAGCTTCATCGCGTTGTACGCGTAGTGGGGCGCTGCCATGAACTTGGCGAACGCCTGGCGCCCCAGGACGCAATGGTAGGGGTTGTCGAATGGCACGAGCTCGAAGACGATCCGCTCGGTGCGGAAGTTTGCTGGTGTGCCGAAGGTGACTGGCAGCGTGACCTTGCCGATCGGGTACGCCTTCCGACCGGGGACGATGCCGTGGAACATGGTGTGGGTCGTCTCGATCATCGACTGCGGGAGCCGCAGCCGCCTGAAGGTGTCCAGGTACAGGATGTTGATGGAGCTTCCGCCGTCCATCAATGTCTTGGGGAGCCAGTAGTCGCCGACCTTAGGCTTGACCACCAGGGCGACTCGACCTGGGTACTCGATGCGTGGCGAGTGGTCTTGTCGACTCCAGGTGATGGGCTGCTCCGACCAGTTGAGGAACTAGGGAACGTCCATCTGGGCCACCGCGTTGACGGCAACGGCGCGGGCGATGACCTTCTTCTCGCGCTTCGTGTTGAAGCCCGTGAAGGTGTGGAGCGAGCCGGCCACTTTGCCGAATTTTCCGCCGTTTGGCGGGTCGTTGTCAGGGTCCTCCCGTGCTCGCCGTGCCTTCTCGATCTCCCTGAGGGTGTGGCAGTCGGCGGTGGTGTGCGTGGCGGGCTTTCCTTCCCTGCTATGAAACGCACATGGTTGGTTAAAGAGAGCTGCGGGGTCGAACCTTGGCTTGGCCTTGTAGTTGCCGCCGTCGCGGCGTTGTCCTCCGTTGCGGCGGAAGCTCTTGGGCTCGCGTTGCGTATGCCCGGCGTTGGCGACGAAGTCGACTCGCCCGTCACTGCGGCGCTTGCCGGTGAGGCGAGTGTTGCTGTAGCGCAGGTCGGACCATCGTCCGCTGTCGTTGCCGCTCGTGCGGCGTTGACCTCCTGACTCGTCGTCGATTTCCTGGTTTGGATCTTCCTCCGCGTACCGTTTGGCGATCTCGAGGAGGTCGGGGATGTTGTCGAGTGTGCGAGAGTGTCGCTTGAGCTTGGCGACCAGGGGCTCGTAGCGGCATGAGGTCTTGAAGCAATGGATCGCGGTGTCCGGGTGGATGCCGACCGCGTTGTACCAGAGTTCTTGCCACCGTTGGACCCAGTTGCGGGTCGACTCGCGGGGTCCCTGGACGCATCGCTCCAGGTCCTCGATAGTGGTGGCACGGGTGTAGGAGCACTCGAAGTGCCTGACGAAAGCGTCGCGCATCTCCTCCCAGGAGTCTATACTGTCCTGAGGGAGGGTGTTGATCCACTGCCTGCACGTCCCCTCCATCATCAGGGGGAGGTAAAGGGCGGCTAGCAGGTCGGTGTGGCATGCGATCCCCATTACCATGAGGTATGTGTCGAGCCAGACGGCGGGGTCGTACGAGGAGTCGTACTTTTCTATCTCCTTCGGCGCCTTAAAGTTTGGCGGGTACTTCTCGCCTCGGATCATTGGTCCGAAGCACTTGGGGCCGAGTCGACTGAGCGACCCCATGGGCTCGCCGTCGCGGCGATTGGTTAGGGTGTGTCGCAGGTCGTCGGGCTGGCGTGCGCGCCAGCTTTGGTTGTTGATGATGTGGGTGCGGGCGTCGATGGGTTGACCGTTGGCGGCGATGAGGTTGGTCATCGGCCTAGGGTCGTTGGTGGAGAGTGCCACGTTCGTGGGTCGGTGTTGGAGCTGCGGTGGCTCCGGTGGTGGGCAGTTGAGTGTGTTTGCCGCCATTGCGCGGCCGCTCGAGGCCGCCCTGCTTCCCGAGGAATGCGAGTATTCTCGACCTTGCGAGTCGGCGCCCGCTCTTTGCTGCTCGACGGCCTTTGTGAGCAGGGCCCTGACGTATTGGATCTGCAGGGCGCCGTCGCCGGTGGCCGCGATGCTGTCGGCTGCTGCCCGGCCTGCCACGAGGTTGTCCATAGGGGTGGAGAACAGTGGGAGGCCGTTTGCGTCTCGCTCCCGTGAGGAGACGACTATCCACGGCTGGTCCCTGGGGGGTGTGCGGTTGGGTGGAGGCGGGGCGCCCATCGCCGTCGACCCTGGCGGGGGTCGGGCAC
Organism: Avena sativa; assembly: GCA_916181665.1. Taxonomy (NCBI): domain Eukaryota; kingdom Viridiplantae; phylum Streptophyta; class Magnoliopsida; order Poales; family Poaceae; genus Avena; species Avena sativa. The sequence continues at coordinate 429,684,053 of OV702293.1, forward strand.
TTCTTCCTGGTGGCGCGTTCTCGCAGATCGCGCGCTCGGCCACGCGGGCCGGGTCGTTTTCGTCGTCGAAGTTCAGGGCGCGCCCCTGAACGGTGGGGTTCAGGCGCGACCTGATCCGCTGTTGGTGGTAGCGCGATAGCTCCTGCGCCGTCACCTGCTCGAGGCAGAATTTCTCGCGCTCGGCTTGCTCCTTGCGCACTGCCTCCGCCAGTTTTAGGCGGAGTTCCTCGACCTCCGTCGCCGTGGCGTTAGGAGGGATTGGGGTGGAGAATGGATCCTCCGGCAGATCGGTGCCGGTCGCCATGTAGGTCGCAGCGTGGCGGCTGGTTCCGTCACGGAGGTTGGCGGAGTTCTCCGACCCGGAGTCGAATTCGAAGATCCCGAGGATGGAGGGGTCCTCGAAGTCTCCCACGTTGGAGACCTGAGTAATGGAGCCCGCGGGTGAAGCCGTGGTGATGGATCCGGCGAGTGACGCCGGGGTCGCCGAGTCGGCGTCGTCGTTGAGGGCCACGTCTTCCGCGGCCGCTGAGTTTTCGCCCACGTCGCTGTGGGCCGAATTGTACTCGGAGGCGAGGTGATGGATCGTGCGGATCTGGCTCTCGGAGAGCCGATCGCGTGGCGGCGACTCGCAGATGCGAGCTGAGTCCTCCGAGACGATGGCGTCGGTGAAGCCGACGAAGAGGCTGATCGTGCCGACCGGCAGGATCACGCTGTGCGTGACGGGTCGCGCCGCCGGGACGTAGCTGCTCGGCAAGATTTGGAGCATCTTGCCGATCGCTATCATGCGGCCGGTGGCGACCGTCTCGTTGATGGGCGGATTGGATCTCGCCGCAGAACACCGACCTGACCGGCCAGGCCCCACGGTGGGTGCCACTGTCGTGGGAATGGTCACGGCAGATGCTGCAATCGGCAGCGAGTAGTAGAACAAGGGGCAAGGGCGACCAGCCATCTGCGGTGCGAGATGAGGGCGGAGACACAGGGTTTTACCCAGGTTCGCCCCCCCGGAGGGTAAAGACCTACTCCTGCTAGATTGTATTATGGATGTGGTACAATGGGCGAGCTCGGCGGCTAGGCGGCGAGTCGCTTGGGGGTATGATGGAACGTATCTCTACACGCCCCGCAGGGAGGTTTATATAGGCTCACCTCCCCTAGGGTTTACATATCTCAACCGATTCAGTTAAAACTTCGGTACTCGTTTAACCTAATCCGACTGGGCCTATCTACTCGCCTGGGCCTTCAGCTTCCAGTCGCTTGGTTCCTCGCTAGGCTTCAATCCAGTCGCCGTCTTGCAGGCCCACTCGCCAAGTCTTGGGCCAGTCGGAAACGTCCTGCTGGGTATGCCCCGGTAGGCATATCCCCATCAAGGCTAGTGAGGCTCCTAGCTGGCTGGCGACATTGAGGTGGAAAGGGTGCTCTCGGCATGCTTGCCATTGATGGTGTGGTCGGTTTTACAGTGAGCTAGAGGGGTTAAATAAGTTAGATGATCTACTGAGGGTGTAGTGTGAGATAGATAGGGAACAAGTTAGGCCAAAATTACTGCTCACTATAGTGTTGGATGTTTGTTGGTTTGGTGTCTGCAAGGTGTTTGATGAAATGGCCGAAAGAGATTCAAATTTGAATTTTTGATTCAAACTTTGTGGGTGTACTAGTTACATACTCAGTAGTCTCTGGTTAGTTGGAAAGGTCAAGGGGTAATGGTTTGGTTGGTTTTTGAAAATTGGATGATCTTCACATATGAACCAGATTCAATTTTGAAATGTCATTTGAATCCAGTTGCCAAATGTTTATGTGAGTTTGAAAGGTGGGTTTTGATACACTTTTACTTGGTCTAGCAAGGGGTGAAAATAAATAGAATTTTTTTTGTCTGAAATCTTGGACTAGAAACATTCAAAGTGGTCTAGTGAGCAAGATTGGCAAAAATGACCATTTGCTTTATTTGATTTGTTTTTGATTTTCTCTTGATTTGTTTATGCTTGGAAATGATTTAGATGATGTTGTTTTCACCTTTCAACCATTACTTGCTATTTAGATCAATCATACAAGTCCATTCATGCATTCAAACAATCATCACATACACACATGTATTCATATTGATTTGATTAATGAAAGTTTTTGTTAACCCTAATTTTGGTGATTGGAATTGGATGATCATTGTTCAATATTTTTGGGATGTCACAAAGGGGTAAGTTTTAATTTGGCGTGTTGGATCTAACTTGATCCAACGGCGCGGAAACATGATCCGCGCGAAGTGGTACGAGCCAATAGAAACACGCCGCGTGTCTGCATGTTTGATTTAAAATCTGTTTTTGAATCTATTAGTTGATTTAACTTGTACAATTCATAACTTTAGTTATGTTTGTCCAAAAATTGCAAATAATATATCATTGGATTCAGAAAATTAAGCCCTACACTTCTGTGGCCTTGTTTTAGTATTTTTCTTCTGAAAAAATAGGATTATTTGCAGAACCATTTGTAGGCCTATTTTGCATATGAAAATTATTTGGAAAATGTTTTTAAAGTAAAATTGAGTTTATTTAGACTATAGAAAGTGTGATTTAGGTTCAGTACTGTTTGATTTGACTTGTTTGTTGTAGAAAATCATTTCATTGCATTTGCATGCATTCATATGTATTTTTGTTTGAATTATTGAATGTGAATTTGGTGTTATGATTTAATGTGTAGATTTTGGTGATTGTGGTGATTGTGATTGTGAGGACTGTTGCTACTCTCCCAACTATCAAGGCAAATGATGCTTCACACTTTTTGTCCTATTATTTTGACTATGCACTAGTGATATTTTGAGTAGGACTTGCATGGCATTTTCTAAGTATATATATTATGCTATGCCTTGGGAAATCCTAGTAGTTGTAGTCTCAGTAGATTTTCCCTAAGTTAAGAAAACTTGTTATGTTATCATGCTTAGCCTAGCTAGTAGAAAACAAGGGTGGAATATTCATGCTATGAAATTTTGCTAAGTCTATGACTTGTGTTTTTATTAATAAAACAACTATGTGAATGAATCACCTGGGTGGAATGGTATGTTTGGTTTATGTTGAGTGGTTACACAAGGCCCATGTCTATGGTTTACCTTGTGTATCACACTTGTGGATTTCCACCCATGAACAAAGGGATTTGAGATATTTAGTGTTGAGAAGCTTCTAGTACAACCACATGGCATATTGGCTCTGCCTTGGCCAAATAGGTTGCAAGAACTTAGCCAGATGGACAGTTGGTGGTAGGGTGATAGGATGGAACGCGTCCATGGTGTTCTAAGGGAATGCTTCTGAAAAGTCTTGTCTCGATGCATGTCGAGTCTTGTGGGGAAAGTGCACCACCTCTCGAGAGGGTAAAACCTAAGTACTTAGCCATGTCCCCGGCAACGGACAATTTGAGCATCAAAGACATTGAAGCAATCAAGGATCTCCTCAACCCAATTTCTCTAAGTTAAAACTTGTGGTTGAACAAGGGTAAAGGTTCACCAATGTCTATTGGTGGTTCCTTGGGTGTTTTTGTCAAACAAAAACTTAGTGTTTTCAACTAATAAGTCAAAACCTTATTTTGAGCAAATCAAGCCTAAGCTACACTTAGCCAAATTCATATAGTTATTAGATACTACTATTCTACTATGGTATCACTTGCCAATACAATTCCAAATGTATTTACCCACTGTGGCTATAACTTATGATGTTGCAGGTTACTCTGATGGAGACTAGAGTTATGAGTCTACACTCAACATGTTTGCCTGTGGAACATGAAGATGAAGACTTATAGTTATTTATTTTATGTTATGAACTCTACGTACTAGCCTTGGGCTATTGAGTTGTAAAGACTACGTTATCTCTAGAATGACAATGTAATAATGACCTTTGTATCTGTGTACTCCATCTTAAACTGTGGATGCTAGCTTTTGATCCAGGGACTAGCATTGCAATCATAGAGGCCTTTACCTTAAATGGTGGGGTCTTATAGAATGTCATCGATAAAAACAACGACAAACTTATCCAGGAAGTTCATAAAAATCTTATTCATGAGGTTCATGAAATAAGCGGGGGCATTGGTTAACCCAAAAGACATGACAGTGTACTCATACAATCCATATCTGGTGGTAAAGGCAGTCTTTGGAATATCCTCTACACGAATCTTGAGTTGATGATAACGAGTTCTAAGATCAATCTTAGAAAAAACTTTTGCATCGGTCAACTGGTCAAACAGATCTTGTATCTTCGGTAGTGGGTACTTGTTCTTAACCGTGACATCATTCAGCTTCTGATAATCCATGCACAATCGATTACCTCCATCCTTCTTATCCACAAACAAGACAGGTGATCTCCATGGCGACGCACTTGGTTGAATCAGCCCTATCTCCAGCATAGCATCCAGTTGCTTCTTTAGCTCCACTAATTCAGACGGGTTCATACTTTAAGGTCTCTGAGATATGGGTCCAGTTCTAGGGATTAGTTTGATGATAAACTCGATATCCCGATCTGGGGGCATACCGGGCAATACATCTGGGAATACGTCGGGGTATTCACATACTACTCTGACCTGGTCAATGGTGGGTTGGGCTAGACTCTTGTTGAACTTGAATTGACGGGGCAAGGTTTCAGATACATGCTCTACTTATACTCCAACGGTACTAGTCATGGTTATGGATTTCTTGGCACAGTCAATTAGTCCTTTATGTTTCGACATCCAGTCCATTCCTAGTACTACTTCCAAACCTTTGGTTCCAAGTACTATTAGATTAGCATAAAAATCTATTCCATAGATTCTGATAGGTATGGCCTTGGAAATTTGTCTAGCTTTGGTGGTTGAACCAGGTATTTGAACTATCATAACATGCTTCAATTTTGTTGGTTGAATCTTACTAGTGCATGCAAATTCTTCTGTAACAAACAAGTGCGATGCTCCAGAATCAAACAACACTCTTGCAAGTACTGGGTTAACACAAAACATACCCAGCACGACATGCAGCGCTTCATGGGCTTCTTCAGCATTCATGTGAAACAGACGGCCATTGCGGTTGAGCAAATTCCCTGGGGAAAATCTCCTTCCAGGCTGAACACGGCGCTGCTGCTGAGCTGGGGCATTCACATTGGGGGTTGTTGCAAGCTTCTTGGGGCACTCATTGGAATAGTGACCCTTGGTTCCGCATTCATAACAAGTAACCTAAGACTTGTCTTTTCCTGCAACAGGCACATCATTGCTTCCAGTCCTTGGGGCAGTATTGGTGTTGGTGGGGTTGTTGACTTTGGGCGGTGCACAGTTGAAGTTGTTGGTGTGGTCGGGGTTGTTGTTGTGGTTTCCTCCGGTCCTTGGGTTTCCTCCTCCACGGTTGGGATAGTTCGGATGAGTCATCGAGGTCTATTGTTTCTTGGGGCATATCCTGCAGACGGGTTGGGGCGATACTTTGGGGTATGGTGGGTTCCTGGATGATTCATCTTGCGATTCTCATTCGCTTGGTTGATCTTGTGTTCCATTTGGATTGCAGAATCCACTAGGGCTTCCAGATCAGCAAACGGGATATTGACTAACAGTGTGTGCATTTCATCATGCAGACCATTCAAGAATCTCTCCTTCTTCTTGGCTTCAGTACCAATCTCATCAGGGGCATACCTAGATAGAGATAGAAACCTGTCACGGTACTCTACCACAGTTATTCTTCCCTGCTTCAGCTCCTTGAATTCATCCCTCATCCGCAGAATCAAACCCGGTGGCACATGGATTCTGCTGAACTTGAGTTTGAATTCATCCCAAGCCATCATCTATCCTCCATTCATGGTGCGAATGTTATTCCACCAAGCTCTTGCATCTTCGGCCAGATAGTGGGTGGCAAACAGTACTTTCTCATTGGCCTCCACTCCGGCGACTTCTAAGTTGTTCTCCATGGTCTGCAGCCAGTCACCAGCATCTAATGGCTATTCAGACTTACTAAAGATGGGTGGATTGGTGTTTTGAAAGTTCTTGAGCTTGGATCCATGGTTGTACTGGTTTCCATGGCCTTGATTATTCTGGGTCATCTAAGCGATGTGTTGAAGGGTGGCTAAGTTAGCTTGACGTTCGGCTCTTTCGGCTTCACGGTCTGAAACCAACATTTGCAAGATTTGTAGCATTGGATCCGGGGATGAGCTGCTTCCTCCGTGAGGCATCTGAAGATTTAGATAGATCATGCGACAAGAGGGAAATTTCTAAGGTTCAGGGATTTGGTTTTGAAAAGTTTTTAAACTTTGAGTTTGACTCAGGTTTTGCCAACTAGCAACTTGCTTTTCATTCATTCATAGCACACAATACAAACACACACCACAATAAGGAAACCGATGGTTTTAGGAACCATTCTGTGAAACTATGATATGGTGGGACCGAATACAACTCACACCTACGCTAGTGCTCAAGTGCTACTACTCAACAGACTCGGTGGCTTCATCATCATCATCATCAATGAAGGCGGAATCATCATCATCATAAGTGTGGAAGTCCATGGCTTGGTCCTCCAGGTAGTCGTCATCATCACTGAGGTAGGAGTAAGGGTCACCACGGATATCTTCCCCTTCATTCTCCCTCTCCTCAAGTTGCATGTCCCACTCATGGATGGTATCCTCGAAGTCTGTCACTTTGTGACGAAGGCGAGCAATGATGTGATCCTTCTTGTCACAGAGACGGCGAAAAGTCTTGCGCTCCTTTGCAAGGATGGCGATGGTCTGGTCCTTCTTGACTATAACATCCCAACATTTAGGAACTAACGAAGGGTAGATTTAGAAATTTGTGATATTGCATGCATTCATCTGTGAAAATGTGGGTAAATTTTTCGCCAAATAAAAAACCTAAAGTGATCAAGGTTTCTTTCATACTTTGAGATTAGGTATAGTCTTGAAGGATGATTGTTATAGACTTTGATATGATGTTGGTGGACTTATGTGTTTTGGTAAATGAAATTTGAATTTAAAAAACTTGAGTGTTTGAATTATAATTCAAAAGGATTTTTGAATGATGTTTGAGTATTTGATTTAATTAAGAGTTAACCAATAATAACTCAAACTTTATATAAAGAAAGCAATTAAGAATAAGAATCTCCATTTCATAATTTTATTCAATAAATAAGTTACAAAAATGTAACTTATGAAAATCATCCACAATCTTTACAATATCAAATAAAGAATAATATTTCTTTATTGATGATAGTACAATCTTTATTACAAAATATAAAATAAAGAGTACAAAAGACTAAATTAAAGATTACAATTGAATATGAGAGTTATTACAAGTGACTATTCTATAAAGAAAAATAAAAGCCTAAACTAAAATCTTGATCTTCAAATCTGGTAACTGCAAAATAAAATGAAACTTTAAAGAAAAAGAAGGTTAGGATTAGAATTATTTTACTCTCAGAGTTGACAGTGAAGTGCACTGTTCACTTTTTCATCATTGAGTATTTAAGGGGCAAGTTTCACCAATATGAAAGAATATATCTTTCATAATTTTAAGCTATAATTCAAATAAACAGCAAGGAGGGGCAAGTTTCACCATCCAGGTAAAAGGTAACCTGATAACAGTAACTCTCAAAATTCAGAACATATCCACAACTCTATAGCATGCACATAGGCAACACACACACCAATCTGCATGGTGTGTGCTCTCAGCACCACAACAACAACACAATCAAACAAAACTATCAACACAGCCGTGGGAATACAACCCCACATCATTCCATAGTTCATACACACCAAGAACAACAGCCAACAGCTAAAACCAGCCAAAGCCAAGCTAAATCACACCAATCAAAACCTTGGATCACACCACCAAAATGGTGACATAAGGAGGGTGGATCAGGTGGATAGCAAGACCAAGATCAAGCCATTAGGACCAGGAGATGAAGGGCTAAATCAAGGACAAGCTAGGAGCTAGAAATATCAGGAGAGCATCAGATCAAGTTAGCACAAGATCAACCACAGGAAACCCCAACATCAAGTGACAGTGGTGAGTAAAATAGACCATCACATGATCTATCTGTCTAAGATTAGACAAGCATACATGATCTGTCTTTTACTCAAATTCTCAGAAAACACCAAGTGGGGTGAATCCATCACTGAACTTTGAACACTAAAAGCAATCAGAAAACTATAAAGATCCAACTTAGATCTCAGGACAACATCATTGATGTAAGCTATCAAGCTATATTTCAATTCAAGAATGAATATAGCCAAGAATTTAACCTCTAGGCACATCTCTAAGACAAGAGTAGCACCTTAGAATTTAATCTTATGGATCTATACAAGTGATCAAGCCTACCATCATTATTTCCCAAACTTTGATTCAAGAAACAGTAGCTGGTACCACTACCAGAACCATCCATATGAATCAACTGGATAAAAGCTTAATCCCTAAACCTCAGACCAACATCATGGGTCTTAGGGATTTAAGAAAGGAAGTTTCTACTTATCTTTAATGCCAAACTCATCTTAAGCTTGAACCAAACCAAACCAAGAAATAGAATCTAATCTTGTGTGCCATACAAAGATGGTGTCACAAGAACAGTTCTACACTAATTAGGTTAAGCATTCAATCTTCACAGATTCAACCAACCAACTACAAATCATTTTCCTGTCATCACAGGAATCATAATTCAGAAAATCCCTATGTATATCTTCACTATTTGAAACCATTTGATCTCAAGTTACAGATGAATTCTTAAGCCAACAGTCCTAATACAGTGACTTCATCACACAACACTCACTGTCATGACAGTGGTGAATTATAAAAACCACTAGATTTCCCAAGCGTTGCCTCTAGAGCAACTTCACCATCTGAATCATCTAAAATTTAATCCATAGAATCATCTGATAAACCACTAGCATCCCACAGCTAACCATCAGCAATATTCCATAACAAGTCACACTCAACAGATTCAAGGATCATCAATACATGATCCAATTCATCAAATATCTAATCCACAGTAGGGTATGAACCCTAGGAAGAACAAACCATCTTAATCAGGACAAGACAGTAACCAGAAAGGTCACCACTAACATCTATCATAGGATGGCCTAGCACAGAGAGCACAAGAGGGAGAGGAACTACTTACCAAAGGTCCTCGCTATAGATCAGAAGAGGAAGCAGAGGAGGCCGACGACCACGGTGGCACGGGGAGCACCCCCAAGGGGGCGCTGCAACCCACGCAATGCCACGGCGGCGACCATAGCCACACCTGGGGGCGAGAAGCATCTCCACGGCACACGATAGCAGCGGCAGCATCAGATCAACGCTAACCTCAAACCCTAGGGTTCGGGATGGCATCGATCTGGTCGCAGGAGGGCACCAGGTCCAAATCCAACTGGACAAGAAGGAAGAGCGGGGCCGACAACCTCATCCTGCACCACGGCGGCAGCCACGGAGGTCCACGGCGGCATGAATCGCTGGCGGTGACAACGCTGACCACGGGGTCGGGGAAGAAGAAGGAGAGAGGTAAGCTCGAGAGAGAGAGACAAAGATTGATGGGCTGGAATGGGCCAATACCCCGTCAGGGTGTTATTTTGCCTTTTCCCTACTGGGCCACAAGGGCCCAATAAAACCAAATAAGCGAGCCCAAATCATTTAGAGCCTGTTTTAATAATTGGAAAAAGACCAAAATGCCCCTAAACCTAAAAAAATTCTAGAAAATAAAATAAAAATCCAAAAATTATAAATAAAATATTTTTGGATTCACAATAATCCAAACTATCCAAATAAATTAAGAGATAAAATTTTAGACATATAAATTTTATTAAGAATTTTGTATTTTATATATTCCTTATGGAATTTTACAAAATTATTGAAAGTTGATAAAAATAAATAAAAATCACTTTCATTATATATTAATATTGTAGTATTTTAGAAAAAGACGAAAAAAAATATTTAATGTCAATTTTTGGTAATTAATGATAATTCTTAAAGGAATTATTAATTAAGTAAAAGGAAAATAAATTAAAATAAAATAAAAAGAATACAATATTCAATAAATATTAAAAAATATATTTATAAATTCTTTCTCATTAAAAGAATTTTTATAATTTAAATCAATGGGGGAGAATACATATAAAGCTAAATGATGCATTACATTACTTTGCATAATCATTTTGCTTCTTTAAATATTGTCCTTACCGGGCAATAATGATGTTTTTGTAGACCTAGAAGCTCAAGGTCCAGTGCAAGCATCAGACTTCACTACCTTGCCATCACAAGGCAAGTTCATCACTTGCTCATGTCCTTTGAAGAGTCTTTGTCAAAGTATTTGCAAATTGTGTGTTATCATATATACTCCAAAGAAAGAAAATATTATTTTCACAATTAAAGAAATCATAGATATCATCGTAAGTTATGATATATTAGAGAAAATAGAACTTAGGGTTCTATTTGCAATAATGATGGTCAATTGGGGACTTAATAACCCCTAACATCAGTGATTCTAGCGCCATATATTACGCGTTAGCCATGAGATTTGGAATGGGACAGAGAAGTCAGTTGTATCTTCTTCCTCTCGCATGAAGCCGGATGTGTAGGTCGTGGGTGTTATCCTCGTAATGTGCATATTAATTGGTAATTCGTAGAAGATATGCAGCATATGGGTGGTAACCCTCAATGTCCCACGATAGTTCTGGCATCTAACGGTTTGTACAAACCATTGCCATAATTCATTATGTGGGCATGGTGTACACCAAGGAGGCATGCGAGGTCGCGAAGGGGTGAGTGATTGGCTTGGACCAACTACTGGGCCCGACATCATGGAATTGTGGACGAGAAAGTACACCCGATTGTGCAACAAGGAGTTGATCTCTCATGGGTAAAGTAACGCACCTCTGTAGAGTGTAAGAATTTTAACTTGTTACTCCCTGTTCCAGGAAGGAGCTACGAACGCGGCAGGAAAGGAACTCCATGAAAGTTGTGGTCAACCTATGAAGGCTGATGGTCATAGATTTTTATAATAAAATCAATCTTTGAAGAAAGATTTACAAAAACTGCATAGTGCCAAGGACATATAGTCCGAGGTGGTAGTTAGAGCATCAAACTTCCCACCTTGCATATAATGAACTTGTTGGGTAACGTTGTTGCTCATCCTTTCCTTTGATCCCTTTCTTAGACTCTGAGGATTCTAAAGACGTGCCAATGTATGCAGCCGAATGTCAAGAAGATATGTTCTATGAGGAGCCTTACCTGTCAGGAGGTGTTGAAGGAGTGGATTACGAAATCCGCTATGGTGTTGATGATAACGAGTCCAACTAAGTATCCTAGTTAGTAGTAACCAACAGAGACGAGCAGCATAAACTCTATAGAATAAGCTATTGAGCTCAACTCCTAGTTGGAGTTGCTACTTTTAAATTCCGCTGAAACACTTTATATTTTGGTTTGTAAGTTGAAACCTTTTGAAGTCTTGAACTTCTGGTATTGTAATAATAATAATGTGTGAATGTTTGTAATATGGACGCGCAATGTTTCTGTTGTACCACTCTGAGGGATGTGATATTTACGGAACGGTGTTCTGTGGGTGTCATGTCAACGACTATAGTGTACTACACATGCAGTGGTAGGCTGGGTCACCGCATTGACTCCAATGGCATGGTTATGGTTGGCATAGGAGCAGGCATTGTCCAACTCCTTCTGCCTATCATACAACATGAAGCTGAGATGATCCACTTGATGCTTCAGCTCCGGGTGGTATGGCACCTCCAATGGATGTCCCATAGCATCACGCCTTGTGTAGAACTCAAACCGGGTGCCCTTGATCTGATTGATGCTTTGCCCACATAGACTGGCAAGAGCTTCCTGCATAGCCCTGTGAGTCCGTCTAGCCAGTTGTTCTCTCTTAAGGTTAATTGGATTCCCTCTGAGGTGGGTGCTTCCATCTTGCCTCTGAGTCTTGCAACTATTAGCCATTGCAATTCTCCTCCTTGTTGATTGTTGAGTTGTGCTCCGTAGAACTCGGGGTGCGGGTGCTCAAGAAGTTCCGAGAGTTGGTCCAAATCGCGCTCAAAGATGAGCTCTCCTCCATTGCCCAACTGGTAGAACTTTCTATACTTCACGTCCATCTATAAGAATGTAGGATGAGTAAGTTAGTAGAGTGATCAAGTATGTCAAATTTTATGTAAGTTTGCAAGAATTTTTTAGGGACATGAATTTTCATGAAAGAATCTAAGTGATAAGAATGAGAATAGGTTTTCATAAATACTAACTTCTTTTGTTTTGAAACTAAGTTTTTGATTCAAGCGTCTATTATAACTAGGGTCTCCTATGGTTAGGATGGCTCTGATACCAACTTGTTAACACCCGGATTTTTAATCCCAGGTGCCTGTTATGACATACATCACAATCTCAGGATTACCATTTTTGCGAGACATAACAGATTGGTACCATACTTCATCATCCATTACAAACCATAATAAAGGTCTTACAAATAAAGGATCTCATGATCCAGTCTTACAAATAAAGCAAGGCGCAGCATGAACGTGCGTGTCGGGCGCGGCGCTCTGGCGTGCTCTCGGCATGGCGTAGAGACATTGGGCACGTCTATGCTGGGGTGGTCCAGGGCCTGGCTGCATGCGAGGGCTGGACAAGGGATGGCGGTGGATGGTCAGCTACCTCCTGGACATGGTGGCTAGGTGCGGCGATGCCTCCTGCTAGCTAGCCATGGTCGGCTGGCAAGGGGGTGCTTGGGTTGGCATGGCACTGGTGCAAGGGTAGGGGTGATAGGTTGATCAATGCAGGTGTGCTCACTGGGGGGACAAGGGTGAGCAAAGGGAGACAAGAATTAGACAAGACTTTGATCACAAACAGTAGAAGTTAGGCAGTGTTTACTGTGTTCATCAACTGTTTGATGAAATGGCTGAAAGAAATTTAGTTTGAAATTTTTGGATGAATTTTGGTGAGTGTACTGGTCACATACTTGGTAGTATCTGGCTACTTGGGTTTGTCAAGGTGGACTAGTTTGAGTGGGTTTTGAGAAATGGTGATCTTAGTACCAATACTTGATTCAGTTTTGAATTGTCATTTGAATATATTTGAAATATGTTTATGTTGGTTTTCAAAGTGGCCTTGGGTTCACTTGTACTTTTTCTAGCAAGGGATGAAAAAAATTGGATTTGTTTCAATTAGAAAACTTGGACTAGAAACACTCAAAGTGGTCTAGTGGTTAACTTTGGTCAAAATGACCATTTGCTTATATTGTTTATATTTGAATTTCTCTTCATTTCATTCTGCTTGGAAATGATTGAGACGATGTTGTTTTCATCTTTAAACCAATCCTTGTCATTCATAACAATCAAACAAGTCAATACAAGCATTCATGCATTCATATTAATTTTTAATAACACAAGTTTTGTTTACCCCTAAACTTGGGTGATTAGAACTTGATAATCTTGATTAATATTTTTGGCATGTCACACTAATCATGGTGGAAACTTGCAGCATCACCATAATGAGCAATCTATGAAGCACCCTCAATAAAACCTATGCAAATAGCAAATAAAAAGATCGCGGAGATGCTCATTGTCTGCTTGCCTTGTCATTTTGGTTATGGGATGGGTCTTATACCATGTGCAAGGGGTACCCCATTGGCGGTTCTTTATGATACACATGTACTTACTATGACAAGAACTTACAAGTGACTAAAGTTGAGTAGCATGAGGAGCGGCCCTCATATTCAAGGGACATGAGATTGCCAACTTATACTTTGTCAAGCATATACTCCATAGTTTGTTCACTTTAACCTTAATCACTTCAAGATGCTTATGATAGGGGCAACGAGGGCTGAAAGCTAACAAGTACCATAATTTTTGGAAGCTCTTTTTGAAACTTGAAATCCCTGCTTCCTTTATGAAGGGCCTTTCTTCCACTATTATATTGAGTCTCCACCTTCTACCTTTAGGCACCAATTAAGAGAGCATAGTTTCCATTCTTAGTTCTATGTGCATTGTCCCAAAACTTATTGATTGATGCATATTGTTGATATTACTTGTTCTTGTGCTATTTGTATCTAGTCACTCTTATGAACTTTGAAGGTGTCCTATGCATCTATTTGCTACTCTATGAGGGACAAGCTGATTGCCACTATGCTATGTTTTCTGTATGTGAAACAAACAAGCGTTTTTCAATGCATGTTATTCATGATATTTGTTTGTAACCTTTCATGTTGCATGCATAGTTACTTTGTCTTACTGTTATAACTCCATCTTTCATGCTCATGTTTAGAGTTCTTTGATCCCAGCTTTCAATGCTTGGAAATGGTTTGATCTTGATTTTGATGGTGCATGTCACCTAAAAAATTATTATTTTATCACTTACCTACTCGAGGACGAGTAGGAGTTAAGCTTGGGGATGCTTGATACGTCGGAAATGTATCCATAATTTTTTATGTTCCATGCTTGTTTAGTATCTACTTTGCTTTGCTTTGTATATACTTTGAGGTGTTTTTATATGTTTTCTGGTACTAACCTATTAACAAGATTCCACAATGCCAGTTGCCTGTTTTCTTCTGTTTTTGGTTCCAGAAAGGCAGAAAATCAATATTCTCGGAATTGGACGGGACAAAAGCCAAAGTCAATATTTTACCGTGGGGAACACGAAGTCCAAAGGAGAGACAGAGGGGATCCACAGGGCGGCCGCACCCTCCTAGGCGCGGGTCCACCCGAGGCCACGCTTGGGCAGGGTGTGGGACACCTGGCCGCCCCTTGCCTCGTGTAGAGGTCCCAACCTGATAAGGTAGAGATCCTTGTGTTTACAATGCTAGTTCCTGGATCGAATATCTAGCATCCACAGTTTAAGATGTAATATCAAGAAACAAAGGTCATATTACAACTTACAACCAGGAATAAAATAATTCATTACATCTTACATAGCTTATTTGGCTATCTTATTACAATGCAGCGGATATAACTATATAGCATGGAGTCATTCATCTTCATATGCCACATGCAATCATGTTGGTTGTAGACTTGTAATCCCTACTCATCAAATTCCACTAACATCAAACAAACCTGCAACATAATAAGTTACAGCCACAAGGGTCAATACATTCGAATTGTATTGGCAAGTGATTTTATATTGACATGGAGAATCTATCATCTACATGAATATTTGGCTAAGTAGAGTTTTGGCTTGCCTTTGCATAAAACAAGTTCTCCCTATCCTTTGAAAATAGTTTTTCTCTTTTCAAAACTTTTCATCACACAATGGCACACTGGATACCCTCCAGGTGCTTCCCTTGTTCACCCAACAAGTTTTAACTTAGAGAAATTGGGATGAGGAGATCCTTGATTGCTTCAATGCCTTTGATGCTCAAATTGTCCATTGACGGGGACACGGCTAAGTACTTAGGTTTTACCCTCTCGAGAGGTGGTGCACTTTCCCCACATGACTCGACATGCATCGAGATGAGACTTTTCAGAAACAATCCCTCAGATCAGACAGATGCGTTCCAACCTAACATCACTACCACCTTCTGTCTGCATGTCTGAGTTCTTGCAACCTATGTAGTCAAGGCAGAGCCCATATGCCATGTGGCTGCACTGGAAGCTTCTCAACACAAAACATCTCAAATCTCTTTGTTCCTCGGTGGCCATCCACAAGTGTGATACACAAGGTGAACCATAGAAATGGGTCATGTGTAACCACTCAACACAAAACCATCCAAGCAATTACCATTCCACCCAGGTGTTTCATTCACTTAGTTGTTTTTATTAATCAAAAAAACTTAGTCATTGACTTTGCACAATATCATAGCATGAATATTCCTCCCTTGTAATCTAATAGCTAGGCTAAGCATACTAGCATAACTTGTCTCTTGTCTTAAGAAGAATCCTACCAAGATATATTCTATAGGATCTACTATAGCATAGCAATATATAAAATACGACGCAGATTTGCTACACAGAGGCATAGTTGTGCATAGGCTTAGGTCCGTTGGATAAAGAGATCACATGCAATGCTACTTTAGATGATAGTGGTTGGCTCTTGGAAGGACTAACGGTTTCTAACGGCGATTGTACCACTCCGTCTGTGTCCATGCATGTAATGCCTAGGGTCTCGAACAAACCCTAATTTTTTAGCGCGCTGTTTGGCAAAGAAAATTTTAGCATCTAAAATGGAAAGATAAAGAGAACAAGGCTTAAAAAGAGTTCTGCATGCAAACACTTCGTACTATGCAATCCCTAGTGAAAGTTTGTGGTACTATGCAAACCCTAACTTTTCATGTAAGTGGTTTAGTGTCTTATATTTTTGGCGGGAGAGAGTTACTTCTCGCGAGGCACCTGGGTGGAAGTTTTTCTGTTTTCCCGCCACATGGTACTATGCTACCCTATAAAAGATAGAAGACACTCTTAGAGAAAACATATTATACCAGTACTTGTAGCTAGCATTGCACTGAAGGCGTCCTGCTCCCTGTTTATGTGGAGGAACACAAATTTTGATTTTCCACACAATGTCCGATCCAGCTCCTGCATGTCTTTGACTATGACACATTGGGTTCAGCAGCTCGTACAACAAGATATAACTTGAAAAAAGTTCTGTCTTACATGCAATAGCTATCTAAAGCAACGGGCATGCAAAATCTGAGAAGCTTAGTTTGTTTAGGGTTTTTTCCATGTCTTTGACTATGACACATTGGGTTCAGCGCAATGGAATAAGGCTTAGTGTTACAAAAGGGAATAAGGCTTAGTTTGGTTAGGGTTTAGTGCATGTAGTATATTAGGGTTTGCCTCACGCAAATGAAATTTGATAAGCTTAGTTTGTTAGGGTTTCATGCATGCATCAAAGGAATACTAACGGCGTTGTTATCCTCAAATATTGATCCAACGTTCTGGGTCTGGAAACATGTTCTCCCTATATCAAAAGGAGATAATTAACGGTGAATATGCTATGTGCACCTATGTCTGTGTGTAGCTGGCTATTTTGCATATAAAATATAGTCCTATCATGCATACTACAAAAACATCACTAATGCAATATTGAAAAGATAGGACTTTTGATGAACAAAGTATCACTTGCCTTTTTGGTAGAGAAACTAGGTACACTCCTTGATCTTGCAATTGTCACACTCTTCAAAGTTCACTATAATTCAATCAATCAAGGCACACATTCAAAACTAGCATTCAAATAATTCACCACATAAAATAATGAAAACAAAGCAATGCATGCAAGCATGCAAAAGATTATTTTATTGAAAATGTGGCTTCTAACAAGGTTCTAAACATTTCAAAACACCTACTGGTCATTTATAAAACTGGGAATTTATTTAAAATCAAGTTGGTGAAAATAGGACGTTTAAATCATTTTTGTTTTGCTAGAAATGATTTTATTCAAAGGAATAATTTCTAGTGTTAGCCAAATTTATTTTTAAATCCAAATATTAGTGTTTATGATTAGTAGGTTCAAAACAAACCATTTGCAAAAGGTTTCACTCAAAAATCATTTTTAGAACATTTTTTATATCCAAAATATCCCTAATAATGCTTCTGCAAATACACCTAATTTTTCAGAAGCAAAATACTAAACTAAGACCATGTTTGCAAAGTTTACATTTTTCTAAATCTATTGATATAAAGTTTGTAATTTTTTGACAAGCATATCAAAAGTTATGATTTTTGCAAGTTTAAACATTCAATAGAACAAATTCTATTTTTAAATCCACAACCTAGCTACGTGTCATGTTCTTGTTGGCCCATACCGATTCGAGCTACGCGGACCGCAGGATCTAAATAAAATCGCACGATGCAGATCACACGATACCGATTTGCTACACGTTCTATCCTATCCACCAGATCTGTACCTAACGGTCCAGAGCAGCTGACCACTAACTGGCGGCGCTGGCTTGACAACGCGCGGTGGCGGCGCTCTGTTGGCGGTGGTCCGACGAAAATAGGAAGCAAGGAAGAGGAAGGAGGGGCTCACTGGGTTCGCAAAGTCGCGGTCATGTTCAAGGTCGCAGTGGACGGCGAAGGGGTGCACGGAGTTGTCGCGGATTGCTCACCGGAGTTGTTACTGGCGTCGGGCACGCACGGCTGTCGTCAGGGGCGACGCTACGAAGGACGAGAAGGCAAACAAGAGATGGCTTTATACACGCGAAGGAACGGCGAGTGCAGGAGCATCATCTAGAGAGAGGGGAGGGCGGAACCTACCGGGAAAGCTTGCCGGAGATGAGGCAGATCACGGTCGTTTGCAGTCGAGTTTGTTTCCGAGCTTCTAGGGTGCGCACGACCAAGAGGAGTACTGCCGTAGGTGCGCAAGGTGTTGGCGAGCAAGCTCGTGGAAGCCAGGGGTAAGAGGGTTGAGCTCGCCAGAATCGTCGCGGAGGCTCGTCGGAGGCAGTGGCGGTTTGAGCAACAATTCGAGCAACCCGGGGGCGCTCAGGTGTGGAGAAGTGAGGGGAAAGAGAGAGGAGAGGAAGGGGAGTAAGTACGCGTGGTCGCGGGGAGGAATCAGTGCTGCAATTACACGAATTTACTCATTTTGAATTGAACCAGAAACGGCAGAGGAGTAAGGGGAAGAACGGGTCTGGCGGGTGAGGACGATGACGTTGACGTGGCGTGGGTCTGATGCGTCAGTGGGGGTGCAGGTGCGAGTGAGGAAGGGGCTCGCGGGGAGAGAGGGGGTGTCGGGTGGGCTGGGAGTTGGGCCAGGGGTTTGCTGGGTTGGGCCTACGTTAGTTGGG
This sequence comes from Avena sativa, assembly GCA_916181665.1. Classification (NCBI taxonomy): domain Eukaryota; kingdom Viridiplantae; phylum Streptophyta; class Magnoliopsida; order Poales; family Poaceae; genus Avena; species Avena sativa. The sequence goes on from OV702293.1 coordinate 429,702,723, forward strand.
CAGGTCTGCTTCCATTTTTTCCTTCTGATTCCTTTCCTTTTTCCAATTTTATTTTGTGTTTTCATTTGAAAAATTTGATTTAAATATCAGTTTAAATTCAAATCCTTTTCAAACTTTCAGTAATTCTTTATACCAGTTATTTAATGTCTTTAAAAATCCATTTTAGAATGTTTCAAAATTTCTCTTATGATTTATTATTTATTTAAATTAGGCATTTCGTCCTTATTTAAATAAAATTGAATACGGTTCATAAATCCATATAATTTTATTCAAATAATATTTTATTATTTTATTTTATTTCCATTTGCTTATGGATTTGGCCAAGATTTAAATCGTCTTTTAAATATTTCTTACCTATTTAATTTTTTCTTTCTCTTATAAAATTCAAATTTTTTATTTATAGCTCCAAAATTGGTGATTCCAATTTGCATAATTTTATTTAATAATTGTTTATGTTTTTAAATCCTTTTAGAATTACTATGCTCACAATTTTGTATTGATTTTAGCTAGGAGCTTTATTAGCCTTGGAATTTACTTTCTTTTATCTTATTAAATTCATAAGTTTTTATCCATGGCTCCAAATTGAGTGAAACCAATTCCCATGGTTTTATAATATTTTTTTCTATCATTTTTTATAATTTATAAATGTTTGTTGATGAATTTTTATATGGATCAAATCCATAGTCTTGGGGTGATCTTGAATGATGATTTCTTTCATTAAGATTTACGGTTTTGGTTTAACTTTTCCAAGTGTTTAAATTCAAGATTCTTTCCATGCATGAATGCATTTGATTTGTTTGGAAATTTGTTTGTTGTCTTTTCATTCAAATTTTGATCAAGTAGGGTTTTGATGTTTCCATTTAGAAGCAAAAAGTTTCTTTTCACCCTAATTTTCAACAATTGTTTATTTTGTTTGTTTATTTTTCACATTTCAAAATTTGGAAAAAATTGGGATGTGACAGACTACCACCCTTCAAAGGAATCTCGTCCCGAGATTCGGGAAGGCTAGAGGTTACAAGTTGGCTTCAAGACAACTAGGGTACTACCACCCTTAAAAGGTTTTTAACTAGATTACATCTTGGCTTACTTGGGGTCTTGATGTATCTTCTCTCGACAGTTGTTTGCATAGTGTCCATTATTTTCACACTTAAAACATGTGACAAGGTTGAGATCTTTCACAGGCTTGCTTGTCTTGTTCTTCTTCTTTTCTAGACAATGTGATGCATAATGTTCTAGCTTTTTGCATTTTCTGCACATCACTTGGCTAATATCCTCTTTTATCTTTGGTATCACTACCTCTTGTTTGTTTCCTTGGCCTTTCTTCTTTTCTGGACATACATTATCATAGTGTCCCATCTCCTTGCAATTGTAACATTGCACCTGGCTAATGTCTTGCTTGCTGGGGTTGGGGCATTTCTTCTTGTTCTTGGGTTTCTCTAATGCTAGGAGTTCTCTTAGTTCATGTTCTTCATACTTCACCTCAAAGGTGGGAAAACTTCCTCGGTTTTTAGAACGGTTCCTAGGATAACGTCCATGTTTCCTCTTTTGTCCACCATAGTGAGTCACAATGTATGGAGGTGCATACTAAGATTTGACCTTGTCTTCATCCTTCTTAGTAGAAGTTGTACCTTCATGGAGGTTTCCAAACATTTGATGTTTTCCATCTTGTTTCATTTGTTGAACTATAGGATAGATGGGGCAATGTACAGGGACATGATCATTTCCTTCACATAGGAAACATGTAACTTGAGATGTGGGGCATTGTTTAGTTGGATGTTTCTCTTCACAATTAGTGCATTGGTCCTTATGTTCTTTATAAGTGTGTCCTATGTCTCCATAGATTTTGCAAGCTTGAGTTCCCTCTATAATATCATCCTTGATATCATTGTTGTCATAATCTCCTTGGGAAAGGTTGCTTCTCATGTTGATCATATGATTGGTCATCCTTTGCAACAATTGGGATTGGGATTCCAAGAACTTTAGCATGGCTGGGTCTAACTCAATGTTGTTGGCTAAAAACTAGGTTGTCACTTGATTCAACTGGTCTTGGGTTGCTAGTATTTGTTCTCTCATGTGCATCTCTTGGTTGTTGTTACCCTCCTTGATGTTGGAGTCTCATGGAGAAGTCATCTGTTTGAGTTGGATTGGGATTAGATTAGGCAAAAGATTTCTAGAGGAAGAATTCTACTCACACACAACAATTCACACAAAGCAATGTGCAAGAAATAACAATCATGCATTCCACTCAAACAACAAGATTCAAGCATATTTTAGGCAATAAAATATTTTTGCTACACAACACAAGTTGGTGTGATCAATAAATCGATTTAAACTAAACACTAGTATGGTGGTCCAACTATGGGGTTCACTTGGGATCATTCCATTCTTCTTAGTTGTTTCTTCATGAACAAGATCATGGTATCCTTGGAAGAAATTATTCCATCTTGATCACAAAGCTCAAAGGTGATAATGGTTTCTCCTAAGCTGTGTTTCCTTGGTCTCCAAGTCTTGAGTAATATTTCTTGTCTCACTTGTAGTCCTTAGTGATGTCCAAGTTGAAGTCCTTGGTGAAACTGAAGTTGAATTCATTGGTGATGTTGAAGTCTTTGCTCATGTTGGAGGTTTTGTCCATCAAGTAGAAAAGGGAGAGATGTAGAATCAAAACAAAATGTTGACGAAAAAGTTTACAAGATTTTTTGTAAATAAGTTTGAACAAATACAACTCTAATTTTTCTAAGGGGTTTTGTCTAATCATAGGGTTACAATCCAACAGGCAACACAGTGCTCTGATACCATCTGTAGAGGTCCCAACCTGATAAGGTAGAGATCCATGTGTTTACAATGCTAGTCCTTGGATCGAATAGCTAGCATCGACATTTTAAGATGTAATATCAAGAAACAAAGGTCATATTACAACTTACAACCAGGAATAAAATAATTCATTACATTTTCCTTAGCTCATTTGGCTATCTTATTATAATGCAACAGATATAACTATATAGCATGGAGTCCTTCATCTTCATATGCCACAGGCAATCATGTTGGTAGTAGACTTGTAATCCCTACTCATCAAATTCCACTAACATCAAACAAACCTGCAACATAATAAGTTACAGCCACAAGGGTCAATACATTCGAATTGTATTGGCAAGTGATTTTATATTGACATGGAGAATCTATCATCTACATGAATATTTGGCTAAGTAGAGTTTTGGCTTGCCTTTGCATAAAACAAGATTTCCCTATCCTTTGAAAATAGTTTTCTCTTTTCAAAACTTTTCATCACACAATGGCACACTGGATACCTCCAGGTGCTTCCCTTGTTCACCCAACAAGTTTTAACTTAGAGAAATTGGGACGAGGAGATATTTGATTGCTTTAATGCCTTTGATGCTCAAATTGTCCATTGTCGGGGACACGGCTAAGTACTTAGGTTTTACCCTCTCGAGAGGTGGTGCACTTTCCCCACATGAATTGTCATGCATCGAGACGAGACTTTTCAGAAACAATCCCTTAGATCAGACAGACGCGTTCCAACCTAACATCACTACCACCTTATGTCTGCCTGTCTGAGTTCTTGCAACCTATGTAGTCAAGGTAGAGCCCATATGCCATGTGGCTGCACTGGAAGCTTCTCAACACAAAACATCTCAAATCTCTTTGTTCCTCGGTGGCCATCCACAAGTGTGATACACAAGGTGAACCATAGAAATGGGCCTTGTGTAACCACTCAACACAAAACCATCCAAGCAATTACCATTCCACCCAGGTGTTTCATTCACTTAGTTGTTTTTATTAATCAAAAAACTTAGTCATTGACTTTGCATGATATCATAGCATGAATATTCCACCCTTGTAATCTAATAGCTAGGCTAAGCATACTAGCATAACTTGTCTCTTGTCTTAAGAAGAATCCTACCAAGATATATTCTATAGGATCTACTATAGCATAACAATATATAAAATATAGTCCTATCATGCATACTACAAAAACATCACTAATGCAATATTGAAAAGATAGGACTTTTGATAATCAAAGTATCACTTGCCTTTTTGGTAGATAAACTAGGTACACTCCTTGATCTTGCAATTGTCACACTCTTCAAAGTTCACTATAATTCAATCAAGCAAGGCACACATTCAAAACTAGCATTCAAATAATTCACCACATAAAATAATGAAAACAAAGCAAGGCATGCAAGCATGCAAAAGATTATTTTATTGAAAATGTGGTTTCTAACGAGGTTCTAAACATTTCAAAACACCTACTGGTCATTTATAAAAGTGGGAATTTATTTAAAATCAAATTGGTGAAAATAGGCCTTTTAAATCATTTTTGTTTTGCTAGAAATGATTTTATTCAAAGGAATAATTTCTAGTGTTATCCAAATTTATTCTTCAATCCAGATGTTAGTGTTTATGGTCAGTAGGTTCAAAACTAACCATTTGCAAAAGGTTTCACTCAAAATCATTTTTAGAACAATTTTTATATCCAAAATAGACCTAACAATGTTTCTGCAAATACACCTAATTTTTCAGAAGAAAAATACTAAACTAAGGCCATGGTTTCAAAGTTTACATTTTTCTGAATCTATTGATATAAAGTTTGTAATTTGTGGACAAGCAGATCAAAAGTTATGATTTTTTCAAGTTTAAACATTCAATAGAACAAATTCTTTTTTAAATCCACAGCCTGACTACGTGTCATGTTCTTATTGACCCATACCGATTCGTGTGGATCTAGATACGCGGACCACAAGATCTAAATAAAATCACACGGTGCAGATCACATGATACCGCTTCGCTACACGTTCTATCCTATTCACCAGATATGTATCTAACGGTCCAGAGCAGCTGACCACTAAATGGCGGCGCTGGCTTGACGACGCGCGAAGGCGGCGCTCTGGTGGCGGTGGTCCGAAGAAAATAGGAAGCAAGGAAGAGGAAGGAGGGGCTCACCGGGTTCGCAAAGTCACGGTGATGCTCAAGGTCGCAGTGGACGGCAAAGGGGCGCACGGAGTTGTTGCAGATTGCTCACCGCAGTTGTTACTGGCGTCGGGCATGCACGGCTGTTGTCGGGGGCGACGCTACGAAGAACGAGAAGGCAAACAAGAGATGGCTTTAGACGCGTGAAGGAACGACAAGTTCAGGGGCATCATCTAGAGAGGAGGGAGGGCGGAACCTACCGGGAAAGCTCGCCGGAGATGAGGCAGATGACAGTCGTTTGCAGTCGAGTTTGTTGCCAAGCTTCTAGGGCACGGGCGGGCAAGCGGGGTACAGTAGTAGGTGCGCAAGGTGTTGGCGAGCAAGCTCCTGGAAGCTAGGGGGTAGGGGGAGGGTTGAGCTCGCCGGAATCGTTGCGGAGGCTCATCGGATGCAGTGGCGGTTTGAGCAACAATTCGAGCAACCCGGGGGCGCTCAGGTGCGGGGAAGTGAGGGGAAAGAGAGAGTAGAGGGAGGGGAGTAAGTACGCATGGTCACGGGCAGGAATCAGTGCCGCAATTACACGAATTTACTCGTTTTTAATTGAACCAGAAACAACAGAGGAGTAAGGGGAAGAACGGGTCTGGCGGGTGAGGACGTTGACGCTGACGTGGCGTGGGTCCGATGCGTCAGTGGGGGTGCGGGTGCGGGTGCGAGTGGGAAAGGGGCTCGCGGGGAGAGAGGGGGTGCCTGGTGGGCTGGGAGTTGGGCCAGGGGTTTGTTGGGTTGGGCCTAGGTTAGTTGGGCAGGTCTGCTTCCATTTTTTTCTGATTCTTTTTCTTTTTCCAATTCTATTTTCTATTTTCATTTGAAACATTTGATTTAAATATCAGTTTGAATTCAAATCCTTTTCAAACTTTTAGTAGGTTTTTATACCAGTTATTTAATGTGTTTAAAAATCCATTTTAGAATGTTTCAAAAATTCTCTTATGATTTATTATTTATTTAAATTAGGTATTTTGTCTTTATTTAAATAAAATTAAAAATATGGTTCATAAATCCATATAATTTTATTCAAATAATCTTTTATTCCTTTCTTTTATTTATTTTATTTTTATTCCATTTGCTTATTGATTTGGCCAAGATTTAAATTGTCTTTTAAATATTTCTTATCTATTTAATTCTTTCTTTCTCTTATAAAATTCATATTTTTTATTTATAGCTCCAAAATTGGTGATTGCAATTTGTATAATTTTATTTAATAATTATTTATCTTTTTAAATCCTTTTAGAATTACTTTGCTCACAATTTGGTATTGATTTTAGCTAGGAGCTTTATTAACCTTGGAATTTACTTTCTTTGATCTTATTAAATTCATAAGTTTTTATCCATGGCTCCAAATTGAGTGAAACCAATTCCCATGATTTTATAATATTTTTGTCTATCATTTTTTATTATCTATAAATGTTTGTTGCTGAATTTTTATATGGATTAAAGCCATAGTCTTGGGGTGATCTTGAATGATGATTTCTTTCATTATGATTTAGGGTTTTGGTTTAACTTTTCCAAGTGTTTATATTCAAGATTCTTTCCATGCATGAATGCATTTGATTTGTTTGGAAATTTGTTTGTTGTCTTTTCATTCAAATTTTGATCAAGTAGAGTTTTGATGTTTCCATTTAGAAGCAAAAAGTTTCTTTTCACCATATATTTCAACAATTGTTTATTTTTCACATTTCAAAATTTGGAAAATTTTGGGATGTGACACCTCACCTCTTCACCTATAAGAAGCCCCCGATGCCTAAACCCTAAGTACCCGATCAATATTCCACCAAACCGTCTGTAGCCGCCGCCACCATCGTCCCTAGATCGGGGCGATCTGAAGCTCTTCCCGGCACCCTGCCGGAGGGGAGATCATCCCGGAGGCCTTCTTCTTCATCATGCCAGCCTCCAGTATGAAGCGTGAGTAGTTACACCTTGGACTACGGGTCCATGTAGTAGCTAGATGATTGTATCTCCTCCTTTGTGCTTTCATGTCTAGATCTTGTGAGATCCGTTCATGATCAAGATCTCATCTATTTGTAATCATGCATGTTGTGTTTGCGGGGATCCGATGGATATTGAGATAACTATGTTAGATTAATTAATGATTTTGTCTTATTGATTCTATCATGTCTATGTTGTTTGTGATCTTGCATGCTCTCCGTTGTTAGTAGCTATCTTGGCCAAGTAGTTGCTAGTGACTCCAAGAGGGGGTATTTATGCTCAATAGTGGGGTTCATGCCTCTATTTAATCTAAGGGAAGTGATAGAAATCTCTAAGGTTGTATATGTGATGTTGCCACTAGGGAGAAAACAACGGTCTCTTATTCATGGAATAAGTGGATTGTTTACCTTACACACTTTGCTTCAAGCAGTTGTCTGTTGCTTGCAACTTAATACTGGAGGGGGTTCGGATGATAACCCAAAGGTGGACTTATAGTCATAGATGTAGTTGGATGGCGGTCTATTTATCTTGTTGTATTTCCCAATCGAATCTCATAGGGTCATGAATGTCTAGTATTGCATTGTTATGCCTTGCTCAGTCCTGTCAATTGCCCTACTACAATTTGTTTACCCATCATGCCATGTTTATTTATATAAGGAGAACACCTCTAGTGAACTATGGACCCCTGTACAATCTTTTTCATTGATACATCTTCCACTGTTACTGTTTACTTGTTGCAAACCACCATTACCTTCCACACCATATAGTTAATCCTTTGTTACAGCAAACCAGTGAGATTGACAACCTCGTTGTTCGTTGGGGCAAAGTATTGAGTTTGTGTTGTGCAGGTCTCCAAGTTGCTAGGAACACCTTTGAGTCGTTTCCTTCCTCCTACTGGTTCGATAACCTCGGTTTCTTACTGGGGGAAAACTTGCTGCTGTGCTCATCATACCTTGATCTTGGGGTCTCCCAACGAGGCGTTTAACACGCCATCATGTCGTAAGACAAATGATTGAAAGATCACTTATGAAGTGACATGGCCGTTTAAATTATATTGGAAAGAAAACATGAAAAAAAATCATGCTGATGGAATTTTGGAGTCTTTTGATTTTGATCAAATGACGCTTGTGAGACTTTCCTAAAGATAATTGAAACTTCGATCAAAGGCCAAATAAGAATGAACAACTAACTTATTGGAATTTTTACATATTGATGTATGTAGTCCATTATATGTAGTAATGAGCGATGAATTTCAACTTCATATGCTTTCTCCAGATTTTTGAGTGAATACATGTGTATATTTACTTAATGAGGATGAAGTATGAAATATTTGAAAATGTTCAAAGACTTTAAAGATGAAGTGGAAAATCATTATAACAAGAGAACAAAGAGTTTATGATTGGATCATAAAGGAAGATATTTGAGTTACAAGTTTAGCATAACACCTAAGATTTGAGGAATCGTTCCATGGATTTGCATTTCTCAAAACACCATATGAGTATGGAGTGTTTGAGATATGTAATGAAACCTTGTTTGACATGGTGAAATCAAAGGTGTCAATTATAAAAGTGCCATTGTATTTTAATTATTAAAGCTTTAGTGACTACCGCTTTTACACTAAAAAGAGCTCCATCATGATTCGTTAAAATGACACCATATAAGTTATGGTCTAGGATAAAACCCAAGATGTCCTTTCTTAAACTTTCGTATGCTAGGCATAAGTAAAATGTTTACAGCCAAATTCGGATGAGCATGTCTTTGTATGTTATTTCGAATAACCGTTGGGTGTTCCTCCATAACACTGAAGACAAAAGTGTTTGTCGCTTAGAACGTCAAGTTTCTTTAGAAGGATTTTTTCGTTAAAAGTTAAGTGGGAGGACAATAGAACTTTGATAAGGTTATTGAACCTTAGCTATATGTGTTGAGTTGCACAGCGCCGGAAGGTGTCCCGGAGGCATCAACAAGGCTCATGGCTCACGTGCCTCAAAGGCTGTGGTCAGGAAGGTCTAAGTTCCTATTGAACCAAGTAGGTTAGAAAAACAATCAAATACTAAGATTTGAGAGTAAATCATTGTTGTTTGACAATGATAAACCAACTATATGCAAAGAAGCGATGATGGGCCCTGACTCCGTCAAATGGCTTGAAGCTATAAAATCCATGATAGTTCTATACACGAGAAATTAAGTTTTTGAACTTGGAAAACCCTCTAGAAAGGGCGTAAAACCTTACAGTCATGTTTGGATCTATAAAGAAATAGACATGGATGTTTCACATCTATGAAATAGCCGACATCTCGGGAAAGAGTTTACGACAATGTTCAAACGAGTTGACTATGACAAGATTTGATCTTTCATAGCGATATTTAGTCTAGACAGATTAATGTAGCAACCACTATATATAATTTTGTTATACCGACACCATTCGTAGCAAATAATATGCCAGAGAAAGAAAAAGAAAGCGCATGAATTTATTTCACTAGACACCGGAATTGTTTCGATTGAAATTGCTGAAAATGATTTTGCATGTAAAATTGAAATGTTGTAAGGGGTTTTATATAAATGTTTGTCAATTAAAGTAATTAACAAATTTTTGAATAAATAAATAAAAGAGTTTTATTTAAATGAGAGCTTGCATTAAATTTGGTGGAAATTTAATGCATGTGAGTGGATTTTTGAGTGGAGGCATGTTTATGTGAGTGGAGGCTTTTCATTTTGAGTGGGAGCTCCAGCCACATGAATGTGGAAAAGATGGAGGCAGCCACCATGGCTGTGGTGCCATGCCCCTTGGGTGCCCCCTCTCCCTATAAAAGGCCCCCCTCTCCTCCTCTCACAACACACTTCCTCGTTAAGGATCTCTCTCCCCCTTTAGAATTTCCCCATGGTCTCGGATCAGCGAGATACATGTTCTCGGTGGATTTTTTTGGAAGGATTTGTTGCTTTCACTGCTTCGCTGGAGCGAGGGCGCGGAGGTTGTCGGGATACCCAAACGTGTGTGTGATCATGGATGCGCCACTGCTTTGCGGTGCTGGACTTGATGGTGCTAGACCGGATGGACTTCTTCCCGATCTTGAGATCGGCAAGAATTCGACTACATCATCCACGAGTACAACCTCGTTAACACTTTTCGGTCTTCGAGGGTATGTATTCTATGGATGTATATCCACCAGTTTCTTGTATCTAGTAGATAGATCTTGGTACTTAGTTGTTCCCATCGTAAGAATTTTTTTGTTTTCTATGTTGCAAACCCTTCACCTCCCAAATGTTTACCTTAGCTCCCATACCAATTCACCAAATGTGGCCACATTTAAATGTGTGTATGCCTGTAACAATGGTTTTCCATGTAAACGATGACCCAAACTTTGGTCGTGCTTTCAAGTTGCCCGCTAAATAATACTTTGCTAGAAGCACACAAGAAACTAGAGAATCAAGGTTTGTTACAAGTCTCCAACTTTTCTTTGCAAGCATTGCCAAGTTGAAACAACGTATATCACGAAATCTCATACCTCATGATTTCTTGAGTGTGCACATTTTCCACCATGCAAATCACTGCATTTTCTTCTGCTCCTCTGTATCTCCCCCCCAAGAATTCATCCATAGTATCATTTAATTCTTTGGGATCTTGAACCAGCCATAGCATATAAAGAAAAGGATTGTATCATGGCTTTCAATAATACCTCTTTCCCACCCAAATAAAGAAACTTCTCCTCTCCCATCCCTCCAATCTTCCGATAACACTCTCAAGGAAGTATAAAAACTTTCGTACCGATCCATATCCACTATAGCTGGGAGGCCCAAATATTTATCAAACATGGTTTCTGTCATAAAATTGAGTTCCTCGCAAATTTGAGCCTTCGCCACCACCTCCACATTCAGACTAAATAATACGCTACACTTTGATTCACTCACCATTTGTCCCAAACTTGGACAATTTGACTCGTCTCAATGAGGTTATATTAGTCAAGTTTGCCTTCATAAGTATCAAGGAGTCACCAACGAATAGTAAATTAGATACTGATGGCGCATTTCTATACACCCATACACCTTGAATGCACAAACCACCTCCTTATGAGTTAGAGCTCTAGATATACCCTCTACACAAATTCAGAATAAATATGGTGATAGGGGATCTCCTTGACGAAGCCTTCAAGATGGAATAAAACCCTATGTTTCCTGATCATTGTATTTAACCGAACAAACACATGTCGTTATAATATGAACAAACTCACTAAGCCAAGTCGTGGGAGCATATGTTCCAAAAAGACATACTCTACTCAGTTATGTGCCTTATGCATATCCAATTTAACAGCATAAAAACCTTCTTTCCATTTCTTTTTGTTTTTGACGATATGCATACTTTGATAGGCCAATGGAATATTGTCTGTAATTAACCCGCCATCGACAAAACCGCTTTCGACTTGTGATATTACCTCATCAACAATAAGCTTCAGCCTAGCTGCAATCATTTTGAATATGACTTTATACAACACATTACATAGACTAAACACATTACACATACTGATTGTACCATAGTATGTTATTTTTTATGGTGTCTCCCCTTTTGGCACAAGGACAATAATAATGTCATTCCATCCACCAGGGATTTCCGTCCTCTCAATCTCATCCAGACCTCGTGCATCAAGACATCACCGAGCAAATTCCAGTACTTCTTGAAAAAGAGCACACGCAAACCATTCGTCCGAGGGGCCCTCATGTCACCAACTGAAAACAAAACCAAAACATCCTCAACACTATATGGTCTGAGTAAGGCTACATTTATCTGAGATGAAACCCGAGACACCACCTTATCAATAAGATTCGGATCTGTCTCCTCCACCTCGGAAGTGAACAAACCCGCAAAGTAATTAGAAATCATCAGGTTTATATAGGCAGTCCCTTCATGCCAATTATTTGAATCATTCTTCAACCTTTTATTTCTATTCCTCAACTGGTCATGCAAAATTATGGAAAAATCCCGTGTTCTCATCACCTAGCTGCAACCAGTTAACACGACTGCGTTGGGATCCGCTCCATTAATTTATCTACTTCAGCTGCTAGTTCCCTCTATTTTGCTACTACTTTTTCCGCATTGAGATTACCACGAATTAGCTCTTCTAATCCTTTCAGACAGATTTTAGCTTACGTTAAGAAGATCTCAAAACATGATATAATGGGCCCTAACCAATAAACACATTCTGTAGGTTGGTGTTTTGTGCCTTAACGATATAACAATATTTTTCTTCCACAACAAAAGCAGCCCACCCATGCGACTATCGCTACTCACTATACTCCTTTGTGAACAACCTGGTCACTGGTTTACATAGTTTCACAAATATGGCCCATCAGTGCTATGGACCAAGCTCGGCCTCCCATGCTTCCCCAGAAATGCGAATGCAGCCCTCCTAAAAGGTCAACTTTAGACGGCCCAACAAGGACTGTACCCCTACAACCTGCCCCCCGCTAAGTCATCGTCGTTCAGCTCACTCCATCACTTCGCCCCCGCTCGTTCGTCCACTTATCTCTCTACTAGTACTATAAACACGCAGATCGCCAGTAATCACCAACTGACATGCCGGCCCCATGTGTGCTCATTCCCACCAGTCATAGACAGCTAATCGATCCGGTGCTTCCCCATTCCCCACGCAAATCAACGCACGCGAGTAGGCGACCATCTCTCCCTCTTCGCCCCACTCGCCGATCTGAACCACCTCAAACCCCCAACCAAAACAGCACCGGGTCACTCCCCTCCCCCTCCCCGCGCAGATCCAGATCCACCCGGCGCGGCACAGCCGCGGCCACCCGAGATCCTTCCACCAATAATGGCATCCGCGGCGGCGCCGCCGCCGCTGTCCTCGCCGGAGTCCGACCCGCGCCTCGTGGAGGCCTTCGTGCCCTTCCTCGAGAAGCTCGTGAAGAACGCCTCGTGGCGCAACAAGGCGCACTCCAAGCTCTCCCACACCGCCAAGTCCATCCTCGACCGCCTCCAAAGGCCCCCTCCCCCCTCGCCCGCCACTCCGGCCACACCTACCTCGCCCTCCACGCCGACATCGTCCTCCTGGCAGCCGGGCCCGCTCCGCAGCCTCTCACTCGAGGACTCGGAGCTGCTCCTCTCCCCGATCGCCTCCGCGCTTGGCTCCGGCAGCGCCAAGCTCGCCGAGGCCGCGCTCGAGCTACTCCACAGGCTGATCGCGCACTCCTACATCCACGGCGAGGCAGACCCGTCGGCGGACCCCTCGGCGCAGCTCGTCGCCACACTCCTCGATGCAGCCTGCAATGCGCTCCACCTCGACGACGAGCACATTGAGCTCCTCCTCCTCAAGACCCTCCTCTCGGCGGTCACCTCCACCTCCGTGCGCCTCCATGGCGACTGCCTGCTCCGTGCAGTGCGGGCTTGCTACGATATGTACTTGGGGAGCCGTAGCACCGTGAATCAGGCCACTGCCAAGGCGTCGCTCGTGCAGATGTTGGTAATCGTGTTCCGCCGAATGGAGGCAGACTCATCGACGATCCCCGTGCAACCCATCGTAGTGGCTGAAGTGATCGAGTTGCCTGAAGCTCCTTCAGGTGGATCACCTACCGCCGATGCCAACTTTGTACAGGGATTCATCTCGAAGATCATTGGGGACATTGATGGTGCGCTCACACCTCTGGCGCGGACAACTTCATCTGCAGGGGCAGGCACTGCTGTGCCCCATGATGGTGCTTTTGAGACGACAGCAGCAGCTGAGGAAGGGGCGAATCCTGCAGATTTGCTTGATTCAACGGATAAGGACATGCTGGATGCCAAGTACTGGGAGATCAGCATGTACAAGACGGCTCTTGAGGGACGTAAGGATGAGCTTGGCGTGGAGGGGGCAGTGGTAGCCACATTGGATGATGATGCTGATGTCAGGATTGGGAATAAGCTGCGGAGGGATGCTTTCTTGGTTTTCCGGGCATTATGTAAGCTCTCCATGAAGACACCGCCTAAGGATGCGCCATCTGATCCGATAGTGATGCGGGGGAAGATCCTTGCTCTTGAACTTCTCAAGATCTTGCTTGAAAATGCTGGGGCTGTGTTCCGTACTAGCGACAGGTACAAATATCCCTTGCCCGAAACTCTGTCTACTGTTTTGTCCCAGATCGTCTCAGTTTCTTTCTGTAATCTGATAGCAACATTGAGCACGAATTTGAATACTAGTTTATTCCATGAAACGTGGTGTAGTTACAGCTTATAAGGAAGAGAGACTTCTTTAACCAACTATTCTTGAAAAGATTAGGCAGTGATTTGCAAAGGGCATTACACTTTTGAGTAATCTGTAATCTGTAGTAATGTTGCTCTATGGATAACAAATCCTATAAAAACCAGTATTCAAATTCTTGTTGCAATTTATGGAAGTTAGAAATGTGTAGTTTATGCTTGTTGCTAGTTATCGTAATAAAAATTTACCATGCTTGACCAATCTCATAAAAAAAGTTTAGTGAGGTTGGTTCTGATAATGGCATTTCCTGGCAGCAATATCATCCTTGGACCTGATACAGATGTTAGGTTACACTAGGAAGGTGTAGCATAGTGTTGGTAATAAATTTATTGAAAATATAAAATTGTCACAAACATTGAGAAGTGTAAAGTGATTTCTTTGAGGTGTGGCACTTTATCTTTGAATTGCTGAAAACACAGGGAGATGGTATTGTAAAGACAAATAATGGACGTGTGACATGATATGGGGTTTAAAGTTTGCTACAGCCCAGTTGGCCAGTTCCCATCCAGGAAGGGCCTATTCATGCATAGCAACCTATCTAGTCTTTGTCAGCGTGCATTTAACACAGTGAACCCAGAATTATATACGTTTGAACCCTCAAGCACTAGATGCATTATGTGATCAATCCCAGCACTACTACACTTGAGGGCCATCATTGGGTACATGTTTTGCACTCTACTCCCTTCTGGAAGAGTTGACATCTCACTCAGCATAGCACACTGCAGAGATGGAAATTCCCAGAGTCACTAGTGGGTACAAGTTCTGGTTTTGTGTTCTCCACTGGACACAAGGCTGTGCGCCCCCATGCAATGAGGGTTATGCTTTGACCATTTGTAACAACTTAGAGAGCCAAAGTTTGATGAATCTTGGAAACCACACTGGACAGACATGTAGCAGCTGCCAGCTGTCTTTGCTACTGCCACACACTTTAACCTCTCTATGTGGGAATAATTCCACACTTTGGCCACGTGGGACACTTTAATTGGTCGAGGGTGTATTTGGAAGTTCATGAAGTATTTACACCCATGAATAAATGATGCAATCTTATTAATCTTAGCACCTAACCAATAAAAGTTGTGTGGATCACTGTATTTAGGTTCCACATGTTGCGAGTTATAGGCATATAGCGTTCCACCAATCCTCATGTAGTTATCTCGCTTCTCATTATCACGTCATTTTTGTTCATAGTTCAATAGTTGAACTAAAAGGGCATTATACATTATGTTAAGGTTCTGTGGCGAACATAATTTCGTGTGGTTGAATTGGAAGCAATCTTTGGTTACTTTGGCTTTGGATCCAAGCATTGCCGTAGTTGCTTTTTCACATAGTTCGCAAACTTTCCAGTCTTAATTTTGGTGTACGACTTCTGCATATGCCCTTCTCTTGTATTCCTTTGTTTTCTGCTCCTTTGTCACCATTGTTTTTAGCGCCTTATCGGAGTACTGCCTACAATTCTTTTGAATGTGACGGTCTGGATAACAGTTGGGATACCAAGGTGAGGTTAATTAGGGGGTGTTTAATACTCTGCCCTTATTAAATAATATAAGAAGCCCATAGTAGTGTTTGGTTGGAGCTCAATTAGCTGGCACATGTCTTGAATCCTGTTACCTGCAGTTTTTAAACATTTAGCTGCGAAGGGCAGCATGCCATAATAATTTACACCCCAGATGCATGTTTTTTGGCACCTGATTTTGTTTACTCTTTTCTTTTTGCTGTCTGGGCTTTTGCCCTGCACGTGTTTGATGCTTGCATCACCTTGTCTTCTGCTTGTTTCGCGTTCTTGTTTTCTTGATGACCCATTGTTCTTCTCACTGATGGATGTAGTAGAGATGGAACTTTGGAACCTTTAGGGTACCCTCTAGTTTAGCCTAGTTCAAACAAATGAACTAGTTTTCTCAAAAAGTGGTGTTTTGGCAAAACTTAGTTCATTTTTTTGTACTAAGTAGGGTAAAGGGTACCCTAATGGGTACCCGCTGCCATCCTTAGGATGTAGTACTAATTTGGCTTGTCAACTAGTGCTAAAAAGTCTGTGTATACACTGACATGAGCGGGCATCAGTTGTCCAGTTTTGATAACAGAGATGAACAGCTAATGCCATAATTCCATGCATGACGTTGGACCGAAACCAGGGAAAAAACAGGCCAAATACTCACTTGCATCCTGGTAACTCTTTATGTAGCCTTGGCAGGGAGCAATTAGCAGCAACACTGAACTCGTGCCAACCACTGAAGTTACTTGATGGAGAAGTAAAGCTTTATTATGTTGTAATTGATTCATGCAGTAAGTAAAAAAATGTTGGAAATGGCATCAATGTGCATGATTAAGCTTGGGAAAACAACATATGGTCACATACTTCTCTGGATCCTCTTCTGGGACTAACTAGGTTGCACCAGACCATAAAGGTTACTTGCTAGGAAGCAAATCCTTCCTCTGCCTGCAACAGCCTCATTGACTCCTCGACAATGTGGAACTGTGCTAGCAACAGTAGCTAGCTAGTGCCATAGGAAAACTGATGGGTTTATAATTATATACATTGACAATTGTTGGTTTAATGTTTCTCCTTTTCTTCAAAGTAATGCTAATTTGGTTGATGATAAAGTTCTATTTGTTGAATAACTATAAACGATAGACAATTGAAGATAGGAGCAGGTTTTGGGTTGAAGCCTTTCGTTCTAACTAAGTTACATTGCCCATGAA
This sequence comes from Avena sativa, assembly GCA_916181665.1. Lineage (NCBI taxonomy): Eukaryota > Viridiplantae > Streptophyta > Magnoliopsida > Poales > Poaceae > Avena > Avena sativa. The sequence goes on from OV702293.1 coordinate 429,719,567, forward strand.
ATTCATGGTGATTGATTCTGTTATGATTGTTAGTATTTCTGATTAAACTGGAGTTCAGGAACCTATAAGCAAACCAGTTGATAGTGATTGTCCATTTGCCTTGAGGTCATACCAACCATCTAATTCTGTACAAACTGTTCAGATTGGGATGGTATTGCTCAGCAGTTTGCACCCACTTAAAACATGTTTTTCAAAAACATCACGATCAGAAGTTTGTGCATGTGGTGAGCAACACCCTCAATTCAATAAAGTAACTAGTCTTGTTAAATATGTAATATGAAAAGTTTGGGCATGTGGATTATCAAGCCTAACATACCAAGGTACATTACTGTTCACTTTCCAGGTAGAGCAGCAGTTCTCAAAATATGCTATGATGTTCCAGCTAATACTATTGTATTTTTATACTGACCGTGCTATAGCCACATTTTCTTACCAACTGCTACATTTTGCTTGATGTTTTTTATATCAATATACTTATTTTTGGCCTAACTATTTTTATTTAACTCGGTCAGGTTTCTAGGTGCTATCAAGCAGTATTTGTGCTTGTCACTTTTGAAGAACTGTGCCTCATCACATATGATTGTTTTTCAGTTATCTTGTTCAATCTTTATTAGCCTGGTTGCAAGATTTAGACCAGGATTGAAGGCAGAGATTGGTGTGTTTTTTCCCATGATCATTCTGAGAGTTTTGGAAAGTATTGCACAACCAAATTTTCAAGCAAAAATGATAGTTCTTCGTTTTCTGGAGAAGCTCTGTGGTGATTCTCAAATCTTGGTTGACATTTTCATTAATTACGACTGTGATGTCCACTCATCGAACATATTTGAGAGGTACTTCATCACTCACTGTTCATTGCTATAGTTGAGTACTAGTGAGGTTTAATTTTTGTAAATGCCATCCAGAAACCCTTTATCTGCTGTGTTACATTTTCTTGGACAACAGGATGGTCAATGGCCTGCTGAAAACTGCTCAAGGGCCTCCTGCAGGTATCCCTACCACATTGGTACCACCTCAGGATACCACAATGAAGAGTGAAGCGATGAAATGCTTAGTTTCTATCCTGAGATCCATGGGAGATTGGATGAATAAGCAGCTACGTATTCCAGATCTTGACTCTCCTAAAGTTGAATCAGAGCAAAACGATAATGATGGTGGAAACGAGTTTCCCCAGACAGAGAACAATGGAGATGCTTCTAGTGAAGTATCTGATTCCCATTCAGAATTATCGAATGGGGTTTCAGAGGCTGCATCTCTGGAGCAGCGCCGAGCTTACAAAATGGAACTTCAGGTGGATCTCATTCCACATACAGTTACTTTTATGCATTTTTTGATGATAATATGGCCATGTGGTGTCAGTTCTCGATTTACTCATCACAGTTCCACTATATCTAAGATGATTTATTTCCGTCTTCTTATGTGGTCAATTGATTTATGAATGACAGGAGGGTATCTCCCTGTTTAATCGGAAGCCTAGAAAGGGAATTGAATTCCTGATAAATGCCAACAAGGTTGGGGAGTCAGCTGAGGAAATAGCTGCTTTCCTAAAAACTGCTTCTGGCTTGAACAAGACAATGATCGGTGATTATTTAGGGGAAAGGGAAGATCTATCCCTTAAAGTCATGCATGCATATGTGGATTCTTTTGATTTTGAAAATATGGATTTTGATGAAGCAATTAGAACCTTTCTTCAAGGTTTTAGATTGCCTGGTGAAGCTCAAAAGATTGATCGGATTATGGAAAAATTTGCAGAGCGTTACTGCAAATGTAACCCAAAGGCCTTTTCCAGTGCAGATACAGCTTATGTTCTTGCTTATTCAGTCATAATGCTTAACACTGATGCACACAACCCAATGGTCAAAAATAAGGTATTTTGAAGTTATGTTTGAGTCTGCACTTTATCCATTTTATGATGCTATTTTAATATAATAATTGATGCAGATGTCACCAGAAGATTTCATAAGAAACAATCGTGGTATTGATGATGGGAAAGACCTCCCAGAAGAATTTATGAGATCCTTGTATGGAAGGATTTGGAAAAAGGAAATTAAGATGAAAGAAGACGATTTTGTTCCTCAACAGCAACAATCAACAAGCTCTAATAAAATTCTTGGGTTGGATAACATTCTTAACATTGTCATACGCAAACGAGGTTCAGCTATGGAGACAAGTGATGATCTCATTAAGCATATGCAGGAGCAATTCAAAGAAAAGGCCCGTATGTCTGAGTAAGTTATGTTTGACATCTAGATGAATAAGCACAGTCTACGCTGTACAGTTTGCCTGATCATTTTATTTTTGTTTGCCCATTTGTATATGCAGTTATATTATTCTTGTTGATATGTTTCATTGCAAATAATATTTTTTGTATTTTGAATGATGATTTAGGTCAGTATTTTATCCAGCCACAGATGTAGTAATTTTGAAGTTCATGGTTGAGGTTTGCTGGGCTCCTATGCTTGCTGCCTTCAGTGTCCCACTTGACCAGAGTGATGATGAGATTGTCATATCCCAGTGCCTCGAGGGATTTCGCTGTGCAATACATGTCACGGCAGCTATGTCGATGAAGACTCAAAGGGATGCTTTCATCACTTCCCTTGCCAAGTTTACATCACTTCACTCTGCTGCAGATATCAAGCAGAAAAATATTGAAGCCATTAAGGTTTGTTCTAAAAGCCATTAATATTGAATCTACAGTGCTCAGCTGGTATACTAACAGCAGAGAAGTTTCATCTGTTATTAGTGATGATTTTCTAAAAGGAGAATAAAATCAATAAAGGAAACAAGTGGTACTCAAAAGTTTGTTTCGTGTTGGTTGACTTTAAGGGTAGTTGTAGCTGATTTTTGACTTAGCTGGTTAATGCTAAATTTTCGGAAAGTGCATTATAATAGCTGGCTGTGATGTTCTGAGGAGAGCTTCTCAGTATCTCTATTAGAGTTGCTATATTTGCTTCTTGCGTGTACTGACCATTTGCTATCTTTGTAATTCCCTAAGTCATTCGGGTTGGCTGAGAAAATGTTAAAAACTTACTGCTCAGAGAACTCACTTTTAGTCTCGTTTGGTCTGCCATTTGAATGTATCTACCGCACGCTTTTATTACAAGCATATGCCATCATGCTAATTGCAGTTTGCCATATCTTAGAGCATAGTGAAAAAAAATCAGTTTTCCATTCTCACATAACTTTGTTGCCGTGGTGGATTGCTTTCTAGGCAATTATGTTGATTGCAGAGGAAGATGGAAATTACTTGCAAGAAGCATGGGAGCACATATTGACTTGTGTTTCTCGTTACGAGAATCTACATCTTGTAGGAGAAGGTGCTCCTTCAGATGCCACTTTCTTTGCACTGCAACAGCCAGACCTTGATAAATCGAAACAGGCTAAATCCTCGATTATTCCTAGTTTGAAAAAGAAGGCTCTGAATGCTGGTGCTGCTTCTAAAAGAGGTACTTATGACAGTGCTGGTGTGGGTGGAAAAGCTTCTGGTGTTGATCAAATGAATAATTCGGTGGCAATCCTCTTGGAGCAAGTCGGGATGGCTGAAATGAATCGTGTATTCATAAGAAGTCAAAATCTCAATAGTGAGGGCATAATTGATTTTGTAAAGGCCATTTGTAAGGTTTCAATGGAGGAATTACGGTCCGCATCTGATCCACGAGTTTTTAGTCTGACTAAGATTGTCGAGATCACGTAAGGAATCCAAGACTTCACATCAATAATGTATCCACATTGCAATATGCTTTATTGCACTCGAATTACACTATATAGTCACAGAAGTATGATTGTTTATTTTTTTTCTCTTGTAGGCATTACAATATGAACCGCATCAGGCTTGTCTGGTCGAGCATATGGCATGTCTTGTCTGAATTTTTTGTTACCATTGGCTGCTCTGAAAATCTGTCAATTGCAATATTTGCTATGGACTCATTGCGGCAGCTGGCAATGAAGTTCCTGGAGCGAGAAGAACTGGCGAACTACAATTTCCAAAACGAATTTATGAAGCCTTTTGTTGTTGTTATGAGGAAGAGTAGAGCTGTTGAGATAAGAGAACTGATCATCAGGTGTGTGTCGCAAATGGTATTGGCCCGTGTTAGTCATGTGAAGTCAGGATGGAAGAGCATGTTTATGGTATGTTATCTTTACTTGCGTATGCACCTTGACTTTGGTATGATGCTGTTTGGAATAGCTTTATTAATGTTCCGCAATGCTGACTGTTGTGTGCATAATTTTTCAGGTTTTTGCAACGGCATCATATGATGATCACAAAAATATTGTACTCCTGGCCTTTGAAATAATCGAGAAGATTTTGCGAGATTACTTCCCATACATTACTGAGACTGAGTCGTCGACTTTCACTGATTGTGTGAACTGTCTTATTGCATTTACCAACAGTAGGTTTAACAAGGATATAAGCCTCAATGCAATTGGTTTTCTTCGATTCTGTGCGGCAAAGTTGGCAGAAGGTGACATTGGATCCTCTTCTAGGCTGAAGGAAAGTCCATCTTCGAATAGCAGTGCACTCTCGCCTCATTTGACCAAGGATAGAAAGCAGGAAGGTGCAGTCCATGTCGATAAGGATGATACTATACACTTCTGGTTTCCTTTATTAGCAGGTAATCACGTTCTCCACTTGGCTCAAGGTAGCCTTTCTACTGCTTTCCTTTGAATTATTTTCTAGTAATAATGTGTGGAACCAACTTTTCAAACCTTGCAGGATTATCTGAACTTACCTTCGACCTTAGACCTGAAATTAGGAAAAGTTCTTTGCAGGTGTTATTTGACACATTAAGAAACCATGGCCATCTTTTCTCTCTTCCTTTATGGGAGAAGGTGTTTGATTCAGTACTTTTCCCAATATTCGACTATGTACGGCACGCGATTGATCCATCTGGTGGTTCTTCACAAGGACAAAATGCAGAAAGTGATCCTGCAGAACTTGATCATGATGCTTGGATGTACGAAACATGCACGTTAGCCCTTCAGTTAGTTGTAGACCTTTTTGTCAAGTTCTATGACACTGTCAATCCACTTCTGAAGAAAGTTCTTTCGCTCTTGACAAGTTTCATAAAGCGTCCCCATCAGAGTCTTGCTGGTATAGGCATTGCTGCATTTGTTCGCCTGATGAGCAGTGCTGGATCTGTCTTTGTGGATGAAAAATGGCTAGAGGTTGTGCTGTCTTTGAAAGAAGCTACCACAGAGACACTTCCTGACTTTTCTTATATCTCATCTGGAGCTTACCTTGAAAATGTATCAATAGAAAATGGCGACTCTTCAGATAACAGGGAAGAAGAACCTCGACCATCAGAGGATGGTACTGAAGAAACGTCTAGATCAAGGAACTTATATTTTGCAATTGCTGATGCCAAGTGCCGAGCTGCTGTTCAACTCTTATTGATTCAGGTCTGTAGTATTTCTTCTTATCTTGATACTACCTCCGTTTAAGGCCTATAAATTTAGTCAAAAGTCAAACAGTGCAAAGTTTGACCAAGTTTATAAAATAAACTATCAATAACTATGATAATAGATAGCTACATTACGAAAATATATTTCATAATGTATCTAATAAGATTGATTTGACCCTATAGAGGTTTATAGTTTTTTCTAAAAGTTTGGTCAAACTTTACAATGTTTGACTTTTGACTAAATTTGTACGCCTTATTCTAAGGAACTGAGGGAGTATCTGTATGCCTCTAAAAGGATATTGTTTTCATCATCCTTCCATTTTCCTGGATTCTTGAAATCTGGTGCCACCACATACTCACCTTGGCAAATAGGCATGTTAAGAGCGTGGGAGGGAGAGGAAAAAAATGAAGAACTTTATGCAGCTATATTCTACCACATATCTCTAGTTGCACTGTAGGAACTGATTTCTTGATTCATAGGCAACAAGACTCTAATGACAATGACTTGTCATTGTTTAACTCTAGTTGACATGACAATATAGAAACAGTATGGTTGTTAATTTCATACCTTTTTGCCCCACGGCCTTATCTAGACATTTTAAAGTTACTAAAGCAAAATTCTAGTCTTCTTCATTAATTGTATTTTCTGCACGTGTTCTGCTTTATCATGTTTCTAATGCAATAGGCTGGTAATTTAAATATGGCCCCTGTTTTAATTACTTGTATGTACTCACTTTCTGTAGGCTGTGATGGAGATATATAACATGTACAGAGCTCAGTTGTCGTCACAGAACACAGTAATCCTCTTTGAGGCCTTGCATACTGTTGCCACTCATGCTCACAAAATAAACAGTGACAATGACCTGCGGACCAAGTTGCAGGAGTTGGGCTCTATGACCCAGATGCAGGATCCACCATTACTACGCCTTGAGAACGAGTCATACCAGTTGTGCCTCACTGTTCTCCAGAATATATTTTTGGACAGAGCTCCAGATGAAGGGAGCGTAGAGGTGGAAAAGCACCTTGTTAGCATTTGCAAGGAAGTCCTTGAGGTGTACTTGAGCACAGCAAGGCCTGCTCACCTTTCCGGTGGTATACAGCCACTTGGCCATTGGCTTATTCCGGTCGGTTCTTCAAGGCGGAGGGAGCTTGCAGCCAGGGCACCCCTTGTTGTCTCAACCTTGCAAGCTATCAGCGGTCTTGGTGACTCGTCTTTCGAGAAGAACCTTGGCCAGTTCTTCCCCCTCCTAGCTGATCTCATAAGCTGCGAGCATGGTTCAGGCGAAGTGCAGGTGGCCTTGAGTGATATGTTTAGCACTTGGGTTGGCCCACTCGTGCTTCAGTCCTGTTGATGCTGAGCACCCTGTGATATAGTATACCTCCACATGTAAGTTATTCTTTGTTTCAGTTTTTATATCGTCAGATTACTCCCTTTCCCCCATTCCCCCATTTTGTTGTGTTTATCATTTTAGTTGTGGGAAGTGGTTTCGAGCGGAACTAATCAATCATGTAGATCTTTTTCCCTTCTATGCTCTTGGTTTTCCGCATTGGGAAGAGTGTATGTTACAAGATGATTAAATTTTACGCCATAGTATAGTTCACCAAGTTTGGAGCAGTTCTGCTTTGCATGTTGTAGTTGCAGCTGTTGATGCACAGGCAGCTCCAGCATTGTGTTGAACATTTCATTGGTTTCCGTTTATCATCAGTTCAATCCTCAAGCCAGAATGATGATTTGCTCAAATGACGAACATACGGTTTTCTGCTTCTCTTTTCCGTGTTATACAATATAGTTAATTTATGGTTAGTCACTGAACTTGCTTAGCAAAGTTAATACAGTCACCGTACATAGCGAATGGTCACTAAACTCGCGTGAGAGTGTCAGCCGTGACCATTAAGCGATACGCCGTGCTGTATTGGATGACTAGACGGTTAGTGGGGCCCTCCTGTCAGTTGTCTAGACAGGTAACTTAGGGGCGGTTAGTGGGCCCCCTGTCAGTTGTCCAGACGGGTAACTTAGGGACGTCAGTTGTCCAGACGTAACTTAGGGAAGGAGAAATCTAGGGAGTTCCTTTTTGCGGTGCCTGCACGCGTGGTCTAGGGGCGGGACCCGGAGTACCTGGTCCTTTGGCACGTGCATGATGTACAACGTGCCCAGTGGAGGCTATGTCGATGTCGTCGTTGGGTGGCCGGTGGGTGTTAGTACACGTTCACGATTTTGAAAGAAAAAAACCTTCCTGGATTTCTCCTTCCCCAACTTCTCGTCTGGACAACTGACGGTGGGTTTCACTAATCGCCTAGTCAAGACAGCGTGTCGTATTGCTTATTCACCACGGTTGACGCTTTCACTCGAGTTTAGTGACCATAAACTCGTATTCCTGATCGTATTGACTTTGCTATTGAGATCGGTACTTTTGATTCCCCATGATCCCATTAATACATTGCTTTAGGTCATTAGTGTGATATGTCACATAACACCAAATCACATCCACAAAGTACCAATGCAATCTCATCCTTGTCCTCGTGAGGCAAATCACCATGCAGTCGACAAACATATCATGGTAATATGAACAAACACTTCTTTATTTCACTTTATAATAATGCTCCACACATGGAATTGCTCCAACATGGAGGCAATCAACATCATGATAATATGAAAGAAATAAGGTCATGATGAAAATCCACACTAGGGTTTGGAATTACAACGAGATGGATGAGGGGAATGATGGTGATGATGAAGATCGATGCCTAAACCTCCAAAATCTGAGTGGCAACGGATATGAAATGCCCTTTTGCGAGCCCCCCTACAGATCCCTTCCAGATGTGAGGTATCAGTGGTTTTTGATGGTTGTGAAGGTATGGTCTCCGATCTGAGCACATTGGGTGAAAATACATGACGATGCAGTGTTGTGGAGACATCGAACGGTGTCGGGTATGGTGTCTGCCTGTACCATAGGTCATTAAAGGTGTTGGACCTCTTGCTACGTTTCTTTTCTCCTTGAATTTCCTCCCATGTACATAGATATTTGTATGGAAGGCTCTTAATGCCAGCTATTAGCATATTTGCTTCCAGAAATGACCGCTCTAATTGATTTGTTCATCAACCTCCTTAAGTATGGGATTCTAATAAAATAAACACAAAAGATGCACACGAGCATGATAAATACCAAAAACTCTACACTAGTAATGCAAAAGCATGGAGTAAAACATGATGCAAAATGTACCCATCAGTCTCCGATCTTGATTCACCTCCCCCAAGATGTACATGTAAAATTTTCTTTTCGATTTTTTATTTTAAATTTATTTTTATTTTATTTTTCGGGAATAGATTCGTTTACACCCACGCGCTCGAAACACCACCTCCGATTTTTTCTTGTTTTATTGCTATTGTTCAACCTCACGTTTGTTGTTGCCGGTGAGTGTTGGGGTTTGGTTCAATCTAATTAAATTATTTTCTGACATCTATCGCCGACTCAACAAATAGGTTAATCCGGATGATTGGCCATTCTCACGAGTTTAAGGTTTTTTCTTGGAGTAAACAAAGGTTGTAGGACGAAAAAAAAACAAAGGTTGTAGGACAAAAAAACAAAATCTCTCCAGAGTTCATGAAAGAGAGTGAACTTTTTTGAGAGTTTAAGAACGAAAAGTGTCTCACCCTCCAAAAAAGTGGGTTTTCTTCTTAGATAAAGTTTTAATTTAATACATAAATAATGGAAAATAATTTACATGTGTGAGCTATGAAAAATACTAGAATGAACCTAGGTTCTGGTATACCCACTTTTTAAAATTTAGCAAAGACATTTCCTAAGATTCGTACACGTGATATATTTAGTTGAAATTAGGCATATAAATTTTTATAAAATAGTACCCCATCAGTTTCAAATTTTCGTCTCTATACTAAAATATGTTTAGATACATGCGAATCTAAACAAATGTACGGCATCTAATTTTAGACAGAGAAAGTATAACTATTCGACTAGGTTTTAATGAGCAGGAGAATCCCGTAATATATACTGTACCAGTACCTTTTCTTTCACCCATGTCATAAGAAGTCATACAGTGTCTTAAAAATTTGAAAAAATTAAAAAAACCACTACATTATAGGCTAGGGTTAAAAAAAAACCATTATTCGTGGCAAACGACAATAGTTCAAAACTGATGGCTTTTACCTAAGCCGTCAAAACAGAAATAAAACCCACCAGCGAGCGTTCAATGACACATCCTCCTCTCTCTTCCTCCTGCTACTTCAATGTTGGTGGCCGATTGTGTCCAGCCCCATGCTGACGCCGCCACATCCCGTGTCCCCTCTTTCTATGACGCATCCCCGTGGAGAAGATCCAGTCGGCGCGTGGTCGTCCGACGACAGGGAACCCGCCGGTGCAACGCCAAGCACGTCACAGGCGCTGGCTCCCCTGCTGGTGCGTCCTTACGACACAGCGGGAGGACCACCCCGGCGTTGCACCTCAGGCTTGGAGGTCCTGGACCAGCGACCACCTACCAGGAGGAGCAGCACCGAGGACAGGCCGCCGCTTCCATGGGACGATGCGTGCTCTATACTCCATGGGCAGGGCCGCCCTCTCCCTCATCGTCCGCCTTCGGGCTCGCAAAGTCAACGCCGACTGCTATGGCTCCTTGCCCCGGTCAGAGATGAAAAACCAGTCCAGGAAGCACTCGTGGTCGTCCCAGCCTAAGCGCCACCCTTGCTCTCGCGGGCGAGCATCCCCTGTCCCTGGTCCTGCCGGCGAGCAGCCTCCTCCGCCGCTCACCTCATGTACCGAGTTTCTTCTCCACGACTGGCGCGGTGTCATATGCTCCTCCCGGCGGCCGGCGCACCGCCTTGGCCTCTATCAGCGCCGCCCTCCCCTCCCTTGCCTCGGCCCCGCGTGAGAGCTCCGTCTGCACCACCCCAACTTCCAAGGTGCGTGGCCACTTGCCCTCGTTGCTCAAGAGTGCCGGCCACCGCTCGCCTCCCTTGCATCTGCATGCTGCCATGGGCGTACAACCTCCCCTCCTCCCTAACCACCGGAGCCGCGACCCTCAAGCGCCGCTAGCCCAAGGCCCCTGCTGTTGTCTGCCACGGATGCCGCACGTCTCCACCAGCACTGCTCCTCCGGCCATTAGCATTAATGGCAGCACTCCGACGATCCGATGCACACAAGGTGCTTGAAAGAATGTCCATGAGAAAAATAGTCAGCGAAGGTGCTGATAGGTGGGCCCTACATCCGATACGGATGCATATTCATGGTGTTTGTCTACATTGTTACCTCTTGCCACGTCAGCCTGACAAGCAGGCCCTATCGGTCAGTTTTGCTGTCTATTGAGGATCAAAACCGAATCAGTGTTTTTTGTTACATGTTAATGTTGAAGTGGTGGTTTTTTGAAATCCTAGCGAATAGTGGTGTTTTTTTGAAACCCTAGTATGTAATGTGGTGTTTTTTGTAATTTTTTCTGAAAATTTAGATGTTTAAGTTTCTAACAAATACAAGTATGTGAATTTCTCATAATCTTTTTCAAAATTTACACAAATGTTACTTTCTCTAATTACTGATAGTGGATTCCAGTGTATCTCGGTTCTAAGAATTCCCTCTAGATGAGTAAGCCACGGTTGGAGACATAACTAGAAGACATGGTGCGACACAAGAAATTGGCTAGGTAAGGGCATCTCCAGCGGGAGGACCCATTCGACCATGATTGTCTATTTCGGTCTGGCCGAACAAAAACACAGCTCAACAGGATGACCCATTTGATCACTTGTCCGTTTTTTTAAGACAACCCATTTCGAGACTAAATTTGCTCTGGTTTTGCGGTGAGCCGGACAACCCACAGACAGGTTATGAGATCGTCCTGTCCTCACTCCGGTTGGCCTAGCCCCACTAGGAAGTGACCCTATTTCTCTTTCCTCTCTTTTTTTCTTCGTTTTCTTTACAGGAGCGTTGGTGTCTTCCATCGACACAAGGCAACGCCACCACCACCTTGTCCTCCTCCTAGATGCTCATCAACGAGTCGTCGCGTCGCCACGACTGCATGTGGGTGAGAGGCATCTGCAAAGGCGATGGCGCGACCGCCACGGCGGACGATGCGGATTGGCTCTTGCACGCCTGCTTCACACCAGCCGACACGCTGGCACACGCACGCCGCAGGCTACGACGACCGGATGAGGCGCCTAGGCACGGGGCCGGGAGGGGCGGGGGAAGGGGTTGCGGAAGGGGACGGCTCGGGCTCCGTCTTGGCATCCGTCTCCTTGCGCTCGCTGGTGCCAGTGAACCGCAGACGCTCGCCATAGGGGACACACCGCCAACACCTTTGTTGCCCTTCACCGGATGTGACACCCCCGTGATCTGTTGGAATTTGGTGAGTTTTGGGCTATTGGCCCATTAGACAAATTCTGAAATTCTCTTTGGCCCACTTGTATATGGCAGCATATGGCTATGCTAGTGGTGCTAAAGTTTAGTCCCACATTGCTAGTTGAAGGAGAGTTGGACCACCTTATATAGTAGAGTGTTGCACCACTCACTAAGGTGTGACAAGAAGAGTAGCCCTCGCGCACTCCTCCTCTGACGCCGCCCGCCTCGCCTCGTCATGACGTGCGCACGCCGAGGGTTGCGGGAATCTCGCCGAGCCAAGCTTTATTTTGCTGGTTGGGAAAACTGATTATGAGTCATTAATGGACGCGTTAATTACAGCAGTTTCCAGTTTTTATGGACGTGGACTCTTACCGACTCGGACGTGGGCTGAGTCCCACGATCTCCCTGACCTGCATTATATAAGCTTCTGAGCTAAACCTAATCGGTGAATCAATCCACACACATACGCGCCTATCCTCCAGAACCTTGCGCCGCCGCTTTCGTCTTCCCCATCCCGTCTTGCGGCATGCACCGCAGATCGGGACAGTAGGCCTCCGAAACCCCGTCTCTCGTGAACCTGTACGGGTGAGTGGCGATCAGGTTTTTGGGGAGCGCTCAAGCGCGACTACTGGCAACCACGACGTCGTCCGACGACGAGTTCCCGAACGACGTCTTCTTCCCGGACGTCAGCGACCTCTTCGGCAACCTCAACATGGGCGACAACGCTGCGGCTGCTATTCAACCTACTTCATATGTGATCTCGATTTCTCTCTTTCAGATTATGCTAGAGTTCTTTGTTCTAGCGTTTGGTGTAGATGTGATAGGTTTATCTCCTATAGATGTAATATGTTCATCTACTTTGCTAATCTGCATAATTGGTTTTAGTACCGTTTGTATGATCATGATTTATCAGTTTATTATTTGGATTAAATCATATGGATTATTGCTTATATTTCCAATAATCCAAAAACCTGATTATAGGCAAATGAATTCCACTGGTGTAGCCGCGGCTACTAGGCCGCCTCCTTTTGATGGCATGCACTATAAGAGATGGCGCAAGAGAGCAGTTCTCTGGTTTGAAAACCTAAACTGCTATAGCGCCACTCTTGGCAAGCCTGAAGAAGATCTTTCTGCTGAGCAGGAAGCGACCTTTAAGAAAGTCGATACCATGTTTATGGCGGCTTTGTTCAGTGTTCTTGGGGACAACATTGTTAACCCGTATATGTCATTTGATAATGGCATTATTGCCAAGCTTCCTCCCTCGTGGAGGAACTTTGCTACTTTCTCTGAAACATAAGAGCAAGAGTTTTCCGTTACGGATATCATTGGGTCTCTTCATGTGGAAGAGAAGGCGAGAGCAAAGGACAAAACTGCTCGAGGATTTGAGGGAGGTTCTACTGCGAATTTGGTGCAGAGGAAAAACTCCCAATCCCACAAGTTCAAGAATAAGAAAAAAATTGAAGGAAAGGGGAAGTTTGATGGCAAGAACAAGGCCACGCACTCAACCAACTTCAAGAAGAAAAATGATAAGAGGAAAGGCTCTTGCCACGTCTGTGGTGATCCTGGTCATTGGGCTCCTAGCTGCCCTAATCGCTTTGACAAGCGTCAACATGGGAACACCGGCAATGCCGCTAATGTTGTTATTAGCGATACTGAGATTAAGGATGCTGGGTACGGTATTTTACCTACTATCCTTTTAGTATGTCATTCTCATGTTTGGTGGATAGACACGGGTGCTAATACACATGTATGTTCTGATATTTCCATGTTTTCCTCTTATCAGGTCTCAAGGACCTCTTCTGTGCTGATAGGAAATGGCTCACGTGCTTTTGTTCATGGTGTTGGTACGGTAGATCTGAAGTTTATTTCGGGGAAGACCGTACAGTTGAAGAAGGTGCAGCACATTACCTCCATCAATAAGAATCTCGTCAGCGGATCGCTTTTATATCGAGATGGCTTTAAGTTGGTTTTTGAGTCTAATAAAGTTGTAATTTCTAAGTATGTACAATTTGTTGGAAAGGGTTATGAGTGTGGAGGTCTGTTCCATTTGTCTTTGTCAGACTCATGTACTAAAGTTATTAATCATGTGTGCAATGATAATGAGTCCAATGTTTGGCATTCACGACTCTGTCATATTAACTTTGGTTGCATGACGCGGCTAGCCAATATGAGTTTAATTCCGAAATTTACCATTGTCAAAGGTTCTAAGTGCCAAGTTTGTGTGCAAGAAAAGCAACCCCGCAAGTCTCATACGGCTGCAGAACCGAGAAACTTAGCACCGCTAGAACTTATACATTCATATCTTTGTGAGATGAATGGTGTGTTGACAAAAGGTGGAAAAATATACTTTATGACGTTGATTGATGACTCCACTAGATACTGCTATGTTTATCTTCTGAAATCTAAATATGAAGCTTTGAACTACTTCAAAATCTATAAAGCTGAGGCAGAAAACCAACTTGATCTTAAAATCAAGCGGCTAAGGTCGGATCATGGTGGAGAGTACTTTTCAAATGAATTTGATTTATTCTATATGGAACATGGTATTATACACGAGAGGACGCCTCCCTACTCACCTCAGTCAAATGGGGTGGCCGAAAGGAAGAACCGCACTCTAACTGATTTGGTTAACGCCATGTTAGATACATCGGGTCTTTCCAAGGAATGGTGGGGGGAGGCGCTAATGACTGCGTGTCATGTCCTAAACTGTGTTCCTATAAAGGATAAAACCATGACTCCATTTGAGGAATGGGAAAAGAAAAGGCTTAAACTCTCTTACTTACGAACTTGGGGTTGTTTGGCGAAAGTCAATATTCTAATACCCAAGAAGCGAAAGCTTGGACCAAAAACCGTTGATTGTGTTTTTCTGGGATATGCTTTTCATAGCATTGGCTATATATTTTTTATAGTAAAATATGAGGTATCCGACATGCATGTTGGTACAATTATGGAGTCGAATGATGCGACTTTCTTTGAGGACATCTTTCCTATGAAAGGTATGTCTAGCTCATCAAATCAGGAGATGACTAGTTCATCTAGTCAGGAATTTGCTATAATTCCTGAACCCACTATGCCAATAGAACACCATGATGATCCTGTGGAGGATTACAATGAAGCTCCCAAAAGGAGCAAGCAACAAAGGACTACAAAGTCATTTGGTGATGATTTCATTGTGTACCTTGTGGATGATACTCCCACTTCTATTTCAGAAGCCTATGCATCTCAAGATGCTGATTACTGGAAGGAAGCTGTCCGAAGCGAGATGGACTCCATCTTAGCTAATGGTACTTGGTAAGTCACTGATCGTCCTTATGGGTGCAAACTTGTAGGATGTAAGTGGGTGTTCAAGAAAAAGCTTAGACCTGATGGTACTATTGAAAAGTACAAGGCACGTCTTGTGCCTAAGGGTTATACCTAGAAAGAAGGTGAAGACTTTTTCGATACCTACTCACCTTTAGCCATATTGACCACTATTCGAGTACTACTTTCCTTGGCCGCCTCACATGGTCTTCTTGTTCATCAAATTGATGTTAAGATAGCTTTTCTAAATGGAGAGCTGGATGAGGGAATTTATATGGAGCAGTCCAATGGATTGTAGTAGATGGTCAAGAAGGAAAGGTGTGTAAGTTAGTGAAGTATTTGTATGGTCTTAAGCAAGCTCCTAAACAGTGGCACGAGAAGTTTGAAAGAACTTTAACTGCTGAAGGCTTTGTTATAAACGAAGCTGACAAATGTGTGTACTATCGCCATGGTGGGGGCGAGGGAGTTATTATGTGTCTCTACATTGATGACATATTGATATTCGGGACCAACCTCGTTGTTATCGAGGAGGTCAAAGAGTTCCTATCTCGCTGCTTTGAGATGAAGGACTTGGGAGTGGATGATGTAATTTTAAACATCAAGCTACTAAAGGATGACAATAGTGGGATTACACTGCTTCAGTCTCACTATGTGGAAAAGATATTGAGTCGCTTCGGGTATAGCGACTGTAATTCTTCTCCAACGCCTTATGATCCGAGTGTGCTACTTTGAAAGAATCGAAGGACTGCTAAAGATCAATTGAGATATTCTCAAATTATTGGCTCGCTCATGTATTTAGCCAGCGCTACTAGACCTGACATCTCCTTTGCTGTAAGCAAACTGAGTCGATTTGTGTCAAATCATGGAGATGATCATTGACATGCTCTTGAAAGAGTTTTGCGCTATTTGAAAGGCACTGCGAGTTATGGTATTCACTATACTGGGTATCCACGGGTACTTGAGGGTTATAGTGATTCAAATTGGATATCTGATGCTGATGAGATTAAGGTCACAAGTGGTTATTTGTTTACACTTGGTGGTGGCGCTGTTTCCTGGAAGTCTTGCAAGCAGACCATCTTAACAAGGTCAACAATGGAAGCAGAATTCACAGCATTAGACACAACCACTGTTGAAGCAGAGTGGCTTCATGAGCTCTGGATGGACTTACCTGTGGTTGAAAAACCAATACCCGCCATCCTGATGAACTGTGATAATCAAACTGTGATCGTCAAAGTAAACAGTTCTAAGGATAATATGAAGTCATCAAGGCATGTGAAGAGGAGATTGAAATCTGTCAGGAAACTAAGGAACTCCAGAGTTATTGCGTTGGATTATATCCAAACATCTAAAAATCTGGCAGATCCTTTCACAAAGGGATTATCACGGAATGTGATAGATAATGCATTATGGTGACCCAGCATACCACTGCATGATGTAGTACACTATAGTCGTTGACATAATACCAATGAAACACCGTTCACTAGTATTACATCCCTCAGAGTGGTACAACAGAAACACAGCAGGTCCAAGACATGACTATAGGTTACAACTCAACTCTTTACACAAGATCCAGAGAACACTCTAGGTTAAAGAGAGAGAAAGAATCTTCTTACAAAGAAGAATCGGAAATAAACAACTCCAAAATTATAATACTATTAAGACTAATGTCTTAACTAATGGTCTGGCATTCTGCTATTGCAATACACTACAGAAATAGGTTCTATGGCTAGAGATTCTATTCTTATCTAATCAGCAACTTCGTCTTCACTTGAGCTGATGTATATGTTGACTTTCTTGACTTCATTAAAGAGCTTTAGCTTTTGATGATGATTCCTGGAGCATGGCTTGATGTAGTCATTGTCTGTACTGGCTTTAGAACCTAGCAAGGGTTAATAAGATACTTTGAGTATGAGCGTACTCAGCAAGTTCACTAGAAAAGGAGTGTTTGATGCACTATATCTACATCCACAGACCATAGGTCGTAGGCCATGCAAGTTTTCGTAAATATTTCTTCAAAGGTTGCTTTTATTCTGAAAAAAACTATGTCCGTCAGCCTTCACGGGTTTACCAGAACTTTCATGGAGTTCCTTTCCTACCGCGTTCGCAGCTCCTTCCCGGAACAGGGAGTAACAAGTTACAATTCTTACACTCTACAGAGGTGCGTTACTTTACCCATGAGAGACCTTAGACTTGTTTCACAACCAAGTCATGACCTTGTCCATACTTCCTTGGTATGGGGCCCAGTCTAAGATCCAAGCCAATCACTGCCCCCTTCGCGACCCCGCATGCCTCCTTGGTGTACACCATGCACACATATTGAATTACGACAATGGTTTGTACAGACCATTAGATGCCAGAACTATCGTGGGACGTTGAGGGTTCCCACCCATATGCTGCATATCCTCTACGAATTACCAATTAATATGCACGCTATGAGTGATAACAGCCACGACCTGCACATCCGGCTTCATGCGAGAGGAAGAAGATACAACTGACTTCTCTGTCCCATTCCAAATCTCATGGTTAACACGTGATATACGGCGCAAGAATCACTGGCAACATTGGTTGTTAAGTCCTAGATAATATGTTCCTTTACCACCGGAACTTTCATAGTAGGTTATTACCTCATGGTAAATAACCTATAATCACATTATTATGAAAATAGTGTTTTCGGACCTTTTTCAAATGCAGGTGATGACAACACTGGATTTTCAAAATACTTTACAGAAAATAATCATAGGACATGAGCAAGTGTGAACTTGCCTTTTGTGATTGCAACATTATGCCCTCGCGGTCTTGGAGACAATATAAGATCCAATATCTGAAATCAGCATCATTGGTCCGGTAAGGACTAATGTTTAAAGAAGCAAGATGTTGTTATGCATAAGTAATGATATGCATTTTGTAAAATTCCCAAAATGAATCCCTAATACTGTAAGTAAAGTGAACTTAGGTGATTCCTTTAAGAGTTGGTTTATCTTCAAATTTTTACTTCACATGAAGTGCATCTATAGGGATTTTAAGTTTTGATATTCAAGATATAAAAGTAAAGTGCAATAGTAATTTAAGATTTAGATTAGTTGCTATTTGGTGATTAGGATGGAAGTCTATGTATTGGATTATTAAGGTTTGAAAGAACTATCTTAGAGTTGTTGCTTGAAGTGGCAAAAAGAATAACATTTGAAGAAAAGATTTCCTTTCTAAGGTTTAAACAATCATCGTTGTTAATAGAACATGATCAATGTCTTTTGGTGTTTGATTTATTAGTTTAGACTTGAGATGCTTTATGTCTTAAGTTAAATAGACCAAAGTTAACTATAAAAACATAAGTGATTTATTAGACCTGATGTTTATAAGTTTTGGGACTAAAGTTAACTTTAAAAGGTTAACTAAACTTAAGATGTAATATATTTTAATTATTCCCAAGTGTTAGATTTATGATGGGTATAACTAAGGTGTGGAATTATTCACTTTATATTTTAAGTGAATGATTAGATTAAATTTGTTTTGCTATTATGAAAAGAATATGTATTTATTTAATGGAAGCATAATTGACGAGGTTTGGTCTCATCAATGCCCATTGTTATGGAGTTGGGTTTTGGAGAAGATGGGGATGCTGGAGATCGTGGAATGGTTAGCAAACAAGCAACACGGGGACACAAGGTTTACCCAGGTTCAGGCCCTCGGAGGGAAAACCCTACTCCTGCTTGTCTGCTCTTGATTATGGCGGAACCGAAGGTTACAGGGGTGCGCAGATGCAATCTGGCGTGGAGGTGTGTATGCGAAAGTATGAGGAGAAGATCTAGGTCGTGCCCTCCTAGCCTTTATATAGACTTAGGCAGGTCCCGGGCATAGACCTAGTCGGTTATAGGTTCTAGGGTTTTACCCCTTTGAATTTCCTATCTACTCTAGTCTTGCTCTCCAAGGATCCGAAAGCGTCATGGGCCTTGGCCACCCGAAAATCTTCATGGGCCGACGTATAATTGCTGTGGGCCTTCCTTGGGCTGGACCAGTTATGCTGAGATCATGTACCCGCGGGGTATAACCATGTCAATAATTAGATGATTTTAGTAATTTGTTAGAATTTGAAGTTATGTTAATAATGGTTAAAATATAATGATTATTCACCATATTATATAAATGGGTGATACCCAATGTTTATTCAAAAGGATTCTTAATAAGATTTTTTTAAAAGAATATTTTAAATTTAAGAGTTATACTTAAATTTGATTATGAATTTAAGTTATGGGTTTGTAATTTAGTACAAATACACTAATTGCTCAAGGTTTTATAAGAATTGTGATTATTTCTTACTTAACAATTATTTTTAAAGAATTCACAAAATAGGTATTAGATAAGGATTTATTATTTAAAATATTAAAGACTTCTCTAATAATATATTTAATATTTTTCTAGTGTAATATATTTATTTAAGACCTTAAAAATGAATTTTATTTATTTTTAAGTATTATATTTATTTTTATAAAATTCATCAAAGAATTAAGTGTTTTTAAATATTTGCTTTATGTTTTATTTGTAAAACTCTAAGTGAGTATTTTTATAAAATAATAGAGTTATTTTGATAGACAAAAATGTTTTTTATTTATTTTTAGGGTTTTTGTTTTATTTTATAAAATTTCATTTAAGATTTAATGGTGTTAATAATTATTTTACTTTAAATTTATTTTAAACACTTAAAATTATATTTTTATTAGGTAGATATTATTTTTGTGGTCATTTTGATATATCATGTGTATTTTTAGGATTTTTCTATAATTTTCTATAGCTAAAAATGTTTGGAGGTTATTTTAGTAATTCATTTTTTTATTTTATTTCTAAACCTAATCAACTTGGGACGTTTGGTTGGGTACATGGGCTGGCCTGGCCCAACTGGACCATGCCAAACTTTTCACCCCCGGCCCACCCCTCACTACACACACACACAGAGACCTCATCCTCTCCTCTCTTGCTCCCGTGCGATGTCGCCGTCGCCGCCACTCCGGCCGGTTGCCGGCCAACCTCGGCTCCGCCGCCTGCCTCGCCGGCCCTCGTCGGCATCTCCCGGTGCCGCTATGCCTTTCTCTCTCCTCCGATTCCCGTCTACCGGGGTGTCCAGTACCCGTGTGCCCTTACCCTAGGAGAAACCCTAGCCTCTCAATACGTACGCCGCCGCCTGCCGCTGCTCCGGCCGCCGTCGACTGCATCTGACAGAGCTGCTCGCCGGTGATGCTTTGCCTCCCTATCCTCTCTCAATCCCTTTCTTCCTCAGCCTGGTTCGGATCTAACGTGTGTGCCCATGAAACCCTAGCCTCGATTTGACTTACCGGCGTGGCTTCCTAGTTCCTGTGCCTCCTGATGCTGCTTGAGGAAGGCCACGGGCACCTCTGTGCCAACCTCATTTAGCTGCTATCATCTGCCCTTGGTGGTGTGGTGTTGCGGCTGTGGTTGCTGCTAATACTAATTCCTGACGCCGGAGGGACGGCAGTAAAGTCTGCAACCCTGGTGCTCTCTCTCTCGATTCCGACCCTGGGGGAATAATGCTATGGACGCAATTCCGGCGTCGACACTTTGCTACTCCCTCGTATGGACACAGTGAGTTCTTTGTTGTGACCAGCCATTGGGCTGATGACCCAGTTTGGTGGTTTGTGGTGTTTCTTTTGAACCAATTGATAGTGTTGAGAGTATACTCGTCTTAATGAGGGTTTGGTGATAATGATCGTGTGTAAATTTAGGTGTTGTAGTGTATGCTTTTAATAAGAACAGATACAACATACTTGGTCTTGCGGTTTTGGAATGCTTCTTTATCTCCTGACTGCTGCTAATGAAATAATTACTAGCTCTGTACTGTCAACTAAGACAGTACCAAGATGTAGTGTTTTGGTTACTGTATAATGAATCTGTCTTGTGGGAATGTATAGGGTTAATTGGTTATGCTCAGATTGATTTTAGTTTCCATTGCATTTGTGAGAAAATGATCTCATCGACTAGTATTGTGTATCAGGAGTAGTTAGATTTTGTTCATGCTATGGATATGGTAGTGGAATTTATTGGTTGTTGTTGCAATCATCAACTTAATAGCCTTGATATTATTCTAAATTAAATAGTATTCTTGTAGGAATCATTCCTGAAGTTAAGTGGCTTGTTCCCAACTATCTGTTATATTCTTATGTTTGTGGATTCTAGGATGGTGTGGTTTTAGCAAGTGGCTTTATTTGTATTGTTTAAATGTTGTGTACTGTCCATTGTGACAGTGAGTTTGGATTCCAAATCCTGGTTACTTTACTGGGATTGTGTTTCCTCTACAAACAAGCTTTGCAATGATCTGCTCACCTGCTGTGAGCTTGCCCTTATGGCAGTAATGATATCCAGATGATTCCTAGATTGGTGACTAGGAAGGTGATTAGAGAACTTTTCTATTGAGTTATTGTGATATACTGTTGTTAATTAAGCAGTGGCTCATATCTGATGTAGAACCCTACTATGGTACCCTGGAGTGTGCACAGTAGTAGTCTGAACACATGATCTACTACTGAACTTTATTGCTTGCCAAAATTCCTTTAAAGATGTCCCTGACCTATGATGAGACTAGCATAGTTTTCCTATGCTGGACTAAGAGCTCCTTTTCTTTCCAATTCCTTTGCTAAAATAAATTGATAAGAATAAAGGCTATATGTGGTTATGGAGATCATCACCTGTAGTTGTGTGGAGGCTGCACTTGATAGAGATCTGGTTCAGATGCTGTTGTATCTAGATATCCTTCTCACCTCTCCTTTTACTACTTTATCCACTACAGCAGCCATAGCCTGGCCTTCTCCACCTTGTCCTTGCCATTGGATGGCTTCTTGCAGCAACCATGGTGTAAGTGATGTGGTGGTGATCTGGCTAATGTCTTGGTTTATGAGATATGGATGAGTTGGTGTGAATCTGATGGGAACTGATGATAAGATGGTTTCTTGATGTTCTGAGTGTTGTAGCTAGTATTTAGCAGAGTATCCTCACTCTGCTTCGACTGATACTTATCCCCTGCCCTGATGGCTTCCTGTGTTGACAGCATCACATACCTGCATGTATGTGTGAGCTGCTTGCACTGTTCTGGATCAGTGCAAGGCCAAAATATCTTAATTCCACTCTTCTACTTCTACTTCTCTAGTGAAACTTGCCCCACAAATTACTGCCAATGAGGTTGTACTGAGGCAATTTATCTGATTAAGGACAGATACTATGAGTTGGTGAAACTTGCCCCTTTTTTTAAGATTAGCTCAGTGATGTGCTGAACAGTGTATTACACTGTCAAACTGAGAGCACTACTTTAACCAAGTCCCCATTCTGTTTCTTCCTTGTCTTTTTGTTTTGTTTTGGTTTTGCAGGGTGAAGAAGAAGGAGAGTTGAAGAACAGAAGACATAGGACTATTTAAGAAGATAGTTTAGGTTTTCTTTTTCATATTATTGTAATTCCTTTTCTTGTTGAATAATTTAAAGACATTGTATTATTGTATTACTTTCACTAAAGTTTACTTGTTTTATTTTTCCTTTATAATTCATTTGCAACCAATGTAATTTTATTTACTTGTAAAAACCTTGTAATATTTGTATTAAAGTAATGAAGATTAACCTTTTCCTCTTAAACATTATATTAGTATAGTCTCTAATTGTAATTGACTTTTATTAGTTGTAACTTGTAATTTCTTAAATTCTTATTTATGTAATAAAGATTATATTTACTTATACCATTTTGTATTATGCTTATGAAATATCCTATAATAGTTTAAGATTTAAATTTAAATCCAAGTTATATTTGAATTGTATGATCTCATATTTGAAGTCTTGAATGCAAATTCTATTCCCCAAAATTATAAAATCAACCAAGGTCATGTCTAAATTCCTAACACCCATCTATGATGAACTAAACCCCATTTCTCCAAGGCAAGAGAAACACTTATCTCTTTGTGTTTTTAAATTTCAATTCAAATAATTGTGAATATTGTATCTTATTCATAAATAAGAATTCACCTCTTATCTTTTATTATAATTTAATTTCCAATTCTTATTCTATTTCAAATTCTTTTAATATTCAAATCTGTCAAGTAAATATTCAGATTTGAATTGTCTTCCCCTAAAATACAAAAGTACAATAGAGGTCATGTTGAAATCCATCGCACCTGTCCTGATGTTTCCATTAGAAAGAGAGAGATCCTGATCCCTCTATAGCTTCTTTAGTTTTGCGCGAAAATTCCCCGGATTTTCTGATGCCTGAATGCAATGCACACACCTGCGTCCTCTATAATTCTAGATGCTAATCCTGGGATGTTACATGCATCGAGGGAGATGGGTTTGAGACCCACGTTATGAGTTGATCCCAGTGGCAACCCACTCTATGTGATCGGATATCCCGTGAATTAGAGCTGGGATACAAGTTGTTGGTCAGCTGAGAGGAGAGTATTCTCATATTATTTACATCTCCATAAAGATGCAATACTCTCTTAATCTGCATGGCATGTTGATATTTATCTTAATGTGTTCCAAGTGGCTTTTTATAAGCGGAGATGTTGTCCTGCAGAACATCTCTTGAGGAACACACCTATATGAGTCTGACTGTCAAAGGTCGCAGTCCGTGAGAGTTGGGTGCTCTCTAATAAACACATGAAAGGCCCTGGAGTATGACGCATAAGCTCCAAACTGCGGGGAAGCCGACGACAGCCCTGTACCGGTCTAGATTTTGTGTGAAACTAGCACGCAGAAAACTTGTAATTCAAGGCATAGTCCACTATTCAAGTTGTTAGCTAGTGTAGCATGAAGTTTAACGTGGAAGTTCAACTTAACAGTCTCCACTACACACCGGTATATAAAACAATGTTTTGAAAGAAAAGTGATGTGATGTGCCAATGAGACTTTGTGGGGGATTGTTGGAATTTGGTGAGTTTTGGGCTATTGGCCCATTAAAAAAATTCTGAAGTTCTCTTTGGCCCACTTGTATATGGCAGCATATAGTTGTGCTAGTGGTGCTAAAGTTTAGTCTCACATTTCTAGTTGAAGGGGAGTTGGACCACCTTATATAGTAGAGTGTTGCACCACTCACTAAGGTGTGACAAGAAGAGTAGCCCTCGCGCACTCCTCCTCAGACACTGCCCGCCTCGCCTCGCCTCGTCACGACACGCGCGCATGCCGTGGGTTGCGGTAATCTCGCCGAGCCAAGCTTTATTTTGCTGGTTGGGAAAACTGATTATTAGTCATTAACGGACGCGTTAATTACAGCAGTTTCCAGTTTTTATGGACGTGGACTCTTACCGACTCGGACGTGGGCTGAGTCCCACGATCTCCCTGACCTGCATTATATAAGCGTCTGCGCTAAACCTAATCGGTGAATCAATCCACACACGCGCCTATCCTCCAGAACCTTGCACCGCCGCTTTCGTCTTCCCCATCCCGGCTTGCGGCGTGCACCGCAGATCGGGACAGTAGGCTTCCGGAACCCCGTCTCTCGTGAACCTGTACGGGTGAGAGGCGATCAGGTTTTTGGGGAGTGCTCAAGCATGACTACTGGCAACCACGACATCGTCCTACGACGAGTTCCCGAACGACGACTTCTTCCCGGACGTTAGCGACCTCTTTGGCAACCTCAACATGGGCGACAACGCTGCTGCAACCGCTACGGCTGCTATTCAGCCTACATCGTATGTGATCTCGATTTCTCTCTTTAGGATTATGCTAGAGTTCTTTGTTCTAGCGTTTGGTGTAGATGTGATAGGTTTATCTCCTATAGATGTAATCTGTTCATCTACTTTGCTGATCTGCATAATTGGTTTTAGTACCGTTTGTATGATCATGATTTATTAGTTTATTATTCGGATTAAATCATATGGATTATTTCTTATATTTCCAACAGGGCCAGGGCTAAACAAATCCCAGACCTCCGTCTGACATAAGCTTAACCCTGAGCTCGAGGATATCCAGTGAAGAATCGGTAACACATCAGTGACCCTACGACACAAAAATTATTACAGCAAGCTCGTAACTGAGCAAAGAATCAAATTATTACAAGCAGAGGTCACTGGTCATAGACATCAAACAACGGAAGGCAAATTATGCTATTAAGTATAGCAAACTTAACAAATGTCCTAAGAGTCCTAAAGCATAACGATGACGTCCTAGCCCATAGATTCCAGGTTGCCGGCCGGGAACCCCAAGCTACTCGTCGGTGTCGATGTCGTATGGACCTCGTCTTCTGGTGAACACTTACTCTGCTACAAAAGTATCAACAAAGCAAGGGTGAGTACAGGGTGTACTCTGCAAGACTTATGGCTGGTGGAGTTGTTTTGTATAAAGCTATCTTTGTTTATAGAACAAGAGGGAGAAGAAGCTCGTCCAATCAGAATATTTTAAAAGGGGATAAGAGAGCGACGTCTTCGAATAATTGATCATCATATTTTGATATCCACCAAGTAATCATCTGAACCTCAACTAGGATCACCCCCTCGTACCCATGAGGAAGCATCCTTAAGCACATGTTGATCTTCAAGTTTTACGATTAGGTTAAAGTTTTCTATGATCTTAGAATTCAGTCACCAAGCGTTCATAATCGTGAACACGGCTTTTCAAAAAGATTTAACCCTATAGGGGTGTACAACTTTACCCACACGTAATAACCTTCTCTTAATGCCACTAGTAATAGCCCTCTTCCTTGGAAGGCCGACAGAGGGTGGTTAGACACTACCTTTACCTTGATTTCGCCGAGACCATGAGTCACACCCTAAGGATGGTTCCTCCGTAATGGGTCAAATCCCGAAGCCAATCCCTAGATATGTGAGGCGTGGTTGGTTCACCAGGGGCTCCATAGACCCCAAGGAACCCGGTCCATGCTTCCCTACCTGTTATGAATGCACCTCCTTCACCGCCTTTGAGAAGATCTAGAATGCATGTCGAATGGAATGCCCGAACTATGTGACTCATCTAATCTACTAGGCAAGTTAGTCAATCGAGGGGTTCCCAAGCCCCGTGTGGTTGTACGCCCGTATCGGTTCCAAAGGCAAGAACTCGGTTCCTAGTGGTGGCGAGCAAGGGACTATAAAAACCACATCCCACCATGGTCTCCCATACAAGCCTTAGCATGTTTAATCTCATATCACCTCTGATCTTATTTCATCACGTTCTCCTGTCATACTAGATTATCTTCATCTGATACATCATCTGGATGAACCTGACTCAACAGCTATGCATGGCTAAGAAGGACACATATATAAGCTTTAGCAGTGCACACAAGCCAAACCTAGTTATGCTAGGAGCAGTGGATCCGGTAATATAAGCTCAAAGGGAGTAATGCAACAGATAGGATACTCTATCTATCGATAAAAGACCACAGTAGAATTGTATGCATCATGACAAGAATTGAAATGCTTTCGAAATCATATGATTATATCATGGTGGGGCTATGCTTGCCTTTGCCTGTTGATAGCCAATAAGCAGATCTTCGGAAGCCTTGTACTTGACTTGATTACAATTGGTCAAGTATTGTTCTTCGATCTTCGACGGTGTTGACCTCGGTCTTTGATCTCGATCTCGATGTTGATATCATATTCTACCGGGAAGAAGCAAACACCGGAAAGAAAGGAAACAATTCACACATGGCATCGACACAATTCTCAAGCAAGAATGATGATATGACAAGTTAAATTATACTGAAATGTAACCCTAAGACATGCTTGGTAGTTTAATCGGGGTTCCAAGGGGTATAAACCCTAACTCGGGGAAACTCTAGAATAACCTTTGAGGGGTTACTATGTTTTTCTATTTAAAATTTTCATGGAAGTTGTTGAATAATGCATGATTATATTTTATATAGGTAGATCTTATTTTTCTGAACATTTTGATATATTATACATATATTTCTAACTTATAAATAATAAGTTATTGATTTTACAAGTTTATATTAATTTATGGAATTATTAAATCATTTTAAAAGCTTTACTTCATCATTATGACGTCAGCGGGGGCGTTTAACCTTTTTACACCGCTACTGGGCCTAACCTCTGTGGCTGACTGTGGGCCAGGGGCCGCATCACTGCCACCTAGGCGGTCAACGGTCAGCAGGCCCACGACCACATCAGCCTGACGCGAGCGTCAGGTCAGCACGATGTCCACCCCCAGGCGATGGTCGCCGGCAACGACAGAGGCCACGCCAACACGCTGATACGTCCAAAATGTATCTACTTTATCGAACACTTTGCTATTGTTTCTCCTCTAAACTTATGTGATTTGGATAGAACTAACATGGATTGCCGCTGTTTTCAGCAGAATTACTTTGGTGTCTTATTTTTGTGCAGAAAATGAACTATCAGGAAAAATCCCGGAAAATATGCCGAAAATTATATTTCACTAGAAGATCCACGGAGCCAGAAGAAGAGACGGAGAAGGAGCCAGGGGGGCCACACCCATGCTAGGCGCGGGCCTACCACTGGCCGCGCCTGGGGGTGCAGCCACTCCAGGCACCCCATCGGCCTCCCTCTGCGCCTATAAGTTTCCTTTTGACCTAAAAACCGAGGGGTTTCGATAGTTTTCCAGAAAGAGTTCTGCTACGCCGCCGCCACCAGAAACCAAGATTCGGATCCATAAACTCTATTCTGGCACCCTGTCGGGACGGGGAATTTGGAGAGGATCATCGTCATCGTCATCACCAACGTATCTCCATCAACCACCGATGTTTCCCTCATCCATGAGTGAGTAATCACTCGTTGTAGGCTTGGGGATGGTAGGGATTGGATGAGTTCTATCATGTAATCGAATAAAATTGTTAGGTCATAGTGCCTAGTATCTCTTGTGCTATTTCACTTTGTTGCAACTTGTTGTGCTTAATGCTTGTCACTAGGGCCCGAGTGCCATGATCTCAGATCTGAACTTATTATTGAATCATTATGATAGTATTGTTTTTGGTCTTATCTGCAAGTTGTGTACACATATCATTGTCTGGATTCAAAGGCCCCAAAGTGACAATAATTGGGACAACCGGAGGGGATGGCTGTGGTGTGAGGATCACATGTGTTCACGAAGTGTTAATGCTTTGCTCCGATGCTCTATTAAAATGAGCACCTTAATTGCCATTAGTTCCCTAGAGGCACTGCTGCCACGGGCTGGCTGGACAGAAGATGTTGTGCAAGTTCTCATTGCGAGCATGTATGACTATATTTGGAGCACATGCCTAGGATTGTTTAGTACTTGGATGCTTGTTATTATTTATCTGCAATGCCCTAGATCTTGAAGTTATACGTTTAGGCTCATCCATGCAACGCTCGTCCATCCATCCCTATGCCTACCGCACTCGAATCCTACTGTTACCGTTACTGTTACTATTGCTACTGTTTCACTGTTGCCTTTGCTTTGTTGTTGCTACTACCAAACTGTTGCTACTGATAAACTTCTGTGAGCAAGAACTATTTCTAGGTGCAGCTGAACTGACAACTCAGTTGTTAAGGCTTGCAAGTATTCTTTGGCTCGCCTTGTGTCGCATCAATAAATTGGGTAATACTACCCGCGAAGACTGTTGCGATCCCCTATACTTGTGGGTCATCAAGACTATCTTCTGGTGCCGTTGCCGGGGAGCATAGCTTTATTTGTAAGTTCACTTGGATCTATTATTGTTCACTGTTACTCCTTTCATCATGGGGAAGTCTCGTGATGGAAAGTTCCCTATTTTACCATCCACTACAAGAAGAGGTACTGTCCTAAACACCTCTGCTGCTCTTGATTCACCGCTGTTATAAGTAATCTTATTACACCACCACCACATACTCATGCTACACACACTGCTACTACTGTTAAATCTGAAACTGCTTTTGATACTCATGATGTTACTTCTACTGTGCTTGATGCGAGTGGTTCATTAGGTCCTTTTATAGATGCTACTATGACTAGTCTAGGAAATACCGAAACTCCTAGTGAAGACACTGTTACACCTGTTAGCTCACCTGAGCCTAGTGAGAGTTATGATATTAATGATGGTTACATTGAGTTCACTGATGATTTTGTTGAAGAGTGCCAAAACACACATGGTACTAGTGCTATTAAGAGTCTCCTTGCTAGACGTACTATTATCACTAAGTTGTCCTCTGATCCTATGTTTGCCACTTCTCCCATAGATATTAAAGATAAAGATTACGATTTCTCTCTTGATTTATCTTATTTAGATATTGTTGAGAAAGAACCTTTTTGTGGGACTGAAAATGAGAGTGTTATGGCTCATATGAATGATCTTTCTACTATGAGTGCTTTATTCTCTGATGATTTTGATGCGCAAGTACTTTGATACTAAGATCTTCCCTTTTTCACTAAAAGGAGAAGCTAGGGCTTGGTTTAATAGATTACCTCCAGGTTCCATTGATAGCCCTGATTGCTTGATTGCTTCTTTCTTCCAGAAATATTTTCCTCCCAGTGCTAGACATGCTGCTTTGCAGAGACTTTTTGATTTTAAACAGGGAGAAGAAGAGAAATTGCCTGAGTCATGGACAAGGTTCTGTGCCTTGATTCATGCACATCCTGGATGTCCATTACCTAAAAAAATGAGCTTCTTGATATTTATTATAATGGACTAACTGATGATTCTAGAACCTACCTAGATAGCTTTGCTGATTGTGTTTTCAGGAAAAGGACTCCTAGAGATGCGGAAGAATTAATGGATAAAATAAGCAAGAATTATGATGATTGGACTTCAACTGAGCTGAATACACCTGAGCCTATTACTCCTGAACCAGTTATTCCTGAACCAATTCGAGCACCAACAACAAAGAAGAGGGGAGTTATTGCATTAAATGATGAAGTGATGAAGGAAGCTAAGAAGTGTCTAAAGGAGAAAGGTATTAGAGCTGAAGATGTAAAGAATCTACCTCCTATAGAAGAATTATGTAAGCCAATTCCCCACTCGTATACTATTGAGGTACACTCCCTCCATCACTTTGATGAAGGTGATATTCCATATGGTAAGCCTCCTGATTAATGCTTAGAGGAACTTGACATTTTTATTGTTAAACAAGGTCATTTTAATAAAAAAGTTCAGGATCATTTATTGTAAAACTCTAGAGCTATCCATGAGTTGAAAGATATTGTGGAAAGAACTTCTAATGACATTAAAATGCTTTGTAAACACTTTCAAATGGTTCAAACTCAACTTGATCAACTTGCTAAGGTGCAAAAGGACATGCTAGTTAATGCTTCAGGAGATAAACATGCTTATGGAATTAGAACTAGGAGTGGTATAGCTACTCAAGATCATATCCTGAAGGACACCCTAAAAGAATTGAGCAGGATTCTCAACAAGTTGATAGTGGTAGTCCTCGTAAGAGAAAGAAAAATAAACATAAAGTAGTTGAGGAACCACTTGAACCTGCTGTAGATCCTAATAGTATATCTGTCTCTGATGCTGAAACTGAGAGTGGTAATGATAAAAATGAGTCTCCTGATAAGGAGGAAGGTGAGGAAGAACCTAAGAAGCACACTAAGAACACTAGGTACACTAAGGAAGATTTTATTGCTAATAAACATGGTAAAGAGAGAGAACCTTGGGTGCAGAAACCTATGCCTTTTCCAGGTAAGAAACACAAGTCAAAGGAGGAAGAACGCTACAACAAGTTTTGTGAGTGGATGAAGCCTTTATTCTTGCAAATTACTTTGACTGATGCTATTAAGTTGCCTTCTTATTCAAAGTATATGAAGGATATTGTCTCAAATAAAAGGAAGATTCCTAATGAGGAGATTTCTACTCTACTTGCTAATTATTCCTTCAATGGTAAGGTTCCAAAGAAACTTGGTGATCCAGGTATACCAACTATTCCTTGCTCTATTAAGAACAATTATGTTAGAACTGCTTTATGTGATTTGGGAGCTGGAGTTAGTGTTATGCCCTTCTCTCTCTATAAGAGACTCCAGCTAGAAAAGTTGATACCAACTGATATATCTTTGCAAATGGCTGATAAGTCAACTACTATTCCTATTGGTATATGTGAGGATGTTCCTGTTCAAGTAGCTCATAATTGCATGGTTCTAACTGATTTTGTTGTGCTTGAAATGCCTGAAGATGATAATATGTCTATTATTCTTGGGAGACATTTTCTTAATACTGCAGGTGTTGTCATCAATTGCAATCAAGGAAAAGTAACTTTTAATATTAATGACAAAGAACACACTGTATATTTCCCCAATAAGGTTGCTAAAAGCTATTGCCTGAATTCCATTGAAAATATTAAGAGCATCAAGGTAGGAGAAATATATTGTCCCATTCCACAAGAAAATTTTGAAACTATTGTGATTGGGACCATTGCTATCAAGCTTGAGGTAACATAATCACGTTGTGGAATGCAAAGTTCTGCTTCATATAAGATTGTTTTGGTAACAAGACTTGATCAACCTTGTTAAAAAAAGGATTTTAATGAACAAAATAATGTTTCCACTGTGGTTATTCTTGCTTTCTTTTACTTTTCTCCTTCCTAGTCTTTGCCTTTATTTTGCTAGCTTTGGTTTTGTTAGTTGTTTGCTTGTTAGAGTTTCTTAGAGCTCCTGTAGTTTGGCTTTTGGTTTGCTTTTTCTGAAAAAAACTATTTTTGCGAGAAAATCAATTTTCATACCCTAAAAATTGGCCAAAAATAAAGTTTCCCGAAAAATCACAGAAAATTCAAAATAAATTTTTCCTCGAAAAAAGGGGTAGAGAGGCACCTGAAGTGACCCAGGGGGCCACCCTAGGCCACCACACCTATGGTAGGCGCGGCCTACCTGGTGGCGACGCCTGGGGGCTCTAGCCCACCTGGGCCCCTCCAGGCTGCCTCCTCAAAGTCATCTTCTTTCTCTCTCCATAAAAACACCGGAAAACTTTCTCAAGCTCGAGTTCTTGCTGTTCTTGCTCACGATTTTCGATCTCCTTGTTCAACCCATCTTAAGTGCTGATTTTTGGAGGGATTGCTCCTTGGTATGTGCCTCTTCCACTTGTCCAATTACATTTGTGATTGGTAGATTGTATCTTGACTATTTTGCTGCTATAGGTGTCAGGTTGTTTGAGCTTGCATGCTTGTTCTTTGCTTAGAAACTTTATTTTGATGCATGTGTAGTCCTCTAGCAAGTTCCTATAGTAGTTGCTCATCATTTATCAACTTAGAAATCACTTGGTTTGATGGTTGTCTAAAAATTTCAGCAAGGAAGATGAGTGCTTATCCACTGAACCAATATGACTTGATGGTGCATGAGCCAATGAAGGTTCATCGTGAGGAGGCTTTTTTCCTTCCATATATCCATGCCATGAATTTATGAGAACTGCGGGGATCCTCCAAGATTTCCAAAGTATGGTCACAAATGCAAGGTTGGAACACTTTGTTGAAGGTGAACCAATCCAATATGTTAAGATAACCATGGATTTTGTGCAGGACTTCCGGTTCACTTGGTCTACTTCTAATCCTATGGTCCATTACAAAATATATAATATACCTGTCGACCTGCCTTTTGCTGATTTCTGTGCAGCAATTAGAGTACCTCAGTGGGGATCTTGTGAGAAGATCAAGGAGAGGCCCAAGTCACTTATTGATTTGTATACTGAGATTTGGCAAGGTTTCTACTTCTCAAAGTAAAGTGGTAAAATTCGGAACATTCAGCTCCCAGCTATTAGATACTTTGCCTATTTCATTACCAAGTGTGTTCTTGCTAGAAAGTTGTCTTCTTTTGATCTAGCTTTTATTGCAGCTGCTCTTTATAGGAATAAATCCTATAGCTTGGGTGCTTTTATAGCTCACCATCTCACTACCAACCGTGAGAAGGGTGGAATTTGTGGAGGTCTCATTGCTTCTAGGTTGCTAGCTTTCCATGGTTCAGAGCCTCACTTTTCAGATTTTCAGTTCCCCCTAGAGAGACTTGATATTGAATCCATGATTCATCATGGTTTTGTTTCCTTGGGGGATAATGTGAGAAATTTGCCGTTTGAATTATCTTTTGCCCAACAAGGTCGAAGAAAGGGTAGAACTGAGAAAATAGTTTATTTGCATGCACCTGCTTTGTTTAATTTTGATAACAAGCAAGGATGGTTGCTTACGGAGGAGGAGGTTGACACATATGTGGCGGAGCTCTCCCAGCAAGAGGAGAATGTTGAAGAGGATGCCGAAGACAATTCGGTCCAGCCCTCCAACTTGGGAGAGTCTTCATACCAGCAGCCCTCATTTGATTGGGGCGCGTCTTCTTCTTCATCGCGGGCGCCTGACTATGATCATTCCTATGATGACCCACCAGCATGGGGGTACTATCTGCGCTATTGAACCCCACTTAGGCCAAAAGCCTAAGTTTGGGGGGAGGTATACCGACATCGCACTCATTTATATATCATGTTCGGTCGGTTCTTTGTATATCCATTGTTTTGCTTTGTTTTTAGTTTTTGTTGCTTCTTTCTCAAAAACACAAAAATACCAAAAATATTTTTGTTGTTTCTCTTGGTTTGTTTCTTTGTTTTTTCTTTGTTTGCTTCTTGTTTGATTTGCTTTTTCTTTGTTTGCTTGTTTCTAAAAAATCGAAAACACCAAAAAAAATTGTTGTTCTTCTTTGGTTTTGTGAGTTCTTTGCAGGGTTCGGCCGTCCTCAGTGGATTTTGGTTTCATGTTATTATTCAAGTTACACAAGTGAAGGGCAATAATGAAGATTAAGACAACTTGAGGAGTGGTAAGAGGCTGGTAACGAACTCTATTTGTTTCATTTTTGTACATATACTTATCATTGTGAGCATGCTTAGCCTGTTTGTGTAAGGTGTATGTCATTATGGATGCTTAGTAGTTCTTGCTTGTCTATGATTAGCTCCATCTTGCTAATAGTTTGTAGCATGTCATATGAATGTTTGCTTGCATTGTTTTATTCATACTTCGGTATGATATTGTGGTATCATCCTCTGTCTGTTCATGTGAATCGACTTGGCACATGCTCACGCATGCATATGACTAATCAATAGTCAATAAGCCTCGATGATTTATTTTGACTCAGAGTTCTTGTATCACTTTCATGCCATAATTAGTCTTGTTTTGTTGCAAGCATGATTATGACAGTTATTACTCTCTCGTTTGTCGCTCCCTCTCTATTGCTAGCCTTCACTTGCACTGAGTATGTGCTCTACCTATGCTTCCAACTCCCCAAAACCAATATTGCCAGCTGTGTCCACCATACCTACCTATTGGCATCATTTGCTATTTCAGTGCATATTCTATATGCCGTGATTTCTTCCAAAATAAAATGTTTGTCTGTTTTGAGAAAGTTAATTAGTAAAGCTCTCACGAACTTGATGGCACACTTTATTCCTTGCGCTTAATAATCCTGAACCATTGTGACCTGTCCATGAAAGTTATATGCTTGCAAATTATATGTTGGGAGTCAGCAGAACCGTGCTGTCACGGGGAACGCTTTCAACACTTTTTGGATATCTCATCCAGTTGATTCCTTGCTCTTTTGTATAGGGATGTCAACGATGTGAAATAAAAGGGGAGGTTGTGAGTTCATGGAGTCTATACATTGTGTTAGAGAAACGCCTGAGCCGCTAGCCTAAGCCATGCCTAATCATGGTGGAAACTTGCAGCATCACCATAATGAGCATTTATGAAGAATCCTCAATAAAAAGTTATACACATAGTAAATAAAAAGATCATTGAGATGCTCATTGTCTGCTTGCCTTGTCATTTTGGTTATGGGAATGCTCCTATACCATGTGCAAGGGGTACCCCATTGGAGGTTCTCGATGATATGCATGTATTTACAATGACAAGAACTTTCAGGTGACAAAAGTTGAGTAGCATGCGGAGCGGCCCTCGTACTCAAGGAACTTGGGATTTCCAGTCTATGGTCTGTCAAGCATATAATTCAGAGTGGACCTCACTTTCACCTTAACCACATGAAGATGCCTATGATAGGGGAAATGAGAGCTCAAAGCTAATGGTACCTTCCTTTCAGCATTTGGAAGCCTTTCAAACCTTTCAAAACCGTTTTCACAACCTTGTTGAGTCACCACTTATTCTATGAGCACCTTCTTGAGAGCATAGTTATCATTCTTGTGTTTGTTCCAAAACTTGGTTAATTATGTCATGACTTTGATGCTTGTATCTCTGATATCTTTATCTCTAGTATTCATTTGAACTTCAGAGGTGCCTTGGCATTTATATTGTGCTCTTCAAACAAAGGCAAGCGAGATACCACTCTATCATACCTTATTATGAGCATTGCAATGTTGCTTATGTTTATGTTCCATGCTACTTATTATTATTGAGTTGGTTTCTCTTTATAGCTTGCAATGACTATTAAGTAGACTTAGTTGCATACTCTTTATTATGAATTGTCTAAGCATCTACTCCTGTGCTGAGAATATATATACATCATATGAAGCAAAGTGTTCGCGAAAGTTCTTTTATTGCACTCAGTTTTCAACTAAATTGCTTGAGGACAAGCAATAAGCTAAGCGTATCTACTTTCTCGAACACTTTGCTATTGTTTCTCCTGTAAACTTATGTGATTTGGATACAACTAACACGAACTGACGCTGTTTTTAGCAGAATTACTTTGGTGTCTTGTTTTTGTGCAGAAAATGAACTATTAGGAAAAATCCCGGAAAATATGCCGAAAATTATATTTCACCAGAAGATCCACTGAGCCAGAAGAAGAGACGGAGGAGCCAGGGGGCCCACAACCATGCCAGGCGCGGGCCCACCACTGGCCGCGCCTGGGGGGGAGGGGTACAGCCACCCCAGGCACCCCATCGGCCTCCCTCTGCGCCTATAACTTGCCTTTCGACCTAAAAACCGAGGGAGGTTCGATAGTTTTCCAGAAAGAGTTCCGCTACGCCGCCGCCACCAGAAACCAAGATTCGGATCCAAAAACTCCGTTCTAGCACCCTGTCGGGACGGAGAATTTGGAGAGGATCATTGTCATCGTCATCACCAACATATCTCCATCAACCACCGATGTTTCCCTCATCCATGAGTGAGTAATCCCCCGCTGTAGGCTCGGGGATGGTAGGGATTGGATGAGTTCTATCATGTAATCGAATAAGATTGTTAGGGCATAGCGCCTAGTATCTCTTGTGCTATTTGACTTTGTTGCAACTTGTTGTGCTTAATGCTTGTTACTAGGGCCCGAGTGACATGATCTCAGATCTGAACTTATTATTGATTCATTATGATAGTATTGTTTGTGGTCTTATCTGCAAGTTGTGTACACATATCATTGTCCGGATCCAAAGGCCCCAAAGTGACAATAATTGGGACAACCGGAGGGGATGGCTATGGTGTGAGGATCACATGTGTTCACGGAGTGTTAATGCTTTGCTCCGGTGCTCTATTAAAAGGAGCACCTTAATTGCCATTAGTTCCCTAGAGGCCCTGCTGCCATGGGTTGGCTGGACAGAAGATGTTGTGCAAGTTCTCATTGCGAGCACGTATGACTATATTTGTGTTGGAGATATGCCCTAGAGGCAATAATAAATATAGTTATTATTATATCTTTGTGTTTATGATAAATGTTTACATTCATGCTATAATAGTATTAACCAGGAAACATTAATACTTGTGTGATTTGTAAACTAAATTAGAGTCCCTAGTAAAGCCTCTTCATAATACTAGCTTGTTGGTTAATAAATGATTGTGGTTTCCCTATCATGAACATTGAGATGTTATTAACAACAAGATCATATCATTAGGAGAATGGTATTATGGACATACTCCTATAGATAAGCGTAGCATAAAGATCGAGTCATTTTAATAGTTCAATTGCTATAAGCTTTCTGATACATAGTAACCTAATTCCTTCGACCATGAGATCATGCTTATCACCATCACCGGAAGGATGCTTTGATGACATCAAACACCACACCGTAACTGGGTGGTTATAAAGGTGGCATTGAGTGTTCGGAAAGTATGGGTTGAGACACATGGATCAAGAATGGGATTTGTCCATCCATATGACAGATAGATATACTCTGAGCCCTCTCGGTGGAATGTCATCCAATTAGCTTGCAAGCATGTGACTGGCTCACAAGGGATCACATATCACGGGAACGAGAAAAGAGTACTTATCGGTAACGAGGTTGAACTAGGTATGCAGAGATACCGACGATCAAAACCTCGGATAAGTAAACTATCGTGAGACAAAGGGAAATTGGTATCGTATGTAAGTGGTTCATTCGATCGCAAAGTAATCGTAGAAATATGTGGGAACCATATGAAAATTTCCAGATTCCTCTATTGGTTATTGTTCGGAGAAGTGTCTCGATCATGTCCGCATAATTCACAAACCGTAGGGAGACACACTTAAGGATTCGATGTTGTTGAGTAGTTATGGAATGATGAGTAAGAGACCGAATGTTGTTCGGAGTCTCGTATGGGATCCGGGATATCACGAGGAGATCCGGAATGGTCCGGAGAATAAGATTCATATAAGGAAAGTCATGTTTCGGAGTTGGGGAATGATTCCGGTGTTTTCATCG
This sequence comes from Avena sativa, assembly GCA_916181665.1. Classification (NCBI taxonomy): domain Eukaryota; kingdom Viridiplantae; phylum Streptophyta; class Magnoliopsida; order Poales; family Poaceae; genus Avena; species Avena sativa. Next base: position 429,757,072 of record OV702293.1, read on the forward strand.
GGAATGTTCTAGAAGGGTCCGGAAGGTCCGGCACTCCGGAGGGGAAGGGTACATGAATGTGTCATAACAAGTTGGAATGGTTGCATCATGTACTAGGTGTCATCGCTGAGCAAAATAAAGGGATAAATCAAATCCTAGTTTAAAAAGTCAAACGCCAATTTGAAAAGTCAAACGGCAAGTTTGCTTGGTGGAGGGAGAGTAGGAAACCTACTTGGGGAGGAAGTCCTCCTCCCTCCACCGCTGGCCAAGGAGGCCAACTTGGGGGAGGACTCCCTCCCCCTTGGTCGCGCCCTCCCACCTATAAAAGGAGGGGCAGGGCTGCCCCTCTAGACCTACACCTTGCCCCACCAAAACCCTAACCCTAGCCGCCGGCCCTCCTGCAGCCGCCGCCGCCCTAGGGTTTTCTCCCAAGCCGCCGAGCTGGGGATTCTCCTTGCCCTAGCCGCCGGCCTAGCTCTATCTACTTGGTGCCTCTAAACCCTAGATCGCCAAGGCCTCTATCATAGTCCACCATACTCGCTCCGGCTTAAGGCGAAGCCCTACGAGATCTCCCCTCTACTTCCGGTACCATGTCGTCGTGCTGCCGGAATCACGAGGAGAGTGCTACAACCTCCGCTGCCTGCTGGAACAAGGGAGAGGAAGGTCTTCATCAAGTAACGAACGTGTGACCGACTGCGGGAGCGCTGCCGGAACGCAGCGTCGGAAGGATCGTCTACACGATCTTGAGATCGGCAAGAGTACGACTACATCACCCACGAGAATCTGCTCTCATTAAACACTTTGGAATCTTCGAGGGTGAGTTATTCTATCGACTCGTTGCTACAATCTAGTAGATAGATGTTGGCTTGTTTGTTTGTATGCGGTAGAAATTTTTTGTTTTCCATGCTACGAACCCCTACAATTTGGAGCACATGCCTAGGATTGTTTAGTACTTGGATGCTTGTTATTATTTATCTGCAATGCCCTAGATCTTGAAGTTACACGTTTAGACTCATCCATGCAACGCCCGTCCATCTATCCCTATGCCTACCGCACTCGAATCCTACTGTTATCGTTACTGTTACTATTGCTACTGTTTCACTGTTGCCTTTGCTTTGCTGTTGCTACTACCAAACTGTTTGAAAGAGCATTTGCTATTCCTAGTGATTTTGGTGTTTGACAACAACACACATATCGGACTAATGTTTTGCTAAGTGTATCGCAGGTACATTAAAAAGGTTTGCAAACATTCAGAAACTGTCTGCCTGGCGCGGTACCAAAAAGCGGTAGTAGCAAATGACTAACTGTCAAAAAGCCTCTGCCGTGCCAGGTACTAAAAAGCGGTAGTACCGCATTTTAGTACCTAGCACGACAGAAGCTTTTTTACAGCTTGTCAAAAGCTTCTGCCTGCTCCGGTACTAAAATACGGTAGTACCGCATTTTAGTACTGCTCTGGACAGAGGCTTTTTGAACGTTGCAAAAAGCTACTGTCTGCACCGGTAGCAAAATGCGGTAGTACCGCATTTTACTACCTGGCGTGACAGAGACTTTTTGTACGTTGCAAAAAGCTTCTATCTGCGCCGGTAGCAAAATGCGGTAGTACCGCATTTCACTACCTGGCGAGACAGAGAGTTTTTGCTCGTTGCAAAAAGCTTCTGTCTGCGCCGGCAGCAAAAGGCGGTAGTACCGCGTTTTGATACCTGGCGTGACAGGGAGTTTCTCGTATGGAAATGTGTTGTTCTCTCCAGGTCCGGTAGTACCAGTTGCCTCAAGCGGTACTACCGCTTCCCGGTAGCAACAACAGTAGTACCGCTGGGGGCAGGACTTGATGCCGTTTGAAAAAGGGTGGTCCGGTACCAAGGTCCGGTAGTACCGGAGTTCTCCGGTAGTACCGCTTGAACCTCCGGTACTACCGCTTCAGTAAATGCAGCAACGGTCAGATTTTGTGGAGGGGTATAAATACCCCTCCACCTACCTTGGGACAAAGTGCTCAGCTCATTAAAGTCATTACCCACCATTGGAGTCCATTGGAGCCACTCAAATTCTCAAGATCTCATCATCCAACCACCCAAAGTCCTTGATCTTTGGGGAATCGAAGGAGGAGGCCCCGATCTACTACTTCACCAAAAGAGATTTTCTTTTCCCCCTCATTTCATTGAGGGCCCCTTTGCTCTAGTGTTTTGTTGGAAACCCTAGCTCTTGTTTTTGTTCTTACAAGCTTATGTTTGATTGGTTTAACAGCTTGCTTGTATTTGGGAGCCTCCGATTAAGTTGTGGATGTGTGCCCCAAACTTGTAACGGTGCCGGCTTCTACCTTGAAGGTTGCCGATATAGTGGAAGGTGAATCGATCCCGTTGGGGTGAGATTCATCGGAGAACAAGGGAGGCCTCTCGTGGCATTGGTGGTTTGAAACCACCCCCTCTCCAAACGTAGACATACTTCCCCTCAAAAGGAAGGAACTACGGGAAACAAATCCTTGTGTCTCCTCGTCCACTTTTCGGTTACCTCTATCCTTTACCGCACCTTACTTACTTGTTACTACTTTGTGTTGTGGTAGCTCTTGCATATTTGTCATATAGGTAAATTCACCATAGTTGCATTATCTATAGAATTTACCTTATTGTCAAACCTTAATTTGAAAAAGAAGAAAATTTGAAGTAGCACCTATTCACCCCCCTCTAGGTGCCCATACGATCCTTTCAATTGGTATCAGAGCCTCGGCTCTTTATTCGGGCTTTACCGCCTAAGAGAATATGGGTAGCCATGATGGGGATGGTGGTAGTGAGTCAACCCCGGTGACCATGGAAGATCTCAAAAACTTGGAAACAAGATTGAGCTCTTCCTTGGTCAACGAAGTCAAGAAGATGCTTGAGCAACTTCTTAAAGACAAAGATGGCTCATCACCCCCATCTCCTCAAGAGGAACTACCATCCGTACCTAAAGGGAATACTCCGGTTTCCCCCGAAGGTATGGTGGTAGGGGATAAACTAGACAATGCTAATATCTCCACACGACTTGATGGGGGGAAAGGCGAGAAACGTGATTCTTGGTACTCTCCCGATCCTCCCATCCCTCACCCTCATGTGTACAATAGAGGTGACCCACCTAAGCTAGAAGAGTCTGCTACTTTTGCTCAATGGCAATCACTAATGAGAACTCATATGCGCAGCTCATGCATTGAACTATGGAACATCATCGAGCATGGACTCTTTATTGGGGATCCAAACAACTTGACAAGAAGAGAGGTTGTCAATAGTCAACTCAATGCCACTGCTTTGCATATGATTCAACAAGGATTGGGAACAAAGGATTATCCACACATTGAGCACTTTAGCATTGCCAAGGAAGCTTGGGATGCTCTCACTGTGTTGTTTGTTGGAAATGAGAGTATGAGGAGGAACAGATATGATGCTCTAAGCAATGAAGCCGAAGGTTTCTACATGAAAGAAGGTGAAGATCACGAAGACATGTATCGAAGGCTCAAGACCACCGCCACCGCATTTATAATTAGAAACGTGGGTGCCTCACATGTGGATGATGCATGGATAAAAAGGAAATATGTGAGTGCACTCATGCCTTTTGAGCCCACCGACTTGAAGAGCTTACAAGGTAGACACAACTATCATATCATGACCTCAAATGAAGTTATGCAAGAGATGGCCGCTTTCAAGGTCGCCGCCAAGAATGCCAAAGATGCCCGTGCTCGTGCCCTCGGTATGAGCAATGTGGTCAATGTTGCTTTGAAGGCCAAAGTTGTGGACTTTGAAGATGAAGATGATAGTGATGAAGGCCTCCCCTTGGACCATCCCGATGACGTCAAGATTGCTCATAGTCAATACATGGCTTTCTATGCAAAGAACTTTTGGAAGAACCCCGCCAAAGCCAAGATGGAAATGCAACGAAGAAGCAATCCAAATGGGAAAAGAGAGAATACCACTAGGTTGAGAACTTGCTTTAACTGTGGTGACCGCTATCACTTTGTGGCAAGCTGTCCCTATGAGAAGAGAGAGGATTACGGTGGTAAGCTTGTGTTGAAAAAGACTCTCAAGGCACCTTACAAGAAACCCTTCATCAAGAAGAATCCCGTCAACAAGAAGTCGGGAGAAGTTGTGTTGATCACTCATGAAGAATACTCCTCCGACAATGAATATGATGAAGATGAGGAAGATGAAACTTCGCATGGTGTGGCTGCTCTAGCCACCACCTCTACTCCAACACTCTCACTCTTCGATTCTCCAAATGAGAACTCTTCCACCAAGAACGTCACTTGCCTTATGGCAGGAGGAACGGAGGTATCATCATCATCCCACTCTACTCAATTAGATAATGATGAATGTGATGATGAAATGTCTCTTGATGTTAAAAAGGAATTAATTGCCTTTGATGAGTTCATGACTAACCTAGAAGGTGATGCTAAGCTACATTTTGGGAACATCTTAGATCAACTCTCCCATACTCAAGAGCTTCTAGATGTTAGATGTAAACTTGGGCATGAACATATGATTGAACTAGAGGCTTTGAGCAATGCTCTAGAAGAAGAACAAGAGACTAGGTTGTCTCTTGAGTCAAAGCTTGAAGGGCTTGATGAGGCCAATGACATCATTGTTAACAAACTCATCAAAGAGCGTGATCATGCTATTGCTAAATACAAACGTGCTAAAAAGGACAAGATTGAGTTTGGTGTGGTTCATGAAAAACTTGCCGAGGATTTTAGCTTGCTCAACAAGGCCCACAAGGTCTTGGAGAGTGAACTCTTGTCCCTCACAAAGTCCCATGAAACACTTCAAACTCAATTGGCCAATATTCCTTCACCTAGTAACTTCATTCCATCTAGTAGCACAACTATCCTTGAAGAGAATGCTAGGTTGAAGGGGGAGCTTGCGAAGGCCACATTTCCATAAGGCAACAAGTCTATTGATGATCTATTGAGCAAGCAAAGGCGTAGTGGTGATAAAGGGGGCATTGGCTTTGTCTCCAAAACAAAGAAGAATAACAACAAGAAGAAGAAGGACATATCCGCACAAGTGACCAACAAGACCCTTGTGGAGTGTAAGACCACAAGTGGTAAAACCATGTCCCATGATGACTTTGCGGGTAGTGCTAACCCTCACTATGTTCTAATGCGTGATTACTATGGTGATGTGTATGCACAATATGTTGGTCCTTATGATGGTTATATTGCTTGGTCTATTTGGGTTCCCAAGACCCTTGTTGCTAACAAAAGAGGACCCATTGAAAAATGGGTACCTAAAAACTAGCTTGATCTTTTGTAGACCTATGCTTCCGGAGGTTCAAAATGGGTGATCGATAGTGGTTGCACTAGTCATATGACCGGAAGCTCATCTATTGTCAAGGACTTGGTGTCAAATGAAGATCAAATCACCATCACATATGCCGACAAGTCAAAATCTACGGTAATGGGTTTCGGCAAGGTAGTGGTGGCTCACGACATTACACTCGTGAACGTCATGCTTGTTGAAACCCTTGGATACAATTTACTTTCTGTCCGTGCTCTTGGAAAGATGGGCTTTGCCGTCTTTATTGATAATGATATTGTGGTCCTCATGTGGAGCAAGTCTCTCAAGGTCGCTTTTGTTGGGTACGTCGAAAATGACTTGTATGTGGTGGACTTTTCGGGGCAAGCCACTGCAGGTCCGATGTGCTTATACGGAAAGGCCGATGTGGGTTGGCTATGGCACCGCCGACTAGCCCATGTCAATATGAGAACTTTGCAAAGTCTCCATAAAGAGGGCCATATTGTTGGACTAAAAGAAAATGTTTCCTTTGCCAAAGATCGTGTTTGCAGGGCATGTGTTCTAGGGAAGATGCATGACGCTCCTCATAAGCCCACGAACCAAATCAAGTCTAACAAGATCTTGGAACTCCTTCATGTGGACCTATTTGGTCCTCCATCCCATGCAAGTCTTGGTGGGAAGAAATATTGTTTGGTGATTGTTGATGACTTTTCAAGATACTCTTGGGTTTATTTCTTCAAGTTGAAGAGTGAAACTCAAAGGACTTTTATCGACTTCATCAACTTGGTTCAACGACAACACAATGTTCCCGTGTTGATTATAAGAAGTGACAACGGCACCGAGTTCAAGAACTACACCTTGAATGATTTTCTTAGTGATGAGGGGATTAAACATCAATATTCCGCTGCATACACCCCTCAACAAAATAGTGTGGCCGAAAGGAAGAACCAGACTCTTATTGAGATGGCTAGGTCCATGTTGGCGGAGTTTAAATCTCCATACAACTTCTGGGCCGAAGCCGTCTCCACCGCTTGCCATGCTTCAAACCGGCTCTACCTCCATAAGAAAATCAAAAAGACTCCATATGAGATACTTACCGGTAACAAGCCCAACATATCTTATTTCCGGGTGTTCGGTTGTAAGTGTTTCTATCTCATCAAAGGTGTTCGTTTGTCTAAATTCGAATCTAAAGCATTAGAGGGTATCTTTGTTGGCTATGGTCTCGAATCTCACACTTATAGAATCTATGACAAGCTCTCCGGAGCCGTCATAGAATCTTGTAGTGTGACCTTCAAAGAATATGATGGTCCCCAAGGGGGGAGGGTTGATGCTTGTGATGCAGATGATGAAATGCCTCAGGATGCCATAGGAAGAATGGGTGTAGGTTATATCCGCCCCATTGAGGAACCCCTTATGGCGGATCGAGAAGAACTATGCTCCACTCAAGTGGAGCCCTCATCTTCACAACCTCAACATGCTCCATCTACCGAGGAGGACATTGACTCAAGCCAAATACAAAATGTGGACCCTCAACATTGTGATCAATGTGTGAACTCTAGTCAAAGGGTGCCTGGTCCATTCGATGGGTTGTCAAGTGGTGCCAAGTCAATTTGTCAAGGAAGATCCATCCAAACTGTTTTGAGACGGGCTCAAATTGATGCTAGAAGAGCACTTGATCAAGACCAAGGTCAACCTTTGCCTCCCAATATAGAGGATGAATCCAATGATGATCAAGGTCAAGTTGATGGTCAAGACGAGGATCAAATTGATGAAGAGGGTCCTCCAAGAAACAATGAGGAGATCCACGCTCGTCGCGAAGCTAGAAAGGAAAGAATGTTGGAAATAAGATACCACACCCTCCAAAATGTTGTTGGAGATCTAAGGAAAGGAATTTCCACACGAGCACAATTGAAGAGGTTCAGTGAACATCAAGCTCACATTTCCATGATTGAACCAAAGAAAGTGTGGGAAGCTCTTGAAGATTCGGATTGGTTAGAAGCTATGCACAAAGAGCTCAACAACTTTGAGAGAAACAAAGTGTGGAAGTTAGTTGATAAGCCAAAAGATTGCCGCAATGTTATTGGAAAAAAGTGGATATTCAAGAACAAGCAAGATGAGCATGGGATTATAGTAAGGAACAAGGCTAGATTGGTTGCTCAAGGTTATTCCCAAATTGAAGGCATTGATTATGGAGAGACTTATGCACCCGTGGCTCGCCTTGAGTCCATCCGTATCCTTCTTGCTTATGCGGCACATCATAACTTTAAGTTGAAACAAATGGATGTAGAAAGTGCATTGCTTTATGGTCCCTTAAATGAATTGGTATATGTTAAGCAACCCCCGGGATTTGAGGATCCAACTTCCCAAACCATGTCTACAAACTTGATAAGGCGCTCTATGGGATCAAGCAAGCCCCACGCACGTGGTATGAGCACCTTAGAGAGTTATTGTTTGACCGTGGCTTTGAGGTTGGGCAAATCGATCCCACTCTTTTTACTAAGAGGGTTAATGGGGAGCTTTTTGTATGCCAAATCTATGTTGATGATATTATCTTTGGCTCTTCTAACAAAGCTTATAATGATGAATTCTCAAAGCTTATGACGAGTAGGTTCCGGATGTCCTTGATGGGGGAGTTGAAAGTATTCCTTGGCTTTGAGATCAAGCAAGTGAGAGGAGGAACATTCTTTACTCAAGCCAAGTATACTCAAGATATGCTCAAGAGATTCAAAATGCAAGATTTGAATGGAGCCTCAACTCCCATGGCAACAAAGACTCATCTAGAACAAAATCCAAATGGTAAAGATGTGGATCAAAAGGTATACCGGTCTATGATTGGTTCTTTGCTTTACCTTTGTGCATCTAGACCCGATATTGTGTTGAGTGTAGGTGTGTGTGCAATATATCAAGCGGCTCCTAAGGAAAGCCATTTAATGGCGGTCAAAAGAATCTTTCGATATTTAGTTCATACCCCATTTTATGGTCTTTGGTACCCTCAAGGCTCAACATTCGCTCTTTGTGGATACACGGACTCGGATTGGGCGGGAGACAAGGATGATAGAAAATCAACTTCCGGGGCTTGCCAATTCCTTGGTAGGTCCTTGGTATGTTGGTCTTCTAAGAAGCAAAATTGTATATCTCTCTCTACCGCCGAAGCCGAGTATGTTGCTGCTGCTAGTGCTTGCACCCAATTGCTATGGATGAGGCAAACTTTAAAGGAATACGGTGTCCATTGTGACAAAGTGCCTCTTCTATGTGACAATGAAAGTGCCATCAAGATTGCATACAACCCGGTGGATCACATAAGGACAAAGCATATTGAGATTCGACATCACTTTATTAGAGATCATGTTGCTAGAGGTGATATTGATCTATCCTATGTATCAACCAAAGATCAACTTGCCGATATCTTCACGAAGCCACTTGATGAAGCAAGGTTTTGCTACTTGAGTAATGAACTAAATATCGTAGATTCTAGGAGTTTGTCTTGATTATCTTGCTCTCTCACCTAATACTCGACCCTTGTTTGGTCTAGGTGTAGGCATGGACATAGGGGGAGTGTGTTCCTAATTGATTGGACTATCCCTCCCCCCATTATGCGCAAATTAAACAAATATCATTCCTCTTAATATCATTTTGTGATATGTGAGCTCAATGATGAGTTTCGGTAATGGACCCAAGATATATCTTCGTGGTGCCAAGCCGAGTATACTCAAATATGGTGGCCTAGGCCACCGCCCCCTCTCAATCGAGAGGTTGAAGTGCTTACTCGTGTTTGTCACCTAGTTGAATTGGTTCTTACTCATGTTTGTCATCCACTAGTTGGTGTTGATTCTTTTGGTCATGCACTCAAGTTTGGTTCTCCATATGTTTTTAGTGTTTTTTCCTTGAGTGCATTGGCCCATTTCCGCGTGTCTATCTAAACCCAGGCCCCTCTTCTCCAACAAAACCCATCTACTCTGCACAAGAACCTTCCCTTTTCTGTATCTTGGCCTCTGTCCTGATGGTAACGGTACTACCGGATCTCACATGCGGTACTACCGCCAAACGGTACTACTGGAAGTCACTGGCGGTACTATCGCCCCTGGGTGTGTTTCCAGGTTCCTGCCTGAATACTTCCCAGGAGCAGTACTACCGGCCGATACCTACGGTACTACCGCTCGGCGGTACTACCGCTTGTGAAGGTCCGGTACTACCGCTCGCGTGCGTCGGTTAAGACTGGAGACGAGGGAGAGGCACCCCTTAGTGCCTCATTCATCCCTCGTCTCCACTCCTCACCAGCGCCACCACCAGAGCACGACATCGCCGGAGGAAGCCCGTCCGCCCCTCCCTCTCCCGGATCCACACCGGATTCGGCCTCCCCGTGGGCTCCTCCCTCTTCCCCACCGTCATGGACACCGGTACCACCGCCCTCCTCATTTTCCTACTTGTTTTCTCCATTGAATCTAGGGTTCCTTCGATTCTTGGTTAAAACTTGCATCCTTGAGGTTGTATCGTGTGCCATTTACCAGATCTATCACTTGGCTCGATGGGAATCGTGTTTTGACAAATAATTTGTTGCCCATACTCGGATCTTAGTTCAGATCTGCACTGTAGTCGCGGGCCGGTAGTACCGGGAATCTTTTTCCGGTACTACCGCTTGTGCAGGTCCGGTACTACCGCCCCAGTACTGGCAGTAAATTTTAAAAAAAACACTCATCTCCATCATCTGTTTGCCCCAGGTTCTTGTGCCCCTACCCCTATGCTTTCTCCCTCGTTCTATCACAGGTGCAGGGGGTTCCCAGGGATCGCGCAAGCGCTCCAAAGATCCCTATGAGATCGAGGACTATGAGTCAGAATCTGAGACAGAGTCTGAAGAGGAGGTCATGCCTCAACCTAGTGCCCGTCTGAAACTGCCAACAACTTGTGGTCGTGGGGGAAGGAGGGTCAAGCAAAGTGCTGGTCGTGGTAAAGCTCCTCCACCTCCTCCTCCCTCTGGTCCTCGCAAGAGTCAAAGTTCCGGGCCATCAGGGCCAAAGCTGTTGTGTGATATCTCTGAGTCAGAATTTCATCCTCTGCGGGTGGTCAGTCCGTATGGGGCGGCCCGCGCCTTTGCTCGAGAGAACAGCCTCTTCTACACGGATTTTCAGGAGCGGGTGTTCCATGAAATTCTCATGAAAGATGACAAAGTTGTGGTTCCTCAAAAATGGATCGAGATGAATCATGTGAGGAAGAATCTGAACTACTTTCGTGAGGCCCTTGACATGTGTACCAACTTTGGCTTGCTTCCTATTATGGAGTTCAAATGCAACTATGATCCCTTGCTCATTGCTCAGTTCTATGCAACCATTCACTTTGCTAAGAATGATACTAGGACTCTCACTTGGATGACCGAGGGTGTTGTCAAGGATGCAACGTTGGCTGAGTTTGCGGCTATCCTCGGGTACAAAGACCGTGGCAAGGATGTTCCCGTTGGGTTTCGGTGCCATGCCAATGACCATCCCATGAAGAAAGATAGGCTTGCCCCTCTGTACATCCGGGGGCGCGGCATCCCTGGTAAGATCAAAGGGCTCCTTCCTACTTATGACATCATGCACCGCATCTATCGCGAGACCATCGCCCCTCGTGCTAGGAATGTTGATGAAATTCATGCTTACATGCTGGATATTATGATGGCCACCTATCACCACCGTGACTCTGGCCTTCCTATGGATGTGATAGATGTTATCTGGAATGAGATGGTATGTGCCACTTTTCAGCGGAGGGTGCCTCCTTTTGCTCCATACATCATGGCACTCATCATTAGCAAGTGCCCGAAAATTGCCCGTGACTTGCCTCATCTTCGTCTTGCCACTCACCGCCACAAGAATCTGCTGATCAAGACCCATCTCAAACCCCGCAATGCGGATGGTAAGATTGTTGATGAGGATGGTAACCCGGTTGAGGAGGACTCAGGTGATGGTGCTGGTGCACCACAGGGTGCAGCTTTTGTGGTCTCTCGTCGCCAGCCCGCACAACCATCTTGGGATAAGAGGTTTGAGGCCAAACTCAAGAAGATTTTCTGCCTCCAAGTGGACAATCAGAAGCGCCTATACGAGGCCCATGTCTATGCCAAGAAGGCCTGTGCTCGTCAGAAGGAAATGATGGAGGCCCAAGGCTTGACTGCTTCCAAGGGCTCCGAGAACAACATTACCCCAGAAGACCAATGGATCTCCACGCAGCAACTGGGAAGATGATGCCACCTCCTCCTTCTGTGCCCCTCCACCTCATGGTGCATGGGACAACGTTGATGATGATGATGAGTGATCTTCGGGGCGTTAGTGTTGCTCTTGTCCCTTTTTGGCGTCTTGATGCCAAAGGGGGAGAAGTTGCACATTAGGTATGCGGGAGATTTGCGAGGGAAAGTCACAAGCTCGTTCTTGCCTTTGATTTTATTCGCTTGTGAACTTTATTTGGTTGCCTCTTACTATGTGTGAACCTAACTATTGGTGCTATGTATGTTAAGACTATGTGGTTATCTTATGGATCCATCTTGTGTGTATTATGGCTATTCTTGTTGGATCCATCCTATGTGATGATATTCCTCATTCCTAATCTATTGGTCATCACATGTTTTTTTGTGGCAAAGGTATGTCCTCTATGTGCGACTTCTACTCTTAGTTAGCTTGTTTAAATGTATGGGGCTTGTTTCTACATATCTAGGGGGAGCCCCTTCTACATCTTGTCGTCACTAGATTTCCTTGCAAAATGTGTGTTGTCATCAAACACCAAAAAGGGGGAGATTGAAAGAGCATTTGCTATTCCTAGTGATTTTGGTGTTTGACAACAACACACATATCGGACTAATGTTTTGCTAAGTGTATCGCAGGTACATTAAAAAGGTTTGCAAACATTCAGAAACTGTCTGCCTGGCGCGGTACCAAAAAGCGTTGCTACCGGACCAGACAGAAGCAAATGACTAACTGTCAAAAAGCCTCTGCCGTGCCAGGTACTAAAAAGCGGTAGTACCGCATTTTAGTACCTAGCACGACAGAAGCTTTTTTACAGCTTGTCAAAAGCTTCTGCCTGCTCCGGTACTAAAATACGGTAGTACCACATTTTAGTACTGCTCTGGACAGAGGCTTTTTGAACGTTGCAAAAAGCTACTGTCTGCGCCGGTAGCAAAATGCGGTAGTACCGCATTTTACTACCTGGCGTGACAGAGACTTTTTGTACGTTGCAAAAATCTTCTGTCTGCGCCGGTAGCAAAATGCGGTAGTACCGCATTTCACTACCTGGCGAGACAGAGAGTTTTTGCTTGTTGCAAAAAGCTTCTGTCTGCGCCGGCAGCAAAAGGCGGTAGTACCGCGTTTTGATACCTGGCGTGACTGGGAGTTTCTCGTATGGAAATGTGCTGTTCTCTCTAGGTCCGGTAGTACCGGTTGCCTCAAGCGGTACTACCGCTTCCCGGTAGCAAAAACAGTAGTACCGCTGGGGGCAGGACTTGATGCCGTTTGAAAAAGGGTGGTCCGGTACCAAGGTCCGGTAGTACCGGAGTTCTCCGGTAGTACCGCTTGAACCTCCGGTACTACCGCTTCAGTAAATGCAGCAACGGTCAGATTTTGTGGAGGGGTATAAATACCCCTCCACCTTCCTTGGGACAAAGTGCTCAGCTCATTAAAGTCATTGCCCACCATTGGAGTCCATTGGAGCAACTCAAATTCTCAAGATCTCATCATCCAACCACCCAAAGTCCTTGATCTTTGGGGAATCGAAGGAGGAGGCCCCGATCTACTACTTCACCAAAAGAGATTTTCTTTTCCCCCTCATTTCATTGAGGGCCCCTTTGCTCTAGTGTTTTGTTGGAAACCCTAGCTCTTGTTTTTGTTCTTACAAGGTTGTCTTTGATTGCTTTGACAGCTTGCTTGTATTTGGGAGCCTCCGATTAAGTTGTGGATGTGTGCCCCAAACTTGTAACGGTGTCGGCTTCTACCTTGAAGGTTGCCGATATAGTGGAAGGTGAATCGATCCCGTTGGGGTGAGATTCATCGGAGAACAAGGGAGGCCTCTCGTGGCGTTGGTGGTTTGAAACCACCCCCTCTCCAAACGTAGACGTACTTCCCCTCAAAAGGAAGGAACTATGGGATACAAATCCTTGTGTCTCCTCGTCCACTTTTCGGTTACCTCTATCCTTTACCGCACCTTACTTACTTGTTACTACTTTGTGTTGTGGTAGCTCTTGCATATTTGTCATATAGGTAAATTCACCATAGTTGCATTATCTAGAAAAATTTACCTTATTGTCAAACCTTAATTTGAAAAAGAAGAAAATTTGAAGTAGCACCTATTCACCCCCCCCTCTAGGTGCCCATACGATCCTTTCACTGTTGCTACTGATAAACTTCTGTGAGCAAGAACTATTTACAGGTGCAGCTGAAGTGACAAATCAGTTGTTAAGGCTTGCAAGTATTCTTTGGCTCCCCTTGTGTCGAATCAATAAATTGGGTAATACTATCCGCGAAGACTGTTGCGATCCCCTATACTTGCGGGTCATCACACGCACGGCTGGGCTCGTTAGAACGAGCGGGACAGAGCGAACCGAATTATAGCGGCGTCGCCTCGATATGGTCATCGAAGACGCGGCTACGGCGAGCGGCGGCGAAGGTTCCAGATCAACAGTGGGCGACAGCTACGGCGCGCGAGGAGGAAGGACGGGAGGTGCCTGAGCACCAGGAGCTCGCCATGAATGCGACAGGAGGATCCACGAGGCCGGGCGAGGTCAGAGACAGTGACGATGATGGCGGCCAGAGATCGGGAAGATGCGGTGGCTGCGGTCGATTCTGGACGTGTGGTGTCGATTCCGTCGGCGAGAAGGACCAGCATGCCGAGACGGAGCTTAAGGGGGCTTCAGCTGGGCATGGGGCGACCCATAACAGCGACACAACACGGCGACTGGTGGCGGCTAGGGTTTGTCCAGAGGAAAGGGTGTGAGAGGGAGGTCGCTAGGGAGACCGAGAGATCGAGGGGAAGAGGGATACGACACGGGGAGGTCTTATCCTCGTCTAGAGGGCGGCAGGCGGCGGCGGGCATCGCGACGCTGACGGACGACGGCGACGATGCCATAGAGCAGCTTGACTCGGAGGAGGAAGATGACAGATAGAGAGGACGGAGGGGTACTGGGCCTAGGCCGAGGTGGGCCGGCTGCTGGGCCACTAGCTGTTGCGCGCGTGAGAGTAAGCAGGCGAGGGAGATGGGCTGCTGGGCTGGTTTGCCTCTGCCTCTGTTTTTATTTTCTAGAACCTTTTCTCTTTCTGTTTTTCCCTTTTACAATTTGTATTTCCAAATTCAAATCTATTTTAAATATTCCAAAAATACTAGAGGGTTTACAAATAGTTTTGAAACACTTAGGGGCCCTCTATACTATTTGGGCTCCAAACATTTTGGTAGTTTTCAAAATATGCAAAACCTTTTGAATGATTTTCAAGAGGGGGAAATATTAGGGTTTAGGGTTTTACTTTATTTCTTGCATTCCTTTTTGTTTGCAAATTTTTATCTAGCAATAAACATGATGCTCATGATGCACAAACGAATCCTAATTAGTTATTATCTAAAACTGGGGTGTTACACCGGAGCATGGAGCTTTAGCTTCCTAAGCTTAAGAAGTAGCACACAGAACTTGGTTGCTACCTGGAGGAATGACGCCACTGGCTCGGTGAGGACGGAAAGCGGCGTGGTCGCCAGGCGTGAGGAGGGCGTGCGGCGTGCCGCCACGGGAGGAAGAGGAAGTCGAGCGCCGGGCCAGCAAAGGACAGCGGGGAAGAAGGCAATTTTGCATGTCCGCCAGAATGGGTCTTCCCTGTGGGAGCATCCCCTCGACTGGTCTGAGGCCAAAAAGTGCCTAAATGTTGTGCCAGGATATGATTCAAATAGACGGATTGGAATAAGTTTGGTGTCCAAAATGGGTCTCCCTAATGAATATTCCCTAATGATATACGGAAATGACTTCGAAAATGAGAGGACATACCCAATGCCCCAGTGGAATCGATGTGTTCTTCACAAGTATATTGGTGACGGCGGGGCGGGGCGGCCAATTGATTATGTTTTTTAGAATCAATTGTTGATGATGAGTCGGGTCCATCTGCCCATAAGCTAGTAATAGGACTCTAAAATGATTGTAGATCAGCGCCAGAATGATGGAGTCGTGCTATTGGCCATCTCAAAGCGGCATGTCTCCACGCGCTGCACGCACACAACACCTGCCTGTTCCCGATAGTGGACTGCGGCCTACCGCCTACCACGGTCATCTTCTTCCTCACCTCTCCTCCGATCTACTTTGTTCTCGTCGATGTTTTCTTCTCGCCGTTGTTTCCTCCTATCTGCACCCCTTCCTCCTAAGTTTTCTTCCTCGCCTCGGCCGGCGACGCCACGCTCAGCTGCACCGACCCTGTCTCATGCGAGGTCTAGGCCATCCGGCCATCCACTAGTAGGAAAAGTCCTATCTGTAGTGCACCTAAAATGGGGTCAGTGATGCACGGGACAGCGCACGTCCCGTGCTCCACTGATATTACACCACTGATAATTTTTATCCATGGCACACCTGGACGTGCACCACGGATAAACCACTTATTCGTGGCGCACGGGGATTTGGTGCGTCACTAATATCGATTTCAAAATTTCAAAAAATGCGGGATATCTCAAAATTATCCGTGGCGCATGTGAGTATGGTACGCCACTAATAAAATTTTCAAATTTCAAAAAAAAGTGGACCTAGATCTGCCGCATCGTCGCCTCGTTATCGCCACGTCGTGCCGCCAAGGAGGTCAAGGACGGCGCGACGGGAGGTGGCGCCTCCCGTGGACTGCCAGAGGAGGCCAATGCGGTCAGAGGAGAGGAGAGTGGAAGGAGGAGAGGAGAAGGAGGGGGAGAAGGGGTGGAAGAAGAGAGGAAGAGGAGAGGAGGAGGAAGAAGAGAGGAGGAGGAGAGAAGAAGTAGGAGGAAGAAAAGAGGAGAAGAAGGAGGAGGAAGAGGAAGAAAAGAGGAGGAGAAGGAGGAGGAAGAGGAAGAGTAATAGGAAAAAGAGATGAGGAGGAGGAAGAGGATGAAAAGAGGAGGAGAAGGACGAGGAAGAGGAAGAAGAAGAGGAAGAAGAGAGGAGGGGAATGAGAGGGAAAGGTGGAGGAGAATATAAGGAGAAGGGGTTGGCGACCAGGGTGGGATTCAAAGAAGGGGTTGGCGACCAGGGTGGGATTCAAATTTGAATCCCGCCCAAACTTATCCTGGCGCACACGATAAGTTGCCTCATTTTTTTGCAGGAAAAAATCTTGTTTTTGCAATAACTTTTTTTTTGAATTTTAAGATTCTAAAAAATCTCTAAACAACCTAAAGGCATTGCAAACAAATGTAGAATATCGCGCTCGTCATTTTGACATATTAAACATATTTTTACATCGTATGCAAAAGTTATGGCCGTTTTACCGTGCCATGACCTTTTTTTAAAACTTAAAATTCATATTTGTTAATTTTCCTACAAAGTGGACCACATAATCTACCTATATATATATGAAAGGATTCTATTTTTTGAAGTGTTTTTCATTTTCATTATTTTTTTGCAAAACAAAAAGGCGATCCACAAGGGGGCGTGAAGAAGATTTTTCAAAACTTATCTGCGGCACATGATTATTTGGTGTGCCTATTCCGTACACCATAGATATGCCTGCTATGGATGGGGGCGACCACCAGCGCTGGTGCCCACATATGCGTGGCGCACCGTTTCGGCAATGCGCCACGGGTATGTGCATGTCAGTGGCACATCTTTCTAGCGTACGACACCGGTAACTATCTGTGGGGCACGCTTTGGATGTGCTCCATGGGTATGAACCCTGTGGATAAGCCTTTTTCTACTAGTGATCCCTCTAACCCCCTTTGATCTGCACCCACCACCCTAAGTCCAATCGCTGACGAGCACCCACCACCCTAACCCTAACTCCGGTCACTGGCGAGCACGACCACACCTCCTCTCCTAAGTTTTCTTCCTCACCTTCGTCGGTGATGCTGCGGCCCGCCGTGTCGTCCCAATCTCCAGAAAGGTCCTCGCATCACCTCCGTCAGGACGTCGCGGCCGTGTCGTTCCCGATGTCGGCGAGGACTGCCATCACGCTTCGTCTTCCTTCTCTCTGTTGCCGATGGGCCGGTCCACAAGCCGACGCGGCAGGCATAGGGGGTGCATGGTGCCAGGGACGGCACCGCCAACGGGCGGCAAATAGCCTTTCTGGAATGATGGGTGTTGGGTCAATCATACGAGTGTACCAAACCACCATCTTCTCTACTTGAGGGCATATCCACCGGGCCGACCCATCCGGTCACCCCAAATGGTATGTTTCTGTTCATTTGGGTCGGTCAGCGGATGCTTTGGGTTTGGCTCCGGCCAGCCACGCCCAGCGGCCCGACCCATCTGTCAGTATCCCTCCCGCTGTCACCGCTTGACACCCTCGTGATGAGACGTTAATGGTGACGCGACGTCGGCTATCAGCGCCAGCGGCTTCCCGTGTGGCCGGCGTTTCCTGCCATCGTTTCCCACACATGCCTCGCTTCCCGTGGCCAGAAAACTTCCCGCACCTCCTAGGCTGTTTCCCACCTTCACCGCGGTCTATAAAAGACGGCCGCCTGCGCGGTGGAGACAACAAGCCCAAAGCAAGAGCAAACCAGCAGACGAAAAAGCGCCAGCCACTAGCAGCCATGCCTCGCCGCAAGATCGCCAACTGGACCAAGATCCGGGAGATGTGCCTAACCCCCTTCCCAGAGGTGGAGGTCGACGAGGTCCACCTCGAGGCCACGTTGCTAGCCAAGCGCATGAGCGAGGCGTAGGTGTTGGCCTTCTAGAAGGAAGGCCATATCGCCGAGTTGGCGATGCAGCGGGTGGTGGAGGCGGCCTCCACGGCGGCCGCCCAATGGGCGGTGCATGACATACACCACATCGCCGCCAAGGAGGCGGTGGCCTTGGAGGTCGCGTCAGCAGCTCTCCGCAAGATCCGCCACGAGGCAACCATGACCACGCTGGAGAAGGTGGCCAAGGAGGCCGCAAAGGTCACCATCCGCGAGCTTCGCCGCCAAAGCGCGCAACGACACGGAAGAGGCGCATCGTGAGCACGTCGCTGACTCAACGGTGGAGGAGGAGCGCGTGGCTATGGCCGCTGAGGCGGCGACCGCGTGGGCCCTCATCGACGACGACGGGACGGATGTGGCGAAGGATGACGAGGAGGAGGGTGAGGAGGGGGAGGCGGCGATCGCCGTCCCCATGCAGATCGTGCAGGTGCTGGGCTTTGGCCCCAATGGTGCTCCGATTCCAGCTTTGACTTCGGCTCCTTCTCTGGCAGAGTTGCTCGCTGCTGAGGCAGAACTCCGGCGCCAGGCGTGCGCCATTGCTGAGGCGAAGGAGCTTGCCTACCAGGAGGCAAGGGACCACTGGACCGCCGAGATGGACAAGGCTGTGGCGAACCGGGCGACGGAGGAGCGCAAGAAGGCGGCGGGCAAGGCGGTGGCTCGCCGCCATGCGCGCGACCGTCACCGGGAACGCATCCAGCAGCGGGCCATTTGGTCCACTAGGGCGGCGATCGACGGGGCCGACGACAGCGGCAATGGTGGCCGCGGCAATGGTGGTCGCAACAACGGCTGTGAGTAGCCGCTGCGACGTCCTCCTCCCCAGCAGCAGCAATAGCAGTAGTAGTAGCATCCCCTCCCCCTAACTTGCACGGTAAATCTAATGAATAGCCATCGTTAAAAACTAATGTTTCATTTACATGGTGCGTCCCGAGTGGCTGACGGGCAAGACACCGCGCTGTTCGCGCACGTCCGGGCCGATACATCGTTGTCCAGATTTGGTGCATGGATGGATCGAGCCAGACGTGTTGGCTGGATGGGTCGGACCGCTCAGACGCTACACACGTCCCGCGCGTCCGTGGAGACGAGTTTGGACACTCTGAGACTCGATGGGTCGATCTGGTGGAGATGCGGTGAGCACACGTGAGCTGTTGACTGTTGTGCTATGTCCGGTTTAATCTCCCTTTTTTGACGGTTTTTCAAGGTTAGCGTGAAGGCCGAGCCCATATGCAAAACCCAACGACACAAGCCCAAGAACGGAAATCCTCAACAAAATTTGGTTAACCATTCCAGGATCCCATCCACTGTCACAAGATTATTTCGTGACCAAAAAAAAAACATATAGGCTCTGATTAACGTCTTCGCAGCTAATCAAGCCCTGCACTGCGCAAAAAGCATCTGCACCAACCATATATACCTCCGGACCAAAATATTCAAAGGATCTGAAGTTTCTGAAGCCCATCTAACACCGTGTCGAACCAAACCACTCCTACAACAGAATTTGTAACGACGACCACGGTTCATTCCACGGAGCTACTCCCTCCGTTTATAAATATAAGATGTTTTAGTTTTGTGAAGGAGATGTATCTAGACACTTTTTAGTGTATAGGTTCAAATGAATCTAGACACTAAAAGATGTCTAGATATATCTCATTTGCAAAGCTAAAATATCTTATATTTTCAAACGGAGGGAGTACCAGTAACCGGCAAGGCAATCATGGCACAATTAGGATGGGCATTGATTTTGCAGGCGAGAGTCGCGGCAGCAGGCTCTCCGTAGGCAGTAAATTTCAGCTCACGGAGCAAACAATTTCAGGCATCAGATTCAGCGCCCTGTCCGTCCGTCGATCGCTGTTCGATCAGCACTGGTTTGGTTCTGTGGTTCAGTACGACGTGCCGCAGATGAATGACCCTCGAATCCAAATTCGCACAGCTGAGACTGTCTGTGCGAGCACAGTCTGTTCCGTCTTTCCGCAGAGCAGCTGCCGACGAGTCTACCGTCGAGAGAGCCAGGAGTGGTAGCCTCCTCCTCCGGTTAAAACAGAGATCCATCTCTCACGGTCGCCCAGCAACCGCACATCAGCGTCACCGTCAGGTCAGACCGTGCAAATGTGCCAAGGCTAACTCATAATTCAGTCGCGCGCGTGTTCCTGACAGAACACCCGGTTCCGGACCACTCATCATCCTGCGGATCAGGGGTCAGGGATCATCTTAAGCACCCGGTGCAGACCCGGTTGGAATATACTGACGTTTGCCTTACATCTGAACAGACGCAACCGGCCCCCCGTCCTCCGTGCGCCACAATAATTTAGACTAGATAGTTCTTTTGCCCTAATCAAGTCTTTAAGAAAAACTTTAATCGGTTGGAACAGGTCCATCAGACCGACTAGACTGGGCTGATGTGAGGCATGTAGTTGGCGAGTGCCAATCTCCAAAGGACTGGGCTGATGTGAGGCATGTAAGCTAGGCATATACTACTAGGACGAGAGCGAGCCAGCTTTATCGTTAAATATAGGCTTATCTGCCTTGTTTTCGGTCAGAAAAGCAGTTCATTCACCAACCGAGGAATTGCCATCTGGCCGTCCGGGAACGATGATGATAACCGATTAAACCTGACGGGTTCGAATGATTGCGCATCATTTCTATGATTATCGTTTAGTCAACACGGCTGGACTAGGAAACTATTCAGTTTGTTTATCTAAATTTTATTACCCTCCGACCCATATTAGTTGATTTGAATTTGTCTAGATTTAAATATATCATATTTTAGTATTAAATACATCTGAATCTAGACAAATCTAAATCAACTAACATGAGTCAAAGAGAGTAACTGAAGTCATGACATTTAAGAACAGCGATGAAAAGACCACACGGGGTTCATGGCGACTGACAACCAGCTCGATCGACCATCATTTCTCAAAGAGGGGCCGTCTATGTACCGTACGTTGGTGAGCAAACGACTAGACTGTGTGACGCGCGTCCGGCGTGGATGGCACATGAGATCCGTCAGCCTGCGACCGCCAGGCCGACGGTCTAGTCATGCCACCTGCAACTAGTGGCGGAGCTGCACCTAGACTATATGGTCAAGCGACCACACAAAGAATTGGTGAGCATTGAAAATTCAGCTATGAATACACTATTAATGACCCTACGAATACTAATTTTTTACTACATCACTTCACTAACCGCTAATCGTGGCTCCGCCACTGCCTGCAACCGGCCCCACCTGTCCGCGGTAAATCTCAGGAGGTGGCAGCATCACGTACGTACAGGTACGCTGCTGCCGGCTGCCGCGTTGGCCTTTGCCTTCCCGTACGTTCCAACAGAGCACGGAGACCGGAGAGGAGGCTCGACCGGTTCACCGACACCAGCTCAGCGTCCGATCCGGCGTGGAAACCCGACACCGAGTTGTTCGGTACAGGGTGGCCCGATATATGCACGGCACGGGCAATATAAAAGTAGAATATCATGGGTTTCTCTGCCACTTGCAGGATGAGAGCTGGAGTAGCGCCTAGCGTGTGCGTAATTCCTTCCTTGAGAGTTTGAGACGAGTACCAACTCAGTTCACACAACTGAGATACAGAAGGAAAATGATATTGTTCCCCCGGGGTATCGCGTCGTCGCGTCCCCGGGTCGCGAGCCGTTGGATCTATCCTGATGAGACAGTCTATTTTGCGCCACGTGTCCTTTTGCGGGCAGTTGCTACACGCTTCCGGGTTATATGGGTCGGGCCGCTTCGCACGTTTTTGCAGTTCGGTGTCGCTCGAGTGAGCAGTTGAGCGAGGAGAGGCGACCGCCAAGGCGACGCCCGCTGACGAGGTTTAATCTCGTCAATGCCCATTGTTATGGACTTGGGTTTTGGAGAAGATGGGGATGCTGGAGATCGTGGAACGGTTAACAGACAAGCAATCAGGGGACACGAGATTTACCCAGGTTCAGGCCCCCGGAGGGAAAACCCTACTCCTACTTGTCTGCTCTTGATTACGGCGGAACCGAAGGTTACAGGGTGCGCAGATTCGATCTGGCGTGAGGTGCGTATGCGAGAGTATGAGTCGAGAGATCTAGGACGTGCCCTCCTGGCCTTTATATAGACTTAGGCAGGTCCCGGGCATAGTCCTAGTCGGTTACAAGCACTAGGGTTTCACCCCTTTGCATTTCCTATCTATGCTAGTCTTGCTCTCCAAGGATCCGAAGGCGTCATGGGCCTTGGCGACCCGAAAATCTTCATGGGCCAGCGTATGTCTGCTGTGGGCCTTCCTTGGGCTGGACCAGGTATGTTGAAGTCACGTAACCGTAGGGTATAACCATGTCAGTAGCCCCCGAGTGATCAGTCGAATCATAGATTCGGCTGAAGACTCTTCCATCCTTCAGGTGCAACTATGTATTAATAGTATATGTGTGTAGGGATTGTTGACGCGTGTGCCTGACTCACCTGACGAATCAGGGTCAGTTAACTGTCTTAGGACGAAACAACACGATCTTTTTCAGATTCGAGTCCCTCAACTCGGACCTGGAACATATGCTGGCGTAATTCGACTCAGGCCGCGGAGGACTTACAGGAGTGGAATTCTAGTGATTTTTTAATTGAGGTACCCAACGCGTCCGTCGGGATTTTTCATCGCACCTGTTGGCACGGATTCATACTAGCAGAGCGCAGTCGGGTGGGTTGCCAGGCCACCAGATGATATCTGTAGGTCTTATCTTTGCGTCACAGACGCAGCATCGGAATATTTGTCACCGCAGAGGTGTTTCGGGTGGCCAAGGAGGTTGTCGCTTATTCAGCGTTTTGCTGGGGCAGAGTTGCCAAAAAGTTTTTGCGTGCTGATCCGAAAGATCGCAGTCGAAGATTTCATAGGATGTGTGACCAGCGCTCCCTATGGGAGTAGCCCCCGAGTGTCTGTTTGAGTCGTAGACTCGAGCAGAGACTTTAGTTCAAGCATTGTTCAGTTGTTAAGTCCGTAGGACTCAAAAAATTTCGGATGCTTAAATCCATCCTCCCTATGGGAGTAGTCCCCGAGTCCGTAGTGGAGTCGTAGACTCGACGTAGGACTCGAAGAAATACTTTGTCGTTATTCATCTTCCGGGTGCGCGGCCAGCGCTCCTGATAGGAGTAGCCCCCGAGTATTTAGTGGAATCGAAGATTCGAGTGAGTACTCTTAGCTGTGGAGCCGAAGAATTGTAGTTGGTGCTGACGATCAATGACCTCAAGCGTCTACTACGCCAGAGATGACTTGACTGGACGAACGTGGGTCCCACTTGCTGACTTTGAATTAACCGGTCACGCGCGGCGTGGAGATAATTACGGCGTCTCCTCGATTTCCGCGCGTAGTGGACGGCGTGGTAACGACAGTTCGTTGTGATGTTGACACGTGTGCGGTCAGATCTGCCGTTGGCGTTAGGTCTTCTGGATGGACGGCTGCCGTGCATCGTCTTTGCTGTTATAATCATTGGGGGAAGCCGCGGTTTGTTTTCACCGCATCAGTTCTTGTTTTCACTGCCTCCTTGTGCTCTAGCGATTTTGCTGCGCGCTGGGATTTCCTTCCACATTTCCGTCGTTGTTTCTGCGTTTTCACCACCGGCGCCGCCGTAGCACCATGGGGAAGCCAAAGAAATCGTCATCTGCGGTTGGGACCAGCGCCGCCGGAGGAAAGAAGGGCACCACCGCTACTCGTGTCACCGATGGTGGCTGGCGGTGATCAGAGACGCGGGAGAGCGATCTCCGCAAGCTTCGCGAGTGGGGCCTGATCCCGCAAGATAGGGAGGCTATCAAACTCCCCAGCAATGAGGTAATCCCCCGTCCCCCATCTGGGTATCGGGTTATGTTTCTTGCCTTCGTTGCGTGGGTTTTCTTTTCCAGTCCACGACTTCCTCTGTGGACTGCTCTTCTTCTATGGGATTCAGCTTCATCATTTGTCTCCCAATCTCTTCTCCACATTGCTTGTTTTATTACTTTTTGCGAGTGCTGGCTTGGCATTGAGCCGCACTTTGGCCTCTTCCGGAAGCTCTATTCCGTGAAGAGGCAATCTGGTTCGGATGGTGTGTATCCCATTGGGGGTTGCATCATCTCCCTTAGTCCCAATCTTCTCTTCTTTTCTTTTTCCATGTCCGAATCTGTCCAGTACTGGCGGAGGCGATGGTTTTATATCCGCGACTCCGTAGTGCCCGGGCAAGATTTTGGTCTTGTTCCCTTTGACCCCTCCCAAATGATTGAGAAGAAAAGGTCTTGGAAAAACCAAATCTTGGACGGTGAGGTGGCGGAGATAGAGGCCCTTTACCGTCGGGTGGAGGATCTCCAGCTGATTCCGGAGAAGGAAGTGAATGGTGTGGACATTATCCGAACGTTCCTTGAGCGTCGGGTGCAGCCTCTCCAAGCGAGGGCGCATCCGATGTTTCTTTATTCTGGGCGCCGTGATCCGACGAGGGTTTCGACTGAGAAAATCTCCGAGGGGGATCTTGATAGGGCCCTTTGCGCGCTGCTAAAGTTCAAGGCCGGAGAAAAAATCCCGGGGAAGTCGCTAACTCCTCCATTTTCTTCGACGTTGGCCGTACCGCAGGTGTAGATTTGTGCACGTAGTGCTTTTTTGTCGGCTGTGTATTTATTTTCTTTGTTTGCTAACAAAGTTCCTTCTGATTTTGCAGAGCTTCAAAGTGCCGGGCATGGTACCGCCATTGCCCGAAAAGTATCCGAATGCCCCGGATAATGAAGTGGTTGAGTCCGTGTCCGATCTGCCGTCGGCGTGATCTCCGGCGGAGGATGCGGACGAGTCGAGTGAGGACCATACGCGCAAGCGATCACGGAGCTCCAGCGAGTCTTCGGATGCCTCGACTCCTCCGACTCCCAGAAACCCTCTGGGCCTTGAGCGTCATAGTGACGGTCATGGAGGTTCTTCCTCTCCCCTTCCTGCCATTCCTGTGCGGGCTGTAGCGCCGCACCCGCCAGCGAAGCGGAAGAAGGAAAAAAAGAAGGAGGAGAAGAAGGAAGAGAAGAAAGAGGAGAAGAGAGCCCGAAGGACTCCTCCTGTTTCGACCTGAGCTCATTGGGCTCGTAAGTTTCTTGTTGCACTATTGTCCTTGTTCCTTCATGATTTTTGCACTTGTGTTGATTGGTTCGTATGCAGGCATTCCTCCCACGATTCCTCCAGTGATGGTGCGCGGGAGATGATGGGGGAGTCGAAATTGTGTCTCCTCCTCCTCAGACGGTGGCGACTTCGGGTGGCGCGGCTCCGGATCCTTCGTTGCAGGAGGTGCAGGTGGTTGCGGCTCAGAATTTCGTAGGCGGTCCTGCGGAGTCGCCATCAGAGCATGTAAGTTTCTCTGCTTCATGTCACGGGGGGAGCCCCCGAGTGTCTTCGTGTGCGAGTGTTGTTTTTACTCCTTTCTGTTGGGCGTAGCCCGCAAGTCCTTTTCTTACTGCTATTTCTTTTTCTGCAGCCTTTTGTGCGGGAGGCCAAGCGGCTGGTGCAGGAGCGCTTGGCGCTGGAGGCGAACCTTCAGCAGCTTCAAGGTACCTATCTGCCTTTTAGTGCATCTCTTATTTATCCTGGTCCTGTTCTTTGACACTTGCTTGTCTTGAATGCAGAGGAGCATAACAATTCTCTTCGTGAGGTCGACGCTCTCAAGAATAGCCTTGGTCAATCAGAGCAGAAGGCCGAAGCCGCCGTTGGCGCGAAAGAACGCCCCGAGCTAGAGCTGACTAAGGCAGCCGAAGCGAGAGAGCGTCTGCAGCAGGAGGCCGCGGACCGTGAGGAGCAGCTGGCCACCGTTGCGGCTGCTCGTGAAAGAGAGGTGGCGGCGAAGCTCATGGCTGCTGCCAAGGCTATTTCGGGTGAGTGCTAGATTTTGTGTATGTTTCTTCATGCCTCTTTTCTTCTTCTGTGTTGCTTTTGTTCATGTCTTCCTTCTTATCTTTTGTCTCAGATGCCGTAGGCATCGAGTTTGACCGCGGTGCTCTAGAGCACGGGAGTGCTCTAGATGATGCTACTGTGGCGGTCGAAGGCCGCTGCAGCACCGTCGTCAGCTCCCTTGCCAAGGCGAAAGAGGTCCTTGGTCGCTTCTACAAGGAGCTTGTCCCAAAGGGCGCAACCCTTGATGATGTGGATGCTCTGGTGGAGGCTCTGTCAGCCGAAGCGCCTGCGGCGTACAAACGCAAGCAGAAGGGCATCAGCGCGTCCGTCGGGCTGGCGATGGCCTTGGCGGCTGGAGCGGAGCTGGATCTGCCCCAGATCACCTCCCGGATGCCGACGACTGCGGATGGATCCGAGGTAGCCTTTGCTGCCTACTCTGCTCGCTGCAAGCGATATGGGCCCAAGCTCATTGATTTGTTGTCTGAGTATGCACTGCGGCAGCAGGGCGGGGCCAAAGCTAGGCAATCTGGCTCCGAGGCGACTCAGGGTGCCGCATCTTAGGCGTTGTAGACGTAGGGTAGTTTGTAGTCTACTTTTGTTGTAAATATCTTGAAGAACACCATCCTTGTGCCACGTAGTGGCCTTATATGTTTAATAAATTCTTCTGAGTTGTGCTCTACTGTTGTCTGAATGTCTGTGTTCCTTTCTTTTTCTGCTGCTATAGGTTCCTTCGGGTGCTGACCCTGTTGACACCCCGTCCACAATGCCGCTGCGACCATCTTTGGATGATTCCTCGCAACTTACTTTTCTTCGGGATCGTGTGCGTAGTCTGGAGAGGGAGTTGCTCGGGTTACGCGGTCATGCCGATGTCTGGAAGTCCCAGGCGGATCGTGGTGCAGCCAGAGAGGAGTACTTGATGGCGGAGCTGGTTCGGCTGTCCGAGCAGCTGCAATGTAAGTTGCTCTTTGGTTCGAGCTGTAGCTCAGTTCTTCGGATGGGCCTGCTGGCTTTACTCTTATTTTGTGCGATTATCGCAGGTGCCAACCTTGCTCCGAGGGAAGAAAAGGAGTGTGTCGCTGTTCGGGTCAATTGCTTGACTCAACAGGACATGGAGGCTGGCGGCTTCTTCTGGATGGATCGTGATCGCGCCATGGCTCTGGCGACGGTGCAGGATCGTGTTCATCAAGTTTCGCGGGTGCTCCGCCAAGTGCAGACATTGCTTTCCTCGGTGCTGCACGTCATGTTTCCCTTGGATGCCGCGCCGACGAGCCTTGCGGGTCTTCTGTTGAAGTTTCAGAACATGAGTAATGTCAAGGAGTTGGTGCGGCAACAGCTCGTCGCAGGAGTGAAGGCTGCGTTGTCTCTTGTGAGACTGCGCCGGCCTGACGTGGATTTGGCTGCTGTGGCCGCTGGGCCACCTCTTCGCCCTGATGGTGGTGAGTGGGACATGCGTCCGCATTACGCAGCTGTAAGGCAGTATGCCGAACAGGTCGTAGATTTGTTTGAGCAGCGTGCCCAGGTTATTCTTCAACATAGGTAGTACCTGTAAAAAGAGATAGATGTAAAATTTGTATATTTCGGCTGGGCGTGTTGTGTCCTTTGTTGTAAAGGTTTGTTTGTTGTGAGAACGCAGTGCTTTTGATTGAACACGTGTCCTTTTTGTTTGCCTGACGTTGTCAGCTACTCAGGTGTACACGTTTGATCCTCAGTCGATGAAATCGTGAGGTGGGGGGAGCCCCCGAATGCGTTTGTAGCATGTAGTAAAGTTGCAAAAAATAGTGAATTGAAGATTTGGGGCGAGACACTTAGCTTTATTTATATCGTAATGGAGGAGGTACATTGTTCGGCTGAATAGCCTTGGCTGAAAGCCTTATTGAAAGTAAAGGGGGTAGTTTGCTACGGATAGAATCGTTGCAGGTGCACGATGTTCCATGGGTTGGAGTACGCGACTCCAGACTCGACGTGCTTGAGGCGATAGGCGCCACCTGGGATGACTTCGGTGAGGACGTAGGGTCCTTCCCATGGTGACTCGAATTTATTCGGTCGCTTTTGCTTGAGTCGCAAGACGAGGTCTCCTTCGACGAAGGACCTTGGGCGCAGCCGGCGGCTGTGGTAGTTGCGGAGACTCTGCTGGTACACCGTTGATCGAGCTGCTGCTATGTCCCGCGCTTTGTCGAGTGTGTCGACCGCATCTTCGAGTGCGGCCGTGGATTCGGCTTCACTGTAAGCGACGACCCGTGGGGCTTGGTGGCGTACTTTGGCTGGTAGCACGGCCTCGGCTCTGTGTACCATGAAGAACGGTGTGTAGCCGGTGGAGCTGTTTGGCGTAGTCCGTAAGCTCCACAGGACGGATGGTAGCTCTTTCGTCCAGTTTCCAGCTTTTTGTTCGAGTGAACTCATGAGGCGCTTCTTGATGCCGGCGCCGATTAGGCCGTTGGCCTTTTCCACTTGCCCGTTCGTTTGCGGGTGTGCTACTGAGGCGTACGTGATGTTGATCCCAAGGCCTTCGCAGAAGTCCTGGAATTCTTCGGAGATGAAGTTCGATCCGTTGTCGGTGATGATGCTGTGCGGTACGCCGAACCTGTAGACAATGGACTCGAAGAACTTGACGGCAATTTTGCCTTTCTGGTTGGTGACCGGCATGGCATCGATCCACTTGGTGAATTTGTCGACTGCAACCAGGAGGAAGACGTGTCCCCCTTTCGATGATTTTGGCAGTTTGCCGATCATGTCGAGGCCCCATTGAGCAAAAGGACAGGCTATGGGTATGGGTCTGAGCTCGGACCCAGGTGCGTGCGGTTTGTCGGCGAACCGTTGGCATCCGTTGCATCTTCGTACGATGTCCTTTGCGTCGTTCATGGCCGTTGGCCAGTAGAATCCTGCTCGTAGAGCTTTGGCGACAAGGGAGCGGCTGCCTGCGTGGTGGCCGTAGATGCCCTCATGGATGTCTTGGAGTATGGCTTTGCCGTCGTCGATGGTGACGCACCGTTGTAGTACACCCGTGATGCTGCGCTTGTATAGCTCGCCGTTGATGATGGTGAAGGCTTTTGACCGGCGAGATATGCGCCGGGCATCTGTCGGGCTGTCAGGCGGTTCTCCGTTTATCAAGAACTGGAGGTATGGTCGCGTCCAGTTTCTTCGACTGCCATGACCTGCATTAGGTTGACCATGGCTACCTCTGTGTCCAGTTTTTCGGGTCCTTCGGGTAGCGTAGCTCCCGAGTGTTCTGCTTCTTCGGGTGATCCCTTGGGGAATTTCTGCTTGATGGATGGCACGCAGATCTGTTCGAGGAACACACCTGGTGGCACCTTTGCGCAAGTGGAGCCGATGTTGGCGAGTCTATCGGCTTCCTTGTTGCTTTCTCTTCCAACGTGCCGAAGCTCGCAGCCGTCGAATTCTCCTTCGAGTGCGTTGTAGAGCGCGCGATACGCGATCATGTTTTCGGCGTGTGCGTCGCACTCATTCATCGTCTGCTGGACGACGAGGTTGGAGTCACCGTAGATGACCAGGCGCGTTGCGCTGCATATTTTTGCCATCCTCATGCCATGGATGAGGGCTTCGTATTCGGCCTCGTTGTTGGAGGCTCTGAATTTCATCCGAAGAACGTACTTCATCTTGTCGCCTTGCGGGGAGGTCAGTATGACCCCTGCCCCTGCTCCAGCTTCACGCTTGGAGCCGTCAAAGTGCATCGTCCATGACTGCGACATATCTGGGGTGTCTGGCAGTTGCAACTCCATCCAATGTACCAGGAAATCCGGAAGGACTTGAGATTTGATTGTGTGTCGCTTCTCGTAGATGATGTCCAAGGGTGACAGCTCGATGCCCCAGAGGGCCACCCGTCCTGTGGCCTCTGGATTATTCAGGATGCTATTCAGGGGTGCCTCGTTGACGACCATCACTTGGTGCTCCTGGAAGTAATGGCTCAGCCGTCGAGCCGTCGTGAACATGCCGTAGGCTAGCTTCTGGTAGTGAGGGTACCTCTGCTTTGTTGGTGTCAGTACCTCGCTGAGGTAGTAAATTGGGCGCTGGACCCCGTGGGTCTTGCCTTCTTCGGGTCGTTCGACCACGAGTACGGTGCTGACCACCTGGTGTGTGGCTGCTATGTACAGCAGCAGGGGCTCGCGCTCCTTTGGCGTAACCAAAATGGGCGAGGTGGAGAGGAGCCGCTTGAGGCTTTCGAATGCGTCGTTGGCTTCTGGTGTCCACTCGAACTTGTCTGCCTTGCGCAGCAGCTGGTAGAATGGTAGGGCCTTCTCGCCCATGCGGCTGATGAATCTGCTTAGCGCCGCTACTCGTCCTGCGAGCTGCTGGACGCCTTTGAGGTTTTTCGGCTTCTCCATCGTCATGATGGCTCTGATTTTCTTCGGGTTAGCTTCGATCCCTCGTTGAGAGATGAAGTATCCGAGCAGCTGACCCGATGGGACGCCGAAGGCGTACTTTTCGGGATTGAGCTTGATCCTGTAGCGATCAAGGTTGTCGAACGTCTCGCGGAGATCGTCGATAAGTGTCCTTGCCTCCTTGGTTTTTATTACTATGTCGTCGACATAGACTTGGACGTTGCGACCGATCTGGTCCTTGAGGCAGGCCTGCATGCATCGCTGGTACGTGGCACCCGCGTTCTTTAGCCCGAAGGGCATTGTGTTGTAACAGAATACTCCGAACGGTGTGATAAACGCCGTTTTCTCCTGATCTTCGACCTTGAGTCGAATCTGGTTATAGCCTGAGTAGGCATCGAGGAAGGAGAGTTTCTCGCAACCTGCAGCCGAATCGATGATCTGGTCGATCCGAGGAAGAGGGAAGTGGTCTTTTGGGCAGTGCTTGTTTAGTGACGTGAAGTCCACGCACATCCGCAGGATGTCCGTGTCCTTCTTTGGGACCATCACTGTGTTTGCAAGCCACTCGCTTTCCTTGATTTCCCTGATAAAGTCTGCAGCGAGCAGTCTATTGATTTCCTTGCCGATAGCTTCGGCTCGTGGCTCCGACAGTCTTCGGATGGACTGCTTGACTGGCTTGGTGTCTGGAAAGACATTGAGTGCGTGCTCGGCGAATTCCCTGGGAACTCCTGGCATGTCCGCAGGACACCAGGCGAAGATTTCCCAGCGCTCACGGAGGAATTCGACGAGCGCGCCTTCCTATGCGGAGCTGAGGTCGTTGGCGATCAGGGCCGTCTTGGAGGCATCCGTCGGATGGACCTGTACTTTCTTGGTGTTGACGGTGGATCAAAGGACATGTCAGGTGCGTTCTGCCTTGTGACTGGGGGTACCCCATTGTCCGTCACCTCACGGAGCCTTACAAGCTCGTCTTGCATGCCGAAATACTGGGAGATTTTGTTGAAATCCCTGTCGCATTGGTCCGATCGGGTGAAGCTCCCGTGGACTGTGATGACGCCTCTTGGTCCTGGCATCTTGAGTAGTAGGTATGCGTAGTGTGGGACGGCCAGGAACCTTGCGAATGCTACACGCCCCAGGATGGCGTGGTATTGCGACGGCCAGTCCACCACTTAGAATTCTAGACGCTCATGCCGAAAGTTGTCCGGCTTCCCGAAGATGACGTCGAGCCCTATTTTGCCCAGGGGGAATATGCCCTTCCCTGGGACGATGTCGTGGAACGTTGTGTCTGATTGTTCCAGGCTGCATTGCGGGATCCGCATAGCTGCTAGAGTGCTTGCGAACATTAGGTTGATGCCGCTGCCGCCGTCCATGAAGACGCGACTCATCTCGAAGCCTCCGATCTGCGCCTCCAGCACCAGGGCAGCATGACCTGGGCGAGGGATCTGGCAAGGGTGATCCACGCGAGTGAATGTGATGCAGGACTCTGATCCGCTGAGGTACTCAGGGATTGTAGGCGGAGTTGCTATGGCCAAGTTGATTTGTCGGGTGATTTTATTCTGCACCCTATTTGTGGGGCATCCCTTCTGGATCATATTTAGTGCTCCTTTTGGTGGGGGGTACCCGATCCCGGTGTTGTTCTGCGCTGGTGCGACTGGTTGGTTTGGGCCTCCAATAGGCGGCGGCGGAGGAGCTCCGTGTGCTACTTCACCTGGCGCATGCGCGTTTCCGAATGCAGGGATTGGGGCTTGTTGCCTCATCTGCACCATTCTTTCGCTGAGTTTCTGGAACTCGCGGCAGTCCTTGAGCATGTGGTTGGCTTTCTTTTTGCCATCCTGTTTGTCGATGTAGAAGTGGATGGTGCATGGGCCCGAAAGTTTTTCAAATGTTGAGGGTCTATTGTCGCGATCGCGGCGTTGCCACGACTGTGCTGTTCGTCCGCTGTCGCGGAAGGTTCCTCCGCGGTATCCTCCGCTGTTGCGGCTGTTGTCGTTGCGGCGGTCGGCGTAGCCGGCCGCGACCATGTCAGGTCCGTCGCGGTCCTCGTAGACGCGTGATCTCCGCTTGCTGCGCGTTCACGTCTTCGGCCGTAGTCGTCCTCTTCATCCGATTGTGCTCGGTGAATGCAATCTTCGCCGTCAGCCCACCTGTTGGCGATGTCCATGAGGTGGTCGAGTGTTTTGGGCTTGACGCGCCCAAGTTCCTCCTTGAAATCTTGGCGTTTAACGCCGTCTCTGAAGGCGTCGATGGCCCTCTCTTCGGAGATGTGTGCTGCGGAGTTCTTGGTGGTAGACCAGCGTAGTATGTATGAGCGAATAGATTCGCCCGTTCTCTGAGTGCAGGCTCGCAACTCTTCGATTGAGGCGGGCCTCTTGCTGGTGCCCTTGAAATTTCGGATGAAGCTGTAAGCTAGCTCCTCCGAACTTCGGATGGACCCTGATGATAAGCTGCTGAGCCAAACCCGCGCTGCGCCTGTCAGCTGCAGCTGAAGGCATTGCATGGCGGTTTCTTTGTTACCGCTGTGCAGCTTGACGGATGACAGATGGTTGCTGAGCCAAGATTTTGGATCTTGCGTGCCGTTGAACTTCGGAGTATCCGAAGGAAGCTTGAAATTGTGTGGCATCTGTGTTCGCCGAACAGATCTGCTGAAGCATCGAGCTCCGCAGAGTTCTCCTTCATCTTCATCCATCTCGGACTCGGACGAGCATGCGCATTTGGCTCGTGCTTTGTCAATTTTGCGCTGTGTAAGCGCGTCTCTGGCGTCGTAGTCGCGTTTATGGCGATGCGAGCTCTTCTTCCTTCGAGGAAGGTCGTGCTCCTCTTCCTCTTCGGATGAAGGGGTGGGGCTCCGGTCGCGCCTGGCTGGAGCTTTCTTCTTCGGCTCCGCAGGAGCGTCTTCGTGGAGCGCAGCTCCGACGAGTCCGAGTCCGGTGAGTGCGTACTTATGCATGGCTCTTTTCGGGTCCCCTTCCGGAGGTTGGTGGGCCGCGAGATACGCAGTGGCTGCCATGATCGCAGCTTGCGGTGTCTTCGGTATGATGTTGCTGTCGGCATCCATATCCATGAACGATGTGTGGAGAGTTCGGGTCACATCACGGCGCTCCTTGGGATCCATGTTCTCCACCCGCGAGCGGTGCTTGTTTCCCTGGTTTCCGTTCGTGCTAGAGCCGGGTGCCATGGCGGAGTGCGCAGCTCGTCGCGCGCTGGACTCAGAGGCTGCTTGCTTGCGTTTGTCGAGCGTCTCCTGCATCTTGACTTGCTTCTTGTGCTCCTCGATGAGGAGGTAGTGGTATGCCACCAGTAGGTCACGTGGTGAGTCCACAGGCAGGACTATGTCGCCTGCGACGACACGGCGTGCCTGGACCCATCCTTCTATGCTAAGTTGGATGACGTGGCCGTTGTTTTCCCCTTCGAGTGGGGGGGGGGGACTGGCTTCTTCTGTTCCCGCCATTTCCGCCGTTTCTGTCCTGCGGGTTGGGGTTCGTGTTGGGCGGCGGGTTAGGCGTTTGCTGCTCCTGGATGACTGCGGCGCATTGGTAGCGCTCGTAGATTGGTCCACTGCTGCCGCAGCTTTCGGATCCGGAACCGTAGGTCCCTTCATCCGAAGGTGGATCGCACAGATCGGAGTTGCAGCTGCTGCTGTCGTAGAACTCATCTGTCAATGGTGATGTGCGCAGCACGGGGTGTGGAGCCCACGAGGCGGGCCTGATTGATGGCACGGGCACCCGCTCAGGAAGGTGGAGGGTGCCAGTTTGTCCCACCTAGAAGCAGAAGCTCCCGAACAAAATTTCGAGTCCGTCGCCTACGGGCTCGAAATCCTTCATGGTGGCCGGCGAGTGGGCGGTGAAGTCGAAAGCGCCGAAGAGGAGGTGATTCTTCGTCGCCGTGGAGTTGTAGATCGATCGGGTTGGGACCGTCACGATCGCACAATCAGCAGCCCCAGTTCCCACAGACGGCGCCAATTGACGAGGTTTAATCTCGTCAATGCCCATTGTTGTGGACTTGGGTTTTGGAGAAGATGGGGATGCTGGAGATCGTGGAACGGTTAACAGACAAGCAACCAGGGGACACGAGATTTACCCAGGTTCAGGCCCCCGGAGGGAAAACCCTACTCCTGCTTGTCTGCTCTTGATTACGGCAGAACCGAAGTTTACAAGGTGCGTAGATTCGATCTGGCGTGAGGTGCGTATGCGAGAGTATGAGTCGAGATATCTAGGACGTGCCCTCCTGGCCTTTATATAGACTTAGGCAGGTCCCGAGCATAGTCCTAGTCGGTTACAAGCTCTAGGGTTTCACCCCTTTGAATTTCCTATCTATGCTAGTCTTGCTCTCCAAGGATCCGAAGGCGTCATGGGCCTTGGCGACCCGAAAATCTTCATGGGCCAGCGTATGTCTGCTGTGGGCCTTCCTTGGGTTGGACCAGGTATGCTGAAGTCACGTACCCGTAGGGTATAACCATGTCACCCGCGCCGCCGCCCACCCCTTCGTCCTCGACCGCAGGAGCACCGCTGTCGACCCCTTCTTCCTTGGTCAGTGTTCCCTCGCAGCCGTCGTCTACCCTCTGTAACCTCCCCTCAACCTCCCCTCTGATTTAATCTCCTTTGTAACCTCTCCTCTGATTTCCCGCAACCGCCGCCTATCCCTTCGTCGTCGACCGCTACCGAGCGCCGACCCCTTCGTCCTAGGTTCATGCTCCCCCGCTTTAATCTCTCCTCTCTCATCTCTCTGACCTCTCCCCTCTCTAACCTCTCGTGCTCTCATTTCCACAGAAACCCTAGGCGATGAGACTGTCGGCGACGACTGATGCGGCAGGAGGGAGCACCTCCGGCGGCGACAATGTTCAGGTATTGGCTTTTGCTTGCAATTGTTACCGTATCGAGGGATTTTTCTGTGCTTTTGTGCTTGCAATTGTTGCCCCGGGGGAATTTGGTGTGTGATGTGGGGAATTGATGTGGTAACTAGTAGTTGTTGTTGCTTTGTGCCCTGTTGTGATCTCTTGTTGATGAAATGTACTTTTGTTGTAGCATGATTATGCTAATTTGGTAGTAGAAATTTTCTAATTTAGTAGTAGAATTGTGCTACTCTAGTTGTATCATTTTGCTAATCTAGTTGTTCTTTTGGTAGTAGCATTTTGCTACCAGTTATGCTAGCAATTTTTATTAGTAGCATTTTTGCTACTTTAGTAGTAGCATTTTGCTAATTTAGTAGTTGCATTTTGCTATATAGTTGTTCTTTTTGTAGCACTTTGGTATGTTAGCATTTTTGGTACTTTAGTAGTAACACTTTGCTATTTTAGAAGTGGCATTGTGCTATATAGTTGTGCAAATTTAGTAGCAGCAAGGTTTGTATGATACATGCTGTCAATTTTTTGTTGGTTTTGCTACATGTAGCTTTATGTAGCTTTTTTTTGTTTACATTCTATTTTTTGGTTGGTTGCTACATGTAGCTTTTTTGGAGGTTGAGGTCACATCATAACCATATCTATTTCTATTTTTCTTTTGCTGCAGGTTGCTGTTGTTGATAAGAGCAAAAAGGGCAAAAAGGTTGTTGTGAGCCGCAAGAAAGTTAGCGAGGGAGCGAGTAATGTCAAGGAGGATATTTGGATGTCGAAGGACCGTTTTGGTGCCAAGCGTTTGCGTATCCTTGCGGACA
Source organism: Avena sativa (assembly GCA_916181665.1). NCBI lineage: Eukaryota > Viridiplantae > Streptophyta > Magnoliopsida > Poales > Poaceae > Avena > Avena sativa. The sequence continues at coordinate 429,792,961 of OV702293.1, forward strand.
ACCTTTCTCCAGCCAAGAAGCAGATTATTGAGTCAAAGAGTGCATTTAGAGCATTGTTGAATGTTGCACAGTTTAGGATTCCTAATGAGCTTACAGATTTTGTTGTTGCACATACTTCTCCTCGTCTCCGTGAGTACAAGTTTCGGAAGAACCAGATAGTGTTTACCACAGATATGGTGAGGAAAGTGTTTGGAATCCGTTGCGGTAGCAAGCCTATTGATCTTTCTATTACTGGAGGTGCAGAGCTTGATGAGATTCGAGACCTCTACCATGTTGGGAAGAAGAGGGCAGAGTTAGCAACTACTATCGATATCTTGAAGAAGTGTGCTGATACAGATGAGGAAACCATCATTCGCACTTGGGATCTTGTTTCCCTGGACATTGTTGTTGATCCAAAAAGCTCGAACCATGTTAACTTGGAATATGTTGGTCTCATGGCTGACCCAACCAAAACAGATGAGTCTGCTTGGGATGAGCATTTGTTGGGTTTGTTGATGCAAACTGTGAGCAATATTCAGAAGAAGAAGAAGCAAGGACTTGTTCTTCCAAAGGATTGTAGCAAATTTGATTTTTGGATAACTGGCACATTCATTCTTCTTGGTGTAAGTTATCTCTCGTCTTTTATATTTGTGTGTAGCGGTTTGCAGCGTTTGTTTTGCTACTACTAACTTTATTTGGCCTATTTTTGTAGATTGCTTATATGGATCATTTGGATTTCCCACCCTGCGATCACACGTTTGACAAGTCATTGCCTAGAGTATGCTCTGTCAAGACCAGTTACTTCACTTTTGTTGTACAAAATGACTCGGATAGGAAGATTTTATCGAACAAAACTGTTTTCGGCAGGCGAGATGTAATGTTCTTTCCAGCACCACAAACATTCTCTTCTTCCGTTAATCCTCTTAATGTTAACATTAATTTTTATTGTGTGTAGCTCCTCCCATTGTCTGCAACACCTTATGGTACCGCTCCTGGTTATGATGATTTGAACAAACCTGCTCCAGTGGAAGATGTTGATGTTAATCCTTCTGCTTCATTGAATGAATGGCTAAATTTCCCTAGCAGCCAGGATTTGCAGGTATGAAATGATGGGTTTCGCAGCATAGTAAATCAAAATTTTCTACGGATGCGAACAGAGGGAAAGCCAAGATCTAATCTAGGAGATGCAAACAACGAGAGAGATTGGATTAGATCTTCATACCATTGAAGATTCGCACAGCGGAACGTTCGTCGAAACGTGGGTGATGTAGTCGTACTCGCTTCTCCTCCTCGCGATCCGATCCGATCTAGCACCACAAGTGGCGGTGCCTCCGTGAGATGCACACGTGCAGCACCTCGACGTCTCCTCCTTCCTCGGACCAGCAAGTATGGTGGAGAGACGGATTGGATCTACAACACGACGGCGTGGTGTATATGGTGGAGAATTTCTGCAGCAGGGCTTCGCCTACAAACAGTCGGGAGGGAGAGAGGAGGGCAGCAGGGCGGCTAGGGTTGGAGGGGAAGGTGTAGTGGGTTGGTGCGCCCCCACCCCTCTTTATATAGAGGGGGGCGCAGCCCTAGCCCCTCCCCCAAGCCCAAACCGGCGGCCCCAAAGGATAAGGAGTGGGGGGCAAGGAAACCCCCCCTTCTAGAAGGTCTATCTCGAGTTTAAAACCCCCTTGGCCGGCTGGGCCCTATGGGGCCTTGTGCCCCTGGCCCAATGCGGCCAAGGCACTCCCTCATAGGCCCATGCCCCCTCCCGGAAGGTGGGGCCACGTTGGTCCCCTTCCGGAAGGTTCTAGAAGCTTCCAGTACAATACCGATTAATCCGGAATAATTCCGAACTCCAAAAACTGCACTGCCTTATATGAATCTTATTCTCCGGACCACTCCGGAACCTCTCGTGATGTCCCGGATCCCATTCGAGACTCCGAACAAAAACTCATAAACCAATTATCCAATCTATCCTAGCGTCGAGACACGTTAAGTGTGTGACCCTGCGGGTTCGAGAATATGCAGACATGATCTTCTATCAATAATCAACAGCGGGGTCTGGAAACCCATATTGACTCCCACACATTCATCGATGATCATATCGGATGAACCACGATGCCAGGATTCAATCAATCCCATATATATATTCCCTTCGTCTCGCGATAATTTTACTTGCCCGAGATTTGATCGTCGGTACCGTCATACCTAGTTCAATCTCGTTCACAGCAAGTACTTTACTCGTTCCGTAATCCGATATCACTTTGTGATTAACTCCTTAACCACATGCTTGCAAGCGGTGTTGATATCGATTACCGAGCGGGCCTGAAGTATATCTCTCCGACTTGGGAGGGACAAATCCCATCTCGATACATACAACCCAACAGATACTTTCCGATCACCTGAGAGACACCTTTATGATCACCCTCTCATAGGATGACGTTTGATGACCTCAAAGCTTTCTTTCGATACCAGGGAGTTGTATTATCTAAGGAATACAATATTTGACATAAGAAAAGCTTCGTAAAGATGAACACGATGACACGATCTAATTGCTTCGCTTAGTTTGGGTCTGTCCATCATATCATTCTCCCAATGATATGATCTCATTATCAATTGACAACTCATGTCTATGGTTAGGAAACCTTAACCATCATTGATCAATGAGCTAGTCAATAGAGGCGTACTAGGGACACGGTGTTGTTCACAAACCACACAAGTATTAAAGTTTCCGCTTAATACAATTCTAGCATGGAATATAAACATTATCATGAACAAGAATTATAATAATAACATCTTTATTATTGCCTCTAGGGCATAATTCCAACATGAAATTGCTACTGTACTGTTATTTTTTTGCTACTTCAGTGCATGGATTTTGCTACTTAGCTACATTGCTCTGCTACCTATTTTTGCAATCAGTCTTATGTAGTTCTGTTAACATGTATTATAGGTTTTGCTACTTTAGCTTATAGGTTTTGCTACTTTAGTTTATAGGTTTTGCTACTTTAGTATATAAGTTTTGCTACTTTGTTTTATTGGATTTGCTACTTTAGTATATAGGTTTTGCTACTTTAGGTTACAGGTTTTGCTACTTTAGTTTATAGTTTTTGCTACATTAGCTTTATTGGTTTGCTACCACTCTGGAATTTTTTAGTGTAGTTCTGAACTAAAGTGTTTGCTACTTTAGTTATTATGTTTTGCTATTTTAGTATATAATTGTTGCTACATTAGCTTTATGAATTTGCTACTCCTTTTGCGTTAGCCTTGGTGTTAGGGTACCGAGGCGGAGTCGCAGCATCGACGGACGACTCCGCCTCGGTACCCTAACACCCTTCGAGGTTTCATCGCCCGTATGACGCGGTAGAAGCGGCGGGCGACGAAACCGAGCCACTGGACTAGAGTTTACGCTTTATGTATTTTGATGACTTAGGGTGGGGGTGGTGGATAAGTTGTTGGAGATATGCCCTAGAGGAAATAATAAATGTAGTTATTATTATATCTTTGTGTTTATGATAAATGTTTACATTCATGCTATAACAGTATTAACCAGAAACATTAATACTTCTGTGATTTGTAAACTAAATTAGAGTCCCTAGTAAAGCCTCTTTATAATACTAGCTTGTTGATTAATAGATGATCATGGTTTCTTAATCATGAACATTTGAGATGTTGTTAATAACAAGGTCATATCATTAGGAGAATGATATGATGGACATACTCCTATAGATAAGCGTAGCATAAAGATCAAGTCATTTTAAATAGTTCAATTGCTATAAGCTTTCTGATACATAGTAACCTAATTCCTTCGACCATGAGATCATGCTTATCACCATCACCGGGAGGATGCTTTGATGACATCAAACACCACACCGTAACTGGTGGCTATAAAGGTGGCATTGAGTGTTCGGAAAGTATGGGTTGAGACACATGAATCAAGAGTGGGATTTGTCCATCCATATGACAGATAGATATACTCTGGGCCCTCTCGGTGGAATGTCATCCAATTAGCTTGCAAGCATGTGACTGGCTCACAAGGGATCACATACCACGGGAACGAGAAAAGAGTACTTATCGATAACGACGTTGAACTAGGTATGCAGAGATACCGACGATCAAAACCTCGGATAAGTAAACTATCGTGAGACAAAGGGAAATTGGTATCGTATGTAAGTGGTTCATTCGATCGCAAAGTAATCGTAGAAATATGTGGGAGCCATATGAATTTCCAGATTCCTCTATTGGTTATTGTTCGGAGAAGTGTCTCGATCATGTCCGCATAATTCACGAACCGTAGGGAGACACACTTAAGGATTCGATGTTGTTGAGTAGTTATGGAATGATGAGTAAGAGACTGAATGTTGTTCGGAGTCTCGGATAGGATTCGGGATATCATGAGGAGATCCGGATGGGTCCGTAGAATAAGATTCATATAAGGAAAGTCCTGTTTCGGAGTTGGGGAATGATTCTGGTGTTTTCATCGGGAATGTTCTAGAAGGTTCCAGAAGGTCCGGCACTCCGGAGGGGAAGGGTACATGAATGTGTCATGACAATTTGGAATGGTTGCATCATGTACTAGGTATCATGGCTGGGCAAAATAAAGGGAGAAATCAAATCCTAGTTTGAAAAGTCAAACGCCAATTTGAAAAGTCAAACAACAGTTTTGCTTGGTGGAGGGAGAGTAGGAAGCCTACTTGGGGAGGAGTTCCTCTCCCTCCACCCGCCGACCAAGGAGGCCGACTTGGGGGAGGACTCCCTCCCCCTTGGCCGCGTCCTCCCACCTATAAAAGGAGGGGCAGGGCTGCCCCTCTTCCCTACACCCAACACCACCCAAACCCTAGCCCTAGCCGCCGGCCACCTCAAGTCGCAGCCGCCCTAGGGTTTCCTCCTAGCCGCCGAGTTGGGGCTCTCCCCAAGCCCTAGCCGCCGGCCAAGCTTCCTCCCTTGGTGACTCTAAACCCTAGATCGCCAAGGCCTCTCTCATAGTCCACCATACTCGCTCCAGCTTAAGGCGAAGCCCTGCGAGATCTCCCCTCTACTTCCGGTACCACGCAGTCGTGCTGCCAGAATCACGAGGAGAGTGCTACAACCTCCACCGCCTGCTGGAACAAGGGAGAGGAAGGTCTTCATCGAGTACCGAACGTGTGACCGACTGCGGAAGCGCTGCCGGAACGCAGCGCCGGAAGGATCGTCTACGCGATCTCGAGATCGGCAAGAGTACGACTACATCACCCATGAGAATCTGCTCTCGTTAACCGCTTTGGAATCTTCGAGGGTGAGTTCCTCTATCGACTCGTTGCTACAATCTAGTAGATAGATTTTGGCTTGTTTGTTTGCATGCAGTAGAATTTTTTTGTTTTCCATGCTACGAACCCCTACATAAGTTACCCCAAATTATCTACCCGTATGCAAAAGAAGCTTAATAGAATTTTATTACACCATATTTTTTGAGGATTCGTCGCTCGTACGCCGCGAATAGCGGCGACGGGTGACGAATTCGAGCCGCTATACTAGAGCCGCTATGCTTAGAATTTAATCATTTATCTTGTATTTGGTTTACTAACTTGCTTCTAATGTTTGCTAACAGGTTCCCGCTCGTTTCAAAGCATTGTATGAGAAGCACAAGGCAATTTTTGAAGCAGATGTTGATGGGACAATGAAGAACCTTTCTGCTGGATTGAAGCGCATGCAGTCTCAACGCATGGCTGCCCTTTTGGTTGATGTTGAATCATCAAGTAAAGAAAAAGCTAGACCAGGGTTATTTTTTCAACCAAAAGTACAGCAGATGATGATCAGCTGCAGGATGATGATGGTTCAGAAACTGAGGATGATGAGAAGTTTTATGCTACATCAGATCCCGAGGACCATGGTGTTGCTGCAGCAGCTGCTAAGGATACTGATGGTGCTGCAGATGATGCTGTGGAGCAAGGTGGTGCTGCAGATGCTGCTGTGGAGCAAGGTGGTCCTGTAGCAACAAAACATGCTGATGTTCCTCAAACAGCAATAATCATTGATTCTACGAGCAAGGGAGCTGATGCTACTGAGCAGCCGGATGTTGTTAGCCCTGACAGGTCTCCAATTCACAGCCTCAGGAAGGATATTTCTGATGAAGCTTGGGCCAATGCTCCAGACAAACCCTCGTTTGATCTTTTCGATCCTGGGACCGATGAGTATGCAGAGTTTTGCATTTCACAGTCTCTCCCACCTTCCTATGATGCCCCAACCGCTGCCGTGACCACTACCTCTGATGCCTCTGAGAGTATTCAAGTAGCACCTTCCACTTTGGTCGATCCTGCACCTTCCGCTTCAGTAGAGCCTGCGACACCTGTTGTTCCCATTGCACCTGGTATGAACATTTTCTTGGAGTTTCTTAGATATGCTTCTGCTTGTTTGCTTCTTAGATATGCTTCCGCTTGTTTGCTTAAGACATAATTGTTTTCTCTTTTTGCAGTTGTTGTTAACATTGAGTCAAGTGTTAAAGGAGATGGTAGCTCGGGTTTGTTGACACATGAGAAGAAGACAAGGTTTAAGAGGGCTGCCAAGGAGGAGCTCACACCTCCAAAGTTGAAAAAGATGAAGGTCTCTAAAGATGTAGAACAAACATACTCCACATTTGTGATGAATGGTCGGAAATTCAAGGGCCATCCAAAGGATAGGGCACCGTAAGTTTATGTTTTTTGCTACTCTGAAGTAATGTTTTTGCTACCTTGCATCTAGCTAATTGCTACATGTGTCTATGTGTTTTGCTACTTACTTTTTTCACTTGTAGGATATAGTTTTCCATTGAATCTTCTACAGCTTGAACTACCTGCTACTTTAGTTCTTTTTTTTGCTACTTTACATTGAATTGTTTGCTACTTTAATTCATAGTTTTTGGTACTGTACATTGAACTACCTGCTACTTTAGTTCATTTTTTCGCTACTTTACATTGAATTGTTTGCTAGTTTAGTTCATTGTTTTTGCTACTTTACATTGAACTGTTTGCTACTTTAGTTCATTGTTTTTGCTACTGTACATTGAACTGTTTGCTACTTTAGTTCATTTGTTTGCTACTGTACATTGAACTGTTTGCTACTTTATGTAAAACTATCTGCTACACGTGCATTCCTTTGTGCAGGCCAGTTTTTGTGGAGATTGGGCGGTATTATACCTGCTATAGAACTTTCCAAACATCGCTTCGGTCGCGCCAAAATCTCGATAGTGAGTTGATGAATGTTTGGATTGAGAAATTTAACCATGAGTCGGACATTGTTTGCAAGAAAAGTGCACGGCAAAAGAGGAAGTACGCTTTCATGCAGCACTTTGTGGTAAGTAGCACTTTTCTTGATCTTTTACTTGCTCAATATGCATATGACAGCTACTCTGCTACATTATTGTTAATTTATTCATGCTATGCTACATTAGTACTAACATTTTGCTACTTTAGTAATATGTCTTTGGTTCCACCTTTTGTCAACATTGTGCTTGCTGATAGTAGCAATTTTTACTTGCTTTTGCTGATGCCTCATACTTATTTTTATCTTCAACACAAAACAGGAGAAGCTTATTGTTGATCCAAAAGTATTCAATGCTAAAGCATGTATGGATGAGTTGAAAGAGCAGAATGCAAAGTTCAAGATTTTCAAGTGTGACCTTGTGAGTTAACATCCTTGCTTCCTATCTTGTTCATGCTTGATTTCTATACAAGATGCTAAATATTAATTCATGTTTGAATGTAGCTATACTTTCCTATTGTGAAATTCAACCATTGGGCAGTTCCCTGTATCAACCTAATAGCAAAGCAGATGCATATTTTTGATTCAATGAAAGGGGCCAAAGATGCTAGTGTGATGGATGATTGTGCACGCAATCTGGTTAGTAATCCAGCTACACTTGTTCATTGTGTTTGCTACATTTATAGTTGGGCCTTTTATTTGCTGCATATCATTAACCATGTAGTGTGTTTGCTTTGTTTTCCAGTTCGCAAACTTTGCAATTCTTGTGAAGCAATCAAAACTAGCAGACAATATCAACTTCGACACTTACCTGCTAACCAATCCTGATCACCCGCAGCAAACTACCATGTAAGATTTTGCTCACCTTTTTGTTTCGCTTTTTTTTCAATCCTTGTCCTGATCACAGTTTCAACTTTTGCTACATTATTGTTTTTTAATTGCTACCTAAGTTTACAACTCTTGCTACTTTAGCTTCCTACACTTGCTACATCAGTTTCTGCTTGTTTTTTACTAATCTATCTGTTTGTTTTTGACAGATTTGATTGTGGATTCTTTAGCATGCTCTTCATGGAAAGCTTCACCGACAAGGTCATGCCGGAGTTCGACAACAATGCTATACCACTTCTAAGGAAACTTCTTGCATCAGATCTGATTGAGGCAAGGCAAAACAAAGGATCAATGCTACAGCTGATGGAAGAAGAGTTACATAAAAAGCGTAGTTAGGTTGAAACTGATGTAATCGTTGCAACTGATGTCGTCCTTGTGATCTTATTTTGCACTTTGTAATGGTTCAAACTGATGTAATCGTGGATGTGTTCGTTGCTGCAACATCTGTGGATTATCTTTTGTGGATTGGTTATGTTGGATGGATAAATGCTACATGTTTGGAATGGTTTTATATATAGCTTTTCATGTTTGGAATGTTGTTTATTATCTTCTGAAGCTTCAAATAGTGTGATTGCTTTGATAAGTTCCGTACATGCTACATACATGATGCATAAATGCTAAAAATGAGTATTTACCTAGACATGCTGTCAATTTTTTTTGGCCACCCCAGGTGTTAATTTGCTACATCTGTGTAGCCATATTGCTACATGCATAGAAATGGTGTGCTACCCAGGTGTTCAAGATTTGCTACTAGGTTTAATGTAGCAAATATTCCTGTGACATTCATTCATAAGAACAAGTTTTGTCTACAAAATAAGATTTGTTGTCAGTTTAATGTAGCAATGTTAGCTCTTGCTATATATGAGAAACAATAATGCTACAAAATGCAGGCTGTATGCTCCAAAGTGGCAATACTTTTGCTACGAACAATATTCTGTCATATCACAAAATTCATATCTTGCATCAAGATGACGCTACATCTATATTGTATGTATGCTACATAGTAATGACAAAAATGCTACTCTGATAGTACATGTAGCTTCATCTCTATAGTTTCAACTCTATTTTTGTAGCATTCCCCGCAATCAGTGCTTCCATGGAGACGCATTGTTTCACGGTATGACCTTCTTCATTGCAGTATGGGCATTTTTGCTTTCTAGGCTTCTTCTTCTTTGGCGTTGCATCAGTTTGCTTCTTCTTTGTCTCTTGAGATTTTTTCCTTCTCTTTGCATTTGCTTCATCACGAAGCTCAACCAATGGTTTGTTACACTTCGACTTCTCGGTTGGTCTTCCTTTTGGCTTTACCCTTGCAGGGTTCTTGAGCGTGCTACTCGGAGCATCATTACGTTGTTCTTGTTGTTGATTGTTTACACCATGCTGTGGAGGAATACTTTGCTCTTGTAGCAAATTTTCTGGCCCTTCTCCTTGTTGCTCTACTTCTTGCTCCCCTCCTTGATGTGTAGCATGTTGTGTGTTCCTCATATTTGCTACAACTTGCCTTGCATCATCAATCATCTTGGAAACAGCAACATATGTTTCATCACTGAAGCGAGTTCATTCATCTTTCTGCACAATGCATTGTACTTGAGAGTATTGGTTCCTGGGATCCCAAATCTGATGGTATTTGTCCCGGGATCAGGTGCAGGCATTGTTGCTGCAATAGACCATCTTCGTAGCATGTATCTCTCTGGAATTTGCTGCACATTCAAGTGCACCATCACCCTCACTATATGCGGGCATATAAGGCCACACATCTCAAATGTGTTGCATCCGCACTTGTAGCACTCATTATCTAACTTGACTTGCACCTGGTAGGTTTTGACACCATAACCAGGGTTTGGAATGAGATCAAAGCACATGCCTTCACCCTCAACCTGCATTGGATAAAACCTTGTAGACCTCTCAATCATCTTTTGGAATCTTGTGAAGATCTCCCTCGTGTAGAACTCCAGCCCCTGCTTTTCAATGTTGTAGCTACAAAAAATATTTGTTTGCTCACTGTCAGGGTGGTGCTACATCAGGTGTTACATTGTGCTACAACAGTTTTAAAAATCTGCTACCACAGATATAAAATAATGCTACTGGCAAAAAACAATGCTAAAGTAGTGGTATAAATCTGCTACATTAGTTTCTGCTTAGGAAATCTGTGGTGCTTTAAATCTGCTACATCAGTTTCTGCTACATCACATTTTACTTGATATAAATCTGCTACATCAGTTTCTGCTTGTTTTTAAAATCTGCTACCATAGATATAAAATAATGCTACTGGAAAATCTGTCTGTAAAGAGAAAATCTCACCTTCCCCATAGTGGTGATGTTGTTGTATCCATGGTGAATGTTGCATTGTCTTCTCTGTCTAGCATCAAGTTTTGGCACAACTCATATTGCTGCACGAAGTTCCAAACTGAGCCACTTGGGCGAATTAAAGTTTTAAATTACAAGTTGAGGCCTTCCGATCTTCCTGTTGTGCTTGTAAAGGGAAAGAAACTTTGTCTGAAGTACACAGGTGCCCACATGTTCCTGATCTTCCACATGTTCTGCAGATGAGTGTTCTCAGCCATAGCAAAAGTTTCCAACATATGCTGCCAGCATATCTCAAATTATGCTACGGTGTTCGTGCTATAAATGCATGAGTAAAACGCTGCAGCAAATGGGCTACCTTATCTCAAGTGAGGACCAAACTTTGTTCTTGCTAATCATAGCACATGGAAGATGCAGCATTTGTGGACTGAATCAGGATATATGTTTGAAATTGCTGCAGCCATTTCTTGGTCTTGGTCTGTCATGATATGGTTTGGCGCCAGACCGTTCATTGCTTCCTTAATTTTGGTGAATACCCAGCTGAATGTTTCAGTTGTTTCATCAGGTAGCAAATCACAACCCAACACAATTGTGTGTGTGTGGTTTTTGATGCCCACAAGTGGAGCAAAGGGCATGTTGTACTTGTTGGTACAAAATGTAGTGTCGAAAACCACGGAGTCCTTGTACTTGGGGTACAAGGCCCTTGTCCTGCCATCCACCCAAAAGAGAGCTCTCACTGCATTTTTTGATCCACTTGCTTATCAAAGAAGAATGTAGTGCTTTCAGCTTGTCTCCTTTCAAAGTACTCAATAGTCATTGACATGTCTCGCTGCGAAACTTCCTCGCCTAGCATAGTCCTTGTGTTGGACACATCACGCTTCACAAAACCAAGGCACCTCGGGTCGCCTTCGTGCACACTTCCGAGGCATCCCATCATATGAGCTGTGCTAATGTTTTGGTTGTGTAAAGTTTGGATGAACTGAAAGTCCTCCTCAGTAACCTTCCTATGAGACCGGTAGTACCGTATTCTCCCAATTTGCTTCAGCAACTAGTGTGTGTGCTCTCCTTGAAAGACCGTTACAGTCCATATCTCATTTCTCTTTCCAACAAGCATTCTAGCTTTACAATCATGCCGCAGAACCCTATTCTTCTGCCTCAAATCTGCTACATCCATTTTGAGGCCAGTTTGTTTGCTATGTGACTTCTGTGCACTGAAATTGCTCATGTCTATTTGACCTCCTTCTCCAGAACTATCCTTAGTAGCATTTTTTGCTTCGTCAACTGGTTTTCCAGCATGGACACACTCAAAAACCCTACTAAGAATTGCATCTTTTGGGGCACCTCTTGATGTGCTATACTTGGTGTTACCAATCCATGTACCAAACCCGAGCTTGAAGGCATAGTCATTGTATACTTTCTTCGCAACTTCAAGGTCATCAAATGTCATTCCAACATATGGCACAAGAGGCTGCGAGCAAATCTCTTCACCACCTTCTTCAGCAACAAATGAAGCATTGCTACTAGCTGCACTTTCTGCTCTTGTAGCAAATTTTTGTCCAAAGGTTCCTGCAGCAGCATACTCTTCATAAACAGATTGTGGTGGAGCAATTATTCCTTCAGCAGCATATCCTTCAGGACCGTATCCATCAGCAGGCTGGTTAAGGTCGAATCCTCCCAGTATACTGTCAGTAACAAATCCCTGCAATTTAAAAAATAAAAAGTTTAGGTCAAAGCATAATGTGCTACATAAATGTGCTGCATGTAGTATCACTCTAATTTGCTACATAAATGTGCTAGTATCACCCTAATTTGCTACAATGTAGCACCATCTGCCTAAACCTTTTCTGCAGTGTAGCACTCCTAATTTTTCTTTTGCTACAATGTAGCACCCTTATCTATTTTAAGGTTGTTTTCCTGTCATCTGCCTAGCAGCACCCTATTTTGCTACAATGTACAAGCCAATTAACTAGTATTTGCTACATATTTAAGTATTTGTTGCTACCATGTAGCACAAACAGGAACAACAATGATGGAAACCCTAAGAAGATGGAGCTAGAGCTTACCGATGGTGCTGGAGCTTCTTCCTCAGGATTTTGATTGAAAAACACAGGGGGATTTGTGTGCTGGGCTAGATTAGGTTGCTACGCTCGATTAGAGACATCGGTGTTCTCCGAATCGGAGCGCCGTTGGGTGAGAGGATTTGATCCACCACTAGAAGTTACGATTGGCGGCGGTATAAGGTGGTGAGGCTGACCAGGAGGGGGGTAGAGTATGGTGGAACGAATATGGCTCATCTCCGGCGCCGGCGAACGAGATCGACGACGCAGTCGCCTCCGTCGTCCTTACAGGCCGCCCGCACGACGCGACTTGTTCACTGCCTCAGTTTGTTTCCCAGGTTGTTGCGTGCGAAGCGTTTTTTGCTGCAACGTAGCAAAAACAGGATGAGTATACTTGTTAGACGGTTCGATCTGATCTAATCAGACGGCTCCAGACCCAGGGAATTTTGGGCATATATGCCCGGGAAACGCGTAGCGCGTAGCAGAACTATAGACCGGAAAGTCCAAGGCAGATGAGATGGCAAAGACGATGAGGCACTGGCTACTTCGAGCCCTAGCTAGCTCGCACCAAGATGGACGTCTCAGCTTTCAACGAAAAGCGGGAGGGGCGTCAATCATTCCAAGAGGTCGTCACCAGCTCTGGCCCTACCAACCTGTGCCGTGGCGCGCGGCGTCGCCACCGGGCCGGCCGGCAGTGCATGCACCGTGTTATTAGAGTACATGTCGGTTAGACATATTAGATAATTTTATATTGTAATCTAATTTTTTTAATAGTTTTCTTGTTTCTAAGTCTTTTGATACTATATAAATATCCTAAGAGCTCACGATATAATAATCTCTTGCAATATCAATACAATCTATACTTTCGCAATATTTTATGGTATCAGAGCAGTTCGCTCCGCTTAGGGTTTAGCCACTGCTTCCGTCGTATCGCCCCCGGGGAGATCGTTCTTCGCCGGGGGCCGCGCAATAGTAGATTAGATATTATTTCGCCAAAATTTTCTCGCCGGCCGCTTGATCGACTTTTCTTCTTCTTTCGCGATCATAGATCGGATTGCGTCGTCCACGGCCGCATGTCGTCATCACGCGTCTCTACTTCAACCTCGGCATCGAATCATGTCCGGGAAATCATCGCCAACGATCGTGCCAAGGAGGCTCCGCACGGCGCCCCAAGGGATGCCTTCACGCGCTGCGTCGGCTTCTTCGTCCTCACGTCGTCACCACGTCGGCCCGTCTTCGCCAACATCGACCGGGACGCACGTCCTAAGTACGCGTCTCGCCATCAAATACAAGGCTGCACCTTCATCAACCGTGATCATCATCGCCGACAACCATCTACACCGACATCGTCACATCGTCACCGCCACCACCGATCGTGGTCATTATCAACGCCAACAAATTCTTCTTCTCCACGAGCGACGCCGCGCTCATACAAGCACAAAATACGGGTCTAATCTCCGAAATCGACTACCGCAACAACTCAACTGTCATCGACATCTACCGCCATCGTCTTCGTCCACCACGAACTTGCCGCCAGAGTCGCAGTCTAATTTTTATTGCACAAGTTTGTGCTCAATTTTCTTCTTGCAGCCACTTCGTCTACTCCAACACGGCGGACAACTTCTACACCGACCGTTTACGGAAAATTTTCTTTGCTCCTCAGTCCGGCTCTGGCAAGCATGGCTCGTGATGGTCCCCGTCTTCGCATGTCCGGTATCGGCAACACCGACGCGTGCCTTCGTCCCCGACACGCTCCCGAGTCTGGCAAGCTCGGCATTGCGGGTTGAGCTACTTCAACTCAAACTACGTCTACCTCAACTACTACGGCGAATTCTTCAGGCTCAACAACGACATCGACCATAACACAGCATCATCGACTTCATCAACGATGACAACTTCCCCAATGGCACCATCGACCACAACTACAACACTCTAACTCCCGGCCACATCGACATCGACAACAAGGGCTACCACCTCACCTCCGGCTTATGCACCAGTCAGACCGCCCGCCTCACTGCCAATCCGACTGCCGGGGGGGGGGGGGGGGGGGGGTTATTAGAGTATATGTCGGTTAAGCATATTAGATAGTTTCATATTGTAATCCAATTCTATCTTTAGTAATCTTCTTGTCTTCAAAGTCTTCAAATATTATATAAACAGCCCAAAGACTCGCGATATAATCACCTCTTGCAATATCAATACAACATATACTTTCGCAATATTTGACGCGCAACGAACTAGGGACGGCACGTTGTTTTCGGAGAGATGATTGACCCGCGTTCACATCATTGTCGCACGCCCGATCGAGGAACCTCACATCGGACTTTGACGTGGTGGTACAAGTACTGCGAACAGTTGGAGCAAACTGTTGCACTCGTACTACTATGCGTCTGTGCTTCCCCTACCCTGCACGTACGAACGGTCGCCGTTGTCGGCACGTGATCGAGAGTTAGGATTTGGAAGCAGAAATGCTGATTGGCCAAGCGTCGATCACCGCAGGGAGAAGTAGCTACCTTCGGGTCCCTTGCAGAATCTGAAGCGGGTGTCAAAAACCTCCCTTCAATTAAGATGGTACTATTTGCTCCTCCAGTTTTAGATTTAGTTGAGCCGGTTACTGTCCTCTCTGAAGCTACAGTCCGTGTGCTAATGGGTGGTGCGATCTTTTCTACTCCATGGACAGCCCAGAGTGATGAACCAGCATGGAGCACCGGGACGGTCTGTTGGCTCGTAGGTTTGTGAAGGGGATGTATCTATAACCTAGACACTAAAATGTGTCTAGATACATCTCCTTCACAAACCTAAAACATCTTATATTTCTAAACGGAGGGAGTATGTATGGACATGGGCAATTGTCAGAGTGTGATCACACTATTATAGGAAAGTTAGCTTAGCTCAACTGGTCAGGAAGAAGTGGATGTACAAACTCAACACTTAGCTTCAAATATTAATATTTATGGATACGAATTTATGTTTTTATTTAATTATACTTACGGATCAGGTTATCCTACTACTCATGCAATTTATACTAAAGATCATGCTTGGTGCTTAACCAAGTTTTAAAATTCTGATACTCATGCTTAATGTACATCCCTAGTTGGTGCAGAGGCCGGGGAAGTAAAATCCTCCCACCATTTTAGACATTTTGTGGGGGGACACATGTGTTCGTTTTTTGAAAAACTAACTAACACCTCTCTCGGGTCGGGTCGCTCGTGCGGCGGCGGCTTCGGAGGGTCTCCACCGCCCCGCTCCAGGACCATACCCCTGGCTACCTTGGCCGATGTCATCGTCGGCGCCGACGATGGTGGCGGCGGCGGCTTCGGAGGGTCTCCATCGCGCTGCTCCAGGACCACCCCCCGGCTACCCTGACCGATGTCATCGCCGACACCGACGATGGTGGCGGCGCCCGGCCGCCAAAGGCGGGGAGCAAGGAGGCGCATCGGGTGGACTCCCCCCCCCCCCGGAGGCGAAGCCTGATGGATGTGTGGCTGATGAGTGTATATTTGCATCATGTTTTATATTATTATTTTGTATTGTAGTGATAGGATCTTGGCATTTTACGGCGTTCACACGTACCTTTTATGTTTATTTTCACCAGGATCACGACAGATGATGGATCCGATGAACACAATTCTTGGACCAGTTATATTGGAGTGAAAACAAGCCAAAAACAACGTAAATCGCTTATATTTGGAAAATATTAATAACACCAGAAGAAAACCCAAAGCGATTGGAGGGTACAGAAGGGTTGACGACCAACTATACGGCGGGAGTATTTTCTCTGGCCGTATAGTTCCTGCCGTATAGTTGGCACCGACACCGCCTCCTCAAATAGTTTCACCCCGTGCAACTGGATCAGGGAGACGACATATAGAACACCCATAAATCGCTAAAAACCTCACCTTCGAAAGAGATCTGGAGGGGAACTTGCCCGAGGAATCCATCTTCGCCCTAAGCAGATTTGGGAGGCCAAGGCATCGATCTCCATCTTCATCAACCGCTGCATCATAATCACCACCACCATCTCCATCCATCCCATCTAGATCTTGTTGTAATTCTAGCACTAGTTGTGGATTTATACAAGAACTATTCATCTATAATTGTTTTCATTACCATTGCCATGATGTTATTTGCCTCCATGTCTGAGTAGATCATTAGTTATTGGGGAGATGGAGAAACCCTAGCATATGATTGAGACGAGTTAGAGATTATTATGTTATACATCATTATGTGTATGTGTTGATTGTCTTCATCTTGATGTTGAAAGTTGTGCACCTCTTTAATATTTGCCTCTTATAGAGACTTGATGGAGGGAATTACTTGTTGATAGATGGAGGGATGATAGAACTTATTGTGACTATAAAGTAGTTGTCATCCTTTACTTACTAACTTGGGAAAGCAAGGAGAACTTATTAACCCATGTCCATGCCGCGGAAGAAATCCCTTAATAGCGGGATAATACGATTGATGTCGTTTATCTATCAGATGTGGTTATGAAGGATGATGTGTGCAGTGATTGCTGCCTATTCGCAAATATATGGAGCTCTTGTCACCTACATGCATGTCATAAAAATATTCGTTGTAATAATCTTGATTACTCAGTCTAAATTGCTAGTGGTGTATCCACCACTCCCCAAGGACGCCTCTTTCCCTATTGCAGTTTCAAGCTTTCTTACACATGCGATTACTACTTTCTGTATTAAGTTTTACTTTACTTTATTTTATTGCTTCGCTCAACCAAAAACCCAAAAACAATTCTACTTTTCTTGCATCTTAAAATTATCCATTAAGTACTTCGTTTAGTTTTAGTAAAAATCAATTTAGTCTTTCGCCTACTACTCCCTGTGGATTGATATCTTTATTTTGAAACTAGCTATAAACGATCTGTGCACTTGCAGTCATCAAACTATTTTCTAGCGCTGTTGTCAGAGAGCTGATACGTCAGAAACGTATCTATATTTTTTATGTTCCATGATTGTTTAATATCTACTTTGATTTGCTTTGTCTACACTTTGAGGTGTTTTTATATGTTTTCTGGAACTAACCTATTAACAAGTTGCCACGGTGCCAGTTGCATGTTTTCTTTTGTTTTTGGTTCCAGAAAGGCAGAAAATCAATATTCTCGGAATTAGACGGGACAAAAGCCAAAGTCAATATTTTACCGTGGGCAACACGAAGTCCGGAGGAGAGACGGAGGGGCGCCATAGGGCATCAAGACCCCCATAGGTGCGGGCCCACCCTGGGCCGCACCTAGGCAGGGTGTGGCCCCCTGGCCGCATCCCAGCCTCGCCTTTTTTCCTATAAGAAGCCCCCGATGCATAAACCCTAGGCACCCGATCAAAACTCCACGAAACCGTCTGTAGCCGTCGCCACCATCGTCCCTAGATCGGGGGATCTGAAGTTCTTCCCGGCACCCTGCCGTAGGGGAGATCATCCCAGAGGACTTCTTCTCCGGTATGAAGCGTGAGTAGTTCCACCTTGGACTACGGGTCCATGTAGTAGCTAGATGGTTGTATATCCTCCTTGTGCTTTCATGTATAGATCTTATGACCTCCGTTCATGATCAAGATCTAATCTATTTGTAATCATGCATGTTGTATTTGCGGAGATCCGATGGATATTGATATTACTATGTCAGATTGATTAATGGTTTTGTCTATTTGATTCTATCATGTTTGTGTTGTTTGTGATCTTGCATGCTCTTTGTTGTTAGTAGCTATCTTATCGAAGTAGTTGCTAGTGACTCC
Source organism: Avena sativa (assembly GCA_916181665.1). Taxonomy (NCBI): domain Eukaryota; kingdom Viridiplantae; phylum Streptophyta; class Magnoliopsida; order Poales; family Poaceae; genus Avena; species Avena sativa. The sequence goes on from OV702293.1 coordinate 429,811,136, forward strand.
AAGAGGGGGTATTTATGCTCGATAGTGGGTTCATGTCTCTAGTTTCCAAGGGAAGTGACAGAAATCTCTTCGGTTGTAGATGTGTTGTTGCCACTAGGGAGGAAACAATGGTCTCTTGTTCATGGAACAAGTGGATTGTTTACCTTACACACTTTGCTTAAAGCAGTTGTCTGTTGCTTGCAACTTAATACTAGAGGGGGTTCGGATGATAACCTGAAGGTGGACTTCTAGTCATAGATGCAGTTGGATGGAGGTCTATGTATATTGTTGTATTGCCCAATCGAATCTCATAGGATCTTTTTGTCTAGTATTGCATTGTTATGCCTTCCTCAGTTCCTATCAGTTGCCCTGTTGTAATTTGGTTACCCTTCATGCCATGTTGTTTATCTTAGGAGAGCACCTCTAGTGAACTATGGACCCCGGTCCAATCTTTACCATTGATACATCCTCCACTGTTACTATTTACTTGCTGCAAACCATCATTACCTTCCACATCATACAGTTAATCCTTTGTTACAGCAACCAGTGAGATTGACAACCTCACTGTTAGTTGGTGCAAAGTCTTGAGTTTGCGTCGTGCAGGTTTCCACGTTGCTTGCAACACCTGTGTGACGTTTCCTTCCTCCTACTAGTTCGATAACCTCGGTTTCTTACAGAGGGAAGACTTGCTGCTGTGTTGCTTCACACCTTGCTCTTGGGGTTCCCAACAGGCTCCACATCAACTGGGCCATCAATAAGTTTTCTAGCGCCGTTGCCACGGAGGCTAAGGACGTATTCACAAGGGGAGTCCTCCATTTCCTTTCTCTTTACATTGTTTTTAGTTTGCTTAGTTTCTTTAGCTTGGTTTTGTTTGCCTCTTTTTTATCAAAAACTCAAAAAAAAAATAGTTTAGTTTTGTTTGCTTTCTATTATAAAAAACACACAAAAATTAGTTCCTACTCTAGTTGCTGGTCTGTTATTGCCTTGCCTTGTCATGCTTTCTATCAATGGATGGTTGCTTTGAAACTAGTTCTTATTGGCAAGGTGAGTTCACGGAAGAAGAAAAGTATTATTATAAGGAGCACCATTTGTCACAAAAAGGGAAACACTTATGGGAATAAATTGATAAATTGAATACTATTGCTAGAGAGGTGTGCTCTACTTATAATGTTACTTATTGCTTTGATAAATCGTGTTGCTGTAGGAGGTATAAACACCTGCCTTTTCAATGTGAGTATAATGATAATGTTACCATATTTTCTTATGTTAAAGTAAATTATGACTTTTATGATGCGGAACAAATTGAAGAATTTATTGCTTTCAAGGGTGCATTTGAACTTGCCAGTTTGCTTGAAAATACTGATGATGCACCTTATGAATATGAGGTTTACGAGATACTTAAATTTTGATTTGATAATTACAAGGAAGAAAATGGCTATATTTTTGAATATTTTAATAGGTGCTTTCCACAAATGGAAGAGACTAATGCCTTGCAGGATCCTATGGAAGAAGAAATTGCTGAAACTGAAAGCTCATTAGATGAAAACGAGGAGGAGAGTGATGGTCAAGTGGAGGAAGAATGGATCTACCCATGTCTACCTTCTAATGAGAGTAACTCTTTACCTCTTGCATTATTTGATTATCCCCCATGTTTACCAAAGGAGGATGAATGTTATGATCCTATGGATTCTTTTGAAATATCTCCTATGGGTAAAACTTGTGATAATAGTTATGCTCCTGTTATCTATGATAATCATATATTTGTGCCTAAATTCTAAATGCATGGTACTAAAGAGTTTTTCCTAGAAAATGTTTATGATAAATCTCTAGATGATGGTCCTATGTTGAATGATCAGTTACCTTATTATAAAATTGCTAAAAGTGGGTTTGAAGGTTTTAATCCCACTATTTTTGAGCTTGATAAAAATTATGTGTTTGTAGATCATGAAAAGCATACTTTATGTGATAGTTATATTGTTGAGTTTATTCATGATGCTACTGAAAGTTATTATGAGAGAGGGAAACATGGTCTTGTGTATCTCAACAATATTAAGTTCCCCCTCTTTATGTTAAAAATCTTGAAGTTGCACTTGTTTTGCTTTCCTATGCTTGTTGATTTGTGCTTTCATGACTTGTTTCTTTACAAGATTCCTATGCATAGGAAGTGGGTTAGACTTAAATGTGTTTTGAATTTGCTTCTTGATGCTCTCTTTGACTTCAATTCAAATTTATTATGAGAGCATCTTCTCAAATTATCATGCCGAACTTAAAGGCGTAAAAGAAAAGTACTTGTTGAGAGATAACCCAAGAGTTTCCTTGAGTCTTGGAAGTTATTACTTCATTAATGAACTCTCCTTATCCTTTTTGTTTGCTTTTTGTGCCAAGAATGATCTATAATGAGAGGGAAGTAAGATTTGGGGAGTTGCTGTCCCGAAACAGATTTTTGTCCTCCCCCATAAAAATTTGTGAGGAGTCTCTGTAACTTGGATTGAGCTAAACATTTACGAATAAATCCCCTAGTATGTTAGATAACTTTCGTTAGTTCAACACTTTTTGATTTGAGCAACAGAAGGTCTTCGAAAAAGTAGGTTTCTACATGCTCGTCTGTTTCGACAGATTTTTGCCATTATTTGCATTTTCTTCTTATTGATTCCTTTTTGAGTTATCTTTTGGGGAATTGAGCTTTTTGAAGGAGTTGCTTCAGTAGCTTGTGTTTTTAGTGAATTTTTTTTGTTCCAAAGCTAAGCCCAAGGGTCTATTATCTTTTGAATACACTAATGTTGCTAATGAAGATTGTGTGAAGTTTTGTATGAAGGAAAAATTTCAGGTGTAGAGAGAGAATGATGTAATGAGATGAAGAATGGAAAAAATCTCAAGCTTGGGGATGCCACCCCGGTGTCACCTCAATAAATATTCAAGAGGTACAAGCGTCAAAGCGTATCCCCTTCTTCATCAATAAAAAGCCCAGGTCTGTCTAGACACTTCGTTTTTATTATTTCATGCACTGTTGTGTTGTTCTTGGAGCATCTTAGTTTTCATTTGCTTTGCTTTTTTGTTTAGTTTGCTTGAATAAAGTAGTTTGGACCCCCGTTCTTGCCGTGTTGTTTAAAATAAGTCGATTGGTGTTGGAAAGGAGTAGAAAGTTCTTGCTTGAGAAGTGCAAGAGGAGCTTGTTGGACTGTGACTTAGACTTTATCATGTCATGCTAGATGTTGTTTTGACCTTACACTTAGTGATTATTGCTGTAGCATGACTTGGTCCGGGTCATTGGGATTGCTTAGTGTGCCTTGAAAGAATCATGCGTTGTTTTAGCATACAAAAGCATAGTATTTTGGTATTCTCCTTTGATGTTCTATTTGGGTTGACTTGGCACATGCTCACACCATGTTATGACTATGAACAAGTCACCATATCCTCTATGATCATTTAGTCCTTGACTTGTAGTACCACTCTATGCTTGTATTAGTAATGTTTTGTCGCTTTGCATGATTATGGCCATTATTGCTCTCTTAGTTGGTTGCTCCCAGTCTTTTGCTAGCCTCCACTTGTATGAGTAAGCTCTACTCATGCTTACCACTCCCAAGAAACCCAGTTATTCCAAAGTGTCTACTATAAATTCCTATGCATGGTGTGTTACATCATTCCAAGTATATTCTTGTTTTCAGCTATCTTCCAATTAAAAAGTATTTTGTTATGTGAAAACTTAGTGATTAAAGCCCTCACGAACTTGATGACACACTTTATATTCTTTGCCCCTAATAAACTTGAACCATTGTGTCGTCTATGTTGTATATGTTTGCACTTATACGTTGGAATTAGCAGAACCATGTTGTCATGGAGAACATTTTCAACATTGCACTTGTACTTTGTACACAGTTGATATCATGCTATTTTGTCTATGGATGTCACCAGTGTGAAATAAAAAGGGAGCTTGTAAGTCCATGGAGTTATGTATTTTGTGTTACAGAAACGCCTGGGCCGCTAGCCTAAGCCATGCCTAATCATGGTGGAAACTTGAAGCATCACCATAATGAGCTATATGTGAAGCATCCTCAATAAAAAGCTGTGCACATAATAAATAAAAAGATCGCTGAGATGCTCATTGTCTGCTTGCCTTGTCATTTTGGTTACGGGATAGCTCATGTACCATGTGTACCCCGTTGGCGGTTCTCTATGATACGCATGTACTTACTATGACAAGAAATTACAGGTGACTGAAATTGAGTAGCATGAGGTGTGGCCCTCGTATTCAAGGGACATGAAATTGCCAACTTATACTTTGTCAAGCATATACTCCATAGTTTGTTCACTTTAACCTTAATCAATTCAAGATGCTTATGATAGGGGCAATGAGGGCTAAAAGCTAACAAGTACCATAATTTATGAAAGATCTTTTTGAAAGTTGAAATCCCTGCTGATGGCGCCCACCACTTGTCGCGGGACTCTTCGTTGGAAACCCCAAGAGCAAGGTATGAAGAAGCACAACAGCAAGTTTTCCCTTAGTAATAAACCGAGGTTATCGAACTAGTAGGAGGAAGGAAACGTCACATAGGTGTTGCTGGCAACATGGAGACCTGCACAACACAAACTCAAGACTTTGCCCCAACAAATCAGTGAGGTTGTCAAGCTCAGCGGTTTGCTGTAACAAAGGATTAAACGTATGGTGTGGAAGGTAATGGTTTGCAGCAAGTAAACAAGTAAAAGTGGAAGATGTATCAATGGTAAAGATTGGACCGGGGTCCATTGTTCACTAGAGGTGCTCTACTTAGATAAACAACATGGCATGAAGGGTAAACAAATTACAGTAGGGCAATTGACAAGAACTGAGCAAGGCATAACAATGCAATTACTAGTCAGAAAGATCCTATGAGATTCGATTGGGCAATACAACAAGATACATAGACCGCCATCCAACTGCATCTATGACTAGAAGTCCACCTTCAGGTTATCATCTGAACCCCCTCCAGTATTATGTTGCAAGCAACAGACAACTGCTTTAAGCAAAGTGTGTAAGGTAAATAGTCCACATGTTCCATGAACAAGAGACCGTTGTTTTCTCCCTAGTAGCAACAACACATCTACAGCCGAAGAGATTTCTGTCACTTCCCTTGGAAACTAGAGGCATGAACCCACTATCTAGCATAAATACCCCCTCTTGGAGTCACTAGCAACTACTTGGCCAAGATAGCTACCAACAATGGAGAGCATGCAAGATCACAAACAACACAGACATGATATAATCCTAAAGACAAAACCATTAATCAAACCAACGTAATAATCTCAATATCCATCGGATCCCCGCAAACACAACATGCATGATTACAAATAGATTAGATCTTGATCATGAACGGAGCTCACAAGCTCTATACATGAAAGCACAAAGGAAGAGATACAATCATCTAGCTACTACATGGACCCATAGTCCAAGGTGGAACTACTCACGCATCATACCGGAGAGAAGGCCTCCGGGATGATCTCCCCTCCGGCAGGGTGCCGGGAAGAACTTCAGATCCCCTCGATCTAGGGATGATGGTGGCGGTGGCTACAAACGGTTTCGTGGATATTTGATCGGGTTCTCAGGGTTTCTGCATCGGGGGCTTCTTATAGGCGAAGGGGGAGGCTGAGGCGGCGGCCAGAGGGGGCAAACCCTACCCAGGCGCGGGGTAGGGCCCACCCGCTCCTAGGGGGGTTTAGCCGCCCCGGCACGCTTCCTCGTCTCCCCTCTGGACTTCTTGTTCCCCACGGGAAGTAATTGACTTTGACATTTGTCCCGTCCAATTCCGAGAATATTTCTTTACTAACTTTTCTGAAACCAAAAACAACAGAAAACAGGCATCTGACACTGTTGCAACTTGTTAATAGGTTAGTACCAAAAAACATGTAAAAATCACCTCAAAGTGTAGACAAGTAAAGCAAATTAGATAATAAACAAACATGGAGCATCAAAAATTATAGATACGTTTCCGACGTATCACCTGCTTCCCTTTATGAAGGGCCTTTCTTCCATTATTATGTTGAGTCTCCACCTTTTACCTTTAGGCACCATTAAGAGAGCATAGTTTCCATTCTTAGTTCTATGTGCAGTGTCCCAAAACTTATTGATTGATGCATATTGTGATATTACTTGTTCTTGTGCTATTTGTATCTAGTCACTCTTATGAACTTTGAAGGTGTCCTATGCATCTATTTGCTACTCTATGAGGGACACTACTAGGAAAATGGCTATAGGTAATCAGCACATCTGTGGCTCACATGGTTGAAGTGCCCCACGGATAAAACAGGTGTGGCTCACCTATGAGCAGTTCCCTACTAGTAACTAGAACAACCGTGGCGTATATGGTCATAGTGCGCCACAGATATGTGTGGTCCAGGGTCCTGCTGGCCACACGCCAGATACCCGTAGCGCACATAGGGTAGGTGCGCTACGCTTGTTAGTGTTAACCGTGGCACACGTGGGGGGTGCGCTACGCCTAAGCGCATGCCCCTCTGCTCTGTAAAACGGGCAGACACATCTGTGGCGCACTATGACATGTGCGCCACGGATGTTATTATTCCTTGTGGCGCACTGGGGCCACGTGCGCCACGGATGTGGCGAGCCTTTTTTTGGCAGCTCCACTTTGTGCACATGTGTGATCATCCACCACCCCACACTTCACTTTCCCCTTCTTCTTCCTCCTTAGATCTAGTCGGGATCCTTCTCCTTCCCACCTCAATTTCTCCACTCATTCACCATTTTTAGCATGTAGAACTTGCCTTGGATGTTACATACATAATAGAGGAAGCTCTACGGTCTCTCATCTCCTTCTCCGGTCTCGCGCGCACCTCTCCTTTCCATCTTCTCGCGATCGGTCTCTCATCTCGGTAAGTTGTCCATGTAAGGATGTGTTCATGTGTATATGGATGATATGCTCATATGTATGTAGATGATCGATGCTCATGATGTGTGTATGGAGAGGATCGATGGTCATGTGTGTGTATATGGAGAGTATCGATGATGCTCATGCATGTGTGTATGGAGAGGATAATGATATGTTCATGTGTTATGGATCGGTCTCTCTCTCTCTCTTGTGTTTGTATGTGAACAAGTTGCCATTTGTTTTGCCAAAATGTTGATTCATTTCCATTTTGGCAAGACTTTGGCATTTCGCAAAGGTCCTAATTTTAGGATAGGTCATGCCGAAATTTTCTATCGACCATTACATGCATGCATTGATTATGTGGTTCTAATAGACTTCTAATTGTACCGTGTACACAGTGCAGGCAAAAATGGTGCTCATAATGAGTGAAGACATTGTGGCTAGATTTTTGAAATGTGCGACGGCCGACATGATACGAAATAACAAGACGGAGATAAGATGTCCGTGCAGAAGATGCAAACTCCACTGGGTGATTGACCCAGATTCCAGGAATCTGTAGGCGCACCTGCTTCGCCATAGTTTCATGGATGGATACACTCGTTGGATAAGCGATGACGAAGACGATGGAGATGGTGAAGGTGGGCAACATGACGATGATCATCATCACGGCGAGAATGGGCGAGATGATGAAGAGTCTCCTGGAGATGGTGAAGGTGCAGAAGCAGACCGGGATGATGATGATCTAGATGCCGGAGGAGCAGACAACGATGGAACAACGTCAGACTGGGTGCGGGACCCTTATGTGCAAGAGCTGCTTCTCAAGCAGACGAGTAACACCAGGGCTACCGCTAGAGAGAAAGCCAAGCTTGCGCAACTTGAGAAAGACGCGGTTACTCCATTGTATGAAGGATGCAGGCCCGATGATACCCGGTTGAATGTAACGCTCAAGGCTATGGAGATGAAGGCAAAACACAAATTGAGCGACGCAAGCTTCGACGATATGATGGCATTCTGGCATGATCGTCTCCCGGAGGGGAACACATGTCCAACTAGTATCGAGGACGCCAAGAAAATCTCTTGTCCTCTCGATCTACCGCATGTTAGATATCACGTATGCATCAATAATTGCATCATTTATCGGGGCGAGGACACGGAGAAAACCACATGTCCGGTGTGCGGCGTGAGTCGATACAAGAAAGGGAAGAAAGCACCTCGAAAAGTGGTATGGTACTTTCCTATCACTCCTTGTCTGCAGCGCTATTTCGCGGACCCTAAGGAAGCGAAGCTCATGCGATGGCATGCAGAAAGGAAGAAGCCAGGAGATGACGATGATGACCCCAAAAAGGATGAGCTGCTGACGCACCCTTCAGATGCTAGCCAGTGGAAAGCATTGGACCTCGAATTCCCAGAATTCGGTGGAGATTCGAGGAACATCAGGCTTGGTGCGAGCACCGATGGACTCAATCTATTCGGTAGCCAGAGCAGCACGCACAACACTTGGCCCGTGTTTGTATGGATGTACAACCTCCCTCCATGGTTGTGCATGAAGAAGAAGTACATACAAATGAGTATGCTAATTTAAGGGCCGAAACAACCTGGTACCGACATCAATCTGTATCTCGGGCTATTGAAAGAGGAGCTAGCCACGTTATGGGAATCTAGAGCCAATACTTACGACACCGTCGCACAAGATTATTTCACTATGAGAGCCGCGTTGGTCACTACGGTGCAAGACTATCCAGGTTGCGGGTATATCTCGGGACAGGTTATCCAAGGATTCTGCGCATGCGTTAGGTGCATGGATAACACAAGCTATCTCCAACTAGAGAAAGATCCAGGGTCTTCGAAAACCGTGTTCATGGCACACCGGAGGTGGCTCGGCAAGAATGATCCACGGAGAAAACGTGGAGACCTGTTCGATGGCAAATCCGAGACCCGAGGAATCCCAGAGCATAGGAGCAGCGAAGAAGTGGAAGAGTTGCTCAAAAACTGGAAAGATTGTCCTAAGCCTGGAAAGAAGCAAAAGAGGCAGCAAGACAAGCCGCCGATGAAGGTATGGAAAACAAGGTTTGTTTTCTGGGAGTTGCCATACTGGAAGTTTCTCCGCACGCCTCATAGCCTCGACATCATGCGTATCACAAAAAACGTGTGCGAGAGTCTGGTCGCCACCATAATCAACATGCTAGATTGGACGAAAGATGGTCCGAAAGCAAGGCACGACCTGATATTCATGGGTATCCGGAAGGAGCTTCACGGAGGATGCACTACTCCTGGTGATCAGGAATATGATGATGATAATGAGTCGGAGACGACACAAGGTCGTCGGAAGGGTAAAAAGTTCAAGAAGAACGAATATTACTGCCCTCCTTCTTGCTTCACTCTAACCAGGATGAGATCAAACAGTTTTTCAAGTGCCTTCTAGGAGTCAAATTTCCTTACGGCTACGCGGGCAAGATAAGCAGATACCTAGACGAGGCGAAGCAGAGGTTCAGTGGCATGAAGTCTCACGACTGTGCCGTGTTAATGACGCAGGTACTTCTGGTTGCACTAAGATGGATAATGGACGAGCACGTTCGTGAAACGTTATTTGGCATCTGCAAGTTTTTCGACGTCATCTCTAGGAAGTCGATTGGCTTGAATCAGCTCGGGAGGCCACAGGAGGAGATCGTGGTGATACTATGCGAGCTTGAGGTCTACTTCCCACCCGCATTCTTCGACATTATGGTGCATCTGCTGGTCCATGCCGTGGAGGACATCGTCCAACTCGGGCCGATGTTCCTCCGCAGCATGATGGCGTTCGAAAGGATGAACGGACACATCAAAGGATACGTTCGCAACAGGTCCCGTCCAGATGGAAGCATAGCCAAGGGCTTTCTGGCCGAAGAGTGCATCTCTTTCTGCATGAATTATCTAGACATCGAGAACCCTATCGGTCTTCCCGTCAACAGGCACCTTGGCAAGATCGACGGATCTGGTCACCGAGAGGGTCATCGCATACTGCATGCAGACTTCGATTTTTGACGCGCATACTTTGATCGAGCAAACCTCGTCGCGCTACAACATTTAGAATTGGTCGATCCTTGGGTACAGAAGCACAAAAGGTTAATCGAGAAGAAGTATAGTGACCGGGGCATACAGAGGACGCAGGGATAAATAATCAAAGAGCACAACTCAGATTTCAGACGCTCCTTGATAATCCCCCGTGATCGCATTCTTCTGACACGGAAAATATCATATTCACCTTGTCACAGGGACCGATGCAAAACCTGGTGACCTATCAGGCGTATGATATCAACGGCTACACATTCTACACGGAGGAAAAGGACAACAAGTGTGATTATCAGAACTCGGGCGTAACGTCGGAATTCTACACCGATGACAACGTGAAGGAAAGATTCTAAAGAAGAATCGAGGAGATCTGGGAGCTCGACTACTGTGGAGAAAAGGTGCCGATGTTCCGTGTCAGATGGACAAAGAGCGTCGAAAGAGAAGACCAGTATTTCACAACCATGGTTATATCCGAAGCAGCCAAATCCAAGGCCGCCGGTGCGAACGTGGCCGTGAAAAATGAACCGTGGGTACTGGCTACCAAAGTGGACCAATGTTTTTTCATTACCGACCCGACAAAGCCTAGCCGTGTTGTCGTGAGGAGAGGAAAAAGAAACATCATCGGAATGGATGGAGTCGCCAACGAGCAAAACTTCGACCAGTACGGCGATCCAAAGATTGAAGATGACGACTACGATGCAGCAACATACATCACAAGAAGAAAAAGGACAACCCTACCCAAAAAAGGTAGCCCGTTCGAAATAAGAAACATTAAAGTGCCGGGGCTAAATTATTCAACCGCGACAAAGAAGGGAAAAAAGATTGTAAAACGCTAGCTCAAAAAATATTGTAAAACGCATGGTCGAAAAAGATTGTAATATTCATGGACAAATTATTATGAAATTTAGTTATACTTTGAATCATATTTGTACCACTTTTATGACATATATTATCACTTTTGGGCATTTTTGGAATATTTAAAAGTATTTTAAAAACAAAACAAAACTTCTATGGCATATATGACCACTTTTGGGCATTTTTTGAACATTTAAAAGTATTTTTGAAATAAAAACAAAAAAGTGGGCACCAGGATTCGAACCTGGGTGCTCATAGGTTTAGAATAGAGCTAAGGGCGGAACCAGTGGGATAAGACAGTGCTAGTGTTAACTAGTGGGGTGGCCGCCCTCTTATCTGATAGTCCAACCCACTTAGGCGTAGTGCACCCTGGCCAAGTGCATTGCGGTTACCCGTAGCGCACTTGGCCAGGGTGCGCTACGCCTAAGTGGGTTGGACTAGTCAACCGCGCCACGTCCGCCTCTCTCATCCCCATCTCAGACACCACATCGAGCCCCGCCGCGCTGCGCTCTTGATCCGCCGCGGCGCTCTCGATCCGCCACCAATGTGCTCTCGAGGAGGAGGAGGCCCGCGCCGCTTGTGGAGGAGGAGGCTCGCGGCGCTTGTGGAGGAGGAGGAGGCCCGTGCCGCTTGTGGAGGAGGAGGAGGCATGCGCCGCTTGTGGAGGAGGAGGAGGCCCGTGTCGCCGCCGATCCGTGGAGGAGGAGGCCGCCGCTGCTCGAGGCTGAGGAGGAGGCCGCCGCCTCGCCACTCGCTCGTCGTCGTCCTCGTCTCATAGGAGGTGAGCCTTCTCCCCTCTCTCCCTCTCTCCCTGCCCACACGGTACTGCTGCTCCGAACAACTCTCTTGCGTTCCATTTTTTTCTCTCAAGGAGCAATATTCCAGGAGCAAATTTAGCTAGCTAGGGTTAGCAAATTTAGCTAGCTAGGGTTAGCAAATTTAGCTAGGGTTAGGGTTAGCAAATTTAGCTAGCTAGGGTTAGCAAATTTAGCTTGTTAAATATCACCCTAAAGACTTTTATGTAGTAGTAGAATTTCATGTGACGATGTGAAAGAAACAACATTGTAGAGGCAGCAGTAGCTCCTGATAATCAGTAGTTCATGTTTGTCATCCCAACTATATTACATGTAGACGAATCTAGTTACAATTTCGTGGAAGATTTCAGGTAGAACTACTAGTACATGAGGATATGCATAAAGTGTTGTGTCACTGCAGGTGGGTCAACCAAGATATGCAGACCATCTGAGAGACTTTGAATTCTTGAGTTATTATTCTTTCATCTTTATTTTACTTTCTTAGTAAAAAAAGTTAGTTTTCTTGAAGGAAAACTGAAATACTGTTGGCCTTGGATTGGAATGGACCATGTGAGCCTGAAATTCCCATGTACTGATGCAAAGTGCAAAGCTTTACAGCTTTTCTACAAATCTGCAGTTGCGCCTCCTCATCCCCTCTGTCGATTTTCCTTCCTGTCCTGATGAGTTATGATGAAAAGTTCGATGACCAAACGACCTTGCTTCCTACCTGTTCCTACTGCAAGATCAGCTCACTCATCTGAGTTGGTGTAAATATAGATAAGGTTCTCCTTTTGTGCATGCCAATTGCCAAAGGAGGACAAAATAAAAGTTTCAACAATTTTTATTAAATGAGTCTATGTACAGTCTATGTACAAGAAGCTAGCTAGGGTTAGCAAATTTAGCTTGTTAAAATTATTTATAAATGACATGGGGGATTCTACGAGAATCACCAAGAATCAATAGGCTTCATGATTACATATATAAAGTTTTCTCAGATATTGCAGGTTTTCCATCCCAATGTGTGTTCAGTAACTTTTTTAGTACTGATCCTGATGAAACAATGTGATGCTGATGAAATTTAGTTATGCTGTATATACTGATCTCAGTAACTTTTTTAGTACTTTTTTAGTACTGATCCTGATGAAATTTAGTTATGCTGTATATACTGATGAAACAATGTGTATATACTGATGAAATGCTCCTGCTGAAATCCTAGTTATGCTGTATGGTTTTAGTACTGATCCTGGTGATGGTCTAGTAGTACTGATCTGTGGTGATATAATTGTGGCACTTGAAATTGTGCTTGTGCTTGTATATGAAGCACTTTATTATGTTGTGTATGCAGGTTCTTGTATGAGATGAGTCCCGATTTTTGCCGGAATGTTGATTAACTTCCGTTTCGGCAGAAATCGGACACTCCTAGTTTAAGAAAATTAGCAAAGGTCATGCCAGATTTTTCCATGCATTTAACCAATTATTTGTTTTTTATTAGTGCAAAGATGTGTGACAACGACGAGGCTGGATGTTCTAAGCGCATCAGCGCTGAAGGAGAACTCAGACCTCCGAATAAACAATTGACATTCTGGGAGGCGGCCCGGCGGCTAGAAGACGATGAAGAATACCATCCTTCGGAGAGCGAGGATGATGAGATGGAAGACGCGGAGGAAGAAGTCGAAGGAACGGCGGGTGATGAAACCATTGATGGCGGCGAGGGCACAGGGAGTGGTAGCAATCCTCCTAAGAAGAAGAAGAAGCCGAAGGAACGGCGCCCGAACACGGGCGGCACCGTCAGGGAGGAAATTACCGAAGTGAGACCATCAGGGGTTCCTTTGGAGCCCGCCCTTATCGTCAAAGGGTACGGTGGGCAAGTGGCGGCGATCACCCGGACAACCATCTCGATCAACACCGAGAATCTCCGGCATAAAGATAATGGCCACTTGCACACACTCCTCTTCGAGAAGCTGCACGCAAGATACAAGTTCCTCGCTAAGTATCAGAACACAAATTATAATGGGAACGAAGTAACAAATCCGCCCTCACAAAGATGAGAACCACCCTGGCCAGCTGGAGAACCCGGATAAAGAAGAAGATCTATAAAGAAGGCAAAAGTCTCGAGCAGATCCAGAAGATTGACTCGCGGATCACCGAAGATCAGTTCTGGGAGTTCAAGGAGAGGTGTGAATCCGAAAGAGCCTTGTCCAATAGTAATCGGGGAAAGGTGCTGCAGGCGATGAATATAGGTCATCACCATCTCGAGTCTGGTGGATACAGAACCGTGAAGGCCAAATGGAATAAGGAGGACGAAGAGTATAGATCCAAGGGGATAGAAAACCCCTTTACGAAATTCGAACCCGGGCAGGTTCGAAACTTCATCAGGGCCCGTTACCATGTGGAACCAAAAATCAAACAACTCACCGCGGATATTGCGGTGAAGGAATTCGAGGAAATTGTGGTAAGGAATATAATTACCGCGGATCAACTCGATTACATTCTAATCGATGATCTAAACGATTCACGGTTACTTCTTCTGCAAGAGGAGGAAATTGTTGCTAGTCATGGATCCCAGGGTTCCTCATCCCAGGGGTCGATGGCGGCCACCCGGTGGGATAACCCTTTTAACAGGGCGATGAACCGGGCCAAGAAAATAGAGTCGGTTACGAAGAAGTCATCGTCGGCTGGCCGGCCTCGGGGGTAAGAATTGGGTGGATCATTTTGGTCCACCGCCGAGGACGCATGTGGCGCCGTCGGGAAGGAGCGAGGAGGAAAACCGCGAGGTTCAAGAACTTAAGGAACAAGTGGCGCGGTGTTGGAATTATGCCTTAGAGGCAATAATAAAGATGTTATTATTATAATTCTTGTTCATGATAAAGTTTATATTCCATGCTAGAATTGTATTAAGCGGAAACTTTAATACTTGTGTGGTTTATGAACAACACCGTGTCCCTAGTATGCCTCTATGGACTAGCTCATTGATTAATGATGGTTAAGGTTTCCTAACCATAGACATGAGTTGTCGATTAATAATGAGATCATATCATTGGGAGAATGATATGATGGACAGACCCAAACTAAGCGGAGCAATTAGATCGTGTCATTGTGTTCATCTTTGCGAAGCTTTTCTTATGTCAAATATTGTATTCCTTAGACCATGAGATAATACAACTCCCTGGTATCGGAAGAAAGCTTTAAGGTCATCAAACGTCATCCTATGAGAGGGTGATCATAAAGGTGTCTCCCAGGTGATCGGAAAGTACCTGTTGGGTTGTATGTATCGAGATGGGATTTGTCCCTCCCAAGTCGGAGAGATATACTTCGGGCCCACTCGGTAATCGATATCAACACCGCTTGCAAGCATGTGATTAAGGATTTACTCACAAAGTGATATCAGATTATGGAACGAGTAAAGTACTTGCTGTGAACGAGATTGAACTAGGTATGACGGTACCGACGATCAAATCTCGGGCAAGTAAAATATCGCGAGACGAAGGGAATATATATGGGATTGATTGAATCCTGGCATCGTGGTTCATCGGATATGATCATCTATGAATGTGTAGGAGTCAATATGGGTTTCCAGACCCCGCTGTTGATTATTGATAGAAGATCATGTCTGCATGTTCTCGAACCCGAAGGGTCACACACTTAACATGTCTCGACGCTATGATAGATTGGATAATTGGTTTGTGAGTTTTTGTTCGGAGTCTCGGATGGGATCCAGGACATCACGAGAGGTTCCGGAATGGTCCGGAGAATAAGATTCATATAAGGCAATGCAGTTTTTGGAGTTCAGAATTGTTTCGGGTTAATCGGTATTGTACCGGAAGCTTCTAGAACCTTCCGAAGGGGGACCAACGTGGCCCCACCTGCCGGGAGGGGGCATGGGCCTATGAGGGAGTGCCCTAGCCGCATTAGTCCAGGGGCATAAGGCCCCATAGGGCCTAGCCGGCCAACCTAGGGCAAAACCCTAGGGAAGCTTCTAGAAGGGGGGAACTTGCCCCCCACTCCTCCCTCCTTGGCCGCCGGCCCTAGGGCTTGGGGGAGGGGCAAGGGCTGGCCGCCCACCCCTCTATATAAAGAGGGCTGGGGGCGCACCCCCTCCCACACCTCCTCCTCAAGCCCTAGCCGCCTTGCTGCCCTCCTCTCTATCTCTCTCCCTCCCGACTGCACGTAGACGAAGCCCTGCTGCAGAAACTCTCCACCACTTGCACCGAGCCATCGTGTTGTAGATCCAATCCATCTCTCCACCATACTTGCTGGACCGAGGAAGGAGGAGACGTTGAGGTGCTGCACGTGTGCATCTCTCGGAGGCATCGCCACTTGCGGTGTTAGATCAGATCGGATCAAGGAGGAGAAGCGAGTACGACTACATCACCCATGTTCCGACGAACGTTCCGCTGTGCGAATCTTCAAGGATATAAAGATCTCATCTATTCCCCCTCGTTGTTTGCATCTCCTAGATTAGATCTTGGCTTTCCTGTTCGCATCCGTAGAATTTTTTGATTTATTATGCTGCGAAACCCTTCACGCGGATCCCGCAGATCGTCCAAGACAACCTGGCAATCACCCTCACGTCCTTCCTGCCTACCTTGGTGGAGTCAATAGCGAACTGGAGTGCAGGTGGTCGAGTAGGGCCGTGCCCGATTCCAAGCATGGTCAGCAGCCACTCGAACAACACAGCGCCGACGAATCAGGCGAACTACGTGTTCGTGACTTCGCCCGCTAGCACCGTGGCGCCGCAAGTGTTGGTGACTCCCCCTACCATCACCGCGGCGCCGGACATGTTGGTGCCCCCTGCCATCGTCGCGGCGGCATCGGAGCTCCAAGCACCCGGTAGGGAGAATACACCGACGGCCAGCACCGCGCCATCAAGCAGCCCTTCCGTCTCTTGCACGCCCGTCGCCGTATGCGGTGCCTCGACATTAGCCGATCTCGACGCCATCACGGTAAACAAATTGCTTTAGCGCCTTTCACGCCATCTATTACTCTTATGGCATCTTTGACAACGCCCTACATGTTTTCCGCAGACAGATGTTCCTTGCACTCTCTTATGCTACGTGAACAACGAGCTGAGGGATGTTGCCAAGGGTACCATCGTTCAACACTTGCAGCGCACGTTCCACTCAAGGCCGATGCCAGATAGCGTGCATAGGGTTAAAATTAGTCGGGTGCTAAGGGGCTGCGACGACCTGGAACCTCCCATTCAACCTCCAGGAGCGGACGAAGAAGAGCCGGCTATCCTCAGAAGTTGCTTCGGCTTATTCTTGCAATGGCCAAAGAGCATAATCCGTTTGGGGACAGCGGGGGCCATCACGCCACAGACAACAGCACCGCCTGTCGTGCCAGCGACAAGCGGTGGCAAGGCCCCCTTATCGCCCTCGCCGTCACCTCCACGCGGTGGGTCGGATGATCATGTTAATGATATGCACATGGCGCAGGATCCGGCCGAGGACGACGAAGACTGGAATGATCACTTCTTCAACACTCAGTTTAGCAACGAAGACCTAGCTGGTGGCCCCACAGAGAAAGCCACTATCACCAAGCGTCTGTTTGGTTCTCAGGAGACGCCTCCAGCTTGCGCCTTTACAGAGCCAGCTGATACAACCAACCGGCCCTTTATTCTAAGCCCTGACACACTACATAGGGCGGCCGGTGCTCAGATTGCGGTGCTTGCCCGCTCTCCAAAAGGAAAAAAGGGCAGGAAAAGAAAATCTAGCAGCTCGAGCTAGACGGTGGCGTCAACTACGAATCTGATCAGGTTTCGGGACAGGCCACCAAGACCCGAGGGTATTATGTGGAGGATTCATGTGGCGGGTGAGCCTATGCTACCTAAGAATTGGTGGAGGCTCGCCAGTTCGGAACTGCAGAGTGTGCATGATGGCGTGCTGACGATAAAGAGACGCCTTCTATCGGAGAAAGATCCCTCGCACCCGGTATTCGTGGTTAAGGTGCCACCAGGCTTGGGCTTCGTCGACAATGCCCCTGCGGATCTGTTCTTCCTGTGGTTCGACGACATCTTCAATATGTTCCACCTATACCCGCTGCACTATACCATGGTCCGCCTGTTTTATCTCAGCCTGGCCATGCAGATCATTAGAGAGAACACATAGGGCATCGCTATAGTGGACCCCTACTACATGCGTGACGGTTGCTTGGGTTCCCCCGCTGAACGACGTATCGTGGCCTCGTACCTAAAAAAATCCTCGTGGCGAACAAGACAAAGGAATACATTCTCGTGCCTTACTTTCCCGAGTAAGTCGTTATTCACTCGCCACTGTCAATTGGCTTTATTAGATTATCATCATTCTTTTTAAAACACATTCCATTTGAATTTTTTGCGCAGAGATGAACACTGCACGCTCATCTCCTTATCGCCGAAGCATTCCCACGCCACGTATTTCGACTCGGGGAGTCTAGAAAAGAAGAAAAACTACGACAAGATCAAGTAAGTTCTGGATGATGCTCTCACTGGATATGCCTCGACGGAAGGCACCACCTTCGTGCGTATGAAGGTCAAGTTCGGCAGGCATGTCTTCAACCACGTAACGGAGTTCCCGTGCATGAAGCAGCCGGAGAATAGTAAGAAGGAAGCCTACTACACACTCCATCACATGAGGGCGTTCCTACTTGACCGGCAGAATTCTACGCTGCCAGATCATCTCAAACAGTGGGCCGAAGCAAAGGCCAAGATCACTGATTCAGATATTAGACAAGAGATGTATCACATCCAGCAGCAGTTTGGGGCAATCATCTTTCGTGATGTCATGACTTCGGGGGGGGGGATCTTCTACGGAGGAAATATCCCGAATAACCGTGACATAGAAGATCGCCTAGAGATGCGGGGTGACTATAGAAATTTCATGACGAGACAAGGCGTCCTCCCGTTCCCTAAGCCGAGCCAGAAAGCTTGATGTTGGCCTAGTTGTAGTTACAAACTATAGATGACCTTTGTGTGTATGTGGACAAGTGTACATGCTACTATACTTATCTTATTAGGTTTATGAATCATCGCTTACTTCTTTTGCTTATTATTATTATATATCAATCAATGCTTGGTTTTTTTGCTTACTCTTTGGTCCTTTGCTCATTTTGGTCCTTCTTTTTTTCCCTTACTTTATTAGTCTTTTTTCGAGAATAATGTTGATGATTGAAATGTCATGGCACAATATATATGTGAATGTGCTACGACGGGATTGTGAGCCTTGTGATATGTCCAGGTGTTGTGCATCCTACTTGGCTCACAGTTCCATCGTAGCATATTCCTGTGTCCAACGACCTATGTATATATATGAGGCATTCTTTTTGATTTACTTTGGTCTTTTTCGAGAATAATATCGATGATTGAAATGTCGTGGCACACTATATATGTGAATGTGTTGTGATGAGATTGTAAGCCTTGTGTTATGCACAGGTCCAGATGTTGTGCATCCTACTTGGCTTACGGTTCCATCATAGCATATTCCTGTGTCCAACGACCTAGCTAGTTATATATGAGGCATTCTTTTCGAGTTACTTTGGTCTTTTTTTGAGAATAATGCCGATGATTGAAATGTCATGGCACACTATATATGTGAATGTGCTGCGATGGAATTGTCCGCCTTGTGTTATGCACAGGTCCAGGTGTTGTGCATCCTACTTGGCGGACAGTTCCATCATAGCATATTCCTGTGTCGAACAACCTAGTTATATATGAGGCATGCTTTTTGAGTTTGGTCTTTTTGATTTAGGAGTACTTTCTATAAGTGTATCTTCATATGCAACTTTAATTATATATGTTTTTTTCAATCATCGATTAATTATTATTGTCAACTTGTAGATGACGTGGTACGTCGTGTACAAGGGACGGGTTCCCAGAGTCTACGATGATTGGGAAGACTGCCGGAGACAGGTGCACCGTTTCAGCGGCAATAGCTATAAAGGGTACAACACTATGGCGGAGGCGGAAGCTAGATACACGCGCTATCTAGCGGGAGTTAGGATGAGGAACCGGATGAAGACCTACACCTTCGTCGCGCTGATCATGCTTATCTTCTTTGGTTGTTTATCCCGCGTTTGTGTCTAGCTAGTTTAGATGTCTAGGCGAGCTTCCGAGCTCTAACTTGTTCGATCGACACATGTATTCGCATGTGTCACCAACTACTTTGTAACTTGATCGAAACAATGTATAACTTATGTATTCATGTATGAGACTTATCTATATGTATTTGTTTCAATCTTGTTTTGCGAATTGTGTATATATATATAACTGTATATCTTATATCTGTGTGTATATCTCCCTATAATATTGTATATAATATGTATTGTATATCATCTGGCCCTGAAATTAAAAAAAAGACACCTGTGGCGCACATGACACAACTTCTGTGGTGCACAGTGTCTAAAGCGCACATGCGCAGGCTAGTGGCGCACTAATAGATGCGCCACAGAAGATAAGTCTTGTAGCGCACCTGGATAGGTATCCGTGGCGCACTGGCATGTGCGCCACGCCTATCTCTGCACATGCGTGGCGCACCAGGCAGTGCGCCATGGCTATGAGATAGCCACAGCGCAAGCCTAGTGGCGCACAGCAGTGCGCCATGGATGGCTTTTCCACGTGCGCCACTAACGAGTGTTTTCCTAGTAGTGGGACAAGCTTATTGCCACCATGCTATGTTTTCTGTATGTGAAACAAACAAACGTTTTTCAATGCATGTTATTCATGACCTTTCTTTGTAGCCTTTCATGTTGCATGTGTAGTTACTTTGTCTTATTGTTAGAACTCTATCTTTCATGCACATGTTTAGAGTTCTTTGATCCCAGCTTTTAATGCTTGTAAATGGTTTGATCTTTATTGTGAAGGTGCATGTCACCTCAAAAATTATTCTTTTATCACTTACTTACTCGAAGACGAGCAGGAGTTAAGCTTGGGGATGCTTGATACGTCGGAAACGTATCTATAATTTTGGATGTTCCATGCTTGTTTAGTATCTACTTTGATTTGCTTTGGCTACACTTTGAGGTGTTTTTTATATGTTTTCTGGAACTAACCTGTTAAAAAGTTGCCACAGTGCCAGTTGCCTGTTTTCTTCTATTTTTGGTTTCAGAAAGGCAGAAAATCAATATTCTCGGAATTGGACGGGACAAAAGCCAAAATCAATATTTTACCGTGGGTAACACGGAGTCCAGAGTAGAGATGGAGGGGCGCCACAGGGCAGCCAGACCCCCTAGTCGCAGGCCCACCCTGTGCCGTGCCTGGGCAGGGTGCCCCCCTGGCCGCCTCCTAGCCTTGCCTTTTCGCCTATAAAAAGCCCTCGATGCAGAAACCTAGGCACCTGATCAAAACTCCACGAAACCGTCTGTAGCCGCCGCCACCATCGTCCCTAGATCGGGGGAATCTAAAGTTCTTCCCGGCACCCTACCGGAGGGGAGATCATCCCGGAGGCCTTCTTCTCCGGTATGAAGCGTGAGTCGTTCCACCTTGGACTACGGGTCCATATAGTAGTTAGATGGTTGTATCTCCTCCTTATGATTTCATGTATAGATCTTGTGAGCTCCGTTCATGATCAAGATCTAATCTATTTGTAATCATGCATGTTGTGTTTGCGGGGATCCGATGGATATTGAGATTACTATGTCAGATTGATTAATGGTTTTGTCTATTTGATTCTATCATGTTTGTGTTGTTTGTGATCTTGCATGCTCTCCGTTGTTAGTAGCTATCTTGGACAAGTTTCTAGGGACTCCAAGAGGGGGTATTTATGCTCGATAGTAGGTTCATGCCTCTAGTTTCCAATGGAAGTGACAGAAATCTCTTCAGTTGTAGATGTGATGTTGTAGACAGTGGGTTCATGCCTCTAGTTTCCAAGGGAAGTGACAGAAATCTCTTCAGTTGGATGGCGGTCTATGTATATTGTTGTATTGCCCAATCGAATCTCATAGGATCTTTTTGTCTAGTATTGTATTGTTATGTCTTGCTCAGTTCCTATCAATTGTCCTGCTGTAATTTGTTTACCCTTCATGCCATGTTGTTTATCTAAGGAGAGCACCTCTAGTGAACTATGGACAACGGTCCAATCTTTACCATTGATACATCCTCCACTGTTACTGTTTACTTGCTGCAAACCATCATTACCTTCCACACCATACAGTTAATCCTTTGTTACAGCAACCAGTGAGATTGACAACCTCACTGTTAGTTGGGGAAAAGTCTTGAGTTTGTGTTGTGCAGGTTTCCATGTTGCTTGCAACACCTGTGTGACGTTTCCTTCCTCCTACTATTTCGATAACCTCGGTTTCTTACTGAGCGAAGACTTGTTGTTGTGCTGCTTCACACTTTGCTCTTGGGTTCCCAACAGGCTCCACATCAACTGAGCCATCAAGAGCTTAGCACTATAAGTCACTTTACTTTTAGTTATTTACTTTCATTGTAATAATTTTTGATTTGAGTTGCAAGACCATAACAATGGACAACACTCAACATTTAATCCAGCTTGAGGCAATAAGGAAAATGGGTTCACCCATGGACTCTTTTATAACTGTCAATAAAAGCATAAACCCTGATGGTATTGAGATCCATCCCTTATTATTTGAGTTACTTAATCTTAAGAAATTTGTACGAACCAATTAAGGGAGTCCATATGGACATTTACAATTCTTTGAAGATGTTTTTGGTTCCTTTATATTTGATGGTTGTGGCCATGATAAGGTTAAAATCCAGTTGTTTAAACAAACTCTCTCTAATGATGTTTGCAACTGGTATAGATCTTTTTGTGCAGAAGCACCAAGGACTTGGATGGAATTGATAACTAATTTCCTATCCAAATATTACTCAAAAAGCAAATCTTATATGATGAGAGGTATTATTATTAGTTTCAAAAATAATCTTGATGAGAGTTTATATGAAGGCTATCTAAGGTATAAAAGCTATCTAGACAATTGCCCCATCACCGTTTGCCTGATTGTTCAATCACTCATACTTTCTATGGAGAGCTTAATAATAAAAATAGAATGAACCTAGATATCGCTTATGATGGTAGTTTTCTATCTTATACCTATGATGAAGCCTCGAAATTAATAATGAAAATGAGGGAGCCAATAGAAAGTCTTAAAAATGAGGAGAGCAATATGGATAGTTCTTTTGAATATGCTTGTGTTAACGACTTTCTTGCAGATGAAAGGACTTGTGCGATGATTAAAACCCTCGGTATTAATTCTTATTCAGTAAAGCAAATTATTGAGAATTATGCAGTTTATAGGTACCTATAGAATGGGTACCATATGAACCCCCTAAAAAAGAAACGAGCAAGCAAGAACACATCATTGGTAGAATTTTCCTCTAAACCTATTCAAGTGAATATTAAGTAAAAGTGCAGAGAAGAAGAAAACATAAGGATAAGATCAAAGAAACCAGAGAAGAACCCTAATGCTACCAATGCAAATATTTTTATATTTAAGGATCTTATGGAAGCACGAACCGTGAAAATGAAGTGGTTATGCTAGACTTTGAAACCTCAGAATTCATCACAGGTAAGATACAAGGTAATGAAACTTCTAAACCTATGACTCCTATATATTGTGGATAAACTTTCTTTTACGGAATTTGTGAGCCGATGTCTACTATAAATATTATGCCTTCATCACTTTATGAGGAACTTCGCTACAATTTAAATAATCCAGATGTAGAACTGGTAGACACTACTATTAAATTGTCTAATAGAACTAATATAAAACTGGAAGATGTTATTCAAAATGTCTATGTCTTTATTGGATCACTCGTGTACCCTCTTGATTTTCATATTATTGATATGCCTCTAGATACTTTTTGTCCTATTCTTTTAGGCAAGCCTTTTGTCTCTATAACCAAAGCTCGAATTGATGATAATAAAAGGAGACTATTTCAATGATGTTTGGAGAATAGGAAATGACATTCCACTTCGCCAAACTAAAGAAGAGTCCATATGAAGTAGAAGATATCAAGGAAGGGAAAACAATTGTCGAGATAGCCGCAATTCATTTTAGCACCCCACAAGATGAATTGGAGAGGAGCTTAGTTAATTGGGGAGAGGCACTAGATGATGAGGATAGAGAAGACATGGATGCCTACCTTGACTCCATTCCAGAAGCACAAAATCCACATGACTATGAAGAACTGGTAAGAAAAGGAGACGAAGAACCTCCGCAAATTTAATTGAAACGACTTCTATACAATATGAGGTATGATTACCTTGACTCCATTTCAGAAGCACAAAATCCACATGACTATGAAGAACTGGTAAGAAAAGGAGACAAAGAACCTCCACAAATTTAATTGAAACAACTTCCAGACAATATGAGGTATGAATTTTAGATAATGAAAATAAATGTCTTGTTATTATTAGTAAAAATTTATCAGAAAATGAAACAAATAAACTTATTTCGGTTTTGATCAAACATCATGAAGCATTTGGGTATTAACTAAGTGACATTAAAGGAATAGATGCATCCACTGTGACACATAAGATTACCATGATTGAAGATGTTGTACCTGTAGTTGACACACAAAGAAGGCTTGATCCAAAAATGAAAGAATTAATAAGAAAAGAAGTTATATGCTTATTTGATGCTGGCATAATATATCCTATTTCTGATAGTAAATGGGTTAGCCTAACTCATTGCATACCAAGACATGGGGTCTTGATGGTGCCATGAATGAGGATGGCGAGCTAGTCCCTATTAGACCTATTGCTGGATATCGCATGTGCATCGATTTTAGAAAACTAAACCATGAGACACAGAAAAATCATAAACCTATACCGTTTATGGATAAATCATAAATCTAAATGTAGTTTAAATTCAATGTAATCCGTCTATATTAGTCCTTAATAAATGAAATTCACCCAAATTCGCCAAATTTTATTGAAATTTAGCCAAATGCAGAAACTCAACTGAAAACGCCAGAGGAATTCGCCGTTGCCGGACCAAAAACGAGTTTCGTTCGGCCTAAAGTGGGTCCGGATTTCAGCCTGAAAACAGACAACGAGTGAAGATGCTTTAAGCAGGTTTATAGAATCGTCTACTCAACTAGACAAAGTTTTTCTTTTACAGGAAACTCGGCTAGAGAAAGTTTCTCGAGTCGAAAATGAATCTAGCAGAACTATAGAATAGCTCGTCGAAACCGGAAGGATGAAGGCCGGGAGGCCCACGTCATCGTACTGTTGCCACGTCAATCACCCACGCCTTGTGGCCCAGGAACGAAATTTTCCATCTCGCACCAGAAAGCTCAGAAATCCCGCCCAGCTCCTTTTCCAGTTTTCCATTCCCCCGCGCGCTCCACCCCAAAATCTCAACCGTGCCAATCCGCGCTCCCCCCGCTCCACCAATAGGAAGCAACCATTCCATATCCAACGGCCTGGGCCATCCCATTCGCCCCTCACGCGGATCGCTCCCCAATCCAATGCCTCCCTCATCCCCCTCCAGTTCTATATATTCCCATCCGCTCGTCCCCTCCAAACCACCCAATTCAACGCAACACACAGAGCGAAAAATCCCCAATTCCTTCGTCTCCCGAGAAAGCAAGCGAGCGAGCAGCGGAGATGTCTGGGCGCGGCAAGGGCGGCAAGGGGCTGGGCAAGGGCGGCGCCAAGCGCCACCGGAAGGTGCTCCGCGACAACATCCAGGGCATCACCAAGCCGGCGATCCGGCGGCTGGCGCGGAGGGGCGGCGTGAAGCGCATCTCGGGTCTCATCTACGAGGAGACCCGCGGCGTGCTCAAGATCTTCCTCGAGAACGTCATCCGCGACGCCGTCACCTACACCGAGCACGCGCGCCGCAAGACCGTCACCGCCATGGACGTCGTCTACGCGCTCAAGCGCCAGGGCCGCACCCTCTACGGCTTCGGCGGCTAGGCTTTCCTTGTATGGTCTCGCTTGTTTACGGAGTGCCTGTCTGTCGTGTTGTTGTTGGTGGTAGTAGGTGTCAAGTGTTATGTTTCTGATGTAATCGTACCTTGTTGGAAGTGAAGTAAAAATCATGGTAGTTATCTTGTTTACAGAATGTCATGTTCTATCAATCTAGTGCCATCTTATGCCCAGCTTTATCTTGCAGCCATATTCCCCCTTTTTTTTTTGGCTAATTGCCTCCTGTTTCTAGTTCTTGCAGTTGTGGTCAGATTGCTTAAGTTCTCCGGCATCATCATACTGAAATTACGCTAGTCATCGGTGAAAAAAGAACAATGCAGCTGTCAGAATGTTCTCTGGCAGCATCATACCGAAATTACGCTAGGTACCTTCGAGAATTAACTAAATATAAGATCCCTGAACCAGTTGATTTATTTTCTTGCTCTGGCTTTTGTAGTTGCAGTCGCATGCCAGTATTTTTGTTCGTTTCAGAGCACTGAAATCAAGCTCCTCAGCGCTGATAGATACTAAAACTTCCTGTCAGATTGCTTCACTTGGCCGGCAGCCTCTCGTAGTCTTTGGTACTCCCTTAGTCTTGAAATAGATGTCTTAGTTTTTTTAAAATTTGGATGAATCTATATTCTAAATAGTGTCTAGATTCATCCAAATTTAGACAAATTTAAGACATCTATTTGGAGACGGAGGGAGTATATGACATGTGGAATCCATAATAGCCTAGACGGGCTCGCAGAAGCATCTGCCGTGCTCTGTCACCTGTATTTTGGTTCCAATGATGCTGCTATTTTCGCTGCCAACACTAGCAGGACTGTAAACCTTGTTTTGTTGAGTTTAGCGGAGTGTTCATTAGCCATATGTTTTTATTTTGTGCCAACACTGAAGGTTGCCTTCGGAAAGTAAAGATATGAACTGGCATGGTCAAACAAAACCTTGCACAGGGTCTTCAGATTTTGGATTGATATAAACAGATAAACACAACAAAAGCCTTCAAAATAATGCATGTTAACTTAACTGTACACCAAGCCAGTTTGAGGCACCAACGACATACACAGGCAGGTGGTAGCTTCACAAGAGAATGAAACACAAACCAACAACTCTTCTTCATGCAAGTAAGCACATGTACAGTGAGGTTTTAGTGAGGTTTCGGACAAACATCAACCCAGAAAAACTCTAGCGGAACATACTGACTGACTGCTAAACACTCTCACACAACCTTGGTCATGACCGCTCGACTGCAAGATAGGTATTACTCCAGTAACCAAACCACTCAAGGCATCACCTCAAATAATACACAAGCAGGTTCGCCGAGCAGCTCTATAGGAACTTGTGACCTGCATTGATCCGTCATTCATTTGACAAACACAGAACCTTGCAAGCCCAGCTAATGTTCACTCTTTGCCCTTGGTGAAGAACCGGCTGAAGCCCCGGTTCTGCTTGTCGGGCATCTGGTTAGCAATCGACGAAGATGACGAGGACCTAGATCTGTGCTTTGGCCGCTTGGAACTGTTTGTCGAGAGGAACGGACTTCCGTCCACATCGGAAGGGGCCATGTGTGTCTTGTATCCGTTGAGGGGAGATACATGCCCTGACTCCTGGTCTGTATCAAGCTGACCTGATGGTTTCTGGATATACTCGCCTTGGGTTGTTCCTGCAACATCTTGCAAGAAGTCTTCCATTCGTAGCCTGGTTGGTGAGGAACCTATCGACTCTGCTGGAGGACGCATAGCTTGCAGTTGACGACCAAGGATCAACATTGTCTCCTGGCACTCTGCAAGCTTCTCTGCCGCAGCCGCTATTTCCACCTCCTGCCATCAATTTTTAAAGAACATTATGTTTTAAGCCTTGAATTCCCCAAAATCACAAGATTTCAGCATTACAAATTTATAACCTATATTCTCAAATAATCCTGAAATGAGTTTATAATCTATATTCAGCGCTTGCTGCTTGATTCTGAGTAGGATATGATATAATGCCATGATGTACTGTGAATTCTATAACAGCATTTATAAGTCATCAACGATAGATGGACAGAAGTTACTGGGTTAGTGCCAATCATGAACAGGCATAATCTGGCAGTGAAACAAACATTAAAAGGCAATTGTCAAATAGAAATGCTGTGAATCTAAAACTCTATGCTAAAATGACACATTTTGATGCGTTTTTGGGAAGAAGAAATGTGCGCTAGTATTTACTAGTTATCATTAGTACCTGGTTTGTTTTGGTATCTTCAACCTCGTCCACATGCATTGAACTCCGCTCGTTCTCATATCTTCAGATTACAAAGTCAAAGTGAGAAGAAACCAAGCAGAGGCACATATACTAGCTATTCATAAGAAGATTTCAGTTTTACCTTTCCATCTTCTCCTCGAGATCTTTGTATCTGGATAAGTCATCCTGATGACTTTGTCTTTCATCACTGAGTTCAGCTGTTAAAACCTCTATTTTGGACTGCAACGCTTCTATTTCGCTTTCTAACTGAATTTTCCTTGATTCAAGTGACTTGTAGGATTCAACCATACACTTCAATTGTGTCTCAGCCAAGCTGTTTGAATTCTCACTGGCAGACAACTTGGAGGTAAGCTCTTCCAGATTTTTCTCCATCTCACCAAATTTACACTTTGTATCTTCGATCATTTTGCTGCACCTTGCTAATTCTGCCTCCAGATTCATCTTCTCAGATTTAAGTTGCTCGTAGTCATCCGGTGAGCACATCTTAACATCAAATCCGGCATCAGTAGGCCCCACCATCTCAGGATCAGAAGATGAATGAGGAATAAGTGAGCAAGGGGCAGAACTGTTATCTTTCAGTGGTACAAGCTGCACTTTATTTTCAAGTAGTGTCACTTTGTCAACATAATCCAAATTGTTACTGTCTGTTTCCTTGGTGTTGTCTCTCAACATTGTGAACTTGATCTCACTAGTTTCTGACAAGATATGAGAGAGTGCTATAATGATGTCATTTACGACATTTTCATTTGACATAACTTTCTCAACTAGTGCAGAGAAGTGCTGTATTTTCTCACATAGCCCATCATAATCAGAAGACAGGCCTTGGTTGTTGGACATTTCTTGATCAAGTGACTTGACGAAGTCTTGAATCTTCAAGACGGCCTTCATAAATTCTTGATCCATGGCATGCTTACCACCAATGCTCAACCTGTCGCCTTGGTTCACTAATGATTCACTGTCAGCAACATCAACCATCTTGTTTGTGTTCATTGAATCTGCCTCTTCCTCAATATCCTTAAGAATATTTCTGATACTGTGTAGTACCTTCCCAACATTGTTCTGCGGTGATTCAGAGTCCAGCAAGGAAGATATTCTGGACTGCAATTTCAAAAGTGGAGAACCCTCAGACAGCTGTTGTTTACTAGATGGAGTTCCTGGCAATGGTAAAGCTGACTGCAAACCTTTAACACCAGGACTCTCAGTAAGCCCAGATAAAGCAGTCTCGGCATCATCGATCTTCGTTTTGTCGACAGTATTGCCATGACCATTAGCTTCAGCCGGCATACAAGCTAATCTCTCCATCTCTAGGAAGTCATCCATCATTTCCAACTGATTGGAGCCTTCAGTCACACTGCTCTTAGCTACTTTCTCTTTCTTGATGTGCGAGAGCTCAGATACCAGAGCATTGGCCCAAGACTCAGTACAACTGCCTTCATCATCAACACCATCTTCGGACATGGAAGTCATACTAGGTGGGTTGCTTCCATTTTGGCTATGAGCACCATCAAAGTGGATATCCATGCTTGGATTTGATGGACTCTTACGTTGGTTACCATTCACCATTTGAACTTCCAAGCTGCGTAGCTTGCCTGCTATCTTAGCATACATGCTTCTTGAAGTTTGTAGCTCACTGTTCCGTTTTGTCAATGCCTCTTTTACCATCTTAGTTTCTTCCTCCATAGTTAACAAACGTGCAGTCAAAAATTCATTCTCTTTCTGCATGTGCTGTAGGTTATCGAAACCATAATCAGGAACTGGAGACATAGGGGACATAGGACGATGAAAGCTATTAGAATTCTTTGCAGGGGATCGTCTCAATCTGTTGTCTCCATAATCTCTGCCCATTCCCAGGCTCTCCACTTCCATTTTCATCTGAGCTAATGCAGCAGGGCCTGGCAACTTTTTCCGAACAAGACCACGCAATCTTTGGCATTCAGCTTCCAGTTTTGTTATTTTCTTAACATCCTCCTGGTGCTGCTTAGTTGCTACATCAGCTGAGCGCACGCTCATGTTCTTTTCTTCATTGCGGATTTCAAGCTCTTTGGAGACAACATGTACTTCATACTTCAGTGAATTTATTTCCCTTTCACCGGACTGAATCGTGCTTTTCAAGACTTCAATTTCAGCTTCTGCTTGAGCCTTTTCCTCATCAATTTTCATCAACAAATCTGCCCGCTCTTGGAGTGATCTTGAGAGTGCATCATTCTCAGCACCAGCCCTTATGAGCTCATGATCAAATTCAAGCAACTTTTCTTCCAACTCGGCCTTTATCTTCTCCCACTGTTTAGTTTTCGCAAAGACTACATCATGTAGCTTCTGCTCGCCTTCTTCCTTCACAGTTCGTACTTGCTTCATGCATTCCTTTAGAGCACCATCCAGATGGGCAGCTCTTTCTTCAGCTGCTAGCTTAGACAGTGTAACAGTTTCAAGCTGAACTTTCAGTGCGGAGGCTTCCGCTTCCGCTTTCTCCCAACCTATCATTAGCAAAATAATCTCGTAAAAAAGATATTTATTATAGCGGTTCATAAACTAAATTGTATACTGTAGGAGCAGATAATAAGATCACTGGAGATAAAAAATTATGCCTACTAAACTAAACCAATACCCACTGCTGTAAGGCTTATAGGAAAATGAGGAAGGTATAGTAAAAGACAGCAGTTATAGAGAATAAATTCTTTTCTATCCAGACACAAAAAAGAAAATGAATATAGAGATCTTCTGCGCACCTGATACAGCTTCTTCAGCAACTTTAGCATGCTGTTTCACTAGGGCATCTTTGGTAGTGATCTCAGATTCTGATGCAGACAGTTTCTCATTCAAGTTCTTCACCTTTTCATCCAAGACTTTCACTTGTTCTTCGGATTCAGTAAGATGTGCATATGTTTCTGGTGAAATTTGCACAAATTTTGGAACTTTGTCATCCTGCAAAATAGAAGGTAATTTTAGAAGGAAACAAACGTTGTCATGGAGGTTTCAAACACACAGCCAGCATCAGACATTCATTTAAGCAAAATAACTAGCTAAAGGAACTGGCTACAATGGCAGCAACACGATCACTTGGTAATGAAAATATGCAAGCTTAAACTGTTCGTTAAATCAGAAGAGCATCAGTATTTGCATTAATTTTGTCAATCATAACTTTGAGGAAAAACAATACTACAGGATGACATCAGTAGTATTTAAACCAATCCAAATCAAAATAACAATGAAAAGCAAACCTGCTCTGCTTGATTCTGCAAAACATCGTTTGAGGATTTATCAGAAGATTTCTTCTTCCAAGGCCAGCTGCGTCGGTCCATTTCACGCAAGGTATCTGATCACATAAGGTGAATATTTGTCAGGCACCCTAATGCAAGAAACTGCACATACATATCCTGCATATACGAGCGCGCTGCTCAAAAGTAACCAAGGTTAAGTCTGCCTTGTCACCAACTGCGGTGACAAAACAAAGATAAAGGTAGATAGGCATTACATGTAAATTATCGCTCGAAAAAGTGTAAACAAAAGTAAAATCATTGCAAGAAAAAGATTTTTTGCACATCCTTTACAATTTTTTTAATTATTGGCGCTGCTGGCAAGAACCAACTTTGTACACAAAGTCATACAACATACTAGCTGTTGATGGACAACTGTTTTGACTCTCCACCATTGTTAACGGGCCACCACATGTATCCAAACTCCAAAATCGCAAGATTTTGCGATTTTGTAGTATTAGAGCTAAAGCTAGAGGAAAGTGGAATTGTTTAACGAGGCAAGCAAAAATAATATACCGTGAGCCAATCCTTAAGAAGAGAACACAGAAAACCAGCACGAAAACAGTATCCGATAAAATCTATGTATATTATGTGACCGCAAAACCAAATTCAAGAAAACATCTCTCCACATACTGCATGTGTAAGTGTTTATGTGATTGTGTAGGTTCGAGACCTCAAATTTAAGGTAAGCTATCCTGTCGCCAACTGCGAAGAACTTTCAGAGAGGAAATAAAAGAAGGAAACATCTGCAATGCAACATAATATGCACCAGACAAACGAACCAGTATGCACAATAATTAGTGCTAATTGTTTTCTTGCGCGCACATACAGCTTCCATAATTCAGACCGCTAGCAAGAAGCCCTAATCTGCAGAAAAAGTCATACTACGCATACAGTGGGACACTGGTGGTTGGGCAGGTATTGTACATACTTAGGGATCCAATCATTCCACCATATATGGTATGTTATGTACAATAATGCAATCAACCACTCATGTAGTAGATCAGCTGGAGGCACATAAACCCCGGCGTACCTCAAGGTTCCAGCATCATACCATTCCATCTGGCAAGATCCAAGATCAGAAGCTTTGTGTCACAATGCACACAGCTAAGACTGGGGTATATGATGGGGAGTAGGACCATGGATAACGAGGACGAGGGGTAGTAGGCCAAAAGAATTTGGATCCCCTCCAGTGCACACGCGGTTGCTTGCGGTGCCCGTGCCCCCCACCCGAGAGGCAAGTTGCTGGCGCACAGCAGCAGCAGCCGATCCGATCACCGTCATGCCAGGGCATTGACGCGGGGCGAGTAAGAGTCGTGTCACGTACTCAAAACTCATGACTCAGCTCGTGGCTGTGCTCACCTAACTGGGCTTAATTAAGGCACGCAGCAGTATCTCTATGCATGGACCATGGTGCGCGGCCGCGCGCACAGGCTGTAGTGGTGTGCTGAGGTTGACGC
The DNA here is from genome assembly GCA_916181665.1 of Avena sativa. Taxonomy (NCBI): domain Eukaryota; kingdom Viridiplantae; phylum Streptophyta; class Magnoliopsida; order Poales; family Poaceae; genus Avena; species Avena sativa. The sequence continues at coordinate 429,843,480 of OV702293.1, forward strand.
GGACGGCAAGCGCAGCTCGGTCTCGGCGAGCGCGGCAGTTAAGAGTGGCACCAAAGACGCCCGCGGGAGTAATGGCCGGCGTGGCGTGGCGTGGCGTGGCGTGGGGGCATCGAATGTTTATTTAAGCCCATGCGGAGGGGGGGTTGGCCGGACCGACGGACGGATTTGACGAAGAAGAGATGACCGGGCACCAGCTCGCCAGTCCGGTCTCACCGCCCCGGGGAAGAATTCACCGGAGTAGTACAGACAGGCAACAGCGCTGCATTCAGCAGGAAGGTCAAGGCGTAGGTAGAGGAGGGTGGTTTGGGCTATAAATAAAAATGGCGCGCGTGAGCCGGAGTAAAAGCCCAGAGCTACTCCAAACATGATACCGCCATTAATGGCCTCGGTTGATTGGGTTTTAACCAGATGTGCCATTCCTATTAAATCCCTTCTTCTTCTTCCTTGCATGTTCTACTAGTAGCAGTACTCTTTTTTTCACCATCTCTTTTTATACTTATCTTGTAGGAGTAGTACCGGTAGAAAACACACGTTCCTTCTACTGGAGTAGTATCAATCATTCTATACCCCCGGGAGGAAAGGAAGTCGCGGTCGTACTTGCTGGAGGCGGCTTTCACGGGCAAAATCTGTACTGCGTGGAGCGGGTTTTCGTGATTCCGGTTCGTTTCATTCATGGCATGGCATGTCATGGAATGGAATTTCTGGGAAGAAATCATCATAGTGGTAGACAGAACGTGAGCAAGGCAAAAGCGGGAACAGGGCGGCCACGAACGACATGGGCGACTGATTTGATGGCGCAAGCTAGCGCAACAGTTGGTGACGCTGTGTGATTTCACTGCGACTACTACTACTAGTGGTATGTGTGTGATTCATCCACAATCCACAAGAGACAAGGAGACACGGACCGGGAAGTCCGGGAGGGGCAAAACAAGAGGTCCAGTGGAAGGAAAATGTCGAGGAACTGTAACCCCGTCGCCAAAAAAACTGGGCTAAACAGTGAAATTCGGAGACAGAGCGGCTCGGCTTGAACTGAACCAAGGGGAGGAGCTCGAAATGCGGCGTCGAACCGTGGAGACGGTTTTTGAATTCGAAGTGCTGACGATGAACCAACGCAAAAATCCGTAGAAACACGGAAGAAATCCTACACGCATTGGACGCAATCGCGCCAATAGGAAGAGCGGAAAACAGAGAAATAGTATTACGCGAACACACGAAAGAGGGGAGCGGAGGTTTGTGACTTACGGAGTTACGGGAGACAGAGAGCGCGTGATGGGGCTGGTCCTCGGCGGAATGCAGATCCGGCGGGGTCGTCGGCGCCGGAGCCCGCCGCGATTCCAACGGCAGCCGGATCTGGCGCGCGGCTCCGTCCGATCGGCGCGGGGAGGGGGGGAGTGTCGGTGGCTGCTGCGGCGATGCGGTCGTCGTGCGCTTCGCTTGCAGCGCACACTTCCAATCAATCAGGCCACCACGGCGCTTTAGCGGGCTGGATGGATGCCCCCTCACCTCACTCCCACTCCCCCCTCCCTGCTTTTACCTCCCGGCCCTCGCCTCCTCCTTTTTGCTCCCCGCAACTTTTGCCCCTTTGGAATCGCACCTCCTCCTCCTCCTGCTGCTGCTAGCACGAGCGGCACGCGGGTAGTAGTAGCTCGTAGCGTGCTGGCTCGGTGCGGGGTGCGGGCGCAGCGTGCTCCCTGGTTTCGTAATGCAGCTAGCTCGACTCTCGCTCCGCTCCTGTCAATGGACGGAGTAGTGGCTGTGTGGGGAGAGAGAAGGGGCGGGGCGGGGTGGGGAATGGAGGCGCGGGCGCTTTTTGTTATGGGGCGCTGCTGCTGCTGCCGGTAGGTGGGCTAAAAAGCGGGGGCGATGGCAGGGGAGGGGGAGGAAGAGGGAAGAAAGTGGCTGTGAGTGGGGAAAAGCGGAGAGTGATGTGCTGTGCCGCTGCCTGACTCCTGAGAGAGAAGAGGGGGAGCGGGTGATGGCAGCAGAGAATTACACGTCAACTAATACCCTGCAGTAGGAAGAAAATGGTATACTGCCATGAATAAACCTGCTGGACTGTTCTTTTCTTGTTGAAGCGATGACGTCAACCATGTCTTCTTCTCGGCTTTTTGACAGGAGACGAAGATATTGCTGTGTCATGTACTACTCACAAGCATTTGTGATAAATAGAGGGACCTGACGCAATATCATTAAACATTAGAAATTTTCTAGGAGCATTAGTTATGAAAGATTTTAGAAGCATTAGTTAAGAGATGATCATCAATCCAACCCTCTTTTAATAAGGTACGACGACTATTATACCCGGTGTGAAATTTCTGCTTGCTATACTACAATTTGGTTTAGTGCTAATTGTAGGAAGCCTTCAACGAATCTATTACTTGACGTCCTTGTTTTGCGTCGTTTAATTTAACTATTAATTTTTCTAACAATGTAAGTATATGGAATGTATCAGAAAATATTAACTCAAGGGTGTATTTTTCGAGCACATAACATATTTTTTGTTGAACAAATTGATAGTCAAAGTGTAATCTCGCGCTACACGGCGCCATTTACGTAGACCTCGAGGGAGTATGTACAAAAACTACAAAATTAGCTTGGCCTACATGTAACTCTTTTAAAAAATGAAGACGACATCTAAAAGTTTCAAAAACTCTAAACAAAATACTATTTAACCATAAAATTTTCTAACAATGTATATCGAATGTATCAGAAAATATTAACTCAAGGGTGTAATTTTCGTGCACATAACATATTTTTTGTTCAACAAATTGATAGTCAAAGTGAAATCTCGGGCTACATGGCGCCATTTAAGTAGAGCTTGAGGGAGTATGTACAAAAACTACAAATTTAGCTTGGCCTACATGTAACTCTTTTTTAAAAATGAAGACGACATCTAAAAGTTTCAAAAACTCTAAAGAAAATGCTAGATGTTAACAATGATGTATTTACCTAGTTGCAAATATTTGCAAGTACTTACCATAAATGGAGGGACAAGAGGCAATATCATTAAATATCATAAATTTCCAAGGGAATTACTTATAAGTAAAATATTTTTAGTGGCATTAAGGGATGATCATCATTGCCATATATCCTGTTTAATAAGAGATTCGATGATCATTCCGATTACAATTTTGTTGTTGTGAATTGTAGGAAGTCTTCAACAATATATCCTTAGTGTCTCTATTTACATGCCATCATTGTTTTGTGTAGTTTAAGTTCAATAATCATACTCATCAACAATATGTATGGAATGTATCACAACTTTTTAATCAGAAACAGAATTATTTTTGTAGCACATAACATATATATTGTTGACCAAATTAATGGTCAAAATGGAATCACGAGAAACATGTGTGTATGTAGTGTAAAATGCATTAATATCAATACAACTATCATAATATACAAAGTGGCTTGTCGCGGCTCGTATTTTGTTCTTAAGGGAGTTATTCATGGTGGACTTTGGCGGGTAGTATGCACGTTTATCCGGATCGAACATAGCTCATTTGTTTGCACGTAATTATTTTGGCGGTGGCAAATTTTTGTACTAGCGGAGATATGTAGAGTGTAAAGTGCACCAAGTGCACCAAGATTCTTATAACCATCATAGTATACAATGTGGCTTGTTGCCACTCTTACCCCTTTTCATAGGTAGTTATTACTGTGGGAGTTTGGCATGCCGATGGTATGCACACCTGTTTGGCGTACATCCACCGGTGTCTAGATATGGTTTAAGCAATATTGAGGTACATCATGGTGGTTTCTAGCGAAATTTATGGTGACTCCTAAGGTGATATGATCTTAGTTGGACTTGGAATGTCGTCAATATTTTTTGTGCCACACAGTACTTGTGTTTGCGCTACATTAACATAGGACCACACCATTAAATATAAAAGATTTTCCGCAAAAAATATACTACTATATGTTATTTTTTAGGAGCATTAAATATAAGAGATGACCCTACTACTTGCATGGATCCTAATATTTAAGACCGGTTGGTTTTTAGTGATCAATTCAATGTGAAATGACAAAATTATCCCCAAACATGTTACTCCCTCCTTCACGGTTTGCAGGGCGTCTAATCAAATTTGGGTTTTTTCCAAAACTACAATGTTCCTAGGCGCATAAGAATTAATTGTTAATTAATGTGACAGCTTTCCTCCCAACTTCCTATGCATGCAACAGTCTTCCACCAGTGCATGCGTCTTAATCGCTCACTAACAGGCCTAATTTTCAGCCAATACGTTCACGTCTAGGTCCGTGAGATTTTTATAGAGCTCCCTGCAAACCGTGAAGGAGGGAGTACTCATAATAGTAATAGTTACATGTGTGAAGACCAAGATTATATTTCCTTGTGACAAGAGGAATGATGTATACCTTGGCTGGCAAAGAGCAGAAATATATAGCCATCTATTCATTACATGCTCAAAAATATTAGTGCTGAATTTTATTGGGATTACTCCCTCCGTCTCGGTTTATAAGACCTACGCGTATTTCTAGGTCGATAAATTAACCAACTTAGCATGAGGTACATAAGATAAAAACTATACTATTAGAAACTTCAAATGTTATATTTTTTAATGATATAATTTTTATATTATATAATTCATATTATATAGCTTATGCGGACGACCTAGATATACGCGTAAGTCTTATAAACTGGGATAGAGGTAGTATTATTCAACTCAACTTAGACACTTGTTTGTCATCATTTTTTCTGTGTGTAAAGGTGGGTCATACATCAGTTAGCGGTTGGGATTCACTGAAGTTGTGGATCCTAACTTTGAGCAACTGACATGTCGACCCCGCATATGTTAGACCTACATGTCTGTGGCCTGAGTTTGGGTGTGGCAAAGTCAGTCAATTTTTGCGCAACGGTAGGATATTGGCACGTTACCATTGCGGTTTAATTGTTTCTGCACCGCCTTCCATGATCTAACCCAATAATCGGTTGTGTGTTATTACATATATTCCCCAACGTCAATTAGGCAGAAAAAATACGGTAAAACGAACAATCTCTTATTACAAAAAAAAACAGAATGAAATTACCTCTCATCTCACTCAGTAGTAGAGTGTGGAGTCTGCCTTTGTTGAGGGAGGAACGACAGAGTTGGAGCAGATAACCCGCCGCCTCCACAACAACCAAATTTAGAACCACGCTAATCATGCGGACAAACTGCCCGAGAACGCACACGCCGCGTGATTCTACCTCGCCTCACTAGCTAGCTAGCCTCCAACGCCAAGTACAGAAGCCAGGCGTATTATATGGATTCAAGAGTTCCAAGAAGCAAATTATACAATCAGACTGACAGCAGACTGCAGGAGTAGTTCGTATTAAGCAGCAGGCAGGTAGGAAGGAAGGCGCGTGGAATCGACAGGTAGAATATTTAAGTTGAAGTTGCGACACTTGTCTCCAATCTTATTATTCCTATCCGCTAACAGCTCAATATATACCATGGACTCGACGCAATCAGTAGGAGTATTCATTCAGGGGTTAGCGTCCAAGAACAGCAGTCAGGTGGCACATCACTGTTCACCACTGACCTCCAGTGGTTCAGTTAACCTGGCAAAGTGCTTTGGACGATGCACGGAACTCAAACCGAAAGATATGGAGTATACTAGTAGTAGTACTTCGAACATTGCTGTCCCATCCGTTCTTCTTACTAATCCGCTCAATATATAGTACCTCATAAACTTGACACAATCAGTAGGGGTAGTACTAGCTAGTGACACTGCTGCTGCTGCTTGATGCTTTGCTTTTCCTCGGAGGAGCAAAATACCTTTTTCTAACACTAATGACAGAAATTACGCAAACCTGATCGAGAGAATTTGGGACAGCTCACCACCTAATACCTAGCTAGCGTAGTAAACGGAAAGGCGCCTAGATCGAAAAGGATATATGAAGGAAAAAGGGGCTTTGCAAAGGAAATTACTAGGCTCACTCAGCCATGATGCATCTCCAATCTTTTTCCAAGTCTTAATCCTCCCCTCGTACCATCTCCTTCTGAAGCAATTCACCATGACACGCAAAAAAGAAAAAAAAAACAGTCCATCACGGTCTGCCATCTTTTCCCCTTAAGCAAAGCTAACAGCACAATCAGCCGGACTTTCAGACATGTCGCCCGTTCCTTAAAAACCAAGCCTGTGTGTTTTACACATGACACATGTGTGTGTGTGTGTGTGTGTGTGAAAGTAAAGTAAGAAAATGGTGGCTACTGGGCAGCATAGTAGGTGTAGGTGTTGGCTGGATGCTCTGGAAAGGACGAAAGGGTCGCAGGCTTGCTTGTTGTCCAGCTCCGGCCTCCAGCTCCTGGCGCTCGGAAAGAGGAGAGGATCCAAAGATGCTAAATAGTAGCCGTGGCAGGCCTCTCTCTTCTAGGCCTGCGCATGTGCCTGCGACGATTTTACTATGACCACAATTTTCAGCTGTGAAGTTCGAGCAAACCGTGTCAGTGAGTCAGTGGCACCGCCACCGCCACCAAGTACGGCGTCTACGCCAGTACTCCGTACTAGCCTAGCCCTCGCCACACACCCTGACCCCGTGGAAGATTGGACTGTTACGCCGTCTCCATCCGTCTAATCGGACGGAATTAAACCGGGCGAGCGCGACCGTGATTAGCCGAGTGGCGAGTACTAACGGCCAAGGGCAAGCGTACAAACTACAAGGAGACGTCGCGGTGGTACTGCTAGTAGTAGAGATGGCACGTACCACCGGCTACAACGCCACTTCATCCACCCTGCCCTGCCAGGAAGTGAGCGACGATAAGCACGGACTATGAGGTCACGCGAGTTTCTCCCAGTTTTATACGGAACCGCGCGCGACGCATGGCACGTCGATCGGGGCGGCTTGGCAGGCGATGGAACGAACCTGCGCGGTTAGATGGGGCAATCGGACGGCCGAGCGCGCTCCGGTGCAGGTGGTGGCTCGGTCCGGTCCCTGCCCCGATGCCGGCGGCTTGCCCCGAAGCCCAGACTACTACCCTGCCTTAAAAGTAGGAGCCGCGGAGTTGTAATCATCTGCGCTCCCAGTGTCAGCACAGCTGGTACTGCATGTGCAGTTTACTCACCATGGCCTTCTCTAGTTGTGGAGTACTAGTAGTAAAATGTAATCATGTATGGGCACGTGTGGGGGCTGGATTTGGGCCTAATTGATTGGCTCGGAGCGGGGAGATCGCAGCAAGTGTTCATCCTTTTGAGGGTTTGGTCAGATCTACTACTACTACTCGACTAGTTCTCCTGCCAATGAGATGTTATGTTATCCCTTGCCTGTCAATCTGTCATGTCCCGTCCCGCCCTTCATCACAGCCAGCTTCTTTGCTTTGCCTTTCTACATCCTTTCCATTTATCTTGTTATATTGAGAACACATCGTCCTCCTGTTTGCTAGCTTCTCGGCCTCATGCACGGCACATCTCTCTGTTGCACGGGCTCTTGTCCAGCATTCGAATTGGTTTTTTACTTTCTTGTGTGGTCGACCAAGGAAGGACGCGACGGATTTGTTTTCTTTTCGCTTTCACTGCCATAGTACAGCCTGCTCGCTAGCTAGCTAGTCGGTGCTCCGAGGAGCTTACTGCTAGCTGTAAAGAGCACACAAAGTCAGCTTAAACTAATTAAACATGCTGCCAAAGGACAGGCTTTGACTGCAGAGAGCCAGGAGTTATTACAGCCTGCAGCTTGTTGGTTACAACGTCCAGTACTACTACGTGCAGTAGTACTGCATGGGCTGCATTTGTTGTGTGTGTCAAAATTGCAGTACTACGTGGGCATATGAATGTTCGTTCGGTAGATTTCGTCCTTTGAGAATGGAATTGCCAGCTGCTAAAAAGGAGTACGTACTGATAATGTAGTTTAGTACAAAAAAGGGACGGTAGACGATGCATTAGTGGCTGTCAAAGAAAGAAGACAAAGTCTTCCCAAAAGGAAAGAAGTCTGGATGGTAGGTTTGCGAGCAAGGTTTAGCGAGAGCTTAACTAGTGGGTATTACAAAACTGCAAAAGTGTCAGCGGCCTGATTTATTGATCGTTAGTTAAAACGGGTGGTTCGCTACTAACAATAGTATAAACTCCAGGGTCCAGGCCAAGAATCCTATATTAAAAAAATCCTTCGTTTCCATTTTCTCTTTTGCTCTGGTGGTCCTCCACGCGATTGTTGTTTTCTCTTAACTTGGACGTCCCCTTTAATTTAGCTCGAATGTTCCACTTATTGCATGGTGTAGACAGTGCACCCGAGCGAGAGCTGCTTCTTGCTCGTTTATACTACTTCGTCTACTAGCTAAGTATGAGTTGGATGTGCAGCGAGTCAAGGTCCAACAGTTAGTTGTGGCGCTAGGCCGCTGTTAGTCAGTAGTACAGCCTTTTGCTGTTTGAAGGTGCGGTGAAGGCGCAATAAATCACTGTCACGTGCCATGACTATGAACAATTGGAGCCGGTGATCCCGACCTTGGTACCGAGTGAAGGAAAGAAAAAGAACTTGTTGCTTTCGTTAAAACGGAACGATTTGGAGTCTGGAGCAGCGGATCTCTGAACACTCTGATAACCAGAAATGTTACACAGATGGCGAAGTTACGAAGGTGGGAAATGTACTGGCAGTGTGCATGCAGCGTAATACCAGAATTCCCGGTCGAGCCGAAACGGGAAGCGAAGCTGACAGTACACCATTTCTAGTTCACTAACTTGCTCGATGGTATAGGAGTACATTTATTACGGTACGTGCAATGACACCCAAGGTGTAAGATCGATGTCATGAGGCGAGAGCATATGCAGCAACTGCGATTGTACCCTAGATAGACTAGATACCCGTCGTCCGCGCGCGTGATTGACGGTACGGTACGAACTCTTTATCCCAACTGTTGCATGCGCCTAAGCTAGCTCGAGTCATTGTTGGTCAAGAACGAGAATTAGAGGCTTCGATGTAACACCCTGCCAAATTATCGTACTAGCAAACTTATTTGTCTTAGCTTTATACTACTATTAATTTCCCAACCACTACTGTCTCTGATTAGACTCGCAAAACTTGCACCAGCTGCATTTTCGCACAAACAATTCGTTGTGTGTGGTAATTGATTTTTTCTTCACGATCGAAATGAGAGCCTCGTCGGACGTCGGTGGCTCTTAATCATGTTAACCGCACCTACCATGCATTCTTGCGACGAAAAATAAGAAACACGACCGCGTCAAGAAGACCAGAAATCAGCCAAGGCAAGGCAACCTACCACGCTAGCTAACCCTTTTCCCGGCCAACCGGCCACGCCGATCACCCCGAGCCGGGAGCACCGCGTGCGCGCGCGAGTGGACGGCCGGCCGGAGCCGAGCGCGAGTGACCCCAGCGGGGGCGTCCTTTATCCTCTTTAGGAATTGCGAATGCCATAAAGCGTGCGACGCAGCATCTGAGCATCATCACGAAAGAGAGAAAACGTATCCAAAGCAAAGCGCCAGGCAGGCCAGCCAGGGTCCGTCGCGCGCGCATATATCGATCGAGCCGGCCGGCCGGTGCCCGGTCGCTCTCCCCCCGCTTTTCTTTCCAAGAGTATCGCGCTTTTGTTGGCGTGTCACACCACACGTTCTCCTCCCGCGAACCGTGCGCGCGCGATGGCCTAGCACGAGTAGCGAGCGGCCGGATCCTCGCCCCCGGTGCCGGTCGGACGGGCCGGATCAATCCGGCGGTAGGTCACGGGTGGTTCTCTCCCTCCCTCGATAGACGCCGATCGCCGCGCAGGTGCCGTCCACGCACGCACGCATGGATTACGCGCGCGCGTTACCTTCGTTTCGTTTGGACCACGAACGCGCAGGCAGGACACGGGGGTGACACGGATATATCTGCGCGCGATGGCAACGTTGCGGATGGTTGGTCATCTATCTATCGGGCGTTGCTTGATGCTCCTTCCCTTTGATTTGTTCTGTTTCGGGTGCGCGGTGTGCACCCGCTGCATCCGTGCTCTGCCTGGGGTTACTTTGTTAGTTGCACGGGAATTGACGGAATGATGGGGCTTCTTAGCTAGTTTGTCTCCCCGGCTTAATTATTAGTGCGCGTTTAGGGAAGTACACACAAGAGCGAAATGCTTGTTGATGTGTTATCAGTCGCTAGCTGTTACTGAACCTGTTGCATAATGTACTAGTAGTAGAACATTTTAGCACAAAATAATTATGGAACGAAGGTAGATTAGTGGTCTGTACTCCGGAGAAAGTAATCTGCAGCGGAACACGGCGCCCTACTTCGCGTGTGGGAAAATGGTCAAATGAGAGTGACTACACTATACTTGGTGTAGAAATAGTCATTTTTCGATGCAAATAGCTGTTTGGTCAAGATATCTTCGTCCTTTTACAAAATATAGGAATCTCAATATTCGGATCAGGTCGTTCATAGAATCATAGTTTTGACTTGCAAATAGTCATACTCCCTCCGATTCATATTACTTGTTACTAAAATGGATGTATATAGACATGTTTTAGTGCTAGAAACATCAATTCCAACGACAAGTAATATGGATAGGAGGGAGTATCTCATATTTGAAACAAACATGATTGTATTGACAAAAAAAGAAACATTGGTATGAACAAAACACTACTATATCCTACCTGACGGTAATTTTCAGCCAACATCAAGATAAGTTTCCATCTACCCGTGCCCAGGTTATTCCTATATGAATTCTTGTATTTGTGATTTTATCTTGTAATAGCCTTCAAAGTTTTTTTTATCATCATTAGGTTGCTTTCACATACTTACAGAGCCTAAATGCTGTCAATTTATTTTGCCAAATTGGTAAGTACATACCCCCTCCCCTCTAGGATAAGCATCTTGATCATTTCAATAGCAGAATTCTCACAAATTGCCAAGACACCCTTCCCAAAAAGGAAAGAGATCGACAAGGGAAAGCTTTCGAGGGGCATAAATTCAAACTACATAATCTAACTCATACGAAATGATTTAAGGTGTGAAATTAATTGCCATGATTTTGAGGGGCATAAATGTAAAATGTTATTATAACCAATACATGATTATATTGGCTGTAAAAATATCTTATATTATGGGACCGAGGGAGTATCTCTTTAGGATGAGGAGGTTAACTCATAATTGTAAACCTGCCTAGGACATGGATTGTGTTTTGTTAGAGTATTTCCCTACAAATAGAGCACTTCACCATAAACAGATGTAGGTGGCATTTTACTTAGCATCATTGTCTTTCTTTTTATTGCCTAAGGAGGGAAAGGAAGGAGGAAGAAACTTGCTGCCAATGATGAGGCGCTGCCGCGAACACCGTCATCCGAGAGGCAACCCACCAACATCTCTAAGGATCATCGTCGTCAAGGAGTTGTGGAGCCGTTGGCAAGGATTGTCGCGGATAGAACGATCTTCCTATGTGTAACACCCTTGCTAAACAGACTGGTGAAAACATAAAGATACAAAGCTCTCCCGTCGACAAGGACAGGGGTCCACCACGCCTCCATGGCCCTAAGGACACAAGAGGCATGGCGGATCGGCGCCGGCACCATCGGGCGGCAAGGAAATCCTAGCAATGGGTGTGTGTGTCTTGAAAATGAAGGGGTACGTAAAACCATCCTGGTACTCCTTAGCATTTGGTGACAGTATTCCACGATACATAAGTTGTTGGAGTAGTACCAATTAAACTCATCCATTAGACCGAAAAAGATGAGTCGACGCATCTCCATTTGAGGTTATAATAAAGAGTAAATTGCACATAACCATCACTTGTGATTAAGGCAATGAATATAGGGAACCCGTACTTTTGAAAGAAAAAAATCACAAACCGACCACTTTGAGGGCTTGAAGTTGTAGGTATATTTCCCAAAATGGAGTGGTACGTCAATATTTAAAGCGGTGGTTTCTTTACACCTATCTGTAACATAAAACCCAAAGTAATGATTTTGTGCAAAATAAATAAATCTAAAAGTGGTGTTTTCTTACATTTATAGCTCCAGAATGGCGTTTTTTTTTGCCAATTTACTGTAATGATAAAAGAGTTCGAGCTTAATGCACGTACGTGCGTGGATTTCTTGCTTCCAGCTGTATCCCTCTATATGTACGCGTCGATCGTAGGTACTGCTCATGACCAACGGAAAAGTTGAGCGAACGGTCCATGCATGATGTGATTTAACATCGTGGTTCAGTACAGCTGGTATACGTATGTATCTGCTTGGCCTTTGTACGTACGTACGCCAGCCCGGCCCAGCTGTATCCTGCATATGTATCTGACAAATCTAGCCAACGGTTATTTGATAATGTTTGACGTGCATGACGAGCCAACTCCAAACCTTATCTGGAATCTGAAGTCAAACGTCGGATAGATGTTCTTCCTTCGCGTCGAAACAACATTGTTAATTGTATGGAGAAACAGAGCATGCTACTACATTTTTTTTTTTGGAACAGGATGCTACTACATTGTGTGCTTCCTTAGGACATACTAGTATGCCGAAGAAGGGCGTGCGACGGTGTGCTAGGACAAAGCGACAGCTCGTGTTAGTAGCATGTACGATTAAGGTTGGTCAATGAGATATAGCAAGGCATAGTACTAGCATGCTATGTGGAGGCAAGTAGGCGGGTGACAAAGTGCTTAAGAAATTAAGGTAGACCGGACATCATATTATGACCCTATTCCTTCTTCTAAGCAGGAGTACTTGGAGTAGTACCTTGCTTATGTTGCACGCTGTGCCTGCTCCGCAGTTATCAGCCTCGAGCTACACCCCCAAAGAAAGACGAGACGCAATTCTTGCTTGGGATTATAAGTCTGACACATATATACCTAGATTATTAATTTGATTGACAAAATAAAAATTATATAGCATAAAAACTATACCATTAGAAAATATAGCATCTAAAGTTATAATAGTATAATTTTTATGTTATTCTATTTATATTTTATTGATCAAACAACCTAGTTAAACATGCATTGACCTATAATCTTAAACGGAGAAAGTACAGTACATGCATCATTGGTGGTGCTAGTGGTTGTATTGGCGGCACGTACAGAGGCGAAGGACCCCTTTGGGCAAGGTATGGCAGCTGCCCTACCTTAATTTCTGCAAAAAAATCGCATATATATATATATATATATATATTTCTATTTGACATACATACAATTCCCTGCAAAGTATGATGGATTCTGAAAAAAAAATACTCCCTTCGATCCATATTACTTAACTTGGATTTGTCTAGATTTGGATGTATCTAGACATGTTTTAATGCTAGATACATCCGAATCTAGAAAAAATTGAGTCAACCAACGAGTCCAGGACTCGAGCGACGAGCAGGCAGGTGTGCCGCCGTCTTCTACTGATCTACTCCCCGCCAGGAAACCTGCCCGCCGATCCGGTCGCCCTCTCCCTGGTCCTCCTCCAACCTTCTCATTTTCTCAAATTCTCAATTTTCAGTCTCATGGTGACACGGTTTTACCCAGTCAGGGCTTCTTCTCATCTCAATTATAATTTCTGATCCTCCTTCAAAATATAGGTTACGCTCTTTCCCATTAATGGCCTCTAGGCTCCACGTATTTGTGGTAGAGATGGACAAGAAGGGGAAGAAACTTGCAGCTTCAAAGGGGACATGTATAATTTGTGATTTTATGGTCAATTGAACTATTGAATCAAATTTGAATCTGTGGTCAATTGATTATTCTATTACCATTGTAAAATCGATATAATTTTGATTTTTTGCATCAATTTTTTTGATATTTTAGAGTTTGCCCGATCTTAATTTTTTTTCGTCCTTCGCCACTGGGCACGTACACACGTGCTCTAGAATAGGTTTTACAGCGAAGCTGGCCATTGTGGCTACGATCCAAACAAGTACATTGACCCGGTCGCCCTCAGCATGCAGCCTACTGTAGCTGGCTACAGTAACGACGGCGAGTCCCCTCCCCGCGCTGCACCTGCACGCGACGCAGAGCCCGACGCCCGACTGAACTCCCGTCCCGTTACGCTTGGAATCGTCTGAGTGCAAGCAGAGAAGAAGCGACAGCCGTAGGAGTTGGGCGGGGCCGTCGAGATCGGGTAGGTTCCTGGCTCCCCGTGCTCGACACGACCCGTATCGGTCGTCCTCGTGCCGTGCGCCGCCCAGTACTATATGCAGTTGCAGGCCGCTTGCTGTTTACGTGGCCTTGGATGCTCTGGGCTCTGCCCTTTACAGTTTGCACCCTGACTCGATCCGTACGGCGGTAAAACTATTGCCAAGAATCAGATTTTTCGTCGGTTTCGTCCATGCATGCACGCAGCACGCGCGTGCATATAATTTGCATGTCAGGGAAGGATGAGACGAGGCAAGGACCGTCTCTAAGCTAATTTTATATGCACGCAGCAAGCGTGCATATAATTTGCATGTCAGGGAAGGATGAGACGAGGCAGGATCGTCTCAATCATCGTGCCACCGATTTGGCACGGTTCGCTCGCGCCTTTTGAAGCGTTAATTAACAATCAGCAATCTGCTAACTCCTCGAACTGCAGCTGTTGGGTTGGGACAGAGCAGCCTCTAACGGCACCAACCCTAATTAAACCAGCATCAAGGCACGAATGGCTTGACCAGCTGCTTCGGTTGAGGGAATTAAGGCACTCACGCTACTACTTGATGGTGTAAGTATGTTTGATCCGGACGTCAAAGTTAAGGCACTGGCCGCGGATGCAGAGGTTTGACAAGGCTGCTGCACCTAGGTGTGTGCTAAGCAACTACCATCCCGTTGGTTAATTGGTATACTATGTAGACATGGACTAGCTCCGCATCGATCTCCTGTCAGGATTAACTATACATTACAGTGGTATTACGGGCATACGGGTATAGGTGAGAGTGAGACAGTACGAAATCTGATAAATAAACAGAAGTAGTGCAAGACTGCAAGATATGCAAAGTATGCAGCAGCAGGATTGCAGTGCTGCCGGGGCCTAATTCATGCCTGCAGCGTTGTCGATCTCAGACAAACTGTTCGTCAATGCACATTGAACGAGCGGGGCCGGCTGGGGATTATGCTCGAGTTTATTTGAAGGAGATGATGGATCGAGGAGAGTTCGACGGGCCGCCGGGGTCCGGCCAGCTCTCGCTCCCGCGTACGTCCACGCGTCCGGACGACGAAAACCGCCGGAAATGCAGGAGCGCCAGATCATACGCCCACGAATTTGTGCACCCCGGTACGCGTGTTCTCGTCGACAAAGCCGAGTAGGTCCCCGCCACGAGGGCCATATGTGCCAGATGGACGAAAAAATTATGTTTAGCGCATGCATGCAGATGCAGGTCTGAGCGCGCGCGAGTGACAGGCGTCCAGTCCAGCGTGTCGCTCTGACTCTGTCTGGTACGGTGCCGGGAGAATCAGATTTCTCAACCTGAGTTTTTCTACAGTAGATGCATTATGCACGAAAAGCCAAAAACAGGACGCGTTTTGCGTTCTGCTGAATCGCTGGGTAAATTGAGTTGTTTAGTCGTGTTAAAAGTGGACTTGAGTTAAGCAGCTCATGTTCTGGTCAAATACAGTTCTGATTGGGATGCCAGGCAAATAGATCTCTAATCCATCGGTTGCTCAATGTACTCATGCTCCTGGGAGTACTATACCCCTCCTTCTCAAATTAAGACGCATATTACTCACTTCTTCTCTAATTAAGACGCATATTAATTTTGATCAAAGTCAAACATTATAAATTTTGTCTAAATATGTAGAAAAAAAATATACATCAACGACATCAACTCAATCTTATTTGAATCATCATTAATTATATGTTTTTATGTTATATGTTTTTAACATTATGAAAGTTAGTACTACTGTTTGTTTTATCATATATGTATCTACGACATCAACTCGTATGTTTTATCATATAGTTGGTCAAACTTTATAAATAGTCAGACTATCACCAAACCTAATGTGCTTTTTTTTCTTTGGGAATGAGAGTATATCATCTTTCTTGGCCAGTTGGTCTTAAATATGAAATACTAGTTTTCAGTCGCCTGTTTTCACACTTGACAACTGTCCATGCCCATACGTAGGAGCCAAAGGACCCGCGTATTCAAGATCAACGCATGTAGTATTCCCGATGATCCATGACCAAGCTGGTTCATCACTCTGGGCTGTCCATGGCATTCTAGAAGAGATTGCATGACTCTAATTATCACGGACTATAGTTTCAGACAGGATATTAACTAGCTCAACTAAATAGTACAATAGATTTAGTCTGCACTGCACCTTTCAAAAAGAATTGAAGTATTCTCTCCGGTCCATATTAGAGCAACTCCAACAGCTTACCCATATATAGGTAAGAGGGCCAAAAACCGATTTTATAGGTAAGATGGATAAAATAACAGCTTCAACAGCTTACCCATAAGTGGTCTCCTACAAAAAAAATTAGGTGATCATCCATTTTTTGTCCCGTCCTGCCATATATGGGTAGATGGACATAAAATATGGGTAAGAGGCAACTCCTACCTATATCTTGCCATGTCAGCAAAACGGAGGCGGGAGCTGACCAACCGCCCCCGCTAGGAAATTTCAGGCGCGACCACCACTGTCCTCGCCACCTCCGGCGCCCTTCCCGTCATCGGCCACCTCCGGCGCGCCGGCCCAAACCCGCCGCCACCTTCGCCCGCCCCTCTTGTGAATGCCTCGCCCCCATCTGCACCTTACTGCCTTCCCGCGTATGGAGCGCCGCCCGTTGCGTCCCGACGCCGGCGCGCATGAACTTGCCGAGCCCAGCGCTGCACCCCTCACCTTTGTTGGTCTCCTAGGACCTCGCCGTCCTCCCCTCTTTCCCGATCAACCCGCCGTCGCCCCTGACCAAGACGCATCTGGAAGCCACGCCCGTTGCCCATCGCGCATGGAGACCGCGCACGCCCGCTGCCCTTCGCGCGTGGAGGCGCCCGCTGCCCTTCCCACTGACTTGCCCGCTTGTGGAGGTTGCCCTGCTCGCCAGAGCTCTGCACTGAGTTGGCCGTGTGTGGAGTCCATTCTGCTCGCCAGATCCACATGTGGACTTGATTGCTTTTTTTCTTTTCCATCCAAGGTGCTTAGTGTAAGAAAGAAGTATCATGTTGTGATTTATTTATTTTTAAGAACCCGATTGTATTTTGCCTAGCAAAAAAATAGGTAAGCTGTTGAAGCAAACAACATTTGACTTACCCAAACGATTTTTGCTTATCCATAAATAAATAAGCTGTTGGAGTTGCTCTTAATGGCATCAACTTATGGATCGGAGGTCTAACAAATACCGGCTTAATTTTTTTTGAGGGAAATATAGCACTTTATTCAATCAGAAACATTGTTCAGAATACAAAGTCCGCCGGGGGGCTCAACAAGCCAAACCTGTCGTCCAACCCTACTCGAAGTCGCCGATCGTGCCAATCTGTGTGCTTCCATGCTGGAAGCTCGGTTTTCGTGCTTAAAAGAGACCTCCAAGAATGCAGCCGATGTCACCTTGATCTCCTGGAGTACCATGTTGTAGCTTCCATCGTAGGGCCTCGCCATGTCACTGACAATAGAGAGGCAGTCCGTTGCGACAGTTATCCTGCGAAGCTGTATATCTTCTGCCAGAGCCAGTGCTTCCCTGCACGCTAGGGCCTCCATCACTGGTGGGTTCGAGATGCCCTGGATAGTGAGCGATGATGCTCCCAGGAACCTGCCCGTACCGTCCCTGCATACCACACCGACGGCTCCTCCTGGTCCCGTCTTCGCCATTGCTGCGTAAACATTCAGCTTGGCGCACCCCGGAAGTGGAGGGATCCACTTCGGGTAGCTGGGCTTGCTCGCTGCACCAACAGCCACCTGTGGCTTGCCCACAATTGCAAGGTCCCGGAGGTAGCTTTCAATGAAGAGGTGCGTCGATAGAGGGTTCTGGAATTCGTCCTCATGTATGATCTTTCGGCGCGCGAACCAGATCGCCCAGAGAGTCACTGCCACTTTAGCAAAATCATCCCGTGAAAGCGCATCCATCATCTCAAAGAGCCACAATTTTGCAGAACCACCCCCATTACTGCTCATGTGCTCAACAATGCTCTCATCGGCTAGGGCCCAAACAGACCGTGCCACCACGCAGTCAAGGAGAGAGTGGCGCTAGGAATCCTCCGCGCCACAAACAATGCATGCACTTGTTGCTGCCATGTGTCTGTGGCATCACACATCTCCGGTAGGCAGGGATTGTTGAGCCAACCGCCAGAGGAAAACCCACAGCTTCGAAGGAACATGGGTCTTCCAAAGTCGTTGCCAAGATCTCCCTTCTGCTTCTGTATTAGAGCTAGCTGGCCTCCCATCCAGCCAGTCTTCTCTCCTCATCCGAGTCTGGATCAACATACGGTACACTGAGCGAACAGTTAGAATGCCCGTTTTCTCGTAGTGCCATGCCCAGCGGTCATCTAGCCTCCTGGTGCTGAGCGGGATTGAGCGAATGGTCTCCACATCCATAGGTATGAAGAACTCCTCCAATCTGTCCACCCTCCACTCAGCACTTGTGTTGTCAATGAAGTCTGAAACTTTGAGTGGTGGATCGTCCTTGACGCACGCCAGAGGACGGAGCATATAATCCCGTGGGAGCCAATTCTGGTTCGAAGCATGAGTCTCCTCCCCTGTACCAATCCGGTGGATCAAACCCTGCTGCATCACGTCCCTGCCTTCCACAATATCCCTCCACACTTGAGAAGGGGAAGATCCCAGCGTAGCATCTAGGAAGTCATCGTTGGGGAAGTAGACCGCCTTCAACACCCGAGAGCTCAACGCTGCAGGGTTTTGAAGAATTCTCCAGGCTTGGCGTGTGAGCATTGCAAAGTTAAAAAGCTCAATATCTCGGAAGCCCAGACCACCAGCAAATTTAGGAGAGCACATGGTTTCCCAAGAAACCCAGCACGGCTTCCTACTCCCGTCCTTGCTCCCCCACCAGAAACTTCGGAGCATGGCATTGATGGCCTGGCACAGACCTCTCGGTAACTTGAAACATGACATGGAGAAAATAGGGATCGCTTGTTCTACTGACTTTATCAAGACCTCCTTACCAGCAGCGGCTAGCAATTGCTCGAGCCATCCCTGGACCTTCTCCCAACATCCGAAGGCATCCCAAGATACTTCTCATTGAGTGTCTCGTTTGGCACATTGAGAATATTCTTCACAACATTCCGGTGCCCCTCGGGGCACCCCTTGCTAAAAAAACACTGAATATTTATCAAAGTTTAGTCGCTGACCTAAAGCATTGCAATACTTCTACAAGATATCATTCACTTCTGTGGCTCCCTCTTCACTAGCTTTAATAAACAGCAGGCTATCATCCGCAAAAAGGAGGTGGTTCACAGCCGGAGCTGTGGAAGCCACCTTGATTCCTTGAAGATGCGGTGATTGACGACTTTGTTTTAAGAGACCAGAAAGGCCCTCTGCTGCAAGCAAGAAGAGATAGGGGATATGGGGTCACCCTGACGCAGACCTCTGCTAGGCCGAAATTCCTCCAGAGGCACTGCATTGAGCAACACTGAAAAGGATACCAATGACATGAGACTCATGATCAACTCCACCCAGCGATGGTGAAAACCCATGTGAATCATGATGGCTCGTAAATAAACCCACTCTACTCGGTCATAGGCCTTCCTCATGTCGAGTTTTAGAGCACAATGATGATGTTTCTTCGCTCAATTCCTCTTCATGAAGTGGAGACACTCATACGCAGTAATGATGTTATCCGTAATCAATCTCCCTGGAACAAAGGCTGACTGCTCCTCTGAGATGATCTCCGGCAAAATTACCTTCAACCTGTTTGCCAAAACTTTTAACGCAATCTTATATATGACATTGCATAGGCTGATGGGGCGAAACTGTCCTAGTTCCTCAGAAGAGGCCACCTTCGGAATTAGGACAACGAAAGTCTTATTTATACCTTCAGGACTCTCCTCGCCACGCAGAATACGCAACACCGCATTAGACACCTCAGCACCACACATGTCCCAATGCTTCTGGAAAAATTGGGCTGGATAGCCGTCGGGGCCAGGTGCTTTTGTCGGAAACATCTGGAAGAGCGCCTGCTTGACCTCGCCATCCTCAAACGGTGCAATCAACTGCACGTTCATCGCATCCGTAACTGAGACCGGGATAGTGGATAGTACTTCTTCCATGCCGACTGTTCCTTCCACTGTGTACATCGAGCTATAAAACTCCCGAGTCAATTGTCCAAGTTCCTGTTGATCCTTGGTAACAGAGCCATCTGCGCGAACTAGTCTGCTGATTTTGTTCCGCTTTTTTCTACCGCTCGCCCTTAGGTGAAAAAATCTGGTATTGCGATCTCCCTCAGCCAACCACTGGATTCGCGACCGCTGACGCCACATGATTTCCTCCCTGTGTTGGAGCTCGACCAGCCTCTCCACAATCTTAATTTCCTGGTAGCATGGACCGGTTCGATTAGGTTCAGCACGCAGCATAGTCAGCTGTTGTCGCAGCTCCTTGAGCTCCTTGCGAACACTGCCAAAAGTGTCACGCCCCCATGCAGACAGTGAACGCGAGAGGCCCTTTAACTTCTTCTCAACCCCATGCATGGTAGTACATGTATCCATTCTCCACTCCTTGTCAACCGTTGGAAGGAAATCCCCATGTGTCTCTCACATGGCCTCATACCTGAATAACCTCGGATGCCGGTCCTGCACCATATCTCGTGCATGCTTGAGGAGGATGGCCGAGTGATTCGAAGCAGTCGCCGTCGGGTGGTGGAGCTCCGCCAGGGGGTAGCGCTCGCACCAACTTGCCGTGGCTAGCGCACAATCGAGTCGTACCCGACAGTAAGTCCCGCCGGTAACCTTTTTCTCAAACGTCCACGCCGTGCCAATGTAACCCAGGTCTTTGAGCTCACAGATGTCAACTGTATCCCGAAACGCCTGCATCTGAGTGTTACTACGTTCATTCACACCCATATGTTCCTCCCGGAGGAGTACTTCGTTAAAATCACTAATACACATCCACGGCAGGGGTGAGGATGCTTTGATGAATTTTAACATATCCCAAGTCTTGTGACGGTCACAAACTTGAGCCTCTCCATACACACATGTGAGTATCCAGGGCTCCGCATTCGGAGAACACACAATCGCATTAATGTGATACTGAGAGTAAGGTAAGAGTTCTACTTTTACTTCATAAATCCAGAAAATAGCCAGACCGCCGCTGCAGCCCGTACTACTTACAGCAAACACACCATCGTAACCAAGTGTGCCAGCTAAACGCTCCACTCTCGACTTGTGAACCTGTGTTTCCACAATGCAGATGATAGACAGGGCAAATTCCTTCACGAAATCGCGAAGTTCCCGAACTGTCGCGTCATTGCCCAGACCACGACAGTTCCATAACATAGTACTCATTGCTCCGGCGGTGCTCCGTGCCGGAGCCCGCCAATGTGCTGGTATGCTTGTCCTTCTTTGGTGAGTTATGTTTCTTAGGCCGCTTCTGCTCCCTAGCAAACGGTGGGGGAGGTGGGATGCCCTTGGGGATGGGATACTCCTTCTCCTCCTCACCACTGAAGTCAAGTTTCTTGCTCACACTAGAGCTCTCTGACTCTACAAGAACTCCGGGGTTGTCCCACGTGAGTAATGCTGGATCCGAGATGGTATTTTGAGCTTCCTTCGCTGGGCTGCCCTGTGTCAGCCTAGCATCAGTAGAGTTCCTCTTTCAATTCTCGCCTACAAGGCCGCCACCACCTCCTCGCCCTCTATAACCTTGTCCCTGGTTGCCATCTGCACAGCCTCTCATCGATACACCACGACCCCTACCCCCATCTCCTCGGCCTCGGCCTGCATCACGTCCGCCGCCCCCAGATCTTCCTCCACGGCCACTCGGGTGGAAAGAGCGCCCCTGTGGCCCCTGCTGATCATCATTAGCTTGCAGCTGTGCACGGTTCCATGGAGTATCTGCTAGCATCCAGCCACCAAAAGCAACCTTCTCTGGTGAGTGCTCGCCTGAGCCACATTTCTCCTTAGAGTGACCAAGAAAGCCACATACAGAGCAGAAGCGTGGCACCTTCTCATATTTAACACGCATAACCACAGGAGCCTGCCCTTCAGGATTGATGGTCACGAAACGGGTCAGCTCCTTCCGCACGTCCATCCAGACTCAAGCCCTCACAAAATCACCATGGACTCTGGAACTATTCATATCCACCGATACCAACTCGCCAACATTTGCGGCCAGGCCGGCGACGATTGGTTTCTTCCGGTACAGCTCAGGCACGTCATGTATCGGAATCCAAGAATGGATCCTGTTCAGCTCCACCGACGAGGCTTTGCAGCTCCCGTCGTACTTCTCGATTAAAAGCCCTTGTTCTCTGAATATCCAAGTGCCCTGCTCTGTAATCTTCTGTCAATCGCCAAGACAGTTTGCCTGCACCAAGAGCTTATTCCCCTCGAGATCTCTGAAAGAAATCTCCTGTGCTGGTGCCCAAGCAAATCACATCGTCTTTTTCAATGAATCCGCACTAAACGGGCGCGGTGTGCGAACTCCCAGGACTGCCATCCACTCTGTTCCCTCTTTCAGAGATTTCACTTCCTCCTTGGGGACGAACACACCCTTGATGTCCCCCCCTTTGAGATTCAACGTACTCAATAATTCCTCCAGCGGAGGTTCAGAGCCCACTCGCCCCTTCGCTCCACTGGCTTCCTCCTTGTTGTTTGCCGCCGCCATGGTTGATCCGATCAGACCCTAGGTTCAGAAGCCACCAAGGCCGGGCAGCCAAACTAGTTTACCCCTGGATCAGCCCGAGCAGTCCCGTCCCTAGAGGGGACCCAACCGATCAAAGGCGAGAGAGGCTTTAAGAGAAACCTGCCGGAGATCAATGGCCGCTGGCGGAGGTAGGAGAAACCCTAGTCGCCTTGTCGCCTAGGTACCTGTATATGCGTAGAAAAATAGGGTTTAATACCGGCTTAATTGAAGAGAGGTTTTTGACACCCACTTCATATTTTGCAATGGGCCCGAAGCTGCTTCCCTCTCTGCAATGATCAACACTTGGCCAATCAGCTAGCTGTGCCTGCTCCGCAGTTATCAGCCTCGAGCTACACCCCCAAAGAAAGACGAGACGCAATTCTTGCTTGGGATTATAAGTCTGACACATATATACCTAGATTATTAATTTGATTGACAAAATAAAAATTATATAGCATAAAAACTATACCATTAGAAAATATAGCATCTAAAGTTATAATAGTATAATTTTTATGTTATTCTATTTATATTTTATTGATCAAACAACCTAGTTAAACATGCATTGACCTATAATCTTAAACGGAGAAAGTACAGTACATGCATCATTGGTGGTGCTAGTGGTTGTATTGGCGGCACGTACAGAGGCGAAGGACCCCTTTGGGCAAGGTATGGCAGCTGCCCTACCTTAATTTCTGCAAAAAAATCGCATATATATATATATATATATATTTCTATTTGACATACATACAATTCCCTGCAAAGTATGATGGATTCTGAAAAAAAAATACTCCCTTCGATCCATATTACTTAACTTGGATTTGTCTAGATTTGGATGTATCTAGACATGTTTTAATGCTAGATACATCCGAATCTAGAAAAAATTGAGTCAACCAACGAGTCCAGGACTCGAGCGACGAGCAGGCAGGTGTGCCGCCGTCTTCTACTGATCTACTCCCCGCCAGGAAACCTGCCCGCCGATCCGGTCGCCCTCTCCCTGGTCCTCCTCCAACCTTCTCATTTTCTCAAATTCTCAATTTTCAGTCTCATGGTGACACGGTTTTACCCAGTCAGGGCTTCTTCTCATCTCAATTATAATTTCTGATCCTCCTTCAAAATATAGGTTACGCTCTTTCCCATTAATGGCCTCTAGGCTCCACGTATTTGTGGTAGAGATGGACAAGAAGGGGAAGAAACTTGCAGCTTCAAAGGGGACATGTATAATTTGTGATTTTATGGTCAATTGAACTATTGAATCAAATTTGAATCTGTGGTCAATTGATTATTCTATTACCATTGTAAAATCGATATAATTTTGATTTTTTGCATCAATTTTTTTGATATTTTAGAGTTTGCCCGATCTTAATTTTTTTTCGTCCTTCGCCACTGGGCACGTACACACGTGCTCTAGAATAGGTTTTACAGCGAAGCTGGCCATTGTGGCTACGATCCAAACAAGTACATTGACCCGGTCGCCCTCAGCATGCAGCCTACTGTAGCTGGCTACAGTAACGACGGCGAGTCCCCTCCCCGCGCTGCACCTGCACGCGACGCAGAGCCCGACGCCCGACTGAACTCCCGTCCCGTTACGCTTGGAATCGTCTGAGTGCAAGCAGAGAAGAAGCGACAGCCGTAGGAGTTGGGCGGGGCCGTCGAGATCGGGTAGGTTCCTGGCTCCCCGTGCTCGACACGACCCGTATCGGTCGTCCTCGTGCCGTGCGCCGCCCAGTACTATATGCAGTTGCAGGCCGCTTGCTGTTTACGTGGCCTTGGATGCTCTGGGCTCTGCCCTTTACAGTTTGCACCCTGACTCGATCCGTACGGCGGTAAAACTATTGCCAAGAATCAGATTTTTCGTCGGTTTCGTCCATGCATGCACGCAGCACGCGCGTGCATATAATTTGCATGTCAGGGAAGGATGAGACGAGGCAAGGACCGTCTCTAAGCTAATTTTATATGCACGCAGCAAGCGTGCATATAATTTGCATGTCAGGGAAGGATGAGACGAGGCAGGATCGTCTCAATCATCGTGCCACCGATTTGGCACGGTTCGCTCGCGCCTTTTGAAGCGTTAATTAACAATCAGCAATCTGCTAACTCCTCGAACTGCAGCTGTTGGGTTGGGACAGAGCAGCCTCTAACGGCACCAACCCTAATTAAACCAGCATCAAGGCACGAATGGCTTGACCAGCTGCTTCGGTTGAGGGAATTAAGGCACTCACGCTACTACTTGATGGTGTAAGTATGTTTGATCCGGACGTCAAAGTTAAGGCACTGGCCGCGGATGCAGAGGTTTGACAAGGCTGCTGCACCTAGGTGTGTGCTAAGCAACTACCATCCCGTTGGTTAATTGGTATACTATGTAGACATGGACTAGCTCCGCATCGATCTCCTGTCAGGATTAACTATACATTACAGTGGTATTACGGGCATACGGGTATAGGTGAGAGTGAGACAGTACGAAATCTGATAAATAAACAGAAGTAGTGCAAGACTGCAAGATATGCAAAGTATGCAGCAGCAGGATTGCAGTGCTGCCGGGGCCTAATTCATGCCTGCAGCGTTGTCGATCTCAGACAAACTGTTCGTCAATGCACATTGAACGAGCGGGGCCGGCTGGGGATTATGCTCGAGTTTATTTGAAGGAGATGATGGATCGAGGAGAGTTCGACGGGCCGCCGGGGTCCGGCCAGCTCTCGCTCCCGCGTACGTCCACGCGTCCGGACGACGAAAACCGCCGGAAATGCAGGAGCGCCAGATCATACGCCCACGAATTTGTGCACCCCGGTACGCGTGTTCTCGTCGACAAAGCCGAGTAGGTCCCCGCCACGAGGGCCATATGTGCCAGATGGACGAAAAAATTATGTTTAGCGCATGCATGCAGATGCAGGTCTGAGCGCGCGCGAGTGACAGGCGTCCAGTCCAGCGTGTCGCTCTGACTCTGTCTGGTACGGTGCCGGGAGAATCAGATTTCTCAACCTGAGTTTTTCTACAGTAGATGCATTATGCACGAAAAGCCAAAAACAGGACGCGTTTTGCGTTCTGCTGAATCGCTGGGTAAATTGAGTTGTTTAGTCGTGTTAAAAGTGGACTTGAGTTAAGCAGCTCATGTTCTGGTCAAATACAGTTCTGATTGGGATGCCAGGCAAATAGATCTCTAATCCATCGGTTGCTCAATGTACTCATGCTCCTGGGAGTACTATACCCCTCCTTCTCAAATTAAGACGCATATTACTCACTTCTTCTCTAATTAAGACGCATATTAATTTTGATCAAAGTCAAACATTATAAATTTTGTCTAAATATGTAGAAAAAAAATATACATCAACGACATCAACTCAATCTTATTTGAATCATCATTAATTATATGTTTTTATGTTATATGTTTTTAACATTATGAAAGTTAGTACTACTGTTTGTTTTATCATATATGTATCTACGACATCAACTCGTATGTTTTATCATATAGTTGGTCAAACTTTATAAATAGTCAGACTATCACCAAACCTAATGTGCTTTTTTTTCTTTGGGAATGAGAGTATATCATCTTTCTTGGCCAGTTGGTCTTAAATATGAAATACTAGTTTTCAGTCGCCTGTTTTCACACTTGACAACTGTCCATGCCCATACGTAGGAGCCAAAGGACCCGCGTATTCAAGATCAACGCATGTAGTATTCCCGATGATCCATGACCAAGCTGGTTCATCACTCTGGGCTGTCCATGGCATTCTAGAAGAGATTGCATGACTCTAATTATCACGGACTATAGTTTCAGACAGGATATTAACTAGCTCAACTAAATAGTACAATAGATTTAGTCTGCACTGCACCTTTCAAAAAGAATTGAAGTATTCTCTCCGGTCCATATTAGAGCAACTCCAACAGCTTACCCATATATAGGTAAGAGGGCCAAAAACCGATTTTATAGGTAAGATGGATAAAATAACAGCTTCAACAGCTTACCCATAAGTGGTCTCCTACAAAAAAAATTAGGTGATCATCCATTTTTTGTCCCGTCCTGCCATATATGGGTAGATGGACATAAAATATGGGTAAGAGGCAACTCCTACCTATATCTTGCCATGTCAGCAAAACGGAGGCGGGAGCTGACCAACCGCCCCCGCTAGGAAATTTCAGGCGCGACCACCACTGTCCTCGCCACCTCCGGCGCCCTTCCCGTCATCGGCCACCTCCGGCGCGCCGGCCCAAACCCGCCGCCACCTTCGCCCGCCCCTCTTGTGAATGCCTCGCCCCCATCTGCACCTTACTGCCTTCCCGCGTATGGAGCGCCGCCCGTTGCGTCCCGACGCCGGCGCGCATGAACTTGCCGAGCCCAGCGCTGCACCCCTCACCTTTGTTGGTCTCCTAGGACCTCGCCGTCCTCCCCTCTTTCCCGATCAACCCGCCGTCGCCCCTGACCAAGACGCATCTGGAAGCCACGCCCGTTGCCCATCGCGCATGGAGACCGCGCACGCCCGCTGCCCTTCGCGCGTGGAGGCGCCCGCTGCCCTTCCCACTGACTTGCCCGCTTGTGGAGGTTGCCCTGCTCGCCAGAGCTCTGCACTGAGTTGGCCGTGTGTGGAGTCCATTCTGCTCGCCAGATCCACATGTGGACTTGATTGCTTTTTTTCTTTTCCATCCAAGGTGCTTAGTGTAAGAAAGAAGTATCATGTTGTGATTTATTTATTTTTAAGAACCCGATTGTATTTTGCCTAGCAAAAAAATAGGTAAGCTGTTGAAGCAAACAACATTTGACTTACCCAAACGATTTTTGCTTATCCATAAATAAATAAGCTGTTGGAGTTGCTCTTAATGGCATCAACTTATGGATCGGAGGTCTAACAAATACCGGCTTAATTTTTTTTGAGGGAAATATAGCACTTTATTCAATCAGAAACATTGTTCAGAATACAAAGTCCGCCGGGGGGCTCAACAAGCCAAACCTGTCGTCCAACCCTACTCGAAGTCGCCGATCGTGCCAATCTGTGTGCTTCCATGCTGGAAGCTCGGTTTTCGTGCTTAAAAGAGACCTCCAAGAATGCAGCCGATGTCACCTTGATCTCCTGGAGTACCATGTTGTAGCTTCCATCGTAGGGCCTCGCCATGTCACTGACAATAGAGAGGCAGTCCGTTGCGACAGTTATCCTGCGAAGCTGTATATCTTCTGCCAGAGCCAGTGCTTCCCTGCACGCTAGGGCCTCCATCACTGGTGGGTTCGAGATGCCCTGGATAGTGAGCGATGATGCTCCCAGGAACCTGCCCGTACCGTCCCTGCATACCACACCGACGGCTCCTCCTGGTCCCGTCTTCGCCATTGCTGCGTAAACATTCAGCTTGGCGCACCCCGGAAGTGGAGGGATCCACTTCGGGTAGCTGGGCTTGCTCGCTGCACCAACAGCCACCTGTGGCTTGCCCACAATTGCAAGGTCCCGGAGGTAGCTTTCAATGAAGAGGTGCGTCGATAGAGGGTTCTGGAATTCGTCCTCATGTATGATCTTTCGGCGCGCGAACCAGATCGCCCAGAGAGTCACTGCCACTTTAGCAAAATCATCCCGTGAAAGCGCATCCATCATCTCAAAGAGCCACAATTTTGCAGAACCACCCCCATTACTGCTCATGTGCTCAACAATGCTCTCATCGGCTAGGGCCCAAACAGACCGTGCCACCACGCAGTCAAGGAGAGAGTGGCGCTAGGAATCCTCCGCGCCACAAACAATGCATGCACTTGTTGCTGCCATGTGTCTGTGGCATCACACATCTCCGGTAGGCAGGGATTGTTGAGCCAACCGCCAGAGGAAAACCCACAGCTTCGAAGGAACATGGGTCTTCCAAAGTCGTTGCCAAGATCTCCCTTCTGCTTCTGTATTAGAGCTAGCTGGCCTCCCATCCAGCCAGTCTTCTCTCCTCATCCGAGTCTGGATCAACATACGGTACACTGAGCGAACAGTTAGAATGCCCGTTTTCTCGTAGTGCCATGCCCAGCGGTCATCTAGCCTCCTGGTGCTGAGCGGGATTGAGCGAATGGTCTCCACATCCATAGGTATGAAGAACTCCTCCAATCTGTCCACCCTCCACTCAGCACTTGTGTTGTCAATGAAGTCTGAAACTTTGAGTGGTGGATCGTCCTTGACGCACGCCAGAGGACGGAGCATATAATCCCGTGGGAGCCAATTCTGGTTCGAAGCATGAGTCTCCTCCCCTGTACCAATCCGGTGGATCAAACCCTGCTGCATCACGTCCCTGCCTTCCACAATATCCCTCCACACTTGAGAAGGGGAAGATCCCAGCGTAGCATCTAGGAAGTCATCGTTGGGGAAGTAGACCGCCTTCAACACCCGAGAGCTCAACGCTGCAGGGTTTTGAAGAATTCTCCAGGCTTGGCGTGTGAGCATTGCAAAGTTAAAAAGCTCAATATCTCGGAAGCCCAGACCACCAGCAAATTTAGGAGAGCACATGGTTTCCCAAGAAACCCAGCACGGCTTCCTACTCCCGTCCTTGCTCCCCCACCAGAAACTTCGGAGCATGGCATTGATGGCCTGGCACAGACCTCTCGGTAACTTGAAACATGACATGGAGAAAATAGGGATCGCTTGTTCTACTGACTTTATCAAGACCTCCTTACCAGCAGCGGCTAGCAATTGCTCGAGCCATCCCTGGACCTTCTCCCAACATCCGAAGGCATCCCAAGATACTTCTCATTGAGTGTCTCGTTTGGCACATTGAGAATATTCTTCACAACATTCCGGTGCCCCTCGGGGCACCCCTTGCTAAAAAAACACTGAATATTTATCAAAGTTTAGTCGCTGACCTAAAGCATTGCAATACTTCTACAAGATATCATTCACTTCTGTGGCTCCCTCTTCACTAGCTTTAATAAACAGCAGGCTATCATCCGCAAAAAGGAGGTGGTTCACAGCCGGAGCTGTGGAAGCCACCTTGATTCCTTGAAGATGCGGTGATTGACGACTTTGTTTTAAGAGACCAGAAAGGCCCTCTGCTGCAAGCAAGAAGAGATAGGGGATATGGGGTCACCCTGACGCAGACCTCTGCTAGGCCGAAATTCCTCCAGAGGCACTGCATTGAGCAACACTGAAAAGGATACCAATGACATGAGACTCATGATCAACTCCACCCAGCGATGGTGAAAACCCATGTGAATCATGATGGCTCGTAAATAAACCCACTCTACTCGGTCATAGGCCTTCCTCATGTCGAGTTTTAGAGCACAATGATGATGTTTCTTCGCTCAATTCCTCTTCATGAAGTGGAGACACTCATACGCAGTAATGATGTTATCCGTAATCAATCTCCCTGGAACAAAGGCTGACTGCTCCTCTGAGATGATCTCCGGCAAAATTACCTTCAACCTGTTTGCCAAAACTTTTAACGCAATCTTATATATGACATTGCATAGGCTGATGGGGCGAAACTGTCCTAGTTCCTCAGAAGAGGCCACCTTCGGAATTAGGACAACGAAAGTCTTATTTATACCTTCAGGACTCTCCTCGCCACGCAGAATACGCAACACCGCATTAGACACCTCAGCACCACACATGTCCCAATGCTTCTGGAAAAATTGGGCTGGATAGCCGTCGGGGCCAGGTGCTTTTGTCGGAAACATCTGGAAGAGCGCCTGCTTGACCTCGCCATCCTCAAACGGTGCAATCAACTGCACGTTCATCGCATCCGTAACTGAGACCGGGATAGTGGATAGTACTTCTTCCATGCCGACTGTTCCTTCCACTGTGTACATCGAGCTATAAAACTCCCGAGTCAATTGTCCAAGTTCCTGTTGATCCTTGGTAACAGAGCCATCTGCGCGAACTAGTCTGCTGATTTTGTTCCGCTTTTTTCTACCGCTCGCCCTTAGGTGAAAAAATCTGGTATTGCGATCTCCCTCAGCCAACCACTGGATTCGCGACCGCTGACGCCACATGATTTCCTCCCTGTGTTGGAGCTCGACCAGCCTCTCCACAATCTTAATTTCCTGGTAGCATGGACCGGTTCGATTAGGTTCAGCACGCAGCATAGTCAGCTGTTGTCGCAGCTCCTTGAGCTCCTTGCGAACACTGCCAAAAGTGTCACGCCCCCATGCAGACAGTGAACGCGAGAGGCCCTTTAACTTCTTCTCAACCCCATGCATGGTAGTACATGTATCCATTCTCCACTCCTTGTCAACCGTTGGAAGGAAATCCCCATGTGTCTCTCACATGGCCTCATACCTGAATAACCTCGGATGCCGGTCCTGCACCATATCTCGTGCATGCTTGAGGAGGATGGCCGAGTGATTCGAAGCAGTCGCCGTCGGGTGGTGGAGCTCCGCCAGGGGGTAGCGCTCGCACCAACTTGCCGTGGCTAGCGCACAATCGAGTCGTACCCGACAGTAAGTCCCGCCGGTAACCTTTTTCTCAAACGTCCACGCCGTGCCAATGTAACCCAGGTCTTTGAGCTCACAGATGTCAACTGTATCCCGAAACGCCTGCATCTGAGTGTTACTACGTTCATTCACACCCATATGTTCCTCCCGGAGGAGTACTTCGTTAAAATCACTAATACACATCCACGGCAGGGGTGAGGATGCTTTGATGAATTTTAACATATCCCAAGTCTTGTGACGGTCACAAACTTGAGCCTCTCCATACACACATGTGAGTATCCAGGGCTCCGCATTCGGAGAACACACAATCGCATTAATGTGATACTGAGAGTAAGGTAAGAGTTCTACTTTTACTTCATAAATCCAGAAAATAGCCAGACCGCCGCTGCAGCCCGTACTACTTACAGCAAACACACCATCGTAACCAAGTGTGCCAGCTAAACGCTCCACTCTCGACTTGTGAACCTGTGTTTCCACAATGCAGATGATAGACAGGGCAAATTCCTTCACGAAATCGCGAAGTTCCCGAACTGTCGCGTCATTGCCCAGACCACGACAGTTCCATAACATAGTACTCATTGCTCCGGCGGTGCTCCGTGCCGGAGCCCGCCAATGTGCTGGTATGCTTGTCCTTCTTTGGTGAGTTATGTTTCTTAGGCCGCTTCTGCTCCCTAGCAAACGGTGGGGGAGGTGGGATGCCCTTGGGGATGGGATACTCCTTCTCCTCCTCACCACTGAAGTCAAGTTTCTTGCTCACACTAGAGCTCTCTGACTCTACAAGAACTCCGGGGTTGTCCCACGTGAGTAATGCTGGATCCGAGATGGTATTTTGAGCTTCCTTCGCTGGGCTGCCCTGTGTCAGCCTAGCATCAGTAGAGTTCCTCTTTCAATTCTCGCCTACAAGGCCGCCACCACCTCCTCGCCCTCTATAACCTTGTCCCTGGTTGCCATCTGCACAGCCTCTCATCGATACACCACGACCCCTACCCCCATCTCCTCGGCCTCGGCCTGCATCACGTCCGCCGCCCCCAGATCTTCCTCCACGGCCACTCGGGTGGAAAGAGCGCCCCTGTGGCCCCTGCTGATCATCATTAGCTTGCAGCTGTGCACGGTTCCATGGAGTATCTGCTAGCATCCAGCCACCAAAAGCAACCTTCTCTGGTGAGTGCTCGCCTGAGCCACATTTCTCCTTAGAGTGACCAAGAAAGCCACATACAGAGCAGAAGCGTGGCACCTTCTCATATTTAACACGCATAACCACAGGAGCCTGCCCTTCAGGATTGATGGTCACGAAACGGGTCAGCTCCTTCCGCACGTCCATCCAGACTCAAGCCCTCACAAAATCACCATGGACTCTGGAACTATTCATATCCACCGATACCAACTCGCCAACATTTGCGGCCAGGCCGGCGACGATTGGTTTCTTCCGGTACAGCTCAGGCACGTCATGTATCGGAATCCAAGAATGGATCCTGTTCAGCTCCACCGACGAGGCTTTGCAGCTCCCGTCGTACTTCTCGATTAAAAGCCCTTGTTCTCTGAATATCCAAGTGCCCTGCTCTGTAATCTTCTGTCAATCGCCAAGACAGTTTGCCTGCACCAAGAGCTTATTCCCCTCGAGATCTCTGAAAGAAATCTCCTGTGCTGGTGCCCAAGCAAATCACATCGTCTTTTTCAATGAATCCGCACTAAACGGGCGCGGTGTGCGAACTCCCAGGACTGCCATCCACTCTGTTCCCTCTTTCAGAGATTTCACTTCCTCCTTGGGGACGAACACACCCTTGATGTCCCCCCCTTTGAGATTCAACGTACTCAATAATTCCTCCAGCGGAGGTTCAGAGCCCACTCGCCCCTTCGCTCCACTGGCTTCCTCCTTGTTGTTTGCCGCCGCCATGGTTGATCCGATCAGACCCTAGGTTCAGAAGCCACCAAGGCCGGGCAGCCAAACTAGTTTACCCCTGGATCAGCCCGAGCAGTCCCGTCCCTAGAGGGGACCCAACCGATCAAAGGCGAGAGAGGCTTTAAGAGAAACCTGCCGGAGATCAATGGCCGCTGGCGGAGGTAGGAGAAACCCTAGTCGCCTTGTCGCCTAGGTACCTGTATATGCGTAGAAAAATAGGGTTTAATACCGGCTTAATTGAAGAGAGGTTTTTGACACCCACTTCATATTTTGCAATGGGCCCGAAGCTGCTTCCCTCTCTGCAATGATCAACACTTGGCCAATCAGCTAGCACTCGTGCTTCCAAATCCTAACTCTTGATCACGTGCCGACAGCGCAGACCGTTCGTACGTGCAGGGGAGGCATAGTAGTACGAGTGCAACAGTTTTTCTCCCACTGTTCGTAGTACTTGTACCACCACGTCAAAGTCCGATGTGAGGTGCCTCGATCGGGCGTGCGACAATGATGTGAGCGCGGGTCAATCATCTCTCTGAAAACAACCTGCCGTCTCTTGTTCGTTGCGCGGTGCCTGCAATGGACTGCCGGCCCCGTGGCGACGCCGCGCGGCATGGCAGGGGTTGCTAGCGCCGCAGCTGGTGACCGACTTGTATGGAATGGCGTGGTATGACCTGTTGGAATGATTGACGCCCCTCCCGCTTTCCGTTGCGAGAGCTGAGACGTCCATCGTGGTGCGAGCTAGCTAGGGCTCGAAGTAGCCAGTGCCTCATCGTCTTTGCCATCTCATCTGCTTTGGACTTTACGGGCGGGGTCGAAGTATGTCTTTCTGTATCTCAGTTGCGTGAACCGGGTTGTTACTCGTGTCAACTCTCAAGCAATTAGAACATCTCCACTCGTTAGGTGAAATCAGGCCGAAATCCGAATTTTTTTTAGCCGGACGAAACTTGATTTTGGCCTGGATACGTCCAGTTTCCCACTCGCGTACCCAGACAAAAAAAGGTGACATATTTGAATCTTTATCGTTCCCGTCGGCGAGTGCTCGACTACAAGTTGTTCGACGGGGATGGGCTCCTGCGCCGTGGCCGACACGGCGTTGTCGTCCGTCTCGTCGTCGAAGGCCGCCGGGTTAGAGGAAGTCGAAGCAGAGCTCGGCGTGGGGGCGTTCGGCGCATGTGCGTTTGGCGCAGAGAAAGTGGCAGGCGTAATCTCGTCCTGGAGGATGGCCTGACGTTGCGCCATGTACCAGGCCTTGACCGGCGAGCTCATCTTCGACGTGTCCTCGCCGCCCATCAGGAACTTGAGGTCCGTGTTGCGCTTCTTGGCGGCGTAGTTGGCCTTCATCTCGGCGAGGTTAGCCTTCTTCTTGGCGAGGTTGGCCTTGATGAGGGCCACCTTTTCCCCTTGCGTCTCGATCAACCGGTTTCAACGCTCCTCGCTCTTCTCGGCCCTCTTCTCGGCCTGCGCCCTCGTGTCGGCGATGCATTTCTCGATCGAAGCCTGGAGACGCTCGGCGGGAGGTCCGACGGCTTTGAGCATCTTCGCCTTCTTCTGGCCGATCACTGGTCTTCCTTCGCCAGCAGCAGCGGCCAGCGCCTCGGGGTTGTACACGCCGTCCTTGCTCTTGGAGAGGCTCAGGCGAGTGTCCCGCCACTTCTCGCAATTCTCAATTTCCTCGAAGACATGATGGAACTTGAACTCCATCTTCATGTCCTCTCGAAACAGAGCAAGTGCACGACGAAGCTGCAAAATAAAAGTGTGTCAAGTGTGTTAAAATGGAAGCGAGTGCACGACAAAGATAGTGTTCGCAAGTACCTTGTTGTCCATATTTTCCCCGCTGGCTTGTGTGCGTTCGACCTCTTTCACGCAGCTGTGCCACTTGCTGCAGGCAGTCTGGATGATCGCCCAATGATTCGTAATATCCTTCTCCCCTCGGTTCATGTGGATTTTGCGATACTTTGAGTCACAAAGGCTACGCTCGTCGAACGCGTGTGCAGCATTGTGAATTTCTCTGAGTCTAAGGATCCTTAGACGTATGTCTAAACGCTGCAGCAGCTGAGTCTAAGAAAATTTTGCTAGACGCTGAGTCTAGTACAAGACTCACCCCTAAGTAAATAGACGACTGACACTTGCTATTATTTTTTATTTTGGATGACGGGACTGTGATCTGTGCTAAACGGTGGAATGGATATTGATTCATTAGACTCGTCTCTCTATTTCTCTTAGCTAGCTCCACACGCTGCACACGCCCTAAGCAGCTAGCTAGGGTTGCCTCATCGTCTTTGCCATCTCATCTGCTTTGGACTTTCAGGTCTATAGTTCTGGTACTACGTCTTTCTGTATCTCAGTTGTGTGAACTGGGTTGGTACTCGTCTGAAGAAATCACGCACACGCTACGCGCTACTCCAGCTCTCTATCCTGCAAGTGGCAGAGGAACCCATGATATTCTACTTTTATATTGCCCGTGCCGTGCATACATCGGGCCACCCTGTACCGAACAACTCGGTGTCGGGTTTCCACGCCGGATCGGACGCTGAGCTGGTGTCGGTGATCCGGCGATGTGGCCCGATCGGCCGAGCCTCTCCAGTCTCCGCGCTCTGTTGGAACGTACGGGCAGGCAAGGCCAACGCGGCAGCCGGCAGCACCGTACCTGTACGTGATGCTGTCACCTCCTGCGATTTACCACGGACAGAGGTGGGGCCGGCTGCAGGTGGCATGACTGGATCGTCGGCCTGGCGGTCGCAGGCGGACGGATCTCAAGTGCCATCCACGCCGGGCGCGCGTCACACAGTCTAGTCGTTTGCTCACCAACGTACGGTACATAGACGGCCCATCTTTCAGAAATGATGGTCGATCGAGCTGGTTGTCAGTCGCGATGAACCCATGTAGTCTTTTTTTTTTCGCCCTTCTTATGAGGAAAAATGTCCTGACTTCAGTCAATTAAATTCAGATAAACAAGCTCAACAGTTCATTATTCCAGCCGTGTTGACTCACAAAAAACGTCAATCATAGATATCACAAGCAAAGCAATCATTCAGAGCCCTCAAGTTTATTCGGTGATCATCATCGTTTCCGGACGGCGAGATGGCAATTCCTCGGTTGGTGAATGAACCGCTTTCTGACCGAAAACAAGGCAGATAAGCCTATATTTAACGATAAAGCTGGCTCGCTCTCGTCCTAGTAGTATATGCCTAGCCTAACCGATGGCTCAAACCTCACAAAACCCGACCCTTTGGAGATTGGCACTCGCCAACTACAAGCCTCACATCAGCCCTCAGTCCAGTCGGTCTGATGGACCTGTTCCAACTGATCAAAGCTTTTCTTAAAGACTCGATTAGCAGAAAAGAACTGTCTAGTCTAAATTATTGTGGCGTACGGAGGACGGGGGCGGTTGCGTCTGTTCAGATGTAAGGCAAACGTCAGTATATTCCAACCGGGTGTACTACATTGTTAAGATGATCCCTGACCCCTGATCCGTAGGATGAGTGGTCCGGAACCCGGTGTTCTGTCAGGAACGCGCGATTGAATAATTATCGATTAGCCTTGGCACATTTGCACGGTCTGACGGTGACACTGATGTAGGGTTGTTGAGCGACCGCGAGAGATGGATCTCTTCTCACAACCTCACTGCGCTGTTTTAACCGGAGGAGGCTACGACTCCTGGCTCCACGGTCGACTCGTCGGCAGTGACTCTGCAATCCTGTCCCGACTGCCCTCCCTCTTTCGACGGAACAGACTGTCTGTGCTCCCACAGTGAGTCTCAGCTGCGCGAGTTTGGATTCGAGGGTCACGTCGTACTGAACTTGAACAGCGATCGACGGACGGACGGACGGGCGGACGGGGCGCTGAATCTCATGCCTCCTGCATTGTTTGCTCCGTGAGCCGAAATTAACTGCCTACTGAGAGGCTGCTGCCGCCAAGATTGGTTGATGATTGACAGGACAGCGACTCTCACCTGCAAAATCAATGCCCATCCTGATTGTGCCATGATTGCCTTGCCCGTTACTAGTAGCTCCGTGGAACGAACCATGCTGGTCGTTGCAACTTTTGTTCTAGGAGTGGTTTAGCTCAACACGGTGTTAGATGAGCTTCAGATCTTTGAATATTTTGTTCGAGAAGTACGGTTGGTGCAGATGTTTTTTGTGCAGTGCAGGGCTTGATTAGCTGCGAAGACGTTAATCAGAGCCTAGATGCTCACAAAATTGGCTTTATGAAACCAACATGCCGTTCGGTAACCCACCACTCCTAGAAATTTGACCGCTCCGCGCTTCTATCACTCTGCTGATCGAGATTGCTGAGCATTTTGCGTTCGGTGAGGCTCCGCTCTGGTGAGCAGTAGGCTGTATATCTTGCGTATATGGAGCTCAGGAGCTGTACCATTTTCCTTGTAAACCGGAGCTGTGCCCGTCGTGAATCCTTAACTTTACTGTCACCAACTGCGAACTGGTAGCAGTTACTTCATGAAAATAAAATCGAAAATATTTTTGAAGGTAACGGAATGATCTTTTTGTTGACGATCACTAAATAA
Organism: Avena sativa; assembly: GCA_916181665.1. Lineage (NCBI taxonomy): Eukaryota > Viridiplantae > Streptophyta > Magnoliopsida > Poales > Poaceae > Avena > Avena sativa. The sequence continues at coordinate 429,880,901 of OV702293.1, forward strand.
TCTTGTGACAGTGGATGGCACTCGGGATCCTGGAATTGTTAACCAAATTTGTTGTGGATTTGTTCCTGGGCTTGTGTTGTTCGATTTTGCGTATGGCCCTGGCCTTCACGCTAACCTTTGGGACTGCCACAGAGGAAGGTTGGGCATATCCTATACACGGACCAGTGCGGCCGGGACACAGCGCCGCACACCCCACCCGGGTGTGTTGGGCCGGCCCGCATTGGCTTCTTTTCTTCTTCTTTTTCTCTTTTTCATGGTATTTTTTTCTCTTGTTTTGATTTTAGTTTTTGAAAATCTTAATATCTTCTTTAAATACTATAACATTTTTCAAACGATATTTTATCGAAAATTTGATTTTTTTAAAAAAAATTACGAATTCATATTCTGAACATTTTTTGAAAATGTTTTTATTGAAATCTAGTTTTTTTAATATGAACAATTTTCAAATTTGAACGAATTTCAAATTTGAATGATCAAATATGAACAAATTTCTAAGTCTAAAGAATTTTCGAATTTGGACAGATTACAAATCTGAACACTTCTCAGATCTAAAACAAATTTCGAATCAGAACATTTTTTGAAAAACAAAAAATCGTACATAAAAACCACACTAGAAAACCGAACAGGATCCCTCAAAACAAAAACGGAATAGGAAAAACCAGTCCGATCAACTCGCACTCAAGGGCGACAGAGAAACATCAATGCAAAATGTTATCAGGCTGGCCCAAAAAGGTGTGCGGCGCGCGGTGGGTGTACAGGTTTTTCCAAAGTTGGGTTTCTTATAAAATGAAAGAACAGAGCACGCGTTAAAAAGGTAGATTGAACCGGACATAGCCCAACAGCTCACATGCTCCAGTAGGGAAAATTGTGGTCCGGTACAATCGTACCTCGACCCAACACCATCATTCTGGCTCTGAACCTTAGCATCATTTTAGAGTCCTATACTAAGCCTATATGGGCCCAAGAAAAATAGACGGACCATACTCATCACCACCAATTGATTCACAAGAAAATAAAAACATCACCAATTGGCCTAGCCCGCCCGACCTGCCAGCAACGAGTTTATGATTATGCTACAAGTACCTCAAAAAACGAGTTTATGATTATGCGCTAGGACTCTGGGTATGTCCTCTCATTTTCTAAATCATTTCACTTCGTGGTAAGTAAGTGGGGAAATTCTGACCTCTACTCCCTTCGACCTGAATTAATTGACACGGCTCTAATAGAAAGTTGATTTGGCAAAAAATAAAGCCCTTTATGATTCAATTATTCTCCATCATGGTCCTCAATTCAAAATTCAAAATTCTCGAGAGCTCTTGGTCCCATACCCACTAGACTCGCACGGACGGTGAATGACCTCCACGGTGAGCCCGGCCGAACCCACGGCATGATCGACCTGATTGATCTCGCGCTCCAGCACCTTCCTTTGCACCTCTGCCATCCGCACTGCTGCTCCAAGCCAGGTTGCGACCTCTGCGTACGTTCGCGCGCTCCAACAGCTTCACGATTGACCTCCGCGGTGATCGATCTCGCGCCCCAGCACCTTCCTCCATACCTCTTCCATCTGCACCACCGCTTGAAGCCAGGTTGCGACCTCCGCGTCTGTCCTCACGCTCCAGCAGCTCCGCGTTCGTTTGCCATTGCGCCATCCTGGAGGTGCTCGGACTCGCGCAAAACGGCCTCACCGCATAGTCGGCCTTCGCGTCCGACCTTGCGCTCCAGCAGCTCCGCGTACGTATGCGAGTGTGCCAGCCTCAATGTGCACGGGCTTGCGCAGAACAGCCTCACCGCTCGCTGCGCCGCCATCTGCCGCTCCACGCCACCGACCAGCGCCCCGTCCACCTTCCCGACACCGGGATCACCATCCTCTCAACATGCATTCAGGTATACACTTTCCACACACCTGCATATAGGCAATGTTCTGGAATGTTCAAGAATGAAAGAGTACATTCATGCATACACTTACCATATACTCCCTTTGTCACAAAATATAAGGCGTCTAAGGATTAGTCAAAATTTAACGTTTTTTAAGTTTGACCAAGTTTATACACAAAAATAAACATTTATATTACTGAATCAGTATCAATAGATTTATGATAAAGTATATTACTAACTTGTCGATGTTGATTTTTTTCTGACTATTTGGTTAAAGTTAGTAAGATTTGACTAGGCACCTTATATTTTGGAAACGAAGGGAGTACAAGAGTGCATCACCTGTTAACTTGAGCGTTGAACCAACCGATGCTATAGTTCCAGACATACATTCAGGCATTCATGAAATGTTTAAGTCGGAGCTTGCAAGATGCTAACCTGAATACTAGTCCATGAAGATGCTGGCAGAGAGTTTAGAATGAATGTTGCATGTTAGACTCTACCTGACCATTGAATCTCGAGTGGCAACTATCATTAGTACAAAGAGTACTACACCGTTAGCCTTCAACCTGGAGAGTAAAAATAGCCTATCAAACTGTGTGCAAACTTGAGAGTGTGCAAACCAATTTCATTATGATGCTTCAGTCTTTAACAAATATTGAGAAAACAGATTATGGGTACTGAGTATAGATAATAGCTATAGTACAATTCGTACAGCTATAGTACCATGGGTACTGATCATGTTTGTATGGCTATAACTGAAATTGGAAAAAATACAATTCCGGTGATGCAATGTTTGGTACCCGATCATGGTACAATGTTAACAACATGGTTGATCAAGCAACTAGCAAATTGTAAAATGGAGAAAATTTTAGGTTGCTTCAGATTGTAAAAAATGACAAGATTGCATCATATTGTAAAAAATGCCAGTAATGTCCATAGAGCATAGTTTAAGTAATGTGCATAGAGTATATTCCATGACACTTCAGAGTACTAGGACAATGAACAAATGGGAAGTTATAAATCTATTTCATAGTCTTGTGGATGGATGCACTAAGCTACTCCAAGAAAAATTATAAGGACAACAAATATCATAGTAGTAATATTAAATGATGATCTACATATATCTTCTAAAAATGTAGTAGTAGTAAGAAAATATAGTAATAGTAGTAATATTAAATGATGCTCTACATATATCTTCTAAAAATATTGCTCATTGATGTAGTACGTGAGGCGGGAAGATCCTTAAAAAAGACTAGAAGATGGGGATGGACCTGGATCTAAACATTGGACTAGAGGAGAAGGAGGATAGATGGATGGACCTGGATGTCGATGTTAGACTAGAGGGAGAGAGGAGGGTTGATGTTTAGAAAAATGAACTCTATACATCAGCATCAAAATCTCATCCTCTTTTGAGGAATAAAAAATTAAGAAGAAATAAAACCTTTACATACAATTTCTTAAACTCAAATATAGGGGAAAATTCAAATAAACCAACCCAAATTTTAAATAGGTAACATATTTCTAAATGAAATCAAGTCATAAATTTATTACTTGGAAAATATATATTACTCTAAGATAGGATTGTGACATAAATAGAAATTTAAATGCAGCAATAAATCCAAACAAGATATTAAATATATATACAAAAATACTTCAGAACTAATATTCTCACTTGAGAATAATAGTAAACACCATTTCTTCCAATTTTACTATTTTTTAATTGAATTATAACTTAATACCCAAGGATAAAATGAAGATCATGCCCACATATAAGAAGAAAGAAACTTTTCAAAATTGATAGTAAGAACCAATTCAAACAAGAAATAACAGATTTCCTATGACAACTAATCAAACCCTAAAAAAGGAAATGTTATCTTCAAAAATTATTATTTTTGATAATTTAAAGGATGTCAATATGACCTAGTTTCATAAAGTCTCAAACAACTTAAAATAACACCCCAAAATAAGGTTTGTTAATAGTTAGAAGTAATTATGCCATGTCTTGTTATGGCATTGAATTTTGAGTGATAATTTGATTACTTGAACTTTACATAATGAATGAAATAAATTTAAATCTAACTCAAATCCCTAAGAAATCACCAACCAAAACCTAAGTAAAAATCCGTAAATGAAATCAACGGGGGGTTTGTACCGAGGAATTAGAATGCTTTACTATCATATATTATGCATCACAACATATTTACAATCTTTAAACATTAGTCCTTATCGTACTGATGATGATACTCTATGAATTTATATCTTCTAACTTGCAATCAAGAGGCAAGTTCAATATTGCATATCGTTTATTTACGAAATACTTCTCAAAAGTAATATCACACGCATTCAAAAGAAAAATATTGTTTTATAAATGAAATGAATGAGATGTGATGGTCAACGGAAACCATGATGGGAACCATTATGGGAAAAGATTCCATTAGACCGGGCAAACAAAACCTAGGATTAAACAATAATGTAGTGAGTCATTTCAAGGCGTCATATAGACAATGTTGACCATCGATCCAGGAATGGGTCATATAGTACCTTATGTGTTCCCCATATCCTCGGATAACTAGGCCATATCGTATTCCTTGCAAGTAATGACAATGGATGGGAGCCCATAATGTCCCCATTCTACATGGCAGAATGACGACCCTAGTGTCTTAAAGGGCATGTGATTGAATAGTGGTCATTGACCAAATTCTTTGTAATGACTGGATTGTGGGGTAGAGAAAGCTAGTGATTGGAGAGTCTTTAGACTGGGCCATACACCATGGATATCCGAACAAGAATAAGCTCCCCGGTTCTAACAAGGCTAAAGACGTTTATGGGTAAAGTAGTGCACCTCTCGAGAGTTTATAAAACACGATATATTACTTCTTGTTCGGGGAAATGAACTACAATCATAACATGGAAAGGAACTCCATAAAGTTCTAACAACCCGTGAAGGCCGATTAACATAGTTTTCTAAATTAGAACTTACCCTTTCTAAGAAAATTGATTCCAAAAAGTGCACAAGCCAGCCTAGGATGTCTGATACACGAATATTCATCAAACAACCATATATTTAGAACTTGTTCAGTATGTTGTACTCAAACTATCGTCTTATCCCTTGCTAGACTTTGGTAAGTATTAACGTTAACCCAAACCAAGAAGGCGACAAGAGGTCTATTAAGAGAAGCTAAGACTAGATGACTTGAGCAGACTAGTCAACAATGATAGATATTACAAACAGTGATGGTGGATATCAAGTCAAACATAGACGTGACATAATTCCCAAGATCGAAAGTGGGATTATGTTCCCGTTCAAACGTTGTTGATATAGTCGTACGACTTCGCCGACCTCAAGGACATGTAGGCGTCCAAGCGCATAGCACCACAACTGGCAGTGCCTCCGCAATTATACACAGTGTTCAATGTATAGAAGTCTCTCGGTCTTCGGTCCAGCGAAGCAGCAAAAGAAGAAGATCCAGACCGACTCCAATGGCGTGACAGTGTGGGTATGGTAGAGAAACTTATATCTCGTTGCGCACATTACAAACTTAGGAACACACAAGCAAGAGATAGGGAGAGAGAGAGGATACGACAAAAGCCAATCAGATGGATTTGGGGAGAGGATCTCTCCTCTTTATATAGGGTAAAGGGAGGCACCACCTCCCTCCAAGTCCCGGGGTGGAACTAAATGAGGAGGAGGAGGAGGTGGAGGTGGAGGCCGCCGGTGGGTAGACCCTACCCCACACACGCCTTGGCATCATGGCAGGCCGGCGGTGGCGAGTGGGACCCCACCCCAAGTACATTGCTCCATGGAGCGTCAAGCCCCCATGGGCCCTTCCCCTCCGAGAAGGCCCATGTAGGTGCGCTGCCCCATTTAGTTAATTAATAATTAATTTTCAATTATTAATTTGTTTAGTTAATAATAAATACATATTAATTAATTCCTTTCACTTTGAAACACCTTTCGAACCCCTCTGAACAACTTCGTTTTTTCCCCGAAATGATTACAGTTCCCTCTCTTCTATTTCTCTTACAATTAGGGATCAACCCTAAGCGTATCCACCCTTAAGTGTTCCACACTGCAGTTCGGGAATGCGTAGACATGATATATACATCTCTCCGATCAGTGACCAATAGTGGGATTTGTAAACCGATGATGGCCCCCATGAATTCCACGAATGACTTGATCGCTTGAACCTTAAATGCGAGTCTCATTCCCTTTGCTCTTCGATGCTTGGTTTGTCCAAGATCTGATCTTCGGTATCGACATACCTTATTCGATGTAGTTACCGATAAACACATTTACTCGTTCATGTGATATTACATCCCGTGACCTAGTCACATGCTTGCAAGCTTCATAGATGTAATCTCACCAAGTGAGCTCATAGTATCTATCTGTTACCCGAATGGGAAAATCATGATCTCGATGCATACGATAAACCTCGATCACCGGTTGACCAACGAGCTAGTCGACTAGAGGTTACTACGAACCTGGTTGTTTACATACCACATGTGTATTAATTTTTCTGCCTAACATAGTTATAGCATGGTACAAAACTATTATGATCATATAAGATATAACAATAAAACATCTTTATTATTGGCCTCTAGGGCATATCTCCAACAAGAATAAAGAGCTTAACCTATCTAAAAGGGTGCCTCAGGTTGCAATGAAAAAAAGGGGACACTTAGGGCGCTAGAAAGATATCTTGATGTCTCTTATTGTACATTACATAGATGGTTAACATGGGGAAACTTAAGGCTCCACACAACCATCCTCGAGCCATTCTAATCTTTAGAAAACAAGATCAAACGACTCAAGTTTTGCATTTCAATGGTTGATCAAACAACGTCATCAAAAGCAATGCATTCGTTCAATAATATGGAGAATATAATTCACACTGATGAAAAATTGTTTGATATGACCAGTAGGAACAGAACATAGTACCTCCTTCCAGAAGAAGAAGGTCTCGTGCGCACTGTTCATAACAAGAACAATATCAGCAAGGTACCTCCATCCAGACTTGGGCATCAATTTTCATCATCACCAACACCATCTACCATTACCGTCATTCCCTCATACATCTCATTGTAATTACAAACCCTAGTGTGGATTTGCACGTGTATTCATGATTACGTTCATACTTCATTCATATTATTACAATAATGTTGATTGCCCCCATGTGTGAGTAGTTTCATTTGTTCTTAGGGAGATGGAGAAGCCCTAGCATTATTATAAATTGAAATAAAGATGTGTTTGTACTCATTTGTATAATTATGTATACAACTCATCTCTTTGATTGCTAGGCGAACATGGATTGCATAGTCATTTGCCCCATGGGAACAAGGAGGATATTGCATTGATACTTTGTGGAGGGGCTATAGTGTTATGTGACATATCATACCACTGACCTAAAGCAAAGTATCAATGGGGATCATGAGAAATCCAAAGTACGGATCAACATAGCCCTGGGGCGACCCTCAATCACGTGTGCAATCATGCTTGCTTGCCTCTGGCGATGAGTGGTCGTTATGAGGAGCGAGAAGAACAAGGCCAACAAGTCTGTCTATTATGGGGATCTCCGCTCATACATAAGAATACACATTAGATAATTATACCTCGATCATATTTTATTACTATATGCATGTGGTATATCCAGAACGCTCTCTTATTCATAAAACACTTTCTTCAATCAAAGGCAACTTGCAGGTACATTTTGATAACAACGTAATGAGGGACATAAATATCATCACCCACTGATACGTCAGAAGCGTATCTATAATTATTAATGCTCCATGCTTGTTTACTATCTAGTTTGCTTTGCTTTGTCCACACTTTGAGGTGTTTTTATATGTTTTATGGTACTAACCTATTAACAAGTTGCCACAGTGTCAGTTGCCTGTTTTCTTCTGTTTTTGGTTCCAGAAAGACAGAAAATCAATATTCTCGGAATTGGACCGGACAAAAGCCAAAGTCAATATTTTACCGTGGGGAACACGAAGCCGGAATACGAGACGGAGGGGACCCACCAGGGGGCCACACCCCTTGGCCGCACGGGTGGGCCCGTCCCGCGCCTAGGGGGGTGCATCCGCCCTGGTGGCCCCCCTGCCTCACCTCTTCGCCTATAAGAAGCCCCCGATGCAGAAACCCTAGATACCTGATCAATATTCCACGAAACCGTCTATAGCCGCCGCCACCATCGTCCCTAGATTGGGGGGATCTAAAGCTCTTCCCGGCACACTGCCGGAGGGGAGATCATCCCGGGGGCCTTCTTCTTCATCATGCCAGCCTCCGGTATGAAGCGTGAGTAGTTCCACCTTGGACTAAGGGTCCATGTAGTAGCTAGATGGTTGTATCTCCTCCTTGTGCTTTCATGTCTAGATCTTGTAAGCTTCGTTCATGATCAAGATCTAATCTATTTGTAGTCATGCATGTTGTGTTTGCGGGGATCCGATGGATATTGAGATTAGTATGTCAGGTTGATTAATGGTTTTGTCTATTTGATTCTATCATGTCCGTGTTGTTTGTGGTCTTGCATGATCTCCGTTGTTAGTAGCTATCTTGGCCAAGTAGTTGCTAGTGACTCCAAGAGGGGGTATTTATGCTCGACAGTGGGTTCATGCCTCTATTTAATCAAGGTAAGAAATCTCTAAGGTTGTAGATGTGTTGTTGCCACTAGGGATAAAACGGCGGTCTCTTGTTCATGGAACAATTAGATTGTTTACCTTACACACTTTGCTCAAAGCCGTTGTCTATTGCTTGCAACATAATACTGGAGGGGGTTCGGATGATAACCCAAAGGTGGACTTCTAGTCATAGATGCAGTTGGATTGCAGTCTATGTATCTTGTTGTATTACCCAATCGAATCTCATAGGATCTTTTTGTCTAGTATTGCATTGTTATGCCTTGCTCAGTCCTGTCAATTGCCCTGCTGTAATTTGTTTACCCAGCACGTCATGTCTGTTTATCTAAGGAGAACACCTCTAGTGAACTATGGACCCCGGTCCAATCTTTACCATTGATACATCTTTCACTGTTACTGTTTACTTGCTTCAAACCATCATCACCTTCCATACCATACAGTTAATCCCTTGTTACAGCAACCGGTGAGATTGACAACCTCACTGTTAGTTGGGGCAAAGTCTTGAGTTTGTGTTGTGCAGGTTTCCACGTTGCTTGCAACACCTTTGAGGCGTTTCCTTCCTCCTACTAGTTCGATAACCTCGGTTTCTTACTGAGGGAAAACTTGTTGTTGTGCTGCATCATACCTTGCTCTTGGGGTTTCCCAACGGGGCGTCAACACGCATCAAGACTTTCTGGCGCCGTTGCCAGGGAGGCTAAGGACGTCTTCACAAGGGGAGTCTTCCTCAACCTTTCTTTTTACTTTGTTTTTTGTCTTAGTTTCTTTTGCTTGGTTTTGTTTGCCTTTTTTTATCAAAAAACTAAAAAAAACTAGTCTAGTTTGGTTTGCTTTTTCATATCAAAAACACAAAAAAATAGTTCGTACTCTAGTTGCCACCTTGCTCTTGCTCACCATGTTGTTCCCCAAGTTTGCCCCGAAGGACCTTTCGATAGGTAGTGGCTCTATAATTGGGAAAGAAAATATTGAAGATTTTTTCAATCATGTTAGCAAGTATGAGGATATTGAGGATAGATCTATAGCAGAACTTGCTCCTAATTATGAAATTGTTGCAGCTTCTTTAGTTCATATGTTGGTGTCTAGGTTTATTAGCCTTAACCCCATGATGCAAATCTTGTTCCTAAAACTAAAAGAAGAAAAGAATGCTGAAAAGAGAGAATTTATCCTTAAAACTTTACTCAAAGAGTTCCATGATGTTGCTAAAGATGCCAAAAAGGTTTTTGAGCGTTTCAATATGCTAGGATCATGTGTAGATGTTTTGGGTACTTAAGATAAAACCAAGCCTAGAGAGGATTTTAATATACCCATAGCCTTTAAGATGGTTGGGATGCATGAGGCCTTTGAAAAGAATTTTGATTGGATTGTGTTGGATATATACCCTAGAGGCAATAATAAATGGACATACTCCCATAGATAAGCGTGGCATAAAGATCAAGTCATTTTAATAGTTCAATTGCTATATGCTTTCTGATACATAGTAAACCTAATTCCTTCGACCATGAGATCATGCTTATCACCATCACCGGAAGGATACTTTGATGACATCAAACACCACACCGTAACTGGATGGTTATAAAGGTGGCATTGACTGTTCAGAAAGTATTGGTTGAGACATATGGATCAAGAGTGGGATTTGTCCATCCATATGATGGATAGATATACTCTGGGCCCTCTCGGTGGAATGTCATCCAATTAGCTTGCAATCATGTGACTGGCTCACAAGGGATCACATATCACGGGAACGAGAAAAGAGTACTTATCAGTAACGAGGTTGAACTAGGTATGCAGAGATACCGACGATCATAACCTCGGATAAGTAAACTATCGTGAGACAAAGGGAAGTTGGTATCGTATGTAAGTGGTTCATTCGATCGCAAAGTAATCGTAGAAATATGTGGGAGCCATATGAATTTCCAGATTCCTCTATTGGTTATTGTTCGGAGAAGTGTCTCGATCATGTCCGCATAATTCACGAACCGTAGGGAGACACACTTAAGGATTCGACGTTGTTGAGTAGTTATGGAATGATGAGTAAGAGACCGAATGTTGTTCAGAGTCTCGGATGGGATCTGGGATATCACGAGCAGATCTGGAATGGTCCGGAGAATAAGATTCATATAAGGAAAGTCCTGTTTCAGGGTTGGAGAATGGTTCCGGTGTTTTCATCGGGAATGTTCTAGAATGTCCGGCACTCCGGAGGGGAAGGGTACATGAATGTGTCATAAAAAGTTGGAATGGTTGCATCATGTACTAGGTGTCATCGCTAAACAAAATAAATGGATAAATCAAATCCTAGTTTGAAAAGTCAAACGCCAATTTGAAAAGTCAAACGGCTATTTTGTTTGGTGGAGGGAGAGTAGGAAACCTACTTGGGGAGGAAGTTCTTCTCCCTCCACCGCCGGCTAAGGAGGCCAAGTTGGGGAGGGACTCCCCTCCCCTTGGACGCACCATCCCACCTATATAAGGAGGGGCAGGGCTTCCCCTCCTAGAACTACACCTTGCCCACTCTAAACCCTAACCCTAGCCGCCGCCCTAGGGTTTCTCCCAAGCCACCGAGTTGGAGCTTCTAGTTGCCCTAGCCGCCGGCCTAGACCCTTCTACTTGGTGTGTCTAAACCCTAGATCACTGAGGCTCTCTCATAGTCCACCATACTCGCTCCGGCTTAAGGCGAAGCCCTGCGAGGTCTCCCCTCTACTTCCGGTACCACGTCGTCGTGCTGCCAGAATCACGAGGAGGGTGCTACAACCTCCGCTGCCTGCTGGAACAAGGGAGAGGAAGGTCTTCGTCGAGTACCGAACGTGTGACCGACTGCGGAAGCGCTGCCGGAACGCAGCACCTGAAGGATCGTCTACACGATCTTGAGATCAGGAAGAGTACGACTACATCACCCACGAGAATCCGCTCTCGTTAAACACTTTGGAATCTTCGAGGGTGAGTTATTCTATCGACTCGTTGCTACAATCTAGTAGGTAGATCTTGGCTTGTTTGTTTGTATGCGGTAGAAATTTTTTGTTTTCCATGCTACGAACCCCTGCAGTGGTATCAGAGCTGTGTCTATATGTATATCTGTTGCACGAGTAGAACACAATGGTCATTGTGGACGGTGGTGTTTTTATTATCAATTGCTTCTTGTGTACTTTGAATCTTGCGGTATGATGGGATGAAGCGGCCCGGGCTAACCTTACATGACATCGTTCATGAGACTTGCTCCACGCTCAACATGCAACCTGTATTGCATAAGTGGCTTTGCGGGTGTCTGTCTCTCCCATTATAGTATAGAACCAATTTACAACGGGCACTTGATAGTTCAAAAATCAACGTTATGGTTCTTGTTCGTAAGTTAGATCGACACTTATTGAAAGCCCCAAACCACGTAAAATATGCAAAGAAATTAGAGGCGTCTAACTTTGTTTTGCAGAGGTGTGCTGTGATGTGATATGGCCATGATTGTGATTATATTTGATGTATGCAATGTCCCTTATTGTAAGTTGGCAACCGGCAGGAGCCATATGGTTGTCTTTAAATTTTTGTTAAGACCCGCGTGTCTATTCAAAGTAGTTGTAATAGTTGAAGCTGGTGAACGACAACCATGGAGCAGTGTCATTGACCTTGATGCAATGCCGGTGATGATGGAGATCATGTTCGTGCTTGAAGATGGATATCGGAAGCACAAAGGAGAAAGGCCATATCATATCACATATTATGAATTGCATGTGATGTTAATCCTTTATGCATCTTGTATTGCTTAGTTAACGACGGTAGCATTATAAGATGATCCCTCATGCACATGAATTTCAAGTTCTAAAGTGTTCACCCTTAGTAAGCACCGTTGCTAAAGCTTCTTGTTTCAAAGCACCACGTGATGATCGGGTGTGTTAGATTCTGCAAGTGTATACAATGTGAGCAAGCTAGATTTGCTCATGCGGAAGCTAAGGTTTGATCTTGACGAGCCTAGCATGTACAGACATGGTCTCGGAACACGGATCACCGAAAGGTAAAGCATGAATCATATAGTAGATATGATGAACATGTCGATTGTTCGCCATTGAAGCTACATCAACTCTCGTGATGATCGGTTTTGATGTGGTGGATTTGGTTCGTGTGATCACTAAAACAATGTGAGGTATATTGTTTTGAGTGGGAGTTCACCTAGATTAATTTAACTATTAATTGGAACTCAATTTGTCATAAACTTAGTCTAAACTATTGCAAATATGTTGAAGATCAATGGGGGCCCCTACCATCAATTTTAGTGCGTTCCTAGAGAAAGAAAAGTTGAAAAACAATGGAAGCAACTTCGCGGATTGGTTCCGCAATTTGAGGATTGTCCTCAATGTTGGTAATTTGACCTATGTGCTGGATGCACAGCTGGGTGACCCGCCTGCAGCTGATGCTACCGATGAAGTAAAGAACGTTTACCTCGCTCGGAAGAATCAGTACTCCACAGTTCAGTGTGCTATCTTGTATGGTTTGGAATCGGAGCTTCAGAAAAGGTTTGAGAATTCATACCCACATGATATTGTCCATGAACTCAAATTGATTTTTGAGACTCACGCGGCAGTTGAGAGCTATGAGGCTTCTGAAAAGTTCTTTAACTACAAGATGGAAGAGGGCAACTCCGTCAGTGAGCATGTGCTTAAGATGTCTGGGCACGCAAATAAACTTCAAAGCTTGGGTATAGTGATTCCTAATGCTTTGGGGATTTACCGTGTCCTCTAATCACTACCACCAAGTTACAAGAACTTTGTGATGAACTACAATATGCAAAGCATGAACAAGTAGTTGCCAGAACTCTTCTCCATGTTAAAATCTGCAGAAGTGGAGATCAAGAAAGAGTACCAAGTGTTGATGGTCAATAAGACCACCAAATTCAAGAAAGGCAAGTCTAAGCAAAAGGGACACTTCAAGAAGGGTGGTAAGAAAGTTACCGCGCCGACGAAGAAGACCAAGGCTGGACCTAAGCCTGATACAGAGTGCTTTTACTGCAAGGGAGAAGGTCACTGGAAGAGGAATTGCCCAAAGTACTTGGCGGATATGAAGAACGGCAACATCAAGAAGAAAGGTATATCCGATATACATGTTATTGATGTGTATCTCACTAGTACTCGTAGTAGTGAATGGGTATTTGATACTGGTTCAGTTGCTCATATTTGTAACTCGAAACAGGTGTTGCAGAATAAACGGAAGCTAGCGAAGAACAAGGTGACGATGCGTGTTGGAAACGAATCAAAGGTTGATGTGATCGCGGTCGGCACGCTACCTCTTCATCTACCATCGGGATTAGTTTTATACTTAAATAATTGTTATTTGGTGCCTGCGTTAAGCATGAACATTATATCGGGATCTTGTTTATTGCGAGACGGTTACTTGTTTAAGTCCGAGAATAATGGTTGTTCGATTTATATGAGTAATATGTTTTATGCACATGCACCTTTGATAGATGGTCTATTCTTATTGAATCTCGATAGTAGAAATACACATATTAATAACATTGAAGCTAATCGTTTGAAATCGAGCGATAACTCGACCTATATGTGGCACTGTCGTCTTGGTCACATTGGAGTGAAGCGTATGAAGAAACTCCATTCCGATGGACTTCTTGAATCACTTGAAAGATGCGAAGCATGTCTGATGGGTAAAATGACTAAGACTCCATTTTCTGGTATGATGGAGCGAGCTACGGACTTATTAGAAATCATACATACCGATGTGTGTGGTCCAATGAGTGTAGCATTGCATGGTGGTTATCGTTATGTTCTTACCTTCACGGATGACTTGAGTAGATATGGGTATATCTATTTCATGAAACATAAGTCCGAAACTTTCGAGAAGTTTAAGGAATTTCAAAGTGAGGTTGAGAATCAACATAACAAGAAGATTAAATTTCTACGTTCTGATCGTGGAGGTGAATATCTAAGTTACGAGTTTGGTGAGCATTTGAAGAAATGTGGAATACTTTCGCAATTGATACCGTCGGGAACACCACAGCGTAATGGTGTGTCCGGACGTCGTAATCGAACTCTCTTAGATATGGTTCGTTCTATGATGTCACTTACAGATTTATCGCTATCATTTTGGGGTTATGCATTAGAAACAGCCGCATTCACTTTAAATAGGGCACCATCTAAATCCGTTGAAACGACACCGTATGAATTATGGTTTGGGAAGAAACCTAAATTGTCGTTCCTTAAAGTTTGGGGTTGCGAAGCCTATGTAAAGAAGTTACAGCCGGACAAGCTTGAACCCAAAGCGGAAAAATGCGTCTTCATAGGATATCCAAAGGAAACTATTGGGTATACCTTCTATCATAGATCCGAAGGCAAAATCTTTGTTGCCAAGAATGGATCCTTTCTAGAGAAGGAATTTCTCTCGAAAGAAGTGACCGGAAGGAAAGTAGAACTTGACGAGGTTGTCAAACCTTCTCTCGAAATTGCGAGTAGCGCAGCACCGAAATAAGTTCCTGTGGTGCCTGCACCAATAAGAGATGAAGCTAATGATGATGATCATGAAACTTCGGTTGAAGTTGCTACAAAACCTCGCAGGTAAACGAGAACTCGTACCACTCCTGATTGGTATGATCCCGTTATGAGTGTCATGTTGGTGGACAACACTTATGACCCTGCGACATATGAGGAAGCGATGATGAGCCCAACTTCCAATAAATGGCAAGAAGCCATGAAATCCGAGATTGGATCCATGTACGAAAACCAAGTATGGACTTTGGTGGACTTACCGGATGGCCGGAAGGCTGTCGAGAACAAATGGATTTTCAAGAAGAAAACAGATGCTGATGGTAATGTTATTGTCTATAAAGCTCGACTTGTCGCAAAAGGGTTTCGACAAATTCAAGGAGTTGACTACGATGAGACCTTCTCACCAGTAGCAAAGCTAAAGTCTGTGAGGATTATGTTAGCAATCGTTGCATATTATGATCATGAGATATGGCAGATGGATGTCAAAACAACGTTCCTCAATGGAGACATTGATGAAGAGTTGTATATGATGCAACCCAAAGGTTTTGTCGATCCTAAAGATGCTAACAAGGTATGCAAACTTCAACAGTCCATTTATGGATTGAAGCAAGCATCCCGAAGTTGGAATCAACGTTTTGATAAGGTGATCAAAAGTTTTGGTTTTATACAAACTTATGGAGAAGCTTGTATTTACAAGAAAGTGAGTGGGAGCTCTGTAGCATTCTTAATACTATATGTAGATGACATATTGTTGATTGGGAATGATGTAGATCTTCTTAATAGTGTCAAGGAATATTTGAATAATAGTTTTTCAATGAAGGATCTTGGCGAAGCAGCTTACATATTAGGCATAAAGATTTATAAAGATAGATCAAGACGCCTAATATCATTGTCTCAAAGTACATATTTGGACAAAGTTCTAAAGAGGTTTGGAATGGAAGATAGCAAGAAAGGGTTCTTGCCCATGTTGCCCAATACGACCTTGAGTAAAACTCAAAGTCCGACAACGGCAGAAGATAGAGAAAGGATGAGTAAGACTCCCTATGCCTCAGCCATAGGATCTCTAATGTATGCCATGCTATGTACTAGACCCGACATTGCATATGTTATTAGTTTGACTAGCAGATATCAAAGTGATCTAGGAGTGGATCATTGGACAGCGGTCAAAAACATCCTTAAGTACTTGAGAAGAACTAAGGATATGGTTCTTTCTTATGGAGGTGATGAACAAATCGTTGTTAATGGTTACACCGATGCTAGTTGGAATACCGATCCGGATGATTATAAATCACAATTTGTATACGTATTTACTTTGAATGGTGCACTAGTTAGCTGGAGGAGTGCAGAGCAAAGCGTTGTGGCGAGATCTTCAACTGAATCGGAATACATGGCTGCTTTGGAGGCTTCACAAGAAGCGATATGGATGAAAGAGTTCATTACAGAGCTCGGTGTGGTTCCAAGTGCGCTGGACCCAATGTCTATCTACTGTGATAACATGGGTGCCATAGCCAATGCACAAGAACCAAGGTCACACAAGAAGCTGAAGCACATCAAGCTACGTTTTCACGCTATTCGAGAACATGTCCAAGATGGTGACATAAAGATTTGCAAAGTACACACAGATCTGAATGTGGCGGATCCGTTGACTAAACCTCTCCCGAGGGCAAAACATGACCAACACTAAACTGCCATGGGTGTTCGGTATATTACCATGTAATCTAGATTAGTTGACTCTAGTGCAAGTGGGAGACTGTTGGAGATATGCCCTAGAGGCAATAATAAATATAGTTATTATTATATCTTTGTGTTTATGATAAATGTTTACATTCATGCTATAATAGTATTAACAAGGAAACATTAATACTTGTGTGATTTGTAAACTAAATTAGAGTCCCTAGTAAAGCCTATTTATAAAACTAGCTTGTTGGTTAATAAATGATTGTGGTTTCCCTATCATGAACATTGATATGTTATTAACAACAAGATCATATCGTTAGGAGAATGGTATGATGGACATACTCCTATAGATAAGCGTAGCATAAAGATCAAGTCATTTTAATAGTTCAATTTCTATATGCTTTCTGATACATAGTAAACCTAATTCCTTCGACCATGAGATCACGCTTATCACCATCACCGGAAGGATACTTTGATGACATCAAACACCACACCGTAACTGGGTGGTTATAAAGGTGGCATTGACTGTTCAGAAAGTATTGGTTGAGACACATGGATCAAGAGTGGGATTTGTCCATCCATATGACGGATATATATACTCTGGGCCCTCTCGGTGGAATGTCATCCAATTAGCTTGCAAGCATGTGACTGTCTCACAAGGGATCACATATCACGGGAATGAGAAAAGAGTACTTATCAGTAACGAGGTTGAACTAGGTATGCAGAGATACCGACGATCATAACCTCGGATAAGTAAACTATCGTGAGACAAAGGGAAGTTGGTATCGTATGTAAGTGGTTCATTCGATCGCAAAGTAATCGTAGAAATATGTGGGAGCCATATGAATTTCCAGATTCCTCTATTGGTTATTGTTCGGAGAAGTGTCTCGATCATGTCCGCATAATTCACGAACCGTAGGGAGACACACTTAAGGATTCGACGTTGTTGAGTAGTTATGGAATGATGAGTAAGAGACCGAATGTTGTTCGGAGTCTCGAATGGGATCCGGGATATCACGAGGAGATCCGGAATGGTACGAAGAATAAGATTCATATAAGGAAAGTCCTGGTTCGGGGTTGGAGAATGGTTCCGGTGTTTTCATCGGGAATGTTCTAGAAGGTTCCAGAATGTCCGGCACTCCGGAGGGGAAGGATACATGAATGTGTCATAACAAGTTGGAATGGTTGCATCATGTACTAGGTGTCATCGCTAAACAAAATAAAGCGATAAATCAAATCCTAGTTTGAAAAGTCAAACGCCAATTTGAAAAGTCAAACGGCTATTTTGTTTGGTGGAGGGGAGAGTAGGAAACCTACTTGGGGAGGAAGTCCCTCTCCCTCCACCGCCGGCCAAGGAGGCCGAGTTGGGGAGGGACTCCCCTCCCCTTGGCCGCGCCCTCCCACCTATATAAGGAGGGGCAAGGCTGCCCCTCCTAGAACTACAGCTTGCCCTCTCTAAACCCTAACCCTAGCCACCACCGCCCACCATAGCCGCCGCCCTAGGGTTTCTCCCAAGCCGCCGAGTTGGGGATTCTAGTTGCCCTAGCCGCTGGCCTAGCCCCTTCTACTTGGTGTGTCTAAACCCTAGATCACCGAGGCTCTCTCATAGTCCACCATACTCGCTCCGGCTTAAGGCGAAGCCCTACGAGATCTCCCCTCTACTTCCGGTACCACGCCGTCGTGCTGCCGGAATCACGAGGAGAGTGCTACAACCTCCGCTGCCTGCTGGAACAAGGGAGAGAAAGGTCTTCGTCGAGTACCGAACGTGTGACCGACTGCGGAAGCGCTGCCGGAACGCAGCGCCAGAAGGATCGTCTACACGATCTTGAGATCGGGAAGAGTACGACTACATCACCCACGAGAATTCGCTCTCGTTAAACACTTTGGAATCTTCGAGGGTGAGTTATTCTATCGACTCGTTGCTACAATCTAGTAGATAGATTTTGGCTTATTTGTTTGTATGCGGTAGAAATTTTTTGTTTTCCATGCTACGAACCCCTGCAGATTGTTCCTGAAAATCCTTTTGATGAAAGCAGTAAACCAAAGAGAGATGAGAAGGGATCCTCATAAACTCATTTGGATGAGATACCTTTCATAGTTGAAGACTTTGCAAGTATTGATGTTAATGCTTCTTCATTTGAAAATACTTGATTTCTTGCTTCTTGTGCCTAACTTAAAGGCGTTAAAGAAAAGTACTTGTTGGGAGATAACCCAAGAGTTTCCTGGAGTCTTGGAAGTTATTACTTCAGTAATGACCTCGCATTATCCTTTTTGTTTGCCTTTTGTGCCAAGAATGACCTCTAATGAGAGGGAAGTAAGATTTGAGGAGTTGTTGTCCCTAAACAGATTTGTGTCCTCCACCATAAAAATACGTGAGGAGTCTCTGTAAGTCGTATTGAGCTGAACATTTACGAATAAATCCCCCAGTATGTTAGCTAACTGTATTTAGTTCAAAACTTTTTGATTTGAGCAACAGAAGATTTTCGAAAAAAATCGGTTTCTACCTGCTAGTCTGTTTTGTCAGATTTCTGCCATTATTTGCATTTGCTTCTTATTGATTCCTTTTTGGGTTCTTTTTGGGGGAAACTGGGCTTTTTGAAGGAGTTGCTATAGTAGCTTGTGTTTTTAGTGAAAAGTTTTGTTGTTCTAAAGCTAAACCCAAAGGTCTATTATCTTTTGAATACACTAATGTTGCTAATGAAGATTTGTGAAGTTTTGTATGAAGGAAAAATTTCAGGTGTAGAGAGAGAATGATATAATGAGATGAAGAATGGACAAAAGCTCAAGCTTGGGGATGCCACCACGGTGTCACCCCAATAAATATCCAAGAGGTACAAGCGTCAAAACTTGGGGATGCCCAAGGCATCCCCTTCTTCATCAATAATGTGTTCTCCTCTTGTGTTCTTCCTCCCTTATTCCCCCAATAGCTTTTATAGCTTTGTTGGAATTTGGGAGAGAAGAACTTGCCCTTGCATTTGGTGCATAGGTTTGAGTTCTCCTCGGAGATTCGGCAAGTTCAAGCTTGTGGGCTTGTTTCTCTTGGGTTCCTTGGAACCCTAGACGGTTGTGTGGTTGGGTTGTTGACTTTTTGTGGTCTTGTTGACCTTTTGTGCTCTTGTATCCTTTTGTGGATTTGTTAGACTTTTGTGGCATTGTAGCCTTTTGTGGCTTTGTTGTTGGGAGCCTCCAATTGAGTTGTGGAGTTAGCCCCAATCTTGTACGGGTTCCGTGACCGCCCTCAAGCGTCCCATAGTGGAGAAAGTGCCCGACTTTTGTGGTGCGCACTTGGGAGAATAGGGTGAGCCTTTTATGGAGTCGGTGAGTTGCGTGCTTCTGCATCCGGGGTGAGGCCTTGTGTGGCGTTGGGTGAGCATCGAGCCACCACACCTCGAGGTGAGCCATTTGTGGCGTTCAGAGAGCATTGCGCCATCGCACCTTTCCAACGGAGACGTAGCTTCTTTGGAATTGAACTTCGGGAAACAAATCTTCGTCTCCGCGTCCATCGATTTTCTCTCAACCGAGCCCTTTACTTATGCACTTTACAATGTGATAGCCATGCTATCACCTTGTTGCTTGTATTGCTTAGCATAGGTTGTTGGTGCACTTAGGTGAATTTAGTGGCTAGGTTTTGTGCTCAATAAATTAAACGTTAGTTCTATTCCGCATTTACTTGAGCCTAAACCGTAATAATTTTAAAATCCTATTCACCCCCCTCTAGGCGACTTCCATTGCACTTTCAACCATGCTGTCATGTGGAACGTTTTCAACATTGCACTTGTACTTTGTGCACAATTGATATCATGATCTTTTGTCTATGGATGTCGGCGGTGTGAAATAAAGAGGGAACTTATAAGTCCATGGATTTATGTATTTTGTGTTAGAGAGACGTCTGAGCCGCTATCTTAAGCCATGCCTAAACATGGTGGAAACTTCCAGCATCACCATAATGAGCAATCCGTGAAGCATTCTCAATAAAAATCTATGCAAATAGTAAATAAAAATATCGCTGAGATGCTCATTGCCTCCTTGCCTTGTCATTTTGGTTATGGGATAACTCCTGCACCATGTGCAAGGGGTGCCCGTTTAGCGGTTCTCTATGATACACATGTACTTACTATGACAAGAACTTACAGGTAACTAAAGTTGAGTAGCATGCGGTGCGGCCCACGTATTCAAGGGACATGAGATTTCCAACTTATACTTTGCCAAGCATATACTCCATAGTTTGTTCACTTTAACCTTAATCACTTGAAGATGCTTATGATAGGGGCAATGAGGGCTGAAAGCTAAGAAGTACCATAATTTTTGGAAGCTCTTTTTGAAACTTGAAATCCTTGCTTCCCTTATGAAGGGCCTTTCTTCCACCATTATATTGAGTCCCCACCTTCTACCTTTAGGCACCAGTTAAGAGAACATAGTTGCCATTCTTAGTTCTATGTGCAGTGTACCAAAACTTATTGATTGATGCATATTGTTGAAATTGCTTGTTCTTGTGCTATTTGTATCTAGTCACTCTTATGAACTTTGAAGCTGTCCTATGCATCTATTTGCTACTCCATGAGGGACAAGCTGAATGCCACTATGCCATGTTATCTATGTGTGAAACAAACAAACGTTTTTCAATGCATGTTATTCGTGATATTTGTTTATAGACTTTCATGTTGAATGCATAGTTACTTTGTCTTATTGTTAGAACTCCATCTTTCATGCACATGTTTAGAGTTCTTTGATCCCAGCTTTCAAATGGTTTGATCTTGATTTTGATGGTGCATGTCACCTCAAAAATTATTCTTTTATCACTTACCTACTCGAGGACGAGCAGGAGTTAAGCTCGGGGATGCTTGATACGTCGGAAACATATCTGTAATTTTTGATGTTGCATGCTTGTTTACTATCAACTTTGCTTTTCTTTGTCCACACTTTGAGGTGTTTTTATATGTTTTCTGGTACTAACCTATTAACAAGTTGCCACAGTGCCAGTTGCCTGTTTTATTCTGTTTTTGGTTCCAGAAAGGCAGAAAATCAATATTCTCGGATTTGGACGAGACAAAAGCCAAAGTCAATATTTTACCGTGAGGAACACGAAGCCGGAGTATGAGACGAAGGGGACCCACCAAGGGGCCAAACCCCCTGGCCGCACGGGTGGGCCCACCCCGCGCCTGGGGGGTGTAGCCGCCCTGGTGCCCCCTGCCTCGCTTCTTTGCCTATAAGAAGCCCCCGATGCAGAAACCCTAGACACTTGATCAATATTCCGCGAAACCGTCTGTAGCCGCCGCCACCATCGTCCCTAGATCGAGGGGATCTGAAGCTCTTCCCGGCACCTTGCCGGAGGGGAGATCATCCCGGAGGCCTTCTTCTTCATCATGCCAGCCTCCGGTATGAAGCGTGAGTAGTTCCACCTTGGACTACGGGTCCATGTAGTAGCTAGATGGTTGTATCTCCTCCTTGTGCTTTCATGTCTAGATCTTGTGAGATCCGTTCATGATCAAGATCTAATCTATTTGTAATCATGCATGTTGTGTTTGCGGGGATCTGATGGATACTGAGATTAGTATGTCAGATTGATTAATGGTTTTGTCTATATGATTCTATCATGTCCGTGTTGTTTATGATCTTGCATGCTCTCCATTGTTAGTGTTGGAATTATGCCCTAGAGGCAATAATAAAGATGTTATTATTATAATTCTTGTTTATGATAAAGTTTATATTCCATGCTAGAATTGTATTAAGCGGAAACTTTAATACTTGTGTGGTTTATGAACAACACTGTGTCCCTAGTATGCCTCTATGGACTAGCTCATTGATTAATGATGGTTAAGGTTTCCTAACCATAGACATGAGTTGTCAATTAATAATGAGATCATATCATTGGGAGAATGATATGATGGACAAACCCAAATTAAGCAGAGCAATTAGATCGTGTCATTGTGTTCATCTTTGCGAAGCTTTTCTTATGTCAAATATTGTATTCCTTAGACCATGAGATAATGCAACTCCCTGGTATCGGAAGAAAGCTTTGAGGTCATCAAACATCATCCTATGAGAGGGTGATCATAAAGGTGTCTCTCAGGTGATCATAAAGTACCTGTTGGGTTGTATGTATCGAGATAGAATTTGTCCCTCCCAAGTCGAAGAGATATACTTCGGGCCCACTCGGTAATCGATATCAACACCGCTTGCAAGCATGTGGTTAAGGAGTTAATCACAATGTGATATCGGATTACGGAACGAGTAAAGTACTTGCTGTGAACGAGATTGAACTAGGTATGCCGGTACCGATGATCGAATCTCGGGCAAGTAAAATATCGCGCGACGAAGGGAATATATATATGGGATTGATTGAATCCTATCATCGTGGTTCATCCGATATGATCATCGATGAATGTGTGGGAGTCAATATGGGTTTCCAGACCCCGCTGTTGATTATTGATAGAAGATCATGTCTGCATATTCTCGAACCCGTAGGGTCACACACTTAACGTGTCTCAACGCTAGGATAGAATGGATAATTGGTTTATGAGTTTTTGTTAGGAGTCTCAGATGAGATCTAGGACGTCACGAGAGGTTCCGTAATGGTCCGGAGAATAAGATTCATATAAAGGAAAGCAGTTTTTGGAGTTCGGAATTGTTTCGGATTGTTCGGTATTGTACCGGAAGGTGCTAGAAGCTTCCGGAGTGGGACCAACGTGGCCCCACTTGTCGGGAGGGGGCGTGGGCCTACGAGGGAGTGCCCTGGCCGCATTGGGCCAGGGGCACAAGGCCCCATAGGCCCAGCCGGCCAAGCCCTAGGGGAAACCCTAGGGAGAGCTTCTAGAAGGGGGGGACTTGCCCCCCACTCCTCCCTTGTGGCCGCCGGCCCTAGGCTTGGAGGAGGGGGAAAGGGGCAGCCGCCCACCCCTCTGTATATAGAGGGCAGGGGCACACCCTCCCCCCACACCTCCTCAAGCCCTAGCCGCCTAGCTGCTGCCCTCCTCTCTCCCTCTCTCCCGATTGCTCGTAGGCGAAGCCCTGCCACAGAAACTCTCCACCGTTTGCACCACGCCGTTGTGTTGTAGATCCAAACTATCTCTCCACCCCACTTTCTGGACCGAGGAAGGAGGATACGTCGAGGTGCCGCACGTGTGCATCTCTGGGAGGCATCGCCACTTGCGGTGTTGGATCGGATCGGATCGCGAGGAGGAGAAGGCTAGTACGACTACATCAACCACGTTCTGTTGAACGTTCCACTGTGCGAATATTCAAGGGTATGAAGATCTCATCTATTCCCCCTCGTTGTTTGCATCTCCTAGATTAGATCTTGGCTTCCTCGTTCGCATTCGTAGAATTTTTTTGATTTACTATGCTGCGAAACCCTTTAGTGGTATCAGAGCTAGATCTATGCGTAGATGTGTTTCACGAGTAGAACGCAACATGCTTGTTGCGGGCGTTTATGTTTTCTGTTGCAAGCCTCTTGTTTGTGTACTTCTTATGACGCGGGATAGTGAGATCGAAGCGGTCCAGGCCAACTTTACGCGACCTCGTTCGCGAGACTGGCTCTGCACTTGACGTGTGTCTTGTTCCACACATGCGGCTGGTGGATGCCATTTTCTCTCATTATAGTTGTCATAGGATTTACATCGGATGTTGGCAACCATTATATCACCGTTGTGGCTTTCCGTAGGTAAGAATCGTTCTTAGCTTGTTACTCCCATAAGCCACGTAAAACATGCAACAACAAAGTAGAGGCGTCTAACTTGTTTTTACAGGGAGTGTTTCTATGATATGGTATGGCCCAAGATGTGATGTGTATGTTGTATGCAATGATCATGTTTTGTAATGTTTCACGACTTGCATGTCGATGAGTACACAACCGACAGGAGCCATATGGTTGTCTTTATAATTGTGTATGACCTGTGTGTCAACTTCTTATACGCCATGTAATAGCTTTAGTTTATCGCTAAGTAGTTAGCAATAGTTGTAGTTGCTATTCGTGGTGGAGTAAATCATGGTGGAGTGATGGAGATCATGCTGGCACGCACAAGATGGAGATCATTGCGCGGAGATTGGCTATACCATGTCACATAAAATTATATGCATGCGATGTTTATCCTTTTATGTATCTTATTATGCTTAGATCGCGACGGTAGCATTATAAGATGATTCCTCACTTAAAGATCAAGATAAAACTGTGTTCTCCCCATGTATGCACCGTTGCGAAAGTTCGTCATGTTCAAGCATCACGTGATGATCGGGTGCTATAAACTCTACGTTCACATACAACGGGTGCAAGCCAGTTTTTGCACACGCAGAAATACTTGGGTTTGACTTGACGAGCCTAGCATGTACAGACATGGCCTCGGAATACACGAACCGAAAGGTTAAGCATGAGTCATATGAATGATATGATCGACACTTCGTTGTCCACCATTGAAACCACATCTCTTCTCGTGAAGATCGGATTAGGTGTGGTGAATTTGGATCATGTTCACTAAACAACTTGAGGGATGTTGAATTTAGTGGGAGTTCATCTAGTAATTTGATTAACTTGAACTAGTTATCATGAACATAGTCTAAATTGTACTTGCAAATTTTGTAGATCAAATGCCTAAGTCCAACTTCAACTTCAACGTTTTTGCTGAG
The DNA here is from genome assembly GCA_916181665.1 of Avena sativa. Lineage (NCBI taxonomy): Eukaryota > Viridiplantae > Streptophyta > Magnoliopsida > Poales > Poaceae > Avena > Avena sativa. Next base: position 429,906,178 of record OV702293.1, read on the forward strand.
AAAGAAAAGCCTACGAACAATGGGTCTAACTTCACCAACTGGTTCCGCAATCTGAGAATCATTCTCGCCGGCGGACAAAAGGACTATGTCCTTGATAAAGCGCTAGGTGACGCCCCTGTTGTAGATGCGCCGGCTGATGAGAAAGCTGTTTATCAATCGCGTAAAGATGATTATGGTGTGATTAAGAGCACCATGTTGTTTGCTATGGAATCGGACCTTCAAAATCGTTTTGAGGAGTTCCCCGGGCCCTTTGAGATTCTTGAGGAACTGAAAACTATGTTTCAGACTCAGGCCCGTTCTGAGAGATATGAGATCTCTGAGAAATTCTTTAACTGCAAGATGGAGGAAGGGAGTTCTGTTAGTGAGCACGCCATTAAGATGTCGGGCTACACTCAACGCCTTGAGCAACTGGACTGCAAGATTCCAGAGGAGCTCAAGATTGACAGAGTTCTGCAATCACTCCCTCCTAGCTACAAAGGTTTTGTAGTTACTCATAATCAGATTGGTTCCACTGATACGATCACGGAGCTCTTTGCTAAGCTGAAAGCTGCGGAGGTGGACATCAAGAAAGATAATCATGTGTTGATGGTCAACAAGCCCCCCAGCTTTAAGAAAGGTAAGGGTGCAAAGAAGCCCTTCAAGAAAGGCAGCGGCAAGCGCGTTGCCCCTGCTGAGAAGAAGCTCAAGTCTGGACCTAAGCCAGACACTGAGTGCTTCTATTGCAAGGAAAAGGGTCACTGGAAGCGCAACTGTCCGAAGTACTTAGCGGACAAGAAGGCTGGCACCATCAAAGGCATATTTGATATACATGTTATTGATGTTTTCCTTAATAGCCCTCGTTGTAGTGCCTGGGTATTTGATACTGGTTCAGTTGCTAATATTTGTAACTCGAAACAGGAGCTACAGAATAGACGGCGGCTAGCGAGGGATGAGGTGACGATGCGCGTTGGCAACGGATCAAGAGTTGATGTGATGGCCGTTGGCATGCTCTTCTTAGTTTTACCTTCGGGATTAGTTTTAAACCTCAATAAATGTTATTATGTGCCTGCGTTGAGCATGAACATCATATCTGGATCGTGTTTATTGCAACACGGTTATTCATTTAAATTGGAGAATAATGGTTGTTCTATTTATATGAGTAACATATTTTATGGTCATGCACCTGCTATGAATGGTTTATTTCTTCTGAATCTCGAAAGCGATGAAACACACATCCATAACATTGAGGCTAAGAGATGCAAGGTAGATAGTGATAATACTACTTATTTGTGGCACTGCCGTCTAGGTCATATTGGTGTAAAATGCATGAAGAAACTACATTCTGATGGACTTTTGGAGTCTCTTGATTTTGAATCATTTGACACGTGCGAACCATGCCTCATGGGCAAGATGATCAAAACCCCGTTCTCCGGAACAATGGAGCGAACAACGGACTTGTTGGAAATCATACATACCGATGTATGCGGACCAATGAGTGTTTCGACGCGCGGTGGTTATCGCTATTTTCTTACTTTTACTGATGACTTAAGTAGATATGGGTATATCTATTTGATGAAACATAAATCTGAAACATTTGAAAAGTTCAAGGATTTTCAGAATGAAGTGGAAAACCATCGTAACAGAAAAATTAAATTTCTACGATCCGATCGTGGAGGTGAATATTTGAGTTATGATTTTCTCACGCATCTTAAAGCAAACAGAATTGTTTCGCAACTCACGCCACCCGGAACACCACAGCGCAATGGTGTGTCTGAACGCTGAAATCGAACTTTATTGGATATGGTGCGATCGATGATGTCTCTTATAGATTTGTCATTATCATTTTGGGGTTATGCATTAGAAACCACTGCATTCACTTTAAATAGGGCACCATCTAAATCCGTTGAGACGACACCGTATGAACTGTGGTTTGGTGCTAAACCTAAGTTGTCGTTTCTTAAGGTTTGGGGATGTGAAGCTTACGTCAAGAAGTTGATGCCGGACAAGCTCGAACCCAAAGCGGAGAAATGCGTCTTCATAGGATACCCTAAGGAAACTATTGGGTATACCTTCTATCACAGATCCAAAGGCAAAGTGTTTGTCGCAAAGAACGGATCCTTTCTTGAGAAGGATTTTCTCTCGAAAGAAGTGAGTGGGAGGAAAGTAGAGCTAGACGAGGTTGTTGAACCTTCTCTTGAGTTGGAGAGTAGCGCAACACCTGAAATTGTTTAAGTGCCGTCTGCACCAACAATAGAGGAAGCTAATGACAAGGACCATGAAGCTTCGGACGATGCTACTACTGAATGTCGCAGGTCGACAAGGTCGCGTGCCCCTCCTGAGTGGTATGGCAACCCTGTCTTAACTGTCTTGTTGGTAGACAACAGTGAACCTGCGAACTATGAGTAAGCGATGATGAGCCCAGACTCTGAGAAATGGCTAAAGGCCATGAAATCCGAATTGGGATCCATGAGCGAAAACCAAGTATGGACTTTGGTGGACCCTCCTAGCGACCGAAAGGCCGTTGAGTGCAAATGGATTTTCAAGAAGAAAACGGACGCAGATGGTAATGTTATTGTCTATAAAGCACAGCTTGTCACGAAAGGTTTTCGACAAGTTCAAGGTGTTGACTGCGATGAGACTTTCTCTCCCGTAGCAATGTTTAAGTCCATTCGAATTTTATTAGCAATTGCTGCGTTTCATGATTATGAAATATGGCAGATGGATGTCAAGACTGCGTTCCTCAATGGCAACATTGATGAAGAGTTGTATATGATGCAACCCGAAGGTTTTGTCGATCCTAAGGATGCTGATAAAGTGTGCAAACTTCAGTGTTCCATTTATGGACTGAAGCAAGCATCTCGGAGTTGGAACCTTCGTTTTGATCAAGTGATCAAGAGCTTTGGATTTGTTCCAAATTGCTACGAAGCTTATATCTACAAGAAAGTGAGTGGGAGCTCAGTGACATTTCTAGTACTATATGTGGATGACATATTGATTATTGGAAATGACATTGATATGCTTAACGATGTGAAGAGTTATTTGAACAAATGTTTTTCAATAAAAGACCTAGGGGAAGCTGCTTATATATTAGGCATCAAAATCTATAGAGATAGACAAAGACGCCTAATAGCTTTAAGCCAAAGTACATACCTAGACAAAGTTCTGAAAAGGTTCAGGATGGATAAGGCAAAGAAAGGTTCAGTGCCTATGTTGTCAGGTAAGATATTGAGCAAGGCTCAGTGTACAACTACGATAAATGATAGAGAAGCTATGAGCAAAGTGCCTTATGCCTCGGCGATAGGTTCTATCATGTATGCCATGCTGTGTACTAGACCGAATGTGTCCAATGCTCTTAGTTTGACGAGCATATATCAAAGTGATCCAGGAGTGGAACACTGACAGCCGTGAATAACATCCTAAAGTACTTAAATAGGACTAAAGAAACGTTCTTAGTCTATGGAGGTGATGAACAACTCGTCGTAAAAGGTTACGTTGATGCTAGTTTCGACACCGACAAGGATGATTCTAAATCTCAGACAGGATACGTTTATATTTTGAATGGAGGAGCTGTGAGCTGGAGAAGCTGCAAGCAAAGCGTGATCGCGGGATCTATAGTAGAAGCGGAATGCATGGCTGCTGCAGAAGCGTCAAGTGAAGGAGTTTGGATCAGGAACTTCATCACTGAGCTTGGTGTGGTTCCAAGTGCCTTGGACCCACTTGAGATATTGTGTGACAACACTGGCGCCATAGCACTGGCTAAGGAACCAAGATATCATCCAAATACCAAGCATATCAACCGCAAGTTTCATATAATTCAAGATTATATAACATATGGAGATCTGAATATTAGCAAAGTACATACGGATCTGAATGTCGCAGATCCATTGACTAAACCTCTTCCACGAGCAAAACATGATCAGCACCTTAGTGCCATGGGTGTTAGATTGTTGCCAGATGTAAACTAGATTATTGACTCTAGTGCAAGTGGGAGACTATTGGAATTATGCCCTAGAGGCAATAATAAAGATGTTATTATTATAATTCTTGTTCATGATAAAGTTTATATTCCATGCTAGAATTTTATTAAGCGGAAACTTTAATACTTGTGTGGTTTATGAACAACACTGTGTCCCTAGTATGCCTCTATGGACTAGCTCATTGATTAATGATGGTTATGGTTTCCTAACCATAGACATCAGTTGTCAATTAGTAATGAGATCATATCATTGGGAGAATGATATGATGGACAGACCCAAATTAAGCAGAGCAATTAGTGTTGGAATTATGCCCTAGAGGCAATAATAAAGATGTTATTATTATAATTCTTGTTCATGATAAAGTTTATATTCCATGCTAGAATTGTATTAAGCGGAAACTTTAATACTTGTGTGGTTTGTGAACAACACCGTGTCCCTAGTACGCCTCTATGGACTAGCTCATTGATCAATGATGGTTAAGGTTTCCTAACCATAGACATGAGTTGTCAATTGATAATGAGATCATATCATTGGGAGAATGATATGATGGACAGACCCAAACTAAGCAAAGCTATTAGATCGTTTCATTGTGTTCTTCTTTGCGAAGCTTTTCCTATGTCAAATATTGTATTCCTTAGACCATGAGATAATACAACTCCCTGGTATCGGAAGAAAGCTTTGAGGTCATCAAACGTCATCCTATGAAAGGGTGATCATAAAGGTGTCTCTCAGGTGATCGGAAAGTATCTGTTGGGTTGTATGTATCGAGATGGAATTTGTCCCTCCCAAGTCGGAGAGATATACTTCGGGCCCACTCGGTAATCGATATCAACACCGCTTGCAAGCATGTGGTTAAGGAGTTAATCACAAAGTGATATCGGATTACGGAACGAGTAAAGTACTTGCTGTGAATGAGATTGAACTAGGTATGACGATACCGACGATCGAATCTCGGGCAAGTAAAATATCGCGAGACGAAGGGAATATATATATGGGATTGATTGAATCCTGGCATCGTGGTTCATCCGATATGATCATCGATGAATGTGTGGGAGTCAATATGGGTGCCCAGACCCCGCTGTTGATTATTGATAGAAGATCATGTCTGCATATTCTCGAACCCGCAGGGTCACACACTTAACGTGTCTCGACGCTAGGATAGATTGGATAATTGGTTTATGAATTTTTGTTCGGAGTCTCGGATGGGATCCGGGACATCACGAGAGGTTCCGGAATGGTCCGGAGAATAAGATTCATATAAGGCAGTGCAGTTTTTGGAGTTCGGAATAGTTCCGGGTTAATCGGTATTGTACCGGAAGCTTCTAGAACCTTCCGGAAGGGGACCAACGTGGCCCCACCTTCCGGGAGGGGGCATGGGCCTATGAGGGAGTGTCCTGGCCGCATTGGGCCAGGGGCACAAGGCCCCATAGGGCCCAGCCGATTCTAGATAGATTTAACTCGTTTAAATCTAGAGATAGAATTTCTAGATAAGGGATAAGTTTAAACTCGTTTAAACTAGAGATAGGGTTTCTAGATAAGGGATAAGTTTAAATCGTTTAAACTAGAGATAGGCTTGGAGGATGGGCAAGGGCTGGCCGCACCCCCCTCTATATATAGAGGGCTGGTGCGCCCCCTTCCCCAACCACACACTTTCCTCCAAACCCAGTTGCCCTGCTGCCCTTCCTCTCTCCCTCCCGACTGTTTGTAGGCGAAGCCCTGCGGCAGAAATTCTCCACCATATACACCACGCCGTCGTGCTGTAAATCCAATCTATCTCTCCACCATACTTGCTGGTCCGAGGAAGGAGGAGACGTCGAGGTGCTGCACGTGTGCATCTCACGGAGGCACCGCCACTTGTGGTGCTAGATCGGATCGGATCGCGAGGAGGAGAAGCGAGTACGACTATATCACCCACGTTCCGACGAATGTTCCGCTGTGCGAATCTTCAAGGGTATGAAGATCTAATCCAATCTCTCTCGTTGTTTGCATCTCCTAGATTAGATCTTGGCTTTCCCTCTGTTCGCTTCCGTAGAAAATTTTGATTTACTATGCTGCGAAACCCTTCAATTAGATCGTGTCATCGTGTTCATCTTTGCGAAGCTTTTCTTATGTCAAATATTGTATTCCTTAGACCATGAGATAATGCAACTCCCTTGTATCGGAAGAAAGCTTTGAGGTCATCAAACGTCATCCTATGAGAGGGTGATCATAAAGGTGTCTCTTAGGTGATCGGAAAGTACCTGTTGGGTTGTATGTATCGAGATGGGATTTGTCCCTCCCAAGTCGGAGAGATATACTTCAGGCCCACTCGGTAATCGATATCAACACCGCTTGCAAGCATGTGGTTAAGGAGTTAATCACAATGTGATATTGGATTACGGAACGAGTAAAGTACTTGATGTGAACGAGATTGAACTAGGTATGCCGGTACCAACGATCGAATCTCGGGCAAGTAAAATATCGCGCGACGAAGGGAATATATATGGGATTGATTGAATCCTGGCATCATGGTTCATCCGATATGATCATCGATGAATGTGTGGGAGTCAATATGGGTTTCTAGACCCCGCTGTTGATTATTGTTAGAAGATCATGTCTGCATATTCTCGAACCCATAGGGTCACACACTTAACGTGTCTTGACGCTAGGATAGAATGGATAATTGGTTTATGAGTTTTTGTTCGGAGTCTCGGATGAGATCTAGGACGTCACGAGAGGTTCCGGAATGGTCCGGAGAATAAGATTCATATAAAGGAAAGCAGTTTTTGGAGTTCAGAATTGTTTCGGATTGTTCGGTATTGTACCGGAAGGTTCTAGAAGCTTCTGGAGTGGGACAAACGTGGCCCCACTTGTCGGGAGGGGGCGTGGGCCTACGAGGGAGTGCCCTGGCCGCATTGGGCCAGGGGCACAAGGCCCCATAGGCCCAGGGGGCCAAGCCCTAGGGGAAACCCTAGGGAGAGCTTCTAGAAGGTGGGAGGGGGAACTTGTCCCCCACTCCTCCCTTGTGGCCGCCGGCCCTAGGCTTGGAGGAGGGGGCAAGGGGCAGTCGCCCACCCCTCTATATAAAGAGGGCAGGGGCGCACCCTTCCCCCACACCTCCTCAAGCCCTAGCCGCCTAGCTGCTGCCCTCCTCTCTCCCTCTCCCCCGATTGCGCGTAAGCGAAGCCCTGCCGCAGAAACTCTCCACCATTTGCACCACGCCGTCGTGTTGTAGATCCAACCTATCTCTCCACCCCACTTGCTGGACCGAGGAAGAAGGAGACGTCGAGGTGCCGCACGTGTGCATCTCTCGGAGGCATCGCCACTTGCGGTGTTGGATCGGATCGGATCGCGAGGAGGAGAAGGCTAGTACGACTACATAAACCACGTTCTGTTGAACGTTCCGCTGTGCGAATCTTCAAGGGTATGAAGATCTCATCTATTCCCCCTCGTTGTTTGCATCTCCTAGATTAGATCTTGGCTTCCCCGTTCGCATTCGTAGAATTTTTTTGATTTACTATGCTGCGAAACCCTTCAGTTAGTAGCTATCTTGGCCAAGTAGCTGCTAGTGACTCCAAGAGGGAGTATTAATGCTCGATAATGGGTTCATGCCTCTATTTAATCAAGGGAAGAAATCTCTAAGGTTGTAGATGTGTTGTTGCCACTAGGGAGAAAACAACGGTCTCTTGTTTATGGAACAAGTGGATTGTTTACCTTACACACTTTGCTTAAAGCAGTTGTCTATTGCTTGCAACTTAATACTGGAGGGGGTTCAGATGATAACCCAAAGGTGGACTTCTAGTCATAGATGCAGTTGGATGGCGCTCTATGTATCTTGTTGTATTGCCGAATCGAATCTCATAGAATCTTTTTGTATAGTATTGCATTGTTATGCCTTGCTCAGTCCTGTCAAATGCCCTGCTATAATTTGTTTACCTAGCATGCCATGTTTGTTTATCTAAGGATAACACCTCTAGTGAACTATGGACCCCGGTCCAATCTTTACCATTGATACATCTTCCACTGTTACTATTTACTTGCTTCAAACAATCATCACCTTCCACACCATACAGTTAATCCTTTGTTACAGCAACCGATGAGATTGACAACCTCACTGTTAGTTGGGGCAAAGTCTTGAGTTTGTGTTGTGCAGGTTTCCATGTTGATTGCAACACTTCTGAGGCGTTTCCTTCCTCCTTCTGGTTCGATAACCTCGGTTTCTAACTGAGGGAAAACTTGCTGCTGTGCTGCATCATACCTTGCTCTTGGGGTTTCCCAACGGGGCGTCAACGCGCATCAAGACTTTCTGGCGCCGTTGCCGGGGAGGCTAAGGACATCTTCACAAGGGGACTCCTCCTCAACCTTTCTTTTCACTTTTTTTAGTTTGCTTAGTTTATTTTGCTTGGTTTTGTTTGCCTATTTTTATCAAAAAATCAAAAAAAAGTCTACTTTGGTTTGCTTTTTCTTATAAAAAACACACAAAAATTAGTTTCTACTATAGTTGCCACCTTGATCTTGCTCACCATGTTGTTCCCAAGTTCTCCCTGAAGGATCTTTTGATAGGTAGTGGCTCTATAATTGGGAAAGAAAATATTGAAGAATTCTTCAATCATGTTAGCAAGTATGAGGATATTGAGGATAGATCTATAGCAGAACTTGCTCCTAATTATGAAATTGTTGCATCTTCTTTAGTTCATATGTTGGAGTCTAGGTTTGCTAGCCTTAACCGCATGATGCAAATCTTGTTCCTAAAACTAAAAGAAGAAAAGAATGCTGAAAAGAGAGAATTTATCCTTAAAACTTTACTCAAAGAGTTCCATGATGTTGCTAAAGAAGCCAAAAAGGTTTTTGAGCGTTTTAATATGCTAGGCTCATGTGTAGATGTTGTGGGTACTTGAGATAAAACCAAGCCTAGAGAGGATTTTAAGATACCCATAGGCTTTAAGCTTGTTGGGATGCATAAGGCATTTAAAAAGAATTTTGATTGGATTGTTCCTGAAAATCCTTTTGATGAAAGTAGTAAACCAAAGAGAGATGAGAAGGGATCCTCCAAAACTCATTTGGATGAGATACCTTTCATAGTTGAAGACTTTGCAAGTATTGATGTTAATGCTTCTTCATTTGAAAATACTTGATTTCTTACTTCATGTGCCTAACTTAAAAGCGTTAAAGAAAAGTACTTGTTGGGAGATAAGCTAAGAGTTCGGATGATAACCCAAAGGTGGACTTCTAGTCATAGATGCAGTTGGATGGCGGTCTATGTATCTCGTTGTATTTCCCAATCGAATCTCATAGGATCTTTTTGTCTAATATTGCATTGTTATGCCTTACTCAGTCCTGTCAATTGCCCTGCTGTAATTTTTTTACCGAGCATGTCATGTTTGTTTATCTAAGGAGAACACCTCTAGTGAACTATGGACCTCGGTCCAATCTTTACCATTGATACATCTTTCATTGTTACTGTTTACTTGCTGCAAACCATCATCACCTTCCACACCATACAGTTAATCATTTGTTACAGTAACCGGTGAGATTGACAACCTCACTGTTAGTTGGGGCAAAATCTCGAGTTTGTGTTGTGCAGGTTTCCACGTTTCTTGCAACACCTTTGAGGCATTTCCTTCCTCCTACTGGTTCGATAACCTCGGTTTCTTACCGAGAGAAAACTTGCTGTTGTGCTGCATCATACTTTGCTCTCGGGGTTTCCCAACGGGGCGTCAACACGCATCACCCACAACTCTCCGTGGTTCGATACTCTTACTTCAAAACTAGCTACATACGGTATGTGCACTTGAAGTGACAGGGACACAATGTATGTCCCTTGCTCTCCTGGAAGTAGGCCAACGAGGACGATAAAGTGCTCCTGGATTGGATGACGGTGGTGCTCCCTTGTGCCCCCCCCCGTGGTGGGCCTGGCTTTCGACGTACGACGCTACCGAAGCAGCCGACACAGTCGCCTTCTTCCTCTCATCTGTGCAGCCGCGTCGGCTATTGTAGTCGGCCATGACTTGTGAGGGTCTTTTGTCACTCCACGTTCGACGCCCATTCCTCCCCAGTCATCTCTATCGGCTTTGACATCACACTTCTTGGGCAACATAACGTGGTGAAGACGGGGTGGGCATGGATAGGGGTAGGGCGGTGCTAACGACTTGTCCTGGGAGGGAACGAGAGCGGCAGCAGGAGAGCAAGCGGGAGAATGAAATGGGTGATAAAATTTCAGTGGAAAATGAAGAAAGGGTATGTATATCATTCGGATTGGACCGTCGCCAATGAAGGCCTGTCCGACAGATCCAACGTGTCGCATGTTGCAACCCCCCTCCCTAGTGGATTAGAACAGGCACGAGAGTGTCACATAGTTTTTTTTCAACGCACCGCCCAGCGTTTGAGAGATGGCGTGGGGGCGTTTTTTGACACCTAAAACCTTTGGAAGTCCGGTGGTGATTGCTCTTGCTGTTGCTACCAAAACAATTTACCGCAAAAGGAACACCAAATCAATTTTTTCTACCGCTAGTAAACGTTGTAGATGCCGGATTCGTCATGTGTAGTGGCGTGGCTCGGCCCCCACATCCCTGCCTATCACGTGTACTACGCTGTAGCGCAGTACCCACCAACGTTTCCCATGCGCGGGTGCCCCGGAAAATACAGCCGTTGCGGCGGCACGGGTCCACGGGCACAGTCTCTCTAGTCTCTAGCGCCGTCCATCGGATTCCAGTCCACTGGAGTTGTAACGGCTGCATTCCTGGGAAGCAAGCGTATCAAACCACATCATCTCGCTGTCTTCTGGTCCCACACCCAGAGTAACCCTACGCGTCGTGTGATGTGGTTAAATACTCCACAAAAATTCACACCTCGAGGCCTGTCCTCGTGACATCGTCCCTTCTCTCCAGGTGCACAGTGTTGACAGGAGGTAACTTTACCAGGATCACCACCTCCTTGCCCCAAATCTTACTCCGTCCCCAGCCACTCCCCTCCCCTCCAATCACTCCCCAGTCCAAAACCCGAGCCCGTGCAAATCTCACCCCGCTCTCCTCCGTCCCAATGCCGCTCCGCCTCGGCTGCCGGCGGCCCCAGTGCGCCCGCGGCATCCACCTCGCCGTGGCGCTGTGCGTGCTCGTGCTCGTCCTCGCGCTGGCGCCCGCCTCGGACGCCTCGTACGTGTCGCTGCTGGGCATCAACTACGGCCGCGTGGGGAACAACCTCCCGCCGCCGCAGGCCGCGCTGCCCCTCCTCCAGAACCTCGGCATTGGCCGCGTGCGGCTCTACGACCCGGACCCCGCCACGCTGCGCGCCTTCGCCAGGACCGGGATCGAGCTCTACGTCGGCGTCCCCGACCAAGTCCTCGCCACGGTCGCCGACCCCGGCGGCGCCACCTCCTGGGTCAAGACCAACATCCTGCCGTTCCTGCCGGACACCAAGATCGTCGCGCTCACCGTCGGCAACGAGGTGCTCACGGGCAACGACACGGCCCTCACCCGTAGCCTGCTCCCCGCGATGCAGTCCCTCCACGACGCGCTCGCCGCGGCCAACCTCGACAAGCAGATCGCGGTCACCACCGCGCACAACCTCGGCATCCTCGGCACCTCCTACCCGCCCTCCGCGGGGGCCTTCCGCAAGGACCTCCTCCAGTACCTCTGCCCCATCCTCGACTTCCACGCCAGGACCGGCTCGCCATTCCTCGTGAACGCCTACCCCTACTTTGCCTACTCCGACGACCCCAAGGGCATCCATCTCGAGTACGCGCTTCTCGAGCCGAGCTACGCGGGCGTCCCGGATGCCAACACCGGCCTCCACTACCCCAACCTCCTCGTCGCGCAGATCGACGCCGCCTACCACGCCATCGCGGCGGCCAACAGCGCCGCGGCGCGGGTGGTCCAGATTCGGGTCTCCGAGACCGGATGGCCCTCCGCCGGTGACGCCAACGAGAAGGCCGCCACGCCGCAGAACGCGGCGCGGTACAACAGCAACTTGATGCGGCTGGTGGCTGAGTGGAAGGGCACGCCGCTCAAGCCCGGGGTGCCGCTGCGCGTCTACCTGTTCGCGCTCTTCAACGAAAACACCAAGCCCGGGCCGGCGTCAGAGCGCCACTACGGTCTGTACAATCCCGACAGCACGCAGGTCTACCCGCTCTCGTACATCCCTCCTCACGTCCCAGGTGGCGGCGGCGGCGGGTACAACAGCTCCGGCGGAGACGACGGCTACTACAACATCTCCGCTGCGTCCCCGGAGCCTACGGTGAGCTCCCCTGCTCTTCTTCTCTGTCGATTGTTCATGCTCATACGCTTAATACATTGCCCTTTTTGGCTGTGTTTGTGGAAAGGAGATGACACTTTAGGTGATTGCATCATTTCTCCTTACTTTACCACTCGAGAGTGCACATGATGCTGTAGGTTGACCACGGTCTGTGCGAGATTCAGATTGTGCAATTAGAAAAGTTGCAGCATATTCCACATCTAAACCAATTGTTTATTCCACACTGATGCTGATTCTGCGAACTGGCAATGTGGATCATGCTGAAATTAGGTGACCCTCCGTCACCATCAACTAGATTCTCATGTTCTCCCTGGTACCGCACTTTTAGGTGGAGTTCGACAGGATTTCTAAGGTTACAGCAAACTGTTTAGTTCTTTCTAGAATTACAAAAACTCCCTTTTGTTTCAATTCATGCGGTGCTCCTGGGAGCTTTATAACCCTCTCGAGCTCCTGCCTCCTCGTAATTTATTTACTTCCTCCGTCAATTTGCAATTCTCTTAGCCCTAGGTGTCATCTAATTGGTCCATTTAATAGTATGTAGTAGAACATGCATAAGGAGAAAAAGAGTTAGAAAAGTGTTCACATTTGTTCACACATGTGCATGCAGGCATTTTATTGCTTTCACACAGGAGTAATTACAGAGATTAAATGCTTTTGTGTCTAAGTATTTTGGGATTGCATGGTTTACAAATTGTGTCCTTTAAACCGGGACGGAGGGAGTAGCAAGAGAACCGGGACGGAGGGAGTAGCAAGAGATGGTAGATCTGGAGATTTTGACTGCAGTTCTCACTTCTTACTACACTACTGCACTTTTTAATGGAAATACTACCGCTCTTGCAAAATGCGCACTACTATGCAGTCTGTTATTGGTGTTCTGTTTGTTGTTTTCTTTGACATTATTTTTCCTATTGCTTTTCATATCTGACTTTCCTCGTTTGTTTGTGGTTGAAAAGCGTCGGTGGACATGGGTGCATGCTGCTGTGGCAGGAGGTGTGGCTGTCCTGATGCTTGCAGTCTGAGGTACCCAGATCATCGTCCCGTGTGCCACTCTCTCGTCATAAATGGCCGAGATTTAGAGGTAGGTAGATAGGATGGAAGGGAGATGCCTGCTCTGGAGCAATGGTGTTGATGATCCTGATCTTGTCCATGGCGCTCATTTGCTGTTGTGATAGCTGAGACCGAAATGTGGGTAAAGCTAATGAAACGCTTGATTTGATGGCATCTAAGCTATCTTGATGCCCTAAAAATCATTGATCAGTTCAGTAAAGAGCCAATTCGCTCGGTTTTAATTGCCTTCTAGCAATTTTTTTCCTGTGCTGTACTCCTATCTGCAAACATACTGGACTTTGTGAGGGACAAAAGCCCCCTCTTCGAATAAACAAAGTACTAATTCTAATGCTTCAACTTTTATCGGTTAAAATCGTGTGAGTATGAACGTGTGATGATGTTGTGATAGCTCAACGCCAGAAAAGGTTTCCATGATAGGATTATTACAGTAATTGTTTTATGACAAAGTATGGAACACAGGAATACAAATCTTATTTCATAATAGGAATATTGGAGGGTGAACATAAGGGCTAGCTATGGTTGGATTGAGTCTTTGGGGGTGTTGAGGATCTGACTTGGTGAACTGTCACTCGCAGCAGCGTCTGTTAGAGGGGGTGATAACACACGAGATGTTCACAGTCTTTTCTTGCAGGGTGAAAAACTGAGTCTGGTCTTCATTGGTTGTGCATGGCAATGGTCTTGCAGAAGGCATTGTTTGCGAGCGAAGACTTCCTTCAGGGTGAAAAGCTACGATCTTTGATCGAGCGACGACAGCGCTTGAGCATTGTTTTCTTCTTGGAGGCGTCGTTTTGGAAGAGTTGGACGCTGATGTTGTTTTGGCGGTGTTAGTGTCCCTGCTGTTAAGAATCTGATCGCTTTAGCGGAACTTTTCTTTTTTTTTATAATTTTTTTTGGCTGTGTACCTCCCTAATGCCAATAGGGTAATGCGCTGTTGCAGAGACTGGGTGTAATTGGTATCTTACGATATTAATATATGCTCCTTTCCCAAAAAAGAATATTGGAAGGAAATAAAGATGAGGGCTCACCTCATGGTTTTCATCTTTATGTTTACAATTCCTACTCGCCCGACATCCAAGATATCTTTAAAGAATTTTATGGTTTTTTTCGTATGTACTACCTCCGGTTTAAAACGGAATAAGGCGTACATGCATTCCAAAGCAATGTTTGATCAAATAAGTAGAACAACTAATATTTGATTATATTATGTAAAATTAGGATTGTTTTCAATAATACTAATTTTGTACCGACATTCATAGTTTAGACAGGGACTTGCAAAAAAAGCTTGCCAACGCAACACTGAGCTTGCAGAGCAAAAATTGTCGCACTGGTTAGCCACCTTGGTAGAATTCACAAGTCTAGGAAAAGTTACAATTTCTGCCCACATCTCTGCCCATTCGCGTCATGATACTGTTAGGCTGATAGTGGGTCTTTTCTACCTTTTGTTTTCTTAGACACTAGGACTAGTACTAGACATATGGCTAAGGATTTTTTCCTAGCCTCAGGTACTCCACCGCCTAGACTCGAGCCAAGAAATAAATGGATTCACATAGCCACCTCTATTCTCATACGCTAACGCATGCTCTTATATATTTAGAGTAAATCTTAGTTAAAGAAAAAACATGCAAAACAAGGGGATCTTATTCCTTGGGACGTAGGTAGTATTCATGATACATGGCATTTCAGTTTAGTGGCGACCCCCATGTGCCGCCGGAGGGGCCCCAGATTCTGCCGCCGCTGACCTCCCTCCTCTAGATCCCATCCCTCCACTGCTTCTGCCGGCGTCGGCCGCGGTGGCGGCGGCCCCTAGTACCTAAGGTGCTAGGGGTGGTGGCTGCGGCGGTCCTCTTCAGAGGGGAGGCTGGGGCGGTGCCGACGAAGCGGATCGGGGGTGGTGGTCAGGTCGGTGACATCAGGCAGGCGGCGGCGGGTGCTCCTACAGCTGCGTTGCAGGCGGAGGCATCACGCCGTGGTCCTAGGGCGCCCGCCTAGGCCCATCGTCTTTCGGGCGGCGCGGATAGGGGGCTTGGGGAGGAGGAGGTGTCGTGGTGGCAGCATTGGAGGCGATCTTGCAAGGACATCCTCGACGGCACTGACATCCGGTCGCCATGGCGGGCGGCGGTTGCATCAGGTCTGGCCCAGATCCGATCTGGACCTCTGGCTGCGGAGGCAGCTGCACGCTGGGTTCTGGCTAGCCGCTTCGGCGGCATGCTAAACTGTCTTCTCCTCTACCTCTAGCTGGTGGCGAGGGGGCTGCTAGCTCGGATTGAATAAAGGGGTGGTCCTAGGGTTCATCTCACGCCAAGACGAAGACCCGCTTGATGTTAGTCTCCATTGATCTGGTTGTAGTGTCATGTTCCGAAAGGCTCCGTCGGCGAACTCCATAGTGCGCATATGCTGAGAGATCGCTGGATCGGGTGGGATTCGGTCATGCGCACCCATGTTTTTACTCTGGCTGTTTGGGTTCAGAGGGAGCATTTCGAAGCTCTGTTGGCTGTTAATATCATGGGGCATGTTCTCGTCCCATGGTGCCGACTAAGAATGTCATGAAGACCGAGATCTGAGGACCGACAATGGTGGTTCGAGTCTGGGTGGTGATGAGGAATAGGCTTGATGACTCATGACTTAGAGCAGTGGTATGCAAGCGGGGGCGACAGTATAGGTGAAGTTCATGGTCCTATCTTTCAGGGTGAAAACCTAGGGTCTGGCCTTAATTGGTTATGCCTGACAATGGTCTTGTTGAAGGTATTGTTTCGAGAGCGTGGACTTTCTTCAGGGTGAAAACCTAGATCTTTGATCGGGCGATGATGGTTTTTGTGCACTGTTCCCTTCCTGGAGGCGTCGTTTTTGGAGAAGATGGACTTCTGGTGCTGTCTTGGTGGTGGTAGTACTGTTGTTTCAATGAATGAGGAACTGTAGCAGGACTTTCTTTTTTGTAATTCTTCTTTCTTTTTGGCTGTGGGCATCCGTATGGCCGCTAGGGCAATGCGTTGTTACAGAGGCTGGGTATAATTGGTATCCTCTGATATTAATATATGCCCCTTTCCAAAAAAAATGGCATTTCAATTAGTATATTTTCCCTATTTAGACCTCCGTTGATTCATAGTGTAGGAAAACCAAAGGAAAAGAAAATAGATAGGATTAGAGTGCCCTGGCCAAGTGAATCATATGGAAATAGGATTGCAATGAAGTATTTTTTCCAAAGGTCAGACTTCATGCAATATTTCCTGCAAAATTGCACTACCGAGCTCCTACTAGGTTAATTCATATAGGATTAGTTCCTACGAATCAAACAACTCCAAAAGGAAAAAACCCACAGGTTCCCAATCCTATAGAAATCCTAAGCAAATCCTATGAATCAAAGGAGGCCTCGTACTTTTTTTTAAGGATACACCCTGGAAGGTGTATCGGTTACACATAAGAAAGTCCAAGATGGCCGGTACAACGCCACGAAGGCCATACGATACAAACTCGACGCCACATGGCTTACACCGCAACCCACAATCACCAAACAACGAGGAATCTCCTTGTACCGTCTCCCGGCACGAATGGTGGGGAAGGGATACACCAAGCTCCCGGACCGTGTCACGATCGAGGAAACTCCAGGAGACCAAATCTACTAAGATGGCACAACCAACGCACCGTCCACCCCTATGTTTTGAGCCTCTTTTGGGCAATGGGAACCATTGATATATTTTATGTTGTGTATTCCAGTTAGAGAGGGCCCGAGTCCCAAAGATATTCAGAGACTGGTCTTTGGTACCTCACAAATTTTCTCTAATAGAAAATGGAACGCTTTTCATTAGCGTCTGCATATAACACACACAAGCCAAGATCTAATCTACTAGATTGGTGCAATGAGTTGATAGAGTACTAACCCTCGAAGATCCAAAGCGTTTAGCGAGATCGGATTCCCGTGGTTGATGTAGTCATTCACTTGCCAATCTCAAGATCATGAAGACGATCCTTCCGGCCCCGCGTTCCGGCAGCGCTTCCGCAGTCGGTCACATGTTTGGTACTCGATGAAGACCTTCCTGTCCCTTGTTCCAGTAGGCAGCAGAGGTTGTAGATCTCCTCTCGATTCCAGCAACACGACGGCGTGGTGGTGAAACGGAGGAGTAGATCCCACAGGGCTTCACCTAAGCCGGAGCGAGTATGGTGGATTTAGAGGGGCCTTGAAAACTAGGGTTTAGAGGCCAAGGGGTGGAGGTGGCCGGAGGCCGACCTAGGGTTTGGGGTGAGGCTCCAAGGGGACGCCCTACCTTTCCTTTTATAGGTGGGAGGGGAGGCGAGGGGAGGGGAGTCCTCCCCCAATTTCCCTTGGTGGCCGGCGACAAGGGAGGGAGGGGAAACCTTCCCTAACTAGGTTTCCTCTCCTCCCTCCACTAGCCAATCATGTTGGGATTTGACTTTTTCAAACTGGCGTTTGACTATTCAAACTAGAGTTTGATTTCTCTCTTTCCATTGCCCAGCCAAGTGAAATAGGACATGATGCAACCATTCCACATTGGTATGACACATCCATGTACCCCTCCCTCTCAGAGTGGTGGACCTTCTAGACCCTTCTAGAAGATTCCGATGAAAACACGCGAAAAACATTTCCGAACCCCAGAATTGGACTTTCCTTACATGAATCTTATTCTTCAGACCATTCATGATATCCTCGTGTTGTCCCGTATCCAATCCGAGACTCCGAACAATATTCGGTCTCCAACTCATTACCATATATACTAAACAACATCGAATCCTTAAGTGTGTCTTCCTACGGTTCGTGAATTTTGTAGACATGATCGAGACACTTCTCCGATCAATAACCAATAGAGGAATCTGAAAATTCATATGGCTTCCACATATTTCTACGATTACTTCATGATCAAATGAACCATTTACATACGATACTTATTCCCTTTGTCTCGCGGTACTTTACTTATCCGAGGTTTGATCGTCGGTATCTCTGCATGCCTAGTTCAACCTCGTTACCGATAATTACTCTTTACTCGTTCCTGTGATATGTGATCCCTTATGATCCAGTCACATGCTTGCAAGCCAATTGGATGTCATTCCACCGAGAGGGCCCAGAGTATATCTATCCATCATATGGATGGACAAATCCCACTCTTGATCCATGTGCCTCAACACATACTTTTAGAATACTCAATGCCACCTTTATAACCACCTAGTTACGAAGTGGTGTTTGATATTATCAAAGCATCCATCCGGTGATGGTGATTAATATGATCTCATGGTCGAATGATTTAGGTTACTATGTATTTGAAAGCTTATAGCAAACAAACTATTGAAATAACTTGATCTTATGCTATACTTAACTATATGAGTGTGTCCATCACATCATTCTCCTAATGATATGATCTTGTTATTAATAACATCAAATTTTCATGATTAGAAAACCACAATCATCTATTAATCAACAAGCTAGTATTACAAGAGGCTTACTAGGGACTCTTACATGTTTACAAATCACACAAGTATTAATGTTTTCGGTTAATATAATTATAGCATGGTATATAAAAATTTATCATAAACACAAAGATATAATAATAACTACTTTTATTATTGCCTCTTGGGCATATCTGTAACAATTTTGAGGGGTAAAATGTAGACTATTCCAGATCGGAGGCAGTATAGTTTGTACTGCACCTAACCAGCAGATAAAATAGCTTAATAAAATGGTGTGACATACCATGTATTTAATGAACATAAAAAACAAAGAAATCTATGAAACACAGTTACACAACCGATTCGTAATAAAAGGGTGTGACGTACCACATACTATATTTACTGAACATCTCCTTATAAGCCACTTTAGCTTCTGCTCCTGGTGATGTAAATGTTGCAAGACAGTTCATGATTGCAGCCAACAGGTCCATGAACATCACTTTTGAAAAAATAAACAACTTTTTTTTGAAAAGGGACAAAAACCCCGGCCAGCCTCTACATTGACAGACGCATATAGGCTTTATTCCATTATTAGAATCCGTTCATAGTCTTAAAATAGAGTACGGTTCATAGATCACATAGAGCTGAAACATGGATCAACCATCTAAAAATATAGAACAAAAAAATGTGTCGGTGCATCAACATGTGAGTTTTTTATCAAACCGACAATTGCACCGGCTGATAAAACCCGCGCAGCAGTTTCCAAACGGCTGCACCTAGTGGCCTTGTTTTGTCGTAACTCTAGCCATGTTTTGTCGTAACTCCTCTAGCTGAAGACATGACCGACCAGTGAGACGCCAAAGCGATAACCTGCAAAAATAAAGTATTCGTGGATATGTTAAAACAAATGCGTATCTTACATGTCGTATAGCCCAAAGTAAAGCACACACTTCAACTCTGATTTGGCTTTTGACTTTCTTATCAATGACATTTAACCAATTCCAAAAAAGGTTTGTGATATTTGTGGGGGTAACAAGGCAAAAAAAATGTTTTCTGTATGCCATATAATTTTTGCAAACGAGCATTCAATAAATAAGTGTTGAATTGTTCCATATTTATCACAAAAACAACACTATTCAATATCCTTGCCAATTCTTGTTAGCCAGGTTATCTTTTGTCAAGATCACTTTTCTATGTAAGAACCACATGAAAATTCTAATTTTTAACGGTACTTTGATCTTCCAAATATACTTATGCAATTACCTAGTGTGCCCGTTAGTATATCAAAGTAAATTTATTACATAGGTAGTTAAACACCATCTAAACACATCATCATTATCTGATAGAGTAACATCCATTAGGCGACAAACTAGATGTAACCACTGTGTGAATTTGTTTCCAGTCAACACTCTCCTAAATGCTATGTTTAGAGGTTATGTTGCCATAACACGTGCGGCATAAAAAAATTTCTTTGTGAAATATTCGACAAAGGTTTGTTTCCTAGCCAAGTGTCCTCCCATAAGCGAGTATCTAGACATACCCTACCTCAAAGGAACCTCTAGAAAAGAAGTCTTTTTTGACTTTCACTAGATCTTTGGAGAAGGGTTTGTTTAAATTTTGTTTTAACCTCAGCTTATTTATGCAAGTGGATATACTTGTTGTGTAACTTCCTATACCATACATCATTTATTTAAAATTTTAAATAGCTACTTGTTAAGTAAACATTTATTTTTGATTTCCAAAAATGTCACTTTGAGCCTCCCTTGGTCTTTGTGACACAAATGATGTTCCACTTGGTAAGTCTATATTTTTTTTGTGGCCATCGCATTGCCAAAAGAACCATGATCGAAGAAATCCAATCTCTCGCGTGGCCCTTACGGTATCTCGATAAAGGAAGCATAAACATGGGAAACCTAGTGATCATTTAATTGATAAGAACCAAATGATCCCCCTTAAGAATGTAATTTACCAATACAACTAGTTAGTTTTCTATCAAAGCGATCTTTCATAGGCTTCCATTTGTAATTTTTCAATTTCCTGAAGTGAATTGGGATCCCTAAATATCTAAAAGGTAGATACCCATGATCACAATGTACAATTATATGTATTGGTCCTCTGCTTCTTTAGCTTCTTGTAGAAACTAGGTCATTTGGACATAACCAAAATACTAAGGCACATTGGTGTTCCACAGAAATGAGAGAATGAAGAGACTTATCGACACCTCGTAACCACTAACTAAATATATGTGGCTGATGGCGCTCAGTACTTGTCGTGGGACGCTTCGTTGGAAACCCCAAGAGCAAGGTATGAAGCAACACAACAACAAGTTTCCCTCAGTAAGAAATCGAGGTTATCGAACCAGTAAGAGGAAGGAAACATCACACAGTTGTTGCAAGAAACGCGGAGACCTGCACAACACAAACTCAAGACTTTGCCCCAACGAATCAGTGAGCTTGTCAAGCTCACCAGTTTGCTGTAAGAAAGGATTAAACATATGGTGTGGAAGATAATGGTGGTTTGCAGCAAGTAAACAGGTAACATTGGAAGATGTATCAATGGTAAAGATTGAACCGGTGGCCATAGTTCACTAGAGGTGCTCTCCTTAGACAAACAACATGGCATGAAGGGTAAACAAATTACAGCGGAGCAATTGACAGGAACTGAGCAAGGCATAACAATGCAATTACTAGTCAGAAAGATCCTATGAGGCTGATTGGGCAGTACAACAATATACATAGACCGCCATCCAACTGCATCTATGACTAGAAGTCCACCTTCAGGTTATCATCCGAACCCCCTCCAGTATTAAGTTGCAAGCAACAGACAACTGCTTTAAGCAAAGTGTGTAAGGTAAACAGTCCACATTTTCCATGAACAAGAGACCGTTGTTTTCTCCCTAGTAGCAACATCACATCTACAACCGAAGAGATTTTTGTCACTTCCCTTGGAAACTAGAGGGATGAACCCACTATCGAGCATAAATACCCCCTCTTGGATTCACTAGCAACTACTTGGCCAAGATAGCTACTAACAACGGAGAGCATGCAAGATCACAAACAACACAGACATGATAGAATCATAAAGACAAAACTATTAATCAAACCAACATAATAATCTCAATATCCATCGGATCCCCGCAAACACAACATGCATGATTACAAATAGATTATATCTTGATCATGAACGGAGCTCATAATATCTATACATGAAAGCACAAAGGAGGAGATACAACCATCTAGCTACTACATGGACCCATAGTCCAAGGTGGAACTACTCACGCATCATACCGGAGAGAAGGCCTCCGAGATGATCTCCCCTTCGGCAGGATGCCGGGAAGAACTTCAGATCCCCTCGATCTAGGGGCGATAGATGCGGCGGCTATAGACGGTTTCGTGGATTTCTGATCGGGTACTCAGGGTTTCTGCATCGGGGGCTTCTTATAGGTGAAGGGGCGAGACCGGGAGGCGGCCAAGGCCACCAAACCCTAGCCAGACGCGGGCCCACCTGCCCCCGCGCCTGGGGTGGGTCTAGCCCCCCTGGCTGGCCCCTCCGGCTCTCCTCTGGACTTCTTGTTCCCCACGGAAAGTAATTGACTTTGTCCTTTTCCCCGTCCAATTCCGAGAATATTTCTTTACTAACTTTTCTAAAACCAAAAATAGCAGAAAACAGGCATCTCGCACTGTTGCAACTTGTTAATAGGTTAGTACCAGAAAACATGTAAAAAGCACCTCAAAGTGTGGACAAGTAAACAAAAGTAGATACAAAACAAGCATGGAGCGTCAAAAATTATAGATACGTTTCCAACATATGAACATCCCCAAGCTTAACTCCTGCTCGTCCTCGAGTAGGTAAGTGATAAAAAGAATATTTTTTTAGGTGACATGCATCCTCACAATAAAGATCCAACCATTTGCAAGCATTGAAAACTAGGATCAAATAACTCTAAACATGTGCATGAAAGATGGAGTTCTAACAATAGGACATAGTAACTATGCATGCAACATGGCAAGCTACAAACAGAGATCATGAATAACATGCATTGAAAAATGTTTGTTTCACATGCAGAAAACATAGCATAGTGGCAATCAGCTTGTCCCTCATAGAGTAGCAATATAATGCATGGAACACCTGCAAAGTTCCCAAGGGTGACTAGAAACAAGTAGCACAAGAGCAAGTAATAACACAATATGCATAAATTAATAAGCTTTGGAACATTGCACACAGACTAACAACTATGCTCTCTTAATGGTGCCTCAAGGTAGAAGGTGGAGACTCAATAATGGTGGAAGAAAGACCTTTTTGTAAAGGAAGCAGGGATTACAAGTTTCAAAAAGAGCTTCCAAAAATTATGGTACTTGTTAGCTTTCAACCCTCATTGCCCCTATCATAAGCATGGTACAGGAGCTTTCCCATAACCAAAATGACAAGGCAAGCAGACAATGAGCATCTCAGTAATCTTTTTATTTACCATATGCATAGCTTTTTATTGAGGATGCTTCATAGATAGCTCATTATGGTGATGCTGCAAGTTTCCACCATGATTAGGCATGGCTTAGGCTAGCGGTCTAGGCGTTTCTCTAAAACAGGATATAAACTCCATGGACTTACAAGTCCCCTCTTTATTTCACACAGGTGACATCCATAGACAAAAGAATATGATATCAACTGAGTACAACAAGGTACAAGTGCAATGTTGAAAACGTTCCCCGTGACAGCACGGTTCTGCTAATTCCAACGTATAAGTGCAAGCATATACAACAAAGTTGTCACAATGGTTCAACTTTATTAGGGGCAAAGAATAAAGTGTGCCATCAAGTTCGTGGGGGCTTTAATCACTAAGTTTTCACATAACAAAATAGTTTTTAATTGGAAGATAGTTGAAAACAAGAATATACTTGGAATGGTGTGACACACCATGCATAGGAGTTTATAGTGGACACTTTGGAATAACTTGGTTTCTTGGGAGTTGGAAGCATGAGTAGAACTTACTCATACAAGTGGAGGCTAGCAAAAGACTAGGAGCAACCAACTAAGAGAGCAATAATGACCATAATCATGCAGTGCAACAAAGCATACTAATCAAAGCAAAGAGTGGTACTACAAGTCAAGGACTAAATGATCATAGAGGCTAATGGTGACTTGTCATAGTCATAACATGGTGTGAGCATGTGCCAAGTCAACCCAATCAAAACATCAAAGGAGAATACCACAATACTATGCTTTTGCATGCTAAAACAAAGCATAATTTCTTCAAGGCACACTAAGCAATCCCAATTGTTTGGAACAATACATGCTACAACTATAATCACTAAGCATGATGCTAAAACAACATCTAGCATGTCATGCTAAAGTCTAAGTCACAGTCAATGCAAGCTCCTCTTGCACTTACAAGCAAGAACTTACTACTCCTTTCCAACACCAAGCAAACTTATTTGCAAAACAACACAACAAGAATGGGGGTCCAAACTACTTTATTCAAGCAAACTAAACAACCTAAGCAAAGAAAACAAAAACTAAGATGCTCCAAGAACAACACAACTGTGCATGAAACAATAAAAACAAAGTGTCTAGACATACCTGAGCTTTTTATTGATGAAGAAGGGGATGCCTTGGGCATCTCCAAGCTTTGACGCTTGTACCTATTGGATATTTCTTGGGGTGACACCATGGTGGCATACCCAAGATTGAGCTTTTATCCATTCTTCATCTTATTGCGTCATTCTCTCTCTACACCTGAATTTTTTTCCTTCATACAAAACTTCACACAATCTTCATTAGCAACATCAGCTTATTCAAAAGATATTAGACCACTGGCAAAGCTTTGGAACAGCAAGCCTTTTCACTAAAAACACAAGCTACTGTAGTAACTCCTTAAAAAATCTCAATTTATCTGAAGAGAACTCAAAAAGGAATCAATAAGAAGCAAATGCAAATAATGGCAGAAATCTGTCAAAACAGAACAACAGGTAGAAACTGATTTTTTCAAACATCTTCTATTGCTCAAATCAAAAATTGTTGAACTAACTAAAGTTAGATAACATACTAGGGGATTTACTCGTAAATGTTTAGCGCAATACGAGTTACAGAGCCTCCTAAAGAATGTTTTTGGTGGAGGACAAAAATCTGTTCCGGAACAACAACTCCCCAAATCTTACTTCCCTCTCATTAGAGGTCATTCTTGGCACAAAAAGCAAACAAAAAGGATAAGGAGAGGTCATTACAGAAGTAATAACTTCCAAGACTCAATGAAACTCTTGGGTTATCTCCCAACAATTACTTTTATTTAACGTCTTTAAGTTAGACACAAGAAGCAAGAAGAATCAAGTATTTTAAAATGAAGAAGCATTAACATCAAACCTTGCTTTCAAAAGAGGAGCAAAAAGAAACTTTTCTCTTCTCATAGGGAAGTGTTCAATACCTTTCTTGAATGGAAAATGATATTTAATGGTGCCTTCTTTCATATCAATGATGGCACCAACTGTTTTAAGAAAAGGTCTTCCCAAAGTAATAGGACAAGAAGCATTGTATTCAACATCCAAAAACATAGAAATCAACAGGGACATAAGCATTGTTAACCATAATGAGAACATAATTAATACGCCCCATGAGTTTCTTCTTAGCATTATCATTGAGTGGGACATCCAAATAACAATCTTCTAATGGTGGCAAATCTAGCATTTCATAAATCTTCCTAGGCATAATAGAGACACTAGAACCAAGATCACACGAAGCTTTGAGATTAAACTCATTCACTTGTATATTAATAATGGGTTCCCAACTATATTCTACTTTCCTAGGAATAGAATATTTGTGTTTTATCTTCTCTTCCTTAATCTTAACAAGAGCATTTGTAATGTGTTTGGTAAAGGAAACATGCATATCACTAGCATCAGGACTTCTAGCAAGCTTTTGCGGAAACATAATCACTTCAGAAATATTGCAACCATCGATATCAAAGTAAAACTTAGCATCACTAGTGGTAGGCATAGTAGGAGGAGGAATAGGGGCTACTTGTGGTTTAGTGGTGATAGTGCACACACTATTGTTTCTATCAATTTCAACTTCCCTTTCCCACCTAGCATGAAGTTGAGCTAACAACCTAACATTTTCATCAATAGTAACTTGTATGGCATGAGCAGTAGCAAAGGTGTTTTCCATAGTTTCAGGTTTAGCAGCCATTTTATTAACCAAGGAAGTTTGAGCTTCAGACAAAGAGGATATATTTTTCTCAACAGTTAAAAGCTTTTACTCTATAGTCTTATTGAAAGTGGTTTGTTTACTAATAAAGTCCTTGAGCGTGACTTCAAGTTCAGAGGGGGGAACGTCTAGCATTATTGTAGGAGCTTCCATAGGAATTGCCATTATTAGGAGGATAAGGCCTATAATTGTTGTTGCTACCAAAATTATTCATGTAGGCATTTTTGTTAAAATTGTTGTTTCTAATGAAGTTCACATCAACTTGCTCTTCTTGAGCAACCAAAGAGGCTAAGGGAACACTATTAGGATCTAGAGGATCTTTCCCATTAACAAGCATAGCCATAATAACATCAATCTTTTCACTCAAAGAGGAAGTTTCCTCAATAGAATTTACCTTCTTACCAAGTGGAGCTCTCTCAACATGCCACTCAGAGTAGTTAACCATCATATTATCAAGGATCCTTGTTGCAGCTCCCAAGGTGAGTCCCATAAAATTACCTCCAGCAGCTGAATCTACTAGGTTCCTTGAGGAGAAGTTCAAACCTGCATAAAAAGTCTAGATAATCATCCAAGCTGTGAGTCCATGAGTAGGGCAATTTTTAATCAAAGATTTCATTCTTTCCCAAGATGGAGCAAAATTGATGACCACAAGTGTAGGGGATCACAACAGTCTTCGCGGGTAGTATTACCCAATTTATGATTCAACACAAGGGGAACCAAAGAATACTTGCAAGCCTTAACAACTGAGTTGTCAGTTCAGCTGCACTTGGAAATAGTTCTTGCTCACAGAAGTTTATCAGTAGTAATAGTTTGTAGTAGCAACAACAAAGCAACAACAACAGTAAGAGCAAAGGTGGAACAATAGCAATAGTAACAGTAACGATAACAGTAGGATTCGAGTGCGGTAGGCATAGGGATGGATGGATGGGCATTGCATGGACGAGTCTAAACATGTAACTTCAAAGAACTAGGGCATTGCAGATAAATAATAACAAGCATACAAGTACTAAACAATCCTAGGCCTGTGCTCCAAATATAGTCATACGTGCTCTCAATGAGAACTTGCACAACATCTTCTGTCCAGCCAGCATGTGGCAGCGGGGCCTCTAGGGAACTACTGGCAATTAAGGTGCTCCTTTTAATAGAGCACCAGAGCAAAGCATTAACACTCCATGAACACATGTGATCCTCACACCACAGCCATCCCCTCCGGTTGTCCCAATTATTGTCACTTTGGGGCCTTTGGATCTGGACAATGATATGTGTACACAACTTGCAGATAAGATCACAAACAATACTATCATAATGATTCAATAATAAGTTCAGATCTGAGATCATGGCACTCGGGCCCTAGTGACAAGCATTAAGTATAACAAGTTGCAACAAAGTCAAATAGCACTAATAGAGATACTAGGCACTATGCCCCTAACAGATCTTATTCGATTACATGATAGAACTCATCCAATCCCTACCATCCCCAAGCCTACAGCGGGGGATTCCTTACTCATGGATGAGGGAAACATCGGTGTTTGATGGAGATGCGTTGGTGATGACGATGACTATCACATCCCAAGATTTTCCAAATCTTGTAATGTGAAAAATAAATAAACAAAATAAATTATTGTTGAATTTTAGGGTGAAAAGAAACTTTTGTTTTTAAATGGAAACTTAAAATCCCATCTTGAACAAACTTTGGTTAACATTTGAATCCAACTAATTTCAAATCAAATGGAATGCATTCTTCATAAATGCATCTAGAAATTTAAACACTTGGAAAATAAATCCAAACCCTAAACCCTAATGGAATAAAAATCATTTCCAAGTTATCCCCAAGCCTATGGATTTGATCCATATAAAAAAAATTGACCATCAAACATTTACAAATGATCAAGAAAGACAATTAGAAAAATTATAAAGCCATAGAAATTGGTTTCACTTAATTTGGAGCCATAGATAAAATCTTATGAATATAATAAGATAAGGAAAAATTAAAATTCCAAAGCTAATAAAGAACCTATCTATAAATCCATACCAAATGGTGAGCAAATAATCCTAAAGAGAATTAAAATAATAAACAAATATTAAACAAGATTTTACAAATTTGAATCACCAAGTTTGGATCTCTAAATAAAAAGATATGGATTTTATAAGATGAAGAAAGAAATATTAAATAAGGAATATTAAAGACCAAATCAAAACCTTGGCCTAATCCATTAAGCAAATGGAATGAATATAGTCCAAATCAAATAAAATAAAAGGATAAAGAATTTCCAAAATAAAATAAAATGGCATTAACCATTCTATCCCTATTTTAATAAAGACAAATCTCTAATAAGAATAATTATTTAATTCATGGGAAAATAGTATTTTGGAATTTACCCAGGTGAAGTAAAAGTTGTTTAATTCAACTTAATTAAGATCAAAGAAAACTTCCAAATAAAATTTAGGGAATTAAAACTATATCTAATTCCATTGGAATTAAAACAAATACCCAATTCAAATGATTTTTGAATCATATTAAATACTTTCCAAATAATTCAAGATGAATTATTTGACACCCTATTAAGTGAATAAAAAACCTACTGAAAATATTTGGAAGGATTTAGAATTTAAATGGTGTTTAGAATTATTATTAAATCTTACATGATTTAAAACAAAGGCCTTTTTGAATAATTAAAAGACTTAAAAAGAATAAATAAATTATTCTAAAAATGATATCAGAATGTTTTATTAACCAGTAATTAAACCCACACAAATCTTGGCAAAGGATTGAATTCAAATGAATGTTTGAATTGCTTATTCAAAATTAAAACAGAAAAATCAAATGAGAAAAAGAGAAAACAAAAAGAGCAAAAAAAATATAAAAGGTGCAGCCCGGCCCAGCGAGCCCACTAGGCCCAGTCCAACCCACCTCTCCCTCTCACGAGCGAAACGTTTGCTCACCGCAGACTTAACCCCCGCCTTCACTGACACGCGGACCCCACCTCCTCCTCTTCTCTCTCGCTGCCAGACGACCCCACCGCCAAGTCACCTTCTTCCTCCCCGCGACGACCACGCCCCTCATTCCTCCCTGGCCGTTTCTGCCGTTGAAACGTCGCGTAAATTCGCCATAACGCTGCAGTCATTCCGCTCTGCAAACGCGCACACTTAAACGCCCACGCCCCCTCTCCATTTCCCCCCAGTCGCCTCACCCTAGCGTGCCCCCAGGCTGCATAATTTCGCCCTACACCGCCACTGTCTCCGACAAGCTCCGGTGATAATTCCGGCCAAGCCCTGCCGCCCCTCGCCCCCTCGAGCACCCGAGTGTGATCCCCACCCCCTGGCGCTTCTCTCTGCACCCTCAGCTCACTCGCGAGTGCCCTGAAGCGTCCACTCCGTCTTCGTCTGAACGTTGCCGCCGTCTGCCTCCGCTCCATCAACCTTTCCCGGTGAGTGCTGACCACCCTACTTCCTCTCGATGATGCACGCATGATCGCCAACCACGTGCGCAGCTAATGCCGTTCTTACTTTGCCTTTTTGTGCACCGTAGCGTCGCCCTCGACGACGACTGACCAAACCCGAGGCGCATCGCAGCTCCGGCGAGAGATTGACAGCACCTCGTGCGCCCCTTGCCTTCCCGCTGGTACCTTGAGATTCGCCGTGATCTCCTGAACCTGGTGAGCATCTCCTTACTCTTCCTTGCTTCCTCTAGCGCCAGCTCCACCGCTAGCAGAGCGCCGCCGCCGCGCGCCACCGTCGTCGCGCCGCCAGTTCTTGGCAAGGCGATAGGAGCCGTCCGATCTAGATCGTAGTGACGCGATAGAGTCACTTAACGCCGAAGGGGTACGCAATCTGTGCCGTGCGATGTAACTTGATCCAATGCCTCACGTTGTTGATCCACGCGAACCGGTACCGACGAATTAGAATACGCCACGTGGCTCTGCTCGTTTGAATTAAAACAGATTTGATCTATTAGATGCTAGATTTTGTAAAATCTATAACTTTTAATCTACACGTCCAAAATTTTCAAACTTTATATCAATAGATTCAGAAAAACAATCCCTAGCCAACCATGCACTTTGTTTAGAAAATTGCTTCTGTTAAATTGATTGTTTTTGCAGAAACTTGTGTATGCATGTTTAGGATATAAATATTGTTCTAAAATGATTTTGAGGATAAAATCTTTGGCAAATGGTTTGTTTTGAACCTACTGACCATAGGAAACAAATTGTGGTTTCAAAAATGTATTTGGTGAAGCAAAAGAATAAATCCTTGATTTAAACCATTTCTAGTCAAATAAAAATATGGTTTAATTGTTAAAAATGATTTTGGAGGAAAACCTTTGGGAAATGTTTTTGATTGAAACTCTCTGACCCTAAACACAAGGTTTTGTGGTTTGAAAACATATTTTGTGAACCCTATAGAAAGTTGCCCTAATAAAAGCATTTCTTCACCACATAAAATAATGACATGGTTTAAAAATGGTTTATGAAGTAAAAACTTTTGCAAATGGTTTTGCCACTTTATAAAATGACCAATAGGAGTTACCAAATGTTTATAACCTACTAGAAACTACTTTTACAAATAAAACAACCTTTTGCATGCTTGCATGCATTGTTTTGTTTCTATTATTTTATGTGTTGAATTGCTTGAATGGTAGATTGAAATATTGTTTGCTTGATTGAATTATAGTGACTTGAAGTGTGTGAACATTGCAAAGATCAAGAAGTGAACTTATACTCTCTACCAAAAAGGCAAGTGATGCTTCATACTTTTGTCCCATTATTTTCACTATGCATTAGTGATATTTCTAAGTAGGACTTGCATGGAATTTTTGCTAAGTATAAACTATGCTATGGGAAATCCTAGTAGATGAAACCTTAGTAGAAATTTCCTAAGTTAAGATTCCTATTACTATCATGCTTAGCTTAGCTAGTAGAAAACAAGGGTGGAATGTATATTCATGCTATGGAAAAATTTCTAAGTCTGAGGACTTGTGTTTTGTTTAATAAAACAACTAAGTGAATGAATCACCTGGGTGGAATGGAAGGAATGGTTTATGTTGAGTGGTTACATAAGGCCAGGTGACTGGTGAACCTTGTGTATCTCACTTGTGGATGGCCACCCAGGAACAAAGAGATTTGAGATGTCAAATGTTGAGAAGCTTCAAGTGCAGCCACATGGCATTATGGGCTCTGCCTGGATCATATAGGTTGCAATAACTTAGCCAAATGGACAGTTGGTGTTACGGGATTGATAGGTTGGAGCGCGTCCATTTTGGT
Organism: Avena sativa; assembly: GCA_916181665.1. Classification (NCBI taxonomy): domain Eukaryota; kingdom Viridiplantae; phylum Streptophyta; class Magnoliopsida; order Poales; family Poaceae; genus Avena; species Avena sativa. The sequence goes on from OV702293.1 coordinate 429,937,283, forward strand.
CTAAGGGAAGGCTTCTGAAAGATCTTGTCTTGGTGAAACCAAGTCTTGTGGGGAAAGTGCACCACCTCTGCAGAGTGTAAAATCTAAGTACTTAGCCATGTCCCTGGCAAAGGACAATTTGAGCATCAAGACATGGAAGCTATCAAGAATCTCATCATCCCAATTTCTAAGTTAAAAACTTGTGGTTGAACAAGGTTTTAAGGTTCACCAATTTCTATTGGTGGTTCCTTGGGTGATTTTTGTCAAGCAAAAACTTAGTGTTTTCAAATGATAAGGAAAATCTATTTTGAGCAAAGCAAGCCTAAGCTCCACCTAGCCAAATGCATATAGATGATAGACTCCACTATACTACCATAGTATCACTTGCCAATACAATTCAAATGTATTGACCCTTGTGGCTGTAACTTGTTATGTTGCAGGTTTGTTTGATATTAGTGAAGTTTAATGATTAGGATTACAAGTATACAACCCACATGTCTGCCTGTGGCACTTTGAAGATGAAGGACCCCATGCTATTGTTATATTCTGCTGCATTGTAATGAGATAGCCAAATGAGCTATGTAAGATGTAATAAATTATTTTATTCCTGGTTATAAAGTTGTATTATGACCTATGTTTCTTGATATTACATCTTAACTGTGGATGCTAGCTATTGATCCAGGGACTAGCATTGTAAACACAGGGATCTCTACCTTATTAAAGATTGGGAACCTTACAGATGGTATCAGAGCATTGTGTTGCCTGTAGGATTTGTAACCCTAGGATTGGACAAAAAACCCTTAGAAAAATAGGAGTTGTATTTGTTCCAAAACTTATTTACAAACAATCTTGTAAACTCTTTCCTCAAACCATTTTGGTTTTGATCCTACATCTCTTCTATTTCAAACTTGATGGACAAGGCCTCAACCATGACCAAAGACTCCATCATGTGCAAAGGACTTCTTCAACTCTAATGACTTCAACATCTTCAACTCTAATGACTTCAACATCTTCAACATCTTCACCAAGGACTTCAACCTTGGATATCACTAAGGACTACAATTGAGACAAGAAATGTTACTCAAGACTTGAAGACTAAGGAAGCACAACTTAGAAGGAACCATCATCACTTTGAAGTTTTTGTGACCAAGATGCAAGAAATTCTCTAAGGATACAAACATCTTGTTCAAGAAGAATCAACCAAGGAGGATGGAAAGATTTCAAGTGAACCATATAGATGGACCACCATATTTAGTTTAAGTCAAACCCACCAACTTATGTGGTGTAACAAAAATATTTTTGGTTGCCTAAAAATATGCTTGAAACTTGTTGTTGAGTGGAAAGTTTGTTTGTGATTGCTTGCACATTGTTTGTGTGAATTATGATGTGTGTGATTAGAATTATTCCCTTAGAAATATTTTTGCCTATTCTAACCCCAAACCAACCCAAACAGATGACTTCCCCAAGAGACTCCAACATCAGGGATGGTGACAGCAACAATCAAGAGATCAACATGAGATACCAACTGCTTGCAAGACAAACCTAGTTAAACCAAGTGACAACTCAGTTTTTAGCCAACAACAATGAGATAGACCCAACCATGCAAAGAGTTTTGGAAACTCAATCCCAATTGTTGCAAGGGATGGCCACTCAAATGATCAACATGGGAGACAACTCTTCCAAAGGAGTTTGTGACAACAAGGATGACAAAGATGTTATTCTAGAAGGAACCCAAGCTTGCAATATTTGTGGAGACAAGGATCATACTTCCAAGGAGCATGAAGATCAATGCCCCAATTGTGAAGAGAAACATCCAATTGACCAATGCCCCACATCTCAAGCTACTTGTTACCTATGTGAAGGAAACAATCATGTCCCTATCCAATGCCCCATATATTCCATAGTTGAACAAGGGAAACAAGGTGGAGTGCAACAACTGATTGCAGACTACCATGAGAGAGCCAAGTCTACTAAGAAGGATGAAGACAAAGGAAAATCTTAGCTTGTACCTCCCAACAACATGACTCAATTTAAAGGACCAAAGAGGAGACATATGTATTATCCAAGGAATAATAGAAGGTCAAGGAAACCAGGAATTGTTCCTACCTTTGAGATAACATATGAAGAACATGAACTATAAGCACTCCTAGCTTTGGAGAAACCCAAGAAAAAGAAGGACAAAATCCATGTGCAATGTGGTCATTGCAAAGAAATGGGACACTATGCCAGTGAATGTCCAGAGAAGCAAAAGTATAAGGAGATTAGCCAAGTGTGGTGCAACAACTGCAAAGAGCTAGGCCATTATGTAGCAACTTTCCCACAGAAGATACGTGATGAACTCAATCTTATCACCTGTTACAATTGTGGTAACCAAGGACATTATGCAAGCAACTGTCCAGAAAAGATGAAGCACAAGATAAACAAGCCTATGAAGGATCTCAGCCTTGTCACATGTTTCAAGTGTGGAAACAAAGGACACTATGCAGATGTTTGTCCAGAGAGATTTCAACAAGATCCCAAGCAAGCCAAGATGTAATTTAGTTGGAAACATTTTAAGGGTGGTAGTACCCTAGTTGTTTTGAGTCAACTTGTACCCCTAGCCTCCCCAAATCTCGGGACGAGATTTATTTTAAGGGTGGTAGCCTGTCACATCCCAAGATTTTCCAAATCTTGTAATGTGAAAAATAAATAAACAAAATAAATTATTGTTGAATTTTAGGGTGAAAAGAAACTTTTGTTTTTAAATGGAAACTTAAAGTCCCATCTTGAACAAACTTTGGTTAACATTTGAATCCAATTAATTTCAAATCAAATGGAATGCATTCTTCATAAATGCATCTGGAAATTTAAACACTTGGAAAATAAATCCAAACCCTAAACCCTAATGGAATAAAAATCATTTCCAAGTTATCCGCAAGCCTATGGATTTGATCCATATAAAAAAAATTGGCCATCAAACATTTACAAATGATCAAGAAAGACAATTAGAAATATTATAAAGCCATAGAAATTGGTTTCACTTAATTTGGAGCCATAGATAAAATCTTATGAATATAATAAGATAAGGAAAAAATTAAAGTTCCAAAGCTAATAATGAACCTATCTATAAATCCATACCAAATGGTGAGCAAATAATCCTAAAGAGAATTAAAAGAATAAACAAATATTAAACAAGATTTTACAAATTGGAATCACCAAGTTTGGATCTTTACATAAAAAGATATGGATTTTATAAGATGAAGAAAGGAATATTAAATAAGGAATATTAAAGACCAAATCAAAACCTTGGCCGAATCCATTAAGCAAATGGAATGAAATATAGTCCAAATCAAATAAAATAAAAGGATAAAGAATTTCCAAAATAAAATAAAATGGCATTAACCATTCTATCCCTATTTTAATAAAGACAAATCTCTAATAAGAATAATTATTTAATTCATGGGAAAATAGTATTTTTGAATTTACCCAGGTGAAGTAAATTTTGTTTAATTCAACTTAATTAAGATCAAAGAAAACTTCTAAATAAAATTTAAGGAATTAAAACTATATCTGCTTGAAACTTGTTGTTGAGTGGAAAGTTTGTTTGTGATTGCTTGCACATTGTTTGTGTGAATTATGATGTGTGTGATTAGAATTATTCCCTTAGAAATATTTTTGCCTATTCTAACCCCAAACCAACCCAAACAGATGACTTCCCCAAGAGACTCCAACATCAGGGATGGTGACAGCAACAATCAAGAGATCAACATGAGATACCAACTGCTTGCAAGACAAACCTAGTTAAACCAAGTGACAACTCAGTTTTTAGCCAACAACAATGAGATAGACCCAACCATGCAAAGAGTTTTGGAAACTCAATCCCAATTGTTGCAAGGGATGGCCACTCAAATGATCAACATGGGAGACAACTCTTCCAAAGGAGTTTGTGACAACAAGGATGACAAAGATGTTATTCTAGAAGGAACCCAAGCTTGCAATATTTGTGGAGACAAGGATCATACTTCCAAGGAGCATGAAGATCAATGCCCCAATTGTGAAGAGAAACATCCAATTGACCAATGCCCCACATCTCAAGCTACTTGTTACCTATGTGAAGGAAACAATCATGTCCCTATCCAATGCCCCATATATTCCATAGTTGAACAAGGGAAACAAGGTGGAGTGCAACAACTGATTGCAGACTACCATGAGAGAGCCAAGTCTACTAAGAAGGATGAAGACAAAGGAAAATCTTAGCTTGTACCTCCCAACAACATGACTCAATTTAAAGGACCAAAGAGGAGACATATGTATTATCCAAGGAATAATAGAAGGTCAAGGAAACCAGGAATTGTTCCTACCTTTGAGATAACATATGAAGAACATGAACTATAAGCACTCCTAGCTTTGGAGAAACCCAAGAAAAAGAAGGACAAAATCCATGTGCAATGTGGTCATTGCAAAGAAATGGGACACTATGCCAGTGAATGTCCAGAGAAGCAAAAGTATAAGGAGATTAGCCAAGTGTGGTGCAACAACTGCAAAGAGCTAGGCCATTATGTAGCAACTTTCCCACAGAAGATACGTGATGAACTCAATCTTATCACCTGTTACAATTGTGGTAACCAAGGACATTATGCAAGCAACTGTCCAGAAAAGATGAAGCACAAGATAAACAAGCCTATGAAGGATCTCAGCCTTGTCACATGTTTCAAGTGTGGAAACAAAGGACACTATGCAGATGTTTGTCCAGAGAGATTTCAACAAGATCCCAAGCAAGCCAAGATGTAATTTAGTTGGAAACATTTTAAGGGTGGTAGTACCCTAGTTGTTTTGAGTCAACTTGTACCCCTAGCCTCCCCAAATCTCGGGACGAGATTTATTTTAAGGGTGGTAGCCTGTCACATCCCAAGATTTTCCAAATCTTGTAATGTGAAAAATAAATAAACAAAATAAATTATTGTTGAATTTTAGGGTGAAAAGAAACTTTTGTTTTTAAATGGAAACTTAAAGTCCCATCTTGAACAAACTTTGGTTAACATTTGAATCCAATTAATTTCAAATCAAATGGAATGCATTCTTCATAAATGCATCTGGAAATTTAAACACTTGGAAAATAAATCCAAACCCTAAACCCTAATGGAATAAAAATCATTTCCAAGTTATCCGCAAGCCTATGGATTTGATCCATATAAAAAAAATTGGCCATCAAACATTTACAAATGATCAAGAAAGACAATTAGAAATATTATAAAGCCATAGAAATTGGTTTCACTTAATTTGGAGCCATAGATAAAATCTTATGAATATAATAAGATAAGGAAAAAATTAAAGTTCCAAAGCTAATAATGAACCTATCTATAAATCCATACCAAATGGTGAGCAAATAATCCTAAAGAGAATTAAAAGAATAAACAAATATTAAACAAGATTTTACAAATTGGAATCACCAAGTTTGGATCTTTACATAAAAAGATATGGATTTTATAAGATGAAGAAAGGAATATTAAATAAGGAATATTAAAGACCAAATCAAAACCTTGGCCGAATCCATTAAGCAAATGGAATGAAATATAGTCCAAATCAAATAAAATAAAAGGATAAAGAATTTCCAAAATAAAATAAAATGGCATTAACCATTCTATCCCTATTTTAATAAAGACAAATCTCTAATAAGAATAATTATTTAATTCATGGGAAAATAGTATTTTTGAATTTACCCAGGTGAAGTAAATTTTGTTTAATTCAACTTAATTAAGATCAAAGAAAACTTCTAAATAAAATTTAAGGAATTAAAACTATATCTGCTTGAAACTTGTTGTTGAGTGGAAAGTTTGTTTGTGATTGCTTGCACATTGTTTGTGTGAATTATGATGTGTGTGATTAGAATTATTCCCTTAGAAATATTTTTGCCTATTCTAACCCCAAACCAACCCAAACAGATGACTTCCCCAAGAGACTCCAACATCAGGGATGGTGACAGCAACAATCAAGAGATCAACATGAGATACCAACTGCTTGCAAGACAAACCTAGTTAAACCAAGTGACAACTCAGTTTTTAGCCAACAACAATGAGATAGACCCAACCATGCAAAGAGTTTTGGAAACTCAATCCCAATTGTTGCAAGGGATGGCCACTCAAATGATCAACATGGGAGACAACTCTTCCAAAGGAGTTTGTGACAACAAGGATGACAAAGATGTTATTCTAGAAGGAACCCAAGCTTGCAATATTTGTGGAGACAAGGATCATACTTCCAAGGAGCATGAAGATCAATGCCCCAATTGTGAAGAGAAACATCCAATTGACCAATGCCCCACATCTCAAGCTACTTGTTACCTATGTGAAGGAAACAATCATGTCCCTATCCAATGCCCCATCTATTCCATAGTTTAACAAGGGAAACAAGGTGGAGTGCAACAACTGATTGCAGACTACCATGAGAGAGCCAAGTCTACCAAGAAGGATGAAGACAAAGGAAAATCTCAGCTTGTAGTAGGGGATTGATAGGTTGGAGCGCGTCCATTTTGGTCTAAGGGAAGGCTTCTGAAAGATCTTGCCTTGGTGAAACCAAGTCTTGTGGGGAAAGTGCACCACCTCTGCAGATTGTAAAATCTAAGTACTTAGCCATGTCCCTGGCAAAGGACAATTTGAGCATCAAGACATGGAAGCTATCAAGAATCTCATCATCCCAATTTCTAAGTTAAAAACTTGTGGTTGAACAAGGGTTTAAGGTTCACCAATTTATATTGGTGGTTCCTTGGGTGATTTTTGTCAAGAAAAAACTTAGTGTTTTCAAATGATAAGGAAAATCTATTTTGAGCAAAGCAAGCCTAAGCTCCTCCTAGCCAAATGCATATATATGATAGACTCCACTATACTACCATAGTATCACTTGCCAATACAATTCAAATGTATTGACCCTTGTGGCTGTAACTTGTTATGTTGCAGGTTTGTTTGATATTAGTGAAGTTTAATGATTAGGATTACAAGTCTACAACCAACATGTCTGCCTGTGGCACTTTGAAGATGAAGGACCCCATGCTATTGTTATATTCTGCTGCATTGTAATGAGATAGCCAAATGAGCTATGTAAGATGTAATAAATTATTTTATTCCTGGTTATAAAGTTGGATTATGACCTATGTTTCTTGATATTACATCTTAACTATGGATGCTAGCTATTGATCCAGGGACTAGCATTGTAAACACAGGGATCTCTACCTTATTAAAGGTTGGGAACCTGACAATGACGATGATCCTCTCCAAATTCCCCATCCCGACAGGGTGCCAGAACGGAGTTTCTGGATCCGAATCTTGGTTTCTGGTGGAGGCGGCGGAGCGGAACTCTTTCTAGAAAACAATCGAACCCCCCTCTGTTTTTAGGTCAGAAGGTAACTTATAGACGCAGAGGGAGGCCGAGAAGCTGCCTGTGGTGGCCAAACCTCCCCTAGGCGCGGGGTTAGTGGGCCCGCGCCTGGGGTGGGTCTGGGCCCCCAGGCGTCCCCTCTGTCTCCCCTTCTGGCTCCATGGATGTTCTGGTGAAATATAATTTTTGGCATATTTTCCGGGATTTTTCCTGATAGTTCATTTTCTGCACAAAAACAAGACACCAAGGTAATTTTGCTGAAAACAACGTCAGTCTGTGTTAGTTGCATCCAAATCACACAAGTATAGAGGAAAAACAATAGCAAAGTGTTCGAGAAAGTAGATATGTTTTGGACGTATCAACTCCCCCCAAGCTTAGCTTATTGCTTGTCCTCAAGCAATTCAGTTTAAAACTGAGTGCGATAAAAGAACTTTCACGAACACTTTGCTTCATATGATGTATATATTCTCAGCACAGGAGTATATGCTTAGACAATTCATAATAAAGAGTATGCAACTAAGTCTACTCAATAGTCATTGCAAGCTATGAAGAGAAACCAACTCAATAATAATAAGTAGCATGGAACATAAACATAAGCAACATTGCAATGCTCATAATAAGGTATGATAGAGTGGTATCTCTCTTGCCTTTGTTTGAAGAGCACAATATAAATGCCAAGGCACCTCTGAAGTTCACATGAAGACTAGAAGTAAAGATATCAGAGATACAAGCATCAAAGTCATGACATAATTAACCAAGTTTTGGAACAAACACAAGAATGACAACTATGATCTCAAGAAAGTGCTCATATAATAAGTGGTGACTCAACAAAGTTGTGAAAACGGTTTTGTGAAGGTTTTGAAAGGCTTCCTAATGCTGAAAGGAAGGTACTCCTTAGCTTTGAGCTCTAATTGCCCCTATCATAGGCATCTTCATGTGGTTAAGGTGAAAGTGAGGTCCACTCTGAATCATATGCTTGACAGATCATAGACTGGAAATCCCAAGTCCCTTGAGTACGAGGGTCGCTCCGCCTGCTACTCAACTTTGGTCACCTGAAAGTTCTTGTCATTGTAAATACATGCATATCATCGAGAACCGCCAACGGGGTACCCCTTGCATATGGCACATGAGCTTTCCCATAACCAAAATGACAAGGCAAGCAGACAATGAGCATCTCAGCAATCTTTTTATTTACCATATGCATAGATTTTTATTGAGGATGCTTCATAGATGCTTATTATGGTGTTGCTGCAAGTTTCCACCATGATTAAGCATGGCTTAGGCTAGTGGCCCAGACGTTTCTCTAACACAATGTATAAACTCCATGAACTAACAACTTCCCCTTTTATTTCACATCGTCGACATCTATAAACAAAAGAGCAAGGAATCAACTAGATGAGATATCCAAAAAGTGTTGGAAGTGTTCCCCGTGATAACACGGTTCTGCTGACTCCCAGCATATAATAAGCAAGCATATAACTTTCATGGACTAGTCACAATGGTTCAGAATTATTAAGCGCAAGGAATAAAGTGTGCCATCAAGTTCGTGAGAGCTTTACTAACTAACTTGCTCAAAACAGACAAACATTTTATTTTGGAAGAAAACATGGCATATGGAATATGCACTGAAATAGCAAATGATGCTAATAGGTAGGTATGGTGGACACAGCTGGCAATATTGGTTTTGAGGAGTTGGAAACACAGGTAGAGCACATACCCAGTGCAAGTGAAGGCTAGCAATAGAGAGGGAGCGACAAACGAGAGAGCAATAACTGTCATAATCATGCTTGCAACAAAATAGGACTTATTATGGCATGAAAGTGATAGAAGAACTCTGAGGCAAGATAAATCATCGAGGCTTACTGACTATTGATTTGTCATATGCATGCGTGAGCATGTGCCAAGTCGATTCACATGAACAGTTAGAGGAGGATACCACAATGTCATACCAAAGTATGAATAAAAAAATGCAAGCAAACATTCATATGACATGCTACAAACTATTAGCAAGCTGGAGCTAATCGTAGACAAGCAAGAACTACTAAGCATCCATAATGACATACACCTTACACAAACAGGCTAAGCATGCTCACAGTGATGAGTATATGTACAAAAATAAAACAAATAGAGTTTGTTACCAGCCTCTTACCACACCTCGAGTTGTCTTAATCTTAATTATTGCCCTTCACTTGTGTGACTTGAATAATTAACATGAAAACCAATATCCACTGAGGACGGCTGAACCCTGCGAAGAACTCACAAAACCAAAGAAGAACAACAAATATTTTTGGTGTTTTCGATTTTTTAGAAACAAGCAAACAAAGAAAAACCAAACAAAAACAAATCAAACCAAACAAAGCAAAACAAAAAAAAACTAAGACGCTCTAAGAACAACACAACTGTGCATGAAACAATAAAAACGAAGTGTCTAGAAAGACCTGAAATTTTTATTGATGAAGAAGGGGATGCCTTGGGCACCCCCAAGCTTTGACGCTTGTACATCTTGAGTAATTCTTGGGGTGACACGAAGTGGCTCCCCCCAAGCTTGAGTTTTTGTCCATTCTTCATCTCATTACATCATCCTCTCTCTACACCTGGAATTTTTCTTTCATACAAAACTTCACACAATCTTCATTAGCAACATTAGTTTATTCAAAAGATATTAGACCACTGGCAAAGATTTGGAACAACAAGAATTTTCATTAAAAACACAAGCTATTGTAGCAACTCCTTCAAAAAACTCAATTTCCCAAAAAGAACCCGAAAAGGAATCAATAAGAAGCAAATGCAAATAATGGTAGAAATCTGTCAAAACAGACCAGCAGGTAGAAACCGATTTTTTCAAAAACCTTATTTTGCCCAAATAAAAAAGTGTTGAACTAACGAAAGTTAGCTAACATACCGAGGGATTTATTCATAAATTTTAAGCTCAATCCTACTTACAGAGACTCCTCACGCATTTTTATGGTGGAGGACAGAAATCTGTTTCGGGACAGCAACTCCCCAAATCTTACTTCCAAGACTCAAGGAAACTCTTGGGTTATCTCCCAACAAGTACTTTTCTTTAATGCCTTTAAGTTAGGCACGGCGAAGAGCAAAGATTGGAAAGGAAAAAAATAAAAGTGAGCAAGTATAACCACTGTGAAAACATTATTTTGCTCATTAAAATCCTTTTGTTAACAAGGTTGATCAAGTCTTGTTACCAAAACAATCTTATATGAATCAAAAATTTGCATTCCATAAGGTGATTATGTTACCTCATACTTGATAGCAATGGTCCCAATCATAATAGTTTCAAAATTTTCTTGTGGAATGGGACAACTATTTCTCTACCTTTGATGCTCTCAATGTTTTCAATGGAATTCAGGCAATAGCTTCTGACAACCTTCTTGGGGAAATAGACAGTGTGCTCCTTGTCATTAATATTGAATGTTACTTTTTATTGATTGTAATTGATAACAGCACCTGCAGTATTAAGAAAAGGTCTCCCAAGAATAATAGACATATTATCATCTTCAGGCATTTCAAGCACAACAAAATCAGTTAAAATCATGCAATTGTGAGCCACTTGAATAGTAACATCCTCACATATACCAACAGGAATAGTAGTTGACTTATCGACCATTTGCAAAGATATATCAGTTGGTAGCAACTTTTCTAGCTAGAGTCTCTTATAGAGAGAAAAAGGTATAACACTAACTCCAGCTCCCAAATCACATAAAGCAGTTCTAACATAATTATTATTAATAGAGCAAGGAATAGTTGGTATACCTGGATCACCAAGTTTCTTTGGAACCTTACCATTGAAGGAGTAATTAGCAAGCAAAGTAGAAATCTCCTCATTAGGAATCTTCCTTTTATTAGAGACAATATCCTTCATATACTTTGAATAAGGAGGCAACTTAATAGAATCAGTCAAAGGAATTTGCAGAAATAAAGGCTTCATCCACTCACAAAACTTGTTGTAGTGTTCTTCCTCCTTTGACTTGTGTTTCTTACCTGGAAAAGGCATAGGTTTTTGCACCAAAGGTTCTCTCTCTTTATCATGTTTATTAGCAATACAATCTTCCTTTGTGTACCTAGTGTTCTTAGTGTGTTTTTCAGGTTCTTCCTCAACTTCCTCCTTATCAGGAGGCTCATTAATTTCATTATTACCACTCTCAGTTTCAGCATCAGAGACAAATATACTATTAGGATCTATAGCAAGTTCAAGTGGTTTCTCAACTTTTTTATGTTTCTTTTTCTTCCTCTTACGAGGACTACCACTATCTTCACCTTGTTGGGAATCCTGCTCTATTATTTTAGGGTGTCCTTCAGGATATAAAGGATCTTGAGTAGCTGCACCACTCCTAGTTCTAATTCCATAAACATGTTTATCTCCTGAAGCATTAACTAGCATATCCTTTTGTACTTTAGCAAGTTGATCAAGTTGGGTTTGAACCATTTGAAAGTGTTTACAAAGCATTTTAATATCATTAGAAGTTCTTTCCACAATATATTTCAACTCATGGATAGCTCTAGAGTTTTCCAATAAATGATTCTGAACTTGTTTATTAAAATTACCTTGTTTAACAATAAAAATGTCAAGTTCCTCTAAGCATTGATTAGGAGGCTTACCATAAGGAATATCACCTTCATCAAAGTGTTAGAGAGAGTGTACCTCAATAGTGGATGAGTGGGGAATTAGCTTACATAATTCTTCTATAGGAGGTATATTATTCACATCTTCAGCTCTGATACCTTTCTCCTTTAGACAATTTTTAGATTCCTTCATCACTTCATCATTTAATGCAATAACTCCCCTCTTCTTTGTTGTTGGTGTTGGAAATGGTTCAGGAACAACTGGTTCAGGAGTAATAGGCTCAGGTGTATTCAACTCAGTTGAAGTCCAATCATCATAATTCTTGCTTATCTTGTTCATTAATTCTTCAGCATCTGTAGGAGTCCTTTTCATGAAAACACAATCAGCAAAGCTATCTAGGTAGGTCCTAGAATCATCAGTTAGTCCATTGTAATAAATATCAAGAAACTCACTCTTAGGTAATGGACATCCAGGATATGCATGAATCAAGGAACAAAATCTTTTCCATGACTCAGGAAATTTCTCTTCTTCTTCCTGTTTAAAATCAAAAAGTCTCTGCAAAGCAGCATGTCTAGCACTGGGAGGAAAATATTTATGGAAGAAAGAAGCAATCAAGCAATCAGGGCTATCAATGGAACCATGAGGTAATCTATTAAACCAAGCCCTAGCTTCTCCTTTTAGTGAAAAGGGGAATATCTTAGCAACAAAGTACTTGCGCATTTTAAAATCATCATAGAATAAAGCACTCATAGTAGAAAGCTCATTCATATGAGCCAATCACTCTCATTTTCAGTACCACAGAAAGGTTCTTTGTTGGAGATATGCCCTAGAGGCAATAATAAATGTAGTTATTATTATATCTTTGTGTTTATGATAAATGTTTACATTCATGTTATAATAGTATTAACAAGGAAACATTGATACTTGTGTGATTTGTAAACTAAAATAGAGTCCCTAGTAAAGTCTCTTTATAATACTAGCTTGTTGGTTAATAAATGATTGTGGTTTCCCTATCATGAACATTGAGATGTTATTAACAACAAGATCATATCGTTAGGAGAATGATATGGTGGACATACTCCTATAGATAAGCGTAGCATAAAGATCAAGTCATTTTAATAGTTCAATTGCTATATGCTTTCTGATACATAGTAACAGAATTCCTTCGACCATGAGATCATGCATATCACCTTCACTGGAAGGATGCTTTGATGACATCAAACACCACACCGTAACTGGGTGGCTATAAAGGTGGCATTGAGTGTTCGGAAAGTATTGGTTGAGACACATGGATCAAGAGTGGGATTTGTCCATCCATATGACAGATAGATATACTCTGGGCCCTCTCGGTGGAATGTCATCCAATTAGCTTGCAAGCATGTGACTGGCTCACAAGGGATCACATATCATGGGAACGAGAAAAGAGTACTTATCAGCAACGAGGTTGAACTAGGTATGCAGAGATACCGACGATCATAACCTCAGATAAGTAAACTATCATGAGACAAAGGGAAATTGGTATCGTATGTAAGTGGTTCATTCGATTGCAAAGTAATCGTAGAAATATGTGGGAGCCATATGAATTTCCAGATTCATCTATTGGTTATTGTTCGGAGAAGTGTCTCGATCATGTCCGCATAATTCACGAACCGTAGGGAGACACACTTAAGGATTCGACGTTGTTTGAGTAGTTATGGAATGATGAGTAAGAGACCGAATGTTGTTCGGAGTCTTGGATGGGATCCAGGATATCACGAGGAGATCCGGAATGGTCCGGAGAATAAGATTCATATAAGGAAAGTCCTGTTTCGGGGTTGGAGAATGGTTCTGGTGTTTTCATCGGGAATGTTCTAGAAGGTTCCGGAATGTCCGACACTCCGGAGGGGAAGGGTACATGAATGTGTCATATCAAGTTGGAATGATTGCATCATGTACTAGGTGTCATCACTGAACAAAATAAAGGGTTTAATCAAATCCTAGTTTGAAAAGTCAAACGCCAATTTGAAAAGTCAAACGGCTATTTTGTGAGGTGGAGGGGAAGTAGGAAACCTACTTTGGGAGGAGTTCCCTCCCTCCACCGCCGGCCCACTTGGGATCCGAGTTGGGGAGGGACTCCCCTCCCCTGGCGCGCCCCCTCCACCTATATAAGGAGGGGCAGGGCTGCCCCTCCAAGACCTACACCATGCACCCCGCAAACCCTAGCTCCCAGCCGCCGGCGCCGCCACCTCCTGCTGCCGCCGCCGCCTAGGGAAACCCTAGCCGCCAACTTGGGCTGCTCCAAGCCCTAGCCGCTGGCCCTAGACCCTCCTCCTTGGTGCGTCTAAACCCTAGATCGCCGAGGCTCTCTCTCATAGTCCACCATACTCGCTCCGGCTTAAGGCGAAGCCCTGCGAGATCTCCCCTCTACTTCCGGTACCACGCCGTTGTGCTGCCGGAATCGCGAGGAGAGTGCTACAACCTCCACTGCCTGCTGGAACAAGGGAGAGGAAGGTCTTCGTCGAGTACCGAACGTGTGACCGACCGCGGAAGCGCTGCCAGAACGCAGCGCCGGAAGGATTGTCTACGCGATCTTGAGATCGGGAAGAGTACGACTACATCACCCACGAGAATCCGCTCTCGTTAAACACTTTGGAATCTTCGAGGGTGAGTTATTCCATCGACTCGTTGCTTCAATCTAGTAGATAGATCTTGGCTTGTTTGTTTGTATGCGGTAGAAACTTTTTGTTTTCCATGCTACGAAACCCTACAGTGGTATCAGAGCCGTGTCTATATGTAGATCTGTTGCACGAGTAGAACACAATGGTCATTGTGGGCGTTGATGCTTTTGTTGTCGATTGCTTCTTGTGTACTTTGCATCTTGCGGGATGGTGGAATGAAGCGGCCCGGGCTAACCTTACATGACATCGTTCATGAGACTTGCTCCACGCTTGACATGCAACTTGTATTGCATAAGTGGCTTTGCGGGTGCCTGTTTCTCCCAACAGAGTTAAGATTCAATTTACAACGGGTGATTGACAATACTAGTATCAATGTTGTGGTTCTTGTTCGTAAGTTAGATTGACACTTACTGAAATCCCCAAACCACGTAAAACATGCAAAGAAAGTAGAGGCGTCTAACTTTGTTTTGCAGGGGTGTGTTGTGATGTGATATGGCCATGATTGTGATTATATTTGATGTATGCAATGTTCCTTATTGTAAGTCAGCAACCGGCAGGAGCCATATGGTTGTCTTTAAATTCTGTTAAGACCCGCGTGTCTATTCAAAGTAGTTGTAATAGTTGAAGCCGGTGGACGACAACCATGGAGCAGCGTCATTGACCTTGATGCGATGTCGGTGATGATGGAGATCATGTTCATGCTTGAAGATGGAGATTGGAAGCACAAAGAAGAAAGGCCATATCATATCACATATTATGAATTGCATGTGATGTTAATCCTTTATGCATCTTGTATTGCTTAGTTAACGACGATAGCATTATAAGATGATCCCTCATGCACATAAATTTCAAGTTCTAAAGTGTTCATCCTTAGTAAGCACCGTTGCTAAAGCTTGTTGTTTTGAAGCACCACGTGATGATCGGGTGTGTTAGATTCCACAAGTGTATACAACGTGAGGAAGCCAGATTTGCTCATGCGGAAGCTAAGGTTTGATCTTGACGAGCCTAGCATGTACATACATGGTCTCGGAACACGGATCACCGAAAGGTAAAGCATGAATCATATAGTAGATATGATGAACATGTCGATTGTTCGCCATTGAAACTGCATCAACTCTCGTGATGATCGGTGTTGATGTGGTGGATTTGGTTCGTGTGATCACTAAAACAATGTGAGGGATATTGTTTTGAGTGGGAGTTCACCTAGATTAATTTAACTATTAATTAGAACTAAATTTGTCATAAACTTAGTCTAAACTATTGCAAATATGTTGTAGATCAATGGCGGCCCCTACCATCAATTTTAATGCGTTCCTAGAGAAAGAAAAGTTGAAAAACAATGGAAGCAACTTCACGGATTGGTTCCGCAATTTGAGGATTGTCCTCACAGCTGGTAATTTGACCTATGTGCTGGATGCACCGCTGGGTGACCCACCTGCAGCTACTGCTACTGATGAAGTAAGGAATGTTTACCTCGCTCGGAAGACTCAGTACTCCACAGTTCAGTGTGCTATCTTGTATGGTTTAGAATCGGAGCTTCAGAAAAGGTTTGAGAATTCAGAACCACATGATATTGTCCGTGATCTCAAATTGATCTTTGAGACTCACGCGGCAATTGAGAGCTATGAGGCTTCTGAAAAGTTCTTTAACTACAATATGGAAGAGGGCAGCTCCGTCAGTGAGCATGTGCTTAAGATGTCTGGGCACGCAAACAAACTTCAAAGCTTGGGTATAGTGATTCCTAATGCTTTGGGGATTTATCGTGTCCTCCAATCACTACCACCAAGTTACAAGAACTTTGTGATGAACTACAATATGCAAAACATGAACAAGCAGTTGCCAAAACTCATCGCCATGTTGAAATCTGCAGAAGTGGAGATCAAGAAAGAGCACCAAGTGTTGATGGTCAATAAGACCACCAAATTCAAGAAAGGCAAGTCTAAGCAAAAGGGACACTTCAAGAAGGGTGGTAAGAAAGTTACCGCGCCAACGAAGAAGACCAAGGGTGGACCTAAGTCTGATACTGAGTGCTTTTACTGCAAGGGAGAAGGTCACTGGAAGCGGAATTGCCCAAAGTACTTGGCGGATTTGAAGAATGGCAACATCAAGAAGAAAGGTATATCCGATATACATGTTATTGATGTGTATCTCACTAGTAATCGTAGTAGTGCCTGGGTATTTGATACTGGTTCGGTTGCTCATATTTGTAACTCGAAACAGGTGCTGCAGAATAAATGGAAGCTAGCGAAGAACGAGGTGACGATGCGCGTGGGAAACGGATCAAAGGTTGATGTGATCGCGGTCGGCACGCTACCTCTTCATCTACCATCGGGATTAGTTTTATACTTAAATAATTGTTATTTGGTGCCTGCGTTAAGCATGAACATTATATCGGGATCTTGTTTATTGCGAGACGGTTACTTGTTTAAGTCCCAGAATAATGGTTGTTCGTTTTATATGAGTAATATGTTTTATGCACATGCACCTTTGATAGATGGTCTATTCTTATTGAATCTCGATAGTGTAAATACACATATTAACAACATTGAAGCTAAACGTTTGAAATCGAGCGATAACTCGACCTATATGTGACACTGTCGTCTTGGTCACATTGGAGTGAAGCGTATGAAGAAACTCCATTCCGCTGGACTTCTTGAATCACTTGAAAGATGCGAAGCATGTCCGATGGGTAAAATGACTAAGACTCCATTTTCTGGTATGATGGAGCGAGCTACGGACTTATTGGAAATCATACATACCGATGTGTGTGGTCCAATGAGTGTAGCATCGCACGGTGGTTATCGTTATGTTCTTACCTTCACGGATGACTTGAGTAGATATGGGTATATCTATTTCATGAAACATAAGTCCGAAACTTTCGAGAAGTTTAAGGAATTTCAAAGTGAGGTGGATAATCAACTTAACAAGAAGATTAAATTTCTACGTTCTGATCGTGGAGGTGAATATCTAAGTTACGAGTTTGGGGAGCATTTGAAGAAATGCGGAATACTTTCACAATTGACACCGCCGGGAACACCACAGCGTAGTGGTGTATCCGAACGTCGTAATCGAACTCTCTTAGATATGGTTCGTTCTATGATGTCACTTACAGACTTACCGCTATCATTTTGGGGTTATGCATTAGAAACAGCCGCATTCACTTTAAATAGGGAACCATCTAAATCCGTTGAAACGACACCGTATGAATTATGGTTTGGGAAGAAACCTAAATTGTCGTTCCTTAAAGTTTGGGGTTGCGAAGCCTATGTAAAGAAGTTACAGCCAGACAAGCTTGAACCCAAAGCGGAAAAATACGTCTTCATAGGATACCCGAAGGAAACTATTGGGTATACCTTCTATCATAGATCCGAAGGCAAAATCTTTGTTGCCAAGAATGGATCCTTTCTAGAGAAGGAATTTCTCTCGAAAGAAGTGACCGGAAGGAAAGTAGAACTCGACGAGGTTGTCAAACCTTCTCTCGAAATTGCGAGTAGCGCAGCACCGGAATAAGTTCCTGTGGTGCCTGCACCAATAAGAGATGAAGCTAATGATGATGATCATGAAACTTCGGTTGAAGTTGCTACAAAACCTCGCAGGTAAACGAGAACTCGTACCACTCCTGATTGGTATGATCCCGTTATGAGTGTCATGTTGGTGGACAACACTTATGACCCTGCGACATATGAGGAAGCGATGATGAGCCCAACTTCCAATAAATGGCAAGAAGCCATGAAATCCGAGATTGGATCCATGTACGAAAACCAAGTATGGCCTTTGGTGGACTTACCGGATGGCCGGAAGGCTGTCGAGAACAAATGGATTTTCAAGAAGAAAACAGATGCTGATGGTAATGTTACTGTCTATAAAGCTCGACTTGTCACAAAAGGGTTTCGACAAATTCAAGGAGTTGACTACGATGAGACTTTCTCACGAGGAGATCCGAAGAATAAGATTCATATAAGGAAAGTCCTGTTTCGGGGTTGGAGAATGGTTCCGGTGTTTTCATCGGGAATGTTCTAGAAGGTTCCGGAATGTTCGGCACTCTGGAGGGGAAGGGTACATGAATGTGTCATATCAAGTTGGAATGATTGCATCATGTACTAGGTGTCATCGCTGAACAAAATAAAGGGTTTAATCAAATCCTAGTTTGAAAAGTCAAACGCCAATTTGAAAAGTCAAACGGCTATTTTGTGAGGTGGAGGGGAAGTAGGAAACCTACTTGGGGAGGAGTTTCCTCCCTCCACCGCCGTCCCACTTGGGATCCGAGTTGGGGAGGGACTCCCCTCCCCTGGCGCGCCCCCTCCACCTATATAAGGAGGGGCAGGGCTTCCCCTCCAAGACCTACACCACGCACCCTGCAAACCCTACCTCCCAGCCGCCGGCGCCACCACCTCCTGCTGCCGCCGCCTAGGGAAACCCTAGCCGCCGACTTGGGCTGCTCCAAGCCCTAGCCGCCGGCCCTAGACCCTCCTCCTTGGTGCGTCTAAACCCTATATCGCCGAGGCTCTCTCTCATAGTCCACCATACTCGCTCCGGCTTAAGGCGAAGCCCTGCGAGATCTCCCCTCTACTTCCGGTACCACGCCGTTGTGCTGCCGGAATCGCGAGGAGAGTGCTACAACCTCCGCTGCCTGCTGGAACAAGGGAGAGGAAGGTCTTCGTCGAGTACCGAACGTGTGACCAACTGCGGAAGCGCTGCCGGAACGCAGCACCGGAAGGATCGTCTACGCGATCTTGAGATCGGGAAGAGTACGACTACATCACCCACGAGAATCCGCTCTCGTTAAACACTTTGGAATCTTCGAGGGTGAGTTATTCCATCGACTCGTTGCTTCAATCTAGTAGATAGATCTTGGCTTGTTTGTTTGTATGCGGTAGAATTTTTTTGTTTTCCATGCTACGAAACCCTACATCTTTCTCAACAATATCCAAATATGCTAAATCAAGAGAGAAATCATAATCTTTATCTTTAATTATCTATGGGAGAGGTGGCAAACTTAGGATCATAACACTTCTTGGGCATAATAGTACGTCTAGCAATGAGACTCTTCATAGCACTAGCATCATGTGTATTTCGGCACTCTTCAACAAATTCATCAGTGAGCTCTATGTAACCATCATTAATATCAAAACTCTCACTAGCAGGTGAGCTAACAGGTGTAACAGTGTGTTCACTAGGAGTTTCAGTATTTCCTAGACTAGACATAGTAGCATCTAGAAAAGGACCTAGTGAACCACTCGCATCAAGCACAGTAGAAGTAACATCATGAGCATCAAAAGCAGTTTCAGATTCAACAGTAGTAGCAGTGTGTGTAGCATGAGTATGTGGTGGTGGTGTGACAAGCTTACTTATAACAGATGGTGAATCAAGAGCAGCAGAGGTGTTTAGGACTGTACCTCTTCTTGTAGTGGATGGTAAAATAGGGAACTTTCCATCACGAGACTTACGCATGATGAAAGGATTAGCAGTGAACAATAATAGATCCAAGTGAACTTACAAATAAAGCTATGCTCCCCGGCAACGGCGCCAGAAAATAGTCTTGATGACCCACAATTATAGGGGATCAAACAGTCTTCGTGGGTAGTATTACCCAATTATTGATTCGACACAAGGGGAGCCAAAGAATACTTGCAAGCCTTAACAACTGAGTTGTCAGTTCAGCTGCACCTGGAAATAGTTCTTTCTCACAGAAGTTTATCAGTAGTAACGGTTTGTAGTAGCAACAACAAAGCAACATCAGCAGAAACAGCAACAGTGGAACAATAGCAATAGTAACAGTAACGATAATAGTAGGATTCGAGTGCGGTAGGCATAGGGATGGATGGACGAGCGTTGCATGGATGAGTCTAAACATGTAACTTCAAAGAACTAGGTCATTGCAGATAAATAATAACAAGCATCCAAGTACTAAACAATCCTAGGCATGTGCTCCAAATATAGTCATACGTGCTCGCAATGAGAACTTGCGCAACATCTTCTGTCTAGCCAGCCCGTGGCAGTGGGACCTCTAGGTAACTACTAGAAATTAACGTGCTCCTTTGAATAGAGCACCGGAGCAAAGCATTAACACTCCGTGAACACATGTGATCCTCACACCACAGCCATCACCTCCGGTTGTCCCAATTTCTGTCACTTTGGGGCCTTTGGATCCAGACAATGATATGTGTACACAACTTGTAGATAAGATCATGAACAATACTATCATAATGATTCAATAACAAGTTTAGATCTGAGATCATGGCACTCGGGCCCTAGTGACAAGCATTAAGTACAACAAGTTGCAACAAAGTCAAATAGCACTAATAGAGATACTAGGCACTATGCCCCTAACAGATCTTATTCGATTACATGATAGAACTCATCCAATCCCTACCATCCCCAAGCCTATAGCGGGGGATTACTCACTCATGGATGAGGGAAACATCGGTGGTTGATGGAGATGCGTTGGTGATGACGATGGCGATGATCCTCTCCAAATTCCCCGTCCCGGCAGGGTGCCAGAACGGAGTTTCTGGATCCGAATCTTGGTTTCTGGTGGAGGCGGCGGAGCGGAACTCTTTCTGGAAAACTATCGAACCCCCATCTGTTTTTAGGTCAGAAGGTAACTTATAGATGCGGAGGAAGGCCGAGAAGCTGCCTGGGGTGGCCAAACCTTCCCCAGGCGTGGGGTCAGTGGGCCCGCGCCTGAGGTGGCTCTGGGCCCCCAGGCCTCCCCTATGTCTCCCCTTCTGGCTCCGTGGATCTTCTGGTGAAATCATATTTTCCGGGATTTTTCCTGATAGTTCATTTTCTGCACAAAAACAAGACACCAAGGTAATTCTGCTAAAAACAGCCCCAGTCCGCGTTAGTTGCATCCAAATCACACAAGTATAGAGGAAAAACAATAGCAAAGTGTTCGAAAAAGTAGATACGTTTTGGACGTATCAAACATGTTCACTATCAAGCTGTTTAAATTTCATAATGTCACTTCTCGTAGATATAATCTTAGCAGGAGGATAGTACTTTCCAATAAAAGCATCTTTGCACTTAGTCCAAGAATCAATACTATTTTTACGTAAAGAAAGCAACCATTCTTTAGCTTTTCCCCTCAAGGAGAAAGGAAAAAGCTTGAGCTTAATAATATCTCCATCTACATCCTTATACTTTTGCATCTCACTAAGTTCAACAAAGCTATTGAGATGGGCAGCAGGATCATTAGAACCAACACCAGAAAATTGCTCTCTCATCACAAGATTCAACAAAGCAGGCTTAATTTCATAAAAGGTAGCATCAGGAGCAGGTGGAGTAATAGGAGTGCTTAGGAAATCATTGTTGTTGGTGCTAGTGAAGTCACACAATTTGGTGTTCTCAACAGAGTTCATTTTGGCAAAGCTGGGCAAGCCAAAAACAGCAGCAGCTATAGCAGGAACTAATTTTTTTGTGTTTTTGAATAAAGCAAGCAAACCAAACTAGACTATTTTTTTGGGGTTTTTTGAAAAGAGGCAAACAAAACCAAGCAAAAGAAACAAATCAAACTAAAAACAAAGTAAAGAGGAAGGAAGTGAAGGACTCCCCTAGTGAAGACATCCTTGGCCTCCCCAGCAACAGCGCCAGAAAATAGCTTGATGGCGCCCAGTACTTGTCGTGGGACGCTTCGTTGGAAACCCCAAGAGCAAGGTATGAAGCAACACAACAGCAAGTTTCCCTCAGTAAGAAACTGAGGTTATCGAACCAGTAGGAGGAAGGAAACGTCACACAGGTGTTGCAAGCAACACGGAAACCTACACAACACAAACTCAAGACTTTGTCCCAACGAATCAGTAAGGTTGTCAAGCTCACCGGTTTGCTGTAACAAAGGATTAAACATAAAGTGTGGAAGATAATGGTGGTTTGTAGCAAGTAAACAGGTAATAGTGGAAGATGTATCAATGGTAGAGATTGGACCGGGGTCCATAGTTCACTAGAGGTGCTCTCCTTAGACAAACAACATGGCATGAAGGGTAAACAAATTATAGTGGGGCAATTGACATGAACTGAGCAAGGCATAACAATGCAATTACTAGTCAGAAAGATCCTATGAGGCTAACTGGGCAATACAACAATATACATAGACCGCCATCCAACTGTATCTATGGCTAGAAGTCCACCTTCAGGTTATCATCCGAACCCCCTCCAGTATTAAGTTGCAAGCAACAGACAACTGCTTTAAGCAAAGTGTGTAAGGTAAACAGTCCACATGTTCCATGAACAAGAGACCGTTGTTTTGTCCCTAGTAGCAACAGCACATCTACAACCGAAGAGATTTCTGTCACTTCCCTTGGAAACTAAAGGCATGAACCCACTATCGAGCATAAATACCCCCTCTTGGAGTCACTAGCAACTACTTGGCCAAGATAGCTACTAACAACGGAGAGCATGCAAGATCACAAAAAACACATACATGATAGAATCATAAAGACAAAACCATTAATCAAACCAACATAATAATCTCAATATCCATCGGATCCCCGCAAACACAACATGCATGATTACAAATAGATTAGATCTTGATCATGAACGGAGCTCACAAGATCTATACATGAAAGCACAAAGGAGGAGATACAACCATCTATCTACTACATGGACCCATAGTCCAAGGTGGAACTACTCACGTATCATACCGGAAAGAAGGCCTCCGGGATGATCTTCCCTCCGGCAGGGTGCCGGGAAGAACTTCAGATCCCCCCGATCTAGGGACGATGGTGGTGGAGGATACAGACGGTTTCGTGGATTTCTAATCGGGTACTCAGGGTTTCTTCATCGGCGGCTTCTTATAAGCGAAGGGGCGAGACTGGGAGGCGGCCAGGGACACCAAACCCTAGCCAGGCGCGGGCCCACCTGCCCCCGCGCCTGGGGTGGGTCTGGCCCCTCCGGCTCTCCTCTGGACTTCTTGTTTCCCACGGAAAGTAATTGACTTTGTCCTTTGTCCCGTCCAATTCCGATAATATTTCTTTACTAACTTTTCTGAAACCAAAAACAGCAGAAAACAGGCATCTGGCACTGTTGCAACTTGTTAATAGGTTAGTATCAGAAAACATGTAAAAAGCACCTCAAAGTGTGTACAAGTAAAGCAAAGTAGATATAAAACAAGCATGGAGCATCAAAAATTATAGATACGTTTCCAACGTATCAGTGACATATTATGGGGAGCACTAATATTAAAATAGTAAATAGCACAACATGTTACCTAGGTGAGGGGACAACCAAGAAAATAGGTGTGGTGTGGCCTCCTTTTGAAAGCAAAAGGTTTCTAGTACCATGCCACTTTTGCTTATTTAAATTATCTTTGGTAAGTATAACCATACACATAAAAATATAGGAAATATTTTTTTGTCTTGAATGTAGTTTTAGTTTTCAAAGTCTTTAAGATCAGAACCGCGCAAGTGATTCCAGTAGGATTGAATAAATCTATTGGGTATTGACAGTAAAATACACTATATGGTATGTAAATCTCATCTAAACATATCATTAATTATTTCCCAAAACTTGGTATAAGGTACCTACATAGCCATGACATGCTAATCGGACAAATCTTGACCAACGAGAGTGCTCACATTATAAGGCACTATTCCTAAAATGGAGGCATGTTTGTTTTATACAATATGAGAGAGTCTAGGATAGACGTCACATAATCTTCGACCACCTAACCATTTGTATTCTCTAAGTCTGATGCTCTCGTCGTTCTCAATTTTAAACGAGACGAATTGACCCGCATAAGTCCCTTCCATAAACGAGAACATATCGGTTTTAGCTCTTAGAAAATAGGTCATATATTTGTCCCGTGCACTTATTGTAAAGTAAGGATATCCAAACACCTTCCTTTGTAAGTAACTTGAATAGCCATTTACTAAGAAGGCATTTCTTTTGTAGAGCAAGGTCTACCAATTCCTCCAAGATCCATATGAGTACATATAGTTCCCCATGTAGCTATTCTGTATCTTGTTCATGTTGGTCCGATTGTTAGAATAATCCGAAACAATATAGTACTTCAATTGTTTTTGTCTTAAAAGAGACATCGTAAGAATAGAGAGGTTGCTTCGTATTGACTTAATAGATGTCATACACACAAAGGAAAAGTTTAAAGCTCACGAATTACTTAACCTTTTCACAAATATATCTTTAGCGTTTTTCTAGTCATGCTTATGTTTACTATACGGGACGGGGATGCCCACATATTAAATGGAAAGGTGTTTATCCAACAGAAAAGAGGTTATACATAATGTTCACACACGAGAAACAATATAACTTCTATGGAAGCCAAGCAAGTTATTTGAACAGACACAAAATGAGCTTCAAGTTAGCAACTTCTGTCGTGGTCCATTAAAGAAATTGAAAACTGCATAATGAAAATAACTAATGTGTCCACCACAATTATTGAAGAGTTTTGGGGAGAGAGTGTCCCCTTGTCGAACACCGTATTTTGTCTAGAAGGAAGGACCCACGCCATTGTTGGCCATAATCATGACATAAACACTTTATCAACCCAAGTTCTCTAGATGGGAGAAAAACCTCTTCATATGCATATCTTGTTGTAAAAAAACACCATATGACTTTGGGTATTTCTATATTTTATCCAACTTATATTTAGATTAATTATTAAGAAATGCTAATGATGTACTATTGATCACATTTTGTTCACTTAAATAAGTAGAACATTAGACTTGCTTGTGATTATACAATTGCTAATCTCATGGAAGTAACATACTTCTTACATCACGTAGACCGCATATATTCTAAGATAAACCCTCAAAAAATATTTATTTATATTCATCAAAAAATTACTCGTCATGTAAGAATTATGTATTCATGTTATTTTCTGCAACCAAGATTTATTGTTTTATCACATATTAGGACGATATATATATATATATATATATATATATATATATATATATATATATATGTGTGTGTGTGTGTGTGTGTGTCAATATTATGCGTCAATAGTTAGACTAAATTTTTTAGGACTTTCTTGAGAAACTAGAAAAAAATCATTGCTTGACTAATACTTATAATTGTTTTTTATTTCCATGTTTAATTGTCATTAATCTAGATCCGCCCCGCATGTACATGACATAAGCGAACATACATGGATGGAAGAAAAGGGGACTACATTGTATGTTTGGTAGGAATAGATCTCTAGGTCTAACATCAAGAGAAATCACATTGTTATTGATCATGTGCTAAGACGCCAACATACTTAGTTGTTTGCACTAGGCAGCCTACACTCATGTATAGTTTGGATACCGCAACAACCATGAATTGAAGAGAACAACTGCAACTTGAAGCGTGTGACTCGGTGTGTAGGGTATATCAAAAAGAATAAGATCTAATGTTCTTTTAGCTTTGGATATTTTTTTAATTTAGCATGTAAATTCTAAAATATTTTAGTTGATGCCATGATTTTCATGTGTGTTCACTTTCATCCAAAGTTGAACACATGGAATCAAACTCAACCCGTATCTTGCTAACATGGTCTGAACCATGCGTAGAGCACGTGTGAGAGACATAGGGCCTCTATTGGTAGATCCATGTTGTTACTTTTTCAAAAAGCCCCTTGAGTTTTTTAAATCTTTTTAACTATCATTATTTTGTCCAAACACAGCGGGAAGGATCATAATGTGGGCATGTGGTGACCAGAAGAATCTTGGTCATCACTAAAGCTGTTTTGCCAACCAATCCTACCTTTTGATCAAGCAATCTTTTGGAGAAATCTGATTTGACGCTGGAGGGCCGTACCTCTATTTACGATAATTGCTTTAGGAGCAAGTGCCTTTTAGGATTAGGATTCGGAAGTACCGTTGTTTCCTTAGAGGAAGCCACAAGCACACATCCGCTAAAACGTAATGAGGCAATTAAACAGAGACGGGTGATCAACAAACTTCTCATCTATAATAAGTGTAGTTAGTGCTTGTTTCAATTTCATTTTCTATGGAGAGATTATGCATGCATGTTACTATATGATGTTTTTGTGTGCTTGAATTATATTGCGAAGCTTCTAGTTGCTTAGACCCTTTATACTTGTTAGTGACCATGCAACTTGTGATGCAATTATAAATGCTTTCTCCAAATGTCATCTAAAGAAATTACATTCCGAAGTTGGATTGATATGATCAAAAAATATATTAAACAACTTCTTCACCCAAGGAGTGTAGTACATGAATATCCATGTGCTTCTTATGGCTATATTGAACTACATGAAAACATATGTTGTATGGTTGTTGCACCATATGGTATCGACCATTAAAGTAATAGATATTCTATTTAAGCATGATAAGATAGCTGGCATGAGATCAAAATTCACAAAATCTCTCTTGCCTACCTAAGTCGAGCAAGGAGTAGAAGGAAACTATTGCTAGGTTTATATTAGCATGCCACATGCACAATGATAACAAGCTTTGCACTTATTTGAAAATAATTAAATAATTTCCCAATGCTATTGAAACCCACATACACCCTATTTAGGATTTGGAAGTTTCGGGATACTACTAGAAACTACGTGTTTTCCAAGAGCTAGAGTTGTGCCCTACCGCCTCCAAGACGACCCAAGGAACACAAAGGGTCCCTAGAGTAGATGGAGTTCACTCTAGGAAAAATGAGTTTCACTATATATTTTGGTCGACACTAGGGAGAAATTGGGGAACATGACCAAAACAATTCCATGTGAAACCAAGGAAGGTAGTAGCAAAGAGAAAAAGAACCGCCACAATTTTCACTATGCGTCAAGTTTTTTCGTTGAGTGGTGTGACCCATGAAATCCCAAATATTTTGCAAGTACAAAATATTCCCTCCCATACAAAAGCGTGGATACTATATGTTCCTTCATGGCAAACTCCGTACTTATCAAGGCAACCAAACCAAGGCAAGGAACATTACCTTCAGAGTGTTGTTAAGTTTATGTGAATATATGATTTTTTTCAATCACAATAGATAATTTTTTATGCGCCAAAAAGTTGCATATTTGATTTTAGTTTCAGATATTGTTCTTCCCTTGTCTTGGTGCATTTTGTCTTTTATCTAATTGCTCAAGATACATGTGCATGTGGTACCGTCTTATACATTTCCGTAGACAAACAACGACTATCGTACTTAAAATCAATCGGGGTGAAATCCCGAAAGGTTAATATTAGTGTCTCTCGGAGAGCATAAATGGAAATTGCATAGATATAAAAATCGCATGATTATGATGATGATGTTTGTTGTGGCTAATCGGGGGAAAATAGATAATCTAAATGCTTGCGATGAAAAATGTAAATGATTTATCCAAATGTTGTTGTCTAAAGAAACTGTACTATAAAGTTGAATTGATACGACCAAAATATCTAATTCATCAAGGGCGATGCTCATGGTGGTACATGAATGCGCATGTGGCTTCTTATAGCAGAACTGAACCTCAGGAAAGCATAAATTGCACGGTTGTTGCACCATATGATGTCAAAACTTAATGCAAGAAGGATTCTATTTAAGCTAAGAACATAGGTTCACAAAGAAGTCATCTTGCGTGCCTAAGCCGAGCAAGGAGTAGAAGTCTGTTCGTTGGTAGTCTATATCCGCATACCGCACAAACAATGAACACAAACTTTGCACCGACGAGGTGAAATTATTTTTGCAATGGGATTGAAATCTAGTGATATCCTAGATAGGTTTTGGAAGCGTCAAGACACTAGTAGATATCACATGTTGCCCTAGAGATATAGTCGTTCCCCGGCGTCTCCAAAACAACCCAAGTGACGCAGGCAATTCCTAGAGTTTATGTCGTTCGCCTAGGGAAAATAGCTTTCACTATGGGTTTTGGCCAGCAAAATGGAGATACCAGCCAGAAAGACCAGCAC
Source organism: Avena sativa (assembly GCA_916181665.1). Lineage (NCBI taxonomy): Eukaryota > Viridiplantae > Streptophyta > Magnoliopsida > Poales > Poaceae > Avena > Avena sativa. The sequence goes on from OV702293.1 coordinate 429,965,698, forward strand.
AATGCCTCGTGGAACTCACCGGAGAAGTAGCGTTGAGAGAGAAAGTAGCCACATTCTTCGACGTGCGTGAAGTTTTCCGGCAATTTTTCTAGAGTTCAGTACCTATACATTGTTTGGAATCCAACGATATTTTCCCGAAGATCCTTTAATCCAGAAGACAAGGGGCATTCGTTACATGTAGAGAAAACATGGGCATGAAATGCGCCCTCACGTGCTCTGTCGTTCCTAGTTGGCTATTCATACTGTGTGAGATCTCTGTTCTTTGTCTATTTCGACTCGCTCCACTGGGCTGCGAACAGACAAACCGAGCACAAGTAGCACCGTAGCGACATCTCGTCAGGAATCTTCATCGCTGTGTCCAGGAAGCACTAATCCGTGTAGCGACATCTTCAGGAATCTTAATCGTTGTCTGGCGGCGTTGCAGTCTCGCAACGATGATGGTGATCTGTTCGGGGGCGTTTGGATGATCTTCCTCGGCCACTGAATTTGAAATGTGACAGGGAAGTTCCTCTTTTCGCCAGGACAGTGAGAATCAATAAGTAATCAGCAGCACGGTAATGTTTCAGTGACATCGGTGTAGTGGTGGGTGGCTGCAGCTACAGTCTTTTTCCTCTCTTTTTTCAAGAATCTGCTACAGTCCTTTTCCCTATCCTTTCTTTCAGCCTCGAGCTGTACGCCTCTACCTGGTCAGCTTTGTGCAGCCGCGCACGCGCACTCGAAGGCTTTCGGATGGCACCATGGGCCATGGGTGTGGGTGTTGACCTATTTATCGGCTGGCATTTTTTGTTTATTTTGAGGAGAAAAACAAATGCAAAACCATAAAGGATCTCCATTTGCCAGCCTACATGGGGCGTTCGGGCCTCACGAACAGAAGTGGCCCAAACGCAACGGAGGGGGGCGTTGCGCCTCAGGCCCTTAGCTCGTCCTGCAGCCCGTGCAACTGGGTATGCAGGCCAGCCCAGGAGAACAAATGACTCTTGATCTGGACAGCTGCTGAGTGCTGACAACGTTTGCTAGGGAATTGTTGCTATGCCACAGTCTGCTTGTCACGGAAAACTTTATTTCATTAATCCAAAATCAAGTTACATGAAACATTGGAGACGCTCCTCTCCTCCGCTCTACGCCCCTCCCCGCCGACCGCTCTGCCGCTACTCTCCGCCGACGACGAGTGGCCCTCCTCTCCGCGGTTCCTCTGTCTGCCGCTCCCCTCTCCGCTGCTCTCCCTCCTCGCAGCTCCTCCGATCCGCCTCCTTCCGATCTGCGTGGTGTGGAGGCCGATTTACGCTTTTCGGTGGTGCTTGTTTTTTGAACAGGATTGGTTTCGGCATGGCTACTTCGGATTCTGCGGGAGGTAACTCTGATCATTCATCGAATTCGTGTTTCCCTAGATCGATTGCCGATTTATTCCCTATGCGCCATGAGATTCCTGTGGCTCCACATGTGGTTTCCTTAGATTGTGGTGTGGCACCTGACAATCGAAAAATGAGCTATGATTTTGGTTCGAGATCTTCATTTTCTGGGCCAAATCGCTGGAGATTGTTTGCGATGAATGATTCCCAGAGAGATGGTATCCTCGATTTGTGTCCTACGGCCACTGTTGAGACTCCGTCTGTCTCTGTTAATTTTTCCGTCAATTCACCTGACCGTCTCGTTCCGAACACGTGTCATGATCCCAGAGGAGGACGGGATAGATGTGCGTGGATCCTGGTGGTCTTACTGTAAACCCTAGATCGGGTGATATTAATAGTGCCGCAGCATCCGCCCCCTGGTCCGATCTAGAATCCCTCTTTGGTCACTTTTGGTTATCTTCCTCTGCTTCCCCGAGTCGAGTTGGTGGTGAATCCTTTGGTTGGTTGAAGGGGAAGGTTGTTGGTGATCCGCGATCCTTTGCCCAAGTTGCTGCTTCCTCTGCTATGAGAGATGGTGGTGGCAGATTTGGGGGTCGGGGGAATTTTGCCCCCAACCGGGGTCGGGGTCGCCTGGTGTGGAATAGTGAAGATGCAGGCCTCCTCGAGCGCTGGGCCTCATGGATCAAGTTCTGGGGATCGCTGGGAAATGGCTGCTCGTGAATCTGAGCAACGGCGTCAAGGGGCTGCCTCTCTGGTGGATGTTTCTGGGAAGAACAACTCCTCTGGTTCGCCTGCGGTTGTAAGTGATTCCATATGCTCCAACTGCAAAATTAAAGGTCATCTAGCTGTGCTATGCCCTACGGCTAGATGCGAGTGTTGTAAGAAACTGGGCCATGTTAGCCATGTTTGCCAGGCTGTTCTTCCTTGGGAGTGTATTCCACAGATGTGTGCTTTCCAATCATCTAGCATGGGATTCTTTTATATTCCTAATTCCAGTACTTCCAAGAAAAACAAAGAGAGATCTAGCAGTGTTGTCATTTCTATAGGGAATTAGAGATGGAGTTCAATATAGTGTTTGGAGATAGTTGGAGGTGCACTGCCAGACCAATTGGGCCTAATCAGTACATCATGCGTTTCCCTAATCCTAGAGAGGTTGAAAGGTATGTGTATATGGGGCTTCTATGTGTAGGGGTTCGTAGCATGGAAAACAAAAATTTTCTATCGCATACAAACAAACAAGCCAAGATCTATCTACTAGATTGTAGCAACGAGTCGATGGAATAACTCACCCTCGAAGATTCCAAAGTGTTTAACGAGAGCAGATTCTCGTGGGTGATGTAGTCGTACTCTTTCCGATCTCAAGATCGCGTAGACGATCCTTCCGGCGCCGCGTTCCCGCAGCGCTCCCGCAGTCGGTCACACGTTCGGTACTCGACGAAGACCTTCCTCTCCCTTGTTCCAGCAGGCAGCGGAGGTTGTAGCACTCTCCTCGCGATTCCGGCAGCACAACGGCGTGGTACCGGAGGTAGAGGGGAGATCCCGCAGGGCTTCGCCTTAAGCCGGTGCGAGTATGGTGGAGCTTATGAGAGAGGCTATTAGTGGTCTAGTAATTAGACACACCAATTAGAGGGCTCTAAACCAATTAGAAGGCTCTAAACCGAAACAGCTCTAAACCGGGGTCTAGGTCTAGTTTCTAGTTTAGAGGATAGGAACTTGTGTGTACTAGGAGGGGAGCCCTGCCCCTCCTTATATAGGTGGGAGGGCTGGCTGCGCCATGGGGAGGAGAGTCCCTCCCCAAGTCGGCTTGGTGGGGCGCCGGCCAAGGGAGGAGTCCTCCCCCAATTCGGCCTCCACCAATCCTCCTCTTTTCCCACTTCCCAAAACTGGCAGTTTGACTTTCAAACTAGCCGTTTGACTTTTCCAATTTAGGAATTAAATAAACCCTTTATTTTGGACAGCGAGAACACCTAGTACATGATGCAATCATTCCAACTTGCAATGACACATTCATGTACCCCTTCCCCCCCGGAGTGCCGGACATTCCGGGACCTTCTAGAATGTTCCCGATGAAAACACCGGAACCATTCCCCAACTCCGAAATGGGACTTTCCTTATATGAATCTTATTCTCCGGACCATTCCGGATCACCTCGTGATATCCCGGATCCCATCCGAGACTCCGAACAACATTCGGTCTCTTTCTCATAATACCATAACTACTCAAACAACGTCGAATCCTTAAGTGTGTCTCCCTACGGTTCGTGAATTATGCGGACATGATCGAGACACTTCTCCGAACAATAACCAATAGAGGAATCTGGAAATTCATATGGCTCCCACATATTTCTACGATTACTTTGCGATCGAATGAACCACTTACATACGATACCAATTTCCCTTTGTCTCACGATATGTTACTTATCCGAGGTCATGATCGTCGGTATCTCTGCATACCTAGTTCAACCTCGTTACTGATAAGTACTCTTTTCTCGTTCCCGTGATATGTGATCCCTTGTGACCAAGTCACATGCTTGCAAGCTAATTGGATGACATTTCACCGAGAGGGCCCAGAGAATATCTATCCGTCATGTGGATGGACAAATCCCACTCTTGATCCATGTGTTTCAACCAATACTTTCCGAACACCCAATGCCACTTTTATAGCCACCCTGTTACGGTGTGGTGTTTGATGACATCAAAGCATCCATCCAGTAAAGGCAATATGCATGATCTCATGGTCGAAGGAATTAGGTTACTATGTATCAGAAAGCATATAGCAATTGAACTATTGAAATGACTTGATCTTTATGCTACGCTTGTCTATAGGAGTATGTCCACCATATCATTCTCCTAACGATATGATCTTGTTGTTGATAACATCTCAATGTTCATGACAAAGAAACCACATCATCAATCAACCAACAAGCTAGTGAAGTATAGAGGCCATACTAGGGACTTCAAATTAAGTTTACAAATCACACAAGTATTAATGGTTTCCTTGTTAATACTATTATAGCATGAATGTAAACATTTATCATAAACACAAAGATATATAATAATAACTACATTTATTATTACCTCTAGGGCATATCTCCAACAGTCTCCCACTTGCACTAGAGTCATCTAATCTAGATTACATGGTAATATACCGAACACCCATGGCAGTTTGGTGTTGGTCATGTTTTGCCCTCGGGAGAGGTTTAGTCAACGGATCCTGCCACATTCAGATCTGTGTGTACTTTGCAAATCTTTATATCCCCATCCTGGATATGTTCTCGAATAGCGTGGAAACGCAGCTTGATATGCTTCAGCTTCTTGTGTGACCTTGGTTCTTGCGCATTGGCTATGGCGCCCATGTTATCACAGTAGATAGACATTGGGTCCAGCGCACTTGGAACCACACCCAGCTCTGTAATGAACTCTTTCATCCATATCGCTTCTTGTGAAGCCTCCGAAGCAGCCATGTATTCCGATTCAGTTGAAGATCTCGCCACAACGCTTTGCTTTGCACTCCTCCAGCTAACTGCTGCACCATTCAAAATAAATACGTATCCAGATTGTGATTTAGAATCATCCGGATCGGTGTTCCAACTAGCATCGGTGTAACCATTAACAACGAGCTGTTCATCACCTCCATAAGAAAGAACCATATCCTTAGTTCTTCTCAAGTACTTAAGGATGTTTTTGACCGCTGTCCAATGATCCACTCCTGGATCACTTTGATATCTGCTAGTTAGACTAACAGCATATGCGATGTCGGGTCTAGTACATAGCATGGCATACATTAGAGATCCTATGGCTGAGGCATAGGGAGTCTTACTCATCTTTTCTCTATCTTCTGCCGATGTCGGACTTTGAGTTTTACTCAAGGTCGTATTGGGCAACATGGGCAAGAACCCTTTCTTGCTATCTTCCATTCCAAACCTCTTTAGAACTTTGTCCAAATATGTACTTTGTGACAATGATATTTGGCGTTTCGATCTATCTCTATAAATCTTTATGCCTAATATGTAAGCTGCTTCGCCAAGATCCTTCATTGAAAAACTATTATTCAAATATTCCTTGACACTATTAAGAAGGTCTACATCATTCCCAATCAACAATATGTCATCCACATACAGTATTAAGAATGCTACAGAGCTCCCACTCACTTTCTTGTAAATACAAGCTTCTTCATAAGTTTGTATAAAACCAAAACTTTTGATTACCTTATCAAAACGTTGATTCCAACTTCGGGATGCTTGCTTCAATCCATAGATGGACCGTTGAAGCTTGCATACCTTGTTAGCATCTTTAGGATCGACAAAACCTTTGGGTTGTATCATATACAACTCTTCATCAATGTCTCCATTGAGGAATGCTGTTTTGACATCCATCTGCCATATCTCATAATCATAATATGCAGCGATTGCTAACATAATCCTCACAGACTTTAGCTTCGCTACCGGTGAGAAAGTCTCATCGTAGTCAACTCCTTGAATTTGTCGAAACCCTTTTGCGACAAGTCGAGCTTTATAGACAGTAACATTACCATCAGCATCTGTTTTCTTCTTGAAAATCCATTTGTTCTCGACAGCCTTCCGGCCATCCGGTAAGTCCACCAAAGTCCATACTTGGTTTTCGTACATGGATCCAATCTCGGATTTCATGGCTTCTTGCCATTTATTGGAATCTGGGCTCATCATCGCTTCCTCATATGTCTCGGGGTTATCGGTGTTGTCCACCAACATGACATTCATAACGGAATCATACCAATCTGGAGTGGTACGAGTTCTCGTTGACCTCCGAGGCTCTGTAGTAACTTCAACCGAAGTTTCATGATCACCATCATTAGCTTCCTCTCTTATTGGTGCAGGCACCACAGGAACTTCTTCCGGTGCTGCGCTACTCGCAATTTCGAGAGAAGGTTCGACAACCTCGTCGAGTTCTACTTTCCTTCCAGTCACTTCTTTCGAGAGAAATTCCTTCTCTAGAAAGGATCCATTCTTAGCAACGAAGATTTTGCCTTCGGATCTATGATAGAAGGTATACCCAACAGTTTCCTTCGGGTATCCTATGAAGACGCATTTTTCCGCTTTGGGTTCAAGCTTGTCCGGCTGTAACTTCTTTACATAGGCTTCGCATCCCCAAACTTTAAGGAACGACAATTTAGGTTTCTTCCCAAACCATAATTCATACGGTGTCGTTTCAACGGATTTAGACGGTGCCCTATTTAAAGTGAATGCGGCTGTTTCTAATGCATAACCCCAAAATGATAGTGGCAAATCTGTAAGTGACATCATAGAACGAACCATATCTAAGAGAGTTCGATTACGACGTTCAGACACACCATTACGCTGTGGTGTTCCCGGCGGTGTCAATTGTGAAAGTATTCCGCACTTCTTTAAATGCTCGCCAAACTCGTAACTTAGATATTCACCTCCACGATCAGAACGTAGAAATTTAATCTTCTTGTTACGTTGATTCTCTACCTCACTTTGAAACTCCTTAAACTTCTCGAAAGTTTCGGACTTATGTTTCATAAAATAGATATACCCATATCTACTCAAGTCATCCGTGAAGGTAAGAACATAACGATAACCACTGCGCGATGCTACACTCATTGGACCACACACATCGGTATGTATGATTTCCAATAAGTCTGTAGCTCGCTCCATCATACCAGAAAATGGAGTCTTAGTCATTTTACCCATCAGACATGCTTCGCATCTTTCAAGTGATTCAAAATCAAGTGATTCAAGAAGTCCATCGGAATGGAGTTTCTTCATACGCTTCACTCCAATGTGACCAAGACGACAGTGCCACATATAGGTCAAATTATCGCTTGATTTCAAACGTTTAGCCTCAATGTTATTAATATGTGTATTTCTACTATCGAGATTCAATATGAATAGACCATCTATCAAAGGTGCATGTGCATAAAACATATTACTCATATAAATCGAACAACCATTATTCTCGGATTTAAACAAGTAACCGTCTCGCAATAAACAAGATCCCGATATAATGTTCATGCTCAACGCAGGCACCAAATAACAATTATTTAAGTATAAAACTAATCCCGATGGTAGATGAAGAGGTAGTGTGCCGACCGCGATCACATCAACCTTTGATCCGTTTCCCACGCGCATCGTCACCTCGTTCTTCACTAGCTTCCGTTTATTCTGCAGCTCCTGTTTCGAGTTACAAATATGAGCAACCGAACCAGTATCAAATACCCAGGCACTACTACGAGTACTAGTGAGATACACATCAATAACATGTATATCAGATATACCTTTCTTCTTGATGTTGCCGTTCTTCAAATCCGCCAAGTACCTTGGGCAATTCCGCTTCCAGTGACCTTCTCCCTTGCAGTAAAAGCACTCAGTATCAGGCTTGGGTCCAGCCTTGGTCCTCTTCGTCGGCGTGGTAACTTTCTTACCACCCTTCTTGAAGTGTCCCTTCTGCTTAGACTTGCCTTTCTTGAATTTGGTGGTCTTATTGACCATCAACACTTGGTGCTCTTTCTTGATCTCCACTTCTGCAGATTTTAACATAGCAAATAGTTCTGGCAACTCTTTGTTCATGTTCTGCATGTTGTAGTTCATCACAAAGTTCTTGTAACTTGGTGGTAGTGATTGGAGGATGCGGTAAACTCCCAAAGTATTAGGAATCACTATACCCAAACTTTGAAGTTTATTTGCGTGCCCAGACATTTTAAGCACATGCTCACTGACGGAGCTACCCTCTTCCATCTTGCAGTTAAAGAACTTTTCAGAAGCTTCATAACTTTCAATTGCCGCATGAGTCTCAAAGATTAATTTGAGATCCTCGACAATATCATATGGATCTGACTCTTCAAACCTTTTCTGAAGCTCCGATTCTAAACCATACAAGATAGCACACTGAACTATGGAGTACTGATTCTTCCGAGCGAGGTAAACATTCTTTACTTCATCGGTAGCATCAGCTGCAGGTGGGTCACCTAGCGGTGCATCCAGCACATAGGTCAAATTACCAGCTGTGAGGACAATCCTCAAATTGCGGAACCAATCCGCGAAGTTGCTTCCATTGTTTTTCAACTTTTCTTTCTCTAGGAACGCATTAAAATTGATGGTAGGGGCTGCCATTGATCTACAACATATTTGCAATAGTTTAGACTAAGTTTATGACAAATTGAGTTCAAATTAATTAATGAAATTAAACTAGGTGAACTCCCACTCAAAACAACATCCCTCACATTGTTTTAGTGATCACACGAACCAAATCCACTACATCAACACCGATCATCACGAGAGCTGATATAGTTTTAATGGCGAACAATCATCATGTTCATCATATCTACTATATGATTCATGCTTTGCCTTTCGGCGATCCGTGTTCCTGAGGCCATGTCTGTACATGCTAGGCTCGTCAAGACAAACCTTAGCTTCCGCATAAGCAAATCTGGCTTGCTTACGTTGTAGTCACCCGCGGAATCAAAGACACCCGATCATCACGTGGTGCTTCGAAGCAGCAAGCTTTGGCAACGGTGCATACTAAGGGTGAACACTTTTAGAACTTGAAATTTATGTGCATGAGGGATCATCTTATAATGCTACCGTCGTCTACTAAGCAATACAAGATGCATAAAGGATTAACATCACATGCAATTCATAATATGTGATATGATATGGCCTTTCTTCTTTGTGCTTCCGATCTCCATCTTCAAGCACGAACATGATCTCCATCATCACCGGCACAGCATCAAGGTCAATGATGCTTCTTCATGGTTGTCGTCCACCAGCTTCAACTATTACAACTATTTTGAATAGACACGCAGGTCTTAACAGAATTTAAAGACAACCATATGGCTCCTGCCGGTTGCCAACTTACAATAAGGAACATTGCATACATCAAATATAATCACAATCATGGCCATATCACATCACTGCACACCCCTGCAAAACAAAGTTAGACGCCTCTACTTTCTTTGCATATTTTACGTGGTTTGGGGCTTTCAATAAGTGTCGTACTAACTTACGAACAAGAACCACAACATTGATACTAGCATTGTTGATCACCCGTTGTAAATTGGATCTTTACTATGCTAGGAGAAACAGGCACCCGCAAAGCCACTTATGCAATACGAGTTGCATGTCAAGCGTGGAGCAAGTCTCATGAACGATGTCATGTAAGGTTAGCCCGGGCCGCTTCATCCCAACATACCGCAAGATGCAAAGTACACAAAAAGCAATCTACAATAAAAGCATCAATGCCCACAATGATCATTGTGTTCTACTCGTGCAACAGATCTACATATAGACACGGCTCTGATACCACTGTAGGGGTTCGTAGCATGGAAAACAAAAATTTTCTATCGCATACAAACAAACAAGCCAAGATCTATCTACTAGATTGTAGCAACGAGTCGATGGAATAACTCACCCTCGAAGATTCCAAAGTGTTTAACGAGAGCAGATTCTCGTGGGTGATGTAGTCGTACTCTTTCCGATCTCAAGATCGCGTAGACGATCCTTCCGGCGCCGCGTTCCCGCAGCGCTCCCGCAGTCGGTCACACGTTCGGTACTCGACGAAGACCTTCCTCTCCCTTGTTCCAGCAGGCAGCGGAGGTTGTAGCACTCTCCTCGCGATTCCGGCAGCACAACGGCGTGGTACCGGAGGTAGAGGGGAGATCCCGCAGGGCTTCGCCTTAAGCCGGTGCGAGTATGGTGGAGCTTATGAGAGAGGCTATTAGTGGTCTAGTAATTAGACACACCAATTAGAGGGCTCTAAACCAATTAGAAGGCTCTAAACCGAAACAGCTCTAAACCGGGGTCTAGGTCTAGTTTCTAGTTTAGAGGATAGGAACTTGTGTGTACTAGGAGGGGAGCCCTGCCCCTCCTTATATAGGTGGGAGGGCTGGCTGCGCCATGGGGAGGAGAGTCCCTCCCCAAGTCGGCTTGGTGGGGCGCCGGCCAAGGGAGGAGTCCTCCCCCAATTCGGCCTCCACCAATCCTCCTCTTTTCCCACTTCCCAAAACTGGCAGTTTGACTTTCAAACTAGCCGTTTGACTTTTCCAATTTAGGAATTAAATAAACCCTTTATTTTGGACAGCGAGAACACCTAGTACATGATGCAATCATTCCAACTTGCAATGACACATTCATGTACCCCTTCCCCCCCGGAGTGCCGGACATTCCGGGACCTTCTAGAATGTTCCCGATGAAAACACCGGAACCATTCCCCAACTCCGAAATGGGACTTTCCTTATATGAATCTTATTCTCCGGACCATTCCGGATCACCTCGTGATATCCCGGATCCCATCCGAGACTCCGAACAACATTCGGTCTCTTTCTCATAATACCATAACTACTCAAACAACGTCGAATCCTTAAGTGTGTCTCCCTACGGTTCGTGAATTATGCGGACATGATCGAGACACTTCTCCGAACAATAACCAATAGAGGAATCTGGAAATTCATATGGCTCCCACATATTTCTACGATTACTTTGCGATCGAATGAACCACTTACATACGATACCAATTTCCCTTTGTCTCACGATATGTTACTTATCCGAGGTCATGATCGTCGGTATCTCTGCATACCTAGTTCAACCTCGTTACTGATAAGTACTCTTTTCTCGTTCCCGTGATATGTGATCCCTTGTGACCAAGTCACATGCTTGCAAGCTAATTGGATGACATTTCACCGAGAGGGCCCAGAGAATATCTATCCGTCATGTGGATGGACAAATCCCACTCTTGATCCATGTGTTTCAACCAATACTTTCCGAACACCCAATGCCACTTTTATAGCCACCCTGTTACGGTGTGGTGTTTGATGACATCAAAGCATCCATCCAGTAAAGGCAATATGCATGATCTCATGGTCGAAGGAATTAGGTTACTATGTATCAGAAAGCATATAGCAATTGAACTATTGAAATGACTTGATCTTTATGCTACGCTTGTCTATAGGAGTATGTCCACCATATCATTCTCCTAACGATATGATCTTGTTGTTGATAACATCTCAATGTTCATGACAAAGAAACCACATCATCAATCAACCAACAAGCTAGTGAAGTATAGAGGCCATACTAGGGACTTCAAATTAAGTTTACAAATCACACAAGTATTAATGGTTTCCTTGTTAATACTATTATAGCATGAATGTAAACATTTATCATAAACACAAAGATATATAATAATAACTACATTTATTATTACCTCTAGGGCATATCTCCAACACTATGAGACTCAAGTCTGTTGATGCTACTGTTAGATTGTCTACTTGGACAGCTTCAGTGGGGGCTAAAGCTTCAGTGGGGGCTAAAGCAGTTCTTCAGAAAGCTTGGGTGAGGATAAGTAACATTCCTTTGGACAAGAGAACTGAGTCTATTGTTTTCTATGTGGGATCTTTGGTGGGGGTTTCACTGGATCTAGATACTTCTACTCTGCATAAACCTGAATTTGTGAGGGTACTCATTGGGTGCAGAGGTGTTGACCTTCTTCCTGCTAAAGCTGAGGGTTGTTTGGGGGACAATTTTTATGACTTCTTCTTTGAGATTGACAAGGTGGTGGTTGCTGGTCCTCCTAAGCAATCGAGTAAAATTCCTATTGGAAGTAACAGTGCACCTTCTCCAAAAAGAGCTAGAATGGATCAGAGTTTAACTACAACAGCCACTGCTACTGATGATGCTTCTGAAGAGCAAGTTTATGGCAGTCAGACTGGCTATGTTAGGCAACATGGAACTCAGGAAGTTGGGGAATTAGACCTAGATAAAGAACAGGCTTCTGATGATGACAGTACTATGGTGGGGAATGAATTGCTCATTGAATCCATGGTCAGAGAGCATGAAGCTTCAATTCATGTTAAGGTTCCTATTGCATCAAACAAATGGTTGGTCCCATGTTCCTTACCTTATTAGTCCTTCCAAAGGACTTCCTTCTTACACTGTGCAATCTCCTGACTCTACTCCCATGGAGGAGGTTGTGGTGATTGAGGGAAATTCAGAAAGATTCAGTCAGAGGCTCCAAGCTGAAGCAAATGTCCATGTGATGGAAAAGTGGCCAATGTTTCCAAGAAGAGGACCCTGGAAGGTAATGAACAACTCATCTCTGATCCTTTGATTGGGAATTCTTTTGCTGTTTTGTCTGATAATGAAATTGTGACTAGAGCTTCCATGATGGGAGTAAAAATTTCTGATAATGACTTTTCCTCCATTAATTTGCTTAGAGAATTGGAACATGCTAGGAGTGGATTGCATGAAAAAAATGAACCTAAAACCTTTCATCAAAAATTATATATTGAAAACAATACTAGGGTCAGTACTCCTTTATCCATGGCTTGGGTAGACTCATCTAATGTTGATGACTCCTCCTTTACTCTTGTTGAGAGTAGGAAAAAAAGGAGTGCTAAGAGGAAACCTAATGTGGTGATTTCTAGACCCCTAACTAGAAGTCAAAAAAGAGAATGGAGAATGTTGACATTTCTGCCTTGCATCCTGGTGGAAATGTCAGGAATAGATATAAGCCACATAGATATAGATGAAAGGAGTCTTTTTTAATGTTAGAGGAGTGGGTAAGAAAGGTGCCTCCTCTTGTTTGAATGATATGATGACTAGTTATTCCTTAGATTTTATAGGTATCCAAGAAACTATGAAGAAGGATTATAAGTTGAGTTTCTTTAGGAAACTTGACCCTAGAAGTAAATATTTTTGGAAGTGGTCTCCTTCTGTTGGGAAATCTGGGGGAGTTATTTGTGGTATCAACTCTGATACCCTTGATGTTAATGCTTTTAAGATTGGCAGATATATGATTCATTTTGTCCTTTGGGATAAAGTCAGGAAATGCAACTAGGGGCTCATTGTTGTGTATGGTGCTGCCCATGAAGAGAACAAAGAGGATTTCCTAACTGAATTAGATTCCTTCTGTCATGGAAACCTCATGCCTTATACTGTGGGGGTGGGGGGACTTTAATGTGCTGAGACATAGTGGTGAGAAAAATACTATGTTCATTGGTTCTCATTCAACTGACCTTTTTAATTCGATAATTCATACGCATGGGTTGAGGGAAATTTTTATGCATGGTGGTAAATATACTTGGTCTAATAAGCATATCTCCCCCACTTTGGAAAAACTAGATAGAGTTCTGATGTCTCCTGATTGGGAGGATCTTTTTCCTCTGGTCTCTGTCAGGAAGTTGGTTAGAGACATTTCTGATCATAATACTTTACTGCTTGATACTGGTTCTAGTCCTACTTTAATTAATAGCAAGAGAGAGAGTTTAGGTTTGATGTTTCCTGGTTAAATAATGAGGAGTTCCTTCCCTCTATTGAAAAAATTTGGAGCAAAAATGTTCACTGTTCTTACCCTATTGATGTGCTTAACATTAAATTGAAAAGATTCAAAAAGTATTTCAAAGGATGGGGATCTAATTTGTTTGGGCATAATAAGAAAAGAAATATGGAGCTCAAGGAGGAGTTAACCTCTATTGAAAATTTGGAAGAAGATAGTGAGTTTCCTCCTGATGTTAGTTAAAGGAAGTCAGATATTTTGGTTGAACTAATGAAGTTGTATGCTGAGGAAGAGTCCCATTGGCACCAAAAAGCTCATGCTAAGTGGCTCCTGGAAGGTGATTATAACACTAGTTATTTTCATAGGGTGGCTAATGGGAGAAAAAGGAAAAACTCTATTCTTTCCATCTCCAAAGATGATGTAAATATTGAGGGGACTGAGAACATTCTTAATCATGCGACTGACTACTATAAAGATCTTTTTGGTCCTGCTCCTGGGAATTTGTTTCCTATAAATTTGGATATGTGGGGACCTCATGAGAAGCTTACTGAGGAGGATAATAATAAACTGAGAGAACCTTTCTCTGAAGAGGAAACTAAACATGCTTTATGTTGGAATTATGCCCTAGAGGCAATAATAAAGATGTTATTATTATAATTCTTGTTCATGATAAAGTTTATATTCCATGCTAGAATTGTATTAAGCGGAAACATTAATACTTGTGTGGTTTGTGAACAACACCGTGTCCCTAGTACGCCTCTATGGACTAGCTCATTGATCAATGATGGTTAAGGTTTCCTAACCATAGACATGAGTTGTCAATTGATAATGAGATCATATCATTGGGAGAATGATATGGTGGACAGACCCAAACTAAGCGAAGCAATTAGATCGTGTCATCGTGTTCGTCTTTGCGAAGCTTTTCTTATGTCAAATATTGTATTCCTTAGACCATGAGATAATGCAACTCCCTGGTATCGGAAGAAAGCTTTGAGGTCATCAAACGTCATCCTATGAGAGGGTGATCATAAAGGTGTCTCTCAGGTGATCGGAAAGTATCTGTTGGGTTGTATGTATTGAGATGGAATTTGTCCCTCCCAAGTCGGAGAGATATACTTCGGGCCCACTCGGTAATCGATATCAACACCGCTTGCAAGCATGTGGTTAAGGAGTTAATCACAAAGTGATATCGGATTACGGAACGAGTAAAGTACTTGCTGTGAACGAGATTGAACTAGGTATGACGATACCGACGATCGAATCTCGGGCAAGTAAAATATCGCGAGACGAAGGGAATATATATGGGATTGATTGAATCCTGGCATCGTGGTTCATCCGATATGATCATCGATGAATGTGTGGGAGTCAATATGGGTGCCCAGACCCCGCTGTTGATTATTGATAGAAGATCATGTCTGCATATTCTCGAACCCGCAGGGTCACACACTTAACGTGTCTCGACGCTAGGATAGATTGGATAATTGGTTTATGAATTTTTGTTCGGAGTCTCGGATGGGATCCGGGACATCACGAGAGGTTCCGGAGTGGTCCGGAGAATAAGATTCATATAAGGCAGTGCAGTTTTTGGAGTTTGGAATTGTTCCGGGTTAATCGGTATTGTACCGGAAGCTTCTAGAACCTTCTGGAAGGGGACCAACGTGGCCCCACCTTCCGGGAGGGGGCATGGGCCTATGAGGGAGTGTCCTGGCCGCATTGGGCCAGGGGCACAAGGCCCCATAGGGCCCAGCCGGCCCAGAAGAGTTTAAACTCGGGATAGGGTTTCTAGAAGGGGGAGAGTCCATGCCCCCCACTCCTTCCTCCCTTGGCCGCCGGCCCAAGGCTTGGAGGAGGGGCTAGGGCTGGCCGCCCCCCCTCTATATAAAGAGGGCTGGGGCGCCCCCTCCCCCCACACACACCTCCCCTCCAAACCCTAGCTGCCCTGCTACCCTTCCTCTCTCCCTCCCGACTGTTTGTAGGCGAAGCCCTGCTGCAGAAATTCTCCACCATATACACCACGCCGTCGTGTTGTAGATCCAATCTATCTCTCCACCCTACTTGCTGGTCCGAGGAAGGAGGAGACATCGAGGTGCTGCACATGTGCATCTCACGGAGGCACCGCCACTTGTGGTGCTAGATCGGATCGGATCGCGAGGAGGAGAAGCGAGTACGACTACATCATCCACGTTCCAACGAACGTTCCGCTGTGCGAATCTTCAAGGGTATGAAGATCTAATCCAATCTCTCTTGTTGTTTGCATCTCCTAGATTAGATCTTGGCTTTCCCTCTGTTCGCTTCGTAGAAAACTTTGATTTACTATGCCGCGAAACCCTTCAGTGGTATCAGAGCTAGATCTATGCGTAGATGTGTTTCACGAGTAGAACGCAACATGGTTGTTGCGGGCGTTGATGTTTTCTGTTGCAAGCCTCTTGTTTGTGTTCTTCTTATGACGCGGGATAGTGAGATTGAAGCGGTCCAGGCCAACCTTACGCGACATCGTTCGCGAGACCGGCTCCGCACTTGACGTGTGGCTTGTTCCACACATGCGGCTGTTGGATGTCAGTTTCTCTCACTATAGTTGTCATGGGATTAACACCGGAGTTTGGCAACCATAATATCACCGTTGTGGCTTTCCGTAGGTAAGAATCGTTCTTAGCATCTACTCCCATAAGCCACGTAAAACATGCAACAACAAAGTAGAGGCGTCTAACTTGTTTTTGCAGGGAGTGTTTTCTGTGATATGGTATGGCCCAAGATGTGATGAGTATATTGTATGGGCATGATCATGTTTTGTAATGTTTCACGACTTGCATGTCGATGAGTACACAACCGGCAGGAGCCATATGGTTGTCTTTATAATTGTGTATGACCTGCGAGTCAACTTCTTATACGCCATGTAATAGCTTTACTTTATCGCTAAGTAGTTAGCAATAGTTGTAGTTGCTATTCGTGGTGGAGGCAATCATGGTGGAGTGATGGAGATCATGCCGGAACGCACAAGATGGAGATCATTGCGCAAAGATTGGCTATACCATGTCACATAAAGTTATATGCATGTGATGTTTATCCTTTTATGTATCTTATTATGCTTAGATCGCGATGGTAGCATTATAAGATGATTCCTCACTTAAAGATCAAGATAAAAACTGTGTTCTCCCCAAGTATGCACCGTTGCGAAAGTTCGTCGTGTCCAAGCATCACGTGATGATCGGGTGCTATAGACTCTACGCTCACATACAACAGGTGCAAGCCAGTTTTGCACACGCGGAAATACTTGGGTCTAACTTGACGAGCCTAGCATGTACAGACATGGCCTCGGAACACAAGAACCGAAAGGTTAAGCATGAGTCATATGAATGATATGATCGACACTTTGTTGTCCACCATTGAAACCACATCTCTTCTCGTGATGATCGGATTAGGTGTGGTGAATTTGGATCGTGTTCACTAAACAACTTGAGGGATGTTGAATTTAGTGGGAGTTCATCTAGTAATTTGATTAAGTTGAACTATTTATCATGAACATAGTCTAAATTGTACTTGCAAATACTGTAGATCACATGGCCAAGTCCAACTTCAACTTCAACGTTTTTGCTGAGAAGGAAAAGCTTAGAAACAATGGGTCTAACTTCACCAATTGGTTCCGCAATCTAAGAATCATTCTATCTGGCGGACAAAAGGACTATGTCTTTGGGAAAGCGTTAGGTGACCCCCTGCTGCAACTGCGTCGGCTGATGAGAAAGCTGTCTATCAGTCGCGTAAAGATGATTATGGTGTGATTAAGAGCACCATGTTGTTTGCTATGGAACCGGAACTTCAAAATCGTTTTGAAAGCTATCCCGGGCCCTTTGAGATTCTCGAAGAGTTGAAAACCATGTTTCAGACTCAGGCCCGTTCTGAGAGATATGAGATCTCTGAGAAGTTCTTTAACTGCAAGATGGAGGAAGGGAGTTCCGTTAGTGAGCACGCCATTAAGATGACGGGCTACACTCAACGCCTTGAGCAACTGGAATGCACGATTCCAGAGGAGCTCAAGATTGACAGGGTTCTGCAATCACTCCCTCCCAGCTACAAAAGTTTTGTAGTGACTCATAATCAGATTGGTTCCACTGATACGATCACCGAGCTCTTCGCAAAGCTGAAGGCCGCGGAAGTGGACATCAAAAAGGATAATCATGTGTTGATGGTCAACAAGCCCACCTTTAAGAAAGGTAAGGGTGCAAAGAAGCCCTTCAAGAAAGGCGGCGGCAAGCGCGTTGCCCCTGCTGAGAAGAAGCTCAAGTCTGGTCCTAAGCCGGACACTGAGTGCTTCTATTGCAAGGACAAGGGTCACTAGAAGCGCAACTGTCCAAAGTACTTAGCGGACAAGAAGGCTGGCACCATCAAAGGTATATTTGATATACATGTTATTGATGTTTTCCTTACTAGCCCTCGTTGTAGTGCCTGGGTATTTGATACCGGTTCAGTTGCTAATATTTGTAACTCGAAACAGGAGCTACGGAATAGACGGCGGCTTGCGAGGGATGAGGTGACGATGCGCGTTGGCAACGGATCAAGAGTTGATGTGATGGCCGTCGGCACGCTCTCCTTAGTTTTACCTTCGGGATTAGTTTTAAACCTTAATAAATGTTATTATGTGCCTGCGTTGAGCATGAACATTATTTCTGGATCGTGTTTATTGCAAGACAGTTATTCATTTAAATCGGAGAATAATGGTTATTCTATTTATATGAGTAACATCTTTTATGGTCATGCACCTCTTGTGAATGGTTTATTTCTTGTAAATCTCGAAAGGGATGAAACACACGTCCATAACATTGAGGCTAAGAGATGCAAAGTAGATAGTGATAATACTACTTATTTGTGGCACTGTCGTCTAGGTCATATTGGTGTAAAGCGCATGAAGAAACTCCATTCTGATGGACTTTTGGAGTCTCTTGATTTTGAATCATTTGACACATGCGAACCATGCCTCATGGGCAAGATGATCAAAACCCCGTTCTCCGGTATGATGGAGCGAGCAACGGACTTGTTGGAAATCATACATACCGATGTATGCGGACCGATGAGTGTTTCGACGCGCGGTGGATATCGCTATTTTCTCACTTTTACCGATGACTTAAGTAGATATGGGTATATCTATTTAATGAAACATAAATCTGAAACATTTGAAAAGTTCAAGGAATTTCAGAATGAAGTGGAGAACCATCGTAACAGAAAGATTAAGTTTCTACGATCCGATCGTGGAGGTGAATATTTGAGTTATGATTTTCTCACACATCTTAAAGCAAGTGGAATCGTTTCACAACTCACGCCACCCGGAACACCACAGCGCAATGGTGTGTCTGAACGCCGGAATCGAACCCTATTAGATATGGTCCGATCGATGATGTCTCTTACTGATTTGTCGTTATCATTTTGGGGTTATGCATTAGAAACCGCCGCATTCACTTTAAATAGGGCTCCATCTAAATCCGTTGAGACGACACCGTATGAACTGTGGTTTGGTGCTAAACCTAAGTTGTCGTTTCTTAAAGTTTGGGGATGCGAAGCTTACGTCAAGAAGTTGATGCCGGACAAGCTCGAACCCAAAGCGGAGAAATGCGTCTTCATAGGATACCCTAAAGAAACTATTGGGTATACCTTCTATCACAGAACCGAAGGCAAAGTGTTTGTCGCAAAGAACGGTTCCTTTCTTGAGAAGGAGTTTCTCTCGAAAGAAGTGAGTGGGAGGAAAGTAGAGCTAGACAAGGTTATTGAACCTTCTCTTGAATTGGAGAGTAGCGCAGCACCTGAAATTGTTCCAGTGCCACCTGCACCAACAATAGAGGAAGCTAATGACAAGGATCATGAAGCTTCGGACGATGCTGCTACTGAACGTCGCAGGTCGACAAGGTCGCGTGCCCCTCCTGAGTGGTACGGCAACCCTGTCTTGACTGTCTTGTTAGTAGAAGACAGTGAACCTACGAACTATGAGGAAGCGATGATGAGTCCAGACTCTGAGAAATGGCTAGAAGCCATGAAATCCGAATTAGGATCCATGAGCGAAAACCAAGTATGGACTTTGGTGGACCCTCCTAGCGACCGAAAGGCCGTTGAGTGCAAATGGATCTTCAAGAAGAAAACGGACGCGGATGGTAATGTTACCGTCTATAAAGCACGGCTTGTCGCAAAAGGTTTTCGACAAGTTCAAGGTGTTGACTACGATGAGACTTTCTCTCCCGTAGCGATGTTTAAGTCCATTCGGATTTTATTAGCAATTGCTGTGTTTCATGATTATGAAATATGGCAGATGGATGTCAAGACTGCTTTCCTCAATGGCAACATTGATGAAGAGTTGTATATGATGCAACCCGAAGGTTTTGTCGATCCTAAGGATGCTGATAAAGTATGCAAACTTCAGCGTTCCATTTATGGACTGAAGCAAGCATCTCGGAGTTGGAACCTTCGTTTTGATCAAGTGATCAAGAGCTTTGGATTTGTTCCAAATTGCTACGAAGCTTGCATCTACAAGAAAGTGAGTGGGAGCTCGGTGACGTTTCTGGTACTATATGTGGATGACATATTGATTATTGGAAATGACATCAACATGCTTAACGATGTGAAGAGTTATTTGAACAAGTGTTTTTCAATGAAAGACCTAGGTGAAGCTGCTTATATATTAGGCATCAAGATCTATAGAGATAGACAAAGACGCCTGATAGCTTTAAGCCAGAGTACATACCTAGACAAAGTTCTGAAAAGGTTCAAAATGGATAAGGCAAAGAAAGGTTCAATGCCTATGTTGTCAGGTAAGATATTGAGCAAGGCTCAGTGTCCAGCTACGGTAAATGATAGGGAAGCTATGAGCAAAGTGCCTTATGCCTCGGCCATAGGTTCCATCATGTATGCCATGCTGTGTACTAGACCGGATGTGTCCAATGCTCTTAGTTTGACGAGCAGATATCAAAGTGATCCAGGAGTGGAACACTGGACAGCCGTGAAGAACATCCTAAAGTACCTAAATAGGACTAAAGAAATGTTCTTAGTCTATGGGGGTGATGAACAGCTCGTCGTAAAAGGTTACGTCGACGCTAGCTTTGACACCGACAAGGATGATTCCAAATCTCAGACAGAATACGTTTATATTTTGAATGGAGGAGCTGTGAGCTGGAGAAGCTGCAAGCAAAGCGTGATCGCGGGATCTACAGTAGAAGCGGAATACATGGCTGCTGCAGAAGCGTCAAGTGAAGGAGTTTGGATCAGGAACTTCATCACTGAGCTTGGCGTGGTTCCAAGTGCATTGGACCCACTGGAGATATTGTGTGACAACACTGGCGCCATAGCACTCGCTAAGGAACCAAGATATCATCCAAAGACCAAGCATATCAACCGCAAGTTTCATATAATCCGAGATTATATAGCAGATGGAGATCTGAAGATTAGCAAAGTACATACAGATCTGAATGTCGCAGATCCGTTGACTAAACCTCTTCCACGTGTAAAACATGATCAACACCTCAGTGCCATGGGTGTGAGATTGTTGCCAAATGTAAACTAGATTATTGACTCTAGTGCAAATGGGAGACTGTTGGAATTATGCCCTAGAGGCAATAATAAAGATGTTATTGTTATAATTCTTGTTCATGATAAAGTTTATATTCCATGCTAGAATTGTATTAAGCGGAAACATTAATACTTGTGTGGTTTGTGAACAACACCGTGTCCCTAGTACGCCTCTATGGACTAGCTCATTGATCAATGATGGTTAAGGTTTCCTAACCATAGACATGAGTTGTCAATTGATAATGAGATCATATCATTGGGAGAATGATATGGTGGACAGACCCAAACTAAGCGAAGCAATTAGATCGTGTCATCGTGTTCGTCTTTGCGAAGCTTTTCTTATGTCAAATATTGTATTCCTTAGACCATGAGATAATGCAACTCCCTGGTATCGGAAGAAAGCTTTGAGGTCATCAAACGTCATCCTATGAGAGGGTGATCATAAAGGTGTCTCTCAGGTGATCGGAAAGTATCTGTTGGGTTGTATGTATTGAGATGGAATTTGTCCCTCCCAAGTCGGAGAGATATACTTCGGGCCCACTCGGTAATCGATATCAACACCGCTTGCAAGCATGTGGTTAAGGAGTTAATCACAAAGTGATATCGTATTACGGAACAAGTAAAGTACTTGCTGTGAACGAGATTGAACTAGGTATGACGATACCGACGATCGAATCTCGGGCAAATAAAATATCGCGAGACGAAGGGAATATATATGGGATTGATTGAATCCTGGCATCGTGGTTCATCCGATATGATCATCGATGAATGTGTGGGAGTCAATATCGGTGCCTAGACCCCGCTGTTGATTATTGATAGAAGATCATGTCTGCATATTCTCGAACCCGCAGGGTCACACACTTAACGTGTCTCGACGCTAGGATAGATTGGATAATTGGTTTATGAATTTTTGTTCGGAGTCTCGGATGGGATCCGGGACATCACGAGAGGTTCCAGAGTGGTCCGGAGAATAAGATTCATATAAGGCAGTGCAGTTTTTGGAGTTCGGAATTGTTCCGGGTTAATCGGTATTGTACCGGAAGCTTCTAGAACCTTCCGGAAGGGGACCAACGTGGCCCCACCTTCCGGGAGGGGGCATGGGCCTATGAGGGAGTGTCCTGGCCGCATTGGGCCAGGGGCACAAGGCCCCATAGGGCCCAGCCGGCCCAGAAGAGTTTAAACTCGGGATAGGGTTTCTAGAAGGGGGAGAGTCCATGCCCCCCACTCCTTCCTCCCTTGGCCGCCGGCCCAAGGCTTGGAGGAGGGGCTAGGGCTGGCCGCCCCCCCTCTATATAAAGAGGGCTGGGGCGCCCCCTCCCCCCACACACACCTCCCTTCCAAACCCTAGCTGCCCTGCTACCCTTCCTCTCTCCCTCCCGACTGTTTGTAGGCGAAGCCCTGCTGCAGAAATTCTCCACCATATACACCACGCCGTCGTGTTGTAGATCCAATCTATCTCTCCACCCTACTTGCTGGTCCGAGGAAGGAGGAGACGTCGAGGTGCTGCACGTGTGCATCTCACGGAGGCACCGCCACTTGTGGTGCTAGATCGGATCGGATCGCGAGGAGGAGAAGCGAGTACGAATACATCACCCACGTTCCGACGAACGTTCCGCTGTGCGAATCTTCAAGGGTATGAAGATCTAATCCAATCTCTCTCGTTGTTTGCATATCCTAGATTAGATCTTGGCTTTCCCTCTGTTCGCTCTGTAGAAAACTTTGATTTACTATGCCGCGAAACCCTTCACTTTATTCTCCGTGGCTAAAAACAAAGCTCCTGGTCCAGACAAATATACCCATTGAGTTCTATCAACATTGCTGGGACATTGTTAAGAATGATATTATGAGAATCTTTACTGATTTTCATGTTGGTAACCTTGATGTTAAGAGATTGAACTATGGTACTATTACTATGTTGCCTAAAATTTCTGAGGCTAATAAAATTAGTCAGTATAGGCCTATCTGTCTCCTTAGATGCATTTATAAGCTTATTACAAAAACTCTAACAATTAGAGTGAAACCCCTATTGGACAAATTGATTAGTATTAATCAAAATGCTTTTATGAAGCAAAGGAGTATTGTGGATGGGATTATGTCTCTGCATGAAGTTATGCATCATACTCATGCCAAAAAACATGTGGGGATCATTTTGAAACTGGACTTTGAGAAAGCTTTTGACAAAGTAAACTGGGATTTTTTGGTTGATTGTCATGAGGCTATGGGTTTTGGCATCTTTTGGAGAGATATGCTAAAGAAAATCCTCTATAATGGTACAGTTTCTATAAAAATAAATAATACTAATGGCCCCTATATTCAAAGTGTCAAAGGAGTTAGGCAAGGAGATCCTCTGTCCCCTTTCCTGTTTAATTCTGTTGTCCAATGTTTAACCAAGATGGTGCTTGAGGCACAAAAAAATGGGTTGTTATTGGGTCTGGCTCATGATCTTATTAGCAATGGTGTAGCTATTATGCAGTATGCTGATAATACTGTTTTATGTTTATCTCATGACCAGGAGAAAGCTTTAAATTTGAAATTGCTGCTTTATATGTTTGAGCTCATGTCTGGATTGAAAATCAATTACCAAAAGAGTGAAGTGTTCATTATTGGAGGTGATAATGGTATTGCTGAATTTTATTCCGACATGTTTAGATGCAAAGTGGGTCTATTGCCTATGAAATATTTGGGGGTTCCTGTCACCTTTAGAGCTCTAAAAAATTCTGATCTGGATTTTGTTGATGCTAAATTTGTGGTTAAGCTTGATGCTTGGATGGGGGGTGCTGCTTCTTCTGGTGATAGGCTGACTTTGGTGAATGCATGTTTATCTAGCATTCCTTCTTATGTTATGAGCCTTTTTCTTTTGAACAAAACTTTCATTGCTAAGTTGGATAAACATAGATGTAGATTTTTTTGGCATGGGAAAAAAGCTAAGAAAGGCTATTGTATGGTGGCTTGGAAAAGAATTTGTAGATCCAAAAAGAAGGGTGGCCTGGGGGTTAAAAACTTGAGAAGACAGAATATTAGCCTCCTGTGTAAATGGTGGTGGAAACTTGAAAAATGTGATGGCCTATGGCAACAACTAGTTAGGGCTAAGTACCTTAAAAAGCATAGTGTGGTCACTGTGGTAGAAAAAAGTACTGATTCTCCTTGTTGGGAATCTCTTCTAAGAATTAGGAAGAATTATTTAGCTGGAAGAAAAGTTGCATTGGGCAATGGGAATCTAACTAGGCTGTGGGTTGATCCTATTGAAGGAAATTTACCTTTTGCTGAACAATTCCCTAGCTTGTTTGATATATATCATGATCAGAACATTACCATCAAGAAATGTGTTGAGATGGATTTTAGGATTCCTTTTAGGAGATCCCTTAGAGGTGATATATTAACTCAATGGAACCATATTTGTGAGGTTGTTAGATCTTTGCATCTCTCTCCTGTAAATGATAATGTCTATTGGGCTTTGAATGCAAATCGAAAATTCTCCACTAAGTCTATGTATCAGTGGTTGGAGAAGAATCTTGCTGGTTCTAATAATAAATGGATTTGGAAAGCTAAGTTGCCTCTTAAAATCCAAATCTTCATGTGGCAGTTGTGTAGAGATGCTCTCCTCACTAGACAGAATATGAAAATAAGGAAATGGTCTGGGTCTCCTATCTTCTCCTTTTGCAACCAAGTGGAAACTAATGATCATCTGTTCTTCTCTTGTTCTGTTGCTAAAGTGGTTTGGGGGGGGGGGGAGGGGGTAATGGGGATTGCCATGGGGACTAACTTGGTTCCTGATATTTTTTGGCAAACCATGACTTGGTTTCACTCTTTCCTCCCCATCCTGAAAAATTCTATGTGACCCTGATTGCTTCTCTTTGCTGGGCTATTTGGCTCACTCGTAACAAAGTTACCTTCGAAAATCACAAGCTGCATTCCCCTAGTGAAATCTCGTTTTTTGCTGGTTCCTTACTGTTATACTGGGCAGGTTTACAAAAGGAGAATGACAAGGTGACTCTAGCTCAAGGGGCGTTCCAGTTGATGCAAGTGGCGGCAAGGGTGTACTCAAGATCAGCTTCCAGGGCGACTCCTATTCTGATGATCACGGGCCCTTGATGTTACTGTTGCTGATGGAGCTGCTTATCTTGTGCACTTTTGCTTCCTGGAAGAACGATGTTGATTCTGCTATTCTTCATGTGTGATGGATTATCGAACTTCTTTTGTGCTGGATTTTTTGTGGTACCAGGTTTTTGCCCTATGGTGACGTCTCGATGGCGAGCGTTAACAGTAGGTTTCCTGGTATTGCACCAACTCGCTTTCATTTCCCCTACCCATTTCTTTCTTGACTTGTAATAACAGACAATGAACTTGGTTATTTTTGTTTATATAAATGGAAAGGGGTGAAAGCCCGGTTGGAAAATGAAACATTGGAGACTAAACTTTACAAAATAAATTCTAAAAAGACCAAGTTTCCTAGGGTTTACTGTAGCCACGAAAGCTAGCGGTTGTTGCCCAACTCTAGCACCGCCAAGACACATGTTGGAAGTAACGTCGAACCTCCACCGTTGCAAGATTAAAAATCACCATTATAAATAAGACATTGTGAGTCGATGAACATGTTTGCTACACGCAATAAGACACATGTTGATGTCGCCCCCCTCCTGGTGCTATGTTGACCAAGATCCACCGCCTCTCGTCGATGAAGTCAGAGAAAAAAGACGAATCCACCACCTCCGGCCCAATATCCTCGCTCTAGAGAAACAACCTTGCCTCGGCCGTCAGCGCTGTCCGGATAACAACGAACGAACGCCAACGACACACCGAGAAACTGATCTCGCTAAATCGGAAGAACGATAAGAAGACCAAGATGCTGATCTGAAGGATCTATTAGCACATATTCCATCAACTCTGAGGCGTCGCCGATGTGGTAGTCGCTCTCGTGGACGTCGCTCCCGCCATCCCATCAACACCATGCAGCTGACATGACCTAAACCTAACTACTAGACGAAAAAATGAGGTCACCTCCCTCCTACCGCCGTAGCAGCAAGCAAAGGGAGAGGAAACCTTTTCTCCCCTCGCCGACTGAGATCCGAAGAGAGTTTGTTTTTAGATGAGATACGGAGGGAGTTGGTCACCGCCGCCTGTGGTCCGTTGTCAGGGGTACTTGCGCGTGCGGCCTTACACCCTAATCCCAACACCCAGCTCATACACAAAACCTATTGCATGCGTGCCCTTCACGTATACAGCATACTCTATACCATTCCATGTCCTGTTAAAAGGCTTGCCTCCAGGCGCCAACCAATCAGCCCCCGCAAAAAAAATGGCGCCAACCAATCAGCCACCGCACAAAAAGGATCCTTCTTTCACGATCCCCGCTACAAAAACATAATTATCGCGAGGCCCTTTACAGATGTACAGCGCAAGACATCGTACCTTCTCTCAAAAGCTCCGACCTGCTGACAACTCGACATACTCCCTTCTTTTACATTTGGTACAAAGTATTTCGGATAGACGTCTTAAATTTGCCAAAATATAAATGAATCTAGACATTAGAGTACTCCCTCCGGCCCATATTAATTGACTTTGATTTTTCTAAATTTGAATGAATCTAGATACTATTTAGTATATAGGTTTATTCAAATTTTGACAAATCAAAGTCAATTTATATGGATCGAAAGGAGTATATAGATTTATTTAAATTTTGAAAAATATAAAACATCTATTTGGGACGGAGGGAGTAGCTCTTTTCAGATCCTTGGTCTCTCGTTACATCAATTGGCTGGTCTGTTTATTAGGCCCTTTCATGCACTGGCTTCGCCCCCGTGCTGAACCTGTCTCATCGGTTTCTGTAAAGCGCGATGAAATGCGTCGATTGTTTTGTGTTTAGCAATGCGTTCTCTCTCGAGGAAAATGGTGTGTAATGTATTCCATTGCTTGTATGCAAACACGGCCAATCACAACGTATGGTTGACCAGCCTAGTATATTACCCAGCCAATCCTAAACTGACAGTGTTTGCGCTTATACTGGTACTAATACACGATGTAATCATGCAAATCATACTCACAATGCTTTGCATAACTATGTAGGGATAAAATGGAACCAGCGAGCCTTGACCAAGGTCCCCGTATCTTTTTATACTCACCGAGGCAGGCATGCAATGGCGCCACTTTCAGAGCACGAGCACACGACGCCGCGAGGATTTGCAAAGCAAATCCATCCCCGCGTTACACGATTAATTACACCCACGACGCGCTCATCATCTCCAGCTTTTGCCCCCCGTCGTGGGCTCCATTTCGCCGCCCAACTTCCGTACAAATACTCCCCCGGTTTCAGACATCCAACCACCGGCTAGCACGTCTGCACATACAGCTACCGCCAAGGCGCCAGCCCACCACCAGCCCGGCCCCCGCCTCGGCCACCGGCGATCATCATCCACCAATGGACGGCGACACGACGTTCACGAAGCTGTTCGTGGGCGGCCTGGCGTGGCAGACGCAGCGCGACGCGATGCGGCGCTACTTCGAGCAGTTCGGGGACATCGCCGAGGCCGTCGTCATCGCCGACAAGCACACCGGCCGCTCCAGGGGCTACGGATTCGTAAGCTCCCATTCCCGCAGACACACCTGTCGTCGATCGATCACAATGTCCCCTTAGCTCATCTGCTGCCTGTGTCTGTCGGCGTACGTCGTCAGGTGACGTTCAGAGACCCCGAGGCGGCGGCGCGAGCGCTGCAGGACCCGACGCCGGTGATCGACGGGAGGAGGGCCAACTGCAACCTGGCGGCTCTCGGCGCGTCGCAGCGCGCGCATCCTGCTGCTGCCGCGTCAGTGCCATTTGGTACGATCTGTTTCCTTTCAGCCGGTTTTATCCTGGCCGAACTATCGCTGAACCTCTAGAATTGCGATTTTGTTCAGGGATGGTCAGGTCAAGGTCGGCGACAGCGTCCTCTTCGTCCTACCAGGGTTCTGCTGCTCCCGCAATGGCAGCCTCCTACTTCCCCCAGCATGCTCACTACAACTATCCTTACTACTACGGGTAAATTTTGTTTCCATTGCCTCCCATTTTAATCAGGAAGTGAACCCATCTGCCTGTTGTTCTACGTCTGCAGGTATACCGGAGGGTATTCTCCCGAAAACATGTACCAAATGCAAATGGTCAGTACTCTTCTCTAAAGTTCGATATTTGAAGCAAGATATTTGCACTTGCGCGCACATACCTAAATGTCCTGTTTGAGACCCCAAAATGTAAATATGGTTCATTCGGCCCTGTTATTGATGGTACAAAAAAGTTCAAATGTCCTGTTTTTTCTTCGAAAAAGGGAAACCGTGACCTCTGCATCAATTGATGCATATAAGCTTACGGAACAATATTATTTCGAAAAGTTCAAATTAGCTGATGTTTCTTTGGAATTATAGTCCTACATTAACATGAAACCGTTTTCCGTATGAAAAAGCAGCCATTTTAGTTTCAGGGTTGACTGGGTTTTGTTCTGGAAACAATTTTCATTTTTAACTTTCCCCAAGGGACATATTTAGTTCCTAACCTCCAATAAAAATGACATGACTAGTGACGTGGTAGTAGTTTCACACATGTAGCACTCTAGTCAGTACAAGAGTCAAGAAAATGAAATCATTAGAAACACAGAGAGAATAACATGTAAAAGTTCTATAAATAGAAAATTAGACACAAATGAACATCCATTTTTAAATAAAATAGGATTACTTCAAAATAGTTCCTGCGAATGTGGAAAATAACGAAATTCAGAGTCTTAAATTCAGAAAAACCAACCATGTGTTTGAAAGCAACATGAGAACTCGCAAATAATTACATCCAGTTGTAAAATTACACAACTTTTCTCATTCCCCTGCTTATGCGCTTTTAAAGTTTCATGGATATTTTCAATAATCTTATAAAACAAATCATTCCTTTGAAAAAATATTTTTCCTACTATTATTCCCAATAAAAGCATTAGGGTTTTCTCCCATTTTTTATGTAATCATGCTATTTTTCAATTGCAACATGTCCAATAGCAGTGCGATATCGTTGGCCATTCGCTTTGGATCAGGTGGGTATATATGCCCTCCATGAATCCATTACACAAGCCATAGCTCAAGTGAAATTTCGCGGTAATGTACACAAATAGTTATTTTTAGGTACTTTTAGAGGAGACTTGCCTAGACTCCGATGTGTTTTTGAACTTTTCAGATTTTGTAATTGGGAAATACTAGACTATATTTTGATCAAGCGTTTGTTTGCCCATGAGTAGGCTGACATTGGCAAAAAAGATGAACTAAAATTCCTAGGAGGTACTAACATTTTGATCATAACAAATACAATTCAAACACAGACCGACACTAATCTGGAATGGAATTGCTTCATTTCAAATATCTACCACGCGCACAGTTTTTTCTTCACAGTATTGATATGCTGAGAAAATCATGTACCTGTTGCAGAGCTACTATGGTGCACATAGTGCAGCGAGTGTCCAGCAGCAGCAGCAGCAGTCACAACTGCAGACATACTACGCAGCGGCTGGGGCGGAAGGAGCTCAGCAACAAGGCTTTTCACCGTACTATCTCCAGCAGATGCAAGCTGAACAGAGCGCGGCAGCGCATTACTCGCAGATGATGCAGTACGCGGCACACATGCAGCAGGCGGCGCAAGTCACTCGGCTCCATGGCACGGCCGCTCAAGAGAGTGCCACCGATGCAGGTAATAATTGTGTGTGTGTTTCCCCTTAATTACTGGTTCAATCTTGTATCGATTTCAAGAACTCCTCTGTGTCCAGGTACGAGGACTGGAGGAGCTGCGGCAGCCGTTGGGGGATCAGGATCAGGATCAGTCTCTCCTCAAACATCACCTGAAACGGATAGGAGGGCTGAGTCTTGATGTATCCGAGCAAAATTCTCCACGAGTACCACTAACAAAAGTAAAACGAAGTAGTGAAGAAATTTGTATCTGTCAACCACATTCACATTCTTTCCATTCTATTGCCAATAAACTGAACTCATCCAAATTCAGAGAAAAGCTTAGTAGCTCACATTATTATTCCATTGCCTTGCCGAGTATGTACATACAGCACTACATGCTCTGCGCAAGCGCAGAGAGAGGATCGGAGATTCGGAGAAGAACGGCAAACTAGAGCCTACAGAGAGCACTCGCTCGCACGCACGGTCACACCTCGGACACCCTCACGGGGCACAAGTTCGCACATGAACCATCACTGGACGTGCACGTCGATGACCTTGCGCTCCGTCTCCGTCTTGGGCACGGTGACGAGCAGCACGCCGTTCTTGAGCTCGGCGCGCACCTGGCCCTTGTCGCACTCGTCGGGCAGCGCCAGGCGCATGTCGTAGGAGCTCACGCTGCGCTCCTTCCACCACCCGTCGCCCTGGCCTTGGCCTCCCGCGCCGTCGCCCTGTCCCTCGCCGGCCTCCTTCTTGTGCTCGCCGCGGATGACGAGCGTGTCGTCCTCCACCATCACTTTCACCTCCTCCCGCGACAGCCCCGGCATGTCGAACCGCATCTTCACCTCCTTGTCGTCCTCAACGATGTCCCATGGCATGCGAGGCGCCTCGCTCGCCGTCGCCGGCGAGCGGCGTGTCGTGGGGAACCCTACCGCGTCGTCGAACAGCCGGTCCATCGTGTCCAGCATCTGCCGCATGGTTCGCATCGGCGACATCGGGTCCACCAGCCCTGCGCAATTAACCACGCACGATCAGCCTCTGTTTCATCTCCGATCGTACAACAGACAGAGTTGTCTCGTGGAAGGACGTGGCAACTGACGACTTACCGAACGGGGAGACGTCGAATCCGGCGCGGCGCGGGCGGCGTTGGACGGCGTTGCGCTGCTGGTTGTTGCCGCCGTTCTGTCTCACTTGCACGTCGACGGAGTTGTCCCTGTTGTCCTGCGCCGCGGAGGCCACGGAGAGCGGGCGGGTCCTCCCGGCCCCGAGCTGCGCCGGCCTCGCGGCTCTCCAGACGCGGATCGGCATGCGCGCGGCAGGGGAGGAGAGGCGGCTGACGAGTGCGAAGGGGGCGTTCGCTGCAGCCATGGCACCAGATAGGAGTTGTGGAATGTCGATCGAGAAGAGAATCGCGGAGAAGATGTAGGAGAAAGCTAGAGCTCGGAAGGCGCTGTGCTGAAGTACAGTACAATTGTTGTTATCTGGCCTGCTTATCTGGTCGGCGGGAAGCCGGCGTGAGCTGCTCCTTTTTATAGAGCGGCCGGGAGATCATGCCCCGGCGACCGTGGAAGGATGGGGAAAGACGTTGAAGCTTCGGGACAACGCGCCGATCGCTGACTCTGATCTAGAGAGCACCGGCAGAGTCGCGACGACGACGCGGGTGTTCTTCACGCTTGTCCGGTTTTCTCGAACATTCTCGTGCACTTGGCAGATCGGTCTCGCGCCAGCCCAATTTTCAATCTGGACTTAGGCCGTTCCTCTCAGATAGCAAAATGGAGGCCCAATTGTGAATCTGGCCTTAGGGCGTGTTTGCCCACTAGTACGTTTTTTTCCGGCAAATGCTAATTGCCGCTCAATGCGGCGCCTGTTGCTTGCGCCGCGTACCCGTGTGCTTACCGCGTCAGCTCGTGGGATGGCCCACCATGACTGAAGAGGGAAACCGAGAGGAGGAAGACGAAGCACGGCAATAGACCTCGTCGATGATGGGGACGACGCAGCTGGCCGCGGCGCCCCGGTGAAGGTGAGACCAGGACCTCGCCGGAAACGGGAACGATGTGGTGGACCACGGCATCGACAACGGAGGCAAGGAAGAGATCTTAGGGTTGGGGTGGGTTGGGTGCTCGCCGACTTAGGGTTAGGGTTGGGGGATATCGTCAGCGACCAGACTTAGGGCTGAGGGTGCAGGTCAGGGGATTTAGAGGGATAGCCAGTCGACTGGAACCTCGCAGGAGATAGAGACGACGCAGCTAGCCGCGGCGTTGCTGACGAAGGTAAGAAAGAAAAATTAATTAGGGGGTACTTGTCAGCGACCATAGTTAGGTTGAAAGGATACCGAGGAGGAAAAAGAAGCGGGGGATAAGAATAAGACAGGGGTCGTATGGGACGGGCCCACTGGCTAGATCCTTGAAGCGGCATGGGTTCGACACGTAGCTAAAAACGGCCAATATCACCTACCATTTTCCCCACTGGTGAAAGTTGTATATGCTCAAACTGCACGAAAAACTAGGTATGTTGCCTGCAAAACACTGTTATTAAGATCGACAGAAGATGATACACATCGTTTGATAGGTTGTATTTGACTTTAGAAAAAGAGAACACTCTGTTTGGTTGCACTCAAAGCGTGTTGTGTGATCCTCTTTGTCAGGTGGTGAGGTGAGCTAGCTATATTATGCATAAGTAAGTATATACATATAGGACAAACATATTCAACTAGACTGCAATGTATAGCAGCAGCAGAGAATATTATAGTAAGTTAAAACCCAACACCACGGTACAAATAAGTTCACAACAACCCATACTTAGTAAAAGACACAAATAACTATCATAACCAGCTCACCAAAGCACTTCACTCGTCTTTCATAGCATGAGCTGGATCATGCTCAGGGAAATTTTTGACCATTTTAGTCATGGAGTAATCGAAGATGATGACCTTGTAGATGTCGCCATTTAAGGATTTTGAAGGTTAGAAAATAGCTAATCTTGATCTGGTGGGAAATCACCTTGGTCAAGGAAACCTTATCGTTGAGATCCTTAAGTTTTGCCATTCAGCTACATTTAGTGTTGGTTTTCAAAATAATCGTCCTTGGGACAGTGCTAAGGAAGGGACGTAAGCCATCATGAATTGGCAGCAGATCCAACAAAGGTGACATGATCACCTTAGCAAAATGGTTTAAACCAGGTTGGTCATGGATGTGTCCAAACTTAGCCGGCCAACCCCTCGCCCTCTTGGCGGCGCTATCTTTGCCAATATCCTTCAATCAAGCTTTGCAAGGTTGGGGAGAGCACCTCCCATCACCGGCTTGGAGCACAAATAAAACTAACAACACATATGTCCTCATATACAAAAGAAACAACACATATGTCCTTATATATAACAACACAAATACAAAGGAATTCTCCACTATATCAAGACAAATGCACAAGCAATGTGTTTGCACAAGATAGATCATGTAGAGAAACCCTAAGCACTAGATTGTACCACATTTAATCACCGACCGATGCAGTCAAAACAAAACACAAGAGCATATGACATGTTCTGAATAGAATACAATGCAAGAGAACGTTCTTAAGAATAGCTAGCACGCATAATTGATAGGGCTGGTGTGACTGAAATCTAGAGGATATGCACAAGTAATTTAGTTCTGCATATCTTCGGATACTAACTACACCAGCTCAGTGGTCACACAATGTGTTATAGTTCCATCATTATCTGGGTGTCATAATATGAAGGCGCCTCATAAACATCATTCGAGAGAGTACCATGGATCATACCAAAGTACCAAACAATATTTTAAGTGCATCCATAGTCCTAGGTAATAAAGAGCATCCTTGAACTTATGCTAGCACACATAGAACCGAGAGATAAATCTGTGCTACCAAGTACAACTACAATGCACACATTTGCATCCATAATCCAAGATTGGCACAAAATGACCAAGGATATGGTATTACCAAGAACAATGCACACCAATATGTCTTATGGACGATTCAAGGTTCATCTTATATCAATTTCAAAAAATCCTGCAATGACCTGACTTCAAAAAAATGATGGAACCAACTTTCATCTCCCTATCTACTCTCGTTCCCACTTCTCTATCCTCAGAGTTCTCTCAGTTCCGGCCGGCCGGCCCCTATCCCCCTTTTCATCGGCGGTGGCCGGCATTGATATTGGGTGAGGGACCCTCCACATGTACAATAGTAGTTAGGTTAGTTGATATGTCCAAAACGTATCTACTTTCCTAAACACTTCTGCTATTGTTTCTCCTCTAAACTTGTGTGATTTGGATACAACTAACACGGACTGACGCTGTTTTCAGCAGAATTACCTTGGTGTCTAGTTTTTGTGCAGAAAATCAATTATCAGGAAAAATCTGGGAAAATATGCTAAAAATCCTATTTCACCAGAAGACACACGGAGCCAGAATACGAGACGGAGTGGATGCCTGGGGGCCCACACCCCTGCCAGGCGCGAGTGGGCCTAGCCCGCGCCTAGGGGGTGCGGCCACCCCAGGCACCCCCTCGGCCTTCCTCTGCGCCTATAAGTTACCCCTTGACCTAAAAACCGAGGGGGGTTCGACGTTTTTGTTGGAGATATGCCCTAGAGGCAATAATAAAAGTGGTTATTATTATATCTTTGTGTTTATGATAAATGTTTACATTCATGCTATAATAGTATTAACCGGAAACATTAATACTTATGTGCTTTGTAAACTAAATTAGAGTCCCTGGTAAAGCCTCTTTGTAAATACTAGCTTGTTTGGTTAATAGATGATCGTGGTTTCCTGATCATGAACATTGAGATGTTATTAACAACAAGATCATATCATTAGGAGAATGGTGTGATGAACATACTCCTATAGATAAGCATAGCATTAAGATAAAGTCATTTTAATAGTTCATTTGCTATAAGCTTTCTGATACATAGTAACCTAATTCCTTCGACCATGAGATCATGCTAATCACCATCACCGGAAGGATGCTTTGATGACATCAAACACCACACCGTAACTGGGTGGCTATAAAGGTGGCATTGACTGTTCGGAAAGTATGTGTTGAGGCACATGGATCAAGAGTGGTATTTGTCCATCCATATGACGGATAGATATTCTCTGGGCCCTCTCGGTGGAATGTCATCCAATTAGCTTGCAAGCATGTGACTGGCTCACAAGGGATCACATATCACGGAAACGAGAAAAGAGTACTTATCGGTAACGAGGTTGAACTAGGTATGCAGAGATACCGACGATCAAACCTCGGATAATTAAACTATCGTGAGACAAAGGGAAATTGGTATCGTATGTAAGTGGTTCATTCGATCACAAAGTAATCATAGAAATATGTGGGAGCCATATGAATTTCCAGATTCCTCTATTTGTTATTGATCGGAGAAGTGTCTCAGTCATGTCCGCATAATTCACGAACCGTAGGGAGACACACTTAAGGATTCAATGTTGTTTAGTAGATATGGAATGTAAGTAGGGACACCGAATGTTGTTCGGAGTCTCGGATGGGATCTAGGATATCACGAGGAGATCTGGAATGGTCCGGAGAATAAGATTCATATAAGGAAAGTCTGATTCCGGAGTTCGGGAATGATTTCGATGTTTTCATCGTAGAGGTTCTAGAAGGGTGTAGAAGGTTAACCGGATCAGAAGGGGATTGGTTTATAAATGTGTCATGGGTAAGTGGAATGATTGGATCATGTCCTATGTCACTTGGTTGGGCGTTGGCAAGAGAGAAATAAAGATCTAAATTGAAAGTCAAAAGGGAGATTTGAAAAGTCAAACTAGAACAATAGTTTCCTAGTGGAAGAAGGAAAGAGTCCTTCCTTCTCTCCAACTTGGGTTTGGGGAAGGATTCAAACTCCCCTCTCCCAAGCTTCCCCCTCTCATAAATAGAGGGGAGGGGCTGCCCCAAAGCACCACAACCATCCCTCCCCACCTTGAGCTGCCGCCGCTCGCCGCCGCCTTGCGCCGCCGCCGGCCCGTCGTCGTCTCCCTAAAGGCCGCCGACTCATCGTCCTCCTCTCTGGCCTTCTAAACCTAGATCACCAGAAACCATAGATCCACCATAACTCGCATCGGCTTAGGCGAAGCCCTGCGGGATCTTCCCTCTACTTCTGACACCACGCCGTCGTGCTGCCGGAATCGCGAGGGGAGAACTACAACCTCCGCTGCCTGCTGGAACAAGGGAGAGGAAGGTCTTTATCAAGTACCAAACGTGTGACCGACTGCGGAATCTCTGTCGGAACACAGCGTCGGAAGGATCGTCTACGCGATCTTGAGATTGGCAAGTGTACGACTACATCACCCACGAGAATCTGCTCTCGTTAACCACTTTGGAATATTTGAGGGTGAGTAATCTAATCGACTCGTTGCTACAATCTAGTAGATAGCTCTTGGCTTGTTTGTGTGCATGCGGTAGAATTTTTTTGTTTTCCATGCTACGAACCCCTACAGTGGTATCAGAGCCGTGTCTATATGTAGATCTGTTGCATGAGTAGAACACAATGGTCATTGTGGGCGTTGATGCTTTTGTTGTCGATTGCTTCTTGTGTACTTTGTATCTTGCGGGATGGTGGGATGAGGCGGTCCGGGCTAACCTTACATGACATCGTTCATGAGAATTGCTCCACGCTTGACATGCAACTTGTATTGCATCAGTGGCTTTGCGGGTGCCTGTTTCTCCCAACATAGTTAAGATTCAATTTACAACGGGTGATTTACAATACTAGTATCAATGTTGTGGTTCTTGTTCGTAAGTTAGAATGACACTTATTGAAATCCCCAAACCACGTAAAACATGCAAAGAAAATTAGAGGCGTCTAACTTTGTTTTGCAGGGGTGTGATGTGATGTGATATGGCCATGATTGTGATTATGTATGATGTATGCAATGTTCCTTATTGTAAGTCGGCAACCGGCAGGAGCCATATGGTTGTCTTTTAATTTTGTTAAGACCTGCGTGTCTATTATTCAAAGTAGTTGTAATAGTTGATGCTGGTGGACGATAACCATGGAGCGACGCCATTGACCTTGACGCAATGCCGGTGATGATGGAGCTCATGCTCGTGCTTGAAGATGGAGATCGGAAGCACAAGAAGAAATTCCATATCATATCATATATTATGAATTGCAAGTGATGTTAATCCTTTTATGCATCTTGTATTGCTTAGTTCGCGACGGTAGCATTATAAGATGATCCCTCTCACAAAACTTCAAGTTATAAAGTGTTCATCCTTAGTAGGCATCGTTGCTAAAGCTCGTTGTTTCGAAGCACCACGTGATGATTGGGTGTGTTAGATTCTGCAAGTGTATACAAGGGAGCAAGCCAGATTTGCTCATGCAGAAGCTAAGGTTTGATATTGACGAGCCTAGCATGTACAGACATGGTCTCGGAACACGGATCACCGAAAGGTAAAGCATGAGTCATATAGTAGATATGATGAACATGTTGATTGTTCGCCATTGAAGCTACATCAACTCTCGTGATGATCGGTTTTGATGTGGTGGATTTGGTTAGTGTGATAACTAAAACAATGTGAGGGATATTGTTTTGAGTGGGAGTTCACCTAGATTAATTTAACTATTAATAAGAACTCAATTTGTCATAAACTTAGTCTAAACTATTGCAAATATGTTATAGATCAATGGCAGCCCCTACCATCAATTTTAACGCGTTCCTAGAGAAAGAAAAGTTGAAAAACAATGGAAGCAACTTCGCGGATTGGCTCCACAATTTGAGGATTGTCCTGAATGCTGGTAATTTGACGTATGTGCTGGATGCACCGTTGGGTGACCCACCTGCAGTTGATGCTACCGATGAGGTGAAAAATGTTTTCCTCACTCGGAAGAATCAGTACTCCACAGTTCAGTGTGCTATCTTGTATGGTTTGGAATCGGAGCTTCAGAAAAGGTTTGAGAACCATGACCCACATGATATTGTCCATGAACTTAAAATGATTTTTGAGGCTCACGTGGCAGTTGAGAGTTATGAGTCTTCTAAAAAGTTCTTTAACTGCAAGATGGAAGAGGGCAGCTCCGTCGGTGAGCAAGTGCTTAAGATGTCTAGGCACGCAAGCAAGCTTCAAAGCTTGGGTATAGTGATTCCTAATGCTTTGGGGATTCACCGTGTCCTCCAATCACTACCACTAAGTTACAAGAACTTTGTGATGAACTACAATATGCAAAACATGGACAAGTTGTTGCCCGAACTCTTCTCCATGTTAAAGTCTGCGGAAGTGGAGATCAAGAAAGACAACCAAGTGTTGTTGGTCAATAAGACCACCAAATTCAAGAAGCAAGGCAAGTCTAAGAAAAAGGGAAACTTCAAGAAGGGCGGTAAGAAAGTTACCGCGCCGACGAAGAAGACCAAGGCTGGGCCTAAGGCTGATACTGAGTGCTTTTACTGCAAGGGATGAGGTCACTGGAAGCGGAATTTCCCTAAGTACTTGGCGGATTTGAAGAACAACAACATCAAGAGAAAGGTATATTCGATATACATGTTATTGATGTGTATCTCACTAGTACTCGTAGTAGTGCCTAGGTATTTGATACTGGTTCGGTTGCTCATATTTGTAACTCAAAATAGGTGCTGCAGATTAGATGGAAACTAGCGAAGAACAAGGTGACGATGCGTGTTGGAAACGAATCAAAGGTTGATGTGATCGCGGTCGGCACGCTACCTCTTCATCTACCATCGGGATTAGTTTTATACTTAAATAATTGATATTTGGTGCCTGCGTTGAGCATGAACATTATATCCGGATCATGTTTATTGCGAGACGGTTACTTGTTTAAATCCAAGAATAATGGTTGTTCGATTTATATGAGTAATATATTTTATGCACATGCACCTTTGATAGATGGTCTATTCTTGTTGAATCTCGATTGTAGTAATACACATATTAACAACATTGAAGTTGAACGTTTGAAATTGAGCGATAACTCAACCTATATGTGGCACTGTCGTCTTGGTCAAATTGGAGTGAAGCGTATGAAGAAACTCCATTACGATGGACTTCTTGAATCACTTGATTTCAAATCACTTGAAAGATGCGAAGCATGTATGATGGGTACAATGACCAAGACTCCATTTTCTGGTATGATGGAGCGAGCTACGAACTTATTGGAAATCATACATACGGATGTGTGTGGCCCAATGAGTGTAGCATCACGCGGTGGTTATCATTATGTTCTTACCTTCACGGATGACTTGAGTAGATATGGGTATATCTATTTCATGAAACATAAGTCCGAAACTTTTGAGAAGTTTCAGGAATTTCAAAGTGAGGTATAGAATCAACGTAACAAGAAGATTAAATTTCTATGATCTGATCGTGGAGGTGAATATCTAAGTTATGAGTTTGACGAGCATTTGAAGAAATGCGGAATACTTTCACAATTGACACCGCCGGGAACACCACAACGTAATGGTGTATCCGAACGTCGTTATCGAACTCTCTTAGATATGGTTTGTTCTATGATGTCACTTACAGATTTACCGCTATCGTTTTGGGGTTATGCATTAGAAACAGCCGCATTCACTTTAAATAGGGCACCATCTAAATCCGTTGAAATGACACCGTATGAATTATGGTTTGGGAAGAAACCTAATTTGTCGTTCCTTAAAGTTTGGGGTTGCAAATCTTATGTAAAGAAGTTACAGCCAGACAAGCTTGAACCCAAAGTGGAAAAATGTGTCTTCATAGGATAACCGAAGGAAACTATTGGGTATACCTTCTATCATAGATACGAGGGCAAAATCTTCGTTGCCAAGAATGGATCCTTTCTACAGAAGGAGTTTCTCTCGAAAGAAGTGACTGGAAGGAAAGTAGAAATCGACGAGGTTGTTGAACCTTCTCTCGAACTTGCGAGTAGCGCAACACTGAAAGTAGTTCCTGTGGCGCCTACACCAATAAGAGAGGAAGCTAATGATATTGATCATGAAACTTCAGTTGAAGTTACTACAGAACCTCGCAGGTCAACAAGAACTCGTACCACTCCTGATTGGTATGATCCCGTTATGAGTGTCATGTTGGTGGACAACACCGATGACCCTGCGACATATGAGGAAGCGATGATGAGCCTAGATTCCAATAAATGGCAAGAAGCCATGAAATCCGAGATTGGATCCATGTACGAAAACCAAGTATGGACTTTGGTGGACTTACCGGATGGCCGGAAGGCAGTTGAGAACAAATGCATTTTCAAGAAGAAAACAGATGTTGATGGTAATGTTACTGTCTATAAAGCTTGACTTGTCGCAAAAGGGTTTCGACAGATTCAAGGAATTGACTACAATGAGACTTTCTCACCGGTAGCGAAGCTAAAGTCTGTGAGGATTATGTTAGCAATCGCTGCATATTATGATTATGAGATATGGCAGATGGATATCAAAATGGCGTTCCTTAATGGAGATATTGATGAAGAGTTGTATATGGTACAACCCAAACGTTTTGTTGATTCTAAAGATGCTAACAATGTATGCAAACTTTAATGGTCCATTTATGGATTGAAGCAAGCATCCCGGAGTTGGAATCAACGTTTTGATAAGGTGATCAAAAGTTTTGGTTTTATACAAACTTATGGATAAGTTTGTATTTACAAGAAAGTGAGTGGGATCTCTGTAGCATTCCTAATACTATATGTAGATGACATATTGTTGATTGGGAATGATGTAGACCTTCTTAATAGTGTCAAGAATTATTTGAATAATAGTTTTTCAATGAAAGATCTTAGCGAAGCAGCTTACATATTAGGCATAAAGATTTATAGAGATAGATCGAGACACCTAATATCATTGTCAAAGAGTATATATTTGGACAAAGTTCTAAAGAGGTTTGGAATGGAAGATAGCAAGAAAGGGTTCTTGCCCATGTTGCCCAACACGACCTTGAGTAAAACTCAAAGTCCTGCAACGACAGAAGATAGAGAAAAGATGAGTAAGACTCCCTATGTCTCAGCCATAGGATCTCTTATGTATGCCATGCTATGTACTAGACCCGACATTTCATATGTTGTTAGTTTGACTAGCAGATATCAAAGTGATCCAGGAATGGATCATTGGACAGCGGTCAAAAACATCCTTAAGTACTTGAGAAGAACTAAGGATATGGTTCTTTTTTATGGAGGTGATGAACAACTCGTTGTTAATGGTTACACCGATGCTAGTTGGAACACCGATCCGAATGATTCTAAATCTCAATCTGGATACGTCTTTACTTTGAATGGTGCAGCAGTTAGCTGGAGGAGTGCAAAACAAAGCGTTGTGGCGAGATCTTCAACTGAATCGGAATAAATAGCTGCTTCGGAGGCTTCACAAGAGGCAATATGGATGAAGGAGTTCATTACAGAGCTCGGTGTGGTTCCAAGTGCGTTGGACCCAATGTCTATCTACTATGATAACATGGGCGCCATAGCCAATGCGCAAGAACCAAGGTCACACAAGAAGCTGAAGCATATCAAGCTACGTTTTCACGCTATTCGAGAGCATGTCCAAGATGGTGACATAAAGATTTGCAAAGTACATACAGATCTGAATGTGGCGGATCCGTTGACTAAACCTCTCCCGATGGCAAAGCATGACTAGCACGAGACCGCCATGGGTGTTCGGTATATTACCATGTAATCTAGATTAGTTGACTCTAGTGCAAGTGGGAGACTGTTGGAGATATGCCCTAGAGGCAATAATAAAAGTGGTTATTATTATATCTTTGTGTTTATGATAAATGTTTACATTCATGCTATAATAGTATTAACCAGAAAAATTAATACTTGTGTGATTTGTAAACTAAATTAGGGTCCCTGGTAAAGCCTCTTTGTAAATACTAGCTTGTTTGGTTAATAGATGATCGTGGTTTCCCGATCATGAACATTGAGATGTTATTAACAACAAGATCATATCATTAGGAGAATGGTGTGATGAACATACTCCTATAGATAAGCATAGCATTAAGATAAAGTCATTTCAATAGTTCATTTGCTATAAGCTTTCTGATACATAGTAACCTAATTCCTTCGACCATGAGATCATGCTAATCACCATCACCGGAAGGAT
This sequence comes from Avena sativa, assembly GCA_916181665.1. Taxonomy (NCBI): domain Eukaryota; kingdom Viridiplantae; phylum Streptophyta; class Magnoliopsida; order Poales; family Poaceae; genus Avena; species Avena sativa. Next base: position 430,007,575 of record OV702293.1, read on the forward strand.
GCTTTGATGACATCAAACACCACACCGTAACTGGGTGGCTATAAAGGTGGCATGGAGTGTTCGGAAAGTATGTGTTGAGGCACATGGATCAAGAGTGGGATTTATCCATCCATATGACGGATATATATTCTCTGGGCCCTCTCGGTGGAATGACATCCAATTAGCTTGCAAGCATGTGACTGGCTAAGAAGGGATCACATATCACGGGAACAAGAAAAGAGTACTTATTGGTAACGAGGTTGAACTAGGTATGCAGAGATACCGACAATCAAACCTCGGATAAGTAAACTATCGCGAGACAAAGGGAAATTGGTATCGTATGTAAGTCGTTCATTCGATCGCAAAGTAATCATAGAAATATGTGTGAGCCATATGAATTTCCAGATTCCTCTATTGGTTATTGAAAGGATACGGATGTCGCCTAGAGGGGGGGTGAATAGGCGATTAAAACTTTTCCTAGAGTGGATCAACAAAGGCGGAATAAAACTAGTGTTTACTTTGTTAAGCACAACCTAGAACAACTAAGGTTCACCTATGTGCACCAACAACTTATGCTAAGCAATACAAGCAACAAAGTGATAGCAAGATATATATTACTTCAAGCACGAAGGCTATCACAATGTAAAGGGCATAAGTAAAGAGCTCGGGTATAGAGATAACCGAGGCACGCGGGGACACCGATATTTTACCGAGTTCCTCCCAACATGGAGTACGTCTCGTTTGGAGAGAGAGTGGTATCAAACCACCAACGCCACAAAAGGCCTCCCTTATTCTCCGGTGAATCTCACTCCAACGGGATCGATCCACGCTTCCACTATCGGTGCACTTGTCGGTGGCAACTGAAACCTCTCACAAGGTTGGGGCACTTCTCCACAACTTAATTGGAGGCTCCCTACAAATGCCACAAAAGGCCTCAACAAATGCCACCAAGGCCACAATGCCACCAAGGCCACAAAACCGTCTAGGGTTCCAAGAACCCAAGAGGGACAAGCTCCAATGAGCAACTCAAACCAAATCCTCCGAGGAGAACTCAAACCGATGCACCAAATGCAAATGGCAAGAACACCACAAAGGTGTTCAAATCCTTCTCTCCCAAATTCCACCAAAGCTACAAAAGCTTATGGGGGAATAAGAGAGGAAGAACAATGGAGGAAATCCACAAAAGACTCCAAGATCTAGATCCCAATATGTTCCCCTCACTTAGAGGAGAGATTGATTGGTGGGATTGTAGATCTAGATCTCCTCTTTCAAATCCCTCAAGAATATGCAAGAATCATCGGAGGGATTGAGAGAAAGCAAGCTCAAGAAGGTCAACAATGGAGGGGAAAACTTGCAAGAATGGTTCAGGAACCATTGGGGAAGAAGGCCCCTTATATAGGTGCCTCCAAAATCCAACCGTTGCAGCCAAAAAACGCGATTCCCGGTACTACCGGACTTTTTCCCGATACTACCGGACTTTCCCGGCACTACCGGACATTTCCTAGGGTTCCTGGGGATCCAAACGCATTTTTTCTCTGCGCTCCACGGTACCAAAATGCGGTACTACCGGACCCCGGTACTACCGGATCCTGGTCCGGTACTACCGGTCATCACAGAACGAAAACAACCATAACTTTTGCATCCGGACTCTGATTTCGATGATCTTGGGCTCGTTTCAAAGAGGACAACAACCTCTACAAGATCATGCAAAGAAACATCATAGTCCAGCAAGGGAGTATAGATCCAAATAACGAAGTAAAAAACCTTCTGCCGTGCTAGGTACTAAAATGCGGTACTACCGCTTTTTGGTACCTAGCCTGATAGTGGATTTTGGCAACTTTCCAAAACCTTCTACCTCTCTAGGTACTAAAATGCGGTAAGACCAAATAATAACCAAATACGATGATGCAAGTATGCAAAGGTTTGATCTCTCTCCGAATGATGTGACCGAGTTACTCATTCGAGAGCCCCTCTTGATAGTACGGTTATCTATCCTAAACCCGGTCTTCCACTAACAATATAAGACCGGCAAAAGGGAAAACCTATCAAGATTATACCTTTGCCTTGAGCATTCCACTTGAGCTCGATGTAGACGATCTTTACCTTCTCAAGATGGAACGCCTTTCTTGATTCCTCATCATCGATCCATGATCACCGAGGATGGCAAGCATCAAACATGAGATCTTCTAAAGATTGCGCATTTTGAGCTTGCACAACATATCTTCTTCTCATTTCATCGACCTTGAAGCTGACACAAGCTCCAACCGATGCCAATGGACAATTCCTACAAGTATAACTTAATACACACATTAGTCCATAAAGATTGTCAATAATTACCAAAAACACACATGGGGACCCACATGTTCTTTCAGTTATTGATCGGAGAAGTGTCTCGGTCATGTCCGCATAATTCACGAACCGTAGGGAGACACACTTAAGGATTCGATGTTGTTTAGTAGATATGGAATGTAAGTAGGGAGACCGAATGTTGTTCAGAGTCTCGGATGGGATCTGGGATATCATGAGGAGATCCGGAGAATAAGATTCATATAAGGAAAGTCCGATTCCGGAGTTCGGGAATGATTTCGATGTTTTCATCGAAGAGGTTCTAGAAGGGTCTAGAAGGTTCACCGGACCACAAGGGGATTGGTTCATGAATGTGTCATGGGTAAGTGGAATGGTTGGATCATGTCCTAGGTCACTTGGTTGGGCGTTGGCGAGAGAGAAATAAAGCTCTAAATTGAAAGTCAAATGGGAGGTTTGAAAAGTCAAACTGGAACAATAGTTTCCTAGTGGAAGAAGGAAAGAGTCCTTACTTCTCTCCAACTTGGGTTTGGGGAAGGATTCAAACTCCCCTCTCCCAAGCTGCTCTCCCTCTCATAAATAGAGGGGAGGGGCTGCCCCAAAGCACCACTACCAACCCTCCCTACCTTGAGCCGCCGCCGCCTTGCACCGCCGCCGGCCCGTCGCCGTCGCCCTAGCCGCCACCGACTAATTATCCTCCTCTCCGGCCTTCTAAACCTAGATCGCCGGAAACCCTAGATCCACCATAACTCGCACCGGCTTAGGCGAAGCCCTGCGGGATCTTCCCTCTACTTCCGACACCACGTCGTCGTGCTCCCGGAATCGCGAGGGGAGAACTACAACCTCCGCTGTCTGCTGGAACAAGGGAGAGGAAGGTCTTCATCGAGTACCGAACGTGTGACCGACCGCGGAAGCACTACCGGAACGCAGCACCGGAAGGATCGTCTACGCAATCTTGAGATCGGCAAGTGTACGTCTACATCACCCACGAGAATATTCTCTCGTTAACCGCTTTGGAATCTTCGAGGGTGAGTACTCTAATCGACTTGTTGCTACAATCTAGTAAATAGATCTTTGCTTGTTTGTGTGCATGCGATAGATTTTTTTTGTTTTTCATGCTACGAACCCCTACAGTTTTTCCAGAAAGAGTTCCGCTGCGTCGCCACCACCAGAAACCAAGATTCGGATCCAGAAACTCCGTTCTGGCACCTTGCCGGGACGGAGAATTTGGAGAGGATCATCACCATCGTCATCACCAACGCCTCTCCATCAACCATCCATGTTTCTCTCATCCATGAGTGAGTAATACCCCGTAGTAGCCTATGGGGATGGTAGGGATTGGATGAGTTCTATCATGTAATCGAATAAGATTGTTAGGGCATAGTGCCTAGTATCTCTATTAGTGCTATTTGACTTTGTTGCAACTTGTTGTGCTTAATGCTTGTCACTAGGGCCCGAGTACCATGATCTCAGATCTGAACTTATTATTGAATCATTATGATAGTATTCTTTGTGATCTTATCCGCAAGTTGTGTACACATATCATTGTCCGGATCCAAAGGCCCTGAAGTGACAGAAATTGGGACAACCGGAGGGGATGGATGTGGCATGAGGATCAAATGTGTTCACGGAGTGTTAATTCTTTGCTCCGGTGCTCTATTAAAAGGAGCACCTTAATTGCCAGTAGTTCCCTAGAGGCCCCGCTGCCACTGTTGGGGGGTGACCCCGGATAGGGCAAGGACGGGGAAAGACGAAAGGAAGCCCCCATCAGGTTTCCGAGTTACAGTCTAAATCAGTCGAATCCTGTAAAGGTCGGCCGAGGTAAGCAAGAGCAGGACCCTTATGAGAAAAGCAAGGCGTTACCCGGCCGACATGCTGTGTAAGTCGGCCGGGTCAGCCCGAATAATCTGAATGCAGGTGAAGGTCAAGCTGAGTTAAGCGAGGCAGGGCCGAATGATATGAAGCTTGCAGGAGAAGGAGATGCCTATAGTCAAACCCTAGTCACGGGCTAGGAATAATCAGAGCAGAGCCAAGCACAAAGGACAAGGCGCAGAGCGACAGAAGGGCAGAAGGAGGTCACGGAGGTGACAGTCCTGAAGCCCGAGGCGTGCAGGCGGGGTCCTCTGGAACCTTGCCGTCATTAGAAGGGAGACACGGAAAGGAGGCCGCCGAGTTACTATATTGGGAATATGCTTGCCACGTCAGCCCTAGAGGAGCCCAGGGCTCCCCTTTATAAGGAGAGGCTTGGACTCTGAGAAGGGCATCGACTCATTTGGTACCGTTAGGCTGGTAAAGTTCTTCCTCTCCACTTGTATACAGCTCAAGGAGCACTTGTAGCCCAAGAAAGGAGAAATAAAGATCTTTACGTTAGTCTTCTGTGTGTAGAATCAACTACATCTTCCCTCCCTAGATCCCTCTAGCATCCATTGGACCCATACTTTAGCCTACCCATGGCATCTGCCGTGCCACCACCATGACAGTTGGCGCCCACCGTGGGGCCAGCAGCGGTGCTAGCTGGAGTCATGATCCGGACGGGAAACTTCATCCACACTGGCGAGCGCATTGTCTCTGGCTTAGTCCGGAGATTTGATCTCTGTGACTACGTCAGCGACAACGCAGGAAGCTTCAAGGGAAAAACTCCGCCGTGCAACGGCGTCTTCATCAACTTGGGCATGCACCAGATCTATGTCGGCGTCGACACCACCGGCGTTTATCCTCACCAAGTTGTTGTTGCAGGAGAGACTCCCCTTAGCGCCGCAAACGGTCCGCGCGGAATGCGCCCCGTCAGCAGTGTCAAGGTGATGGTCGCAGTCGGGGTGCAGGTGGGAACAACAGGCGCCGGATCAAGCAAAGATCCGACGACGGGTGTGCAGGTGGCCACCAAGCAGGCAGCTCCACAGCCCACCGAGGTAATTCCTTCAGCGGCAAACCCAGCCGAGGTGTAGGATACGACCCCAAAGGCACCAAGGGTAAGAGGGCCACCTCTGGAAACACCAGAAAACATTCTTCAGGCAACTATAGATAATCTGAATACACCAGTAGCGTCGATACTTGATCCGGCTAATGCTCAGGCAGAGTTAGAAGAGACCAGGCAAAAAGTGCTAGTAGAGGCAAAAAAGGTGTCAGCATTGCGGGAGTCCTTAAACAGGACCCTGCGAGAATATGCTAGGGCAAACAAGCTTGACGTCGCCCCGAGCGGGTTGACGAGTTAAGATTAAGAGGGAAGAACCTCATAGATGATATCAACAAAGAGAATGATGCTCATAAGGCAGAATCAATTGATCTAGGCTTGCCGAGGTACAGTACCCCGACAAAGAACCTGAGGGCGGCAAATGCCGCTGCGCTAGAGTTAGAAGGATTGACTGGCGAAGCCCAGCAAAAACAGCAAGAAAGAGTGAATAAGCTAGTGCGCATTGCAAACCAACAGAATGAAGAAATGCTCAGGGCAGACCCAGCAAGGCCTGGTGCCTCGCGAATGGTTCATTCGGCTGGTGCAGCACCTGCCTTATCTGTGGCAGCAGCATCCTCGCCCGGAAACAATGCACGGAAAGACAGAGCGGTAACTTCGGGAAAAATAAATAAGCAAATAGTTCCATATGATCCGGCGATAGCCGGAAAAGCAAATGAAAATAGAGGCAATGGAAGCCGAGGTAACAGTGGCGAGAGAAACCCCGGCCGTGCCGAGAAAGGCAACGGAAGCCGAGGTAATGGAGATCTCGGAAGAGGAAATCACGAGAATAATATCCCGGCTGAAGGAAGGAGAGAACCGCCACCCAATCCACAACCGAGATATGAACCTCGACAGGAAAGAGAAGTGAGACCAGCTCGCCACAATCAGGTGAATGAGAGGTATAATGATGGTTATTCCGAGATGGAATATGCGGTTCATGGTGGAAATAACCACTATGGAATGCATGAGAGGATTCTGTACAGAGATTTGTCGTCAAGTGATGCGAGAGTAAAGCTGGACCGGCTATACCGGTCCGAGTTGTTAGAAGAACAAGGTCCACCAGGCCCGGCATGCTTTGGACCTCGGATCATGGGCGAGCCGCCAGTGCCGAACTTTCAGCTGGCAAGAGGCACAAAAACATATAATGGGAGCACCAAACCGCAGGATTGGTTGATTGATTATGCCACTGCTGCAAAAATAGCTGGCGGAAACTTGCGATGGGCAGTACGATATGTCCCGCAAATGTTGGAAGGACCAGCTAGGGTATGGCTGAATAACCTGCCAACATGCAGTATCAACTGTTGGTTGGATTTTGAAGAAATGTTCGTTAGCAACTTCACCAGTACTTACAAAAGGCCAAACAGGCCGCAACAGCTAGCCATGTGCAAGCAAAGGCCGAATGAGACAGACAGAGAATTCTTGACTCGGTGGTGTAATCTGAGGAATTCATGCGAGGGGGTTATAGAATCACATGCGATAGCTTGGTTCTCTCAAGGATGCCGCTATGGCAGCGTACTATGGCAGAGATTGCAAAGAGATATGCCAACCACTTTGGCAGAAACCATCAGGGTAGCGGATTCCTATGCATTGGGAGATCCGACACAACCAGAATTAATGTCAGCAGATCATCGGGAACTTCAAGATCAATATGCAAGAGATGCGGCCGGGTCATCAAGGCGCAATGAGTTCAGAGGGAGAAGAAGAGAAGAAAGACCGGATTATAGATATGGCTCAAATCAGGTGGCAGCGGTAGTGCAAGATCAGCCGAGTCACAGAAACAATCAGAGGAAAAAGAATGGTCCTCAGCAATGGACACCAAGGAATGAAGGGAAAAGACAGTGGACACCAGAACAGAAGAAGCAATGGCAGGAAAGGCCGAAGTACACGTTTGAGTCTATGTTAGATCAACCGTGTAAATTTCACACTTCAAACCCGGCCAAGCCGGCCAATCATACGACTCGGCAGTGTGCCTGGATGAAAAATGCAATGGGTAATCTGACAGGCATGCAATCAACATCCCACCAGGCACATCAGCAGCATCTGCCACAGTTGACTGGAGCAAATGCACAACAACTAATGTTACCACCTCCTCCCCCGAGGTATGATAACTCGGACCGGAGGGATGCAGTGCATCAAGTGATAAATCAGGGTCCGGATGGAAGGACGAACCCAGGAAATAGTGGACGCAATGATTACAGGGAACATCATCAATCATATTATGTGTTCACAACAGAACAGCAAGACAGGCAAAGTGTACAGTGCCGGCATATGGAAGTAAATGCAGTTATGCCGGCAGTACCAAGATATGTGCCTTGGTCAGATCAGGAAATAACTTGGAGCATAAAGGATCACCCCAAAATAATGCCGAATCCGGGGTCGTACGCACTCGTACTAGATCCGACATTTGTCGGACCGAGAATTAATGTGAAATTTTCAAAAGTACTCATTGACAATGGGAGCAGTATCAATATCATGTACAAGGATACAATGCATAAACTCGGAATATCGCTGAATATGCTGCAATCCACGAGGACCACATTCCATGGGATAGTACCAGGGCTTTCATGCGAACCCATTGGAAAGGTTCGAGTGGATGTGTTATTCGGCACAAGAGATAACTGCAGAGCGAAAAATTTGGAGTTTGAAGTGGTGGACCTAGAAAGTTGTTATCATGCTCTACTCGGACGGCCGACATTGGCCAAATTCATGGGCAGCTGCCACATAACTTACTTGAAAATGAAGTTACCCGGACCACAAGGGGTGATAACAGTAGCAGGAGATTACAGGAAGTCAATGGAATGTGCTTCAGCCGGATCAAATCTGGCCGAGTCATTGGTAATAGCAAGAGACAAAAGAAGGATTCAGGAGGTAGCGGCCCTCGCTCAGTCGGCACAACTGAATATGCCGGCATTGGCCAATCCGCATGGAAGTGTCTCTTTCCAGCCGACTAAAGAAACAAAAAAGTTCTAGATAGATGAGCAGTTCCTAGAGCGAACCGTCACCATTGGTGCCGGCCTAGATGCTAAATAGGAAAGCGAGCTCACCAACTTCCTTCGTGAGAATCGGGATATCTTTGCGTCGTCAACTCAGGATCTGCAAGGTGTGCCGAGGGAGTTGGCTGAGCACTCTCTGAATGTAAGGCCAGGAGCAAGGCCGGTGAAGCAACCTCTCCACCGCTTCGCCGAAGACAGGAGAAAAATAATAGGGGATGAAATAGCTCGGCTCCTTGCGGGCGGGTTCATCATGGAGGTGCTGTATCCGGATTGGTTATCGAACCCGGTGCTAGTGGAAAAGAAGAAGGATGATCCAAATGTAGCCATTGTATGGCGAATGTGTATTGATTACACGAACCTGAACAAGGCGTGTCCAAAAGATCCTTTTCCTTTACCTAGAATAGACCAAGTCATTGATTCGACCGCTGGTTGTGAACTATTATCATTTGTAGACGCGTATTCTGGTTTTCACCAGATACCGTTAAATCCGGCCGATCAAATAAAGACTGCGTTTATTACCCCGTACGGGGCTTATTGCTATCGCACCATGCCATTCGGCCTGCGTAACACGGGGGCAACGTATCAGAGATGTATGCAAAAATGTCTGCACGACCAGATAGTAAAGAATGTACAAGTGTATGTAGATGATGTGGTTATCAAAACCAAAGAAAGCAAAACGCTACTGGATGATATCCGGCAGACTTTCGCGAACCTGAGAAGGTTCCGAATGAAGCTTAACCCGAAAAAATGCACTTTCGGTGTGCCGGCTGGAAAACTACTCGGTTTTCTCGTATCTAGCCGAGGCATAGAGGCCAACCCAACTAAGATAAGAGCAGTAGAAAGGATGGAATTGCCGAGATGTCTAAATGACGTACAGAAGTTCACAGGTTGCTTGGCCTCGCTTAGCCAATTTGTATGTCGGCTGGGAGAGAAAGCATTACCACTTTATCAACTGATGAAAAAATCTGATAAGTTCATTTGGACACCACAAGAAGACAATGCGTTCCATGAATTGAAAAATATGTTGGTCACAGCGCCAATCCTGGCTTCTCCATTGTCGAAAGAGCCTATGTTACTTTACATAGACGCCATGAACAGAGTAGTAAGCGCTGTGATCGTGGTGGAACCAATTGAAGATGATAAATCAGTACAAAGGCCGGTGTATTACCTAAGCGAAGTACTATCAGCCTCAAAACAAAATTACCCACATTATCAGAAGATGGCATATGGGGTATACATGTCAGCAAAGAAACTTAAACATTACTTCGAAGAGCACCCCATCAAAGTGATCTGTGAAGCACCCATAGCCGACATATTGAGCAACAAAGATGCAAGTGGCCGAATAGCAAAATGGGCAATTGAATTGTCACCATATGCTCCACAATTCGATAGGCGAGATGCAATCAAATCTCAGGCTGTGGCCGACTTCTTCGTAGATTGGGCCGAGGTACAGTATGAGCCACCATTACCAGATCTGAATTATTGGATGATGCACTTCGACGGTTCCAAACTAAGAAATGGATTGGGGGCAGGAATAGTGTTAACCTCGCCAAAGAGAGATCAGCTGAGATATGTGTTGCAAATACATTTCGCCGCATCAAACAATGTAACCGAATATGAAGCACTGGTCCATGGATTGAAGGTGGCGAAAGAGATTGGCATACGCCGAATCTTATGCTACGGAGATTCAGATCTAGTAGTACAACAAGTCTCAGGCAATTGGGATGCGTTAGTTGCCAATATGGCCTTATATAGGTTTCATGTGCAAAAACTCAGTGGATACTTCGATGGATGTGAATTTCATCATATACCTCGGGCAGAAAACGACGCCGCAGATACATTGTCAAAACTCGGATCAACCAGACAATCAATTCCCCCAGGTATCGCCCTAGAGCACCTGAGGAAACCATCAATAACACCATCACCAGAGTCCGAATCCATCTTTATTCCGGCAAAATCAAGAGAAGATAGTGTGCCGATGGAAATTGACAAGGAATGTAACCCGAAATTTCCAAAAATGAACCCGGCCGATGCAAGGACGGATATGGGGAAATCCGAGGTAGTTATGTCAGCGGAAAATATGGAAATAGATAGTGAGATTACCCCAGAAAAAATCATACCAACATGGGCGCAACCCATATTTTCTTTCCTTAAAGATGCGATTTTGCCGAATGACGAGGTATTGGCAAGACAGACACTAAGAAGAGCTAAAGCTTATACAATCATAAACAATGAGCTGTATAAAAGGAGTGTCACAAGCGTGTTACAAAGATGTGTGAAATCGGCGGAAGGCTAGGAGATCCTCCTAGATATACATCAAGGAGAATGCAGGCATCATGCCTCGTCCAGAGCTTTAGTGGCCAAAGCATTCAGGCATGGGTTTTATTGGCCAACAACGTTGAAAGAGGCCAAAGAACTGGTCGAAAAATGTAATGGTTGCCAAAGATATGCCAGCAAGATACATATGCCATCGTCCGATTTAAAAACGATACCAATTACTTGGCCATTTTCTGTATGGTGCTTAGATATGGTGGGACCATTCAAGCCGGCCCGGGGTGGGATGACCCACATCTTAGTCATGGTCGACAAATTCACAAAATGGATTGAAGTAAAACCAATAAAGAAGTGTGATGGGCCCACAACAGTAAAATTCCTCAAAGATATTATCTTGAGATATGGTTACCCACACAGTGTTATTACAGACAATGGTACAAACTTTGCTGAAGGAGCCTTTGCTAGATTCTGTCAAGAAAAGCACATAAGACTAGATGTCGCCTCGGTGGCTCACCCAGCATCTAATGGGAAAGTAGAAAGATCTAATGGACTAGTACTGTCCGGAATAAAACCACGACTCGTCGAACCACTGCAAAGGTCGGCAGGGTGTTGGATTGAGGAACTACCAGCAGTACTATGGAGCCTTAGGACTACCCCAAACAGATCAACAGGGTATACACCATTTTTATAGTATATGGGGCAGAAGTTGTGCTTCCGGCCGACATAATACATGACTCGCCAAGGGTTACCCAGTATACAACCGCGGAGGTAAATGAGATAGCTCGGCAAGATGATGTCGATCTGCTAGAAGAAGCCAAGGAGTTGGCACTATCAAGATCAGCTATCTATCAGCAGGACTTGCAACGATATCACAGCAAGAAAGTAAATCCAAGAGTGTTTAAAGAAGGAGATTTGGTCCTTCCGTTAGTGCAGCGCACAGCCGGCATGCACAAACTCTCACCCCCGTGGGAAGGACCGTTCATCGTGAGCAAAGCATTGCACAATGATGCATATTACCTAATTGATGCTCAGTCACCAGAAAAGAACAAAGCAGACAAAGCCGGTGAAGAATCGAAAAGACCATGGAATGTAGCTTTACTTCGTCCATTTTACTCGTAGGAGTCATCTACGACACGTTGTAAAGTAACGCTCCAGGACAAAGTATCAACTATGTATTAAACCTCGGCACCTTGAGCAGTGGCTCGAGGACCGCCCTATGTTGTTTTTGAGTTTGGGTTATGTATTAAACCTCGGCAACTTGAGCAGTGGCTCGGGGACTGCCCTATATTGTTTTCGAGTTTGGGTTATGTATTAAACCTCGGCACCTTGAGCAGTGGCTTGGGGACTGTCCTATATTGTTTCTGAGTTTGGGTTATGTATTAAACCTCGGCACCTTGAGTAGTGGCTCGGGGACTGTCTTATGTTGTTTCTGAGTTTGAGTTATGTATTAAACCTCGGCACCTTGAGCAGTGGCTCGGGGACTGTCCTATATTGCTTCTGAGTTTTGGGTATGAATTAAACCTCGGCACCTTGAGCAACGACTCGGGGACTACCATATTTTGTTTTTGAGTTCGAGTTATGTATTAGACCTCCGCACCTCCAGCAATGACTCGAAGACTGGCCAATATTATTTCGCATTTTTAGTGATGTGTTGAGTCTCAGTTTTTAGAGCAGTAATTAGAGAATTGCCCCACAATCGTCGCTTGTTACAGAAGTGGGTATCAAACTTCGGCACCCAGAGTGATATTATTTCGTTCTCCCCAGATATAGGCTTCGAGATTGACAACTTGGATAAAATTCAAGAACACAATGGTTGAAGTGTCAAATTCATCAAGGTCAGGCAATATTAAACGCCGAACTACGGTAGAACAAAGGCAAACATACACTCCGAACTTAAGAAATTGAAGGCTACCAAAGCAAAGATTCGAACAAACAGGATCAGTTTAAACAAAATAATAACAATCACAACCATGTGTGCCTCAGCGGCAAAAGGCAAAAGAGGTTCATACCGCGCAGAAAGTCGGACAATTGTTTCATACACATCATACGCCCGACATACCGGGGATAAGAAACGACTTAGAGTTTTTTAAACCTAAGGGGCAGCGACTTTGTCAGGAACTGGGCGCTCCGAGGTAGACGACACCTCGGCCGAAGTTGCTTCGCCCTCCACAGAACCAGAAGCGACTTCGGGGGAAGCCGGGGCTGTTGAGAAATATCAGCTTGAGCTGTGGAATGCCCAGTACCTTTGGAGGAGGATCGTGCGTCGCCATTGCCATCCGAGCTCGAGCTGGAATCACCAGAAGTATCCGAGTCGCCCTCAGCCTCATCTTGGTTGGATGAATCATCATCAGAAGCATCTTCAACTTCGACCTCATCCGCCGGGTTAGAAAGGAAACTCGGCCCTTCAATCCAGTTATGCACGTCCGCATATTCAACGAGCTGGAAGGCACGAGCTTGTCGGCGAGCGACGAATTCTGGATCCTCAACCCAACGGGAGCCAGTGCGCAAATTTATCAGGGTATCGAGGGAAATATCCTCGTACCATGACATAACGACTGTGAGCGCCATATCAGCACCAGCTCGTCCAGCGGATTCCCTCCAAAGATTCAACTGGTTCTGGGATGCCATCAATCTTTCCACCAGTATCTTGATTTCATCAATATCAGGAGTCCCAGAAGTATTCGGCCAGAGGACGTGGTAGACCCGAATGGCTGCTTGCACCAAGTCCCTGCCCATAATCTTCATCGGACCAACGGCAGCGCCAACGGCAACCAAGAAATCTTCCAGCGAGTATTCTAAGCTCGCATCAGCAGGAACACCTCGGCGCACACGAGCATTAATCACCGCTCTAGAGCTCACGGGCTTAGCTTCTAGAAAATGGTCTGCGCAAAAAAAAAAGTACGTCGGTCAACAGTAAGAAAGGGAAAAAGATAACTCGGCCATGGTCAGAGGCTTACAGTGAATATAGCTCAGCATTATCCGAAGATCTTTAGCCCAATCACCCTTGGTTTTCTCAAAGCGAGTGATCTCCTCGCTCATCGCCCGTGTCTTGAGTTTGGCAGCCTCGAGGAGTTCTTTATTTTTCTGCAATTGCAGAGCCAGCCGATTCTTCTCCTCGGTGAACTCCTGGTCGACCTTCTCTAACTCAGTCTTCTGAGAGATCTTGAGGGACTCCACCTCGGCGCGCAAGCGAGTTATCTCGTCATCTTTATCTTTCAGCTGCGCCGAATGGGTGGTGGCTTGTTCTAAAAAATGCAGCATCATATCAGGCATGGGTATGCATTCTTGATGTGACGCTGCAAATATTTGTAACTCGGCTATACCGAAGCCAAAAGGGTTAAGAGAAACCCGGTGCACATTTCAAATAGATATGTATAAAAGAAAAAAGAGTAACTAAACTTCCAGGGCCTTGACTTTTTTCTCAAGACGGATATTAAGATTGTTGATATTACCTATTTACCAGCAAAATGAGTTAACACCTCACGTCCAAAGCAATAAGAACTTTAGGAATAATGCGAAAGTTTGTTAACTTACTAGCTTTCTTCGCCACGGGAATGACCCTCTCATACTTATCTTGCAATTTTTTATGTGCAAAGAGCAGCCTTTGGAATTCGGCGGTCCGCCGGTCATGCGCAACCTAAGCAAAAAAACAAATAGCAATAAGATATTCGAAGCTCAGACAGATCCGAGTCAAGCAAAACTTAACTCGGATCTAGGTGGCTGGATATTCGAAACTCAGACAGATCAGCAAAAATTAACTCGGATCTAGGTGGCTGGATATTCGAAACTTAGACAGATCCGAGTCAAGCAAAACTTAACTCGAATCTAGGTGGCTGGATATTCGAAACTAAGACAGATCTGAGACAAGCAAAACTTAACTCGGATCTAGGTGGCTGGATATTCGAAACTAAGACAGATCCGAGACAAGCAAAACTTAACTCAGATCTAGGTGGCTGGATATTCAAAACTCAGACAGATCCAAATCAAGCAAAACTTAATTCGGATCTAGGTGGATGGATATTCAAACACTAAGACAAAACTGAACCAGGCAAAGCCTAATAAAACTTCCAAACGAATAACAAATTATTCGGTTGCAAGCTTCGGGGACTAGAGTATATACAAGGTCATTCGAATGATTAATCAAACCTCGATAAAAACAATTACCTCAACCATCTTGTCGCTGTCAAGAACGATCTTGGCAACCAGATGTAAGCGACTGCTGATGTCAGAGAGTTGAAAGGGCTGGCTGCTTGGATTGCCCTCGAGCTGATCAACAGCATTCCAATTGTTGGCATACTCAACCAACGAGCCGAGGCTGTTCCCACTCTCTGTACGAGTCAGGACTTTACCTCGAACGTGTTGTGTAGCCACCGCCGCCGCGGGACTCTTGTGAAGAACGAGCTGTGTATCAGCAGCCGGGGTAACAATACTCTTGGCAGAAGAAACCCCCTTGCGCAGCGCATCAGCAATTGTAGGCTGAGAAGAGCTGGCAAGTCCTTTTTGAGATGAGGGAGGCTTGGCGACAACGACCTTTCTTGCCTTAGAAGAGGCGTCGGCAGGAGCCGTTACCTCGGCACTTGGAATGGCATCTTTGGGGGCCGGAGGGATTACGGTTTCTAAGGGCGCCGAGATATTGGTATCCTCGGCTGGAATTGGAGTCGCAGTAAAGGTTGTGGGGGTCAAAGGGATCTCAGGGGAAACGTCGGGATTCACGAAGGAGGCAGCAGGCTCAGTGGAAATATCTATGGGCCGAGTTGTATCTGCATGAACAGGAGGGACCTCAGGCGCATCCTGGCGAGATGGCATCTGATTCGGAGCGGGAGGAGAGTCAACACGAGCAGGACTAGGAACTCTAGTATCTTCAGGAGGCGGAGGAGAAGGCGACCGAGTCGTGTGACTCGTAATGCTAGGACCACTAGGCTTAACAGAAAGAGGAGCCCTGCAAAGGCAAGAAAGATTAGGTCAAAAAGAAGAAAGAGAGAAACAAGAAATACAAATAGAAAGCAACCCACCCAATAACCCCGGGCATAGTTTTACGCTTAGGAGGGTGCGGGGTTGATTTCTTCATACGTTTCTTGGGAATGGCTTCCGAGGCACCAGCTGGAGCACTACGTTTCCCCGAGGTAATAGGAGGTCGGGAGGCAAGAGGCTCGGCGTTGTGAACCTGACCGGCCGGATTAGATGAGAAAGTAGAAGCTGGAAATGCATAAGAAATTGGCATTGCAGCAACTACCTCAAGAACTTGGACCTCTTCCGAATCACCTTCCTCCTCGTGGGCCGGGGTCTTGCCACGGGCACGAGCCGGAGCAAGGTCCGACTTAGGAACGAACTCCTCCGAGTCTGGCTCCCCGCTGTCCGGAGTGTTCCGATCCGCGGGCCATGGGAGAGACAAAACCTCGGCATCCTCGATCTTCTGCTCCTCGAACCTCTGCAGGAAAAGAAAGAGAGAAATTAACAAGGGAAATCACAGGTGCGATTAAAAGGCAAAACACAACTGCGAGAACTTACTCTAGGAGGGGTATGCTCGCGGGTGAATGGCTTCAATCCCCAGGCCCAGTCCTCCAGCATCTCCGTCTTAAAGATAGCCCGGATGCGCTTGAAGATAAGATAATTATCGAGCTCCACCGTGGAGACTCGATTGGGATCAAGGGGACCGCTCATATAGCAGAGCTTATGCGTGCGTTTCTGGAATGGGCAGATTCGGCTGCTAACGAAGGTGGTCATCAGATCCTCGCCGCGTAGCCCGGAGCGAATCAGTTCCTTCAGCCGAATCTCAAAGGCCTCGGCCAGAGCATGGCTTTTCTTCGGATTATAAGTCCAATTCTTCTTGGAGGGGGGGCAATGGAAAAGGCAGGGAGCCCAATCATGTCCTCCTTCCCAGAATTCTTGACATAAAAGAACGACTTATGCCATTTCTTGCACGACTCTAGGCCAGCAACGCGAGGAAACTCGGACTTCCTCCGAGGTGTGATTGACGCAGCTCCGCACTGGGTGAGCAGTTTCTCGGAAGGTTGAAGGGATTTGTCTGGGACAACATTGGAACGGATCTAAAAGAACTTCGACCAAACATGCACAGACGGCCATAGGCCAAAGTACCCTTCCGAAGCAGAGATAAAGGCGGAAAGAGAAGCAATGGCATTAGCTGGAAGATGATGCGGCTGCATGCCGAAGTAATCAAGGAACTCCCTAGCAAAATCGCTAAGGGGGAGGCCAAATCCGCGAGAGAAGTGTGACATAAAGACGACGTACTCGCCCTCGTTGAGAACGGGAGAAGATTCGCTGTCGGGTAAGCGACAGGCTACCTCGGCAGGAATCCGGCGAGTTCAGATTAGCCACTCAACCTCCCGGCGAGTGACGGAAGAGCCCTGCCAGGAGCCTCGCTCGGGCCCAGACGCTGCATCGTCATCCTCAATAAGCGCACCGCTAACGGAGCTCGACATAGGGTCGCCGGAGGAATCTATAGGGGATGAACTAGCGGCGGAGCGAAGCCTAGAACTGCAAGGCCCCGTCGTGACCCTATGCGAAAACGGCGGCGGAGCAAAGAGGAAACCACCGCGGGAAATCTAGAGAGAAGCAGATGCGCCTAGAGGATAAACAAGGCAATGAGATCGGATAAACTCACCGGCAACGGCGCCGGAGCAAGTATGCGGGGACAAGGTCGACGGAGCAGAGCGATGGGGGCCTCGCCGTCGAAGATTCCGATGGGCGCACGGCGGCGGGAGCACGGAGAGGCGAAGAAGCGAGAGGAGGAAGAAGGGCAACGGTAAGCGGAGGAGAAGAGTAAATCCCCTGGCCCCGTGCCCCTCTTTATAACCACGCGGCCTGTGTAGTAGTGGGATTGTGCGTGCGGAGGTTAACTGTGTAGATCGTGTGTGCGGAACGACCACACGCCGCTGAGTGGAGCCACACCAACGACCACACGATGCAAGAAAGTATCACGATCCCTGACGGAAATGGTGCACGAGGCATTGCAGCGCCGACGCGACAGGCGCAGTAATTACTGTAGCCTGTCAATGTACACTGTAGAGGAACAAAAAACTAGAGAAACAATGATGAGTGTGACACGTAGGACGAGGCGTACGCGAGAAGATACACAGATACCTCGGACGAGGGAAGAGTAACTTGGAAACAAAGAGAAACGAATATTGTGAAACTGATACGGCCTGGCCAAGGTTATAGGCAGGACCATACCAGCTTCGGGGACTAATGTTGGGGGGGTGACCCCGGATAAGGCAAGGACGGGGAAAGACGAAAGGAATCTCCCCGTCAGGTTTCCGAGTTACAGTCTAAATCAACCGAATCCTGTAAAGGTCGGCCGAGGTAAGCAAGAGCAGGACCCTTATGAGAAAAGCAAGGCGTTACCCGGCCGACATACTGTGTAAGTCGACCGGGTCAGCCCGAATAATTTGAATGCAGGTGAAGGTCAAGCCGAGTTAAGCGAGGCAGGGCCGAATGATATGAAGCTTGCGGGAGAAGGAGATGCCTATAGTCAAACCCTAGTCACGGGCTAGGAAGAATCTGAGCAGAGCCAAGAACAAAGGACAAGGCGCAGAGCGACAGAAGGGCAGAAGGAGGTCACGGAGGTGACAGTCCTGAAGCCCGAGGCGTGCAGGCGGGGTCCTCTGGAACCTTGCCGTCATTATAAGGGCGACACAGAAAGGAGGCCGCCGAGTTACTATATTGGGACAAGCATATTCTTCGAATATGCTTACCACGTCAGCCCTAGAGGATCCCAGGGCTCCCCTTTATAAGGAGAGGCTTGGACTCTGAGAAGGGCATCAACTCATTTGGTACCGTTAGGCTGGTAAAGTTCTTCCTCTCCACTTGTATACAGCTCAAGGAGCACTTGTAGCCCAAGAAAGGAGAAATAACGATCTTTACGTTAGTCTTCTGTGTGTAGAATCAACTACATCTTCCCTCCCCGGATCTCTCTAGCATCCATTGGCCCCATACTTTAGCCTACCCATGGAATCTGCCGTGCCACCACCACGACAGCCATGGGCTGGCTGGACAGAAGATGTTGTGCAAGTTCTCATTGCGAGCATGTATGACTATATATCGAGCACATGCCTATGATTGTTTAGTACTTGGATGCTTGTTCTTATTTATCTGCAATGCCCTAGATCTTGAAGTTACATGTTTAGACTCGTTCATGCAACACCCGTCCATCCATCCCTGTGCCTACCGCACTAGAATCCCACTGTTTACTGTTACTGTTACTATTGCTCATATTTCACTGTTGTTGTTGTTTTGTTGTTTCTACTACAAACTGTTGCTATTGATAAACTTCTGTGAGCAAGAACTATTTTCAGGTGCAGCTGAATTGATAACTCAGTTGTTAAGGCTTGCAAGTATTCTTTGGATCCCCTTGTGTCGAATCAATAAATTAGGTAATACTACCCGTGAAAACTGTTGCGATCCCCTATACTTGTGGGTCATTATTAGTCTAGGTTTGGTCTATGTGTGCCTAGATGGCGTCTGGGAGTAGGTCACCGAAGCTCCTCGGCTGGCTCCCATGCGGTCTGTGAGTCGTCTTCCTCGCGGCGGCACTCTGGTGGCAGGAGTTGCAGCTTGCATGCAGGGATTCAGTTCTCAGAGATCTCCGATAATAAAGTCGAGCTCTGGAGTTCTACAGCTCGGGTGATCTCGTACGCCACCAGTATGTTGACCTCGACCTTCTTCAGCAAGCCTCCATGGAGGAGGTCGGAAGGGGTGGCCACGAGTTCAAGGTCCACCTTAAATAAGTGCGGTTTTGGCTTTCCTAATGGCTCTGGTTTGGAGTCTTTTCTCTCTTCTTCAACCATTGTGGGAGTGGAGGAGGGGAGAGCAGGGACGATGCCCTCTGTCGATTGGCATGGCAAGGGTCTCTATATGCTTTACTGTGGAGTTTCTTAGCCGAGGATGCGCGACGGGGAAGGCCGTCTTGCCTTAGCATCCTATGGCCGGTAGGCGACCCAACTTGGTCACAATCGTGTGGCATATCACCCCCCAGGCCCCTGGCCGACGCGGAGGCTCTTCTGCTCCGGTCGAAGACTCGTTAGAGATGCCCCCCCAGTGGTTCATCCAATCGTGTGGCGGCACCGCTACTTCGATTGTTGAGCTCGTCAAGGTGGTACGGTGGAGAAGGATTTAAGGGATTCAATTGCATTTTCTTTTTTTGCCAGGGGTACTTGGTGTAAAAGCGATGGTCCTGTTTGTAATTTTTTTGGACTATTCTGTAATCTGTATCCCACCGCTTTAATATAGCAGCTTCTGGGTTCTTCCGGACCGACCCTTGTATAAAAAATCCTGCAATGAAAATCCGGACGCCTATGCAAACGGAGCTTGGCTCTGATGGTTAGGTTACCTATTGTGGAATCAGTCCACCTAAGTTTAAGTCCTAAACTTGGTATGAGCATTTGCATTTACCTGAATTTATTTTAGAACTATCTGACGCTATTATTTCAGTGAAAGGTGATGTGCTCGTCAACGACAAGGCATCTATAATGACTTCGTCAACCTTAAAATCTGCCTCCGGGTCCTTCACGTGATATGCGTGCGTGCGCCAGCCTAGTCCTTTAGAGGTAGTGCTGCGTTTATAGGTGTAAGTGTGTTTGTGAGCGTAGTTATACTGTATTCTAAAAAAAAAATCCGACGCCTATATCAATTTCAAAAATTCCTGCAAAAAAAATCCACGTGCAGCCAGTGGCGGAAAAGATTTTCATGAAAGGGCG
This sequence comes from Avena sativa, assembly GCA_916181665.1. Classification (NCBI taxonomy): domain Eukaryota; kingdom Viridiplantae; phylum Streptophyta; class Magnoliopsida; order Poales; family Poaceae; genus Avena; species Avena sativa. The sequence goes on from OV702293.1 coordinate 430,027,788, forward strand.
AGTCTTGATGTAGTCATGTTGTATCCGACCAATTTCTCCATGAGTACCGAGTCAGCACTAAGGCCATCTGCACCGGTCGGCCAGCCGCGTCCAGCGACACGATCCATTTATCTGTGCTAGAAGAGGCAAATTTTTTTCAGATTCACACACAAACAATTCGCGCTAAAGACAAGCAAAATTTATACTTAATTTACATACAAAATATAAGAAATATTACCTAAACTACTAGCCCTAGCTACTAGTTTTTGTGCACCGGCGCCGTCTCGTTCATCTATGGGTCAAGGTCGAAGTACTCCGGCTGCGTCCGGAGGTTGGGCGGCGGAAGGACCGGAATCAGGAGCGGGCGTAGGCGGGTACTCCGAGGACAGGTTCGCATCGACGTTGTCCACCGCCTCCTGTTTGACAACGATGTCGTCGTCGCCATCCTCGCTGTCGAGCTCGGCGTCGGAGTGGTTGACGACGCCCTCCTTGTCCAAGTCGATGTCGGGGACGGGGTAGACCTCCCCCGGCTACAGGTCGCAGCAGATGCTGGTGGCGCGCCGCACATCGTGCTCCCACTAGAGGAACTTCTTCCAGTAGGCCACGTAGGCGGCATCGTGCCATAGGATCGGCGGGAGGCCCCTGATCCGGCGGCGGATCTCCTCCTCTATCCCCTTCCCCTCCTTGGGCACGGGCGGCACCGGGACACGGTCCCGGTTGAGGTGCCAACCGGTAGAAAGGGACATGTCGTTGTGCTGGATGCCCCGTCCTTTCCTCCAGCTGCGCTCGCACTCCGCGATGCGTAAGTACTGTCGATCGCGGCGCTCTCCCTCCGGCCGCGGTGGCGGGCAAGCCTCCACGCGGCGGCCCCGAAAATCCTCTGGCCGCGACGGAGGCGGCAGGGACGTGCCGCGGAGGAAGGTCGGCATCCAGCCGGAGCACTGGCTGCTAGAGCCAGACGTCTCGTGGTCGTTCTTGCCCCTCCCCTTCTTCATCCACGACGATGCCTTCATCGTTCACGATGGTGGTGGCGGCGGCTAGGGTTTGCGATGGCGGAAGTGAGGAGTGCGGCACCGAGACGCAGGGTTAAATATCCCCCTCGCCCGTGAACAGGCTCAGCTTCCCGCTCAAACGCTGGCGGCGCCTAGTGGGTCAGCATGCCATCGCGTCACCATTGATGGCACAAGCTGCCGCCGTAGCCTTCCGTGCAGCGCCTCTGAATCACTGCCACGGTTGCGTCTGAATCGGTGCCGCTGATCGCGTCTGCAATCAATATAGCGTGTGGCTGGCTGACGGGTGGGCCCAATATCACGTGTGGCTGACAGGTGAGCCACTGGCATGCACGGCCACCGTGAACCCAGATTAGATGTATAGATAGGTTAAACCGAACACGTTTCACCCAAATGGATCGGTCCGCTGGCACACGCCACGCGTCCACTGGGGTCAGTCCTAACATAAGTAAAACTGTCAACCACATTCTTTCAATCCTTTGTCCAATAAAATGCACTCTGCCTAATTCATCCGGTATGCAGCAATTGTCTCGTCAACGTTTCGATTCAGTTTGTTGGCACTCAGTTTTTCTGGAATTGCGCATCAATCACACTTCACAGTAGGAGATGGATGACAATTAGGATCAAACTCTTTTAACTCGCATTATTATTCCACTGCCTTGCCAAGTATATTTACATACAGCACTACATATTCTGCGCAGCGAGCCAGAGAGAGGGTCGGGAAAAAAGGGCAAACTAGAGACTACGGTGAGCACTCACTCGCACGGTCACACCTCGGACGCCTCAATCCTCAAGGGACATAAAGTTCAGACATGAACCATCACTGGACCTGCACGTCGATGACCTTGCGCTCCGTCTCCGTCTTGGGCACGGTGACGAGCAGCACGCCGTTCTTGAGCTCGGCGCGCACCTGGCTCTTGTCGCACACGTCGGGCAGCGCCAGGCGCATGTCGTAGGAGCTCACGCTTCGCTCCTTCCACCACCCGTCGCCTTGGCCTTGGCCTTCCGCGCCGTTGCCCTGTCCCTGGCCGACCTCCTTCTTGTGCTCGCCGCGGATGACGAGCGTGTCGTCCTCCACCATCACCTTCACCTCCTCCCGCGACAGCCCCGGCATGTCGAACCGCATCTTCACCTCCTTCTCGTCCTCCACGATGTCCCACGGCATGCGCGGCGCCTCGCCCGCCGCCGCCGGCGAGCGGCGTGTCGTGGGGAACCCCACCGTGTCGTCGAACAGCCGGTCCATCGTGTCCAGCATCTGCCGCATCGTCCGCATTGGCGACATCGGGTCCACCAGCCCTACGCGATTAACAACCACGTCAGCCTCTGCTTCATCTACAACAGAGTTGTCTCCTGAAAGAATATGGCAACTGACGACTTACCGAACGGAGAGACGTCGAATCCGGCGCGGCGCGGGCGGCGCTGCACGGCGTTGCCCTGCTGGTTGTTGCCTCCGTTCTGGCTGACTTGCACGTCGACGGAGTTGTCCCTGTTTTCCTGCGCCGCGGATGCCGTGGAGAGCGGGCGGGTTCTCCCGGCCCAGAGCTGCGCCGGCCTCGCGGCTCTCCAGGCGCGGATAGGCATGCGCGCGGCAGGGGAGGAGAGGCGGCCGACGAGTGCGAAGGGGGCGTTGGCTGCAGCCATTGCACCAGATACGAGTTGTGGAATGTCGATCGAGAACAGAAAAGCTCAAGAGAAGATGTAGGAGAAAGCTAGAGCTCGGAAGCCGCTGTGCTGAAGTACGATGCAGTGGTTGTTATCTGGTGGGAAGTCGGGGTGAGCGGCTCCTTTTTATAGAGCGGCACGGAGCACCGGCAGAGTGCCACTGCGACCGTGGAAGGATGGGGAAAGGCGTTGAAGCTTCGGGACAACGCGCCGATCGCCGCCTCTGGTCTGGAGAGCACCGGCAGAGTCGCGACGACGACGCGGTTGTTCTTCACGCTTGTCCGGTTTTCTCGAACATTCTCGTGCACTCGGCACATCTGTCTCGCGCCAGCCCAACTTTCAATCTGGACTTAGGCCGTTCCTTCAGATCGCAAAATGAAGGCCCAATTGTGAATCTGGCCTTAGGGCGTGTTTGCTCACTAGTAACGTTTTTTTTTTGGCAAATGCTAATTGCCGCTCAATGCGACGACCGTCCCTAGAGCCACATACCCCTGTGTTTACTGCGTCAGCTCGTGGGCTGGCCCACCATGACTGAAGGAGGAAGACGAAGCGCCGCAGCAGACCTCATTGACGATGGGGACGACGCAGCTGGTCGCGGCGCCCCGGCAAAGGTGAGACCAGGACCTCGCCGTAGACAGGAACGGCGTGGTGGGCCACAACATCGACAACGGAGGCAAGGAAGGGATCTTAGGTTGGGGTGGGTTGGGTGCTCGCCGACTTAGGGTTAGGGTTGGGGGATGTCGTCAGCGACCAGACTTAGGGCTGGGGGTGCAGGTCAGGGGATTTAGAGGGATGGCTAGCCGACTGGGACCTCGCCGGAGACAGAGACGATGTGGCTAGCCACGGCGTCGTCAGCGAAGGTAAGAAAGAAAAATTAACTAGGGGGTGCTCATCGGCGACCATAGTTAGGTTGCAAGGATACCGAGGAGGAACAAGAAGCGGGGGGAGAACAATGAGACATGGGTCGTATGGGCCGGGCCCACTGGCTGAATCCTTGAAGCGGCACGGGTTCAACACGTAGCTAAAGACGGCCAATAGCACCTACCGTTTTCCCCACCGGTGGAAGTTGTATATGCTCAGACTGCACGAAGAATTAGGTCCGAGCCAATTTCTGCACCCATTTGGTTGCCTGCAAAACACTGTTAGTGAGACCGGCAGAAAATAATGTACATCGTTTGATAGACTGTATTAGACTTCAGAGAAAGAGAACACTCCGTTTGGTTGCACTCAAATTGTGTTGTGTGATCATCTTTGTCAGGTTGTGAGGTGACCCAGCTATATTTTGCATAAGTAAGCATACAACCATATAGGACAAACATATTTAACTAGACTGCAATATATAGTGGCACCACATAATATTATAGTAAGTTAAAACCAAACACCACAGTACAAATAAGTTAACAACAACCCATACTTAGTAAAACACACAAATAACTAGCATAACCAGCTCACGAAAACACTTCACTCGTCGTTCATAGCATGAGCTGGATCGTGCTTAGGGAAATCCTTGACCATTTCAGTCATTGAATAATCGGAGATGGTGACCTTGTAACTGTTGCCATTTAAGGATTTTGAAGGTTAGAAATATCCGGTCTTTATATGGGGGGGATGACAAAGCCAAACCAACCTTGATCAAGGAAACCTTGTCATTGAGATCCTTAAGTTTTTCCATCCAACTGCGTTCAGTGTTGGTTTCCAGAACAATCGTCCTTTGGACTATGCTAAGGAAGGGGCGTAAGCCATCATGAATTGGCAGCAGGTCCAACCAAGGTGACATGATAACCTTAGTGAAATGGTTTAAACTAGGTTGTCATGGAAGACAAAGTTGGTCATGGATGTGCCCAAACTTGGCCAACCAACCCCTCGCCCTCTTGGTGGCGCTATCTTTGCCAACATACTTTGAGCAACCTTTGCAAGGTTGAGGAGAGCACCTCCCAGTACAAGGCGAGTCTTAGAATTCTGCGGCTCTCGCCTACATAGGTATGACGAACTCAAGCGGCAGCGCAACATGCACTAAACAACCTATAGAAACATGGTACAACTGTCGGCTATCAAAGAGAGATAAGAAAGAACTATACGAAACCAACTTGATGCTACCACCAATCATACTCATCCTGGTATTTCCTCCTCGAGACCAAATGAGGAAGTCCTTCTGAGAAAACTCACAAAGTTGATAGTTTTATTCATTCTTTCTATGATGGTTATCCAACTTACTAGTCATATCAGATTCAAGTCAAATTATAACAGTCAACTTTAGTGTAAGTTATCTATGATCGATAAACTGTGCTCCAAGTCGTTCATAATCCTGGACATGTTTTTTATAAAGATTTAACTCTGCAGGGGTGCACCAAAGTTTCCGTACGCACTCGCACCCTTGTTGTCAGATCAGGTAGGTGCAAGATCATGAAATATACACCCAACGGTATGTCAGCGGGGCTTCGGACAAGACGTTTGCGGTGACCCAGCATACCACTGCATGTGTAGTACACTATAGTCGTTGACATGACATCCACAGAACATCGTTCTGTAAATATCACATCCCTCAGAGTGGTACAACAGAAACATTGCGGGTCCATATTACAAAAATTCACACATTATTATTATTACAATACTAGAAGTTCTAGACTTCAAAAGGATTCAACTTGCAAACCAAAATATAAAGTGTTTCAGCGGAATTCAAAAGTAGCAACTCCAACTAGGAGTTGAGCTCATCAGCTTATTTTATATGGTTCATGCTGCCCGGCTTCATCGGTTACTGCTAACTAGGATACTTAGTTGGACTCGTTGTCATCGACACCATAGCGGATTTCGTAATCCACTCCTTCAACACCTCCTGACAGGTCAGGCTCCTCGTAGAACACATCTTCTTAGCATTCGGCTGCATACATTTGCGTATCTTCGGGATCCTCAGAGTCTAAGCAAGGGATCAAAGGAAATAATGAGTAACAGCGTTACCCAGCAAGTTCATTATATGCAAGGTGGGAAGTTTGATGCTCTAACTACCACCTCAGCCTATAAGTCCTTGGCACTATGAAGTTTTTGTAAATCTTTCTTCAAAGATTGATTTTATTATGAAAATCTATGACCATCAGCCTTCACAGGTTGACCAAGAACTTTCATGGAGTTCCTTTCCTGCCGCATTTGCTGCTCCTTTACGAAACAGGGAGTAACAAGTTACAATTCTTACACTCTACAGAGGTGCGTTACTCTACCCATGAGAGATCAACTCCTTGTTGCACAATCAGGCGTACTTTCCCGTCCACAATTCCATGATGTGGGGCCCAGTAGGTGATCCAAGCCAATCACTGCCCCCTTCGCGACCTCGCATGCCTCCTTGGTGTACACCACGCCCACATATTGAATTACGGCAATGGTTTGTACAGACCGTTAGATGCCAGAACTATCGTGGGACGTTGAGGGCTCCCACCCATATGCTGCATATCCTCTACGAATTACCAATTAATATGCACACTACGAGGATAACAGCCATGACCTGCACATCCGGCTACATGCGAGAGGAAGAAGATACAGCTGGCTTCTCTGTCCCATTCCAAATCTCATGGCTAACGTGTGATATACGATGCTAGAATCACTGATGTCATGGGTTATTAAGTCCCTAATTTATCATCACTGTTGCAAATAGAACCCTAAGTTCTATTGCTCCATTATATCATCACTTAGGATGATATCTAAGATTTCTTTATTTGTGAAAATAATATTTTCTTTCTTTGGAGTATATATGATAACACACAATTTGCAAATACTTTGATAATGACTCTTCAAAGGACATGAGCAAGTGATGAACTTGCCTTGTGATTGCAAGGTAGTGAAGTCGGATGCTTGCACTGGAGCTTGAGCTTTTATGTCTACAAAACATCATTATTGCCCGGTAAGGACAATATTTAAAAAAGCAAAATGATTATGCAAAGTAATGTAATGCATTATTTAGCTTTATGTGTATTCTTCCCCCATTATTTAAACTATAAAAATTATTTTTAATAATAAATAATTTATAAATATTAGTTTTTAATATTTATAGAATATTGTATTCTTTTATTTTATTTCATTTTATTTGAATCTTATTTATTTAATAATTCCTTTAAGAATTGTCATTTAAATACCAAAAATTGATATTAAATATTTGCTAAGTATTTTTCTAAAATACTACAATATTAATATATAATGAAGTGATTTTTATTTATTTTTCTCATCTTTCAATAATTTTACAAAATTCCATAAAGTATATATTACAAAATTCTTAATAAAAATTATATGCCTAAAATTTTATTTCTTAATTTATTTAGATAATTTGGATTATTGTGAATCCAAAAATATTTTATTTATAATTTTTGGACTTTTATTTTATTTTCTAGAAATTATTTAAATTCAGGGGCATTTGGTTTTTTCTTAGTTATTATAAACTGGCTTTAGGTGATTGGGCTGACTCTGTTGGGTTTATTGGGCCCTTGAACCAAATGACTCCCCGAAGGGGTCTTGGCCCAACCAGCCCACACTCTCTCTATCACTCTCTTGTTCTCATCTCTCTTCTTCTCCTTCCCCGACCCCATGGTCGGCGATGCCACCGCTGGCGATTCATGCCGCCGTGGACCTCCCCGCCCGCCGCCGTGATGTATAGGATGGTTGTTGACCCTACTCCACCTTCTTGTCCAACTCGATTTGGACCTGGGGCCCTCCTATGGCCAGACCGGCTCCGTCCCGAACCCTAGGGTTTGGGGTGGTGCTGGTGCTGTCGCCGCCACTGCTCCCGTGTGATGTGGTGGTGTTCCTCGCCCTCAGGCATGGCTGTGGTCGTCGCCTCAGCGTGGTGTGGGTCGCAGCGCCCCCTTGGGGTGCTCCCCGTGCCGCCGTGCTCGTCGACACCCTCTACTTCCTCTTCTCGCCCACTTTAGAAATTCTAGCGATTTGAGAGATCACCACTGTCATTACTTGGTTATTGACAGTGATTTTTGAGTGATGAAGCCACTGTATCTGTAGTTGTTGGCTTATGGATTCATATAGAGTTTGAGATTTACTTGTCTCTTACAGTGATGTTATGTATATGTATATTCCTTGAAATGATCCTGTGATTAGTATAAGGAAAAAGATTTGTAGTTGGCTATGAGTGTATCTGTGAAAGCTAGATGCCTAATCTGCTTGGTTTAGAAGCTGTTCTTGTGACACCATCCTGATATGGCACACAAGACTAGGTTCTATTACTTGGCTTGATTTTGTTTAATCTTAAGATTAGCTTGGCATCAGAGATAAGTGGAAACTACTTTCCTTGAATCCCTAAAGCCTATGATGTTGGTCTGAGGTTTAGGGACTAGGTCCTTAACTTGTTGTTTCTCATGGATCCGTTCTGGTAGTGATACCAGCCACTGATTCCTGTGTCAAAGTTGGAAAATTTTATTTGTAGGCTTGATAAGTTATATGGATCCATAAGATGTAGAAATTCTAAGGTGCTACTCCTGTTTTAAGAGGTGTGCCTAGAAGTTCGGATCTTAGCTATATCCATTCTTGGAATTTAAGATATAGCCCGATAGCTAGGATCAGTGATGTTGTTCTGAGATCCTAGTTGGATCTATATAGTTTTCTGATTGCTTTTAGTGTTTAAACTTCAATGATGGACTCACCCCACTTGGGTGTTTTTCTGAGAAGTTGAGTATGAGACAACTCATGAATGCTTGTCTAGCTTAGACAGATAAATCATGTGATGGTCTTTTACTACTCACCACAACAATGGAGTTGTTGGGGTTGCAATATTGTTGATCTTGTGGCTTGATCTTGTTGGTTGTGTGTCTAGCTTGATCTGGTGCTTCTCCTGATGCCACTCCTGCTACTTCCAGCTCCTAGATTTGTCCTTGAGCTTGCTATCCACCTCCTGGTCCTGTTGGCTTGACCTTGTTCTTGCTATCCACCTGATCTACCCCCTCCTTATGTCACCATCTTGGTGAGATGATGAAGGGTGTGGTTGGTGTGATCTAGTTTGGTTTGGGTTGGCTGTTATGCTTGATGTGTATGAACCAGGAAATGGTGTTGGGGGTGCTTCCCACGGCTGTGTTGAGCAGTTTTGTTTGTATGGCATGTTGTTGTTGTGTTGACAGCACACACCGTGCATTTAGGTGTGTGTGCTGCCTGTGTGCCTGCTGCACCTTGTGGATATGTTCATGGAATAAAAGTTACCTTTTATCTGATTACTTTTACCTGTCTGGTGAAACTTGCCCCTCTCTCTGTTTGGAGTTATTTGAGTTATGGCTTAAAATTATGAAAGATTTAGTTCTTTCATATTGGTGAAACATGCCCCTTAAAGTTTACTCAGTGATGTAAAGTTTGAACAGTGCAACTCACTGTCAATACTGAGAGTAACATATTTTAATCCTTAATTTTCTTTCTTTTAGTTTGTGTTTTGTTTTACAGGTACAAGACTTGGAGATTCAAGACTTAGATTAGGTTTTCTTTTTCTTTATAGAATAGTCCCTTGTAATATTTATTTTATTCCTTTGTAATCTTTATTTATCCTTTTGTAATAAGATTGTAATATTACTCAATATATAAAGGTTCTTCTTTTATTTCATTTACTCTTGTAAAGATTCTTAATCATTTTCATAAGTTACATTTTGTAACTTCTTTATTGAATAAAGATATGGAATGAATACTCTTTTTCTTGATTATGTTATTTATTTAAAGTTTGAGTTACTAATTATCAACTCTTGACTAAATCAAATTATTTAAACATAATTCTAAATCCTTTTAAACTATAAATCCAACACTCAAGTTTGAATTCAATTTCATTTCCCAAAACACACTAATCCACAAAGATCATATCAAAGTTTATAACGATCATTCTCCAAGCCTATTCCTAATCTCAAAGTGTGAAAGAAACTTTGATCACTTTAGGTTTTTATTTGGCGAAAAATTTACCCACGTTTTTACAGATGAATGCATGTATTTCATAGATTCCTAAATCTACCCCTTGTTGGTTCCTAAATGCTGGGATGTTACAGACTTCCCCCCTTAAATCAAACTTCGTCCCGAAGTTTGTTGAAGTGTACCTAAATAGTTCTAGATAGGCTTTTCTTAAATCCTCTTATTTCTCCCAAGTGGCTTCTCTCTCAGGGTGATGTTCCCATTGTACCTTGCAATACTTGATTGCCCTATTCCTCAACCTTTTCCAGTTTTATTCCAAAATTTTATAGGGTTTTTCAACATAGGTCAAGTCTGCTTGTAACTCTATCTCTTGATGTGTGATTGCATCATCCGGAACTTTCAAACATTTATGAAGTTGTGACACATGGAAAACATTATGAACTTGAGCCAATCTTGAGGGTAACTCTAAAGCATAAGCTATAGTCCTGTTCTGACTCAGTATCTTGAATGGTCCGATATATCTTGGACTCAATTTTCCTTTAACTCCGAACCTTTTAACTCCTTTCATTGGACTTACTTTCAAATATACCATGTCTCCCACTTCTTGATGCCATGATCTTCGACTTTGATCAGCATAACTTTTCTTCCTACTTTGGGCTATTTTCAGTCTATCCTTGATCTTATCAATGATATCTTGTTTTTCCTTGATATAGTCTGGTGCAAATTCCTTGCTGCTTCCAGGCTCATACCAACATATTGGTGATCTACATTTCCTTCCACATACAACCTGATATGGAGCTGCCTTCAGACTACTCTAATAGCTATTATTGTAGGAAAATTCTGCCAATGGTAGATGATCTTCCCATGTACCTCCAAAATCTAATGCACGAGCCCTTAACATGTCTTCTAGTATCTGATTTGTTCGTTCTGTTTGACCCCCTGTCTCTGGATGATAAGCTGTGCTAAAATCTAACCTTGAACCAAGTGCTTCATGTAATTGCTTCCAAAATGCTGAAGTAAACACTGATCCCCTATCAGTTACGATTTTCTTAGGCACTCCGTGCTTGCTTACTATTTCTTTGATGTAAACTTCTACTAACTTCTCGGCATTATCTTTCTGATTTATCGGAATAAAATGTGCACTTTTAGTGAGTCTATCCACAATTACCCATATCATATCCTTCCGTTTAGGTGTCATGGGCAATCCTGTGATGAAGTCCATACATATTTCTTCCCACTTCCATTCGGGAATTTCCAAGGGTTGCAATGGTCCTGCTGGACTTTGATGTTCAGCCTTCACCCTTTGGCAAGTATGGCATTCTGATACATATTTAGCAATGTCTCTTTTCATGTTATTCCACCAAAATAATTCTTTTAGACCCATGTACATCTTAGTACTTCCTGGATGTATAGAATATGGTGTTTCATGTGCTTCCCTGAGTATGAATTCACGAATCTCAGTCACATCTGGAACACAAAGACGGTCTTGAAACCATAAGGACTCATAATATCCAAGGCGAAAAACTGATGTTTTCCCTTGAGATATCCTCCGAATTTCCTCAGCAGTGAAGGGATCTTCTGCTTGATGTCTAAAAATTACGTGCTTAAGATCACTGTCCTGCTCTGCAACTACCTGCATAGTAGCTAATCCTCCAAGAACCTTTGTTCTATTGAATTGAAGCTCTAATATTTCCAATTCCACTTGTAACTCTTTTGGTAGCTCCCGGTTGCTAGGCTGAATATCTGCACTTTTACGGCTTAAAGCATCTGTTACAACATTTGCTTTTCCTGGAGTATAGTTGATTGTTAAACAATAATCTTTGATTAGTTCCAACCAACGCTTCTATATCATATTCAATTCATTTTGGGTGAAGAAATATTTAAGACTTTTATGGTCAGTGTATAACTCACATCTGGCTCCATAAAGAAAATGCCTCCATCCTTTCAGCGCAAAGACTATTGCCGCTAACTCTAAATCATGAGTTGGATAGTTAACTTCATGTGGTTTCAGTTGTCTTGACCCATAAGCAATCACTTTCCGATCTTGCATTAACACACAACCCAAGCCTTCTTTAGATGCATCACAATATACTGTAAAGTCTTTCCCTGTTTCTGGAACTGCTAAGATTGGAGCTATGGTTAACCTGGTCTTCAACTCCTGAAAACTTGATTCACACTTCTCATACCAATTGAATGGTGTATTCTTTCTTAGTAATTTGGTCATTGGTCCCGCTATTTTGGAGAAACCTTCAATGAATCGCCGATAATAACCAGCCATCCCCAAGAAACCTCGAATTTGTTTCACATTGGTTGGTGTAGTCCACTCCAGTACTGATTGAACTTTGGATGGATTTACAACAATTCCATCTTTACTGATCACATGGCCGAGGAATTCTATCTCATCTAGCCAAAATTCACACTTATTGAACTTAGCATAAAGTTTATGTTCTCTTAAAGTCTGCAATGCTATTCTCAAATTATCAGCATGCTCTTCCTTATCCTTTGAATATATCAGAATATCATCAATGAAGACTATGACGAACTTATCCAAATATGGCATGAATATTTTGTTCATCAGATTCATGAATATTGCTGGTGCATTGGTCAAACCAAATGGTACTACCAGATACTCGTGGTTTCCATATCTTGAGACAAATGCTGTCTTTGGAACATCCTCAGGTTTAATTTTTATCTGATGGTATCCAGATCTTAGATCGATCTTAGAAAATACTCCAGCTCCTTTCACTTGATCAAACAAATATTGAATCCTTGGTAAAGGATACTTATTCTTTATGGTAACATTGTTCAGATTTCTGTAGTCTCCACACATCCTTCTACCACCATCCCTTTTATCCACAAAGATTACTAGTGTTCCCCATGGGGATACACTTTCCTGGATAAATCCTTTTCTGGCTAACTCATCAATTTTCTCTTTGAGTTCTTTTAATTCTTTTGATCCCATCTTATATGGTGCTTGAGCTATTGGTGTTGTACCTGGTATTAGGTCAATAGTGAACTCTATTTCCCGATCTGGTGGCATTCCAGGTAGCTCTGCGGAAAAACATCTTGAAACTCGTTTACTATAGGAATATCTTCCAGTTTGACCTCTTTCATTGAGTTCAACTGCAGATCCACCATGATATGACTGTGCTTATCTGCTTGGTAAACTATCCTTGCTCCACTTGGAGTTTTGATTGAGACAATTTTCTCCTCACAATTTATCTGAGGCCCATGTTCCATCATCTAGTCCATCCCTAGCACTACTGCAATTCCCTTCAAAGGAATCACGTAAAGGTCTGCAAAGTATGTACAACCACAGATCGAGATAACCCGATCTTGTTTAATGTGGCGTACAATCACATTTCCCCCTGCATTAACTACGGTCATAGGGTTTTCTAACGTTGCCCTTCTAATCCCGAATTTATCACAAAATTCTTCAGAAATGAATGAAGTAGTTGCACCAGTATCAAATAGAATTTTGCTGGGATTGGTAAGGATATTGAGCGTACCTATCACTGCAGCTCCGAATTATCCACCTCCTCTAGGGTTGCGCAATTTAGCTTCCCAGTAGGTTTGTTCCTCTTGCCATTGTTATTCTTGACATTATTTCCTCCTCGATTGGGCTGTCCATTTCCTCCACTGGCTTGTCCTCCTCCCTTGGTAGGCTAACCACCTGGTGGTTTGCTCGGACAGTCGGGCTTGATATGCCCCTTATGACCACAACCGTAACAGTTCACTATAGGCTTTTTGCATTCCCTCTGGAAATGCCCTGGAATTCCACAGTTATTACAGATAACATTCCTCCTAGGATTGGATTGATTTCCACCACTGCCCTTGTTATTGTTATTGTTATCATAGGCCTTGTTCCGAGGTTTGAACTCCAGATTGGGTTTAGGTTTACTTGCCTGAATTCTCTTGGTTTCCTTTTTGGCTCTCTTCCTCCTATCCTCTTGGACATTCTTGTAGTCATCTTTGAAAGTGATAGCTGCATCCATCAACTGCTGATAAGTTTGCTTATTAGCCAACCTTAACTGTATCCTCACAAATGGATTTAACCCACGCAAGAAACGCTTCTTCCGCTTATCTTCTGTGTTAACATCTTCCTCAACATAACGAGACAGTTGACTAAACTCACGGATATACTTCATGACACTAGTATATCCATGCTGAAGCTCCTCAAATTCTCTCTGCTTCAACTCCATAACACTCTCCGGAACATGATATTCACGGAATCTCTTCTTGAACTATTCCCAGGTGTACTCCCTTCCTGGCTATTGCATGGCTAACTGATTTTCCCACCATGATGCTGCAGGTCCAGTCAGAAGATGAGTTGCATACCTCAATTTCTCCTCATCATTGCAACCTACAGTCTTCAGCTTTCTTTCTGTATCTGCTAGCCAATCTTCTGCATCCATTGGTTCAGAAGCTGATGCAAAAGGTAACGACCTTGCATTCTGGAAGTCAGAAAGACTCACTCCTACACCTTCAGGTGCCCTCTGATTTACTCGTCCCAGCAACTCCTCCATGAACTTGTTCTGGGTCTCTTGCATCATTTGCATACACTGCATAAAGTTCTACTCCATTAACGGCCTCATTGGTGGTGGTGGTAATGTTCCCTGATTTGCTGCAATTGCATCGGCCTTCTCCTTGGCCTCACGTTCCATCCGCTTCTGCTCAGATTCGGTCTCTACACCCGTATCCATGACCCCCTAGTCCTGCAACATAAAGCGAATACTCATAATTACATCATGCACATGTGTTCTGAGCTCGACTTTACGCACAAAACTAGTCACACAATGAAAATCCAAATAAAATCAAAATATGCATTTCACATATTATACATTACAATATCATAATAATACAAAGTCATTACAACATATACCATATAGGTATAATCATACACTACCTTATTTATCTACGACCTTATTTCTTGGATTACAATACACGGTACTCGATACCTCTAAATAGTTGCCTACTTCTAGTAATAACTACGCTCATCATACATGCCTGGTGTCCAACCGTGATGACGTGACGTTCGTCGCACAGTTTGTGGAACAAATGGTCTTCCAGAAGGAACATACTCAGTATCTGAAGTGTCAGGACTTGAGTCATTACTCAACCTGAGCGCATTGACTCCCTCCAGCTCAGCTGAAAAGTCTTCAGAAACATATTCAACATCATATCCCACTTGCATCTCCTGAGCTTCATTCCTTGAGTCGTCAATAGAATACGCAGATCCTGCTGGTCCCCAGGTGCTCCTTTGGGCAAGATAGTTAAACATCGGATAATGTATATTCCCTAGGTTTTGAGAAGGTGTTGATGATTCAAACACTCTCTCCTCAGGATCTTCTTCTTCATCCTAGTTATTAACGAACATAGCATTTCTACTACTGTTACTAGGGTTAATTCTTGCACCCATCCAGCTAGATTGTCCAACATTTCTGTTAGAACTATGTATGGACATCTGGTGTTCCTGAGATCCGTCAGATGATCCCATCCTCCAACCATTAGAATTCTCAATAGGAAGTTCTGAATCAGAACCGTCCTCTGAACCCTATGGTACTGCATACCTTGTATCCATAGTAGGATCATATATAGGTTCATGCCTTGGTGAATAAGGATATGGTGTAAAAGATTTAGGATCTATAGGTATATCATTAAAGTTGGGTTTTGTACTACCACTCGCTTCCTTCTCCAACTAGAATGCTAACTGCTTCCTCCTTTTCGGGTCAGTTAGATCCTGTAACATGTCATTTTTATCTTCGACAATCACTTGATGTCTCTTATAAAAAGACGCAATGAGTGTTCGCTATCTATCCATAAACTTGGAGGCTAACTTAGGATGCTTCTTAACCAAAGTAAGATGAGCCGGTCCAGGCTCCGAGTCTATAGAATCATGAGGAATTACAGAAAATGTGCTACCTTCTAACTCCTTGGCTTTATGCTCCCGGATATTAGCTATCGCCTCCACAACAGCAACATGATATGCTGCTAAGTGACTCCTACCTTCACCTATAGGTAAATCATGATATAATCCAAGCTCCTCTGGGATTTGAATACTCACACGATACTTGGATAACATCCGACCATCATAATAGTTTATGGTGCTCACTGGAATTCTAGTTGGACAACTAAAAATCTTTAAAAGTTGACGGAGTTGGTCTGTGAATGATCCTTGATAATCATCAAGAGTCTCCTCTTTCCTTACCGAAGTCTGTTTTGGAAACTTTGGTGATATAGCTCTGTATATAAGAAACATATTTTTATTAGTAACAAATAATATATTGCATCATAACAAAGAATTATCGTACTAAAACATATAATGGAATATCCTCATTTGAATACCCATTATATTTCTTTTAGAGAATTCTTTATCATTGATACATACTCCTACAGGTAATACCCTTTACTAGGTTTCCAACCTAAGGTCAAAGCAATTTTCTCTGATACCAACTGCGGTGACCCAGCATACCACTTCATGTGTAGTACACTATAGTCGTTGACATGACATCCACAGAACACCGTTCTGTAAATATCACATCCCTCAGAGTGGTACAACAGAAACATTGCGGGTCCATATTACAAACATTCACACATTATTATTATTACAATACCAGAAGTTCTAGACTTCAAAAGGATTCAACTTACAAACCAAAATATAAAGTGTTTCGGCGGAATTCAAAAGTAGCAACTCCAACTAGGAGTTGAGCTCAGCAGCTTATTCTACATGGTTCATACTGCTCGGCTCTGTCGGTTACTACTAACTAGGATACTTAGTTGGACTCGTTGTCATCGACACCATAGCGGATTTCGTAATCCACTCCTTCAACACCTCTTGACAGGTCAGGCTCCTCGTAGAACACATCTTCTTGGCATTCGGCTGCATACATTTGCGTATCTTCGGGATCCTCAGAGTCTAAGCAAGGGATCAAAGGAAAGAATGAGTAACAGCGTTACCCAGCAAGTTCATTATATGCAAGGTGGGAAGTTTGATGCTCTAACTACCACCTCAGACTATAAGTCCTTGGCACTATGCAGTTTTTGTAAATCTTTCTTCAAAGATTGATTTTATTATGAAAATCTATGACCATCAGCCTTCACAGGTTGACCAGAACTTTCATGGAGTTCCTTTCCTGCCGTGTTCGCAACTCCTTCCCGGAACAGGGAGTAACAAGTTACAATTCTTCCACTCTGCAGAGGTGCGTTACTTTACCCATGAGAGATCAACTCCTTGTTGCACAACCGGGCGTACTTTCCCATCCACAATTCCATGATGTGGGGCCCAGTAGGTGATCCAAGCCAATCACTGCCCCCTTCGTGACCTCGCATGCCTCCTTGGTGTACACCACGCCCACATATTGAATTATGGCAATGGTTTGTACAGACCGTTAGATGCCAGTACTATCGTGGGACGTTGAGGGCTCCCACCCATATGCTGCATATACTCTACGAATTACCAATTAATATGCATGCTACGAGCATAACAACCACGACCTGCACATCCCGCTACATGCGAGAGGAAGAACATACAACTTACTTCTTTGTCCCATTCCAAGTCTCATGGCTAACGTGTGATATACGGCGCTAGAATCACCGATGTCATGGGTTATTAAGTCCCTAATTGATCATCACTGTTGCAAATAGAACCCTAAGTTCTATTGCTCCATTATATCATCACTTAGGATGATATCTAAGATTTCTTTATTTGTGAAAATAATATTTTCTTTCTTTGGAGTATATATGATAATACACAATTTGCAAATACTTTGATAATGACTCTTCAAAGGACATGAGCAAGTGATGAACTTGCCCTGTGATTGCAAGGTAGTGAAGTCGGATGCTTGCACTAGACCTTGAGCTTTTATGTCTACAAAACATCATTATTGCCCAGTAAGGACAATATTTAAAGAAGCAAAATGATTATGCAAAGTCATCTAATGCAGTATTTAGCTTTGTGTGTATTCTCCCCCCCATTATTTAAATAATAAAAATTCTTTTTAATAATAAATAATTTATAAATAATAATTTTTAATATTTATTGAATATTGTATTATTTTATTTTATTTGAATTTTATTTATTTAATAATTCCTTTAAGAATTATCATTTAAATACCAAAAATTGATATTAAATATTTGTTTAGTATTTTCTAAAATACTACAATATTAATATATAATGAAATTGATTTTTATTTATTTTTGTCGTCTTTCAATAATTTTATAAAATTCCATAAGGAATATATATATTACAAAATTCTTAATAAAAATTATATGCCTAAAATTTTATTTCTTAATTTATTTAGATAATTTGGATTATTTAGAATCCAAAAATATTTTATTTATAATTTTTGGACTTTTATTTTATTTTCTAGAAATTATTTAAATTCAGGGGCATCTTGGTCTTTTCTTAATTATTAAAAACTGGCTTTAGGTGATTGGGCTGACTCTGTTGGGTTTATTGGGCCCTTGTGGCCCAATTGGGCAGAACCAAATGACTCCCCGAAGGGGTCTTGGCCCAACCAGCCCACACTCTCTCTCTATCACTCTCTCGTTCTCATCTCTCTTCTTCTCCTCCCCAACCCCGTGGTCGGCGATGCCACCGCCGGTGATTCACGCCGCCGTGGACCTCCCCGTCCGCCACCGTGATGTATAGCATGGTTGTTGACCCTGCTCCACCTTCCTGTCCAACTCGATTTGGACCTAGGGCCCTCCTGTGGCCAGACCGGCTCCGTCCCGAACCCTAGGGTTTGGGGTGGTGCTGGTGTTGTCGCCGCCTCTGCTCCCGTGTGTTGTGGTGGTGTTCCTCACCCTCAAGCATGGCTATGGTCATCTCCTCGGCGTGGTGTGGGTCGCAGCGCCCCCTTGGGGTGTTCCCCGTGCCGCCGTGCTCGTCGACACCCTCTGCTTCCTCTTCTCGCCCATAGCGACAACCTTCAGTAAGTTATCCTTTTCTTCCCCTCGCCTCCTCTGTGTTATGCCACCCTGTGCTATGTGTTTGTACTGGATACTCCTGGCTAGTGGTCATGTCCTGATTAGGGTTTTTGTTCTTCTTAGGGTTCATATCCCTCTGTTGATTAAATATCTGATGATTTGGATCATGTATTAATGATACCTAAGCATGATGAGTGGTTGTTTGCTGTGGATTACTGCTTATGGTTGGCTTTGGTGAGGCTAGTGGCTTACCAGATTGATTCCAATGGTAAATTTGATATGGTTCAGATGATAATGTTACTGTAGAATCATTACTTTAGAGATTCTAGTGATTTGAGAGCTCACCACTGTCATTACTTGGTTATTGACAGTGATTTTTGAGTGATAAAGTCACTGTATCTGTAGTTTTTGGCTTATAGGTTCATATACAGTTTGAGATTAACTTGTCTCTTATAGTGATGTTATGTATATGTATATTCCTTGAAATGATTCCTGTGATTAGTATCAGGAAAATGATTTGTAGTTGGCCGTGAGTGTATCTATGAAAGCTAGATGCCTAATCTGCTTGGTTTAGAAGTTGTTCTTGTGACACCATCCTGATATGGCACACAAGACTAGGTTCTATTACTTGGCTTGATTTTGTTTAAGCTTAAGATTAGCTTGGCATCAGAGATAAGTGGAAACTACTTTCCTTGAATCCCTAAAGCCTATGATGTTGGTCTGAGGTGTAGGGACTAGGTCCTTAACTTGTTGTTTCTCATGGATCTGTTCTGGTAGTGATACCAACCACTGATTCCTGTGTCAAAGTTGAAAAAAATGATTTGTAGGCTTGATAAGTTATATGGATCCATAAGATGTAGAAATTCTAAGGTGCTACTCCTGTTTTAAGAGGTGTGCCTAGAAGTTCAGATCTTAGCTATATCCATTCTTGGAATTTAAGATATAGCCTGATAGCTAGGATCAATGATGTTGTTCTGAGATCCTAGTTGGATCTATATAGTTTTATGATTGCTTTTAGTGTTTAAACTTCAATGATGGACTCACTCCACTTGGGTATTTTTCTCAGAAGTTGAGTATGAGACAACTCATGAATGCTTGTCTAGCTTACACAGATAAATCATGTGATGGTCTTTTACTACTCACCAAACCAGTGGAGTTGTTGGGGTTGCAATATTATTGAGCTTGTGACTTGATCTTGTTGGTTGTGTGGATAGCTTGATCTGGTGCTTCTCCTGATGCTACTCCTGCTACTTCCAGCTCCTGGACTTGTCCTTGAGCTTGCTATCCACCTCCTGGCCATGTTGGCTTGACCTTGTTCTTGCTATCCACCTGATCTACCCCCTCCTTATGTCACCATCTTGGTGAGATGATCAAGGGTGTGGTTGGTGTGATCTGGTTTGGTTTGGTTTAGTTTGGCTGCTGTGCTTGATGTGTATGAACCAGGAAATGGTGTTGGGGGTGCTTCCCACGACTGTGCTGAGCAGTTTTGTTTGTATGGCCTGTTGTTGCTGTGTTGACAGCACACACCATGCATTTAGGTGTGTGTGCTGCCTGTGTGCCTGCTGCACCTTGTGGATATGTTCAGGGAATAAAAGTTACCTTTTATCTGATTACTTCTACCTGTCTAGTGAAACTTGCCCCTCTCTCTGTTTGGAGTTATTTGACTTATGGCTTAAAATTATGAAAGATTTAGTTCTTTCATATTGGTGAAACTTGCCCCTTAAAGTTTACTCAGTGATGTAAAGTTTTAACAGTGCAACTCACTATCAATACTGAGAGTAACATATTTTAATCCTTAATTTTATTTCTTTTAGTTTGTGTTTTGTTTTACAGGTACAAGACTTGGAGATTCAAGACTTAGATTAGGTTTTCTTTTTTCTTTATAGAATAGTCCCTTGTAATATTTATTTTATTCCTTTGTAATCTTTATTTATCATTTTATAATCAAGATTGTAATATTACTCAATATATAAAGGTTCTTCTTTTATTTCATTTACTCTTGTAAAGATTCTTAATCATTTTCATAAGTTTCATTTTGTAAATTCTTTATTGAATAAAGATATGGAATGAATACTCTTTTTCTTGATTATGTTATTTATTTAAAGTTTGAGTTACTAATTATCAACTCTTGACTAAATCAAATTACTTAAACATAATTCTAAATCCTCTTAAACTATAAATCCAACACTCAAGTTTGAATTCAATTTCATTTCCCAAAACACACTAATCCACAAATATCATATCAAAGTTTATAACGATCATTCTCCAAGCCTATTGCTAATCTCAAAGAGTGAAAGAAACTTTGATCACTTTAGGTTTTTATTTGGCAAAAAATTTACCCACATTTTTACAGATAAATGCAGGTAATTTCACAGATTCCTAAATCTACCCCTCGTTGGTTCCTAAATGATGGGATGTTACAACGTTTCCCAAACCCAAAGCAAGTACATGGGTGCCACCCCACTAAGCTATCCGCAGCAAAGTCAGACGGCTCCGAGACGAACCCAATGTTCGCGACAATGGCTGTAAACGACTGGGAACCCAGAAGTGTGCCTGAGCTTGTCGATACTGCGAAAACATTCCACATTGGTTCCTAAAAAGTGCATTAAGTAACACTCTCCACGAGCAACAATAGTAAATAAAGCACTAAAGCATGGTATAAGTACAAAATAGTAATAAAGCCCCAAACTAGTTTGTGGCCCCCGGTACAGTACTTTGAAATTAGATACTAAGCCGATAGGGGTGTCCACACACCCAACATGTGGGTAGTGCGCTTAATCTCAGAACAGGCGTCAAGAACGCGGGTCCTAGGTGGACACAAGTTGACGGTTAAAAACCAGATATTAACTATTATCCACCGATGCCTCTACATTAGTTATATCTACCTCCAACATTTAATATAACAAGTTGTAAATAGAATCATGATTATCTCCACCATTAGCATATTCCAACCACTCAACAACGGTGGAACTCGACGACATGAAGCAACACATGAGCAAGCAACTACGACTCGCAAGGCCAATTGTCTACCAAACAACAGGTAATAGGAGGTGTCCAAGTCAATATAGGCTGCAAGGAACATAAATAGTACGGAAACTAAAGCATCACAACATAGATAACAATAGATCAACATGAGGAAATAAAGAGTATAAATGCAAAATAGGTAGAAAGGGGGAGAATGCTCGCCTTAGAAACATAACCGGAGATACATCTAAAGAACGGGTCGAAGATCGCATCAACTCAATGGACTAATCCATGAAGAAGGAAAGTACTAAAACAAACACCATATGCACTATTTAATACTAGATGTTGGCTTAGAAAGGAAAAACATAGCATCAGTTTGCTACATAAATTTAAATGAAGCCAATATAAGACTATAATAGCCCGCATATAGTGTCCATATTTAATTATTAGGTGAGCCAACAAAATACCCCCCAAATCACAATATGTATGCAAACATGTTCAATTTAAGGACTGAGCTACCTTCAGACCGGTCTCCATATTGCAAATTCTAGCGGGCACTTGCACTAGAGCGCATGCAAGTCCTATCCGTCCTTGCGCATGTATTATGGCTAAAAATAGAAAGTAAGTTTATTGCTAAACATGAAAGACAAAATAGATGATGTCATCGGATTAAATACGAAATCTGAAAATTCAAAATGGTTTATAGGCCGAACTGTTTATCGGATTTATGAACCGCTTTTATCGTTGGACTAGTTGCGGCGAGATCTTTAAAAGTAGATCCCATATTGATATGTTTCGACAACTTTTTTTTTGACTCAAAAGTTATCCATTCATAACACATAAGTTATCGAGGCGGTACTATGTAAGTTATCTACCATGTAACATATAAGTTATCCACCTTATAAAAGGGTTGTGCGTTTGAGTTTTTATGCGTGTAAAAACATAAATGTGAACTCCTACCATTCAGGAACCGTTTCACCAAGTCGACGGCGAGTAGTCTAGGGTACCATGTTCAAATCAATTAAGTCTATCGAACATTTAAAACAAAAATGGAGATAAGAAGGACTTAGAAAAATTTATTGGCCATTAAAAGAACTAAAGTTATCCTGAAAATTATGTAAAGTTATCCATAGTGATAAACAAAAGTTATACATAACATTATACAATAATTATCCATTAATAACACGGGAGTTATCCATGCTTCGGCATATAATATATCCATCCAATAACATATAAGTTATCAATCACTATAAAAATTTAGCTAAAAATATAATACAAAAATTATTCTAGCGGCTCGGCTTTATCAACATCGTCACGAGAGCCGTACGA
This sequence comes from Avena sativa, assembly GCA_916181665.1. Taxonomy (NCBI): domain Eukaryota; kingdom Viridiplantae; phylum Streptophyta; class Magnoliopsida; order Poales; family Poaceae; genus Avena; species Avena sativa. The sequence continues at coordinate 430,050,527 of OV702293.1, forward strand.
GCGACTCAACCTCGAGAGGCTATCACATCAAACATCAAGCATAAAAAAATTAATCTAAGTTTTTTCATATGATACGATAAATAGGATCTTATGCTCCGCCCACCACCATCCTAAGTTGTAGTAAATAAACATAACACGCAATTAGTAGTTTAACGGCTCGACTTTATTGCCTCTACTGCGACATACGGGTGACAAAGTTTTGAATGGTGTTAGAGTACCAAGCATTCATCGCTCATCTACCCTAACACCTAGACTATCATGTTTCAATTAAACTAGCTCATAGCTCACATTTAATTAAGTAAACTAAAATACAAGGGACAACTGAGGTTTCATGAGGCAAAAAATACAAAAGTTACCACAAGAGAAATGCGAGAACAGCTCGACCCAACCTCATTTATATTGTGGATAACTTATATGTTATATGGTGGATAACATATATACTATGATATGGATAACTCACGTGTTAGGGGTGGATAACTTTTTGGTTCAAATTTTCATCGAAACATATCAACATGTGATCTAGTTTCGAAGATCTCGTTGCGACTAGCCCAACGATGAAAACGAATCCTAAATTGGATAAATGATTTGATTTATAAAACATTTTGAATTTTCAATATGAACATTAGCTAGCTTTGATTTGTTTTGTCGTTTAATGCCATGCATGGTCTCAGACCTGTCGTTAAGTAGATTTCCCGCAATTTAATATGCAACAAGTATATAGATGGAAATTTATAAAATAGGGCGCTAGGATAGGGGTCACACTTTGGTTCGGCACCGAGGATCTTTTGGTTTGAGGGTTCTCGTTCAGTCTCCGAAAAAATCTCCGGGATGGAGAGCTTGTCGTCCGTGGTGAAGAACTTGGGTCGATTGCCGAGGACAGACCTGGATTTGACGCCGGTATGGTCTTCTGGTCCACAATGAAGTTCTTGTGGTTCCATGACAAAGAGACTTCAGGTCATCCGGTCTGTGTAGGAGTACTTGATGCTCTATGACGGAGTTCTCGGAATGCAGCGTGGCTTCTTCTTGCACTTGCGACTGCGAGGAAGCAGAGGCGTCAGTGTAGATAGAGGATCCTCGGTGAACTTGTGGAAACGAGCAATTAGAACGGGACACCAGAAGGCGACATGTATGATAGGTGATGTAGAACAACAGGGGCACAACACGAAAGATGATGTAGAGCTAGCATCGAACAGCTTGCGTGCAGGGACGAGGTGGACCGCACGTCCATGGAGGCGAGGAAGGCAGCATCGCGGGACAACGAGGAGGCAGTGACAGTTAGAGAGGACACGACTACTAGAGGAGCTCGACAGGGCCCGCATCGATGGGATCGCTGGTCAGAAGGGAGAAGGCGGCGGTGGGCTCTAGGAGGGTGGCGCAGGTGGCGCTTGTGGGCGTGCTTGGTGACGACGCTGCACAGAGGAGGTGAGGCGACGGCTGTTGGAGAGGGGCGATGGGCATGGGACGGGGCCGAGGAGATGCTAGCGATGATGTGGTTGAGCGAGATGGCAGAGGTGATAAGGAGGGCGTGACGGCGGTGCTCGCGGTCTGGGATGGTGGCAGCCGGTGGTGCTCCGCGAGATGGCGGAGTACAGATGGGGCAGGGTCGGCGACGCACTAAGGGATGGTGACGGAGCTTGGTGGTGAGGAGAGGGCGGCACAACGAAGGCTCCCAGGGGCGCGTCCCGGGGAAGAGGGCGCCATCGGGGTAGGTGGCTACACGAGAGGTGGGCGACGCGGGGCGGTGCTGTGTAGAAGGCGGCCGGTGGAAGAAGCGAGAAGGAGGAGGGCGCACGACGGGGATTGGGGATCGAATAGGGAAGTTAATAGCATAAAACCACCACTTTATGGGCTAAATTTACTGATTGATACCACTTTATGAAAAGAATAAAAAACCACCATAAAATTCGTTAGTTGTCTCAAAAAACACCAATTCTTCACTAAACTCGAATTGACGCTGGTTCTGATAGGTCGGGCCCACCTGCAGAGGCCAAATGGCTCCCTTTTACGGCTCCCGACACGCCCGTTACCGCCGTTAACGGTGCGCGGTCCCCACTGCCGTCCACCGTTTGTCGGAGGAAAAGGGGGAACCAGATAGGGTTCAGACAGTTCCCCGCGCGCGCCTCCCCTCCCTCTTGTACCTGCAATGGCGGCGGCGACCCCCGGCAATGGTGGCGACAGCGGATGGCGGCGGCGAACCCCGGCCAACAGATCCATAGGGGTAGATGGTTGTTTTATCAAACTGGCCACAGGACAACAGATCCTTGCTGCAACTAGTAGGGATGGAAACAACAACATTTTCCCCATTGCATTTGGTGTAGTTGATAAGGAGGAAACAACTAGTTGGTTGTGGTTTTTGACACAGCTAAGATATTGCATTGGAGAAGGTTTGTATCCATTGCTTTCATAAGATAACCATTGACACAACCATTAGGCCCTGATTAATTAATATTCATTTCCTCTTTTCACTTGTTTAGGGGCTTCTCAAAGCTATCTCTCAAGTTTTTCCAAACTCACCTCAAAGGTACTGTCTTAGGCATATTTATGCCAATTTCCAGTCAGTTGGTTTCAGAGGTACTGAGCTCAAGAAGCACATGGTTGCTGCTAGTTACTCATACAACAAGAATGGATTTGATCTGGCAATGGAAGCTCTAAAAGAAGATTGTGAGGAGGCATACAACTGGCTGGTGAAGATACCACCTGAGGCTTGGGCCAGACATCTGTTTGACACAAACTGCAAAACTGATTTAGTTGTCAACAACATCAGTGAAGTCTTCAACAAAATGATTCTAAATGTGAGGAATAAGCCAATTAGGACAATGCTTGAAGGTATAAGGGACAAGCTTATGGTCAAGTATAGTGGTACAAGACAGAAAGTAGAAGCAAGCAGATGGGAGATCTATCCATTCTACTGTGAAAAATTAGAGGAGTCCAAAAGATGATCAAGAGAATGCTCAGACAAACTATGTGAAGTTGGCCTTTGGCAAGTCACCAGCAACAGTGGCAGAGTGCTTGCAGTGAACTTGATCAAGAGGACATGTACTTGCAGGAAGTGGGATCTTACTGGCATTCTTTGCAATTATGTTGTGGCAGCAATCATGAAACTACAGCAGCATCCAGAAGACTATGTTGATGACTTCTTCAAGAAAACTGTATACAAAAAAGCCTATAGCTACACCATATACCCAGTACCTGGACCTACTAACTGGAATAAGACAGCTACACCAGATATTGACCCACCTGTCTTTAGAGAAAAACCTGGGAGAAAACAGACTGCAAGGAGGAAAGGGCAATTTAAGGTGCCAGCACCTAGAGATTCATCTAGGATGTCTTCTATCACTTGCAACAACTGCAGGCTAGTAGGGCACATGTATACTAGTTGCAATGTGCCATTGAGGCCTGAGCTACAAATAAGAAAAGTTAGTCACCAGGTAATGCTTATTTATTTTACCTCACTTTGTAATGTGCCATCTAGCATGATTCAAACAATAATGTTTACGTTCTATAACAGCCCAACACTCATGGTGAGGAGAGCTATGGTGCTACAAGTACAGCAACTAGGCCTAGAACAAGTGCAACAACAAGAAGGCCAACTACTGCTACAACTGCTCCTTCTCCAACACCATCTAGGCCTACAACAAGTGCTGCAACTGCTCCATTCCAACACCAACTAGTAGGCCAACTACTGCTACAACTGCTCCTTCTCCAACACCATCTAGGCCTACCACAAGTGCAGCAACAAGAAGTGGTACTCTAAACAGGCCCTTCAATGCACCTAGGTATGCAGCATATGCAACTAGTAAAAGGCAACCAAAGCTAACATCTAGGATGCAGGGCTATCTCAGTGCTGGTAAGTACAGTAGCTACAAAAAGGCCAAGAAGAGTGACTGCTCCAAACAAGCAGAATGAGCTTTGTGCTTGATCATACAGTTTATATGTTTGCAGAACTGTCTGGCTATCTGCTAAAATATTTTAATATTCTGTGTGTTGGAAGACTATGTTCATGCATCTATGGCTATGTGCTGAATTAATTCCAAACTATGTGTTGGACAATATTTGTGTAACAATGTTTAAGACTATGTGGGTTGTAAGACACTATGTGGTATATGTTTAAGACTATGTTCAAAATGTTTAAGACTATGTGTGCATCATTGTTTGAGTTGGCTAAGTTTAACATTGATCCTTTACTATTGCTCTAGATAGGTTGTCGTGACCCTTCGGGGGTTCTCGATAACCCTAAAGAATAATATATTGCTCTAGATAGGTTGTCGAGATCCTTCGGGGGTTCTCGACAACCCTAAAGAATAATATAATATTGCTCTAGATAGGTTGTCGAGACCCTTCGGGGGTTCTCGACAACCCTAAAGTATAACCATTTCAAACTTATTTGTGAATAACAATTTTCTAAACTTCATTGTGAATAACAATTTCCAACTAAAGGATAACCATTTTTATAGCACATAGAAGGATCAACATACAGGTTCAACATACATGACCACCCACATAAAGGGTTCAATTACACAAAACATAAACATGCACATCATGCCAACTAGAACATGATAACTACATCACTCATCACAAACTTCTTTGATTTTCTTCAACTTCTCCTTCAGACCATCACAGTGTTGGAACATATCAAAGACAGTGTACATTCTCAATTTGACACAGATAGAATTTCCTTCCCGTGTCTGTTCCTTCAAAAGCTACACACTTGCACGGCGCGAGTTTGTGTGAGCGGCAGAGCACATCGCAACCCACATCTATGCCACAGAAATCGGGATCATCCATGGTTCCCGGAGCAAAGTACAGTGGGAACATGTCCTTCACGATGAATTAATTGAGTCAAAGCGAGTTAAATCAGGCTAAATCGAGCAAATTCCCAAATCTTCGATGAACCCTGACCCTAAATCCATATGGGCAGCTTACTTACCAACAATCCAGAGGTGCTCGACGAAGAGCCATCGTGCCAGTTGGGACGATGCAGGCGACACGGACGGACGGTGGCGGCGGCGCGAATGGACGGCGGCGAGTGAGCACCGACCGCGCGCAACGGGACTGAGCAAGGGGACGAGCTAGACGGAGTTGACGACCCTTATCCACAGTGGACGACGGTGGGGCCCACGCGCCGTTAACGGCGGTAACAGGCGTGTCGGGAGCCGTCAAAGGGGAGCCACGTGGCCTCTGCAGGTGGGTCCGACCATCAGACCAACGTCAATTCGAGTTTAGTGAAGAATTGGTGTTTTTGAGACAACTAACAAATTTTGTGGTGGTTTTTTGTATCCGTAAAGTGGTATCAATCAGTAAATTTAGCCCACAAAGTGGTGGTTTTATGCTATTAACTCCGAACAGGGCGAGGCGGACGAGGTGGGGCCGATGAGCGCGTCGGTCGAACGGGGTTGGTGCGGGACGCGACGCGCGTGTACAGCGCGGGCTCGATACGAGGCGAGGGTACGTCGAGTAGGGATGGGACCAGGGCGCGTGCCAGCGATGTGCGGGTAGCCGAGGGAAGCGGTGCAGGGCGATGCGCGCGCGGGGAAGGTCTCGCGGGACGGGACAGTTTGCAAGCACGAGAGTGGCCGCGATCGAGTCGGTTGGTGGGATGCGTCGCGGTTGCTAGGTGTGTGCATGCGTCAGCGCCCTGGCGTGTAGAGGCTGACGGTTGCGGGTGGTGGGTAGGTGGCTAGGGTTTGAGTGGTTAGGGTTCGGGTGGATATACGTAGGGTTAGGTTTTGATTTGAAACGGGCTGGCCAGTCGGGGTAGTTGTGGCCTAGCCTACGGGCCGGGCTGCCTCCCACGGATAGACTAGTTATATTTAAAATTATGTTGTTTTTATTTTAAAATATATTTTATAAATACTTTTAGACAAATAAAGATCCAAAAGGTTTAATTTGAAATAGAGAATGGTTAATTAGAAAACAACTTAGGCTTTTAGAAAAAAAGTTTTAAGGTTAATCATGTATAATGACATGATGATGATGCTCAAATACAACGTGGCATGATAACATAAACGTACAATTATGATGATGCATAAACTAAAAACAACAAGCGATTTTTTGATAGTAGTTACATTAGGTTAGTCTAAGTGTGGTCTGTTTGCCTAAATAGCGTCTGGAGTAGGTCACTAGAGCTCCTCGACTTGCTCCGATGCGATCTGGGAGTCGTCTTCCTCGCGGCGACACTCTGGTGGCAGTCATTTGGTTCTCAGAGATCTCCGACAATAAAGTCGAGCTCGGGAGTTTTACGGCTCAGGTGGTCTCGCACGCCACCGGTCTGTTGACCTCGGCCTTCTTCAGGAAGCGTCCATGGAGGAGGTCGGAAGGGGAGGGCCGTGAGTTCAAGCTCCACCTTAAATAAGTGCGGTATTGGCTTTGTTAATGGCTCTGGTTTGAAGTCTTTTTTCTCTCTTCTTCAACAGTTGTGGGAATGTAGGAGGGGAGAGCAGGGACGACGTCCTGTGTCAATTGGCATGGCAAGGGTCTTTGGCTGCTTTCCTATAGAGTTTCTGAGCTGAGGACGCGCGACGACGACGACTGTCTTGCCTCAGCATCCTATGGCCGGTAGGCGTCCCTCCTACCGGTAGACGTCCCTCCTTGGCCATAATCGTGTGGCATATCAACCTCCAGGCATTAGGCCGACGCGGAGGCTCTTATGCTCCGGTCAGAGACTTATCAGAGATAGGGCCCCAAGTGGTTCGTCCCCGGCGGCTCCGATTGTTGAGCTGGTCACGGTGGTGCGGTGGAGGACTCAAGGGATTCAATTGCTTTTTCTATTTTATTAGGGGACCTTGGTGTGAAAGTGATGGTCATGTTTGTAATTTTCATTTTCTTTGTGGACTATTTTGTAATCTGTATCTTTAATAGAGCAGCTTCTCGGTCCTTCCGGACCGGACCCTTGTTAAAAAAAAATCCTGCAATCAAAATCTGGGCGCCTATATCTATTTCAAAAATTCCTGCAAACAAAATCCGCGTGCAGCCATTGGCGGATAATATTCTCCTGAAAGGGCCGAGTCTTGATGTAGTCATGTTGTATCCGACCAATTTCTCCATGCAGCAGAAGTAAAACGAAATAGTGAAGAAATTGTATCTGTCAACCACATTCTTTCAATTCTATGTCCAAGAAAATGCACTCTGCCTAATTCATCAGGTATGCAGCAATTGTCTCATCAACGTTTCGATTCAGTTTGTTGGCACTCAGTTTTTCTGGAATTGCGCATCAATCACACTTCACAGTAGGAGATGGATGACAATTAGGATCAAACTCTTTTAACTCGCATTATTATTCCACTGCCTTGCCAAGTATATTTACATACAGCACTACATATTCTGCGCAGCGAGCCAGAGAGAGGGTCGGGAAAAAAGGGCAAACTAGAGACTACGGTGAGCACTCACTCGCACGGTCACACCTCGGACGCCTCAATCCTCAAGGGACATAAAGTTCAGACATGAACCATCACTGGACCTGCACGTCGATGACCTTGCGCTCCGTCTCCGTCTTGGGCACGGTGACGAGCAGCACGCCGTTCTTGAGCTCGGCGCGCACCTGGCTCTTGTCGCACACGTCGGGCAGCGCCAGGCGCATGTCGTAGGAGCTCACGCTTCGCTCCTTCCACCACCCGTCGCCTTGGCCTTGGCCTTCCGCGCCGTTGCCCTGTCCCTGGCCGACCTCCTTCTTGTGCTCGCCGCGGATGACGAGCGTGTCGTCCTCCACCATCACCTTCACCTCCTCCCGCGACAGCCCCGGCATGTCGAACCGCATCTTCACCTCCTTCTCGTCCTCCACGATGTCCCACGGCATGCGCGGCGCCTCGCCCGCCGCCGCCGGCGAGCGGCGTGTCGTGGGGAACCCCACCGTGTCGTCGAACAGCCGGTCCATCGTGTCCAGCATCTGCCGCATCGTCCGCATTGGCGACATCGGGTCCACCAGCCCTACGCGATTAACAACCACGTCAGCCTCTGTTTCATCTCCGATCGTACAACAGACAGAGTTGTCTCGTGGAAGGACGTGGCAACTGACGACTTACCAAACGGGGAGACGTCGAATCCGGCGCGGCGCGGGCGGCGCTGGACGGCGTTGCGCTGCTGGTTGTTGCTGCCGTTCTGGCTGACTTGCACGTCGACGGAGTGGTCCCTGTTGTCCTGCGCCGCGGAGGCCACGGAGAGCGGGCGGGTTCTCCCGGCCCCGAGCTGCGCCGGCCTCGCGGCCCTCCAGGCGCGGATCGGCATGCGCGCGGCAGGGGAGGAGAGGCGGCTGACGAGCGCGAAGGGGGCGTTGGCTGCAGCCATTGCACCAGACAGGAGCTGTGGAGTGTCGATCGAGAACAGAAAAACTCAGAGAAAGCTAGAGCTCGGAAGCCGCTGTGCTGATGTACAGTGCAGTGGTTGTTATCTGGCTTGCTTATCTGGTGGGAAGTCGGGGTGAGCTGCTCCATTTTATAGAGCGGCGGGGAGCTCGTGCCACGGCGAGCCTGGAAGGATGGGGAAAGATATTGAAGCTTCGGGACAGCACGCGCCGCTCGCCGCCTGGTCTGGAGAGCACCTGCAGAGTCGCGACGACGTCGCGGGTGTTCTTCAGGCTTGTCCGCTTTTCTCGAACATTCTCGTGCACTTCGCAAAGTGGTCTCGCGCCAGCCCAGTTTTAAATGTGGACTTAGGCCGTTCGGTATTGTTTCAAAACGGAGGCCCAATTATGAATCTTGCCTTGGACTATGGAAGAAAGGACCCGAAGAAAGTTGTTGCAGACCCAGGGTCAACTCTTATTCTGGCCTTAGACTGCGTAGAACTTTATGAAGCCATCCGCCGGGCTTTGTGCACCTGGTCACGTGTATATAGAACTTTATGGGTGCTCCTGTTTCCCGCTTTAAACAGGACAGAGGTTCCTCCGCGTGAGGTCTCTCTTCGTGGTTGGTTATAACGCTTTTCTATTTATTTTTTCTGTAAATTTTATAATACTAGGAAATATGTCCGTGCATTGCAACGAGAGAGAAAAGTCTATATTATTTTATCTTATTAATTATTATTTCTTTCATCACAATTGCAAACATAATACACATAAAACTTCGATATATAAAAAAAGATAACCACATAATATTCTAAAACAATAAGATTTTAATTTGTTTAAAATGTGATTTGATAAAATATCTATAATTCGACATCATATATGCAAAGAAAGAAACAACTCAACGGTGTTCTCTTGTTGACTAAGATTTCACTTTGCTGGAGACGGTTTCTACTGCACTGCTTTCATTTTCATCACCTCTGTGATTTACATTCACAAGATTTTCTAATTCCTCTCTTTCGACCAGATTCATCAAATAACACTCTTATTTTTATTCTCATTTTCATTACTCGGCAAATCAGTACAAAAACAGTTCTACACCCATGTCCCGGATTAATAATCAAACCTAGGTACATATTCGAAGGAGCAAATATCACGGGCTTGTTAATTGTATGGTGATATAGCCCACCCTCTTGTTGTCCTCTCACCGCCCTTTCTGCTCCAGCTCAATCTGATTATTATATCGTTTTTTCCTGAATTGGCGTATGTATTAATTAAGAAGTTGTTCGATTAGAAAATCCATCACAATCTTCCGTAGTTCCGTAGCCGCAGCATCCACGTCAGGTGGAACTGCCTCCAAAACCTTACCGATTCAAAGATAATTCCTGAAAAAGTTGATTTACTCCTCTCTCTCTCTCTCTTGTACAACTCCCTGGCCACAGTGATACAGTCAAACACCAAATAGACTGGCCATACTACCAAGACGATGTTTATTTGAAACCTTGCCAAAGCTTCTGCATATTCAACAGAAGCACATAGTGGATGGATTCCCAGGTAGACAAGATAATTTTGCCCTTCTCATCTTGTACAACCCATCATGCTCCACATTTTATTTGACAGAGAAGCCCGCATCTACGCTCAGTTTGATCCATCAAGGGTTAGGCTTCTATAGACCACGATTGTGTTATTCACTTGTTTTGTTTCTATTTAAGTCAAAGGGACAAATGCTTTTTCTTCACAGTATTGATATGCTGAGAAAATCATGTACCTGTTGCAGAGCTACTATGGTGCACATAGTGCAGCGAGTGTCCAGCAGCAGCAGCAGCAGCAGCAGTCACAACTGCAGACATACTACGCAGCGGCTGGGGCGGAAGGAGCTCAGCAACAAGGCTTTTCACCGTACTATCTCCAGCAGATGCAAGCTGAACAGAGCGCGGCAGCGCATTACTCGCAGATGATGCAGTACGCGGCACACATGCAGCAGGCGGCGCAAGTCACTCGGCTCCATGGCACGGCCGCTCAAGAGAGTGCCACCGATGCAGGTAATAATTGTGTGTGTGTTTCCCCTTAATTACTGGTTCAATCTTGTATCGATTTCAAGAACTCCTCTGTGTCCAGGTACGAGGACTGGAGGAGCTGCGGCAGCCGTTGGGGGATCAGGATCAGGATCAGTCTCTCCTCAAACATCACCTGAAACGGATAGGAGGGCTGAGTCTTGATGTATAACAATCATTCAGGCCCCAGATTCAACAACCTTTCCTTTACTACGAGCGCTGCCACCTGCAGAGGCTCCGGCGCCTCCCATCTCACTTCTTATACATAATTCACTGCAGAGACCCACTAATAGAACATGAAATCATTTCTGTTTGAGGTAAACAACTGATAAGTTTCCTTAAATGGCAAGGGTTGTGTGCTTACATGCGGTAAAAGATGGCTCTGCCCCTGACCGTTGATGCCTCTGAAGTTAACCTGAAGCGGCTTGTAAAGAAAGGTTGTTTGCAAAAAATCTAATGCAACCATTATTCAGAAGCAAATGTCCATCCAAACTAACACCTACATCATGATCTTTCAGTGTGTCTCAGTTTCCATCTTCATGAACCGTATACAAACGAAGGAATGAAGCCATACTACCAAGACAATGATCATTTGACACCTTGCCAAAGCTTCTGCATATTCAACAGAAGCACATAGTGGAATGGATCCCCAGGTAGACAAGATAATTTTGCTCTTCTCATCTTGTACAGCCCACCATGCTCAACATTTTATTCGACAGAGAAGCCAGCATCTACGCTCAGTTTGATCCATCAAGGGTCAGGCTTCTATAGACCATGATTGTGTTATTCACTTGTTTTGTTTCTATTTACGTCAAAGGGACAAATGCCTTTTTCATATGTGGTGGGGCATAGTCAGCACAACATAACCAGACTGAAGGAAGGCCCGTAATAAGTGATGTCACCAAATGATCACAATGGAACGCCACGATGTTGACACAACAGGTTGACTCACCGGATCACAAAGTATAACAATCATTCAGGCCCCAGATTCAACAACCTTTCCTTTACTGCGAGCGCTGCCACCTGCAGAGGCTCCGGCGCCTCCCATCACACTGCTTATACATAATTCACTGCAGAGACCCACTAATAGAACATGAAATCATTTCTATTTGAGGTAAACAACTGATAAGTTTCCTTAAATGGCAAGGGTTGTGTGCTTACTTGCGGTAAAATATGGCTCTGCCCCTGACCATTGATGCCTCTGAAGTTAACCTGAAGCGGCTTGTAAAGAAAGATTGTTTGCAAAAAATCTAATGCATTCATTATTCAAAAGCAAATGTCCATCCAAACTAACACCTACATCATGATCTTTCAATGTGTCTCAGTTTCCATCTTCATGAACTGTATACAAACGAAGGAATGAAGCCTATATTGTTGAATATAGCATTACAAACTGTATACTCTAAAATGGTAGTCCTCCATATATTTTGACAAGCTATGCTACATATACCTTTCCAGTGCATGTATATTAGGAAAGGGATTGATGATTGATGTACATGGTAGAATGCACTTCTGTCTAGCTTGAACTATGCCTAGACATACATTATTTCATGAAGCATTTTTCATACAAGTTGCTCTTATCTATATTTGAGATAATTATGCTATTGAACTTTTTTGAAGATTAAAATGCGTATCAGAGCAAAAAAACCATAGAATCAGACCAACATATAGATGGTGTAATACTAAAGAGTCTTCTTGATGCCCAATTAATTAGGAAACAATAACTCTAGTAAGTTTAGAAATAGAAGAACAGATCTTTTCCTTTTCAAAAATAGGCATTCTCAAATAGTATATAATGCTCCCAAATCCAAACAAAAAATATCTGCAGAATAGGTATATTTACTGCAAAACCAAGATGGATTTTTTTCACTTCAAGCCATGCCTCATGGAAAGCTATTTCTAGATCAGTCAAAATAGAAACTAAAAAATAGAGCACAGATGAGTCTAAGACATACTTCTGATTTCTTGTATAGCAGACCAAAGAATGGGATGAATGTGATGAGTTAGGACAACCAAGAATCCAAAGTGGGATAACCAACACAATCTGGTCAACCAAAAAACGCGATGACACACTACTATCAGTGAAATCCTAGTCTTGTGTGCATTTCTTATGCTCTTAAAATCTAATAGACAAGTCTGGATCAAAGAAGGTGAATGAAAAATTTAGAAAACATAGGCACACCACTATGACACATAATCAGTGAAAACCTAGTATTTTGTGCATTTCTTATGCTCTTAAAATATAATAGAAAAGTTTAGATGGAAGAAGGTGAATGAAAATTTTAACATAAGTAAGATATTAGAACATACCTTCTATCCCAAAGCACTGATTTCCCGGCACCTTGCAGGCCACACAAAACTGAGACTCGTACATGAAAAAGGCATGTCTGACCCCTCCTCTGCCTTCCCGGTGAGCATGCAGTGTTGTAGCACCCCTTTTCTCGTTCCCTTTCGCCATCTACCAGTGGTGGACCTAGCCCAAATTAGTAGCTTGGGCACCAAGTCCATCTTAGTGATAGAAATTTGGTTGGGACGGGAGAGGAGTGTGGGCTGAACAATTAAGAAGGCTTAGGAGAGGCAGGGAGATATGCCGCAGGAGGCAAAGTGGCCCGACTACAATGTAAACTCTCGTCTTCTCTGAAATATACTGAAATTTCATATCGCCCTGGCCGCCCTAGGACATGGCCGAAGCTCTTGCGTGTTGCCGGCGACCCCGGGCATGTGCCCAGGTAGACCGAATGGTAAGTCCGCCACTACCCTCTACCACCCCTGCACCTAGTGCCACCTATCAATGCCGCTAGAGCTCGCCACCCGCCAGCCTCCTGACCTCGGCCAGCTTGCTCACACCCACGCGCCACAACGGCAGAATGGTGGAGCCTAACTCGGAGGCACGGGGGCTCCCTTAGTAACTTTCTTTTGGATTGAGCCATTGAGGGGTTTGTAATCACTGTAACATGATATCCGAACTCTAAGCAAGAATTGAACTTATTAAATTTAATATCCGAACTCTAAGCAAGAATTCAACAAAATAAGTACCTGCTTTTTGGTACACGAACTGGACATAGCATGCACAACATCAGTCTACTGGACCTCAGTAAACTTGTCGGCAGGTATTAAAAATTGATCTCTGGTATTCTCATCTCATCAGTTAGCCACTTGTGTTAATTTGTCTACAATTTATGGTACGAAAATGTTAGTCAAGCTATATACATGGCAAACATATACATATCTGGATATGTAAAAAATGCTAATGCTGAAAAGAAATCATCTCGATCGACGATCGTGGAAAGTAGAAAAGCAAAACAATTAACTTACATCGAGGCGGCTTGGTTTCAGTAGAGGTCCATTCATAGGGAAATTTTATATGTTTGTCAAATTCATCAAAGATATTAATATGTATTCGCTTGTCAAAGCAGTGTGTTATGCACTGGACAGCTTGGCAATATCACAAACACCTAGCCTTTATTGAGGCGGAAGTAGTCATGCATGAAGAATGCAAAGGAGGGAGGGAGGCGGACATGGGAAGGAGCGGGAGAGCACGGTGATAGAGGGAGGAAGAGGAAGCGTGGTGGCAGGGAAGTCCACGCGTGCAGCGCGACGGCTGCATCCAGATTACCGAAGTTGCAGCGCAGTCTGCGCGTGGAGCTCGAGGACAGCGGCAGTAGCGACCAAGCCGTGGGGGCGACGCAGTCCATGCCAGCATGGGAGACTGCAGGGCAGTCCGCGCGCGGAGCTTGAGGGCGACAACAACGGTGTAAAGGCCCGCATTGGGGGTGGGGGGCGGCCGGCGGCGACGTTTAGGGGTGAAGGAGTGGAGATCCCTGCGGCGTGATTTTCGGATCGAAACGGGGAAGTTACCGGTTTATTTTGCTTTTCTGTCGCTGGTTCTGTGCAGACTGGGATCTGGTGCCCTGACTGAGGCAGGGCACTGAGGCCCTCCATCCACCGTTCCCTGTAATCCAACGGACTGGAACGAGTCAGCAGCAAATGAACCAGCGTCCAGGAACAAGTCAACGAGGAACTTACCCAGTTTTACCTCGCGCCCAGGTAGCAGAACAACGAGCGGAAACTGAAGAAAAATTGCACGCGCGTTCTGGCGGGACTGCCGCGGACGTCCAGCCGCCGCGCCGCCGTGGGCAAGCCCTCTGCCCCTCTCCGAAGAGATCCTCCCCATCCAGCTCCGACGTCGCACCTCCGCCCCGCTATGATGGCGCCCGCTCCGATGTGACGGGCCTGCATCCGCCCCACGCGGCGGCGGCGACTCCCTCTGCCCCACACCGCGCCGGCGACTCCCTCCACCCCACGCCGGAGACTCCCTCTGCCCCGCGCCGCCGACTACGTCCGCCCCGCAGGTAGCCTGCCAGACTATGCCTTCATCTGAAATTAGTACAAAACATGATGTATATATAAAATGCAATTTGTTCTAGATAACCTTCTAATGTTGTCTATAGTGTTATGTTCTACATTCATACTGCTTTTTTTTATAGAGTTATATGCAACGCAAGGTGTTCCAGATTACCTGATTTGGTTATTGTTGTGCATTTACTAGTGTTGGCAATGGGAGAAATTGACAAAGGGACACCTCAAATTGGTATGAGGTTCGGAAGTCTGGATGAAGCCTGGGAGTTTTGGATTGCATATGGAGGCCGTGCAGGGTTTGATGTGAGGAAGAGAAACAAACATGTAAGCAAGTTTGATGGTGAAGTAACTTCATGCAAATTTATTTGTTCCAATGAGGGTTTTTGGAAAAAAAGGATAACATTGGATCATGCGCCAAAACGTATGAGGGCTAAAACAAGAACAAATTGCAAAGCTCGGATGATCTTGTCATTGGACCGAGTGGCAAAAAATTATGAAATCATAGAAATACAATTGGAACACAATCATTGCCTACAATTGCCACAAACCTGCCACTTGATGCCATCACAAAGGAAGATTTCCAAAGTACAATCATTTGAAATAGAAGCGGCTGATGATTCTAGAATCATGCCCAAATCTGCACTGGAGTTAGCTTGTCGTCTAGTTGGTGGACCATTTAACCTCGGCTACACTTGTCGTGACCAAAAGAATCATTTACGAACCAAGCGGCAGAGAGAGTTGGCTTATGGACAAGCCGGTAGTATGTTGAAGTATTTCCATGACAAAATCATTGACAATCCATCCTTCCAATATGATCTACAGTTGGATTGTGAGGAGCACATAACCAATATTTTCTGGGCTGATGCTAAAATGTTTCTTGACTATGCACACTTTGGTGATGTTGTCACGTTTGATACTACTTTTGGCACAAACAAAGAATATAGACCATTTGGTGTTTTTCTTGGGCTCAATCAGTTTAGAAAAACCACCATATTTGGTGCTGCACTCCTATTTGATGAAACATTTGACTCATTTAAATGGCTTTTTGAGACGTTTCTAGCTACACATAATGGGAGGCAGCCTAGAACTATTTATACGGATCAAGATGTAGCAATGGGGAAAGCTATTGGGGAAGTCTTCACGGAATCATATCATGGATTGTGCACCTTCCATATAATGCAGAATGCTATCAAACATTTATGTCCATTGAAGGGTGAAGAGAAAGATGGAGGAAATGATGAAGGGAAAGGTGAAGATGAAGAGGAAGAGTCTCATATTATCACCGGTTTTAGTGAATGCATGTATGGCTATGAGGACAAAGAGGAATTTAAAGAAGCATTTGACAATATAAGACTTAAAGCGCATAAGCAAACTTGGTTAGATAGCATCTACAAGTTGAAAGAAAAATGGGCTGAATGTTATATGAGAGATGTGTTTAGTTTGGGAGTGAGAAGTACACAACTTAGTGAGAGCTTCAACAATTCATTGAAAAACCATTTGAAATCAGATTTTCATATTGTTCGGTTCTTGAAGCATTTTGAGAGGACAGTGGAGGTAAAAAGAACCGAGGAATTGCAATCTGAATATGAGGCAAGGAAGAACATACCAAGAATCAAGATGAACACACCTATGTTGGTGTTAGCAAGCAAAGAGTACACCCCAATTATTTTTGATTCTTTCCAAGGTGAATATGAAAGATCCATGGCTCCATGCACTAGAGTGTTGGATGGAAATCACAAATTTGCGGTTGCTATTGCGAGCTTGCATGGTGATTTAAAATATGAGGAGGAGCGCATAGTGATTGGTGACCCTTTGACCAAATCAGCTTCATGTAGTTGTGGAATGTTTAATAGGACGGGAATATTGTGTGGACAATCAAAATTCTTGATTTGATGAATATAAAGACATTGCCATCACATTATATCTTAAAGAGATGGACAAGAGAAGCAAGGAATGGAAGCATACAAGATAGACATGGAAGGAACGTGGTAGAAAATCCAAAGTTTGAAGCTCAACTTCGGTACAAAAATCTGTCTTGCAAATTTCATAGTTTGGCATATAAAGTAGCCAACTCTCAAGAGTGTTGTTTGATCTTAGAAAATGCAATTGATTCTGTTCGTCCCCAACTAGTGGACATGCTCAACGCAACTACCAATGTTGTGAACAAGCCATTTAATGATCAAGAAAATATTGAGCCAAATGTGCAACAAGTAGCTGAGTTTACTGCTGCAAAGCTTAAGAAAAAAGAGGTCCAATCAAAAAAACCGAGGAGAACTAAAACCTGGCTTGATAAGTTACTCAAGGGGAAGCGCAAGCCGACTAAAGGTGCTGCATCCAAAAACAAAGGAGCAAAGGTTTGTTACCAATCTATACATGATATGTTATACCCTTCATTCATAAACTACTTACAAGAATTTCTATTGCAGGAACAAAAGAAAGATGATGGTGTGGAGCCTCAAGTAAGAGTAGAGAAAGATGACACCAATAAATGACCAAACCAGGAGCTTCAAGAATGCAGCGCTATTATGAGTTATACGGAGCTCTTGAGAGCTCCCCCTTGTGTTCTTTATGATGAAGATATGTTCTAGCATGTACAAGCTTGTTAGATAGTATCTTCAACATGATTGGCTATTATTTTGGACAGAGTTGACTATAGTATTTTGGCTAACTATAGTCTTTTTGTGGCCTAAGTGTACAAGTAGATTGGCCTAATTTATCTACTTCAAAAATTATGTAACAACATATTATTGGTGCAGAATTTCTGTGCTATGTGATTTGAAATTTGAGTTGTTCAGACCTATAAGTGGTCAGCTTTCTTTTATAATGTATGCCTCAAATTTTACTACTGAAACTGAACTGCTATTTTGTGCACTAACACACTGGTTTGCTACTCTGAACCGATCTGCTATTTTGCTGCTGAATTGATCTGCTATTTTGCTGCTGAATTGATCTGCTATTTTGCTCCTGAATTGCTGAACTGTACGTACAGCAGGAAGACAATTAACTGAATCGTTGTATGTCCTGCAACTGCAAGTACTACAGGATTCATTTGCTGCTGACTCGTTCCAGTCCGTTGGATTACAGGGAACGGTGGATGGAGGGCCTCAGGGCACGTTGTGCCCTGCCTCAGTCAGGCACCAGATCCCAGTCCGTTCTGTGCGAGATACGTATGCGATCATGCCGAGGAGGAGATGCTGTGTTGACGAAAGGAGCGACGTAGTTGGAGGTGACAGAAAACGGAACCACTTTCTCTTTGTTAGATAGTAGAGATCTGGTGAAAACATAAAATAATTAAATTTTGAAAACACTGAGATTTGAAAAATATTCAGATTTAAAATAGTTCAGCTCCGAAAATATTCAAATTTTAAAATTTTCAGATATGAAACATATTTAAATTATAAAAGTTCATTTTTTTAAAACTCTAAATTATAGAAGTTCATATTTAATTCCGGCCCCATCGTCCGTCGGGATCCTCCTATTCCTCACTTTAAACAGGGCGGAGGGTTCCTCCACATGAAGCGCCTCTTCATGGGCCTCTCTAACGTGGCCCAATTTGGCCTGGTTTGTCCTTTTTTTCTACTGCTACTTTTTATTTGTTTTTTTCTGTAATTTTTAAAATATTAGGTGAAAATATAAAATAAGTAAATTCTGAAAACACCGAGATTTGAAAAATGTTAAGATTTGACAAAGTTCAAATTCTAAAAAAATAGATTTAAAAAATATTTTGTTGTGAAAAAAGGTCAAATTTTGAGAAGTTCATATTTTAAAAATTGTTCACATTTTTAAAAGTATTAAGATTTTGAATTTGTTCATATATAAAATTTGTTAATTTATTCAATTCTAAAACTTTTTCAAATTTAAAACTCTTCAAAATTGGAAAATATTTGAATTTTTTAAATGGAAACATAAAGACTAAAAATAAAACAAATAGGAAACAAGAAAATAAAGAAAATAAAAAGAAAAAACATAAAAAAACTCGTAAGTGTAAACTGGCAAGCGCGTCCTCTTTCTTTTGTACACTAAGAGCATTGTCACTCGTCCTCCCTATATGTCGTCAGCGGAACCGTGTTTTAGGCCGTATCACGGGTGCTGACTCCTAGCCGTGGCCATCATAACAAGTTAAATTTTTTGAAATTTTTGAGAAACTTAAACATTTTGTGATGTACATATGCACAAAACAAATTAAGCCTAGCCCAAGACATCTTCATCCTCGTCGTCGCTTGGGAAACGCGGATGGAACCTCCAGCCTTCCAGGGAGGGCGCACGTGGGAACTGGAGGCCGTCGACCAGTGCACCGCGCGGGGACCGGTGGCCGCAGTGGCTATAACCCTTGCCATTATCGCTGTGGCGCTCGCGGTGAGCCTATTTCTCCCTTTTCAACCTTGCCATGGTGTCGTCCGGTGCCAACTCTGCCTTGTCCAAGGAGGCGCGCATGGCCACATGTTGCCCGGGTACTCCTTCTGGTCGCTGGTGCGTGGGCAGGGCGTAATCCAGAGGCACCTGCCAATCAGGCCTCGGCTACGTGAGGCAAGAGGTCCCGGATGACGACGTCGTCGCACCCGTGGCCGCTGACGTCCCTCCTCTAGCTCTGCGGCGGTTGAAAGTGTTGGTACCGCAGGCGGGGGTGGTTGCCCTTGGTGATGTGGTGCATCACACCCACGAGAGTCCGACTCGCCCACCATAGCCGACGACCAGCCTCGTTGTTGTTCATAGGAGGGAGGCCATCACCCTTGTACCTGGCAAGCTCATTCTCCCCCAATTGGTGAAGAAGGCGTCCATGTAGCGGTGTTGCCGGGATCCCATCGGGGGTCCATCCGCTACTCTGCCATGATATCAAGGTAGTAGTAGTTCGTGATGGCCACCCGACAAGCCGCTCCTTGAGGCACATGAGGGACCGACACGCCTCCGGCGCTCAGCCTCCAGTCGAGGGGCAACTGATGGCCTGACGGTCAGGGGTAGTTCGAGGTGTGGAGCGCCTCCATCTCCTCTTGGGTGAGATAGCCCAGTGAGGAGTGGCCATGGTGAGAGAAAAGGTGTTTATCTATCGATAGCAATGGCCACCGCTCCTACATATAGCGGGAGATGGTGGGAGGATGGGACGAGAAGCAGTGGAAAGGGCGGGAATAAAAGGACTCATCGCCGCGTGGCCCGTTGATGGGACGCGTTGCCTAACCGGCAGGGTGCTCGAGAAGGGGTGTGTATCTCTCACTACCAAGGAGGGGCCGCGACGTTTTCTCATCCATCCGGCTCCCTCGCTAGCCCCGTGGGTTGAGTTCGGCCTAGGACACCAGATGACAAAATGGACCGCGCCAACGCCAAATCAGAATTGGGGGAGTGATTTTGGGTGCCGACATCCTCGATAGCTGTTTGAGAGGCCTTAGGACCCCCCCCCCTCTACCTATCACGTCAATCCCACAAACCTGTTATCCTGCTCACTCGTGGCGAGGGAGTAAGTCAAAATAGAAAAAAACTCATATTAATTAAATTTAAGGATTAATTAGGGCTTGAACTGATGACTTCCACCATATCAAGGTGAGAGAGTGGGGATGCTCTAACCCGCTTCATCGAGCAGTACTGGACTACTGGTACTGGAGTGAAAAAAAATGGAGGAGGTTATGCTTCCACGTTGACGCTAGACTGAATCATTGCATGACAACCTCTGCTGTGAACGATTGATTTCTCTCTTCGATCGGGTCAAGAATTAGGTGAGTGGTGAACATATACCTTAACTCACGCACGCTATTTTCCTAGTGATGAATCAACCATAAGTTCAATCCTGTCCTCTAGTCCTAGCTAGGGCGGACCGAGCTACCTCTCCGAGTCCTGGTTCACTTACATCATAGTACAGTTGAACAACAAAGCTTGTCCCGTGAAGTGCATTACCTTATGCCATCTTCACCGGGCCGACCATCTGAACGTCTCAAACGGTCCGTTTTTGTTCGTTTGGCTCGAACCGTGGTCATATAGGGTCGTGGTCCGGTCTGTTCGGCCGAGCGCGCCCAGCGGTGCGACCCATCTGTCTATGCTTGGCCAGCGCCAACGTCGATGATGTTGCCCGTCTTGATTTGGTGCGAGCGGGCGAAGCACTTTCAACCGTTGCCGAGGTACATCTGGCCGAGGTGGTCGAACTGCAGATCAACCGGGTACCTGGTTGTTCTGAAACCGTTCACCCGCAGCATGACAAGCGGTGGCGGCGCATCGCCGATCAGTGTCACGAACCTGCGGGGCGGGAGAAACCTGTCATGTGGCATGCCAAGGTGGATGACCACGGCGAACTGGGTGCCTGAGTTGAAATCTTAGGGCGACGACGGCGTTGAGGGAGAGCGTGGTGGCACGCTGATTTGGCCGCGTCCTCCACGCCTCCCTCAACGTCCACGGCCGCCACGCCCTTCCCTCGATCCAGCGTTGCCGACCATGGCTAGCTACAGGTAGTGGAGAACGAAAAGGGAAGGGTGAGAGGATGGTGTTCCGTGGGGGAAAAGATGGCCGCGGGCGGCGAGTTAAAAACGACCTGCATCGAATGTCGGCGCGGAGGCCAAAGAGATAACATTGAAGTGTCCAACCAGTCAGTGTGCGTCTTGTCGCCATTGATGGCGCAAGTTGCCGCCGGTTAGCCTTCCGCGGCGCCTCTGAAACACTGCCGCGGTTGCGTCTGAATTGGTGCCGTTGCATGCGTCTGAATCAATTCCGCGGTGGCCGATGGGCGGGCCAGTGGTAGACGCGGGCAGGACACCCGCGCCGTCCGTGCACGCCGGACCGATGCAACCGTTGTCCAGATTAGATGCACGGATGGGTCGAGCCAGACGCGTTTGTCCGGATGGGTCGGGCCACCGGGGTGCCACGCATGTTCCGTTCGTCCGCGCGAACGAGTTCGGACACACTCGGACGGGATGAGTCGACCCGGGGCATCTCCACCGGGTCTACCTAAACGGTCCGAGCGTGTCCGAATGGATCCGCGCAGACACGCGAGACGTGCACGGCGCCCCAGCGGTACGATCTATCCGGACTTATCAGGCTGGACCGATCCATTCATGACCCAAATCTGATGCATAGATGGGCCTGTTCGGACAAACACAGACACATACTGTCTAGACGCAAACATATATGGGCCTTCTTTTTTGGGCTGGTCTGTCCGTTTGGGTCGCGCTGTTGTGCGCGAATGGCCAGACCATGACCCCAAATTGACTGTGGCCTGACCCAAGCGGACAAAACAAACCGACGAACAGATGGCTCTGATCGATCTGAAGGTGATGGATTGTAATGTCTACAGCGCAAGCCATATGCTTTTACCATTTCTGGCTATCGTGATCTAGATATAGACGCTACTTGGTCATGGACCGAAGACTGCTGTACACGCTTCCCCTTGGCTTGAGGTAGCGGGCGCCATGCATGCATAATTCAATCATTGATGACTCTTGCACGATCGAATTCTTCCTGTTCGGTAGCGACAGGGAGTTCATGGTCAAGAATTAGGTGGACCATGGACGTACCACAGGACACGATACATGCATTTTACTGGAAATTAAATGTGGATCACTTTATCCCGATGATAAAAGGATTTAAATGCAAGATCAACGAGCATGCTGTTGCAAACTAAAGCTAGCTTGTGATACAATCCACTTATCTAAACCCCACTTCTGCGGAACAAGCTAATGGTCCTAGGGCGTAATGGACTAATGGACACATTGTCGCCAACCCGTGGAGTCCAGAAATGAGCGCCGCAGCCGGATCTTGAAACCTGGCTTCTGCCGGACATCTGCTATAATTCCAGTATCAGGAACACCTGTCAAATTGCCTGGCTAAGCCTGTAAATCATTATCCACATTATCTAACAGAGATTACATCGACGTCACCAACCCATCTTCGACATGTTAGCATAATCATGTAGGACATCCACCGTGATCTATATATTAATTGCTCAATAATTTATTAGTATACACATTCTTCTTCTTATGAGTCAAACATAGGAAGAAGTTTATAAAGTCTGCCAAAAGGGAAAAGGTCATTAGTTATCATATATATCCAAAGTTATTAGTGTGTCAAGTGATGATTTAGAGCTTATTTTCATGTTATACATATAGTTTACTTTAAATGATTTTATAAGATAAAGAGGAATATGGACAACTCATGTTATACTTGCAATGCTTTCTTAGCTGCAAATGGATTTAAGCAATATACCATGGTATTGATTATGAGGACACATTCAATCTTGTACCTAAAGTTTCTACTATATATACTGGACTTGCGCTAAATATTGTGGTTGCGAAGGATGTAGGCATGGAGCATTCATTAGTTAGATGTATAGATAATCTCTTCATGTATTTCTAGAGTAGGATGTGTTCATGAAGCATCCACCAAGGTATGCCTTTGGATAGTTTGAATCAAGCACCAAAGTGTGTGGTACTCGTGGTTGAGCATGAAGCTACAAGTCTTGCGGTTTCACACGCCCAAAGGTAGACACGTCAGTTTTCTTTTATAAAAAGGGAACAATGCTATATTATTTCTCATTTACGTTGATGATATCACTATTGCTATCTCATCACAAGTTATTTTGCTTAAAGATTGGTCTAAGTTTGCTTTGAAGGATCTTGTAGATCTTGAGTACTTTTCTAGAATTAAGGTGAATTTTTTAACAATGGCTTACACCCACTCATAAAGACACACCACAAATATATTGAAGAGCGTAGCAATACAAAGCTCCAAGTCTTCATTACATCCTTGAGAACTTTTGAGAAGTTATCTTCCCAAGAAGGAGCATAATTAACTTAGAGAAGAGGAAGTATTGTGGGACCTCTTTAGAACCTAACTTCATACTCTATCTGACGGTTTGTTTCTTGGTTAGTAAATCATGTTTGTTTTGGCATTCTCCCCGTTCAGTTTGTTGGATTGCAATAGGAAAGATGCTCAAATATTTGCATGGAACTTTATGAATTGCTTTAAGTCAGAATGTGTACTAGTAAATGCGTTTTCAAATATTGATTGAGCTAGATGTTGAGATGGTAGGAGGACCAATGGATGTTTTGTTGTGTATTTTGGTCCTAAACTTATAATGCATGCAAACTTTTAGATAGTTTGTTCCTATCTATAACAAATCAACGAATGGATTACAAAAACTCTCACATGTTAATAGTTATACAAAACTATTGACAATGTGACGTTGATTGAGAGAGGTTATTAGATAATGTAGAAAATGACCCGATAAGATTGAAGTACAACCTTTGTTTCCTTTTATAAAACCCTTTTGAGAAGCCTAATTAACTTGCCAAAACTTGTTATAAAAGGAACAAAGGGAGTAGTATCTAACACAGTGCAAACATAAGCCGTGTGGTAGTTAGTTACTTGAAACTCAAGCCGTACCACTTTGTTGTAATTCTTTGCAGAGACTGATCATGATAATATACATGAATGCATCCTCCACAAGAGGTACAAAGGCTTCTGACTTTGTTGTTCTCCTACAATAGAAGCATTGACTCCACGTGAAGTCGCGAGTTTCTGCACACAAAAATATTTCTTCAAAAAGGTAATTGCTACTCCATCTATTCCATAATTTTTAACACGGTTCTAGTTGGAATTTAAACTAAAACCACGACAAGAATTATGGAACATAGTGAATGAGTACAACTAGATAAACAGTATCGTACAACTTGACTCACAGTCTAATTGATTTGTCATCCAGTTGGATGGTGCGCAAACCACACATGTTTCTAGAACCTATGGAAGTGACAACACCACGTGGGTTACGCCCAGTCATAAAAGACACACCATAAACATATGGAAGCACGTAGAAATATAAAGCTGCAAGTCTTCATTACATCCTTGACCTCCGAGGACTTATGTTCAAGAAGGACCATAACTTAGAGTAGAGGTCCTCAAAATGTACATGAGTATTGTGAGACCTCTTTAGAAGATAACTTTATACTCTATCTGACATTTGTTTCTCGGTCAATAAATCATGTCATTTTTTGCATTCTCCTACTTCACTTCATTGGATTGCAATAGAAAAGATACTCAAATATTTGCATGGAACTTTATGAATTGGTTTAAATCGGAATGTGTACTAGTCGGTGCGTTTCAAATATTGATTGAGATGGCGAGATGGTAGGAGGTCCAATGGATGTTTTTTATGTATTTGGCTCTAATCTTGTAAGCCATACAAACTTTTAGATACTTAGTTCCTATCTATAATAAATCTATAGATGGATTCACTAAAACTCTGTTAGAAAAAACTATGGACAGTGGTGACATTAATTGAGAGAGGATGTTAGATAATGTAGAAAATGTCTGATGAAATTGAAGTTCAACCTTTGTGTCCTTTTATAAAACTTTTTAACAAGCCTAATTAATTTGCTAAAACGTCTTATAAAAAGGAACAAATGGAGTAGTATGGAACAACCCGTGCAAACATAGGCAATGTAGTAGTTAGTTACTTGAAAATCAAGCTATACCATTTTGTTGTAATTCTCTTGCTATGATTGATCATGACAATATAAATGAATGCATCCTCGAGAAGAGGTGCGAAAGGCTTCCGACTTTGTTTGTTCTCCTACAATAGAAGCAATGACTCCACATGAAGTCGCTAGCTACCGCTCACAAAATAATAATTCGAAATAGGTAATTGCCACGATAAAGATTATGGAATGGGGTGAAAGAGTACATCTGAATAAACAGTCTTGTACAACTTGGCTCTCTGACTAATGAATCTGTCATAACCACACATGTTTCTAGAACCTGTGGGAGTGACGACACCGCGTACGTACGTACGTGCTCAAATCCATCAATTCGAGTACTGCCGCCCAAACTCAAAGCGAGTTGACAATGTCTAGTCCACGTAGAGTCAAGCCCCATACTACTATATAGTAGCAGTATCAAAATTCTGATATAACTGCGTAAAAGCAAGAAACGGCCAACCACTAGCACTGTACTGTCACTTAATGACGCCCAACAGAATTCAGACACGAGGGCCGCTCGAACCTTCTTCTTCTCAAGTTCGGTAGCACTTACTACCAACCATGGAACTTTCTCCTCCGGCCACGGGGTATCTATGGTTCTAGGCTTTATAAACTGGCTAGCTTGGGCAGTGCCAAGTGCAAGCGCTGCTCTTGTCGCGAAGACGGGACCCTTTCCGTGGATGATCGCATGAGGAGCTCGCTTGGCAAGGCATTTACAGGGCGGATCCAATGATCGATCCTAGCCTGCTAGAAGAAGTGCAGCTGTTAGGCCGTACCGGTGGTCATTACTGAGATGACCGGCCACCTCTCCGCCGTGCACAGCCCGCAGCCGAGCATGGGGTATAGTAGCAGCAGCTGTACCATTAAATTGCGAGGAACATCACGGCTTACGCACACAACCTCGCTGACAGCGGCGATCGGAGGGGCCCCATTTCTACAGCGCGGCAGTCGGGTATCCACCCGGCAGGGCTGCTTCAATTCGTCCCCCTACCGATGAGAGCCTGCAGCTGCAGCTAGCACTCGATATATCGGTGTCAAGGCAGAATGAAGACATAAGTTGGTTGCTTTTGGGTACAACCGTTGATGGTCCATGTTGCTTGTTCGGACAATTTGTTAGTATTGGAAGTTGATCGGAATCAGCGCGGGAGACTTGGAAAGGTCGGGGCAACTGTTTTAACATCATCCACAGCATGAGCCTCTCTGGATTGCAGGATCTTAAGAACGTAGGAATAGGAAAACCATGGGATTGAGATGCCATGCTGTCTGAATTTCTACATCATTTTAGAACACGGAAACTTTGTAAGAGCTGCCTTTGGATGATACTCTCACAATCTCAAAATAGGTATCGCAGATTTATCAAAATAACCTAAACACTATTTAGTATATATAGATTTATTCAAATTTTGATAAACCCGCGACATCTATTTTGAAAGGAAGGAAGAGTATATAGAATACTAACACAAGAATTTTGTAGGAATGATGAGAGAGTAGAGAGAGATAAAGTAGTGCATTGGACTTCTAAAAAAAAGAAGTTTGAGCTCATGTTCAGAATCTGAACATGAAATGGGGGCATAGGAATGGATTCCATAGTATTTGGTGACCTCAATCCTATGAATAACCTATAAAATGGGGCATAGGATTGAATTCCATAGGAATTTGGTGATCTCGATCCTATAATCCAAAGGCCTTCCATAAAAAAAATTCTATGGATTGAAATCCTCCAAAAATTCTATGAAAAACCTTCAATCAAAAGAGGGCCCTAAATTGATTGCGCAACCATATTATAGAAACGATAATCGATGAATGTCTTTCATAGGAAAAGCAGTTGTGGAGATGTGCTCTGGTGACCCACACCAGGGGCGGACCCAGAAATGGGCCATGCACCGGGCTGGCCCGTGTGTATATGCTTTGAGCTACTGTTTTAAAGGATTTTTTCCAAAATTTTAAAAGCAATTTAGTGCACTTTTGGGCCTAAGCCCGGGGCTACAGCACAGGCTGCCCTGGGTGCAGATACGCCCCTGACCCGCACCGTCCTTGCTTGAGGCGCCCCCGTCGTCCATCCCACTTCTGCCCCGTGTCCCAACTGGCACGATGTCGCCGCCTCCCGTAGCCTCGTCCATCGAGATGTCCATAGGCGACACGACGCATGCCGGCATGCTGCCAACCACGTACGTTGCTTAATCCGGTCGGATCGGGATCTCCTATCCCCGCCACCGTAGCCAGCGCTCCGCCGCTCTGTTGAGGTAGGTGAAGGGTTTTTGAAGGTTATAGAGGTCCCCTAGGTATGTTGGCCGCATCCGCATGACCGCATTTGTGATGCTCCTATGTTAGCTGCTCTGACTCCCGCAGCTCCTTCGCCGCACAGTGGCCTGGTTCATGGGCATTCACTCATGACGACGATGAGGGCGCCAAAGAGGAGTTGCCCTCCTCCCACACCCCCAAGCCGCCAACTGCCACCAAGATCTTCAGTGTTATAGAGCATGTCTACAAGGACACCAACCGTTGGCTGCCCCGGCCTTGGCTCTGATAAGATGTTGCCCCTATGGACGCAACCCAGTGCCTTCATCTCTAGTGGGCCAAAACTATGTGGTTGGCTCCGGATGTTTGCCAGTAGATGCAACATGAGGCGGGAGAGAGCGCGGGGATGACAGGAGGTGTTGTCGCATCAAACAAATATGGAAAAATAAAAATACGACGGCACAAACTTTCCAATGAATATGAGAAAAAAGAAATATTTGGGCAAAACACTTCCAATATCAAGGATCATGGAGAAAAAAGTAAGAGAACAATACCTTATGATAGGGGCAACGGAGATCGTAACCATTGCGCCCTTCGGAGAATTTCCATCACGCTTATAGCTCTCCGATGCACCACATACCAAGCAGCACTTTCAAAAAGAGAAGCGACTGCGATGACCAGCACACCGCGTTGCTGCATATTGTAGTGCGCAAGTCGTTTACATAATACTTACTAAGTCCTCATTCGCAAATATCACATTCCTCATAGTGGTACAGTAGAAAACATTACAGGTCTATAACTTTAACATGTTCATTATTATCAACTAGAATTGTACAAATATTGTAAAATCCTTCTTGGATCAATAAGGATTTTCAAGCGAATGGAAATTCAAACTAGCTAGCATGAGTATGAATGGTACCACTAATCTAAGTACCTTTTGATATTATTTAGACCATTCTATGATATTTGGCTTGTCTATTCTTATTATATATTATATATAATTTTGCTTCTCCGTATTCAGTTCCATAGACTATAACGTAGTCTACTCCTTCAATGTCTTCTGAAAGATCTGGATCCTCGTAATCGATTTTGCCTACATCTTGAGTTCTCTCTATAGTCTCATCATCGTAACTCTCAAAGTCTAAGCAATGGTTTTAAGAAGTTATATTGATTACAAGCGCACGTCAGCATATTCTATATAGGTGCTTGTTTGATGCTCTATATATAGTTGTGGATAAAAATTCCAAGGCTAATTCATTTTCCAAAATTGTTTCTTGAAAGTTAAGTTTTAGTTTCAAAAGAAACTATGTCTGTTAGTCTTCATGTGTTGTTAGAACTTTGTGGAGTTCTTTTCCACCCTATGATCGTAATCCTTTCGGAGAATAGGAAGTAACATGTCATGTCTCATGCACTCTGCAAAGGTGTACTATCCCCCCCCCCCCCCACAAACGTCCTTGTTCTTATTGCCCTTAATCACACTTTCTTAAGTATAAGGCCAGTTACCAAGTATAGCCAACTCATACCGAGAACTACTCCATTTGGATGCTTTGACTTGACCCTGAGCTCTTGTTTCTGAAGGGAATATGCCCGAGAGGCAATAATAAAGTGGTTATTATCGTATTCCTTGTCTATGATAAAGGTTTATTTTGCATGCTATAATTGTATTAATACGAAAACATTAATACATGTGTGTTTAATAAACAAAAGGAAGTTCCTAGTTATGCCTCTCTTATAAACTAGCTCGTTGATTAACAAGATGATCAAAGTTTCCTGATCGTGGATATTGGATGTTGTTAATAACGAGGTCACAACATTATTGGAATGTGTAGGGTTTCGTAGCATGGAAAACAAAAAATTTCTACCGCATACAAACAAACAAGCCAAGATCTATCTACTAGATTGTAGCAACAAGTCGATGGAATAACTCACCCTCGAAGATTCCAAAGTGTTTAACGAGAGCGGATTCTCGTGGGTGATGTAGTCGTACTCTTCCCGATCTCAAGATCGCGTAGACGATCCTTCCGGCGCTGCGTTCCGGCAACGCTTCCGTAGTCGGTCACACGTTCGGTACTCGACGAAGACCTTCCTCTCCCTTGTTCTAGCAGGCAGCGAAGGTTGTAGCACTCTCCTCGTGATTCCGGCAGCACAACGGCGTGGTACCGGAAGTAGAGGGGAGATCTCGCAGGGCTTCGCCTTAAGCCGGAGCGAGTATGGTGGACTATGAGAGAGCCCTCGGTGTTCTAGGGTTTAGACACACCAAGGAGGGGTGCTAGGGCCGGCGGCTAGGGCTTGGAGGTGCCCAAGTCGGCGGCTAGGGGAGAAACCCTAGGCGGCGGCTATGGTGGGTGGCGGCTAGGGTTTAGGTTTAGAGGTAGGGAACTTGTGTGCTAGGAGGGGCAGCCCTGCCCCTCCCTTTATAGGTGGGAGGCGCCGGCCAAGGGGAGGGAGTCCCTCCCCAACTCGGTTTCCCAAGGGGGCCGGCGGTGGAGGGGAGGAACTCCTCCCCAACTCGGTTTCCACCTCCCTCTCCACTTCCCAAAATAGCCGTTTGACTTTCAAATTGACGTTTGACTTTTTGAAACTAGGATTTGATTAAACCCTTTATTTTGTTCAGCGATGACACCTAGTACATGATGCAATCATACCAACTTGATATAACACATTCATGTACCCTTCCCCTTCGGAGTGCCGGACATTCCGGAACCTTCTAGAACATTCTTGATGAAAACACCGGAACCATTCTCCAACTCCGAAATAGGACTTTCCTTATATGAATCTTATTCTCTGGACCATTCCGGATCTCCTCGTGATATCCCGGATCCCATCCGAGACTCCGAACAACATTCAGTCTCTTTCTCATTATTCCATAACTACTCAAACAACGTCGAATCCTTAAGTGTGTCTCCCTACGGTTCGTGAATTATGCGGACATGATCGAGACACTTCTCTGAACAATAACCAATAGAGGAATCTGGAAATTCATATGGCTCCCACATATTTCTACGATTACTTTGCGATCGAATGAACCACTTACATACGATACCAATTTCCCTTTGTCTCACGGTAGTTTACTTATCCGAGGTTATGATCGTCGGTATCTCTGCATACCTAGTTCAACCTCGTTACTGATAAGTACTCTTTTCTCGTTCCCATGATATGTGATCCCTTGTGAGCCAGTCACATGCTTGCAAGCTAATTGGATGACATTTCACCGAGAGGGCCCAGAGTATTATCTATCCGTCATATGGATGGACAAATCCCACTCTTGATCCATGTGTCTCAACCAATACTTTCCGAACACTCAATTCCACCTTTATAGCCACCCAGTTACGGTGTGGTGTTTGATGTCATCAAAGCATCCATCCGGTAAAGGTGATATGCATGATCTCATGGTCGAAGGAATTAGGTTACTATGTATCAGAAAGCATATAGCAATTGAACTATTAAAATGACTTGATCTTTATGCTACGCTTATCTATAGGAGTATGTCCACCATATCATTCTCCTAACGATATGATCTTGTTGTTAATAACATCTCAATGTTCATGATAGGGAAACCACAATCATTTATTAACCAACAAGCTAGTATTATAAAGAGGCTTTACTAGGGACTCTATTTTAGTTTACAAATCATACAAGTATTAATGTTTCCTTATTAATACTATTATAGCATGAATGTAAACATTTATCATAAACACAAAGATATGATAATAACTACATTTATTATTGCCTCTAGGGCATATCTCCAACAGTCTCCCACTTGCACTAGAGTCATCTAATCTAGATTACATGGTAATATACCGAACACCCATGGCAGTTTGGTGCTGGTCATGTTTTTCCCTCGGGAGAGGTTTAGTCAACGGATCCGCCACATTCAGATCTGTGTGTACTTTGCAAATCTTTATGTCCCCATCTTGGACATGTTCTCGAATAGCGTGAAAACGTAGCTTGATGTGCTTCAGCTTCTTGTGTGACCTTGGTTCTTGCGCATTGGCTATGGCGCCCATGTTATCACAGTAGATAGACATTGGGTCCAGCGCACTAGGAACCACACCCAGCTCTGTAATGAACTCTTTCATCCATATCGCTCCTTGTGAAGCCTCTGAAGCAGCCATGTATTCTGATTCAGTTGAAGATCTCGCCACAACGCTTTGCTTTGCACTCCTCCAGCTAACTGCTGCACCATTCAAAGTAAATACGTATCCAGATTGTGATTTAGAAGCATCCGGATCGGTGTTCCAACTAGCATCGGTGTAACCATTAACAACGAGCTGTTCATCACCTCCATAAGAAAGAACCATATCCTTAGTTCTTCTCAAGTACTTAAGGATGTTTTTGACCGATGTCCAATGATCCACTCCTGGATCACTTTGATATCTGCTAGTTAAACTAACAGCATATGCAATGTCGGGTCTAGTACATAGCATGGCATACATTAGAGATCCTATGGCTGAGGCATAGGAAGTCTTACTCATCCTTTCTCTATCTTCTGCCGTTGTTGGACTTTGAGTTTTACTCAAGGTCGTATTGGGCAACATGGGCAAGAACCCTTTCTTGCTATCTTCCATTCCAAACCTCTTTAGAACTTTGTCCAAATATGTACTTTGTGACAATGGTATTAGGCGTCTCGATCTATCATAAATCTTTATGCCTAATATGTAAGCTGCTTCGCCAAGATCCTTCATTGAAAAACTATTATTCAAATATTCCTTGACACTATTAAGAAGGTCTACATCATTCCCAATCAACAATATGTCATCTACATATAGTATTAAGAATGCTACAGAGCTCCCACTCACTTTCTTGTAAATACAAGCTTCTCCATAAGTTTGTATAAAACCAAAACTTTTGATCACCTTATCAAAACGTTGATTCCAACTTCGGGATGCTTGCTTCAATCCATAGATGGACCGTTGAAGTTTGCATACCTTGTTAGCATCTTTAGGATCGACAAAACCTTTGGGTTGCATAATATACAACTCTTCATCAATGTCTCCATTGAGGAATGTTGTTTTGACATCCATCTGCCATATCTCATAATCATAATATGCAGCGATTGCTAACATAATCCTCACATACTTTAGCTTCGCTACTGGTGAGAAAGTCTCATCGTAGTCAACTCCTTGAATTTGTCGAAATCCTTTTGCGACAAGTCGAGCTTTATAGACAGTAACATTACCATCAGCATCTGTTTTCTTCTTGAAAATCCATTTGTTCCCGACAGCCTTCCGGCCATCCGGTAAGTCTACCAAAGTCCATACTTGGTTTTCGTACATGGATCCAATCTCGGATTTCATGGGTTCTTGCCATTTATTGGAATCTGGGCTCATCATCGCTTCCTCATATGTCGCAGGGTCATCGGTGTTGTCCACCAACATGACACTCATAACGGGATCATACCAATCAGGAGTGGTACGAGTTCTCGTTGACCTGCGAGGCTCTGTAGCAACTACAACCGAAGTTCCATGATCATCATCATTAGCTTCCTCTCTTATTGGTGCAGGCACCACAGAAACTTCTTCCGGTGCTGCGCTACTCGCAATTTCAAGAGAAGGTTCGACAACCTCATCGAGTTCTACTTTCCTTCCAGTCACTTCTTTCGAGAGAAATTCCTTCTCTAGAAAGGATCCATTCTTGGCAATGAAGATTTTGCCCTCGGATCTATGATAGAAGGTATACCCAATAGTTTCCTTCGGGTATCCTATGAAGACGCATTTTTCCGCTTTGGGTTCAAGCTTGTCCGGCTGTAACTTCTTTACATAGGCTTCGCAACCCCAAACTTTAAGGAACGACAATTTAGGTTTCTTCCCAAACCATAATTCATACGGTGTCGTTTCAACGGATTTAGATGGTGCCCTATTTAAAGTGAATGCGGCTGTTTCTAATGCATAACCCCAAAATGATAGCGGTAAATCTATAAGTGACATCATAGAACGAACCATATCTAAGAGAGTTCGATTACGACGTTCGGACACACCATTACGCTGTGGTGTTCCTGGTGGTGTCAATTGTGAAAGTATTCCGCATTTCTTCAAATGCTCGCCAAACTCGTAACTTAGATATTCACCTCCACGATCACAACGTAGAAATTTAATCTTCTTGTTACGTTGATTCTCTACCTCACTTTGAAATTCCTTAAACTCCTCGAAAGTTTCGGACTTATGTTTCATGAAATAAATATACCCATATCTACTCAAGTCATCCGTGAAGGTAAGAACATAACGATAACCACCGCGCGATGCTACACTCATTGGACCACACACATCGTTATATATGATTTCCAATAAGTCTGTAGCTCGCTCCATCATACCAGAAAATGGAGTCTTAGTCATTTTACCCATCAGACATGCTTCGCATCTTTCAAGTGATTCAAGAAGTCCATCGGAATGGAGTTTCTTCATACGCTTCACTCCAATGTGACCAAGACGACAGTGCCACATATAGGTCGAGTTATGGCTCGATTTCAAACGTTTAGTCTCAATGTTATTAATATGTGTATTTCCACTATCGAGATTCAATAAGAATAGACCATCTATCAAAGGTGCATGTGCATAAAACATATTACTCATATAAATCGAACAACCATTATTCTCGGACTTAAACAAGTAACCGTCTCGCAATAAACAAGATCCCGATATAATGTTCATGCTTAACGCAGGCACCAAATAACAATTATTTAAGTATAAAACTAATCCCGATGGTAGATGAAGGGGTAGCGTGCCGACCGCGATCACATCAACCTTTGATCCGTTTCCCACGCGCATCGTCACCTCGTTCTTCGCTAGCTTCCGTTTATTCTGCAACACCTATTTTGAGTTACAAATATGAGCAACCGAACCAGTATCAAATACTCAGGCACTACTATGAGTACTAGTGAGATACACATCAATAACATGTATATCGGATATACCTTTCTTCTTGATGTTGCCGTTCTTCAAATCCGCCAAGTACTTTGGGAAATTCCGCTTCCAGTGACCTTCCCCCTTGCAGTAAAAGCACTCAGTATCAGGCTTAGGTCCAGCCTTGGTCTTCTTCGTCGACGCGGTAACTTTCTTACCACCCTTCTTTAAGTGTCCCTTTTGCTTAGACTTGCCTTTCTTGAATTTGGTGGTCTTATTGACCATCAACACTTGGTGCTCTTTCTTGATCTCCACTTCTGCAGATTTCAACATAGCAAACAGTTCTGGCAACTGCTTGTTCATGTTTTGCATATTGTAGTTCATCACAAAGTTCTTGTAACTTAGTGGTAGTGATTGGAGGACACGGTAAATCCCCAAAGCATTAGGAATCACTATACCCAAGCTTTGAAGTTTGTTTGCGTGCCCAGACATCTTAAGCACATGCTCACTAACGGAGCTGCCCTCTTCCATATTGTAGTTAAAGAACTTTTCAGAAGCCTCATAGCTCTCAATTGCCGCGTGAGTCTCAAAGATCAATTTGAGATCACGGACAATATCATGTGGGTCTGAATTCTCAAACCTTTTATAAAGCTCCGATTCTAAACCATACAAGATAGCACACTGAACTGTGGAGTACTGAGTCTTCCGAGCGAGGTAAACATTCTTTACTTCGTCGGCAGCATCAGCTGCAGGCGGGTCACCCAGCGGTGCATCCAGCACATAGGTCAAATTACCAGTTGTGAGGACAATCCTCAAATTGCGGAACCAATCCGCGAAGTTGCTTCCATTGTTTTTCAACTTTTCTTTCTCTAGGAACGCATTAAAATTGATGGTAGGGGCCACCATTGATCTACAACATGTTTGCAATAGTTTAGACTAAGTTTATGATAAATTGAGTTCTAATTAATAGTTAAATTAATCTAGGTGAACTCCCACTCAAAACAATATCCCTCACATTGTTTTAGTGATCACACGAACCAAATCCACCACATCAACACCGATCATCACGAGAGTTGATATAGTTTCAATGGCGAACAATCGACATGTTCATCATATCTACTATATGATTCATGCTTTACCTTTCAGTGATCCGTGTTCCGAGACCATGTCTGTACATGCTAGGCTCGTCAAGATCAAACCTTAGCTTCCGCATGAGCAAATCTGGCTTGCTCACGTTGTATACACTTGCGGAATCTAACACACCCGATCATCACGTGGTGCTTCGAAACAACAAGCTTTAGCAACGGTGCTAACTAAGGGTGAACACTTTATGACTTGAAATTCATGTGCATGAGGGATCATCTTATAATGCTACCATCGTTAACTAAGCAATACAAGATGCATAAAGGATTAACATCACATGCAATTCATAATATGTGATATGATATGGCCTTTTCTTCTTTGTGCTTCCGATCTCCATCTTCAAGCACGAACATGATCTCCATCATCACCGGCATTGCATCAAGGTCAATGACGCTTCTCCATGGTTTTCGTCCACCGGCTTCAACTATTACAACTACTTTGAATAGACACGCGGATCTTAACAAAATTAAAGACAACCATATGGCTCCTGCCGGTTGCCAACTTACAATAAGGAACATTGCATACATCAAATATAATCACAATCATGGCCATATCACATCACTGCACACCCCTGCAAAACAAAGTTAGACGCCTCTACTTTCTTTGCATGTTTTACGTGGTTTGGGGCTTTCAATAAGTGTCGTTCTAACTTATGAACATGAACCACAACATTGATACTAGTATTGACAATCACCCGTTGTAAATTGAATCTTAACTATGCTAGGAGAAACAGGCACCCGCAAAGCCACTTATGCAATACAAGTTGCATGTCAAGCGTGGAGCAAGTCTCATGAATGATTTCATGTAAGATTAGCCCGGGCTGCTTCATCCCAACATCCCGCAAGATGCAAAGTACACAAGAAGCAATCGAAAATAAAAGCATCAACGCCCATAATGACCATTGTGTTCTACTCGTGCAACAGATCTACATATAGACACGGCTCTGATACCACTGTAGGGTTTCATAGCATGGAAAACAAAAAATTTCTACCGCATACAAACAAACAAGCCAAGATCTATCTACTAGATTGTAGCAACAAGTCGATGGAATAACTCACCCTCGAAGATTCCAAAGTGTTTAACGAGAGCGGATTCTCGTGGGTGATGTAGTCGTACTCTTCCCGATCTCAAGATCGCGTAGACGATCCTTCCGGCGCTGCGTTCTGGCAGCGCTTCTGCAGTCGGTCACACGTTCGGTACTCGACGAAGACCTTCCTCTCCCTTGTTCCAGCAGGCAGTGGAGGTTGTAGCACTCTTCTCGTGATTCCGGCAGCACAACGGCGTGGTACCGGAAGTAGAGGGGAGATCTCGCAGGGCTTCGCCTTAAGCCGGAGCGAGTATGGTGGACTATGAGAGAGCCCTCGGTGTTCTAGGGTTTAGATACACCAAGGAGGGGTGCTAGGGCCGGCAGCTAGGGCTTGGAGGTGCCCAAGTCGGCGGCTAGGGGAGAAACCCTAGGCGGCGGCTATGGTGGGCGGCGGCTAGGGTTTAGGTTTAGAGGTAGGGAACTTGTGTGCTAGGAGGGGCAGCCCTGCCCCTCCCTTTATAGGTGGGAGGCGCCGGCCAAGGGGAGGGAGTCCCTCCCCAACTCGGTTTCCCAAGGGGGCCGGCGGTGGAGGGGAGGAACTCCTCCCCAACTCGGTTTCCACCTCCCTCTCCACTTCCCAAAATAGCCGTTTGACTTTCAAATTGGCGTTTGACTTTTTCAAACTAGGATTGGATTAAACCCTTTATTTTGTTCAGCGATGACACCTAGTACATGATGCAATCATACCAACTTGATATAACACATTCATGTACCCTTCCCCTTCGGAGTGCCGGACATTCCAGAACCTTCTAGAACATTCTCGATGAAAACACTGGAACTATTCTCCAACTCCGAAATAGGACTTTCCTTATATTAATCTTATTCTCCGGACAATTCCGGATCTCCTCGTGATATCCCGGATCCCATCCGAGACTCCGAACAACATTCGGTCTCTTTCTCATTATTCCATAACTACTCAAACAACGTCGAATCCTTAAGTGTGTCTCCCTACGGTTCGTGAATTATGCGGACATGATCGAGACACTTCTCTGAACAATAACCAATAGAGGAATCTGGAAATTCATATGGCTCCCACATATTTCTACGATTACTTTGCGATCAAATGAACCACTAACATATGATACCAATTTCCCTTTGTCTCACGATAGTTTACTTATCCGAGGTTATGATTGTCGGTATCTCTGCATACCTAGTTCAACCTCGTTACTGATAAGTACTCTTTTCTCGTTCCCGTGATATGTGATCCCTTGTGAGCCAGTCACATGCTTACAAGCTAATTGGATGAAATTTCACCGAGAGGGCCCAGAGTATTATCTATCCGTCATATGGATGGACAAATCCCACTCTTGATCCATGTGTCTCAACCAATACTTTCCGAACACTCAATGCCACCTTTATAGCCACCCAGTTACGGTGTGGTGTTTGATGTCATCAAAGCATCCATCCGGTAAAGGTGATATGCATGATCTCTTGGTCGAAGGAATTAGGTTACTATGTATCAGAAAGCATATAGCAATTGAACTATTAAAATGACTTGATCTTTATGCTATGCTTATCTATAGGAGTATGTCCACCATATCATTCTCCTGACGATATGATCTTGTTGTTAATAACATCTCAATGTTCATGATAGGGAAACCACAATCATGTATTAACCAACAAGATAGTATTATAAATAGGCTTTACTAGGGACTCTATTTTAGTTTACAAATCACACAAGTATTAATGTTTCCTTGTTAATACTATTATAGCATTAATGTAAACATTTATCATAAACACAAAGATATAATAATAACTGCATTTATTATTGCCTCTATGGCATATCTCCAACAGAATGGTGTGATGAACATTCATCCGAAGTATAGCATTACGATCAAGGTCATTGTGTTTATATTGCTATAACATCATACGGAGTTATCTTAGTCCTTAGACCATGAGATCATGCCAATCACTAACATCGGAAGAGTATCTTGATAACATCAAATGTCACACCGTAACAGGGTGACTATAAAGATGGGTTCGGTACTACAAAGGTGTTATGTTGAGGCTCATGGATCAAGAGTGGAATTTGTCCATCCCGATTATGGATATATATACTCTGGGCCCTCTCGGTGATATCACATTAGTTGGCTTGCAAGCAAGTGATTTAATCACTAGAATGTTATATCACGGGAACGAGTACATGTCGGTAACAAGATCAAACTAGGTATGGGGATACCGATGATTGAATCTCGGATATGTAATATATCTCGAGACAAAGGGATTGAGTTACATACGTATAAGGTTCACACGATCACATAAGTCATCGTTGAATATGTGGGAGTCAGTATGGATCTCCAGGTCCCGCTGCTGATTATTGATCGGAGAGGGGTCTCGATCATGTCTACATTATTCGCGAACTGTAAGGTGACACACTTAAGGGATACTGACACCATTTGGAGCAAATAATATGCCAGAGAAAGAAAAAGAAAAGTGCAGTAATTTATTTCACTAGACACCGGAACTGTTTCAGTTGAAATTGTTGAAATTGGTTCTGCATGTGAAATTGAATACTAGCAAGGGGTTATGTGAATGTTTGTTAATTAAAGTAATTAACAAAATTCTAAATAAATAAATAAAAGAGTTTTATTTAAATGAGAGCATGCATTAAGTTTGGTGGAAATTTAATGCATGTGAGTGGATTTTTGAGTGGAGGCGCTTTTATGGGAGTGGAGGCTTTTCATTTTGAGTGAGAGCTCCACCCACATGAATGTGGAAGAGGTGGGGGCAGCCCACCATGGCTGGGTGCATAGCCCCTTGGGTGCCCCCCTCTCCCTATAAAAGGCCCCCCTTTCCTCCTCTCAAAGTAAACCTCCTCGCGAAGGATCTCTCTCCCCCCTTTAGAATTCCCCCATGGTCTCGGATCAGCGAGATACATGTTCCCGGTGGCTTTTTCTGGAAGGATTTGTTGCTTCCGCTGCTTCGCTGGAGCGAGGGCGCGAAGGTTTTCGGGGTACCCGGGCGTGTGTGCGATCACGGATGCACCACTGCTTTGCGGTGCTGGACTTGATGGTGCTGGACCGGCTGGACCAGATGGACTTCATCACGATCTTGAGATCGGCAAGCGTTCGTCTATATCATCCACGAGTACAAGATCATTAACGTTATTCGGTCTTTGAGGGTATGTATTCTATGGATGTATATCCACCCGTTGCTTGTATGTAGTAGATTGATCTTGGTACTTAGTTATTCCCGTCATAGAATTTTTTTTGTTTTCTATGTTGCGAACCCTACAGTGGTATCAGAGCCGGATATACGCGTAGATGCTTTGCACATGTAGTACATATATAAGTATGTGGGCGATGATGATCATTTTATTGCTTCTTAGTTGTATTTTAGATATTGGTGGCATAGTGGGATGAAGCGGCCCAGACAAACTTTACATGTCCTCACACATGAGACTTGTTCCACGCTTGACATGCAACTAGTTTTGCATAAGTGGCTAGCGGGTGTCTGTCTCTCCTACTATAGTCAATATCTAATTTGCAATGAGTTGTCAACAATTTGGTTATCCTCGTTGTGGTTCATGTTCGTAGGTAAGAACGGTTCTATCTTCGAAAGCCCTAAGCCACGTAAAACTTGCAATGGATAAATTAGCGGCGTCTAGTTTAGATTGTTGCTGGGCTAGTGTCATGATATGGTGATGTTGTAAGTAGAAGTATAAGTCGATACTCTTACAACACACATAACGTGTAAGTTCCATAGACCTTGGTCTTACACATAGAGGTATGATAGTGATCATACCACGATGCACATGATGGAGATCGAGTGCAAGAACCATATCATTCCACTTATAAACATGTGGTGTTTGTTGCATCTTATATTGCTTGTTTGGCATTTTATTAGAATAATAAGATGATCCCTCATTTAGATATCAAGATAAGAATGTTTTCTTCCTTAAGTATGCACTGATTATGTTTCGTCGCTCCAAGACATCACGTGATGATTGGGTGTTCTTGGATCCACGATCATATTTCGGGTGTAAGACAGTTACACACGTAAATACTAAGGTTCTTACTTGGAGAGCCTAGCATGTACATACATGGCCTCGGAACATGGACCGAAAGGTTAAGCATGAGTCATATGAAAGATATGATGCCCGTTTGATGCTCGCCTTTGAAGCTACACTGACTCACGTGATGATCGGACTTGGTGTAGTGGATTTGGTTCATGTAATCACCAAAAAGACACGAGGGATGTCGTTTTTGAGTGGGAGTTCATTTCTAATTTGGATTAGTAGAACTCAATTTATCATAAATTAAATCAAAGTGAATTTGCATAATTTGTTGTAGTCATTGGCATTCGTTAACCACCTTATGCTTAGTTGTAATTGAGATAATAGAACTATAGAATTCTAGATATTTACTTTACAAACTGGTATCGTATTGTGTTGAGTGTCAATCTAAAGTTTAAAGTCCTATTGCAAACTTTTAGCAAACTCTGTTTACTCTGTGAAATTTAATAATTGGTATTAAATCGAGAGTAACAATTCCAGTGTTAGTATCTTAAGTATCATGTTTGCCTCCATGATTCTTGATTGTTTTAATATCAAGTTTATCTAGGAGATGAAAGAATTGTTTCAGAAACCATCATGTGTGGCAGATATAACGATACCTGAAACAATATTTTGGTTGCAATATGATAGAGTATAATATATGTTCTCATATTGTATGAGAATTTGCAAAGGTTGGAGATGCTAGACATCCTAATCATCCAAAAGGGTTTTGGAAAGTAATGTTATACTCACGATTCGCCTTTATAAGCTACATTAGCTTGATCATGAAAGTCGTCATGATAAGGATGAATAGAAGATGTATGTAAAGTGTTTACTACACTAAAAGATTACTAAAGAATGGATTTTAAAAGAATGTCGAACATTTGATGATGGCTATCTACTTCAAAGTGCAAGTCCAAGGGTATTATTATTTGAATATATACGCTTTGGACTATGTGTCATATATATGGCGCCACTGTTAATATTGATAGATTCTTTTAAAAAGGAAAAGGAAATGCTAAAATAGAATCTATAAAATGTATTTGGCAGAAAAGAAAAGACTGGAAATATCCAGTTTAGGTATATAGATGATATACATGTTATGGTTGTTGTAAGATCCCTCCTTTGTAAGGAAAGGATCCCTGTGATTGCAATGCTAGTCCCTGGATCAATGCTAGCATCCACAGTTTAAGATGAAGTACACAGATACAAAGGTCGTTTATTACAGTCATTCCAGAGATAAAACATAGTCTTTTACAACTCAGGGCCAAAGGCCTAATACAAGAGTTTATGGAATAAGTAAATAAACATAAGTCTTCATCTTCATGTGCCACAGGCAAGCATGTTGAGTGTAGAATCATGACTCCTATTCATCATCGGAGTAACCTGCAACATTACAAGTTACAGCCACAGAGGGTCAATACTTTGGAATAGTATTGGCAAGTGATACCTTAGTATAATTTAAGTGGACTATAATACTATATGCAATTTTGGCTAGGTGGAGCTTAGGCTTGCATTGCTCAAAATAGATTTTTCCTTATCATTTCAAAACACTAAGTTTTTGTTTGGCAAAAACTTTCCCAAGGTATCTACCAATCAAAGACTGAAGATCCACTCAGGGCATCAACCAATCCAAGACTGAAGATCCTTTTAACCCTTGTTCACCCACAAGTTTTATTTAGAAATTGGAGTGATGAGATTCTTGAAGCTTCCATGTCTTGATGCTCAAATTGTCCTTTACCAGGAACATGGCTAAGTACTTAGGTTTTACACTCTGCAGAGGTGGTGCACTTTCCCCACAAGACTTGGTTTCCCAAGATAAGATCCTTCAGAAGCCTTTCCTTAGTCAAATGGACGCGTTCCAACCTATCATTCCCTCTACCACCAACTGTCCAAGAGACTAAGTTCTAGCAACCTAAGATCATGGCAGAGCCCATAATGCCAAGTGGTTGCACTTGAAGCTTCTCAACATTTGACATCTCAAATCTCTTTGTTTCCTGGGTGGCCATCCACAAGTGAGATACACTAAGGTAAACCATAAACATGGGCCTTGTGAACCACTCAACCAAAAACCACCAAGCAAGTCCCATTCCACCCAGGAGATTCATTAACTTAGTTGTTTTGTTAAATAAAACACAAGTCCTCAGACTTA
This sequence comes from Avena sativa, assembly GCA_916181665.1. Taxonomy (NCBI): domain Eukaryota; kingdom Viridiplantae; phylum Streptophyta; class Magnoliopsida; order Poales; family Poaceae; genus Avena; species Avena sativa. The sequence goes on from OV702293.1 coordinate 430,093,113, forward strand.
GAATAATTTTTCCATAGTGTGAATATATATAAACCACCCTTGTTTTCTAGTAGCTAGGCTAAGCATGGCATGGCAACTTATCCTTAGGGAATTTTCCTAGCAACTCTAGCATTCTAATCTATATAGGATTTCCCATCATCATTTGACAAAAGTAGCATGCAAGTCTTAACAAAATATATCTAATGCAAGTATAAAATATAGGAATGGAATATTCATGAAGATATCACTTGCCTTGGTAATGTGGAGAGTAGCACTCGTCACAATCACAATCACTAGCAAAATCTACACACAAAGTGGTAGCACACAATTACACACAAATATATATACAAACAAAAATAATATGAATGCATGCATGCATGAATCTACCAAGTGGTGATTTTTGAAAACTCTACCAAGCAAGTGCAAGTTTACAGAAACTAAACAAGTCACAAATTTGCCCACTAATCATATTTGACCCTAAAACAATTTACTAAACTAAAACTATTCTCAAATTAGCCTTAAACAAGTTTCTACAAATAAAGTCAATCTAATGGCTACTATTTGCTGATCACTTTGGATAGGAAGAAAGGTCTTGTTTTACTGAATCCAACGGTATAAAGTTTGCAAAATTCCAACATGGCATTCAAAAGTTATAGGCATTTGAAATCTGGATCAAAATCTGGTTTAAATTCTGTTTTTGAATCTAACCCTAGCCACGCGTCATGACGTGATTGGCGCGTACCGTTTCGGTCGGATCGACAGATGCGGACCGTAGGATCTAACTTAGATCTGGCGGCTCAGACGTGCGCGTACCTCTTCATTTAAAATTCTATCCTAGCCCTACGATACAGATCCAACGATCTAAATCATCCAGCCAAAATCTGGCGGCGCTTATCGGCTGCGCGCGGCGGCGACGGTCGGACGATGGTGGCACCGGCGATACAGATCGCTAGGAGGATAGGGAAAATACTCACCGAGATTGCAAGGACGTGGGGGTGCTCGACGTGTGGTCAGCTCGGCAAGGGGCGCTCAGGGTTGCGGTAGATTTCTCGCCGGAGTTGGTTCTGGCAACGGCGGTTCTGCTCGAGGTCGGAGGCGACGTTGTAGATCACTAGGAAGCAAACGGGAGGTGTGGTTAGATGCAAAAGATTACGGAGAACACGCGTGCGTGAACGACAAGGCTTAGGGCGGTCTGGACTTACCACTAGAGCTCGCCGGAGTTGATGTTGCCGTTGGTGCTTGCGGTGTCGAGTGGAACCGGCGACCTGGGGCAGTACAGGACGAACTAGTGAGGTCAGGAGGTGCGCAAAGACTTACTGAGCAAGATAGCAAGAAGGAGAGGCAGAGGGGAACACGAGGCTCACCGGAATCGATCGCCGGAGTTGGCTCTGCCTGCGGCGGTGCGAGGATGATTGAGAGCAGCCTGGTGGCGGAGTGAGCGAGCTGTTTGGGGGAAAATGATCGCGGGGCAGAGAGGATCTTATAGCCGGGGAATCGACAGGAAACGCTCGTAGATAAATGCCCAATTACGCCGCGCCATTACCGGCCATCACTGCTGCAGCGACGTGGTCGCAGGCGCGGTTTGGGGAAGACGAGGACGACGTGGACCGGGCCCGCTCGTCAGCGAAGTGTGCGAGGTGAAGGTGGGGTCTGGCTGTCAGCGACTGGGTGTGTACGCTCGCGTGTGAGAGAAGGAAAAGAAAATCCCGGGTGGGCTAATTGGGCCTGTTTCACTGCTGGGCCAGATTCCAGCCGCACGACCTTTTTCCTTTGTTAGCCTCTTTTCTTTTTCTAATTCTATTTTCTGAAATGATTTTGATATGAATTCAAATCCTTTTGAATTCAAACAATTCTGGGGATTTTTGCAGGGTACTGTGGTTTCAAAAACAGTCAATTCACCAAGTGGTTAGCTTGCAAGGGTCTGGTCAAACTTGGGCTTTGAAACAAACAGAGACTTTGTCTCTAGTTTGAAAATGTTTGAAGTAGGGGTTTGAAATTATTACTAAATTGGAAACTTGGGTTAAAATGCTACACCTAATCTTCCAACAATGGAGGCAACCAAACAAGTCCCTAAACAATCCAATCTCAAAGGGTGATGGCCAATTTGAGTTGAATTTGCTCACATGAAATCATAGCCTAAGTTTATGCTTCTAAATGATTTTGAGAAAACCCTAAATGAAAGAAGAATGCAAGGATGATATGAATGAGTTTTGAAATATGATTTTAGGGATGTTACAGTTGTATTCTTTGCTTATTAAACAATGTGGTTCTTGGGTATTGGATACCGAATTGGTTGGTATGAAATTTTATACAGAACGACGCAATTCATGAACTACAATGGTCTAAGTAACTAGCAAGATAATATGTGATGATGATCATCGAAAACAAACAAGCCATTGTTTGTATTTCTCGTTGACATCAAAGCTTTCCTTCAAGATTTGTTTTAATAATAGTTATTTAAGTCAAGTATTATGAGAACAAAGATTGTTCAAATAATTACCGTATTCCATATAAGATGGATGATTTACAAATCTAGTTGGAGAAATCACATCCATAAAACCAATGCTAAAATGTCGCAAGACAAATGATTAGAAGATCACTTACGAAGTGACATCGTCGTTTAAATTATATTGGAAATAAAACATGAAGAAACTCCATTGTTATGGATTTTTGGAGTCTTTGATTTGATCAAATGACGCTTGTGATACTTTCCTTCGGATAATTAAAACTTCATTCAAAGGCCAAAGAAGAACGAACGACTAAAATATTGGAATTTATACATATCGATGTATGGAGTCCATTATGTGTAGTCGCAAGCAATGGATTTCAACTTCATATGCTTTCTCTAGAAATTTGAGTGAATATTCACTTAATTAGAAAGAAGTGTGAAATATTTGAAAACGTTCAAAGAATTTCAAGATGAAGTGGAAAATCATTGTAACAAGAAAATAAATGATTTATGATTTTATCATAAAGGAATTTATTTGAGTTGCAAGTGTAACAAGAAAATAAATGATTTATGATTTTATCATAAAGGGATTTATTTGAGTTGAAATTTTAGCAAATCACCTAGATTTACATCTCCTGAAACACCATAGGAATATGGAGTGTTTGATATTTGTAATAAAACCTTGTTTGACATGGTTGGATCAAAGGTGTTATTTATAAAACTGCCATTATGTTTTAAAAGATTAAACCTTTAGAGACTACCGCTTTTACACTAAAAAGAGCTCCATCTTGATCCGTTGAAATGACATCTGGTTTGGGGTAAAACCCAAGTTGTCCTTTCTTAAAATTTTGGTATGCTAAGCATAAGTAAGATGTTTACAACCAAAGTCGGATGAGCATATCTTTGTAGGTTATTTCAAATAACCATTAGGTATTCCTTCATAACATAGAGTATAAAAGGGTTTGTCGCTTAAAACATGAAGATTTTTGAAAAAGGAATTTTCGCAAAAGTTAAGTGGGAGGACAATAGAACTTTGATAAGGTTAACAAACCTTAGCTAAATGTGCTAAGTTGCGTAGCGCCGAAAATCGTTCCGGAGGCAGCCATAATGCTCATAGCTCATGTGCCTCAAAGGTTGCGGTCACGGAGGTCTAAGTTCCTATTGGACCAAGTAGGTCGGATAAACAATCAAATACTGAGATTTGAGAGTAAATCATTATTGTTTGATAATGATGAACCGACTACATGAAAAGAAGCGATGATGGGCCCTGACTCCGTCAAATGGCTTGAAGCCATAAAATCCGTGATAGTTTCAAACACGAGAAATCAAGTTTTGAACTTGAAAGACCCTCTGGAAAAGTGTAAAAATCTATCGGTCGTATTTAGATCTATAAAGAAACACACATGGATGTTTCATATCTATGAAATAATCGACATGTCGTAAAGTATTTTATGATAATGTTCAAGGAGTTGACTATGACAAGATTGGATCTTTCATAGCGATATTTAGTCTGGACGGATTAATGTAGAAACCACTACATATAATTTGGTATATGGTAGAAGAATAAACAAAACAAAGTTCTTCTAAAAGAATGGTTACCTAGGACGTGTGCATGACACAGTCCAAAGGGTTTTTGTTAATTCATAGGATGCTAAAAGGGCATGCAAACTTCAATGGTTGAAGTAAGCATCACGGAGTTGGAATCTTCACTGTGATAAAACTGTTAAAGAAGTTTAATTTCATCAGGAGACGATGAAATGCTTGCATTTGCAAGAAATTAAGTGGGAGCGATGAGACATATTTCTAATACATTATGTGGAGGACATCTTGTTTATTGGAAATAATGTATCTTTTATTGACAAAGGTTAAGAATTTCATTTCTATGAAAGACTTAGGCAAAACCCGAATATTTAGCATGAATGTCTACATGGATAGACTGTGACGCTAATATGGTTATGTCAAACGTACATATATGAGATATTTAAGGGGTTCAATATAGAAACGACAAGAAAAGGATCTTGTCGCATGGAAAAGAATTGAATCAAGATTCAAGTGTATCGACACTTGATAAGTAAAACAAGATTCAAGTGCTTTGACACTTGATAAGTGAAATCACAAGAATGTTTTGATCAATCATACCATGATATGTACACATCCAGATATGTCCTATGCTCTAAGTGTTATGAGCATATACAGGATGAATTATAAAATGATCATTGGACGATAGTAAGGAAATTCTTATGATCTTTTGGAAGAACTCAGAATATATTTGTATAGAGGTGACAAACAATTACAAATAGTTCATTGTAAAGCATTACATTGATACTACTTTTGTCACAAGACACAAATTAAGTTTATCTCAATTTAAACTATGGGTGGCACAATGTAATGGAAAGGAGTTTCCATGATGGATTTGGATGAATTCCAAAGTTAAGACATTATAACGGATAGTATATGACTGCTACAGTAGCAGCAAAGGAGGGCATTTGTGTCAAGTAGTTTGTTATCAAATTAAGGTGTGGCTCACAATGGGCTAACACTAAAGATATATTGTACGACAATAGTATCGACACGTTTTAACCCCAAGAAACTAAAGGTCTCACCAAAAGACCAAATTTATACAATTCCATCTCATTGGAGAATGAGTGATGCGTGAAGACGCAAAGACATGCGAATACACACGGACCTGAAAGCGTCAGATCCATAGATTATGTTAACCACTTGCAATCGTGTATTTGGAACACCAGAAAGCCATAGGTGTTCAATACGCAAAGTTTTTTAAACTAGATTATTGACTCTAGTGCAAGTGAGAGACTGAAGAGAATATGCCCGAGAGGCAATAATAAAGTGGTTATTATCGTATTCCTTGTTTATGATAAAGGTTTATTTTGCATGCTATAATTGTATTAATACGGAAACGTTAATACATGTGTGTTTAATAAACAAAAGGAAGTTCCTAGTTATGCCTCTCTTATAAACTAGCTCGTTGATTAACAAGATGATCAAAGTTTCCTAATCATGGATATTGGATGTTGTTAATAACGAGGTCACAACATTATTGGAATGGTGTGATGAACATTCATTCGAAGTATAGCATTACGATCAAGGTCATTGTGTTTATATTGTTATAACATCATACGAAGTTATTTTAGTCCTTAGACCATGAGATCATGTCAATCACTAACACCGGAAGAGTATCTTGATAACATCAAATGTCACACCGTAACAGGGTGACTATAAAGATGGGTTCAGTGCTACGCAGGTGTTATGTGAGGCTCATGGATCAAGAGTGGAATTTGTCCATCCCGATGATGGAGAGATATACTCTGGGCCCTCTCGGTGATATTACATTAGTTAGCTTGCAAGCAAGTGATTTGATCACTAGAATATTATATCACGAGAACGAGAAAAGAGTACATGTCGGTAACGAGATCAAACTAGGTATGGGGATACCGATGATCGAATCTCGGACATGTAATATATCGCGAGACAAAGGGATTGAGTTACATGCGTATAAGATTCACACGATCATAGAAGTCATCGTTGAATATGTGGGAGTCAATACGGATCTCCAGGTCCCGCTGCTGATTATTGATCGGAGAGTGTTCTCGATCATGTCTACATTATTCGTGAACCGTAGGGTGACACACTTAAGTGATACCAACACCATTTGGAGCAAATAATATTCCATAGAAAGAAAAAATAAAGCGCATGAATTTATTTCACTAGACACCGGAACTGTTTTGGTTGAAATTGCTGAAACTGGTTCTACATGTGAAATTTAATACTAGGAAGGGGTTTTATGTGAATGTTTGTTAATTAAAGTATTGAAAAAATAATTAATAAATAAATAAAAGAGTTTTATTTAAATGAGAGCTTGCATTAAATTTGGTAGAAATTTAATGCATGTGAGTGGATTTTTTAGTAGAGGCTCTTTTATGGGAGTGGAGACTTTTCATTTTGAGTGGGAGCTCCACCCACATGAATGTGGAAGGTGGGGGCAGCCCACATGGCTGGACACGTAGCCCATTTGGTGCCCCCTCTCCTTCTCTCAAAGTACACCTTCTCGCGAAGGATCTCTCTCCCCCCTTTAGAATTCCCCCATGGTCTCGGATCAGCGAGATACATGTTTCCGGTGGCTTTTTCTGGAAGGATTTGTTGCTTCTGCTGCTTCGCTGGAGCAAGGGCGCGGAGGTTGTCGGGGTACCCGGACGTATGTGCGATCACGGATGCACCACTGCTTTGCGGTGCTGGACTTGATGGTGCTGGACCAGCTGGACCAGATGGACTTCATCACGATCTTGAGATCGACAAGCGTTCGTCTATATCATCCATGAGTACAACCTCGTTAACGCTATTCGGTCTTCAAGGGTATGTATTCTATGGATGTATATCCACCCGTTGGTTGTATCTAGTAGATAGATCTTGGTACTTAGTTGTTCTCATCGTAGGAATTTTTTTGTTTTGTATGCTGCGAACCCTACAGTTTCTAGAAAACACCATCATGGTTCGATAAGAACAATTTTTAAGGAAGCAATAATGGATCATGCATAATAATGTCATGCAATAAGTTATTTTAAAAGCCCTCTTTAAATGTTTTACCAATACAATTAAACTTAAAAGATCATTTTGGATGATTAATATATGGTAAACAAGTATTTTATTTTTAATAAGTAGATAAAATAGGATTTGTTACTTTATAAATCCTAAAACCTTTTGAAATAAAATACTTAGTAATTTTCTAGTAAAATATACTTATTCAAGATCTTAAAAATGATGTTTATTTATTTTTTAGTATTATCCCTATTTTTATAAAATTCTATAAAGGAATTCTATAAAATTCTATAATTATCCATTTCAAAAGACAAGTTAGTATTTTATTAGATAGCTTATATTTTTGTGAATCTTTAGAGGTATCATATGTATTTTTAGGATTTTTCTTTATTTTTATAGAGCCTAAATACTCTCACGGGTATTATGGTAATTTGCTATTTATTTTATGGATATAATTTTTTTACTAAACGATTAAATCTAGACCTGGCCATGGGCCGACCAAGCTGGTCGGGCCAAACCTCCTCACGGTCCACCGGGTCAGTCAAACCGACCCAGACCATGCTCTCTCCTCCCTTGATCTCTCTCCCTCTCTTCTTTGGTGATCCCGCGACGCCGTCACCCCTCGATCCTGGCCGACTCCAGCCGTTCCTGTCGCCACCACCATGCTTGCTAACCAAGAGCATGACGCTGCATCGACTGGTGCATGTCGATTCATTAATCTTGCCCTCCTTCGGCCTCGCTGGCCTCCTACTGGAACCTAGGGTTCCGGCTACCCCGGCTTCATCATGCTTCCCTAGCTCGGCGGTTCTCTGTTGGTGGCTTAGGCGCTCTACTAGTGGTTTGGACGCCGCTGGTCGTAGCTCGGCGCAAGCCTAGCCACTGCCGGTGTCGTTGTGCCATGGCATCCGCCACCACGCCCACCTTGCATGTATACTTCCTCGTCTTGCTGAGAGGGGACTACGGGTAAGTCCTACTCCTACTTCCTTCTCTCTGTCACTCTCTAAATTCCTCTCTATAATGTTGTTTGTAACTCGAATTAGGGTTTTCCATGTGATATGGTTCCTTTCCTCTTCCACTAATACTCTTAGTTCTATCAGTAGCTTGCTTAACATGATTGCTACCTATTGTACCCTAATGGTCTTGGCCTTGTGAATTACTTAGTAAGATGGTTGTGGTGTTCTGTTAAATTTGACTATGATACTACACCAGTGGCACTAATTCCCCGATTGCAGTCTTAAGTGATTGATGTTGATAACATCCTACTACTGATACTAAGTTGTGGTTGGTAACATATGTAGCATATCAGATCTTTGGGAATTTGTGCTCGAAAGTTATTCCATTTGAGCATCTTCCTTAAACTCTAATCTCTCAGAGATGTTGGTAATGACCATAAGGAACTATGATTATGCTTTACATTATTGGCTTGAATATTGTGACCAATGTTTAAATTTATCTGCCAGTTCTGTGGCCTACTATTTGAAGGGTAATTCCACAATGATTTTCCTACAAGAATTTCATAAGGACCTGGTCCTTGCTTGCAAATATGCCTGACAACACACTCTGTTGATGTTCAATTGACTATCAAAGAAATGATAGCAAAGTAGTTCTATTATGATTCCCAGCTTGATAGTTAGGAAGATGATTAGATATTCCTTATCTTCAATTGCTTGAGTTGCAATAATAGAGCTTGGTTAATTAGTACTGGCCCTAGTGGTTCTTGTGATACTATGCTGCTACTGAGGTGCTTCCAGTAATGGATTGTGCGCAGAAGCCACCAGTCCATAATTTCTGGCTACTGTGCGCTATTCTATTGTTACCTTGCTTGCCCTAGGTTAGGTCAATGATACAAATATTGAGACCCTTCTCTCTAGAGAATATCATGTGCATAATCCCAGGTATGGTGCTAGGATAAACCTAGGATGAAGTGTAGACCAGTGTTATGCTGATGTTGATGTGGTGGCTTTGATGCCCTTGCTTATGGTTGTGAGCCTGTCCGGCTCCTCCCTGTAAGATGCTTGGCCTGCTCCTCCTTGCTTCAACTCCTAGCTTGACCTTGCCTTCCTTGCTCTAGCTCTTGGCTTGACCTTGCCCAACACCCGATCTACCCCCTCCTTAGGTGACCATGTTGGCTTAGTGGCTAGCTAGTGGATTTCTTTGGTGGTTTAGTTGGTGATCTGGTGAGAACCAATGGTAAATTGGTGGTGGTGTTCTTGCTCTTCTAAGCTGTGGAAGTGACTAGCAGAGTGTAATCTGCTACTACGACTGGTTAGTTATCCCCTCCTTGGGTTTGTTGTTGTGTCGACAACACACAAGCAAACTCAATACTAGAGTTCATTTTCACCCCTTTGTAACTTTATATTAAAAACTTGAAATTTACCCATATTTTCATATGCATGCATGCATATTTCTAACATCTCCCCTTCCATGGGACATATTCTTCGAACTGTTACAATGATGATGACTCTCTACCAAGGACCGGTCCTAGGATTTCCCTCGATACACTAGGTGGAGTGGGAAAGAGGTACACCCGATGCCCTCCCAGAAGGACGACGACACTCTTAGGCATAACCACATCGGTGCCGAGACGACAGAGATTTCTCCCGACCCCCAAAAACCCATACCCTCGAATGGTCTGTATTGCTCCACAATCTTGCCACCCACCAGCACATGCCACCATGGTCTTGCATCTATCGTCTCATCGTGGCCCATATTGCGAGACCGGTAAAACCGAGAAGATGGAACTCCGCGAGGGTTGGCGGTGCAATAGCACGCAAGAGGGAACCATCGCATCACCGGAAGGCGTTAGTTGACCGGATGCAGCAACACTAACAAACCAAACTCTCACTGGTCCAGCCGAGCCTGAATGGCCCCGTAAAGCCCTGCCACATCATGGAGCAGGTACGCCACCATCACCGCCATCCCAACACAAGTAATGACGGTAAGACCCCTAAAAGTGGTGGCTTTTCTATTGATATCGTGAATAACATATAGCTTTTTTTTAATCATGAATAACATATAGCTTACATATACACAAAGAACACAAAAGAGAAAAAATATTATGTTTCAGAACCAAACAAAACCGGATTGTTGTGCCATAAGAAGAATAGCTATACTAATTCGGTATAGTCAAAATACACCTTTGGTACTCCCTCTGACCCATATTAGTTGACTTGGATTTGTCAAAATTTGGATAAATCTATATAATAAATAGTGTCTAGATTCATCAAATCTAGACAATTGCAAGTTAACTAATATGAATCGAAGAGAGTATAAAATTGACAATCTCACAAAAGGACGAATATTAGTAGTTTTCTGTTTACTGGTTAATCCCATCTTTTATGCGGAATCAACCGCTCCTCCCAGATCCATAAGGGCCCGAGAGGGCGGGCACCGCTCAGACTAGCGCAGCTCCCTATTGTAGCAATTTTGAAAAATAGAAAGATCATCATCTCATCTACTAGATGAGAAATTACCCCATCATTTTATACGCAATTAATCATGACAGCTAAAGTTGTAGCGATAGATAGCTGATGGTTAACAAGATTTTGAAACCACAGGAAGAAAAAATCCGACCACCAGAGCTAGGAAGAAAACGCAGTCCCAATCGGACTGATCCATCCAACCACCAGAGTTTTTCTAATAACCTCGCAAAAGTTGGCAACCGATGGAGCTAGCGAGCAATATGAATGCGAAACGTTTTCCGTGTTTACATACGAGAATAGACCTCCTGTCTATGGAGAGCTCGTGTCATATTGTGGTTCAGCAGCGTGCCAAATACACACACACGCAGCAGAAGCGGTGGAAGGAAGCTGTCGTAACCATATGCCCAACCAACACGAGTTTTCTTGCGGGTTTTTATTTAAGAGGGAGAAAGCTAGGTCAACCAGAAAAGAATTTATGAACGGGATCGCACAGAAGAGGCAACACGTACGCTCCGGTGGATAGCTTGCCGCCCGTGGCGACGGGTGCCAGGCGGATCATGTACATGTAGTGTACGTACGCGTCGCTCAGTCTACCTGTGCCTCCTTAATTCCTAGTGGTTGAGCGCCCGCGGTAACCACCAGCATTAATGTAGGCCACCCTCCCCTACCTGTCTCTCCTCTCCTCTCTCTCCCCGTTTGCTGACTGATGACTGCTACCGCGTGCGGGCCCCACACCCTGACGCTCCGGGTCAATCCAGGAGTAAAACCAAGGTCGTAATTAACAGGAGTACGTATCATTTTCCGATTACTACATGTCGTGGTTATATCGTACTAGGAAATCAGTTTGGATACAGTACGTAGTACGTATATGGTTCATCAATCTTCCTGTGCACCGATATGGAATACGATCGGATCGGAGCAAGCTTCCTTCTCTGCTTCCGCAGTTTGGACGCCAATAACTTTGACCAGCCCGGCAGCCAGAAGCAAGCAGGCAGGCAGGCAGGCAGGAGAGACGGGACGGGACCCGTCGCGTTCTAGTCGCGCGCGCGCACCCTATATAATTCAGCCAGCCGTCCGCAACGCCAACTCAAATTCACGCTTCCGGCCCCGGCGCACGGTCCAACTCACACAAAAGCCGACTCCTACTCCCCCCCTCCGCTCCGCCACCCAGACACCTTCTCACAAGGATCCAATGGAGGCTGCGCCGGCGGCGGTCATGGAGCGGGAGCGCCTCACGGCCGAGATGTCCTTCCGCGGCGACGACGCCGCCGACGCCGCGGCCCAGCCGGGCGGCACCGAGCGGCTGCCCAGCATCATCATCAAGATCCGCCGCCGCCTGCCGGACTTCGCGCGCTCCGTCAACCTCAAGTACGTCAAGCTCGGGATCCGCCACGGCGGCAGCCCCACCTCGTACCTGCCCATGCTCTGCGTCCCGGTGCTCGCCTCCGCCGCCTACTCCTTCGTCCGCCTCGACGTCATCTACTACTCCATCGACCTGCTCACCTGCGTCGCCTGGCTCGGCACCGCCATGCTCCTCCTCACCGTCTACTACTTCAAGCGCCCGCGCCCCGTCTACCTCGTCGAGTTCGCGTGCTACAAACCCGACGACCAGCACAAGATCTCCAAGGACGCCTTCCTCGACATGACCGAGAGCACAGGGTGCTTCAACGACAAGGCGCTCGAGTTCCAGACAAAGATCACCAACCGCTCCGCGCTCGGGGACGAGACGTACCTGCCCCCTGGCGTCCAGGCGCGCCCGCCCAGGCTCAACATGGCCGAGGCGCGCCTGGAGGCGGAGGCGGTCATGTTCGGGTGCCTGGACGCCCTGTTCGCCTCCACCGGGATCAACCCGCGCCGCGACGTCAGCATCCTCATCGTCAACTGCAGCCTGTTTAACCCGACGCCGTCGCTCGCGTCCATGATCATCCACCACTACAGGATGCGCGAGGACGTCAAGTCCTTCAACCTCGGCGGCATGGGCTGCAGCGCGGGCCTCATCGCGGTCGACCTCGCCAAGGACATGCTCCAGGCGCACCCAAACTCGTACGCGGTCGTCCTCAGCACCGAGAACATCACACTCAACTGGTACTTTGGGAACGACAAGTCCATGCTGCTCTCCAACTGCATCTTCCGCATGGGCGGCGCCGCGGCCCTGCTCTCCAACCGCCGCGCGGACGCCGGCCGGGCCAAGTACCGCCTCCTCCACACCGTGCGCACGCACAAGGGCGCCACGGACGAGTGCTTCAACTGCGTGTACCAGCGCGAGGACGAGGGCGGCCAGGTCGGCGTGTCGCTGGCGAGGGAGCTCATGTCCGTGGCCGGGGACGCGCTCAAGACCAACATCACCACGCTGGGGCCCCTGGTGCTGCCCCTCTCGGAGCAGCTCAAGTTCCTCAAGTCGCTCATGATGCGCCGCGTGTTCCGCGCCAAGGGCGTGCGCCCCTACATCCCAAACTTCCGGCGCGCCTTCGAGCACTTCTGCGTGCACGCCGGCGGCCGGGCCGTGCTGGAGGAGGTGCAGCGCAGCCTGAGCCTGGAGGACAAGGACATGGAGCCCAGCAAGTGCACGCTGCACCGGTTCGGCAACACCAGCAGCAGCTCGCTGTGGTACGAGCTCGCATACGCCGAGGCCAAGGGCCGCGTGAAGCGCGGCAACCGGGTGTGGCAGATCGGCTTCGGGTCAGGGTTCAAGTGCAACAGCGCGGTGTGGCGCGCGCTCCGTGACGTGCCGGCGGTGTCGCCCACCGCCCCGGCGCTTGCTCCAGAAAAGAAGAGCTGCAACCCGTGGGTGGACTGCGTCGCCAAGTACCCGCCCAAGGCCTATGTCTGATGAGTACTAATGACTATGCATTGCTGCGTGACTATACACGAAGATTACATGATTCTTTTCTCCTCACGGTAAAGAACACCACAAGTGCAGTGCAGTGGGGAGATTATATACAGTATATGTCTTTTTTTTTCTTCCTTTTTTTTTTTTCTGTATCTCCTTCCCTGTAGGAGGCTGTAGGCAGGGCTAGTTTTTGGAATTCAGATTCCATGAGCGAGCAGTGCCGCCATTGTTTTCAGCTTTTGTATACTGGCACTGGCTGGCTGGCAGTGTTTGTTGATCAAGTGTGAATTACAAACGACAATACAGTGAAGTTTTAAGTTACTACTACATTTAATTCTATTTTCTTGCGAGAATATGTGTTTGCTCTCGAGTTAGTAGTTGGTCTCGAGTCTCGACTTGTCTGTATTGTGTTTGCTCTACTGATCCTGGATTCAGTTGGTGAATCTCATCACGTGAGGAGACTCTTTCTGTTTGGAAAACTATAGTATATGTCACGTGTTGCTTCAGGTCCCGTGACATCTCCACACAAACAACCAAGGTAGGAGTACCTCGGTTCAGTTTCTGGCCCAACCGAGGAAGAGTCCATGCTGTTTGGTGCATGATATGCGGGGGAATTGTGGATTTGAGTACACGACTTCTCTCCTGTTTGCGTGGAATATATCCAGTTTCAGAGCCTGATTAATGTTGGTATGGTAGTTCGGTGTTGGATTGACTTGCCAATCCATGCAGTTACAGGTCGCTCGTCAAATTAATTCCAGCATCTGTCTAATTCTGAATCACCATCACACACATGGACAACGCCCGTCTGACTTTCTGCATTGATCATGGTACAGCAGTCAGAAAAACGAAAGGTATTTAAGAAGTTAGGAATAAGTAGCACTCCTACTCGACATCAGTTTTTCCCATTTAAAAGTTATTCATACCCGACATCAGATTTTGTACTTAGGAATTGTAAGATACTACAAACATGGAATAAATTACTAGAAAAGGTAGGCAACCTTCTTGGCCTTGGCTTTCCTAGAATAAGCTTGGATATACTCCTGCAATACTCGCGCACATCCATAATGTACTACTCCCTCTGTTTCAAAATATAAGATATTTTAGGTTTGTGAAGAAAATGAATCTTGACTTATTTTAGTACGTAGGTTCACTCAACTTTGGGATGAATCTATACACTAAAAGAAGTCTAGATTCATTTTCTTCACAAACCTAAAACATCTTATATTTTAAAACGAAAGGAGTACTAGCATTGGTGCATCGCCTCCTGATAATGTTTGAAGTGACAACCGAAATAGGACCATTATGGCCTGATACACTTGGCTGGATAGTGTCTTTTCCATTTAAACCAAGCAGCTAAGCAAATACTACTACCTGTGCTAGCTTCCTTGACAGCTTAGCTCTACCAATCGGCCATAAAACCCTTCTTTTTTAATCACACTTAAAGATGATGATGGCAAGAGAAAAATTCCATTTAAGACAAGCTAACCTTCAAAGAGAGAAACCGTGACAAGAAAGGTCGGAAAATTTCAAAGTGTCCAGGCAAGAGCGGTGAGAAACTGACCAAACAACTCTCAACCTCCAACCATCCACTTTAGGACTCCATGAACGCATGATCGAGAAAATCAAAACGGGGCCAACTCGTCAAAACCGGAGTCCAACCGAGTCGGACCATTCAATTCTGACCGCGCCGCGGCACCAGATACTAGCCTGGAGACCGGCATTCATTGGGCGGGCACTTTCGTGTGGCGCAGCAAGTTCAATTCTCTGACGATGGAGATGATGAGGGGTGATGGGCACCAGCCGGCTGCGGAAAGTACTACAGGACATGGCACGACGCATCAGCATATGGTTACGATCTGGTGAGTGTTGAACGGTGGTCAACCCCAATTTGTACATCTCCAGACGAGAAATCATAAGAGCATTACTAGGAAGTCTTTCACTACAGAAAGAAACGGTGATTCTTACTAATTCTTTGGGGTACCTAGTGATTCTTACTCCAACCATTATCACTTAGGTCTTGCTGGGTACTAGAGTTTTTGCGGAGATTAGAAGGGATATAATTCCCACCAAACCCTGGATACCCACTAGTTGCTAAGAGTATTTTTGTTTTAGAGAAATGGCTAATTCAGTTCCTAATTTTCCCCAAATTTTATTGTATTTTTTCAAATACCTATTACATTACCCTTTCTTAATGGATTAGGGATGGGAGTTTTGTGGGAATTAGTGAGGTTTAGGTGATGTATGGCAATCCATGTTATGGAGGAAATATGTGGGGTCCAAAGCTGTGTCTCAAGTGGTTTGGAACCCGGTGATTCACATTTTTGGGCAGGTCTTATGGCCACCAAAAAATATTTCTTTCATTTTGGTGCTTTCGAGATTAAGGATGGATCACAGATTAGGTTTTAGAAAGATAAGTGGCTTGGCCAAACTACTCTTCGTGAACAATATCCAGCTCTATATTCGATTGTCAGACACAAAGGGGATACAATTTCCACAGTGATAAAAAAAAATCTTCCCAATGTGTCTTTCAGAAGAAGTCTTATTGGTCCTCGACTGGTATCCTGAAACAATCTACTATTACGATTATCCACGATACAATTGTCGGACGGTATTGACGTGTTCAAATGGAAATTACTGGAAAGTGGTAAATTTTCTGTTGGCTCACTTTATAGAGCATTGGTTCAACCTGATAACCCGGTCGATGATAATAGTAAAATTTGGAAAATAAAAATACCCCTTAAAACAAAGATATTTGCATGGTATCTACGTAAGGGTGTAATTCTAACAAAAGATAATCTTGCAAAGAGGAATTGGCATGAAAGTACACAATGCGTTTTTTGTTATCAACATGAGACAATTCGTCATTTATTCTTCCATTGCAAATTTGCTCGCTCTATATGGTCATTCATCCAAATAGCTTCTGGTTTATCTCCTCCATGTTTAGTAACCAATATTTTTGGTAATTGGCTGCATAGAATTATTGATAAGTACATAACTTTGTTTAGGGTGGGAGCACTTGCCATTATATGGTCGCTGTGGCTTTGTAGAAATGACAAGATTTTTAATAACTTTGTGTCTTATCCTTTGCACGTTATCTATCGAGCCACGACTATCCTCCGATCATGGACTACTCTCCAACACATGGAGTTTCACGACTTATTTATGGTGGGATGTACGCGATTGGAGGACACGGCGAGGGATATTTTCTCCCGACATGGATGGCCGCGTGATTTGAGGATTGATATATCTTAGTTTGAAGACAATTATTTTGATAGTGCTTTTTCCTAATGCTTGTCTTCCTTTTTATTCCCTTGTTCTTTCGTTCGTGTGGCTGTGTGCATTTTAGTTATGCAGAGGCCGGGTGTAAACATTAAACATTTTATGTTAATAAAGGCACCCATTTCCAAAAAAAAAGTGAGGTTTAGGTGGAGCTAGGAGTTTTCCCCAAACCTATTGGGGATTATCCCCACTAATCCCTATAAAAACTCTAGCACCAAACAAGACCTTAGGTGACGGGCTCGTTTAAGCTGGGACATGAATTTCACTAAGTAAACGTAAATTATAGTTAAAAAATATACTATTGAATTTATATTCGAATAAATTTGCTACATGTATTGAATGTCAAATTACTAGTTATAATTAATTTATGGAAAATAAGGATATACCAAATAAATAGGGATAGAGGAAGTATTGTATGAAGCATATTATTTGTTATGCTTAAGTATCTTTCCTTGGAGAAAGGTGTATGTAGTCTAAGACAAGGAAACCCACTTTCTCCTTTTTTGTTCGATATTGTCACCCTTGCAATACGCATCCAACGAGCCAACACATATGGTTAAATCATCCGAGTTATACCTGGCCTTGTGGACCATGGTTTCCATTTTACAACATGATGGTGATACTATAGTCTTTCTATAGAAAGCGCAAATAGTCTCAAATTATGTTATGGGCTTTTGATGAGCTTTCTGGTCTGAAGTTAATTTCCATAAGAGTGAATTATTTTTGTTGGTAAGGCTCAAGAAGTTGTGTCTCGACATATTTGAAATCTTTGCAATGTGAGAGGTATGTTTTCTTTCAGTAAATTATGATAGACTCATAAATGCAAAATGGAAGAGGGTGGAGGAAAGAACCACGAAAATCCATAGCTGTTGGAAAGAGAAGTACTTTTTTTCATGGTAATAGGTGTCTCATTTATATATTAAAAATATTATAATACAAGTCACGTAAACATCGACCGGACAAAACTAAAAAGATAGTAGAACACAAGCCTTTGCGCAAAGGACCACTAGCCAAGAAATAAAATAATCTAGACCGAAGAAACCTTTGAGTTTGACGCCAACGCTCGCCATCTGCCTCTGCCACCACCACAGCAGCCACCAAATGAAAGAATGACGGACCACCTCCTCATCTAAGCTCGATGCGGCTCCATCATTGACATGCAGCTTTGTGGACCTCCAAGGTGGTCACCCAAGATGAATCCATTGCTCTTGAACGAATCAGACTGGGGCAACACCCTGGACATGCCATTGAGCACCAGATCTAGCACCCCCACACGACTAAGACGTTGAAGGAGGAAGCCACACCTGCCATCCACGAACCATGGAATCATAACACGATCCACCATCTTGCAGATGCCGTTGATGCATACCAAAATCTGCATCCACTCCTTGACTATCTCCTAGGTTCCACGCCGGTGCTGGAGCAAACGCCGCCGCAGCGGCGGAGCCTGAGGAAAAAAATCCACCACGAGGATTTCGCCACCGCCACACCATCCTTGCTTGGATAGACTGATCTCCAAATCTATCGGAAAATGATCTAAATAAAATTTGTTTAGCACCGTCATCTTCATCCCCGAAGCCTAAAACGAAGCTACTTTAGCCTAAAACTATCCACACACGTGGATACGGCGACTCCTCTCACCACCTATGACCTAGGTCGTCAGCAGGGGTGGGGGAGCCTCCTTTGGCCAGCGTCGGAAGGTGGGTGCCCTAGGACAAGATATATTTTTCCTCTCCCTAGCGTCTGGCGGCACGTGGGGGAAAGAGCATTTACACTAGGTAAATTTTCTCAGAAAGAGAAGTAGTTACCCTCGTGAGTAAAGTGGAGTTAATAAATTATTCATACGAATATGGTTCCTTATACTTTGTCTTTCATCCTCATACTCGTACAAAAAAATGGTGTTGCAAAGGTTGGACTATTTCCGGTCTAGGTTTGATTGGCATTGTGATATCATGAAAAAACAACATCTTGTTCAATGGAATGTCTTATGTCATCTGGAAGACCAAGACCTAAAAAGGCTACATATTTAGTAAATAATTACTCATTCTTCTTACTAAAAATGGGACGTGACAGGATGTACTCCGTTTATTCCTAGACATTTGTAGCGTTGCTTATATTTCTGAAGGCCACACAAATCCTTCCGGTGAACTTCTCTTTGAACACTATATATTTCCTTTGTATTTGTAGTTTGTTTTTATTTCCTATTTATCTTTTACGCTTCATCTACTATTATTTTTATTATTAATCATTTTTTCTTTTTCCATTTTTCTATTATTTTCATGTCTATTTATTCTTTAAAAAATTAGATGACTATTTTCTTGCGTATTAAGTGGAAATTTTTGTAAACTCACCATTTTAAATTGTATGACTATTTTTCTTTTATATGAACATTTCTTACAATTCACAAACAATTAATTTGAATTCTAAGGTATTTTCAATTCTATGAACATTTCTAAAAACCGGCTAATAATTTTCAACCTTGTGAAAAATTATCTTGAACCTCGCGAACAACTAGTATAAAATTACAAATATTTTATCAATATTTATATATGTATATTTTATATATTTAGAAACAAATAAACAATCAATGTTAATGGGCCGCCTGAGATGTAGTCCATGTATAAGGTACTTCAGGCATCAGCACAAGTGTAAATAGAAGAAGAAGAAGGCATGGGCTGATAACAGGAATTGAAAGGATGTTGCCTGCTAGCTCGGGTGGGCTTGACCCAAGAGGCAAATCAGAAATTGGCCACGGGAAATGTGGCTGAAAAGGAAAGAATTTAGGGGAATCAAAATGGGCCTGGCCCATTTGGATGGAGGGATATGATAGGGAAGAGAGCATAACCTGGATTGATTTACACATTTACTCCAATTTGAATATCTGAATATTTAATCATTTATATATTCATTAAGTTGTAAGAAATTGTTTTGGAAATAACAATGTACCTAAATAGTTAGAATGATCTGTGAAAATAAATTTACACCTAATTATAATTTATATTTTGCAAATATAATTTAGAGTTCAGGGTTTATTAAAATTTTAAAATCCAAATAAGAACTCGTGGATATAAAAGATATCAACATAAAAATATTCACATATGGGTATTTTTTGAAAATGACATTTTATTTACTCTCTTTTGAGAATCGAATTAAGTGTTGGAAAATATTTAAAATGGTTAAATATCCAATTGGGTTCAAATTAAATCTAACATAAATAATTTCGAATTGTAATTTTCCCCAACCATGATATAGTAATTGGCTATTACATAATATTTCAAACAAGTTTGAAAAAATAGATAAGTCATCAAAAGCTTGGACTCATTCTAAAACTTCAGTAGAGTTAAGGAATTTGCATAGTTCTTTATTAACATTGCAAAACATAAATGTTTGGAATGATGTTACATAGGCACAACTTGATTGTGTTTAGTGGACCGAGAGGTAGAGAAGTGTTGTACCAGACAAGGGAAGGGAGTGGATCGGGATGGAAGGAGAAAGGTGCCACATCTACACTACATGAGAATCTCGAGACGCCAACGGCCGACCGGCTACGTCGATGGCCAAATGTCGGCCATCGGCATAGCGGCCTCCCCCGGTCAGCCGTCCAGTCCGGCCGTTGGAGTAGATGAAGGTGCCGAGGGTAGCCGTTGGCGTAGCGCGGCCGTCGGCGTAGTAGAGAGGGTTGTGCCGACGGTGGCCCTTAGCGTATGTATCGCTCTCGGCGTAGCCCTAGTTCAAACACGACGATGAAAACAGGGTTGGTCTGTGCCAACGGCTAGGCCGTCGACGTCTTCAGATTTTTTTTTCCATTTAATTGTAGCCATAGCTATTTTTCCTTTTACCTCATTAATTTTTGAAAAATCATAACTAAATCATTCTAATTCTAAAAAATACAAATAATATATCAAAATTTACAGAAAAACAAGATCTATCTATCTACACTCAAATATTACACATTTGTAAGTAAAAATTAAGTAAAACATAAAATATTATATACAGTTTAAAACGGGCATTAGAATTTTAAAAACGATCGAAACAATGCGAAACTTTCGCATGGTGTTATATTATATGATATAGTTAGAAGGAAAAATATCAAACTTGGTATATTGATTATGTCTCAAAAAAATCTTCAAAAAATGTCCTATCTCATTCGAGGTTTTCTGGCTTTCGGATCAAATGACCAATGTTATGACTAGAATAAAGGCATAGTTTGTGATAATGTGTCCATATTATGTATACATGTGCATCATGGGATGGCGAGTAATGTTTAAAGAGGAAGTTTTTATTTTTGTCGTACCAAAAAGCTATTTTCCATTTTTCGAGTGCAAAAAACGAGCGGTTTTATGAAGCAACCACCAAATGGCTAATTCAAAATGCTACCACCATATTTTTAAAAAAAATACTAGACCACCTTACATGGACAATGTCCTATCAGGGGGATCTCAAACCTTTCCATCTATTCCTGATGAAAAAGATAAATTCCTGCTGAATCGATAGGAAGTGGGTCAGATATGAACGATAGGTACATGATCAGATGCTCATGATTTAAAAAAAAATCATTTTTAGGTTCACAATATGCTGTTTCATCAGAGATCCACTTTAAGTTTACCGATTCTCATCCCTGAGCTAATAATCTTCATGCCCACCGTTCGACAAAGTTTAACGATAGTTTAAAACGGGCATAAGAAATTCAAAAACGATACAATGTGAAACCTTCGTGTGGTGTCATATTATGTGACATAGTTAGAAGGAAAAATATCAAACTTGGTATATTAATTATGTCTCAAAAAACCTTCACAAAACGACCTATCTCGTTCGAGGTTTCTTGGCTTTCGGGTCAAATGACCAATGTTATGGCTAGAATGAAGGCATAGTTTATGATAATATGTCCATATTTTGCATACATGTGAATTATGGGATGGTGAATAATGTAACAGGGAGATCTCAAACATTTCCGTCTATCCCTGGTGAAAAAGACAAATTCTTGCCAAATCGGTAGGAAGTAGGTCATATATGAACTACAAGGATGCTCATGATTTTTTACAAAAATTATTTTTAGGTTCATAATATGTTGTTTCACCAGAGATTCACTTCAAGTTTAGCGAGTCTCATCCCCAAGATAAGAATCTTCATGCACGTCGTTCGACAAAGTTTAACGATAGTTTAAAACAGACATAAGAAATTCAAAACGATCCAAACAATACGAAACCTTCGCGTGGTGTTATATTATGTGACATAGTTAGAAGGAAAAATATCAAACTTGGTATATTTTTTATGTCTCAAAAAAACTTCACAAAATGATCTATCTCGTTTGAGGTTTTCTGCTTTCGAGTTAAATGACCAATGTTATGGCTAGAATGAAGGCATAGTTTGTGATAATGTGTTAATATTATGCATACATGTGCATAATGGGATGACGAACAATATTTTAGGAGGAAGTTTTCCTTTTCGTCGCAGAAAAAATCCATTTTCTATTTTCCGAGTGCAAAAAACAGGCGGTTTTGTGAAGCAACCACCAAATGGATAATTCAAAATGCTATCACTATATTTTTAAAAAATACTATACCACCTTACATGGACAATGTTCTAATAGGGGGGTCTCAAACCTTTCCCTCTATACTTGGTAAAAAAGACAAATTTCTGCCGAATCAGTAGGAAGTGGGTCAGATATGAACTACAGTTACATGATCGGATGCTCATGATTTTTTACAAAAAATATTTTTAGGTTCACAATATGATATTTCATCAGAGATCCAATTTAAGTTTAGCAAGTCTCATCCCCGAGCTAAGAGTCTTCATGCCCGCCGTTCGACAAAGTTTAACAATAGTTTAAAACAGGCATATGAAATTCAAAAACGATCCAAACAATGTGAAACCTTCATGTGGTGTCATATTATGTGACATAGTTAGAAGGAAAAATATTAAACTTGGTATATTGATTATGTCTCGAAAAAACCTTCACAAAATGACCTATCTCGTTCGAGTTTCTTGGTTTTCGAATCAAATGTACAATGTTATGGCTATAATGAAGACATAATTTGTGATAATGTATCCATATTATGCAACATGTGCATCATGGCATGGCGAACAATGTTTCAGGAGGAAGTTTTCCTTTTCGTCGCACCAAAACACCATTTTTCTGAGTGAAAAAAGGGCGGTTATGTGAAGCAACCACCAAATGGATAATTCAAAATGCTACCACCATATTTTTAAAAAATACTAGACCACCTTATATGGACAATGTCCTAACAAGGGGATCTTAAACCTTTCCGTCTATCCCTGGTGAAAAAGACAATTTTCTACCGAATCGGCAGGAAGTGGGTCAGATATGAACTACAGGTACATGACCGGATGCTCATGATTTTTTTTACAAAAATCATTTTTAGGTTCACAATATGCCGTTTCATCAGAGATCCACTTCAAGTTTAGGAAGTCTCAGCCCGAGCTAAGAATCTTTATGCGTGCAGTTTTAAATAGACAAATGAAATTATGGTAAGAATCACGACATATTGTGATTTAATAGGATTGATATCATAGTATTGAAATTATGGTAAGATTTAATAGGATTAATATTATAATATTAACAACAATATATAAATTGCTTTGCGGAAACATATTGTGAAGAAACGAGGAAGTTAAGCATGCTAGGAGTGGAGTAGTGAGGATGGGTGACCGACCCGGAAGTTTGACTAAAATTGCAATTTAATCAATGATTAAGTGTAATTGGTGTTAAAAATGTTCAAAGCGAGAGATTAACGAGTCAAACAATTCAAAGATTAAAAAAAATATTTTAAAATTTTATTTTAGGCTATGCCGTCGACGTAGCTCCAAGGCTGGGCCGTTACAAAACGGCCGTCGCCTGACATCGCGAGCCCTGCCGCGAGCGGTATGTCGAGGGGGGGTCCTCTATGTCGATGGCCGAGAGGCTACGCCGACCAATAGCTACGCCGAGGGGGCTACTGATACTTCAAAACGTATCTACTTTTCCGAACACTTTTCCTATTGTTTTTCCTGTTGTCTGATTTGGATACAACTAATACGGACTGACGCTGTTTTCAGCAGAATTACCTTGGTGTCTAGTTTTTGTGCAGAAAATTAACTATCTGGAAAAATCCCGGAAAATATGTCAAAAATCCTATTTCACCAGAAGATTCACGGAGCCAGAATACAAGACGGAGTGGAGGCCTGAGGGGCCCACACCCCCTGTCGTGTGGGTGGGCCCAGGCCGCGCCTGGAGGGGTGTGGCCGCTTCAAGCACTCCCCCTGCCTCCCTCTTCTCCTATAAGTTGCCTCTTGACCTAAAAACTCACGGGGGGTCGACGTTTTTACAGAAAGAGTTCCGCTATGCCGCCACCACCAGAAACCGCGATTCGAAAATAGAAACTCCATTCTGGCATCCTGCCGGGACAAGGAATTTGGAGAGGATCATCGCCATCATCATCAACAATGCCTCTCCATCAACCATCCATGTTTTCTCTATCCATGAGTGAGTAATCCCCCGCTGTAGGATATGGGGATGGTAGGGATTCGATGAGTTCTATCATGTAATCGAATAAGATTGTTAGGGCATGGTGCCTAGTATCTCCCAAGGTGTGGAGCCGGAGAACTCGCAAGATCAAAAACTGTAATAAGATATGCAAGTGAAATCCTTATTTGATGAACTAGAGCTTGTTATGATGATGACCACAAGCTCTAGATACTCTCATGGACAAGAACCAAATAACAACCAAGAAAGATGATGCTATGCATGCAAAGGTTCGAGCTCTCTCCGAACAATGCGATCGAGACACCCGCTTGAGAGTACCTCTTGATAGAACGACTATCTATCCTAAACCCGGTCTCCCAACTATCAACACGAGACCGGCAAAAGAGAAGCCCTATTAATATCATACTTGCTCGCTCTTACTTGATGAAGACTTGCAAATTGATCCCCATACTCCATGGGGAAACCTCTTCTTGAACTTGTCTTCATCACTCCATCATCACGAGGATGGCAAGCTTCAAGTATGAGATCTTCTAGAGATGGCGCATCTTGAGCTCGCCCTTCTTCATCCCTTCTTGAGGTTGATCCAACTTGATGCAACTCTTTGCACTTGCCTTGATCAACCTTCAAGCTCCTTATTTCTTCATCTTTCAACCTTGAGACCAACACATGGCCCAATCGATGCCAATGGACAAACCTACAAGTAAAAATCAATTTACACATTAGTCCATAGAGTTTGTCATTAATTACCAAAACCACACATGGGGGCATACATGCCCTTTCACCAAGGCATCCCCTTTTTCATCAATAAAAATCTCAGGTCTTTCTAGACACTTCGTTTTTATTGTTTCATGCACAGTTGTGTTGTTCTTGGAGCGTCTTAGTTTTTGTTTTTGGTTTTCTTTTGCTTTGTTTGTTTTTTTGCTTAGAGTGCTTGCTTTTAAAAAATCAAAAACCCAAAAATATTTGCAGTTCTTCTTTGGTTTTGTGAAGTTCGTTGCAGGGTTCACGGTCCTCAGTGGAGTTTGGTTTCATGTTATTATTCAAGCCACACAAGTTAAGGGCAATAACAAAGATTAATGACAACTTGAGGTGTGGTAAGAGGTTGGTAATGAACTCTATTTGTTTTCATTTTTGTACATATACTCAGCATTGTGTTCATGCCAAGTCTGTTCATGTAAGGTGTATGTTATTTATGGATGCTTAGTAGTTCTTGCTTTCTTATGATTAGCTCCAGCTTACTAATAGTTTGTAGCATGTCATATGAATGTTTGATTGCATTGTCCTATTCATAACCTGGTATGATATTGTGGTATCCTCCTTTGAATGTTTCATTTGAATCGACTTGGCACATGCTCACGCATGCATATGACTAAACAATAGTCAGTTAAGCCTCGATGATTTATTTTGTCTTAGAGTTCTTGTATCACTTTCATGCCATAATTAGTCCTGTTTTGTTGCAAGCATGATTATGACAGTTATTGCTCTCTCGTTTGTCGCTCCCTTTGTATTGCTAGCCTTCACTTGCACTGAGTATGAGCTCTACTCGTGTTTCCAACTCCCCAATACCAACATTGCCAAAGTGTCCACCATACCTACCTACTAGCATCATTTGCTATTCCGTGCATATTTAATATGCCTTGTTTTCTTCCAAATAAAATCTTTGCTTGTTTTGAGAAAGTTAGTTAGTAAAGATCTCACGAACTTGATGGCACACTTTATTTCTGTACTTAATAAACCTGAACCATTGTGACTGTCCATAAAAGTTATATGCTTGCAAATTATAGGCTGGGAGTTAGCACAACCATGTTGTCATGAGGAACGCTTTCAACATTGCACCTGTACTTTGTACCCGGTTGATATCATGCTCTTTTGTTTACGAATGTCGTCGGTGTGAAATAAAAGGGGAGCTTGTAAGTTCATGGAGTTATATATATATATATATATATGTGTTAGAGAAACGTCTGAGCCGCTAGCCTAAGCCATGCCTAATCATGGTGGAAACTTGCAGCATAACCATAATGAGCAATCTGTGAAGCATCCTCAATAAAAACCTATGCAAATAGCAAATAAAAAGATTGCTGAGATGCTCATTGTCTGCTTGCCTTGTCATTTTGATTATGGGATAGCTCTTGTATCATGTGCAAGGGGTACCCCGTTGGCGGTTCTCTATGATACGCATGTATTTACTATGACAAGAACTTACTGGTAACTAAATTTGAGTAGTATGAGGAGCGGCCCTCGTACTCAAGGGATATGAGATTTCTAGTTTATGGTCTGTCAAACATGTAACTCATATTGGACCTCACTTTCACCATTAACCATTTAAATATGCCTATGATAGGGGAAATGAGAACTCAAAGCTAATGAGTATCATACTTTCAGCATTTGGAAGCCTTTCAAACTTTTCAAAACCTTTACACTTCCTTGTTGAGTCACCACTTATTATATGAGCACTTTCTTGAGAGCATAGTTGTCATTCTTAGTGTAATGTGCTTGTCTCAAAACCTGGTTAATTATGTCATGACTTTGATGCTTGTATCTCTGATATCTTTACTTCTAGTCTTCACTTAAACTTCAGAGGTGCCTTGTCATTTATTTTGTGCTCCACAAACAAAGGCAAGCGAGATACCACTCTATCATACCTTATTATGAGAATTGCAATGTTTCTTATGTTTATGTTTCATGCTACTTATTATTATTCAGTTGGAATCTCTTCATAGCTTGCAATGACTATTAAGTAGACTTAGTTGCATACTCCTTATTATGAATTGTCTAAGTATCTACTCATGTGCTGAGAATATTTACATCATATGAAGCAAATGTGTTCGTGAAAGTTCTTTTATCGTACTCAGTTTTCAACTGAATTGCTTGAGGACAAACAATAAGCTAAGCTTGGGGGGAGTTGATACGTCCAAAACGTATCTACTTTCTCGAACACTTTTGCTATTGTTTCTCCTCTAAACTTGTGTGATTTGGATACAACTAACACAGACTGACGCTGTTTTCAGCAGAATTACCTTGATGTCTAGTTTTTTTTCAGAAAATCAACTATCAGGAAAAATCCCAGAAAATATGCCAAAAATCCTATTTCACCAAAAGATTCACAGAGCTAGAATAAGAGACGGAGTAGAGGACTGAGGGGCCCACACCCCCTGCCATGCGGGTGGGCCCAGGCCGTGCCTGGAGGGGGTGTGGCCGCCTCAGTCACCCCTCGGCCTCCCTCTTTGCCTATAAGACTAGTCCCAATGGGGGTATCATAGGTAGTATCATGCATGCCATGTTGGCAAAATTCTGACGTGGCATCCTAATTAATGATGAAAGAGGTTGTGTTGGTATCATAGGTAGATACCGTATCATAGCACGTAGTACTAGAAAAACTAATCTCAAATGAATCTTGTACATAATTTTGCATTGAGATTCTACAAAACAATAAATATACTAAGACTATGGTACTACTACATGATACTATGCATTGTGGAGGTGGTATCATATACTAGTATCATATGCATGATACTACTATATGATACTTCCCATTGTGACTAGTCTAAGTTGCCTCTTGATCCAAACACTCAGGGGGTTCGACGTTTTTCCAGAAAGAGTTCCGCTGCGCCGCCACCACCAGAAACCGCGATTCGGAACCAGAAACTCTGTTCTGACACCCTGCCGAGACGGGGAATTTGGAGAGGATCATCGCCATCATCAACAACGCCTTTCCATCAACCATCCATGTTTTCCCCATCCATGAGTGAGTAATCCCCCGCTGTAGGCTATGGGGATGGTAGGGATTGGATGAGTTCTATCATGTAATCGAATAAGATTGTTAGGACATGGTGTCTAGTATCTCCATTAGTGCTATTTGACTTTGTTGCAACTTGTTGTGCTTAATGCTTGTCACTAGGGCCTGAGTGCCATGTTCTCAGACCTGAACTTATTATTGATTCATTATGATAGTATTGTTTGTGATCTTATCTGCAAGTTGTGTACACATATCATTGCTCGAATCCAAAGGCCCCGAAGTGACAGAAATTGGGACAGCCGGAGGGGATGGTTGTGATGTAAGGATCACATGTGTTCATGGAGTGTTAATGCTTTGCTCTGGTGCTCTATTAAAAAGATCACCTTAATTGCCAGTAGTTCCCTTGAGGCCCCGCTGCAATGGGCTGGCAGGACAAAAGATGTTGTGCAAGTTCTCATTGCGAGCACACATGACTATATATGGAGTACATGCCTATGATTGTTTAGTACATGAATGCTTTATCTTATTTATCTGCAATTGCCCTAGATCTTGAAGTTACATGTTTAGACTCGTCCATGCAATACCCGTCCATCCATCCATATGCCTACCGCACTCATATCCTACTGTTTGCTACTATTGTTACTATTGCTCTTGTTTTACTGTTGCTGTTGCTTTGCTATTGCTACTACAAAACTGTTGCTACTGATAAACTTCTGTGAGCAAAAACTATTTTCAGGTGTAGCTGAATTTACAACTCAGTTGTTAAGGCTTGCAAGTATTCTTTGTCTCCCCTTGTGTCGAATCAATAAATTGGGTAATACTACCCTCGAAGACTGTTGTGATCCCCTATACTTGTGGGTCATCAGCTACGCCGACGGCCACCGTCGACACAGCCTGTGCCGACGGCAATATGGTGTTGTGCCGACGACAGCCGGTCGTCGGCGCCTCGAATCTTTCCTGTAGTGCTAGGTCATGAGGTTGGTGGTGTGGGTGGTGGTGGTGGGTGGAGGGGCATAACTGATAATGAGGTACTCCCTCCATCCAGGAATAACTGACTTGGGTTTGTCTATATTCGGATGTATCTATACACTAAAATGTGTCTAGATACATTCGAATCTAGATAAACTCAAGTCTATTATTTTTGGACGGAGGGAGTAATTTAGTCCGAGAGAGGACTGAGGCTTTGGATCGGATGAAAATGACTACTTTTTTTTGAGGGATATGAAAATTACTACTAATAGGCCAAGAGTACTCGCCATCTTTGTTGAGTTTATAGTAATGATGGGCCTAGCTTTGCTATGATAGTGGTGATAAGTTATCACCGATGGGCTTCATTTTAGGCCCTTGAGTGGTACTTTTTCACCACATATTAATTTCTAGTTGAATTGAAAACTCTTTTCACTCAAAACACATGATTTGCCTCTACTTCTTCTCGTGCCTTTTCTTATGTTTTGACTCATGCGCCATCACTCTCTCTTTCGTCTCATGCCAGCACCCTTCTCTTTATAGGGATGCACTAGGGGATTTCACCATCTATGTAATCTTAATATAGTAGCACAAGGGCAACGATCATCTCCTCACCACTTATGTAAAAATCATAAATTTGATTATGACATATTTTATGTCCATACCTACATATTTTTAAGTTTAAAATACTTTGGAATATATTTTGTAAAAATATTGGAGCATATTGACAAAATATTGAATTTTGTTTGAGTTTGTCCTAATGTTGTGAGATACAAATGTTGCAGCATCTCTTTAGAGCTCTGGAACCAAATAGAAGTTTGAGCCCTTGCCTAGCTGGCATCCCTTTGGTGACTCCTCACATCGGCTCCTCTGTTTTCCTCGGCAGCGAAAGGAGAAGGGTAGGGAAGTGGAAGAAGAAAGAGTTGCATGCCTTGCTTCAAAGAGAAAACAAAGCAATGGTAAGACCTCTTGCAATGCAAGTATCATGGCGAGTTTCATGCATTTCCATGTCAACGTGTGGATAATGTGCCACTATAATTAAGAAAGATAACATACTAGTATCATGTCTCACCGGCGAGAAATTCAATAGCAAATATATCTTCTACACAACTTCAACTTGAGAATCTACAAGTAAATAAATAAATCAATCAACCCTATGATAATGGGCTATGATATTATGGCATGGAAGGTAACTAAAGTAGTATCATGAAGTCACATACTAGACTATGATACTATCGACTAGAAGAGGCCTAAAACATACCGACGAGGAAGACGCCCACGACGTCTCTTTAATGACCATCGTGGATAGGATCTTGTAGCGTTGACTCGGTCTGTGGAGGGTCTAAGAGTGTCATCTGCATTGATTAACTATAATTAGGGTCTCTTTGATTTGCAGGATAGGAAAAATGTAGGACTGCAATGTCATGCCTATTTCATTCTTACATGATTTCATATGCATAAAATTTTGTTTGATTCCATCATAGGAAAAACAAAATATTATAAAAATGAGGTTTGAGTGGATGTTAGATTTCTTATAAAATGTAGTGCAAAGGATTTCCTAGGAAAAAAACCTATGAGATTCAATCCGACAAATGAAACAACCACCACAGGGGAAAATCCTATAAATGAAACAACCACCACAGGGGAAAATCCTAAAAAATTGAATCATACAAAATTCCTATTTGAATCCTTTAAAATCAAAGAGGACCTTAGTGTTTCAACAATAATAAATATTGGTTATACTTTGCTTGAAAGGAATATATAATAGCTCGTATTTTTTTTAAGGAAGCTCGTATTTTCAATATAGAGTAATCACCGGTGTAGAAGAGAAGAGCAAATTATAGAGTCCAGATTTATTTATGCCACGTGGAGTTGTTTGATGCATTACAGAGCAATTATCTATCAGTTTGATGCATTTTAAATTACCTAAAAACGAGAGCAATAGAATCCTCAAACTTCGGTGGAGTTTTTGAGGTTCAGTGCAGCACTAAGGTCTTCAGGTGAAATACTTGTGAGATAATCCATGTTGTCTCAACAGGCGAACAAAATGAAAGTACTCCCAGGCTTAGTGTTCCTTATCATTTCTAGCTAATCTCCTATGATACATTGGAACTGGTGACTCCAACCACTCAACAACGTTGCCTTTTACGACTTCACGTACCACTCCACTGCCAGGTCTCGTTATAAAAGGCACACACTAACACGTGAACAATCACAATACAAACACAACAAGCCCTCACCATACACATTAGCTACTGAGCAGTGAGCAGGCAAGGAAATTCAAAGCAGTAGCCATGGACCTCGTCTCTGTCTCCTACATTGCCATGACACTCGCGCTGGCATTTCTCCTCCCTTCCTATGCAACGGCGTCGGTGCCAGCCGGCATGATAGAGCGCGAAACGAAGCAGCAGATTCTGGCGAGCATCCCGCCGCACGGGCAGGGCAGCCCCGTGCTGTTCCTGACATCGCCGTCCGGCAAGTACGCAGCGCACTTCATACGCAGCCAGACCGTGCCGGGCGCCGGAGGCCTCGGGGCGGACTTCTGCTACGTGGAGATTCTCGACGCCTCCGAGCCGGGCGCGGAGGGGCAGAGCGTGTGGGAGTCAGAGTGCTTGGCCGTGAGCACTATAAACACCTGCTCGCTCGTGTTCTCGTGGAAAGGGCTGGAGGTGTTCGACGGGAGCAACTCGGTGTGGCACACCCACGACACGGAGTCCGTTGAAAATGACTTCCTCAGAACCCTGCAGCTGGTGGACGAGGGTGACATGCGCATCCGCGACAAGGGCGGCGAGCTGGCGTGGAAGGCCAGCGACGAGCCACGCGCGGCGCAGCACTGCGGGATGCCCGGCTCGCCCGGCCTGGTGTCCGCAGCGGCGCCCTTCGCGCAGCCCATCGGGAATGGGAGCGGCAACCTGCCATTTGGACAGGATGAAGGAGGCAATGGCAACGGCAACGCTGGCGTAGCACAGCCCGAGCTGCCGCTTGTCGCTGGGCAGGGTCAAGCCGTGGAGGACGTGGGGCAGACGATTGGATTTGGCAACCAACCGTTGGTGGACAACAGCCCATACGACAGTGGTGCACTGAAGCATGGATGCAGCTTGCTCGGAACTGGACTTTCGTTGGGTGTCACTGCTGCCATTGTCATGGCCCTCGGTTTCTGATTTCAGTACTTGCGTCTCTTTCAGTCTCTCCGTGTGACGGCTTTTGGTCGTTTCTCGAATATGTTGTAATTTCTGGCGCAATAAGCCAGGGATGTGCTGTGAACTCCTGATCAGGGTGGTGCCTTTTGTGTGTGTGGGCATGCTGATAGGATTAGTGTACGTATTATATTTAAAACTGCAATTTGTAAAAAAAGATTGTGTTTGTTTAAGTGTGTTTTGTAAATGCGTGGTTTCAATTGGGCCATGCCACTCACACTGATTATTTGATATGTACACTTGCTTGAGTACCGCTGGGACCTCACATGACCGTTTTTTTTCAGGATGTTGTGTCACTGATACAAAAAAGGCTACAAGAGATGTAGTTGTAAAACCAACATCATGGATGGTCGGTGATACTTGAGATTTTCCTAGAACGGTTCCTGGCCAAGCCGTTTGAGATAATCTATTATCTTAGACACTTCTTCATTCGAGTCATCAGTAATCATGATAACTTATCTGTGATAACAGGATACTTCCTCAGTTCTATAATTCTAGCCGTGGTTCTTTAAAAAAATTGAAACTAAAACAACGTCAAGAATTATGAGACGGAAGAAGTACCAAAGAAGTTTCTACGCCAGGAACCACATTCAACTTATGTTTTTATTCATAAGGTAATTAGGTGTTGATAATTTTTTAAATGAGATTACATGGCCCTTGGAAAAGATCGATTCACATGAGAAATAAGAAAACTGGAAGTAAGAAACAAAGTTTTTTTGAGAGATAAAAAACAAAGGTTGAATAGTCGAACTTGAGGGGATATGGTCAGGCAACACTGAAACATATCATATTCTATTTTTCTCAAACCAAGAAGCGAGACGCATATCGATATTTGTTGGAAATATATCCTAGATAAAATATTGTTATTATTATTATTATATTTCATGTTCATGATACATATTTATACTACATGCCATAATTGTATTAACCAGAAACATGATACATGCGTGGTTTCATAAAAAATCACCGTGTCCCTAGTAAGCCTCCTTGACTAGCTCCTTAATTAATGTTGATTATGGTTTCCTAACCATGGACATGTGTTGTCAACTAATAAACGGATCATATCATTAGGAGAATGACATGATGGACAAACCCAACTAAGAAAAGGAATTAGATCGTGTCACAAAGTTTAAATTGCCAAAGTTGATATGTGTCAAGTATACTTATCCTTAGACCATGAAATGTGTCATTCACTTGT
The DNA here is from genome assembly GCA_916181665.1 of Avena sativa. NCBI lineage: Eukaryota > Viridiplantae > Streptophyta > Magnoliopsida > Poales > Poaceae > Avena > Avena sativa. The sequence goes on from OV702293.1 coordinate 430,126,206, forward strand.
GCCGAAAGAATTATTTGGAGGCATCAACCGTCACACTGTAATAAAGTGACAATAAAGGTGTCTTTCAAGTATTTCAGAAATTATTTGTTTAGTTGATCAAGACTCAGATTTGTACCTCCATGTGACAGAGATACACTCTGGGTTCACTCGGTAACACACATCCTATATCGCTTGCAAGAACGTGACTAATGAGTTTTGTCACAGGGTGATGAGCTCAGATCACTGTAGAGCTTCGTTGGGATACCCCAAGAGGAAGGTCTGATGAGCACAGCAGTAAGTATTCCCTCAGTTATGAAACCAAGGTTATCGAACCAGTAGGAGGAAGGAAACAACTCCAAGGTGTTGCTAGAAACTTGGAATCCTGCACAACACAAACTCAAGACTTTGCCCCAACTTAAAGTGAGGTTGTCAATCTTACTGGTTTGATGAAAACAAAGGATTAAACGTATAGTTTGGAAGGTAATGGTTGCTTGCAGAAATTAAACGGTAACAATAGAAGATGTATCAATGGTAAGGATTGGACCGGGGTCCACAGTTCACTAGAGGTGTCCTCCTTAAGAAATATAACATAACATGTTGGGTGAACAAATTACAGCGGGGCAATTGACAGGACTGAGCAAGGCATACCAATGCAAATACTAGACATCAAGATTCCTATGAGATTTGATTGGGCATTACAACAATATACATAGACCGCCATCAAACTACATCTCTGACTAGTAATCCACCTTCAGGTTATCGTCCGAACCCCCTCCAGTATTAAGTTGCAAGCAACGGATAACTGCATTAAGCAATCTGTGTAAAGTAAACAATACAATTGTTCCATGAACAAAAGATTGTTGTTTTCTCCATAGTAGCAACAACACATCTATAACCTTAGAGATTCATGTCACTTCCCCAGATTTAATAGAGGCATGAACCCACTATCGACCATAAATACTCCCTCTTGGAGTCACTAGCATCTACTTGGCCAAGATAGCTACTAGAAATGGAGAGCATGCAAGATCACAAACAACACAGACATGATAGAATCAATAATCAATAAGACATGATAGAATCAATAATCAATCTGACATAGTAATCTCAATATCCATTGGATCCCCGCAAACACAACATGTATGATTACAAATAGATGATCTTGATCATGAACGAAGATCACAACATCCAAACATGATAGCACAAAGGAGGAGAAACAACTATCTATCTACTGTATGGACCCATAGTCCAAGGTTGAACTACTCACGCATCATACCGGAGGCTGGCATGGTGATGAAGAAGGCCTCCGGGATGATCTCTCCCCTCCGGCGGGGTGCCGGGAAGAGCTTCAGATCCCCCTGATCTAGGGACGATGGTGGCGGCGGCTACAGACTGTTTCATGGAGATCTGATCAGGTACTTAGGTTTTTGGCATCGGGTTGCTTTTATAGGCGAAGAGGCAAGGCAGGTGGGCACCCGAGGCGCCCACACCAGGTGGCGGCGTGCCCTAGGGGGGGGGGCGCCACCCTAGGTGTGGTGGCCTCATGTCCCTCCTTCGGTTTCCCTTCGGTCTCTATGTTCTCTTTGATGAAATATTGACTTTGGTTTTTGTCCCGTCCAATTCCGAGAATATTTCCTCACTAGCTTTTCTGAAACCAAAAACAGCAGAAAACAGGCAACTGGCACTGCGGCATCTTGTTAATACGTTAGTCCCAGAAAATGTATAAAAATACCTCAAAGTGTAGACAAAGCATAGCAAAGCTGATACTAAACAAGCATGGAACATCAAAAATTATAGATACGTTTACTACATATCATAGGGGATGTTATAATACGATACAAGTAAAGAGTACACGTCGATAACGAGATTGAACTAGGTATATTGATCAAGGTGTTGAGATGGACTACCGACGAGTAAAATATCATGAGAAAAATGGAATATGAGATTGTTTCAATCCTCGACATCGTGTTTCAAACCGATAAATAACTTTGTTGAATATGTGGGTCATTAATGACAACCAAGTCCCACTGATGATTATTGACTGGTAAGTTCTTATCATTGTAAGTATATGTGTATCATAGAGAACCGCCAACGGGGTACCCCTTGCCCCATGACACAGGAGCTATCCCATATCAAAATGACAAGGCAATAGATAGTGAGCATCTCAGCAATCCTTTTATTTACCATGAGAATGGTGCATTTTTTCTTTTTCTCTCTCTTTTTTTTCTATATATTTTTCTGAGGATGCTTCATGGATTGCTCACTATGGTGATGCTGCAAGTTTCCACCATGATTAGGCATGGCTTAGGCTAGCGGCCCAAGTGTTTCTCTAACACACATACATATCTCAATGGACTTACAAGCTCCCCTTTTAGTTCACACTGCCGACAATCATAAACAAAAGAGCATGATATCAACTGGGTAAATATTTACAGGTGTTGAAAGCGTTCCTCGTGACAGCACGGTTCTGCTAATTCCCAACTTATAAGTGCAAGCATATACAACATAGATGACACAATGGTTCAAGTTTATTAGGGGCAAGAAAAATAAAGTGTGCAATCAAGTTTGTGAGAGCTTTAATCACTAATTTTCACATAACAAGTTTAATTTGGAAGATAGATAAAACAAGAATATACTTGGAATGATGTAACACACCATGGATAGGAATTTATAGTGGACTCTTTGAAATAACTTGGTTTCTTGGGAGTTGGATGCATGAGTAGAGCATACTCAATACAAGTGGAGGCTAGCAAAAGACTGGGAGCGACCAACTAAGAGAGCAATAATAGCCATAATCATGCAGAGCAACAAACCATTATTAATCAAAGCATAAAGTGGTACCACAAGTCAAAAACTAAATGATCATAGAGGCTAAGGTGAATGGTTCATAGTCATAACATGGTGTGAGCATGTGCCAAGTCAACCCAAACAAAGCATCAAAGGAGAATACCACAATATTATGATCTTGTATGCTAAAACAACGCATGATTCTTTCAAGGCACATTAAGCAATCTCAATTGTTTTGATGGGGATGTGCCTACCGGGGTATACCCAGCAGGACATTTCCGACTGGCCCAAGAACTGGCGAGTGGGCCTGCAAGACGGCGACTGGATCAAAGCCCGGCGTGGATCCAAGCGACTGAAAGCTGAAGGCCCAGGCGAGTAGATAGGCCCAGTCGGATTAGGTTAAACAAGTACCGAAGCCTTAACTGATTCGGTTGAGATATGTAAACCCTAGGAGAGGTGAGCCTATATAAACCTCCCTGCGGGACGTGTAGAGATACGTTCCATCATACACCCAAGCGACTCGCCGCCTAGCCGCCGAGCTCGCCCATTGTACCACCTTCATAATAACTAGCAGGAGTAGGTCTTTACCCTCCGGGGGGCCGAACCTGGGTAAAACCCTGTGTCTCCGCCCTCATCTCGCACCGCAGATGGCAGGCTGCCCTTGCCCCTCGTTCTACTACTCGCTGCCGATTGCAGCATCTGCCGTGACCATTCCCATGACAGTGGCGCCCACCGTGGGGCCTGGCCGGTCTGGCCGGTGTTCTGCGGCGAGATACAATCTACCCATCAACGAGTCGGTCTCACCGACATCATCGTCTCGGAGGACTCGGCTCGCATCCGCGAGTCGCTGCCACGCGATCGGCTTTCTGAGAGCCAGGTCCGCACCATCCATCGCCTCGCCTCCGAGTATAACTCGACCCATAGTGACGTGGACAAAAACTCCGCGGCCGCCGAAGACGCGGCCCTCAACGACGACGCCGACTCGGCGACCCCGGCGTCACTCGCCGGATCCATCACCGCGGGTTCACCCGTGGGCCCATCACCCAGGTCTCCAACGTAGGAGACTTCGAGGATCCCTCCATCCTTGGGATCTTCGACTTCGACTCCGGGTCGGAAAACTCCGCCGATCTCCATGACGGGACCGGTCGTCACGCCGCAACCTATATGGCGACTGGCACCGATCCGCCGGAGGATCCATTCTCCACCCCAATCCCTCCCAACGCCACGGCAACGAAGGTCGAGGAACTCCGCCTGAAGCTGGCGGAGGCCGTCCGCAAGGAGCAGGCCGAGCGCGAAAATTTTCGCCTCGAGCAGGTGACGGCGCAAGAGCTGTCGCGTTACCACGCGCAACGAATCAGGACGCGCCTGAACCCTACCGTTCAGGGGCGCGCCCTGAACTTCGACGACGAAAACGACCCGGCCCGCGCGGCCAAGCGCGCGATCTGCGAGAACGCGCCACCAGGAGGAAGTGCCCGGCCCCCTCCAGGGTCGACGGCGATGGGCGCCCCACCTCCACCCAACCGCACACCCCCCAGGGATCAGCCACGGATAGTAGTCTCCTCACGGGAGCGAGAGGCAAACGGCCTCCCACTGTTCTCCACCCCGATGGACAACCTCGTGGCGGGCCAAGCAGCAGCCGACAACATCACCGCCACCGGCGAGGGCGCCCTACAGATCCAGTACGTCAGGGCCCTACTCGCAAAGGCCGTCGAGCAGCAAAATGCAGGCGCCGACTCGCAGGGTCGAGTGTACTCACGTTCTTCGGGAAGCAGAGCGGCCTCCAGCGGCCGCCCAATGGCGGCAAACACCCTCAACTGCCCGCCGCCAGAGCCACTGCAGCTCCAACACCGACCCGCGAACGCGGCACTCTCCACCAACGACCCCAGGCCAGCGACCAACTTCGTCGCCGCCAACGGTCAACCCATCGACGCCCGCACTCACATCATCAACAACCAAAGCTGGCGCGCACGCCAGCCCGACGACCTGCGACACACCCTAATCAATCGCCGCGACGGCGAGCCAATGGGGTCGCTCAGTCGACTCGGCCCCAAATGCTTCGGACCAATGATCCGAGGCGAGAAGTACCCGCCAAAATTCAAGGCACCGAAGGAGATAGAAAAGTACGACCCCTCGTATGACCCTGCCGTCTGGCTCGATACATACCTCATGGCGATGGGGATCGCAGGCCACACTGACCTGCTAGCTACCCGTTACCTCCCTCTGATGATGGAGGGGACGTGCAGGCAGTGGATCAACACCCTCCCCCAGGATAGTATTGACTCCTGGGAGGAGATGCGCGACGCCTTCGTCAGGCATTTCGAGTGCTCCTACACCCGCGCCACCACCATCGAGGACCTGGAGCGATGCGTCTAGGGACCTCGCGAGTCGACCCGCAACTGGGTGCAGCGGTGGCAAGAACTTGGTACAACGCGGTCGGCATCCACCCGGACACCACTATCCATTGCTTCAAGACATCATGCCGCCACGAGCCTCTGGTCGCCAAGCTCAAGCGACACTCTCGCACACTCGACAACATACCGGACCTTCTCGAGATCGCCAAACGGTACGTGGAGGAAGACCCAAACCAGGAAACTGACAACGAGTCGGGAGGTCAACGCCGCACGAGCGGCAACGACAGCGGACGACGGTCCGACCTACGCTACAGCAACACTCGCCTCACCGGCAAGCGCCGTAGTGACGGGTGAGTCGACTTCGTCGCCAACGCCGGGCACGCACAACGCGAGCCCAAAAGCTTCCGCCGCGACGGAGGACAACGCCGCGACGGCGGCAACTACAAGGCCAAGCCAAGGTTCGATCCTGCGGCCCTTCTTAACCAACCTTGCGCGTTTCATAGCAGGGAAGGGAAGCCCACAACACACACAACCGCTGACTGCCACACCCTCAGGGAGATTGAGAAGGCACGGCGAGCAAGGGAGGACCCCGACAACAACCCGCCAAATGGCAGAAAGTTCGGCAACGTGGCCGGCTCGCTCCATACCTTCACCGGCTTCAACACGAAGCGCGAGAAGAAGGTCATTACCCGCGCCGTCACCGTCAACGCGGTGGCCCAGGTGGACATTCCCCAGTTCCTCAACTGGTCGGAACAACCCATCACCTGGAGCCACCAGGACCACTCACCGCGCATCGAGTATCCAGGGCGAGTCGCCTTGGTGGTCAAGCCAAAGGTGGGCGACTACTGGCTCCCCAAGACATTGATGGACGGCGGCAGCTCCATCAACATCCTATACCTGGACACCTTCAGGCGGCTGCGGCTCCCGCAGTCGATGATCGAGACAACCCACACCACGTTCCACGGCATCGTCCCCGGTCGGAAGGCGTACCCGATCGGCAAGGTCACGCTGCCAGTCACCTTCGACACCCCGGCAAACTTCCGCACCGAGCGGATCGTCTTCGAGCTGGTGCCCTTCGACAGCCCCTACCACTGCGTCCTGGGGCGCCAGGCGTTCGCCAAGTTCATGGCAGCGCCACACTACGCGTACAACGCAATGAAGCTCCCTGGGCCGTGCGGCGTCATCACCATCAACGGCGACCCCGACATGGCCGCCGAGTGCGAGGCCAAAGGAGCCGAACTCGCCGACGCTGTCATCGCGACAGAGGCTAACCACGCTGACGAGCTCGCCAAGTACGCGAGCGGAGTGAACAAGGACGACCCCACCATACTCAAGAAGCCCAACTCGGAGGGCGCAAACACCTCAGCCTTCGAGGCAACGACGCACACTCGCACCGTCGAGCTGGTCCCAGGCGACTCCAGCCAGACGGTGACAATCGGAACAGGGATGAGCCCAGCCTAGGAAGGCACGCTCATTGAGTTCCTCCATGAGAACAGGGATATCTTTGCATGGAAGCCCTCCGACATGCCTGGTGTCCCTAGGGAGCTCGCTGAGCACAAACTAAACGCCGACCCCAAAGTGCGACCCGTCAAGCAGTCGCTGCGGCCCTTCAATGAAGAGCGCCGCCGAGCCATTGCCGAGGAGGTGCAGCGTCTACTCGCTGCAGGCTTCATCTGGCCAATCAAGTACTCCAAGTGGCTGGTGAAACCAGTCCTGGTCGAGAAGAAGAACGGCACCTGGAGGATGTGTATCGACTACACAAACTTGAACAACGCCTGCCCAAAGGAGCAGTTCGTCCTCCCGTGGATCGACCAAATAATCGACTCCACCGCGGGCTCGGAGTCGCTATGTTTCCTCGACGCCTACTCTGGATATAACCAGATCAAGATGGCTGTCGAGGACGAGGAGAAGACGGCGTTCATCACGCCATTCGGAGCCTTCTGCTACACCGCCATGACCTTCGGCCTCAAGAACGCCAGGGCGACCTATCAGCGGTGCATGCAGGAGTGCCTAGCGAGCCAAATTGGCCGCAACATCCACGTCTATATCGACGACATGGTCGTAAAGTCCGCTCGCCAGGATGATTTACTCGCCGACCTGGCAGAAACGTTCGCCAACTTGCGAAAATATAAGATAAAGCTTAACCCAGGCAAATGCACCTTCGGTGTACCAGCAGGGCAACTACTGGGTTACGTCATCTCCGAGCGCGGAATCGAGGCGAACCCCACCAAGATCGACACGATCGCCCGACTCGGCAAACCCGAGTGCCTGCGCGACGTCCAGAAGCTGGCCGGGCGAGTAGCGGCTCTCAGTCGCTTCATCCCCCGCCTGGGTGAAAAGGCGATGCCCCTATACCGCCTGATGCGCAAGAACCCTACATTCCAGTGGGACAAGGAGGCGGATGACGCGCTTCGCGACCTCAAGAAGGTGCTACTCGCCGCACCACTACTCGCCGCCCCCGCCGACAAAGAACCCATGCTGGTTTACGTCGCGGCTTCCAAGCGCGTCGTCAGCGCCGTCATGGTCGTCGAGCGATCGGAGGAAGGAAAGGAGCGCCCAGTACAGCGACCAGTGTACTACATCAGCGAGGTCCTCACCGAGTCGCGCCAGCGATACCCACAGTACCAGAAGCTGGTATACGAGGTCTTCAGAGCTCAGCGGCGCCTGCCGCACTACTTCCAGGAGCACCCGATCACGGTCGTCTCCTCAGCACCATTGCAGGACATCATCCGCAACCGCGAGGCGACCGGGCGGGTCGCCAAGTGGGCCATCGAGATCGGCGTCCACAACATCAAATACGAGCCACGAAGAGCGATCAAGTCGCAAGCCCTAGCGGACTTCATCGCCGACTGGGAAGAGGCCTAGCAGCCAGAGAAGCTGCCATACCTCCATTACTGGAGCCTGCACTTCGACGGCTCCAAGAACGCGGACGGCGCAGGCGCAGGGATCGTGCTAACTTCACCAAAGGGCGACAAGCTCCGCTACGTCCTCTGCCTCGACTTCACACCCTGCACCAACAACATGGCCGAGTACGAGGCCTTACTCCACGGCATGCGAGCTGCCAGGGAGATGAACGTCAACCGCCTACGCTGCTACGGAGACTCCGACCTCGTGGCCGGGAAAGTCGCCGGCACCTGCGACGCAGTCTCCCCCACCATGGCGGCGTACCGCCAAGCAGTGGACAAACTGGGCGGACACTTCGCAGGCTACTCTGTCGAGTGGATCGACAGGCGGAAGAACGAGGAGGCCGACGCACTCTCTCGCATCGGGTCGGCACGACTCACACCACCCGTCAGCGTCTTCCTCGACACAATCACCAAACCATCAGTCTCTCCCCCAAGGGAGATCGACATCGGAGTCCCGCTGCAGCCAGAGATAGCCCTGGTCGCACTCGTCACCGAGCCAGACGACTGGACCAAGCCCTACGTCGCCTACCTGGAGGCTGGCACCTTGCCGGCAGACGAGACGGACGCCCGGATGATCGCACGCCGATGCAAATACTTCACCATCATCGATGGCGAGCTCCACAAGCGAAGCGTCACCGGCGTGTTCCAACGCTGCGTCCAACCGGCCGAAGGACGCCAGATCCTCCACGACGTCCACTCCGGCGACTGTGGCCACCACGCCGGTGCCTGCTCCCTGGTCGCCAAGGCTATGCGGCACGGCTTCTACTGGCCCACCGCACACGCCGACGCTGTCGACATCGTCCAGCGGTGCGCCGGGTGCCAGAAGTACGCCAATCAGACGCACGTGCCGAGCTCGGCACTGAAGACAATCCCCATCACCTGGCCATTCGCCGTATGGGGCATGGACATGGTGGGCCCCTTCAAGAAGGCTCCCTCCGGCTACACCCACCTCCTGGTCGCGGTCGACAAATTCACAAAGTGGGTGGAGGCCAAGCCAGTCCAGAAATGCGATGGGAAGACCGCCACTAAATTCCTACGCGAGCTCATATATCGCTACGGGTTCCCAAACAGCATCATCACGGACAACGGCACCAACTTCGCCAAAGGAGCCATGGCCGAATTTTGCGAGGAATACCACATCCGGCTCGACCTCGCATCAGTCGCCCACCCGGAATCCAACGGCCAGGCGGAACGGGCCAATCAAAGCATCCTCCACGGCCTGAAGCCGCGACTCCAAGTACCACTCGAGCGCACCGCCGGGTGCTGGGTCGAGGAGCTACCCTCCGTCATCTGGGGCATCCGCACCTCGGTCAACAGGTCGACAGGATTCACCCCCTTCTTCATGGTGTACGGCGCGGAGGCAGTCATGCCCACCGACCTTGAGCACGACTCGCCGAGGGTCGTCCACTACACGGAGGCTGCGAACGAACTCGCACGACAGGATGGAGTCGATCAACTCGACGAGGCACGCAACCAAGCTCGCTCGCGCACCGCCATCTACCAACAAGGACTCCGCCGCTACCACAACCGGCGGGTGAAAACTCGCACCTTCCAAGAAGGCGACCTGGTGCTGCGCCTCATCCAGGAAAAGAAGGGCATGCACAAGCTTTCCCCTCCATGGGAGGGACCATTCGCCATCGGGCGTGTACTCGGCAATGACGCTTACTACCACATCGACGTCCGCGGGGACGGCAAACTCGACGTCAAGCGACCATGGAATGTAAACCTCCTACGGAAGTTCTATTTCTAGAACGCCACATATGTACTCTCCAGTTGCTATGAAATAAAAAGAATTGGTTACCGCAAATTGCGCTTACTCTCCGTGTCTTGTGCCACTCGCACTCGTAATAACAGCGTCAAGCTAACCGCAGAAGTCAACCTTTGGTAAAGCAATCAGCACGGCCAAGTAGTGCGATGCAAAAGCACTGAGTCACCTCAGGTTTTGCATCGTCCACGAAAAACGCCTACCCGGAGCCCCATTGGAGTCGCCTAGCCCGAATGGCTCTACGAGCCAAGACAACTGCCTTCGCTTCTCACAGCGACAATGATCCTCCGCATCCTCGACATAGCGACTCGAACGGCCACGTACCACGCTCGGGGACTGACGACCAGTTCAGCGCGAGCGGCTCGGGAAAACGCCAAGTATGAGAGCATGTCCAGGACTCGCCATGCGACTGACCCAACGGGCCAGGCAGGAGTGATGCGCTCAAACCAACGCGCCAAGTCCTCACCCACCCTCGAGTCGCGCCTAGAACAACCAAGTACCACGCTCGGGGGCTCGGCCACCCGACCTTGTTCACGCAAGGGAAAACAGTGAAGTACAGAGCGCTCAAGGGAGTCGCCTAGCGACTGGCTCTTCGAGTCCGGGCGAGTCGACCACAATAACAAAACATTCAAAAACCATAAACACATCACACACGAGGTAAACCCCACAAAAGGGCGGACGCGCTCGGGGACTCGTTCAAACCTCAATCGGAAAACACATGACAAGTCACAAAACAGACACGATGTCTCATTCAATAGCATGTCGCATTGTCTCAGAATACAAAATATGCCCAAACGGCAGACCTGCTACTAACACCCCAGGGCAACCTACTCTATTCCGCAGGCTTCGACGATGACTCGCCAGCACTCTTGCGATTGCGGATGAACGGCGTGTACGGGTTTGACGGGTACGTCGTCAGCTCACCCGCCAATGCCGCGCGGAAGGGCTGCTCGACCTTGAAGTCCCGGTGCTGCGGCTCGGGGTCATTGGGCGCGACGACCATTTCCTGGTAAGGAAGGAGGTCGCCCATCGCCCAGACGCGTTCGGAATACACTGCGGCGCGACCCGTCAACTTGAGCACCTCGGAGATCTCCACCTCGCCAGACGACGACGGGTAGCCACTCGTCACATCGTCCAGATCGAAATCTTCTGGAAAATGAGCAAGCCCAAGGCTAAGCGCCGTCACCGCTCCACGCCGAAACGCCGATCGCGGCATGAACTCAACGACCGATGGTGCCTTCTCCAAGTACTTCCACACCTCGACGAGGTCGCTGGGAATTACTTCCATGGGCGACATCTCCTGGAGGTAGGCTCGGATGCATGTCGTCGACAATGTCGCCGAGTCAACGAGCATGGCCACACATCGCCGCGCGTCGAACGAGCTCGCCTCTTCCGCGCTATCAATGATGCGACCTACGAATAGAAGATAACAATGAGTGCATCGGATATTACGAAAAGACATGTGCAATATGCAAGGGCAGACAAACTCACCAATCAAGGGGCATGAGAGATCCGTGATGAAGCTCTGAAGAGAAGTATAGTCGTCCTGAAGCCCAGCAACGAGGGCGTCAGAAACTTTACGCTCTTTCGCGGCGGCCGTAATGCGGCCTTGGCTCGACCATTCGCCGAACTTGCCTCCTCTTTCGCCTCCTTCAGCTCGCGCTCGAGCTCGGCGATCCGCTTCTCAGCCGAGCTCAACGCCGATTGAGCCGTCGCCAACTCACCCGCGGGGACAAGTCCCTGGCGAGCCTCTTCTGCCTTCGCGGCAACTGCCTGAAGCCCTTTATTCGCCTCTTGGACGGCGGCCAGTTCCTTCTCCGCGCGGTGTTTCGCTGCCAATCGGTCAGCTGACTCGAGTTGCAGACCCTGCACACAATTCAAACAGTTAACCAAAACAAAATCCTAAGTGCCCACCCGCTGAAATTCAGCGAATGCGCACTCGGGGACTGGCAATCAAGAAGTCCTAAGTGCCCACCCGCTGAAATTCAGCGAGTGCGCACTCGGGGACTGGCAATCAAGAAATCCTAAGTGTCCATCCGCTGAAATTCAGCGAATGCGCACTCGGGGACTGGACGCGAAAAATAACAACAAGCCTCTAAAAGGATCAGACCGCTGCAACTCACCGGCCTGATCCTCGGGGACTAGACATACCTGGATGGCTGCGCCAAGCATGCCGTGCAGTTGTATCGCATCCACGGACGCGAGAAGAGCCGGCGTGTGCCCCCGACGCTGCTCGCCCTCCGCATCAGCGACCCCAGGCGCACGGCTCGAGGGTGAGGTCCCACTCGCTGCAGCCGTCTTGGTCATGAAGCGCGGGAACGTGGCGATGGAGGCACCGACACCAAAGGAGATCGGGGCGGTCACCCCGGGCGAGGGAGCACCCTCCTTCGTGGATACAGCCGCCTCCATGACGGGTTCATTCGGCACGACCGCCGTGTCGTCGGAGTTCGTGACAACATCGTCGCCCTTGGCCTTCTTGGCGCCTTCCGCAGGAACGGCGACTTCGTCCGCCTTCCTCTTGCAGGAAGGATCCTCCTCGCTGACGACGGGCGGCACCTTAGACACACTCGGGTGACCTATCTTCTTCACCCCGGTCCTGTAAATCGATCATGTGAGTGAAATAATCCAAACTGCTATGAAAGACAAAAGTAGGTGAGCGAACTCACTTGGCGACCGGAATGAAGCGTAGCCCCGTGCGAATGCTGACCGGCTTCTCCAGTTCGGGGCCCAGTCGGCGGCTGAGCCCCATCTCCAGGACGTCGTGTGCCCAAGACACGGACGGCTTCTTCGTCGTCGAGGCCGCAACGGGAGCCTCTGGGACATCTTCGGCAGGAGCTTCCCTGCGAGGCGAAGCTGCCGCAGCCGGAGCGTCCCCCAGCCCGGAGACTAGGGCGAATGGCGGAGGCATCGAGGCCAGTGGCACCTCGACAGTGGCCGTGTCCAGCGCGGCCGCCGTCGGTGGCGCTTCGTCCTTGGCCGAGCTAGGGGCGTCGGAGCTGCTCGCCGAGTGCAGTGGCGAAGCCGGCCTCATCGGCTTCGTCTTCTTCTTCGGGCGGGCCTTCGCCTCCTTCTCCTTCTTCTTCTTCTTCTTCTTCTTCGACGGAGCAGCCTGGCGGCGCGAGGTGGTCTCCGGAAGATCGTCGTCGACATCGTGACGCTCGAGGCTTTTACTCGCCTCAAGCTCGCGTTGACGCTGCCCGCGGGTCTTGTGGACCAGCGGGGCGACCTCCTCGTCGGACTCGTCGTCGCTGTTACTCTCGTCGCTCCCGGCGTCGCCCTTGGCGGGAGGCGACTCGCCCATGTCCTGGACGGACGAGCTTGAATTCTCATCGTCCGAAGGCGGGAGCCACCCTTCCACCACGTGGAATAGCAGCAATGAAGGCAAGATGAAATTAGAATGACCGCGACTGCAAAAAACTGCGACTGCGAATGATACGAGGTGATTACCGTTGGGGCTGGACGCTTTGCGGTGTAGGGGGCGACCCCAGCCTGTGTGTCTAGGTACACCGCCTGGGTGATCTTCTTCAGTGCTGCGGTGTAGTCCTCGAGCTTCCACTCGGCTAGGCTGGACTTCGTCGAGTCCTCCCGGCCCATGTATTGGTACATGTAGTGGTCGCGCCGAGCTAGAGGGACGAGCCGCCGCCCGAGCCAGCAGTTATATAGGTTGATCGTTTGGAGGCCCTTCTTCTTCAAACCGCGGATGGTTTGGAGCATTTCGTCCACGACCATCCGCTGGTCGCTGGGGAGCTTGCCGACTTGAAGACGGCGCGGCTCGGACCGGTTGGCGGAGTACCGTGGGATCGCCGTCTCGCCCTCCGGGGTCGCCTCGGCAACATAGAACCATGACTTCTTCCAGTCGCTCGCTGCCTTGGCGGGCAGCATCAAGTCAAAGAATGAAGCCTCCGACTTTAGCTGGAAGGTTAGGCCGCCCGCGGCAAGCATTGGGCCGCCCGCTTCCTCGCGGCTGATCCGTCCGTGGAACAGATCTTGCCATAGAGGGAAGTAGGGCTGACAGCCCAAGTAGCACTCGCAGAACGCCACAAAGATGGCGAGCTGCTCGATGCTGTGTGGACCCAGGCCTGACGGTTGGATCCCGTAGTAGGCGCAGAAGTGCCGGAAGAACAGGGACATGGGGAATCCTATCCCCCGCTCTAGGTGGCTGGTGAAGCAGATGAACTCCCCTTCGCGCGGGTTCGGGGTCACCTCTCCGGCCGCAGGGATGCGCCAACAGCCGGCACGCAGGATCCTGGCCTCCTCAAAGGAAGCCAGTTGCGCCCTCGTACACTTAGATCTCCCCCAAGGTTCGGTGGAGAGGGCCATGGCGGAAGGATTTGCGGGGGGTCGGAGGATTTCGGTTCGTCTGGATCGCGATGCGAAGGGAGGCGATAGTGCGCGCAATCGGAGGAAATAGCGAGAAGATGGTTCTCTGATCGCCTGCCATTCCCCTTATATAGCGGTTGTTACCCGCCAAATCAGGAAGCCGTTACTATGCGGTGATTACGCCAAAATTTACCGTTGGATTACCCCAACGGCTAGTTTGACCACGCTTAACGGTCCAACTTCAGCCACTCGGCTCGCTGACCCGATCACTACGACAGTGTTTTGCCGACTCGAGTCGCCAAAGCTGCGATCAGAATGACTAGTTTTCTCCTTTATACAGGAGCCCGCCGACGATTCGACTGGATGTCTACTTTGAAGCCGTATACTCCGACTGCCAGCAGCCACCTACGCCTAATCGACGACGGCCTCAGGGACTACTGATGGGGATGTGCCTACCGGGGTATACCCAGCAGGACATTTCCGACTGGCCCAAGAACTGGCGAGTGGGCCTGCAAGACGGCGACTAGATCAAAGCCCGACGTGGATCCAAGCGACTGGAAGCTGAAGGCCCAGGCGAGTAGATAGGCCCAGTCGGATTAGGTTAAACAAGAACCGAAGCCTTAACTGATTCGGTTGAGATATGTAAACCCTAGGGGAGGTGACCCTATATAAACCTCCCTGCGGGACGTGTAGAGATACGTTCCATCATACACCCAAGCGACTCGCCGCCTAGCCGCCGAGCTCGCCCATTGTACCACCTTCATAATACAATCTAGCAGGAGTAGGTCTTTACCCTCCGGGGGGCCGAACCTGGGTAAAACCCTGTGTCTCCGCCCTCATCTCGCACCGCAGATGGCAGGCCGCCCTTGCCCCTCGTTCTACTACTCGCTGCCGATTGCAGCATCTGCCGTGACCATTCCCACGAAATGTTTGGAACAAGTCATGCTACAACAATAGTCACTAAGCATAAGGTCAAGACAACATCTAGCATGACATGATAAAGTCTAAGCCATAGTCAAAACAAGCTCCCTTTTGTACCACTAAAGCATGAAACTTTCTACTCTTTCCAACACCAATCAACTTATTTGAAACATCACAGCAAAAGCGGGGGTCAAACTAATTTATTCAATGAAACTAAGCAAACCAAAACCAAAAACGAAAACTAAGACGCTCCAAGAACAACACACCAGTGCATGAAACAATAAAAACGAAGTGTCTAGAAAGAGACCTGGGATTTTTATTGATGAAGAAGGGGATGCCTTGGGCATCCCCAAGCTTTGACGCTTGTAACTCTTGAAAAATTCTAGGGGTGACACAGGGTGGCATCCCCAAGCTTTAGCTTTTGTCCATTCTTCATCTTACTACACCATTCTTCCCCTACACATGAAAATTTCCTTCATACAAAACTTCACACAATCTTCATTAGCAACATTAGTGCATTCAAAAGTAATAAACCTTTGGGTTTAGTTTCAACACAAGTAAAACCTTCATTAAAACACAAGCTACTATAGCGATTCCTTTAATAAGCTCAAGTGATCAAGAAGAACTCAAAAAGAAACCGATAAAGAGGCAAATACAAATAATTACAGAAATCTGTCAAAATAGACCAGTAGGTAAAAAACGATTTTTTAGAATACCTTATGTTTCTCAAATCAAATAGTGTTGAATAACTAAAGTTATCTAACAACCTGGGGCATTTACTCAAAAAATTACAGCTCAATCCAACAAATATTGATTTTTCAAGAATTTTTATAGTGAAGCACAAAAATCTATTTGGGAACAGCAACTTCCCCAAATCTTACTTCTCTCTCATTAGAGGTTATTCTTGGCACAAAGATCAAACAAAAAGGATAAGGAGAGGTTATTACAAAATCAATAACTTCCAAGACTCAATAAAACTATAGGGTTATCTCCCAAGAAGTACTTTTCTTTAACGCCTTTAAGTTA
Source organism: Avena sativa (assembly GCA_916181665.1). Taxonomy (NCBI): domain Eukaryota; kingdom Viridiplantae; phylum Streptophyta; class Magnoliopsida; order Poales; family Poaceae; genus Avena; species Avena sativa. Next base: position 430,142,258 of record OV702293.1, read on the forward strand.
GGCATAGAAGGATGCTCACATAAGAAATATGAATTGAAGTAAAAGAGAGCATCAAGAAGAAAATTCAAAACACATTTAAGTCTAACCCACTTCCTGTGCATAGGAATCTTGTAAGAAAATAAATCAAAGAAGCACATAGTAACAAGAATGGGTAGATAAAACAAGAGCAACTTCAAAACTTTCAGCACATAGAGAGGTGTTTCAGTACCATGAAAACTTTTACAACCATATTTTCCTCTCTCATAATAATTTTTAGTAGCCTCATGAATAAACTCAATAATATAACAATCACATAAAGTATGCTTTTCATGATCTACAAACACATAATTTTTATCAAGCTCAAAAATAGTGGGATTAAAACCTTCAAACCCACTTTTAACAATTGTATAACAAGATGACTGATCATTCTCAAGAGGTATGGGGTTCCAAGATAAATTCAAGACCTCTCTAGTATCATTTTCAATAGTAGTACTATTAGTATTATCAACCAATATAGGACCATCATTTAGAGCTTTATCATAATCATTTTCTAAGCAAAACTCCTTAGTACCATACATTTCGAAGTTAGGCACAAATAAAGGATTATCATAAGATTTATCAAAATAGAATGGATTATCATAGATAATAGGAGCATAATTATTATCCAAAGATTTACCCATAGTAAATATTTCAAAGGATCCATAGGAATATAACATTCATCCTCCTTTGGTAAGCATGGGGGACAATCAAATAATGTAAGGGATAAAGAGTTACTCTCATTAGAAGTTAGGCATGGGTAGATCCATTCTTCCTCCTTTTGTCATCACTCTCCTCCTCTTTTTCATCTAATGAGCTTCCCGTTTTAGCAATTTCTTTTCCCGTAAGCTCCTGCAAGGCATTAGTCTTTTCCGTTTGTGGAAAGCATCTATTAATATATTCAAGAATATAGACATTTTCTTCCTTCTAATTATCAAAGAAAAATTTAAGTAAATCATAAACCTCATATTTATAAGGTGAATCATCAGTATTTTCAAGCAAACTAGCAAGTTCATATGCTTCCTTCCTAGCAATAAATTCTTCAATTTGTTCCACATCATAAAAGTCATAATTTCCTTTAATATAAGAAGATACGGTAACATGATCAAAATACTCACATTGAAAAGGGAGGTGTTTATACCTCCTACAACAACAAGATTTATCACAGCAATAAGTAACATTATAAGTAGAGCACACGTTTCTAGCAATGGTATTCAATTTATCAATTTGTTCCCATAAGTGTTTCCCTTTTTGTGACAAGCGGTGTTCCTTATAATAATATTTTTGTTCTTCCATGAACCCACCTTGCCAATAAGAACTAGTTTCAAAGAAACCAACCATTGATAGAAAGCATGACAAAGCAAGGCAATAACAGACCAACAACTATAGTAGGAACTAATTTTTTGTGTGTTTTGATAAGAAAAAGCAGACCAAACAAAACTATTTTCTTGTATTTTTGAAAAATAGAAACAAGCAAAACAAAGCAAAAGAAACTAAGTAAAACAAAAACAAAGTAAAGAGAGTGGTTGTGAAAGACTCCCCTTGTGAAGTTGTCCTTACTCCCCGGCAACGACGCCAGAAGAAGTCTTGATGAGCTCATATCACTGTAGAGCTTCATTGGGATACCCCAAGAGGAAGGTGTGATGAGCACAACAGTAAGTTTTCCTTAGTTACGAAACCAAGGTTATCGGACCAGTGGGAGGAAGGAAACGACTCCAAGGTGTTGCTAGCAACTTGGAATCCTACACAACACAAACTCAAACTTTGACCCAACTTACAGTGAGGTTGTCAATCTCACTGGTTTGCTAAAAACAAATGATTAAACGTATAGTGTGGAAGGTAATGGTTGCTTGCAGAAAGTAAACGGTAATAGTAGAAGATGTATCAATGGTAAGGATTGGAACGGGGTCCACGGTTCATTAGAGGTGTTCTCCTTAAGAAATATAACATAACATGTTGGGTGAACAAATTACAGCGGGGCAATTGATAGGACTGAGCAAGGCGTAACAATGCAAATACTAGACATCAAGATTCCTAGAAGAAAATCATTTCCAAGATCTCTCTCTCTAAGACTATGGATTTGGTCCATATAGAAATTCAAAAAAAAACATTTATAAATAATCAAAAATGATAAACAAAAATATTATAAAACCATAGAAATTGGTTTCATTTAATTTGGAGCCATAGATAAAAACTTATGAATTTAATAAGATAAAGAAAATAAATTTTAAAGCTAATAAAGCTCCTAAAATCCATGCCAAAAATGTGAGAAAAATAATCCTAAAAGAATATAAAAATATAAACAAATATTGAATAAAATTATACAAATTGGAGTCACCAATTTTGGATCTATAAATAAAAAGATATGAATTTTATAAGATAAAGAAATAAATAAATGAATAAATAAGGAATATTTAAAAGCCAAATTAAATCTTGGACAAATCCATAAACAAATGGAAGATATTAAATAATAAAAATAAATAAAAGATTATTTAAATAAAATCATAAGGATTGAACAATGTCCAATTTTATTTAAATAAAGACAAATTGCCTAAATAATAAATTCCAAGAAAATTATTTAGAAGACAATTTAAATCTTGAATTGAATCCATAAGCAAATAGAATAAAGATAATCCAAATAAAAATAAAAGGATAAAGAATATTCAAATAAAATTATATGGCATTAACCAAATTCAATTCTATTTGAATAGGCAAAATTCCTAATGTAAATAAATAGTAAATCATATTAAAATATTTTGAATAATTCAAAATGAATTATTTAACACACTAATGAATAAATAAAACCTACTGAAAAGGTTTGGTAAAAATTGGAATTTAGATAGAAGTTTGAAAATATATTTAAAATCTTATTTAAATAAAGACAAGTGTCTAATTTAAATAAATAATAAACCATAAAGGAATATTTGAAATATTCTAAAAAATGGAATTTTAAATACATTAATAAACAGTAGTAACCTACTGAAAAGTTTTGATAGATATTTGAATTCAAACGAGTGTTTGAATCTTTTGAATAAATTCAAAACAGAAAATGAAATCAGGAAAAGAAAAAGAATTCAGAAGAGGAAAAAAATGAAACAGACCCTAGCCCAGAACTTGGCACAACTAAGCCCAACAGCCAGCCCCCTCTCTCCCCCTCCCCGAAACATTTTCTTACCCGCACGCTTGACCCCCTCAGCCACTGACGCTTGGACCCCACCATGACCCCCACTCACTCGCTGACAACTAGACCCTACACTGCCCCGTCGTCATCTCCACCCTGCGACCCTTTCCTCGCCAGTTTCTACTTTGATTTCGCCAGATTAATTCACGTCAATGCCGCGAGTAATGTCTGTCAACAATCACGCACGATAACTCGCCTCCCCCTTCTCTACCTTTCCCCTCAAACCTCTCTGCCAATGAGCCACCAGGCCGCACGAATTCACGCTCAAACCACCCCCGTCTCCGACGAGCATCCGCGATGATTCCGGTGAACCACTACCCCCCCTTGCCTCCTAGTTTCCACGAGGACATTCCCCATCGTCTTGCGCATCTGCCAGTAGCCTCCACTTGACTGCGCGTGCCCCCTAGCATCGGCAACCTCGACGACAGAACGCCTCCGCTGTCTGCCTCCACTCCGACGAGCTCTACTGGTATATCCTGACCTCCTCCTCCCTTTGAATGATGCTCCTGTACTCAACAATCTCCTACGCGTCTAACGCCACTGTTGTCTTGTCTTAGCATGCTCTGTATCCTCGCCCCCGTCGATGACCTTGCATGCCCGAGCCAGTAGGCAACTCCGGCGAGCAATCGGTGATAACCCCGTGCGCCCTTGTCCCTCCTGCGGCCACTTCGAGCATCACCGTGACCCTGCGAACCTAGTGAGCAACCTCTCCCTCTTCCTTGCTTCATGTAGTCGCCGCAACACCGTAGCCAGTGCGTCGCCGCCGTGCGCCATCGTTGAACGCCGCCAGTTCCTGGTCGCTGTTGGAATCAGGAAAAATAATACTTTCCAACCATGCCCTTACTTTAGTATTTTACTTTTAGAAAAATGGTTGTTTTTACAGAAACATTTCTAGGCCTATTTTGGTTATAATATTTATTTTAAAAATGTTTTTAGGGTAGAATCTTTTACAAATGGTTTGTTTTGAACCTACTGACCATAAGAAAACAACTTTTGTATTTAAAAGTATATTTTTTGACACTAAGAAATTATTCCTTGGATAAAAGCATTTCTAGTAGAATAAAATTATTGATTATGTTTTAAAAATAGTTTTTGAGTAAAACCTTTCGCAAATGGGTTGAATTAAAGTCTCTGACCCTAAACACTAAGTTTTGAATTTAAAAATGTATTTGATGAACCCTAGAAAAATTATTACTTTGTTTAAAGGCATTTCTAGTAAAATAAAATGATGCTTTTATTTAAAAATGATTTTTGGTGAAACCTTTTGTAAATAAATTTGTTTTAAAACACTTTGACCATAAACATTAATATTGGTGTTTAAAAACATTTTGGCTAACACTAGAAATTATTCTTTGAATAAAATCACTTCTAGCAAAACAAAAGGGATTTAAATGGCCATTTTCACTAACTTGTTTTCAAATGGTTTTGCCACATTATAAATGACCAATAGGTGTTTTAAAATGTTTATAACTTAGTAGAAACCACCTTTCAAATAAAACAATCTTTTGCATGCTTGCATGCATTGTTTTGTTTTTATTATTTTATGTGGTGAATTATTGAATGCTAGTTTGAATATTTGCTTGCTTGATTGAATTGTAGTGAACCTTGAAGTGTGTGACCCTTTCAAGATCAAGGAGTGAATCTATATCCTCTAGCAAAAAGGCAAGTGGTTCTTCATACTTTTGTCCTAATATTTTCACTATGCATTAGTGATATTTTGAGTAGGACTTGCATGGAATTTTCTAAGTATAAGCTATGCCTTGGGAAATCCTAGTAGATGATGCCTTAGTAGATTTTACCTAAGTTAAGATTCTTGCTACTATCATTCTTAGCTTAGCTAGTAGAAAACAAGGGTGGATTATATTCATGCTATGAGATATTTCTAAGTCAAGGACTTGTGTTTTGTTTAATAAAACAACTATGTGAATGAATCACCTAGGTGGAATGGAATGAAAGGTTTGTGTTGAGTGGTTATACAAGTCCAGTATACTGGGGAAAACTTGGGCATCACCAAGTACTGTATGCTGGGGAAAACTTGGTATCTCACTTGTGGAAAGCCACCAAGGAACAAAGAGATTTGAGATGTCAAATGTTGAGAAGTTTCAAGTGTAGCCACATGGCATTATGGGCTCTGCCTGGATCATATGGGTTGCAATAACTTAGCCAGATGGACAGTTGGTGGTAGGGGAGGATGGGTTTGGAGCACGCCCATTTTGGTCTAAGGGAATGCTTCTGAAAGATCTTGTCTCGATGCATGTCGAGTCTTGTGGGGAAAGTGCACCACCTCTCGAGAAAGTAAAATCTAAGTACTTATCCGTGTCCTCGGCAATGGAAAATTTGAGCATCAAGACATGGAAGCTACATGGATCTCCTCATCCAAATTTCTAAGTTAAAAACTTGTGGTTGAACAAGGGTTAAAGGATCACTAATGTCTATTGGTAGATTCCTTGGGTGATTTTGACAAACAAAAACTTAGTCTTTTCAAATGATAAGGAAATCTATTTTGAGCAAAGAAAGCCTAAGCTCCACTTAGCCAAATGCATATAGATGATAGATACCACTTCTCTACCATAGTATCACTTGCTAATACAATTCAAATGTATTGACCCTTGTGGCTGTAACTTATTATGTTGCAGGTTTGTTTGATGTTAGTGAAGTGTGATGAATAGGATTACAAGTCTACAACCAACATGATTGCCTGTGGCACTTTGAAGATGAAGGACTCCATGCTATAGTTATTTCTGCTGCATTGTAATGAGATAGACAAATGAGCTATGTAAGATGTAATGAATTATTTTATTCCTGGTTATAAAGTTGTATTATGACCTTTGTTTCTTGATATTACATCTTAAACTGTGGATGCTAGCTATTGATCCAGGGACTAGCATTGTAATCACAGGGATCTCTACCTTATCAGGTTGGGACCTCTACACAATACAATTGTTCCATGAACAAAAGATTGTTGTTTTCTCCCTAGTAGCAATAACACATCTATAACCTTAGAGATTCTTGTCACTTCCCTAGATTGAATAGAGGCATGAACCCACTATCGAGCATAAATACTCCCTCTTGGAGTCACTAGCATCTACTTGGCCAAGATAGCTACTAGAAACAACAATCTACTTGACCCTTGTGATGGATCTTGATTGTTTCATGTCCATTCTGCTGGATATTATTCTTGCCTTGGTACATCTGGCCTTGATTTCCCCTTGTCCTAGCTCTAGGATGGCTCCTGGGAGCAACCGGAGCTATGGTGTGATGGTTTGGTCTATGGTGATCTTGTGGTTGTTTATGTGTGGGCTTGGGATAAAAATAGAGGTGTGAGACTTGGTGTAATATGTGTGGTTGTTATCCAGTGGTTGGCTTTGTGATTTGTGTTTTCTTGAGAGAGAACTGCTAAGAACAAGAGATGTTCTTTGTGGTGTTCTTGGGCTAGCATAAGATCTGTTGGTCTAGTTATGTATGTGAAAAGAGGATATAGTAGTCGCTCTACTACGGCTTGTGCTTTTCGTCTACTTGTTGTTGCCTTATGGTGTTGACAGCACATATGCATGCATGCATGTGTGAGCTGGATGTTTGTGTGCTGCTGGTCCTGATACCTCCCCTGTCCAGATCTTTGTGCTATGATTGTGCTCGGCTGGTTTGGTATTATCTCCAGTTTGGCTTTATTTTTGGGTTGCCAAATGGAATGGACTCTTTTACTATTTTACCAAGGTGAAACTTGCCCCTTTTAGACCCATGATGCTGTGTTGAGGTCATTTGATATAAAAGAACAGATCCTATACTTGTTCCATTTCTAAACACTCCATGATGAGCTTAAGCATATCATTAGTATGCTAAATCTGAGAATATAATTAACAAACTAACCCCTTATTCTTTTACTTTTGTTAGTCTGTTGTTTTCATTTTGCAGGGATCAAGAAGAGATGAAGATGTTGAAAGTGAAGAAATGTAGTTAGAAATTAGTTTTAGGTCTTCTTTTTATATATATATGAAATTTCTCTTCTAATTGAATAATGTTGAGACATTGTAATTTATATTCTGTTTGAAAGTTGTAAAAACATTGTACTGCTGTATTTTATCAAAATAAGTGTACTTATTTCCTTCTTATTTTACAATTTATTTGTAAACAAAATGGCATATATATTTTGTTGTAATAAAGAATTATGTTCTTTATTTCAATTATGTAATTATTTTTTTACTTAATTGTTTTCTAATACTTTACTTTTATTTAACTATTGTAAAAGATCAATATAATACTATATGTATAATAATATAAAGAATCCTTTTTATATCATTTTTGTAATCATTAAATTTCAAGTTATTAAATATTTCCCTTTCCTATTTGTGAATTTTATAAATTCATTTGAATTTCATATTTGAAATTCAAACACATGTTTGAACAATTTTCCCCAAAACAAAGAATTCTACAAAGGTTATGTCGAAATCTATCGCACTTGCTCCGAAGTTTCCTTCAGTACAAGAGAGATCCCGATCCCTTTGTAGCTCTTTTAGTTTTGCGCGAAAATTCCCCGGATTTTCTTATGCATGAATGCAATGCATAAACCTATGTACTCTCTATTTCTAGGTGCTAATACTGGGATGTTACAAAAGTTCTCTAATTTTTTTGTTGTTTTCCATTAAGCCTAACTAGTGAAAACAAGAAACAAAAAGACAAAATTGCAGAATCTAAAGGAAATAACTTCGAGCACTCACACACCAGGATGTGAGTACCTTTTACCTTACCTCCCCGGCAACAGCGAGTCACCACGATGAGTATTTATGTAGACTCTAGCCTAAGTGCCACCACAGTATGCACGTTGTCACTTTCATACACATGGGGAGAGCAGAGATCTATTGAAGCACTTGAGTAGCAAGGTAGATCTACTTGATTACAAAGCTCATGACCACAACAAGATCATGCATAGAGAGAGATATGAACACATAGCTACATGTAGAGCCCTTAGCCTCGAGGAAGAACTACTCCCTCCTCATCATGGGAATCAACAATGGTGATGGAGATGGTGGTGGAGATCGATGGAGATGGCTCTGGGGCACTTCCCCGTCCCGGCAGGGTGTCGAAACAGAGACTTTCTATCCCCCGAATCTCCCCTTCGGTGGCGGCGGCGTTGTGGAACTTTTTGTGGCTTTCTGGTCGATTTTTTTAGGGTTTTTGGGTCAGAGGCTTCTTATAGGCGAAGAAGGCAAGGTCGATGGAGGGCTAGGGGGGCCATACCCCCTGTGGGCGCGGCCAGGGTGGGCCCCGTGCCCACCTAGGGTGTGGTCACCCTGGTGTCCTCCTCCGTCTCGTCTTTGATTTTCCGTATCGCTTAGGGGATAATATGAACTTTGACTTTTGTCCCGTCCAATTCCGAGAATATTCATTTTTAGCTTCCTGAAACCAAAAACAGCAAAAAACAGGCAACTGGCACTGTGGCATATTGTCAATAGGTTAGTTCCAGAAAGTGTATAAAAATACCTCAAAGTATAGACAAAACATAAGACAAATGATATAAAACAAGCATGGAGCATCAAAAATTATAGATACGTTTACGACATATCACCCGACGAAGACTGGATTCATCGGCTAGCCTCTTCCTTTCATCGAGTTACCTCTGCATCCTGAGCAGATACCTTCTTTTATGGTGGAGAAGATACTGATAGGACATAAACTCTTCGCGTGTAGCATCTGCCATCATCGAAACTTCACCCTAAACAACATTTTTTGCCTTCTGCCATGTTTCCAGTGGCAGCCAAAGTGTTAGCCACTCACTGTCATGTGCTCTTTCCCTTCCTTGCATGAAACGATTGTTTGCGGGTGCCTCCTCCCTGTTCTCATGGTGTCCTGCATCGTGATACGTTGGAAACATATCTATAATTTTTGATGCTCCATGCTTGTTTAGTATCTACTTTGCTTTGCTTGTCTACACTTTGAGGTGCTTTTTACATGTTTTCTGGTACTAACCTACTAATAAGTTGCAACAGTGCCAGATGCCTGTTTTCTGCTGTTTTTGGTTTCAGAAAAATTAGTAAAGAAATATTCTCGGAATTGGACGGGACAAACGTCAAAGTCAATTACTTTCCGTGGGGAACAAGAAGTCCAGAGGGGAGCCGGAGGGGCCAGCCAGGGCGGACAGACCCATCCTAGGCGCGGGTGGGCCCTGCCCCGCGCCTGGGAGGGGTGTGGCCCCCCTGGTCGCCTCCTCGCCCTCCCCCTTCAAATATAAGAAGCCCCTGATGCAGAAACCCTATGCACCCGATTAAATCTCCACGAAACCGTCTATAGTCGCTGTCGTGGGAATGGTCACGGCAGATGCTGCAATCGGCAGCGAGTAGTAGAACATGGGGCAAGGGCGGCCAGCCATCTGCGGTGCGAGATGAGGGAGGAGACACAAGGGTTTACCCAGGTTCGGCCCCCCGGAGGGTAAAGACCTACTCCTGCTAGATTGTATTATGAAGGTGGTACAATGGGCGAGCTCGGCGGCTAGGCGGCGAGTCGCTTGGGTGTATGATGGAACGTATCTCTACACGCCCCGCAGGGAGGTTTATGTAGGCTCACCTCCCCTAGGGTTTACACATCTCAACCGAATCAGTTAAGGCTTCGATACTTGTTTAACCTAATCCGACTGGGCCTATCTACTCGCCTGGGCCTTCAGCTTCCAGTCGCTTGAATCCTCGCCAGGCTTTGATCTAGTCGCCGTCTTGCAGGCCCACTCGCCAGTTCTTGGGCCAGTCGGAAACGTCCTGCTGGGTATACCCCGGTAGGCACATCCCCATCAGTAGTCCCCGAGGTCGTCGTCGATTAGGCGTAGGTGGCTACTGGCAGTCGGAGTATACGGCTTCAGAGTAGACATCCAGTCGAATCGTCGGCGGGCTCCTGTATAAAGGATAAAACTAGTCATCCTGATCGCAGCTTTGGCGAGTCGAGTCGGCGAAACACTGTCATAGTGATCGGGTCGGCGAGCCGAGTGGCTGAAGTTGGACCGTTAAACGTGGTCAAACTAGCCGTTGGGGTAATCTAACGGTAACTTTTGGCGTAATCACCGCATAGTAACGGCTCCCTGATTTGGCGGGTAACAACCGCTATATAAGGGGAATGGCAGGCGATCAGAGAACCATCTTCTCGCCATTTCCTCCGATTGCGCGCACTATCGCCTTCCTTCGCATCGCGATCCAGACGACCCGAAATCCTCTGACACCCCACAAATCCTTCCGCCATGGCCCTCTCCACCGAACCTTGGGGGAGATCTAAGTGTACGAGGGCGCAACTGGATTCCTTTGAGGAGGCCGGGATCCTGCGCGCCGGCTGTTGGCGCATTCCCGCGGCCGGAGAGGTGACCCCGAACCTGCGCGAAGGGGAGTTCATCTGCTTCACCAGCCACCTAGAACGGGGGCTAGGATTCCCCACGTCCCTGTTCTTCCGGCGCTTCTGCGCCTACTACGGGATCCAACCGTCAGACCTGGGTCCACACAGCATCGAGCAGCTCGCCATCTTCGTGGCGTTCTGCGAGTGCTACTTGGGCTGCCGGCCCTACTTCCCTCTATGGCAAGATCTGTTCCACGGACGGATCAGCCGCGAGGAAGCGGGTGGCCCAATGCTTGCCGCAGGCGGCCTAACTTTCCAGCTGAAGTCGAAGGCTTCGTTCTTTGACTTGATGCTGCCCGCCAAGGCGGCGAGCGACTGGAAAAAATCTTGGTTCTATGTTGCCGAGGCGACCCCGGAGGGCGAGACGGCAATTCCACGATACTCCTCCAACCGGTCTGAACCGCGCCGACTTCAGGTGGGCAAGCTCCCCAGCGACCAGAAGATGGTCGTGGACGAAATGCTTCAAACCATCCGTGGTCTGAAGAAGAAGGGCCTCAAGACGATCAACCTATACAACTGCTGGCTCGGGCGGCGGCTCGTCCCTCTGGCTCGGCGCGACCACTAAATGTACCAGTACACGGGCTGGGAGGACTCGACGAAGTCCTGCCTCGCCGAGTGGAAGCTCGAGGACTACACCCCAGCACTGAAGAAGATCACCCAAGCGGTGTACCTGGACGCAAAGGCTGGGGTCGCCCCCTACACCGCGAAGCATCCAGCCCCAACGGTAAGTCACCTCGCATCATTCGCAGTCGCAGTTTTTGCAGTCGCGGTCGCTCTAACTTCATTTTGTGTTCATTGCAGCTATTCCAAGTGGTGGAAGGATGGCTCCCGCCTTCAGATGACGAGAATTCGAGCTCGTCCGTCCAGGACATGGGAGAATCGCCTCCCGCCAAGGGCGATTCCGGGAGCGATGAGAGCAACGGCAACGACGAGTCCGAGGAGGAGGTCGCCCCGCTGGTCCGCAAGACCCGCGGGCAGCGTCAGCGTGAGCTTGAGGCGAGTAAAAGCCTCGAGCGTCACGATGATGATGACGAACTTCCGGAGACCACCTCGTGCCGCCAGACCACTCCGTCGAAGAAGAGGAAGAAGAAGAAGAAGAAGAAGAAGAAGAAGAAGAAGAAGAAGAAGGAGAAGGAAGCAAAGGCTCCTCCAAAGAAGAAAACAAAGCCGATGAGGCCGGCTTCGCCACCGCACTCGGCGAGCAGCTCCGACGCCCCCAGCCCGGCCAAGGACGAGGCACCGCCGACGGCAGCCGCGCTGGACATGGCCACTGTCGAGGTGCCACTGGCCTCGATGCCTCTGCCATTCGCCCCAGTCTTTGGGCTAGGGGACGCTCCGGCTGCGGCGGCTTCGCCTCGCAGGGAAGATCCTGCCGAAGATGTCCCAGAGGCTCCCGTTGCAGCCTCGACGACGGAGAAGCCGTCCGTGTCTTGGGCACACGACGTCCTGGAGATGGGGCTCAGCCGCCGACTGGGCCTTGAACTGGAGAAGCCGACCGGCATCCGCACCGGGCTACACTTCATCCCAGTCGCCAAGTGAGTTCACTCGCCTACCTTTGTCTTTCATAGCAGCTTGAATTATCTTGCTCACGCGATCGATTTGTAGGACCAGAGCGAAGAAGATAGGCCATCCGACCGTGGCTAAGGTGCCACCCGTCGTCGGCGAAGAGGATCCCTCCCAGAAGAGGAAGGCGGACGAAGTCGTCGTCCCTGCGGATGGCGCCAAGAAGGCCAAGGGTGACGATGTCGTCACAATCTCTGACGACACGGCGGTCGTGCCGAATGAACCCGCAGTGGAGGCGGCCGTACCCACAAAGGAGGGTGCTCCTTCGCCTGGAGTGACCGAGCCGGTTTCCTTTGGTGCCGGTGCCTCCATCGCCACGTTCCCGCGCTTCATGGCCAGATCGGCTACAGCGAGTGGGACTTCGCCCTCGAGCCGTGCACCTGGGGTCGCCGATGCGGAGGTCGAGCAGCGTTGTGGGCACACGCCGGCTCTCCTCACGTCCGTGGATGCGATACAACTTCACGGCATGCTTGGCGCAGCTATCCAGGTATGTCCAGTCCCCGAGGATCAGGCCGGTGTGCTGTAGCGGTCTGATTCTTTTAGTGTCTTGTTATTATTTTTCGCATCCAGTCCCCGAGTGCGCACTCGCTGAATTTCAGCGGGTGGGCACTTAGGATTTCTTGATTGCCAGTCCCCGAGTGCGCACTCGCTGAATTTCAGCGGGTGGGCACTTAGGATTTCGCCTTGGTTAACTGTTTGGATTGTGTGCAGGGTCTGCAACATGAGTCAGCTGACCGATTGGCAGCGAAACACCACGCGGAGAAAGAACTGGCCGCCGTTCGAGAAGCTGCCGCGAAGGCGGAGGAGGCTCGGCAAGGACTTGTCCCCGCGGGTGAGTTGGCAACGGCTCAATCGGCGTTGAGCTCGACTGAGAAGCGGATCGCCGAGCTCGAACGCGAGCTGAGGGAGGCAAAAGAGGAGGCGAATTCGGCGGATGGTCGAGCCAAGGCCGCCGTTACGGCCGCCGCGGAAGAGCGTAAAGTTTCTGACGCCCTTGTTGCTGGGCTTCAGGACGACTATACTTCTCTTCAGAGCTTCATCATGGATCTCTCCCGCCCCTTGATTGGTGAGTTTGTCTGCCCTTGCCTATTGCATGTGTCTTTTCGTAATATCCGATGCACTCATTGTTATCTTCTATCCGCAGGTCGCATCATTGATAGCATGGAAGAGGCGAGCTCGTTCGATGCGCGGCAATGTGTGGCCACGCTCGTTGACTCGGCGACGTTGTCGGCGACATGCATCCGAGCCTACCTCCAGGAGATGTCGCCCACGAAAGTAATTCCCAGCAACCTCGTCGAGGTGTGGAAGTACTTGGAGAAGGCGTCGTCGGTCGTTGAGTTCATGACGCGATCGGCATTTCGGCGTGGAGCGGCGACGACACTTAGCCTTGGGCTTGCTCATTTTCCAGAAGATTTCGATCTGGACGATGTGACGAGTGGCTACCCGTCGTCGACTGGCAAGGTGGAGATCTCCGAGGTGCTCAAGTTGACGGGTCACGCCGCGGTGTATTCCGAGCGCGTCTAGGCGATGGGCGACCTCCTTCCTTACCAGGAAATGGTCGTCGCGCCCAACGACCCCGAGCCGCAGCACCGGGACTTCAAGGTCGAGCAGCCCTTCCGCGCGGCGATGGCGGGTGAGCTGACGACGTACCCGTCAAACCCGTACACGCCGTTCATCCGCAATCGCAAGGGTGCTGGCGAGTCGTCGTCGAAGCCTACGGAATAGAGTAGGTTGCCCTGGGGTGTTAGTAGCAGATCTGACGTTTGGGCATATTTTGTATTCTGTGACAATTGCAACATGCTAGTAATGTGATATCGTGTTTGTTTTGTGACTTGTCATGTGTTTTCCGATTGAGGTTTGAACGAGTCCCCGAGCGCGTCCGCCCTTTTGTGGGGTTTACCTCGTGTGTGATCTGTTTGTGGTATTTGAATGTTTTGTTATTGTGGTCGACTCGCCTGGACTCGAAGAGTTAGTCGCTAGGCGACTCCCTTGAGCGCTCTGTACTTCACCGTTTTCCCTTGCGTGAACGAGGTCGGGTGGCCGAGTCCCCGAGCGTGGTACTTGTTCTAGGCGCGACTCGAGGGTGGGTGAGGACTTGGCGTGTTGGTTTGAGCGCGTCACTCCTGCCTGGCCCGTTGGGTCAGTCGCATGGCGAGTCCTGGGCATGCTCTCATACTTGGCGTTTTCCCGAGCCGCTCGCGCTGAACTGGTCGTCAGTCCCCGAGCGTGGTACGTGGCCGTTCGAGTCGCTATGTCGAGGATGCGGAGGATCATGGTCGCTGTGAGAAGCGAAGGCAGTTGTCTTGGCTCGTAGAGCCAGTCGGGCTAGGCGACTCCAATGGGGCTCCGGGTAGGCGTTTTTCATGGACGATGCAAAACCTGAGGTGACTCCGTGCTTTTGCATCGCACTACTTGGCCGTGCCGATCGCTTTACCAAAGGTTGACTTCTGCGGTTAGCTTGATGCTGTTATTACGAGTGCGAGTGGCACAAGACACGGAGAGTAAGCGCAATTTGCGGTAACCAATTATTTTTATTTCATAGCGACTGGAGAGTACATATGTGGCATTCTAGGAATAGAACTTCCGTAGGAGGTTTACATTCCATGGTCGCTTGACGTCCAGTTTGCCGTCCCTGCGGACGTCGATGAGGTAGTAAGCGTCGTTGCCGAGTACACGCCCGATGGCGAATGGTCCCTCCCATGGAGGGGAAAGCTTGTGCATGCCCTTCTTGTTCTGGATGAGGCGCAGCACCAGGTCGCCTTCTTGGAAGGTGCGAGTTTTCACCCGCCGGCTGTGGTAGCGGTGGAGTCCTTGTTGGTAGATGGCGGTGCGCGAGCGAGCTAGGTCGCGTGCCTCGTCGAGTTGATTGACTCCATCCTGTCGTGCGAGTTCGTTCGCAGCCTCCGTGTAGTCGATGACCCTCGGCGAGTCGTGCTCAAGGTCGGTGGGCATGACTGCTTCGGCGGCGTACACCATGAAGAAGGGGGTGAATCCTGTCGACCTGTTGACCGAGGTGCGGATGACCCAGATGACGGAGGGTAGCTCCTCGACCCAGCACCCGGCGATGCGCTCGAGTGGTACTTGGAGTCGCGGTTTCAGGCCGTGGAGGATGCTTTGATTGGCCCGTTCCGCCTGGCCGTTGGATTCCGGGTGGGCGACTGATGCGAGATCGAGCCGGATGTGGTGTTCCTCGCAGAATTCGGCCATAGCTCCTTTGGCAAAGTTGGTGCCGTTGTCCGTGATGATGCTGTTGGGGAACCCGTAGCGATATATGAGCTCACGTAGGAATTTGGTGGCGGTCTTCCCGTCACATTTCCGGACTGGCTTGGCCTCCACCCACTTTGTGAATTTGTCGACCGCGACCAGGAGGTGGGTGTAGCCGGAAGGAGCCTTTTTGAAGGGGTCTACCATGTCCATGCCCCATACAGCGAATGGCCAGGTGATGGGGATTGTCTTCAGCGCCGAGCTCGGCACGTGCGTCTGGTTGGCGTACTTCTGGCACCCGGCGCACTGCTGGACGATGTCGACAGCGTCGGCGTGTGCGGTGGGCCAGTAGAAGCCGTGCCGCATAGCCTTGGCGACCAGGGAGTGGGCACCGGCGTGGTGGCCACAGTCGCCGGAGTGGATGTCGTGGAGGATCTTGCATCCTTCGGCCGGTTGGACGCAGCATTGGAACACGCCGGTGACGCTTCGCTTGTGGAGCTCGCCGTCGATGATGGTGAAGGATTTGCATCGGCGTGCGATCATCCGGGCGTCCGTCTCGTCTGCCGGCAAGGTGCCAACCTCCAGGTAGGCGACGTAGGGCTTGGTCCAGTCGTCTGGCTCGGTGACGAGTGTGACCAGGGATGCCTCTGGATGCAGTGGGACTCCGATGTCGATCTCCCTTGGGGAGAGACTGATGGCTTGGTGATTGTGTCGAGGAAGACGCCGGCGGGTGGTGCGAGGCGAGCCGACCCAATGTGAGAGAGTGCGTCGGCCTCCTCGTTCTTCCGCCTGTCGATCCACTCAACGGAGTAGCCTGCGAAGTGTCCGCCCAGCTTGTCCACTGCTTGGCGGTACGCCGCCATGGTGGGGGAGACGACATCACAGGTGCCGGCGACTTGCCCAGCGACGAGGTCGGAGTCTCCGTAGCAGCGTAGGCGGTTGACGTTCATCTCCCTGGCAGCTCGCATGCCGTGGAGTAAGGCCTCGTACTCGGCCATGTTGTTGGTGCAGGGTGTGAAGTCGAGGCAGAGGACGTAGCGGAGCTTGTCGCCCTTCGGTGAGGTTAGCACGATCCCTGCGCCTGCGCCGTCCGCGTTCTTGGAGCCGTCGAAGTGCAGGCTCCAGTAATGGAGGTATGGCAACTTCTTTGGCTGCTGGGCTTCTTCCCAGTCGGCGATGAAGTCCGCTAGGGCCTGAGACTTGATCGCTTTTCGTGGCTCGTATTTGATGTTGTGGACGCCGATCTCGATGGCCCACTTGGCGACCCGCCCGGTCGCCTCGCGGTTGCGGATGATGTCCTGCAACGGTGCTGAGGAGACGACCGTGATCGGGTGCTCCTGGAAGTAGTGCGGCAGGCGCCGCTGTGCTCTGAAGACCGCGTATACCAGCTTTTGGTACTGCGGGTATCGCTGGCGCGACTCGGTGAGGACCTCACAGATGTAGTACACCGGTCGCTGTACTGGGCGCTCCTTTCCTTCCTCCGGTCGCTCGACGACCATGACGGCGCTGACGACGCGCTCGGAAGCCGCGACGTAAACCAGCATGGGTTCTTTGTCGGCGGGGAAGGCGAGTAGCGGTGCGGCGAGTAGCACCTTCTTGAGGTCGCGAAGCGCGTCATCCGCCTCCTTGTCCCACTAGAATGTGGGGTTCTTGCGCATCAGGCGGTATAGGGGCATCGCCTTTTCGCCCAGGCGGGGGATGAAGCGACTGAGAGCCGCTACTCGCCCGACCAGCTTCTGGACGTCGCGCAGGCACTCGGGTTTGCCGAGTCGGGCGATCGTGTCGATCTTGGTGGGGTTCACCTCGATCCCGTGCTTGGAGACGACGTAACCCAGTAGTTGCCCTGCTGGTACACCGAAGGTGCATTTGCCTAGGTTAAGCTTTATCTTGTATTTTCGCAAGTTGGCGAACGTTTCCGCCAGGTCGGCGAGTAAGTCACCCTGGCGAACGGACTTTACGACCACGTCATCGATGAAGACGTGGATGTTGCGGCCAATTTGGCTCGCGAGGCACTCCTGCATGCACCGCTGGTAGGTCGCCCCGGCGTTCTTGAGGCCGAAGGTCATGGCGGTGTAGCAGAAGGCTCCGAATGGCGTGATGAACGCCGTCTTCTCCTCGTCCTCGACAGCCATTTTGATCTAGTTATACCCAGAGTAGGCGTCGAGGAAACATAGCGACTCCGAGCCCGCGGTGGAATCGATTATTTGGTCGATCCGCGGGAGGACGAACTGCTCCTTTGGGCAGGCGCTGTTCAAGCTTGTGTAGTCGATACACATCCTCCAGGTCCCGTTCTTCTTCTCGACCAGGACTGGGTTTGCCAGCCACTTGGAGTACTTGATTGGCCGGATGAAGCCTGCAGCGAGTAGACGCTGCACCTCCTCGGCGATGTCTCGGCGGCGCTCTTCATTGAAGGGCCACAACGACTGTTTTACGGGTCGCACTTTGGGGTCGGCGTTTAGCTTGTGCTCAGCGAGCTCCCTAGGGACACCAGGCATGTTAGAGGGCTTCCATGCGAAGATGTCCCTGTTCTCACGGAGGAACTCGATGAGCGCGCCTTCCTAGGCTGGGCTCATGCCCGTCCCGATCATCACCGTCTGGCTGGAGTCGCCTGGGACCAGCTCGACGGTGCGGGTGTGCGTCGTTGCCTCGAAGGTTGAGGTGTTTGCGCCCTCCGAGTTAGGCTTCTTGAGTATGGTGGGGTTGTCATTGTTGACCCTGCTCGCGTACTTGGCGAGCTCATCGGCGTGATTGGTTTCTGCCGCGATAACGACATCGGCGAGTTCGGCTCCTTTGGCCTTGCACTCGGTGGCCATGTCGGGGTCGCCGTTGATGGTGATGACGCCGCACGGCCCGGGGAGCTTCATCGCGTTGTACGCGTAGTGTGGCGCTGCCATGAACTTGGCGAATGCCTGGCGCCCCAGGACGCAGTGGTAGGGGCTGTCGAAGGGCACCAGCTCGAAGACGATCCGCTCGGTGCGGAAGTTTGCTGGTGTGCCGAAGGTGACTGGCAGCGTGACCTTGCCGATCGGGTACGCCTTCCGACCGGGGACGATGCCATGGAACGTGGTGTGGGTTGTCTCTATCATCGACTGCGGGAGCCACAGCTGCCTGAACGTGTCCAGGTACAGGATGTTGATGGAGCTGCCGCCGTCCATCAATGTCTTGGGGAGCCAGTAGTCGCCGACCTTGGGCTTGACCACCAGGGCGACTCGGCCTGGGTACTCGATGCGTGGCGAGTGGTCCTGGCGGCTCCAGGTGATGGGCTGCTCCGACCAGTTGAGGAACTAGGGAATGTCCACCTGAGCCACCGCGTTGACGGCGACGGCGCGGGCGATGACCTTCTTCTCGCGCTTCGTGTTGAACCTGTGAAGGTATGGAGCGAGCCGGCCACTTTGCCGAACTTTCCGCCGTTCGGCGGGTCGTTGTCGGGGTCCTCCCGTGCTCGCTGTGCCTTCTCGATTTCCTTGAGGGTGTGGCAGTAGGCGGTTGTGTGCGTTGCGGGCTTCCCTTCCCTGCTATGAAACGCGCAAGGTTGGTTAAGGAGGGCCGCGGGGTCGAACCTTGGCTTGGCCTTGTAGTTGCCGCCGTCGCAGCGTTGTCCTCCGTCGCGGCGGAAGCTCTTGGGCTCGCGTTGTGCGTGCCCGGCGTTGGCGACGAAGTCGACTCGCCCGTCGCTGCGACACTTGCCGGTGAGGCGAGTGTTGCTGTAGCATAGGTCGGACCGTCGTCCGCTGTCGTTGCCGCTCGTGCGGCGTTGACCTCCCGACTCGTCGTCGGTTTCCTGGTTTGGGTCTTCCTCCGCGTACCGTTTGTCGATCTCGAGGAGGTCCGGTATGTTGTCGAGTGTGCGAGAGTGTCGCTTGAGCTTGGCGACCAGAGGCTCATAGCGGCACGAGGTCTTGAAGCAATGGATCGCGGTGTCCGGGTGGATGCCGACCGCGTTGTACCAGAGTTCTTGCCACCGCTGCACCTAGTTGCGGGTCGACTCGCGAGGTCCCTGGACGCATCGCTCCAGGTCCTCGATGGTGGTGGCGCGGGTGTAGGAGCACTCGAAGTGCCTGACGAAGGCGTCGCGCATCTCCTCCCAGGAGTCGATACTATCCTGGGGGAGGGTGTTGATCCACTGCCTGCACATCCCCTCCATAATCAGGGGGAGGTAACGAGCAGCTAGCAGGTCAGTGTGGCCTGCGATCCCCATCGCCATGAGGTATGTGTCGAGCCAGACGGTGGGGTCGTACGAGGGGTCGTATTTTTCTATCTCCTTCAGCGCCTTGAAGTTTGGCGGGTACTTCTTGCCTCGGATCATTGTTCCGAAGCACTTGGGGCCGAGTCGACTAAGCGACCCCATTGGCTTGCCGTCGCGGCGATTGGTTAGGGTGTGTCGCAGGTCGTCGGGCTGGCGTGCGCGCCAGCTTTGGTTGTTGATGATGTGGGTGCGGGCGTCGATGGGTTGACCGTTGGCGGCGACGAAGTTGGTCGCTGGCCTGGGGTCGTTAGTGGAGAGCGCCACGTTCACGGGTCGGTGTTGGAGCTGCAGTGGCTCTGGTGGCGGGCAGTTGAGGGTGTTTACCGCCATTGGGCGGCCGCTCGAGGCCGCTCTGCTTCTCGAAGAACACGAGTACACTCGACCCTGCGAGTCGGCGCATGCGTTTTGCTGCTCGACGACCTTTGCGAGCAGGGCCCTGACGTACTGGATCTGTAGGGCGCCGTCGCCGGTGGCCGTGATGTTGTCGGCTGCTGCTCGGCCCGCCACGAGGTTGTCCATCGGGGTGGAGAACAGTGGGAGGCCGTTTGCGTCTCGCTCCCGTGAGGAGATTACTATCCGCGGCTGGTCCCTGGGGGGTGTGCGGTTGGGTGGAGGTGGGGCGCCCATCGCCGTCGACCCTGGCGGGGGCCGGGCGCTTCCTCCTGATGGCGCGTTCTCGCAGATCGCGCGCTCGGCCACGCGGGCCGGGTCGTTTTCGTCGTCGAAGTTCAGGGCGCGCCCCTGAACGGTGGGGTTCAGGCGCGACCTGATCCGCTGCTGGTGGTAGCCCGATAGCTCCTGCGCCGTCACCTGCTCGAGGCGAAATTTTTCGCGCTCGGCTTGCTCCTTGCGCACTGCCTCCGCCAATTTCAGGCGGAGTTCCTCGACCTCCATCACCGTGGCGTTAGGAGGGATTGGGGTGGAGAAGGGGTCCTCCGGCGGTTCGGTGCCGGTCGCCATGTAGGTCGCGGCGTGGCGACCGGTTCCGTCGCGGAGGTCGGCGGAGTTTTCCGACCCGGAGTCGAAGTCGAAGATCCCGAGGATGGAGGGGTCCTTGAAGTCTCCCACGTTGGAGACCTGGGTGATGGAGCCCGCGGGTGAAGCCGCGGTGATGGATCCGGCAAGTGACGCTGGGGTCGCCGAGTCGGCGTCGTCGTTGAGGGCCGCGTCTTCTGCGGCCGTGGAGTTTTCGGCCACGTTGCTGTGGGCCGAGTTGTACTCGGAGGCGAGGCGATGGATCGTGCGGACCTGGCTGTCGGAGAGCCGATCGCGTGGCGGCGACTCGCGGATGCGAGCCGAGTCCTCCGAGACGATGATGTCGGTGAGGCCGACGAAGAGGCTGATCGTGCCTACTGGCAAGATCATGCTGTGCGTGACGGGTCGCGCCGCCGGGACGTAGCTGCTCGGCAATATCTGGAGCATCTCGCCGATCGCTATCATGCGGCCGGTGGCGACCGTCTCGTTGATGGGCAGATTGGATCTCGCCGCAGAACACCGGCCAGACCGGCCAGGCCCCACGGTGGGCGCCACTGTCGTGGGAATGGTCACGGCAGATGCTGCAATCGGCAGCGAGTAGTAGAACATGGGGCAAGGGCGGCCAGCCATCTGCGGTGCGAGATGAGGGCGGAGACACAAGGGTTTACCCAGGTTCGGCCCTAGGAGGGTAAAGACCTACTCTTGCTAGATTGTATTATGAAGGTGGTACAATGGGCGAGCTCGGCGGCTAGGCGGCGAGTCGCTTGGGTGTATGATGGAACGTATCTCTACACGCCCCGCAGGGAGGTTTATATAGGCTCACCTCCCCTAGGGTTTACACATCTCAACCGAATCAGTTAAGGCTTCGGTACTTGTTTAACCTAATCCGACTGGGCCTATCTACTCGCCTGGGCCTTGAGCTTCTAGTCGCTTGGATCCTCGCCAGGCTTTGATCCAGTCGCCGTCTTGCAGGCCCACTCGCCAGTTCTTGGGCCAGTCGGAAACGTCCTGCTGGGTATACCCCATCAGTCGCCGCCACCATCGTCCCTAGATCGTGGGGAACTGAAATTCTTCTCGGCACCCTGCCGGAGGGGAGATCATCCCGGAGGCCTTCTCTCCGGTATGATGCGTGAGTAGTTCCACCTTGGACTATGGGTACATGTAGTAGCTAGATGGTTGTATCTCCTCCTTTGTGCTTTCATGTATAGATCTTGTGAGCTCCGTTCATGATCAAGATCTAATCTATTTGTAATCATGCATGTGGTGTTTGCGGGGATCCGATGGATATTGAGATTATTATGTTGGTTTGATTAATGGTTTTGTCTTTATGATTCTATCATGTTTGTGTTGTTTGTGATCTTGCATGCTCTCCATAGTTAGTAGCTATCTTGGCCAAGTAGTTGCTAGTGACTCCAAGAGGGAGTATTTATGCTCGATAGTGGGTTCATGCCTCTGGTTTCCAAGGGAAGTGACAATAATCTCTTCGGTTGTAGATGTGCTGTTGCTACTAGGGAGAAAACAACGGTCTCTTGTTCATGGAACATGTGGACTGTTTACCTTACACACTTTGCTTAAAGCAGTTGTCTGTTGCTTGCAACTTAATACTGGAGGGGGTTCAGATGATAACCTGAAGGTGGAATTCTATTCATAGATGCAGTTGGATGGCGGTCTATGTATCTTGTTGTATTGCCCAATTCGAATCTCATAGGATCTTTCTGACTAGTAATTGCATTGTTATGCCTTGCTCAGTTCCTGTCAATTGCCCTGCTGTAATTTGTTTACCCTTCATGCCATGTTGTTTATCTAAGGAGAGCACCTCTAGTGAACTATGAACCCCCGTCCAGTATTTACCATTGATACATATTCCTTTGTTACTTGTTTACTTGATGCAAACCACCATTACCTTCCACAACATACGTTTAATCCTTTGTTACAGCAAATAGGTGAGCTTGACAACCTCACTGATTCATTGGGGAAAAGTCTTGAGTTTGTGTTGTGCAGGTCTCCGCGTTGCTTGCAACACCTGTGTGACGTTTCCTTCCTCCTACTGGTTCGATAACCTCGGTTTCTTACTAAGGGAAAACTTGTTGCTGTGTTGCTTCACACCTTGCTCTTGGGGTTCCCAACAAAGCGCTCCTACATCAACTCAGCAACCATCCATCAACAAAGCGGTCCTACATCACCTTGCTGTGTTGCTTCACACCTTGCTTTTCTGGCGCTGTTGCGGGGGACTTAAATAAGAAGAAGCTCCCTCGTCAACAACCAGCCATCAACAAGCTTTTTTGGCGCCGTTGCCGGGGAGGCTAAGGACGTCTTCACAAGGGGAGTCCTTCACTTCCTTTCTCTTTACTTTGTTTTTAGTTTTCTTTGTTCCTTTTGCTTGGTTTTGTTTGCCTCTTTATAGAAAACCCAAAAAATTAGTCTAGTTTGGTTTGCTTGATTTATTCAAAAACACAAACAAATTAGTTCCTACCCTAGTTGCCACCTTGCTCTAGCTCACCATGTTGCTCCCAAAGTTCGCCCTGAAAGATCTTGCAATAGGTAGTGGCTCCACAATTGGGAAAGATAATATTGAAGAATTCTTTAATTACGTTAGCAAGCATGAAGATATTGAGGAAAAATATATAGTAGAGCTTGCTCCTAATTATGAGATTGATGCAGCTTCTTTAGTTCATATGTTGGAGGCTAGGTTTGTTAGCCTTAACCCCTTCATATAATTCCTGTTCCTAAAACTAAAAGAAGAAAATAATGTTGAAAAGAGAGAATTCATCCTTGAAACTTTATCAAAAGAATTCCATGATGTTGCTAGGGAGGCCAAAAAGGTTTTTGAGCGTTTCAATATGCTAGGCTCAAGTGTAGATGTTGTGGGTATTTCTGATAAAACTAAGCCTAAAGAAGAATTCAAGATACCCATACCCTTTAAGCTTGTTGGAATGCATGAAGCCTTTGAAAAGAATTTTGATTGGATTGCTCCTGAAAACCTTTTTGATGAAATTAGTAGACCAAAGAGAGATGAGAAGGGATCCTACAAAACCCATTTGGATGAGATACCTTTCATAGTTGAAGACTTTGCAAGTATTGATGTTAATAATTCTTCATTTGAAAATACTTGATTCTTCTTGCTTCTTGTGTCTAACTTAAAGGGGTTAAAGAAAAGTACTTGTTGGGAGATAACCCAAGAGTTTCCTTGAGTATTGGAAGTTATTACTTCAGTAAAGACCTCTTCTTATCCTTTTTTTTTGCTTTTTGTGCCAAGAATGACCTCTAATAAGACGGAAGTAAGATTTGGGGAGTTGCTGTCCCGAAACAGATTTCGGTCCTACACCAAAAAAATCGTGAGGAGTCTCTGTAACTAGGATTGAGCTCAAAATTTACGAGTAAATCCCCCAGTATGTTAGATAACTTTCGTTAGTTCAACACCTTTTGATTTGAGCAATAGAAGATGTTCGAAAAAATCGGTTTCTACCTGCTGGTCTGTTTTGACAGATTTCTGCCATTATTTGCATTTGCTTCTTATTGATTCCTTTTTGAGTTCTCTTTAGGTAAATTGAGATTTTTGAAGGAGTTACTACAGTAGTTTGTGTTTTTAGTGAAAATCCTTGCTGTTCCAAAGCTTTGCCACGGGTCTAATATTTTCTGAATACACTAATGTTGCTAATGAAGATTGTGTGAAGTTTTGTATGAAAGAAAAATTTCAGGTGTAGAGAGAGAATGATGCAATGAGATGAAGAATGGAAAAATCTCAAGCTTGGGGATGCCACCATGGTGTCACCCCAAGAAATATCCAAGAGGTACAAGCGTCAAAACTTGGGGATGCCCAAGGCATCCCCTTCTTCATCAATAAAAAGCTCAGGTCTGTCTAGACACTTCATTTTTATTGTTTCATGCACGGTTGTGTTGTTCTTCGAGTGTCTTAGTTTTCATTTGCTTTGCTTAGTTTGTTTAGTTTTATTAAGTAGTTTGGACCCCCGTTCTCGCTGTGTTGTTTTGCAAATAAGTTGCTTGGTGTTGGAAAGGAGTAGTAAGTTCTTGCTTGAAGTGCAAGAGGAGCTTGCATTGACTGTGACTTAGACTTTAGCATGACATGCTAGGTATTGTTTTGACTTTATGCGTAGTGATTATTGCTGTAGCATGTCTTGTTCCAAACAATTGGGATTGCTTAGTGTGCCTTCAAGAAATTATGCGTTGTTTTAGCATGCAAAAGCATAGTATTGTGGTATTCTCCTTTGATGCTTTGCTTGGGTTGACTTGGCACATGCTCACACCATGTTATGACTATGACAAGTCACCATTAGCCTCTATGATCATTTAGTCTTTGACTTGTAGTACCACTCTTTGCTTTGATTAGTATGCTTTGTTGCACTGCATGATTATGGCCATTATTGCTCTCTTATTTGGTTGCCCCTAGTCTTTTGCTAGCCTCCACTTGTATGAGTAAGATATACTCATGCTTCCAACTCCCAAGAAACCAAGTTATTCCAAAGTGTCCACTATAAACTCCTATGCATGGTGTGTTACACCATTCCAAGTATATTCTTGTTTTCAACTATCTTCCAATTAAAAAACTATTTTGTTAGGTGAAAACTTAGTGATTAAAGCCCTCACGAACTTGATGGCACACTTTATATTCTTTGCCCCTAATAAACTTGAACCATTGTGACAACTTTGTTGTATATGCTTGCACTTATAAGTTGGAATTAGCAGAACCGTGTTGTCACGAGGAACGTTTTCAACATTGCACTTGTACTTTGTACTCAGTTGATATCATGCTCGTTTGTCTATGGATGTCACCGGTGTGAAATAAAGAGGGAACTTGTAAGTCCATGGAGTTTGTATCCTGTGTTAGAGAAACGCCTGGGCCGCTAGCCTAAGCCATGCCTAATCATGGTGGAAACTTGCAGCATCACAATAATGAGATATCTATGAAGCATCCTCAATAAAAAGCTATGCATATGGTAAATAAAAAGATTGCTGAGATGCTCATTGTCTGCTTGCCTTGTCATTTTGGTTATGGGAAAGCTCATGTACCATGTGTAAGGGGTACCCCATTGGTGGTTCTCAATAATATGCAAATACTTACAATGACAAGAGCTTACCTGGACCCAAAGTTGAGTATGCATGAGGTGTGGCCCTCGTATTCAAGGGACTTGAGATTGCCAACTTATACTTCGTCAAGCATATACTCCATCTTTGCCAATTTAACCTTAACCACTTCAAGATGCTTATGATAGGGGCAATGAGGGCTGAAAGCTAACAAGTACCATAATTTTTGGAAGCTATTTTTGAAACTTGTAATCCCTGCTTCCTTTACAAAAAGGCATTTCTTCCACCATTATTGAGTCTCCACCTTCTAGCTTTAGGCACCATTAAGAAAGCATAATTGTCATTCTGTGTTCAGTGTTCCAAAGCTTATTAATTGATGCATATTGTGATATTACTTATTCTTGTGCTATTTTTTCTAGTCACCCTTGTGAACTTTGAAGGTGTCCTATGCATATTTTTGCTACTCTATGAGGGACAAGCTGATTGCCACTATGCTATGTTTTCTGTATGTGAAACAAACAAACGTTTTTCAATGCATGTTATTCATGATCTTTGTTTGTAGCTTGTCATGTTACATGCATAGTTACTATGTCCTATTGTTAGAACTCCATATTTCATGCACAGTTTAGAGTTCTTTGATCCCAGCTTTCAATGCTTGCAAATGGTTGGATCTTTGTTTTGAGGGTGCATGTCACCTCAAAAATTATTCTTTTATCACTTACCTACTCGAGGACGGGCAGGAGTAAGCTTGGGGATGTTGATACGTTGGAAACGTATCTATAATTTTTGATGCTCCATGATTGTTTAGTATCTACTTTGCTTTGCTTGTCTACACTTTGAGGTTCTTTTTACAAGTTTTCTGGTACTAACCTACTAACAAGTTGCAACAGTGCCAAATGCCTGTTTCTGCTGTTTTTGGTTTCAGAAAAGTTAGTAAAGAAATATTCTCGGAATTGGACGGGACAAACGTCAAAGTCAATTACTTTCCGTGGGGAACAAGAACTCCAGAGGGGAGCCGGAGGGGCCGTCCAGGGTGGCCAGACCCACCCTAGGCATGGGTGGGCCATGCCCCACGCCTGGGAGGAGTGTGGGCCCCCTGGTCGCCTCCTCGGCCTCCCCCTTCGCCTATAAGAAGCCCCCAATGCAGAAACCCTAAGCACCTGATCAAATATCCACGAAACCGTCTGTAGCCGCCGCCACCATCGTCCCTAGATCGAGGGGATTTGAAGTTCTTGCCGGCACCCTGCCGGAGAGGAGATCATCCCGGAGGCCTTCTCTCCGGTATGATGCACGAGTAGTTCCACCTTGGACTATGGGTCAATGTAGTAGCTATATGGTTGTATCTCCTCTTTTGTGCTTTCATGTATAGATCTTGTGAGCTCCGTTCATGATCAAGATCTAATCTATTTGTAATCATGCATGTTGTGTTTGTGGGGATCCGATGGATATTGAGATTATTATGTTGGTTTGATTAATGGTTTTGTCTTTATGATTCTATCATGTCTGTGTTGTTTGTGATCTTGCATGCTCTCTGTTGTTAGTAGCTATCTTGGCCAAGTAGTTGATAGTGGGTTCATGCCTCTAGTTTCCAAGGGAAGTGACAATAATCTCTTCGGTTGTAGATGTGATGTTGCTACTAGGGAGAAAACAACGGTCTCTTGTTCATGGAACATGTGGACTGTTTACCTTACACACTTTGCTTAAAGCAGTTGTCTATTGCTTGCAACTTAATACTAGAGGGGGTTCGGATGATAACCTGAAGGTGGACTTCTAGTCATAGATGCAGTTGGATGGCGATCTATGTATCTTGTTGTATTGCCCAATCGAATCTCATTGGATCTTTCTGACTAGTAATTGCATTGTTATGCCTTGCTCAGTTCCTGTCAATTGCCCTGCTGTAATTGTTTACCCTTCATCCCATGTTGTTTATCTAAGGAGAGAACCTCTAGTGAACTATGGACCCCGGTCCAATCTTTACCATTGATACATCTTCCTCTGTTACTTGTTTACTTGCTACAAACCACCATTACCTTCCACACCATACGTTTAATCCTTTGTTACAACAAACTGGTGAGCTTGACAACCTCACTGATTCGTTGGGGCAAAGTCTTGAGTTTGTGTTGTGCAGGTCTCCGCGTTGCTTGCAACACCTGCGTGACGTTTCCTTCCTCCTATTGGTTCGATAACCTTGGTTTATTACTGAGGTAAAACTTGCTGCTGTGCTGCTTCACACCTTGCTCTTGGGGTTCCCAACGAAGCGCTCCTACATTAACCCAACGCTGCATTACATCATCATCCGAGAGAATATCATTGGCATCGAGGATTGGGTTACCGTTTGAATCTTGCGGTGTTGATGGTCCTTCTCCATCGATCATGCATACTTGATGACGCGCTATGTACATGCTACCACCGTCACTGTAAGATCCGTATGAGACAACATCTTGGAAGCCAGTGAAATCCCACGGGTCCTGCTCTAGGTATGATTCAGCCTTCCTGATTTTAGAGTCGATGCTTTCTTTTGATTTGTCGAGAGTGGCGTTTGATGGTATTGAGACGTGTGGAAGCGTTTACTAGGAATTATCCCCAAAGGAGAGACCTTCGTATAGATTGGCCAAATACCACAAATTCATGGAGTTTTTGCGGATTTCTTTGATGTTCGTCGGCTGAGGTGCGGCTTTTCCAGTTGAGACGACAGAAGACGCATGTGTCTCTATGGGACCCGAGTAGATCGGGGCCGTAAGGTAGATGTTTTTAGGTTCCCCCACGCGGAAGTGGAAGCACACAATCATGATATCAATCTCATGGTCAAAGTCGATGGAGGCCGGTTGAGGGGTGGGCGGGCGTGGATCAACGAGATCATAGAGAATCTCACTGACCTCGATTGTCGGATGGTTTCTTGGTGAAGAGGGAGCCACCGAGTTCATGGCTCCAGTGCTCATATTTCCCACAAACGGCGCCAATTGATGAGGCATAACCTCGACAATTCCCATTGTTATAGACTTAGGGTTTCGTGGAAAAGAGAGCGTTGGTGATTTCGTTGGCTGATCAGACAAACAAGAGAATTGATGTCGTCTGATTATTATTAGAATATGATCGATTACAAAGTCGTCGGTTCGCTAGTTGTGGTCTAGCTCACGGTGGATTGCAGATTGCTGGGAAAACTAACATGCCTCTTGTAATACCCTCGGCCTCTCCAGACCAACGACTGTCACTCCTGGCAGCTTAGTAGGATCTCTAGACTAGCCCCACAGACCAACACTAGTCTTTTCTGCACACTTTATCCTCACTCATGTGCACCCGGTACCCATTTCCTGGTTGGTCACCCATCCTCAAATTGCTCTAGGCCAAACATGCTTAACCTTAGAGTTACTTTCAGATGAGCTTCTAGAAAATAAGTTGCAACTTGTTGGTATGGGTATGCTATCAATCCTAGTAAGCCATGCACCAGGGTATCACATACACCCACCCTTAGAAGATCGATGCCCTCGTCGATCAACCACAAGTCAGGAACGTCCCCTCTTGGCACACGTCTGTGTGTACAGTGCCGACACATGTGCCATGTCGTGTCCACTCGGGGCCACACACGCCATGCTTCACATGTCCTCCACTGACCCACACACGCCTGTGTAACCATGAGGATCGGATCTGATACCACTTGCAATACCCTGGCCTCTCCGGACCGATGGCTGTCACTCCTAGTAGCTCAATAGGATCTCTAAACTAGCCCCACAGACCAACACTAGTCTTTTCTACACACTTTATCCTCACTCGTGCGCACCCGGTACCCACTTTCTGGTCGGTCACCCATCCTCAAATTTCTCTAGGACAAGCACGCTTAACCTCAGAGTTCTTTTCAGATGAGCTTTTGGAAAATAAGTTGCAACTTGTTGGTATGTGTATGCTATCAATCCTACTAATCCATGAGCCAGGGTCTCACACCTCTCCGTTGGCTCCTCCTAGCCCTTAAATGAGAGGCTGGGTCGTGAAGCTAGTCGTGTGCAGATAGGTTACAAGTTGTAATTACAATACTAGAATTATGTCGGTTCATACTTTTATCTTGTTTGCCAAGTCAACCTTTTGTTCGTCGGATGCTTCCTAGAATCTGTATCCTCCGTGGGCCTCATGGGC
This sequence comes from Avena sativa, assembly GCA_916181665.1. Taxonomy (NCBI): domain Eukaryota; kingdom Viridiplantae; phylum Streptophyta; class Magnoliopsida; order Poales; family Poaceae; genus Avena; species Avena sativa. The sequence goes on from OV702293.1 coordinate 430,171,978, forward strand.
CATATGTCTGATGCGCCTAGGGTAACCAATCATGGACATTCGATAAGTTATATCCATGTCACCAGAGTTTGTTTAGAGTCTCTGATGGGATCCAGGACATAATGATAGGCTCCAAAGAAGTTCGGACATAAAGTTTCATATAAGGAAAGTGGTTTTTAGGGTTTCAGAAAAGTTCGGGAATTTTTCATGTAGAGTATTAGAAGTTTATAGAATGATCTAGTAGGTCCCATGGTGGGGCCAACCTTCCTCGGAGGGTCCGCATGGACCTGAAAGGGGGCTCCCTAGCCCTACACGGGCCAAGGTGCCACACCCTCCTTGGCAAGATTTTGTGGCAGAGCGAGCGCTCCTGGTGAATTTTTTTGGCGTCGGATCATGCGTCCAGGGAAAGGGAAACCCTGATTGGATTATTTTAGGCATGTGGGAGCATGCCTTGGTAGGAAAGTCCCCCTGCCACCGGCCACCATATTGGGCGACAAGGCTGACCCATAGGCCTATAAATAGAGGGGAGGGGCACATGAGGCTGCAAACAAAACCCTAAACGTCGCCCCTCCCTGCTACTCCTCCTTGTTCCCGTGATGCTAGTGAAGTCCTACTCGTGTGTAACTCCACCATAGCCACCACCTCATCATTCTATTGGCCTAGACCCCGTTTACCTCTCCCTCTACTCTTTCTGGATCAACAAAAAGACGTCATCGAGCTGTATGTGTGCTAATCTTGGAGGTGCCATTTGTTGCAGTCCTGGATTAGATTGGATCGCAAGGAGGACTACATCAACCAATGTTGTTAAACGTTTACCACTCATGTTTAGTAAGGGCATGATGATCGTGCTTATTGTGTTGCTTACATCTACCTAGATTGCATATTGGGTTTTTTCCACGCTCTCGAGACAAAATTTTGTTTTCTATTGCGTGTTTCCCATCAATATTACAAGGTGAGAAGGGTGAACTTTGTTGGATTCAGACATGGTGTGGTAATATCAGAGGCAAAAATATATTACGATTATGAAGTGAATATATTATCAACAAAAAATTCTAAATAAATGCTCAACTGCGTGCAACTATATGTTACAAGACACGCAAAGAATCATATTTTCAACAGAAGCATGTTGACATACAAAGTATGTGCTAATATGTAGAGTTAAATGTTCTATACTGGATGTGTACGGAATCATTGAGCAACTATGGATCCCAAACACATTATAGATATATAACACAAGAAGTTCATAAAATTACCTAACAAAGCACTACCAACCATTAACTCTATCTTGTCGACAAAGGTAACATCCAACTTATTATATGCTAGATAACTACAAAAATATTTATAAGCTAGAAAAATTCAATTGTAACCGTCAGATAGATAAATGAAAATTCAAAATAATTGCACAATAATTTTACTACTAATCGTGCATATATAGTTTGCACCCTTTACTTGGGTGCATAATTCAAAGATGCCATGCATAGAACCAGCAACTATTTAGACTGTATAGAAACCAATAAAAAATTAGTCGGTATGATTCTTCATTCAACACAAAGCTCAAAAGGCTACATTAAAAAAATTAAACAAACATGGAAGAATCCAAACTAATCGCAGATTCCTCTAAGCTAGCCATAAGCTAGTTGAATAAGATTTAGCGAAATGTTGGGCGACTATGAAATAAAGCACTTCAAAAATAAATAAATAAATAAACCAGTGGCCCTGTATATTTTTTAAAATTGGAAGTCATATTTTTGAGTGTCAAAAAAATCTAGAAAAACATTGTGATGTACAATGATGTATCCCACAAACATGTGAAATATCAATTTCAAATATTTTGTATTATGAGCTACACAGAGATGCATTAAGTGTTGATTTGAGTATGCATATTTTTTAAAGTTTTCAAATTTTATCAAACTTTGTCATTTTTGTGTAGCCTATATAATATACAGAATTTGGGTTGCAGTTTTGCATGCTTATAGGATACAACATTGACTATGAATTTATTTTCAGATTTTCTTGAAACATGCAAATATGATTTTTGAACCTTTTTTAAGCGGAGGGAGCACTGGAGCTCGAGCTCGGGAGCCAAATACACTTTAAAATTAATAATGAGTATATGATATTATTTCCTGGTCAAAACTTGTTCCTTGAATGTCAACAGTTCTGACGCCGGCAAACTTTGTGCTTGTTTGCTTTCTTATTAGTCGCCCACTGATACATTGGAGCCGGTGACTTCAACCACTAAACCATGCCTTCTCATCGTCATCACGTACCACTCCATTGTTAAGTCTCACTATAAAACCGGCACACCACTCCATGCACAAAGCACAAGCACAAACACTACAAACCCGCAAACACGTCCATAACATCCTCCATACACAGCAGTAGCCATGGAGCTAGCCACCTACACTACCCTCTGCCTCCTGTTCGCATTTCTCCTCCCTTCCTACGCCACAGCTACCGCGCCAACCGGCATGATCGAGCGGGAAACGAAGCAGCAGATTCTGGCGAGCATCCCGCCGCACGGGCAGGAGAACCCCGTGCTGTTCCTGACATCGCCGTCCGGCAAGTACGCGGCGCACTTCTTGCGCAGCCAGACCGTGCCGGGCGCCGGCGGCCTCGGAGCCGACTTCTGCTACGTGGAGATTCTCGACGCCTCCGAGCCAGGCACGGAGGCCCAGAGCGTGTGGGAGTCAGAGTGCTTGGCCGTGAGCACTATAAACACCTGCGCGCTCGTGTTCTCTTGGAAAGGGCTGGAGGTGTTCGACGGCAGCAACTCGGTGTGGCACACCCACGACACGGAGTCCGTAGACAACAACTTCCTCAGGACACTAGAGCTTGTGGACGAGGGCGACATGCGCATCCTCGACAAGGGCGGCGAGCTGGCGTGGAAGGCCAGCGACGAGCCACGCGCGGCGCAGCACTGCGGCATGCCCGGCTCGCCAGGCCTGGTCTCCGCAGCGGCGCCCTTCGCGCAGCCCATCGGGCAGGGGAGCGGCAACCTGCCATTTGGACAGGATGAAGGAGGCAACAATGGCAACGGCAACGCCGGCATAGCACAGCCCGAGCTGCCGCTTGTCGCTGGGCAGGGTCAAGCCGTGGAGGACGTGGGGCAGACGATTGGATTTGGCAACCAACCACTGGTGGACAACAGCCCATACGACAGTGGTGCACTGAAGCATGGATGCAGCTTGCTCGGAACTGGACTTTCATTGGGTGTCACTGCTGCCATTGTCATGGCCCTCGGTTTCTGATTTCAGTACTTGCGTGTCCTTTAGTCTTACCGTGTGACGGCTTTGCTGTTTCTCGAATATGTTGTTGTAATTTCTGGCGCAATAAGCCAGGGATGTGCTGTGAACTCCTGATCATCAGGGTGGTAACTTTTGTGTGTGTGGGCATGCTGATAGGATTAGTGTACGTATTATATTTGAAACTGCAATTTGTAAAAAAGATTGTGTTTGTTTAAGTTTGTTTTGTAAATGTGGTTTCGATTGGGCCATGCCACTCACACTGGTTATTTGATATGTACACTTGCTTGCGTACCGCTGGGACCTCACACTGGTTATTTGACCCTTTTTTCAGGATGTTGTGTCACTAATACAGAAAAGGTTACAAGAGATAGTTGTTAAACAACATCATGGATGGTAGGCGAGAGCATCTCCACTCGTTAGGCAAACCTAGGCCGAAATCCGGACTTTTTTTGGCCGGACGAAACTAGTTTTCGGCCTGGGTACGCTGAGTTTCCCACTCGCGTACCCAAGCCGAGATCCCAGGCGAACAAAAAACAATGACATATTTGAATTTTTATCGTTCCCGCCGACGAGAGCTCGGCCACAAGGTGTTCGATAGAATTAACGTCCATAAGTTTGGCGACAGATTATTACAGAACAGGGAAAATGACTCGGCCATCTCTCAGTCGTCGATGGGGATGGGCTGCTACGGCGTGGTCGATGCAGCGGGGTCGGCCGTCTCGCCGGCGGACGCTGACTGGTTGGAGGAGGTGGAAGCAGAGCTCGGCGTAGTGGTGGCGTCGTTCTGCGCAGGGGCATTCGGCGCAGCGGAAGGCGTGACCTTGCCCTGGAGGATGGCCTGGCGTTGCGCCATGTACCAGGCCTTGACCGGCGAGCTCATCTTCGACGTGTCCTCGCTGCCCATCAAAAACTTCAGATCCGTGTTCCGCTTCTTGGCGGCGTTGTTGGCATTCTTCTCGGCGTAGTTGGCCTTGAGGAGGGCCACCTTCTTCCCTTGGGTCTCGATCAGCTGTTTCCCCCGCTCGTCGGCCTTCTCGGCGTGCGCCCTCGTGTCGGCGATGCATTTCTCGATCGAAGCCTAGAGACGCCCGGCGGGAGGACCGGCGGCTTTGAGCATCTTCGCCTTGTTCTAGCCGATCTCTGGCCTTCCTTCGCCGGCAGCAGCTGGAGGGGCCTCCGGGTTGTAGACACCGTACTTGGTCTTGGAGAGGCTTAGGCGAGTGTCCCGCCATTTTTCGCAGCTCTTGATCTCCTCGAACACGTGATGGAACTTGAACTCCGTCTTCATGTCCTCTAGAAACAAAGCAAGTGCACGACGAAGCTGCAAAATGGAAGTGTATCAAGTGTGTCAAAATGGAAGAGAGTGCATGAAGAAGCTAGTGTTCGTGAATACATTGTTGTCCATGTTTTCCCCACTGGCTTGTGTGCGTTCCACCAATTCCGCGCAGCTGTGCCACTTGCTGCATGCAGTCTGGATGATCGCCCAATGGTTGGTAATAGCCTTCTCCCCTCGCTCCATGTGAATTTTGCGATACTTTGAGTCGCAAATGCTACGCTCGTCGAGCGCTAGCTTCACGCGTCTCCAATAGTTGTCGGAATTCTGGTTAGCACAGGTGATCGGATCCATGCTCATCGTTTTCTAAGCTTCGGCAAGACAGGTGTCCTCGGCCACGGTCCACTTGATCCGAGTGTCCGCCGAAGTGCCAGGCTTCTTCTTCCCCTTCTTGCCTTTCGCCAGCAACACGGCTTCACCCTTGGCGTCCTCTGCATGTGTCTCCTCGGCGTCGATGTCGGCAAAATCCTAAGACTCGATGTCGTGCTCGGCGTTGGCCCGTGTCTATCCTTCCGTGAAGAAGGAGGGGTGGTTGGAGGCCGAGCCTGTTGCGATCATGTCTTCCATGTACGTCTCGGCCGACATGCCAGCCGGCAGGGCGACCGGCATTCCGCCGAACATGTTGCGCGCATCGGCCTCGCCGTAGGTTGCTTGCGCCGAAAGGCAGTGGGCCGCGGCGCAGCACGGGGCCTTCATACGCCGGAGAGGCGGAGTAGGGGATGTTGATGTCCATGTTGGATCCTTGCCGGACTGCTCCTTCTTCTCCCAATCGGTGGAGGACATGCCCTCTGGCTTCTTCGGCGGCGCTCTCGGCTTCCTCGCCTTCTTCTCCGCCGGATCCTCGTCGAGGATCGATCTGGGTTGGACAAAGCTCTTGGGCAGCATGGTGGGCGGAGCTCGGCGGAGTGGCGCGAGGGGAATGAGGAAGAAAGGCGGGAGGGGAGAAAGAAAAAGGCGGGAGCTCGGCGAAGTGGCGGGAGTTCAGCCTTCTCTCGCTGACAGAGCTGGCCCACGCTCTTTTTCGCGGCATCCGGCGTTCCAGGGCGTAGCCGGGATCCTATGTACGGCCTGGGAAGTCCGTACCAAAGTTCGCCCAAATCCAAACAAAAACAGGTTACTGGGTACGCGACTGGGCCAATTTTCGTCGTCTGGACCTAAATTCGGCGTCCGGACCTGAATGAGATTTTCCTAGAATTCCGGGTGAGATTTTTCATGATGTTATGTTAGTAATACAAAAAAGGCTACAAGAGATGTAGTTGTAAAACAACATCATGGATGGTCGGTGTCTCGGTGATACTTGAGATTTTTCTAGAACGGTTCCTGGCCAAGCCGTTTGAGATAATCTATTATCTTAGACACTTCTTCATTCGAGTCATCAGTAATAATGATGACTTATCTGTGATAACAGGATACTTCCTCGGTTCTATAATTCTTGTCGTGGTTCTTTAAAAAAAAATTGAAACTAAAACAACGTCAAGAATTATGAGACGGAGGAAGTACCAAAGAAGTTTCTACGTCAGGAACCACATTCAACTTATGTTTTAGGTGTTGATAATTTTTTAAATGAGATTGCATCGCCCTTGGAAAAGATCGATTCGCATGAGAAATAAGAAAAATGAAAGTAAGAAACAAAGTTTTTTTGAGAGATAAAAAACAAAGGTTGAATAGTCGAACTTGAGGGCATATGGTCAGGCAACACTGAAACATATCCTATTCTATTTTTTCTCAAACCGGGAAGCTAGACGGATATTGATATTTGTTGGATATATGTCCTAGAGAAAATATTGTTATTATTATTATATTTCATGTTCATGATAAATATTTATACTACATTCCATAGTTGTATTAACCAGAAACATGGTACATGTGTGGTATGTGTCCCTAGTAAGCCTCCTTGACTAGCTCGTTGATTAATGTTGATTACGGTTTCCTAACCATGGACATGTGTTGTCAACTAATAAAGGGATCATATCATTAACGACATGATGGACATACCCAACTAAGAAAAGGAAATAGATCGCGTTACAAAGTTTAAATTGCCAAAGTTGATATATGTCAAGTATACTAATCCTTAGACCATGAAATGTGTTATTGACTTGTACCAGAAGAATTCTTTGGAGGCATCAACCTTCATGCTATAACAAAGTGACAATGAAGGTGTCTTTCAAGTATTTCAGAAAGTATTTGTTTAGTTGATCAAGACTGAGATTTGTCCCTCCATGTGACGGAGAGATACACTCTGAGTTCACTCGGTAACACACATCCTATATCGCTTGCAAGCACGTGACTAATGAGTTTTGTCACAGGGAATGTTATATTACGATACAAGTAAAGAGTACATGTCGATAATGAGATTAAACTATGTATAGTGATCAAGGTGTTGAGCATGGAGTGTCGACGATCAGATCTTGGGCAAGTAAAATATCGCGAGAAAAATGGAATACGAGATTGTTTCAATCCTCAACATCGTGTTTCAAACCGATAAATAACTTTGTCGAATATGTGGGTCATTAAGGACATCCAAGTCCAACTGATGATTATTGACCAAAGAGATGTCTCACTCATGTCCACATGTTCTCGAACTCATAGGGTCACACACTTAACATTCGATAAGTAGGGTAGCTCTGGGATATTCATAATGGTGAGACCAAAGTTTGTTCAAAGTCGCTGATGGGATCAAGGACATGATGATGATCTCTAAAGAAGTTTTGACATAAATGACATGATGTTTGTCTTGATGTTCCCCGCTAAATCCGCCGACATGAATGATAGGTCCAGATCCCGGTCCATCTCGCGTTTTTTGGCCCTAGGTATGCGCTTCATCCGCGAGGTGCTTCTCCTTGGTTGAGGTCCCCCGGCGACGCTGCCAGAATCGTGGGTGGAACTTGGCTGCGCCCAACGAAGACTAGATTCATCGGCTAGCCTCTTCCTTTCATCAAGTTGCCTCTGCATCCCGAGCAAATCCCTTCTTTTATGGTGGAAAAGATACTGATAGGCCATAAAATCTTCGCGTGTAGCATATGCCATAATCGACACTGCACCCTAAACAACATATTTTGCCTTCTGCCATGTTTCCAGCGCGCAGCCGAAGTGTTAGCCACTCACCATCGCGTTCTCTTTCCCTTCCTTGCACGACACGATTGTTTGCGGGTTCCTCCTCCCTATTCTCACGGTGTCATGCATCTGTCGTGGTGGTGGCACGACAGATGCCATGGGTAGGCTAAAAATGGGGCCAATGTGCACTAGTGGGATCCAGGGAGGGATAGCATAGTGGATCTACACATGATAAATGCTCTCAAGATCTTGTATTTAGATCTACAATGGTATACACTTGCTCCTTGAGCTATATTAGAGAGAGGAAGAAGAAGAACTAGTTTGCTCTCTACTCCTCTTAGGGTTCTTTCCTCTACAAAATGAATCAACCCCTTGCCCTAGAGGCCCTGGCTCACCTTATAAAGGGGGTGGCTAGGTTACAATTAGGGCTGAGATGGACAACATATACCCATAATATGCTCTTACCAAAGTGGTAATTCGGCGGGTTCCGTTCCCTTGTCGCCCTCCTATGAACGGAAATGACCCAGAGCCCACGACATGTGAATGTTGGACTCTAGGACTATCACCTCGTGACCACTGTTCTGTCCCTCTGCCTTTGGCTTTTGTTCTGTAGCGCTTGTCTCTCCTTGGATTCCTGAGGGAGAGACAGAGAATAGTGTTGACCTTGGGGTTCGCCCTCTCCTTACTAAGCAAGCCAACGTCTGACTCGGCCTCATTCTTTACAACTTGGCCAAGACATTACTTGCAAATACAAAGTGCTCTAGCCATCATGCACATACCTCATATGTCGGCCGAGTCAAGCCAATGTTGTTTATCTTAGGGTAATCCGGCCCTTATTCGGCCGGCTATCATATACCTCGGTCAGATCATACCTTAGACCGATCAATACCTCAGTGGGATTTTCCCTTTTACCTTAGCTTGACCCAACCTAGGGTCATCCCCCCAATATTAGTCCACGAAGCTGGTGCGGCCTTGGCAGCTTTAGCCGGCGAGGCCACAACAGGTTCACCTCATCCAGATCTTTGTCCGTCTTGCCGACATATACATCAGTCGGCCAATTCTGATTTATGCCTCGGCAACACCATTTATGATCTAATGTTTGATCTGACTCTCTTTTGGCTGCTAATGAGACGTTTCTCGCTTGCCGAGTCATCTCGATTTATTCGGGTTATTTCCCTTAGCTTCTCTTATAAGCTTTCTCGTAACCAACGTGGATAGTAATGATTTTATCTTTCCTCATTTTAAGGGCCATGACCTCATTTACTACCAAGCGTTGTCTGTTATCACTGTGACTGGTCAAATTGTGTCGTGCCTCCTCATTCACCGCGAGGGCCACCACGTGTCGTCGTGGGCTTTCACGGTGTAACCGTGCGTGTGGCACAATGCCACGGTCCTCCTCGCGGTATACACGCCCACACGAAGGTGCGGTTATGCACAACTATATCTCACTATCGCTTGCCGCGGTGTGGTTAAATAGGGGAGTGGGGGGGGGGGAACCCTTTATCACTTTCCCCCACTCCCGCTGCCTTCATCTTCTTCACTTTGCCGCCGCAGTTCTTTGCTTTTGCGACCGCATTGCGTTTTTCCTCCACTTAGACCACCATGCTGCGCGCTTTCTCCGTCCAGGCCTTGCTCTGTGGATCTGCTCCGCTTAGGCTGCACTCTGCCGCTCACGCCTCCGCTTCTCCGCCGTAGCGAAGGGATCGTTGCGGTCTAGGCCCTTCCCCACCACCATGAGCAGTTCTTCTGTGAGCATCCTCTCCAAAGAATTCATGGCGAGCTCGCACATAATGGTCACCATCGATGAGCCCGAGGAGGGGGGACCATCTCCGAGCGGGAATCTTGGCAAGGGTCCAAGGTCACGCAGGCGGAGCTAGACTAGCTCACTCGGACGCGGCGGATCCCGTCGGGGGTCACCTGCCGCTTACCCAGCAAAGAGCTTATCCTGGACGCGCAAACCAGTGAGTTCATAGTGTTCGTTCCTCACTTTGCTCGAGGATTCGGACTTCCCATCAGCGACTTCGCCAAAATATTCTTTAAAACATTCTGCCTTCAACCCTACCATCTTCCTGATAATGCCGTAGCCTCTCTTTCTCGACGTTTATCTCGGCAACAGAGGGTTACTTCGGCCTCTATCCTTCCATTCAACTTTGGGCCAAGTTTTTTCAACTTAGACCCAACGTAGTGCCGAATAAGGATCTCCGCCCCTCCAATAAATCTCTTACTCAGTGTGGAGCCACATTGATCACACCTCGGAAAGGCTCCATCTTTACCTGGATTGCCGCCCTCGAGGCATGCAAGAAGTGGCACAAGTCATTCTTCTATGTGAAGAACAGCGGGAAAGAAGACATGATTTGGCTGCCTACCTTCTCAGTCGGCGTCCCCTCCAAGAAGAACTGGGACTTTGATCCGAAGAATAAGAACTCATTAGTACAGTTGTTCAAGAAACATCTTATCAAATTGACGAACGATGGGTTATGCAGCGATGACCTCATGGCTACTTTCATGAGTAGTCGGGTTTGTCCCCTCTAGAAGCGCAGACATAAGATATGCTATATGAGTGGCCGACTCGACCCAAACCGAGTTTCGACGAGCGAGTTAAATGACGACCAGATCCGGAAGTGCGTCAAGTCCATTTTCAAGATGGACTTGGCCGAGGAATGGACGTGGGGTATGAAGCCCTACAACCGAGATAATCCACCGCCCCAGGTAATCATCTTCTGAATCATGTTTTCCGAGTTAAGTGCTATGTTGGCTTATTCATTTATTTGACTTTTTTATATATTGTTTCCTTTAGGAATTTCTTCAGCAATCTATGGAGGATGGCAAGATTCTTGCCCTTACCTGGGGCAAGGATCAGGAGAGCTCGGACGAGGAGGAGCTGGACTCCGAGGAGTTCATGCCAATCCTGATTCGGGCTCTAGCCGAACTTCCGGTATGGCTTCTATCATTAAGGAATGGCCGGATGACAATGCTGATTCGGACGATTGTGAGATCCTCAAGGTATTATGTGCGATGCCCATATCATATGTGTATCCAGATGATTGTACCCTAGCTAACCCAGCTAGGCAGGTGCACTAGGTGGCTCCCGTTCCTGTTGCTGTGGGTGGCCAAGACCCTATGAGGAAGCGCGCCACATCCTCTGATCCCCCAGTCGAGACTCCCAGGAAATGAGTGAAGAAAGCCGCCAAGAGGGCTCCTAAGCCAAAGGTGGCACCGTCACTCCCCTCGTAAGTTTTCTTTCTGAGCTATGCTTCTATTTCTTGTTTCTCTCTTTCTCTATCTGACCCATGTTTTCTTTCTGTTTTATCTTGGCAGTGACCCTCTGAACATTCCCCAGAGTGGATCAATCATGGCTTCCCCTATCCCTAGGCCGCCATCGCCTCCTTCTCATGAGGATACTCAGATCCCTAGCCCGGACCGAGGTGATTCTCATCATGCGCCAACAAACAGTCCACCTCAGTGGGAGGAAGAGAATGTCAACGTTGGTGGTGGAAGCACCTCTAGAGATACCTCCATGCCGTATGAGCCGAATGACCCAGCTGCCTCCACCATAACGACTTAAGATTGTGGTGCCAGCAGCTCTGGCGCTGAACCATCCTTTGCTGAGGTACTTGTTACCTCGACCCCTGTCCAACCTCAAGCTCCTCCTCAAGCAGCATCTCCTCCAAGTTCTAGCCAGCAGCGACCAGTAGCACCAGCATCTTCTGGGTCTTCCAAGACTCGGCAACAATAGAAACCACAACAGAGCCCGCGCTCCAAATCTCAATCTCCATCGCAGGCCCTGTCAACCTCGCTAACTGCAGCTCGGCAACCAAGTCACATACACAAGCCGATCCTGCTACTAAGCAGAAAAAGGGAGGAGCCACAAGCAAAGTGAACCAGAAGAAAAATGGGGAGACAACTACTCAACCCTTAGTCTCCACCATGCTTCAAAAGGGGGATTCTGCTTTGGCTACTACCTCGACCACTGGCAGACAAATGATACTGCACAAAAGTCCGGTAGCTGCTGCGGCTGCCCAAAAGACCTTGGCTAGAAAGGGATTAGTTCTAACTCGGACGCTTAGCGGAGAAAGCCTTGACTCGCTAGCTGAGTATGTTGACAACTGGAATAACGCTGACTACGAGGAGGTTACTTCTAGAAATCCAATCCCCAAGAAGTTTGGCCCTGCCGAGTGATGGCGCCCAAAACTTGTCGTGGGACGCTTCGTTGGAAACCCCAAGACCAAGGTATGAAGCAGCACAACAGCAAGTTTCCCTCAGTAAGAAACCGAGGTTATCGAACCAGTAGGAGGAAGGAAACGTCACACATGTGTTGCAAGCAACACGGAGACCTGCACAACACAAACTCAAGACTTTGCCCCAACGAATCAGTGAGGTTGTCAAGCTCACCGGTTTGTTGTAACAAAGGATTAAACGTATGGTGTGAAAGGTAATGGTTTGCAGCAAGTAAACAAGTAACAGTGGAAGATGTATCAATGGTAAAGATTGGACCGGGGTCCATAGTTCACTAGAGGTGCTCTCCTTAGATAAACAACATGGCATGAAGGGTAAACAAATTACAGCAGGGCAATTGACAGGAACTGAGCAAGGCATAACAATGCAATTACTAGTCAAAAAGATCCTATGAGATTCGATTGGGCAATACAACAAGATACATAGACCGCCATCCAACTGCATCTATGACTAGAAGTCCACCTTCAGTTTATCATTCGAACCCCCTCGAGTATTAAGTTGCAAGCAATAGACAATTGTTTTAAGCAAAGTGTGTAAGGTAAATAGTCCACATGTTCCATGAACAAGAGACCGTTGTTTTCTCCCTAGTATCAACAACACATGTACAACCGAAGAGATTATTGTCACTTCCCTTGGAAACCAGAGGCATGAACCCACTATCGAGCATAAATACTCCCTCTTGGAGTCACTAGCAACTACTTGGCCAAGATAGCTACTAACTATGGAGAGCATGCAAGATCACAAACAACACAAACATGATAGAATCATAAAGACAAAACCATTAATCAAACCAACATAATAATCTCAATATCCATCGGATCCCCGCAAACACCACATGCATGATTACAAATAGATTAGATCTTGATCATGAACGGAGCTCACAAGATCTATACATGAAAGCACAAAGGAGGAGATACAACCATCTAGCTACTACATGTACCCATAGTCCAAGGTGGAACTACTCACGCATCATACCGGAGAGAAGGCCTCCGGGATGATCTCCCCTCCGGCAGGGTGCCGGGAAGAACTCCAGATCCCCCGATCTAGGGACGATGGTGGCGGCGGCTATAGACGGTTTCGTGGAGATTTGATCGGGTGCTTAGGGTTTTTGCATCGGGGGCTTCTCATAGGCGAAGGGGAGGCCGAGGCGGTGGCCAGGGGGACCACACCCTGCCTAGGCGTGGGGCAGGGCCCACCCGTGCCTAGGGTGTGCGGCTGCCCTGGAACGCCTCTCTATCTCCCCTCTGGACTTCTTGTTCCCCACGGAAAGTAATTGACTTTAGCGTTTGTCCTGTCCAATTCCGAGAATATTTCTTTACTAAATTTTCTAAAACCAAAAATAGCAGAAAACAGGCAACTCGCACCGTGGCAACTTGTTAATAGGTTAGTACCAGAAAACATGTAAAAATCACCTCAAAGTGTAGACACGCAAAGCAAAGTAGATACTAAACAAGCATGGAGCATCAAAAATTATAGATACGTTTCCGACGTATCAAGCATCCCCAAGCTTAACTTCTTCTCGTCCTCGAGTAGGTAAGTGATAAAAGAATAATTTTTTAGGTGACATGCACCCTCACAATAAAGATCCAACCATTTGCAAGCATTGAAAGCTGGGATCAAAGAACGCTAAACATGTGCATGAAAGATGGAGTTCTAACAATAGGACATAGTAACTATGAATGCAACATGACAAGATACAAACAAAGATCATGAATAACATGCATTGAAAAACGTTTGTTTGTTTCACATACAGAAAACATGGCATAGTGGCAATCAGCTTGTCCCTCATAGAGTAGCAAATAGATGCATAGGACACCTTCAAAGTTCACAAGGGTGACTAGAAATAAATAGCACAAGAACAAGTAATATCACAATATGCATCAATAAATAAGCTTTGGAACAGTGCACATAGAATGACAACTATGCTCTCTTAATGGTGCCTAAAGGTAGAAGGTGGAGACTCAATAGTGGTGGAAGAAAGGCCTTTTATAAAGGAAGCAGGGATTTCAAGTTTCAAAAGGAGCTTCCAAAAATTATGGTAGTTGTTAGCTTTCAGCCCTCATTGCCCCTATCATAAGCATCTTGAAGTGGTTAAGGTAAAAGTGAACAAAGATGGAGTATTGTAGAGGTCCCAACCTTTAATAAGGTAGAGATCCCGGTGTTTACAATGCTAGTCCCTGGATCAATAGCTAGCATCCACAGTTGAGATGTAATATCAAGAAACAAAGGTCATAATACAACTTTATAACCAGGAATAAAACAATTCATTACATCTTACATAGCTCATTTGGCTATCTCTTTACAATGCAGCAGAATTTAACAATAGCATGGGGTCCTTCATCTTCAAAGTGCCACAGGCAAACATGTTGGTTGTAGACTTGTAATCCTAAATCAACACATCTTACTAACATCAAACAAACTTGCAACAGAACAAGTTATAGCCACAAGGGTCAATACATTTGAATTGTATTGGCAAGTGATACTATGGTAGTATAGTGGAGTCTATCATCTATATGCATTTGGCTAAGTGGAGCTTAGGCTTGCTTTGCTCAAAATAGATTTTTCCTTATCATTTGAAAACACTAAGTTTTTGCTTGACAAAAACACCCAAGGCATCTCCCAATAGAAATTGGTGATCCTTCAATCCTTGTTCAACCACAAGTTTTTAACTTAGAAATTGGGATGAGGAGATTCTTGATAGCTTCCATGTCTTGATGCTCAAATTGTCCTTTACCAGGGACATGGCTAAGTACATAGATTTTACACTCTGCAGAGGTGGTGCACTTTCCCCACAAGACTTGGTTTCACCAAGACAAGATCTTTTAGAAGCCTTCCCTTAGACCAGAATGGACACGCTCCAACCTATCCAACCCCTACCACCAACTGTCCATTTGGCTAAGTTATTGCAACCTATATGATCCAGGAAGAGCCCATAATGCCAAGTGGCTGCACTTGAAGCTTCTCAACATTTGACATCTCAAATCTCTTTGTTCCTGGGTGGCCATCCACAAGTGAGATATCAATTTTTCCCCAGTATACTGGACTTGGTGATTCCCAAGTTTTCCCCAGCATACTGGACTTGCATAACCACTCAACATAAACCATTCTTTCCATTCCACCCAGGTGATTCATTCACTTAGTTGTTTTATTAAACAAAACACAAGTCCTTGACGTAGAAATATTCCATAGCATGAAATATAATCCACCCTTGTTTTCTACTAGCTAATCTAAGCATGATAGTAGTAGGAATCTTAACTTAGGAAATTTCTACTAACGTTTCATCTACTAGGATTTCCCATGGCATAGTTTATACTTAGCAAAATTTCATGCAAGTCCTATTTAGAAATATCACTAATGCATAGTGAAAATAATGGGACAAAAGTATGAAGCATCACTTGCCTTTTTGGTAGAGAATATAAGTTCACTCCTTGTCCTTGCAATATTCACACTCTTCAAATCACTACAATTCAATCAAGCAAGCAATATTTCAATCTACCATTCAAGCAAAACATCACATAAAATAATAGAAACAAAACAATGCATGCAAGCATGCTAAAGATTGTTTTATTTGGAAAAGTGGTTTGTAATGGGTTATAAACATTTTAAAACACCTATTGGTCATTCTATAAAGTGGCAAAACCATTTGCAAAAGATTTTATCTATAAACCACCTTTAAACCAAATCAATATTTTATGTGGTTGAAAATGCTTTTAGTAAAATAATAATCTTTATAGGGTTCACCAAATACATTTTCAAATCATAAAACTTGGTGTTTAGGGTCAGAGAGTTTAAATCAAAACATTTCCCAAAGGTTTTCTCCAAAAAGCATTTTTAACAAATAAACAATATTTTTATTTGACTAGAAATGGTTTTAAATCAAAGATTTATTCTTTTGCTTCACCAAATACATTTTAAAATCCATGAGTTGGTTTCTAAGGTCAGTAGGTTCAAAACAATCCATTTGCCAAAGGTTTTATCTCAAAAATCATTTTAGAACAAATTTTATATTCTAAACATGCATACCCAAGTTTCTGCAAAAACAATCAATTTAACAGAAGCATTTTACTAAACAAAGTGCTTGGTTGGGTAGGATTTGTCCTGCTTATTCCATTGGTATAAAGTTTGCAAAATTTGAACGTGTGGTTTGAAAGTTATGCAATTTTCAAAATTGAACAACTCATAGAACAAATCCTTGTTTTAAAACAGACTCTGGGACACGCGGCGCTTTCCTACTGGTGCGTACCGTTTCGCGCGGATCAGCAGATATGGGCCGTTAGATCTAATTACATCGCATGGCTCAGAGGCTCTCGTACCCCTTCGCTTAAGTGACTCTATCTAAGACTCGAGATCAAGATCCAACAGTCCCTAGTGCAATGACCTAGAACTGGCGGCGCTGGAGTCTGACGCGCGGCGGCGGCCTGGAAGTGGCGTCGCCGGCGATGCAGGAAGCGAGAAAGAGAGAGAGGGGGCTCACCAAATTCTCTGTATGTTGCTGATGCTCAACGTGTTCGCGGGGAGGCGGGGGGCGCACGAGGACAAAGGTAATTGCTCGCCGGAGTTGTCCTCTGGCTCGGGCTCGCACGGTTGTCGACAGGAGCGAGGCTACAAAGCACGCTAGGACACGAAACAGACGGCGTTAGATGCGGACGAGTTCACTGGTCACAGGCGTATCATCGGAAGGACGAGGGGCAGTCAGGAGGTTACCAGGGAAGTCGCCGGAGAGGGAGCAGACGGCGGCGATGTTATGTTGGAGACGTCGTGGACGTTGCAGAGCACGCGCGGGCAAGCTGGCTCTACGGGGAGGTTCGCCAGGAGGTGGGGAGCAAGTGAGCGTGGTCGAGGGGCAAGGGGTGAGGGTGTATGGCCGGAATCGGAGAAATGGCTCGCCGGAGACAGTGGCGGTGCAACGCGAAATTAGGCAGCCTGGGGGCGCTCTAGGGTGAGGGATTGAGGGGGAAACAGAGAGGAGGGAGAGGCGGTTAAGTAGGCGTGGTCGCGGGGATGGGTTATTGCGCCATTACCGTGCAATCAATCGAAGAAACCGTCAGCAGAACGGCCGGGGAAGCAGAGCGTGGTCTACGCGCGGGTGAGCACGACGGTGAGGTGGCAATGGGGCCTGGTGTCAGCGAGATAGGGAGGGGTGAGATGGGGCCTGCTTGTTAGCATCTTTGCGGATTTGATCGTGAGTAGAAGAAAACAGTTCGGGGAAGAAAGTGAGAGTGGCTGTTGGGCTTAGACTGGGCCTTGCCGAGCTGGGCTAGCTAGATTCGTTTTTTTTGTACTGAACATTTTTCTTTTTCCATTCTTATTATTCTGTTTTGATTTTGTTTAAACTTTTCAAACCTCTATTTGAATTCAAACTTCTCTCAAACTTTTTGTGTATTCAAATACTGATTATTTATACATTATGAAGTCAATTTTGGAATAAAACTTTTATTCTTTTTAAGGTCTTTTAATTATTTAAAACAAGCCCTTGCATTAAAATCAAATAAGATCAAATATATTTTCAATCCTTATTTAATTTAATTTTTCCACAAAACCTTTTCAGTAAGTTTTATTCAATTATTAGGGTGTCATATAATTCACTTTGAACTATTTGGAAATGTTTTTAATATGATTTATTAATCATTTACAATTGGATTTGTCTTTATTCAAAAAGAATTTGGTTTATGCCATTTTATTTTATTTTGGAAAATTCTTTATCCTTATATTTATATTTGGATTTGGATTATAACTTATTCCATTTGATTATGGATTGGGCCAAATTTAATTTGATCTTTAAATATTCTTCATTTAATATTTCTTTCTTTATCTTATAAAAAATCCATATCTTTTTATTCTAAGATCCAAACTTGGTGATTCCAATTTGTAAAATATTATTGAATATTTGTTTATCCTTTTAAATTCCTTTAGGATTATTTGCTCACCATTTTGTATGGATTTTAGATAAGTGCTTTATTAGCTTTGAAAAATTACTTTTCCTTGTCTTATTAAATTCATAAGATTTTAACCATGGCTCCAAATTAAGTGAAACCAATTTATATGGTCTTATAATATTTCTTTTTGTCATTCATGATCATTTTGAAATATTTGTTGACCAATTTTTATATGGTTCAAATCCATAAGCTTAGAGATAACTTGGAAATGCTTTTCTTCCATTAGGGTTTTAGGTTTTGGGTTTATTTTCCAAGTGTTTAAATTTCAAGATACATTCATTGAGGAATGCATTTATCTTGATTTGGATTTTGTTGGATTCAACTTTAATTAAATTTTGTTCAAGATGGGATTTTAAGTTTCCATTTAGAGACAAAAGTTTCTTTTTACCCTAAATTTCAACAATCATTTATTTTGTTTATTTATTTTTCACATTACAAGATTTGGAAAAATCTTGGGATGTGACAGGCTACCACCCTTAAAATAAATCTCGTCCCGAGATTTTGGAAGGATAGGGGTTACAAGTTGGCTCAAAACTACTAGGGTACTACCACCCTTAAAATAAAAATATTTCCAACTAAATTACTTCTTGGCTTGCTTGGAATCTTGGGGAAACTTCTCTGGGCAAACATTTGCATAGTGTCCTTTGTTTCCACACTTGAAACATGTTACAAGGCTGAGATCCTTCATAGGCTTTATCTTGTGCTTCATCTTCTCTGGGAAATTGCTTGCATAATGTCCTTGGTTACCACAATTGTAACATGTGATAAGATTGAGTTCTTCACGTATCTTCTGTGGACAAGTTGATACATAATGGCCTAGCTCTTTGCAGTTGTTGCACCATACTTGGCTAATCTCCTTATATTTTTGTTTCTTCTCAGGACATTCATTGGCATAGTGTCCCATCTCTTTGCAATGGCAACATTGCACTTGACTTTTGTCCTTCTTCTTCTTGGGTTTCTCCAAAGCCAAGAGTGCTTCTAGTTCATGTTCTTCATATGTTATCTCAAAGGTAGGAAAGTTTCCTGGTCTCCTTGACCTTTTCCTTGCATAATACATATGCCTCCTCTTTGGTCCATCAAATTGAGTCATATTGCATGGAGGTGCAAGCTGAGATTTTCCTTTGTCTTCATCCTTCTTGGTAGACTTTGTTTTCTCATGGTAGTATGCAATCAGTTGTTGCACTCCACCTTGTTTCCTTTGTTGAACTATGGAATAGATGGGGCATTGGATAGGGACATGATTATTTCCTTCACATAGGAAACAAGTAGCTTGAGATGTGGGGCATTGGTCAGTTGGATGTTTCTCTTCACAATTGGGGCATTGATCTTCATGCTCTTTGGAAATGTGATCCTTGTCTCCACAAACATTGCAAGCTTGAGTTCCTTCCAAAATATCATCCTTGACATCATTGTTGTCATAATTTCCTTGGGAGGAGTTGTCTTCCATGTTCATCATTTGAGTGGCCATCCCTTGCAACAATTGGGATTGAGTTTCCAAAAACTTTTGCATGGTTGGGTCTAACTTATTGTTGTTGGCTAAAAACTGAGTTGTCACTTGGTTCAACTGGGTTTGGTTTGCTAGCAGTTGTTTTCTCATGTTGACCTCTTGGTTGTTGTTGTCATCATTCTTGATGTTGGAGTTCCTTGGAGTAGTCATCTGTTTGGGTTGGATTGGGATTAGAATGGGCAAAAGATTTCTAAGGAATAATTCTAATCACACACATCACAATTCACACAAGCAATGTGTATGCAATCACAAACAACATTCCACTCAAACAACAAAGTCCAAACACATTTTTAGGCAACAAAATATTTTTGCTACACCACATAAGTTGTTGTGTTTGATCTATACTTAATATGGTGGTCCATCTATATGGTTCACTTGAGATCTTTCCATCCTTCTTGGTTGATTCTTCTTGAATAAGATCTTTGTATCCTTGGAGAATTTCTTGAATCTTGGTCACAAAACTTCAAAGGTGATGATGGTTCCTCTAAGTTGTGTTTCCTTAGTCTTCAATTCTTAAGTATCATTTCTTGTCTCACTTGTAGTCCCTAGTGATATCCAAGTTGAAGTCCTTGTTGAGAATAAGGTTGAAATCACTTGAGTTGGTGAAGTCCTTTGCTCATGTTGAAGTCTTTGTCCATGGGGTAGGCTTTGTCCATCAAGTTTGAAATAGAAGAGATATAGAATTAAAACCAAAATGGTTGAGGAAAGAGTTTACAAGATTGTTTGTAAATAAGTTTTAGAAAAAATACAACTCCTATTTTTCTAAGGGGTTTTGTCCAATCCTAGGGTTACAATCCTACAGGCAACACAATGCTCTGATACCATCTGTAGAGGTCCCAACCTTTAATAATGTAGAGATCCCTGTGTTTACAATGCTAGTCCCTAGATCAATAGCTAGCATCCAAAGTTGAGATGTAATATCAAGAAACAAAGGTCATAATACAACTTTATAACCAGGAATAAAATAATTCATTACATCTTACATAGCTCATTTGGCTATCTCTTTACAATGCAACAAAATTTAACAATAGCATGGGGTCCTTCATCTTCAAAGTGCCACAGGCAAACATGTTGGTTGTAGACTTGTAATCATAAATCAACACATCTTACTAACATCAAACAAACTTGCAACAGAACAAGTTACAGCCACAAGGGTCAATACATTTGAATTGTATTGGCAAGTGATACTATGGTAGTATAGTGGAGTCTATCATCTATATGCATTTGGCTAAGTGGAGCTTAGGCTTGCTTTGCTCAAAATAGATTTTTCCTTATCATTTGAAAACACTAAGTTTTTGCTTGACAAAAACACCCAAGGCATCTCCCAATAGAAATTGGTGATCCTTCAATCCTTGTTCAACCACAAGTTTTTAACTTAGAAATTGGGATGAGGAGATTCTTGATAGCTTCCATGTCTTGATGCTCAAATTGTCCTTTACCAGGGACATGGCTAAGTACTTAGATTTTACACTCTGCAGAGGTGGTGCACTTTCCTGTAACATCCCAAAAATACTAAACTTGGATCATCAAACTCTAATCCTCAAAATTTAGGGTTAACAAAAACTTTTCTAAATAAAATTATGAATGCATGCATATGTGTATGCATTGATTTTGAAATTCTTTTAAACCACCTTGTTTGTGTGATCCTTTGCTTGTAAAATGTTTCTTAGGTGAAATAAACCTCATCTAAAACATTTCCCACACTTTTCCTAAAGACAAGTAAATCAAAACAAATATATTAAGGGAATGGTCACTTTGACCAATTTAACTCCCATGCCTACTTTGGCTGCCTAAAACTTTCAGAACATAACAGAAACTTTGCTGGATCTTTGCACCCCTTGGTTGTACTCATAACAGAGTATCAAGACCCACTTTGTGATCATCCAGAAACTTTCAAATGCATAGTTTAAATGCCAATTCAAAATTGAATCTTCTTCATATGGGAAGATCCCACTTTTTCAAAAACCACTCAAACAAGCTCAACTTTCAAAACCCAAGCATCTGCAGACTCACCAGCACCAATCTAGCAAACCCACCAAAAATCATTTCAAAATTCAAAACTTGATTTCATGCGGCCATTTCATCAAACAGGTTGCAGACACAAATCAAACAAACATCAAACACTATTGTGAGCAGTGATTCTTGCCTAACTGGTTCCCCATTTAGCTCACACACAACTCAGTAGATCATCTAGGAAGATTAGCCAAGCACTAGCACCACTGTGAGCTTGCCATTGTCATCAATGGTGAAAAGCCGAGCACCCCCTTGCCACCCCATAGTCGACAGCAAGCTAGGAGCAGCAGCAAGCCTAGCCAGCATGTCTGGGAGGTAGCCCACCGTCCACCGCCACTCACTGTCCCAGCCGCGAGCATTGCCAAGCCATGGACCACGCGCACGAACCGCGCCCAGACCATGTCGAGCGTGCGCCAGAGCACCACCCTCGACCGAAGCCCACAGACCGCGCGCCGCCCTTGCCGCGTGCATACACAATCCCCACCGACCCAGGAGACCGCGATACATCCCCGTTTGTCGCCCCGTGACGCACAGCCACCGCTCGTCGTCGAAGACGCCGCCTCTGCCGCACAGAGCACCGACCGTTCCAGACCAAGCCGCACCGCCCCATGCCTTGAAACCATATCGTTGAGCATCGCCAGGAGACATAGAACCGTCCCCTACCTTTGCCCATGCCTTTAGCCGCCTGTAACATCGCCCCCGACGAGCTCACCGTGCGCCCCAACGGTCCCCTTGCTCGACTATAAATATAGGCCACCCCCGCTCGATTTCTTCACACCATCTCACTCCCCTCTCCTCACTAATCGTGCCACACTGTTCTCAGAGCAAGGCGAGCACCACCTCGCCGAAATTTCACTGGAGCCTGCCACTGCTGGAGAAGAAGGGAGCCCGCGATTGGAACCGCCCCAGGAGAAGCCACCGGTACTAGGAGATTCGCCGTCGTTGACTTCGTCGTTCTCCCGCCTCGCCGACCCTCGCCAGCACCCCGGTGAGCCCCCAGCACCCCTCACTGGCCGCACTAGGTTTTGTTCTCGCCGGAGTTGTCTCGCGTCGACGGTGACTCCCAGCCGTTAGATTAGAACTAGATCGAACGATCCACGTTGCCCCATACCGCTTCGCCCAGCCCCGTGTCACTGACGAGCGGGGACACCCACTTAAGCAGCCCGCGGGAGCACTGCGCTTAGCAGGCCGGCCCAGTAACTTTTCCCGCGCAGCCCAGTTGTTTGAATTAAATCTTTTTCTTTTTAATTCAAACACACTTCTGAACCCATTTTCAAAATTCAACCCAGGTCTATTTAGTGCACCAATTTGAATGAAACCAATTTTGCTGGAAAGGTCTGTGAATGCTGAATCCAAGCTCGTTGGATTCAAGTCATTTGGATCTATAGATCATCCTCAGTAAAAATAACAAGGCAGAAGCTTTTCTGCACTCAAACATTTTTCAAATTTAAACTATAATAGCTTTTGAGTTGATTCCAACTCCCAAAAATCACATTTAACCATACCTTTCAGGATTTATAAAAATATATAGGTTTACTTGCAGAAATAATGTTCAAGAAATAAAAGAATGCTACATAGGCATTTCTAGACACATTAATTAAATAGAATAAAAGGGTAAAACCTTATTAAATTGTGACACCACTTTAAATCACATTCTCATGGACTACAATATGTGGTGATGACATGTGTCAACATGATCCCATGTTTAGTTTGGAGAATATTAAATCTTAAGTAGTTTTTCAATGAGTAGAAATTACTTCTCTAAAAATAAAAGGGTTTAAACCAAGCCTTAACCTTGTAATGTTAGAGATGATGCTAGACCATCTATAGGACCCTTGTGTGTGATGATTGCAAGTAGTTAATTATTGTTTGGTGATTGTGTACCTCGTATTTATTCATAGACGCTAGTATCGACCAAGGATACGAGGAGGAAGGAGGATACTACGAAGAAGAAGCCAAGGAGAACTTCAACCACTGCTCTGCACAAGGCAAGCTATTAACCTTGCAAGCTAACACTTGCAACTTAGCAAGCTTTATTAACTAAGTGGACCAATGCAAGTTAACCCTTGCAAGATACCCTACTGATGCCACAAACCACTACTTATTACTATGCCCACCATATGCCTTAAGCATATGTGATCATACCCACTTGACAAACCAATCCTAGTTTTATTTGCAAGATTCTTACTTTATTTCTTTATCAAGGCTTACTTAGAGTCTACTTAAAGAGTTTGGTAGATATTAGACAGTTGTCTGAAGGTTGCTTAAAGAGCATAAAATTTGGCCTAAGTTAGAAACCTTGATATCATCCTAAGATATAAGGTTGTACTTAGTTGAAACTCCACTAGTTTACCACCCCTCCTTAGTACTACCCCCACTTGTAGATGCTAGTGCTAAGCCGAAAACTTGATCAACTTTAGATGGGAATACTTGGTGGAAAAATGGTTATGAAAACCTTGGAATGATGGATCATTCTATTGAAATGTTTTGGACATGTGTTTCCAAACACTTGATGATTTTGGTGATGAAAATGTTGAGGCATGAGCCTTAGCCCTTTATAAAACTGATAGTTGTCTGGATGCGATACCATTCCAATTTTATCGTACAACCACAATACCCGAAGATTGGGTAGGGCTTGACTGGAAACTTATATACCTTAGTATTAGTTCCCTCACGGCCAAGGTCTGAGCTGAGGCTACCTTGTGAAGATTGTCCACCTGTGCAGTACCCAAGATGACAGTTGGTCATGGTTGGGAGTCCAAACTCATAGGAGAGGTGCTTATACTAGGGCGTGCAATTGAAAGGTTAGGATTGATTATCCGCATACTGAGTATGGTGAATTCAGGATTTGTTCCTGACGGATGTATCGAATGTTGTGGTGAAAGTGTACAATCTCTGCAGAGTGTCAAACTATTCGAATAGCCGCGTCCGCGGTTATGGACAGTTGGAGTGGCCATACTGTTCCCCTGTCAGACTTTTCAAAATGACTTGCGAAATGAATTGAGACTTTGACTTGACCACAACAGAGTTGTGACATGAATTACAAGATCCCACTTAGGAGTTATAAAATTGTGATTAGCTTTGGAACTGAGTAGAGATAAATCTGGCTTTTTGCAAAACAACCTTAGAGCCTAGTGTCCCATTATCCAAAAATCCCTTACCTGTTAGTATTAGTTTGCGAGTACTTAAAGAGTACTCATGGCTTTGTCCCTGGCTATTCCCATGGCCAGACTATGAAGAGGAGTACCTGGAAGATGGACCCCAGGAACGTTATGACAACTAGGATCATCTCCCATCGTCAGCATTGCCTGTGACCCCGAAGATGGAGCTTCGCCTACGCTACCGTTATTATTACGTATTCCGCTGTTGAAGTTGTATTAAGAACTGGATCATGAGATCCTTAATTGTGTAAGACCTTATATATTGTTTGTAATGGATGATGTACTGTGGTATCCAATTCTGTTATGTCTCGCA
Organism: Avena sativa; assembly: GCA_916181665.1. Classification (NCBI taxonomy): domain Eukaryota; kingdom Viridiplantae; phylum Streptophyta; class Magnoliopsida; order Poales; family Poaceae; genus Avena; species Avena sativa. The sequence continues at coordinate 430,196,758 of OV702293.1, forward strand.
AAAATGGTAATCCTGGGATTGCGATGTATGGCATAACATGCATTAGGGATAAAAAATCCGGGTGTTGACAAGTTGGTATCAGAGCCATCCTGACCATAGGAGACCCTAGTTAGACTGGACGTTTGAACCAAAAACTTAGTTTCAAAACTAAAGAAAACAAATATTTTCAAAAACTTATGCTCATTCTTATCCCTTTGATTCCTTTCTAAAAATTCAGGTTCCTCAAAAACTCGTGTAAAATACATAAAATTTTGACACACTTGATCACCCTGCTAATCTACTCATCCTCTATTTTTATAGATGGACGTGAAGTACAACAAGTTTTATCAGTTGGGGAATGGAGGAGACCTTATCTTTGATAGGGATTTGGACCAGCTTTCGGAACTTCTGGAGCGTCCGCACCCCGAGTTCTTCGGAGCTCAGCTCAATGATCAAGGAGGAGAAGATCTGAAGTGGATAATTGTTGCAAGTCTCAGAGGAAAGATTGAACCTCCCACTGCGGAAGGAAATCAGTTTACCTTAAGAGAGAACAACTGGCCCGATGGACTTGCCAGAGCAATGAAGGAACCTCTTTCCCGTCTGTGTGGGCAGAGCATCAATCAGATCAAGGGTACTCACTTTGAGTTTTTCCCAAGGCGTGATGCAAATGGACAACCACTGGAAGCCCCATACCATCCCGAGCTGAAGACTCAATTGGACCACCTTAGCTTCATGATGTACGATCGTCAGCAGGAGTTGGACAACTGCCGTGACTACTGCAACCACAAGTCCGCCATCATCAAGACGAAGGATCAGACCATCGCCATGCTAGCAAAGGATCGCAAGTCTCACCGCCGTCAGCTCGACAAGAAGGAGCGCATTATTGCCCGTCTTCGCCACCGCATCTCATCTTTGGAAGAGACCATCCACGAGAGAGACATGCAGTTGGAGGAAAGGGAGAATGCCGGAGAGGATCTTCGTGGAGACCCTTACTCCTATCTCAGCGATGACGATGATTTTCTGGAGGATCAGGCCATGGACTTTTTCACTGATGAGGATGATTTTGCCTTCATCGATGATGATGAAGATGATAAAGCCACAGACTCCGAGGAGTAGTAGCACTTGAGCACCAGCGTAGTGAGTAGTATTCGGTCCCACTGTATCGTAGTCTCCAGAATGGTTCTTAAAACCATCTGTTTTTCTTGGTTGTGGTGTGTGTTGTACTGTGTGCTATGAATGAATGAATGAAAAAGCAAGTTGCTAGAAAAATCTGAGTCAAACCTTTAAAAACTTTTCAAAATCCCAGAAACCTTAGAAACTTCCCTCTTTTCTCATGATCGATCTCAATCTTTAGATGCCACGTGGACGAAGTGGTTCAGCCCCGGACCCAATGTTGCAGATACTGCAAATGTTGACTTCGGACCGCGAAGCTGAAAGAGCGAAACGTCAAGCCAACCTAGCCACTCTGCAGCAGATAGCCCAGCTTGCCCATAACAACCAGGGCCATGGAAATCAGGACAACTACGGATCTAAACTCAAGAATTTTCAGAATACCAACCCACCTGTTTTCACTAAGTCAGAAGAACCCCTAGACGCCGATGATTGGCTGCAAACCATGGAAAATAACTTCGAGGTCGCAGGAGTAGAAGCCAACGAGAAAGTTCTATTTGCCACCCGTTATGTAGCCGGAGATGCCAGGGCATGGTGGAACAGTGTTCGCGCAATGACCGGAGGACAGATGATGACCTGGGAGGAGTTCAAGGTCAAGTTTAGCAGAACCCATGTGCCACCAGGTTTGATCAAGAGAATGAGAGACGAGTTCAGAGAACTGAAGCAAGGAAGGATGACTGTAGTGGAATACCGTGACAAATTTTTGTCATTAGCTAGGTATGCCCCGGATGAGATCGACACGGAGGCCAAGAAGAAAGAAAGATTCCTGAATGGTCTGCATGACGATATGCAGACAGTGTTAGTCAATATTCCCTTCGCAGATATTGAAGCCCTTGTCGACTCTGCTATCCAGATGGAAGGAAATATCAACCAAGCCAATGAGAACCGCAAGTGTCGCATGATGCACCAACCAGGAACCCATCAGACCCCAAAGTATCGCCCCAACCCATCTCCAGGATTTGCCCCAAGAACCAACAAACCCCCGATGACCCGTCCGACCTATCCCAACCGTGGAAACCCTAGACCCGGAGGAAATCACAACAATCCCGGCCACTCTAGCAATTTCACCCGTGCCCCACCCAAGTTCAACACCAACAATGCTATCGCCAACACCAACACTGCCCCGAGGACTGGAAGCAATGCTGTGCCTGTAGCAGCCAAGGACAAGTCGCAAGTGACTTGTTATGACTGTGGAAATAAAAGCCACTATTCCAACGAGTGCCCCAACAAGAAGAATGCTACAGCCCCCAATACCAATGTCCCAGCTCAGCAACAGCGTCGTGTTCAGCCAGGGAGAAGATTTGCCCCAGGGAATTCGCTCAACCGCAACGGTCGTCTTTTTCTCATGCATGCTGAAGAAGCTCAGGAAGCGCCAGACGTCGTGCTGGGTATGTTTTCTGTTAATTCAGTACTTGCAAGAGTGTTGTTTGACTCTGGTGCATCGCATTCATTTGTCACCGAAGAATTTGCATGCACTAGTAAAATTCAACCAACCAAATTGAAGCATGTGATGATTGTTCAAATTCCCGGATCAAACACCAAGGCTAGGCAAATTTGCAAAGCCGTCCCTATCCTAATCCATGGCATAGATTTTTATGCTAATCTGATAGTACTCGGAACTAAAGGTTTGGAAGTAGTACTAGGAATGGATTGGATGTCCAAACATAAAGGATTGATTGACTGTGCTAAGAAAGCCATCACCATGACCAGTACAGCCGGAATATCAGTTGAACATATATCTGAAACCTTACCTCGCCAATTCAAATGCAACAAGAGTTTAGCCCAACCTACCATTGACCAAGTCCGGATAGTCTGTGAATACCCCGATGTATTTCCAGATGTTTTGCCCGGTATGCCCCCAGATCGGGATATCGAGTTTATCATTGAACTAATCCCCAGAACAGGACCCATAGCCCAGAGACCCTATAGTATGAACCCATCGGAACTAGAAGAACTGAAGAAGCAACTGGATTCCATGCTGGAAATTGGATTGATTCAACCAAGTGCGTCACCATGGAGATCACCTGTCTTGTTTGTGGACAAGAAAGATGGAGGTAACCGTTCGTGTACGGATTATCGGAAGTTGAATGATGTCACCATCAAGAACAAGTACCCCTTGCCCAAGATAGAAGATTTGTTTGATCAGTTGACTGGTGCCAGAGTGTTTTCTAAGATTGATCTTAGAACTGGTTATCATCAACTCAAGATTCGTGCAGAGGATATTCCAAAGACTGCCTTTACCACCAGATATGGATTGTACGAGTATACAGTCATGTCTTTTGGATTAACCAATGCCCCCGCTTATTTCATGAATCTCATGAATAAGATTTTTATGGACTTCCTGGATAAGTTTGTCGTTGTTTTCATTGATGACATTCTGATTTATTCCAAATCAGAAGAAGAACATGAGCTACACCTAAGGACCATTCTTGGAACCCTTAGAGAGCATCAGTTGTATGCGAAGTTTAGCAAATGTGAATTCTGGTTACAGGAGGTAGGATTCCTCGGTCACATTGTATCAGCCAGAGGAATTGCTGTTGACCCTGCCAAAGTGAAAGATGTAGAAGATTGGCAAGCCCCAACCACTCAAACCCAAGTTCGTGCTTTTCTCGGATTGGCGGGATATTACCGCAAATTCGTAGAAGGATTCTCTAGTATCGCCAGACCCATGACCCAATTGCTGAAGAAGGACAAGAAGTTTGAATGGACCGACAAATGTGAAGCGAGTTTTCAAGAACTCAAGAGGAGATTGATTTCAGCCCCAATCTTTATCATGCCAGATATCACGAAGCCCTTCGATGTGTATTGTGACGCATCCAAGATCGGTCTCGGATGTGTGCTAATGCAAGAAGGCAGAGTTATATCGTATCTATTTAGACAATTGAAGCAACATGAGCAAAACTACCCAACCCATGACCTCGAACTCGCAGCCGTAGTTCTAGCCCTGAAAAAATGGAGACATTACCTGATGGGAAATCGTTGTGAGATTTATTCGGATCACAAGAGCCTAAAGTATATATTCACTCAGAAGGAGCTGAATATGAGGCAGAGAAGATGGATTGAGCTAATCAAGGATTATGACCTGGACATTCACTATCACCCTGGTAAAGCCAATGTGGTAGCAGATGCCCTTAGCAGATTGCCGTGCCGCTTGAGCTCCATGAATTTGAAGGAGCAACCAAGTTTGCACAAGGAGATGGAAGATTTTCGAATGGAATTAGTAAGTGAAGGATTTTTGGCTAGTATAGAACTCCAGCCCACTTTGATCAGTCAGATTAAAGAGGCGCAGAAGGGAAATGCTAGTATCGACGGAATCAAGCGTCGTATCGGTACAGGCAAGGTACCCGGATTCACCAGAAGACGAAGAAGGAGTTTTGTGGTACAAAGGACGCCTTTGTGTACCAGCAGATTCTTAGTTGAAAGAAGTTATCTTCAAGGAGGCTCATGATACTCTTTATTCTATCCATCCCGGAGGAACTAAGATGTATCAAGATTTAAAGGAGCAATTTTGGTGGCATAAGATGAAGAGAGAAATCGGAAGCTATATCGCCAAGTGTGATATATGTCAGCGAGTCAAGGCAGGACATCAAAGACCCGCTGGATTGTTGCAACCTTTGCAGATTCCAGAATGGAAATGGGATTTAGTAGGAATGGACTTTATCACTAGACTGCCTACTTCTAGTAAGGGAAATGACTCTATTTGGGTCATAGTGGATAGATTGTCCAAAGTCGCCCATTTCTTGCCCGTCAAAACCACCTATCAGAGTTCGAAACTAGCGGAGTTGTACATCGCTAGAATCGTCAGTTTGCACGGAGTCCCTAAGAACATAGTGTCGGATCGAGGAACTCAGTTTAACTCGAGATTCTGGAAGAAAGTTCAAGAAGGTTTAGGAACCCGCCTAGATTTCAGTACAGCGTATCACCCTCAGACCGATGGACAAACGGAGCGAGTAAATCAAATACTCGAAGATATGCTGAGAGCATGTGTGTTAGAATATGGATCCAAGTGGGAAGACTGTCTGCCTTTCGCAGAATTTTCCTATAATAACAGTCATCAAGCCAGTTTGCAAATGGCCCCATTTGAATTCATGTACGGAAGAAAGTGTCGCACCCCTTTGAACTGGTCGGAAGTAGGAGAGAGTCAGATTTTCGGACCCGACAGCCTACGAGAAGCAGAAGAGAAGGTTCACAAGATTCGTGAGCACCTCAAGACAGCCCAATCTCGACAGAGGAGTTATGCCGACAAGATACGTCGAGACCTCGCCTTCAACATAGGAGATTTTGTTTATCTGAAAGTGTCGCCATTGAAGGGAATGCAGTGTTTCCAACTCAAAGGAAAGTTAGCCCCCAGATATATCGGACCTTTCAAAATTTTGAACCGTCGAGGAGAAGTATCGTACCAATTAGAGCTACCCGAAGAGATGTCAGCTGTGCACAATGTGTTTCATATCTCGTTACTTCGCAAGTGTCTCGAAGTCCCCGAGAAGACCGAAGTGTTCAAGAATATCGACCATCGGACCATAGAGATCAACGATGACCTGACCTATCCCGAAGTACCCATCCGCATTTTAGAAGAAGCTTTTTGAACTACCCGAACCCGAAGCATCAAGTTTCTCAAGATTCAGTGGAGCAACCACACAGAAGAGGAAGCTACCTGGGAACACGAAGATCACATCAGGACGGATTTTCCCGATCTCTTCAAGTCCTAGGTAATCTTTTCGTCCTTTTTCAAATCTTGGGACGAGATTTTGTTTAAGGGGGGAAGGTTTGTAACATCCCAAAAATACTAAACTTGGATCATCAAACTCTAATCCTCAAAATTTAGGGTTAACAAAAACTTTGCTAAATAAAATTATGAATGCATGCATATGTGTATGCATTGATTTTGAAATTCTTTTAAACTACCTTGTTTGTGTGATCCTTTGCTTGTAAAATGTTTCTTAGGTGAAATAAACCTCATCTAAAACATTTCCCACACTTTTCCTAAAGACAAGTAAATCAAAACAAATAAATTAAGGGAATGGTCACTTTGACCAATTTAACTCCCATGCCTACTTTGGCTGCCTCAAACTTTCAGAACCTAACAGAAACTTTGCTGGATCTTTGCACCCCTTGATTGTACTCATAACAAAGTATCAAGCCCCACTTTTGTGATCATCCAGAAACTTTCAAATGCATAGTTTAAATGCCAATTCAAAATTGAATCTTCTTCATATGGGAAGATCCCACTTTTTCAAAAAGCACTCAAACAAGCTCAACTTTCAAAACCCAAGCATCTGCAGACTCACCAGCACCAATCTAGAAAACCCACCAAAAATCATTTCAAAATTCAAAACTTGATTTCATGCGGCCATTTCATCAAACAGGTTGCAGACACAAATTAAACAAACATCAAACACTATTGTGAGCAGTGATTCTTGCCTAACTGGTTCCCCATTTAGCTCACACACAACTCAGTAGATCATCTAGAAAGATTAGCCAAGCACTAGCACCACTGTGAGCTTGCCATTATCATCAATGGTGAATAGCCGAGCACCCCCTTGCCAACCCATAGTCGACAGCAAGCTAGGAGCAGCAGCAAGCCTAGCCAGCATGTCTGGGAGGCAGCCCACCGTCCACCGCCACTCACTGTCCCAGCCGCGAGCATTGCCAAGCCATGGACCACGCGCACGAACCGCGCCCAGACCATGCCGAGCATGCGCCAGAGCACCACCCTCGACCGAAGCCTACAGACCGCGCGCCGCCCTCGCCGCGTGCATACATAACCCCCACCGACCCAGGAGACCGCGAGACATCCCCGTTTGCCGCCCCGTGACGCACAGCCACCGCTCGTCGTCGAAGACGTCGCCTCTGCCGCGCAGAGCACCGCCCGTTCCAGACCAAGCCGCACCGCCCCATGCCTCGAAACCATGTCGTTGAGCATCGCCAGGAGACACAACACCGTCCCCTACCTTCGCCCATGCCTTTAGCCGCCTGTAACATCGCCCCCGACGAGCTCACCGTGCGCCCCAACGGTCCCCTCGCTCGACTATAAATAGAGGCCACCCCCGCTCGATTTCTTCACACCATATCACTCCCGTCTCCTCACTGATCGTGCCACACCGTTCTCAGAGCAAGGCGAGCACCACCTCGCCGGAATTTCACTGGAGCGTGCCGCTGCTGGAGAAGAAGGGAGCCAACAATTGGAGCCGCCCCAGGAGAAGCCACCGGTACTAGGAGATTCGCCGTCGTCGACTTCGTCATTCGCCCGCCTCGCCGACCCTCGCCAGCACCCCGGTGAGCCCCCAGCACCCCTCACTGGCCGCGATAGGTTTTGTTCTCGCCGGAGTTGTCTCGCGTCGACGATGACTCCCAGCCGTTAGATTAGAACTAGATCGAACGACCCACGTTGCCCCATACCGCTTCGCCCAGCCCCGTGTCACTGACGAGCGGGGACACCCACTTAAGCAGCCCACGAGAGCACTGCGCTTAGCAGGTCGGCCCAGTAACTTTTCCCGCGCAGCCCAGTTGTTTGAATTAAATCTTTTCCTTTTTAATTCAAACACAATTCTGAACCCATTTTCAAAATTCAACCCAGGTCAATTCAGTGCACCAATTTGAATGAAACCAATTTTGTTGGAAAGGTCTGTGAATGCTGAATCCAAGCCCATTGGATTCAAGTCATTTGGATCTATAGATCATCCTCAGTAAAAATAACAAGGCAGAAGCTTTTCTGCACTCAAACATTTTTCAAATTTAAACCATAATAGCTTTTGAGTTGATTCCAACTCCCAAAAATCACATTTAACCATACCTTTCAGGATTTATAAAAATATATAGGTTTACTTGCAGAAATAATGTTCAAGAAATAAAAGAATGCTACATAGGCATTTCTAGACACATTAATTAAATAGAATAAAAGGGTAAAACCTTATTAAATTGTGACACCACTTTAAATCACATTCTCATGGACTACAATATGTGGTGATGACATGTGTCAACATGATCCCATGTTTAGTTTGGAGAATATTAAATCTTAAGTAGTTTTTCAATGAGTAGAAATTACTTTTCTAAAAATAAAAGGGTTTAAACCAAGCCTTAACCTTGTAATGTTAGAGATGATGCTAGACCATCTATAGGACCCTTGTGTGTGATGATTGCAAGTAGTTAAGTACTGTTTGGTGATTGTGTACCTCGTATTTATTCATAGACGCTAGTACCGACCAAGGATACGAGGAGGAAGGAGGATACTACAAAGAAGAAGCGGAGGAGAACTTCAACCACTGCTCTGCACAAGGCAAGCTATTAACCTTGCAAGCTAACACTTGCAACTTAGAAAGCTTTATTAACTAAGTGGACCAGTGCAAGTTAACCCTTGCAAGATACCCTACTGATGCCACAAACCACTACTTATTACTATGCCCACCATATGCCTTAAGCATATGTGATCATACCCACTTGACAAACCAATCCTAGTTTTATTTGCAAGCTTCTTACTTCATTTCTTTATCAAGGCTTACTTAGAGTCTACTTAAAGAGTTTGGTAGATATTAGACAGTTGTCTGAAGTTTGCTTAAAGAGCATAAAATTTGGCCTAAGTTAGAAACCTTGATATCATCCTAAGATATAAGGTTGTACTTAGTTGAAACTCCACTAGTTTACCACCCCTCCTTAGTACTACCCCCACTTGTAGATGCTAGTGATAAGCCGAAAACTTGATCAACTTTAGATGGGAATACTTGGTGGAAAAATGGTTATGAAAACCTTGGAATGATGGATCATTCTATTGAAATGTTTTGGACATGTGTTTCCAAACACTTGATGATTTTGGTGATGAAAATGTTGAGGCATGAGCCTTAGCCCTTTATAAAACTGATGGTTGTCTGGATGCGATACCATTCCAATTTTATCGTACAACCACAATACCCGAAGATTGGGTAGGGCTTGACTGGAAACTTATATACCTTAGTATTAGTTCCCTCACGGCGAAGGTCTGAGCTGAGGCCACCTTGTGAAGATTGTCCACCTGTGCAGTACCCAAGATGACAGTTGGTCATGGTTGGGAGGCCAAACTCACAGGAGAGGTGCTTATACTAGGGCGTGTAATTGAAAGGCTAGGATTGATTATCCGCATACTGAGTATGGTGAATTCAGGATTTGTTCCTGACGGATGTATCGAATGTTGTGATGAAAGTGTACAATCTCTGCAGAGTGTCAAACTATTCGAATAGCCGCGTCCGCGGTTATGGACAGTTGGAGTGGCCATACTGTTCCCCTGTCAGACTTTTCAAAATGACTTGTGAAATGAATTGAGACTTTGACTTGACCACAATAGAGTTGTGACATGAATTATAAGATCCCACTTATGAGTTATAAAATTGTGATTAGCTTTGGAACTGAGTAGAGATAAATCTGGATTTTTGCAAAACAACCTTAGAACCTAGTGTCCCATTATCCAAAAATCCCTTACCTGTTAGTATTAGTTTGCGAGTACTTAAAGAGTACTCATGGCTTTGTCCCTGGCTATTCCCATGGCCAGACTATGAAGAGGAGTACCTGGAAGATGGAACCCAGGAAGGTTACGACAACTAGGATCATCTCCCATCGTCAGCATTGCCTGTGACCCCGAAGATGGAGCTTCGCCTACGCTACCGTTATTATTACGTATTCCGCTGCTTGAAGTTGTATTAAGAACTGGATCATGAGATCCTTAATTGTGTAAGACCTTATATATGGTTTATAATGGATGATGTACTGTGGTATCCAATTCTGTTATGTCTCGCAAAAATGGTAATCCTGGGATTGCGATGTATGGCATAACAGGCATCCGGGATTAAAAATTCGGGTGTTGACATTTCCCCACAAGACTTGGTTTCACCAAGACAAGATCTTTCAGAAGCCTTCCCTTAGACCAGAATGGGAGCGCTCCAACCTATCCAACCCCTACCACCAACCATCCATTTGGCTAAGTTATTGCAACCTATATGATCCAGGCAGCGCCCATAATGCCAAGTGGCTGCACTTGAAGCTTCTCAACATTTGACATCTCAAATCTCTTTGTTCCTGGGTGGCCATCCACAAGTGAGATATCAAGTTTTCCCCAGTATACTGGACTTGGTGATTCCCAAGTTTTCCCCAGCATACTAGACTTGCATAACCACTCAACACAAACCATTCTTTCCATTCCACCCAGGTGATTCATTCACTTAGTTGTTTTATTAAACAAAACACAAGTCCTTGACTTAGAAATATTCCATAGCATGAAATATAATCCACCCTTGTTTTCTACTAGCTAATCTAAGCATGATAGTAGTAGGAATCTTAACTTAGGAAATTTCTACTAAGGTTTCATCTACTAGGATTTCCCATGGCATAGTTTATACTTAGCAAAATTCCATGCAAGTCCTATTTAGAAATATCACTAATGCATAGTGAAAATAATGGGACAAAAGTATGAAGCATCACTTGCCTTTTTGGTAGAGAATATAAGTTCACTCCTTGTCCTTGCAATATTCACACTCTTCAAATCACTACAATTCAATCAAGCAAGCAATATTTCAATCTACCATTCAAGCAAAACATCACATAAAATAATAGAAATAAAACAATGCATGCAAGCATGCTAAAGATTGTTTTATTTGGAAAAGTGGTTTGTAATGGGTTATAAACATTTGAAAACACCTATTGGTCATTCTATAAAGTGGCAAAACCATTTGCGAAAGATTTTATCTATAAACCACCTTTAAACCAAATCAATATTTTATGTGGTTGAAAATGCTTTTAGTAAAATAATAATCTTTATAGGGTTCACCAAATACATTTTCAAATCATAAAACTTGGTGTTTAGGGTCAGAGAGTTTAAATCAAAACATTTCCCAAAGGTTTTCTCCAAAAAGCATTTTTAACAAATAAACAATATTTTTATTTGAATAGAAATTGTTTTAAATCAAAGATTTATTCTTGTGCTTCACCAAATACATTTTCAAATCCATGAGTTAGTTTCTAAGGTCAGTAGGTTCAAAAAAATCCATTTGCCAAAGGTTTTATCTCAAAAATCATTTTAGAACAAATTTTATATTCTAAACATGCATACACAAGTTTGTGCAAAAACAATCAATTTAACAGAAGCATTTTACTAAACAAAGTGCTTGGTTGGGTAGGATTTGTCCTGCTTATTCCATTGATATAAAGTTTGAAAAATTTGAACGTGTGGTTTGAAAGTTATGCAATTTTCAAAATTGAACAACTCATAGAACAAATTCTTGTTTTAAAACAGACTCTGGGACACACGGCGCTTTCCTACTGGTGCGTACCGTTTCGCGCGGATCAGCAGATACGGGCCGTTAGATCTAATTACATCGCACGGCTCAGAGGCTCTCGTACCCCTTCGCTTAAGTGACTCTATCTAAGCCTCAGGATCAAGATCCAACGATCCCTAGTGCAATGACCTAGAACTGGCGACGCTGGAGTCTGACACGCGGCGGCGGCCTGGAAGTGGCGTCGCTGGCAATGCAGGAAGCGAGAAAGAGAGAGAGGGGGCTCACCAAATTCGCTGTATGTTGCTGATGCTCAACGTGTTCACGGGGAGGCAGGGGGCGCACGAGGACGAAGGTAATTGCTCGCCGGAGTTGTCCTCTGGCTCGGGCTCGCACGGTTGTCGACGGGGACGAGGCTACAAAGCACGCTAGGACAGGAAACAGACGGCATTAGATGCGGACGAGTTCACTGGTCACAGGCGTATCATCGGAAGGACGAGGGGCAGTCAAGAGGTTACCAGGGAAGTCGCCGGAGAGGGAGCAGACGGCGGCGATGTTCTGTTGGAGACGTCGTCGATGTTGCAGAGCACGCACGGGCGAGCTGGCTCTAAGGGGAGGTTCGCCAGGAGGTGGGGAGCAAGTGAGCGTGGTCGAGGGGCAAGGGGTGAGGGTGTATGGCCGGAATCGGAGAAATGGCTCGCCGGAGACAGTGGCGGTGCAACGCGAAATTAGGCAGCCTGGGGGCGCTCTAGGGTGGGGGATTGAGGGGGAAACAGAGAGGAGGGAGAGGCGGTTAAGTAGGCGTGGTCGCGGGGCTGTGTTATTGCGCCATTACCGTGCAATCAATCGAAGAAACCATCGGCAGAACGGCCGGGGAAGGAGAGCATGGTCTACGCGCGGGTGAGAACGACGGTGAGGTGGTAGTGGGGCCTGGTGTCAGCGAGATAGGGAGGGGTGAGATGGGGCCTGCTTGTCAGCGTCTTTGCGGGTTTGATCGTGAGTAGAAGAAAACGGTTCGGGGAAGAAAGTGAGAGTGGCTGTTGGGCTTAGACTGGGTCTTGCCGAGCTGGGCTAGCTAGATTCATTTTTTTTGTACTAAACATTTTTCTTTTTCCATTCTTATTATTCTGTTTTGATTTTGTTTAAACTTTTGAAACCTCTATTTGAATTCAAACTTCTCTCAAACTTTTTGTGTATTCAAATACTGATTATTTATACATTATGAAGTCAATTTTGGAATAAAACCTTTATTCTTTTTAAGGTCTTTTAATTATTTAAACAAGCCCTTGCATTAAAATCAAATAAGATCAAATATATTTTCAATCCTTATTTAATTTCATTTTTCCACAAAACCTTTTCAGTAAGTTTTATACAATTATTAGGGTGTCAAATAATTCACTTTGAACTATTTGGAAATGTTTTTAATATGATTTATTAATCATTTACAATTGGATTTGTCTTTATTCAAAAAGAATTTGGTTTATGCCATTTTATTTTATTTTGGAAAATTCTTTATCCTTATATTTTTATTTGGATTTGGATTATAAATTATTCCATTTGATTATGGATTGGGCCAAGATTTAATTTGGTCTTTAAATATTCTTCATTTAATATTTCTTTCTTTATCTTATAAAAAATCCATATCTTTTTATTCTAAGATCCAAACTTGGTGATTCCAATTTGTAAAATCGTATTTAATATTTGTTTATCCTTTTAAATTCCTTTAGGATTATTTGCTCACCATTTTGTATGGATTTTAGATAAGTGCTTTATTAGCTTTGAAAAATTACTTTTCCTTGTCTTATTAAATTCATAAGATTTTAACCATGGCTCCAAATTAAGTGAAACCAATTTATATGGTCTTATAATATTTCTTTTTGTCATTCATGATCATTTTGAAATGTTTGTTGACCAATTTTTATATGGTTCAAATCCATAAGCTTAGAGATAACTTGGAAATGCTTTTCTTCCATTAGGGTTTTAGGTTTTGGGTTTATTTTCCAAGTGTTTAAATTTCAAGATACATTTATTGAGGAATGCATTTCTCTTGATTTGGATTTTGTTGGATTCAACTTTAATTAAAGTTTGTTCAAGATGGGATTTTAAGTTTCCATTTAGGGACAAAAGTTTCTTTTTACCCTAAATTTCAACAATCGTTTATTTTGTTTATTTATTTTTCACATTACAAGATTTGGAAAAATCTTGGGATGTGACAAGTATATGCTTGACGAAGTATAAGTTGGCAATCTCAAGTCCCTTGAATACGAGGGCCACACCTCATGCTACTCAACTTTAGTCACCTGTAAGTTCTTGTCATTGTAAGTATTTGCATATCATTCAGAACCGCCAATGGGGTACCCCTTGCACATGGTACAGGAGATATTCCATAGCCAAAATGACAAGGCAAGCAGACAATGAGCATCTCAGATATCTTCTTATTTACCATGGGAATATGGTGATTTTTTCTCTCTTTCCTCTTTTCTCAATGTGTCTCTCTTTTTTTATAAGAAGTATGCTTCATAGATGTCACTATGGTGATGCTGCAAGTTTCCACCATGATTAGGCATGGCTTAGGCTAGCGGCCCAGGCATTTCTCTAACACAGGATACAAACTCCATGGACTTACAAGTTCCCTCTTTATTTCACACCGATGACATCCATAAACAAAAGAGCATGATATCAACTGAGTACAAAGTACAAGTGCAATGTTGAAAACGTTCCCCGTGACAACACAGTTCTGCTAATTCCAACGTATAAGTGCAAGCATATACAAAAAAGATGACACAATGGTTCAAGTTTATTAGGGGCAAAGAATATAAAGTATGCCATCAAGTTTGTGAGGACTTTAATCACTAAGTTTTCACATAACGAAATAGTTTTTAATTGGAAGATAGCTGAAAACAAGAATATACTTGGAATGGTGTAACACATCATGCATAGGAGTTTATAGTGGACACTTTGGAAAAACTTGGTTTCTTGGGAGTTGGAAGCATGAGTAGAACTTACTCATTCAAGTGGAGGCTAGCAAAAGACTGGGAGCAACCAACTAAGAGAGCAATAATGGCCATAATCATGCAGTGCAACAAAGCATTACTAATCAAAGCAAAGAGTGGTACTACAAGTCAAGAACTAAATGATCATAGAGGCTAATGGTGACTTGTCATAGTCATAACATGGTGTGAGCATGTGCCAAGTCAACCCAAACAAAGCATTAAAGGAGAATACCACAATACTATGCTTTTGCATGCTAAAACAACGCACAATTTCTTCAAAGCACTCTAAGAAATCCCAATTGTTTGGAACAAGACATGATAAAGCAATAATCACTAAGCATAAGGTCAAAACAACACCTAGCATGTCATTATAAAGTCTAAGTCATAGTCAATGCAAGCTCCTCTTGCACTTTAGGAAAGAAGTTACTACTCCTTTCCAACACCAAGCAACTTATTTGCAAAACAACATAGCGAGAACGGGGGTCCAAACTACTCAAGAAAACTAAACAAACTAAGCAACGCAAACAAAAACTAAGATGCTCCAAAAACAACACAATTGTGCATGAAACAATAAAACGAAGTGTCTAGACAGACCTAAGCTTTTTATTGATGAAGAAGGGGATGCCTTGGGCATCCCCAAGCTTTGACACTTGTACCTCTTGGATATTTCTTGGGGTGACACCATGGTGGCATCCCCAAGATTGATATTTTGTCCATTCTTCATCCCATTGCTTCATTCTCTCTCTACACCTGAAATTTTTCCTTCACACAATCTTCATTAGCAACATTAGTTTATTCAAAAGATATTAGACCTCTGGCAAAGCTTTGAAACAGCAAGGCTTTTTACTAAAAACACAAGATACTATAGTAACTACTTCAAAAAGCTCAATTGACCTAAAGAGAACTCAAAATGGAATCAATAAGAAGCAAATGCAAATAATGGCAGAGATCTGTCAAAACAGACCAGTAGGTAGAAACCGATTTGTTCAAAGACCTTATGTTGCTCAAATCAAAAAGTGTTGAACTAACGAAAGTTATCTAACATACTGGGGGATTTATTCATAAGTGTTTAGATCAATCCGAGTTACAGAGACTCCTCACAATTTTTTTTGGTGGAGGACATAAATCTGTTTCGGGACAACAACTCCCCAAATCTTACTTCCCTCTCATTAGAGGTCATTCTTGGCACAAAAAGAAAACAAAAAGGATAAGGAGAGGTCATTACAGAAGTAATAAGTTCCAAGAATCAAGGAAACTCTTGGGTTATATCCCAACAAGTACTTTTCTTTAATGCCTTTAAGTTAGGCACAAGAAGCAAGAAGAATCAAGTATTTTCAAATGAAGAAGCATTAACATCAAACCTTGCTTTCAAAGGAGGAGCAAAAAGCAACTTCTATTTCCTCATAGGGAAGTGTTCAATACCTTTCTTGAATGGAAAATGATATTTAATGGTGCCTTCTTTCATATCAATCATGGCACCAACTGTTCTAAGAAAAGGTCTTCCCAAAATAATAGGACAAGAAGCATTGTATTCAACATCCAAAACATAGAAATCAATAGGGAGATAAGCATTGTTAACCATAATGAGAACATCATTAATACTCCCCATGAGTTTCTTCTTAGCATTATCATTGAGTGAGACATCCAAATAACAATCTTCCAACGGTGGCAAATCTAGCATTTCATAAATTTTCCTACGCATAATAGAGACATTAGAACTAAGATCACATGAGGCTTTGAGACCAAAGTCATTCACTTGTATATTAATAATGGGTTCCCAACTATCTTCTACTTTCCTAGGAATAGAAGCTTTGTGTTTTAGCTTCTCTTCCTTAATCTTAACAAGAGCATCTGTAATGTGTTTGGTGAAAGCAACATGCATATCACTAGCATCAGGACTTCTAGCAAGATTTTGCAGGAACAGAATCACTTCAGAAATATTGCAACCATCTATATCAAAATCAAACTTAGCATCACTAGTAGTAGGCTCAATAGGCTTAGGCATAGTAGGAGGAGAAACAGGGACTACTTGTGGCTTAGTGGTGATGGTGCACACACTATTGTTTCTATCAATTTCAGATTCCCTTTCCCACCTAGCATGAAGTTGAGCTAACAACCTAACATTTTCATCAATAGTAACTTGTATGGCATGAGGAGAAGCAAAGGTATTTTCCATAGTTTCAGGTTTAGCAGCCATTTTATTGTAAGATCCCTCCTTTATAAAGGAAAAGGATCCCTGTGATTGCAATGCTAGTCCCTGGATCAATGCTAGCATCCACAGTTTAAGATGAAGTACACAGAAACAAAGGTCATTATTACAGTCATTCCAGAGACAACATAGTCTTTACAACTCCATGGCCACAGGCCTAATACAAGAATTTAAATAAGTAAATAAATAAAAGTCTTCATCTTCATGTGCCACAGGCAAACATGTTGAGTGTAGACTCATGACTCCTAATCCTCATCAGAATAACCTGCAACATCACAAGTTACAGCCACAGTGGGTCAATACATTGGAATAGTATTGGCAAGTGATACCTTAGTATAATTATTGGTGGACTATAAACTATATGCAATTTGGCTAAGTGTAGCTTAGGCTTGCTTTGCTCAAAATAGGTTTTGCCTATTAGTTGAAATCACTAAGTTTTTCTTTGTCAAAAACTTTTCCCAAGGAACCACCAATAGACATTGAGGTCCTTCACCCTTGTTCAACCACAAGTTTTACTTAGAAATTGGGATGAGGAGATTCTTGATAGCTTCCATGTCTTGATGCTCAAGTTGTCCCATACCAGGGACATGGCTAAGTACTTAGATTCTTCCATCTGCAGAGGTTGTGCACTTTCCCCACCAGACTTGATTTTCACCAAGACAGGACCTTTCAGAAGCCTTCCCTTAGACCAAATGGACGCGCTCCAACCTATCATCCCACTACCACCAACTGTCCAAATGGCTAAGTTCTAGCAACCTATGTGATCCAGGCAGAGCCCATATTGCCAAGTGGCTGCACTAGAAGCTTCTTAACATTTGGCCTCTAAAATCTCTTTGTTCCTCGGTGGCTTTCCACAAGTGAGATACATAAGGTAAACCATATAAATGGGCCTTGTGTAACCACTCAACATAAACCATTCCTTCCATTCCACCCAGGTGTTTCATTCACTTAGTTGTTTTATTAGGCAAAACACAAGTCCCATGACTTAGAAATATTTTATCATAGCATGTATAATTCACCACCCTTGGTTTCTAATAGCTAGGCTAAGAATGGCATAGATAAGCATATTAACTTAGAAATTTCCTTGCAATTCTACAACTACTAGGATTTCCCAACATGGCATATAAGCAAAGTATAACATGCAAGACTAGCAAAATATTTCTAATGCTTAGTAGAAAACATAGGGATAGAAATATCATGAAGCACAACTTGCCTTGGTAGTTTGTAGAGTAGCTACACTCCTCACAATCACAATCACTATTGGCACCAAAACCTACACATAGAATCATAGCCACAAATCACATACACACATAATACACATAAAAATATATGGATGCATGCAATATGATATGTGATGATTTTCTAAACTCAACAAGACAAGTGCATTGTACTGGTTCACAAACAAGTTCAAAACTTGCCAAACAACATTTATTTAAACACTAAAACATTTCTCAAATAATTTATATACACAAAATAGCCTTACACAAGTTTCTGTAAATAAAACCATTTTAACAGAAACAAAACACTAAACACAATGCATAAATGGAAAGGGCTTGTTCTCCTGATTCCATTGATATAAAATTTGTCAAATTTGGACGTGGGGATCAAAAGTTATAGCTAAAACAATTTCAAACTACTAATAGATTCAAATCCTGTTTTTAAATCTAATCTCTAGCCACGCGTCACGCTCTGATTGGCGCGTACCGGTTCGCTCAGGATTGCGTCTGTGAGCCGTTAGATCTACTTAATCTGCATGGCCCAGATCTACTCGTAACGCTTCGATAAGTGATCTGTTTCTGCGCGCTGGATCTAGATCCAACGGTCCTGGATCAAGCGACCATGGATGGGCGGCGCTGGCGGTGGCTACTGGCGGCGGCGAGCTCTGTCTATGGCAGCGTGGCGCTACAGGTGGCTCTGGGGTCACCAGGGATGCTTACCAGAATCGTGACGATTCACTGATGCTCAACCTGGCGACGGCTTGGCAAGGGGCGCACGGACACGGCTGCACGGGCTCGTCGGAGTTGCTGTCAGCGTCGTGCTCGGGTGGACGACGACGTTGGCGACGCTCCTGGTCACCCTATCATGAGTAAACGGCATTAGGAGATGCGCAAGACTATAGCGAACACGATCATGTGAATCAGAGGCGAAGGGGAACAAGGGGCTCACCGAATTTAATCACCGGAGTTGAGGACGTCGTCGGAACCTTGCTGTGCTTGTCGAAGACGATGACCTGGGGCGGTATAGAAGGAACCAACGGTGTCAGTAGGTGCGCAAGGAAGTGGAGAAGCTGTCTGCAAGAACCAGAGAAGAAGGGGCGCACGGGGCTCACCGGGATTGGTCGCCGGAGTGAGCTCTGTCTGCGGCGGTGCGAGGATGATTGCGGGCAGCCTGGGGGCGCTCTGTGCTCGGAGTCTGGGGGGGAAATGGAGAGGGGCAGAGGGGATTTAAGTAGGCAAGGCAAGGGCGTGATTTACTCCTGCAATCAACGCCAAATTGACGATGCGAATTAAGCCAGGGAACGCACGGCGTGATTTGGGGAAGAACACGTCGCGGGGTCGAGACGACGACGCCGTGTGGGCCGCGGCTGTCAGCGAGAGAAACAGAGGGGGAGTGGGTCATGTCTGTCAGTCACTTAGCAGGTGCGGTGATGAGTGAAGAAAACGTTTCGCGCGGGGGGGGGGGGGGGGGGTTGTTGGGCTTACTTGGGCTAGTTGGGCCAGATTCGACTGAGAGCTTATTTTTTTCCTTTTAACCCTTTTTCTTTTTCTGTTTGATTTTTCTGAGATGATTTTCAACTCTAAATCAAATGAGTTTGAATTCAAATCTTCACCAGGTTTTTATACTACAAACCTTGCACTCAAGTGTGTGTCAAACACTACTGTTTACTCAAAACACTTTGATCAAATGAAAATAAAAAATAAAACCAAGCCTTTATGTGATATATATTATAGGCATAATATTGGTTTTATTTACTCATTTTGTTTTGAAAACTTTGCTCAAGCTTTTGAAGATGCCTAAGTTTGAATTCAAACCTTACTGAACAAAACAAAGTACTCTTCTCATTGGAAGTTAGCACTAAGGCTAGAGCAACTTACATGAAATGATAAGCATATATGCTTCTGTTTTGAAGTGATTTGTTTGAAATGAAAATCATATGATCATGGATGCATGGATGATATGCATGAGTTTGAAACATGATTTTAGGGATGTTACAAATCTAACCCCCTTAAGGTGAATCTCGCCCTCGAGATTCGGATTGGCTAGCAAATAGGTGAGGGTGGTCTTTCCGAAGATTATCTTCTCTTTCCCATGTTGCTTCCTCTTCGGAATGATGGTTCCACTGCACTTTGCAAAACTTGATAGTCTTAGTCCGTGTGACTCTTTCTGCAGTATCAAGAATCTTGATAGGCTTATCCTCATAAGTGAGATCACTTTCCAATTGTACCTCCTCCAAAGGTATAGTATCCTTCAAAGAAGTTTCTTCCATTTCTGGATGGCACTTTTTAAGCTAACTCACATGAAACACATTATGGACAGCTGACAAAGACTCTGGCAATTCAATTTCATAAGCAACTTCTCCTTTACGACTCAGAATCTTTAATGGTCCAACATATCTTGGGGCCAACTTTCCTTTGACTCCGAACCTCTTCACTCCACGAAGTGGTGACACTCTAAGATAAGCTCTATCACCAACTTCGTAGGTGACTTCTCTACGCTTAGGATCTGCGTAGCTTTTCTGTCGGGACTGTGCTATCTTCAATCGGTCCTTAACCAACTTGACCTTCTCTTCGGCTTCTTTGATAAGTTCTGGTCCGAACAAACTTCTTTCTCCCACACCATTCCACAACAATGGGGTGGTACATTTTCTCTCGTAGAGAAACTCAAATGGGCCATCTCAATGCCGACTTGGTAGCTGTTGTTGTAAGAAAATTCTGCGTAAGGCAGACTTTCATCCCAACTGGCTCCGTAGTCTAGGGCACATGCCCTCAACATGTCTTCAAGAATCTGATTAGTCCTTTCTGTTTGTCCATCAGTTTGAGGATGAAAAGCAGTGCTGAATTCCAACCTCGTTCCCAATGACTCATGTAATTGCCTCCAAAAATGAGAAGTGAATTGGGTTCCTCTATCAGACACAATACTCTTGGGTACTCCTTGTAGACATACAATTCTACTCATATAGATCTTGGCTAACTTAGCACTTGTGTAAGTTGTCTTCACGGGTATGAAATGAGCCACTTTAGTTAGGCGATCCACTACAACCCAAATAGAATCATATCCTGACCGGGTCCTTGGAAATCCGGTAATGAAATCCATACCAATCTTGTCCCACTTCCAATCAGGAATACGTAGTGGTTGAAGCAAACCTGCTAGTTTCTGATGTTCCGCTTTTACTCTACTACACACATCACACAAGGAAATATGTTCGACGATGTCCTTCTTGAGATTATTCCACCAAAATCTTTCCTTCATATCCATGTACATTTTGGTGTTACCCGGATGAATGGAATACGGTGAGTTGTGTGCTTCTTGTAAAATCAGTTTCCATAGCTCCGGATCTTGTGGAACACAGATACGTTTCCCATGCCATAAAGTACCTTGTTCGTCTTCATGGAATCCTTTGGCTTTTCCCTTGCCAATCTTTTCCTTAATTTCTTCGATTTCCTTATCAATCTTCTGGGCTTCTTTGATCTTGTCCAACAAAGTGGGTTGAACATCCAAAGACATGAGATATCCTTCAGACACAATCTCCAATCTTAGATCTCTAAATTGGGCACACGGATCATCTGGCAATTCTCCCTTAGTAAGACCATTCACAAAAACCTTACGGCTTAGAGCATCTGCTACAACATTTGCTTTACCGGGGTGGTATTGCAAACTTAAGTCATAGTCCTTGATGAGTTCTAGCCATCTTCTTTGTCTCATGTTAATTTCTTTCTGGGTGAAGATATACTTCAAACTCTTGTGATCTGTGAACACTTCACATCGCTTTCCCAAAAGATAGTGTCTCCATGTTTTGAGTGCATGGACAACAGAGGCTAACTCTAAATCACGAGTAGGATAGTTCACTTCATGAGTTTTGAGTTGTCTTGAGGCATAAGACACAACTTTCCCTTCTTGCATAAGTACTGCACCTAATCCATGATGAGATGCATCACAATACACTTGGAAATCTTTTTCCAAATCTGGCAAACACAAGATGGGTGTTGTCACAAGTCTCTTCTTCAATTCTTGAAAGCTGAGTTCACATCCTTCGGACCAAGCAAATTTCTTGTATTTCTTTAGCAATTATGTCATAGGTTTTGCTACCTTGGAGAAATTCTCAATGAACCTTCTATAGTAACCTGCTAAGCCAAGGAAACTACGAACTTCTTTCACTGACTTGGGAGATTCCCATTCAGTTACGGCTGAGACTTTAGCAGGATCAAATGCTACACCATCTCCTGACACAACGTGTCCAAGAAATCCAACTTCGTTTAGCCACAATTCACACTTGCTGAATTTGGCATACAGTTTATGCTCTCTAAGCTTCTCAAGTATCAAACGCAAATGTCCTTCATGCTCTTCTTTGCTCTTGGAGTAGATTAAAATGTCATCGATGAAAACGACAACAAACTTATCAAGGAATTCCATGAATACCTTGTTCATCATATTCATAAAGTATGCTGGAGCATTGGTCAAACCAAATGGCATCACAGTATACTCATACAATCCATACCTTGTGGTGAATTCTGTTTTAGGTATGTCTTGCTCCCTTATTTTGAGTTGAAAATAACCCGACCGAAGATCAATCTTTGAGAACACACAAGCTCCTTCTAGTTGATCAAACAAGTCGTTGATTCTAGGCAAAGGGTATTTGTTCTTGATAGTCACCTCATTGAGTGAACGGTAATCTATGCATAACCTTTGACTTCTATCTTTCTTTTTCCACAAACAAAACTGGGGCTCCCCAAGATGAAGAACTTGGTTGAATGAATCCTTTCTGCAACTGTTCTCCAAGTTGTTTCTTGAGCTCTTTCAGTTCATCAACTGACATCTTCTAAGGTCTCTTTGCTATTGGTCCAGATCCTGGCAGCAAATCAATAAGAAACTCCACATCTCTATCTGGTGGCATTCCCGGCAATTCTTCCGGAAACACATCCAGATATTCACTCACAATTGGCACACTGTCTATGCTAACCCCCTTAAGAGAATTTAGCTTACTCCCTTTAGATTCAAAGTTAGACTTGAATTTAATCCATTTTCTTTCTGGGGTTGTGAGTGCAACTGTACGATTAGCACAATCTAGAACTCCTTCATACTTAGCCATCCAATCCATTCCCAAAATTACATCCAGTCCTTGGGAATCTAGGATTATCAGACTCACTTGAAACTTATGCTTTCCAAACTCTATCACTAGATCCTGGCATCCAAGACTTACTATCATATCTCCACCTAGAGAACTAACTTTTATTGGACACCCAATGTTTTCAGTTGGAAACCCATTTCTATCAACAAATGCTTTTGATATGAATGAATGCGATGCTCCAGTATCAAAAAGAACAAGTGCTGGAATAGAATTGAGTTTGAACTTACCAGCAACAGCATCTGGCTCCTCATAGATTTCCTCCACATTGATGTGGTTCACTTGTCCCTTTTGAAAAGGGTTAGGCTTGTTGGGTCCTTCAACTTTATTTTCTGGGCATTCATTGGCATAATGCCCCATCTTTTTGCACTTAAAACACTCAACCTGACTGATGTCCCTCTTGGCAGGCTGGCTTCCACTGCCACTTCCACTACCACTGTGGTGGCTTTTATATCCACTCTTGTGGTTCTTGTACTTGTCATTGTCATGACTACGATGATGCTTGTTGTCATGATGACGGTTGTGGTTGTGGTGCTTGTTGAATTTCCCATGCTTGTGAGATCCTGAGCTTCCACTATCATCATAATGGGAACGTTTGTGAGACGATCCCGAGCTGTGCTTGTCGGAGTGCTTTCTCTTCCTACTCTCAGCTTGCTTCATTTTGTTCTCCAAAATAGCAGCCTTATCACAAAGGGACTGATAAGTGGGAACATAGGCCACTGATAGCTGCAGATTCAGTTCATCATTCAGGCCCTCGAGAAATTTCTCTCTTCTCTTAGCATCGGTGTCAACTTCATCCGGTGCATAACGCGCCAGATTGTTGAACTCCTCAATATACTCTGCCACGCTATGGTGGCATTGCTTCAAGTTATGAAACTCCTTCTTTTTCAGACTCATCACTCCGGATGAGATGTGAGCAGTACGAAAACCATCTTCGAAGATAGCCCATGTCACATCCTCAATAGGAGTGGTGATTTGGAAGTTATCCCACCAAGTAGCTGCTGGTCCTTCCAACAAATGTGCTGCAAATCTGACTTTTTCTGCATCAGTACAGCCCACAGTTACCAAGTCCTTGTTCACAGAGCGTAGCCAATCATTGGCCACCATAGGATCAGTTGTTCCTGAGAACTTTGCTGGCCTCAATCTCAAGAACCTGGTAAGCATGTCAAAACCCGGTGGGTTGTTGTTGTTGTAATTGTTGTTATTATTATTGTTGTTGTTGTTTTGGTTATGGATGAACGTGGTCATCATTTGCATCAACTGAGTCTGAGCGGTCATCATTTGCTGCACCTCAGGGGTGATGTTGTTGTTGTTGGGGTTGGGATTGGCACGACGGGGAGGCATCTGTGGTTTGGTAAATAGAGATAAGAATGAGATACCCATAGATGCTATTATGCACAATACATCATGTAAACAATCACCAACATGCATCACAATAATAAAGGTTCAACCACAAAGACAACAAGTCTGTGAAGTAAACACACCAATAGCAAGCCATCCACATGTTGGATGGTCATTGCGACTCAATAAAAGTATGATAAATAAATGATAAATGAGTAGTCAACACTACTCCTCAGCATCAACCTCCTCCTCAACAAAGGTAAGACCTGCATTCTCCATAGTTGTCTTGTATTCCTCGACATTGGTGGTCAAGGTCTCTACTTTGGCTTTGAGATCCCTCTTCTGAGAACGAAGCCTCTCAATCACAGTCTGCTGATGCTCGAGCTCGAAGTCCTTGGCCTCTAGTTCTGCAGTCATGTCCCGAATCCTCTTGTTCCTATCTTGGACTCGCTTCTCTTGACTCTTGAATTTTCTGTCCTGGCTCTCGAACTTGGTATCCATCTCCTTGACTATCTCATCTTGCTCCGCAAAGAGCTTGTCCTTCTCATGAAGCTGCACTTGGAGTTCGTCATTGCTGAGCATGACGTTGGTCCTATCAGTGTCCACGTGCCTAAGAAGAACCTCTAAGTCCTGGAGGTATAGACGAATCGGCTCTGATGTCTCCCTCGAAGTGTCCTCGAAATCGATGGCCTCTCCATCCTCATCACGTCTACCGAAGACGTGGAAGTGAGTACCTATAACCTGTCGAGAGTGTCTCCCTAGTAGACGTCCTATCAGATCCTGCATGACTACCTCGAGGCCTCTCTCCTTGTCATCGTGCATGAGCTTGAAGATGATAGCCTCCGTGGTAGGCTCAGTCTGGCGTCCGGGCTGATTGACCTTGAAACCCCAAAGGTCTTTCCTCTCAAACTTGGTGAGGGGAAGCACCATGATGGTAGGAAGTGGGAGACTGAGCAAACTAGTAAGCTCAATAATACGAGGGACAAAGCGAGTTCCCTGGAACTCCACAACAGTGCTGATAGTAACATTAGGCATCTATTTATAAGATAGAAAAAGTTAGAATCAACACAATTTAAGACAAGTTCACAAGACAAGACATCACTTGCATAACTTTGGAAATCATAACACACAAGTCATGGCATAAATGCAACCATTACAACATCCAAGGTTCGACTTATTTCAAACAACATTTGGAAAATAAGGTGATAAGTGGTGGTCCAACTAACGAAACACGTTACAATCCCAACTCACTAGACATGTTGGCTAACATAATATTTCTAGAAGCAATCAGTCTATCTTGGGCACATGATTCCATCACTAAGTCTATAATGTCTCCTCTTAAGGTTTGGTTGGTAGCTTCCAACTCTTGAGTATGTTTCTTCTCTTCTTTTAGGTCATTCTGGATGTTAAGCATTATGCACTTGACCCTATCACCAAGTTCCTTGATAGTCCTCCAAGCTGCATCCCTTGCTGAATCAAAGAATGTAGTGTGCACCACGGAGTTGGTGAACATGCAGAATCCGGTTTCCTTGTGGTTGTCTTCCTTGTTTTTATACAAGTGAAGTTGCACCCACCAGTACTCAACTCCTTCATCCATCACAGGAAAACCTTTGTACACAGCTGCACCATGTATTTCCATTGCAACCATGAGGTCCTTGAGAGCCTTGGGAAATTCTGTCTCACACTCCAAAGTCATTGTCATGAGTGGCCCTTTCCTTACGGCTTCGTTGATGGAGTTCATCTACAAATAGAGATGAGAAAGAAGATTAGAAAAGTTTACGAGAAGAATAGACAAGTGTGGAAGTTGTTGAAAATTTTTCCTTAGTGGTTTCCAATCCTAGGGTCATAATCCTATAGGCAAGACAGTGCTCTGATACCATCTGTAAGATCCCTCCTTTATAAAGGAAAAGGATCCCTGTGATTGCAATGCTAGTCCCTGGACCAATGCTAGCATCCACAGTTTAAGATGAAGTACACAGAAACAAAGGTCATTATTACAGTCATTCCAGAGACAACATAGTCTTTACAACTCCATGGCCACAGGCCTAATACAAGAGTTTAAATAAGTAAATAAATAAAAGTCTTCATCTTCATGTGCCATAGGCAAACATGTTGAGTGTAGACTCATGACTCCTAATCCTCATCAGAATAACCTGCAACATCACAAGTTACACCCATAGTGGGTCAATACATTGGAATAGTATTGGCAAGTGGTACCTTGGTATAATTATTGGTGGACTATAAACTATATGCAATTTGGCTAAGTGTAGCTTAGGCTTGCTTTGCTCAAAATAGGTTTTGCCTATTAGTTGAAATCACTAAGTTTTTCTTTGTCAAAAACTTTTCCCAAGGAACCACCAATAGACATTGAGGTCCTTCACCCTTGTTAAACCACAAGTTTTACTTAGAAATTGGGATGAGGAGATTCTTGATAGCTTCCATGTCTTGATGCTCAAGTTGTCCCATACCAGGGACATGGCTAAGTACTTAGATTCTTCCATCTGCAGAGGTTGTGCACTTTCCCCACCAGACTTGATTTTCACCAAGACAAGACCTTAAAGAAGCCTTCCCTTAGACCAAATGGACGCGCTCCGACCTATCATCCCACTACCACCAACTGTCCAAATGGCTAAGTTCTAGCAACCTATGTGATCCAGGCAGAGCCCATATTACCAAGTGGCTGCACTAGAAGCTTCTTAACATTTGGCCTCTAAAATCTCTTTGTTCCTGGGTGGCTTTCCACAAGTGAGATACACAAGGTAAACCATAGAAATGGGCCTTGTGTAACCACTCAACATAAACCATTCCTTCCATTCCACCCAGGTGTTTCATTCACTTAGTTGTTTTATTAGGCAAAACACAAGTCCCATGACTTAGAAATATTTTATCATAGCATGTATAATTCACCACCCTTGGTTGGTAATAGCTAGGCTAAGCATGGCATAGATAAGCATCTTAACTTAGAAGTTTCCTAGAAATTCTACAACTACTATGATTTCCCAACATGGAATATAAGCAAAGTATAACATGCAAGACTAGCAAAATATTTCTAATGCTTAGTAGAAAACATAGGGATATAAATATCATGAAGCACCACTTGCCTTGGTAGTTTGGAGAGTAGCTACACTTCGCACAATCACAATCACTATTGGCACCAAAATCTACACATAGAATCATAGCCACAAATCACATACAGACATAATACACATAAAAATATATGGATGCATGCAATATGATATGTGATGATTTTCTAAACTCAACAAGACAAGTGCATTGTACTGGTTCACAAACAAGTTCAAAACTTGCCAAACAACATTTATTTAAACACTAAAACATTTCTCAAATAATTTATATACACAAAATAGCCTTACACAAGTTTCTGTAAATAAAACCATTTTAACAGAAACAAAACACTAAACACAATGCATAAATGGAAAGGGCTTGTTCTCCTGATTCCATTGATATAAAATTTGTCAAATTTGGACGTGGGGATCAAAAGTTATAGCTAAAACAATTTCAAACTACTAATAGATTCAAATCCTGTTTTTAAATCTAATCTCTAGCCACGCGTCATGCTCTGATTGGCGCATACCGGTTCGCTCAGGATCGCGTCTGTGAGCCGTTAGATCTACTTAATCTGCACGGCCCAGATCTACTCGTAACGCTCCGATAAGTGATCTGTTTCTACGCGCTGGATCTAGATCCAACGGTCCTGGATCAAGCGACCATGGATGGGCGGCGCTGGCGGTGGCTACTGGCGGCGGCGAGCTCTATCTACGGCGGCGTGGCGCTACAGGTGGCTCTGGGGTCACCAGGGATGCTTACCAGGATCGTGGCGATGCACTGATGCTCAACCTGGCGACGGCTTGGCAAGGGGCGCACGGACACGGCTGCACGGGCTCATCGGAGTTGCTGTCAGCGTCGGGCTCGGGTGGACGACGATGTTGGCGACGCTCCTGGTCACCCTAGCATGAGTAAACGGCATCAGGATATGCGCAAGACTATGGCAAACACGATCGTGTGAATCATAGGCGAAGGGGAACAAGGGGCTCACCGAATTTAATCACCGGAGTTGAGGACGTCGTCGTAACCTTGCTGTGCTTGTCGAAGACGACGACCTGGGCGGTATAGAAGGAACCAACGGTGTTAGTAGGTGCGCAAGGAAGTGGAGAAGCTGTCTGCAAGAACCAAAGAAGAAGGGGCGCACGGGGCTCACCGGGATTGGTCGCCTGAGTGAGCTCTATCTGCGGTAGTGCGAGGATGATTGCGGGCAGCCTGGGGGCGCTCTGTGCTCGGAGTCTGGGGGGAAATGGAGAGGGGGCAGAGGGGGTTTAAGTAGGAAAGGCTAGGGCGTGATTTACTCCTGCAATCAACGTGAATTGACGACGCGAATTAAGCCAGGAAACGCACGGCGATTTGGGGAAGAACACGTCGTGGGGTGGAGACGATGACGCCGTGTGGGCCGCGACTGTCAGCGAGAGAAACAGAGGGGGAGTGGGTCCTGTCTATCAGTAACTTAGCGGGTGCAGTGATGAGTGAAGAAAACGTTTCGCGCGGAGGGTGGGGGGGTTGCTGGGCTTAGTTGGGCTAGTTGGGCCAGATTCGACTGAGAGCTTATTTTTTCCTTTTAACCCTTTTTCTTTTTCTGTTTGATTTTTCTGAGATGATTTTCAACTCCAAATCAAATGAGTTTGAATTCAAATCTTCACCAGGTTTTTATACTGCAAACCTTGCACTCAAGTGCGTGTCAAACACTACTGTTTACTCAAAACACTTTGATTAAATGAAAATAAAAAATAAAACCAAGCCTTTATGTGATATATATTATAGGCATAATATTGGTTTTATTTACTCATTTTGTTTTGAAAACTTCGCTCAAGCTTTTGAAGATGCCTAAGTTTGAATTCAAACCTTACTGAACAAAACAAAGTACTCTTCTCATTGGAAGTTAGCACTAAGGCTAGAGCAACTTACATGAAATGATAAGCATATATGCTTCTGTTTTGAAGTGATTTGTTTGAAATGAAAATCATATGATCATAGATGCATGGATGATATGCATGAGTTTGAAACATGATTTTAGGGATGTTACATTTATTAACCAAGGAAGTTTGAGCTTCAGACAAAGAGGATATATTTTTCTCAACAGTTAAAAGCTTTTCCTCTATAGTTTATTGAAAGTGGTTTGTTTACTAATGAAGTCTTTGAGCATGAATTCAAGTTCAGAGGGGGCACTTCTAGCATTGTTGTAGGAGTTTCCATAGGAATTGCCATTATTAGGAGGATACGGCCTATAATTGTTATTACCACCAAAATTATTCCTATAGGCATTGTTGTTGAAATTGTTGTTTCTAATGAAGTTCACATCAACTTGCTCTTCTTGAGCAACCAAATAGGCTAAGGGAACACTATTAGGATCTAGAGGAGCTTTCCCATTAACAAGCATAGCCATAATAACATCAATCTTTTCACTCAAAGAGAAAGTTTCCTCAATAGAATTTACCTTCTTACCATGTGGAGCTCTCTCAACATGCCATTCAGAGTAGTTAACCATCATATTATCAAGGAGCCTTGTTGCAGCACCCAAAGTGAGGCCCTTGAAGGTACCTCTAGCAGCTGAATCCAACAGATTTCTTGAGGAGAAGTTCAAACCTGCATAAAAAAGTCTGGATAATCATCCAAGTAGTGAGTCCATAAGTAGGGCAATTCTTAACCAAAGATTTCATTATTTCCCAAGCTGGAGCAACATGTTCACTATCAAGTTGTTTAAATTTCATAATATCACTTCTCATAGATATAATCTTAGCAGGAGGATAGTACTTTCCAATAAAAGCATCTTTGCACTTAGTCCAAGAATCAATACTATTTTTAGGCAAGGATAGCAACCATTCTTTAGCTTTTCCTCTCAAGGAGAAAGGAAAAATCTTGAGCTTAATAATATCTCCATCTACATCCTTATACTTTTGCATCTCACAAAGTTCAACAAAGCTATTAAGATGGGCAGCAGGATCATCAGAACCAGCACCAGAAAATTGCTCTCTCATCACAAGATTCAACAAAGCAAGCTTAATTTCATAAAAGGTAGCATCAGGAGCAGGTGGAGCAATAGGTGTGCTAAGAAAATCATTGTTGTTGGTGCTAGTGAAATCACAAAACTTGGTGTTCTCAGCAGAGTTCATTTTGGCAAAGGTGGGCAAGCCAAAAACAATAGCAACAGCTAGAGCAGGAACTAATTTTTTTGTGTTTTTGAATAAAGAAAGCAAACCAAACTAGACTATTTTTTTTGGTTTTTTGGAAAGAGGCAAACAAAACCAAGCAAAAGAAACAAAGCAAACTAAAAACAAAGTAGAGAGAAAGGAAGTGAAGGACTCCCCTAGTGAAGACGTCCTTAGCCTCCCCGGCAACGGCGCCAGAAAATAGCTTGATGGCGCCCAGAACTTGTCATGGGACGCTTCGTTGGAAACCCCAAGAGCAAGGTATGAAGCAGCACAACACCAAGTTTCCCTCAGTAAGAAACCGAGGTTATCGAACCAGTAGGAGGAAGGAAATGTCACACAGGTGTTGCAAGCAACGCGGAGACCTGCACAACACAAACTCAATACTTTGCCCCAACGAATCAGTGAGGTTGTCAAGCTCACCGGTTTGCTGTAACAAAGGATTAAACGTATGGTGTGGAAGGTAATGGTTTGCAGCAAGTAAACAAGTAACAGTGGAAGATGTATCAATGGTAAAGATTGGACCGGGGTCCATAGTTCACTAGAGGTGCTCTCCTTAGATAAACAACATGGCATGAAGGGTAAACAAATTACAGCAGGGAAATTGACAGGAACTAAGCAAGACATAACAATGCAATTACTAGTCAAAAAGATCCTTTGAGATTCGATTGGGTAATACAACAAGATACATAGACCGCCATCCAACTGTATCTATGACTAGAAGTCCACCTTCAGGTTATCATCCTAACCCCCTCGAGTATTAAGTTGCAAGTAACAGACAACTGCTTTAAGCAAAGTGTGTAAGGTAAACAGTCCACATATTCCATGAACAAGAGACCGTTGTTTTCTCCCTAGTAGCAACAGCACATCTACAACCGAAGAGATTATTGTCACTTCCCTTGGAAACTATAGGCATGAACCCACTATCGAGCATATATACTCCCTCTTGGAGTCACTAGCAACTACTTGTCCAAGATAACTACTAACAACGGAGAGCATGCATGATCACAAACAACACATACATGATAGAATCATAAAGACAAAACCATTAATCAAACTAACATAATAATCTCAATATCCATCAGATCCCTGCAAACACAACATGCATGATTACAAATAGATTAGATCTTGATCATGAACGGAGCTCACAAGATCTATACATGAAAGCACAAAGGAGGAGATACAACCATCTAGCTACTACATGGACCCATAGTCCAAGGTGGAACTACTCATGCATCATACCGGAGAGAAGGCCTCCGGGATGATCTCCCCTCCGGCAGGGTGCCGGGAAGAACTTCAGATCCCCCCGATCTAGGGACGATGGTTGCTGCCACTACAGACAATTTCGTGGAGATTTGATCGGGTGCTTAGGGTTTTTGCATCGGGGGATTCTTATAGGCGAAGGGGAGGCCGTGGCAGTCGCCAGGGGGCCCTGTAAGATCCCTCCTTTATAAAGGAAAAGGATCCCTGTGATTGCAATGCTAGTCCCTGGATCAATGCTAGCATCCACAGTTTAAGATGAAGTACACAGATACAAAGGTCATTATTATAGCCATTCCAGAGATAAAACATAGTCTTTACAACTCCAAGGTCACAGGCCTGATACAAGAGTTTGAATAAGTAAATAAAATAAAAATCTTCATCTTCATGTGCCACAGGCAAACATGTTGAGCGTAGACTCATGACACCTAATCCTCATCAGAGTAACCTGCAACATCACAAGTTACAGCCACAGTGGGTCAATACATTGGAATAGTATTGGCAAGTGATACCTTAGTACAATTTTAGGTGGACTAGACAATATATGCAATTTGGCTAAGTGTAGCTTGGCTTGCTCTGCTCAAAATAGGTTTTGCCTATTAGTTGAAATCACTAAGTTTTTCTTTGTCAAAACTTTTCCCAAGGAGCCACCAATAGACATTGAGGTCCTTCACCCTTGTTCACCCATAAGTTTTTACTTAGAAATTGGGATGAGGAGATTCTTGATAGCTTCCATGTCTTGATGCTCAAGTTGTCCATTACCATGGACTTGGCTAAGTACTTAGATTTTTCCATCTGCAGAGGTTGTGCACTTTCCCCACCAGACTTGGTTTCACCAAGACAGGACCTTTCAGAATCCTTCCCTTAGACCAAATGGACGCGTTCCAACCTATCATCCCACTACCACCAACTGTCCAAATGGCTAAGTTCTAGCAACCTATGTGATCCAGGCAGAGCCCATATTGCCAAGTGGTTGCACTAGAAGCTTCTTGACACATGGCCTCTAAAATCTCTTTGTTCCTGGGTGGCTTACCACAAGTGAGATACACAAGGTAAACCCTATAAATGGGCCTTGTGTAACCACTCAACATAAACCATTCCTTCCCTTCCACCCAGGTATTTCATTAACTTAGTTGTTTTATTAGGCAAAACATAAGTCCAAAGACTTAGAAATATTTTCATCATAGCTTGTATATTTCACGAACCCGTGTTTGCTACTAGCTAGGCTAAGCATGGCATAGATAGTAACTTAATTTAGAAATTCCCTAGCAATTCTACAACTACTAGGATTTCCCATCATGTCATATAAGCAAAAATAATAACATGCAAGACTTAGCAAAATATCTAATGCTTAGTATAAAACATAGGAATGAATATCATGAAGTACCACTTGCCTTGGTAGTTTGGAGAGTAGCTACACTCCTCACAATCACAATCACTAGCACCAAAATCTACACAAAGAATCATAGCCACAATCACATACAATATATATACAATCAAAAATATATGCATGCATGCAAAATGCTAAGTGATGGTTTTTTTAAAAACTCAACCAAGCAAGTGTACAGTACTGATTCCAACACAAGTTAAAAACTTTCCAAACAATATTTACTTAAACCCTAAAACAATTCCTAAACATTTCATATGCTCAAATAAGCCCTACACAAGTTTCTGCAAATAAAACCATTTTACCAGGAGCAAAACATTAAAAACATTGCATATTTAGAAAGAGCTTGCTCTCCTGATTCCAACGGTATAAAATTTGTCAAATTCTAACATGGGGATCAAAAGTTATAGCCAAAACAATTTTGAACATCAATCAGATTCAAATTCTGTTTTTAAACTCTAACAGGTGCCACGCGTCTTAATCTTATTGGCGTGTACCGGTTCGCGTTGGATCACGCTCGGCTACCGTTGGATCTAACTAAACACGCACGGCTCAGATCTAAACTTACCTCTTCGTCACAGATCTAATCTCACACGCTAGATCTAAATCCTATGGCCCCAATCCATTTGACCATAGACAGGCGGCGCTAGCGGCGGCGACTGGCGGCGGCGTCTCTGTCAGAGCTGCTGCCGGTGTTCTAGGTCGCGCGGGAGAGGGAGAAGGGGCTTACCGTGCTTGCCGTGTGCTGCTGATGCTCAAGGTGTGCTTTGTTGGCGAAGGGGCGCGCAGAGGTGGTCGCTGGAGCTCGTCGGAGTCATGCACGGCGTCGGGTGGTTGCAGACAAAGTTGTTGCCGACGCTCTGGGCCTTCCTAGTACCAACCAGAGGCATCAGTAGCTGCGCAAGGACAAGGCGATCCTAGTCGTATGCGAGAGAGGTCAAGGGGCGCTCAGTGCTTACCGCAATCGATCACCGGAGAAGAAGAAAGCGTCAGGCACTTGCGGTCGGCATCGTTGGCGAGCCTCCAGACGGTCCTAGAATTCACCAATAGGATGAGAAGATGCGCATGGATGTTGTGATCATTCTGGCAAACTCAGACAGCAAGGGGCGACAGGGTCTTACCGGAATCGCACGCCGGAGGTCGTCGGAGCTGCGGTGGTACGGGCAAGACTACGGGCAGCCTGGTGGTGTGGAGAGGAAATTGAGTGAGGGGAAATGTTCGTGGTGCAGAGGAGTTTAAGTAGGCAAGGGCTCGATAGGAAACGCCTGCAGAATCAATGGCAATTACGCCGCGGAATCAACGCCAGCAACGGCCAGCGGCGACGTGTTCTTCACGAGATTTGGGGAAGACGACGGTGACGTGGACGGGGCCTAGTTGTCTGCGAGGGAAACAGAGAGGGGGTGGGGTCCTGGCGTCAGTCACTCGATGGGTGCGTCTGCGAGTGAGAGAGGGAGAGAGGGAACCCGGGTGGGCTTAGTGGGCTGCTTTCTCAGTTGGGCTAAAAGTCTGGCGCTGGCCCTTTTCTATTTCCTTTCTCTTTTTCTTTTTCTGATTTGATTTTCTGGAATGATTTTCAAATGATTTCAAAAGCTATTTGAATTCAAATCTTTTCTGGATTTTTGTAGAGTGTAACATTCATATTTCTGGGCATAAAATCATGTGGTCTCTTTGTACTAGCTTGGTCCTTTTGATCAAACAAAATAAGCAGTGCTATAGCACATGATTTGAATAAGTTTTGGAAATGGTTTCTGAATCATAATTGTTTTGTAAAATTTCACCAAACTTCAACAATCAAACACAATAACAAGAGGGCAAGCAAGGCTTGGTTTAAAACAAATAACTCTTCAATTGAGAGTGGCATTAGACTAATAGCTGTTCACATAAAATAATGAGCATCAGATGCTCCTGTTTTGAAATGGTTTTGAAATGAAACCCTAAATGTTCATGGATGCATGGATGATATGCATGAGTTTTGAAACATGATTTTGAGGATGTTACAAATCTAACCCCCTTAAGGTGAATCTCGCCCTCGAGATTCGGATTGGCTAGCAAATAGGTGGGGGTGGTCTTTCCGAAGATCATCTTCTCTTTCCCATGTTGCTTCCTCTTCGGAATGATGGTTCCACTAAACTTTGCAAAACTTGATAGTCTTAGTCCGTGTGACTCTTTCTGCAGTCTCAAGAATCTTGATAGGCTTCTCCTCGTAAGTAAGATCACTTTCAAATTGAACCTCCTCCAAAGGTATAGTATCCTTCAAATAAGTTTCCTCCATTTCTAGATGACATTTCGTAAGCTAACTCACATGAAACACATTATGAACTGCTGACAAAGACTCTGGCAATTCAATTTCATAAGCAACTTCTCCTTTGCGACTCAGAATCTTGAATGGTCCAACATATCTTGGGGCCAACTTTCCTTTGACTTCGAACCTCTTCACTCCACGGAGTGGTGATACTCTAAGATAAGCTCTATCACCAATTTTGTAGGTGACTTCTCTACGCTTAGGATCTGCATAGCTTTTCTGTCGGGACTGTGCTATCTTCAATCTGTCCTTAACCAACTTGACTTTCTCTTCGGCTTCTTTGATAAGTTCTGGTCCGAACAAACTTCTTTCTCCCACACCATTCCATAACAATGGAGTGGTACACTTCCTCCCGTAGAGAAACTCAAACGGTGACATCTCAATGCTGGCTTGATAGCTGTTGTTATAAGAAAACTCTGCGTAAGGCAGACTTTCATCCCAACTGGCTCCGTAGTCTAGGGCACATGCCCTCAACATGTCTTCAAGAATCTGATTAGTCCTTTCGGTTTGTCCATCAGTTTGAGGATGAAAGGCAGTACTGAATTCCAACCTTGTTCCCAATGACTCATGTAGCTGTCTCCAAAAATGGGAAGTGAATTGAGTTCCCCTATCAGACACAATACTCTTGGGCACTCCATGTAGACATACAATTCTACTCATATAGATTTTGGCCAACTTAGCACTTGTGTAGGTTGTCTTCATGGGTATGAAATGAGCCACTTTAGTTAGGCGACCCACTACAAACCAAATTGAATCATATCCTGACCTGGTCCTTGGTAATCCGGTAATGAAATCCATACCAATCTTGTCCCATTTCCAATCAGGAATAGGTAGTGGTTGAAGCAAACCTGCTGGTTTCTGGTGTTCCGCTTTCACTCTACTACACACATCACACAAGGCAATATGTTCGGCGATGTCCTTCTTGAGATTATTCCACCAAAATCTTTCCTTCATGTCCATGTACATTTTGGTGTTACCCGGATGAATGGATTGCGGTGAGTTGTGTGCTTCCTGCAGAATCAGTTTCCGAAGCTCCAGATCTTGTGGAACATATATACGTTTCCCATGCCATAAAGTACCATGTTCGTCTTCATGGAACCCTTTGGCTTTGCCAATCTTTTCTTTAATCTCTTAAATTGACTTATCAATCTTATGGGCTTCTTTGATCTTATCCAACAAAGTGGGTTGAACATCCAAAGACATGAGATGTCCTTCAGGCACAATCTCCAGTCTGAGATCTCTAAATTGGGCACACAAGTCATCTAGCAATTCTCCTTTGGTAAGGCCATTCACAAAAACCTTACGACTTAAAGCATCCGCTACAACATCCGCTACAACATAGCCATCTTCTTTGTCTCATATTAATTTCCTTCTGGGTGAAGATATACTTCAAACTCTTGTGATCCGTGAACACTTCACAACGTTTTCCCAAAAGATAGAGTCTCCATGTTTTTAGTGCATGGACAACAGAGGCTAACTCTAAATCATGGGTAGGATAGTTCACTTCATGAGTTTTGAGTTGTCTCGAGGCATAAGCCACAACTTTACCATCTTGCATAAGTACTGCACCCAAACCCTGATGAGATGCATCACAATATACTTGGAAATCTTTTTCCAAATCTGGCAGACACAAGACTGGTGCTGTCACAAGTCTCTTCTTCAACTCCTGAAAGCTGAGTTCACATCCTTTAGACCAAGAAAACTTCTTGTCTTTCTTTAGCAATTCAGTTATCGGCTTAGCTACTTTGGAGAAATTTTCAATGAACCTTCGGTAGTAACCTGCTAAGCCAAGGAAACTACGAACCTCTTTCACTGACTTGGGAGATTCCCATTCAGTTACAGCTGAAACCTTAGCATGATCAACTGCTACACCATCCTTTGTCATAACATGTCCAAGAAAACCAACTTCATTCAACCAGAATTCACACTTGCTGAATTTGGCATAAAGTTTATGCTCTCTTAACTTCTCAAGTATCAGACGCAAATGTCCTTCATGCTCTTCTTTGCTCTTGGAGTAGACTAAAATTTCATCGATGAAAATGACAACAAACTTGTCAAGGAATTCCATGAACACCTTGTTCATCATATTCATGAAGTATGCTGGAGCATTGGTCAAACCAAATGGCATCACGGTATACTCATACAATCCATACCTTGTAGTGAAAGCCGTTTTAGGTATGTCTTGTTCTCTTATCTTGAGTTGAAAATAGCCTGACCTTAGATCAATCTTTGAGAACACACAAGATCCTTCAAGCTGATCAAACAAGTCATTGATTCTAGGCAAAGGGTATTTGTTCTTAATAGTCACTTCATTGAGTGATCGGTAATCTATGCATAACCTTTGACTTCTATCTTTCTTCTCCACAAACAAGACTGGGGCTCCCCATGATGAAGAACTTGGTTGAATAAATCCTTTCTGCAACTGTTCTCCGAGTTGTTTCTTGAGTTCCTTCAGTTCATCAACTAACATCTTATATGGTCTCTTTGCTATTGGTCCAGACCCTAGTACCAAATCTATAAGAAATTCCACATCTCTATCTGGTGGCATTCCCGGCAATTCTTCCGGAAACACATCCGGATATTCACTCACAATTGGTACGCTGTCTATGCTAACCCCCTTAAGAGAATTAAGCATACTCCTTTTTGCTTCAAAGTTGGTCTTGAATCTGATCCTTTTATTTTCTGGAGTTGTGAGTGAGACAGTATGGTTGGCACAATCTATCACTCCTTTGTACTTAATCATCCAGTCCATTCCCAAAATGACATCCAATCCTTGGGAGTTTAGAATTATCAAGTTAACGGGAAACTTATACTTCCCAAACTCTATGACTAGATCATGATATCCTGAATTCACTATCATTTCTCCGCTAGGAGAACTTACTTTTATAGGACACCCAATAGTTTCTACCGGTAGTTCATTTCTTTCAACAAATGCTCTTGATATGAATGAATGAGATGCACCAGTATCAAAGAGTACAAATCCTGGAACAGAATTGAGTTTGAACTTACCAGTAACAGCATCAGGTTCCTCATAAATTTCCTCCACATTGATGTGGTTAACTTGCCCTTTCTGGAAAGGGTTGGGCTTGTTGGGTCCTTCAACTTTCTTTTCGGGGCACTCATTTGCATAATGCCCCATATTCTTGCACTTGAAGCATTCAACCTGACTAATGTCCTTCTTGACAGGCTGGCTTCCACTTCCACTTCCATTACCACTGTGGTGGCTCTTATATCCACCCTTGTGGTTCTTTTACTTGTCATTGTCATGACTACGGTGATGCTTGTTGTCATGACGGTTGTGGTTGTGGTGCTTTTTGAATTTCCCATGCTTGTGGAATCCTGAGCTTCCACTGTCATCATAGTGGGAACGTTTGTGAGACGATCCCGAGCTGTGCTTGTCGGAGTGCTTTCTCTTTCTACTCTCAACTTGTTTCATTTTGTTCTCCAAAATAGCAGCCTTATCACAAAGGGACTGATAAGTGGGAACATAGGCCACTGATAGCTGCAGATTCAGTTCATCATTCAGGCCTTCAAGGAATTTCTCCCTTCTCTTAGCATCGGTGTCAACTTCATCCGGTGCATAACGCGCCAGATTGTTGAACTCCTCAATATACTCTGCCACGCTGCGGTGCCGTTGCTTCAAGTTATGGAACTCCTTATTTTTCAGAGTCATCACTCCGGATGAGATGTGAGCAGTGCGAAAGCCATCCTCAAAGATTTCCCAAGTCACATACTCTATGGGAGTGGTGATCTGGAAGTTATCCCACCAAGTGGCGGCTGGTCCTTCCAGCAAATGTGCTGCAAATCTGACCTTTTCAGCATCAGTACAACCCACAGTTACCAAGTCCTTCTTCACAGAGCGTAGCCAATCATTGGCCACCATGGGATCAGTTGTTCCTGAGAACTTTGCTGGCCTCAATCTCAAGAACCTGGTGAGCATATCAAAACCCGGTGGGTTGTTGTTGTTGTTGTTGTTGTTGTTATTGTTGTTATTATTATTGTTGTTGTTGTTGTTTTGGTTCTGGATGAACGTCGTCATCATCTGCATCAGCTGAGTTTGAGCGGTCATCATTTGCTGCATTTCTGGAGTGATGTTGTTGTTATTGGGGTTGGGATTTGCACGACGGGGAGGCATCTGTGGTTTGTTCAATAGAGATAAGAATGAGATACCCATAGATGCTTTTATGCACAATACATCACATAACAATCTCAAAGCATGCAACAAAAAGGATAAAGGTTCAACAACAAGATAACAAGTTCGCAAAGTAAAACACACAGATAACAAGCCATCCACATGTCGGATGGTCAAATAACAAGTTCCCAACAACAAATATGATAATAAATGGTAAATGAGTAGTCAAATCTACTCCTCGACATCAACCTCCTCCTCGACAAGTGTAAGACCTGCATTCTCCATTGCGGTCTTATATTCCTCGACAATGGCGGTCAAGGTCTCTATCTTGGCTTTGAGAGCCCTCTTCTAGGAAAGAAGCCTCTCAATCACCGTCTGTTGATGCTCGAGCTCGAAGTCCTTGGCCTCCAGTTCGGCGGTCATGTCTCGAATCCTCTTGTTCCTATCCTGGACTCGCTTCTCTTGACTCTTGAACTTTCTGTCCTGACTCTCGAACTTCGTCTTCATCTCCTTGACTATCTCATCTTGCTCTGCGAAGAGCTTGTCCTTCTCACGAAGCTGCACCTGGAGTTCGTCATTGCTGAGCATGACGTTGGTCCAATCAGTGTCTACATGCCTAAGAAGAACCTCTAAGTCCTGGAGGTATAGATGAATAGGCTCTGCTGTGTCCCTCGAATCGTCCTCGAAGTCGATGGCCTCTCCATCCTCATCACATCTACCGAAGACGTGGAAGTGAGTACCTCTAACCTGTCGAGAGTGTCTCCCAAACAGACGTCCTATCAGATCCTGCATGACTACCTCAAGGCCTCTCTCCTTGTCATCGTGCATGAGCTTGAAGATGATGGCCTCCGTGGTAGGCTCTGTCTGACGTCCGAGCTGATTGACCTTGAAGCCCCAAAGGTCCTTCCTTTCAAACTTGGTGAGGGGAAGCACCATGATGGTAGGAAGAGGGAGATTGAGCAAGGTGGTAAGATCAACAATAAGAGGACCAAAGCGAGTTCCCTGGAACTCCTCAACAGTGCTGATGGTAACATTAGGCATCTATTTATAAGATAGAAAAAGTTAGAACAACACAATCTAAAATGAAACACAAGGCAAAGCATCACATACATATCATTGGACATCAAAACACACAAGTCAAGGCATACATAGATCTATTACAACAATCAAGGTTCAACTTCTTTTTAAAGCAACATTTGGAAAAT
Source organism: Avena sativa (assembly GCA_916181665.1). Classification (NCBI taxonomy): domain Eukaryota; kingdom Viridiplantae; phylum Streptophyta; class Magnoliopsida; order Poales; family Poaceae; genus Avena; species Avena sativa. The sequence continues at coordinate 430,237,529 of OV702293.1, forward strand.
AAGGTGATAAGTGGTGGTCCAACTAACGAAGTACGTTTACAATCCTATCTCACTGGATCTGTTGGCTAACACAATATTTCTAGAAGCAATTAGCCTATCTTGTTCACATGACTCCATCACTAAGTCTATAATGTCTCCTCTTAAAGTTTGGTTGGTAGCCTCCAACTCTTGGGTATGTTTCTTCTCTTCCTTTAGGTCATTTTGGAGGTTGAGCATTCTGCACTTGACTCTATCACTAAGTTCTTTGATAGTCCTCCAAGCTGCATCCCTTGCTGACTCAAAGAATGTGGTGTGCACCACAGTGTTGGTGAACATGCATAATCCTGTTTCCTTGTGGTTGTCTTCCTTGTTTTTGTACAAGTGAAGTTGCACCCACCAGTACTCAACTCCTTCATCCATCATAGGAAAGCCTTTGTACACAGCTGCACCATGTATTTCCATTGACACCATGAGGTCCTTGAGAGCTTTGTGAAATTCTGTCTCACACTCCAAAGTCATGGTCATGAGTGGTCCTTTCCTTACGGCTTCGTTGATGGAATTCATCTACAAATAGAGATAAGAAAGAAGATTAGAAAAGTTTACGAGAAGAATAGACAAGTGTAGAAGTAGTTGAAAATTTTTCCTTAGTGGTTTCCAATCCTAGGGTCATAATCCTATAGGAAACACAGTGCTCTGATACCATCTGTAAGATCCCTCCTTTATAAAGGAAAGGGATCCCTGTGATTGCAATGCTAGTCCCTGGATCAATGCTAGCATCCACAGTTTAAGATGAAGTACATAGATACAAAGGTCATTATTACAGCCATTCCAGAGATAAAACATAGTCTTTACAACTCCAAGGCCACAGGCCTGATACAAGAGTTTGAATAAGTAAATAAAATAAAAGTCTTCATCTTCATGTGCCACAGGCAAACATGTTGAGTGTAGACTCATGACATCTAATCCTCATCAGAGTAACCTGCAACATCACAAGTTACAGCCACAGTGGGTCAATACATTGGATTAGTATTGGCAAGTGATACCTTAGTACAATTTTAGGTGGACTAGATACTATATGCAATTTGGCTAAGTGTAGCTTGGCTTGCTTTGCTCAAAATAGGTTTTGCCTATTAGTTGAAATCGATCACTAAGTTTTTTTTGTCAAAACTTTTCCCAAGGAGTCACCAATAGACATTGAGGTCCTTCACCCTTGTTCACCCATAAGATTTTACTTAGAAATTGGGATGAGGAGATTCTTGATAGCTTCCATGTCTTGATGCTCAAGTTGTCCATTACCATGGACTTGGCTAAGTACTTAGATTTTTCCATCTGCAGAGGTTGTGCACTTTCCCCACCAGACTTGGTTTCACCAAGACAGGACCTTTCAGAAGCCTTCCCTTAGACCAAATGGACGCGTTCTAACCTATCATCCCACTACCACCAACTGTCCAAATGGCTAAGTTCTAGCAACCTATGTGATCCAGGCAGAGCCCATATTGCCAAGTGGCTGCACTAGAAGCTTCTTGACACTTGGCCTCTAAAATCTCTTTGTTCCTGGGTGGCTTACCACAAGTGAGATACACAAGGTAAACCATAGAAATGGGTCTTGTGTAACCACTCAACATAAACCATTCCTTCCCTTCCACCCATGTATTTCATTAACTTAGTTGTTTTATTAGGCAAAACATAAGTCCAAAGACTTAGAAATATTTTCATCATAGCATGTATATTTCACCAACCCTTGTTTGCTACTAGCTAGGCTAAGCATGGAATAGATAGTAACTTAACTTAGAAATTCCCTAGCAATTCTACAACTACTAGGATTTCCCATGATGGCATATAAGCAAAAATAATAACATGCAAGACTTAGCAAAATATCTAATGCTTAGTATAAAACATAGGAATGAATATCATGAAGTACCACTCGCCTTGGTAGTTTGCAGAGTAGCTACACTCCTCGCAATCACAATCACTAGCACCAAAATCTATACAAAGAATCATAGCCACAATCACATACAATATATATACAATCAAAAATATATGCATGCATGAAAAATGCTAAGTGATGATTTTTTTAAAAACTCAACCAAGCAAGTGTACAGTACTGATTCCAACACAAGTTAAAAACTTGCCAAACAATATTTACTTAAACCCTAAAACAATTCCTAAACATTTCATATGCTCAAATAAGCCCTACACAAGTTTCTGCAAATAAAACCATTTTACCAGGAGCAAAACATTAAACACATTGCATATTTAGAAAGAGCTTGCTCTCCTGATTCCAACGGTATAAAATTTGTCAAATTCTAACATGGGGATCAAAAGTTATAGCCAAAACAATTTTGAACATCAATCAGATTCAAATTCTGTTTTTAAACTCTAACAGGTGCCACGCGTCTTAATCTTATTGGCGCGTACCGGTTCGCGTTGGATCACGCTCGGCTACCGTTGGATCTAACTAAACACGCACGGCTCAGATCTAAACTTATCTCTTCGTCACAGATCTAATCTCACACGCTAGATCTAAATCCTACGGCCCCAATCCATTTGACCACAGACAGGCGGCGCTAGCGGCGGCGACTGGCGGCGGCGTCTCTGTCAGAGCTGCTGCCGGCATTCTAGGTCGCACGGGAGAGGGAGAAGGGGCTTACCGTGCTCGCCGTGTGCTGCTGATGCTCAAGGTGTGCTTTGTTGGCGAAGGGGCACGCAGAGGTGGTCGCTGGAGCTCGTCGGAGTCGTGCACGGCGTCGGGTGGTTACAGACGAAGTTGTTGCCGACGCTCTGGGCCTTCCTAGTACCAACCAGAGGCATCAGTAGCTGCGCAAGGACAAGGCGATCCTAGTCGTATGCGAGAGAGGTCAAGGGGCGGTCAGTGCTTACCCCAATCGATCGCCAGAGAAGAAGAAAGCGTCAGGCACTTGCGGTCGTCGTCGTTGGCGAGCCTCCAGACGGTCCTAGCATGCACCAATAGGATGAGAAGATGCGCATGGATGTTGTGATCATTCTGGCAAACTCAGACAGCAAGGGGCGACAGGGTCTTACCGGAATCGCACGCCAGAGGTCGTCGGAGCTGTGGCGGTACGTGCAAGACTACGGGCAGCCTGGTGGCGTGGAGAGGAAATTGAGTGAGCGGAAATGTTCGCGGTTTAGAGGAGTTTAAGTAGGCAAGGGCTCGATAGGAAACGCCTGCAGAATCAATGGCAATTACGCCGCGGAATCAACGCCAGCAACGGCCAGCGGTGACATGTTCTTCGCGAGATTTGGGGAAGACGACGGTGATGTGGACGGGGCCCAGTTGTCTGCGAGGGAAACAGAGAGGGGGTGGGGTCTTGGCGTCAGTCACTCGATGGGTGCGTCTGCGAGTGAGAGGGGGAGAGAGGGAACCTGGGTGGGCTTAGTGGGCTGCTTTCTCAGTTGGGCTAAAAGTCTGGCGCTGGCCCTTTTCTATTTCCTTTCTCTTTTTGTTTTTCTGATTTGATTTTCTGGAATGATTTTCAAATGATTTCAAAAGCTATTTGAATTCAAATCTTTTCTGGATTTTTGTAGAGTGTAACATTCATATTTCTGGGCATAAAATCATGTGGTCTCTTTGTACTAGATTGGTCTTTTGATCAAACAAAATAAGCAGTGCTATAGCACATGATTTGAATAAGTTTTGGAAATGGTTTCTGAATCATAATTGTTTTGTAAAATTTCACCAAACTTCAACAATCAAACACAATAACAAGAGTGCAAGCAAGGCTTGGTTTAAAACAAATAACTCTTCGATTGAGAGTGGCATTAGACTAATAGCTGTTCACATAAAATAATGAGCATCAGATGCTCCTGTTTTGAAATGGTTTTGAAATGAAACCCTAAATGTTCATGGATGCATGGATGATACACATGAGTTTTGAAACATGATTTTGAGGATGTTACAGGCCCACACCCTTCCTAGGTGCGGGGCAGGGCCCACCCGCGCCTAGGGGGGTGCGACTGCCCTGGCACGCCTCTCTGTATCCCCTCTGGACTTATTTTTCCCCATGGAAAGTTATTTAATTTGGCGTTTGTCCCATCCAATTTCGAGAATATTTATTTACTAAATTTTCTGAAACCAAAAACATTAGAAAACAGGCAACTGACACTGTGGCAACTTGTTAATTGGTTAGTACCAGAAAACATGTAAAAAGCACCTCAAAGTGCAGACAAGAAAAGCAAAGTAGATACTAAACAAGCATGGAGCTTCAAAAATTATAGATACGTTTCCGACATATCACCGAGATTGGCTCGCGGATGTTCACGGCAAGCCAAACTATTGCTGAAGCCAGCCATATGATGGAGGTAAATACCTCGGCCTACACTCTATTCTTGCATCATGTAGTATATAACCATTAGTCCCCGAGCCTCCATGGGAGTAAAATATTACTCAGCCAAAATGCTCCCTTGTGTATGTACGCAGTGTAGCCAAGATATAAAACCGAGTTATTTTAACTTAGTCATAATTTCCTTCAGAATCAAATACCCAGCCACCTAGATTCGAATCGAGTTTACTCGGTTCGAATTTTGAATAGCACTTTGAATATCCAACCACCTAGATCCGGGTCAAGTTTTACTTGATTCAGATCTTGAGTAGTACTTCGAATATCCAGCCACCTAGATCCAGTTCAAGTTTTACTTGATTTGTATCTTGAGTAGTACTTTGAATATCCAGCCACCTAGATCCGGGTCAAGTTTTACTTGATTCACATCTTGAGTAGCACTTTGAATATCTAGCCACCTAGATCTGGGCCAAGATTTACTCGATTTGTATCTTGAGTAGCACTTTGAATATCCATTTTGCTCAGTAACTAACATCTGTGGTTTTTCAGATTGCTCCGAACTGGCGTACAACCGAGTTTCAGAGGTTGCTCTTGTCCCATAGGAGCCTCTGCACAAAGTACAAGAAGCCGTTGCCTGTGCTGCAGGAAACTGGTATGTACTTTGTTCCGTTGTTTTCAATGTCTTCTCTGTATTCGCCCAGCCAAGCTATTTTTTACTCATCCTATGGAAGCCAAGATAGATACCCAGAATAAGGTCCTGAGCGAGACGGTCACCAAGATGGAAGGTACCTCGGCATTTTATATCCCATTTTTGCTCTTGTTTGGGTCGCCTCATGATTTTTACCTCGACTTAGCCGAATTAAAAGACTTTGTAGAATCTCACCAAGATTGTGTTTCTATGCATGACTTGATGATCCATTTTATCGAACAAGTAGGAGAATATGCAGCCAAGCTCAAGGAGAAGGATGACGAGATAGCTCAGCTTCAAGCTAAAAACAAAAACCTGAAGAAAACCCAGCAGGCTGAGCTTAAAAAGCTCGACTAGAAGTTTTCTAAAGAGAAAATCCGGCTATATCTTCAGCTATAGAAATACCATGAGCTTATCCAAACGACCGAGGCCACAGATGATTCAATTATGCTTGAACTTGAGAGGATGAACAAGAAACATGCTGGCTAGCTGTGTGACCTTGGCCAGATAACCACTATCATGCATCATAAGTTTCTTTGCTTCTTTTTGTTCTCATCCGACATTGCCTGATCTCTTTTACTAATTTGTCCTTTTACTTATATTCAGATAATTTCCTGGAGTCCAAGGTCCGAAGTGCCAAGGATATGCTGAAGGCTCGGGAACGCTATGGTGAATCCACTGACCTGGCCCGCTCTTATGGTATTTAATATTATTTGGACAGCTTGGCTGCCAGCATGAAGCCCATGAAGTCATTCGGCGTTGATCTAATGGATGCAACCATCCGAGTTTCAACGTCCTCTGTCCGACAGAAGTTAGCCTCACAAGTGTCATAGCATTAGCCGAGAGATTAATGGACTGCGATACACAGCTCAACCTCTGGAGGGAATTCGCCGCCCGAGCAGGTACTGACACGGCTTTGACCTTCGTGCTTTCGTGGTATGAAGGTATCTTCCTGGATACACTTCAGAATCTGCACACCAGATCTTCGTGGCTCTCTGATCCAGAGTATATTAAATGTCGGCAAGCTCGGGTATACCAACTCATCCAATATGCTAATACGCATGCTTGGAATGAAGGGTCGATCTTCCTCGAGGACGAAGCTGATGCCACTATCAAAGAGGAGGCCGAAGAAGAGGCCAACGAGGAATAAGAGAACCCAGAGGAAGAGGCACGAAGCTCGGATGGCCATGAAGAAACTTTGGATCATGACGCTGAAGCCGAGGCTCCTTCAATAGAAGCCGAGGCTCCCCGTGCTGAAGCCGAAGCTCCCTCAATAGAATCCGAGGCTCCCACAGCTTAAGCCGAAGCTTGTACCTCGGAGACCCCTACTTCGAGAACTGTTGCTCCCCCGCCAGTTGTTGGTGACTCGGCCTCTGCTGCTCCTTGGGCACAATAACTTTAAATTTTCATTAAATCCCCGGTATGCAGGGAGCAGGATGTAATATATAATCTAAGTAATTTTTCTACTACAATGCATGTATATATTCGATCCTTTTGGGCGGAGTCCCCGAGTTTCATTTTCTTGTTCGCTCAATTCTATGACTCGACCCATGTCTACCATTTTTGGCGTTTGACTTATGAGTCCGGGGGTCAAAAAACCGAATAACAATACTTAGGAATTTTGAGAATTAGCTCAAAGTTATTCACCATAATAATAAATAAAGTAAATACAGGGGTTAGTAAAAAACAAGAGTCGGCTCGTGTATTTTTCTTTCCTTAGCCGTTTTTCATGTGCCTAGCATTCGCCACCTTTCCTCTTGCTTGCCATGAAGCCTATTTTTTGTACAGCAGCAAGTCTAAGAGTAAGCCTTTGCTCACTACTGACTCGGCCTAAGGGTAAAGCATTCTAAGCCATCCAACTTAAAAAATAAATAATATAATAGGACAATTTTTATTAAGGTAGTCCCCGAGTTATAGCTCAAGTTGCAGAGGTTTCATTAACTAGCTCATTGCCGACATACAATTCGACATATGAGAGTTCGAGATACATATACTTCAGCTAAGTATAAAATGGATGAAGTAAAGCGACATTCCATGGCCTCTTTGATTCTTATCCCGCCCTGTCCGCCTTATTCTTGTCCTATGGCTGAGCATCTATGAGATAATATGCATCGTTGTGCAATTCTTTGCTAATAATGAATGGTCCCTCCCATGGATATGATAGCTTGTGCATGTAGGCCGTGTGTTGCACTAGCCGAAGCACCAGATCCCCTTCTCGAAAAACTCGAGGGTTTACTTTCCAGCTATGATATTGTCGAAGATTTTGTTGATATATGGCGGATCTGGACAATGCCAATTCTCTTACCTCTTCTAGTAGATCAACATCATTTTGTCAGGCTTCTTGCACTTCGTCTTCTGAGTATTGGGTGACTCTAGGCGAATCATGAAGGAAATATGCCCTAGAGGCAATCATAGAGATGATTATATTTCATATGTATCCATGAGTTATTGTAATGTTCCTTGAATATCCATATTAGGCAACTTGTATTGATTCGCAATTATGTGAATGGTTTGTGAAACTCTTTACTTGTATGGTTATTTAAGAGTTGTCCCTAGTCGGAGTTCATGTGAGGACACACGTGAATATTAGACTAGCACATCGATTGGTTGATGACTATGTTTCGCAAGTCATAGACATGGAGATGTCAAACCAATGATGTGGACACATGTTATGAACATGAGGTTGGACTGACCCAACCTGAGACTGGCAATTAGTTGCAGCTCTCTCTCTACACATCGTGTACGTTTTGTCCTTATACATGAGATTGTCGCATGTACTTGAGATGTGGATCGACCTACTTTGGGGCTATCAAACGCTGCACCGTAACTGGGTAGTCATAAAGGTAGCTTTCGGGTTTGTCCTGAAGCATGTTGCAAGGCATGGTCAATCAAGATGGGATTTGCCCCTCTCTACTTGAGAGAGATATCTCTGGGCCCCTCGAGTGATCGGATCCAGAAATGCATGGCCGTGCTACATAAGGTTAAGAGTTAACCTAGTGAAGGGATTCCGAATCACGGTATCGAGAAAGGGAGGTCAGCTTGGAGCTAGACCAAATATCGTGAGGAAAAGGGAAATACATGTACTAAACCTTGTGATAGTTCGTCCGATATGATCTTTGTATGCGTTTAGGAGTTGGCACGTCTTGCTAGAGGCCGCTACCAACTATTGGCAGAATAATTGTATTCGTGTCATGTCTATACGTATATGAACCTATAGGGTCACACACTTAAGGGGCTGGAAGCCTAATGAGGATTGGATCCGAATTAGACTAGGCTTAGGCTGCTAATGGGCTGCTAATGTAGAAGCCCATTAGGAACGCCTATATAAGAGAGGGTGGGGCGAGCTGACCAGGGTTAGACCTGAGATCATTCCACCCATCCGCCACTCCTCACGCTTGTGTCGCGCGCGGACCTAGCAGTCCGGCGTCTGACGCTTCCACCCTGTACGTGTGGATACCTCGGAGGCGCTGCATCTGTAGCGCTTGAACGAGCCGCGCAAGGGGAGCTTCTCGTGGGACGAGGACAAGGAGGAGACGTGGAACGTCTGCACTGCCTCGACGTGCTTCATCAATTCCGCAACTGCGCGTCTAGTGGTAATCCCGTGATCTATGACAACAGTAATCCTGGTATACGCGGTAGAATTGTTTTGATTTGCGCTAGTGTAGCCTACCCGTATCCCTTCAAATCATGCACTATGTCGGCTGGTAATACATCTTCTTCCCCACATACTAGAAAAATGGCGTATAACCTCTTGATCAATTCGGAGTTGATCTTAGACTCCATAGTACTGACGGTAATTCATCAATCCAACACCCCGCTAATATTTGCAGCGGATCAATGAGTCGGGGTTTTATCCCGGATAGTACTAGTCCATTGGATCTTTCCACCTGCCCGTTCGATGCAGGGTGAGCGACTGATGCAACATCAAGTCTTATATGCTTATCCTGGTAGAATCGAGCAATGTCTCCCTCAGCAAAGTCCGTGCCCTTATCAGTTATTATGTTGCGTGGGTAGCCATATCTCAAGATGATATCTTTGATGAATGTTACAGCTATGGTCCCATTGCATTTTCTTATTGGCTTAACCTCAATCCATTTTGTGAATTTATCCACCATGACTAGCATATAGGTCATGCCGCCACAAGTCGGCTTAAATGGACCAACCATATCCAAGCACCAAACAACAAATGGCCAAGTTATAGATATGTTTTTTAATTCGGACGATGGTATATGTATCTTGCTTGAATACCTCTAGCATCCATTGCATTTTTTCACAAGTTCCTCTTCTTCTCTCAAAGCACTTGGCCAGTAAAATCCATGCCGGAAGTCTTTTGCCACTAAGGATCTGGATGAGGCATGGTGCTCGCATTCACGTTGATGGATATCCTAGATAATTTCCTGCCCTTCTGCCGAGTCAATGCATCATTGCAGAACACTAGTAACACTTCTCTTGTATAATTCTTTGTTTATTATGGTATAAGCTTTTTCCCTTCTTTGGATTTGTCTGGCGAGTAATTCATCACTTGGCAAGGTTCCATTCTCCAGAAACTCAAAAATTGGTTTTGCCCATGTTGGTATTGCATGAGTTGGAAAAATTACTTCATTGATTTCCATCACATCCGCGGACATAACCTCAGGAAGATTAAGTTGAACTGTCTCCGGGTTCTGCGAGGTAGTCCCCGGGTTTGCCGAATCAGTCCTCGGGTTACTTTGATCATTCCTGTCATCAATGTCCATTGGGACAGTTTCCGACCCTGGATTGACCGAGACACGAATTGACTCGGATTCTGGTGATGGTACTGTTGATGGTTTCCTTAGGTGCTCAAGAGATATGCCAGGTGGGATAGATTGCCTAGATGAGCCGAGTTTTGATAATGTGTCGGCCACATCGTTCTCTGCCCTAGGTATGTGATAGAATTCACATCCTTCGAAGTACCCACTGATTTTCTGCAGATGAAATCTATATAAAGCCATATTTGCATCAAGTGCATCCCAATGACCCGACACTTGCTGGAGCACTAAATCCGAATCACCAAATCATTGGATCTGACGTATCCCAATATCATTTTCTACTTTTAAGCTATGAACAAGTGCATCATATTCGTCTACATTGTTTGATGCAGCAAAATGTATTTGCAACACATATTTCAATTGATCTTTCTTTGGCGAAGTGAGTACTATCCTGGCACCTAATCCAGTTTTAAGTTTTGATCCGTCAAAGTGCATTGTCCATTAATTAGAGTCAGGCAAAGGTGGCTCATACTGCATTTCAGCCCAATCGACAAAAAATTCGTCCGTAGCCTGAGATTTGATCGCATCTCTCCTATCATATTGTGGGGCGTATGGAGCTAATTCAACTGCCCATTTTGCTATCCGACCACTTGCATCTTTGTTACTCATTATTTAGGATATGGGTGCTTCACATATCACTCTTATGGGATGTTCCTCAAAATAATGCTTGAGATTTTTTTCCAACATATATATGCCATATGCCATTTTCTGATAATGTGGATAATTTTGCTTTGAAGCTGAAAGTACCTCGCTTAGGTAATATACCGTCCTCTGCACCGACTTACCCTCTTCGCCACGCTCCACCACTATCATGGCACTTACAACTCAGTTGGTTGCTGCCACATAAAGTAACATTGGTTCTTTGGATAATGGTGAGGCTAACACAGGTGCAGAGGCAAGCATCTTTTTTAGTTCGTGAAAAGCATTATCAACTTGCGGTGTCCTGATAAATTTATCCACTTTTTCATTAATTGATATAAAGGAAACGCCTTTTCTCCCAGCCAGCTAACAAAGCGGCTTAACAATGCCAAGAAACCAGTGAACTTATTGTAACATCCTAGAATTTAGGAACTAACGAAGGTTAGATTTAGGAATTTGAGATGTTGCATGCATTCATCTGTGAAAATGTGGGTAAATTTTTCGCCAAATAAAAAACCTAAAGTGATCAAAGTTTCTTTCATGCTTTGAGCTTAGGTATAGTATTGAAGGATGATTGTTATAGAATTTGATATGATATTTGTGGATTAGAGTGTTTTGGGAAATGAAATTTGAATTTAAAACTTGAGTGTTTGAATTATAATTCAAAAAGATTTTGAATAATGTTTGAGTATTTGATTCAATTAAGAGTTAACCAATAATAACCCAAACTTTAAATGAAAGAAGATAATCAATTAAATGAATATTCTAAAACTTCATTCAATAATGAGTTACAAAATTGCAACCTAAGTAAATAAGTAACAAACTTTACAATAGTAAATAAATAAAAGAATAATATTTCTTTATTGATAATAATAAAATCTTTATTACAAAAGAATAAAAAAATAAAAAGTACAAAAGAATAAATTAAAGATTACAATAGAATCAGAGAGTATTTACAAGTGAATATTCTATAAAAAACCTAAACTAAGGTCTTGATCTTCAAATCTGGTACCTGCAAAAGAAACCTAAACAAAAGAAAGAAAGTTAAAGTTAAAAGGATATTACTCTCAGACTTGACAGTGAAGTGCACTGATCAAGGTTCATCATTGAGTAATTTAAGGGGCAAGTTTCACCAATATGAAAGATTATATATCTTTCATAAATTTAAGCCATAAGTCAAATAAACATCAAGGAGGGGCAAGTTTCACCAGCCAGGTAAATGGTAACCTAATGAAAGTAACTCTAAAATTTAGAACATATCCACAACCTGTGCAGCAGGCACACAGGCAACACACACACCAAACTGCATGGGTGTGCTGTCAGCACCACAACAACAACACAATCAAACAAAACCATCAACATAGCCATGGGAAACCAATCCCCACACCATTTCTTACACACCAAGCACAACAGCCACCAGCTAAACCCAGCCAAAGCCAAGCTAAATCACATCAATCAAAACCTTGGATCACACCACCAAAATGGTGACATAAGGAGGGGGTGGATCAGGTGGATAGCAAGACCAAGATCAAGCCATCAGGACCAGGAGGTGAAGGGCTAGATCAAGGATAAGCTAGGAGCTGGAAATGCTAGGAGAGCATCAGATCAAGCTACCACAAGATCAACCACAGGAAACCCCACATCAAGTGACAGTGGTGAGTAAATAGACCATCACATGATCTATCTGTCTAAGATTAGACAAGCATACATGATCTGTCTTTTATTCAAATTCTCAGAGAACACCCAAGTGGGGTGAATCCATCACTGAACTTTAAACACTAACAGCAATCAGAAATCTATAAAGATCCAACTTAGATCTCAGGACAACATCATTGATCTAAGCTATTAAGCTATATTTCAATTCAAGAATGAATATAGCCCATAACTAAACCTCTAGGCACATCTCTTCAATTAAAGTAGCACCTTAGGATTTAATCTTATGGATCTATATAAGTTATCAAGCTTACAAGCATATTTCCCCAACTCTGACTCAAGAAACAGTAGCTGGTATCACTACCAGAACCTATCCATGTGAATCAACAAGATAGAGGTCTAAATCCCTAAACCTTAGACCAACATCATTGGTCCTAGGGATGCAAGGAAAGAGTATTCCACTTATCTATAAGGCCAAGCTAATGTTAAATCTTGAATAAGACCAAACCAAGTAATAGAATCTAATCTTGTGTGCCATACAAAGATGGTGTCACAAGAATAGTTCTAAACTAAGCAGGTTAAGCATCCAATCTTCACAGTTACACCATAGCTAACTATAAAAATCATTTTCCTGACATCACAGGAATCATACTCAGGAAAATCATATACATATTTTCACTGTAGGAGATCATTTTGATCTCAATCTATATATGAAATCTTAAGCCAACAATACTAAGACAGTGACTTCATCACATAACACCCACTGTCATTAACCAAGTAATGACAGTGGTGAGTTATTAAACCACTGGATTTCCCAAGTATTGCTTCTAAAGCAACTTTACCATTTAAATCATATAAAAATTAATCCATAGAATCATCTGACAAACCACTAGCATCACCACAGCTAACCATCAGTAGTACTCCACAACAAGTCACCACTTAACTGGTTCAAGGATCATCAACACATGATTCAATTCATCAAATATTTAATCAACAGAGGGATTTGAACCCTAAACAGAACCAATCATCTTAATCAGGACATGACAGTAACCAGGAAGGCCACTGCCAACATCTAGAATGAGAGGGCCTAGCACAGAGAGCATGAGAGGGAGAGGAACCACTCACCGAAGGTCCTCGCTGTAGGGTGGAAGAGGAAGCAGAGGGGCCGATGACCATGGCGGCACGGGGAACACCCCCAAGGGGGCGCTGCAACCGACACAACGCCACGATGGTGACCATAGCCATGCCTGGGGGCGAGGAGCATCTCCACGGCACACGACAGTAGCGGCGGCATAAGATCAACGCCAAACCCAAACCCTCAGATTCGGGGCGGCATTGATCTGGTCACAGGAGGCTCCAGGTCCAAATCCAATTGGAAAGGAAGGTAGAGCAGGGCCGATAACCTCATCCTGCACCACGGCGGCGGCCAGGAAGGTCCATGGCAGCGTGAATCGCCGGTGACAGCATGGCTGACCACCGGGTCGGGGGAGAAGGACAGAGGTGAGCTCGAGGGAGAGAACAGAGAGTGTTGGGCTGGGTTGGGCCAATACCCCTTCGGGGTATTATTTTGTCTCTGCCCTACTGGGCCACAAGGGCCCAATAAACCCAAATAGCCAGCCCAGATCATTTAGAGCCCGTTTTAATAAATCGAAAAGACCAAAATGCCCCTGAAATTAAATAAATTCTAGAAAATAAAATAAAAGTCCAAAAATTATAAATAAAACATTTTTGGATTAACAATAATCCAAACTATCCAAATAAATTAAGAGATAAAATTTTAGAGATATAAATTTTATTAAGAATTTTGTAATATCTATATACCTTCTAGAATTTTACAAAATTCTTGAAAGATGATAAAAATAAATAAAAAATCACTTTCATTATATATTAATATTGTAGTATTTTAGAAAAAATACTAAACAAATATTTAATAACAATTTTTATCTAAATAATAATTCTTAAAGGAATTATTAAATTAATAAAAATTCAAATAAAAGGAAATAAAATAAATAAATACAATATTCTATAAATATTAAAAAACTAATATTTATAAATCCTTAATTAACTAAAAAGGATTTTTCTATAAATTAAATAATGGGGAAAATACATATAAAGTTAAATAATGCATTACATTACTTTTGCATAATCATTTTGCTTCTTTAAATACTGTCCTTGCCGGGCAATAATGATGTTTTCGTAGACATAGAAGCTCAAGGTCCAGTGCAAGCATCAGACTTCACTACCTTGCAATCACAAGGCAAGTTCATCACTTGCTCATATCCTTTGAAGAGTCTTTATCAAAGAATTTGCAAATTGTGTGTTATCATATATACTCCAAAGAAAGAAAGTAATATTTTCACAAATAAAGAAATCATAGATATCATCCTAAGTGATGATATAATGGAGGATTAGAACTTAGGGTTCTATTTGCAACAATGATGATCAATTAGGGACTTAATAACCCCTGACATCAGTGATTCTAGCGTCGTATATTACCCGTTAGCCATGAGATTTGGAATGGGACAGAGAAGCCAGTTGTATCTTCTTCCTCTCACATGAAGCCGGATGTGCAGGTTGTGGCTGTTATCCTTGTAGCGTGCATATTAATTGGTAATTCGTAGAGGATATGCAGCATATGGGTGGGAACCCTCATCGTCCCACGATAGTTCTGGCATCTAACGGTTTGTACAAACCATTGCCGTAATTCAATATGTGGGCATGGTGTACACCAAGGAGGCATACGAGGTCACGAAGGGGGAAGTGATTGGCTTGGACCAACTACTGGGCCCCAGATCATGGAATTGTGGACGGGAAAGTACGCCCGGTTGTGAAACAAGGAGTTGATCTCTCATGGGTAAAGTAACGCACCTCTGAAGTGTGTAAGAATTGTAACTTGTTACTCCCTGTTCTGGGAAGGAGCTACGAACGCGGCAGGAAAGGAACTCCATGAAAGTTCTCGTTAACCTGTGAAGGCTGATGGTCATAGATTTTCATAATAAAATCAATCTTTGAAGAAAGATTTACAAAAACTGCATAGTGCTAAGGATTGATAATCCGAGGTGGTAGTTAGAGCATCAAACTTCCCACCTTGAATATAATGAACTTGTTGGGTAACGCTGTTACTCATCCTTTGATCCCTTGCTTAGACTCTGAGGATCCCAAACACGTGCCAATGTATGCAGCCGAATGTCAAGAAGATGTGTTCTACGAAGAGCCTGACCTGTCAGGAGGTGTGGAAGGAGTGGATTACGAAATCCGCTATGGTGTCGAGGATAACAAATCCAACTAAGAATCCTAGTTAGTAGTAACCAACGGAGCTGAGCAGCATGAACTCTATAGAATAAGCTGCTGAGCTCAACTCCTAGTGGGAGTTGCTACTTCTAAATTCCGCTGAAACACTTTATATTTTGGTTTGTAAGTTGAATTCTTTTGAAGTATTGAACTTTTGGTATTGTAATAATAATAATGTGTGAATGTTTGTAATATGGACCCGCAATGTTTCTATTGTACCACTCTGAGGGATCTGATATTTATGGAACAGTGTCCTGTGGATGTCATGTCAACGACTATAGTGTACTACACATGCAGTGGTATGCTGGGTCACCGCAGTTGGTATCAGAGCAAATTGCTTTGACCTTAGGTTGGAAACCTAGTAAAGGGTATTACCTGTAGGAGAGTGTAGCAACGATAAAGAATTCTCTAAAAGTAATATAACGAGTATTCAAATGAGAATATTCCGTTATATGTCTTAGTGCGATAATTCTTTGTTATGATGCCATATATTATTGGTTACTAATCAAAATTATTTTTCTGATATACAGAGCTATGGCACCAAAGTTTCCAAAACAGACTTTGGTAAGGAAAGAGGAGACTCTTGATGATTATCAAGGATCATTCATAGACTAACTTCGTCAACTTTTAAAGATTTTTAGTTGTCCAACTAGAATACCACCTAATACTATAACTTACCTTGATGGCCGGATGTTATCCAAGTATCGTGTGAGTATCCAACTTCCAGAGGAGCTTGGATTATATCACGATCTACCTATAGGTGAAGGTAGGAGTCACTTAGCAGCATATCATGTTGCTGTTGTGGAGGCAATAGCTAATATCCGGGAGCATAAAGCCAAGGAGTTAGAAGGTAGCACATTTTCTGTGATACCTCATGATTCTATAGACTCGGAGCCTATACCGAATCATCTTACTTTGGTTAAGAAACATCCTAAGTTAGCTTCCAAGTTTATGGATAGATATCGAACACTCGTTGTGTCTTTTTACAGGACACATCAAGTGATTGTCGAAGATAAAAATGATATGTTAGAGGATCTAACTGATCCAGAAAGGAGGAAGCAGTTAGCATTCCAGCTAAAGAAGGAAGCAAGTAGTAGTGCAAAACCTATCTTTAAGGATATACCTGTAGATCCTGAATCTTTTATACCATATCCTTATTCACCAAGACCTGAACCTATACATGATCCTACTATGGATATGAGGTATGCAGTACCACAGGGTTTAGAGGATGGTTCTGACTCAGAACTTCCTATTGAGAATTCTGATGGTTGGAGAAGGGGATCATTTGAAGGATCTCATGAACACCAGATGTCCATAGAAGGTTCTGACAGAAATGTTGGACAATCTAGCTGGATGGGTGCAAGAATTAACCTTAGTAACAGTAGTAGAAACACCATGTCAATAGATAATCAGGATGAAGAAGAAGATCCTGAGGAGAGAGTGTTTGAATCATCAACATCTTCTCAAAACCTAGGGAATATACATTATCCAGTGTTTAACTATCTTGCCGAAAGGAGCACCTGGGGATCAGCAGGATCTGCGTATCCTATTGACAACTCAAGGAATAAAGCTCAAGGGATGCATGCAGGGGATAATGTTGAATATGTTTCTGAAGACTTTTCAGCTGAGCTGGAGGGAGTCAATGCGCTCAGGTTGAGTAATGACTCAAGTCCTGACACTTCAGATACTGACTATGTTCCGTCCGGAAGGCCATTTGTTCCACAAACTGTGTGACGAATGACACGTCATCACGTTTGGACATCAGGCATGTATGATGAGCGTAGTTACTACTAGAGGTAGGCAAATATTTAGAGGTATCAAGTATCATGTATTGTACTCTACGAAATAAGACAGTTAGATAAATAAGGTAGTGTTGTGATTATACCTATATGGTATATGTTGTAATGACTTTGTATTATTATGATATTATGTATAATATGTGAAATGCATATTTGTATTTTCTTTGGATCTTCATTGTGTGAATGTTTCTGTGCATAAAGTCGAGCTCAGAACACATGTGCATGATGTAATTATGAGTATTCGCTTTATGTTGCAGGACTAGAGGGTCATGGATACGGGTGTAGAAACCGAAACTGAACAGCAACGGATGGAACGGGAGGCCAAAGAGAAGGCCAATGAAGATGAAGCAAATCAGGGAGCATTGCCACCACCACCACTACCAATGAGGCCGTTAATGGAACAGAACTTTATGCAGTGCATGCAAATGATGCAAGAGACCCAGAACAAGTTCATGGAGGAGTTGCTGGGACGAGCAAATCAGAGGGCACCTAAAGGTCGAGGAGTGAGTCTATCTGACTTCCAGAATGCAAGGCCGTTACCTTTTGCATCAGCTCCTGAACCAATGGATGCAGAAGATTGACTAGCAGATACAAAAAGAAAGCTAAAAACTATAGGTTGCAATGATGAGGAGAAATTGAGGTATGCAACTCATCTTCTGGCTAGACCTACAACATCATGGTGGGAGAATCAGTTGGCCATGCAACAACCAGGAAGGGAGTTTACCTGGGAGGAGTTCAAGCAGAGATTCCGTGAATATCATGTTCCGGAAAGTGTTATGGAGTTGAAGCAGAGAGAATTTGAGGAGCTTCAGCAGGGATATACTAGTGTGATGAAGTACAGCCGGGAGTTTAATCAACTGTCTCGTTATCCTGAGGAGGATGTTAACACGGAGGAAAAGAGGAAAAGCATTTTCTATGTGGATTAAATCCATTTGTGAGGATGCAGTTGAGGTTGGCTAATAAGCAAACTTATCAGCAGTTGCTAGATGCAGCTATTACTTTCAAAGATGACTACAAAAATGTCCAAGGATAGAAGGAAGAGAGCCAAGAATGAAACCAAGAGAATTCAGGCAAGTAAACCTAAACCCAATCTGGAGTCAAACCCTGGAACGAGACCTATCGAAACAATAACAATAACAATAACAATAACAAGGCTAGTGGTGGAAATCAATCCAGTCTTAGAAGGAATGTTATTTGTAACAATTGTGGAATTCCAGGGCATTTCTAGAGGGAATGCAAAAAGCCTGTAGTGATCTGTTATGGTTGTGGTCAGAAGGGGCATATCAAGCCCGATTGTCCGAGCAAACCACCAGGAGGTTGGCCTACCAAGGGTGAAGGACAAACCAGCGGAGGAAATGGATAGCCCAATAAAGGAGGAAATAATGGCAAGAACAACAATGGCAAGAGGAACAGACCTACCGGGAATCTGAACTGTGCAACCCTCGAGGAGGTGGATAATTTGGAGCATGCAGTGATAGGTACACTCAATATCCTTACCAATCCCGGCAAAGTTCTATTTGATACTGGTGCAACTACTTCATTCATTTTTGAAGAATTCTATGATAAGTTTGGGATTAGAAGGGCAACGTTAGAAAACCCTATGACCGTAGTTACGGCAGGGGGGAATGTGATTGTACGCCACATTAAACAAGATCAGGTTATCTCGATCTGTGGTTGTACATACTTTGCAGACTTTTATGTGATTCCTTTGAAGGGAATTGCAGTAGTGCTGGGTATGGACTGGATGATGGAACATGGAGCTCAGATAAATTGTGAGGAGAAAACTGTCTCAAACAAAACTCCAAGTGGAGCAAGGATAGTTTACCAAGCATATAAGCATAGTCATATTATGGTGGATCTGCAGTTGAACTCGATGAAAGAAGTCAAATTGGAAGATATTCCTATAGTAAATGAATTTCAAGATGTTTTTCCAGCAGAGCTACCAGGAATGCCACCAGATCGGGAGATAGAGTTCACTATTGATCTAATTTATGGTACAACACCAATAGCTCAAGCACCATATAATATGGGACCCAAAGAGTTAAAAGAACTCAAGGAGCAAATTGATGAGTTAGCCAGAAAAGGATTTATTCAGGAAAGTGTATCTCCATGGGGAACACCAGTAATCTTTGTGGATAAGAGAGATGGTGGAAGAAGGATGTGTGGAGATTATAGAAATCTAAACAACGTTACTATCAAGAATAAGTATCCTTTACCAAGAATTCAAGATTTGTTTGATCAAGTGAAAGGAGCTGGAGTATTTCAAAGATCTACTTAAGATCCGGATACCATCAAATAAAAATCAAACCGGAAGATGTTCCAAAGACAGCATTTGTCTCAAGATATGGACACCATGAGTATCTGGTAGTACCATTTGGTTTGACCAATGCACCAGCAATATTCATAAATCTGATGAACAAAATCTTCATGCCATATCTGGATAAGTTCGTCATAGTCTTTATTGATGATATTCTGATATATTCAAAGGATAAGGAAGAGCATGCTAATCATTTGAGAATAGCATTGCAGACACTAAGGGAACATAAACTTTATGCTAAGTTTAGTAAGTGTGAATTTTGGCTAGATGAGGTAGAATTCCTCTGCCATGTGATCAGTAAAGATGGAATTGCTGCAAATCCATCTAAAGTTCAGTCAGTACTAGAGTGGACTGCACCAACCAATGTGAAGCAAATTCGAGGTTTCTTAGGAATGGCTGGTTATTACCGGAGATTCATTGAAGGTTTCTCCAAAATAGTTGGACCAATGACCAAATTGTTAAGAAAGAATACACCATTCAATTAGGATGAGAAGTGTGAAGCAAGTTTTCAGGAGTTGAAGACTAGGTTAACCACAGCTCCAATCTTAGCAGTTCCTGAAACAGGGAAGGACTTTATAGTATACTGTGATGCATCTAAGGAAGGTTTGTGTTGTGTGTTAATGCAAGATCGAAAGGTGATTTCTTATGGTTCAAGACAACTGAAACCACATGAAGTCAATTATCCAACTCATGATTTAGAGTTAGCAGCAGTAGTCTTTGTGCTAAAAGGATGGAGGCATTTTCTTTATGGAGCCAGATGTGAGTTATACACTGACCATAAAAGTCTCAAATATTTCTTCACCCAAAAGGAATTGAATATGAGACAGAAGCTTTGGTTGGAACTAATCAAAGATTATGATTTAACAATCAACTATACTCCAGAGAAAGCAAAAGTTGTAGCTGATGCTTTAAGCAGGAAGAGTGCAGGCATTCAGCCTAGCAACCGGGATTTACCAAAAGAGTTACAAATGGACTTGGAAAGATTAGAGCTTCAATTCATTAGAATAGAGGTTCTTCGAGGATTAGCTACTATGCAGGTAGTTGAAGAGCAAGACAGTGATCTTAAGCACGAGATTTTTAGACATCAAGCATAAGATCCTTTTATTGTGGAGGAAATTCGGAGGATATCTCAAGGACAAAAATCAGTTTTTCGCCTTGGAGATTATGAGTCTTTATGGTTCCAAGACCATCTTTGTGTTCCAGATGTGACTGAAATTTGTGATGTCATACTCAGAGAAGCACATGAAACACCATATTCTATACATCCGGGAAGTACTAAGATGTATATGGACTTGAAAGAACTATTCTGGTGGAATAATATGAAAAGGGATATTGCTAAATATGTATCAGAATGCCATACTTTCCAAAGGGTGAAGGCTGAACATCAAAGTCTAGCAGGACCATTACAACCTTTGGAAATTCCCGAAAGGAAGTGGGAGGAAATAGGTATGGACTTCATCACAGGATTGCCCATGACACCTAAACGGAAGGATATGATATGGGTTATTGTGGACAGACTCACTAAAAGTGCAAATTTTATGTAAGACCCCTCCTTTATAAAGGAAAAGGATCCCTGTGATTGCAATGCTAGTCCCTGGATCAATGCTAGCATCCACAGTTTAAGATGAAGTACACAGAAACAAAGGTCATTATTACAGTCATTCCAGAGACAACATAGTCTTTACAACTCCATGGCCACAGGCCTAATACAAGAATTTAAATAAGTAAATAAGTAAAAGTCTTCATCTTCATGTGCCACAGGCAAACATGTTGAGTGTAGACTCATGACTCCTAATCCTCATCAGAATAACCTGCAACATCACAAGTTACAGCCACAGTGGGTCAATACATTGGAATAGTATTGGCAAGTGATACCTTAGTATAATATTGGTGGACTAGATACTATATGCAATTTGGCTAAGTGTAGCTTAGGCTTGCTTTGCTCAAAATAAGTTTTGCCTATTAGTTGAAATCACTAAGTTTTTCTTTGTCAAAACTTTTCCCCAAGGAACCATGTAAGATCCCTCCTTTGTAAAGGAAAAGGATCCCTGTGATTGCAATGCTAGTCCCTGGATCATTGCTAGCATCCACAGTTTAAGATGAAGTACACAGATACAAAGGTCATTTATTACATCCATTCCAGAGATAAACATAGTCTTTACAACTCAAAGATCACAGGCCAATTACAAGAGTTTGAATAAGCAAATAAATATAAGTCTTCATCTTCATGTGCCACAGGCAAACATGTTGAGTGTAGACTCATGACACCTAATCTTCATCAGAGTAACCTGCAACATCACAAGTTACAGCCACAGTGGGTCAATACTTTGGAATAGTATTGGCAAGTGATACCTTAGTATATTTTAAGTGGACTAGATACTATATGCAAATTTGGCTAAGTGTAGCTTGGCTTGCTTTGCTCAAAATAGATTTTTCCTATTAGTTGAAATCGCTAAGTTTTTCTTTGTCAAAACTTTTCCCAAGGAACCATCAATAGACATTGAGGTCCTTCACCCTTGTTTACCCACAAGTTTTTACTTAGAAGTTGGAATCATGAGATTCTTGATAGCTTCCATGTCTTGATGCTCAAGTTGTCCATTGCCATGGACTTGGCTAAGTACTTAGATTTTCCATCTGTAGAGGTTGTGCACTTTCCCCACCAGACTTGGTTTCACCAAGACAGGACCTTTCAGAAGCCTTCCCTTAGTCAAATGGACGCGTTCCAACCTATCATCCCACTACCACCAACTGTCCAAATGACTAAGTTCTAGCAACCTATGTGATCCAGGCAGAGCCCATATTGCCAAGTGGCTGCACTAGAAGCTTCTCAACACTTGGCCTCTAAAATCCCTTTGTTCCTTGGTGGCTTTCCACAAGTGAGATACACAAGGTAAACCATAGCCATGGGCCTTGTGTAACCACTCAACCAAAATCCACCAATCAAGTCCCATTCCACCCAGGTGATTCATTGACTTAGTTGTTTTATTTAAGAAAAACATAAGTCCAAAGACTTAGAAATATTTTAATCATAACATGTATAATTTTACCAACCCTTGTTTGCTACTAGCTAGGCTAAGCATGGCATAGATAGTAACCTAACTTAGAAATTTCCTAGCAATTCTACAACTACTGAGGATTTCCCAACATGGCATTTGGCAAAAATAGTAACATGCAAGACTTAGCAAAATATTTCTAATGCTTGTATGAAAATATAGGGATTGTAATATTCATGAAGTACCACTTTCCTTGGTAGTTGGGAGAGTATCACTCTTCACAATCACAATCACTAGCACCAAAATCTACACATAGAATATAGCCACAATCACATACAAGATATATTCAACCAAAAATATATATGCATGCATGCAAGATGCTAAGTGATGATTTTTAAAACTCAACCAAGCAAGTGCATAGTACTGAATCATAATCAAGTCAAAAACTTGCTAAACCAAGTTTATTTGACACTAAAACAATTTTCTAAACAATTCATATAATCAAAATAGTCCTAAACAAGTTTCTGCAAAATAAACCATGTTAACAGAAGCTAAACTTTAAACACATTGCATAATCTGAAAGGTCTTACTCTCCTGATTCCAACGGTATAAAATTTGTCAAGTTCTAACGTGTGGATCAAAAGTTATAGCTATTTCAAAATTGGATACAAATCAGATTTCAAATTCTGTTTTAAACTCAACCCTAGCCACGCGTCTGTTTTCTATTGGCCCGTACCGGTTCACTCTGGATCACCCTTCCGTGCCGTCCGATCAAGTCATATCCTACGCGCCAGATTGAAAGAAAACGTTTTGCTCAGATCTAATCTAATCCGCAAGATCTACATCCAACAGTTGCCACTGCTTTGACAAAAGACTAGCGGCGCTAGCGACGGCGACTGGCGGCGGCGTGTCTATCAGAGGCGGTGCCGGCGTTCTAGGTCGCCCGGGGAGGGGAGAGGGTGCTTACCAGAACCGCCGTGACGTGGTGAAGCTCAACGTGCCTCGGGTTGGCGAAGGGGCGCTCGGAGTCGTCGCGGATTGCTCGTCGGAGTTCGCGAACGCGTCAGGTACGGCTGCTGGTCGACGTTGGCGAGGTTCTGGGTCGCGCTAAGGCAATAGGAAGGCACCGTTAGATGCGCAAGATGCTAAGGATCCTAGGCGTATCAGATAGAGGGCAAGGGCGGCTGGTACTTACGGGGAGAGGTCGCCGGAGTTCAAGCAGAGAGCAGCGGCGTTCAGTCGATGTCGTTGCCGAGGCTACAGACCATGTGAGAACAAACAGGGTGTGTCAGTAGATGCGCAAGGATCTGTAGAGCTTGATAGCATGAATCAGGGGCAAAGGGGAACACGGTGCTCACCGGAATTCGTCGACGAGGTCGTCGGAACAGCGGCAGTGTCTGGTGAGTTGCGGGCAGCCTGGTGGCGTGGAGAGGGAATTGGTTGAGGGGAAATGGCCGCGAGAGGGAGGGGCTTAAGTAGGCAGAGGCTCGACAGGAAACACTCAGTGATTCAATGCCAATTATGAAGGGTTTCGCAACATAGTAAATCAAAATTTTCTACGGAAGCGAACAGAGGGAAAGCCAAGATCTAATCTAGGAGATGCAAACAACGAGAGAGATTGGATTAGATCTTCATACCCTTGAAGATTCGCACAGCGGAACGTTCGTCGGAACGTGGGTGATGTAGTAGTACTCGCTTCTCCTCCTCGCGATCCGATCCGATCTAGCACCACAAGTGGCGGTGCCTCCGTGAGATGCACACGTGCAGCACCTCGATGTCTCCTCCTTCCTCGGACCAGCAAGTAGGGTGGAGAGATAGATTGGATCTACAGCACGACGGCGTGGTGTATATGGTGGAGAATTTCTGCCGCAGGGCTTCGCCTACAAACAGTCGGGAGGGAGAGAGGAAGGGCAGCAGGGCAACTGGGTTTGGAGGAAGGTGTAAGGGGGTGTGAGAGGGGGCGCACCAGCCCTCTATATATAGAGGGGGGGTGCGGCCAGCCCTAGCCTCTCCTCCAAGCCTATCTCTAGTTTAAACAATTTAAACTCTCCCTTATCTAGAAATCCTATCTTATCTTATCTCTAGTTTAAACGATTTAAACTCTCTAGGATCGGCTGGGCCCTATGGGGCCTTGTGCCCCTGGCCCAATGTGGTCAGGACACTCCCTCATAGGCCCATGCCCCCTCCCGGAAGGTGGGACCACGTTGGCCCCCTTCCGGAAGGTTCTAGAAGCTTCCGGTACAATACCGATTAACCCGGAACAATTCCGAACTCCAAAAACTACACTGCCTTATATGAATCTTATTCTCCGGACCATTCCGGAACCTCTCGTGATATCCCGGATCCCATCCGAGACTCCGAACAAAAATTCATAAACCAATTATCCAATCTATCCTAGCGTCGAGACACGTTAAGTGTGTGACCCTGCGGGTTCGAGAATATGCAGACATGATCTTCTATCAATAATCAACAGCGGGGTCTGGGCACCCATATTGACTCCCACACATTCATCGATGATCATATCGGATGAACCACGATGCCAGGATTCAATCAATCCCATATATATATTCCCTTCGTCTCGCGATATTTTACTTGCCCGAGATTCGATCGTCGGTATTGTCATACCTAGTTCAATCTCGTTCACAGCAAGTACTTTACTCGTTCCGTAATCCAATATCACTTTGTGATTAACTCCTTAACCACATGCTTGCAAGCGGTGTTGATATCGATTACCGAGTGGGCCCGAAGTATATCTCTCTGACTTGGGAGGGACAAATTCCATCTCGATACATACAACCCAACAGA
Source organism: Avena sativa (assembly GCA_916181665.1). Lineage (NCBI taxonomy): Eukaryota > Viridiplantae > Streptophyta > Magnoliopsida > Poales > Poaceae > Avena > Avena sativa. The sequence continues at coordinate 430,262,781 of OV702293.1, forward strand.
TACTTTCCGATCACCTGAGAGACACCTTTATGATCACCCTCTCATAGGATGACGTTTGATGACCTCAAAGCTTTCTTCCGGTACCAGGGAGTTGCATTATCTCATGGTCTAAGGAATACAATATTTGACATAGGAAAAGCTTCGCAAAGATGAACACGATGAAACGATCTAATTGCTTTGCTTAGTTTGGGTCTGTCCATCACATCATTCTCCCAATGATATGATCTCATTATCAATTGACAACTCATGTCTATGGTTAGGAAACCTTAACCATCATTGATCAATGAGCTAGTCCATAGAGGCGTACTAGGGACACGGTGTTGTTCACAAACCACACAAGTATTAATGTTTCCGCTTAATACAATTCTAGCATGGAATATAAACTTTATCATGAACAAGAATTATAATAATAACATCTTTATTATTGCCTCTAGGGCATAATTCCAACAGTCTCCCACTTGCACTAGAGTCAATAATCTAGTTTACATTTGGCAACAATCTCACATCCATGGCACTGAGGTGCTGATCATGTTTTACACGTGAAAGAGGTTTAGTCAATGGATCTGCGACATTCAGATCTGTATGTACTTTGCTGATCTTCAGATCTCCATCTGCTATATAATCTCAGATTATATGAAACTTGCGGTTGATATGCTTGGTCTTTGGATGATATCTTGGTTCCTTAGCGAGTGCTATGGCGCCAGTGTTGTCACACAATATCTCCAGTGGGTCCAATGCACTTGGAACCACGCCAAGCTCAGTGATGAAGTTTCTGATCCAAACTCCTTCACTTGACGCTTCTGCAGCAGCCATGTATTCCGCTTCTACTGTAGATCCCGCGACCACGCTTTGCTTGCAGCTTCTCCAGCTCACAGCTCCTCCATTCAAAATATACACGTATCCTGTCTGAGATTTAGCATCATCCTTGTCGGTGTCAAAACTAGCATCGACGTAACCTTTTACGACGAGCTGTACATCATCCCCATAGACTAAGAACATTTCTTTAGTCCTATTTAGGTACCTTAGGATGTTCTTCACGGCTGTCCAGTGTTCCACTCCTGGATCACTTTGATATCTGCTCGTCAAACTAAGAGCATTGGACACATCCGGTCTAGTACACAGCATGGCATACATGATGGAACCTATGGCCGAGGCATAAGGCACTTTGCTCATAGCTTCCCTATCATTTACCGTAGCTGGACACTGATCCTTGCTCAATATCTTACCTGACAACATAGGCACTGAACCTTTCAATGCCTTATCCATTCTGAACCTTTTCAGAACTTTGTCTAGGTATGTACTCTGGCTTAAAGCTATCAGGCGTCTTTGTCTATCTCTATAGATTTTGATGCCCAATATATAAGCAGCTTCACCTAGGTCTTTCATTGAAAAACACTTGTTCAAATAACTCTTCACATCGTTAAGCATGTTGATGTCATTTCCGATAATCAATATGTCATCCACATATAGTACCAGAAACGTCACTGAGCTCCCACTCACTTTCTTGTAGATGCAAGCTTCGTAGCAATTTGGAACAAATCCAAAGCTCTTAATCACTTGATCAAAACGAAGGTTCCAACTCCGAGATGCTTGCTTCAGTCCATAAATGGAACGCTAAAGTTTGCATACTTTATCAGCATCCTTAGGATCGACAAAACCTTCGGGTTGCATCATATACAACTCTTCATCAATGTTGCCATTGAGGAAAGCAGTCTTGACATCCATTTGCCATATTTCATAACCATGAAACGCAGCAATTGCTAATAAAATCCGAATGGACTTAAACATCGCTACGGGAGAGAAAGTCTCATCGTAGTCAACACCTTGAACTTGTCGAAAACCTTTCGCAACAAGCCGTGCTTTATAGACGGTAACATTACCATCCGCGTCCGTTTTCTTCTTGAAGATCCATTTGCACTCAACGGCCTTTCGGTCGCTAGGAGGGTCCACCAAAGTCCATACTTGGTTTTCGCTCATGGATCCCAATTCGGATTTCATGGCTTCTAGCCATTTCTCAGAGTCTGGGCTCATCATCGCTTCCTCATAGTTCGTAGGTTCACTGTCTTCTACTAACAAGACAGTCAAGACAGGGTTGCCGTACCACTCAGGAGGGGCACGCGACCTTGTCGACCTGCGACGTTTAGTAGCAGCATCGTCTGAAGCTTCATGATCCTTGTCATTAGCTTCCTCTATTGTTGATGCAGGCGGCACTGGAACAATTTCAGGTGCTGCGCTACTCTCCAATTCAAGAGAAGGTTCAATAACCTCGTCTAGCTCTACTTTCCTCCCACTCACTTCTTTCGAGAGAAACTCCTTCTCAAGAAAGGAATCGTTCTTTGCGACAAACACTTTGCCTTCGGTTCTGTGATAGAAGGTATACCCAATAGTTTCCTTAGGGTATCCTATGAAGACGCATTTCTCCGCTTTGGGTTCGAGCTTGTCCGGCATCAACTTCTTGACGTAAGCTTCGCATCCCCAAACTTTAAGAAACGACAACTTAGGTTTAGCACCAAACCACAGTTCATACGGTGTCGTCTCAACGGATTTAGATGGAGCCCTATTTAAAGTGAATGCAGCAGTTTCTAATGCATAACCCCAAAATGATAACGGCAAATCAGTAAGAGACATCATCGATCGGACCATATCTAATAGGGTTCGATTCCGGCGTTCAGGCACACCATTGCGCTGTGGTGTTCCGGGTGGCGTGAGTTGTGAAACGATTCCACTTGCTTTGAGATGCGTGAGAAAATCATAACTTAAATATTCGCCCCCACGATCGGATCGTAGAAACTTAATCTTTCTGTTACGATGGTTCTCCACTTCATTCTGAAATTCTTTGAACTTTTCAAACGTTTCAGATTTATGTTTCATTAAATAGATATACTCATATCTACTTAAGTCATCGGTAAAAGTGAGAAAGTAGCGATATCCACTGCGCGTCGAAACACTCATCGGTCCGCATACATCGGTATGTATGATTTCCAACAAGTCCGTTGCTCGCTCCATCATACCGGAGAACGGGGTTTTGATCATCTTGCCCATGAGGCATGGTTCGCATGTGTCAAATGATTCAAAATCAAGAGACTCCAAAAGTCCATCAGAATGGAGTTTCTTCATGCGCTTTACACCAATATGACCTAGACGACAGTGCCACAAATAAGTAGTATTATCACTGTCTACTTTGCATCTCTTAGCCTCAATGTTATGGATGTGTGTTTCATCCCTTTCGAGATTTAGAAGAAATAAACCACTCACAAGAGGTGCATGACCATAAAAGATGTTACTCATATAAATAGAACAACCATTATTCTCCGATTTAAATGAATAACCGTCTTGCAATAAACACGATCCAGAAATAATGTTCATGCTCAACGCAGGCACATAATAACATTTATTAAGGTTTAAAACTAATCCCGAAGGTAAAACTAAGGAGAGCGTGCCGACGGCCATCACATCAACTCTTGATCCGTTGCCAACGCGCATTGTCACCTCATCCCTCGCAAGCCGTCGTCTATTCCGTAGCTCCTGTTTCGAGTTACAAATATTAGCAACTGAACCAGTATCAAATACCCAGGCACTACAACGAGGGCTAGTAAGGAAAACATCAATAACATGTATATCAAATATACCTTTGATGGTGCCAGCCTTCTTGTCCGCTAAGTACTTCGGACAGTTGCGCTTCCAGTGACCCTTGTCCTTGCAATAGAAGCACTCAGTGTCCAGCTTGGGACCAGACTTGAGCTTCTTCTCAGCAGGGGCAACGCGCTTGCCGCCGCCTTTCTTGAAGGGCTTCTTTGCACCTTTACCTTTCTTGAAGGAGGGCTTGTTGACCATCAACACATGATTATCCTTCTTGATGTCCACCTCCGCAGCCTTCAGCTTTGCGAAGAGCTCGGTGATCGTATCAGTGGAACCAATCTGATTATGAGTCACTACAAAACTTTTGTAGCTGGGAGGGAGTGATTGCAGAACCCTGTCAATCTTGAGCTCCTCTGGAATCTTGCAGTCCAGTTGCTCAAGGCGTTGAGTGTAGCCCGACATCTTAATGGCGTGCTCACTAACGGAACTCCCTTCCTCCATCTTGCAGTTAAAGAACTTCTCAGAGATCTCATATCTCTCAGAACGGGCCTGAGTCTGAAACATGGTTTTCAGCTCCTCGAGAATCTCAAAGGGCCCGGGATAGTTTTCAAAACGATTTTGAAGTTCCGGTTCCATAGCAAACAACATGGTGCTCTTAATCACACCATAATCATCTTTGCACGACTGATAGACAGCTTTCTCATCAGCCGGCGCAGTTGCAGCAGGGGGGTTACCTAACGCTTTCTCAAGGACATAGTCCTTTTGTCCGCCAGACAGAATGATTCTTAGATTGCGGAACCAGTTGGTGAAGTTAGACCCATTGTTTCTAAGTTTTTCTTTCTCAGCAAAAACGTTGAAGTTGAAGTTGGACTTGGCCATGTGATCTACAGTATTTGCAAGTACAATTTAGACTATGTTCATGATAAATAGTTCAACTTAATCAAATTACTAGATGAACTCCCACTAAATTCAACATCCCTCAAGTTGTTTAGTGAACACGATCCAAATTCACCACACCTAATCCGATCTTCACGAGAAGAGATGTGGTTTCAATGGTGGACAACGAAGTGTCGATCATATCATGCATATGACTCATGCTTAACCTTTCGGTTCTTGTGTTCCGAGGCCATGTCTGTACATGCTAGGCTCGTCAAGTTAGACCCAAGTATTTCCGCGTGTGCAAAACTGGCTTGCACCCGTTGTATGTGAGCGTAGAGTCTATAGCACCCGATCATCACGTGATGCTTGGACACGACGAACTTTCGCAATGGTGCATACTTGGGGAGAACACAGCTTTTATCTTGATCTTTAAGTGAGGAATCATCTTATAATGCTACCGTCGCGATCTAAGCATAATAAGATACATAAAAGGATAAACATCACATGCATATAACTTTATGTGACATGGTATAGCCAATCTTCGCGCAATGATCTCCATCTTGTGCGTTCCGGCATGATCTCCATCACTCCACCATGATTGCCTCCACCACGAATAGCAACTACAACTATTGCTAACTACTTAGCGATAAAATAAAGCTATTACATGGCGTATAGGAAGTTGACTCGCAGGTCATACACAATTATAAAGACAACCATATGGCTCCTGCCGGTTGTGTACTCATCGACATGCAAGTCGTGAAACATTACAAAACATGATCATCGCATACAATATACACATCACATCTTGGGCCATACCATATCACAGAAAACACTCCCTGCAAAAACAAGTTAGACGCCTCTACTTTGTTGTTGCATGTTTTACGTGGCTTATGGGAGTAGATGCTAAGAACGATTCTTACCTACGGAAAGCCACAACGGTGATATTATGGTTGCCAAACTCCGGTGTTAATCCCATGACAACTATAGTGAGAGAAACTGACATCCACCAGCCACATGTATGGTACAAGCCACACGTCAAGTGCGGAGCCGGTCTCGCGAACGACGTCGCGTAAGGTTGGCCTGGACCGCTTCAATCTCACTATCCCGCTCCATAAGAAGAACACAAACAAGAGGCTTGCAACAGAAAACATCAACGCCCGCAACAACCATGTTGCGTTCTACTCGTGAATCACATCTACGCATAGATCTAGCTCTGATACCACTGAAGGGGTTTCGCAGTATAGTAAATCAAAATTTCTACGGAAGCGAACAGAGGGAAAGCCAAGATCTAATCTAGGAGATGCAAACAACGAGATAGATTGGATTAGATCTTCATACCCTTGAAGATTCGCACAGCGGAACGTTCGTCGGAACGTGGGTGATGTAGTCGTACTCGCTTCTCCTCCTCGCGATCCGATCCGATCTAGCACCACAAGTGGCAGTGCCTCCGTGAGATGCACACGTGCAGCACCTCGACGTCTCCTCCTTCCTCGGACCAGCAAGTAGGGTGGAGAGATAGATTGGATCTACAGCACGACGGCGTGGTGTATATGGTGGAGAATTTCTGCCGCAGGGCTTCGCCTACAAACAGTCGGGAGGGAGAGAGGAAGGGCAGCAGGGCAACTGGGTTTGGAGGAAGGTGTAAGGGGGTGTGAGAGGGGGCGCACCAGCCCTATATATAGAGGGGGGGTGCGGCCAGCCCTAGCCTCTCCTCCAAGCCTATCTCTAGTTTAAACAATTTAAACTCTCCCTTATCTAGAAATCCTATCTTATCTTATCTCTAGTTTAAACGATTTAAACTCTCTAGGATCGGCTGGGCCCTATGGGGCCTTGTGCCCCTGGCCCAATGCGGCCAGGACACTCCCTCATAGGCCCATGCCCCCTCCCGGAAGGTGGGACCACGTTGGCCCCCTTCCGGAAGGTTCTAGAAGCTTCCGGTAGAATACCGATTAACCCGGAACAATTCCGAACTCCAAAAACTGCACTGCCTTATATGAATCTTATTCTCCGGACCATTCCGGAACCTCTCGTGATATCCCGGATCCCATCCGAGACTCCGAACAAAAATTCATAAACCAATTATCCAATCTATCCTAGCGTCGAGACACGTTAAGTGTGTGACCCTGCGGGTTCGAGAATATGCAGGCATGATCTTCTATCAATAATCAACAGCGGGGTCTGGGCACCCATATTGACTCCCACACATTCATCGATGATCATATCGGATGAACCACGATGCCAGGATTCAATCAATCCCATATATATATTCCCTTCGTCTCGCGATATTTTACTTGCCCGAGATTCGATCGTCGGTATCGTCATACCTAGTTCAATCTCGTTCACAGCAAGTACTTTACTCGTTCCGTAATCCAATATCACTTTGTGATTAACTCCTTAACCACATGCTTGCAAGCGGTGTTGATATCGATTACCGAGTCGGCCCGAAGTATATCTCTCCGACTTGGGAGGGACAAATTCCATCTCGATACATACAACCCAACAGATACTTTCCGATCACCTGAGAGACACCTTTATGATCACCCTCTCATAGGATGACGTTTGATGACCTCAAAGCTTTCTTCCGGTACCAGGGAGTTGCATTATCTCATGGTCTAAGGAATACAATATTTGACATAGGAAAAGCTTCGCAAAGATGAACACGATGAAACGATCTAATTGCTTTGCTTAGTTTGGGTCTGTCCATCACATCATTCTCCCAATGATATGATCTCATTATCAATTGACAACTCATGTCTATGGTTAGGAAACCTTAACCATCATTGATCAATGAGCTAGTCCATAGAGGCGTACTAGGGACACGGTGTTGTTCACAAACCACACAAGTATTAATGTTTCCGCTTAATACAATTCTAGCATGGAATATAAACTTTATCATGAACAAGAATTATAATAATAACATCTTTATTATTGCCTCTAGGGCATAATTCCAACAAATTACACCGCGGAATCAACGTAGCAACGACCAGTGGCGGTGTTCGTGCGCGGAAATTTTGGGGAAGACGATGACGACGTGGACGGGGCCCGCTCGTCAGTGAACAGAACAGAGAGGGAGTGGGGTCCGGGTGTCAGCGGCTCGCTGGGTGCATCTGCGCGTGAGCGAGGGAGAGAAGGGACCCGGGTGGGCTAGTTGGGCTGCTTCTGTTGATGGGCTCAATTCCTGGCGACGGCCTTTTTCCATTTCCTTTTTTTTTTCTTTTTCTAAACTGAATTTCTGAAGTGAGTTTCAAATGAATTCAAACCCTATTTGAATTCAAATCTTTTTGGGATTTTTGTAGTGTGCAACAATCACATTTCAGGACATAAAATCAAGTGGTGTCTCTGTTCAAACTTGGTTCTTTTGAAATAACAAAATAAACAGTGCCATAGCACTTGATTTGCAAATGTTTTGAAAATGGTTTTGAAACCATTTTTATTTTGTAAAATTTTGTTCAAACTCTACACTCAAGCCAATCAATAAAGAAGCAAACAAACTTGGTTTTTAAAACACTAAGCTCTCAAGTGAGGATGGGCATCTGATTTAAGTTTGCTCACATAAAATGATAGCACTATGTAATTCTGTTTTCTTGAAATGAGTTTGAAATTGATCTCAAATCTATATGCATGCATGAATGATATGCAATATTTGAAATCATGAATTTAGGGATGTTACAAATCTAACCCCCTTAAGGTGAATCTCGCCCTCGAGATTCGGATTGGCTAGCAAATAGGTGAGGGTGGTCTTTCCGAAGATCATCTTCTCTTTCTCATGTTGCTTCCTCTTCTGAATGATGATTCCACTGCACTTTGCAGAACTTGATAGTCTTAGTCCTTGTGACTCTTTCTGCAGTTTCAAGAATCTTGATAGGTTTCTCTTCATAAGTGAGATCACTTTCTAGTTGAACTTCCTCCAAAGGTATAGTATCCTTCAAAGAAGTTTCTTCCATTTCTGGGTGACACTTCTTAAGTTGACTCACATGAAACACATTATGGACAGCTGACAGAGATTCTGGCAACTCAATTTCATAGGCAACTTCTCCTTTGCGACTCAGAATCTTGAATGGCCCAACATATCTTGGTGCCAATTTTCCTTTGACTCCGAATCTCTTCACTCCACGAAGTGGTGATACTCTAAGATAAGCTCTATGACCAACTTCGTAGGTGACTTCTCTACGCTTAGGATCTGCGTAGATTTTCTGTCGGCACTGTGCTATCTTCAACCTGTCCTTAACCAATTTGACCTTCTCTTCGGCTTCTTTGATAAGATCTGGCCCGAATAAACTTCTTTCTCCCACACCATTCCATAACAATGGGGTGGTACACTTTCTTCCGTAGAGAAACTCAAATGGTGCCATCTCAATACTGGCTTGATAGCTATTGTTATAAGAAAATTCTACGTAAGGCAGGCTTTCATCCCAACTGGCTCCATAGTCTAGGGCACATGCCCTCAACATGTCTTCAAGAATTTGATTAGTCCTTTCTATTTGTCCATCGGTTTGAGGATAAAAAGCAGTACTGAATTCCAACCTCGTTCCCAAAGATTCATGTAACTGTCTCCAAAAATGGGAAGTGAATTGAGTTCCCCTATCAGACACAATACTCTTGGGCACTCCATGTAGACATACAATTCTGCTCATGTAGATCTTGGCCAACTTAGCACTTGTATAGGTTGTCTTCACGGGTATGAAATGGGCCACTTTAGTTAGGCGATCCACTACTACCCAAATAGAATCGTATCCTGACCGGGTCCTTGTTAATCCGGTAATGAAATCCATACCAATCTTATCCCACTTCCAATCAGGAATAGGTAGTGGCTGAAGCAAACCTGCTGGTTTCTGATGCTCCGCTTTCACTCTACTACACACATCACACAAAGCAATATGTTCGGTGATGTCCTTCTTGAGATTATTCCACCAAAATCTTTCTTTCATGTCCATGTACATTTTGGTGTTACCCGGATGAATAGAATACGGAGAGTTGTGTGCTTCTTGCAAAATCAGTTTCCGTAACTCCGGGTCTTGTGGAACACAAATATGTTTCCCATGCCATAAGGTACCATGTTTGTCTTCATGGAACTCTTTGGCTTTTCCCCTGCCAATCTTTTCCTTAATCTCTTCAATTTCTTTATCTGTCTTCTGGGCTTCTCTGATCTTGTCGAACAAAGTGGGTTGAACATCCAAAGACATGAGATGTCCCTCAGGCACAATCTCCAATCTGAGTTTTCTGAATTGGGTACACAGATCATCAGGCAATTCTCCTTTGGTAAGGCCATTCACAAAAACCTTACGACTTAGAGCATCTGCTACAACATTTGCTTTACCGGGGTGGTATTGCAAAATTAAGTCATAGTCTTTGATAAGTTCTATCCATCTTCTTTGTCTCATATTAATTTCCTTCTGGGTGAAGATATACTTCAAACTTTTGTGATCTGTGAACACTTCACAACGTTTTCCCAAAAGATAGTGTCTCCATGTTTTGAGTTCATGGACAACAGAGGCTAACTCTAAATCATGAGTAGGATAGTTTACTTCATGAGTTTTGAGTTGTCTCGAGGCGTAAGCCACAACTTTACCGTCTTGCATAAGTACGGCACCCAAACCTTGATGAGATGCATCACAATACACTTGGAAATCCTTTTCCAAATCTGGAAGACACAAGACTGGTGCTGTCACAAGTCTCTTCTTCAACTCCTGAAAGATGAGTTCACAACCTTCAGACCAAGCAAACTTCTTGTCTTTCTTTAACAATTCAGTCATAGGTTTAGCAACCTTTGAGAAATTCTCAATGAACCTTCTGTAGTAACCTACTAAGCCAAGGAAACTACGAACTTATTTCACAGACTTGGGAGATTCCCATTCAGTCATAGCTAAAACTTTAGCAGGATCAACTGCTACACCATCCTTTGTCATAACATGACCAAGAAAACCAACTTCCTCCAACCAGAACTCACACTTGCTGAATTTGGCATAAAGTTTATGCTCTCTTAACTTCTCAAGTATCAGACGCAAATGTCCTTCATGCTCTTCTTTCCTCTTGGAGTAGACTAGGATGTCATCAATGAAAACGACAACAAACTTGTCAAGGAATTCCATGAACACCTTGTTCATCATCTTCATGAATGATGCTGGAGCATTGGTCAAACCAAATGGCATCACGGTATACTCATACAATCCATACCTTGTAGTGAAAGCCGTTTTAGGTATGTCTTGTTCTCTTATCTTGAGTTGAAAATAGCCTGACCTTAGATCAATCTTTGAGAACACACAAGATCCTTCAAGCTGATCAAACAAGTCATTGATTCTAGGCAAAGGGTATTTGTTCTTAATAGTCACTTCATTGAGTGATCGGTAATCTATGCATAACCTTTGACTTCTATCTTTCTTCTCCACAAACAAGACTGGGGCTCCCCATGATGAAGAACTTGGTTGAATAAATCCTTTCTGCAACTGTTCTCCGAGTTGTTTCTTGAGTTCCTTCAGTTCATCAACTAACATCTTATATGGTCTCTTTGCTATTGGTCCAGACCCTAGTACCAAATCTATAAGAAATTTCACATCTCTATCTGGTGGCATTCCCGGCAATTCTTCCGGAAACACATCCGGATACTCACTCACAATTGGTACACTATCCATGTTAACCCCCTTAAGAGAATTAAGCATACTCCTTTTTGCTCCAAAGTTGGTCTTGAATCTGATCCTTTTATTTTCTGGAGTCGTGAGTGAGACAGTATGGTTGGCACAATCTATCACTCCTTTGTACTTAGTCATCCAGTCCATTCCCAGAATGACATCCAATCCTTGGGATTTTAAAATTATCAAGTTAACGGGAAACTTATACTTCCCAAACTCTATGACTAGATCATGACATCCTGAATTCACTATCATTTCTCCACCAGGAGAACTTACTCTTATAGGACACCCAATAGTTTCTACCGGTAGTTCATTTCTTTCAACAAATTCTCTTGATATGAATGAATGAGATGCACCAGTATCAAAGAGTACAAATGCTGGAATAGAATTGAGTCTGAACTTACCAGCAACAGCATCAGGCTCCTCATAGACCTCCTCCACATTAATGTGGTTAACTTGTCCCTTATGGAAAGGGTTGGGCTTGTTAGGTCCTTCAACTTTCTTTTCTGGGCATTCGTTTGCATAATGCCCCATCTTCTTGCATTTGAAGCATTCAACCTGACTGATGTCTCTCTTAACAGGCTGACTTCCACCTCCACTTCCATTACCACTGTGGTGGCTCTTATGTCCACTCTTGTGGTTCTTGTACTTGTCGTTGTCATGACTGCGATGATGCTTGTTGTCATGACGGTTGTGGTTGTGGTGCTTGTTGAATTTCCCATGCTTGTGGGATCCTGAGCTTCCACTGTCATCATAATGAGATCGTTTGTGAGACGATCCCGAGTTGTGCTTGTCGGAGTGCTTCCTCTTTCTACTCTCAACTTGCTTCATTTTGTTCTCCAAAATAGCAGCCTTATCACAGAGCGACTGATAAGTGGGAACATAGGCCACAGACAATTGCAGATTCAGCTCGTCATTCAAGCCTTCAAGTAATTTTTCCTTTCTCTTGGCATCAGTGTCAACTTCATCCGGTGCATAACGCGCCAGATTGTTGAACTCCTCAATGTATTCAGCCATGCTGCGGTGGCGCTGCTTCAGATTGTGGAACTCTTTCTTTTTCAGACTCATCACTCCTGATGAGATATGAGCAGTGCGAAAGCCATCCTCAAAGATAGCCCATGTCACTTCATCTATGGGAGTGGTGATCTGGAAGTTGTCCCACCAAGTGGCGGCTGGTCCTTCCAGCAGATGTGCTGCAAATCTGACCTTTTCAGCATCAGTATAGCCCACTGTTACCAAGTCCTTGTTTACTGAGCGTAGCCAGTCATTGGCCACCATGGGATCAGTCGTTCCAGAGAACTTTGCTGGCCTCAATCTCAAGAACCTGGTGAGCATATCAAAACCCGCTGGGTTGTTGTTGTTGTTGTTGTTGTTGTTATTTTGGTTCTGGATGAACGTCGTCGTCATCTGCATTAGCTGAGTTTGAGCAGTCATCATTTGTTGCATTTCTGGAGTGATGTTGTTGTTATTGGGGTTGGGGTTTGCACGACGGGGAGGCATATGTGATTTGTTCAAATAGAGATAAGAATGAGATACCCATAGATGCTTTAATGCACATTACATCACATAAGCAATCACAAGCATGCAACAAAAAGATAAAAGTTCAACAACAAGATAACAAGTTCACAAAGTAAAACACACAAGTAGCAAGCCATCCACATGTCGGATGGTCCAATAACAAGTTCTCAATAACAAGTACTGTCGTGGGAATGGTCACGGCAGATGCTGCAATCGGCAGCGAGTAGTAGAACAAGGGGCAAGGGCGGCCAGCCATCTGCGGTGCGAGATGAGGGCGGAGACTCAGGGTTTTACCCAGGTTCGGCCCCTCGGAGGGTAAAGACCTACTCCTGCTAGATTGTATTATGGAGGTGGTACAATGGGCGAGCTCGGCGGCTAGGCGGCGAGTCGCTTGGGGGTATGATGGAACGTATCTCTACACGCCCCGCAGGGAGGTTTATATAGGCTCACCTCCCCTAGGGTTTACATATCTCAACCGAATCAGTTAAGGCTTCGGTGCTCGTTTAACCTAATCCGACTGGGCCTATCTACTCGGCTGGGCCTTCAGCTTCCAGTCGCTTGGATCCACGCCGGGCTTTGATCCAGTCGCCGTCTTGCAGGCCCACTCGCCAGTTCTTTGGGCCAGTCGGAAACGTCCTGCTGGGTATACCCCGGTAGGTACATCCCCATTAGTAGTCCCCGAGGCCATCGTCGATTGGGCATAGGTGACTGCTGGCAGTCGGAGTATGCGGCTTCAGAGCAGGCATCCAGTCGAATCGTTGGTGGGCTCCTGTATATAGGAAAAACTTGTCATTCTGTTCGCAGCTTTGGCGAGTCGAATCGGCGAATCGCTGTTCGCAGCGAGTAGGTTGGTGAGCCAAGTGGCTGAAGTTGGACCGTTAAGCATGGCCAAACTAGCCGTTGCGGTAATCCAACGGTAAATTTTGGCATAATCACCGCGTAGTAACGGCCTCCTGATTTGGCGGGTAACAACCGCTATATAAGGGGAATGGCAGGCGATCAGAGAGATATCTTCTCGCCATTCTTTCCGACTGCACGCATTATCGCCTCCCTTCGCTTCGCGATCCAGCCGACCCGAAATCCTCCGACCCCCCACAAAGTCCTCCGCCATGGCCCTATCCACCGAACCCTGGGGGAGGTCCAAATGTACGAGGGTGCAACTGGCGTCCTTCGAGGAGGCCGGGATCCTGCGCGCCGGCTGCTGGCGCATCCCCGCAGCTGGAGAGGTGACCCCGAGCCCGCGCGAGGGGGAATTCATCTGCTTCACCAGTCACCTGGAGCGGGGATTGGGATTCCCCACGTCCTTGTTCTTCCGGCGGTTCTGCGCCTACTACGGGATCCAGCCGTCGGATCTAGGTCCCCATAGCATCGAGCAGCTCGCCATCTTTGTGGCGTTCTGCGAGTGCTACTTGGGCTGCCGGCCCTACTTCCCTCTTTGGCAAGATCTGTTCCATGGACGGATCAGCCGCGAGGAGGCGGGCGGCCCAATGCTCGCCGCGGGTGGCCTAACCTTCCAGCTGAAGTCGAAGGCCTCATTCTTCGACCTGATGCTGCCCGCCAAGGTAGCGAGCGACTGGAAGAAGTCGTGGTTCTACGTTGCCGAGGCGACTCCGGAAGGCGAGACGGCGATTCCGCGGTACTCCGCCGACCGGTCCGAGCCGTGCCGCCTTCAAATCGGCAAGCTTCCCAGCGACCAGCGGATGGTCGTTGACGAGATGCTTCAGACCATCCACGGTCTGAAGAAGAAGGGCCTCCAGACGATAAACCTGTACAACTGCTGGCTCGGGCGGTGACTCGTCCCGCTTGCCCGGCGCGAGCACTACATGTACCAGTACACCGGCCGGGACGACCCGACAAAGGCTAGCCTGGCCGAGTGGAGGCTCGACGACTACACCGCGGCCCTGAAGAAAATCACCCAAGCGGTGTACTTGGACGCTCAAGCTGGGGTCGCCCCCTATACCGCGAAGCGCTCAGCCCCAACGGTAATCACTTCGTATCATTCGCAGTCGCAGTCCCTGTGCAGTCGCGGTCATACTAACTTCAACTTGCCTTTGTTGCAGCTGTTCCAAGTGGTGGAGGGGTGGCTCCCGCCTTCGGATGATGAGAATTCGAGCTCGTCCGTCCAAGACATGGGCGAGTCGCCCGCCAGGAGCGACGAAAGCGACGGCGACGACGGGTCCGAGGAAGAAGCTACCCCGCTGGCTCGCAAGACCCGCGGGCAACGTCAGCGCGAGCTCGAGGCGAGCAAGAGCCTCGAACGCCATGATGATGAAGAAGAACTTCCGGAGACGACCTCATGCCGCCAGGCTACTCCGTCAAAGAAGAAGAGGAAGGAGAAGGAGGCGAAGGCCCCTCCAAGAAGGAAGACGAAGCCGATGAGGCCAGCCTCGCCACCACACTCGGCAAGCAGTTCTGACGCCCCTAGCCCTATCAAGGATGAGGCGCCACTGGCGGCAGCCGCGCTGGACACGGCCACCGTTGAGGTGCCACTGGCTTCAATGCCCCCGCCATTCGCCCCAGTCTCGGGGCTGGGGGATGCCCCTGCCGTAGCGGCTTCGCCTCGCAGGGAAGATCCTGTCGAAGAGGTTACGGAGGCAACAGTTGCAGCCTCGACGATGAAGAAGCCGTCTGTGTCTTGGGCACGCGACGTCCTGGACATGCGGCTCAGCCGCCGACTGGGCCCGGAACTGGAGAAGCCAGCCGGCCTCCGTACGGGGCTGCGCTTCATTCCGGTCGCCAAGTGAGTACACTCCCCTTCCTTCATCTTTCAAAATCGCTTGAATTATCTTGCTTATATGACTGATGTACAGGACCGGAGTGAAGAGGATTGGCCACCCAACCGTGGCTAAGGTGCCACCCGTCGTCAGCAAGGAAGATCCTTCCCGCAAGAGGAAGGCGGACGAAGTCGTCGCCCCTGCGGATGGCGGCAAGAAGGCCAAGGATGACACCGTCGTCACGATTTCTGACGACACGGCGGCTGCACCGGCTAGACCTGCAATGGAGGCGGCCGCGTCCACGAAGGAGGGCGCTCCCTTGCCTGGAACGGCCGAGCCGACCTCCTTTGGGGCGGGTGCCTCTATCGCCACCTTCCCGCGCTTCATGACCAAGGCGGCCGCGGCGAGTGGAACTTCGCCCTCGAGCCACGCTCCTGGGATCGCCGATGCTGAAGTCGACCAACGTCGTGGGCACACGCCGGCTCTCCTCGCGTCCGTGGACGCGATACAACTCCACGGCATGCTTGGCGCAGCCATCCAGGTACGTCCAGTCCCCGAGGATCAGGTCGGTGCTTTGCAGCGGCCTGATTCTTTTAATGTCTTATCTTTATTTTTCGCATCCAGTCCCCGAGTGCGCACGCGCTGAATTTCAGCGGGTGGGTACTTAGGACTTTCTTTGAATACCAATCCCCGAGTGCGCACTCGCTGAATTTCAGCGGGTGGGCACTTAGGAATTTCTTTGATTGCCAGTCCCCGAGTGCGCACTCGCTGAATTTCAGCGGGTGGGCACTTAGGAATTTCTTTGATTAACCTTTTTGGTGATGTGCAGGGTCTGCAACTTGAATCGGCTGACCGATTGGTGGCGAAGAAGCGCGCGGAGAAGGAACTGGCCATCGTCCAGGAGGCGAACAAAGGGCTTCAGGCTGTTGCCGTGAAGGCAGAGGAAGCTCGCCAGGGGCTTGTCCCCGCTGGTGCATTGGCGGCGGCGCAATCGGCTTTGAATTCGGCTGAACAGCGGATCGCCGACCTCGAGCGCAAGCTGCGGGAAGCGAAGGAAGAAGCGAGCTCGGCTGATGGGCGAGCCAAGGCCGCCATTGCAGCCGCCAAAGAGGATCGCAAAGTGTCGGATGCCCTTGTTGCTGGGCTTCAGGACGACCATACATCGCTTCAATGCTTCATCACGGATCTAGCCCACCCGTTGATTGGTAAGTGCGTCTGCCTCTTTCAGTAGTTGTGCCATTTGTGGTGTCCGTCGTATTCATTATTGTCTTCTACTCGCAGGTCGCATCATCGATAGCGCGGAAGAGGCGAGCTCGTTCGACGCGCGGCAGTGTGTAAGCATGCTTGTCGACTCGGCAACGTTGTCGGCGACGTGCATCCGTGCCTATCTCCAAGAGATATCGCCCACGGAAGTGATTCCCAGCGACCTCGTTGAGGTGTGGAGGTATTTGGAGAAGGCACACGTGGTCGTTGAGTTCATGACGCGGTCGGCGTTTCGGCACGGAGCGGCGATGGCACTTAGTCTTGGACTTGCCCACTTTCCCGAGGACTTTGACATCGACGATGTGACGAGTGGCTACCCATCGTCGACTGGCGCGGTAGAGCTTTCCGAGGTCCTCAAGTTGCAGGATCGCGCCGCCGCGTACTCGGAGCGTGTCTGGGCAATGGGCGACCTCCTTCCGTACCAGGAGACGGTCGTCATGCCGAACGACCCCGAGCCGCTGCATCGTGATTTCAAGGTCGAGCAACCCTTCCGTGCGGCGATGGCGGGTGAACTGACGACGTATCCGTCGAACCCGTACACGCCGTTCATCCGCAATCGCCGGGATGTTGGCGAGTCGTCGTCTAAGCCTGCAGAATAGGATAGTTTGCCTTGTGGCGTTAGTAGCAAGTCTGCCATGCGGGCATATTTTGTAATATGAGACAATGCAACATGCTATCGAATGAGATGTCGTGTCTATTTTGGTATTTGTCAAGTGTTTGTGATTGTTGTTTGAACGAGTCCCCGAGCGCGTCCGCCCTTTTGTGGGGTTTACCTCGTATGTGATGTGTTTGTTGTTTTTGTGTGTTTTATTATTGTGTTCGACTCGCCCGGACTCGAAGAGCCAGTCGCTAGGCGACTCCCTTGAACGCGCTGTACTTCGCCGTTTTCCCGTGCGCGAACGAGGTCGGGTGGCCGAGTCCCCGAGCGTGGTACTTGGCTGTTCCAGGCGCGACTCAAGGGTGAGTGAGGACTTGGCGCGTTAGTTTGTGCGCGTCACTCCTGCCTGGCCCGTGGGGTCAGTCGCGTGGCGAGTCCTGGGCATGCTCTCCTACTTGGCGTTTTCCTGGACCGCTCGAGGTGAACTGGTCCGCAGTCCCCGAGCGTGGTACTTAGCCGTTCGAGTCGCTATGTCGAGGATGCGAAGGACCATGGTCGCTGTAAGAAGCGTAGGCAGTAGTCTTGGTTCGTAGAACCAGTCGAGCTAGGCGACTCCAATGGGGCTCCGGGTAGGCGTTTTTCGTGGACGATGCAAGACCTGAGGTGACTCAGTGCTCTTGCACCGCACTACTTGGCCGTGCCGATCGCTGTACCAAAGGTTGACTTCTGCGGTTAGCGTGATGCTGTTATTACGAGTGCAAGTGGCACAAGACATGGAGAGTAGGCGTAATTTGCGGTAACCGTTTCTTTTTATTTCATAGCGACTGGAGAGTACATATGTGGGGTTCTAGGCGTAGAACTTCCGTAGGAGGTTTACATTCCATGGTCGCTTGACGTCGAGTTCGCCGTCCCCGCGGACATCGGTGAGGTAGTAGGCGTCGTTGCCGAGTACACGGCCGATGGCGAATGGTCCCTCCCATGGGGGGAAAGCTTGTGCATGCCCTTCTTGTCCTGGATGAGACGCAGCACCAGGTCGCCTTCTTGGAAGGTGCGAGTTTTCACCCGCCGGCTGTGGTAGTGGCGGAGTCCTTGTTGGTAGATGGCGGTGCGCGAGCGAGCTAGGTCGCGTGCCTCGTCGAGTTGATCGACTCCATCCTATCGTGCGAGTTCGTTCGCAGCTTCCGTGTAGTGGACGACCCTTGGCGAGTCGTGCTCAAGGTCGGTGGGCATGACTGCCTCGGCACCGTACACCATGAAGAAGGGGGTGAATCCTATCGACCTGTTGACCGAGGTGCGGATTCCCCAGATGACGGAGGGTAGCTCCTCGACCCAGAACCCGGCGGTGCGCTCGAGTGGTACTTCGAGTCGCGGCTTCAGGCCGTGGAGGATGCTTTGGTTGGCCCGTTCCGCCTAGCCGTTGGATTCCGGGTGGGCGACTGACGCGAGGTCGAGCCGAATGTGGTGCTCTTCGCAAAATTCGGCCATGGCTCCTTTGGCGAAGTTGGTGCCGTTGTCCGTGATGATGCTGTTTGAGAACCCGTAGCGATATATGATCTCGCGTAGGAATTTGGTGGCGGTCTTCCCATCGCATTTCCGAACTGGCTTGGCTTCCACCCACTTTGTGAATTTGTCGACCGCGACCAAGAGGTGGGTGTAGCCAGAGGGCGCCTTCTTGAAGGGGCCTACCATGTCCATACCCCACACAGCGAATGGCCAGGTGATGGGGATTGTTTTGAGCGCTGAACTCGGCACGTGCGTCTGGTTGGCGTACTTCTGGCACCCGGCGCACCGCTGGACAATGTCGACAGCGTCGGCGTGTGCGGTGGGCCAGTAGAAGCCATGTCGCATAGCCTTGGCGACAAGAGAGCGGGCGCCGGCGTGGTGGCCGCAGTCACCGGAGTGGATGTCGTGGAGGATCTTGCGTCCTTCGGCGGGTTGGACGCAGCGTTGGAACATGCCGGTGACACTGCGCTTGTGGAGCTCGCCGTTGATGATGGCGTAGGACTTGCATCGACGGGCGATCATCCGAGCTTCCGTCTCGTCTGCCGGCAAGGTGCCGGCTTCCAGGTAGGCGATATAGGGCTTGGTCCAGTCGTCTGGCTCGTTGACGAGTGCGACCAGGGCTGCCTCTGGTTGGAGCGGGACTCCGATGTCGATCTCCCTCGGGGGAGAGACTGACGGCTTGGTGATCGTGTCGAGGAAGACGCCGGCGGGTGGTGCGAGTCGAGCCAACCCGATGCGAGAGAGGGCGTCGGCCTCCTCGTTCTTCCGCCTATCGATCCACTCGACGGAGTAGCCTGTGAAGTGTCTGCCCAAATTGTCCACTGCTTGGCGGTACGCTGCCATGGTGGGGGAGACAGCGTCGCAGGTGCCAGCGACTTGCCCTGCGACGAGGTCGGAGTCGCCGTAGCAGCGTAGGCGGTTGAAATTCATCTCCCTGGCGGCCCTCATGCAATGTAGTAAGGCCTCGTACTCGGCCATGTTGTTTGTGCAGGGTGTGAAGTCCAGGCAGAGGACATAGCGGAGCTTGTCGCCCTTCGGAGAAGTTAGCACGATCCCTGCGCCTGCGCCGTCCGCGTTCTTGGAGCCGTCAAAGTGCAGGCTCCAGTAGTGGAGGTATGGCAGCTTCTCTGGCTGCTGGGCTTCTTCCCAGTCGGCGATGAAGTCCGCTAGGGCTTGCGACTTGATCGCTCTTCGTGGCTCGTATTTGATGTTGTGGACGCCGATCTCGACGGCCCACTTGGCGACTTGCCCGGTCGCCTCGCGGTTACGGATGATGTCCTGCAACGGTGCGGAGGAGACGACCGTGATCGGGTGCTCCTGGAAGTAGTGCGGCAGGCGTCGCTGTGCCCTGAAGACCGCGTATACCAGCTTCTGGTACTGCGGGTACCGCTGGCGGGACTCGGTGAGGACCTCGCTGATGTAGTAGACCGGTCGCTGTACTGGGCGCTCCTTTCCTTCCTCCGGTCGCTCGACGACCATGACCGCGCTGACGACGCGCTCGGAAGCCGCGACGTAGACAAGCATGGGTTCTTTGTCGACCGGGGCGGCGAGTAGCGGTGCGGCGAGTAGCACCTTATTGAGGTCGCGGAGCGCGTCGTCCGCCTCCTTGTCCCACTGGAATGTGGGGTTCTTGCGCATCAGGCGATATAGAGGCATTGCCTTCTCGCCCAAGCGGGGGATGAAGCGACTGAGAGCCGCTACTCGCCCGGCCAGCTTCTGAACGTCACGCAAGCACTCGGTTTTGCCGAGTCGGGCGATCGTGTCGATCTTGGTGGGGTTCGCCTCGATCCCGCGCTTGGAGACGACGTACCCCAGTAGTTGTCCTGCAGGTACACCGAAGGTGCATTTGCCTGGGTTGAGCTTTATCTTGTATTTTCGCAAGTTGGCGAACGTTTCCGCCAGGTCGGCGAGTAGATCGCCCTGGCGAGCGGACTTTACGACCACGTCATCGATGTAGACGTGGATGTTGTGGCCAATTTGGCTCGCAAGACATTCTTGCATGCACCGCTGGTAGGTCGCCCCGGCGTTCTTGAGGCCGAAGGTCATGGCGGTGTAGCAGAAGGCTCCGAATGGCGTGATGAACGCCGTCTTCTCCTCGTCCTCGACAGCCATTTTGATCTGGTTGTAACCAGAGTAGGCGTCAAGGAAACACAGCGACTCCGAGCCCGCGGTGGAATCGATTATCTGGTCGATCCGCGGGAGGACGAACTGCTCCTTTGGGCAGGCGCTGTTCAGGTTTGTGTAATCGATACACATCCTCCAGGTCCCGTTTTTCTTCTCGACCAGGACTGGGTTTGCCAGCCACTTGGAGTATTTGATTGGCCGGATGAAGCCTGCAGCGAGTAGACGCTGCACCTCCTCGGTAATTGCTCGGCGGCGCTCTTCATTGAAGGGCCGCAGCGACTGCTTGACAGGTCGCACTTTGGGGTCGGCGTTTAGCTTGTGCTCAGCGAGCTCCCTGGGGACACCGGGCATGTCAGAGGGCTTCCATGCGAAGATGTCCCTGTTCTCACGGAGGAACTCGATGAGCGCGCCTTCCTATGCCGGGCTCATGCCTGTCCCGATCGTCACCGTCTGGCTGGAGTCGCCTGGGACCAGCTCGACGGTACGGGTGTGCGTAGTGGCCTCAAAGGTTGAGGTGTTTGCGCCCTCCGAGTTGGGCTTCTTGAGTATGGTGGGGTCGTCGTTGTTGACCCCGCTCACGTACTTGGCGAGTTCATCCGCGTGGTTGGTCTCCGCCGCGATGACGGCGTCAGCGAGCTCGGCACCTTTGGCCTCGCACTCGGCGGCCATGTCGGGGTCGCCGTTGATGGTGATGACGCCACACGGCCCGGGGAGCTTCATCGCGTTGTACGCGTAGTGGGGCGCTACCATGAACTTGGCGAACGCCTGGCGCCCCAGGACGCGATGGTAGGGGATGTCGAAGGGCACGAGCTCGAAGAAGATCCGCTCGGTGCGGAAGTTTGCTGGTGTGCCGAAGGTGACTGGCAGCGTGACCTTGCCGATCGGGTACGCCTTCCGACCGGGGACGATGCCGTGGAACGTGGTGTGGGTCGTCTCGATCATCGACTGCGGGAGCCGCAGCCGCCTGAAGGTGTCCAGGTACAGGATGTTGATGGAGCTTCCGCCGTCCATCAATGTCTTGGGGAGCCAGTAGTCGCCGACCTTAGGCTTGACCACCAAGGCGACTCGACTTGGGTACTCGATGCGTGGCGAGTGGTCTTGTCGACTCCAGGTGATGGGCTGCTCCGACCAGTTGAGGAACTGGGGAACGTCCACCTGGGCCACCACGTTGACGGCGACGGCGCGGGCGATGACCTTCTTCTCGCTCTTCGTGTTGAAGCCCGTGAAGGTGTGGAGCGAGCCGGCCACTTTGCCGAATTTTCCACCGTTTGGCGGGTCGTTGTCGGGGTCTTCCCGTGCTCGCCGTGCCTTCTCGATCTCCCTGAGGGTGTGGCAGTCGGTGGTGGTGTGCGTGGCGGGCTTTCCTTCCCTGCTATGAAACGCACATGGTTGGTTAAGGAGAGCCGCGGGGTCGAACCTTGGCTTGGCCTTGTAGTTGCCGCCGTCGCGGCGTTGTCCTCCGTCGCGGCGGAAGCTCTTGGGCTCGTGTTCCGCGTGCCCGGCGTTGGCGACAAAGTCGACTCGCCCGTCACTGCGGCGCTTGCCGGTGAGGCGAGTGTTGCTGTAGCATAGGTTGGACCGTCGTCCGCTGTCGTTGCCGCTCGTGCGGCGTTGAACTCCTGACTCGTCGTCAGTTTGGATCTTCCTCCGCGTACCGTTTGGCGATCTCGAGGAGGTCGGGGATGTTGTCGAGTGTGCGAGAGTGTCGCTTGATCTTGGCGACCAGGGGCTCATAGCGGCATGAGGTCTTGAAGCAATGGATCGCGGTGTCCGGGTGGATGCCGACCGCGTTGTACCAGAGTTCTTGCCACCGTTGGACCCAGTTGCGGGTCGACTCGCGGGGTCCCTGGACGCATCGCTCCAGGTCCTCGATAGTGGTGGCGCGGGTGTAGGAGCACTCGAAGTGCCTGACGAAAGCGTCGCGCATCTCCTCCCAGGAGTCTATACTGTCCTGAGGGAGGGTGTTGATCCACTGCCTGCACGTCCCCTCCATCATCAGGGGGAGGTAACGGGCGGCTAGCAGGTCGGTGTGGCCTGCGATCCCCATTGCCATGAGGTATGTGTCGAGCCAGACGGCGGGGTCGTACGAGGGGTCGTACTTTTCTATCTCCTTCGGCGCCTTAAAGTTTGGCGGGTACTTCTCGCCTCGGATCATTGGTCCGAAGCACTTGGGGCCGAGTCGACTGAGCGACCCCATGGGCTCGTCGTCGCGGCGATTGGTTAGGGTGTGTCGCAGGTCGTCGGGCTGGCGTGCGCGCCAGCTTTGGTTGTTGATGATGTGGGTGCGGGCGTCGATGGGTTGACCGTTGGCGGCGACGAGGTTGGTCGCCGGCCTGGGGTCGTTGGTGGAGAGTGCCGCGTTCGCGGGTCGGTGTTGGAGCTGCAGTGGCTCCGGTGGTGGGCAGTTGAGTGTGTTTGCCGCCATTGGGCGGCCGCTCGAGGCCGCCCTGCTTCCCGAGGAACGCGAGTATACTCGACCTTGCGAGTCGGCGCCCGCTCTTTGCTGCTCGACGGCCTTTGCGAGCAGGGCCCTGACGTATTGGATCTGCAGGGCGCCATCGCCGGTGGCCGTGATGCTGTCGGCTGCTGCCCGGCCTGCCACGAGGTTGTCCATCGGGGTGGAGAACAGTGGAAGGCCGTTTGCGTCTCGCTCCCGTGAGGAGACTACTATCCGCGGCTGGTCCCTGCGGGGTGTGCGGTTGGGTGGAGGCGGGGCGCCCATCGCCGTCGATCCTGGCGGGGGTCGGGCATTTCCTCCTGGTGGCACGTTCTCGCAGATCGCGCGCTCGGCCACGCGGGCCGGGTCGTTTTCGTCGTCAAAGTTCAGGGCACGCCCCTGAACGGTGGGGTTCAGGCGCGACCTGATCCGCTATTGGTGGTAGCGCGATAGCTCCTGCGCCGTCACCTGCTCGAGGCGAAATTTTTCGCGCTCGGCTTTCTCCTTGCGCACTGCCTCCGCCAGTTTCAGGCGGAGTTCCTCGACCTCCGTCGCCATGGCATTAGGAGGGATTGGGGTGGAGAATGGATCCTCCGGCGGATCGGTGCCAGTCGCCATGTAGGTTGCAGCGTGGCGACCGGTACCGTCACGGAGGTCGGCGGAGTTCTCCGACCCGGAGTCGAATTCGAAGATCCCGAGGATGGAGGGGTCCTCGAAGTCTCCCACGTTGGAGACCTGGGTGATGGAGCCCGCGGGTGAAGCCGCGGTGATGGACCCGGCGAGTGACGCCGGGGTCGCCGAGTCGGCGTCGTTGTTGAGGGCCGCGTCTTCCACGGCCGCTGAGTTTTCGGCCACGTCGCTATGGGCCGAATTGTACTCGGAGGCGAGGCGATGGATCGTGCGGATCTGGCTCTCGGAGAGCCGATCGCGTGACGGTGACTCACGGATGCGAGTCGAGTCCTCCGAGACGATGACGTCGGTGAGGCCGACGAAGAGGCTGATCGTGCCGATCGGCAGGATCACGCTGTGCGTGACGGGTCGTGCTGTCGGGACGTAGCTGCTCGGCAAGATTTGGAGCATCTCGCCGATCGCTATGATGCGGCCGGTGGCGACCGTCTCGTTGATCGGCAGATTGGATCTCGCCGCAGAACACCGGCCAGACCGGCCAGGCCCCACGGTGGGTGCCACTGTCGTGGGAATGGTCACGGTAGATGCTGCAATCGGCAGCGAGTAGTAGAACGAGGGGCAAGGGCGGCCAGCCATCTGCGGTGCGAGATAAGGGCGGAGACTCAGGGTTTTACCCAGGTTCGGCCCCCCGGAGGGTAAAGACCTACTCCTGCTAGATTGTATTATGGAGGTGGTACAATGGGCGAGCTCGGCGGCTAGGCGGCGAGTCGCTTGGGGGTATGATGGAATGTATCTCTACACGCCCCGCAGGGAGGTTTATATAGGCTCACCTCCCCTAGGGTTTACATATCTCAACCGAATCAGTTAAGGCTTTGGTGCTCGTTTAACCTAATCCGACTGGGCCTATCTACTCGCCTGGGCCTTCAGCTTCCAGTCGCTTGGATCCACGCCGGGCTTTGATCCAGTCGCCGTCTTGCAGGCCCACTCGCCAGTTCTTTGGGCCAGTCGGAAACGTCCTGCTCGGTATACCCCGGTAGGTATATCCCCATCAAGTACAATAATAAAAGATTAACGAGTAGTCAAGTCTACTCATCGGCATCAATCTCCTCCTCGACAAAGGTAAGACATGTGTTCTCCATCACGGTCTTGTTCTCCTCGATGCTAGTGGTCAAAGTCTCTATCTTGGCTTTGAGAGCCCTCTTCTGGGAACGAAGCCTCTCTATCACCGTCTGCTGCTGCTCTAGCTCGAAGTCCTTGGACTGCAGTTCTTCAGTCATGTCCCGGATCTTCTTGTTCCTATCCTGGACATGCTTCTCCTGACTCTTGAACTTCTTGTCCTGGGTCTCGAACTTCGCCTCCATTTCCTTGACTATCTCGTCCTGCTGCGCGAAGAGCTTGTCCTTCTCGCGAAGCTGCACCTGGAGCTCGACATTACTGAGCATGACATTGGTCCTGTCAGTGTCCACGTGCCTAATGAGAGACTCTAAGTCCTGTAGGTACAGGCGTATCGGCTCTGCTGCGTCCCTCGAATTGTCCTCGAAGTCGATGGACTCTCCATCCTCATCACGTCTTCCGAAGACGTGGAAGTGGGTGCCTCTAACCTGTTGGGAGTGTCGCCCTAGCAGACGTCCTATCATATCCTGCATAACTACCTCCATGCCTCTCTCCCTGTCATCGTGCATGAGCTTGAAGACGATGGCCTCCGTAGTAGGCTCTGTCTGGCGTCCCCAACCTTTAATAAGATCGAGTCCCCTGTGTTTACAATGCTAGTCCCTGGATCAATAGCTAGCATCCACAGTTCAGATGTAATATCAAGAAACAAAGGTCATAATAGAACTTTATAACCAGGAATAAAATAGTTTTATTACATCAAACATAGCTCATTGGCTATTTACATTACATTGCAGCGGAATAACTATAGTCATGGGTCCTTCATCTTCAAAGTGCCACAGGCAGATGTTGGTTGTAGACTTTGTAATCCTAATCAATCAATCTTCACTAAAATCAATCAAACCTGCAACATCATAAGTTACAGCCACAAGGGTCAATACATTTGAATTGTATTGGCAAGTGATACCTTAGTATAATATAAGTGGACTATAATACTATATGCATCTGGCTGGTGGAGCTTAGGCTTGCTTTGCTCAAAATAGATTTTTCCTTAACTTTTGAAAATACTAAGTTTTGTTTGGCAAAAACTTTCCAAGACATCTACCAATCCAAGGCTGAAGATCCACTCAGGGCATCTACCAATCAAGGACTGAAGATTTGCTTGGCAAAAATACCCAAGGCGTCTACCAATCAAAGACTGAAGATCCACTCAGGGCATCTACCAATCAATGACTGAAGATCCTTTTAACCCTTGTTCACCCACAAGTTTTTATTTTGAAATTGGAGTGATGAGATTCTTGAAGTTTCCATGTCTTGATGCTCAAATTGTCCTTTACCAGGGACATGGCTAAGTACTTAGGTTTTACACTCTGTAGAGGTGGTGCACTTTCCCCACAAGCCTTGGTTTCCCAAGACATGATCCTTCAGTAGCCTTTCCTTAGTCAAATGGACGCGCTCCAACCTATCATCCCATCTACCACCCACTGTCCAAGAGACTAAGTTCTAGCATCCTAAGATCATGGCAGAGCCCATAATACCAAGTGGTTGCACTTGAAGCTTCTCAACATTTGACATCTCAAATCTCTTTGTTTCCTGGGTGACCATCCACAAGTGAGATACACAAGCCATGTCATGGCCTTGTGAACCACTCAACATAAACCATTCCTTCCATTCCACCCAGGTGATTCATTACTTAGTTGTTTTGTTAAATAAAACACAAGTCCAAAGACTTAGAATATTTTTTCATAGTGTGAATATATAAACCACCCTTGTTTTCTAGTAGCTAGGCTAAGCATGGCATGGCAACTTATCCTTAGGGAATTTCCTAGCAACTCTAGCATTCTATTCTAAATAGGATTTCCCATCAACAACTGACAAAAATAGCATGCAAGTCCTAACAAAATATATCTAATGCAAGTATAAAATATAGGTATGGAATATTCATGAAGATATCACTTGCCTTTTTGGTAGAGGGTATAGGTTCACTCCTTGTCCTTGCAACACTCACACTCTTCAAGTCACTACAATTCAATCAAGCAAGGCACAAACTTAATCTACCAATCAAGCAAAACTTCACACATAAAATAACAAAGTCAAACAAACAATTTTTCACAGACAAAGTAATGGGATCTAAGTCATGCATAAGCATGCAAAGGTTGGTTCTATTGTAAGGATGGTCTTCACTAGGCTTCTAACTTTGTAAGTTCCAAATTGGTCATTTACCAAAATGGCAAAGTCATTTGCAAAGAGGGTCTCTATTAGATTCCTAAACTTTGTAAGATCCAAAAATGGTCATTTACCAAAGTGGCAAAGTTAAAGTAATGCATGCAAGCATGACAAGCTTTGTTTTGTTTTGAAAAAGTGGTTCCTAGTGGGTCATAGACTTTTGGGTACATCTAATGGTCATTTTGCAAAGTGGCAAGGCCATTTGCAAAAGGGTTTCACCTCAAAACCATTTTCAAAACAAAGGGTCATTTTAGGTGGTGTAGAAATATTTTACTAGGGCATTAGCCTATAGGGTTCACCCAATTTGTTTTCAAATCACAACTTGGGGTTTTGGGGTTAGTGAGTTTAAAACAAAACATTTTCCAAGGGTTTTCTTCCAAAATTATTTTTGATAAAATAACCACATTTCTATTTGACTAGAAGTGGTTTTAAATCAAAGAATTCTAAATTTGCTTCACCAAATGAGTTGCTATTGCAAAACTTGGTGTTTGGGTCAGTAGGTTGGGTCCAAAGCATTTTCTCCAAAGTTTTCTTTATGAAAGCATTTTCATAAACAAAACAATGGTTTTTAATTAGCTAGAAATGGATTAAACCAATTAATCCATTCTAAACTTTTCAAAAATCATTTTCCAAACTATGGGTTGGTTCCTAGGGTCAGTAAGGTCACAACAAACTAAATTGCAAAGGTTTTAACCTAAAAATCATTTTTAAATGATTTTTCTAATGTTAGCAAGCACACAAAAGAATCTGCAAAATCAAACAAGCTAACAGATACTATTTGCTAAACTAAGGGTAGGGTTGGTTAGGTCTTGTCTTGCTGATTCCAATGACATCAAATTTGTAAAATTTGGACGTGTGGATCAAAAGATACATGGGTTTGAAATTGGCAAAAGTTTCTGTTTTCTAATTTCTGTTTTTAATCAAACACTGGCCACGTGGCGCGTTCCTATTGTTCGATACCGGTTCGGCCGGATCGTGTGCTGCGGAGCGTTGGATCTAGTCTAATCGTGCGGCGCAGAGCTAGTACCCCTTCGCTGTTAGGTGGTTCTGTCTAGTGCGTCCGATCTAGATCGAACGGCTATGGGGTGCTTGGTCATAGACGAGCGGCGCTGCGGCGGCTGCTGGCGGCGGAGCGGTCGGTCGTCGACGGTGCCGGCGATACAGGAAGCGAGAGAGAAAAAGGGCATGCTCACCGTGCTCGCAAGAACGTGGGGAAGCTCGAGGTAGTGTCTTCTTATCGCGGGGCGTACTGGAGTGAGCTTGATTGCTCGCCGGAGTTGCTGCGGGCGGCGGTTGGCTCCGGTTGCTGTCGAGGACGTTGCTGTGGTTCTCTCCGAAGCGAAAAGAAGGCTCGGTTAGATGCGCAAGATCGAGACGGAGTCGTGTGCGTGAACGAGAGGGGTCGGGGTGGTCTTGTGCTTACCAGAAGAGTCGCCGGAGTTTGCAGACAGACGGTGGCGCTCAGGTTGACGACGAGGCGTTGCTGCAGTTCACCCCAAAACAAAACAAAGGCACGGTAAGATGCGGGCGACCATGGGGTTCATGTGAGCATGATCGAGAGGTGCTGGGGCGGACGGAGTTCACCTGGAAAGCTCGCCGGAGAAACGGCAGACGGCGGTGTGGTGCTGTGGTCGTCATTGTCGAGGCTCTGGGGTGCCCGCGGGTGAGCTGGTGCTACGGGGATGATCGCCAGGAGGTGTGGATCACGAGAGGATGGTCGAGGAGGCAAGGGGAGGCCTGGTTTCGCCGGAATCGTCACCGGAACATCGTCGGAGCAGAGGACGCTCGGGGAGGAATTAAGGCGGCCTGGGGGCGAGTCGAGGTGGGAGGTCTGGGGGAAAGGGAGGAGGAGGAGCAGGCGGTTAAGTAGCTGTGGTCAGGACGAGAGATTAACGCAGCGTTTACGCGAATTAATTCGGCGGAATCAAAGCAGAAAACGGCCGACGAGAGGAGGAAGAATTGGTCGCGGTGGAAACGACGATGAATAGTTGTCGGTGGGGTCCTCTGGTCAGTGGGAAAAGGAGAAGGAACGGGGTCCACCTGTTAGTCTCTGCGTGGGTTTGTTTGACGGTGAAGAAAAACGGTTCGGGATGTGCGAGAGAGAGGTGGGGTCTTCTCGTCAGCGAGTGAGGAGAGGGGGTAGTGGGTCCACGCTGTCATTGACTCAGCGGGTCTGTTATTTGGTAAGAATTGTTTTCTCCGGGCAGTGAAAGGCTGGGCTGGACTGGGCCTGTTGGGCTACTCTATTTTCCTATTTTTTTCTGTCTAAGCCTTTTTCTTTTTCTAATTCTTTTTCTGTTTTCAATTTCCAAACAATTATTCAAACAATCAACCAACACTCAAATCAATTCAAACAATCACTCAACTTCACTTTGAATTTGGTTCTGTTTGGCGACATAATCCAAATCTCAAAATGAAATATTATTTTTATTTATTTTAGGATCCATTTAATAATTAATTAAAATGGATCTTTAGTTTTTTTAATAGTGTTTGATTTATTTAATAAAATTTCCATTTGAATTCCAATTATTTTCAAAACCAAACCAGAAGGTTTTATTTGAAAAATAAAAGAATACTTGGAAACTTACTTAAATAAATAAATAAGTTTTGGTGTTTAATTAAAATGGGAAAGCCTTTACTTAAATAAAATTGGATATTTAAATCCTTATTATTTTATTTTAATAATCCTTTACCCATTTTAATCAAAGCAAAACCTTTTAATAAAAGATTTCAAAGTAGTAATAAAATACTTGGTGTTCATTTAAAATGGGAAAAGCTTTTACTTAAATAAAATTGGATATTTAAATCCTTTTATTTTATTTAAATAAACCTTTACTCATTTTATCAAAACAAAATATTTTATTTCAAAAGTTTGGCCAAAATTAATTTGGCTTATCTTTTCATTTGAAACCAAAGTCTTTTATTAAAAGATCTAAAACAGTGTTTCCAAAACAATTTATTTTCCTTTGATAAATGTTTTACTTTTTAAATCCCTTTAGGATTATTTGTTCACCAAAGGGTATGGGCTTTTGGTAAGGGCTTTAAAGGCTTTGGAAATTTCAATTTCCTTCTCTTATTATACTCCTAAGATTTTGTTTATGGTTCCAATTTGAGTGAAACCAACTTCTATGGTCTTACTTGATCCTTTGTGGAAATTTGTTGATCAAATTTGGTATGGATCAAATCCATGGATTTGGAGATACTTTGGAAAATGATTTCCTTCCATTAGGGTTTAGGGTTTTGGATTTATTTTCCAGGTGTTCAAATTTCCAGATACATTCATTGAGGAATGCATTTCCCTTGATTTGGATTTTTGTTGAATTCAAACTTCTGCCAAAGTTTGTTCAAGATGGGATTTCATGTCTCCTTCTAGAAACAAAAGTTTCTTTTCACCCTGATTTTCAACAAAAGTTTATTGTGTTTATTTTATTTTTCACATTACAAGATTTGGAAAATCTTGGGATGTGACAGGCTACCACCCTTAAAATAAATCTCGTCCCGAGATTTGGGGAGGCTAGGGTTACAAGCAGGTTCAAAACAACTAGGGTACTACCACCCTTAAAAAATTTCCAACTAGACTATATCTTGGCTTGCTTGGAATCTTGGAAAACTTCTTCTTGGAAAACTTCTGCTTAGTGTCCTTTGTTTCCATGCTTGATTCATGGGCCAAGGTTGAGTTTCTCCATAGGCTTGATCAACTTGTTCTTCATCTTTTCTGGACAGTTGCTTGCATAGTGTCCCGGGTTCTTGCAATTGTAACAGGTTATAAGTTTGAGGTCTTGAGGTGGCTTCTCTGGGCAAACATCTGCGTAGTGTCCTTTGTTTTCGCACTTGAAGCATGTGACTTGGCTGTTATCCCTCATAGGCTTGTTTATCTTGTGTTTCTTCTTCTCTGGACATCCATTGGCATAATGTCCCATCTCTTTGCAATTGAAACATTGCACTTGTGTAATATCTTTCTTGCTAGTGTTGAGGCATTTCTTCTTCTTCTTCTTGGGTTTCTCCAAAGCTAGGGGTTCTTCTAGTTCTTGTTCTTCATGAATGGGAGATCTTCCTCTTTTCTTGGGGCATTGATCTTCATGCTCCTTGGGTGCATGATCCTTGTATCCAAAAGTATTGCTAGCTTGGGTTCCTTCTAGAATAACATCTTTGTCATCCTTGTTGTCATTAGCTCCTTGGGAAAAGTTTTCTCTCATGTTGATCACTTGAGTAACCAATCCTTGCAACAGTTGGGATTGAAGTTTCAAAATCCTTTGTATGGTTGGGTCTAATACATTGTTGTTGGCTAAAAGCTGAGTTGTCTCTTGGCTCAACTGGTGTTGGGTTGCTATGAGTTCTCTCATGCTGTCCTCTTGGTTGTTGTTGTTGTCACCATCCTTGATGTTGGAGTCACTTGGAGAAGTCATCTGTTTGGGTTGAAGGGGGATTAGAATAGACAAAAGATTTCTAAGGAAATCAATCCTAATCACACACATCACAATTCACACAAGCAATGTGCAAGCAATCACAAACAAGCACTCCACTCAAACAACAAGTTTCAAGCACATACTTAGGCAACAAAATAATTTTTGTTACACCACTTAAGTTGGTGGGTTTGTCTTAACTAAAATATGGTGGTCCATTTATATGGTTTACTTGTGATCTTTCCATCCTTCTTGGTTGATTCTTCTTGAATGAGATCTTTGTTTCCTTGGAGAATTTTTGTGTCTTGGTCACAAATCTTCAAAGGTGATGATGGTTCTTTCTAAGTTGTGTTTCCTTAGTCTTCAAGTCTTGGGTAAAACTTCTTGTATTACTTGTAGTCCTTAGTGATATCCAAGATTGAAGTCCTTGGTGAATATGCTGAAGATGTTGAAGTCATTAGAGTTGAAGAAGTTGAAGAAGTCCTTTGCACATGGTGTAGTCTTTGGTCATGGGGTAGGCTTTTCCATCAAGTTTTGAAGTAGAAGAGAAGTAGAGTTGAAACCAAAAATGATTGAGGAAAGAGTTTACAAGATTTGTTTTGTAAATAAGTTTTGGAACAAAATACAACTCCTATTTTTCTAAGGGTTTTTGTCCAATCCTAGGGTTACAAATCCTACAGGCAACACAGTGCTCTGATACCATTCTGTAGCGTCCCCAACCTTTAATAAGATTGAGTCCCCTGTGTTTACAATGCTAGTCCCTGGATCAATAGCTAGCATCCACAGTTCAGATGTAATATCAAGAAACAAAGGTCATAATACAACTTTATAACCAGGAATAAAATAGTTTTATTACATCAAACATAGCTCATTGGCTATTTACATTACATTGCACCGGAATAACTATAGTCATGGGTCCTTCATCTTCAAAGTGCCACAGGCAGATGTTGGTTGTAGACTTTGTAATCCTAATCAATCAATCTTCACTAAAATCAATCAAACCTGCAACATCATAAGTTACAGCCACAAGGGTCAATACATTTGAATTGTATTGGCAAGTGATACCTTAGTATAATATAAGTGGACTATAATACTATATGCATTTGGCTGGTGGAGCTTAGGCTTGCTTTGCTCAAAATAGATTTTTCCTTAACTTTTGAAAATACTAAGTTTTGTTTGGCAAAAACTTTCCAAGACATCTACCAATCCAAGGCTGAAGATCCACTCAGGGCATCTACCAATCAAGGACTGAAGATTTGCTTGGCAAAAATACCCAAGGCGTCTACCAATCAAAGACTGAAGATCCACTCAGGGCATCTACCAATCAATGACTGAAGATCCTTTTAACCCTTGTTCACCCACAAGTTTTTATTTTGAAATTGGAGTGATGAGATTCTTGAAGTTTCCATGTCTTGATGCTCAAATTGTCCTTTACCAGGGACATGGCTAAGTACTTAGGTTTTACACTCTGTAGAGGTGGTGCACTTTCCCCACAAGCCTTGGTTTCCCAAGACATGATCCTTCAGTAGCCTTTCCTTAGTCAAATGGACGTGCTCCAACCTATCATCCCATCTACCACCCACTGTCCAAGAGACTAAGTTCTAGCATCCTAAGATCATGGCAGAGCCCATAATACCAAGTGGTTGCACTTGAAGCTTCTCAACATTTGACATCTCAAATCTCTTTGTTTCCTGGGTGGCCATCCACAAGTGAGATACACAAGCCATGTCATGGCCTTGTGAACCACTCAACATAAACCATTCCTTCCATTCCACCCAGGTGATTCATTACTTAGTTGTTTTGTTAAATAAAACACAAGTCCAAAGACTTAGAATATTTTTTCATAGTGTGAATATATAAACCACCCTTGTTTTCTAGTAGCTAGGCTAAGCATGGCATGGCAACTTATCCTTAGGGAATTTCCTAGCAACTCTAGCATTCTATTCTAAATAGGATTTCCCATCAACAACTGACAAAAATAGCATGCAAGTCCTAACAAAATATATCTAATGCAAGTATAAAATATAGGTATGGAATATTCATGAAGATATCACTTGCCTTTTTGGTAGAGGGTATAGGTTCACTCCTTGTCCTTGCAACACTCACACTCTTCAAGTCACTACAATTCAATCAAGCAAGGCACAAACTTAATCTACCAATCAAGCAAAACTTCACACATAAAATAACAAAGTCAAACAAACAATTTTTCACACACAAAGTAATGGGATCTAAGTCATGCATAAGCATGCAAAGGTTGGTTCTATTGTAAGGATGGTCTTCACTAGGCTTCTAACTTTGTAAGTTCCAAATTGGTCATTTACCAAAATGGCAAAGTCATTTGCAAAGAGGGTCTCTATTAGATTCCTAAACTTTGTAAGATCCAAAAATGGTCATTTACCAAAGTGGCAAAGTTAAAGTAATGCATGCAAGCATGCCAAGCTTTGTTTTGTTTTGAAAAAGTGGTTCCTAGTGGGTCATAGACTTTTGGGTACATCTAATGGTCATTTTGCAAAGTGGCAAGGCCATTTGCAAAAGGGTTTCACCTCAAAACCATTTTCAAAACAAAGGGTCATTTTAGGTGGTGTAGAAATATTTTACTAGGGCATTAGCCTATAGGGTTCACCCAATTTGTTTTCAAATCACAACTTGGGGTTTTGGGGTTAGTGAGTTTAAAACAAAACATTTTCCAAGGGTTTTCTTCCAAAATTATTTTTGATAAAATAACCACATTTCTATTTGACTAGAAGTGGTTTTAAATCAAAGAATTCTAAATTTGCTTCACCAAATGAGTTGCTATTGCAAAACTTGGTGTTTGGGTCAGTAGGTTGGGTCCAAAGCATTTTCTCCAAAGTTTTCTTTATGAAAGCATTTTCATAAACAAAACAATGGTTTTTAATTAGCTAGAAATGGATTAAACCAATTAATCCATTCTAAACTTTTCAAAAATCATTTTCCAAACTATGGGTTGGTTCCTAGGGTCAGTAAGGTCACAACAAACTAAATTGCAAAGGTTTTAACCTAAAAATCATTTTTAAATGATTTTTCTAATGTTAGCAAGCACACAAAAGAATCTACAAAATCAAACAAGCTAACAGATACTATTTGCTAAACTAAGGGTAGGGTTGGTTAGGTCTTGTCTTGCTGATTCCAATGACATCAAATTTGTAAAATTTGGACGTGTGGATCAAAAGATACATGGGTTTGAAATTGGCAAAAGTTTCTGTTTTCTAATTTCTGTTTTTAATCAAACACTGGCCACGTGGCGCGTTCCTATTGGTCGATACCGGTTCGGCCGGATCGTGTGCTGCGGAGCGTTGGATCTAGTCTAATCGTGCGGCGCAGAGCTAGTACCCCTTCGCTGTTAGGTGGTTCTGTCTAGTGCGTCCGATCTAGATCGAACGGCTGTGGGGTGCTTGGTCATAGACGAGCGGCGCTGCGGCGGCTGCTGGCGGCGGAGCGGTCGGTCGTCGACGGTGCCGGCGATACAGGAAGCGAGAGAGAAAAAGGGCATGCTCACCGTGCTCGCAAGAACGTGGGGAAGCTCGAGGTAGTGTCTTCTTATCGCGGGGCGTACTGGAGTGAGCTTGATTGCTCGCCGGAGTTGCTACGGGCGGCGGTTGGCTCCGGTTGCTATCGAGGACGTTGCTGTGGTTCTCTCCGAAGCGAAAAGAAGGCTCGGTTAGATGCGCAAGATCGAGACGGAGTCGTGTGCGTGAACGAGAGGGGTCGGGGTGGTCTTGTGCTTACCAGAAGAGTCGCCGGAGTTTGCAGACAGACGGTGGCGCTCAGGTTGACGACGAGGCATTGCTACAGTTCACCCCAAGACAAAACAAAGGCACGGTAAGATGCGGGCGACCATGGGGTTCATGTGAGCATGATCGAGAGGTGCTGGGGCGGACGGAGTTCACCTGGAAAGCTCGCCGGAGAAACGGCAGACGGCGGTGTGGTGCTGTGGTCGTCGTTGTCGAGGCTCTGGGGTGCCCGCGGGTGAGCTGGTGCTACGGGGATGATCGCCAGGAGGTGTGGATCACGAGAGGATGGTCGAGGAGGCAAGGGGAGGCCTGGTTTCGCCGGAATCGTCACCGGAACATCGTCGGAGCAGAGGACGCTCGGGGAGGAATTGAGGCGGCCTGGGGGCGAGTCGAGGTGGGAGGTCTGGGGGAAAGGGAGGAGGAGGAGCAGGCGGTTAAGTAGCTGTGGTCACGACGAGAGATTAACGCAGCGTTTACGCGAATTAATTCGGCGGAATCAAAGCAGAAAACGGCCGACGAGATGAGGAAGAATTGGTTGCGGTGGAAACGACGATGAATAGTTGTCGGTGGGGTCCTCTGGTCAGTGGGAAAAGGAGAAGGAACGGGGTCCACCTGTTAGTCTCTGCGTGGGTTTGTTTGACGGTGAAGAAAAACGGTTCGGGATGTGCGAGAGAGAGGTGGGGTCTTCTCGTCAGCGAGTGAGGAGAGGGGGTAGTGGGTCCATGCTGTCATTGACTCAGCGGGTCTGTTATTTGGTAAGAATTGTTTTCTCCGGGCAGTGAAAGGCTAGGCTAGACTGGGCCTGTTGGGCTGCTCTATTTTCCTATTTTTTTCTGTCTAAGCCTTTTTCTTTTTCTAATTCTTTTTCTGTTTTCAATTTCCAAACAATTATTCAAACAATCAACCAACACTCAAATCAATTCAAACAATCACTCAACTTCACTTTGAATTTGGTTCTGTTTGGCGACATAATCCAAATCTCAAAATGAAATATTATTTTTATTTATTTTAGGATCCATTTAATAATTAATTAAAATGGATCTTTAGTTTTTTTAATAGTGTTTGATTTATTTAATAAAATTTCCATTTGAATTCCAATTATTTTCAAAACCAAACCAGAAGGTTTTATTTGAAAAATAAAAGAATACTTGGAAACTTACTTAAATAAATAAATAAGTTTTGGTGTTTAATTAAAATGGGAAAGCCTTTACTTAAATAAAATTGGATATTTAAATCCTTATTATTTTATTTAAATAATCCTTTACCCATTTTAATCAAAGCAAAACCTTTTAATAAAAGATTTCAAAGTAGTAATAAAATACTTGGTGTTCATTTAAAATGGGAAAAGCTTTTACTTAAATAAAATTGGATATTTAAATCCTTTTATTTTATTTAAATAAACCTTTACTCATTTTATCAAAACAAAATATTTTATTTCAAAAGTTTGGCCAAAATTAATTTGGCTTATCTTTTCATTTGAAACCAAAGTCTTTTATTAAAAGATCTAAAACAGTGTTTCCAAAACAATTTATTTTCCTTTGATAAATGTTTTACTTTTTAAATCCCTTTAGGATTATTTGTTCACCAAAGGGTATGGGCTTTTGGTAAGGGCTTTAAAGGCTTTGGAAATTTCAATTTCCTTCTCTTATTATACTCCTAAGATTTTGTTTATGGTTCCAATTTGAGTGAAACCAACTTCTATGGTCTTACTTGATCCTTTGTGGAAATTTGTTGATCAAATTTGGTATGGATCAAATCCATGGATTTGGAGATACTTTGGAAAATGATTTCCTTCCATTAGGGTTTAGGGTTTTGGATTTATTTTCCAGGTGTTCAAATTTCCAGATACATTCATTGAGGAATGCATTTCCCTTGATTTGGATTTTTGTTGAATTCAAACTTCTGCCAAAGTTTGTTCAAGATGGGATTTCATGTCTCCTTTTAGAAACAAAAGTTTCTTTTCACCCTGATTTTCAACAAAAGTTTATTGTGTTTATTTTATTTTTCACATTACAAGATTTGGAAAATCTTGGGATGTGACAAGAAGTAGTTGAAAAAAAATTCCTTAGTGGTTTCCAATCCTAGGGTCATAATCCTACAGGCAACACAGTGCTCTGATACCATCTGTAAGATCCCTCCTTTGTAAAGGAAAAGGATCCCTGTGATTGCAATGCTAGTCCCTGGATCATTGCTAGCATCCACAGTTTAAGATGAAGTACACAGATACAAAGGTCATTTATTACATCCATTTCAGAGATAAACATAGTCTTTACAACTCAAAGGCCACAGGCCAATTACAAGAGTTTGAATAAGCAAATAAATATAAGTCTTCATCTTCATGTGCCACAGGCAAACATGTTGAGTGTAGACTCATGACACCTAATCTTCATCAGAGTAACCTGCAACATCACAAGTTACAGCCACAGTGGGTCAATACTTTGGAATAGTATTGGCAAGTGATACCTTAGTATATTTTAAGTGGACTAGATACTATATGCAAATTTGGCTAAGTGTAGCTTGGCTTGCTTTGCTCAAAATAGATTTTTCCTATTAGTTGAAATCGCTAAGTTTTTCTTTGTCAAAACTTTTCCCAAGGAACCATCAATAGACATTGAGGTCCTTCACCCTTGTTTACCCACAAGTTTTTACTTAGAAGTTGGAATGATGAGATTCTTGATAGCTTCCATGTCTTGATGCTCAAGTTGTCCATTGCCATGGACTTGGCTAAGTACTTAGATTTTCCATCTACAGAGGTTGTGCACTTTCCCCACCAGACTTGGTTTCACCAAGACAGGACCTTTCAGAAGCCTTCCCTTAGTCAAATGGACGTGTTCCAACCTATCATCCCACTACCACCAACTGTCCAAATGACTAAGTTCTAGCAACCTATGTGATCCAGGCAGAGCCCATATTGCCAAGTGGCTGCACTAGAAGCTTCTCAACACTTGGCCTCTAAAATCCCTTTGTTCCTGGGTGGCTTTCCACAAGTGAGATACACAAGGTAAACCATAGCCATGGGCTTGTGTAACCACTCAACCAAAATCCACCAATCAAGTCCCATTCCACCCAGGTGATTCATTGACTTAGTTGTTTTATTTAAGAAAAACATAAGTCCAAAGACTTAGAAATATTTTAATCATAACATGTATAATTTTACCAACCCTTGTTTGCTACTAGCTAGGCCAAGCATGGCATAGATAGTAACCTAACTTAGAAATTTCCTAGCAATTCTACAACTACTTAGGATTTCCCAACATGGCATTTGGCAAAAATAGTAACATGCAAGACTTAGCAAAATATTTCTAATGCTTGTATGAAAATATAGGGATTGTAATATTCATGAAGTACCACTTGCCTTGGTAGTTGGGAGAGTAGCACTCTTCACAATCACAATCACTAGCACCAAAATCTACACATAGAATATAGCCACAATCACATACAAGATATATTCAACCAAAAATATATATGCATGCATGCAAGATGCTAAGTGATGATTTTTAAAACTCAACCAAGCAAGTGCATAGTACTGAATCATAATCAAGTCAAAAACTTGCTAAACCAAGTTTATTTGACACTAAAACAATTTTCGAAACAATTCATATAATCAAAATAGTCCTAAACAAGTTTCTGCAAAATAAACCATGTTAACAGAAGCTAAACTTTAAACACATTGCATAATCTGAAAGGGCTTGCTCTCCTGATTCCAACGGTATAAAATTTGTCAAATTCTAACGTGTGGATCAAAAGTTATAGCTATTTCAAAATTGGATACAAATCAGATTTCAAATTCTATTTTAAACTCAACCCTAGCCACGCGTCTGTTTTCTATTGGCCCGTACCGGTTCACTCTGGATCACCCTTCCGTGCCGTCAGATCAAGTCAGATCCTACGCGCCAGATTCAAAGAAAACGTTTCGCTCAGATCTAATCTAATCCGCAAGATCTACATCCAACGGTTGCCGCTGCTTTGACCAAAGACTAGCGGCGCTAGCGGCGGCGACTGGCGGCGGCGTGTCTGTCAGAGGCGGTGTCGGCGTTCTAGGTCGCCCGGGGAGGGGAGAGGGTGCTTACCAGAACCGCCGTGACGTGGTGAAGCTCAACGTGCCTCAGGTTGGCGAAGGGGCGCTCAGAGTCATCGCGGATTGCTCGTCGGAGTTCGCGAACGCGTCAGGTACGGCTGTTGGTCGACGTTGGCGAGGTTCTGGGTCGCGCTAAGGCAAGAGGAAGGCACCGTTAGACGCGCAAGATGCTAAGGATCCTAGGCGTATCAGACAGAGGGCAAGGGGCGGCTGGTACTTACGGGGAGAGGTCGCCGGAGTTCAAGCAGAGAGCGGCGGCGTTCAGTCGATGTCGCTGCCGAGGCTATAGACCATGCGAGAACAAACGGGGTGTGTCAGTAGATGCGCAAGGATCTGCAGAGCTTGATAGCATGAATCAGGGGCAAAGGGGAACACGGTGCTCACCGGAATTCGTCGGCGAGGTCGTCAGAACAGCGGCAGTGTCTGGCGAGTTGCGGGCAGCCTGGTGGCGTGGAGACGGAATTGGTTGAGGGGAAATGGCCGCGAGAGGGAGGGGCTTAAGTAGGCAGAGGCTCGATAGGAAACGCTCAGTGATTCAATGCCAATTACACCGCGGAATCAACGCAGCAACGGCCAGCGGCGGTGTTCGTGCGCGGAAATTTTGGGGAAGACGATGACGACGTGGACGGGGCCCGCTCGTCAGTGAACAGAACAGAGAGGGAGTGGGGTCCGGGTGTCAGCGGCTCGCTGGGTGCATCTGCGCGTGAGCGAGGGAGAGAAGGGACCCGAGTGGGCTAGTTGGGCTGCTTCTGTTGATGGGCTCAATTCCTGGCGCCGGCCCTTTTCCATTTCCTTTCTCTTTTCTTTTTCTAAACTGAATTTCTGAAGTGAGTTTCAAATGAATTCAAACCCTATTTGAATTCAAATCTTTTTGGGATTTTTGTAGTGTGCAACAATCACATTTCAGGACATAAAATCAAGTGGTCTCTCTGTTCAAACTTGGTTCTTTTGAAATAACAAAATAAACAGTGCCATAGCACTTGATTTGCAAATGTTTTGAAAATGGTTTTGAAACCATTTTTATTTTGTAAAATTTTGTTCAAACTCTACACTCAAGCCAATCAATAAAGAAGCAAACAAACTTGGTTTTTAAAACACTAAGCTCTCAAGTGAGGATGGGCATCTGATTTAAGTTTGCTCACATAAAATGATAGCACTATGTGCTTCTGTTTTCTTGAAATGAGTTTGAAATTGATCTCAAATCTATATGCATGCATGAATGATATGCAATCTTTGAAATCATGAATATAGGGATGTTACAAACCACCAATAGACATTGGAGTCCTTCACCCTTGTTCAACCACAAGTTTTACTTAGAAATTGGGATGAGGAGATTCTTGATAGCTTCCATGTCTTGATGCTCAAGTTGTCCATTACCATGGACTTGGCTAAGTACTTAGATTTTTCCATCTGCAGAGGTTGTGCACTTTCCCCACAAGCCTTGATTTTCAGCAAGACAGGACCTTTCAGAAGCCTTCCCTTAGACCAAATAGACGCGTTCCAACCTATCATCCCACTACCACCAACAGTCCAAATGGCTAAGTTCTAGCAACCTATGTGATCCAGGAAGAGCCCATATTGCCAAGTGGTTGCACTAGAAGCTTCTTAACATTTGGCCTCTAAAATCTCTTTGTTCCTGGGTGGCTTTCCACAAGTGAGATACACAAGCTAAACCATAGAAATGGGCCTTGTGTAACCACTCAACATAAACCAATCCTTCCATTCCACCCAGGTGTTTCATTAACTTAGTTGTTTTATTAGGCAAAACACAAGTCCAAAGACTTAGAAATATTTTATCATAGCATGTATATTTCACCACCCTTGATTGCTACTATCTAGGCTAAGCATGGCATAGATAAGCATCTTAACTTAGAAATTTCCTAGCAATTCTACAACTACTAGGATTTCCCAACATGGCATATAAGCAAAATATAACATGCAAGTCTAACAAAATATTTCTAATGCTTAGTAGAAAACATAGGGATAAAAATATCATGAGGCACCACTTTCCTTGGTAGTTTGGAGAGTAGCTACACTCCTCACAATCACAATCACTATTGGCACCAAAATCTACACATAAAATCATAGCAACAATCACATACAAAATATATACAAACAAAAATATATGAATGCATGCAATATGATATGTGATGATTTTTAAAACTCAACAAAGCAAGTGCACAGTACTGGTTCATAAACAAGTTCAAAACTTGCCAAACAACATTTATTTAAACCTTAAAACATTTCTCAAACAATTTATATACTCAAAATAGCCCTACACAAGTTTCTGTAATTAAAGTCATTTTAACAGAATCAAAACATTAAACACATTGCATAATTATAAAGGGCTTTCTCTCCTGATTCCATTGATATAAAATTTGTCAAATTTGAACGTGGGGATCAAAAGTTATGGCCAAAACAAATTGAAACATCTAATAGATTCAAAATCTGTTTTTAAACCTAAACTGTTGCCACGCGTCTTAATCTGATTGGCCGGTACCACTTCGCGTTGGATCACGCTTCTGAGCCGCTGGATCTAACTTAATCGCGCGGCTCAGATCCAAACTTACCGCTTTGCCCAGGTTCTATCGTATCCGTAGGATCTAGATCTAACGGCGCTCAGCACTTTGACCATCCAGTGGCAACGCTGGCGGCGGCGACAGGCGGCGGCGCCTCTGTCAGAGTTGCTACCGGCGTTCTAGGTCGCGCAGGAGAGGGGGAAGGGGCTTACCAGACTCGCCGTGTGCTGCTGATGCTCAAGGTGCCGGTGGTTTGGCAAGGGGCGCACGGAGATGGTCGCTGGAGCTCGTCGAAGTTGCGGGCGGCGTCAGTTGCTTGCTGTCGAAGACGTTGCCAAGGTTCTGCGTCGTCCTAGCAAGAGCCATGTAGAGGGAGTGTCCCAACCTTTAAATAATATAAGGTGGAATCCCCTGTGTTTACAATGCTAGTCCCTGGATCAATAGCTAGCATCCACAGTTAAGATGTAATATCAAGAAACAAAGGTCATAATATAAATTTATAACCAGGAATAACAAAATTTTATTACATCTTACATAGCTCATTTGGCTAATACAATACACTACAGCGGAATAACTATAAGCATGGGGTCCTTCATCTTCAAAGTGCCACAGGCAAACATGTTGGTTGTAGACTTTGTAATCCTAATCAATCAATCTTCACTAAAAATCAATCAAACCTGCAACATTACAAGTTACAGCCACAAGGGTCAATACATTTGAATTGTATTGGCAAGTTTCACTACTATGTAGAGTATGAGTGGATCCTATCATTACATGCATTTTTGGTTAAGTAGGGTTTGAGGCTCATTTGCAGAAAGCAATGGTTTTTCTTATCTTTTCAAAAATGGTCTTGATCTTTTGTCAAATCTCTTTTTCAAAATCCCTTGAACTCCTTGGTAAACTCCCAAGTGATCAAGTCTTTGTCAAAAATCTCTTGAGATCCTTGGTACCCCCAAGTGCATCAAGTTTTATCAAAATCTCTTGAGCTCCTTGGTACCCCCAAGTGCATCAAGCCTTTTGTTGTCACTTAAAAGTTTTTATTTTAGAAATTGGAATGTCGAGATTTCCCATAGCTTCAAACTTTAGTTGCTCAGTATTGTCCATAACCGGGGACACGGCTAAGTACTTTAGATTTTATTATCTTCTGCAGAAGTAGTACACTTTACCCACATGTCACAATCTCATCTTGTTGCCACCAGTGGCCACTAGATTAGTGCTCACCAAGATGGAGTAGTGGCAGATTGAGAATGTGACGAAGTCTTTCCAGAGGGTCCTCCCATACACCATTGCTAGCTTGTCTTCAGTACCCATGTAGGATTCCAGGTCCTCATTTTAAGTAGCCTGAAGATAATGCATGGGTCTTCCCAATGTAGTTGACTAAGGCAGAGCCATAAATAGCATGTGGTTGTACACGAAAGCCACAACTGGAGAAACATGTTCAATCTCTAAGTTTCCTGGATGGTTTTCTTT
Organism: Avena sativa; assembly: GCA_916181665.1. Lineage (NCBI taxonomy): Eukaryota > Viridiplantae > Streptophyta > Magnoliopsida > Poales > Poaceae > Avena > Avena sativa. Next base: position 430,306,207 of record OV702293.1, read on the forward strand.
TGGAGCACAACACAAAGAGATTGCCATAGACATGGTTCCTTTTGTTGCCACCTTCTCCAAAACTCAAAGTATCCTTGTCCACCCAGGTGGTTCATTGAGTCCTTGTTTTATTATGTAAAAACACAAGTCTTTTCTCAACTTCATAAATCTCAACATGTATCTCTTTTCAAAATATAGCATGGCTAAGCATGTAACAACTACATTGTTTTCACTAAGGAATGTATAGGGTATCCTATTAGGATTTAGCATAGCATAAGTATAGAAATTCTTTTCATGCATGTTTCAAAATCCACAAAGTATAATGAAAATATTAGGACTTTAGATGATAGTGTCACTTGCCTTTTTGGTAGGGAATGTTGGTTCACTTCTTGATCTTGCTAGTTTCACACTTTTCTAACTTCACTACAAATCAATCAAGCAAACACAATATCAACTAGCATTCCAACCAAACAATCAAACAAACTAACACACATAAATTAATAGAAACTAGGTCATGCATGCAAGAGATAGTTTTATTTGCAAAGATGGTCTCCACTAGGCTTCTAAATTTTGTAAGTTTCAAAGTGGTCATTTTCCAAAGTGGCAAAGTCATTTTGAAAAAGGGTTTTGTCTATAAACCATTTTTAAATCCATTCATCATTTTATGTGGTGGAAAATGTTTTTATCAAATCAAAAACTCTATGTCTTTCACCAAATAAGTTGCTAATTCTCAAAACTTGGTGTTTAGGGTCAGTAGGTTTGTTTCAAATCATTTTCCCAAAGTTTTTACTCCAAAAACATTTTCATAACAAAACCAATATTTTTAATTGGTTAGAAATGGGCTAAATTAATTAATCCATCCTAAACTTTACCAAATCAATTTTCAAAACCATGGGTTGGTTCCTAGGGTCAGTAAGTTCACCACAACTAATTTGCCAAGGTTTCAACCTCAAAAACATTTTTGAATAATTTTTCTAATCTAAACAAGCATACAAATGTTTCTGTAAAAACAAACATTTTACCAGAGGCTTTTTACTAAAAAAAGGCATGGTTGGCTAGGACTTGCTCCACTGATTCCAATGATATAAAGTTTGCAATTTTTGGACATGTGGATCAAAAGTTACAAGGGTTTCAAATCTGCATCTAATTCAGATTCAAAGTTTGTTTTTAAATCGAAAACTGGCCACGCGTCATGTTCTTATTGGGCGGTACTGCTTCGTGCGGATCAGCCTCTCTGGTGCGTTGGATCTTAAGCAGATCGCATGGCTCAGACTAGCTCCTACCGCTTCACTCAGGTTCTAATCTTATGCGTCCGAATCAGATCTAACGGCTCCTACGCATTTGACCAAAACACAGCGGCGCTGGCGGTGGCTAGCGGCGGCGACGGTCAGTCGGTGAGCTAATGGCGGTTTACAGGAAGCTATAGAGGAAACAAGGATGCTTACCGTGTTCGCAGTAGCATGGGGGAGCTCAACGTGGAGTCGTCTTGGCAAGGGGCGCACGGGGACAGAAGGAATTGCTCGCCGGAGTTGGGTCTGGCGACGGGTGGCTCTGGTCGTGGTCAGAGGTGGTGCTGCGGTTCGCCCCAAGGAAAAGTAAAGGCATGGTTAGATGCAGTAGAGGTTGCGGAGTGCGGGAGCATCATTGGGAAAGAGCGGGGCAGTCAGGTGCTTACCAAAAGGGTTGCCGGAGTTGCTTGCAGACGCGGCGGCGCTCAGTCGAAGTGGTTGCCGACGTTCTGGGGCGCCCGCGGTTGAACGAAGGGCACAGGCAGAAGCGCCTAGGTCTGGGGAGTGTGCTCGTGTGCTCGGGGAGGCAAGAGGTGGCGAGGTTGGGTCGGAATCGACTAGGGACGATGGTCGGAGCAGTGGGAGTGTGAGCTCGATTCAGGGCAGCCTGGTGGCGTTCAGGGCGTGGAGTCTGAGGGGAAAGGAAGAGGAGACGCAGGCGGTTAAATGGGCGTGGTTGCGGGGTGTATTAATGTGGCCATTTACGCGAATTGATCGCCGGCGTTACCTGCTGCAACGGCCGGGCGTCGTCTGCGCGAGGAAGAAGATGAGCTGGAGGGGTGGGGTCGGTTGGTCAGCGAGAGAGAGGAAAGAGGAGTTGGGTCCACTTGTCATTGGCTCTACGGGTGCGGAACTGAGTGTGAAACGTTTTCTTCGGGGAGAGAGGAACTGGGCTGGTTGCTGGGCCAGTTGGGCTGAGTCTGGTTCTATTTTTTTCTTCCTGAAAGTTTTATCTTTTTCCAAATCTATTTTCTGTTTTGAATTTCAAACAACAAATCAAACATTCAAAACAATTCAAACATTCTTCACACTTTGCAATTGAATTTGTTTCTGTTCAGCAACATAAACCAAAGTCCTAAATAAAATAATAATTTTATTTTAGGGTCCATTATTAATTAAATAAATAGACCTTGCTTATTAAATCAAAATAGGATTTGATTTATTTAAAATTCCATTTGAAAACCAAATATTTTCAAAACCAAATCAGTAGGTTTTATTTGAGAATATAAAATACTTGGAAAACTTATTTTAAACAAATAAACAAGTTTTGATGTTTTAGAAATAGTAAAACCTTTATTAATAAAACTTGGATATTAAATCCTTATTACTTTATTTAAATAAACTTTTACTATTTTTCTCAAATAGAATTATTTTGTTTTAAAGGGTTGGCCAAGTTTTAATTTGGCTTATAAAATAATCCTTATTTAAATTCCTTCCTTTTCATTTGAAAACCAAATCCTTTTATTAAAAGAAACAAAATAGTAAATCTAAATATTTTAACTTTATTGTTTATTTATCTTTTCAAATTCCTTTAGGATTTTATTTGATCCAAATAGGTTTTGAATGTTTCAAATTGGATTCAAAAAGTTTCTTCTCACCCTGAAAATCAACAAAGTTTTATTTTATTCATTTATTTTTCACATTACAAGATTTGGAAAATCTTGGGATGTGACAGGCTACCACCCTTAAAATAAATCTCGTCCCGAGATTTGGGAAGGCTAGGGTTACAATGTAGGCTCAAAACATCTAGGGTACTACCACCCTTAAAAATTTTCCAACTAAACTACATGTTGGCTTGCTTGGGATCTTGGGGAAACTTCTCTGGGCAAACATTTGCATGGTGTCCTTGTTTCCACACTTGACTCGTGGGCCAAGGTTGAGATTCTCCATAGGCTTGTTTAACTTGTTCTTCATGTTTTCTGGACAATTGCTTGCATAATGTCCTGGTCCTTTGCAATTGAAACAGTGGATATCTTTGAATTCTTTACGTGTCTCTTGTGGACAAGTTGCTGCATAATGGCCTAGATCTTTGCAGTTGTTGCACCATACTTGGCCAATCTCCTTATTCTTCCGGTTCTCTCGGCATTCACTGGAATAGTGTCCCATTTCTTTACATTTATGACATTACACATGGCTTTTGTCCTTCTTCTGCTTTTTGGGTTTCTCCAAAGCTAGGAGGGCATCCAGTTCATGTTGTTCATATGTTATCTGGTAGTTAGGAATGTCTACATGCTTCTTGGACCTTCTCTTGCTCTTTGGATAATTCATAGGACCTTTCTTTGGTCCTTTGAATTGGGTTGTTTTGCTTGGAGGTATAAGTGGACCTTTTCCTTTGTCATCAACCTTCTTGGTAGACTTGAATCCTTCTGGATAGTTTGCAATCATTTGTTGCACTCCACCCTGTTTCCTTTGTTCAACAATGGAAAAGATGGGGCATTGAATAGGGACATGGTTGTTTCCTTCACATAGGTAGCAAGTAGCTTGAGAGGTGGGGCATTGGCCAACTAGATGTTTCTCTTCACAATTGGGGCATTGATCTCCATGCTCCTTGGAAGTATGATCCTTGTCTCCACAAAGAATGCAAGCTGGGGCTCCATCTAGAATAACATTTTTGTCATCCTTGTTGTCACAAACTCTTTTGGAATAGTTTTCTTCCATGTTGATCATTTGATCAGTCACCTTAAGCATCAATTGGGCTTGGTCTTCCAAAAACTTTTGCAGGGTTGGATCTTCACCACTAGTGTTGGCTATGAACTGAGCTGTCATTTGGTTCAACTGGTGTTGGGTTGCTATGAGCTCTTTCATGCTGTCCTCTTGGTTGGTATTGGTGTCTTCAACCTTGATGTTGGAGTCTCTTGGAGTAGTCATCTGTTTGGGGTTGAATGGAGATTAGAATAGGCAAAATATTTCTAAATAGTAAATCTAAATATTTTAACTTTATTGTTTATTTATCTTTTCAAATTACTTTAGGATTTTATTTGATCCAAATAGGTTTTGAAAGTTTCAAATTGGATTCAAAAAGTTTCTTCTCACCCTGAAAATCAACAAAGTTTTATTTTATTCATTTATTTTTCACATTACAAGATTTGGAAAATCTTGGGATGTGACAAGCCAGATGGTTTAGGAGATGCGCAAGGGTCTGGCGATCAAGACTGTATCAAAGAGGAGGCAAGGGGCGGTCTCATTTTACCTGAATCGCACGTCGGAGTTGAGCGGCGGCTCAGGTGCTCGCGGTTGTGAACGAAGACGTCGCTCTGGGTCACGAGAAAGCAAATGGAGGGCATCAGCGAACGCGCAAGGTCATGCTGGTCACGGTGGTTTGAACTAGAGGCAGGGGCGGTCAGTACTCACCGAGATTCGTCGCCGGAGTGCGTCTGTCTGCGGCGGCGCGAGGGCGATTGCGGGAAGCCTGGTGGCGGAGAGGTGGTGCTAGGTGAGGGGAAATGGCCACGGTGCAGAGGGGTTTATGTAGGCAGAAGGAGAGCGGTGATTAAGCGCGGAATCAAGGGTAATTAAGCCCGCAGTGACTGCGGCGAGTAACGGCGGAGCGAGCGTCGCAGCCGCGCGTGATTGACGACGACGACGTGGTCGTAGGGTCCACTTGTCAGCGAGAAAAACAGAGAGGGGGTGGGGTCCTGGCGTCAGTCACTCAGTGGGTTCGTCTGCGAGTGAGAAAGAGAGAGAGAACCCGGGTGGGCTTAGTGGGATGAATCCTTTGTTGCGCTAGATAGGTGGCGCCGGCCCTTTTCTATTTCTTTTCTCCTTTTCTTTTTCTGTTTTGATTTTCTGAAATGATTTTCAAATCCAAATCAAATGAGTTTGAATTCAAATCTTCTCTAGGTTTTTATACTGCAAACCTTGCACTCAAATGTGTGTCAAACACTACTGTTTATTCAAAACACTTTGATCAAATGTAAATAAAAATAAAACCAAGCCTTTATGTGATATTTACAATAGGCATAATATTGGTTTTATTTACTCTTTTTGTTTTGAAAACTTTGCTCAAGTTTTTGAAGGTGCCTAAGTTTGAATTCAAACCTTACTGAACAAAACAAGGTACTCTTCTCATTGGAAGATAGCATTAAGTCTAGAGCAATCTTACATGAAATAGTAAGCATATATGCTTCTGTTTTGAAATGATTTGTTTGAAATGAAGATCATATGATCATGGATGCATGGATGATATGCATGAGTTTGAAACTTGATTTTAGGGATGTTACAAATCTAACCCCCTTAAGGTGAATCTCGCCCTCGAGATTCAGATTGGCTAGCAAATAGGTGAGGGTGGTCTTTCCGAAGATCATCTTCTCTTTCCCAAGTTGCTTCTTCTTCAGAATGGTGGTTCCATTGAACCTTGCAGAACTTGATAGTCTTAGTCCGAGTGACTCTTTCTGCAGTCTCAAGAATCTTGATAGGTTTCTCTTCATAAGTGAGATCACTTTCCAATTGAACCTCTTCCAAAGGTATAGTGTCCTTCAAAGAAGTTTCTTCCATTTCTGGATGACATTTCTTAAGCTGACTCACATGAAACACATTATGAACAGCTGACAAAGACTCGGGCAGTTCAATTTCATAAGCAACTTCTCCTTTACGACTCAGAATCTTAAATGGTCCAACATATCTTGGGGCCAACTTTCCTTTGACTCCGAACCTCTTCACTCCACGAAGTGGTGACACTCTAAGATAAGCCCTGTCACCAACTTCGTAGGTGACTTCTCTACGCTTAGGATCTGCATAGCTTTTCTGTCGGGACTGTGCTATCTTCAATCTGTCCTTAACCAACTTGACCTTTTCTTCGGCTTCTTTGATAAGTTCTGGTCCGAACAAACTTCGTTCTCCCACACCATTCCATAACAATGGGGTGGTGCATTTTCTCCCGTAGAGAAACTCAAATGGTGCCATCTCAATGCTGGCTTGGTAGCTGTTGTTATAAGAAAATTCTGCGTAAGGCAGACTTTCATCCCAACTGGCTCCATAGTCTAGGGCACATGCCCTCAACATGTCTTCAAGAATCTGATTAGTCCTTTCTGTCTGTCCATCAGTTTGAGGATGGAAAGCAGTGCTGAAATCCAACCTCGTTCCTAATGACTCATGCAATTGTCTCCAAAAATGGGAAGGGAACTGAGTTCCTCTATCAGACACAATACTTTTGGGCACTCCATGTAGACACACAATTTTACTCATATAGATCTTGGCCAACTTAGCACTTGTATAGGTTGTCTTCACGGGTATGAAATGAGCCACTTTAGTTAGCCGATCCACTACTACCCAAATAGAATCATATCCTGACCGGGTCCTTGGCAATCCGGTAATGAAGTCCATACCAATCTTGTCCCACTTCCAATCAGGAATAGGTAGTGGTTGAAGCAAACCTGCTGGTTTCTGGTGTTCCGCCTTCACTCTGCTACATACATCACACAAAGCAATATGTTCGGCGATGTCTTTCTTGAGATTATTCCACCAAAATCTTTCTTTCATATCCATGTACATCTTGGTGTTACCCGGATGAATAGAATATGGTGAGTTGTGTGCTTCTTGTAAAATCAGTTTCCGCAGCTCCGGATCTTGTGGAACACAGATACGTTTCCCATGCCATAAAGTACCTTGTTCGTCTTCATGGAATCCTTTGGCTTTTCCCTTGCCAATCTTTTCCTTGATCTCTTCAATTTCCTTATCAGTCTTCTGAGCTTCTTTGATCTTGTCCAACAAGGTAGGTTGAACATCCAAAGACATGAGATGTCCTTCAGGCACAATCTCCAATCTGAGATCTCTAAATTGGGCACACAAATCATCTGGCAATTCTCCCTTTGTAAGGCCATTCACAAAAACTTTACGGCTTAGAGCATCTGCTACAACATTTGCTTTACCGGGGTGGTATTGCAAACTTAAGTCATAGTCCTTGATGAGTTCTAGCCATCTTCTTTGCCTCATGTTAATTTCCTTCTGGGTGAATATATACTTCAAACTCTTGTGATCTGTGAACACTTCACAACGCTTGCCCAAAAGATAATGTCTCCATGTTTTGAGTGCATGGACAACAGAGGCCAACTCTAAGTCATGAGTAGGGTAGTTAAATTTATGAGTTTTGAGTTGTCTCGAGGCATAAGCCACAACTTTTCCTTCTTGCATAAGTACTGCACCCAAACCATGATGAGATGCATCACAATGTACTTGGAAATACTTTTCCAAATCTGGCAAACACAAAACTGGTGATGTCACAAGTCTCTTCTTTAATTCTTGAAAGCTAAGTTCACATCCTTCAGACCAAACAAATTTCTTGTCTTTCTTTAGCAATTCAGTCATAGGCTTAGCTTCCTTGGAGAAATTCTCAATGAACCTTCTGTAGTAACCTGCTAAGCCAAGGAAACTACGAACTTTTTTCACTGATTTGGGAGATTCCCATTCAGTTATAGCTGAAACTTTAGCAGGATCAACTGCTACACCATCTCCTGACACAACGTGTCCAAGAAATCCAACTTCATTTAGCCAAAATTCACACTTGCTGAATTTGGCATACAGTTTATGCTCTCTAAGCTTCTAAAGTATCAAACGCAAATGTCCTTCATGCTCTTCTTTGCTCTTGGAGTAGACTAGAATGTCATCGATGAAAACGACAACAAACTTATCAAGGAATTCCATGAACACCTTGTTCATCATATTCATAAAGTATGCTGGAGCATTGGTCAAACCAAATGGCATCACGGTATACTCATACAATCCATACCTTGTGGTGAAAGCTGTCTTAGGTATGTCTTGTTGTCTTATCTTGAGTTGGAAATAACCTGACCGAAGATCAATCTTTGAGAACACACAAGCTCCTTCTAGCTGATCAAACAAGTCATTGATTCTAGGCAAAGGGTATTTGTTCTTGATAGTCACCTCATTGAGGGAACGGTAATCTATGCATAACCTTTGACTTCTATCTTTCTTCTCCAGAAACAAAACTGGGGCTCCCCAAGATGAAGAACTTGGTTGAATAAATCCTTTCTGCAACTGTTCTCCAAGTTGTTTCTTGAGTTCTTTCAGTTCATCAACTGACATCTTGTATGGTCTCTTTTCTATTGGTCCAGATCCTGGTAGCAAATCAATAAGAAACTCCACATCTCTATCTGGTGGCATTCCCGGCAATTCTTCTGGAAACACATCCGGGTACTCACTCACAATTGGCACACTGTCTATGCTAACCCCCTTAAGAGAATTTAGCATACTCCTTCTTGCTTCAAAGTTGGTCTTGAATCTGATCCTTTTATTTTCTGGAGTTGTGAGTGAGACAGTATGGTTGGCACAATCTATCACTCCCTTGTGCTTAGTCATCCAGTCCATTCCCAAAATGACATCCAATCCTTGGGAGTTTAGGATTATCAAGTTAACGGGAAACTTATACTTCCCAAACTCTATGACTAGATCATGACACCCTGAATTCACTATCATATCTTCGCCAGGAGAACTTACTTTTATAGGGCACCCAATAGTTTCTACCGGTAGTTCATTTCTTTCAACAAATGCTCTTGATATGAATGAATGAGATGCACCAGTATCAAAGAGAACAAATGCTGGAACAGAATTGAGTTTGAACTTACCAGCAACAGCATCAAGCTTCTCATAGATTTCCTCCACATTGATGTGGTTCACTTGTCCCTTTTGAAAAGGGTTGGGCTTGTTGGGTCCTTCAACTTTCTTTTCTGGGCACTCATTTGCGTAATGCCCCATCTTCTTGCACTTGAAGCACTCAACCTGACTAATATCCCTCTTGACAGGCTGGCTTCCACTGCCACTTCCACTACCACTGTGGTGGCTTTTATATCCACTCTTGTGGTTCTTGTACTTGTCATTGTCATGACTACGATGATGTTTGTTGTCATGATGACGGTTGTGGTTGTGGTGCTTGTTGAATTTCCCATGCTTGTGGGATCCTGAGTTTCCACTATCATCATAATTGGAACGTTTGTGAGACGATCCCGAGCTGTGCTTGTCGGAGTGCTTTCTCTTCCTACTCTCAACTTGCTTCATTTTGTTCTCCAAAATAGCAGCCTTATCACAAAGAGACTGATAAGTGGGAACATAGGCCACTGATAGCTGCAGATTCAGTTCATCATTCAGGCCCTCGAGAAATTTCTCTCTTCTCTTAGCATCGGTGTCAACTTCATCCGGTGCATAACGCGCCAGATTGTTGAACTCCTCGATATACTCTGCCACGCTGCGGTGGCATTGCTTCAAGTTATGAAACTCCTTCTTTCTCAGACTCATCACTCTGGATGAGATGTGAGCAGTACGGAAACCATCTTCGAAGATAGCCCATGTCACATCCTCAATGGGAGTGGTGATCTGGAAGTTATCCCACCAAGTGGCGGCTGGTCCTTCCAGCAAATGTGCTGCAAATCTGACTTTTTCTGCATCAGTACAGCACACAGTTACCAAGTCCTTGTTCACAGAGCGTAGCCAATCATTGGCCACCATGGGATCAGTCGTTCCTGAGAACTTTGCTGGCCTCAATCTCAAGAACCTGGTAAGCATGTCAAAACCCGGTGGGTTGTTGTTGTTATTGTTGTTATTGTTGTTTTGGTTCTGGATGAACATCGTCATCATTTGCATCAGCTGAGTCTGAGCCGTCATCATTTGCTGCATCTCAGGAGTGATGTTGTTGTTGGGGTTGGGATTGGCACGACGGGGAGGCATCTGTGGTTTGTTCAATAGAGATAAGAATGAGATACCCATAGATGCTTTCATGCACAATACATCACATAAACAATCACAAACATGCATCACAATAATAAAGGTTCAACAACAAAGACAACAAGTTTGTAAAGTAAACACACCAATAGCAAGCCATCCACATGTTGGATGGTCATTGCGACTCAATATAAAGCATGATAAAATAAATGATGAATGAGTAGTCACCACTACTCCTCGGCATCAACCTCCTCCTCTACAAAGGTAAGACCTGTATTCTCCATAGCGATCTTGTATTCCTCGACATTGGTGGTCAAGGACTCTACTTTGGCTTTGAGAGCCCTCTTCTGTGCATGAAGTCTATCAATCACACCTTGTTGATGCTCGAGCTCTAAGTCCCTGGTCTCTAGTTCAGTAGTCATGTCTCGAATCCTCTTGTTCCTATCTTGGACTCGCTTCTCTTGACTCTTGAACTTTCTGTCCTGACTCTCGAACTTTGCATCCATCTCCTTGACTATCTCATCTTGCTCCGCGAAGAGCTTGTCCTTCTCACGAAGCTGCACCTGGAGTTCGTCATTGTTGAGCATGACGTTGGTCCAATCAGTGTCCACGTGCCTAATGAGAGCCTCTAAGTCCTGGAGGTATAGACGAATCGGCTCCGCTGTCTCCCTCGAAGTGTCCTCGAAGTCGATGGCCTCTCCATCCTCATCACATCTACCGAAGACGTGGAAGTGAGTACCTCTAACCTGTCGAGAGTGTCTCCCTAACAGTCGTCCAATCAAATCCTGCATAACTACCTCTAGGCCTCTCTCCTTGTCATCGTGCATGAGCTTGAAGATGATAGCCTCCGTGGTAGGCTCAGTCTGGCGTCCGGGATGATTGACCTTGAAACCCCAAAGGTCTTTCCTCTCAAACTTGGTGAGGGGAAGCACCATGATGGTAGGAAGAGGGAGATTGAGCAAACTAGTAAGCTCAACGAGGGCCAAAGCGAGTTCCCTGGAACTCCTCAACAGTGCTGAAGGTAACATTAGGCATCTATTTATAAGATAGAAAAAGTTAGAAACAACACAATTCAAGATAAAACACAAGGCAAAGCATCACATGCATATCTTTGGAAATCAAACACATAAGGCATACATGAATCCATTACAACATCCAAGGTTCAACTTATTTTTAGGAACATTTGGAAAATAAGGTGATAAGTGGTGGTCCAACTAACGAAGTACGCTTACAACTCATTAGATATGTTGGCTAACACAATATTTCTAGAAGCAATCACTCTATCTTGGGCACATGACTCCATCACTAAGTCTATAATGTCTCCTCTTAAGGTTTAGTTGGTAGCCTCCAACTCTTGGGTATGTTTCTTCTCCTCCTTTAGGTCATTCTGGATGTTGAGCATTCTGCACTTGACTCCTAATCCTCATCAGAATAACCTTCAACATCACAAGTTACAGCCACAGTGGGTCAATACATTGGAATAGTATTGGCAAGTGATACCTTAGTATAATATTGGTGGACTAGATACTATATGCAATTTGGCTAAGTGTAGCTTAGGCTTGCTTTGCTCAAAATAGGTTTTGCCTATTAGTTGAAATCACTAAGTTTTTCTTTGTCAAAACTTTTCCCCAAGGAACCACCAATATACATTGGAGTCCTTCACCCTTGTTCAACCACAAGTTTTACTTAGAAATTGGGATGAGGAGATTCTTGATAGCTTCCATGTCTTGATGCTCAAGTTGTCCATTACCATGGACTTGGCTAAGTACTTAGATTCTTCCATCTGCAGAGGTTGTGCACTTTCCTCACAAGCCTTGATTTTCACCAAGACAGGACCTTTCAGAAGCCTTCCCTTACACCAAATGGACGCGTTCGACCCTTTCATCCCACTACCACCAACTGTCCAAATGGCTAAGTTCTAGCAACCTATGTGATACATGCAGAGCCCATATTGCCAAATGGCTGCACTAGAAGCTTCTTAACATTTGGCCTCTAAAATCTCTTTGTTCCTGGGTGTCTTTCCACAAGTGAGATACACAAGGTAAACCATAGAAATGGGCCTTGTGTAACCACTCAACATAAACCAATCCTTCCATTCCACCCAGGTGTTTCATTAACTTAGTTGTTTTATTAGGCAAAACACAAGTCCAAAGACTTAGAAATATTTTATCATAGCATGTATATTTCACCACCCTTGGTTGCTACTAGCTAGGCTAAGCATGGCATAGATAAGCATCTTAACTTAGAAATTTCCTAGCAATTCTACAACTACTAGGATTTCCCAACATGGCATATAAGCAAAATATAACATGCAAGTCTAACAAAATATTTCTAATGCTTAGTAGAAAACATAGGGATAAAAATATCATGAAGCACCACTTGCCTTGGTAGTTTGGAGAGTAGCTACACTCCTCACAATCATAATCACTATTGGCACCAAAATCTACACATAAAATCATAGCAACAATCACATACAAAATATATACAAACAAAAATATATGAATGAATGCAATATGATATGTGATGTTTTTTAAACTCAACAAAGCAAGTGCACAGTACTGGTTCATAAACAAGTTCAAAACTTGCCAAACAACATTTATTTAAACCTGAAAACATTTCTCAAACAATTTATATACTCAAAATAGCCCTACACAAGTTTCTGTAAATAAAGTCATTTTAACAAAAGAAAAACATTAAACACATTGCATGTTTAGAAAGGGCTTGCTCTCCTGATTCCATTGATATAAAATTTGTCAAATTTGAATGTGGGGATCAAAAGTTATGGCCAAAACAAATTCAAACATCTAATAGATTCAAAATCTGTTTTTAAACCTAAACTGTTGCCACGCGTCTTAATCTGATTGGCCGGTACCGCTTCGCGTTGGATCACGCTTCTGAGCCGCTGGATCTAACTTAATCGCGCGGCTCAGATCCAAACTTACCGCTTCGCCCAGGTTCTATCGTATCCGCAGGATCTAGATCTAACGGCGCTCAGCACTTTGACCATCCAGTGGCGGCGCTGGCGGCGGCGACAGGCGGCGGCGCCTCTGTCAGAGTTGCTACCGGTGTTTTAGGTCGCGCGGGAGAGGGGGAAGGGGCTTACCAGACTCGCCGTGTGCTGCTGATGCTCAAGGTGGCGGTGGTTTGGCAAGGGGTGCACAGAGATGGTCGCTGGAGCTCGTCGAAGTTGCGGGCGGCGTCAGTTGCTTGCTGTCGAAGACGTTGCCAAGGTTCTGCATCGTCCTAGCAAGAGCCAGATGGTTTAGGAGATGCACAAGGGTCTGGCGATCAATACTGTATCAAAGATTAGGCAAGGGGCGGTCTCATTTTACCTGAATCGCACGTCGGAGTTGAGCGCGGCTCAGGTGCTCGCGGTTGTGAACGAAGACGTCGCTCTGGGTCACGAGAAAGCAAACGGATGGCATCAGCGAACGCGCAAGGTCATGCTGGTCACGGTGGTTTGAACTAGAGGCAGGGGCGGTCAGTACTCACCGAGATTCGTCACCGGAGTGCGTCTGTCTGCGGCGGCGCGAGGGCGATTGTGGGCAGCCTGGTGGCGGAGAGGTGGTGCTAGGTGAGGGGAAATGGCCGCAGTGCAGAGGGGTTTATGTAGGCAGAAGGAGAGCGGCGATTAAGCGCGGAATCAAGGGCAATTAAGCCCGCAGTGACTGCGGCGAGTAACGGCGGAGCGAGCGTCACAGACGCGCGTGATTGACGACGACGACGTGGTTGTAGGGTCCACTTGTCAGCGAGAAAAACAGAGAGGGGGTGGGGTCCTGGCGTCAGTCACTCAGTGGGTTCTTCTGCGAGTGAGAAAGAGAGAGAGAGAACCCGGGTGGGCCTTTGTTGGGCTAGATAGGTGGCGCCGGCCCTTTTCTATTTCTTTTCTCCTTTTCTTTTTCTGTTTTGATTTTCTGAAATGATTTTCAAATCCAAATCAAATGAGTTTGAATTCAAATCTTCTCTAGGTTTTTATACTGCAAACCTTGCACTCAAATGTGTGTCAAACACTACTGTTTATTCAAAACACTTTGATCAAATGTAAATAAAAATAAAACCAAGCCTTTATGTGATATTTACAATAGGCATAATATTGGTTTTATTTACTCTTTTTGTTTTGAAAACTTTGCTCAAGTTTTTGAAGGTTCCTAAGTTTGAATTCAAACCTTACTAAACAAAACAAGGTACTCTTCTCATTGGAAGATAGCATTAAGGCTAGAGCAATCTTACATGAAATAATAAGCATATATGCTTCTATTTTGAAATGATTTGTTTGAAATGAAGATCATATGATCATGGATGCATGGATGATATGCATGAGTTTGAAACTTGATTTTAGGGATGTTACATTTTATTCCGGTAAATCAGAAAGATAATGCCGAGAAGTTAGTAGAAGTTTACGTCAAAGAGATAGTAAGTAAGCATGGAGTGCCCAAAAAGATCGTAACTGATAGGGGATCAATGTTTACTGCAGCATTTTGGAAGCAAGATATTATTGATAAGATCAAGGATAGATTGAAAATAGCTCAGAGTAGGCAGAAAAGTTATGCTGATCAAAGTCGAAGATCTTGGCATCCAGAAGTGGGAGACATGGTATACTTGAAAGTAAGTCCAATGAAAGGGGTGAAAAGGTTCGGAGTTAAAGGAAAATTGAGTCCAAGATACATCAGACCATTCAAGATATTGAGTCAAAACAGAATATAGCTTATGATTTAGAGTTACCATCAAGATTGGCTCAAGTGCATAATGTTTTCCATGTGTCACAACTTCGTAAATGTTTGAAAGGGAAGCCCTTTAAAATTTTGGAAGAAAACTGGAAAAGGTTGATGAATAGGGCAATCAAATATTGCAAGGTACAGTGGGAACATCACCCTAAAAGGGAAGCCACTTGGGAGAAAGAAGAGGATTTAAGAAAAGCCTATCCAGAACTATTCAGGTACATCTCAACAAACTTCGGGACGAAGTTTAATTTAAGGGGGGAAGTCTGTAACATCCTAGCATTTAGGAACTAACGAAGGGTAGATTTAGTAATTTGAGATGTTGCATGCATTCATCTGTGAAAATGTGGGTAAATTTTTTGCCAAATAAAAAACCTAAAGTGATCAAAATTTCTTTCATGCTTTGAGCTTAGGTATAGTCTTGAAGGATGATTGCTATAGACTTTGATATGATCTTTGTGGATTAGAGTGTTTTGGGAAATGAAATTTGAATTTAAAACTTGAGTGTTTGAATTATAATTCAAAAATATTTTGAATAATGTTTGAGTATTTGATTCAATTAAGAGTTAACCAATAATAACTCAAACTTTAAATGAAAGAAGATAATCAATTAAATGAATATTCTAAAACTTCATTAATAATGAGTTACAAAATTGCAACCTAAGTAAATAAGTAACAAACTTTACAATAGTAAATAAATAAAAGAATAATATTTCTTTATTGATAATAGTAAAATCTTTATTACAAAAGAATAAAAAAGTAAAAAGTACAAAAGAATAAATTAAAGATTACAATAGAATCAGAGAGTATTTACAAGTGAATATTCTATATAAAAAACCCTAAACTAAGGTCTTGATCTTCAAATCTAGTACCTGCAAAAGAAACCTAAACAAAAGAAAGAAAGTTAAAGTTAAAAGGATATTACTCTCAGACTTGACAGTGAAGTGCACTAATCAAGGTTCATCATTGAGTAATTTAAGGGGCAAGTTTCACCAATATGAAAGATTATATATCTTTCATAAATTTAAGCCATAAGTCAAATAAACATCAAGGAGGGGCAAGTTTCACCAGCCAGGTAAATGGTAACCTGATGAAAGTAACTCTGAAATTCAGAACATATCCACAACCTGTGCAGCAGGCACACAGGCAACACACACACCAAACTGCATGGGTGTGCTGTCAGCACCACAACAACAACACAATCAAACAAAACCATCAACACAACTGTGGGAAACCAATCCCCACACCATTCCATTGTTCTTACACACCAAGCACAACAACCACCAGCTAAACCCAGCCAAAGCCAAGCTAAATCACATCAATCAAAACCTTGGATCACACCACCAAAATGGTGACATAAGGAGGGGGTGGATCAGGTGGATAGCAAGACCAAGATTAAGCCATCAGGACCAGGAGGTGAAGGGCTAGATCAAGGATAAGCTAGGAGATGGAAATGCCAGGAGAGCATCAGATCAAGCTACCATAAGATCAACCACAGGAAACCCCACATCAAGTGATAGTGGTGAGTAAATAGACCATCACATGATCTATCTGTCTAAGATTAGACAAGCATACATGATCTGTCTTTTATTCAAATTCTCAGAGAACACCCAAGTGGGGTGAATCCATCACTGATTAAACACTAAAAGCAATTAGAAATCTATAAAGATCCAACTTAGATCTCAGGACAACATCATTGATCTAAGCTATAAAGCTATATTTCAATTCAAGAATGAATATAGCCAAGAACTAAACCTCTAGGCACATCTCTTCAATTAGAGTAGCACCTTAGGATTTAATCTTATGGATCTATATAAGTTATCAAGCTTACAAGCATATTTCCCCAACTCTGATTCAAGAAACAGTAGCTGGTATCACTACCAGAACCTATCCATGTGAATCAACAAGATAGAGGTCTAAATCCCTAAACCTTAGACCAACATCATTGGTTCTAGGGATGCAAGGAAAGAGAATTCCACTTATCTATAAGGCCAAGCTAATGTTAAATATTGAATAAGACCAAACCAAGTAATAGAATCTAATCTTGTGTGCCATACAAAGATGGTGTCACAAGAATAGTTCTAAACTAAGCAGGTTAAGCATCAAATCTTCGCAGTTACACCACAGCTAACTGTAAAAATCATTTTCCTGACATCACAGGAATCATACTAAGGAAAATCATATACATATTTTCACTGTAGGAGATCATTTTGATCTCAATCTATATATGAAATCTTAAGCCAGCAGTACTAAGACAGTGACTTCATCACATAACACCCACTGTCATTAACCAAGTAATGATAGTCCTGAGTTATTAAACCACTGGATTTCCCAAGTATTGCATCTAAAGAAACTTTACCATTTGAATCATATAAAAATTAATCCATAGAATCATCTCACAAACCACTAGCATCACCACAACTAACCATCAGCAGTACTCCATAGCAAGTCACCACTTAACAGGTTCAAGGATCATCAACACATGATTCAATTCATCAAATATTTAATCAACAGAGGTATTTGAACCCTGAACAGAACCAATCATCTTAATCAGGACAGGACAGTAACCAGGAAGGCCACTAATGTAAGATCCCTCCTTTATAAAGGAAAAGGATCCCTGTGTTTGCAATGCTAGTCCCTGGATCAATGCTAGAATCCATAGTTTAAGATGAAGTCCACAGAAACAAAGGTCATTATTACAGTCATTCCAGAGACAACATAGTCTTTTACAAACTCCATGGCCACAGGCCTAGTACAAGAGTTTAAATAAGTAATAAGATAAATAAGTCTTCATCTTCATGTGTGCCACAGGCAAGCATGTTGAGTGTAGACTCATGACTCCTAATCATCATCAGAATAACCTGCAACATCACAAGTTACAGCCACAGTGGGTCAATACATTGGAATAGTATTGGCAAGTGATACCTTAGTAGAATATTGGTGGACTAAGTACTATATGCATTTTGGCTAAGTGTAGCTTAGGCTGGCTTTGCTCAAAATAGGTTTTGCCTATTAGTTGAAAACACTAAGTTTTTCTTTGATGAAAACTTTCCCAAGGAACCACCAATAGACATTGGTGAACCTTCACCCTTGTTCAACCACAAGGTTTTACTTAGAAATTGGGATGAGGAGATTCTTGATAGCTTCCATGTCTTGATGCTCAAGTTATCCAATACCAGGGACATGGCTAAGTACTTAGATTCTTCCATCTGCAGAGGTTGTGCACTTCCCTACAAGACTTGATTTTCACCAAGACAGGACCTTTCAGAAGCCTTCCCTTAGACCAAATGGACGCGTTCCAACCTATCATCCCACTACCACCAACTGTCCAAATGGCTAAGTTATTGCAACCTATGTGATCCAGGCAGAGCCCATTTTGCCAAGTGGCTGCACTAGAAGCTTCTTAACATTTGTCCTCTCAAATCCCTTTGTTCCTGGGTGGCTTTCCACAAGTGAGATACACAAGGTAAACCATAGAAATGGGCCTTGTGTAACCACTCAACATAACCCATTCTTTCCATTCCACCCAGGTGTTTCATTTACTTAGTTGTTTCATTAAGCCAAAACATAGTCCAAAGACTTAGAAATATTTGTTCATAGCATGAATATATAACCATCCTTGGTTGATACTAGCTAGGCTAAGCATGGCATTGATAAGACCTAGAAATATTTCTAGCAATTCTACAACTACTAGGATTTCCCAAGCATAGCATATAGATCAAAATATCCATGCAAGACTAGCAAAATATTTCTAATGCATATTTGAAAACATAGGAATAAATCATGAAGCACCACTTGCCTTGGTAGTTTGGAGAGTAGCTACAATCCTCACAATCAAAATCACTATTTGCACCAAAATCTACACATAAAATAATAGCACCAAAATCACATACATAATAAATACAAGCAAAAATATATGGATGCATGCATAATGCCATGTGATGATTTTCTACACCAAACAAGACAAGTGCATAGTACTGATTCATAAACAAGTTCAAAACTTGCCAAACAAACTTTATTTGAACATTAAAACATTTCTCAAATAATTAATATACATAAAATAAGCCTACACAAGTTTCTGTAAAAACAACCTTTTTAACAGAGGCAAAATATTAAACACATTGCATAGATGGAAAGGATTTTCTCTCCTGATTCCATTGATATAAAAAGTTGACAAATTTGGATGTGGCATTCAAAAGTTATGAATTAAACAAATTCAAACATCTAATAGATCTAATTCAGAAATTTTAAACAAAGAACATGCCACGCGGCAGTCTCTGGTTGGCTGGTACCGCTTCGCACCGGATCGTGCTTGCGCACTGTTAGATCTAACTAAAACGCGCGGATCTGATTAAAACATACCGCTTCGCTTATGTTCTATCGCGTCCACTAGATCTAAATCGAACGGCTCTCAGCGACTGACCAACAAGTGGCGGCGGCGACAGGCGGCGGCGCGCTCTGGCTGCAAGCTAGCCGGCGAGCTAGGTCGCCCGGGAAGGTGTGAGGATGCTCACCAGAATCGCCGTGACGAGGAGAAGCTCGACATGTGCTCAGTTGGCGAAGGGGCGTTCAGAGTCGTCGCGGATTGCTCGTCGGAGAAGTCCCTGGCGACGGATGCTTCTGTTCGTCGACGTTGGCGATGCTCTGGGCCGCGCTAAGACGAGAGAAGGGTGCCGTTAGATGCGCAGGACACTGGGGATCTCACGTGCATCAAACAGAGGAAGAGGGGAAGCTGGGACTTACGGGGAACGGTCGCCGGAGTTCGAGCAGAGGGTGGCGGAGCTCAGTCGTTGACGCTGCCGAGGCTACAGATCATGCGCGAGCAAATGGAGAGTGTCAATAGGTGCGCACGGAGATGTAGAACAAGCCAGCATGAATCATAGGCAGAGGGGAGTGCGGTGCTCACCGGAATTCGACGACGAACTCGTCGGAGCAGCGAGGTTGCGGCGAGGAATTCTCGCAGCCTGGGGGCGCTCTGTGCTTGGGGTTTGGGGGAAAATGGAGAGGGGACAGAGGGGGTTTAAGTAGCAAGGACGCGGGCATGATTTACTCAGGCATTGAACGGGAATTGACGTCGCGAATTAAACAGGAAACACTCGGCGTGATTTGGGGATGAATCAGTCGTTGGGGGTGGAGACGAAGACAGTCGTGTGGGACGTGGTTGTCAGCGAGAGAGAAAGAGAGGGGGTGGGTCCAGACAGTCAGCGACTCGGTGGGTGTGGGTGCGAGTAAAGAAAAACGATTCGCGGGAGAGAGTTGCTGGGCTAGCTGGGTCGAGTTGGGCTGGGTTGGGCCAGATTGGCTGTTTGTTTATTTTTTCCTCTTTACTCCTTTTCTTTTTCTATTTGATTTTCTAGAAATGGTTTTCAAACTCCATTTCAAATCAGTTTGAATTCAAACCTTCTCTAGATTTTTGTACAGTGAACTTTGTACTCAAATATGTGCCAAACACTTATGTTTACTCAAACATACTTGGGTCATTTGGAAAATAAAATAAAACCAAGCCTTTATGAGATATAATAATAGGCATAGATTTGGTTTTATTTCTTACTTTGTTTTGAAACTTTGCTCAAGCTTTAGGAAGCACTTAAGTTTGAATTCTAAACATTACTGAATACAATAAGTACCTTTCTCAAAAGAAAGTAGCACTAAGGCTTGAGCTTTCTTACATAAAATAATAAGCAACAAATGCTCCTGTTTTTGAAATGGTTTTGAAATGGAACCCTAAATGATCATGGATGCATGGATGATATGCATGAGTTTTGAAACATGATTTTAGGGATGTTACAAATCTAACCCCCTTAAGGTGAATCTCGCCCTCGAGATTCAGGTTGGCTAGCAAATAGGTGAGGGTAGTCTTTCCGAAGATCATCTTCTCTTTCCCATGTTGCTTCTTCTTCGGAATGATGGTTCCATTGAACTTTGCAGAACTTGATAGTCTTAGTCCGAGTAACTCTTTCTGCAGTCTCAAGAATCTTGATAGGTTTCTCTTCATAGGTGAGATCACTTTCCAATTGGACCTCTTCTAAAGGTATAGTATCCTTCAAAGAAGTCTCTTCCATTTC
Organism: Avena sativa; assembly: GCA_916181665.1. Lineage (NCBI taxonomy): Eukaryota > Viridiplantae > Streptophyta > Magnoliopsida > Poales > Poaceae > Avena > Avena sativa. The sequence goes on from OV702293.1 coordinate 430,326,928, forward strand.
CGGATGGCATTTCTTGAGTTGACTCACATGGAACACATTATGAACGGCTGACAAAGACTCTGGCAATTCAATCTCATAAGCGACTTCCCCTTTATGACTCAGAATCTTGAATGGTCCAACATATATTGGGTCCAATTTACCTTTGACACCAAACCTCTTCACTCCACGAAGTGGTGACACTCTAAGATAAGCTCTATCACCTATTTCATAGGTGACTTCTCTATGCTTAGGATCTGCGTAGCTCTTCTGTCGGGACTGTGCTATCTTCAATCTGTCCTTAACCAGCTTGACCTTCTCTTCAGCCTCTTTGATTAGTTCTGGTCTGAACAAACTTCTTTCTCCCACACCATTCCATAGCAATGGGGTGGTACACTTTCTCCCATAGAGAAACTAAAATGGTGCCATCTCAATACTGGCTTGATAGCTGTTATTATAAGAGAATTCTGCGTAAGGCAGACTTTCATCCCAACTGGCTCCATAGTCTAGGGCACATGCCCTCAACATATCTTCAAGAATCTGATTAGTCCTTTATGTTTGTCCATCAGTCTGAGGATGAAAAGCAGTGCTGAATTCCAGCCTCGTTCCCAATGACTCATGTAATTGCCTCCAAAAATGAGAAGTGAATTGTGTTCCCCTATCAAACACAATACTTTTAGGCACTCCGTGCAGACATACAATTCTACTCATATAGATCTTGGCTAACTTAGCACTTGTATAGGTTGTCTTCACGAGTATGAAATGAGCCACTTTAGTTAGGCGATCCACTACTACCCAAATAGAATCATATCCTGGCCGGGTCCTTGGCAATCCAGTAATGAAATCCATACCAATCTTGTCCCACTTCCAATCAGGAATAGGTAGTGGTTGAAGCAATCCTGCTGGTTTCTGGTGTTCCGCTTTCACTCTACTACATACATCACATAAAGCAATATGTTCGGCGATGTCTTTCTTGAGATTATTCCACCAAAATCTTTCCTTCATATCCATGTACATTTTGGTGTTACCTGGATGAATGGAATATGGTGAGTTGTGGGCTTCTTGAAAAATCAGTTTCCGAAGCTCCGGATCTTGTGGAACACAGATACGTTTTCCATACCATAAAGTACCATGTCCATCTTCATGGAATCCTTTGGCTTTTCCTTTGCCAATCTTTTCCTTAATCTCTTCAATTTCCTTGTCCATCTTTTGGGCTTCTTTGATCTTGTCCATCAAAGTGGGTTGAACATCCAAAGACATGATATGTCCCTCAGGCACAATTTCCGATCTGAGATTTCTAAATTGGGTACATAGATCATCTGGCAAGTCTCCCTTAGTAAGGCCATTCACAAAAACTTTATGGCTTAAAGCATCCGCTACAACATTTGATTTACCGGGGTGGTATTGCAAACTCAAGTCATAGTCCTTGATGAGTTCTAACCATCTTCTTTGTCTCATGTTGATTTCTTTCTGGGTGAAGATGTACTTCAAACTCTTGTGATCTGTGAACACTTCACATCGCTTTCCCAAAAGATAATGTCTCCATGTTTTGAGTGCATGGACAATAGAGGCTAACTCTAAATCATGGGTAGGGTAATTCACCTCATGAGTTTTGAGTTGTCTCGAGGCATAAGCCACAACCTCTCCTTCTTGCATACGTACTGCACCTAATCCATAATGAGATGCATCACAATACACTTGGAAATCCTTCTCCAAATCTGGCAAACATAAGACTGGTGATGTCACTAGTCTCTTCTTCAATTCTTGAAAACAAAGTTCACAGCCTTCAGACCAAGCATATTTCTTGTCTTTCTTTAGCAATTCAGTCATAGGCTTAGCTACCTTGGAGAAATTCTCAATAAACCCTCTGTAGTATCCTGCCAAGCCAAGGAAACTACGAACCTCTTTCACTGACTTAGGAGATTCCCATTCAGTTATAGCTGAAACTTTAGCAGGATCAACTACTACACCATCTCCTGACACAACGTGTCCAAGAAAACCAACTTCATTTAACCAAAATTCGCACTTGCTGAATTTGGCATACAGTTTATGCTCTCTAAGCTTCTCAAGTATCAAATGTAGATGTCCTTCATGCTCTTATTTGCTCTTGGAGTAGATCAAAATGTCATCGATGAAAACGACAACAAACTTATCAAGGAACTCCATGAACACCTTGTTCATCATATTCATGAAGTATGCTCGAGCATTGGTTAAACCAAATGGCATCACGGTATACTCATATAATCCATACCTTGTGGTGAAAGTTGTCTTAGGTATGTCTTGTTCCCTTATCTTGAGCTGGAAATAACCTGACCGGGGATCAATCTTTGAGAACACACAAGCTCCTTCTAACTGATCAAACAAGTCATTGATTCTAGGCAAAGGGTACTTGCTCTTGATAGTCACCTCATTGAGTGAACGGTAATCTATGCATAGCCTTTGACTTCTATCTTTCTTTTCCACAAATAAAACTGGTGCTCCCCAAGATGAAGAACTTGGTTGAATAAATCCTTTCTGTAACTGTTCTCCAAGTTGTTTCTTGAGTTCTTTCAGTTCATCAACTAACATCTTGTACGGTCTCCTTGCTATTGGTCCAGATCCTGGTAGCAAATCAATAAGAAACTCCACATCTCTATCTGGTGGCATTCCCGGCAATTCCTCTGGAAACACATCCGGATATTCACTCACAATTGGCACACTGTCCATGCTAACCCCCTTAAGAGAATTTAGCTTACTCCTTTTCGATTCAAAGTTGGTCTTGAATCTGATCCTTTTGTTTTCTAGAGTTGTGAGTGAGACAGTATGGTTGGCACAATCTATCACTCCCTTGTGCTTAGTCATCCAGTCCATTCCCAAAATCACATCCAATCCTTGGGAATTTAGGATTATCAGGTTAACGGGAAACTTATACTTCCCAAACTCTATGACTAGATCATGACATCCTGAATTCACTATCATTTCTCCACCAGGAGAACTTACTTTTATAGGACACCCAATAGTTTCTATCGGTAGTTCATTTCTTGCAACAAATGCTCTTGATATGAATGAATGAGATGCACCAGTATCAAAGAGAACAAATGCTAGAACAAAATTGAGTTTGAACTTACAGGTTCCTCATAAATTTCTTCCACATTGATGTGGTTCACTTGTCCCTTCTGAAAAGGGTTGGGTTTGTTGGGTCCTTAAACTTTCTTTTCTGGGCATTCATTTGCATAATGCCCCATCTTCTTGCACTTGAAACACTCAACCTGACTAAGATCCTTCTTGGCAGGCTGGTTTCCACTGCCACTTCCACTACCACTGTGGTGGCTCTTATATCCACCTTTGTGATTCTTGTACTTGTCATTGTCATGACTACGGTGATTCTTGTTGTCATGATAATGGTTGTGGTTGTGGTTCTTGTTGAACTTCCCATGCTTGTGGGATCCAGAACTCCCACTGTCATCATAATATGGGAACGCTTGTGAGACGATCCCGAGCTGTGTTTGTCAGAGTGCTTTCTCTTCCTACTTTCAACTTGCTTGATCTTGTTCTCCAAAATAGCAGCCTTGTCACAAAGAGACTGATAAGTGGGAACATAGGCCACTGATAGCTGCAGGTTCAGTTCATCATTCAGGCCTTTGAGAAACTTCTCTCTTCTTTTAGCATCAGTGTCCACTTCATCCGGTGCATAACGTGCCAGATTGTTGAACTCCTCAATATACTCTGCCACGCTGCGGTGGCGTTGCTTCAGATTATGAAACTCTTTCTTTTTCAGACTCATCACTCCGGATGAGATGTGAGCGGTACAGAAATCATCTTCGAAGATAGCCCATGTCACATCCGCAATGGGAGTGGTGATCTGGAAGTTATCCCACCAAGTGGCTGCTGGTCCTTCCAACAAGTGTGCTGCAAATCTGACTTTCTCTTCATCGGTACAGCCAACAGTTACCAAGTCCTTGTTCACAGAGCGTAGCCAATCATTGGCCACCATAGGATCAGTAGTTCCTGAGAACTTTGTTGGTCTCAGTCTTAAGAACCTGGTAAGCATGTCAAAACCCGGTGGGTTATTCTGATTGTTGTTGTTGTTGTTGTTGTTATTATTGTTGTTGTTGTTGTTCTGATTCTGGATGAAAGTAGTCATCATTTGCATCAGCTGAGTCTGAGCTGTCATCATTTGCTGCATCTCAGGGGTGATGTTGTCGTTGTTGGGGTTGGGATTGGCACACCGGGGAGGCATCTATGGTTTTCAATAAGGATAAGAATGAGATACCCATAGATGCTAACATGCACAACATCACATAACAAACCACAACAAACATGCATCATAGTAGTAAAAGTTCAACAACATAGACAACAAGTTTTGGAAAAGTAAACACACCAATAGCAAGCCATCCACATGTTGGATGATCATTGCGACTCAATAATCAAAAGTATGATAAATAAATGATAAATGAGTAGTCATCACTACTCCTCTACATCAACCTCCTCATCAACAAGTGTAAGACCGGCATTCTCCCTCGCGGTCTTGTATTCCTCGACATTGGTGGTCAAGGACTCTACTTTGGCTTTGAGAGCCCTATTCTGTGCACGAAGTCTATCAATCACACCTTGTTGATGCTCGAGCTCTAAGTCCCTGGTCTCTAGTTCAACAGTCATGTCACGAATCCTCTTGTTCCTATCTTGGACTCGCTTCTCTTGACTCTTAAACTTTTTATCTTGACTCTCAAACTTGGTCTCCATCTCCTTGACTATCTCATCTTGCTCCGCGAAGAGCTTGTCCTTCTCACGGAGCTGCACCTGGAGTTCGTCATTGCTAAGCATGACGTTGGTCCTATCAGTGTCTAGGTGCCTAAGAAGAACCTCTAAGTCCTGGAGGTACAGACGAATAGGCTCTGCTATATCTCTAGCAGTATCCTCGAAGTCAATGGCCTCACCATACTCGTCACGTCTGCCGAAGGCGTGGAAATGAGTACCTCTAACCTCACAAGAGTGTCTCCCTACCAAGCGTCCAAGCAAATCCTGCATGACTACCTCTAGGCCTCTCTCCTTGTCATCATGCATGAGCTTGAAGGTGATGGCCTCCGTGGCTGGCTCAGTCTGGCGTCCTGGCTAAATAACCTTGAAGCCCCAAAGGTCTTTCCTCTCAAACTTGGTGAGGGGAAGCATCATGATGGAAGGAAGTGGGAGATTGAGCAAACTAGTAAGATCAATGAGACGAGTGCCAAAGCGAGTTCCCTTGAACTCTTCAACCGTGTTGATAATAACATTAGGCATCTATTTATAAGATAGAAAAAATTAGAATCAACATACATAGAGATGAATCACAAAACAAAGCATCACATGCATAACTTTGGAAATCAATTCACACAAGTCATGGCATACATGAAACATTACAAACATCGAAGGTTCAACTTATTTCAAACTACATTTGGAAAATAAAATGATAAGTGGTGGTCCAACTAACAAAGTACGTTACAAACCCATCTCACTTGCCAAGTTGGTTAACATGGCATCTCTAGAAGCAATCTGTCTATCTAGAGCACATGACTCCATTACTAAGTCTATAATGTCTTCCCTTAAGGTTTGGTTGGTAGCCTCTAACTCTTGGGTATGTTTCTTTTCTTCCTTAAGATCATTCTGAGTGTTGAGCATTCTGCACTTGATTCTATCACCAAGTTCTTTGATGGCCTTCCAAGCTGCATCCCTTGCTGAATCAAAGAATGTAGTGTGCACCACTAAATTGGTGACCATGCAGAATCCTGATTCCTTGTGGTTGTCTTCCTTGTTTTTATACAAGTGAAGTTGCACCCACCAGTACTCAACTCCTTCATCCATCACAGGAAAACCTTTGTACATAGCTGCACCATGTATTCCCATGGCAACCATGAGGTCCTTGAGAGCCTTGGGGAATTCTGTCTCACATTCCAAAGTCATAGTCATGAGTGGTCCCTTCCTCACGGCTTTGTTGATGGAGTTCATCTACAAATAGAGATGAGAAAGAAGATTAGAAAAGTTTACGAGAAGAAAAGACAAGTGTGGAAGTTGTTAAAAAAATTCCTTAGTGGTTTCCAATCCTAGGGTCATAATCCTACAGGAAACACAGTGCACTGATACCATCTGTAAGATCCCTCCTTTATAAAGGAAAAGGATCCATGTGTTTGCAATGGTAGTCCCGGGATCAATGCTAGCATCCACAGTTTAAGATGAAGTACACAGAAACAAAGGTCATTATTACAGTCATTCCAGAGACAACATAGTCTTTTACAAACTCCATGGCCACAGGCCTAGTACAAGAGTTTAAATAAGTAATAAGATAAATAAGTCTTCATCTTCATGTGCCACAGGCAAGCATGTTGAGTGTAGACTCATGACTCCTAATCATCATTAGAATAACCTACAACATCACAAGTTACAGCCAAAGTGGGTCAATACATTGGAATAGTATTGGCAAGTGATACCTTAGTAGAATATTGGTGGACTAAGTACTATATGCATTTTGGCTAAGTGTAGCTTAGGCTGGCTTTGCTCAAAATAGGTTTTGCCTATTAGTTGAAAACACTAAGTTTTTCTTTGATGAAAACTTTCCCAAGGAACCACCAATAGATATTGGTGAACCTTCACCCTTGTTCAACCACAAGTTTTTGATTAGAAATTGGGATGAGGAGATTCTTGATAGCTTCCATGTCTTGATGCTCAAGTTGTCCAATACCAGGGACATGGCTAAGTACTTAGATTCTTCCATCTGCAGAGGTTGTGCACTTTCCCCACAAGACTTGATTTTCACCAAGACAGGACCTTTCAGAAGCCTTCCCTTAGACCAAATGGACGCGTTCCAACCTATCTGTCACATCCCAAAAATTTTCCAAATCTTGTAATGTGAAAAATAAAGGAATAAAATAAAACTTTGTTTAATTTTCAGGGCCAGAAGAAACTTTTTGAAACCAATTGGGAATCTTCAAACCAATTTTGAACAATTAAATCCTAAAGGGATTTATAAAGATAAACATTTAATAAAGGCAAATAAAATATTTTGGAAATACTATTTTGGGATCTTTTAATAAAAGACTTTGATTTCAAATGAAAAGGTGGATTTATAAATAAAGATTATTTTATAAAAGCCAAATTAAACCTTGGCCAAGACTTTGAAACAAAAGGTTTTGCTTTGATTAAAAATAGTAGAGGTTTATTTAAAATAAAATATAAAGGATTTAAATATCCAAGTTTTACTATTTCCAAAACATCAAAACTTATTTATTCTTTTAAAATAAGTTTTCCCAAGTATTTTATATTCTCAAATAAAACCTATTGAAGTGTTTTGGTTTTATTTTTGATTTCAAAATAAAGTTTTAAATAAACAAATCCTATTTTGGATTATTAACTAAGGTCCATTATATTTAATTATTAATGGAACCTAAAATAAAATGTTATTTTGTTTAAACAAGATTTCCAAAGGTCTTTTATTTTCAAATAAAACCTACTTTTGGTTTTGAAAATATTTGGATTTTAAACGGAGATTTTATTAATTAAATCAAACCCTATTTTATTAAATAACTAAAGATCCATTTTATTTAATTATTAAAATGGATCCTAAAATAAATAAAAATATTAAATTATTTTGGGATTTGGATTATGTTGATAAAACAGAACCAAGTTCAAAGTTGTGAAGTGTGGTGTTTGTTTGAATCAATTTGATTGTTGTTTGAATGCTTGAATAATTGTTTGAATTTCAAAACAGAAAAAGATTTGGAAAAAGGAAAAAGATTTAGACAGAAAAAAAAAGAGTTGGACCAGCCCAGCCCAACACAGCCCATTCCAGCCCAGCTTCTCCTCCCCGAACCGTTTTTTCCTCACTCAGGAACTTACCTGCGAGGACACTGACCGGTGGACCCCTTTCCTTTTCCCTCTCTCTCACTGCCCGGGGATCCCACCGACAGCTGTTCATCGTCCTCCCCGCGACTCCTTCTTCCCCTCACCGTGCGGCCGTTTCTGCCTTCAATCCGCGCGATCAATTCACAATAATACTGCGTTAATCTCTCGCCGCGACCACAACTACTTAAACGCCTCCCTCTCCTCTTTCATTCCCCTCAGACCTTGCTTCCCCTCTGCCACCAGGCTGCTCCCATTTCGCGGTGCACTGCCGCTGCCTCCGACGAGCCTCCCTCTCAATTCCGGCCACGCCCCGCAGCCTCTCGCCTACTTCTGCACGCGAGCATGCTCTCCAGCACCTTGCGCATCTGCCCATAGCCTCAGCTAGCTCCCGCGCACTCTGGAAGCTCGGCTTCGTCGACCTCGACTCGCCGCCGCCGTCTGCCATTGCTCCGGCAAGCACCCAGGTAGTTTCTGACTGCCCCGCGCCTCCTCGTTCACACTCCCACACTCGCCACATCTTTCTGCATCTAACCGCATCATTGTTTTGCCTTGGGGTGAACCACAGCACCGTCCACAACGACCACCTGACGCACCCGACACTGTCCTCCACTCCGGCGAGCAATCGCAGTCGTACCAGATCGCCTCTTGACCAACCACGAGTACCTTGAGCATCGCCGTGACCCCCTGAGCCCGGTGAGCATCTCCCCTCTCTCCCTCGCCTCCTGTAGCATCGGCATCGTCGTCGACCGACAGCTCCGCCGCCGTCTGCCGCCGCTAGCGCCGCCACTAGTTGGCAAGTGTGCTCAGCACCGTCCGATCTGGATCTAACGATTAGCATAGAATCACTTAACCGCGAAGGGGTATGTCCTCTGGACCGCACGATCTAATTAGATCCAACGCACTGCAGCGTGATCCACCCCGAACCGGTATCGACCAATCACGGCGCGACACGTGGCCAGGTCTGTTTTAAAACAGATTTGAAAAACAGATTTAAGTGCCATTTTCAAACCCCTGTATCTTTGGATCCACACGTCCAAAAATTACAAATTTTATGTCGTTGGATTCAGGAGAACAAGACCTAGCCAACCCTGCCCTTAGTTTAGCAAATAGTATCTGTTAGTTTGCTTGATTTTGCAGATTCTTTTGTGTGCTTGCTAAGATTAGAAAAAAATTGTTTAAAAATGATTTTTGGGTTAAAACCTTTGCAAAATGGTTTGTTGTGACCTTACTGACCCTAGGAACCAACCCATGGTTTTGAAAATGGATTTGGTAAAGTTTAGGATGGAAAAATTGATTTAACCCTTTTCTAGCCAAATGGAAATAAAGATTTTGGTTATGAAAATACTTTTATAAAGAAAACTTTGAGAAAATGGTTTGGACCAAACCTACTGACCCAAAACACCAAGTTTTGCAATAGCAGCTCATTTGGTGAAACAAAATAAGGATTCTTTGATTTAAAACCATTTCTAGTCAAATAGAAATGTGGTTTATTTATTAAAAATGGTTTTGAAAGAAAACCCTTGGAAAATGTTTTGTTTTAAACTCACTGACCCCAAACACCAAGTTTTGTGACTTGAAAACATATTTGGTGAACCCTATAGATTAAAGCCTTAGTAAAAATATTTCTACACCACATAAAATGATACTTTGTTTTGAAAATGGGTTTTAAAGTGAAACCTTTTGCAAATGACTTTGCCACTTTACCAAATGACCATTAGGTGCTTTCAAATGTCTATGACCCACTAGGAACCACTTTTTCAAACAAAACAAAGCTTGGCATGCTTGCATGCATTTCTTTGACTTTGTTATTTTATGTGTGTTGTTTTGCTTGATTGGTAGATTGAGTTTGTGCCTTGCTTGATTGAATTGTAGTGACTTGAAGAGCGTGATTGTTGCAAGGACAAGGAGTGAACCTATACCCTCTACCAAAAAGGCAAGTGATGCTTCATATCTTTTGTCCCATTACTTTCTCTATGCATTAGTGTTTTTGCTAAGTAAAACCTGCATGGATTTTATTTTGCTAAGTATAGACCTTGCTATAGGAAAACCTAGTAGATGAATCCTTAGTAGATTTTCCTAAGTTAAGAATCCTATTACTGTCAAGCTTAGCCTAGCTAATAGAAAACATGGGTGGAATATATATTCACACTATGGAAAAATTATTTTAAGTCTGAGGACTTGTGTTTTGTTTAATAAAACAACTAAGTTAATGAATCACCTGGGTGGAATGGGACTTGCTTGGTGGTTTTTGGTTGAGTGGTTCACAAGGCCCATGTCTATGGTTTATCTTGTGTATCTCACTTGTGGATGGCCACCCAGGAAACAAAGAGATTTGAGATGTCAAATGTTGAGAAGCTTCAAGTGCAACCACTTGGCAATATGGGCTCTGCCATGATCATATAGGTTGCAAGAACTTAGCCATATGGACAGTTGGTGGTAGTGTTTGATAGGTTGGAACGCGTCCATGTTGGTCTAAGGGAAGGCTTCTAAAAGATCTTGTCTTGGGAAACCAAGTCTTGTGGGAAAAGTGCACCACCTCTGCAGAGTGTAAAACCTAAGTACTTAGCCATGTCCCTGGTAAAGGACAATTTGAGCATCAAGACATGGAAGCAATCAAGAATCTCATCATTCAAATTTCTAAGTAAAATTTGTGGTTGAACCAGGGTTGTTTGAAATCTTCAATCTTTGATGGAGAGATGGCTTGGTACAAGGATCTTGAAATCTTTGATTGAGGAAAAATGATTTTTGCCAAGCAAGGATCTTCAATCTTTGATTGGTAGATGCCTTGAGAGGATCTTCAATCTTTTATTGGTAGATGTCTTGAGTGATTTTGTCAAAACAAAAACTTAGTATTTTCAAAATGATAAGGAAAATCTATTTTGAGCAATGCAAGCCTCAACTCCACTTTGCCAAAGTGCATATAGATGATAGAATCCACTATACTACCATAGTATCACTTGCCAATACAATTCAAATGTATTGACCCTTGTGGCTGTAACTTGTAATGTTGCAGGTTTGATTGATTTTAGTGAATATTGAACATTTAGGATTACAAAGTCTACAACCAACATCTGCCTGTGGCACTTTGAAGATGAAGGACCCATGACTATAGTTATTCCGCTGCAATGTAATGTAATAGCCAAATGAGCTATGTATTGATGTAATAAAATTATGATATTCCTGGTTATAAAGTTATATTATGACCTTTGTTTCTTGATATTACATCATAACTGTGGATGCTAGCTATTGATCCAGGGACTAGCATTGTAAACACAGGGGATTCTACCTTACCTTATATTTTAATAAGGTTGGTATTCCTTACACTATCATCCCACTACCACCAACTGTCCAAATGGCTAAGTTATTGCAACCTATGTGATCCAGGCAGAGCCCATTTTGCCAAGTGGCTGCACTAGAAGCTTCTTAACATTTGGCCTCTCAAATCCCTTTATTCCTGGGTGGCTTTCCACAAGTGAGATACACAAGGTAAACCATAGAAATGGGCCTTGTGTAACCACTCAACATAACCCATTCTTTCCATTCCACCCAGGTGTTTCATTTACTTAGTTGTTTTATTAAGCCAAAACATAGTCCAAAGACTTAGAAATATTTGTTCATAGCATGAATATATAACCATCCTTGGTTGATACTAGCTAGGCTAAGCATGGCATTGATAAGACTTAGAAATATTTCTAGCAATTCTACAACTACTAGGATTTCCCAAGCATAGCATATAGATCAAAAATATCCATGCAAGACTAGCAAAATATTTCTAATGCATATTTGAAAACATAGGAATAAATCATGAAGCACCACTTGCCTTGGTAGTTTGGAGAGTAGCTACAATCCTCACAATCACAATCACTATTTGCACCAAAATCTACACATAAAATAATAGCACCAAAATCACATACATAATAAATACAAGCAAAAATATATGGATGCATGCATAATGCCATGTGATGATTTTCTACTCCAAACAAGACAAGTGCACAGTACTGATTCATAAACAAGTTCAAAACTTGCCAAACAAACTTTATTTGAACATTAAAACATTTCTCAAATAATTAATATACACAAAATAAGCCTACACAAGTTTCTGTAAAAACAACCTTTTTAACAGAGTCAAAATATTAAACACATTGCATAGATGGAAAGGATTTTCTCTCCTGATTCCATTGATATAAAAATTTGACAAATTTGGATGTGGCATTCAAAAGTTATGAATTAAACAAATTCAAACATCTAATAGATCTAATTCAGAAATTTTAAACAAAGAACATGCCACGCGGCAGTCTCTGGTTGGCTGGTACCACTTCGCACCGGATCGTGCTTGCGCACCGTTAGATCTAACTAAAATGCGCGGCTCTGATTAAAACATACTGCTTCGCTTATGTTCTATCGCGTCCACTAGATCTAAATCGAACGGCTCTCAGCGACTGACTAACAAGTGGCGGCGCTGGCGGCGGCGACAAACGGCGGCGCGCTCTGGCTGCAAGCTTGCCGGCGAGCTAGGTCGCCCGGGAAGGTGTGAGGATGCTCACTAGAATCGCCGTGACGAGGAGAAGCTCGATGTGTGCTCGGTTGGCGAAGGGGCGTTTGGAGTCGTCGCAGATTGCATGTCAGAGAAGTCCCTGGCAACGGATGCTTATGTTCATCGAAGTTGGCGATGCTCTGGGTCGTGCTAATACGAGAGAAGGGTGCCGTTATATGCACAAGACACTGGGGATCTCACGCGTATCAAACAAAGGAAGAGGGGAAGCTGGGACTTATGGGGAACGGTCGCCGGAGTTCGAGCAGAGGGTGGCGGAGCTCAGTCGTTGACGCTGCTGAGGCTACAGATCATGCGCGAGCAAACGGAGAGTGTCAATAGGTGCGCACAGAGATGTAGAACAAGCCAACATGAATCATAGGCAGAGGGGAGTGCGGTGCTCACCAGAATTCGATGACGAACTCGTTGGAGCATCGAGGTTGCGGCGAGGAATTCTCGCAGCCTGGGGGCGCTCTTTACTTGGGGTTTGGGGGAAAATGGAGAGGGGGCAGAGGGGGTTTAAGTAGCAAGGACGCGGGCGTGATTTACTCAGGCATTGAACGGGAATTGAAACCGCGAATTAAACGGGAAACGCTCGGCGTGATTTCGGGATGAATCAATCGCTGGGGGTGGAGACGAAGACAGTCGTATGGGCCGTGGTTGTCAGCGAGAGAGAAAGAGAGGGGGTGGGTCCAGACGGTCAGCGACTCGGTGGGTGTGGGTGTGAGTAAAGAAAAACGATTCGCGGGACGGAGTTACTGGGCTAGCTGGGTCGAGTTGGGCTGGGTTGGGCCAGATTGGCTGTTTGTTTATTTTTTTCCTCTTTACTCCTTTTCTTTTTCTGTTTGATTTTCTAGAAATGGTTTTCAAACTCCATTTCAAATCATTTTGAATTCGAACCTTCTCTAGATTTTTGTACAGTGAACTTTGTACTCAAATATGTGCCAAACACTTCTGTTTACTCAAACATACTTGGGTCATTTGGAAAATAAAATAAAACCAAGCCTTTATGAGATATAATAATAGGCATAGATTTGGTTTTATTTCTTACTTTGTTTTGAAACTTTTCTCAAGCTTTAGGAAGCACTTAAGTTTGAATTCTAAACATTACTGAATATAATAAGTACCTTTCTCAAAAGAAAGTAGCACTAAGTCTTGAGCTTTCTTACATAAAATAATAAGCAACAAATGCTCCTGTTTTTGAAATGGTTTTGAAATGGAACCCTAAATGATCATGGATGCATGGATGATATGCATGAGTTTTGATACATGATTTTAGGGATGTTACAACTACCAACATATAGAATGAGAGGGCCTAGCACAAAGAGCATGAGAGGGAGAGGAACCACTCACCGAAGGTCCTCGCTATAGGATGGAAGAGGAAGCAGAGGGGCCGACGACCATGGCGGCACAGGGAGCACCCCCAAGGGGGCGCTGCAACCTACACAACATCATGGGAGCGAATATAGCCACGCCTGGGGGCGAGGAGCATCTCCATGGCACATGACAGCAGCGGCGACATCAGATCAACGCCAAACCCAGACCCTAGGATTCGGGACGGCATCGATCTGGTCACAGGGGGCTCCAGGTCCAAATCCAATTGGACAGGAAGGTAGAGCGGGGCCGACAACCTCATCCTACACCACGGCAGCAACGAGGAAGGTCCACGGCGGCGCGAATCACCGGCGACAGCATCGCTGACCACCGGGTTGGAGGAGGAGAAGGAGAGAGGTGAGCTCGAGGGAGAGAACAGAGAGTGTTGGGCTGGGTTGGGCCAATACCCCTTCAGGGTATTGTTTTATCTTTGCCCTACTCGGCCACAAGGGCCCAATAAACCCAAATAGTCATCCCAGATCATTTAGAGCCCGTTTTAATAAATGGAAAAGACCAAAATGCCCCTGAACTTAAATAAATTCTAGAAAATAAAATAAAAGTCCAAAAATTATAAATAAAACATTTTTTGATTCACAATAATCCAAACTATCCAAATAAAGTAAGAGATAAAATTTTAGAGATATAAATTTTATTAAGAATTTTGTAATATCTATATTCCTTCTAGAATTTTACAAAATTCTTGAAAGATGATAAAAATAAATAAAAAATCACTTTCATTATATATTAATATTGTAGTATTTTAGAAAAATACTAAACAAATATTTAATAACAATTTTTATCTAAATAATAATTCTTAAAGGAACTATTAAATTAATAAAAATTCAAATAAAAGGAAATAAAATAAATAAATGCAATATTCTATAAATATTAAAAACAAAATATTTATAAATCCTTAATTAATTAAAAAAGAATTTTTCTATAAATTAAATAATGGGGAAAATACATATAAAGTTAAATAATGCATTACATTACTTTTGCATAATCATTTTGCTTCTTTAAATATTGTCCTTACCGGGCAATAATGATGTTTTCCTAGACATAGAAGCTCAAGGTCCAGTGCAAGCATCAGACTTCACTACCTTGCAATCGCAAGGCAAGTTCATCACTTGCTCATATCCTTTGAAGAGTCTTTATCAAAGTATTTGCAAATTGTGTGTTATCATATATACTCCAAAGAAAGAAAATAATATTTTCACAAATAAAGAAATCATAGATATCATCCTAAGTGATGATATAATGGATAAATAGAACTTAGGGTTCTATTTGCAACAATGATGATCAATTAGGGACTTAGTAACCCCTGACATCAGTGATTCTAGCGTCGTATATTACGCGTTAGCCATGAGATTTGGAATGGGACAGAGAAGTCAGCTGTATCTTCTTCCTCTCGCATGAAGCCGGATGTGCAGGTTGTGGCTGTTATCCTCGTAGCGTGCATATTAATTGGTAATTCGTAGAGGATATGCAGCATATGGGTGGGAACCCTCATCATCCCACGATAGTTCTGGCATCTAACAGTTTGTACAAACCATTGCCGTAATTCAATATGTGGGCAAGGTGTACACCAAGGAGGCATGCGAGGTCGCGAAGGGGGCAGTGATTGGCTTGGACCAACTACTAGGACCCACATCATGGAATTGTGGACGAGACAGTACGCCCAATTGTGTAACAAGGAGTTGATCTCTCATGGGTAAAGTAACGCACCTCTGAAGAGTGTAAGAAATGTAACTTGTTACTCCCTGTTCCGGGAAGGATCTACGAACACGGCAGGAAAGGAACTCCATGAAAGTTCTGGTTAACCTATGAAGGCTGATGGTCATAGATTTTCATAATAAAATCAATCTTTGAAGAAAGATTTACAAAAACTGCATAGTGCCAAGGATTGATAATCCGAGGTGGTAGTTAGAGCATCAAACTTCCCACCTTGCATATAATGAACTTGTTGGATAACGCTATTACTCATCCTTTCCTTTGATCCCTTGCTTAGACTCTGAGGATCCTGAAGACGTGCCAATGTATGCAGCCGAATGTCAAGAATATGTGTTCTACGAAGAGCCTGGCCTGTCAGGAGGTGTGGAAGGAGTGGATTATGAAATCCGCTATGGTGTTGATGATAGCGAATCCAACTAAGAATCCTAGTTAGTAGTAACCAACGGAGCCGAGCAGCATGAAATCTATAGAATAAGCTGCTGAGCTCAACTCCTAGTGGGAGTTGCTACTTCTAAATTCCGCTTAAACACTTTATATTTTGGTTTGTAAGTTGAATCCTTTTGAAGTATTGAACTTCTGGTATTGTAATAATAATAATGTGTGAATGTTTGTAATATGGACCTGCAATGTTTCTGTTGTACCACTCTGAGGGATGTGATATTTACGGAACAGTGTTCTGTGGATGTCATGTCAACGACTATAGTGTACTACACATGCAGTGGTATGATGGGTCACCACACTTATGGACATCGTTAAGACACTTTAGCAGCTCCATTCGCTCAATAGCTCGACTTTTAGTCAGATTAGCCTCTATACCTCGGCTGGACATGAGGAAACCGAGTAATTTTCTGGCTGGGACACCAAAGGTGCACTTTTTTGGGTTAAGATTCATTCGAAATCTTCTTAGATTCGCAAATGTCTGTTGGATATCATGTAAGAGAGTATGACTCTACTTAGTTTTTATCACCACATCATTAACATAAACTTGGACATTTTTGCCAGTTTGATCGTGCAAACATTTTTGCATGCACCTTTAATATGTTGCACCTACATTGCGTAAGCCGAATGGCATAGTGCTATAGCAATAAGCCCCGTACGGGGGAATAAAGGCAGTTTTTATTTGATCATCCGGATTTAACGGTATCTGGTGGAAACCAGAGTACACGTCTACAAATGATAGTAGCTCACAACCAGCTGTCGAGTAAATGATATGATCTATTCTTGGAAAAGTAAATGGATCCTTGGACATGCCTTGTTCAGGTTCGTGTAATCAATACACATGCGCCATACTACTGCTATATTCAGATCATCCTTCTTCTTGTCTACTAGCACCGGATTAGATAGCCAATCTGGGTGAAGCACTTCCATGATAACCCGGCTGCAAGGAGCCGAGCTATTTCATCCCATATGATCTTTCTCCTATCCTTGGAAAAGCGGCGGAGAGGTTGCTTCACCGGCCTTGCATCAGGCCTCACATGGAAAGAGTGCTCAGCCATCTCCCTCGACACACCTTGCAGATCCCGTGTGGACCAAGCAAAGATGTACTGATTCTCACGGAGGAAGCTGATGAGCGCGCTTTCCTATTTACCATTCAGGCTCGCACCAATGGTGACAGTGCGCTCTGGAAACTTGTCATCAATTTGGATCTTCTTTGTGTCTTAGTCGGCTGGAACGATACACTTCCATGCGGGTTACTGAGTGCCGGCATATTCAACTGTGCCGACTGAGCCAGAGCTGCCACCTCTTGAATCCTTATTTTCTCTCGTGATATCACTAATGACTCAGCCAGGTTTGACCCGGCTGAGGCACAGTCCATTGATCTCCTGTAATCTCCAACAATGGTGATAATCCCATATGGTCCTGGCATTTTCATCTTCAGGTAACTAATGTGATTACAAGCCATGAATTTGGATATTGCCAGACTACCAAGCAGTGCATGGTAACAACTCTCTAAGTCCATAACCTCGAACACCAAGTTTTCTATTCTGCAATTCTATTTTCTGTCTAATAACACGTCTATCCGAACTTTGCCAATTGGCTCGCAGGAAAACCCCGACACAATGCCATGGAAAGTTGTCTTGGTCGACTGCAGCATGTTTTCTGAGATACCCAACTTGTGCATAGTGTCTTTGTACAATATATTGATACTGCTGCCATTGTCAATGAGCACCTTGGAGAACTTCACATTTATATTTGGCCCAATGAATGTCGGATCAAGAACTAAAGTGCATGATCCTGGACTCGACATAATCTTGGGGTGATCTTTTATACTCTAGGTAATCTCCTGATCTGACCAATGCATATACATCAGCACTGTCGGCATAACTGCATTGACCTTCATGTGTTGTCGCTGCACACTTTGCTTGTCTTTTTCCTCTATCGTGAACACACAATAGGCTTGATGATGCTCCATATACTCATTGCGACCATCATTGCCGTGGTTTCCATGGTTCCCTTGGTTCTAGTTGGCTACTTGATGCACTGCGTCCCTTATATCCTGGTGATCATACCTTGGCGGAGGCGGGGGTAACATCAATTGCTGGGCATTTCCTCCTATGAGTTGTGGTTGTTGAGGTTCTTGTGGTGGACCCATGTTTCCTAGTGCCTGCTTCATCCATGCACATTTCCGAGTCGTGTGATTCACTAGTTTGGCCGGGTTAGGCATGTGAAACTTGCATGGCTGATCCAACATGGATTCATATGTATACTTCGTCCTTTCCTGCCATGGTTTTTTCTACTCAGCACTTCATTTCTTCTTTCCATCATTCTTTGGTGTCCATTGTTGGCTACTATTTTTCTGTCGATGATTACTCCTAGCTCCTGGCTGATCTTGAGTCATTGTAGCAACATGATTCGAGTTATACCGATAATCCGACATGTCATCTCTTGTTTTACCTTGTAAATCGCTTCTCCGGGATGACCTGGCTCCATCACAAGCGTAATGCTCATTTTTCTCTATCGATATAAGCTTAGGCTAAGTCGGATCACCCAATGCATATGAGTCGGTCATCTTGATTGTCTCGGCCAACGTAATTGGCATATCTCTTTGTAGTCTTTGCCATAACACACTTGCATATCTGCACCCTTGTGCGAACCATGCGATTGCTTGTGACTCAATCACTCCTTCACATGAGTTACTAGGTTGCACCAGCGAGTCAGAAGCTCCATGTCTGTATCATTCAGCCTTTTCTTGCACATAGCCAGCTGCTTAGGTCTGTTTCGTCTCTTGTATGTACTTGTGAAATTGCTAACAAACATATCCTCAAAATCCAACCAGCAGTTGATACTTCCTGCTGGCAAATTATTTAGCCAAACCCTTGCCGGTCCCTCCAGCATCTGAGGTACGTATCTCACTGCCCATCAAAGATTCCCCCCTGCGATTTTCATATAAATGGCATACTCTATCAACCAATATTGTGGTTTTGTGCTTCCATCATATGTTTTTGTCCCCCTGGCTAACTAAAAGTTCGGCACATGTGCTTCCCTTATGATCCGAGGTCCAAAGCATGTTGGACTCGGAGGACCTTGTTCTTCCAATAGCTCGAACCTGTATATTTTGTCCAGTTTTAACCTTGCATCATCCGGATGCAAGTTTTTGTTTCCTAACCTTGATCCCACCATCTGATGATCAGGTCTAGGGAATCCGGCATTTTCCATTTCCAAATAACCGTCATTATATATGTTTTGCTCCAGGTTTTGCAGAGATGGTCCTCCACTTCATTCTTGCCGAGGTACATACCTCGGCTGACGCTGCTGTGGAGGATGTTTCCCTCCTCCTGCTGAGTTACGCGGGCCGGCATTGCCATGCCCATTATTCCCTTGACTTCCATTGCCGTGGTCGGGGATTCTGTTTCCATTATTACCTCGGCTTACATTCCCTTGGACTGCATTGGCTCTTCTAACCATTACCGGATCATATAGCACCATTCGCATGTTCCTTCTCCCAGAGTTTACTACCTCATCTCTTCTTCGGCCTCTGCCGGGTGAAGAGGCTGCAGCAGCTGAATTTGTAAGAGCGCCCCAGCTGAATGAACGACGTGGGAACCCCTGGCCTTGACGTGTTATTCTTGAGCAGTTCTTCATTCTTCTGGTTCGCTATGCACACTAGCTCATTGACTCTCTCTCCTACTGCCTTTCTCGGGCTTCGCCGGATAAAGCAGATAGCTCGGTAGCTGCCACATCTACAGCTCTGAGGTTTTTTGCCGGCGTGCTATATCACGGTAAGCCCGGGTTAGCCGAGTCTCCTAGCCTGGGCTCATACTCTTTATCACTAAGAATATTTCTTCCTCTAATCCTTACACCATCAACGCGAGTCGGGCTAGTGTTAAGCTTATTTTTCCTAGCATACTCTCATAAGGTGATGTTCAGTGACTTCTAAGCCACTGCCACTTTCTTAGATCCCTCTAGCACTTTCTACCAGGTTTCCTCCAGCTCGGCCTGTGCCTGAGCCGGATCTACTATAGGAGCTACAGGTGTAGTTAGGCTGTCTATAGATTCAAGATGTATGTTCTCTAGCCTCTCCAGCGGAGGGAACCTCGAAAGAGGCGCCCTAGGTGTTACATTCTCTGATTCTGCCGCGTTTGCCGCTGCTAGGTTTTCTGCTGCTGGATGTCTGTTGGCGCCAGATCTAGCGCCTGCGGCAGTCATCATCACCTCGACACCATCTGCGGGGCGATTGATACACGGGCCGCGAGCAGCGCAGATGGGAGGCTCTCCCGCGAGAACGACTCGCTGCGGGTACATGCAGGAGACGTCCACGGTGACGTAGATCTTGTGCGAGCAAAGGTTGATGAAGATGTCGTCGTGTGGACGAGGTCGCTTGCCGAAGTTGCACACGTTGTCATGGACATAGTTCCGCAAGTCAAATCGCAGGACCAGCCTGGAGACGATGCGCTCGCCAGTCGCGATGAAGTTTCCCATCCAGATCTTGACTCCAGCTAGCACCGCTGCTGGCCCCATGGTGGGCGCCAACAATCATGGTGGTGGCACGACAAATGCCATGGGTAGGCAAAAGATGGGGCCAATGTGCACTAGTGGGATCCAGGGAGGGATAGCGTAGTGGATCAACACACGATGAATGCTCTCAAGATCTTGTATTCAGATCTACAATGGTATACACTTGCTCCATGAGCTGTATAAGAGAGAGGAAGAAGAACTAGTTTGCTCTCTACTCCTCTTAGGGTTTTTCCCTTTACAGAATGAATCGACCCCTTGCTCCAGAGGCCCTGGCTCACCTTGTAAAGGGATGTCCAGGTTACAATTAGGGTTGAGATAGATATCATATACCTAGAATATGCTCTTCCCAAAGTGGTAATTCGGCGGGCTCCTTTACCCTATCGCCTTCCTATGAATAGCAAAGACCCAGAGCCCATGACATGTGAACATTGGACTCTAGGACTGTCACCTCGTGACCACTGTTATGTCCCTCTGTCTTTGGCTTTGGTTCTGTAGCTCTTGTCTCTCCTTGGATTACTGAGGGAGAGACAGAGAAAAGTGTTAACCTTGGGGTTCGCTCTCTCCTTCCTGAGCAAGCCAACGCCTGACTCAGCCTCGTTCTTTACAACTCGGCCAAGCCATTACCTGCAAATATAAAGTGCGCTAGACATCGTGCCGACATGCCTCATATGTCGATGAGTTAAGCAAATGTTGTTTAGCTTAGGGACCTTATTAGGCCGGCTATCATATACCTCGGCCGGATCATGCCTTGGCCCGACTAATACCTTAGTGGGATTTGTCCTTTTACCTTAGCTTGACCCTACCTGGGGTCATCCCCCCAACAACATCATCACCTGAGAGAACATCATTGGGGTCGAGGATTGGGTTACTGTTGGAATATCGCGGTGTTGATGGTCCTTCTCCATCGATCACACATACTTGATGACGCGCTATGTTCATGCTACTGATGATGTGTAGCTCAGATCACTATAGAGCTTCGTTGGGAAACCCCAAGAGGAAGGTATGATGAGCAAAGCAGCAAGTTTTCCCTCAGAAAGAAATTGAAGTTATCGAACTAGTAGGAGGAAGGAAACGACTCAAAGGTGTTGCTTAGTAACTTGGAAACCTTCACAACACAAACTCAAGAATTTGACCCAATGAACAGTGAGGTTGTCACTCTCACCGGTTTGCTGAAAACAAAGGATTAACTGTATGGTGTGGAAGGTAATGGTGGCTTGCAGAAAGTAAACAATAACAGTGCAAGATGTATCAATGGTAAAGATTGGACCGGGGTCCATAGTTCACTAGAGGTGTTCTGCTTAAGATAAGCAACATAACATGTTGGGTAAACAAATTACAGCGGGGCAATTGACAGGACAGAGCAAGGCATAACAATGCAATACTAGTCATTCATGATCCTATGAGATTAGATTGGGCATTACAATAATATACATAGACCGCCATCCAACTGCATCTATGACTAGTAATCCACCTTCAGGTTATCATCCGAACCCCCTCCAGTATTAAGTTGCAAGCAACGGATAACTGCTTTAAGCAAGGTGTATAAAGTAAACAATACAATTGTTCCATGAACAAGAGATTGTTGTTTTCTCCCTAGTAGCAACAACACATCTACAACCTTAGAGATTTCTGTCACTTCCCTAGATTCAATAGAGGCATGAACCCACTATTGAGCATAAATACTCCCTCTTGGAGTCACTAGCATCTACTTGGCCAAGATAGCTACTCGAAACGGAGAGCATGCAAGATCTCAAATAACACAGACATGATAGAATCAATAAAATAGAATCATTAACCAATCTGACATAGTAATCTCAATATCCATCGGATCCCCGCAAACACAACATGCATGATTACAAATATATGATCTTGATCATGAACGGACCTCACAATATCTAAACATGGCAGCACAAAGGAGGAGAAACAACCATCTAGCTACTACATGGACCCGTAGTCCAAGGTGTAACTACTCACGCATCATACCGGAGGCTGGCATGGTGATGAAGAAGGCCTCCGGGATGATCTCTCCCCTCTAGCAGGGTGCCGAGAAGAGCTTCAGATCCCCCGATCTAGGGACGATGGTGGCGGCGGCTACGAACTGTTTCATGGAAGATTGATCGGGTACCCAGGGTTTATGTATCGGGGGCTTCTTATAGGCGAAGAGGGAGGCCGAGGGGGTTCCGTAGGCGGCTGCACCCCCCCTCCCCTAGGCGCGAACCAGGCTTGGCCGTGCAGCCAGGGGGTGTGGCCTCCTCGAGTCCCTCCTCCGTCTCGTCTTCCAGCTCCGTGTTCCCCTCGGTGAATTATTGACTTTGGCTTTTGTCCCATCCAATTCCGAGAATATTCATTTTCTGACTTTTCTGGAACCAAAAACAACAGAAAACAGGCAACTGGCACTATGGCATCTTGTTAATAGGTTAGTCCCAGAAAACATATAAAAATACCTCAAAGTGTAGACAAAGCAAAGCAAAGTAGATACTAAACAAGCATGGAACATAAAAAATTATAGATACGTTTACGACGTATCAAGCATCCCCAAGCTTAACTCTTGCTCGTCCTCGAGTAGGTAAGTGATAAAAAGAATAATTTTTTAGGTGACATGCACCATCAAAATCAAGATCAAACCATTTGCAAGCATTGAAAGCTGGGATCAAAGAACTCTAAACATGAGCATGAAAGATGAAGTTCTAACAGTAAGACAAAGTAACTAAGCATGCAACATGAAAGGATACAAACAAAGATCATGAATAACAATGCATTGAAAGACGTTTGTTTGTTTCACACATAGAAAATATAGCATAGTGGCATTCAGCTTGTCCCTCATGGAGTAGCAATAAATGCATAGGACACCTTCAAAGTTCATAAGAGTGACTAGGTACAAATAGTTCAAGAGCAAGCAATATCAACAATATGAATCAATCAATAAGTTTTGGGACAATGCATATAGAACTAAGAATGGCAAATATGCTCTCTTAATTGGTGCCTAAGGATAGAAGGTGGAGACTCAATATAATAGTGGAAGAAAGACCCTTCATCAAGGGAAGTAGGGATTTCAAGTCTCATAAAGAGCTTCCAAAATTTATGGTACTTGTTAGCTTTCAGCTCTCATTGCCCCTATCATAAGCATCTTGAAGTGATTAAGGTTAAAGTGAACAAACTATGGAGTATATGCTTGACAAAGTATAAGTTGGAAATCTCATGTCCCTTGAGTATGAGGACCGCTCCTCATGCTACTCAAATTTAGTCACCGGTAAGTTCTTGTCATAGTAAGTACATGTGTATCATAGAGAACCGCCAACGGGGCACCCCTTGCACATTATACATGAGCTATCCCATATCAAAATGACAAGGCAAGTAGACAATGAGCATCTCAGCAATCTTCTTATTTACCATGGGAAAATGGTGCTTTTTTCTCTCTTTCCTCTTTTCAATATGTCTCTCTTTTTTTATAAGAAGAAAGCTTCATAGATTGCTCACTATGGTGACGCAACAAGTTTCCACCATGATTAGGCATGGCTTAGGCTAGCGGCCCAGGCATTTCTCTAACACACATACATAATTTCATGGACTTACAAGCTCCCCTTTTATTTCACACCGACGACATCCACAAACAAAGAGCATGATATCAACTGGGTAACATGTACCAGGTGCAATGTTGAAAGCGTTCCCCATGACAGCATGGTTCTGCTAATTCCAACATATAAGTGCAAGCATATATAACATAGATGACACAATGGTTCAAGTTTATTTATGGGCAAGAAAAATAAAGTGTGCCATCATGTTTGTGAGAGCTTTAATCACTAACTTTCTCATAACAAGTTTAATTTGGAAGATAGATAAAACAAGAATATACTTGGAATGGTGTAACACACCATGCATAAGAATTTATAGTGGACACTTTGGAATAACTTTGTTTCTTGGGAGTTGGATGCATGAGTAGAGCTTACTCATACAAGTGGAGGCTAGCAAAAGACTGGGAGCAACCAACTAAGAGAGCAATAATGGCCATAATCATGCAGAGCAACAAAACATTACTAATCAAAGCATAGAGTGGTACTACAAGTCAAGGACTAAATGATCATAGAGGCTAAGGTGACTTTATCATAGTCATAACATGGTGTGATCATGTGCCAAGTCAACTCAAACAAAGCATCAAAGGAGAATACCACAATACTATGCTTTTGTATGCTAAAACAACGCATGATTATTTCAAGGCACATTAAGCAATCCTAATTGTGTGGAACAAGTCATGCTACAACAATAATCACTAAGCATAAGGTCAAAACAACATCTAGCAGGATATGATAAAGTCTAAGTCATAGTCAAAGCAAGCTCCTCTTGTACTACTAAGCAAGAACTTTTTACTCCTTTCCAACACCAATCAACTTATTTGAAATAACACAGCGAGAACAGGGGTCTAACTACTTTATTCAAGCAAACTAAACAAACCAAAACCAAAAACCAAAACTAAGATGCTCCAAGAAAAACACAACAGTGCATGAAATAAAAACGAAGTGTCTAAAAAGACCTGAGATTTTTATTGATGGAGAAGGGGATGATGCCTTGGGCATCCCCAGGCTTTGACGCTTGTACTTCTTGAATATTTCTTGGGGTGAAACGGGGTGGCATCCCCAAGCTTGAGATTTTTTCCATTCCTCATCTTATTACATCATTCTTTCCTTACACCTGAAACTTTTCCTTCATACAAAACTTCACACAATCTTCATTAGCAACATTAGTGTATTCAAAAGATAATAGACCTTTGGGGTTTAGTTTCAAAACGGCAAAACTTTCACTAAAGACACAAGCTACTGTATCAATTCCCTAAAAAATCTCAATTTCCCAAAAAGAACCCAAAAAGGAATCAATAAGAAGCAAATGCAAATAATGGCAGAAATCTGTCAAAACAGACCAGCAGGTGAAAACAATTTTTTCAAAGACCTTCTGTTGCTCAAATCAAAAAGTGTTGAACTAACGAAAGTTAGCTAACAACCTGGAGGATTTATTCAGAAAATTATAGCCCAATCCGACTTATAGAGATTTTTACAGTGGAGCACAAAAATCTGTTTCGGGACAGCAACTCCCCAAATCTTACTTCCCTCTCAATAGAGGTTATTCTTGGCTCAAAAATTAAATAAAAAGGATAAGGAGAGGTTATTACAGAAGTAATAACTTCCAAGACTCAAGAAAACTATTTGGTTATCTCTCAATAAGTAATTTTCTTTAACGCCTTTAAGTTAAGCTTGATAGTTTGAGAAGATGCTCACATAAGAAATATGAACTGGAGTAAAAGAGAGCATCAAGAAGCAAATTCAAAACACATTTAAGTATAACCCACTTCCTATGCATAGGAATCTTGTAAGAGAATAAATCAAAGAAACACATAGTAACAAGAATGGGTAGATAAAACAAGAGCAACTTCAAAACTTTCAGCACATAGAGAGGTGTTTCAGTACCATGAAAACTTCTACAACCATATTTTCCTCTCTCATAATAATTTTCAGTAGCCTCATGAATAAACTCAACAATATAACTATCACATAAAGTATGCTTTTCATGATCTACAAACACATAATTTTTATCAAGCTCAAAACTAATGGGAATAAAACCTTCAAACCCACTTTTAACATTTTTTTAACAAGAAGAATGATCATTCAATATAGGACCATCAACTAGAGCTTTATCATAAACATTTTCTAAGCAAAACTCTTCAGTACCATGCATTTCTAATTTAGGCACAAATATAGGATTATCATAGATAACAGGAGCATAACTATTATCACAAGTTTTACCCATAGTAGATATTTCAAAAGATTCCACAGGAACATAACATTCATCTTCCTTTGGTAAGCATGGGGGACAATCAAATAATGTAAGAGGTAAAGAGTTACTCTCATTAGAAGGTAGGCATGGGTAGATCCATTATTTCTCCTCTTGACCATCACTCTCCTCCTCTTTTTCATATAATGAGCTTTCAGGTTCAACAATTTCGTCTTTCATAGGCTCCTGCAAGGCATTAGTCTCTTCTGTTTGTGGAAAGCATCTATTAATATATTCAAGAATATAGCCATTTTCTTCCTTCTAATTATCAAAGAAAAATTTAAGTATATAAAAAACCTTATATTTATAAGGTGCATCATCAGTATTTTCAAGCAAACTAGCAAGTTCAAATGCACCCTTGAAAGCAATAAATTTTCAATTTGTTCCACATCATAAAATTCATAATTTCCTTTAACATATGAAGAGATGGAAACATTATTATTATACTCACATTGAAAAGGTAGGTGTTTATACCTCCTACAACAACAAGATTTATCAAAGCAATAAGTAACATTATAAATAGAGCACACCTCTCTAGCAATAGTATTCAATTTATCAATTTGTTCTCATAAGTGTTTCCCTTCTGTGACAAACGGTGTTCCTTATAATAATACTTTTGTTCTTCCGTGAACCCACCTTGCCAATAAGAACTAGTTTCAAAAAAACCATCCATTGATAGAAAGCATGACCAAGCGAGGCAATAACAGACCAGCAACTAGAGTAGGAACTAATTTTTTTGTGTTTTTGATAAGAGAAAGCAAACAAAACGAAACTAACTTTTTTGGAATTTTTGATAAAAAGAATCAAGCAAAACAAGGCTAAAGAAACTAAGAAAATCAAAAACAAAGTAAAGAGAGAGGTTGTGAAGGACTCCCCTTGTGAAGCCGTCCTTACACTCCCCGGCAACGGTGCTAGAAATAGCTCGATGATGTGTAGCTCAGATCACTGTAGATCTTCGTTGGGAAACCCCAAGAGGAAGGTATGATGACCATATCAGCAAGTTTTCCCTCAGAAAGAAACTTAGGTTATCGAACCAGTAGGAGGACGGAAACGACTCAAAGGTGTTTCTTAGCAACTTGGAAACCTTCACAACACGAACTGAAGACTTTGCCCCAACAAACAGTGAGGTTGTCAATGTCACCAGTTTGCTAAAACAAATGATTAACTGTATGGTGTGGAAGGTAATGGTGGCTTGCAAAAAGTAAACGATAACTGTGGAAGATGTATCAACGTAAAAGATTGGACCGGGATCCATAGTTCACTAGAGGTGTTCTCCTTAAGATAAACAACATAACATGTTGGGTAAACAAATTACAGCAGGGAAATTGACAGGACAGAGCAAGGCATAACAATGCAATACTAGACATTCATGATCCTATGAGATTTGATTGGGAATTACAACAATATACATAGACTGCCATCCAACTACATCTATGACTAGTAATCCACCTTCAGGTTATCATCCAAACCCCCTCCAGTATTAAGTTGCAAGCAACGGATAACTTCTTTAAGCAAGGTGTATAAAGTAAACAATACAATTGTTCCATGAACAAGAGATTGTTGTTTTCTCCCTAGTAGCAACAGCACATCTACAACCTTAGAGATTTGTATCACTTCCCTAGATTCAGTAGAGGCATGCACCCACTATCGAGCATAAATACTCCCTCTTGGAGTCACTAGCATCTACTTGTCCAAGATAGCTACTAGAAACGGAGAGCATGCAAGATCTCAAACAACACAAACATGATAGAATCAATAAGAGAGAATCATTAACCAATCTGACATAGTAATCTCAATATCCATCGGATCCTCGCAAACACAACATGCATGATTACAAATAGATGATATTGATCATGAACAGAGCTCACAAGATCTAAACATGGTAGCACAAAGGAGGAGAAACAACCATCTAGCTACTACATGGACCCATAGTCCAAGGTGGAACTACTCACACATCATATCGGAGGCTGGAATGGTGATGAAGAAGGCCTTCGGGATGATCTCTCCCCTCCGGCAGGGTGGCGGGAAGAGATTTAGATCCCCCTGATCTAGGGATGATGGTGGCGGCGGCTACGGACTATTTCGTGGAAGATTGATCGGGTACTTAGGGTTTAGGTATCAGGGGCTTCTTATAGGCAGGCCGAGGGGGTGCCCGAGGCGACTGCACACCCCCAGGTGTGGGCCAGACCTGGCCGCGCGTCCAGGGGGTGTGGCCCCCTCGAGGCCCTCCTCTTTCTTGTCTTCTGGCTCTGTGTTCCCCTCGGTGAAATATTGACTTTGTCTTTTGTCCCGTCCAATTCCGAGAAATATTCATTTTCTGACTTTTCTGGAACCAAAAACAACAGAAAACATGCAACTGGCACTATGGCATCTTGTTAATAGGTTAGTCCAAGAAAACATAAAAAATTACCTCAAAGTGTAGACAAAGCAAAGCAAAGTAGATACTAAACAAGCATGGAACATCAAAAATTATAGATACATTTACGATGTATCAACTACCACGGTCACTGTTATATCTGTATGAGACAGTGTCTTGGAAGCCAGTGAAATCCCACGGGTCCTGTTCTGGGTATGATTCAGCCTTCCTGACTTCGGAGTCGATGCTTTCTTTAGATTCGTCGAGAGCGACGTTTTATGGGCTTGAGCTGCGTGGCGATGTTGATTGAGAAACTGCCCTAAAGGAGAGACATTCGTATAGATCAGCCAAATTCCCCAGATCCATGGAATTTTGGGGATTTCTTCGATGTTCGTCAGCTGAGGTGTGGCTTTTCCGGTTGAGCCAACAAAAGACATAGGTGTCACCGTGGGGCCCGAGTAGATCGGGGCCGAAAGGCAGAGGTTTTTGGGTTCCCCCACGCGGAAGTGGAAGCACCCAATCATGAGATCAGTCTCATGGTCAAAGCTGATGGAGGTCGGTTCAGGGGTGGGAGTGTGTGGATCGTTGAGATTGTAGTGGATCTCACCGACCTCGATTGTCGGATGGTTTCTTGGTAAATACGGAGCCGCCAAATTCATGGCTCCAGCTCTCAGCTTTCCCACATATGACTCCAATTGACAAGGGGTAACCTCGGCAATGCCCATTGTTATGGACTTAGGTTTTTGTGAAAAAGAGAGCGCTGGTGATTTCGTCAGCTGATCTGACAAACAAGGGAGTCAACGTCGTCTGATTATTACGAGAATACACAGCAGATTGCAGATTGCTGGGAAAACTTGTCACATCCCAAAATTTTCCAAATTTTGAAATGTGAAAAAATAAATAAATAAAATAAATAATTGTTGAAATTTAGGGTGAAAAGAAACTTTTTGTTTCAAAGTGGAAACATCAAAGCCTATCTTGAACAAACTTTGAATAAAATTTGAATCCAACTAAATTCAAATCAAGTGAAATGCATTCTTCATAAATGCATCTTGAAATTTAAACACTTAGAAAATAAACCAAAACCCTAAAACCCTAATGGGAGATTTCCTAGATATCTCTAAGACTATGAATTTGATCCACATGAAATTTGTCAACAAACATTTATAAATGATCAAGAATGACAAATGGAAATTGACGAGGTTTGATCTCGTCAATGCCCATTGTTATGGACTTGGGTTTTGGAGAAGATGGGGATGCTGGAGATCGTGGCACGGTTAACAGACAAGCAACCAGGGGACACGAGATTTACCCAGGTTCAGGCCCCCAGAGGGAAAACCCTACTCCTGCTTGTCTGCTCTTTGATTACGGCGGAACCGAAGGTTACAGGGGTGCGCAGATTCGATCTGGCGTGGAGGTGTGTATGTCGTAATCTAGTAGTTGCGGGATTACCCCCTCGACGGACCCTCCTAGCCTTTATATATGGGGAGGCTAGGTCTCAGGTACCGGTACGAGTAGGTTACAAGTTGTATTCAAACTCTAGTCTTGTTCTCCAAGGATTCGAAGGCGTCATGGGCCTGGGCCACCTGAAAATCTTCATGGGCCAGCGTATATTTGCCGTGGGCCTTCCTTGGGCTGGACTAGGTATGCTGAAGTCACGTACCCGTAGGGTATAACCATGTCAGTAGCCCCCGAGTGTTCAGTCGAATCGTAGATTCGACTGAGGACTCTTCAATCTTTCGGGTGCAGCTCTGTTTTTCAAGAGAATGTGTAGGGATTGTTGATGCGTGTGCCTGACTCACCCGACAGATCAGGGTCAGTTAATCGTCTTAGGACAAAACAACACGATCTTCTTCATGTGCGAGTCCCTCGACTCGAACCCGAAACATATGCTGGCGTAATTCGACTCAGGCCACGGAGGACTTATAGGAGTGGAATTCCAGTGATTTTAATTGCTGTACCCAACGCGTCCGTCGGGATTTTTCATCGTACCTGCTGGTACGGATTCATACTAGCAGAGCGCAGTCAGGTGCGTTGCCAGGCCATCAGATGATATCTGTAGGTCTTATCTTTGTGTCGTAGACACAGCATCCGAATGTTTGTCACCGCAGAGGTGCTTCGGGTGGCCAAGGAGGTCGTCGCTCACTTAGCGTTGATTAGGGCAGAGTTGCCAAAAAGTTTGCATGCTGATCCGAAGGATCGCAGTCGAAGAATTCATAGGGTGCGTGACCAGCGCTCCCTATGGGAGTAGCCCCCAAGTGTCTGTTCGAGTCGCAGACTCGAACGGAGACTTTTAGTTCAACCATTGTTTCAGTTGCTAAGTCCGCAGGACTCGAAAATTTTTGGATGCTTAAATCCATCCTCCCTATGGGAGTAGCCCCCGAGTCCGTAGTGGAGTCGTAGACTCGACTTAGGACTCGAAGATCTTGTGTGTGCACGACCGACGCTCCAGTTTGGAGTAGCTCCTGAGTGTCTGGCGGAGTCGTAGACTCGGACAGAGACTCGAATCTGGTATCGTACAGTTGTAGTATGAAATCTCGTGGGCGTACCGCTGACCCGGAAGTACATCGGGTGCGCGACCAGCGCTCCTGATAGGAGTAGCCCCCAAGTATTTAATCGAATCATAGATTCAAGTGAGTACTTTTAGCTTTGGAGCCGAAGTGGTGCTAGTATAGCTTTGACGTCAGTGCTGACGATCGATGACCTCAAGCGTCTGCTATGCCAGAGATGACTTGACTGGACGAAGCGTGGGTCCCACTTGCTGACTTTGAATTGACCGGTCACGCGCGGCGTGGAGATGATTACGGCGTCTCCTCGATTTCCGCGCGTAGTGGACGGAGTGGTCGCGACGGTTCGTTTTGGTGCTGACACGTGTACGGCCAGATCTACCGTTGGCGTTAGGTCTTCTCAATGGACGGCCAGCATGCGTCGTCTTCGCTGTTATAATCCCTGGTGAAATCGTGGTGTGTTTTTTACCGCAGCAGTTCATCTGTCCATTGCTTCCTTGTCCTCTGAGCGATTCTTGCTGCGCGCTGAGAGTTTTCTCCACATTTCCTTTGTCTTCGTTATTGGCAACACCACCACCGCCGTAGCGCCATGGGGAAACCAAAGAAGTCCTCATCTGCAGTTGGGACCAGCGCCGCCGGAGGAAAGAAAGGCGACGCTGCTGCTCGTGTCACCGATGGTGGCTGGCGGCGCTCAGAGGCGTGGGAGAGCGATCTTCGCAAGCTGCGCGAGCGAAGCCTGATTCCGCAGGACACGACGGCCGTGAGACTCCCCGGAAATGAGGAAATCCCCCGTCCCCCATCTGGGTACCGGGTTATGTTCCTCGCCTTCGTGCTGCGTGGGTTTTCTTTTCCGGTCCATGACTTCCTTCGTGGACTGCTCTTCTTCTATGGGGTTCAACTCCATCATCTGTCTCCCAACTCTCTTCTCCACATTGCGTGTTTTATCACGCTTTGCGAGTGTTGGCTTGGCATTGAGCCGCACTTTGGCCTCTTCCAGAAGCTGTATTCCGTGAAGAGGCAGTCTGGTTCGGATGGTGTGTATCTCATTGGGGGTTTCATCATCTCTCTGAGTCCCAATGTGCAATTCTTTTCCTTTTCCATGTCTGAATCTGTCCAGTACTGGCGGAGGAAATGGTTTTACATCCGTGACTCCGTACTGCCTGGGCAAGATTTTGGTCTTGTGCCTTTTGACCCCTCCCAGTTGATCGAGAAGAAAAGATCCTGGAAAAACCAAATCTTGGATGGTGAGGTGGCGGAGATAGAGGCCCTGTACCGTCGGGTGGAGGAGCTCCAATTGATTCCTGAGAAGGAGGTGAACGGTGTCGACATCATCCGGACGTTTCTTGAGCATCGGGTGCAGCCGCTTCAGGCGAGGGCGCATCTGATGTTCCTTTACTCTGGGCGCCGTGATCCGATGAGGGTTTCGAGTGAGAAAATCTCCGAGGCGGAACTTGACAAGGCTCTTCGCGTGCTGTTGAAGTTCAAGGATGACGAGAAAATCACGGGGAAGTCGTTGACTCCGCCTTTTTCGTCGATGTTGGCCATGCCGAAGGTGTAGATTGGCGCACGTAGTGCGTCCCTTTTGTTTTTTGTCAGTTGTGTACTTGTGTCCTTTGTTTGCTAACAAAGTTTCTTCTCATCTTGCAGAGCTTCAAAGTGCCAGGCATGGCACCACCATTGCCCGAAAGGTATCCGAATGCCCCGGATAATGAAGTGGTGGATTCCGTGTCCGAGCTTCCGTCGGCGAGATCTCCGGTGGAGGATGCCGATGATTCGGGTGAGGATCATTCGCTCGAACGATCACTGAGCTCGAGCGATTCGTCGGATGCCTCGACTCCTCCGACTCCCAGGAATCCTCGAGGTCTTGAGCGTCATGATGATGTTCAGGGGGGTTCTTCCTCTCCCATTCCTGCCATTCCTGTGCGGGCTGCTGCTCCGCACCCGCCAGCAAAGCGGAAGAAGGAAGAGAAGAAGGAGGAGAAGAAGGAGGAGAAAAGGGCCCGGAGGGCTTCTCTTATCTTCGACCTGAGCGCGTTGGGCTCGTAAGTGTTCTTGTTGCCACTGTTGTCTTTTGTTCACTTGTTATTTTTGCGCCTGTGTTGATTGGTTCATATGCAGGCAATCCTCCGACGGCTCTAGTGATGGAGCGCACGAGATGATGGGGGAGTCGAACATTGCGTCGCCTCCTCCGCAGACGGTGGCGACTTCGGGTGGCGCTGCTCCGGATCCTCCTGTGCAGGAGAGGTTGGTGGTTGCGCCTCAGAATTTCGCAGGCGGGCCTGCGGGTTCGCCTTCGGAGCATGTAAGTTTTTCTGCTTCATGTCACGGGGGGAGCCCCCGAGCGTCTTCGAGTGCTGATGTTGTTTTTACTTCTTTGTGGTGGGTGTAGCCCCCAAGTCCTGTGCTTACTGTTGTTGCCTGTTGTTGTAGCCTCTTGTCCGAGAGACCAAGCGGCTGGTGGAGGAACACCTGACGCTGGAGGCGAAACTGCGGCAGCTGCAAGGTATTCGTCTGCTTTGTAGTACTTGGCTTATTTGTCCTGGTCTTGTTTGTTGACACTTGCTTGTTGTGAATGTAGAGGAGCATAATGACTCTCTCCGTGAGGTCGATGCTCTGAAGAAGAGCCTTGGCCAACTGGAGCAGAAGGCCGAAACTGCTGCTCAGGCAAAAGAGCGCCTTGAGCTGGAGCTGACGAAGGCAGCCGAAGCGAAAGAGCGTCTGCAGCAGGAAGCCGTAGATCGTGAGGAGCAGCTGGCCACTGTTGCGGCTGCTCGTGAAAAATGGGTGGCGGAGAAGCTCATGGCTGCTGCCAAGGATATTTCGGGTGAGTGCTAGCTTTTGTACTTCTCCTTTTTCTGCGGATCTTCTTCTCTGTTTCCTTTCTTCATGTTTTCTTCTTTTTGTCTCAGATGCCGCGGGCATCGAGTTCGACCGTGGTGCTCTGGAGCACGGGAGTGTTCTGGATGATGCCACTGTAGCGATCGAAGACCGCTGCAACACCGTCGTCAACTCCCTTGCCAAGGCGAAGGAGGTCCTTGGTCGCTTCTACCAGGAGCTCTTCCCGAAGGGCGCATCCCTTGAAGACGTGGGTGCCTTGGCAGAGGCTCTGTCAGCCGAAGCGTCTGCAGCGTACAAGCGCAAGCAGAAGGGCATCGGCGCGTCCGTCGGGCTGGCGATGGCCATGGCGGCTGGGGCGGAGCTGGACTTGCCCCAGATCACTTCTCAGATGCCGACGGCTGCGGATGGATCAGAGGTAGCCTTCGCTGCCTACTCCGCTCGCTGCAGACGATATGGGCCCAAGCTCATTGACTTGCTGTCTGAGTACGCGCTATGGCAGCAGGGCGAGGCCAAAGCTAGGCAGTCTGGTTCTGAGGCGACTCAGTGCCCTCCGCCGTAGGCATAGGCGATGTAGGGTAGTGTGTAGTTTACTTTTGCTGTAAATATCTTTTGTAGCACCATCTTTGTGCCACGCAGTGGCCTTATTTAATGAATTCCTCCAAGTTGAGCTTTTCTCTTGGCTGAATGTTTGTGTGCTTTCTTTTTTCTGCTGCTATAGGTTCCTTCGGGTGCTGACCCGGTTGACACGTCATCTGAAAGGCCCTTGCGAGCATCATTGGATGATTCCTCGCAGCTCGCGTTTCTTCGAGATCGCGTGCGTAGCTTGGAGAGAGATTTGCTTGGGTTGCGCGGTCGCGCTGATGTTTGGAAGTCCAAAGCAGGCCGTAGTGCAGCCAGAGAGGAGTACTTGATGGCGGAGCTGGGTCAGTTGTCCGAGCAGCTGCAATGTAAGTTGATCCTTCTTTCGAGCTGTGGCTCGGTTCTTCGGGTGAGCCTGCTGGCCTTACCCTTGTTCTGTGCTGTTTTCGCAGGTGCGAATCTTGCCCCGAGGGAAGAAAAGGAGCGCATTGCTGTTCGAGTCAATTGCTTGACTCAACAGGACATGGAGGCTGGCGGCTTCTTCTGGATGGATCACGATCGCGCCATAGTTCTGGCGACGGTGCAGGATCGTGTCTACCAGGTTTCGCGGGTGCTCCGTCAGGTGCAGACGTCGCTGTCCTCGGTGCTGCACGTCATGTTTCTGTTGGATGGCGTGCGGACGACCCTTGTAGGTCTTCTGGCGAAGTTTCGGAGTGCCAGCAATGTCAAGGAGCTGGTGCGGCAGCAGCTTGTCGCAGGGGTGAAGGCTGCCTTGTCTCTTGTGAGGGTGCACCGCCCTGATGTAGATTTGGCTGCTGTGGCGACTGGACCACCTCCTCGACCAGATGGTGGTGAGTGGAATATGTGTCCGCATTACGCGGCTGTAAGGCAGTATGCCGAACAGATTGTAGATTTGTTTGAGCAGCGTGCTCAGGCTATTCTTCAGAATAGGTAGGACCTGAAAATAAACAGATAGATGTAAAATTTGTATATTGCGGCTGGGCGTGTATGTGCCCTTTGTTGTAAAGGTTCGCTTGTTAGCGAGCACGTAGTGCTTTGATTTAGTACGTGCCCTTTTCGTTTGCCTGACGTGGTCAGCTACTCAGGTGTACACGTTTTGTCCTCAGTCGATGAAATCGTGAGGTGGGGGGAGCCCCCGAGCACGCAGTGCTTTGATTTAGTACGTGCCCTTTTCGTTTGCCTGACGTGGTCAGCTACTCAGGTGTACACGTTTTGTCCTCAGTCAATGAAATCGTGAGGTGGGGGGAGCCCCCAAATGCGTATGTAGCATGTAGTAAAATTGCAGAGAAATGGTCAACCGAAGGTTTGGGACGAGACACTTAGCTTTGTTTGCATCGTTGGAGGAGGTACATGGTTCGGCTGAGTAGCCTTGGCTGTAAGCCTTATTGAGAGTAAAGTGGGGTACATTGCCCATTGCTATGGGTAGAATCGTCGCAGGTGCGAGACGTTCCACGGGTTGGAGTATGCGACTCCAGACTCCACGTGCTTGAGGCGATAGGCGCCACCTGGGATGACTTCGGTGATGACATAGGGTCCTTCCCATGGCGAATCGAGTTTGTTCGGTCGCTTTTGCTTGAGTCGCAAGACGAGGTCTCCTTCGACGAAGGACCTGGGGCGCAGCCGGCGGCTGTGATAGTTGCGGAGACTTTGCTGGTACACCGCGGATCTAGCTGCTGCTATATCCCGTGCTTCGTCGAGTGTGTCGACGGCATCTTCGAGTGCAGCCGTGGATTCGGCTTCGCTATAAGCGACGACTCGTAGAGCCTGATGGCGTACTTCGGCTGGCAGCACTGCCTCGGCTCCGTGTACCATGAAGAATGGTGTGTAGCCGGTGGAGCTGTTTGGCGTAGTTCGTAAGCTCCATAGGACAGACAATAGCTCTTTCGTCCAGTTTCCAGCTTTATGCTCGAGTGAGCTCATGAGGCTCTTCTTGATGCCGGCGCCGATTAGGCCGTTGGCCTTTTCCACTTGCCCGTTTGTTTGCGGGTGTGCCACTGAGGCATATGTGATATTGATCCCGAGGCCTTCGCAGAAGTCCTGGAATTCTTCGGAGATGAAGTTCGATCCGTTGTCGGTGATGATGCTGTGCGGTACACCAAATCGGTAGACAATAGATTCGAAGAACTTGACGGCGGTTTTTCCCTTCTGGTTGGTGACTGGCATGGCCTCGATCCACTTGGTGAATTTGTCGACTGCGACCAAGAGGAAGACGTGTCCTCCCTTCGAGGATTTTGGCAGTTTGCCGATCATGTCAAGGCCCCATTGAGCAAAAGGCCAAGCTATGGGTATGGGTCGAAGTTCGGACCCGGGTGCGTGCGGTTTGTCGGCGAACCGTTGGCACCTGTTGCATCTTCGGACGATGTCCTTTGCGTCGCTCATGGCCGTTGGCCAATAGAATCCTGCTCGTAGAGCTTTGGCGACAAGGGAGCGGCTGCCTGCGTGGTGGCCGCAGATGCCCTTGTGGATATCTTGGAGTATGGCCTTGCCGTCGTCGATGGTGACGCACCGTTGTAGGACGCCTGTAATGCTGCGTTTGTATAGCTCGTCGTTGATGATGGTGAAGGCTTTTGACCGACGAGATATGCGCCGGACATCTGTCGGGCTGTCTGGCAGTTCTCCGTTTATCAGGAACTGGAGGTATGGACGTGTCCAAGTTTCTTCGACTGCCATGACCTGCATCAGTTTGACCATGGCCACTTCGGTATCCAACTTTTCGGGTCCTTCATGACCTTCGGGTAGCGTAGCCCCCGAGTGTTCTGCTTCTTTGAGTGATCCCTTGGGGAATTTCCGCTTGATGGATGGCACGCAGATCTGTTCGAGGAACACGCCTGGTGGTACCTTTGCACAAGTGGAGCCGATGTTGGCGAGTCTATCGACCTCCTCGTTGCTCTCTCTTCCAACGTGCCGAAGTTCACAGCCGTCGAATTATCCTTCGAGTGCGTTGTATAGCGCGCGGTACGCGATCATGTTTTCGGCGTGTGTGTCGCACTCATTCATCGTCTGCTGGACGACAAGGTTGGAGTCACCGTAGATGACCAGGCGCGTTGCGCCGCATATTTTTGCCATCTTCATGCCATGGATGAGGGCTTCGTATTCGGCCTCATTGTTGGAGGCTCTGAATTTCATCCGAAGGACGTACTTCATCTTGTCACCTTGCGGGGAGGTCAGTATGACTCCTGCCCCTGCTCCGGCTTCGCGTTTGGAGCCGTCAAAATGCATTGTCCAGGACTGCGACATGTCTGGTGTGTCAGGCAGCTGCAGCTCCATCCAGTGCACCAGGAAGTCCGGGAGGACTTGAGATTTGATTGCGTGTCGCTTCTCGTAGATGATGTCCAGGGGTGATAGTTCGATGCCCCACAGGGCCACGCGTCCTGTGGCCTCTGGGTTATTCAGGATGCTGTTTAGGGGTGCCTCATTGACAACCATCACCTGATGCTCCTGGAAGTAATGGCTTAGTCGTCGAGCCGTCATGAATACGCCATAGGCCAGCTTCTGATAGTGCGGGTACCGCTGTTTTGTTGGAGTGAGAACCTCGCTGAGGTAGTAAATTGGGCGTTGTACCCCTTGGGTCTTGCCTTCTTCGGGTCGTTCGACCACGAGTACTGTGCTGACCACCTGGTGTGTGGCTGCTATGTACAGCAACAGGGGCTCGCGCTCTTTTGGCGTGACCAAAACTGGCGAGGTGGAGAGGAGCCGCTTGAGGTTTTCGAATGCGTCGTTGGCTTCTGGTGTCCACTCGAATTTGTCTGCCTTGCGTAGCAGCTGGTAAAATGGTAGGGCCTTCTCGCCCATGCGGCTGATGAACCTGCTTAGTGCCGCTACTCGCCCTGCGAGCTGCTGAACGCCCTTGAGGTTTTTCGGCTTCTCCATTGTCATGATAGCTTTGATTTTCTTCGGGTTCGCTTCGATCCCTCGTTGAGAGATGAAGTACCCGAGCAGCTGACCCGAGGGGACGCCGAAAGCGCACTTTTCTGGATTAAGCTTGATCCTGTAGCGATCAAGGTTGTCGAACGTCTCGCGGAGATCGTCGATAAGTGTTCTTGCCTCCTTGGTTTTTATGACTATGTCGTCGACATAGACTTGGACGTTGCGACCGATCTGGTCCTTGAGGCAGGCCTGCATGCATCGCTGGTACGTGGCACCCGCGTTCTTTAGCCCGAAGGGCATTGTGTTGTAGCAGTAAACTCCGAACGGTGTGATGAACGCCGTTTTCTCTTGATCTTCGACCTTGAGTCGAATTTGGTTATAGCCTGAGTAGGCGTCGAGGAAGGAGAGTTTCTCACAACCTGCAGTCGAATCGATGATTTGGTCGATCCGAGGGAGAGGGAAGTGGTCCTTAGGGCAGTGTTTGTTCAGTGACGTGAAGTCCACGCACATCCGCAGGATGTCCGTGTTCTTCTTCGGGACCATCACTGTG
Organism: Avena sativa; assembly: GCA_916181665.1. Classification (NCBI taxonomy): domain Eukaryota; kingdom Viridiplantae; phylum Streptophyta; class Magnoliopsida; order Poales; family Poaceae; genus Avena; species Avena sativa. The sequence goes on from OV702293.1 coordinate 430,365,885, forward strand.
TTTGCCAGCCAGTCGCTTTCCTTGATTTCCCGGATGAAGTCTGCTGCGAGTAATCTGTTGATCTCTTTGCCGATAGCTTCGGCTCGTGGCTCCGACAGTCTTCGGATGGATTGCTTGACTGGCTTTGTGTCTGGGAAGACATTGAGTGCGTGCTCGGCGAATTCCCTGGGAACTCCTGGCATGTCCGCAGGACACCAGGCGAAGATTTCCCAGCGCTCACGGAGGAATTCGACGAGCGCGCCTTCCTATGCGGGGCTGAGGTCGTTGGCGATCAGCGCCGTTTTGGAGGCATCCGTTGGATGGACCTGCACCTTCTTGGTGTTGATGGTGGAGTCGAAAGACATGTCGGGTGCGTTATGCTTTGTGACTGGGGGTAGCCCGTTGTCCGTCACCTCGCGGAGCCTTACAAGCTCGTCTTGCATGCCGAAAGACTGGGAGATTTTGTTGAAATCCCTATCGCATTGGTCCGATCGGGTGAAGCTCCCGTGGACTGTGATGACGTCCCTTGGTCCTGGCATCTTGAGTAGTAGGTATGCATAGTGGGGACAGCCAGGAACCTTGCGAATGCTACGCGTCCCAGGATGGCGTGGTATTGCGACGGCCAGTCCACCACTTCGAATTCTAGGCGCTCCTGTCAAAAATTGTCCGGTGTCCCGAAGATGACGTCGAGCCCTATTTTGCCCAGGGGGAAGATGCCCTTCCCTAGGACAATGCCGTGGAACGTTGTGTCTGATTGTTCCAGGCTGCATTGCGGGATCCGCATGGCTGCTAGAGTGCTTGCGAACATTAGGTTGATGCCGCTGCCGCCGTCCATGAACACGCGACTCATCTCGAAGCCTCCGATCTGCGCCTCTAGCACCAGGGCAGCATGACCTGGGCGAGGGATCTGGATAGGGTGATCCGCGCGAGTGAATGTGATGCAGGACTCCGATCCGCTGAGGTACTCAGGGATTGCAGGCGGAGTTGCCACGGCCATATTGATTTGTCAGGTGATCTTCTTCTGTACCCTGTTGGTTGGGAATCCCTTCTGTATCATATTGAGTGCTCCCTTTGGTGGGGGGTATGCGACCCCGGCGTTGTTTTGCGCTGGTGCGGCTGGTTGATGTGGGCCTCCGATAGGCGGCGGTGGAGGAGCTCCGTGTGCTATTTCGCCTGGCGCAGGCGCGTTTCCGAACGCAGGGATTGGAGCTTGTTGCCTCATCTGCATCATGCCTTCGCTGAGTTTCTGGAACTCGCGGCAGTCCTTGAGCATGTGGCTAGCTTTCTTTTTGCCATCTTGTTTGTCGATGTAGAAGTGGATGGTGCATGGACCCGAAAGTTTGTCGAATGCTGAAGGTCCGTTGTCGCGGTCGCGGCGTTGCCACGACTGCGTTGGTCGTCCGTTGTCGCGGAAGTTTCCGCTGCGGTATCCTCCGCTGTTGCGGCTGATGTCGTTACGGCGGTCGGCGTAGCCGGCTGCGACCATATCGGGTCCGTCGCGGTCCTCGTAGACGCGCGGTCTCCTCTTGTTGCGGCGTTCGCGTCTTCGGCCGTAGTCGTCCTCTTCATCTGATTGCGCCCGCTGGATGCAATCTTCGCCGTCTGCCCAACCGTTGGCGATTTCCATGAGTTGGTCGAGTGTCTTGGGCTTTACGCGTCCAAGTTTCTCCTTGAAGTTTGGGCGTTTGACGCTGTCCCTGAAGGCGTCGATGGCCCGCTCTTCGGAGATGTGTGCTGTGGAGTTGTTGGTCGTAGACCAGCGTAGTATGTACGAGCGAATAGATTCACCCGTTCTCTGAGTGCAGGCTCGCAACTCTTCGATTGAGGCGGGCCTCTTGCTAGTGCCTTGAAATTTCGGATGAAGCTGTAAGCGAGCTCCTCCCAGCTTCGGATGGATCCTGATGATAGGCTGCTGAGCCAGACCCGCGCCGCGCCTGTCAGCTACAGCTGAAGGCATTGCATGGCGGTTTCTTTGTTGCCTCCGTGAAGCTTGACGGATGACAGATGGTCGCTGAGCCAGGACTTTGGATCTTGCGTGCCGTTGAACTTCGGAGTGTCCGAAGGAAGCTTGAAGTTGCGTGGCATCTGTGTTCGCCGGACGGATCTGCTGAAGCATCGAGCCCCGCAGAGTTCTCCTTCGTCTTCATTCATCTCAGATTCGGATGAGCATGCACGTTTGGCGCGTGCTTTGTCGATCTTGCGCTGTGTAAGCCTGTCTCTGGCGTCGTAGTCGTTTTTATGGCGGTGCGAGCTATTCTTCCTTCGAGGAAGGTCGTGTTCTTCTTCATCTTCAGATGAGGGAGTGGGGCTCCGGTCGCGTCTGGCCGGAGCTTTCTTCTTCGGCTCCGTAGGAGCGTCTTCGTGGAGCGCAGCTCCGATTAGTCCTAATCCGGTGAGTGCGGACCTATGCATGGCCCTTTTCGGATCCCCCTCTGGAGGTGGGTGAGCCGCGAGATATGCAGTGGCTGCCATGATCGCAGCTTGCGGCGTCTTCGGGGTAATGTTGCCGTCGGCGTCCATATCCATGAACGATGTGTGGAGAGTTCGGGTCACGTCATGCCATTCCTTCGGGTCCATGTTTTCCACCCGAGAGCGGTGCTTGTTTCCCTGGTTTCCGTTTGTGCTAGAGCAGGGTCCCATGGCGGAGAGCGCAGCTCGTCGCGCACTGGACTCAGAGGCTGCTTTCTTGCGTTTGTCGAGCGTCTCCTGCATCTTGACTTGCTTCTTGTGCTCCTCGATGAGGAGGTAGTGGTATGCCATCAGCAGATCACGTGGGGAGTCCAGAGGTAGGACTATTTTGCCTGCGACGGCGCGGCGTGCTTCAGCCCATCCTTCTTTGCTAAGTTGGATGAGGTGGCCCCTGTTTTCCCCGTTTTCGCCGTTTCTGTCATGCGGGTTGGGGTTGGGCGGCGGGTTAGGCGTTTCCTCGTCGGTTTGGATGATTGCGGCGCACAGATAGCGCCTGCAGATCGGTTGGCTGCTGCCGCAGCTTTCGGATCCGGAACCGTAGGTCCCTTCATCCAAAGGTGGATCGCACAGATCGGAGTTGCAGCTGCTGCTGCTGTAGAACTCATCTATTGATGGTGGCATGCGTAACACGAGGTGTGGAGCCCACGAAGCGGGCCTGATGGACGGCACGGGCACCCGCTCAGGGAGGCGGAGGGTGCCAGTTTGTCCCACCTGGAAGCAGAAGCTCCCGAACAGAATTTCAAGTCCATCGCCTACGGGCTCGAAATCCTTCATGGTATCCGGCGAGTGGGCGGTGAAGTCGAAAGCGCCGAAGAGGAGATGATTCTCCGTCGCCGAGGAGTTGTAGATCGATCGGGTCGGAACCATCACGACCGCACAATCAGCAGCCCCAATCCCCACGGACGGCGCCAATTGACGAGGTTTGATCTCGTCAATGCCCATTGTTATGGACTTGGGTTTTGGAGAAGATGGGGATGCTGGAGATCGTGGCACGGTTAACAGACAAGCAACCAGGGGACACGAGATTTACCCAGGTTCAGGCCCCCGGAGGGAAAACCCTACTCCTGCTTGTCTGCTCTTTGATTACGGCGGAACCGAAGGTTACAGGGGTGCGCAGATTCGATCTGGCGTGGAGGTGTGTATGTCGTAATCTAGTAGTTGCGGGATTACCCCCTCGACGGACCCTCCTAGCCTTTATATATGGGGAGGCTAGGTCTCAGGTACCGGTACGAGTAGGTTACAAGTTGTATTCAAACTCTAGTCTTGTTCTCCAAGGATTCGAAGGCGTCATGGGCCTGGGCCACCCAAAAATCTTCATGGGCCAGCATATATTTGCCGTGGGCCTTCCTTGGGCTGGACTAGGTATGCTGAAGTCACGTACCCGTAGGGTATAACCATGTCAGAAATGTCGGGGATATAACCCCAGGTACCCTAGAGTTGGTCTATAAATGAACTAATAAGAGACATGGATAAAGAAAAGAATATTTGATAAGAGGGTATTAAGTCAAATAGGAAAGAGAAAAGACAAAGAAAGAGCAACTGGGCCGAGTAAGAGCAATCTCGGCCCAGTCCATACTCTTCCTGGCCGAACTGAGTCTAGGGAAATAACCCCGGGTGGGCCGACCTAAGCCTAAGTCGGCCCACCACGGGCCTTCTGCATCGACCCACTCCCAGCGCCGAACCGTCTTCCCGCGCTCCCGCCAACACCTCGCTCCCGCGCCAGCGACTCCCCCGGCTCCCGCGCCTCGTCTCCACTGCCTCATGACAAGCCAACGAGGAATCCCGGGTGGGCCGGCTGAGGACCAATCCGGCCCACCACAAGCAGCATCGCCACTACGCCCCGCCAAGTCTCCCGGCTGGGCCGACCTTGGATGGTTCGGCCCACGGCGGGCTGGCACCTTCGAATCAACTGGCCTGGGCCATGAAGGGAAGCTTGCCTGGGCCAAATGAAGTATCTGACCCGGCCTGCTCGTCCCCGTTAGCTCGGCAGAAGGCCAAAGTAACTCGGCTGGGCCTCTTTTGGCCCAGGCCGAGTTAATTAGGAAGGAGGCCGGATCTTCACTTTGTACAGGGCATCTGGGCCGAGGTATATCACCCCAGATCACTCTTTATTCATCCGAGGAATCTATATGCAAGTCAACAATGATATAGGATCAATCTGAGGCAAGACCAACAAGTATCGTGTCAGTCTTTGGACGCCCATGGCTCAGACTGGCACATGGGCATATGGAATATGCCCTTGGCACCAAGAAGATGCTAGAGAATATGCCCTTGGCATCAAGAATATGCTGAGAATATGACATGGCATCTCCAAAGAAGCCAAGGCATATGCTGAGCATCTAAGAAGATGCCAGGAATATGCTACGCAGATGCCAAGCGTGTGGAGCAAGGTTTGTCCCCTGGGCTCTCCTTTATAAAGAGCACCAGGGGGATCATTCTCAGGGAGGCCCCCAAAGGGCTCCTCCCCTCTCTGCTCACTAGGAGCTCTCCTTCTTCCTCTTCCTCTACTCTCACAGAGAGATCTAGATAGAAGCATAGGAGATACAGCTCAAGGAGCATGGTTGTAGCCACAAGTATGGCAAGATTATAAGAGATTAGATGTATAGAATGAGGTGTTATCTCCACTTGAGAGCTTCAATCCAATATACATTGTATTTCTCTTTGTTCATACGAGTGCGGTCTTCACTGCATCATCCCTCCCCGGATTCCTCCACGTCCATCGGCCCCAACTTTAGCCTACCCATGGCATATGCCGTGATACCACCACGACGGGAAATATTATAAAACCATAGAAATTGGTTTCACTTAATTTGGAGCCATAGATAAAATCTTATGAATTTAATAAGATAAGGAAATTGAATTTCCAAAGCTAATAAAGCACCTATCTAAAAATCCATACCAAATGGTGAGTAAATAATCCTAAAGAGATTTAAAAGGAAAAACAAATATTAAATAAAATTATACCAATTGGAATCACCAACTTTGGATCTATAAATAAAAATATATGGATTTTATAAGATAAAGAAAGAAATAATTAATAGGGAATATTTAAAAGCCAAATTAAATCTTGGCCGAATCCATAAGAAAATGAATATAAAGATAATCCAAATAGAATAAATAGATAAAGATTATTCCAATAAAAATTTATGGTATTAAAACCATAATCAAGTTTTATTCAATTGAAGACAAATACTCATTTAAAATGATAAATAAACCATATTAAAATACTTTCAATAATTAAAAGTAAAATATTTAACACCCCATTTAAATAAATAAACCTACTGAAAAGGTTTTGTGAAAGATTAGAATTTAAATAAGGGTTTGAAAATAAAATAAAATCTTATTTAATAAAGGAAATTCCTTTTAAATAAAATGTAAACCCTAAATAAATAAAGGATTTATTCCTAAAAAAGGATTTTAAATACATGTTTAAAACATATTAAAAACTTACTGAAAAGTTTGGAAGATTTTGAATTCAAATGGTTGTTTTGAATGTTTAAACAAAATCAAAATAGGAAAAGGAAATAGGAAAAAGAAAAAGTGAAATAGAACAAAAAAAATAGAAGGGAGCCAGCCCAACCCAGCTAGCCCACTAAGCCCAGCAAAAGCCCATTTCCCCTCTTCGCTGAACCGTTTTCTTTCACCTGCGAATCAACCCTCGCAGTCGCTGACGCTGGCCCCCACTCTTTCTCTCTCTTACACTGACAACCAGACTCCACACTACCCGTCGTCGTCTCCACCCTGCGACCATCTCCTCGCCCGTTTCTGCATTGATCTCGCGGGAGTAATTCCCGTCAATACCATGAGTAATGTTTGTCATCAATCACGCTCGATAACTCGCCTGATCCTCCTCTCCATTTACCCTCTCATGTTCGGCTCTCTCGCCCCCCAGGCCGTCCCCATTTTCGCTTGCACCGCTGCGGCCTCCGACAAGCTCTCCGAGAAATTTCGGCCAGCCACTGTCGCCCCTCGCCCCCTCGACCACACGAGCGTGTTCCCCATCGCCTCCTGCACCTCTCAGCATCTTTGTTTTGCCCGCACGCGCCCCATATGCTCGGGAACAACCACGTTTGAGCATCGCCGTCGTCTGCCTCCGCTCCGTCGACCTTTCCCGATGAGTACTGACCGCCCTTCTTCCTCTCGTTGATGCACGCATGATCTTCGACCTCGTGCGTAGCTAATGCAGCCCTTATCTTGTCTTAGCATGGTCCGAAACGTCGCCAACAACGACAACCCGAGCGCACCTCCGCCAGAAGCTTCTCCGGCGAGCAATTACCGTCATCCTCGAGCGCCCCTTCGCCAACCAAAGACACGACGAGCATCAGCAAGATCACGCTATTCTGGTGATCCATCCTACTCCTCTTCTCTCCTCCTGTATCGTCGGCAACCTCACCGCCAGAGCGCCACCGCCGCGCAGCCGCCGCCAGCGCCGCCTGTTTCTGTCAAAGCGCTGAGAACCGTCGGATCTAAATCGTAGCGTTGCGATAGGTTTCTTAAGCGAAGGGGTACGAGAGCATCTATGCCATGCGATGTAACTTAGATCTAACGGCATGTATCTGTTGATCCGCGCGAACCGGTATCGCCCAGTAGGATCACGCCACGTGGCCCTGTTGTTTTAAAAACAGATTTGATCTATTAGAGGCTAGATTTTGTAAAATCTATAACTTTTGATCTACACGTCAAAATTTTGCAAATTTTATATCAATGGAATCAGCAAAACAAACTCTATCCAACCATGCACTTTGTTTAATGAATTGCTTCCGGAAAATTGGTTGTATTTGCAGAAACATGTGTAGGTATATTTTGAATATAATTTTTTTTATTCTAGCAATATTTTTATGGCAAAATCTTTGGAAAATGGATTATTTTGGACCTACTGACCATAGAAACCAACTTATGGATTTAAAAATGTATTTTGTGAAGCCAAGGAATAAATCTTTGAATTAAAGCATTTCTAGTTAAATGGAAATATAGTTTATGTATTAAAAATGCTTTTTGAGTAAAACCTTTGGAAAAGGATTTAATTTAAACTCTATGACCCTAAATACCAAGTTTTAGGATTTAAAAGTATATTTGATGAACCCTATAAATTATTACTTTGCTAAAAAGCCTTTTCAACAACATAAAATATTGATTTGGTATAAAAATGGTTTATAGGTGAAACCTTTTTGCAAATGGTTTTAATATTAAACACTTGACCATAAAACACTAACATTTGTGTTTAAAATGTATTTTTCAAACACTAGAAAATATTACTTTGATTTAAATCATTTCTAACAAAACAAAAATGACTTAAAATGGCCATTTTCCACTAACTTGATATCAAATGGTTTTGCCACATTTATAAATGACCTTGCCACTTTTACAAATGACCAAAAGATATTTTATGATGTTTATAACCTATAGAAACCACTTTTCCAAAACAAAACAATCTTTGGCATGCTTGCATGCATTGCTTTGTTTTTTATTTATTCTATGTGATGATTGCTTGAATGGTAGTTTGAAATTGTGCCTTGATTAAATTGTAGTGAAATTTGAAGAGTGTGACTATTGCAAGATCAAGGAGTGAACTTATATTCTCTACCAAAAAGGGAAGTGGTGCTTCATATTTTATCCCAATATTTTGACTATGCATTAGAAATATTTTGTATAGGGCTTGCATGAATAACTTTGCTAAGTATCTATATGCTATGCTTGGGAAATCCTAGTAGTGGTAGAATTGTTAGAATTTCCTCTAAGTTAAGATACTTGCTATTGCCATGCTTAGCCTAGCTAGTAGTAAACAAGGGTGGATTATATATTCATGCTATGAGAAATATTTCTAAGTCTTTGACTTATGTTTTGCTTAATAAAACAACTAAGTGAATGAAACACCTGGGTGGAATAGAAAGAATGGTTTGTGTTGAGTGGTTACACAAGGCCCATTTCTATGGTTTACCTTGTGTATCTCACTTGTGGATTGCCACCCAGGAACAAAGGGATTTGAGAGGCCAAATGTTAAGAAGCTTCTAGTGCAGCTACATGACATTATGGGCTCTGCCTGGATCATATAGGTTGCAATAACTTAGCCATTTGGACAGTTGGTGGTAGTGGGATGATAGGTTGGAACGCGTCCATTTGGTCTAAGGGAAGGCTTCTGAAAGGTCCTGTCTTGGTGAAAATCAAGTCTTGTGGGGAAAGTGCACAACCTCTACAGATGGAAGAAACTAAGTACTTAGCCATGTCCCTGGTATTGGACAATTTGAGCATCAAGACATGGAAGCTATCAAGAATCTCCTCATCCCAATTTTCTAAGTTAAAACTTGTGGTTGAACAAGGGTTTAAGGTTCACCAATTTCTATTGGCGGTTCCTTGGGTGATTTTTGACAAACAAAAACTTAGTGTTTTCAAATGATAAGGAAAATCAATTTTGAGCAAAGCAAGCCTAAGCTCCACTTAGCCAAATGCATATAAATGATAGATACCACTATACTACCATAGTATCACTTGCCAATACAATTCACATGTATTGACCCTTGTGGCTGTGACTTATTATGTTGCAGGTTTTGTTTGATGTTAGTGAAGTGTGTTGATTAGGATTACAATTCTACAACCAACATGATTGCCTGTGGCATTTTGAAGATGAAGGACTCCATGCTATAGTATTTCTGCTGCATTGTAATGAGATAGCCAAATGAGCTATGTAAGATGTAATGAATTATTTTATTCCTGGTTATAAAGTTGTATTATGACCTTTGTTTCTTGATATTACATCTTAACTGTGGATGCTAGCTATTGATCCAGGGACTAGCATTGCAATCACAGGGACCTTTACCTTTATAAAGGTTGGGACCTCTACAAAACTAAGGTGCCTCTCTGTCGGCTCCTCCAGGCCTTTATATGAGAGGCTGGGTCTTGGAGCCGTATGTGGATAGGTTACAAGTTGTAATTATTAATAGAACTATGTCGATTCACACTTTTATCTTGTTTGCCAAGTCAATCTTCTGTCCGTCAGATGCTTCCTGGATTCCGTATCCTCTGTGGGCCTCATGGGCCATATCTCTGATGCGCCTAGGGTAACCAATCATGGGCAGATGATAAGTTATATCCTTGTCACCAAAGTTTTTTCAGAGTCGCTGGTGGGATCTAGGACATGATGATAGGCTCCAAAGAAGTTCAGACATAAAGTTTCATATAAGGAAAGTGTTTTTTAGGGTTTCAGAAAAGTTCGGGATTTTTCCATGTAGAGTATTAGAAGTTTATAGAATGATCCAGTAGGTCCCATGGTGGGGCGAACCTGTCCCGAAGGGTCCGCATGGACCTGAAAGGAGGCTCCCTAGCACTACATGGGCCAAGGTGCCACAGCCTCCTTGGCACATGCGTCTAGGGAAAGGGGAAACCCTTATTGACATATTTTAGGCTTGTGGGAGCATGCCTTGGGAGGCAAGTCCCCCTGGCCACCAGCCACCATATTGGGCGGCAAGGCTGCCCCACAGACCGATTTTTTTACAAATATACCTCTCTCTAGATCTGTATCGCTAAAAATACCCCTATGTAAAAAAATGTCAAAACTGTCCTGACGGGACGTGGAAAAGCTGTCACGTGGCTCTTCCCGCCACCGCACCAGGCGGAGCATAGATCCAGCCACGGGGACTGGCGGGAGGGCCATCCCGTACCTGGCAGTGGCGGGATGTTGTGGGGCCAGGTGGCAGGGCCGGCGGGAGGAACATGCGACCACATCAACTGGCGGGAGGAGGACGCATGCAGTTTCCTGGCTTGCATGCATATATTTATCCCTGTTGGTGCGGCGATGGGACACCTCTGACTAGCATGCATGCAAAGGAGTACATGGGGGCCTCGGCTTTTTTCTCTCACGTCGGTACCTTTCTTCTCTCTCTTCCTAATAAAGAATTCTGATCGAGTTCTAAACGGATAGATGCAGCTTAATCAACATGCACGTGTCTTAAGTTACCTTGCTCCCGCCATCCTCACTGGCGGAATGGTTTTCTGCTAGCTCCCGCCATCTGACAGCGTAGGACCCACCACCTTCCGCCATGGCCAAGGACGGGAAGAACTTGCTGCCTCTCCCCATGGCGGAGAAAACCATCCGCCTCCTGTTCTGGCGGAAGGAGCCACGTGTCACCTTTTCCATCTCCCGTCAGGGTATTTTTGACATTAGATGTTTGATGAGGGTATTTTTTGATAATGCAGATGTGCAGAGGGGTATATTTGTAAAAAAATCTATAGAGGAGGGGGCACATGAGGCTGCAAACAAAACCCTAAACGCCCCCTTCCTGCTACTCCTACTTGTTCCCGTGATGTTGGTAAAGCCTTACTCGTGTGTAACTCCACCATAGCCACCACCTCATCGTTCTACTGGCCTAGACCCCGTCTACCTCTCCCTCTACTCTTTATGGATCAAGAAAGAGACATCATCGAGTTGTATATAACTCCCTCTACTCTCCATACTGGGTTTTGTCCGTGCTCTCGAGACAAAAAAAATTCTATTGCGTGTTTCCCATCAATATTACGAGGTTAGAAGACTGAATTTTGCTGGATTTAGACATGGTGTGGTAATATCAGAGGCGAACATATATTATGATTATGTAAGTGAATATATTATCAACAAAAATTTCTAATTAAATGCTCAACTGTGTGCAACTATATGTTACAAGACACACAAACAATCATATTTTCAACAGAAGCATGTTGACATACAAAGTATGTGCTAATATGTAGAGTTAAATGTTCTATACTGGATGTGTACGAAATCATTGAGCAACTATAGATCCCAAACACATTATAGATATAGAACACAAGAGGTTCATAAAATTGCCTAACAAAGCACTACCAAACATTAACTCTACCTTGTCGACAAAGGTAACATCCAACTTATCATATGCTAGATAACTACAAAAAATAATTATAAGATGGAAAAATTCAATTGTAACCCTTAGATAGATAAATGAAAATTAAAACAATTGTACAATAATTTTACTACTAATCGTGCATATATAGTTTGCACCCTTTACTTGGGTGCATAATTCAAAGAAGCCATGCAGAGAACCATCAACTATGTAGATTGTATAGAAACCAATAACAAATTAGTTTGTATGATTCTTCATTCAACACAAAGCAAACAATATCACGAGAGCTCAAAAGGGTGACACACGTTAAAAAATTAAACAAACATGGAAGAATCCAAACTAATCGCAGATTCCTCTAATCTACCCATAAGCTAGTTGAATAAGATTTAGCAAAATGTTGGGCGACTATGAAGTAAAGCCCTTCAAAAATAAATAAATAAACCAATGGCCCTGTATATTTTTAAAAATTGGAAGTCATATTTTTGAGTCTCAAAAAAATCTAGAAAAACATCGTGATGTAGCCAATGATGTATCCCACAAAAATGCAAAATATCAATTTCAAATATGTTGTATTATGAGCTACACAAAAAATGCATTAAGTGTTGATTTGAGTATGCATATTTTTTGAAGTTTCCAAATTTTATCAAACTTTGTCATTTTTGTGAAGCCTATAATATACAGAATTTCGGGTTGCAGGAATTTATTTTCAGATTTTCTTGAAACATGCAAATATGATTTTTGAACATTTTTTAAGCGGAGGGAGCACTGGAGGCTCGGGAGCCAAATACACTTTAAAATTAATAATGAGTATATGATATTATTTCCTGGTCAAAACTTGTTCCTTGAATGTCGACAGTTCTGACGCTGGCAAACTTTGTGCTCGTTTGCTTTCTTATTAGTCTCCCAATGATACATTGGAGCCGGTGACTTCAACCACTAAACCATGCCTTCTCATCGTCATCACTTACCACTCCATTGCTAAGTCTCACTATAAAACCGGCACACCACTCCATGCACAAAGCACAAAGCACAAGCACAAGCACTACAAACCCGCATACACACGTCCGAAACATCCTCCATACACAGCAGTAGCCATGGAGCTAGCCACCTACACTACCCTCTGCCTCCTGTTCGCATTTCTCCTCCCTTCCTACGCCACAGCTACCGCGCCAACCGGCATGATCGAGCGGGAAACGAAGCAGCAGATTCTGGCGAGCATCCCGCCGCACGGGCAGGAGAACCCCGTGCTGTTCCTGACATCGCCGTCCGGCAAGTACGCGGCGCACTTCTTGCGCAGCCAGACCGTGCCGGGCGCCGGCGGCCTCGGAGCCGACTTCTGCTACGTGGAGATTCTCGACGCCTCCGAGCCAGGCACGGAGGCCCAGAGCGTGTGGGAGTCAGAGTGCTTGGCCGTGAGCACTATAAACACCTGCGCGCTCGTGTTCTCTTGGAAAGGGCTGGAGGTGTTCGACGGCAGCAACTCGGTGTGGCACACCCACGACACGGTGTCCGTAGACAACAACTTCCTCAGGACACTAGAGCTTGTGGACGAGGGCGACATGCGCATCCTCGACAAGGGCGGCGAGCTGGCGTGGAAGGCCAGCGACGAGCCACGCGCGGCGCAGCACTGCGGCATGCCCGGCTCGCCCGGCCTGGTCTCGGCAGCGGCTCCCTTCGCGCAGCCCATCGGGCATGGGAGCGGCAACCTGCCATTTGGACAGGATGAACGAGGCAATGGCAACGGCAACGGCAACGCCGGCGTAGCACAGCCCGACCTGCCGCTCGCACCGCTGCCACAAGCGGCAGCGTACGGTGGTGTCGCTGGGCAGGGGCAGGCCGCGGACGACGTGGGACAGACAATTGGATTTGGCAACCAACCATTGGTGGACAACAGCCCATACGACAGTGGTGCACTGAAGCGGGGATGCAGCTTGCTCGGAACTGGAGTTGGGTTGGCTGTCTGTGCTGCCATTGCCATGGCCCTCGGTTTCTGATTTCAGTACCTGCTCTCTTTCCGCGTGTTGGGTTTGGTGATTTCTCTAATTTGATGTTATTATTTCTGGCGCAATAAGTCAGGAATGTGTTGTAAAGTCGTGATCTGGGTGTGGGCCTGCTGGTAGGGTTTATGTACTGTATCTGTAACTGCAATGTGTAATATTTTGTGATCGTTTTAAGATTGTTTTGTAAGACTTTCTTATGTCTTTCTATTGTGCTAGGCCACTCAAACTGATTATTTCAGAACATCACATGGCCGTGCTTGGGATGTTATCATTACTACAGAAATATTACATGAGACTGTCATAAAACTGACTAGATGGTTAATTGCCGCGCTTTTTTGTGGGCCACTGATACATGAGATTTTCAGAGAATGGTTCCTTGTGACTTGTGAGGACAGTCGATATAACCTATTTTCATAGGCGGTTTGTCATTCTAGTCATCGGTGGTCATGATGAATTTTTGGTCATAATGAAGTAGTATCAAAGAAGTCCCTCCCCAGTGATTTATGTTTGTATTCATAAAACTATTGGACGTTGCAAGATTTTAGAAATGACATACATAGTTCTTGGATAAGCTGGATTCCCATGCAAAACAAGCAAAATGGGAGTAAAAAATTTTGAATAGTCAAATTCAAGGGAATTTTTGCCCGACATTGCTAAAACCATATCATATTCAGTTTTATTTTCAAAGTCAGAACCAATATGGATAGCGGTCGGATATATGTATATAAACACTTGATTACGTCGGTTTCAGACATGGTGTTAAAGGATCAAAAACCGATATATATATATATACCACATGCATATAAGATTGAATATATTATCAACAAAAACATGTGATTAAAGGCTCAAATGGTTCGACTGCGGGTTACAAGACATGCATGTACAAAGAAAATGTTTTCAACAAAACCATGTTGATACACAAACTACATACCAAAATGTAAGATTAGCAAACTTTAAACTAAAATTGTACAAAATAAATGAGCTATTTTTTTACCTTAAGTGCACAATTAAAGATGTCATAAAGAGAAACTGTAAGCAAATAGTTATAACATAAAAATAAAACGAAACTTCTACTATACCTACTCAACTCAAACCCCATAAACATCATGGAAGAATCCCAACCAATCACAGATTGCACTAACCTTTTCAGATGATTAAGCTAGTTGAATAGTAAGGTTTAATGAAATTTTGGTTGACTAAGCAGTGGAGCCCTTTGAAAATATAAATATGATACTATTATTTTCTGGTCAAACATGTTGCTAGAAAGCCCAAATTCTGACGCTCGCAGACTTTGTGCTCGTTTGCTTTCCTAATCTCCACTGATACATTGGAGCCGGTGACTTCAACCACTCAACCATGCATTTGCACCGTCATCATGTACCACGCACTCCATTGGCTTGCTAAGCCTCGCTATAAAACCGGCACAGCATTCCATGCACAAAGTACAAGCACAAATACTAACAACCCACACCTACGTAGCACCTGAGCGAAACACAGACCAGTAAGCCATGGAGCTGATCATCACCTACATTGCCATGAGCCTCTCGCTCGCATTTCTCCTCCTTTCCGACGCCACAGCAACGGCGCCAGCCGGCATGGTAGAGCGGGAAACCAAGCAGCAGATTCTCGCGAGCATCCCGCCACACTGGGAGGAGAACCCCGTGCTGTTCCTGACGTCGCCGTCCGGCAAGTACGCGGCGTACTTCTTGCGCAGCCAGACCGTGCCGGGCGCCGGCGGCCTCGGCGCCGACTTCTGCTACGTGGAGATTCTCGACACCACGGCGCCGGGCGCGGAGGGGCAGAGCGTGTGGGAGTCGGAGTGCCTGGCCGTCAGCACCGTGAACACCTGCGCGCTCGTGTTCTCGTGGAAAGGGCTGGAGGTGTTCGACGGGAGCAACTCGGTGTGGCACACCCACGACACGGAGTCAGTCGAAAATGACTTCCTCAGAACGCTGCAGCTGGTGGACGAGGGCGACATGCGCATCCGCGACAAGGGCGGCGAGCTGGCTTGGGAGGCCAGCGACGAGCCGCGCGCGGCGCAGCACTGCGGCATGCCCGGCTCCCCCGGCCTGGCCCCGGCAATGCCGCCGTTCGCGGATCTGATCGGGCAGGGGAGCGGCAACTTGCCCTTTGGACAGGAAGGAGGCAATGGCAACAGCTACGGCGCCTACAACGGAGCCGCACTGCCCGAGCTGCCGTTGGCGCCACTGCCACAAGCGGCAGGACTCGATGGGGGGCAAGGCGTGGAGAGCGTGGGAGAGACGATGGGATTTGGTAGCCAGCCGCTGGTGGACAACAGCCCCTACGACAGCGGTGCACCAGGGCATCGATGCAGCTTGCTTGGGATTGGAGTTGCTCTGGGTCTCAACGTTGCTATTGCCATTGCCATGGGCCTGGGTTTCTGAATTTCGTACTTTTCGCGCACGCTGACATTGGTTGTTTCACGGATTTGTCTTCATTAATTCTGGCGCAATAAGCCAGGGGGTGTGGGTGTGGGTGTGGTGCAAACATGTTTGGGCTTTGGAGTGGTGATTTTTCCTGGTTCTGATTGTATCGTACTAGTATTATTTACTATCCGAATATAAGATTGTTTCAGCATGGTATCGATTTCTTCTTGAGATTTTTTCACCATGCGTGTTGTGCTTTTCAGCAAACCATGTTAAGTTTATTACTTCCTCTGTCGTCCAGGAATAATTGATTTGGATTTGAATAAATTTAAATGTATCTAGACACATTTTAATATATATAAATATATTCGAATTTAGACAAACTCAAGTCAGTTATTTTTAAAGAGAGAGTACTACTTTCAATCCATAATAAATGTTGCTGATTCAGTACACGATGAAACCAGATGGCCGTTACCATTCGTTGACATCAATCCTCGTGAAGAGGCATTTTCATGGGCCGCGTCAGCCCACCAAAGGCTATTGTTTTTCCTTTTTTTTCTTTATTATTTTTCCTGTTTTTTGTTTGCATCTTTTATAATCTATACTTTTTAAAACCATGAAAATTTCTAAAAATTGTACATATTTCAAAAGAATGTTTTCTATTCAAAATCAAACAGATTTAAAAATCTAAGCATTCTTTGAAAATGAACATTTTCAAAATCTAAACATTTAAATTTTATATTAGCAAAATGGGAAAATCGTAAAAACTAAAGTAAAAAAGAAAAACCAAAAATATAAGAAAACATAAAACAAAAAACATACATGAATCATAAAAAATCAAAGAAACCTAGCAAAACCCAAAAATTTGGCAAAACAAACAAAAAGAAATGTTGAAAATTTTGCCTAACGTCGGGCTAATGGGATGGCCCAACGCGAGCAGCTGAGGAGCAGAGCGCAATGCGTCTCGTGTTGGGCGGCAACTACAATTTTCCATTTAATGGACGGAACTAAGGGGCCGTTTGGTTCAGAGGGTATCATTCAGGGGATGAAGATATCTCCAACCAAGTGGTTAGGATAACCACTTTTGATGTTTGGTTGAGTGTGAGGGATGAGCCAATTTTTTGTTTGGTTAGAAGGGTAAAATTTGGCTGGGGATGAGGGAAGAGGAGGCTATACGGTGTACGATATCCTCTTTATTGGTACAGCGAGATTACATCTGCAACACATCTCTTTGGAAGACCACCTCTCCCAGTCTCCACCGTCCCGACCACCTCTCCCAATCCCCACCAGCCCCATCACCCCTCGTAGTCTCCATCGGCCCGACCAACTTGTTGTCCCTTCATGGCCACCGCCCCAGGACCCTCGCCCTCCTTGACCACCGCCCCCCGTCGCCCTCCCTTGCCACTGCACCATTCCCCTCCTTCGCCACTGCTCTCCATGGCCAGCGCCCCCCGTCACCGCCCAAGGCATGCGCCCCTCGCGCCCCTCCATGACACCACCCTCCTCAAGCCATCCCAGACCAATAGGGGAGAGGAAAGAGATGTACTTGTCGCCGCTGTGCCCTATTGTGTCCCGGCCGCCGATTTCGAGTACTTGTCACTGCCTGATTTTTCTTGACGCCGCCACCTTGCTCATGAGAAAGAGGAGAGGAGAAACTGGGAAAGGATAGGGTCGGGTCGGGTGGTGAGCGAGGAAAATGGCGCAATTGTGTTTTTGGGGCGAGACTAGCGCGGGAGCCAGAAGTGATTGGGCTCATCCTCCCGATTTTGTGGGATGAGCTGAGCCACCATTTTGAGAGAATATTCCGGGAATTTGGTTATCCCCATCCCCTCTCGCCTCTGAACCAAACGGTTGGCAACCAATTTTTTAGCGGCTACCACTAACCACTTGGGGATATCCCCTGAACCAAACACCGCCTAAGTGTCAGAAGCAGCCCATCCCATTACGTTGATGCGGGCTGGCCTAGTTATCACAAGATAAGAACAAAAGGTAGATGATATCTACAAAACATCCCAAAGGATAGGTTTTTGAATTCAAGGTGATGACCCCACAAAATGTCAATAACTCTTGGGCGCTTATAAGAAATTTGTTTGAAATGGGTATTGGTCCTTCTCGATGACATTGTAGTGTACGGTTCTACAATGGTGAAGCATCTCATGTTTCTAGACGAACCGTTCCAACAGAACAAAGTTTTGTTTGGTGAGCAAATTTTAAAAATGGAAATATCTTTGAACATCGATATCATAAGATATTCTATCGACTAGGTAATCAAAGAGAACAACCTAGTGATACGACTTGGCGTATCACACTTCCGTTGATGGTTACTCTCAAGGGATAGAAGTCCCGTCGGATGGATCGACGTGGCATACCTAAATACATGTGTTTTCTGACCTCATTGAACAAATACCAAACAAGGGTCCATCTAACTCAAAGTATAAAGGATCAACTCAAGAAGTAGGCCCCCGCTTACCTTCATAGGAATATATCTTCCTTCATATGAGAGTTGGCTTGACCACCAATACTCTCTTAATAAGGGGAAACCTAGTCTATGAAGGGATTTGCATAGGGAAAACAAAAAATATCCTACATAAAATCACCAAGAACGATCTATGGATAAAAACAAAAATAGATTTGATCTAGAAATAATCGAATAGATCTAGTGTAACATCCCAGTATTTAGGACCTAACGAAGGGTATATTTAGGAATATGAATTGTTGCATGCATTCATTTGTGATAATGTGGGTAAAATTTTCGCCAAATAAAAAAACCTAAGCGATCAATGATTCTTTCATACTTTGAGATTAGGATTAGTCTTAAAGGGTGATTGTTATAAACTTTGAGATGATCTTAAGGAGTTATGTGTTTAAAATGAATTTGAATTTTAAACTTGAGTGTTTGAATTATAATTTAAATGATTTAGATATAAGATTTGAATCTTAAATTAATTAAGAGATAAGTATTATAACTTAAATCTTATCCAAAAAACAATATTGAATATGAAATTCATTTCATATTATTAATACATAAACAAGTTACAAAGAATGTAACCTACTGAAGTCATTCCAAACTTCACAATTTACAAAAGAATAAAGAATAAGAATATTCTTTATTAATAATAATATAATCTTTATTACAATTAAATAAAATAAAGATTACAAGAACAATAAAAGAAAAATTACAAAAGAATAAGAAAATTACGTTTGAATATCTACTAACTATCCTATATCTAAATCTACACTAAGTCTTCATCTTTATCTTTGTACCTGCAAAACAAAGACTAAATAGAAACAAAATAATATGTTAGTGAAATGCACTTGACAAATTCATCATTGAGAAATGTTATAAAGGGGCAAGTTTCACCAATATGAAAGATTTCATCTTTCATAAATTCAAAGCCAGAAGTCAAATGATAGCCAAAAGGGACCAATTCACCAGCCAGGTGAAAGTAATCTGGTAATAGTAAGTTCAAAATTTCTGAACCTATCCACAAGTGCATAGCAGGCACACAAGCTGGACACACACCAGCATGCACATGGTGTGCTGTCGACCTCACAAGCATAGCCCAATCTCACAAAACCACGGCACAGCCATGGAGGAGCACATCAGTGCATCTCTCCACTACACAACACATAACCACAGCCAGTGTAGACAACAGCTAAACCAAGAACAGCAGCCAAACCAACCAAGATCAACCAAACATCACCAGGATGGTGACACAAGGAGGGGGATGAATCAGGTGGACAACAAGGTCAAGCCCAGGAGCTAGGAGGAGCAGGCTACCTCAAGAGCAAGCACAGGAGTCCAGAAGAACCAGATCAAGATCATCATCATCAACCTACTACACCATCATCAGATTTTGTGGTGAGCCTCATAAAACCATCACATGATTCATTCATAGTATCTGAACAAAATCATGTGTTGCTTTATGAAATAATCTCTCAATAATCACCCAAGTGAGGTGAATCTATCCTAGAGATTTCAAGTATAAAGATAAGAAATCAAACTCAGCCAAAAGCACTAATCTCTTAGACCAGCATCACAGAGTCTAGTGTTAATTTATGCAACTTAAACCATCTTTCATTTGTTCTTATCATATCAGGGCACATCTCTCAGAGAGAGTAGCACCTCTAATCTTACAAGTTACAAACCAACTATTTGCTCAACTAACTAGGATTTAAAATCCTAGAGCCTCAGACCAACATCATAGACAGGAGAGTTAAGAAAAGCTTTTATTCTATCTTGCCAGTATTAATCACAAGTATTGACAAAGCTAAGCCCAGAAATAAAAACCCAATCACTTGTGTGCCAGATTACAATGGTATCACAAGGACAAGTTCTTAATGAGCTAAAACCAATCTTTGCTTAGTTCCCACAGATAAAAGGGACAAACCAATACATATCATCTTCCTGAAGCCAAGTGCCAGGAATCAATATCATATTCATCTATACATCCACAGAAAATCATTACATGTAATGATTATATTCATTATGTATAATCTCATACAAGCCTACCATTATAATTGCAGTAAACAGCTACTGAGAGAAAACTACTGTCAGCACAAGCATTCTGACAGCAGAGTAAGTTCTCAGATCAACAACATTTCCAATCAGGGATTCCATAGAAACACTAGCATGGGATCATAGTGGATTACCACGGTAATAAATCTGACAAGCCACTAGCATCATCAAAGCCACTACAAATCATGATCCACAGTAAACAATCATTCTTCATGCTCAAGTATGATCAACACTAGATCTAAAGCATCATGGATATGACCAACAGGGGGTTATGAACCCTAATCAGAACAAGAAACCTAATTAGGAGATGAACCCTAATCAGAGCATAATCACTAGGCACGAGAAGCTACTAGATACACACAGAGAGATTCATGGTAGTAGCATGAACAAGAACCATGGAGGCAACTTACCCGAGGTCCTCGCTGATGGATTAAAGAGGAAGCAGATTGGCCGACGAACCCACGGCGGCACAGGGAGCACCTAGGGGGCGCTGCAACCTGCACCAGCCACGGCGGCAGCCACAGCAGCACACGAGCCCAGCACACCACCACAGGTGGGACCACGGAGGTGGTGACAGCACCTTTCCCTAACCCTAGGGTTTGGGAACGGGGTGAACCTGATCACGGAGAAGCCCCGGAGTCAAATCGAGTTGGACTAGACGAACAAGCGGAGTCACAAACCTCGCCCTGCACCACGGCAGCGGCCAGGGGAAGCCTCAATGGCGGCCATCGCCAGTGGCGGCGCTAGAGCCTGTGGGGTCGGGGAAGAGGAAAGGTGAGAACGAGGAGGCAGAGAGAATGGGCTGGGTGGGCCAAAACCCCTCGGGGTGGTATTTTGACCTTACCCTATTGGGCCACACTGGCCCAATAAGCCCAAAAGGCCAGTCCAAGTTGTTTAAAAAACCGTTTTAATCAATTGGAAAAGACCAAAATGCCCCTAACCTCAATAAAATTCTAGAAAATAAAATAAAGTCCAAAAATTATAAATAAAATATTTTTGGATTCACAATAATCCACTCTATCCAAATAAAATAAGATATAAAATTTTGGACATTTAAATTTTTATAAGAATTTTGTAATTTATATATTCCTTATGGAATTTTACAAAAATATTGAAAGATGATAAAAATAAATAAAAATCACTTTCATTATATATTAATATTATAGTATTTACAAAAAATACTAAATAAATATTTAATAATAATTTTTAATGTATAATTAATAATTCCTAAAAGAATTATTAAATCAATAAAAGTCAAATAAAAAGGGAAATAAAATAAAATAATTCAATATATGCAATAAATATAAAAAATAATATTTATAAATGCTTTATTAAAAGGCACCTTATATAGGGAAAATGCATATAGAATTAAATAATGCATTACATTACTTGCATAATCATTTTGCTTCTTTAAATATTGTCCTTACCGGGCAATAATGATGTTTTTATAGAACTAGAAGCTCAAGGTCCAGTGCAAGCATCAAACTTCACTACCTTTCCATCACAAGGCAAGTTCATCACTTGCTCATGTCCTTTGAAGAGTCTTTATCAAAGTATTTGCAAATTGTGTGTTATCATATATGGTATAAAAGAAAGAAAATATTATTTTCACCAATAAAGAAATCATAGATATCATCCTAAGTGGTGATATAATGGAGAAATAGAACTTAGTGTTCTATTTGCAACAATGATGATCAAGTAGGGACTTAATAACTCCTGACATCAGTGATTCTAGCGCCGTATATTACGCGTTAACCATGAGATTTGGAATGGGACAGAGAAGTCAGCTGTATCTTTTTCCTCTCGCATGAAGCTGGATGTGCAGGTCGTGGCTGTTATCCTCGTAGCGTGCATATTAATTGGTAATTCGTAGAGGATATGCAGCATATGGGTGGAAACCCTCATCGTCCCACGATAGTTCTGGCATCTAACGGTTTGTACAAACCATTGCCGTAATTCATTATGTGGGCATGGTGTACACCAAGGAGCCATGCGGGGTTGCGAAGGAGGCAGTGATTGGCTTGGACCAACTACTGGGGCCCACATCATGGAATTGTGGATGGGAAAGTACGTCCGGTTGTGTAACAAGGAGTTGATCTCTCATGGGTAAAGTAACGCACCTCTACAGAGTGTAAGAACTATAACTTGTTACTCCCTGTTCCGGGAAGGGGCTATGAACGCGGCAGGAAAGGAACTCCATGAAAGTTCTGGTCAACCTGTGAAGGCTGATTGTCATAGTTTTTTCAGAATAAAATAAACCTTTGAAGAAAGATTTACAAATACTGCATAGTGCCAAGGATTTATAATCCGAGGTGGTAGTTAGAGCATCAAACTTCCCACCTTGCATATAATGAACTTGTTGGGTAACGTTGTTACTCATTCTTTCCTTTGATCCCTTGCTTAGACTCTGAGGATTCCGAAGAGGTGCCAATGTATGCAGCCGAATGCCAAGAAGATGTGTTCTATGAGGAACCATATCTCTCCGGAGGAGTTGAAGGAGTGGATTATGAAATCCGCTATGGTGTCGATGATAATGAGTCCAACTAAGTCACCCTAGTTAATAGTAACCAATGGAGCCGAGTAGCATGAACTCTATAAAATAAGCTGCTGAGTTCCACTCCTAGTCGGAGTTGTTACTTTTAAATTTCCGCTGAACACTTTATATTTTGGTTTGTAAGTTGGATCTTTTGGAAGTCTTGAACTTTCGGTCTTGTAATAATAATAATGTGTGTACATTTGTAATATGGACCCACAATGTTTCTGTTGTACCACTCTGAGGGATGTGATATTTACGGAACAGTGTTCTGTAGATATCATGTCAACGACTATAGTGTACTACACATGCAGTGGTATGCTGGGTCACCGCATCTAGATCCGGGTCTAGATGAACTCACTGACGGTTATAGAAAAATAGATCTCGATGAAGTTGTTGATGACGATCACGTAGATACCGTAACTAGGATAATTCCTCCCAACCATGAGGAGAATCCGCTCTCATGTGGAGGATCAAAGAGATGATCCATGTACAAGTGTTCAAGCATACATTGCCTTCAATCCAATAGGACTTCTCCGTCCTAGAAGAATAATTGTTAGATGTTCATGTAGCCTTACGGTGTATGTTTATGATAAAGAGAGAGAGAATTTGGAAGATAGGGGAGATGTCATGACAAGAATTGCTTGTCTTATTATGGGGTTTATATAGGCAGAAGGAGAAAAAGAGACTTCGAGAAGGGGCTCCCTAGGGGCAGCCGCTGCCCTATATAGGAAAACCCTAGCCACCCCCAACTTGGAGAAGGGGCAAGTCAGGGAGGCCCAGGCTTCCCTAGATGGGCCTCCCTAGAGTCCCATGCCTCTAGCCTCATTGGGGCCTCCCTTTGGCACTTCTAGACCCTTTAGGACACTTCGGTGAGGCCCGTCAATCCAAATTTCATCCTTTAATTAAATCCCTTGATTTATGCTTTCATATATTTCACAAATTAACTCCTTAATTTATACATTACATATATGGTAAGTCTTTGTCCCCTCTGTTTCTTTCAAATAAAGACATATACATCACATGTATGAACATATATATATATTTCAAAACCTTTTTGAAATCTCTATGACAAAAAAAATTTGAAACAATTCTAATGAATGTCAAAAACACCTATTCCAACTCCGGAATTACATTCCAAATTTAGGTTATGTCGCCATAACAATTTAGAACCTACTCGGATGTCTCCAGAACTTTTTCTGGACAACTCTTTCAATAACATACCATAAATATACTCTTAGGTATCTATGCAATAAACCAGAGATACTTAAGTGTGTGACCCCATAGGTTCGGTAATATGTGAAAATAATTTAGAAGCTCCTTTATGATCAATAATAAACAACGAGATCTAGACCCATATTGACTCCCTCATACAGAAAAAAAGGATTCGAGTGAACCTCTTGTATTCATGCATGTTTCCTTCTGCTTCATGATATATAAAAATCCCGAGACGATATGATTAGATGTCCATGTGAACCAACACTTAGATTACTATATGCGGTGACCCGACATACCACTGCACGATGTAGTACACTATAGTCGTTGACATAACACCAATGAAACACCGTTCACTAGTATTACATCCCTCAGAGTGGTACAACAGAAACACAGCAGGTCCAAGACATGACTATAGGTTACAACTCGACTCTTTACATAAGATCCAGAGAACACTCTAGGTTAAAGAGAGAGAGAGAGATAAACTTATTTCAAAGAAGAATCAGAAATAAACAACTCATGACTATTATGCTAATAAGATTAGCATTTAAATATTTGGCTTGTATTGCTGTTATTATAATACTCTACAGAAGTAGGTTCTATGGCTAGAGATTATATTCCTATCTAATTAGCAACTATGTCATCAATTTAGTTGATGTATATGTTAACTTCCTTGACTTCAATGAATAGCTTGAGCTATTGATGAAGATTCCCTTGAGCATAAGTTGATGTAGACGTCGTCTGTATTGGCTTTAGAACCTAGCAAGGGTTAAGAAGATATGTTGAGTACGAGCGTACTCAGTAAGTTCACTAGAAAGGATTGTTTGATGCACTATAACTATAGCCACAGACCATAGGTCGTAGGCAATGCAGGTTTTTATAAACATTTCTTTAAATATTCTTTTATTTTGAAAAGCTATGTTCGTCAGCCTTCACGGGTTTACCAGAACTTTCATGGAGTTCCTTTCCCGCCGCGTTCGTAGCTCCTTCCCGGAACAGGGAGTAACAAGTTATAGTTCTTACACTCTGCAGAGGTACGTCACTTTACCCATGAGATACCTTAGGCTTTGTTGCATGGCCAGGAGTATGTTCCCGTTCAAACTTCCTTGGTTTGAGGCCCAATCTAAGATCCAAGCCAATCACTGCCTTCTCCGCGACCCCGCATGTCTCCTTGGTGTATGCCAGCCCACATATTGAATTACGATAATTGGCAGTACAGACCGTTCATATGCCGGAACTATCGTGGGATGTTGAGGGTTCCCACCCATATGTTGCATATCCTCTACGAATTACCAATCAATGCACGCTACGAGGATAACAGCCACGACCCGCACATTCGGGTCCATGCGAGAGGGAAAAGATACAGCTGACTTCTCTGTCCCATTCCAAATCTCATGGTCAACGCGTAATATACGGTGCAAGAATAACTGGCGACATTGGTTGTTAAGTCCTAGATGATATAGTCTTGTGCAGTGGTCTTCCAACTGCCAGACTTAATAGATTAGCTGATCACCCTGGACCAGTAACCAATAATTCATATTATCATCAAAAATAGTGTTTTTTGAACTTTTTGAAATGTAGGTGATGACAACACTGGATTTGCAAAATACCTTACAGAAAATAACCAAAGGACATGAGTAAGTGTGAACTTGCCTTTTGTGATTTCAAGATTATGCACTCACGGTCTTCAAGACAATATAAGATCCAATATCTGAAATAAGCATCATTGGTCCAGTAAGGACTAATGTTTAAAGAAGCAAAATGCTATTGTGCATAGTAATGTAATGCAATTTGATAAACTTGAATTCCCGGAATAAGCGTTGATCTAGGGTTTGGATACTGGGAATGGTTTCTTTGTAATGTTTTGCTCTTTTAGATAAGTTTCACACTTGTGCTTCTTATTAAGGCTTGTGAGTGTGTGAGAACCAACATATAAGTATAATAAATAGTATACAATAATAAAACACTCAAGTGTGGAATGGTATCTGAAGACTCCTTATAAGAAGGTTCTTACTTATATAGATTTAATTTGGAATTCTTAAGAATTAATTTTAGTGTATCTTAAAAGAATAACTTTTGAAGAAAAGCTTACTTACCTAAACAAAAGCATTTAAACTTTAAGCTAACACTCATAGAGTTTCTTCCTAGCTATAGTTCTTAAGAAAGAAACGATTACTTCATTTAAATAATTACCACACTAATAGTTGAGACTTATCTATCTTGGTCATTAGATGGTATTATAATTTGTTCACTTCATAATGTTTTCCTGGGGTTAACTAAGATTGGTAACACTTCTACTTGGGTTATGTTTCTTCAGATTATGATTGACTAGAAGTATTTACCTTCTTATAAATGGGTGGTAATAAGTTATAAATATGGAAACAATATTACTTAACTTCTTATGAATTAACTTTGGTGTTTTAGTATGCTTATAAACTTGTGGTTGAAGTAATGATAAAAGATTTTATTAGGTCAAAATAATAATTTTAAGAATTTAATATTTGATAACTCCATTTGGAAATAATATACACTTATTGTTGAATGATAATTCAAATAAAATTGTATTTAAAATGTCCTGAACTTATTTTGACTTCATATTATAAATATTTAAGACTAATATTATTTTATTCCTTAAAGGAATAATTGTATAAATATTAGCAATTTTTACTTATCCTTTTATGAATTTTCAACTAAGAAATTAGATTTAAATTCAAGATATTAGAGTATTAAATTTTTATTTACTTCAAAAGTGGAATGTTATATTTTTAACATGTAGATATTATTTTTGTGATCATTTTGGTATATTACATTTATTTTTGTGATTTATAAATAATAAAATATGATTTTTATAAGATTTATTACTATATAAGTACTTAATAAATAATAGATATTTAATTAAGTGAAATAATAATACATGATTATGGTATTAAGTTATAGTTCTTATTTTTCTAAGAATTGTGATATATTATTTATATTTTTATCATTTACCATTATTAAAATATGAATTATCAAAGTATTATTACTTATAAAACCTTTATTAAATAATTATTATTTAAATATGTAACACAATAATGTATGATAATAAAGTTAAATTGTACATTTTATTTTTCTAAACCTTTTTGATAAAAAAAAATATTTTTCTGACTTAAAATGAATTACTTATGATTTTTCCTAAATTATTTCAGAATATTATATAAAAAATCATATTTGGGAAATACAATATACTTTTATTTAAAGAGAGTATATTTATGAATATATATACATAACTCTTACAAAGTGGACACACATATTAGGAATATATTTATTACAGAAATATTACTGAAAAGAAATAAATTATAATAAAGAAAAACTAAATATGGAATCACCATGACATCATGGTGACGTCATCAATGGGGATTCAAATAGCAGCTTTCGATTCCATGGATTTGCTGGTTGCGCGGGTTGGTGCTTGGGCTTATCGGAAAGAGGAGACAGAGGCGATTCTAGTGGTGGTAGCGCCACCCGTATTTGGTCGTTGGAACAGTAGTTGCGACAGTGGATAACGGCATCGGTGGCAGATGCTCGTCGGGGAAGCAAACCGGGGCGATAACGAGCAAGAGACAGGGTGCCCGAGCAACAGAGGTTCACCAGAAAGCGGATGAAGGAGTCGGTGAAGCCCGGGAAGGTCGTGCGGCGGCGAATCGACGATAATGGCTACAGAGGCCGACGGAAGGCAGGGCCCGATTCCAGGCGGTTCGATGCGCGCCTGCTTGCGCTCTTGGTCTGCGGAAAACGAGAACACCCCGGCGGTTCGATCCCTAGGGCCCGATTCGGTGACTTCAGAGGGGCGAGGGGCGGTCGAGAACGGCAGAAACGATGATTCCGGTGAGCTAGGGTTTGCTACCCGAAGCAGAAGAGAAAGGATAAGAAGAAAGTGGCGTGCTAGTGTTCTTCTTGACAACGGCGGAGAGTTTTTATATGCATCGTAGGGTGGCGTCGCTGATCTTGGCGCACCGACGGCGGCGGACGGCATCGCCGGCGTCCAGCGAGCTGGTGCGCGTCGTCGACGAAGACAACGACGAATAAAAGGTTCTGAAGGGGTACGGGCTTCTGGCAGGCTGGTGCTGGGTTAGGTGGGCCGTAGGGAAGCGAGCGGGAATGCTACTGTGGCTGCACGTGAGCGATAGATTGGTGGAGACGAAATGGGCCATGGGCCAAGAGCTGGTTCCTCTATTTTCTTTCTTTCTTGTTGTTTTAACTTTTTTAATTTCTATTTTCTGTCTTCACAAATCCTTTTCAATTTTTATTTTAGTAGAATTTTCCATACCAAATATTTTGTACAATAAATATACATTGATATTTATGATTGAAATAGAAGTCAGGGTTTTAAATTGTAACTGTTTACCATGAGTTTTAGGAGTTTTATATTCTTGTATATCCTTTTATTTATATGAATAAAGATTAGTGGTTAAGACATATTGTGTTTATGTTGGTGATCAAGAATGATATCACCCACTAAAGTAAAATAAGGGAGTTAATCTCTAGGATGGCTTAAGATATAGAATTTATAATTATAGTTTCCAAACCCATATGACTTTAGTATTTTGAAATGGCAAAGATATGCTTGAGTGATTTGCTATAGGAAAATATTCCTATAAACCATTATGGAAATAAGATGATTGATCCAATAGATGAAATAGATAATAAGTTTGATTATAGATTTAAGGTTGAAGGTTTATCAAGAATTCCTATTTTTCATACCTCATATTTCTTGACTTCTAATTAAGGAATTCCTTTCCTTGATATACTACTTCTTCATATCCATCATCATGTGTTAACATTATGAGCTTTACTTCACAAGTATATTCTTATCAACACCTCCTCCTGCTAAATCCATTTGTAAATCCAATGAGCTTGACACTAAAGCTCTATATAATCTCCTTATAGAGATAATTCTCATCTCTAAAATACTTATTATGAATTTAAGTCCACTTGAATGATTACTCTCTTATTTTACATTTTACTTTGTAATCTCACTTATAAATCTCAGAAGCTTATCACTGAAGCTTTTCATAATCATCTCATATCTAGACTTGGCTATATCAACTACTCTACTATTGATAACCTCTAATCCAAAAAGTAATTACTTCTAAATTTATTCACACACTTCCTTCATCATCCATTACTAACATTACTCCAAGATATATATATATCAAATCCTACTTCACCTCAAGTGTTTAGTATTTCCTAAGAGGAATATTCTACTTCTCTAACTTAATGCTTATTTAATGTGAGCGTGGTTATACTATCTTAACTTTAGCTACCTCGGTAACTCATACTCCAGCTTCACATTGTAGCTTTGTGACTTGTCATGACTAACCTAGGATAACATAACTATACTAGGGTTTAATCATGTTATATCCACCAGTGTCACTTATATATGATAATCATTCACTCTTAGTAACTTGAGCATGATCATTATAATCATTTGATCATTTATGGCTTAGGTTTCCAGTTGGCTAATCAAGGCTTCATCAATACAACATTACAGGTGTATTATACTTATCTGCTTAGTGTCTCTATCTAACTAAGAGTTATTATTCAATGACTATACCTACTTGATCCAATAGGATTACTCCTGGTAACTATCTTTAGAATTCATCCTTGTAATCCTCTTTGTTACCTCAAATATCTTTATTTCAAATAACTCTTCTATCCATTCAGGAGTGAGTTAACTCCACCAATTATCCTATTGATTTGATTCTCTTCAAACACTCCCATCCTATAGATGATATCTAAATCTAGCATTGCCATTAACCTCTTCTTACATCTTTCTCTAAAGGCTTTAGAGTGAATGTTTTGATAAGGACAAGAGTTAATAGATCAAGAATTGATAGGTTAATACTTGATAGATCAATAGTTGATTACTCAACATTGATATTCAACAGATATTAGGATAAGATTCATTATAGATGATAAGGATTGATAGGGAAAGAAATATATGTGGTGAATGATCTTGACTTGGTTTCCTTCCTACTCAATCTCACTAAAGATTTAAGGTTAGGTATTACCATGATACTCATGGTATGAATAGATGAGATTAAGATAGATCAAGATTTAGCTGTTACATTCCTATTCCTTAAGTTATATTTATAACTTGGTATTCATGAGTTATGTAATGAATACTAGGGTATGATTACTTAAGGATCAAATATAAATCATTAAGTAATGTACTAGGGTTTAACTTCTACTACATTTGATCTACCCTTAGATCAAATATCCTTCACTCAAAATAAGGTTTTAGCAAAGGTCACATTAAAACTTATCACAGTCAACTTGATGATTTACTTCAATTCCATCAAGTTGAGAGAAGCTCCAATCACTTTGTCAAGTTTTGTTCAAAAGCGCGAAAATTATTCGGATTTTCTATGCATGAATGCAATGCACACATCTGTGTTCAGCTTATTTCTAAGTTCTAATGCTAGGATGTTACACTATACCAAGTTAACCTTGTTACCGGTTTGCTCTCTTTTATCGTTACCTTATTCTGATATCCCTGTGAATAACATCATGTTTTGTCTAGCCAGACGATGGTGGATATTGTAATACTAGAGGCCTATAGGTTTACCTCACCATCGTCGGTGGTGAAAATACCACTCTTGAATCATCGTGTGCTTAAACATACATTTGCTAGAGGCCTAGAGGTTTACCTCACCATCGTCGGTGGTGAAAATCCCACTCATGATCATCAAAGTAAATCTTCTGGTATGAAGACATCAAATATTCTCATGGTCCAATGACACAAATGTACAAACAACAATGTTATGATAAATAGTAAAAAATGTGACAATATAATATCGTAGTATGTCGTAGAGAATTGAAGGGGTTCCAGTGCAGAAAACAAAAAAAATCCTAACAACGAGAACGATATAGCCAAGGTATATCTATGCAGATGTAAAGTAATGAGAGGGATTTGGTGCCCATACCCTTGAAGACCGAGAGCATGATTATGTTCCCGTTCAAATGTTATCGATGTAGTCATACGAGGAAGTCGATCTCAAGGTCGAGAAGGCGTCCAAGCGTCTAGAGCCACAACTGGTGGTACCTCCGCAGTTCTACACGCATCCGGTGGAGAGATGTCCCTTGGGGACCGGTCTAGTGAAGCAGCGGAAGAAGAAAGATCCAGACCGACTCCAGCAACACGACAGTGTGTGTGTATCGTGGAGAAGTCTCTATCCTTGTATGCTCATTCCAATTGCGAAACTACACGTGAGGGAGAGAGAGAGACAGAGGGAGAGAGAAAGGCAAAGGCCAATTGTGTGTTTGAGGAGGGAGGCCCTCCTCTCTTTATATAGGGGGAAAAGGAGCACCACCACCAAGGAGTTCCCGGGGTGGGACTAAAGGGACGAGGCAGCGGCCGCCGGCAGGGTGGGCCCCACCCACGCATCTGGCCCATGGACGATCATCTCCCTTCCCCATTGGGCGGCTGGCCCTCCCACATGGGCCCTTCCTCAAGGGAAGTGGCCCAATAAGGAGGTATGCACGAATTAAATTTAAATTAGATTTTTAACAATTAATTCCACCAATTAATATTAAAAGCATATTTAAATAATTCCCCGTGATCCAAAGCTCATTCGAATCACTCCAAACTACCTTCGGACTTACCTGGAACACTTTTGATTATTTCTTCTCTCTTCTCCATCTATCTTGGATAAATCTCTAGGCATCATCTACCCTTAAGTGTGCCATCCTATGATTCAGGAATACACAGACATGATCGAGACACCTCTCTGATCAATGACCAACAACGGGATATGGAAAGCCATGATGGCCCCCTGCATTCCACAAATTACTTCAGCGCTTGAACCTTAAACATCGAGTCTCATTCCCTTTACCTTTGATACCAGGTTTGTCTAAGATTTGATCTCCGTTATCTCGATACCTAGTTTGATCTTGTTACCGAAAAACACATTTACTCGTTCTCATGATATTACATCCCCGTGACCTAGTCACATGCTTGCAAGCTTCATATATGCAATCTCACTCAGTGGTCCCAGAGTATATTTCCGTCTCTCGGATGAAAAATTCCAACCTGGATGCATACGGAATATCTGAGAGACACCTTTATGATCATATTGTTATAGTGTGACGGTTGATGCAACCAAATTAGCCTCCGGTGATAGTGATTAGTTATGATCTCACGATCAAAAGAATGGGTTACTACGTTTTACTAGTTATGCAATGTTGAACTTTGTAATAGGATCTCATTGCAGTACTAGTTATGCTAATAAGGACTTGGTTTGTTTAATACCACATGTGTATTAATGTTTCCTCTTAACATAGTTATAGCATGGTATAAAAGTATTATGAATATTTCAAATATGACAATAAAACATCTTTATTATTTTCTCTGGGGCATATTTCCTTCAAGAATGGGTCGGCTCTGCATACTTATTCTACCAACAATATGCTCCCATTGTCGTTGACATCCTTGCTATAATAACTATGTCATAATTAGGAAAACATGATCGTCAAATGACGCATGAGCTAGTCCTCGAGACGGGACTAGGTACAACTTGGTTCTCTACATGTGCACATGGGGTTTACTTCGAATCACATATTCAATATCCACAACAGTTATAACATAAAAATATAAACATTAATAATAAACTTTGGAGTCAATAATAACATTTATTGCCTCTGGTGCATATTTCATTTGGTCTATTCTAAGGAAAAACTTAAAAAGAACCTAGTGGGAGAGCAAGGGGCTTTATTATCTTCCGTGGACCATGCTCTTGGTTCATCGAAGGGGAGCACTAATGGACTTATAGTGTGTTGCCTTTTGTTGTCTTGGACTTCTTCTTTCTCTCCTCTTTTTGTTTATTACTTCAACATTTTCTTTTATGCTAGTAATAATTTTGTTGTGTGCGCCTTTGTATTGTCCATATTCGGGCGATGATGGCGTCATGGAGAGCGAGCCCCTTTGGGAGTGATCCGATTATATCCCGTATAACACAGGAGCACCTCTTCCAGAAGCACCTCAAAAACATTCAGTGTCTCTCAATACTATTCCGGTAGCCGCCACACCCCTTTCAATACTGATAGCACCATCAGAGTTGAGTTTGAGATGAGCGTACGTTAAGCATTCATCTGCCAATTCCAAGAAATAAACACCGCTTTCACAATAACAATCTGGGCGTGAAGCACCAACCATGGCAATGCAATGCAGACGCCATAATGCCTAGCATGTTGCATATGCAACGTTACGCACTGGAAATTTGCTTCCGTGTGTGCTACAAGCGTGAGTTAAACATTCATCCGCAAGTTCCAAAAAATAGACACCAATTTCCACGATCACAGTAGTCCATCTTGCTGTGAACTGTGAAGCACCAACATGGCGGTGCAGACTCCTCAGCCATAATAAAGCCTAGCTAGCACGTTTGTTGGCTCACTTACCCAGTATGACAAACCCTGACGCGAGATATCGTCCGGGTGTTCTCTTTTACGCACGTCAGTTAATGTCACGCCATGATTTTCTTCTTTCTTTCTCTCGTGCAACGTAAGTGATCCCCGGCCGGCGCGTAGCCTTTTCCGTGTTCCGGCCGGCCATCGCTCATCAATTCATCATGGCACGCACATGGCTGCTGATCTAGCCTCTAACCGACCCCCTTTCGTCATACATAAACCATGCGCCGTGCGTTGCTTATGAGCCACCCTGACAGATGAAGCACACCACATCAGTGAGGAGCCGCACACTGCCACCGACTCTGTCCCGTTTGAAAATTTGAAACTTCACCCGCCGGTTTTGTACGTACTGTCCTTCGAGGGGGAAATTAACCCCGACACATTTTCTTCTGAAGATGAGAGCGAAAAACACATGACTGATCTGTCCAAGAGATGCAGAGCAGTCCGTTGCAAACGACTGAGCGAGAGCTCCACCGATAATTTCGTCGGCAACGATAGCAAAATCAGGCGTACGTAGTTAATTTCAGTACTCTATTCGGTGGGAAAAATACTTTTGGAAAAAAGTTAATTACAGTACAGCTCGGTCGCTAAGAAAAAGGTAGAATCACGGAGGAAATGATCATCAGCTCAGTACTGATTAGCGAGTACTGACATTTCACTAGCAAATCCGTAAACCTATCCCCATTTTCTTGGTCTATTTTTCCTGCACCAGGCTTTGCTTGGCTAGATTTTTCTTTCCCCTCGAGCTGTTCACGTGAGCAGCAGCCAGTACCAGTCCTTCAAGAGCTGAGGCGGGTCACACACTAACACTGGACGACCGCCCTATATATGCCCATGCAGACCACCCTTCCATCCCATCCAAGTTCACCAGTGTTTCTTCCTCAGATCACTTCTTTGCAGAAGCAGTAGCAAGGGGCTTTTCCGTTCCGCCATGGGGGCTCGGGTGGTTCCTCCTCCTGGAACTGCTGTGCTTTTCGGTTCCTTTGTTGTGCTCTTGGCCGTCGTCAGCTTCGGTGCGGCCGAGGCGGCGCCGGCGATCGTGGTCGGCTCCGTCAAGTGCTTGGATTGCTCCCCCGCCGACGTCAATGCTGAGGATGCCTTCAAAGGTACAACTGGGTACAGTAGTATTTTCTTTGCCATTGTGCATAGCAGGCTGGGCCGTATCATAATCAACTCATTCGTGCAATTTAGTTCTTAATTTTGGACGGCCCATCATAATGAGATTTTGACTTCACCACATCGCCGAGCTGCAGGGCTTCAGGTCGCCATCAAGTGCAGGTCCGGCGCAGGCGAGACCTACGAGACGCAGACGATCGGCCACCTCGACGACAAAGGCGCCTTCAGCATCCCGCTCGAGGCCAGCCTCCTCCGCGACGACGGCGAGATGGACCGTGACTGCTTCGCCCAGCTCCACAGCGCGCCAGACACACCATGCGCCGGGCTGGCGCCACCCAAGATCGGCCCCAGCAGCCAAGGCGGCGCCACCTACCTTTCCGTCGCCGACGGTACCGTCTTCTCACCCGTCGCCTGCTTGTGCAAGAAGAAGAAGAAGCACTTCATGATGGGCCCCCCGCCGCCGCCTCCGCAGCCCAGGCCGGAGCCCACGCCCACTCCTCCGACGCCCTCCTACGGCCCCCCGATGCCGAACCCTCCGGCGCCACCGGCGCAGGATGAGCCGGAGCCGTTCTTCCATAAGCACCCGAAGATGAAGAAGCTCATGCACAAGAAGAAGCCGTGCCCGCCGGAGGACGACAAGCCAGAGACCAAGAACTGATCTGGCCTACCACGATACATGCAGCGGCGACGCTCACTTACCGCGCCTGCGGTGAGGAGGGAGCATCGGCCGCTACGACATCTGCGAACCCATATGTTTGTGATGTTAGTTGATTCTGTTGCTGTTGTTGTCTTTTCTAGTGATTTGTTGTTCGGTTTAGTTCGTGCCATTGTGCTGTCATTGGTGTTTCAGTTCGCTGATTTGTTTGTGAAATAAAGAAAATGCATGATCTGCGTCATAACACTTGTGATTCTTCTCTCTCAAAAAAAAAAAACAATCTTGTGATTCTGTGCTCGTTGGTCAATTTCTAACTAGTGCTTTGTAATCGATCAGGACCTGAAAAGTTCACAGGAAGGGATCAAAATTTCAACGGAATCTCCAAAATTTCTTTGGGATCCAAAATGTATACTTCTCGATTTTTTGGGGAGTAGATTCATACCATATTCTAATAAAACTCTCATTTAGTCAATTTTTGTTTAAATTTGATAGATTTTTGGTCGAGATAATTCTCAAATCATTTCCAAAATTTTGGTGATTTCAAGGAGAGCTCCCAATTTTTGTTTAATTCAAAACCATGTTCACATGTAAACTTCCGGCCGGTGTGCCCTTGTTAGAGGGGTTTATGTGTGCCAAGAGATAGTGGCAATACTCCAGAAAAGAATACTCCCTTTGTTTTATAATATAAGCCATTTTAAGAAGCTGTTTTAATTTGTTAAAAAGGCTTATATTACGAAACGAAGGCAGTAGTAAACAAGGGAACTTCTCATGCATACAGAGTGTCTACCGGCCACGTGGTTCTGAGTTCTGATCCCTGTGGCAACTGGTTACTTGTGTACCCCCTCCACCCGCAAATAAACGTACTTGTTCTATGTCAAATTAAGTAAAATTTGACTAACTTTATAGGAAAATATAGCAATATTTATGACATTAAATGGTAGATATGTTCTCAAATTTAGTTTCATAATATGTCAATTTAATATAATATATATTGCTATATTTATTTATAAAGATGGTCAAATTTGATAAAATTTGATTTAGACAAAACCTAAAAGTATACTTATTAGCTTCGTAATTCACCACGGAATTTTGATGGCATGCTCCCAGTTAGGGGGAAGGACATATGAAGATCTATTGTTCGTGCACCATGAATATTACAATTAGGATAGAGGTGATTTCAAATCCGAACTCCCACCGAGACCAACTCCGGCGATCTGCGGCCGGTGGGCAGTGCCTAGCCGTGCTTGACTTGTCATCAATCCTTGACAAGTTTTTCTCCACAACCCTTCTCTCAGTTTCATCCTTGAATTTATTCACATCAACCAAGAGACTTGATATATTTTGTCAATCTTGATTTCTCATCCTTCACTAACTTAGCATTCTCCTCTCTTTGATTCTTGCACTGGGGCTATCTTCATAGATTTCCCATGGTCTCCGTGGTGCATTTTGGCGGTATGTGGCCATTCTTTATCCAACCAAGTCATAAGGCTGGTCATAGTGGGAGTAACTTCACTAGTAATTAAGAGTGCAAGTCAGCATTTTTCCTTATGTGGCAATGATTTAATGAAAAGAAAGATGAATTGAGTAACTAGCTATGTTACTGTAACATCACACATACCAAGGCAAAGTGTGTCTATAGCCTAATTAATGTGGCATTGCATGTTATCACATCTAAGTTATTTTCCACTATGAAGGTAATACCTTAGACTAGTAACATGTGCATGTTACTGCTCTAAGTTACTCTTCACTATGATCAGCCTAAATCCACAATACCTTGCCTCCTGCATATTATATTATAGCTTAAGCATGGTCAATACCTAGCCTTGTGAGACCACTTCCATTGAGTGCATTTACAACCGTTGGATTTTGGTAGGGAGCTAATCTGGATCGTTAATTGGGACGGGTAAGCTCGATTTAGTTTACAGCGAGTGGCGTCTCTCCCGACTAGCAATTGTTCCCCATCCACCCACCTTGGCCCACGAACCAGCGATGGAGTACTCCCCGTACACCACAATACTGGCTGCAGAAAATTCCTCTCTCTCCTCCCGACCGACCATCCCCTCCTTCCTCCCCCATGCCTCCTCTCTCTCAGGGAGCGCGTCGCCACATCAAATGAGGCCAGCCACCGCCACCCTGCTACCGGAGTGCAATCTTCCGCGTCCCACACTGGTTCCTAGCCCGATCCATCCGATTCCCGCGATTGTAGCCCATCATGGATGCGCCTTCCCGAGCGCACCGGCCGGGGAATGGCGGCCAGCCGGGCTCGGCGCAAGCTACCCGACGACTGCAGCACTCGGCTAGGGAACGACAGACTGCCAGGTTCGGCGCAAGCTGCACGATGGCTGCAACAATCGTTCGGTGTGGTTCGGCGTTCGTCTCTGGAGGCCTGGATATGATGACGACAAGGGAGGACAAGGTAGAGCTCAGGTCCGGTCAACTTAAGTGGCCTCTGGTCCTACCCTGCGTCGTCCGTGACTAGGGGAGATCTAGTGGCCTGCCGCCAGCCGTGTCGGGAGACATTAGTGGTTTCACCGCCTCCAACGTGTTCGGGGTAATGCCCAAACAGCCTCGGGGAAATCCTAGTTCCGGCGATCTCACCACCCCAACAGTCTCGCGCTGCTGCCCACTCCCAGACCATGTAGCGGCGCTGAACAAGAAGCTCCAACGCACCTAGGACGAGGTTGCTGCCCCGCACCCAGCCTATCTCTGCCCCATTGAAACCCTCTGTCAAGATTGCCGACTGGCTACTGCACCCTGCTGCAGCGCTAAACAGGACGTTCCTCCGCACCCTAGGAGCAGGTCGCCGCCCTGCACCCAGTCTTCCTCTGCTACGTTGAAGCCCCTGTCAATACTAATGTCCATATCTCTCTCAAGGTTGCATTCATGGTTACTCGTCAAGGTGCAGCGATATTTTGGTATTGGTAAGTACCTGACACAAGAGATGATAATAAGAATAATTAACAAGTAGTACAACCTATTTTGCCGCAAAAATAATGGTGCTAAAATGTGCTTACATAAGATGTATTTCTCGAATTGTGAAATACTATGTTCTCACAATAGAGTAGAGCTTGTGGACTCTGGCTCTCTCTCGATTTCACTCACAAATTCACACTCAGAAAAACAAAATTTCAGAAAAGAACATGGAGACAAAGGATTTGTGCAACGTACAAAACTTGCAGCTTTTTAGTTTCTTTTTCTCCCTTTTTATCATACATAGAACGATCTTGTCTGGTCACACTATGCCAAGATAATATGTTCATGGATAATAGCTGAAATTTTAACTGACGAAAATGTCTAACTCTCTAACAGACGAAACTGAAGAAAAGAACAGAAGAAACTGAAGAAAAGCAACACTTATTTAGACTAACACTCAGATATTATCTGACAATCCCTCTAATCTAAGTGTCCTTCGCCTCAACAATATCGATGCAACGACGCAACTCCTTGAATTGCACACGTCCGAGTGCCTTCGCCATGATGTCGGAGAGCTGTCCTCCGTGCGCACGAACTGGACATCGATGCCGACATTGTCGAAGCACCGTCGGATGAAGTGGAAGTGGGTCTGGATGTGTTTGCTCTCGTCATGGAAGACTGGATTCTTCATCAGCGCGATTGCTAATTTTTTGTCGACGCTCAGCTCAATTGGGTCGTCGTCGTGCCTGAGCAGCTCGCCATGGAGCCGCTTGAGCCAGACTTCCTGGCACGTCGTGGCCGTGGCGGCGAAATACTCCGCCTCGCAAGACGAGATGGCGATGATCTTCTGCTTCTCCGATTGCCAGGATACGGGGCTCTGCCCGTAGAAGTGCAGAACACCACTGGTGCTTCTCCAATCGCCGACCATGTCTACGTCACTGTACCCTACGAGCTTGGCCTTGGAGTCCTAGTGCGTGTAAACACACTCTAAACCCTAAATTTTATCATAATTATTTTTATTGAAAATCTTTTGATGTTTTCTTGTCCGTTGTGTATGCGGAGTAGAACAATTGAAGCAACAAGAACATAAATTTTGAATCCTTTTTCCATATCGTCATGCTTTTCATGGTGTATTTATCCTTTGTTTTGGGTTTTACATTAGCCTTCTGAGATAATAAAGGAAAAGAGTTATCACTGTATTTTTTATTACATTGTCTTTGGTGTATTTTCACTTATTACATTATGTTCCGACTGCCCATCATATATCTATTTGTGCATGATCCTGATTAATTGCGTGCCACCATATTAACATATTTATTGTATTTAAAAATGAACATTATATGAAATAGTTTTGTCATATAAAATAAAATGATAGTTATCTACATCTAATGTGAGAAACGTTATTTGCCTGAAACTTCTGAAAGAAACTTTTTCTGGATACATAGTCTGAACACAAAGTTTTCTTAAATTTAATTAGAAGCATAAATCAACCGTTGGCAAGTTAGTATTACTAGGGTGGTAAGGTTAAGTTTGTATTATGCTACGCACATGTATTATGCTACGCACAAGAGAGATGCATCTAAACACATGATAATCCACCGTGTCTGACCACGAAATGCCTAAACGCTCTATAGCTGGCGTGGCGAAGCAGGCAGTCCCATCTAGTATATCAAAATGTCGTGGACATTTGTAGTGGATGTGCCGGTGAATGTAAAACCATAAAATTTAGGCCAAGCTAGCGAGCTGTACTCTGAGGTAGAACCTACAACCAGTGTTGGTACCTTGAAAATGCAATGCACTTCGGAGGCTCAAGCTTGTGGATACAACAGACGCGGGAACAATCTACACAGAACGAGGGTTCTTTGACAAAGTATGGAGTATAGTATTTGTCCATGAGGGCCTAACACAAAGAAGAACCTCATAATCGACAAAAACCGAGGTCAAAATCCCTAATCAGAAGATAACCCTAGCCATTGAAAAGAGTTGGGAAAAATGGAACTTACTCCTAGCATCATTGTGATCGAGCTCTCGACGATCTCGTTCCCGCTCGGCATGGCGCCTACGGACTCGCCGCTGGTAGATTAGCCGTTGGAAGGTTTCCGGCCGTCAAATTTGTCGCCGCCAGGAGAAGAGACCTCAATGCGAGCAATGGTGGTTTCGCATTTAGAAGTGAGGGAAGAAGGTAGAATATAAGGGGAGAATTTCCGCGGTTAGTGACTGAAATACTCCATCCTCCTTTTTCGCTGCAACGCTGGGGCTCGCCCGTCTCCATGGTCGCAGCAGCTCATGCAGCAAGCGGCGGAAGTTGGCTCTCGGAAGGAAGCCGATAGGGTGGCTCTGGGGAAACAACTGGATCGGCTATTATCGCTAGGCCTGGCTCGGCGCTGCTATGACGCGCGCGTTGGCCAGAACGTGAGCGTCGCATGGGATACCAATCGACCGTTTTTGCATCCAGCGGCTTGTTTCCAAGTGTCGCGGGTTACCAATTACACCCTAAAACATGGGGAAATGCAACCCCCCTATGTTGGGGCCCGGCACCATCTCTACATTTTTTTGTTGGATATTCGTGCTACTTCTTTTACAGAATAACCCTCACACCTCACTTTTTGTGTCTATTGCAATTTTGTTGTTCAGCCCCTAGCGTTTTCAGGTTTTGTCAAGTCAGATAAAATATTTAACAATATTTGTTTTCATTGATTTTCTATAAACTGCATTAAGCAAGATTAATATCAACAATGTTTTACATATTCACAACAAATTTGTTTTATTACATATTCATGTTCTTGTTTACAATATAGTTTCACAAAAAAAATTATGGAATATTTATTACATATTATTTTTCACACAATGTTTTTCACAGTTTTTTATGTAATAATTTTTCACACAAGATTTTTAAATAATTTTTTCAACACAAGATTCTTGTGGGAGGACACAAGTTTCTGCAAACCAAATATGCCTAGAAATATGATGTGGGATGAATCTTTTAAATATTAATATATATTTATTATTCACTAAATATTCCAAATTCGTAGATTTAATCAATAATTTCTTACACAGTTATTTTGTTCTAGTAACTCCAGATTCATAGAAGATTATCAACAATTCTAGATTCACGGAAGATTGTCAAACCATACATGTTTTATTAAAGTTTGATAGCAAATCCATACAAGTTACATAGAAATTTTGATGATCCAAACAAGATTCATAGAGCTTCATACACTATCCGATCTGTAAAAATAAGAAGATTGATTTTGATGATCCAACATATTTCATATAACCATGGATCCATAATTTTTTGACGATGCATACAAGATTCATAAAGTTTCACACAAAATTTGGAATATAATGGATCTTGATTAGCAAATATTAAGAGATATGTAGCATTGTGTTCTGTACAACTTGTAGTAACCAAATATGCTACTAGTAGACTCCAAGCATAGACGATGGCCAAATTTCAAGGAAAACACAAGAACCATGGATTCATACAAGTTTTTCAAAGACATTATTAGTAACCAAAATAGATCTAGTTCTTCAAAAAGATTAGTAAATCTATTGAAGAAAGTCCCCCTTTTTGCGCTGGCACCGATCTGTTTTTGTACACGAGTCACAAGATTCATACATGTTTCAACCTACAAAGGAATAAGAAGACTAAATAACCCAGATCAAATCAAGTTCTATGAACATGAGAATCTCAAGACCAATAGAGAATCATGTTGGAATTATGCCCTAGAGGAAATAATAAAGATGTTATTATTATAATTCTTGTTCATGATAATGTTTATATTCCATGCTAGAATTGTATTAAGCGGAAACTTTAATACTTGTGTGGTTTGTGAACAACACCGTGTCCCTAGTATGCCTCTATGGACTAGCTCATTGATTAATGATGGTTAAGGTTTCCTAACCATGGACATGAGTTGTCGATTAATAATGAGATCATATCATTGGGAGAATGATATGGTGGACAGACCCAAACTAAGCGAAGCAATTAGATCGTGTTATCGTGTTCTTCTTTGCGAAGCTTTTCTTATGTCAAATATTGTATTCCTTAGACCATGAGATAATACAACTCCTTGGTATCGGAAGAAAGCTTTGAGGTCATCAAACGTCATCCTATGAGAGGGTGATCATAAAGGTGTCTCTCAGGTGATCGGAAAGTATCTGTTGGGTTGTATGTATCGAGATGGGATTTGTCCCTCCCAAGTCGGAGAGATATACTTCGGGCCCACTCGGTAATCGATATCAACACCGCTTGCAAGCATGTGGTTAAGGAGTTAATCACAAAGTGATATCGGATTACAGAACGAGTAAAGTACTTGCTGTGAACGAGATTGAACTAGGTATGACGGTACCGACGATCAAATCTCGGGCAAGTAAAATATCGCAAGACGAAGGGAATATATATATATATGGGATTGATTGAATCCTGGAATCGTGGTTCATCCGATATGATCATCGATGAATGTGTGGGAGTCAATATGGGTTTCCAGGCCCCGCTGTTGATTATTGATAGAAGATCATGTCGCATATTCTCGAACCCGCAGGGTCACACACTTAACGTGTCTCGACGCTAGGATAGATTGGATAATTGGTTTATGAGTTTTTGTTCGGAGTCTCGGATGGGATCCGGGACATCACGAGAGGTTCCGGAGTGGTCCGGAGAATAAGATTCATATAAGGCAGTGCAGTTTTTGGAGTTCGGAATTGTTCCGGGTTAATCGGTATTGTACCAGAAGCTTCTAGAACCTTCTGGAAGGGGACCAACGTGGCCCCACCTTCCGGGAGGGGGCATGGGCCTATGAGGGAGTGCCCTGGACGCATTGGTCCAGGGGCACAAGGCCCCATAGGGCCCAGCCGGCCAAGAGAGGTTTAAACTCGAGATAGAGCTTCTAGAAGGGGGGGTTCCTTGCCCCCCACTCCTTCTCCTTGGGGCCGCCGGACTTGGCTTGGGGGAGGGGCTAGGGCTACGCCCACCCCTCTATATATAGAGGGCTGGGGGCGCACCACCCCCCTACACCTTCCCCTCCAACCCTAGCCGCCCTGCTGCCCTCCTCTCTCCCTCCCGACTGCTTGTAGGCGAAGCCCTGCTGCAGAAATTCTCCACCAATTGCACCGTGCCGTCGCGTTGTAGATCCAACCCATCTCTCCACCATACTTGCTGGACCAAGGAAGGAGGAGACGTCGAGGTGCCGCACGTGTGCATCTCACGAAGGCATCGCCACTTGTGGTGCTAGATCGGATCGGATCGCGAGGAGGAGAAGCGAGTATGACTACATCACCCACGTTCCGACGAACGTTCCGCTGTGCGAATCTTCAAGGGTATGAAGATCTAATCCAATCTCTCTCGTTGTTTGCATCTCCTAGATTAGATCTTGGCTTCCCTCTGTTCGCATCCGTAGAAAATTTTGATTTACTATGCCGCGAAACCCTTCAGTGGTATCAGAGCTAGATCTATGCGTAGATGTGTTTCACGAGTAGAACGCAACATGGTTGTTGCGGGCGTTGATGTTTTCTGTTGCAAGCCTCTTGTTTGTGTTCTTCTTATGACACGGGATAGTGAGATTGAAGCGGTCCAGGCCAACCTTACGCGACGTCGTTCGCGAGACCGGCTCCGCACTTGACGTGTGGCTTGTTCCACACATGCGGCTGGTGGATGTCAGTTTCTCTCACTATAGTTGTCATGGGATTAACACCGGAGTTTGGCAACCATAATATCACCGTTGTGGCTTTCCGTAGGTAAGAATCGTTCTTAGTATCTA
Organism: Avena sativa; assembly: GCA_916181665.1. Taxonomy (NCBI): domain Eukaryota; kingdom Viridiplantae; phylum Streptophyta; class Magnoliopsida; order Poales; family Poaceae; genus Avena; species Avena sativa. Next base: position 430,409,720 of record OV702293.1, read on the forward strand.
CTCCCATAAGCCATGTAAAACATGCAACAACAAAGTAGAGGCGTCTAACTTGTTTTTGCAGGGAGTGTTTTCTGTGATATGGTATGGCCCAAGATGTGATGTGTATAATGTATGCGATGATCATGTTTTGTAATGTTTCATGACTTGCATGTCGATGAGTACACAACCGGCAGGAGCCATATGGTTGTCTTTATAATTGTGTATGACCTGTGTGTCAACTTCTTATGCACCATGTAATAGTTTCACTTTATCGCTAAGTAGTTAGCAATAGTTGTAGTTTCTATTCGTGGTGGAGGCAATCATGGTGGAGTGATGGAGATCATGCCGGCACGCACAAGATGGAGATCATTGCGCGAAGATTGGCTATACCATGTCACATAAAGTTATATGCATGTGATGTTTATCCTTTTATATATCTTATTATGCTTAGATCGCGACGGTAGCATTATAAGATGATTCCTCACTTAAAGATCAAGATAAAACTGTGTTCTCCCCAAGTATGCACCGTTGCGAAAGTTCGTCGTGTCCAAGCATCACGTGATGATCGGGTGCTATAGACTCTACGCTCACATACAACGGGTGCAAGCCAGTTTTGCACACGCGGAAATACTTGGGTTTTACTTGACGAGCCTAGCATGTACAGACATGGCCTCGGAACACATGAACCGAAAGGTTAAGCATGATTCATATGAATGATATGATCGACACTTTGTTGTCCACCATTGAAACCACATCTCTTCTCGTGAAGATCGGATTAGGTGTGGTGAATTTGGATCGTGTTCGCTAAACAACTTGAGGGATGTTGAATTTAGTGGGAGTTCATCTAGTAATTTGATTAAGTTGAACTATTTATCATGAACATAGTCTAAAGTTGTACTTGCAAATACTGTAGATCACATGGCTAAGTCCAACTTCAACTTCAACATTTTTGCTGAGAAGGAAAAGCTTAGAAATAATGGGTCTAACTTCACCAATTGGTTCCGCAATCTAAGAATCATTCTCTCTGGCGGTCAAAAGGACTATGTCCTTGGGAAAGCGTTAGGTGACCCCCCTGCTGCAACTGCGCCGGCTGATGAGAAAGCTGTCTATCAGTCGCGCAAAGATGATTATGGTGTGATTAAGAGCACCATATTGTTTGCTATGGAACCGGAACTTCAAAATCGTTTTGAAGACTATCCCGGGCCCTTTGAGATTCTCGAAGAGCTGAAAACCATGTTTCAGACTCAGGCCCGTTCTGAGAGATATGAGATCTCTGAGAAGTTCTTTAACTGCAAGATGGAGGAAGGGAGTTCCGTTAGTGAGCACGCCATTAAGATGACGGGCTACACTCAACGCCTTGAGCAACTGGAATGCACGATTCCAGAGGAGCTCAAGATTGACAGGGTTCTGCAATCACTCCCTCCCAGCTACAAAAGTTTTGTAGTGACTCATAATCAGATTGGTTCCACTGATATGATCACCGAGCTCTTCGCAAAGCTGAAGGCTGCGGAGGTGGACATCAAGAAGGATAATCATGTGTTGATGGTCAACAAGCCCTCCTTTAAGAAAGGTAAGGGTGCAAAGAAGCCCTTCAAAAAAGGCGGCGGCAAGCGCGTTGCCCCTGCTGAGAAGAAGCTCAAGTCTGGTCCTAAGCCGGACACTGAGTGCTTCTATTGCAAGGACAAGGGTCACTGGAAGCGCAACTGTCCGAAGTACTTAGCGGACAAGAAGGCTGGCACCATCAAAGGTATATTTGATATACATGTTATTGATGTTTTCCTTACTAGCCCTCGTTGTAGTGACTGGGTATTTGATACTGGTTCAGTTGCTAATATTTGTAACTCGAAACAGGAGCTACGGAATAGACGACGGCTTGCGAGGGATGAGGTGACGATGCGCGTTGGCAACGGATCAAGAGTTGATGTGATGGCCGTCGGCACGCTCTCCTTAGTTTTACCTTCGGGATTAGTTTTAAACCTTAATAAATGTTATTATGTGCCTGCGTTGAGCATGAACATTATTTCTGGATCGTGTTTATTGCAAGACGGTTATTCATTTAAATCGGAGAATAATGGTTGTTCTATTTATATGAGTAACATCTTTTATGGTCATGCACCTCTTGTGAATGGTTTATTTCTTCTAAATCTCGAAAAGGATGAAACACACATCCATAACATTGAGGCTAAGAGATGCAAAGTAGATAGTGATAATACTACTTATTTGTGGCACTGTCGTCTAGGTCATATTGGTGTAAAACGCATGAAGAAACTCCATTCTGATGGAATTTTGGAGTCTCTTGATTTTGAATCATTTGACACATGCGAACCATGCCTCATGGGCAAGATGATCAAAACCCCGTTCTCCGGTATGATGGAGCGAGCAACGGACTTGTTGGAAATCATACATACCGATGTATGCGGACCGATGAGTGTTTCGACGCGCGGTGGATATCGCTATTTTCTCACTTTTACCGATGACTTAAGTAGATATGGGTATATCTATTTAATGAAACATAAATCTGAAACATTTGAAAAGTTCAAAGAATTTCAGAATAAAGTGGAGAACCATCGTAACAGAAAGATTAAGTTTCTACGATCCGATCGTGGGGGCGAATATTTGAGATATGATTTTCTCACGCATCTTAAAGCAAGCGGAATTGTTTCGCAACTCACGCCACCCGGAACACCACAGCGCAATGGTGTGTCTGAACGCCGGAATCGAACCTTATTAGATATGGTCCGATCAATGATGTCTCTTACTGATTTGCCGTTATCATTTTGGGGTTATGCATTAGAAACCGCTGCATTCACTTTAAATAGGGCACCATCTAAATCCGTTGAGACGACACCGTATGAACTATGGTTTGGTGCTAAACCTAAGTTGTCGTTTCTTAAAGTTTGGGGATGCGAAGCTTACGTCAAGAAGTTGATGCCGGACAAGCTCGAACCCAAAGCGTAGAAATGCGTCTTCATAGGATACCCTAAGGAAACTATTGGGTATACCTTCTATCACAGAACCGAAGGCAAAGTGTTTGTCGCAAAGAACGGTTCCTTTCTTGAGAAGGAGTTTCTCTAGAAAGAAGTGAGTGGGAGGAAAGTAGAGCTAGACGAGGTTATTGAACCTTCTCTTGAATTGGAGAGTAGCGCAACACCTGAAATTGTTCCAGTGCCGCCTGCACCAACAATAGAGGAAGCTAATGATAAGGATCATGAAGCTTCGGACGATGCTGCTACTGAACGTCGCAGGTCGACAAGGTCGCGTGCCCCTCCTGAGTGGTACGACAACCCTGTCTTGACTGTCTTGTTAGTAGAAGACAGTGAACCTACGAGCTATGAGGAAGCGATGATGAGCCCAGACTCTGAGAAATGGCCAGAAGCCATGAAATCCGAATTGGGATCCATGAGCGAAAGCCAAGTATGGACTTTGGTGGACCCTCCTAGCGACCGAAAGGCCGTTGAGTGCAAATGGATCTTCAAGAAGAAAACGGACGCGGATGGTAATGTTACCATCTATAAAGCACGGCTTGTCGCGAAAGGCTTTCGACAAGTTCAAGTGTTGACTACGATGAGACTTTCTCTCCCGTAGCGATGTTTAAGTCCATTCGGATTTTATTAGCAATTGCTGCGTTTCATGATTATGAAATAAGGCAGATGGATGTCAAGACTGCATTCCTCAATGGAAACATTGATGAGAGTTGTATATGATGCAACCCAAAGGTTTTGTCGATCCTAAGGATGCGGATAAAGTATGCAAACTTCAACATTCTATTTATGGACTGAAGCAAGCATCTCGGAGTTGGAACCTTCGTTTTGATCAAGTGATCAAGAGCTTTGGATTTGTTCCAAATTGCTACAAAGCTTGCATCTACAAGAAAGTGAGTGAGAGATCGGTGACATTTCTGATACTATATGTGGATGACATATTAATTATTGGAAATGACATTAACATGCTTAACGATGTGAAGAGTTATTTGAACAAGTGTTTTTCAATGAAAGACCTAGGTGAAGCTGCTTATATATTGGGCATCAAAATCTATAGAGATAGACAAAGACGCCTGATAGCTTTAAGCCAGAGTACATACCTAGACAAAGTTCTGAAAAGGTTTAGAATGGATAAGGCAAAGAAAGGTTCAGTGCATATGTTGTCAGGTAAGATATTGAGCAAGGCTCAGTGTCCAGCTACGGTAAATGATAGGGAAGCTATGAGCAAAGTGCCTTATGCCTCGGCCATAGGTTCCATCATGTATGCCATGCTGTGTACTAGACCGGATGTGTCCAATGCTCTTAGTTTGACGGCCATAGGTTCCACTGGACAGTCATGAAGAACATCCTAAAGTACCTAAATAGGACTAAAGAAATGTTCTTAGTCTATGGGGGTGATGAACAGCTCGTCGTAAAAGGTTACGTCGATGCTAGTTTTGACACCGACAAGGATGATTCTAAATCTCAGACAGGATACGTGTATATTTTGAATGGAGGAACTGTGAGCTGGAGAAGCTGCAAGCAAAGCGTGATCGCGGGATCTACAGTAGAAGCGGAATACATGGCTGCTGCAGAAGCGTCAAGTGAAGGAGTTTGGATCAGGAACTTCATCACTGAGCTTGGCGTGGTTCCAAGTGCATTGGACCCACTGGAGATATTGTGTGACAACACTGGCGCCAAAGCACTCGCTAAGGAACCAAGATATCATCCAAAGACCAAGCATATCAACCGTAAGTTTCATATAATCCGAGATTATATAGCAGATGGAGATCTGAAGATTAGCAACGTACATACAGATCTGAATGTCACAGATCCATTGACTAAACCTCTTCCACGTGTAAAACATGATCAGCACCTCAGTGCCATGGGTGTGAGATTGTTGCCTGATGTAAACTAGATTATTGACTCTAGTGCAAGTGGGAGACTGTTGGAATTATGCCCTAGAGGCAATAATAAAGATGTTATTATTATAATTCTTGTTCATGATAATATTTATATTCCATGCTAGAATTGTATTAAGCGTAAACTTTAATACTTGTGTGGTTTGTGAACAACACCGTGTCCCTAGTATGCCTCTATGGACTAGCTCATTGATTAATGATGGTTAAGGTTTCCTAACCATGGACATGAGTTGTCGATTAATAATGAGATCATATCATTGGGAGAATGATATGGTGGACAGACCCAAACTAAGCGAAGCAATTAGATCGTGTCATCGTGTTCTTCTTTGCGAAGCTTTTCTTATGTCAAATATTATATTCCTTAGACCATGAGATAATACAACTCCCTGGTATCGGAAGAAAGCTTTGAGGTCATCAAACGTCATCCTATGAGAGGGTGATCATAAAGGTGTCTCTCAGGTGATCGGAAAGTATCTGTTGGGTTATATGTATCGAGATGGGATTTGTCCCTCCCAATTCGGAGAGATATACTTCGAGCCCACTCGGTAATCGATATCAACAACGCTTGCAAGCATGTGGTTAAGGAGTTAATCACAAAGTGATACCGGATTACGGAACGAGTAAAGTACTTGCTGTGAACGAGATTGAACTAGGTATGACGGTACCGACGATCGAATCTCGGGCAAGTAAAATATCACAAGACGAAGGGGATATATATATGGGATTGATTGAATCCTGGCATCGTGGTTCATCTGATATGATCATCGATGAATGTGTGGGAGTCAATATGGGTTTCCAGGCCCCGCTGTTGATTATTGATAGAAGATCATGTCTGCATATTCTCGAACCCGCAGGGTCACACACTTAACGTGTCTCGACGCTAGGATAGATTGGATAATTGGTTTATGAGTTTTTGTTCGGAGTCTCGGATGGGATCCGGGACATCACGAGAGGTTCCGGAGTGGTCCGGAGAATAAGATTCATATAAGGCAGTGCAGTTTTTGGAGTTCGGAATTGTTCCGGGTTAATCGGTATTGTACCAGAAGCTTCTAGAACCTTCCGGAAGGGGACCAACGTGGCCCCACCTTCCGGGAGGGTGCATGGGCCTATGAGGGAGTGCCCTGGCCGCATTGGGCCAGGGGCACAAGGCCCCATAGGGCCCAGCCGGCCAAGAGAGGTTTAAACTCGAGATAGAGCTTCTAGAAGGGGGGGTTTCCTTGCCCCCCACTCCTTCTCCTTGGGGCCGCCGTCCTTGGCTTGGGGGAGGGGCTAGGGCTGCGCCCACCCCTTTATATATAGAGGGATGGGTGCGCACCACCCCCCTACACCTTCCCCTCCAACCCTAGCCGCCCTGCTGCCCTCCTATCTCCCTCCCGACTACTTGTAGGCGAAGCCCTGCTGCAGAAATTCTCCACCAATTACACCGCGCCGTCGCGTTGTAGATCCAACCCATCTCTCCACCATACTTGCTGGACCAAGGAAGGAGGAGACGTCGAGGTGCCGCACGTGTGCATCTCACGGAGGCATCGCCACTTGTGGTGCTAGATCGGATCGGATCGCGAGGAGGAGAAGCGAGTACGACTACATCACCCACGTTCCGACGAACGTTCCGCTGTGCGAATCTTCAAGGGTATGAAGATCTAATCCAATCTCTCTCGTTGTTTGCATCTCCTAGATTAGATCTTGGCTTCCCTCTGTTCGCATCCGTAGAAAAATTTGATTTACTATGCCGCGAAACCCTTCAAATCATAAAACCAAATCGACTGAAAACGAAATCAAAAAACCAAATCGACTGAAAATATACCAAATCGATTGAAAAACCAAATCGACTGAAAAACCAAATCGATTGAAAAATCTAAAGACCGGGGCATGAAGCCAAGATCTATGGCCGCCATGCCTAGCCGGAGGAGGAGGCGGGTCGGCCCCAGACTTGAGGAGGAGGAGGAGGGTTGGGGAGGTGGGGCTGGGGAGGAGGAGGTGCGTCGGGGCTAGGGGAGGTGGAGGCGGAGAGAGGTGGGGGCGACGGAGGAGGCGCGGTGGAGGAGAGGTAGGGGGTGGAGGAGAGGCGCTGGAAGCTTGGGGGGCTCGGGTGGGGGGGAGGAGAGGTGGGGGCAACGGAGGTGGGGCAACGAGGTAGGGGGCGACAGAGGAGGCGCGATGGAGGAGAGGTAGGGGGCGACGTAGGTGAAAGGAGGAGAAAGGAGTTGGGGGCGACGAGGTGGGTACGGGCGGTGTTATCTTCTCCGCTGCGACGAGGTGGGTATGAGCAAATCTGGCCAACGGGCCGGCCCGGCACGGCCCAGGCCCGACACGTGCCAAACGGGCCGGCACGCGGCACGACCCGTCGTGGCCCGCCAAGCCACGTGCCGTGCCGGCCGTGCTATGTGCCCCGCCTGGCGGCCCGAGCCCGGCACCTGGGCTAAACGGGTCGGCCCGCGGCACGTCAAGCACGCTGGGCCATGCCTTTTTTCTGCAGGCCCGTCAAAATTTCCCTTAAAAAACATCCTAACCTGAACTATAGTATCTACATTTCATTGTTCCCGTGGTAGTGTGCGGCGCTGAAGACCCGGAGGTCTGCGGTTCAACCCCCTGAGGCACTCATTTTTGCATCTTTATTTGAAATATCACCGCCACTGCTGCTAGCGGGCCGTGCCGGGCCAGCCCGCGTGTCTGGGAAGGCGGCACGGGCACGGCACCCACATGCCACGGGCCAGGCACGACCCGTTAAGCCACGTGTCGGGCCGTGCTCGGGCCGGGCTTTTTTTGCGTGCCGCGGGCCGGCCCGCCTAGGCACGGCCCGATGGCCAGGTTTGGGTATGAGTGGTGTTATCCTCTCCCCTGGACCAGATCTTAAAATATAAATAGTACGAGGACCAAATGCAAATATATTTTAGATAATGACCAGTTGACTTCTACACGAATCTTTTAACACACGGTCGGCACAGATGACGGGGGGATGCTGGGGAAATCCCCTCTCTAAAACATGGCACCAAGTTTTTTTTTTACACCAAACTGGTCACAGCTTTTGGTTAGTACTAACATGCTAGATTTTTCTTTCTCCTCGAGCTGTTCACGTGAGCAGCAGCCAGTACCAGTCCCTGCTGCAACATCATGAGCCGAGACCGGTCACACTAACACTGTTACTCACACCGCCCTATATATGCCTATGCAGACCACCCTTCCATCTCATCCAAGTTCACAAGTGTTTCTTCCTCAGATTACTTCTTTGCAGAAGCAGTAGTAAGGGGGTTTTCCGCCATGGGGGCTCGGATGGTTCCTCCTCCTGAAACTGCTGTGCTTTTCGGTGCCTTTGCTGTGCTCTTGGCCGTCGTCAGCTCCGGTGCGGCCCAGGCGGCGCCGGCGGTCGTGGTTGGCTCCGTCAAGTGCTTGGATTGCTCCCCCGCTGACGTCAATGCAGAGGATGCCTTCAAAGGTACAACCCTTTTTTTAGGGGATTCAAATGTACGACTGGGTAGAGTATTTTCGTTGCCATTGTGCATAGCAGGCTGGGCCGTATCATAATCAACTCATTCGTGCAATTTTGGACGGCCCATAACTGTGATTTTGACTTCTGCACATCGCGCGCTGCAGGGCTTCAGGTCGCCATCAAGTGCAGGTCCGGCGCCGGCGAGACCTACGAGACGCAGACGATCGGCCACCTCGACGACAAAGGCGCCTTCAGCATCCCTCTCGCAGCCAGCCTCCTCCGCGACGACGGCGAGATGGACCGCGACTGCTTCGCCCAGCTCCACAGCGCGCCAGACACGCCGTGCGCCGGGATGGCGCCACCCAAGATCGGCCCCAGCAGCCAAGGCGGCGCCACCTACCTTTCCGTCGCCGACGGGACGGTCTTCTCGCCCGTCGCCTGCTTGTGCAAGAAGAAGAAGAAGCACTTCATGATGGGCCCCCCGCCGCCGCCTCCGCAGCCCAGGCCGGAGCCCTCGTACGGCCCCCCGACGCCCACGCCCGCTCCTCCGACGCCCTCGTACGGCCCCCCTATGCCGAACCCTCCGGCACCCGAAGAGCCTGAACCGATCTTCCACAAGCACCCGAAGATGAAGAAGCTCATGCACAAGAAGAAGCCGTGCCCGCCGGAGGACGACAAGCCAGACACCAAGAACTGATCTGGCCTACTACGGCACTTGCAGCGGTGACGCGTCACTTGCCTCCTGCGGTGAGGAGGGAGCATCGGCCGCTACGACATCTGCGAATCAATATGTTTGTGATGTTTGTTGATTCTGTTGCATCGTCTTTTTAGTGATTTTCTGTTTGGTTTAGTTCGTGACATTGCGCTGTCATTGGTGTTTCGGTTCGCTGATTTGTTTTGTGAAAAAAAGAAATTAAGAAAGTGCATGATCTGTGCCATACACGAGTTGACTTTACATATCAATTTTTCCAGATGATACCGGGTGTTGTTTCACTCGCAAAAAATACCAGATCGGAACTAAGTTTTCGCAAAAAGCACTAATCCACGAATTGACGCCGAAACTGACAGCAGGACCCACATGTAAGGAGAAAAATTGCTGATATGGACTGGCCCCACCTGTCAGTTCTATTAAAATATAGTCAAAATATATTAAAAAAATAAAAAGTTGGCGTGTTGACCCACACCCCCGTCACCGTCATGAGGCAGCACAACTCGTGCGGGATGGAGGCCCCGCCGGAGGGCCTAGTGCCAGAGACGAATTCGTGCAGGCTGGAGGCCCCGCTGGAGCGCCCGATGCATGGGACGGACTCGTGTGGGCTGGAGGCCCCACCGGAGCGCCCGATGCCGTGCACAACGAAGGTGGAGTACGGGTCCTCCTCGGCGGCGCGGGGGCTGGAGCTGCGAAGATCTAGGAACGGGGATCGGGAGGAGGCCGAGGTGGAGGTGGAGGCGGGGACGATGTGCTTGATGACGACGGCGGCCGAGAGCGAGGCGTCGTCGAGGTTCGAGGAGTAGGGATCGTCATCGTCGAAGGACGTGCCGCCGAAGTCCTTGGGGAGGCGCTGGAGGAGCGGCGGCAGCACGGATGGCTCATCCTCGTCGTCATCCTCCGCGCGGGCGGCTCCGCCGCTGCGGGGGTCATCCTCGTCGTCGTGGACTACGACGGTGGAGTAGATGTTGGGCTTCCTGGAGCGCGACCACGACGAGCACGAGGAGAAGGCCATGGCGTGTGTCGCGCGAGGTGGGGTGGCAGGCATCGATGAGCTCACGACGGGGTCACCGGAGTGCGGCGGCGGCCATGGGAGAGAGGGAGAGGAGGGCGGCGGCGATGGAGGCAGCTGCCTCACGACAAGGAGGGGGATATGGATCAACGCGCCCAGCTTTTTTTATATTATGACTATATTTTAATAGAGCTGACAGGTGGGTCCAATCCACGTCAGCACCTTTTCTCCTTACATGTGGGTCCTGCTGATTAAACGTGGATTAGTGTTTTTTACGAAAACTTCGTTCCGATCTGGTATTTTTTCGCGATTGACACCTGGTATCATTCCAAAAATTGATATATAAAATGGTAGTTTAATGCTATCAACTCGCCATACACTCTTGTGATTCTGTGCTCGTTAGTTAATTTTATAGCTAGTTCTTTGTAATCGGGACCTTAAAAGTTCACACGCAGTGATCAAAATTTCAACGAAATCTCAAAAAAAAAATCGGGATCCAAAATGTGTATTTCTCGATTTTACACTAGATTCAAACCATATTCAAATAAAATTCTAATTTAACTAAATTTGTTTAAACTTGATGTTATTTGGTTGAGATAATCCTGAAATATTTTCCGGAATTCGGTGATTTCAGGGGGTCTCAAAATCTTTGTTCAGTTAAAAAATTCAAAACCCTGTTCACATGTAAACTTCCCGTTGTTGGCTGTTGTTGGAGGGCTTTCTGTGTCAACAGATAGTGGCAATACTCTGTTTAACTCTGTTTTTCGTAGCAGAGCATGCAGAAAAGACAAGTAAACAGGGGAACTTCTGGTTCAGACCAGTGTGCCAACTGGTTACATGTGTAGCTCCGTAATTCATCGCGGAATTTTGATGGCGCGCTGCCAGGTACATGGTTGTTCTAGAGATCAAGGTCTTGTTCAACAGATAATTAAGTGAACAGGTTCGGAGGTGCCCTACAAGGCTACAAGGCTAACGATAACCAAATACTGCCCACGGCCGGGTGCAGCTGGAAGGAACGGGCAATTAATCTCTACTTTACAAGCAATTAAAGAGCACTTTAACAGCTAGAGCATCTATTACTGTCACAACACACCACAATCATGGTGCCACAGCCCACGTGTATGAAATAGATCGCCGTAATAGCACCTCCAGCACCCAAAAGCCCCCTCCCCCACCACCCCCCCCCACACACACACCCCCACCCCCACACCCACCCACCCACAAACTGCCGATGGGTCGTCGGCGATGAAAATGTCGTCGGCCCTTGTTCGACGAACGACGCAACGCCGGCCAAGGTGAAGAAGTCGAGGTAGCCGCAGCAGAAACTGGCTGAATGGGCCAACGCCGAGTGGGCAAGGGACGTCGCACACCGGGTGGTGCTCTCGGCCAACCATATGACGAGGGATGCCAAGGCTAAAGCCAAGGCAACGATTACGGCAAAGTCGGTTGTGGAGAGACCCTCGCCTCACACCAGCTAGTATTGCCTTAGTGTTTGGGGAAGCAAAAGGAGCGCCTCATCGCCGACAAGCCTCTCGTCATCCTCTCCGGCGATGCTCCATGAGGGCCACAGGCATGCGACGCTGCTGACGAGGTTCTTGCCCTCGGTCGAGTACAACGATGGTGACGGTCGCGGTCGTGGCAATGGCGGTGGTGACCGCCCACGGTGCCATCTCTGCAACATCACTGGCCATGTGTTCAGGGACTGTTGGTACCGCTAGGACGAGGACTTCGTCCCTAAGGAGAGGACCGCCGCCAACGTCAACTACAAAAACAACGACAACTACAACCCCAATGGCGGCTGGGTCATGGACATCGGGGCCACCGACCACAACACCAACGAGCTAGAGAGTCTCCATGCCCATGAACGCTATCATGGCAATGATCAAGTCCACACCAAAAACGGTGTAGGTATGGACATTACTCTCATTGGTGATTCTATTATTCAAACCCATGATCAAAATCTTCATCTTAAATATGTTCTTCATGTTCCTGATGCTAGTAAAAATATCGTTTCCACTCATCGCTTCACTAATGATAATAATGCCTTTCTTGAGATTCATCCTAAATTCTTTTGCATCAAGAATCAGGTCACGAGGAGGGTCTGCTTGATGGACCATGCCAAGGCGGCCTCTATCCCTTACCCGAGTCATCACCCTCGCCACCATCAAAACAAGTCTATGGAGTCTCCAAGCCATCCCATCATAGATGGCATAGTCGTCTAGGACACCCGGCATCATCTATTGTTTCAAGAGTCATTAGAAAAAATAAACTTCCATGTTCTAGTGAGAATAATGATATGGCGTATGAAGCATGTCAAAAAAGGCAAAAGGTCATCAATTTCTTTATTCTAGATCCACTAGTGTCTCACACGGTCTTTTTGTCAACACCCAGATTTTTAATCCCAGATATCTGTTATGCCATACATCGCAATCCCAAGATTGCCATTTTTACGAGACATAACAGATTGGATATTACAGTACATCATCCATTACAAACCATACATAAGGTCTTACACAAATAAAGGATCACATGATCCAGTCTTCATACAAATCAAGCAGCGGAATAACGTAATAATAACGGTAGCGTAGGCGAGGCTTCATCTTCATGGTCACAGGCAATGCTGATGATGGGAGATAATCCTAGTTGTCGTAACCTTCCTGCGGTCTGTCCTCCTGATAGTCCTCTTCATAGTTTGGCCACAGGAATAGCCAGGGACAAAGCCATGAGTACTCTTTAAGTACTCGCAAACTAATACTAACAAGTGAAGTGGTTTTGAATAAGGATACTACGCTCTAGGTTGTTTTGCAAAAAGCCAGATTTATCTCTACTGAGTTCAGAAGCAAAGAAATCTAGTTGAAAGTTTTGTAACACCTAAATGGGAGCTTGAGTTTTCATATAACAACCATGTTGTGGTCAAGTCAAGTCATGAATCATTTCATAAGTCATTTTGAAAACATCTGACGACGGAACAGTATGACCACTCCAACTGTCCATAACCGCGGATGCGGCTATTCGAATAGTTTGACACTCTGCAGAGGTGGTACACTTTCACCACAATATTCGATACATCCGCCAGGAACAATCCTGAATTCACCATAATCAGTATGTGGATAATCAATCCTAACCTTTCAATTACACGCCCTAGTATAAGCACCTCTCCTGTGAGTTTGGCCTCCCAACCATGACCAACTGTCATCTTGGGAACTGCACAGGTGGACAATCTCCACAAGGTAGCCTCAGCTCAAACCTTGGCCGCAAGGGAACCCATACTAAGGTATATAAATTTCCAGTCAAGCCCTACCCAAATTTCGGGTATTATGGTTGTACGGTAAAATTGGAATGGTATCGCATCTAGACAACCATCAGTTTTAAAAAGGGCTAAGGCTCATGCCTTAACATTTCCATCATCAAAATCATCTGGTGTTTAAGAACACATGTCAAAACATTTCAGTAGAATGACTCATCATTCTAAGGTTTTCATAACCATTTTCACCAAGTATTCTCATCTAAAGTGATCAAGTTTTATGCTTAGCACTAGCTTCTACAAGTGGGGGTAAACACTAATGAGGGGTGGTAAACAAGGGTGAATGATCTAAGTTCAATCTCATGCCTTTGGATGACATCAAGATTTATCTAACTTAGGCCAAGTTTTATGCTCTTTATGCTACCTTTAAATATGTTTCTAAAATCTACAAGTCACTAGGTAAACTCCAATAGAAAGTTTTAATAAATAAATAAAATACTAAGCTTGCAAGTAAAACTAGGATTGGGTATCAAGTGGTGTAAGCTTGCAAGGATTAGCTTGCTAAGTCAACTTGTATAGTGAGGCTTGCATAATTGCAAGTATAAACTTTCTTAGATAGCTTGCCTTGTGCAGAGTAGTGGTTGAAGTTCTCCTCGACTTTTTCCTCGTAGTATTCTCCTTCCTCCTCGTATCCTTGGTCGGTACTAGTGTATACAAATAAATACGAGGTACACAATCACCAAACAATACTTAACTACTTTTTATTTATCACACCATGGTTTTCACTAGATGATCTAGCATCATCACAAACATTACAATCATCAAAGCAATTGTCTTATTTATTTTATTTTGGAAAAGTAAGTTCTACCCATTGAAAACTACTTAAGATTTAATATTCTCCAACTAAAACCTGGGATCATGTTGACACATGTCATCACCACATATTTCAGTACATGGGAATATGATTTAAAGTGGTGTCACAATTTAATAAGGTTTAACCTTTTTATTTTAATTAAATAAAGTGACTAGAAATGCCTATGGGGCATTCTTTTATTACTTGTCCATTATTTCTGCAAGTAGACCTAGATATTTTTATATATTCAAAAAGGTCTAGTTAAATGTGATTTTTGAGAGTTGGAATCAACTCAAAAGCTTTTGTGGTTGAATTTTTAAAAATGTTTGAATGTAGAAAAGCTTCTGCCTTCTTATTTTTACTATAGGTGATCTATAATTCCAAATGACTTGAATCCAACGGGCTTGGATTAAGAATTCCTGTACCTTTCTAACAAAATTAGTTTCATGCATTTTGGTTTAGTGAATCGACCTGGGTTGATTTTTGAATCTAGGTACAGAACTGAGTTTGAAACTAAATGGAAAAACCTAAATTCAAACTACTGGGTCGAGCGGGAAGTTAACTGGGCCAGCCCACGGCACACAGTGCGCGAGCGGGTGAGTTTAAGTGGCTGTCCCCACTAGTCAGCGAGACAGGGGGGTGCGAAGCGATATAGGGCAATCTAAACAACACGATCAACTTCTAATCGAACGGCTGTGACTTATCGTCTTCGTCGAGCAACTCCGGCAAGACAGAACCCTAGCGCGGCTAGTGGGGGTCTACGGGGGCTCACCGGGGCTCAGGCGAGGGTCGGAGATAGGGCGAACGACGAAGTCGACGACGGCGAACCTCCTGGTACCAGTGGCTTCTCCTAGGGAGTCTCCAATCGCTGGCTCCTTTCTTCCTCCTCCGCGTCAGACTCCGGCCAAATTCTGGCGACCTGCTGCTCGCCTTGCTCCGGGAATGAGGTCCTCCATGCTTGTTTTGTATCTACTTTGCTTTACTTGTCCACACTTTGAGGTGCTTTTTACATGTTTTCTGGTACTAACCTATTAACAAGTTGCAACAGTGCCAGATGCCTGTTTTCTGTTGTTTTTGGTTTTAGAAAAGTTAGTTAAGAAATATTCTCGGAATTGTACGGGACAAAGGACAAAGTCAATTACTTTCCATGGGGAATAAGAAGTCCAGAGGAGAGCCGAAGGGTCCAGCTAGGGGGGCCAGACCCACCCCAGGCACAGGGGCAGGTGGGCCCGCGCCTAGCTAGGGTTTAGTGGCACTGGCCGCCTCCCGGTCTCGCCCCTTCGCCTATAAGAATCCCCCGATGCAGAAATCCTGAGTACCCGATCAGAAATCCACGAAACCGTCTGTATCCGCCACCACCATCGTCCCTAGATCGGGGGGATCTAAAGTTCTTCCTAGCACCCTGCCGAAGGGGAGATCATCCCGGAGGCCTTCTCTCCGGTATGATGCTTGAGTAGTTCCACCTTGGTCTATGGGTCCATGTAGTACCTAGATGGTTGTATATCCTCCTTTGTGCTTTCATGTATAGATCTTGTGAGCTCCGTTCATGATCAAGATCTAATCTATTTGTAATCATGCATGTTGTGTTTGCGGGGATCCGATGGATATTGAGATTATTATGTTGGTTTGATTAATGGTTTTTTCTTTATGATTCTATCATGTATGTGTTGTTTGTGATCTTGCATGATCTCCGTTGTTAGTAGTTATCTTGGCCAAGTAGTTGCTAGTGACTCCAAGAGGGGGTATTTATGCTCGATAGTGGGTTCATGCCTCTAGTTTCCAAGGGAAGTGACAATAATCTCTTCGGTTGTAGATGTGTTGTTGCTACTAGGGAGAAAACAACGGTCTCTTGTTCATGGAACATGTGGACTATTTACCTTACACACTTTGCTTAAAGCAATTGTCTGTTGCTTGCAACTTAATACTGGAGGAGGTTCGGATGATAACCTGAAGGTGGACTTCTAGTCATAGATGCAGTTGGATGGCGGTCTATGTATATTGTTGTATTGCCCAATCAGCCTCATAGGATCTTTCTGACTAGTAATTGCATTATTATGCCTTGCTCAGTTCCTTTCAATTGCCCCGATGTAATTTGTTTATACTTCATGCCATGTTGTTTATCTAAGGAGAGCACCTCTAGTGAACTAGGGACCCCGGTCCAATCTTTACCATTGATACATCTTCCATTGTTACCTGTTTACTTGCTGCAAACCACCATTATCTTCCACACCAAACGTTTAATCCTTTGTTACAGCAAACCGGTGAGCTTGACAACCTCACTGATTCGTTGGGGCAAAGTCTTGAGTTTGTGTTGTGCAGGTCTCCACGTTGCTTGCAACACCTGTCTGACGTTTCCTTCCTCCTACTGGTTCGATAACCTCGGTTTCTTACTGAGGGAACTTGCTGCTGTGCTGCTTCATACCTTGCTATTGGGGTTTCCAACGAAGCGTCCCACGACAAGTACTGGGCGCCATCAAGCTATTTTCTGGCGCCGTTGCCGGGGAACAAAGGGACATCAAACTTCTTCCTCCCTGTCAAGCACCAGCCAGCCAACATATTTTTTGGCGCCGTTGCCGGGGTGGCTAAGGACGTCTTCACTAGGGGAGTCCTTCACTTCCTCGCTCTTTACTTTGTTTTTAGTTTGCTTTGTTTCTTTTGCTTGGTTTTGTTTGCCTCTTTTCAAAAAACCCAAAAAAGTTAGTCTAGTTTGGTTTGCTTTCTTTATTCAAAAACACAAAAATAGTTCCTACTCTAGTTGGTGGTCTGTCAATGCCTTGCTTGGTCATGCTTTCCATCAATGGATGGATTCTTTGAAACTAGTGCTTATTGGCAAGGTGGGTTCACAGAAGAACAAAAGTATTATTGTAAGGAACACCGTTTATCACAAAAAGGGAAATACTTATGGGAACAAATTGATGAGTTGAATACTATTGCTAGAGATGTGTGCTCTACTTATAATGTTACTTATTGCTTTGATAAAGCTTGTTGCTGCAGGAGGTATAAACACCTACCCTTTCAATGTGAGTATAATGATAATGTTACCATATCCTCTTATGTTAAAGGAAATTATGACTTTTATGATGTGGAACAAATTGAAGAATTTATTGCTTTCAAGGGTGCATTTGAACTTGCTAGTTTGCTTGAAAATACTGATGATGCACCTTATGAATGTGAGGTTTATGAGATACTTAAATTTTGCTTTGACAATTACAAGGAAGAAAATGGCTATATTCTTGAGTATTTTAATAGGTGCTTTCCACAACTGGAAGAGACTAATGCCCTGCAGGAGCCTATGGAAGAAGAAATTGTTGAAACTGGAAGCTCATTAGATGAAAAAGAGGGGGAGAGTGATGAACAAAAGAAGGAAGTGAAGGGAATATGCCCTGAGAGGCAATAATAAAGTGTTTATTATGTGTATTCCAAGTATATGATAGATGTTTATTTTGCATGCTATAATTGTATTAAAACGGAAACGTTAATACATGTGTGTTTAATAAACAAACATAAAGTTCCTAGTTATGCCTCTCTCATAAACTAGCTCGTTGATTAACAAGATGATCAAGGTTTCCTGATCATGGACATTGGATGTTGTTAATAACGGGATCACAACATTAGTGTAATGATGTGATGAACATTCATCCGAAGTATAGCATTACGATCAAATTCATTGAGTTTATATTGCTATAACAACTTACGAAGTGATCCTAATCCTTAGACCATGAGATCATGTCAATCACTAACACCGGAAGAGTTTCTTGATAACATCAAACGTCACACCGTAACAGGGTGATTATAAAGATGGATTCAGAACTAATAAAGTGTTATGTTGAGGCTCATGGATCGAGAGTGGAATTTGTTCATCCCGATGACGGATAGATATACTCTGGGCCCTCTCGGTGATATCACATTGATTAGCTTGCAAGCAAGTGATTTGATCACTAGAATGTTATATCACGGGAACGAGAAAAGAGTGCATGTCGGTAACGAGATAAAACTAGGTATGGAGATACCGATGATCGAATCTCGGACATGTAATATATCGTGAAACAAAGGGATTAAGATACTAGCGTAAAAGGTTCCGACGATCACAAGAAAGTCATCGTTGAATGTGTGGGAGTCAGTATGGGTCTCCAGATCCCGCTTCTGATTATTGATCCGAGAGGGGTCTCGATCATGTCCGCATTATTCACGAACCGTAGGGTGACACACTTAAGAGACGTCGACATCCAACTGAAGCAAAAGTTTCATGCCGAAAGAATAAACAAGCGCAGGAATTTATTTCACTAGATACCGAAACAGGTTTTCGGGTGAAATTGCATAAAGTGGTTATGCATGTGAAATAGAATTCTAGCAAGGGGTTATTTGTGAATGTTTGTCATTAAAGTAATTGACAAAATTCTGAATAAAATAAAAGAGTTTTATTTAATGAGAGTTTGCATTAAATTTGGTGGAAATTTAATGGGAATTTGAGTGGACTTTTGAGTGGAGGGAATTTAAAGGGCATTTTGTGAGTGGAGTGTCCACCCACATGAATGAAGGAGGGGAGGGGGCAGCCCCCATGGCCGGCGGCCACCCCCTTGGGTGCCCCCTCCTCCTATAAAAGGACCCCCCTCCTCACTTGTCTCTAACACCTCCTCGTGAAGGATCTCTCTCCCCCTCTAGAATTTATCCCCCATGGTCTCGGACTAGCGAGATACATGTTCCCGGTGGCTATTCGGCAAGAAAGAGTTGTGCTTCCGCTGCATCACTGGAGCGAGGAGGCGGAGGTTGCTCGGTGCCTCGAATGTGTGTGCGAGCACGGATGCGCTGCTGATTTGCGGCGCTAGGACTTCCTCTCGATCTTGAGATCGGCAAGAGATCGTCTACATCAACCACGAGTTGAACTCGTTAAGCTTTGTCAGTCTTCAAGGGTATGTTCTCTACAGATATACATCCGCCCATTGTTTGTATCTAGTAGATAGATCTTGGTACATAGTTCCCATCGTAGGAAATTTTTTGTTTTCTATGCTGCAAACCCTACAGTGGTATCAGAGCCGGATCTATGCGTAGATACTTTACACGGGTAGTACACATATGAGTATGTGGGCGATGATGATCATGTTGTTGCTCCTTTGTTGTAATTTTGGATATTGGTGGCATAGTGGGATGAAGCGGCCCGGACAAACTTTACATGTCCTCGCACATGAGACCTGTTCCACGCTTGACATGCAACTAGTTTGCATAAGTGGCTAGCGGGTGTCTGTCTCTCCTACTATAGTCAATATCTATTTTGCAAGCGAGTTGTCAACAATTTGATTATCCTCGTTGTGGTTCATGTTCGTAGGTAAGAATGGTTCTATCTCAAAAGCCCTAAGCCACGTGAAACTTGCAATGGATAAATTAGAGGCGTCTAGTTTAGATTGTTGCTGGGCTAGTGTTATGATATGGTAGTGTTGTAAGTAGAAGTATGAGATGATACTCTTACAACACACATAGCGTGTAAACTCCATAGACCTTGGATTTACACATATAGGTATGATAGTGATCATACCACGATGCACATGATAGAGATCATATGCGGGAACCATATTATTTCACTAATAAACATATGATGTTTGATAGCATCTTATATTGCTTGTTTAGCGCTTTGTTAGCATAATAAGATGATCCCTCATTTAAATATCAAGATAAGAATGTGTTCTTCCTTTAGTATGCACCGATTATGTTTTCGTCGCTCCAAGACATCACGTGATGATCGGGTGTTCTTGGATCCACGACCATATTTCGGGTGTAAAACAGTTACACACGCGAATACTAAGGTTCTAACTTGGCGAGCCTAGCATGTACAGACATGGCCTAGGAAAACGGACCGAAAGGTTAAGCATGAGTCATATAGTTGATATGATGCCCATTTGATGCTCGCCTTTGAAGCTATACCGACTCACGTGATGATCGGACTTGGTGTAGTGGATTTGGTTCATGTAATCACCAAAAAGGCACGAGGGATATCGTTTTTGAGTGGGAGTTCATTCGTAATATGGATTAGTTGAACTCAATATATCATACACTTAGTCTAAACTTTACAAATTCTGTTGTAGATGGCACCACCTGCTTTTAATTTCAATGTGTTCATGGAGAAAGAGAAACTAGCAACGAACGGTAGCAACTTTACCGAATGGGCCATGAATTTGAGGATTCTCCTCTCTGCTGCACAAAAGCAATATGTGCTAGAAGCGCCGTTAGGCCCCCCACCTTTTGATGATGCCCCTGACGAGGAGAAGAATGTCTATCAGACTCGTCAGGAGGACCACAACTTAGTTCATTGCGGCATATTGTATGGGCTAGAGCCGGAACTTCGAAAGCGTTTTGAAAATGGCAATGCTTTTGATACAATGGGTGAGTTGAAAATGATTTTCGACACACATGCTTCTGTAGAGAGCTACAATGCTTCAGAAAGTTCTTTAGCTGCATGATGGAAGAGCACAACTCCGTTAGTGAGCATGTACTCAAGATGTCGGGTTACGCGCATAAGCTTGTGTCCTTGGGAATATCGATTCCCATTGACTTAGGCATCCATCGTGTTCTGCAGTCTCTTCCACCTAGCTATAAGAGCTCCGTGATGAACTATAATATGCAAGGCATGAAGAAGTCTCTCCCCGAGCTTCTGTCAATGCTTAAAACTGCAGAAGTGGAGAACAAAAAGGAACATCAAGTTTTGATGATCAATAGGAACACTGGTTTCAAGAAAGACAAGAAGGGAAAACGGAAGGGAAGTAAGGGCGGCAAGCCTGTTGCCATGCCTGAAAAGAAACCCCGAGTTGGACCTAAGTCTGATACCGAGTGCTACTATTGTAAGGGGACTGGCCACTGGAAGCGCAACTGCCCCAAGTTTTTGGCAGACAAGAAAGCCGACAAGGCAAACAAAGGTATATATGATATACATGTTATTGATGTGTACTTGACTAGTGCTTGCAGTAGCACCTGGGTATTTGATACTGATTCAGTTGCTAATATTTGTAACTCGAATCAGGGGCTGCAGAACAAGCGACCGCTAGCAAGGGGTGAGGTCAAGATGCGTGTCGGCAATGGATCAAGTGTTGATGTGATCGCCGTCGGAACGCTACCTCTCCACTTGCCGTCGGGATTAGTTATAAACTTGAATAATTGTTATCTGGTGCCTGCACTGAGCATGAACATTGTATCTAGATCGTGTTTGATGCGAAGTGGTTATTCATTTAAATCCGAGAACAATGGTTGTTCCATTTATATGAATGAAATATTTTATGGTCATGCACCAATGATGAATGGTTTATTTCTATTAGATCTCGATGATAATGTTACACATATTCATAATGTTGATGCTAAAAGGATTAAACTAAATGATGATATATCCGCATATATGTGGCACTGCCGTCTAGGTCATATTGGCGTTAAACGCATGAAGAAGCTCCATTCGGATGGACTTTTGGAATCACTTGATTTTGAATCATTTGATACATGTGAGCCATGCCTTATGGGCAAGATGACTAGAACGCCGTTTTCCGGTTCAATGGAACGGGCAACAGATTTATTGGAAATCATACATTCTGATGTATGTGGTCCAATGAGTGTGTCGGCGCGAGGTGGATATCGTTATTTTGTTACTTTCACGGATGATTTGAGTAGATACAGTTATATCTACTTGATGAAACACAAGTCTGAAACCTTTGAAAAGTTCAAGGAATTTCAGAATGAAGTGGAAAATCATCGTAATAGAAAGATCAAATTTCTACGGTCCGACCGTGGAGGTGAGTATCTAAGTTACGAGTTTAGCACTCACATGAAAGAGTGTGGAATTGTTTCACAACGCACACCTGCCGGAACACCACAGAGAAATGGTGTGTCGGAACGTCGTAATCGTACTTTATTAGATATGGTTCAATCTATGATGTCTCTGACGGACTTGCCGTTGTCATTTTGGGGTTATGCACTAGAAACTGCTGCATTCACTTTAAATCGGGCACCATCTAAATCCGTTGAAAAGACACCGTATGAATTGTGGTTTGGAAACAAACCTAAGCTGTCATTTCTTAAAGTTTGGGGATGCTATGTTTATGTGAAGAAACTTCAACCAGATAAACTCGAACCCAAAGCGGAAAAATGCGTCTTCATAGGATACCCTAAGGAAACTATTGTGTATTCCTTCTGTCACAGATCCGAGGGCAAGGTTTTTGTTGCCAAGAATGGATCCTTTCTAGAGAAGGAGTTTCTCGCGAAAGGTGTGAGTAGTCGGAAGGTAGAACTCGAAGAGGTTATTGAACCTTCTTATAGAGGGAGTGTCCCAACCTTTATTAACTTAAGGTGGTGTCCCCTGTGTTTACAATGCTAGTCCCTGAATCAATAGCTAGCATCCACAGTTTTAGATGTAATATCAAGAAACAAAGGTCATAATACAACTTTATAACCAGGAATAACATAATTTTATTACATCATTATATAGCTCATTTGGCTATTACATTACATTGCAGCGGAATAACTATAAGCATGGGGTCCTTCATCTTCAAGTGCCACAGGCAGATGTTGGTTGTAGACTTTGTAATCCTAATCAAACAATCTTCACTAAAAACAATCAACCTGCAACATTACAAGTTACAGCCACAAGGGTCAATACATTTGAATTGTATTGGCAAGTTTCACTACTAAGTTGAATATAAGTGGATCCTATCATTACATGCACATTTGGCTAAGTAGGGTTTAAGGCTCATTTGCATAAAGCAATAATTTATCCTATCTTTCAAAATGGTTTTCATCTTTGATCAAATCTTTTAAAAATCCCTTGGCAAAGCCCAAGTGTTAAAGTTGTTAACAAAATCTCCTTGCACACCTTGGTAACCCCAAGTGTTCAAGTTTTCAACAAAAATCTCTTGAGCTCCTTGGTAACCCCAAGTGCATCAAGTTTTATCAAATCTCCTGAGCTCCTTGGCAACCCCAAGTGCATCAAGTTTTATCGAACCCCTTGAGCTCCTTGGTACCCCCAAGTGCTTCAAGTTTTTGTTTTAGAAATTGGAATGTCGAGATCTCCCATAGCTTCAAACTTTAGTTGCTCAGTATTGTCCATAACCGGGGACACGGCTAAGTACTTAGATTTTATTATCTTCTGCAGAAGTTGCACAGTTTACCCACATGTCACAATCCCATCTTGATGCCACCAGTGGCCACTGGATTAGTGCTCACCAAGATGGAGTACTGGTAGATTGAGAATGTGACGAAGTCTTTCCAAAGGGTCCTCCCATACACCATTGCTAGCTTGTCTTCAGCACCCATGTAGGATTCCAGGTCCCCATGTCTAGTAAACTGAAGACAATGCATGGGTCTTCCCAATGTAGTTGACTAAGCCAGAGCCATAATAGCATGTGGTTGCACACGAAAGCCACAATTGGAGAAACATGTTCAATATCTAAGTTTCCTGGGTGGTTTCCTTTGGAGCACAACACAAAGAGATTGCCATAGACATGGTTCCTTTTGTTGCCACCTTCTCCAAAACTCAAAGTATCCTTGGCCACCCAGGTGGTTTATTGAGTCCTTGTTTTATTATATGAAAACACAAGTCCTTTTCTCAAATCCATAAAATCTCAACATGTAACTCTTTTCAAAATGTAGCATGGCTAAGCATGTAACAACTACATTGTTTTCACTAAGGAATGTATAGGGTATCCTATTAGGATTTAGCATAGCATAAGTATAGAAATTCTTTTCATGCATGTTTCAAAATCCACTAAGTATAATGAAACTAATAGGACTTTGCATGATAGTGTAACTTGCCTTTTGGTAGGGAATGTTGGTTCACTCCTTGATCTTGCTAGTCTCACACTTTTCTAACTTCACTACAAGTCAATCAAGCAGACACAAAATCAACTAGCATTCCAAACCAATAATCAATCAAACAATTTCACACACATAAAACAAGGGGATCTAAGTCATGCATGTAAACATGCAAGAGATGGTTCTATTTGTAAAGATGTCTCCCCTAGGCTTCTAAACTTTGCAAGGTCCAAAGTGGTCATTTACCAAAATGGCAAAGTCATTTGCAAAAGGTTTTTGTCTACAAACCATTTTATAATCCAACCATCATTTTATGTGGTAAAAAAACATTTTTATCAAAGCAACAACTTTAAGTGGTTCACCAAATAAATTGTTGTTTCTCAAAACTTGGTGTTTAGGGTTAGTAGGTTTGGTCCAAAACATTTTCCCAAAGTTTTTACTCCAAAAACATTTTCATAACAAAATCATTATTTTTATTTGGCTAGAAATGGGCTAAATTGATTAATCCATTCTAAACTTTACCAAATTCATTTTCAAAACCATGGGTTGGTTCCTAGGTTCATTAAGTTCACAACAAACTAATTTGCAAAGGTTTCAAACTCAAAAACATTTTTGAATCATTTTTCTAATATAAACAAGCTTACAAAAGTTTCTGCAAAAACAATCCATCTAACAGTTACTATTTACTAAACCAATGGCATGGTTGGCTAGGGCTTGTTCCACTGATTCCAATGATATCAAATTTTCAATATTTGGACGTGTGGATCAAAAGTTACAAAGGTTTGAAAATCCCATTCTAATCTAATTTCAAATCTGTTTTTAAACAGAACTGGTGACACGCGTCATGTTTTGATTGGACGGTACCGGTTCGGCCGGATCGGGCTCTGCGGTGTGTTGGATCTAAACAGATCGTGCGGCACAGGACGCGTACCCATTCGCTGTTAAGTGGATCTATCTAGTTCGTTCGATCCAGATCCTACGGCTATTATCGCATTGACCAAACTCTGGCGGCGCAGCGACGGTCGCTGGCGGCGGCGAGGTCAAATGGTGGCGGCGCTGGTGAAATAGGAAGCGAGGGAGGATAGGAAGGTGCTCACCGAGATCGCAGAAGGTTGGGGAAGCTCAACGTGGTCTTCTTGGGTCAAGGGGCGCTCTGTCGTGGGGGTAATCGCTCGCCGGAGTTGCTCCTGGCATCAGACGGCTCTGGTTGTGGTCGGAGACGGTGTTGTGGTTCACCCCGAGACAAAATGAAGACGCGGTTAGATGCGCAGGATCAAGGCAAAGCCGTGTGCGTGAACGAAGGTGAAGGAGCGGTCTGGACTTACTAGGGGACTTCGCCGGAGAAGAAAACAGGTGCGGCGCTGCTCAGAACTTGTCGAAGACGACGTTCTGGGGCGCCCGCGGTTGTATGGGTGGTACTGGGAGATGCGCCAAGGAGTGGTGAGTGTGTGTGCGTGGTTAATGAGACAAGGGGCAACGTTGAGTCGCCGGAATTGGCACTGGACCTCGTCGGAGCAGAGGGTGGTCTCTGGCAAAATTTGTGTAGCCTGGTGGCGTGTTGGTTATGGCGACAGAGGGGAAAGGAGGAGAAGACGCAGGCGTTTAATAGCGTGCAGTCACGGAGAGGTTAAGGCGCGGTATCAATGCGTATTCAACGTCGGCATAATTAGCAGCAACGGCAGGGCGTCGTCAGCGCGAGGAGGAAGAAGATGTGCTGGCTGCGTGGGTCCCTGCTGTCAGCGAGGAACGAGAGGGAGAAGAGGGCCACCAGTCATTGGTTCTGTGGGTCAGTTAATAGGTGCAAAACGATTCGCCGAGGGAGAGTGGAAGTGGGCTGCGAGTTGGGCCTTGCTGGGCTGCTGGTTGGGTTGAGTCCATATTCTATTTTTTTCTTTCCTGAAACCTTTTTCCTTTTCTATTTCCAATTTCTGTTTTGAAATTCAAACCACACTCAAGCATTCAAATCCAATCAAACAATCACCAAACTTTGCAACTATGAATTTGGTTCTGTTCAGCAACATAAACCAAAATTCCAAAACTTAAATAATAATTTTATTTTTGGGTCCATTATTAATTAAATAAATAGACCTTGTTTAATAAATCAAAATAGGATTTATTTAAATACTCCTTTTGAAACCTAATTATTTTCAAACCCAAATCAGTAGGTTTTATTTGAGAATTCAAAATACTTGGAAAACTTATTTTAAGTAAATAAATAAGTTTTGATGTTTTTGGAAATAGTAGAACCTTTATTAATAAAACTTGGATATTAAATCCTTATTATTTTATTTAAATAAACCTTTACTATTTTTTTATCAGAACAAAATGTTTTATTTCAAAAGCTTGGCCAGGGTTTAATTTGGCTCTATAAAATAATCTTTATTAATAAAACTTCTATTTCATTTGGAAACCAAATCCTTTTATTTAAAAGATCCAAAATAGTAATTCCAAAATATTTTATTTCCCTTTATTAAATGTTTTATCTTTTTAAATCTCTTTAGGATTTTTATTTGATCCAAATTGGTTTGAAGTTCCAATTGGATTCAAAAAGTTTCTTCTAGCCCTGAAAATCAAACAAAGTTTTATTTTATTCATTTATTTTTCACATTACAAGATTTGGAAAATCTTGGGATGTGACAGGCTACCACCCTTAAAATAAATCTCGTCCCGAGATTTGGGAAGGCTAGGGTTACAAGTAGGCTCAAAACAGCTAGGGTACTACCACCCTTAAAAATTTTCAAACAAAAATTACATATTGGCTTTCTTGGGATCTTGGGGAAAGCTTCTCTAGGCAAACGTTTGCATTGTGTCCTTTGTTTCCATACTTGACTCATGGGCCAAGGTTGAGTTTCTCCATAGGCTTGTTCAACTTGTTCTTCATCTTTTCTGGACAGTTGCTTGCATAATGTCCTGGGTTCTTGCAATTGAAACAGTTGATGTCCTTGAGTTCTTTACGTGGTTCTTGTGGACAAGTTGCTACATAGTGGCCTAGCTCTTTGCAGTTGTTGCACACTACTTGGCCAATCTCCTTATTCTTCTAGTTCTCTGGGCATTCACCGGAGTAGTGTCCCATTGCCTTACATTTATGACATTGCACATGGCTTTTGTCCTTCTTTTGTTTCTTGGGTTTCTTTGGTCCTTTGAATTGGTTGTCTTGTTTGGAGGTATAAGTGGTCCTTTTCCTTTGTCATCAACTTTCTTGGTAGACTTGGATCCTTCTTGTTTCCTTTGTTCCACAATGGAGTAGATGGGGCATTGGATAGGGACATGGTTGTTTCCTTCACATAGGTAGCAAGTAGCTTGAGAGGTGGGACATTGTCCAACAGGATGTTTCTCTTCACAGTTGGGGCATTGATCTCCATGCTCCTTGGAAGTATGATCCTTGTCTCCACAAATAATGCAAGCTGGGGCTCCATCTAGAATAACATTTCTGTCATCCTTGTTGTCATAAACTTTCTTGGAATAACTTTCTTCCATGTTGACCATTTGATTAGTCACTTTAAGCATCAGTTGGCCTTGAGTTTCCAAAAATCCTTGCAGGGATGGATCTTCTCCACTAGTGTTAGCTATGAATTGAGCTGTCACTTGGTTCAACTGGTGTTGGGTTGCTATGAGATCTTTCATGCTGTCCTCTTGGTTGGTGTTGGTGTCATCAACTTTGATGTTGGAGTCTCTTGGAGTAGTCATCTGTTTGGGTTGAATGAGGATTAGAATAGGCAAAATAGTTCTAAGGAATCAATTCTAATCACACACCTCACAAGTCACACAAGCAATGTGCAAGCATTCACAATCAACTTTCCACTCAAACAACAAAGTTCAAGCACATACTTAGGCAACAAAAATATTTTTTTTGTTACACCACATAAGTTGGTGTGTTTGACTTATCTATAATATGGTGGTCCATCTATGTGGTTCACTTGTGATCTTTCCATCCTTCTTTGGTTGATTCTTCTCTTCATGAGATCATGGTTTCTTTGGGAAAAACTCCTTGGTCTCTAAACTTCAAGTGATGTGGGCTCCTTCTAAAATTTGCATTCCCTCAGTCTCTAAATCTTGAGCAAGATTTCCTTGTTTCACTTGTAGTCCTTAGGGGTATCCAAGTTGGAAGTCCTTGGTGAATATGCTGAAGATGTTGAAGTCATTAGAGTTGAAGAAGTTGAAGTCATTAGAGTTGAAAGTGTTGAAGAAGTCCTTTGCACATGGTGAAGTCTTTGGCCATGGGGTAGGTTTTTTTCCATCAAGTTTGAAGTAGAAGAGATGTAGAATTGAAACCAAAATGGTTGAGGAAAGAGTTTACAAGTTTGTTTGTAAATAAGTTTTGGAACAAATACAACTCCTATTTTCTAAGGGTTTTTTGTCCAATCCTAGGTTTACAAATCCTACAGGCAACACAATGCTCTGATACCATCTGTAGAGGGAGTGTCCCAACCTTTATTAACTTAAGGTGGTGTCCCCTGTGTTTACAATGCTGGTCCCTGGATCAATAGCTAGCATCCACAGTTTTAGATGTAATATCAAGAAACAAAGGTCATAATACAACTTTATAACCAGGAATAACATAATTTTATTACATCTTTATATAGCTCATTTGGCTATTACATTACAGTGCAGCGGAATAACTATAAGCATGGGGTCCTTCATCTTCAAGTGCCACAGGCAGATGTTGGTTGTAGACTTTGTAATCCTAATCAAACAATCTTCACTAAAAACAATCAACCTGCAACATTACAAGTTACAGCCACAAGGGTCAATACATTTGAATTGTATTGGCAAGTTTCACTACTAAGTTGAATATAAGTGGATCCTATCATTACATGCACATTTGGCTAAGTAGGGTTTAAGGCTCATTTGCATAAAGCAATAATTTATCCTATCTTTCAAAATGGTTTTCATCTTTGATCAAATCTTTGAAAAATCCCTTGGCAAAGCCCAAGTGTTAAATTTGTTAACAAAATCTCCTTGCACACCTTGGTAACCCCAAGTGTTCAAGTTTTCAACAAAAATCTCTTGAGCTCCTTGGTAACCCCAAGTGCATCAAGTTTTATCAAATCTCCTGAGCTCCTTGGTAACCCCAAGTGCATCAAGTTTTATCAAACCCCTTGAGCTCCTTGGTACCCCCAAGTGCTTCAAGTTTTTGTTTTAGAAATTGGAATGTCGAGATCTCCCATAGCTTCAAACTTTAGTTGCTCAGTATTGTCCATAACCGGGGACACGGCTAAGTACTTAGATTTTATTATCTTCTGCAGAAGTTGCACACTTTACCCACATGTCACAATCCCATCTTGATGCCACCAGTGGCCACTGGATTAGTGCTCACCAAGATGGAGTACTGGCAGATTGAGAATGTGGCGAAGTCTTTCCAAAGGGTCCTCCCATACACCATTGCTAGCTTGTCTTCAGCACCCATGTAGGATTCCAGGTCCCCATGTCCAGTAAACTGAAGACAATGCATGGGTCTTCCCAATGTAGTTGACTAAGCCCTAGCTAGGGTACTACCACCCTTAAAAAATTTCAAACAAAAATTACATGGGATCTTGAACAAACACTGGAAGTTGTTCCGGAGTTGGCTCCACCTGTTGAAGAGGTAACTAATGATAATGATCATGAAACTCCAAAAGAGAGTACTACCGAACCTCGCAGGTCAAGCAGGACGCGTGCAACTCCCGAGCTGTATGGAAATCCTGTCATGAATTTCATGGTTGATGAAAATGATGACCCTGCGACGTATGAAGAAGCGATGATGAGTCCGGATTCCAACAAATGGTTAGAAGCCATGAAATCCGAGATGGAATCCATGTATGAAAATCAAGTTTGGAACTTGGTGGAATTACCTCACGACCGAAAGGCCATGGAGAATAAATGGATTTTCAAAAGGAAAACTGATGCTGATGGTAATGTGACCGTCTATAAAGCTCGACTTGTCGCAAAGGGGTTTCGACAAATTCAAGGAGTTAACTACGATGAGACATTCTCTCCCGTAGCGATGCTAAAATCAGTTAGGATTATGTTAGCAATTGCTGCATATTTCGATTATGAGATATGGCAGATGGATGTAAAAACCGCGTTTCTCAATGGTAATATTGAGGAAGAGTTGTATATGATACAACCAAAGGGTTTTGTCGATCCTAAGGATGCTAACAAGGTGTGCAAGCTTCAGCGATCCATCTATGGATTGAAGCAAGCATCACGAAGTTGGAATCTTCGCTTTGATGAGGTGATCAAAGAGTTTGGATTTGTCCAAACTTATGGAGAAGCTTGTATTTACAAGAAAGTGAGTGGGAGCAATGTGGCTTTTCTGATATTATATGTGGATGACATATTATTGATCGGAAATGATATAGATCTTTTAAATAGTGTTAAAAGTTATCTAAACAGCAAATTTTCAATG
Organism: Avena sativa; assembly: GCA_916181665.1. Lineage (NCBI taxonomy): Eukaryota > Viridiplantae > Streptophyta > Magnoliopsida > Poales > Poaceae > Avena > Avena sativa. The sequence goes on from OV702293.1 coordinate 430,439,994, forward strand.
AAGGACCTAGGTGAAGCGTCATACATATTAGGCATAAAGATCTATAGAGATAGATCTAGGCACCTAATAGGGCTATCGCAAAGTACATACCTTGATAAGATTTTAAAGAAGTTTAAAATGGACGGAAGTAAGAAGGGGTTCTTACCTATGTTGCAAGGCAAGACATTGAGTAAGACTCAAAGTCCGGCTTCGGCGGAAGAAAGAGAGATAATGGACAAAGTCCCCTATGCTTCAGCCATAGGCTCTATAATGTACGCCATGCTATGTACAAGACCGGATGTGGCACATGCTATTAGTTTGACTAGTAGGTACCAATCGGATCCAGGTTCGGAACACTGGATAGCGGTCAAGAATATCCTTAAGTACTTACGAAGAACTAAGGATATGTTTCTTGTATACGGAGGTGAAGAAGAGCTCGTCGCTAAGTGTTATGTTGACGCTAGCTTTGACACCGATCCGGATGACTCTAAGTCTTAATCCGGATACGTATTTCTCATGAATGGCGGAGCGGTTAGTTGGAGGAGCTCCAAACAACCTGTGGTAGCGGGATCAACAACGGAGGCCGAATATGTTGCTGCTTCAGAAGCGGCTCAGGAAGCAGTTTGGATGAAGGAGTTCATATCCGAACTAGGAGTGGTGGCAAACGCGTTGGACCCAATGGTGATCTATTGTGACAACAATTGTGCCATTGCCAATGCCAAAGAGCCAAGGTCTCACAAGCATTCCAAGCATATTAAGCGCCGGTTTCACTCCATCCGCGAGCATGTCAAGGATGGAGATATAAAGATTTGTAAAGTACATATGGATCTCAATGTAGCAGATCCGTTGACTAAAACTCTCCCTAGAGCAAAACATGATCAACACCAGAACTCAATGGGTGTTAGATTTATCACTATGTAACTAGATTATTGTCTCTAGTGCAAGTGGGAGACTGAAGGGAATATGCCCTGAGAGGCAATAATAAAGTGTTTATTATGTGTATTCCAAGTATATGATAGATGTTTATTTTGCATGCTATAATTGTATTAATACGGAGACATTAATACATGTGTGTTTAATAAACAAACAGAAAGTTCCTAGTTATGCCTCTCTCATAAACTAGCTCGTTGATTAACAAGATGATCAAGGTTTCCTGATCATGGACATTGGATGTTGTTAATAACGGGATCACAACATTAGTGTAATGATGTGATGAACATTCATCCGAAGTATAGCATTACGATCAAAGTCATTGAGTTTATATTGCTATAACAACTTACGAAGTGATCCTAATCCTTAGACCATGAGATCATGTCAATCACTAACACCGGAAGAGTTTCTTGATAACATCAAACGTCACACCGTAACAGGGTGATTATAAAGATGGATTCAGAACTAATAAAGTGTTATGTTGAGGCTCATGGATCGAGAGTGGAATTTGTTCATCCCGATGACGGATAGATATACTCTGGGCCCTCTCGGTGATATCACATTGATTAGCTTGCAAGCAAGTGATTTGATCACTAGAATGTTATATCACGGGAACGAGAAAAGAGTGCATGTCGGTAACAAGATCAAACTAGGTATGGAGATACCGATGATCGAATCTCGGACATGTAATATATCGTGAAACAAAGGGATTAAGATACTAGCGTAAAAGGTTCCGACGATCACAAGAAAGTCATCGTTGAATGTGTGGGAGTCAGTATGGGTCTCCAGATCCCGCTTCTGATTATTGATCCGAGAGGGGTCTCGATCATGTCCGCATTATTCACGAACCGTAGGGTGACACACTTAATAGACACCGACATCCATCTGGAGCAAAAGTTTCATGCCGAAAGAATAAACAAGCGCAAGAATTTATTTCACTAGATACCGAAACAGGTTTTCGGGTGAAATTGCATAAAGTGGTTATGCATGTGAAATGGAATTCTAGCATGGGGTTATTTGTGAATGTTTGTCATTAAAGTAATTGACAAAATTCTGAATAAAATAAAAGAGTTTTATTTAATTAGAGTTTGCATTAAATTTGGTGGAAATTTAATGGGAAATTGAGTGGACTTTTGAGTGGAGGGAATTTAAAGGGCATTTTGTGAGTGGAGTGTCCACCCACATGAATGAAGGAGGGGAGGGGGCAGCCCTCATGGCCGGCGGCCACCCCCTTGGGTGCCCCCCCTCCTCCTATAAAAGGAGCCCCCCTCCTCACTTGTCTCTAACACCTCCTCGTGAAGGATCTCTCTCCCCCTCTAGAATTTATCCCCCATGGTCTCGGACTAGCGAGATACATGTTCCTGGTGGCTATTCGGCAAGAAAGAGTTGTGCTTCCGCTGCATCGCTGGAGCGAGGAGGCGGAGGTTGCTCGGTGCCTCGAACGTGTGTGCGAGCACGGATGCGCTGCTGATTTGCGGCGCTAGGACTTCCTCTCGATCTTGAGATCGGCAAGAGATCGTCTACATCAACCATGAGTTGAACTCGTTAAGATTTGTCGGTCTTCAAGGGTATGTTCTCTACGGATATACATCCGCCCGTTGTTTGTATCTAGTAGATAGATCTTGGTACATAGTTCCCATCATAGGAAATTTTTTGTTTTCTATGCTGCGAACCCTACAGGAAGAATGGATCTACCCATGCCTACCTTCTAATGAGAGTATCTCTTTATCCCTTACATTATTTGATTATACCCCATGCTTACCAAATGAGGATGAATGTTATAATCCTGTGGATCCTTTTGAAATATCTACTTTGGATAAAACCTGTGGAGGTTTTAATCCCACTATTTTTGAGCTTGATAGAAATTATGTGTTTGTAGATCATGAAAAGCATGCTTTATGTGATATCTATATTGTTGAGTTTATTCATGATGCTAATGAAAATTATTATGAGAGAGGAAAGTATGGTTGTACAAGTTTTCATGGTACTGAAACACCTCTCTATGTGGTGAAAACTTTGAAGTTGCTCTTGTTTCATCTTCCTATGCTTGTCACTTTGTTCTTTGTGAATTTATTTTCATACAAGATTCCTATGCATAGGAAGTGGTTTAGACTTAAATGTGTTTTGAATTTGCTTCTTGATGCTCTCTTTGACTTCAAATCATAATTCTTATGTGAGCATCTTCTCAAGCTATCAAGCCTAACTTAAAGGCGTTAAAGAAAAGTACTTGTTGGGAGAGAACCCAAGAGTTTACTTGAGTCTTGGAAGTTATTACTTCTGTAATGACCTCTCTTTATCCTTTTTTGTTTGCTTTTTGTGCCAAGAATGACCTCTAATGAGAGGGAAGTAAGATTTGGGGAGTTGTTGTCCCGAAACAGATTTCTATCCTCCACCAAACAAATTCGTGAGGAGTCTATGTAACCTGCATTGAGCTTAAAATTTACGAATAAATCCCCCAGTATGTTGGCTAACTTTTGTTAGTTCAACACTTTTTGATTTGAGCAACAGAAGATGTTCGAAAAAATTTGTTTCTACCTGCTGGTCTGTTTTGATAGATTTCTGTCATTATTTGCATTTGCTTCTTATTGATTCCTTTTTGAGCTCTCTTCAGGTAAATTGAGTTTCTTTGAAGGAGTTACTACAGTAGCTTGTGTTTTTAGTGAAAAGCCTTGTTGTTCCAAAGCTTTGCCAGTGGTCTAATATCTTTTGAATAAGCTAATGTTGCTAATGAAGATTGTGTGAAGTTTTGTATGAAGGAAAAATTTCACGTGTAGAGAGAGAATGATGCAATTGTTGGAGATATGCCCAAGAGGAAATAATAAAGTGGTTACTATCATATCTTCATACTTATGATAAATGTTTACATACCATGCTATAATTGTATTAACCGGAAAGATTAATACTTGTGTGATTTGTAAACATAAAAGAGTCCCTAGTAAAGCCTCTTGTTAAACTAGCTTGTTGGTTAATATATGATCATGGTTTCCTGATCATGAACATAGAGATGTTATTAACAACAGGGTCATATCATTAGGAGAATCATGTGATGGACATACTCCTATAGTTAAGCGTAGCATAAAGATCAAGTAATTTAATATAGTTCATTTGCTATAAGCTTTCTGATACATAGTAACCTAATTCCTTCGACCATGAGATCATGTTAATCACCATCACCGAAAGGATGCTTTGATGACATCAAACACCACACCGTAACTGGGTGGCTATAAAGGTGGCATTGAGTGTTCGGGAAGTATGGGTTGAGGCACATGGATCAAGAGTGGGATTTGTCCATCCATATGACGGATAGATATACTCTGGGCCCTCTCGGTGGAATGTCATCCAATTAGCTTGCAAGCATGTGACTGGCTCACAAGGGATCACATATCACGGGAACGATAAAAGAGTACTTATCGGTAACGAGGTTGAACTAGGTATGTAGAGATACCGACGATCAAAACCTCGGATAAGTAAACTATCGTGAGACAAAGGGAAATGGTATTGTATGTAAGTGGTTCATTCGATCGCAAAAGTAATCATAGAAATATGTGGGAACCATATGAATTTCCTGATTCCTCTATTGGTTATTGATCGGAGAAGTGTCTCGGTCATGTCCGCATAATTCACGAACCGTAGGGAGACACACTTAAGGATTCGATGTTGTTGAGTAGTTATGGAATGATGAGTAAGAGACCGAATGTTGTTCGGAGTCCCGGATGTGATCCAGGATATCACGAGGAGATCTGGAATGGTCCGTAGAATAAGATTCATATAAGGAAAGTCCTGTTTCAGAGTTCGGGAATGATTCCGGTGTTTTCCCCAGGAATGTGCTAGAATGGTCTGGAAGGTCCGGCACTCCGGAGGGGAATGGTACATGGATGTGTCATGACGATGTGGAATGGTTGCATCATGTACTAGGTCACTTGGCTGGGCAAAATAAAGAGAAGAAATCAAATCAAAGTTTGAAAGTCAAACGCCAATTTGAAAAAGTCAAATATCAAGTTTGCTTGGTGGAGGGAGAGTAGGAAACCTACTTGGGGAGGAAGTCCCACTCCCTACCAGCCTCCGGACATGAGGAGGAGTTGGAGGAGGACTCCCTCCTCCCCAAACCGCCTCTCCCCTCCTATATAAGGAGGGGTAGGGCGCTCCCTCTCCCTACACCCAAAACCCTAGCCTAAGGCGCCACCACCACCACCAAGTGTTGCTGCCGCCACCACCTAGGGATCTCCTCCCAAGTCGCCGAGTTGGGGTATCCCAAACCCTAGCCGCCGGCCACACCTCTCCCCTTGGTGCCCTCTAAACCCTAGATCACCAAGGCATCTCTCATACTCCACCATATTCGCTCATGCTTAAGGCGAAGCCCTGCGAGATCTTCCCTCTACTTCCGACACCACGCCATCGTGCTGCCAGAATCGCGAGGAGAGTGCTACACCTTCCGCTGCCTGCTGGAACAAGGGATAGGAAGATCTTCATCGAGTACCGAACGTGTGACCGACTGCGGAAGCGCTGCCGGAACGCAGCGCCGGAAGGATCGTCTACGCGATCTTGAGATCGGCAAGTGTACGACTACATCACCCACGAGAATCTTCTCTCGTTAACCGCTTTGGAATCTTCGAGGGTGAGTTCCTCTATCGACTTGTTGCTACAATCTAGTAGATAGATCTTGGCTTGTTTGTGTGCATGCGGTAGAAAATTTTGTTTTTCCATGCTACGAACCCCTTCAGTGGTATCAGAGCCGTGTCTATATGTAGATTTGTTGCACGAGTAGAACACAATGGTCATTGTGGACCGTGGTGCTTTTATTATCAATTGCTTCTTGTGTACTTTGCATCTTGCGGTATGGTGGGATGAAGCGGTCCGGGCTAACCTTACATTACATCGTTCATGAGACTTGCTCCACGCTCAACATGCAACTTGTATTGCATAAGTGGCTTTGCGGGTGTCTGTCTCTCCCATCATAGTAAAGATTCAATTTACAATGGGCACTTGATAGTTCAAGCATCAACGTTGTGGTTCTTGTTCGTAAGTTAGAACGACACTTATTGAAAGCCCCAAACCACGTAAAATATGCAAAGAAAAATTAGAGGCGTCTAACTTTGTTTTGCAGGGGTGTGCTGTGATGTGATATGGCCATGATTGTCATTATATATGATGTATGCAATGTTCCTTATTGTAAGTTGGCAACCGGCAGGAGCCATATGGTTTTCTTTTAAATTCCGTTAAGACCCGCATGTCTATTATTCAAAGTAGTTGTAATAGTTGATGCTGGTGGATAACAACCATGAAGCGGCGCCATTGACCTTGACGCCAAACCGGTGATGATGGAGATCATGTTCGTGCTTGAAGATGGAGATCGGAAGCACAAGGAGAAAGGCCATATCATATCACATATTATGAATTGCATGTGATGTTAATCCTTTTATGCATCTTGTATTGCTTAGTTCACAACGGTAGCATTATAAGATGATCCATCAAGCACACAATTTCAAGTTTTAAAGTGTTCATCCTTAGTAAGCATCGTTGCTAAAGCTCGTTGTTTCGAAGCATCACGTGATGATCGGGTGTGTTAGATTCTGCGAGTGTATACAACGTGAGCAAGCCAGATTTGCTCATGTGGAAGCTAAGGTTTGATCTTGACGAGCCTAGCATGTACAGACATGGTCTCGGAACATAGATCACTGAAAGGTAAAGCATGAGTCATATAGTAGATATGATGAACATGTTGATTGTTCGCCATTGAAGCTACATCAACTCTCGTGATGATCGGTTTTGATGTGGTGGATTTGGTTCGTGTGATCACTAAAACAATGTGAGGGATATTGTTTTGAGTGGGAGTTCAACAGCAATATGATTAAAAGTTGAACAATATTTATCATAAATTAAATCAAAGTGAATTTGCATAGTTGTTGTAGTCATTGGCATCTGTTTACCACCTTGCGCTTAGTTTAAATTGAGATGATAGAACTATAGAATTCTGGTTAGTTACTTTACGAACTGGTATCGTATTGTTTTGAAGTGTTAATCTAAAGTTTAAAAGTCCCATTGCAAACTTTCAGTAAGTTTCGATTACTCCGTGAAGTTTAATAGTCGGTATTAAATCAAGAGTAACAATTCCAGTGTTAGTATATAAGTATCATGTTTATCTCCATGATTCTTGATATTCGAAAGATAGTTTCAATATCAAGGTAATCTAGGAGTTGAAAGAGTTGTTTTAGAAACCATCATGTATGGAAGATATTGCGATATCTGAAATGATGTTTTGGTTACAACATGATAGAGTATAATATGACAAAGTTAATGTTCTCATATTTGATGAGAATTTACAAAAGGTTGGAGACACTGGTTGTCCTAATCCTCCAAAAGGTTTTGGAGAGCAACATTATACTCGCGATTCACTGTTATAAGCTAAAAGTAGCTTGATCATGGATAATTCCATGATAAGGGTGAATATCTGATGTAGGTAAAATGTTTACTACACTAAGAGATTACTAAAGAAAGGAATTTGAAAGAACACCAAACATTTGATGATGGTGATCTACTTCAAAGTGCAAGTCCAAAGACATTGGTATTTAACTATACATGCTTTGGACTATGTGTCATGTATATGGCTCCACTATTGATGTTGATAGATTCTTTCAAACAGAAAAAGAAATACTGAAAGAGAATCTCATAAATATATGGCAGAAAAGAAAAGACTAGAATTGTTCAGCTTAGGTATATAGAGGATATACGCGTTATGGTTGTATTCTTTGCTTGTTAAATAATGTGGTTCTTAAGTATTGGATACTGAATTTGTTGGTATGAATCATCATACGAAACAACAGAATTCATGAACTACAATGGCCTAAGTAACTAGCAAAAGAATATTTTTTGATGTTCATCGAGAACAAATAAAGGGTTATTGTGTTGCTCGTTAAACATCAAAGCTTGCCTTCAAGATTTGTTTTATCAGGTATTATGAGAACAAAAGGGTTGTTCAAATAATTGCCGTAATCCATAAAAGATGGATGATTCACAAATCTCGTTGGAGAAATCACATCCATAAAACTAGTGCTAAAAATGTCGAAAGACAAATTGATTGAAAGATCACTTAGGAAGTGACATCGACGTTTAAATTATATTGGAAAGAAAACATGAAGAAACTCGATGTGGATGGAATTTTGGAGTCTTTTTGATTTTGATCAAATGACGCTTGTGAAACTTTACTAGAGATAATTAAAACTTCGTTCATAGGCCAAAAGGGAACGAATGACTGGCTTATTGGAACTTGTACATATTGTTGTATGAAGTCCATTATGTGTAGTCAAGAGCGATGGATTTCAACTTCATATGCTTTCTCCGAAAATTTGAGTGAATATATGAATATTTACTTAATAAGGATGAAGTATGAAACATTTGAAAAGTTCAAAGACTTTCAAGATGAAGTGCAAAATCATTGTAACAAGAATATAAATAGTTTATGATAAGATCATAAAGGAAAATATTTGAGTTACAAGTTTAGCATAATACCTAATATTTAAGGAATCGTTTCGTGGATTTGCATTTCCCGAAACACCATAAGAGTATGGAGCGTTCGAGATATGTAATTAAACCTTGTTTGACATGGTAAGATCAAAGGTGTAATTCATAAAACTGCCATTATATTTTAAAGATTAAAAGCTTTAGAGACTACCGTTTTTCCACTGAAAAGAGCTCCATCACAATCCATTGAATTGACACCATATAAAGTTATGGTTTGGGATAAAAACCCAAGTTGTCCTTTCTTAAAAATTGGTATGCTATGCATAAGAAAGATGTTTGCAACCAAAATCGGATGAACATATCTTTGTATGTTATTTTGAATAATAGTTAAGTAATCCTCCATAACACCGAAGGCAAAAGTGTTTGTCGCTTAGAACGTCAAGTTTCTTTGAGAAGGAATTTTCCGTGAAAAGTTAAGTGGGAGGACAATCGAACTTTGATGAGGTTAAAAGAACCTTAGCTATATGTGCAAAGTTGCGCAGCGCCAAAAAGTGTTCCGGAGGCAGCAACAATGCTCATGGCTCACGTGCCTCAAAGATTGCGGTCATAGAGATCTAAGTTCCTATTGAACCGAGTAGGTCGGGTAAACAATCAAATACCAAGATTTGAGAGTTAAATCATTATTTGACAATAATGATCAGACTACATGCAAAGAAGCGATGATGGGCCCTGACTCCATCAAATGGCTTGAAGCCATAAAATCCGTGATAGTTCCATATACGAGAGATCAAGCTTTGAACTTGAAAGACCCTCTAAAAAGGTGCAAGACCTTATAGTCGTATTTGGATCTATAAAGAAATAGACATGGATGTTTCACATCTATGAAATTATCAATATGTCAGAAAAGAGTTCACGACAATGTTCAAAGAGTTGAATATGACAAGATCTGATCTTTCATTAAGCGATATTTAGTCTAGACGGATTAATGTAGCAATCACTACATATAATTTTGTTATGTGGTAGTTGAATAAACAAAACAAGTTCTTATAATAGAATGGTTACCTAGGACGTGTGCATGACACGGTCCAAAGGGTTTTGTTAATTCAAAGGATGCTAAAAGCATATGCAAACTTCAATGGTTGAAGTAAGCACCGCGGAGTTGGAATCTTCACTATGATGAAACTGTTAAAAGAGTTTTAATTTCATCGGAGACGATGAAGATGCTTGCATTTGCAAGAAATTAAGTGGGAGCGCCAAGACATGTTTCTAATACATTATGTAGAAGACATATTGTTGATTGGAAATGATGTATCTTTTTATTGACACAATATAAGAATTTCATCTCGATGAAAGGCTTAGGCAGAACCCGAATATTTGGCATCAATGTCTATAAGGATAAATTGTGACGCCAATATGGTTGTGCCAGAAGTACATAGATGAGATATTGAATGAGTTCAACATAGAAACTACAAGAAAGGTTCGTGTTGCACAGGAAGGATTAAATAAAGATTTAAGTATTTTTTTATACTTAATAAATACAATCACAAAGAGTATTTTATCAATCATGCTGTGATGTGTACAAATCTAGATATGTCCTATGCTCTAAATGTTATGAGCGTATACCAGAATGATTCATAAGATGATTATTGGACGATAGTAAAGATATTCTTATGATCTTTTAGAAGAACTAAGAATATATTATTTTGTAGAAGTGACAAATAGATGGTTAGTTCATTGTAAAAGTATTACATTGATACTAGTTTTGTCACAAGTACAAATTAAGTTTATCTCAATCTAAACTAAGGGTGGCACAATATGATTGCAACAAAAGGCTAAGCATATGACTGTTGTTATAGCAGCAAAAGAGGGTATTTGTGTCAAGTAGTTTGTTATCAAACTAGGTGTAGTTCACAGCGGGATAGTACTATGAAGATATATTGTATGACAATATTATCGACATGTTTTAACCCCAAGGAACTAAAGGTCTCACCAAAAGACCAAATTTGTACAAAGCCATCTCATTAGAGAATGAGTTATGCATAGAGACGCAAAGACATGCAATTACACACGGACCTGGAAGTGTCAGATCTGGAGATCAGTTGACCACTAGCAATCGTGTACATACGACACCAGAAAGCCATAGGTGTTGAATACACAAAGGTTTGAAACTAGATTATTGACTCTAGTGCAAGTGGGAGACTGTTGGAGATATGCCCAAGAGGCAATAATAAAGTGGTTATTATCATATCTTCATACTTATGATAAATGTTTACATACCATGTTATAATTGTATTAACCGGAAACATTAATACTTGTGTGATTTGTAAACATAAAAGAGTCCCTAGTAAAGCCTCTTGTTAAACTAGCTTGTTGGTTAATATATGATCATGGTTTCCTGATCATGAACATAGAGATGTTATTAACAACAGGGTCATATCATTAGGAGAATGATGTGATGGACATACTCCTATAGTTAAGCGTAGCGTAAAGATCAAGTCATTTAATATAGTTCATTTGCTATAAGCTTTCTGATACATAGTAACCTAATTCCTTCGACCATGAGATCATGTTAATCACCATCATCGTAAGGATGCTTTGATGACATCAAACACCACACCGTAACTGGGTGGCTATAAAGGTGGCATTGAGTGTTTGGAAAGTATGGGTTGAGGCACATGGATCAAGAGTGGGATTTGTCCATCCATATGACGGATAGATATACTCTGGGCCCTCTCGGTGGAATGTCATCCAATTAGCTTGCAAGCATGTGACTGGCTCACAAGGGATCACATATCACAGGAACGAGAAAAGAGTACTTATCGGTAACGAGGTTGAACTAGGTATGTAGAGATACCGACGATCAAAACCTCGGATAAGTAAACTATCGTGAGACAAAGGGAAATTGGTATCGTATGTAAGTAGTTCATTCGATCGCAAAGTAATCGTAGAAATATGTGGGAACCATATGAATTTCCAGATTCCTCTATTGGTTATTGATCGGAGAAGTGTCTCGGTCATGTCCGCATAATTCACGAACCGTAGGGAGACACACTTAAGGATTCGATGTTGTTGAGTAGTTATGGAATGATGAGTAAGAGACTGAATGTTGTTCGGAGTCTCGGATGGGATCCGGGATATCCCGAGGAGATCCAGAATGGTCCGGAGAATAAGATTCATATAAGGAAAGTCCTGTTTCGGAGTTCGGGAATGATTCCGGTGTTTTCACCAGGAATGTTCTAGAATGGTCTGGAAGGTCCGGCACTCCGGAGGGGAAGGGTACATGGATGTGTCATGATAATGTGGAATGGTTGCATCATGTACTAGGTCACTTGGCTGGGCAAAATAAAGAGAAGAAATCAAATCGAAGTTTGAAAGTCAAACGCCAATTTGAAAAAGTCAAATCTCAAGTTTGCTTGGTGGAGGGAGAGTAGGAAACCTACTTGGGGAGGAAGTCCCACTCCCTCCCACCCGCCGGCCATGAGGAGGAGTTGGAGGAGGACTCCCTCCTCCCCAAACCGCCTCTCCCCTCTTATATAAGGAGGGGTAGGGCGCCCCCTCTCCCTACACCCAAAACCCTAGCCTAAGGCGCCACCACCACCACCAAGTGCTGCTGCCGCCACCACCTAGGGATCTCCTCCCAAGTCACCGAGTTGGGGTATCCCAAACCCTAGCCGCCGGCCACACCTCTCCCCTTGGTGCCCTCTAAACCCTAGATCACCAAGGCCTCTCTCATACTCCACCATACTCGCTCCGGCTTAAGGCGAAGCCCTGCGAGATCTTCCCTCTACTTCTGACACCACGCCGTCGTGTTGCCGGAATCGTGAGGATGGTGCTACAATCTCCGCTGCCTGCTGGAACAAGGGAGAGGAAGTTTCTCATCGAGTACCGAACGTGTGACTGACTGCGGAAGCGCTGCCGGAACGCAGCGCCGGAAGGATCGTCTACGCGATCTTGAGATCGGCAAGTGTACGACTACATCACCCACGAGAATCTGCTCTTGTTAACCGCTTTGGAATCTTCAAGGGTGAGTTCCTCTATCGACTCGTTGCTACAATCTAGTAGATAGATCTTGGCTTGTTTGTGTGCATGTGGTAGAAAATTTTGTTTTTCCATGCTACGAACCCCTTCAGCAATGAGATAAAGAATGGACAAAAGATCAAGCTTGGGGATGCCACCATGGTGTCACCCTAAGAAATATCCAATAGGTACAAGCGTTAAAGCTTGGGGATGCCCAAGGCATCCCCTTCTTCATCAATAAAAAGCTCAGGTATGTCTAGACACTTTGTTTTTATTGTTTCATGCACAATTGTGTTGTTCTTGGAGCGTCTTAGTTTTCATTTGCTTTGCTTAGTTTGTTTAGTTTTCTTGAGTAGTTTGGACCCCCGCTCTCATTGTGTTGTTTTGCAAATAAGTTTGCTTGGTGTTTGGAAAGGAGTAGTAAGTTCTTTCTTGAAGTGCAAGAGGAGCTTGCATTGACTGTGACTTAGACTTTAGCATGACATGCTAGGTTTTGTTTTAGCATTATGCTTAGTGATTATTGTTGTAGCATGTCTTGTTCCAAACAATTGGGATTGATTAGTGTGCCTTGAAGAAATTATGCGTTGTTTTAGCATGCAAAAGCATAGTATTGTGGTATTCTCCTTTGATGTTTTACTTGGGTTGACTTGGCACATGATCACACCATGTTATGACTATGACAAGTCACCATTAGCCTCTATGATCATTTAGTCCTTGACTTGTAGTACCACTCTTTGCTTTGATTAGTTTGCTTTGTTGCATTGCATAATTATGGCCATTATTGCTCTCTTAGTTGGTTGCTCCCAGTCTTTTGCTAGCCTCCACTTGTATGAGTAAGTTCTACTCATGCTTCCAACTCCCAAGAAACCAAGTTATTCCAAAGTGTCCACTATAAACTCCTATGCATGGTGTGTTACACCATTCCAAAGTATATTCTTGTTTTCAACTATCTTCCAATTAAAAACTATTTTGTTATGTGAAAACTTGGTGATTAAAGCCCTCACGAACTTGATGGCACACTTTATTCTTTTCCCCTAATAAAATTGAACCATTGTGACAACTTTGTTGTATATGCTTGCACTTATAAGTTGGAATTAGCAGAACCGTGTTGTCACGAGGAACATTTTCAACATTACACGTGTACCTTGTTGTACTCAGTTGATATCATGTTCTTTTGTCTATGGATGTCACCGATCTGAAATAAAGAGGGGACTTGTAAGTCCATAGAGTTTGTATCTTGTGTTAGATAAACGCCTGGGCCGCTACCCTAAGCCATGCCTAATCATGGTGGAAACTTGCAACATCACCATAATGAGATATCTATGAAGCATCCTCAATAAAAAGCTATGCATATGGTAAATAAAAAGATTGTTGAGATGCTCATTGTGTGCTTGCCTTGTCATTTTGGTTATGGGAAAGCTCATGTACCATGTGCAAGGTGTACCCTGTTGGCGGTTCTCAATGATATGCAAATACTTATAGTGACAAGAACTTACCTGGACCCAAAGTTGAGTATGCATGAGGTGTGGCCCTCGTATTCAAGGGGCATGAGATTGCCAACTTATACTTCGTCAAGCATATACTCCAGCTTTGCCACTTTAACCTTAGCAACTTCAAGATGCTTATGATAGGGGCAATGAGGGCTGAAAGGTAACAAGTACCATAATTTTTGGAAGATCTTTTTGAAACTTGTAATCACTGCTTCCTTTACAAAAAAGGGGTCTTTCTTCCACCACTATTGAGTCTCCACCTTCTACCTTTAGGCACCATTAAGATAGCATAGTTGTCATTCTGTGTGCAATGTTCCAAAGCTTATTAATTGATGCATATTGTGTTATTACTTGCTCTTGTGCTACTTGTTTCTAGTCACCCTTATGAACTTTGCAGGTGTCCCATGCATTATATTGCTACTCTATGAGGGACAAGCTGATTGCCACTATGCTATGTTTTCTGCATGTGAAACAAACAAACGTTTTTTAATGCTTGTTATTCGTGATCTTTGTTTGTAGCTTGCCATGTTGCATGCATAGTTAGTATGTCCTATTGTTAGAACTCCATCTTTCATGCACATGTTTAGAGTTCTTTGATCTTAGCTTTCAATGCTTGCAAATGGTTGGATCTTTATTGTGAGGGTGCATGTCACCTCAAAAATTATTCTTTTATCACTTACCTACTCGAGGACGAGCAGGAGTTAATCTTGGGGATGTTGATATGTTGGAAATGTATCTATAATTTTTGATGCTCCATGCTTGTTTTGTATCTACTTTGCTTTACTTGTCCACACTTTGAGGTGATTTTTACATGTTTTCTGGTACTAACCTATTAACAAGTTGCAACAATGCCAGATGCATGTTTTCTACTACTTTTGGTTTCAGAAAAGTTAGTAAAGAAATATTCTCCGAATTGGACGGGACAAAGGACAAAGTCAATTACTATCCGTGGGGAACAAGAAGTCCAGAGGAGAGCCGGAGGGGCCAGCCAGGGGGGACAGACCCACCCCAGGCACGAGGGCAGGTGGGCCCGCGCCTGGCTAGGGTTTGGTGGCCCTGGCCGTCTCCCGGTCTCGCCCCTTCGCATATAAGAAGCCCCCGATGCAGAAACCCTGAGTATCCGATCAGAAATCCAAGAAACCATTTGTAGCCGCCGCCACCATCATCCCTAGATTGGGGGGTCTGAAGTTCTTCCCGGCACCCTACCGGCCTTCTCTCCGGTATGATGCATGAGTAGTTCCACCTTGGGCTATGGGTCCATTTAGTAGCTAGATGGTTGTATCTCCTCCTTTGTGCTTTCATGTATAGATCTTGTGAGCTCCGTTCATGATCAAGATCTAATCTATTTGTAATCATGCATGTTGTGTTTGCGGGGATCCGATGGATATTGAGATTATTATGTTGGTTTGATTAATGGTTTTGTCTTTATGATTCTATCATGTCTATGTTGTTTGTGATCTTGCATGCTCTCCGTTGTTAGTAGCTATCTTGGCCAAGTAGTTGCTAGTGACTCCAAGAGGGGGTATTTATGCTCGATAGTGGGTTCATGCCTCTAGTTTCCAAGGGAAGTGACAATAATCTCTTCGGTTGTAGATGTGTTGTTGCTACTAGGGAGAAAACAACGGTCTCTTGTTCATGGAACATGTGGACTATTTACCTTACACACTTTGCTTAAAGCAATTGTCTGTTGCTTGCAACTTAATACTGGAGGAGGTTCGGATGATAACCTGAAAGTGGACTTCTAGTCATAGATGCAGTTGGATGGCGGTCTATGTATATTGTTGTATTGCCCAATCAGCCTCATAGGATCTTTCTGGCTAGTAATTGCATTGTTATGCCTTGCTCAGTTCCTGTCAATTGCCCCGCTGTAATTTGTTTACCCTTCATGCCATGTTGTTTATCTAAGGAGAGCACCTCTAGTGAACTATGGACCCCGGTCCAATCTTTACCATTGATACATCTTCCATTGTTACCTGTTTACTTGCTGCAAACCACCATTATCTTCCACACCATACGTTTAATCCTTTGTTACATCAAACCGGTGAGCTTGACAACCTCACTGATTCGTTGGGGCAAAGTCTTGAGTTTGTGTTGTGCAGGTCTCCGCGTTGCTTGCAACACCTGTGTGACGTTTCCTTCCTCCTACTGGTTCGATAACCTCGGTTTCTTACTGAGGGAAACTTGCTGCTGTGCTGTTGCATACCTTGATCTTGGGGTTTCCAACGAAGCGTCCCATGACAAGTACTGGGCGCCATCAAGGCGCGGGGCGGTGCGAGACGGTCGGAACGCTGCGGTGCTCTGGGCGGGTCTGACGGGCATTTTTAATTCCGCACGGGCTCTCCTGGTCGCGCGGCGATGAACGGGAGTGTCTTGGCGGTTCCTGGGACAGTGGTGATCACGCTCGCAAGCGGCATGGGCGACGCGCGGTCTGTGGGCGCGTGTCGAGTGCGGCGCTCTGGCGCGCTCTCGGCATGGCAGATAGGCATAGGGCGTGGCGATTCTAGGGTGGTCCAAGGGCTGGCAGGGCGTTGCCGTTGGACAGGGGGTGGCGGTGGATGGTGGTCATTTTCCCATACAAGGTGTCTAGGCTTGGTGCTGCTCCTAGCTGGCTGTCGGCACTGGGGTGGCAAGTTGAGGCTCGGCATGCTCACCATTGATGGCAATGGCAAGCTCACAGCGTGCTAAAGCTGGTTAATTGAGCTTGATGATATACTAATAGCATGCTGTGAGCTAGAGAGGGAACAAGTTAGGCCCAAACACTGCTCACAATGGTGCTTGTTGTTGTTTGATTTATGTTTGCAAGGTGTTTGGTGAAATGGCCAAAAGAGATTTGAATTTGAATTTTTTGGTTCAAACTTGGTGGGTGTACTAGTTACATACTAGGTAGTCTCTGGTTAGTTGGAAAGGTCAAGGTGAATTGGTTTGGTTGGTTTTTGAGAATTGGTGATCTTCACATATGTTAAAGATTCAATTTTGAATTGTCATTTGAATCAAGTTGCCAAATGTTTCTGTGAGTTTGAAAGGTGGGCTTGAGTTCACTTTTACTTGGTCTAGCAAGGGGTGAAAAGAAATGGAATTGTTTCTGTTTGAAATCTTGGACTAGAAACACTCAAAGTGGCCTAGTGAGCAAGATTGGCAAAAATGACCATTTGCTTGTTTTGTTTGTTTTTGATTTTCTCTTGATTTGTTTCTGCTTGGATTTGATTTAGATGATGTTGTTTTCATCTTTGAACCATTCCTTGCTATTTATAACCATCACACAAATCCATTCATGCATTCATACAATCATCACATATACACATGCATTCATATGATGTTGATTAACAAAAGTTTTTGTTAACCCTAATTTTGAGTGATTGGAATTTGATAATCATTGTTCAATATTTTTGGGATGTTACACTTTTCCAATGTATGGGGCCCTGGCCCGGATTATTTTGGTAGTAAAAACTACTATGTTAGTTTCATTGATGATTTTAGCAAATTTACATGGATTTATTTGAATCCTAAAAAAAAATATTTTCCATCAAAAGTTTTTACTAACATAGTAGTAATACAAAAAGGTGAAAAATTTAATATTAAAATATTAAATAAAAAATTAATATTGATATCATGACACTTGAAGCCTTTGTGAATACGAGGCTCCAAACAGGTATCATACAAATGAAGCAATACAAAAAAATATGGTCAGGTATGCAAACCTTACTACTTCAGGAGAGACAAATAATTTAGAAGAATCTTTAACAAAAGGTGTAAAAAGGCAATGGATGAAGAATATGTAGATCTTATAGAAAATAAGACTTGGCATCTAGTTCCAGTACACTTGTAGGAAACAATGTTATAGAGTGTAAGTGGGTATACAAAGCTCACTTAGTTGCTAAGGGTTTTAAGCAAATATATGGTATTAACTATGAGGACACATTTAGTCAAGTAGTCAAAGCAGCTACTATTTGTCTTGTGATGTCTATTGCGGTATCCAGGGGTGTAGTCTTCGACAACTGGATATGAAGAACACGTTTCTTCATGGTGTTCTAGAGGAGAGTGTCTACATGAAGTAACCACCTAGATATGAAGTAAAGCAAAAATCCCAGTACATCTGCAAACTTGACAAGGCCCTGTATGGATTAAAGCAGGCCCCATGAGCATGGTTCTGAAAGCTAAGCACAAAGTTACAAGTACTTGGTTTTTGTTCTGCCAAGGCTGATACTTTATTATTCTTTTATTATAAAGAGAATATCTCTATTTTTGTGCTTATCTATGTTGATGACATAATTGTTGCTAGTTTTTTTTCACAATGCAACAGTAGTCCTACTTCAAGATCTTCAAAAAGAGTTTGCTCTAAAGGATCTTGGTGATATTCATTATTTTCTTGGCATTGAGGTGAAGAAGATGAGAGATGGATTGCTCCTAACTCAAGAAAAGTACACCACAAATGTACTAAAAAGAGTGGGCATGCTAAAGTGTAAGCCTACCAATTCACCCATGTCACTATTGAAAAATTATCCGCACATGAAGGAAGTCCTCTTGGAGAAGAGGATGCTTCAAGGTATAGAAGTATTGTTGGTGCATTACAATATTTTTCAAACAATAAAGTATGTCAGTTTCTTCATGCACCAACCATATTGCATTGGACTGTTGTTAAGAGGATATTGAGATACCTTAAGGATACTATAATCTTAGGTTAAGATTTAGTAAGTCTCCTTCTAAGTTTGTCGGTGCCTTTTTAAATGCAGATTGGACAGGATGCCTAGATGATAGAAGATGTACATGTGGCTTTGCTACCTTTTTTGGTCCAATTTTAATCTCATGGAGTGTAATAAAGCAAGCCACGGTCTCAAGATCAAGCACAGAGACAGAGTACAAGTCTCTTGGCAATACTACAGGTGAAGTTATATGGGTACAAACCCTTCTTAACGAGCTAAGGATTTCACATCCTCCAGCAGCTCGGCTATGGTGTGATAACATGGGTGTAACTTACCTCTCAGCCAATCTATTTTTTCATGCCAGATCTAAACATATTAAAGTTGACTATCACTTTGTTAGAGAGCGAGTAGCTCAGAAACTATTGGATATAAAATTTATTCCAACAACAGATCTGCAGATGGGTTTACAAAACCACTTACAATGCGCCAACTCAAAGCCTTTAGGAACAATCTCAACTTAGACAAGTTATGATTGAGATGCCGGAGTGTGTGTTAGCGAGTTAGGCTTAGGGCGTCAAGTGGGATCCCATCAAAATCCTACTTCTAGTTTATTTGCCAAAATCTAATATAAAGTTTGAGCAAAAATTTACACTAAAATTTGACAAATAAACTAGAAGTGAGACTTTAGTGGTATCCCACCTGACACCCTAGTTAGGCTAATTGTCATGATAACTTGTGGACGTGACGTGTGTGTGTGAGTCTTATACTTCTTGTACACCACGACCCGGATTGATAAGGGCTCCGATGATTGCAGATTTTTTAGAGCCTTCAGATTTAACACGCACGGTGTGCCTTTCATGAGGTACTCCCTCCGTTTAGAAATATAAGATGTTTTAGGTTTGTGAAAGAGATGTATCTAGACATCTTTTAGTGTATAGGTTTAAATGAATCTAGACAGTAAAAGGTGTCTAGATACACTCTTTCACAAATCTAAAACATCTTATATTTTTAAACGGAGGGAGTATGACACACCTTGCGCTACTTTCCATATGTATAACCCTGATCTGAGGTGGCTCCCTGCTTCTTCGTGTACTCGTTCCTGATGACAGGCAAACTATACCCCGCTAGCGGTTCAATCGTCATTAACAACTTCCGAGCAACACCTTTATAGAAGGGGCAACACATCCATGTGGTACGTACACCTCGCTTCAACATTTAACTGCCGGTACGAGGAAAGCTGGAAGAGTAGAACTCAAGCAACGATGATCACACTGAGGCGACATTAATGGGTAACCTGCAAAACCGGCGCCAAAATTTAGCCGGTCTTCACTCGTTTCACTGCCGGGCCGCGCCGGTCGCCGGTGTTTGACGCCCTATATAAACGATGTCCCCGCTGCTTTCCACATCAACCCACAGCTTTCCCTTTCCATAGCTTACGTGGTAGAGTTCTACCATGGAGTTCCTGCCTCGCCACCAGTTTCTCTTCGGAGTTTGCGCCGTCGCATTGGTGATCGGCCTCGTGAATGCCGTGCACGGCGAGACAGCCGCGGTGGTGGTCGGCATGGCCAGGTGCGCGGACTGCACGAGGAAGAACATGAATGCCCAGGCAGCTTTCAGAGGTACGCCTACACTGTTAGACACGCTCAAACTAAGTACTCCTAGATGTTGATTTGCCGTGAATCGGAATCTAATTGGCCGTTCTAAGGATCTGTTATTAACTTGTATCAGGTCTTCAAGTGGCTGTCAAGTGCAAGAACGGGAAGGGCGAGTACGAGAGCAAGGCCGTGGGGCAGGTGGACAAGTCCGGCGCCTTCGCCGTCCCCCTGGCCGCCGACCAAGTCGGCGAGGACGGCCGGCTGAAGCAGGACTGCTTCGCGCAGCTCCACAGCGCGTCGAGCGTGCCGTGTCCCGGGCAGGAGCCGTCCAAGATCGTCACGGCACAGCCCAGCCACGACGGGAAGATGACCTTCGTGGCGCTCCCCGGCGAGGTGCACCAGCCGTCGGAGGAATGCGCGTCGGCCTACCTGTGCCATCCTTCTCCCAAGCCCGTGGTCGTCCCTCCTCCCAAGCATAAGCATGACCACCCTCACCTGCCTGGCATCAAACCGCCCAAGCATGATCACGACCATGACCACCCTCACCCCCCAGGCGTCAAGCCCATCCCTCCCAAGCATGATCACGACCACGAGCCTGCCGTCAAGCCCATCCCTCCCAAACACGATCACGACCATGCTCTCCCGCCTGTCGCCAAGTCACCAAAGCCCGCGCCAATCTACGGCCCACCGGCCGAGCGCAATGCCGTCACCGACCCACAGCTCTTCAAGAAGATGCTCCCATTCCTGAAGAAGCTGCCGTTCTTCCCTCCTGCCGAGCAGAACAGGAAGCCGTAGATAGTTTGATCTATGCTCGGCCTTTCAGCTGCAGCCATGCAGGAGTTTTTAAGAGCTTAAGTTATTTCGACTGAATAAGTTTGTGAGGATGATTGTTAGTTCGGCTCGAGTTCTTTTACCTTGCCTACTTTGTGTGAACGGTAATTTTCATTTTGATGTACTCTGTGCATTTAAAGTTGGAAGCATGATTTGGCATCTGTATACAGAGCCTGTTTTTTTCGCACTATGCTTCCAGCTACTCCGAACAGTTTAAGGTTTTGGACTAACTATTCAGGTGCATGCAATTCAATAGCGTAGTAGGCTAATTTAGGCATCCACTCACATGACACAACAAGTGATACTCTTTAACCCTTCACCATCTAAAGAATCATTCACTAGGACAGTGCAACTAGATTATAATCATCTCCACTATTTCACATCTCTTCACAAACCTAAAACATCTTATATTTCTAAACGGAGGGAGTACTCACTAACACTATTAAAATATCAAATATCACCCCACCCCTCTATATTCCCCTGGAATACCTAAAAATGGTTTCAAAGTTCCGCTCAGATTCATAAAGAACTAGCCAGCCAACTTCACCGCATAGCGCCTTCTTGCAAGACATCGATCATGTTGTAAATTCTCTTAGGATCCCCAGATTGCACCTAATTACAAAGAAAGAGTAAGATACTGAGGAATGCAAAGTAACACGCGACACAACAATGGTACAGTACAAACCTTCTTATGCAGAAATACTGCGGCATCGACTGATCCTTCAGCATATATTGAACGGCCACAAACGTTGTGCTGGAACTCAAATGAAACACTGGCACGGGAAAACAGATAATCAGCAAACCTGATTGCGATGCAACACACTTGAGAAGGATGGTAATTACCTGTCATCAGGAGAAGTCAGATGGTACAGATGGAACGCATGCCCTTCAATGTGTTCTTCAGGTACGCCCACCATATAAAGCTGCTGCTCAGGATCCCTGACCTTAACTATCTGCTTAGCATAGAAGGTAAGAACCAACACATGTAACAATTTCATAACTTTCAGAAAATGCCCTAGTCTATTGACCACATGTAAAAATTAGCAAACCAATGCTGTCGATAAGTACTTACAGGCTAGAAAAAAGACACAGCAAACAGAAAATTACACTTGAACTGGTACTTTGTAAGTTGAAGTGTTTAACGGATCTTTTTCAGGGAAAACAACATAGACTTCAATTCTGTCATTTAACCAGTAAGTTCTCGGTTGGTCACAAGTGACACACAACCAAAGAGCTGACTGCACTGCTGTATAGCTCTCAGCTCCCCAGGTGGTAGGAGCAGAAATCAAACCCAGGTTGGTCAGACCGTTAGCCTTACCGACAAAATAAGAGGCTCTGCCACGCATCTCCTGCAATCCTAGCTTCAGGACACTAAACATAAACTTGGCTCCAGAGGTACAAAGCGAAGATATTGACCTATATACAATCATCATACTTCTAGAAAATACAATCATTCAAATATGTATTCCTAAAAGGAATTATCAAGTATTTAAGAGCAAGGAGGTGATATATACATGTGCTACCATTTAGTGGAGTATATAGCATTGCAGGACGTGATATAATCCAACAAAAGTATTTATGATCACTATTAATGTCTTGGGTCTAAACAGATAGAAGTTCAACGAAAGATAAATTATATTCCAAGGAAAAGGTTTAGTTCGCCACATTGCATGGCAACTTTGCTGTGGATATGAAAATGACTAGTTTGCGGCCACGATGTGCACTATAAGGGTCGCGTTGTATTTGCTTCAAAAAATAATTTTATATACATCCTCGCACACAAAAATGCAAGCTTACCCGGTCCATGTCCCATGACACACCCAACTTCTCAAAACAAGCAATTACAGCTTTTGCTGTACCAGATGTGTCCAGCTTGCCAGCTTGATGTGATTCCAACACCTGCAAATATTCTCCAACTTAGGACTCCACAGTGACACATGGAAATTTAGGTTCAGTCACTAGAAATTTGCTTGGCTTAATTATCTTACAAAAAGTTTCGGGCCAGAAAAATAATTCCAGAACTTACAAAGAAGCTCATATTACTGAGTGGTTTGATCTCGAAGATATTGAGGTGGATGAATGATAAAGTACTGGTCCTTAAAGCAGAAGCTTATAGACTTTTAACATTGTCAGACACCTCCTTTCTGGACCTTGAAATTTTTAAGGGGATTATCCAGGTAGAATCATACCTCTAAACGATAGCCTGAAAAAGCCCCAGGATACTGCACTGCAATTGTTTCCATTGCAGCAAGAAATGCAACAACCTAACAAGGGAAGAAAGAAATGATAAGAGTGCTTCATGTTTTCAAGTTTCCAAATGTACTTGTTAGATTAGATAGTGCTTTTTCTCTATACCTGTTTGCCCATTTGTGGAGATATTAGTGCGTAGTTCTTTGAATCTTGCACTGATTTGTACAGTAACTGCTGGTCCCCACCAGTTGTGCCCATTACAAATGGCACACCAAGCTCGCAGTAGAGCTCAGCATTAGCTGCATAAGGCAAGAGTATCCAAACTGAAAATTAATCATTAATGTAAACCAAAGAAAACCATAGCATCAAAATTCTTGGAAATAAAATTTAAAGAGAACCAAGCAGCAGCAATTTCTGCAGATATTAGACAGACAGAAGCATGTTTCTGTACAACTTTGCATAACTACTTAATTCCTGCAACAGTAATTTCGCGATTGCAGAAGCTAATGCGGTAATAGATCAACCTAAGAGATTATGTGCTCATAAAGCACAAAAAATAAGAACAAGAGAAAGTTGTTTATAGTTTACAGAATCAGGCGCTGTGTAGTCCACCACGACATCTGGGAATTCATCAATGACAGATGAAAGAAGGACAGAGAGGGGGTTGCAAAAAAACGGCAGTGGTGGGCAGAGTTAAGGGATCGTGTACACATGCCTTTCATGAAGTAGACAAAGGTTGCAACTCTTGATTGGATTGGTCAGACGAGCTACCGGCACTCGGAAATTCTAGGAAGATTAGAGTTTAGAAGGATGTGTCCTTCCTGGGCAACAGTGGTAAAAAACCTACCCTTGGTTTAAGAGCCTGATCCTTCCAGCAAGATCCAAATCAATTTACTAGTTTAGCTATTCTAGGTGACATTTGTCAAGCTATCAAAACAATGCAGTCTCCTACCATATTAGCTTGTCATATAAAACTGAAAATTGATCATTAACGAACAAGGTGGATGAAAATTAATCATTAAGTAAACCAAACAAAACCATAGCATCAAAATTCTTGCAAATAAAATAAAAAGGACCAAGCAGCAGCAATTTCTGCAGATATTACAGACATAAGCGTTTTTGTACACCTTTGCATAACTACTTGGAAAGGAATTCCTACAACAGTAATTTCACTATTGCAGAAGCTAATGCGATAATAAATCATCCTAAGCGAGTAATGTGCATCATAAAGCACAGAAAAGAAGAACAAGACAGAATTGCATACAGTTCACTGAATCAGGGGCCGTGTAGTCCACCACCACGACATCTGGGAATTCATCAATGACAGATGAAAGAACATCTTCTCTTGAAGAAGGGCCATATATCTCAATTTCTGTATCACCAATCTGTACTGTTTTACCAAGGTTCTCTCTACTACTGAATGAAACAGGAACTAGGTGAAGACCCCTAGAGGTAGCTGCCTCAGCAACAGATACCCCCATTTTACCAGTGCAGCCATTTACCTACATAATTGAACAAACGAAAGACTTAATACTACTTATCAAATCCCTTCAATTAATTACTCTAACATGAGAAAAAACTCCAAATGATCTTCTAGTGAAGCATTGCAGGAAATTGTATAGATTCGGCAACTATCTTATGCAGCAATAGTTGTTGGATTGGACCTGTAATCACTGTTATTGATCCATACTGCATCCTTAATATGTAGAAGTGGGGAGTTCGCAAATTGGCCTACCATTGAGCATTCTGAATAAGTGAATATAAAGTTTGGACAAAAAACAACTGTTGCAATATGATATCAAGATAGTTTCTTTTCCCTCCTAAACATGGAGTTCTTTACAAGTGGATAAAAAATTGAAAATCTCCAGTGTAAAAACCAAATACGCCAGCATCTATCAATTAAGTACGCTTGTGTATTCATCAAATATTGGGCAGGGTTGCATGGCACGGGTGAACAGGAAGCTTTGCGTGATGGGGCTGATCTGCTGCAGACGAATGCCCTGGAAGATGCTGCGGCTGTGAGCAATGCACTGGTGCCATTGTTGGGCTTGTCTAGCAATGCTCAAGATCAAGGGCGTGGTGGAGATTGTGACACTGAAGAAAAGGCAAAAAAAAGGCTGCAGCGAAGAGAAAGTCCATTCGTGGATGGATGTTGGTTCGTTTTGGGGCTTGTCGTGTTGACCCCCCCCTGGCTTTGGTTGATGTTGTTAGGCCTAATTTGTTTCAGTTAGTTTATCCTCTGTTATGAACACTAGCTGTGTGCGGTGTGGCGGAGTTCCTA
Organism: Avena sativa; assembly: GCA_916181665.1. Lineage (NCBI taxonomy): Eukaryota > Viridiplantae > Streptophyta > Magnoliopsida > Poales > Poaceae > Avena > Avena sativa. The sequence goes on from OV702293.1 coordinate 430,465,405, forward strand.
GATAACTGCTAGTTTTTACTTTGCTGCAACGAAAAACCTGGAACCTGAACTTTGCTGTGTTGTTCTGTTATCCTTGATAATGGAACCCGACCCCATTTTTAGGGGTTGTATGGGGGAAAATCTATCAATTAATTATTCAAATATAGTTGGGTCACTTCAACCTGTTCTTAATATTTTGGCAGCTATACTTATGTTCGTTTGATGATTGCACTAACTTCCTCATACGTCCTCGTTATTTCAAAGGCCTAGATAGGGCATTATAAGCCTAAGATACTGTGAGCAGGATCAACGTTGTTGAAAACAAACCAAGGGAAACTTTGCAATGCTATTTGATTGCTTCAAATGAAAAGGTGGCATGTGAGGGGCCAAACAAGCCTCCTTTGCAGCATGGGATCCCAAAATGCACTTCTCTAGCTGACCAGGTCTGATACATCATTGTGTATCAAGTAGCCAAATACTACCTCTGTTCCTAAATATAAGATGCTTTGCTAGGCTATTTTAGCCTACTAAAACATCTTATATTTAGGAACGGAGGTAATATATGATAAGCGCCCCGTGGAAGTTTTACCTACTGAGACAAAGTTGTGATTGCCCATAACTGAAGACCGGTGACCACAGGGGCATTTCGCCGAACAGGTTAGCTGTGACGCGATAAGTACAGCAACCGTACCAGTATCGGGAAGGAGACGCTTGCCGGCGGCGATGCAGCGGTCTCTAGTGTTGCCGCGGGTGCTGCGGCACTGGCACACCGCGGCGCGGCGAAACCGCCGTGGCGCCCCAGTCGCCGCCACGGTGGAGGCGAGAAAGTACGGGGCGGCGCCCGCAGGGAGAGCATCCTCCTGACCGGTGGCGGCTGCTTGCGCAGTACCGTTTGCGGGGTGGAAGGAACTGGATAGGGACCTGACTCCTGAGCTGCGAACGGTTTATCCCGGCGGTGATTGCGCAGTTGCACGGTACGGTTTGCTCTATGGAAGAGGCCGGCTAGGCGGCTAGCAAACAATTTATCCGGAGCTATGAGCTATCCCGTGCATGGTGCAGGTGAAGGGCAGTTTAGGTTTGAAAAAAGAGTCCAAAACAAAACTCCCTTCAAATTTAACAAAATTTAAATAAATCTAGACATTATTTAATATATAGATTCATCTAATTTAAAAAAACATAAGACATCTATTTTGAGACGAAAGAAGTAGTAGTCAAGAGTTAAATCCAACACCAACTTCTAATTCCGAATGACACTCTCAACTTATTACTAACTCCGTCAATAATAAGTATTGCTGATTTAGTATAAAGTTACAGTAAATCAGCGACACTTACACACACTAGATCGGACGACACTTATTATGAATAGAAAGTACATTCCACCCTCACTGACACATGGGCCTCACTTGTAAATCCAACAATGGCCTAAAGCAAAAGCAAAAAACTGACATTTAAGGCGAGAAAGGCCAAAAACATGATCCAACATATGATTTATCCCTCAATTGTTCCTTATATTCTTTACATTATGCCCTAAAACAACTGCAAATTTGGGACACGAAGCAATTGTCCTATCACATAAAACTGCCACATGCGAATGCCCAATCATCGTTCCTTTGTCTCTTCCCGCGACTATTGTTCCTTGCCCGTGCCACCGCAGATTCCCTCCGCCGCGGATTCCTGCCTCCACTAGCCCCGCCGCACCAAAATACCACCAGATCCAGCCGCCCCATCCTGTCACTTCATTTCCACTTTGAATCTCTGCCGATTCCGACCTCGATCAGCTGTTGCCTGACCACGCCACATCAGAATGGTGTCGTGTCACCCCCACGTCGAGAGCACCACCGGCTTTCGTGATGTGCGACTACGGGACTCCAGAACCGCTATACAGCGAACATCACAGTTGACTACGAGCGGGTTTGGCTCGTCACGTTTGACACGTCAGAGCTCGCCACCCGCACGTACCACGCTACTTCCCAGGATGTGAGAGCCATGCATAAGCGCAGCTCCTAGCTCCTAGGGTGTGGTTCGTGTCTCGCAAAGTGGAGAGTCAACATCGTCTCGCCATGTGGAAGCTTGCCGTCCACGAGGCTGACAAATAGGCCATGACGAGGTACAAGGAGGCGCATCAGGAGGCCCTGCAGGCAGAGATCAAGTTTTTGCTGCTGCGAAGAAGAAGAATGACAACGAAGATGGCCCCTCGAAAGTGGTCAATCTATAGGAGTTCAAGAAGGATGTTAACCATCATTTTCTCGTAGGTGTTCACGACACTCCAAACGAGGTTCCGACGATGAGGATAACAAGGATGGGTTTTAGATGTGTTAGAGTTGCAAGGTTTAGTTTGAATGTGTCAAAGTCTGTTAGTTTTAATGTGTCAAAGTTTGTTTGTTTGAATGTGTTGAAGTTTTATACGTCCAAATGTGGCAGATTTTGTTATTTGATGCCCTATTTTACAAATCATTTGGTTTATGATTTTGTATTTCTTACAATTAAAAAAGGTCCATGGTTCAAAATAGACCAAGATTGACAAGTTTATAGATTTCAGACATTATAAGTGTGGCTTCATTTAGCTTTTTCCTAGAAGTTTAAAGTTTGTTTTGAATTTTTCCATTAGGTTTCTCAAACGGCCAGATGAGAGATGCGTGTTGCACCTGTACAGCGTCACGGCGTGCCGAGGTGAATTTGGCTAGATCCGAATGGCATTACATACTAGCGTGTCATTGATCGATCTAACATTCTGTTTCAGGCATAAAAAATGAACCTTTGGTTGCATATTTGTGCTTTTTAGTGTGAACTCTCTTTGCGTAACTCCTAAAAATGCTCTAAACAGTGACATAAAAAGTACTCCTTTCGTTCTAAAATAAATGACTTGGATTTGTTTAAATTCGTATGTACCTAGACATGTTTTAGTGCATAGATACATATAGATTTAGACAAACTTAAGTCACTTATTTTAAAAAAGAGGGAGTAGGAAGGTCGGTTTGGAGCACGGGCTCAGCAGAGCATGTTTTTTTTAAATTAAAGCATCAAATATTTTCCATAAGAATACCTAAGTGTAGCCAAAAATATGCGCTACAAGTCTGCAAAATTTTAGTGAAAAATACCTTGTATTTCTGGCACAGCAAAAAGACAAACATGATGAATTTAGAGAATATTGTGGTCATTCAAAATTGTACTATTCATGCTCACATCTGCAGTTTTCTCTTTTGCTGAGGCTGAAATACAAGGTAATTATTTCACATGATTTTTTACATGCACGTATTATAAATTAGTGTCTATATCTCGGTATTTTTTTCAAAAAAATGAATATTCAAATTTAGATTTTTTTTAAAGGGCTCCTGGGAGCCTAGGAGCCAAATTGGCCCTTTCAAGTACTCTTTTGTAACTCTCGGTTAGCTGAGAAATAGGATAGGGCTCTATCCATGGTTCTGTTATTGGCTACGATGGTTTCTGATTTCAATAAATATGGTATTGGTAGGTAGGGTACATGCTTTCGGGGTTTTTCTATTTGTTATAGGTTGGTTGTTTGTATTTGTATTATTTGACCATAGAAGGACCAATGTCCAGGTTATGGTATTTTTTTATTTGTTTGATTTTGACTTGATGCTTATTTTTAAAAATTATCTTAGCACTCGGTCAATATTTTTGCCAGCCGATGGTATGTCAATAATTATGCTAATTGTTATTTAAATGAGAAGAATCGCACTAATTGTTGTTTTTGTGTATCACATGATATCTCCTAGTAGATCGTGTCGGTCTTGCATTGACTTGTTTTTGGAAGTGGTCGTCTTATCTCATAGATGTGTGATTGCGCATATGTGTCTTATTGTATATATGTGTGCAGTTTTGAATTTTATATATGATCTTTTTATTTGATTTTTACATGTTTATTTGTAATTGGGCTTGTAGTAGTCTATTGCTGAGCTTGTTATTGGGCTTTCTGAAAGGATAGAGATGTCGCTTAGAGGGGGGTGAATAGGCAATTTCAAAACTATTATGGTTTTGGCTTGATAAAATGTGGAATTAAACTAACGTTTATTTTACAAGCACAAAACCTAAATACACTAGGCTCAACTAAGTGCACCAACAACAAGTTAAGCTAAGCAAGATAGCACAAGATAAATATACCACAAGTAATAAGCAAGATATAAGTACTTCAAGCTCGATGGCTATCACAAGGAAAGTAAGCTCGGATATAGAGATAACCGAGGCACACGGAGACAAAGATGTATTCCCGTGTTCGCTTACAAGTAAGGTACGTCACGTTGGAGAGGTGTGAGATTCCACGAAGGATTTCCCAATGCCACCAAGGCTCACCTTCTTCTCCGAGTCTATCCCACGAAGGAATAGGCCATTTCCTTATGGCTAGCTTTTCCTCCACTCCGGAGATGGCAAGATCCACAACCACTTCACAAGATCCACGAAGGAGAAGCCCGGGTCTCTTCACAATCTTCCACGAAGAGGACACCGTGGTACCAACTGCCAAGCCAACTAGGAGGTCACCCTCCAAGAGTAACAAGCTCACGGTCTCTCACTCGAACAAATTGCAATGGAGAGCTCAACACTTATGCAAGAATACAAAGCAAGAACACCAAGGGTGCTCAAATCCTCCACTCTCAAATCCCACCAAAACAACAAGAGAGGAAGAACAATGGTGGAAACCAACAAATAACTCCAAGATCTAGATCCAATGGGTTCCTCTCACTAAGAGGAGGGATTTATTGGTGGGGATTGTAGATCTAGATCTCCTCTTCCAAAGTCCTCAAAAGATGCAAGAATCATATGAGGGAAGGGAGAGGAAGAAAGCTCAAGGGGGTCAACAATGGAGGTCAAAAACATGCTCAAGAGCCTTAGAACTTTGGGGAAGAAGCCCCCTTTTATACCCCTTCAAGGGGGATGACCATTGAAAGGAAGATGCACTGGACGAACACGTTCCGGCGACGAAACCGGCGCCGCCGGATTAGCCGCCGGAATTTCCGGTCAAAACCGAAAGTTCCGGTACAAACCGAAACAGCATACAGAACAGTTTTTTGGCGGTTTGCCGGAAATTTCCGGTGGTCGCCCGAAATTCCGGCCACGGACTCGGTCCGCCGGAATTCCGCTGGAACCAAACAGGGCACACGAAAACGGCGATAACTTTTGCATCCGGACTCCGATTTCAGTGATCTTGGGCTTGTTTTGACGAGGACAACAAGCCCTACAAGATGGTGCACCACCAAACATAATAGTCCAATACAGGAGGATAGAACCAGATGAAGAGAGGTAAGAAGCCTCCCTATAAGAAGAATCGATAAAACCTTCAAACTCGAAAACGCCATAGAAGATGCATACGAATTCCGTTTTTGATGAACTTGGGCTTGTTGAAGAGCTAGAAACAAGATCAAGAACCTCACATGGAGAAACACCAAGAAGCAACTGTTGGAGATATGCCCTAGAGGCAATAATAAAAGTAGTTATTATTATATCTTTGTGTTTATGATAAATGTTTACATTCATGCTATAACAGTATTAAACAGGAAACATTAATACTTGTGTGATTTGTAAACTAAATTAGAGTCCCTAGTAAAGTCTCTTTGTAATACTAGCTTGTTAGTTAATAGATGATCGTGGTTTCCCGATCATGAGCATTGAGATGTTGTTAACAACAATATCATATCATTAGGAGAATGGTATGATGGACATACTCATATAGATAAGTGTAGCATTAAGATCAAGTCATTTCAATAGTTGTTTGCTATAAGCTTTCTGATACATAGTAACCTAATTCCTTCGACCATGAGATCATGCTAATCACTATCACCGGAAGGATGCTTTGATGACATCAAACACCACACCGTAACTGGGTGGCTATAAAGGTGGCATTGAGTGTTTGGAAAGTATGGGTTGAAGCACATGGATCAAGAGTGGGATTTGTCCATCCATATGATGGATAGATATACTCTGGGCCCTCTCGGTGGAATGTCATCCAATTATCTTGCAAGCATGTGACTGGCTTACAAGGGATCACATATCACGGGAACGAGAAAAGAGTACTTATCGGTAACGAGGTTAAACTAGGTATGCAGAGATACCGACGATCAAAACCTCGGATAAGTAAACTATCATGAGACAAAGGGAAATTGGTATCGTATGTAAGTGGTTCATTCAATCGCAAAGTAATCGTAGAAATATGTGGGAGCCATATGAATTTCCAGATTCCTCTATTGGTTATTGATCGGAGAAGTATCTCGGTCATGTCCGCATAATTCACGAACCGTAGGGAGACACACTTAAGGATTCGATGTTGTTTAGTAGATATGGAATGTTAATAGGGATACTGAATGTCGTTTGGAGCCTCAGATGGGATCCTGGATATCACAAGGAGATCCGTAATGGTCCGGAGAATAAGATTCATATAAGAAAGTCCGATTCCGGAGTTCGGGAAAGATTTCGATGTTTTCATCGGAGAGTTTCTAGAAGGGTCTAGAAGGTTCACCAGACTGGAAGGGGAATGGTCCATGAATGTATCATGGATAAGTGGAATGATTGGATCATATCCTTGGTCACTTGGTGTGAGAATTTTCAAAATAATTAAAGCTCTAAATTGAAAGTCAAACGGGAGTTTGAAAAGTCAAACTAGAACAATGGTTTCCTAGTGGGAGAAGAAACAAGTCCTTCTCTCAATCCAACTTGGGTTTGGGTTTGGATTCAAACCCACCGCTCCCAAGGCTGCCCCCTCTCATAAATAGAGGGAGGGAGCTGCCCCAACACCATAAGAGCCAGGCCCTCCCTACACCCGCGCCGCCGCCACGCCCAAGCCGCCGCCGTGCCGCCGCCTAGCGCCACCACGCCGCCGCCGTCTCGCGCCGTCGCCACCGCCCTAGCCGCCGCCGACACCTCCTCCTCCCGGTCTTCTAAACCCTAGATCACCAGGAAACCCTAGATCCACCATAACTCGCACCGGCTTAGGCGAAGCCCTGCGGGATCTTCCCTCTACTTCCGACACCACGCCGTCGTGCTGCCGGAATCACAAGGGGAGAACTACAACCTCCGCTGCCTGCTGGAACAAGGGAGAGGAAGGTCTTCATCGAGTACCGAATGTGTGACCGACCGCGGAAGCGCTGCAAGTGTACGACTACATGATCGTCTACGTGATCTTGAGATCGGCAAGTGTACGACTACATCACCCACGAGAATCTGCTCTCGTTAACCGCTTTGGAATCTTCGAGGGTGAGTACTTCTATCGACTCGTTGCTACAGTCTAGTAGATAGATCTTGGCTTGTTTGTGTGCATGCGGTAGAAATTTTTTGTTTTCCATGCTACGAACCCCTATAGTGGTATCAGAGCTGTGTCTATATGTAGATCTGTTGCACGAGTAGAACACAATGGTCATTGTGGGCGGTGGTGCTTTTATTATCAATTGTTTTTTGTGTACTTTGCATCTTGCGGTATGATGGGATGAAGCGGCCCGGGCTAACCTTACATGACATCGTTCATGAGACTTGCTCCACGCTTAATATGCAACTTGTATTGCATAAGTGGCTTTGCGGGTGTCTGTCTCTCCCATCATAGTATAGATTCAATTTACAATGGGCACTTGATAGTTCAAACATCAACGTTGTGGTTCTTGTTCGTAAGTTAGAACGACACTTATTGAAAGCCCCAAACCACGTAAAATATGCAAAGAAAATTAGAGGCGTCTAAATTTGTTTTGCAGGGGTGTGCTGTGATGTGATATGGCCATGATTGTGATTATATATGATGTATGCAATGTTCCTTATTGTAAGTCGGCAACCGGCAGGAGCCATATGGTTGTATTTTTAATTCCATTAAGACCTGCGTGTCTATTCAAAGTAGTTGTAATAGTTGATGCTGGTGGATGACAAACATGAAGCGGCGCCATTGACCTTGATGCCATACCGGTGATGATGGAGATCATGTTCGTGCTTGAAGATGGAGATCGGAAGCACAAGAAGAAAGGCCATATCATATCACATATTATGAATTGCATGTGATGTTAATCCTTTTATGCATCTTGTATCGCTTAGTTCACGACGGTAGCATTATAAGATGATCCATAAAGCACAAAATTTCAAGTTATAAAGTGTTCATCCTTAGTAAGCACCGTTGCTAAAACTCGTTGTTTCAAAGCACCACGTGATGATCGGGTGTGTTAGATTCTGCGAGTGTATACAACGTGAGCAAGCCAGATTTGCTCATGCGGAAGCTAAGGTTTGATCTTGACGAGCCTAGCATGTACAAACATGGTCTCGGAACACGGATTACCGAAAGGTAAAGCATGAGTCATATAGTAGATATGATGAACATGTTGATTGTTCGCCATTGAAGCTACATCAACTCTCGTGATGATCGGTTTTGATGTGGTGGACTTGGTTCGTGTGATCACTAAAACAATTTGAGGGATATTGTTTTGAGTGGGAGTTCACCTAGATTAATTTAACTATTAATTAGAACTCAATTTGTCATAAACTTAGTCTAAACTATTGCAAATATGTTCGAGGATCAATGGCGGCCCCTACCATCAATTTTAATGCATTTCTAGAGAAAGAAAAGTTGAAAAACAATGGAAGCAACTTCGCGGATTGGTTCCGCAATTTGAGGATTGTCCTCAATGCTGGTAATTTGACCTATGTGCTGGATGCACCGCTGGGTGACCCGCCTGCAGCTAATGCTACCGATGAGGTAAAGAATGTTTTCCTCGCTCGGAAGAATCAGTACTCCACAGTTCAGTGTGCTATCTTGTATGGTTTGGAATCAGAGCTTTAGAAAAGATTTGAGAACCATGACCCACATGATATTGTTTGTGAACTCAAAATGATATTTGAGGCTTGCGCGACAGTTGAGAGTTATGAGGCTTCTGAAAAGTTCTTTAACTGCAAGATGGAAGAAGGGCAGCTCCGTCAGTGAGCACGTGCTTAAGATGTCTGGGCACGCAAGTAAACTTCAAAGCTTGGGTATAGTGATTCCTAATGCTTTGGCGATTCACCATGTCCTCCAATCACTACCACCAAGTTACAAGAACTTTGTGATGAACTACAATATGCAAAACATGGACAATTCGTTGCTCGAACTCTTCTCCATGTTAAAGTCAGCAGAAGTGGAGATCAAGAAAGAGCACCAAGTGTTGTTGGTCAATAAGACCACCAAATTCAAGAAGCAAGGCAAGTCTAAGAAAAAGGGAAACTTCAAGAAGGGCGGTAAGAAAGTTACCGCGCCGACGAAGAAGACCAAGGCTGGGCCTAAGGCTGATACTGAGTGCTTTTACTGCAAGGGAGAAGGTCACTGCAAGCGGAATTGCCCAAAGTACTTGGCGGATTTGAAGAACGGCAACATCAAGAAGAAAGTTATATCCGATATACATGTTATTGATGTGTATCTCACTAGTACTCGTAATTGTGCCTGGGTATTTAATACTGGTTCGGTTGCTCATATTTGTAACTCGAAACAGGTGTTGTAGAATAAACGGAAGCTAGCGAAGAATGAGGTGACGATGCGCGTTGGAAATGGATCAAAGGTTGATGTGATCGCGGTCGGCACGCTACCTCTTCATCTACCATCGGGATAGTTTTATACTTAAATAATTGTTATTTGGTGCCTGCGTTGAGCATAAACATTATATCCGGATCATGTTTATTGCGAGACGGCTACTTGTTTAAGTCCGAGAATAATGGTTGTTCGATTTATATGAGTAATATGTTTTATGCACATGCACCTTTGATAGATGGTCTATTCTTATTGAATCTCGATTGTGGTAATACACGCATTAATAACATTGAAGCTAAACGTTTGAAATTGAGCGATAACTCAACCTATATGTGGCACTGTCGTCTTGGTCACATTGGAGTGAAGCTTATGAAGAAACTCCATTCCGATGGACTTCTTGAATCACTTGATTTCGAATCACTTGAAAGATGCGAAGCATGTGTGATGGGTAAAATGACTAAGACTCCATTTTCTGGTATGATGGAGCGAGTTACGGACTTATTGGAAATCATACATACCGATGTGTGTGGCCCAAAGAGTGTAGCATCGCGCGGTGGTTATCGTTATGTTCTTACCTTCACGGATGACTTGAGTAGATATGGGTATATCTATTTCATGAACATAAGTCCAAAACTTTCGAGAAGTTTAAGGAATTTCAAAGTGAGGTAGAGAATCAATGTAACAAGAAGATTAAATTTCTACGATCTGATCGTGGAGGTGAATATCTAAGTTACGAGTTTGTCGAGCATTTGAATAAATGCGTAATACTTTCACAATTGACACCGCCGGGAACACCACATCGTAATGGTGTGTTCGAACGTCGTAATCGAACTCTCTTAGATATGGTTCATTCTATGATGTCACTTATAGATTTACCGCTATCATTTTGGGGTTATGCATTAGAAACAGCCGCATTCACTTTAAATAGGGCACCATCTAAATCCGTTGAAACGACACCATATGAATTATGGTTTGGGAAGAAACCTAAATTGTCGTTCCTTAAAGTTTGGGGTTGCAAAGCTTATGTAAAGAAGTTACAACCCGACAAGCTTGAACCTAAAGCGTAACAATGTGTCTTCATAGGATACCCGAAGGAAACTATTAGGTATACCTTCTATCATAGATCCGAAGGCAAGATCTTCTTTGCCAAGAATGGAGCCTTTCTAGAGAAGGAATTTCTCTCGAAAGAAGTGACTGGAAGGAAAGTAGAACTCGACGAGGTTGTTGAACCTTCTCTCAAACTTGTGAGTAGCGCAGCACGGAAGTAGTTCCTGTGGCGCCTACACCAATAAGAGAGGAAGCTAATGATGTTGATCATGAAACTTCGGTTGAAGTTACTACAGAACCTCACAGGTCAATGATAACTCGTAGCACTCCTGATTGGTATGATCCTGTTATGAGTGTCATGTTGGTGGACAACACCGATGACCCTGCGACATATGAGGAAGTGATGATGAGCCCAGATTCCAATAAATGGCAAGAAGCCATGAAATCTGAGATTGGATCCATGTACGAAAACCAAGTATGGACTTTGGTGGACTTACCGGATGGCTGGAAGGCTGTCGAGAACAAATGGATTTTCAAGAAGAAAACAGATGATGATGGTAATGTTACTGTCTATAAAGCTCGACTTGTCGCAAAAGGGTTTCGACAAATTCAAGGAGTTGACTACGATGAGACTTTCTCACCAGTAGCGAAGCTAAAGTCTATGAGGATTATGTTAGCAATCGCTGCATATTATGATTATGAGATATGGCAGATGGATGTCAAAACGGCGTTCCTCAATGGAGACATTGATGAAGAGTTGTATATGATGCAACCCAAAGGTTTTGTCGATCCTAAAGATGCTAACAAGGTATGCAAACTTCAACGGTCCATATATTGATTGAAGCAAGCATCCCGAAGTTGGAATCAATGTTTTGATAAGGTAATCAAAAGCTTTGGTTTTATACAAACTTATGGAGAAGCTTGTATTTACAAGAAAGTGAGTGGGAGCTCTGTAGCATTCTTAATACTATATGTAGATGACATATTGTTGATTGGGAATGATGTAGACCTTCTTAATAGTGTCAAGGATTATTTGAATAATAGTTTTTCAATGAAAGATCTTGGCGAAGCATATTACATATTAGGCATAAAGATTTATAGAAATAGATTGATACGCCTAATATCATTGTCACAGAGTACATATTTGGACAAAGTTCTAACGAGGTTTGGAAGGAAGATAGCAAGAAAGGGTTCTTGTCCATGTTGCCCAATACGACCTTGAGTAAAACTCAAAGTCCTGCAACGGCAGAAGATAGAGAAAGGATGAGTAAGACTCCCTATGCCTCAGCCATAGGATCTCTTATGTATGCCATGCTATGTACTAGACCCGACATTGCATATGTTGTTAGTTTGACTAGCAGATATCAAAGTGATCCAGGAGTGGATCATTGGATAGCGGTCAAAAACATCCTTAAGTACTTGAGAAGAACTAAGGATATGGTTCTTTCTTATGGAGGTGATGAACAACTCGTTGTTAATGGTTACACCGATGCTAGTTGGAACACCGATCCGGATGATTCTAAATCTCAATCTGGATACGTATTTACTTTGAATGGTGCAGCAGTTAGCTAGAGGAGTGCAAAGCAAAGCGTTGTGGCGAGATCTTCAACTGAATCGGAATACATAGCTGCTTCAGAGGCTTCACAAGAGGCGATATGGATGAAGGAGTTCATTACAGAGCTCGGTATGGTTCCAAGTGTGCTGGACCCAATGTCTATCTACTGTGATAACATGGGCGCCATAGGCAATGTGCAAGAACCAAGGTCACACAAGAAGCTGAAGCACATCAAGCTACGTTTTCACGCTATTCAAGAGCATGTCCAAGATGGTGACATAAAGATTTGCAAAGTACACACAGATCTGAATGTGGCGGATCCGTTGACTAAACCTCTCCCAAGGGCAAAACATGACCAGCACCAAACCGCCATGGGTGTTCGGTATATTACCATGTAATCTAGATTAGTTGACTCTAGTGCAAGTGGGAGACTGTTGGAGATATGCCCTAGAGGAAATAATAAAATTAGTTATTATTATATCTTTGTGTTTATGATAAATGTTTACATTCATGCTATAACAGTATTAAACAGGAAACATTAATACTTGTGTGATTTGTAAACTAAATTAGAGTCCCTAGTAAAGACTCTTTGTAATACTAGCTTGTTAGTTAATAGATGATCGTGGTTTCCCGATGATGAGCATTGAGATGTTGTTAACAACAAGATCATATCATTAGGAGAATGGTATGATGGACATACTCCTATAGATAAGCGTAGCATTAAGATCAAGTCATTTCAATAGTTCATTTGCTATAAGCTTTCTGATACATAGTAACCTAATTCATTCGACCATGAGATCATGCTAATCACCATCATCGGAAGGATGCTTTGATGACATCAAACACCACACCGTAACTGGGTGGCTATAAAGGTGGCATTGAGTGTTTGGAAAGTATGGGTTGAAGCACATGGATCAAGAGTAGGATTTGTCCATCCATATGACGGATAGATATACTCTGGGCCCTCTCGATGGAATGTCATCCAATTAGCTTGCAAGCATGTGACTGGCTCACAAGGGATCACATATCACGGGAACGAGAAAAGAGTACTTATAGGTAACGAGGTTGAACTAGGTATGTAGAGATACCGACGATCAAAACCTCGGATAAGTAAACTATCATGAGACAAAGGGAAATTGGTATCGTATGTAAGTGGTTCATTCGATCGCAAAGTAATCGTAGAAATATGTGGGAGCCATATGAATTTCCAGATTCCTCTATTGGTTATTGATCGGAGAAGTGTCTTGGTCATGTCCGCATAATTCACGCACCGGATGGAAAGATTCCGATGTTTTCATCGGAGAGTTTCTAGAAGGGTCTAGAAGGTTCATCGGACCGAAAGGGGAATGGTCCATGAATGTGTCATGGATAAGTGGAATGGTTGGATCATATCCTAGGTCACTTGGTGTGGGCATTTGCAAGAGAGAATTAAAGCTCTAAATTGAAAGTCAAACGGGAGTTTGAAAAGTCAAACTAGAACAATGGTTTCCTAGTGGGAGAAGAAACAAGTCCTTCTCTCAATCCAACTTGGGTTTGGGTTTGGATTCAAACCCACCCCTCCCAAGGCTGCCCCCTCTCATAAATAGAGGGGGAGAGCTGCCCCAACACCATAAGATCCAAGCCCTACCCACACCCGCGCCGCCGCCGCGCCCAAGCCACCGCCTCGCGCCATCGCCGCCTCGTCGCTGCCGCCCTAGCCGCTGCCGACACCTCCTCCTCTTCCTGGTCTTCTAAACCCTAGATCACCGGGAAACCCTAGATCCACCATAAGTCGCACCGGCTTAGGCGAAGCCCTGCGGGATCTTCCCTCTACTTCCGACACCACGTCGTCATGCTGCCGGAATCGCAAGGGGAGAACTACAACCTCTGCTGCCTGCTGGAACAAGGGAGAGGAATGTCTTCATCGAGTACCGAACGTGTGACCGACTGCGGAAGCGCTGTCGGAACGCAACGCCGGAAGGATTGTCTATGTGATCTTGAGATCGGCAAGTGGACGACTACATCACCCACGAGAATCTGCTCTCGTTAACCGCTTTGGAATCTTCGAGGGTGAGTACTTCTATCGACTCGTTGCTACAATCTAGTAGATAGATCTTGGCTTGTTTTTGTGCATGCGGTAGAATTTTTTTGTTTTCCATGCTACGAACCCCTACAGCAACAAAATAGGAAGATGCAAATAATGCAAAGGATTGAGCTCCCTATGACGATGTGATCAAGTTACCCAACCGAAAGCCCCTCTTAATAGTGCGGCTATGTATCCTATAACCCGGTCTCCTAACAACCACCTTCAGACCAGTAAAAGGAAAACCTAGAAAGGCCATACCTTTGCCTTGCGCATCCCACTTGATCTTGATGACAACACTTCAATCTCCATCCAAGACGGAATGCATCACTTGATCATTGTTTCTTCGTGAAGACTCCTAATTTGCTCCGCCATACACCACTATTGGATAGCTTCATTAATACATACCTTCACATGTCCATTATCACCAATATGGATGGCAAGCTTCAAGCAAATGATCTTCTCGAGATGCTTATCTTGAACTTGCCCTTCTCAACCTTGATGATGATCACCACTTGATGCCATCCTCTCATGGGCTATATAAGATCTTTACTTTTGAAGCATGCCCATGGAAAGATACCTATCCCATATAGAAAACACAAAGACACATATATAATGGGTTAGTTCATGATGCATAATTGACAAGGCTTACCATACCACAAGATCCATGTGGTACATTCTTTATGCTTCATGTGTTGACAAACTTGAAATCACTCTTCACTCTTTGTATAGGTCAACCATGTATATTCTCATGCTCCATATCAATATCTTGAGGTACATAAAGAACTCTTAATTTGATTACATGCTCTAAATCTTAGTCAATCATAGCTCAAATAATGAGGCTATCATGACACCGTCTTAGAGCCATATCTTGAATTCTTCTATTGAGATCACACTCTAAAGATCTTGATCATATCATATTATTCTCTTCAACTCGATGATCTTTATGCCAATACTCAAGGTATATATTTATCTTCATGGCATCCATACTTGAACCCAACACATAGACTACAAGCATGACCTATGGAATATTCCTTCATATAAAACTCAGTGAAAACATTAGTCCATAGGGATTGTCATTAATCACCAAAACCACACATAGGGGCAATTACTCTTTCAATCTCCCCCATTTTGGTAATTGATGACAATCACAACAAGAGGGTTTATATAATGAATATTAGAAACAAGTACGCAGCTTATCCGAGAATAAGTTGTGTACAATAGGTTGCATTTGATATGGTCAAGTAACACAAAGCTACTAGCACATATCAAAACTGATTCTACTTACACAAAATTCAACTAATGCAAGATATGTGAGTAGAACCAACATATATAGAGCAAACTCCCCACAATATATGCATGTGTGATAATCTTGAATTTCATTGCATACATTGTCTAGAATAAACTTTGGAAGAGTTTACACTATATATACAACCATGCAAAACATAATAAAGATGAAATGCATGAAAGGCAAACACTTAAGAACAGACCAATCTTAAGTATAAAACCATTTCCCTTAAACCCCCTAAACTTCTCCCCCATTGACAACAAGTGCCAAAATGGATGACAAAGATAGAAAGCCAATATAGTATGAGTTCCTCCCCAAGGTGTGCATTTCTAATATTTTGAGTGAAATCAAATGCACATATCCAATGACAAATATTTGGAGGAAATCAAGCTATATTGAGGATCAAAGATTGCTACAAGGATAAAACGGTGAATAAACTTCAACGGATGAAGCAAGCAATCCAATGATCCAAAAAATCAAATGGACAAATAGTGCTATAAATGAAATAAGCTCCCCAAGGTTCGTGCATAAATTATTGTATTTGAATACAATATGCATAAACATGGAATCCTCACTCCCTCTATATTATTTAGAACACAACCAAGATACAAGGAGTAGATATAAATAAATACACTTGTCAAGACAAGCTTAAGTCCAAAAGAAACCAAATATGACATATGAGTGTGTGAAGTGCAATAAAAGTAAACCAAGCACTCATAAACCAAGACCTTACCAATACCATTAAAAACCAAGAGGATAAGAGATATGGTCGGCAAAGAGCAATGATATCAAGGCGAGAGATTAACACTCTCGTGTATATAAGTTTATAAGTGGACAAAACATGAGAATAATCAACAAATAAACAACCATACATAATAGGTTAATAAAATAAGAAAACATGATATCCAAGAGGAAGTCATAAGATATATCAAACATGATATTTTTTGCTTAAGTTCATATATAGCCCATGGCTCTATTTTCTCTTATGGTATATCAATGAACTTCACCAAAGAAAAAAGAAAAACCTCAAAAACATCACAACTAACACTAATGGAACAAATGCTAGTTGGGATACTTTGAGAAAGGCAACAAGTAGCAAAAGGAAGGATTCAAAGCAATTTCAACAATATTGCACATGAGAGTACCTTGAGGAATTGATATGCAATAAATTGCTAGAAGGCATATTTGGAATTGGTGAATCATGAACATGCTTTTATATACTCCCCATTATATGCATCATCTCAAATTACTCACATAAGCAATAAGGATAAAGAAGTCTTTCAAAGATCCTTGCAAGAACCGCAACATTTACAAACAGATAAATTCATGCCAAGATGCAACCTATAAGAGATTGGATGAAAGAATAGTATGCATGAATAAGATACTTGTTACCAAGATAGCAATGGTATGATGTAGTAGATAAGAATTTTTCGATCATCCTAGCTTGGCTCCAATTATCATGTGGTGACAACACTTTCCTTATAGACAAGACAAGCATCCACTGCATCTCCAATGTACCTAAAACAACATTCAAGTACATCTTGGTCCCCAAACTTATTGGGTCCAAAGTGGTTAGACTAACAACAACACATAGGACACACTCCATAAAAATATGTACATATTTAGAGATGAAATTTGAATTTCATGCACATCTTAGCCGTTTAAGGATTTGATGGAGTATACCCTATATATTAGATCAAAGAAAGCAAACACATGGAGACTTTCAATATACAAATAAGATATAATTTGGAAAAACACCCAAATATTCAAGAAGGCATACAAGGTGTGACAAAACACATTTGTTGCTCAAACTATATCAAAGAATCAAATCAACACAAGATTTGTTCAACGAAGTTCAACCAATGAACTAAGCAAAAACTATTGAGCAAAAAGATGAAATAAAAACAAAAATACTCAATGATTTATCTCATTCAAGCAAATAAAATAGAGAAGAAAAAATGAGATAACAAACTCACAAAAGAGCAAGGTTTCAACAAATAAACCAAACCCTTAACAGTTTTCACAATGGCACAAGGTTCCGAGAAGAAAAGTTTTGTCTTCCACTAAAACACATTTTATAATAATCAAAAACATCATCAAAGAGATGTTTAAAAGCCAAGGAAGACAATGGGAGCCACAACAATTTTTTGGAAAGAAAATAAGGCAATAAGAGGTGAAATCCAAGGTGAAGATGATCCACAAATGCTACCACACATAAGTATATCAATTGTCGAAGACAATGAGTGTATTGGGATTGATTTTCGGTGGTATATTGCACGGATATTAAAGATAAATCTTCACAATAAAAAGCATAGGATAGGAATAAAAATATTAAGCACTATGCAAAGATAGAGATTCTTGATAGCTTGAATCTAGTCACACAATCATGCAAAGCAATGATATAATAACTTGAAGCAAATGGTCTCCCAAATAAGATATAGATATATGTATTTGATGAAGACCGCATCAAGAATTTCTTACTCAAACAAAGACCGAAAAGACGAGCAATAAAAGATTCTAACAAAAATAGGACCTTGTTTGAGCCAACATGCCACCTAGAAACAAGATAATCAACAATATCAACTCTAAGTGGCACTACCTCATATATTCACATTTCCTAGGATTGTGATATGCAAAAGAAGCATATTACTCCCCCATAATGTGATATTCATTTTTTTCTTAATAAGAGGCAAAGCAACCTCAACTAGAGAGAATTAATGGACATTTAGAATTTGAATTTCTCATGAGTATGACACACCACATAGTGACTATATAAGCTTGCAATATCAATACTAATTGGTAGTACTCATGTACACACATTTTAATGTTTGAGAGATGCGCGAGGCATGTCACTCCCCCCAAAATGGGATGTTCCATTAACCACTCGAAAAGAGCCAAATAAGATATCATCAAGATGCATTAGAGGCTCCAAGCAAAACACACAAGTAAATGATGTGCCAAACACCTATACATACTTGAATACACAAAATAATTAAGTATGAGGCACACAAAATACAAACACATACTTGGTACAAAACCAAAACATGTAAAGGGGCAAGTAACTTACAAAATAAATGAGTTAGGTACAAGTTACCGTGAAGAGGCACATTGGATATAAGATAGGGAAATGATAATCCTTATGACTTGGCTTGATCAAATATAATATAGGAAGATCCATTAATTCTTCATGAGTTAGCCAAGTCTCCAATGCCCTCCACAAACACCTATTGATCAAGTTTGAGCTTGTTGGTCCCCAACCAAGTTGGGTCCTAAGAGGTTAGTCACAATAGGCTTGGCAACCCAAATGGTTCTTTTCTTGACACCACTTTGAGTTCCAACAAACTTGTCAAACACATTGCCATCCTTATCCTTCCTAAGAGAATAATCATCATCAACAATGATAGGGTTAGATAAGGTACCGTTTGAACATGGAGAGGCAAAGTGCCCCTTCACACGACATATGTAGCAACAAGTGCTCCCCTTTCTCTTCTTCATTGATTTCTTGGCTTCGGGAGCAGTATATTTATTCTTCTTCGGAAGTGGCCTAACTTCAACTTGGGCTTGAACATGAACTTGTGGCTGCTTCCCTTGTTGCTTCTCACTCAAGTGCTTTTTCTTCAATGGACAAGATCTTACATGATGTCCTTCAACCTTTCACTTGAAGCAAATAATCTTGGCCGAATTCTTGACTTGGTTTTGGTCCTTCTTCTTGTTTCTCTTGGACTTGTTCTTGTTATTGGAGTTGAATCCAAGTCCACTTTTATCATTAGGGGATTTTTGCACACTCAATATTATCGAGTGTGGATTTACCTTCATGACTCTTTTCCAAGTCATTCCTCAAGGAAGTGACTTGGGCCTTGAGCTCTTTGATTTCCTCTACATGGTTAGTAGAAATACAAGTACTAGAGGAAGTAGAAGCTTCATTGTTAGATCAACAAGGCAAAGCAAGTAATCCAACACAAGGTTTATCAATAGTATGGCTAGAAGGATTACTAGGACTAGCACATGGCAAAATAGCATTTTGAGAAGAAGTTGTGCTAATTCCAAAAGGGGCTCACAAGATGTTACCTTGGTAATACTTGCCTCACGAGCTAACATTAGCCCATCATGGGAGATTAGAAGATCATTATGAGAGCCCGAGAGCTTTTCATGACTTTCTTCCAATTTCCTATACTTGCTAGTTAGCAACTCAAGTTGAGCCCTTAGCTCAACGTTCTCCTTTAGGGTAGATGCTTCACAAGAAGTAGAGTTAGTAGCACACGCATCATTAATATAATTTTCCTTTTCAAGCTCATAAGATTCAATTTTTTGTGTGAGAATACAATTAGTGTGCTTCTCCTCGGCAAACTCTTGCTTAAGGAGATTGAATCTCCGACTCCCATCATCAAGTTGGAAATCCAACTCCTCTATGGTTCCCATTTGTTTAGTTATGGTGTCCATAACGTGTTTGAGACAAGTAACAACCTTATTATTACCACGGAGAGAGGTACACAAAAAGGTCAACTCAAGCAAGAGAGCACTAGTATCCTCATCAATGTCATCATCACTATCATCATTATCATTGCTATTATCTTTAGAAGATATATTGGGATCCAAAGTAGGAGATACCTTTGATCCTCTTGCCATAGGGCACATGTGAGCATGGGAGGATGAAGATGAAGATATTCTTGAATCTTCATTCATGATCATGTCTTGCTCCATAGAATGTTTGATTTCCTTTACATTGTTAGATAAACAACTAGAGGAAATAGAAGCATTTTGTTCATGGGAACAAGGCAAATCAAGCATATCATCTACACTAGTACTCAAATAATTTCTAGATGATATACAAGGATTAGAAACACAAGGGGATATAGCATTATTGTTGCAAGAAGTGCTTAAGTCCAAAGAAGAAACATTGTAATGGGATAGAGATGAAGGATCATCATTAGCGAGCACAATATCAACATTGCAATTCCCAAAACCACTCACCATATCTTTACCTTGTGTCTTGCCACATGTTGGTGAAGTGGGTGAAGATGAGAACTCATCGCGGCCGGAGGTGGAAGCAACTTGGAGCTCTTCATGATGTGAAGGAAAATATATCTCCTCAGAGAAACCATCGACAATATTAGAGATGGGACCACCAAATATTTCTTTAAGCTTGATCCACTTCTCATGAGAAGACTTGCGCTTTACAATCTTCAAGAAAAAATTAACTGTGGGCTCAAAGAGAAAATAATCTCATTAGATACTTGATCTTCGAGATGTAAATTTTTCTCATCCTCTAAAGATAGATTTTGAGGATCCATCGGAGGAGAAAAACCTACATCTAGGAATCGCTCAATATTTGGACGCAAGGTCCTAAGATTACAAAGCAAGCAATTTCTCCACAAAGCATAATTTGTGCCATCAAAGATAATTGTGCCATTGCGCACTATACTACTAGCCGACATCTTTACACTCTAGGCGGTGAGGCCTAAACAAGGAGAGACCTTGATCTGATACCAATTGAAAGGATAGAGATGTCGCCTAGAGGGGGTGAATAGGCAATTTCAAAACTATTACGGTTTTGGCTTGATAGAATGCGGAATTAAACTAACGTTTATTTTACAAGCACAAAACCTAAATACACAAGGCTCAACTAAATGCACCAACAACAAGTTAAGATAAGCAAGATAGCACAAGATAAATATACCACAAGTGATAAGCAAGATATAAGTACTTCAAGCTCGATGGCTATAACAAGGAAAGTAAGCTCGGATATAGAGATAACTGAGGCACGCGGAGACGAAGATGTATTCCCGTGTTCCCATACAAGTAAGGTACGTCACGTTGGAGAGGTGTGAGATTCCACGAAGGATTTCCCAATGCCACGAAGGCTCACCTTCTTCTCCGAGTCTATCCCACGAAGGAATAGGCCCTTTCCTTATGGCTAGCTTTTCCTCCACTCCGGAGATGGCAAGCTCCATAACCACTTCACAAGCTCCACGAAGGAGAAGCCCGGGTCTCTTCACAATCTTCCACGAAGAGGACACCGCGGTACCAACCGCCAAGCCAACTAGGAGGTCACCCTCCAAGAGTAACAAGATCACGGTCTCTCGCTCGAACAAATCGCAATGGAGAGCTCAACACTTATGCAAGAATACAAAGTAAGAACACCAAGGGTGCTCAAATCCTCCACTCTCAAATTCCACCAAAGCAACAAGTGCTAGGGAGGAATTAGAGAGGAAGAACAATGGTGGAAACCAACAAATGACTCCAAGTTCTAGATCCAATGGGTTCCCCTCACTTAGAGGAGGAATTGATTGGTGGGGATTGTAGATCTAGATCTCCTCTTCCAAAGCCCTCAAAAGATGCAAGAATCATAGGAGGGAAGAGAGAGAGGATGAAAGCTCAAGGGGGTAAACAATGGAGGTCAAAAACATGCTCAAGAGCCTTAGAACTTTGGGGAAGAATCCCCCCTTTTATACCCCTTCAAGGGGGATGACCGTTGAAAGCAAGATGCGCTGGACGAACACCTTCCGGCGATGAAACCGGCGCCGTCGGATCAGCCGCCGGAATTTCCGGTCAAAACCGAAAGTTCCGGTACAAACCGAAATAGCATATAGAACAGTTTTTCGGCGGTTTGCCAGAAATTTCCGGCGGTCGCCGGAAATTCCGGCCATAGACTCGGTCCGCCGGAATTCCTGCCAGAATTCCGCTGGAACCAAACAGGGCACACGAAAATGGCGATAACTTTTGCGTCCAGACTCTGATTTCGATGATCTTGGGATTGTTTTGACGAGGAAAACAAGACCTACAAGATGGTGCAGAGAAACATCATAGTCCAATAGAGGAGGATAGAACCAAATGAAGAAAGGTAAGAAGCTTCCCTATAAGAAGAACCGATAAAACCTTTAAACTCGAAAACGCCATAGAAGATGCATACGAATTCCGTTTTTGATGAACTTGGGCTTGTTGAAGAGCTAGAAACAAGATAAAGAACCTCACATGGAGAAACACCAAGAAGCAACAAAATAGGAAGATGCAAATAATGCAAAGGATTGAGCTCCCTATGACGATGTGATCAAGTTACCCAACCGAAAGCCCCTCTTAATAGTGCGGCTATGCATCCTATAACCCGGTCTCCCAATAACCACCTTGAGACCGGTAAAAGGAAAACCTAGCAAGGACATACCTTTGCCTTGCGCATCCTGACGAGGTTTCGACTCGTCAATGCCCATTGTTATGGACTTGGGTTTTGGAGAAGATGGGGATGCTGGAGATCGTGGAACGGTTAACAGACAAGCAACCAGGGGACACGAGATTTACCCAGGTTCAGGCCCCCGGAGGGAAAACCCTACTCCTGCTTGTCTGCTCTTGATTACGGCGGAACCGAAAGTTACAGGTGCGCAGATTCGATCTGGCGTGGAGGTGCGTGTGCGAAAGTATGAGTTGAGAGATCTAGGACGTGCCCTCCTGGCCTTTATATAGACTTAGGCAGGTCCCGGGCATAGTCCTAGTCGGTTACAGGTTCTAGGGTTTTACCCCTTTGAATTTCCTATCTGCGCTAGTCTTGTTCTCCAAGGACTCGAAGGCGTCATGGGCCTTGGCCACCCGAAAATCTTCATGGGCCGGCGTACATCTGCCGTGGGCCTTCCTTGGGCTGGACCAGGTATGCTGAAGTCACGTACCCGCAGGGTATAACCATGTCAGTAGCCCCCGAGTGATCAGTCGAATCGTAGATTCGGCTGAGGACTCTTCAATCCTTCGGGTGCAACTGGGTAGTAAAAGTATATGTGTGTAGGGATTGTTGATACATGTGCCTGACTCACCCGACGGATCAGGGTCAGTTAACTGTCTTAGGACGAAACAACATGATCTTCATCAGGTTCGAGTCCCTTAACTTGAACCCGGAACATATGCTAGCGTAATTCGACTCAGGCCGCGGAGGACTTATAGGAGTGGAATTCCAGTGTTTTTAATTGATGTACCCAACGCGTCCGTCGGGATTTTTCATCACGCCTGTTAGCATGGATTTATACTAGCAGAGCGCAGTCAGGTGCGTTGCCAGGCCATCAGATGATATCTGTAGGTCTTATCTTTGCGTCGCAGACGCAGCATCCGAACATTTGTCACCACGGAGGTGTTTCGGGTGGCCAAGGAGATTGTCGCTCACTCAGCATTTTGTTGGGGCAGAGTTGCCAAAAAGTTTTTGCGTGCTGATCCGAAAGATCGCAGTCGAAGATTTCATAGGGTGCGCGACCAGCGCTCCCTATGGGAGTAGCCCCCAAGTGTCTGTTCGAGTTGTAGACTCGAGCGGAGACTTTAGTTCAAGCATTGTTCAGTTGTTAAGTCCGTAGGACTCGAAAATTTTCAGATGCTTAAATCCATCCTCCCTATGGGAGTAGCCCCCGAGTCCGTAGTGGAGTCGTAGACTCGACGTAGGACTCAGAGAAGTACTTTGTCTTTATTCATCTTTCGGGTGCGCGGCCAGCGCTCCTGATAGGAGTAGCCCCCGAGTATTTAGTCGAATCGAAGATTCGAGTGAGTACTCTTAGCTGTGGAGCCGAAGAATTGTAAGTTGTGCTAGTATAGCTTTTGATGACGTCAGTGCTGACGATTGATGACCTCAAGCGTCTGCTGCGCCAGAGATGACTTGACTGGACGAACGTGGGTCCCATTTGCTGACTTTGAATTGACCGGTCACGCGCGGCGTGGAGATAATTACGGCGTCTCCTCGATTTCCGCGTGTAGTGGACGACGTGGTAGCGACGATTCGTTAAGATGTTGACACGTGTACGGTCAGATCTGCCGTTGGCGTTAGGTCTTCTGGATGGACGGCTGTCGTGCGTCATCTTCGCTGTTATAATCATTGGGGAAAGCCGCGGTTTGTTTTCACCGCATCAGTTCTTGTTTTCACTGCCTCCTTGTGCTCTAGCGATTCTTGCTGCGCACTAGGACTTCCTTCACACTTCCGTCGTCGTCTCTGCGTTTTCACCGCCGGTGCCGTCGTAGCGCAATGGGGAAATCCAAGAAGTCCTCGTCCGCCGTTGTGACCAGCGCCGCCGGAGGACAGAAAGGCGCCACCGCTACTCGCGTCACCGATGGTGGCTGGCGGCGATCAGAGACGCGGGAGAGCGATCTCCGCAAGCTTCGCGAGCGGGGCCTGATCCCGCAGGATAGGGAGGCCGTCAAACTCCCCGGCAATGAGGTAATCCCCCGTCCCCCACCTGGGTATCGGGTTATGTTTCTCGCCTTCGTTATGCACGGGTTTTCTTTCCCAGTCCACAACTTCCTCCGTGGACTGCTCTTCTTCTATGGTATTCAGCTTCATCATCTGTCTCCCAATTCTCTTCTCCACATTGCTTGTTTTATCACTTTTTGCGAGTGCTGGCTTGACATTGAGCCGCATTTTGGCCTCTTCCGGAAGCTCTATTCCGTGAAGAGGCAATCTGGTTTGGATGGTGTGTATCCCATTGGGGGTTGCATCATCTCTCTTAGTCCCAATATTCTCTTCTTTTCTTTTTCCATGTCCGAATCTGTCCAGTACTGGCGGAGGCGATGGTTTTATATCCACGACTCCGTAGTGCCCGGACAAGATTTTGGTCTTGTTCCCTTTGACCCTTCCCAAACTATTGAGCCGAAAAGGTCTTGGAAAAACCAAATCCTGGACGGTGATAAGGAGGAGATAGAGGCCCTTTACCCTCGGGTGGAGGATCTCCAGCTGATTCCGGAGAAGGAGGTGAACGGCGTGGACATCATCCGGACATTTCTTGAGTGTCGGGTGCAGCCTCTCCAAGCGAGGGCGCACCCGATGTTTCTTTATTCTGGGCGCCGTGATCCGACTAGGGTTTCGGCTGAGAAAATCTCCAAGGGGGATCTTGACAAGGACCTTTGCGCGCTGCTGAAGTTCAAGGCCGGAGAAGAAATCGCGGGGAAGTCGCTAACTCCTCCATTTTCTTCGACGTTGGCCGTACCGCAGGTGTAGATTTGTGCACGTAGTGCTTTTTATCGGCTGTGTATTTATTTCCTTTGTTTGCTAACAAAGTTTCTTCTAGTTTTGTAGAGCTTCAAAGTTCCGGGCATGGTACCGCCTTTGCCCGAAAATTATCCGAATGCCCCGGATAATGAAGTGGTTGAGTCCATGTCCGAGCTGTCGTCGGCGCGATCTCCGGCGGGAGATGCCGACGAGTCGAGTGAGGACCGTACTCGCAAGCGATCACGGAGCTCCAACGAGTCTTCAGATGCTTCGACTCCTCCGACTCCCAGAGACCCTCTGGGCCTTGAGCGTCATAGTGACGGTCATAGGGATTCTTCCTCTCCCATTCCTGCCATTCATGTGCGGGCTGTAGCGCCGCACCCGAAAGCGGAAGAAGGAAGAGAAGAAAGAGGAGAAGAAGGAAGAGAAGAAAGAGGAGAAGAGAGCCCGAAAGGCTCCTCCTGTCTTCGACCTGAGCTCGCTCGGCTCGTAAGTTTCTTGTTGTGCTATTGTCCTTTTTCCTTTATGATTTTTGCACTTGTGCCGATTGGTTCGTATGCAGGCACTCCTCCCATGATTCCAGTGATGGTGCGCGGGAGATGACGGGGGAGTTGAACATTGCGTCTCCTCCTCCTCCTCAAACGGTGGCGACTTCGGGTGGCGCCGCTCCGGATCCTCCTGTGCAGGAGGTGCAGGTGGTTGCGCCTCAGAATTTTGCAGGCGGGTCTTCGGAGTCGCCATCGGAGCATGTAAGTTTTTTTGCTTCATGTCACGGGGGGAGCCCCCGAGTGTCTTCATATGCTGATTTGGTTTTTACTCCTTTGTGTTGGGCGTAGCCCCCAGGTCCTTTTCTTACTGCTATTTCTTTTTCTTCAGCCTTTTGTGCAGGAGGCCAAGCGGCTGGTGCAGGAGGCGAAACTTCGGCAGCTTCAAGGTATCCATCTTCCGTTTAATACCTCTCTTATTTATCCTGGTCCTGTTCTTTGACACTTGCTTGTCTTAAATGCAGAGGAGCATAACGATTCCCTCCGTGAGGTCGACACTCTTAAAAAGAGCCTTGGTCAATCGGAGCAGAAGACCGAAGCCGCCGTTGGCGCGAAAGAGCGCCTCGAGCTAGAGCTGACTAAGGCAGCCGAAGCGAAGGAGCGTCTGCAGCAGGAGGCCGCAGATCGTGAGGAGCAGCTGGCCACCGTTGCGGCTGCTCGTGAAAAAGAGGTGGCGGCGAAGCTCATGGCTGCTGCCAAGGCTATTTCAGGTGAGTGCTAGTTTTGTACTTGTTTCTTTTTCTTCGGGTCTTCTTCTATGCTGCTTTTCTTCATGCTTTTCTTCTTCTTGTCTCAGATGCCGCAGGCATCGAGTTTGACCATGGTGCTCTGGAGCACGGAAGTGCTCTAGATGATGCTACTGTGGCGGTCGAAGACCGCTGCAGCACCGTCGTCGGATCCCTAGCCAAGGCGAAGGAAGTCCTTGGCCGCTTCTACAGGGAGCTTTTCCCTAAGGGCGTGGCCCTCGATGATGTGGATGCCCTGGTGGAGGCTTTATCAGCCGAAGCACCTGCGGAGTACAAGCGCAAGCAGAAGGGCATCGGCGCGTCCGTCGGGCTGGCGATGGCCTTGGCGGCTGGAGCGGAGCTGGACCTGCCCCAGATCACCTCTCGGATGCCGACGACTGCAGATGGATCCGAGGTAGCCTTCGCTGCCTACTCCGCTCGCTGCAAACGATATGGGCCCAAGCTCATTGATTTGCTGTCTGAGTACGCACTACGGCAGCAGGGCGGGGCCAAAGCTAGGCAGTCTGGCTCCGAGGCGACTCAGGGTGCCGCGTCTTAGGATTTGTATACGTAGAATAGTTTGTAGTTTGCTTTTGCTGTAAATATTTTGAAGAACACCATCCTTGTGCCACGTAGTGGCCTTATATGTTAATGAATTCTTCGGAGTTGTGCTCTGCTCTTGTCTGAATGTTTGTGTCCCTTTCTTTTTCTGCTGCTCTAGGTTCCTTCGGGTGCTGACCCTGTTGACACCTCATCCGCAATGCCGCCGCGACCATCTTTGGATGATTCCTCGCATCTCGCTTTTCTTCGAGATCGTGTGCGTAGTCTGGAGAGGGAGTTTCTCGGGTTACGCGGTCATGCCGACGTTTGGAAGTCCAAGGCGGATCGTGGTGCAGCCAGAGAGGAGTACTTGATGGCGGAGCTGGTTCGGTTGTCCGAGCAGCTGCAATGTAAGTTGTTCTTTGGTTCGAGCTGTAGCTCGGTTCTTCGGATGAGCCTGCTGGCCTTACTCTTATTTTGTCTGATTGTCGCAGGTGCGAATCTTGCTCCGAGGGAAGAAAAGGAGTGTGTCGCTGTTCGGGTCAATTGCTTGACTCAACAGGACATGGAGGCCGGCGGCTTCTTCTGGATGGATCGTGATTGCGCCATAGCCCTGGCGACGGTGCAGGATCGTGTTCATCAAGTTTCGCGGGTGCTCCGTCAAGTGCAGACATCACTTGCCTCGGTGCTGCACGTCATGTTTCTTTTGGATGCTGTGCCGACAAGCCTTGCGTGTCTTCTGTCGAAATTTCGGAATGTAAGCAATGTCAAGGAGTTGGTGCGGCAGCAGCTTGTCGCGGGAGTGAAGGCTGCGTTGTCTCTTGTGAGGCTGCACCGGCCTGACGTGGATTTGGCTGCTGCGGCCGCTAGACCACCTCTTCGACCGGATGGTGGTGAGTGGGACATGCGTCCGCATTACGCGGCTATAAGGCAGTATGCCGAACAGATTGTAGATTTGTTTGAGCAGCGTGCCCAGGTTATTCTTCAACATAGGTAGTACCTGTAAAAAGAGAGAGATGTAAAATTTGTATATTTCGGCTGGGCACGTTGTGCCCTTTGTTGTAAAGGTTTGTTTGTTTGTGAGCACGCAGTGCTTTGGTTGAGTGCGTGTCCTTTTCGTTTGCCTGACGTTGTCAGCCACTCAGGTGTACACGTTTGGTCCTCAGTCGATGAAATCGTGAGGTGGGGGAGCCCCCGAGTGCGTTTGGTCCTCAGTCGATGAAATCGTGAGGTGGGGGGGAGCCCCCGAGTGCGTTTGTAGCATATAGTAAAGTTGCAGGAAATAGTTAATCGAAGTTTTGGGGCGAGACACTTAGCTTTATTTATATCGTAATGGAGGAGGTACATTGTTCGGCTGAGTAGCCTTGGCTGAAAGCCTTATTGAAAGTAAAGAGGTAGTTTGCTACGGATAGAATCGTCGCAGGTGCGCGATGTTCCATGGGTTGGAGTATGCGACTCCAGACTCCACGTGCTTGAGGCGATAGGCGCCACCTGGGATGACTTCGGTGATGACATAGGGTCCTTCCCATGGTGACTCGAATTTATTCGGTCGCTTTTGCTTGAGTCGTAAGACGAGGTCTCCTTCGACGAAGGACCTTGGGCGCAGCCGGCGGCTGTGGTAGTTGCGGAGACTCTGCTGGTACACCGCTGATCGAGCTGCTGCTATGTCTCTTGCTTCGTCCAATGTATCGACGGCATCTTCGAGTGCAGCCGTGGATTCGGCTTCGCTGTAAGCGACGACCCGTGGGGCCTGGTGGCGTACTTCGGCTGGTAGCATGGCCTCGGCTCCGTGTACCATGAAGAACGGTGTGTAGCCGGTGGCGCTGTTTGGCGTAGTCCGTAAGCTCCACAGGACGGATGGTAGCTCTTTCGTCCAGTTTCCAGCTTTTTGTTCGAGGGAGCTCATGAGGCGTTTCTTGATGCCGGCGCCGATTAGGCCGTTGGCCTTTTCCACTTGCCCGTGCGTTTGCGGGTGTGCCACTGAGGCATACGTGATGTTGATCCCAAGGCCTTCGCAGAAGTCCTGGAATTCTTCAGAGATGAAGTTCGATCCGTTGTCGGTGATGATGCTGTGCGGTACGCCGAACCTGTAGACAATGGACTCGAAGAACTTGATGGCAGTTTTGCCTTTCTGGTTGGTGACCGGCATGGCCTCGATCCACTTGGTGAATTTGTCGACTGCGACCAGGAGGAAGACGTGTCCCCCTTTTGAGGATTTTGGCAGTTTGCCGATCATGTCAAGGCCCCATTGGGCAAAAGGCCAAGCTATGGGTATGGGTCTGAGCTGGGATCCGGGTGCGTGCGGTTTATCGGCGAACCGCTGACACCCGTTGCATCTCCGGACGATGTCCTTTGCGTTGCTCATGGCCGTTGGCCAGTAGAATCCTGCTCGTAGAGCTTTGGCGACAAGGGAGCGATTGCCTGCGTGGTGGCCGCAGATGCCCTCGTGGATGTCTTGGAGGATGGTTTTGCCGTCGTCGATGGTGACGCACCGTTGTAGTACACCCGTGATACTGCACTTGTACAGCTCGCCATTGATAGTGGTGAAGGCCTTTGACCGACGAGATATGCGCCGGGCATCTGTCGGGTTGTCAGGCAGTTCTCCATTTAACAGGAACTGGAGGTATGGGCGCGTCCAGGTTTCTTCGACTGCCATGACCTGCATTAGGTTGACCATGGCGACCTCGGTGTCCAATTTTTCGGGTCCTTCATGACCTTCGGGTAGCGTAGCCCCCGAGTGTTCTGCTTCTTCGGGTGATCCCTTGGGGAATTTCCGCTTGATGGACGGCACGCAGATCTGTTCGAGGAACACACCTGGTGGCACCTTTGTGCAAGTGGAGCCGATGTTGGCGAGTCTGTCGTCTTCCTCGTTGCTTTCTCTTCCGACGTGTCGAAGCTCGCAGCCGTCGAATTCTCCTTCGAGTGCGTTGTAGAGCGCGCGGTACGCGATCATGTTTTCGGCGTGTGCGTCGCACTCATTCATCGTCTGTTGGACGACGAGGTTGGAGTCACCGTAGATGACCAGGCGCGTTGTGCCGCATATATTTGCCATCCTCATGCCATGGATGAGGGCTTCATATTCGGCCTCGTTGTTAGAGGCTCTGAATTTCATCCGAAGAACGTACTTCATCTTGTCGCCTTGCGGGGAGGTCAGTATGACCCCTGCCCCTGCTCCGGCTTTGCGCTTGGAGCCGTCGAAGTGCATTGTCCATGACTTTGACATGTCTGGGGTGTCTGGCAGCTGCAGCTCCATCCAATGTACCAAGAAGTCCGAAAGGACTTGAGATTTAATTGCATGTCGCTTCTCGTAGATGATGTCCAAGGGTGACAGTTCGATGCCCCACAGGGCCACCCGTCCTGTGGCCTCTGGATTATTCAGGATGCTGTTCAGGGGTGCTTCATTGACGACCATCACCTGATGCTCCTGGAAGTAATGGCTCAACCGTCGAGCCGTCATGAACACGCCGTAGGCTAGCTTTTGGTAGTGAGGGTACCTCTGCTTTGTTGGTGTCAGTACCTCGCTGAGGTAGTAAATTGGGCGCTGGACCCCGTGGGTCTTGCCTTCTTCGGGTCGTTCGACCACGAGCACGGTGCTGACCACCTGATGTGTGGCTGCTATGTACAGCAGCAGGGGCTCGCGTTCCTTTGGCGTGACCAAAACGGGCGAGGTGGAGAGGAGCCGCTTGAGGCTTTCGAATGCGTCGTTGGCTTCTGGTGTCCAGTCGAACTTGTCTGCTTTGCGCAGCAGCTGGTAGAATGGTAGGGCCTTCTCGCCCATGCGGATGATGAACCTGCTTAGCGCCGCTACTCGTCCCGCGAGCTGCTGGACGCCCTTGAGGTTTTTTGGCTTCTCCATCGTCATGATGGCTCTGATTTTCTTCGGGTTCGCCTCGATCCCTCGTTGAGAGATGAAGTACCCGAGCAGCTGACCTGATGGGACGCCGAAGGCGCATTTTTCGGGGTTGAGCTTGATCCTTGTAGCACCCCGGGTAAATCCACAACTAAAAAAATCGTTGTGTTTTTGTATGTTGTGCATCATCATGACATCAGCATGCATCTATTTGTTTAAAACTATTTTGAAAAGCCCTATTTTGTTTTCTACAAATATCCCTCCCTCTTATTTCAAAATATAAGGTTCGACCCGCCCGGATCTTTTATTTGCCTAAAAACTATTTGTAAAAGTGTTTATAAAATATAAAATAAATAAAACTGTTTTGATCGAGGGAGGCAGCCCGGCCCGAAAAGCCAGGCCACCTACCACCCCGATCGGCCCAATATAATCCCTCCTCCAAACCCTAACCATATCCCCCTGTCCGAACCCTAGCAACCCAACACCCCGTCCACCAACCGCCCACCCCGCCTGCGTCCCTGGGCCCACCCCGACGCTCCCTCGCTTCCGTCTGTGTCGCCCTCAACCCCGCGTTCTCCTCCCTCGCGATCCCCTTCTCCCCTGGCTCTCGTCCTCCGCCGCCACTCCCCCTGGCGCTCATCGACCTCCGCTTCCTCTGGGCCGCCAAGCTTCCCCACCGCCTGGCGAGCGTCGGCCTTCCCTTCTCGCATGGCGTGGCCCTGCAGCAGCCGGCCTCGGCCTCCCGAGCGCCGCCACAGCTCCTCCAAGCCCCGAGCACACCACAGCCTGGCCTAGGGCCCCGACGCCGGCCTACCTCGCCTTCCCCTCTCCGCAGCCACCGCCTTGCACGCCCTCGGGCTCTCATCCGCCCCGGAGGCCTCCCCGAGGCCGCCCCTGCTCCGAACCACCAACTGCTGCCGTCCTCACCTCCGCCCCGCCAGTGTCCGTCTGCACCGCTCGGTCCCTCCTCAGAACCCCGCGCGACCTCCCGCGCCTGGCCGCCGCCTTCCTCCCCTCTGGCGCCCTCTGCAGCGTGCTGCCGGGTCTCTCCGCGTCGTCCTGGTCCCGGCCGCCCTCTGTCGACGAGGCCACCGCCGTTCCCGAGCCTGCTACCCCAGCGTCCCCAGGAACTCGCCGGCCGCCACCAGGGGCTCCCCTCTACTGCGCCCCTCGTGGACGGGCTGATGTCATCACCGACGCCCTCTCTCTCGACCCGGTGGTCCCCTGCAGCATGTGGCCTCGGCAGCGTCCTCCCTAGACCTCGCCCTTGCACCCTGCCATGGCCACTGCCTCCTCGCCGTGCTTCTCCGAGCCACCACGGGTTCTTCCCCCAGCTTCCCGACCAAAAACCACCGCCGCCGCGGGTCGCTTCTGCCACGCCAAGCTCGCCCCTATGCTCCGTGTTCCCGCTGTGCTCTCTATTGGGCGTGCGTGTATGCAGGTGGTGTGTTTGTGCCATCTGGGGCACACCCTCCATTATTCCTGCATGCTCGTGTAGCCTCTACCGGTGTTGATCTGCCTTGGAGCGCATGATGCAGGCCTCACCCGAAATTTATCAACGTGGATCCAAGTTCGCCACTGTCTAAAAGAGGGACGACAAGAACCCCAACAGGAGGCCCGGAGGTGATGGCACCAGATCGACAAGGTCTCCTTCCTGGATGTCAAGTTCTCTGACCTGGGACCCAAAGACGCTAAGACCCCGGACGCCAAGACCGTCCACACGGATCCGATATCCGAGACCCCGAAGACCGATCTTGGATCCGAAGCCCGAACCCCATCGAACCATCGGCACCCAAGACCTTCAAACACCAATGTGTGACCTTTCTCCGAGCCCCTATTTTGATAATATAATACAACTTGTTGCATATTCAATTACTCATGCTTGCATCTCATCATGTGGTTTGGGGGCATTATGCCAATTCACCTAATAATTAATATGGAGTCCATATGCGGGCGAATCTAGTCTAATATTGGACCATTTAAAATTGTGTAGCGAACGGGTGACATGTTTTGCCTTGTTGAGACAACATTTAATTTGCGGGGTATCTAAACAACATAAACCTATTAATTAATTGTCGGGACCCCGGTTCCTCTTAATATTGCCTAGTCGCATCGCATCCTTGCCATGCCATACATCATACATGCATCATGCCTGCTCTTTTGCCGTAGTAATAAATAGTGCATCCGATGTTTCTTTTAGTGCTTTGCTTCTTCACGGATTAGGCCGACGAGTTGATGCGAGTGTCGACCCGATCTTCAGATGAACCTTCGGCAATGTTTTCAGGCGAGCAATCTCCCCCTTTCTACCTATCTTACTTTTATAGTATTTATTCCCTCCTGTTGATTTATTGCTATCTGTGTTGCGATGCTCTAGTTTTCGTACCCGTGATATCCCTTGCAGCCTCATATTGCCTTAGACACATCCTATTACCTGTTGTTTGGTAGATAGTTGGACTTGCGCGTCGTAGTCGCCTGCTCAAGTGCTGTTGCATGTCGTCTAGTACCACAGTTGTTGGGAGACTGCCATATGCTTTATGTTGGAGTTGATCATGACTTTAATTACCGTTTAATAACTAAAATTGAAGTAAGTAAATAATGCAGAGGCACAGGTGGGCAATAGATGTTATTTGGTTTTGAACCGTCCACTTGTGTCTCGTAGGACCCCGAGTACTTGATACCTGTTCTTTGAATATTCGCACTATCCGCATGTGGGACCATGAATCCCCCTAGCCAGAGCTTGAGTCATATTTATTTCTTGGGGCCACAAAGTAGTTTGGGGCTTTATTACTATCATGTACTTATGCCATGTTTTACTGCTTATTTACGATTGCGCGTGGAGCGCCTGTACTGTTTAGGAACAAATGTGGAATGTTTTCGCGGTATCGACAAGCCCAGTCACACTTTCGGGTTCCCGGTCGATTACAGCCATTGGCACAAACCTCTGAGTCCGTCTCGGAGCCGGCCAACTTCGTCGCGGGTAGCTTGGTGGGGTGGCCCCCTGAAATTTATATGAATCTTGCAATTGCTCTGTCGAGATGCCTCGTTGGGTTTTTATTGGTTTTTCTCGAGGTTGATCGTGCGTGTGTTGCTATTTGTGCCCCCCTGCAGGGTAAAACTTTCTGAAAGCCGTGTCCGCGGTTATGGACGACTTGGAGCACAGTATCTCGATCATAAACAACTATAACTAAAGTAGTGCTATAAATTTGACTTTATAATGACTAGTAATCAGCTTCACTTTAATGCAATGGCTAAATAAAAGTGCCAACAATTGCTGGTTTGGATTGTCACCTGTTACCATTGTATCTGACTAGTAAGTATTGCAACTACAACGGAATGGCTAAATAAAAGTACCAACAACTGCTGGGTTTTGGGATACCTCATGCTATATGTATCTGACTAGTAAGTACTACAACTACAACGGAATGGTTAACTAAAACTGCCCGCTGCTTATCATATCAGGATGACTCATGCTACCTATATCTGACTAGTAATTGACGCAACTATAACGAAATGAATAAAACTGCCAACGGTGTGAGTTCCTCGGTTGACTTCCTCGGTTGGTATCGAGGGGGAATACCAGGATGGGTATGTTTGGTGTTAGAATCAGGTTGGATCCGAGTAGGTCTTTCTTATCCCTATCTGATAGCCGCCAGTTGTATTGAGTCTCTATAGGTTGTTTAGTGCATGCTGCGCTGCCGCTTCAGTCCACCATACCTATGTAGGCGAGGACCGCCGAATTCTAGTCTCGCCGTGTACTGGCCTCAGTACTGACCGCTCTCTTTTTCCTTTGCCCTTTGTCGGCACCCCTTTTGTTTAAGCAGGTTTTGAGATCGACATCGTTAGCAGGGTTACCCTTCCAGCTTGGCCTGGGCAGGGTTATGGACGCCATTGGTTATTCTTCAGGGCTCTTAGCCCAATTTGCATCTTGTCCGTACTCGGACGCTGTATCATTTTAAAGGTGATTTGGATTTTTGTATTGTATATCTGTATTCTTGACTCATGGAGTCGTTGTTGTATATATCTTTCTGTGGGTTCCATCGTGGACTATTGTGTAATGATATTACTTCGTTTTCCACCCGCACGAAAGTGCCTGGTGGGCACCTTTGAATCGTTTCTATGCGGGTTTGGCGGGAATCGCTGGAACTTGCATAGGGCCGATTCTGAGGGTGTTACAGAGTGGTATCAGAGCTTAGCAGTTACGATACCCCACTAGTCCAGCCAGTAGGATAACCTAGCTATGGACGTCATAGAGTGTCTAAACTATTTTGGAAAAGTCGGTTGGATAGATCTGATTAGGTCTGCTTTTACTCCTTACCCCTCTGCTATTCTCTTCTTACCTCTGCATGTTTTGAATCTGCTCTCTTATCTTTTCTTCGAGTCCAGGATTTCTCGTGGTTGGGTTTCCGTCGTACCTTTAGGGTTTCGCATCCATCCTCTTGTAACGGTGCTTCGACATCCGGTCGTCATGCTATCTGATGAACCTTTCATCTGTTGTAACTTTTAGTGGACCCAAAAATTCACTAAAATTTTTCTTTCTATCCTACGGTGTTTTCTGATACGACGAAGTCATCTACGTCAGATCTGATGAGAATCTCCTTCCCTCCTTTGTTTCCAAACCTCGCTTGTCGAGATCTTTAGTATGAATTCCGGGAGTTGCTTGCATAATTCTCCTATTCATGTGCAGAGTAATGCTTTGGGTGCGCGATGGACTGATCACCATCCGACTACTCTTATCATTCGCTCTTGTACATCGAATCGGTGGATCAAGCAATTTTACTCCTTCCACAGAAGTAAGAGGTGGCCTTATCTTTTGAGACCTTTGCCTTCGTCTTTGTTTCTCCGGAGTGTTCTCTCGACGAAAGTGAGAAACGATCCTTGGCGGTGTCGCCGATTTCAAGATGAAGAAAGAATCTTTGTTAGTGGTGTCGCGAGGGTCTACACGAAGCGAGAAGATTCATATCGTCGGCCTTCTTACCCGTACCAGGAGGAGGATCTCGAGGGCGAGATCCATTGTTAGTGGTGTCGAATTGTAGCACCCCGGGTAAATCCACAACTAAAAAAATCGCTGTGTTTTTGTATGTTGTGCATCATCATGACATCAGCATGCATCTATTTGTTTAAAACTATTTTGAAAAGCCCTATTTTGTTTTCTACAAATATCCCTCCCTCTTATTTCAAAATATAAGGTTCGACCCGCCCGGATCTTTTATTTGCCTAAAAACTATTTGTAAAAGTGTTTATAAAATATAAAATAAATAAAACTGTTTTGATCGAGGGAGGCAGCCCGGCCCGAAAAGCCAGGCCACCTACCACACCGATCGGCCCAATATAATCCCTCCTCCAAACCCTAACCATATCCCCCTGTCCGAACCCTAGCAACCCAACACCCCGTCCACCAACCGCCCACCCCGCCTGCGTCCCTAGGCCCACCCCGACGCTCCCTCGCTTCCGTCTGTGTCGCCCTCAACCCCGCGTTCTCCTCCCTCGCGATCCCCTTCTCCCCTGGCTCTCGTCCTCCGCCGCCACTCCCCCTGGCGCTCATCGACCTCCGCTTCCTCTGGGCCGCCAAGCTTCCCCACCGCCTGGCGAGCGTCGGCCTTCCCTTCTCGCATGGCGTGGCCCTGCAGCAGCCGGCCTCGGCCTCCCGAGCGCCGCCACAGCTCCTCCAAGCCCCGAGCACACCACAGCCTGGCCTAGGGCCCCGACGCTGGCCTACCTCGCCTTCCCCTCTCTGCAACCACCGCCTTGCACGCCCTCGGGCTCTCATCCTCCCCGGAGGCCTCCCCGAGGCCGCCCCTGCTCCGAACCACCGACTGCTGTCGTCCTCACCTCCGCCCCGCCAGTGTCCGTCTGCGCCGCTCGGTCCCTCCTCAGAACCCCGCGCGACCTCCCGCGCCTGGCCGCCGCCTTCCTCCCCTCTGGCGCCCTCTGCAGCGCGCTGCCGGGCCTCTCTGCGTCGTCCTGATCCCGGCCGCCCTCTGTCGACGAGGCCGCCGCCGTTCCCGAGCCTGCTACCCCAGCGTCCCCAGGAACTCGTCGGCCGCCACCAGGGGCTCCCCTCTGCTGCGCCCCTCATGGACGGGCCGATGTCATCACCGACGCCCTCTCTCTCGACCCGGTGGTCCCCTGCAGCACGTGGCCTCGGCAGCGTCCTCCCTAGACCTCGCCCTTGCACCCCGCCATGGCCACTGCCTCCTCGCCGTGATTCTCCGAGCCACCACGGGTTCTTCCCCCAGCTTCCCGACCGGAAACCGCCGCCGCCGCGGGTCGCTTCTGCCACGCCAAGCTCGCCCCTATGCTCCGTGTTCCCGGTGTGCTCTCTATTGGGCGTGCGTGTATGCATGTGGTGTGTTTGTGCCATCTGGGGCACACCCTCCATTATGCCTGCATGCTCGTGTAGCCTCTACCGGTGTTGATCTGCCTTGGAGCGCACGATGCAGGCCTCACCCGAAATTTATCAACGTGGATCCAAGTTCGCCACTGTCTAAAAGAGGGACGACAAGAACCCCAATAGGAGGCCCGAAGGTGATGGCACCAGATCGACAAGGTCTCCTTCCTGGATGTCAAGTTCTCTGACCTGGGACCCGAAGACGCTAAGACCCCGGACGCCAAGACCGTCCACACGGATCCGATGTCCGAGACCCCAAAGACCGATCTTGGATCCGAAGCCCGAACCCCATCGAACCATCGGCACCCAAGACCTTCAAACACCAATGTGTGACCTTTCTCCGAGCCCCTATTTTGATAATATAATACAACTTGTTGCATATTCAATTACTCATGCTTGCATCTCATCATGTGGTTTGGGGGCATTATGCCGATTCACCTAATAATTAATATGGAGTCCATATGCGGGCGAATCTAGTCTAATATTGGCCCATTTAAAATTGTGTAGCGAACGAGTGACATGTTTTGCCTTGTTGAGACAACATTTAATTTGCGGGGTATCTAAACAACATAAACCTATTAATTAATTGTCGGGACCCCGGTTCCTCTTAATATTGCCTAGTCGCATCGCATCCTTGCCATGCCATACATCATACATGCATCATGCCCGCTCTTTTGCCGTAGTAATAAATAGTGCATCCGGTGTTTCTTTTAGTGCTTTGCTTCTTCACGGATTAGGCCGACGATTTGATGCGAGTGTCGACCCGATCTTCGGATGAACCTTCGGCAATGTTTTCAGGCGAACAATCTCCCCCTTTCTACCTATCTTACTTTTATAGTATTTATTCCCTCATGTTGATCTATTGCTATCTGTGTTGCGATGCACTAGTTTTCGTACCCGTGATATCCCTTGCAGCCTCATATTGCCTTAGACACATCCTATTACCTATTGTTTGGTAGATAGTTGGACTTGCGCGTCGTAGTCGCCTGCTCAAGTGCTGTTGCGTGTCGTCTAGTACCACAGTTGTTGGGAGACTGCCATATGCTTTATGTTGGAGTTGATCATGACTTTAATTACCGTTTAATAACTAAAATTGAAGTAAGTAAATAATGCAGAGGCACAGGTGGGCAATAGATGTTATTTGGTTTTTAACCGTCCACTTGTGTCCCGTAGGACCCCGAGTACTTGATACCTGTTCTTTGAATATTCGCACTATCCGCATGTGGGACCATGAATCCCCCTAGCCAGAGCTTGAGTCATATTTATTTCTTGGGGCCACAAAGTAGTTTGGGGCTTTATTACTATCCTGTACTTATGCCATGTTTTACTGCTTATTTACGATTGCGCGTGGAGCGCCTGTACTGTTTAGGAACAAATGTGGAATGTTTTCGCGGTATCGACAAGCCCAGTCACACTTTCGGGTTCCCGGTCGTTTACAGCCATTGGCACAAACCTCTGAGTCCGTCTCGGAGCCGGCCAACTTCGTCGCGGGTAGCTTGGTGGGGTGGCCCCCTAAAATTTATATGAATCTTGCAATTGCTCTGTCGAGATGCCTCGTTGGGTTTTTATTGGTTTTTCTCGAGGTTGATCGTGCGTGTGTTGCTATTTGTGCCCCCTGCAGGGTAAAACTTTCTGAAAGCCGTGTCCGCGGTTATGGACGACTTGGAGCACAGTATCTCGATCATAGACAACTATAACTAAAGTAGTCCTATAAATTTGACTTTATAATGACTAGTAATCAGCTTCACTATAATGGAATGGCTAAATAAAAGTGCCAACAATTGCTGGTTTGGATTGTCACCTGTTACCATTGTATTTGACTAGTAAGTATTGCAACTACAACGGAATGGCTAAATAAAAGTACCAACAACTGCTGGGTTTTGGGATACCTCATGCTATATGTATCTGACTAGTAAGTACTACAACTACAACGGAATGGTTAACTAAAACTGCGCACTACTTATCATATCAGGATGACTCATGCTACCTATATCTGACTAGTAATTGACGCAACTATAACGAAATGAATAAAACTGCCAACGGTGTGAGTTCCTCGGTTGACTTCCTCGGTTGGTATCGAGGGGGAATACCAGGATGGGTATGTTTGGTGTTAGAATCAGGTTGGATCCGAGTAGGTCTTTCTTATCCCTATCTGATAGCCGCCAGTTGTATTGAGTCTCTATAGGTTGTTTAGTGCATGCTGCGCTGCCGCTTCAGTCCACCATACCTATGTAGGCGAGGACCGCCGAATTCTAGTCTCGCCGTGTACTGGCCTCAGTACTGACCGCTCTCTTTTTCCTTGGCCCTTTGTCGGCACCCCTTTTGTTTAAGCAGGTTTTGAGATCGACGTCGTTAGCAGGGTTACCCTTCCGGCT
Source organism: Avena sativa (assembly GCA_916181665.1). NCBI lineage: Eukaryota > Viridiplantae > Streptophyta > Magnoliopsida > Poales > Poaceae > Avena > Avena sativa. The sequence continues at coordinate 430,505,180 of OV702293.1, forward strand.
TGTCCTGGGCAGGGTTATGGACGCCATTGGTTATTCTTCAGGGCTATTAGCCCAATTTGCATCTTGTCCGTACTCGGACGCTGTATCATTTTAAAGGTGATTTGGATCTTTGTATTGTATATCTGTATTCTTGACTCATGGAGTCGTTGTTGTATATATATCTTTCTGTGGGTTCCATCATGGACTATTGTGTAATGATATTACTTCGTTTTCCACCCGCACGAAAGTGCCTGGTGGGCACCTTTGAATCGTTTCTATGCGGGTTTGGCGGGAATCGCTGGAACTTGCATAGGGCCGATTCTGAGGGTGTTACAATCCTGTAGCGATCAAGATTGTCGAACGTCTCGCGGAGATAGTCGATAAGTGTCCTTGCCTCCTTGGTTTTTATTACTATGTCGTCGACATAGACTTGGACGTTGCGACCGATCTGGTCCTTGAGGCAGGCCTGCATGCATCGCTGGTACGTGGCACCTGCGTTCTTTAGCCCGAAGGGCATTGTATTGTAGCAGAATACTCCGAACGGTGTGATAAACACCGTTTTCTCTTGATCTTCGACCTTGAGTCGAATCTGGTTATAGCCTGAGTAGGCGTCGAGGAAGGAGAGTTTCTCACAACCTGCAGTCGAATCGATGATCTGATCGATCCGAGGAAGAGGGAAGTGGTCCTTTGGGCAATACTTGTTTAGTGACGTGAAATCCACGCACATCCGCAGGATGTCCTGTCCTTCTTTGGGACCATGACTGTGTTTGCCAGCCACTCGCTTTCTTTGATTTCCCGGATGAAGTCTGCTGCGAGTAATCTATTGATTTCCTTGCCGATGGCTTCGGCTCGTGGTTCGGACCGTCTCCAGATGGACTGTTTGATTGGCTTGGTGTCTAGAAAGACATTGAGTGCGTGCTCGGCGAATTCCCTGGGAACTCCTGGCATGTCCGCAGGACACCAGGCGAAGATTTCCCAGCGCTCACGGAGGAATTCGACGAGCGCGCCTTCCTATGCGGGACTGAGGTCGTTGGCGATTAGCGCCGTCTTGGAGGCATCCGTCGGATGGACCTGCACTTTCTTGGTGTTGACGGTGGAGTCGAAGGACATGTCAGGTGCGTTCTGTCTTGTGACTGGGGGTGCTCCATTGTCCGTCACCTCGCGGAGCCTTACAAGCTCGTCTTGCATGCCGAAGGACTGGGAGATTTTGTTGAAATCCCTGTCGCATTGGTCCGATCGTGTGAAGCTCCCGTGGACTGTGATGACGCCCCTTGGTCCTGGCATCTTGAGTAGTAGGTATGCGTAGTGTGGGACGGCCAGGAACCTTGCGAATGCTACACGCCCCAGGATGGCGTGGTATTGCGACGGCCAGTCCACCACTTCGAATTCGAGTCGTTCCTGCCGAAAGTTGTCCGGCTTCCCGAAGATGACGTCGAGCCCTATTTTGCCCAGGGGGAATATGCCCTTCCCTGGGACGATGCCGTGGAACGTTGTGTCTGACTGTTCCAGGCTACATTGTGGGATCCGCATTGCTGCTAGAGTGCTTGCGAACATTAGATTGATGCCACTGCCACCGTCCATGAAGAAGCGACTCATCTCGAAGCCTCCGATCTGTGCCTCCAGCACCAGGGCAGCATGACCTGGGCGAGGGATCTGGCAAGGGTGATCCGCGCGAGTGAATGTGATGCAGGACTCCGATCCGCTGAGGTACTCAGGGATTGCAGGTGGAGTTGCCACGGCCAAGTTGATTTGTCAGGTGATTTTCTTCTGCACCTGTTTGTGGGGCGTCCCTTCTGGATCATATTTAGTGCTCCCTTTGGTGGGGGTACCCGACCCCGGCGTTGTTTTGCGCTGGTGCGACTGGTTGGTTTGGGCCTCCAATAGGTGGCGGTGGAGGAGCTCCGAGCGCTATTTCTCCTTGCACGGGTGCGTTTCCAAACGCAGGGATTGGGGCTTGTTGCCTCATCTGCACCATGCTTTCACTGAGTTTCTGGAACTCGCGGCAGTCCTTGAGCATGTGGCTGGCTTTCTTTTTGCCATCCTGTTTGTCGATGTAGAAGTGGATGGTGCATGGACCCGAAAGTTTGTCGTATGCTGAGGGTCCGTTGTCGCGGTCGCGGCATTGCCACGACTGCGCTGGGTGTCCGTTGTCGCGGGTGTTTCCGCCGCGATATCCTCCGCTGTTGCGGCTGTTGTCGTTGCGACGGTCGGCGTAGCCGGCCGCGACCATGTCAGGTCCGTCGCGGTCCTCGTAGACGCGCGATCTCCTCTTGCTGCGGCGTTCCCGTCTTCGGCCGTAGTCGTCCTCTTCATCCGATTGCGCTCGCTGGATGCAATCTTCACCATCTGCCCAACTGTTGGCAATTTCCATGAGGTGATCGAGTGTCTTGGGCTTGACGCGCCCAAGTTCCTCCTTGAAATGTTGTCGTTTGACGCCGTCCCTGAAGGTGTCGATGGCCCTCTCTGCGGAGATGTGTGCTGTGGAGTTCTTGGTTGTAGACCAGCGTAGTATGTATGAGCGAATAGATTCACCCGTTCTCTGAGTGCAGGCTCGCAACTCTTCGATTGAGGCGGGCCTCTTGCTAGTGCCCTTGAAATTTCGGATGAAGCTGTAAGCGAGCTCCTCCCAGCTTCGGATGGATCCTGATGATAGGCTGCTGAGCCAGACTCGCGCCGCGCCTGTCAGCTGCAGCTGAAGGCATTGCATGGCGGTTTCTTTGTTGCCTCCGTGAAGCTTGACGAATGACAGATGGTCGCTGAGCCATGATTTTGGATCTTGCGTGCCGTTGAACTTCAGAGTATCCGAAGGAAGCTTGAAATTGCGTGGCATCTGTGTTCGCCAAACAGATCTGCTGAAACATCGGGCTCCGCAGAGTTCTCCTTCATCTTCGTCCATCTCGGATTCAGACAAGCATGCACGTTTGGCTCGTGCTTTGTCGATTTTGCGCTGTGTAAGCTTGTCTCTGGCGTCGTAGTCGCGTTTATGATGACGCGAGCTCTTCTTCCTTCGAGGAAGTTCATGCTCCTCCTCTTCTTCGGATGAAGGGGTGGGACTCCGGTCGCGCCTGGTCGGAGCTTTCTTCTTCGGCTCCGCAGGAGCGTCTTCGTGGAGCGCAGCTCCGACGAGTCCGAGTCCGGTGAGTGCGGACTTATGCATGGCTCTTTTCGGGTCCCCCTCCGGAGGTGGGTGGGCCGCTAGATATGCAGTGGCTGCCATGATCGCAGCTTGCGGTGTCTTCGGGATGATGTTGCCGTCGGCATCCATATCCATGAACGATGTGTGGAGAGTTCGGGTCACGTCACGGCGCTCCTTGGGATCCATGTTCTCCACCCGAGAGCGATGCTTGTTTACCTGGTTTCCGTTTGTGCTAGAGCCGGGTGCCATGGCGGAGATCGCAGCTCGTCGCGCGCTGGACTCGGAAGCTGCTTGCTTGCGTTTGTCGAGCGTCTCCTGCATCTTGACTTGCTTCTTGTGCTCCTCGATGAGGAGGTAGTGGTATGCCATCAGTAGTTCACGTGAGGCGTCCGCAGGTAGGACTATGTCGCCTGCGACGGCACGGCGTGCTTGGACCCATCCTTCTTTGCTAAGTTGGATGACGTGGCCGTTGTTTTCCCTGTTAGGTGGGGGGGACTGGCTTCTTCTGTTTTCGCCGTTTCCGCCATTTCGGTTGGGCGGCGGGTTAGGTGTTTCCTCGTCGCCCTGGATGACTGTGGCGCATAGATAGCGCTCGCAGATTGGTCGGCTGTTGCCGCAGCTTTCGGATCCGGAACCGTAGGTCCCCTCATCCGAAGGTGGATCACACAGATCGGAGTTACAGCTTCTGCTGTCGTAAAACTCATCTGTTGATGGTGATGTGCGTAGCACAGGGTGTGGAGCCCACGAGGCGGGCCTGATGGATGGTAGGGGCACCCGCTCAGGGAGGCGGAGGGTGCCAGTTTGACCCACCTGGAAGCAGAAGCTCCCGAATAGGATCTCGAGTCCGTCGCCTACGGGCTCGAAATCTTTCATGGTGGCCGGCGAGTGGGCGGTGAAGTCGAAAGCGCCGAAGAGGAGGTAATTCTCTGTTGCCGCAGAGTTGTAGATCGATCGGGTCGGGACCATCACGATCGCACAATCAGCAGCCCCGATTCCCACAGACGGCGCCAATTGGCGAGGTTTCGACTCGTCAATGCCCATTGTTATGGACTTGGGTTTTGGAGAAGATGGGGATGCTGGAGATCGTGGAACAGTTAACAGACAAGCAACCAGGGGACACGAGATTTACCCAGGTTCAGGCCCCCGGAGGGAAAATCCTACTCCTGCTTGTCTGCTCTTGATTACGGCGGAACCGAAAGTTACAGGTGCGCAGATTCGATCTAGCATGGAGGTGCGTGTGCGAAAGTATGAGTTGAGAGATCTAGGACGTGCCCTCCTGGCCTTTATATAGACTTAGGCAGGTCCCGGTCATAGTCCTAGTCAGTTACAGGTTCTAGGGTTTTACCCCTTTGAATTTCCTATCTGCGCTAGTCTTGTTCTCCAAGGACTCGAAGGCGTCATGGGCCTTGGCCACCCGAAAATCTTCATGGGCCGGCGTACATCTGCCGTGGGCCTTCCTTGGGCTGGACCAGGTATGCTGAAGTCACGTACCCGCAGGGTATAACCATGTCACATCCCGCTTGATCTTGATGACAACACTTCAATCTCCATCCAAGACGGAATGCATCACTTGATCATTGTTGCTTTGTGAAGACTCCTAATTTGCTCCGCCATACACCACTATTGGATAGCTTCATTAATACATGTCTTCACATGTCCATTATCACCAATATGGATGGCAAGCTTCAAGCAAATGATCTTCTCGAGATGCTTATCTTGAACTTTCCCTTCTCAACCTTGATGATGATCACCACTTGATGTCATCCTCTCATGGGCTATATAAGATCTTTACTTTTGAAGCATGCCCATGGAAATATACCTATCCCATATAGAAAACGCAAAGACACATATATAATGGGTTAGTTCATGATGCATAATTGACAAGGCTTACCATACCACAAGATCCATGTGGTACATTCTTTATGCTTCATGTGTTGACCAACTTGAAATCACTCTTCACTCTTTGTATAGGTCAACCATGTATATTCTCATGCTCCATCTTAATATCTTGAGGTACATAAAGAACTCTTAATTTGATTACATGCTCTAAATCTTAGTCAATCATAGCTCAACTAATGATGCTATCATGACACCGTCTTAGAGCCATATCTTGAATTCTTCTATTGAGATCACACTCTCAAGATCTTGATCATATCATATTCTTCTCTTCAACTCGATGATCTTGATGCCAATACTCAAGGTATATCTTTATCTTCATGGCATCCATACTTGAATCCAACACATAGACTACAAGCATGATCTATGGAATATTCCTTCATATAAAACTCAGTGAAAACATTAGTCCATAGGGATTGTCATTAATCACCAAAACTACACATAGGGGCAATTACTCTTTCACTTTCTAGTTATGCATGGAAAAGCTAGAAAAGAAAAACGGAGAGGTATCTCGCGACATAGATTGATCGAGAATTAAGAAGAATCCCGGTTGATCGAATGATGGACGCTTCCAAGAAGTATATTATCTACCCAATACGGTTTTGGAGTTTTTCGGAGTTATCCCATTAACGCTTTTAGAGTTTCGTTAAATGTGTGTAGAATTTTCATTGTGGACTCTTTAGGTATTTTCATGTATTAGACATCTAATGCAATTTTTCATATATCAAAAAAATTCACCTATTGTACAAAAGAAATTATCCATATCAAATACTAGTATTTCAAACTAATATGGGATCATGCCATGTTGTTTCAGCAACATTATCTGTTTGGATAGGGGTACTCAATGTGCGTTTCAGAAATTTGATAGTTGAGTTACAACAGAGGGAAGTCAAACCGTAGTCCGGTGGTATATTTGGTCGATTTCATACATCTATATTAAAATTAACAATTTTGTCTCTACTTTAACTAGTGTTATAAATTCATTCTACAAGTTTATTTATGAACTAGTTATGATCTCAACATGGATATTCAAGGAAATCTCGCGCTGGACTACTACCACCATGTCTAAGAACCTCTATATGGCATGGATTTTTTTTCCTTCGAGGTTACTCTACATTTCAAGTAAATCAGCATTGCTTAACAATTATCTATTCTCCTTTTTGGAGGGGAGTCTTCTCCATATTTGGTTATATATCAGTTGGTTGTGATTGCTTACCAAGTGTGTCGTCCAGATAAAAAAATGTTTGTTTTAACAAAAGTCATTTGTTAACAATTAAAAGGTTGATTATTTATTTTAGCTGTGTATGTAATGGGCTATGTGAAATGATGCTACGTGCTTGAATCATATAGATTGAATTATAATTAATTCTAAGTTTATGATATCATAGTTGATTTATTATCCAAGGGGTATCAAATAGTTAACATTTATTAAATTAAATATAGCTTCGGTACTACAAACGTGCAACTCCTAATTTTTGTTTGCTATCCACACCATGTATTCTTCCAATACACACGAGTAAACATAAAGTTCACCACTTCATATTCAAGGTTCATCCATTTAACAACAAATAGTTACATTTTTATAAAACTTGATGATTGGTTCCCCATAGATAAGAGCCAAGAGCTACTAAACATATTGGAATTTTTTTTGTAAAAATCGCTGGAAAGATTGGTGCTCCCGTGTCATTCCTTATGTGACATGTAATGTGGTTGTGTATACACTTTTATTGTGGATTATATATCTTCTATGAGAAGGTACTATACAATTTTACATCTATGTGAGGTGGAGCAATAGATAAAACATTTTAGACCACCAAGGAGACCACCCTTATCTGTGATACCTAGAAAACCCACTAGAAAATAGCCACTATGCACAAGTTTTAAACCCACTAGAGGTACTGAAGATAGATATGGTGAAGTCCACTCAATATAATGTTAATCATGGAGGCCATCACATGTCCAAAGCACATGTCAACGACCTGGAATTTAAAGACAATTTAGTTTAGGAGAAGAATTCTGGACCCCTCGCCACAATTGGACGGTCAACACGTAGGATAAAAGCCAAATTGGTTTATGAAAAGACAAAGTCGAACCCTTCGAGCAAGAAGATGCAGAGGCCGGGCACATCCCTGTTTTGAAAAATATATGGCGAACGGTATCTTCAAATGATCGATTAAATGTACATTTGGAAATTAGGCCATATGTGGTGTAATATTGTTGTCTAAAGTTACTGTAGAAAACATTAATATTATTTTCTCGGGACAAAGGAGACGGCGGATGGTGAAATTAGTGTCAAAGAATAAAAAGTACAACAACACTAATTTATTATGGAAGAATATGAAAGGGTCATAAAAAACTAACACTCATGAAATACGGTTAGATAATTATATATTCACCTTTGAAGAGTTACGATAGGGTAACGACCGACAGAAACTTGATCGAACTTAAATAGATTTGACTAGAGACAAAATTAAATAGAACGGTATACAAATAAGAAATAACATATGTATTAATGTTTCGAATATGGGTATCTACACTCACATGAGGGTTAAAAAATAAAGCGATAAAAAGCAATAACAATAAGGAATTACGGTCGTTTCTAAACCTAGCTGCCGCAAAACCTTCTCGTTTCTTTGTCGTCGGCCGCCTCGTCTCTAGTGGCCAATTCGGTGCCTGAAGATGAGGGGCACCTCAAACCTATGGTTGCGAGAAAAGCTCGCGGATCGACTCGAAGAAATAGAGCCGAGCGATTGGAAAACTCGGGCAGTTTAGTTCTGAGAGCTAGAAAATGTATAATTATGTTGCATATAAAAGCAAATAGGACATTTGTTACCTTATGTGTTGTAGATGGGATTTATTCTTTCTACTTCAGATAAGATTTATTTAAGTATGGAAGGTTCTATATGTTGTGGATGGATTTTTTTCTGAGTATTGAATTGTTTATTGTTTATCTCAAATCAAAACTAGCTCTAGATAGTTACAAGATGGGTATGAACCAATTTTACAGCTCGATCATTAATTGGATTCAGTATGAGTTCGCTCGCAATTTTGTATGAGCCGAGCTGAGCCTAGTCTAACTTGCTCAAACTCGACTCGTTTGCGTCTCATTTACATTTTATTTTTAAAATTTTATTAGATTTGTGTTGGTGATGACATCTTGACGGGGAATTTGGCGTCACACCGCCGTGGCAGGCACGGCTTGCATGGGGGAGCCCGTTGCGTTGTGTTCCGGTAGATCATTGGCTATGGAGTTGTCGGTTTACCCTGTGTCATTTCCACCAATCTTGGCAGTGGTGCCAAGTTTTCTCGTGCTTCAATATTTTCTCGTGAAGTTCATCTCAAGCAGTACGATAGTCAATCATCGGTTCGACAACTTGTCTCGCAAGGGATGTGTCTAGTAACTACACGTTCAGATATCATGTTTTTACCCATTGGGGTGGGTCAGTGGGTGACTCAAGCTTCTTTTTGAACCTTCGGTGTTAGTGCAACAAATGCAGGTTCTGTCTTCCTTGATTTGGTCAACTGTGTTGGATTATTAGGCATAATTTCCACGATTAATTCCAGAATATAAATCATGACAAAACCAGCTACTAGCTCATGTAACTCGAACATACTAGATGTACTAAACAACAGGATGATCGGAAACAAACAGCAGCCTAACATGTACTCGCAGAACATGATGAATAACCAAACAGGATCACGTAGCACGTACCGTTCGGTTGTCGTAGTAGAAACTTTGGGGAAGAGTGATCGCAGCAGATGGCGACGAAGACGGCGGTGTATGCAGCACCGCCTGACTTGGATGGAAGACGACCCGTGATGGAGAACTCGAGCAGTCGCGCAGAGCGCTTCCCAAAAACCTTATTCGCCCTCTCCCGTACAGGATCACAAGTCCACGTTACGCACGTTCGGGTCGGTTACAGTAGCCATTTTCCTGAGCAGCAAGGCGAGATTCCCGCAACCCGCGGCGCGCGTCGCGACGTGGCGTGGCGTGGCGAGGCGAGCGAGCGTGCGAGCGGCGTCGTCGGAGGAGGAGCGCGCGTGTGTATCTCTCTTATTCCCACTTACTTACAAAGTGGTGCAACACTCCTCCTTATAAGGTGGTGCAACTCTCCTCCAACTTTCCATGTGGGACTAAACTTTAGCTCCCACTACACTCCCATGTGAGCTGCCACAAACATGGGCCCAAACACATATGGGCTGCCACAAATTTGGGCTTTGAGATTTAGGGAAAATCTGAAATACTCATGGGCCTAAATGGATTAGCCCCATTATTTCTAACAAACTGATTCCAGAGAAATGTCAAGATGCTAAAAGATGAGTTAGAGACGACTATGAGGTTGAAGATTTTTTATGTAACTTTTAGTTTTATTAGTGTTCGTCGTTGTTCATATGTATCTTATGTGTTTCGATATGATGTAATTTGTTAAACTGATCAATAGAATAATATCTTTGAAAAGAAAAATAGCAATAAAAAAATCAACGAGCTAACATAAAATCTACCACTTCATAAGCCATAGATACTTTCTCCATCCGAAAATAACTGTTTTGGATTTGTCTAGATTTCCATATAAAATCTGTTCTATTTTGTCATATTTATTAAGTAGTATTTTCATTAGTACGGAAATGATAAAAGTGACAGCGACTTGTAATTTTGAAGTTCACCAGGGAGAGTTTTTCCAACCTTTCATATTTCTTAATTCAAAATTAGTGCGGATGTCGGCCATTACGTAACATCTAATTGCATGCAGCCAGAACCATCCTGCGCCATACTAGTACTCCTGTGTTTTGTTTATATATGTATATAATCGCAATTCGCAATGACGTCGACGCGAACGCGATGGATCATGCCTGCAGACAATGGATTCGTTTCAAAAAAACGACTGCTTCAAATGGAAGTCGTCATAGGCTCATATAGCCCAATAGCGAGCTCTGGATGGCAATTAAATTCCACAAGTGGGAGAGGCAGAGCCACATGGCCGGCAATCAATCACGCTAATGGCCCTCGGGGGCGCTGTGCAGCCAACGGCGAAACGTTGACGAAACGCGCACGCGCAGCCAAAAGGACAGCGACGCCAGCCTCGCCCGCCCGGCGTTAACAAATACTACCCCGGCCTTTGAGTAACCCTCCACACTCGAAGCCTTGTCTGATTGCTTCCTCGTCTCGTCTATCTAGTGTTAAATACGGCCAGTCCCCCTCGAATCTCCGGCTTCTCTGTACACATCCGAAGCTGAGATACTACTACCAGATCCAAAGCCGTATCCAGCGCTCCGCCATGATCTCCCCACGCCCCACCACACTCTCCTCCGGCTTCTTCTCCCGTTCCGTCTCCTTCTCGCGCCCCGCCTCCTTCTCCCCCTCGCCGCCTTCCTCGCCGGTGCCCCAGGCGCCGCCGCCGCTCCTCTCGGCCCCGTTCACCCGCCCCGGCTCCGCCTCCTTCTCCACCTCCGCCACGGCGACCGCCTCCCCCGTCTACGCGGCAGACCACGGCGCCTCCTCCACCCTGTACGACGTTCTTGGCCTCCACGCCGGCGCCAGCTGCCGCGACATCAAGGCCGCCTACCGCCGCCTGGCGCGCGCCGTCCACCCGGACGTGTCCCCGCACCCCGCCGCCTCCGCCGAGGACTTCATACGCGTGCACGCCGCCTACAGCACGCTCTCTGACCCCGGCAAGCGCGCCGACTACGACCGACGCATCAGCATGGTCCCATCCGCGGTCGGACGCCGCCGCGCGCCCAACCTCGCCCGCTCGCCATCGTTCCCTGGCCGGAGCCACCGCCGGACCTGGGAGACCGACCAGTGCTGGTGACCACCCCAAGTTCCCGTGCGCGTTGGGCCTTCTCGTCGACGTCCGAGCTGCCCATCTTTGCGGCCGGGAGTAGCTTCAGGTCCCGGGCGGCAGTTAGAGAAATGCAAAGATTCCCGCCGCCACTGGGCCCACTTGTAGTGACCGGTTCACTACGCTTCTAGAATAAACAGTATACTGGTAGTACTTGTTTTTATTAGAATCGCCGACTATTACTAAGGTGTGTTTGGTTTAGAATCTGTTATGCTGCTGTTTGCTGTGAGAAAACTGAAGGTTGATTGTCTGGAACATATGTGAACTGTGCGCCTTGGGCCTTGTCGTCGACGTCGGAGCTGACGGTCTTTGCGGCCGGGAGTAGATTCAGGTGTCAGAAATGCAAAGATTCCCACAGCCACTAGGCTCACTTGTACTGACCGGTTAACTATGCTTCTAGAATGAACAGTTTTAAAAAAAACATATATTAATATCATGAGATACTAATTACATCTAGCCTCTGCAATAACATATTAACTAATGGTATTAGAGATGCACACGAAAAAAAAGAATTACAAGAAAAAAGAAAGTCCCGCTTCAACGATCTATGTCCCACAACAACGATCAAACACTACCAAGACAGCATCAGAAATCCATCCTCTACAAAAGCGAAGCCTCCAAGAAGAGAATAATGCGCTAGCACCATCATCGCCGTGATCACATAGGTTTTCATCCTGAAGAAAGTTCACGCTGATAAAACAATGTTTTTAACAAAGTCATCGCCAGACACAACCAATTAATGCTAGACCTTGGATTTTTATCATGCAGCTACTGTCGCCCTCATTTTCCAAGGTCGCTACTCCAAGACCTAGAACACCAAGACAAAACCTCATCGTCAACATGATTCACACCACCATTACCATACTTGAGACCTCGACTTTCATGTCATTCTCCACGACTGACTTTATCATGAGACTGATGGCATGTTCTTGATGGCAACAGTCTGCAAAGCTTCACAACACTCTCTGAAATAAAAAGTTCAGATAAAACATGGTTGCGTGTGACCGAGATCTATCCAATCTGGCAAACTCCGGCATGTCGTCCATTGGAGTTCACCAACGGAATATTTCGGAACACAACACTCTGACCAGATCCATGAAGTCATGGAGCAGGTAGATCTTCGTCCTGGCGCGAGAGGGATCCGCGGACCAATCCCCTTTATTCAAAGCCAAACCGGAAGCCCCCACACCGCCGGTCTTCACCGGCCACCAGACCCACCGAAACTAGGCCGACAGATCCACGGTGACCCAGGACGCCATGACTGCAAGCTCGACGAAGGGGCAACACTAGCCGCAGGTGGAGACTAGATGAGCAAGCACGGCCCATAGCCCACCGTCCCAGATCGGGCCTAGATGGGCCGCTAGTCCGCCGCCCCGGCAAGCATCGTCGGGTAGCCAACCGTGTTTGAGCACGTCGCCGCATCGTAGCTCCATCCAACCGCCGCCCCTCCACCTCGCCATGAGTAGCCACCGCACCATCCCTGCACGCGACCCGCCGCAACCGCCTCCATGCGCGTATAGGAGGGAGAGGCGGTGCGCTGCTCTCGCCCCACTGCCATCAATGGTCAGGTGCCGCCACCACGGCAGCAACGGCAAGGGGATCCCGATGATGGAGGGCTGGTGGTGACGTAGATTGGATCGCCCCCGGAGTCGCCCGTGTGTGTGACCCGGGATGCAGTTTTCGTGAGTTTTCGGGAATCGAAAATCATATGCAACCTAGAGAGACAAATTAGCCAAAGAATCAAAATAAACAGTATGCTGGTACTATGTTTTTCTTAGAATCATCTACTACCACAGTAATTAGACTGGCACGCTTTGCCGTGGCTTGTTGAAAACCTGAAGATGTACTGTATGACATGTAGGGCATGTATGAGCGCTCTTGACCATGACGCAGGGTTTATGGCAGGTCTGGCTCCCATACCCGTCTCATATAATTTAGTGGCCCGTGATCCGGCTGGGTTTGGGACCCTGACGGGTACTCGGTAGCACGCGAGGTGGCGACGACAGTGCGTAAGGCGACAGCGGCGCAGTAGCTCGTGAGGCGGCGACATCAATGTGCGAGGCGGCGGCGACGACGACAACACGTGAGGCGGCGGCGTAGCAGTACACGAGGTGGTAGCGTGAGAGAGGTGGGACGGGTCTGCGGGTACGGGTCCGGCCGCAATACCCGCTCCATATAATTTGGTGGGTCTAGCTTTTTACCAGACCCGCCGCATTCAAGGCGGTACCCATTGTTGGAGATATGCCCTAGAGGCAATAATAAATGTAGTTATTATTATATCTTTGTGTTTATGATAAATGTTTACATTCATGCTATAATAGTATTAACAAGGAAAGATTAATACTTGTGTGATTTGTAAACTTAATTTGAAGTCCCTAGTAAAGCCTCTGTTTAATACTAGCTTGTTGGTTAATAGATGATTGTGGTTTCCCTATCATGAACATTGAGATGTTATTAACAACAAGATCATATCATTAGGAGAATGATATGGTGGACATACTCCTATAGATAAGCGTAGCATAAAGATCAAGTCATTTTAATAGTTCAATTGCTATATGCTTTCTGATACATAGTTATCTAATTCCTTCGACCATGAGATCATGCATATCACCTTTACCGGATGGATGCTTTGATAACATCAAACACCACACCGTAACTGGGTGGCTATAAAGGTGGCATTGAGTGTTCGGAAAGTATTGGTTGAAACACATGGATCAAGAGTGGGATTTGTCCATCCATATGACGGATAGATATACTCTGGGCCCTCTCGGTGAAATGTCATACAATTAGCTTGCAAGCATGTGACTGGCTCACAAGGGATCACATATCACGGGAACGAGAAAAGAGTACTTATCAGTAACGAGGTTGAACTAGGTATGCAGAGATACCGACGATCATAACCTCGGATAAGTAAACTATCGTGAGACAAAGGGAAATTGATATCGTATGTAAGTGGTTCATTCGATCGCAAAGTAATCGTAGAAATATGTGGGAGCCATATGAATTTCCAGATTCCTCTATTGGTTATTGTTTAGAGAAGTGTCTCGATCATGTCTGCATAATTCACGAACCGTAGGGAGACACACTTAAGGATTCGACGTTGTTTGAGTAGTTATGGAATGATCAGAAAGAGACCGAATGTTGTTCGGAGTCTCGAATGGGATTCGGGATATCACGAGGAGATCCGGAATGGTCCGGAGAATAAGATTCATATAAGGAAAGTCCCGTTCCGGAGTTGGGGAATGGTTCCGGTGTTTTCATCGGGAACATTCTAGAAGGTTCCGGAATGTCCGGCGCTCCGGAGGGGGAAGGGTACATGAATGTGTCATTGTAAGTTGGAATGATTGCATCATGTACTAGGTGTCCTTGCTGTCCAAAATAAAGGGTTTATTTAAATCCTAAATTGAAAAGTCAAACGGCTAGTTTGAAAGTCAAACGGCAAGTTTTGGAAAGAGGAGGAGGAGGTGAAACCGAGTTGGGGAGGGAGTCCTCCTCCCCAAGCCGGCGCACCAACCAAGCCGAGTTGGGGAGGGACTCCCCTCCCCTTGGCCGCGCCTCCCACCTATAAAGGGAGGGGCAGGGCTGCCCCTCCTAGCACACAAGTCCCTCTCCTCTAAACCTAAACCCTAGCCACAACCTAGGGATTTCTCCCAAGCCGTCAAGTTAGAGCTTCTAATTGCCCTAGCCTCCGGTTTAGAGCCTTCTAATTGGTGTGTCTAATCCCTAGATCACCAAGGCTCTCTCATACTCCACCATACTCGCTCCGGCTTAAGGCGAAGCCCTGCGAGATCTCCCCTCTACTTCCGGTACCACGCCGTTGTGCTGCCGGAATCGCGAGGAGAGTGCTACAACCTCCGCTGCCTGCTGGAACAAGGGAGAGGAAGGTCTTCGTCGAGTACCGAACGTGTGACCGACTACGGGAGCGCTGCCGGAACGCAGCGCCGGAAGGATCGTCTATGCGATCTTGAGATCGGAAAGAGTACGACTACATCACCCACGAGAATCTGCTCTCGTTAAACGCTTTGGAATCTTCGAGGGTGAGTTATTCCATCGACTCGTTGCTACAATCTAGTAGATAGATCTTGGCTTGTTTGTTTGTATGCGGTAGAATTTTTTTGTTTTCCATGCTACGAAACCCTACAGTGTTATCAGAGCCATGTCTATATGTAGATCTGTTGCACGAGTAGAACACAATGGTCATTGTGGGCATTGATGCTTTTATTGTCGATTGCTTCTTGTGTACTTTGCATCTTGCGGGATGTTGGGATGAAGCGGTCCGGGCTAACCTTACATGACATCGTTCATGAGACTTGCTCCACGCTTGACATGCAACTTGTATTGCATAAGTGGCTTTGCGGGTGCCTGTTTCTCCCAGCATAGTGGAGATCCAATTTACAACGGGTGATTAACAATACTAGTATCAATGTTGTGGTTCTTGTTCGTAAGTTAGAACGACACTTATTGAAAGCCCCAAACCACGTAAAATATGCAAAGAAAGTAGAGGCGTCTAACTTTGTTTTGCAGGGGTGTGCAGTGATGTGATATGGCCATGATTGTAATTATATTTGATGTATGCAATGTTCCTTATTGTAAAGTGGCAACCGGCAGGAGCCATATGGTTGTCTTTAATTTCTGTTAAGACCCGCGTGTCTATTCAAAGTAGTTGTAATAGTTGAAGCTGGTGGACGACAACCATGAAGAAGCGTCATTGACCTTGATGCTATGCCGGTGATGATGGAGATCATGTTCGTGCTTGAAGATGGAGATCGGAAGCACAAAGAAGAAAGTCCACATCATATCACATATTATGAATTGCATGTGATGTTAATCCTTTATGCATCTTGTATTGCTTAGTAGACGACGGTAGCATTATAAGATGATCCCTCATGCACATAATTTCAAGTTATAAAGTGTTCACCCTTAGTATGCACCGTTGCTAAAGCTTGTTGTTTCGAAGCACCACGTGATGATCGGGTGTGTTAGATTCCGCAAGTGTATACAACGTAAGCAAGCCAGATTTGCTTATGCGGTAGCTAAGGTTTGATCTTGACGAGCCTAGCATGTACAGACATGGTCTCAGGAACATGGATCACCGAAAGGTAAAGCATGAGTCATATATCAGATATGATGAACATGTCGATTGTTCGCCATTGAAACTATATCAACTCTCGTGATGATCGGTTTTGATATGGTGGATTTGGTTCGTGTGACCACTAAAACAATGTGAGGGATGTTGTTTTGAGTGGGAGTTCACCTAGATTAAATTTATTAATTTGAACTCAATTTGTCATAAACTTAGTCTAAAATATTGCAAATATGTTGTAGATCAATGGCAGCCCCTACCATCAATTTTAATGCGTTCCTAGAGAAAGAAAAGTTGAAAAACAATGGAAGCAACTTCGCGGATTGGTTCCGCAATTTGAGGATTGTCCTCACAGCTGGTAATTTGACCTATGTGCTGGATGCATCACTAGGTGACCCACCTGCAGCTGATGCTACCGATGAAGTAAAGAATGTTTACCTTGCTCGGAAGAATCAGTACTCCATAGTTCAGTGTGCTATCTTGTATGGTTTAGAATCGGAGCTTCAGAAAAGGTTTGAGAATTCAGACCCACATGATATTGTCCGTGATCTCAAATTGATCTTTGAGACTCACGCGGCGATTGAGAGTTATGAGGCTTCTGAAAAGTTCTTTAACTGCAAGATGGAAGAGGGCAGCTCCGTCAGTGAGCATGTGCTTAAGATGTCTGGGCACGCAAACAAACTTCAAAGCTTGGGTATAGTGATTCCTAATGCTTTGGGGATTTACCGTGTCCTCCAATCACTACCACCAAGTTACAAGAACTTTGTGATGAACTACAACATGCAGAACATGAACAAGCAGTTGCCAGAACTGTTTGCTATGTTAAAGTCTGTAGAAGTGGAGATCAAGAAAGAGCACCAAGTGTTGTTGGTCAATAAGACCACCAAATTCAAGAAAGGCAAGTCTAAGCAGAAGGGACACTTCAAGAAGGGTGGCAAGAAAGTTGCCACACCGACGAAGAAGACCAAGGCTGGACCCAAGCCTGATACTGAGTGCTTTTACTGCAAAGGAGAAGGTCACTGGAAGCGGAATTGCCCAAAGTACTTGGCGGATTTGAAGAACGGCAACATCAAGAAGAAAGGTATATCTGATATACATGTTATTGATGTGTATCTCACTAGTATTCGTAGTAGTGCCTGGGTATTTGATACTGGTTCGGTTGCTCATATTTGTAACTCGAAACAGGAGCTACAGAATAAACGGAAGCTAGTGAAGAACGAGGTGACGATGCGCGTGGGAAACGGATCAAAGGTTGATGTGATCGCGGTCGGCACGCTACCCCTTCATCTACCATCGGGATTAGTTTTATACTTAAATAATTGTTATTTGGTGCCTGCGTTGAGCATGAACATTATATCAGGATCTTGTTTATTGCGAGACGGTTACTTGTTTAAATCCGAGAATAATGGTTGTTCGATTTATATGAGTAATATGTTTTATGCACATGCACCTTTGATAGATGGTCTATTCTTATTGAATCTCGATGGTGGAAATACACATATTAATAACATTGAGGCTAAACGTTTGAAATCGAGCGATAACTCGACCTATATGTGGCACTGTCGTCTTGGTCACATTGGAGTGAAGCGTATGAAGAAACTCCATTCCGATGGACTTCTTGAATCACTTGATTTTGAATCACTTGAAAGATGCGAAGCATGTCTGATGGGTAAAATGACTAAGACTCCATTTTCTGGTATGATGGAGCGAGCTACGGACTTATTGGAAATCATACATACCGATGTGTGTGGTCCAATGAGTGTAGCATCGCGCGGTGGTTATCGTTATGTTCTTACCTTCACGGATGACTTGAGTAGATATGGGTATATCTATTTCATGAAACATAAGTCCGAAACTTTCGAGAAGTTTAAGGAATTTTAAAGTGAGGTAGAGAATCAACGTAACAAGAAGATTAAATTTCTACGTTCTGATCGTGGAGGTGAATATCTAAGTTACGAGTTTGGCGAGCATTTGAAGAAATGCGGAATACTTTCACAATTGACACCGCCGGGAACACCACAGCGTAATGGTGTGTCTGAACGTCGTAATCGAACTCTCTTAGATATGGTTCGTTCTATGATGTCACTTACAGATTTACCGCTATCATTTTGGGGTTATGCATTAGAAACAACCGCATTCACTTTAAATAGGGCACCGTCTAAATCCGTTGAAACGACACCGTATGAATTATGGTTTGGGAAGAAACCTAAATTGTCGTTCCTTAAAGTTTGGGGATGCGAAGCCTATGTAAAGAAGTTACAGCCGGACAAGCTTGAACCCAAAGCGGAAAAATGCGTCTTCATAGGATACCCGAAGGAAACTATTGGGTATACCTTCTATCATAGATCCGAAGGCAAAATCTTCGTTGCCAAGAATGGATCCTTTCTAGAGAAGGAATTTCTCTCGAAAGAAGTGACTGGAAGGAAAGTAGAACTCGACGAGGTTGTCGAACCTTCTCTCGAAATTACGAGTAGCGCAGCGCCGGAAGAAGTTCCTGTGGTGCCTGCACCAATTAGAGAGGAAGCTAATGATGATGATCATGAAACTTCGGTCGAAGTTGCTACAGAGCCTCGCAGGTCAATGAGAACTCGTACCACTCCAGATTGGTATGATCCCGTTATGAGTATCATGTTGGTGGACAACACCGATGACCCTGAGACATATGAGGAAACGATGATGAGCCCAGATTCCAATAAATGGCAATAAGCCATGAAATCCGAGATTGGATCCATGTACGAAAACCAAGTATGGACTTTGGTGGACTTACCGGATGGCCGGAAGGCTGTCGAGAACAAATGGATTTTCAAGAAGAAAACAGACGCTGATGGTAATGTTACTGTCTATAAAGCTCGACTTGTCGCAAAAGGGTTTCGACAAATTCAAGGAGTTGACTACGATGAGACTTTCTCACCAGTAGCAAAGCTAAAGTCTGTGAGGATTATGTTAGCAATCGCTGCATATTACGATTATGAGATATGGCAGATGGATGTCAAAACAGCATTCCTCAATGGTGACATTGATGAAGAGTTGTATATGATGCAACCCAAAGGTTTTGTCGATCCTAAAGATGCTAACAAGGTATGCAAACTTCAACGGTCCATCTATGGATTGAAGCAAGCATCCCGAAGTTGGAATCAACGTTTTGATAAGGTAATCAAAAGTTTTGGTTTTATACAAACTTATGGAGAAGCTTGTATTTACAAGAAAGTGAGTGGGAGCTCTGTAGCATTCTTAATACTATATGTGGATGACATATTGTTGATTGGGAATGATGTAGACCTTCTTAATAGTGTCAAGGAATATTTGAATAATAGTTTTTCAATGAAGGATCTTGGCGAAGCAGCTTACATATTAGGCATAAAGATAGATCGAAACGCCAAATATCATTGTCACAGAGTACATATTTGGACAAAGTTCTAAAGAGGTTTGGAATGGAAGATAGCAAGAAAGGGTTCTTGCCCATGTTGCCCAATACGACCTTGAGTAAAACTCAAAGTCCGACATCGGCAGAAGATAGAGAAAGGATGAGTAAGACTCCCTATGCCTCAGCCATAGGATCTCTAATGTATGCCATGCTATGTACTAGACCCGACATCGCATATGCTGTTAGTCTAACTAGCAGATATCAAAGTGATCCAGGAGTGGATCATTGGACAGCGGTCAAAAACATCCTTAAGTACTTGAGAAGAACTAAGGATATGGTTCTTTCTTATGGAGGTGATGAACAACTCGTTGTTAATGGTTACACCGATGCTAGTTGGAACACCGATCCGGATGATTCTAAATCACAATCTGGATACGTATTTATTTTGAATGGTGCAGCAGTTAGCTGGAGGAGTGCAAAGCAAAGCGTTGTGGCGAGATCTTCAACTGAATCGGAATACATGGCTGCTTCGGAGGCTTCACAAGAAGCGATATGGATGAAAGAGTTCATTACAGAGCTGGGTGTGGTTCCTAGTGCGCTGGACCCAATGTCTATCTACTGTGATAACATGGGTGCCATAGCCAATGCACAAGAACCAAGGTCACACAAGAAGCTGAAGCATATCAAGCTACGTTTTCACGCTATTTGAGAACATATCCAAGATGGGGATATAAAGATTTGAAAAGTACACACAGATCTGAATGTGGCGGATCCGTTGACTAAACCTCTCCCGAGGGCAAAACATGACCAGCACCAAACTGCCATGGGTGTTCGGTATATTACCATGTAATCTAGATTAGATGACTCTAGTGCAAGTGGGAGACTGTTGGAGATATGCCCTAGAGGCAATAATAAATGTAGTTATTATTATATCTTTGTGTTTATGATAAATGTTTACATTCATGCTATAATAGTATTAACAAGGAAACATTAATACTTGTGTGATTTGTAAACTTAATTTGAAGTCCCCAGTAAAGCCTCTGTTTAATACTAGCTTGTTGGTTAATAGATGATTGTGGTTTCCCTATCATGAACATGGAGATGTTATTAACAACAAGATCATATCGTTAGGAGAATGATATGGTGGACATACTCCTATAGATAAGCGTAGCATAAAGATCAAGTCATTTTAATAGTTCAATTGCTATATGCTTTCTGATACATAGTTATCTAATTCCTTCGACCATGAGATCATGCATATCACCTTTACCGGATGGATGCTTTGATAACATCAAACACCACACCGTAACTGGGTGGCTATAAAGGTGGCATTGAGTGTTCGGAAAGTATTGGTTGAAACACATGGATCAAGAGTGGGATTTGTCCATCCATATGACGGATAGATATACTCTGGGCCCTCTCAGTGAAATGTCATCCAATTAGCTTGCAAGCATGTGACTGGCTCACAAGGGATCACATATCACGGGAACGAGAAAAGAGTACTTATCAGTAACGAGGTTGAACTAGGTATGCAAAGATACCGACGATCATAACCTCGGATAAGTAAACTATCGTGAGACAAAGGGAAATTGATATCGTATGTAAGTGGTTCATTCGATCGCAAAGTAATCGTAGAAATATGTGGGAGCCATATGAATTTCCAGATTCCTCTATTGGTTATTGTTTAGAGAAGTGTCTCGATCATGTCTGCATAATTCACGAACCGTAGGGAGACACACTTAAGGATTCGACGTTGTTTGAGTAGTTATGGAATGATGATAAAGAGACCGAATGTTGTTCGGAGTCTCGAATGGGATTCGGGATATCACGAGGAGATCCGGAATGGTCCAGAGAATAAGATTCATATAAGGAAAGTCCCGTTCCGGAGTTGGGGAATGGTTCCGGTGTTTTCATCGGGAACATTCTAGAAGGTTCCGGAATGTCCGGCACTCCGGAGGGGGAAGGGTACATGAATGTGTCATTGTAAGTTGGAATGATTGCATCATGTACTAGGTGTCCTTGCTGTCCAAAATAAAGGGTTTATTTAAATCCTAAATTGAAAAGTCAAACGGCTAGTTTGAAAGTCAAACGGCTAGTTTGAAAGTCAAACGGCAAGTTTTGGAAAGAGGAGGAGGAGGTGAAACCGAGTTGGGGAGGGAGTCCTCCTCCCCAAGCCGGCGCACCAACCAAGCCGAGTTGGGGAGGGACTCCCCTCCCCTTGGCCGCGCCTCCCACCTATAAAGGGAGGGGCAGGGCTGCCCCTCCTAGCACACAAGTCCCTCTCCTCTAAACCTAAACCCTAGCCACAACCTAGGGATTTCTCCCAAGCCGTCAAGTTAGAGCTTCTAATTTCCCTAGCCTCCGGTTTAGAGCCTTCTAATTGGTGTGTCTAATCCCTAGATCACCAAGGCTCTCTCATACTCCACCATACTCGCTCCGGCTTAAGGCGAAGCCCTGCGAGATCTCCCCTCTACTTCCGGTACCACGCCGTTGTGCTGCCGGAATCGCGAGGAGAGTGCTACAACCTCCGTTGCCTGCTGGAACAAGGGAGAGGAAGGTCTTCGTCGAGTACCGAACGTGTTACCGACTACGGGAGCGCTGCCGGAACGCAGCGCCGGAAGGATCGTCTACGCGATCTTGAGATCGGAAAGAGTACGACTACATCACCCACGAGAATCTGCTCTCGTTAAACGCTTTGGAATCTTCGAGGGTGAGTTATTCCATCGACTCGTTGCTACAATCTAGTAGATAGATCTTGGCTTGTTTGTTTGTATGCGGTAGAAATTTTTTGTTTTCCATGCTACGAAACCCTACACCCATCGGGTTTACTGATTTCGGGACCCAATTGCCATCCCTATTCACATCGAGGTTGGAGCTGGCGATCTTCGCGGATTATGGTGTCGTTATCCCTACTGCTGGAATCGTCTTTGAATCACTATCTAACACGAGTGGTTTGGAGTGGAGCGGTGTTGCTAGTTGCTCCTATCGCAGACGACGAGTTTCTGTGGCATGGCGTAGCGGAGTATCAGCGTCAGATGTGTGGGTGGATGCGACAAGCGTAGGGCGATAGTGATGTACGGCGTCGTGGATGCTTCAATGATGAGCCTAACAAGGTCAATGCCTCGATCACTGTTTTCAAGATGGGTCGACCGAAGATGGCTATGGCAACTTCTGGAGCGTGTGCGGTAGTGCACGTTGATGGTCTGCTGGACCGGTTTATGCTCCCAGTTCGCCATTGGACGGTTGGTTGAGGCTTTCAGCTTTTAGGTGTGAGGACAGGGCAACCGACATGGCACCCCTTTACAAAGGTTGTAGGTATTGTGATAGCGGCTTCAGCTTGATCTTTATATTTTTATAAGCCTATGTTGAGTAACAAATAAAAAAGCACCATTTTGATGGAGAAGACGGAGTATCCTCTATTTTCTTAAAAAGAGGTAAAACTACATCAACTAATTTTAAACGGAGAGACTACTTGTTTTCCCTTGAATGTGCCAATACTAGTAAATCTGTGCGATTAGTTTGGCATGCTTTGTCGTGGTTCGTAGAAAAATCGGAAGATGTATGACACGAGAGTATGACCGAGAGTAAATTTACAGAATATGGGTACTCCTTAACCTGTTTACACTTACTCCGTCCTTAAGTTACATTGTTATCTAACCCAAAGTTACATGCAATTCGGAATGAGGGGATTTCATTCATACTGTGCATTCGCAACTTGTTATTTTTGCCTAAACTACATATTTTCGATTTTCAGTACTCCCTCCGTCCAAAAATAGATGTCTTAGATTTTTTAAATTTTGGATGAATCTATATACTAAATAGTGTCTAGATTCATTCAAAATTTTACAAATTTGAGACATCTATTTGGGACGAAGGAAGTATGAAATTTGGCACACACGAACATATGTGCATCCCATCAAACAAATATATTTTTTAAAAAATGGATACTTGGAGCTACGAATTTTGTGCCGGTCCAAAAGTTGGGTTCATATGTACCTATGCTTTAACTAGGATGTCAAGTGGGATCCCACCAAATTTTCATCTTCAATTTGCTAAAATCTATGTCAAATTTTGAACAAAATTTTGATCTAGAATTTAACAAATAAATTAGAATTGAATTTTAGTGAGATCCCACTTGACACCTTAGCTTTAGCAACGCGTAATTTCGACGACACTTCTGGCATGTGTGACGTGCGATCTACATTGAAGTTTATTATGCATGGCTTGACGTGGTGATTTGACAGTAGGATTTGCGATAACTTGCTGAGCTGGAGATGCTGAGAGCCCCGATAATTTAGCCCGGAAGATGGTGATTTTTTCGTGTACTTATCCTCTTGCGTGCGTGGTGGCCGCAGACCTGGCTTGCCGTTTGTGGAGTTTGAACGCTTCAAAACACTATCCCCTGTTTTCTCTGGGAGGAAGGAGCCGCCTTGCGGTGGATCATCCGGTTGAAAGACTCCAAGTCGTCGCGAGAACCGAGAGGGACGTGAAGACATATGTTGGGTTTCCTTCGCTGGCAGCCATGGGAAAAAGCCAGGAGCTACTGTCGCTGTCGGTCATGAAAATGTACTACGAGCGGGGGCTGCTGTCTTTGACATCTCATTAACAGTAATCCATGAATGTTCGCAGTTCACCTTTGCTGGGCTCTTCGGCGTGTGGCCCCGAGCCGAGACCAGTCGCCAGGGCAGCACATGCGAGGGGATAGAAATTTTAGCCGGTGTGTTGGGGCTTCCAGAAGCTACTTGCGCTTCTTGGATCATTCCATACCACGAAGAGGTCATGTGGTTTGCCGGATCTGAAGGGGAAGTACTCGTACATGTTGGATTAAAAGAACATTTTGAAATGTTCAAAAAGTATATATATTCGAACTTTATGTTCCTTCACAAGTTTTCGGGTTAAAAAAATTCTATGTTTTCCGTGCAAAAATGACAAAACATGTTCTGTAAATAGTCCTATTCACGTAACTTTTTTTGTCTTTTTTATAAATGACACATAAAATGTTCTTTCGTCTTAAAAACTTGTGAATAAACATAAAATATTTGAATGTACATCTAGACATTTTTTTTTAATTTTTTAACATTTCAAAATATGTTTTCTCATAATGGGTGCACCCGTGACCCAAAAGGGATTTCCGAGTTTCCTATCCCTCTACATCGTCCAATTTCTTTATTTAAAATTGAAATTAGATTTTAAAAATATTCATATTAAAAAGGGTTTAGGTTTTGAAAATGTTCAGATCTAAATATGTTCAGATTATAAAGATGTTCAAATTTGAAATTATTTAAATTTAAAATGTTCATATTTGAAATTTATTAAGATTTTTAAAAATGTCCAAATTTGAAAATATTGAAAAGAAGGAAAACAAAACAGGCAAAACAAAAAAAGAAAACAAGCTAAACAGGAAAAATATTCAGAACCAAAAAATGCACAAAAAAGGTACAAGACAAACCTGAACCAGTAGCATTTTGATCCAACACGCACATGCTCGCTATCTTGGGTTGCCGCTCACCATCATCGACATCACACTCTTCTTCTTCCCCGCCATCTTCTCCACAACGCGAACTCAATAGCTCGCCACCAACACCGGCCAAACCGCATGGTGCCGCCACACGCAGCACCCAATGGCAGAGCTAGGGTACGAGCGATGGCCAAGGCCCTCCTATTCTAACGACAGCACGCCTATTTCCTTGTTTTAGAGCTGATTAGAGGATTTAATTAGTAAAGTTTTGCTTGACTGGCCTCCCTTATAATAAAATTAGCTTGGATGCCTCCCCCTTAAAGTTGAATACTGCCTCCGCCCCTGGCAGCACCCCTCCACCCATTGTTGGTCCATCGTCCTACCTGATCTCCCTATAATCTCCTTGCCACACCCAAGTCTCCAGTGCCAGCAAATCGTCCTCATACCCTAAACCCTAAGCCCTGTCCCTGAAGAGGTCCCTGTTGCCTGTCCTCCAAGTTAAGTTTATTCTTCACCTCCATCAGCGACGCCATAGCCAACTAAGTCTCAGTGGAGACGTCGCGACAAGCCATATTGTCCCGTCTTCGGCAAGGTGGGCGGGTGGTCTTCATCTTCTTCCCCGGTCGGTGACTACAACCTAACGGGGCAAAGCCCATCATGCTCCCACGTGACCGTCGAGACGATAACCAATACATTAAGCATAAAATATGGATTGTCGGTTATGCCATAGGCTAATTTCTTAGGAATAACGAGGGCGGCCCAACTACAACATAACATCTGACTAGTCTATCCACAATTGATGGGTCCCCTATTCAGCGCCGTAGCCAAGTGGTCGGCCCACTAACTCTCGGCCATCCTCTCTCTCTCTTCTGTTTTCTATACCTTTTAGTGTCCGGGTTTTCTACTTAAATTTGAAAATTAGATTTTAAATATATTGAGATTTTAGAAACATTCAAATTTAAAAGGTTCATTTTCAAAAAATTCAGATATTAAAATATGCAAACTTTAAAATTTGCAAATTTAAAATTTATTCAGAACTAAAAAATTTATAAAATTGAAAATGTTGAAATAAAAAGTAAGAAAATAAGAAAAGCAAATCAGGCATAGAAAATAAAAACATGGTGAAACAGAAAAAAAACTATCAAAACCAGAAAAAACGTACAGAAAAAGGAACACAAAAAACTAAAACTGGTAATACCCAGAAAGTTCTAAAAAGTTCTTAAAACCGAAAAAGCCAAGGCAAAACGGTCCAACCCAATTAGATTATTAATAGCGAGAGGGTAGGTGTCGTGCCTGCCGCGGTAAGGCCTTCAGAATGAGGTGTTTTAGCACGTTTTCATAGCGATTTTTTTTAAAATAATACATTTTTTTTAATATTTTCTAGATCTATTACACATTTTTAACATTTTACAAAAATAGTACTTTGTCGGCCTGGAGAAGACCGATTGGGCCAGTCGGCCTGGAGCAAACCGACTGAGCGTCGGCGCGTGAGGCAGCCGGGGCCCGCATTGGCCAATCGGCCTGGAGCAGGCTGACTGCCCAGTCAGCCTAGGCCAAGCCGACTGCCCCTTCTCTGCATGCAAAAATCCTTCATGCATGTGGCCATGCATGCTTGAGCCAGTCGGCTTGCCCCAGGTCGATTGGGCAGTCGGCCTGCTCCAGGCCGATTGGCCGACGCAGCCCAGCGGGCCCACGCGCCGACGCCCAGTCGGCTTGCTCCAGGCCGATTGGCCCAATCGGCCTTCTCCAGACCGACAAACTACTTTTGTAAAATCCAAAAAACGTGTAATAGATCTGAAAAATATGAAAAAAAGTGTACGTAATTAAAACTTAAAAACAATAATGACAATGTATTGTTTCTTAGGTGATGTTTTTTAATGGTATCGTATTTAATGATTTTAGTCTCATGCATGAGTGTGATAGGTCTAGCCAAGTTTTTTGTCTATGATACCGTGCAAGGGGTGTAGCTTAGCTAAGATACAACAACACTCTCTTTCTTCATTAAATGACATGTCACATAGGCAAAATACCTATGATACTGCGCTAAGAAACACCCATTGTGAAAGACCTAAGCGAGAGCGATTTACTCCCGCCTGAAGCGTTTTGCTTCATGGGCTGTTCAGATGCGGTTCCATAAAAAAGGTAATCTCTTCAGCCCATATTAGTTGAATCAAATTTGTCTAGATTTAGAAGAATCTAGACACTATTTAGTACATAAGTTTATCCAAATTTTACAAATCCAAATCAAGTAATATGCGTCGAAGGGAGTATTATCTTTTGTTTTTATTTTATTCTCTTGTTTTTATTGACAATATAAAGTTTAAAATGTTTAAATTATAATTTTTTAAAACTAAAAAATGCTTGAATTGAGAAGTGGTTGGATGGTTAGAAGGGAAGTGGTACCCCCAGCCCACCAAAGTTCAAACCCAACTTTTTGACGTTTTGTTGTCTCATAAAGATGGAATATTCTTTCAGTGGGAGGCGACAAGTGAGGCGCTTGCAATGACTTCGTCAATCTCAAGATCCGCTGGCTCAGTCTCTTGGAGGTGCTCATAGGGGTAGGGTGTGCATGCATGTGTTCATAGGGATGAGTGTATGTTTCTCAAAAAATACTCCAGTTGAAAAAGTTTGGATTTGAAAAGATTTAAAACTAAAAATGTTCAAATTTGAACAAACAAAAGAAAAAGAACCAGAATTTCAAAAACCGTTCAGGAGAGGAAACCAAAATCTATATCTATACCTAATCTATATATATAATAATAAAGGAAGGAGTGTTTCTTGTAGTACCTATACTTTTTTGGACGACTTTACCCTTTGATCAAAAAATAAATTACCCACCAATGCCACCGGTAAGTGAAAAAGAAAAAATATAAAAAAGTTACTTTTTTGGACGACTTTACCCTTTGACCAAAAAATAAATTACTCACCAATGCCACCGGCAAGTACCGCTTCTCTCTTAAAATAAAAATAGACTTTACCATTTGATTAAAAAATAAATTACCCACCAATGCCACCGATAAGTGAAAAAGAAAAAATATAAAAAAGTTACTTTTTTGGACGACTTTACCCTTTGACCAAAAAATAAATTACTCACCAATGCCACCGGCAAGTACCGCTTCTCTCTTAAAATAAAAATAAAAAGATGGTTCTGGTGATAGCACGGTGCAGCGTGAGGGAATTTGAAACGTACATGTCTGGTCTCCAGAAACTTAGTTGTTGAGATCGCGTATGACCGTTCAAACTAATAGAGAGATAGACGTATAACTTGACCCCGTCCGCGATACAATCTTGCCGCCGCCTCTACCAGGAGCTCTCTCGCCCTCCTCTCCATGGCGGCGAGGTGCATCACATGATCCGATAAAGTGGCGGCGGCTCTGAGGCTACCCCTCCCGCGCGGCCTCCTCCGGTTTTTCCCGCTGCCCTGGCTCCACAGACCAAGACCATGTGCGGTGCGGGAGTGAGGAGTTGCCTGGAGGCCTGGATCAAGTGCTTCGTGTTGCCGCCTCCGCTATCGATGAGGCATGAAAAAGAGATGGTACTCCGGCTACACCTCAAACATCATCTACGCCTGCTTCATGGACGCTCTGTTTTTTGTTCAATCCCATGCCCCTAGCTATTTCTTCTGGTCTTCCGGTTATGTTCTCTCTATCTCACGAGTCAGTACATTTTTCTTTGAGCACAAGTTAGTACATAGATACGGCATGCAACCTGTTTTTTTAATTGTTGGGACCTGCATACATATTTCTCCATCGCTTTTTTTTTAGTTATATGTTAGGCATATGCTCATCCATCCTGAAATAGGTGACTTGGGCAATAGGGATTCACTCAAAAATAGAAGTGTACCATAGTGTATATACTTCATATGTAAATAAAGTTTGCTAATGATATCATAAAAATTTCTTAGCTCACATCGAGTGTCTTTCATGTAGTATATACAGCCTATAATGTCTGCATATAGATGTTTGTAATCGGTTTTAAATTTTCTGACATGACAGAAGAAATACTATAGACTTGAAACCTTATTATTTATATTTGATTAAAATGATTTCTACCATCACAATATTTCAGCAACGTGCCTCCCGCACGGGCAATTTTCCTAGTTAACAGTAAAGACCTCAAAAATCCAACCTAGAAAAAAAAACTCTCCTGCTAATGGGCCACAGCCCATCCCGCTCCGTGCCTGAGCATGGCACGTTGCGTTCCGCAGGGGGCGGAGAATAGGGTTTGCCTGATGATATGGGTTTGCCATGGCTTATTTGTGTAAAAAAAGAAAAGTCAGCCATGCAGGCCTAAAAGAAATCAGCCGCGATTCTTGATAGGCCGTGTGACTCATGGGCCATTCATTAGCTTAGCCGCGGCTCCGTTCTGATTGCCAGAGCTCGGAACCTGGGGCCCGGTATCACTTGGCTTGGACCTTACCGTTCTCGCTACCACCACCCTCGGCATACCCAAGGCTCCGCTGGGAAGAAGTATGACGGCGGCGTGCTGCCTCCACTCCTCGCGTAAAAACATATCTGAACAAGCAAACCAGCTGCAGTTCTGCGAACGCTCCTTTTCCTTCGCCGTTTTCTCCAAACCAAACGCGTGGATCCAAGAACTCTTCACGCCGCGGAGGCGGACGACGCATCATCGCCTCGTCACGAGAAAGAGATCGCCGACGCCATCCATATAATAACGTAAAGCCGCCCCCATTCATACGTGGCGTCCCGGCGGCCAGTCTCGGTCGGCCAGGTGCTGGAGCTGGAAAGGTTTTGCCTTTCCAGACGAGGTGCTGGAAATTTGTGGGCGAGGGGATTCCATCCCATGGGGCCTGGGCGTCGGTGTCTCCATCATCGCGCCACAGCCCAGCTGGAGATCGGTCGCAGCTTTTAGCACGCGACAATGGCACACGGGTAATCTTAACTCACTCGTCATCAGGATTCAGGACCGTTTTCTTAATTCTGTTTTTTTCCGGTTACAGCGGGGTTTGGGAGCAAAAGGGCTCGTCCCGCCATCTCGCCCACGGTGCCCATTGTCGTTCTTTGTTATCGTTAGCCAGTTATTATTATCATTATGCGTTGGAGCGTTGTTGTTGTTGTGATCCGACAATCGGCATGGCCGTACAGGCACCGTCATCACAGGATACTAGTAGTACGACACCCACAGCACTCATGGAATCATTTAGTTACACGTGGACCCGTCCTGGCTGTTGGATCTGAGTTCATATTCGTGGTTAAACATACGAGGGGATAATTTGCATAGTACTCTTGTTTAACTGGACCGCGACCAAACCGTGTTTCCGAGTTGGGACAAAATACATACACACAATACTTTGTTAGGTATAAACCTTTTGTCATTACAAGTGCTACTACTTTATCTATTTTTTCAGGGTGTCCAAAGTACTTTACAGAATCAAAGATAGCCCGATTGCACTTTCCCAGTTCGCACGTAATGGGCCCTCTTGGATTCCATGTATCCCGAAAAGGTGTAAATAAGAAAAAATATATATTCCCTGCAAAGAAGAAGATAAATTATACGGAATAGATATGATTGTAACGTCATTCCCATTTGAGTACCACAAGATTAATATCACACCATGAGTTTTCTACGCATAGGATAAAATATTCTCTTTTATGAAGACTTGAGTTAATGAGAATTTTCATTTGAAATGTATAGCGCACACACACTAAAAGAAGAAGCTTATTGCTTTGCGGTGGTGACAAAAAATAACATCTAGGATTCCGTTCCCCTCGCAGGTAACGTTGTCGGTCCGCTACGTCTTTGACGGCCTCGGGGTCTTGGAGGTGTGGCAGACCATGACCTCCCTCCGGCGGAATCGCTTTTAGTTCTTTCTTTAAACTGTTTTTTCTTGTCTCTTTTAGGATGGTAAGGCCACAACTACATTCAAAAGTAAGAATAATGTCCTCCCCGCTCTATCCTCGCTTCGGTGGTGCGAAGGGACGGAGCTGGAGCTCGAGTCACCCTGATGCACCACTTTACTATGGCATAAATTTTTTGAGCAACAGTGTACTATATAAAAGCATGATTTATATCTCCGCAATAAATAATACGATGCAATAAGAGATAGTGTATAGTACAAAGAATCATGATAATTAAAAAAATAAAAAAATATTTCTATATGGACGAAACAAAACAAAATGTTACTTGCAAAAGATGCCTTGTATTTTATATCATCAAGCACGAAGACCCAATAAGATGCAAAACAAAAAGTAGGTTTAGTTGTCAAGTGGGATAGTTGAATGACCATAATTAGTGCTGAAGTAGATAAAGAGTTTCATATTACTTTTTATGTTTTAGTACAATCGAATCTTCAAAGCCATGAAAAACTTAACCACTTGATCATTGATGACTTTCTTCATCTCTTCTCTCTCCACGTAACAAATAACATCATCACTCAAGTTTTCATCATTGAGGCGATTGCGTAATTTTTTTGCAATGATTTCATGGTTGAAAAGCACCTCTGAACTGTACCAGTGGCAACAGGCAACACAATCACTAATTTCAACAACTGATAAAATAAAGGATACATAATATACCTCCTTGTCTCCACCATTTTTTAGAAAGCTCAATGATTGTTGCTATGTTGGAAAATATGTTACCCGTGCATACATCAGCAATATAAAGGCGTAGATCCTTATCAAGACCCCTCAACTCTCTATAATAAAAATCTTGAGGATATAGTTTATCCAAAATTTATCAAACTCTCCAGATTAAAATCACGAAATAAGTCTCTTGGACTCAAAGTCGCTGACCAAAAAATCAAATTGGAGGATGTTTCACTGAATCTACCATCAAGCTCTTGAATTAGCCAATCAAAAACATCATTGAAGCAATCAACTTTATAGCGATATTTGTTGGTAATTCCGGTTACTTGCCTTCTCTTTTTTTTGGATTAACATAGACTTCTTCCATATCAAACTCTGGCAGAGATTCCCATCCATTTTCTCTAAGTTTATTCAAACAGTTATAGTTGACTTCACACATTTCATGGCATTTACTATGTCCTGATCCTTCCACTACAATGCTAATGACAATGTGTTTGTAGTTGTAAGAGTTGTCAACATGAGATGCAAATAGAACACAAAATCAAAGGACTAAAAGTACACTAAGAGAGACCGTTTGCAAGGTCCCTATTTATTCTATCAGTGTCTTCTTCTCCCACATATTTTAAAACTCTAATGACTTATCGAAATAGGTCCACCAAAATTTCAAGTGTCTTGGCATGAGAACCCCAATGAGTGTCTCCGGGTCTTTGATGGCATTGTTCTTGATTCAGCCATATACCAGTTGTAAGCGGCCCACACCCTATAGCTTTACTTATTTCTTCAAGATTGATATCTCTAATCTCATATCCCTTCGCTCAGCAGATCCACCTACCACATTAAACAATGTAGTAATCGAGTAAAAAAATTACTAACTTCTTTATGCTTTCTTACCATAGCCAGAACAACCAACTGAAGTTGGTGAGCAGAGCAATGGACATAATAAGTTGCATTGTTTCCTCTCATTATCAATGACTTGAGGCCATTGAACTGACCTCATATATTGCTAGCACCATCGTATCCTTGTCCACTGACTTAATTGTAACTTAGCTTGTACTTTGCAAATAGAGAATCAGTTGCAGCCTTGAGGTATTAAGAAGTTGTTTCTTTCACATGCACAAGACCGACAAAAAATATCTTTAGAATCTCTAGAACTATCAACATACGTTAGGGCCACTTCCAATTGTTCTTTGCAAGAGACATCCCTGAATTCATCAACAAGCAAACAAAACACATTACTACCAATTTCTTTGAGAATAGATTGCACTATCTCATGTGCAAAACGTTTAGCGATATCTTTCTGGACCTCCGGAGCAATCATCAAAGCATTCTTTGTAGCATATTTTTCCATAGCCTTCCCTAAAACTAGATCATAGTCGTCTAAGAAGTCACAAACCTCCAAATAATTACCTTTATTGTGGGAGTTCTTCGTCTCATCATGGCCTCGAAAAGGTAATCTGTGCTTGAGCAACAACCTAGTTGTGTCAATTGAGGCATTTAGTCGAGTAAAATAAGCCTTCTAGGCAGCTTCACTTCGAATATTAATAGCAATATAAATGTGTTGGTATCTCTTTAGCAAATCAATACATTGTTTCATTGCTTGATTGTGGACACTATCCACATCACCAACATGATCTTTTAGCCTTTTCTTCATGTTCCAGGTATTCCAACCATTCAGAACAAATGCCTCATACCCAGCTTCCTTATTGCTGCCACGGTCCCTAAACAAGAAATAACAAAAACAATATGCTTTGTACTTCTCTTCACTATATTCAAGCCAGCTTTCAAACTCATCAAACCAATCAGGATTGAAGCTTTTACTTTTTACCCTAAACTTCGAATACGGAAAATTAAATTCTCTTGGTTGGCAAGGTCCATTAACAAAGTATTTTCTCTTATCACTTCTTTCAAATTCAGATGATAATGTTTTATCAATTTTCTCTTGCCTGGATCATATTTAATCTCCTCTTTCTAATTCATGTCTTCTAAAACATCTTGCGGTGAGGATTTTTTATAACAAACCTGTCCATAATACACCTATATTTGAAAAATAAATATACACGTTAGACTTAAAAATAGTTTGGAGAATTACTGACAAAAATTGAATCTGTAAAATTTTCGATGAGAAAGGTCTACACACCTGCTGCCGAAACGGAGAGTAGGTGGACAGAACGGAGACTAGGTAGACAAAGAAAAATTGAGAGAGAGAGAGATCACGTGATCGGAGGAGCTTCCGAGGTGCGAGCTGCACGCTTGCTGCCTCCGTCTGTGGGTCGGCTATCATAGAGGCCTGCAATCATGAGCAATGCGCCGCTAGTTGTCGTCTCATCTTTTTTAGCCTGATCGGTCTGATAAAACATCAAGGAGGCGTACGTGCACTAACAGCGTACGTACGTTTACATATTTTATTTTTGAGAACAATATGCATATACCAGGCTCATACATAGATTTTGTGGGCCCTAGGGTAACACAAACATCAAGGCCCATGTTTAAATTGCAAGAGATTTCCTGGGGTCAAGGGGACAATGCCCCTCCTACTTCAGAAAACACGTTAAAGATGTTTTAATATTTGTGCTTGGTTTTTAAATATTAATCATAGTTAAAGCATAATTAGTATTTTTGGCCACTCGACAATGTCTGCCGAACTATGCCACTTGTTCACACATGAAAGACTTCAAAATATTATTATTCTACAAGAGAAATATTTATAATAGAAAATTAATAATTAGTATATTTGACAGATCCATGGTATTTTAAATCTTGATGAAGACATTCGAACTACTTATTTCTATTGACCGAGCAAACTATATACCGTGATACTTATTTCTACCAATTGCTCATGTACATATATCTGTGCAAACAATGAGTAGAAGAGGTGACATATTAGACATTGAATTAATAAAAGGATATAAAAACCCTCTAAAACATGTATGATGGGGACACTAGAACCATTGGCAATTGGAAGGGAGATGCCTACAGAATGGTATATTTCTATGATTGCGTTGTTAGTCTTCACTAATGAATAGTTATATTTTATAGTATTGTTCTACACATTTACAGAGGCCATAAAATATTCTAAAATGCTGGAGTATTTTGTTCAGGAAATAGAAGTGTGAGTAGATGCATGGTAGGCTGCAAATTGAACCATCTATATTTTCTAAAATGATTATACAATATTGAAACTTAAAATTAGTAGACTAATATGGGTATACAAGCAAGACTGGACCAGGGTCCCTACATCACGGGGACCCGAGACGAGCACCCCTCTGCCCTGTCCTATAGGCCGGCCCTGCATGTACCGGTTTGTTACTTCAACTATTGATTTGGGAGTTGTAACATCTCAGCATTTAGGAACCAACGAAAGGTAGATTTAGGAATGTGTGAAATAGCATGCATTCATCTGTAAAAATGTGGGTAAATTTTTCGCCAAATAAGAAATTCGGAGGATATCTCAAGGGCAAAAATCCGCTTTTCGCCTTGGAGATTATGAGTCTTTGTGGTTCCAAGATCGTATTTGTGTTCCATATGTGACTAAGATTCAAGATGTCATACTCAGAGAAGCACATGAAACACCATATTCTATACATCCAGGAAGTACTAAGATGTATATAGACTTGAAAGAACTATTCTGGTGGAATAACATGAAAAGAGATGTTGCTAAATATGTATCTAAATGCCATACTTGTCAAAGGGTGAAGGCGGAACATCAAAGTCCAGCAGGACCATTACAACCCTTGGAAATTCCCGAATGGAAGTGGGAGGAAATAGGTATGGACTTCATCACAGGATTGCCCATGACACCTAAAAGGAAGGATATGATATGGTTAATTGTGGATAGACTCACCAAAAGTGCACATTTTATTCCGGTCAACCAGAAGGATAATGCTGAGAAGTTAGTGGAAGTTTACGTCAAAGAAATAGTAAGCAAGCACGATGTGACTAAAAGAATTGTATCTGATAGGGGATCAGTGTTTACTTCACCATTTTGGAAGCAATTACATGAAGCACTTGGTTCAAAGTTAGACTTTAGCACAACTTATCATCCAGAAACATGAGGTCAAACAGAAAGAACAAATCAGATACTAGAAGACATGTTAAGGGCTTGTGCATTAGATTTTGGAGGTACATGGGAAGATCATCTACAATTGGCAGAATTTTCCTACAATAATAGCTATCAGAGTAGTCTGAAGGCAACTCCATATCAGGTTCTGTATGGAAGGAAATGTAGATCACCAATATATTGGTATGATCCTGGAAGCGGCAAGGAATTTGCACCAGACTATATCAAAGAAAAACAAGATATCATTGATAAGATCAAAGATAGACTAAAAATAGCTCAAAGTAAGCAGAAAAGTTATGCTGATCAAAGTCGAAGATCATGGCATCCAGAAGTGGGAGATATGGTATATTTGAAAGTAAGTCCAATGAAAGGGGTTAAAAGGTTCGGAGTTAAAGGAAAGTTGAGTCCAAGATATATCGGACCATTCAAGATACTGAGTCAGAACAAGACTATAGCTTATGCTTTAGAGTTATCATCAAGATTGGATCAAGTGCATAATGTTTTCCATGTGTCACAACTTCGTAAATGTTTGAAAGTTCCGGAGGATGCAATCACACAGCAGGAGATAGAACTACAAGCAGACTTAACCTATGTTGAAAAGCCCTATAAAATTTTGGAAGAAAACTAGAAAAGGTTGGAGAATAGGGCAATCAAGTACTGCAAGGTACAGTGGGAACATCACCCTGAAAGGGAAGCCACTTGGAAGAAAGAAGAGGATTTAAGAAAAGCCTATCCAGAACTATTCAGGTACATTCAACAAACTTCGGGACAAAGTTTAATTTAAGGGGGGAAGTCTGTAACATCCCAACATTTAGGAATGAACGAAGGGTAGATTTAGGAATCTATGAAATAGCATGCATTCATCTGTAAAATGTGGGTAAATTTTTCGCCAAATAAAAACCTAAAGTGATCAAAGTTTCTTTCACTCTTTAAGATTAGGAATAGTCTTGGAGAATGATTGTGATAGACTTTGATATGATCTTTGTGGATAAGCGTGTTTTGGTAAATGAAATTCAAATTTAAATTTGAATGTTGGATTTATAATTCAAAAGGATTTAGAATTCTGTTTAAGTATTATGATTTAGTCAAGAGTTAAGAATTAGATATTCAAACTTTAAATCAAGGACACAATCAATAAAATGAATATTTATTCCATAATTATATTTAGGAGAGAAGTTACAAAATGTAACTTATGAAAATAAGCAACAATCTTTACAATAGTAATTAAATAAAATAATAATCTTTATATATTGAGTAAATAGTACAATCTTTATTACAACAGAAGAAAATAAAAATTACAAAAGAATAAAAGAAATATTACATGTGACTATTATATAAAGAAAAAGAAAACCTAGACTAAAGTCTTGAATATCCAAGTCTGGTACCTGCAAAACAAACACAAACAAAAAGAAAGAAAGTTAAGGTTAAAAAGGTTTTACTCTCAGACTTGACAGTGAAGTGCACTGTTCAAGGTTCATCATTGAGTAATCTTTTACGGGGCAAGTTTCACCAATATGAAAGAATTATATCGTTCATAATTTTTAAAGCCATAAGACAAATAAACAGCTAGGAGGGGCAAGTTTCACCAGCCAAGTAAAATGTAACCAGATAAAAGTAACCTCATAACCAGAGCATATCCACAGGGTGTGCAGCAGGCACACAAGCAGCACACACACCAAACTTCATGGTGTGTGCTGTCAGCACAGGAGCAACAACTCCAACACATAAAACTACACAACACAGCCGTGGGCAAGCCAACCCCACACCATTTCTTTGTTCATACACACCAAGAACAGCAGCCTAGCTAAACCAAATCAAAGCTAAGCAAGATCACACCCATCAAAACCCTGGATCACATCACCAAAATGGTGACATAAGGAGGGGGTAGATCAGGTGGAGAGCAAGATCAAGATCAAGCCATCAGGACCAGGAGGTGAAGAGATAGATCAAGGACAAGCCTAGAAGCTGGAAGTATCAGGAGGAGCACCAGATCAAGCTAGGCACACAACCACAAGATCCACAACTTGAAACCCCAACAACACCCAAATGTGGTGAGTATCATAAAACATCCATATATTTTGTTCATCTTAGTCCAACAGAAAAGCATGTGATGTTTTACAAGTCAAACCTCTTAGTGATCACCCAAGTGGGGTGAACCTATCATAGAGGAAGTTTGAAACATAAAGGCCAGTAGTAAGCTCTACCAAATCCACCAGGACCTCACACCAGCATCATAGGTCCTGGTAATCATAAACAACTCATATATTCCAAAATATTCTCAAATAGCCTATAAAATTTGGGCACGTCTCATGATGGAGTAGCACCTCAGATTTTACAAACTACATGCACCAACATTAAGCTACAAGCAAACCAACATCTTAGCCCACTAGGATCCAAGGTTCAGTAAACAACCCTGATACTTAAGGATATCTATGAGGGGCAGTAGGATAGGAATTTAATTCCTAAGCCTCAGACCAGCATCATAGGCATTGATCTTCTAAAGAAAAAACTTACAATTTCTATTTAACAGACATCCAATCTTAAGCACTGCTAAAGTAAAAGCCCAGCAGTAGATCACTACTTGTGTGCCATCCTAGGATGGTGTCACAAGAACCAATTCTAAAACAAGACAACAATCATTGAGATTTCATAAATAAACCAATAAAATAATCACTATCATATTCCTAGAAAGAACAACCAGGAATCAGGATTAGGTTTATATGTGCAAAGTGTTACTGTAAGAAACTAAGTAACTTTAATCTGCACATCTTCACTGACAGTGTTACTATCAGTACTGGAGTACTAACAGTAGAGAAACTTACTAAGCATCAAATTAACTAACCAGGTTTCACAGTTAAATCATCAGCTTAACCAAGCTTTAACACCAGTTAGAGGCAACACTACTAAACCATCAGCATCAGATCAAGAATGTCATCAGGTAATCAAATCATGACATAAAGCACTAAAGTGCAGTGAGCACAACCTATACTAGTCATCACTACCAAATCAAACCATCATCTTACAAGCACAAAGAGGGATGAATCCTAGAACCAGGGAAGAACTCTAGAACAGAGATGAACCCTAATGAGGGATGGCCCCTAGTTACACACATATGAACTTAAAGGAGGTAGAGGCACACGGGAAAACCCAAGGATCAACTCACCTGTGGTCCTCGCTGTAGATTAGAAGAGGAAGCAGAGGGTTGTCGACAAACACGACGGCATGGGGAGCACCCCCAAGGGGGCGGTGCAACCCACACCACACTGAGGCGGTGACCATAGCCTCGCCCGAAGGCAAGGAGCACCACCACAGCGCACGACAGCAGCGACGACGATGGCACCAGCATCACCCCAAACCCTAGGGTTCGGGATGGAGCTAGTCTGGCCACGGGAAAGCTCCAGAGCCAAATCGGATTAGACAGGAGGGTAGCGCGTGATCGACAACCTAGCCCTGCACCATGGCAGCGGCCAGGGAGGGCCATGACGGCGAGCCAAGCACGTCGGCGATGCCATTGACCACTAGGCCGAGGAGGAGAGGATAGAGGTGAGATCGAGCGAGTGACAGAGAGAGTGGGCTGGACTAGGCCAAAATCCCTTGAGGGTGTGGTTTTGGTTCTGTCCTATTGGGCCAGAAGGGCCCAATAAACCAACACAGGCAGCCCATTTACCTAAAGGCTATTTTTAATAAATAGGAAAAGACCGAAATGCCCCTGAACTTAAATAAATTTTGGAAAATAAATAAAAATCCAAAAATTATAAATAACATATTTTTGGATTCACAATAATCCAAACTATCCAAATAAATTAAGAAATAAAATTTTAGACATATAAATTTTATTAAGAATTTTGTAATATAAATATTTCTTATTGAATTTTACAAAATTATTGAAAGTTGATAAAAATAAATAAAAATCACTTTCATTATAGATTAATATTGTAGTATTTTAGAAAAATACTAAATAAATATTTTTGGGTATTTAAATGATAATTCTTAAAGGAATTATTAAATTAATAAAATGAAATAAAATAAAAGAATACAATATTCAATAAATCTTAAGAAATTAATATCTATAAATTATTTATGATGAAAAGAATTTTGTAGCTTAAATAATGGGGGAGAATACACATAAAGCTAAATAATGCATTACATTATTTTTCATAATCATTTTGCTTCTTTAAATATTGTCCTTACCAGGCAATAATGATGACTTTGTAGACATAGAAGCTCAAGGTCCAGTGCAAGCATCCGACTTCACTACCTTGTAGTCACAAGGCAAGTTCATCACTTGCTCATATCTTTTGAAGAGTCTTTATCAATGTATTTGCAAATTGTGTGTTATCATATATACTCCAAAGAAAGAAAATATTATTTTCACAAATAAAGAAATCTTAGATATTATCCTAAGCAATGATATAATGGAGAAATAGAACACAGGGTTCTATTTGCAACAATGATGAGCAATTAGGGACTTAATAACCCATGCCATCAGTGATTGTAGCATCGTATATCACGCGTTAGCCATGAGATTTGGAATGGGACAGAGAAGTCAGTTGTATCATCTTCCTCTCGCATGTAGCCGTATGTGCAGGTCGTGGCTGTTATCCTCGTAGCATGCATATTAATTGGTAATTCATAGAGGATATGTAGCATATGGGTGCGAACCCTCAACGTCCCATGATAGTTCTGGCATCTAACGGTTTATACAAACCATTGCCGTAATTCAATATGTGGGCATGGTGTACACCAAGGAGGCATACGAGGTCGCGAAGGGGGCAGTGATTGGCTTGGACCAACTACTAGGCCCCACATCATGGAATTGTGGACATGAAAGTATGCCCGGTTGTGCAACAAGGAGTTGATCTCTCATGGGTAAAGTAACGCACCTCTGCAGAGTGTAAGAATTGTAACTTGTTACTCCCTGTTCCAGGAAGGAGCTGCGAACGCGGCAGGAAAGGAACTCCATGAAAGTTCTGGTCAACCTGTGAAGGATGATGGTCATAGATTTTTATAATAACATCAAACTTTGAAGAAAGATTTACAAAAACTGCATAGTGCCAAGGATTTATAATCCGAGGTGGTAGTTAGAGCATCAAAATTCCCACCTTTCATATAATGAACTTGTTGGGTAACGATGTTAC
Source organism: Avena sativa (assembly GCA_916181665.1). NCBI lineage: Eukaryota > Viridiplantae > Streptophyta > Magnoliopsida > Poales > Poaceae > Avena > Avena sativa. Next base: position 430,545,676 of record OV702293.1, read on the forward strand.
TCATCCTTTCCTTTGATCCCTTGCTTAGACTCTGAGGATCCCGAAGACGTGCCAATGTATGCAGCCGAATGCCAAGAAGATGTGTTCTACGAGGAGCCTGACCTGTCAGGAGGTGTTGAAGGAGTGGATTACGAAATCCTCTATGGTGTCGATGACAACGAGTCTAACTAAGTATGATAGTTAAGTAGTAACCGACGGAGCCGAGCAGCATGAAATCTATATAATAATTTGCTGAGCTCAACTCCCAGTGGGAGTTGCTACTTTTAAATTCCACTGAAAATACTTTATATTTTGGTTTGTAAGTCGAATCCTTCTGAAGTCTTGAACTTCTAGTATTGTAATAATAATAATGTGTGAATGTTTATAATATGGACCCGCAATGTTTCTGTTGTACCGCTCTGAGGGATGTGATATTTACAGAACGGTGTTCTGTGGATGTCATGTCAATGACTATAGTGTACTACACATGCAGTGGTATGCTGGGTCACCGCAGTTGGTATTAGAGCAAATTGCTTTGACCTTAGGTTGGAAACCTAGTAAAGGGTATTACCTATAGAAGTGTGTAGCAACGATAAAGAATTCTCTAAAAAAATATAATGGGTATTCAAATGAGAATATTCCGTTATATGTTTTAGTATGATAATTCTTTGTTATGATGCAATATATTATTGGTTACTAATAAAAATATTTTCCTGATATACAGAGCTATGGCACCAAAGTTTCCAAAACAGACTTTGGTAAGGAAAGAGGAGACTCTTGATGATTACCAAGGATCATTCACAGACCAACTTCGTCAACTTTTAAGAATTTTTAGTTGTCCAACTAGAATTCCAGTGAACACTATAACCTACTATGATGGCCGGATGTTATCCAAGTATCGTGTAAGTATCCAACTTCCAAAGGAGCTTGGATTATATCACGATTTACCTATAGGTGAAGGTAGGAGTCACTTAGTAGCTTATCATGTTGTTGTTGTGGAGGCGATAGCTAATATCTGGGAGCATAAAACCAAGGAGTTAGAGGGTAGCACATTTTCGGTGATACCTCATGATTCTATAGACCCAGAGCCTATACCGGATCATCTTACTTTAGTTAAGAAGCATCCTAAGTTAGCTTCCAAGTTTATGGATAGATACCGAACACTTGTTGCGTCTTTTTATAAGACACATCAAGTGATTGTCGAAGATAAAAATGACATGTTAGAGGATCTAACTGATCCGGAAAGGAGGAAACAGTTAGCATTCCAGTTGGAGAAGGAAGCAAGTAGTAGTGCAAAACCTATCTTTAAGGATATACCTATAGATCCTGAATCTTTTACACCATATCCAAATTCACCAAGTCCTGAACCTATACATGATCCTACTATGGATATGAGGTATGCAGTACCACATGGTTCAGATGATGGCTCTGATTCAGAACTTCCTATTGAGAATTCTGATGGTTGGAGAAGGGGATCATATGAAGGATCTCATGAACACCAAATGTCCACAGATGGTTCTGACAGAAATGTTGGAAAATCTAGCTGGATGGGTGCAAGAATTAACCCTAGTAACAGTAGTAGAAATGCCATGTAGATAGATAATCAGGATGAAGAAGAAAATCCTGAGGAGAGAGTGTTTGAATCATCAACCTCTTCTCAAACCCAGGGAATACACATTATCCGGTGTTTAACTATCTTGCCCAAAGGAGCACATGGGGATCAACAGGATCTGCGTATTCTGTTGACGACTCAACGAATGAAGCTCAGGAGATGCAAGTGGATGATAATGTTGAAAATGTTTCTAAAGACTTTTCAGCTGAGCTGGAGGGAGTCAATGCGCCCAGGTTGAGTAATGACTCAAGCCCTGACACTTCAGATACTGAGTATGTTCCTTCTGGAAGGCCACTTGTTCCACAAACTATGCGGCAAACGTCACGTCATCACGGTTGGACATCAAGCATGTATGATGAGTGTTGTTACTACTAGAGGTATCAAGTACCATGTATTGTAATCCGAGAAATAAGGTAGTGTTGTGATTATACCTATATGGTATATGTTGTAATGACTTTGTATTATTATGATATTGTAATGTATAATATGTGAAATGTAAATTTGGATTTTATTTGGATCTTCATTGTGTGACTAGTTCTGTGCGTAAAGTCGAGCTCAAAACACATGTGCATGATGTAATTATGAGTATTCGCTTTATGTTGCAGGACTAGGGGGTCATGGATACGGGTTTAGAGACCGAATCTGAGCAGCAACAGATGGAACGTGAGGTCAAGGAGAAGGCCGATGCAGATGCAGCAAATCAGGGAGCATTACCACCACCACCAATGAGGCTGTTAATGGAGCAGAACTTTATGCAGTGTATGCAAATGATGCAAGAGACCTAGAATAAGTTCATGGAGGAGTTGCTGGGACGAGAAAATCAGAGGGCACCTGAAGGTGGAGGAGTGAGTCTTTCTGACTTCCAGAATGCAAGGCCGTTACCTTTTGCATCAGCTCCTGAACCAATGGATGCAGAAGATTGGCTAGCAGATACAGAAAGAAAGCTGAAGACTGTAGGTTGCAATGATGAGGAGAAATTGAGGTATGCAACTCATCTTCTGACTGGACCTGCAGCATCATGGTGGAAGAAGGATGTGTGGAGACTATAGAAATCTGAACAATGTTACCATAAAGAATAAGTATCCTTTACCAAGGATTCAAGATTTGTTTGATCAAGTGAAAGGACCCAGAGTATTTTCAAAGATCGACCTAAGATCTGGATACCATCAAATAAAAATCAAGCCTGAGGATGTTCCAAAGACAACATTTGTCTCAATATATGGACACCATGAGTATCTGGTAGTACCATTTGGTTTGACCAATGCACCAGCAATATTCATGAATCTGATGAACAAAATCTTCATGCCATACTTGGACAAGTTCTTCATAGTCTTCATTGATGATATCCTGATATATTCCAAGGATAAGGAAGAGCATGCTGATCATTTAAGAATAGCATTGCAGACTTTAAGGGAACACAAACTTTATGCTAAGTTTAGTAAATGTGAATTTTGTCTAGATGAGGTAGAATTCCACGGCCATGTGATCAGTAAAGATGGAATTGTTGTAAATCCATCTAAAGTTCAGTCAGTACTAGAGTGGACTGCACCAATCAATGTGAAACAAATTCGAGGTTTCTTGGGGATGGCTGGTTATTATTGGAGATTCATTGAAGGTTTCTCCAAAATAGCTAGACCAATGACCAAATTGTTAAGAAAGAATACACCATTCAATTGGGATAAGAAGTGTGAAGCGAGCTTTCAGGAGTTGAAGACTAGGTTAACCACAGCCCCAATCTTAGCGGTTCCTGAAACAGGGAAGGAATTTATAGTGTACTATGATTGTAACATCCCAAAAATACTAAACTTGGATCATCAAACTCTAATCATCAAAATTAGGGTTAACAAAAACTTTTCTAAAATAAAAATATGAAAGCATGCATGGTGTATGCATTTCATTTGGAATTCTTTTGAACCACCTTGTGTGTGTTCCTTTGCTTGTAAATGGATTCTTAGGTGAAATAAACATCATCTAAACAATTCCCAAACTTTTCTCAAAGACAAATAAATCAAAACAAATAAAATAAGGGAATGGTCATTTGGACCAATTTAACTCCCATGCCTACTTGGGCTATCCCAAACTTTCAGAACTTAACAGAAACTTTTCTGGATCTTTGCACCCCTTGATTGTACTCATAACAAAGTATCAAGGACCACATTGTGATCATCCAGAAACTTTCAAATGCATAGTTTAAACGACAGTTCAAAATTGAATCTTTATCATATGAGAAGATCCCACTTTTTCAAAAACCACACAAACAAGCTCAACTTTCAAAACCCAAGCATCTGCAGACTCACCAGCACCAACCTAGCACACCAACCAAAAATCTTTACAAAATTCAAAACTTGAATTCTTGCGGCCATTTCATCAAACACCTTGCAGACACAAATCATCAAAACTTGAATTCTGTTCGCCACCCACTATCTAGCCGGAGATGCCATGGCATGGTGGAACAGTGTTCGTGCAATGACCGGAGGCCAGATGATGACCTGGGAGGAATTCAAGGTCAAGTTTAGCAGAACCCATGTGCCACCGGGTTTGATCAAGAGAATGAGAGACGAGTTCAGAGAACTGAAGCAAGGAAGGATGACCGAAGTGGAATACCGTGGCAAATTCTTGTCATTAGCTAGGTATGCCCCGGATGAGATCGACACCGAAGCCAAGAAGAAAGAAAGATTCCTGAATGGTCTGCACAATGAGATGCAGACAGTGTTAGTCAATATCCCCTTTGGAGATATTGAAGCCCTTGTCGACTCTGCTATCCAGATGGAAGGAAAGATCAACCAAGCCAATGAGAACCGCAAGAGTCGCATGATGCATCAGCCAGGAACCCATCAGACCCCAAAGTATCGCCCTAACCCAACTCCCGGATTTGTCCAAAGAACCCACCGACCCCCGATGAACCGTCCGACCTATCCCAACCGTGGAAACCCTAGGCCCGAAGGAAATCACAACAACCCCGGGAACTCTAGCAATTTCAACCGTGCCCCACCTAAGTTCAACACCAACAATGCTGCCACCAACACCAACACTGCCCCGAGGACTGGAAGCAATGCTGTGCCTATAGCAGCAAAGGACAAGTCGCAAGTGACTTGTTATGACTGTGGAAATAAAGGCCACTATTCCAACGAGTGCCCCAACAAGAAGAACGCCGCAGCCCCCAATGCCAATGCCCTAGCTCAGCAGCAGCGTCATGTTCAGCCCGGAAGAACGTTTGCCCCAGGGAATCCGCTCAACCGCAATGGCCGTCTTTTTCTCATGCATGCTGAAGAAGCACAGGAAGCGCCAGACGTCGTGCTGGGTATGTTTTCTGTTAATTCAGTACTTGCAAGAGTGTTGTTTGATTCTGGTGCATCGCACTCATTTGTCACCGAAGAATTTGCCTGCACTAGTAAAATTCAACCAACCAAACTGAAGCATGTTATGATCGTTCAAATTCCCGGATCAACCACCAAGGCTAGGCAAATTTGCAAAGCCGTCCCTTTCTGAATCCATGGCATAGATTTTTTGCTAACCTATAGTACTCGGAACTAAAGGTTTGGAAGTAGTACTAGGAATGGATTGGATGTCCAAACATAAAGGATTGATTGACTGTGCCAAGAAAGCCATAACCATGACCAGTACAGCCGGAATATCAGTCGAGCATATATCTGAAACCTTACCTCATCAATTCAAGTGCAACAAGAGTATAGCCCAACCTACCATTGACCAAGTCCAGATAGTCTGTGAATACCCCGATGTATTTCTAGATGTTTTGCCTGGTATGCCCCCAGATCGGGATATCGAATTTATCATCGAACTAATTCCCGGAACTGGACCAATAGCCCATAGACCATATAGTATGAACCCATCAGAGCTAGCAGAACTGAAGAAGCAACTGGATGCCATGTTGGAAATTGGATTGATTCAACCAAGTGCGTCACCTTGGAGATCACCTGTTTTGTTTGTGGACAAGAAAGATGGAGGTAACCGTTTGTGTACGGATTATCGGAAGATGAATGATGTCACCATCAAGAACAAATACCCCTTGCCCAAGATAGAAGATTTGTTTGATCAGTTGACCGGTGCCAAAGTGTTTTCTAAGATTGATCTTAGAACTGGGTATCAACAACTCAAAATTCGTGCAGAGGATATCCCAAAGACTTCCTTTACCACCAGATATGGTTTGTACGAGTATACAGTCATGTCTTTTGGATTAACCAATGCCCCCGCTTATTTCATGAATCTCATGAATAAGATTTTTATGGACTTCCTGGATAAGTTTGTCGTTGTTTTCATCGATGACATTCTGATTTATTCCAAATCAGAAGAAGAACATGAGCTACACCTAAGGACCATTCTTGGAACCCTTAGAGAGCATCAGATGTATGCAAAGTTTAGCAAATGTGAATTCTGGTTACAGGAGGTAGGATTCCTCGGTCACATTGTATCAGCCGAAGGAATTGCCGTTGACCCTGCAAAAGTAAAAGATGTCGAAGATTGGCAAGCCCCAACCACTCAAACCCAAGTTCGTGCATTTTCTCGGATTGGCGGGATATTACCGCAAGTTCATAGAAGGATTCTCGAGTATCGCCAGACCCAATGACCCAATTGCTGAAGGACAAGAAGTTTGAATGGACCGACAAATGTGAAGCGAGGTTTAAGAACTCAAGAGGAGATTGATTTCAGCCCCAATCTTGATCATGCCGGATATCACGAAGCCCTTCGATGTGTATTGTGACGCATCCAAGATCGGTCTCGGATGTGTGCTAATGCAAGAAGGCAAAGTTATATCTTATCTATCTCGACAACTGAAGCAACATGAGCAAAATTACCCAACCCATGACCTCGAACTTGCAGCCGTAGTTCTAGCCCTGAAGACATGGAGACATTACCTGATGGGAAATCGTTGTGAGATATATACGGATCACAAGAGTCTGAAGTATATATTCACTCAGAAGGAGCTGAATATGAGACAGAGAAGATGGATTGAGCTAATCAAGGATTACGATCTGGACATTCACTATCACCCTGGTAAAGCCAATGTGGTAGCAGATGCCCTTAGCAAATTGCCGTGCCGCTTGAACTCCATGATCTGGAAGGAGCAACCAAGCTTGCACAAAGAGATGGAAGATTTTTGAATGGAATTAGTGAGTGAAGGATTTTTGGCTAGCATAGAACTCCACCCCACTTTGATCAGTCAGATTAAAGAGGCGCAAAAGGGAAATGCTAGTATCGACGGAATCAAGCATCGTATCGGTACAGGCAAAGTACCCGGATTCACCGAAGACGAAGAAGGAGTTCTGTGGTACAAAGGACGCCTTTGTGTACCATCAGATTCTGAGTTGAAGGAAGTTATTCTGAAGGCGGCTCATGATACTCTTTATTCTATCCATCCCGGAGGAACTAAGATGTATCAAGATTTAAAAGAGCAATTTTGGTGGCATAAGATGAAGAGAGAAATCGGAAGCTATATCGCCAAGTGTGATGTATGTCAGCGAGTCAAGGCAGGACATCAAAGACCCGCTGGATTGTTGCAACCATCGCAGATTCCGGAATGGAAATGGGATTCCGTTGGAATGGATTTTATCACTGGACTGCCTACTTCTAGTAGGGGAAATGACTCTATCTGGGTCATAGTGGACCGATTGTCCAAAGTCGCCCATTTCTTACCCGTCAAGACCACATATCAGAGTTCGAAGCTAGCGGAGTTGTACATCGCTAGAATAGTTAGTTTGCATGGAGTCCCCAAGAACATCGTATCGGATCGAGGAACTCAGCTTACCTCGAGATTTTGGAAGAAAGTCCAAGAAGGTTTAGGAACCCGCCTAGATTTCAGCACCGCATATCACCCTCAGACCGATGGACAAACGGAGCGAGTAAATCAAATACTCGAAGATATGCTGAGAGCATGTGTGTTAGAATATGGATCCAAGTGGGAAGACTGTCTGCCATTTGCAGAATTTTCATACAACAACAGTTATCAAGCTAGTTTGCAAATGGCCCCATTTGAATTTATGTACGGAAGGAAGTGTCGCACCCCTTTGAACTGGTCGGAAGTAGGAGAGAGTCAGATCTTTTGAACCACCTTGTTTGTGTGTTCCTTTGCTTGTAAACGGATTCTTAGGTGAAATAAACATCATCTAAACAATTCCCAAACTTTTCTCAAAGACAAATAAATCAAAACAAATAAAATAAGAGAATGGTCATTTGGACCAATTTAACTCCCATGCCAACTTTGGCTATCCCAAACTTTCAGAACTTAACAGAAATTTTTGTGGATCCTTGAACCCCTTGATTGTACTCATAACAAAGTATCAAGACCCACTTTGTGATCATCCAGAAACTTTCAAATGCATAGTTTAAATGACAATTCAAAATTGAATCTTTATCATATGAGAAGATCCCACTTTTTCAAAAACCACTCAAACAAGCTCAACTTTCAAAAACCAAGCATCTACAGACTCACCAGCACCAACCTAGCACACCCACCAAAAATCTTTTCAAAATTCAAAACTTGAATTCTTGCGGCCATTTCATCAAACACCTTGCAGACACAAATCATCAAAATCTTAAACACTATTGTGAGTAGTGATTGAAGCCTAACTTGTCCCCTCTCTAGCTCGCAACCATCTCAGTAGATCATCTAGCAAGTTAAACCAAGCACTAGCCTCACTGTAAGCTGGGCAATGACATCAATGGTGAACAACCGAAGCTCACCATGCCACCCTAGTGGAGACAGCAAGCTAGAAGGAGATTTAGCCGTGCCAACCTTGTCTAGGAGGCAGCCCACCGTCCACCGCCACTCCCTGTCCTAGCCGTGAGCGTTGCCAAACCCTGGACCACACGCACGGACTGCGCCCAGCTCGCCAGCAACCTTGTCGAGCATGCGCCAGAGCTCCACGCTCGAACGACGCCCACAGACCGCGCGCCGCCCTCGCCGCGTGCATACATGATCGCCACCAACCCAGGAGACAGCCAGACATCCCCGTTCGCCGCCCCATGCCGCTCAGCCACCGCTCGCCGTCGAAGACGCCGCCTCTGTCGCGTAGAGCATCGCGCGTTCTAGACCAAACCGCACCGCCCCTACGCGCGCATTAAAGCCGTAGAGCATCGCTAGGAGACCACCAAGAGATCGCCACCGCCCGTAGCCATGTCGCCACCGTCGACTGCCCATCCTGTTCGGTCTCGTTGTCGCGACTATAAATAGAGGCCACCCCCAACCGAATTGAGCACACAATCTCACTTCCTCTCCTCACTGATCGTGCCACCCCGTTCCCGGAGCAAGGCGAGCAGCACTTCGCCGGAATTTCACCGGAGCCTGCCGCTGCTGGAGAAGAAGAGGGCCAGCGATTGGAGCCACCCCAGGAGAAGCTGCCGGTACCTGGAGGTTCGCCGTTGTCGATAGCAACTTAGCCAGCCCGCGTAAGCGCTGTGCTTAGCAGGCCGGCCCAGTATCGCTTCCCGCGCAACCCAGTTATTTGAATTTAACCTTTTTCATTTTATTTCAAACACACTTCTGTACCCAGTTTCAAAAATCAACCCAGCTCGATTCAGTGAACCAAATTGAATAAAACCAATTTTGTTAGAAAGGTCTGGGAATGCTGAATCCAAGCCCGTTGGATTCAAGTCATTTGGATCTATATATCATCCATGGTAAAAATAACAAGGCAGAAGCTTTTCTGTATTCAAACATTTTTCAAATTTAAACCATAATAGATTTTGAGTTGATTCCACCTCTCAAAAATCACATTTAACCATACCTTTCAGAATATATAAAAATGTATAGGTTTACTTATAGAAATAATGACCAAGTAATAAAAGAATGCCACATAGGCATTTCTAGCCACTTTAATTAATTAAAATAAAAGAGAAAAACCTTATTAAATTGTGACACCACTTTAAATCACATTCCCATAGACTAAAATATGTGGTGATGACATGTGTCAACATGATCCCATGTTTGGTTTGGAGAATATTAAATCTTAAGTAGTTTTTCAATGAGTAGAAATTACTTTTCTAAAAATAAAAGGAATTAAACCAAGCTTTAATCTTGTAATGTTAGTGATGATGCTAGATCATCTATAGGACCCTTGTGTGTGATGAATGCAAGTAATTAAGTATTGTTTGGTGATTGTGTACCTCGTGTTTATTCATAGACGCTAGTACTGACCAAGGATACGAGGAGGAAGGAGGATACTACGAAGAAGAAGCCGAGAAGAACTTCAACCACTGCTCTGTACAAGGCAAGCTAACACTTGCAAGATACTCTACTTTAGCAAGCCTTACTATACAAGTTAACCTTGCAAGCCTAATACTACTAGCTGAATGTGCAAGCTTATACTTGCAATTGGGCAAGCTAATACTTACTTGCTACTATGTCAACTATATGCCTTAAGCATGTGTGATCATATCCACTTGATAAACCAATCCTAGTTTTATTTGCAAGCCCTCTACTTTATTTCTTTATCAAAGCTTTAAATTAGAGTTGACTTAAGTGACTTGTAGATTCTATAAAGATATATTGAAGGTTGCATAAAGAGCATAAAATTTGGCCTAAGCTAGAAAATCTTGATGTCATCCTAAGGCATAAGATTGAACTTAGTGGAAACTCCACTAGTTTACTATCCCCCATTAGTGCTTACCCCCACTTGTAGATGCTAGTGCTAAGCATAAAACTTGATCAACATTAGATGGGAATACTTGGTGAAAATGGTTATGAAAACCTTAGAATGATGGATCATTCTATTGAGATGTTTTGACATGTGTTTCCGAACACCTAATGATTTTGGTGTTGAAAATGTTGAGGCATGAGCCTTAGCCCTTTATAAAACTGATGGTTGTCTGGATGCGATACCATTCCAATTTTATCGTACAACCACAATACCCGAAGATTGGGTAGGGATTGACTGGAAACTTATATATCTTAGTATTAGTTCCCTCACGGCCAAGGTCTGAGCTGAGGCTACCTTGTGAAGATTGTCCACCTATGCAATACCCAAGATGACAGTTGGTCATGGTTGGGGGAGGCCAAACTCACAGGAGAGGTGCTTATACTAGGGCATGTAATTGAAAGGTTAGGATTGATTATCCGCATACTGAGTATGGTGAATTCAGGATTTGTTCCTGACGGATGTATCGAATATTGTGGTGAAAGTGTACAATCTCTGCAGAGTGTCAAACTATTCGAATAGCCGCGTCCGCGGTTATGGACAGTTGGAGTGGCCATACTGTTCCCCCGTCAGATGTTTTCAAAAGACTTGTGAAATGAATTGAGACTTTGACTTGACCACAACAGGGTTGTGATATGAAATACAAGTTCCTACTTAGGAGTTATAAAATTGTGACTAGCTTCTCTTGCTTCTCAGCTTAGTAGAGATAAATCTGGCTTTTGCAAAACAACCCTAGAGCCTAGTGTCCTATTATCAAAAACCCCTTTCACTTGTTAGTATTAGTTTGCGAGTACTTAAAGAGTACTCATGGCTTTGTCCCTGGCTATTCCCATGGCCAGACTATGAAGAGGAGTACCTGGAGGATGGAACCCAGGAAGGTTACGACAACTAGGATCATCTCCCATCGTCAGCATTGTCTGTGACCCCGAAGATAGAGCTTCGCCTACGCTACCGTTATTATTACGTATTCCGCTGCTTGAAGTTGTATTAAGAACTGGATCATGAGATCCCTATTTGTGTAAGACCTTAGGTATGGTTTGTAATGGATGATGTACTGTGGTATCCAATTCTGTTATGTCTCGCAAAAATGGTAATCCTAGGATTGCGATGTATGGCATAACAGGCATCTGGGATTAAAAATCCGGGTGTTGACAAATTGGTATCAGAGCCATCCTGACCATAGGAGACCCTAGTTAGACGGGACGTTTGGAATCAAAAACTTAGTTTCAAAACCAAAGGAAGCAAATATTTACAAAAACTTATTCTTATTCTTACCTCTTGGACTCTTTCATAAAAATTCACGCTAGCAAATATTTACAAAAACTTATTCTCATTCTCACCTCTTGGACTCTTTCATAAAAATTCACGCTACTCCAAAATTATTTCAAAGCTTACATCAAATTTTGCACCCTAGATCACTTTTAGTAAAACTCACAACTATGCTAGTGCACAAACGTAGGAAGTAGTATTCGGTCCCACTGTATCGTAGTTTCCAGAATGGTTCTTAAAACCATCTGTTTTTCTTTGTTGTGGTGTGTGTTTGTATTGTGTGCCATGAATGAATGAATGAAAAGCAAGTTGCTAGAAAATCTGAGTCAAACTTTAAAAACTTTTCAAAATCCCAGAACCTGAGAAATTTCCCTCTTTTCTCATGATCTATCTCAATCTTCAGATGCCACGCGGAGGAAGTGGTTCATCCCTGGACTCGATGTTGCAGATTCTGCAAATGTTGACTTATGACCGCGAAGCTAAAAGAGCGAAACGTCAAGCCAACCTAGCCACCCTGCAACAGATTGCTCAGCTAGCCCACAACAACCAAGGCCACGGAAATCAGGACAACCATGGATCTAAACTAAAAAATTTCCAGAATACCAACCCACCTGTTTTCACTAAGTCAGAAGAACCCCTAGACACCGATGATTGGCTACAAACCATGGAAAATAACCTAGAAGTCGCCGGAGTGGAAGCCAACGAGAAAGTTCTGTTCGCCACCCACTATCTAGCCGGAGATGCCATGGCATGGTGGAACAGTGTTCGTGCAATGACCGGAGGCCAGATGATGACCTGGGAGGAATTCAAGGTCAAGTTTAGCAGAACCCATGTGCCACCGGGTTTGATCAAGAGAATGAGAGACGAGTTCAGAGAACTGAAGCAAGGAAGGATGACCGAAGTGGAATACCGTGGCAAATTCTTGTCATTAGCTAGGTATGCCCCGGATGAGATCGACACCGAAGCCAAGAAGAAAGAAAGATTCCTGAATGGTCTGCACAATGAGATGCAGACAGTGTTAGTCAATATCCCCTTTGGAGATATTGAAGCCCTTGTCGACTCTGCTATCCAGATGGAAGGAAAGATCAACCAAGCCAATGAGAACCGCAAGAGTCGCATGATGCATCAGCCAGGAACCCATCAGACCCCAAAGTATCGCCCTAACCCAACTCCCGGATTTGTCCAAAGAACCCACCGACCCCCGATGAACCGTCCGACCTATCCCAACCGTGGAAACCCTAGGCCCGAAGGAAATCACAACAACCCCGGGAACTCTAGCAATTTCAACCGTGCCCCACCTAAGTTCAACACCAACAATGCTGCCACCAACACCAACACTGCCCCGAGGACTGGAAGCAATGCTGTGCCTATAGCAGCAAAGGACAAGTCGCAAGTGACTTGTTATGACTGTGGAAATAAAGGCCACTATTCCAACGAGTGCCCCAACAAGAAGAACGCCGCAGCCCCCAATGCCAATGCCCCAGCTCAGCAGCAGCGTCATGTTCAGCCCGGAAGAACGTTTGCCCCAGGGAATCCGCTCAACCGCAATGGCCGTCTTTTTCTCATGCATGCTGAAGAAGCACAGGAAGCGCCAGACGTCGTGCTGGGTATGTTTTCTGTTAATTCAGTACTTGCAAGAGTGTTGTTTGATTCTGGTGCATCGCACTCATTTGTCACCGAAGAATTTGCCTGCACTAGTAAAATTCAACCAACCAAACTGAAGCATGTTATGATCGTTCAAATTCCCGGATCAACCACCAAGGCTAGGCAAATTTGCAAAGCCGTCCCTTTCTGAATCCATGGCATAGATTTTTTGCTAACCTATAGTACTCGGAACTAAAGGTTTGGAAGTAGTACTAGGAATGGATTGGATGTCCAAACATAAAGGATTGATTGACTGTGCCAAGAAAGCCATAACCATGACCAGTACAGCCGGAATATCAGTCGAGCATATATCTGAAACCTTACCTCATCAATTCAAGTGCAACAAGAGTATAGCCCAACCTACCATTGACCAAGTCCAGATAGTCTGTGAATACCCCGATGTATTTCTAGATGTTTTGCCTGGTATGCCCCCAGATCGGGATATCGAATTTATCATCGAACTAATTCCCGGAACTGGACCAATAGCCCATAGACCATATAGTATGAACCCATCAGAGCTAGCAGAACTGAAGAAGCAACTGGATGCCATGTTGGAAATTGGATTGATTCAACCAAGTGCGTCACCTTGGAGATCACCTGTTTTGTTTGTGGACAAGAAAGATGGAGGTAACCGTTTGTGTACGGATTATCGGAAGATGAATGATGTCACCATCAAGAACAAATACCCCTTGCCCAAGATAGAAGATTTGTTTGATCAGTTGACCGGTGCCAAAGTGTTTTCTAAGATTGATCTTAGAACTGGGTATCAACAACTCAAAATTCGTGCAGAGGATATCCCAAAGACTTCCTTTACCACCAGATATGGTTTGTACGAGTATACAGTCATGTCTTTTGGATTAACCAATGCCCCCGCTTATTTCATGAATCTCATGAATAAGATTTTTATGGACTTCCTGGATAAGTTTGTCGTTGTTTTCATCGATGACATTCTGATTTATTCCAAATCAGAAGAAGAACATGAGCTACACCTAAGGACCATTCTTGGAACCCTTAGAGAGCATCAGATGTATGCAAAGTTTAGCAAATGTGAATTCTGGTTACAGGAGGTAGGATTCCTCGGTCACATTGTATCAGCCGAAGGAATTGCCGTTGACCCTGCAAAAGTAAAAGATGTCGAAGATTGGCAAGCCCCAACCACTCAAACCCAAGTTCGTGCATTTTCTCGGATTGGCGGGATATTACCGCAAGTTCATAGAAGGATTCTCGAGTATCGCCAGACCCAATGACCCAATTGCTGAAGGACAAGAAGTTTGAATGGACCGACAAATGTGAAGCGAGGTTTAAGAACTCAAGAGGAGATTGATTTCAGCCCCAATCTTGATCATGCCGGATATCACGAAGCCCTTCGATGTGTATTGTGACGCATCCAAGATCGGTCTCGGATGTGTGCTAATGCAAGAAGGCAAAGTTATATCTTATCTATCTCGACAACTGAAGCAACATGAGCAAAATTACCCAACCCATGACCTCGAACTTGCAGCCGTAGTTCTAGCCCTGAAGACATGGAGACATTACCTGATGGGAAATCGTTGTGAGATATATACGGATCACAAGAGTCTGAAGTATATATTCACTCAGAAGGAGCTGAATATGAGACAGAGAAGATGGATTGAGCTAATCAAGGATTACGATCTGGACATTCACTATCACCCTGGTAAAGCCAATGTGGTAGCAGATGCCCTTAGCAAATTGCCGTGCCGCTTGAACTCCATGATCTGGAAGGAGCAACCAAGCTTGCACAAAGAGATGGAAGATTTTTGAATGGAATTAGTGAGTGAAGGATTTTTGGCTAGCATAGAACTCCACCCCACTTTGATCAGTCAGATTAAAGAGGCGCAAAAGGGAAATGCTAGTATCGACGGAATCAAGCATCGTATCGGTACAGGCAAAGTACCCGGATTCACCGAAGACGAAGAAGGAGTTCTGTGGTACAAAGGACGCCTTTGTGTACCATCAGATTCTGAGTTGAAGGAAGTTATTCTGAAGGCGGCTCATGATACTCTTTATTCTATCCATCCCGGAGGAACTAAGATGTATCAAGATTTAAAAGAGCAATTTTGGTGGCATAAGATGAAGAGAGAAATCGGAAGCTATATCGCCAAGTGTGATGTATGTCAGCGAGTCAAGGCAGGACATCAAAG
This sequence comes from Avena sativa, assembly GCA_916181665.1. Lineage (NCBI taxonomy): Eukaryota > Viridiplantae > Streptophyta > Magnoliopsida > Poales > Poaceae > Avena > Avena sativa. The sequence continues at coordinate 430,560,993 of OV702293.1, forward strand.
ACCCGCTGGATTGTTGCAACCATCGCAGATTCCGGAATGGAAATGGGATTCCGTTGGAATGGATTTTATCACTGGACTGCCTACTTCTAGTAGGGGAAATGACTCTATCTGGGTCATAGTGGACCGATTGTCCAAAGTCGCCCATTTCTTACCCGTCAAGACCACATATCAGAGTTCGAAGCTAGCGGAGTTGTACATCGCTAGAATAGTTAGTTTGCATGGAGTCCCCAAGAACATCGTATCGGATCGAGGAACTCAGCTTACCTCGAGATTTTGGAAGAAAGTCCAAGAAGGTTTAGGAACCCGCCTAGATTTCAGCAACGCATATCACCCTCAGACCGATGGACAAACGGAGCGAGTAAATCAAATACTCGAAGATATGCTGAGAGCATGTGTGTTAGAATATGGATCCAAGTGGGAAGACTGTCTGCCATTTGCAGAATTTTCATACAACAACAGTTATCAAGCTAGTTTGCAAATGGCCCCATTTGAATTTATGTACGGAAGGAAGTGTCGCACCCCTTTGAACTGGTCGGAAGTAGGAGAGAGTCAGATCTTTTGAACCACCTTGTTTGTGTGTTCCTTTGCTTGTAAACGGATTCTTAGGTGAAATAAACATCATCTAAACAATTCCCAAACTTTTCTCAAAGACAAATAAATCAAAACAAATAAAATAAGAGAATGGTCATTTGGACCAATTTAACTCCCATGCCAACTTTGGCTATCCCAAACTTTCAGAACTTAACAGAAATTTTTGTGGATCCTTGAACCCCTTGATTGTACTCATAACAAAGTATCAAGACCCACTTTGTGATCATCCAGAAACTTTCAAATGCATAGTTTAAATGACAATTCAAAATTGAATCTTTATCATATGAGAAGATCCCACTTTTTCAAAAACCACTCAAACAAGCTCAACTTTCAAAAACCAAGCATCTACAGACTCACCAGCACCAACCTAGCACACCCACCAAAAATCTTTTCAAAATTCAAAACTTGAATTCTTGCGGCCATTTCATCAAACACCTTGCAGACACAAATCATCAAAATCTTAAACACTATTGTGAGTAGTGATTGAAGCCTAACTTGTCCCCTCTCTAGCTCACAACCATCTCAGTAGATCATCTAGCAAGTTAAACCAAGCACTAGCCTCACCGTAAGCTGGGCAATGAAATCAATGGTGAACAGCCGAAGCTCACCATGCCACCCTAGTGGAGACATCAAGCTAGAAGGAGATTTAGCTGTGCCAACCTTGTCTAGGAGGCAGCCCACCATCCACCGCCACTCCCTGTCCTAGCCGCGAGTGTTGCCAAACCCTGGACCACACGCATAGACCGCGCCCAGCTCGCCAGCAACCCTGCCGAGCATGCGCCAGAGCGCCACACTCGACCGACGCCCACAGACCGCGCGCCGCCCTCGCCGCGTGCATACATGATCGCCACCAACCCAGGAGACCGCCAGACATCCCCGTTCGCCTCCCCATGCCGCTCAGACACCGCTCGCCGTCGAAGATGCCGCCTCTGCCGTGCAGAGCATCGCGCGTTCCAGACCAAACCGCACCGCCCCTACGCGCGCATTAAAGCCGTAGAGCATCGCCAGGAGACCACCAAGCGATTGCCACCGCCGGCCATGCCTCTAGCCGCCCGTAGCCATGTCGCCACCGTTGACTGCCCATCCCGTTCGGTCTCACCATCGCAACTATAAATAGAGGCCACCCCAACCGAATTGTGAAGGGTTTCGCGGCATAGTAAATCAAAATTTTCTACGGATGCGAACAGAGGGAAAGCCAAGATCTAATCTAGGAGATGCAATCAATGAGAGAGATTGGATTAGATCTTCATACCCTTGAAGATTCGCACAGCGGAACGTTCGTCGGAACGTGGGTGATGTAGTCGTACTCGCTTCTCCTCCTCGCGATCCGATCCGATCTAGCACCACAAGTGGCGGTGCCTCCATGAGATGCACACGTGCAGCACCTCGACGTCTCCTCCTTCCTCGGTCCAGCAAGTATGGTGGAGAGATGGATTGGATCTACAACACGACGACGCGGTGTATGTGGTGGAGAGTTTCTGCAGCAGGGCTTCGCCTACAAACAGTCGGGAGGGAGAGAGGAAGGGCAGCAGGGCGGCTAGGGTTGGAGGGGAAGGTGTGGGGGGGTGGTGCTCCCCCAGCCCTCTATATATAGAGGGGTGGGCGCAGCCCTAGCCCCTCCCCCAAGCCAAACCGGCGGCCCCAAGGAGGAGGAGTGGGGGGCAAGGAAACCCCCCCTTCTAGAAACTCTATCTAGAGTTTAAACCTCTCTTGGCCGGCTGGGCCCTATGGGGCCTTGTGCCCCTGGCCCAATGTGGCCAGGGCACTCCCTCATAGGCCCATGCCCCCTCCCGGAAGGTGGGGCCACGTTGGTCCCCTTCCGGAAGGTTCTAGAAGCTTCCGGTATAATACCGATTAACCCGGAACAATTCCGAACTCCAAAAACTGCACTACCTTATATGAATCTTATTCTTCGGACCACTCCGGAACCCCTCGTGATGTCCCGGATCCCATCCGAGACTCCGAACAAAAACTCATAAACCAATTTTCCAATCTATCCTAGCGTCAAGACATGTTAAGTGTGTGACCCTGCGGGTTCGAGAATATGCAGACATGATCTTCTATCAATAATCAACAGCGGGGTCTGGAAACCCATATTGACTCCCACACATTCATCGATGATCATATCGGATGAACCACGATGCCAGGATTCAATCAATCCCATATATATATTCCCTTCGTCTCGTGATATTTTACTTGCCCGAGATTCGATCGTCGGTACCGTCATACCTAGTTCAATCTCGTTCACAGCAAGTACTTTACTCGTTCCGTAATCCGATATCACTTTGTGATTAACTCCTTAACCACATGCTTGCAAGCGGTGTTGATATCGATTATCGAGTCGGCCCGAAGTATATCTCTCCGACTTGGGAGGGACAAATCCCATCTCGATACATACAACCCAACAGATACTTTCCGATCACCTGAGAGACACCTTTATGATCACCCTCTCATAGGATGACGTTTGATGACCTCAAAGCTTTCTTCCGATACCAGGGAGTTGTATTATCTCATGGTCTAAGGAATACAATATTTGACATAAGAAAAGCTTCGCAAAGACGAACACGATGACATGATCTAATTGCTTCGCTTAGTTTGGGTCTGTCCACCATATCATTCTCCCCATGATATGATCTCATTATTAATCGACAACTCATGTCCATGGTTAGGAAACCTTAACCATCATTAATCAATGAGCTAGTCCATAGAGGCGTACTAGGGACACGGTGTTGTTCACAAATCACACAAGTATTAAAGTTTCCGCTTAATACAATTCTAGCATGGAATATAAACATTATCATGAACAAGAATTATAATAATAACAGCTTTATTATTGCCTCTAGGGCATAATTCCAACAGTCTCCCACTTGCACTAGAGTCAATAATCTAGTTTACATCTGGCAACAATCTCACACCCATGGCACTGAGGTGCTGATCATGTTTTACACGTGGAAGAGGTTTAGTCAATGGATCTGCGACATAAAGATCTGTATGTACTTTGCTAATCTTCAGATATCCATCTGCTATATAATCTTGGATTATATGAAACTTGCGGTTGATATGCTTGGTCTTTGGATGATATCTTGGTTCCTTAGCGAGTGCTATGGCGCCAGTGTTGTCACACAATATCTCCAGTGGGTCCAATGCACTTGGAACCACGCCAATCTCAGTGATGAAGTTCCTGATCCAAACTCCTTCACTTGACGCTTCTGCAGCAGCCATGTATTCCGCTTCTACTATAGATCCCGCGATCACGCTTTGCTTGCAGCTTCTCCAGCTCACAGCTCCTCCATTCAAAATATAAACATATCCTGTCTGAGATTTAGAATCATCCTTGTCGGTGTCAAAACTAGCGTCGACGTAACCTTTTACGACAAGCTGTTCATCACCCCCATAGACTAAGAACATTTCTTTAGTCCTATTTAGGTACTTTAGGATGTTCTTCACGGCTGTCCAGTGTTCCACTCCTGGATCACTTTGATATCTGCTCGTCAAACTAAGAGCATTGGACACATCCGGTCTAGTACACAGCATGGCATACATGATGGAACCTATGGCCGAGGCATAAGGCACTTTGCTCATAGCTTCCCTATCATTTACCGTAGCTAGACACTGAGCCTTGCTCAATATCTTACCTGACAACATAGGCACTGAACCTTTCTTCGCCTTATCCATTCTGAACCTTTTCAGAACTTTGTCTAGGTATGTACTCTGGCTTAAAGCTATCAGGCGTCTTTGTCTATCTCTATAGATTTTGATGCCCAATATATAAGCAGCTTCACCTAGGTCTTTCATTGAAAAACACTTGTTCAAATAACTCTTCACATCGTTAAGCATGTTGATGTCATTTCCAATAATCAATATGTCATCCACATATAGTACCAGAAACGTCATCGAGCTCCCACTCACTTTCTTGTAGATGCAAGCTTCATAGCAATTTGGAACAAATCCAAAGCTCTTGATCACTTGATCAAAACGAAGGTTCCAACTCCGAGATGCTTGCTTTAGTCCATAAATGGAACGCTGAAGTTTGCATACTTTATCAGTATTCTTAGGATCAACAAAACCTTCAGGTTGCATCATATACAACTCTTCATCAATGTTGCCATTGAGGAAAGCAGTCTTGACATCCATCTGCCATATTTCATAATCATGAAACGCAGCAATTGCTAATAAAATCCGAATGGACTTAAACATTGCTACGGGAGAGAAAGTCTCATCGTAGTCAACACCTTGAACTTGTCGAAAACCTTTCGCGACAAGTCGTGCTTTATAGACGGTAACAATACCATCCGCGTCCGTTTTCTTCTTGAAGATCCATTTGCACTCAACGGCCTTTCGGTCGCTAGGAGGGTCCACCAAAGTCCATACTTGGTTTTCGCTCATGGATCCCAATTCGGATTTCATGGCTTCCAGCCATTTCTCAGAGTCTGGGCTCATCATCGCTTCCTCATAGTTCGTAGGTTCACTGTCTTCTACTAACAAGACAGTCAAGACAGGGTTGCCGTACCACTCAGGAGGGGCACACCACCTTGTCGACCTGCGACGTTCAGTAGCAGCATCGTCCGAAGCTTCAAGATCCTTGTCATTAGCTTCCTCTATTGTTGGTGCAGGCGGCACTGGAAAAATTTCAGGTGCTGCGCTACTCTCCAATTCAAGAGAAGGTTCAATAACCTCGTCTAGCTCTACTTTACTCCCACTCACTTCTTTCGAGAGAAACTCCTTCTCAAGAAAGGAACCGTTCTTTGCGACAGACACTTTGCCTTCGGTTCTGTGATAGAAGGTATACCCAATAGTTTCCTTAGGGTATCCTATGAAGACGCATTTCTCCGCTTTGGGTTCGAGCTTGTCCGGCATCAACTTCTTGACGTAAGCTTCGCATCCCCAAACTTTAAGAAACGACAACTTAGGTTTAGCACCAAACCACAGTTCATACGGTGTCGTCTCAACGGATTTAGATGGAGCCCTATTTAAAGTGAATGCAGCGGTTTCTAATGCATAACCCCAAAATGATAACGACAAATCAGTAAGAGACATCATCGATCGGACCATATCTAATAGGGTTCGGTTCTGGCGTTCAGACACACCATTGCGCTGTGGTGTTCCGGGTGGCGTGAGTTGCGAAACAATTCCGCTTGCTTTGAGATGCGTGAGAAAATCATAACTCAAATATTCGCCCCCACGATCGGATCGTAGAAACTTAATCTTTCTGTTACGATGGTTCTCCACTTCATTCTGAATTTCCTTGAACTATTCAAATGTTTCAGATTTATGTTTCATTAAATAGATATACCCATATCTACTTAAGTCATCGGTAAAAGTGAGAAAATAGCGATATCCACCGCGCGTCGAAACACTCATCGGTCCGCATACATCGGTATGTATGATTTCCAACAAGTCCGTTGCTCGCTCCATCATACCGGAGAACGGGGTTTTGATCATCTTGCCCATGAGGCATGGTTCGCATGTGTCAAATGATTCAAAATCAAGAGACTCCAAAAGTCCATCAGAATGGAGTTTCTTCATGCGCTTTACACCAATATGACCTAGACGACAGTGCCACAAATAAGTAGTATTATCACTATCTACTTTGCATCTCTTAGCCTCAATGTTATGGATGTGTGTTTCATCCCTTTTGAGATTTAGAAGAAATAAACCATTCACAATAGGTGCATGACCATAAAAGATGTTACTCATATAAATAGAACAACCATTATTCTCCGATTTAAATGAATAACCGTCTTGCAATAAACACGGTCCAGAAATGATGTTCATGCTCAACGCAGGAACATAATAACATTTATTAAGGTTTAAAACTAATCCCGAAGGTAAAACTAAGGAGAGCGTGCCGACGGCCATCACATCAACTCTTGATCCGTTGCCAACGCGCATCGTCACCTCATCCCTCGCAAGCCGCCGTCTATTCCGTAGCTCCTGTTTCGAGTTACAAATATTAGCAACTGAACCAGTATCAAATACCCAGGCACTACAACGAGGGCTAGTAAGGAAAACATCAATAACATGTATATCAAATATACCTTTGATGGTGCCAGCCTTCTTGTCCGCTAAGTACTTCGGATAGTTGCGCTTCCAGTGACCCTTGTCCTTGCAATAGAAGCACTCAGTGTCCGGCTTAGGACCAGACTTGAGCTTCTTCTCAGCAGGGGCAGTGCGCTTGTCGCCACCCTTCTTGAAGGGCTTCTTTGCACCCTTACCTTTCTTAAAGGTGGGCTTGTTGACCATCAACACATGATTATCCTTTTTGATGTCCACTTCCGCGGCCTTCAGCTTTGCGAAGAGCTCGATGATCGTATCAGTGGAACCAATCTGATTATGAGTCACTACAAAACTTTTGTAGCTGGGAGGGAGTGATTGCAGAACCCTGTCAATCTTGAGCTCCTCTAGAATCGTGCATTCCAGTTGCTCAAGGTGTTGAGTGTAGCCCGTCATCTTAATGGCGTGCTCACTAACGGAACTCCCTTCCTCCATCTTGCAGTTAAAGAACTTCTCAGAGATCTCATATCTCTCAGAACGGGCCTGAGTCTGAAACATGGTTTTCAGCTCTTCGAGAATCTCAAAGGGCCCGGGATAGTCTTCAAAACGATTTTGAAGTTCCGGTTCCATAGCAAACAACATGGTGCTCTTAATCACACCATAATCATCTTTGCGCGACCGATAGACAGCTTTCTCATCAGCCGGCGCAGTTGCAGCAGGGGGGTCACCTAACGCTTTCCCAAGGACATAGTCCTTTTGACCGCTAGAGAGAATGATTCTTAGATTGCGGAACCAATTGGTGAAGTTAGACCCATTGTTTTTAAGCTTTTCCTTCTCAGCAAAAACGTTGAAGTTGAAGTTGGACTTAGCCATTTGATCTACAATATTTGCAAGTACAAATTAGACTATGTTCATGATAACTAGTTCAACTTTTAATCAAATTACTAGATGAACTCCCACTAAATTCAACATCCCTCAAGTTGTTTAGTAAACACGGTCCAAATTCACCACACCTAATCCGATCTTCACGAGAAGAGATGTGGTTTCAATGGTGGACAACGAAGTGTCGATCATATCATTCATATGACTCATGCTTAACCTTTCGGTTCATGTGTTCCGAGGCCATGTCTGTACATGCTAGGCTCATCAAGTTAGACCCAAGTATTTCCGTGTGTGCAAAACTGGCTTGCACCCGTTGTATGTGAGCGTAGAGTCTATAGCACACGATCATCACGTGATGCTTGGACACGACGAACTTTCGCAACGGTGCATACTTGGGGAGAACACAGTTTTTATCTTGATCTTTAAGTGAGGAATCATCTTATAATGCTACCGTCACGATCTAAGCATAATAATATACATAAAAGGATAAACATCACATGCATATAACTTTAATGTGACATGGTATAGCCAATCTTCGCGCAATGATCTCCATCTTGTGCGTGCCGGCATGATCTCCATCACTCCACCATGATTGCCTCCACCACGAATAGCAACTACAACTATTGCTAACTACTTAGCGATAAAGTGTAACTATTACATGGCGCATAAGAAGTTGACACACAGGTCATACACAATTATAAAGACAACCATATGGCTCCTGCCGGTTGTGTACTCATCGACATGCAAGTCGTGAAACATTACAAAACATGATCATCGCATATATTATACACATCACATCTTGGGCCATACCATATCACAGAAAACACTCCCTGCAAAAAAAAGTTAGACGCCTCTACTTTGTTGTTGCATGTTTTACGTGGCTTATGGGAGTAGATGCTAAGAACGATTCTTACCTACGGAAAGCCACAGCGGTGATATTATGGTTGCCAAACTCCGGTGTTAATCCCATGACAACTATAGTGAGAGAAACTGACATCCACCAGCCACATGTGTGGAACAAGCCACACGTCAAGTGCGGAGCCGGTCTCGCGAACGACGTCGCGTAAGGTTGGCCTGGACCGCTTCAATCTCACTATCCCGCGTCATAAGAAGAACACAAACAAGAGGCTTGCAACAGAAAACATCAACGCCCGCAACCACCATGTTGCATTCTACTCGTGAAACACATCTACGCATAGATCTAGCTCTGATACCACTGAAGGGTTTCGCGGCATAGTAAATCAAAATTTTCTACAGATGCGAACAGAGGGAAAGCCAAGATCTAATCTAGGAGATGCAATCAACGAGAGAGATTGGATTAGATCTTCATACCCTTGAAGATTCGCACAGCGGAACGTTCGTCGGAACGTGGGTGATGTAGTCGTACTCGCTTCTCCTCCTCGCGATCCGATCCGATCTAGCACCACAAGTGGCGGTGCCTCCGTGAGATGCACACGTGCAGCACATCGACGTCTCCTCCTTCCTCGGTCCAGCAAGTATGGTGGAGAGACGGATTGGATCTACAACGCTACGGCGCGGTGTATGTGGTGGAGAGTTTCTGCAGCAGGGCTTCGCCTACAAACAGTCGGGAGGGAGAGAGGAAGGGCAGCAGGGCGGCTAGGGTTGGAGGGGAAGGTGTGGGGGGTGGTGCGCCCCCAGCCCTCTATATATAGAGGGGTGGGCGCACCCCTAGCCCCTCCCCCAAGCCAAACCGGCAGCCCCAAGGAGGAGGAGTGGGGGCAAGGAAACCCCCCCTTCTAGAAACTCTATCTAGAGTTTAAACCTCTCTTGGCCGGCTGGGCCCTATGGGGCCTTGTGCCCCTGGCCCAATGCGGCCAGGGCACTCCCTCATAGGCCCATGCCCCCTCCCGGAAGGTGGGGCCACGTTGGTCCCCTTCCGGAAGGTTCTAGAAGCTTCCGATACAATACCGATTAACCCGGAACAATTCCGAACTCCAAAAACTGCACTACCTTATATGAATCTTATTCTTCGGACCACTCCGGAACCTCTCGTGATATCCCGGATCCCATCCGAGACTCCGAACAAAAACTCATAAACCAATTATCCAATCTATCCTAGCGTCGAGACACGTTAAGTGTGTGACCCTGCGGGTTCGAGAATATGCAGACATGATCTTCTATCAATAATCAACAACGGGGTCTGGAAACCCATATTGACTCCCGGACATTCATCGATGATCATATCGGATGAATCATGATGCCAGGATTCAATCAATCCCATATATATTCCCTTCGTCTCGCGATATTTTACTTGCCCGAGATTCGATCGTCGGTACCGTCATACCTAGTTCAATCTCGTTCACAGCAAGTACTTTACTCGTTCCGTAATCCGATATCACTTTGTGATTAACTCCTTAACCACATGCTTGCAAGCGGTGTTGATATCGATTATCGAGTCGGCCCGAAGTATATCTCTCCGACTTGGGAGGGACAAATCCCATCTCGATACATACAACCCAACAGATACTTTCCGATCACCTGAGAGACACCTTTATGATCACCCTCTCATAGGATGACGTTTGATGACCTCAAAGCTTTCTTCCGATACCAGGGAGTTGTATTATCTCATGGTCTAAGGAATACAATATTTGACATAAGAAAAGCTTCGCAAAGACGAACACGATGACACGATCTAATTGCTTCGCTTAGTTTGGGTCTGTCCACCATATCATTCTCCCAATGATATGATCTCATTATTAATCGACAACTCATGTCCATGGTTAGGAAACCTTAACCATCATTAATCAATGAGCTAGTCCATAGAGGCGTACTAGGGACACGGTGTTGTTCACAAACCACACAAGTATTAAAGTTTCCGCTTAATACAATTCTAGCATGGAATATAAACATTATCATGAACAAGAATTATAATAATAACAGCTTTATTATTGCCTCTAGGGCATAATTCCAACAAATTGAGCACACCATCTCACTCCCCTCTCCTCACTGATCGTGTCACCCCGTTCCCGGAGCAAGGCGAGCAGCACTTCGCCGGAATTTCACCGGAGCCTGCCGCTGCTGGAGAAGAAGGGGGCCAGTGATTGGAGCCGCCCCAAGAGAAGCTACCAGTACCAGGAGGTTCGCCGTGAAGGGAATATGCCCTGAGAGGCAATAATAAAATGTTTATTATGTGTATTCCAAGTATATGATAGATGTTTATTTTGCATGCTATAATTGTATTAATACGAAAATGTTAATACATGTGTGTTTAATAAACAAACAGAAAGTTCCTAGTTATGCCTCTCTCATAAACTAGTTCGTTGATTAACAAGATGATCACAGTTTCCTGATCATAGACATTGGATGTTGTTAATAACGAGATCACAACATTAGTGTTATAGTGTGATGAACATTCATCCGAAGTATAGCATTACGATCAAAGTCATTGAGTTTATATTGCTATAAACAAACTAAGAAGTAATCCTAATCCTTAGACCATGAGATCATGCCAATCACTAACACCGGAAGAGTTTCTTGTTGACATCAAAGTCACTCCGTAACTGGGTGATTATAAAGATGGCTTCAAAGCTACAAAAGTGTTATGTTGAGAATCATGGATCAAGAGTGGAATTTGTTCATCCCGATGACGGATAGATATGCTCTGGGCCCTCTCGGTGATATCACATTGGTTAGCTTGCAAGCAAGTGATTTGATCACTAGAATGTTATATCACGGGAACGAGAAAAGAGTGCATGTCAGTAATAAGATCAAACTAGGTATGGAGATACAGATGATCGAATCTCGGACATGTAATATATCGTGAAACAAAGGGATTAAGATACAAGCGTAAAAGGTTCCGACGATCACAGGAAAAGTCATCGTTGAATGTGTGGGAGTCAGTATGGATCTCCAGGTCCCGCTACTGATTATTGATCGGAGAAGGGTCTCGATAATGTCCACATTATTCGCGAACCGTAGGGTGACACACTTAAGGGACACTGGCATCCAGTTGGAGCAAATGTTTCATGCCGAAAGAATAAACAAGCGCAGGAATTTATTTCACTAGATACCGAAACAGGTTTTCGGGTGAAATTGCATAAAGAGGTTATGCATGTGAAATGGAATTCTAGCAAGGGGTTATTTGTGAATGTTTGTCATTAAAGTAATTGACAAAATTCTGAATAAAATAAAAGAGTTTTATTTAATGAGAGTTTGCATTAAATTTGGTGGAAATTTAATGGGAATTTGAGTGGATTTTTTGAGTGGAGAAAATTGAAGGGCCATTTTGTGAGTGGAGTGTCCACCCACATGAATGAAGGAGGGGAGGGGGCAGCCCCCATGGCCGGTGGCCACCCCCTTGGGTGCCCCCCTCCTCCTATAAAAGGAGCCCCTCCTCTCACTTGTCTCTCCTCGTGAAGGATCTCTCTCCCCTCTAGAATTTATTCCCCATGGTCTCGGACTAGCGAGATACATGTTCCCAGTGGCTATTCGGCAAGAAAGGGTTGTGCTTCCGCCTCGCCGACCCTCGCCTGAGCCCCGGTGAGCCCCCAATGACCCCCACCTGCCGCGCTAGGTTTCTGTCTCGCCGGCGTTGCCCAACGTCGACGATGACCCTCAGCCGTTGGATTAGAACCAGATCGAACGCACCACACCGCCCCATACCACTTCGCACCCCCCTGTCTCACTGACGCGTGGGGACAACGACTTAACCAGACCGCGTTAGCACTGTGCTTAGAAGGCCGGCCCAGTATCACTTCCCGCGCAGCCCGGTTATTTGAATTTAACCTTTTTCATTTTATTTCAAACACACTTCTGTACCCAGTTTCAAAAATCAACCCAGGTCGATTCAGTGAACCAAATTGAATGAAACCAATTTTGTCAGAAAGGTCTGGAAATGCTGAATCCAAGCCCATTGGATTCAAGTCATTTGGATCTATAGATCATCCATGGTAAAAATAACAAGGCAGAAGCTTTTCTGTATTCAAACATTTTTCAAATTTAAACCATAATAGATTTTGAGTTGATTCCAACTCTCAAAAATCACATTTAACCATACCTTTCAGAATATATAAAAATGTATAGGTTTACTTATAGAAATAACGACCAAGTAATAAAAGAATGCCACATAGGCATTTCTAGCCACTTTAATTAATTAAAATAAAAGAGAAAAACCTTATTAAATTGTGACACCACTTTAAATCACATTCCCATAGACTAAAATATGTGGTGATGACATGTGTCAACATGATCCCATGTTTGGTTTGGAGAATATTAAATCTTAAGTAGTTTTTCAATGAGTAGAAATTACTTTTCTAAAAATAAAAGGAATTAAACCAAGCTTTAATCTTGTAATGTTAGTGATGATGCTAGATCATCTATAGGACCCTTGTGTGTGATGAATGCAGGTAATTAAGTATTGTTTGGTGATTGTGTACCTCGTGTTTATTCATAGACGCTAGTACTGACCAAGGATACGAGGAGGAAGGAGGATACTACGAAGAAGAAGCCGAGGAGAACTTCAACCACTGCTCTGCACAAGGCAAGCTAACACTTGCAAGATACTCTACTTTAGCAAGCCTTACTATACAAGTTAACCTTGCAAGCCTAATACTACTAGCTGAATGTGCAAGCTTATACTTGCAATTGGGCAAGCTAATACTTACTTGCTACTATGTCAACTATATGCCTTAAGCATATGTGATCATATCCACTTGATAAACCAATCCTAGTTTTATTTGCAAGACCTCTACTTTATTTCTTTATCAAAGCTTTAACTTAGAGTTGACTTAAGTGACTTGTAGATTCTAGAAAGATATATTGAAGGTTGCATAAAGAGCATAAAATTTGGCCTAAGCTAGAAAATCTTGATGTCATCCTAAGGCATAAGATTGAACTTAGTGGAAACTCCACTAGTTTACTATCCCCCATTAGTGCTTACCCCCACTTATAGATGCTAGTGCTAAGCATAAAACTTGATCAACATTAGATGGGAATACTTGGTGAAAATGGTTATGAAAACCTTAGAATGATGGATCATTCTACTGAGATGTTCTGACATGTGTTTCCGAACACCTGATGATTTTGGTGATGAAAATGTTGAGGCATGAGCCTTAGCCCTTTATAAAACTGATGGTTGTATGGATGCGATACCATTCCAATTTTATCGTACAACCACAATACCTGAAGATTGGGTAGGGATTGACTGGAACTTATATATCTTAGTATTAGTTCCCTCACGGCCATGGTCTGAGCTGAGGCTACCTTGTGAAGATTGTCCACCTGTGCAGTACCCAAGATGACAGTTGGTTATGGTTGGGAGGCCAAACTCACAGGAGAGGTGCTTATACTAGGGCATGTAATTGAAAGGTTAGGATTGATTATCCGCATACTGAGTATGGTGAATTTAGGATTTGTTCCTGACGGATGTATCGAATATTGTGGTGAAAGTGTACAATCTCTGAAGAGTGTCAAACTATTCGAATAGCCGCGTCCACGGTTATGGACAGTTGGAGTGGCCATACTATTCCCTCGTCAGATGTTTTCAAAAGACTTGTGAAATGAATTGAGACTTTGACTTGACCACAACAGGGTTGTGATATGAAATACAAGTTCCTACTTAGGAGTTATAAAATTGTGACTAGCTTCTCTTGCTTCTCAGCTTAGTAGAGATAAATCTGGCTTTTGCAAAACAACCCTAGAGCCTAGTGTCCTATTATCAAAAACCCCTTTTACTTGTTAGTATTAGTTTGCGAGTACTTAAAGAGTACTCATGGCTTTGTCCATGGCTATTCCCATGGCCAGACTATGAAGAGGAGTACCTGGAGGATGGACCCCAGGAAGGTTACGACAACTAGGATCATCTCCCATCGTCAGCATTGCCCGTGACCCCGAAGATGGAGCTTCGCCTATGCTATCGTTATTATTACGTATTCCGCTGCTTGAAGTTGTATTAAGAACTGGGTCATGAGATCCCTATTTGTGTAAGACCTTATGTATGGTTTGTAATGGATGATGTACTGTGGTATCCAATTATGTTATGTCTCGCAAAAATGGTAATCCTGGGATTGCGATGTATGGCATAACAGGCATCTGGGATTAAAAATTCGGGTGTTGACAATGATGCATCTAAAGAAGTTCTGGGTTGTGTGTTAATGCAAGATCGAAAGGTGATTGCTTATGGTTCATGACAACTGAAACCACATGAAGTCAACTATCCAACTCGTGATTTAGAGTTAGCAGCAGTAGTCTTTGCGCTGAAAGGATGGAGGCATTTTCTTTATGGAGCCAGATGTGAGTTATACACTGACCATAAAAGTCTTAAATATTTCTCCACCCAAAAGAAATTGAATATGAGACAAAAGCGTTGGCTGGAACTAATCAAAAATTATGATTTAACAATCAACTATACTCCATGGAAGGCAAATGTTGTAGTAGATGCTTTAAGTAGAAAGAGTGCCGACATTCAGCCTAGCAATCGGGAGCTACCAAAAGAGTTACAAATGGACTTGGAAAGGTTAGAGATTCAATTCATTAGAACCAAGGTTCTTGGAGGATTAGCTACTATGCAGGTAGTTGAAGAGCAGGACAGTGATCTTAAGCACGAAATTTTTAGACATCAAGTTGAAGATCCTATCATTGCTGAAGAAATTCGGAAGATATCTCAAGGGGGAAAATCCGCTTTTCGCCTTGGAGATTATGAGTCTTTGTGGTTCCAAGATTGTATTTGTGTTCCAGATGTGACTGAGATTCGAGATGTCATACTCACAGAAGCACATGAAACACCATATTTTATACATCCAGGAAGTACTAAGATGTATACAGACTTGAAAGAACTATTCTGGTGGAATAACATGAAAAGAGATGTTGCTAAATATGTATCTGAATGCCATACTTATCAAAGGGTGAAGGCGGAACATCAAAGTCCAGAAGGACCATTACAACCCTTGGAAATTCCCGAATGGAAGTGGGAGGAAATAGGTATGGACTTCATCACAGGATTGCCCATGACACCTAAAAGGAAGGATATGATATGGGTAATTGTGAATAGACTCACCAAAAGTGCACATTTTATTCCGGTCAACCAGAAGGATAATGCTGAGAAGTTAGTAGGAGTTTACGTCAAAGAAATAGTAAGCAAGCACGTCGTGCCTAAAAGAATTGTATCTGATAGGGGATCAGTGTTTACTTCAGCATTTTGGAAGCAATTACATCAAGCACTTGGTTCAAAGTTAGACTTTAGCATAGCTTATAATCTAGAAAGAGGAGGTCAAACAGAAAGAACAAATCAGATACTAGAAGACATGTTAAGGGCTTGTGCATTAGATTTTGGAGGTACATGGGAAGATTATCTACCATTGGCAGAATTTTCCTACAATAATAACTATCAGAGTAGTTTGAAGGCAGCTCCATATCAGGTTCTGTATGGAAGGAAATGTAGATCACTAATATATTTGTATGAGCCTGGAAGCAGCAAGGAATTTGCACCAGACTATATCAAACAAAAACAGGATATCATTGATAAGATCAAGGATAGACTAAAAATAGCTCAAAGTAGGCAGAAAAGTTATGCTGATCAAAGTCGAAGATTATGGCATCCAGAAGTGGGAGATATGGTATATTTGAAAGTAAGTCCAATGAAAGGGGTTAAAAGGTTCAGAGTTAAAGGAAAGTTGATTCCAAGATATATCAGACCATTTAAGATACTGAGTCAGAACATGACTATACCTTATGCTCTAGAGTTACCATCAAGATTGTCTCAAGTGCATAATGTTTTCCATGTGTCACAACTTCGTAAATGTTTGAAAGTTCTGGAGGATGCAATCACACATCGGGAGATAGAACTATAAGCAGACTTGACCTATGTTGAAAAGCCCTATAAAATTTTGGAAGAAAACTAGAAAAGTTTGAGGAATAGGGCAATCAAGTACTGCAAGGTACAGTGGGAAAGAAGAGGATTTAAGAACCTGAAAGGGAAGCCACTTGGGAGAAAGAAGAGGATTTAAGAAAAGCCTATCCAGAACTATTCAGGTACATCTCAACAAACTTCGGGACAAAGTTTAATTTAAGGGGGGAAGTCTATAACATTCCAGCATTTAGGAACCAACGAAGGGTAGATTTAGGAATCTATGAAATAGCATGCATTCATCTGTAAAAATGTGGGTAAATTTTTCACCAAATAAAAACCTAAAGTGATCAAAGTTTCTTTCACTCTTTAAGATTAGGAATAGTCTTGGAGATGATTGTGATAGACTTTGATATGATCTTTATGGATAAGTGTGTTTTGGTAAATGAAATTTGAATTTAAATTTGAATGTTGGATTTATAATTCAAAAGGATTTAGAATTATGTTTAAGTATTATGATTTAGTCAAGAGTTAAGAATTAGATATTCAAACTTTAAATCAAGGACACGATCAATAAAATGAATATTTATTCCATAATTATATTTAAGAGAGAAGTTACAAAATGTAACTTATGAAAATAAGCAACAATTTTTACAATAGTAATTAAATAAAAGAATAATCTTTATATATTGAGTAAATAGTACAATCATTATTACAACAGAAGAAAATAAAAATTAGAAAGGAATAAAAGAAATATTACATGTGACTATTCTATAAAGAAAAAGAAAACCTAGACTAAAGTCTTGAATATCCAAGTCTGGTACCTGCAAAACAAACACAAACAAAAAGAAAGAAAGTTAAGGTTAAAAAGGTTTTACTCTCAAACTTGACAGTGAAGTGCACTGTTCAAGGTTCATCATTGAGTAATCTTTTAAGGGGAAAGTTTCACCAATATGAAAGAATTATATCGTTCATAATTTTTAAAGCCATAAGACAAATAAATAGCTAGGAGTGGCAAGTTTCACCAGCCAAGTAAAATTTAACCAGATAAAAGTAACCTCATAACCAGAGCATATCCACAGGGTGTGCAGCAGGCACACAGGCAGCACACACCAAACTGCATGGTGTGTGCTATCAGCATAGGAGCAACAGCTCCAACACACAAAACTACATAGCACAGCCGTGGGCAAGCCAACCCCACACCATTTCTTTGTTCATACACACCAAGAACAGCAGCCCAACTAAAGCAAATCAAAGCCAAGCAAGATCACACCCATAAAAACCCTAGATCACATCACCAAAATGGTGACATAAGGAGGGGTAGATCAGGTGGATAGCAAGATCAAGATCAAGCCATCAGGACCAGGAGGTGAAGATCTAGATCAAGGACAAGCCTAGAAGCTGGAAGTATCAGGAGGAGCACTAGATCATGCTAGGCACACAACCACAAGATCCACAACTTGCAACCCCAACAACACCCAAGTGTGGTGAGTATCATAAAACATCCATATATTCTGTTCATCTTAGTCCAACAGAAAAGCATGTGATGTTTTACAAGTTAAACCTCTCAGTGATCACCCAAGTGGGTTGAACCTATCATAGAGGAAGTTTGAAACATAAAGGCTAGTAGTAAGCTCTACCAAATCCACCAGGACCTCAGACCAGCATCATAGGTCCTGGTAATCATAAAAAACTCATATATTCCAAAATATTCTCAAATAGCCTATAAAATTTGGGCACATCTCATGATGGAGTAGCACCTCAGATTTTACAAACTACATGCACCAACATTAAGCTACAAGCAAACCAATCATCTTATCCCACTAGGATCCAAGGTTCAGTAAACAACCCTGATACTTAAGAATATCTATGAGGGGTAGAAGGATAGGAATTTAATTCCTAAGCCTTAGACCAGCATCATAGGCATTGATCTTTTAAAGAAAAAAGCTTACAATTTCTCTTTAACAGACATCCAATCTTAAGCACTGCTAAAGTAAAAGCCCAGCAGTAGAATCACTACTTGTGTGCTATCCTAGGATGGTGTCACAAGAACCAATTCTAAAACAAGCCAATAATCATTGAGCTTTCATAAGTAAACCAATAAAATAATTACTATCATATTCCTGGAAAGAACAACCAAGAATCAGGATTAGATTTATATGTGCAAAGTGTTACTGTAAGAAACTAAGTAACTTTAATCTGCACATCTTCACTGACGGTGCTACTATCAATACTGGATTACTAACAGTAGAGAAACTCACTAAGCATCAAATTAACTAACCATGTTTCACAGTTAATGAAGGGTTTCGCAGCATAGTAAATCAGAATTTTCTACGGAAGCGAACAGAAGGAAAGCCAAGATCTAATCTAGGAGATGCAAACAACAAGAGAGATTGGATTAGATATTCATACCCTTGAAGATTCGCACAGCGGAACGTTCGTCGGAACGTGGGTGATGTAGTCATACTCGCTTCTCCTCCTCGCGATCCGATCCGATCTAGCACCACAAGTGGCGGTGCCTCCGTGAGATGCACACGTGCAGCACCTCGACCGTCTCCTCCTTCCTCGGACCAGCGAGTATGGTGGAGAGATGGATTGGATCTACAGCACGACGGCGTGGTGTATATGGTGGAGAATTTCTGCCGCAGGGCTTCGCCTACAAACAGTCGGGAGGGAGAGTGGAAGGGCAGCAGGGCAACTAGGGTTGGAGGAAGGTGTGTGTCAAGGAAGGGGGCACACCAGCCCTCTATTTATAGAGGGGGGCGACCAGCCCTAGCCTCTCCTCCAAGCCTATCTCTAGTTTAAACAATTTAAACTCTCCCTTATCTAGAAATCCTATCTTATCTTATCTCTAGTTTAAACGATTTAAACTCTCTAGGATCGGCTGGGCCCTATGGGGCCTTGTGCCCCTGGCCCAATGCGGCCAGGACACTCCCTCATAGGCCCATGCCCCCTCCCGGAAGGTGGGACCACGTTGGCCCCCTTCCGGAAGGTTCTAGAAGCTTCCGGTACAATACCGATTAATCCGGAACAATTCCGAACTCCAAAAACTGCACTGCCTTATATGAATCTTATTCTCCGGACCATTCCGGAACCTCTCGTGATGTCCCGGATCCCATCCGAGACTCCGAACAAAAATTCATAAACCAAGTATCCAATCTATCCTAGCGTTAAGACACGTTAAGTGTGTGACCCTGCGGGTTCGAGAATGTGCAGACATGATCTTCTATCAATAATCAACAGCGGGGTCTGGGCACCCATATTGACTCCCACACATTCATCGATGATCATATCGGATGAACCACGATGCCAGGATTCAATCAATCCCATATATATATTCCCTTCGTCTCGCGATATTTTACTTGCCCGAGATTCGATCGTCGGTATCGTCATACCTAGTTCAATCTCGTTCACAGCAAGTACTTTACTCGTTCCGTAATCCGATATCACTTTGTGATTAACTCCTTAACCACATGCTTGCAAGCGGTGTTGATATCGATTACTGAGTGGGCCCGAAGTATATCTCTCCGACTTGGGAGGGACAAATTCCATCTCGATACATACAACCCAACAGATACTTTCCGATCACCTGAGAGACACCTTTATGATCACCCTCTCATAGGATGACGTTTGATGACCTCAAAGCTTTCTTCCGATACCAGGGAGTTGTATTATCTCATGGTCTAAGGAATACAATATTTGACATAAGAAAAGCTTCGCAAAGACGAACACGATGACACGATCTAATTGCTTCGCTTAGTTTGGGTCTGTCCACCATATCATTCTCCCAATGATATGATCTCATTATCAATTGACAACTCATGTCTATGGTTAGGAAACCTTAACCATCATTGATCAATGAGCTAGTCCATAGAGGCGTACTAGGGACACGGTGTTGTTCACAAACCACACAAGTATTAATGTTTCCGCTTAATACAATTCTAGCATGGAATATAAACTTTATCATGAACAAGAATTATAATAATAACATCTTTATTATTGCCTCTAGGGCATAATTCCAACAGTCTCCCACTTGCACTAGAGTCAATAATCTAGTTTACATTTGGCAACAATCTCACACCCATGGCACTGAGGTGCTGATCATGTTTTACACGTGGAAGAGGTTTAGTCAATGGATCTGCGACATTCAGATCTGTATGTACTTTGCTGATCTTTAGATCTCCATCTGCTATATAATCTCAGATTATATGAAACTTGCGGTTGATATGCTTGGTCTTTGGATGATATCTTGGTTCCTTAGCGAGTGCTATGGCGCCAGTGTTGTCACACAATATCTCCAGTGGGTCCAATGCGCTTGGAACCACGCCAAGCTCAGTGATGAAGTTTCTGATCCAAACTCCTTCACTTGACGCTTCTGCAGCAGCCATGTATTCCGCTTCTACTGTAGATTCCGCGATCACGCTTTGCTTGCAGCTTCTCCAGCTCACAGCTCCTCCATTCAAAATATACACGTATCCTGTCTGAGATTTAGAATCATCCTTGTCGGTGTCGAAACTAGCATCGACGTAACCTTTTACGACGAGCTGTTCATCACCCCCATAGACTAAGAACATTTCTTTAGTCCTATTTAGGTACCTTAGGATGTTCCTCACGGCTGTCCAGTGTTCCACTCCTGGATCACTTTGATATGTGCTCGTCAAACTAAGAGCATTGGACACATCCGGTCTAGTACACAACATGGCATACATGATGGATCCTATGGCCGAGGCATAAGGCACTTTGCTCATAGCTTCCCTATCATTTACCGTAGCTGGACACTGAGCCTTGCTCAATATCTTACCTGACAACATAGGTACTGAACCTTTCAATGCCTTATCCATTCTGAACCTTTTCAGAACTTTGTCTAGGTATGTACTCTGGCTTAAAGCTATCAGGCGTCTTTGTCTATCTCTATAGATTTTGATGCCCAATATATAAGCAGCTTCACCTAGGTCTTTCATTGAAAAACACTTGTTCAAATAACTCTTCACATCGTTAAGCATGTTGATGTCATTTCCAATAATCAATATGTCATCCACATATAGTACCAGAAACGTCACCGAGCTCCCACTCACTTTCTTGTAGATGCAAGCTTCGTAGCAATTTGGAACAAATCCAAAGCTCTTGATCACTTGATCAAAACGAAGGTTCCAACTCCGAGATGCTTGCTTCAGTCCATAAATGGAACGCTGAAGTTTGCATACTTTATCAGCATCCTTAGGATCGACAAAACCTTCGGGTTGCATCATATACAACTCTTCATCAATGTTGCCATTGAGGAAAGCAGTCTTGACATCCATCTGCCATATTTCATAATCATGAAACGCAGCAATTGCTAATAAAATCCGAATGGACTTAAACATTGCTACGGGAGAGAAAGTCTCATCGTAGTCAACACCTTGAACTTGTCGAAAACCTTTCGCGACAAGTCGTGCTTTATAGACGGTAACAATACCATCCGCGTCCGTTTTCTTCTTGAAGATCCATTTGCACTCAACGGCCTTTCGGTCGCTAGGAGGGTCCACCAAAGTCCATACTTGGTTTTCGCTCATGGATCCCAATTCGGATTTCATGGCTTCCAGCCATTTCTCAGAGTCTGGGCTCATCATCGCTTCCTCATAGTTCGTAGGTTCACTGTCTTCTACTAACAAGACAGTCAAGACAGGGTTGCCGTACCACTCAGGAGGGGCACACCACCTTGTCGACCTGCGACGTTCAGTAGCAGCATCGTCCGAAGCTTCAAGATCCTTGTCATTAGCTTCCTCTATTGTTGGTGCAGGCGGCACTGGAAAAATTTCAGGTGCTGCGCTACTCTCCAATTCAAGAGAAGGTTCAATAACCTCGTCTAGCTCTACTTTACTCCCACTCACTTCTTTCGAGAGAAACTCCTTCTCAAGAAAGGAACCGTTCTTTGCGACAGACACTTTGCCTTCGGTTCTGTGATAGAAGGTATACCCAATAGTTTCCTTAGGGTATCCTATGAAGACGCATTTCTCCGCTTTGGGTTCGAGCTTGTCCGGCATCAACTTCTTGACGTAAGCTTCGCATCCCCAAACTTTAAGAAACGACAACTTAGGTTTAGCACCAAACCACAGTTCATACGGTGTCGTCTCAACGGATTTAGATGGAGCCCTATTTAAAGTGAATGCAGCGGTTTCTAATGCATAACCCCAAAATGATAACGGCAAATCAGTAAGCGACATCATCGATCGGACCATATCTAATAGGGTTCGGTTCTGGCGTTCAGACACACCATTGCGCTGTGGTGTTCCGGGTGGCGTGAGTTGCGAAACAATTCCGCTTGCTTTGAGATGCGTGAGAAAATCATAACTCAAATATTCGCCCCCACGATCGGATCGTAGAAACTTAATCTTTCTGTTACGATGGTTCTCCACTTCATTCTGAATTTCCTTGAACTATTCAAATGTTTCAGATTTATGTTTCATTAAATAGATATACCCATATCTACTTAAGTCATCGGTAAAAGTGAGAAAATAGCGATATCCACCGCGCGTCGAAACACTCATCGGTCCGCATACATCGGTATGTATGATTTCCAACAAGTCCGTTGCTCGCTCCATCATACCGGAGAACGGGGTTTTGATCATCTTGCCCATGAGGCATGGTTCGCATGTGTGAAATGATTCAAAATCAAGAGACTCCAAAAGTCCATCAGAATGGAGTTTCTTCATGCGCTTTACACCAATATGACCTAGACGACAGTGCCACAAATAAGTAGTATTATCACTATCTACTTTGCATCTCTTAGCCTCAATGTTATGGATGTGTGTTTCATCCCTTTGGAGATTTAGAAGAAATAAACCATTCACAATAGGTGCATGACCATAAAAGATGTTACTCATATAAATAGAACAACCATTATTCTCCGATTTAAATGAATAACCGTCTTGCAATAAACACGGTCCAGAAATGATGTTCATGCTCAACGCAGGAACATAATAACATTTATTAAGGTTTAAAACTAATCCCGAAGGTAAAACTAAGGAGAGCGTGCCGACGGCCATCACATCAACTCTTGATCCGTTGCCAACGCGCATCGTCACCTCATCCCTCGCAAGCCGCCGTCTATTCCGTAGCTCCTGTTTCGAGTTACAAATATTAGCAACTGAACCAGTATCAAATACCCAGGCACTACAACGAGGGCTAGTAAGGAAAACATCAATAACATGTATATCAAATATACCTTTGATGGTGCCAGCCTTCTTGTCCGCTAAGTACTTCGGACAGTTGCACTTCCAGTGACCCTTGTCCTTGCAATAGAAGCACTCAGTGTCCGGCTTAGGACCAGACTTGAGCTTCTTCTCAGTAGGGGCAACGCGCTTGCCGCCGCTTTTCTTGAAGGGCTTCTTTGCACCTTTACCTTTCTTAAAGGAGGGCTTGTTGACCATCAACACATCATTATCCTTCTTGATGTCCACCTCCGCAGCCTTCAGCTTTGCGAAGAGCTCGGTGATCGTATCAGTGGAACCAATCTGATTATGAGTCACTACAAAACTTTTGTAGCTGGGAGGGAGTGATTGCAGAACCCTGTCAATCTTGAGCTCCTCTGGAATCTTGCAGTCCAGTTGCTCAAGGCGTTGAGTGTAGCCCGACATCTTAATGGCGTGCTCACTAACGGAACTCCCTTCCTCCATCTTGCAGTTAAAGAACTTCTCAGAGATCTCATATCTCTCAGAACGGGCCTGAGTCTGAAACATGGTTTTCAGCTCCTCGAGAATCTCAAAGGGCCCGGGATAGTCTTCAAAACAATTTTGAAGTTCCGGTTCCATAGCAAACAACATGGTGCTCTTAATCACACCATAATCATCTTTGCGTGACTGATAGACATCTTTCTCATCAGCCGGCGCAGTTGCAGCAGGGGGGTTACCTAACGCTTTCTCAAGGACACAGTCCTTTTGTCCGCCAGACAGAATGATTCTTAGATTGCGGAACCAGTTGGTGAAGTTAGACCCATTGTTTCTAAGCTTTTCTTTCTCAGCAAAAACGTTGAAGTTGAAGTTGGACTTGGCCATGTGATCTACAGTATTTGCAAGTACAATTTAGACTATGTTCATGATAAATAGTTCAATTTAATCAAATTACTAGATGAACTCCCACTAAATTCAACATCCCTCAAGTTGTTTAGTGAACATGATCCAAATTCACCACACCTAATCCGATCATCACGAGAAGAGATGTGGTTTCAATGGTGGACAACGAAGTGTCGATCATATCATTCATATGACTCATGCTTAACCTTTCGGTTCTTGTGTTTCGAGGCCATGTCTGTACATGCTAGGCTCTTTAAGCTAGACCCAAGTATTTCCGCGTGTGCAAAACTGGCTTGCACCCGTTGTATGTGAGCGTAGAGTCTATAGCACCCGATCATCACGTGATGCTTGGACACGACGAACTTTCGCAACGGTGCATACTTGGGGAGAACACAGTTTTTATCTTGATCTTTAAGTGAGGAATCATCTTATAATGCTACCGTCGCGATCTAAGCATAATAAGATACATAAAAGGATAAACATCACATGCATATAACTTTATGTGACATGGTATAGCCAATCTTCGCGCAATGATCTCCATCTTGTGCGTTCCGGCATGATCTCCATCACTCCACCATGATTGCCTCCACCACGAATAGCAACTACAACTATTGCTAACTACTTAGCGATAAAGTAAAGCTATTACATGGCGTATAAGAAGTTGACTCGCAGGTCATACACAATTATAAAGACAACCATATGGCTCCTGCCGGTTGTGTACTCATCGACATGCAAGTCGTGAAACATTACAAAACATGATCATCGCATACATTATACACATCACATCTTGGGCCATACCATATCACAGAAAACACTCCCTGCAAAAACAAGTTAGACGCCTCTACTTTGTTGTTGCATGTTTTACGTGGCTCATGGGAGTAGATGCTAAGAACGATTCTTACCTACGGAAAGCCACAACGGTGATATTATGGTTGCCAAACTCCGGTGTTAATCCCATGATCACTATAGTGAGAGAAACTGACATCCACCAGCCGCATGTGTGGAACAAGCCACACGTCAAGTGCGGAGCCGGTCTCGCGAACGACGTCGCGTAAGGTTGGCCTGGACCACTTCAATCTCACTATGCCGCGTCATAAGAAGAACACAAACAAGAGGCTTGCAACAGAAAACATCAACGCTCGCAACAACCATGTTGCGTTCTACTCGTGAATCACATCTACGCATAGATCTAGCTCTGATACCACTGAAGGGTTTCGCAGCATAGTAAATCAAAATTTTCTACGGAAGCGAACAGAAGGAAAGCCAAGATCTAATCTAGGAGATGCAAACAACGAGAGAGATTGGATTAGATCTTCATACCCTTGAAGATTCGCACAGCGGAACGTTCGTCGGAACGTGGGTGATGTAGTCGTACTCGCTTCTCCTCCTCGCGATCCGATCCGATCTAGCACCACAAGTGGCGGTGCCTCCGTGAGATGCACACGTGCAGCACCTCGATGTCTCCTCCTTCCTCGGACCAGCGAGTATGGTGGAGAGATGGATTGGATCTACAGCACGACGGCGTGGTGTATATGGTGGAGAATTTCTGCCGCAGGGCTTCGCCTACAAACAGTCGGGAGGGAGAGTGGAAGGGCAGCAGGGCAACTAGGGTTGGAGGAAGGTGTGTGTCAAGGAAGGGGGCGCACCAGCCCTCTATTTATAGAGGGGGCGACCAGCCCTAGCCTCTCCTCCAAGCCTATCTCTAGTTTAAACAATTTAAACTCTCCCTTATCTAGAAATCCTATCTTATCTTATCTCTAGTTTAAACGATTTAAACTCTCTAGGATCGGCTGGGCCCTATGGGGCCTTGTGCCCCTGGCCCAATGCGGCCAGGACACTCCCTCATAGGCCCATGCCCCCTCCCGGAAGGTGGGACCACGTTGGCCCCCTTCCGGAAGGTTCTAGAAGCTTCCGGTACAATACCGATTAATCCGGAACAATTCCGAACTCCAAAAACTGCACTGTCTTATATGAATCTTATTCTCCGGACCATTCCGGAACCTCTCGTGATGTCCCGGATCCCATCCGAGACTCCGAACAAAAATTCATAAACCAAGTAT
Organism: Avena sativa; assembly: GCA_916181665.1. Taxonomy (NCBI): domain Eukaryota; kingdom Viridiplantae; phylum Streptophyta; class Magnoliopsida; order Poales; family Poaceae; genus Avena; species Avena sativa. The sequence goes on from OV702293.1 coordinate 430,587,374, forward strand.
CCAATCTATCCTAGCGTCGAGACACGTTAAGTGTGTGACCCTGCGGGTTCGAGAATGTGCAGACATGATCTTCTATCAATAATCAACAGCGGGGTCTGGGCACCCATATTGACTCCCACACATTCATCGATGATCATATCGGATGAACCACGATGCCAGGATTCAATCAATCCCATATATATATTCCCTTCGTCTCGCGATATTTTACTTGCCCGAGATTCGATCGTCGGTATCGTCATACCTAGTTCAATCTCGTTCACAGCAAGTACTTTACTCGTTCCGTAATCCGATATCACTTTGTGATTAACTCCTTAACCACATGCTTGCAAGCGGTGTTGATATCGATTACCGAGTGGGCCCGAAGTATATCTCTTCGACTTGGGAGGGACAAATTCCATCTCGATACATACAACCCAACAGATACTTTCCGATCACCTGAGAGACACCTTTATGATCACCCTCTCATAGGATGACGTTTGATGACCTCAAAGCTTTCTTCCGATACCAGGGAGTTGTATTATCTCATGGTCTAAGGAATACAATATTTGACATAAGAAAAGCTTCGCAAAGACGAACACGATGACACGATCTAATTGCTTCGCTTAGTTTGGGTCTGTCCACCATATCATTCTCCCAATGATATGATCTCATTATCAATTGACAACTCATGTCTATGGTTAGGAAACCTTAACCATCATTGATCAATGAGCTAGTCCATAGAGGCGTACTAGGGACACGGTGTTGTTCACAAACCACACAAGTATTAATGTTTCCGCTTAATACAATTCTAGCATGGAATATAAACTTTATCATGAACAAGAATTATAATAATAACATCTTTATTATTGCCTCTAGGGCATAATTCCAACAGTTAAATCATCAGCTTAACCAATCTATAACACCAGTTAGAGGAAACACTACTAAACCATCATCATCAGATCAAGAATGTCATCAGGTAATCAAATCATTACAGAAAACACTGAAGTGCTGTGAGCACAACCTTCACTAGTCATCACTACCAAATCAAACCATCATCTTACAAGCACAAAGAGGGATGAATCCTAGAACCAGGGAAGAACCCTAGAGAAGAGATGAACCCTAATGAGGGATGGCCACTAGTTACACGCATATAAACTCAGAGGAGGTAGAGGCACAGGGGAAAACCCAAGGATCAACTCACCTGTGGTCCTCGCTGTAGATTAGAAGAGGTAGCAGAGGGTCGTCGACGAACACGACAGCATGGGGAGCACCCCCAAGGGGGCGCTGCAACCCACACCACACCGAGGCGGTGAACATAGCCTCGCCCGAAGGCAAGGAGCACCACCAGAGCGCACGACAGCAGCGACAGCGACGGCACCAGCATCATCCCAAACCCTAGGGTTCGGGATGGAGCTAGTCTGGCCACGGGAAAGCTCCAGAGCCAAATCGGATTGGACAGGAGGGTAGCGCGTGATCGACAACCTAGCCCTGCACCACGGCAGCGGCCAGGGAGGGCCACGACGGCGAACCAAGCACGGCGGCGGCGCCATTGACCACGGGGTCGAGGAGGAGAGGATAGATGTGAGATCGAGCGAGTGATAGAGAGAGTGGGCTGGACTGGGCCAAAATCCCTTCGGGTGTGGTTTTGGTTCTGTCCTATTGGGCCATAAGGGCCCAATAAACCAACACATGTAGCCCATTTACCTAAAGGCTATTTTTAATAAATAGGAAAAGACCAAAATGCCCCTAAAGTTAAATAAATTTTAGAAAATAAAAGAAAAATCCAAAAAATATAAATAAAATATTTTGGATTCACAATACTCTAAACTATCCAAATAAATTAAGAAATAAAATTTTAGACATATAATTTTATTAAGAATTTTGTAATATAAATATTTCTTATTGAATTTCACAAAATTATTGATAGTTGATAAAAATAAATAAAAATCACTTTCATTATAGATTAATATTGTAGTATTTTGGAAAAATACTAAATAAATATTTTTGGGTATTTAAATGATAATTCTTAAAGGAATTATTAAATTAATAAAATGCATATAAAATAAAAGAATACAATATTCAATAAATCTTAAGAAATTAATATCTATAAATTCTTTATGATGAAAAAAAATTTATAACTTAAATAATGGGGGAGAATACACATAAAGCTAAATAATGCATTACATTATTTTGCATAATCATTTTGCTTCTTTAAATATTGTCCTTACCGGGCAATAATGATGACTTTGTAGACATAGAAGCTCAAGGTCCAGTGCAAGCATCCGACTTCACTACCTTGTAATCAAAAGGCAAGTTCATCACTTGCTCATATCCTTTGAAGAGTCTTTATCAAAGTATTTGCAAATTGTGTGTTATCATATATACTCCAAAGAAAGAAAATATTATTTTCACAAATAAAGAAATCTTAGATATCATCCTAAGTGATGATATAATGGAGCAATAGAACTTAGGGTTCTATTTGCAACAATGATGAGCAATTAGGGACTTAATAACCCATGACATCAGTTATTCTAGCGCCGTATATCACGCGTTAGCCATGAGATTTGTAATGGGACAGAGAAGTCAGCTGTATCTTCTTCCTCTCGCATGTAGCCGGATGTGTAGGTCATGGATGTTATCCTTGTAGCGTGCATATTAATTGGTAATTCGTAGTGGATATGCAGCATGTGGGTGACGTCCCACGATAGTTCTGGCATCTAACAGTTTGTACAAACCATTGCCGTAATTCAATATGTGGGCATGGTGTACACCAAGGAGGCATGTGAGGTCGCGAAGGGGGCAGTGATTGGCTTGACCAACTACTAGGCCCCACATCATGGAATTGTGGACGGGAAAGTATGCTCGGTTGTGCAACAAGGAGTTGATCTCTCATGGGTAAAGTAACGCACCTCTATAGAGTGTAAGAATTGTAACTTGTTACTCCCTGTTCCGGGAAGGAGCCGCGAACGCGTCAGGAAAGGAACTTCATGAAAGTTTTAGTCAACCTGTGAAGGATGATGGTCATAGATTTTTATAATAACATCAAACTTTGAAGAAAAATTTACAAAAACTGCATAGTGCCAAGGATTTATAATCCGAGGTGGTAGTTAGAGCATCAAACTTTACACCTTTCATATAATGAACTTGTTGGGTAACGCTGTTACTCATCATTTCCTTTGATCCCTTGCTTAGACTCTGAGGATCCCGAAGACATGCCAATGTATTCAGCCGAATGCCAAGAAGATGTGTTCTACGAGGATCCTGACCTGTCAGGAGGTGTTGAAGGAGTGGATTACGAAATCCGCTATGGTGTCGATGACAACGAGTCCAACTAAGTATGATAGTTAAGTAGTAACCGACGGAGCCGAGCAACATGAACTCTATAGAATAAGCTGCTGAGCTCAACTCCTAGTGGGAGTTGCTACTTTTAAATTCCACTGAAAACACTTTATATTTTAGTTTGTAAGTCGAATCCTTCTGAAGTATTGAACTTCTGGTATTGTAATAACAATAATGTGTGAATGTTTGTAATATGGACCCGCAATATTTCTGTTGTACCACTCTAAGGGATGTGATATTTACAGAACGGTGTTCTGTGGATGTCATGTCAACGACTATAGTGTACTACACATGCAGTGGTATGCTAGGTCACCGTGGGAGTGAAGCTCTAGATCTACATCTGCACCAAACTAATTCGATTCACTCCTATTTTCCTTTGTGGATCTTGTTACTCTTGGTTCTTAGAAACCTAGATGGAAGTTAGTCTGAACTAGCACTTGGTGTTGTAGAGCTTCGTGGACTTTTTGGGAGGCTCCAAGTTGTTATGGAGTTTGCCCCACCCTTGTTGTAAAGGTTTAGGTTGCCGCCTTTAAGCCCAATAGATAATGTATCGTGAAACCACCATGGTGGTGCCCCCACGGGAGAATAGACGTACTTCTCTTTACAAAGAATGAACTACAAGAATTTATCTCTGAGTCTACACCGACGAGCGCGGCGGTGCTCCCCTCCCGCATCTGCCGCGTGATGCCTAAGTGAGGCATCTGCCATCACCAGCCATGTAGCTTGATTTTCTACTCGATGGCATGTTTGGTGGGATCAAGATCGAGGCCACCTACTTCTTGACGTCGATCTCGAGGCCACCTCCACTGGATCCTGCTCCATTGACGCCATATACGATTGGCTCCACCATGTTTTCTCACGCATGGCTTTGCCATATTCTCATTGAAGAAACTTGCCGGATTTTGTTTTGCTATGATAGTTTTTTTTTGCTACAGTTTCTCTATCGTTTTCTACAATAATGCAAATGTTTTGTTACGGGGTCTTAGCGGGAGATCTCCGGCGATGCATCGAGCGATGTATCCGGCTTATTCAGGTTTCCTATAGTAGATTTTTTCCTACAACCGTTCAGTGGTATCTCTACAATAGCGCAATGTTTTTTGCCAGGAGGTCCATGTCGATGTCTGTGGGGAAGTTGGTTTGGCTACATATCACAATTTTTTTGCAACAATCATTGAGTTAAATTTTTTTTTCCATGAGGTCTCCAACGAGAGTCTCTTGTGATGTCTCCAGCGAAATTGGTTTTGCTACATTAGCAAATATATTTTAGTACAAAGGCTCTGACGAGGTCTCCAAAAAAAACTTCCAACAAGTTCTGTTTTTTCATTTGTGTTTTGTGAGCGAATGGTTTCTGCTACATAGTAACGCTATGTAGCAAAAATGGGACATTTTTTGCTACATGAATTTATCCAAATACAAGGACACATGTCAGACCCGAGGGATGGGGGATTTGATCCCCTAGAACGGCTAGCACCAGCCATTTTTTTCCTTTCATTAATCCTTTCGTCTTAAAATATATGTTAAAAGTTTGTCTAAATTTCAATATATCTAGACAATATTTGAGATGGAGGGAGTAGTTTTCTTCTCTTGTAGATAGGCCTAGAAGACTTGACGTCGTATTATCCATATACTCACAACCCATATGAGGCGTATGTCCTGACGAAGTCAACTAGGACAACATGTCGTCATATAACATATAACATGATAATCTCCACTCATTTTCATTCGTACCATTCTTTGAATCAAATGGAGATAGTATTGACTAATGACTAGTGTCATCAACTAGTATCGGTACTATTCTTCCAAATGGACCTGCCAAAAAAGACCGGCATCTTACCTCTACGAAGAGCTTATATTAAACGGGGAAGGAAGATACGGCGTTCATCGGTCGCTGACGAATGTCTCTCCAGAACAAGGGATTACGAGGAGAGCCCGAGATATTTTGCCGTTTCCACGTATACGTGTCAAATCAGGCAACAAATAATGGGGAGAATAACTTGCTAGATCGCGATCAATCAATCATAGAGTAGAGCCAAGTTACCTAAAAAACGTTAATAATAATTGAACCAAAGCAAGCAAAACTTGCTATTTTGGGGACCACTCGGTCGGTCTAGTTTATCACTCCTGTGTTGCTTATTTACTACTCCATGTGATCCAAATTAATTGATTTAGATTTGTTTAGTATCTAGATATATTTTAGTGCTAAATACATTTGAGTCTAGATAAACTTGAGACAATTAATTTGGATCACTATTAGTCTCTAGAAATGCTGAGGAAAGTTTAAGGAAGTAGTCGTCGGCAGTCGGCGGCACAGTTTAAGCACTCCAGCAACTAGGAGTACTAGATTACTCTGTTGTTAGGGCAATCCGAACGAACAAGGACGACCGCTTACTTGGACTGACGCTGGAATTATTTTGGGACCTCTTGCTAAGAAGGTTACGACTCGGTCGGGGCTCGGTAGGGATAGCAGGCAAGCGCGTACCATTAGCACGGCATTTCCCAAGCAGGTTCGATGACCATAAACTAGTCCCGTTCGTTCAGGAACCAATGCAGAAATTTACTGACACGCGGCTGAGTACACTACAGATACACTTAGGAGCGTTTGGTAGACTGCATCCACATCTCGGCTCGGCCCAGTAGTGTCAATATGGGCATGTCCAGCTGACAACCCGACAACACGAGTTGGTTTCGTAGGCTAGATTACATCATCCGTTGGATCGAAAATGCAACCCATTTGGTTGTCTTTTTTCCAGCAAATAGAAAAAAAAGATTATTTGGTTGTCTCATGTTTCCCTTCCATTACACATAAACAAAACACACTCACCTCTTCAAAGAATTCGTAACATAACACATGAACACTAGCAATACACATATGAACACAGAAATACTATAATACTTATCACAAAAACTTGTCTATAACTAGGGGATCACATAAACAAGTGCATCCCATGCCACCGGATAGGTACTTACGTCAGGGGTACACACCCCTGACCCATAAGGACTTGTTCAAACCACGACAAGTTTATTTTGACCATCATACTATTAGGACTGACTCATACTATTAGGACTGACTATTATGTACATCAAATTCATAACCTGGGCAGGCTGGCAAATTAGCATTTCGCGGGTGATCAACTCCTGCATGTTGGTGCAAGCACGGAAGAGAGTCACCTTGAAGCCCTTCTGCATCTTGATGAACTTTAACGCATGACGTCGTCAACCCACAACTTGATCTTCCTGGAAAAGTCATGCCAGCCTTTTATGAAGTAGATCTTGCCCTCGAACATCTCCAGCTAGACACCGAACTTGTAGAAGCTGGCAGTCTTGAGCGGCACAGTGCAGACTTGCTGCTTTATCTGCAACTGCTTCACCACCCCCGGCTTCATGATGTCAGGCACCTGAAGTTTAGACATGTCTGTGGCCTTGATCTGGATGAAGAAGCGATGGGGGAGGTCGTTGTTGTTGAGGTGGTCAATCCGACGAGCGTGCCCCACTGAGTCCTTCTGCTTCGCCCTAATAGCTACCAGCATGCGAGCTAGGTCGGGGCGAGGTGTTGTGGCAGGGACTTCTCGGAGGAAGTCTTCATACCCTGGCACATGATGAACTCTATTTCGATAGAGGGTGTCATAGTCCGGCTTCGGTACCTTACCAAGCACAACCGATCAGAAAAGCAAGCAAGCAAGTGAAGCAAGACAATCATAGACAAAGCAAAGTAACATAAGCTAATGATCAATGTACATCATACACAAAGCGAGCAATCAAGCAAGACAATCTTATGATCATCCTAGAAGCAATAGAAACAATGGCAATCAAAACAATGTGTTGATCATGCTACAAGCAACAGAAACAATAACAAGCAAGACAATGTGCTGATCATCCTAGAAGCAATAGAAACAATAACAAGCAAGACAATGTGTTGATCGTCCTACAAGCAACAGAAACAATAGCAAGCAAGACAATGTGTTGATCGTACTACAAGAAACATAAATAATAGCAAGCAAGACAATGTGATGATCATCCTAGAATCAACAGAAACAACAGCAAGTAAGAAAATATGTTGATCATCCTACAAGCAACTGAATCAATGGAAAGAAACATAAGATGCTGATCATATACAACCATCACAAGCTATTGCAAACAGAATATGCTGCTAATATACATAAGGTGCTGATCTACACAAGTATTTTCAACAAGTACAAGTAAGTAGGTGCGACATGCATCTGAGCAACAACGGCGACAAAGGGAAAATCAAGCAATCAGATGAATTATGTGATAACAAGTACAGATCTATGAATAAGATGATGGAGGAAAAAACTCTAATCTACATTGGTGATGTAGATGCCCAAATCGCAGGACCGATAGATGCAGCCGAGGCCGGCGAAGAAGTTACTGTGCCCGTGGCGGCAAAGGCAGGAGCGGGCGTGGCCGCCAGCGTGGTGGCGGCGACCGGTACCCACGTGATGTCGGCCAGGAACACGAATGACATTGGAGGAAACCCTACTGGCATAGGGATGAAGCCCGGCGGAAACAACAGCTCTGCCACTGGCCTAAATCAGGAGGGTGCAACTATCTCTCCGCTTGTCCCCGATGCCCTCGCATTGATGGCCGCCTCTCGAACTGCATCGACGGACGACACAGGGGAGAACCTGGTCGGCACGGGGAAAAACCCCATTTCAATCCCCCATCGAGTGTATCGCCTGAACCGATGTGGCCCTTGGCGGCGCGTCGTGAGGCCGACTGGAAAACGGCGACGACCAATGTAAGTGGGCACGAAGTTGGGGCCGACCTGCACGGTCGCGCTCCTCCTCCTCTTGCCTTGTACTCGGCGACGTCGCGATCAACGACACGACGCTGTGGGGCACCATTTTGCGGGGGATAGATTGAACGCAGGAATAAACCTTGCGTTCGAGGCGGCTGGCCGAAGGCGGCAGCGAAGAAGGAGAGATGTCCATCGGCCTCTCCGATGGAACGTAGAGAGAGTGTAAGAAAGGAAACTAGCAGTGAAAGTAGACGAAGAGAGTGGGCAAGGGGTATTGACGCATCTTCCACGATTCCGAGGCGTGCAAGGGTTGGGCGGTGGCAGCCGTTGTTCCTGGGCCTGTCCATGGACTGATTTAGAAATCGTGCTAGACACAACGCGAAGAGGCTGCAGGAACCAAACAAGCCGATTTCATCACCGGCAGGCCTGTCCTGGGAAATACAGTCTACCAAACACGCTCTTACACCATCAGCGACGGACCAAACCTCGTCTCCCACCCACCTCATCCCCAGCAAAGCTCGTCCCGTCCTGGTCGTCCAAGTAAACCTTCCTCTGTTCGCCTCGATCGTCAGCTCGTGTGTTGCTTTCACAGAGACGGGACGGCAGCAGAAAGATAACCAAAACAGCAGCCTAGAAGGAATCCACGCGCGCCGGCCTCCAATCCAGAAATCCACCATCCCCCCCGCCTCGTTCTGACCGGAACTTCCTTGGTCTTTGCCAGGCACCTCGTCGGCGTGGCGCAGCCGCCCAATTTAAGCATCCAATCTCCAATCCGGGAGGTTCAAGCCGTACGGCGTGCCAATTTTGAGCTCGAGTTTTCTGTGAGCAGAGCAGGGCAACAAGGGAGAGGGATCGATGGGGGAAGGCATGAAGGCGATGCTGGCGAAGCCGATCAAGCTGGCGGACCAGGTGGCCAAGCAGTCGGGCTCCGGCCAGTGCTTCCGGCCCGAGTGCAAGGACCTGCGCGCGCGCGCGGAGAAGCTCGCGGAGGTGCTGCGGCAGGCGGCGCGGGCCGACCTCTACGAGCGCCCCGCCGAGCGCATCGTCAACGGCACCATGCAGGCGCTCGCCAAGGCCGCCGCCATGGCCACCAGGTGCTTCGAGAGCCACTCCCGCCTCCGCCGCTTCCTCAGCTTCAACCCCGTCTCCGGATTCCCGCGCACCCTCGCGCTGCTTGACACCGCGCTCGAGGACGTCGCCTGGCTCATCCGCATCTCCTCCCCGCGCCCTGACGACGGAGACGACGACGACCTGCGCGGCATGCCCAACATCGCGCAGAACGACCCCATACTCTTCCTCATCTGGGACCACATCGCGCGCCTCCACACCGGCAGCCTCGCCGTGCGCGCCGACTCGGCATCCACCCTCGCATCCCTCGCCCGCGACAACCCCCACTTCGCCAAGCTCATCGTCGAGGAGGAAGGCGTCGTGCCCCTCGTCAGGCTGCTCAAGGAAGGCACCGACGACGGCCAGGAGGCCGCCGCCACGGCGCTCGGCCTCCTTGGTAGGGACGAGGGCAGCGTCGACAGGCTTCTCCACGCCGGGGTGTGCGCCGTCTACGCCACGACGTTGAAGGAGCCGCCGATGCGCGTGCAGGCCGCGGTCGCCGAGGCCATCGCGTCGCTCGCGGACCACAGCAAGATTTGCCAGGACCTCTTCGCGCAGAACAACTCCGTCCGGCACCTCGTCAGCCACCTCGCCGCTGGCACCATCCAAGAGCACAGCAGGTACTCTGTCGGTGGAAGCAGCAGCAGGAACACCGCAACCCCGCCGCCGGAGCCCATGAGGTCGCTTCACTCCGTCGTGCTTGCCAGCACGCCCAGCATGCTCCCAGGAACCTCTACCTACTCTGCCAGCGAACCGTCGGAAGCCTCCAACGGTGGCCATCAGCCAGCGCGCACCAACCAGATGCAATCCGCGGCAGCCGGCAGGACCCGAGTCACGGCCGCACCACCCGGCAGGCCCCAGCTGAGCTCAAACGGTTCGAGCGGCCGTGGATCGCGCGAGGCCGCCGAGGACCCGGCCACCAAGGCGCACATGAAGGCCATGGCGGCGAAGGCTCTGTGGAAGCTCGCCCGCGGCCATCCGGGAGTCTGCAAGAACATCACAGAGTCTCGCGCGCTCCTCTGCTTCGCCAGGCTGCTGGAGAAGGGCGACGGCGGCGCGGGCACGCACCTGCGGTTCTACTCCGCAATGGCGATCATGGAGATCACCCGCGTCGCCGAGCACAACCTCGCGCTGCGGCAGTCCGCGTTCAAGCCCAGCTCCCCGCCCGCCAAGGCCATCGCGGAGCAGCTGCTCTGCATTGTGCGCAACGGGGAGTACGACGACCTGCTCCTCCCGTGCATCACCGCGCTCGGCTGCCTATCGCGCACCTTCACCGCGAGCGAGACCCGCGTGATCGGCCCGCTGGTGCGGCTGCTCGACGACCGCGAGCCGCCGGTCACCAAGGAGGCCATCGTGGCGCTCACCAAGTTCGCGTGCACGGAGAACCACCTGCACCTGAACCACTGCAAGGCCATCGTCGACGACGGCGGGGCACGGCACCTTGTCCAGCTCGTGTACCTTGGAGACCAGCTGCAGATCGAAGCGCTCATACTGCTCTGCTACATCGCGCTGCATGTCCCGGAGAGCGAGGAGCTCGCGCAGGCCGGGGTGCTCGCCGTGCTCCTGTGGGCGTCCAAGCAGGCGCAACTGGTGCAGGACGTGCGCGTCGACGCGCTGCTGTCGAAGGCCAAGTCTCGGCTGGATCTCTTCCAGTCCAGGGGATCGATCATCTAGGTGAACTAGCTGATGATGCCAGTTACTACTAGCAATCACTAGATGAATTGAGTTTTATTGTTCTTTGTTGATTCAAGTTTTATGTCGATTGTTCTTCGCTGATTCGAATCGTGTTCTTTGGTAGAGTGTACATACCATTTGTCTTGAGGAATGTAAATGCAGTAGAGACTTGTTCTCGTGTCATTTTTGCAGATCATTTTTGTATGCATAAAGCTGGAAATGGACAAAGTAGTGCTTGTTCATATGGAATAATATCTGACCAATATTGTTAGGTAGCGGTACTTGTTTATTTGTGTACAAGCTTTTCAGCCATCAACCTAGATGGACTTGACTTCTTTAAAAAAAAACTCTAGATGGACTTGACTTAGTGGCACCTGACTCATCTTTATTCCTAACTTAGTCTTTTTGTACACTGTTAATACCATCGGAAATACAACTAGTATTATATTGTGGAGGGTAAGTATGCACATGTAGTGGAACTCGTGACCTTTAGAGCTTCAATGGTGTTGTTGGTCAATGTTTCGTCACTTTGTCTATGTGAATCTGAGAAAATCTGCAGGTTCACTGTTCTAAAGAAGTTCTATTATAATGAAGGTATTTTATAAATTGAGTTGAATGTGTCTCTCACCGAATTCAATGTAAAGTGTTTAGAAAACGCAGGTATACACTGTTCTTGGTACTCCCTCTCCTTAATAATTGTGGCCGAATTAGCAAGACTTATTACAAATCGATAAAAAGCGGGAGTGGAATATTTCTAGAGCATTGCTTTCCGTAAAAACTATTATAGTTGTTTATGTTAGCTTCCAGAGAAAATATAAGAAAGTTGAGCAAACACCCCCACGACACACACCATACCACACCACACACGGTCCCCAACGGCTTTGGAGGCGGCGGGCAAAAAATGGCCTCGCAACTTGGGTAGCCCACTAATCTATCCAGGAATCCCGCAGTATAGGGCTGCGGGCAATGAGCGCCATGTCAGAGCGCCCGCACATCCTCCCTTTGATAGTCACTCAATGGTACATTATACCCTCCCTCTTTTTCATTTTCGTCCATTTCACTCGCCCGTTCCCGCGTTGCTGCTCTTGTTCCTGCCTAGTCCACGTCATCACCATAGCCGTCACCTCGCCACCTTCCAATGCAGCAACTCCAGAAGCCGTGAAAGAAGCGCATGATGATGAAGTCGGACGACATGCCGACAAAGGAATGAGAGGAGGTGTTGCTGAAGCGAAAGCTTCTCACGGCTGATTGTAACGGTCGCCGCGGACGCGCTGAGGAGAAGAAGGCAACTGAGCAGGAGGCTTCCGTGGAGGCGTACATGCAAAGCCAACCCAATGGTTGGAAGTAGGGGAACAACAACGCCGTCCAGTCCCACTGAATCACCTCGCCATTGTTTCCGCATTTTTTCAAGGAGAGGGAGAGCTTTGGGCAGACTCCTTGTCCCTGATCTCGGTTTTCCTCTCCTGAGATCAGCGAGAACAAGTCCCCTGCCGATCCCAACACAATGTTCTCGCCGATTCTTCCCGACGCCAACCCTCGGCAGAACCAAGGCTGCACCCACCTCGACCTCAACCACGCCTATTTCGAGTCAACGTCTTTGCGCAGGCGTCCAGTCGTTCGGGGACGCTGGTGCAGGTACCTCCCAAGTTGGTTGTAGCCTGTTTGGCGCTCAGGATCTAATGCCCGCCAGGTGCTCGACGGAATGGCCAAGAGCGAGTGCGCTAGTGCCTTGTTTGCGATGATCTGTGGTGATGGCGATTACTATGCCGGTGATAGGGGAGGTGGACATTTAGGAGCATGAGGAAGAGTACGAGATGGTGAGGGGAAGGTGGAGGAGGAATAGGAAGACGAAGTGGTGGAGCTTGATGAAAAGGGCAAGCCGAAGAGAGAGCGCGATGGCAACAAGGGAATTCCGTGGAAGGTGGCTAAGGACCAATGCTTGACCGATCCTTGGAAGGGCGTGGGTCGTGGCCCTATCATTGGCGCCCAACAAACCGGTGGTGCATATTAGAGGCGGATCTATAAACAATTTAAAGAATGCAATCTCTTTGGAGAGTACACGAAATGCACATGATCCGCAACCAAAATGCAATGTTAATAGATGGAGCATCATACAAAAGGCGTGCAACATATTTCATGAATGTGTGGAGACCGTGAGAAGACGGAAAGCAAGTGGCACAAATATGTCCGACCAAGTAAACCCAAAACCCATACTTTTTCTAACTTGTAATGCATAAGCTATGTACATTTCCTTGCATTTATTTTGTTTTTCTAGTTGAAGGACATGTGGGCTTTGTACAAGGACAACAACAGGGAGAAGGGGTTTCCTTTGAGGCATGTCTTCACCAAGATTGAGACTTGCAAGAAATGGGAGATAGTCCGCTGCACACTGAACAACGACGGACCCTTTTTTATGTGGACGCACTGGCGGCTTCCTCGGCCAACCCCCCCATCGACAACAAGAAAGCTAAGGCCGAGAGAAATGACGCAGCGTCTTCAGAGTCGGTGGATTTCTAATGAGAATATGATCGCCCAAGTGACATCGAATGACTAAGACCGTGGTGTCTAGAACGATGCAAGGTGAAAGGAGATGTTGGCCAAATCCAACACGAGATCAAGCTTGAGGAGGCAAAGGTCGAGGCCTCCAAGGCCGCCGCACAGGTCGACATGCTCTAGGGGATGAATACCCAAATGGACGAGGAGTTGAGGATCTTGACTACAGATACATCCAATACGAACAAGGAGGCCAAGATTTGGCACTCGCATGCTCGTGCATGCATCCCGGTGGCGACGAGGACAGCAAGGGAAACACTAGATGCTACTGCACCGGTGTGGGCATGGCCAATATCTCCATTGTGGGCACCGGCATGGGAGGCAGCATCGGCCTCGACGAAGCCAAAACCGACACTGACCGACACGTCTAGTTGGGCTCTTGGTCTGTAATATGATATTTCTGCACTTTGATGGCGTTTTGAGGCGCCATGGCCATGAATTTGTCTTGAATTTGCATATTTTATGTGACCTTGAACTATTTGGAAGGCTTTAAATTATGAATTCGGCCAAAATATTTTGGTGGTTGATTGTTGGAGACTGTAAATGTGGGCATGAGTCCTAAACCACCGGCATTTAGACATGCATCCCTAAATCCATTGTCGGTTGTAGTTACCGGCTACCCTTTGAAGACGTCCATAGCGATGCTCTTGCAATAAATTATAGTATTGGCCGTCCGAAAATGTTAGTCAAGTACTCCTTCCGTTTCAAAATATAAATGTTTTAGCTTTCATGAAAAGAGTGTATCTAAAGTATAAACCCTTTTTTAATGTATAGGTTTGAAATGAACATGAGTAAACATACACATTAAAAAGATTCTAAATACACCCCTTTTATAAAATCTAAAACATTTTATATTGTGAAACCGAGGGAGTATACAACAAGCTAGTCGCTTGTTTCAGAAATGTCGTAAAACACATCAATGTCCCTTCGCCGGCAACAATATTTTCTGCCGACCCACAAGTCAATCATGTTAATAGCATTGGAAGATATCTTCTCTTGGCGTATGCTTGTGGCGACATGCTTTTATCAACGTCAATGTATCCAAGATCAGGGAAATAATATCTAAGACAGCCGATCAAAATCGACAGTACATCCGAGCAATTATCCTTCCTGAATAAACAACTATACTATTAGACGACTAGACAGTTGGATGGAGGAGAGAACACAAAAGCAATATGGTTTCTCTTCCCGTCTCATCTTTTTCATGTAAATCTTGGAGAGCGACTTCTTTTAATTACGTAGATTTGGAGATAAGGGGACACACATTACAGAGTGCTAGTTGACCAAGACCATGGGTCTGTTTGATTGGACTTAAATCTAGTTTTTTAAATTTGGCTTATAAGTTATAAAAGTACTGAAATAATTGTTTTTGGTTTTGGCTTTTGGCTTTTAAATGAACATAGTAATATGATGGTATAAGTCAAAAGTCAAAATGAAAAGCACCTATTTAGATGCTTTTGTGGCTTATAAACCAAAAGCAAAAGGCTATAAATAAGCACAACCAAACAACCCCTATGTGTAGCGTCCGGAAGAGAAACTGTGGTTTTCTTTCTTGATTTTGTTTACTGCAATTTCTTTCACGGTCCTGAGATCTATGTAGTAAAATACCGTTGTCCATGTCTACAAACCTTTTTTAGGACTCGTTCATTTCGTTGGGTTTGAATCTAGACATGGAACGGATCTAGCGTGGGATTGGGTTAATCCAGTCCGCTCACCCAGTTCTCACTAACCCATGTTAATCTCTTCCCTGTTATCACTCGAAGGTATAGTTAATCCAGCGTGTTTCAGATCCTTGCATTGCCGTGCTCTTTCGCTCCCTCGCTCTCGTCGTGGAATTCCATCCAGAGGTCATGTGACGACAAATGTTTTTCAAGCTCAGATAGTACAAGATAGACCGGATAGATTGGACCAAAAAATTCTGCCCTACCTCGCCGAGCTGGATTGGCATGGATTGAGAAGCAATCCAGATCAATTCCGCTCTTCGGGATTAAAGGAATGAGGCCTTAAGGGCATAGATGGTTACATCGGTGCGCATGTGCGTCAGTGTACCAGGATATTTTATGGATACCAATTAAATGGCCGTGCTGTCATGGCCTTTGAGGTTGTTTATTCTCGCTAAATTAATGAATGTAAAGTTTCTTAAATTTTGCAAGAGTTTTCGTTCAGTGCCAAGATCACATTGCGGCTTACGTCGGTGGTTCTTGCCTCACCCGCCAGATTCTCCACCGTAGCTAGAACCTTGGGACAAATCGACCATTCAACGCCAGTGGCGCAGGCGATGCATGCAGGAGCCATTGCAATGCTCCAGGCATCGTGTAGCAGCAACCCGCTGACAAGCCAGCGAAAAGTTTTGCTAATGGGAACAGGGGCCAACGTTACGTTTTTGGCCGTTGGTCGCATACTCGGACCTTCTCGATGTAGTACATGTTTCCTGGTCGCCTGCCGCTCGGATCAAGATCGATCGGTTTCTCTTGCCACTCCCAAAAAAATTGACATGGTGCGGTCGGGTGTAGTCCTTGCTGCGTAGAACATGTTGGATTGTGTTGGCAGTCCAAACATTAGTCCGTGAAAATCCAACACGTTTCAACCGTTGATCGATGTTCGTATTTAACGGCTAAGATGTTTTTTGAGAGAGGAGTAGAAAAGAAATCCTAGCCATCTTTGAATAAGAGAACACAAAGACACCACAACCTAGTGAGAAAAGAGAAAGAAGGAGAGGTGATTTCTGTCCAGATTTTTAGGATCTGACCGGTCCGTCTTTAAACTGGTGTTTAGAGGCTCAAACGTGTTTGGATTGGCTCCAAACTTGATAAGCTTTTTTCTTGCTTTGAGTATTTCGATCTGGTTAACTGGTTTTAGAGTTGGGTCAGTGTAGCATCATGTTTGGAAGCGGTTTAGTCAGTTCGGACTACTGCAGTTTCAGCACAGAGCAGTTTTGGTAGACGAACAATTTAGGCAGGCAAACAGTGTCCAATTGCCTAAAATTTGGCATGTATAATGGGTACTCATATGTCAGTTTGTCTACCAAATTTGGTGTTGATTGGATCTGCGGTTTAAGAGCAGTTTGCTGGTTACCGAAGAGAACAGAAACTGAGATACTCTCCTTTGTTGTTGTTGTTGTTGTTGTTGTTGTTGTTGTTGCTGTTGTTGCTGTTGTTGCTGCTGCTGCTGCTGTTGTTGTTGTTGTTGTTGTTGTTGTTGTTGTTGTTGTTGTTGTTGTTGTTGTTGTTGTTGTTGTTGTTGTTGTTGGCAACATACTGCTGTTGCTGTTGTTGCTGCTGCTGTTGTTGCTGTTGTTGTTATTGTTGTTGCTTTTGTTGCTGTTGTTGTTATTGTTGTTGTTGTTGTTGTTGGCAACATACCGAGTGTGTTGTATATCTCTAGATGTTCTAGAGAAGACTCTGTACTCAGGTTGCTCATAGTGAAGCTCGCGTGGACCGGTTGGTACACACCCGTGGTTTTTTCTCACCTTGAGAATGTTTTTCCACGTAAATTCTTGTGTCACTTGTGCATGTGTTCGCTATTTTATTTCCGCTGCATATATATTGATTGAAACTATCCTCGGGATTCACCGCAAGCTACTGGGGTTGTGTATCTTCCCCAACAGAATACTCGTTCATGATCACACAAGATGATCGAGTACATAGGGTAGTCGATCATCCCTTCAATGCGCTAATAGATCAAACTGGACCACTCCGAGAAAAATAGATGTGTACTCTGCAATTGAGTCCAATCCCTATTTCTCCTTGTTTGTTCTTGTTAGTTTTTTTAAAAGGAGCATATATTAATATCACGGGACACAAATTACACCTAACCTCTGCAACGTGTTACCATATTGGCATTATGGATGCACACAACCGAAAAAAAGAATTACATAAAAAAAAGTCCCGCTACAGTGATAAATTCCTTAAAACCGCGAACCAAACACCACCAAAACAACATTAGAAATCCAATAACTCCAAAAACGATGCCTTCAAGAAGGAAACAGTGTATAAGAGCCGTCCTCGTCCCGATCAAAGACCATAGATTTTCATTCTGAAGAAAGTCCGTACTCATAAAACAATGTCGTTAACAAGGTCATTGTCAGACACAACCAGTTAAGGCTAGACCTTGAGTTTCTACCATCCAGTTTTAGACACTGAATTCATCCTGTGTTGTTGCCCCCACCTACCAATTCTATTGCTCCAAATCACAAAACACCAAGTCAGAATCCCTATACCCCTAGGACCCAAACTTCCATTGCCAGTCTTCAGTTCCCGTCTTCCATATCATTCTCCATGTTTGACTTTACCGTGGAACCAAGGCATGTCCCATGATGGCAACAGACATCAAAGCTTCACAACGCCCCCTCTAAAACCAAACGACCAGCATAAAACATGGTTCTGTGCGACCGAAACACCGTTTGAACCGGCAAACATCAGGCGTGTCGTCCATTTGAAATTCATCGGCGGAGTCTTTCAAAACTCGGTAGTGCACCCAAGATCAATGAAGACCAGTGACATGAGGTTCTTTATCAGGAAGAGAGAGAAATTCAAGGACCGCCATCTTTATTCAAAGCCGCGCCAGCAGCCCCCAGGCCATCCGCCGGCAGCAGAGAAGAAGACGAACTCGAGATGCCAAAACAGGAGCAGACAACCACATGGTCGACAGGCACCGCACAATACCGAGATCGGGCTAGATCAGGTCTAGAACGGCCCCCCTCGCCTCCAGCGCTACGCCACCGCCAGCACGACACCATGCACCCCTCCTCCACCTGTTCCTCCATGCGACATCCAAGACCCGCCAAAGCCGTACCCCGTCGCCCATGGAGATCAGCCGCGCGAGCCCTCTCCCTTCCTCCGCCTTTGGCGAGAAGGATGTCGCCACCGCCGCCGATGTCGGCGACGGTGGCAACCTAGAGGGGCTGGAGGTGGAGGGACTAGGAGGCGACGGCTCGAGGCCTACGGGATCCTCCGAGCGCGGGGGGGGGGGGGGGGGGGGGGCGACCAGGAGGATCCTATTTTCCTGGAGGGAGCGACCTGGTGGCTTCCAAGACGAATAATCTTGTTCATGTTAGCTGCTAACGGGATATCAACATTTTTTTCTTCAAAACTCTGTCTAGTTTCTCGTAAGTGGTATCATCAAGCTTATTAGCCTAAGTAAATTTCCTCCCAACAAGCTTAACCTCTTTTAATCCATAAACATCGATTATGGAATTAAAGGTATGGCTCCAAGTGCGCAAGGTTAGTGAACCCTCTCTTGCGGTGGATATTATTTGAAGTCATTTTTTCCGGCCTAACTCCCTAGCCGTAGTCGTGTACTGTACTTCTGAATGTATCATCGGGAGCGAGTAAAGTTCACGACAGCCGAGACATAAGGCAAACAGCTCCTGAGGTGGTGATTCCTGACTCCTGATTTCATAAATTAGCACCATATAGTACTAGTACTGCCCATCATACAGCACTGAATGGTACGCTCAAAAGAGAGGAAGACCAAGCGAGAATGCATGAGAATAAGAGAAAGCAAGAGCTAGATGCTTCACGCAAGGACACACCACAGAACAAGAGACTACATCACTCATCACCCTCTCTCTGAATCCAGAATCCAACGCAGAAAAGAAGAAACAACAAGCTTCATGCTACTAATTACTACTCCAGTAGTTGTGGTGTTCAACTAGACTGACGATTAGCAGCAACGCTAATTAACTGAAGCTAACTAGAGCAAGCCCGGACGCCAGAGCTGCTGCAGGGTCGAGCTTCAGAGCCCGTGGCTGTGATGATGCCGGTGGTGGCGGAAGAAATGCGCCGCCGGGGAAGGAGCGGGCGCCGGCGCCGGCGGGAGCATCGTGAAGTTGCCTAGACCGCCTGGGAACGGCCAGGAGGCGGCTGGAGCACCACCTGACGACGGCAGCGGCATGGTGGGGGGAGCCGGCACGGGGCACTGGTAGCACTTGGTGAAGAGGCCGAAGGAGTTGATCTGGTGGATGAAGTTGGTCATGCTGGCCCAGCCGCCGAAGCCGAAGCCCACCACCAGCACCCACACCACCACGAACGTGTTGATCACGTACGTGCCCGTCCATCGCCCCGCGAACCGCGGCGGCTGCTCCACGGCGTTCTGCAGTTGCACACATTCAGAAAAGAATTAATTAATTGATTGATTTTGGTGCGTAGCAGCAAAACAGAGACTGCATGCATTGGTACTACTGATGGGTGCTGAACAAAATGTTCTTCTTTCTGGGAGTACAAATAATGTCATTTCGAGGCACTTTGTTGAACACCAGGTGGTACAAAAGCACCTTTGTCTTGGTGCCGTTCACTTTATTTCTAAAGCTTTGTACGAATATTTCTTGCTACGTCAAGAGAAAGTTGGTGCTCGCTGGTGCTGTTTGTCTTGTATATATATTCTGGGAGGGGACAGGCACTAATTATGTTTCACGCTTACTCATTGCCATAGCTTTATGTTAACACTCGAGCTAGTCGTGGGTCTCTTCTCTTGAAAAGTTGTGCTGCTTTGCCAAGTGACATCTAATCAAGGCCTAGCTTCTAGCTTGGCCTTGGCGTGCAACTGTAAAGCAACGAAAGCATGCAAACGTGGCTAATTAATCCTAAGTTCCTAACTAACTCTGAAGCTAAAGCAAAAAAGCAAACGATAACTTATCTCAACCTTAAGATGATGCATGCAAAAGGTAAAATAATAATGAAAGTAAAAAATCTGAAAGCAAACTACCTCGCGGGCCGGTGCGGAGCGGTACGTGACCATGTGCGCCAGCGCCGGGATGATGTATACGGTGAAGCTGACGAGCAGCGACCCCACGGCGGAGTTGATGGGCCCGAAGAATGGGAATACGATGGCGAGGAACCAGATGGGCACGACGACGGGGAGCCTGGCGGCGGCGCGCTTGCAGAGGCTGCGGCAGTCGTGCAGGCCGATGAGCTTCTCCCAGACGAAGTAGAGCGGCGTGCATGCGAAGCCGAAGGTGATGACCTGGTGGATGAGCATGAGTATGACGGCGGCGTCCCGGAAGGGCGTGCGGGGCAGCAGGGATAGCGCGTTGGAGCGCGTGAGCAGCTCGTCCCCGAACGCCCAGTACACGCTCGCCGCCGACGGCAGCGTCAGCGTCAGCACGTACACCGTCGCCATCAGGTAGATCGCCTTGAACTTCTGCGGCCGCCACATCGCGTGCATCACCTCCCTGGAAATAAATTCAGAAACGGGATTGTTATTGCTAAGAAATAATGGCACATTTTTGCTCTCTGTTGCGTTAACGTCGGACAGATGATTAATTGGGACTGAGTTATGGACCTATATATGTTTTATTTTACTGCAAGCCCTGCAGCAACGAGGTGACCGGAGCGTGGCGTCCTGGCCTTTGCATGCACTGTATTTCGTTTCTGTGCGAGCTGCAAGGCTGCAGGCTGTGGTAGCTAGTGTGATACAGGGTTTTTCGTGGACAGACCAATGTTTCTCTTGGCGCCTGTGGTGTGGTCTGTGGACAGGTTTATCGTATGTAGCACGGGTAAAAGGAGCAGGAGCCATGCTGAATGTAAAAGCAGCTCCTAGGGTAGAGCGCGGGCGCGGCTCCTTTCCCTGTGAGACTGTCAAGCAGAAGACGGATGCGATGGGACGGCCGGAGGCCAAGGTAAGTAGCCAAAGACAGACATACAGACAGAGATACCCTCCCTGTCAGTGCAAATGAAATTGCACGCGTTTGGAGCCATGGCTGAACAGTGCACAGAGGCTGTCTGCCTATGGCATCTGTGTGTGTGTGTGTGTGTGTGTGTGGTGCTGTCAACTTAGTAGTTACTTAGTTACTTGCACCTTGGGTTCAAAACCGTTGTGGGCCGACGCTAGCTGTCTCGTCAGTCATACCCCGACACGCAAGAAACGGACTACCGTGTAGGCTTGTGGTTACATTCTGAAATGTGCAACCTATATACTATAGTAGATTACGCAGTCTATTCACCTTTGATGAATCGGACCTGCCGTTGCACAGCATAGTACATACAACGGCATATATAGAGTGGGCTTTGCTGTGCTCTATTGAATTTTGGCAGTCCACACGCCAATGTGTACCACCCATCACTCGACATGGCACGTGACTATGCATGACCACATCGTGTTTTTTTTTACCCTAGCTACTTGACATGTAACTAATCATCTAATTACAGTAAAGAATGTTGGCTTACACAGTGACAGCGTGCCCGCCGAAGGTGTAGAGAATGTTGGTGGCCCCGGTGAAGTAGAGCACCAGCTTGGTCGGGCCCGAGTGCTTCACGCCGTCAACCTAATAAGAACACCATGTATGTATATTCAGAAGATGCGAAACGCAGGCCATGATAGATCGATATGGCGGCGTGATGTCGTCTCGTAGGTAGGTCGTGATAGGTTATGTACCTGGCCGTGGAGGAGGGACGCGACGGCGAGGTACCATGCGGTGTAGGTGGTCATGACGAGGCCGAGGAAGGACCAGATCCGGTAGTTGTGGAAGGACGGGATGAACACCGTGGTGGCGCAGCAGGCGCCGAAGATGTACGTCCACGTCCGCTTGTCCAGCCGGTCGTTGATGTAGTAGATGTTGCTGCATAGCATATATGCCACGCCACGCCAACAAAAAAAAAACATCAGGAGAGACGCTCTGCTGCTGCTTTAGCCGGATTGTCCGGGCTTTACCAAACAGTGATGATGAGCATGTATATGGTACCTGGCGCATGCGATGAGCTGGATGACGGAGCCGAAGAGGAGGAATGTGCAGTTGAAGGCCAGCCCGACGTTTCTCCAGTGCCTCCCGAGCAGCCCATCAAGCACCTCGAACCACTGAAAATAACCAGTTACAGTTTCAGTTCAGAGTTCAGATCGAAGAAATGCAAGACATCGATGGATCTTCTACTCTAATACCTGGATGACGTGGTTCCTGAAGTCCGCCTTCTTCTCCCGCTCCTTCCTGGTCCGGTACTCCAGGTACAGCATGCTGATGAGGTACGCCGTCCAGCTGCCCATCAGGCCGTAGAAGAGCTGGAACATGATGCCGCTCATCATCCCCAGCTGCGAGAAGGAGTATGGCAACGTCAGGAGCACCTGGGCAACCTGATCATTCAGACATTCACACGGCCAAACCAAACACAGAGTCAGCACTACTACAATACAATACCGCGCACAGCACAGCACACATGAGTTCACATCGCAAGAAAATGCATGATGCTCACGGCTCACCTGGTTGGAGGCGCAGCTGAACCAGGCGTCGTAGGCGGAGCCGCCGTGCCAGAGGAGGCCGGAGAGCTGCGACTTCGCGGTGGTGCTGGAGCCGCCGTCTTGATCCATCTCCTCGTACCGCCCTGCCGGCGCCTTCTCGTCGGCGACGCTATCATTGGCTGCTGCGGCCATTGTCACTCAGGCCTTGCTTCTTCTTCTTCACGCCGTGTGTCCTAGCTATTACCCCTGAGGTGGATTCGCGTCGCCTGCTTGTAGTAGTGCCCTTGGGGTTGGGATGCCTCTCTGCCTAGTGGAGTGAAGAGAGGAGGGGGAGGGGTGCCATATATAGGCAAATGCAACGGGGTAGTATAGCAGGCCGCTAACAGGTCAGGGAGGGTGTGAATAAAGCCCAACATGTGAGCATAAAGAAACATGTCTTTCTCGGTTTCTCATAATCCCTCTGTTTCTTTCCATGGTCTCTTTTGGCTACAAATGGAGAGAGAAACGAAACAGGACAAAGAAAACGTGACTCACTGAAGCTGCTAACCTGTTTTTAAGCTTATGCTCTGTGCTTCTAGGGGAGAGTATCAGGGGCAAGCGGGACCGCGTGTGGAGAAGAGCGAGCTCGGTTACCAAAACAAAATAAAAATCACTGCGGTTCTAGCTGAGGAATTTGCATGATTAATATAGTCATTTTAAAAGTCTTAAATATGCTTGTTTGGTTTCTCCGTCCCTCCATTCACAATTACCTCGCGCCTTGGGTTTAGTCAAAGTCAAATATTGTAAAGTTTAATTTTAACTAAACTAATACGAGTTATATGTGAACGAAGGGAGTACAAATCTAAGGTGTCCTGGTTAATATCGAAAAGTCAGAGTTGGAATAGGTGCCGACACACATAATAAGGGTAGGAGCATTTCAAACTATTAAAAAATACGGCAAATCTATTTTTAGAACGGTCGGTAGATAACCAAACCAGGCAAACTGATTTTTGTTGTCTATCGCGCGCAGTATAAACATGTTGGGTATAGACGTTCTCGCATACATGTTGAGCAAGTTTAATTGGAGCGTATAGCATAGTTGTTAGGGTACTGAGACTTTATTGCTATCAATGCGTTAGCGTCGACAAGCGATGAGTCTCGGTACCCAAAACCCTTCTAGGCTTTGTCACCCCTCGGTAGCGCCGACAGACGACAAAGTCGAGCCGGTAGACTAATGCTGAGCGTCACGTTGTTCACTATGGCTTACTGTGGTGGATGGTTGGGGTTTTTATTTATATTGTATGCAAAAAGCTTAAATTTAGTTCCTTTAATGAAATTATGTTTGATGTTTCACGCGGTGTCCTTTCGAGATTGAGTAGTCCATACACTACGAGAGCGGCGACGTGCAACAAGGCCGAGCCGTTAGAATAATATTTTATATTCTGTTCGTAGATAAATATTTATAGTGGTGGATAACTTATATGTTATTGGGTGGATAACTTACATACTGAAGCATGGATAACTCTTGTGTTACTGATGGGTAACTTATGAATAAATAAGAAAGTTACCTATTCATAACACGTGACTGTGGGTAAATTTTGTAGTAGTGGATAACTTACATGTTATTGGATGGATAACTTATATCCTGAAGCCCGGATAACTCCTGTGTTATGGGTGGATAACTTTTGGTAAAAAAAAAGTTGTCAAAACATATTAACATGCGATCTAGTTTCGAAAATCTCATCACGACTAGTCTAACGGTGAAAACGGATCTTAATTCGGACAAACTGTTTGGCCTAGAAAACATTTTGAATTCAGCTGGTAACGAGAACTCGCGTAAAGGAAATTTGGTAAGGCCTCGTCCCGCGTTCAGCTGGTGTCGAAATGCCCGCTCAATTTTGCAATTCATAGAACGGTTGCCATGTAGTAAAGTCCAAAAAATATAATAAAACAATTACAAATACATTTTCTCTCAAACCACGCAGCGCCATCATTCTTACAGTGAGCCAAGGAGCCGTTGGATGGTTCACATCTTATATAAAACATTTTCTCTTAAACCTAAAACATCTTATATTTTAAAACGGAGGGGGTAAACCCATCTAGGTTTACGTCATATAAAAAAGTCTAGATACATTTTCTCTCAAACCTAAAACATCTTATATTTTGAAATGGAGGGAGTAAAACCCATCTAGGTTCCGCCTCCCGCTGGTCAGTGATGACTGCAAGTGCACATATCGTTTGTAGCTAGTTTCGAAATAAAGATATTGATCCCACATGGAGCACTAGGCGAAAGACTGAAATGCTTTTAACTAAAATAAAACGAAATACTTAAGAAATAATTCTAAGATACAAGAAAAGAAAAGTAGAATTGTTTTTAGGTTTTTGGTTGAGCAAAGCAATAAAGTAAAGTAAAATAAAACTTAATGCAAAAGGTAGTAATCGCGTGTGTAAGAAAGATTGAAACTGCAATAGGAAAAAAGACATTCTCGGGGAGTGATGGATACACCGCTAGCAATTTAGACTAAGTGATCAAGATTATTATAACGAATATTCTCATGATATGCATGTATGTGGAAGGAGCTCCATATATGGACGATTAGGCAGCAACCACTGCTCACATCATCCTTCATAACCACAGCTGACAGATAAACGACATCAATCGTGTTATCCTGCTATTAAGGAATTTCTTCTGCAATATGGAGATGGCTTAATGAGTTCTCCTTGCTTCCCCAAGCTAGTACGTAAAGGATGACAACAACTTTATAGTCACAGTAAGTGCTATTATTCCTCTGTCTACCAATAAGTAATTGATACGTCGTAAACGTATCTATAATTTTTGATGTTCCATACTTGTTTAGTATCCACTTTGCTATATTTAGTCTACACTTTGAGCTGTTTTTATATGTTTTTTTGGAACTAACCTATTGACAAGATGCCACAGTGTCAGTTGCCTGTTTTCTGCTGTTTTTGGTTTCAGAAAACTAAAAAATGAATATTCTCGGAATTGGACGGGACAAAAGCCAAAGTTCATATTTTCTCGGAGCGATACGGAAAATCGAAGATAAGATGGAGGAGGACACCAGGGTGGCCACACCCTAGGTGGGTGCGGGCCCACCCTAGGCCACGCCCACAGGGGGTGTGGGCCTCGTGGCCCTCCATCGACCTTGCCTCCTTCGCCTATAAGAAGCCCTCGACTCAGAAACCCTAAAGCATTGACCAAAAAGTCATGAAAAGTTCCGCGGCGCCGCCGCCACCGAAGGGGAGATTTGGGGGACAGAAAGTCTCTGTTCCGGCACCCTGCCGGGACGGGGAAGTGCCCCAGAGCCATCTCCATCGATCTCCACCACCATCTTCATCACCGTTGCTGATTTCCATGATAAGGAGGAAGTAGTTCTTCCTTAAGGCTAAGGGATCTACTGGTAGCTATGTGTCCATCTCTCTTTCTATGCATGATCTTATGATCATGAGCTTTGTAATCAAGTAGATCTACTTTGTTACTCAAGTGCTTCAATAGATCTCTGCTCTCCCCACGTGTATTAAAGTGACAGCGTGCATACCGTGGTGGCACTTAGGCTAGAGGTTACATAAATACTCATCGTGCTTTAATAGATCTATGCTTTTCCCCACGTGTATGAAAGTGACAGTGTGCACACCGTGTGTGGCACTTAAGCTAGGTTACATATATATATTTATCATGAGTATATTTTGAGTTGGTTGTCTCTATGAAATTGTGGTGTTTGTTGGAACCATCTAGCGCTCAAGGTGATAGTGTGGGGTTATATAGATTAGGGAAGGCGGACTTTGAGATGTGATGTTATAGCCCTACCATGGATTAGAGTGTCCAACCGGAGAGTAGTTAAGAGTAGTGTCATGAAGAGAGGATATTTATATGAGAGAGTGTTCACTAGTGAAAGTATGATCCCTAGGCCTTGTTTCTAAGCATTGAAACACCGTTTGCATCTAGATATGTTGCATGTTTGCTTGCTGCTTTCTTTATTTCAGTTTGCCACACGTTACCCCCGGCAATAACAAGTCCGAAGCTATTTTCTGGCACCATTACCACTTGTATTTCACTATCTCTTCGCCAAACTAGTGCACCTATACACCTGACAAGTGTATTGAGTGTGTTGGGGACACAAGAGACTTCTTATATCTTGATTGCAGGGTTGCTTGAGAGGGATACCTTTGACCACTTCCTCCCTGAGTTCGATAAACCTTGGGTAATCCGCTTAAGGGAAACTTGCTGCTGTTCTACAAACCTCTGTACTTGGAGGCCCAACAACTGTCTACAAGAATAGAAGTGCGTAGACATCAGTAATCCCCTTCATCAAGTCCCCGTAAGAGGCAAATATTAAGGAGATGCACAACTCCCAACATCAGGATAAAGACAATAAAGACATACATATAATGATGTATAACATAATAATCTCTATTTCATCTCAATCATATACTAGGGTTTCTCCATCTCCCCAAGAACTAATGATCTACTCAGACATGGAGGCAAACAACATCATAGTAATGGAAAGAATTATAGATGAATAGTTCTTGTATAAATCCACAACTAGTGCAAGCATTACAACAAGATCGAGATGGGATGGATGGAGATGATGATGATGACGATGATGCAGCGGTTGATGAAGATGGAGATCGATGCCTTGGCCTCCCAGATATTCTTAGGGAGAAGATGGATCCCTAGGGCAAGTTCCCCCTCCATATCCCTTCCAGAGATGAGGTTTTCGGCGATTTCTAGGTGTTCTGTATGTCGTCTCCCCGATCCAGTTGCACGGGGTGAAACTATTTGAGGAGGCGGTGGCGGCGCCAACTATACGGCGGGAACTATACGACCAGAATATTTCTTCCCGCCATATAGTTGGTCATTAAACCTTCTATGTACTCCAATTGCGTCGGGTTTTATTCTGTTGTTATTAATATTTCCCAAATAAGCAATTTACGTTGTTTATGGCTCCTTTTCACTCCAATATAATGTAGGGGTTCGTGCATAGAAAACAAAAAAATTCTACCGCAGGAACACACAAGCCAAGATCTATCTACTAGATTGTAGCAACGAGTCGATAGAGTACTCACCCTTGAAGATTCCAAAGCGGTTAACGAGAGCAGATTCTCATGGGTGATGTAGTCGTTCACTTGCCGATCTCAAGGTCGCGTAGACGATCCTTCCGGCAACGCTCCAACAATGGATCACACGTTCAGAACTCGATGAAGAACTTCCTCTACCTTGTTACAGCAGGCAACAGAGGTTGTAGATCTCTCCTCGCAGTTCCGGCAGCACAACGGCGTGGTGTCAGGGTTTAGAGGGGAAATCCCACAAGGCTTCGCCTAAGCCGGAGCGGGTATGGTGGAGTAGAAGAGAGGCCTTGGTGATCTAAGGTTTAGAGGGCCAAGGGGGATGGTGTGGCCGACGGATAGGGGCTAGGGTTTTCCCTAGTCGGTGACTTGGGAGGAGCTTCCTAGGTGGCGGCGGCTAGAGAGGGAGGCGGACAAGCTTGGGTTTTGGGGTGAGGGGTAGGGGGTGCCCTACCCCTCCTTATATAGGTGGGGGAGGCGGTTTGGAGGGAGGGGAGTCCTCCCCAAACTCCTATACTAGGCCGACAACAAGGGAGAGTGAGGAATCCTCCCTTAGGTAGGATTCCTTCCCTCCACTTGGATACCAATGTTGGCGTTTGACTTTTTCAAACTGCCTTTTTGACTTTCAGACTAGAGTTTGATTTCTCTCTTCTAATTGCCCAACCAAGTGATAAAGGACATGATGCAACCATTGCACTTTGTCATGACACATCCATGTACCCTCCTCACTCCGGATCGGTGGAACTTCTAGACCCTTCTAGAACATTCCGGTGAAAACACCGAAACCATTCCCGAATTCCAGAATTGGACTTTCCTTACATGAATCTTATTCTCCGGACCATTCCGGATCTCCTCGTGATATCCCGGATCCCATACGAGACTCCTAATAACATCCGGTCTCTTTACTCACTTTCCATATCTACTAAACAACATCGAATCCTTAAGTGTGTCTCCCTACGGTTCGAGAATTATGTAGACATGATTGAGACTCTTCTCCGATCAATAACCAATAGAGGAATCTAGAAATTCATATGGCTCCCACATATTTCTATGATTACTTCGTGATCGAATGGACCATTTACATACGATACCAATTTCCCTTTGTCTCGTTATACTTTACTTATCCGAGGTCTGATTGTTGGTATCTCTGCATACCTAGTTCAACATTGTTACCGATAAGTACTCTTTACTCGTTCCTATGATATGTGATCCCTTGTGAGCCAGTCACATGCTTGCAAGCTAATTGGATGACATTCCACCAAGAGGGCCCAGAGTATGTCTATCCGTCATATGGATGGACAAATCCAACTCTTGATCCATGTGCCTCAACACATACATCCCGAACACTCAATGCCACCTTTATAACCACCTAGCTACGAAGTGGTGTTTGATGTCATCAAAGCATCCATCCGGTGATTGTGATTAACATGATCTCATGGTTGAAGGATTTAGGTTACTATGTATCTGAAAGCTTATAGCAAACAAACTATTGAAATGACTTGATCTTTATGCTACGCTTAACTATAGGAGTATGTCCATCACACCATTCTCCTAATGATATGATCTTGTTGTTAATTACATCTCAATGTTCATGATCAGGAAACCATGATCATCTATTAACCAACAAGCTAGTATTACAAAGAGGTTTTACTAGGGACTCTAACAAGTTTACAAATCACACAAGTATTAATGTTTCTGGTTAATACAATTATGGCATGAATGTAAACATCTATCATAAACACAAATATATAATAATAACTACTTTTATTATTGTCTCCTGGGCATATCTCTAACATATAACTGGTCCAAGAATTGTGTCCACCGTATTCATCATCTGATCTGATCCTGGTGAAAATAAACATAAAAAGTGCGTATGAACGCCGTAACATACCAAGATCCTAACACTATAATGCAAAATAATAATATAAAACATGATGCAATTATGCACTCATCAACTTCCCCAAGCTTAGACTCGTGCTCGTCCCGGGCAAGTTTAGCTTAATGGATGTGATCCTCAAATTCATGAAGCCGAGTCAATAAAATAAATGAGGCAGTCGCAGCATGTGTTTATCATAAAGGATACATATACATAAGTTCATGAATAGTACCTTACTCGAACCATCCGAATAATAATAGCAGGCTTCCACACCTTAGTAATTAATAGTTCTTAAAATATTATTCTCAACATGATGTTGATACGTCCAAAACGCATCTACTTTCTCGAACACTTTGCTATTGTTTCTTCTCTAAACTTGTGTGATTTGGATACAACTAACACGGACTGATGCTGTTTTTAGAAGAATTGCCTTGGTGTCTTGTTTTTGTGCAGAAAATGAACTATCAGGAAAAATCCCGGAAAATATGCCAAAAATTATATTTCACCAGAAGATC
Organism: Avena sativa; assembly: GCA_916181665.1. Classification (NCBI taxonomy): domain Eukaryota; kingdom Viridiplantae; phylum Streptophyta; class Magnoliopsida; order Poales; family Poaceae; genus Avena; species Avena sativa. The sequence continues at coordinate 430,617,405 of OV702293.1, forward strand.
CACGGAGCTAGAAGAAGAGACGGAGAGGAGTCCTGGGGGACCCACACCCACCCTAGGCGCGGGCCCACCACTGGCCGCGCCTGGAGGGGGTGTAGCCACCCCAGGCACCCCCTCGGCCTCCCTATGCGCCTATAAGTTGCCTTTCGACCTAAAAACCGAGGGGGGTTTGATAGTTTTCCAGAAAGAGTTCTGCTCCGCCGCTGCCACCAGAAACCAAGATTCGGATCCAGAAACTCCGTTCTGGCACCCTGCCGGGACGGGGAATTGGGAGAGGATCATCGCCATCGTCATCACCAACGCATCTCCATCAACCATCGATGTTTCCCTCATCCATGATTGAGTAAGCCCCCGCTGTAGGCTTGTGGATGGTAGGGATTGGTTGAGTTCTATCATGCAATCGAATAAGATCTGTTAGGGCATAGTGCCTAGTATCTCTATTAGTGCTATTTGACTTTGTTGCAACTTGTTGTGCTTAATGCTTGTCACTAGGGCCCGAGTGCCATGATCTCAGATCTGAACTTATTATTGAATCATTATGATAATATTGTTTGTGATATTATCTGCAAGTTGTGTACACATATCATTGTCCGGATCCAAAGGCCCCAAAGTGACAATAATTGGGACAACCGGAGGGGATTGATATGGTGTGAGGATCACATGTGTTCACGAAGTGTTAATGCTTTGCTCCGGTGCTCTATTAAAAGGAGCACCTTAATTGCAGTAGTTCCCTAGAGGCCCCGATGCCACGGTTTAGCTGGACAGAAGATGTTGTGCAAGTTCTCATTGCGAGCACGCATGACTATATTTGGAGCACATGCCTAGGATTGTTTAGTACTTGGATGCTTGTTATTATTTATCTACAATGCCCTAGGTATTGAAGTTACATGTTTAGACTCGTCCATGCAACGCTCGTCCATCCATCCCTATGCCTACCGCACTCGAATCCTACTGTTACCGTTACTGTTACTATTGCTCATGTTTCACTATTGCTGTTGCTGTTGCTTTGCTGTTGCTACTACCAAAACTGTTGCTACTGATAAACTTTTGTGAGTAAGAACTATTTTCAGGTGCAGCTGAACTGACAACTCAGTTGTTAAGGCTTGCAAGTATTCTTTGGCTCCCCTTGTGTTGAATCAATAAATTGGGTAATACTACCCGCGAAGATTGTTGCGATCCCCTATACTTGTGGGTCATCAAGACTATTTTCTGGCGCCGTTGCCGGGGAGCATAGCTTTATTTGTGAGTTCACTGCTACTCCCTTCATCATGGGGAAGTCTCATGATGGAAATTTCCCTATTTTACCATCCACTACAAGAAGAGGTACAGTCCTAAACACCTCTGCTGCTCTTGATTCATCGTCTGTTATAAGTAAGCTTGTCACATCACCGCCACATACTCGTGCTACACACACTGCTACTACTGCTGAGTCTGAAACTGCTTTTGATGCTCATGATGTTACTTCTACTGTGCTTGATGCGAGTGGTTCATTAGGTCCTTTTCTAGATGCTATTATGGCTAGTCTAGGAAATACCAAAACTCCTAGTGAAGACACTGTTACACCTGTTAGCTCACCTGAGGCTAGTGAGAGTTATGATATTAATGATGGTTACATTGAGTTCACTGATGATTTTGTTGAAGAGTGCCAAAACACACATGGTACTAGTGCTATTAAGAGTCTCCTTGCTAGACGTACTATTATGCCTAAGTTGTCCTCTGATCCTAAGTTTGCCACTTCTCCCATAGATATTAAAGATGAAGATTATGATTTCTCTCTTGATTTATCTTATTTAGATATTGTTGAGAAAGAACATTTTTGTGGGACTGAAAATGAGAGTGATGTGGCTCATATGAATGAGCTTTCTACTATGAGTGCTTTGTTCTCTGATGATTTTAAGATACACAAATACTTTGTTGATAAGATCTTCCCTTTTTCACTAAAAGGAGAAGCTAGGGCTTGGTTTAATAGATTACCTCATGGTTCCATTGATAGCCCTGATTGCTTCTTTCTTCCAGAAATATTTTCCTCCCAGTGCTACACATGCTGCTTTGCAGAGACTTTTTGATTTTAAACAGGGAGAAGAAGAGAAATTGCCTGAGTCATGGACAAGGTTCTGTGCCTTGATTCATGCACATCCTGGTTGTCCATTACCTAAGAATGAGCTTCTTGATATTTATTATAATCGACTAACTGATGACTTTAGGACCTACCTAGATAGCTTTGATGATTGTGTTTTCGGGAAAAGGACTCCTACAGATGCTGAAGAATTAATGACTAAGATAAGCAAGAATAAAATAATTGGACTTCAACTAAGCTGAATGCACCTGGGCCTATTACTCCTGAACCAGTTGTCCCTGAACCAGTTCCAACACCAACAACAAAGAAGAGGGTAGTTATTGCATTAAATGATGAAGTGATGAAGGAAGCTAAGAAGTGTCTAAAGGAGAAAGGTATTAGAGCTGAAGATGTGAAGAATCTACCTCCTATAGAAGAATTAAGCCAATTCCCCACTCATCTACTATTGATGTACACTCTCTCCAACACTTTAATGAAGGTGATATTCCTTATGGTAAGCCTCCTGATCAATGTTTAGAGGAACTTGACACTTTTATTGTTAAACAAGGTTATTTTAATAAACAAGTTCAGAATCATTTATTGGAAAACTCTAGAGCCATCCATGAGTTGAAAGATATTTTGGAAAGAACTTCTAATGATATTAAAATGCTTTGTAAACACTTTCAAATGGTTCAAACTCAACTTGATCAACTTTCTAAGGTACAAAAGGATATGCTAGTTAATGCTTCAGGAGATAAACATGCTTATGGAATTAGAATTAGGTTGGTATAGCTACTCAAGATCCTTTATATCCTGAAGGACACCCTAAAAGAATTGAGCAGGATTCTCAACAAGGTGAAGATAGTGTTAGTCCTTGTAAGAGAAAGAAAAAGAAACATAAGATAGTTGAGGAACCACTTGAACCTGCTGTAGATCCTAATAGTATATCTATCTCTGATGCTGAAACTGTGAGTGGTAATGATAAAAATGAGTCTCCTGATAAGGAGGAAGGTGAGGAAGAACCTGAGAAGCACACTAAGAACACTAGGTACACAAAGGAAGATTTTGTTGCTAATAAACATGGTAAAGAGAGAGAACCTTGGGTGCAGAAACCTATGCCTTTTCCAGGTAAGAAACACAAGTCAAAGGAGGAGGAACACTACAACAAGTTTTGTGAGTGGATGAAACCTTTATTCTTGCAAATTCCTTTGACTGATGCTATTAAGTTGCCTCCTTATTCAAAGTATATGAAGGATATTGTCCCTAATAAAAGGAAGATTCCTAATGAGGAGATTTCTACTCTACTTGCTAATTATTGCTTCAATGGTAAGGTTCCAAAGAAACTTGGTGATCCAGGTATACCAACTATTCCTTGCTCTATTAAGAATAATTATGTTAGAACTGCTTTATGTGATTTGGGAGCTGGAGTTAGTGTTATGCCTTTTTCTCTCTATAAGAGACTCCAGCTAGAAAAGTTGATACCAACTGATATTTCTTTGCAAATGTCTGATAAGTCAACTACTATTCCTGTTGGTATATGTGAGGATGTTCTTGTTCGAGTTGCTCATAATTGCATGGTTTTAACTGATTTGGTTGTGCTTGAAATGCCTGAAGATGATAATATGTCTATTATTCTTGGGAGACCTTTTCTTAATACTGCAGGTGTTATCATCAATTGCAATCAAGGAAAAGTAACATTCAATATTAATGACAAAGAGCACACTATTTATTTCCCCAAGAAGGTTGTTAAGAGCTATTGCCTGAATTCCACTGAAAATATTGAGAGCATCAAGGTTGGAGAAATATATTGTCCCATTCCAGTAGAAAATTTTGAAACTATTATGATTGGGACCATTGCTATCAAGTATGAGGTATATAATCACCTTGTGGAATGCAAAGTTTTGTTTCATATAAGATTGTTTTGGTAACAATACTTGATCAACCTTGTAAACAAAAGGATTTTAATGAGCAAAATAATGTTTCCACTGTGGTTTTACTTGCTTTCCTTTTCCTTTCTCCTTCCTAATCTTGGCTTTAGTTTTAGTTTTAGTTTTGCTAGTTGTTTTCTTGTTTGAGTTTCTTAGAGCTCCTGTAGTTTGGCTTTTGGTTTGCTTTTGCTTCTTCTGAAAAAAAGTTTCTGCGAGAAAATCAATTTTCATACCCTGAAAATTGGCCAAAAATAAAGTTACCCAAAAAATCCCAGAAAATTCAAAATATTTTTTTCCTTGAAAAAAGGGGTAGAGAGGCACCTGAAGTGACCCAGGGGTCCACCCCAGGCCACCACACATGTGGTAGGAGCGGCCTACCAGGTGGCGGCGCCTGGGGTCCAGGCCCACCTGGCCCCCTCCAGGCTGCCTCCTCAAAGCCATCTTCTTTCTCTCTCCCGAAAAACACCAGAAAACTTGCTCAAGCTCGAGTTCTTGCTATTCTTGATCGCGATTTTTGATCTCCTTGTTCAGCCCATCTCAAGTGCTGATTTTTGGAGGGATTGCTCCTTCGTATGTGCCTCCTCCACTTGTCCAATTAGATTTGTGATTGGTAGATTGTATCTTGAGTATTTTGCTGCTATAGGTGATAGGTTTTTTGAGATTGCATGCTTTTTATTTGCTTAGAAACTTAGTTTTGATGCATGTGTAGTCCTCTAGCAAGTTCCTATAGTAGTTGCTCATCATTTATCAACTTAGAAATTACTTGGTTTGATGGTTGTCTAAAAATTTCAGCAAGGAAGATGAGTGCTTATCCACTGAATCAATATGACTTGATGGTGCATGAGCCAATGAAGGTTCATTGTGAGGAGGCAATTTTTCCTTCCATATATCCATGCCATAAATTTATGAGAGCTGCGGGGATCCTCCAAGATTTCCAAACTATGGTTACAAATGCAGGGTTGGAACACTTTGTTGAAGGTGAACCATTCCAATATGTTAAGCTAACCATGGCTTTTGTGCAGGATTTCCGGTTCACTTGGTCTACTTCTAATCCCATGGTCCATACAAAATATATAATATACCTGTCGACCTGCCTTTTGCTGATTTCTGTGCAGCAATTAGAGTACCTCAGTGGGGATCTTGTGAGAAGATCAAGGAGAGGCCCAAGTCACTTATGGATTTATATGCTGAGATTTGCCAAGGTTTCGACTTCTCAAAGGAAAGTGGTAAAATTCGGAACATTCAGCTCTCAACTATTAGATACTTTGCCTATTTCATTACCAAGTGTGTTCTTGCTAGAAAGATTGCTAGAAAGTTGTCTTCTTTTGATCTAGCTTTTATTGCAGCTGCTCTGAATAGGAATAGATCTTATAGTTTGGGTGCTCTGATAGCTCACCGTCTCACCACCAACCATGAGAAGGGTGGAATCTGTGGAGGTCTCATTGGTTCTAGGTTTCTAGCTTTCCATGGTTTAGAGCCTCATTTTTTAGATTTTTAGTTCCCATAGAGAGGCTTGATATTGAATCCATGATTCAGCATGGTTTTGTTTCCTTGGGGGCTAATGTGAGAAGTTTACCATATGAATTATCTTTTTCCCAGTAAGGTCGGAGAAAGGGTAGGACTGAGAAAATAGTTTATTTGCCTGCACCTGCTTTGTTTAACTTTGATAACAGGCAAGGATGGTCGCTTACGGAGGAGGAGGTTGACACTTATGTGGGGGAACTCTCCCAGCAAGAGGAGAATGTTGAAGAGGATGCCGAAGACAATTCGGTTCATCCCTCCAACTTGGGAGAGTCTTCATACCAGCAGCCCTCATTTGATTGGGGCGCCTCTTATTCTTCATCGCAGGTGCCTGACTATGATCATTCCTATGATGACCCACCAGCATGGGGGTATTATCCGCCTTATTGAGCCCCACTTAGGCCAAAAGCCTAAGCTTGGGGGGGGTATATACCGATTTCACGCTCATCTATATATCATGTTCGGTCGGTTCTTTGTATATCCATTGTTTTCGCATTCTTTTTGGTTTTTGTTGCTTCTTTCTAAAAACCCAAAAATACCAAAAATATTTTCGTTGTTTCTCTTGGTTTGTTTCTTTGCTTTGGTTTGCCTTAGAAGAAAAATCCAAAAAGATTTTACTTTGTTTGGTTTGCTTTGTTTTTGTTTGGTTTTTCTGTGTTTGCTTGTTTCTAAAATATCGAAAACACCAAAAATATTTGTTGTTCTTCTTTGGTTTTGTGAGTTCTTTGCAGGGTTCAGCCATCCTCGGTAGATTTTGGTTTCACGTTAATTATTCAAGTCACACAAGTGAAGGGCAATAATGAAGATTAAGACAACTCGAGGTGTGGTAAGAGGCTGGTAACGAACTCTATTTGTTTCATTTTTGTACATATACTCATCATTGTGAGAATGCTTAGCCTGTTTGTGTAAGGTGTATGTCATTATGGATGCTTAGTAGTTCTTGCTTGTCTATGATTAGCTCCAGCTTGCTAATAGTTTGTAGCATGTCATATGAATGTTTGCTTGCATTGTTTTATTCATACTTTGGTATGACATTGTGGTATCCTCCTCTGACTGTTCATGTGAATTGACTTGGCACATGCTCACGCATGCATATGACTAATCAATAGTCAGTAAGCCTCGATGATTTATTTTGCCTCAGAGTTCTTGTATCACTTTCATGCCATAATTAGTCCTGTTTTGTTGCAAGCATGATTATGACAGCTATTGCTCTCTCGTTTGTCGCTCCCTCTCTATTGCTAGCCTTCACTTGCACTAAGTATGTGCTCTATCTGTGCTTCCAATTCCCCAAAACCAATATTGCCAGCTGTCTCCACCATACCTACCTATTAGCATCATTTGCTATTTCAGTGCATATCCCATATGCCGTGTTTTCTTCCAAAATAAAATGTTTGTCTGTTTTGAGAAAGTTAGTTAGTAAAGCTCTCATGAACTTGATGGCACACTTTATTCCTTGCGCTTAATAATTCTGAACCATTGTGACTAGTCCATGAAAGTTATATGCTTGCTAATTATATGCTGGGAGTCAGCAGAACCGTGTTGTCATGGGGAATGCTTTCAACACTTTTTGGATATCTCATCCAGTTGATTCCTTGCTCTTTTGTTTACGTATGTCGACAATGTGAAATAAAAGGGGAGGTTGTGAGTTCTGGAGCTTATACATTGTGTTAGAGAAACGCCTGGGCCGCTAGCCTAAGCCATGCTTAATCATGGTGGAAACTTGCAGCATCACCATAATGAGCATCTATGAAGCATCCTCAATAAAAAACTATGCATATGGTAAATAAAAAGATTGCTGAGATGCTCATTGTCGTCTTGCCTTGTCATTTTGGTTATGGGAAAGCTCTTGTACCATGTGCAAGGGGTACCCTATTGGCGGTTCTCGATGATATGCATGTATATATAATGACAAGAACTTTCAGGTGACCAAAGTTGAGTAGCATGCGGAGCGACCCTCGTACTCAAGGGACTTGGGATTTCCAGTCTATGGTCTGTCAAGCATATGATTCAGAGTGGACCTCACTTTCACCTTAACCACGTGAAGATGCTTATGATAGGGGCAATGAGAGCTCAAAGCTAATGAGTACCTTCCTTTAAGCATTTGGAAGCCTTTCAAACCTTCACAAAACCATTTTCACAACCTTGTGGAGTCACCACTTATTCTATGAGCACCATCTTGAGAGCATAGTTGTCATTCTTGTGTTTGTTCCAAAACTTGGTTAATTATGTCATGACTTTGATGCTTGTATCTCTGGTATCTTTATCTCTAGTCTTCATGTGAACTTCAGAGGTGCCTTGGCATTTATATTGTGCTCTTCAAACAAAGGCAAGCGAGATACCACTCTATCATACCTTATTATGAGCATTGCAATGTTGCTTATGTTTATGTTTCATGCTACTTATTATTGAGTTGGTTTTCTCCTCATAGATTGCAATGACTATTGAGTAGACTTAGTTGCATACTTCTTATTATGAATTGTCTAAGAATCTACTCTTGTGCTGAGAATATATACATCATATGAAGCAAAATGTTCGTGAAAGTTCTTTTATCACACTCAATTTTCAACTAAATTGCTTGAGGACAAGCAATAAGCTAAGCTTGGGGGGAGTTGATACGTCCAAAACGTATCTACTTTCTCGAACACTTTGCTATTGTTTCTTCTCTAAACTTGTGTGATTTGGATACAACTAACACGGACTGACGCTATTTTCAGCAGAATTACCTTGATGTCTTTTTTTGTGTAGAAAATGAACTATCAGAAAAAATCCCGGAAAATATGCCAAAAATTATATTTCACCAGAAGAACATACGGAGAGGAGGCATGGGGGGCCCACACCCACCCCAGGCACAGGCCCACCACTGGCCGCACCTGGAGAGGGTGCAGCCACCCCAGGCACCCCCTCGACCTCCCTCTACGCCTATAAGTTGCCTTTTGACCTAAAAACGAGGGGGTCGATAGTTTTCCAGAAAGAGTTCCGCTCCGGCGCCGCCACCAGAAACCAAGATTCGGATCCAGAAACTCCGTTCTGGCACCCTGCCGGGACGGGGAATTCGGAGAGGATCATCACCATCGTTATCACCAACGCATCTCCATGAACCACCGATTTCCCTCATCCATGAGTGAGTAATCCCCCGCTGTAGGCTTGGGGATGGTAGGGATTGGATGAGTTCTATCATGTAATCGAATAAGATCTGTTAGGGCAAAGTGCCTAGTATCTCTATTAGTGCTATTTGACTTTGTTGCAACTTGTTGTGCTTAATGCTTGTCACTAGGGCCCGAGTGCCATGATCTCAGATCTGAACTTATTATTGAATCATTATGATAGTATTGTTTGTGATCTTATCTGCAAGTTGTGTACACATATCATTGTCCGGATCCAAAGGCCCCAAAGTGACAATAATTGGGACAACCGGAGGGGATGGCTATGGTGTGAGGATCACATGTGTTCATGGAGTGTTAATGCTTTGCTCCGGTGCTCTATTAAAAGGAGCACCTTAATTGCCAGTAGTTCCCTAGAGGCTCCGCTTCCACGGGCTGGCTGGACAGAAGATGTTGTGCAAGTTCACATTGCGAGCACACATGACTATATTTGGAGCACATGCCTAGGATTGTTTATTACTTGTATGCTTGTTATTATTTATCTGTAATGCCCTAGGTCTTGAAGTTACATGTTTAGACTCGTCCATGCAACGCGCGTCCATCCATCCCTATGCCTACCGCACTCGAATCCTACTGTTACCGTTACTATTACTATTGCTCCTATTTCACTGTTGCTGCTGCTGTTGATTTGCTGTTGCTACTACCAAAACTGTTGCTATTGATAAACTTCTATGAGCAAGAACTATTTCCAGGTGCAGCTGAACTGACAACTCAGGTCTTAAGGCTTGCAAGTATTCTTTGGCTCCCCTTGTGTCGAATCAATAAATTGGGTAATACTACCCATGAAGACTGTTGCGATCCCCTATACTTGTGGGTCATCAGATGTAAAAGTATTCAGTTCGACCGAATGAGTTAGCGAGGTAGTCCCAAGTGTTTTAGGATTAACATATTCACTCGGGATTCAAAATCTCAAACGTTTCTTTGTCTTACCACAAGACAATGGTGTATGCCTACTTGCTCTTTGCACATTTGCTCTTCTTCTTCTTTCTCTTCTTCTCTTTTTCTCATATATATATATATGCTCACACTTTTGTTTAAGTGTTGTGCAAAGGTGCTAGCCATACAATCCACTTCCATGTGGGGGTGCAAAGTTTAACGATCTCAATTACCAAATTCCTATTGTATATGAAGCATCTTTGGGGCTTGAAGACTTTACCTCAACTTGTTCTCACCCTATGAAGCATCTTTTAATTTCCTTTGTTCAAGGTCTTTCTTTTTCAACTGGACTAATTAGATAATTTCTCCTCTTGTAAATCAAACCATTGACCTACAAAATATTAATAAAATTATATTTATATGTTCCGTTAATACCAATGGTGTGGAAGACTCCTATTGCTATCATCAAGTGCAAGTAAAATCATACTCAAGCCATACATATATCCAATAAGACAAACTTAAACTCAATAATGCTCCATATATTATAATAGACTCAGAATTTCATAAATGGGATCGACTATTCCTGATAGGGATTCTAATGATGCAATCTTTATTTCTAAACTCGAAATAATGCAAGAATAAAAATAGTAAACTTATCAGATTGATTACAAGGTTTCAAAGATATCACCAAGCTTGCAATCAAGCTAGGCGGGATCAAATAACTTTTTGCCGGTACCTATTCCTCCTCCTGGGTAGGAAGAGTATTGCCTTCTTCTCCTGTGTTGCTAACTTTATCTATGCTTGCAAGGCGGATGCTGCGCTTGGCCATGTCATACTAGAGCTTCAAAATTTTCCTCTGGAGGAATTTCTTCTCATCTGTCAACTCAAAAACAGTTTAAATTAAGAAACCAACTCTACCATCAATGTCATTGACATTTTTCTCAAGGTCTTTGCTCATTATCCAGTAGGAGTCAATCCCTTCTCCAATAGTTTCAACACATGCCTTTGAAGTTTTTTCCAATTGATAGATCTTATCATGAATCTCATCTTGCCGCACCTTCTTGGGTTTAAGAGGTGGCGGACTAAGAGGAGGTTTATAATAAGATCCTATGTTGTGACGGTAAGGATTAGGGAGATACTCATCCTTGCTCCTTCTCTGATCCGCTTGCCTCATCAGCTACATCCTTGATCCTCCCAATTAGGGAGAGGCTTGATCTCCAAGCTGGATGACGGTGATGCTTCTTTTGGTTCTACCCCCTTGATCCTCTTCACGGGCTTCTCTTCCTTCTTCCTCCAAATCTTGTTGACATGGAAAGGCTGCATGGCTTCACTGCACGGATGTTGTTAGAAGGGGCTTGTATGGAGATGGCGATGTTTTTTTAGGCTGGAGGTTGTAGCTCTGTGAAAACTTAATGAAAAAGGTTAGATGCGATCAACTTTAAAAGGAGAGGTCAAAAACCCTAGCCGTCTTTCGTAACGAGCAACTATACGGGCGTGTGCCATGTAGATCCTGCCATATATTTATGAACCGACTATAGATTTTTTATCTACGACGGTACCAACTATACGGCCGCAACTATACGGCCGGGAAATTTCTTCCTGCCGTATAGTTGGTCGTTAAACCTTCTGTACCTTGGCATACAAATTTGGAGATGCGATGAATAACTATACGGCTGAAATTTTTATTCCCGCTGTATAGTTGGTCGTTAAGTCTACTGTATTCATCAAAATTTATCTGTTTCTTTGGGAATTCTTTATTAATCTAGATCTTAATGAAATACCAAGTTTTAACAGAAAAAATGACAGCTTAAATTTTCGAACAACATTAATATTTAGTGAACAAGATTTTTATCATAACCAGATTTCTTCTATTTCACTAGAGCTTCAAGTGTTCCTTCATTCAATCTCAAACTTAACTAAAACTTACTTAAAAATTTAAAACTTACTCGTCCCTTTATTTCACATGGGTTACCTCCCATGAAGTGCTCTTTTATGGTCTATAGCTTGACCATAGTGTTGCTCACTTCGTCTCGATCTTGTCCTTCTTCCAGTTACCATTCCTTCCATACTTTTGCTCAATCAAGTCTTCTGGGTAATTACTCATAAGGTGATTGCACTTATATGTTCTTTTGCTCGATAATGCTTCAAGCGTAGTCCATTCACCACCCATGAAAGATAGGGTGTTTTCCCCTAGAGCTTCACTGCTCCCGATGCATGATGCGTGCACCTAGTGTTGATGTGGGACACTTTGTTGGAACCCCAAGAGCAAGGTGTGATGAGAACAATAGCAAGGTTTTCCTCAGTTAGAAACCGAGGTTATCGAACCAGTAGGAGGAAGGAAATGTCACACAGGTGTTGCAAGCAACGCGGAGACCTGCACAACACAAACTCAAGACTTTGCCCCAATGAATCAGTGAGGTTGTCAAGCTCACCGGTTTGCTGTATCAAAGGATTAACTGTATGGTGTGAAGGTAATGGTGGTTTGCAGCAAGTAAACAGTAACAATGGAAGATGTATCAATGGTAAAGATTGGACCGGAGTCCATAGTTCACTAGAGGTGCTCTCCTTAGATAAACAACATGGCATGAAGGGTAAACAAATTACAACAGGGCAATTGACAGGAACTGAGCAAGGCATAACAATGCAATACTAGTCAGAAAGATCCTATGAGATTCGATTGGGCAATACAACAAGATACATAGACCGCCATCCAATTACATCTATGACTAGAAGTCCACCTTCAGGTTATCACCTGAACCCCCTCCAGTATTAAGTTGCAAGCAACAGACAACTGCTTTAAGCAAAGTGTGTAAGGTAAACAATCCACTTGTTCCATGAACAAGAGACCGTTGTTTTCTCCCTAGTAGCAACAACACATCTACAACCGAAGAGATTTCTGTCACTTCCCTTGGAAACTAGAGGCATGAACCCACTATCGAGCATAAATACTTCCTCTTAGAGTCACTAGCAACTACTTGGACAAGATAGCTACTAACAACGGAGAACATGCAAGATCACAAACAACACACACATGATAGATCATAAAGACAAAACCATTAACCAAACTGACATAATAATCTCAATATCCATCGGATCCCCGCAAACACAACATGCATGATTACAAATAGATTAGATCTTGATCATGAACGGAGCTCACAAGATCTATACATGGAAGCACAAGGAGGAGATACAACCATCTACCTACTACATGAACCCATAGTCCAAGATGGAACTACTCATGAATCATACCGGAGAGAAGGCCTCCGGGATGATCTCCCCTGCGGCAGTGTGCCGGGAAGAACTTCAGACCCCCCAATCTAGGGACGACGGTGGCGACGGCTACAGAAGGTTTTGTGGAATATTGATCGGGTACTTAGGGTTTCTGTACCGGGGCTTCTTATAGGCAAAGAGGGAGGCCGAGGGGGTGCCCGAGGCGGTTGCACCCCCGCCCCCCAGGCGCGGGGTGGGACCATCCGCGCGTCCAGGGGGTGTGGCCCCCTCGAGGCCTCTGTCTCTCCTCTAGACTTCGTGTTCCCCACGAGAAGATATTGACTTTGGCTTTTGTCCCGTCCAATTTCGAGAATGTTGATTTTCCGCCTTTCTGGAACCAAAAACAGAAGAAAACAGGCAACTGGCACTATGGCAACTTGTTAATAGGTTAGTTCAAGAAAAGATATAAAAACACCTCAAAGTGTAGACAAAGCAAAGCAAAGTAGATACTAAACAAGCATGGAGCATCAAAAATTATAGATACGTTTCCGACGTATCAAGCATCCCCAAGCTTAACTCCTGCTCGTCCTCGAGTAGGTAAGTGATAAAAAAGAATAATTTTTGAGGTGACATGCACCATCAAAACCAAGATCAAACCATTTGCAAGCATTGAAAGCTGGGATCAAAGAACTCTAAACATGTGCATGAAAGATGGAGTTCTAACAATAGGACAAAGTAACTATGCATGCAACATAAAAGGATATAAACAAAGACCATGAATAATATGCATTGAAAAAGTTTGTTTGTTTCACATACAGAAAACATGGCATAGTGGCAATCATCTTGTCCCTCATAGAGTAGCAAATAGATGCATAGGACACCTTCAAAGTTCACAAGGGTGACTAGAAACAAATAGCGCAAGAACAAGTAATATCACAATATGCATCAATCAATAAGCTTTCGGACACTGCACACATAATGAAAACTATGCTCTCTTAATGGTGCCTAAAGATAGAGGTGGAGACTCAATAATAGTGGAAGAAAGGCCCTTCATAAGGGAAGTAGGGATTTAAAGTTTCAAAAAGAGCTTTCAAAAATTATGGTACTTGTTAGCTTTGAGCCCTCATTGTCCCTATGATAAGCATCTTAAAGTGATTAAGGTTAAAGTGAACAAACTATAGAGTATATGCTTGACAAAGTATAAGTTGGCAATCTCAAGTCCCCTGAATACGAGGGCCACACCTCATGCTACTCAACTTCAGTCACATGTAAGTTCTTGTCATTCTAAGTATTTGAATATCATAGAGAACCGCCAATGGGGTACCCCTTGCACATGGTACAGGAGCTATCCCATAACCAAAATGACAAGGCAAGCAGACAATGAGCATCTCGGCGATCTTTTTATTTACTATATGCATAGCTTTTTTATTGAGGATGGTTTATAGATAGCTCACTATGGTGATGCTGCAAGTTTCCACCATGATTAGGCATGGCTTAGGCTAGCGGCCCAGGCATTTCTCTAACACAAAATACATACTCCATGGACTTACAAGTTCCCTCTTTATTTCACACCGGTGACATCCATAGACAAAAGAGCATGATATCAACTGAGTACAAAGTACAAGTGCAATGTTGAAAACGTTCCCCATGACAGCATGGTTCTGCTAATTCCAACGTATAAGTGCAAGCATATACAACATAGACGACACAATGGTTCAAGTTTAATTAGGGGCAAAGAATATAAAGTGTGCCATAAAGTTTGTGAGGGCTTTAATCATTAAGTTTTCACATAACAAAATAGTTTTAATTGGAAGATAGCTGAAAGCAATAATATACTTGGAATGGCGTAACACACCATGCATAGGATTTTATAGTGGACACTTTGGAATAACTTGGTTTCTTGGGAGTTGGAAGCATGAGTAGAGCTTACTCATACAAGTGGAGGCTAGCAAAAGACTGGGAGCAACCAACTAAGAGAGCATAATGGCCATAATCATGCAAAGCAACAAAGCATTACTAATCAAAGCATAGAGTGGTACTACAAGTTACGGACTAAATGATCATAGAGGCTATGGTGACTTGTCATTGTCATAACATGGTGTGAGCATGTGTCAAGTCAACCCAAACAAAGCATCAAAGGAGAATACCACAATACTATGCTTTTGCATGCTAAAACAACGCATAATTTCTTCAAGGCACACTAAGCAATCCCAATTGTTTAGAACAAGACATGCTACAACAATAATCACTAAGCATAAAGTCAAAACAACACCTTGCATGTCATGCTAAAGTCTAAGTCACAATCAATGCAAGCTCCTCTTGCACTTTTAAGAAGGAACTTCCTGCTCTTTTCCAACACCAAGCAACTTATTTGCAAAACAACACAGCAAGAACGGGGGTCCAAACTACTTTATTCAAGAAAACTAAACAACCTAATCAAAATAAACGAAAACTAAGACGCTCCAAGAACAACACAACTGTGCATAAAACAATAAAAACGAAGTGTCTAGACAGACCTGAGCTTTTATTGATGAAGAAGGGGATGCCTTGGGCATCCCCAAGCTTTGACGCTTGTACCTCTTGGATATTTCTTGGGGTGACACCATGGTGGAATCCCCAAGCTTGAGCTTTTGTCTATTCTTCATCTCATTACAGCATTCTCTCTCTACACCTAAATTTTTTCCTTCATACAAAACTTCACACAATCTTCATTAGCAACATTAGTGTATTCAAAAGATATTAGACCTCTGACAAAGCTTTGGAACATCAAAACTTTTCACTAGAAACACAAGCTACTGTAGTAAATCCTTAAAAAAGCTCAATTCCCTAAAAAAGAACTAAAAAGGGAATCAATAAGAAGCAAATGCAAATAATGACAGAAATCTGTCAAAACAGACCAGCAGGTAGAATATGATTTTTTCGAAAATCTTCCGTTGCTCAAATAAAAAAGTGTTGAACTAACGAAAGTTAGCTAACATAATGGGGGATTTATTCATAAATTCTGAGATCAATCCGAGTTACAGAGACTCCTCACGAATTTTTATGGTGGAGGACATAAATCTGTTTCGGGACAGCAACTCTCCAAATCTTACTTCCCTCTCATTAGAGGTCATTCTTGGCAAAAAAAAAAGGATAAGCAGAGGTCATTACTGAAGTAATAACTTCCAAGACTCAAGAAAACTCTTGGGTTATCTCCCAAAAAGTATTTTTCTTTAACACCTTTAAGTTAGGCACAATAGTTTGAGAAGATGCTCACATAAGAAATATGAATCGAAGTAAAAGAAAGCATCAAGAAGCAAATTCAAAAACACATTTAAGTCTAACCCACTTCGTATGCATAGGAATATTGTAAGAGAATAAATCAAATAAGCACATAGTAACAAGAATGGGTAGATAAAACAAGAGCAACTTCAAAACTTTCAGCACATAGAGAGGTGTTTTAGTACCATGAAAACTTCTACAACCATACTTTCCTCTCTCATAATAATTTTCAGTAGCATCATGAATAAACTCAACAATATAGCTATCACATAAAGCATGCTTTTCATGATCTACAAACACATAATTTCTATCATGCAATCAACACGGAGACCTGCACAACACAAACTTAAGACTTTGCCCCAATGAATCAGTGAGGTTGTCAAGATCACCGGTTAGCTGTAACAAAGGATTAACTGTATGGTGTGGAAGGTAATGGTGGCTTGCAGCAAGTAAACAGTAACAGTGGAAGATGTATCAATGGTAAAGACTGGACCGGGTCCATAGTTCACTAGAGGTGCTCTCCTTAGATAAAAAACATGGCATGAAGGGAAAACAAATTACAACAGGGCAATTGACAGGAACTGAGCAAGGCATAACAATGCAATACTAGTCAGAAAGATCCTATGAGATTTGATTGGGCAATACAACAAGATACATAGACCGCCATCCAACTGCATCTATGACTAGAAGTCCACCTTCAGGTTATCATTCGAACCCCCTCCAGTATTAAGTTGCAAGCAACATACAACTACTTTAAGCAAAGTGTGTAAGGTAAACAATCCACTTGTTCCATGAACAAGAGACCGTTGTTTTCTCCCTAGTAGAAATAGCACATCTACAACCGAAGATATTTCTGTCACTTCCCTTGGAAACTAGAGGCATGAACCCACTATCAAGCATAAGTACTCCCTATTGAAGTCACTAGCAACTACTTGGCCAAGATAGCTACTAACAACGGAGAGCATGCAAGATCACAAACAACACAGACATGATAGAATCATAAAGACAGAACCATTAACCAAGCTGACATAATAATCTCAATATCCATCAGATCCCCGCAAACACAACATGCATGATTGCAAATAGATTAAATCTTGATCATGAAGGGAGCTCACAAGATCTATACATGAAAGCACAAGGAGGAGATACAACCATCTAGCTACTACATGGACCCATAGTCCAAGGTGGAACTACTCACGCATCATACCGGAGAGAAGGCCTCCGAGATGATCTCCCCTCCGATAGGGTGCTGGGAAGAACTTTAGATCCCCCTGATCTAGGGACGACGATGGCGGCGGCTACAGAAGGTTTCGTGGAATATTGATCGGGTACTTAGGGTTTCTGCATCGGGTGCTTCTTATAGGCAAAGAGGGAGGCCGAGGGGGTGCCCGAGGCGGCTACCCCCCACCCCCAAGCGCGAGGTGGGCCCACCCGTGTGGCCAGGGGGTGTGGCCCCCTCGATGCCCTCCTCCGCCTCTCCTCTAACTTCATGTTCCCCACGGAAAGATATTGACTTTGGCTTTTGACCCATCCAATTCCGAGAATATTGATTTTCTGCCTTTCTGGAACCAAAAACAGAAGAAAACAGGCAACTGGCACTGTGACAACTTGTTAATAGATTAGTTTCAGAAAAGATATAAAAACACCTCAAAGTGTAGACAAAGCAAAGCAAAGTAGATACTAAACACGCATGGAGCATAAAAAATTATAGATACGTTTTCGACGTATCAATGCATAAGTGAAAGGATACGGATGTCGCCTAGAGGGGGGGTGAATAGGCGATTAAAACTTTTCCTTGAGTGGCTCAACAAAAACGGAATAAAACTAGTGTTTACTTTGTAAAGCACAACCTAGAACAACTAAGGTTCACCTATGTGCACCAACAACTTATGCTAAGCAATACAAGCAACAAAGTGATAGCAAGATATATATTACTTCAAGCACGAAGGCTATCACAATGTAAAGTGCATAAGTAAAGAGCTCGGGTATAGAGATAACCGAGGCACGCAGGGACAACGATATTTTACCGAGTTCCTCCCAACATGGAGTACGTCTCGTTTGGAGAGGGGGTGGTATCAAACCACCAATGCCACAAAAGGTCTCCCTTATTCTCCGGTGAATCTCACCCCAATGGGATCGATCCACACTTCCATTATCGGTGCACTTGTCGGTGGCAAACCGGAACCTCTCACAAGGTTGGGGCACTTCTCCACAACTTAATTGGAGGCTCCCAACAAACGCCACCAAGTCCACAACCTGCAACACCAACAAACCGTCTAGGGTTCCAAGAACCCAAGAGTAAAAAGCTTCTCAACTTTCACTCACCAAATCCTCCGGGGAGAACTCAAACCGATGCACCAAATGCAATGGCAAGAACACAAGTAGTGCTCAAATCCTTGTCTCCCAAATTCCACCAAAGCTACAAAAGCTTGTGGGGGAATAAGATAGGAAGAACAAAGGAGGAAATCCACAAAGACTCCAAGATCAAGATCCCAAGATGTTCCCCTCACTTAGAGGAGAGATGGATTGGTAGGATTGTAGATCTAGATCTCCTCTTTCGAATCCCTAAAGTATATGCAAGAATCAAGGGAGGGATTTAAGGGGGGTTGCAAGCTTCAAAAGGTCCACAATGGTGGGGGAAAACTTGCAAGAGAGCTGGGGAACCACTGGAGAAGAAGGGCCCCTTAAATAGGTCCCTATAAATCCAACCGTTAGGCCCAGGAATCGCCCGGTCCGGAGTCTCCGGACTGGGACCGGAGTCTCCGGTGTACCCAGGCCAAACGGGGACAATCTGGAGGACGTACTGGACGCGGTCCGGAGATTAGACCGGAGATTAGTCCGGAGTTTCCGCTCTTACAAAAACTGGCAGAAAGACCAATACGAAAACATCCATAACTTTTGCATCCGGACTCCGATTTTGATGATCTTGGGCTCGTTTTAAAGAGGACAATAAGTTCTACAAGATCATACAGAAAAACATAATAGTCCATCAAGGGAGTATAGAACCAAATGAAGAAAGGTTTAACCTCTCTTAAAAATACGAACCAGTAAAACCTCCAACATCGAAAACGTAGTAGAGAATGCATATGGAATCCGTTTTCTATGAACTAGAGCTTGTCATGAAGATTAAAACAAGCTCTAAATACTCACATGAGTAAGAACCAAATAATGGAAGGTTTTACCTATCTCTAAAAGACAAACCGGTAAAACCTCCAAGATCAAAAACGCAATAAGATATAAAGGGTAAATCCGTTTATGATGAACTAGGGCTTGTTATGAATATTACCACAAGCTCTAGAACCTCACATGGATAAGATCCAAATAACAACCAAGAAAGGATGATGCTAAGTATGCAAAGGTTTGAGCTTCTCTGAACGATATGATCGAGTTACTCACTTGGGAGCCCCTCTTGATAGTACGGTTATCTATCCTATAAACCGGTCGCCCCAACTAACACCACGAGACCGGTAAGAAAGAAACCCTATCAAGATCATACCTTTGCCTTGCGCATATTCCACTTGATTATGATTTAGATGGTCTTGTCCGTCTCAAGATGGAACACCTTTCTTGATTTCTCTTGTACGCACTTGCTTGATGAAGACTTGTAAGTTACTCCCCCATACAACATGGGGAAACCTTTACTTTGACCTTGTCTTCATCGATCCATGATCACCGAGTATGGCAAGATTTAAGCATGAGATCTTCATAGGTTTAACTCTCACATGACCAATCTGTGGATCACTCTTTGAACACCTTGGTCACCACTTGATCCTCTTCACTTTCTTCTTCTCCAAACCTTGAAGCCAACATATGGTTCAAGCATTGCCTATGGACAATTCCTACAAGTACAACTTGATACAAGCATTAGTCCATAGATATTGTCATTAATTAGCAAAACCACACATGGGGGCCCACATGTTCGTTCAATCTCCCCCATTTTGGTAATTGATGACAATCCATTTGAGAGGGTTTATATAAGGAATTTAACACATAAAATGGTAGCACCAATATCAAATACTACATAAGTATGTGATATTGGTACCACCACCATATATAGAGCAAACTCCCCCACAATCTATGCATGTGTGATGAACTTGAATTTCATTGCATATATTGCCAATCATTATCATTGGTGGAGTTTCCTCTATATATACCACATGCTAAGCAACAACAAAGATGCAAGAGCATGAAAGGCAAATGCTTAGAAACAAACTCAAGGCATAAACCATTTCCCTAAAACCCTCTAAAACTTCTCCCCCATTGGCATCGATTGCCGAAATGGGTGACAAGTTCTAGAAGGCTAATATAGTGATAAATCCCCAAACGGTGTGCGTTCGCACATATCCAATGATGAATACTTGGGAGGAAGTAGAACTATATCGAGGACCCAAATATTGCCAAAATAAATAAAATAAAAGAAGAATCAACAAATGATGTAAGCAATCACAAGATCCGACAAACCAATTGAAAGCAACAAACAAGCAAAGGAATGTTTTTAAATAATAAATGGAGAAGCTCCCCAAGATTTGTGCACAATTTAAAAATAAATGCATTAGAATACATAATGCACAAATATGGAATACTTGCTCCCCCATAAACATTTAAGGCACAACGAATGAGAAAGAAGACAAATGAGCATTATTAAATAAATTAGATGAGCTCCCCAAAGATAATGCACCAATTATGATAATTGCATTTGGGAACAAAGTGCATAATCATGGAATCCTCACTCATCCAACTCCATTTTAACAATACAAGGCATGAGAGAACAAATATGATAAGCACAAAGTGATGCTATAAATAAAATTAGGAAGCTCTCCAAGGTATGTGCAACATTAGGTTTTTGTATGTGAATACAATGTGCACAACATGGAATCCTCACTTCCTCTATTTTACTTATAAAACAGCTTTGTGCAAATGAGCAAATACCAAGGCATAAAATTTGCAAGAAACAAATGGTTGAGCAATAATTAAGAGACAACATATTAGCAGGCTCAACCACAAGGATGTGTGAGATGCATGACAAAGCATATTATAAGACTAGTACAAGGATGATCATTGCGTATCCACATAGTCTTCAATGAATGATATTGCTTAGTATGACCATACAACACACACGAAACAAGGAAGATATCAAGAAAAAAATGAGTAACCTCTTTCATGTGTATAAGTTTCTAAGTAGACAATCTTGCAAAGATATTGATCCACAAAGAAACATGTACACACAAAGTAGATACTTAAAATCAATAGAGAAAGATATCCAAAATGAAGTCATGACAATACCAATAAGATTTTTCTTGAAAGCATGGACAAAAGGCTCAAATATCTTATTGTACATCGATGAGCTTCAACAACCAACACACCCCATACATTACAACTATCACCAAGGGAAAAGGAGAAAGTTGGAATATATGGAGAAAGGCAACAAGTATCACAAGGATAAATCAACTAGCAAAATTTCACTATTGCACATGAGAGAAGTTGAGGAAAATATAGGCAATAAAATTGCTAGATTGACATATTTGGGATTGGTGGATCATATGCATGATTTTGTATAGTCCCAATTAAATGCACTCATCTCAACTTATGCACATTTACAATAGAGAGTTCTTTTAATACCATGGTTAGAAATACAACAATAAATACAATAACAAGAATTCATGCCAAGATGCAACCTACAAAAGGTTGGAAGTAAGATAAATATGCATGAGCAAGAGATACTTGTTACCGAGATATAATTGGTAGGATGTAGAGGATAGGAATTCGTATCCTACAGCTTGCCTCAAATTTTCTTGTAAGCACTACTTCTTCAAAATCGAGAGACAAGCATCCAATATATCTCCAATGTACCTAAAACACAATTAAGTACAAAATGGTCCCAAAACTTATTGGGTCCAATGTAGTTAGTGCAACTACAATACATAGGAGAGACTCCACATAAATATGTGCATATTGATATGAAATTGAATTTCATGCACAACTTAGCCGATGGGATTTGGTGGAGTTTTCCCTATATATTGGATCAAAGAAATCAAACATGCCATAATATAAACATATAGTAAATATGCATGCATGAGGCTTTCAAGAAACAAAAGGAGATACAATTTGAACAAAAGCACCAAGTAAACCGAGATGTCATGCACAAGAGTGAGACATGACAAATGGTGTCCAAATTGTATCAAAGAACCAATTCAACACATGAAAGATTCACAAGTTCAACAAATAAACTAGGTAAAATCCAAAGAGCAAAGCATATATAAGAAAAAAATGCTCAAGGATTTATCTCATTCTAAAAATAGACAAAACATGAAACAAGGAATGAGACAAAACCAACTCCCAAAAAGAGCAAGGTTCCAACAAGAAACCAAACTCCCCAAACTTTTCATGATGGCACAAAATACCAAAACGAAAAGATTGAGCTTCCAAGCATATAAAACATGATATGGAACAAAACAAGAAGCATAAAATGATTGTTCTAGATAATATAGGAGAGCTCACCCATAAGTAGTACATTATATATAATTTTATTTTGAATGCAA
Source organism: Avena sativa (assembly GCA_916181665.1). Taxonomy (NCBI): domain Eukaryota; kingdom Viridiplantae; phylum Streptophyta; class Magnoliopsida; order Poales; family Poaceae; genus Avena; species Avena sativa. The sequence goes on from OV702293.1 coordinate 430,639,954, forward strand.
AACGTACACAAATGAGATCATCACTACTACCTATATTAAATAAAACACAAGAGGATACCAATAAAAATAAATGGATACAAAAGTAGCAAGGAATACATGGGAGCACACAATACATTTACTTGGCCATAGATAGGACAAGATTAAGAAAGGGCCAAAGTGAATATGATTAATAAATTCTACCATAAATTGGGTACTCATTGTCCAAGGACAAGAAATATTGGGAATAATTTTCCCAAGGTAGCTTGCATGGATATCCAAGATTATAGTCACAACAAGAAGCATACGAAAAAATATAAGAATTAAGCATGATACTTCGAACAAGATTCTTGGTAGCTTCCAATAGTCACACAATCATAGTGATTAGAGTAACTTGAAGCAAATGGTTTCCATGAGGATATAGATATCTAAATATGAGGAAACACATACCAAGAAACACTCTCACATACAAGATCCACAATATGAGAAATAAAGGCATTCAAGCAAATTGAACTTGTATGAGCACATGTGTCACATAGGAGCTAGATAATTATCAATGTCAATTCTAAGTGACACAACCTCGAATATTCACATTTTCTAGGATTTTTAATATGCACTAAGCATATGACTCCCCATAATGTGATATTACCATAAATCCAACACGAGGCAAAAGGATATAACTAGAGATAATTAATGGACATTATAAAACATAAATTTCTCATGAGAATTATACCACATAGAGACTAGACAATAATCCAATATAAATACTAGGTGGTATTCCTCATGTACACACAATTTTAGGATTGTGGAATGCCCAAGCATAACACTCCCCCAGAATGGGATAATCCATTAAATTCTCACAAGAGCCAAATAAGATATAAAATATAATCAATTAAGGCTCCAATACAAGAAACACACATACATGGTGTGCCACTTAATCATATACAAATATACTTGATATCTCAAGATAATTAAGTGGAAAGCACAACATGTACAAAAGCATGGAATATACAAAACCAACACAAGCACAAGGGGCGAGTAACTTTCAATGTAATGAGTTGAGCATATGTTACCGCAAATAGCTTGTCTTGACAATAATAATTGATGAAGATCCCTCAATTCTTCATAATGTAGCCAAGACTCCAATGCCCTCCAAAACACACCTATTGATCAAGTTTTGGCTTGTTGGTCCCCAACCAAGTTGGGTCCTAAGAAGTTAGTCACAATAGGCTTAGCAACCCAAATGGATCTTTTCTTGACACCACATTGGGCACCAACAAATTTGGCAAACACATTGCCAACCTCATCCTTACAAAGAGAATAAGCATCATCAATAATGATAGGGTTGGATGAGGAGATACCGATAGTGCATGAGGAAGAAATATGCCCCTTCTCACGGCATATGTAGCAAGTTCTACTCTTGCCGTCTTTCTTCTTAGGTGAAGCCACAACTCGAGGAAGAGCTCGAGTAGTCCTCTTAGGAAGAGGCCCATTAATGACTTGAGGTGGAGCTTGAGGCCGCTTCCCTTGTTGCTTCACGCTAAGAGGCTTTTTGTTTAATGGGCAAGATCTAACATGGTGCCCTTCTTCTTTTCACTTGAAGCAAACAATGTTGGCCGGATTCTTGACTTGATCTTGTCCATTCTTCTTGTTGTCCTTGTGCTTCAACTTGATAATGGACTTGTTCTTGACATTGGAGTTGAATCCAATGCCACTCTTGTCATTGGGGGATTTTTGCACACTCAAGATTTTGTTGAGTGTGACCTTCCCTTGATGACCATTTTTCAAGTCATTCTTCAAAGAAGTGACTTGAGCCTTGAGCCTTTTGATTTCCTCTACATGGTTAGTTTCAACAAAAACACTAGAGGAAGTAGATGCTACATTATTAGAGCAACAAGGCACGGAATGTAATTCATCACGAGATATATCATGGTTGTGAGAGGATGAACTACAAGGACTAGCACATGGCAATTTAACATTTGGAGTAGATATAGTGCTAATGTCCACATGAGGCCCACTAGATGTTACCTTTGACATGATGGCCTCATGATCCAACTTTAGCCTACCATGGGAGACTAGGAGATCCTCATGCGAGCTTGAGAGCTTAACATGGCTTTCTTCTAATTTCCCATAGTTGCTAGTTAGCAAAGCAAGTTGAGCCTTTAGCTCAACATTCTCCTTTAAAATAGATGCTTCAAAAGAAATAGAGTTAGTAGCACAAGCGTCATCATTATTAGCAAGAGGTGAGGGCAACTTGGCAAGATCTTTTGAATATGAGGCTTTAAGTTGCTCATGTGACTCGGTGAGTTTGATGAGCTCACCCTTTATGACCCTAGAGCCATTTTTGAGGTGCTCAAAATCCTCAAGGAGTTTAGCATAAGCAACTTGAGTCTCATCATTTTTACTTTTGAGATCACTTGAAACCTCAATTTGTGTTTCTAACTTATCAATATGTTCTTTGATCTTAATAGCAAAGTCCAAGACTTCAACAAAGTTAGAGCAAGCAATATCATTTTTAACAAGGGTACGATAAACAATCTCACCCTTTTCATATAAATCATCAATATCAAGCTCTTCTTCCACATTATCCACATCCTCCTCATCACAAGAAGTAATGGGTTCCAAAGTAGGAGTTACCTTAGAATCCCTAGCCATAAGTCATAGGTGGGTACCGGAAGAAGGTGAAGATGAGATTGCATTTGTGGCTTCATTCAAAACCATGTCTTGGCCCATAGAATCTTCGGTTTCCTATACATGGTTAGCAGCACAAGCACTAGAGGAAATGGAAGCATTTTTTATCATGGCAACAAGACAAACACAAGCATATCATCATGAGATTTATTCAAGTCATAACTACATGATATGCAAGGACTATTAACACAAGCATGTAAGGAGTTTTGAGTGCTAGAAGTGTTAAGGTCCAAAGATAGATCATTGCAACTTGATAAAGGTGAAGGATCACACATAGTAAGCACACTATCCAAATTGCAATTTCTATCACCACTCACCATATCATTACCTTGTGAAAAATCACATGTTGGTGAAGTGGTAGAGGATGAGAACTCATCTCGACCGGAAGTGGAAGCAACACAATCATCCTCAATAATGTTGGACATAACATATTTATCTTGAAGTTTTGTCCATAACTCATGAGCGCTCCAAAAAGGAATGATTGAAGATGTAACTACATAGCTCAAAGCATTAACAAGCACATTAGAAGCTTGAGCATCGAGATATAAGTTTTTCTCATCCTCACAAGATAGATTTTTGAAATCCATAGGAGGAGAAAAACCTATATCTACAATACGCTCCAAATTTGGGTCCATGTCCCGAAAATGAATAAGCATATGAGTTTTCCAAATATCATAATTTGTGCCATCGAATATGAACATGTCATTGTGCACTAATCCCCTAGCCGACATCTTTACTCTCAAGGCGGTGAAGCCTAAAATGAGAGACCGGGCTCTGATACCAATTGAAAGGATACGGATGTTGCCTAGAGGGGGGGTGAATAGGCGATTAAAACTTTTCCTAGAGTGGCTCAACAAAGGCGGAATAAAACTAGTGTTTACTTTGTAAAGCACAACCTAGAACAACTAAGGTTCACCTATGTGCACCAACAACTTATGCTAAGTAATACAAGCAACAAAGTGATAGCAAGATATATATTACTTCAAGCACGAAGGCTATCACAATGTAAAGTGCATAAGTAAAGAGCTCGGGTATAGAGATAACCGAGGCACGCAGGGACAACGATATTTTACCGAGTTCCTCCCAACATGGAGTACGTCTCGTTTGGAGAGGGGGTGGTATCAAACCACCAATGCCACAAAAGGTCTCCCTTATTCTCTGGTGAATCTCACCCCAATGGGATCGATCCACACTTCCATTATCGGTGCACTTGTCGGTGGCAAATCGGAACCTCTCACAAGGTTGGGGCACTTCTCCACAAATTAATTGGAGGCTCCCAACAAACGCCACCAAGTACACAACCTGCAACACCAACAAACCGTCTAGGGTTCCAAGAACCCAAGAGTAAAAAGCTTCTCAAATTTCACTCACCAAATCCTCCGGGGAGAACTCAAACCGATGCACCAAATGCAATGGCAAGAACACAAGTAGTGCTCAAATCCTTCTCTCCCAAATTCCACCAAAGCTACAAAAGCTTGTGGGGGAATAAGAGAGGAAGAACAAATGAGGAAATCCACAAAGACTCCAAGATCAAGATCCCAAGATGTTCCCCTCACTTAGAGGAGAGATGGATTGGTAGGATTGTAGATCTAGATCTCCTCTTTCAAATCCCTAAAGTATATGCAAGAATCAAGGGAGGGATTGAAGGGGGGTAGCAAGCTTCAAAAGGTCAACAATGGTGGGGGAAAACTTGCAAGAGAGCTGGGGAACCATTGGGGAAGAAGGGCCCCTTAAATAGGTCCCTATAAATCCAACCGTTAGGCCCAGGAATCGCCCGGTCCGGAGTCTCCGGACTGGAACCGGAGTCTCCGGTGTACCCAGGCCAAACGTGGACAATCTGGAGGACGTACTGGACGCGGTCCGGAGATTAGTCCGGAGTCTCCGGTCTTACAAAAACTGGCAGAAAGACCAATACGAAAACATCCATAACTTTTGCATCCGGACTCCGATTTTGATGATCTTGGGCTCGTTTTAAAGAGGAAAATAAGCTATACAAGATCATACATAAAAACATAATAGTCCATCAAGGGAGTATATAACCAAATGATGAAAGGTTTAACCTCTCTTAAAAAGACTAACCAGTAAAACCTCCAACATCGAAAACGTAGTAGAGAATGCATATGGAATCCGTTTTCGATGAACTAGATATTGTCATGGAGATTAAAAAAAGCTCTAAATCCTCACATGAGTAAGAACCAAATAATGGAAGGTTTTACCTATCTCTAAAAGACAAACCGGTAAAACCTCCAAGATCAAAAACACAATAAGATATAAAGGGGAAATCCGTTTTTGATGAACTAGGGATTGTTATGAATATTACGACAAGCTCTAGAACCTCACATGGATAAGATCAAAATAACAACCAAGAAAGGATGATGCTAAGTATGCAAAGGTTTGAGCTCTCTCTGAATGATATTATCGAGTTACTCACTTGGGAGCCCCTCTTGATAGTACGATTGTCTATCCTATAAACCGGTCGCCCCAACTAACACCACGAGACCGGTAAGAAAGAAACCCTATCAAGATCATACCTTTGACTTGCGCATATTCCACTTGATTATGATTTAGACGGTCTTGTCGTTCTCAAGATGGAACACCTTTCTTGATTTCTCTTGTACGCACTTGCTTGATGAAGACTTGTAAGTTACTCCCCCATACAACATGGGGAAACATTTACTTTGACCTTGTCTTCATCGATCCATGATCACCGAGTATGGCAAGCTTTAAGCATGAGATCTTCATAGGTTTAACTCTCACATGACCAATCTGTGGATCACTCTTTGAACACCTTGGTCACCACTTGATCCTCTTCACTTTCTTCTTCTCCAAACCTTGAAGCCAACATATGGTTCAAGCATTGCCTATGGACAATTCCTACAAGTACAACTTGATACAAGCATTAGTCCATAGAGATTGTCATTAATTACCAAAACCACTGTACAGGGAGTGTCCCAACCTTTATTTAATATAAGGTGGAGTCCCCTGTGTTTACAATGCTAGTCCCTGGATCAATAGCTAGCATCCACAGTTAAGATGTAATATCAAGAACAAAGGTCATAATATAACTTTATAACCAGGAATAACATAATTTTATTACATCTTACATAGCTCATTTGGCTATTACATTACATTGCAGCGGAATATCTATAAGCATGGGGTCCTTCATCTTCAAAGTGCCACAGGCAGACATGTTGGTTGTAGACTTTGTAATCCTAATCAATCAATCAATCTTCTCTAAAACAATCAAACCTGCAACATTACAAGTTACAGCCACAAGGGTCAATACATTTGAATTGTATTGGCAAGTTTCACTACTATGTAGAATATAGGTGGATCCTATCAATACATGCATATTTGGCTAAGTAGGGTTTTAGGCTCATTTGCAGAAAGCAATAATTTATCCTATCTTTTCAAAAGGGTTTTGATCTTTTGTCACCTCCTTGGAATCCACCAAGTGTCTTTGTCAAAATCTCTTGAGCTCCTTGGTAACCCCAAGTGTTCAAGTTTTCATAAAAAAATCTCTTGAGCTCCTTGGTACCCCCAAGTGCATCAAGTTTTATCAAAATCTCTTGAGCTCCTTGGTACCCCCAAGTGCATCAAGTCTTTTGTTGTCACTTAAAAGTTTTTCTTTTAAAAATTGGAGTGTCGAGATTTCCCATAGCTTCAAACTTTAGTTGCTCAGTATTGTCCATAACCGGGGACACGGCTAAGTACTTAGATTTTATTATCTTCTGCACAAGCATACAAATGTTTCTGCAAAAACAAACAATCTACCAGAGGCTTTTTACTAAACAAATTGCATGGTTGGCTAGGGCTTGTTCCACTGATTCCATTGATATAAAGTTTGTAATTTTTGGACGTGTGGATCAAAAGTTACAGGGTTTTCAAGTTTGCAAATAAATCTGATTCAAAATTTCTTTTAAACAGATCTAGTGCCACGCGGCATGTTCCTATTGGGCGGTACCGCTTCGCGCGGATTGCGCTCTGTGGGGCGTTGGATCTAAACAGATCGCACGGCTCAGATGCTTCCATACCTGTTCGCTTAAGTCGTTCTTTCTACGCCATAGGATGGGGATCTAACGGCTCACGCGTGTTTGACCAAAAGCTGGCGGCGCTGCGCGGCGGCAGACGGCGGCGACGGTCAGGCGGTGGGCTAGCGGCGGTTCTAGGAAGCAAAGAATGAAGTGGGGATGCTCACCGTGATCGCAAGGACGTGGTGATGCTCGAGGCGTGGTCGGTTGGTCGAGGGGCGCTCTGGTTCCAGCAGGATTGCTCGCCGGAGTTAGGTCTGACGATGGTTGCACGCGGTCGTGGTCGAGGATGGTGCTACGGGTCACGAGAGGGCAAACAAAGAGCATGGTTAGATGCGCATGGTCGAGGCGATGACGCGTGCGTGAACGAGAAGGCGCGGGGTGGTCTGTTCTTACCAGGGAATTTCGCCGGAGAAGAAGGCAGACACGGCGGCGCTCAGTCGGAGTGGTTGCCGATGTTCTGGGGCGCCTGCGGTTGAATGGGAGGTACAGGGAGAAGCGTCTGGGAGTGGGGAGTATGTGCGCTTGGTCGGGGAGGCAGGAGGTGGCACGGTTTGGCCGGAATCCTCGCCGGAGCATCGTCGGACAGTGGCGGTGTTTGAGCGAAATTCGATAGCCTGGGGGCGTGTTAGAGTGAGGCACTGGGGGAAATCGAAGAGGAGATGCTGGCGCTTAAGAAGGCAAGATTGTTGAGCGGAATCACTGCAGCAATTAAGTGAATTTACTTGGGGTTTGATTGACAGAGAACGGCAGCGAGGTTTGGGGAGAAGAGGTCGCAGCGGGTGAGGAAGAAGGCTCGGGAGTGGGGCCGTTTTGTCAGTGGAGTGAGAGAGGGAAGAAGGGGCCACCAGTCAGTTGCTCTGCGTGTCAGTTAATAGGTGGAAAACGTTTCGCAGAGGGAGAGTGGGAGTGGGCTGGTACTGGGCTTAGTGGGCTTGTCGAGTGGGCTGTGTCTGAGTCTTATTTTTTTTCTTCCTGAAAGTTTTATCTTTTTCCAAATCTATTTTCTGTTTTGAATTTCAAACAACAATTCAACATTCAAATCAATTCAAACATTCACCAAACATTGCAATTGAATTTGGTTCTGTTTAACAACATAAACCAAAGTCCAAAGATCAAAATAATATTTTTATTTTAGGATCCATTATTAATTAAATAAATAGACCATTGTTATTAAATCAAATAGATTTTGATTTATTCAAAACTCCATTTTGAAATTTAAAACAATAACAAAACCAAAACAGTAGGTTTTATTTGAGAATATAAAATACTTGGAAAACTTATTTGAATTAAATAAATAAGTTTTGATGGTTAATTAAAATAGTAAAACCTTTATTTATAAAACTTGGATATTAAATCCTTATTACTTTATTTAGATATACCTTTACTATTTTTCTCAAATAGAAATATTTTATTTCAAAGGCTTGGCCAAGTTTTAATTTGGCTCTTTAAGAAATAATACTTATTTTATTTCTATCCTTTTCATTTTAAAATCAAATCTTTTATTAAAAGGTTTCAAAATAGTGAATCCAATTATTCTATTTTTCCTTTATTAAATCTTTATCTTTTTAAATCCCTTTAGGATTTATCTTGATCAAAATAGGTTTGAAGATTCCCATTTGAATTCAAAAAGTTTCTTCTCACTATGAAATTCACAAAGTTTTATTTTATTCATTTATTTTTTTCACATTACAAGATTTGGAAAATCTTGGGATGTGACAGGCTACCACCCTTAAAATAAATCTCGTCCCGAGATTTGGGAAAGCTAGGGTTACAAGTAGGCTCAAAACATCTAGGGTACTACCACCATTAAATTTTTTCCAACTAAACTACATGTTGGCTTGCTTGAGGCCTTGGGGAAACTTCTCTGGGCAAACATCTACATTGTGTCCTTTGTTTCCACACTTGACTCATGGGCCAAGGTTGAGATTCTCCATAGGCTTGTTCAATTTGTTCTTCATATTTTCTGGACAATTGCTTGCATAATGTCCTGGGTTTTTGCAATTGAAACAGTTGATATCTTTGAGTTCTTTACGTGGCTCTTGTGGACAAGTTGCTACATAGTGACCTAGCTCTTTGCAGTTGTTGCACATCACTTGGCCAATCTCCTTATTCTTCTGGTTCTCTGGGCATTCACTGGAATAGTGTCCCACTTCTTTACACTTATGACATTGCACATGGCTTTTATCCTTCTTTTGCTTTTTGGGTTTCTCCAAAGCTAGGAGTGCATCTAGTTCATGTTGTTCATATGTTATCTGGTAGGTAGGAATGTCTACATATTTCTTGGACCTTCTATTACTCTTCATATGCCCTTTCTTTGGTCCTTTGAATTGGGTTGTTTTGTTTGGAGGTATAAGTGGTCCTTTTCCTTTCTCATCAACCTTCTTGGTAGACTTAGATCCTTCTTGATGGTTTGCAATCATTTGTTGCACTCCACCTTGTTTCCTTTGTTCAACAATGGAATAGATGGGGCACTGGATAGGGACATGGTTGTTTCCTTCACATAGGTAGCAAGTAGCTTGAGAGGTGGGACATTGGCCAACAGGATGTTTCTCTTCACAGTTGGGGCATTGATCTCCATGCTCCTTGGAAGTATGATCCTTGTCTCCACAAATAATGCAAGCTGGGGCTCCATTTAGAATAACATTTCTGTCATCCTTGTTGTCAAACACTCTTTTGGAATAGCTTTCTTCCATATTGATCATTTGATCAGTCACCTTAATCATCAATTGGGCTTGAGTTTCCAAAAATCCTTGCAGTGTTGGATCTTCCCCACTGGTGTTAGCTATGAACTGAGCTGTCATCTGGTTCAACTGGTGTTGGGTTGCTATGAGCTCTTTCATGCTGTCCTTTTGGTTGATGTTGGTGTCATCAATCTTGATGTTGGAGTCTCCTAGAGTAGTCATCTGTTTGGGTTGAATTGAGATTAGAATAGGCAAAATATTTCTAAGGAATCAATTCTAATCACACACACCACAATTCACTCAAGCAATGTGCAAGCATCCACAAACAACTTTTCACTCAAACAACAAAGTTCAAGCACATACTTAGGCAATAAAATATTTTGTTACACCACATAAGTTGGTGTGTTTGACTTAACTATAATATGGTGGTCCATCTATATGGTTCACTTGTGATCTTTCCATTATTCTTGGTTGATTCTTCTTACATGAGATCATGGTTTCCTTGAGAAAAACTCTTGGTTACAATACTTCAAGTGAAGTGAACTCTTTCTAATTTTGCATTTCCTCAGTCTCCATATCTTGGGCAAGATTTCCTTGTCTCACTTGTAGTCCTTAGTGGTATCCAAGTTGGAAGTCCTTGGTGAATATGCTGAAGATGTTGAAGTCATTAGAGTTGAAGATGTTGAAGTCATTAGAGTCTAGAGTTGATGAAGTCCTTTACACATGGTGAAGTCTTTGGCCACGGGGTAGGTTTGTCCATCATGTTGAAGATAGATGAGATGTAGAATTGAAACCAAAATGGTTGAGGAAAGAGTTTACAAGTGTTTTTGTAAATAAGTTTTTGGAACAAGTACAACTCCTATTTTTCTAAGGGTTTTTGTCCAATCCTAGGGTTTACAAATCCTACAGGCAACACAATGCTCTGATACCATCTGTACAGGGAGTGTCCCAACCTTTATTTAATATAAGGTGGAGTCCCCTGTGTTTACAATGCTAGTCCCTGGATCAATAGCTAGCATCCATAGTTAAGATGTAATATCAAGAAACAAAGGTCATAATATAACTTTATAACCAGGAATAACATAATTTTATTACATCTTACATAGCTCATTTGGCTATTACATTACATTGCAGCGGAATATCTATAAGCATGGGGTCCTTTATCTTCAAAGTGCCACAGGCAGACATGTTGGTTGTAGACTTTGTAATCCTAATCAATCAATCAATATTCTCTAAAACAATCAAACCTGCAACATTACAAGTTACAGCCACAAGGGTCAATACATTTGAATTGTATTGGCAAGTTTCACTACTATGTAGAATATAGGTGGATCCTATCAATACATGCATATTTGGCTAAGTAGGGTTTTAGGCTCATTTGCAGAAAGCAATAATTTATCCTATCTTTTCAAAAGGGTTTTGATCTTTTGTCACCTCCTTGGAATCCACCAAGTGTCTTTGTCAAAATCTCTTGAGCTCCTTGGTAACCCCAAGTGTTCAAGTTTTCATAAAAAAATCTCTTGAGCTCCTTGGTACCCCCAAGTGCATCAAGTTTTATCAAAATCTCTTGAGCTCCTTGGTACCCCCAAGTGCATAAAGTCTTTTGTTGTCACTTAAAAGTTTTTCTTTTAAAAATTGGAGTGTCGAGATTTCCCATAGCTTCAAACTTTAGTTGCTCAGTATTGTCCATAACCGGGGACACGGCTAAGTACTTAGATTTTATTATCTTCTGCAGAAGTAGTACACTTTACCCACATGTCACAATCTCATCTTGTTGCCACCAGTGGCCACTGGATTAGTACTCACCAAGATGGAGTACTGGTAGATTGAGAATGTGACGAAGTCTTTCCAAAGGGTCCTCCCATACACCATTGCTAGCTTGTCTTCAGTACCCATGTAGGATTCCAGGTCCTCATTTTCAGTAACCTGAAGACAATGCATGGGTCTTCCCAGTGTAGTTGACTAAGCCAGAGCCATAAATAGCATGTGGTTGCACACGAAAGCCACAATTGGAGAAACATGTTCAATCTCTAAGTTTCCTGGGTGGTTTTCCTTTGGAGCACAACACAAAGAGATTGCCATAGACATGGTTCCTTTTGTTTCCACCTTCTCCAAAACTCAAAGTATCCTTGTCCACCCAGGTGGTTCATTGAGTCCTTGTTTTATTATATAAAACATAAGTCTTTTCTCAATCTCATAAAATCTCAACATGTATCTCTTTTCAAAATATAGCATGGCTAAGCATGTAACAACTACATTGTTTTCACTAAGGAATGTATAGGGTATCCTATTAGGATTTAGCATAGCATAAGTGTAGAAATTCTTTTCATGCATGTTTCAAAATCCACTAAGTACAATGAAAATAATAGGACTTTAGATGATAGTGTAACTTGCCATTCTTTTGGTAGGGAATGTTGGTTCACTCCTTGATCTTGCTAGTCTCACACTTTTCTAACTTCTCTACAATCAATCAAGCAAACACAATATAAACTAGCATTCCAAACCAATAATCAATCAAACAATTCACACACATAAAACAATGGGATCTAAGTCATGCATGTAAGCATGCAAGAGATAGTTTTATTTGCAAAGATGGTTTCCACTAGGCTCCAAATTTTGTAAGGTTCAAAGTGGTCACTTCCTAAAGTGGCAAAGTCATTTGCAAAAGGGTTTTATTCATAAACCAAATTTTAAATCCATCCATCATTTTATGTGGTGGAAAATATTTTTATCAAAGCAACAACTTTAAATTGTTCACCATATAAGTTGTTGTTTCTCAAAACTTGGTGTTTAGGGTCAGTAGGTTTGATCCAAATCATTTTCTCCAAGTTTTTACTCCTAAGTCATTTCCATAGCAAATCCATTGTTTTTATTTGGCTAGAAATGGGCTAAATCAATTAATCAATCCTAATCTTTACCAAAATCATTTTTAAATCCACAAGTTTGTTCCTAGGATCAGTAAGTTCACCACAACCCAATTTGCAAAGATTTTAACCCTAGAAACATTTTGGAATAATATTTCTAATCTAAACAAGCATACAAATGTTTCTGCAAAAACAAACAATCTACCAGAGGCTTTTTACTAAACAAATTGCATGGTTGGCTAGGGCTTGTTCCACTGATTCCATTGATATAAAGTTTGTAATTTTTGGACGTGTGGATCAAAAGTTACAGGGTTTTCAAGTTTGCAAATAAATCTGATTCAAAATTTCTTTTAAACAGATCTAGTGCCACGCGGCATGTTCCTATTGGGCGGTACCGCTTCGCGCGGATTGCACTCTGTGGGGCGTTGGATCTAAACAGATCGCACGGCTCAGATGCTTCCATACCTGTTCGCTTAAGTCGTTCTTTCTATGCCACAAGATGGGGATCTAACGGCTCACGTGTGTTTGACCAAAAGCTGGCGGCGCTGCGCGGCGGCAGACGGCGGCGACGGTCAGGCGGTGGGCTAGCGGCGGTTCTAGGAAGCAAAGAATGAAGTGGGGATGCTCACCGTGATCGCAAGGACGTGGTGATGCTCGAGGCGTGGTCGGTTGGTCGAGGGGCGCTCTGGTTCCAGCAGGATTGCTCGCCGGAGTTAGGTCTGGCGACGGTTGCACGTGGTCGTGGTCGAGGACGATGCTACGGGTCACGAGAGGGCAAACAAAGAGCATGGTTAGATGTGCAGGGTCGAGGCGATGACGCGTGCGTGAACGAGAAGGCGCGGGGTGGTCTGTTCTTACCAGGGAATTTCGCCGGAGAAGAAGGCAGACACGGGGGCGCTCAGTCGGAGTGGTTGCCGATGTTCTGGGGCGCCCGCGGTTGAATGGGAGGTACAGGGAGAAGCGTCTGGGAGTGGGGAGTATGTGCGCTTGGTCGGGGAGGCAGGAGGTGGCACGGTTCGGCCGGAATCCTCGCCGGAGCGTCGTCGGGCAGTGGCGGTGTTTGAGCGAAATTCGACAGCCTGGGGGCGTGTTAGAGTGAGGCGACTGGGGGAAATCGAAGAAGAGATGCTGGCGCTTAAGAAGGCGAGATTGTTGAGCGGAATCACTGCAGCAATTAAGTGAATTTACTCGGGGTTTGATTGACAGAGAACGGCAGCGAGGTGTGGGGAGAAGAGGTCGCGGCGGGTGAGGAAGAAGGCTCGGGAGTGGGGCCGTTTCGTCAGTGGAGTGAGAGAGGGAAGAAGGGGCCACCAGTCAGTTGCTCTGCGGGTCAGTTAATAGGTGGAAAACGTTTCGCAGAGGGAGAGTGGGAGTGGGCTGGTACTGGGCTTAGTGGGCTTGTCGACTGGGTTGTGTCTGATTTTTATTTTTTTTCTTCCTGAAAGTTTTATCTTTTTCCAAATCTATTTTCTGTTTTGAATTTCAAACAACAATTCAACATTCAAATCAATTCAAACATTCACCAAACATTGCAATTGAATTTGGTTCTGTTTAACAACATAAACCAAAGTCCAAAGATCAAAATAATATTTTCATTTTAGGGTCCATTATTAATTAAATAAATAGACCATTGTTATTAAATCAAATAGATTTTGATTTATTCAAAACTCCATTTTGAAATTTAAAACAATAACAAAACCAAAACAGTAGGTTTTATTTGAGAATATAAAATACTTGGAAAACTTATTTGAGTTAAATAAATAAGTTTTGATGGTTAATTAAAATAGTAAAACCTTTATTTATAAAACTTGGATATTAAATCCTTATTACTTTATTTAGATATACCTTTACTATTTTTCTCAAATAGAAATATTTTATTTCAAAGGCTTGGCCAAGTTTTAATTTGGCTCTTTTAGAAATAATACTTATTTTATTTCTATCCTTTTCATTTTAAAATCAAATCTTTTATTAAAAGATTTCAAAATAGTGAATCCAATTATTTTATTTTTCCTTTATTAAATGTTTATCTTTTTAAATCCCTTTAGGATTTATCTTGATCAAAATAGGTTTGAAGATTCTCATTTGAATTCAAAAAGTTTCTTCTCACTCTGAAATTCACAAAGTTTTATTTTATTCATTTATTTTTTTCACATTACAAGATTTGGAAAATCTTGGGATGTGACAACCACACATGGGGGCCCACATGTTCTTTCAATAAGCCTCTTCAACTATATAGGGGCCTCCCCACTTTGATCTAAGGTTTCCTGGAAACAACTTAAGACGAGAGTTATAGAGCAAAACCTTATCTCCATTTTTAAAGACCTTATTCTCTATTTTTCTATCATGCCATCTTTTTACTTTTTCTTTAAACAATCTAGCACTTTCATAAGCCTCACTCCTAAACTCATCTAAAGCATGAATGTCTAATAAAAGTTTTTCTACTGCTACTTTAAGATCATAGTTTAAGTTCTTAATTGCCCAAAAGCTCTATGTTCCAATTCTAAAGGTAGATGGCACGCCTTACCATATACCATCTTATATGGTGTCATACCCATCGGATTTTTAAATGCAATTCGATATTCCCAAAGAGTGTCATTTAATTTGTATGACCAATCTTTTTTTGATTTATCCACTGTCTTCTTGAGTATGGTCTTTAGTTCTCTATTAGAGAGTTCCACTTGACCACTCGTTTGAGGATGATATGGTGAAGCAACACGGTGAGTTACTCCATATTTGCAGAGGATCTTTCTAAAAGTTCCTTTCATAAAATGAGAACCTCCGTCAGTAATTAAAAATCTAGGAACTCCAAACCAGGGAAATATGACATCCTTGATCATCTTCATGGAGGTAGCTGCATCTGCATGGTTAGTTGGATTAGCTTCAACTAAACTTCATTTTGTTTAAACTAAACTTAATAGTCTCCCTCCGTTCATTTTGTTTCATGATTTTACTAAACTTAATAGTGTCCCTCTGTTCCATTCTATAGTGCCTATAGTTTCTGGCATGGAAATTAAGAAATGCATATGGAGGGAATATTACACACGTTTTAGGTGGAATTAGTTTTGGCTAATTGATGTGATAAAATAGAGGAGTTTGAGTGAGATATTAAGAATAAATAAATCCCGAAAAAAGTTGTCTAGACGAGTTATATAACATAGTATACCTTATATTTTGAAATTTTTCTCAAAAAACTATAGGCACTATAGAAAGGAACGAAGGGAGTATGTTTTTTAGCAAAAATTTAGAAAGTGAGCGTATTGGAACCTTTCTTATTTTTATTTTACATGGATCCTAGAAGAAGATTGTTCTAGCTATCCACATTTTGACAAAAGCATGGCTGGAACCAAACTAGTATTTTTTGATAATATTAAAAAGCCATGTTTCAAAATATGTGCAAGCTAGCACACATGACAAGAGTAGAAGAATTTTAAAGCATTAAAGATGATGAGGAAAAGTTGTGAATGTATAACAGTCTATAGCATGTGAACATGTAAAATTTCAATAAATAATATGACTAGATTTAACCTACCCAAATCAATAAATGGATTAGTTGGCACCAAACAGTAAGCTCGCAAATCTATCTCAAACAAAAATCAATAACAAAAAAAACATCATCGAGAAAGATAGGGAAAGAGATGTTGTGATTTGAGATGGAAAAGGGAATGGGATTTTATGGGTTGTTCACCGGTGACCAGGAAGTGGACAGTTCCTCGGTAAACTGGCTGCATTGAGTTCACCTACAATTCCAATTTTGAACATGGCCATTGTGTATCATATTTTCTAGATTTTTCTAGACAGTATGTGGTCAAACTATCCGTTATAGGCTTAACATAAAACCCAGATGTCCGTTGTGTGCATATCTGTCATTCCATGTGGTTCTAAATAATATTTTGATTTTTGTTTCCACAAAAACTAGAATGGATCAACACAACTGTTTGTGTGCTATCATGAACATGCCATATGTAGTCTTCTGATCAACCTGCAATGTATTTTAGTGTTAGGATTAAATCAGTCTATTATATATCAAGAGCAAAAAAACTAGAATGGCTCAATACAACGGTCTGTGTGCTGTCATGAACATGCCATATGTAGTCTTCTGATCAACGTGCAATGTATTTTAGGCTACAAAAACGTCTTAATAGTTGAAAAGGCAAATTATTATCTCTTGGTGGAAGACTAGTACTCATAAATTTAGTACTTACTAACATGGTACTGTATATGATCTCGTTTTTCCAATTACCAAAAGGTGTCTTGAACAAAGTGGATTATTTCCGTTCAAGATTTTTTTGGCAAGGGGATAGTGAGAAAAAGAAGTATCGATTGGCCAGATGGAATGTGGTTTGCTGCCTGAAGGAGTATGGTGGACTGGGCATACACGATTTGCAAGTCAAAAACATCGCACTTCTGGGCAAATGCCTTTTTAAATTACTTACAGAAGATGGTATTTGGCAAACCATGTTATGGAAGAAATATGTGGGGTCCAAAGCTGTGTCTCAAGTGGTTTGGAAACCTGGTGATTCACACTTTTGGGCGGGCCTTATGGCCACCAAAAAACATTTCTTTCTCTTTGGTACTTTTGAGATTAAGGATGAATCACAGATTAGGTTTTGGGAAGATAAATGGCTTGGTCAAACTACTCTTTGCAAACAATATCCAGCTCTATATTCGATTGTTAGACACAAAGGGGATACAATTTCCACGGTGATGGAAGACAACCCTCCTAATGTGTCTTTCAGAAGAAGTCTCATTGGTCCTCGATTGATATCTTGGAACAATCTACTATGACGATTATCCACGATACAATTGTCGGACGGTGTTAACGTGTTCAAATGGAAATTACGAGAAAGTGGTAAATCTTCTGTTGGTTGACTATATAGAGCTTTGGTCTAACCTGATATCCCGGTCGATGATATTAGTAAAATTTAGAAAATAAAAATACCCCTCAAGACGAAGATATTTGAATGGTATCTACGTAAAGGTGTAATTCCAACAAAAGATAATCTTGCAAAGAGGAATTGGCATGGAAGTACACAATGCGTTTTTTGTCATCACGATAAGACAATTCGTTATTTATTCTTTCATTGCAAATTTGCTCGCCCTATATGGTCATTCATCCAAATAGCTTCTGGTCTATCTTCTTCATGTTCAGTAACCAATGTTTTTGGTAATTGGTTGCATGAAATTGTTGATAAGTACAGAACTCTGTTTAGGGTGGGAGCGCTTTCCATTATATGGTCTCTATGGCTTTATAGAAATGACAAGATTTTTAATAACATTGTGTCTTCTCCTCTGCAAGTTATTTATCGAGCCACGACTATCCTCCGATCATGAACTATTCTCCAACGCATGGAGTTTCGTGATTTATTTATGGAGGGATGTACGCGATTGAAGAATACGGTGAGGGATATTTTCTCCTGACATGGATGGCCGCGTGATTTGAGGATTGATCTACCTTAGATTAAAGACAATTATTTCGATAATGCCTTTTTGTAATGCTTGTCTACTTTTTATTTCCTAGTTCTGTCATTCGTGTGGCCGTGTGCATCTTAGTTATGCAGAGGCCGGGTGTAAGCATTAAACATTTTATGTTTATAAATGCGTCCATTTCCAAAAAATAATAATATCAAGAGGACATTGTAATTCTTGACTTTTAAAACCAATTAATGGCAGTTTATGTTTATATTGTTTTTACTTGGTTGTTGTCCTTAATAAGAACTAGATGGTTGCTACTGGACTCGATGGCTGAGGTCCCGGGGCTTCAAGAGAGCGTGTTGTGCATCTCCACTTTCCGTTAACAACATGGCACATGTCGACGGCTATGATTTTCATGGTACTGACAGAGGCGATAAATGTCTAGACGACTACAATTTGAAGACCAAATTATCTCGATGGATCATATTGACTCAGGGACTCCTATTGGTGCAAGTGGAGTCTTGGATGCAATGAAAACATTACATCATAGGCTTTTGTGAGGGCAAGGCTGCAAGACAGTATTCCTGGCGGAACCGCACATGTGCATGTGACTCTAGTGATCGGGGCTTTTGTTACAATTGCGACAAGAAGATAACGAAGAACGAAAACGAAAAACATAGCAAGGGGACATATTTAACGTGGAAAAACCTCTCCAATAAAGAGAGGGAAAAACCATGGACGCCAGCCAGCGAAACTTCACTATATCGAGGAGTGTTTACAAATGCCGGGGATTTCACAGATGCAACTCATCCCAAACCGGCGGCTTACAAGGGGTTTATATATCGGTGGAGACCTAGGTCCTCGACGATTCGTACCGTACCGCGGGGGTTGTCGCCCCCCGTACCCCCCACATGCATCCCAGTTGGGCATGGAGTGGGCCAACTTCAGACTCGTTACACTCGGCCCAAGCCTCCGGCGATGGGCCTCGCTCCACTCGTCATAAGTTGGCCTATACTTTGTAGAATTGGGATCAACATATAACAACTTTGCAGCAAGGTGACATATCTCACGGACTTTAACTTTGGTGGTGCTCTTCGAGGACCCAATATTGATATACATGGTGAAATTCCTGAGGCCCGACATTCATTGGTTATACTTAGCAGTGGTGATATCCTTGTTGAAGGCTTTGTCTAGAGAGTTCATTTTTTTCCTTAGTGAAAACATAGCATCTTTAATTGGGCACGGCAATGCTTGTGCATTATTCCCTTTCGGGAAACTTTCCTTTTGGAGAACCTCTTTTGTAGTTCACATGTTGTATTTGTCTTTGGGTCAGGCTGCTGCAAATGAATGATCATTGTGGCAGTGTTATTTTTTTTGGTTGTGTGCATTTTTTTGGATGGAAGCAAAATATTTTCCTCATTCAATTAAATAAGGGAATTTTTAGACAAACTACAACAAATACATACAAGGCCTGCATGTGGATTACCCTTCCAATAGTACAAAACTCGATGACTTGGCTCCCAATTTGACCCAAAGTCTAAATTCTCCCTTAATGATTCCGAGAATAACATGCTGCGATGCGGACTTGTTATTGAAGACCCTTGCATTTGTCTCTTCCCATATCATCCAACTCACTAGCATGGTGATGGAGGCCATTGCTTTGGCCTTGCAAGCTAGCCTCAATGGAGAGTTCCACTGTCCATTCCTCCATCCTAATATTTGGTAGCCCAATCCAATCTTTGACCATTTTCGAAAGCCTCTTAGAGAACCTACAACGGGAGAAAGGGTGGGTCTCTCTCTCTCTCATTTGCTTACAAAGTAGGCAAATTACCACAATTTGTCCAACCTTTTTTTCAAGCCTACCCGCCGTTCAAAATCTATTTTGGATTGCCAACCAAACAAAAAATAATAATCTTCAGCGGTGCCCAAGCTTTTCAAACAATCTTGTTTATGTTTGTAAGAATGGCTCCAAAGAATTTCGCTTTGTACGTCAAAGTTAAAGAATATTCGCCGATTGGAGTGATGTTCCATATAATGGTGTCATCAATGTGTCATTAAGGTGCACGTAACGAAGCTCCGCCCAAAGGCGATGGTATATACTTGAATGTGAGGGATAGTCAAGTTCACAATCCATCTTTATCTTAGAGATCCAAGCGATGTTTTGTGAGGCTCTTGCCTACAGCCATCTCACAATATATGTTGCACTTACCACGGGGAGATCTCAAGATGAAGGCTCATATCCACCGTCTGCATTTTTTATGTCTCGTCTAGGACTTAGCATTATCCTAATAATAAGTAATGAGTTTGGATGTAGTAATTGATACCCCTACTTAATTTTATATGTTCCTTGTGTCAAGAAAAGACAAGTTCTGTCTTTCGGATGCAATTTGGTATTTGGAGGTGCCCTGCCCGGAAAGGCGTTGCTCGCCGCTCATCGGGTCCGATCAGCAGACGGAGGGCCACTCTTCCCGCCGAGACCCTTCACAGGAACCAACGAATGCATTGTGCATGTTATCCCATCGGTGAAGCGGCGGAGTTGGGTCCTATCGCAGGAGTTGGAGGGTGTGCGCGGTGCGGTGAGGGGAGCGCGCCCGGCCGCCTGGTCCGGGGGACATTCCGTCCTTCAGTCCGGTACGGTGTTCCCCATTTGCCTGTCTGGGTAACAGTTCTCGCCCCTTAAAGAAAAGGAAGCACAGTAATCCCCTCTCTCTCTCTGCTGCAAACTAAGCCAGAGCTAATGCCGTGTTCCGTTCACTATGAAGCCAGTGCTAGCCTTCATGGTCCCGGCACGGCACATCGCGCCGCTCCTTGAAAACGGAAAGCTCTCCGTGCTTGGGAGGAAGGAAATCCACTACCACGTCGTCGGAGGCGGCGATCCGGCCCTGATTGGCTAAACGATCTCCGACGCTTCATGATGCACGGCCGAAATGCTGCACGGGGAGCAAGGCTCCGTGTTAGGCTCCGTTCCACCGATCGTGCGCAGTTCATATACCAATGGCGGATAAGATAAACTGCATGCAGGGCCATCCGGGCTCCAGCTGCTTGGTTTAGCTCTTCAAGTCCGGCGTGCATCCGGTAAGGATAACAGTTTTCTGTTCCGAGTTCTCGTAAGTTCAGATCAGTGATCATCCTGAAAGATCTCATTTGGCGTTGTGTGGTGAATTAGTCAGGGGCAAACATTGCCACTTTCTTACACTTTCTGAAAAATAACGCAACCCAACCGTGAAACATCTTTTACTGTCTGTGACTGCGAAGAATCTCCAGAAAGTCAGGGAAAGCTACAGCTAGCTGTGGCCTGTGGGCGCCTCCAAATTAAAGCCCGAACGCTGTGAAAATTCTCCTGGCTTTGCAGTTGTTGTAAGAAGGCTCAGCAAAGACCCCAAACCCCCAAGCTTTGCTGAGGCGAAAAAGCCAAGGCTGCTCTTCGTTCCTCCACCATCTTTTCAGGTTGGAGCATCCTGGACAGCTGGGACGCAAATTTTTGGGAAGCTCACTGGCTCGTCGCGCGCGTTTATCTGCGCATTCAAATGGAAGTGTGCACGACGCCTCCAACTAGGATACTGCACACGCTCGGAGCAGTACATGCATGGTTTGGCTGGGTTGGGCACACAGTTTTTACCACTTGCTAGGTAAAAAAGATTTTTCACGTGAACACTTCGCGGCTTTTAATTTATTATCCTGTCTTAGAAAAACGATCTTCTCCCAACGACCAAGTTAAGTTGCTGGCGATCCAAGTGCTTTGATGCAGACATTACTTGTGGGGGCAACCAGATGTGCAAAGGCTCAAACCTGCAAGTAATACCAATGCACTCTAGTACTCCGTAGTAACAAATACGAATCCACGGTATCTCTAAAGTCCAAAGCTGTATAATTACAAGCTCGCGTCTGTATCTGTCTCTGTCTCTGTCTATGATGGCATGCACGGCATCATAGCTGATCTTATGCTTTCTGCTCGCTTCTCGTCTGAAGAGAAAGCCATGGATTGGTATCATAAGAGTGGTCTTCCGAAAGGATCATGAATTCAGAAGAAAACAAACAGGGGAACAATGTAACAGAGAGTACATGTAGATCGATGTCTCTTATTAAACCCCAAGATCTTGGAGGACTCTTGCATGTGTTCATTGTTTCGTACGCACTAGTCGAGGATATCCCCGAAAGTCCGAAGAGTAAACTAGGCGCAAGAGACAGGGAGAAGTGGCAATGTGTACCATCTTCAAAAATCTTCCAGGCCGGCTCAGGTGCGCACGTCAAAGCTCTGATGAAAACAATCGATTAAAAAGCAAGTGCGACGTCTGATATGAAAACAATTGAGTAGAAAGCAAGTGTGATACAACAACATATTCTCATCCGCTTCGTCGACAAAGCCACTTTGCCTCCCACGCACCATCTTTTTGCAAAGAGAAGTGGTGTGAGGTATTGTCTCTTCTGCGTATTCGAAAAGTTGTCGAGCCGCAATCGATTCGGAACTCTTTACTAATTTTTTCTGTTCACATGTACTACCGGTTTGCTGGCTCTTGCCATGAGTAGATTCCACATCGAAATGCTGCTTATAATTCACTACTATGAGTGCATCATGTACGCAGAGCCAAATACACTCATATGCTTTTCTGCGTTGCGCAATATACATGGCACTCCAGTATCTGAACCGCACCATGGGCCGATCGAGCGAGCGAGCAGGGGTCTCGACACGAGCCGGCATGGTGTCCCTGGTGCTGTCTGGCATGGTGTCCGGCGGATTGCGCCCTGGCACGCTCGCATATAGAAGCCGTGGTGTCTGAAGAGTGTCGAGTGGCGTACGTGGTAAAGCTGCTCAGGGAGGATTAGTAGTAGTGTTTTTAATCACTGCACCTGCACATCTTTTCTCATGGTTATGGTCCTGAATACCGCCTTTTCACTGGGATTAGACAGAGGAAATTCAACTGCCAGTGGAACAATGCGTGCTGTCTGAAGAGTGTTTGGGGGTAGCACGATAAAGCTAGCTGCAGGAGGAGCATTGAGTACAGTTCGCTTAGAACCAAAGGCAGCAGAGGTAGGAGTGCTGATATATGCATATACAAAAGCAGTGGTACTGCCACACAACAAATGAACACAAGTTTTTTCTTTCCTTCTCACAGTCCAAAGATGTGTGTGATTACACTGTTTACACTCAGTTAATCTCGTGACTGGGAGAAAAAGAAACGTTCGACTGTGATCTAAAACTCTGAAGTGCGTCTGCTAATCGGAAACATGAAAGCACGAATCTCTGCATCTAACATGCATCTGGTCATGAGTGGGCGACTCGATCCGGCGAGGCGGCGAGCACGCTGCCTAGCCAATTTTTCAACTGCTCGCTAGCCAGTTCAATAAGCTGCAACTTTTCCAGCTCCGCAGGATTGTTCTTATTGCCGCGCGCTCGCTAGAAGTGATTAACAATCGGGCTATCTAATTACTTTTGACCAACCTTTCCATCTCCTCAGAGTACACATAATAATCTATCGTAAACCTCATGAGACTATGTTACTAGTTCCACGACTGTGCAGTCCTAACAGTAAACACCAACGGCCACCCGGGGCCGGCGCGCGCGCGCGCGCGCGGCATGACATGATGCGGTTTCGGCCCCGGGGCACACCATACCAGCCATGGCGCAAAGCGACTTTTGCTCGGCAACACCATGCGCCACCTGCCCGGCCGGCCGGGCGCGGGCGCCTGCCTCGGAAGGCAATGAATGGCCGGAGACCACGTACGAGGCCGTGATGAAGCGCGACTGCGCGAGCCTTCTCCTTTGCCGTGGCGATTGTTGGAAATTGGCCCGATATGCGACGTCTTTCGTCGAGTACTTTCCGACAACAGACGACGCGATAGCGGCAAGATCACTCGATCAACTCCGGCAAGACGCGCAAGTACACACAGCCAAACTGGCTAGCTTTGATTGATTGATCAAGCTAGTACCAACACAACTCACTCACGTGAAAAACAATAAGCTTTGATGGCCACAGGTGCATATCGCACCTCATAGTTACTTTCGTATTGATTCTCACGAGGTGTTGTTTACAGGCCAGGATACACGCATATATATATGCCAAGACTAGACAACCGACTCGGTAGCTAAACCTAGTCTAATACATATATGTATAGTACCTGGACACCTACACCTACTCGGACTGCAATTCCAATACGTGTAGGACACGTGATTATCTAACAATCACCCCCTAATCACGATGTGCTTCTTTACATCGACCTGGGTCCCAAATGCGCCAGCTGCTCCTCGTGGGCGTCATCCACGGCATTGCTTTCGCCGCACCCTTACTCAGTACCCATGTCATCGTCTTTGCTCTTGTCGACTTCTTCATGGCTTCACGCCGATAACCCTTTTTGTCCGCGCCCTTCTCCATGTCTTCACGCCGACTGTCCTTTTTGTCCGCGCCTTGAGACATTATACTTGGTTCAATGAAGTACTTTCTCATCGATGCCTCGCATATTTGATCTACTACTTGCCGGTGCTCTTGGATACAATAGAACAAATAAGTAGGAGGTAACTCAAATTTGTTTTCTTCTAGCTTCTCTATACCACGTGAAAAGCCTTTTGATGGATCTGCACCCCCTATTGTTGGGTCTCCTCCATCTATCTGGCCACCAGTCCACACTCTTGGACCATCGCCTTCTGGCCTTGCGGGCCTGTTTGCTGGGCTCACTTCAGCTCCTCCTCCTCCTCTAATTTTTGGGCAAACAAGTGCAGGTATCGCTGTACATGCATCTGTACACCCTTCCAGTTCCGTATCTTCTGGCCACAGACTAGCCTTTTCTTTAAACTCTTTGTCTTCTGGGAGAATCCCTAGTGCTTCTGGCCTGGTGTCCACGCCTGGAGCTCCCCCTAGACCTTCAACATCTTCTGGGCCCGAACATGCTGATAAGGATAAGCTTGGTTGATCTATATTTTCTTCATACTCAAGATCCCACGTGACGTGAAAAGTAGGATATCCCGGTTCGTTGGAGCCCCAATTCCATGACTCGCCTTCCTCAAAGATTACGTCGTCCCTGACAACCACCTTATTGGTATAAGGATTGCACAAGCGGTATTCCTTTGAGCTTTCATAGCCCGTCATGATCATTGGAGTCCTCTGCTCCGCCAATTTACTCTTATGGTCGGACTCCGTCTTGACATGCGCCACGCATCCAAAAGTGCGAAGATGATCAACCGAGGGCTTCCATCCGTACCATGCTTCGTACGGTGTTATACCAACTCCACTCTTAGTAGATTCCATGTTCAGCAAATACACAGCTGTATTGACTGCCTCACCCCAGAATTTTCCTGGCAAGCCTTTACTCTTCATCATGCTCCGTGCCATGGTCAACACGGTTTGATGCAGCTCACCCCCCTCATCAATGCGTAGGGCTCTTATCTTTGCCTCCACCTTGAACTCTTCGGCTTCCTTGATCTTCTCGAATGCTTGTTGAGCTTGATCCTTACTTTTCAGCAACACAATCCACATGTATTTACTATGATCATCCACCACAAGCATGAAGAACTTATTGCCAGACGGAGTTGCGGGTGAGATTCCAACGCATAGATCGCCATGAACAAGTTCCGAGGCTTCACTTGCCTCAAACGTGGCTTCACATGGGAACGGGAACTTTGTTCCTCATGATGCACACACGGTAGATCGTGATCCACTTGTGCCACAATCTCCATATCCGGTGATGGAGGACCCTCCTCATCCTTCAACTCAGTTACTTCGAGCATCAGCATCATCAGTCCATCATCTCCTTCCTGGGCGATGAGAGCCCTCTCCTTTTCCTTTGGTGCTTTCCGGCAATCAGCCTTGAAGTGACCGAGCTCGCCGCAGTTATGACACCTTACTTTCTTTATGTCAAACTTCCTCCGCGGCGGGGTGTCATCTTCGTCCTCCTGCCCCGCGATGTACTTTTTCGCTGGGCGTTGCTTCTCCTTGCTGCTCGTGGAGCCTCCTTGCTTTTCTTTTGAAAGAGTCATCCACTGCTGCTTTGTGAGCATCAGGTGATCAACCTGTTCTGGATCACCGAAGCTGATTCGGATTCTCTCATCGTGTGCCTTGAATCTTCCGACGAGATCCTCAACCGTCAATGTATTCAGGTCGAGACATTGTTCGATCGATGTAACGATCTGCATGTAGCACGCCGGCGCCGCACGCAGGAACCTTCTGACGTTCTTGATCTCATCCAATTTCTCGCCATATCCCCTGATTGCGTTGACAAGGGTAACGAAACGGGCGGCAAACTGATCAACCGTCTCGCTCTCCTCCATCTTCAGATCTTCATAGCTTTTTGTCAAAGTTTGAAGATGCGCTTCCTTCACGCGGGCATGACCTTGGTGCAAGATCTTGATCGTCTCCATGCATCCTTCGCCGATTTCTTTCCGACGAGGTGCTGCATCATGTTCTTCGGCACGACGGAGTAGAGCGCCGTTAACGCTTGGCGATCCTTCCGGTACTTCGCGCCTCCCTTGACGTACTCGTCGCCTCCTGGATCGACGGCCTCCCAAACCTCCTGAGCCTCCATGACCACCTCCATGTTGAGTGCCCATAGCCCGTAGTCCTTGCGATCGAGGCGCGGATACAAAGCCGCCCCCACCGTCTCTGTCACCGGTGCCGATGCCGAGCTCTCGCCAAACTTCACCATCGCCATGACCTCCTAGTACTTTCAGAAGATCACAGGCGACGACCTTGGCTCTGATACCAATTGTTGGAAATTGGCCCGATATGCGACGCCTTTCGTCGAGTACTTTCCGACAACAGACGACGCGATAGCGGCAAGATCACTCGATCAACTCCGGCAAGACGCGCAAGTACACACAGCCAAACTGGCTAGCTTTGATTGATTGATCAAGCTAGTACCAACACAACTCACTCACGTGAAAAACAATAAGCTTTGATGGCCACAGGTGCATATCGCACCTTATAGTTACTTTCGTATTGATTCTCACGAGGTGTTGTTTACAGGCCAGGATACACGCATATATATATGCCAAGACTAGACAACCGACTCGGTAGCTAAACCTAGTCTAATACATATACGTATAGTACCTGGACACCTACACCTACTCGGACTGCAATTCCAATACGTGTAGGACACGTGATTATCTAACAGCGATAGCAGCAGGATCGGCAGCGGTACGGCGCGCAGTGGGCTCAATGATGGTCCCAATCGATGGAGCTCTCGCGCAGGCCAGCAGCCATGGCCAAGGCCCAAGGGCACGGCACGCAGCGCAAAGGTCGAGCGACTGTCAGAAGGACACACTCGGACGATAGGCACAGAGTTTACAAACAATTTGCACAGGGCTCTGGCTTGGTGGTGCCCCTAATGTGTGTGTGTGTGTGCTGCACCGCAGATTCATGACCACAAGCAAGCTAGCCAGGCCGGAAAAAAACACCATGATGAGAGCCCTGCGTCATCTCCCCCGCTAGCCCCATCATTTTGTCGTCGGTCCTGATCGACCTTTGATCTAGTACATGTCTATACCCTCTCACTGCCCACATTCCCATCCTTACTAGCTTGCTTTACCGAATACCATTCGAGGCATGCATGGAGAATCCAAGGCCAAATACTATCAGCTAGCCTCTCATGTCACGGTGCCTATAATTTCTCTTATGATAAGTAGAGATGCAATGCAACTGCGAACGGTGCGATCCTTGACTGGCAGTGCTGAACAGAACTGAATATCGGCAGCTCCAATAACTCTCGCTATATTATAGTTCCATTTTCACACAACACCATCACGGCACACAGTGCCACAGGACAGTGCCTGCAGCCAATTAAGCCCAAGCTAGGAGGAGGCGACATTCTTCGGGACCAAAGATTATCAGCACGCCGGCTGATCAAAGGCACGTTTCGTAGTAGGTCACGGGTCATCACGATGTCATCAGGTCAAAGACACAAAGCGGCTTGATCGAAAAAAGACACAAAGCTATCTCGCTTTTGCCCCGGCCGGCGTGGCGTGGCCGTCCCAAAACCCCAGCTGCTAGACCCGCCGCGCGCGCGCGCGCGCCTTTCGTGCGCTTAACCAAAAGTACCCGCCCGCAAAAGACGTGCAGCGTTTATCAGATTAGATTGAGTTAGATTTCACTCCTTTTCTTTGGCTTTAAGTCATGTACACACTCTCTCTTAACGAGACAATAAAACACCTATTTTTTCAATGCAATATCGCAAGATTTATATGATCAGTTACCCAAGCAGCTTCTGGCTTTTATCCATCGAGTAGTATTGCCAATATATTTGGGAATTGGTTACACGGTATAGATCGCAAGTATAAGTTACTTCTTCGGGTAGGAGCGATTGTCATTATATGGTCACTTTGACTATGTAGAAATGATAAAGTGTTTAATGATACAGGCTGTTCACTTCTGCAGGTTATTTACAGATGCACTGGCACCCTTCGGTGTTGGGCGGCACTTCATTGTGCGGATCACCGCGAGCTTTTCACGGAGGTGTGTACGCGGCTGGAGGACACGACGCGGGATTTGTTCACCCGATTTGGCTGGCAATATAATCTGCGGATTGACCTACCTTCAGCTCCTTAGGCGCTTTACAATTTCTCATTATGATATGTAATTCGCCTATGTTTTTTATGTTCGGATTGCCGGATTTTGGCGGCTGTGTGCATCCTAGTTATGCAGAGACCGGGTGTAATTCTTAAAACTCTTTAAGTAATAAAACACCCTTTATCGAAAAAAATGTACACACTCTCATCTCTCAGGAGGTTTGCTGCAAATTCTGCATGGCGTATATAGCTCACCCGTTTGATCTTAGAAGCCGTGCATCCGTCCGATCTTTGGAGATGCCTGACGATCAAGCAGACCGCGGTGTGATGCAATGGCTAATGATGAGCTTTATCAGAAGACAGGGCGGGGGAATCTTAAAGGAGCAAAAGCCAAACATCCATTGACATTTTTCGCAGAGGCTCATCTCGCCGCGCATTGCCTTCCCTTTAATCATACCAATCCATTGGGATCGGACGGCAACATGAACAAACCATGTGACGCGCCCTACCTCCTCCCCCGTGATTGAGTTCACAAGTATATGTATCACTATCGTACGTACCGTACAAGTCTTACACATATGTGATGACGTTTTCCATGAACTTACAAAATCTTGTTGAAAATACGTCATTGGGTTACAAAAAAATATGGCTCTAAGGCCATCTTCAGCCGATCCCCAAGAATTAGAGGAATAAAAAAGCTCCCCGTTATTTAGAGGAGTATATTTACTCCTCAGGAAAACGCAGTTCCTAATCGAACCACTATACTTATCTCCTGAAAAAATGTCTTCAAAATCAAACTTTCGAAAGTCAAACACATAGCCTGGTTCAAATACAATAAAATAACATGTTCACAATATTTCTCCGGATAGGTGGCATCTTCGTGGAAGTAGTCTCGCGTAATCTTGGCATGACCCTCCACACTATCTCGGTTGATGTAGAGGTGTCCAAAATGTGATCCTAGTCTCGCTCATCGAACTTCATCGTTCAAAATGAGGCCCATGGCCATCTTGACTTCATCGTCATCTTCCTCCCCCTCTAACGACGACGATGAGCCATTCAAGATGTACTCTCTCGGCCCCTTCATCTAAGAAATGGCTCCAGTCAATTTGATTTGAAAAATAAACAAACATAGAAAAGCACATATATACAAAACACACCTGGTAATTCGGTCCAAAATTTGGAACGTGAAGGAGGTGAGGTCGGTTGCCGGCGACCTTCAGCTATCGCCGAGGCACCATGAGAGGCGGCAGGGTTGCAGGACAGTCGACAGTCGATGGAGGGGTCCGGCCAATGAATAATCGACACCAACCTTGGTCTCCCGTTGTTGGGGAGGTGACCCCGGATAGGGTCAAGACAGGGGAAAGACGAAAGGAATCTCCCTTGTCGTGAGCCAAATTACTGATTGTGTCGGCCGAATCATGTAAGAGTCGACCGAGATAAGCAAGGCCATGCCAAATATAGAATGAGTAACGCCATATCCGGCCGACATATGAGTTAAGTCGGCCGAATGACTCTGACTAATACAAATACAGGTGAAGGCCAAACCGAGTTATGGGAGATAAGGCCGAATAACGCGAAGCTTGCAGGAGAAGGAGGTGCCTATAGTCAAACCCTAGTCACTGGCTAGGAGGAATCTAGACAGAGCCAAGCGCAAAGGACAAGCAGCAGAGCAGCTGAAGGGCAGAGGAACATCACGGAGGTGACAGTGAGGGAGCTCGAGGCGCGCATGTGAAGGTCTCTAGAACATTGCCGCCGATAGAAGGGGGACACAGAAAGGAGGACACCGAGTTACCATATTGGGACAAGCATATTCCAAGAATATGCTTGCCACGTCAGCCCTAGAAGGAACCAAGGCACCCCTTTATAAGGGGAGACGCGGGCTCCTGAGAGGGGATTGATTCATTCTACGCCGTTAGGCTCGTGTATTAGTCTTCTTTCTCTCTATGATCCAGCTCTAGGAGCACTTGTATTACTTGAGAAGAGGGATAGAGATTTACTTGCAAGACACTTGAGTGTAGAAATCACTACATCTTCCCTCCCTGGATCCCTCTAGCATCCATTGGCTCCATACTTTAGCCTACCCATGGCATCTGCCGTGCCACCACCACGACAGTTGGCGCCCACCGTGGGGCCAGCAACGGTGCTAGCTGGAGTCAAGATCCGGACGGGAAACTTCATCCACACCGGCGAGCGGGTTGTCACTGGCTTGGTTCAGAGATTTGATCTCTGGGACTATGCCAGCGATAACGCGGGTAGCTTTAGGAGGAAAGTGCCTCCGCGCAATGGCGTCTTCATCAACCTGGGCACGCACAAGGTCTATGTCGGCGTCGACACATCCTGCGTCTATCCTCACTGAGTCATTGAAGCAGGAGAACCTCCCCTCAGTGCGGAAACTTACGATGGATGTAACTCAACATTTTCTAGAGATCCAGGGACCAATCGGCCCTACTCTTCTTGAAACGAGTGATTTCCTCGCTCATTGCCTGGTTCTTTAGCTCGACAGCGTCAAGAAGTTCCTTATATTTCTGCAACTGCAGGCTCAGTCGATTCTTTTCCTCAGAGAATTCCTGATCAACTTTCTCCAACTCAGACTTCTGGGAAAGCTTAAGAGACTCGACCTCGGCGCGTAACCGAGCTATCTCATCGTCCTTTTCTTGGAGTTGCGCCGAGTGAGTGGCAGCTTGCTCTAAAAAATGCAGCATCATATCAGGCATAGGTATGCATTCTTGATGCGATGATGCGAGTGTTTGTAACTCGGCTATACCAAAGCCGAAAGGTGGTAAGAAACCAAATATTTATCTCGGATAGGAATTAACAAATTAAAAACCAAAAACGAGGAACCAACCTTCAAGAGCATTAACCTTCTTGGTAAGGCGAGTATTCAGATTGTTGATACTAGCTGCATGCCAGCGAAGAATGAATTAGCACGAAAAGCCAAAAAAGTTACGAGCTTAAGGAACAGTAGACAAATTTGTTAAATTACCAGTTTTCTTCACTACAGGAACAACCTTC
This sequence comes from Avena sativa, assembly GCA_916181665.1. Lineage (NCBI taxonomy): Eukaryota > Viridiplantae > Streptophyta > Magnoliopsida > Poales > Poaceae > Avena > Avena sativa. The sequence goes on from OV702293.1 coordinate 430,671,116, forward strand.
TCATATTTTTCCTGTAGTTTCTTGTGGGCGAAGAGCAACCTTTGAAATTCGGCTGTCCGCCGATCATGGGCAACCTAGATATAATGGAAGGTTAAAAGAATGGATATTCAAAGCTAAAACAGATCCGAATCAAGTAAAACTTGACTCGGATCTAGGTGGATGGATATTCAAAGTTAAAGCAGGTCCGAATCAAGCAACACTTGACTCAGATCTAGGCGGCTGGATATTCAAAGCTAAAGCATATCCAAATCAAGCAAAACTTGACTCGGATCTAGGCGGCTGGATATTCAAAGCTAAAGCAGATCCAAATCAAGCAAACTTGACTCAGATCTAGGCGGCTGGATATTCAAAGCTAAAGCAGATCCGAATCAAGCAAACTTGACTCGGATCTAGGCGGTCGGATATTCAAAGCTAAAGCAGATCCGAATCAAGCAAAACTTTACTCGGATATGCATGGACCACGGCTAATCCGAGTCACGAAGGGGCTGGATTTAGCAAGAAATGCATTTTAAACCTGATAAATCTTCCAAACGAACAACAAGTTATCCGGTTGCAAGCTTCGGGGACTAGTGTATATATAATACCATTTGAATAATAGACAAAGTATCAACGAAAGCACTTACCTCGTTCATTTGTCACTGCCAAGGACAATCTTAGCAGCCATATGCAAGCGACTGCTGATGTCGGAAAGCTGAAATGGTTGGCTACTCGGATTGCCTTCAAGTTGATCGGCGGCATTTCAGTTATTGGCATACTCCACCAAAGAGCCGAGACTGTTCCCGCTCTCAATACGGGTCAACACTTTACCTCGGGTCTGCTGTGTAACTACCGCCGTTGCCAGACTCTTGTGAAGAGTAAGTCGAGTGTCGGTAGCAGGGCGACGCCAGGCTTAGCAGAGAAAGCTCCCTTGCGAAGCACATCAGCTATGCTGGGCTGGGAAGAGCTAGTTGGCACCTTCTGAGATGCTGAGGGTTTAGTAACAACAACCTTCCTACTTTTAGGAGAGGCTTCAGCTGGGGCAACGACCTCAGCACTAGGAATCGCGCCCTTGGGGGCAGGAGGAACTATAGTTTCCAAGGGGGCCGAGATGGTGATATCTTCAGTTGGAGCGGGAGTAGCAGCTGGGATCGTGGTGATCAAAGGGTCATTGGGGGAAACCTCGGTGGTCTAAAGAAGGGCAACAGGCTCAACGGGGTGAGCTGGTGGTGGCGTTATGTCGGCATTAACAGTGGGAGCAGTGGGCACATCTCGGTGAGGCGATGTATGGGTCGGCGCAGGAGGAGAGTCAACATGAGAAGGACTGGGAACCCGAGTATCTTCCGGAGGCGGAGGAGAAGGCTGCCGAGTAGCGTGGCTAGTCATACTCGGACCGCTTGGCTTCGTGGAGAGAGGAGCTCTGCAAGAGACAAAGAGTCGAATCAAAAGACAGAAAGAGAGAAACAAGAAATACAAATGAAAATAAAATCACCCAGTAACCCCAGGCATGGTCTTGCGCCTCAGAATATGCTGCGAAGACTTCTTGACTCGTTTCTTGGGGGCAGCACCGAAAGGATCTGTCAAAGCGGTGCGCTTCTTCGAAGCGGCATGCGCTTGAGAAGCAAGAGGTTCGGCGTCATGCACCTGACCAGCCGGATTAGCTGGGAAAGAAGGAGCCGGAAATGCATAAGAGATGGGCACCGCGACAACTACCTCTAGAATTTGGACGTCGTCAGAGTCACCTTCATCCGCGTGGGCCGAGGTTTTGCCACGAACGCAAGCAGGAGCAACATCCGACTTAGGGACAAACTCCTCCGAGTCAGGCTCCCCAGTATCCGGAGTATTACGGTCAGCGGTCCAAGGAAGAGCCAAAACCTCGGCATCTTATGTCTTCTGCTCTGTAAATATCTGCGAGAAGTGTAGGTTCGAATAAGTAAAATAACACTCAATAAAGTGGCATGGAAGAGTAACTTTAATGTTTAAATTCACCTGAGGAGGGGGGTTCCCGCGAGTAAAGGGCTTTAATCCCCATTGCCATTCCTCCGGCATATCGGTCTTGAAGATAGCCCGGACGCGTTTGTACATGAGATAATTATCAAGCTCGATTGTGGATACACGGTTGGGATCCAGAGGTCCGCTCATGTAGCAGATTTTGTGAGAGCAGAGCTGGAAGGGGCATATTCGGCTGCTGATGAAAGCAGTCATCAGATCCTCACCACAAAGCCCGGCCTGAATCAGTTCCTTGAGCCGGATCTCGAATGCCTCGGCAAGGGCATTGCTCTTCCTTAGATTATAGTTCCAATTCTTCTTAGAAGGGGGACCGATAGAAAAAGCTGGGAGCCGAATCTTGTCCTCCTTCCCAGTATTTTTGACATAGAAAAAAGATCTATGCCACTTCTTGCAAGATTCGAGGCCAGCGACACGGGGAAACTCAGAGTTTCTCCGAGGTGTTATGGACGCGGCCCCACATTGAGTGAGAGATTTCTCAGAGGGATGAAGGGATTTGTCCGGCACTACATTAGTTCGGATCTGGAAAAACTTGGACCAGACATGTACGGAAGGCCAGAGGCCAAAGTACCCCTTTGAGGCCGAGATGAAAGCCGACAGAGAGGCTACAGAATTAGCCGGCAAATGATGCGGCTGAAGGACGAAGTAATCAAGGAAATCCTTGGCGAAGTCGCTGAGAGGGAGGCCGAATCCCAGAGAAAAGTGAGACATAAAAACCACGTACTCACCCTCGTTGAGTACGGGCGAGGATTCTTTGCCAGGTAGGCGACAGCTTACCTCGGCAGGAATTCGGCGCATCCTAATTAACCATTCTACTTCACGATGGGAGACAGAGGAACCTTGCCAGGAACCGCGCTCTGGGCCAGAGGCAAAGTCATCTTTCCCGACGACGGCGCCACTAGCGGAACTGGACATGGGCTCGTCGGAGGAGTTGACGGAGGAGAAAATAGCGGCGGAGAAGGGCCTAGAGGAACAGGTCCCCGTCGTGGTGCTAAAAAGCACGGCGACGGAACAGAAGAAGTACCGCCGCAAGGAAACTAGAAAACAGAGGAATTCCTAGCACGGTGACCTAGGCGATACAGTTGGAGAACTAACCGGAGAGAGTACCAGAACGAGAACACGTCGGTGAGGTCGCGGTGGCCGAAGAACGGCGGCGTGACTGTCGAGGAGGACAATGGAGGCGAGAGCACCGGAACGCATACAAGAGCGGCGGCGCGAGGAAGAAGATGAGGGAGAGCGGAAGAGGAAAAGTGAACTGCCCAAACCCTTCTCCCCTCTTTATAACCGCGCCACGATAACCGTGGTGGGATCGTGGCTACGCCACGATATCCAAATAATCGCGTGTATCGCGAAACCGTGCACAGCTAGTGGAGCCACACCACAGGCCACACGACACAAGAGAGGATCGGGCCAACTGACCGATGCGGTACTCGAGGCGTCACTGCGCCGACGCGACGGATGCAGTAATCACTGTAGCTTGTCAGTGGACACTGTAGCGGAACAAAAAACTAGAAGAGCAATGATGAGTAGTACACGTAGGAAAAGGCGTACTCAGGAAGCTGCACAGATACCTCGAACAGAGAGAAATATCTCGGAAAGAAAGAGAGAAGAATGTCGAGAAACTGATGTGGCCCGGCCGAGGTTTCCGGCAGGACCACACCAGCTTCGGGGACTAATGTTGGGGAGGTGACCCCGGATAGGGTCAAGACAGGGGAAAGACGAAAGGAATCTCCCTTGTCGTGAGCCGAATTACTGATTGTGTCGGCCGAATCATGTAAGAGTCGGCCGAGATAAACAAGGCCATGACAAATGTAGAATGAGTAACGCCATATCCGGCCGACATATGAGTTAAGTCGGCCGAATGACTCTGACTAATACAAATACAGGTGAAGGCCAAGCCGAGTTATGGGAGACAAGGCCGAATAATGTGAAGCTTGCAGGAGAAGGAGGTGCCTATAGTCAAACCCTAGTCACTGGCTAGGAGGAATCTAGACAGAGCCAAGCGCAAAGGACAAGGAACAGAGCAGCAGAAGGGCAGAGGAACGTCACGGAGGTGACAGTGAGGGAGCCCGAGGCGCGCATGTGAAGGTCTCTGGAACATTGCCGCCGATACAAGGGGGACACAGAAAGGAGGCCGCCGAGTTACCATATTGGGACAAGCATATTCCAAGAATATGTTTGCCACGTCAGCCCTAGAAGGAACCAAGGCACCCCTTTATAAGGGGAGACGCGGGCTCCTGAGAGGGGATCGATTCATTCTACGCCGTTAGGCTCGTGTATTAGTCTTCTTCCTCTCTATGATCCAGCTCTAGGAGCACTTGTATTACTTGAGAAGAGGAATAGAGATTTACTTGCAAGACACTTGAGTGTAGAAATCACTACATCTTCCCTCCCCGGATCCCTCTAGCATCCATTGGCCCCATACTTTAGCCTACTCATGGCATCTGTCGTGCCACCACCACGACACCCATCAACACCAACCTCAATGTGGCTGCAGACCCTTGTTGTTGGGATTTCGCCGGCCTCCCTCGAATCTAGCGTAGCCTAGATCCCGTGCAAGCCTTCAACCACCCTTCCATTGCCTGTCCGCTTTGTTTTGCAAGAAATCGGGCTCCGAGGATGACGGTTTGCAATAGATTGGGGCGGTGGCGGGGGATGTTTTGTAAGTCGGTTCCTGCAACCGGGGGCAGCGAGCGACGACGAGTGGGGCGGGAGGGTGGCGCAATGTTCGGAGTGCCGGTGGATGGTTTTCACGGTCACCGAAGGCGTCGTCGATGAGGATGGGGGAGAAAGTCGCCGCGGGGTGGAGGGTCAGGTTTCTGTTCTCTGTGGAGGTTGAGGTCGAGTATATTTAGGGGTCGAAGGGCGTGTGTAAAAATTATAAGCAGCTGAAGATTATGCGGCTTCGGCTAGGTGCGGGTTAGAGAAGTAAAACCCAAAGTTTTAACCAGTTTTAAGGGATCGACTAGAGATGCCCTAAGTAGACATTAAGAAGGCCATTTTTGGTATCCATATTGGCGTTTTTGTGTAGCTCAAAAATGAAAGCATAATTTCATGAAAGTAATATACGTACTAGACATCCATGTATACATATGATTTTTATAGAATTTCAAGTACTCACTCCGATCACTAATATAATACCTTCTAGCTTTTTTAGTAATATATGTATCTAGACACGTTTTATTGTTTAAGTTAATCTATTTGGTCTAAATCTAGTCTACTTTAAAATATTTAGAAGGACTTACATTAAAAAATGGAGAGAGTAAAAGAATAAAATATTTGATTTTTTCCGGAAAATATGCTACATGGAGTACGAGTTCCGTTTGATGTTTTCAGTCTATACTAGCGGAATCGATTCCTTAAAGTGTCTCTTCTCACGGGGCACCCACGTTTAAAATTAAATCTGCAGAAAGGGAATTCGACCCTACATAAGTTGTCCTACAGGCCTGGAGCGAGCTGACCCAGGCCTGGCCGAGACCACCTGAGCCAACAAGCCAAATTATTCCTTCTTCTCCAAACCATTTCAACGAACATGTATAAACAAATATTTACCTAAAAAACACATGTATAAACAAATATTTGCCCAGAATCAAGATAGAGCGAGCGTCCGACCTCGCCTTATCGGGAGCTTCACACTTGCGAAATATTTTTAACGAGACAATAAGAACAATCTACATCGCTGCACAATCATCTTATAAAAAAATAAAGAAAAAAACATGAACGACAGGGTGTACCAAAAACAAAGATCAATCACTACCGCAGGGGATACACATACTGCGAAGAACAGTCTCTACAGATAGAGCCGATGCCAGAACGAAATATCCACTTTGTCTCATAGGTGTAGTTGATATCTTAGGTTTATCAAAATTTGGATGAATTTATATGCTAAATAGTGTTTAGATTTATTTAAATTTTGACAAATCTAAGTCATCTATTTTGGGATAGAGAGAGTACTTCAAATCCGTAGTATACATGTAAATATTATATGTTCACACATAAAGTTTCATGAAAAAATAATATTTTTTATGGCTTCTGTACAAACAAAATTTCCGGTGCTCCAAAATAACTTTTCATGAGACATTTTTTTGGTCATTTTACACAAGACACAACAAATGTCTTTTTAGCGCAAAACTTTGTGTGAAAACATAGGACTGTCCAGACGTGCACCCGAAATTATCTTTTCAAAAAAAATTAACATTTTGAAAGCCATTTTTTATAATAGATGTATTTAGACCTGCAAACCACACTACTAGGAAAACGCATATTCGTGGCGCACCTGAAAAGGCCATCCGTGGCGCACTAGCAGTGCGCCACGGGCCTCGCGCTACAGCTATCTCCTAGCCGTGACGCACTGCCTGGTGCGCCACGGTTGTGTCGAGATAGGCGTGGCACACATGCCAGTGCGCCACGGAAAGTAGTTCAGGTGCGCCACGCGTATGAAACGATAACCGTGGCGCACTACGTGATGTGCGCCGCGGATATAAATTTCAAAATTCAAAAAAAGCGGCAGATCTGGATCTCGTCGTCAGTGCCGTCGCGCATCGGTGCAGGTCGTCATCGTCGCCTCGTCGTCATCGCCTCCTCGGCGTCACCTCGTCGTCGTCGTCGGAACTGCAAGGAGGAGGAGGAGAAGAAGAGGAGGAAGAGGAGGAGAAGAGGAGGAGGAGGAGGAGGAGGAGAAGAAGAAGAGGAAGAAGAGGAGGAGAAGAAGAGGAGGAGGAGAAGAAGAAGAGGAGGCCTCGTCGTCGTCGGAACTACAAGGAAGAGGAGGAGAAGAAGGAGCCCGCCGCCTCGTCATCGGAACTGCAAGGAGGAGGACGCCGTCACCATCTTCACTGCAAGGAGGAGGAAGAGGAGGAGAAGGAGAAAGAGAAAGAGAAGGAGGAGCAGGAGGAAAATGAGAAGGAGGAGAAGGAAAATGAGAAGGAGAAGGAGGAGAAGAAGAAGGAAAGGAGAAGGGAGGAAAAGGAAAAGGAGAGAAGGGAAGGGAAAAGAGAAGGGGTAGGTGGGCGGGGTGGGGATTCAAATTTTGAATCCCACCCAACTTACTCGTAGCGCACTAGGTAGTGGTGCGCTACGGGTAAGTTGCCATCTTTTTTTTTCTGCCGGAAAAAACAGTCTTTTGGCCATAACCTTTTACTCTTTTGGAATTTTGAAAATCTAAATAATCGTTAAACGACTAGAGGTCATTGCGAGCAGATGCGGAATCTCGTTCTCGTTATTTTGGTATATTGTACGATTTTTTTCGATACCGTATGCAAAAGTTACGGCCTTTTTAACGTGGCATGACTTTTTTTTGTAAATAAAGTTGAAATTATTGTTTGTTAATTTTACTACAAACTATACCACATTACCTACCTAAATATGAAATGATTTTATTTTTGGAAGTGTTTACCTACCTAAATATCACTAGGGCAGAGTGCCCTACGGCTAAGTTGACCCAGCTGCTACAGCACACATGCCCGTAGCGCACTAGGTCAAGGTGCGCTACGGCTAAGTGACACATCCGTAGCGCACCTTGACCTAGTGCGCTACGGGTATGTGTGTTATGGCCACCTGTGTCCTGGCCCACACATAGCCGTGGCGCACCACTCCCATGTGCGCCACTCTTATGGCAGTTAGCCGTAGGGCACCTATGGGCAGTGCGCCACGCCTATTTTACCCGTGGGGCACTACTAGCAAGTGCACCACAGAAGTATGGATTACCTATAGCCGTTTTTCTAATAGTGCCAAAACATCATGTCCTACAGAACACGCTTTCATATGTTGTCCCTGATGGGACCACTAAGGGCTAGATCAAAGGTTTCACCTAGGAGAAGAAAGTTCAACTGAACTCCAAAACTAAACACCGTTGGCAAGTGCAAAAAATATATGCTAGTCATAGGGGTTTTCAACCCCTTAGGCTGGCCATAGTGGGTATTATTATGCACTAGTGTATGATATTATCTCTATAATACATGATATCATCTCGTAGTACCATTGTTTAATATATTTATTGATTTTTAGAATTACAATATAAAATTATGCACATGATCTGTTTGACATTAAATTTCCTAGTTATATATGATATGATACAATATCTATCTATAATACCACTATCACCTCTCTCATCATTAATTGAAGTGACACATCATTTTTTAATACATAAAATACATGGTACTACCTTCTTCCAATGAATAAGGTTTTTTTTCAAGATTTAAGCTATGTGAGTTTGACCAAATTTCTTTAAAAGAACTATCAACAACTTTAATGCTATATAGATATCATATGAAAATATATTTTATGACATATTTAACGGTTTGTAGTATCACGGATTTGTTTAAATTTGTATGTATATAATTAACATTGTGTAGGCTGCTGCATTAGCTTGGGCAGAGATCACCAAGAAGTAACTTTACCGGTTTTGCTCGGAACGACACAAAAAAGCTGACTCCACGCAGCATCTCTCGAATCAGGCTTTCGCCCCGCTTTATAAATAAAGCCACACGGCCAAACAGATACAAAGTGATGAGAAGTTCCTCTTACAAGCAGATCAAAAGATAAACTACTAAGCCTAGAAAGCATCTAACTTGCCACCAAGGAAGGCGAGACTAAGGAGACCTGAGCTCCACGATAACGCCTCCCAGAAGGTAACGACGCCACATGCGCCGCCGTCGCCGAGACTACAAGGGTATAGGGTTTTCACCCGGAGCCCTAATGGAGTGAGAGTAGCCACAACAACGCCCCCAAGAGGGTCACGACGCCCACAGGCGCCGCCGTTGTCTGCGCCGGAGCGCGGGGCTTTCGCCCGAAAAAACTCTCGCCACATTCAGAACCTTGGACCATCACCAAGCCTCAAACCGAGCTTCCAACCTCAATTTGGGCGCTGCCACCACCAGGAACCCCCGGAGCACACTCCTTGCCACCCTCGAGGACCAAAGAGATGAGCCATCACCGCCGCAACGCCGCCCCGCCATCAAGACGCCCGCGCAGACCACCTCCCGAGGCCGCCGCCCCGGCGTCCGAGATCTCGCCCTTGACTTGAAAAGCCCGAAGACACATCCCCCAAAGCGGGCAAGAAAGATCCAAGCCAGCCCTCCAACACTTGAACGGGGGTTCAACGAGCAAGACACTCCGGCAAGTTAAACCCGCAGAACCCAAAGAAAGGGGCTGCTAGGCGGACGCCAGATCTAGGCCTCTAAGCCCGGATTCGGCACCCAAACCACAACATGGTCAGGGGATGGGCTCCCAGACCCGCTGGTTGCCCCTGAAACCTGCAGAGGCCACTAGTCCCGCCGAACCCAGATCGGGCCCGGATGGGCCTAGATCTGGGCTGAGGCAGGCCTGGCAGCCTCCAGGCCAGCTCCGCCAGCCGTCTTCGTCCCGGACGTGCAGCATGGGTCTTGTCCCGGTGGAGGGCGCCGCCCAGGGCCCTGTGGTCGCCGACGAAGATCTCCAGAAGAAGCATCGGCCGCCATAGCCATCTTCCGCGTGAGGAAGACAGCCCCGCCGCCGAGCCCCGCCGCCTCCAACACGCTGGTCCACCGCGGCCGCGGCTCGCCAGCCCACCGCGCCGGGAAGACCATGACCAGCGCTGCAGTTCGCCGCCGCCGCTTGGAGCCGCCCCGTGCTGCCCTCCTAGCAGAGACGAACTAGGGGGAACCGCCGCCACCGACACCGCACGGCCTTTGCCTGTCGGCGTTCGCTGGCAACGACGGCGGGAGGGAGGGGAGGAGGAGGAGACGGGAGAGGCGGCTAGGTTAGGCCCGGTCACCCCGCGGTTCCTCGAGAGTTAAACCGAGGAGCGAGAGAGCGAGAGGAGGGGACCCTCCAAGCAACATCTACACGACGACACGCTCGAAATGAAGGCATCGATCTCAATGCACCAACAGCTGCAACTCTAGCTGCGATCTGCATAGAGCAAGCAAAAGCTAGCTGCTCGAGAATAGTGAAACAGTCGGGCTAGCAGGATAACATGTCTGAATTATGATCTCATATCGACATACATCTTAAATTACTTATTACTTTGTATGAGGATATGATTTTTTTAAGAACATTAGTTGGCATATTGTATGTTTACCCGACTATACTTAAAAAAAGTCTATTTTTGGACTATAATACAATAGGGACTACGGTGTGATTTTCTATTTCATATATACAATGTTATGTACAAAGCGAAAGAAGGTACAAAAGCAAAATCAAAGGAAGTCTAATTTGAGCTGAATATAATGTAGTATCAGAATATTATGCTTACATCAAGTTCAAACAAACCAAACTCATTCGATTGAGCCAAAGAAAAATGTCCTCTTCCCATAATGTTGAATTAGGTTATAAGATATAATTTGCGGGTCTGCATATATGATGTCCAATCATGTAAAGTGGACATATTTTATAGATACATGGTATGTGGCAACACACCGACATAATACTTGATAATGTACTTGATGTTTATACCCCGTTGCAACGCACGGGCAATTACCTAGTTATGTAAAAAAAAAACATCATGTAGGCTGCGGCATTAGGTAAGGCAGAGATCACTAGTGGCAAAAAAAAAACTAAGGCAGAGATCACGAAGAAGTAACTGACGACGGAATGCAGCAACCAGCGTCGACACGACGACACGCTTGAAATGAAGGCCTCGATTTCAATGCACCAACAGCTGCAACTCTAGCTGCGATCTGCATAGAGCAAGCAAAAGCTAGCTGCTCGAGAATAGTGAAACAGTCGGGCTAGCAAAGGAGTATACTATAGCAACGAAGCGACGAAGAACTTGTGCGGAGGCAAATCGCAGGGCAATTCTCCTTTGGCACTAGCCTAGAGAGCCCAGTTGGCTAATCAGCTAAGCGCGTACGGCCTGCTCACTACAGGAATGAGAAGCTACGCCGATGGCCAAACATCGGGGCCGTTGGCGTAGCCATCGTCCAGGCCAGCCCCGCCAACCAGCCGTCGGCGTAAATTGCCCTCGGCATATTCTATGCTACGCCGACGGCTGCCCTCGGCGTAGCTATTTTTTATTTTATCTCATTAAAATTTGAAAAATCACAACTAAATCATTCTAATTCAGACAAATACAAATAATATATCAAAATTTGCAGAAAAATAAGACCTATCTATCTACACTCAAATATTACACATTTATAAATAAAAATTAAGTAAAACATAAAACATTATATATAGTTTAAAACGGGCATAAAAAATTCAAAAACGATCGAAACAATGCGAAACCTTCGCGTGGTGTTATATTATGTGACATAGTTAGAAGAAAAAATATCAAACTTGCTATATTGATTATGTATCAAAAAAACCTTCACAAAATGACCTATCTCATTCGAGGTTTCTTGACTTTCGGGTCAAATGACCAATGTTATGGATAAAATCAAGGTATAGTTTGTGATAATGTGCATACACATGCATCATGGGATGGCGAACAATGTTGCAAGAGGAAGTTTTCCTTTACGTCGCACCAAAAAGCCATTTCCTATTTTCCGAGCATAAAAAACGGACGGTTTTGTGAAGCAACCATCAAATGGCTAATTCAAAATACTACCATCACATTTTACAAAAATACTATACCACCTTATATGGACAATGTCCCAACAGGGGGATCCGAAACCTTTCCGTCCACCTTTGGCAAAAAAGACAAATTCCTGTCGAATCGGTAGGAAGTGAGTCAGATATGAACTACAGGTACATGATCCGATGCTCATGTTTTTTTACAAAAATCATTTTTAGGTTCACAAATGCTATTTTATCAAAGATCCAATGAAATTTTAGCGAGGCTTGGCCCCGAGCTAAGAATCTTTATGTCCGCCGTTCGACAAAGTTTGACAATAGTTTAAAACGGGCATAAAAAATTCAAAAACGATCGAAACAATATGAAACCTTCGTGTGGTGTCATATTATGTGACATAGTTATAATAAAAAATAACAAACTTGATATATTGATTATGTCTCAAAAAACCTTCACAAAATGACCTATCTCATTCGAGGTTTCTTGGCTTTCGGGTCAAATGACCAATGTTATGGGTAGAATCAAGGCATAGTTTGTTATAATGTGTCCATATTATGCATACACATGCATCATGGGATGGCGAACAATGTTGCAGGAGGAAGTTTTCCTTTTCGTCGCACCAAAAAGCCATTTTCTATTTTCCGAGCATAAAAAACGAACGGTTTTGTGAAGCAACTACCAAATGGCTAATTCAAAATACTACCACCACATTTTACAAAAATACTATACCACCTTATATGGACAATGTCCCAACAGGGGGATCCGAAACCTTTCCGTCCACCTTTGGTGAAAAAGAGAAATTCCTGCCGAATCGGTAGAAAGTGGGTCAGATATGAACTACAGGTACATGATCCGATGCTCATGTTTTTTTACAAAAATCATTTTTAGATTCACAATATGCTATTTTATCAAAGATCTAATGAAAGTTTAGCGAGGCTCGACCCCGAGCTAAGAATCTTTATGTCTGTCGTTCGACAAAGTTTGACGATAGTTTAAAACGGGCATAAAAAATTCAAAAACGATCGAAACAATGCGAAACCTTCGCGTGGTGTCATATTATGTGACATAGTTATAAGGAAAAATATCAAACTTGATATATTAATTATGTCTCAAAAAAACCTTCACAAAATAACCTATCTCATTCGAGGTTTCTTGACTTTCGGGTCAAATGACCAATGTTATGGCTAGAATCAAGGCATAGTTTGTGATAATGTGCCCATATTATGCATACACATGCATCATGGGATGGCGAACAATGTTGTAGGAGGAAGTTTTCCTTTTCGTCGCACCAAAAAGCCATTTTTTCTATTTTTCAAGCATAAAAAACGGACGGTTTTGTGAAGCAACCACCAAATGGCTAATTCAAAATACTATCAGCACATTTTACAAAAATACTATACCACATTATATGGACAATGTCCCAACAGGGAGATCCTAAACCTTTCTTTCCACCTTTGGTGAAAAAGACAAATTCCTGCCGAATCGGCAGGAAGTGGGTCAGATATGAACTACAGGTACATGATCCGATGCTCATGTTTTTTTACAAAATCATTTTTAGGTTCACAATATGCTATTTTATCAAAGATCCAATGAAAATTTAGCGAGGCTCGGCCCCGAGCTAAGAATCTTTATGTCCATCGTTCGACAAAGTTTGACGATAGTTTAAAACGAGCATAAAAAATTCAAAAACGATCGAAACAATGCGAAACCTTCGCGTGGTGTCATATTATGTGACATAGTTATAAGGAAAAATAGCAAACTTGATATATTGATTATGTCTCAAAAAACCTTCAAAAAATGATCTATCTCATTCGAGGTTTCTTGGCTTTCGGATCAAATGCCCAATGTTATGGCTAGAATCAAGGCATAGTTTGTGATAATGTGCCCATATTATGCATACACATGCATCATGGGATGACGAACAATGTTGCAGGAGGAAGTTTTCCTTTTCGTCGCACCAAAAAGCCATTTTCTATTTTTCGAGCATAAAAAACGAACGGTTTTGTGAAGCAACCACCAAATGGCTAATTCAAAATACTACCACCACATTTTACAAAAAATACTATACCACCTTATATGGACAATATCGCAACAGGGGGATCCGAAATCTTTCCGTCCACCTTTGGTGAAAAAGACAAATTCCTGCCGAATCGATAGGAAGTGGGTCAGATATGATCTATAGGTACATGATCCGATGCTCATGTTTTTTTACAAAAATCATTTTTAGGTTCACAATATGCTATTTTATCAAATATCCAATGCAAGTTTTCCTTTTCATCGCACCAAAAAGACATTTTTCATTATCCCAGTGCAAAAAGGGGATTTTCTAAAGCAACCACCAAATAGCTAATTCAAAAACAGAGGGTTTGTGATTAGTTGATATGGATATCATATTTGGATTCCTCTCATTTTTCTGATCAATTTAGACATATTATTTGTTGAATTTCGATTTACAGATTTAAAGATATTAATTATTCTATATTAAATAGAAAAATACAAAAAAATAAAATCATTATATTTTTATTTGAATTCAATAATATTTTTACTTACTTATTAATATTTACTTAAATAATTGTTTGTAATTTCAAAAAATACAAACATGTGACATGATGATATAAGAGTTAATAGCATTGATATCATAGTATTGACACCAATGTATGATTTACTTTGCGGAAACAGATTCTGAAAAAACGAGAAAGTTAAGCGTGCTGAAGTTGGAGTAGTATTAGGATGGGTGACCTGTTGGGAAGTTTGACTAAGACTAGAATTATTCAAATATTAAGTATAATTAGTGGTAAAAATGTTCAAAGTAGAAGATTAACAAGTGAAACAATTCAAAGAATAAAAAATTGAGAAAAAAATTTATTTTTTTTCAAAAAAAATTGTTTTTGCAACCGGCCGACAGGCTATGCCGACGGCCGCTACGCCGACGGCAAAGCCCTCGACGTAGCATACACCAACGGCATTTCGATACGCCGACGGCTTAAGTGTGCAACGCCGAGGGAGATCTTTGCCGAGAAGGCTACACCGAGGACGACGTACCATACGCCGAAGGTATTTTGGCCTACGCCGACGGCCTTTTGCCCTCGGCGTAGCGCGCGTCCCGTAGTGGCTGCATGAAACGGCTGCTGCCAGCCTTACTTGTGCGTACGTGCCCAAGGAGAACCGCCCTGTAATTCACAGTCCGCGCGCCTCACATTTCTGCCACCGCCGCCGCCGCTGCTGCTCCTTTGCACTGCTTCTTCTCCCTGTGATAGTCGATGATTGTCCGTGATTTGCTTCCATCGTCTTGCTTGACCGGCATATATAGAGAGAAACCGTCTCCTTCGCGGCATATGCTCGGACACCTCGGAGCGGAGGGAAGGACTTGTCTCCGCTGATCGATCGGTTTACTGACAAGCTTCTTTCTCTCAGGACTGCTGGTAGTTAGCTAAGGGCACATTCTGTAGGATCTTCCCCGCTTGCAACTGGTGAGCCTTCGCCTTTCGGCATGACCACAACAGAACGCCACCAGCTTTCCAAAATTCGAAAAACTTTAGACACGCTGAGGCCCGTACCTAAATGCGTGCACCCTTTTTGCCTATGTGAGCAGTCAAGAGAAGTGGATATCCGCCACGGTAGGATGTGTGGGAGGAGAGCAGACAACTGATCGTTGAGGGGCATCGATGATCGATCGGCATAGTCTCCGAACCTGTAAGCATCGGCCGCTTTTTTTAAGTATACAGCATATTTTCGTGGCATATGCCACAGGCGCCATGCCATGCCAGGAATATTCAGGAAGATGTGGTGAGATCGTAGAACGGAAGATAAGTTCAGGCCAGCTTAATCCGTGCCAGCCACACCAGCTTAATCCGTCAGACTGTCAGTCAAGTGCTGTTGGATATTGCAGTCGGATCGGTCCGGAAAATGCCGAATCCATGTAACGTGCACCTATAAATTCACAAGGCAAAAACCTGGAACATACCATTCACCACCGAGAACCTAAGCGCAAAAGCCCCAACCTCAGCAACACCACTGAGTGTCCTTGAAAAAGAGAAGGACGAGGAGGAGTGTCGCGCGCACGGTCGATCGAGTGCTAGGACGCATGCATTACTGGGCTAGTCTTCCTTGGCAGTGTTCGCACCGGGGACGAGCAACCGGGCACTGCCAAAGGAGATTTGCCCAGCAATGCAGAACTACGGCCTAATAGAGTTAGTTACCGATCTCTCTTGCCCGCCCTGAGTGCATATAAGTGCAGTGCCGGATGATCATTGCATCTGCATCAGCACTTAGGCGTCGACCGTTCGAATATCTTGTGCTATTGTGATTCCAATGTTGCCATATCTTTCTTCCAAGCCAAAATCGAGCTATACTGCTCCTGAAACTGAGCAGTATCTGTTGTCCTTAGAGAGGAAAACCAAGCATTATGTATTCCTCAGGCTTATGGGATTTAGCAGCCCCGATAGTGGGTAAGTGGGTATTGGGGGAGCCAGTATTTCAGAACAAGTAAACACAACAACAGAATTGGATCAGAATTGGGAGATGCTATATGTCGCCTTTACCGGCAAATCATACCCTCTCTTCCGCAATGGTTCTGGCCTACTTAGTATAGAGGTGTGCTTTGGTATCCCCTTTTTCCCAAACTTATGAAACGGAATACATAAGGACAGCCATAATTGACCGATATCCTTAATGCATTCCGAACCGAAAGGATATCAGCCGGTCTTGGCCGTCCTTGTATCTTCAGTTTCGCAAGTTTGAAAGATAGACTGGACACCGAAGCAAAAATTGTATATTGGACTCATTGCTCGTTGTTTCTGCTATTACACTTTTTTCACTGTGTGCGCTGCTCTTCGACTATCAGGACTTGCTAGAGGGGGCTTGCTCTTTTGAATGGAGGTGCCGTACATGCACACGCTCCTCCTAATAGCAAAATCAATTAACTCTGCAGTCTTCCAAGCTCACACCTCAATGATACATTGCAAGAAATATGTAAACATTTCATATATAAAATTTTAAAAGCTGCAAACCAACTTGTGGTTGGGTGGCTAGGAGGGTGGTTGTATCCCGGCCCACCAGAGTTCAAACCCCAGGTTTGACACTGTGTGTTGCACAAAAGGCGGAATATTCTTTCAGTGGGAGGCGATGTTCCCGTCGACAACGAGGCGCCCCTAGTGACTTCGTCAATCTCAAGACTAGATCCGTCAGCTCAGTCTCTCGGAGGTGCTCATAGGGATAGGGTGCGAGTGTGCGCGTTCATAAGGGTGAGTGCATTACGTGGTGTACGTGTCTACGATTGTACTCTGTTTCTCAAAAAAAAAAATTAAAAAGCTAGATCTTTTTAAAATTCCTAACGTCTTCAAAAAAATCTGTTTCGAAAATTGTGAACATTTATTAAAAATATATGAACATTTTTGAAAAATCATAAACAAATTTTCAAAATCAAAACTATAAAGAAAGTACGAACAATTTTTCAATGTCCTGAACAATTTTTGAAAATCATGAACCAAAATTAAAGAAATCATGAACATATTTCAAAAATTATGAGCACCTTTTAAAGTCGTGAATTTTTTTGAATTCATGAAATATTTTTGTAAATCATAAATAAAAGTAAAATATGAATAACTTAGAAAATAAAAATGAATAGAGAACAAACAGAACAAACAGAAAAGAAAATCGAATAGAGAACAAAGAGAAAAGAAAACAGAAAACATAAAGAAAAAAGAAAAAAGAAACATGAAAAGAAAAGCTAACTGGGCAATATAGAATCGAACTTTGTAGTACTGTTTTAAGGGAAATCTTTGATATATTTCTTTCTAGCTGGTTCGGATTAATACATTTGGAATAATAAATATGGAATCTCCAACCATTTGGAGTAGGAAACTTGGAAAGAAGCGGACTCGTTCCCCTCGTCGCCCCCGCGAGGCGACAGAGGAACCCTAAGCTTCCGCCGCCGCCGCCCCCCTCATCCTCATCTCCTTCCCTCGCCGCCGCCAGGAGGGTGCACCCGGGCGAAGCCCGACCGGCGCCGGCGGGGTACTCTCGTCGTCTTCCTTGGGGGATAGTCGCGGGGTCGTCCGCCCAGGGCGGTGCGTGGTGCCGGGCGCCAGGGAGGAGTTCCTGCGGCGGCGCGACGCGCTGCGGGGATGGGCCGGGGCTTGCGCTGGCCGGCGGTGGCCTAGGCAGCAGCGGCGGTGCTGCTGCGGCCATGTGATGCTGAGCGCGGCGGTGCAGGTCCTCGACGGTGGCGATCTTGGGGCGGCGGAGGTCCTGCTGCGGCGGGGGGTGAGTTGGCGCGGCGGTGGGCGGCGCGGCAGAGCGGCGCAGCGGCGGTAGGCAGAGCTTGGGGTGGGCAGTGCCATGGCGGCCTAGATCGGGCCCATTTGGGCCCAGATCTGGGTAAGGCAGGCCGGCCGACCCTGCTGTGGATACTCTAAAGATCTTGCCGAGTAGGATGGAAGAGACCCACGACACTCTCGGCCGGCCTGTAGACTTTATGGGCCCGCCGGGGCCCGGCCGGACCACCATGGAACTGGTATGCCTCTGCGGAGGCTTTACGGACCCGTTGGGCCCGACCGGATCTATGGAGGACCGGTGTGGTTGCAGCCACGTCCGGTCGACTACCGCCTCGGGCGGTGGAGGAAGTTCCCTCCCTCGCGACCGCGGTACTATGGGTTCTCTTTTCTCTCCACCTGCCCCGCGATTTTGCAGACCTCGCGACGGCTTACTCGGTGAGGCAGTGATGACGGATTCGGGACCGGGTGGCGCATGCTCGTGGGTGGCATAGGATGGTGGTGGCGAGGCCTCGCCCTCGCGTGTCTCCGGTGCAACGGCCCGTCCGGGGGTTGTGGATTGGGTATCGGGAGAAATCCTTGTCGGCTCGCCCGACTCCAATGCGGTGCCGCCCGTGGGTGGCATCTTCCTTCCTGGAGGGCATCAGGGCTACCCTCCTTCTACTCCCCTTAGTGTGCCGGGGGAAACCCTAGGGCCAATCTGGTCCGGGCAGCAGCGGTCGCGTTCCCTCTTGAGGGTGCTGCCTGGCGCTTGACGAGTCGGAGCTAGGAGCGTAGTGGACATTCTTCGGCGGACGCAGCGGTGGCGGTCTGCATCATCTAGTTGATCTGTTTCCGTCTTCATTCC
This sequence comes from Avena sativa, assembly GCA_916181665.1. Lineage (NCBI taxonomy): Eukaryota > Viridiplantae > Streptophyta > Magnoliopsida > Poales > Poaceae > Avena > Avena sativa. Next base: position 430,689,708 of record OV702293.1, read on the forward strand.
TTTCTGTTTTTTCCTTGTTTTAGTTCGGGCGTGTGTGTGCTGTTGCCCCAGCATCGTGTATTGTGTTGTATTTGAACGTTGTGCTGTCTGACCCAGCAGTGGTCTCACATGTGTGGTTTATTTATAAAACTGGACGAAAGCCTGTTTCGAGAGAATCTCCAACCATTTTGACAGATGGCTTTATTAATGTATGGGCCGTGTAACATCTGTCAGATATGTCTCCAATGCTCCATGGGCTTTTCTTTACCTTCTATCTTGTGGCATGAAGCCCAAGGTTTTCAGATTTGAGCCATCCTGGCCTGCAGCTTTTGCGGTGACAGAAGCCCGCTATTCCTTTGTCTCCTCTGTCTCTCTATCTTTCACACAGCAAGAAGCACGGCAGTCGGCACACTCGCTGCTCTCCCCGTCTCTCAGAGTCGGAGAGACACGCAATGACGCAACCACTGACGATATAACAAGTACTTAAAACATACACGGGCGCGACCCCATGAATAATGGAGGAGAGCAACCAAACATGTCGGGAGATGCATCGCGGAATAATCGACTGTACTAGCCAAATTGACAGCATTCAAGTCGTAGCCGCCGATGCATTGCGACTCTGCGAGTCCCGCTCGCTGGCTGGCTGGTTTGACCCGCACAGTTCTCCCGGCTCGATCGCGATGTACTTAAACAGCAACGAGGAAGCAAGCATGGAAGACCCGCAGATCTCAAACTCAAACTTACAGCACTTCCCACGCACACGAGCTACACCATGGCCGCCTCCGCCGCCGCGCCTGCGCCGCCGCACCCGCACGCGCTCATCCTCCCTTACCCGGCCCAGGGCCACGTCATCCCGTTCTTGGAGCTCGCCCACCGCTTCCTCGACCGCGGCTTCCACGTCACCTTCGTCAACACCGAGTTCACCCACGGCCGCGTCATGAACGCCGCCGACGCCGACGCCGGCGCGACGAGCTGGACAGGCCCCTCGTCCGCAGCAGCAGGAGGAGGAGCACGGCTGCGCCTCGTCGCGGTCGCGGACGGGATAGAAGACGCCGGGGACCACGAGAACCTGGTCCTGCTCAACGCCGCCATGCCGGAGGCCATCCCGCCGCAGCTGGAGCCGCTTCTGGACGGGACAGGCGAGGGGCTAGGGAAGGTGACGTGCGTGGTCGTCGACGTCGCCATGTCATTCGCGCTCGACGTCGTGAAGCGTCGGGGGATCACGTCGGTCGCGCTCTGGCCGGCGTCGGCGGCGGTGCTCTCGGCGATGGTCAACGCCAAGAAACTCATACGCGATGGCGTCATCGATGACGACGGTAAGTTGAGCCACGCAAAGCCGTGTTTCCTTCTATCATTGAAGTAAGATAAGATAAGATAAGTCGTGCTGGAATTTAGAGGATTCACTGTGCTCTCACATGTCGTTCTCCAACAAATACCTGTCCATTTTAGTACGACCACGTGCATTTTGCGGATAGTTTAGTACTAAAAAAACATTCCAAGTAGTTTAGACATTGGAATGTTTTGCAAAAAAATTGTGCCGTGGGTCAGTCAGACATATTTGACCACTAATCATTTTTTAAAAAAAAAGACCACTAATCATCTTATTCTCCTTATTAAGTCGCTAGAAATTTATGGGTTTCACTCTGCGTTCATTGTTCATATGTTGTATCTCTAACAACACTTATGAGTAACTATTTTAGTGCGATGGTCTTGTATCAACATTGCTGGATTGGCCATCTGTGTATTCCGCTGGAAATTTCATTCCAATATCTTGTACTATAAAGACTTTGAAATCCAACCCTTAGTTTTTCGGATTGAGTTTTAAATCTTGTTTTAGGCTAGCATTTATAAAGTAGTACTTCCTCCGTCCCAAAATAGATGTCTTAGATTTGTCAAAATTTAAATAAAACTATATACTAAATAGTGTCTACATTCATCCAAATTTTAACAAATTAGAGACATCTATTTGGGGACGGAGGGAGTAGTATAGTAGTGCACCCATTCATTCCAATATCTCACCCCTTAGTTTTTCGAACTGATTTTCATACTGTATTTTAGGCTAGGAAGTATAGAGTGTAATAATACAAATCGTTAATATTGCGCTGGAAATAAATAAGTGTTGATATCTATTCTTTGGAGCATGAATCAAATTAAATTGTACTATTTTTCCTACGTGCAGGAGCCCCTCTTAACTTGGTGAACAACTCATTCCATCTTACGGGATCCAAGACGCCCATGGACGCGACCTTCCTCGCCTGGAATTACATGGGCAATCGCGATGCCGAGCGTCTAGTCTTCCACTACCTCGCCACCATTGCGCGGACCGCCGCAACAAAGGCAGACTATCTTCTCTGCAACACATTCGCGGACATCGAGCCAGCCATCTTCACCGATTCTACATCAACCATCATCCCCATTGGTCCGCTCCGCACATGGCAGCGACCAACTAGACATGCGCCTATCGGGCACTTCTGGCACACCGACGATGTCGCTTGCATGTCCTTCCTCGACGCACAACCCATTGGCTCAGTCGTGTATGTGGCATTCGGAAGCATCAGCATCATGACTGCCGAGCAAGTTCAGGAACTAGCGCTCGGGCTCCAAGCTTCCGGCCGCCCGTTCCTCTGGGTCGTTAGGCCTGAACAGGCCGGCAAGCTCCCAGTCGGGTTTATGGACGATGTGGATGAACCTAAGAAGGGTAAAGTGGTTGGGTGGGCACCACAAGAGCAGGTGTTGGGACACTCTTCTGTAGGGTGTTTTGTTACACATTGTGGGTGGAACTCGACGCTAGAAGGCATCCGCAATGGGCTGCCCATGTTGTGTTGGCCATACTTCCTTGACCAGGTTACGAACCAAACATACATTTGTGACATTTGGAAGGTTGGGCTAAGAGTTGCACCGGCTGAGGGAGGCGTGTTGGTGACGAAATCCAGGATCATGGAGCTGCTGGATGGGCTTATGGAGGATGAAGGTGTCAAGGAAAGGGTGCTAAAGTTGAAGGAGACGGCAGAGAGCAACATGAGTGAAGAAGGTGCATCATTGAAAAATTTAAACATCCTGATGGAGTCTTTCAAAAGCAAAACGTTTTAGAATGGTTGGTGTATCCCGGTGTTGACTAGTATCAGTATTGAACTTTTGTATTGTTAGTACATGATATGAATATAACATACATTTTATGTTTTGTGTTCATCAGTCATGCTATTTTTAAGGCATGGTTTTGAAAAAATTGCGCCCTGCCTTTTCGTGTACTATGTTCCATTTGATGCAATACAAACGTTGGAACGTGATTCTATATTGGAGTTTAGAATTTCCCAAAAAAAGGCCCAAGAAGTATGGAATATGAAGCTTTTCTTCGCATGCAAACAGTTGAAAGTTATCCTATTGCATAACTTTTCCTATATATAAGTATCCTATTGCATAACTTACTCTATACAGAAGTGTGTACATTCTCTAAGCTACAAAGAACAAGGAACAAACAAACCGGACATGTTACATCGAATAGAAAAGAAAATTGAAAGGCGGATTAAAATGTGAGTTGTATCTTGTCTTTGAAATTCTGATAAATAACTTTTAATTTTCTCTGTGTAACTGGAGCAAGATCCACATTGATTCCTTGAATCCACTTTGTAGGCATAGAGTTTCCTTTTTGAAAAAATTCAATTTCTCAAGCTATGAATGATTATTTCCATTCTAAAAGGCTTACAATGAATTGTTTAACTAGTTCAATTTCCTCCAAAGCAGAAAACATTTTTTCCTAAAAGAAAAGTTATTTCCATTGTTTAATAAGTACGTCATTAACTTTACGTGAAACCTATGCTTTTGAAATATTTGATATTGTCTTTTCCTGTTTCATAGTCTTTGTTATCCTCCTTAATTTTACTTATAAGCTAGAACAAAACAAACAATTATATGAGAAGAAGATAGAGTTGCCGACCGATGAGCGCGCCCTATGTGCGTATCAGCCTCATGCACATCTTTGTCAAACTTATGGCGAAGGTTCTGGCTACGAGGCTGGCGCCTAGGTTGGGCGCCATGGTTGACTCGAACCAGTGCGCTTTCATTTAGAAATGTTACATTCATGATAACTTTATGATGGTTCAACAGATGGCGAGGCTGTTACACCGGCTCAAGGAACCTAGAGTCATGCTCAAGTTGGACATCACGCAAGCATTTGACTTGGTCTCCTGGCCACCCAGATCATCTTCGACAACGTGAGCCCCAACTGTGGTAGTCTCCTCGACATGATTCGATCCGAAGCAAGATCTTGGAATTTGGCTGGCGTGATTGGCTTAAAAGCCTTGATCCCGCCGTGACGTAGGTCTAGTGGGTTGAGTTGTAACTCGGGTGTGGCTCATTTTTGTTGCCGACCGACACGATTTCAAAGATTTCTGGCCGATCAGCCTCATGCACATCTTTGTCAAACTTATGGCGAAGGTTCTGGCTACGAGGCTGGCGCCTAGGTTGGGCGCCATGGTTGACTCGAACCAGTGCGCTTTCATTTAGAAATGTTACATTCATGATAACTTCATGATGGTTCAACAGATGGCGAGGCTGTTACACCGGCTCAAGGAACCTAGAGTCATGCTCAAGTTGGACATCACGCAAGCATTTGACTTGGTCTCCTGGCCTCTCCTGATAAAAGTGCACAAAAGGGTGGGGTTCGGCCCCAAGTTCAAGGAGTTGGTGGTTATCCTATTACCCACGGCGAGCACCCACGCCCCCGATTTGTCATCAGCGGGGCCTAAGACAGGGGATCCCTTGTCGCCCATGTTGTTCCTGTTGTTTATCAACACGCTCAAGAAGTTGTTTGCTAAGGCCAAGGAGCTGGAGGTGTTAAAGCCTATTGCACCCCGGGGGTTGGATACGTCTGTGTCGCTCTATTGAGACGATGTGATTATCTTCTGCCACCCAGATGAGACGGAGCACTATGCGCGCTATCCTGGGGCTCTTTGGGGAAGCTTCTGAACTGCACATCAACTTTCATAAATGTCCGGTTTCTCCAATTGTGTGTACGGAGGTTGAGTTCCTTCAGGCTGTGATGGTAATGGAGTGCCAATTAGCGCCCTTTTTTTAAAATACCTAGGGATCCCCCTAACGATTGGACGGCTACCTACATCTACACTCCAATCCCTAGTGGACAGCATCGTAGATAGCCTACCAACATGGAAAGCCTCCATGATGACGAAGGCTTGTCGGTTGCCCTGGCCAAGTCCGTTATCATGGCGATCCCTCTACACAAAATCATTGTTCTAGGACTAAACAAGAAGGTCCTGAAACAGGTAGAGAATATTGTGAGAGGATTCCTTTGGGATGGGAGAGCGGATGCAAATGGAGGCCATTGCGAGGTTAACTGGGACAAAGTATGCCGACCTTTGAGCTACAGAGGGATTGTGATCCCCGACCTCGCTCGGATGGCTATTAGTCTTCGGTCACGTTGGCTCTTGAGGATGCGCATGGACCCTCAGAGGCTTTGGCGAGGTGTGGATATGCATTTCTCGAGGATAGAGCTACAGGTGTTCGATGCCTCCACTACGATGGTAGTAGGGGATGGTAACACAACTCTCTTTTGGGAAGTAGGTGGTTGGATGGTAGGACCATCGAGGAGATTGCCCCGGACCTATTTGCACGGATCCCGAAGCATGCTCAGTAGCGCCGCACGGTGAGAGAGGCCCTGACTGAGCGTCGTTGGATTGCGGACATACAGGGCACACTGAGTTTGCTAGCCATATGGCAATACGCTCAGCTGTGGATCACGTTGTAGGACGTACAACTCCCGATCGTGCCAGACACTATCATGTGGAGGTGAATGACAGATGCGCAATATTCATACAAATCTTGCTACGAGTTCCTCTTTCAGGGGTCCTTACTATCAAGATCGTGGAGGATTAACTCGCGCACGTGGGCTCCGCCGAGGGTTAAGTTCTTTGTTTGGCTAGCATGCAAAGACTTACGCTAGACGGTGAGAGGCTAGTGAGGAGGGGGCTCCAACAACCTCTGTGTGACCAATCAGAAGAGACCATGAGGCATCTTCTCATAGGGTTCCCTTCTCTTGGATGATATGGCACGGCGTCCTATCTTGGATTCGATCCACGGCTATACCTCCGTATGAGGAGGATGACTTTGTAGATTGGTGGAAGATGGCGCTCCTACCCCCCCCCCCCCCCCCGCACGATGCGCAAAGGGACCTCGTCGCTGGTGATGCTGACAACATGGTGGATATGGAAACACGGCAACGCGGTCATCTTCGACAACGTGAGCCCCAACTGTGGTAGTCTCCTCGACACGATTCGATCCGAAGCAAGATCTTGGGATTTGGCTGGCGTGATTGGCTTAAAAGCCTTGATCCCGCCGTGACGTAGGTCTAGTGGGTTGAGTTGTAACTCGGGTGTGGCTCATTTTTGTAGCCGACCGAAACGCAAGGCTTTTGTGTATTTGTTTTTACGATGTACCAACTACAAGTTAATGGCGTACTTGTTCGACATTGGAGCTCGGGCAACAGGTAGCTCGGACCATAACCATTGGTGCTACCTCATTCATGATCATGTGTACTTCCATTTTTTTCATTAATATTTAGGTTGTTTAAACATATAGGCATGTACTCAGCATTATTCTCAACAAATGTGAAGGGAATATGCCCTGAGAGGCAATAATAAAGTGTTTATTATGTGTATTCCAAGTATATGATAGATGTTTATTTTACATGCTATAATTGTATTAATACGGAAACGTTAATACATGTGTGTTTAATAAACAAACAAAAAGTTCCTAGTTATGCCTCTCTCATAAACTAGCTTGTTGATTAACAAGATGATCAAGGTTTCCTGATCATAGACATTGGATGTTGTTAATAACGGGATCACAACATTAGTGTAATGATGTGATGAACATTCATCCGAAGTATAGCATTACGATCAAAGTCATTGAGTTTATATTTCTATAACAACTTACGAAGTGATCCTAATCCTTAGACCATGAGATCATGTCAATCACTAACACCGGAAGAGTTTCTTGATAACATCAAACGTCACACCGTAACAGGGTGATTATAAAGATGGGTTCATGACTAATAAAGTATTATGTTGAGGCCCATGGATCGAGAGTGGAATTTGTTTATCCCGATGACGGATAGATATACTCTAGGCCCTCTCGGTGATATCACATTGGTTAGCTTGCAAGCAAGTGATTTGATCACTAGAATGTTATATCACGGGAACAAGAAAAGAGTGCATGTCAGTAACGAGATCAAACTAGGTATGGAGATACCAATGATCGAATCTCGGACATGTAATATATCGCGAAACAAAGGGATTAAGATACTAGCATAAAAGGATCCGACGATCACAAGAAAGTCATCGTTGAATGTGTGGGAGTCAGTATGGGTCTCTAGATCCCGCTTCTGATTATTGATCCGAGAGGGGTATCGATCATGTCCGCATTATTCACAAACCATAGGGTGACACACTTAAGGGACACCGACATCCAAGCAAAAGTTTCATGCCGAAAGAATAAACAAGCGCAGGAATTTATTTCACTAGATACCGAAACAGGTTTTCGGGTGAAATTGCATAAAGTGGTTATGCATGTGAAATAGAATTCTAGCAAGGGGTTATATGTGAATGTTTGTCATTAAAGTAATTGACAAAATTCTGAATAAATAAAAGAGTTTTATTTAATGAGAGTTTGCATTAAATTTGGTGGAAATTTAATAGCAAGTTTGAGTGGGATTCTGAGTGGAGGGATTTAAATGGATTTTTGTGAGTGGAGTGTCCACCCACATGAAGAGGGGAGGGAAAGGGGCAGCCCCCATGCGCCGGCCACCCCCTTGGGGTTCCCCCCTCCTCCTATAAAAGGCACCCCTCTTCTCACTTCTCACTCACACCTCCTCGTGAAGGATCTCTCTCCCCCTCTAGAATTTATCCCCCATGGTCTCGGACTAGCGAGATACATGTTCCCGGTGGCTATTCGGCAAGAAAGAGTTGTGCTTCCGCTGCATCGCTGGAGCGAGGAGGCGGAAGTTGCTTGGTGCCTCGGACGTGTGTGCGAGCACGGATGCGCTGCTGTTTTGCGGCGCTAGGACTTCCTCTTGATCTTGAGATCGGCAAGAGATCGTCTACGTCAACCACGAGTTGAACTCATTAAGCTTTGTCGGTCTTCAAGGGTATGTTATCTACGGATATGCATCCGCCCGTTGTTTGTATCTAGTAGATAGATCTTGGTACATAGTTCACATCGTAGGAATTTTTTTGTTTTCTATGTTGCGAACCCTATAGTGGTATCAGAGCCAGGTTGATGCGTAGATGCTTCACACGGGTAGTACACATATGAGTATGTGGGCGATGATGATCATATTGTTGATCCTTAGTTGTAATTTTGGATATTGGTGGCATAGTGGGATGAAGCGGCCCGGGCAAACTTTACATGTCCTCGCACATGAGACCTGTTCCACGCTTGACATGCAACTAGTTTGCATAACTGGCTAGCGGGTGTCTGTCTCTCCTACTATAGTCAATATCTATTTTGCAACGAGTTGTCAACAATTTGGTTATTCTCATTGTGGTTCATGTTCGTAGGTATGAACGGTTCTATCTTCGAAAGCCCTAAGCCACGTAAAATTTGCAATGGATAAATTAGAGGCGTCTAGTTTAGATTGTTGCTGGGCTAGTGTCATGATATGGTGATATTGTAAGTAGAAGTATGAGATGATACTCTTACAACACACATAGCGTGTAAACTCCATAGACCTTGGACTTACACATAAAGGTATGATAGTGATCATACCACGGTGCACATAATAGAGATCATATGCGGAAACCATATCATTCCACTAATAAACATGTGATGTTTGATAGCATCTTATATTGCTTGTTTAGCGCTTTGTTAGCATAATAAGATGATCCCTCATTTAAATATCAAGATAAGAATGTGTTCTTACTTTAGTATGCACTGATTATGTTTTCGTCGCTCCAAGACATCACGTGATGATCGGGTGTTCTTGGATCCACGACCATATTTTGGGTGTAAGACAGTTACACACGCTAATACTAAGGTTCTTACTTGGCGAGTCTAGCATGTACAGACAAGGGCTCGGAACACGGACCGAAAGGTTAAGCATGAGTCATATAGTAGATATGATGCCCATTTGATGCTCGCCTTTGAAACTACACCGACTCACGTGATGATCGGACTTGGTGTAGTGGATTTGGTTCATGTAATCACCAAAAGGACACGAGGGATGTCGTTTTTGAGTGGGAGTTCATTCGTAATATGGATTAGTTGAACTCAATCTATCATAAACTTAGTCTAAACTTTACAAATTCTGTTGTATATGGCACCACCTGCTTTTAATTTCAATGTGTTCATGGAGAAAGAGAAACTTGCAAGGAACAGTAGCAACTTTACCGAATGGGCCATGAATTTGAGGATTCTCCTCTCTGCTGCACAAAAGCAATATGTGCTAGAAGCACCGCTAGGCCCCCCACCTTTTGAGGATGCCCCTGACGAGGAGAAGAATGTCTATCAGACTCGTCAGGAGGACCACAACTTAGTTCATATTGTATGAGATAGAGCCGAAACTTCGAAAGCGTTTCGAAAACGGCAATGCATTTGTTACAATGGGTGAGTTGAAAATGATTTTCGACACACATGCTGCTGTAGAGAGCTACAATGCTTCAGAAAAGTTCTTTAGATGCATGATGGAAGAGCATAGCTCCGTAAGTGAGCATGTACTCAAGATGTCGGGTTACGCCGATAAGCTTGTGTCCTTGGGAATATCGATTCCCATTGACTTAGGCATCCATCGTGTTCTGCAGTCTCTACCACCTAGCTATAAGAGCTTTGTGATGAACTATAATATGCAAGGCATGAAGAAGTCTCTCCTCGAGCTTCTGTCAATGCTTAAAACTGCAAAAGTGGAGATCAAAAAGGAACATCAAGTGTTGATGATCAATAGGAACACTGGTTTCAAGAAAGACAAGAAGGGAAAACGGAAGGGAAGTAAGGGCGGCAAGTCGGTTGCCGTGCCTGAAAAGAAACCCCGAGTTGGACCTAAGTCTGATACCGAGTGCTACTATTGTAAGGGGACAGGCCACTAGAAGTGCAACTGCCCCAAGTATTTGGCAGACAAGAAGGCTGACAAGGCAAATAAAGGTATATATGATATACATGTTATTGATGTGTACTTGACTAGTGCTCGCAGTAGCACCTGGGTATTTGATACCGGTTCAGTTGCTAATATTTGTAACTCGAATCAGGGGCTGCGGAACAAGCGACCGCAAGCAAGGGGTGAGGTCAAGATGCGTGTCGGCAATGGATCAATCGTAGATGTGATCGCCGTCAGAATGCTACCTCTCCATTTGCCGTCGGGATTAGTTATAAACTTGAATAATTGTTATCTGGTGCCTGCACTGAGCATGAAAATTGTATCTGGATCGTGTTTGATGCGAAGTGGTTATTCATTTAAATCCGAGAACAATGGTTGTTCTATTATATGAATGAAATCTTTTATGGTCATGCACCGATGATGAATGGTTTATTTCTATTAGATCTCAATGGTAATGTTACACATATTCATAATGTTGATGTTAAAAGGATTAAACTTAATGATGATATATCCGCATATATGTGGCACTGTCGTCTAGGTCATATTGGCGTTAAACGCATGAAGAAGCTCCATTCGGATGGACTTTTGGAATCACTTGATTTTGAATCATTTGATACATGTGAGCCATGCCTTATGGGCAAGATGACTAGAACGCCGTTTTCCGGTTCAATGGAACAGGCGACAGATTTATTAGAAATCATACATTCTGATGTATGTGGTCCAATGAGTGTGTCGGCGCGAGGTGGATATCGTTATTTTGTTACTTTCACGGATGATTTGAGTAGATACGGTTATATCTACTTGATGAAACACAAGTCTGAAACCTTTGAAAAGTTCAAGGAATTTCAGAATGAAGTTGAAAATCATCGTAATAGAAAGATCAAATTTCTACGGTCCGACCGTGGAGGTGAGTATCTAAGTTACGAGTTTAGCACTCACATGAAAGAGTGTGGAATTGTTTCACAACTCACACCTGCCGGAACACCACAGCGAAATGGTGTGTCGGAACGTCATAAGCGTACTTTATTGGATATGGTTCGATCTATGATGTCTCTGACGGACTTGCCGTTGTCATTTTGGGGTTATGCACTAGAAACTGCTGCTTTCACTTTAAATCGGGCACCATCTAAATCCGTTGAAAAGACACCGTATGAATTGTGGTTTGGAAACAAACCTAAGCTGTCATTTCTTAAAGTTTGGGGATGCGATGTTTATGTGAAGAAACTTCAACCTGATAAACTCGAACCCGAAGCGGAAAAATGCGTCTTCATAGGATACCCTAAGTAAACTATTGGGTATTCCTTCTATCACAGATCCGAGGGCAAAGTTTTTGTTGCCAAGAATGGATCCTTTCTAGAGAAAGAGTTTCTCGCGAAAGGTGTGAGTAGTCGGAAGGTAGAACTCGAAGAGGTTATTGAACCTTCTCTCCAAAGTATGGCGAGTAGCGCAGCGCCGGAAGTCGTTCCGGAGTTGGCTCCACCAGTTGAAGAGGGAACTAATGATAATGATCATGAAACTCCGAAAGAGAATACTACCGAACCTCGCAGGTCTAGCAGGACGCGTGCAGCTCCCGAGCTGTATGGAAATCCTGTCATGAATTTCATGGTTGATGAAAATGATGACCCTGCGACGTATGAAGAAGCGATGATGACCCGGGATTCCAACAAATGGTTAGAAGCCATGAAATCCGAGATGGAATCCATGTATGAAAATCAAGTTTGGAACTTGGTGGAATTACCTCACGACCGAAAGGCCGTGGAGAACAAATGGATTTTTAAAAGGAAAACTGATGCTGATGGCAATGTGACTGTCTATAAAGCTCGACTTGTCGCAAAGGGGTTTCGACAAATTCAAGGAGTTGACTACGATGAGACATTCTCTCCCGTAGCGATGCTAAAATCAGTTAGGATTATGTTAGCAATTGCGGCATATTTCAATTATGAGATATGGCAGATGGATGTCAAAACCGCGTTTCTCAATGGTAATATTGAAGAAGAGTTGTATATGATACAACCAAAGGGTTTTGTCGATCCTAAGGATGCTAACAAGGTGTGCAAGCTTCAGCGATCCATCTATGGATTGAAGCAAGCATCACGAAGTTGGAATATCCGCTTTGATGAGGTGATCAAAGAGTTTGGATTTGTCCAAACTTGTGGAGAAGCTTGTATTTACAAGAAAGTGAGTGGGAGCAATGTGGAATTTCTGATATTATATGTGGATGACATATTATTGATCGAAAATGATATAGATCTCTTAAACAGTGTTAAAAGTTATCTAAACAACAAATTTTCAATGAAGGACCTAGGTGAAGCGTCATACATATTAGGCATAAAGATCTATAGAGATAGATCTAGGCACCTAATAGGGCTATCGCAAAGTACATACCTTGATAAGATTTTAAAGAAGTTTAAAATGGACTGAAGTAAGAAGGGGTTCTTACCTATGTTGCAAGGCAAGACATTGAGTAAGACTCAAAGTCCGGCTACGACGGAAGAAAGAGAGATAATGGACAAAGTCCCCTATGCTTCAGCCATAGGCTCTATAATGTACGCCATGCTATGTACAAGACCGGATGTGGCACATGCTATTAGTTTGACTAGTAGGTACCAATCGGATCTAGGTTCAGAACACTGGATAGCGGTCAAGAATATCCTTAAGTACTTATGAAGAACTAAGGATATGTTTCTTGTATACGGAGGTGAAGAAGAGCTCGTCGCTAAGTGTTATGTTGACGCAAGCTTTGACACTGATCCGGATGACTCTAAGTCTCAATCCGGATACGTATTTCTCATGAATGGTGGAGCATTTAGTTGGAGGAGCTCCAAACAACCTGTGGTGGCGGGATCAACAACAGAGGCCGAATATGTTGCTGCTTCGGAAGCGGCTCAGGAAGCGGTTTGGATGAAGGAGTTCATATCCGAACTAGGAGTGGTTGCAAACCCGTTGGACCCAATGGTGATCTATTGTGACAACAATGGTGCCATTGACAATGCCAAAGAACCCAGGTCTCACAAGCATTCCAAGCATATTAAGCGCCAGTTTCACTCCATCCGCGAGCATGTCAAGGATGGAGATATAAAGATTTGTAAAGTACACACGGATCTCAATGTAGCAGATCCGTTGACTAAAACTCTCTCTAGATCAAAACATGATCAACACCAGAACTCAATGGGTGTTAGATTTATCACTATGTAACTAGATTATTGTCTCTAGTGCAAGTGGGAGACTGAAGGGAATATGCCCTGAGAGGCAATAATAAAGTGTTTATTATGTGTATTCCAAGTATATGATAGATGTTTATTTTGCATGCTATAATTGTATTAATACGGAAACATTAATACATGTGTATTTAATAAACAAACAGAAAGTTCCTAGTTATGCCTCTCTCATAAACTAGCTCATTGATTAATAAGATGATCAAGGTTTCCTAATCATAGACATTGGATGTTGTTAATAACGGGATCACAACATTAGTGTAATGATGCGATGAACATTCATCTGAAGTATAGCATTATGACCAAAGTCATTGAGTTTATATTGCTATAACAACTTACGAAGTGATCCTAATCCTTAGACCATGAGATCATGTCAATCACTAACACCGGAAGAGTTTCTTGATAACATCAAACGTCACACCGTAACATGGTGATTATAAAGATGGGTTCAGGACTAATAAAGTGTTATGTTGAGGCCCATGGATCGAGAGTGGAATTTGTTCATCCCGATGACGGATACATATACTCTGGGCCCTCTCGGTGATATCACATTGGTTAGCTTGCAAGCAAGTGATTTGATCACTAGAATGTTATATCACGGGAACGAGAAAAGAGTGCATGTCAGTAACGAGATCAAAATAGGTATAGAGATACCGATGATCGAATCTCGGACATGTAATATATCGCGAAACAAAGGGATTAAGATACTAGCGTAAAAGGTTTCGACGATCACAGGAAAGTCATCGTTGAATGTGTGGGAGTCAGTATGGGTCTCCAGATCCCGCTTCTGATTATTGATCCGAGAGGGGTCTCGATCATGTCCGCATTATTCACGAACTGTAGGATGACACACTTAAGGGACACCGACATCCAATTGGAGCAAAAGTTTCATGCCGAAAGAATAAACAAGCGCAGGAATTTATTTCACTAGATACCAAAACAGGTTTTCGGGTGAAATTGCATAAAGTGGTTATGCATCTGAAATAGAATTCTAGCAAGAGGTTATATGTGAATGTTTGTCATTAAATTAATTGACAAAATTCTGAATAAATAAAAGAGTTTTATTTAATGAGAGTTTGCATTAAATTTGGTGGAAATTTAATAGCGAGTTTGAGTGAGATTTTGAGTGGAGGGATTTGAATGGATTTTTTGTTGGAGATATGCCCTAGAGGCAATAATAAATGTAGTTATTATTATATCTTTGTGTTTATGATAAATGTTTACATTCATGCTATAATAGTATTAACAAGGAAACATTAATACTTGTGTGATTTGTAAACTTAGTTTGAAGTCCCTAGTAAAGCCTCTATATAATACTAGCTTGTTGGTTAATAGATGATTGTGGTTTCCCTATCATGAACATTGAGATGTTATTAACAACAAGATCATATCGTTAGGAGAATGATATGATGGACATACTCCTATAGATAAGCGTAGCATAAAGATCAAGTCATTTTAATAGTTCAATTGCTATATGCTTTCTGATACATAGTAATCTGATTCCTTCGACCATGAGATCATGCATATCACCTTTACCGGATGGATGCTTTGATGACATCAAACACCACACCGTAACTGGGTGGCTATAAAGGTGGCATTGAGTGTTCGGAAAGTATTGGTTGAAACACATGGATCAAGAGTGGGATTTGTCCATCCATATGACGGATAGATATACTCTGGACCCTCTCGGTGAAATGTCATCCAATTAGCTTGCAAGCATGTGACTGGCTCACAAGGGATCACATATCACGGGAACGAGAAAAGAGTACTTATCGGTAACGAGGTTGAACTAGGTATGCAGAGATACCGACGATCATAACCTCGGATAAGTAAACTATCGTGAGACAAAGGGAAATTGATATCGTATGTAAGTGGTTCATTCGATCGCAAAGTAATCGTACAAATATGTGGGAGCCATATGAATTTCCAGATTCCTCTATTGGTTATTGTTCGGAGAAGTGTCTCGATCATGTCCGCATAATTCACGAACCGTAGGGAGACACACTTAAGGATTCGATGTTGTTTTGAGTAGTTATGGAATGATGAGAAAGAGACCGAATGTTGTTCGGAGTCCCGGATGGGATCCGGTATATCACGAGGAGATCCGGAATGGTCCGGAGAATAAGATTCATATAAGGAAAGTCCCGTTTCGGAGTTGGGGAATGGTTCCGGTGTTTTCATCGGGAATGTTCTAGAATGTTCCGGAATGTCCGGCACTCCGGAGGGGAAGGGTACATGAATGTGTTGTATCAAGTTGGTATGATTGCATCATGTACTAAGTGTCATCGCTGTTCCAAATAAAGGATTAATTCAAATCCTAGTTTGAAAAGTCAAATAGCTAAATTGAAAAGTCAAACGGCTAAATTTGGAAAGAGGAGAAGAGGAGGAAAGGGGAAACCGAGTTGGGGAGGAGTTCCCTCCTCCAACCGGCGGCCCACCTCCAAGCCGAGTTGGGGAGGGACTCCTCTCCCTCCCCTTGGCGCGGCCGGCCCCTCCACCTATATAAGGAGGGGCAGGGCTCCCTCCTAGAGACACACAACACCCTCTCCTCCAAACCCTAGTACCAAGCCGCCGCCGCCTCCAAGCCGCCGCCGGCCCTAGGGCACTCGCCGCCGCCTAGGTGAAACCCTAGCCGCCGGCACTAGCCCCTCCTCGGCGTGTCTAAACCCTAGAACACCGAGGGACTCTCTCATACTCCACCATACTCGCTCCGGCTTAAGGCGAAGCCCTGCGAGATCTCCCCTCTACTTACGGTACCACGCCGTTGTGCTGCCGGAATCGCGAGGAGAGTGCTACAACCTCCGCTGCCTGCTGGAACAAGGGAGAGGAAGGTCTTCGTCGAGTACCGAACGTGTGACCGACTGCGGAAGCGCTGCCGGAACGCAGCGCCGGAAGGATCGTCTACGCAATCTTGAGATCGGGAAGAGTACGACTACATCACCCACGAGAATCCGCTCTCGTTAAACACTTTGGAATCTTCGAGGGTGAGTTATTCCATCGACTCGTTGCTACAATCTAGTAGATAGATCTTGGCTTGTTTGTTTGTATGCGGTAGAAATTTTTTGTTTTCCATGCTACGAAACCCTACAGTGGTATCAGAGCCGTGTCTATATGTAGATCTGTTGCACGAGTAGAACACAATGGTCATTGTGGGCGTTGATGCTTTTATTGTCGATTGCTTCTTGTGTACTTTGCATCTTGCGGGATGTTGGGATGAAGCGGCCCGGGCTAACCTTACATGACATCGTTCATAAGACTTGCTCCACGCTTGACATGCAACTTGTATTGCATAAGTGGCTTTGCGGGTGCCTGTTTCTCCTAGCATAGTTAAGATCCAATTTACAACGGGTGATTAACAATACTAGTATCAATGTTGTGGTTCATGTTCGTAAGTTAGAACGACACTTATTGAAAGCCCCAAACCACGTAAAACATGCAAAGAAAGTAGAGGCGTCTAACTTTGTTTTGCAGGGGTGTGCTGTGATGTGATATGGACATGATTGTGATTATATTTGATGTATGCAATGTTCCTTATTGTAAGTTGGCAACCGGCAGGAGCCATATGGTTGTCTTTAATTTATGTTAAGACCCGCGTGTCTATTCAAAGTAGTTGTAATAGTTGAAGCCGGTGGACGACAACCATGAAGAAGCGTCATTGACCTTGATGCAATGCCGGTGATGATGGAGATCATGTTCGTGCTAGAAGATGGAGATCGGAAGCACAAAGAAGAAAGGCCATATCATATCACATATTATGAATTGCATGTGATGTTAATCCTTTATGCATCTTGTATTGCTTAGTAGACGACGGTAGCATTATAAGATGATCCCTCATGCACATGAATTTCAAGTCATAAAGTGTTCACCCTTAGTTAGCACCGTTGTTAAAGCTTGTTGTTTCGAAGCACCACGTGATGATCGGGTGTGTTAGATTCCGCAAGTGTATACAACGTGAGCAAGCCAGATTTGCTCATGCGGAAACTAAGGTTTGATCTTGACGAGCCTAGCATGTACAGACATGGTCTTGGAACACGGATCACCGAAAGGTAAAGCATGAATCATATAGTAGATATGATGAACATGTTGATTGTTCGCCATTGAAACTATATCAACTCTCGTGATGATCGGTGTTGATGTGGTGGATTTGGTTCGTGTGATCACTAAAACAATGTGAGGGATATTGTTTTGAGTGGGAGTTCACCTAGATTAATTCTAATATTAATTTGAACTCAATTTGTCATAAACTTAGTCTAAACTATTGCAAATATGTTGTAGATCAATGGCAGCCCCTACCATCAATTTTAATGCGTTCCTAGAGAAAGAAAAGTTGAAAAACAATGGAAGCAACTTCGCGGATTGGTTCCGCAATTTGAGGATTGTCCTCACAGCTGGTAATTTGACCTATGTGCTGGATGCACCGCTGGGTGACCCACCTGCAGCTGATGCTGCCGATGAAGTAAAGAATGTTTACCTCACTCGGAAGACTCAGTACTCCACAGTTCAGTGTGCTATCTTGTATGGTTTAGAATCGGAGCTTCAGAAAAGGTTTGAGAATTCAGACCCATATGATATTGTCGAGGATCTCAAATTGATCTTTGAGACTCATGCGGCAATTGAAAGCTATGAGGCTTCTGAAAAGTTCTTTAACTGCAAGATGGAAGAGGGCAGCTCCGTCAGCGAGCATGTGCTTAAGATGTCTGGGCACGCAAACAAACTTCAAAGCTTGGGTATTGTGATTCCCAATGCTTTGGGGATTTACCGTGTCCTCCAATCACTACCACCAAGTTACAAGAACTTTGTGATGAACTACAACATGCAAAACATGAACAAGACGTTGCCAGAACTCTTTGCCATGTTGAAGTCCGCAGAAGTGGAGATCAAGAAAGAGCACCAAGTGTTGTTGGTCAATAAGACCACCAAATTCAAGAAAGGCAAGTCTAAGCAGAAGGGACACTTTAAGAAGGGTGGTAAGAAAGTTACCACGCCGACGAAGAAGACCAAGGCTGGACCTAAGCCTGATACTGAGTGCTTTTACTGCAAGGGAGAAGGTCACTGGAAGCGGAATTGCCCAAAGTACTTGGCGGATTTGAAGAACGGCAACATCAAGAAGAAAGGTATATCTGATATACATGTTATTGATGTGTATCTCACTAGTACTCGTAGTAGTGTCTGGGTATTTGATACTGGTTCGGTTGCTCATATTTGTAACTCGAAACAGGTGCTGCAGAATAAACGGAAGCTAGCGAAGAACGAGGTGACGATGCGCGTTGGAAACGGATCAAAGGTTGATGTGATCGCGGTCGGCACGCTACCCCTTCATCTACCATCGGGATTAGTTTTATACTTAAATAATTGTTATTTGGTGCCTGCGTTAAGCATGAACATTATATCGGGATCTTGTTTATTGCGAGACGGTTACTTGTTTAAATCCGAGAATAATGGTTGTTCGATTTATATGAGTAATATGTTTTATGCACATGCACCTTTGATAGATGGTCTATTCTTATTGAATCTCAATAGTGGAAATACACATATTAATAACATTGAGGCTAAACGTTTGAAATCGAGCGATAACTCGACCTATATGTGACACTGTCGTCTTGGTCACATTGGAGTGAAGCGTATGAAGAAACTCCATTCCGATGGACTTCTTGAATCACTTGATTTCGAATCACTTGATAGATGCGAAGCATGTCTGATGGGTAAAATGACTAAGACTCCATTTTCTCGTATGATGGAGCGAGCTACGGACTTATTGGAAATCATATATATCGATGTGTGTGGTCCAATGAGTGTAGCATCACGCGGTGGTTATCGTTATGTTCTTACCTTCACGGATGACTTGAGTAGATATGGGTATATCTATTTCATGAAACATAAGTCCAAAACTTTCGAGAAGTTTAAGGAATTTCAAAGTGAGGTAGAGAATCAACGTAACAAGAAGATTAAATTTCTACGTTCTGATCGTGGAGGTGAATATCTGAGTTACGAGTTTGGCGAGCATTTAAAGAAATGCGGAATACTTTCGCAGTTGACACCGCCGGGAACACCACAGCGTAATGGTGTGTCTGAACGTCGTAATCGAACTCTCTTAGATATGGTTCGTTCTATGATGTCACTTACAGATTTACCGCTATCATTTTGGGGTTATGCATTAGAAACAGCCGCATTCACTTTAAATAGGGCACCGTCTAAATCCGTTGAAACGACACCGTATGAATTATGGTTTGGGAAGAAACCTAGATTGTCGTTCCTTAAAGTTTGGGGGTGCGAAGCCTATGTAAAGAAGTTACAGCCGGACAAGCTTGAACCCAAAGCAGAAAAATGCGTCTTCATAGGATACCCGAAGGAAACTATTGGGTATACCTTCTATCATAGATCCGAAGGCAAAATCTTCGTTGCCAAGAATGGGTCCTTTCTAGAGAAGGAATTTCTCTCGAAAGAAGTGACTGGAAGGAAAGTAGAACTCGACGAGGTTGTCGAACCTTCTCTCGAAATTGCGAGTAGCGCAACACCGGAAGAAGTTCCTGTGGTGCCTGCACCAATAAGAGAGGAAGCTAATGATGATGATCATGAAACTTCGGTTGAAGTTGCTACAGAGCCTCGCAGGTCAACGAGAACTCGTACCACTCCAGATTGGTATGATCCCGTCGTGAGTGTCATGTTGGTGGACAACACCGATGACCCTGAGACATATGAGGAAGCGATGATGAGCCCAGATTCCAATAAATGGCAAGAAGCCATGAAATCCGAGATTGGATCCATGTACGAAAACCAAGTATGGACTTTGGTGGACTTACCGGATGGCCGGAAGGCTATCGAGAACAAATGGATCTTCAAGAAGAAAACAGATGCTGATGGTAATGTTACTGTCTATAAAGCTCGACTTGTCGCAAAAGGGTTTCGACAAATTCAAGGAGTTGACTATGATGAGACTTTCTCACCAGTAGCGAAGCTAAAGTCTGTGAGGATTATGTTAGCAATCGCTGCATATTACGATTATGAGATATGGCAGATGGATGTCAAAACAGCATTCCTCAATGGAGACATTGATGAAGAGTTGTATATGATGCAACCCAAAGGTTTTGTCGATCCTAAAGATGCTAACAAGGTATGCAAACTTCAACGGTCCATTTATGGATTGAAGCAAGCATCCCGAAGTTGGAATCAACGTTTTGATAAGGTGATCAAAAGTTTTGGTTTTATACAAACTTATGGCGAAGCTTGTATTTACAAGAAAGTGAGTGGGAGCTCTGTAGCATTCTTAATACTATATGTGGATGACATATTATTGATTGGGAATGATGTAGACCTTCTTAATAGTGTCAATGAATATTTGAATAATAGTTTTTCAATGAAGGATCTTGGCGAATCAGCTTACATATTAGGCATAAAGATTTATAGAGATAGATCGAAACGCCAAATATCATTGTCACAGAGTACATATTTGGACAAAGTTCTAAAGAGGTTTGGAATGGAAGATAGCAAGAAAGGGTTCTTACCCATGTTGCCCAATACGACCTTGAGTAAAACTCAAAGTCCGACATCGGCAGAAGATAGAGAAAGGATGAGTAAGACTCCCTATGCCTCAGCCATAGGATCTCTAATGTATGCCATGCTATGTACTAAACCCGACATTGCATATGCTGTTAGTTTAACTAGCAGATATCAAAGTGATCCAGGAGTGGATCATTGGACAGCGGTCAAAAACATCCTTAAGTACTTGAGAAGAACTAAGGATATGGTTCTTTCTTATGGAGGTGATGAACAACTCGTTGTTAATGGTTACACCGATGCTAGTTGGAACACCGATCCGGATGATTCTAAATCACAATCTGGATACGTATTTATTTTGAATGGTGCAGCAGTTAGCTGGAGGAGTGCAAAGCAAAGCGTTGTGGCGAGATCTTCAACTGAATCGGAATACATGGCTGCTTCGGAGGCTTCACAAGAAGCGATATGGATGAAAGAGTTCATTACAGAGCTGGGTGTGGTTCCTAGTGCGCTGGACCCAATGTCTATCTACTGTGATAACATGGGCGCCATAGCCAATGCGCAAGAACCAAGGTCACACAAGAAGCTGAAGCATATCAAGCTACGTTTTCACGCTATTCGAGAACATATCCAAGATGGGGATATAAAGATTTGCAAAGTACACACAGATCTGAATGTGGCGGATCCGTTGACTAAACCTCTCCCGAGGGCAAAACATGACCAGCACCAAACTGCCATGGGTGTTCGGTATATTACCATGTAATCTAGATTAGATGACTCTAGTGCAAGTGGGAGACTGTTGGAGATATGCCCAAGAGGCAATAATAATTGTAGTTATTATTATATCTTTGTGTTTATGATAAATGTTTACATTCATCCTATAATAGTATTAACAAGGAAACATTAATACTTGTGTGATTTGTAAACTTAGTTTGAAGTCCCTAGTAAAGCCTCTATATAATACTAGCTTGTTGGTTAATAGATGATTGTGGTTTCCCTATCATGAACATTGAGATGTTATTAACAACAAGATCATATCGTTAGGAGAATGATATGATGGACATACTCCTATAGATAAGCGTAGCATAAAGATCAAGTCATTTTAATAGTTCAATTGCTATATGCTTTCTGATACATAGTAATCTGATTCCTTCGACCATGAGATCATGCATATCACCTTTACCGGATGGATGCTTTGATGACATCAAACACCACACCGTAACTGGGTGGCTATAAAGGTGGCATTGAGTGTTCGGAAAGTATTGGTTGAAACACATGGATCAAGAGTGGGATTTGTCCATCCATATGACGGATAGATATACTCTGGGCCCTCTCGGTGAAATGTCATCCAATTAGCTTGCAAGCATGTGACTGGCTCACAAGGGATCACATATCACGGGAACGAGAAAAGAGTACTTATCGGTAACGAGGTTGAACTAGGTATGCAGAGATACCGACGATCATAACCTCGGATAAGTAAACTATCGTGAGACAAAGGGAAATTGATATCGTATGTAAGTGGTTCATTCGATCGCAAAATAATCGTAGAAATATGTGGGAGCCATATGAATTTCCAAATTCCTCTATTGGTTATTGTTCGGAGAAGTGTCTCGATCATGTCCGCATAATTCACGAACCGTAGGGAGACACACTTAAGGATTCGACGTTGTTTTGAGTAGTTATGGAATGATGAGAAAGAGACCGAATGTTGTTCGGAGTCCCGGATGGGATCCGGGATATCACGAGGAGATCCGGAATGGTCCGGAGAATACGATTCATATAAGGAAAGTCCCGTTTCGGAGTTGCGGAATGGTTCCGGTGTTTTCATCGGGAATGTTCTAGAATGTTCCGGAATGTCCGGCACTCCGGAGGGGAAGGGTACATGAATGTGTTGTATCAAGTTGGTATGATTTCATCATGTACTAAGTGTCATCGCTGTTCCAAATAAAGGATTAATTCAAATCCTAGTTTGAAAAGTCAAATAGCTAAATTGAAAAGTCAAACGGCTAAATTTGGAAAGAGGAAAAGAGGAGGAAAGGGGAAACCGAGTTGGGGAGGAGTTCCCTCCTCCAACCGGCGGCCCACCTCCAAGCCGAGTTGGGGAGGGACTCCTCTCCCTCCCCTTGGCGCGGCCGGCCCCTCCACCTATATAAGGAGGGGCAGGGCTCCCTCCTAGAGACACACAACACCCTCTCCTCCAAACCCTAGTACCAAGCCGCCGCCGCCTCCAAGCCGCCGCCGGCCCTAGGGCACTCGCCGCCGCCTAGGTGAAACCCTAGCCGCCGGCACTAGCCCCTCCTCGGCGTGTCTAAACCCTAGAACACCGAGGGACTCTCTCATACTCCACCATACTCGCTCCGGCTTAAGGCGAAGCCCTGCGAGATCTCCCCTCTACTTCCGGTACCACGCCGTTGTGCTGCCGGAATCGCGAGGAGAGTGCTACAACCTCCGCTGCCTGCTGGAACAAGGGAGAGGAAGGTCTTCGTCGAGTACCGAACGTGTGACCGACTGCGGGAGCGCTGCCGGAACGCAGCGCCGGAAGGATCGTCTACGCGATCTTGAGATCGGGAAGAGTACGACTACATCACCCACGAGAATCCGCTCTCGTTAAACACTTTGGAATCTTCGAGGGTGAGTTATTCCATCGACTCGTTGCTACAATCTAGTAGATAGATCTTGGCTTGTTTGTTTGTATGCGGTAGAAATTTTTTGTTTTCCATGCTACGAAACCCTACATTTTTGTGAGTGGAGTGTCCACCCACATGAAGAGGGGAGGGCAAGGGGGCAGCCCCCATGCGCCGTCCACCCCCTTGCCCCTCCTCCTCCTATAAAAGGCACCCCTCTCCTCACTTCTCACTCACACCTCCTCGTGAAGGATCTCTCTCCCCCTCTAGAATTTATCCCCCATGGTCTCGGACTAGCGAGATACAAGTTCCCGGTGGCTATTCGGCAAGAAAGAGTTGTGCTTCCGCTGCATCGCTGGAGCGAGGAGGCGGAGGTTGCTCGATGCCTCAGACGTGTGTGCGAGAACGGATGCGCTGCTGTTTTGCGGCGCTAGGACTTCCTCTCGATCTTGAGATCGTCAAGAGGTCATCTACATCAACCACGAGTTGAACTCGTTAAGCTTTGTCGGTCTTCAAGGGTATGTTCTCTACGGATATACATCCGCCCGTTGTTTGTATCTAGTAGATAGATCTTGGTACATAGTTCACATCGTAGGAAATTTTTTGTTTTCTATGCTGCGAACCCTACAAAATGACCACCTTGTTTTACCCATGTGCTCCTGACCAAACCTCGTGGGATTGCCATGATGAATATTTCCACTTCTTAGTGTAATCTGTTAGTTATTCTATGGGAGCCGCTAGGAATCGGACGCCGATTCTTAGTGTTTCATCGGACTCCTATTCATCGGACTCCTATTTCCGGAGTCGGATGGTCGATGGATGTTTGGTAGTTTCCAAATATTCCAGAGCTACCCATCTAATTACAAACATTTCCAAAACTGTTTGTGTTCAGAATTATTCATTGGTGATTTCTAGGAACCCAATTATTCTAGATTTTGAGGATCCTAATTAATTATTAGTTTGCTTCCTTAGAATCAATATTTATTTCCATTGCCGTACAGATTTGCTTCCGTATGAGACAAATATATTCATAATGTGAAATTATGATTTTGTAGAAAAATATGTTTTCATTCACCAAATAATTTGCTTCAACCATGAATAAATTTGCTAAGAAGTAAATGTTTGTCTAATTGGTTTGAATTGTTACAAAATATTGTTCCCATAGACTAGAGATTCCAAAGCTATATAGGTGTTCTTTCCTTCAATCAACGAGAGAAATGCTTCAAGGTGAATAATTGTTTACATTGGTTGAGAAATGCGTCCAAAAAATAATATAATATAAATGCTTCTCATAATATATCTAATTGTTTCTATGAAAAGAATAATTATATTCTAGTGCTTCTAGTGAAATAGTAGGGAATATATAGCTTCCAACAAAAAGAAATTTGCTTCCTGTCTGATAGAGGATTTGCGTTCTTGCATGCATCATATGCTTCCTATGCTAATCATGTGTTTGCTTCGATTGCTTGTGATGTTGGCTTCCTTCTTGCTTCCTAGCGCGCTTCCATGTAGACTACAACCCTCAACAACACAACCATTAGGTTGCTCCACAAGTTGCTGCGCTAAAAGGATTTCATTAGAATGAGAACTTTTGCGCCTCCGCGCCAACGAGTCCGGTGTCAGGACCATCGGAGGATGTCAGAACAGGAGAGGTGCTACGAGAGAACTCTGCGGAGCAAACCGCCATGCTCGTCTAGGACACAGGTCTGCAAGTGTGCGTCAGGTCCTCCTGCTGGGAGAAACAAATGGCAAAAAATAGTGAAGTGTATGGAGAAACAACTGAAGTATACATGGGAAACCAATGAAGCACGTCAATTACGTGATTACCTCAACGCAGATAGCTCTCCATGTCGAAGAATCCATGGTGAATCGCTACCTAAACCGCCAGGCTAAACAATGTCTAGACAATGTCTAGATGATCCAGCGATGACCGTTCATGACCAGCGCCAGGCTAAACCGCCTCTGACCCTAGTACGCCGCCCAGCAACATTCAAGGGGTCTCTAAAGACAATTCCCCCCGGCGGAACGACATGCGAGCCTGCACACATGTTGAATCGGGTGCGGAGATATGGGTACCGGCGTGGGATGGGAGGGTGCGGCGGCGCGGCCGGGAGATCTGAGGACTGAGGTACGGTGGGAAGAAAAGAATCACCATGGCTGTTGGGATAGCGGATGGTGTTTTTTTTTTTGAAATTGATAGCGGATGGTGTTGAGCTGGGGCTCGATTTGGGGAGCTAAAGGCTGCGTAATTTTTGGAATTAATATGAAGAAGGTGTAGATTTAATGGACCAATTTTTTTTGTGAGATCTAAGGCGAATCTCTAGCGCTGCGACGGAAGCGGGATGGACGGTTAAACGTTGGTCCGACGATTTTTAGCCCATCGGCCTACGATCTAGAGTATTTACCTTATTCTATTGTCTGATTTCATATCATCGACACCAAACAAGCTTTAATTAAATTCTTAGTGGGATTGCCATGATGAATATTTCCACTTCTTAATGTAACCTGTTAATTATAATGATTAGTTAGCAAGTAGATCTTACTAATAATGACATAATTGGGTAATGAGAATGGATTTACCGACTTCAGCTTATCTCGATTCAAATGTATGTATACACTAAAATGCGTCTAGATTGAATCTAGACTAACTCAAGTCAGTTACTCCTGAACGGAGAGAGTAGAAATAGTTTGATAGTTAACAAAATTCTCTTCTGAATACACTTGGTCCAGGCACAAGCATTATGATGACACCAAGAAACTTTAGACTTATATAAGGGCCAGGGACACAAAAATTACTAACACGGCGAGTCAACCAAGTAGCAAGAATTCAAAGAAGCTCAATTCGATTAACACAACCAAATTAACAAGGAACGAACTAGGTCGAACCTTCATTTCACTTAGCACCTCCAGTTTGCCACTGCACATAAATGGATCTTGAATTTGGAAACAGAAATGCACACAAAATATAATTATTTAGTAATTCAGTCAAGAACAATTGGATCATTCTTGAGACATCCATGAGTAGGCATCACAAAGATTTATTTTGAAACAAAAAGAGTCAAGATAAAATTGGTAGGTGAAGTATACTCTTCCATGAACCTGTAACATCCCAAGATTAGATACTGGAACTAGACTAGAACAAGATATACATTCAGATGATATGAATGTGCCAACCTTAGATGCCAAAGGATTTCAACGTAGGTGCATAACCGATCGTGAATCTGGATCCAAATATCAAAGTGGAAGAGATCGATAGTCGATGGTATGGTAAAACCATCGTACTCCTAAATCAGAACCGGATTGCCCAGGAAGAACCAGGGGCCTCCTTGCATCACACACTCCCAATGTCCCAAACATGCAAACTGAAAAGTATGATGATTGTCTCCCAAAGCTCTTGTCTTCACCTCCTGCGCCAGATCCCACGCTGATCACATGTTTTTGTAGAACCGAAAGTGAGAGTACTCTCACTCGGTGAACACCCTTGCGATTGCAAGCCACCGCGTCGCCTCCATCAGCGGCGGTCCTTCATCCCCGAAAACCACATCGTCCAGGTCATCCTGTGTGGTCCCCATCTGCTGCATCATCTTGTTGATGCCACCATCAACCCCACCGGCCGACTGCTTCTTTGGATCCTTCGCCATGGCCACAACTCACGACGATCTAAAACCCTAAATCTCCCTCCTTCAATTGATACTCAAACCAAGGCCGGGCAGCGATGCACGAATCACCCCTTAATCAGCCCAAGAACGAGATACATGCGGTGAAGAGGCGAGAGATCAGGGCAAAAAAAAGCTCAACTCCGGCATCGCCCGCAAGAGAGGTAAACCCTAACGCAAGGAAAAGTACGAACACGGTAGTCGCTTAGTTTATAGTGATGAGGTTTTGTGTTGATGGTGATGAATCAATTGGGCCGTGGGCTAAAAACATGCACATCCGCTGACCGATGCATGGCCTGTAGTTTTTGAGTTGGGTCGTGGGTTAAAACGTGCACAGCAGCTGACCGATGCATGGCTTGTAGTTTTTCAGTTGGGCCTGTGGGCTAGTAGTTTTTGGGCTGGGCATCATCAAACTTGTACAGTAATAGTCCCGCTACATCTTTAGTATTCTACTTTTCCTTGTCTAATCGTTGTTTTGAGCATCTGATTCTCAGTTTCTCACCGTCGCTATGGCGACAAACGAAAAAGACGGGGAAGTCGTCGGTTCACACTCCACGATGAGGTGCAAAGTTCATCAAGACAATTCGGTGTGCGCAAGTTGAAGTAATCCACATTGACCTCCTAGGTAAGGGGAGAGGTACCGCTTTGTCCCTTCTCACAGTGCTTTCTTTTTCATGCTCGAAATGTGGAAACTTGTATAGTTGTGCTAAGTAGTAGTATAGACCACTCCATATCACGAAGAATAACGAATACATCACCATTTCCGCTCAACAAATCAAAGAAGAGTGTAGAGATTAGAGCTAGGCTACATAACCATAACCACCTACAGATTATCCTAACCCTACGCCATAAACTATCGAGAAGGCTGCAATACGTGTGCAGATTCTTTTTTTATCGGTTAGTACTACTAGCACTGTCAGCCTTTTCCTCTCTGCCGGCCCGCCCATCCGTCGAGTCTTCATCTTCGCCTCCGTCACGCCAAAAGAGGCTCGCCGGATAAGGACACCTCGCGAGGGTCGTACGTCGGTCGGTGATTTACCACCATACTGTATTGCCCGGCTTACAGCAGCGCGACGGCGACGGCCACCGCGAGGAGCAGGAGGAGCCGTGACGCATGAGCAGCAATGGAGGCGCCGCCGTTAACGTTCGTCGAGAACTGCTCGCCGCCGTTGTACACCATGGTGCCGTTCGTGGGTGGGACGCCGGCGGCCTGCGGGTCCGTGTACTTCCCACTGTCGAGCAAAACACACAAGCACAATCGAGGCAGATCAGCATACGGCACAGAATTGAAGTCCTGAATAGTGAGTACAGTTTGCAGTACGTGTTCAGGATGGTGGTAACTACGGACGCAGATATTTTGGGCAACGCGTAAATGCGTCTAGGACGCGTGTATGTCCGAACAGGGGAACGTGGGGGGGGGGCAGTTGGGAACAGGACAGCGGGAATGAATGCCCACGACCAATGGCTATGGCGGCAGAGAAGGCCCGAAACGGCTAGAACCGGCTCGCGTCAGGCTATGTGTCAGTTCATTTGTCCTGTGCGCGTGCGAACGGAGACCCCCACCCATCCATAGATTCCTAGCCGTTGCGTGTGTGCATTTCGGCCGTTGAATATTACTGTACTACAGTGAGCTGAACTCCTTTTTGGTCACAGTAGCATGGAGGTGAAAAACGAATCCAGACGGCACATGCTATTCTAGGGTTTACGAGTATTATAAACAAAAAAAAGTTTGGTGCTAGCAGTAGCAGTGAGGAGCAAGACTGAACTGTAGTACGTTGGCCATCTCAGTGTAGCACACATCAACGTGCACTGAACCATCGTACTAGCATATATGCTCTGATGTTCTTTGCCTATTGACCTGACACTTTAACATTATATAAGCAGATATGATTCCGAGGTGATTTATTAGGCCATACTATTCGTGGAGTCATATCAAGTTTTGGCAGTATACGTGTTCGTATAGTCCAATCAAATTCCTAACAAAAGTGTTACTACTACAGAATACTTGTGTGAGCATATAGACAATTCCAATTACGGGTTGATTTAATTCAGTGTTTGCCGCGTCTTTGCCGAATCCAAAAGAGCTAATGTGAGCAGGTTCCAATCACCGTTTCGCGCCATTTTAGTGAAACTACGGTTACTCCAGTGCTTAATTAGTCTGCTAAGCTTGCTCAAAAGGGAAGCACCGGGGAAATTGTGTGTACCTGGTGGTGCTGGGGCAGAAGGTGATGGCGTAGTTGGTGCCGGCGGCGCAGGTGAAAGTGGAGGTGGAGTCGTCGTAGGCGTAGCTGTAGGCGCGAGGGCACGCGCTCTTGAAGAACTGCGAGTAGGTGGACGGCCGGCACGTGTTGGGGCTCCCGTACGCGCCGCTGCAGCAGTACTGCGGCGACCCGAACGCCTCGCACGCGCTCTTGCACGCCACGGCAGCGGTCCCGACGCCGGCGCCGGTGCCGCCCGTCGTCGAGGCAACCTTCAGGTCAGCCGGGCACGCCTCGTTGAGGTCGACGAGACAGCCGGTGGCCATGCACTTGGGCTCCCCGCCCGTGGACGTGGAGCTGGCGGCGGCAGCACCGCCGGCGCCCTGCGGCACGATGAGCATGGGCAGGTTGTAGCCGTCGACGAGGCTTACGTCGAAGAAGTCCATGCCGCCGGAGCCGTCGAGCGTGAACTCCACCAGCGAGGCCGGCGGCGCGGCGCCGCCGCCGTTGCACTGGAGGGAGCCCGAGCCGCAGTCGCCGGTGGCGCAGACGAACTTGCCCGTGGCGTCCTCGGCGCAGAGCGTGCGCGCCCACATGCGGCCGGACCAGCTCGCGGGCGCGTCCACGGTGGCCGACGCGCCCTGGGCCAGCGCGAACCCCGTCGTGGACAGCGGCGGCGTGCCGGCGCCCGACAGCAGCCCCGGCCACACCGTGTAGCCGCAGTTGTTGGTCATCGTGAACGTCGCCGACCACGCAGCTGCAAGAAACGAACAACCCAAACTGATCAGGCTCACGACACGCCGAACAAACAAACAAACAGATGATGCGCATTACAAACAAGAAGAAGAATGTGCTCTTCCGCGAAGGCCGCAGAGATCAATTACCTGGAAGCAGAAGGAGCAAAGCGATCAGCTGGAGAGCGAGGTGAGCAGAGCTCCGAGCCATTTTCTTTTTCTCCGAGAGTCTTGACAACAGCAGTCCACAAGCCCTCACAGCTGCAAGCTCTGCAACTCTGCTCTGCTCTCCTCTGCTTCTGTGTAATGTAATGGATCGGGGTGTGGAGAGTGTGACCAGGAGAGGGCGGTCGGTTGACTTATATAGAAGACGGCGCAGCCTCAGGGGAAATGGGAGTCGTAACGGACACTGCGGGTGGGCCCGGAAGATAGGTAGGGCAGATCTTGATCTCTGCTCCTTGGACAATGTCGGCAACGGCTCTCCTACCCCGAGCACGCTCGCCGTCTCTCTATCTTGTCCGTAGCCTCTGTCCTCACGTACTCCTCCCCCCTAGGGTCCTGTGCTTGTTGAGGGAGAGGTGGGAGGCGGAGTAGGAGAGATTTGTCTCCATTTATAGAGGGAGGCATGGGTGGGGTGTGGGGTGATGACGCGGGGAGGAAGAAACTCGGAAGTCGACCAAGGAAAGAAAGCTCTGTCTGTCACGCAGCCGTTGTGCGGTGCGATGCAATGTTGTTCCGTGTGGGAGTTTCCTTGTCTGTCTTCTTCCCCTGTTTTATGTACTACGCGCTTATGTACTTCTCGAGCACGATATAAACGGAGGCGCCCCCCTTTAACCTCGTGTCAAGGCACATTTGATATTTCGTACCACTATGATTATACTCCCTCTGTTTCAAATTACTCCGCGCACACGCTTACCTAGGTGGCCTACTATTCTCTCATTTTTTATCAAAAAATTCTTAGAATTTTTGGTATACGTATACTATCTATTTCAAAAATTCGAGGATTTTTTGAATGAAAAATGAGGGAGTACTAGTTCACCTACATAAGCGCGCCGGCGGAGTAATTTGAAACAGAGGGAGTATGTCGTATCTTGCCTTGCAAGGGATTTTAACGTAATTGATCGTGTTTTCTCAAGATGTCATCGTAATGTGGCCGCCCTGCCCAGGTTTCGCTAGACTGGTGATGCTCTATTTTTCTAGGTGGTGTGAAGAAAGAATGTTTCGGATTCAGGCATTGTCCCAGCGTTGCTCGCGACCTAGCCGCCATCCGCTCCTCCTCCCACACCTTCCTACCCTTGCCAGAGCCGGAGCAGGCTGACGAGAAAGCCCGCACGGCGACGACAAGGTAATTTGGTTCTTTCAATCTTTGGAGACGAGACGAGGCTCGTTCCAGTGGTGGTGGTGATGGGAGGCGGCTACGGATGGCCTCATCGGGTGATGGAGGCGGCGGAGATCTGAGGTGGTAGCGACAACATGCCGGCGACGTGTCAAGACGGTGCTACACGACAGCGGAAAAGTGATAGCTCGATTCAGGCCAGATCATTGTTAAATCTAGGCCGGTTAGGATCAATAGTGGCACATCTGCCTGGCTCCCCAGGTGTTGCTTGACACGAAGAGCATGACGCGGGCTAGGCGGCCTAGGTTGGTCGTCTAGCCTACATACCAGATTTGACTCTGCCAAGAAGGCGCATAGGATGGCTTTCGGGTGTTGTCATGCCTCCCCTTTGCCACGTCTGTGCGTCCTTGACATGAGCGAGAAGGTCTTGGATCTGGCGTCGGCACTGTTCGTGTGAGCTTGATGTTATGCCATTCCGCTGGTGCGAGCTCTTAAATGTCGGGGTGTTGGCTCTGGTAGGTGGATCACATGGTAGGCTCTCCGGCTAACGACGTTGGGAAGGTGATGGCTTCTCTCTATGGCTTTGTGGGCGGCGATGGATCTTGGTAATGGCAGTGTTTTGATAGTGGCCATCCCAGATCGTGACCATCTTGAGGGTACCGTTGTGGTTACCTCCCACTCGTGAGAGCCCGTGTAGAAATACACCGTGACTTTCTTGGAGGCGTCATTATGGAGGTTCGGTACTTTTTGGTCATGGCAAGTCGACATCGGCATGCAAGTTTGGATCCTAACTATAAGCTTCTCCCGTCCTGGCGTGAGGCGGTCTCGGCGGTCTTCTATCCTATATCGTGAATTAGTTGCCACCGTAATCGCTCATCGTTGTTAGTTGGCAGGATCATCGCTCCACGACCCGAAGCGGGAGGCCGGCGGCGCGGCGCCGCCGCCGTTGCACTGGAGGGATCCCGAGCCGCAGTCGTCGGTGGCGCAGGTGAACTTGCCCGTGGCGTCCTCGGCGCAGAGCGTGCGCGCCCACATGCGGCCGGACCAGCACGCCGGTGCGTCCACGGTGGCCGACGCGCCCTGGGCCAGCGCGAACCCCGTCGTGGACAGCGGCGGCGTGCCGGCGCCCGACAGCAGCCCCGGCCACACCGTGTAGCCGCAGTTGTTGGTCATCGTGAACGTCGCCGACCACGCAGCTGCAAGGAAACGAACAGCTCAAACCGATCAGGCTCACGACACGCCGAAC
Source organism: Avena sativa (assembly GCA_916181665.1). NCBI lineage: Eukaryota > Viridiplantae > Streptophyta > Magnoliopsida > Poales > Poaceae > Avena > Avena sativa. The sequence goes on from OV702293.1 coordinate 430,722,289, forward strand.
AAACAGGTAATGCCAAAACGGCGATTCTAGCATGCACGTGATTTCACGTGCACACATCCACCATTCAGTTTGTTGTGTTTGCTTTGAGATTAGCATATGAGGAGAATCTTTGCATGTTACCTACCCTACACTAGTACTGTTCGCCGCTCTCCAATCGTTATTTCAAAAGAAGTCTCCAACTTCTATTCTAGACATTCTCACTAAGGTACATATTCAATTCAATTCTTTTTGGTTTTACTTGTAATTTTTCTATTCTTGTTCGAAAATATTAATCTTAACATTGTTATGAAGGTTCAACAAGCATGGAACGAGTACCCGGCGGAAAGGAGCAACCGTGTCTTCTTGACACATCAAACGTGCATGGTGGAGGTCATGAAACTTATGGGAGAGCACCGGTACAAGATCCCACACATTAGAAAGGGGGTTCTAGAGAGATTAGGGATACTACCTGAAGTGCTGCATGTTTATCCCGCAATTGTAAACGCGGCTAGAGAGTTTGTCATGTAATGGTCAAGAACATGTTAAGTTTGATGTAATGGATTTATCTTTTCATGAATCAATCTAATGGTTCCAATCTTTGTGATTTCCAAAAGAGGAACAAGTTTTGGTGCTCATGAATGACTATCTTTTTATGAATGAAATCACTTGTGCCAATGGTGTTTGTTATTTTCGGCAAAAAAAGGTTCAAAAGATTAACAACTCTGTTATCAATAATTTGGGCTATTTTTGGCCGAAAATTCACCCAAACTATTTTTTGGAGTAGAAAACAATAAACTGCCGAAAGATTAACATAATCATCAAGATACCACATTAGTTCCAGTACCACAAATATCCATTACAATGCGAAGAACCGACATCACCTAAGTTTCTCTAATCCGCACGGTAACGATACACACCATTGTCGTCACGATAAAAGTTTGGATGGTGAATGTCAAACATAATGTCAAAGATGACTTCTTCACCGGCTGTTAAAACATCAAATTGATGTGCCTCATGTCCATCCATCGCTACAGCAACATCTTCCACTCCGTTCATCGCGACAACTTCTACATTGTCTACGCCATCATTTATCATGTCCGCTTTATCTTCAAGTCCAAGGTTGTTATCCATGTTATCGAGCCATGCATCGAAAGTGTTTTGCAACTCGAAAACCCACTGCATAAAGACAAATTTGGTCATGTTAAACAGTACCAGTACACATACACAAACAATATGATCACATGAGCACATACACAACGATAAAGAGAGAGTTCATGCATGGCTCAAGAAAAACTCACATGCATGTTCCGTCGGTGCTGCTCCATGAACAAGCTGTCGGAGTCACCCACAACGCTGTACTCGCCTACGTCGAGTCCGTGGAATTGGTCCTGCATCACCGGGAGAAGCAGACCTTCGTCTCCCTGACCCCCATCTCCCCCGAAGCTTCTACCCATCCTACCGTTGCCTCCCCCGCTGCTGCCCATCGTACCGTCGCCCCTGACGCTGCTGCCCACCATACTGTCGTCGCCCCCCACGCTGTTGCGCACCATACCGTCGCCCCCGACGTTGCTGCGCACCAGACCGCCGTCGCCCCCGACGTTGCCCACCATACCGTTGCCCCCCACGCCACCAAACGAAGAGGACCCGACGTCCATGGCGGAGGCTGCACTGGGCAGCATCACCGCTGCCGCCAGCACCATCACCGTCGCTGTCGCCAGCACCATCACCGCCGCCGCCCTTATCGCCATGGAAGAGCCGCAGATGGGGGTGAGAGGAAACAATGGCAGAACTAAAGGACGGGGGAAGGGAGACGCGTGGTATGAGGATACAATCCATCTATAGGCGGATTGGAGGGCGGCTGGGCGAGGCGTGCGGTGGGGGCGTCGAGGCGTGCGGCGGCGGCGTCGAGGCGTCGAGGCGTGCGCGGGAGTTATTTCGACTCCTGAGTACGAGGAGGTGGGCGACGGGAAGTAGGGGCAAAACTGGAAGAGGCGAATACTACTCAGTTTGTACGCCTTAACCGCTGGGAAATTTTCCTTTTTTTCTACGCCCTAATCGCTGGGACAGAGGGAGTACAATGTTTGCATGCAGCCTACCCTACACTAGTACATTTTTTTCTTATTTTTAGTAAGTGGATTAATTTCTAGTGTTGGATTTAAAAAAGCAATATTTATTGGAGTATATATCATATTAACAATCCGTTTAAATCTGTTTATTTATTTTCAATATATCTTCCAAACAAGTCTAAAAAAGGTCAGTTTTGACAAAATTTAAATTTTAAATTTGAAAACATATTCAAACATGATAATCCACAATAAAACTCTATGAAACTAGATACAAAAAATTATGTCTTGAAATTAAACTCTAAAACAATTTTCCAAATGTTTTCTAATTCTGATGAATCAAATTTAAAACAGAGTGAAACAAATTGTTTCAAAACAACTTTTCATCAATTTACACCAAGTTTTAAAAGTTAATTTTCAAAAATTACCAAAATATATTCAATATTGGGCTTATTTTAAAGCTCACTTTTCTAGGAACATAAATATTCAAACGGTTTATAAATTAATCTTGTGGTTCAAAAGATATGAAAGATTTAAGTTTTAATATTAGATCTACCAGTATAGAAGAAGAAAGAATCTGCCAACACACAATCTTTAAAAAAGCAAGGAGAGAGAAGCTGGGTCATGCACGGGATATCCCGTGCACGCCAAACTTGCATTTCTGCAGGTAATGCGCATTACAAACAAGAAGAATCATGTGTTCTTGCGCGGAGGCAGGGAGCCGCAAAGATCAATCACAATTACCTGGAAGAACAAGGAGCAAAACGATCAATGGCAGAGCGAGGTGAGCTGAGCTCCGAGCCATTTTCTTTTTCTCCGAGAGTCTTGACGACAGCAGTCCCCGAGCCCCTCAGCTCCAAGCTCTGCAACTCTCCTCTGCTTCTGTGTAATGTAATGGATCGGGGTGTGGAGAGTGTGACCAGGAGGAGAGGGCGGTCGGTTGACTTATATAGAAGACGGCGCAGCCTCAGGGGAAATGGGAGTCGTAACGGACACTGCGGGTGGGCCCAGAAAAGAGAAGGCATGGGTGTGGTGTGGGGCGATGACGCGGGAAGGAAGAAACTCGGAAGTCGAGCAAGGAAAGAAAGCTCTGTTTGACACGCAGCTGTTCTGCGGTGCGATGCAATGTTTGTTGTTCCGTGTGGGACTTCCTCTCATGTGTTCTTCCCTGTTTTCGATGCTGTATACGCGCTTAGAGCATCTCTAGTGGACCGTCTAAATCTGATCGTCTATATGCCTGTATAGAGGACCGTCTAAAATGAGAGAATATAGACGATCTTAGTTTTTGAGCGAAACGTGTATACGTAGGATGTCTACATCCTCTCTCCAATATTTTAATATTTTTTTATAACTACCGTTAAAATTTAGAAGCAATATTCAGTAGCAAACATGACAACAGCATGATTATCAATACAAGCAAATATTTGTATATTATGCAGCAATACAAGTAATGTCAGCAACATTCAGTAGTACATCACCTCATCTCTATATTCTGTATCGATGTACAAGCAGCAAGTTCAGTACTAGACAAGCCTCCTCTCTTCAACACCGTCGGAGTAGCTGCAGCCCTCGCGCGAGTGCCACCTGCGTCCTACGTCTCCAACTGCTGGCGCGGGAGTGAGCTCCCGGGAGAGAAGTTGCTTTGGACGGCCGTGGCACCGTCGTCCATATATGGACGGGTTTGGCAGGACGTCTAAATTTAGACCTTCGTTTAGACGAGCCACTGGAAAGGTTTTTTCCATCCACGGTCGTCCAAATCGCTTTAGACGGGCATATAGACGAGCCACTAGAGATGCTCTTATGTTGTACTTCTCGAGCACGATATAAACGGAGGCGCCCCCCTTTAACCTCGTGTCAAGGCACATTGATATTTCGTACGGAGTACTATGATTATATGCCGCATCTTGCCTTGCAAGGGGTTTTAACGTAATTGATCGTGTTTTCTGAAGATGTCATCGTAGTAATGTGGCCGCCCTGCCCAGGTTTCGCTAGACCGGTGATGCTCTATTTTTCTAGGTGGTGTGAAGAAAGAATATTCCGGGTTTCGGCATTGTCCCAGCGTCGCTTGTGACCTAGCCGCCATCCGCTTCTCCTCCCCACACCTTCCTACCCTCGCCAGAGCCGGAGCAGGCCGACGAGAAAGCCTGCACGGCCTCTAAGTAGGTCGGCGGCGAGGCAATTTGGTTCTTTCAAGCTTTGGAGACGAGACGAGGCTCCTTCCGGTGGTGGTGGTGGTGGGAGGCGACTACAGATGGCCTCATCTTGTGATGGAGGCGGTGAGATCTAAGGAGGTAGCGACAACAGGTCGGCGACGTACCAATACGGTGCTACATGACGACGAGAAAGTGATAGCTCGATCCAGGCCCGGTCATTGTCGAATCTAGGCCGGTTAGGCTTCAATAGTGACACATCTGGCTGGCTCCTCAGGTGTTGCTTGACATGAAGAGCATGGCGCGGGCTAGGCGGCCAAGGTTGGTCATCTGGCCTACGGACTAGATTTGACTCTGTCGAGAAGGCGCATAAGCTGGCTTTCAGGTGTCGTCAAGTCCTCCCCTTTGCCACATCCGCGCGCCCTTGACATGAGCAAGGAGGTCTTGGATCTGGCATCGACACCGTTCGTGTGTTCATGTGAGCTTGATGTGGTCGAATCTGCCATTCCGTTGGTGTGAGCTCTTAAAATGTCAGGTTGTTAGCTCTGGTAGGTGGATCGCATGGTAGGCTCTCTGGCTAATGACGCTGCGAAGGTGATGGCTTCTCTCTTTGGCTGCGTGGGTGGTAAGGTATCTTGGTAATGGCTATGTTTCGATAATGGCCGCTCCGAGATCGTGGCCATCTTGTGGGTGCCATTGTGGTTACCTCCCAGCCGTGAGAGCCTGGGTGAAAATACTTTACCATCGGTTTCGGTGACGAGGCGCTTTGCATCGTGAATTTCTTGGAGGCGTCACCATGGAGGTTCGGTACTTTTTGGTCATGTCAAGTAGACATCGGCATGCAAGTTTGGATCCTAACTCGAAGCTTCTCCTGTCCTGGCGTGAGGCGGTCTCGGCGGTCTTCTATCCTATATCGTGAATTAGTTGTCACCCTACTCGGTCATCGTTGTCAGCTGGCAGGATCATCGCTCCACGACCCGAGCGGGAGGACATGCGATCCTCTGCGGCGATAAATTTTGTGTGCAGCGCAACAAGGTCCGATGCTTTTTCCAAGGAGGCGTGTTGTCACCCATCTTGTTGCAGAACTAATAAGGGTTGCTTGGAGGTGTGTTGTCACCTCTCGTCACTATATATAAATTTGACCGTGTGGTTTTATCTATAAATCAGGTCAAAATCCATATCGGTGGTTTCGCCCACCTTGGTCGGTTCGTGTGCGTGCATAGTGGTGGAGAACGAAAATATTTTTTGGTGTGGCGAAATTAATAGCATCATAATATTTTTTTACTATATATTCTCATAAAATATACGACAATTCATAATCAACATTGTGCAGTAACTATAATATGCTTGTCCGTACATAACTAGGATAAAAATTACCTCTGTAATTAAACGGAATATATAGACTTGACCTCTCAAAGAAACATGAAAATATTACTTCAGAATTAGTTTAGGCAAAACAGATGGAAAGAGAAGACATGGGGCAACCGAGACATACCAATTAAGCACTAATTGGGTCTAGGAGCACCGGAATCAAGGTATGGCAGGCGTCATAGCTTGCCACACAAGGTCCTCCGCCCCTGTGCGTGCACGTGTATCCTTTTGCCACTTCTGTGGTCGATTGATTTCTATGCAAGCAACACTCCGACGACGGACAGGCCGCCGGGAAACGGAACTGCCCATGCGGGGAACCGACCGAACAGCGATAGCTGAGGAGATCCGAACGATACGGGCTCGCATCTTTGCAATGCATGTGCGGCCGATCAATCACTCTGGAGTCTGGACCAACCAACCACGAGCAAGCCAACGTAGCATGCCGTCCCCAACCCCATCATCCCATATCCCGGCGTACCGGACGGGAGCTGCAAAATGCAATCATCGATCGTGCTCATAGATACTACATCGACTTGGTACTTGGTAGAGCTAGCGACGGCCAGGACAGGGACGGTGACATGCTGACATGCATGCACATGCGCACCATCTTATCCAACCCCAAAACGGGCTCGCATGACGCATGTCGCACACCAGTCCATCGGCCCACTGGAATTTCTGTACGTAGCTGAAAAGACGATTTTCACGGCCTCGCTCAACACATATAGTCTTCAAAAAAAAGCACAAAGCAGGGTGCTTTACCGCAGCCTGCAGGACGTGTACCAGCCCAATTAAGGTATCGATCCTCGTTTTGGATAGGCCAACGCGCTTTATGACTCTGCATTCTGCAACACTTTATTAACCGCTTTACGAATTCCATTTCTACGCACACGCTGGTCAGCGCTTTCTCTGTACCGGAAAAAAAAGTGCTTATGTGGCTCCACGCAAGGATGACACATCACTGACGGCGCATGTTTTATTTGCGTGGAATTGGACTTTCAAATAGTGCGTCTTAGGCACGAGATGCATGGAAGCTTTTTGATCGGAGCCGGATGCTGGGAATTAAGTTAGTAACAGTAGATCTTAGGCACGAGGTGCATTCATGCTTTATGGAATGTTCCCTAACCCTTTCATGAAAGGGCGTTGGTTATTTCTCGGTCGATTTTCAGTCGGCATTGTGGTAGTTGTCAAATTGTTTTTAGCTGTTCTATATTCATAATTCTGGATGTTTAGATTAGCGCTCATTTAGAAATAGTTGTTTCTTGCTCGCCAGAGGAATAAATAGATTTTTAACAAAAAAAATTAAAAAAAAAACTAAAAGTTCAACTTTTGGGCTTATGAGGCAAGGCTCGTTGCAATGTTCACTAGGGATGTGGACGAAAGTCCTCCAAAATATTCCCAACCAAATCTATGGCTAAGCAAGTCTACATTTCCGACTACCACTCTTAATTTCAAGCCGTCTAGTGTAGTCCGTGTGGCTGCCTGAGGGGCGATGACTCATGCCCGCTGATGCATGCACGCGTCTCCTTCCAACCCCATGCCGCCGTACGTAGGTCGGTAGGAAAATGGAAACTCGGATGGGCATGGCACGTAAGCTGATCCCCAAAGAAGGAAACAGGACGTACGTGAGCTCCACCCCCGTTCGATCTTCTCCCGGGACAGAGCCGAGTGGAAGATGACAGGAGCCAACGAGCTTTTGCGGAGGATCGACATAGATAGAACTGCGCTAGCACCTTTGAGCGGCAAACGTGCGTGCGAGGGCCGCGAGGGAGTTGGGCAGTGCACCCCGAGCGTCTTCAGGCTTTTCTTTCTGCGGTCTTTTCCGCGGCAAAAGTTACTCGCCGAACGTGGCGACCATCCTCCGGGGAAAGTTCCAACCAGTGGCGGATCTTGGATCCGCAGGACTTTTACCTGGCTGATACAGGGAATTTTTGCAGTGTCAAAAGAGTGCAAAGGAGGGAAACAAACGCCACCGGCTCTGATTCGATCTATCTTTCTCTCTGCTGGTAGAATGGTAGTTGTAGGCGGTTGGAAGTTGGGACCTGTAAGGGTAAAGTATGGTCGTCTGCAGCTAGTGCGGAATCTCCTGTTTCGCCTGAACGGATATCGCAATTTGGATCTACCATTCAGCTGCACAGGCGGCACTTGGATTCACAATTCTGTTCTCTCCTCCTTTCTGACAGAGAACAAGGGATCATGCCGTGCTATTTTTTTTAGGGAAGTGGATGCCTTGTTAAGGCACTGTTCGTGCATGTTTTCCTGAGCCCGCAGCATAAAATAGATTCGGCGCACCAAATACAGAGGAAAAAGAAACCAAGCAGGCGATTCACGTGTGTCTATTATACACCTTGTATAATCAATATCAGAACTGAAATGTTCTGGTCTCTGTGCGTGTTTCTGAAAGGTCCAAGGTCGTCTGGTTGCACCTTTTTCTTCAGATGTTTTCTTGGCAACCGGATTTCTTCGGACGTACGTGCATGGCACATACTAGCTACCCCATATCTTTTACTTGCAGCACGCATCTTTGAGCGTTGCTTGCAATGGGGATAATCGTTCCGCATATACAGTATGTATGTTATCCCACATCTTGGGCCAGCAATTGTTCTGCTCGAGGAGCAAAGCAAAGAGAATAAGTAAATAATCATAATTAACACTTAATTGCAGATTTGGCTACCTATGCATGGGGTCCTCACTTGTGCTCACGGCACACGCAATTGTTACCAGCTAGTGGAATTATGCGAGTTCATTAAGCGAAAGTATTATCGATCGTGATGTGTAATTAGTCCTGACGCTGCCATACGTCAACCGAAGATTATTCTGAATAAAGCTTTGCAGCAACTAAAGGAAGGAAGGACAGAAGAACGTTATCTGTATCACTCGCTGACTTGGATATGGAGCCCATCTCAAGTGAATGAAAGGGAAGAACCAAATCTCTTCTTGTTCTTTTATTAATGTGCTTTTTGTTGATTTAGTAGTTCCTTTGTCTGTACCGTTTTATATGTGAGAATTTGTCAATGCACGGTCCAAGTGAAGCTCTTCCTCCTCTATTAAAATAAGCAAAAGCCCGGTTCTTCCCTATTTCCCTGCAGAGAAGTGTTCAAAAGAAACGGAAACATTGGTTGATAGTGAACAGGTATGTATGCACATGCAGCTAATCTATATGTTCAGAATTTATCATCACCTTTTCGCTAGCAGTCACAGATCGATAAACACTAGGCGCTAACCATATACTCCTGTCACATAAGCACCTTCTTTGTTAAAGCGTCATTCAGAAACTACTTTGTCAAATCTACACACAGAATGCTTCTCTAGTAGTACACCACCACTGCAGCCTGCAACGCGCTGAATTTTTTTGCAGATTTTAGTTGAACTTGCTCTTCTATGTTTACTAAGTTCTCATTTTTCATCTGAATAAAGCTTTTGCAGCAAATAAAGGAAGGACGGAAGAACTTTACCTGTATTACTTGCTGATTTGGCTATGTTGTTGAGAAAAAACGGAACAGAAGCCGATTAACCCAACCATATGATTAGAACACTCTTAAATGTGATATGAAAATACGTAGCGAAATTAGTATAAACTTCAGAACCACTTGCATGTTAACTCACATATAGTTTCCCATGTCGGAAGGGAACATATACACCAAACATATATGGAGGAACAACACCACTGATCAACCCTCTCCTAAACTGAGACAACGTCTATGGCATGGTGAGAATCTCTCTCCTAGGTAGTGACAGTGTTTATCCTAAGAAAAGGAGTTCTCAGAACAGCGGCAGGAGAGAGAGCTGCCAATCTACTGACTTAACTACACCTAAAGCAAGTGATGTTGGAATTTGCCCACAGATCGACTATATCAAACTAGACAAACAAACACGCTCGAAAAAACTTGTGGCCACGGACACTTATCGTGCCCTCGAATTTTCTTTATTTCTTTTTTTCTCAAACTCACTCACCAAACCTAACTCGATTTGGACTCGACATGGTACGACATGTACCAAAAAACTCCAAATACTAACATAATCAAAATTATCGCTAACAATCTCTCCCTAATTTTGATTGACTACTCTTTGTCTTCCATGCTCCTCTGATCTTGAATCCTTGTAGATCTACGTCTTGTCTAGGTCTCGCACCACGACAAGTCTAATTGGCTCTCCCCAATTTTAACTTGGCGAATTTACGGAGCAACTCAAACATGATCCAGACTACCCAGCCACGCTAGCAAACCTTGTGAAATTGCACCACCCGTGGAACACACCGTCTACCCTAGCGCAATACATGCCGACCTCCTGGTGTGGACTAGACCATCCACTTCGGCCTCATGTAGAGACATGACCTCATTGAAGAGACTCACCTTCACTGGTTTACCGCCCCCTTCACACTTGAAATTGATCCTCTCGTCGAGACACATAGACGACCTGATCGAGGCACGCAAATTGCGTCTTTGTCCATAGGATGAACAGTCCCTCAACCTTCACTCGCTTCAACTGCAACAGATCCTCACAGAGACAAGCACTTGGACACAACGACGACCCACAGACACAACATCGACCAAACGTGCTACCTTGCACACACTTGACTCCTTGACTCATACTCTCTCGGACGACGATCTTGACAAGATTCTCCAGTACCGCACCCGGCACCACCGCACTTATCAACGATCATTCCCATCCACCACCTTGCCGACAACGCCTCGCCCGCTATCTTCCTCCTTGTTGTTCCTTCGAGCGACGATCGCCCGCCGCCTCACCGATGACGGCATGTTCGCCACCTCCACCTGGTCGCCCACCCCGAGGCGCTAGTCGAGTCGCCTCCCCGGGGCAAGCGTGACTTCAAATCTTCGACCTCGCTCTAATACCAATTGTTGGAATTTGCCCACAGATCGACTACATCAAACTAGACAAACAAACACGCTCGAAAAAACTTGTGGCCACGGGCACGTATCGTGCCCTCGAATTTTCTTTATTTCTTTTTTTCTCAAACTCACTCACCAAACCTAACTCGATTTGGACTCGACATGGTACGACATGTACCAAAAAATCCAAATACTAACATAATCAAAATTATCGCTAACAAGTGATCATGGATGGACAGCGCTTATGTGGTGTCAAAACTGAACAATGGTGAGATGGATTGTTCGGGCATTGGCCATCTGGTGGAGGACATCAAAAGGATTTTCCGCGGTGTTGATGAGGTGGTGATCAGGTGGGCACGGTGCTCGGCAAATTCGGCTGCTCAAGGTTTAGCTAAGGAAGACTGCGATTTAGAGTTATGCAAAACTTGGTTTTCTCTTGCTCCTGATTGTATTATGAATGCTTTGGCCTAGGACATGGCCGGATTGTAATAAATATCACAACAGTTTCCTCTAAAAAAAAGAACAGCTGCAGCAGTAGAAAATCAACACATAGGGTTACCAATCATTTTTACATGGAATACCTCTCGAACTTGAGAGAAAACCCCACACGCCGAAGCCACATAAAATCTCTTTCACTATTATCAATGGGATACAACTTGTTTTTCTCTAAAGAGCACTAGAGGATCTCATACATGATATACACGGATCTTGGATGCCAACAACAAAATTTGGTGCATATGATCTAGGGATTGGAATAATCTCATCAAGGATGGTGAAACCATGACCTCTAGAAGACCACTTTTGCTTCAATCCCCCCCCCTCCCCACTCTTTCAAACTTTGACAAAAAAAACTCGATACCGATTATTTAGAGGACCGTACGAACCCATTCGAAGCCCGCAAGGTCCTCTTAGACGTATACTCATGTGCCTGCGAAAGGCATGATTTTTTTAAATATGACATGCAAAGACGTAGATCGCGATAATGGGAGGTGGGATCAGCCGACCGGAACGTGGATTATATCTAGTTCGACCGAGTACACATATACGGAGATATACGTGGCATCGATATGGGTTTCGACGGGTCAAAAAAATAAAACGGTCCATTCAACTTAAGTTAGGGGATGGGGGACCGAAGCACACCTCCTAGAAGACAAGGTAATGGACCTGGACGTCACGGCCTTGTGGGCAGAGCCCACTGCTTAATTTAAGATTTTTCCTTCAACTTCATCCTCTTTCTCTTCTCTCTTAGTTTTCTTCTCCTTTGTAGGCTAACCTGGATTTTGGTCACTCCACCTAATGGTGGCTGGATGGAGACTTTTCATTCCTCTTCCCTCATATGCAATGTCCAAAATAACACTCGGTCATAACCCTAAAAGTTGGCGGACTCTTGCACCTATTTTGGCCACCTAAAAGGCTTTATAAGTCCATCTCCTCACAATCTACATGAGAAGGATACCCGAACACTATGAAACCCATCTCAAGTTTGTTTCGATGAAAAGAATATATTTAATACCGTGAGAATACTCATACACCCAATTTGCATCACCTTTCTATATCATAATTTACCTCTATTCATTGATGTTTGTCTTATTATAAGGTATTAATGATGGCTTTTTCATCTGTTTATGCATGTTGGATGATTCTTGAAGGATGGACTGCAGGAGTCTGAATTTTGATGGAAAAGAAGACGTTTCGGTGCAATTTCGCAAAGATCAGAAAAATACCAGAAAAATATGGAAACATACTATTTTACCAGAAGACGAAGGAAGCCAGAAGGAGGGACGAAGTGGGGCCTCAGGGGGCCCACACCCCCTAGGCGCGGGCCCACCTGACCCCGCGCCTAGGGCAAGTGTGGCCCACCTGCCCGGCCTCCGACTCCGCCCCTTCGCCTATATCTTCCCTACGGAACCCTAATACCAGGGGAGCGATCACAGATAGATTTCCGCCACCTCTGGGGGGCGGAAAACACCGAGAGAGAAAGATCTCTCCGACAGACAGATTTCTGCCGGGAGAATTCCTTCCCGGAGAGGGGAGACCGTCGCCATCAACACCGTAATCAAGCTAGGTTTCATCGGGATCATCATCATCATCCACACCATCATCTCCACCAGCACCATCATCACCACTCCGTCCTGCTGTAACAATTGTGTTGGATATTGCTTTAGTTCTTAGGGGGAACTTTCCCGGTGTTGATTACTATTGTAGTTGATGCTTGTGAGTGGAACCATTGGATTATTATTTATGTTCAGATTGTTATCCATTATCATATCATCTTTGATCTTGATCCGTATGATGTCTTGTGAGTAGTTCATCTAGTTCTTGAGGACATGGGAGAAGTCATGTTGTTAGTAGTGAATCTGTGATGAGTTATTATTCAATGGTTTAGTATTTAAGTTGTGGTGCTATTCTTCTAGTGGTGTCATGTGAACATCGACTACATGACACTTCACCATTTATGGGCCTAGGGGGATGCATTGTGTATTTGGCTACTAATCGTGGGGGTTACAGGAGTGACAGAAACCTGAACCCCCGTTAGGACACCTTTGTATAAGGGAGTGTAGGATCTTTGAGTTTAAGGCTGTGGTTAGATTTATATCTTAATTACTTTCCTGTAGTTACGGATGTTAGCAGGGGGTTTAATCACAGGTATGTATTAATTCTAGGAAGGGCGGTATGTTAGCACAGGTTCACCCACACAACACTTACAAATACCAAAGAAGAGTACTCAGCTATTTGAAGCGAAAGCACTTGACAGAATTCTCATGTGTCCTCGAGAACGTTTGGTCCTTATAAGTATTTCCATCGGCTTGTCCTTTGCTAAGAAAGGATTGGGGCACTTGCTCCGTTTGTTCGTTACATTTGTTACTTGCTCCTTGTTTTGTTGCCTTGTCAGAAAACCACTAAAAATCCGTTTGCTAAGTACTCACAAGGATTTCCTGCTCCATACCACTGTTCAGCACCTTCTGCTCCTCGTTGGGATCAACACTCCTATTTATTGAAAGTACTACGATACACCCCTATACTTGTGGGTCATCAAGACTATTTTCTGGCACCGTTGCCGGGGAGTGAAGCGCTATTGAAGAGTGGAACTGGTAAGGGAAACTTTTACTGTGAGTATTGCTTTTGTTACTGCTTGTTACTTTGTTTCCAATATGGATAACCCACTTGGTTTTCTGTTTGGGAAAACTACTACCGCTGCAAGGGTAGTAGATGAACCACCTCCTGTTGAGATAGATCCTTTTAAGATACCTACAAGTATTGTTAATCGTGTTATGGATAATTATTATTTTGGGGATGGAACTGTCCATCCTGGTGATCACTTGCTTTTTATCCATGAATTATGCGGGTTGTTGATGTGTGCAGGTATCACAACTGAACAGGTGAAGAAGAAGTTACTCTCCATATCCTTGAAAGGAAGAGATGAAGAATGGACAATCCATGGAATGGGAGAAGATGGCATCTCTCTTTTACTCTAAATTTTATCCTCCCAGTGAAATCCATAAGGATAGAAATCTTATATATAACTTTTTGCCTCATGATGGAGAGAGTACAACTCAAGCTTGGGGGAGATTGAAGTTACTCATGCTTAAATGTCCTATTCATGAACTCCCTAATAATATTATTCTCAATAACTTTTATGCTAGGCTTTCTCTTCATGATAAAGATTTATTAGATGCTTCTTGTGCTGGATCATTCACATGTATGAAGGAAGAAGCTAAATGGGATCTCTTAGACCGTATTCAAGATAACGCTGAGGCTTGGGAGAATGACAAAGGAAGAAAGTCAGGTATAAACTATGATTATAAATGCATTAAATCTTTTATGGGTACTAATAACTTCCGTGATATTAGCAATTAATTTGGTCTTGATTCCCAAAGTATTGCCAACTGTTTTAAGGCCTTTGCCTCTTACATAAATATTCCCAAGAAGAAGTGTAATAAGTACCATGCTCCGTATAAAGATGTAGTTAGTCATGTTCCAGTTAGAAGTACTCAAGTTTGTACTACTAATCACATTGTGCCTGAACCTCATGTTGAGAAAATGCCTTTCCCAGTTAAGGTAAAGGAGTATTCTATGATTATTAGTGCAAACTAGCACAGTGGCCCATCGCACTTGCAAGGGAAAAATCCTTAGCGTGTTGAAAGTGATTGAGTAGCTAATTTGCAATTTTATGAATATTCAAATTATTTGATTGGAAGTAATAATATTATATTGTTACTATAAACATAGTGCTAAATAAAATAATGCATTTTGGTACACCATTTTTAACCATCTTCAACATTTAGGAATTATGATAATTCCATTTTCGAAAGCACCATATATCTAATCCTTTGTGATGTTTGTAAGATTTATCATTCATATGGGGATCATCTCTATTTACATGTGAAAACAAAATTATATATTTGCATTTAGGTTCTACTTGAGAAAATACCACATGATGACTATATGATCTTTGTAATGGATATGAAAATAAATTTTCTTAACGAATCAAATAAAGCTACTTTATCCTTGGAAGCCAACTAAACAATAAGAGTTTTCATTTTACATGTGAAATTTATTCCCTCATTTACTTCCACCAATTTGAAACATGTGACGGTCTTCCATTGTTTTAAAATACTCAATATACTACCTTTGTTCTAATATAACTTGTTGAATGATATGTGGATTACCCATCCTTCCCCATCAGTTTTAACTTTTGGTTCTATCGATTGCCAATTTGAACTTAATATGATGTCCGAGTAGATGTCTCCGGATCAAGTCTTAGCACTCTAAACATGGAAATTGTTTTCCCCTCATTCTATTTATGCCCAGGAATTGTCGAGCAACACATGAGAGTGGGTGCTAAAGTTTATTTGGATTTCGCAACCTTCTTATTTATTTGGATTTCGCAACCTTTCTAAAGATAAATAAGTTTCGATTAACTTCTCTCAAATGTCAATTATTTGAAACAGAGGAAATATTTTAGATGCATATTATCCTTGACTCATTGCCCAGCTTTCCCCACTCCAAAATAGTTGTAGCACGCTCTTGCTCGCATGTATTTTTATGCAATATCATATGACTACACAAAATTGCCAACATAGTTCTAGGACATGTCCTTTAAAATTCTATAGGATTAGAAAATATAAGTTGAGATAAAAGTGTATTTTTTTTGTAATATCATAGGAAAACGTGGAAGCTCGTGATATACTGATACTGATATTAATTTTCCCTAGTCATATCTGTGTTTTATCTTACGAAATCACATGCTAATTATCTTTCCACCGAGTCTATACCTCTACATCTCTCTATATCTACTACCTCATATATGTGTGTCGTTCTTTCAATGTAGTTTTTTGATCGAGTAAGTGGAAATGCTTAATCTTGTATATTAGAACTCAATAATAGTCAACTTCACTCATCGTGCTCAATAGAAGGAATGAAATAACCTTAAATAAAAAAACATTAGAAGAAAATTGAATGCACCCCATCATGTTTGTTGTCAATTGATTGAATAACATATGGGTGACAGTCAAGCTAATGTTCCATCCATTTCAATCATCCAGTCCGGTTCACCTAAAGACACTAACTCCTAAGGTATTTGTGTTCCATTGGGATGTACTATTAAACTAAAATTGAGAATGTCTACAAACACTTAAGGTAGGGCAGGTGAGTCAGGGCTCTATAGTACCAATTGTTGGTAGCGAGGGACAATGGTTCTTCTATTTCATTATCGATCTAATCGGAATAGTCTTAGTTAGTGTTTTTTTATCTTAACACCTAAACGAATACATAATATAAAAATTCCTAAAACAAAAGATTTCTCCTAGAGAGCAATCTTTATCCCTCATCATATATTGACTTCTAGATGTGCTTGCATAAAAAAATTAGTTCACATGTGAATAAAATAAATGGTTGGGTGCATCGTCCGAACTTCCTATGTTCTTTAAACCATAGTTAAACCTCTTGATTGTCTTTGATCTATTGTGTATATTTTTTGAATAAATAAATTCATATTAGTGTTAAAATTTCTACTTGCAAAATTTTGAAAAAATGTTTTTGAACAGATTTATGTGTTTTAGCTCTATAACCTAATTATTCTAGAGCAACCATTTTCCATTTAAAAAATAGCATGTGCATTTTCCATGCCACGGTTCTACATTTCTAGTGGGACTTATATGTCTATTTTTTAGATGAAGGGACTTACATATCTTATACCCACATCTAATGTGAAGGGAATCTATTATTTATTCTATCGATATTAATAAGAAAAATGGTTAGGTTTATCATCCGCCATCACAATGTTCTTTGAACCACGGTAAACCTCTCTAGTTTAGTTGATCTATTGTATATATTTCATGAATAAATAAACTTCGGATTCATCTAAAAAGCTGATTGGTGCACAATTTTAAATCTAATTAAATACGTGTTATATATATATCCTAATTACTTTAGAGCGTCCCGCATACTATTTTCCATCTAAAGAATAGCCCGTGCATTTCCCATACCACGATTCTACGGTTTCAGTGCGACTTATATGTCTTTATTTAAATGAAGGTAGTTACATGTCTTACACCTATGATCCAATATAAAGGAAAGAAACCACTTGAATGTGCCAAATTAGGCACCATGGAGATCTAAGTTTTCGGTGTAGATGCAAATCTGAAGAACAAAAGTTTAATGTGCTAGACCCCACACGTATATTACCCTAGCAACTGAGGTATATCGTTGCGTGACGGGACTTCCGCACGAATGTTACACTGCTATGAATATAAGAAAATAATATAATTGATCAAAATGGATTTGTTTGGCTATAATTTGTTACTGTCACTGTCATTTTGCATTTATTGTTAAATATAATTTGTTTGGCTATCCTAAGTGGTTGTTTTTCTAATCAAAATCATGTCCATATTTTTTTAGAACACGATTCGGTTTCCACTTTAATAAAACGGATGGTAGATATTGACTCTACTATCATTTTGCATTTCTCGATAAATATAATTTGTTTGGCTATCCTAAGTGGTTCTTTTTCTAATCAAAATCATGTCCAAATTTTTTTAGAACACAATTCGGTTTCCACTTTAATAAAACGGATGGTAGATATTGACTATCGTCTTAAATCTTGTCAAACATGGCTCTTGGTGTTTGCAGTCCGTAGTTAAATCCTAGCTAGTATATAACTTAACTCCACTTCTAATATAGAGGGACGTTTTTTCCTTCTAGAAATTAGTAGTAGATGGTACCGACTATACCAATGAAATTGCGTACACCTTTTTGTTTGGAAGCTCATCGGTTTCTACTTAATAGAACGTACGGTAGCTGCTTGTTAGTCAGCTTAAATCGCAAATAAACGAGCACATGTTTTTTTTAGGGAAATGAGCACGTGGATTTTCATGTTTGCAATCATGTTAGGTGACTTAGGTGAAATAGCCTCTAGTTAAATCCTGACCTCTTACCTGCAAAAAAAATCCTGACCTGTTAATTTTTATTTCCTTATTTCTGAAAAAAAATATTTCTGGCCGGCCGGGAGGAAGTTCACGTACGGAGATCTAGATTTTAGTTCCCTTTTAAACTACGTGTCACATATCTATGCGTACACGTTTAATATTTTACGTAACACACCTTTTATATCTTTTAATCTAAACCGTTAATATGCAGATCAACATAGTATATTTTTAAGGCCTATGTGGATCAACCTCGTGCCTCGAAACACATCCTTATATTGCTTTTAGTATATAATAGATAACAAAGGTATAATAAAAACTGTGGAGCCTGGTAAGCAATTGAATGTTGAACCTATGGTAGCTATTGTGAAAGACACTGTCACTAGAAATAGAGGGGATGGGCACATTGTCTTATGTGAAGACGCTACTAATCTAATTTCTCATCCTAGTAAGGCTAGAAAAGCTATTGTTCCTGTGTTTTTTGTTAAAATTGGTTATCATTGCTACTATGGTTTATGTGATATTGGTGCTAGTTCTAGTGCTATTCTTTATAAGCATTACATGGAAATTATGCATGAGATTGGTCCTTGTGAGCTTGAGGATATTGATGTGGTTATCCACCTTGCTAATAAGGAGACCATTTGCCCCATTGGCATTGTAAGATATGTGGAGGTTCTTTGTGGTAAGATTAAGTATCCTGCTGATTTTCTAGTACTTAATTCAGCAGTTAGCAAAACTTGTCATATCATTTTTGGTAGACCTTTCTTAAACACTTGTGGGTCTATTATTGATTGTAAGCAGGAAAAAGTTTTAACTAAGTTTTATGGAGATTCTTATGAGTTTAACTTTTTCAAATTTGCTAAAGCTCCTTGTGAAAATAGCTTGCCTAATAAAGATTTTAGGATGGAACAACTTGCTTCTATTGATCCGGTTTATGACCTTGGACCTATTTTTAATGACAGTAAGTATGCTTACTCTGATGATAAAGTTGTTACCAGTGATAGTTATATTGTCAACTTTATTCAAAGTGCTACTGAAAGTTATTTTGAGAGAGGGAAACATGGTTTTATGCATCTCAATGATGTTAAGTTTTTCCGTTTTATGTTGAAAGCTTTGAAGTTGTATCTGTTTTGTCTTCCTATGCTAGTGGCTTTTTGTTTCAACAATTCGTTTTCCCATGATACCCCCATGCATAGGAACAGGGTTAGACTCAAGTGTGTTGGTTATTTGCTTCTTGATGCTCTTTTTGACTCCAGATATATTTATCCTATGTGAGCATCTTTGGAAGTTTCAAGCCTAACTTAAAGGCATTAAAGAAAAGTACTTGTTGGGAGATAACCCAAGAGTTTTGTCGAGTCTTGGAAGTTATTACCTCTGTAATAACCGCTCCTTATCCTTTTTGTTTTGGTTTTTGTGTCAAGTTCAACTACTTTTGTGAAGTAGAGGAGTTGTGAAAAGTGGCTGTCCTGGGACAGATTTTTGTGCTGTATTGTAAAAATTCATGAGGAATCTCAGTACTTCGTATGGAGATGCTTTTTTTGTGCTTGTTCTCCAGGTTGTTACCCAACTTTCATCAGTTCTGCACTTTTTGATTTGAGCAACGGAAGGTCTTCGAAAAAATCAATCTTTACCTGTTGGTCTGTATTGATAGATTTCTGCCATCATTTGCATTTAGCTCTTACAGAAGCTCTTGTTTTGGTGGGTTTTCAGTTGAAGTGTTTACCAAAGGTTTATTGTTTTTGATTACACTAATGTCGTCATTGAGTTTGTGCAAGGGTTTTGTATGAAGAAATTTTCAAGAGAAAGAGAAAGGGAATCTGCAGAGTTCGTCTTTGAATAGGAAAAAGTGGTGAAAACAGAAGGTTCGTGAAACTCCAATCTTTTTATATGGATGTTTTTAATACATAAGGGAAGTTACGAGACGAAACTGAAGAGGAAACGGATCCCGAGGTGGATAGACCCACCCCAGGCGCGGGCCCAGCCTGGCCACGCCTGAGGGGGTTGTTTCCCCCTCGAACTCCGTCTCTGCTTTGTTTCCGTATCAAAACCTTCCTAGTGCATTGAAACTTCGTAATATATAACCCCCCGGATCCCCTGAGGTTCGTGCATCGTGTTCTCGTCGTGTTTTCATTTCGATCTGTTTCTGTCAGGAAATCTTCTCAAGTTTAGAGCACCATGGCCTCCGCCAACAACAAAGACAAGAAGCCCGTGGAGATAGAGTTGGAAGAACAAACCACAGCAGGAACAAGGGGAAGGAAACCTACTGTTGTAGGAGCAATTAACATTGCAGATGCTTTTTCTCGTCACATGCAGGGAATCATAGCCTTCGGTCTAGAACTCGTATACTGCCCTGAGGCAGCGGAAGCCCTTCGAACCACCAACGAGTTTTGTGAAAGATACCGTCCTTTGAGGATAAAGGTGGATGAACTTCAAGAGGAGAACAACAAGCTTCGTAAGATGCTGGAGGGTTTTCTTATTCTAAACAAGGGGCAACACCACCACCACCAAAGGAGTAATGCATCATCAGGTTTGGCATCCCCTTGGCTTGTTCCAAGCTTGGGGGAGTGCCGCGGTATCACCACCATTATATTTTATCTTTTACCTTTTTAGTGGATTCATATCTTTGGTAGAGAGGTTATCTTATAGTTTGGTTTGCATGTGGAAGTATCTCTCCTTCAGTTGATTATCTTTGTATCCCTTGGTGTGAGTTCCTTTATTGGAATATTAATGAGAAGTCTCATCTTTTACTTTTTGCACTTCTATTATAGTTTGCAATCTCTATTATATGATGGATCTTGTTGATCAGTATTGGCACCACTTTGGGATCATCAAGTGGATCTAAATTGGTTTTGGCAAACCAAGTTCTGGTCAGTAGCATTACTATAAAAGAGAAAAAGAAATAAAAATCTTACAGGTATTTTGTATCATTTGTTTTCTTTCTTGTTGGCTCATAAGCTCAGTATTCTTTATTTAAGATCCTTTTGTATCTTCAAGGAAGATTGCATGTTTGGCTTTATTACTTGTATGTTTGCTTATTTCTTTCAACTCTCTTGCTTGCTACCTAGCCTTGCTAGCCAAAAACCTGTTTTGAGAAGGCATACTTCTCATGTTTCCAAAACCCTTTGAACCAAAAACCTTTGCCACTTGTGTCCACCATATCTACCTAGTAGATGTTGCTATTCCTAGCAAATTCTCAAGCTTCATCTACCTTTCGAATTAAAAAGTATTTTGTTATGTGAAAACTAGTTAGTAAAGCTCTCACGAACTTGATGGCACACTTTATTTCTTTGCCCCTAATAAACTTGAACCATTGTGAACATCGAAGTTGTATATGCTTGCATCTATACGTTGGAATTAGCAGAACTGTGCTGTCATGGGGAACGTTTTCAACATTGCACTTGTACTCTGTACACAGTTGATATCGTGCTCTTTTGTCTATGGATGTCAACGGTGCGAAATAAAGAGGGAACTTGTAAGTCCATGGAGTTTGTATTCTGTGTTAGAGAAATGTCTGGGCTGCTAGCCTAAACCATGCTTAATCATGGTGGAAACTTGCAGCATCACCATAGTGAGTCATCTATGAAGCATCCTCAATAAAAAGCTATGCATGTGGTAAATAAAAAGATTGCTGAGATGCTCATTGTCTGCTTGCCTTGTCATTTTGGTTATGGGAAAGCTCTTGTACCAAGTGCAAGGGGTACCTCGTTGGCGGTTCTCAATGATATACAAATACTTACAATGACAAGAATTTACCTGGGCCCAAAGTTGAGTATGCATGAGGAGTGGCCCTCATATTCAATGGACATGAGATTGCCAACTTATATTTCGTCGATTATATACTCCATATTTGTTCATTTTAACCTTAACCATCTCAAGATGCTTATGATATGGGCAATGAGAGCTCAAAGCTAGTAAGTACCATAATATTTTGGAAGCTCTTTATGACTTGTAATCCCTGCTACCCTCTATAAAGGGACCTTTCTACTAGTTACCAGTTGAGTCAGTAAACCTACTTCCTCTCTATCTCCAGCAAGCATTTGAGTTGTTGTGTTTCAAGCTTTCATATGGTGATTTATTCAATCATGTTCTTTATCTTCCTTGTTTGCACAAAACTCTTATCTATTGAGTATTACTTTGAAAGCCTTCACTTGTGAAAAAACCTTTTTGAGCAAAGAGTGCTCCTGTTTTGAAACTTCTACAAAAAGCTTTTGTGAAATTGTTTGCCAGGTGTTCTCTGACCAAGAACAAGTTTGCCGATTCCAATTATGATTTATCTTTATGCATCTCTATTGTGACTGTTGTACTTGGTTGCAAGCTAAGTTATATAATGGTGAGTTCCTTTCTTCTATGAGTTGTGCAATGGTAAGTGTGATGCTTCTTGTTCATATTCTTTTATCAACACTTCACTCCATAAACCCGTGGACATGTTTACTGAGCTCAGTATTCGCTTGGGGACAAGCAAAGTCTAAGCTTGAGGGAGTTGATACGCCCAATTTGCATCACCTTTCTATATCATAATTTACCTCTATTCATTGATGTTTGTCTTATTATGAGGTATTGCTTATGGCTTTTTCATCTGTTTATGCATATTGGATGATTCTTGGAGGATGGACTGCCAGAGTCGGGATTCTGATGGAAAAGAAGGCGTTTCGGTGCAATTTCGCAATGATCAGAAAAATACCAGAAAAATATGGAAACATATTATTTTACCAGAAGACGAAGGAAGCCAGAAGGAGGGACGAAGTGGGGCCTCAGGGGGCCCACCCCCCTAGGCGTGGGCCCACCTGACCCCGCGCCTAGGTAAGGTGTGGCCCACCTTCCTGGCCTTCGACTCCGCCCCTTCGCCTATATCTTCCCTACGGAACCCTAATACCAGGGGAGCGACCACAAATAGATTTCCGCCGCCTCTGGGGGGCGGAAAACACCGAGAGAGAAAGATCTCTCCGACAGACAGATTTCTGCCGGGAGAATTCCTTCCCGGAGAGGGGAGACCGTCGCCATCAACACCGTAATCAAGCTAGGTTTCATCGGGATCATCATCATCCACACCATCATCTCCACCAGCACCATCATCACCACTCCGTCCTGCTGTAACAGTTGTGTTGGATATTGCTTTAGTTCTTAGGGGAAATTTCCCGGTGTTGATTACTATTGTAGTTGATGCTTGTGAGTGGAACCATTGGATTATTGTTTATGTTCAGATTGTTATCCATTATCATATCATCTCTGATCTTGACCCATATGATGTATTGTGAGTAGTTCGTCTAGTTCTTGAGGACATGGGAGAATTCATGTTGTTAGTAGTGAATCTGTGATGAGTTATTATTCAATGATTTAGTATTTAAGTTGTGGTGCTATTCTTCTAGTGGTGTCATGTGAACATCGACTACATGATACTTCACCATTTATGGGCCTAGGGGATGCATTGTGTATTTGGCTACTAATCGTGGGGTTGCCGGAGTGACAGAAACCTGAACCCATGTTAGGACACCTTTGCATAAGGGAGTGTAGGATCTCAGAGTTTAAGGTTGTGGTTAGATTTATATCTTAATTACTTTCCTGTAGTTACGGATGTTTGCAGGGGGTTTAATCACAAGTATGTATTAATCCTAGGAAGGGCGGTATGTTAGCACAGATTCACCCACACAACACTTACAAACACCAAAGAAGAGTACTTAGCTATTTGAAGCGAAAGCACTTGACAGAATTTCCATGTGTCCTCGAGACGTTTGGTCTGTTGGGAATATGCCCTAGAGGCAATCATGCATGATGACATTTCCCATTGTATTCATAAAGATATTAAGTTGTCCTTGTATAAACATCTTATGTGTATTATTGAATATGTGATTCGGTTGTGGAACTATACATTCATGTTGTTTGTACTAAATATCCTTGGGCATTGAGGTTGTGCTGGACACACAACTTAGACCAATGTGAAAGTTGGCTTGATGACTCGGTTCCACTTGTCATGGGCATGGAGATGCTATTCCAACTTACACAGACTTGGCTAAAGAGTTTAGCGAGTCGGATTGACCCATATTAAGGTACAACGAACTAGCTGTCATTTGTATATCTCAATCAATATAATCCTTAGACATGAGGTTGTTGCATAGTCCGAGTTGAGGATCACCGACTTAGGTTCTGTCAAACGTTGATCCGTAACTGGTCAGTTATAAAGGCAGAGTTCGGGTCGACTGAGAATCAAGCTGTGTGATGTGAATAACCAAGATGAGATTTTGCCCCTCCACTTGGAGAGATATTCGCTGGGCCCTCTCGTGAGATATGATTCGGAAAGCATGGCCATGCACGACTCGGTTAAGTGTTAACCGAGGCGATCGAATAAGAGTTAGTCAGGTGAATCACTTATCTCGGATTGAGAAGAGAGTCAGACTATTTAAGGGATGACATATATTCGCCTATAGTCTGACAAGGTATATCGTGAGGCAAAAGGGACTCGGACGTAAGTCGCATTGGAAAGGCAAGTCGTCATGACTCTATGGTACTTGGGAGTCGGCACGTTCTGCTAGGAGCCGCTACCGACTGATCGATTGAAAGTCGGACTCCAATCGTGTCCAAGTAGCCATGAGCCTGCGGGGTCACACACTTAAGAGCGGGAGTAAGTTCGGATTGGATTTGAACCGGTAATCTGGTTGGGTTGGACCTAAACCGGATTAGGAACGAGTTAGTGAGTTGGACTCATGGTGACTAGTGTTATATGGGCTTTAGTGAATGGGTCGCGCAAACAGAGCCCACGTTCACTCCCTATATATAGTGGAGCACCGTAACCCAGAAAGGTTAATCGTTGTTCGGTTAGGTCATTCCATATGTTCGAAACCCTAGCTTCACAGCAGTCCTGCCGCTGTAACGAACCTAGCAGTTCGCCGCCGGTGCTCCTCCTTGTACGTGTGGATACCAGCAGAGGTGCTGTGCGATCAGCACCAGGACGATCAGATCGTGAGGACTGCACTGCATCAACCGACGCGCTTCATCAGTGATCCGCAACTACGCGTCTAGTGGTAAAACTCGTGGCCTTCTACCTCAGCTAGATCTTGGGATCACCACGTTAGAGGAAAAAAAATGTTTTATCTCCGCGTGGCCCAACATGGTCCTTATAAGTATTTCCACCGGCTTGTCCTTTGCTAAGAAAGGATTGGGCCACTTGCTCTATTTGTTCGTTACCTTTATTACTTGCTCCTTGTTTTGTTGCCTTGTTAGAAAACCACTAAAAATCCATTTGCTAAGTATTCACAGGAATTTCCTGCTCCATACCACTATTCATCATCTTCTGCTCCTCGTTGGGATTGACACTCCTATTTATCGAAAGTACTACGATACACCCCTATACTTGTGGGTCATCAAATACCAATTATACCCAGCCTCTACATCAACAAGATATCCAAAGACATCAAGGATACACACGGTAAAAAAAGATCTCACCATGATGATCGATCACTCGTAGCAGCAACATTCTAACCACTACCAAAGATAACACTCTGACTATAGTAGAAGTTCTCCAAATGAAACGTCTCCTAGAAGAAAACAATGCACAAGCGTTGTCATTATCCGTTCAAAGATTTTAGATTTTCATCCTAGAGAAAGCCCGAGTTATAGAAATAATGTTTTCGGTAAGACCATTGTCAGATACAACCAATAAAAACCATACCTTAGATCTTCACCCTAGAAATCACGGTTTGTTACTCAAAGAGCACCAACAAAACTGAAGTAGCCCAGTATTGCCACCCTACTTGTCGTGGCCGTTGCTGCAAAACACCAATCACCAGGCTCATAGGCACGATGTGTGCGGTTTGGACAGGAAAAATCCCGCGACCAAGCCCTCACATCAACCCATATATTAGCAATGTCTTGATTGCATCAGGATCCTGCCCCCACTGTTACCTTTTGGTCTTCTAATCGTAGTTGTTTTGACATTCCCTGCCTCTGCAAACGCCATAAAAATTGCATTTCTGACATGTCCCATGGTGTTAGTTAAAAATAGAGCTTCACAACACGCCCCCTTAAAACCCAATGGGATGATGTTCATGGATGCGTCCGACCGGGTATGGCTTAGCCAATATTTAATCACTTGAAACAACTTATGTGATCGTCTTTGAAATATCCTGTTTTAAAACGACGGGATACCTTCTACATTGAAATTGTCCTACAATGATCAATAGTCCATTAAATCTATGTACACGACGTTGTTACATTCGCACTCGAATCCAAAGTCACAAACTTTTGAAGCTAATAATACAATTAAATATCAAGATCAAATTCAAGACGTCGAGGATGCACATGACCACAATATTAATAAAAAAGGTAAACCAAGATTTAAGGCACACAATAACGAGCAACGGCTCGTCATTACCATAGAGAACAGAACCGAGAAAATTACATGCAATACTTCGGCAACGTGACGATGGCGAAACACCGTCATTGTTAGGTATGCCAGACTAAGGTGAGAGTGAGAACACGGATTTTCACCTCGTAGTTGTTAGACCATTTTTTTTTAAAAAAAGGGGAAAACCCCGGCCTATGCATCGGTTGAAGCACACAAGCTTTATTAAAAAATTACCTAACATTCAATCATTACACATCATGGATCGTTTAGCGTTAATACATGGATCAATCAGCGAAAAAATTGAAGCACTACCTTCATCATTTCCTTCCAGCCATGGCATTGCACCGCTGCCTTCATCATTTCCTTCCAACCTTGGCATTGCTGAACACAGGTGAACACCCATACTCTTTGTACGTGAACTATGGAACATGACATCTCAGAACTTATTACCCCTTAATGCTAGACTTTTCGCCCAATCGCTAGGTCTATTTTTCACCAAGGACCTGTTTTCTGACAGCAGTGACTGACGGCGTAGTTTATGCATTTCTGTATCTTGAGCCTTTTTTGGGAAAGAAGCATATATTAATATCAGACGATACAAATTACACTCAGCCTCTGCAACAACGCATTACCCTAGCTGCCACGGATGCACACAGACAAAAAAAAGAAAGAGGAAATTACAAAAAAAAGTGACTCATTCATTGAAACAGCAGTAAAAAAGTGACTCATTCATTGAAACAGCAGTACTACCACCACCAAGACAGCACCAGAAGTCCAGCTTCTCCAAAAACGACGCCTTCAAGAAGGAAACAGTGCACAACCATCATCATCGCCCGATCAAAGATCTAGGTTTTCACCCTGAAGAAAGTCCGCGCTCTCAAAACAATATCTTCAACAAGGTCATTGCCAGACACAACCAATTAAGACCAGACCCTGGGTTTTCACCCTGAGAGGTAGGACCATGAACCTCTCCTGTACAGTCGTCCCCACTTGCATGCCACTGCTCCAATTCACAAGTTACTTAGCCAATTCCTCATCACCACCCAGACTCGAACCATCATTGTCTGTCCTCAGATCTCGGTCTCCGCGACATTCTCCGTCGGTACCATGGAACGAGAACATGTCCCATGATAATAACAACCAACAAAGCTTCGAAGCACACCCTCTGAAACTAAACGGTCAGGATAAAACATGGATGCGTACGACGAAATTCAATCCTTCCAGCAAACTCACGGCATGATAGCACTTATGAAGTTCGCCGGCGGAGCCTTTCAGAACACGACACAGAAACCAGATCAATAGAGCCCAAATCCGGCAGATCATCGTCTTGGCTTGAGAGGGATCCAGAACCACCTCCTTTATTGAAACCGAGCCAGCAGCCCCCACGCCACCTGCCGGAAACTATCAGATCCGCCGCAAGATGGCAAAACCACCCGGCCGACCATTCCGACAGAGAAGGAGATCACCACCACCATGCTGGGGGCAGATGCCCCGAGCGTCCTAGTGTCACGGACAAGGCCCGGGTCGCCTGGGCACCGGCATCGAGGCCAACAGACGGGATAAATCACGGCTAGGCCCAGATTCCCGCCGCCTCCTACCACCATCTGGGCCGAGGATCACCGGCCGCCGCTCGTCGCAACACCACCGCCAAACCAGCCAGGACGAACGCCGCCTTCCCGCCAGATCGCGATTAGGGACACCGCCGCCACGCCCCCAGATCTTTGCCTGGCGACGATCCGGACGGCGACGGCGGGGAGGAGATACCACGGGAGGGAGGGCTCGGCGGGGAGAGGAGGCCGCCCGGCGCGGCGGCGCCGCGCGGGTGCTGGAGGAGGAGGAGCCCACGGTTGTTCTAGTGACAATAGAAGTGTTCTGCATTTCTCAAGCAACCAGAACCTCAAGGTTTGTTCATATTTCTGTGCTCCAGTGGTTGTATGTCGTGGAGCTGCAGGCCTGAAACTGAATTCTTCAATCGCTGTATCATGTAGATACTCTGTATAGAATCAACCAAAATGTACATTTTGAAAGAAAAAAAAATGGATGTTAACACTTGGAACTTCTGCATCTTATTTCAACTTCTCATAGTAATGATTGACAGATAGCCATCCAGTTTCTTATTCAGTCTTCTCTTGGTGCCCTGACAGTCTCTTGGCATCATAAAGTCAGGTCGTACACATCTTATCACCAAGATATCACAGTCCAG
Source organism: Avena sativa (assembly GCA_916181665.1). Taxonomy (NCBI): domain Eukaryota; kingdom Viridiplantae; phylum Streptophyta; class Magnoliopsida; order Poales; family Poaceae; genus Avena; species Avena sativa. The sequence goes on from OV702293.1 coordinate 430,750,667, forward strand.
TTAATTTAACAACACATACATCACCGACGTATCACAATCCAGTCATTTTAGGAACAGTGCACTTGTGATGGTAGCTGATTGTTGCCGGCACTAGCCATGTCTGTTCTTCAGTTTCCATTTCTCTTTCAGAACATCTACCATCTCACTTGAGAAATCAAGCAAACCAACCAACAACCGTTTACCGACTGCACAATGCAAGTGACTGTCTGCTGAACTTTCAAACATCTACTGCTTGGATGCATTTACCCGACAAGAATTTCAGCAACCAAAGAAGCACAATGAGCATCCTCCACATTTCATTATGTTATATATGGTCTTATCCTGTAATCGTCGGTTAAGCCATAGCTATCCATCCTCCACTAAATCGCATCGCACGATGCACGCCTTTCTGCGGAAAGATACGGGCATCCCCAAGCACGAAACCTTTATATTAGTACATTCCTGATCCATCGTGGAAATTGCAGAGATCGATTAACCCTAGGCCTCTCCTCCTGACGCAAATTGCAGAGAAGAAAGGTTATCTGAATCCAATCAAGCCCCACTCCATGCTTTTACACTTTGCTGAAGAAGAAAAACATGCTAAAGCCGGTCAGTGAACAGCCCTCCCCGCTTGGGTATAAATACGGCCATGGAGGAATAGCTCAGATTCCCCCCTTCTTCCCTCTCTCCCTCCAGCCTTCCAAATCCTGATAGTTTATGGGTGGTGGCTGCTCCTCCTCCTCCATCGTATCCTAGCCCGAAGACTTCTCTACCTCCATCCCTGTACTGTCCCACTCGTCTCTCATCACTGTGCTACTACTAAACTAGTACTGGAGCTGGACGACTGGTAGTACCAACACTGACAGGTAGCGTATACGCTGTAATGACACTATATACCTCCCCAGCACGCCCTCGCCATTACTGACCACCAACCAGCTGAGCTGCATTGCTGCAAGAAGATGATGGGGATTCAAACAGCGACTCTGTTTCAAGTGGCGCTGCTCTGCATGTGCCTGCGAGGTACAGTGATTCGGACGTCGTAGAGCAATTCTGTTTCGAGTTCTTGCAAATTAAATGGTGAGCTGAATCCGAGGAGTGTTTGTGTTTGTGTTTGTTTGGTGCAGAGGGTGGAGCGGTGACATTCACGTTCGTGAACAAGTGTACTGGCATGGTGTGGCCGGGCATCCTGTCCAACGCGGGGACGGCGAGCATTGAGCCGACGGGGTTCGCGCTCCCGCCCGGCGCGGCGCGCGCGCTGCCGTTCCCGTCGGGCTGGTCGGGCCGTCTGTGGGCGCGCACGGGGTGCGCGCAGGACGGCACCGGCAGGTTCGTGTGCGCGACGGGCGACTGCCGCACGGGCACGCTGGAGTGCTCCGGCCGCGACGGGGCCACCCCGGCGACGCTGGCGGAGTTCACGCTGGACGGCGGCGGGCACAACGACTTCTACGACGTGAGCCTGGTGGACGGGTACAACCTGCCGATCCTGGTGGAGCCCGCGGGGAGCAGCGGCAACACGGGGATGACCTGCGCCGCGGCGGGGTGCTCGGCGGACCTGAACCTGCGGTGCCCCGCGGAGCTCCGGTCGGCCGGCGGCGGCGCGTGCCGGAGCGCCTGCGACGCGTTCGGGAAGCCCGAGTACTGCTGCAGCGGCGCGTTCGCGAACCCCAGCACCTGCCGCCCCACGGCGTACTCGCAGGCGTTCAAGCTCGCGTGCCCGCGGTCCTACAGCTACGCGTTTGATGATCCGACGAGCACCTTCACCTGCGCCGGCGGCCGCGACTACACCATCACCTTCTGCCCCGTCGCCACGCCCAGGTCCGTCCGTCCGTCCGTCTCCCTAGCCTTCCTCGCACGCCCACAACGCCGCTTAACCACCGCATTTAATTCCCTCAAAGAAAAAAAACACTGCATTTAATTACTAGCTTCAGCGATAAAGGCTTGCTTTCGCGTGACGTTTGAGGAAGTGCCGTGCGCGGTTAATTTACTCCCGCGAAACATGAAAGAGTGTGATGAGATTCGCGCGCACTGGTAGGTACAGTGCGCGTGCGTGTGCGTGTGCCTGGGGACACGAACACGATGATGAAATCGCCATGGTTGGTAACGATGAGTACTACTACTATCCTTGTTCAAAAAAAAAAAAATCTTGTTCAAAAAGATGAGTACTACTATCACCTTATCTGACATGTTAGGCCCATAAGAAAAGTGTGCAGTGCAGGTGAGGTACTCCGATATGCCATGCTTCTGAATTAGTAGTAGAAGGGGGGACAGTGAGAGCGAGAGGTCTGGAAGGTAATACGACCGCGATGATTAGTCTGGATTTAGTACTATATTGGTTGGTACATGTCATATTCATCTCGCACTTGGTGGGTGCTTAACTTGTCAAGCGAGGTTTGACCCTCTCTTGCTTCTTTTCATTTTCACTGCCGTCCCGTCGGCTGGCATATCAGCGTCACAGGGGCAGGGGCAGGGCATGGCAGTCATTTCCTTATCTTGTGATGAGGTCAGGAAAGATCAGACCACCACGGGGAGTATCCGAGTCTGGACGTAACATATGATGGCCGATGTCACCACGAAAGTACTGTGGAGTAGTAATATCTTATTAGCAGAGAGGATGAAAAGCAAAGGCCAAAAATAGGTTTCAGTACTGGATTATGTTCATTTTGCTCTTATTTTTACTGTATTCGAGCCTTCTCCAGTGGAGCAACATCTGATCTTGATCTTGAAATTGTTTTTCTGTGACGAGCAGCCTGAAGTCTGCGGGCGGAGCAACAACGGTCACACCGACGCCGACGATGCCGGGCGCGAACTCGTTCGCTCCTCCGGTGATGCCGAGGCCGCAAAGCGGCGACAACGGCCAAGGCGTGATACTCGGGGACAACTCCTGGCTCGCCAACCTCGCCACGGGCGACGCGTCGGCGGCGACCTCGACGATGAGGATGGCAATGATACCGGCGCCGCCGCTCGCACTGTTCATCATACTCCACTTGCTTCTATAGCATCACGTACATCATTATCGGAAGAACCAGCTAGAGCAGAATTGGCATGGAAATTTTGGTCAGAAGATAACATTGTTTGGACGTCGGCACGTCGGCACCAGACACCAGAGCGGAAGGCGCGCTCCCCTGCCGTTGCTGCCTCGATCGGTGCCCCCGTCGTCCTGAAGGAGTGGGCCGTCGTTGGCACCGGGGTGGGGGCAAGGCGAGTGGGGAATGATCTGATTTGACCATGATCGCATCACGCATTGTAAAATCCACCATCTTTTTTAGTTTTTTTTCCTCTTCTTTTTAGTTTCTGGTTTATATGCCGTTGTGGGAGTACAAAGGAAGGAAATATACTAAGTGTAGTAGAGAAGATTCTTACGCACATGGCACCGGAATTTGGGAAGGGTAGCTGTATATGAGTCCAAGAAGAGCAATGATTATATACGCACTCAGCCGTCCACTTCTCCGGCGGTGATGCTCCCCACAAAAGTTTTCCGGCCGCTAGTGGCGAACCAACAAAGCCTAAACATCAGCTAAAAAAACAAAAACAAAGGCTAGACATGCTATGATATGCACGAAACGAAGCACGGACGGAACTGATTCCATGTCACAGGTCTATATGCTCCATAGCGCCACAGCTCTTTTCTCGCGAAATAGAGGTTGAAACTCATGTCTCTGCATAAAAGGATACTCCATGAGTATGGAAAGAATGTCGCAAGTATAATAAAATTTAGATGAATTTATATACTAAATAGTGTCTAGGTACATTTGAATTTAAATAATTCGCGACATCTTTTCAAGACGGAGAAAGTATATATAATCCATTTTATCAAATTGTTTAACAAATATTTGCACACGCTACTGTCTTCTGCGAACCCATATTCAAAGAAATGCATTTACCTCGGCAGGTCTGCCGTCGATGCTACCACAATGCCAGACGACGTTACTGTTGGAATTTGCTGAGTTTTGAGCTGTTGGCCCATTAGATAAATTCTGAAATTCTTTTTGGCCCAGTTGTATATGACAGCATATGGCTGTGCTAGTGGTGCTAAAGTTTAGTCCCAAATTGCTAGTTGAAGGGGAGTCGGACCACCTTATATAGTAGAGTGTTGCACCACTCACTAGGGTGTGACAAAAAGAGTAGCCCTCGCGCACTCCTCCTCCGACGACGCCAGCCTCGCCTCGCCACGCCACGCCACGCCTCGCCTCGTCACGATGCGCGCGCGCCGCGGGTTGCGGGTATCTCGCCGAGCCGAGCTTTATTTGCTGGTTGGGAAAACTGATTATGAGTCATTAATGGACGCGTTAATTACAGCCGTTTCCAGTCTGTTACCGACTCGGACGTGGGCTGAGCCCACGATCTTCCTAACCTATACTATATAAGCGTCTGCGCTAAACTTAATCGGTGAATCAATCCACACACACGCCTACCTCCAGAACCTTGCGCCGCCGCTTTCGTCTTCCCCATCCCGGCTTGCGGCGTGCACCGCAGATCAGGACAGTAGGTCTCCGGAACCACGCCTCTCGTGAACCTGTACGGGTGAGGGGCGATCAGGTTTTTAGGGAGCGCTCAAGCGCCACTACTGGCAACCACGACGTCGCCCGACGACGAGTTCCCGAACGACGACTTTTTCCTGGACGTTAGCGACCTCTTCGACAACCTCAACATGGGCGACGCTGCTGCGACCGTTGCGGCTGCTATTCAGCCTATACTGTACGTGATACTCATCTGTCTTTTTCGGATTATGCTAGAGTTCTTTGTAGCGTTTGGTGTAGATGTGATAGGTTTATCTCCTATAGATGTAATTTGTTTATCTACTTTGTTGATCTGCATAATTGGTTTTAGTACCATTTGTATGATCATGCTTTATCAATTTATTATTCGGGTTAAATCATATGGATTATTGCTTATATTTCCAACAATCCAAAACCCTGATTATGGGCAACTGAATTCCACTGGTGTAGCCGCGGCTATTAGGCTGCCTCCTTTTGATGGCATGCACTATAAGAGATGGCGCAAGAGAGCAGTTCTCTTGTTGGAAAACCTAAACTGTTATAGCGCCACTCTTGGCAAGTCTGAAGGAGATCTTTCTGCTGAGCAGGAAGCGAACTTTAAGAAAGCTGATACCATGTTTATGACGGCTTTGTTCAGTGTTTTTGGGGACAACATTGTTGACCCGTATGCTACCACAATGCCAGATGACGTCACCACCCTACACACGTCCATCATCCTGTGTCTGCCACCGAGATCTGCGACACTATGCAGCTGAGACTCGCCGTTGTAGAATGGTAGATGCCTTCTCCACCTTGGTGACCAACGCTTAGCCACCGAAGCCATCTCCACGCCCGTCGGCTGATGTATGTCTCCAAAGATGATGTGCCATTATCCGACCCGGATGCCTGAATCTGGGGTTTCCCCGGAGTCCATGGAGCGAGAAACGCTCCCACAACGCCTCCACCGAGGAATCGACACCCGCAAGGGCCGCCGTTGATGGTGGCATCCTCACCCGCTTCACTAGATGGACAACCATCTCCTCCCCGCAGTTGACCACCACACCCCACGGGCAAGCAATCCCGCGCCGGGAAGCCGCCACGAGGCAGCGCCCCACCGACACCGTCGAGGCCACCTCTGACCGGCGCCATGTCCACGCACACGCCTAACCGAGGCGCCTGCTCGAGATCCCCCACCGCAAGCCGCGCCTCCATACCGACGCCGTCATCCTGCTAGGGCTTTCCTGGGCTATGATTCGGCGGCGATGGGAGGGGATGGTGGCAGCTAACCCTAGATCGCCGCGGAGGGTGTGGCGGGGTTCGGAAGAAGGATAGCCACAGCTAGTGCTTGCTTGCCCTACACCACATTTGCTGCAACTGATTTGCCATTATCAGAGACGATGCAGTTCCATTATCACTGACAGCCTAGCTGCCAAATACTCATACTCCTAGCTCATAATACAACAAACATCTCCTTGCAATTGCAACCGATGATTGATATCTAGGTTGGATGCGTGCCTCAATCAACAACCCAAAGCAAAACGAAACGTATGGTGGCCCGTTAATAGCTGAGTTGGCCGTATGGACGGAAACACTAGAATACCACTCCTACACTACAAAGCTTTAATAGTCTGTACTGTACAGCCTGATGGCGCGAGCATCGGTGTTAGGCACATGGGCTGCGCCATCTGGGAGGACCAGACCAGATGCGGGCGCGGTGGGGAGGACATGGACACGGCCGCAGACCACAGACCACAGATCACACGAGGATGGTGCCGAGTGCCGTGGTGGTGCCTGGTGGTGGCCATCCATCCATTCATGTGGTCCGCTGCTTTCGGCGAGTGAGGCCAAAGGAAGGTTCAGTTCAGTGCCTGCTGTTGCGTTGTTCCCGCCTACGAACTGCTTACCGATCGAACAGCCTAGTACAAGAATCGCAGCAATCGCCTTTTGTTTTTGGCATGATTGTTGTTGCTCAGTTCTGTGGCGTCGTAATAGTAACCTACTCATCTTGTTCGGGGGGTTCAGGTGAAGGCAATCGGTAGGTCGCAGGGAAGCTCTTCACCCAACATCCCATATCTAGGGATCGCCGTTCGCCGAACCCCCAAAATTCTCATGGAGAAACTTCCCTTTCAACTATCCGATCCATGCGACGCGACACGCGCGGGTTACCTGCCTGCATGGATTTAGCTTAGAGATCCCGTGGCTTTTCCATGGCCGAATTGGCCGGGTTCTCGGATTCGGCGGTGGAGCTAGCTGACGCACTTGGGGATCACCGGAATTGCCGGAATTTGACTTGAACTGGTGCAGGGACACACGTTACTTTCGGGCGCCGGTGAGGATGAACGCCATCGCACGAGGCTGCCGGGTAACCGTGACAACGACCGTCCACCCGCCGCCGGTGGTTTTCCTGCCCACGACGAAAACTTCTCATTCCGATACGCGACTTGATGAGAGCTTCTCGTTAGAATACAAGCACAGTTAGTTCATCAGTGCAACTGTGCCTGAATTAACAAGTACTCATGATTGCTAACGGTTCAGCACTACCAAATACTAACCCTACTTTTGGGCTTTGGCAATGGCAAGCAACTGCGTTCGGCCAGGGGCCCAGGGAAGTTGCTTGCGCCCCCCTCGTGAAGTGTTCACCTTTTTAGTTGACTCCCATGTTGCTTACGGACTGAAAGTAGCACGCGATTAGCTGTGATTTCAGTTTGTTAAGCCGAGCTGTGAGGAATCTTGACTCAAAAGTCGAGTGAATTGACAACAATCTGGTGATAAAGGGATCCCAAAGAAAGATCCTTTTGGTAGTAGCAAAAGGGGAGGGTATTATGCTTCTAAAGAGAATGAAGCTTATAGCAAAGAGAAAGGAAAATAAGAAGGATCTGTCGCCGACCACAGTTAGAACAAGCTACTAGTACCTTCGGTAGATCGATGGTTATGGAAGGGATCATGCCTTTTCTCTGCATTGCCGTGCTGGCACATGTGCTTACCAACTGATCATTGCTGATGTGCCTCGACTTTTAAGTTGTGCGCGGAATTGCCTATACCCAGTGGGTAGGAGAGGCATTGGAAGCCACATGAGAGTGTCACATTTTGCAAGATGACGCTTACCATACTATGGTACCAATGAAAATCACATGTTGGATAAAGTTACAGCTTACACAGCAATACCAGCCGTTCTACGCATGAAAAACGAGCATAAACCCCACTCTAGCCCTTCCGACAAGCCGTAGAAGCCCACACATGGCGTCCAAGACCCAAGTATTTGGAAAGCATTCGTGAAAATGGATGGCTTTCCCCCGTATTTTCGTTGCAACAATGCAATAGTGCAAAAGAGAAGCCAACCTTTCGGGAAGTGTCACTTTTTTGCTCATGGAATACGCACATTCGGCAAAGATCCCTAGGGCGCTGGGCATGCACCTACGAAGTCCATTCATAGTCGGGGGACGGGACTGACAAGAACGCTGGACCTAATGAGAGGCGGTCCATGGAGATGTCAAATTCAAGCAAGTGCGCCCGAGGGATCTAATCCAACGGTGGACCCCACTCTGGAGACACTGAAAAAATATCAATGCGGTTGGTTGCGTCGTGACGATCGCCTCTGTATGATCATCACCATATTGGATGCTGTTGACGGTTGTTGTCAGCTACCCGACGAGTGAAGATGCAGACATTTCACATTTGTCCTGGCATCATACAATTAGTATGTAGATGAGCTTGAGATCTCCTAAACCTTACCTACACAAGTTCAGAAGCATTGACGCTTCAACAACTACGTAAGTAGAAGTAGTTTCAGTGAACACTCTTGATGTCATTTCTGTAAGTTGCTTTCATCCAGTCAGCGAATAAAAAGCTGTTGGGGTAGGAAGCAACTGCGTTTGGACAATCTGACGAGGCATTGACGCAGGGCATGCAGAGAAAGTAGCAGCATGAGCTAATAAAAGGAACATGGAGGCCGTGATGCAGCAACCACTGGATTAGGGATAACCCATGTCGTTGATACGTCAGCTTAGTAGACGCAAAGTCAGAGAAAGCTGCTTAAAATAACATCAGTTTCAACCAGCAACTGTAAATAAATTAGAGAAATGTTGGAAGTACCACAAGATATTTTCTACTTAGCGTAAAGCATGCAGCGTAGTCGGCACAAGATATTTGCAATTTTCAGCTTCCGACACAATACTGTCAAGGACTCTAGCCATCGGGTTTTTGTGAGTTTATGGATAAGTTTGTTGTGGTATTCGTTGTTGCTTCTATCTACCTATAGCCTTTTATTCTCGCGATCCTGAAAACAAAAGATATTTGCAATGCACAACGATAAGGGTGATACTAGGCGTCCCCCGGGGATTTGAAGTTTTCATCCCCGGGTCCCTGGCCAACCACGTGTCCTCTATTTTTTGTAAAATCCCGCTTTTGCTATAAAACGTACCAATTTTGCTACAAAACGTCTCGCTTTTGCTACATGTAGCAAAAATGGTTCAACTCAGAAAATGGAAAAAAGACTAGACCTCGTCGGAGATCTCACCAGAGACCTTGCCGGTGACTTTGTAGCAAAAAAAAAAGCACTAATGTAGCAAAACCAACTTCGCCGGAGACTTCCCTCAGGAGATCTCGCCGGAGACTTTGTAGCAAAAAATTTACACTGTTATAGCAAATTCATAAAACGGTTGTAGCAAAATAAATTAACAATTGTAGCAAAAAAGTCCGTCGACGGAGGAGAAGATTTCCCCGTGCCTCTATAGTAAGGCTGTTGTGCCCCTGTAGCAGGGCTTCACACCTTTTGTAGCAAGGTCATTGTACCCCTGTAGCAACACCAGACATCTCTTGTAGCAGATCCTTACGCCGCTTGTAGCAACGCCTCTGCGCCTCTCTAGCAGTGTTGGCGGGACTCTGTAGCAGGGCCTGCTGCGAGTTGTACCAGCGTCGCCGTACCTCTGTAGCAGGGCACGCCGCCAGTTGTAGCAGGGGCGCCGTGCCTATATAGCATCGTCCCCCGCCGTCCGTAGCAGACAGCGTCGGTCGCCACCATATGTTAGCAGCGCCGCTCGCCGTCGTTGCAGCACCGCCCTCCATCGGCTGCAAGGGCGCTCACCATGGTTGCAGCACCGCCGCCTTCGCTGCCAGCGGTAGCAACACCAGCCGTCGTTGCAGCACTGCCTCACAAGCTTGGTATCGAGCAGAACGGAAGAGGGCGCAGTGGTGGTGCAAGCGCGCGGTGGCACCGGTCATGAGCACCATGCAACCGTGGAGAAGGAGGCATGGTGGAGGAGGGGCCAGCGGAGGAGAGAGTCATGGAGGAGCACGGCGACGCCGCGAGACAGAAGCTCGGCGAGGCGGAGGGGCAGCGTCGCGGCTGGGCGGCAACATCACGGCTAGGCAGTGGAGATTTTTATTGAAAGTTTTGTTGGGAGGAAGGTAAAAGAAGGGGAAAAGATAAGATCAGGCCCACACTTCCCTGTAAGTACGTTTCCAAGTCTTACTGTGCGACCCGGGAGATAGAAGCTAGCGATCCCCGGGGAAGCCCAATCATTTTCCCAACGATAAAGGTGCAGTGCAGTTACTACAGTGCACAGCCGCTCTCCAAGAGCTTATCAATATCTCGTTACCCAAATCTTGTTTGGATAAGAGAAGAGATGGTGTATAGGTAAAAAAATGATCTACTTTTTCAGCTTACATCTAAAATTTGCACACACGTGGGACCCAAATTGTCAGTGGGATATGCCTTTTTTTTTTATTTCTTTTTTCTCTCTCTTCCTTCTTACCAACAAATCTAACCACCAACTTCCCATGCGGCCAGCACCGCCATCATGCCTAGCCCGCCGCAGCGCTTAGCCACCACGCACCTAGCCCCGCCGCCATGCCCAACCTTGTGCCCAGCCCCGCCGCTGCGCCTAGCTCTAGCATCCCCGCAACAAATCGAACGCGCCGGCGACGGGCCTCCACCCGTTCCGTCCTTCACCATCAGAGCTCGTGGCTAGGGGCAGCTAGCAGAGCTTGAAGCCTAAGTTGCGGGGGAGTTGCGAGGCCACAAGGACATGCCCTCAGCTTGGCCGAATTGAGGTCACCGCCGCACCGGCGCACGCGGCCGTTGTGGCTCGATCTTGGTCAAGAGGAGAAGAAATTGGGTCGGGAGGAGGACGACAAGTGTTGGGGTAGGTGGGAGCAGGGTTGGGCGGCGCGACCAACGGTCACCGGCGAGCGCAGACGGCGAGGACGATGGCGCAACGTCAGGCAGCTCGCGAGGAAATTTCCATGTGAAACAGTTGGTGCTCCCGCGGTGATGTTTGCTGACGTGGCATCTTACCTAAAATATGGGTAGTCTTACCCAAAAATGGGTAGGAGGAGGTAAAAAATGGGCGATCACCCGACAAAATTAGTAGGAAACCACTTTTATGTAAGCTATTGGACATGGCCGTACATGAAAAAACGGATGCCCTGTGCAGAACCAAAACTTAGGCCCTCGACTTAACTATTGGCAATGAGGAACAGGCTGTTTTGTTTATATATCATATCGGTGGTATAATTTTCGAAAGAAATTACACCTTAACAAAAAAGTACTACTGATACATTCTTCAGCATAAAAGTTCCATTAATCTAACCTTCTTGAGAAAAATTCTTCAATTAGTTCTTCGTAAGAAACTTTACCCAAGGTTTCCGGTTACCAGGGCCGTACCTGAGAAAATGGATGCCCTATGCAGAACCAAAACTTAGGCCCTCGACTTAACTATTGGCAATGAGGAACAGGCTGTTTTGTTTATATATCATATCGGTGGTATAATTTTCAAAAGGAATTACACCTTAACAAAAAAGTACTACTGATACGTTCTTCAGCATAAAAGTTCTATTAATCTAACCTTCTTGAGACAAATTCTTTAATTAGTTCTTCGTAAGAAACTTTACCCAAGGTTTCCGGTTACCTTACCCAATATGTCATGTAATGTAAACAAATTTCATTGACTTTGGAAGAAGGCCATCACTCGACGGCACGTGTGGAAGTACTCTGGTTTTTTTTACAAGATGTGGAAGTACTCTGGTTGCTGCTCTTATGGAACCATATTCGGCGACCAGGCACTCGTGGTCGGGCCTCCAACTCCATTCGATGCACCATTGCAGAGGTGGAAGCAAGACGCGGGGGGATCGGAACAAGTAGTTCATAGTACTATGTGAAATTGAAAAAGAAAACGCTAAATAATGTCTAGATATATTCGTTTCACAAAACTAAAATGTCTTATATTTTAAACGGAAGAAGTACATTCAGGTTGCATCTATCTTTTATACATGTTCGACGCAACAATTTATATTGGGACTAGTCTCAATGTAACAATTGAGGAGTAGATTTAATTCTGGGTGAGCCAAGAAATTATTAAGTCCACGAGCAGTGATTGGAAAACGAACAGAACTATGCTCGCTATAAAAATCCAGAAGTGAAAGAGAAAAAGTAAGAGCAACTTCAACAGCTTACCCATATATAGGTAAGAGGGGCAATAACCGTTTTTATGGGTAAGATAAGCAAAATACTAGCTCCAACAGCTTACCCATAAGTGGTCCCCTACCAAAAAAAAATTAGGTGATCATCTATTTTTTGTCACTTCTTACCCATATATGGGTAGATGGACACAAAATTTGGGTAAGAGGTACCCTCCTACCCATACCATGCCACGTCAGCGAAACAAACGCGGGAGCCTCCAACTGCCTGAACTGAAAAATCGGCCGAAGCCATCGCTGGTCACCGCCGCCCCCCTGTTCGTCGGCGACCTGCTTGCGTGCCACCGCTCTGCACCGCTCCTCCTCCCTCCACCCACCTTCTTCCTCCACCCTCACATAGCCCTCAAATCGACGGGGAGAAAGCCCCATCGGCCGCCTCCATTGGCGTCGCCAGCGCCGAATCAATGTTGCAGCCGAGCTCTCAGTCACACGCGTACGTCCAGCGACCCTGCCTGCAACCTCCACGACCCCTTCCGCGACCTCCATGGCTCGTTCGCTCCCCCACCTGCGACCTTGCTCCGACATGGTCGACAGCGATGGGAAAATCGCCGGCGTCCCTGGCCTCGCCCGCCCTCCCCCTCATCCACGGGTAGCTTCCGCCTCCCTGACCTCGCCGCCCTCCCTCCCTTGTCCACGGCCAGCTCGCTGGCGCCCCGTCATGGCCAGAGGCAGCAGCCCCGACGGGAGCAAGATTGAGGACTTGATTGCTTTTCACATTTTCTGTTTAGGGTCCTAGGTGAAAAAAGAAGGGCACAGTTGTAGTTTTTATTATTTTGTGGACACAGTTATATTTTAACTAGCTAAAAAAATGGGTAAGCTGTTGGAGCAAATAACTTTTTTCTTACTCATACGCTCTCTCTCCTCTTACCCAAATATTTTTTGCTTACATATATATAGGTAAGCTGTTAGAGTTGCTCTAAGAATAGAGAAAGAGTTTAGCATGCACCGAGTTGGGGCCTCAATTAATTTGGTGGCAGACTACTAGGCAGCACTATTATTGATCAATGTATTGATTAGTCCCGACTAAACCAATACAACTAGCAGCAGTAGTTTAACATAAAAAATTGGAGGCCCTCCTAATTTGAGGCCCCGTGCAATCGAACACTTCTCATTTGTGTCCCATTCGGGTCTGCTATTGGAGTTGTGTTTTTAACCCCACTTGCCCAAAAAGCGGTTATTGTCCTTTTTACCTATATATGGGTAAGCTTTTGGAGATGCTCTTACTACTGTAGTAACCATACTGTAGTAACCATATATGGAAGCAGTTAACTGTGCACAGCGCACAGACTGATAATGAAGACGTACTAATGGGTTTACTAAGATGCAGGACTCAAAGTTCAGCTACATGATGAGTAATCTCAGTGACAAAGTGATAACTTATATGTTTAATTACTCTAGAAAAAGGGATATATTGATATTTTGGATACGCAGCGGATGTAAAAAAATCGAATAAAATGTAAACAAGTACTCTATATATGTGTGTCTGCATCGATTGTAACCTTTGCCGATGGGGACCAAAATGAAGGATGATGAAAAAGGACTATGCATCCAGTGATCCAGAATAGCTTCATTCATCAAATATCCAGGATTCTGAAGACCGATAGAAGGTGACAAAACAGAATTTGCAACTTTGCAAGTGTATATATCATCTCCCTTTCTGCCACTTCAAGAAAAAAAGGGCGATGCCATGAAAAAATATCAACCAACATTCAGTAGAAGATATTACACTGTTATATTTGATACAAGAGAATAAACAACAGATAATGCCAAAATGCATACAAATGAATCCATCCAAGGTCAAACAGAATGTCCAAATGTGATTCTGACCAATAAAGGATAGCAGTGCTCCTCGTTATAGTTGGGCCATGATCTGTCATCTCCTGTCACATATCTTTTGTGCAGATTCCAGACAGTGGGATCATAATTCTCTATCAACTCATAACATAAGCCATGTTCTTGGATTATGTCTAGGAACTTGTTGAGTGAATCACCTCTCTTCGGGCTCAGAAAGATGGCCTGCGAGGCTTCCGAATGCTTCAACAAAGATTTGATTACACGGGCAAGGCTCTGATGAAATTGCTTGAAAAATGTGCTGCAGAACGAGGGAATGCGATTAAGACGATCCTGGTAAAAGTGAGCACTATCTGGTGTTCGTATATATTAGTGCCGATTTGACTTATAGCAACTGATTGCTCTATAAACTGTAAACTACCATAATCTCTTGAGAGGGCGAAAATACAAGTTTAACCATTTCTGTGTTTTGACTGGATGCATATCAAAAATGGCGATCTGATCAAAGGAAAAAAAATTCAATCAACCATTTTTTCACACATGGAAGGAGCTCCAAATTTTGCACCTAAGCAATATTACAGCCCCACCACAAGAGGATATCACTGACACATGAAAGTACACTTAGCATGAAAGAACAATAAAGTGGTGAACATACCAGTCACTTGCAACAATAATGTCAAAAGAGTTCAACATGTCTGAAGGTTGTTCTTGATCCCAATGAAGTGTCATAGACTTAACTTTCGTTTGGTCAAAAGTTTCTGCATTGATGGATATGTTCTTCTGAATATCTGAGGGTTAATGGCTCACAAAGGCATGAAAGGTAATATAACAATTTATCTGATTTGCTGTTGGGTCGTGGTATTCACAAAAGGTAGCACAAACTAACACTTGCAGTGTGTATCTCATAATGCATTAATACTGTCTAGAAATATGATATAGTAACTGATTTAAAAGGATACATCCAACTACTTGTGGGTTTCCATCAGAAATGACAACCTCATTAGCATTTGTACTGGCTGCAATAGCAAGTCCAGCTAATCCATAACCAGATCCAAGTTCAAGCACCCTTTTGGACCTAAAATGAATAAGAAGAAGTATCTGAGAAATAATACTACATAGATTGAATTTAGCCAAAGCAGCAATAAACTATTACTTTCACCTAAGAAAAATGAATTGCTTCATACTTTGTAGCTAATGTGGGATAGCGAACATCCATAACTAGATGTCTGTACACATAAAACTAACCAAAAGGTAAAACAGGGACCAAAATGTTGAGTTAGTATCCAGTACTTGGACAAGTGGAACATCTGTGCAATTAACTCTAACAGGAGCAACTCAAGTTACTCAAGCGCGCTATGCCAATCAGCAAAAGAAAGTTATTGTTGATAATATAAGGCAAATTAGCCAAGTTTACATAGGTAAATACACCTCACAACAAACCTGAACATATCCGAATGGTTGATACAGTAGAAGGCAAGGACCTCTTCTGATGGCCAACAACCTTCAGGGAAGAAAAAAATATAAAATATTAAGCTGAGGCTGGCTTCTATTTCGACATAACATGGATAGTATCACATGAGAAGCACAGTGGAATACCAACAAAAAAGTTAAGTTCGGAATTGTATATTGGCAGTACATTAACATGTTATATAGCAGTCCTACTTCCAAACCTCTACATTAACCATACTAGTAAATTGCACGTGCTTTGCACGTTCAGATATTTGGCAGAAGAAAACAAGTTTAAAAGAGTACAAATATATCCATATGAATAACTTGAGTAATTGGTCCTCATTTATATTTATTCACTTTTATCCAGCCATGGGAATCAAAAGTTCAATTACGGTTGGTTCAGTATACTCCCAAGTTCCGGTGCTCCCTTAAATTGGCTCCCGAGTGTGCCCTTCGTTTGTAGGCACTTTCAAACTTAAATTGGCTCCCGATTGCTTCCTTCGTTTGTAGGAGGTTTCTAACTTAAATTTTCTCCCAAGCTCTAGTCATCCCTTCATTTAATTTTAATAAAATGTATTTTTAAGTGTTAGAATTTTTTTTAAATAGTTTTGGACGTAGCCAGTGTTGTATCCTACCGGTATGCAAAAATCACAATGAGAAATCCTTTACATGGTAGGGCGTGGGTTACACAAAAATGACAAAATCTCATAAAATTTTGACCTTCGAATATATACCTACTTAGATCCACACTTTTGTCAAGTTTTTTGTTTATCTTTGAATACAAGATATTTGAAATTGATATTAACATGTTTGTGGGATACATCATTGGCTCCATCCAATTTTTTCTCAAATTTTTTTTTTTGAACTCGTAATATAATTTTTGAATTTTCATAAATAACAGGATCACTCGTTATCAGGAGCTGAAAATCTCCACTCAATAACATCTAAGTAAACATTTCGTTCACGTTGCTCTATATGAATGGCTATGTGCAATTCAGGGACCCGTGATACCCTCCATTTGGAAGAGAAAAACTGTGTTTTTTGTACATTTTAGTATAACTATATCAATTAAATCATGGGGTAAAATGTGGAGTAAACATTTGTATGGGCTATCGTGAAGATTTTTTTTTTTAAATGATGTGACTTGGACACAAATATTATGTTGTGGGCATACGGAACATTTGTCAAAAGATAAAATCATTGCACAGCATGTATGGCTATTCTAGTCTAAATTGCTCACAAAAGATCCTCAAGAGCAGAGACACAGCACACCTTCAGATTCACGTGGCCATCGCAGGCCCCACTTTCTAGAAAAATCCGTTAGACTCTGGACGAAGGTTTTGCACGCTGAGCTGCGCATATGCATGAGCGAATCCAGCGCTTGCTGGCCGTTAGATCCATGTCACTGCTGCCTGATGAAAGGTGGATATTGGGCCATATAAGAAAATCAATGGTGCTGGTTGCTCCAGAGGTGTTTGGGCGGGAAAACTAAGTAGGAAGTGCCGAAGTGGTACGTCCAATTTTGAACTGCTACATTATAATAGTAGAGATCAGAACTTAAGTGATTGCTGACCAGAGAGCACTGCATGCAGCATGTGATGTTGCAGTAACTTGTTATGTGGCTAGAAGCTAAGCCAGTTAGATGGTTTACTACAGATGAACAAATTGTAGATCTTGAGGACATCCATATTTGAATCTCCAACTGGATAACTTCAATAATTTGTTGGATATGTGAGACTGCCATTTCGACTGCAATAGGCCAAATTTCTGCGCGTAGGGGGATTCAAACTCTTAACTTGGCCAAAAAGGACAACTAAACAGTTCATATTTTGCACAGGTTAACTTTCTTAAAAAAAAATTTACATTCTCTGTTCACACAGAATACAAGTCTGTTCCTTTACACTCCAAGCAAAAAGTTGAAAACTCTTCAATTTGGCAGGCAGTAACCGATGACAATAAAATTGCAATAACTGACGCAGATAAGATAAACATGACCACAGAAGGAAAATAGGCTAATAGATAGAATTACATAATCCATGGTAATAACAAAGACAATAGATCAGCTTGAACAAACAACTTACATACAAGACCAGTAGTGTCAATATTGTATTTGTTGGAAGCTTCGATGTCATTTAGTTCAAGGGAATCTTCTCTTCTGTACCTGTAATCAAACAATAAAATGTTAAACTAAGGAATTGTAGGTTATAGCCAACCTTTCTAGATTCTAATTGGCAGGGCTTACTGGACAGAAAGAAAATAGTATGATTCCCAATTTTATCAGAAAAGAACTAGAAAATCAGTATGTGCATTACAAGTAAACTGTGGGCAAAATAGAACTGGAAGCTTACTGGACTACTTACATTACACTAAGTTCTTGTGAACCTCCACAAGGCAGCTTATAACAAACATTGACATCTTTTTGGCACTCCACACTAGTTTCATTTCCATTTAAGGAATTCCCTTGTGATTTATGTAACTGTGAAACTGGCACTACATGACACTCAATCAGGTTGAAGCCACGCGATGCCTTTCTGGAAATTTTGTTTGTATCACCTATCTTCTTCTGGTCATTTGTAGTTCCATCTGCATAAATTAACCAGGAAAAAACCAAGTTAATGTAATATAAATATAAAATCGAATTATAAAATATTAACCACTAAAAAGTACAGATGTTAGGAGGGATTTAAGGTACTCCCTCTGATCCATAATAAGTGTCGCTGATTTAATCAGCGACACTTATTATGGATCGGGGGGAGTACTTAAAGTTGCAATAGCTTAAATGAGAAAGTTAAACAGAAGCAACACTGACAAAAAAGGAAGCTGCATTACAGGATGCCAATCACCAGAATGACATCAGAATGAAAGGAAGCTATTATGGACTGTAAACACATTACTAACGGTTTAATAGTGATGAGGATGCTAGCCAAGCTCACTTGGTTGGGGGAGTGGATGTACAACCCTACTACCCAGGTAAAAGACCGCATAAACTTGAGAGTGTGTTCCTATTTATACTGTAGGCTCTTCCTTACAGTTTTATTAAAGAACAGTTAAGCAGTGGTTGCATAGATGAAAAAGATGATTATCTTGGTACCTAGAAAAAAAGTATGGCCACCTAAGTGTGCATTCATAATTTTACGGTAGTGTTTATTGCAAAGGCTAAGCAGTGGGCAGAGTAATTGCTCATACACATAGTAGTCATCATAGTATATAATTGTGAAGCAAGCACCCCATTTCTATCTCAATCAAAGAATTAATGCTCCAAATCAAGGTAGACCCATTTCATGCAATCAAGTACTCAGCAATAACGAGAATGGGCCTAGCTATCTTGGTTAGCAGAGTAGATGTACAATACCACTGCTCAGTTCAAGCCCTCACCAATGCGAATTTAGGTTCCTATTTATGCTGATGCTCTCTGGGCTATGCAGACAAACAAACTTCGGCCTGCTATGTTACTCTCTGGGCTTCCACTACAGTTTTTTCTTCCAAAAAGTACTCAGCTAGACACACAAATGTCATGTGCGACAATGAGTTTGTGTGTCAACCATTTTTCCTGAAAGCAAAATTTGCAGGCACAGGAATTCAAAGCTGGGATAGCATAAGCCGTTGAAAGCAATTGTTTTGAACATGTGTATCTCGGTATGGTGAAATGCTTGTCAGTAGAGCATAAATGCCAATGTTCCCCTAACGTTAGGAAGAGCAGTAAAGCAAGAGTTCCAGCTACACTCTTCCTGTTCCACAAATATCAGTGCTACGAGGTGCCAGGTCTCATTGACACGACGGGTGATGATAAGACGGCAAGATGCACTTCCCCCACTATGCGTCAGTTTTCCTGGCTTTTCGGTCGCTGATGGCGGCAGATCGAGCGGAACCGCAAGCTAAACTAAACGAATCGGGTATAAAAGACTGCAGTGGGGGAGAGAGTAAAGGGAATGGAATCGGCAGGACCTGATGCGCGGGAGGAGGAGGAGCGGGCGAGCAGTGCGCGGCGGAGGATTCGCCACCGCAGGCTCGCATTGGAGGCGCCATGGGCAGGAGCGGACGACTGCGGCGGCGCCGGCGCTGGCGACGGGGAAGGCGAGGAGGATCCCATGGGGAGGGTGCCCGAGATGTCTGATTCCGTTTGTTTTTCCTCGGGAAGCACCGATTCAACGCACAGAATGGGTAGTACAAACTGTTTGGGATTATTAGTCATAAAGTTGCTAATACCAAGATATCTCTTATAATTCTTTCTTATTAATATATATATTTTCTTATTAATATATGCATGCACCAATAGTATTATATGCATGAGAGAAATAAGAGGAAAAGAGAATATACATTGGACGAGAGAAAGTAATAAATGAGATACCCCTTATTATAATCTCAAACAATATAAAAAAAACCTCTTAGGACTAATAATCCCGAACAGAGGTAGTACTACCTCCATTCCGGTTTATAAGTCAATTACGTATTTCAATAAAATAGTTTAATTATAAATTTAATCAATAAAATATAAATTATATTTAATAAAAAGTACTATGATCATTCCGATTTGGGACGGGAGTTAGTGGAAACTAAAAGATAGATCGATATTAGAATGATTATTCTGAATTTGTAGATAAAATTTTAAGAGATCGAAAAATACAAAATGATCTCTAGGGTTTCTTGCAACCACTGAAGTCATCAGCCGCTGCTCAACTCTAGCGTCGCTGAGACAAACGCCGGAAGAGAAGTCGAGCCTCCACCATTGCAAGATCCAAAAAAGTATCATCACCAACGAGGCTTTGTGAGTCGGCGAACACGCCTGCTGCACGCAGCGAGACACATATCTATGTGACATGTCGACTAGGGGACGTCCCCACGTTGTCTTGGACCAAGATCCGCCGAATGACAAACCCACCACCTCCGGACCAACATCCTCTCTCTAGAGAAACCACCTCGGCCCGACCGCCAGCGTCGTCGCAGATGACAACGAACGTCAACGATACACCGAGAAACTAATCTCGGCATATATGAAGAACAGAGAGAAGACTAAGTTGTCGATCTAAATGACCGGCTAGCACGCATTGCCATCAACTTCGAGACGCTGTCGTGAAAGTCGTCGTCGGTGTGAGAATAGAGTTGATGCAGATTTATTTCCCCAGCACCACTCCCACCACCCTAATGGTGCACCGCAGCAGACAGGTCCAAACCCTAACAACAAGACCCAAATGGAGGGACGAGGTCCCCCCTCTCTCCTTCCACCGGGGCAGCAATCAGGGGAAGAGAGGACCAATGCCTTGGCCGGTGGAGATCGAGGAAAGTTTTCTGCCGCAGCCTCAACTCGTTCAAGATGAGGGGAGGCTGGAGTCAGCGCCATGGTTGGTTGAGGATTAGCTATGAGAAGATGTCAATTATTGTTTGTACTGAATGTAAGTGGTGCCCAATACTTCA
This sequence comes from Avena sativa, assembly GCA_916181665.1. Taxonomy (NCBI): domain Eukaryota; kingdom Viridiplantae; phylum Streptophyta; class Magnoliopsida; order Poales; family Poaceae; genus Avena; species Avena sativa. The sequence goes on from OV702293.1 coordinate 430,771,249, forward strand.
TTTCAAGGCACGGTGAAAGATCGGTCGAAGTTCGCCCATATCCTGAATGAAATCTGAAGGCTTTCTCTCAACGAACCGTGAGATCTTTCTCGATAAACTTGGGACATATACTACATAACAAGGTTTTCAAGGTTTTTCATAGCTACTGTAGACTGTAGCAAATATTACAAGAACCAGCAGTGCATGCGCTGATGCTGGGACGACCATTGCCTCTGGTGCTCTGCACATTTGGCGTTACTTGTAACCCTTTTCATGAGTGGCTCGTGGCAAAGGGGAGGTATGTTTGATCTTGTAGCCCGCGAAGCAAAGTCGACTCTTCTTCTTTCCTTTGTTAGGCAGTCACTGATCCAAACTTGGAGCCACAAGTTCTAGCTTCTCTACGAACAATTGATTTCTGGATGCCACCCATTCCGCACGCCCTCCCAAATTCATGCATTCTCCACACCCCATGTTGGGTAGGAAGAGCCAAGGTGGTCGTGGAAGAAGGATGTGTATTGAACAGGATAGAAAGCAGTATATATAAAAGGTGTGTGTACAAAAGAAATTCGCAAGTCTGTACAATCATGTGCTTCAATTATATGGTCGATGACGCATCTGACAAAATAGTGGGAGATATAGTTTGTTGAATGCGGTAGGTGAAGCGAGGGAGACGAGCAAAATATCCAACTACTTGAATATTTATACGTTCCACATAAATGTTCGCCCATGTTATTCAGACATGGAACATCAAATCATTCTAATTTAAAGAAAGAAGGAAGCCATTTAAAAAAAATCATATAACCGTATAAAAAAGGAAGAAATAAAAATGTCCTCCAAATCGATCAGCACATCTCAGATAGAACGTTAAATTTCCTAAAAAAAAGACAGTCTGATCCTGACTATTTTCTTTGATATTAGGGAGTTTGGCTGATCTTGACTATTTTGTTTGATATTAGGGATTTTGGTTTCCAGAAGAAGTTTTGCAGTTTAAATGCTCCAACCAAGTAGGATGTATTGTCATGAATCATGACTATCCTTAATGCATCGAGTTCTTTTGAAATCGGTAATGCTTACTGGAAGACAAAGCCCTATTGTTACCCCGCTCCACCCGACCTTCGCCCGCTTACGTGGTAATCAAAACTAGGTTTCCCTCATGTGATCCACAACATTAGGTGCTGCTATTATGCCGGTGTTATATAGATTTTCCTTGATTTTGGGTATTGTTCCTTGAGTAGTGCAATTAATCGTCCTTTTGTTACCGTGCAACTAACATATATACTTTTGTTAGATATGCATAATAAAATCGGACCATACTACATAGCAGCGCCGCATGCAAGCACTATGGTGCGACACCATCTTCTTCTCCTCTCACCTACATGCACATTTTAGTTCATCATGTACCATGCATGCATGCAATGTCTTGTTCAATGACACCACCGAGATTCTTTTCATGTTTAATATTAGAAAACTATTATCTCTTGAACCGCTTATATGAATCTTTACTATTAATTTCAAAAGCGTGGTGAATGTCTGGTGTCACACATGAAAAAATTACAAATAAAATGCCACTCCACCTCCTAACACGAAACAAACACCTTAATTATCTCAACAACTAAAACAAACTATCTGATAAAAACTACCACCGAGTTCAATCACCTCTCCTGATCTCCTACGTTTTAGCTAGCAGTTCCGCACGCGAAGCTCATACACATCTCCTGCCCACGATGGCATCTCAAATTCCACCAAGTGGTCTTGGACGCCAGCCGCGGCTCTGCAGCCGGCGGGTTCATCGCCATGGACATCAACGCCCTGGACATCAACGCCCTCTCGTTGCAAGCTGGAGACAGCCCGGAAAACGACCCCGCTGACATCCGTAAGTCCACAAACACCCCCCGAGCTAGCCTCGAACACGAAGCTCGCCGGCGACACGATATACGTGGCCAGATACTTTTACTTCATTTTACAGAGCCTCTCTGATAATTATCTATCTTAATCATGTTGTGACCGTGAGCGCAACAGTGAGGTTGCTGTCGAGGAAGGACCAGACCAGAAGCACACATCTTCCCATGTTGCTGATCAGGAGTCGCAAAACTATGTGCTCCACCCACTGTCGCTCATCTCTCATCAAAACCTGTAGCCAACATAGCCATCGCCTTCCTGCACAATAAACTCTCTAGATTGCTTATCTGGTTTCAGACATCTATGATCAAAGTCAAAAGCAATTGACTTACCTTTCTAATCAGTATTGCATCAGTTTAACTGCACAACAATCCAGACCATAAGAAGATCAGCATTGGTGTGTAATTAGGTGTCTTTTGACTAATCTCACTCCATCTCATTGTTTTATCCTAGGTTGTCACAAGGTCTGCAAACTTGTTGGCCTACCCGGACTTGCACACGCCAAATCTTTATTAGCCGCACATACTTCACAAACCAGTTCAATTGTGGTCAGGTGTTTATATAGAGACTTGTGGTTAGATTGGGCTTGTTATGGATAATTAATCTTCGTAGATCAATGCATGTATGAAACAAAAAGATTGCCTTTCTATCCAGCCGGCTGTGCTTTTTCTATACAACCCCACTGTGTGCAACGAAAAGGAAATGATTTGTCCTCGAAGAAATCCTTGTCTCCGATCCGATCTCCCTACGCACAGCCGCCACGAGCTAGCGAGCTATTCTCAAGCATGCAGGTAACCACGCCTTCTTCTCACACCGCGAGCTGTTTTTTTTTTGCCTGGTTGGATCCGGTGCATTTAGTCTAACGTAGGATCAACTGAGAAGGAAAAAGGAGATCTAGCGAAGGAACCAAGGATCATTCAGTTCGTGTACGAATTCCAGCTATGAATACAAACTGATCAATCGATTTCCTATTTTTTTATCCTAGGAAGCTAGGTGTAGGGCACGTGAAAACAATGTGCCGAATCTGTAACAATATTTGATTGAATAAGGTAGCTATCGAACTATAACAATATTTGATCCAACAGAACAAATCAAAAATATGTTGTTACCACCTAGGAAAATACATCTACCGCGACTCCAACCCCGACGCCAGTAGCCGCCGCGTGTGCTGGCTTAGCAACCAATGATCCTCCGGGCTCAAGCATCTGTCATCGTCAAGGTGTAGGCGATGACTCATGTTGTTTCTGATCCGCCATGAAAATGCAAGTCTACTCAATGCACCCCCGACTTGTTCATCTCTCAGGGTTTGTGATGCATTTTTTTATGTTCTACATATTTTGGCGAGATTACATGTGGTTGAGTGGTTTATAGCATGTTTTGCTTTTTCAGGTGTTTACTCGATTCTCCACATGAAAACATGCAGCCACCTATCATCCCGTGAACCTTATACCCCTTCGTCTTTTCCCCTCGCCCTTGAGAGTCCGCCGCCTCCTGCCGGGCCGATCCGTCGCCCTCTCCGCCGGAATAGCCGGCCGGAGTAGGGAACGGAGAGGTGCCGGAGCTAGCTCTAGGTATGGTAGGTTTAGGTTGTGGCTTGATTCCGAGGATTGGCATTTTGCCGGGAGTTGGAGAGGAGTTCTTCGGGCCGAGCTCCTTTCTTGCCTGCTGGTGGTGCTCCCCCTTTTGCTCCGGCAGCCGGAGCTGTTGGAGGAGGGCGGCCATGGAAGCTCCATGAATAAGGACTTGGGCCTCCTTCCCCTTGTGGTGCCTCCTCTGCTTCTCCCTCCCCTGTTGGCCGGTCGTGGCGGCGAGGGACGGGGGTGTGAGAGCAGGGCTGGGTTCTGGAGGGTAGGAGGCTGGGAAGTTTTCCCTACGGCGGTGCTTGGGCGCGGCACCTGCGAGGAGTTGTCGAGCTTCCGCGTTGTACCTCCATAGAGGAGGAAGACAAGGAGTGTCTCGGCGACGTGCTTCCCCTGGAATAAGCGCCGTTGTGCTTCGGGCCTCACTCAAGGTGAAGTGGTTTGGTTTTCCCCCCTCTTGGCCGGCCGTGGCGGCAAGGGAGAGGGTGGAGACCTTGCTGCGGCTGCGGTTTGGGTGAGGCACATAGTGCATGGGGCCGTCAGCCCGTGGTTCCCCTCTTAGGTCTGTGTGTCCTAGATCGATGGTGGCCGTTGTCCTCATTATGGATTGTGTGCTTCTCAATCACGAGCAAGTGTGAGCGCATTAGGCGGTAGGCGCGCACAGGGCAGTGGCAGTATTGTGCAATCCTCCATGCATGTCCTTCCTCCACTGCGGCGAGCATTGTTCAGCATGATGACATGTTCTTGTTGCTGATTCTCACTTTTCAACATGATAAAACATTTTTAATCACGATTAGGTTGTCCTTTGTCTAATGAAACAATATTACTTCTACACTATTCAGTGCTTAATCTACAAGTCAGCACTTTCAATCTGCAAAATGAAATGGAAGACGCACATAATACTGCTATAGTGTATTATTTTGTCTTCCTAGCCTACTTCCACATTTCCCCAATGTGGGCTATTTCAATCCTGGCTTTGCGCTTGAGATTGCAACCTTGCTTTCATATAGCTAGATAGTTTCACTGACTGAATTCTGTGTTTTAGGTTATGGACTATCATATATAAAGTTCAAGAGTGATGGAGGACTTACAAAGGAAGAGTATATTATTCTATCTCTAGAGATTGGTACATAAATGAACTTTTTTGTTCAGGTCAATGGTTTGAACTCAAAATTTTGAAGATGTTGATAGTTCGATTTAGCTAAGTTTGTACTTCATATATGTACCCATACTTACTTGGTTGGATTTTTGAGAAGCATATATTCCATTGGTTAATTACTTAATTCTCTCATTGTTCAACTCATGTCCTATTTTCTATCTACCTTTTATTTAGAAATCCTGGCACTGAGATAAGTAAATCTTGATGTTTGTCCGCCTTGGTCGATGTGCACGTGATTCTTTTAGAAATGGATATATGCTACTACTTGTTATGTTTAGTTTGACACCATTACATGATTTTATCTTCTGTGTTGTTTTACAATCTCACTTCAAAATCGAACCTTGCATATTATTTATGTGAATTTACACAAGGATATCTAAGCATTTATAATCTTTATCCAATGTTCCAGATAGGAATCAACCATGTTCAATCCAAACATATATGACGCTTGTGCACCCAAAGATGTAGTCAGAGTTGGTGATTTCATTTTGCAACTATAGGGTAAGTTGGTGATTTCATTTTGGAAACCATACATGTATGTATGATAATGTTAGGCCCATTGATTGTTTCTTTGTAGAAGGTATATTGTTCTTCTCCAAAGAATATAGTAAAATGTTGTAACCAGCACGCATATATTTGCATGCATTTTACATGGCAACAGAAACTTGTTGTCTCCTTGTTGCCGATGAAGTTCAGGATATAATTTATAATCACTGAAAGCTAGGATTTTAATGATGCCATGGTGTCTAGAAATATTTGCAACTGAATAGGTGTAGTTTGAAAATTTCATGAGTTCTTGGACTTCTTTGTTTCTGCATTTCCTATTCCACCGAAGCACGCAACAATGAAGGGGTGAAGCAAGTCAACCGAAAGTGTCGCTTGTTTTTTCGCCAACATTGTTGTATGACAATATAGAGTTTTCTCTTATTGCAAAAACTTGTGATGCCATTTTTAATCAAATTAATATATGTTTATTTTGATGTTCTCCCATGGTTTGAATCATGTACAATAATTTATTTGGGTATTCCGTGGAGTTGGAGAATAATGTGACACATCGCAACAGAACCGAAGGATGGCAAGAAAGGGAAGGGGAAGATTACATGTCTTGTGAGATGGAGAAGACGGGTAAAATTAACAAATACTGCAAAAAGTAGTACGCAATACAAGAGGGGAAGAAGATAGAGGAAGATGTGTGCATCTTGTCGACCCTTTTTCATACATGGATTCTTCGGGTACGAAGTAGTACGGAATAGTCCACTTGAAATAGGTTAATTACTCGAACGTAAAATACTGTTAATCCGGCATGGGATACATGAGCTCAAAGTTGTTTATGGGGTAGAATTGGTAAGATTGGCAATCCTAGCAGTCGAGGTGATGCATGCATGTAACCAACGCCGAACAAATGACATCATTGCTTAGTGTGAAAGAATGAATGCATTCCTAAGGCGAAGCTAATACAAAGGCATCAGCAGATGGGAGAAGATTGATATTTTTTATGTTAGAGAGATTCCACCAAGTGGACTAAGGCATAGCCCGGTGGTTGGGATGGACTAATGCACCCTGATCGTTCAGATTCAAGTCTCCGCACTTGCATCTGGGGCTATATGTATATTTCTACTATATCAAAAGCATTTTAGGTTTCTTCCCGTAAAGCCATTCATCTTTTCAAGAGCGATGGAGTCCACCAACACAGCCTAACAATGCTTATTGAAGGGACAGAAGACTCACATCAAATTTGAATTAGAAAAACTTAAGACGATACTAAAATTTAAGGTGAATTTTATACAACCAAAATTCTTGAGTTTATCTCATTTAATAAAAGACGAGTAGTTAGGCCATTTCTTTCTATTCATACGATGTACATATTTTTTTTCGAAACACACTCTGAGGAAAGTGGAATTTTAAAACTTTCATAATACTATGTAGCTATGTAAATTTCACGTGCAAACATATTTACGTGTACGGCGAGGGAAGAAAATTAAGAAGCCGTAGCAACGCACGGGCATCCAACTAGTTATATTATGTTTTCATTGTTGGCATAGTCGTGAAGAAATCTTCAAAACTAGATCATATGCCGATACATTCTGACAAAAAATCGTCGACAATTGCCAAATGGTTATCATCAGTTGCCAAATTATAATGACTTGCCAGATTATAATGACTTGCCAAATTATAATGCAAGGCTACATACATGATAGTCCTCTACTGGAATGGTATCGTCATCTCTTAGTTATTGGAAACACTATAGATACTCATTATCTTTGCATAACATTCTAAGGGCACGTACAATGCGGTGACGTTAGCCTTCCCTTATGCTCGCCACATTGGATTTTTGCTTAGTTGGAGGAGATAGAAACAAGAGAGAGAGGGTTGTCTTCCCTTAGCTAGAGATGATCTCTTAGCAATAAGAGAAGACTATTGTTCTCCATTGTACCATATGCCTTCTCTTAGTCAACCAATTTTTTACTAAAAATAGTTAGTTCTATTAATTACTAGAGATAGCAATAAGAGATAATGTATTGTACAAATTATATATTGTGTCTTCTCTAAATAATGTGGAGAGCTAAGAGAAGGCATGTCTTCTCTAGCATTGTACATGCCCTAATACCTAAAACATGTATAAGAGCAGAACAGGATGTAAATTTTCATGTCTCTTTCTTGATTTTAGCACAATCAATGGAGGACTTCTATTGGGATCCATGTGTCTTCTTGTTTGAATCTCACTAGTTTGATGTTTGGAAAACATGTATCAACCAATCGAGGTGGTACATAATTGACCCGTACACACTAACAAAAAAATTCAAACAAGCCGACCATATTTCTGAAGCTTTTGTAGGTTTGCAAGAGTTGATCTTATTCTAGCAAACGACCGGTTTTCTCAGTTTGTTTAGCCGAATTGTGGTACAACATATAGACTCCCATATTCACTATACGCAACCCTCTTCGATTCAGGATAAGGAGACGAAAACAACAAATGAAAAGATTTGTGGCTAAACCATGTCTGCTCACTATTTCCATAGAATTTATGTGTTTCTATACTACACGGGCAGGGCCGGCCCTAGGGGGGGACCTGTGGGGCAGCCGCCCCGGGCCTAAAAATTCTAGGGGCCCAAAAAATGGAACCCTGCTATACATCGTAACAGCTAACAGGCAAGGCAACGGCTCGACAGGAGTCCAACCGATCGACGCCATATCTTCCTTTCCTTCCACTCAATCGATGCCAAGGCCGAGTCCGGAGTCCCGTGTCGATCGCAGAAACGCGCCCTTGGATTCCGGATTCCCAGAGTGGCAGCGTCACGTCCTTTCCATTTTCCCTGGTCGTCAGGCCCGTCGACACGTCGTTTCCATTTCCCCTTGCGAGAGTGCGTGCGAAACTGCGTCGTTTCCTTTTTTCCCCTGCCCATCACTTCAGGCCTTGCGTTGCTTCTCCTGTCCCTGGATCGGAATCGGATCGTTCAGGTTCAGGCGTTCAGTGCAGCAAGACTCCTCTCGACGATCGATCGCGGACCATCGTCCATTGACAATCGACCGTCTACTGGTCCGCTCTCGCCCCGTCTAGCTCATGCCTATGCTGATTACGCTCGCTCTAATTTTTAGTTCTTAATTCTAATTATTGTTCTTGTTTGTAGCGAGTGAGTTTAACTGATTATAGCGTCCGAATCTGGTGCTCAGAAAATAAAAAAGGAGGGACTTTGCTTTTAAAAAAAATTGGACTTCGCTTCTAGAAAATTTTGGAGGAAAATTTAAGATATCATGCAAATATTATTATTTTTATATAAATATTATAGTTATACTTAAAATATTTATTTTTCATCATCTCATATATACATAAAAAAAATTATACTAAAAGGCCCAAAATTTTAGATTTGCCTTGGGCCCCCAAAATCGCAGGACCGGCCCTGTACACGGGGTCTTAAGAGATTGGATATTTCAAGGACCATAATTTGGAGTGAGATCCATTAGGCTTTTTTATCGAGCGAAATCAAAGGAATTATGAGGGAAACCGATTCCTACAAGAATTTGCACTATTCACGCCTCTAAGATGCATGAATTATTTTGGTAAAGGCATCGTTCAATTGCACATGACCATTGTAACTTTTCTACAAAATCATAGAAATAAAAATACATACACCCTAGCAATTGTTTTCTCTTTATGATCATGTAGGATTGATCGCAAAGCAGGAATTTGAACCGTTAAGTTGGCGGAGATGTCATTCCGCTCTTCTTGATGAGCCGACTCTGCTGAAATGGACGAAAGAGGAGATGAGAGACAGATCTAGATCTAGAGCTTGTCAGATGCTTGATGAAATGCATGTTGCATCTATTAAATTGATGCACTAGCCATCTAGACCAAAAATCTGAACTGATGGAAAGGGCTAGGCTATATATTTTAACACCCCTCTCACGTCTAGGCTGGACAAATGGTAAGACACTAGACGTGGGTAATCGGGGCCGCAACTATTTGAAATAGATTAAATAATGCTTTATCCGGGGTTTGAACTTGAGACCTCCTGACTCTCTGATACCATATTAAATTGATGCACTAGTCATCTAGACCAAAAGTCTGAACTGATAAAAAGGGCTAGACTATATATTTTTAACAGCATCACCACGGACGGCGGTGAAATGCATGCACAATCATAATGTGTTTGTTCCCAAGTCTTTAATTATTTGCTAGAATGCTAATCCATGTCTCAAGGTTGAAATGAGTATATTCCACAGTAACACCTTCTACATATCACGATCAAAGGATTAAAAGCCATTTTAGCATATCTAAGAGCATACAAACTAGAACATCTACGAGCATGATGTATATAGTCTAGTATAGTAATGCATGCTACTTCTGCTGCTTCGTGGACATCCCATATACCTACCCCATATACCTGTATATGTAAATTAAGCTTCGATTAGAGTAAGAGGTATATACACTTTTAGTCCCACATCTTGCACCGCTGGAGCGTTTTAGTCCCACATCTTGCAAAGTGAGCAAAACTAGTCCCATAACTTGCATCTGAGAAGCATTTTAGTCCAATTTAGCCCGATTTCAGTAAGTTTGACCAAATTCGCCCAACTATAGCATTATAACTTTTTAAAAATGACCCTGTGTATTTTTTTTTGTCACTTATGTCCTCGGTGCTAACCAACAAACAGGCAATAGGCTCACGAAATAGTTAAAATTATAGCAAGGGGAAAGGAATTGAACTTATGACCTTAGCGTCACTAACCGCTTGCTCAAGCCACTACGCTGATAGTAATGATTATATAACCTAATAATGCGTAATTCCTTTTACACAATACAAACACGCGCATACACATTCAAATACTCATGTCGTCCGCAGTCAAAGTAATCTCGTGCATGGAGGCATTTATTTTGAAACTCGCGCTAGATGGAGCCATTTGTTTTAAATATTTGAATAATGCAATTTAAAGTATAAAACACCTTTTAAAAATACGTACAGGTGGAAAATAATATAAGCTTCCGGTGTGCAAAATTTTAAACCGGATTGATTACACTCGTTCTGCACAAAAAAAACTATTCTAACAAGATACGAAGGAACAACCCCAGATCTCTAATTTTATTTTTTCTATATAGCCTAGAACACAAATTATTTTAGATTGGAAATTTGGATTTTTTAGAATTTTTACAACTTTAGAACACATAGTTTTTGATGTTCAAAACAAAGGTTTATATTACTCATGCGTATGGTGAGTTAGGATATGTGAGCCTGAAATTAATGTATAATAAATGGGTGTTTTCTTATTTATCAAATCCTATTGTGTGTAGTACCGGCAAGCTTCTGCTAATTTATTGGCATGGTCCTGAGTTCGACCCCCCACTATTGCTATTGTTAGATTTTATTATTTGACCACTAACAAGTGGGTCCATCTATACAGGGGTCATTTTGCAAAAATCTCTAGAATGAGTTTCGCCCTACAAGTGAATGAATTCGATTAAATTTGCTGAAATCCAAATAAATTGGACTAAAATGCTTCTTAGATGCAAGTTGTGAGACTAGTTTTGCTCACTTTGCAAGATGTGGGACTAAAACGCTCGAGCGGTGCAAGATGTGGGACTAAAAATATATATAGCTCTCAGAGTAAACTTTGTTAACATATTAAGCTATAACATATTGTGTCACAAATCTCTATAACCACATATGTATACATATGTGAAATACGCTCCAGTTTCTCGAAGTTATTCCATCCAATAAGTTATGCCCATGAACTTAGTTTGTTTCTAAATCTTTGAACTTATCAAGTTTTAGTCTAAGAGTACTCGGAAGCTAGGTGCATGTCCGGGGGAAGTGATGTATTTACAATATGATAATGATATAATAGTTTTCTTAAAAAATGATATAGAAAAAGCTAGGAAGGTGTTGACTTTCTTTGAGACGAGTGTCTAGTATGCATATGAGTTACACCTATGTGCATGGAGTAGGGAGAAATCCTTCCTTTTACCCAATTTTTTGAATGTGTACAAGGAAACTTCCAACTAATATCTAGGAATACCTCTTCACCCTAGTAGACTTAGAAGAGAGGATTTATATCCCGTTGTTGATGAAATCCTCAAAATGATTGTTTCCTAGAAAACTGCTCTAAAATATAGGATGACTCGCCTTAAGAAGATCATGTTAAGCTAGCATACTAATTTATCATTTATCTTAATTTCCGATAAGGGACAACCCCGACCTCTGCATCAATTGATGCATATGAGATTTTTAATACTTTATTAAGCTAGTTTATAATTTATTAGAGTTTGTTGGTCGCAAAGAGTCTATACATGAATAGGCCATCAAAAAATCACAAGCAACATGAAGCGTATTTGCATCAACATGTTGACCTTCTATCAAACAGCTAACCCGCACTGGCTGTATAAGTCCCATGCAACCACTTTCAAATAGTTGCACCCAATATCGATGGTATGCCGCTGCTCCGGTGACTGGAGATAAAACCACATAAGGGTCTAGTGGGTAGCTAAAGGTATAACATGCAAAAATGAATGTGTTCCTGAATTGTTTAATACGAACCCATTACGAACATGCCATATGGCCCATAGTAAAGCAGACCCACCCACTTGGATATGTGATTTACCTTTCTTATCTACTCCATGCTACCTATTCAAAAAAATCCTAATATTAATAGGGGCAAAATATTAAAAGCAATATGAACAATTCGCCATAATTTTTTTGCGCATAGACATGAGATGGAAATATGTTATATTGTTTTATCTTGATAACAAACAAAATTTCTTCCTCCCAATCCAATTCATTTTTGTCAGCTTATTTGTTGTTAGTATTACTTTTTGCAATGAAGGAACCACATAGAAATTCTAATTTTTGGTGGAACTTTGATTTTCCAAATATATGTTCGCAGATACGTCGTATGCCCATTAATCAAATCAAGGTACATTGATTTAACTGAGAAAATGTCAAACATTGTTAATATCCAATTGAGAACATCATCATCGTCACTCAACTAGACATCCATTAGACGTTTGACCTAGTGTAACCACTTTACCATTTATTCCCTATCAAGGCCCTTCTAAAACCTATGTTCGGTAGTACACTGGACAGAACATACGCAACCAAAACATATTTTCGTTTCTCTATGTATAAAGATCATGGTATTGTTGGGGTATAGGTGCATCACCTAACCTAGTGTCCATTACATTTACGATATTAAAGGAACCTCTTGGGAGAAAATCCTCTTTGACTCTCATCAAGCAGTTTCCTCAAACCCTTTTTTGGTTTGGAAGTAATGGCATATGTCATCATTTATTTACTCTAATACCAATTCTCCCCCGTTGAATAAAACTTGTTGATCTAGTCACACCAGCTATCCCAAATCTATTTTTAGTAACACACCATCCATCTTCATACGAAGCTCATGAATGAGTTCACGGAGAATGATGATGTGTAGCTCAGATCACTGTAGAGCTTCGTTGGGAGACCTCAAGAGAAAGGTATGATGAGCACAACAGCAATTTTTTCCTTAATAAGAAACCAAGGTTATCGAACCAGTAGGAGGAAGGAAACGACTCAAAGGTGTTGATAGCAACTTGGAAACCTGGACAACATAAACTCAAGACTTTGCCCCAACGAACAGTAAGGTTTCAATCTCACCGGTTGCTGTAACAAAGAGATTAAACGTATGGTGTGGAAGGTAATGGTGGTTTGCAGAAAGTAAACATGAACAGTGGAAGATGTATCAATGGTAAAAATTGGACCATGGTCCATAGTTTACTAGAGGTGTTCTCCTTAAGATAAACAACATAACATGCTGGGTAAACAAATTATAGTAGGGCAATTGACAAGACAGAGCAAGGCATAACAATACAATACTAGACATTCATGATCCTATGAGATTTAATTGGGAAATACAACAATATACATAGACCGTCATCCAAATGTATCTATGACTAGTAATCCACCTTCAGGTTATCATCTGAACCTCTTCCAGTATTAAGTTGCAAGCAACGGATAACTGCTTTAAGAAAAGTGTGTAAGGTAAATAATCCACTTGTTCCATGAATAAGAGATCGTTGTTTTCTCCCTAGTAGCAACATCACATCTACAATCTTAGAGATTTCTGTCACTTCTCCAGATTAAATAGAGGCATGAACCCACTATCGAGCATAAATACTCCCTCTTGGAGTCACTAGCATCTACTTGGCCAAGATAGCTACTAGAAACAGAGAACATGCAAGATCTCAAACAACACAAACATGATAGAATCAATAACTAATCTGACATAGTAATCTCAATATCCATCGGATCTCCGCAAACACAACATGCATGATTACAAATAGATGATCTTGATCATGAACGGAGCTCACAAGATCTAAACATGATAGCACAAAGGAGGAGAAACAACCATCTAGCTACTACATGGACCCGTAGTCCAAGGTGGAACTACTCACGCTTCATACTGAAGGCTGGCATGGTGACGAAGAAGGCCTCCTGGATGATCTCTCCCCTCCGGCAGGGTGCCAGGAAGAGCTTCAGATCCCCCCGATCTAGGAACGATGGTGGCGGCGGCTACAGACTGTTTCGTGGAAGATTGATCGGGTACTTAGGGTTTAGGTATCGGGGGCTTATTATAGGCGAAAAGGGAGGCCGAGGGGGTGCCCGAGGTGGTTGCACCCCCCCAGGTGCAGGCCAGGCCTGGCCGCGCGGCCAGGGAGTGTGGCCCCCTTGAGGCCCTCCTCCGTCTCATATTCTGGCTCCATATTCCCCACGGTAAAATATTTACTTTGGATTTTGTCTCGTCCAATTCCTAGAATATTCATTTTCTGCCTTTTCTGGAACCAAAAACAGAAGAAAACATGCAACTGCCACTGTGACATCTTGTTAATAGGTTAGTCCCAAAAACATATAAAAATACCTCAATGTATAGACAAAGCAAAGCAAAATAGATACTAAATAAGCATGGAACATCGATAATTATAGATACGTTTATGACGTATCAGAGAACAACCACCCCTTCTATAATATGTCGTCCATGCATGAAAGCCGTTTGGGTTTGTTGAATGATATTATCCACCATACCAGTAATTCGATTATTTTTCCCACCTTAGCAAAGATTTTAAAACTCACATTTAGTAAGAAAATTGGGATGTATTTGTATTTGTGCTTCATTTAATTTTGGTAGAAAAATGATAGTGCGAAAGTTTAGCTGATTTTTTTCTCAAATTATTCCTAAACAGGATCTGAGCTTAATCAGTCCCCACATGGAAAATTGCCTAGTGAAATGGTTTTGAAGGTCATATTTAATTGTGTATTGGCAGATAAACCTGATCCATGATCTTTATTTTCTCTGGTAAATATTAGGAGCTATCCTAGAAATAATTTCTAGATCATCTCTAGATTATGGGTATAACAAACAAGAAATATTATGAATCTGTATTAGCGGCAATTTTTAAGTCTTTACAGTGTGAAATTTTCTACTCTTTTATTTGCATATTTTGTGCTTCTCAACAAGTTTCCGACATGTTGAGCATCTACTAGATGGATATGAACATGTTTGATGCATATTCAACGGCTCGGTGGTCTTGGCGATGGTCAACTCCACCTTCACTTTCTAGGAGGTCCTCAACGAATTGTTGGGGACATTTATCGACATGATGGACATGAGGGGGGCACAGGACATGGCTCACGAGCGTGTTGATCGGGCTAGTCAACTTGGTGATCAACTACCTCTTCAAGTGCATCCTATGGGTTATGGCAACATCTTGTTAGACGACCACGACGGGCACCAGCCCATTTGAATGGGCTCACTTGGCCCTACCTGCAGTGGCCTATATCCTTATCAATCATCTCATCGTCACCACCTTCACATGGTATCCTTGGGGTTTTACAAGAGTATCAGGCATGATGGGGCAACTAGGGTAGTTACGGCATGTGATTTATTTCTGTATGCTTCCTATTCCGAATGTATTGCACCAACCAGCCCAACCCATCCTAGTTTCCATTGTTCACTCTTTCTCTCGCGCCTCATTTACATTATTGCTAGTTTGGTATTCTCCTTATCCCGGTATGTTAGGTAGGAGGTTATAGAAGAAAATAGATGCAATACATCTTTTATGAGGGGCGATCGGTCTTATATGAGGGAAGATTGGTTGGTACACTAGCTATTAACCCCCACTATAAGATTGTCTCACCATTCATAATAAAGAAGATCTCGGTACCAGGATTCTTGATTTCAGTGGTCTTCACATTTAAGAAAGATAGTATATTTTCTAAAATCTCGTGGGACCTCTTTGAAACATATAAGAATAGCGAGGAAATTTTAAGTGTATTTCGGAGAAAAAAGCAATGGCACTTTTGTCAATATGGAGTTCATAGTTTGTCCTATATATAAATGTATGTGTAGGAAACATGCTAGAAGGGACGGTGTCATATGTATAAATATATGCGTATGAAAGAAATTCACATGTCTGCACAACCATGTGATCTCTAATGGCTTGTCTAAATTTGGTAGTTTATATCTTCACAATGGTGTAAAAACATTTTCTTTTATACGACCTTAGTTTTTCAGTGGATAGTATAAATTTGATAGTCTATATGTCCATCTACACACAAATAGTCAATATACACAGCAATTCAGTATATTAAATGCTTCGATTTGGCACGAGAGCGAGCTCGCGAGCGACCAGTTTTTCTTTAGACGTCATGGCTCGGTTGTCCAAATATGCACAACGAGTAGCAGTTTTGAAGGATGTTACACAAGCCACTGGACACATGTTTTTGCCCGTGGTGGTTTATATTTGGCTTAGACTACTAGATACACTAGCCACTAAAGATGCTCTGCAAATGGTCAATATGATGATGCATCTCGCATAAACAAATGGAAGATACTCTATGTTGAATGCAATAGGTGATACGAGATAAAGGAGCAAATAAATTTCTTACAACTCGAGTATCATAGGGTTTCATAGAAACTCAGGTTCAGTGATCATGTACATTATTTAGACATGTGATCATTCATGTCATTAACAAAGTAAGAAATAAAAAATGCCTTGCAAATCAACGGACCTCGGATAGAAATTTAAATAGTTGTTCAATGCGTTTGTAGAGGATCATTGCCCGTTACTCTAATGTGACATTTAAGATATATATCTTGGTTCTTCTCTTAAAAATTTGGAAGTTGGGTCTAGTTTAAGTTCTCACAGCATAGTGGGATTTCATAGTTCATGCTTATCAGTAGTGCATCAAGATTTTTCTTTTGAAACGGGGAAGACAAGCCCCAATTTTATTCCCTTACCCCATGAGCCATACAACATTCACCAGGGATTCTTCACATTCACATGATTGATGGGTGCTATTATATAATGATTATGTGACTTTGTCCTATTTTGTGTGTGTGGTGGTGGTGTGTGTGGGGGGGGGGGGGCTCCGGTGGCGCAACTATTATACTTTTGTTAGGCATATCTCCTTAGGCCTTGTTCGGTTTGCTATGGATTGGAGTGGATTGACATAGTTTGAGGGGGATTAAATCCCACATAAATCAAATTTCCTGCAAATCCTCTCCATTCCACTTGAGGAGTGGATTAACCGAACAAGTCCTTAGGAATCTTGTTGTGGATTGAGAAAAAATCACTTATCCCCGAGAGAGACACATGATGAAACACACCTGATGAATGGCGTATACTATTAATCTCGCGGTGCATATTTCAGCCCATCGAGGTGGTTAAATGAATGCCATGTAACTTTTTTTCGAATGACATGTACATAGTAATAAAAAACTTAACCATTAATATTTGTTAAGATTTTGTGGGTTAATAATTTTTTGTCTTATTATAGCAAATGGGTTCTCTCATTTCCTTTTGGAGAATAGTTGTGTATTGCCGAGATAGAAATGATGAAGCTAGAGATGTATACTTCATAGGATCTTGTTGTAGCTTCTCCGCCCGCCGCACACTCTCTCGGTTCTTCTCCACCTTCCGATCTACTCCCCACGCCATGTGATTCTTGGACCTAGCAGACTACTACATCTTATGTCACGAACACCTAAAATCAGCTTGCATGTACACACATGAACAATTCTACATGTGTGCACACTGTCGCAGTCCCTACTACATGCATAAGAAAGTTCTAATCATCTAAATAAAGCACTAATAAACACATCAGTTCTAACAATCACCTCACTAATCTTGTTATTACTCATTTCCCCTCTTGAAGCCCATGATTGTCGATGTCGTGTCGATGCAACACGTAGACGGCCCCAGTGTCATCTTGTCACGCAAATTGTCGCCAACGCCGTTAGACTCGATGAGAAGCACACCTTCTACGTATTCACCTCGAGTGTGCCACGACGACATGCTCGCTGCCTCATGTTCACCACTGCCGCAACTCGCCGATGACTCACCTCCATGTTGTCATTGATGTCGCACCTTGATCTGTGCCATGGCAACGATTGGAGGCATTGCTACATCGGGAGGTTTGGCGAGCCCCGACCTTGTTTTTGGACGTCAGGAGAGCTTTAGCACTAGTCATGGTGGAAACATGGGAAATGATCGTGGTCATCGCTCGGCTCAGCGTACATAGCTTAGGTTTTTTTAAACGGAGAGAAACTCTAGTCTGTGTATAGCTTAGGTTTAAAGACTATTAGTAGAACCTAAGGGGGAGAGTAGACATTATGAATGAAAGTTGAAGAAAGTACTATAGGTAATAATGAAAGAATATTTAAAAACCTTAAGAAGGTATAAGCTTGAAGGTGATAAAGGATACATTTAACCAACCAATTCTAGAAGAAACAACTCTTAAGTAACCCTTAAGAAGTATTAGAGAACACCCAACCAGACAAGTATTGAGAATAAGAAATTCCAATGGGTATGGACTAAATAAGTTCAAATCCAATCTTGGAAGGAAAACCAGTATCAACTATACTATGACATGAATAGAAATATAGACTTTTGACCACAAACAACGGGCATATAGAAACTTAAAACTTGTTTTAGTGAGAACCTCTAAACTGTACTTAAAATAGTAATAAAGTTGATGATTAATAAAAAGAATTGGATTAGGATATCTAATCAGGTTATGGAATACTACAATTAATTCCATTTAAGGTCATCATAAAGTAGAGAATGTAGCAACCACTACAAAACAATTCCTTCGAAACGTGAGAGTTTGCGAACTTCGAGGACGAAGTTTATTTTAAGGGGGAGAGTCTGTAACATCCCAGCATTAGAGCTTAGAAATAAGCTGAACCTAGATGTGTGCATTGCATTCATGCATAGAAAATCCGAATAATTTTCGCGCTTTTAAAACAGAACTTGTCAAATTGATTGAAGCTTCTTTGAACTTGATGGAATTGAAGTAGATCATCAAGTTAACTGTGATAAGTTTCAATATGACTTTTGCTAAAACCTTATTTAGTTAAACATGATTTGGTCTAAGGGTAGACCAGATATAATAAAATGTCACTCATAATACATGGCTTAAATGATTCATAGGGATCATATCATACTATTCATCATATCAACCTATGAATACTAAGTTAAGATTACCACTAGAATAATAAAAATGCAATGATTAATGCTGACCTATCTTATTTTTATCTATTCCTACTATGAGTATCATAGTAGTACTTAACCTTAAACTCTTTAATGAGTTGGAGTTGGAAAGAGACTAAGTCAAGATCATCCACTATATATCCTTCTTTCTATAGCAATCTTTATGGAACTTATCTTAATATCTGTTGTTCATCAATGTTGGATAATTCCCCATTGATTCACAAATTCTTTAACTATCAATCCTTGATCTACTATTTCTTGATCTTAGCATAACATCTACTTAAATAATTCAAAGAGGGCATAGTCCATTAATAACCTTAATCCAATATGAGATACTAAGAAGATAATTTCAAGATAATGGAAAAGTAGGATAGATAAAGCCTTGCATAGCCAACTAAGAACTTAAGCAATAAATGATTAAAGGATTATAATGGTGATGCTTTAGCCACCAATATTGAATGCTTATATTTAGTATAAGTAATACTGGTGGGTAGAACATGATTGTAACCTTAGAAGAGATAAGTTACCCTAGAGTAGTCATTGCAAGCCACATAAATATAATTAGGGTTGGAGTAAAGGGAATATAGGATTATATTATTCAATTAAAGCTAGTATAGCATAGAGTTATAGAAGTGGTGTTATTCATTTTAAAGGATGGTCAACTTTAGAGAAAGGTAGTTGGATGCATACAACTAATAGAGATACATTAGTAATGAATGATTAAGAAGATTATGAGTAGAGTTTGAAGGAACTATTTGTTGGATGGAAGGCTATCAACAGTAGTGTAGTAAATACAACCAAGCCATGATATGAGGAAGTTATGAATACTTTAGTATCAACTCAATGGATTTATCAATGAGTTTAGGAGAATAATAGGTGAATAAGAATATTCATGTGAAGTAAAATTCATCATGTTAACTCATGATGATAGATAGAAAGAGGTAGTATATCTAGGAAATGAATTCCTTAATAAGAAGTCTAGAATTATGAATTATAGAAGATATTAGTTCTTGGTAAACAATCAACTCTAAATCTTAAAACCAAGTATAATATCCATTTCATATTAAGAATTCCTTATCTTATATCTATATCACTTGTTAGGAACATTTCCCTATAACAAATCACACAAGCACATCTCTGCCAATTCCAACCATCATAATTATATGTGCCTAAGTATATCTTTATCAATTCCTTTCTATAAAACATCCTAAATATAAGTTTCTAGTCCTAAAGGTGATGTCATCAAATACCCTAAATAGAAAACAATATGCTTAGATATTAAATTTTTACTCACATCCATAAAGGAATCTAAGTATATTAAAAACCCTAAACCCTAGGGTAAACCTTCATAATCCAAAATCCTAAACCTCTTTGTTTATCATAAAAGAATAGATACAATTGCCATTTTCCAAATCAATGGAAGTAGTAATGAACATATTCATTTCTTTTATATTTCATGCATCAAATAATGATATAGGATCATTATACATATAAAAATTTATATTCAAACTCTGAGCCAACTAGAGTTAAGTCTTATAAACAAATAAGAATACATCATTCAAGAAATCCATAACTAGAAGAGGAGAGAAAAATAATAAGAAAAGTTTTTTTAAAAAATTATTAAAAGGGGTTCATATAGAGTAAATAAAAGAAATACAAAAAGATTATATAACAAAAAGTTCACAAATGATACTAAATATAATTTAGTATTATTGCAAGTATCCAACAAATGAATCCTATAAAGAAAAGTTCAAAATATAAATCAAATTCAAATCTGAAAGGGAAAACAAAAAATAGAAAAAGGTAAAACAAATAAAAAAACATTACCTGGCCGTGGCCCAACATCTCTGTTTTTATCTGACGCTCATGTGCAGCCCACAACAGCCAAGTAACCAGCCCAGTTCTTTCTCTTCTGTGACTAACAAGTGGGGCCAGAGAAGGACTACGGGTTGAGAAGAAAGAAACACCAAGGGGTTATCCACAAAACAACATGTCGCCGTCATCCTCACGCACACAGACAGCTCGCTGGAGGAGCTCGCCGCCGCTCGATACCGTCATCATCGTCCTTGCGCCAAGATCAATGTCGCCGTCGCCAGGAGAGGATAAGGAGGCCACCGCGACACCCCTGCTCGTCCTCATCCTCAATATCGCTCTCCAGACTTACTTCCCTTCCGCACCCGAAAACCTAGCTCGTTAGAGATCATCGTTCTAGTCAACTCCGACCACCCCTCGCCTCGTGGTAGCCACCGTTGGATGCGCCGTCGTGGACTGAACCACCAAGGACCAAGCACGGAGGCCCGCTCGCCGGGAATCATGTGAAATCGGGTATTCCTTTTCCTCGGCCGCCGTGGCCATTACCGTCGATTCTCCGTCATCACGCCTCCCCAAGCCTCCTCGACCGCTCTATCGTCATCAGGGTAAGCTTACACATCTCTGGATCCTAATTTCGCTTGCTAAAATCTCACCGTAGACCTAGTTTCGTTGAGCACCGCCGCTGGCCGCCGCAGAAGCTCGTCGCCGATTTTTCCCTCCGATGACCATTAGATAGCGGCGCCACCACCAATAGGGTCGCCTCGATCTCCTCTGTCCAATGAACCTAGCCACAGCCCCACGCATGCACCAGATCGATCGATTGATCCTCAACCAGTGAGGATCAACTCGAGTGACGTCATGCTCACCTCAGGATCGAACCACGTCAGCTAGTTTGACTGGTCTTTGTCTCGTGTGGCTGGTGACGTGGCCTAGGGCCCATGTGTCATCGACTGGGAGTAGAGAGAAGGTCAGTAACAAATGCATTTTCTTTGACCAGTGTGCTGAGGTGGCCACTGGCCCACCAGTCGGTGACTCAGGCTAGTCTTAGGTGCGGTGTAAAAAGTATTTCCTGTTTAAGAAAGATATAAAATGTTATAAACTTAATTATTAATATTTCAGAAATCAAATAAATGCTTAAATCTTGTTTAATTAATAACTTTTGATTTATAATTCAGAAAATGTGTATAATATATGAAAATTTTCAAAAAAATAAAATCTACAACTTAAACTTATTATCCAAAATTATTACGATGATTTTTTAAATAAATATTATTTAATAAAAGTTTAAAAGTAATAAAACTTGATAATTCATATTTTAATAATGGTAAATGTTAATAATATAAATAAAATACCAAAAATCTTAGAAAAAAATTATAATTTGAAACCATAATCATGTATTATAATTTCACTTAATCAAATTTTCATTATTTATTAAGTAATTATAAAGTAATAAGAATTATAAAAATCATATCTTATTATTTATAAATCAAAAAAAATTGTAATATACCAAAATGATCACAAAAATAATATTTACATGTTAAAAATCTAATCTTCTACTTTTGAGTTAAATAAAAATTCAAATATTTTAATAACTCAAATTTAAACTTATTTACTTCATTAATAATTCATATAAGGATAAATAAAATTTATAATATTCCTAAAATGAGTACATTAAGTATCATAAATAGTATTAACTTTAAATGTTAACAATATGAAGCCATAATAGTTTAAAATATTATAAATGTTTTTATTTTAGAATTATCTTCAACCTTAAGTGAAGACCACATTCTAAAAGGATTCCTATTCATAATAAAAACCTTAAAGAACAATTTGTGAATAAATCAGATCATTCCCATCTACTTTAACCACCAGATTACAAAAACTACCACCACACTTTAATAAATCCATAAGTAGTTAAGTAATATTATATTTTGGTTTATAAACTATAACCACTCATTGATAAAAGGTAAATGATACTACCCCATTATAAAAATCAAGAAACCACTACACCAAGTAAAAGAATCACCAATATTGAGTAACCTAAAGGAAACATTCCAGATACACAAGATACAAATGTCATAAGTATCATACTTTCAAAACTATCTATATTTTAAAGTTAACTTTAGTCTCCAGGAATTTAAATATAATACTATAAACATTATTATATGTTTTATAGTTAAATTTGGTCTGAACTAGTTAAGTTCTAAATCATTTCAAGCTAAAACTATTCAAGCAAACACAAATAACATCGAACACCACTAACTAACCACAAAGATTGTTTAAACCTTAGAAAAGGAATTTATTCTTCAAAAGTTATTCGTTTTGCCACTTCAGACAATGTATGACAAATAATCAAAATCACCTTACTTCATACTTCACTTGTATACCTAGGAGCAATAACACATAAGCTATTTATAAATGATTATACTTATAAAGTCAAGTTTGAAGATAAACAATTAAAGAATAAACAAATCTTGAAGAGCATTTCATAAGTGTATATTTTATTGCTACATAAATATGTGTTATTCACACACACTCACAAGCCCTAATAATAAGCACAAGTGTGAAACTTATCTAAAAGGACAACACATTCTAAAGTAACCATTTCCGGAATCCAAACCCTAGGACAACGTTATCCCCGGAATTTACGTTTAGAACGTGCATCACATTACTTATACATAAAAGCATATTGCTTCTTTAAACATTAGTCCTTATCGGACCAATGATGCTGATTTCAGATTTTGGATCATATACTGACTCGAAAACCGTGAGTGCGTAATCTTGCAATCACAAAAGGCAAGTTCACACTTGCTCATGTCTTTTGTTTATTTTCTGTAAAGTATTTTACAAATCTAGTGTTGTCATCACCTGCATTTGAAAAAGGTCAAAAAACACTATCTTCAATAATAATGTGAACTATTGGTTACTGATCCAGGGTGATCAGTTAATCTATTAAATCTGACAGTTGGAATACCACTGTTCAGAACTATATCACCTAGGAATTAACAACCAATGTCGCCAGTAATTTTTGCACCGTATATTACGCGTTGACCATGAGATTTGTAATGGGACGGAGAAGTCAGTTGTATCTTCTTCCTCTCGCATGAAGCCGGATGTGCAGGCCGTGGCTGTTATCCTCGAAGCGTGCATATTAATTGGTAATTCATAGAGGATATGAAGCATATGGGTGGGAACCCTCACCGTCCCATGATAGTTCTCGCATCTAACGGTTTGTACAAACCATTGCCGTAATCCAATATGTGGTCATGGTGTACACCAAGGAGGCATGCGAGGTCGCGAAGGGGGCAGTGATTGGCTTGGATCATCTTCTGGGCCCCATATCATGGAATTGTGGACGGAAATAAGCTGCCCGGTTGTGCAACAAAGAGTTGACCTCTCATGGGTAAAGTAACGCACCTCTGCAGAGTGTAAGAACTGTAACTTGTTACTCCCTGTTCCGGGAAGGAGCTGCCAACGCGACGGGAAAAGAACTCCATGAAAGTTCTAGTAAACCCGTGAAGGCTGGCGGACATAGCTTTTTAGAATAAAAGCAACCTTTGAAGAAATGTTTATAAAAACTTGCATTGCCTACGACCTATGGTCTGTGGCTGTAGTTATAGTCCATCAAACACTCCTTTTCTAGTGAATTTGCTGAGTACGCTCGTACTCAAAGTATCTTCTTAACCCTTGCTAGATTCTGAAGCCGGAATAGACAACAACCACATCAAGTTATGCTCCAGGACTTATCATGCAAAGCTAAAGTTCTTCAGTAAAGTCAAAGAAGTCAACATATACATCAACTCAAGTGAAGACGAAGCTACTGATTAGATAGGAATATAATCTCTAGCCAAAGAACCTAATTCTGTAGTGCATTGCAATAGCAGCAATGCCAATCCCTTAGTTAAAATACTAGTTTTAGTAGTATAATAGTTCTTGCGTTGTTTGTATTTGATTCGTCTACGTAAGAAGTTCTTTATCCCTCTCTTTAACCTAGAGTGTTCTCTGGATCTTGTGTAAAGAGTGAGTTGTAACCTTTAGCCATGTATTGGACCCGATGTGTTTCTGTTATGCCATTCTGAGGGATGTAATACTAGTGAACGGTGTTTCATTGGTGTTATGTCAACGACTATAGTATACTACATCATGCAGCGGTATGCTGGATCACCACACATTTTTATCCAACATGGATGATAGCGTCATTGACGCATTGGTACTCCATCCTTAGACGATTTTCTTTGTCTTACTGATTACATGTATCTCACAATTTTTTTACTTTGATGATGCTTTGAGTTTGTGCATCCTCCCTACATCGTAGTTATGGAAGAGACTAGACGTAATGCTTAAACCTTTTAAGTAATATAAAACAACTATTTTTATTTTTATTTGCATGTGGCGAAGAGACAGGAGTGGAATACTTCACGAATTGGAACTTGGTGTGAGATCCATTAACTAGGCCTATTATGGATGCGGAGAAAATCGAAGGAATTTTGATCCAACATGGCGAGGAATATTTTTATCCAACATGGATGATAGCGACGCATTGGTCCTCCATCCTTAGACGATTTTCTTTGCCTTACTGATTACATGTATCTCGCAATTTTTTACTTTGATGATGCTTTGAGTTTGTGCGGTCGCGTGCATCGTAGTTATGGAAGAGACCATACATATAATGATTAAACTTTTTAAGTAATAAAACAACTATTTTATTATTATTTGCACGTGGCGAAGAGACATGAGTGGAATACTTCACGAATTGGAACATGGTGTGAGATCCAATAACTAGGCCTATTATGGATGCTGAGAAAACCGAAGGAATTTTGAAGGAAACACATTCCTATTGGAATTTGCACTGTTCGTGCATTTGGAAATGCATGAATCGCACTATGCATAATCTAGGCTCAACATGCAGCTGTCACATGGCGTTCGGCGGGTGACATATACTCCCTGTTCCAAAAAATAGATGTTTTGGCAAGATAAAATAATTTACCAAAACATCTTATATTTTGAAACAGGGAGCGATCTGACAAGGAAAAAAATACCACATAGTGGTCATGCATAGAGATCCAGTATCATACGAGTGAAGCAGTATGATCATCCACACTTAGGAACCGAGAGAACAATCATATATCACCGGTTCGTGTTCAGGAAAAATGGAAATTGCCTAGCGGCCGTTAACTCTATCTTGAAGACAGTGAAGAGCCAAATCGTAAGTACAAGCTAGCGCGGCTCAGGCTCTAGGAGCACTGAACCTGCACTGCAACTAGAAAGCCGAGACATGTAAAATCCACATCAAGGTGAGGCAGATCACATCTAAACGTCTGAGACCAGAAAGGGTACGGTGAAGCGTCTGTAGTCTAAAATTTTCTGTCCCTTGCACTATCTTTGCTGTTTGCACACAAGGGTTCAAGGAAGCGAGTACGAGTATGGGTCTTCTGGACGGTGGTTCGTGCTGGTGGTAACGGGAACATCACGTAGGATGGACATGACAGATACAACCGATCTCCACGGCTGAACTTCGCTGTCGTGGAAGCTATCCATCACAATCACCTCACTATTGCACCACCTCAAATTGGTCTCCTCACAATTCAGCTCTGCGTGAAATTGCTTCTACTCCCTCCGTTTGAAAATATAAGATGTTTTAGGTTTATGAATGAGATGTATCTAGACACCTTTTAGTGTCTAGATTCATTTGAACCTCTACACTAAAAGGTGTTTAGATACATCTCCTTCATAAATCTAAAACATCGTATAATTTTAAACGGAGGGAGTACTTATGTGCCATCGACAGTAACAACAATAAAGCTGCTTGTGGCAAGAGATGTGCTTCCCTACACCTCCTATTCCTAATGAAATGCACTTGCCCACACAACCCATCCCAATTTTCGATGCAGACTCTTACTCCCGTATCGACAATGGCTGAGTTTGTTTATATGCTACACAATCTGTCCTGGTAGGAGGCCATAGAGGTGGGATACAGAGAGGCAGCTTATCTTTTATAGTGGTAGGTCATGCTTAAAGGAGGGAAGATTGGTGAGCGCATTAGCTACTAGCTCCAAAGTTAATTTAACTCGTCTATAAGAAAGGAGATCTCAGCACCGAGATGCTTTATTTCAACGCTCTTTGTGTTAGAATACGTAGGCGACATCTTCTTCTTGTACTTCAAGTCTCCCCCTATACTTCTATATATACATATACCTCATAAAGGTTATCGCAATCAACACGAAATAAAATATTAGGAATTCATAAATTTTCACAAGGTGTCAGAGAGGTTAGCCTCACGGCGTTGATCCTAAACCTTCCGCCACTTTCGCATCGCGCGCCGCCCCGGGAAGATCAATTTCTTCTCCTCAGCCCTCACGGGCGCGGCACCCGGTCTCGATTAAAGATCGAATCGGTTCTTTATATTATTATTTTTGAACGGGGATTGGGTCTAGAAAGACCCCGAAGAGCTGCATTAATTTTCAAGCGGTGGGTACATATTACACAAAGGACCCTTAAAAATTAAGACTAAAAAGCGGGCAAAATATTACAGGAAAAGCAATCTAGTCCAGGTTCTTTCTCCACCGACGGTGAGACACCTATGCCAGCCACCTGCGACCAGCTTCCGAGGACAAACCACTTGGTAGCAGGGAGGTGTGCAGAGCCAGCAAGGATCTCTAGCGAGGGCATCCGACATGGAGGTTGAAGCAGCAGCAGAAGTGGTTGTCTTCATGGCCATGGATCATGGTGACGATCTTGTTCACCATGTAATAAGCTCCAGATTGCATCAGAAGAGCAGCATAGCTCTCAGAACCAGCAGAACTTCCCCATTGCCGCCGGGTCATAGCCATCAACCCACAACCTCTTCTTCTCCCCTCGCCGCCACGACCGGCCAAAAAAAATCGAGGCAGCATCTGCAGAGCAAGAAACCCAGCGCGACCAGGAGCTTTATTGACGGAGTAGCTCGTAGCACCATTTTTTTTGAATGGTCACCGGGGGAGGGAGAAGACCCTCCACCTGAATTTGTATTCAATTTTGCCTATAAGGCTTTGCAGCCTATTACAAGATGGGGTGAGTTCAAGTGAACCAGAATTTTACAGGGAGGGACCAGAGGGAAGACAAACAAAAACACACAAACACCAACACACATAGAGAGGGGGGCGAGGGAGGGCTACATGTGCTGCACTTGAGAAGCACTATCAGCATGCACACACGACGACCATCACCAGGAATATAGGCATAGGCAGTGCCTTAAGAAGTGCCACCGACGCCATCGAAGGGAATCAGAGTCCCGAGACCTTGCAGCACCACCACCTGCTTGCATGGAAACAATTCACTAGCTGGCAGACCAGGAGCATAAGAGGGTCAACGAGTGAGGCTGGCATAGCCAAAGGGGCTTACTCTGCCGAGAGAACGAAAGCAGAGACAAAGCTCACGCGGCTGATTGAGTGCCAGAACTGCAAGGAGTTGCTGCCCACGCCATTGAAGGGCATTGCAAGACCGAGGATCCACCAACACCACGAACCTTGACCGTGAACTCAGCCAAAGGGATAGTCCCAAGCACATGAGGAACGGAGGCTTCCTGTGCCGCCGAAGGGGCCAATCAACCGAGACGGCAACCAAAACACGAAGCTCGCGGCAATGCCACAACCATCACCAACGGATTTCAGCCAAGCTTGTGCAAACATCAAGAGCAAAGAAGGGCACCAAACTAGCCAAATGCTTCCCCCTGACAGGCAACACAAGGTTCACTTTGCGAGCACCACTGGCAGTCGCCGAATCCAGCTCTAAGAATCCGGCGAGCTTCTCCCGACAAAGCGCCATACCACGGCACAAGGCCAACTAGAAGACCTATAGCTACTCTGCACAACACGGCCTCCTCTCCCCTATCTCCACCGGCCGGCGAGGCCGTCGGTGAGAAGGAGAGAGGAGCCGTGGTTGGCAAAACGACTCTCAGAGCAGTGGTTGCCTCTAGAAACATGGCAGGAATGATCGGTTCTTTATATTAACTTCAGTTTTTAGATTAGATTCAATTTTTAAAATTTGCAATTTTCTAAAATAGCCACAAAATAAATCCTTAAATTAGGATCCTCGTCCGGTTCAAATCAGTGCAAAATAATCGCTAGAAAAAATCCTGATCAACGGCAAACAGATGCTCCAAGACGGCGACGCGTATGGCTCCTTCTCATCCTTGCTACGCGCCTCCAATCTTGCGCGCGGACATGCACGTGCCTGGCTCCCGCACCAGCCGAACGAGCCGGCAGCTCGTCTCCAAGAGCCGATCTACACGCGCACTATGACATACTCTATCCGTTTAAAAATATAAGATGTTTTAAATTTGTAAAACTAATGTATCTAGATATTTTTTAATGTCTAGGTTTAAATGAATTTAAACAATACAAAATATATATACACATTTGTTTCACGTATCTACAACATCTTAGGGCTTATTTGATTCGTAGGATTCACAAAAACATAGGAATAGAAAAAACATAGATTGGAGTGGCATGCCAACTTGAATTCTATAGAATTATGTACCTATAGAATTTTGGATTAAGTAGTGTTTGATTACACGGGAAAATTAAATGAATTGTACAAAGAGGTTGAAGTGGATGGGAATTTTCCTTCAAAATAGAGTGCAAAGGAATCCTTTGAAGGATTTTCTAAGGATTGTAATCCTTTGAATCAAACAGCGGTTATAGGAAAAATTTCTAAGGATCCAAATCCTATAAAAATCATACACAATTCTTTTAAATCAAACAAGCCCTTATATTCCGAAACGGAGAGAATACAAGGCTTCAACAAGGAATACAACTCACATCATTATCACCGGATTTTCAACCAATAAGGCCTTGTTCGGTTAATCCACTGCATAAGTGGATTGGAGTGGATTGGGTGGGATTTGGAGGTATTTTGTCTTACAAGGGAATTAATCCACCTCAATCCATGTTAATCCACTCCAAACCCTTTCAAACCGAACAAGCCCTAAGGAAAACTCTTGGAATTTCATCCATGCAGCATGTAGCGGTGTCCATGTTCCATAACAAAAGGCCTTCGATAGCATTATCAATGTTTGGTACAAATTAAATAGCCAAACCCTGGTCACGTGCAATTTTCTCGGTTTTGGATCTTTTAGAAGGTCAACACGAAGATTCTCCCCAAAGGGAAACACGGAGGAGGTGGAAGTTAAGAATTAAAGAAGTCAACAAGCAGAAAAGGTAAAATGACTCAAAAGGAACTCTCAGCTCTGCCAGCCATTCACATTCACGGATAGAGGAAGAGATCTGTAATAGCTGTTGGTGTCGGTCATGGAGGCGGCGGTCGCCTCGGTGCTCGTGAAGCAGGCCATCCGGAGTGTTGGGGCGGCCGCAGGCAACTCGATGGGCAGACTCTAGAGGAACTGCAAAGCTGATCTGGAGGAGATGAGGAGCACCCTTAGTCTGCTGGAGGTCGGCTTGAGAGACGCCGAGCGGCGGTCCGGGAAGGAGGAGGCGGTGCGTGTGTGGCTGCAACAGCTTAAGGCCGTCGCTCGCGACATCTCCGGCGCTCTCGATCAGCCCCCACCGCCGTCGTGGAAGGTAGTAACTATATGAACTAAATTTTCCTTATGCAGAGACACTGTGGCAGGAGGAAATGAAACAAAAAAGCCTATCTATCTAAGAGCGCGGATTGTTGCACCGGATCTGGGGAAAATAGTACTCCAATTTGGATGTATCTATCACAAAAACATGTCTAGATACATTCAAATTGAAGTTAACTAATATGGGTCCGAGGGAGTACAAAATTGTTGTAGGTTGAACTGTAAACTGATAGGGATAAGGCATCTCTACAGGAAACCTTTACTTATCATGTACTCCCTCTGACGAGGTTTGATCTCGTCAATGCCCATTGTTATGAACTTGGGTTTTGAAGAAGATGGGGATGCTGGAGATCGTGGAACGGTTAACAGACAAGCAACCAGGGGACACGAGATTTACCCAGGTTCAGGCCCCCGGAGGGAAAATCCTACTCCTGCTTGTCTGCTCTTGATTACGGCGGAACTGAAGGTTACAAGGTGCGCAGATTCGATCTGGCGTGGAGATGTGTACGAAAGTATAAGTCGAGAAGCCTAGATCTGTAGATCTATTGTGGAGGTGGAGATCGTAGATCTATCTATTGGGGGATTATGGTGTGTGTAGGTCGTGCCCTCCTCGTTGGACACTCCTAGCCTTTATATATGGGGAGGCTAGGTCTCGGGTGCCAATACGAGTAGGTTATAAGTTGTATTCAAACTCTAGTCTTGAGGTTTCCTTGTCTTGTGTGCTTGGGAGTCCGTGTCCATATGGGCTTCATAGCAGCCGAACCGTCATAGGCGTCACGAACCCTGGCAGATCGTCGAGTGGGCCTTCCGTCGGGCTGGATCAGGTATGCTAACATCGGGTACCCGCAGGGCATAACCATGTCAGTAGCCCCCGAGTGTTCAGTCGAATCATAGATTCGGCTGAGGACTCTGCAATCTTTCGGGTGCAACTATGTATTTCAATAGTTCATATGCAGGGATTATTGATGCATGTGCCTGACTCACCCGACGGATCAGGGTCAGTTAACTGTCTTAGGACGAAACAACACGATCTTCTTCAGATTGGAGTCCCTCAACTCGAACCCGGAACATATGCTGGCGTAATTCGACTCAGGCCGCGGAGGACTTACAGGAGTGGAATTCCAGTGAATTTAACTGATGTACCCAACGCGTCCGTCGGAATTTTTCATCGCACCTGTTAGCACGGGTTTTTACTAGCAGAGCGCAGTCGTGTAAGTTGCCAGGCCATCAGATGGTATCTGTAGGTCTTATCTTTGTGTCGCAGACACATCATCCGAATGTTTATCACCGCGGAAGTGTTTCGGGTGGCCAAGGAGGATGTTACTCACTTAGCATTTAATTGGGGCAAAGTTGCCGAAAAGTTTTTGCGTCCTGATCCGAAGGATCGCAGTCGAAGAATTCATAGGGTGCACGAC
Organism: Avena sativa; assembly: GCA_916181665.1. Lineage (NCBI taxonomy): Eukaryota > Viridiplantae > Streptophyta > Magnoliopsida > Poales > Poaceae > Avena > Avena sativa. The sequence goes on from OV702293.1 coordinate 430,802,669, forward strand.
CGGCGCTCCCTATGAGAGTAGCCCCCGAGTGTCTGTTCGAGTCGTAGACTCGAGCAGAGACTTTAACTCAGCCGTTGTTTGGCTTCAAGTCCGTAGGACACAAATTTTTTGGATGCTTGAATCCATCCTTCCTATGGGAGTAGCCTCCGAGTCCGTAGTGGAATCGTAGATTCAACGTAGGACTCAAAGAAATAGTTTAGCGGTGTAGTGCCTTAATCATACTTCGGATGCGCGACCAGTGCTCCTGATAGGAGTAGCCCCCGAGTAGTTGCTCGAATCGTAGATTCGAGTGAGTACTTTTAGCTGTCAGCCGAAGATTTTCTGTGTGCGCGACCAACGCTCCAGTTTGGAGTAGCCCCCGAGTGTCTGGCGGAGTCGTAGACTCGGGCAGAGACTCGAGTCTTGAATCATGCAGTTGTAGTCGGTAATCTCGTGGGCGTACCACTGACCCGGAAGTACATCGGGTGCGTGACCAGCGCTCCTGATAGGAGTAGCTCCCGAGTGTCTAGTCGAGTCGTAGACTCGAGTGGAGACTCATGCGAGGAGTAACCATTGACCCGGAAGTGCATCGAGTCAGTGTCTCACGCATAAGGAGCCAGGAGTCAACGTAGCGGAGTCGTGCAATGTTTAGCCGGAAGGACTCGATGTTGCGGATGAAGTCGACACCGTTGCTTCTTTTGGGTGCGCGGCCAGCGCCGCTTTTGTCGTTGATTGATGTGGTCATCCGAGGAAGGCGTCGACTCGGGTCTTGGCATTGGTCGACTCCGTTGGAGGACCCGATACAATAGCGAGATGTAATTTCGACATCCCTGTAGGCTGCAGAAAACATGAAAATTTGTGAAGTACTTGTATTTTGCAAGAAATATTTGCCTGTCGGCTTGTATAGTAAGATTTTGGTGCCGATCGAGTCAACACTTTTGCACTGTATGCTAGGCCTTTTCGTTAGCCTGATTACCCTTAGTCTCAGTACCTTGCCGAGGCACTCGGAGTTCAAGGATTCGACGATCAGGCAGAATCAGCTACTCGGGCTATCGCGTTCGAGGTGCTCGAGTGCGTGGAGCCGATGGCACATTAGGTTACTCGAAGAGGATGCAACCCCCGAGTGTTTCGAGTGCGAGTTAAAAAAGAAATCATCTCTAAGTATAGGGAAACTTAGCTTTGTTGGTAGTTGTGGAGAAGTTGACACGGTGGCGGATCACGTGGCGGACATAGTCGACGCGGCGGACCACGGTCATAGCAGCGACGGGTTCCTGGGGTCGATGGCGATAGCGAGCTCCGCATTCGAAGATTGTCGCAATCAAAGGCCATGCTAGGTCGTCGCATCCGAAGGATGTATCGGGTTACCGTAACCGAAAGCCGCACATCGGAGCCGAAGACCACATCGGGTTGCTGGAGCCGAAATACGCGGTTGGTCGCCGAAGTGGAGGGAGCCCCCGAGCGTTGAGTTGATGTGGTCGAGGCGGTGTCCGAGAGCCGATGCGGCGGACCGGAGTCAATGCGCGCGACAGCAGGTCACCGAGGCTGATGGTGGCAGTAGTTTGCTGCAATCGAAGATCGCAGAAGGTCGACACAGTCGAAGAGTACAACAGGTCGTCAGGATTGAAGACCACAACGGGTCACTCGGCGGAGTTGGCGAAGTCCCGGATATAGAATCAGCGCGTTTGACGGAGTCGTCGGGCAGACGTATGGTCGAGGTGACGGAGTCGACGCTGTCAAGTGTCTTCATCTCAATTTTTTATGGTGTCGCTGGCAGTTGCAGACAGAGATGTAGCCGAAGTGGAGCTGCCGTGCTTGATCGGAGTCTGACTGGTCGTTGATGTCACAGGTAATATGACTTGCTTGAGTCGGTTATTTTCTCGCGGCGTCGCGAGCAAGAATTTATCTATGCTCTCCATGCAATGAATTTTTCTTGGGACTTGATCCAAACGTCTTTGACTTTGTCTTTCGTACAGAGCTAATCTGATCTAACTTTTTTTGAGAGCAGATGGTCGCCGAGTTGTGTACTCAGCCATGATGAGAAATTGGAACTTGATTCTTTTCCTAATCGCTGCACGCCGTTTGCTCCCTGGACCAAATAAGGATTGCCTCGGGACTTGATGCTGAAGCGTGTTTGATTGGGCCTCTATTTGCATGTCTTTCCTTCCATGGTGACGTGCGTGTGTGCACGCGTCTGACAGGTGAACAACGCGGCTGTAATAGCAGCAAGGACTTGTATTGCGTCGAATTTTTTTTTTTGATGTACACGCCTCATCGGGACTCGATACGCCGGCGATCCGATTCTTCGTTAGTCCATAAAGATTTTCGTAGTGCTCGACTGGCCGGCGAGGATGCCGGTTTAGATTTTCCGAGGCAAATTGCTAGTCTCGTGACTCAAATTTTGTTGAGCTGTCACCGTCCGAGGATGACCGTGTCGACACAGATCAAATCCGCCAGATGCGATCTTGTCGTCGTCAGTGGTAAGAGATCCAGTCTAGATGATGACGTGCGGGAATCGAAGTAGATCCGTTCCATTGGAACCGATGAATAGTAGATCGAGTAGATTGGAACCGTCACGATCGCACAATGAACGCATCCAATTTCCACAGACGGCGCCAATTGACGAGGTTTGATCTCGTCAATGCCCATTATTATGGACTTGGGTTTTGGAGAAGATGGGGATGCTGGAGATCGTGGAACGGTTAACAGACAAGCAACCAGGGGACACGAGATTTACCCAGGTTCAGGCCCCCGGAGGGAAAACCCTACTCCTGCTTGTCTGCTCTTGATTACGGCGGAACCGAAGGTTACAAGGTGCGCAGATTCGATCTGGCGTGGAGGTGTGTACGAAAGTATGAGTCGAGAAGCCTAGATCTGTAGATCTATTGTGGAGGTGGAGATCGTAGATCTATCTATTGGGGGTTATGGTGTGTGTAGGTCGTGCCCTCCTCGTTGGACCCTCCTAGCCTTTATATATGGGGAGGCTAGGTCTCGGGTGCCAATACGAGTAGGTTACAAGTTGTATTCAAACTCTAGTCTTGAGGTTTCCTTGTCTTGTGTTCTTGAGAGTCCGTGTCCATATGGGCTTCATAGCAGCCGAACCGTCATATGCGTCACGGACCCTGGCAGATCGTCGAGTGGGCCTTCCGTCGGGCTGGACCAGGTATGCTAACATCGGGTACCCGCAGGGCATAACCATGTCACCCTCCGTTTCAAAATATAAGATGTTTTAGGTTTGTGAAGAAGATGAATCTAGACTTGTTTTAGTATGTAGGTTCACTCAACTTTGGAATGAATCTACACACTAAAAGTAGTCTAGATTCATTTTCTTCACAAACCTAAAACATCTTATATTTTGAAACGGAGGGAGTAGTACTGTCTATTTATAATCCACAAATTTTGCAACGTAGTGCTACTACACAAAAACATGTCCAGTATTTCAGTCTATCCTATGTAAGCATCCTTACGACGTCTAACTGTAGCAATAAGTGGACTAATTTGGATAAAACTGGAAGCTTCTTTGTATGCGCGGGCTTGAAAATATGTGAGGATAAACTTTGTGCTTAGACTTATTTTTGCTTCGACTTCACATATGTTTCAATTCTACAATAAAAGCCCCTTTTGTTGCCTTTTATTTGGATGTCCATATTGTTTATTGCAAAAGAAGATGTAGGGAAGACTTCGAAAATATAATTAGGAACCCTAAATTTGCTTTCGTGAAGAACCCAGGTGGTGGATTTGTACATCTACTCCCCTACCCAAGTTATCCAGGCTCACTTACCACTGGTACACTAGCCAAGAGGTGAATTATAGAGATGTTCCTACTACCACCAGGCTGCCACTAAATGTTAGCTAATCAACTATGTAAATTATCTTCTTTCAAGTTATAGATTCCATTCGAAGTTCTTGATTTGGCCTGTATACTGTTCCCTGTACATAGCAAATACTTAGTTTTTTCCTACCTTTCTTTCTGTTTTGGTTTGCTCTGCTTTCTTCTTTTAGCTTCAGTTTTGAGTTCTTGGTTTGGCCTGTAAAACTGTTCTGGTGCCATCTTGGCAATTTCTTATTTTGAGGAATTCAGTCACATACCAAGATGAATTCATTCCATCCTGCTGTCAAATCTGTTCTCTCTCGAGTTAAAAGAAAAAAATTACTACACGCATATGCTGACAGTGATAACTTGAATCTTCAACAGATTTTCGCAAAACTCGGTTTGGTTAACAAGATAGAACAGCTAAAGGAGAAACTGAAGGCGTTGGAAGATAAACGCCATATATTCGGCTTCACGTTTCACAATAGCTCAACTATTGAAGATACAGACTCAAAAAGAGAAACAATGGCATGTCTTGATGATGAGTTTAGTGTTGTTGGTCGATCAAGGGAGAAAGAAGAGATAGTAAGGATTCTGCTGCAGTCTGAAAGGAAAACGACTATTATTCCTATCCTTGGTCTTGGAGGCATCGGTAAGACCACCTTGGCAAAACTAGTTTTCAATGATAGCAGAATGCAAGATTTTGAGAGGAGGACATGGGTTCATGTTTCCGAAAATTTCAATTTGGCAAGAATAGCAAAAGCTATTATATCACAGTTTGAAGGGACTGCTGATGGCTTTGTTGATCTGCAGTCTCTGTATAATCAGCTAGAGAACATTTCTAGTGGCAAAAAGTGTTTAATTGTGCTGGATGACTTGTGGGAGAGTGACATTGAACTGTTACACAAAATGAAACTAATGATAAGTTGTGGGAAACAGAGGAGCATGGTTAAGATAATTGTAACCACACGTATTGAAGCAATTGCACACGAATTGTCTACAGCTGGTCCATATAAATTGGGACCATTATCGGATGAGAACTGCTGGAATGTGTTCAAACAACTTGCTTTTCAGTGGACAAATGAAGAAGATTTTCATGTACTAGAAGCTGTTGGAAGAGACATTGCTATGAAGTGCAAAGGTTTACCCTTGGCAGCTCATGCTGTTGGATCCATGCTTCGTAATAAAAGTATTGAATTTTGGAAAGCTACCAGAGATAGTACTACTTGGGATCAAAGTTCATTGCACGGTGATATCTTGCCATCATTGAGATTGAGTTATGAACATATGCCATCTTATTTGAAACCATGCTTTGCCTACTGTGCCATCTTTCAAAAAGGTTGTGCCATGGATAAGGACAAACTAATTCAACAATGGATTGCTCTTGACTTCGTTAAACCAGCTCTACCAACCTTGTCTCACAAAGTGCAAGCAGAGGAATATCTGAGAGAGCTTTTGGTGACATCTCTCCTTCAATACTCGGTATCTTCTCTGGTGAGTTCTTATGAAACTGTTACGTAGAGCAACTGTTTATCTCTGTGAGTCTGAGATATTTGTAGCATATCAATGGGTGTGTATATGAAAGAAGTTGTTTATCTCTGTGAGTCTGGGATATTTGTAGCATATCTATGGGTGTGTATATGAAAGCATCCATGCTTGAGTTTGAGATATTTGAATTACATTTTGTGCATTTCATACATACTTTTTCGACCTTTTATAATATCGTGATATAAGGTGTATTACGAGTCGTTAAGACAAGAGTTAAGCCAATAGTTACTCTATTGGTATGCACTTTATGTAACATAAACGTTATGCCACTGGTTTCATATTCAAAAGTGCTTATGATAACAATTGTATATCACATAATCCATATAAATTAATATTTAGTCAAACGTTTGTCTTAGCGAATCATAGTATGCCTTATATCATGAAACAGAGTGAGTAAATCATATCTTGCTATATATGACTTTCTGTTTCTGATAATGGATTGTGGATTTTATGTACTATTTAATATTGTCTCATTGAGTATAGAAAAATCTGGTTCAACCTTCAGTTGATTTAAGAGCCTGTTTATGAAAGATTACTAATGAATTTTACACAATTTTAATATTTCTTAGGTTACTCATGAACAAGCCCAAGATTCACAAGAACTCAGTATGCATGATTTGGTCCATGACTTGGCACGATCAGTTGCTGGCGATGAAATATTTTTTCTACATGCTATAAACCAAAATACTTCACCCAGTGAAAATTGTCATCATGTAGTTGTGGTTACATATGATAAAAGACTTTCCAGGTCATTGTCTATTAAGGTTAGGTCACTACATTTCAGAGATTGTGCTGGACAACAAATTCCTTGTAATACATTCTCATTGACAAAAAGCTTGCGTGTCTTGGATATAACTGGATGTTCTTTGAGGATGTTGCCAGATCCAGTTCGTCAGTTATCTCATTTGAAATATCTTGATGCTTCACTTCTGTGTGATAAAGATCTTCCTATGTGGATTACCAGTCTCGTGGAACTACATTATTTGAGCATACATGGCTCTTCCAAAATATCAGAGTTGCCTAAATCAGTCGGGAATCTTAAAGATTTGGTACATCTGGATTTATCATGTTGTGGAAGCCTTGCGCATTTGCCGGAGTTTTTTTCCAACCTTACAAATCTCTTGCTATTGAACATAGCAGATTGTTCTAGCCTTTCTGCATTGCCCAATTCCATCTCTGACCTTGTGAACCTAGAGATCTTAAACCTCTCAGGTTCTACACTGGAAGAACTACCTAAAGGTCTGGGAAATCTTAAGAAGCTAAGGCTGATGCACCTATCTAGGTGTTCCATGCTTCGTGATTTGCCTGATTCCATCTGTCACCTTGTGTCCTTAGAGAAGCTAGATCTATCTTATTGTTCTGTTTTGGAAGAACTACCACATTTCTTTGGCAACCTTCAGGAACTAAAGTTTCTCGATTTATCGCACTGTTCCAGTCTTGTTAGATTGCCTGATTCATTTGGCAATCTAAACAAACTGCAACATTTAAATTTAGAAGCTTTCATGCATTATATGCCCTTGCACCACAGTGATCTACACCACTACTTTGACATGCTATTTCGAGTCCTATGTAACCTATCCAACCTGCAATACCTAAACTTCTCAGCATGCCCTGTTTTTGTTCTTCCTGAATCTCTTGGCAACCTCAAAATGCTTCAGACGTTGAATATCTCACGTTGCATTTCCATAAGAAAATTGCCACAGAGCATTCTTAAATTGCCAAACCTTAAATCTTTAGTTGTGAAGAATTGCTTTCCACCTATCGAAGATCAAATCAAGAAATCCGCACTGGCCAATGGTTTGATGTCACTGCCAAAGTTTTTTGTATGTGCCATGGCTGGTGGTGATTCCAGCAATATTATGCATCTTGAGGGTGTAGATGTTGAAGAGCTTGAGATTAAATTTCTTGAAAATGTGGTGAGTTTGGAAGAAGCTAAGAAAGTCAACCTGGCATGTAAATCAAGGCTTTCAATGATGTTTCTCTCTTGGACTGGCAACGCCGTTGACCATCTTGTGGATGATGAGTCTTTGCTTGGGGAACTCCTACCCCCAGCCACCTTGGAGCAGTTGATTCTCCAAGGTTACATGGGTGTCAGATTCCTAAGCTGGATGTGCTCTGCTACATATCTTGCAAACCTTTCCAGAATGGAGCTGCATAATTTGCAGGGGTGCACCCAGCTACCATCACTTGGTCAATTACCTAGTTTGCAAGAGTTATCTCCGCGTGCATTGCCAAACATCAAGAAACTGGATAAGAATTTTTGTGGTGGTAATCAAGCATTCAAGAAATTGACAAAATTTGTTATGCAGGACATGAAGAATCTGGAAGTCTGGTGTACAAGAGTATTAATAGATGCTGAAGGTAAAAGGGAAGAATTCATGTTCCCTAACCTTCGCCAGTTGCTGATACATGGATGCAACAAGTTGATGGTGAAACCATGTCCACCTGTTGTTGCGGAGTGGGTCATAGAGGTTAATGATATTATAGTATCATCATGGGATTATAGAGGATAATCGAGCATTCTGCCCAATTCGACAACTTGTTTGGAAATATCAGATTGCCATGTCAAGCCTGATGGTTGGAGGTTGCTCTATCACCTCCCCAGTCTTTGCAAGTTAAAGCTCCGCATGTGCAATGAGTTAAACAGCTTACCAGGAAGCATTGAAGTCTTGGCCTCTCTTCGGTCGCTACTTGTGTTTGCATGCCATAGTTTGATAGAACTGCCAGAATGGTTTGGTAACCTCACCTCACTCCAGGAACTGGAACTCAACTATTGCCCTAAGCTAGAGTCCTTACATGGGAGCATGCAGCGCCTTACCTCACTCAGATTGCTCCACTTGGGTCACTGCGACAACATCTTGTCAGTGCCAGAGTGGTTCGGCAATCTCATCTCTCTTCAGAGACTTGAGATCTCTGGATGCCAACTAATCAAGTCTTTACCACGATCCATGCAACACCACAGCACCCTGAAGGAGCTACGAATCAGGCATAACCCTGAACTGAAGCAGTGTTGTGAATTTTTCTTGGACGATAAAGAAATAGTGTGAATTAGATGAGAGCAAAGCAACAGTTCTTAACTAAAGAAGGTAATGCATTATTCCCTTGTTCAGCTGTACGTACATGCCTCTTACATTTGCATATACTGTCTTTCTATACCTAATATATGTTTATATGCTTAAACTACGTGCTCCACTCATAGGTTTGCCCCCATCTCATTGACCAAAAGTACCCGCAGATATACCTGCGCTAGATCTCGTTGGATCTGCATGTTAAGAAACCTATAAAAAAACTAGCAGTAAGAAATGACTACAAACAATCCATGTATTTGCATATCACTTGTATCCCTCGCTCTAAACTCTTTTTTAATATTCGAGTTTGTATTCTAATGGGCCGGTAGTCACGTAGGGTGCTGGCGCCGGCGTGCTTGGGAATCAATGTCAGGAACGCCCGATTCATTCGCGCAGGGCCGCGGACTGAGCTCATAGAGCTGCTGGAACACGTAGACGACATCTTGCTTCACGATGTGCCAGCACGCGCGCAGAAATTCAGCCGTGTAACCATCCTGTCCAGGCGCTTTGTGGGTGGACAGCCGCTTCACGGCCTGCCAGATCTTGTCCTCGCTGAACGGCATACTCTTATCCGCGAGGTTGTCGTCCTGGTCGATGAGCTCTGTGAATTCCAGTGTGCAGTCACGGTGGACGTCCGTGCCCAGCAGGTTATCAAAGTGTGTGTAGGCAGCCTCGGCCATGTCTTCATGCTCGTTGATCGCGCGGTCGTCGACGGCCAAGCTGTACACTTGATTTTTCTGCCGGCGGAAGGAGCACTGCAGGTGGAAGAATGAGGTGTTGGCGTCTCCATCCTTGAGAGCTGCGAGGTGTTGGTGTCTCCATCCTTCAGAACTGCGTCGCGTGCGCGTTCCCTAGCGATTGTGTGCGTTACCTAACAAAATTATTTTGGTTGCATCCTTATTGGATCCGCAATGCAAACTAGTTCTTCGGAATTTCTGTTGCACTGAAGCATATGGAGATGATGTAGCTGATCGGAGAGTAGCTGATGTTCATAAGTGGTTTAAAAATACTACGAGCGCATGTTGCAAAATTCTTCAAACAGAACCAAGATTCATTTGTGAGGTGGGAGGGTCAGCAAATATGCTCCCAACACTAACATGAAAGAGCAAATTAGAGTTGGAATTTGCTTTGTTCAAACATCATCATTGCCGTAATCGCTCAAGGAGGTCAGAGGCTGATATTTATCTAGGAGATCCATTGGTTCCTCTCGGGGAAGGTGAAAGAAAGTTTTTTTTTGAGGGAAGGTGAAAGAAAGTTTTTTTTTGAGGGAAGGTGAAAGAAATTTTGACAAGTTGAAGTGGTGGAAAAGAAATGTAGAGCAGCATCGGGTTCTAGCCAAGATGGCTCTGGACTTTCCGGCTATTCCATTATCATCTGTGGCTTTTGAATCGACATTTAGTACAGTCAGCATGATAATTGATAAACATCAAGTTCTGTGTTTTCCTGGGAACAGATCCTTTTGGAACTTGGATGTTCAATATTACCACAACTTGGATGTGAATGGAGTTGGAATAGACCACCCTATACTGGGCATTAGTTAGACGCCAGCGTTTTAGATTTGGACTCTGATCCAATTTCAGATTTAGTCCAGGGCGCAACTCTTTTGAAGCTAGGCATAATCACCACTAAATCTACGGCCCGTGCCAACTGGCCCTCCATTTGCATGAAAAAAGAGTTTGGAGGGCTAGGGATTCCTAATTTGAAAGATTTAAACATTTGCCTTTTGGATCATGGGTTAGGAGATAGGGATCCAAGGTGAGGTTAGCTTATGGAAGAAAGTGATTGATGCTAAGTATGACACTAGGAGCCCTAACATTTTGTGTTGTCAGGATGCTCATCCCTCTGTTTTCTAAAAATGTGTGCAATCTGTTTTAGAGGCTGTTAGATTGGGGTATAGGTGGAAAGTAGGGAATGGTAGATCCATTAGGTTCTGGGAAGATGTGTGGTTTGGAAACTCCCCTTTAGCCACCTAGTAATGGGATGTTAACTTTGTAGTTAACCCGCAAACTAAGTCCATTGCAGAACTCTGGGGTGGTAATGTTTTGTTAGTTACTTTTAGAAGAACTTTTGGTGACCAAATGATGGAGCAGTGGCTAGAAATTATAGAGATAGCTAAAACCATAGTGTTTGATGAGTCAGATGATCAGCTTATCTGGAAATATGAGTCATCTGGGCCACCAAGGATACAGGTTTTTCTCTGGCTGTTTTCCCAGAATAAAATAATGACTAGAGATAATCTTAGGAAAAGAGGTCTTCCAAAACCTCTAGAATTTAGCCTTTGCAAGGAAATAGAATCTGTTAATCACCTATTTTTTGAGTGCAATATCTCTAAACTTTTATGGGCTGATGTGTTTGAAGTATTTGATGTTAATATCACTGATTTTCTTACACTGTCTTCTAAGTGGCTCTGTAACAAGAGATTTCTGCAGCTCAATGTTGTTACCTCAGCTGTCATGTGGGGCATCTGGAACAACAGAAAGGGTCTTGTGTTTAACCGGAAACCTTGGCTCGATTTGAAACACAGGTTTGGCACCTCATTCTGGCTTATCTTCAGAATTGGAAGGTTCCTTCAAAGAAAAAAGCTGGGAGCAGGTGGACTGCTTTGTGGCGTTGATGATCAGGAAGCTCTAATCTCCTCTGGCGCTGATGCCATGCCAGCCTCACCTGCACAAACTTTGGATGGACCACCGCCGCCTGGAAGATGAGTGCAGCTGGGATATCTCATGGAGGACATGCTCGGTTGGCCTTCCTCGAGGATCATCCGATCCTGAAGTAGGGCGTCAAGCGGGGCGGGTTGCGGTACAACTTTTTCTCTAATCCTTCTTTAACTTTACTAACTTTTGAGACCTTTTTTGCCTATATTTTATTTTGCGGGTCGTTATGCGGGTGCCGCTTGCTACCCTATCCTGAAGAAACATACGTAGATGGGATGAAGGCTTTTTGGAGATCCAGTTTCTTCTTCTCTCTGCCCAGAAAATCTAGAATGCCAGTGCCACCTTTCTAGTTATGTTGTTTTTAGATTTTAGCTTCTTGTTCTCTTTATAAACCTGGTCTGTTTAAATCTTGTGAGGGGTGTGGCTCGCTCTGTCTTGTTCTGGACATCGATGTCTCTTCTTCCCTCCTGCTTTTTAGCTGTCGTGGGCTTATATCCCAGGTACTTGTGCTACTCGTGTTGTGTGGTTTTGTTTTCAATGAAAATGGAGCCGGGGAGTGATCCCTGTCTTTCTAAGGAAGAACCTACGGTCTGCGATTAACATGTTGGACGAGACGAGATGAGCTGCCAAATCCCAATGAGATAACGATGCAAGTTATGAATGATGCACAGCAACCACTACGCTATAGCAGTATAATTAAGCGGACACTACCCATATGCAACGGCCAGCAACACTAAGGTTGGACTCAGTTGGATCATAGAGTCACGACGGTGATCGATCATATCTGAACGGTGATGTGCCTGGTCTCGTCCCCAGGAGAGAGGGAGAAGGTGGACTGCGTCGAGGTGTTGCCGGAGTTCACGGTGACGACGTACTCGCCGAGGTAGCCGCTGAAGCTGTATGCGCCGTGCGCGTCGCTGGCCCCCGTGGCCTGCCCCGTCTGCCACTCCTGCAGCAGCCGGTCGACGACGTCCCCGACGGGGAGGTTGTTGAGGTTCCAGTCCGTGAGGCACATCTGGTAGCAGCCGCTCTGGTGCAGCGCCGTCCACAGCATGACCCCGCTCACCGCCGGGTGCGCGTAGGCCTCCCTGAGCACCTGCTCCAGGTACACGGCCTGCGTCTGCGCGTCGAACTTGTTGTTGATGTCGATCTCGGTGAACCAGATGGGCAGGTTGAGCGTGGCGAGCTTGTCGAGCACCGCCCTCATGTAGGGTATGTTTGGCTTGGAGAAGTGGCCCTCGAGGCCGATCCCCTCCAGCACGGCGCCGCCGACCCTGAGGTCCTTGAGCCTGGCGACGTACGCGTCGACGGTGGAGGATCCGTCGTCGCAGGTCTCGACGACGTTGTACTCGTTCATGAAGAGCGTGGCGAGCGGGTCGGCGTCCTGCGCCACGCTGAAGAAGTCCGCCGTCGCGTTGGGGCCCAGCCGCTGCTCGTAGAAGTTGTAGTGCAGCATCTCGTTGTTCACGTCCCAGTGCGCGAACTCGCCGCGGTACCGGGTCATGAGGCTCTGGATCCGGGTGTTCACGGCGGAGCGGAGGTCCTCCGGGGACAGGCCCTTCACCCACCGGGGCGTCGCCTCCTGGTTCTCCCAGAAGATGTTGTGCCCGCGCACCATCACGCGGTGGGAACGCACGAACGCCAGCATCTGGTCGGGGACGTCGAAGCGGAGCAGCCCCGACGCCGGCTCCGTCGAGTACCACTTGAGCTCGTCCTCGAACACCGCCGCGTTGAACCTGTCCACGAACCATTTCTGGTAAGCGTCGTTTCCCAGGATGGTGGAGGCGATCGCCGACCCGAACGGGAAGTCCTTGGCGGTCTGCTGCACGGACACCGTCGCGCCGACCACGCGGGTGCCGTGCGGGTCGGCGACGTGGATGGTCGCCATCCGCTTCCTCCTCTGCTCCAACCAAAAACAAACAGATCAAGCTTAGCACACTCAAGCCAAATACAAACAGGTCAAGTTGGTACTTCAACAACTACAACAAAATGGTACCTTCCGGATGGTATCCTTCTGGTGCATCGACCATTGATCCGTGGAGAAGGGCTGCAGCGAGCCGCTGGCGACCGTGATCTTCATGGGGGTCCTGTCAGCGTTCTGGAAGAAGATGACGGAGGTCTGCGTCGGCCAGTCCAGCACGAAGCCGCCCTTGAGGAAGGACCAGCAGTCGCTCCTGGCAAGGACCGTCCCGATGCACCTCGTGCCGGAGTTGTCCGGGGCGAGCCTCGCGGTGATCAGAGCCGACGAAGAGCCTTCCAGCTTGATCCAGCCTGAGAAGGTGTACATGGTGGTCTTGTTGAGGTCGTACACCACGAACGCCGGGGACAGGACGCCCGTCTCCGTCGTCTTGTACCCCGTCGGGTCGTCGCTGTTGCTGTACTTCAGGATCCCGCCGTCGTACTGCGCCGGCTCCGGCTGGCCTCTGCACTGAACGGCCATGTACATCCAACAGATTTAGTCACCGCTAGTAGCAACTTATGTTCTACTACTACAGATGATGCATGGGGCGAACCGGTTACTCGTCGTCGAGCGCATATTTTACACGCTGAAACTCGAGTCCCTGTCCCTTGTACGTACTTTATTAAGCGTAGTAGTAGTACTACAATCATGGACAGGACGGAGACAGAATGACACGCGGGAACAAAATACAACTAAATACTTTAATCAGTAAGCGGCTCACTCATTTGCCGTGTCAGTTCATTAGTTGGTCGGCCTGGAAACGCATGTTAGGACACTGTGCCTGGCTTCCAAGGAAGAGCACCGGACAAACACTCTGAGCTACTAACTCATCTTTGATACTCCTTCTAGTCATTTCAGAACATGGCGAATTCTTCTAGTAATCATGCCACGGAAAGTGTAGTCTAATACACTATTAATACTAGTAGTTGTCAGTTGTTCCGTGTGATGATTTATATTCTTGGGCAGGTTGGTGGGTGCGAGTGGGCTTGTGGTCTCCCAGCGCACACATGGGAACAAAACTGAAATAACTGAAGAAAACGTCAGGTGCACACTGTGGAAAGGAATTAAACGGACGTTGGCGGTCCAGTGGATTCGGGCGTCGACATATTCCCCTCTTCTTCTTCCTAGTTCTAAACAGCCAGTACTGCCACCGTAACAAAGCAAGAAAGACCAGCTTAACACACTACACTGGCATCCTGTTCTAAAAAGCTACAGTACTGTCAGCGAAGACCTATTGCAGGTTGCAGCTACTGAAAGCTACAGTACTTGATGGAAAGAACAGAGGAGGATCGTGCAGTAAGACTTACGTCGGTGTAGGCAGAGTAGTCGTACCATCCAGCTGCATGCCATCCAAGGGTTTGAAACAGCGTTACATTACATACTCAGAGTCCGATATATACACACAGTAGCAGAGAACGGAAAGAATGCAGGGAGAACGGAAGAAGGGCACACTTTTCTGACGGAAGAGAGGAGGAGACTGACCAGGAGGCGCGGCGGCGACAAGCTCGTTGCCCCAATGCGCCATCCATGACACGAGAAACAGCACGGCGTGCTTCAGAGCAGAGCGGCCACCCCTCATCTTTCGCCGGCGCTCTGTCTGCTCACACTGCTCCGGCGCCGTGCGTGCTAACGAAGCTCTCGAGCTATGGCGACTGCTCTCACAGCTGTGCACGAAGCTCTCACGAGCTGGTGAATGGCTGAGGAATGTATGTATGTATGGGTGTGTACCAGCTATGATCGCAGCAAGGAGAGCTACTCGAAGGGTATATATATAGCCAGAAGCATAGAAGACGGCGAGGACGGGGCATATTTCGGCGTAGCGTCGTGTGCGCGCCACCGGGGTGGCCGCCCTCCTCGCACCTGGCGAGCTGCCATTGGCCCATCGCAGGTCACGGGCCGCCATGGGCACCTACCCTGGAAGAGCGGTGGTGCGCCGTGGCGCGCGTCCTGGCGTGCCCGGTTCGGTGCAGTGCCCTTGTGGTGCTCCTACGCCGGGCCTAGCCGGCCAAGCCAGCACGCGCTAGTGGGTTGGGTTCACATGTGTGTTGAAGATCACAGGTCCTGTGAACAACGATCCCGGCCCCTATTCCCTTGTCTCGTACTGGTCCCGTGGGAATTTTACCACAGGCCTGGAAGTTTCTTCTGTTGCTTTGCTCCGACACTGCATTGGGGCGAGTGAGTGTCACGGCCCGTGCGCAGGTTCAATTCCAGTGGTGGCGGTGGCGGGATAGCTCACGGTTGCCGATAAGCTTGTCACGTTCGTCGGCGTTGTGCGTGCCGTGTTCGGGGGAGTCAGTCAGGTGAGTACTAGTAGTAAATAGTGTTAGGGACTTTCAGTCCTGCTAGAGGGTCATGGTTCATCATCGCATTTCCCTGCAGGGCAGAACTCAACTTACGTCGCATTAACAACCTTTGCTAGCAAGCATGTGATGCAACCGCGATAGAAACATGTGACATGTCCTTCCAGGGAGGGGAGGGGAAGGGAAGCCGATCATTGTTCATCACAGACAGCAGCCAAGCCAATTATTATTATTAGGTGTGTGTTGCTCATTTACAATTGATGACGGTTGGTTTGCTATATTGTTTGCTAAACTTGCTAGAAGGAAATTCTAAAACAAAGTAACAACATTTGTGCGTATTCAGCTAACAACCTACCACTGCCTTTTGTATGCGTATCAATAATTCTTATGTTAACCCGACTCGAGCATATGTATTTTTACTTTCGCATTATTCGCTTTGCCTTCTTACGAAAGAATTTTGACAATCTTACGAAAAAAATATAAATTGCTTCATATAGATGGGGTTGATGGTGCTTCCAGTCTTGGAGTTTCAAAAGTATCTAGTCTTTGTGAGGATCTAGTTGATGATGACGAGGGTAGTGTGGAATTGGAAGATCAAGTGAATCATCTTATACTAAATATACATGTTCAGAAACCTCGCATAAGGAGGTTCTATGATTTATCTAATGTCCATAGGAGAAATAATTGTATATAAAACTAACAAAATGTATTTATAATGCAAGGATTAAAAGGAATGACATGGAATAGTGAGGGGTTTAGAGATCCATCTAAGCATCTTGTTGTTAAAGAATCGGTCAGGAAACATCGTCTGGACTAGAGACGCGAAGATCTAATTTTGTGATCCTTTTCCTAAAACAACTCGCAGTTGGCTTTGACTTTGTGTGGTTTTGTTTACCACCGCATGGCTGATCTGGTGGTATACTGGTTGGCATTAATACATAAACTCTTCATGTTCTAAAGACGAACATGGGAGCTTTCTATGTTAAAATTCATGTCGACTGCAAAAAAGATGGCTTCGGGTGGGATTTTGTGTCAGTTTATGGGGCTACCCAAGACACGTATAAACCGGAGTTCCTTTATGAGATGATATGTATGTGTGAGACGGAATTTCTACCTATGTTGATTAGTGGGAATTTGAATAACATACACAAGAGAGATGAGAAGAAGAAGAATTTTAATGCCCATTAGCCATTTGTTTTCAATGCAATTTATTGAAGGGGTTTCTATTTTCGTGCCCCTGTTCGTTAGTTGTACTCAGTTTTTCCCAGCCGTTTAACTTTTCCTCACTTTTCCCCTCGCCATGTTAAGAAACCCTCGCGAGCGCTCGCAGGCGCTCAGACGGAGGGATGTCGTCAGGTCAAAGGCTTGACTATTACATGCTGACTGGTGGGACCGCGTTCGGGCGGGTCAGGCGTTGAGCGTTACGTTACGAGGCCTCGACCATTACATGCTGACAGGTGGGGCCGTGTGTGGGTCAAGTCCTGCATACGGTGAGGGGTGAGGCCGTGTTGGGACGGGTCTTGCATACATGTTGAAGGGTGGGGCCGCATGGAGACACGTCGGACCGGCCATTCTCGCTCACCCAAAGCATTCGCTTCCCTCGAGCATGGAACAGCTCCCACACCGCCCCTCCACTGCCCCGTCGTCGTGCCCCTACCTTATGTCGTCCTCGGCCCTAGAGCCGCCCCCTCCTCCTAGCCGTGGAGCCCACTCCACCTTCGGCTCTGCTCCCACCCCCGCTAGATCTACCCTTTTCACGGAACAGTATGCAACGCCAGCTGGTGCACCGTCCATCCACGTCGAGCAAGGAGAAGATTGGGTGGAATCGCAGGGATCTAACACATGGATTCCATCTGGGTAAGCATCGTTTCCCTTTTGTGGGTTGATTATTGGCAGTATTTGAGTGCGAATTGCTGGTGCTCAACTAACTGTCTTGCTTTTCGAATAGGATTGATCCAGTGCTGGCATTTCAGCTGGCGATTAGACTGGATACTAGCGTAATTCATGGTGGTGAACAATATCTCTCTGGATTTTACTTCCCAGTGGTGGTTGCAACCTCCATAACTCGCAGATATTTGATAGATAAAATCTATTGTAAATTCCCCTGGAGCAGTGGCGATTCAGTTGATTTGCAATATTTCAACATTAGCGAGCAAAGATTGCTCCCACTAACTAGCGAAGATGATATGGTAATGCTTTTCTCTTTGGATGTCGTCAAACATTTTGGTCGAATTCGTCTCCATTTGCAACCTAAAGTTAAGCACACGGGAAAGAGTGTTAAATCACCATCTGGTGGTCACGCATCATCAGGTGGCCGGGCATCATGTGTCTCTGCTGTGTCTGCTAATAGTGTGCGCCCCGACGATCCTTGTAGGTCCACAGCAGTACCATCTGTTCGCATTGCGAGTGTAAGCCAAACCGCTCGTGTGGCCGATGTGGAGGACGAGGCAGAGCCTTACGAGGGAGTGCCTCCACTAGGTGATGAGGATGAGTTGATATTTCCTGAATTTCTAGATAGATTCAGTAAACAGGCACTAGAGGATCAATACTCAGATGAAATTGTCCAGGGTGCTAGATTTGATGACACTAATGACGAAGACAACGAGGAGAACAATGATAGCCTCGTTTTAGCCGAGTACGATGGTGAGGACTTGCCAGTAATTGAGTGTGACAGGGACAATCCTAAGATTTAAGAAGGCACCATATTTGAAATGATGCGAGACTGTTGTAATGCCCTTACTACATATTGCATTCGCACCAATAATGATTATGATGTTATTAAGAGTGAGTCATCATGGTTCATAGTGAAGTGCCCATTCAAGAGGTATAGGTGGAGGATGCATGCATCCACTATGCTCAGGATAAGTTTGGTTCAGGTATTACTGAAGGGTTTCGCAGCATAGTAAATCAAAATTTTCTACGGATACGAACAGGGAAAGCCAAGATATAATCTAGGAGATGCAAACAACGAGGGGGAATAGATTAGATCTTCGTACCCTTGAAGATTCGCACAGCGGAACGTTCGACGGAACGTGGGTGATGTAGTCGTACTCGCTTCTCCTCCTCGTGATCCGATCCGATCTAACACCGCAAGTGGCGATGCCTCCGAGAGATGCACACGTGCGGCACCTCGACGTCTCCTCCTTCCTCGGTCCAGCAAGTGGGGTGGAGATATGGATTGGATCTACAACGCGACGACGCGGTGCAAGCGGTGGAGAGTTTCTGCGGCAGGGCTTCGCCTACGCGCAGTCGGGAGGGAGAGAGAGGAGGGGCAACAGGGCGGCTAGGGTTGTGGAGGAGGTGCAGGGGAGGGGTGCGCCCCCATCCCCTCTTTATATAGAGGGGTAGGCGGCCAGCCCTAGCCCCTTCCCCAAGCCCTAGGCCGGCGGCCAAGGAGGGAGGAGTGGGGGGCAATTTTCCCCCTCCCTTCTAGAAGCTCCCCTAGGGTTTCCTAGGTGTTTGGCCGGCTGGGCCCTATGGGGCCTTGTGACCCTGGCCCAATGCGGTCAGGGCACTCCCTCATAGGCCCATGACCCCTCCCGGCAAGTGGGGCCACGTTGGTCCCACTCCGGAAGGTTCTAGAAGCTTCCGGTACAATACCGATTAACCCGAAACAATTCCGAACTCCAAAATCTGCTTTGCCTTATATGAATCTTATTCTCCGGACCATTCCGGAACCTCTCGTGATGTCCTGGATCTCATCCGAGACTCCGAACAAAAACTCATAAACCAATTATCCAATCTATCCTAGCGTCGAGACACGTTAAGTGTGTGACCCTTCGTGTTCGAGAATATGCAGACATGATATTCTATCAATAATCAACAGCAGGGTCCGGAAACCCATATTGACTCCCACACATTCATCGATGATCATATCGGATGAACCACAATGCCAGGATTCAATCAATCCCATATATATATTCCCTTCGTCGCGCGATATTTTACTTGCCCGAGATTCGATCGTCGGTACCGTCATACATAGTTCAATCTCGTTCACAGCAAGTACTTTACTCGTTCCGTAATCCGATATCACTTTGTGTTTAACTCCTTAACCACGTGCTTGCAAGCGGTGTTGATATCGATTACCGAGTGGGCCCGAAGTATATCTCTCCGACTTGGGAGGGACAAATCCCATCTCGATACATACAACCCAACAGGTACTTTCCGATCACCTGAGAGACACCTTTATGATCACCCTCTCATAGGATGACGTTTGATGACCTCAAAGCTTTCATCCGATACCAGGGAGTTGCATTATCTCATGGTCTAAGGAATACAATATTTGACATAAGAAAAGCTTCGCAAAGACGAACACGATGACACGATCTAATTGCTCCGCTTAATTTGGGTCTGTCCATCATAGCATTCTCCCAATGACATGATCTCATTATTAATCGACAACTCATGTCTATGGTTAGGAAACCTTAACCATCATTAATCAATGAGCTAGTCCATAGAGGCGTACTAGGGACACGGTGTTGTTCACAAACCACACAAGTATTAAAGTTTCCGCTTAATACAATTCTAGCATGGAATATAAACTTTATCATGAACAAGAATTATAATAATAACATATTTATTATTGCCTCTAGGGCATAATTCCAACAGTCTCCCACTTGCACTAGAGTCAATAATCTAGTTTACATCTGGCAACAATCTAACACCCATGGCACTAAGGTGCTGATCATGTTTTGCACGTGGAAGAGGTTTAGTCAATGGATCTGCGACATTCAGATCTGTATGTACTTTGCTAATCTTCAGATCTCCATCTGCTATATAATCTCGGATTATATGAAACTTGCGGTTGATATGCTTGGTCTTTGGATGATATCTTGGTTCTTTAGCCAGTGCTATGGCGCCAGTGTTGTCACACAATATCTCCAGTGGGTCCAAGGCACTTGGAACCACACCAAGCTCAGTGATGAAGTTCCTGATCCAAACTCCTTCACTTGACGCTTCTGCAGCAGCCATGTATTCCGCTTCTACTGTAGATCCCGCGATCACGCTTTGCTTGCAGCTTCTCCAGCTAACAGCTCCTCCATTCAAAATATAAACATATCCTGTCTGAGATTTAGAATCATCCTTGTCGGTGTCGAAACTAGCGTCGACATAACCCTTTACGACGAGCTGTTCATCACCTCCATAGACTAAGAACATTTCTTTAGTCCTATTTAAGTACTTTAGGATGTTCTTCACGGCTGTCCAGTGTTCCACTCCTGGATCACTTTGGTATCTGCTCGTCAAACTAAGAGCATTGGACACATCCGGTCTAGTACACATCATAGCATACATGATAGAACCTATGGCCGAGGCATAAGGCGCTTTGCTCATAGCTTCTCTATCATTTACCGTAGCTGGACACTGAGCCTTGCTCAATATCTTACCTGACAACATAGGCACTGAACCTTTCTTTGCCTTATCCATTCTGAATCTTTTCAGAACTTTGTCTAGGTATGTACTCTGGCTTAAAGCTATCAGGCGTCTTTGTCTATCTCTATAGATTTTGATGCCCAATATATAAGCAGCTTCCCCTAGGTCTTTCATTGAAAAACATTTGTTCAAATAACTCTTCACATCGTTAAGCATGTCAATGTCATTTCCAATAATCAATATGTCATCCACATATAGTACCAGAAATGTCACTGAGCTCCCACTCATTTTCTTGTAGATACAAGCTTCGTAGCAATTTGGAACAAATCCAAAGCTCTTGATCACTTGATCAAAACGAAGGTTCCAACTCCAAGATGCTTGCTTCAGTCCATAAATGGAACGCTGAAGTTTGCATACTTTATCAGCATCCTTAGGATCGACAAAACCTTCGGGTTGCATCATATACAACTCTTCATCAATGTTGCCATTGAGGAACGCAGTCTTGACATCCGAATGGACTTAAACATTGCTACGGGAGAGAAAGTCTCATCGTAGTCAACACCTTGAACTTGTCGAAAACCTTTCGCGACAAGTCGTGCTTTATAGACAGTAACATTACCATCCGCGTCCGTTTTCTTCTTGAAAATCCATTTGCACTCAACGGTCTTTCGGTCGCTAGGAGGGTCCACCAAAGTCCATACTTGGTTTTCCCTCATGGATCCCAATTCAGATTTCATGGCCTCTAGCCATTTCTCAGAGTCTGGGCTCATCATCGCTTCCTCATAGTTCGCAGGTTCACTATCTTCTACCAACAAGACAGTCAAGACAGGGTTGCCGTACCACTCAGGAGGGGCACGTGACCTTGTCGACCTACGATGTTCAGTAGTAGCATCGTTCGAAGCTTCATGATCCTTGTCATTAGCTTCCTCTATTGTTGGTGCAGGCGGCTCTGGAACAATTTAAGGTGCTGCGCTACTCTCCAATTCAAGAGAAGGTTCAACAACCTCGTCTAGCTCTACTTTCCTCCCACTCACTTCTTTCGAGAGAAACTCCTTATCAAGAAAGGATCCGTTCTTTGCGACAAACACTTTGCCTTCGGTTCTATGATAGAAGGTATACCCAATAGTTTCCTTAGGGTATCCTATGAAGACGCATTTCTCCGCTTTGGGTTCGAGCTTGTCCGGCATCAACTTCTTGACGTAAGCTTTGCATCCCCAAAGTTTAAGAAATGACAGATTAGGTTTAGCACCAAACCACAGTTCATACGGTGTCGTCTCAACAGATTTAGATGGTGCCCTATTTAAAGTGAATGCAGCAGTTTCTAATGCATAACCCCAAAATGATAACGGCAAATCAGTAAGAGACATCATTGATCGGACCATATCTAATAGAGTTCGATTCCGGCGTTCAGACACACCATTGCGCTGTGGTGTTCCGGGTGGCGTGAGTTGCGAAACGATTCCGCTTGCTTTAAGATACGTGAGAAAATCATAACTCAAATATTCACCTCCACGATCGGATCGTAGAAACTTAATTTTTCTGTTACGATGGTTCTCCACTTCATTCTGAAATTCCTTGAACTTTTCAAATGTTTCAGATTTATGTTTCATCAAATAGATATACCCATATCTACTTAAGTCATCGGTAAAAGAGAGAAAATAGCGATATCTACCGCGCGTCGAAACACTCATCGCTCCGCATACATCGGTATGTATGATTTCCAACAAGTCCGTTGCTCGCTCCATCATACCGGAGAACGGAGTTTTGATCATATTGCCCATGAGGCATGGTTCGCATGTGTCAAATGATTCAAAATCAAGAGACTCCAAAAGTCCATCAGAATGGAGTTTCTTCATGCGCTTTACACCAATATGACCTAGACGATAGTGCCACAAATAAGTAGTATTATCACTATCTACCTTGCATCTCTTAGCCTCAATGTTATGGATGTGTGTTTCATCCCTTTCGAGATTCAGAAGAAATAAACCATTCACAACAGGTGCATGACCATAAAATATGTTACTCATATAAATAGAACAACCATTATTCTCAGATTTAAATGAATAACCGTCTTGCAATAAACACGATCCAGATATGATGTTCATGCTCAACGCAGGCACATAATAACATTTATTAAGGTTTAAAACTAATCCCGAAGGTAAAACTAAGGAGAGTGTGCCGACGGCCATCACATCAACTCTTGATCCGTTGCCAACGCGCATCGTCACCTCATCCCTCGCAAGCCGCCGTCTATTCCGTAGCTCCTGTTTCGAGTTAGAAATATTAGCAACTGAACCAGTATCAAATACCCAGGCACTACAACGAGGGCTAGTAAGGAAAACATCAATAACATGTATATCAAATATACCTTTGATGGTGCCAGCCTTCTTGTCCGCTAAGTACTTCGGACAGTTGTGCTTCCAGTGACCCTTGTCCTTGCAATAGAAGCACTCAGTGTCCGGCTTAGGTCCAGACTTGAGCTTCTTCTCAGCAGGGGCAACGCGCTTGCCGCCGTCTTTCTTGAAGGGCTTCTTTGCACCCTTACCTTTCTTAAAGCTGGGGGGCTTGTTGACCATCAACACATGATTATCCTTTTTGATGTCCACCTCCGCAGCTTTCAGCTTAGCGAAGAGCTCGGTGATTGTATCAGTGGAACCAATCTGATTATGAGTTACTACAAAACTTTTGTAGCTGGGAGGGAGTGATTGCATAACCCTGTCAATCTTGAGCTCCTCTGGAATTTTGCAGTCCAGTTGCTAAGGGCGTTGAGTGTAGCCCGACATCTTTATGGTGTGCTCACTAACGGAACTCCCTTCCTCCATCTTGCAGTTAAAGAACTTCTCAGAGATCTCATATCTCTCAGAACGGGCCTGAGTCTGGAACATAGTTTTCAGTTCCTCAAGAATCTCAAAGGGCCCGGGGTAATCTTCAAAACGATTTTGAAGGTCCGATTCCATAGCAAACAACATGGTGCTCTTAATCACACCATAATCATCTTTGCGCGACTGATAAACAACTTTCTCATCAGCCGGTGCATCTACAGCAGGTGCGTCACCTAGCGCATCCTCAAGGATATAGTCCTTTTGTCTGCCAGTGAGAATGATTCTCAGATTGCTGAACCAGTTGGTGAAGTTAGACCCATTGTTTCTAAGCTTTTCTTTCTCAGCAAGAACGTTGAAGTTGAAGTTGGACTTAGCCATTTGATCTACAATATTTGCAAGTACAAATTAGACTATGTTCATCATAACTAGTTCAACTTAATCAAATTACTAGATGAACTCCCACTAAATTCAACATCCCTCAAGTTGTTTAGTGAACATGATCCAAATTCACCACACCTAATCTGATCTTCACGAGAAGAGATGTGGTTTCAATGGTGGACAACAAAGTGTCGATCATATCATTCATATGACTCATGCTTAACCTTTCAGTTCATGTGTTCCGAGGCCATGTCTGTACATGCTAGGCTCGTCAAGTCAAACCCAAGTATTTCCGCGTGTGCAAACTGGCTTGCACCTGTTGTATGTGAACGTAGAGTTTATAGCACCCGATCATCACGTGATGCTTGAACACGACGAACTTTCGCAACGGTGCATACATGGGGAGAACACAGTTTTATCTTGATCTTTAAGTGAGGAATCATCTTATAATGCTACCGTCGCGATCTAAGCATAATAAGATACATAAAAGGATAAACATCACATGCATATAACTTTATGTGACATGGTATAGCCAATCTTCGCGCAATGATCTCCATCTTGTGCGTGCCAGCATGATCTCCATCACTCCACCATGATTGCCTCCACCACGAATAGCAACTACAACTATTGCTAACTACTTAGTGATAAAGTAAAGCTATTACATGGCGTATAAGAAGTTGACACACATGTCATACACAATTATAAAGACAACCATATGGCTCCTGCCGGTTGTGTACTCATCGACATGAAAGTCGTGAAACATTACAAAACATGATCATTGCATACAACATACACATCACATCTTGGGCCATACCATATCACAGAAAACACTCCCTGCAAAAACAAGTTAGACGCCTCTACTTTGTTGTTGCATGTTTTACGTGGCTTATGGGAGTAGCAAGCTAAGAACGATTCTTACCTACGGAAAGCCACAACGGTGATATTATGGTTGCCAAACTCCGGTGTAAATCCCATGACAACTATAGTGAGAGAAACAGGCATCCACTAGCCGTAGGTGTGGAACAAGCCACACGTCAAGTGCGGAGCCGGTCTCGCGAACGACGTCGCGTAAAGTTGGCCTGGACCGCTTCAATCTCACTATCCCGCGTCATAAGAAGTACACAAACAAGAGGCTTGCAACAGAAAACATCAACGCCCGCAACAACCATGTTGCGTTCTACTCGTGAAACACATCTACGCATAGATCTAGCTCTGATACCACTGAAGGGTTTTGCAGCATAGTAAATCAAAAATTTCTACGGATGCGAACGGGGAAAGCCAAGATCTAATCTAGGAGATGCAAACAATGAGGGGGAATAGATTAGATCTTCATACCATTGAAGATTCGCACAGCGGAACGTTCGACGGAACGTGGGTGATGTAGTCGTACTCGCTTCTCCTCCTCGTGATCCGATCCGATCTAACACCGCACGTGGCGATGCCTCCGAGAGATGCACACGTGCGGCACCTCGACGTATCCTCCTTCCTCAGTCCAGCAAGTGGGGTGGAGATATGGATTGGATCTACAACGCGACGGTGTGGTGCAAGCGGTGGAGAGTTTCTGCGGCAGGGCTTCGCCTACGCGCAGTCGGGAGGGAGAGAGAGGAGGGGCAACAGGGCGGCTAGGGTTGTGGAGGAGGTACAGGGGAGGGGTGCGCCCCCAGCCATCTTTATATAGAGGGGTAGGCGGCCAGCCCTAGCCCCTTCCCCAATCCCTAGGCCGGCGGCCAAGGATGGAGGAGTGGGGGGCAAGTTTCCCCCCTCCCTTCTAGAAGCTCCCCTAGGGTTTCCTAGGTGTTTGGTCGGCTGGGCCCTATGGGGCCTTGTGCCCCTGGCCCAATGCGGCCAGGGCACTCCCTCATAGGCCCATGCCCCCTCCCGACAAGTGGGGCCACGTTGGTCCCACTCCGGAAGGTTCTAGAAGCTTCCGGTACAATACTGATTAACCCGAAACAATTCCGAACTCCAAAATCTGCTTTGCCTTATATGAATCTTATTCTCCAAACCATTCCGGAACCTCTCGTGATGTCCTGGATCTCATCCAAAACTCCGAACAAAAACTCATAAACCAATTATCCAATCTATCCTAGCGTCGAGACACGTTAAGTGTGTGACCCTTCGGGTTCGAGAATATGCAGACATGATCTTCTATCAATAATCAACAGTGGGGTCTGTAAACCCATATTGACTCCCACACATTCATCTATGATCATATCGGATGAACCACGATGCCAGGATTCAATCAATCCCATATATATATTCCCTTCGTCGCGCGATATTTTACTTGCCCGAGATTCGATCGTCGGTACCGTCATACCTAGTTCAATCTCGTTCACAGCAAGTACTTTACTCATTCCGTAATCCGATATCACTTTGTGATTAAATCCTTAACCACGTGCTTGCAAGCGGTGTTGATATCGATTACCGAGTGGGCCCGAAGTATATCTCTCCGACTTGGGAGGGACAAATCCCATCTCGATACATACAACCCAACAGGTACTTTCCGATCACCTGAGAGACACCTTTATGATCACCCTCTCATAGGATGACGTTTGATGACCTCAAAGCTTTCATCCGATACCAGGGAGTTGCATTATCTCATGGTCTAAGGAATACAATATTTGACATAAGAAAAGCTTCGCAAAGACGAACACGATGACATGATCTAATTGCTCCGCTTAATTTGGGTCTGTTGATCATATCTTTCTCCCCATGACATGATCTCATTATTAATCGACAACTCATGTCTATGGTTAGGAAACCTTAACCATCATTAATCAATGAGCTAGTCCATAGAGGCGTACTAGGGACATGGTGTTGTTCACGAACCACACAAGTATTAAAGTTTCCGCTTAATACAATCTAGCATGGAATATAAACTTTATCATGAACAAGAATTATAATAATAACATCTTTATTATTGCCTCTAGGGCATAATTCCAACAATTACAACCACTTGTGTATTTTAGATTACTATGTAGAGTTTGTTAGTTGTTCCTAAAATTTTAATTATGTTTCAGATAAAAATTAACTGGTTCGAATATTCTTGTCCACCTCAAGGGGGACAGCCAAAGGACAAAACAAAACTGGCAAAGACTAGGTGGTTGGCAGATGCAATCATGGATTGGATGAGAGAGAACCCATCATTTGGTGCAATAGCGCTCATAAAAGAAGTTTCTAAAAAGTTTAATATTATACTACCCTACATGAGGATGTTCTATGCTAAGGAAATAGCTCTTAAGAGGATCAATGGTACATGGAATGAAAGTTTTCAGTTGCTTTACAGCTTCAAAGCTGAAGTGGAGATGGCTAGTCGAGGTAGTGTTATACAGATAGACAGGCATAAATTTCAGTACAAAATAAGAGGGAAGACAATGGAGAAGGAGTGCTTTAGAAGGGCTTTTGTTTGTTTCAAAGCTTGATAGCAAGGGTTTATGGATGGTTGTGGGCCTTATTTGGCCGTGGATGCAACAGCTCTTTATGGCAAGTTTAAAGGACAGCTAGTAGCTGCTACTACAGTTGATGGCCACAATTGGATGTTCCCTGTTGCTTATGGAGTTTTGGAGATTGAATCAGAGGAAAGTTGGACTTGGTTTATGGAGAATTTGCGCGATCTTATAGGTCATCCACCAGTACTTACTATCCACACGAACGCTTGCAAAGGTTTGGAGAAAGTTGTAGAAGCAGTATTCCTCGGAGTGGAGCATAGGGAATGTATGCAACACTTAGTGCAGAATTTTACAATGAAATTTAAGGGTAAAGTTTATACTAACAACCTATGGCCAGCTTCATACACATGTAGTTTGAGTAAGCATCTGTATCATTTGTAAGTGTTGTATAAACAAAAACCTGCGATGAAGGAGTAGTTGGGTGCACATCATAGAATGGCGTGGTCAAGAATCCGATTCAATGAAATTTGCAAGGTAGACTATGTAACAAGTAACCTTGTAGAGAGTTTCAATGCAAAGGTCAAGTCATTGAAAGGGCTTATGTTGTGGCAAATATTTGATAATATTAGGCAGATGATCATGATAAAGATCGATTTGTGTCAAAGAATTGCATCAACAGTATATACTGGTCATCTCATACTCCCATCTTTGATTAAGGCTTTGCATGCCAGGGCAAAACAATTGAAGATGAAATGCATTAGAAGAGGAATGGAGGCTGAGGTAACATACACTGATAGTAAATATAGGCAATGTAGGTATCCAGTGAGTTTGGTTGGTAGGACATGCCATTGCAGGCAATGGCAGCTTCGTGGGCAACCCTGCATACATGCATTGTTTCTCATGGGTGTTCTAGGAGGTGAAGAGGGTGAAGTTGATTAGTACGTGTTGGAGTATTTCTCCGTTGAAAACTTTAGGGCAGCATATGCTCAGAATGTTCCAGCCTTATTGGGAAAAGACCAATCGATGGAAGTGGATCCAAGCTTTAAGGTATACCCTCCAGTTTTTATTAGACCAGCAGGTAGGCCAAGGAAGAATAGGATAAGAGATAGTGAAGACCACATCGACGATGTAAGTGCAAAAGTTGTGGGATCTTAGGGCACATTGCTAGGCTTTGTAAAATGCAGTGGACCCAGCTTATGGAAAGGATGATCTGGCGGGAGCGGCAAATGCATATGAGAATGAAGCGTTTGAACGAGAGGAGAATTGCGGTGACCCAGCATACCACTGCATGATGTAGTACACTATAGTCGTTGACATAACACCAATGAACACCATTCACTAGTATTACATCCCTCAGAGTGGTACAACAGAAATACAGCAGGTCCAAGACATGACTATAGATTACATATGACACATTACAAAAGATCCAGAGAACTTCCTCAAGACAGTGAGGAAGATATTATACAGAAGAAAACCAGAGATAACAACTTAAAGTCTATGCAAGAACACGGATACTATATATCTATGGCTTGGTATTGCTACTAAAGCAATACCCTCCAGAGGTAGGTTCTACTGTCTAAGGATTTATTTATATAGAACGGTCCATCTTGACTTCAGAAACTTCTGATGTAGTCGTTGACTCCGGTTGATCTCCACTGGATACCCTTAATTCTCCAGAAGAACACTTCTTCTAGGTTCGCCGTTGGTTGCTCCAAAATCTAGCAAGGGTTAACAAGATACGTTGAGTACGAGCGTACTCAGCAAGTTCACTAAAAAGGAGTGTTTGATGCACTATCTACAACCACAGACCAAAGTTCGTAGGCTATGTAGGTTTTCGTAAACATTTCTTCAAAGGTTGCTTTTATTCTGAAAAGCTATGTCCGTCAGCCTTCACAGGTTTACCAGAACTTTCGTGGAGTTCCTTTCCTGCAGCGTTCGCAGCTCCTTCCCGGAACAGGGAGTAACAAGTTATAGTTCTTACACTATGCATAGGTGCGTTACTTTACCCATGAGAGATCTTAGCTTTGTTGCACATCCGGGCGCACATTCCTGTTCACACTTCCTTGGTATGAGGCCCAGACTAAGATCCAAGCCAATCACTGTCCTTCTCCGCGACCCCACATACACCACAATTGTTGGATGCCCAAACTCAAGGTAGACTTTTCCCCGTATAAAATGGCTATACCTTAGTTGGATACACACAGCAACCATTAACACTAGAAAGTTGTTTTCTATAAGCCCAGATCCACGGTAGTCTTTTCCCCGTATAAAACGGCTATACCCACGATCTGCAACTTACAAATGCCCAGAACAGCGTCAAATGTATGCAAAAGGGAGCCGATCCAGCTGACTTCCCTAGTGCCCATATAGATCTCATGGTTAACACGTAATATACGGCGCAAGAATCACTGACGGCATTGGTTGTTGAGTCCTAGATGATACATTCATGTGCAGTGGTATTCCAACTGCCAGATTTAATAGATTAGCTGATCACCCTAGATCAGTAACCAATAGTTCACTTTAATTATGAAAATAGTGTTTTCGATCTTTTTGAAATGCAGGTGATGACAACACTGGATTTGTAAAATACTTTACAGAGAATAATCAAAGGACATGAGCAAGTGTGAACTTGCCTTTGTGATCACAAGATTATGTAATCACGGTCTTCGAGACGATATAAGATCCAATATCTGAAAACAGGCATCATTGGTCCGGTAAGGACTAATGTTTAAAGAAGCAATATGTAGTTATGCATAAGTAATGCTATGCATTTTGTAAAACTGCCAGGTGAATACCCAATACTTTGGGTGATTTGAATTTAGGTGATATTTTAAGAGTTGAGTTATCTTCAAATTTTTCTTTATAGGTAATGAACTTTATAAGGAACTTAAGTGTTAACAACCCAAAATATACACGTAAAGTATAAAATAATGTGATTATAGTTAATTGTTATTTGGTGACTATGATAAAAGTCTTTGGGTTGTGTTGTTAAGAGTTGGAGAACTTATTATGAGATTATTGTTTGAAGTGGCAAAAAGAATAACGTTTGAAGAAAATATTTCCTTTCTAAGGTTTAATAATCTTTATTGTTAATAGGATGTGATTAATGTCTTTTGTGTGTGATTGATTAGTTTGGACTTGAGATGCTTAATGTCTTAATCTAACTAGATCAGAGTTAATTATGAAAACATAAGTAGTTTATTAGACATGGTGATTATAATTTTTGAGACTAAAGTTAACTTTAAAAGGGTAAAGAAACTTAAGGTGTAATATGTTTTAATTATTCCTAAATTTTAGATTTATGATAAATATGATTAGGGTATTAGATAATTTATTTGGTATTTAAGTGAATGATTGGTTTAAATTTGATTAAAGGTTTCAAAAAGTATTATAAAGTTAATAGTTTACATTTAAGTTTTATTATGGATCATAATTATGGGTTTGGACTTAGTAATTATTCTTTAAGAATTTAGTGACTTAAAAGGAAATGTGGTTATTTCTTACTTAGGAAATAATTTTTAATGAATTAACAAAACAGTTGTCTCATTATGATAAAATAGGTAATAGATAAGGATTTTTTTTATAATATTTAAAACCTTTCTAATGGTATATTTAATATTTTTCTAGTTTAGTATATTTATTTAAGATCTTAACAGTGATTTTTATTTTTTTAAATATTGGGCTTATGTTTATAAATTCTTTAAAGATTTAAATGTCTTTGAATAATTACTTCAAATTTTATTTATAAAAAATTAAGTTAGTATTTTTATAAAATAGTAAATTTATTTTTATACACAAATATGATTTTTTATTCATTTTTAGGATTTTTCCTTATTTTATGAAATTTCACTTAGGATTTAATGGTGTTAATATTTATTTGATTTATATATAAATCTTAAACAAATAAAGTTATATTTTTATTAGGTAGATCTTATGCTTGTGATGTTTTAAAATATATATACATTTTTATTTAATATTTTCTATATTTTAGTAGAGCTAAAATAAGCTTAGGGTATTTTGGTCATTATATATATATTTATTTCTTGACTTATTCTTTTTATTCCCTTATTGGGCCTAACCCACTAGTTACTCTCTATACTTCCTCTTCTAACTTCTTGCGAGGACCTCGGGTAAGTGAGCTTTCCCTACTGTGTTTCTCTCTATGCTCTATCTACCTTGCCATGTCAAGCATGCTTGTTGTGATTACCCACTGTCTAGGTTACATCTCTGTAACTAGGGTGCATACCCTTTGTAGTGATGTTTGGTTACTATGAATTACTGGCAGATGTTCTCCTAAACTTGTATCTTTGATGTTGGCTATGCCTGGTTAAATAACAGGCTCTGCCATTTGATTATGTACACTACAAGTAATGTTGATACAAATTCAGTTCTCTGAATTTTGGATAATGGCCTCCTATGGTTTGTCCATGTATTAGCAATTTGAGATTGCTAGATGGTTCTTTATACTGAAGCCATTTGCTAAAGTAATTAAGTTATCTAGATGTGATGTTATCACTAAATGGTACTGTCTATTTGACAAATCATTGATCTAACTTGATGACTCCTAGATTGGTGGTTAGGCTATATCTTATATGAGATATATTGGATGCCCTGAATCTGATCCATTGGTGATCTTGGCCCTCTCTTGAATATAGTTGCATCATTTTTAAATGATTCCTAGCAAAAGATAGCTGGGAAAATGATTTAGATAATGATTGATTCCTATTTAACTATAGGAAGATAGTTTACTTAATGGTCTCTGACAAGTGTGTCTTAATGATAGACAGTGTTATAGTCAGTGTCTTTTCTGAATCAAATGTTTAATATGATTCCTGAATTCATTTAGGAAAGTGATTATTTGGTTTTTAGTAGATATGGATGAACCTGTTGGTACAGAGGTGCTACCCAGTTGGGATGTGCCCTGTACCAGCTGTGTGGTGAATATAGATCTAGTTAGAACTAGATCCACTAGTCTATGATGTTGGTCTAAGACTATGCTAGGTAGAAATTAATGTTTTTACTTGCTGCTTCCTTTCTTAAATGATGGATAATCTATAAGTATGATTCCTTCTAGTGCTTGGGAAATGATTTGATAGGTACTGGTAAGGATAATATGACGGATCCTTACTATATAAGATGAAATCTTATGAGGTAATCATTTCTAAGGTGCTACCATCCATAGGAGCTAGTGCTGATCTTGATCATCTTGCTTGTGCTCCTTGTTGAACTTCTATCCAGTTCCTCTTGAGCTACTGCCTTCCCTGTGAAACTCCTCCCCTCCTAGCTCTTG
This sequence comes from Avena sativa, assembly GCA_916181665.1. Lineage (NCBI taxonomy): Eukaryota > Viridiplantae > Streptophyta > Magnoliopsida > Poales > Poaceae > Avena > Avena sativa. The sequence continues at coordinate 430,835,235 of OV702293.1, forward strand.
GATGGCTTTCCTAGCAACCAGATGCTGATGATGTGATGGTGTGGTTTTCTTGGCTATGGAATGAAATGGATATCTCTGGTACTAGTGTTGTGCTGTGGCTGGTGCTCTATCTCTTGTGTGCTTTGATGGATTATGTGCAGTTATTGAGTTCTTGCTTGGGTGTAGAAACAAATAGTACTCTAGCAGTTGTACTACAGCTGCTCCCTCCCTTATCTACTTTCCAGACTCTCCTTGCTGTGTTGACACCACAGCTGCTGCATGCAGTGACTGTGTTGTGTGCCTGATTGTGTCATATGTGGATCAGAACAAGTGGAAACTTGATATTTACTGTTGATTTAACTTTTTACCATTTTATCTGGCTTTGGTGAAACTTGCCCCATACCATCCAATGATGCATCAGCCTGAGGCAAAATCTACTGATAAGAACAGATACTACTCTTTGGCCCCTTTTTTAGAAATACTCAATGATGTGTTTAGCAATGCATCACATTGCCAGACTAAGAGTTCAACTAACACTAACTCATTTTTTTTCTTTTTTTTCTTTTTATCTTCTACTAGCTTATCTTGTTTGCTTGTCTCATTTGTAGGGATCCAATAAAAGAGAAAAGATCAGGAAGATGAAGAAATCTCCTTAAAGTTTAGTATATGATTTCATTTGTTCTTATGTAATTTTTATATTCATACACTTGTAATTTAATTTTTCCCTTGTAACATTTGTAAAGAACAATAATGTTTGTATTATTGTTTAAAGTTATTCTTTTATGTTTATTCCTGGAAATTGTAAAGATGTTGTAATATTATTTATATAGTAATAAAGTAAATATTTCCTCCACTGTTGTTAATTGGAACTTGTAAATATTTATATCTTGTTACTAATTCTATTCTTATTTATTTTTATAGTTCTTTTTTATTCAAATTTATCAATTCAATATTCAAATTTGAATTATCTTCCCCTCAAACACAAAAGCACAGTAGAGGTCATGTCGAAATCCATCGCACCTGTCCTGATGTTTCCATCAGAACAAGAGAGATCCCGATCCCTCTACAACTCTTTGTGTTTTGCACAAAAATTCCCTGGATTTTCTTATGAATGAATGCAATGCACACACATGTGGCCTCGCTATTTCTAGGTGCTAAACCTGGGATGTTACAGACTCCCCCTCTTAAACTCAACTTCGTCCCCGAAGTTTGCACTCTCTTGCATTTCGAAAGGTAGAGCTGACCTCTTCAGACCATAGTGGCTCTTTAATCTATAATAAAGATAATTGGTTTGTCTTCATTAAAACTTTTCCTTGAGTTCACTCCTATCTTAATAATGGTCAATCATCAATCCCATTGATTACTTTGAATTCAACATTCCTGTTCTGATCATGTGCCTTTAAGTGTCTCCAGATTAGGACATCTATTTGAGAAAGATCTATGTTTTGAGTAAGTCTCACTATAGTAAGTATTTTGGTTTGGACTATACCCGAGGATAGCCTTAGTTATTATATTACCTATTGTTGGTATACTTCATCCTTATGGCTTATTTACTAAGAATGTTTTGGACTCATTTAGTCCAAATCACTCATGGTTTCATATTCCTTGTAATAGGCCTGTTTTGATACTCTATACCAAACTAAGAATAATTAGGTTCTTGATTACTTACTGTTTGGATTTTGTTTATACGTTAAAATACCTTTCTTTTTCAAGCTATTAATCTTATAATTATTTAGCAGATTTTCTTAACAACTTCTATATTACTACTCGAACTTCCTTATTACTAAACTGAAGATTTTCCTTTTTCACTATCTGGAGGTATAGGTCTCAACTTCCACATATCTTTGTTTCCAAAAGGTTCAATTAATCTTGTGAAAATAAAATGTAGCTAAATCATGATTTAAGTTTTCTCCTTACTTTCCTCCAGATATCGAACCTTTACATTAGCTTAATGTTAAATCCTCCTCTTGGGGTTTTCTAATATTCTTTGACTCCTAATCATACCTCCATATTGTTTACATGGTCAGGATGTTGTTCGATTTGCAAGCCCGACTTTGCGAAGCATCTTGGAAAATGTTTGCTCTTATATCACACTTTTTCCGATTTACTTAACTTAGGCCAAGTTTTATGTTCTTTAAGTCATACCAAGTAGATTTGGATAACTAGACCAACCAAATTCTAGCTGTGGTCATGCGTACTTCTGATGCTACTCTTTTAGAAGCTTTAGGATTCTTTTGATGGTCTTACAAAGAAACATATGATAGATCCACACATTTGTGGTCATCAATATGTATCCTCTGATATCTTAGGTATGTAAACTAAGCAACTAGTACGGCTATAAACGTATTGACTTACCATTGTCCCTGTTGTGGTTGACACTGTTGTTGACTTGATTCGTGACTTCATACTTCTGTTTCCCAAAAGAATTCCCACCTGGGTTCTTAGAAGATGTGCCTTCCACCATTTTCCCTTTTGACGGTGATACTCCAATTGCTAAATCGCTTCCTTCATCATATTCTAATATCAGACAATTACTCCTTATATGTCCTGGTTGTCCACATTCGTAACATACATTTTTTTGACCACTAGTCTTCCTCTTCTTTCCACCCCTTAGTGGTGATTCACCATCCTCCACTAACGATTCATATATTGGCGGCCTATTTGGACAATAAGGTCTAATATGTCCTGCTTCCCCACACCCGTGACAAGTCGCTTGATCTTTATGACATTCAATAATATGATGTCCCTTGGTTCCATAGTTTCCACAATTGTGTCTTTGGCGAATTGCTCTTGATAAAGTGGTTCATTTTTTGGCTTCCTTGTTTTTTCCTTCTGCTACACCCTTCTCCTCATCCTCTGGAATAGCTGTACTATCCAACAATTCCTGGAACTCCTTTGCACGGACAATCCTAAGTTGCATCTTCATAACTGCTTGTAATCCTTTCATGAATATCTTTTGTCGTTTGGCCTCCTTATTGACTTCCTCACAAATGTAACGAGATAGCCGGTTAAACTAGCGCACATGCTTCAACACTGGAAGATTATTTTGCTCTACATCTTCACTAGCTTTCCCGTTTATGATGTTCCTGTGAACAAATGCCTCTCGAAATTTCTTCTTAAACACCGTCCATGTACAAACACTTTCCCCAGACAACTTGTACTTTGATTCCTCCCACCATAGTGTTGCAGTTTCAGACAATAGGTATATGGCATAACGTACTTTCTCTTTATCCTTACACCCCACACTGTGAAGCTTACGGGATGTGTCCATCAACCAATTTTCTGCCTCCATAGGATCTTCAGTCATAGAGAAACTCCAGGGTTTGGTTTGCAAGAATTCCACCAGTTTATTTCTTAGTTGAAGTTCTTTAGATGACTTCTCATGCATTCTTTGTGCTATCTTACTATAAGATTTATTTTGAGGTTCTAACTCCATCCTACTTCCTTCCTCCATACCCCTCATATACTGAATAAACTCTCCATTGGTGGGTGAGTATGGTCTCAGAGTTGATCTTTCCTTCAAAGTTGTGTAGATGACCTCCTTTGGTTTGTCATCCATCATCATATGAGCCTTCATTTCTACTTTGTCTTGATGATAACTAGTCTCTCCCTCACGCGATCCCATTTTTTCCTCTAGACCTGTAACATTAAGTAAGAACTTCATGTAACATCATGCATATGCTCATCAAGTTCAAACTTCATGCATAGATCTAGCCACACAATAAAATCCAAGAAATCCAAATAGTATAATTAACAAACATACATCAAAACCTATAAAATTAGTACTTTGAGTAAAACATCTCTCGTACTCTAGGTTTGATGTTATACACTTCAATCTTCATATGAATTAATGCATAAGTCTCTAGGGTTCTAAATAAATTATGTGGGTCATACCACCCTTGCCTTAATATTTACCCGCGCTGCTCAGTTGCTGGATAATTTTTGAACAAAGTGGTCTCAAATTGGTTTTGACTAATCTCTGACCTCCCCTTTGGACCTAAATTTTACCGTGAAACTCCTATTTTGTGATAAATTATTCTTACATGGTCTCTTCAGATGACTAACCAAATTCTACATAAGACCTTAAAACCAAAGGTTATCATAGATTTGTAACAGTCATGACCTATAGCATGGTCCTATTCTATGTCTTTCATACTCTATTTCACAACTTTTTACCAGATACTTAACATTCTTAAACACATATCATGGTTTCAGAACTAATCTCACCATGATCTTTTCATGATTTATATATCCATTACCTTTATACATGCCCTGATGCCCTCATTATGTATATATTGTTATCAACTAATAATAAGATTCTGCTATCTTACATGGCTTCTATGGATAGCCTACACCATTTAAACTACTCCCCAAGATATCCTTACTATATCATAAGCTACTTCTCAATTTCGACTTACTTAAGACATCTTAATGGTGTTCTACCATCTTTGAACTAGCACTATACCGAGAAACTATAAGTAACTACTCCTAAATAGGATGATTAACGCATCTGGTGACAAAGTTATCCTCAAGTGGATACTCATCACAATTCTTTAAGAAAATTTGGTTTAGATAAGATGGCTTCCTATAGTCACTATCCAACCTATAGATCTTCCAAAAAGGGTTTTAATCCTAAGGTCAAAGCATATGCTCTGATACCAACTGCGGTGACCCAGCATACCACTGCATGATGTAGTACACTATAGTCGTTGACATAACACCAATGAACACCATTCACTAGTATTACATCCCTCAGAGTGGTACAACAGAAACACATCAAGTCCAAGACATGACTATAGATTACATATGACACATTACAAAAGATCCAGAGAACTTCCTCAAGACAGTGAGGAAGATATTATACAGAAGAAAACCAGAGATAACAACTTAAAGTCTATGCAAGAACACGGATACTATATATCTATGGTTTGGTATTGCTACTAAAGCAATACCCTCCAGAGGTAGGTTCTACTGTCTAAGGATTTATTTATATAGAACGGTCCATCTTGACTTCAGAAACTTCTGATGTAGTCGTTGACTCCGGTTGATATCCACTGGATACCCTTAATTCTCCAGAAGAACTCTTCTTCTAGGTTCATCGTTGGTTGCTCCAAAATCTAGCAAGGGTTAAGAAGATACGTTGAGTACGAGCGTACTTAGCAAGTTCACTAAAAGGGAGTGTTTGATGCACTATCTACAGCCACAAACCAAAGGTCGTAGGCTATGTAGGTTTTCATAAACATTTCTTCAAAGGTTGCTTTTATTCTGAAAAGCTATGTCCGTCAGCCTTCACAGGTTTACCAGAACTTTCATGGAGTTCCTTTCCTGCAGCATTCATAGCTCCTTCCCGGAACAGGGAGTAACAAGTTACAGTTCTTACACTCTGTAGAGGTGCGTTACTTTACCCATGAGAGATCTTAGCTTTGTTGCGCATCCGGGCGCGCATTCCCGTTCACACTTCCTTGGTATGAGGCCTAGACTAAGATCCAAGCCAATCGCTGTCCTTCTCCGCGACCCCGCATACACCACAATTGTTGTATGCCCAAACTCAAGGTAGACTTTTCCCCGTATAAAATGGCTATACCTTAGTTGGATACATACACCAACCATTAACACTAGAAAGTTGTTTTCTGTAAGCCCAGATCCACGATAGTCTTTTCCCCGTATAAAACGGCTATACCCATGATCTGCAACTTACAAATGCCCAGAACAATGTCCAATGCATACGAAAGGGAGCCGATCCAGCTGACTTCCCCAGTGCCCATATAGATCTCATGGTTAACGCGTAATATACGGCGCAAGAATCACTGGCGACATCGGTTGTTAAGTCCTAGATGATACATTCCTGTGTAGTGGTATTCCAACTGCCAGATTTAATAGATTAGCTGATCACCTTGGATCAGTAGCTGATCACCTTGGATCAGTAACCAATAGTACACTTTAATTATGAAAATAGTGTTTTCGATATTTTTGAAATGCAGGTGATGACAACACTGGATTTGTAAAATACTTTACATAAAATAATCAAAGGACATGAGCAAGTGTGAACTTGCCTTTGTGATCACAAGATTATGTAATCACGGTCTTCGAGACGATATAAGATCCAATATCTGAAAACAGACATCATTGGTCCAGTAAGGACTAATGTTTAAAGAAGCAATATGTAGTTATGCATAAGTAATGCTATGCATTTTGTAAAACTCCCAGGTGAATACCCAATACTTTGGGTGATTTGAATTTAGGTCATATTTTAAGAGTTGAGTTATCTTCAAATTTTTCTTTATAGGTAATGACCTTTATAAGGAACTTAAGTGTTAACAACCCAAAATATACACGTAAAGTATAAAATAATGTGATTATAGTTAATTGTTATTTGGTGACTATGATAAAAGTCTATGGGTTGTGTTGTTAAGAGTTGTAGAACTTATTATGAGATTGTTGTTTGAAGTGGCAAAAAGAATAACGTTTGAAGAAAATATTTCCTTTCTAAGGTTTAAACAATCTTTATTGTTAATAGGATGTGATTAATGTCTTTTGTGTGTGATTGATTAGTTTGGACTTGAGATGCTTAATGTCTTAATCTAACTAGATCAGAGTTAATTATGAAAACATAAGTAGTTTATTAGACATGGTGATTATAATTTTTGAGACTAAAGTTAACTTTAAAAAGGTAAAGAAACTTAAGGTGTAATATGTTTTAATTATTCCTAAATTTTAGATTTATGATAAATGTGATTAGGGTATGAGATAATTTATTTGGTATTTAAGTGAATGATTGGTTTAAATTTTATTAAAGGTTTCAAAAAGTATTATAAAGTTAATAGTGTACATTTAAGTTTTATTATGGATCATAATTATGGGTTTGGACTTAGTAATTATTCTTTAAGAATTTAGTGTCTTAAAAGGAAATGTGGTTATTTCTTACTTAGGAAATATTTTTTAGTGAATTAACAAAACAGTTGTCTCATTATGATAAAATAGGTAATAGATAAGGATTTATTATTTTTTATAACCTTTAAAACCTTTCTAATGGTATATTTAATATTTTTCTAGTTTAGTATATTTATTTAAGATCTTAAAAGTGATTTTTATTTTTTTAAATATTGGGCTTATGTTTATAAATTCTTTAAAGATTTAAATGTCTTTGAATAATTACTTCAAATTTTATTTATAAAAAATTAAGTTAGTATTTTTATAAAATAGTAAATTTATGTTTATACACAAATATGATTTTTTATTCATTTTTAGGATTTTTTTCCTTATTTTATGAAATTTCACTTAGGATTTAATGGTGTTAATATTTATTTGATTTATATATAAATCTTAAACAAATAAAATTATATTTTTATTAGGTCGATCTTATGCTTGTGATGTTTTAAAATATATATACATTTTTAATTAAGATTTTCTATATTTTAGTAGAGCTAAAGTAAGCTTAGGGTATTTTGGTCATTTTATATATATATATATATATTTATTTATTTCTTGACTTATTCTTTTTATTCCCTTATTGGGCCTGACCCACTAGTTACTCTATATGCTTCCTCTTCTAACTTCTTGCGAGGACCTCGGGTAAGTGAGCTTTCCCTATTGTGTTTCTCTCTATGCTCTATATACCTTGCCATGTCAAGCATGCTTGCTGTGATTACCCACTGTCTAGGTTACATCTCTGTAACTAGGGTGCATACCCTTTGTAGTGATGTTTGGTTACTATGAGATTGCTGGCAAATGTTCTCCTAAACTTGTATCTTTGATGTTGGCTATGCCTGGTTAAATAACAGGCTCTGCCATTTGATTATGTACACTACAAGTAATGTTGATACAAATTCAGTTCTCTGAATTTTGGATAATGGCCTCCTGTGGTCTGTCCATGTATTAGCAATTTGAGATTGCTATATGGTTCTTTATACTGAAGCCATTTGCTAAAGTAATTAAGTTATCTAGATGTGATGTTGTCACTAAATGGTACTGTCTATTTGATAGATCATTGATCTAACTTGATGACTCCTAGATTGGTGGTTAGGCTATATCTTATATGAGATATATTGGATGCCCTGAATCTGATCCATTGGTGATCTTGGCCCTCTCTTGAATATAGTTGCATCATTTTTAAATGATTCCTAGCAAAAGATAGCTGGGAAAATGATTAAGATAATGATTGATTCCTATTTAATTATAGGAAGATGGTTTACTTAATGGTCTCTGACAAGTGTGTCTTAATGATAGACAGTGTTATAGTCAGTGTCTTTTCTGAATCAAATGTTTAATATGATTCCTGAATTCATTTAGGAAAGTGATTATTTGGTTTTTAGTAGATATGGATGAACCTGTTGGTACAGAGGTGCTACCTAGTTGGGATGTGCCCTGTACCAGCTGTGTGGTGAATATAGATCTAGTTAAAACTAGATCCTCTGGTTTGTGATGCTGGTCTGAGACTATGCTAGGTAGAAACTAATGTTTTTACTTGCTGCTTCATTTCTTAAATGATGGATAATCTATAAGTATGATTCCTTCCAGTGCTTGGGAAATGATTTGATAGGTATTGGTAAGGATAATATGATGGATCCTTACTATATAAGATGAAATCTTATGAGGTAATCATTTCTGAGGTGCTACCATCCATAGTTTGGAGTTCGTCCCGTTTGGAGTTCGGATGCAAAAGTTATTGCGTTTCTGGTTTTCTAGTTTCTGGAATTTCCCTGACCGGAAGTTCTGGCTTCCCACCGGAAGTTCCGCTAGGGCATATTTGCCGCCGGAAGTTCCAGGTCTTCTTCCGCTCACGTTCAGTAACCTTCTGTTTTGGATGTGCTATTTGACGGAACTTCAGTCGGAATTTCAACCGAAAGTTTCGCTCCCACCAGAAGTTCCGGCCAGGGACCGGAAGTTCCGCTCAGACCTAGTTGCCGCCAAAAGTTCCGGTTGAACTTCTGGCTCTTGTTCCGCTCACGTTCAGTAACCTTCTGTTTTGAATATGTCTATTTGACGGAACTTCTGTTGGAACTTCCACCGGAAGTTTCGCTCCCACCGGAAGTTCCGGTGAACCGGCGGAAGTTCCGACCAGGATTCGCTTTTTTAGTTTCTCGCTCCGCAATTTTTGACCGTTGGTTGTGTGCCACCGGAAGTTCCGGCTAGGAGTCGCGAATGCCCATAACGGGCAGATCTGGGAGCCCTTTAAAATGGGCTCCTCTTCCCCTTCGTGGGCACTAGCTTTTCTTCTTGGTTCTTGGCTTTCTCTCTCCTCCATTGTCAACCTTGAAGAAGCTTTCCCTCTCCCTTTCCCTTCCTATGATTCTTGCATCTTTTTGAGGGATTTGAGAGAGGAGATCTAGATCTACAATCCCCCCAAGCCAAATCCCTTCTTTGTGAAGGAATCATTGGGATCTAGATCTTGGAGAGTTTTGTGTTCTCCTCTTGTGTTCTTCCTCCCTTATTCCCCCAATAGCTTTTGTAGCTTTGTTGGAATTTGGGAGAGAAGGACTTGCCCTTGCATTTGGTGCATAGGTTTGAGTTCTCCTCGGAGATTCGGCGAGTTCAAGCTTGTGAGCTTGTTTCTCTTGGGTTCCTTGGAACCCTAGACGGTTGTGTGGTTGGATTGTTGACCTTTTGTGGTCTTGTTGACCTTTTGTGGTCTTGTAGCCTTTTGTGGCATTGTTGGCCTTTTGTGGCATTGTTGGCCTTTTGTGGCATTGTAGCCTTTTGTGGCTTTGTTGTTGGGAGCCTCCAATTGAGTTGTGGAGTTAGCCCCATTCTTGTACGGGTTCGGTGACTGCCCTGAAGCGTCCCATAGTGGAGCGAGTGCCCGCCTTTTGTGGTGCGCACTAGGGAGAATAGGGTGAGCCTTTTGTGGCGTCGGTGAGTTGCGTGCTTCTGCATCCAGGGTGAGGCCTTGTGTGGCGTTGGGTGAGCATCGAGCCACCACACCTCGAGGTGAGCCATTTGTGGCGTTCGGAGAGCATTGCGCCATCGCACCTCTCCAACGAAGACGTAGCTTATTTGGAAGTGAACTTCGGGAAACAAATCTTCGTATCCGCGTCCATCGGTTATATCTCAACCGAGCCCTTTACTTATGCACTTTACATTGTGATAGCCATCGTGCTTGAAGTATTTATACATTGCTATCACCTTGTTGCTTGTATTTCTTAGCATAGGTTGTTAGTGCACTTAGGTGAACTTAGTGGCTAGGTTTTGTGCTCAATAAATGAAACGTTAGTTTTATTCCGCATTTACTTGAGCCTAAACCGTAATATTTTTAAAAGCCTATTCACCCCCCCTCTAGGCGACTTCCTTTGTACTTTCACCTAGGATGTTACAAGAATGAAGCAATGGATACATTGCAGATTGAACCAACGGATCGAGAGGAGATTGAACCAAATGAAGAGGAGATTGAACCAAATGTAGGAGAGATTGAACCAATGAATCGAGAGGAGATTGATTTAAATGCAGGGGAGATTGAACCAATGGATTGAGAGGAGATTGAACCAAATGCAGAGGAGATTGAACCAGATGCAGGGGAGATTGAACCAGTCGATCGAAAGGAGATTGAACCAAGTGCATGGGAGATTGAACTAGTCGATCGAGATGATATTACATCAACTGCGTGGGAGATTGAACCAGAGTTCAAGCATAAATGAATTACACGAGCGGATATGGCATAAATGGGGACAATGCTTTTTGAACCGTATGAACCAGCGGATCGAAACGTGTGATGAAGGTATTGCATAGCTTCAGTATCGTTCTTTCCACAAGGATTGAATTACAGTTCAGACATAGATTAACACAGCTCAACCACAATGAAAACACGATCTCAGGTACAGGAAATCAATCTACTCTACTGGCGATGAATCTCAAGATTCAACAAGACGCACCAAAATCAACAAGCCTCAAAATTAAAACATGGGACAGGGAAAGGGTTTTGGTTACAACTACAACTCGAGTTCTCAACTCATTCAACAACCAGAAGTACAACTAGACAGGGACAAAGATTAAGCACTACACCGAGTTCATGATCCAAATTCAGAGGCTACAAGCAATCAACAGAGATGAAACAGGGGATAAGGGTCAGAGATGGAGATTCTTCACTTTGTAGCCGAATTTCTCGTGCTTTCCAGATCAATCCGTCTTGCTCACCGACGCCTTCCTCTCCCAGATCAATCGACCTCAGATCTAGATCGAGGATCCCGCCGTGCTCCTACTTCCTTCTCCGCGAGGTGGCCAACTCTCTGGCGTTTCTTGTGCCTCTCTCGTGGCCGAGTGGCCTATTTGCTGCCTCCCGATCCAACTGCTCCCTCTCTTCTTTTCACTTTCCCCCGGGTTCTTCTTGTCCTCTTATGCAAGTAGGTCCTCAGCTTATGACTTGTGTGTACTGAATTCCCAAAGTAGCATATTTATAGTGCATTTGTGCACTTTTATGCAGATGACAAGTGTTATGACTATGAAAGTGACTGAATGTAACCAAAACTTTCACTTAAAAGATAATAAACAAGGATAAGAATCAAGCAAAACTAGGGTTTATCAACGTGATTGAACTAATTGTACGACAGACTGAAGCACTTGATTCATTGGATGAAGAGAAAAAGAATAAAGTGAAAAAATGGAAGAAGCTAATGGTGTACTCCGAGAATATTCCAGTTAGGATCACCAGGAGCAAGGTGGTGAACCCAGCAAAAAACACTAGGAGCAAGAAAAAATGGATTTGAATTATTAATTTGAATTTGTATGATAAATTTGAACTACTGTAATTCGAACTAGTGTGACGCTCCCAAGTTTGTATGTTGGATAATCTCATAATGTATGTGTTATTGCAAGTTTCTATGGTCGTGCACCTAGTTGCTTAGCACTGCTCAGTTTTGCCCTCGACATGTGGTCAACACATGGGGTTTAGTTAGTTTATGGCTTAAACGTTGACCAATTGATCCAAAATTTGGCACACTTGTGTATCTTGGATTGATTTACCATATGAAATTGAAAATTTTGGATTAACTTATAATCAGTAACATTTTTCTTTTTCTAAGTGATTAAATTCAAAAAAATGTTTTAGGGTTAGTTTAATTCAAAAAAAGTCAAAGCATAGTGCAACCTTCAAATGGAGTCTTGTTATGTTGCATACAAACTAGCATGAATAATAAAGGAAAAGAAAATAAAGAGAAATGGACTTATCCCCTAAACCACTTCTTAAGCCCTTGTTGGAATGAGCTACTAGCTATGAAGATGCATGGCTTTCTACTCGATCAACCTCCAAAATAACCCATCCCAAAATATACTATGTCTAAATGAGGCCAAATTTGGAACACTTGTGTATATTTGAGTTGCAAACAATATAAGGTCGGCCAAGACGAATTATTTTGTTTAAATAACTCATTTTCCATTTTTTATGCCAAAAGCTTTAATTTCACTTACTCATTTTTTATCTGAGTGCCCTTGTTTTCGTTAGCTCTACTCAGTCCCCCCCCTCTAAAGTTTTCCTCACTTCTCCCCTCCCGCTAAAGTTTTCCTCACTTTTCCCCTCCCGCTAAAGTTTTCCTCACTTTTCCCCTCTCTCCTGACTCAAACCCTCACAACAGCTCAACTTGCTCAGTTTGGCTGATGCGCTCTAATTGGTTGAGATGTATGTCACACGGATCTTGGCCAACCACCGTTGGATACATCATGATCCGATGGGCTGGAGGTCTCTCTCTCCCGATTGGCACACCTATCTTGTACAGAGAGGAGAGCCCGATGGGCTGGAGGTCTCTCTCTTCCGATGGACGCACCTACCTTGTACGGAGAGGAGAGCCCGACGGGCTAGATGTCTCTCCCTCCTTTCCATGTCGTATGTATACCAGCCGCAACTTCCTCCCCTCCTATCGACGTACGGTAGCGCGGTTCTAAGCGTGGCAGTCTGAACGGCGTGCAGCGGCGCGGACCTAAGCCTGGCGGTCCGAACGGCGTGCGCCGACGCGGACCTAAGCATGGGGGTCGGGACGGCGTGCGGCGGTGCGGATCTAAGCGTGGGGGTAGGAATGGCTTGCGGCGGCGCGGATCCAAGAATGGCAGCTAGAACGGCGTGCGGTGGTGAGGATCTAAGCGTCTGATTTTGTCTCTGTCTGTCTCACTCATGTTCACCTCCTCAGATCCGTTGCTGATGAAAGACACCGAGGCGGCGGCGGTGCCGATAGTGGTGATCAATGCAATGACGATTGAAGCCATCATCCGCAACATCACCCTGACAGCGCATATCAAGCCCCCGTGAACCGATTTGAATAAATTTTATATTCCCTCCTATATATCAGTTGACTTGGATTCATCTAGATATGAAACGTATCTAGTCAAGTTTTACTGCTAATATGGGTCGGAGGTAGTATGTATTTGAGCCGTGAGACCGGTGGATATGCTCTAAAGTTGATTCATAAGTAGCAGTACTTGCTTTGACAATCTCCGGTGGGCTTGTATTAGTTGATTTAGATTTTTCTAGATTCGATTGTACCTATACATGAATTAGTATTAGATTCATCCGTATCTTAACGATTTTGAGTCAACTAAATTGGATCGGAGGGAGTAATACTTTCTTTGACAGATCGCCTCTCTAGAGAAGAAGAATGGGGCGTCAGAAAGAATGGGGAATGGATGTTGCTGTCGACGCTGCAAGACTACATGGAATTTGGCACGCCAACTATGGATAGCTAGATCCAATGGCAAGCAACTCGGGCTCCGCAATGCATTCTCATGACAATTTTGGGACCGCAAAGTGACTAAATTAGCAGGAACTCACAACTATCCATCGAATAATAATTCTACTCTCTAAATTACCTATCAATTCAACTAATCATTATAAGTGCCACCTTAGTTCCCCGGGATATTGGTGTCTAGACTATCCCTGAGAGACGGTCGTAGGTATGTCCTCATATTGATGGGGGCGACCAGGTTCTTGTCTGCTCAGTGGAGTCCTCAAGGAGCCAACTATAGTTATATCTGCTATGCGGAATAACAGAGGTCGTTCTGTTTGGGAGGTTGTGTTCTATGTGGGGTCGCGGAGAAATGCAGTGATTGGCTTGGATCGTCTACTAGGCCCCACATCACGGAATTGTGGACGGGAATAAGCTGCCCGATTGTGCAACAAGGAGTTGATCTCTCATGGGTAAAGTAACGCACCTCTGCAGAGTGTAAGAACTGTAACCTGTTACTCCCTGTTTCGGGAAGGAGCTATGAACGCAGCAGGAAAGGAACTCCATAAAAGTTCTGGTAAACTTGTGAAGGCTGACGAACATAGCTTTTTAGAATAAAAGCAACCTTTGAAGAAATGTTTACGAAAACTTGCATTGCCTACGACCTATGGTCCGTGGTTGTAGATATAATGCATCAAACACTCCTTTTTAGTAAACTTGATGAGTACGCTCGTACTCAACGTATCTTCTTAACCCTTGCTAGATTCTGAAGACATTAAAGGTCAGGAAGAGGAAATACTATATCCAATTGAAGACCAAGAAGAATTCCGCTAGGAAGAACCAGAAGTATCCGAAAGTGTCGAAGAGGACAATTATGAAAGCATCTATGGAATGGAGACCGAAGTATCTGAAGTGTAGATGTATCATATATAGTGATCAAGTCCAGTATCATAGATCTCTATCATCTCTATATATATTAATCTCGTATAAACCTTAACGTTTAGTTTGCTTCTTTATATTGTTCTCGGAGTTATTATAGTTTAGTCCTGAGTCATCAGATACCTCTATGGACCTAAGAGGATCTCGAAGTCGTTGTGTAATTTCTGGTTGTAATAATAATAATGTATGCTTCTGGACCCGCTTTGTTTCTATTGTACCACTCTGAGGATGTAATATTTGCGGAATGGTGTTCCGTGAGTGTTATATCCACGACTATAGTATACTACAACATGCAGTGGTATGCTGGGTCACCATATCATACACATTAATTAAGTGGATTTATAAATTGCCTCAATGAGGAAGGGGTGTGGGAGTTGTTGTTATACAATAAGCATCTCAACCAGAAAACACTATCTGAAGTCCAATCAAAACAAACAGATTCCCCCTTTTGGAATGGAGTTATGCGGGTGAAGGATGTTTTTTTTAATAGAGGTTATTTTATAGTTGGAGATGGCTCCACTACAAAGTTTTGCGAAGACATTCGGCTGGTTTCTACTTCGTTAGCCAAACAATATCCATCATTGTACTTATAACATTGTGTAGTGAAATAATGTATTGGTTACAAGTGTTTTAACTCAAGTACCATTGTACATTGGGTTGAGAAGGACATTAACACGTAATAAGTGGACATCATGACTACACATATGCCAAAGGCTAATGATGGTACACTTATCTAATGAGCCAGATAGATTTGTGTCGAACCTAACGGCCTCTTAAACCTTATCGGTGAAATCGATGTATGAAGACCTTTTGAATAATTGTATGTCTTTTTTTTGAAAATACTTATGGGAGGTGAAAATCGCACTAAAGATAAAAAATTAATGTGGTTTTTTAATAATAAAGTTTTATTAACCAAAGATAACTTAGTAAAAAATATTGGTTGGATGTGCAGAGTGCTGCTTTTGTGGTGCGCAAGAGATAGTTGATCATTTATTTCTATAATACCCTTTTGCTAGTCCTTTTTGGCACATAGTTAATTTTACGAACGACTTTTCTCCACCAACTAATATCATAAATATATTAACAAATTGGTTGAATGGAGTAGACAAATACTATGAGGCTAGAATTCACATTGATACTTGAGCCTTATGTTAGTCAATATGGAGATCCAGAAACGACATAATTTTTAACAAGACAAGAACTTTTAACCTTTTCAGCTATAATCGTTCCTTTTACTGCCGAACCAGTGGGATACTATGGTTACTGCATGCAATAGTTTGCTGATGGTCGCTCGGGATATCTTCAGACAGGCTAACTGGTAGCATAAGTGTGCTAATGGTTGCTCGGCATATCTTCAGACATGCTGACTGGCAGCATATTAGTCGACTGCATCATGTTTACTATGTTTCAACTTTGAGTGATATTATATAGTTATATAGTAATAAATTTTTAATACAAGGCCATGTGCATCGATCTCGATATAGGCGATGCGGTGCTATGCCTTTTCGAAAAACAAATCACTTACCTTCCTTATACCACACCAAAAAAAAAGAACAAAGGAAGGAATTTTAGCCCAGCTATAGCTTTTCCACGTGAAAAATGGTCCAAACCCGAAAAGCGCCGCACGCCACGCCGGTTGGTAGACACTAGACATTGTGTCAACGAACTGAATAATGCCTGCGGGTATATATGTGCAAGCAAAATTATTGTCGAGCTTTGTGGAGTGGCTGGCCAAAAGGGGGAAACCCTTTTGTATGCAGGATGTAGGCATCGACGCATGCACGCTAGGTCCTTCATCAGTCCCAAAGTGCCCACGAACTGACGAACACTATTCGTTCGCTGGTTCGCCGGCGCTATATCCTTCGCGGTTCTACGGAGCGGGGCGGCCGTCGTGCGTGCATGCGGTGGAGTTCCCCGAGCGTGCACAAAAGTAGGCCGGCCGGCCGGCCGGCAACCACCATGAGCAAAAAAAAAGCGCGTCGCTCGCTGTGGGCGGCGCCGTATAATATGCGCCGCCCACCGCCGCCCGATACGAGTCCGTGCCGCCAGCGCCATGCGACTTGTACTCCCCTGTTGGAGGTTGCCTGGTCGTGGCGTGGCTGTACGTTCGGCGCGCCCCCGAGCGGCGGTTCACGTGCGTGCATCGGCCCCGGCCGGACGCTGCCACGGGCACGGGGTACGCTTGAGTTTGACTCGCCACGCCGCGCCGGGGCTGCCGCCGAGCCCTTGGCTTCGCGCTTGTCTTCCTGTGACTCTCATGTGACTCGTTGGTGCGCGAGAACGCTGCAGCATACGGCCAGCGGACTGCAGTATGGTGGTACCTCCGTGTTCCTCCGACGTGCGTGTCGAAGCTGTGCCGATCCTGTGCCGTCCTTCTGTCCCAAACATGTCGCCAGTCCCGTCATCGCCCACGGACCGTGCCAAGCATTTATGCCTGAGTGAGAAATCTGAGATACTGCGAGTACTCTCGTGACCACGGGCGGTTCCGCGATCGGCAGGCTGCGCTCTCTCCATGCCAAGGCGCAAAAATCCATCTCCCGGTCCAGGCGTCCTGCCAAAGTGCCAAAGAGACCACGGGACCGTGCTGGCTACACCACACGAGAGCCCATTCCGCTTCGGACAATGGTGGACCGCGACGGGTAACGTGCTGCACCGTCGCTGTCACGCAAGAAAATGAAATACTGTTCTTCCACGACCATGCGAATGAAGATAGGGCTGGCATTCGAAAAAAAAAAACAGAAGATAGGATGGAAGTTAAGGGAGGGAACAGCATGTCCTATACTATGAATGAGATGGTTTTAGCTGGAGATTTTTTGGACGCTACTCCCTCTGTCCATAAATAAGTGTACTTTTAGGATTGTCCTAAGTCAAAGTTAGTAAAGTTTGACTAACTTTATAAAAAAACGTAGCAATAATTATGACTCTAAATTGGTGCTAGTAAATATATTTTCAAATTTAGTTTTATAATATGTTAATTTGATGTAATATATGTTATTATATTTATCTATAAAATTGGTCAAATTTGATAAAGTTTGATTTAGACAAAAACTAAAATTACACTTATTTGCGGACGGAGGGAGTATATATTATACCTGGTTTTTGCATAACTCAAATGCACGCAGCCACAAACCATCCGACATAAGACATGAAAATAAAGCGAAACAGGCTAAATACTGTGAAGGAGGATATCCCCCGGCCAACAAAGTTGGGAAAGAAAATATCCATCGCTGACCTACATAAACAGGTCATGAAACTTCACACGATATAGAGACAGTAACAAAGGCGTAGCGGTGGATCGATAAATAACCTGCATAAGAGAACACAATTTATCATTAAAAGCCTTATTATTTTTATATAGCCTCAACGACCAAAATAAAGGCAACCGCTCCCACCATAATAAGCATTATGTACTTATGCTCAACCCCGTGCAACCTGTTGCCGAATACATTGACAACCCTGTGTGGAGTAGACAGTTCAGAAGCTATTTGGATGACTAGACATATAAAACAAGCAAATTTGCATTAGAAAAATAAATTTTAATTGTCTTATCTTGATGACAAAATGCACATTGCTTACTCCCATACAATTCCTCTTCACAAGGTTGTCTTTAGTAAGGATTATCCTTCCCGGTAGATATCATGCAAATATTTTCGTCTTTGAAAGTATCTTCATCTTTCAATTTTAATGTACTATCCACTAGCACTACATGCATGATTAAAGCTCTATACCTGGAGTCTATAGAGAATTTACTTCTAGTATAGGTTTCAATGAAACTCATCATGTCTGCACAGTGGTTAAACGTTAAAACAGTGTTTCACCATGCAAGTCTTATTACAATTAGGTTTGTTCTAACCGTCACATTCGGGAAGATGATTCAAGGAGCGTGGCTATGGTGTACAATTTTGTATAGGGTCAGGTATTGTTTCCGGAGAGTGGCATTTACTAGCCATTTATCCTCCTAGAAACAGATCCTCGAGCCATCCTTAATAGCAAACATGCATAGAGGGGCAAAGTGTTTTTTCATCGCCATCGGCTCCACCCAAAAAGTGCAAGCCTCTTGACTTCCAAATCACTTGAGACAAGGCTTTTGAACCAACTAATTTCTTCGCATGAAGATTGTTAGAAATAATGGGCTAAATCATTAGACCCATGTGTGATTTCAGATTTTTCCTTAAATCTCAAAGCCCATGTATGTGGAAGCCCATATGTGATTTGGCCCAAGTTGGTGGCAGCTCACATGTGTGTGGCAAGAGCTGTGGGAGCTAAAATTTAGTTCCACATGGAAAGTTGAAGGAGAGTTGCACCACCTTATAGGGTGGAGTGTTGCACCACTTTGTAGGTGAGTGACAATAAGAGAGCTACACGCGCGCTCCTCCGACGATGACGCCGCCACTCGCACGCATGCTCGCCTCGTCATGACGCGCGCGCGCCGCGGGTTGCGGGTTGCGGGAATCTCGCCGAGCCGAGCTTTATTTTGTTGCTCAGGAAAATGTGTGCGGTTAGACAGACGTGTTAACAGTTAGTGGATTCGGATCGCTCCTGGATCGTGGGCTATCTATAACCGACCCGAACATGTGACGTGGGCTTGGTCCACTTCGTGTCATGTACGAGATTTCTGAGTCGCTCTATATAAACGCCTGTGCGGCTTCCACAACGCATGACACCAAACCAATCTAGGGTTTTGCCATCCTCTCTGCTTGCGCCGCCACCGTAGTCTACTCCATTCCGCTTGCCGGCGTGCACCGGTGGTCGGGAGAGCAGGTCTCCGGAACCACTCGCCTTTGTGATCCTGTACGAGAGAGGGCGAATAAGGTTTTTGGAAAGCGCTCCGCGCAACTGCTCAGGTTCGTTATCACGGCGCGTCTTCTCGGTCGTCAAGCCGGACCTCGTGCACGTCGTCTTCAACGCCAACTTCTTTGACAGGCTAATGCACCAACGGCGACTACATCGACAACCGATAAGTATGTACACCGTCATCAGATCTATTGTTTTACTATGACTGTTAGTGCGTATAATCTGCTATTGTTCATGTTGATCAATACATCTAGTATGTTAGAGGTTTACGTGATTGTAGCTGTTGCTGTCATGATTTATATTCTGAAATTAATCGTGAAAATTATGCCTAATATTCCAACAATCCAAAAACCTTATTATAGGCAATTTCCTGAATTAAACATGGGACACTTGGCCGATGCTATAAGCCGGAAAATTTTACCGGTGTTCATTTTAAGAGGTGGCAGTATAAGATCACTTTATGTCTACAAGCTCTGAAAGTATTCAAGACTAGTGAGGGTTTATCTAAAGGAACTACATCTGACGAGGTTCAGAACAAGTTTAAGGAAACCAATCTTGCTTTTGTGGGATGCGTTCTGAGTGTTCTTAATAACAAGCTGTTTGATGTGTACATGCACATCAAAGATGGAGAAGAGCTCTGGGAGGCACTGAACGCTAAGTTCGGTGTAGCAGATGCTGGCAGTGAGCTGTACATCATGGAGAACTTTCATGATTACAGGATGGTTAACAACCGTTCTGTAGTTGAGCAAGCTCATGAGATACAGTGCTTCGCCAAGGAGCTTGAAATCCTCAAGTGTATTTTACCCGACAAGTTTGTGGCTGGGTGCATTATTGCAAAGTTGCCTTCTTCGTGGAGGAACTTTGCCACAACTCTCAAACACAAGAGACATTAGATATCGGTTGAAAACCTGATAGCGTCTCTTGATGTTGAGGAGAAGGCTCGGGCTAAGGACACTACTGAGAAAGGGGAGGGTCATGCCACAGCTAACTATGTGCAGAAAGGCAAATCCTTCGGCAAGAACAAAGGGAACTATAAGCCCTCGTTCAATAAGCCTGAAAAGACTACAACCTTCAAGAAGAAGAAACCAAACAAGGCCGAGCTATATTGTTATTCATGTGGAGAGCTCGGCCACTTTTCCAAGGACTTCCTAGATCGTGCAGATCGCAGAGGGAAAGGTGGGAAGACTATCAACATCGTGACTGCTATCAACACTGATGGGTACGGTAATTTATTTACTGTTCTTTTAGTATTTCAATCACCATGTTGGTGGATTGATACGGGTGCTAATATTCATGTGTGTGCTGACATCTCTATGTTCACTTCTTATCAGGTCGCTCGGGATCATCCGTCCTAATGGGGAATGGATCACATGCTTATGTTCATGGTGTTGGCCCGGTGGATCTGAAGTTTACGTCCGGAAAGATCGTGCAGCTGAGGAACGTGCAGCACGTCCCTACTATGAACAAGAATCTCGTTAGTGGCTTCCTTCTACGTAGATATGAGTTTAAGGTTGTGTTAGAGTCCAATAAAGTCATTGTTTCGAAACATGGACAATTTATTGGTAAAGGTTATGAGTTCGGAGGCTTGTTCCGATTTCACTTTCAGAGTTTTGTAATAAATCCGTGAATCATATTTTTGGTGATGTTAATGATGATACCAGTGTTTGGTATTCTTGTTTATGTCGCATTAATTTTGGTTTGATGTCTTGGATGTCCAGTATAAATTTAATTCCAAATTTCACTATTGCCAAAGGTTCTAAGTGCCATAGTTGTGTGCAATCAAAGCAACCTTGAAAGCCTCACAAGGCTGCCGAGGAGAGAAACTTGGCACCTCTAGAACTCATACATTCTGATCTATGCGAGATGAATGGTGTGTTGACAAAAGGTGAAAAGAGATATTTCATGACGTTGAAAGATGATGCTACTAAATTATGCTATGTTTACTTGTTACAAACTAAAGATGAGGCTTTAGACTACTTTAAAATTTATAAGGCCGAAGTTGAAAATCAACTAGAGAGGAAGATAAAGCGTCTTAGGTCGGATCGTGGTGGTAAGTATTTTCCCAAAATATTTGATGAATTCTGTCAGGAACACGGAATTATTCATGAGAGGACGCCTCCCTACTTGCTCCAATCAAACGGGGTTGCTGAGAGGAAAAACCACACGCTGACTGACCTGATGAATTCCATGTTAGCCACTGCTGGTTTATCAAAGGCATGGTGGGGGAGGCTTTGTTGACTTCATGTCATGTTCTGAATATGGTTCCTGTGACGAATAAAGAAAAGACCCCTTATGAGGAGTGGGTTGGGAGAAAACCATCACTTTCGTATCTACGCACTTCGGGGTGTTTGGCGAAGGTCAACATACCGATCCCCAAGAAACGCAAGCTCGGACCCAAGACAGTGGATTGTATCTTTCTAGGATATGTTCCACGGAGTGTAGGCTATAGATTTCTAGTGGTTAAATCTGAGGTACCTGATATGCATGTTGATACTATAATGGAATCTCGTGATGCAACATTCTTTGAGAATATTTTTCCTATGAAAGATATGCATAGCATTGGTAGAATTTCTTCTGAAATACTTCCTGGATCTAGTGCATCTATTGAGAATTATGAACAACCACATGAGAAAGTCCTTGAGAAGGATGACGATGAACCTCTCACGAGGAGTAAGAGACAGAGGATTACAAAATCCGTTGGTAATGATTTCATCGTTGATACGTTGGAAACATATCTATAATTTTTGATGCTCCATGCTTGTTTAGCATCTACTTTACTTTACTTGTCCACACTTTGAGGTGCTTTTTACATGTTTTCTGGTACTAACCTATTAACAAGTTGCAACAGTGCCAGATGCCTGTTTTCTGGTGTTTTTGGTTTCAGAAAAGTTAGTAAAGAAATATTCTTGGAATTGGACGGGACAAAGGACAAAGTCAATTACTTTTCGTGGGGAACAAGAAGTCTAGAGGAGAGCCGGAGGGGCCAGCTAGAGGGGCCAGACCCACCCAAGGCATGGGTGGGCCCCACCCCGCGCCTGGCTAGGGTTTGGTCGCCCTGTCCGCCGCCTCGGTATCCCTCTTCGCCTATAAGAAGCCCCCGATGCAGAAACCCTAAATACCCGATTAGAAATCCACGAAACCGTCTATAGCCGCCGCCACCATCATCCCTAGATCAGGGGGATCTGAAGTTCTTCCCTGCACCCTGCCGGAGGGGAGATCATCCTGGAGGCCTTCTCTCCGGTATTTTGCGTGAGTAGTTCCACCTTGGACTATGGGTCCATGTAGTAGCTAGATGGTTGTATCTCCTCCTTTGTGCTTTCATGTATAGATCTTGTGAGATCCATTCATGATCAAGATCTAATCTATTTGTAATCATGCATGTTGTGTTTGTGGGGATCCGATGGATATTGAGATTATTATGTTGGTTTGATTAATGGTTTTGTCTTTATGATTCTATCATGTCTGTGTTGTTTGTGATCTTGCATGCTCTTCATTGTTACTAGCTATCTTGGCCAAGTAGTTGCTAGTGACTCCAAGAGGGGCTATTTATGCTCGATAGTGGGTTCATGCCTCTAGTTTCCAAGGGAAGTGACAGAAATCTCTTCGGTTGTAGATGTGTTGTTGCTACTAGGGAGAAAACAATGGTCTCTTGCTCATGGAACATGTGGACTTTTTACCTTACACACTTTGCTTAAAGCAGTTGTCTGTTGCTTGCAACTTAATACCGGAGGGGGTTCGGATGATAACCTGAAGGTGGACTTCTATTCATAGATGCAGTTGGATGGCGGTCTATGTATAATGTTGTATTGCCCAATCAACCTCCGAGGATCTTTCTGACTAGTAATTGCATTGTTATGACTAGCTCAGTTCCTGTCAATTGCCCTGCTGTAATTTGTTTACCCTTCATGCCATGTTGTTTATCTAAGGAGAGCACCTCTAGTGAACTATGGATCCTGGTCCAATCTTTACCATTGATACATCTTCCACTGTTACTTGTTTACTTGCTGCAAACCATTACCTTCCACACTATATGTTTAATCCTTTATTACAGCAAACCGGTGAGCTTGACAACCTCACTGTTCGTTGGGGCAAAGTCTTGAGTTTGTGTTGTGTAGGTCTCCATGTTGCTTGCAACACCTGTGTGACGTTTCCTTCCTCCTTCTAGTTCGATAACCTCGGTCTCAACTGAGGGAAAACTTGTTGCTTGCTCTTCACACCCTGCGCTTGGGGTTACCAACAAAGTGCCACGTCGAGCACCATCAATCGTGTACCTTGTGGATGATACTCCCATATCCATTGCAGAGGCATATGCATCTCCTGATGCAGATGATTAGAAAGAAGCTGTCCAAAATGAGATGGACTCGATTCTTTCTAATGGAACTTGGGAATTATCAGAATGACCATATGGTTGTAAACCTATGGGCTGTAAATGGGTGTTCAAGAAGAAGCTAAGGCCTGATGGTACTATTGAGAAGTACAAGGCACGTCTTGTATCTAAGGGATACATGCAGAAAGAAGGTGAATATTACTTTGACACATATTCACCTGTCGCTAGACTGACCACCATTCGAGTACTACTGTCCCTGGCTGCCTCTTATGGTCTTCGCGTTCATCAAATGGACGTGAAGACAACTTTCCTTAATGGAGACTTGGAAGAGGAGATCTATATGGATCAGCTGGATGGGTTTGTGGTAAAAGGTGAAGAGACAAAGGTGTGCAAGTTATTAAAAAATTTATATGGCCTAAAACAAGCACCTAAGCAATGGCATGAGAAGTTTGACAGAACTCTACTTTCTACTGGCTTTGTCATTAATGAGGCTGATAGGTGTGTTTACTATCGCCATGGTGGGGGCGATAGCGTTATATTATGTTTGTATGTGGATGACATTCTGATCTTTGGTACAAACATGAAAGTGATAAATGAAGTCAAGTCTTTCCTGTCAAAGAGTTTTGATATGAAAGATCTGGGAGAGGCTGATGTGATACTGAACATCAAGCTTATTAAGAACGAGAATGGGATTACTTTAACGCAATCTCATTATGTTGAGAAGGTCTTGAGCCGATTTGTCTTTAATGATGGAAAGACTTCTCCAACACCTTATGATCCCAGTTTGACATTACGAAAGAATAAGAAGGAACCAACATATCAACTAAAATATTCACAAGTTGTTGGTTCTCTCATGTACTTAGAAAGCGCTACTAGACCCGATATCTCTTTTGCTGTGAGCAAGTTGAGTAGGTTCATGTCTAACCTAGGTATTGATCATTGGCATGCACTTGAAAGGGTCATGCGCTATCTATGTGGTACAATGAGCTATGGGATTCACTATTCAGGGCACCATGTTGTGCTTGAAGGATATAGTGATTCGAACTGGATCTCTGACGTTGATGAACTCTACGCCACAAGAGGGTATGTGTTTACCCTTGGAGGTGGCGCCATGTCATGGAGATCACGTAGACAGACCATATTGACGAGGTCAACTATGGAAGTAGAGCTTACTGCTTTAGACACAGCCATTGTTGAGTCAGAATAGCTGCGTGAGCTCTTGATGGACTTGCTTGTGGTTGAGAAACCTGTGTCGACAATCCTTTTGAATTGTGATAACCAAACTGTTATTGTCAAAGTAAAAAATTCTAAGGATAACGCGAAGTCATCAAGACACGTGAAGACACATTTGAAGTTTGTTAGGAAATTGAGAAACTCCGGAGTAATAACTGTTACGTATATTCAAACAGATAAAAACCTGGCAGATCCCTTTACAAAGGGACTATCACGAAATGTGATAGAAAATGCATCGAGGGGGATGGGGTTGAGACCCATGGATGTCACACCTAGTGGTAACCCAACCTATGTGATCGGAGATCCCGTGAATTAGGACCTGGGAAGAACAAGCTAGTGGTTTGACTAAGGAGAGTAGTTGATAACCCTCTCTATGTGAAGATGCATAACTCTCATAATCTGTAAGGCAGGTTGGCAATACGCCTTAATGTGTTTCTGTTGGCTTTAACTAGCAAAGATGCTGTCCTACAAGGCATTCTTGAAATAACACACATATATGAGCTCGACTGTAAACGTCACGGTCTATGAGACTTGGGTGATCTCTAGTAAACTCATGAAGAGACCAGGGAGTATGACGCATATACTCCAACCTGCGGGGTAGGCTACTGGAAGCCAGGTACTAGTTATGATTTTGAGTGAAATATATTGGCACCAAACTTTCAATTCAAGGTTCGTCCATTATTTAAGTTGTTGATAGACGTAGTTCAAGATTCTAGACGGAAGTTCAACTTAACAGTCTCTGCTGAAACACTGGTATATAAACAAGTAGCAAGGATTGGCAAATCTTCAAATGTGCATTTGAGATCTGGTGGGGGATTGTTAGAAATAATGGGTGATACGCCCAATTTGCATCACCATTCTATATCATAATTTACCTCTGTTCGTTGATATTTGACTTATTATGAGGTATTACTTATGGCTTTTCATCTGTTTATGCATGTTAGATGATTCTTGGAGGATGGACTGCCGCAGTATGGATTCTGATGGAAAAGAAGGTATTTCGGTGCAATTTCGCAAAGATCAGAAAAATACCAGAAAAATATGGAAACGTATTATTTTACCAGAAGACGAAAGAAGCCAAAAGGAGGGACGAAGAGGGGCCTCAGGGGGCCCACACCCCATAGGCGCAGGCCCACCTGACCCCGCGCCTAGGGCAGGTGTGGCCCACCTGCCCGGCCTCCGAATGCGCCCCTTCGCCTATATCTTCCCTTTGAAACCCTAAGGCTCGGGGAGCGACCATAGATAGATTTCCGCCGCCGCTGGGGGGCGGAAAACACCGAGAGAGAAAGATTTCTCCGGCAGACAGATTTCTGCCGAGGGAATTCCTTCCCGGAGAGGGGAGACCGTCGCCATCAACACCGTCATCAAGCTAGGCTTCATCGGGATCATCATCATCCACACCATCATCTCCACCAGCACCATCACCACCACTTTGTCCCGCTGTAACAATTGTGTTGGATATTGCTTTAGTTCTTAGGGGAAACTTTCCCGGTGTTGATTACTATTGTAGTTGATGCTTGTGAGTGGAACCATTGGATTATTGTTTATGTTCAGATTGTTATCCATTACCATATCATCTTTGATCTTGATCCATATGATGTCTTGTGAGTAGTTCGTTTAGTTCTTGAGGACATGGGAGAAGTCATGTTGTTAGTAGTGAATCTGTGATGAGTTATTATTCAATGGTTTAGTATTTAAGTTGTGGTGCTATTCTTCTAGTGGTGTCATGTGAACGTCGACTACATGATACTTCACCATTTATGGGCCTAGGGGAATGCATTGTGTATTTGTCTACTAATTGTGGGGTTGCCGGAGTGACAGAAACCTGAACCCCCGTTAGGACACCTTTGCACAAGGGAGCGTAGGATCTCAGAGTTTAAGGCTGTGGTTAGATTTATATCTTAATTACTTTCCTGTAGTTACAGATGTTTGCAGGGGGTTTAATCACAAGTATGTATTAGTACTAGGAAGGGCGGTATGTTAGCACAGGTTTACCCACACAACACTTACAAACACCAGAGAAGAGTACTCAGCTATTTGAAGCGAAAGCACTTGACAGAATTCCCATGTGTCCTCGAGAACGTTTGGTCCTTATAAGTATTTCCACCGGCTTGTCCTTTGCTAAGAAAGGATTGGGCCACTTGCTTCGTTTGTTCGTTACTTCTGTTACTTGCTCTTTGTTTTGTTGCCTTGTAAAAAAAGCACTAAAAATCCGTTTGCTAAGTATTCACAGGGATTTCCTGCTCCATACCACTGTTCAGCACCTTCTGCTCCTCGTTGGGATCGACACTCATATTTATCAAAAGTACTACGATATACCCCCTATACTTGTGGGTCATCAAGACTATTTTCTGGCGCCGTTGCCGGGGAGTGAAGCGCTATTGAAGAGTGGAATTGGTAAGGGAAACTTTTACTATGAGTATTGCTTTTGTTACTGCTTGTTACTTTGTTTCCAATATGGATAACCCACTTGGTTTTCTGTTTGGGAAAACTACTACCAATGCTAGGGTAGTATATGAACCACCTCCTGTTGAGATAGATCCTTTTAAGACACCTACAAGTATTGTTAATCGTGTTATGGATAATTATTATTTTGGGGATGGAACTATCCATCCTGGTGATCACTTGCTTTTTATCCATGAATTATACGGGTTGTTTAAGTGTGCAGGTATCACAACTGAACAGATGAACAAGAAGTTACTCTCCATATCCTTGAAAGGGAGAGCTGAAGAATGGTATAAGCTGCTAAAGAATGGACAATCCATGGAATGGGAGGAGATGGCATCTCTCTTTTACTCTAAATTTTATCCTCCCAGTGAGATTCATAAGGATAGAAATCTTATATATAACTTTTGGCCTCTTGATGGAGAGAGTACATATCAAGCTTGGGGGAGATTGAAGTTACTAATGCTTAAATGTCCTATTCATGAACTCCCTAACAATATTATTCTCAATAACTTTTATGCTAGGGTTTCTCTTCATGATAAAAATTTACTAGATGCTTCTTGTGCTGGATCATTCACACGTATGAAGGAAGAACCTAAATGGTATCTTCTATACCGTATTCAAGAGAACACTGAAGCTTGGGAGAATGACAAAGGAAGAAAGTCAGGTATAAACTATGATTATGATTGCATTAAATCTTTTATGGGAACTGATGACTTTTGTGATATTAGTAATGAGTTTGGTCTTGATTCCCAAAGTATTGCCAACTGTTTTAAGGCCTTTGCCTCTTACATTGAAATTCCCAAAAGGAAGTGGAATAAGTACCATGCTCCGTATAAAGATGTTGTTAGTCATGTTCCTGTTAGAAGTACTCAAGTTTGTACTACTAATCATATTGTGCCTGAACCTCATGTTGAGAAAATGCCTTTCCCAGCTAAGGTAAAGGAGTATTCTATGATTATTCGTGCAAATAACAAAGGTACAATGAAAACCATGGAGCCTGGTAAGCATTTGAGTGATGAACCTGTGGTAGCTATTGTGAAAGACACTGTCACTACAAATATAGAGGATGAGCACATTGTCTTCTGTGAAGACGCTTCTAATATTATCTCTCATCCTAGTAAGGCTAGAAAAGCTAGTGTTACTGTGCTTTCTATTAAAATTGGTGATCATTGCTACTATGTTTATGTGATATTGGTGGTAGTTCTAGTGTTATTCCTTATGAGCTTTACAGGGAAATTATGCATGATATTGGTCCTTGTGAGCTTGAGGACATTGATGTGGTTATTCACCTTGCTAACAAGGAGACCATTTGCCCCATTGACATTATAAGAGATGTGGAGGTTCTTTGTGGTAAGATTAAATATCCTGCTGATTTTCTAGTGCTTAATTCAGCAGCTAGCAAAACTTGTCCTATCATTTTTGGTAGACCTTTCTTGAACACTTGTGGAGCTATTATTGATTGTAAGAAGGAAAAAGTTTTAACTAAGTTTGATGGAGATTCTTATGAGTTTAAATTTTCCAAATTTGTTAAAGCTCCTTGTGAAAATAGCTTGCCTAATAAAGATTTTAGGATGGAACAACTTGCTTCTATTGATCCAGTCTATGACCTTGGACCTCTTTTTGATGACTGTAAGTATGCTTATTCTGATGATAAAGTTGTTTCAAGTGACAGTTATATTGTCAACTTTATTCAAAGTGCCACTGAAAGTTATTTTGAGAGAGGGAAACATGGTTTTATGCATCTCAATGATGTTAAGTTCCCCCGTTTTATGTTGAAAGCTTTAAAGTTGCATCTGTTTTGTCTTCCTATGCTTGTGGCCTTTTGTTTCAACAATTAGTTTTCTCATGATACCCCATGCATAGGAAGTGGGTTAGACTCAAGTGTGTTGGTTATTTTCTTCTTGATGCTCTCTTTCATTTCAGATATATATCTCCTTTGTGAGCATCTTTGGAAGTTTCAAGCCTAACTTAAAGGCATTAAAGAAAAGTACTTGTTGGGAGATAACCCAAGAGTTTTGTCGAGTCTTGGAAGTTATTACCTCAGTAATAACCGCTCCTTATCCTTTTTGTTTTGGTTTTTGTGTCAAGTTCAACTACTTTTGTGAAGTAGTGGAGTTGTGAAAAGTGGCTGTCCTGGGACAGATTTTTGTGCTGTATTGTAAAAATTCGTGAGAAAGCTCAGTACTTCTGATGGATCTGCATTTTTCTGAGCTTGTTCTCCAAGTTGTTACCAAACTTTCATTAGTTCTGCACTTTTTGATTTGAGCAACAGAAGGTCTTAGAAAAAATCAATCTTTACCTGCTGGTCTGTTTTGACAGATTTCTGCCATCGTTTGCATTTGCCTCTTATAGAAGCTTTTGTTTTGATGGGTTTTCAGTTGAAGTGTTTACCAAAGGTTTATTGTTTTTTCCTACACTAATGTTGTCATTGAGTTTGTGCAAAAGTTTTATATGAAGGAAATTCTCAGGAGAAAGAGAGAAGGAATCTACATAGTTCGTCTTTGAATAGGTAAAAGTGGTGAAAATAAGGTTCGTGAAACCCCAATATTTTTATATTTTTGATGTTTTTAATACATAAGGGAAGTTACGAGACGAAACTGAAAAAGAAACGGAGCCCGGGGTGGACAAACCCACCCTAGACGCGGGCCTAGCCTGGCCGCACCTGAGGGGGGTGTTCCCCCCTCGAACTCTGTCTCTGCCTCGTTTCCGTGTCAAAACCTTCCTTATGCATTGAAACTTCGTAATATATAACCCCATGGATTCCCCGAGGTTCTTGCATCGTGTTCTCGTCGTGTTTTCGTTTCAATCTGTTTCTGTCAGGAAATCTTCTCAAGTTTAGAGCACCATGGCCTCCGCCAACGACAAAGGCAAGAAGCCCGTGGAGATAGAGTTGGAAGAACAAACCGCCTGCGGTGACCCAGCATACCACTACATGTGTAGTACACTATAGTCGTTGACATGACATCCACAGAACATCGTTCCATAAATATCACATCCCTCAGAGTGGTACAACAGAAACATTGCGGGTCCATATTACAAAAGTACACACATTATTATTATTACAATACCGGAAGTTCAAGACTTCCAAAAGATCGAACTTACAAACCAAAATATAAAGTGTTCAGCGGAAATTTAAAAGTAGCAACTCCGACTAGGAGTTGAGCTCAACAGCTTATTCTATAGAGTTCTTGCTGCTCGGCTCCGCTAGTTACTACTAACTAGACACTTAAGTGGACTCGTTCTCATCGACACCGTAGCGGATCTCGTAATCCACGCCTTCAATTCCTCCGGACAGGTCAGGTTCCTCGTAGAACACATCTTCTTGGCATTTGGCTGCATACATTGGCACGTCTTCGGAATCCTCAGAGTCTAAGCAAGGGATCAAAGGAAAGGATGAGTAACAGCGTTACCCAACAAGTTCATTATATGCAAGGTGGGAAGTTTGATGCTCTAACTACCACCTCGGATTATAAATCCTTGGCACTATGCAGTTTTTGTAAATCTTTCTTCAAAGATTGATTTTATTCCGAAAAACTATGACCATCAGCCTTCATAGGTTGACCAAAATTTTCATGGAGTTCCTTTCCTGCCGTGTTCGTAGATCCTTCCCGGAACAGGGAGTAACAAGTTATAGTTTTTACACTCTACAAAGGTGCGTTACTTTACCCATGAGAGATCAACTCCTTGTTGCACAACCGGGCGTACTTTCCCGTCCACAATTCCATGATGTGGGGCCCAGTAGTTGGTCCAAGCCAATAACTGCCCCCTTCGCGACCCCGCATGCCTCCTTGGTGTACACCATGCCCACATAATGAATTAAGGCAATGGTTTGTACAAACCGTTAGATGCCAGAATTATCACGGGACGATGAGGGTTCCCACCCATATGCTGCATATCCTCTACGAATTACCAATTAATATGCACACTACGAGGATAACAGCCACGACCTGCACATCCGGCTTCATGCGAGAGGAAGAAGATACAGCTGACTTCTCTGTCCCATTCCAAATCTCATGGCTAACGCGTAATATACGGCGCTAGAATCACTGATGTCAGGGGTTATTAAGTCCCTACTTGATCATCATTGTTGCAATTAGAACTCTAAGTTCTATTGCTCTATCATATCATCACTTAGTATGATATCCATAATTTCTTTATTTATGAAAATAATATTTTCTTTCTTTTATAGCATATATGATAACACACATTTTGCAAAATACGTTGATAAAGACTCTTCAAAGGACATGAGCAAGTGATGAACTTGCCTTGTGATGGCAAGGTGGTGAAGTCTGATGCTTGCACTGGACCTTGAGCTTCTAGTTCTACAAAAACATCATTATTGCCCGGTAAGGACAATATTTAAAGAAGCAAAATAATTATGCAAGTAATTTAATGCATTATTTAATTTTATATGCATTTACCCCCAAAAGTTCCTTTTTGAGTAATAAAGGATTTATAAATATCAATTTTTAATATTTATAACATATATTGAGTTACTTTACTTTATTTCCCTTTTATTTGACTTTTATTGATTTATACATTAAAAATGGTGATTAAATATTTATTTAGTATTTTTCTAAAATACTAAAATATTAATACCTAATGAAAGTGAATTTTAATTAATTTTATCATCCTTCACTAATTTTGTAAAATTCCATAAGGAATATATAATTTACAAAATTCCTAATAAAATTTAAATGTCTAAATTTTTAGATTTTAATTTATTTGAGTAGTTTGGATTTTTGTGAATCCAAAGATATTTTATTTATATTTTTTGGACTTTTATTTTATTTTCTAGAATTTTTTTAAGTCCAAGGGTATTTTGGTCCTTTCTTTTTATTGAAACAGGCCTGGAAAAAGGTTTCTCGGCTAGTTATTCTTATTGGGCCCTGGTGGCCCATTGATTCTAGACAAAAGAGTCACCTCGAAGGGTCTGGCCCAGCTCGGCCCACTCCTCACTGCCTCTCTCTCTCTCTCTCTCTCTCTCTCTCTCTCTCGAGTTCACCTTCTCCTCCTCTGACCCCGACCCTGTGGCCGGCGATGCCGCCACCGTTGATTCTCATCACCGTCGGCCATTCTGGTCGCAGTCGTGGTGCAATTGGGGGTTGTCGACGATGCTCGTTCGTTATATCCAATTGGATTTGAGCCTAGGGCTCTCCTGCGATGGATCGATGCCGTCCCAAACTCTAGGGTTTGGGGTTGGCATGGATTCAAGTGTTGTCGTGGTCATCGTGCATCGAGGTGATGCTCTGCTCCTCCAGGTGTGATCAGGGTCGCTGTCGTGGCGCCGTGCGGGTTGCAGAGCCCCCTCTGGGGTGATCCCCGTGCCGCCATGGTCGTCGGCCCCTCTGCTTCCTCTACTATCCTTCAGCGAGGACCTATGGTGAGTTTGATTCTTATCCCCTGGTGCTCTCTGTGTTTGCTGGTTCAATGCTAGACACTGGCAGTGTTCTCTCTGGCTACTGTCTGTTTCAGATTAATATGATCGTCTATTTAGGGTTCCTGCTATGTGCTTGTTCATGTACTGGATGAATTGATTCATGTTTGGTGGTCTGTACACATGCTAAATGCTTATTGGCCTGAGGCTTGTTGCTTAAATTGATCTATGATGTTTCTGGTGGCTCACTACATGATTTGATGCTTGGATTGCATCTGATTCAGATGATGTAGTTGTTTGGGAAGCATGCTTGGTAAAGCTAATGATTTGATAGCTTTCCACTGTTTATTTGATTCATGGTTATGATTATGATAAGATACAGCTACTGTCTTAGTGCTGTTAGCTTGGAAATTAACATGTGGTTTGAGATCATCATGATCTCAAACAGTGAAGTGTATCATAGGAATATCCTAGTTATGATTCCTGTTTTAACAGGAAAATGATTAGTTAGTTGATTTTCTGAATCTATGATGATTTACTGCCTTTCCTGATTCATATTGGATTGTTCATGTGACACCATCATGTATGGCACACAAGTTTGATTCTAAACCATGGATTTGGTTAGTTTATGCTTAAGACAATCTTGGCTTTGAAAGATAAATATAGATGCTCGTATCAGAATTCCCTAAGACCAATGATGTTGGTCTGAGGCTTAGGGATTCAAATCTTATCTAATTGGTTCATTTAGATAGTCCTGGTAGTGTTACCAGCTATTCTTATTGAATCAAAGCTTGGAAAAAATATTGATAGTGAGCTTGATCAATCTATGGATCCAAAGATTTGTTTCTAAGGTGCTACCCTTCCTTTAGGGATGTGCCTAGAAATAGATCATAGGTATATGTATGATTGAATTGTAGAATATAGTTTGACAACTAGAGCAAGGATGTTTCTCTGAGCTCTGGTTGGATCTTGGTACTTTGTTGTTTGTCTTTAGAGTTTCAGAAATCCCTATGATGGATTCACCCCTCTTGGGTGATCTCTGAGGGTTTGTTTTATAAAACAACACATGCTCCTCTCTGAATAAGATGATTAGATCATGTGAAGGTTTTATGAAACTCACCACAAAATCTGATAGTGGTGTAGTAGATTGATGATGATCTTGATATTGATCTTGATCTTGATCTGCTTTTGCTGGGCTCCTGAGCTTGCCCTTGAGCTTGCCTGCTCCTCCTAGATTCTGGGCTTAACCTTGCTGTTCCACCAGATGCATCCCCTTCCTTATGTCACCATCCTGGTGATGTTTGGTTGATATGGGTTGGTCTGGTTTGGCTGTTGTTCTTGTGTGATGTGTAGTGGAGAGATGCACTGATGTGCTCCTCCACGGTTGTGTTGTGGTTTTGTGATATTGACTATGCTTGTGAGCTTGACAACACACCACATGCATGTTGGTGTGTGTCCAGCTTGTGTGCCTGCTATGCACATGTGGATAGGTTCAGAGATTTTGAACTTACTATTACCAGATTACATTTACCTGGCTGGTGAATTGGCCCCTTTTTAGCTATCATTTGACTTCTGGCTTTGAATTGATGAAAGATGAAACCTTTCATATTGGTGAAACTTGTCCCTTTTTAACATTTCTCAATGATGAATTTGTCAAGTGCATTTCATTGACATATCTGAGAGAAATATACTAACACTAATCTTATTTTGTTTCTATTTTTTTCTTTGCTTTGCAGGTACAAAGATGAAGATGAAGATTTAGTGTAGATTTAGATATAGGATAGTTCAAATGTAATTTTTATTCTTTTGTAATTTTTCTTTTATTATTCTTGTAATCTTTATTTTATTCAATTGTAATAAAGATTATATTATTATTAATAAAGAATATTCTTATTCTTTACTCTTTTGTACATTGTGAAGTTTGGAATGACTTCAGTAGGTTTCATTCTTTGTAACTTGTTTATGAATTTAATCATATGAAATGAATTTCATATTTAATATTGTTATTGGATAAGATTTAAGTTATACTACTTATTTCTTAATTAATTTAAGATTCAAATCTTATACCTAAATTATTTAAATTATAATTCAAATAATCAAGTTTAAAATTCAAATTTATTTTAAACACATATCTCTTAAGATCATCTCAAAGTTTATAGCATTCCTCCTTTAAGACTAAACCTAATCTCAAAGTAAGAAAGAATCATTGATCACTCAAGGTTTTATTTGGCGAAAATTTTACCCACATTTCACAAATAAATGCATGCAACAATACATATTCCTAAATCTACCCTTCGTTAGGTCCTAAATACTGGGATGTTACACCGCCGCAGGAACAAGGGGGAGGAAACCTACTTTTGTAGGAGCAATTAACACTGCGGATGCTTTTTATCGTCACATGCAGGGAATCATAGCCTTCGGTCCAGAACTCATATACTGCCCTGAGGAAGCGGAAGCCCTTCGAACCACCAACAAGTTTTGTGATAAGTACCGTGCTTTGAGAATGAAGGTGGATATGCTTCAAGAGGAAAATAGCAGGCTTCGTAAGATGCTGGAAGATTTCCTGACCCATGACAAGAGAACACCACCACCACAGAAGGAGTAATTCGTCATCAGGTTTGGCATCCCCTTGGCTTGTTCCAAGCTTGGGGGAGTGTCGCGGTATCACCACCATTATCTTTTATCTTTTACCTTTTTAGTGGATTCATATTTGTGGTAGAGAGGTTATCTTATAGTTTGGTTTGCATGTGGAAGTATCTCTCCTTTAGTTGATTATCTATGTATCCATTGGTGTGAGTGCCTTTATTGAATATTAATGAGAAGTCTCATCTTTTACCTTTTGCACTTCTTATTTTAGTTTGCAATCTGTATTATATGATGGATCTTGTTGATCAGTATTGGCACCACTTTGGGATCATCAAGTGGATCTAAATTGGTTTTGGCAAACTGAGTTCTGGTCAGTGGCATTAGTTTGAAAGAAAGAAAAGAAAAAGCTTATAGGTATTTGGTATCATTTGTTTTCTTTCTTGTTAGCTCATAAGCTTAGTATTCTTTATTTAAGATTCTTTTGTGTCTTCAAGGAATATTGCATGTTTGGCTTTGTTACTTGTATATTTGCTTGTTTCTTTCAACTCTCTTGCTTGCTATCTAGCCTTGCTAGCCAAAAACCTGTTTTGAGAAGGCATACTTCTCATTTTTCCAAAATCCTTTGAACCAAAACTTTTTGCCACTTGTGTCCATCATATCTACCTAGTAGCTTTTGCTATTCCAAGAAAATTCTCAAGCTTCATCTACCTTTCAAATTAAAAAGTATTTTGTTATGTGAAAACTAGTTAGTAAAGCTCTCACGAACTTGATGGCACACCTTATTTTCTTGCCCCTAATAGACTTGAACCATTGTGAACATCGAAGTTGTATATGCTTGCATCTATACGTTGGAATTAGAAGAACCGTGCTGTCACGGGGAACATTTTCAATATTGCACTTGTACTCTGTACACATTTGATATCGTGCTCTTTTGTCTATGGATGTCAACGGTGTGAAATAAAGAGGGAACTTGTAAGTCCATGGAGTTTGTATCCTGTGTTAGAGAAACGCCTGAGCCGCTAGCCTAAGCCATGCTTAATCATGGTGGAAACTTGCAGCATCACCATAGTGAGTCATCTATGAAGCATCCTCAAGAAAAAGCTATACACATAATAAATAAAAATATCGCTGAGATGCTCATTGTCTGCTTGCCTTGTCATTTTGGTTATGGGAAAACTCATGTACTATGTGCAAGGGGTACCCCGTTGGCGGTTCTCAATGATATGCAAATACTTACAATGAAAAGAACTTACCTATGACCAAAGTTGAGTAGCATGAGGAGTGACCCTCATATTCAAGGGACATGAGATTGCCAACTTATATTTCGTCAAGCATATACTCCATCTTTGTTCACTTTAACTTTAATCATCTCAAGATGCTTATGATAGGGGCAATGAGGGCTCAAAGCTAGTAAGTACCATAATCTTTTGGAAGCTCTTTATGACTTGTAATCCCTGCTACCCTCTAAGAAGGGACCTTTCTCCCACTTCCAAGTTGAGTCAGTAAACCTACTCCTCTCTATCTCCAGCAAGCTTTTGAGTTGTTGTGTTTCAAGCATTCATATGGTGATTTATTCAATCATGTTCTCTATCTTCCTTGTTTGCACAAAACTCTTATCTATTGAGTATTACTTGGAAAGCCTTCACTTGTGAAAAACCTTTTTGAGCAAAGAGTGTTCCTGTTTTCAAACTTCTACAAAAAGCTTTTGTGAAACTGTTTACCAGGTGTTCTCTGACCAAGAACAAGTTTGCCAATTCCAATTATGATTTATCTTTATGCATCTCTATTGTGACTGTTGTACTTGGTTGCAAGCTAAGTTATATAATGGTGAGTTGCTTTCTTCTATGAGTTGTGTAATGGTAAGTGTGATGCTTCTTGTTCGTATTCTTTTGGGGACATGTTTACTGAGCTCAGTTTTCGGTTGGGGACAAGCGAAGTCTAAGCTTGGGGGAGTTGATACGCCCAATTTGCATCACCATTCTATATCATAATTTACCTCTATTCGTTGATATTTGTCTTATTATGAGGTATTACTTATGGCTTTTCATCTTTCTATGCATGTTGGATGATTCTTGGAGGATGGACTGCCGGAGTCTGGATTCTGATGGAAAAGAAGGCGTTTCAGTGCAATTTTGCAAAGATCAGAAAAATACCAGAAAAATATGGAAACATATTATTTTACCAGAAGACGAAGGAAGCACACTCCCCTAGGCACACCTGACCCCGCACCTAGGGCAGGTGTGGCCCACCTGCCCGGCCTCCGACTCCGCCCCTTCGCCTATATCTACCCTTCGAAACCCTAAGGCTCGGGGAGCGACCATAGATAGATTTCTGCCGCCTCTAGGGGGCGGAAAACACCAAGAGAGAAAGATCTCTCCGGCAGACAGATTTCTGCCAGGGGAATTCCTTCCCGGAGTGACAGAAACCTGAACCCCCGTTAGTATTCAATGGTTTACTATTTAAGTTGTGGTGCTATTCTTCTAGTGGTGTCATGTGAACGTCGACTACATGATACTTCACCATTTATGGGCCTAGGGGAATGCATTGTGTATTTGGCTACTAATTGTGGGGTTACCGGAGTGACAGAAACCTGAACCCCCGTTAGGACACCTTTGCACAAGGGATCGTAGGATCTCAGAGTTTAAGGCTATGGTTAGATTTATATCTTAATTACTTTCCTGTAGTTACGGATGTTTGCAGGGGGTTTAATCACAAGTATGTATTAGTCCTAGGAAGGGCGGTATGTTAGCACAGGTTTATCCACACAACACTTACAAACACCAGAGAAGAGTACTCAGCTATTTGAAGCGAAAGTACTTGACAGAATTTCCATGTGTCCTCGAGAATGTTTGGTCCTTATAAGTATTTCCACCGGTTTGTCCTTTGCTAAGAAAGGATTGGGCCACTTGCTTCGTTTGTTCGTTACTTTTGTTACTTGCTCTTTGTTTTGTTGCATTGTCAGAAAACCACTAAAAATCCGTTTGCTTAGTATTCACAGGGATTTCCTGCTCCATACCACTGTTCAGCACCTTCTGCTCCTCGTTGGGATCGACACTACTATTTATCGAAAGTACTACGATATACCTCCTATACTTGTGGGTCATCAACGTGCTAAATCATTAGACCCATGTGTGATTTTAGATTTTCCTTAAATCTCAAAGCTCATGTATGTGGAGGCCCATATGTGATTTGGTCCAAATTGGTGGCAGCTCACATGTGTGTGGCAAGAGCTGTGGGAGCTAAAGTTTAGTCCCACATGGGAAGTTGAAGGAGAGTTGCACCACCTTATAAGGTGGGGTGTTGCACCACTTTGTAAGTGAGTGATAATAAAAGAGTTGCACGCACGCTCCTCCTCCGACGACGCCGCCGCTTGCACGCACGCTCGCCTCGTCACGACGCGCGCGAACCGCGTGTTGCGGGAATCTCGCCGAGCCGAGCTTTATTTTCCTGCTCAAGAAAATGTGTGCGGTTAGACAGACGTGTCAAGAGTTAGCGGATTCGGGTCGCTTCCGGATCGTGGGCTATCTGTAACCGACCCGAACGTGCGTGACGTGGGCTTGGTCCACTTCGTGTCCTGTACGGAATTTCCGAGCCGCTCTATATAAACGTCTGTGCGGCTTCGACAACGCATGACACCAAACCAATCTAGGGTTTTGCCATCCTCTATGTTTGCGCTGCCACCGTAGTCTACTCCATCCCGCTTGACGGCGTGCACCGGCGGTCGGGAGAGCAGGTCTCCGGAACCACTCGTCTTTGTGATCCTAGAGAGGGCGAATAAGGTTTTTGGAAAGCGCTCCGCGCAACTGCTCAGGTTCGTCATCACGGCGCGTCTTCCCGGTCGTCAAGCCGGACCTCGTGCACGTCGTCTTCAACGCCGACTTCTTTGACAGGCTACTGCACCAACGACGACTACATCGACAACCGATCAGTACGTACACTGTCATCAGATCTGTCATTTTACTATAACTGTTAGTGCGTATAATCTGCTACTGTATATGTTGATCAATACATCTAGTATATTAGAGGTTCACGTGATTGTAGCTGTTGTTGTCATGATTTATATTCTGATGAAATTAATCGTGGAAATTATGACTAATATTCCAACAAAGATTTGCTATACACCATAACTTAAAAGACCACTTACCAAATTGAGATGTATTCTTAACCTAAAGTCATGAATTCCCAATTCATCCTGGTCGTTGGGACAACAAACCATGCTATATATATTTTTATTGAATCTCGATCAGAAATAATCAAATTTATTCAAGATTCTTTTAGAAAATTGGAAAAAATAGATCATATATAGTACATGTTGGTCGGTACTGAATTTGTGAGCAATAATCTTTCACCTAGGGATAGCAAATTTTCTTTCCAACTGCTTAGCCTTTTTTGGAGACCCATAATGATTCCTTTTCGACTTAATCTCTCGATCCAAACATGGATCAGCGAGATGACGTACAATTGCCACATACCATAGGTATTGCTGACTAAACAAGATCATAAGTTCGCTAGTACTAGCCAAATATACAGGTAGGAGGAGCTGTCGTTATGGGGATATACCGTCATATACATACACGTACCAACACCCATTACAGCACTAATATTAGCACAACCACAGCCACTGTACAAATCTAATCTTATGAGGAAGCCATCCATGGAGATCTCAGCAATGCGCTGATATCACCCATGCTAGAAATACTTGACAAGTGTTATCTTCATTCGGCAGGGATGTCAGAGCTCTGCCCTGAAAATTAACAAGGTGAATTGATAAGCCAGAATCAAGTGGGCAAACAGAAGATATTGAAAGCTCTAGATTTAATTAGTTCGGGGTAACCTAGCATTATGTTGAATTCAAACTCAACAGCCGGAAATATATTATCACTAATAACAGCTGTCAGAAAATTTAACATCACTAGAACGAACTGCAACATATATGTAAAGCATGTACCTTTTTCTGGGTTAGGAGGACTTGTTAGTGGACCTTCGTCTACACTAGTACTACCTTCATTCCTGTTAAGAAATTCATCCATCATAAACCATTGTTGAAAGACATAGATCAGGGTTACCATACCGGGTCATACTGTACAATGTACATACTGCCATTGAACATAACTGGTACAACTACAGTGCTGGAAATTGCACGCAATATGTTCTTATACCAGCACCGGCACATACCAGTCAATATGGCAAATACAACACGATAGGTAACCCTGTCCTCATTTTGCTACGCTCCACAATTCCACACTTCAGTAGTTAGTAATTTACCCTTGCTTGGTCTGTGGGTCGCTTGTACTAGCAGTCATTGTTAAGGCAGCCCCTTCAGAATCACCTTCATGTTTCTTTGTGCTCTATATTATAATATACATAAATCGTTAGCTCTGCTCTCTAGTTTAAGCTAAGCAAGGAAGCAAAAGGTTATGTTGAAGAAAACCAAAGCATACACTTTGACCAAAGAAAAGCTTACAGGGGTTTTGTCTCCTAGCCATCTAGGAATAAATTCTGACAAAAGATCCATGTATTTTTCCATAGCAATCTCAGGATGCATGTTTCCTAGCTTTTGCCAAGACACCCTGACAGGATAAATGGCTGTTATTAGTTAGGAATAGATCAAGCTAAGAATGGGTATACCTACACAGAACCCACAAAGAATATTAAATATAATTTAATACTAACAACTGGTAGCTCATCATTGTCAAATAATGATTCCGATAGATATTATTTAATCATTTTTCTTTAAGGTGTTTCAGACTCAACACGATAAGTCCAAAATAGTAGAATGATTGTCAAGTCAAAATAGCGACATGATTTTATAACTCCTATCAGATATCGCGTGTGTATTCCTCATGTCTATTTCTTGCTCATACTTTTCGAATACTTGGATGTAGACTCAACAGAATACATGTATTCCAGAAAGGAAGGTTAAACCTCCCAGCCTCTGCAGACGGACATAATATAGTACTATTAAAGTTGATGGAATGAAATGTGGCTAAAGTCATCAACAAGCCGAGTACACTAGATGTCAACAATGGCAGAACCATGACAGGATATGAAAAAACACCCAGAATACATGTATGTAGGAGTAGCAGATTCATAATTATTGTAAATACATATCCAGCACCACTTGAGGATAACTAAACATTACTACAGATCACACATCAGAAATAGGTACAAGATAATCTGCCCTGTCATGTCGTGTAGATCAGTTAGGTGCGTGTTAGGGTATGTCAAAATTTCAATAGTACACTTTTGACCAGCATCGCATATTTTAACATCTATAAACTCTTCACCTTCCAACAATATGTAAGCCTACCCACCACTGGTTGGCAGTGTCCATTTAATTAATCAATATATAAGGCAACAAAAACGATGTCTTCTGTTCTGATTGCACTGATGAATCATACTAAATTGCTGGAGTCAGCCAACTGGTGACCCACCAAAATTCACTATACCCTAACTCTGAAGGTAAATAAAGAGCTAGTAA
Source organism: Avena sativa (assembly GCA_916181665.1). Lineage (NCBI taxonomy): Eukaryota > Viridiplantae > Streptophyta > Magnoliopsida > Poales > Poaceae > Avena > Avena sativa. The sequence goes on from OV702293.1 coordinate 430,877,039, forward strand.
TTTGTTTGATATGCATGTTTTAAGCATGTGCTACTTTTTGCATCACAAGAATATCACTCTGCAATATATGGTTTATTAATCATAACTCTTAAGGTGATGGCTATCAGGATACAATATCTCACAACTAATTATTGTAGACTCAAAGGGGAAAAAAGATAAACACTCTTGGATAACAATAGCCTTGGATATTATAACGGCTGGGTTCAAAACTTAGGATCTCAGGTAGTATTTGCAACTCCAAAACAGAGTACTTGTGTCATGGTAACAAGTAACCAAAGCTATCTTCCAATTGAAAGGAACTACATCACAGTAGTACACTCAAAGCTAAACATACAAATGCATGCCAATTATGCCAGATTTGATATCAGAAGGCAACTTGACGTAGAACTGTCAATTCTTTTACAGAGAAAATTGCACCAGACCAAACTATAATTTTGAGTTATTGCCAAAATGTGAAAGAACATGTGGTAAAATGACGACTTTTGGAGTACAGGCGGATATCAGCAATGGGTGTATCAACAGTTCAATTTCCTCCAGTCTGCAGGTATGTATGGCTACAAACCTTTTGCAATCTATTCCTTGAACATACAGCTGTAGCACCAAAAAGGATCTGGGGATTTATGTGAGGAAAAACTAGTGTATAAGGTTTTCCTATGAGCAAAGAGCATTCTACCGTTTAAATTTTGATCTGATATTCACGTGCCACTGGTACACAGGTCCCACATGTCAATTACAGGAGAGGTGAATCCTGGCTGTCAGCACATTATTTCAAATAGCATCCAACTGATGAGGTCTACTGAGATGCTTTAACAAACAATTTGTATGTCAAAATGTTAATTAAATGAGTGTGCTTCTATGTTTAAGCAATTTATTCAAAACATATCAACTATGCCAAACTAGAACATAGTACTTATGTGTCCCAAGAATTGATTTAACTAGTTGTATTTAAGAATGCCGCTGGAACTAAATTTGGTACAAAACGTTATGTTTGGCCATCTTTGGTTTATTGAACCTAATAATTGACAAAAAAAAACTCAATATTAGCAACCAAACTTTTTGGGCAAGCACTTATATCGACTAAAGTGAGAATATATGTATCTTGCTCAATATGCTTGTGGTAGCTATGCTTGATTCATGTTGTGCATATACATACAAGTGTTTTGCCTGTTTTTATTACTGACTAAATTGCAGCCTGTCAAGTAATCCTGGATTCATACCTCTAATTATTTGCTTTTTATATGCATTACTTTACCTTCATGTGTAATCTATTTAAAATCTCCAAAAGATTCATGTAAATCATGCAGCCCATGCAGAAACGTCCTTAAACACTACTCAGTAAGTTATTTCACTGCACCACGTTTGAACTAGCTTACTAATCAGAGAAGTCCTTACAAGAAGTAATAGACACAATACCAGATGATTTCGTTGCCATTATTGCGTGACTACCTATTTTTGTTCTTTTCCCAACTTAGAACAGCAAAACGCCAAACGATTCAGTTGTTCATGTTATTTCTTCCTTATTGATACTACTACACCGCACTTTCCTTGAAGAAAATATAGCAAGGTCCAGTATTAATTATATTCTTATAGGCCATGATGCGTACATTACCATTTACCGCACATGGGGTATTGGGGTACTCAAATGTGTTTCTTTATCCTTGAGTAATAGTATAACTTACTGCATCATACGAAAGATAAGTTGAGGCCGAGTATGAAAGAGAGAGGAAGCAAGTACCATTTTGCACGAGATGATGGTCTCAGTGTTAGTGGCTGCGTGGAGTCATAACAGGGACCATCAATTGCAACCTTGAGAAGTCCCTGCAGTTGCAGCTGCACATCGCTATCTAGCTTCGACAGAGCAGCCGCCCCAGCGTCACTAGCTGCAAATGCCGCTGCTGCACCAAACCTCTTCTCCACTTCACTTCTCTCAATCCCTTCCCACTCTTCAAACTCCATGTTTGCTCTAGCCTCATCTGCCGGCATCCCTAGCAATGTGGCTTCCTTCTCTGGTAACTGAACAGCCACTTTGTCACTAGAGCTGCCTTCTTGGCTGACATTCAGATCATCAGCCTTCGTCATTACCAACTCCTCCTCAGGAACGAGTTTTTCCTGTTGATCAACAGGGCCGAGCTCACATTGAGCTTCCTCCTCATTCTGAACTTCTTCATGTTGATCAGCAACTTCTTCCACGGATTGTTCTTTCAGCTCCTCCTCCGCTGCCACCACATCGGGAATCGCTATCGGGGCAACCTCTGGAGCGAATTCCCTTGCCACTTCATCGGTGATCTCTCTCGGAGCCACCTCTGCGGCCAATTCGCGCTGATCCACTTCAATGACTTGCTCCCCCTGCTGCTGCTTCTCGGGTACAACGTCAAGAACCTCATCAGGTACAGTCTCAGAAGCCGATTCATGCGGAATCACCTCAACAGCTTGCGCTCCCTCCTCCAGCCCTGCATCAATAACTACTGCAGGAGCGGCAGCCTCAGCAACAGGATCACGATGTTCCACTACAACAGCAGCTTCAGTAGGTTGAACCTCCTGTTTCTGCAATTCCGCATCAATGACTTGATGACTCGGGGCAACTTCAGCGCCCGAATCATGCTGCTGCTGCTGCTGCGCCGTCTCTTTCTCCATCTCCAAGTCAAGAATCTCCCTGGGAGCAGCAGTTTCATCCCCCAAATCCCGTGGCTTCTCATCGGCGGCCACCTCCGTGGCAGCAGCGGTCAAATCGCGCGGCCTCTTGCCAACCTCCCCCTCCTCCTTCCGCTCCTCCAGCACGGTACCGAGGAACAGCTCCGGAGAAAGTGTCGCCGGAACCCCTTCTTCTACGGCCACCCACGCGGCGGCCTTCCCCTCTGCGGCCTCGACAGCCGCGGGGGCCATCTCCACCTCGACCCAGCCCTCGGAGAGCGCCGCCCCCTTCGCCTTGGCCTCGTCGACCCGGACGATCCTCTCCTCCGCATCGTCCTCGGCTTTTTCCTCCGCGATCACATCGGCGGGCCCCACCGCGCGATCGTGGCGCGGGTCGGTGTTGGCCGCCGCGGAGGAGGAGGAGGAGGAGAAGAGCTTGGCGAGCAGGACGGCGACGAGGAGGGTTGCCGCGGCCGTGAGGAGGAGCTCGAACAGCAGGTCCATGAATCCCGGGGCGGGGGTGACGAAGAGGCGAGGGAGGCAGCGGGTGCTGGCTTTCTTGTTCGGTTGGGGTCGGGCGAGGAGAAGGGGGGAAAGGGAAAGCGGAAAGACAAGAATGGAGGGAGAAGGGACGAGGGTTGGGGCGAGGAGCAGAGTAATTGGGGTGGGGCCGGCGCCAACCGGGGGGAGAGGCATATTCGGGCGGATACGGCCGCCACGAGGGCTGTGGGGTTTGGTGCGGCGCGGAAAAGGTCCCGTCCACCGCGAGCGAGCTGCGCTTGGGGGTTGGGGGCGACGTCGATGCCGTCAGGGGTTCTCGTTTGATCGTTTCCTTGATCCTTTCCCCCTCGGCACGTCGGGCACTCGGGCTAGGCGACGAGGGGAAGGTCACCACCACCAGCAGGAAGGGCGGCCACGGCGACGGACAGCGAGTGCCGAAATTTGGAGAATTTCGGGCTGGGGTCGTCGTCCTTGCGCTTTGCGTGCGTCGCGCGTCTTTTGGTGGGAACTGAACTGCCACGGATATTCGTCCTCACCTCGCCGCATCGGCTCTACGAAATTTCGACAAGGCAATGATGAGTGCAGAGCTGTCGATCAACTTCAACGCTATTGAAAGTGGTAGTAGCTGAATGCGATCTAACCACCCGAGTCTATCCAAAAAGAACCCGACCTGACGGTTCCAGTACCCTGCAATTTCCCTCTCGTGATGGGCAGATCAATCTATCATGATTATTTTAGTGAATAGAGGGATTGATTGATTAACAAGGAACATAGTAGTTTATACAATCACACACGGAGCGAATCGATACGACCGAGTTTATACATTCTCCGCTTCTCCTCGCGAATTGGGTCACCTTCCTTTTGGGCACCTCTCTTGATCGAGTCTTGACTGGAGGTTGCATCGTCGATGATGATGATAATGCTTCAGCTTGATTTATATATGTGGATGTTGTCGAGGGCATTAACTTCCCAGCAAAGGATCGGATACGAGGGTGACGGGTCGATGATTGGTATGATTAGCTAAAGAGAGTCCTTCCAACTTTCCAAGCAACCATACGGCTCAGCTTCTTTCACACACCATGTGTATATTGATATTTTCTTAGGCAGGTAGGACAATTAATTGAACTTGTACCTTAACCTTGATTTGTGCATTCCTACCTTAAACATAGCAGTATTATATATGTTGTAAGTTTCGGCATCAACTTCTTCGAGGACCCCGTCAACTTTAATCGAGCCAAAGTAGTATATCTCCGAATATACTCCACAAAATACGTGCGGCGTGAAAATCGCATCCCCACAATGTTATAAGGTAAATCTACGTATTTCTAAATTGACGCCTCCATGATGTATACATGAATTGACATTATTTTTTACTTGCTTACCCATCTGTTTAAGACACTAACATGACCTTTCCATCACAGATCTATCACGAGTATCTTGCGGTTTTGTTTCACCTCCTACTTTCTGCCCGAGCTCAATAAGAATTCTTCAAGACGTCTATAATCACGCTAAGCTAGATCGAGAAAGATTGGATATCTAGTCATATGTCCGAAAACGCTATTTTTACTTCAACAAAAACATACAATGTCTTTATTGGTCATCATCCAATGCCACCACGCTCCGGCTGGATCTGGAAAGTTCTTGTGGATCAAAGCACAAAGTCCTCTCCTAAATCCTTGTCATCTCGTGTTGGGAAGAGCCAACACCGGCGCCACTACTTCACGAGAGTCTAACATCCTTAATTTCATTGTCTAACACTCTCTCGGCACAAAACTCGTTATTGCAACCCTTGATGACTGATTGACTTTCTCTTCCCCTTTTGGCCACTCTCTTTGACTCATGTCGAGAAAAAGTGACAATGACCTTCTCTTACCCCCCCCCCCCGACCTTCTCGCCAGCCATGGTGAAGCAACCGAAGCCTTGTTGTTCATTTGTGCAAGGAGCTCCACGAATTATGAGAAACGATATAAGTTTGTGTTTGATCTCATTATTTGACGAGGTGAAGCAACCAAAGTGTTATATGTTGATCCAAATTTTACAAAGTATAGGCCAACTTCTGACGAGTGGAGCGAGGCCCGTCGCCGGGAGGCTTGGGCCGAGTGTAACTGATTAGCCCAAGTGGCTATTGGCGCCGAAAGTATTTGCTTTGTTTGTTCAAGGAGATGGTTGCTGTTGATGCTACAAGGAGGAATTTGTCTCAAGGTGGAGCTTGTTATATGTTGATCCAAATTTTACAAAGTATAGGCCAACTTCTGACGAGTTACACTCGGCCCCGTGCCCAACGGGGACGCCTGTGGGGGGTGCGGGGGGCGACAGCCCCCCGCGGTACGGTACGGATCGTCGAAGACCTAGGTTTCCACCGATATATAAACCCCTTGTAAGCCGCCGGTTGGGAAGAGTTGCATCTGTGAAATCCCCGGCGTTTGTAAACACTCTTCGATATAGTGAAGTTTCGCTGGCTGGCGCCCGTGGTTTTTTTCTCTCTTTGTTGGAGAGGTTTTCCACGTTAAATTTGTGTCCCCTTGCTGTGTTTTTCGTTTTCGTTCTTCGTTATCTTCTTGTCGCAATTCTAACAAGTGGTATCAGAGCCCCAGGTTCTAATCTAGGGTTTGCGACATGTCGTCATTGAAGTTCGATCTACCACAGCTGGACTACACCACAAGATTCTCCTTGTGGCAGGTGAAGATGCGGGCGATTCTCGCCCAAACTTCTGATCTGGATGAAGCGCTGGATGGATTCGGTGAAAAGGATGCTAAGACCTGGTCCGCCTAAGAGAAGCGGAAGGACCGTAAGGCTTTGTCTTTGATTCAACTTCATCTGTCCAATAATATTTTGCAGGAAGTACTGGAGATGAAATCTGCTGCTGCCCTATGGGAAAAACTGGAAACGATCTGTGTGTCAAAGGATCTAACCAGTAAGATGAACGTGAAGATGAAGTTGTTCTCGCACAGGCTGCAAGAAGGTGGATCGGTAATGAATCACATATCTGTTTTTAAAGAGATTGTTTCAGACTTGCAGTCTATGGAGGTAAAATATGATGATGAGGATTTAGCTCTTCTACTCTTATGCTCGTTGCCTAGTTCCTATACACACTTTCGTGATACAATATTGTTGAGCCGTGATGAACTAACCCTTGCCGAAGTACATGATGCCCTCAAACAGAGGGAAAAGATGAAAACTATGGTAGGGTCAGATGGGACGTCATCCAAGGCTGAGGCTCTACAGGTTCGTGGCAGGACCGAGCAGAGGTACAACAACTATGGCAACAGAGATAAGAGCAAGGACGGTAGAAGTCGTTCAAAGTCCAAGGGAAAGGATAAATTTTGCAGGTATTGTAAGAAATCTAATCATGTTATTGATGATTGTTGGAAGTTGCAGAATAAGGAGAAAAGAAACGGAACTTACCAACCGAAAGATAGGACTGAAGGTTCTGATAAGGCTGCTGTTGTTTCTGATAGTTCTGATGGTGAATGCTTAGCTGTTTTTGCTGCTTGTGCTTCTCGTGATGATGAATGGATACTTGATACTGCATGTTCGTTTCATATTTGCTGTAACAAAGATTGGTTCAGTTCATATGAGTCTGTGCAGACTGGAGATTTTGTGCGTGTGGGGAATGACAACCCATGCCATATCGTTGGTGTTGGATCTGTTAAGATTAGGACACATGATGGCGTGACACGCACGTTGAGTGAGGTGAAGCACATACCAAGCATGGCCAGAAATTTGATCTCCCTGAGTACCATGGACGTTGATGGATACAAGTATGCCGGTGGGCATCGAGTTCTGAAGGTATCAAAAGGTTCTCTTATTCACATGATAGGTGATATGAATTCTGCTAAATTATATGTTCTTAGAGGTAGCACTTTGCCTGGTATTGCTGCTGTTGTTGCTTCTAATGATTCTGATGATTGTGGTAAAACACATCTATGGCATATGCGTCTTGGGCATATGAGCGAACAAGGCATGGCAGAGTTGGTCAAGAGAGAGCTGATTGATGGTTGCAACTTGAGTAAGTTTGAGTTCTGTGAGCACTGCATCTTTGGTAAGCATAAAAGAGTTAAATTCAATGCTTCCGTTCATACCACCAAAGGCATATTAGATTATGTGCATGCTGATGTATGGGGTCCGTCCCGTAAGACTTCTATTGGTGGTGCTAATTATATGCTTACTATTATTGATGATTACTCAAGAAAAGTGTGGCCTTATTTTCTGAAGCATAAATCTGATGTTTTTGATGCTTTTAAGAAGTGGAAAGTTATGGTTGAAAAACAGACTGAGAAGAAGGTAAAGGTACTACGTACTGACAATGGTATGGAATTCTGTTCTAATGAGTTTGAGGAGTTTTGCAGTAACGATGGCATGATCAGGCATCACACCATCCCATATACTCCTCAGCAGAATGGCGTGGCAGAGCGCATGAACAGAACCATCATCTCGAGGGCTCGTTGTATGTTGTCTAATGCAGGTATGCATAGGCGTTTCTGGGCTGAAGCAGCCAACACAGCGTGTTACCTCATCAACAGGTCGCCTTCTATTCCACTTGAGAAGAAAACTCCCATTGAGGTATGGTCAGGTTCGCCTGCTGATTATTCACAGTTGAGAGTTTTTGGCTGCACTGCATATGCTCATGTTGATAATGGAAAGTTAGAGCCTAGGGCTGTTAAGTGCATATTCCTTGGTTATGGTTCAGGAGTTAAAGCATATAAACTATGAAATCCTAAAACTAAAAAGATTTTGCTAAGTAGAAACGTTGTTTTCAATGAGTCCGTTATGTATCATGATAGCTTGCCATCAGATACCTCTCTTGTTGCTGTTGGAGAGGAGAGAGTTAATGTGCAGGTGGAGAACCTGCAGAAAACTGTTGATAATGATGCTATCGTTGAAGATACACATGAGGAAAACATTGATGATATTGTTGTTCAGCACTCACCTACTGTTTTGCAGCAGCCACATGAGTCCATTGCTGCTGATAGACCGAGGCGTAACTGTGGTCCTCGTCCTCGTTTAATTGAAGAGTGCAATCTTGTACATTATGCTTTGAGTTGTGCTGAACAGGTGGAGAACGATTCTGAACCTGCTACATATAATGAAGCCATTGCATCTGTTGACCGCGAGAAGTGGGTTTCCGCTATGCAAGAAGAGATGCAATCGCTTGAGAAAAATGGCACATGGGATGTTGTGCGCTTGCCTAAACAAAAGAAGGCGGTCCGCTGCAAGTGGATCTTCAAGAAAAAGGAAGGTCTATCTCCCAAAGAGCCTTCAAGGTACAAGGCAAGGTTAGTAGCAAAAGGGTTCAGCCAGATTCCAGGTATTGATTACAATGATGTGTTCTCTCCAGTTGTGAAGCATAGTTCCATTCGTACTTTCTTTAGTATTGTGGCTATGCGTGATCTTGAGCTTGAGCAGTTAGATGTCAAGACTGCTTTTCTGCATGGAGAGCTTGATGAGGAAATATACATGGACCAACCAGAAGGGTTCATAGTGCCTGGTAAAGAGGATTTTGTGTGCAAATTAAAGAAGTCTCTTTATGGCTTAAAGCAATCTCCAAGACAGTGGTATAAAAGGTTTGATTCATTTATGATCTCACATGGTTTTGAGAGGTCTAAATATGATAGTTGTGTTTATATCAAGTTTGTTGATGGGTCACCTATATACTTGCTGCTATATGTTGATGATATGTTAATTGCTGCCAAGGGCATGAAAGAAATCACTACTTTGAAGGCACACCTAAGTAGTGAGTTTGAGATGAAGGATCTTGGTGCTGCTAAGAAGATCTTAGGTATGGAGATTACCCGAGATAGAAAATCTGGTTTGTTATTTCTTAGTCAACAAAGTTACATTAAGAAAGTTCTTCATCGTTTTAATATGGATGGTGCCAACTCAGTTAGTACTCCTATTGCTCATCATTTTAAATTGTCAGTTTCTCAATGTCCTACTACTGATGAAGAGTTTGAGTACATGTCAAAGGTGCCATATTCTAGTGCTGTTGGTTCTTTGATGTATGCCATGGTTTGTTCTCGTCCTGATTTATCATATGCTATGAGTTTGATAAGTAGATACATGGCTAATCCTGGTAAAGAACATTGGAAGGCTGTTCAGTGGGTTTTCAGGTACCTTCTTGGCACTTCCAATGCTTGTTTGAAGTTTGGCAGGACCGGTGAGGGACTCGTTGGCTATGTGGATTCAGATTTTGCTGCCGATTTGGATAAGAGAAGATCCCTCACAGGTTATGTGTTTAATGTTGGTGGTTGTGCTGTTAGCTGCAAGGCTACTTTGCAGGCTGTTGTTGCACAATCTACTACTGAAGCTGAATACATGGCTATTGCTGAAGCTTGCAAAGAATCTGTTTGGTTGAAAGGTTTGTTTGCTGAGCTTTGTGGAGATGATTCTTGCATTACTTTGTTTTGTGACAGTCAAAGTGCCATATACCTTACAAAAGATCAGATGTTCCATGAGAGAACTAAGCACATTGATGTCAAGTACCATTTTGTTAGAGACATTGTTGCTCAAGGTAAATTAAAGGTATGCAAGATCAGCACTCATGATAATCCTGCTGATATGATGACTAAACCTGTTCCTGTTGCTAAGTTTGAGCTTTGCTCGAACTTAGTTGGTTTAACTGATTAGCCCAAGTGGCTATTGGCGCCGAAAGTATTTGCTTTGTTTGTTCAGGGAGATGGTTGCTGTTGATGCTACAAGGAGGAATTTGTCTCAAGGTGGAGTTTGTTATATGTTGATCCAAATTTTACAAAGTATAGGCCAACTTCTGACGAGTTACACTCGGCCCCGTGCCCAACGGGGACGCCTGTGGGGGGGTGTGGGGGGCGACAGCCCCCCGCGGTACGGTACGGATCGTCGAAGACCTAGGTTTCCACCGATATATAAACCCCTTGTAAGCCGCCGGTTGGGAAGAGTTGCATCTGTGAAATCCCCGGCGTTTGTAAACACTCTTCGATATAGTGAAGTTTCGCTGGCTGGCGCCCGTGGTTTTTTCCTCTCTTTGTTGGAGAGGTTTTCCACGTTAAATCTGTGTCCCCTTGCTGTGTTTTTCGTTTTCGTTCTTCGTTATCTTCTTGTCGCAATTCTAACACAAAGCCTTGTTGTTCACTTGTGCAACGAGCTCCATGAATCATGAGAAACGATATAAGTTTGTGTTTGGTCTAATTATTTGACGAGTCAAATCAACGAGTTCTACATAGTCGAGCAGCTATACTCGCTTTGGACTCATGTAAGCAATCTGGTGGCGACTATAGAAGGCATGCATGACAATGTCTGACAAATTGTTTTTTGTGGGGTATCATTTTTGGACAGTCCATCCTTCTTAAGGTGTTTTTAGGGGACACAATTTTCTTACAAAGTACTAGGTGAGTGCGTTGCTACGGTTTTATTTTAGGGGATGGTTCTTAGGGCACAAAGCATATGACTCCTCATAATGTGATGAACCAAGAAATCTCAACAAGAGGTAAAAAGATCAAACTAGAGGTATTAATGGACATTATGGAAACTTGAGTTTCTCATGAGAGAGACAAACCACATAGAGACAACAAAATGACTACTAAGTGGTTTTTCTTATGTACACACATTTTAGGATTGTGGAATGCCCAAGCACGACACTCCCCCAAAACGGAATAGTCCATTAATACCTCACAAGATCCAAATAAGATACCTACTAGAAACAATAAAGGCTCAAAATCAAGAAACACAAATACATGGTGTGCCAACCAACATACACAAAGATAATTCATAGGTCAGTATAAGTAAGTGGGAAGCACAACATGTACAAACACATGCAAGGTACAAAACCAACACATGCACAAGGGAGCAAGTAACTATAAATGTAAAGGAGTTTAGCACAAGTTATCGAAAGGAGGAACATTGGATAAGGAATAGAAGCATGATAACCAATGAATTGACTTTGACAACAAGAATATAATGAAGATCCCTCAACTCTTCATAAGATAGCCAAGTCTCCAATGCCCTCCAAAAACACCTATTGATCAAGTTTTAGCTTGTTGGTCCCAAGCAAGTTGGGTCCTAAGAAGTTAGTCACAATAGGCTTGGCCACCCAAATGGTTCTTTTCTTGACACCACTTTGGGCACCAACAAATTTGGCAAACACATTGCCACCCTCATCCTTACGAAGTGAATAATCATCATCAAACAAGATAGGATGGGATGAGGAGTTACCCATGGTGCATGAGGAAGAAAGGTGCCCCTTCTCACGGCATATGTAGCAAGTTCTTCTCTTGCCGTCTTTCTTCTTGGGAGGAGCTGCACCATGAAGAAGAGCTTGAGGCTTCTTGGGAAGTGGCCCATCTTGAGCTTGTGGAGGAGCTTGAGGCCGCTTCCCCCGTTGCTTCTCACTAAGAGGCTTCTTCTTCAATGGGCAATCCCTCACATGATGCCCTTCTTCCTTGCACTTGAAGCACACAATGTTGGCCGGATTCTTCACTTGTCCTTGGCCCTTCTTCTTGTTGCCCTTGTGCTTCAACGAGTTAGTGGGCTTACTCTTGGTGTTGGAGTTGAATCCAAGCCCACTCTTGTCACTTGGGGGTCGTCGAACACTCAACATATTCTTGAGCGTGCTCTTCCCTTCATGACACCTTTTCAAGTCATTCTTCAAAGAAGTGACTTGAGCCTTGAGCTCTTTGACTTCCTCTACATGGTTAGTGTCAACAACAATACTAGAGGAAGTAGAAGCTTTATTGTTAGAGCAACAAGGCAAATGATGCAATTCATCACAAGATTTAGCATGGTTATGAGAGGATGAATTACAAGGACTAGCACATGGCAATGTAGCATTAGGAGTAGAAGTAGTGCTAATGACCACATGAGACCCACTAGATGTTACCTTTGACATAATGGCCTCATGAGCTAACTCTAGCCTACCATGGGAGAGTAGAAGATCCTCATGCGAGCTTGAGAGCTTGGCATGACTTTCTTCTAATCTCCCATAGTTGCTTGTTAGCAAAGCAAGTTGAGCCTTTAGCTCAACATTCTCCTTCAAGATAGATGCTTCACATGAAATAGAGTTAGTAACACAAGCATCATCAAATAAAGCAAGAGGTGAGGGCAACTTGGAAAGCTCTTTAGAATATGAAGCTTTAAGTTGCTCATGTGACTCGGTGAGTTTGATGAGCTCACCCTTGATGACCCTAGAGCCATTGTTGAGGTGCTCCAAATCCTCAAGAAGTTTAGCATATGCAACTTCAAGTTCATCATTTTTAATTTGAAGAGCACTTGCCACCTCAAACTCTCTATCATGAGATTTCCTTACTCTAGATAGCTCTAGAGCAAAGGCCTCCTCAAGAGATTCCTTAGTGGTTTGTTCCTCTTCAAGAGCTTCATTTAGGTTGGCAATTTCATTAGCATACTCGCGCTCAAGACTACTTATTTTATCTATTTTGTCCTCATGCTCATATATTAGTTGCCTACTTTCAATAGCACAAGTCAAGATTTCAATGAAAGTAGAGCAAGCATTTTTATTAGGATGAAGAGCACGAAGGACTAGCCCCCCCTTCTCTTTTAAAGAAGCAACATCATTATCTACTTCTACATGATCAACATTCACATCATAAGATATATTGGAATCCAAAGGAGAGGTTACCTTTGAACCCTTAGCCATGAGGCACAAGTGAACATTAGAAGAAGATGATGATGAGGGAACACATGAAGCTCTAATGACAACCTTGCCTTGGCCCACACATTCTTCACTTTCCTCTACATGGTTAGCAACACAAGAACTAGAGGAAATAGAAGCACATTTATCATGGCAATAAGGCAAAGCAAGCATATCATCATGAGATATATTCAAACCATTTCTACATGATATGCAAGGGCAATCAACACTAGGATGTAAATCACATATGGTCCTACAAGTGTTCATGCCCAAAGATACAACATTGCAATGAGATAGAGACAAAGAATCATGAATGGAAATCTCACTATCTACATCGCAAGTTCTATCACCACTCACCATATCATTACCTTGTGACAACTCACATGTTGGTGAAGTGGAAGAAGATGAGAACTCATCGCGGCCGGAGGTGGATGGAACACAATCATCCTCATTAAGCTTGGACACATCATATTTTGCTTGAAGCTTGGTCCAAATATCATGAGCATTCCGAAAAGGCATGATTGAGGAAAGAACTACAAAGCTCACAACATTAACAAGCACATTAGATGCTTGAGCTTCGAGATAAGAGTTTGTCTTCTCCTCCAAAGATATATTTTGGGGATCCTTAGGAGGAGACAAGCCCATATCTAGAATGCGCTCAATGTTTGGGTCAATGGCCCGGAAATGACTAAGCATGCGAGTACGCCAAACATCATAATGTGTGCCATCAAAAGTAAATGTGTGAGAGTGCACTAAACCCCTAGGAGACATCTTTACTCTCGAGGCGGTGAAGCCTAAAAGCGAGAGACCTTGCTCTGATACCAATTTAAAGTACAAAGGAAGTCGCCTAGAGGGGGGGTGAATAGGCTTTTAAAATTATTACGGTTTAGGCTCAAGAAAATGCGAAATAAAACTAACGTTTAATTTATTGAGCACAAAACCTAGCCACTAAGTTCACCTAGGTGCACCAACAACCTATGCTAAGCAATACAAGCAACAAGGTGATAGCAAGGTATACATACTTCAAGCATGATGGCTATCACAATGTAAAGTGCATAAGTAAAAGGTTCGGTTGAGAGATAACCGATGGACGCGGAGACGAAGATTTGTTTCCCGAAGTTCACTTCCAAAGAAGCCACGTCTCCGTTGGAGAGGTGCGATGGCGCAATGCTCTCCGAACGCCACAAATGGCTCACCTCGAGGTGTGGTGGCTCGATGCTCACCCAACGCCACACAAGGCCTCACCCCAGATGCGGAAGCACGCAACTCACCGACGCCACAAAAGGCTCACCCTATTCTCCCAAGTGCGCACCACAAAAGGCGGGCACTTGCTCTACTATGGGACGCTTGAGGGCGGTCACCGAACCCGTACAAGATTGGGGCTAACTCCACAACTCAATTGGAGGCTCCCAACAACAAAGCCACAAAAGGCCAACAATGCCACAAAAGGCCAACAACGCCACAAAAGGCTACAAGACCACAAAAGGTCAACAAGACCACAAAAGGTCAACAATCCAACCACACAACCATCTAGGGTTCCAAGGAACCCAAGAGAAACAAGCTCACAAGCTTGAACTCGCCGAATCTCCGAGAAGAAATCAAACCTATGCACCAAATGAAAGGGCAAGTCCTTCTCCCCAAAATTCCAACAAAGCTACAAATGCTATTGGGGGAATAAGGGAGGAAGAACACAAGAGTAGAACTCAAACCTATGCACCAAATGCAAGGGCAAGTCCTTCTCTCCCAAATTCCAACAAAGCTACAAAAGCTATTGGGGGAATAAGGGAGGAAGAACACAAGAGGAGAACACAAAACTCTCCAAGATCTAGATCCCAATGATTCCTTCACAAAGAAGGGATTTGACTTGGGGGGATTGTAGATCTAGATCTCCTCTCTCAGATCCCTCAAAAATATGCAAGAATCATAGGAGGGGAAAGGGAGAGGGAAAGCTTCTTCAAGGTTGACAATGGAGGAGAGAGAGAAAACCAAGAACCAAGAAGAAAAGCTAGTGCCCACGAAGGGGAAGAGGTGCCCCTTTTAAAGGGCTCCCAGATCTGCCCGTTATGGGCATTCGCGACACCTGGCCGGAACTTCCGGTGGGAGGCCGGAAGTTCCGGTGGCACCCAGCCAACGGTCGAAAACCGCGGAGCGAGAAACTGAAAAAACGAACCATGGCCGGAACTTCCGGCTCTGGGCGGAAGTTCCGCCCAGCCTGGCTCCAACGGTCATCAGACCGTTGACACCCGCTCCAGAAGCGCAACCGGAAGTTCCGGTCAAAACAGACCGGAAGTTCCGGTGAACTTCCGATGCAAGTTCCGACAAAGTTCCGGCAAATAGAACGCTTCAAAACAGAAGGTTACTGAGTGTGAGTGGAAGAAGACCCGGAACTTCCACCGGAACTTTCGGCGGCAAAGATGCCCTAGCGGAACTTCCGGTGGGAAGCCGGAACTTCCGGTCAGGAAAATTCCAGAAACCAGAAAACCAGAAACGCAATAACTTTTGCATCCGAACTCCAAACAGGATGAAACCAATTTTGTTGGAAAGATAACGACGAATAGAATCCAACAAATATTGGGTATCACCTTGGGAGAAAATATCATGAATATATATGTGAACTATCCCCCAAGGTGTGGAGCCAGAAAACTCGCAAGATCAAAAACCACAAAAAGATATGCAAGTGAAATCCTTAGATGATGAGCTAGAGCTTGTTATGATGATGACCACAAGCTCTAGATCCTCTCATGGACAAGAACCAAATAATAACCAAGAAATATGATGATATGAATGCAAATGTTTGAGCTCTCTCCGAACGATGCAAACGAGACACCCGCTTGAGAGCCTCTCTTGATAGTATGGCTATCTATCCTAAACCTAGTCTCCCAACTAACAACACGAGACCGGCAAAAGAGAAGCCCTATCAACATACCTTTGCCTTGAGCGTCCCACTTGAACTTGATGTAGACCGTCTTGTTCTTCTATAGTCGGAACACCTTTCTTGTTTGCTCTTGCTCGCTCTTGCTTGATGAAGACTTGCAAAATGCTCCCCCATACTCCATGGGGAAACCTCTTCTTGAACTTTTTGTCTTCATCACTCCATGAACACGAGGATGACAAGCTTCAACCATGAGATCTTCTAGAGATGGCGTATCTTGAGCTCACCCTTGATCATCCCTACTTGAGGTTGATCCATCTTGATGCAACTCTTTGCACATGCCTTGATCGACCTTCAAGCTCCTTCTTTCTTCATGATTCCAACCTTGAGACCAACACATGGCCCAAGCGATGCCAATGGAAAAACCTACAAGCGAAACTCAATTTACACATTAGTCCATAGAGATTGTCATTAATTACCAAAACCACACATGGGGGCATACATGCCCTTTCAGTCCTGCTCGTGCTCCTGCTTGAGGGCATGGTCGGGGTCGGGGGCGGGGACGCCGGCTTCTGGAGGAGGCTGGGGATGGAGGTGCTACTCGTGCTGCTGCTTGACAGGGCGCGCAGCTCGGTGGCCTGGCGGAGCCTGCGGGCGAAAGAGGATACGAGCGGGGCTAGGTGGCATCCGCGGCAGAGGGGCGAGACGCTGAATGCGTGCTCGCGGGAGGAGAGGACTCCGACCGTGGTGGGGTGGAGCTTGGTGGGAGCGTCGGCTTGCTCATAGCTTGGTCGATTTGGGAGGACAGAGAGAGCAAACGAGATATTCACGTTGAAGCGTTATTTTCCTCAACTTGGCGGTGACAGTCTCTTGTAACTATCTACTGCTCCGGGATTTGCCGTTTCGGGAATTCACGAAAGAGGTGCTCCACGTTTTCTATAGCAATTTGGGCTAGCTTCTAGGATCTCGCTCCATGAATTTAAGACGTTCGATGTTGCTCCACACAAGAGTTAAGAGAAGCTGGAAGCTGGACAGGTACCGAACACACCCTTAATACGATAGTTTCCGTTAGGATCCGGTCTAATTTGTTTTTTGAGGAATGTTAGGACCCAGTCTAATAAGTCTGGCCCAGTGGCAAAATTTGTACTGGGCCTTCATGAGTTAGTACTGTAGGCCTTCGACCAAGGCCCAGCTGATCACAATATTATCCGATTCCACTGCGGGCCGGACCGACGCGTATAGAGTCCCGAATCGGTTACCTCTTCAGAAAGCAATCCACGCCCACGAAGGGAACACTGCAAATAAGAACTAACCTCTCCCCTCTTCCCTGGATCAGCTTGTTCCCCAAACCGAACCCTCGACCGCAGCAGGCAGAGCGCACACAGAGCGGCGCAGCCATGGTGCTCGAGGTCCGTCCAGCTCGCCGACTCTCCCAGATCGCTCTCGCCGAGACCCGGTTCTTATCGATTTCTCACCGTCTGTTGGTTTTCCCCCTTTTGCAGTCGACGATGATCTGCATAGACAACTCGGAGTGGATGCGGAACGGCGACTACTCGCCGTCCCGGTTCCAGGCGCAGGCCGACGCCGTCAACCTCATCTGCGGTGCCAAGACCCAGGTACGGCCCGTTCCCCGCCCCCTCCGATCCGATCGATCGATTGGGTTCGTCTCGCTGTGTGTGGGTTAGGGTTTTGGGTTCCGGATCTGACTTTTTTTTGTTGCCTATTGCAGTCGAACCCGGAGAACACTGTGGGCGTCATGACCATGGCCGGCAAGGGCGTGCGCGTGCTCGTTACGCCCACCAGTGACCTTGGCAAGATCCTCGCCTGTATGCACGGTAAGCTCCCCGTCAAGGCGTCAATCCCCGAACTCCGCCTCTACTAGAGTGGCTTGTATATCGAACCAGTGCAGAATTTGTGGACCTAGTAGTAGGTAGTTTGAGGCGCCAGTATTACTGTCTGAGCTCGTTGGCCTTGGCTAGGATATAATGGTGTAGCCCTGTAGATGGCGGCTCTTGGGTCATACTGTGTCTGCCTTTGGTTTTGGATTTTTATGGACACAATAGTTGTTCAACACGTTGATGCCCAACAATTTAATGTGCAGGGCTGGAGGTTGGAGCTGAAGCAAACCTGGCTGCAGCCATCCAGGTTGCCCAACTGGCACTAAAGCATCGCCAGAATAAGAGGCAACAGCAGAGAATTATAGTTTTCATTGGAAGGTATGTTGAGCAGCATAACTTCTGAGTGGCCCGTTCTTTTATCTGAACTATGGCTAATGATTTGTTCCTTATCTCTCAGCCCTGTGACATACGACAAGAAAATGTTGGAATCAATTGGGAAAAAGCTGAAGAAGAATAATGTTGCTCTTGATGTTGTTGATTTTGGTGAAACTGATGATGAGAAGCCAGAGAAACTGGAAGCACTGATTGCTGCTGTGAACAGCAGTGATAGCAGCCACATTGTCCATGTTCCTCCGGGTGAACACGCCCTTTCTGATGTTCTTATCAGGTAACCAACTTTGTTTCATGTTCTCAGGCCTAGGTTAATGTGATAATGTACTTGTGTTGACACCTTATTATTCTGGTCTCTTTTCTCAGCACTCCTATCTTTACTGGTGAAGAAGGTGGAAGTGGCTTTGCTGCTTCTGCAGCTGCTGCTGCAGCTACTGGAGCTACTGGATATGATTTTGGCGTGGACCCAAATGTAGATCCCGAGTTGGCACTTGCCCTACGGTTGTCTATGGAAGAAGAGCGTGCGAGGCAAGAGGCTATCGCGAAAAAGGCTTCAGAAGAATCTTCTGGTGCTGACAATAAGGACCATGCCTCAAGCTCAAACACTGATTCTGTTATGGCTGATGCGGAACCTGCCTCAAATGCTGCTGCTGATGACAAGGGAGATCAACCGAAGGTATTGTCACTATCCAACATCTGTTACATGCTATGAGTTTTCTGTTCTTGTATGCTTGTATATTATAATAAACTAGACAGTTTTAGCTTCAACCATGCTAATTGACTAGTACAATACTTTCCTATTTAGAAGCAAAAAATACTGACTTGGTTTTTATTGCACACATATTGTAATAAAGGTACACGTTTTGATTATGTAGTCTTGTAACTATTTGCTTTCCAGGAATGATAACTGAGTTTAGTTGATGCAACTTCTTGCCTAGTTCTTTCTTAGTTTGTAACTACTACCCCCTTCTATGAATAAGGCCTATGAATAAGGCGCACACGCATACGAAGATGAACTCTTTCCTTATGACTTGATCAACATCTAATGTTACCAATTTTATAACAAATAATCTTTATATACTCCCTCCGTCCCAAAATAAGTGACTTGGATTTTTCTAGATTCGCATGTATGTATATACTAAAACGTGTCTAGATACATGCAAATCTAGACAAATCCATGTCACTTATTATGGGACAGAGGGAGTACATGGATTAATTCTTGGTCAAGGACAATTTTAAAAATATGTGCACACATTATTCATTGAAACAGAGGGTGCAACTAGGTTACAAACATTGCTTCTCCTCAAGAAAAAAGGTGGCAATCTTTTTTGTTTTGTTGATGAATGGCCATCTAAGGACTTGTTTCAGCTATATTGTATTCTATTCATGTTTATCTGAGTAGTGATATCAGATGGCTAATAATATACTTGGGAGTTGTGGCTTACAGGATGATGATGATGCTCTGCTACTACAGCAGGCACTGGCAATGTCAATGGATGAGGGAGCTTCAGGCGCTGCAGCTGTGGCTGATGCCGCTATGGCTGAAGCTGCTGCAGATGATCAGGATTTGGCATTGGGTAGGTCATCCTGTTTCTCAACTCTGTTGGATTATTATGAAGTTTATTTGTGATCTTGGAGATAACAATATACCTATGACTTGTTTGATATTAGCTAGTCCCATATTTTTTCTTGTAGGACAGTGTTTGCTTCTATCACTATAACTTAAAAGGCTCACCCTGAAATTCACTATATCCCCTGCCTGGCAATTGTTTGTTTGATACAACTGTACCAAAAAGTGTAGGCTTTTGACCCTACACTGGAAAAAACAGTTCTTGCTTCTATCACTATAACTTAAAAGGCTCACCCTGAAACTATATCCCCTGCCTGGCAATTGTTTGTTTGATACAACTGTACCAAAAAGTGTAGGCTTTTGACCCTACACTGGAAAAAACAGTTCTTATGTGAAGGAACCTTGAGAACTTTTGTTAACTGTATAACCTTAATTATATGTTCACACTACAATGGCAGCAAACCAGTTATTTTGATAAGATAGAATTTCAGTGCTGCTTGCTGGTGTCATATATCATCATGCCATCTTAGAACATGTTCAAACATGTCCACTAGTTTCTTTTTGTTTGATCTATAATCCCAATTTTGGTCCTATTGGTTATTATATGTACAAATTATGTTAGAGCAAGTACAATAATGTCTACTCAGCTAGCTATAACATTGCCATATCATCAGAATCCTATGTGGAGGAGGGAGAAAAGAGAAAAGAGGGACACAGCGGGCTCTTGGCATAGCGCCGGCGGTTGCACAGCAAACAAGAAAAGAAAAGCTGCATGCAGCCTACCCCAAATAGCATGCATACATTGAATTATTTAATTCTAATTAAATCTCACATAATAGCCATCTAATAGCTAGTCTATTGTACTAGTGGGCTTTTACGTTGGCTATAGTTGACATGTCATCTCTATATAGTCTATAGTCGGCTCTTTTATTAAACTTGCTCTTATAGTTATGCATATGACGCATACTTGCAAAACTTTTGTTTGACCTCATTGGAATTTACATGTTCTTATGTGTATTTTTCTTGGTTGTATGCAGCTCTTCAAATGTCTGTCCAGGATGCAGAGATGTCTGGTCAATCTGATATGAGCAAAGTGTTCGAGGACAGATCATTTGTGACATCCATCCTTAATTCAGTAAGCCATCTCCTGGAGAACCAATTACATGTGATAAGAATTTAGCATCAATTGTTTATAATGGTCCCCCTATCCCTCTTTTTTCAGCTTCCTGGTGTTGACCCCAATGATCCATCCGTGAAAGATCTGCTGGCATCATTGCATGGCCAAGGAGAGGTAACAATCCTCTTTTCTATTCTTTTGTTGACTTGTTAGATGGGTCTTCTAATATAGTGATGCCATGATGTAACAATGCTCTTGTTCTTGCGGATATCCCTTTTACCTCTTCAGGTTTCAGGTTTCTTGTGTTTTATGTTATCTTGTTTCTAGTGTTGAGTTTGTACCTCATTGCTGATCCGATCTCATTTTTCATCTTGCTTACGCTGAAAGGGTCTAGTTTCTCATGGAGACTGACAAATAAAATTACCACCGGAACGAAAATTAAATAATGAGTAAATATTTATATAGTTTCTCATGGAGACTCACAGATAAAATTACCACGGAAATGAAAAATAAATAATGAGTATAAATATTTATATATTGTCATATTCAGATAAGGGAATCTGAAACTGTCAAAGGGTTGTAGCCACATGTTCCTTGTCCATGAAAAATGCTGTGAGACTCCATTTCACTTTATTAAGTAGGTTTATAACATCTTGCTTATGCTGATTAAGAAAATATTGGTTAGTTGGTAGGTTTATTACAGTCGATGAGTTTTATGTAATGTAACTAGCAATCCCTTTTACTTTCTGATGCATCTTTATCTTTTCTTGTTCTATGTATATCCTTTACCAAATCTGACTAATATTTGTCTGGCAGCAAGAGGAGAAGAAAGACAATACGGACAAGGCAGACAAGCCTGAAGATGGGAAAAACTAAACTCCCTTCATGCCTTTCATGTAAGATTCCGGTGTGGTGTTTCTTTGGACCATTGTTGTGAATATGTCCCTGAGGCTGATACGTTCCAAACTATGTGCTGACCTGTTTGGTCCACATTATTTCGGACCTTTGAGTTCCTATATTGTCGTTAGGAAGATGTACTCCTCTGTGGAACTGACATAGGCCTGTATATTTTTTACCTGTACTAACATCTATCTTTTGATCATTCAGGTGCATGAAGAACCGAAGGTTGCATGGATTAGCTGCTTTTACACTTCGCTATGAATTTACTTATCCACTTGTAACTGTGTTGACGATAAAAGCCGGGAAAAATTGTATTATGTCTGCTCGCACAAACGCCCCTCTATGTATTGCTTAAGTGATTCCATGTTTCAAATTCTTTTGTACACTTAAATGTTGTGTTCCAAGTGAAACTGATATTTGCGAGCGTAGTGAACTGTTCATGGTAGAAATAGTCGTTGTTTCTGCTACAGTAATCATTTACTTATCAGGTGGGACACGGGATCCTAAATTTATATACACAGGGTTAAGTTTCCGGTTTGCATCAGTGTTGTTATTGAGTCACCATGGGAAGCTCAATGACATTGACTTGTACAGTATGGTTTTATGCTAGTGCCTGTTTGAAATTTTGCCCTGGCATAGAACGCATATTGACTTCTTGTGATCCGATCAGTTATATTTACCGGTGCAAAGCACGTCTCGCAGTGATGTGATGTAACGACAGCATTTGGAAATGTAGACCTGACCCCTTTGGCCAGAACTCCTTGTCCGACATGATCCGTGGACAGACGGCGTCGCCATCCAACACAAGCCATGCACGGGTGCATTCACGCACGCGTCTGCGCCTAATTCCAACACTGCATCTCGACGCTAACCACACGGAACCAACCGGTGCTTCTCCGTCTTTCCTGTCCTTTTGATTCCGTTTAGACTTAGTGCCCAGACGTTGGCTAGACATCTCGTGGGCAATCACCCATCGCCGGTGTCCCGTCTTTGGGCAGCAAACGGGTACATCGCTGACAGGGGAGCCTCGGCGGCGTTTCTATTGCAGTACAGATCCATCGCTGTCGGGCTTCTTTTCTGGCCAAGTGGTGACTCACTGGCGGTGGCTTTTGCGTTCGTCGTCGTCGGCGACCCGCGCGTGCGGACGAACGGGCGTGTCGCGCACTCCTTCCCGCGCCCATGAAGTTGAGCTTTTTCCTTGCCAGGTCAGACGATAAGCTGTCGCGTACTCGCGTTTGGCCGGGTCTCCTCGTCGGCAAATACCACCCTTTCCTTCCATCCGATTCCGATCCCGATCAGATCCACTGTACATGCTAGCCCGTACTTCTGTCAGACAGTTGTGCAGACACAATACCGCATCATCCTTGTCTATTTGTATTTGACTTGCCATCAGATGTCTCTCTCACCCTTCCGTTGTCGATGGCCCTACCGCCCCCACGTCTTCGTTTTGCTTGGGGACGCGGCGTTCTGATCGCGTCGGGAAATTAAGTGCGCCAGGTGGATGCAAATCATTGACGCAACTAAATAAAATGATTAAAAATGCAATACAAAAGTGGTTGAGCTGTGGGTAGGAGAGCAGGGGAGAGACGAAGAAAAGGCCAGAGTAATCGTGTGCTAGTAGGAAAATTGACTTTTGATATGAAAATTCTGAAGTAGAGTATATCAAAAGCCACTAGTTTTTGTTCTTACGTTTGTTCTTTTTGTTAGCACAAACAAACATATTCTGACGCCATTATTCCCATTGCTCCATAAGGGCATCTTCATTGGTCAATCCAATCTGTCCCAGTGTGTCTATGCGGACGTGTGGGATGTACGCGGCCTCCCAGTGGCACGACCTATCTGGACAGACGTGTCTGGTTCGATCTATTCGTGCATCAAATTTGTTTAACGATTGCGTCAGCTCGGACAGCGCGCGCGGCAATCGGCCGTTCGGGGTCCACATGTAAGTGAAACATTAGTACTTCTTTTCATTAGATTGGGCCTTGCTAATTACATAAAAGGCACATTTGAACAAAAATAAAAAAAGGGGACTACTATTTGAGGAGGCCGTCTCTACAACTACTCGTCACCATTGCCGCGGCCACCGCTGGCGCTGTCGCTGGCCCCGTCGACCGTCGCTCTAGCCGCCCAGATGACTCGCTGCTAGAGGCGTTCATGGTAATGGTCACACGCTCGTCCAGCGAGCCACCGCCTTGCCCGTCACCTTCATGTTGTTCCTCGCCACCTGGTTCGCCAGGGCCTTCTCCATCTCGGTGGCCCAGTGGTCCCTCGCCTCCTGGTCGGCCAAAGCCGCCTCCGACGGGGTCACGCTTGTCGGATCCCCGTTGGGGCCGAGGCCCAGCGCCTGCACGATCAGCAGGGGGACGGAGATCACCTCCCCCCTCCTCCCCATCTTTGCCTCCGGCTAATCCACCCCTTCCACTCCTCGTCGTCCTCCTCCACCTCCGTATCATCCCCATCGACGAGAGCCCATGTAGCCGCCACCTTGGCGGTCATAGCCACGTGCTCCTCCTCCGCCGCCATGTTGGCGGCATGCTCGCGCTGCGCTGCTTCAACCTTCCTACGCATGGCGGCGACGTGGCGAAGCTCGCGGACAACGACCTTGGAGGCCTACTTAGCCACCTCCTCCAGCGTGGTCATGGTCGCCTTGTTGCGGATCTCGCGGGAGGGCCACTAATGCAGCCTCCAAGGCCACCACCTCCACCGCCTCCTTGGTGATGACGTGGTGAATCTCGCGCACCGCCCATTGGGCAGCCACCTTTGCGGCCGCCTCCACCGCCTGCTCGAGCGCCGCTGTTGGGGGGTGACCCTAGGTAGGGTCAAGCTAAGGTAAAAGGGCAAAGCCCACCGAGGTATTGATCGGGCCTGAAGGGTTTCGCGGCATAGTAAATCAAAAATTTCTACGGATGCGAACAGGGGGAAGCCAAGATCTAATCTAGGAGATGCAAACAACGAGAGAGATTGGATTAGATCTTCATACCCTTGAAGATTCGCACAGCGGAACGTTCGTCGGAACGTGGGTGATGTAGTCGTACTCGCTTCTCCTCCTCGCGATCCGATCCGATCTAGCACCACAAGTGGCGATGCCTCCATGAGATGCACACGTGCGGCACCTCGACGTCTCCTCCTTCCTTGGTCCAGCAAGTATGGTGGAGAGATGGGTTGGATCTACAACGCGACGGCGCGGTGCAATTGGTGGAGAATTTCTGCAGCAGGGCTTCGCCTACAAGCAGTCGGGAGGGAGAGAGGAGGGCAGCATGGCGGCTAGGGTTGGAGGGGAAGGTGTAGGGGGGTTGGTGCGCCCCCAGACCTCTCTATATATAGAGGGGTGGGCGCAGCCCTAGCCCCTCCCCCAAGCCAAGGCCGGTGGCCCCAAGGAGGAAGAGTGGGGGGCAAGGAAACCCCCCTTCTAGAAGCTCTATCTAGAGTTTAAACCTCTCTTCGCCGGATGGGCCCTATGGGGCCTTGTGCCCCTGGCCCAATGCGGCCAGGGCACTCCCTCATAGGCCCATGCCCCCTCCCGGAAGGTGGGGCCATGTTGGTCCCCTTCCGGAAGGTTCTAGAAGCTTCCGGTACAATACCGATTAACCCGGAATAATTCCGAACTCCAAAAACTGCATTGCCTTATATGAATCTTATTCTCCGGACCACTCCAGAACCTCTCGTGATGTCCCGGATCCCATCCGAGACTCCGAACAAAAACTCATAAACCAATTATCCAATCTATCCTAGCATCGAGACACGTTAAGTGTGTGACCCTGCGGGTTCGAGAATATGCAGACATGATCTTCTATCAATAATCAACAGCGGGGTCTGGAAACCCATATTGACTCCCACACATTCATCGATGATCATATCGGATGAACCACGATGCCAGGATTCAATCAATCCCATATATATATTTCCTTTGTCTCGCGATATTTTACTTGCCCGAGATTTGATCGTCGGTACCGTCATACCTAGTTCAATCTCGTTCACAGCAAGTACTTTACTCGTTCCGTAATCCGATATCACTTTTTGATTAACTCCTTAACCACATGCTTGCAAGCGGTGTTGATATCGATTACCGAGTGGGCCTGAAGTATATCTCTCCGACTTGGGAGGGACAAATCCCATCTCGATACATACAACCCAACAGATACTTTCCGATCACCTGAGAGACACCTTTATGATCACCCTCTCATAGGATGACGTTTGATGACCTCTAAGCTTTCTTCCGATACCAGGGAGTTGTATTATCTCATGGTCTAAGGAATACAATATTTGACATAAGAAAAGCTTCGCAAAGACGAACACGATGACACGATCTAATTGCTTCGCTTAGTTTGGGTCTGTCCACCATATCATTCTCCCAATGATATGATCTCATTATCAATTGACAACTCATGTCTATGGTTAGGAAACCTTAACCATCATTGATCAATGAGCTAGTCCATAGAGGCGTACTAGGGACACGGTGTTGTTCACAAACCACACAAGTATTAAAGTTTCCGCTTAATACAATTCTAGCATGGAATATAAACATTATCATAAATAAGAATTATAATAATAACATCTTTATTATTGCCTCTAGGGCATAATTCCAACAGTCTCCCACTTGCACTAGAGTCAATAATCTAGTTTACATCTGGCAGCAATCTCACACCCATGGCACTGAGGTGCTGATCATGTTTTACACGTGGAAGAGGTTTAGTCAATGGATCTGCGACATTCAGATCTGTATGTACTTTGCTGATCTTCAGATCTCCATCTGCTATATAATCTCAGATTATATGAAACTTGCGGTTGATATGCTTGGTCTTTGGATGATATCTTGGTTCCTTAGCGAGTGCTATGGCGCCAGTGTTGTCACACAATATCTCCAGTGGGTCCAATACACTTGGAACCACGCCAAGCTCAGTGATGAAGTTCCTGATCCAAACTCCTTCACTTGACGCTTCTGCAGTAGCCATGTATTCCGCTTCTACTGTAGATCCCGCGATCACGCTTTGCTTGCAGCTTCTCCAGCTCACAGCTCCTCCATTCAAAATATAAACGTATCCTGTCTGAGATTTGGAATCATCCTTGTCGGTGTCGAAACTAGCGTCGACGTAACCTTTTACGACGAGCTGTTCATCACCCCCATAGACTAAGAACATTTCTTTAGTCCTATTTAGGTACTTTAGGATGTTCTTCACGGCTGTCCAGTGTTCCACTCCTGGATCACTTTGATATCTGCTCGTCAAACTAAGAGCATTGGACACATCCAGTCTAGTACATAGCATAGCATACATGATAGAACCTATGGCCGAGGCATAAGGCACTTTGCTCATAGCTTCCCTATCATTTACCGTAGCTGGACACTGAGCCTTGCTCAATATCTTACCTGACAACATAGGCACTGAACCTTTCTTTGCCTTATCCATTCTGAACCTTTTCAGAACTTTGTCTAGGTATGTACTCTGGCTTAAAGCTATCAGGCGTCTTTGTCTATCTCTATAGATTTTGATGCCCAATATATAAGCAGCTTCACCTAGGTCTTTCATTGAAAAACACTTGTTCAAATAACTCTTCACATCGTTAAGCATGTTGATGTCATTTCCGATAATCAATATGTCATCCACATATAGTACCAGAAACGTCACCGAGCTCCCACTCACTTTCTTGTAGATGCAAGCTTCGTAGCAATTTGGAACAAATCCAAAGCTCTTGATCACTTGATCAAAACGAACGTTCCAACTCCGAGATGCTTGCTTCAGTCCATAAATGGAACGCTGAAGTTTGCATACTTTATCAGCATCCTTAGGATCGACAAAACCTTCGGGTTGCATCATATACAACTCTTTATCAATGTTGCCATTGAGGAAAGCAGTCTTGACATCCATTTGCCATATTTCATAATCATGAAACGCAGCAATTGCTAATAAAATCCGAATGGACTTAAACATCGCTACGGGAGAGAAAGTCTCATCGTAGTCAACACCTTGAACTTGTCGAAAACCTTTCGCGACAAGCCGTGCTTTATAGACGGTAACATTACCATCCGCGTCCGTTTACTTCTTGAAGATCCATTTGCACTCAACGGCCTTTCGGTCGCTAGGAGGGTCCACCAAAGTCCATACTTGGTTTTCGCTCATGGATCCCAATTCGGATTTCATGGCTTCTAGCCATTTCTCAGAGTCTGGGCTCATCATCGCTTCCTCATAGTTCGTAGGTTCACTGTCTTCTACTAACAAGACAGTCAAGACAGGGTTGCCATACCACTCAGGAGGGGCACGCGACCTTGTCGACCTGCGACGTTCAGTAGCAGCATCGTCCAAAGCTTCATGATCCTTGTCATTAGCTTCCTCTATTGTTGGTGCAGGCGGCACTGGAACAATTTCAGGTGCTGTGCTACTCTCCAATTCAAGAGAAGGTTCAATAACCTCGTCTAGCCCTACTTTCCTCCCACTCACCTCTTTCGAGAGAAACTCCTTCTCAAGAAAGGAACCGTTCTTTGCGACAAACACTTTGCCTTCGGTTCTGTGATAGAAGGTATACCCAATAGTTTCCTTAGGGTATCCTATGAAGACGTATTTCTCCGCTTTGGGTTCGAGCTTGTCCGGCATCAACTTCTTGACGTAAGCTTCGCATCCCCAAACTTTAAGAAACGACAACTTAGGTTTAGCACCAAACCACAGTTCATACGGTGTCGTCTCAACGGATTTAGATGGAGCCCTATTTAAAGTGAATGCAGCGGTTTCTAATGCATAACCCCAAAATGATAACGGCAAATCAGTAAGAGACATCATCGATCGGACCATATCTAATAGGGTTCGGTTCCGGCGTTCAGACACACCATTGCGCTGTGGTGTTCCGGGTGGCGTGAGTTGTGAAACGATTCCACTTTCTTTGAGATGCGTGAGAAAATCATAACTCAAATATTCGCCCCCACGATCGGATCGTAGAAACTTAATCTTTCTGTTACGATGGTTCTCCACTTCATTCTGAAATTCTTTGAACTTTTCAAACGTTTCAGATTTATGTTTCATTAAATAGATATACCCATATCTACTTAAGTCATCGGTAAAAGTGAGAAAATAGCGATATCCACCGCGCGTCGAAACACTCATCGGTCCGCATACATCGGTATGTATGATTTCCAACAAGTCCGTTGCTCGCTCCATCATACCGGAGAACGGTGTTTTGATCATCTTGCCCATGAGGCATGGTTCGCATGTGTCAAATGATTCAAAATCAAGAGACTCCAAAAGTCCATCAGAATGGAGTTTCTTCATGCGCTTTACACCAATATGACCTAGACGACAGTGCCACAAATAAGTAGTATTATCACTATCTACTTTGCATCTCTTAGCCTCAATGTTATGGATGTGTGTTTCATCCCTTTCGAGATTTAGAAGAAATAAACCATTCACAATAGGTGCATGACCATAAAAGATGTTACTCATATAAATAGAACAACCATTATTCTCCGATTTAAATGAATAACCGTCTTGCAATAAACAAGATCCAGAAATAATGTTCATGCTCAACGCAGGCACATAATAACACTTATTAAGGTTTAAAACTAATCCTGAAGGTAAAACTAAGGAGAGCGTGTCGACGACCATCACATCAACTCTTGATCCGTTGCCAACGCGCATCGTCACCTCATCCCTCGCAAGCCGCCGTCTATTCCGTAGCTCCTGTTTCGAGTTACAAATATTAGCAACTGAACCAGTATCAAATACCCAGGCACTACAACGAGGGCTAGTAAGGAAAACATCAATAACATGTATATCAAATATACCTTTGATGGTGCCAGCCTTCTTGTCCGCTAAGTACTTCGGACAGTTGCGCTTCCAGTGACCCTTGTCCTTGAATTAGAAGCACTCAGTGTCCGGCTTGGGACCAGACTTGAGCTTCTTCTCAGCAGGGGCAACGCGCTTGCCGCCGTCTTTCTTGAAGGGCTTCTTTGCACCCTTACCTTTCTTAAAGCTGGGGGGCTTGTTGACCATCAACACATGATTATCCTTTTTGATGTCCACCTCCGCAGCTTTCAGCTTTGCGAAGAGCTCGGTGATTGTATCAGTGGAACCAATCTGATTATGAGTCACTACAAAACTTTTGTAGCTGGGAGGGAGTGATTGCAGAACCCTGTCAATCTTGAGCTCCTCTGGAATCTTGCAGTCCAGTTGCTCAAGGCGTTGAGTGTAGCCCGACATCTTAATGGCGTGCTCACTAACGGAACTCCCTTCCTCCATCTTGTAGTTAAAGAACTTCT
The DNA here is from genome assembly GCA_916181665.1 of Avena sativa. NCBI lineage: Eukaryota > Viridiplantae > Streptophyta > Magnoliopsida > Poales > Poaceae > Avena > Avena sativa. The sequence continues at coordinate 430,906,719 of OV702293.1, forward strand.
CAGAGATCTCATATCTCTCAGAACGGGCCTGAGTCTGAAACATGGTTTTCAGCTCCTCGAGAATCTCAAAGGGCCCGGGATAGTTTTCAAAACGATTTTGAAGTTCCGGTTCCATAGCAAACAACATGGTGCTCTTAATCACACCATAATCATCTTTGCGCGACTGATAGACAGCTTTCTCATCAGCCGACGCAGTTGCAGCAGGGGGGTTACCTAACGCTTTCTCAAGGACATAGTCCTTTTGTCCGCCAGACAGAATGATTCTTAGATTGCGGAACCAGTTGGTGAAGTTAGACCCATTGTTTCTAAGCTTTTCTTTCTCAGCAAAAACGTTGAAGTTGAAGTTGGACTTGGCCATGTGATCTACAGTATTTGCAAGTACAATTTAGACTATGTTCATGATAAATAGTTCAACTTAATCAAATTACTAGATGAACTCCCACTAAATTCAACATCCCTCAAGTTGTTTAGTGAAAACGATCCAAATTCACCACACCTAATCCGATCTTCACGAGAAGAGATGTGGTTTCAATGGTGGACAACGAAGTGTCGATCATATCATTCATATGACTCATGCTTAACCTTTCGGTTCTTGTGTTCCGAGGCCATGTCTGTACATGCTAGGCTCGCCAAGTTAGACCCAAGTATTTCCGCGTGTGCAAAACTGGCTTGCACCCGTTGTATGTGAGCGTAGAGTCTATAGCACCCGATCATCACGTGATGCTTGGACACGACGAACTTTCGCAACGATGCATACTTGGGGAGAACACAGCTTTTATCTTGATCTTTAAGTGAGGAATCATCTTATAATGCTACCGTCGCGACCTAAGCATAATAAGATACATAAAAGGATAAACATCACATGCATATAACTTTATGTGACATGGTATAGCCAATCTTCGCGCAATGATCTCCATCTTGTGCGTTTCGGCATGATCTCCATCACTTCACCATGATTGCCTCCACCACGAATAGCAACTACAACTATTGCTAACTACTTAGCGATAAAGTAAAGCTATTACATGGCGTATAAGAAGTTGACTCGCAGGTCATACACAATTATAAAGACAACCATATGGCTCCTGCCGGTTGTGTACTCATCGACATGCAAGTCGTGAAACATTACAAAACATGATCATCGCATACAATATACACATCACATCTTGGGCCATACCATATCACAGAAAACACTCCCTGCAAAAACAAGTTAGACGCCTCTACTTTGTTGTTGCATGTTTTACGTGGCTTATGGGAGTAGATGCTAAGAACGATTCTTACCTACGGAAAGCCACAACGGTGATATTATGGTTGCCAAACTCCGGTGTTAATCCCATGACAACTATAGTGAGAGAAACTGACATCCACCAGCCGCATGTGTGGTACAAGCCACACGTCAAGTGTGGAGCCGGTCTCGCGAACGACGTCGCGTAAGGTTGGCCTGGACCGCTTCAATCTCACTATCCCGCGTCATAAGAAGAACACAAACAAGAGGCTTGCAACAGAAAACATCAACGCCCGCAACAACCATGTTGCGTTCTACTCGTGAATCACATCTACGCATAGATCTAGCTCTGATACCACTGAAGGGTTTTGCAGCATAGTAAATCAAATTTTTCTACGGAAGCGAACAGAGGGAAAGCCAAGATCTAATCTAGGAGATGCAAACAATGAGAGAGATTGGATTAGATCTTCATACCCTTGAAGATTCGCACAACGGAACGTTCGTTGGAACGTGGGTGATGTAGTCGTACTCGCTTCTCCTCCTCGCGATCTGATCCGATCTAGCACCACAAGTGGTGGTGCCTCCGTGAGATGCACACGTGCAGCACCTCGACGTCTCCTCCTTCCTCGGACCAGCAAGTAGGGTGGAGAGATAGATTGGATCTACAACACGACGGCGTGGTGTATATGGTGGAGAATTTCTGCAGCAGGGCTTCGCCTACAAACAGTCGGGAGGGAGAGAGGAAGGCAGCAGGGCTACTAGGGTTTGGAGGAAGGTGTGTGTCAGAGAGGGGGCGCACCAGCCCTCTATATATAGAGGGGGGTGCGGCCAGCCCTTGCCCATCCTCCAAGCCTATCTCTAGTTTAAACGATTTAAACTTGTCCCTTATCTAGAAACCCTATCTCTAGTTTAAACGAGTTTAAACTTATCTAGGATCGGCTGGGCCCTATGGGGCCTTGTGCCCCTGGCCCAATGCGGCCAGGACACTCCCTCATAGGCCCATGCCCCCTCCCGGAAGGTGGGACCACGTTGGCCCCCTTCCGGAAGGTTCTAGAAGCTTCCGGTACAATACCGATTAATCCGGAACAATTCCGAACTCCAAAAACTGCACTGCCTTATATGAATCTTATTCTCCGGACCATTCCGGAACCTCTCGTGATGTCCCGGATCCCATCCGAGACTTCGAACAAAAACTCATAAACCAAGTATCCAATCTATCCTAGCGTCGAGACACGTTAAGTGTGTGACCCTGCGGGTTCGAGAATATGCAGACATGATCTTCTATCAATAATCAACAGCGGGGTCTGGAAACCCATATTGACTCCCACACATTCATCGGTGATCATATCGGATGAACCACGATGCCAGGATTCAATCAATCCCATGTATATATTCCCTTCGTCTCGCGATATTTTACTTGCCCGAGATTTGATCGTCGATACCGTCATACCTAGTTCAATCTCGTTCATAGCAAGTACTTTACTCGTTCCGTAATCCGATATCACTTTGTGATTAACTCCTTAACCACATGCTTGCAAGCGGTGTTGATATCGATTACCGAGTGGGCCTGAAGTATATCTCTCCGACTTGGGAGGGACAAATCCCATCTCGATACATACAACCCAACAGATACTTTCCGATCACCTGAGAGACACCTTTATGATCACCCTCTCATAGGATGACGTTTGATGACCTCAAAGCTTTCTTCCGATACCAGGGAGTTGTATTATCTCATGGTCTAAGGAATACAATATTTGACATAAGAAAAGCTTCGCAAAGACGAACACGATGACACGATCTAATTGCTTCGCTTAGTTTGGGTCTGTCCACCATATCATTCTCCCAATGATATGATCTCATTATCAATTGACAACTCATGTCTATGGTTAGGAAACCTTAACCATCATTGATCAATGAGCTAGTCCATAGAGGCGTACTAGGGACACGGTGTTGTTCACAAACCACACAAGTATTAAAGTTTCCGCTTAATACAATTCTAGCATGGAATATAAACATTATCATGAACAAGAATTATAATAATAGCATCTTTATTATTGCCTCTAGGGCATAATTCCAACAGGGCCAAGGCATGATCCGACCGAGGTCTATGAGGGTCGGCCGAATAAGGGCTAGATTACCCTAAGCTAAACAATATTGGCTTGATTTGGCCGACATATAAGGTATGTTGGCATGATATCTAGAACACGTTGTATTTGAAGGTACGGGCTTGGCTGAGTTAGAATGGACGAGGCCAAGTCTGGAGTTGGCTTGCTATGGAAAGAGAGAGCGAGCCCCAAGGTCAACACTGTTCTCTGTCTCTCCCTCAGGAATCCAAGAAGAGACAAGCGCTACAGAACAAAAGCTAGAGGCACAGGGACATAACAAAGGTCACGTGGTGACAGTCCTAGAGCCCAGCGCTCACATGTCGTGGGCTCTGGGTCTTTTGCCGTGCAGAGGAGGGCGATAGCGGAAAGGAGGCCGACGAATTACTATTTTGGGAAGAGCATATCCATCGAATATGCTCTCCACGTAAGCCCTAATTTTAACCTCGCCACCCCTTGATAAGGTGGGCCAGGGCCTCTAGGGCAAGGGTCGATTCATTCTGTAGAGGAGAAACCCTAGGAGAGCCACTTAGTTCTTCTTCCTCATCTCTTTGATACAACTCAAAGATCTAGTATACACCATTGTTGATCTAAAGGAAAGATCTTGAGAGTATCCATCGTATGTAGATCCACTACGCTATCCTTCCCTAGATCCCACTAGTATACATTGGCCCCATCTTTAGCCTACTCATGGCATCTGTCGTGCCATCACCACGGCAGCCGCCTCGTCCACACGACCTTCCTCCTCGAAGGCCACCACCTCCGCCTCGGCCATGCACTAGGACGACAACGTGGCCTGGAGGTTGACAGCGTCGATGTCGGCCTCCGGGAAGCGGGTGCTGGAAATCTCCCTGATATTAGTCTAGTTGGCTAACTTGCGGCGAGACATGGCTGCTGATGGTTGGCATTTTTTTTGGCTGGTGGTTTGCTCTTGCTTGGGCTTGTTGTCTCTGCCACGTCGGCGGCTGCCTTTTATAGAGAAGGCATGAAATGACCGGGAACGCGCGAGAAGTTTTCTGGCTATGGGAGACGAGGCGCACACAGAAAATGGAAAGCTTTTATTGCGGAAACACCGGCAGCACGAGAAGCCACCAATAGCGGACGTCGTGTCGCCATTAACATCTCATCGTCAAGGTTGTCAAGCGGTGACAGAAGGGAAGACAGACAAATGAATTGGACCGCCGGGCGTGGTTAATCGGATAGACCAGACCACAACCAAAAAATGACCGTGAGCTGGTCTAAATAGATAGAAACGGATCGTTTGAATGGCGGAGATGCAGAGATGTCGGCAATGTAAAGCTGCCTAGCAACTTGCCTACAACCGGCGATTCATTGAGTGAACGCTCGCGCAGTCGCGCAGCACGTTAAAGCGCCAAACATGATTACTCGTCGGGACAGGACTCCTCACTCTAGTAAACAGTTAATAGACCTAAAGGTAATCTAGACCATCATCCAAGAAAATTGGAGAAAGCTACCATAATTGAGGCTGTCAGAACGAGTCAGTACCAATATTCTTAATTTTTGCTTGTCGGTACCAAGTTTGAGTCACAGCGTTGCAAATCACACTAATTTTCATCTGACAGCATTTTAACATGTTTCCTAACAAGTGGGACACATCTAACAGAGCGGACTAGTCAACAAAAATTGCCATGGTGGAGGATGAGCTGAGCTGGACGTTGGGCCCACTTGTCAGACCGCGTCACTCCTCTCCACCAGGCAGCGGCTGCCGGCTGGTACTGTTCATCCTACGCCGCCGGCTTCGGCAGCTCGCCGCTCCACCGCTGCGGCGTTGGTTTCCGGCCCAGGGTTGATGACCGGGACGACGACCTTAAAGACGCGACCGCGGATTCCTTGTTCGCGGCGGACTCCTTGGTCTTCTCCTTGAAGAAGTCCCCGAACACCGGGCGCGAGCAGACGGGGACATTGAGGATCACGGATGCCACGCAGACGCCGGAGGAGTAGGATCGGTCGACGACGCGGGCCATGGACCGTGACCTGGCCGCGGCGTGCAGGCTGCACGGGGAGCTGCAGCTGCGCTCCAGCCCCGTCGTCTGGAACACGATCTTGCCGGAGGAGTCCGTGGTGACGCAGCTTTGTGGCGGGGGTGGTGGCGGCGGGGAGGGGCCGCGGCTACGGCGGCTGGAGGTGGAGTGGCGGTGGGGCACGAGGCGGAGGCGGGGAGGGTTGTTGTGGTCAGGGGGCGCAGAGTCGAGGGAGAAGCGTGGGTTGACGCTCGCGAGGTCGTCGTGGTCGTGGCCTCTGCCGGAGCTGGACGAGGAGGAGTGCGAGTAGCGGGAGGAGACGAGCGACAGGGAGGCCTCCGAGTCGGAGCTGTCGCGAGCGGCGCCGACGCGTGGTCCGACGTGGCCCTGCTCGACGCGCGCCCGCCGTTGCTCCGCTGGAGGAGGAACTTCAGGGATCTCGCCGCCGAGGAGCCCGTCGCCGTTCTCCCGGGAGTCTTTGCCAATGCAGTTGCCGCCGATGGGGACGGAGACGACGCCTTGGGGCTCTGAGCTCGCCGCTCCACAGCTGGGCCCAACGTCCAGCTCAACTCATCCTCCACCGTGGCAATTTTTGTTGACTAGTCCGCTCTGTTAGATGCGTCCCACTTGTCAGGAAACATGTTAACATACTGTAATATAAAAATGCAACGCTGTGACTCAAAATTAATACTAACAAACAAAAATTAAAATATATTGGTACCGACTCGTTCTGACCGTCCGAATTAGTTTTCTGCAATTTTCTCCCATCATACGGACATGACTCCTCACCCTAGTAAACAGTTACTAGACCTAAGTTAGTGTCTAGCTACGCGGCCTCATCACGTCTAGCTACACCTACCTTGGCTTTAATGATTCCCCCCAAAAAAGCAGCCTATCTTTAGACAGGTTCGTGCTCATCTCCAACAGAGGAACCATGTTCCGTGTAGCTCGTGCAATCTCTGCTCACGCAAACAGATTAAGCTCTGCATTAAGCGGATGATCATGTGCGGTACTGGTACGTCCCGTCTGGCCCGCGTCATGACTGTCCTCCCCGGCCAGAAGAAAGTACTACTGTGCACCACAGTAATGACGCCGGTGACCATATTGGCCGCAGCAGTACCGTGCACTGCACCTCGCGATGAATCGCTCATCAATCCGGGGGTTGAAACGCAGCCCCCCGCACGGCCCCGGACCAGTCGTTCGTACGCGACCGAACCCAGAGCGGCAGCTTTCAATTCTCGCGCCAGCGGGTCGCCTCATCCCAACCCACCCACCGAGAAAACCCACACGCGCACGGAGTACGGAAGAAAGAAAAAACGGTCCTCCGTGCTGCGCACCATCCGGACTCGTCAGGCTCTCACCGACACCGGCGTCGGCGTCGGGCGTCGGCGACACGCCGCACGTGAAACCACGACTGCTGAAGCTAGGAAAAAAACGGGTAAAGCGTAACAGGGGGCACCCTTCCCCGGTCGCCACCGCTTTCTCTTCTTTTCCCGCGGCAAATGGCGAACTGGTCCCTGCCTTTCGTCCCTTCCCTTTGAAGCAAAGAACGGGAGTGGGGAATGGAGCGGGCAACTGCTCATGACGAGTTGACGAATGACGACCCTCGGCCAGGGCCTGGAGTGGCCTGGCCGCGCGTAGATCCTAGGCGGGGCGTGCGGTAGCTTCTTCTTCTTCCCATGCCCCACGGTCCACGGTCGCGTACGCCGGTGGCCAGTGCGAAATCTCGGGCGAGATCGTCCTGCCTGCCGGGATGGCATCATCGCCGATTCACTGTGACCATGATTGCACGCTATATACCACTAGCGTGTTACTGCTCCTTCTTGCTGTGTCATGTCACGTCAAGTCAATTCTCGTTATGCGAAAGGCTTACTGCGCAATGATAACCATTTTTCTTGGGTGATTGACAACATTTCACGGGAACGTGTAAAGCCTTATTGCACGCTATGGTAAACAATAAACAGTTGGCGATTGGCAACAATTCAGTGGAAGGAGGCCGGGCCAATAGGGATTTCGTACAAAAGAAGACAAAAAACACCAATTTGGTCTATGAATTTGCCATGTTTGAGAGCATTGGTCACCAAGTCGTATTTCATAGAAAGCGAGCCAAGAAATTGCCCACGAAGAGCATTTTGATGTCTTCGTCACGGCGGCGACCCTTAGTTTGCTAAGCGTGGCTAACTGATTTTTTTTGCGAATACCACCCATGTAATTTTTATTTCTTCTCATCCATGGACTAGGCGGAACAGAGACGACTCGCGAGCTGTTGCCTACAGATGCTTCGGCTGTAGGCGGGCGGGCGGAGGTGGCCGACGAGCTTAGTTGGGTAAGGTGCCGTCGTGTGTTCTGACTAGGTGGCGTGGCAGAAGTGCAGCGACGCTGGAGCAACTGGAGCAGGACAGAGCGTTGAGGTGGTTCATCGCCTTGGCCAAGCCCTCGACCAGGATACTTCAAAACCTGGACGCCTCCTCACCCTTTAGCCCACTGTAGTGGTTTAATCCATGCTCCCCGAGTCAGTAGATCTCAGGTTTGATCCCCAATCCGGGCAAACTCCAAATCCTTGTTGTTGTTTTACAGCGTGGCGTGGTGTGTCCAGCTATCATTCCTTGTGGGTAGATCTGAGTTGGTGCAAGAACAATTGTTGGACATGTTTCGAATTCCATAAACCTAACCCCCTTCGGCCTAGCCCATGGAGTGAGAAGAAACATAGATTCACGACGGCCAGGGAAGGAGGAGGAGGGGTGTATTCGCAAAAAAAAATCAGCCATGTCAGTAAACTAAAGGCCGTCGTGACAGAGTGACCAAAACGATCACATGCTTTTGACGAAATGCGACTTGTGACCAATGCTCTAAATCGTGGCAAGTTTATAGACCAAATTAACGTTTTTTCTCAAAAAATAAAAAAGAAGAACAAGGTGGAATAAGGCAAGCAATCGAAGAGTTATGGCCATTATCTTGAAAGAGATTTCACTTATTCCGAACAAGGTGGAATAAGGCAAGCAATCAAAGAGTTATGGCCAATATCTTGAAAGAGATTTCACTTAATAAGAACAAGGTGGAATAAGGCAAGCAATCAAAGAGTATCTGCATCAGATTTTATTTATTTTGGAAGAATTGGCAGCGAGCGTGCAGGCAACATAGCACAAGGAAGGCATGTGTGGGGGCAAATGGCCCGTACCTAGTTGCATTCTGGCTTTTCCATTTTTATAAAAAGAAGCGCAATGGAATTTTGGGCTGCTCGCCGCACTGGGTTCTTTTTTATAAAGTCGGGCTCGACCTCACCTAATCGTCCAGACACAAAAGAGGACCAAACCCACGCAGCAGCACCCACAACAGGGCACCCTCCTCCAGTCCTCCTCATCCCTCCTCAACCCACCAACGAAGAAGAAAGAACCCTCTCTTCCTTCACCGACCCGTCCATCCTCATCGCTGCGCCCACCGGCGACGAGATTCAGCCATGGCAATGGCTTACAAGATGGTAAGAACCCCAGCATCTCATGTCCGTGTTTCGGTCCGGGCACGCAGCCGGGGGAGGGGCATCGATCGGCATGGGGATTTTTACAGAGTTTTGTTGTTGAATCCCTTCAGGCGACTCAGGGGATGAACATCAAGGACGAGTGCAAGAGCTGGTTCACGGAGATGAAGTGGAAGAAGGTTCACCGGTTCGTGGTGTACAAGATCGACGAGCGGTCGCGCGCCGTGCTGGTGGACAAGGTGGGCGGCCCCGGCGAGGGGTACGAGGAGCTGGTCGCCGCGCTGCCCAAGGACGACTGCCGCTACGCCGTCTTCGACTTCGACTTCGTCTCCGTCGACAACTGCCAGAAGAGCAAGATCTTCTTCATCGCCTGGTATACTCCATTCACCCCCCTTCCCTTCCTTCCTTCTCGTTTTAGTAGCCTCCTTTAATCGCTTGTGTGTGTGTGTCGTCAACGCGAAGCAATTACTGCCTCGATCTTGATTGATTTACTGGCCGGAATTAGTATCTCCTCTGGAATTAGGAAAGCTAATAATATGGTCTTGAAGATTGTAGCCTAGGAATTCCTTGCTGGCCGCCCACGGTATTACTGATGAACAGCTTTGGTTCTCCGAATCTCGTCTGTCAAGTTTTTCTCCGTAAGCTCAACTGCAGTTTGGAAGATGTGCAAGTCATTCGTAGATTACGGCAACTGCCAACTGGCTGGCTAGTCATACGATAGAATAATCGCAAATCCTTTTTTTTTTTTTGGACCTGTGCACTACGGGTTGGTAATTACATGACGTAAGTGCTAGTCATACGATAGAAGAATAATCGCAATCACAATCTTGTATCGTCAGTAAGATAGAAGCCCACATTAAAACCAAGATTTAAGATAAGATGATGGGGGCATCTCCTCTTGCACGGACCAAAGGTGCCAGGGAGCATCAAGAAATTGACTAGAAATCCGTAGACGAAATGACCCCAATCCTTATCACAAAGGAAAGGAGGAATTGGAATCAAGCTTTTTCTATTTTCCACAAAGGATGAGCATGCTTGCCCCACCCATCGATCCCCGCTGCCTTGTCAAACTAGTCGAGATCATGACGGGGACCAAACTTTCTTGATAAGGCCATCATATCACCCTTCCTTTCTCCCTGCCCGGCATCTCTTAATTGCGGTATTACTCTTGTCCTTAGTGCTTTTTCCATGCATCAACAGCTAAGGCAGGGTCTTTAATCAGATCAGATCTGGAGTGGATCCATCTGTTGTCCAGATCTGTCTGTCCTTCATTTTATATTATACTGAAATAAATGATTTAGATTTATGTAAATCCGGATATGTATCTGGAAACGTTTTAATGTCTAGATACATGTGAATCTAGACAAAGACAATCCACTTAATTCAGGATTGAGGAGGTAGAATTATTTACAGACTCTGCTCCAAAGGAGTCATCGCCCATACCGTCAATTATCCTACCCTTTCGGTCAACTCATCAACTGCCTTGCAGCAATTTAACTACTCCTACATCCTTCTTGGCTTGTCAAGAAACGAGAAAAACAATACTATCAGAGCTGGTTATTTAAGTACTGTTAGCAAGTCCACCACCACCAGCTCCTTTGGTCTCCTTTTGTTAAAGCGCTTTGTTTGTTCCGATGGCAACAGCTGCTGTTGCACTGTCTGATCTCGAGTACATACAAGATACTAGTTATACAACCATCGTCAGTGGGTTGGATGGATCGGTCCATTCCATTGATACTGATATTGATTCGTTGCTTTGTTTCCCCGTCCACCAGGTCACCGGCGGCGTCGAGGATAAGGGCCAAGATTCTGTACGCGACATCGAAGCAGGGGCTGCGGCGGGTGCTGGACGGCGTCCACTACGAGGTGCAGGCCACCGACGCCTCCGAGATGGGCTTCGACGTCATCAGAGAGCGGGCGCAATGATGAGCCTGTTCGAGTGTTCATTTCGTGCGCGCCTCAAAAGAGCGAGCGAGTTTTTATGTAATGTCGATCGCCGCTGTACCTAAAAATCGAACGGATGCTAAATTGGGGGCTGGTGTGCGCTGCTGCTGCTGCTAAGCTAGCCTTGATGCGGTCTGACGAGGGTTTCTGCTTGGTTTAGCGATTACGCGTGTTGCTTGGTGTTTGGAAACTGGAGATGGCGCGGTATGTGTGATGGATCATGAATGTATAGGAGCTGAGGGAGTGACAGCGGATTAATGAAGCGTCCATCTCTGAGTGCGACGTAGAAATTCCACTGATACTGATGATGCTCCAGTTTAATATGGTTGCTATGTTTGGGGTTCCTGATATGATCGACTGCTTTACATTATAATTGGTCCGGTCACATTGTTCCAGCCGGTGTTCACCTCTGCTATGCATTTTTCTTTTTGAGTGTGACTATTGAACATGTAGCTGTTTTATAATTTAGAAACAGATACATTTTTCATAGCTGATCAGAATATGAACAGCTGTAACACTCAAAATGGATAAAAGGAATGAAGAAAATTGACTAAAAATGTGTCTTTTTATTTTCTGTTCTAGCAAACATATACATTTCCCTGCCTTCTTCCCTTAGCCCAATACTACCTCCGTTTCAAGGCTTAAGGCGCACACGCTTTTCAAAGCAAAGTTTGACCAAAATAATTAAGCAACAAAATCTTGATCATATTGTACATAATTAGTACCGTTGGATTCGTATTGAAAAATACTTTCTAGTGATATTAGTTTTATACCAAAACTCTTTACGTATTTAGAGTAATTCTTGGTCAAAGAAAAAACACGTAAACGAGGACGCCTTAAGCCCTGAAACGGAGGGAGTATTGAATTGCAACGGCTCAACATTGATTCCAACGTTGACTCCATGTTCTAGCATGAGACAGCAGGCCCAATGCAGAACTGAGAAGAAAAGCCCAATGCAGAAGTTCGGCCTTCTTCTCCAGCAAGCGAACACCTCACGCACTCCACCTATACCACCCACACCCTCCTCCCCAGCTAAGTAGATGAACCGAATAGGAAAAAAAAAGAGGAACCAAGAAAATTATGGTTCATGAACACTTTTTTATGATCCGTGGACCAAAGATAGTGGATGGACTGAAATTCAAAAGTAAGCGGATGAACAAAAATTCAAAAAAATGATCCAATAGAAAAAGTATGGTGTAAATCGTTCACAATTTTGGACACGTGTGAACAAAGAACTAATATAGAATACTTCCTCTTTATTAAAATAGATATCATAGATTTGTCAAAGGAGTAGCAAAAAAGAGTGATCGGTAAACTCTCACAAATTATAGGCGAGGATAGAAAATAAAAAATGTCTAGGTCATAAATTATCAGACTAGCTTATGAGTATAGATAGAAAATTATCCCCATTAGCAAACCAATCTGTGGTTGGATGGTTAGGAGGGTGGTTGTACCCCCAGTCCACCAGAGTTCAAACCTCAGGTTTGACACTGTGTGTTGCATAAAAGGCGGAATATTCTTTCAGTGGGAGGCGACGTTCCCGTCGACAGCGAGACGTTTGTGGTGACTTCGTCAATCTCAAGACCTGATCCACCGGCTCAGTTTTTTGGAGATGCTCATAGGGGTAGGGTGTGCTGTACGTGCTGTGAGTGTTTTCGATTGTACCGTGTTTCTCAAAAAAAAATTTATCCCTATTACGTGATACTCTTGGGTACGAGTAGTGGTACACGTTACACGTTAGAATGAAAAAAAAGGTCTAGGTACAGAATTATACCTTGAGTAAAAGCTGAACCAAATAAGCATCAGACAAGCGCACTGCTCTACTCACATTTCTCTACCCTGACTTAACAACCGACTACTTGTAACTGAAGACTGAACTAAGTAAAAGAATGAGAAAAAAAATGACAGAATAGAGACTGAAAACTGAGGGACCAAGATAACGGGGCTGCTCAAATTATATAGACCTCAAATTATTCGTGGAGTTTGCTACACGGCGAGCCGTTACACACGCAGATCCGTATGGCTGACTCCTTACATGTACTTCGTATGTGATTAGCACTTATTTCTTTGATTTCTATTTAAAAGGTTTTATCTCTCAAACATGAATTTATCTATTATATACTAAAAGTGTATTTTACCAGAATTAAGAGAAATAGTCAAGAAAATTCCGAAAAAAAAATCCAGCCATCAGTTTAGTTAACTATCAATCACAACCGAAGTATCCTAGACATCGAGGCTTGCTACTTGTATGTGTGCAAAGGGTGAGTCCTCACGTGTACTGCTGATCTCAAAACATCTTCTTTTGTAGGCTACCGCCGTCCCTATATCTCTATCTCTACTACTTATAAAGGACCAAATAAGAATTTAGCTAAATGTACCCGTCAAGTCCACTCGATCTAATTAATACCGCCAAATTATCCTACTTCGTTGGATCTAAAGGCCCCGATTGTTCATGGGTGCACGCAGCAATTAGCTTTGACGGACGCCGAGCGGTCTAAGTTTTCCGCCGCACGCAGTGCCGCGAAGGAGAAAACATGACACATCCTGTGTCGACGCCCCCATCACCTCCCTCGTAATTTTCTCCCATCCTTCTCTCCCTCCATCCGGCACACATAATCCTCGCCGTCTCACCCTCCGTACTTGCCGCTCGATAAGTCTCACGAACCTTCTTGGCAACGGGACGCCACAGAGCCTGACGACGACCGCATCCTCGCCACCGGCACCCCCGTCGAGGCATGATCTAGCAGCACCTTGGTCATGATGCCGTCCACAGCCCATCGCCGTGCGCCCTCGCCCGTCATCCACCGCATCCTTGCCTCGCCGCTGGTAGACCGCTCGTCCGTTCGCGTACTCGCATGGAAGAAAACAGAGAGAAATCCTCCGCAGCTTATCCAGTCCCGTCTGGTCGGAGAGTCTCTCCGCTAGGCACAAGCACCTTGTGATTTGGTTGCTATTTCTCTGGTGGAACAGTTGTAAGGACATCTTGCAAGTACGTGGCTGTTAATCCAATTGATGTTTTTCGCTGCACTTGATTTCGATTGCTTTTTTGATGTGGCCGAGAAGAAGCATCATTTTTTCTATACTTTATTATAGATCACTATTACAAATTACTGTAATGCATAATTGATCATGTAAGCTTGCATCTGACAGTTAAATGCTCCAAGAGATTAGGCTCTTGTTTGTCTAATTTCTGGATCGGCCGGAGATGATATTCTCTCGCTTTGGAAAGGTAATACATTTTATAGGTTATCCTTTCTCTAGAAGTGGAGGGTGCCTGGGTGTTGCGGATGGAAGCAGACTCTAGGCCTGTTGTGATAGATACCCGTGTGTATCATGTATCAGATGCAAAAGTTCAGGTTCACCTACCTCCAGATAAGATGCACACGACGTAAATCTTTGAAATACAGTAAGATTGTTAACTTATCTATCGCCCTCTTTTGATTAGCTCTTTTCAATGCCAATACCAATGTTAAAAGTTATAATGGTGCGAGTCTAAGAGCATCATGATTTCTCACTTTTATTTGCTAATGATTGCCTGATCTTTATGAAAGCTGTTGGAGGAATGCACATAGATTGAATTTCATACTTCATGCTTATTATAGCCTTGGTATTGCCAGAGTGCTAATAAAAAGCAGAGTTTCGGTGTTTTCAGTCTGAACAATACATATCAAATTCTTTTGAGGTGAATACTGAATTGCAAATAGAGTGGGAGGCTCATTCATAGAGATATTATGTCTACCAATAGCTTTAGGGCGCTAATTATATTAACTCTTTGAGCATGTAATGGAGAGAGATCAATCTAAAGTACATGGGTGGCGCGAATTTTTTTGTTTTGTGTAGGGAAAAAGTTATTCTAAAATCGTCTGCCTATCCTCAAATTGCATCGTGATCTTGGTCTACTACCGTGAAAATAAGTGATGTACTAAAGTTGGGTTTGATTTATTTATTTGTAGGTTTGGCAATGGTCAAACTACTGAAATATAACAAGCCAAATGGATTTCTGAATTAAGACTCAATGCAGTTGAGGGGGACTTGGTTTCATGCTTAATTGATGCTGATTTGGGGCAATGCAACGAGCTTTTAATTAGGGTGGTATTATTTTCAATGCTGATACCCCATAATTACACAAATGGCTTCTGGTATTGGGCATGGGTGCATTCTGGATATTTCATAGTTTGCTCATCATACCGAGCCCTATTCTAGAAAAAGTAAAAGGTCAGATGCAAGAAAGGATATCTTCAGGTGTAGAGAATATGTGAAATGCACCGTGAACTTGAAGATAGCGCCTACGATTAGAGGTTTTGGGTGGTGCATATTAAAAAAAAATCCCAAGTTTTAGTTAACTAAAAATGATACACATCAAAGAACTCAATATATCCATATGAAAATGATACACATCAAAGAACTTAGTATATCCCTATGTGTGGTCATGAATAAGTACGCATGAGGAAATTCAGTGCAGACCACTGCAATTCACGGTGTTTCATGCCAATTGTGCTGCAAGTGAACAACAAGCGTAGGTAAGTGAAATCGCACCATATGCAAACATGATGAAAATAAACCGTGAGTGTGCTTTTGATTTGGCTATGGAAGTTGCTGGTGTGGTCTGATTGCATGTGACCATGATGGAATATTTAGCTTCGAGATGCCATGTTTCTCGCCCAGGACATAGGCTATCACAGAGTGGTGACTGGACCTGTGAGTTGTCTATCTTTGGCTGGATAGTCAGGAGAAGCAATCGATGGGTGCTCATCTAATTCGTAAGTTGCAGATGTGCAAGTCTTCGTTCCAGAGTTTCAAGTTTCTCTTCGCAAAGCGAGAGGGGAATGAAGCAGCACATAGATGTATAGGTCTTCCTTTTTATTGCTTTTTCTTTCATGTACTATGGTTTTTCTATCGACATTGCAGGCACTGGTTTTGTCTACATGGAATGAAAACATGAATTCTAACTTTGAAATAAGTTGATTAATTAAACAAAAGATATTATGGCATGTACAATGGTTGATAAGACAGTCTTATCATATACTCCCTCCGTTTAGAAATATAAAATATTTTAGATTTGTGTAGCTAATGTATCTAGACATTTTTTAGTGTATAGATTCACTTGAACATGTACACCAAAAGGTGTCTAAAACATCTTATATTTCTAAAGGAAGAGAGTACACGCCAGGCAATCTTAATATGATGAAAAAACATGCCCCCACCCACACACACGCCCGCTTTGGACCATTCCGTGAAGGACTTTTTCTGAAAAGGGCTTGAATATAATTTTTTGGGTATTTTTGTAAAGCTCCACCACCACTGATGTACGTGCCTTCGTAATATTAGATATATATATATATATATATATATGTCTCCTCAAAGAAAAACAACTGTGTTAGCAAACGCGCAATCACATCAAACAAAACAAACGAGATAATAATTCCTTGAAAGAACTAAAAGAACTAAAACAACTGTGTTAGCAAACATGCAGTGGTGGCGTCGCCGCGCAACCCGCCAGCGCACTTCACGTCGGCGACAACCTTGGTGGGCTGAATATACGGTCCAATCACGATGCCGGTGATCAAGATGAGCGCGCCCAGCAGGGTGAGAACGGGCATAGTAACCGGGCACTGGGCCAGCAGCCACGACAACGGATAGCCGAGGCTTAGAGGCTAAGGTAGTATTCCCTCTATCTAGAAATAACTGACTTCAGTTTGTTTAAACTTGAATGTATCTATATTATAAAATGCGTCTAGATATATCGAATTTAGACAAACTGATGTTAGTTATTTTTGGACAGAGAAAGTATTCAACGGGAATTAAAGTTTGTAAACTTGCAGTGCACCGACGGACCTTCTTGGAGGCTAAAAGGGCCATGGCCCCCCTACTCAATTGTAATTTGCACTATACTATTTAGTATTTATCATTTTTGACCATAGAAAACACAAAATTCTTCAAGTTTGCCCCCTCAACTATCATCTATTGTATTGGTCAAGTGTGGTGGGATGAGTTGCCTGGCACGAGTGCCAAACCTTTTGTAAATACAGGTTGAACTGTGATAAAACAGAAAAATGAGCCGTGAGGGCAAAAGCTAGGAACAATGTAGGTAGTTCGTCCTTCAGATATTCCAAGAAGTGAGATTTGTTGGAATTTGGTGAGTTTTGGGCCGTTGGCCCATTAGACAAATTCTGAAATTTTCTTTGGCCCACTTATATATGACAGCATATGACTGTGCTAGTGATACTAAAGTTTAGTCCCACATTGCTAGTTGAAGGGGAGTTGGACCACCTTATATAGTAGAATGTTGCACCACTCACTAAGGTGTGACAAGAAGAGTAGCCCTCGCGCACTCCTCCTCCGACGCCGCCCGCCTCGCCATGCCTCGCCTCGCCCGTTTCCAGTTTTTATGGACGTGGACTGTTACCGACTCGGATGTAGGCTGCGCCCACGATCTCCCTAAGCTGCATTATATAAGCGTCTGCGCTAAACCTAATCGGTAAATCAATCCATACACACGCCTACCTCCAGAACCTTGCGCCGCCGCCTTCGTTTTCCCCATCCCGGCTTGCGGCGTGCACCACAGATCAGGACAGTAGGCTTTCGGAACCCCGCCTTTCGTGAACCTGTACGGGTGAGGGGCGATCAGGTTTTTGGAAAGCGCTCAAGCGCAACTACTGGCAACCACGACGTCGTCCAAAAACGAGTTCCCGAACGACGACTTCTTCCCGAATGTCAGCGACCTCTTCGGCAACCTCAACATGGGCGACAACTCTGCTGCTGCTACCGCTGCGGCTACTGCCGCAACTGCATCGTATGTGATATCAATCTCTTTCTTTCGGATTATGCTAGAGTTTCTAGTTCTAGCGTTTGGCGTAGATGTGATAGGTTTCTCTTGTATAGATGTAATCTGTTCATCTACTTTGTTGATCTGCATGATTGGTTTTAGTACTGTTTGTATAATCATGCTTTATCAGTTTATTATTCGGATTAAATTATATGGATTATTGCTTATATTTCCAAAAATCCAAAAACCTGATTATAGGCAACTGAATTCCACTGGTGTAGCCGCGGCTACTAGGCCGCCTTCTTTTGATGGCATGCACTATAAGAGATGGCGCAAGAGAGCAGTTCTTTGGTTTGAAAACCTAAACTGCTATAGCGCCACTCTTGGCAAGCCTGGAGGAGATCTTTCTGCTGAGCAGGAAGCGAACTTTAAGAAAGCCGATACCATGTTTATGGCGGCTTTGTTCAGTGTTCTTGGGGACAACATTTTTGACCCTTATATGTTATTTGATAATGGCAAGGACGCGTGGGAAGCGCTCGAGGCCAAGTTTGGGGTCTCGGACGCTGGCACTGAGCTGTATGTCATGGAGCAATTCTATGACTACAGGATGGTTGATGAGCGCTCCGTCGTTGAGCAATCTCATGAGATACAATCACTTGCCAAAGAACTTGAGCAGTTCAAGTGTTCCTTACCGGACAAATTTGTGGCTGGTGGCATTATTGCCAAGCTTCCTCCTTCGTGGAGGAACTTTGCTACTTCTCTAAAACATAAGAGATAAGAGTTTTCTGTTACGGATCTCATTGGGTCTCTTCATGTGGAAGAGAAGGCGAGAGCAAAGGACAAAACTGCTCGAGGACTTGAGGGAGGTTCTACTGCCAATTTAGTGCAGAGGAAAAACTTCCAATCCCACAAGGTTAATAATAAGAACAAAACTGAAGGAAAGGGAAAGTTTGATGGCAAGAACAATGCCACGCACTCAACCAACTTCAAGAAGAAAAATGATAAGAGGAAAGGCTCTTGCCACATCTGTGGTGATCCTGATCATTGGGCTACTAGCTGTCCTAATCGCTTTGACAAGCGTCAACATGGGAACATCGGCAAGACCGCGAATGTTGTTATTAGCGATACTGAGATGAAGGATGATGGGTACGGTATTTTGCCTACTATCCTTTCAGTATGTCATTCTCCTGATTGGTGGATAGACACGGGTGCTAATACACATGTATGTTCTGATATTTCCATGTTTTCCTCTTATCAGGTCTCAAGGACCTCTTCCGTGCTGATGGGAAACGGATCACGTGCTTCTGTTTATGGTGTTGGTACAGTAAATCTGAAATTTACTTCGGGGAAGACCGTACAGCTGAAGAATGTGCAACACGTTCCCTCCATCATAAGAATCTCGTTAGCGGATCGCTTTTATGTCGAGATGGCTTTAAGTTGGTTTTTGAGTCCAATAAAGTTGTAATTTATAAGTATGTACAATTTGTTGGAAAGGGTTATGAGTACGAAGGTCTGTTCCGCTTGTCTTTGTCAGACTCATGTACTAAAGTTATTAATCATGTTTGCAGTGATAATGAGTCCAATGTTTGGCATTCACGACTCTGTCATATTAACTTTGGTTGCATGACGCGGCTAGCCAATATGAGTTTAATTCCAAAATTTACCACTGTCAAAGGTTCTAAGTGCCAAGTTTGTGTGAAAGCAAAGCAACCCCGCAAGTCTCATACGGCTGTGGAACCGAGAAACTTAGCACCGCTAGAACTTATACATTCAGATCTTTGTGAGATAAATGGTGTGTTGACAAAAGGTGGAAAAAGATACTTTATGACGTTGATTGATGACTGCACTACATACTGCTATGTTTATCTTCTGAAATCTAAAGATGAAGCTTTGAACTACTTCAAAATCTATAAAGCTGAGGTAGAAAACCAACTTGATCTTAAAATCAAGCGGCTAAGGTCGGATCGTGGTGGAGAATACTTTTCAAACGAATTTGATTTATTCTGTATGGAACACGGTATTATACATGAGAGGACGCCTCCCTACTCACCTCAGTCAAATAGGGTGGCCGAAAGAAAGAACCGCACTCTAACTGATTTGGTTAACGCCATGTTAGATAAATCGGGTCTTTCCAAGGAATGGTGGGGGGAGGCGCTAATGACTGCGTGTCATGTCCTAAACCGTGTTCCTGTAAAGGATAAAACCATGACTCCATTTGAGGAATGGGAAAATAAAAGGCTTAAACTCTCTTACTTACGAACTTGGGGTTGTTTGGCGAAAGTCAATATTCCAATACCCAAGAAGCGAAAGCTTGGACCAAAAATCATTGATTGTGTTTTTCTGGGATATGCTTTTCATAGCATTGGCTATAGATTTTTGATAGTAAAATCCGAGGTATCTGACATGCATGTTGGTACAATTATTGAGTCGAATGATGCGACTTTCTTTGAGGACATCTTTCCTATGAAAGGTATGTCCAGCTCATCAAATCAGGAGATGACTAGTTCATCTAGTCAGGAATTTTCTATAATTCCTGAACCCACTATGCCGATAAAACACTCTGATGATCCTGTGGAGGATGACAATGAAGCTCCCAAAAGGAGCAAGAGACAAAGGACTGCAAAGTCATCTGGTGATGATTTCATTGTGTACCTTGTGGATGATACTCCCACTTCTATTTCAGAAGCCTATGCATCTCAAGATGCTGACTACTGGAAGGAAGTTGTCCGAAGCGAGATGGACTCCATCTTAGCTAATGGTACTTGGGAAATCACTGATCGTCCTTATGGTTGTAAACCTGTAGGATGTAAATGGGTGTTCAAGAAAAAGCTTAGACCTGATGGTACTATTGAAAAGTACAAGGCACGTCTTGTGGCTAAGGGTTATACCCAAAAGGAAGGTGAAGACTTCTTCGATACCTACTCACCTGTAGCCAGATTGACCACTATTCGAGTACTACTTTCCTTGGCTGCCTCACATGGTCTTCTCGTTCATCAAATGGACGTTAAGACAACTTTTCTAAATGGAGAGCTAGATGAGGAAATTTATATGGAGCAGCCTGACGGATTTGTAGTAGATGGTAAAGAAGGAAAGGTATGTAAGTTAGTGAAGTCTTTGTATGGTCTTAAGCAAGCTCCTAAGCAGTGGCACGAGAAGTATGAAAGAACTTTAACTGCTGAAGGCTTTGTTGTAAATGAAGCTAACAAATGTGTGTACTATCGCCATGGTGGGGGCGAGGGAGTTATTATGTGTCTCTATGTTGATGACATATTGATATTCGGGACCAACCTCGCTCTTATCAAGGAGGTCAAAGAGTTCCTATCTCGCTGCTTTGAGATGAAGGACTTGGGAGTGGCTGATGTAATATTAAACATCAAGCTACTAAAGGATGACAATGGTGGGATTACACTGCTTCAGTCTCACTATGTGGAAAAGATATTGAGTCGTTTCGGGTATAGAGACTGCAATTCTTCTCCAACGCCTTATGATCCGAGTGTGCTACTTCGAAAGAATCGAAGGACTGCTAAAGATCAATTGAGATATTCTCAAATTATTGGCTCGCTCATGTATTTAGCCAGCGCTACTAGACCTGACATCTCCTTTGCTGTAAGCAAACTGAGTCAATTTGTGTCAAATCCTAGAGATGATCATTGGCATGCTCTTAAAAGAGTTTTGCACTATTTGAAAGGCACTGCGAGTTATGGTATTCACTATACTGGGTATCCACGGGTACTTGAGGGTTATAGTGATTCAAACTGGATATCTGATGCTGATGAGATTAAGGCCACAAGTGGTTATTTGTTTACACTTGGTGGTGACGCTGTTTCCTGGAAGTCTTGCAAGCAGACCATCTTAACAAGGTCAACAATGGAAGCAGAACTCACAGCATTAGACACAGCCACTGTTGAAGAGAGTGGCTTCGTGAGCTCTTGATGGACTTACCTGTGGTTGAAAAACCAATACCCGCCATCCCGATGAACTGAGATAATCAAACTGTGATCGTCAAAGTAAACAGTTCTAAGGATAATATAAGTCATCAAGGCATGTGAAGAGGAGATTGAAATCTGTCATGAAACTGAGAAACTCCAGAGTTATTGCGTTGGATTACATCCAAACATCTAAGAATCTGGCAAATCCCTTCACAAAGGGTTTATCACGCAATGTGATAGATAACGCATTGATGGAGATGGGTTTGAGACCCACGCTATGAGTTGATCCCAGTGGCAACCCACTCTATGTGATCGGAGATCCCATGAATTAGAGCTAGGAGACAAGCTGTTGGTCAGCTGAGAGGAGAGTATACCCATATTATATTTACATCTCCATAAAGATGCAATAATCCCTTAATCTGCATGGCAGGTTGATATTTATCTTAATGTGTTTCAAGTGGCTTTTTATAAGCGGAGACGTTGTCCTGCAGAACATCTCTTGAGGAACACACCTATATGAGTCCGACTGTTAAACGTCGCAGTCCGTGAGAGTTGGGTGCTCTCTAATAAACTCATGAAAGGCCCTGGAGTATGACGCATAAGCTCCAAACTATGAGGAAGCCGACGGTAGCCCTGTACTGGTCTAGATTTTGTGTGAAACTAGCGCGTAGAAAACTTGTAGTTCAAGGCATAGTCCGCTATTCAAGATGCTATCTAGTGTAGTATGAAGTTTAACGTGGAAGTTCAACTTAACAGTCTCCACTACACACCGGTATATAAAACGATGTTGTGGAAGAAAAGTGATGTGATGTGCCAATGAGACTTTGTGGGAGATTGTTGGAATTTGGTGAGTTTTGGGCTATTGGCCCATTAGACAAATTCTGAAATTCTCTTTGGCCCACTTGTATATGGCAGCATATGGCTGTGCTAGTGGTGCTAAAGTTTAGTCTCACATTGCTAGTTGAAGGGGAGTTGGACCACCTTATATAGTAGAGTGTTGCACCACTCACTAAGGTGTGACAAGAAGAGTAGTCCTCGCGCACTCCTCCTCCGACCCCGTCCGCCTCGCCTCGCCATGCCTCGCCTCGCCTCGTCAAGACGCGCGCGCGCCGCGGGTTGCGGGAATCTCACCGAGCCGAGCTTTATTTTGCTGGTTGGGAAAACTAATTATGAGTCATTAACGAATGCGTTAATTACAGCCGTTTCCAGTTTTTATGAACGTGGACTGTTACCGACTCCGATATGGGCTGAGCCCACGATCTCCCTAACCTGCATTATATAAGCGTCTGCGCTAAACCTAATCGGTGAATCAATCCACACACACGCCTACCTCCAGAACCTTGCGCCGCCGCCTTCGTCTTCCCCGTCCCGGCTTGCGGCATGCACTGCAGATCGGAACAGTAGGCCTCTGGAACCCCGCCTTTCGTGAACCTGTACGGGTGAGGGGCGATCAGGTTTTTGGGGAGCGCTCAAGCGCGACTACTGGAAACCACGACGTCGTCCGACGACGAGTTCCCGAACGACAACTTCTTCCCGAACGCCAGCGACCTCTTCGGCAACCTCAACATGGGCGACAACTCTGCTGCTGCTACCGCTGCGGCTACTGCCGCAACTGCATCGTATGTGATCTCAATCTCTTTCTTTCAGATTATGCTAGAGTTTCTAGTTCTAGCGTTTGGCGTAGATGTGATAGGTTTGTCTTGTATAGGTGTAATCTGTTCATCTACTTTGTTGATCTGCATGATTGGTTTTAGTACTGTTTGTATAATTATGCTTTATCAGTTTATTATTCGGATTAAATCTAATGGATTATTGCTTATATTTCCAACAAGATTGAATACGTCCTTTTGTTACTTGTGATCGGAATGATAGGTCTGTGTGAAGCCAAATTCGTTTCTCCTATCTTGGTTCTCTCTGCTAGTCACGTTGTCGCTCACCGTCGCGGTGCACATCACAAGTCACGGTTCCTTGTCAATCTGAACGTGGCCAATCTGCTTGCCGTCCCTTGTCGAGGTGGACGTCGTCATGTCGCGCGACGAACAGGCGAACTTTGGGCAAAGAAAAGAGGCGCCGTCCTGCTTAATCTGAACGAGGCCAATATTAGATTATCAGGCATAATTTTCATGATTAATTTTAGAATATAAATCATGACAATAACACCTACAAACACATGAACCTCTAACATACTAGATGTATTGATCAACATGAACAGTAGCAGAGTATACGCACTAACAGCCATATTAAAGCAACAAATCTGACGACGGTATATGTACTGATCGGTTGCCGATGAAGTCGTTGTTGGTGTAGCGTTTGCAGTAGACCGCCGAAGAAGTCGGCGTTGAAGACGACGAGCACGAGCTCCGAGTTGATGACCGGGAAGACGCGCCGTGATGACGAACTTGAGCAGTCGCGCGGAGCGCTTCCCAAAAACCTTATTTCGCCCTCTCCCGTACAGGATCGCAAAGGCGAGCGGTTCCGAAGACCTGCTCTCCCGACCGCCGGTGCATACCGGCAAGCGGGATGGAGTAGACTACGATGGCGGTGCAAGCAGAGAGGATGGAAAAACCCTAGATTGGTTTTTTCCGTGGTGTTATGGCGGTTGCCGCGCAGGACTTTATATAGAGCGGCTCGGGAAACCCTAACGGAGGCGAAGATGGGCCGAGTCCATGTTGCGCATGTTCGGGTCGGTTATAGTAGCCCACGATCCGGGAGCGACCCGAATAAGCTAACCGTTTGACACGTCTGTCAAAACCTCACAATTTTCCTGAGCAGCAAAATAAAGCTCGGCTCAGCGAGATTCCCGCAACCCGCAACCCGTGGCGCGCGTGCGCGTCGTGACGAGCGGGCGGGCGGACGGGCATGCAAGCGGCGGCATCATCGAAGGAAGAGCGCACGCGTGTATCTCTCTTATTGCCACTCACTTACAAAGTGGTGCAACACTCCACCTTATAAGGTGGTGCTACTCTCCTTCAACTTCCCATGTGGGACTAAAGTTTAGCTCCCACTCCACTCCCATGTAAGCTACCACAAACATGGACCCAAACATATATGGGCTGCCACAAATTTAGGCTTTGAGATTTAGGGAAAATCTGAAATATACATGGGCCTAAATGGTTTGGCCCATTATTTCTAACAATCCCCCACTAGATCTCAAATGCCCATTTGAAGATTTTCCAATCCTCGCTACTTGTTTTATATACCAGTGTTTCAGCGGAGACTGTTAAGTTGAACTTCCGCGTAGAATCTTGAACTACGTCTATCAATAACTTGAACAATGGACGAACCTTGAATTGCAAGTTTGGTGCCAATAGATTTCACTCAAAATCAAAACGAGTACCTGGCTTCCAGTAGCCTACCCCGCGGGTTGGAGCATATGCGTCATACTCCCTGGTCTCTTCATGAGTTTGCTAGAGATCACCCAAGTCTCATAGACCGCGACGTTTACAGTCGAGCTCATATAGGTGTGTTCTTTCAAGAATGCCCTGTAGGACGACATCTTTGCTAATTAAAACCAATAGAAACACATTAGGGCATGTTACCAACCTGCCTTACAGATTATGAGAGTTATGCATCTTCACATAGAGAGGGTTACAAAATACTCTCCTCAGTCCACCCACTAGCTTGTTCTTCCCAGGTCCTAATTCACGAGATCTCCGATCATATAGGTTGGGTTACCACTAGGTGTGACATCCATGGGTCTCAACCTCATCTCCCTCGATGCACTTTCTATCACATTTCGTGATAGTCCGTTTGTAAAGGGATCTGTCAGGTTTTTGTCTGTTTGAATATACGTAACAGTTATTACTCCGGAGTTTCTCAATTTCCTGACAGATTTCAAACATATCTTCACGTGTCTTGATGACTTCGCGTTATCCTTAGAATTGTTCACTTTGACAATAACAATTTGGTTGTCACAATTCAAAAGGATTGCCGGCACAGGTTTCTCAACCACAAGCAAGTCCATCAAGAGCTCACACAGCCATTCTGACTCAACAGTGGCTGTGTCTAAAGCAGTAAGTTCTGCTTCCATAGTTGACCTCGTCAATATGGTTTGTCTACGAGACCTCCATGACATTGCGCCACCTCCAAGGGTAAACACATACCAGCTCGTGACATAGAGTTTATCAACGTTAGAAATCCAATTCGAATCACTATATACTTCAAGCACAACAGGGTTCCCTAAATAGTGAATCCCATAGCTCATTGTACCACATAGATAGTGCATGACCCTTTCAAGTGCATGCCAATGATCAATACCCGGGTTAGACATGAACCTACTCAACTTTATCACAGCAAAAGAGATATCGGGTCTTGTAGCGCTTGCTAAGTACATGAGAGAACCAACAACTTGTGAATATTTCAGCTGATCTGTTGGTTCCTTCTTATTCTTTCGTAATGTAAAACTGGGATCATAAGGTGTTGGAGAAGTCTTGCCATCATTAAAGCCAAATCGGCTCAAGACCTTCTCAACATAATGAGATTGCGTTAAAGTAAACCCATTCTCGTTCTTAATAAGCTTTATGTTCAGAATCACATCAACCTCTCTCAGATCTTTCATATCAAAACTCTTTGACAGGAAAGACTTGACTTCATTTATCACTTTCATGTTTGTACCAAAGATCAGAATGTCATCCACATACAAACATAATACAACGCTATCGCCCCCATCATGGCGATATTAAACACACCTATCAGCCTCATTAATGACAAAGCCAGCAGAAAGTAGAGTTCTGTCAAACTTCTCATGCCATTGTTTAGGTGCTTGTTTTAGGCCATATAAAGATTTTAATAACTTACACACATTTGTATCTTCACCTTTTACCACAAACCCATCCAGTTGATCCATATAGATCTCCTTTTCCAACTCTCCATTAAGGAAAACTGTCTTCGCGTCCATTTGATGAACGAGAAGACCATAAGAGGCAGCCAGGGATAGTAGTACTCGAATGGTGGTTAGTCTAGCGACAGGTGAATAGGTGTCAAAGTAATCTTCGCCTTCTTTCTGTGTGTATCCCTTAGCTACAAGATGCACCTTGTACTTCTCAATAGTACCATTAGGCCTTAGCTTCTTCTTGAACACCCACTTACATCCCACAGGTTTAGAACCATAGGGTCGTTCTGATAATTCCCAAGTTCCTTTAGAAATAATCGAGTCCATCTCATTTTGGACAGCTTCTTTCCAATCATCTGCATCAGGGAATGCATATGCCTCAGTAATGGATCTGGGAGTATCATACACAAGGTACATGATGAAATCATTACCAACGGATTTTGCAACCCTCTGTCTCTTACTCCTCGTGAGAGGTTCATCGTCATCCTTCTCAAGGAATTCCTCATGTGGTTGTCCAGAATTCTCAATAGATGCACTAGATTCAGGAAGTATTTCACAAGAAATCCTACCAATGCTATGCATATCTTTCATAGGAAAGATATTATCAAAGAATGTTGCATCACGAGATTCAATTATAGTATCAACATGCATATCAGGTACCTCAGATTTAACCATTAGAAATCTATAGCCTACACTCCGTGGAGCATATCCTAGAAAGATACAATCCACTGTCTTGGGTCCGATCTTGCGTTTCTTGGGAATCGGTATGTTGACCTTTGCCAAACACCCCCAAGTGCGCAAATACGAAAGTGATGGTTTTCTCCCAACCCACTCCTCATAAGGGGTCTTTTCTTTATTCTTGTTAGGAACTCTATTCAGGACATGACATGAAGTCAACAAAGCCTCCCCCACCATGCCTTTGATAAACCAGCAGTGGCTAACATGGAATTCACCAAGTCAGTCAGCGTGCGATTTTTCCTCTCGGCAACCCCGTTTGATTGGGGTGAGTAGGGAGGCGTCCTCTCATGAATAATTCCGTGTTCCTGACAGAATTCGTCAAATATTTTGGGAAAATACTCACCACCACGATCTGACCTAAGACGCTTGATCTTTCTCTCTAGTTGATTTTCAACTTCGGCCTTTTAGATTTTAAAGTAGTCTAAAGCCTCATCTTTAGTTTGCAACAAGTAAACATAGCAGAATTTAGTAGCATCATCTATCAATGTCATGAAATATCTCTTTTCACCTTTTGTCAACACACCATTCATCTCACATAGATCAGAATGTATGAGTTCTAGAGGTGCCAAGTTTCTCTCCTCGGCAGCCTTGCGAGGCTTTCGAGGTTGCTTTGATTGCACACAACTATGGCAGTTGGAACCTTTGGCAATAGTGAAATTTGGAATTAAACTCATACTGGACATCCGAGACATCAAACCAAAATTAATGTGACATAAACGAGAATGCCAAACACTGGTATCATCATTAACACCACCACAAATATAATTCACGGATTTATTACAAAACTCTAAAAGTGAAAACCGGAACAAGCCTCCGAACTCATAACCTTTACCAATAAATTGTCCATGTTTCGAAACAACGACTTTATTAGACTCTAAGACAACCTTAAACCCATCTCTGCATAGAAGGGAGCCACTAACGAGATTCTTGTTCATAGTAGGGACATGCTGCACGTTCCTCAGCTGCACGATCTTTCTGGAAGTAAACTTCAGATCCACCATGCCAACACCACGAACAGAAGCATGTGATCCATTCCCCATTAGGACGGATGAATCCCGAGCGACCTAATAAGAAGTGAACATAGAGATGTCAGCACACACATGAATATTAGCACCCGTATCAAGCCACCAACACGGTGATTGAAATACTGAAAGAACAGTAAATAGATTACCATACCCATCAGTATTGCTAGCGGTCACGACGTTGACAGTCTTGGCCTTTTCCCTCTGCGGTCTGCGCGTTCTGGACAGTCCTTGGAAAAGTGGCAGGGCTCTCCACAAGTGTAACAAGACAGTTCACTCTTGTCCCTGTTCGTCTTCTTCTTCTTGAAGGTTGTAGTCTTTACAAGCTTGTTAAAGGAGGGTTTGAAGTTTGCTTTGTTCTTGCCTATGAATTTGCCTTTCTGCACAAAGTTAGCAGTAGAATGACCCTCTCCTTTCTCAATAGTGTCCTTAGCCCGAGCCTTCTCCTCAACATCAAGGGACGCTATCAGATTTTCAACTGATATCTACTGTCTCTTGTGTTTGAGAGCTATGGCAAAGTTTCTCCATGAAGGGGGCAACTTAGCAATAATGCAACCCGCCACAAACTTGTCGGGTAAGGTACACTTAAGGAGTTCGAGCTCTTTGGCAATGCACTGTATCTCATGAGCTTGTTGAACCATAGGAAGGTCCTTTGTCATCTTAAAATCATGAAAGCTCTCCATGATGTATAGTTCACTGCCAGCATCTGCAGCACCAAGCTTTGCGTCCAGTGCGTCCCAGAGCTCCTTCCCGTATTTTATGTGCATAAACACACCACACAGACAGTCGGCTTCCTCGAACTTCCTCTGATCCTCGTCAGACATAGTTCTTTCAAGTTTGCCTTTATTAATCTGGAACACTTTCATCGTGGTCAGCCAAAGCTCAGCCTTGTACTGCCACCTCTTAAAGTGCACACCGGTAAACTTATCCGGCCTCAGTGCATCGGTAAAACCAGCCATTGTTAATTTAGGAAATTGCCTATAATAAGGTTTTTGGATTGTTGGATTATTAGGCATAATTTCCATGATTAATTCCAGAATATAAATCATGACAACAACAGCTACAAACACGTGAACCTCTAACATACTAGATATATTGATCAACATGAACAGTAGCAGAGTATACGCACTAACAACCATATTAAAGCAACAGATCTGACGACGGTATACGTACTGATCGGTGGCCGATGAAGTCGTTGTTGGTGCAGCGTTTGCAGTAGACCGTCGAATAAGTCGGTGTTGAAGACGACGAGCACGAGCTCCGACTTGATGACCGGGAAGACGCGCCGTGATGACGACTTGAGCAGTCGCGCGGAGCGCTTCCCAAAAACCTTATTCGCCCTCTCCCGTACATGATCGCAAAGGCAAGCGGTTCCGGAGACCTGCTCTCCCGATCGCCGGTGCACACCGGCAAGCGGGATGGAGTAGACTATGATGGCGGCACAAGTAGAGAGGATGGCAAAACCCTAGATTGGTTTTTTCCGTGGTGTTGTGACGGTAGCCGTGCAAGACTTTATATAGAGCGGCTCAGGAAACCGTAACGGAGGCGAACTTGGGACGAGTCCACGTGCGCACGTTCGGGTCGGTTACAGTAGCAGCAAAACAAAGCTCGGCTCGGCGAGATTCCCGCAACCCGCGCGCGTCGTGACGGGCGGGCGTCGTCGGAGGAGGAGCGCGCGCGTGTATCTCTCTTATTGCCACTCTCTTACAAAGTGGTGCAACACTCCACCTTATAAGGTGGTTCTACTCTCCTTTAACTTCCCATGTGGGACTAAACTTTAGCTCCTACTCCAATCTCATGTAAGCTGCCACAAACATAGGCCCAAACACATATGAGCTGCCATAAATTTGGGCTTTAAAATTTAGGGAAAATCTGAAATATACATCGGCCTAAATGGTTTGGCCCATTATTTCTAACAGCCAAGACACACAGTTTTGTTTTTCCCTTACGAAATTGTTGGCACATCGTCTTTTTTTTTCTTTCGTTCTGCGACTATATTTTTACGGCAATGACCGTGGCCTCTAGGTGTGGTATCCGTGGCCAGTGTGGTATCATCATCTCAGACAAAGCTCGGTGCAGCTCAATATAGGGTATCCGAGGTCGGTGTGGTATCCCCTTGTGATATAAAAGGAGGGTCATGGCCTTGGGAAGGGGGATATGAGAGGAAGGGGAAGAAGAGAATCCTTTAGAGAAAGAGAGGGACATCAAAAGATGGGAATATGTAGAAGGGAGCGGCCATGGCCGGCTACCATGACCACCAAGAAAGCTCCTCTCCGCCTCCCGGAGAGGGAGACCAAGATCTACCTTGTATTATGTCTCTCCCCCTAAGCAATACCATCAGATATGCAGGTTGTATGGCTGTTACCCTCCGGGAGGCTTGAACCTTGGTAAAACTCGTGTGTCTCAGAGATCTATGTTCATCGTCAACAACTCCGTGAATGGAACTAGAATGCGCTTGCCACCCCTCTGCGAACAACTAAAAGGGGTGTTGAGAACCCCTGATGTCCGTGTTCACGCACACGACAATTGTGATAAATGTGTATCGATGTCTATCGTTTCCAATCTGATGGTATAACTAAGTCACCTTTCTACTAAAGCCAGTTGTAATAATCAGTTTCGTACTAACCTTTCTCGTCAAAATTTTTGTTTCTTGGAAACAGGGAAAATCCTCTAGGTGGTTCAGTTCCCATGTACAACCGATTGCAGAAATCAAAGTGAACACGAGAAACATACCATGTTGATAAAAATCGTAAGCCTAAATATCTTTTCAAATCCTATTTATTAATTATTTCAAAGGATTCTTTTATTTATTATTGAGAAATGTTACAATGGAGCAACCTAGAGCACCGTGTTCATTTTGGATTTCAAACACCCAGGCCCCCCATAGGAGAACCCACCGGATGCGATAGTAGAAATACGATAACACGTAGGAGAAGACTCTTTAATCGGTAGAACTTTGTCCACGCTATGGGTAGAGCCTTCTGCATCAACAAACTTAATATCGTAGAAGGAGGCAGCACTTCTCCCTGGAAAGAACCCACTCCCCATCGGAGGGCCTTCTTGGGTATCCATGTGACTTGTGAAGCCACCAAATGCAATACCGAATTGGTTTTTTTCCAACCTAGGGAACAATGATTTTGGAAAGTAACCAACTAATTTTGCAGGACCATTGAATCCATAGTAGACTTGCCAATCACCAGATGATTTATCCTACGAGTACACCCACAAATGTGTTAATCCAGATAGAGGTACATTGTTTTTATGAAACTTAGTATATAACTGGGTACTCATTGCTTCCTTCATATAACAAAACCATAATTGGGGAATATTATCAACCAAAAAACATAATTCGAGAATTTTATTTCTATTATACTATATATATCTTGAAATGTCAAGTATGTTGAGCAACTTCACTAGTTGCTACCAGTGGAACATGACGGGCTGTTAGGGACATTAGTTATTATTATTTTAGAAGGCCTTCAATAGTGTGCTTACCTTGGACGCCCTAATTGTGATGTATTGCCTTTTACCCATGAAGTCGGACACTGGACTAATTACATCACCAGGAGATATACCAGGACCTATCCTTACGTAACCAGGACATTCCCTGTTGTAGCAACCCTCGGGAGGCGATCCATTACCCTGCAATGGTATGACAACATAAGTCGTGAAGTAAGGCTCTCAAAAAAAAAAAGTCGTGAAGTAAGGCTGAAATCTCACTTATGTATCACGTACAATATGAATATCAGGATTATTGAGAACTATTTAACCAACAAATGTACATGATAAAAAAAGAATTCTTAGGTGGTCATTTAGTTTGATCCAGTGTCAAGTTTAATCTGTTTACACTAAAGTTCTGGCACAAGCATTTGTCTCATATTAATTTTGTAACAAAATAATATATCCTTAAAGTTCGGGCACAAGGGTTTGTCTCATAATTTTGTAACAAAATAATATATCCTTTGATTATCACGTATGTTTGCATAATGTCGGAGCTATTTGATTAAACAAAAACCCTGATTCTCAGCACCAAGAGGACTGGCCATGGGTAAAAATCAATACATGAGCATAATATCTACATAGTACTCACAGCAAATTAAATTATGTACTCCGGTCAAGGTTCTTCGTTTTCACTGTCGTGAAATATTTAAATATGGTATCTCATATTTTTCTTATCATTATTTGAATCAAGCCGCTATGAATGAATGTTAAATTATCGGATGGTATTCAGGAATACACTTACGGTCCAAGATGTGACAAAGTGTGTATCAGAATCCTTGTAGAGTGTTGGATTAACCTGTTCAAAACACAACAAAGCTAGGTATTAATGATTTAATGACCAAAAACCAATTACCACGAGTTGCTAATTTAATATTCAAATTCACATTAGTACTACATTTGTTGTTGTCAGAACTTCTAATACTCTAGAAGAATGAAAATTTCCTTCAGGAGATCACTACCACTACACACTTTTCTGATAGTTCTACAAGAGAAAATAAGTTCAGCTTTTCTTTCGAGAGTACTTGTCCTTTTAGAATCAATTCAAAATGAATTATCAACATAGAGAAAAATCACCAAATATATTTTCATGATGTGCCACTATTGCTTTTAAAGTAACCGTGTAAAAAAATAGATGGTCAAGTATCACACTGGAGACCATGTTAGATTACTGAAGAAGAAGTGTTTAGAAAAAGAAATATTATGTTAAAAGTTTCATTGAAATCCTCAATAATAAGAAATTTATTGAAATATCCACATAGTTAAGAGGGGTAACCTAGAAATCAGACTCCATCACAACATTTGTGCTGACTAGTGCAAGTAAAGCAAAGTCAGGAGAATAAAAATATGACGTAAAGAAGACAATGTGCAAGAGAGCGCAGGACTATAGTTAGAGGCAACTTAGAGGTCACCCGCTCACCAACTCCCATGTGGTCATTACATAAACGACAAACGTGCTACACCAGAGAAAACCCTAAACCTTCTTCCCCTCCTTCGGCGTTGCCCCTCTCCTCTTCGGACCGGCATCGACGAAACCGTCACTCATGATCAGTGTTTCTCTAGCACCTCCTCTCCACTCGTACTAATCAATTCACCTCCTCCGCCGGTCCACGGCTACCCTAGCCTTTCCTCTAATCCCACCTACCTCCAGGTTCCACTTCAGCAATGGCAAGCTGCACTCCTACACCCCTAAGTTTGGGTTTGGCGCTAGTTCTCGCCCTGTATGTCACAGCTCCCTTGTGGTCTCCTCGTCATCTTAGGGTCCGGCAAGGTGGTGCAATGGTGAAGGAGGGAGGACCAGGGGAGAGGAACCTAGAGAGGAAGAAGAGAAGGATGGGGAGGAGAGGACAAAGGAGCTGCCATGGCAACTGGTTCGGGAGATCAATAAGATATAACAACGCATGTGGAGATAAGGGGATAATGCAGAGAGGTCGTGGAATTTGGTGTGAGGTCAAAGCAGAGCAGGGTGAGCATTTTTTCTCTACTTTTCTAACAACATCGGTAGTTAATCACGAGAGAAAGATTTAGACTAGCATATGTTGGATAACAGTAATATATACACCTTTATGCCAAACCTCTGTAGTATATACTTAAGGATGACAATTTTATCCTTGGATCTGGAAATACATGGACAACCGGTCCGCGAGACAAGGGTATGAAAGATTGGTTACACCCATGGATTTTATGGCATGGGTACGCACTAATTCATGGGTTGTCAATGATCAAGGGTTCTCTCGTTGTTATCCATGGTTACCCTCGTGGTATGTGGGGCCTGCATGTCAATAATAGATCGAACTTTTATCTGGCCCAGGCCTTACTCAACTAAAGGAACAACCTGCCCCCAAAGGCCCACCTAGCCAGTTAGCATTAACCCTAAACCTGGCACGAGTGTAGTCATCTTCTCCCTTTTATCTATCCATATGGAGACCGGCAAGCTGCACTCCTACACCCCAAAGTAATCATGTATGATATATTTCCTAAAATGTATTTATAAGTATATTTCATCTTGTAATGAATCATAACAGTCATCATTGAATATGTCATTTAGTCGTGTAGCCGTATGTTTGGTGTCGTTGTTTACAGTTTGTCCTTAGTCTTAAGTTAAGCAAGACACTTAACCTAGACAACTGTGGGTGTCGATATACGGCGAGATTCTGCTCATCATAGAATCCGCCTACCATAGATTATACCGAAGAGCTAGGCGAGTCAGGCAAACCCAATGCCGAGTCGTCACGCGTAATGTCATGTGCACCGACTCGAGAAATTGAATCCTTAGCCACGAGGTTGTCACATGTTCCGAGTTGTGGATTAACTGACTTAGGTTCCTACAAACGTTGTTCCGTAACTAGACAATTATAAAGATAGAGTTCAGACCGACTGAGAGTCAAGATATGTAACATGGATGGTCGAGACAGGATTTTGCCCCTCCGACTCGGAGATATATTCTCTATGCCCTCTCGGATGATATGATTTAGAAGCATGGCCATGCGTGACTTGGTTAAGTGTTAATCGAGTCGTACGACACATATCATAAATTGAGAATAGAGTTGAGATTTTAAAGGGATGCCAATCACTCCCCTTTAGCTTAACAAGGTACATCGTGAGGAAAAATGGATGAAAGACAGATTGAGAAAGGTTTGTCGTTTTGACTCTATGGTACTTGGGAGTTGGTTCTCCTAGAAACCGCTACCGACTAATCGATTGCGAGTCAGACTACAATCATGTATGAGTCAACATGAGCCTACGGGGTCACACACTCAAGAGTATAGAGCAAGTCGGATATGATCCGACTAAGAGTGAGTCGGCTAGGTTGGACCTGATCCAGATCGGTACTGGGTCAACAGGTTGGACTCACACCGACCAGTTTAGTGTTTTAGTAAGCGGGCCATCACAAGTGTTGTTGGGTCCAGACTGAGTCCCCTATATATAGTGGAGGCATGACACTCTAAAGGAAGAGATACACCACTCCCATGTGTTGGGAACCCTAACGTCTCCACTCAGTCCATGTCGCCGTAACGGACCTAGTAGTCCACCGTACGTGTGGATAACGGCTGAGATGTTGCACGATTAGCACCTCGACAAGTACGAGGATTGGATAGGATCGAGGATTAAACTATCCAACACACTTCACCAAGTTTAGCACATGTGTCTCTAGTGATAATCCTCGTGGCCTTTTATCTCGGCCAGTGCTTGGGAGCACCGTGAAAAAATGTTTTTTATCTGTACGTGGCCCAACAGACCTTCCCTTCCTTGCACGCAGTGGCCCTCCCTACCACCCCTCCTCCCCGGCTAAGAGACGTGATCGCGGTCCTTTCTCTCACTTGGTCACTCCACCCCATATTTGACTAAGTGGCGAAATGGCGAAGTATTGTTGTTGTCAGATTTATATGTATTACCTATACAACCAAATGATATATGGATGTTGTAATGAAATATTCCTGAAATGCAACCGTAATGCTCAAAAAATGTTTCTCTATTGAAACACTATTGTAAATTGTAATACTGAAATTTTGTAGTTGTGCTGGATATCCATTAGATACAAGGTATCCGAAGAGTATGGATATGGGTCCATGTCCATGCACACATATGACTTCGCGGCCATGCCACGTGTAGGCCAATAAAGATGGACATGGATGTTGATTCAGTCCACCCGACCAGAGCCCCCCGTTGCCATTCTTATATATACTCATATACTTAGGCGGTCATTCATTTTCTCTAATCCATATTCATAAACTTCTCATAAACTTGCGATAAACAGACTTCAAAATTCTTTTCACTACTTAAATTCTTAATAAGTCTGTCAACAAATTACAAAGTGTGCTATTTAGCTGTATGGAAGGCTGCTTTCTCGAAAAAAATATTCTTGCATTATTTCAGGTTAGCAGCGAGGAAATGCGATGATCAAACTATTTTCCCCTAGTTGAACCATTAAATGATCCCCTTTCCCGGACGATGATCGTCCGGGTCAGGGTCACGCGTTCGTGGGTCGAGGGGGTCAGGCGTTACTGCGCGCGTGTCGCACGGGACCACCCCTGCCTAGCAGTTTCTCTTCCCCAGACGGGCCCGACTCCTCCTTTTCTTTCCCTGCATCCAAACCAAGCGGCCGCCGCCAGATCTTATCCTCGCATCCGAACCAAGTGCGCCATGAAAGAGCACGGCCGGCAAGGGCCATCCAGATGCAGAGCCTTTCGCGTGCCGCTCGCCGTTGCTGCCTTGCGCCGCTGTCCGCTGCCGATCGTCGCTGCCTTGTGCCGCCATCCAAGGTCGCTGCCATGGGCATCCTTGGTCGCTGCCATGATGAAGCTGCGGGCGCCCCCATGACCAAGCTGTGGCGGCCGAGCTTGCTTCCATGGGCAGCCGACCTTGCTGCCAGCGGCGGGCCCAGGATTTCTGGTGTGTGTATTCAAAATTTTAAATGGTATAATTTTTTTATAGTCAAAACCCTAGTTTTTTGCATGCGTGATTGATTATAAGAGCATCATATAGTACTAACGATATAATATATAGCAGATATAACACATTTTGACCATAACGTAATAGATTCCTAGGAGATCATAACTTGAAATTATAGAACATTACCAATCGTTCAACATATCAAATGAGAAATATCTCAAATATTACGATAACCAAAATAACAAAATGATAGGAGAGCTTACAATTTAGAGGATAACTTTCTGTTGCTTCAAGACTTGAAAACTAGTAATTGATATCCTCTTCCTTGACTTGCAAGTTCATTTCAATGAATGTGAGAGGACCATTCTTTCTCTTCATATTTCAGATCAACTGAAAAATATGTAGTTTGAAAAAGCAAAACGAAAATAATATTTTAGTCTTCTGAATTTCGGACAGGTTATATCTGAATTTTTCTGAATTTTTACAACACCTCAAGTCTTCAAGTCTCAAAGCTGGAGCAGGGAGCCCGCCAGTAGTTCCGCCCAGCAGAGGGAAACCGCGGAAGGAGCAGCGGCGTTCGGCGGAGCTCCGACCGGCGAGGCGGCGACGCAGACACGCAGATGAACCAGTGCGGCAGCACAGCCGCGGATGTCCTGTTCGTGGAACAGGGAGACGGATACGAGGAGACTCGAGGTCGAGGAGGCCTAGACGAGTGCTGCACGTTGTCGTGCCCATCGACGCCGGGAGTCCGCCGTCGAGTGTCGCCGTCGGCCGTCTGGTTCAGTCCGCCGTCGACAGCCGCTGGTAGACTGTTTCAGTTTGGGGAATTGCTGAAATTGGGGCCTTGCCGATCGTGATCTCGCGAGGAGCGACGTCATAGAGGAATTAACTGGGCCAGCTAAGATGTTGCCATGTTGGGCCTCATAAAGGGAGAGGAGGGACCGACAAAGGACGAAGGTGGCCTTGCCCGTGCTGAATAGTCTGCCTCCTCTCGTATTTTCCTGTTTTTTCTGTTTATATACCAGTTATATACCATATATCAGTAGTTTTTGGTCAATTTTTTTTGGGTATTCACCTGAATACCTTTGAATTGAAGTGGGCCCGCCTCTGCTTGCTGCCACGGGCGGCCGTGATTGCTGCCAGCGGCTACCAAACTTTCTTCCAGCGGTGGCCGAGCTTGCTTCCATGGGCAACCTTGATCGCTGCCATGGGCGGCCGTGGTTGCTTCCACTGGCGGCCGTGGTTGCTTCCAGCGGCGCCCGATCTGGCTTTTGCTACAAGTTCTCCCGCGAGGTCTTCCGGCTAAATTCTCCGGCAATGTCTCCGGCGAAGTTGGATTTTTGCTACATTAAAAGAACTTTTTTGCTACAATCTTCTTGTGGTTTTGCTACAACAGTGTCAAATTTTTGCTACAAGGTCTCTGTCGAGAGTCACTAGCGATTTTTTTCCGATGATGTCTCCGGCGTAGTCGGTTTTGCTACATTAACACATTTTTTTGCTGCATGGTCTCCGGCGAGGTCTTCGGCGGGCCGTTCTATTTTCTGAAACGAACCGTTTTTTGCTTCGGAATTAAAAGCGGGAACATTTATAGCAAAAAAAACAGACGTTTGCAGCAAAAGCGGGAATTTAAACCAAAAAAAGACACGTGTCAGCAGAGGAAGGAGGACGATCGTTTTTTGTGCTGTCCTTAAGATAAGCCCCATACCGAAATTTTGTATTCTCTCCATAACAAATCCTAGAGAATAATGGAAATTGTGCCCCTCCTTTGACCTCTGGGTTAGCAAAGTTAGGAAATGTTGACTCTTTCCATAGTTGAATAAAAGGATATGTGCCCATTTATTATACATGGAGTAGGACGGAACTAGCATCTGGTGCTGGACTATTTCTTTTCACCGGGACAACTTCATACACTAGACAAGGCAACTAGGTCTAAAACCCAAAGATCTATAAGATGGGGACTTGGTAAGGAGATACAAGCAACAAAACATGCAAAATAGGGGGACAATAAATTAGACCTAGTTAACTAAATAAAATAATACTTCCAAAAATTATTATGAATAAAAGTAGTAACTTACATGCCATCCAAGTATAAATCCATTAACTGGGGATTTTCCTCCATCTTTATCATAGATCCAAATTGCTGCTGAGCTATGTTGTTCTCGTTCTAGATAAAATCCATAAACATCCATAGTAACTTCTAACCGGTAATAATTATTGCCATCTAGCTTTCGATCCCATAACTGAACCGCGAACTGCCGAACGAGTATTCATTTTTTCACATTCTATACAAATCTCAACTGCAACATAGATGATAAAATATATAGTAGTTATACGCATGATATATGCAAAAGACTCACATGATGTATGTAGTGTGTCACAGCTTGAGGAGACACTTGTTCTCCATCGGCTGGATGATTTTGTAAGGGCCATGGTATTGTTTGGTTTGTCACCTACAATTTGACCATGAAGAAATTCAAGCATGACTGAGCACATAACTATTGAAGTGTATCCAAGATTTATAAACATCATAAGATATTTACCTCTTTGTTAGAAGGAAAACATCCTCCTATGGTTGCACTAGCAAGAATTAGCACAAAACATAATACGATATTTTGAGAGGATTTCTCCATTTTGAAATGTGACCAAATTTTAATGGAGATGTATAGCATCGTCTTTCTTAAATAGTGTGAAGTATTGGGGTTGCAGGTTGAGAATGAATAAATGTCATGATCTTCAACATTAATATTGTAGTTACACCAAATCGTTGGGGGCATATATAGAATATGAACAAATAGATATGATAGTATCATGTATTGAATATGAATGTTATACTCAATAATTGTACATCAATTAGACAACAATAAATAATTGAATTATAAGCGGCATTTACATACTATGAAAAAATAAATTTTAATAAGCATGATATATTGTACAATATACAAGAAATAAAGAAACGAATAGATAGCAACTTTAATGAACCATGAATAACTAGATATACTACTCCCTCCGTCACGGTTTGGAGGGCGTCTTACAAAAGCCATGAGTTTTCAAAACTCCTCTCCTCCTAGGCGTGTTAGACTTCCTACTCCATGCAGCTAAGCAATTAATTCTTGCATGCAACTCCACCAATGCATGCGTCTAAATTTCTCGTTTTTATTGAGTAATTACGTTTAATAGGGCGCCGAATAATTAATGGGCGCATATTTTTAGCAAAAATCTGGCCCTAATTAGCGCCCACCTAGGTTCCAACAATCTTTCTAAAATGCCCTCCAAACCGTGACAGAGGGATTACCGATGTTTCTAAGAATAAGACACACACGCATTTTAAGACGAGCTTTGACGAAAAAACTGAGCAACAATATCTTGGTTAGATTGTACAAAATTAGTACCATTGGATTCGTATTCAAAAACACTTGCTAATGATGCTAATTCTATATCAATAATCTTAATATGTAGAAATAATTCTTGGTGAAATAAAAAACATGGAAAACGAGTACGCCTTATCTATATTGAAATAGGGGGAGTAATAATCATTGGGAGATGGGTTGGTTGGTGGTTGATGGTGGAGAAGGAATCATTAAAAAAGATCTTCACATAAATACATGAGTTAAATAACCAAATAATATTTTGCTAAAAAATTATAGGGAATTTATAAAATTATGAACAAAAATATATAGTACATAACAATCAATAATAAACACAAAAATATATGGATTGTTATGAATCATTAAAAAAGATCTTCACATGCATACTCATTATTTTTTTGAAAGGAAGGTCAAACCTTCGGGTTGCACACAACCATAATAATGTTAGATGCAAGACATGGCTAAAACATCCATAATAATAGTATATGAATGGGAACTAATGGAATTGATATGAAAAGTTATAAGAAAAATACCTCCGAATAAGTTGTTAGTTTTTTGCAACGGTGTCTTCAAAAAGGAAGAACCCACTCATGCCAACATCATAAAGTCTTGTCGTACACAACCAGGACATACATATTTGTTTGTAGTGTCTTTGTCGATGATATATGTGGCCATCCTGTATACCTTTGAGATGTGGTCTTATACCCATCCAGCGCACGATGTACCAGTCGATGAGGCCAGCCCAAGGGATTCTAGCAAACTTTCAGTGGTGCTACACCCAAATGTCTACCATGACTCCCTCATCTAGACTACTGTTAAATGAAGGTAATAAGATCAACTTATTGTACAAGACATGCAATATCTGATGTATGCCAATAAGACTCCTACCACCGACATGTATATTACTTCAATACAATATCATGTAGCAACCCTTCCTGGCACATCTCGCCAGAGCGGCGATTCGCTCCGTGCGCCATCCAAGGATAACTGGCCACACAGTCCAACATCGAAATAGTATGATAATCATCATACAAACAAGCACAAAGTGCTATAAATGGTTTACAAGGACATTTTGGTAAGACAACGCGTCAAACCAAACATGACAAAATATAGAGGTTTAACTAACAGTGGAAGACATATATGAGGCTACGGCTTGGAGCGTCTCCACTCCACAGGTTCTGGCTGGGCTACTGGTCCTAGCAGACTTTCTCTCACTCCATCTCCTTGCTAGAGTAGAAGATGAATCCTCTCCAAACCTAGCTACATGAAAAGCCGGTATGAGTACAATGATGTAATCGCAAGTAACATAAGAAAAGTTATAAACAATCCAATAGTCATGCACCAACTATCATAACAACAGTAAGAATTTGCAGCATGGCAACAAAGTAGCATGGCATAGCAAACGAGGAGTATTGCAAGTACATATTCCAAGCCAAGAGAGGTTGGATAGAGTACTGCAATCAAAGAATATACTTACCTATGATGAGTCGATGGTAGTACCAAATGGTACAAAGTAATCACAAGTAACTTATTATCTTTGGTTGTGCAACCTCATGCACTCTCTCTCGATGACTTGCAAACTCATGCAAGCCATCACTCACATCTAGGCATGAACATATGAGGTTGGCTCTGGCCTCAACTCTAAGACTCCCAACAACCTCACCACCACCCTATCTCTTAGTAACTCAAGTAACATTCCCTACATCATCTTATTGTTCTTTAGTGCAGTCTAGTCGTTGGTCATCTTTTATCAAACTTTAGTGTAAACCTCCTGTACTCAACGGAGGACACATAGTGTGACAAACACTGAACCATTCCATAACCTAGGACAAGGTAGCTTGCTAATGAGAGACTCTCGAGTGGTTTCATTTCCACCTATCTGAGTGCACCTTACCCAGCTGACACTCAAGGTTCTTAGGATCAAGTTGTACTAGCAAGTGAAATACACTTACATGGCAGTCCAGTTGCCAAGACACTACCATGTACCAAACTATACGTATGGTGTCATGGTGTAGAACACAGAGGTGCCATCGGGCTAGCATGAGAGGGAGCATACTGAGGCAAGCGATGTCGTCTATAGGCGGGATTGGAACAAGCGCTAATGAAAAAAGCGGTGTACCTAGATTAGGGGACCAAATAGGGATGTAACACACCTACTTTTACAAGATCTCTATGTCAACAATGGTGAATATAGAATAAAAATGCTCCTTGAGCCGTATCTTGTCTTCCCCTATGCTAGGCAAGGAGGAAGAAAGGTGACTAAGTGAATATCCAAGGGAGACTAGCCTCGCACAGGAGGCCCCTGAGCCCTTATATATACTGGGATGCGGAATACATGG
Organism: Avena sativa; assembly: GCA_916181665.1. Classification (NCBI taxonomy): domain Eukaryota; kingdom Viridiplantae; phylum Streptophyta; class Magnoliopsida; order Poales; family Poaceae; genus Avena; species Avena sativa. The sequence goes on from OV702293.1 coordinate 430,948,825, forward strand.
TACGTCCGACTTTTGGGGGATATCCTATGGGGCCTAGCTACATGGTCATCTACTGTGTACCGCTAGACGGACATCATGGGAATAGTGTCGCACCGCTGCCACTATGCATGACAGTAGTGATGGCTGTAAAAATAGCCACCTTTATTCACGTTTAAATGATATATTAAGTCAAAACTTTATAAATATCTCACTAGTCTTGCCACTAATGACTAATTATTATAAATATATGAAAATCCTTCTTTTAAATTGTAATGTGCAGGAAATCACTCTTTTAGGGCGAAATCTAGAGCAAACAAGGGAGAATCACACGTTACTAACTCAACAAAGTCAACCAGGGTAAAATGCCAGCGTCTAGAAGTGTTGATGGGCATCGGCACAGGCAGATATTGCCTGTATCGTCTGCCCAAACCACACTGTGACGGCTTCGCCAGGTCAAACAGAGCAACTTTTGTGAAGGGCCCTATATATTTTGAGACTCCCAGCCACCACAGAGAAAGCTTCCATTCGTAGATTGCATATGAAAACACACCAAGTAAGATCCACCACTTCACCACCACCATAGTTCATCATCTCCATATCCATCCATAGCCATAGCCACAACTTGTATTCAAGATCTCCTCACGGCTGGTGACTTTGTAAGGATATTTGGTATTGTTTTGACTAATTCTATAATGTTTTATATCCTTGATCTTATTATGAGTGATTAGTCTTCACAGACTATGCGTTGGGGAATAGCCTCGCAACGATTGTGTGCATTTAATTACATGGGAATATTGTGTGGTGATTGTATAGGAGATTTGCATATATTTATATCATTGTCTCTTACCTCAATCCTAGGACTTGTCAGGTACCCAAGACCTCGAGGATTTATCAAGGATTGAGGTGAAATATGTGATAAATGGCGCCTATGCGTGAAACCTAGTGACAACAAGGGGAGTACAATAGTCATTTAGTGATCCAATTGGGAACAATAACAATATCATTGATCTTAATGCTTTGGCTTGTATTTTACTTAATAATCATTCATAGCCCAGTGCTTAGGGGTATAATGGTTGGACCAAAAGACTTTATGCTATGCATGCGGCTCGCAAGGGCTTTAGTATTTATGGATGTGCTTCCCATAAATCATATCCATATTAGATCATTTACACATGAATGTGCTTATAATTATGTTTATCCCATATGTATGCATAGCTCCAGGTGAAAACTCAACCCTAGCCTATTTCCATCCATTGGTATAACCCTGATAACAAAATAAAACTGGAAAGGTACGGTAAATGGAGATTGAATAGAACTAACAAGTCTTGCATATGCTCCTCAACCTATAGCAATTGTTTCCCAAGGTTCGATTAAACCTAGGTCATCTAGGAAAAAATCTACTATACTGCATCTATAATTCGGATCAAAGGTATCGACCCTTTTTCTAGCGCCGTTGTCGAGGAAGCATTTCTCTATCCCGGTGAGGTTACTAAAGACCTTATTATTTAGTTTTAATGTTTTTAAATTTATTTATTGTTATTAGTTTAATTTCTGTTATCATTTGAAAACCAAAAAAATTAGGTACTTGTTTTATTTTTATTCCTATTCTAAAAACATAAAAAATAGTACTATGGCTCAAAAGAAGCTTGGGGAATATGCTATCGCTAATGATGATTTTATGCATGCACCTATCATTTAGCCTGCTGTCACAGCAGAGAATTTTGAAATAAAGCGTAACTTTTTATGTTTGGTTCGATAGAATCAATTTGTAGGCTTATCTTCTGAGGATTTAAGTTTGCACTTCAACACATTTACTCATATATGTGATATAATGCGCATAAAAGATGTTAACCCCAATGCAGTCAAGCTACGTTTATTTCCTTTCTCACTTAGTGAAAAGGCAAAAGATTGGTTGCTAGATTTTTTAAAAGGCACTATTACTTCTTGGGAATGCACTAATATTTTCATGACTAAGTTTTTTCATCCAGCTAAGACTATGCAACTTCGATTTAACATTACTGGCTTTAGACAGGAAGATCATGGGCCGCTGGCGATTGCATGGGAAAGTATGAAGGAATCCATAATGAGTTGTCCCAACCATTGTTGGGGATATACTTTCGGGGTATACCCACAAGACTTGCTGACCAGGGTGGCCCATCAACGGGTTAGAGCTTTGCTTCACGGGCGGCCCATTCAGAGAAAGAGGAGGAGCCAGTTCCGGCTACGGCAAGGCCCAGAAGAGTTACCAACTTAGGCCTGTAGTATTACTTGTAGTCCAAGCTGTATATAGTTACCGACTCTGTAACGTAGCCGGATAGGTCTCTCCTGTAACCCTAGGCCCTGGTATCTATATAAACCAGCCTATGGGAGCCTTTAGGGAACCAATCAATCGTAACACCACAATCAAATCACACAAACGAACCTCTCTTGTAATCCATTGTAACATCCGGCTTACGCCGATATATTACTAGGTTGCTAGCAGGAGTAGGATCCGATCACCGCAGTCGGATCTGAACCTGGGTAAACTTGTGCTCACCGCTCTTGAAACATTTGACGTCTCACACCCCCCTATGGCGTACTTGTCAACAATCCGATGACAGTTGGCACCCACCATGGGGCAGGTGACCTTTGGAGCATCGTTCCAGGCGGAATCTACGCATGCAGGAATCGGCGAAACTATCGCCATGGGTCGCGTGGTCTACGCCAGTGATGTCCCTCTCGTCCTTCTCGACGAGACCTGGATTCTAGCTTCAAAACCCGTGATGACCTACACGATTATTTCTATCAGCGAGATAGATATTTATATCGGTTTCGCTGAACCCGCCCAACCCACCCTTGAGGTGATGACCATGGCGGAAGAAAAATCCGGATCTACTCTGTCCGCAGAAGCGAAAGAGTTTAAGATCTCGGATAAAATCAAACCCACCCAGCCCACTCCTGTAGTGGAAGAAGAGGTGGAAGAAGAATTTGGATCTGATCTCTCCGACGAGATCGGATACACGGATGAGGAATACATCCGCTACGGATCCAACTCTACCGATGTTGAGGCAGAAACCAAGTTATACCACTACCTCAAGAATATAAACAAGAAGAAGCACTGTTTTGTGTACCACATAAGCTCTGGATCCGACTCTATCGATGTTGGAGCCGGCAGCGATTCAGTCCTAGACAAAATCGAAGAAAACAATGACTCACCTGGCTCCCCTCAAGAGTCAATAACGTCGCATGAACTTCGAGACTTTGACAAGGATATTGGCGGAGTATGATCAAGAGCACGCCTCCAACCCAACGCAAGGTGAGCCGAAAAATCCTCCTAGTCCATATGATAGCATGGATGAAAGCTACACCTCGCAGGATGATATGGATACCAGAGATTCCTCTGAGGTCCACAAGCCAACCACGACGGAAAGTACCGACGGAAGTTTATCCCCCGGTACCAGACCAAAATCCGTCTTTGCCACCGGTACGCACGTAAGGGATACTGCACGGTCAAAGAAGAACAAGAAGAACAAGAATCCGACACCGGCAGAGCCGGACGTCGAGGAAACCAACGAAGAAAAAGTTGATAAAGAGATCGAGATGGAGAATCGGGATGGAGATCCGATTAATACCAAGCCAATCGATCCTCCTGTAGATGGACACATTGTCACCAAGGGTGCACGTGAAATTTACGGAGATGCTCTCATGATTCCAATCCCAATGGCTTCAGATCTTACGCCGGAGGAGCTAGAGAAAAGGGCTGAGGACCTGGAAAAGCATCACCTATTTCTGCTCAAAGAGGCCGCGCGCATCGTCGAGCTTAGACATCAGTTAGATAGCGATCCTGCCAAGTATCAGTCAGATTTCAAGCGACACCCAAACAAGACAAGGGGAGGTCCATTTCTTGCCAGTAAGAACCCGGATATCCACAAAGATCTATTCGACGGAAAGGACAGAGAAAAGATCCGAGTCTACAACACGCCATTGGAAAACGCTGCTGCAGTTGGAGCCATCCTCTCCAACAATCCGTCTCCACAGCAAGTCCAGCAGTGCGTCGCGTTGCTGGACAAAGGATTAAAACAACAGAAAATAGCCGCATCATTCAGTGGCAAGTTGGCCTCAAAGTCCGAGTTTTGCCACACTGGCGCTGACCAAACCGCTGATGGAAGGCTCCACAGGGATACGAATCAACGCTATCGTCCCCATGGAGAAGAAGAAGAGAATTCAAGAACCTACTCAAACGTCCACTCTCGCCGGCCGACGCGTGACTGGGCAAGAGTTATTCTGGCTGCGTCCGAAGATGCCATCAGGGCAATGGTCCCTCATCGGCAAAAATACCGCTATAGAGAAGACCCGAAAACACGCCACCAGCGAGAAGAGCAAGATCGACTAAGGATGCCACCACCGAGCCGTCCGACTGGCAATGCCGGACGAAGAGATGATCCGGATTGTCCTGAATCAAGTAGGGACGGCGCCCGAAGTAATAGGCATCGGAGTCAGCATAATGAGGCTCCACCACCACCATCGCGTAACCCAGCTAGAAATAATCCACCAGGGCCACCATCGCCTCCTGGAAGCGACCATGACGGATCCCGATGTAGCCATGGAAGCCGCAGGGGCGGAGGCGGCAATGGTGAAAGGAGAAGCAGAAATCCGAATCCACCGCGTAGAAGCCGTGAGCCTCCAAGGCGTAGATCTCTCTCGCCAAATGATGCTCGCCATCGCATTGAATCAAACATAGAGGCGCGGCGGTACGAGGAAGAGGATGAGTACGTGGGACCCAAATGCTTTGGCCCACGCATATGCCAGACCAAATTTCCGGTTGATTTTTGTATCGCCAAACACATTCAGCCCTACGACGGCGCGGCTCGGCCAAATACCTTGCTCCAGGATTTTTTTCCAAGCCTGCTGCATCGCCAAAGGAGGAAACAACCTAGTTGCAGTCTGATATCTCCCACTCATGCTGAGGAAGACGTCTCGATCGTGGCTCAGTGAACTGCTAGAGAATTCAATTCACAACTGCTATGATATGCAAAGTGTGTTCTTTTGAAACTTCGAGGGAACATACAAGAGGCCCTGCACAATCGGAGTCTTGCAGGGTTGCACACAAAGACCCGGAGAAACCTGCCGGGATTACCTCGGATACTGTATTGACACGAAGAACTCATGCGAGGGAGTAAACAAACAAACTGCGATAGAAGCTTTTATTGCAGGACTCCCAGTCGGACTTTTGTGTCACAGACTGAAGCGTGACCACGTCACGGATTTGGGAGAAATGATAGAGACGGCAAGCAAATATGCTGATGCTGATGATGATTCAGAAGGGCTGCTAAATATTTTGGCCAATCCCAATGCGGACAAACAGCCAAAACAAGCTTAGAAGCGCAAAAACACCTCGGACGAAAAATCGGCTCCGGACAACACAGCTGTCAACGCAACATTCGGATCTGGAGGATGAGGAGGGCACGGAGGCGGCCGGGGTAGAGGCCGTGGAACTTCCTGAATCCAGGGCAGAGGAGATTAGCAACCCGGAAGAACCTATACCTGGGTCGACATTGCCAATAATCCCTATGTCCACCACTTGGATAGCAACGGAGGATCTACCCACACAAATGCTGAGTGTCATTTCAATGAAGACATCAAGAAAGACAAATCCGCTGGCTATAGAGCCAAGCGACGAAAAGGAAAGAAAAATTCCGAGAAAGGAAAGGAGCCCAAGGAATATTCCGACATGGAAGAAGCGGATACCGCCGCAGAACCCAAGTCGGATGGAAAGAAGACTTTTTCGACTAAGAAAGACGCATACGTCTACTTCCTTGGATCCCAAACTGCCAAGGAAAAGAAGGCGGTTCTTCGTGAGCTCAATGTCATGGTTCCGACTGTTACACAGTTTCTGAATTGGTTGGATGTAACCATCACCTTTGATCGCTTAGATCATCCGAGGAAAACACATCATCGGGGAAAGTACCCTCTGGTCGTCAATCCTCTTATTGATGGCTACGAGTTCTCTAAAACACACATGGACGGTGGAAGCAACATTAAAATCCTCTATATTGAGACACTCCATCGCATGAAGCTACATGATAGCCAGTTGAGTTACATCAGTGTAACTTTCCATGGCATTGTACCAGGGAGACATGCGGATTCTCTGGGTGAGATTACTCTAGACATGACATTCAGAACCCGAGACAATTACTGGACCGAGCCACTCTCTTTTGAGGTGGCACCGTTAAAAAGTGCTTACCACGCCATCTTCGGACGTTTGGCTTACTGGGCGTTCATGGCTCGTACCTGTTACATCTACAACATGATTAAACTTCTAGGTCCAAAGGGGGTAATCACCGTACGGGGAAATCCAAGGAAGGCGCGAGAGTGCGACGAAGGATCTGTTGCCTTCTCAGAAGCCGTGCTGCATGCCCAAGAGTACCAGGAGAACAAGAAGACCATCAATCCGTCTGAGATGCCCGCTATGAAGATCGAGGTGCTGAAGCCAAGTTTGCAGTTCAAGGTGTCGGAAGATACGATGAAAATGTCACTGAAGGAAGATGATCCCTCCAAGACGACGAACATAGGGGTAGGCTTAGACCGCGCATAGGAAAGCATGCTCATCGAGTTCTTCAAATCTAATAGTGATATCTTCGCATGGCAGCCTTCTGACATGACCGGAGTACCTAGGGAACTTGCCGAGCACTCTCTTAATGTGTACCTTGACGCTAAACCCGTCAAACAATCCTTACGATGGTTTGGTGATGAAAAGCACAAAGCAATAGCCAAGGAATTAGCTCGACTAGAATTAGCGGATTTTATAACAGAGGTCATCCATACAGATTGGGTGGCAAATCCTGTACTCGTCCCTAAAAAGGACACCGTTGATTTAAGGATGTGTGTTCATTATATCGCTTTGAACAAGGCATGCCCAAAACATCTGTTTCCTTTGCCATGAATCGATAAAGTTATCGACTCAACGACAGGGTCAGAACTACTTTGTTTTCTCGATGCATATTTCGGATATCACCAAATACCGATGAAAGAGTCGGATCAAATTAAGACGTATTTCGTCACTCCTTTTGGAACCTTATGCTACAAAACTATGCCTTTCGGCTTAAAGAACGCAAGAGCAATATATCAACATACTATGCAACGTTGTCTTAACGACCAAATTGGATGCAACGTCCATGTATACGTATACGACATAGCAGTTATGTCCAAAAAGAAGAAAACTTTAATTTCCGACTTGGATGAAACATTTGCTAGTTTACGAAAGTTCAATATGATGCTAAATCCAAAGAAGTGTTTCTTTAGAATTCCAGCCGGAAAATTGTTAGGTTTCATTGTCTCTGAGAGAGGCATAGAGGTGAACCAGGACAAAATCAAGGCTATACTAAATATTACCAGGCCAACTTGCCTGAAGGACGTGCAACGTCTCACTGGTTGCATTACGGCAGTGAGTCGGTTCGCCAGCCGGCTCGGTGAAAAAGCCGCACCTTTGTACAAACTCTTGAAGAAAACCAACAAATTTTTCTGGACTGAGGAAGCCGAAACTACCCTTCAAAGTTTGAAAGACCTACTTTCAAACCCACCGGTTCTCGCAGCGCCAAAACCTCAGGAGCCTATGTTACTCTACATTGCAGCGACCAATAAGGTCATAAGTGTGGTAACAGTAGTGGAGCGCAAGGAAGAAGGGAACGAGCATAAGGTGCAGTGACCAACTTATTACCTGAGTGAGATCCTGACAGAATCGAAACAACAGTACCCACATCATCTAAAGCTATCCTATGGAGTGTTCTTTGCATCCATAAAGCTACACCACTATTTTCAAGAGCACAAGATCACAGTGGTGAGCACTGCTCCACTGCGAGATATAATCAATAACCGCGATGCCACATGACGTGTCGCAAAATGGGGAATAGAGCTTGCAACTTTCGATATTGAGTATAAACCGCGTACATCAATCAAGTCCCAAATACTTGCCGACTTTGTTATTGATTGGACAGAGACGACAGAAAACACAAGTCCTCTAGACTCGGAATTTTGGACCCTTCACTTTGACGGATCAAAGACCTGAGGAGGCTTGGGGGCTGGCCAATTGACGAGGTTTAATCTCGTCAATGCCCATTGTTATGGACTTGGGTTTTGGAGAAGATGGAGATGCTGGAGATCGCGGAACGGTTAGCAAACAAGCAACACGGGACACGAGGTTTACCTAGGTTCAGGCCCCCGGAGGGAAAACCCTACTCCTGCTTGTATGCTCTTGATTATGGCGAAACCGAAGATTACAGGGGTGCGCAGATGAAATCTGGCATGGAGGTGTGTATGCGGAAGTATGAGTCGAGAGATCTAGGTCGTGCCCTCCTGGCCTTTATATAGACTTAGGCAGGTCCTGGGCATAAACCTAGTCGGTTACAGGTTCTAGGGTTTTACCCCTTTGAATTTCCTATCTACTATAGTCTTGCTCTCCAAGGATCCGAAGGCGTCATGGGCCTTGGCCACCCGAAAGTCTTCATGGGATGGCGTATATTTGCCGTGGGCCTTCCTTGGGCTGGACCTGGTATGCTGAGATCATGTACCCGCGGGGTATAACCATATCACGTGGTGCTCAAATCACCCCAAGGAGATAAGTTGTTCTATGTGTTACAAATACACTTCATGGCAACCAACAAAGTTGCTGAGTATGAAGCATTGCTACATGGAATACACATGGCCAAAAACATTGGCATAACAAGACTCATGTGTTACGGAGACCTAGATTTAGTTTCTCAGCAAGTATCTGATATCTGCAACGCAAACAAGCACATGGGAACATACAAAGCTATTGTGGATGAACTATCTAAATCATTCGAGGGTTTTGAGGTTCAACACATCCCTCGAGCAGAAAATGAGGAAGCAGATGATCTATCAAGGATAGGCTCTGCTCAGAAACAAGTACCGGATGGCGCTTTTTTAGAGCATTTAAGAGTCCCCTCCATAGTCGGAGTTGATGAGGACTATCCGATGAAATCTGACTCACCTTTAATAGCAGTTCTGGCTATAATTCCTAGCTGTACAAAACCCTATCTGGATTTCCTGATAGACGGAAAATTACCAGAGGACGAAGTCTTGAGCCGGCAGATTGTCCGATGGCAAAAGCCTATACTATAATAAAGGGTGAGCTCTATAAGCGGAGTGTTTCTGGCGTGTTTCAGCGATGTATTTCTTCGGAAGAAGGAATGGAAATATTAAGAGAAATCCACGAAGGCGAGTGTGGTCACCATGATGCAGCCAGATCCTTAGTGACTAAAGCTTTTCGACATAGATTCTTTTGGCTTACATCTAAGGCGGATGCCGATAAACTGGTCAAAATTGCTCCCATCAGGCACACGTTCCAGCTGAACAGTTTGCGGTTTGGGGGCTTGATATGGTAGGGCCATTTCGCATGGCAAAATGTGGATTTACTCATCTAATAGTGATGGTGGATAAATTTACAAAGTGGATTGAGGCTAAACCCGTAACAAGTTGCGATGGAGCCAGAACCAGAAATTTCATTGATGACGTAATCATCTGATTCGGATATTCGTATGATATAATTACTGACAATGGGAGCAATTTTTCCATGGGGGAACTTGCCGAATTCTGCGAAGAATAAGGGATCCGACTCGATATTGCATCAGTCGCACATCCACAAGCTAATGGACAAGTCGAAAGAACTAATGGCCTTATTTTTAAGGACTCTGACCTCGTCTAGAGGCATCGCTTCGTAGGGCTACATGGGCTTGGGCGGAAGAATTACCGTCTGTGATATGGAGCTTAAGTACAACTCCTAACAGATCAACTGGCTATACTCCTTTCTTCTTGGTCTATGGTGCAGAAGCAGTTCTTCCAAGCAATCTAATCCATCAGTCTCCATGAGTCAAAGCGTATATCAAAGAAGATGCAGAAGTTTCTCGACAATATGATCTCGATATAATCGAAGAAGTACGCTACATTGCTGAGCAGAGATCTACAGCCTATCAACAGAAGTTGCGCAAGTATCATAGTCAGAGAGTGCAAAACCATTCTTTCAGAAAAGACAATTTGGTTCTCCAACTTGTGCAAAAGAGAAAGCACAAACTTTCCCCGAGTTGGGAAGGACCTTTTATGATTAGCAGAGTTCTGCATAATGGGTCGTATTATTTAACCGGTATGAGACCAGTCAAGGAAAGACCGGAAACTCGGAAGAGAAAGAGAGCTAGCGTAGCACAGACCCGAATGAAATAGACCGTCCATGAAATATTGCACAGCTACGTCCCTTCTATTCTTAGTTATATTTCCTTATAATCATATATGTACATGTTCAAAGTGAAATAAAGTATTGGTTTCCTCATATGTTATCTTTGAGAAGTTTTTGCCATCTTATTTCCAAAAGAGCATGTCCTTTTCAAAAATCCCAGAATGCTTGAAAGTACTTTATGCTCATGTTCGTTCTAGTTATTTTTGAATATCTAAAAAGTGTTACCTTAGGGTAAAAACTTCAATTTATTGTCTATACTTTGGTTTTTTATCTGATTGCTTAGACGCGGGTATTTTACGAGTAATGAGTTGTTGGTACTAGAAGCCGGCTTTGTTTCCGAGTTTAAACTGGTTTAGCAATTGCGCTCCGTTGCTCGGCAAAGTTTCCGTGCTAAAGGTTGGCCGGCCCATGAAAGGGACGAGGCAGAGAGCCAGATAAAATGACAAGTATAGGCATAAAAACAAAAAGTGCTTCAGAAATTTTCAAAGCACATGCATAAAAAATATAAACATAAGTGCTACGATAGTAAAATCATTAGTTTTTTACAGACCGACACAGCCAAAATAATTGTTTCCATCATTATATTGCTAGAAGTTCAGAATGATGCATAAAAAATTGTTTATGCTGCAGAGCCAGGTGGTGGTGATGAAGAAGGTGGAGCGCTGGAGTCGACAACATTGTCGCCCTGGATCTCAGATTCGGAAGCTGCAAAGCTGTCTTCGGGTTCTTGAGGCGAGGGAGGCACAGCGACAGATTCGAAGAACGGCGTCGTATGTTGGTCATCTCCGCCACACGACAAGCATAACCTGCACAGGAATCTTGGATTGCCTTGATGTCCTGTGGGTTGCCCTCATCGTCCTCCTCGGCGATACCTTTGGTCACGCCAGATTTCCATCTCACTGTGGTGGCTCATCACCATGGTAAGAGCAGTCTGAGCAGCAGTCCGAGCGTAGGAGATCTTCCATTCCTCGATAAGCTTCGGAATATCCTTGGCCTTGTCCCTCACCTGTTGCACTGACATTGTGTGCAAGTCGGAAAGCTTGACCAACTCGCCAGCCTCTTCAAGAGTCTGGCGAAAGTCGAACAAGATATCTCTAGGGAGCTTGATGCGCTCGAGGCGAGGTTCGGAGGTAGGAGAATCGGAAAGATTCTGGGAGGCTGGGAAAGAAACAAAAGTCAAAATTCGATTGAAAAGAATTTCGAAAAAATCAACAAAAAACAAAAGTCGGAAATTTTACCTAGCACAGAATAATTCCACTGAGCATGCTCCTCATGGAGGCTATTCAGCTCGCTTTCTGAGTCTTGGGCCAGATCCCTCTGACTATCAAGGTCCTTCTGAAGATCATCCACTTGTTTGTCTTGGAGGGCTAGCAGCTTCTCGAGCCTCACAGTCTCATGGTTGCTTGACTCCAGGACGGCAGCAAAGGATTTTTCCGACTCAATTGTGAGCTTCTGAAGTTTGTCCCTGACATGGATATACCCCACGGATACATGACATTGGTATACCTGGTCCAGTCCAAGGAAGGCCCACGTCAAGACACGCGGCCCATGAAGACTTCTGGTGGCCCAAGCCCATGATGTTTTCGACTCCTTGGAGGACAAATCTAGATTAGATAGAATTTCAAAGGGAACAAACCCTAATTTGTAACCGACTCGACCTAAGCCCATGACCTGCCTATCTATATAAAGGTCAGGAGGGTACGACAAGAAGGACCTCTTCCCCCATCTCATACACACCTTCATGCCAGATTGCATATGCGCACCCCTGTAACTTTCGGTTCTGCCGTAATCAAGAGCAGACAAGCAGGAGTAGAGTTTTCCCTCCGGGGGCCTGAACCTAGGTAAATCTTGTCCGCGTTGCTTTTCTATTAACCATTCCGTGATCTCCAGCATCCCCATCTTCTCCAAAACCCAAGTCCATAACAATGGGCATTGACGAAATCAACCCTCGGTACTCCCGGAGTTTAGCACTTTCCAGTTCTAAGACCTTGAAATTCTCGGATTACTCCACCAACTGGCCGGACTCGCACAACGGTTCTGCAAAGGGAAAAATATCAGTCGGCCATAACAAGTTTGACTATGACAATAGCTAATTGACAAAAAGGAAGCCAAAAAAATTACCTTCTGCTTCATTTTTCTCAACTTGCAACTTTGAATTCTCAAGGCGCAAGGCTTTGATCTCCTTGCGTTTATTACAGATGTTCTTGAGCAATTCCTGGTTGGAAGATGCAATTTTCTGTAAGTTTAGAGACGGAATACCGTCATACGGCTACTAAGACTCGGGCTACAAATTTAACTAAGTAAAAGTACAGCACGAGTCTTGGGGGATACACTACATCGTTCTTTTGCAACCTAAAATCATCAACTCGGATCCAACGATGTTTATCCGGCTTTATGCTTGGGGGCTAGAGGATATGATAATAAATGCAAATAAGAATCAGAAACTTACAATATGATCCAAGTGCAACTTTTCAAATCCGAGCTTGGTGCTGTGAAACACGTTCTCGGCAAGGGAGAGGGAGGGAACATCCGTTGCTGGGAGTTCGCCGAACTCTATCTTAGCATCCCGGACCAAAATTTGTTCCAGGAGTCTGACCAGCTTGACGTCCTCTTGCTCCTGGCTCGCTGCCTCTACGGTTAAGGTTTGCTTCTCAAGGCTAGACTGAGCCAGCCTGAGGATCTCTTCCTCTTTAGGCCAGAGATAGCAGAGCCGACAACTTTATCCAAGATTCCTGTAGAAATTACCATGGGATCATTACCCTTAACGGGTTCACCTTTGTTAGTTGCTTGGACACCAAAGGTGACCTAGGCTTTCGAGATGTTGCCAGCATCAGGAGAGGCAGAAGCCTCTGGTGCTGATGGAGTACTGGATGGAGTCGGTGGCTGATATGTTGGAAACGTATCTATAATTTTTGATGCTCCATGCTTGTTTAGTATCTACTTTGCTTTACTTGTCCACACTTTGAGGTGATTTTTACATGTTTTCTGGTACTAACCTATTAACAAGTTGCAACAGTGCCAGATGCCTGTTTTCTGCTGTTTTTGGTTTCAGAAAAGTTAGTCAATAAATATTCTCGGAATTGGACGGGACAAAGGACAAAGTCAATTACTTTTCGTGGGGAACAAGAAGTCCAGATGGGAGCCGGAGGGGCGAGCCAGAGGGGCCACACCCCCAGGGGCGGCCATAGGTGGGACCACTCCTGGCTAGGGTTTGGTGCCCCTGGCCGCCGCCTCGGCCTCCCCCATCGCCTATAAGAAGCCCCCGATGCAGAAACCCTGGGTACCCGATCAAAAATCCACGAAACCGTCTGTAGCCGCCGCCACCATCGTCCCTAGATCGGGGGGATCTGAAGTTCTTCCCGGCACCCTGCCGGAGGGGAGATCATCCTGGAGGCCTTCTCTCCGGTATGATGCGTGAGTAGTTCCACCTTGGACTATGGGTCCATGTAGTAGCTAGATGGTTGTATCTCCTCCTTTGTGCTTTCATGTATAGATCTTGTGAGCTCCGTTCATGATCAAGATCTAATCTATTTGTAATCATGCATGTTGTGTTTGCGGGGATCCGATGGATATTGAGATTATTATGTTGGTTTGATTAATGGTTTTGTCTTTATGATTCTATCATGTCTGTGTTGTTCGTGATCTTGCATGCTCTCCGTTGTTAGTAGCTATCTTGGCCAAGTAGTTGCTAGTGACTTCAAGAGGGGGTATTTATGCTCGATAGTGGGTTCATGCCTCTAGTTTCCAAGGGAAGTGACAGAAATATCTTCGGTTGTAGATGTGTTGTTGCCACTAGGGAGAAAACAACGGTCTCTTATTCATGGAACATGTGGACTGTTTACCTTACACACTTTGCTTAAAGCAGTTGTCTGTTGCTTGCAACTTAATACTAGAGGGGGTTCGGATGATAACCTGAAGGTGGACTTCTAGTCATAGATGAAGTTGGATGGCGGTCTATGTATATTGTTGTATTGTCAATCGAATCTCATAGGATCTTTCTGACTAGTAATTGCATTGTTATACCTTGCTCAGTTCCTGTCAATTGCCCTGCTGTAATTTTTTACCCTTCATGCCATGTTGTTTATCTAAGGAGAGCACCTCTAGTGAACTATGGACCCCGGTCCAATCTTTACCATTGATATAACTTCCACCGTTACCTTTTTACTTGCTGCAAACCATTACCTTCCACACCATACGTTTAATCCTTTGTTACAGCAAACCGGTGAGCTTGACAACCTCACTGATTCGTTGGGGCAAAGTGTTGAGTTTGTGTTGTGCAGGTCTCCGTGTTGCTTGCAACACCTGTGTGATGTTTCCTTCCTCCTTCTGGGTCGATAACCTCGGTATCTACTGAGGGAAGACTTGTTGTTGTGCTCATCACACCTTGCTCTTGGGGTTTCCAACGAAGTGCTCCACGTCAGCACCATCAACAAGTTTTCTGGCGCCGTTGCCGGGAGGCTAAGGACGTCTTCACTAGGGGAGTCCTTCACTTCCTTTCTCTTTACTTTGTTTTTAGTTTGTTTTGTTTCTTTTGCTTGGTTTTGTTTGCCTCTTTCCAAAAAACACAAAAAAATTAGTTCCTTCTCTAGCTGCTGCTGAGAACACCAAGTTGTGTGACTTCACTAGCACCACCAACAACGATTTTCTAAGCACTACTATTGCTCCACCTGCTCCTGATGCTACCTTTTATGAAATTAAGCCTGCTTTGTTGAATCTTATGATGAGAGAGCAATTTTCTGGTGCTGGTTCTGATGATTCTGCTGCCTATCTTAATAGCTTTGTTGAACTTTGTGAGATGCAAAAGTATAAGGATGTAGATGGAGATATTATTAAGCTCAAGCTTTTGACTTTCTCCTTGAGGGGAAAATCTAAAGAATGGTTGCTTTCTTTGCCTAAAAATAGTATTGATTCTTGGACTAAGTGCAAAGATGCTTTTATTGGAAAGTACTATCCTCCTGCTAAGATTATATCTATAAGTGATATTATGAAATTTAAACAACTTGATAGTGAACATGTTGCTCCAGCTTGGGAAATAATGAAGTCTTTGGTTTAAAATTGCCCTACTCATGGACTCACTGCTTGGATCATTATCCAGACTTTTTATGCAGGTTTGAACTTATCCTCAAGAAATCTATTGGAATCAGCTGCTCGAGGTACCTTTATGAGCCTCACTTTGGGTGCTGCAACAAGGCTCCTTGATAATATGATGGTTAACTACTCTGAATGGCATGTTGAGAGAGCTCCACAAGGTAAGAAGGTAAATTATGTTGAGGAAACTTCCTCTTTGAGTGAAAACATTGATGTTATTATGGTTATGCTTGTTAATGGGAAAGCTCCTCTAGATCCTAATAGTGTTCCCTTAGCCTCTTTGGTTGCTCAAGAAGAGCAAGTTGATGTGAACTTCATTAGAAATAACAATTTCAACAACAATGCCTATAGGAATAATTTTGGTAGCAACAACAATTATAGGCCTTATCCTCCTAATAATGGAAATTCCTATGGAAGCTCTTACAATAATGCTAGAAGTGCCCCCTCTGAACTTGAAGTCATGCTTAAGGACTTTATTAGCAAACAAACCACTTTCAATAAGACTATAGAGGAAAAGCTTTTAATTGTTGAGAAAAATATATCCTCTTTGTCTAAAGCTCAGTCTTCCTTGATTAATAAAATGGCTACTAAACCTGAAACCATGGAAAACACCTTTGCTACTGCTCAGGCTATACAAGTTACCATTGATGAAAATGTTAGGATGTTAGCTCAACTTCATGCTAGGTGGGAAAGGGAAGCTGAAATTGATAGAAACAATAGTGTGTGCACTATCACCACTAAACCACAAGTAGTCCCTATTCCTACTCCTACTATGCCTAAGCCTATTGAGCAAACTACTAGTGATGCTAAGTTTGATTTTGATATTGATGGTTGCAATATTTCTGAAGTGATTATGTTCCTGCAAAAGCTTGCTAGAAGTCCTGATGCTAGTGATATGCATGTTTCTTTCACTAAACATATTACAGATGCTCTTGTGAAAATTAAGGAAGAGAAGCTAAAACACAAAGCTTATATTCCTAGGAAAGTAGAAGATAGTTGGGAACCCATTACTAAAATGCAAGTGAATGACTTTGATCTCAAAGCTTCATGTGATCTTGGTTCTAGTGTCTCTATTATGCCTAGAAAGATTTATGAAATGCTTGATTTGCCACCTTTGGAAGATTGCTATTTGGATGTCCCACTTAATGATAATGCTAAGAAGAAACTCATGGGGAGTATTAATGATGTTCTCATCATGGTTAACAATGCTTATGTCCCTGTTGATTTCTATGTTTTGGATGTTGAATACAATGCTTCTTGTCCTATTATTTTGGGAAGACCTTTTCTTAGAACAGTTGGTGCCATCATTGATATGAAAGAAGGCACCATTATATATAATTTTCCATTCAAGAAAGGTATTGAACACTTCCCTATGAGGAGAGAGAAGTTGCTTTTTTCTCCTCCTTTGAAAGCAAGATTTGATGTTAATGCTTCTTCATTTGAAAACACTTGATTTTTCTTGCTTCTTGTGCCTAACTTAAAGGCGTTAAAGAAAAGTACTTGTTGGGAGATAACCCAAGAGTTTCCTTGAGTCTTGGAAGTTATTACTTCAGTAGTGAGCTCTCCTTATACTTTTTGTTTGCCTTTTGTGCCAAGAATGACCTCTAATGAGAGGGAAGTACGATTTGGGGAGTTGCTGTCCCGAAACAGATTTCTGTCCTCCATCAAAAAAATCGTGAGGAGGCTCTGTAACTCGGATTGAGCTCAAAATTTACCAATAAATCCTCCAGTATGTTAGATAACTTTCGTTAGTTCAACACGTTTTGATATGAGGAACATAAGATGTTAGAAAAAATAGGTTTCTACCTGCTGGTCTGTTTTGACAGATTTCTGCCATTATTTGCATTTGCTTCTTATTGATTCCTTTTTGAGTTCTTTTTAGGTGAATTGATCTTTTTGAAGGAGTTACTACAGTATATTGTGTTTTTAGTGAAAAGCCTTACTGTTCCAAAGCTTTGCCAGAGGTCTAATATGTTTTGAATACACTAATGTTGCTAATGAAGATTGTGTGAAGTTTTGTATGAAGGAAAAATTTCAGGTGTAGAGAGAGAATGATGCAATAAGATTAAGAATGGACAAAATCTCAAGCTTGGGTATGCCACCATGGTGTCACCAAAAATATCCAAGAGGTACAAGCGTCAAAGCTTGGGGATGCCCAAGGCATCCCCTTCTTCATCAATAAAAAGCTCAGGTCTGTCTAGACACTTCGTTTTTAGTGTTTCATGCATAGTTGTGTTGTTCTTGGAGCGTCTTAGTTTTCGTTTGCTTTGCTTAGGTTGTTTAGTTTGATTGAATAAAGTAGTTTGGACCCCCGTTCTCGTTGCGTTGTTTTGTAAATAAGTTGCTTGGTGTTGGAAAGGAGTAGTAAGTTCTTGCTTGAAGTGCAAGAGGAGCTTGCATTGACTATGACTTAGACTTTAGCATGACATCCTAGGTGTTGTTTTGACCTTATGCTTAGTGATTATTGTTGTAGCGTGTCTTGTTCCAAACAATTGGGATTGCTTAGTGTGCCTTGAAGAAATTATGCGTTGTTTTAGCATGCAAAAGCATAGTATTGTGGTATTCTCCTTTGATGCTTTGCTTGGGTTGACTTGGCACATGCTCACACCATGTTATGACTATGACAAGTCACCATTAGCCTCTATGATCATTTAGTCCTTGACTTGTAGTACCACTCTTTGCTTTGATTAAGTATGCTTTGTTGCACTGCATGATTTTGGCCATTATTGCTCTCTTAGTTGGTTGCTCCCAGTCTTTTGCTAGCCTCCACTTGTATGAATAAGTTCTACTCATGCCTCCAACTCCCAAGAAACCAAGTTATTCAAAAGTGTCCACTATAAAATCCTATGCATGGTGTGTTACATCATTCCAAGTATATTCTTGTTTTCAACTATCTTCCAATATAAAACTATTTTCTTATGTGAAAACTTAGTGATTAAAGCCCTCACGAACTTGATGGCACACTTTATTCTTTGCCCCTGATAAACTTGAACCATTGTGACAACTTTGTTGTATATGCTTGCACTTATAAGTTGGAATTAGCAAAATCATGCTGTCACGGGGAACGTTTTCAACATTGCACTTGTACTTTGTAATAAGTTGATATCATGTTCTTTTGTCTATGGATGTCACCGGTGTGAAATAAAGAGGGAACTTGTAAGTACATGGAGTTTATATCCTGTGTTAGAGAAATGCCTGGGCCGCTAGCCTAAGCCATGCCTAATCATGGTGGAAACTTGCAGCATCACCATAGTGACATCTATGAAGCATTCTTCTTATAAAAAAGAGACACTTTGAGAAAAGAGGAAAGAGAGAAAAAGCACCATATTCCCATGGTACATAAGAAGATTGCTGAGATGCTCATTGTCTGCTTGCCTTGTAATTTTGGTTATGGAAAGCTCCTGTACCATGTGCAAGGGGTACCTCGTTGGCGGTTCTCAATGATATGCAAATACTTACAGTGACAAGAACTTACCTGGACCCAAAGTTGAGTATGCATGAGGTGTGGCCCTTGTATTCAAGGGACTTGAGATTGCCAACTTATACTTCGTCAAGCATATACTCCAGCTTTGCCACCTTAACCTTAACCAATTCAAGATGCTTATGATAGGGGCAATGAGGGTTGAAAGCTAACAAGTACCATAATTTTTGGAATCTCTTTTTGAAACTTGTAATCCCTGCTTCCTTTACAAAAAGGCCTTTCTTCCACCACTATTGAGTCTCCACCTTCTACCTTTAGGCACCATTAAGAGAGCATAGTTGTCATTCTGTGTGCAGTGTTCCGAGCTTATTAATTAATGCATATTGTGTTATTACTTGTTCTTGTGCTATTTGTTTCTAGTAACCCTTGTGAACTTTGCAGGTGTCCTATGCATCTATTTACTATTCTATGAGGGACAAGCTGGTTGCCACTATGCTATGTTTTCTGCATGTGAAACAAACAGACTTTTTCAATGCATGTTATTCATGATCTTTGTTTGTATCTTGTCATGTTGCATGCATAGTTACTTTG
This sequence comes from Avena sativa, assembly GCA_916181665.1. Classification (NCBI taxonomy): domain Eukaryota; kingdom Viridiplantae; phylum Streptophyta; class Magnoliopsida; order Poales; family Poaceae; genus Avena; species Avena sativa. The sequence continues at coordinate 430,968,129 of OV702293.1, forward strand.
TCCTATTGTTACAAATCCATCTTTCATGCACATGTTTAGAGTTCTTTGATCCCAACTTTCAATGCTTGCAAATGGTTGGATCTTTATTGTGAGGGTGCATGTCACCTCAATAATTATTCTTTTTATCACTTACCTACTCGAGGACGAGCAGGAGTTAAGCTTGGGGACGTTGATACGTTGGAAACGTATCTATAATTTTTTATGCTCCATGCTTGTTTAGTATCTACTTTGCTTTACTTGTCCACACTTTGAGGTGCTTTTTACACGTTTTCTGGTACTAACCTATTAACAAGTTGCAATAGTGCCAGATGCCTGTTTTCTGCTGTTTTTGGTTTCAGAAAAGTTAGTAAAGAAATATTCTCGGAATTGGTCGGGACAAATGACAAAGTCAATTACTTTCTGTGGGGAACAAGAAGTCTAGAGGGGAGCCAGAGGGGCCACACCCCCTAGGCGTGGCCACAGGTGGGCCCACACCTGGCTAGGGTTTGGCACCCCTGGCCGCCGCCTCGGCCTCCCCCTTCGCCTATAAGAAGCCCCCGATGCAGAAACCCTGGGTACCCGATCAAAAATTCATGAAACCGTCTGTAGCCGCCGCCACCATCGTCCCTAGATCGAGGGGATCTAAAGTTCTTCCCGGCACCCTGCCGGAGGGGAGATCATCCTGGAGGCCTTCTTTCCGGTATGATGCGTGAGTAGTTCCACCTTGGACTATGGGTCCATGTAGTAGCTAGATGGTTGTATCTCCTCCTTTGTGCTTTCATGTATAGATCTTGTGAGATCCGTTCATGATCAAGATCTAATCTATTTGTAATCATGCATGTTGTGTTTGCGGGGATCCGATGGATATTGAGATTATTATGTTGGTTTGATTAATGGTTTTGTCTTTATGATTCTATCATGCCTGTGTTGTTTATGATCTTGCATGCTCTCCGTTGTTAGTAGCTATCTTGGCCAAGTAGTTGCTAGTGACTCCAAGAGGGGGTATTTATGTTCGATAGTGGGTTCATGCCTCTAGTTTCCAAGGAAAGTGACAATAATCTCTTCGGTTGTAGATGTGCTATTGCTACTAGGTAGAAAACAATGGTCTCTTGTTCATGGAACATGTGGACTGTTTACCTTATACACTTTGCTTAAAGCAGTTGGCTGTTGCTTGCAACTTAATACTGGAGGGGGTTCGAATGATAACCTGAAGGTGGACTTCTCGTCATAGATGCAGTTCGATGGCGGTCTATGTATCTTATTGTATTGCCCAAACGAATCTCATAGGATCTTTCTGACTAGTAATTGCATTGTTATGCCTTGCTCAGTTCCTGTCAATTGCCCTGCTATAATTTGTTTACCTTACATGCCATGTTGTTTATCTAAGGAGAGCACCTCTAGTGAACTATGGACCCCGGTCCAATCTTTACCATTGATACATATTCCGCTGTTACCTGCTCACTTGATGCAAACCATTACCTTCCACACCATACGTTTAATCCTTTGTTATAGCAAACTGGTGAGCTTGACAACCTCACTGATTCGTTGGGGCAAAGTCTTGAGTTTGTGTTGTGCAGGTCTCCGCGTTGCTTGCAACACCTGTGTGACATTTCCTTCCTCCTTCTAGTTCGATAACCTCGGTCTCTACTGAAGGAAGACTTGCTGCTGTGCTCATCACACCTTGCTCTTGGGGTTTCCAACGAAGTGCTCCATGTCAGCACCATCAGTGGCGTCATGGCAGGAGAAATAACAAGCTTCTATTGACACAACGGCTTGACTAGCTTGCTATCCGGCTTGGTCTTACTCTTCAAAACTGCTTTAGCTCTAAAACACGAAAATCCAAATATTAGGTGTGTTCTAGAGAGAGAGAAAGGTACAAAGTACTGAAAACTAAAGACAGGGTGCTTACTTTTTAACTACTGGAAGCACTTGGATACCAGTAGTAACAACAACTTCTTTCGCCTTGTGCTTCTTAGAGGCGGGGCGGCAACTTCTTGCACCTCATCATCCTCCGTTGCCTCCGGATCGTTTGAGAGATAGCCCTCTAGTGGAGCTAGCTCAGACTCGAAGATTTTCTCGAGCTAATAAAGTCAAAAAGCATCGATAAAAATAGAGTCGGAGAAAGAACAGAAAAGAACGACGAAACGCAAAAGCAGAGTCGAAATATTTACCGGAGTCAGAGGACGGTTGGACGTAAACATCTTCATGGAGACTTCTGGAACTTTCCGTTCCACTCTTTCCTTGATCAAATATTGCATAAGGGTATTGTAGTCCTTCGCCTGAATCTGGTTCGAACTGACCCGCATCTTGTCCTTCTTGTCGCTGGTGATCTGGTACATGAGGCGATTTCCATGGTGCTAGAGATGCTGATTCCGGCGCTCCAACCAGCAGTGGATCAAGTCGGATCCACGAAGGCCCTCATGCTTCATCAAAAACTCAATCCGCCTTTTGGTGAGGATCAAGATATCCTATAGCTCCGGCGCCTGCGTGTCCCATGACCTTTGGTGGGGAGCGGCACCATCGGCGAATGCTGGAAGACCTTCCACCTTTCCGGGAGCCGGAATATCCTTGTGATAGAAGAAGGTTCCGGCCCAGCATTTGACGGATTCACTAGCGTTAATCCTAGGGTAAACTCGGTTTCTCCTAAGGACTAAGCTAAGGGTGCCGGTGGTGTAAGGCACACTGACGCTAATAGAGTTCTTCCTGGTACCATAGTAGTACCGGAAAAGGGTGAGACTTGGCCTAATGCCAAGAAACCCCTCGCACAGAGCTGCGTGAGTGCTAAGCTCGAGCAGAGAGTTGGGATGGAGATTATGGAGTTGCACACTATAGTAGTTGAGGACCTCGACGAGGAAGTCCGACGGTGGCAAGATGAGGCCACGGTCGACGTGCATGCCGAACAGCACCCTCTCGTTGTCGCGCGGGGCATGAACGACGTGCCCTGAAGCGCTCTGCCACGCGCCGGCGACAATGAATCCTTCGTCCTCCATGACCTAGAGTTCGACATCATCCATGACGTTGGGAACCGAGAGGCCCCGCATCTTCTTCTCATCCTCCGTCGATGAACCCCGCCGCCGCTCCTGAGCCCGAGGCTGACGCCATTGATCCCGGAGGAAAAGGACTGGTGGGGGAGAGAGATTTTTTGAGATGTGTAGATGGGAATGGCTGCAGAGCGCTCGAGGAGTACGAGGAGGTAATGAATGAATCAGTGGAGAGATAAATCTGAGAGAAGGGTTTTCTCCTCTCTTTTATTTACCTCTGCGCCAAGATTCGTGTGTTATACGTGCGATTAGCGCCACGCGTATAGGAGAGAGGGAGGTAGCTTCCTCTTGAATCTTCCGCCCCCTTAATTTTCGCGTAAGCATTGAAATGGCGTTCTGTTCCATAAGGAACGGACCCACCAATGGTCGTGTTGATGGGACTCCTGTCAGTGACAGGACCTGGTCTGAAAAGTTGTCAGTCCGCACGCCGCTGTGAAATCTAGCTCATGTTTCAAACTGAGCAAGGAAAAGACTCAAGTCAGAACAAAACATATCCGACTCAATTGACTCGGAATCCTACACTACTGAAAGAATTTTTCAGGAACCCTTCAAGATTGTCAAGACGAAGAAACCATCAAGCTAGACAATTTATCTGACTTTCGATCTTGGAGACTTCCGGGGGCTACTGTTGGGGATATACTTTCCCGGTATACCCACAGGACTCGCTGACCAGGGTGGCCCACCAATGGGTTAGAGCTTTGCTTCATGGGCGGCCCAGTCAGAGAAAGAGGAGGAGCCAGTTGCGGTTACGGCAAGCCCAGAAGAGTTATCGACTTAGGCCTATAGTATTACTTGTATTCCAAGCTGTATGAAGTTACCGACTCTGTAATGTAGCCGGATAGGTCTCTCCTGTAACCCTATGCCCTAGTATCTACATAAACCAGCCCTATGGGAGCCTTTAGGGAACCAATAAATCGTAACACCACAATCAACTCGCACAGACGAACCTCTCTTGTAATCCATTGTAACATCCGGCTTACGCCGATATATTACTGGGTTGCTAGCAGGATGTAAGATCCCTCCTTTATAAAGGAAAAGGATCCCTGTGATTGCAATGCTAGTCCCTGGATCATTGCTAGCATCCACAATTTAAGATGAAGTACACAGAAACAAAGGTCATTATTACAGTCATTCCAGAGACAAACATAGTCTTTACAACTCCAAGGCCACATGCCTAGTACAAGAGTTTGAATAAGTCAATAAATAAAAGTCTTCATCTTCATGTGCCACAGGCAAACATGTTGAGTGTAGACTCATGACTCCTAATCCTCATCAGAGTAACCTGCAACATCACAAGTTACAGCCACAGTGGGTCAATACATTGGAATAGTATTGGCAAGTGATACCTTAGTATAATTTAGGTGGACTAGATACTATATGCAATTTGGCTAAGTGTAGCTTGGCTTGCTTTGCTCAAAATAGGTTTTCCTATTAGTTGAAATCACTAAGTTTTTCTTTGTCAAAACTTTTCCCAAGGAACCACCAATAGACATTGAGGTCCTTCACCCTTGTTCACCCAAAAGTTTTTACTTAGAAATTAGGATGAGGAGATTCTTGATAGCTTCCATGTCTTGATGCTCAAGTTGTCCTTTTCCAGGGACATGGCTAAGTACTTAGATTCTTCCATCTGCAGAGGTTGTGCACTTTCCCCCACCAGACTTGATTTTCACCAAGACAGGACCTTTCAGAAGCCTTCCCTTAGACCAAATGGACGCGTTCCAACCTATCGTCCCACTACCACCAACTGTCCAAATGGCTAAGTTCTAGCAACCTATGTGATCCAGGCAGAGCCCATATTGCCAAGTGGCTGCACTAGATGCTTCTCAACACTTGGCCTCTAAAATCTCTTTGTTCCTGGGTGGCTTTCCACAAGTGAGATACACAAGGTAAACCATATAAATGGTCCTTGTGTAACCACTCAACATAAACCATTCCTTCAATTCCACCCAGGTGTTTCATTTACTTAGTTGTTTTATTAGGCAAAACACAAGTCCAAAAGACTTAGAAATATTTTCATCATAGCATGTATATTTCACCAACCCTTGGTTGCTACTAGCTAGGCTAAGCATGGCATAGATAAGCATCTTAACTTAGAAATTTTCTAGCAATTCTACAACTACTAGGATTTCCCAACATGGCATATAAGCAAAATATAGCATGTAAGACTAGCAAAATATTTCTAATGCTTAGTAGAAAACATAGGGATAAAAATATTCATGAAGCACCACTTGCCTTGGTAGTTTGGTGAGTAGCTACACTCCTCACAATCACAATCACTAGCACCAAAATCTACACAAAGAAATCATAGCCACAAATCACATACAAAACATATACAAACAAAAAATATATGAATGCATGCAATATGATATGTGATGAGTACTGGTTTATAACCAAGTTAAAAACTCAACAAAGCAAGTGTACAGTACTGGTTTATAAACAAGTTAAAAACTTGCCAAACAACATTTATTTAACCCTTAAAACATTTCTTAAACAATTCATATACTCAAATTAGCCCTACACAAGTTTCTGCAAATAAAACCATTTTAACAGAAGAAAAACATTAAACACATTGCATATTTAGAAAGGGCTAGCTCTCCTGATTCCATTGATATAAAATTTGTCAAATTCTAACATGGGGATCAAAAGTTATAGCCAAAACAAATTCAAACTTCTAATAGATTCAAATTCTGTTTTTAAACCTAAACTGCTGCCACGCGTCTTAACCTGATTGGCTGGTACCGCTTCGCTCAGGATCGCGTCTGTGAGCCGTTAGATCTACTTAATCTGCACGGCCCAGATCTACTCATAACGCTTCGATAAGTGATCTAATCTTACACGCTGGATCCAGATCCAACGGTCCTGGATCAAACGACCATAGCTGGGCGGCGACTACTGGCGGCGGCGAGCTCTGCCTACGGCGGCGCGGCGCTACAGGTGGCTCTGGGGTCGTCGGAGGTGCTTACCAGAAACGTGACGATGCGCTGATGCTCAACCTGGCGATGGCTTGGCAAGGGGCGCACGGACACGGTCGCTGGAGCTCGTCGGAGTTGCGGGCGGCGTCTATTGCTTGCTGTCGAAGACGTTGCCGAGGCTCTGCGTCGACCTAGCACAAGCCAGAAGGTTTAGGAGATGCGCAAGGGACTGGCGAACAAGACAGTACCAAAGGGGAAGCAAGGGGCGGTCTCATTTTACCTGAATCGCATGTCGGAGTCGAGCGGCGGCTCAGGTGCTCGCGGGTGAGGACGAAGATGTCGCTCTGGGTCACGAGAAAGCAAGCGAAGGGCATTAGCGAATGCGCAAGGTCATGCTGGACACAGTGGTTTGAACTAGAGGCAGAGGGGCGGTCTGTACTTACCGAGATTCATCGCCGGAGTGCGTCTATCTGTGGCGGCGCAAGGGCAATTGCGGGCAGCCTGGGGGCGTATCTGTCTGGCTTTGTTGGGGGAAATGGCCGCGAGGGGGAGGTGGTCTTATAGCCAGAGCGGGGGCGAGGATCGCGCGGCGTATCAATGGCAATTAAGCGCGTACTGGTTGCGGCGAGGTAACGGCGGAGCGAGTGTCGCGGCCGCGCGTGATTGACGACGAAGACGACGTGGTCGCAGGGTCCACTTGTCAGCGAGTTAAACAGAGGGGAGGTGGGGTCCTGGCGTCAGTCGCTCAGTGGGTTTGTCTGCGAGTGAGAAAGAGAGAGGGGGAACCCGGGTGGGCTAACTGGGCTGGATTCGTAGTTGGGCCAGATAGGTAGCGCTGGCCTTTTTCCATTTCTTTTCTCCTTTTCTTTTTCTGTTTTGATTTTCTGAAATGGTTTTCAAATCCAAATCAAATGAGTTTGAATTCAAATATTCTCTAGGTTTTTATACTGCAAACCTTGCACTCAAATGTGTGTCAAACACTACTGTTCAATCAAAACACTTTGATCAAATGAAAATGAAAATAAAACCAAGCCTTTATGTGATATATACAATAGGCATAATATTGGTTTTATTTGCTTATTTTGTTTTGAAACTTTGTTTCAAACTTTTGATGGTGCCTAAGTTTGAATTTCAAACCTTACTGAATCAAAACAAGTACTCTTCTCATTGGAAGATAGCACTAAGGCTAGAGCAAACTTACATGAAATAATAAGCATATATGCTTCTGTTTTGAAATGAAACTTATATGATCATGTATGCATGGATGATATGCATGAGTTTGAAACATGATTTTAGGGATGTTACAAATCTAACCCCCTTAAGGTGAATCTCGCCCCCGAGATTCGGATTGGCTAGCAAATAGGTGAGGGTGGTCTTTCCGAAGATCATCTTCTCTTTCCCATGTTGCTTCCTCTTCAGAATGATGGTTCCACTGCACTTTGCAAAACTTGATAGTCTTAGTCCGTGTGACTCTTTCTGCAGTCTCTAGAATCTTGATAGGCTTATCCTCGTAAGTGAGATCACTTTCCAATTGTACCTCCTCCAAAGGTATAGTATCCTTCAAAGAAGTTTCTTCCATTTCTGGATGACATTTCTTAAGCTGACTCACATGAAACACATTATGAACAGCTGACAAAGACCCTGGCAATTCAATTTCATAAGCAACTTCTCCTTTGCGACTCAGAATCTTGAATGGTCCAACATATCTTGGGGCCAACTTTCCTTTGACTCCGAACCTCTTCACTCCACGAAGTGGTGACACTCTAAGATAGGCTCTATCACCCACTTCATAGGTGACTTCTCTACGCTTAGGATCTGCGTAGCTTTTCTGTCGGGACTGTGCTATCTTCAATCTGTCCTTAACCAACTTGACCTTCTCTTCGGCTTCTTTGATAAGTTCTGGTCCGAACAAACTTCTTTCTCCCACTACATTCCATAACAATGGGGTGGTACACTTTCTCCCGTAGAGAAACTCAAATGGTGCCATCTCAATGCTGGCTTGATAGCTATTGTTATAAGAAAATTCTGCGTAAGGCAGACTTTCATCCCAACTGGCTCCATAGTCTAGGGCACATGCCCTCAACATATCTTCAAGAATATGATTAGTCCTTTCTGTCTGTCCATCAGTTTGAGGATGAAAAGCAGTGCTGAATTCCAACCTCGTTCCCAATGATTCATGTAGCTGTCTCCAAAAATGGGAAGTGAATTGAGTTCCCCTATCAGACACAATACTCTTGGGCACTCCATGTAGACATACTTTAGTTAGGCGATCCACTACTACCCAAATAGAACCGTATCCTGACCTGGTCCTTGGTAATCCGGTAATGAAATCCATACCAATCTTGTCCCACTTCCAATCAGGAATAGGTAGTGGTTGAAGCAAACCTGCTGGTTTCTAATGTTCCGCTTTCACTCTACTACACACATCACACAAAGCAATATGTTCGTCGATGTCCTTCTTGAGGTTATTCCACCAAAATCTTTCCTTCATGTCCATGTACATTTTGGTGTTACCCGGATGAATAGAATACGGTGAGTTGTGTGCTTCTTGTAATATCAGTGTCCGAAGCTCCGGATCTTGTGGAACACAGATACGTTTCCCATGTCGTAAAGTACCCTGTTCGTCTTCATGGAATCCTTTGGCTTTTCCTTTGCCAATCTTTTCCTTAATTTCTTCAATTTCCTTATCAACCTTCTGGGCTTCTTTGATCTTGTCCAACAGAGTCGGTTGAACATCCAAAGACTTGAGATGTCCTTCAGGCACAATCTCCAATCTAAGATCTCTAAATTGGGCACACAAATCATCTGGCAATTCTCCTTTGGTAAGGCCATTCACAAAAACCTTACGACTTAGAGCATCTGCTACAACATTTGCTTTTCCGGGGTGGTATTGCAAACTTAAGTCATAGTCCTTGATGAGTTCTAGCCATCTTCTTTGTCTCATATTAATTTCCTTCTGGGTGAAGATATACTTCAAACTCTTGTGATCTGTGAACACTTCACATCGCTTTCCCAGGAGATAGTGTCTCCATGTTTTGAGTGCATGGACAACAGAGGATAACTCTAAATCATGAGTAGGGTAGTTCACTTCATGAGTTTTGAGTTGTCTCGAGGCATAAGCCACAACTTTCCCGTCTTGCATAAGTACGGCACCCAAACCATGATGAGATGCATCACAATATACTTGGAAATCTTTTTCCAAATCTGGCAAACACAAGACTGGTGCTATCACAAGTCTCTTCTTCAATTCCTGAAAGCTGAGTTCACAACCTTCAGACCAAGCAAATTTCTTGTCTTTCTTTAGCAATTCTGTCATAGGCTTAGCTACCTTGGAGAAATTCTCAATAAACCTTCTGTAGTAACCTGCTAAGCCAAGGAAACTACGAACTTCTTTCACTGACTTGGGAGATTCCCATTCAGTTACAGCTGAAACTTTAGCAGGATCAACTGCTACACCATCTCCTGACACAACGTGTCCAAGAAATCCAACTTCATTCAACCAGAATTCACACTTGTTGAATTTGGCATAAAGTTTATGCTCTCTAAGCTTCTCAAGTATCAAACGCAAATGTCCTTCATGCTCTTATTTGCTCTTGGAGTAGAATAAAATGTCATCGATGAAAACAACAAAAAACTTATCAAGGAATTCCATGACCACCTTGTTCATCATATTCATAAAGTATGCTGGAGCATTGGTCAAACCGAATGGCATCACGACATACTCATACAATCCATACCTTGTAGTGAAAGTTGTCTTAGGTATGTCTTGTTCCCTTATCTTGAGTTGGAAATAACCTGACCGAAGATCAATCTTTGAGAACACACAAGCTCCTTCTAGTTGATCAAACAAGTCATTGATTCTAGGCAAAGGGTATTTGTTCTTGATAGTCACCTCATTGAGTGAACGGTAATCTATGCATAACCTTTGACTTCTATCTTTCTTCTCCACAAACAAAACTGGTGCTCCCCAAGATGAAGAACTTGGTTGAATAAATCCTTTCTGCAACTGTTCTCCAAGTTGTTCCTTGAGTTCTTTCAGTTCATCTACTGACATCTTGTACGGTCTCTTTGCTATTGGTCCAGATCCTGGTAGCAAATCAATAAGGAACTCCACATCTCTATCTGGTGGCATTCCCGGCAATTCTTCTGGAAACACATCCGGATATTCACTCACGATTGGCACACTGTCTATGCTAACCCCCTTAAGAGAATTTAGCATACTCCTTTTTGCTTCAAAGTTGGTCTTGAATCTGATCCTTTTATTTTCTAGAGTTGTGAGTGAGACTGTATGGTTGGCACAATCTATCACTCCCTTGTGCTTAGTCATCCAGTCCATTCCCAAAATGACATCCAATCCTTGGGAGTTTAGAATTATCAAGTTAACGGGAAACTTATACTTCCCAAACTCTATGACTAGATCATGACATCCTGAATTCACTATCATTTCTCCGCCAGGAGAACTTACTTTTATAGGACACCCAATAGTCTCTACTGGTAGTTCATTTCTTTCAACAAATGCTCTTGATATGAATGAATGAGATGCACCAGTATCAAAGAGAACAAATGCTGGAATGGAATTGAGTTTGAACTTACCAGCAACAGCATCAGGCTCCTCATAGATTTCCTCCACATTGATGTGGTTCACTTGTCCCTTCTGAAAAGGGTTGGGCTTGTTGGGTCCTTCAACTTTCTTTTCTGGGCACTCATTTGCATAATGCCCCATCTTCTTGCACTTGAAGCATTCAACCTGACTAATGTCCTTCTTGACAGGCTGGTTGCCACTGCCACTTCCATTACCACTGTGGTGGCTCTTATATCCACCCTTGTGGTTCTTGTACTTGTCATTGTCATGACTACGGTGATGCTTGTTGTCATGACGGTTGTGTTTGTGGTGCTTGTTGAATTTCCCATGCTTGTGGGATCCTGAGCTTCCACTATCATCATAATGGGAACGAGTTGTGCTTGTCTGAGTGCTTTCTCTTCCTGCTTTCAACTTGCTTCATTTTGCTCTCCAAAATAGCAGCCTTATCACAGAGAGACTGGTATGTGGGAACATAGGCTACTGATAGCTGCAAGTTTAGTTCATCATTCAGCCCTTCAAGGAACTTTTCCTTCCTCTTGGCATCAGTGTCAACTTCATCCGGTGCATAACGCGCCAGATTGTTGAACTCCTCAATATATTCAGCCACGCTGCGGTGGCGCTGCTTCAGATTATGGAACTCTTTCTTTTTCAGACTCATCACTCCAGATGAGATATGAGCAGTATGAAAGCCATCCTCAAAGATAGCCCATGTCACATCTTCTATGGGAGTGGTGATCTGGAAGTTATCCCACCAAGTGGCGGCTGGTCCTTCCAGCAAATGTGCTGCAAATCTGACCTTTTCTGCATCAGTACAGCCCACAGTTACCAAGTCCTTGTTCACAGAGCGTAGCCAATCATTGGCCACCATGGGATCAGTTGTTCCTGAGAACTTTGCTGGCCTCAATCTCAAGAACCTGGTAAGCATGTCAAAACCCGGTGGGTTGTTGTTGTTGTTATTGTTGTTATTGTTGTTGTTGTTTTGGTTCAATAGAGATAAGAATGAGATACCCATAGATGCTTTCATGCACAATACGTCACATAAACAATCACAAAGCATGCAACAAAATGATAAAGGTTCAACAACCAGATAACAAGTTCGCAAAGTAAAACACACACAAATAACAAGCCAACCACATGTTGGATGGTCAAATAACAAGTTCCCAACAACAAGTATGATAATAAATGATAAATGAGTAGTCAAATCTACTCCTCGGCATCAACCTCCTCCTCGACAAAGGTAAGACCCGTGTTCTCCATCGCGGTCTTGTATTCCTCGACACTGGTGGTCAAGGTCTCTATTTTGGCTTTGAGAGCCTTCTTCTGGGAACGAAGCCTCTCAATCACCGTCTGCTGATGCTCGAGCTCGAAGTCCTTGGCCTGTAGTTCTTCAGTCATGTCCCGAATCCTCTTGTTCCTATCTTGGACTCGCTTCTCCTGACTCTTGAACTTTCTGTCCTGGCTCTCGAACTTTGCCTCCATCTCCTTGACTATCTCATCTTGCTCCGCGAAGAGCTTGTCCTTCTCGCGAAGCTGCACCTGGAGTTCGTCATAGTTGAGCATGACATTGGTCCTATCAGAGTCCACGTGCCTAATGAGAGCCTCTAAGTCCTGGAGGTATGGGCGAATCGGCTCTGCTGTCTCCCTCGAAGTGTCCTTGAAGTCGATGGACTCTCCATCCTCATCACGTCTACCGAAGACGTGAAAGTGAGTACCTCTAACCTGTCGAGAGTGTCTCCCTAGCAGACGTCCTATTAGATCCTGCATGACTACCTCAAGGCCTCTCTACTTGTCATCGTGCATGAGCTTGAAGATGATAGCCTCCGTGGTAGGCTCAGTCTGGCATCCGGGCTGATTGACCTTGAAACCCCAAAGGTCTTTCCTCTCAAACTTGGTGAGGGGAAGCACCATGATGGTAGGAAGAGGGAGATTGAGCAAAGTAGTGAGCTCAACAATATGAGGACCAAAGCGAGTTCCCTGGAACTCCTCAACAGTGCTGATGGTAACATTAGGCATCTATTTATAAGATAGAAAAAGTTAGAACAACACAATTTAAGATAAAACACAAGGCAAAACATCACATACATAATCCTTGGAAATCAAAACACACAAGTCATGGCATACATGGATCCATTACAACAACCAAGGTTCAACTTATTTTAAACAACTTTAGAAAATAAGGTGATAAGTGGTGGTCCAACTAACGAAGTACGTTTACAATCCTATCTCACTGGATCTGTTGGCTAACACAATGTTTCTAGAAGCAATCAGTCTATCTTGTTCACATGACTCCATCACTAAGTCTATAATGTCTCCTCTTAAGGTTTGGTTGGTAGCCTCCAACTCTTGGGTATGTTTCTTTTCTTCTTTTAGGCTATTTTGGATGTTGAACATTCTGCACTTGACTCTTTCACCAAGTTCTTTGATGGTCTTCCAAGCTGCATCCCTTGCTGAGTCAAAGAATGTAGGGTGCATCACTGAATTGGTGAACATGCAGAATCCTGAGTCCTTGTGGTTGTCTTCCTTGTTTTTATACAAGTGAAGTTGCACCCACCAGTACTCAACTCCTTCATCCTTCACAGGAAAACCTTTGTACACAGCTGCACCATGTATTTCCATTGCAACCATGAGGTCCTTGAGACCTTGGGGAATTCTGTCTCACACTCCAAAGTCATTGTCATGAGTGGTCCTTTCCTCACGGCTTCGTTGATGGAGTTCATCTACAATTAGAGATGAGAAATAAGATTAGAAAAGTTTGCGAGAAGAATAGACAAGTGTAGAAGTTGTTGAAAAAATTTCCTTAGTGGTTTCCAATCCTAGGGTCATAATCCTACAGGCAACACAGTGCTATGATACCATCTGTAAGATCCCTCCTTTATAAAGGAAAAGGATCCCTATGATTGCAATGCTAGTCCCTCGATCATTGCTAGCATCCACAGTTTAAGATGAAGTACACAGAAACAAAGATCATTATTACAGTCATTCAAGAGACAAACATAGTCTTTACAACTCCAAGGCCACAGGCCTAGTACAAGAGTTTGAATAAGTCAATAAATAAAAGTCTTCATCTTCATGTGCCACAGGCAAACATGTTGAGTGTAGACTCATGACTCCTAATCCTCATCAGAGTAACCTGCAACATCACAAGTTACAGCCACAGTGGGTCAATACATTGGAATAGTATTGGTAAGTGATACCTTAGTATAATTTAGGTGGACTAGATACTATATGCAATTTGGCTAAGTGTAGCTTGGCTTGCTTTGCTCAAAATAGGTTTTGCCTATTAGTTGAAATCACTAAGTTTTTCTTTGTCAAAACTTTTCCCAAGGAACCACCAATAGACATTGAGGTCCTTCACCCTTGTTCACCCACAAGTTTTTACTTAGAAATTAGGATGAGGAGATTCTTGATAGCTTCCATGTCTTGATGCTCAAGTTGTCCTTTTCCAGGGACATGGCTAAGTACTTAGATTCTTCCATCTGCAGAGGTTGTGCACTTTCCCCCACCAGACTTGATTTTCACCAAGACAGGACCTTTCAGAAGCCTTCCCTTAGACCAAATGGACGCGTTCCAACCTATCGTCCCACTACCACCAACTGTCCAAATGGCTAAGTTCTAGCAACCTATGTGATCTAGGCAGAGCCCATATTGCCAAGTGGCTGCACTAGAAGCTTCTCAATACTTGGCCTCTAAAATCTCTTTGTTCCTGAGTGGCTTTCCACAAGTGAGATACACAAGGTAAACCATAGAAATGGGCCTTGTGTAACCACTCAACATAAACCATTCCTTCCATTCCACCAAGGTGTTTCATTTACTTAGTTGTTTTATTAGGCAAAACACAAGTCCAAAAGACTTAGAAATATTTTCATCATAGCATGTATATTTCACCAACCCTTGGTTGCTACTAGCTAGGCTAAGCATGGCATAGATAAGCATCTTAACTTAGAAATTTTCTAGCAATTCTACAACTACTAGGATTTCCCAACATGGCATATAAGCAAAATATAGCATGTAAGACTAGCAAAATATTTCTAATGCTTAGTAGAAAACAAAGGGATAAAAATATTCATGAAGCACCACTTGCCTTGGTAGTTTGGTGAGTAGCTACACTCCTCACAATCACAATCACTAGCACCAAAATCTACACAAAGAAATCATAGCCACAAATCACATACAAAACATATACAAACAAAAAAAATATGAATGCATGCAATATGATATGTGATGATTTTTAAAACTCAACAAAGCAAGTGTACAGTACTGGTTTATAAACAAGTTAAAAACTTGCCAAACAAAATTTATTTAACCCTTAAAACATTTCTTAAACATTACATATACTCAAATTAGCCCTACACAAGTTTCTGCAAATAAAACCATTTTAATAGAAGCAAAACATTAAACACATTGCATATTTAGAAAGGGCTAGCTCTCCTGATTCCATTGATATAAAATTTGTCAAATTCTAACGTGGGGATCAAAAGTTATAGCCAAAACAAATTCAAACTTCTAATAGATTCAAATTCTGTTTTTAAACCTAAACTGCTGCCACGCGTCTTAACCTGATTGGCTGGTACCGCTTCGCTCAGGATTGCGTCTGTGAGCCGTTAGATCTACTTAATCTGCACGGCCCAGAACTACTCGTAACGCTTCGATAAGTGATCTAATCTTACACGCTGGATCCAGATCCAGCTGTCCTGGATCAAACGACCATAGCTGGGCGGCGCTGGCGGTGGCTACTGGCGGCGGCGAGCTCTGCCTACGGCGGCGCGGCGCTACAGGTGGCTCTGGGGTCGTCGGAGGTGCTTACCAGAAACGTGACGATGCGCCGATGCTCAACCCGGCGATGGCTTGGCAAGGGGCGCACGGACACGGTCGCTGGAGCTCGTCGGAGTTGCGGGCGGCGTCTGTTGCTTGCTGTCGAAGACGTTGCCGAGGCTCTGCATCGACCTAGCACAAGCTAGAGGGTTTAGGAGATTCGCAAGGGCCTGGCGAACAAGACAGTACCAAAGGGGAGGCAAGGGGCGGTCTCGTTTTACCTGAATCGCACGTCGGAGTCGAGCGGCGGCTCAGGTGCTCGTGGGTGAGGACGAAGATGTCGCTCTGGGTCACGAGAAAGCAAGCGGAGGGCATTAACGAATGCGCAAGGTCATGCTGGACACAGTGGTTTGAACTAGAGGCAGAGGGGCGGTCTCTACTTACCGAGATTCGTCGCCGGAGTGCGTCTGTCTGCGGCGGCGCAAGGGCAATTGCAGGCAGCCTGGGGGCGTATCTGTCTGGCTTTGTTGGGGGAAATGGCCGCGAGGGGGAGGTGGTCTTATAGCCAGAGCGGGGGCGAGGATCGCGTGGCGTATCAATGGCAATTAAGCGCGTACTGATTGCGGCGAGGTAACGGCGGAGCGAGCGTCGCGGCCGCGCGTGATTGACGACGAAGACGACGTGGTCGCAGGGTCCACTCGTCAGCGAGTTAAACAGAGGGGAGGTGGGGTCCTGGCATCAATCGCTCAGTGGGTTTGTCTGCGAGTGAGAAATAGAGAGGGGGAACCCGGGTGGGCTAACTGGGCTGGATTCGTAGTTGGGACAGATAGGTAGCGCTAGCCTTTTTCCATTTCTTTTCTCCTTTTCGTTTTCTATTTTGATTTTCTGAAATGGTTTTCAAATCCAAATCAAATGAGTTTGAATTCAAATCTTCTCTAGGTTTTTATACTGCAAACCTTGCACTCAAATGTGTGTCAAACACTACTGTTCAATCAAAACACTTTGATCAAATGAAAATAAAAATAAAACCAAGCCTTTATGTGATTATACAATAGGCATAATATTGGTTTTATTTGCTTATTTTGTTTTGAAACTTTATTCAAAATTTTGATGGTGCCTAAGTTTGAATTTCAAACCTTACTGAATCAAAACAAGTACTCTTCTCATTGGAAGATAGCACTAAGGCTAGACCAAACTTACATGAAATAATAAGCATATATGCTTCTGTTTTGAAATGATTTGTTTGAAATGAAACTTATATGATCATGTATGCATGGATGATATGCATGAGTTTGAAACATGATTTTAGGGATGTTACACAGGAGTAGGATTCAATCACCGCAGTCGGATCTGAACCTGGGTAAACTTGTGCTCACGGCTCCTGGAACATCCGATGTCTCACACCCCATCTTTCCAACGCCACTAGGACCCCCTATGACGTACTTGTCGACAATCTCGACGACAACCATGGTTTGGAAGAATGATTAATTCTCCATTTATTTTATAATGGTATTTATCTAATGTCTAAGTCTATGCTTGATACTGCTGAAGGAGGCACTTTCATGGGAACGCAAGTAAATGTTGCCAAACAGCTTGTTGATGATATGAAAAGCAACAATTTCCAATGGCATGTACAAAGATCCTCCTCAAGGAAGGTGAATTTAATCACCGAGGAGAATGAAGAGATTACGGCAAAGCTAGATGAGCTATTAGAGCATATCCACTCGTTCATCGTTCCCAGGCTGAAATCCAGCGGTATTTAGCGCCATATGGATGGAACTTTTGGCCTAGGAACAGCTGATTTCCCACTGGCGTTCTAGGCATGGTTCCCATGTAGGTGTTTTTGGGAAAATTTGGCAACATTTCGCCCAAATTCCCAAGGAGATATGCTATAGAGGAAAATAATAAAGTGATTTACTTGATGTATATCTTATATGTTCATAATACGTTTCATGACGTGCTATAACTGTGTTAATATGAAACATTAATACACGTGTGGTATGTAAACAAATCGTGTCTCTAGTTACCTCTAGCGAACTGAAGGGTTTCGCAGCATAGTAAATCAAAATTTTCTACGGAAGCGAACAGAGGGAAAGCCAAGATCTAATCTAGGAGATGTAAACAACGAGAGAGATTGGATTAGATCTTCATACCCTTGAATATTCGCACAGCGGAACGTTCGTCGGAACGTGGGTGATGTAGTCGTACTCGCTTCTCCTCCTCGCGATCCGATCCGATCTAGCACCACAAGTGGCGGTGCCTTCGTGAGATGCACACGTGCAACACCTCGACGTCTCCTCCTTCCTTGGACCAGCAAGTATGGTGAAGAGATAGATTGGATCTACAACACGACGGCGTGGTGTATATGGTGGAGAATTTCTGCCGCAGGGCTTCGCCTGCAAACAGTCGGGAGGGAGAGAGGAAGGCAGCAGGGCTACTAGGGCTTGGAGGGAGATGTGTAGGTTTGGGAGGGGGCGCACCAGCCCTCTATATATAGAGGGGGAGGGGGCGGCCAGCCCTAGCCCCTCCTCCAAGCTTATCTCCAGTTTAAACGATTTAAACTCTCCCCTTATCTAGAAATCCTATTTTATCTCTAGTTTAAACGAGTTTAAACTTATCTAGGATCAGCTGGGCCCTATGGGGCCTTGTGACCCTGGCCCAATGCGGCCAGGACACTCCCTCATAGGCCCATGCCCCCTCCCGGAAGGTGGGGCCACGTTGGTCCCCTTCCGGAAGGTTCTAGAAGCTTCCGGTACAATACCGATTAATCCGGAACAATTCCGAACTCCAAAAACTGCATTGCCTTATATGAATCTTATTCTCCGGACCATTCCGGAACCTCTCGTGATGTCCCGGATCCCATCCGAGACTCCGAACAAAAATTCATAAACCAAGTATCCAATCTATCCTAGCGTCGAGACACGTTAAGTGTGTGACCCTGCGGGTTCGAGAATATGCAGACATGATCTTCTATCAATAATCAACAGCGGGGTCTGGGCACCCATATTGACTCCCACACATTCATCGATGATCATATCGGATGAACCACGATGCCAGGATTCAATCAATCCCATATATATATTCCCTTCGTCTCGCGATATTTTACTTGCCCGAGATTCGATCGTCGGTATCGTCATACCTAGTTCAATCTCGTTCACAGCAAGTACTTTACTCGTTCCGTAATCTGATATCACTTTGTGATTAACTCCTTAACCACATGCTTGCAAGCGGTGTTGATATCGATTACCGAGTGGGCCCGAAGTATATCTCTTCGACTTGGGAGGGACAAATTCCATCTCGATACATACAACCCAACAGATACTTTCCGATCACCTGAGAGACACCTTTATGATCACCCTCTCATAGGATGACGTTTGATGACCTCAAAGCTTTCTTCCGATACCAGGGAGTTGTATTATCTCATGGTCTAAGGAATACAATATTTGACATAAGAAAAGCTTCGCAAAGACGAACACGATGACACGATCTAATTTCTTCGCTTAGTTTGGGTCTATCCACCATATCATTCTCCCAATGATATGATCTCATTATCAATTGACAACTCATGTCTATGGTTAGGAAACCTTAACCATCATTGATCAATGAGCTAGTCCATAGAGGCGTACTAGGGACACGGTGTTGTTCACAAACCACACAAGTATTAATGTTTCCGCTTAATACAATTCTAGCATGGAATATAAACTTTATCATGAACAAGAATTATAATAATAACATCTTTATTATTGCCTCTAGGGCATAATTCCAACAGTCTCCCACTTGCACTAGAGTCAATAATCTAGTTTACATTTGGAAACAATCTCACACCCATGGCACTGAGGTGCTGATCATGTTTTACACGCGGAAGAGGTTTAGTCAATGGATCTGCAACATTCAGATCTGTATGTACTTTGCTGATCTTCAGATCTCTATCTGCTATATAATCTCGGATTATATGAAACTTGTGGTTGATATGCTTGGTCTTTGGATGATATCTTGGTTCCTTAGCGAGTGCTATGGCGCCAGTGTTGTCACACAATATCTCCAGTGGGTCCAATGCACTTGGAACCATGCCAAGCTCAGTGATGAAGTTTCTGATCCAAACTCCTTCATTTGACGCTTCTGCAGCAGCCATGTATTCCGCTTCTACTGTAGATCCCGCGATCACGCTTTGCTTGCAGCTTCTCCAGCTCACAGCTCCTCCATTCAAAATATACACGTATCCTGTCTGAGATTTAGCATCATCCTTGTCAGTGTCGAAGCTAGCATCGACGTAACCTTTTACGATGAGCTGTTCATCACCCCCATAGACTAAGAACATTTCTTTAGTCCTATTTAGGTACCTTAGGATGTTCTTCACGGCTGTCCAGTGTTCCACTCCTGGATCACTTTGATATCTGCTCGTCAAACTAAGAGCATTGGACACATCCGGTCTAGTACACAGCATGGCATACATGATGGAACCTATGGCCGAGGCATAAGGCACTTTGCTCATAGCTTCCCTATCATTTACCGTAGCTGGACACTGAGCCTTGCTCAATATCTTACCTGACAACATAGGCACTGAACCTTTCAATGCCTTATCCATTCTGAACCTTTTCAGAACTTTGTCTAGGTATGTACTCTGGCTTAAAGCTATCAGGCGTCTTTGTCTATCTCTATAGATTTTGATGCCCAATATATAAGTAGCCTCACCTAGGTCTTTCATTGAAAAACACTTGTTCAAATAACTCTTCACATCGTTAAGCATGTTGATGTCATTTCCAATAATCAATATGTCATCCACATATAGTACCAGAAACGTCACCGAGCTCCCACCCACTTTCTTGTAGATGCAAGCTTCGTAGCAATTTGGAACAAATCCAAAGCTCTTGATCACTTGATCAAAACGAAGGTTCCAACTCCGAGATGCTTGCTTCAGTCCATAAATGGAACACTGAAGTTTGCATACTTTATCAGCATCCTTAGGATCGACAAAACCTTCGGGTTGCATCATATACAACTCTTCATCAACGTTGCCATTGAGGAAAGCAGTCTTGACATCCATTTGCCATATTTCATAATCATGAAACGCAGCAATTGCTAATAAAATCTGAATGGACTTAAACATCGCTACGGGAGAGAAAGTCTCATCGTAGTCAACACCTTGAACTTGTCGAAAACCTTTCGCAACAAGCCATGCTTTATAGACGGTAACATTACCATCCGCGTCTGTTTTCTTCTTGAAGATCCATTTGCACTCAACGGCCTTTCGGTCGCTAGGAGGGTCCACCAAAGTCCATACTTGGTTTTCGCTCATGGATCCCAATTCGGATTTCATGGCTTCTAGCCATTTCTCAGAGTCTGGGCTCATCATCGCTTCCTCATAGTTCGTAGGTTCACTGTCTTCTACTAACAAGACAGTCAAGACAGGGTTGCCGTACCACTCAGGAGGGGCACACGACCTTGTCGACCTGCGACGTTCAGTAGCAGCATCGTCCGAAGCTTCATGATCCTTGTCATTAGCTTCCTCTATTGTTGGTGCAGGCGGCACTGGAACAATTTCAGGTGCTGCGCTACTCTCCAATTCAAGAGAAGGTTCAATAACCTCGTCTAGCTCTACTTTCCTCCCACTCACTTCTTTCGAGAGAAACTCCTTCTCAAGAAAGGAACCGTTCTTTGCGACAAACACTTTGCCTTCGGTTCTGTGATAGAAGGTATACCCAATAGTTTCCTTAGGGTATCCTATGAAGACGCATTTCTCCGCTTTGGGTTCGAGCTTGTCCGGCATCAACTTCTTGACGTAAGCTTCGCATCCCCAAACTTTAAGAAACGACAACTTAGGTTTAGCACCAAACCATAGTTCATACGGTGTCGTCTCAACGGATTTAGATGGAGCCCTATTTAAAGTGAATGCAACGGTTTCTAATGCATAACCCCAAAATGATAACGGCAAATCAGTAAGAGATATCATTGATCGGACCATATCTAATAAGGTTCGATTCCGGCGTTCAGACACACCATTGCGCTGTGGTGTTCCGGGTGGCGTGAGTTGTGAAACGATTCCATTTGCTTTGAGATGCGTGAGAAAATCATAACTCAAATATTCGTCCCCACGATCGGATCGTAGAAACTTAATCTTTCTGTTACGATGGTTCTCCACTTCATTCTGAAATTCTTTGAACTTTTCAAACGTTTTAGATTTATGTTTCATTAAATAGATATACCCATATCTACTTAAGTCATCGGTAAAAGTGAGAAAATAGCGATATCCACCGCGCGTCGAAGCACTCATCGGTCCGCATACATCGGTATGTATGATTTCCAACAAGTACGTTGCTCGCTCCATCATACCGGAGAACGGGGTTTTGATCATCTTGCCCATGAGGCATGGTTCGCATGTGTCAAATGATTCAAAATCAAGAGACTCCAAAAGTCCATCAGAATGGAGTTTCTTCATGCGCTTTACACCAATATGACCTAGACGACAGTGCCACAAATAAGTAGTATTATCACTATCTACTTTGCATCTCTTAGCCTCAATGTTATGGATGTGTGTTTCATCCCTTTCGAGATTTAGAAGAAATAAACCATTCACAAGAGGTGCATGACCATAAATGATGTTACTCATATAAATAGAACAACCATTATTCTCCGATTTAAATGAATAACTGTCTTGCAATAAACACGATCCAGAAATAATGTTCATGCTCAACGCAGGCACATAATAACATTTATTAAGGTTTAAAACTAATCCCGAAGGAAAAACTAAGGAGAGCGTGCTGACGGCCATCACATCAACTCTTGATCCGTTGCCAACGCGCATCGTCACCTCATCCCTCGCAAGCCGCCGTCTATTCCGCAGCTCCTGTTTCGAGTTACAAATATTAGCAACTGAACCGGTATCAAATACCCAGGCACTACAACGAGGGCTAGTAAGGAAAACATCAATAACATGTATATCAAATATACCTTTGGTGGTGCCAGCCTTCTTGTCCGCTAAGTACTTCAGACAGTTGCGCTTCCAGTGACCCTTGTCCTTGCAATAGAAGCACTCAGTGTCCGGCTTAGGACCAGACTTGAGTTTCTTCTCAGCAGGGGCAACGCGCTTGCCGCCGCCTTTCTTGAAGGGATTCTTTGCACCCTTACCTTTCTTAAAGGAGGGGGGCTTATTGACGATCAACACATGATTATTCTTTTTGATGTTCACCTCCGCTACTTTCATCTTAGCAAAGAGCTCAGTGATCATATCAGTGGAACCAATCTGATTGTGATCAACTACAAAACTTTTGTAGCTAGGAGTGTCAATCTTGAGCTCCTCTGGAATCTTGCAGTCCAGTTGCTCAAGGCGTTGAGTGTAGCCCGTCATCTTAATGGCGTGCTCACTAACGGAACTCCCTTCCTCCATCTTGTAGTTAAAGAATTTCTTAGAGATCTCATATCTCTCAGAACGGGCTTGAGTCTGAAACATGTTTTTCAGCTCCTCGAGAATCTCAAAGGGCCCGGCGAACTCCTCAAAACGATTTTGAAGATCCGATTCCATAGCATACAACATGGCGATCTTAATCAAATCATAATCATCCTTGCGCGACTGATAAATAGCTTTTTCATCAGCCGTCGCATCTATAGCAGGGGCGTCACCTAGCGCTTTCTCAAGGACATAGTCCTTTTGTCCGCCAGCGAGAATGATTCTCAGAATGCGGAACCATTTGGTGAAGTTAGACCCATTGTTTCCAAGCTTTTCTATCTCAGCAAAAACGTTGAAGTTGAAGTTGGACTTGGCCATGTGATCTACAGTATTTGCAAGTACAATTTAGACTATGTTCTTGATAAATAGTTCAACTTAATCAAATTACTAGATGAACTCCCACTAAATTCAACATCCCTCAAGTTGTTTAGTGAACATGATCCAAATTCACCACACCTAATCCGATCATCACGAGAAGAGATGTGGTTTCAATGGTGGACAACGAAGTGTCGATCATATCATTCATATGACTCATGCTTAACCTTTCGGTTCTTGTGTTCCGAGGCCATGTCTGTACATGCTAGGCTCGTCAAGTTAGACCCAAGTATTTCCGCGTGTGCAAAACTGGCTTGCACCCGTTGTATGGGAGCGTAGAGTCTATAGCACCCGATCATCACGTGATGCTTGGACACGACGAACTTTCGCAACAGTGCATACTTGGGGAGAACACAGTTTTTATCTTGATCTTTAAGTGAGGAATCATCTTATAATGCTACCATCGCGATCTAAGCATAATAAGATACATAAAAGGATAAACATCACATGCATATAACTTTATGTGACATGGTATAGCCAATCTTCGCGCAATGATCTCCATCTTGTGCGTTCCGGCATGATCTCCATCACTTCACCATGATTGCCTCCACCACGAATAGCAACTACAACTATTGCTAACTACTTAGCGATAAAGTAAAGCTATTACATGGCGTATAAGAAGTTGACTCGCAGGTCATACACAATTATAAAGACAACCATATGGCTCCTGCCGGTTGTGTACTCATCAACATGCAAGTCGTGAAACATTACAAAACATGATCATCGCATACATTATACACATCACATCTTGGGCCATACCATATCACAGAAAACACTCCCTACAAAAACAAGTTAGACGCCTCTACTTTGTTGTTGCATGTTTTACGTGGCTTATGGGAGTAGATGCTAAGAACGATTCTTACCTACGGAAAGCCACAACGGTGATATTATGGTTGCCAAACTCCGGTGTTAATCCCATGACAACTATAGTGAGAGAAACTGACATCCACCAGCCGCATGTGTGGTACAAGCCACACGTCAAGTGCGGAGCCGGTCTCGCGAACGACGTCGCGTAAGGTTGGCCTGGACCGCTTCAATCTCACTATCCCGTGTCATAAGAAGAACACAAACAAGAGGCTTGCAACAGAAAACATCAACGCCCGCAACAACCATGTTGCGTTCTACTCGTGAATCACATCTACGCATAGATCTAGCTCTGATACCACTGAAGGGTTTCGCAGCATAGTAAATCAAAATTTTCTACGGAAGCGAACAGAGGGAAAGCCAAGATCTAATCTAGGAGATGCAAACAACAAGAGAGATTGGATTAGATCTTCATACCCTTGAAGATTCGCACAGCGGAACGTTCGTCGGAACGTGGGTGATGTAGTCGTACTCGCTTCTCCTCCTCGCGATCCGATCCGATCTAGCACCACAAGTGGCGGTGCCTCCGTGAGATGCACACGTGCAACACCTCGACGTCTCCTCCTTCCTTGGACCAGCAAGTATGGTGAAGAGATAGATTGGATCTACAACACGACGGCGTGGTGTATATGGTGGAGAATTTCTGCCGCAGGGCTTCGCCTACAAACAGTCGGGAGGGAGAGAGGAAGGCAGCAGGGCTACTAGGGCTTGGAGGGAGATGTGTAGGTTTGGGAGGGGGCGCACCAGCCCTCTATATATAGAGGGGGAGGGGGCGGCCAGCCCTAGCCCCTCCTCCAAGCTTATCTCCAGTTTAAACGATTTAAACTCTCCCCTTATCTAGAAATCCTATCTTATCTCTAGTTTAAACGAGTTTAAACTTATCTAGGATCAGCTGGTCCCTATGGGGCCTTGTGACCCTGGCCCAATGCGGCCAGGACACTCCCTCATAGGCCCATGCCCCCTCCCGGAAGGTGGGGCCACGTTGGTCCCCTTCCGGAAGGTTCTAGAAGCTTCCGGTACAATACCGATTAATCCGGAACAATTCCGAACTCCAAAAACTGCACTGCCTTATATGAATCTTATTCTCCGGACCATTCCGGAACCTCTCGTGATGTCCCGGATCCCATCCGAGACTCCGAACAAAAATTCATAAACCAAGTATCCAATCTATCCTAGCGTCGAGACACGTTAAGTGTGTGACCCTGCGGGTTCGAGAATATGCAGACATGATCTTCTATCAATAATCAACAGCGGGGTCTGGGCACCCATATTGACTCCCACACATTCATAGATGATCATATCGGATGAACCACGATGCCAGGATTCAATCAATCCCATATATATATTCCCTTCGTCTCATGATATTTTACTTGCCCGAGATTCGATCGTCGGTATCGTCATACCTAGTTCAATCTCGTTCACAGCAAGTACTTTACTCATTCCGTAATCCGATATCACTTTGTGATTAACTCCTTAACCACATGCTTGCAAGCGGTGTTGATATCGATTACCGAGTGGGCCCGAAGTATATCTCTCCGACTTGGGAGGGACAAATTCCATCTCGATACATACAACCCAACAGATACTTTCCGATCACCTGAGAGACACCTTTATGATCACCCTCTCATAGGATGACGTTTGATGACCTCAAAGCTTTCTTCCGATACCAGGGAGTTGTATTATCTCATGGTCTAAGGAATACAATATTTGACATAAGAAAAGCTTCGCAAAGACGAACACAATGACACGATCTAATTACTTTGCTTAGTTTGGGTCTATCCACCATATCATTCTCCCAATGATATGATCTCATTATCAATTGACAACTCATGTCTATGGTTAGGAAACCTTAACCATCATTGATCAATGAGCTAGTCCATAGAGGCGTACTAGGGACACAGTGTTGTTCACAAACCACACAAGTATTAATGTTTCCGCTTAATACAATTCTAGCATGGAATATAAACTTTATCATGAACAAGAATTATAATAATAACATCTTCATTATTGCCTCTAGGGCATAATTCCAACACAAACTAGCTCATTGGTCAACGAGATGATCTAGGGTTTCGAGATCATGGGCATTTACACCAATTGACAATGAGGTCATATCATTAGTTGAACTATGTGATAGACATACACCCAAAGTTATATCATAATGAGACGTGGTTACAAACATTCGTCATTGATGATAACATAGAAACCTTGCAACCTAATCCTTTGACTGTGAGATAATACATAATTGTCGTTACTTTATGGTATCAAGTATCAAGCTATAAAAGGGTGATAAAAAAGGTACAATCAGGTGTTTCGAGGGGATGTGTTGAGGAGTATGTATCAAGACCAGGATTTGCCAATCCAAGTAACAAATAGATACACATGGCCAACTCGGTGACTTTGCATTAACTAAGCTTACAAGCGTATGACTAGGTCATGGAATGCAACGACACGAGAACGAGTAAACAAGTTCATCGGTAACAAGATCAAACTAGCAAATCTTGGATGAACTAGGTATCGAGTGGCAAGGGAGTGGGACGCGACGTTGAAGTTTCAAGCGATGTGATTCATGGAATGCACGAGGTCATTATGGGCATCTAGGTCCCGTTGATGATCATTGATACGAGACGGGTATCAGTCATGTCTGGAATGTTTTCGAAACAAAAGTGGCACACATAAGGGTGGGGATGCATAGGGATTGATCCGACTGCGCAATAGAAATGAGAGAGAGAAACCGAAGAAGTTCCATGTTGGACCCGATGTTGATCGGAGGGGTCTGAAAGGAGTTCTAGAGTGAAAGATATAATAATATGTGTGTTTTATATTAATTAATCAAAATAATAATAAAATATAGTATTTTATTTTGTTTTTAAAGTCATACCATGTATATGTGCCTCACCCGGAGGGGAGGCCCAAGAGGTCAAGGCGCCAAGAGAGGAGGGGCTAGCCGGGCTATCCCTAGTGGGCTCCTTGCATGGGGCCCACCTAGGGCCAGTGACACCCCATGGTGGCCAGAGGGGTGGGCATTAGTCCCACACTGCTTGCCCCATCGGGGATGGACCTCCCCTCCTACTATAGAGGGGCACCCCTCCCTTTTGAGGCATCCCATTATCTCCTCTCACTTATTTTCCTTAGAGTTTTCTCCGTAAGATTGGAGAGAACTTTGAGGAACTTGATTTATCCACCTCCGCACTTCTGTCGTGCGCTATTCGGTCTGCCATCTTTCTCCTTCTGCTGCTCGGACAGATTGGAGCCCGGGAGACGTCGTCTACACTGGACGTGTGTAGAGCTTTGGAGGCGCCACACTTGGGGCGTTAGGAGCTCAGTGCTTGGGGAGACGAGATTTTCGTCTTCATCAACATACGCCTACCTGCGTAAGGTGTACCAAAGTCTTCATGAAGGGAATATGCCCGAGAGGCAATAATAAAGTGGTTATTATCGTATTCCTTATTTATGATAAATGTTTATTTTACATGCTATAATTGTATTAATACAGAAACGTTAATACATGTGTGTTTAATAAACAAAAAGGAAGTTCCTAGTTATGCCTCTCTTATAAACTAGCTCGTTGATTAACAAGATGATCAAATGTTTCCTGATCATGGACATTGGATGTTGTTAATAACGAGGTCACAACATTAGTGTAATGGTGTGATGAACATTCATCCGAAGTATAGCATTACGATCAAAGTCATTGAGTTTATATTGCTATAACAACTTACGAAGTGATCCTAATCCTTAGACCATGAGATCATGTCAATCACTAACACCGGAAGAGTTTCTTGATAACATCAAATGTCACACCGTAACAGGGTGATTATAAAGATGAGTTCAGAACTACTAAAGTGTTATGTTGAGGCCCATGGATCGAGAGTGGAATTTGTTCATCCCGATGACGGATAGATATACTCTGGGCCCTCTCGGTGATATCACATTGATTAGCTTGCAAGCAAGTGATTTGATCACTAGAATGTTATATCACGGGAACGAGAAAAGAGTACATGTCAGTAACGAGATCAAACTAGGTATGGAGATACCGATGATCGAATCTCGGACATGTAATATATCGTGAAACAAAAGGATTAAGATACTAGCATAAAAGGTTCCGATGATCACAAGAAAGTCATCGTTGAATGTGTGGGAGTCAGTATGGGTCTCCAGATACCGCTTCTGATTATTGATCTGAGAGTGGTCTCGATCATGTCCGCATTATTCGCGAACCGTAGGGTGACACACTTAAGAGACACCGACATCCATTTGGAGCAAAAGTTTCATGCCGAAAAGAATAACAAGCGCAGGAATTTATTTCACTAGATGCCGAAACGGGTTTTCGGGTGAAATTGTAGAAAGTGTTTCTGCATGTGAAATGAAATACTAGCAAGGGGTTATATGTGAATGTTTGTCATTAAAGTAAAAATTCTGAATAAATAAAAGGAGTTTTATTTAATGAGAGTTTGCATTAAATTTGGTGGAAATTTAATGGGAATTTGAGTGGGTTTTTGAGTGGAGGGAATTGAAAGGCATTTGAGTGAGTGGAGTGTCCACCCACATGAATGTGGAAGAGGTGGGGGCAGCCCCATGGCTGGGCGCATGGCCCCTTGGGTGCCCCCACTCTCCCTATAAAAGGATCCCCCTCCCTCTCTCTCACTCACACCTCCTCGTGAAGGATCTCTCTCCCCCTCTAGAATTTATCCCCCATGGTCTCGGACTAGCGAGATACATGTTCCCGGTGGCTTTTCGGCAAGAAAGAGTTGTGCTTCCGCTGCATCGCTGGAGCGAGGAGGCGGAGGTTGCTCGGTGCCTCGAACGTGTGTGCGAGCACGGATGCGCTGCTGTTTTGCGGCGCTAGGACTTCCTCTCGATCTTGAGATCGGCAAGAGATCGTCTACATCAACCACGAGTTTGGACTCGTTAAGCTTTGTCGGTCTTCAAGGGTATGTTCTCTACGGATATACATCCGCCTGTTGTTTGTATCTAGTAGATAGATCTTGGTACATAGTTGTTCCCATCGTAGGAAATTTTTTGTTTTCTATGCTGCGAACCCTACAGTGGTATCAGAACCGGATCTATGCGTAGATACTTTGCACGGGTAGTACACATATGAGTATGTGGGCGATGATGATCATTTCATTGCTTCTTAGTTGTTCTTTGGATATTGGTGGCATAGTGGGATGAAGCGGCCCGGACAAACTTTACATGTCCTCGCACATGAGACCTGTTCCACGCTTGACATGCAACTAGTTTGCATAAGTGGCTAGCGGGTGTCTGTCTCTCCTACTATAGTCAATATCTAATTTGCAACGAGTTGTCAACAATTTGGTTATCCTCGTTGTGGTTCATGTTCGTAGGTAAGAACGGTTCTATCTTCGAAAGCCCTAAGCCATGTAAAATTTGCAATGGATAAATTAGAGGCGTCTAGTTTAGATTATTGCTGGGCTAGTGTTATGATATGGTGATTTTGTAAGTAGAAGTATGAGATGATACTCTTACAACACACATAACGTGTAAACTCCATAGACCTTGGATTTACACATAAAGATATGATACTGATCATACAACGGTGCACATGATAGAGATCATATGCGGGAACCATATCATTCCACTAATAAACATGTGATGTTTGATTGCATATTATATTGCTTGTTTGGCGTTTTATTAGCATAATAAGATGATCCCTCATTTAGATATCAAGATAAGAATGTGTTCTTCCTTAAGTATGCACCGACAATGTTTCGTCGCTTCAAGACATCACGTGATGATCGGGTGTACTTGAATCCATGAGCATATCTCGGGTGTAAGACAGTTACACACGCGAATACTAAGGTTCTTACTTGGCGAGCCTAGCATGTACAGACATGGCCTCGGAACACGGACCGAAAGGTTAAGCATGAGTCATATGTTTTTGATATGATGACCATATGGATGCTCGCCTTTGAAGCTACACCGACTCACGTGATGATCGGACTTGGTGTAGTGGATTTGGTTCATGTAATCACCAAAAAGGCACGAGGGATGTCATTTTTGAGTGGGAGTTCATTTCTAATTTGGATTAGTAGAACTCAATTTATCATAAATTAAATCAATGTGAATTTGCATAATTTGTTGTAGTCATTGGCATTCGTTCACTACCTTATGCATAGTTGTAATTGAGATAATAGAACTATAGAATTCTGGATATATACTTTACGAACTGGTATCGTATTGTGTTGAGTGTCAATCTAAAGTTGAAAGTCCTATTGCAAACTTTCAGCAAACTTTATTTACTCCGTGAGATTTAATAATTGGTATTAAATCAAGAGTAACAATTCCAGTGTTAGTATCTTAATATCATGTTTGCCTCCATGATTCTTGATTTAAATATCGAGATTATCTAGGAGCTGAAAGAATTGTTTCAGGAACCATCATGTGTGGCAGATATAACGATATCTGAAACAATGTTTTGGTTGCAAAATGATGGAGTATAATAGATGTTCTCATATTGGATGAGAATTTACAAAGGTTGGAGATGCTAGACATCCTAATCATCCAAAAAGGGTTTTGGAAAGTAATGTTATACTCACGATTCACCTTTATAAGCTAGAGTAGCTTGATCATGAAAGTCGTCATGATAAGAGTGAATAGAAAATGTATGTAAAGTGTTTACTACACTAAAAGATTACTAAAGAATGGATTTTAAAAGAATACCGATCATTTGATGATGGTGATCTACTTCAAAGTGCAAGTCCAAAGGTATTATTATTTGAATATACATGCTTTGGACTATGTGTCATGTATATGGCACCACTTTTGATGTTGATAGATTCTTTTAAAAAGTAAAAAGGAGATGCTGAAAGAGAATCTATAAAATATATTTGGCAGAAAAGAAAAGATTGGAAATATCCAATTTAGGTATATGGATGATATACATGTTATGGCTATATTCTTTGCTTGTTAAACAATGTGGTTCTTGGGTATTGGATACCGAATTGGTTGGTATTAAATTTTATACGGAACAACGCAATTCATGAACCACAATGGCCTAAGTAACTAGCAAGAGAATATGTGATGATGTTCATCGAAAACAAACAAACCGTTGTTTGTATTTCTCGTTGACATCAAAGCTTGACTTCAAGATTTGTTTTAATAATTGTTATTTGAATCAGGTATTATGAGAACAAAGGTTGTTCAAATAATTATCGTATTCCATATAAGATGGATGATTTACAAATCTAGTTAGAGAAATCACATCCATAAAACCTAATGCTATGATGTCGCAAGACAAATGATTGAAAGATCACTTACAAAGTGACATCACCGTTTAAATTATATTGGAAAGAAAAACATGAAGAATCTCTATTTTCATGGATTTTTGGAGTCTTTGATCTGATCAAGTGACGCTTGTGAGACTTTCCTAGGGATAATTAAAACTTCGTTCAAAGGCCAAAGAAGAACGATCGACTAAATTATTGGAATTAATACATATCGATGTATGTAGTCCATTATGTATAGTCGTAAGCGATGGGTTTCAACTTCATATGCTTTCTCCAGAAATTTGAGTGAATATTCACTTAATGAGAAAGAAGTATGAAATATTTGAAAAACGTTTTCAAAGACTTTCAAGATGAAGTGCAAAATCATTATAACAAGAAAATAAATGGTTTATAATTTTATCATAAGGGATTTGTTTGAGTTACAAGTGTAACAAGAAAATAAATGAATTATGATTTTATCATAAAGGGATTTATTTGAGTTGCAAGTTTAGCAAAACACCTAGATTTACATATCCCGAAACACCATAGGAATATGTAATGTTTGAGATTTGTAATGAAACCTTGTTTGACATGGTTGGATAAAAGGTGTTATTTATTAAACTGCCATTATGTTTTAAAAGATTAAAGCTTTAGAGACTACCGCTTTTACACTGAAAAGAGCTCCATCTTGATCCGTTGAAATGACACCATGGAAGTTATGGTTTGGGGTAAAACCCAAGTTGTCATTTCTTAAATTTTGGTATGCTAAACATAAGTAAGATGTTTACAACCGAAGTCGGATGAGCATGTCTTTGTAGGTTATTTCGAATAACAATTGGTTATTCCTCCATAACACCGAGGACAAAAGGGTTTGTCGCTTGAAATATGAAGTTTCTTGAAGAAGGAATTTTTCGTAAAAGTTAAGTGGGAGGACAATGGAACTTTGATAAGGTTAACGAACCTTAGCTATATGTGCTGAGTTGCGCAGCGCCGGAAATCGTTCCGAAGGCTGCCATAATGCTCATAGCTTATGTGCCTCAAAGGTTGTGGTCACGGAGATCTAAGTTCCTATTGAACCAAGTAGGTCGGTTAAACAATCAAATGCTAAGATTTGAGAGTAAATCATTATTGTTTGACAATGATGAACCGGATACATACAAAGAAGCGATGATGGGCCCTGACTCCGTCAAATGGCTTGAAGCCATAAAATCCTTGATAAGTCCATACACGATAAATCAAGTTTTGAACTTGGAAGACCCTCCGGAAAGGTGTAAAAACCTATCGGTCGTATTTGGATCTATAAAGAAACAGACATGGATGTTTCACATCTATGAAATAGTCGACATGTCGTAAAGTATTTTACGACAATGTTCAAGGAGTTGACTATGACAAGATTTGATCTTTCATAGCGATATTTAGTCTCGACGGATTAAATGTAACACCGCGGTTCTGAAAAGACCGTGGCTTCTATGTGACATGCCAATCCCTGGATCGGTTCATTGGCCCACAATAGAATGAGATGAATAACATAGCAAAATATCCGTGTATCATAAATAACGAAGATCCAGAGTACCATTATTACAATAAAAGCTTAGCTCAAGGCTAGCTCAAATTATTCAGGTAGCAACATAAATAAAGCAAATCCTCCATTCTTCAAATTGCCCACAAGTGAACAAGTGCCGAGTGGAGTACCGTGGCCTATATCGATTACTCAGAATCGGAATATCCTGCAACATGAAACGTAACAGCCCCGAAGGGTCAATACATGGAATGTATGGCAAGTAGAGCTAGTAGAAGGAGACAATAATACTAACATCTACATGCATATTTGGCAAGTGGAGCTGTGTCTGGCTTGCATTTGCAAATACCTTTGTCCTACTTTCATAAACAGTTTTTGATTTTCTTTGAAAAGATCCCAATTAAGTTAACCCAACAATATTAAAACAATTATGAAAATTGGAATGAGCGAGAAACATGTCATGGAATCAATATCAAGCAACTCAATTGTCCATAACCGGGAACACGGATAATCGATTAGTTTATACACCCTGCAGGGGTTAGTACACTTTACCCATGTGACTTGGCCAGCCCAGCTCGTACCATCACTCTCATTTTGGGTGATGATAGGGAGAAGTCCAAGAAGAGACTGTTCGGGAAGTAGCACCCCAATCCCGACGCGCACCGGTCCAACCTACCAAAATTCTACATCTCTGGATACGCGGGTTCGAGTTACCACAACCTACTAAGTCCAACCAACCGCCCATTCCATTATTGGCACATGGTTGTACACGTAAGCTACACAATAAAGAAGCCAATCATTCTCTCTTGATACCTGGGTGCCTTTCCGCAATGAAACCACCAAAAATTATCAATCCCATCACACCCAGGAGATTCATTGATTAAGTTGTTTTAGTTTTTGCAAAACAACTCATTTAGAAACAACTTTCAGTGATGTAACCCAGCCCTCGTTCATCATAGCATGGCTAAGCACATCTACCAACGGTGGTTCATCTACAAGGAAAGCCCTACCACATAATAGGACATAGCATAGCGATAGTATCATCCTACACATGCATCTACAAAATACACGACAATGCATTGAAAATAGTAGGACGATATCATGAACAAAGTAGCATCTACTTGCCTTGGTTGTAGCGGTCGGAAGAACAATCCACACACGAGCAAGCGTTGCACTCGTCACAATCTACACGATACAATTGCAATCATAAACAAACAATCCACAAGCATATACAACAAAGATGATGCATGAATGCAAGCAAGGCAAGTGAATTGGTTCTACAGCTGCACCACATAATCCTAATCAATAAATCTACTGATTGCATGCATGTAAAATCGTTTTAGAGCAAGGAAAACTATTAAGCAAAAAGTAATGCTCGGAACTAGAGCTAGAACTCAAATAATTCACTACCGGTAGTATACTATTTGTAAAATCTTGGGAAAATTCTACCGCATAGGCATCGCTGATTAGAAACAGTACCAATTGGAATTACTCAAAAAGGAATTATAAAACTCCCCGAGTAATTAAAACACTGCAGAAAGCCACTAGACAGTTTCTGCAGAAGTTTTTACTGTAAGCCTATCTTTTTAATTCACGATGAGATTCCCTTCGTTCCACTGAATCTAGGGACATATCATACGCGATTTTTGGAGCTACGGATCTTTTTCTACGAATTTATTACTCCAAAAAGGCCACTAACTAGTTTGGTTAAACTGTACTAAACCTTGCAGCAAAAGTCTGGACCAAAGGTACAGCAAGATTCTACACGACTCACTGAATCTACACATATTTTCTTTGCAATTTTTGGCCCAGTGGTTTAATTTCTATGCAATTTACAAGATTCTACCGAAATCTGTCAACTAAACCGATTAACGAAATTAACCAGTCAACTGTGTCTGTTGACTGGTCAACGCGTCTGCTGACTGGGCGTCTGACTAGTCAACGCCTGGGTCTGACCGGTCAACGGCTGATCTCAACCGCTGATCTGAAATCTAACGGTGGCTGCAGGCTTACCGGAGACAAACGGCGAAACGAACTCCGGACGGCGCGGCGATCGGTTCCGGCGACGGTGTTTTTCCTGCGCGGAAGGATAGTGGTCAGCGTTCGGATCAAGACGGTCAACACGGCGACGACGGCGCGTGCGTGCGTGCGTGCGTGGTCAGCGCGCTGCGTGCAGCAGCGGCGGCAGCAAGCAGCGGCAGCAGCGCAAGCGGCAGGCGGGCGCGCGTGCGAGCGTGCGCGTGCGTGGCGAGGCGGCGCGCGGCGCAGGCGCTGCAAGCGGGCGGCGCAGGCTGGCAGAGGCGGCTGCGCGGCGCAGCGCTGGCGGAGGCCAGGCGACGCGGCTGGGCGGCGGGTAGGCGGGGTGGCGGGGCGTGGCGCCGGCGGCGGGGAAGAGAGGAGAGAGGGGCGCGCGGCGGCGGGGCGCTGTACCTGGCCGGCGGCGGGGAAAGGCGACGGTGGCGGGGTCGGCGACGAGGCGGCGGCGTGGAGCCCTGGCGGCGGCGCGGGCACGCGGTTCGGGGAGGCGGGGCGATCCCGAGGAGGGGGCGGGCGATCGAGGCGGCGGGGTGGGGCTCGGTTTATGAGGCAGGGCGGCGGCGGCTGCCTTTTTGTGGGCCCCGCGCGGTCCTAGTCCGATTCGTGCGCGGTTGAATACGAACTCGGAAAATCGGCCCGATTTTCGGCCTGTTTTTCTAACTTTTCATAAAACGGCGATAACTTTTCCGTACGAGCTCCGAATCGAGCGATTCTTGCTCCTACGGTTTTGTAAAATCGAGGGGAACAATCTAGGGTCAATGGTTGGGTGAAACCACTAGGCTACAAGGGTGGACAACGCTAGTCCTACTAAAGCATCCCGCAGGAGCCTCGTAGTAAAATAGAATAGGGTTTTGAAAATAGCGTTTCGCCGATTCTTTTCAATCGATGGTTTTGCATGGAAAAGTATGATGCAATGATATGAATGATATGCAAGACCAAATCTAAAATTTGGGATATGACATTGAAGTAGCAACCACTACATATAATTTTGTATATGGTAGATGAATAAACAAAACAAAATTCTTCTAATAGAATGGTTACCTAGGACGTGTACATGACACGGTCCAAAGGATTTTGTTAAAATTCAAAGGATGCTAAAAGGGCATACAAACTTCAATGGTTGAAGTAAGCATCGTGGAGTTGGAATCTTCACCTTAATGAAAAGGAGTTTTCATCATGAGACGATGAAGATGCTTGCATTTGCAAGACATTAAGTGGGAGCGCTGAGACATATTTCTAATACATTATGTGGAGGACATCTTGTTGATTAGAAATGATGTATATTTTATTGACAAAGGTTAAGAATTTCATTTTGATGAAATACTTAGGCAAAACCCGAATATTTAGCGTGAATGTCTATAGTGGATAGACTGTGACGCAAATATGGTTGTGCCAAACGTACATATATGATATATTGAAGGATTTCAATATAGAAACGACAAGAAACAATTCTTGTCGCATGGAAAGGAATTGAATCAAGATTCAAGTGTATCGACACTTGATAAGTGAAACAAGATTCAAGTGCTTTGACACTTGATGAGTAAAATCACAAGAATGATTTGATCAATCATACCATGATATGTACACATCCAGATATGTCCTATGCTCTAAGTGTTATGAGCAAATACCAGAATGAATCATAAAATTATCATTGGACGATAGTAAGGATATTCTTATGATCTTTTGGAAAGAACTAAGAATATATTTGTGTAGAGGTGACAAACAATTACAAATAGTTCATTGTAAAGAGTTACATTGATACTAGTTTGTCACAAGATACAAATTAAGTTTATCTCAATTTAAACTATGGGTGGCACAATGTAATGGAAAGGAGATTCCATGATGGATTTGGAAGAGTTCCAAAGTTAAGATACATTGTGACGAATACTACAACAAAAGGCTAAGTATATGACTGCTATAGTAGCGACAAAGAAGGGAATTTGTGTCAAGTAGTTTGTTATCAAACTAAGGTGTGGTTCGCAACGGGCTAACACTAAAGATATATTGTATGACAATAGTATCGACGTGTTTTAACCCCAAGGAACTAAAGGTCTCACCGAAAGACCAAATTTATACAATGCCATCTCATTGGAGAATGAGTGATGCGTGAAGACACAAAGACATGCAAATACACACGGACCTGAAAGTGTCAGATCCGTAGATTATGTTAACCACTTGCAGTTACGTATTTGGAACACCAGAAAGCCATAGGTGTTCAATACGCAAAGTTTTCAAACTAGATTATTGTCTCTAGTGCAAGTGGGAGACTGAAGGAAATATGCCCGAGAGGCAATAATAAAGTGGTTATTATCGTATTCCTTATTTATGATAAATGTTTATTTTACATGCTATAATTGTATTAATACGGAAACGTTAATACATGTGTTTTAATAAACAAAAAGGAACTTCCTAGTTATGCCTCTCTTATAAACTAGCTCGTTGATTAACAGGATGATCAAAGGTTTCCTGATCATGGACATTGGATGTTGTTAATAATGAGGTCACAACATTAGTGTAATGGTGTGATGAACATTCATCCGAAGTATAGCATTACGATCAAAGTCATTGAGTTTATATTGCTATAACAACTTACGAAGTGATCCTAATCCTTAGACCATGAGATCATGTCAATCACTAACACCGGAAGAGTTTCTTGATAACATCAAACATCACACCGTAACAGGGTGATTATAAAGATGAGTTCAGAACTACTAAAGTGTTATGTTGAGGCCCATGGATCGAGAGTGGAATTTGTTCATCCCGATGATGGATAGATATACTCTGGGCCCTCTCGGTGATATCACATTGATTAGCTTGCAAGCAAGTGATTTGATCACTAGAATGTTATATCACGGGAACGAGAAAAGAGTACATGTTAGTAACGAGATCAAACTAGGTATGGAGATACCGATGATCGAATCTCGTACATGTAATGTATCGCGAAACAAAAGGATTAAGATACTAGCGTAAAAGGTTCCGACGATCACAAGAAAGTCATCGTTGAATGTGTGGGAGTCAGTATGGGTCTCCAGATCCCGCTTCTGATTATTGATCCGAGAGGGGTCTTGATCATGTCCGCATTATTCGTGAACCGTAGGGTGACACACTTAAGAGACACCGACATCCATTTGGAGCAAAAGTTTCATGCCAAAAAGAATAACAAGTGTAGGAATTTATTTCACTAGATACCGAAACGGGTTTTCGGGTGAAATTGTAGAAAGTGTTTCTGCATGTGAAATGAAATACTAGCAAGGGGTTATATGTGAATGTTTGTCATTAAAGTAATTGACAAAATTCTGAATAAATAAAAGGAGTTTTATTTAATGAGAGTTTGCATTAAATTTGGTGGAAATTTAATGGGAATTTGAGTGGGTTTTTGAGTGGAGGGAATTGAAAGGCATTTGAGTGAGTGGAGTGTCCACCCACATGAATGTGGAAGAGGTGGGGGCAGCCCCATGGCTGGGCGCATGGCCCCTTGGGTGCCCCCCTCTCCCTATAAAAGGAGGCCCCCTCCCTCTCTCTCACTCACACCTCCTCGTGAAGGATCTCTCTCCCCCTCTAGAATTTATCCCCCATGGTATCGGACTAGAGAGATACATGTTCCCGGTGGCTTTTCGGCAAGAAAGAGTTGTGCTTCCGCTGCATCGCTGGAGCGAGGAGGTGGAGGTTGCTCAGTGCCTCGAACATGTGTGCAAGCACGGATGCGCTGCTGTTTTGCGGCGCTAGGACTTCCTCTCGATCTTGAGATCGGCAAGAGATCATCTACATCAACCACAAGTTTGGACTCGTTAAGCTTTGTCGGTCTTCAAGGGTATGTTCTCTACGGATATACATCCGCCAGTTGTTTGTATCTAGTAGATAGATCTTGGTACATAGTCGTTCCCATCATAGGAAATTTTTTGTTTTCTATGCTGCGAACCCTACACTTCAAGGGTATGAATATCGTTTTCCCTCTCCGTTACTTATGTCTATATAGAATATATCTTGGTTATTGTGTTCACGTAGTTAGAATTTTTTGTTTTGTGTTGTGGAACCCAACGGTGGTATCAGAGCCGATCTATGGGTAGACATATCATACAGATAGAACACATAGCAATATGTAGGCATTGATTCTCTAGTTGTGACCCTCTTTCGTGTACTTGTTATATCTTAGTACTGTTTGATGAAGCGGACCCCAACTGACATTACGCGGTGATTCGCGAGACTGGTCCACAAGTGTAAGTGGCTTTGAGGTGTCTGTCTCTCTACAATAGTTGATATGGCATTTACACCGGAGGGCCCTGGAAAGGGAGAGAAGATGCAATTGTTGAATCCATGTTGTGGCTCCACGTTCATAGGTGGGAAGGGATTCTGCCGTGAAATCTCTAAAGCCATGTAAAACTTGCAAAATATAAAGTAGATGCGTCTAAATTTATTTTGAAGGGGCATGTGTCATGACATGGTATTGGTAAGTGTATGAAAAGTTTTCCATTGGAGCTCTCGATGGCAATCAAGGCGCTGCAACTATGTCATGGTACCATACTTTTGAAGTATTTATTTTGCATCTTATTTTGCTAGTGTATTAGATATACGACGGTTGCATAATATGATGATCTCTCACATAATTCCAATGATAGTGTTCCCCTTGTGTGTGCATGTTGGAGATATGCCCTAGAGGAAATAATAAATATAGTTATTATTATATCTTTGTGTTTATGATAAATGTTTACATTCATGCTATAATAGTATTAACAAGGAAACATTAATACTTGTGTGATTTGTAGACTAAAATAAGAGTCCCTAGTAAAGCCTCTATATAATACTAGCTTGTTGGTTAATAGATGATTGTGGTTTCCCTATCATGAACATTGAGATGTTATTAACAACAAGATCATATCGTTAGGAGAATGATATGGTGGACATACTCCTATAGATAAGCGTAGCATAAAGATCAAGTCATTTTAATAGTTCAATTGCTATATGCTTTCTGATACATAGTAATCTAATTCCTTCGACCATGAGATCATGCATATCACCTTTACCGGATGGATGCTTTGATGACATCAAACACCACACCGTAACTGGGTGGCTATAAAGGTGGCATTGAGTGTTCGGAAAGTATTGGTTGAGACACATGGATCAAGAGTGGGATTTGTCCATGCATATGACGGATAGATATACTTTGGGCCCTCTCGGTGAAATGTCATCCAATTAGCTTGCAAGCATGTGACTGGCTCACAAGGGATCACATATCACGGGAACGAGAAAAGAGTACTTATCATTAACGAGGTTGAACTAGGTATGCAGAGATACCGACGATCATAACCTCGGATAAGTAAACTATCGTGAGACAAAGGGAAATTGATATCGTATGTAAGTGGTTCATTCGATCGCAAAGTAATCATAGAAATATGTGGGAGCCATATGAATTTCCAGATTCCTCTATTGGTTATTGTTCGGAGAAGTGTCTAGATCATGTCCGCATAATTCACGAACCGTAGGGAGACACACTTAAGGATTCGACGTTGTTTGAGTAGTTATGGAATGATGAGAAAGAGACCGAATGTTGTTCGGAGTCTCGGATGGGATATGGGATATCACGAGGAGATCCGGAATGGTCCGGAGAATAAGATTCATATAAGGAAAGTCCCGTTTCGGAGTTGGAGAATGGTTCCGGTGTTTTCATCAGGAATGTTTTAGAAGGTTACGGAATGTCCGGCACTCGGTAGGGGAAGGGTACATGAATGTGTTATATCAAGTTGGTATGATTGCATTATGTACTCGGTGTCATCGCTGAACAAAATAGAGGGTTTGTTGAAATCCTAGTTTGAAAAGTCAAACGCCAAGTTTGAAAGTCAAACGGCAATTTTGGGAAGTGGAGAGGGAGGTGGAAACCGACTTGGGGGAGGAGTTCCTCCTCCCACCGCCGGCGCACCACCAAGCCGAGTTGGGGAGGGACTCCCCTCCCCTTGGCCGGCCCCCTCCACCTATATAAGGAGGGGCAGGGCTCCCCTCCTAGACACACAATTTCCTACCTCTAAACCCTAGTACCAAGCCGCCGCCGCCTCCATAGCCGCCACCGGCCCTAGGGCAAACCGCCGTCGCTGCCTAGCTAAACCCTAGCCACCGGCTTGCCCCTCCTCGGCGTGTCTAAACCCTAGATCGTCGAGGGACTCTCTCATACTCCACCATACTCGCTCCGGCTTAAGGCGAAGCCCTGCGAGATCTCCCCTCTACTTCCGGTACCACGCTGTTGTGCTGCCGGAATCGCGAGGAGAGTGCTAAAACCTCTGCTGCCTACTGGAACAAGGGAGAGGAAGGTCTTCGTCGAGTATTGAACGTGTGACCGACTGCGGGAGCGCTGCCGGAACGCAGCGCCGGAAGGATCGTCTACGCGATCTTGAGATCGGGAAGAGTACGACTACATCACCCATGAGAATCCGCTCTCGTTAAACACTTTGGAATCTTCGAGGGTGAGTTATTCCATCGACTCGTTGCTACAATCTAGTAGATAGATCTTGGCTTGTTTGTTTGTATGCGATAGAAATTTTTTGTTTTCCATGCTACGAATCCCTACAGTGCACCACTAAGAAAGTTCTCTGTTATGAGGCATGCCATGACCATCGGGTGTCAGACATACCTGCGTTTACATATGGTGGATGTAAGACATGTTGCACTTTAATAAACACAAGTTAGAGTTGGCGAGCCTAGGATGTACATACATGGCCTCGGAACACAGGAGACCGAAAGTTAGAGAATGAGTCACATGAATGATATGACTAACATTGGGAATGTCTCACTACAAGAAATGTTTCCTTCCTCAATGACTTGGCCCAACGGTTGTCATGGAAGGCGTGTTTTCCACGACAAAATGCTCGGATCGATCGTGGCCGATGGATTTTTTTGGTTTCGCGCCCCTCT
The DNA here is from genome assembly GCA_916181665.1 of Avena sativa. Taxonomy (NCBI): domain Eukaryota; kingdom Viridiplantae; phylum Streptophyta; class Magnoliopsida; order Poales; family Poaceae; genus Avena; species Avena sativa. The sequence goes on from OV702293.1 coordinate 431,009,760, forward strand.
ACTATGATAAACCGCTAAAAACATGGACGAAGCTCGGCCGATGCGTGGCAGGAGAAAGATTTACGATTCCTCGTGCGATGTTTACTCGCCGAAGTATTTTTAGACGTGTGGGTCCCGGACGTCATTGTCTCTAGCAAACCATACTTTTTGGTCACGCCTCCATGATTGAAACTCGATAACGTTGTTCGATGCCTCTTATGTTTAGTAAGGCTACTGGGTCCCACATGTCTACCTCTCATTAGAAGAATCGTGTGTATGATGTATTTTTTCCTTCCGTGTTCCGAACTTGATAGCGTTGCTCGATACATCTTCCATTTAATCAGGTTGTTGGGTCCCACGTGTCATCCTCACAATAGAAGAAACGTGTGCATGATGTATTTTCTCCTTGGCTCGTGTCTCCCTGATTTGAACTCGATGACGTTGCTCAATCTATATGCCGTTTAGTCACGCTGTTGGGTCTCACATTTTAGCCTCTCATTAGAAGAATCGTGTGTATGATGATTTTTTCCTTCACTCCCGCTACCCTGTCCGAACTTGATAGTGCTGCTAGATGCATCTACCGTTTAATCACGCAGCTGGGCCCCACATTTTATCCTCCATTAGAAAAAAACGTGTGCATGATGTATTTTTTTCCTTGGATCGTGCCACCCTGATTTGAACACGATAACTTTGCTTGATCTATCTGCCGTTTAGTCATTTTGCCCGGCCCCTCATGTCAGTTTCTCATTAGATGAATCATGTGTATGATGGAATTATTTCCTTCGCTCACGCTACCCTGTTCCGAACTTGATAGCGCTGCCAGATGCATCTATCGTTTAATCACGCAGCTGGGCCCCACATGTATCATCTCATTAGAAGAAACGTGTGTATGATTAATTTTTGCCCTCGGTCGTGCCTCTATGTTAACTTGATAGCATTGCTCGTTGCATCAATAGTTTATTCAGGCTGGTGGGTTCCCTATGTCAGCCTCACATTAGAAGAATCATGTGTATATGATGGATTTTTTCTTCTCTAGCGCTATCATGTTCCGAAATAGATAGTGTTGCTCGATGAATCTGCCGTTTGCCCATGCTGTAGGATTCCACATGTTAGCATCTTATTAGGAGAAACGTGTGCGTGTTGGAATTTTTTTCTCGCTCGCTCCTCCCTTATTCGAACTGGCAACGTTGCTCGATGCAGCACCTCTATAAGGTCTCGCTGGTGGGTCCCACATGTCAAACTCTCTGTAAATGTAACGTGTTATGATGGATTTTTTCGGCTGCCTCCATTGTTCTGACCTTGGTCCGTTGCTGGGTTCCAAATGTCAGCAACCTCTGTGCATATGCTGGTCTAGATGTCAGCCTCCATTTGAAAGAAACGTGTGTATGTTGGACTGTTTTTTCGGGTCGATTCTGCCGTTCTGACCTTGGCAACATTGCTAGATGCAGCAGAAGTTTATCTGGGTCCCAGATGTCAGCCTTGGAGTACATAAAAAGTGACTCTATAATAACACAAATTTCCTAGGATTCGAACTCGAGACCTTATCAGCGGTCAACTGCGTGTCTTGCCACTACAAAAGAAACAATTGCTCGATGCATGACTTGAATTTTTTCTCGCTCGCTCCTCCCTGTTTCGAACTAGGCAACATTGCTTGATGCAGCACTTGTATAAGGTCTCAGTGGTGGGTTCCACATTTCAGTCTCTCTGTAAATGAAACATGTGTACGATGGAATTTTTCCGTCTACGTCCGATGTTTTGACCTTGGCAACGTTGCTCGATGCGGTAGCTGTGTATGGTCTGTTGGGCCCCATTGTCAGGCTCTCTGGTATGTTCTAACTTGTGGGCCCTGATGCATCCTTGTATGTTCTAGCTGGTGGGTCCCAGATGCCAGCCTCTCTGTGCAAGTATTTAACTTTTTTCAAACCTTCCCATTAAACTCGAGGGACGCTGCAGGCTGGTGGGTCCGTGATGTTGATGTCTACGCACGCTTCTATTCTTGTAGACAGTGTTGGGCCTCCAAGTGTAGAGGTTTGTAGAACAGCAGCAAGTTTCCCTTAAGTGGATCACCCAAGGTTTATCGAACTCAGGGAGGAAGTGGTCAAAGGTATTCCTCTCAAGCAACCCTGCAATCAAGATACAAGAAGTCTCTTGTGTCCCCAACACACCCAATACACTTGTCAGGTGTATAGGTGCACTAGTTCTGCGAAGAGATAGTAAAATACAAGTATTATGGATGATTATAGGACAATGGTGCCAGAAAAGAGCTTGACGAGGAGGAAGAGACTAAATGCAATCTGAAATTAAGATGGAAGCAAGCAAACATGTAGCAGAACTAGTTGTAAACAATGTTTCAATTCTTAGAAACAAGGCCTAGGGATCATACTTTCACTAGTGGACACTCTCATATAAATATCTTCTCTTCATGATTCTACTCTGAACTACTCTCCGGTTGGACAACTCTAATCCATGGTAGGGCTACAAAAGCACTCCTTAAAGTTCGCATTCCCCATCTAGATAACCCCACACTGTCACCTTGAGTGCTAGATGGTTCCAACAAACACCACAATTTCATAGAGACATCCAACTCCAAATATAAATCATGATAAGTATTTATGTAATCTTTAGTGTAAGTGCCACACGGTGTGCACACTGTCACCTTCACACACGTGGGGATAACCGTAGATTACAATTAAAGAACTTGAGTAGCAGAGTAGATCTACTTGATTACAAATCTCATGATCACAATAAGATCACACATAGAGAGAGAAATGAACACATAGATACCGGTAGAGCCCTTAGCCTCGAGGGAGAACTACTCCCTCCTCATCATGGGAGTCAGCAACGGCGATGGAGATGGCGGTGGAGTCGATGGAGATGGCTTCGGGGGTAATTCCCCGTACCGGAAGGGTGCCGGAACAGAGACTTCTGTCCCCCGAATCTTCTCTTCGGTGGCGGCGACGCTGGGGACCTTTTCGTGGATTTCTGCCCCCACTAGGGTTGACGTCTCGAGGAGACGTATATGTAGGCAAAAGGGAAAGTTCGATGGAGGGCCAGGAGGGCCACACCATGTGGTCGCGTGGCCAGGGGGCCCGCGCCACCGTATGGTGTGGCCGCCCTGGTGCCCTCCTCCGTCTCTCCTTTGGGCTTCGTGTCGTGTTGGGTAAAATATCGACTTTGGCTTTTGTTCCGTCCAACTCTGAGAATGTTTATTTTCTGGCTTTTCTGAAACCAAAAACAACAGAAAACAGGCAACTGGCACTGCAGCACCTTGTCAATAGGTTAGTTCTAGAAAATATATAAAAATACCTCAAAGTGTATACAAAGATAGCAAAGTTGATACAAAACAAGCATGGAGCATAAAAAATTATAGATACGTTTACAACATATCAAGCATCCCCAAGCTTAACTCCTTCTTGTCCTCGAGTAGGTAAGTGATAAAAAGAATAATTTTTTAGGTGACATGCACCATCACAATCTTGATCAAACTATTTGCAAGGATTGAAAGCTGGGATCATAGTACTCTAAACATGAGCATTAAAGATGAATTTCTAACAATAAGACATAGTAACTATGTCGCAACATGAAAGGTTACAAACAAATATCATGAATAACAATGCATTGAAAGACGTTTGTTTGTTTCACATATAGAAAACATAGCATAGTGGTATTCAGCTTGTCCCTCATGGAGTAGCAAAATATAAATGCATAGGAAACCTTCAATGTTCATAAGGGTGACCAGATACAAATAGTTCAAGAACAAGCAATATCAACATTATGAATCAATCAATAAGTTTTGGGACAATGCACATAGAACTAAGAATTACAACTATGCTCTCCTAGTTGGTGCATAAAGATAGAAGGTGGAGACTCAATATAAAAGTGGGAAAAAAGGCCCTTCACAAGGAAGCAGGGATTTCAAGTTTCATAAAGAGCTTCCAAAAATTATGGTACTTGGCTTTCAGCTCTCATTTCCCCTATCATAAGCATCTTGAAGAGATTAAGGTTAAAGTGAACAAAGTATGGAGTATATGCTTGACAAATCATAAGTTGGCAATCTCATGTCCCTTGAGTACGAGGGCCATTCCTCATGCTACTCAACTTTAGTTACCGGTAAGTTCTTTTCATTGTAAATATATGTGTATCATAGAGAACCGCCAACGGGGTACCCCTTGCCCCATGACACATGAGCTATCCCATATCAAAATGACAAGGCAACAAACAATGAGCATCTCAACAATCTTCTTATTTACTTTGGGAAAATGGTGCTTTTTTCTCTTCTTTCCTCTTTTTTTCCTTTTTCTCTTCCCTTTTTTCTATCTCTCTTTTTTTATAAGAAGAATGCTTCATAGATTGCTCACTATGGTGATGCTGCAAGTTTCCACCATGATTAGGCATGGCTTAGGCTAGCGGCCCAGGCATTCCTCTAACACATATACATAACTCCATGGACTTACAAGCTCCCCTTTTATTTCACACCGCCGACATCCATAAACAAAAGATCATGATATCAACTGGGTAGATATTTACAGGTGTTGAAAGCGTTCCCCGTGACAGCACAGTTCTGCTAATTCCCAACTTATAAGTGCAAGAATATACAACATAGATGACATAATGGTTCAAGTTTATTAGGGGCAAGAAAAATAAAGTGTGCCATCAAGTTTGTGAGAGCTTTAATCACTAATTTTTACATAACAAGTTTAATTCGGAAGATAGATAAAACAAGAATATACTTGGAATGGTGTAACACACCATGCATATGAATTTATAGTGGACACTTTGGAATAACTTGGTTCCTTGGTAGTTGGATGCATGAGTAGAGATTACTCAATACAAGTGGAGGCTAGCAAAAGACTGGGAGCGACCAACTAAGAGAGCAATAATGGCCATAATCATGCAAAGCGACAAAACATTATCAATCAAAGCATAACGTGGTATCTCAAGTCAAAAACTAAATGATCATAGAGGATAGGGTGACTGGTTCATAGTCATAACATGGTGTGAGCATGTGCCAAGTCAAACCAAACAAAGCATCAAAGGAGAATACCACAATATTATGCTTTTGTATGCTAAAAAACAACGCATGATTCTTTCAAGGCACATTAAGCAATATCAATTGTTTGGAACAAGTCATGCTACAACAATAATCACTAAGCATAAGGTCAAAGAAACATCTAGCATGACATGATAAAGTCTAAGCCATAGTCAAAACAATGCTCCTTTTTGCACCACTATAAGCATGAAACTTTCTACTCTTTTCCAACACCAATTAACTTATTTCAAACAACTCACAAAGATAGTAATCAATAAAGATCAGTGAGCATATCTCAAAAATCCACAAAGAAGAACTAAAAAGTTCTAAGCAAAAAGCATAAGAAAACTAAGGCTAAACATAGTTCTAGCAAAAGAGAACACTCACAAAACAATAGAGTGCAAACTAGAGTGTTGTAAACAATGAAAACATAGCGTGTGTCTCTCCAAAAGAAGTGTGCTATGATCCAACCAACTTATTGCTGCAAACCAAACAAAGGAACAATAAAAACAAAGACGCTCCAATAACAACACAATAGTGCATGAAGCAATAAAAATAAAGTGTTTTGAAAGAAAACCTGAGATTTTTATTGATGAAGAAGGGGATGCCTTGGGCATCCCCAAGCTTTGACGCTTGTACCTCTTGAATATTTCCTTGGGGTGACATGGGTGTCATCCCCAAGCTTGAGCTTTTGTACATTTTTCATCTCATCACCTCACTCTTCCCCTACACTTGAAAATTTTCTTCATACAAAACTTGACACAATCTTCATTAGCAACATTAGTGTATTCAAGATAATCAGTCTTTGGGTTCAGTTTCAACACAAGTAAAACTTACATGAAAACACAAGATACTATAGCAATTCCTTCTAAAATATCAAGTGATCAAAGAGAACTAAAAAAGAAACCAATAAGAGGCAAATGCAAATAATGGCAGAAATATGTCAAAACAGACCAGCAGGTAAAGAATGATTTTTTTAGAAGACCTTCTGTCTCTCAAATCGAAAAGTGTTGAACTAACGAAAGTTGGATAATAGCCTGGGGCATATGTGTAACATCCCTAAATTCATGATTTCAAAGATTGCATATCATTCATGCATGCATATAGTTTTGAGATCAATTTCAAACCAATTTCAAGAAAACAGAAGCACATAGTGCTATCATTTTATGTGAGCAAACTTAAATCAAATGACCATCCACATTTGAGAGCTTAGTGTTTTAAAACCAAGTTTGTTTGCTTCCTTGTTGATTGGTTTGAGTGTAGAGTTTGAACAAAATTATACAAAATAAAAATGGTTTCAAAACCATTTTCAAACACTTGCAAACCAAGTGCTATGTCACTGTTATTTTGTCTTTCCAAAAATGACCAAGCCAACTCAAAGTGACCACATGGTTTTATGCCTAGAATTGTGACTGTTGCACACTGCAAAAATCCTGAAAAGATTTGAATTCAAATAGAGTTTGAATTCATTTGAAAATCATTCCAAAAAATCAAATTAGAAAAAGAAAAGGAATAAAGAAAAGGAAAAGGGTCGGCGCTACTATTCTGGCCCAACAGCGAATCCAGCCCAACTAGCCCACCCGGGTCCCCTCTCTCTCTCATGCGCAGAAGCACCCACAGAGCCACTGACGCCTAGACCCCACCCCCTCTCTGGCTCTCTCGCAGACAACTGGGCCCTCTCCACGTCGACTCCTTCTTCCCCAAATCGCGCCCGCAGACCACGTCGCCGCTGCCGTTGATGCCGGTAATGGCGCGGCGTAATTAGCCTTGATACCGTGAGCGTTTCCTGTCGCGCTTCGGCCTATTTAAACCACACCCCGCCGCGGTCATTTTCCCCCACGCTACACTCTCTTCTCGCTACCAGGCTGCCCCTAATTCGCGTTGCACCGCCGCAGCTCCGACGATCTCCGGCAGCAAATTCCGGTGAGTCCCGACCGCCCCTGTGCCTCTGATTCAAACAAATGTGTCCAGCATGATCTCGTGCATCTTCTGACACGCTTTGCTTGCCTGCTTGTGACCCAGGACGCCGTCCCCGTTCGTGCCCGCAACCGACCGAGCCGCCACTCAACTTCGGCGACCGATTACGGTAAGCAGAGCGCGCCCCTTGATCTCTCTCGCATACGAGGTTGTTTGCCACCGTCTTGCGCATCTTCTAAACCATCTGGTTCATGTTAGGGCGACGCGGAACCTCGGCAACGACTTCGACAGCAACCACCTGACGCCGTGCATGACTCCGGCGAGGAATCCCCGACGACCCCGAGCGCCCCTTCGCCAACCAGACACGCGTTGAGCTTCACCTCATCATGGCGGTTCTGGTAAGCATCCTCTTCCCTCCCCGGGAGACCTAGAACGCCGGCACCGCCACTGGCAGAACGCTCCGCCGCTCGCCGTCGCCGCGCGCCGCCAGACCTTGGTCATTTGATCAAGAGCCGTTGGATCTAGATCCAACGCGTGCGATACAATCACTTAACAAAACGGTACATTAGATCTGAGCCATACGCGATCACTTAAATCCAACGATCTGCGTCGACCGATCCGTGCGAATCGGTACGCGCCAATAGGATAGCGCCGCGTGGCAGTGAGTTAGATTTAAAACAGATTTTGAATCAGATTTTAGTTCAAATTTGTTTTGTTTGTAACTTTTGATTCCCACATTAGATTTTGGCAAATTTTATACCGTTGGAATCAGTAAGACAAGCCCTTTCTAAATATGCAATGTGTTTAATGTTTAGCTTCTGTTAAAATGGTTTGTTTTGCAAAAACATGTGTAGGGCTTATTTAGTTATATGAATTGTTTAGGAATTGTTTTAGTGTTAAATAAATTTGGTTTGGCAAAGTTTTGACTTGTTTAGAATTCAGTACTATGCACTTGCTTGGTTGAGTTTTAAAAATCATCACTTAGCATCTTGCATGCATGCATATATATTTTTGATTGTATATGTTTTGTATGTGATTGTGGCTATATTCTATGTGTAGATTTTGGTGCTAGTGATTGTGATTGTGAAGAGTGCTACTCTCCCAACTACCAAGGCAAGTGGTACTTCATGAATATTTCTATCCCTATATTTTATACTAAGCATTAGAAATATTTTGCTAAGTCTTGCATGTTATTATTTTGCCTATATGCCATGTTGGGAAATCCTAAGTAGTTGTAGAATTGCTAGGAAATTTCTAAGTTAAGTTACTATCTATGCCATGCTTAGCCTAGCTAGTAGCAAACAAGGGTTGGTGATATATACATGCTATGATGAAAATATTTCTAAGTCTTTGGACTTATGTTTTTCTTAATAAAACAACTAAGTCAATGAATCACCTGGGTGGAAAGGGACTTGATTGGTGGTTTTGGTTGAGTGGTTACACAAGGACCATGGTTATGGTTTACCTTGTGTATCTCACTTGTGGAAAGCCACCCAGGAACAAAGGGATTTTAGAGGCCAAGTGTTGAGAACCTTCTAGTGCAGCCACTTGGCAATATGGGCTCTGCCTGGATCACATAGGTTGCTAGAACTTAGCCATTTGGACAGTTGGTGGTAGTGGGAATGATAGGTTGGAACGCGTCCATTTGGTCTAAGGGAAGGCTTCTGAAAGGTCCTGTCTTGGTGAAACCAAGTCTGGTGGGGAAAGTGCACAACCTCTGCAGATGGAAAAATCTAAGTACTTAGCCAAGTCCATGTCAATGGACAACTTGAGCATCAAGGCATGGAATCTATCAAGAATCTCATCATTCCAACTTCTAAGTAAAAACTTGTAGGTGAACAAGGGTGAAGGACCTCAATGTCTATTGGTGGTTCCTTGGGAAAAGTTTTGACAAAGAAAAACTTAGTGATTTCAACTAATAGGAAAAACCTATTTTTGAGCAAAGCAAGCCAAGCTACACTTAGCCAAATTGCATATAGTAATATAGTCCACCTAAATTTTACTAAGGTATCACTTGCCAATACTATTCCAAAGTATTGACCCACTGTGGCTGTAACTTGTGATGTTGCAGGTTACTCTGATGAGGATTAGGTGTCATGAGTCTACACTCAACATGTTTTCCTGTGGCACATGAAGATGAAGACTTATATTTATTTACTTATTCAAACTCTTGTAATAGGCCTGTGGCCTTTGAGTTGTAAAGACTATGTTTATCTCTGGAATGGATGTAATAAATGACCTTTGTATCTGTGTACTTCATCTTAAACTGTGGATGCTAGCAATGATCCAGGGACTAGCATTGCAATCACAGGGATCCTTTTCCTTTACAAAGGAGGGATCTTACAGATGGTATCAGAGCACTGTGTTGCCAGTAGGATTATGACCCTAGGATTGGAAACCACTAAGGAAAAATTTTCAACAACTTCTACACTTGTCTATTCTTCTCGTAAACTTTTCTAATCTTCTCTCTCATCTCTATTTGTAGATGAACTCCATCAACGAAGCCGTGAGGAAAGGACCACTCATGACAATGACTTTGGAGTGTGAGACAGAATTCCCCAAGGCTCTCAAGGACCTCATGGTTGCATTAGAGATACAAGGTGCAGCTGTGTACAAAGGTTTTACAGTGATGGATGAAGGAGTGGAATACTAGTGGGTGCAACTTCACTTGTATAAAAACAAGGAAGACAACCATCAGGAAAAAGGATTCTGCATGTCCACCAATTTAGTGGTGCACCCTACATTCTTTGAATCAGCAAGGGATGCAGCTTGGAAGACCATCAAAGAACTTGGTGATAGAGTCAAGTGCAGAACGCTCAACCTCCAAAATGATCTCAGGAAAGAGAAGGAACATACCCAAGAGTTGGAAGCTACCAATCAAACCTTAAGAGGAGACATTATAGACTTAGTGATGGAATCATGTGAGCAAGATAGGCTGATTGCTTCTAGAAACATTGTGTTAGCCAACAGATCCAGTGAGATAGGATTGTAAACGTACTTCGTTAGTTGGACCACCACCTATCACCCTATTTTCCAAAATGTTGCTTTAAAATAAGATTGAACCTTGGTTGTTGTAATGGTTTCATGTATGCATGACTTGTGTGTTTTGCTTCCCAAGGATATGTATGTGATGTTTTGTCTTTTGTTTTATCTTGAATTGTGTTGTTCTAACTTTTCTATCTTATACATAGATGCCTATTACCATCAGCACTGTTGAGGAGTTCCAGGTTACCCGCTTTGGTCCTCGTATCGTTGAGCTTACTACTTTGCTCAATCTCCCTCTTCCCACCATCATGGTGCATCCCCTCACCAAGTTTGAGAGGAAGGACCTCTGGGGCTTCAAGGTCAACCAGCCCGGACGCCAGACGGAGCCTACCACGGAGGCCATTGTCTTCAAGCTCATGCACGATGATAGGGAGAGAGGCCTTGAGGTAGTGATGCAGGATCTGATAGGACGTCTGCTAGGGCGACACTCCCGACAGGTTAGAGGTACCCACTTCCACGTCTTCGGAAGACGTGATGAGGATGGAGAGTCCATCGACTTCGAGGATGATTCGAGGGACGCAGCAGAGCCGATACGCCTGTACCTCCAGGACTTAGAGTCTCTCATTAGGCACGTGGACACGGACAGGACCAATGTCATGCTCAACAATGATGAGATCCAGGTGCAGCTTCGCGAGAAGGACAAGCTCTTCGCGCAGCAAGACGAGATAGTCAAGGAAATGGAGGCGAAGTTCGAGACCCAGGACAGGAAGTTCAAGAGTCAGGAGAAGCGTGTCTAGGATAGGAACAAGAAGATCTGGGACATGACTGAAGAACTGCAGTCCAAGGACTTTGAGCTAGAGCAGCAGCAGACGGTGATTGAGAGGCTTCGTTCCCAGAAGAGGGCTCTCAAGGCCAAGATAGAGACTTTGACCACTAGCATCGAGGAAAACAAGACCGCGATGGAGAACGCAGGTCTTACCTTTGTCGAGGAGGAGATTGATGCCGATGAGTAGATTTGACTACTCATTTATCTTTTGTTATAGTACTTGTTATTTGAGAACTTGTTATTTGACCATCCGACATGTGGATGGCTTGCTACTTGTGTGTTTTACCTTGTGAACTTGTTATCTTGTTGTTGAACCTTTATCTTGGTGTTGCATGCTATGTGTTTGCTTATGTGATGTAATGTGCATGAAAGCATCTATGGGTATCTCATTCTTATCTTTATTGAACAAACCACATATGCCTCCCCGTCGTGCAAACCCCAACCCTAACAACAACAACATCACTCCAGAAATGAAGCAAATGATGACTGCTCAAACACAGCTGATGCAGATGATGACGGTGTTCATCCAGAACCAAAACAATAACAACAACAACAATAACAACAACAACCCTCCGGGCTTTGATATGCTTACCAGATTCTTGAGATTGAGGCCAGCAAAGTTCTTAGGAACGACTGATCCCATGGTGGCCAATGATTGGCTGCGCTCAGTAAACAAGGACTTGGTAACCGTGGGCTGTACGGATGCTGAAAAGGTCAGATTTGCAGCACATCTGCTGGAAGGGCCAGCCGCCACTTGGTGGGACAACTTCCAGATCACCACTCCCATAGATGAAGTGACATGGGATATCTTTGAGGATGGCTTTCGCACTGCTCATATCTCATCAGGAGTGATGAGTCTGGAAAAGAAAGAGTTCCACAATCTGAAGCAGTGCCACCGCAGCGTGGCTGAATATATTGAGGAGTTCAACAATCTGGCGCGTTATGCACCGGATGAAGTTGACACTGATGCCAAGAGAAAGGAAAAATTTCTTGAAGGCTTGAATGATGAGCTGAATCCGCAATTGGCTGTGGCCTATGTTCCCACTTATCAGTCGCTCTGTGACAAGGCTGCTATTTTGGAGAACAAAATGAAGCAAGTTGAGAGTAGAAAGAGGAAGCACTCCGACAAGCACAACTCGGGATTGTCTCACAAACGATCTCATTATGATGACAGTGGAAGCTCAGGATCCCACAAGCATGGGAAATTCAACAAGCACCATAACCACAACCGTCATGACAACAAGCATCACCGTAGTCATGACAATGACAAGTACAAGAACCACAAGAGTGGACATAAGAGCCACCACAGTGGTAATGGAAGTGGAAGTGGAAGTCAGCCTGTTAAGCTTGACATCAGTCAGGTTGAATGCTTCAAATGCAAGAAGATGGGGCATTATGCAAATGAATGCCCAGAAAAGAAAGTTAAAGGACCCAACAAGCCCAACCCTTTTCAGAAGGGACAAGTAAACCACATCAATGTGGAGGAGGTCTATGAGGAGCCTGATGCTGTTGCTGGTAAGTTCAGACTCAATTCTATTCCAGCATTTGTACTCTTTGATACTGGTGCATCTCATTCATTCATATCAAGAGCATTTGTTGAAAGAAATGAACTACCGGTAGAAACTATTGTGTGTCCTATAAAAGTAAGTTCTCCTGGTGGAGAAATGATAGTGAATTCAGGATGTCATGATCTAGTCATAGAATTTGGGAAATATAAGTTTCCCGTTAACTTGATAATTCTAAACTCCCAAGGATTGGATGTCATTCTGGGAATGGACTGGATGACTAAGTACAAGGGAGTGATAGATTGTGCCAACCATACAGTCTCACTCACAACTCTAGAAAATAAAAGGATCAGATTCAAGACCAACTTTGAAGCAAAAAGGAGTATGCTTAATTCTCTTAAGGGGGTTAGCATGGACAGTGTGCCAATTGTGAGTGAATATCCGGATGTGTTTCCGGAAGAATTGCCGGGAATGCCACCAGATAGAGATGTGGAGTTTCTTATAGATTTTTTACCAGGGTCTGGACCAATAGCAAAGAGACCATATAAAATGTCAGTTGATGAACTGAAAGAACTCAAGAAACAACTTGGAGAACAGTTGCAGAAAGGATTTATTCAACCAAGTTCTTCATCTTGGGGAGCCCTAGTTTTGTTCATGGAGAAGAAAGATAGAAGTCAAAGGTTATGCATAGATTACCCTTCACTCAACGAGGTAACTATCAAGAACAAATACCCTTTGCCTAGAATCGATGACTTGTTTGATCAGCTAGAAGGAGCTTGTGTATTCTCAAAGATTGATCTCCGGTCAGGATATTTTCAACTCAAGATAAGAGAACAAGACATACCTAAGACAGCCTTCACTACAAGGTATGGATTGTATGAGTATACCGTAATGCCTTTTGGTTTGACCAATGCTCCAGCATACTTCATGAATATGATGAACAAGGTGTTCATGGAATTCCTCGACAAGTTTGTTGTCGTCTTCATTGATGACATTCTAGTCTACTCCAAGAGCAAAGAAGATCATGAAGGACATTTGTGATTGATACTTGAGAAGTTACGGGAGCATAAACTTTATGCCAAATTCAGCAAGTGTGAGTTCTGGTTGGATGAAGTTGGTTTTCTTGGTCATGTTATGACAAAGGATGGTGTAGCAGTTGATCCTGCCAAAGTTTCAGCTGTGACTGAATGGGAATCTCTCAAGTCCATGAAAGAAGTTAGTAGTTTCCTTGGCTTAGCAGGTTACTGCAGAAGGTTCATTGAAAATTTCTCCAAGGTAGCTAAGCCTATGACTGAATTGTTAAAGAAAGACAAGAAGTTTACTTGGTCTGAAGGTTGTGAACTCAACTTTCAGGAATTGAAGAAGAGACTTGTGACAGCACCAGTCTTGTGTCTGCCAGATTTGGAAAAAGATTTCCAAGTATATTGTGATGCATCTCATCAAGGTTTGGGTGCAGTACTTATGCAAGACGGTAAAGTTGTGGCATATGCCTCGAGACAACTCAAAACTCATGAAGTGAACTATCCTACTCATGATTTAGAGTTAGACTCTGTTGTCCATGCACTCAAAACATGGAGACACTATCTTTTGGGAAAGCGTTGTGAAGTGTTCACAGATCACAAAAGTTTGAAGTATATCTTCACCCAGAAGGAAATTAATATGAGATAAAGAAGATGGCTAGAACTTATCAAGGACTATGACTTAAGTTTGCAATACCACCCCGGTAAAGCAAATGTTGTGGCAGATGCTCTAAGTCGTAAGGTATTTGTGAATGGCCTTACCAAAGGAGAGTTGCCAGATGATCTGTGTACCCAATTTAGAAAACTCAGATTGGAGATTGTGCCTGAAGGACATCTCATGTCTTTGGATGTTCAAACCACTTTGTTGGACAAAATCAAAGAAGCCCAGAAGACTGATAAGGAAATTGAAGAGATTAAGGAAAGGATTGGCAAAGGAAAAGCCAAAGAATTCCATGAAGACGAACAGGGTACTTTATGGCATGGGAAACGTATCTGTGTTCCACAAGACCCGGAGTTGCGGAAACTGATTTTGCAAGAAGCACACAACTCTCCGTATTCCATTCATCGGGGTAACACCAAAATGTACATGGACATGAAGGAAAGATTTTGGTGGAATAATCTCAAGAAGGACATCGTCGAACACATTGCTTTGTGTGATGTATGTAGTAGAGTAAAAGCGGAGCATCAGAAACCAGCAGGTTTGCTTCAACCACTACCTATTCCTGATTGGAAGTGGGACAAGATTGGTATGGATTTCATTACCGGATTACCAAGGACCCGGTCAGGATACGATTCTATTTGGGTCGTGGTGGATCGCCTAACTAAAGTGGCTCATTTCATACCCGTGAAGACAACCTATACAAGTGCTAAGTTAGCCAAAATTTACATGAGTAGAATTGTATGTCTACATGGTGTGCCCGAGAGTATTGTGTCTGATAGGGGAACTCAATTCACTTCCCATTTTTGGAGACAGCTACATGGGTCATTAGGAACGAGGTTGGAATTCAGTACTACTTTTCATCCTCAAACTGATGGACAAACAGAAAGAACAAATCAGATTCTTGAAGACATGTTGAGGGCGTGTGCCTTAGACTATGGAGCCAGTTGGGATGAAAGTCTGCCTTACGCAGAATTTTCTTATAACAACAGCTATCAAGCCAGCATTGAGATGGCACCGTTTGAATTTCTCTACGGAAGAAAATGTACCACCCCATTGTTATGGAATGGTGTGGGAGAAAGAAGTTTATTCGGGCCAGATCTTATCAAAGAAGCCGAAGAGAAGGTCAAGTTGGTTAAGGACAAGTTGAAGATAGCACAGTCCCGACAGAAAAGCTACGCAGATCCTAAGTGTAGAGAAGTCACCTACGAAGTTGGTGATAGAGCCTATCTTAGAGTGTCACCACTTCATGGAGTGAAAAGATTCGGAGTCAAAGGAAAATTGGCACCAAGGTATGTTGGGCCATTCAAGATTCTGAGTCGCAAAGGAGAAGTTGCCTATGAAATTGAACTACCGGAATCTTTGTCAGCAGTTCATAATGTGTTTCATGTGAGTCAACTTAAGAAATGTCATCCAGAAATGGAAGAAACTTCTTTGAAGGATACTATACCTTTGGAGGAAGTTCAACTAGAAAGTGATCTCACTTATGAAGAGAAACCTATCAAGATTCTTGAAACTGCAGAAAGAGTAACAAGAACTAAGACTATCAAGTTTTGCAAAGTGCAGTGGAATCATCACTCCGAAGAGGAAGCAACATGGGAAAGAGAAGATGATCTTCGGAAAGACCACCCTCACCTATTTGCTAGCCAATCCGAATCTCGAGGGCGAGATTCACCTTAAGGGGGTTAGATTTGTAACATCCCTAAATTCATGATTTCAAAGATTGCATATCATTCATGCATGCATATAGTTTTGAGATCAATTTCAAACCAATTTCAAGAAAACAGAAGCACATAGTGCTATCATTTTATGTGAGCAAATTTAAATCAAATGACCATCCTCATTTGAGAGCTTAGTGTTTTAAAACCAAGTTTGTTTGCTTCCTTGTTGATTGGTTTGAGTGTAGAGTTTGAACAAAATTATACAAAATAAAAATGGTTTCAAAACCATTTTCAAACATTTGCAAACCAAGTGCTATGTCACTGTTATTTTGTCTTTCCAAAAATGACCAAGCCAACTCAAAGTGACCACATGGTTTTATGCCTAGAATTGTGACTGTTGCACACTGCAAAAATCCTGAAAAGATTTGAATTCAAATAGAGTTTGAATTCATTTGAAAATCATTCCAAAAAATCAAATTAGAAAAAGAAAAGGAATAAAGAAAAGGAAAAGGGTCGGCGCTACTATTCTGGCCCAACAGCGAATCCAGCCCAACTAGCCCACCCGGGTCCCCTCTCTCTCTCATGCGCAGAAGCACCCACAGAGCCACTGACGCCTAGACCCCACCCCCTCTCTGGCTCTCTCGCAGACAACTGGGCCCTCTCCACGTCGACTCCTTCTTCCCCAAATCGCGCCCGCAGACCACGTCGCCGCTGCCGTTGATGCCGGTAATGGCGCGGCGTAATTAGCCTTGATACCGTGAGCGTTTCCTGTCGCGCTTCGGCCTATTTAAACCACACCCCGCCGCGGTCATTTTCCCCCACGCTACACTCTCTTCTCGCTACCAGGCTGCCCCTAATTCGCGTTGCACCGCCGCAGCTCCGACGATCTCCGGCAGCAAATTCCGGTGAGTCCTGATCGCCCCTGTGCCTCTGATTCAAACGAATGTGTCCAGCATGATCTTGTGCATCTTCTGACACCCTTTGCTTGCGTGCTTGTGACCCAGGACGCTGTCCCCGTTCGTGCCCGCAACCGACCGAGCCGCCACTCAACTCCGGCGACCGATTACGGTAAGCAGAGCGCGCCCCTTGATCTCTCTCGCATACAAGGTTGTTCGCCACCGTCTTGCGCATCTTCTAAACCATCTGGTTCATGTTAGGGCGATGCGGAACCTCGGCAACGACTTCGACAGCAACCACCTGACGCCGTGCACGACTCCGGCGAGGAATCCCCGACGACCCCGAGCGCCCCTTCGCCAACCAGAGACGCGTTGAGCTTCACCTCGTCACGGCGGTTCTGGTAAGCATCCTCTTCCCTCCCCGGGCGACCTAGAACGCCGGCACCGCCACTGGCAGAACGCTCCGCCGCTCGCCGTCGCCGCGCGCCGCCAGACCTTGGTCGTTTGATCAAGAGCCGTTGGATCTAGATCCAACGCGTGCGATACAATCACTTAACAAAACGGTACGTTAGATCTGAGCCGTACGCGATCACTTAAATCCAACGATCTGCGTCGACCGATCCGTGCGAATCGGTACGCGCCAATAGGATAGCGCCGCGTGGCAGTGAGTTAGATTTAAAACAGATTTTGAATCAGATTTTAGTTCAAATTTGTTTTGTTTGTAACTTTTGATTCCCACGTTAGATTTTGGCAAATTTTATACCGTTGGAATCAGTAAGACAAGCCCTTTATAAATATGCAATGTGTTTAATGTTTAGCTTCTGTTAAAATGGTTTATTTTGCAAAAACATGTGTAGGGATTATTTAGTTATATGAATTGTTTAGGAATTGTTTTAGTGTTAAATAAATTTGGTTTGGCAAAGTTTTGACTTGTTTAGAATTCAGTACTATGCACTTGCTTGGTTGAGTTTTAAAAATCATCACTTAGCATCTTGCATGCATGCATATATATTTTTGATTGTATATGTTTTGTATGTGATTGTGGCTATATTCTATGTGTAGATTTTGGTGCTAGTGATTGTGATTGTGAAGAGTGCTACTCTCCCAACTACCAAGGAAAGTGGTACTTCATGAATATTTCTATCCCTATATTTTATACTAAGCATTAGAAATATTTTGCTAAGTCTTGCATGTTATTATTTTGCCTATATGCCATGTTGGGAAATCCTAAGTAGTTGTAGAATTGCTAGGAAATTTCTAAGTTAAGTTACTATCTATGCCATGCTTAGCCTAGATAGTAGCAAACAAGGGTTGGTGATATATACATGCTATGATGAAAATATTTCTAAGTCTTTGGACTTATGTTTTTCTTAATAAAACAACTAAGTTAATGAATCACCTGGGTGGAAAGGGACTTGATTGGTGGTTTTGGTTGAGTGGTTACACAAGGACCATGGCTATGGTTTACCTTGTGTATCTCACTTGTGGAAAGCCACCCGGGAACAAAGGGATTTTAGAGGCCAAGTGTTAAGAAGCTTCTAGTGCAGCCACTTGGCAATATGGGCTCTGTCTGGATCACATAGGTTGCTAGAACTTATCCATTTGGACAGTTGGTGGTAGTGGGAATGATAGGTTGGAACGCGTCCATTTGGTCTAAGGGAAGGCTTCTGAAAGGTCCTGTCTTGGTGAAACCAAGTCTGGTGGGGAAAGTGCACAACCTCTGCAGATGGAAAAATCTAAGTACTTAGAAAAGTCCATGGCAATGGACAACTTGAGCATCAAGGCATGGAAGCTATCAAGAATCTCATCATTCCAACTTCTAAGTAAAAACTTGTAGGTGAACAAGGGTGAAGGACCTCAATGTCTATTGGTGGTTCCTTGGGAAAAGTTTTGACAAAGAAAAACTTAGTGATTTCAACTAATAGGAAAAACCTATTTTTGAGCAAAGCAAGCCAAGCTACACTTAGCCAAATTGCATATAGTAATATAGTCCACCTAAATTTTACTAAGGTATCACTTGCCAATACTATTCCAAAGTATTGACCCACTGTGGTTGTAACTTGTGATGTTGCAGGTTACTCTGATGAGGATTAGGTGTCATGAGTCTACACTCAACATGTTTGCCTGTGGCACATGAAGATGAAGACTTATATTTATTTACTTATTCAAACTCTTGTAATAGGCCTGTGGCCTTTGAGTTGTAAAGACTATGTTTATCTCTAGAATGGATGTAATAAATAACCTTTGTATCTGTGTACTTCATCTTAAACTGTGGATGCTAGCAATGATCCAGGGACTAGCATTGCAATCACAGGGATCCTTTTCCTTTACAAAGGAGGGATCTTACAATATGTTCATAAAATTACAGCTCAATCCTTCGTACTGGGTTTTTCATGAGTTTTTACAGTGAAGCCCAAAAATCTGTTTCAGGACAACAACTTCCCAAATCTTACTTCTCTCTCCTTAGAGGTTATTATTGGCACAAAAACCACACAAAAAAGATAAGGAGAGGTTATTACAGAAGTAATAACTTCCAAGACTCAACAAAAATAAAAACTTACTAAAAGCAAAAAATATAATGTGTTGTCTCCCAAAATCTCTTTCTTTATAGCCATTAAGATAGGCATGATAATTTCGATGATGCTCACATAAGGAATATGAATTGAAGTAAAAGAGAGCATCAAGAAGCAAATACAAAACAAATTTAAGTCTAACCCACTTCCTATGAAAATTAATCTTGTAAAGAAACAAGTCATGAAAGCACAAAGAAACAAGCATAGGAAAGCAAAACAAGTGAAACTTCAAAAATTTCAACATGAAGAGGGGAAACTTAATATTGTTGAAATACTTAAAACCATGTTTCCCTCTCTCATAATAACTTTCAGTAGCATCATGAATAAAATTAACAATATAACTATCACATAAAACATTCTTATCATGAGCCACATGCATAAAATAAGTGTTACTCTCCACATAAGCATAGTCATTCTTTTTAGTTGTAGTGGGAGAAAATTCAACAAAATAGATATCATTATTATTCTCATAACCATAATCATCAAATATAGGAGGCATATTGTAATCATAATTAATTTTCTGCTCAAAAGTAGGTGGACTGAAAATATCATATTCATCATTGTAATCATCATATATTGGAGGTAAAGTATCATCAAAGAAAATTTTCTCGTCTAAAGCTGGGGAACTAAAAAGATCATTTTCATAAAAAATAGCTTCCCCAAGCTTAGACGTTTCCATAGCATTAGCAATAATGGTGTTTAAAGAATTCATACTAATAACATTGCTATTAGCATGCAAATAAAGTTCCATAGGTTTTTTAATTTTCTCTTCAAACACTTCATGTCCTTACTCAAGATAAATACTATAAAGCTCTCTGATTTTTTTTGTTTTCCATTAAGCCTAACTAGTGAAAATAAAAACAAGAAACAAAAAGATATAATTGCAGAATCTAAAGGGAATAACTTCGAGCACTCACACACCAGCAACAATACTATAAAATAGCTTAGTATACAGAGGATGTGAGTACCTTTTACCTTACCTCCCCGACAACAGCTCCAGAAAAGAGCTTGATGTCTATGCACGCTTCTATTCTTGTAGACAGTGTTGGGCCTCCAAGTGTAGAGGTTTGTAGAACAACAACAAGTTTCCCTTAAGTGGATCACCCAAGGTTTATCGAACTCAGGGAGGAAGTGGTCAAAGGTATCCCTCTCAAGCAACCCTGCAATCAATATACAAGAAGTCTCTTGTGTCCCCAACACACCCAATACGTTGTCAGGTGTATAGGTGCACTAGTTCGGCGAAGAGATAGTAAAATACAAGTAGTATGAATGATTATAGGACAAGTGTGCCAGAAAAGAGCTTGATGGGGAGGAAGAGACTAAAGGCAATCTGAAATAAAGATGGAAGCAAGCAGACATGTAGAAGAACTAGTTGTAAACGGTGTTTCAATGCTTAGAAACAAGGCCTAGGGATCATACTTTCACTAGTGGACACTCTCATATGGTTCCAACACTGTCACCTTGAGTGCTAGATGGTTCCAACAAACACCACAATTTCATAGAGACATCTAACTCCAAATATAACTCATGATAAGTATTTATGTAATCTTTAGCCTAAGTGCCACACGGTGTGCACACTGTCAACTTCACACACATGGGGATAACCGTAGATTACAATTAAAGCACTTGAGTAGCAGAGTAGATCTACTTGATTACAAAGCTCATGATCACAATAAGATCACGCATAGAGAGAGATGAATACATAGATACCGATAGAGCCCTTAGCCTCGAGGAAGAAATACTCCCAACTCATCATGGATTCGATAGATTCACAGTTCATATTCAGCAGCACTTGACCAATTCAGCAACATTTCAAAGTGAGCTATTCAGCAATATAGACACTGAAATACAATACCAGTACAGAGAGAACCAGTTCTTATTTCAGCTCTAAAAACCTTGTAGCCCGATCAGTTTTCCCTTTTCTACAAACACACTCGACCATTGGACCATGCAAAATTGATGATCAAGTCTACTTTGAGTACCTTCTCATCACATCAATGCATGTATGACCCCCGATGCAACCCAAAATTCCCAAGTCTCATCTAGATTGCGACAAGTCCATGTTTCAAAACAAATTAAAGACTAATTACTACACTTTATATAAAAAAGTATCAGTACATCAGTATTCATTATAGAAAATACTTTAGTAATAGTAACGACATAACATTTGAGAGATTCTTTAGGATTTGATAGATTGAGTAGTATAGAATAAGAAAGAAAAATATCCGCAGATTCCCGATTCATATTCAGCAGCACTTGATAGATTCAACATCATTTCAAAGTGACCGATTCAGTAGTACATATAATGGCCAAAGAAATGACATATTCATCAATGTAGACAATGGAATACAATAGTTGTAGCAAGGTCATGACTCAAAAGGAAAGAGAGACCATATTCTGCACTCGATCGGTCGACCTGAATATGTACTAGTACATATATATTACTATAAAATAGATTAGCAGTAACAAACCTCCAAACAAAATACTCATCATAACACATCAGTGTGTCCAAGTGCTAGCTGGGTAGCGCTTTATTTCATGCATGTTATGCTTTACTTGTCACACCGTCGCTTGTGGGCCCACCATGTCAGCAGCGTACATTGGAAATAGCTATACATTACCATAACTTCGTTCCACCTCTCCCCATACAAATTGAGTCTGTCATCAATATAAAGTAAATAATTAGTATGGCGTTACATATATTAACATTGGGATCATCACAAGAATATTTAGTTGTGCCATCTCACTCTTGAAACTTGTCGATGCAATACTCCTAATCCATAGGGAATTCCGACGAATGGTTCAAAAGCTTCCAGGTAACACCGTGGCTGCGACAGGTACGACGTGAGCCCTTCCAGGGCGACTTCGGTCAATGACAGCCTGCTTGTCAGCTTAGATGTCGCCACCATTTTGACCGCATGGAGCTCATGCCACAGAGACAGCGACCAAAGCTTCACCTTGTACCACAGCGATTCGCACACCCCTAAACCGACGAACGTGGGGGATATGAGAATGTCCGTAGTGTGGATGTCAATTGGGAGACAAACATTGTGCCCTCTTTCCCGATGCCGATGATCTCTGCTCTCCGGGAGCCTCTTCCGGGCAGTGTTTATGGGTGTAGGGCATTATGGACGCAGTCCTTGAGTGTGCAACTCTGAGGTGGCGGACGAGCTCTACCGACAAGGTAGTGAACTCGCATCCAGTCTTCGTGCAAACTTTATGGTCGTGGAAACACCAGATTATGTGGTCGTAGACGTTGTTGTAGGGCACCAATGTCCCAAAGTGGTGGTTGGGGCATCTACTTCCTTTTCCACTGGTGCGGTGACCCAGCATACCACTACATGATGGGTAGTATACTATAGTCGTTGACATAACACCAATGAAACACCGTTCACTAGTATTACATCCCTCATAATGGCACAACAGAAACACAGCGGGTCCAATACATGGCTAAAGGTTACAACTTACTCTTTACACAAGATCTAGAGATCACTCTAGGTTAAAGAGAGAGAAATAACTTCTTACAAATAAGGAACAAAGATGAACAACACAAGAACTAATATGCTACTAAGAATGGTATCTTAACTAAAGGGCTGACATTGCTGTTACTGCAATGCACTACAGAAATAGGTTCTTTTGTTAGAGAGCATATTCCTATTTAATCAGTAATTTCGTCTTCACTTGAGTTGCGATATTTGTTGACTTCCTTGTCTTTGTTGAAGAGCTTTAGCATTGGATGATGATTCCTGGAGCGTAACTTGATGTAGATGTTGTCTATCCCGGCTTCAGAATCTAGCAAGGGTTAAGAAGATACGTTGAGTACAAGCGTACTCAGCAAATTCACTAGAAAAGGAGTGTTTGATGCACTATAACTACAGCCACAGACCAGGTCGTAGGCAATGCAAGTTTTCATAAACATTTCTTCAAAGGTTGCTTTTATTCTGAAATGCTATGTCCGTCAGCCTTCACGGGTTTACAAGAACTTTCATGGAGTTTCTTTCCCACCGTGTTCGTAGCTCCTTCCCGAAACAGGGAGTAACAAGTTACAGTTCTTACACTCTGCAGAGGTGCATTACTTTACCCATGAGAGATCAACTCTTTGTTGCACAACCGGGCAGCTTATTCCCGTCCACAATTCCATGATGTGGGGCCTAGAAGATGATCCAAGCCAATCACTGCCCCCTTCGCGACCTCGCATGCCTCCTTGGTGTACACCATGCCCACATATTGGATTAAGGCAATGGTTTGTAGAAACCGTTAGATGCCAGAACTATCGTGGGACGTTGAGGGTTCCCACCCATATGCTGCATATCCTCTACGAGTTACCAATTAATATGCACGCTACGAGGATAAAAGCCACGACCTGCACATCCGGCTTCATGCGAGAGGAAGAAGATACAACTGACTTCTCCATCCCATTCCAAATCTCATGGTTAACGCGTAATATACGGCACAAGAATCACTGGCGACATTGGTTGTTAAGTCCTAGATAATATGTTCCTTTACCACCGGAACTTTTATAGTAAGTTATTACCTCATGGTAATAACCTATAATCACATTATTATGAAAATAGTGTTTTCGGACCTTTTTCAAATGTAGGTGATGTCCATATTGGATTTGTAAAATACTTTACAGAAAATAACCAAAGGACATGGGCAAGTGTGAACTTGCCTTTTGTGATTGCAAGATTATGCACTCACGGTCTTCAAGATGATATAAGATCCAATATCTGAAATCAGCATCATTGGTCCGGTAAGGACTAATGTTTAAAGAAGCAATATGTTCTTATGCATAAGTAATGTGATGCATTTTATAAACACGAATCCCGGGGATAACGTTGTTTTAGTGTTTGGGTACTAGGAATGATGTATTTGAAATGTGTTGTACTTTTGGATGAGTTTTATACTCGTGCTTCTTATTAAGGCTTGTGAGTGTGTGTGAAACAATCATATAATTACAATATCCTAAAACTATAGGACACAC
Organism: Avena sativa; assembly: GCA_916181665.1. Lineage (NCBI taxonomy): Eukaryota > Viridiplantae > Streptophyta > Magnoliopsida > Poales > Poaceae > Avena > Avena sativa. The sequence continues at coordinate 431,033,792 of OV702293.1, forward strand.
ACAAATGTGAGATGTTACTCAAGATTGTTTATATAAGAGTTCTTGTTTGAAGTGGAAAAAAGAATAACATTTGAAGAAAAGATTTCTTTTCTATGATCTAAACAACCTTTGTGGTTAGTTGAGTCTGATTGATGTTATTTGTGCTTGCTTGAATAGTTTGGGCTTGAGATACTTTATGACTTAACTATATAAGACCAAAGTTAACTATAAAACGTCTAACCATGTTTATAATATTCTATTTAGAGTCTTGTAGACTAAAATTAACTTTAAAACATAGATACTGTGAAAGTATAAAGATTATAACATTTGTACTTGGTGTACTTGGTAATGTTGCCTTTAGGTTACTTAAGAATGGTTATATTTTTCTTTGATGTGGTGGTTTTCTTGACTTTATAATGGATTAGTATCACTTACCCCTTTTATGGATGAGTGGTCATAGTTTGTAAATCATGGAGTAATGTTACTTGATTGCTTCTGAGTTCATTATAGTGTTTTAGTATGTTGATAAACTTGTGATTAAAGTAAAGGAAATAAGTTTTTATTTAACTACAAATTATTCTTGATGATTTTATATTTGATAAGGATTCTCTTTAGAAAATATTACACACCTATTGTTGAGGAGAATTCAATAAAATTGTAATTAAAATGTGTTAAACTATTTGGACTTCATATTATTAATGTTGAAGACTAATACTATTTATTAGACTCAATTGGTTAATTTCTAGACATATTAGCAATTTTTATTTACCTTTATATGAATTATCAATTAAATAAATAAGTTTAAATTTGAGTTATTAAAGTATTTGAATTTTATTTAACTCAAAAGTGGAATATTGTATTTTTAACATGTAGATATTATTTTTGTGATCATTTTGGTATATTACATTTACTTTTTTGATTTATAAATAATAAGATATGATTTTGACAATTCTTATTACTTTATAATGACTTAATAAATAATAAATATTTAATTAAGTGAAATAATAATACATGATTATAATATTTTTTTATTTTTCCAAGATTTTTGGTATTTATATATTCTTAACATTTCCCATTACTAAAATAGGAATTATCAATGTTTTATTACCCTTAAAATCTTTATTACATAATAATTATTTAAATTGCTAACATAATAATGTTTAATAATAGTTTTAGGTTATAAATTTTATTTTCTAAACATTTTCATATATTATACAAATTTTTCTGAACTATAAATAAAAAGTTATAGATTTAACAAGTTTTAATCATTTTATTAATTTCTGGAATATGTATATTTGGATTTATATATTCTTTCTTAAACAGGAAATAACTTTTTATACCGCACCCATACCTAGCCCTAGTCACTGACTAGTGGGCCAGAGGCCACCTCATCTCTTAAGTTAAAATAAATGCATTTGTTACCGGCCTGATTGCTACCCCCAGACAATGACAGATGGGCCCCAGGCCATGTCACTGGCACGCCAGACAAAGACCAGGTCAAACAGAGGACTAGGTCCAGGGTGGCGTCGGCGTGACGTCGCTATGGCGTCAGCACCACCACCGCCGTTAGTGGGTGGTCGCCGGTGACGATCTACTGCGCCCTAGCAAACGAAACTAACCTAGTTCGAATCAGCGCAACTCGTTGAACCCTAAAGTGGCGGCGCCGCTCGAAAATGGTCATCGGAGCCTGAGCTCCGACGAGCTCCGACGGTGGCCGACGATGGCACAAGGTGAGATGGCATCGAGATAGGGCGATTTAAGGATACTGGAAGGTTCATGAACTCACCCTGATGACGATAGAGAGGTCGGCGAGGACAGGCGTGGTCGGAAACGAGCTCTCCAACGAGGATTCCGACGAACTGCCGCAAAGAGGAACGGCAAAATTCGTCTACTCCAGTGCTCCCCTTGATGCAAGATTTCACTCAGAGGATCTATTTGTTGGAATTATGCCCTAGAGGCAATAATAAAGATGTTATTATTATAATTCTTGTTCATGATAATGTTTATATTCCATGCTAGAATTGTATTAAGCGGAAACTTTAATACTTGTGTGGTTTGTGAACAACACCGTGTCCCTAGTACGCATCTATGGACTAGCTCATTGATTAATGATGGTTAAGGTTTCCTAACCATGGACATGAGTTGTCGATTAATAATGAGATCATATCATTGGGAGAATGATATGGTGGACAGACCCAAACTAAGCGAAGCAATTAGATCGTGTCATCGTGTTCGTCTTTGCGAAGCTTTTCTTATGTCAAATATTGTATTCCTTAGACCATGAGATAATACAACTCCCTGGTATCGGAAGAAAGCTTTGAGGTCATCAAACGTCATCCTATGAAAGGGTGATCATAAAGGTGTCTCTCAGGTGATCGGAAAGTATCTGTTGGGTTGTATGTATCGAGATGGGATTTGTCCCTCCCAAGTTGGAGAGATATACTTCGGGCCCACTCGGTAATCGATATCAACACCGCTTGCAAGCATGTGGTTAAGGAGTTAATCACAAAGTGATATCGGATTACGGAACGAGTAAAGTACTTGCTGTGAACGATATTGAACTAGGTATGACGGTACCGACGATCGAATCTCGGACAAGTAAAATATCGCGAGACGAAGGGAATATATATGGGATTGATTGAATCCTGGCATCGTGGTTCATCCGATATGATCATCGATGAATGTGTGGGAGTCAATATGGGTTTCCAGAACCCGCTGTTGATTATTGATAGAAGATCATGTCTGCATATTCTCGAACCCGCAGGGTCACACACTTAACGTGTCTCGACGCTAGGATAGATTGGATAATTGGTTTATGAGTTTTTGTTCGGAGTCTCGGATGGGATCCGGGACATCACGAGAGGTTCCGGAGTGGTCCGGAGAATAAGATTCATATAAGGCAGTGCAGTTTTTCGAGTTCGGAATTGTTCCGGGTTAATCGGTATTGTACCGGAAGCTTCTAGAACCTTCCGGAAGGGGACCGACGTGGCCCCACCTTCCAGTAGGGGGTATGGGCCTATGAGGGAGTTCTTTGGCCGCATTGGGCCAAGGTCACAAGGCCCCATAGGGCCCAACCGGCCAAGAGGGTTTTAAACTCGAGATAGAGCTTCTAGAAGGGGGGTTTCCTTGCCCCCCATTCCTCCTCCTTGGGGCCGCCGGTTTGGCTTGGGGGAGGGGGCTAGGGCTGCGCCCACCCCTCTATATATAGAGGGCTGGGGGCGCACCACCACCCCACACCTTCCCCTCCAACCCTAGCCGCCCTGCTGCCCTCCTCTCTCCCTCCCGACTGCTTGTAGGCGAAGCCCTGCTGCAGAAATTCTCCACCAATTGCACCGCGCCGTCGCGTTGTAGATCCAACCCATCTCTCCACCATACTTGCTGGACCAAGGAAGGAGGTGACGTCGAGGTGCTGCACGTGTGCATCTCACGGAGGCATCGCCACTTGTGGTGCTAGATCGGATCGGATCGCGAGGAGGAGAAGCGAGTACGACTACATCACCCACGTTCCGACGAACGTTCCGCTGTGCGAATCTTCAAGGGTATGAAGATCTAATCCAATCTCTCTCGTTGTTTGCATCTCCTAGATTAGATCTTGGCTTCCCTTTGTTCGCATCCATAGAAATTTTTGATTTACTATGCCGCGAATCCCTTCAGTGGTATCAAAGCTAGATCTATACGTAGATGTGTTTCACGAGTAGAACGCAACATGGTTGTTGCGGGCGTTGATGTTTTCTGTTGCAAGCCTCTTATTTGTGTTCTTCTTATGACGCGGGATAGTGAGATTGAAGCGGTCCAGGCCAACCTTACGCGACGTCGTTCGCGAGACCGGATCCGCACTTGACGTGTGGCTTGTTCCACACATGCGGCTGGTGGATGTCAGTTTCTCTCACTATAGTTGTCATGGGATTTACACCGGAGTTTGGCAACCATAATATCACCGTTGTGGCTTTCCGTAGGTAAGAATCGTTCTTAGCATCTACTCCCATAAGCCACGTAAAACATGCAACAACAAAGTAGAGGCGTCTAACTTGTTTTTGCAGGGAGTGTTTTCTGTGATATGGTATGGCCCAAGATGTGATATGTGTATTGTATGTGATGATCATGTTTTGTAATGTTTCACGACTTGCATGTCGATGAGTACACAACCGGCAGGAGCCATATGGTTGTCTTTATAATTGTGTATGACCTGTGTGTCAACTTCTTATACGCCATGTAATAGTTTCACTTTATCGCTAAGTAATTAGCAATAGTTGTAGTTGCTATTCGTGGTGGAGGCAATCATGGTGGATTGATGGAGATCATACCGGCACGCACAAGATGGAGATCATTGCGCGAAGATTGGCTATACCATGTCACATAAAGTTATATGCATGTGATGTTTATCCTTTTATATATCTTATTATGCTTAGATCGCGACGGTAGCATTATAAGATGATTCCTCACTTAAAGTTCAAGATAAAAACTGTGTTCTCCCCAAGTATGCACCGTTGCGAAAGTTCGTCGTGTCCAAGCATCACGTGATGATCGGGTGCTATAGACTCTACGCTCACATACAATGGGTGCAAGCCAGTTTTGCACACGCAGAAATACTTGGGTTTAACTTGACGAGCCTAGCATGTACAGACATGGCCTCGGAACACATGAACCGAAAGGTTAAGCATGAGTCATATGAATGATATGATCGACACTTCGTTGTCCACCATTGAAACCACATCTCTTCTCGTGATGATCGGATTAGGTGTGGTGAATTTGGATCATGTTCACTAAACAACTTGAGGGATGTTGAATTTAGTGGGAGTTCATCTAGTAATTTGATTAAAAGTTGAACTAGTTATCATGAACATAGTCTAATTTGTACTTGCAAATATTGTAGATCAGATGGCTAAGTCCAACTTCAACTTCAACGTTTTTGCTGAGAAGGAAAAGCTTAAAAACAATGGGTCTAACTTCACCAATTGGTTCCGCAATCTAAGAATCATTCTCTCTCGCGGTCAAAAGGACTATGTCCTTGGGAAAGCGTTAGGTGACCCCCCTGCTGCAACTGCGCCGGCTGATGAGAAAGCTGTCTATCAGTCGCACAAAGATGATTATGGTGTGATTAAGAGCACCATGTTGTTTGCTATGGAACCGGAACTTCAAAATCGTTTTGAAGACTATCCAGGGCCCTTTGACATTCTCGAAGAGCTGAAAACCATGTTTCAGACTCAGGCCCGTTCTGAGAGATATGAGATCTCTGAGAAGTTCTTTAACTGCAAGATGGAGGAAGGGAGTTCCGTTAGTGAGCATGCCATTAAGATGACGGGCTACACTCAACGCCTTGAGCAACTGGAATGCACGATTCCAGAGGAGCTCAAGATTGACAGGGTTCTGCAATCACTCCCTCCCAGCTACAAAAGTTTTGTAGTGACTCATAATCAGATTGGTTCCACTGATACGATCACCAAGCTCTTCGCAAAGCTGAAGGCCGCGGAAGTGGACATCAAAAAGGATAATCATGTGTTGATGGTCAACAAGCCCACCTTTAAGAAAGGTAAGGGAGCAAAGAAGCCCTTTAAGAAGGGCGGCGGCAAGCGCAATGCCCCTGCTGAGAAGAAGCTCAAGTCTGGTCCTAAGACGGACACTGAGTGCTTCTATTGCAAGGACAAGGGTCACTGGAAGCGCAACTGTCCGAAGTACTTAGCGGACAAGAAGGCTGGCACCATCAAAGGTATATTTGATATACATGTTATTGATGTTTTCCTTACTAGCCCTCGTTGTAGTGCCTGGGTATTTGATACTGGTTCAGTTGCTAATATTTGTAACTCGAAACAGGAGCTACGGAATAGACGGCAGCTTGCGAGGGATGAGGTGACGATGTGCGTTGGAAACGGATCAAGAGTTGATGTGATGGACGTCGGCACGCTCTCCTTAGTTTTACCTTCAGGATTAGTTTTAAACCTTAATAAATGTTATTATGTGCCTGCGTTGAGCATGAACATTATTTCTGGATCGTGTTTATTGCAAGACGGTTATTCATTTAAATCGGAGAATAATGGTTGTTCTATTTATATGAGTAACATCTTTTATGGTCATGCACCTCTTGCGAATGGTTTATTTCTTCTAAATCTCTAAAGGGATGAAACACACATCCATAACATTGAGGCTAAGAGATGCAAAGTAGATAGTGATAATACTACTTATTTGTGGCACTGTCGTCTAGGTCATATTGGTGTAAAACGCATGAAGAAACTCCATTCTGATGGACTTTTGGAGTCTCTTGATTTTGAATCATTTGACACATGCGAACCATGTCTCATGGGCAAGATGATCAAAACCCTGTTCTCCGGTATGATGGAGCGAGCAACGGACGTATTGGAAATCATGCATACCGATATATGTGACTGATGAGTGTTTCGACGCGCGGTGGATATCGCTATTTTCTCACTTTTACCGATGACTTAAGTAGATATGGGTATATCTATTTAATGAAATATAAATCTGAAACGTTTGAAAAGTTCAAAGAATTTCAGAATGAAGTGGAGAACCATCGTAACAGAAAGATTAAGTTTCTACGATCCGATCGTGGAGGTGAATATTTGAGTTATGATTTTCTCACGCATCTTAAAGCAAGTGGAATCGTTTCACAACTCACGCCACCCGGAACACCACAGCGTAATGGTGTGTCTGAACGCCGGAACCGAACCCTATTAGATATGGTCCGATTGATGATGTCTCTTACTGATTTGCTGTTATCATTTTGGGGTTATGCATTAGAAACCTCTTCATTCACTTTAAATAGGGCACCATCTAAATCCATTGAGACGACACCGTATGAACTGTGGTTTGGTGCTAAACCTAAGTTGTCGTTTCTTAAAGTTTGGGGATGCGAAGCTTACGTCAAGAAGTTGATGCCGGACAAGCTCGAACCCAAAGCGGAGAAATGCGTCTTCATAGGATACCCTAAGAAACTATTGGGTATACCTTCTATCACAGAAACGAAGGCAAAGTGTTTGTCGCAAAGAACGGTTCCTTTCTTGAGAAGGAGTTTCTCTCGAAAGAAGTGAGTGGGAGGAAAGTAGAGCTAGACGAGGTTATTGAACCTTCTCTTGAATTGGAGAGTAGCGCAACACCTGAAATTGTTCCAGTGCCGCCTGCACCAACAATAGAGGAAGCTAATGACAAGGATCATGAAGCTTCGGACGATGCTGCTACTGAACGTCGCAGGTCGACAAGGTCGCGTGCCCCTCCTGAGTGGTACGGCAACCCTGTCTTGACTGTCTTGTTAGTAGAAGACAGTGAACCTACGAACTATGAGGAAGCGATGATGAGCCCAGACTCTGAGAAATGGCTAGAAGCCATGAAATCCGAATTGGGATCCATGAGCGAAAACCAAGTATGGACTTTGGTGGACCCTCCTAGCGACCGAAAGGCCGTTGAGTGCAAATGGATCTTCAAGAAGAAAACGGACGCGGATGGTAATGTTACCGTCTATAAAGCACGGCTTGTCGCGAAAGGTTTTCGACAAGTTCAAGGTGTTGACTACGATGAGACTTTCTCTCCCGTAGCGATGTTTAAGTCCATTCGGATTTTATTAGCAATTGCTGCGTTTCATGATTATGAAATATGGCAGATGGATGTCAAGACTGCGTTCCTCAATGGAAACATTGATGAAGAGTTGTATATGATGCAACCCGAAGGTTTTGTCGATCCTAAGGATGCTGATAAAGTATGCAAACTTCAGCGTTCCATTTATGGACTGAAGCAAGCATCTCGGAGTTGGAACCTTCATTTTGATCAAGTGATCAAGAGCTTTGGATTTGTTCCAAATTGCTACGAAGCTTGTATCTACAAGAAAGTGAGTGGGAGCTCGGTGACATTTCTGGTACTGTATGTGGATGACATATTGATTATTGGAAATGACATTAACATGCTTAATGATGTGAAGAGTTATTTGAACAAGTGTTTTTCAATGAAATACCTAGGTGAAGCTGCTTATATATTGGGCATCAAAATCTATAGAGATAGACAAAGACGTCTGATAGCTTTAAGCCAGAGTACACACCTAGACAAAGTTCTGAAAAGGTTCAGAATGGATAAGGCAAAGAAAGGTTCAGTGCCTATGTTGTCAGGTAAGATATTGAGCAAGGCTCAGTGTCCAGCTACGGTAAATGATAGGGAAGCTATGAGCAAAGTGCCTTATGCCTCGGCCATAGGTTCTATCATGTATGCCATGTTGTGTACTAGACCGGATGTGTCCAATGCTCTTAGTTTGACGAGCAGATATCAAAGTGATCCAGGAGTGGAACACTGGACAGCCGTGAAGAACATCCTAAAGTACCTAAATAGAACTAAAGAAATGTTCTTAGTCTATGGGGGTGATGAACAGCTTGTCGTAAAAGGTTACGTCGATGCTAGTTTCGACACCGACAAGGATGATTCTAAATCTCAGACAGGATACGTTTATATTTTGAATGGAGGAGCTGTGAGCTGGAGAAGCTGCAAGCAAAGCGTGATCGCGGGATCTACAATAGAAGCGGAATACATGGCTACTGTAGAAGCGTCAAGTGAAGGAGTTTGGATCAGAAACTTCATCACTGAGCTTGGCGTGGTTCCAAGTGCATTGGACCCACTGGAGATATTGTGTGACAACACTGGCGCCATAGCACTCGCTAAGGAACCAAGATATCATCCAAAGACCAAGCATATCAACCGCAAGTTTCATATAATCCGAGATTATATAGCAGATGGAGATCTAAAGATTAGCAAAGTACATACAGATCTGAATGTCACAGATCCATTGACTAAACCTCTTCCACGTGTAAAACATGATCAGCACCTCAGTGCCATGGGTGTGAGATTGTTGCCAGATGTAAACTAGATTATTGACTCTAGTGCAAGTGGAAGACTGTTGGAATTATGCCCTAGAGGCAATAATAAAGATGTTATTATTATAATTCTTGTTCATGATAATGTTTATATTCCATGCTAGAATTGTATTAAGCGGAAACTTTAATACTTGTGTGGTTTGTGAACAACACCGTGTCCCTAGTACGCCTCTATGGACTAGCTCATTGATTAATGATGGTTAAGGTTTCCTAACCATGGACATGAGTTGTCGATTAATAATGAGATCATATCATTGGGAGAATGATATGGTGGACAGACCCAAACTAAGCGAAGCAATTAGATCGTGTCATCGTGTTCGTCTTTGCAAAGCTTTTCTTATGTCAAATATTGTATTCCTTAGACCATGAGATAATACAACTCCCTGGTATCGTAAGAAAGCTTTGAGGTCATCAAACGTCATCCTATGAAAGGGTGATCATAAAGGTGTCTCTCAGGTGATCGGAAAGTATCTGTTGGGTTGTATGTATCGAGATGGGATTTGTCCCTCCCAAGTTGGAGAGATATACTTCGGGCCCACTCGATAATCGATATCAACACCGCTTGCAAGCATGTGGTTAAGGATTTAATCACAAAGTGATATCGTATTACGGAACGAGTAAAGTACTTGCTGTGAACGAGATTGAACTAGGTATGACGGTACCGACGATCGAATCTCGGGCAAGTAAAATATCGCGAGACGAAGGGAATATATATATGGGATTGATTGAATCCTGGCATCGTGGTTCATCCGATATGATCATCGATGAATGTGTGGGAGTCAATATGGGTTTCCAGACCCTGCTGTTGATTATTGATAGAAGATCATGTCTGCATATTCTCGAACCCGCAGGGTCACACACTTAACGTGTCTCGACGCTAGGATAGATTGGATAATTGGTTTATGAGTTTTTTTTCGGAGTCTCGGATGGGATCCGGGACATCACGAGAGGTTCCGGAGTGGTCCGGAGAATAAGATTCATATAAGGCAGTGCAGTTTTTGGAGTTCGGAATTGTTCCGGGTTAATCGGTATTGTACCGGAAGCTTCTAGAACCTTCCGGAAGGGGACCAACGTGGCCCCACCTTCCGGGAGGGGGCATGGGCCTATGAGGGAGTGCCCTGGCCGCATTGGGCCAAGGGAACAAGGCCCCATAGGGCCCAGCCGGCCAAGAGGGTTTTAAACTCGAGATAGAGCTTCTAGAAGGGGGGGTTTCCTTGCCCCCCACTCCTCCTCCTTGGGGCCGCCGGTTTGGCTTGGGGGAGGGGGCTAGGGCTGCGCCCACCCCTCCATATATAGAGGGCTGGGGGCGCACCACCCCCCCCCCCACACCTTCCCCTCCAACCCTAGCTGCCCTGCTGCCCTCCTCTCTCCCTCGCGACTGCTTGTAGGCGAAGCCCTGCTGCAGAAATTCTCCACCAATTGCACCGCGCCGTCGCATTGTAGATCCAACCCATCTCTCCACCATACTTGCTGGATCAAGGAAGGAGGAGACGTCGAGGTGCTGCACGTGTGCATCTCACGGAGGCATCGCCACTTGTGGTGCTAGATCGGATCGGATCGCGAGGAGGAGAAGCGAGTACGACTACATCACCCACGTTCCGACGAACGTTCCGCTGTGCGAATCTTCAAGGGTATGAAGATCTAATCCAATCTCTCTTGTTGTTTGCATCTCCTAGATTAGATCTTGGCTTCCCTCTGTTCGCATCCGTAGAAATTTTTGATTTACTATGCCGCGAATCCCTTCACTATGGAGGACGGGGTTTCTCCATGGCTACTTGGAAGAGTGTGGGGAGGTGCGTTTCGACGGCGAGGTGTGGCTCCGGTGAGCTAGGGTTTCGGCCCCATTCGAATCAGTGAGGATAAGGGGATTGTGGATAGGGATGGAGGCAAGGCGTCGCGGTGGCCTTCTTATCCCCCTCTGGAACGACGACGAGCATCTTGATGCACGGCTGACGACGACGGCATCGGGCGGCGGCGAGCTCCTCCAGCGAGCTGCCTGTGTGCGTGAGGATGACGATGACATCACTTTTGCAGAAAACCCCCTGGTGAATCTTTCAGCTCAACCCGCAGTCCTTCTTTGGTCCCACTTGTCAGTCATAGATGAGAATGAGCTGGGCTGGCTGCTGGGTTGTTGTGGGCTGCACATGGGCGTCAGATAAAAAAGAGGAGTTGGGCCACGGCCAGGAAATGTTTTTATTTGTTTTCTATTTTTTCTATTTTCTGTTTTACTTTTAGAATTGAATTTTTACTTATTTGATTTGAATTCTCTTTATATAATTGATTTGTTGAGTGACTACAACACTAATAAAGTATATTAAGGTTCTTTTATGAGTTTGCCATATAGTGATATTATTTCTTTATTTATTTTCTATTAGAACCCCTTTTATATAATGTAGAAATCCTTATTATTAATTTTCTTCCTATACTAAACCATGGCTTTATTATATGATATTTTTCTTATTTGTTTATAAAACTTAACTCTAGTTGGCTCATAGTTTGCATAAAAATATTTATATGTATAATGATCCTATATCTTTATTTGATGCATGAAATACAAAAGAAATTAATATGGTTAATACTATTTCCATTAATTTAGGAAATGGCAATGTATATATTCTATTATGATAAACATAGGGGTTTAGAGTTTGAATTGTAAATATTTACCCTAGGTTTTAGGGTTTTTAATATACCTAGATTTTTTTGTTGATGTGAGTAAAGGTTTAGTAACTAAGCATAAGGTCTTTATATTTGTGATTTTTACTGATATCACCATTTCAAGTAAAATAGTGGATTTGCTTTCTAGGCTAACTTATGAGAAAGAATTGATAAAGTTAGTTCTTAAGCACCTAGGATAGTTATGATTGAGAATGACAAAGATGTGCTTAAATGATTTGATATTAGAAAATATTCCTATAAACCATTGTGGAAATTAGATGATTGATTAACAATATGAAAGGGATATTATGTTTGGTTTGAGATTTATAGTTGGGTGTTAACCAATAATGTCTATTTTCTATAATTCGCAATCCTGGACTTTTAATTAAGGAATTCCTTTCCTAGATATACTACTTCTTCCTATCCATCATCATGGTTAACATGATGAACTTTTCTTCAAAAAAATATTCCTATCCACCTATTATTCTTCTAAATCCATGAATGAATACAATACACTAAAGCTTTTATGGTTTTCTCATATCCATACTTGGTTCTATCCACTACTCTACTGTTGATAACCTTCAATCCAACAAGTAGTTCCTTCAAACTCCACTCATAATCTTCCTTAATCATCCATCACTAATATTTCTTCATTAGATGTATTCATCCAACTACCTTTCTCTAAAGCTTACTATTCCTTAAGGTGAACAATACTACTTCCATAACTCCATGCTATACTAAATTGAATCATACTGTCTTACATTTACTTTCCTCTAATAGCTCTCATTCCAACCTCACATAATATTAATGTGGCTTGTAATAACTACTCTAGGATAACTTACCTATGCTAGGGTTTCAATCATGTTCTACCCACCAATATCACTTATACTAGATATAAGAATTCAATCTTGGTGAGTAGGGCAGGATCATTATAATCCTTTAATCATCTATAGCTTAGGTTTCCAATTAGCTAATCAAGACTTCATCGATACAACCTTACAATTGTATTGAAATTATCTTCTCAATATCTCTAACTGGATTAAGGCTTGTTATTCATGGACTATGCCCACTTGGTCTAATAGAATTGCTACTGGTAACTATCTTCAGAGTTCATCCTAGTAATCTTATTTACTACCATATATTTAGATATCCTAATAACTCTTCTATCCATCCAGGAGTGAGTTGAACTCCATCAATTATCACATTGATTTATTCTCCTTCAATCACTCCCATCCTATAGATGATATTTGAATCTAGCATTACCTAATACCTTTCCTTAGTGGTTTCTTTATAAGCATTTAAGTGTAAACTATGATATGGTCAAGAGGTGATAGATTTAGAACAGGTGAATCAATAGTTGATTCCTTAACATTGATGAACAACAAATATTGGAATATAGCTCATTAGATATGATAAGGATTAATATGGAAAGAAAGATATATGGTGAATGATCTAGACTTAGTTTCTTTCCTACTCAAACTCACTAAAGAGTTAAGGTTTGGTATTACCAAGATACCCATAGTAAGAATAGTTAAGAATAAGATAGGTCAGGATTAGTCATTACATTCTTATTACTTAAGTTGTAATCTTAACTTGGCATTATGAGTTGTTGTGCTAAATATTAGGATATGATCACTTAAGGATCAAATATTAGACATTTAAGCAATGCATTATGAGTAACCTTTTATTATATTTGATTTATCCTTAGATCAATTCATGTTTACCCAAATAAGGTTTTAGCAAAGTTATATTGAAACTTATCACAGTCAACTTGATGATCCACTTCAATTCCATCAAGTTGAGAGAAGCTTCAATCACTTTGACAAGTTTTGTTTAAAAGCGCGAAAATTATTCGGATTTTCTATGCATGAATGCAATGCACACATCTGGGTTCAGCTTATTTATAAGCTCTAATACTGGGATGTTACAGTTCCACTCCTACTACCTCACCATCTTGATCATCATCATCACCGGAGATGTACTCTTCCTATACCACATACGCTTTTTTATTATTCCCGAAGGTCTTGTTTGTGTAGTTCTTGTTATTGGGATTAGGAGGCTTGGACTTGTCCTCGGATGAGGTTACCACCATTGTCTTATATATTCTTGAAAGGGCACTCGGTAATGAAGTGTCTCTTGTCATTACAATTATAACATGAACTCACTTTAATACCATTTTATCTTGAGTTGAACCTTGAATTGTCCCTTGTTCTTGACTTCAATCCCTACTTATTCCAAAAGGCTCTTGTAGCAAGTGTCATGTGATCATTTAAAGCATACTTGGTGTCCTTGGAAGACCAATCACTCCCATCTTATTATTCATCAAGTTCTACAACCTTGGCCTTCAAAGATAAATTCACCTTTTGAGATCCATAGGCACGAGAACAAGTGGATGATGCGTTCTACTTGGAAATAGTCATTATAATCACTTCACTCAAGACTTCTTGGAATGACATAGTGATAGTTGATTCTTCCCATGATGGAGTTCAGCTTTTGTCCTTGATAGGGCAACAGGGATTGAATAAACTTTCTCTTCATAACTGGTCGTAAACATATGAAGCACCTAAATTGTAACATCCCAAAAATATTAAACTTGGATCATCAAACTCTAATCATCAAAATTAGGGTTAACAAAAACTTTTCCAACTAAAAATATGAAAGCATTCATATGTGTGTGTATTCAAAATTTGGATTCTTTTGAATTGCCATGGTTCTGTGTTTCTTTGCTTGTAAAATGATTCTTAGGTGAAATAAACATCATCTAAACAATCCCTAAACTTTTCCCATAGACAAACAACTCAATTTAAACAAATGAAGTGAATGGTCATTTTTGCCAAATTAACTCCCATGCCTACTTTGGATATCCCTAGTTTTCAAAACTTAACAGAAACATTTGTGGATCTTTGCACCCCTTGTTAGTACTCATAATAAAGTACCAAGGCCCACTTTGTGATCATCCAAAAACATTCAAATACTAAGTTTAAATGACAGTATAAAATTGAATCTATCTCATATGGGAAGATCCCACTATTTCAAAAACCACTCAAACAAGCTCAATTTTCAAAACCCAAGCACCCACAGAATCCCCAGCACCTGCCTAGCACACCCACCAAAAATCTTTTCAAAATTCAAAAGTAAGTTTCCTGCGGCCATTTCATCAAACAGCTTGCATACTCAAATCAAACAAATCACAAACACTATTGTGTGTAGTAAATTGGGCGTAACTTGTTCCCCCTCTGGTTGCAACTAGTCTTTAGTATATCATCTAGCTCAATTGTAAACATCTAGCACCACTGTGAGCTTGCCTTGCCATCAATGGTGAGCAGGACGAGTGAAAGAGCATTTTTCTATCCCTCTGATTTTGATGTTTGATAACAATACACTTATCGTTTAACCGTGTACTAAGTTTATCACAGGATTGATAAAAAGAAGGCACAAGCTATGGCATTACTTTTCCCCTTGCAAAATACTTCTGTGTCAACCGGTAGTACCGGACCTGCAAGCGGTACTACCGCTTGACACCGGTACTACCGGTTGGCACTGATCAAATGAGAGAGGGGTGCGTACTAGTCAGTACCCACCGGTACCAGGGAGCGGCACTACCGCCCGACCGGTAGTACCGCTTGGTACAAGCGGTACTACCGCTTGGGGCGGTCGTACCGCTCGTCAGTACCGTTGCATACTGGCTAGCACCCACCCCTTCCCGTTTTTGTCAGTACCAAACGGTACTTGGGACCGGTACTACCGCCTGAACCAGTAGTACCGCTTCGTATTTCTGGTACTACCGCTTGGGGGTAGTACCGCAAGGGAGTACCGCCCAAAGACTAAAGAACAGAGGCTCCTCCGGTACCTGGTCCGGTACTGGACCGGTAGTACCTCTTGCAAGCGGTACTACCGCTTGTAGTACCGATACTACCGGTCATTTATTGCTCCAACGGGCATGTATTTCGTGGAGGGGTATAAATACCCCTCCACCTACCTTGGGACAAAGTGCTCAGCTCATTAAAGTCATTGCCCACCATTGGAGTCCATTGGAGCCACTCAAATTCTCAAGATCTCATCATCCAACCACCCAAAGTCCTTGATCTTTAGGGAATCGAAGGAGGAGGCCCCGATCTACTACTTCACCAAAAGAGATTTTCATTTCCCCCTCATTTCATTGAGGGCCCCTTTGCTCTAGTGTTTTGTTGGAAACTCTAGCTCTTGTTTTTGTTCTTACAAGCTTGTCTTTGATTGCTTTGACAGCTTGCTTGTATTTGGGAGCCTCCGATTAAGTTGTGGATGTGTGCCCCAAACTTGTAACGGTGCCGACTTCCACCTTGAAGGTTGCCGATATAGTGGAAGGTGAATCGATCCCGTTGGGGTGAGATTCATCGGAGAACAAGGGAGGCCTCTCGTGGCGTTGGTGGTTTGAAACCACCCCCTCTCCAAACGTAGACGTACTTCCCCTCAAAAGGAAGGAACTACGGAAAACAAATCCTTGTGTCTCCGCGTCCACTTTTCAGTTACCTCTATCCTTTACCGCACCTTACTTCCTTGTTACTACTTTGTGTTGTGGTAGCTCTTGCATATTTTTCATATAGGTAAATTCACCTTAGTTGCATTATCTAGAGAATTTACCTTATTGTCAAACCTTAATTTGAAAAAGAAGAAAATTTGAATTAGCACCTATTCCCCCCCCCTCCTCTAGGTGCCCATACGATCCTTTCAATTGGTATCAGAGCCTCGGCTCTTTATTCGGGCTTTACCGCCTAAGAGAATATGGGTAGCCAAGAAGGGGATGGTGGTAGTGAGTCAACCCCGGTGACCATGGAAGATCTCAGAAACTTGGAAACAAGATTGAGCTCTTCCTTGGTCAACAAAGTCAAGAAGATGCTTGAGCAACTTCTTAAAGACAAAGATGGCTCATCACCCCCATCTCCTCAAGAGGAACTACCATCCATACCTAAAGGGAATACTCCGGTATCCCCCGAAGGTATGGTGGTAGGGGATAAACTAGACAATGCTAATTCCTCCACACGTCTTGATGGGGGAAAGGGCGAGCACCGTGATTCTTGGTACTCCCCCGATCCTCCCATCCCTCACCCTCATGTGTACAATAGAGGTGACCCACCTAAGCTAGAAGAGTCTACTACTTTTGCTCAATGGCAATCACTAATGAGAACTCATATGCGCATCTCTTGCATTGAACTATGGAACATCATCGAGCATGGACTCTTTATTGGGGATCCAAACAACTTGACAAGAAGAGAAGTTGTCAATAGTCAACTCAATGCCACTGCTTTGCATATGATTCAACAAGGATTGGGAACAAAGGATTATCCACACATTGAGCACTTTAGCATTGCCAAGGAAGCTTGGGATGCTCTCACTGTGTTGTTTGTTGGAAATGAGAGTATGAGGAGAAACAGATATGATGCTCTAAGCAATGAAGCCGAAGGTTTCTACATGAAAGAAGGTGAAGATCATGAAGACATGTATCGAAGGCTCAAGACCACCGCCACCGCTTTTAGAAATGTGGGTGCCTCACATGTGGATGATGCATGGATAAAAAGGAAATATGTGAGTGCACTCATGCCTTTTGAGCCCACCGACTTGAAGAGCTTACAAGGAAGACACAACTACCATCTCATGACCCCAAATGAAGTTATGCAAGAGATGGCCGCTTTCAAGGTCGCCGCCAAGAATGCCAAAGATGCCCGTGCTCGTGCCCTCGGTATGAGCAATGTGGTCAATGTTGCTTTAAAGGCCAAAGTTGTGGACTTTGAAGATGAAGATGATAATGATGAAGGCCTCTCCTTGGACCATCTCGATGATGTCAAGATTGCTCATAGTCAATATATGGCCTTATATGCAAAGAACTTTTGGAAGAATCCCGCCAAGGCCAAGATGGAAATGCAACGAAGAAGCAATCCAAATGGGAAAAGAGAGAATACCACTAGGTTGAGAACTTGCTTCAATTGTGGTGACCGCTACCACTTTGTGGCAAGCTGCCCCTATGAGAAGAGAGAAGATAATGGTGGAAAGCTCGTGTTGAAGAAGACTCTCAAGGCACCCTACAAGAAACCTTTCATTAGAAAGAATCCCATCAACAAGAAATCGGGAGAAATTGTTTTGATCACTCATGAAGAATACTCCTCCGATAATGAAGATGGTGAAGATGAGGAAGAAGAAGAAACCTCACATGGTATGGCTGCTCTAGCTACCACCTCTACTCCTACACTCTCACTCTTCGACTCTCCAAATGAGAATTCTTCCTCCAAGAACGTCACTTGCCTTATGGCAAGAGGTACGGAGGTATACTCATCATCCCACTCTACTCATTTAGATAATGATGAAATTGATGATGAAATGTCTCTTGATGTTAAAAAGGAATTAATTGCCTTTGATGATTTCATGACTAACCTAGAAGGTGATGCTAAACTACATTTTGGGAACATCTTAGATCAACTCTCCCATACTCAAGAGCTCCTAGATGTTAGATGTAAACTTGGGCATGAACATATGATTGAACTAGAGGCTTTGAGCAATGCTCTAGAAGAAGAACAAGAGACTAGGTTGTCCCTTGAGTCAAAGCTTGAAGGGCTTGATGAGGCCAATGACATCATTGTTAACAAACTCATCAAAGAGCGTGATCATGCTATTGCTAAATACAAACGTGCTAAAAAGGACAAGATTGAGTTTGGTGTGGTTCATGAAAAACTTGCCGAGGATTTTAGCTTGCTCAACAAGGCCCACAAGGTCTTGGAGAGTGAACTCTTGTCCCTCACAAAGTCCCATGAAACACTTCAAACTCAATTGGCCAATATTCCTTCACCTAGTAACTTCATTCCATCTAGTAGCACAACCATCCTTGAAGAGAATGCTAGGTTGAAGGGGGAGCTTGCGAAGGCCACATTTCCAC
This sequence comes from Avena sativa, assembly GCA_916181665.1. Lineage (NCBI taxonomy): Eukaryota > Viridiplantae > Streptophyta > Magnoliopsida > Poales > Poaceae > Avena > Avena sativa. The sequence goes on from OV702293.1 coordinate 431,052,194, forward strand.
AAGGCAACAAGTCTATTGATGATCTATTGAGCAAGCAAAGGCGTAGTGGTGATAAAGGGGGCATTGGTTTTGTCCCCAAAACAAAGAAGAAGAACAACAAGAAGAAGGACATATCCGCACAAGTGACCAACAAGACCCTTGTGGAGTGTAAGACCACAAGTGGTAAAACCATGTCCCATGATGACTTTGCGGGTAGTGCTAACCCTCACTATGTTCTAATGCGTGATTACTATGGTGATGTGTATGCACAATATGTTGGTCCTTATGATGGTTATATTGCTTGGTCTATTTGGGTTCCCAAGACCCTTGTTGCTAACAAAAGAGGACCCATTGAAAAATGGGTACCTAAAAACTAGCTTGATCTTTTGTAGACCTATGCTTCCGGAGGTTCAAAATGGGTGATCGATAGTGGTTACACTAGTCATATGACCGGAAGCTCGTCTATTGTCAAGGACTTGGTGCCAAATGAAGATCAAATCACCGTCACATATGCCGACAAGTCAAAATCTACGGTAATGGGTTTCGGCAAGGTTGTGGTGGCTCACGACATTACACTCGTGAACGTCATGCTTGTTGAAACCCTTGGATACAACTTACTTTCTGTCCGTGCTCTTGGAAAGATGGGTTTTGCTGTCTTTATTGATAATGATATTGTGGTACTCTTGTGGAGCAAGTCTCTCAAGGTCTCTTTTGTTGGGTACGTCGAAAATGACTTGTATGTGGTGGACTTTTCGGGGCGAGCCACTGCAGGTCCGATGTGCCTATACGGAAAGGCCGATGTGGGTTGGCTATGGCACCTCCAACTAGCCCATGTCAATATGAGAACTTTGCAAAGTCTCCATAAAGAGGGCCATATTGTTGGACTAAAAGAAAATGTTTCCTTTGCCAAAGATCGTGTTTGCAGGGCATGTGTTCTAGGGAAGATGCATGACGCTCCTCATAAGCCCACAAACCAAATCAAGTCTAACAAGATCTTGGAACTCCTTCATGTGGACCTATTTGGTCCTCCATCTCATGCAAGTCTTGGTGGGAAGAAATATTGTTTGGTGATTGTTGACGACTTCTCAAGATACTCTTGGGTTTATTTCTTCAAGATGAAGAGTGAGACTCAACAGACTTTTATCGACTTCATCAACTTGGTTCAACGGCAATACAATGTTCCCGTGTTGATTATAAGAAGTGACAACAGCACCGAGTTCAAGAACTACACCTTGAATGACTTTCTTAGCGATGAGGGGATTAAACATCAATATTCCGCTGCATACACCCCTCAACAAAATGGTGTGGCCGAAAGGAAGAACCGGACTCTTATTGAGATGGCTAGGACCATGTTGGCGGAGTTTAAATCTCCATACAACTTCTGGGCCGAAGCCGTCTCCACCGCTTGCCATGCTTCGAACCGGCTCTACCTCCGCAAGAAAATCAACAAGACTCCATATGAGATACTTACCGGTAACAAGCCCAACATATCTTATTTCCAGGTGTTCGGTTGTAAGTGTTTCTATCTCATCAAAGGTGTTCGTTTGTCTAAATTCGAATCTAAAGCATTAGAGGGTATTTTTGTTGGCTATGGTCTCGAATCTCACACTTATAGAATCTATGACAAGCTCTCCGGAGTCGTCATAGAATCTTGTAGTGTGACCTTCGAAGAATATGATGGTCCCCAAGGGGGGCGTGTTGATGCTTGTGATGCAGATGATGAAATGCCTCAGGATGCCATAGGAAGAATGGGTGTGGGTTATATCCGCCCCGTTGAGGAACCCCTTATGGCGGATCGAGAAGAACTATGCTCCACTCAAGTGGAGCCCTCATCTACACAACCCCAACATGCTCCATCTACCGATGAGGACATTGACTCAAGCCAAAGACAAGATGTGAATCCTCAAAACAGTGATCAATGTGTGAACTCTAATCAAAGGGAGCTTGGTCCTTTCGATGGGTTGTCAAGTGGTGCCAAGTCAATTTGTCAAGGAAGATCCATCCAAACTGTCTTGAGACGAGCTCAAACTGAGGGTAGAAGAGCACTTGATCAAGACCAAGGTCAACCTTTGCCACCCAATATAGAGGATGAATCCAATGATGATCAAGGTCAAGTTGATGGTCAAGACGAGGATCAAAATGATGAAGAGGGTCCTCCAAGAAACAATGAGGAGATCCACGCTCGTCGCGAAGCTAGAAAGGATAGAATGTTGGAAATAAGATACCACACCCTCCAAAATGTTGTTGGAGATCTAAGGAAAGGAATTTCCACTAGAGCTCAATTGAAGAGGTTCAGTGAACACCAAGCACACATCTCCATGATTGAACCAAAGAAAGTGTGGGAAGCCCTTGAAGATTCGGATTGGTTAGAAGCTATGCACAAAGAGCTCAACAATTTTGAGAGAAACAAAGTGTGGAAGTTAGTTGAGAAGCCAAAAGATTGCCGCAATGTTATTGGTACAAAGTGGATATTCAAGAACAAGCAAGATGAGCATGGGATCATTGTAAGGAACAAGGCTAGATTGGTTGCACAAGGTTATTCCCAAATTGAAGGCATTGATTATGGAGAGACTTATGCACCCGTGGCTCGCCTTGAGTCCATCCGTATCCTTCTTGCTTATGCGGCACATCATAACTTTAAGTTGCAACAAATGGATGTAGAAAGTGCTTTCCTTTATGGTCCTTTAAATGAATTTGTATATGTTAAGCAACCCCCGGGATTTGAAGATCCCAACTTCCCAAACCATGTCTACAAACTTGATAAGGCGCTCTATGGGCACAAGCAAGCCCCACGCACGTGGTATGAGCACCTTAGAGAGTTATTGTTTGACCGTGGCTTTGAGGTTGGGAAAATCGATCCCACTCTTTTTACTAAGAGGGTTAATGGGGAGCTTTTTGTATGCCAAATCTATGTTGATGATATTATCTTTGGCTCATCTAACAAAGTTTTTAATGATGAATTCTCAAAGCTTATGACTAGTAGGTTCCGGATGTCCTTGATGGGGGAGTTGAAAGTATTCCTTGGCTTTGAGATCAAGCAAGTAAGAGGAGGAACATTTTTCAATCAAGCCAAGTATACTCAAGATATGCTCAAGAGATTCAAAATGCAAGATTTGAATGGAGCCCCAACTCCCATGGCAACAAAGACTCATCTTGAACAAAATCCAAATGGTAAAGATGTGGATCAAAAGGTATACCGGTCCATGATTGGTTCTTTGCTTTACCTTTGTGCATCTAGACCCGATATTGTGTTGAGTGTAGGTGTGTGTGCAAGATATCAAGCGGCTCCTAAGGAAAGCCATTTAATGGCGGTCAAGAGAATCTTTCAATATTTAGTTCATACCCCATTTTATGGTCTTTGGTACCCTCAAGGCTCAACATTCGCTCTTTGTGGATACACGGACTCGGATTGGGCGGGAGACAAGGATGATAGAAAATCAACATCCGGGGCTTGCCAATTCCTTGGTAGGTCCTTGGTATGTTGGTCTTCTAAGAAGCAAAATTGTATATCTCTCTCCACCGCCGAAGCCGAGTATGTTGCTGCTGCTAGTGCTTGCACCCAATTGCTATGGATGAGGCAAACTTTAAAGGAATACGGTGTCCAATGTGACAAAGTGCCTCTTCTATGTGACAATGAAAGTGCTATCAAGATTGCATACAACCCCGTGGATCACACAAGGACAAAGCATATTGAGATTTGACATCACTTTATTAGAGATCATGTTGCTAGAGGTGATATTGATCTATCTTATGTATCAACCAAAGATCAACTTGCCGATATCTTCACGAAGCCACTTGATGAAGCAAGGTTTTGCTACTTGAGGAATGAACTAAATATCGTAGATTCAAGGAGCTTGACTTGATCATCTTGCATTCTCACCTAATACTCGACCCATGTTTGGTTTAGGTGTAGGCATGGACATAGGGGGAGTGCGATCCTAATTGATTGGACTATCCCTCCCCCCATTATGCGCAAATTAAACAAAAATCATTCCTCTTAATATCATTTTGTGATATGTGAGCTCAATGATGAGTTTCGGTAATGGACCCAAGATACATCTTCGTGGTGCCAAGCCGAGTATACTCAAATATGGTGGCCTAGGCCACCGCCCCTCTCAATCGAGAGGTTGATGTGCGTACTCGTGTTTGTCACCTAGTTGAATTGGTCTTCACTCATGGTTGTCATCTATTTGAAGTGTCTTCATCGCTCTTAGTCTCATGCACTCTAGGTTGGTATTTATTTGGTTATTCCTTTATTTTTAGAGTGCATGTGCTTCTCAGCTCACTTGTCTTAACCCAAGCCTCCATACTCCCTCATGAAAACCCTCTCTCTTCCCGCACAAGAATCATCCTTGATCCCTGGCTTTGGACTCAGATGGGACCGGTACTACCGGATGTGCAAGCGGTACTACCGGACCTGGGAAGTTCCCAAGTCATCTCCTGGCAAAACTGCTCCAGGAATGGTACTACCGCCTGCATGTCCGGTCCTACCGGTCACCGGTACTACCGGTCGTAGAGCCGGTACTACCGCTTCCAAGCGGTAGTACCGCTCCAACAACCGGTACTACCGGTTGACGGTTCCAGGTATATAATGGATGCGTGGGGAGAGGCACCCCTCAGTGCCTCATTATTTCCCACGTCTTCCACTCAAACTTGTGCCGCCACCGGAGATCTTGAAGCCCCCGGAGCCCTGCCGTGCCCTCCTCCCTCCGGATTCTCCTTGGATTCAGCCTCTAAGCGGGCTCCCACTCCTTTCCACCGCCATGGATCCCGGTACAACCGCCCCTTCTCTTCTTGTTTGATTTTCCTATTAGATCTAGGTTTTGACTTAGATTTGTGGAGAAATTGACTACTTGCAAGGTTGTACTGCCATATTATTCCTTGTTACCGCGTAGAATCTTCAATTTAGCAGTTTATATCGTCGATTTGGGCCGTTCCCATCAGATCTGACAACCTGTGTGCCGCTCAACCGGTAGTACCGGAACTATTTCCGGTACTACCGCTTACAAGCGGTACTACCGGTCGTCAGGTCCGGTAGTACCGGTCCAATCTGACCACTTTGTTCTGCTCAACTTGTAGATTCTCTCGGTTTTGCCTTTGTTTTGATTCTTGTGCCCTTATCTCCATGCTGTCCTCCCTTGTGCTTTCACAGGTGCAGGTGGTTCTCGGGGTGCACGCAAGCGCTCCAAGTCTGACCGTGAGATTGTTGAGGAAGAGACTGAGTCCGAGGAAGAAGTTATGCCACAGCCTAGACACCGTTCGAAGTTGCCTACCAATCGAGGTGGTCGTGGGGGTCGCGAAGGGGTTACCAAGCGCTCAGCTGGGCGTGGCAGATCCCCTCCCTCTCGCCCTCCTTCCACTGGGCGCACCAAGAGTCTCAGCTCTAGGCCATCTAGGCCAAAAAAACTTTCAGACATCTCTGAGGCAGACTTTAGGGCTCTCCGGGTGGACAATGCATACGCCCGCAACAGGAGCGAGTCAAGGGCAGACAGTCTTTTCTATGATGACTTCCAAGAGCGTGTGTATCATGAGGTTCTTTTGACCAATACCCAGTTGGTGGTGCCTCAGCAGTGGCTTGACATGGGACACATTGACAAGAACTCTGAATACTTTGCTGAAGCTAAGGAAATCTGCTCCAACCTTGGCATGTTCCCCATCATGGAGTTTCAGCATGACTATGATCCCCTACTCATCTGCCAGTTTTATGCCACTGCACACTTCCACAATGTCCGCAATCGGAAGATTACCTGGATGACTCAAGGTGCTGTCAAGGAAGCCACGCTTGCGGAGTTTGCTGCCATCTTGGGGTATGAGGACCGCAGCCGGGACGTTCCTTGTGGTTTCCGCTGTCACATGCGGGAGAATCCCTCCAAAAAGGATGTTCTCAGACCCTTGTATATTCGAGGCCGTGGGATTGCTGGCAAGATCAAGGACCTCCTCCCAACATATGACATTCTCCATCGCATTTTCCGTGAGACTGTTGCTCCTCGTGCGGGCAACAAGGACGAGATACATGGGTTCTCCATTGACTTGCTGTTCAACACCTTCCTCAACAAAGAATCCGGCCAACCTCTTGATGTGACAGACTACAGTTGGAATGAAATGGTTGCTGCCGCTCACACTCGGAGGGTTCCACCAGTTGCTCCTTACATTATGGCCCTCATTGTGTCCAAGTGCCCCGTCATTGCTAGGTCGCTCTCCACTCGCTTTCTTGTTGTGCACAAGCCAAAGGCCCTCAAGATCAAGGTACATGCTAAACCTCGCGCTCCGCCAGGTGAGGAGGATGAGGATGAGGATGAGGATGACTCGGAGCATGCTGACAGTGGTCATGACACTGACTTTGTTGTCTCTCGCCGCAAGAATGCCAAGCCCTCTTGGGCCAAAAGGATGGAGGTCAAGCTCAAGAAGATCTTCTGCTTCCAGGTAGACAACCAGAAGCGTATGTATGAGGCGCACGTATCTGCAAAGAAAGCCTGTGCTCGTCAGAAGGAACTAATGTCTGCTCAAGGGTTGACCATCTCCGAGGGATCCGAGAACAACATCACTCCAGAAGATCAGTGGATTTCTCAGCACAGCCGTTGGGACGATGATGTCTCTTCTTCGCACCGCGCCCCACCTACCTATGAGGATGAGGAGGACTTTGAGGATGAGGACGAGGAGGAGGAGGAGTATGATGATTGACCTTTGGGGCGGTAGCTCTGCACTTGTCCCTTTTTGGCGTCTTGATGCCAAAGGGGGAGAAGTTGCACTTTAGGCACGGGTGTTGCATGAGAAGTCACAAGCTCGTTCTTCTCTTTGACACTTTTATTGCTTGTGAACTTCGATTTCTCTCTTTTTTATGTGTGAGACTACTATGTGTTTATGTCGTGTGAGACTATTTGGTTTATGTCGTGTTGAAACTATGTGGTTGGATCCATCTTATGCGACTATGTGGTTTATTTCTTTGGATCCATCTTGTGATGTTATGCAATATCTATTGTCTATATATTCCTCATCACATGTTTTGTGCAAAGGTATGTTCTCAAAGGCTAGTTTCCATACTTGTGTTCCCTTGTTGGGTTTGTAAAATAGAGGGGGAGGTTTGTCTCTACACATCTAGGGGGAGTCTCTTTTCTATCTTACAAATACCATTTGCCTAGTGTTAAAATCATCCTGCAAAAGTGTATTGTCATCAAACACCAAAAAGGGGGAGATTGAAAGAGCATTTTTCTATCCCTCTGATTTTGATGTTTGATAACAATACACTTATCGTTTAACCGTGTACTAAGTTTATCACAGGATTGATAAAAAGAAGGCACAAGCTATGGCATTACTTTTCCCCTTGCAAAATACTTCTGTGTCAACCGGTAGTACCGGACCTGCAAGCGGTACTACCGCTTGACACCGGTACTACCGGTTCCAGTACCGGTTGGCACTGATCAAATGAGAGAGGGGTGCGTACTAGTCAGCACCCACCGGTACCAGGGAGCGGCACTATCGCCCCGACCGGTAGTACTGCTTGGTACAAGCGGTACTACCGCTTGGGGCGGTCGTACCGCTCGTCAGTACCGTTGCATACTGGCTAGCACCCACCCCTTCCCGTTTTTGTCAGTACCAAACGGTACTTGGGACCGGTACTACCGCCTGAACCGGTAGTACCGCTTCGTATTTCCGGTACTACCGCTTGGGGGTAGTACCACAAGGGAGTACCGCCCAAAGACTGAAGAACAGAGGCTCCTCTGGTACCTGGTCCGGTACTGGACCGGTAGTACCGCTTGCAAGCGGTACTACCGCTTGTAGTACCGGTACTACCGGTCATTTATTGCTCCAACGGGCATGTATTTCGTGGAGGGGTATAAATATCCCTCCACCTACCTTGGGACAAAGTGCTCAGCTCATTAAAGTCATTGCCCACCATTGGAGTCCATTGGAGCCACTCAAATTCTCAAGATCTCATCATCCAACCACCCAAAGTCCTTGATCTTTGGGGAATCGAAGGAGGAGGCCCCAATCTACTACTTCACCAAAAGAGATTTTCATTTCCCCCTCATTTCATTGAGGGCCCCTTTGCTCTAGTGTTTTGTTGGAAACTCTAGCTCTTGTTTTTGTTCTTACAAGCTTGTCTTTGATTGCTTTGACAGCTTGCTTGTATTTGGGAGCCTCCGATTAAGTTGTGGATGTGTGCCCCAAACTTGTAACGGTGCCGGCTTCCACCTTGAAGGTTGCCGATATAGTGGAAGGTGAATCGATCCCGTTGGGGTGAGATTCATCGGAGAACAAGGGAGGCCTCTCGTGGCGTTGGTGGTTTGAAACCACCCCCTCTCCAAACGTAGACGTACTTCCCCTCAAAAGGAAGGAACTACGGGAAACAAATCCTTGTGTCTCCGCGTCCACTTTTCAATTACCTCTATCCTTTACCGCACCTTACTTCCTTGTTACTACTTTGTGTTGTGGTAGCTCTTGCATATTTTTCATATAGGTAAATTCACCTTAGTTGCATTATCTAGAGAATTTACCTTATTGCCAAACCTTAATTTGAAAAAGAAAAAAAAATTGAAGTAGCACCTATTCCCCCCCTCTAGGTGCCCATACTATCCTTTCAACGAGCCTCACCATGCCACCCATTGTCGCCGGCCAGTTAGCAGCAACCCTAGACTTGCCAACCTTATCTGGGAGGTAGCCAGCACCTCAACACCGCTCACTGTCCCCTCCCCAAGCCAGTGCAAGCCGTGGACCACCAGGAACGCCGCGCGCCCAGTGCCACTTCGACATTCTGAGCCCGCCCCAGAGCGCCGCACACGCTGCCCCTTGACCGCAGCCCGTGCCTACCGCTTCGCCATGATCCCAGGAACACGCCAGACACCCCCGTTCGCCGCCCCGTGCCTCACAGCCACTGCTCGTCGTCGAAGATGCCGCCTCTGCCGCGCAGAGCACCGCACGTTCCCGACCGATTGCCACCGACCCTAAGCACGCATTTAAGCTCTAGAGCATCGCCAGGAGACCGCCCGTCGATCGCCAACCTCAGCCATGCTGCTAGCCGCTCGTAGCCATGTCGCCACCGTCGCCTGCCCATCCCTCTCGGTCTCACCGTCGAGACTATAAAAGGAGGCGACCCCCAGCCGTTTGAAGCACACCATTCCCTCCCCACTCCTCACTGATCGTTCCACCCTCTAGCCGGAGCACGAGGAGCAGCAGCTCGCCGGAATTGCGCTGGAGCAGGCCACCTCTGGAGAAGAAGGGAGTCATTGATTTCGACCACCCCCAGAGCTGCCTCGACCACCCCTGAGCTCGTCGTCGACCACTCGTTCATTTGCCCGCCTCGCCGTCATCACTGGAGCCCTGGTATGCCCTTATGCACCCCCACTGAGCTGCGAGGGTTCGAGCTCGCCGATGACATGTTCATCGTCGACGACGATCCCCAGCCGTCGATCTTCCTTCTAATCCAACGAACCACACAGCCCCGTACCGCTTCGCGTGTTATGAGCCACTGACTGGTGGAACCCCCCTGTCAGCTGAGCCCCGCGCTGCGAAGTGACACTGGGTCGGCCCATTAACCTCTCCTGCGCAGCCCAACCGTTTGAATTTAGATTTTTCTATTTTAATTCAAACTCTTTCTGTACCTATATTCAAAAATCAACCCAACTCGATGTAGTGAACCAAAATGCATGAAACTAATTTTGCTAGAAATTTACTGAAATGCTTAATCCAAGCCCGTTGGATTCAAATCATTTGGATCTGTAGATCAACCTTGGTAAAAATAACAAGTCAGAAGCTTTTCTACATTCAAACATTTTTCAAAATTCAACCATAATAGATTTTGAGTTGATTCCAACTCTCAAAAATCACATTTGATCATACCTTTCAGAATATATAAAAACATTTGGGTTTACTTACAGAAATAATGTTCAAACAACAAAATAATGCCACATAGGCATTTCTAGTCACTTTATTTATTTAAAATAAAAAGGCTAAACCTTATTAAATTGTGACACCACTTTAAATCATATTCCCATGTACTGAAATATGTGGTGATGACATGTGTCAACATGATCCCATGTTTGAGTTGGAGAATATTAAATCTTAAGTAGTTTTTCAATGAGTAGAAATTACTTTTCTCAAATTAAAAGAAATAAGACAAATGCTTTAATTTGGTAATGTCAAGTGATGATGCTAGATCATCTATAGTGCACCTTTGTGTGATGAGTGAAAATAGTTAAGTATTTTTTGGTGATTGTGTACCTCGTATTTATTTATAGACGCTAGTACCGACCAAGGATACGAGGAGGAAGGAGGATACTACAAGGAAGAAGCCAAGGAGAACTTCAACCACTGCTCTGCACAAGGCAAGCCTAATACTACTAGTTGATTGAGCAAGTTAACCCTTGCATGATACCCTACTTATGCAAGCTAATACCTGCTTGTTACCATGCCAACTATATGCCTTAAGCATATGTGATCATACCCACTTGATAACCCAATCCTAGTTTTACTTGCAAGCTTTCTACTTTATTTCTTTATCAAAGCTTTCTCTTAGAGTTTACTTAAGTGACTTGTAGATTCTAGGAATATAAGTGAAGGTTGCATAAAGAGCATTAAATTGGGCCTAAGCTAGATAATCTTGATGTCATCCTAAGGCATGAGATTGAACTTAATTAATATCCACTTGTTTACCACCCCTCCTTAGTATTTAACCCCACTTGTAGATGCTAGTGCTAAGCATAAAACTTGATCAACTTTAGATGGGAATACATGGAGAAAATGGTTATGAAAACCTTGGAATGATGAGTCATTCTACTGAAATGTTTTGACATGTGTTTCCGAACACCAGATGATTTTGATGATGAAAATGTTGAGGCATGAGCCTTAGCCCTTTATAAAACTGATGGTTGTCTGGATGCGATGCCATTCCAATTTTACCGTACAACCACAATACCCGAAAATTGGGTAGGGCTTGACTGAAAATTTATATACCTTAGTATGGGTTCCCTCACGGCCAAGGTCTGAGCTGAGGCTACCTTGTGAAGATTGTCCACCTGTGCAGTACCCAAGATGACAGTTGGTCATGGTTGGGAGGCCAAACTCACAGGAGAGGTGCCTATACAAGGGCGTGTAATTCAAAGGTTAGGATTGATTATCCGCATACTGAGTATGGTGAATTCAGGATTTGTTCCTGACAGATGTATCGAATGTTGTGGTGAAAGTGTACAATCTCTGCAGAGTGTCAAACTATTCGAATAGCCGCGTCCGCGGTTATGGACAGTTGGAGTGGCCATACTGTTCCCCCGTCAGATGTTTTCAAAATGACTTGTGAAATGAATTGAGACTTTGACTTGACCACAACAGAGTTGTGATATGAAATTCAAATTCCCACTTAGGTGTAATAAAACGTCAACTAGTTTTCTTTGCTTCTGAACTTAGTAGAGGTAAATCTGGCTTTTTGCAAAACAACCTTAGAGCTTAGTGTCCTACTACAAAAAACCCCTTAACTTGTTAGTATTAGTTTGCGAGTACTTAAAGAGTACTCATGGCTTTGTCCCTGGCTATTCCCGTGGCCAGACTATGAAGAGGAGTACCAGGATGATGGACCACAGGAAGGTTATAACAACTAGGATCATCTCCCATCGTCAGCATTGCCTGTGACCCCGAAGATGGAGCTTCGCCTACGCTACCTTTATTATTATGTTATTCCGCTACTTGAGTTGTATTAAGAACTGGATCATGAGATCCTTATTTGTGTAAGACCTTATGTATGGTTTGTAATGGATGATGTACTGTGATATCCAAATCTGTTATGTCTCACAAAAATGGTAATCCTGGAATTGCGATGTATGGCATAACAGGCATCTGGGATTAAAAATCCGGGTGTTGACATAAATCCTCTATGGTCGCACAAAGCGCCTTGAGATGGCGATACATGTCTTTGGGAGTCTCATAATCTAGCAAAGTGAAGCCATCACACTCATTTATGATCTTGTCAAACTTGGATCTTTGAATGCTCGCATTCCCCACAAATAGATTAGAGAAGTAATCCCAAGCTTCTTTGGCAGTGGTGAGTGGGCGAATGTGAGCAAATTTCTTGGGATTCAACTACTTTTCAATCATGGATAAAGCGGTATAATTGTGTTGCTTGTCCACCACTTTGGCTTGAGTTGGGTTCTTTGGATTCACCAGTGAGAATCCATCCTCCACGATCCTCATCAACTTGGTGGAAGAGCTAGAAAGATGAGACCTCATCAAGTATTAACAATTAGCAAAATTCAATGCAAAATTCTTTGTGATAGTATCACCTTCTGCACCCTTTTGGTCGGCCAGATTATCTTAAGTGGTCAAGCCCGAATTAATATCCTAGGCTCTGGCATCAATTGAAAGGACTAAATTGATCGACTAGAGGGGGTGAATAGGACACTAACAATTTTTTAGTTCCTTTTCAAATTCAGGCTTGGTAATAAACTGGATTGTCAAGATGTGCAACTATATGGAAATCCTATATGAGAGAGCACAAGCAAGATACAAAAACACAAAAGTATTGCAAGTAGTAAATGTAAGGGAATGAAGTAACTGAAGAGTTGACACGGAGATGTAATTCCCATAGTTCCTTCCTTTTGAGGGGAATGAAGTACGTCTATGATGGAGGGGTGTAACGCCACAAAAGCCATTAACGCCATGAAGGCATCACCCTATCCTCCCAAGAGTGAACCACAAAGGCGAGATCAAGTTCTACTATGCGGTTACCTTGAAGACAATGACCAAAACCTTTACAACAAGTTGGATATATCTCCACAACTCAATTGGAGGCTACCAACAACTTTACGAACATTCACAACAAATGCCACTAGTTTCGAGAAAGTCCAACTCTATCTAGAGTTCCAAGAACCCCAAGAGTAATAAGATCCACATTGGATGAGTGGGGGGATCAATTTTCCTTTGCTTGGTGGAAGTGTAGATCTAGTTCAACTCTCAATCTTTAAAAGATCAAGAAGTTTGTGTGGCTAGGGAGAGATCTAGGGATATGGAGATCTTGCATTAATGGACACACGAAGGAAGAAGAAGGGCCCCTTTTATAGGGGCTTTGAATCAAATCGTTATGCTATCAGCGCACAAGATACACTATTGCGATAGGGCCCGACAATACCGGTTCACCTTGGTCTTCCATAGATGAAAGTGTGCATGTGCCAGGAATCGGACAACACTGGCCCAACCCTGGCACTATCGACTGCTTCGGACATCCAAAGCCAAGGGATGATGAGGGCACGAAGCAGCAGTGCCATATCACTGCTGATCTACTACCGTACCATGTACTGCCCTGTTTTTAGATTAAGTGGCACTAGCAGCGACACAAGCACCGGCACTAACGGATGCCTCGGTTGACTACAATCGAGATAGGGTAGGGGAAAAGGAGGCGTCAATGCAGTAGCACGGCCGGTCCACTACCATACCAAGTTCAGAGAAGATATGGATTAAGAGGCACTAGCAGCGGCACATGGAGCAGTACTACAGGAAAAAGGAAGACCAGCACTAGTAGGGGCAGTATTGCATGAGCGACACTGCCAGTGCGGCAGGCACTATCGAGCAAGAAATGGAAGGAAATTGAATGGAAGAAGGATGGCTGTGGGGGTGAAAAAGATGTGGGCAAGAAAACCGGATTCTCCTTAAACTTTCGAGGTGGACCCCTCTTGATAGTACAAGCACTTATCTATAATAAAAAAGGGAGAAACTAAATAACAACACCTTCTTTGATAATTTTCTCACTGAGGCTCCAAGCAACAACAATAGCAAAGGTATGATCCACCTATGGATCAAGCATACAATTAGTCCACAAGTAGAGTTGTCATCTACAGGGAAATACATACAGAGATCAATGCCCTTTCATGGTTTCCTAACCATGAACATGAGCTGTGAATTAATAACAGGACAATGGCGTGATGGACATACCCAACTAAGCAAAAAAATAGATCATGTAAATATTTAAATTGCATAGCTATTAATTGTCAAGTATCCCGATCCTTAGACCGTGAGGTTATGTTACTCCCTATTACCAGAAGAATACTTTGGGCCATCAACTGTCACTTCGTAATAGGGTGATCATAAATGTGTCTTTCAAATAACGGAAATTACTTGTTGAGTTACATGAATCAAGACTAGGATTTGTCCATCCTTGTGATGGAGAGATGTACTCTGGGCACACTCGGTAACACATATTCTGTATCGCTTGCAAGCACGTGATCATTGAGTTTGATCACAAGGAATGGTGTATTACGAAACGAATAAAGAGTACTTGTTGGGAACGAGATTGAAGGAACTGAATACATGATTGATTCACTCCTCAACATCGTGGTTCAACCGGTAATGATCTGTGTTGAATGTGTGGGAGTCATCATGCACATCCAGGTCCCGCTAATGATTATTGATCAAAGAGATGTGTCGATCATATATGCATATTCTCGAACCCATAGGGTCACACACTTAACATTCGGTAGCACAAATTATGGTCAGGAGAGTTGACACGATAAGAAGTTTATCGTAGTTCTTCATGGTAACTTTGAGATTATGACGGCATGTTCAGTCTAAATTATGATTTCCACCCTTGCATTCTTTTTGATTGAAACTAGGATGGTATTAAAAACTAACTGTTGTTTTCTTATAATTTTGTTCAGATCATATCTTGCTACACAAGGTAGAACTGTCTAGACCGTATCAACAAACACATCAATTATGAAGCACAATTTGAGTTCACCTTGGTCCATGAGACAATTCCCACCAAGACCTACAAGGTTTTAGTCATCGACTAGGCGAACCATACCTACATTAATGGCCCTCGTTGAACAGAAGTTGTAGAAAGATACATGATGAATGCCAGAATAAGGTTCATGATCTACCTTGATAATGTGCATGGCATCATCTATTTCTCATACTAGATTCCCGAAACTTGGAATCCCCTGACTTTCAAAATTATCCCCTTAGTTAGCTATATGCATGTAGCGCTAAATTCAATAATGGTTTAGCACAGACGATCTTTTAGCTAGCAATGTATATATCCCAATGTTCTGTTATTGAATATTGCTGCTATATTAAATAATTGATGCTTTTTTTAATTTTGAAACTAGATTAATGGCGTTTAAAAAAATTCGGAACGCCACTACTATATATGTTATTGCTGGTGTGGCGGTCGAACTCTACTAGTAAAATCAATTACTAATGATGTCCCTTTGAAATGCAACGTACCAGTGGCGTGATATTGGTGAACTGTTGTATAAACGCCACCGAGCCACTTTTTTCAAATGCCACCAATGACCTTTTCCCTTATGAGAATTTGAAATTATAGCTCATTTGATGATTGAACTAAAAAGTGTGGAAGGGTACCTAATAGTGGCCCATTTGTATCTTTATCTAAAATAACAACATTTGTACACATTTGTTTGGTTTTGCTTTAGGTTGTCAGATATTGCTCTAGCATCGCCGAGGTTCGCCAATTGTATTCTTGTAGGAACTCAGCATCCGTGTCGCTGGTTTCTTGCCGCAAATTGGGCGCCGAGTGATCTTTCCTCATACTCCTCCGTCCACAAATAGGTGTACTTTTAGCTCTCTTTTGTCTGAATCAAAGTTTATGAAATTTGATTAACTTTATAGATAAATATCACAACATATATTACATCAAATTGACATATTATGAATATCTATTTGTAACAATTTATAGTCATAAATATTGCTACGTTGTTTTAAAAAGTTACTCAAACTTTATTAATTTTGACCTAGGACAAGGCTAAAAATAGATTTATTCGCGGACGGAGGGAGTAAACGGGAGCACACGAGTCAGGCTGGTCATAATGGGAGTATCATAATATTAGTACATTCATATGATACTATGTGTCTAGTGCATTGTACTCCCTCTGTTAGGGTATATAAGACCTAAGAGTTTTTTTAAAATGTTAGGAAGTACTGTACAAGTCCTTTCTCATTTATTACCATCTCTCATCCAATGACGCATTTTTTTTCTCTTCTCTCATGCATGTATAACTATTAGTGCATGTAGTAATCAAGAGGGTGAGTTATTGATTTTCTTAATTCTTCAAAGTGGTCCATAGGCCTTATAATCCCTAACAGAGGGAGTATCATGTAATATTATCATAATAGTGGTATATTTATTGATTTATAGAATCTCTATATAAAATATGTATACAAGATTTACTTGTCATTATGATTTTTTTTTGTTTTACGTGCTATGATACGGTATCTATGATACTCTAACCATCTTCCTTTTATTAATTTTGATGTCACATCAGATTTTTGCCAAGTTGACATACTCCCTCCGTTTGGAATTATAAGTTCTACGCGGATAACTAGGTTGCTAATTTAACTATAAAATATAAATAATATAGCATAAAAAATTTACCATTAAAAACTTTAGAGGTTATATTTTTTAATGATGTAACTTTTATGATATATAAGTTATATTTTATTGATCAAATTAACAATCTAGATATACGTAAAACCTATAATCCCAAAACATAAGAAGTACATAATACTACAACTTATGATATTAGCACTAAGACCAGCCTCAATCGCTCCTTCCGTTGAGCGGGCAGTACCTCATCATATTTGGTAACGACAAAGCAGTGGAAAACGAGCATGGCTAGATCCCCGAAGTTCACCTTTACCAGAAAAGCACGCTCCCCCTTTCGCGCGCGTTCTACGGATTTAGTCTACGACTGATGCGGTGATGCCACTGGCCCTCGCTAGTGCACAAGTGCTTAATCCACGCTTAGCTTTCGCGGCGCCGCCCACCCGGGACGATCAGTCCAAAGCAATTCTTTTCTACATGGTGATCAGTACATGTTGCCTGTTGACTTGCAGTATCAGTTTCAGTGTCACATACTGTACTAGTACTTACATACAAGCATTCTATCCATGACCCATCGGCCATCGGTCTCTGAAGAAGCTGATCACTGACTGTACGCTGCTAGTAACTATTAACGATGACGCATTTCAAAAAAGAACTTTTACCGATGACGCTACCGTCCTCGACTCCGGGCCAGTCGTGCGCACGGAAGGTACACGCCTGCACCGCCCGTGCATGCATCCCACTGAAACACTGATCCAAGCGGCAGCATTTAACCATGCTATGGATGTAGGGAGCGAAAACGTCACGCGTCATAACTGCTACACACCCACGACGCACCGCGCAAAGACCCGTTCCCCAGACCCACAGAGGTTTCTTTCTTCCCCAACTTCCCACTGCCTCTCTATTAACTCCCCGCACCCACCGCAACACTACACTGTCACTCTCTCTCTCTCTCTCTCTCTCTCTCTCTCTCTCTCTCTCTGCTCTATCCAATGGCCACTCACCGCCGCCTTCTGCTCTGCCTCCTCCTGCTTGCCCCGACCCTATCGCAAACCGTACTCGGTGCCGGCGCCGACGGCGGCAGCCAAGCGAGGAAGACGTACATCTTCCGCGTCAACCACCGCGCCAAGCCCACGGTCTTCCCCACCCACGCGCACTGGTACTCCTCCGCCGCCTTCGCTTCCTCCGACGACGCACCGCTCGAGCCTCTACACGTCTACGACACCGTCTTCCACGGCTTCTCCGCGTCGCTGACCGCGTCCCGCGCCGACGAGCTGCGCCGCCACCCGGCCGTGCTCGCCGCCTTCGAGGACCAGGTCCGCCAGATGCACACCACCAGGTCGCCGCAGTTCATGGGCCTCCGCGCGCGCCTCGGCCTCTGGTCCCTCGCCGACTACGGCTCCGACGTCATCGTCGGGGTGCTCGACACCGGCGTCTGGCCCGAGCGCCGGAGCCTCTCCGACAGGAACCTCCCGCCCGTCCCCGCCCGCTGGCGCGGCGGCTGCGACGCGGGGCCCACGTTCCCGGCGTCCTCCTGCAACAGGAAGCTCGTCGGCGCGCGCTTCTTCTCGCAGGGCCACGCCGCGCACTACGGCGCCGCCGCGGCCACGGCGTCGTCCTCCAACGGGTCCGTCGAGTACATGTCGCCGCGCGACGCCGACGGGCACGGCACGCACACGGCCACCACGGCGGCCGGCAGCGTGTCCTACGACGCGAGCATGGAGGGGTACGCCTCCGGCGTCGCCAAGGGCGTCGCGCCCAAGGCCAGGGTGGCCGTGTACAAGGTCTGCTGGAAGGGCGCCGGCTGCCTCGACTCCGACATCCTCGCGGGGTTCGACCGCGCCGTGGCAGACGGCGTGGATGTCATCTCCGTCTCCATCGGCGGCGGCAACGGCGCCGTGTCGCCCTTCTACATCGACCCAATCGCGATCGGCTCGTACGGCGCCGTTTCGCGGGGAGTGTTCGTGGCCACCTCCGCAGGCAACGAAGGGCCCGCTCCCATGTCAGTGACCAACCTCGCGCCGTGGATCGCAACCGTGGGCGCCGGCACCATTGACCGCAGCTTCCCCGCCGAAATCGTGCTCGGCGACGGGAGGCGCATGTCGGGAGTGTCTCTCTACTCCGGCAAGCCCCTCGCCAACAACACGTTGCTGTCCTTGTACTACCCCGGGAGGACAGGTGGACTGTCAGCTTCGCTCTGCATGGAGAACTCCATCGACCCGTCGCTCGTGGCCGGCAAAATTGTCATCTGTGACCGCGGCAGCAGCCCGCGCGTGGCAAAGGGGATGGTCGTGAAGGAAGCTGGTGGCGCGGCAATGGTTCTCGCCAACGGTGAGGCCAACGGCGAAGGTCTAGTAGGGGACGCCCATGTCCTGCCAGCTTGCTCGGTTGGCGAGAACGAGGGCGACCTGCTCAAGGCGTATGCTGCCAACACCACCAACCCGACAGCCACAATTGTGTTCCGGGGCACGGTCGTCGGCGTCAAGCCGGCTCCACTGGTGGCCTCCTTCTCGGCGCGCGGGCCCAACGGCCTCGTACCGGAAATCCTCAAGCCCGACTTCATCGCGCCGGGCGTCAACATCCTCGCGGCATGGACGGGCGCGACCGGTCCCACCGGCCTGGAATCCGACCCCCGGCGGACCGAGTTCAACATCCTTTCGGGGACGTCCATGGCGTGCCCGCACGCGAGCGGCGCGGCCGCTCTGCTCCGGTCGGCGCACCCCGGGTGGTCGCCCGCGGCCATACGCTCGGCGCTGATGACCACTGCGATCGTCACCGACAACCGCGCCGGCGCGGTGGCCGACGAGGCCGAGGCCGGGCGCGCGGCGACGCCGTTCGACTACGGCGCGGGGCACGTCGCGCTGGGCAAGGCGCTGGACCCGGGGCTGGTGTACGACGTCGGGGACGACGACTACGTGGCGTTCATGTGCAGCATCGGGTACGAGGCGAACGCGATCGAGGTGATCACGCACAGGCCCGTGGCGTGCCCATCGACGGCGGGCAGGACGCCCTCGGGATCGGACCTGAACTACCCTTCGATCTCCGTGGTGCTCTACGGGAGCAACCAGTCCAGGACGGTGATCCGCACCGCAACTAACGTCGGCGCGGAGGCGTCCGCGACGTACAAGGCGCGCGTGGAGATGGCGAGCAGCGGCGGCGGCGTGTCCGTGGCAGTGAAGCCGGAGAAGCTGGTCTTCTCCCCGGCCGCGCAGAAGCAGAGCTTCGCGGTGACGGTGGCAGCGCCCTCCGCTCCTCCCGCTGGCGCGGCGCCGGTGTACGGGCACCTCGTGTGGTCGGACGGCCGCGGGCACGACGTGCGGAGCCCCATCGTGGTGACGTGGCTGCAGCCGATGTGAGTGCCTGGTGGGGACACGGCTGGCCCGTGGACCTAGTCAGCCGCAGAGCGGTTGGGCAGTAGCGCGGTAGAAGTTGGGCTGCGGTAGTAACGGTTGCTGTCGGGCCTGCGCATTGAAGGTGGCAGGGCAGGGCGCAGTAGTAGTACTAGTACGTAGTTTAATTACGTGGGGCCTTTTATCTCCCTGACGAATTGATTAAGCGAAGTGATCCTGGTAATCAAAGGCCCATATGCAATGTTGTACGCAAATCGTACATGATTTGTCGTACGCATAGCGGTACTCATGGATTAAAGCGGCATGGAGTACAGTGGCAGCAGTGGGGCACAGTACTCCTAGCTAGCTTTGTTTGCTCTCGCGGGCAACGATAGTTGCCGGGCCACTGAGGACAGGAGTCATCAACGGAAAGAAAGGGGAGAAAGAGGACAAAAGCTGAGAAATTCTAGTGTTATTTAGTTCGAGTGTAACCCATTCCCTTACTAAATCTAATCGAAAGTTTGTCTGTTTATGGAGCCATCCGTGTCTTTTCTCTTTGTGTTCGATCTCTGCCCATGCACGTGAGCACAACCCATTCCATGTTGCACTAGTAGTGTTTTTTTACTACACATAGCCGATAAAGTTAGTTGTTTGTTTTCCATAGAGCATCTCCAAGAGTCTTTGTATATAGAATTGTTAAAAATTAGGTATAGAAAGAGGAGAGAGAATGTTTAGCAATCCAAACATTTTTTCTTTGCTAGCCTTTATCTAATAGCAATTGCCAAATTTTCGGGACCAACTTGTCAATGGGTCTTTATTCCTCTCTCCCATTTTTCCTCTCCTCTTCTTTCCCATCCTTTCTTCCCGATAGGAAATTCACGACCGAAATTTGACGGGAGCGGGAGGGGCGCGCGAGTAAGACGGGCGAGCGTCCTTCTCCGACAGGGGCGGGAGGGGGCGAGGATAGGGCGAGGCACATGGGAGCGTCGTCGTCCTCCGACACAGGGCCAAGGCAAGGGGGCGAGGGGATGCGGGCGAGAGCACCGGGTGTGTGTCTCGAGCTTCCCCCGCACTGGCGACGGCCTCCCCCGGTCCAAATTGGCTGACAGGACTGCGGGCGTGGCGGGACTGTGGCACCCCCTGGTCTGAATCGATTTGCCTTCTAGGAAGCTCAACAACTCCTGAAAGGCGGTGTGGCGACGCACAGGCCGAATAGCGGTGGGGGAGGCGGCGGGGCGGTGGCCGGTGTCCATGGGTCGGGCGGTGAAGTTTTCGCACGTGTTCGGCTGGCCACTCTCGCACTGGTTTTGGAATTATAGCAAGTAGTCACAGATTTTATATATTTGCCAATCAAGGACGACATTATACTCAGCCGCCTAAATATTTTCATGTGCGGACCATTCATAACAATGCTATTGGAGTTCTTTTTTTCAGCCCAATTGCTAAAAAAAAACAGTTTTTAGCAGTCCTGTGGAACTATAAGAAAGCTTGGAGATGCTCTTAAGTTACAAGTCAGTACTGTACCCGGTATCCAGTGCATTTGGGGTCGTTCTCCAGGAGCACTTTACCCGGCAGCGCCAGCGACGAGGAAAGCAAAGCCTTGATGCTTCTCGAGGTTCGCAGCTACTCGAATAAGCTAATACTTTTTTTTAAGCTGCGAATAAGCTAATACTACCATCATTCTTGGGCCACCAGGTAATGTACATTGGCTGTACATCGACGCAGATGTGAATCTACCTGGTCAAATCATCGATTGTTTCTTCTGCTCTGCTCCATCGGGTGCGCCTTGACGAGTACTTCCATCCAGACCAGGGGCGGATCCAGGCACGGTGCTACCGGTGCCGTAGCACCGGCCGAACGGCTGCACTGTAAAGAGCACTGCTAATTTTTTAGACTAAAAATATAAAAAATATGGATAATTAGTATTATTAAGGTTGTTTAGTATCAGGCTTGGGCTGCATCCAGCTCCGCCCCTGATCCAGACTCCAGAGATGTACTCAGATATGCCGCTAGATAAGAGTTTCTCTTCTCTTCTCCTTGCAAAGGCAATGTATTATCTCGTGCTTTTCCATAAGCTGCATGTAGGCCAGCCAGTTTATCCAAAAGTCCTGAAAAAGGGCTGACGTGGGATCGATGAAAGGCCGTAACTATTTTATATTAATAGTGTGTTACTCGGGTCTTAAATTTGAGACCTCAAGGCTCTTATACCATATTAAGTTGATAGGCTAGTCAGTTCATCCAAAAGTCTGAACTGCTAGAAAAGGGCTGGTGATAGTATATATGTTTCAACAGAGAAACCTATTACCCCATTTTTCCTTTCCTTTGCTCTACACTCATAACCCTGAAACCGAGTTTTCCTTTGGGACTCGACTTGGAACGACCATTTCTTCTGTCTCTTTTTTTTTTTGAAAGCATATTATTATCGGATGCTCCAAACATGATAAAAGCCCTTGGCCTATTTGAGAGATTTCTAAACCAATTACGAAGCATATTAGTAACACATAAAGAAGATGATAAGTTGGACCCTGCCTGGACAATACACCACATGTTTCTAGCAAAATGACCTTACAAAGGATGATGGATTGATTCATCATGATTGTGAAGCTACATATAGTGCTCCTTTGCCAAGTTCGTCTAAGGATATTATTTGTTATCAATATGACACACATGGTCATATAGCACATGGATTTCTTCATTTGATTTGCATGATTCTCAAAATGCAAGGACTATAAAACCAAAGGAATAAAGTGCCATCTCCTCCTAAAACATGCAGGATTAGTAAACCACAAGAATTAGGATCAAGTACGTGTTTAATTCACACAAAAACAAAGAAATTCAAACATGAGATTGGAGTTTATGGAAATTTTCCTTCAAAAGTGAGTACAAGTAAATCCTTAGGAAAAAATTCTAAGGATTCCAATCATGTGAATCAAGCAATCAAGATAGGAATGTTTCCTAAGAATCAGATCATCCACAAATCCTTCAAAATTCCTATGAATCAAAGGATATATTTATGGGTTTTAAATTTCCAGGTTTGTCGATTTGGATTGGAATATCACATTGTAATAAGTTGTCTCTAATCTAAAATATAAGATTTTTTTATATGCCAAATTGACTTGCCAAGGCATCTTATATAGTTAAGAACTAAGGGAGTAGTTGTATACATATAACATAGATCCGGCGGAGTATTGTCCTTTTGGTGAAAATTCCATGTAAAGGTATCCTAGGATATCCCTAAGATACTCAGATAGGTTGTTCCATGCGATCAAGTAGCTGAATAAAACCCGACGAAAAGCTATGTCTATCTCATTGAGATCCATTATCTATAAAACGTAGGTATTTCTTACCCTTATTAAATTGTACATGCCTGGGTAATGTTGGATAAGCGACGGATTTCCAAGACAACATATCCCATAATCTCACTTAAGATGAATCTTTGATGTCAAATGTCCCCGATGCGCGTGTATAATGCATACATAAACTTTGTAGTTTATTATGATAAAATCCTTTGTATTTAGCAAATTTATTAAACTTATTAGGACTAAACTACTAATAATTGCAAAACTATAAAATTGTTTTTACATTTTTTTCTGTAGGAAATACATGATTATGGAAAGAAGTCTCTCAATATGGTGAAATTCGGAATTTCCTGAAATATGTTCCTGTGGGACTATTTTCAAAGATTGACACGACTCTACCCAAAGATGATGTCAAATGGAAAAGGTTTTATCATGAAGGTTGTTGGAAATTTTATCCTAATGACTTTTGATATAAAGATCATCTCTATCCGACGTCATATGCTACTGTGATAGCCCAAATACCGAAGTGTTGGAGATATGCCCAAGAGGCAAAGATAAAAGTGGTTATTATTATATCTTTGTGTTTATAATAAATGTTTACATTCATGCTATATCAGTATTAAACTAGAAACATTAATACTTGTGTGATTTGTAAACTAAATTAGAGTTCCTAGTAAAGCCTCTTTGTAATACTAACTTGTTGGTTAATAGATGATCGTGGTTTCCTGATCATGAGCATTGAGATGTTGTTAACAACAAGATCATATCATTAGGAGAATGGTGTGATAGACATACTCCTATAGATAAGCGTAGCATTAAGATCAAGTCATTTCAATAGTTCATTTGCTATAAGCTTTCTGATACATAGTAACATAATTCCTTCGACCATGAGATCATGATAATCACCATCACCGGAAGGATGCTTTGATGACATCAAACACCACACCATAACTGGGTGGCTAAAAAGGTGACATTGAGTGTTCGGAAAGTATGGGTTAAGGCACATGGATCAAGAGTGGGATTTGTCCATCCATATGACAGATAGATATGCTCTGGGCCCTCTCGGTGGAATGTCATCCAATTAGTTTGCAAGCATGTGACTGGCTCACAAGGGATCACATATCACGGGAATGAGAAAAGAGTTCTTATCGGTAACGAGGTTGAACTAGGTATGCAGAGATACTGACGATCAAAATCTCGGATAAGTAAACTATCATGAGACAAAGGAAAATTGGTATCGTATGTAAGTGGTTCATTCGATCGCAAAGTAATCGTAGAAATATGTGGGAGCCATATGAATTTCCAGATTCCTCTATTGGTTATTGATCGGAGAAGTGTCTCGGTCATGTCCGCATAATTCACGAACCGTAGGGAGACACACTTAAGGATTCGATGTTGTTTAGTAGATATGAAATGTAAGTAGGGATACCAAATGTTGTTCGGAGTCTCGAATGGGATCCGGGATATCACGAGGAGATCCGGAATGGTCCGGATAATAAGATTCATATAAGGAAAGTTTGATTCCGGAGTTCACGAAAGATTCCGATGTTTTCATCGGAGAGGTTCTAGAAGGTTCACCGGACCGGAAGGGGAATGGTCCATGAATGTGTCATGGGTAAGTGGAACGATTGGATCATATCCTAGGTCACTTGGTGTGTGCATTTGTAAGAGAGAATTAAAGCTCTAAATTGAAAGTCAAACGAGAGTTTGAAAAGTCAAACTGGAACAATGGTTTCCTAGTGGAAGAAGGAACAAGTCCTTTTCTCAATCCAACTTGGGTTTGGGTTTGGGTTTGGATTCAAACCCACCCCTCCCAAGGCTGCCCCCTCTCTCATAAATAGAGGGGGAGGGCTGCCCCAAAGCACACAAGCCCTAGCCCCTCTCCCCACACACGAGTCACCGTCGTCGCAGCCCCGTCGTCGCGCCGCCGCCAGTTCGTCGTCACCGTCCTAAGCCGCCGATGACACATCCTCCTCCTCCCGGTCATCTAAACCCTAGATCTCCAGGAAACCCTAATCCATCATAACTCGCACCGGCTTAGGCGAAGCCCTGCGGGATCTTCCCTCTACTTCCGACACCACGCCGTCGTGCTGCCGGAATCACGAAGGGAGAACTACAACCCCCGCTGCCTACTGGAACAAGGGAGAGGAATGTCTTCATCGAGTACCGAACGTGTGACCGACTGCGGAAGTGCTGCCAGAACGCAGCGCCGGAAGGATCGTCTACGCGATCTTGAGATCGACAAGTGTACGACTACATCACCTAGAGAATCTGCTCTCGTTAACCGCTTTGGAATCTTCGAGGGTGAGTGCTTCTATCGACTCGTTGCTACAATCTAGTAGATAGATCTTGGCTTGTTTGTGTGCATGCGGTAGAAATTTTTTGTTTTCTATGCTACGAACCCCTACAGTGGTATCAGAGCCGTGTCTATATGTAGATCTGTTGCACGAGTAGAAACCAATGGTCATTGTGGGCGGTGATGCTTTTATTATCAATTGCTTTTTGTGTACTTTGCATCTTGCGGTATGATGGGATGAAGCGGCCCGGGCTAACCTTACATGACATCGTTCATGAGACTTGCTCCACGCTCAACATGCAACTTGTATTGCATAAGTGGCTTTGCGGGTGTCTGTCTCTCCCACCATAGTATAGATTCAATTTACAACGGGCACTTGATAGTTCAAGCATCAAAGTTATGGTTCTTGTTCGTAAGTTAGAACGACACTTATTGAAAGCCCCAAACCACGTAAAATATGCAAAGAAAATTAGAGGCGTCTAACTTTGTTTTGCAGGGGTGTGCTGTGATGTGATATGGCCATGATTGTTATTATATATGATATATGCAATGTTCCTTATTGTAAGTTGGCAACCGGTAGGAGCCATATGGTTGTCCTTTAAATTCTGTTAAGACCTGCGTGTCTATTCAAAGTAGTTATAATAGTTGAAGCTGGTGGAAGATAATCATGAAACGACGCCATTGACCTTGACGCCATACCGGTGATGATGGAGATCATGTTCGTGCTTGAAGATGGAGATCGGAAGCACGAGAAGAAAGGCCATATCATATCACATATTATGAATTGCATGTGATGTTAATCCTTTTATGCATCTTGTATTTCTTAGTTCACGACGGTAGCATTATAAGATGACCCCTCAAGCACAAAAAAAATTCAAGTTTTAAAGTGTTCATCCTTAGTAAGCACCGTTGCTAAAGCTCGCTGTTTTGAAGCACCACGTGATGATCGGGTGTGTTAGATTCTGCGAGTGTATACAACGTGAGAAAGCCAGATTTGCTCATGAGGAAGCTAAGGTTTGATCTTGACGAGCCACAGACATGGTCTCGGAACACGGATCACCGAAAGGTAAAGCATGAGTCATATAGAAGATATGATGAACATGTTGATTGTTCGCCATTGAAGCTACATCAACTCTCGTGATGATCGGTTTTGATGTGGTGGATTTGGTTCATGTGATCACTAAAACAATTTGAGGGATATTATTTTGAGTGGGAGTTCACCTAGATTAATTTAACTATTAATGAGAACTCAATTTGTCATAAACTTAGTCTAAACTATTGCAAATATGTTGTAGATCAATGGCGGCCCCTACCATCAATTTTAATGCGTTCCTAGAGAAAGAAAAGTTGAAAAACAATGGAAGCAACTTCACGGATTGGTTCCGCAATTTGAGGATTGTCCTCAATGATGGTAATTTGACCTATGTGCTGGATGCAACGCTGGGTAACCCGCCTGCAGCTGATGCTACCGATGAGGTAAATAATGTTTTCCTCGCTCGAAAGAATCAGTACTCCACAGTTCAGTGTGCTATCTTGTATGGTTTAGAATCGGAGCTTCAGAAAAGGTTTGAGAACCATGACCCACATGATATTGTCCATGAACTCAAAATGATATTTGAGGCTCACGCGGCAGTTGAGAGTTATGAGGCTTCTGAAAAGTTCTTTAACTGTAAGATGGAAGAGGGCAGCTCCATCAGTGAGCACGTGCTTAAGATGTCTGGGTACGCAAGTAAACTCCAATGCTTGGGTATAGTGATTCCTAATGCTTTGGGGATTCACCGTGTCCTCCAATCACTACCACCAAGTTACAAGAACTTTGTGATGAACTACAATATGAAAAACATGGACAAGTCGTTGCCAGAACTCTTCTCCATGTTAAAGTCTGTAGAAGTTGAGATCAAGAAAGAGCACCAAGTGTTGTTGGTCAATAAGACCACCAAATTCAAGAAGCAAGGCAAGTCTAAGAAAAAGGGAAACTTCAAGAAGGGCGTTAAGAAAGTTACCGCGCCAGCGAAGAAGACCAAGGCTGGGCCTAAGCCTGATACTGAGTGCTTTTACTGCAAGGGAGAGGGTCACTGGAAGCGGAATTGCCCAAAGAACTTGGCGGATTTGAAGAACGGCAACATCAAGAAGAAAGGTATATCCGATATACATGTTATTGATGTGTATCTCACTAGTACTCGTAGTAGTGCCTGGGTATTTGATACTGGTTCGGTTGCTCATATTTGTAACTCGAAACAGGTACTACAGAATAAACGGAAGCTAGCGAAGAACAAGGTGACGATGTGCGTTGGAAATTGATCAAAGGTTGATGTGATCGCGGTCGGCACGCTACCTCTTCATCTACCATCGGGATTAGTTTTATACTTAAATAATTGTTATTTGGTGCCTGTGTTGAGCATGAACATTATATCTGGATCATGTTTATTGCGAGACGGTTACTTGTTTAAGTCCGAGAATAATGGTTGTTCGATTTATATGAGTAATATGTTTTATGCACATGCACCTTTGATAGATGGTCTATTCTTATTGAATCTCGATTGTAGTAATACAGACATTAATAACATTGAAGCTAAACGTTTGAAATTGAGTGATAACTCGACCTATATGTGGCACCGTCGTCTTGTTCATATTGGAGTGAAGCGTATGAAGAAACTCCATTTCGATGGACTTCTTGAATCACTTGATTTTGAATCACTTGAAAGATCCGAAGCATGTCTGATGGATAAAATGACTAAGACTCCATTTTCTGGTATGATGGAGCGAGCTACGGACTTATTGGAAATCATACATACCGATGTGTGTGGCCCAATGAGTGTAGCATCGCCCGGTGGTTATCGTTACGTTCTTACCTTCACGGATGACTTGAGTAGATATCTATTTCATGAAACATAAGTCTGAAACTTTCGAGAAGTTTAAGGAATTTCAAAGTGAGGTAGAGAATCAACATAACAAGAAGATTAAATTTCTACGATCTGATCGTGGAGGTGAATATCTCAGTTACGAGTTTGGTGAGCATTTGAAGAAATGCGGAATACTTTCACAATTGACACCACCAGGAACACCACAGCGTAATGGTGTGTCCGAACGTCGTAATCGAACTCTCTTAGATATGGTTCGTTCTATGATGTCACTTATAGATTTACCGCTATCACTTTGGGGTTATGCATTAGAAACAGCCGCATTCACTTTAAATAGGGCACCATCTAAATCCGTTGAAACGACACCGTATGAATTATGGTTTGGGAAGAAACCTAAATTATCGTTCCTTAAAGTTTGGGGTTGCGAAGCTTATGTAAAGAAGTTACAGCCAGACAAGCTTGAACCCAAAGCGGAAAAATGCGTCTTCATAGGATACCCGAAGGAAACTATTGGGTATACCTTCTATCATAGATCCGAGGGCAAAAATTTTATTGCCAAGAATGGATCCTTTCTAGAGAAGGAATTTCTCTCGAAATAAGTGACTGGAAGGAAAGTAGAACTCGACGAGGTTGTTGAACCTTCTCTCGAACTTGCGAGTAGTGCAGCACCGGAAGTAGTTCCTATGGCGCCTGCACCAATGATAAAGGAAGCTAATGATGTTGATCATGAAACTTCGGTTGAAGTTACTACGGATCCTCGCAGGTCGACGAGAACTCGTACGACTCCTGATTGGTATGATCTCGTTATGAGTGTCATGTTGGTGGACAACACCGATGACCCTGCAACATATGAGGAAGCGATGATGAACCCAGATTCCAATAAATGGCAAGAAGCCATGAAATACGAGATTGGATCCATGTACGAAAACCAAGTATGGACTTTGGTGGACTTACCGGATGGCCGGAAGGCTGTCGAGAATAAATGGATTTTCAAGAAGAAAACAGATGCTGATGGTAATGTTACTATCTATAAAGCTTGACTTGTCACAAAAGGGTTTCGACAAATTCAAGGAGTTGACTATGATGAGACTTTCTCACCAGTAGCAAAGCTAAAGTCTGTGAGGATTATGTTAGCAATCACTGCATATTATGATTATGAGATATGGCAGATGGATATCAAAACAGCGTTTCGCAATGGAGACATTGATGAAGAGTTGTATATGATGCAACCCAAAGGTTTTATCGATCCTAAAGATGCTAACAAGGTATGCAAACTTCAACGGTCCATATATGGATTGAAACAAGGATCCCGGAGTTGGAATCAACGTTTTGATAAGGTAATCAAAAGCTTTGGTTTTATACAAACTTATGGAGAAGCTTGTATTTACAAGAAAGTGAGTGGAGCTCTGTAGCATTCTTAATACTATATGTAGATGACATATTATTGATTGGGAATGATGTAGACCTTCTTAATAGTGTCAAGGATTATTTGAATAACAGTTTTTCAATGAAAGATCTTGGCAAAGCAGCTTACATATTAGGCATAAAGATTTATAGAGATAGATCGAGACGCCTAATATCATTGTCATAGAGTACATATTTGGACAAAGTTCTAAAGAGGTTTGGAATGGAAGATAGCAAGAAAGGGTTCTTGCCCATGTTGCCCAATAAGACCTTGAGTAAAACTCAAAGTCCTGCAATGACAGAAGATAGAGAAAGGATGAGTAAGACTCCCTATGCCTCAGCCATAGGATCTCTTATGTATGCCATGCTATGTACTAGACCCGACATTGCATATGCTATTAGTTTGACTAGCAGATATCAAAGTGATCCAGGAGTGGATCATTGGACAACGGTCAAAAATATCTTTAAGTACTTAAGAAGAACTAAGAATATGGTTCTTTCTTATGGAGGTGATGAACAGCTCGTTGTTAATGGTTACACCGATGCTAGTTGGAACACTGATCCAGATGATTCTAAATCTCAATCTGGATACGTATTTACTTTGAATGGTGCAGCAGTTAGCTGAAGGAGTGCAAAGAAAAGCATTGTGGCGAGATCTTCAACTGAATCGGAATACATAGCTGCTTCAGAGGCTTCACAAGAGGCGATATGGATGAAGGAGTTCATTACAGAGCTCGGTGTGGTCCCAAGTGTGTTGGACCCAATGTCAATCTACTGTGATAACATGGGCATGGACCCAATGTTGGTTAATAGATGATTGTGGTTTCCTGATCATGAGCATTGAGATGTTGTTAACAAGAAGATAATATCATTAGGAGAATGATGTGATGGACATACTCCTATAGATAAGCGTAGTAAGATCAAGTCATTTCAATAGATCGTTTGCTATAAGCTTTCTGATACATAGTAACCTAATTTCTTCGACCTTGAGATCATGCTAATCACCATCACCAGAAGGATGCTTTGATGACATCAAACACCACACCGTAACTGGGTGGCTATAAAGGTGACATTGAGTGTTCGGAAAGTATGGGTTGCGGCACATGGATCAAGAGTGGGATTTGTCCATCCATATGACGGATAGATATGCTCTGGGGCCTCTCGGTGGAATGTCATCCAATTAGCTTGCAAGCATGTGACTGGCTCACAAGGGATCACATATCACGGGAACGAGAAAAGAGTACTTATCGGTAACGAGGTTGAACTAGGTATGCAGAGATACTAACGATCAAAACCTCGGATAAGTAAACTATCGTGAGACAAAGGGAAATTGGAATCGTATGTAAGTGGTTCATTCGATCGCAAAGTAATCGTAGAAATATGTGGGAGCCATATGAATTTCCAGATTCCTCTATTGTTTATTGATCGGAGAAGTGTCTCGGTCATGTCCGCATAATTCACAAACCATAGGGAGACATACTTAAGGATTCGATGTTGTTTAGTAGATATGGAATGTTAATAGGGATACCGAATGTTGTTCGGAGTCTCGGATGGGATCCGGGATATCACGAGGAGATCTGGAATGGTCCGGAGAATAAGATTCATATAAGGAAAGTCCGATTCTGGAGTTCGGGAAAGTTTCTGATGTTTTCATCGGAGAGGTTCTAGAAGGGTCTAGAAGGTTCACCGGTCCGGAAGGAGAATG
Source organism: Avena sativa (assembly GCA_916181665.1). Lineage (NCBI taxonomy): Eukaryota > Viridiplantae > Streptophyta > Magnoliopsida > Poales > Poaceae > Avena > Avena sativa. The sequence goes on from OV702293.1 coordinate 431,083,385, forward strand.
GTCCATGAATGTGTCATGGGTAAGTGGAATGATTGGATTGAAGGGTTTCGCAGCATAGTAAATCAAAATTTTCTACGGATGCGAACGGGAAAAGTCAAGATCTAATCTAGGAGATGCAAACAACGAGGGGGGATAGGTGAGATCTTCATACCCTTGAAGATTCGCACATCGGAACATTCAACGGAACGTGGTTGATGTAGTCGTACTAGCTTCTCCTCCTCGTGATCCGATCCGATCCAACACCGCAAGTGGCGATGCCTCCGAGAGATGCACATGTGCGGCACCTCGACGTCTCCTCTTTCCTCGGTCCAGCAAGTGGGATGGAGAGATAGGTTGGATCTACAACACGACGGCGTGGTGCAAACGGTGGAGAGTTTCTGCGGCAGGGCTTTGCCTACGCGCAGTCGGGAGGGAGAGAGAGAGGAGGGCAGCAGGGCGGCTAGGGCTTGAGGAGGTATGGGGGGAGGGTGCTCCCCCTGACCTCTTTATATAGAGGGGTGGGCGGCTGCCCCTTGCCCCTCCTCCAAGCCTAGGGCCGACAGCCAAGAGGGAGGAGTGGGGGGCAAGTTTCCCCCCTTCTAGAAGCTCTCCCTAGGGTTTCCCCTAGGGCTTGGCCGGCTGGGCCTATGGGGCCTTGTGCCCCTGGCCCAATGCGGCCAGGGCACTCCCTCGTAGGCCCACGCCCCCTCCCGACAAGTGGGGCCACGTTGGTCCCACTCCGGAAGGTTCTAGAAGCTTCCGGTACAATACCGAACAATCCGAAACAATTTCGAACTCCAAAAACTGATTTGCCTTATATGAATCTTATTCTCCGGACCATTCCGGAACCTCTCGTGACATCCTGGATATCATCCGAGACTCCGAACAAAAACTCATAAAACAATTATCCATTCTATCCTAGCGTCAAGACACGTTAAGTGTGTGACCCTTCGGGTTCGAGAATATGCAGACATGATCTTCTATCAATAATCAACAGCGGGTCCTGGAAACCCATATTGAATCCCACATACTCATCGATGATCATATCGGATGATCCACGATGCTAGGATTCAATCAATCCCATATATATATTCCCTTCGTAACGCGATACTTTACTTGCCCGAGATTCGATCGTCGGCATCGGCATACCTAGTTCAATCTCGTTCACAGCAAGTACTTTACTCGTTCCGTAATCCGATATCACTTTGTGATTAACTCCTTAACCACATGCTTTCAAGCGGTGTTGATATTGATTACCGAGTGGGCCTGAAGTATATCTCTCCGTCTTGGGAGGGACAAATCCCATCTCGATACATACAACCCAACAGGCACTTTCCGATCACCTGAGAGACACTTTTATGATCACCCTCTCATAGGATGACGTTTGATGACCTCAAAGCTTTCTTCCGATACCAGGAAGTTGCATTATCTCATGGTCTAAGGAATACAATATTTGACATAAGATAAAGCTTCGCAAAGATGAACACGATGACACGATCTAATTGCTCTGCTTAATTTGGGTCTGTCCATCATATAATTCTCCCAATAATATGATCTCATTATTAATCGACAACTCATGTCTATGGTTAGGAAACCTTAACCATCATTAATCAATGAGCTAGTCCATAGAGGCGTACTAGGGACACGGTGTTGTTCACAAACCACACAAGTATTAAACTTTCCGCTTAATACAATTCTAGCATGGAATATAAACTTTATCATGAACAAGAATTATAATAATAACATCTTTATTATTGCCTCTAGGGCATAATTCCAACATGGATCATATCCTAGGTCACTTGGTGTGTGGATTTGTAAGAGAGAATTAAAGCTCTAAAATGAAAGTCAAACGGGAGTTTGAAAAGTCAAACTGGAACAATGGTTTCCTAGTGGAAGAAGGAACAAGTCCTTTTCTCAATCCAACTTGGGTTTGGGTTTGGATTCAAACCCACCCCTTCCAAGGCTGCCCCCTCTCTCATAAATAGAGGGGGAGGGCTGCCCCAAAGCACACAAGCCCTAGCCCCTCTCCCCGCACATGAGCCTCCGCCGGTTCGTTGTCGCTGCCCTAAGACGCCGCCAACACCTCCTCGTCCTCCCGGTCATCTAAACCCTAGATCTCCAGGAAACCCTAATCCACCATAACTCGCACCGTCTTAGGCGAAGCCCTGCGGGATCTTCCCTCTACTTCCGACACCACGCCGTCGTGCTGCCGGAATCACGAAGGGAGAACTACAACCTCTGCTGCCTGCTGGAACAAGGGAGAGGAAGGTCTTCATCGAGTACCGAACGTGTGACCGACTGCGGAAGTGCTGCCGGAACGCAGCGCCGGAAGGATCGTCTACGCTATCTTGAGATTGACAAGTGTACGACTACATCACCGACGAGAATCTGCTCTCGTTAACCGCTTTGGAATCTTCGAGGGTGAGTGCTTCTATCGACTCGTTGCTACAATCTAGTAGATAGATCTTGGCTTGTTTGTGTGCATGCGGTAGAATTTTTTGTTTTCCATGCTACGAACCCCTACACGAAGATTCTAGAAGTAGTTTCTAGATTCCCGAATGTTAGTGATGTGATTGACATCAATTCTTGCCATACTTGATGGATTCAACCAAGTCTCGACTTTATGGACTCATTGGGGAGAAATTGGAAGACTATCTAGGAAATTTTTAAATGTGCCCAAGAGTCCTTGGATAAAAAAGGCATCATTCTCATGGCCAAAATGCATTGCTAAAGTCTATATAAAGAGGGAAAATCCTAATTTTGGAGGCATACACCAAAAGCCACGAATTCTCTCCCCACCCCTTGGCTGTTATCTACAAGTGGGAGGGATCATCTACATCACCAAGAAGCACCAAGAAAGAAGGAACGAAAGGGGCGGTGCTCCCCTAGAGTTCGCCATGTCAAGGGCCCTACACCGTCGTCGTGGTCGCCTATCCCCCTTGGGGAGGCACCTCTCTATCACCATCTACAACACCTCTTCATCATCCCCACATAATATTTTATAAAACATAATGTTAGATGCAATATATTGCTTTCCCATGATTTATTGTGTCTCTTTGTCTAGTTTTGAGTAGTAATTTATTCATGGAAATTGTGAAATAATATATTGTTGGTTGCATAGAAGTATATTATGTTCTGTGATGGTCTTATATACTGATACATGTGTGCATTCATATGTTGGATGATGCATAAAGTTGTCATCATTGCACGTAACTAGGAGGAGGAGGGATGGGCGGAGATGATACAAACTGTGTCATAAATTTTTAAGCTTGCATGTCCATTAATAGCGTGTTAATTAATGTCGGATAACTAATGATGACCTTGACACTTAAGTTGTGGTTGGACTTTATGGCTTAATAATTCTCTTAATTGCGCAAGAAATTGGTCTTGAAATCAATCACTAGGGCTGTAATTGCATGGTTTGTGTCTCCTCTCTAAAAACATAGACTTTATATGAACTTCACTATCTATAGACAACCAACACGAATGAAATATCTATTTGCCTAGAAAATTTGCTCCCTTGCATTACCTTTGTTTACTTTCATTTACGTAAATTTTCCCTGCATACGTTCTCCTTCATATATTTAATTTCAACAACTAGTTGTTTTAGTTTACAATTTTCTAGTTAGCAGTGTTAAGTAAAAAACAACTTTGTCTCTTTTATTTTGTTACATTGCATGAACAACCATATAAGTAGGTTATTTTCCTTTAGAGAATAGATAGTTTACCTTCAGCTTCCCGTGGGTTCGACATCTAAATACTTATTGAATTGTGCTACACCGGTTCTCTTCACTTCGGGATCATCAGTCCAAAACCACACAAAAATCATAACTAATGAGACCGGGCCAAATAACGATATCCCCTAGTTTTCGCCCTATTTGAGGAAGATTCTTTTGATCTTGAGTATTTATTTCTAAAAATTTCTTGCCAAATATCATCCTCATTAATCAACTAATAGAATCATTCTGAGAGTAGTCTTAAATTATTTTTGTTTAAAGCTATTGGATGGCGAGGTCCTATAATATTTGGGTCCATATCGCTCATTCCACTTGGCTATACAATACATTTTCTTTTGCTCGCCCCTTCACCAATAAATCTAGATCTGGAATAATCTATTCATTTTAGCATCCTTTTATGTAGATTGACATACGGCTAATAACCTAATTAATTAGGAAAATCTATCACCCAGGGATAATTGCTTGCCCTTACACAATCTTAGTGGCTTCTTGAAATGCTATTCTCTCTCATGTCAATCCAAGTTAAAGAGATGACAAACACCAACTAGAATTCTAAAAATTGACGACACTCCCCCAACCAAACTTGTGATGTCACATTATGGCATGCATACTTTGTGTAAATATGAGTAGTATGATTAGTTGATTACTAAACTAAACTAATAACACCAAAAGACTCAAAACAAAGACTTGGCTTACGAATACCATCTAGAATTGGAAAGATCACATAATGGTCCCTTCGACCATCCTTCGAGATGCTAACCATCTCAACTTAGTCCATATCAAACAGTGTATATGGTTGTAGTTTCCCTCCTCCATGAAAGGGGTATCGTCTTGAAGATCTAGGGCTTCAATGGTTAGGTGGTTGAACAGTCACGGATACACTTTGCACCAGGCTCCTCTGAAGTAAACATTATCGTGCACGATCCCTACAACTCTTGATGTTCCTCCTGCTACCAACAATGCACCATTAGATTTGAGCTTGATGATCCTGGCAGTGGTCTGTGCCATGTACAAACCAAAATTATAGGTATAGGTCCCTTGTGGGCCAATGTTAACTCGAGGGATAAGGGTGTATCCATTACAACTCCATAGCCGCTTGTGGATTGAAGCTGGCTTCGCAATCACTACAAACTCCATAGGTGACATAAGCGAAAGTACCTACAAAAGTTGGTTATCCGGCAGATGAGCAATCACGGTAACATTTTTTTGTGGTGGCCATTTATACGCCAGGGAAGACATGATACCAATGGATTTCCATGCCACGGTTGGTGGCACGCAAAATCGGCGTTTTCAAATGCCACACTTCGGCAAAGCGGGCATTCTGTATTGAATCGTGCATTGCAATTGACGTGAAAAGTAGGTGGAACACGGTAGAATTATCAAACACACCCTTATTCCTATTCATGCACGTCTGACTCACAGTTGTGTTCCACCAACTCATTAGGTTGTGGGCCTGGGACTTTGTTAATATAAGATCCACTCGGGACCTTTTATTGACAGTAGGTGAAAACGAATAATGTTTTTTCTTTGAGAACATGAATACAAATAACCGAATATACCTACTGTTGGGGATATGCTATATGGGTATACTTATAGCATGTCTCTTATCCGGCTAACCCGGGTGGCCCATAGTCGGTAGCATGGCCTATGGCCTGCTGGGCGGCCCAGTTAGATGGATCCAGAAGGGAGGCCCATGCCGGATAAAGGAAGGCTACGGTGGAGTTACTAGCGTACCCGGAGCCTTGGAGTGCAAGATACACAAGACTAGTAATAGACAGTGTAGGACTCTGTAACCTGTCCGGCTAGGACTTTTCCCTATAACCCTAGGACCTGGCGACTATATAAGTCGGGCCTATGGGAGCCTTTAGGGCATCGATTCACACAACCTCGCATAGCGAACCAATCCCTGTAACTCGGCGTATTGCCCTTATAGTGATTTATAGCAGGAGTAGGATTCCGCCACCGTCGTGGGATCTGAACCTGGGTAAGCTGTGTTACCTCATACCCGTCAACCGTCCGCCTTACCCCACGTCTCTAAACACGCACTATGAGGACCCCTCCATGGCATACTCGTCGGCAATACCACGACAGTTGGCACCCACTATGGGGCAAGAGGCGCTTTAGGCTCTTCAGTGGGCGAGGACCAAGATCTTCGCGGGAATTGGCGAAACCGTAGCCATCGGTCGCGTTCTCTTCTCTGGCAACGTTCCGATCATCCCTCCTGACGAGTTCTAGATCCCGGCGAAGATGAACCCTACGCGGTGTTCGATCATTCCTATCGGGGACATCCACCTCTTCATCGGCGAAACCGACTCGGGCACTAGTTCCCTGGAAGTCGGAGGAGCATCAAGACCCGCACGGACCGCCTATGGGCAGGATACGTTCATGGAAGGATCAACGCCGGATCTCTCCTCGGAGTTTGTCGTCAAACATCGGAAAAATTCAAAGCCCACCCAAACCATCCCTGTGTAGGATAAAGGTGGAAGATCACTGCAGATCCGTCGGCTTCGTCAGTGCGTCTAGACAGCAGAGATCCAAGTTCGTCGGCGTGGTTACCATCTTCGATCTGGCACGCTGCTGTCAGAGAGAGGGCGAAAACCCCCGCGATTACCTGGCCAGGTGGCTCCGTATACGAGCTGATCTGGCCCACTACCCCAATGAGGATGCTATCTATCACTTTGTGGAAGGACTAGACCATGCCATGCTTCTCCGACATTCTCTAAGACGGCAGCAGGCATCAGGACGCCTTACCTTCGAAGGCATGGTGAACACCGTCAACAACTACGCGGAGGCCGAAGAGGCAGCTCAGACAACGCTTGCACTCATTGACGGAGCCCCTCCGATTCAGCCACCACCTCCACCGCCTCCGGCCGCCATCGTCGTAGCAGCACCGCCACCTCCAGTCATCGTCGAGGCTGTTGCACCTCCACCGCCCGTCATCGTGGAAGTCCTGGTACCCTCCGACTCTGTCATTGACGCACTTTATGCTGATTTTAGTGCAGATTCAGAGGAGATAGACTTCAGTCCAGAAGAGCTAGACTCTGCTATGCAGGAGATGGAGGACTACTCGCGCGACGCGCAAGCCAACAACGTTGTCATGTCTCGAGGGGTGTTCATCACCATTGGGACGGCGATGGATGAAGATCAACCCGGACAAGATCCACCTACAGCGCTGGACAAGGGGAGGGGGCCACTTATTGCTGCTGACGTTGATCGCGCAAAGGTCATGCCTTCTCCGCCTAACCCAGTGCAGCAACCGCAGGAACTTGGCACCGGCCCGAGCAACAATAACACCGCAAACTTGCCGCCTCCAGCACCTACGTCGGCAGCAGCCCATGTTACTCCAGCTGATAGAGTGATGTACGACAATCTCCTCGTCGAGCCACTAACCGTTGCTCATATCCGGAACGTGACCCAGCTTGACGAGAAGCGCCAACAGTTGCTGGAGGAAGCGCAGGCCATCGCGGAGCAAGGCGCTAAACTAGATCGAGATCTGGTCAACGCGCAGAAGTCCATAGAGAAAGCTAGAGCAATGGAGGCCGAGTACAAGACTTTGCTGCAGCAGCAAAAGGCTAAGAAAGCTCCAGCTCGCGTCATCAACGATCCTGGTGTACGGCGCAACCTAGGATGGGCTCCCTCGAAGCCGGCACAGGCCAAGACATACATTGACAGTGAAGGCAAGCAGGTGATGCCCACCCCACTCCTTAACCTCGCCGTCGCCAAGACCCTTCTGGAGCAGGATAGATCGCCTGAGGTAGTAGAACAGGTCTATGACCTAGTGGCCAAGGCGGTGAAGCAGCAGGAAAAGGACACCTCCCAGAGGCTTGAGTCTGACCCAGCGCTCTGCCGATCTAGCCAGTACAAGCCGCCAAGGGACATATCCCCTCAGGATGTCGGGTCCCGGACGGGTTCATCAGAACGAAGACGGAGGGATGCGCGCAACAGGAAGGATGCTATCCCCATATCCTTCGACCACGGAGAAAATGCCCGACCTCGTCGCCCATCACCACCGCCCCGATCTCCCCGACATCACGAAGACTACAAGGCTCACCATCGTACGGATATGCCCCCACCAAAGCAGTGCGACATCGTCATCCGCGACAATGCGGCGCAGACCCGTCATGACGGAGAGCGCGACCAAGGACACAAGAGCAGGTCACACCATGACCCTCCGCGTCCGACAAGCAACCGTGACAAGCGTGAGGCGTCGCAGGAGGGTAACAGCAAGAAGGCTAACCCACCACCACCTCCGCCTCCGTCACCACCAAGCAGTCACCATGGCGGAGGAGGCCCGCGTCGTTCACGCAGCCCATCCCCTGTTGACAAAAAGAAGAACCCAGAGCCATACAATGCACGTTCACGGATCGATAAGATCCACGAGGGCCGGGAAGGACCATACCTGGGATCACGTTGTTTTGGACCTGCAATACGGTCCGCAACTTACCCCAAAGGTTTCCGGATTGACAAGACCATCAAGACCTATGACGGCACCGCCCAACCAGCCACATGGTTGCAGGACTATAGCAACGCGGTAGAGATTGCCGGAGGCAACCCCAACATCGCCGTCAAGTACCTCCCCCTAATGTTGGCAGGCACGACCCTTCAATGGATCGACGACTTGCCAGAGAAATCTATCTACAACTGGCTGGACATGCAAGAAGCGTTCACCAAGAACTTTGAGGGTACATACAAGCGTCCCTGCACTGTGGGCGATCTACAGCGGTGCATGCAAGAAAAAGATGAGACATCTCGCGCCTACCTCTCCTGATGGCTAGATATGAAGAATTCTTGCGCAGGAGTGCACGCTCAGACCGCCATGGCCGCCTTCATCGATGGGTTGGAAAGGGGCACGTTGCTCCGACATAAGCTGAAGCACTTGCAGGACAATCACCAACTTGACTTGAATCAGATGATTCAGTTAGCTAGTGAGTTCGCAGCTGCCGATGACGATGCTCGTGGCTCTTTGCCGGCAACGGCCGTTCCAACTCAAGCTCAGAGGAACAGCAGTACAAAGCGGAAAACTGCTCCAGAAGAAAAGCAATCTACCGACATGGTCGCTATGACTTTTGCAGGACGAGGAGAAGGCAGACAACGTGGCCGAGGAAGGGGAGCTGGTCGTGGGCAGCAACGAGGGAGTGAAACCACCTCGGCGCCGCTCCGCGTTCCCTAAACCTACGAAGAGTACCACGATATGCCGTGCCTCGTACACCTCGATGCCAACGGCAAGGCCACCCACACCAATCGACACTGCAAGTTCGTCAACGACCTCAAGGAAGATCCGGAGTCCGGTTACAAGCGAAGTCGGAAGAACAGACCGCGAGGCAAGGGCAAAGGGAAGAAGAAGGAGGAGGAGTCCAAGGATTCAAGTGACATGGATGAAGACATTGACCCCAAGCACACCGCTAAGAGTGACGACAAGGGCAAGAACCTCTTCGCAAAGAAGGCTCCGGTCTACCACACTTTCCTTGGCACCCCCACCGTCCGACAATAGAAAACCTCTCTGAGGATCCTGATGGCCACTCTCCCCCAGTACCCCAGTACCTACGCTGGTCGGAAGTTCCAATAACTTGGGATAGGACGGACCACCCAGACCTTGTGCCCACGGAGAACCAGTACGCCATGGTCATCAACCCCTTGATTGACAGCGTGGAGTTCACCAAGTGCATGGTGGATAGTGGAAGCAGCATCAACATCATGTACGTGGATACACTGCACAAGATGAACTTGACGGAGGAGAACCTAAGGCGGACCAACACCATCTTCCACGGTGTAGTTCCTGGTTGGGAGGCTCGGTCCCTTGGGTGCATTACACTTCAGGTGGCCTTTGGCGATGTTAATAATTACCGCCAAGAGCACATGACCTTCGAGGTGGTCCCCTTCAAGAGTGTGTACCACATCATATTCGGCCGCGACATATTCCACACGTTCATGGACAAGCCATGCTTCGTCTACAATAAACTCAAGATACCCGGACCAAACGGTGTCATCACCGTATCCGGAAGCTTTACCAAGGCAAGGGACTGCGAGATCAATGAAGCAGCCATTGCAGAAGCTGTCCTCTATAGCGAAGAATTCAAAGAGATCCAGAGCAAGGTCAATGACTCAGAGATGCCCGTGTCGAAGAAGAAGATCTCCAACTCTGCTCCTGGGTTCAAGGCCGCCATTGATACCAAGCCGATGGAACTTGTGGTAGGCGATGCCTACAAGACCGTCGCCATTGGGACGAACCTGGATCCCAAATAGGAAAGCGCGCTCGTCGAGTTCCTCCGTGAGAATAGGGACATCTTTGCCTGGCAACCTGCCAACATGAAAGGTGTACCTAGGGAACTTGCCGAGCACAGCTTAAACATTGATCCAAAATGCAAACCGGTGAAACAACCTCTACGACGCTTTGGAGATGAGAAGAGACGCGCCATTGGCAAAGAGATAGCTAGGTTACTTAAGGCTATATTTATCCGAGAAATCCTTCACACCCAATGGGTGGCCAATCCTGTACTTGTCCCCAAAAGGGGAACCAATGAATTAAGAATGTGCGTTGATTACACCGGCTTGAACAAAGCATGTCCAAAAGATCCGTTTGCTTTGCCTCGCATTGACCAAGTCATTGACTCGACGGCTGGCTCAGAACTTTTGTGTTTTCTCGATGCATACTCAGGATACCACCAGATCAAGATGAGGAAGTCAGACCAATTGGCCACTTCATTCACTACCCCGTACGGCACGTTTTGCTATGTCACGATGCCCTTTGGGCTAAAAAACGCAGGTGCTACCTACCAGCGGACAATGCAACGTTGCCTTCGCGACCAAATTGGTCGGAGCGTTCACGCCTACGTCGACGATATCACGGTGATGTCTAAAAAGTCAAACGACTTAATCTCCGACTTAAAAGAAACCTTTGATAATCTTCGGAAATACAACATGATGCTTAACCCTAAGAAGTGCGTCTTCGGGGTTCCAACTGGCAAATTGTTGGGTTTCATCGTTTCCCAACGCGGAATCGAGGTCAACCCGAAGAAAATCAAGGCCATCTTAAACATAAACCGTCCGACATGCCTAAAGGACATTCAACGACTAACAGGTTGTGTTGCAGCAGTTAGTCGGTTTGTCAGCCGACTTGGAGAGAAGGCCCTGCCGATGTACAAGTTGCTGAAGAAGGCAGACAAATTCATGTGGATGGACGAAGCAGATGCAGCATTGAAGCAGCGTAAGGAGATTCTTTCCTCAGCGCCCATCCTTGCAGCACCCGAGCCTGGAGAACCCCTGTTAATTTACATGGCGGTAACCAACCGGGTTATCAGCATCATCGTCGTGGTAGAGCGGAAGGAACCAGGCTATGAGCACGGAGTTCAACGACCAGTTTACTATGTGAGCGAGGTCTTGACGGAGTCCAAGCAGCGTTACCCGCACTACCAAAAGATAGCTTATTGAGTATTCCACTACTAGGAAAAGGACTATAGGTAATCCGCACATCCGTGGCTCACAAGGTTGAAGTGCCCCATGGGTAAAATAGGCGGGGCTCACCTGTGGGTAGTGCCCTACTAGTAACTAGAACAACCGTGGCGCACATGGGGTATGTGCGCCACAGATATGTATGGGCCACTACTAGAAAAACGCCTGTTCGTGGCGCACCTAAAAAGGCCTTCCGTGGCGCACTAGCGGCTATCTCGTAGCCGTGGCGCACTGCATGGTGCACCACGGTTGTGTCGAGATAGGCGTGGCGCACTACCAGGTGCGCCACGGCTAGGGGCACAGGGTGCGCCATGGATGTGTTTTTCAAAAAACAAAAAAAATGCAAAAAACACCCTCGTTTTGAATTGCAAAAGCAATCGGGTCCGTGCATCGCCGCCGCAGTCGTGTCACCTCGCCGGAGCATGGCCGTGGAAGGGAGGTGCGGGAGGCCGTGGCCGCTCTAGTCCTCGCCGGCATCGAGGTGGTAGGAAGGGTGTGGTTGGAGAAAGGAAGGTAGGAAGAGAGGGAGGAAGGAAGAGATGGAGGAAGAGAGGGAGGAAGGAAGAGATGGATGAAGAGATGGAGGAAGAGAGGGAGGAAGAGAGGGAGGAAGGAAGAGAGGGAGGAAGAGAGGGAGGAAAAGAGTAAAAAGTTATGGTCAAAAGACTGTTTTTTCCTGCAGAAAAAAAATAGAGAAAACTTACCCGTAGCGCACCACCACCTAGTGTGCCACGGATAAGCTTGGGCAGGATTCAAAATTTGAATCCTCACCCCGCCCACCTACTTTTCCCTCCCCCTTTTCCCTCTCCCTTTTCCTTTCCCTTATCCTTCTTCCTTCTCCCTTCTCCTTCTTCCTTCTTCCTTCTCCTTCTCCTTCTTCCTTCTTCCTTCTCCTTCTCCTCCTTCCCCTTCTCCTCTCCTTGCAGTGACGGCGCGACGACGACCTCCTCCTCTCCTTGCAGTGACATTGGCGCGGCGGCGGCGACGCAACGGCGGCCACCTCCCTTCCCCCCTCTCTTCCTCCATCTCTTCCTTCCTTCCTCCCTTCCTCCCTCTCTTCCTCCATCTCTTCCTTCCTCCCTCTCTTCCTACCTTCCTTTCTCCAACCACACCCTTCCTACCACCTCGATGCCGGCGAGGACTAGAGTGGCCACGGCCTCCCGCACCTCCCTGCCACAGCCATGTTCCGTTGAGGTGACACGACTGCGGCGGCGATGCACGGACCCGATTGCTTTTGCAATTCAAAACGAGGGTGTTTTTTGCATTTTTTTTTGAAAAACACATCCGTGGCGCACCCTGTACCCCTAGCCGTGGCGCACCTGGTAGTGCGCCACGCCTATCTCGACACAACCGTGGCGCACCATGCAGTGCTCCACGGCTACGAGATAGCCGTAGCGCGAGGCCCGTGGCGCACTGCTAGTGCGCCACGGAAGGCCTTTTCAGGTGTGACGAGGTTTAATCTCATCAATTCCCATTGTTATGGACTTGGGTTTTGGAGAAGATGGGCGTGCTGGAGATCGCGGAACGGTTAGCAAACAAGCAACACGGGGACACGAGGTTTACCCAGGTTTAGGCCCCCGGAGGGAAAACCGTACTCCTTCTTGTCTGCTCTTGATTACGACGGAACCGAAGGTTACAGGGGTGCGCAGATTCGATCTGGCGTGGAGGTGTGTATGCGAAAGTATGAGTCGGAGATCTAGGTCGTGCCCTCCTAGCCTTTATATAGACTCAGGCAGGTCCCAGGCATAGACCTAGTCGGTTACAAGTTCTAGGGTTTTACCCCTTCAAATTTCCTATCTACGCTAGTCTTGCTCTCCAAGGATCCGAAGGCGTCATGGGCCTTGGCCACCCGAAAATCTTCATGGGCCGACGTACATCTGCCGTGGGCCTTCTTTGGGCTGGACCAGGTATGCTGAGATCACGTACCCGTAGGGTATAACCATGTCAGTAGCCCCCGAGTGGTCAGTCGAATCGTAGATTCGGCTGAGGACTCTTCAATCCTTCGGGTGCAACTATGTATTAATAGTATGTGTGTAGGGATTGTTGATGCGTGTGCCTGACTCACCCGATGGATCAGGGTCAGTTAACTGTCTTAGGACGAAACAACACGATCTTCCTCAGGTTCGAGTCCCTTAACTCGAACCCGGAACATATGCTGGCGTAATTCGACTCAGGCCGCGGAGGACTTACAGGAGTTGAATTCCAGTGATTTTAATTGATGTACCCAACGCGTCCGTCGGGATTTTTCATCGCGCCTGCTGACACGGGTTTATACTAGCAGAGCGCAGTCGTGTGTGTTGCCAGGCCATCAGATGATATCTATAGGTCTTATCTTTGTGTCGCAGACACATAATTCGAATGTTTATCACCGCGGAGGTGTTTCAGGTGGCCAAGGAGAACGTTTCTCACTTAGCATTTTGTTGGGGCAGAGTTGCCGAAAAGTTTTTACATGCTGATCCGGAAGATCGCAGTCGAAGAATTCATAGGGTGCGCGACCAGCGCTCCCTATGGGAGTAGCCCCCGAGTGTCTGTTCGAGTCGTAGACTCGAGCGGAGACTTTTATTCAGGCGTTGTTCAGTGTTAAGTCCGTAGGACATAAAAAATTTCGGATGCTTAAATCCATCCTCCCTATGGGAGTAGCCCCCGAGTCCGTAGTGGAGTCGTAGACTCGACGCAGGACTCGAAGAAAATAGTTCGTTTATTTATTCCTCTTTCGGGTGCGCGGCCAGCACTCCTAATAGGAGTAGCCCCGAGTAATTAGTCGAATCGTAGATTCGAGTGAGTACTCTTAGCTTTGAAACCGAATAAATTGTAGTTGTTGCTAGTATAGCTTTTGATGATGTCAGTGCTGACGATCAATGACCTCAAACGTCTGCTGCGCCAGAGATGACTTGACTGGACGAACGTTGGTCCCACTTGCTGACCTTGAATTGACCGGTCACGTGCGGTGTGGAGATAATTACGGCGTCGCCTCGATTTTCGCGCGTAGTGGACGGCGTGGTAACGACGGTTCGTTTGTGATGCTGACACGTGTATGGCCAGATCTGTCGTTGGCGTTAGGTCTTCTTGATGGACGGTTGCCATGCGTCGTCTTTGCCGTTATAATCATTGGGGAAAGCTGCAGTTTGTTTTCACCGCATCGATTCTTGTTTTCACTGCCTCCTTGTGCTCTAAGAGTTCTTGCTGCACGCTGGAATATCCTTCCACATTTCCTTCTTCCCTTCTACGCTATCACCGCCGGCGCCGTCGTAGCGCGATGGGAAAACCGAAGAAGTCATCATCTGCGGCTGGTACCAGCGCCGCCGGAGGGAAAAAAGGTGCCACCACTACTCGTGTCACCGACGGTGGTTGGCGATGTCGTGGGAATGGTCACGGCAGATGCTGCAATCGGCAGCGAGCAGTAGAACGAAGGGCAAGGGCGGCCAGCCATCTGCGGTGCGAGATGAGGGCGGAGACACAGGGTTTTACCCAGGTTCGGGCCCCCGGAGGGTAAAGACCTACTGCTGCTAGATTGTATTATGGTGGAGGTACAATGGGCAAGCTCGATGGCTAGGCGGCGAGTCGCTTGGGTGTATGATGGAACGTGTCTCTACACGCCCTGTGGGGAGGTTTGTATAGACTCACCTCCCCTAGGGTTTACATATCTCAACCGAATCAGTTAAGGCTTCGGTACTCGTTTAACCTAATCCGACTGGGCCTATCTACTCTCCTGGGCCTTCAGCTTCCAGTCGCCTGGATCCACGCCAAGTCTTGCAGGCCCAGTCGGAAACGTCCTGCTGGGTATACCCCGGTAGGCATATCCCCATCAGTAGTCCCTGAGGCCGTCGTCGATTGGGCGCAGGTGGTTGCTGGCAGTCAGAGCATACGGCTTCAAAGCAGACATCCAGTCGAAACGGCGGCAGGCTCCTGAATAAAGGAGGAAACTAGTCATTCTAGTTGCAGCTTTGGCGAGTCGAGTCGGCGAAATACTCAGTCACTGTTGTAGTGATCGTGTCGGCGAGCCAAGTGGCTGAAGTTGGACCATCAAACACAGTCAAAACTAGCCGTTGGGGTAATCCAACGGTAACTTTTGGCATAATCACCGCGTAGTAACAGCTTCCTGATTTGGCGAGTAACAACCGCTATATAAAGGGAATGGTAGGCGATCAGAAAACCACCCCCTTGTCATTTCCTGCGATTGCGCGCATCTCCGTTCTCCTCCGCATCGCGATCCAGCCGATCCCAAATCCTCCGACCTCCTCAAACCTTTTCGACAATGGCCCCCTCCACCGAACCATGGGGCAGGTCCAAGTGAACGAGAGCGCTCCTGGCGTACTTCGAGGAAGCCGGGATCCTGCGCGCCGGTAGGTGCCGCATCCCCGCGGCCAGAGAGGTGACTCTGGACCCGCGTGAGGGAGAGTTCGTCTGCTTCACCAGCCACCTGGAACGGGGGCTGGGATTCCCCACATCCCATTTCTTCCGGCGCTTCTGCGCCTTACGGGATCCAACCGTCGGACCTGGGCCCGCACAGCATCGAGCAGCTCGCCATCTTCGTGGCGTTCTGCGAGTGCTACCTGGGCTGTAGGCCTTACTTCCCCCTGTGGCAAGATCTGTTCCACGGGAGGATCAGTCGCGAAGAAGCGGGCGGCCCAATGCTTGCCGCGGGCGGCCTGACGTTTCAATTGAAGTCGAAGGCTTAATTTTTCCATTTGATGCTGCCGGCCAAGGCGGCGAGCGAGTGGAAGAAGTCTTGGTTTTACGTCACCGAGGTGACTCCGGAGGGCGAGGTGGCGATCCCAAGATACTCCGCCGACCGGCCTGAACTGCGCCGACTCCAAGTCGGCAAGCTCCCAACAGACCAGCGGATGGTCGTGGATGAGATGCTCCAAACCATCCGCGGCCTGAAGAAGAAGGGTCTGCAGACCATCAACTTATACAACTGCTGGCTCGGGCGGCGACTCGTTCCCCTGGCCCGACGTGACCACTACATGTATGATTACACGGGCTGGGAGGACTCGACGAAATCCTGCCTCGCCGAGTGGAAGCTCGAGGATTATATTCCGGCGCTGAAGAAGATCACCCAGGCGGTGTACCTGGACGCGAAGGCCGGGGTCGCCCCCTGCACCGCGAAGCATCCAGCCCCGACGGTAAGTCACTTTACATCATTCACAGTTGCAGTTAATGCAGTCGCGGTCATTCTAATACTATCTCATGCTCATTGGAGCTATTTCAAGTGGTGGAAGGGTGGCTTCCGCCCGCAGATGACGAGAACTCGAGCTTGTCCGTCTGGGACGGGGGCGAGTCGCCTCCCACCAAAGGCGGCATCGAGAGCGACAGGAGCAACGACGACGACGATTCCGAGGAAGAGGTCGCCCTGCTGGTTCGCAAAACTCGCGGGCAGCATCAGCGCGAGCTCGAGGCGAGCAAAAGCCTCGAGCGTCATGATGATGACGACGACGAACTTCCTGAAACCACCTCGCGTCGCCAGGCCACTCCGTTTAAGAAGAAGAAGAAGAAGGAGGAGGTGAAGTCCCTTGTAAAGAGGAAGACAAAGCCGGCGAGACAGGTATCTCCGCCTCGCTCGGCGAGCAGCTCCGACGCCACCAGCCTGGCCAAGGATGAAGCGCCACAGACGATGGCAGCAGCGGATGTCGCCGTCCTGAGTGAGGCGCCCCTGGCCTTGATGCCTCCCCCATTCACCCCAGTCTCTGGGTCGGGGGTTGCTCCGGTCGCGGCGGCATCACCTCCCAGGGAGGCTCCCGCCGAAAATGTTTCGGAGGCTCCTGTCGCGGCCTCGACAACAAAGAAGCCGTCCGTGTTTTGGGCGCACGATGTCCTGGAGATGGGTCTCAGTCGTAAACTGGGCCCTGAACTGGAGAAGCCGGCCGGCATCCGCACGGGGCTGCGATTTCTACCAGTGGCTAAGTGAGTTCTATTCACGTGTCTTTGTTTTTCATTGTACTCAGACCACTTTACTCATGTGATCAATTTGCAGGACTGGAACTAAGAAGATAGGCCACCCGTCCGTAGCCAAGGTGCCGCCAGTCGTCACCGAGGAAGACCCCTCTCGGAAGAGGAAGGCTGACGAGGTCGTTGCCCCCACGGATAGTGCCAAGAAGGCCAAGGGCGACGACATCGTCACGGTGTCTGACGACACGACGGTTGCTCCGAGTGACCCTGTGGCGGAGGCGGCCTTGACGATCAAGGAGGGTGCTCCCTCGTCTGGGGCAGCCGAGCCGGCCTCTTTTGGTGCCTTAGGATTTTTGATTGCCAGTCCCCGAGTGCGTACTCGCTGAATTTCAGCGGGTGGGCACTTAGGATTTTTGATTGCCAGTCCCCGAGTGCGCACGCGCTGAATTTCAGCGGGTGGGCACTTAGGATTTTTGATTGCCAGTCCCCGAGTGCGCGCTCGCTGAATTTCAGCGGGTGGGCACTTAGGATTTTTGATTGCCAGTCCCCGAGTGCGCACTCGCTGAATTTCAGCGGGTGGGCACTTAGGATTTTTGATTGCCAGTCCCCGAGTGCGCGCTCGCTGAATTTCAGCGGGTGGGCACTTAGGATTCCGCTATTGTTAACTGTATGATTTGTGTACAGGGTTTGCAGCTTGAGTCAGCCGACTGGCTTGCTGCGAAACGTCTCGCGGAGAAGGAACTGGCCACCATCCAAGAGGCGAACAAGGGACTCCAGGCGATTGCTGCGAAGGCAGAGGAGGTCCGCCAGGGCCTTGTCCCAGCGAATGAACTGATGGCAGCTCAATCGGCGTTGAGCTCGGGTGAAAAGCGGATCGCCGACCTTGAGCGCGAGCTGAAGGAGGCAAAGGAGGAGGCGAGTTCGGCGGATGGGCGAGCCAAGGCTGCTGTTACAGCCGCTGCTGAGGAGCGTAAGGTTTCTGACGCCCTTGTTGCTGGGCTTCAAGATGACTATACCTCTCTTCAGAGCTTCATCACGGATCTCTCCCGACCCTTGATTGGTGAGTGTGCCTGCCTCTGCCTGTAACGTATGCATTGTGTAATCTTTGGTGTATTCATTGTCACCTTCTGTCCGCAGGTCGGATCATCGATAGCGCGGAAGAGGCGAACTCGTTCGACGCACGGCAATGTGTAGCCACGCTGGTCGACTCGGCCACGTTGTCGGCGACATGTATACGGGCGTATCTTCAGGAGATGTCGCCCAAGGAAGTGATTCCCAGCGACCTCGACGAGGTGTGGCGATACTTGGAGAAGGCGCCGACGGTCGTCGAATTCATGACGCGGTCGGCGTTCCGGCGCGGGGCGGCGACGGCGCTGAGCCTTGGGCTCGCCCACTTCCCGGAAGATTTTGATTTGGACGACGTGACGAGTGGCTACCCGTCGTCGACTGGCTCGGTGGAGATCGCCGAGGTGTTGAGGCTGACGGACCGCGCCGCGGTGTACTCCGAGCGCGTCTGGGCGATGGGGACCTCCTTCCTTATCAGGAGACGGTCGTCGCACCCAATGACCCCGAGCCACAGCACCGGGACTTCAAGATCGAGCAACCCTTCCGTGCGGCGATGGCGGGTGAGTTGACGACATACCCGTCGAACCCGTATACTCCCTTCATTCGCAACCGCAAGGGTGGCGGCGAGTCATCATCGAAGCCTGCGGAATGAGACATTGTGCCCTTGGGGCGTTAGTAGCACTGCTGCCGTTGGGCATACCTTGTATTTTGTGACATTTGTGATATGCTATAATGAAATATCGTGGTATTTTGTGAATTGTTGTGTGTTTTTGATTATGGGTTGAACGAGTCCCCGAGCGCGTCCGCCCTTTTTTATGGGGTTTACCTCGGTTAGTATGTGTTTGTGATTTTGAATATTTTGTTATTGACGTCGACTCGCCCGGACTCGGAAAGCCAGTCGCAAGGCGACTCCCATGAGGGCTCTGTACTTCACCGTTTTCCCTTGCGCGAATGGGGTCAGGTAGCCGAGTCCCCGAGCGTGGTACTTGGTTGTTCTAGGTGCAACTCTAGGGTGGGTGAGGACTAGGCGTGTTAGGATAAGTGCATCACTCCTGCCTGGCCCGTTGGGTTAGTCGCATGGCGAGTCCTGGGCATGCTCTCATACTTGGCGTTTTCCCTAGCCGCTCGCGCTGAACTGGTCGTCAGTCCCCGAGCGTGGTACTTGGCCATTCGAGTCGCTATGTCGAGGATGCAGAGGATCATGGTCGCTGTGAGAAGCGAAAGCAGTTGTCTTGGCTCGTCGAGCCAGTCGAGCTAGGCGACTCCAATGGGGCTCCGGGTAGGCGTTTTTCGTGGACGTTACAAGACCTGGGGTGACCCAGTGCCCTTGTAGCGCACTACTTGGCCGTGCCGATCGCTTTACCAGAGGTTGACTTCTGCAGTTAGCTTGATGCTGTTACTACGAGTGCGAGTGGCACAAGTCACGGAGAGTAGACGCAATTTGCGGTAACCAATTCTTTTTATTTCATAGCGATTGGAGGATACATATGTGGGGTACTAGGAGTAGAACTTCCGTAGGAGGTTTACATTTCATGGTCGCTTGACGTCGAGTTTGCCGTCCCCGCGGACGTCGATCAGGTAGTAGGCGTTGTTGCCGAGTACTCGCCCGATGGCGAACGGTCCCTCCCATGGGGGGAAAGCTTGTGCATGCCCTTCTTGTCCTGGATGAGGCGCAGCACCAGGTCGCCTTCTTGGAAGGTGCGAGTTTTCACCCGCCGGCTGTGGTAGAGGCGGAGTCCTTGCTGGTAGATGGCGGTGCGTGAGCGAGCTAGGTCGCGTGCCTCGTCGAGTTGATCGACTCCATCCTGTCGTACGAGTTCGTTCGCAGCCTCCGTGTAGTGGACGACCCTTGGCGAGTCGTGCTCGAGGTCGGTGGGCATGACTGCCTCGGCGCCGTACACCATGAAGAAGGGGGTGAACCCTGTCGACCTGTTGACCGAGGTGCGGATGCCCCAGATGACGGAGGGTAGCTCCTTGACCCAGCACCCGGCGGTGCGCTCGAGTGGTACTTGGAGCCGCGACTCCGGGTGGGCGACTAACGCGAGGTCGAGCCGGATGTGGTGTTCCTCGCAGAACTCGGCCATGGCTCCTTTGGCGAAGTTGGTGCCGTTGTCCGTGATGATGCTGTTTGGGAACCCGTAGCGATATATGAGCTCGCGTAGGAATTTGGTGGCGGTCTTCCCGTCGCATTTCTGGACTGGCTTGGCCTCCACCCACTTTGTGAATTTGTCGACCGTGACCAGGAGGTGGGTGAAGCCGGAGGGGGCCTTTTTGAAGGGGCCTACCATGTCCATACCCCACACGGCAAATGGCCAGGTGATGGGGATTGTCTTGAGCACTGAGCTCGGCACGTGTGTCTGGTTAGCGTACTTCTGGCAGCCAGCGCACCGCTGGACGATGTCGACGGCGTCGGCGTGTGCGGTGGGCCAGTAGAAGCCGTGCCGCATGGCCTTTGCGACCAGAGAGCGGGCTCCGGCGTGGTGGCCACAGTCGCCGGAGTGGATGTCGTGGAGGATCTTGTGTCCTTCGGCAGGTTGGACGCAGCGTTGGAACACGCCGGTCACGCTACGCTTGTGGAGTTCGCCGTCGATGTGGGTGAAAGATTTGCACCGACGTGCAACCATCCTGGCGTCGGTCTCGTCTGCCGGTAAGGTGCCAGCCTCCAGGTAGGCGATGTACGGCTTGGTCCAGTCGTCTGGCTCGGCGATGAGTGCGACCAGGGCTGCCTCTGGTTGCAGCGGGACTCCGATGTCGATCTCCCTTGGGAGAGAGACTGATGGCTTGGTGATCGTGTCGAGGAAGACGCCGGCGGGTGGTGCGAGTCGAGCCGACCCGATGCGAGAGAGTGCGTCGGCTTCCTCGTTCTTCCGCCTGTCGATCCACTCGACGGAGTAGCCTGCGAAGTGTCCCCCCAGCTTGTCTACTGCTTGGCGGTATGCCGCCATGGTGGGAGAGACGGCGTCGCAAGTGCCAGCGACTTGCCCAGCGACGAGGTCGGAGTCTTCGTAGCAACGTAGGCAGTTGACGTTCATCTCCTTGGCGGTCGCATGCCGTGGAGCAGTGCCTCGTACTCGGCCATGTTGTTGGTGCAGGGGGTGAAGTCAAGGCAGAGGACGTAGCGGAGCTTGTCGCCCTTCGGTGAGGTCAGCATGATCCCTGCTCCTGCGCCGTCCGCGTTCTTGGAGCCGTCGAAGTGCAGGCTCCAGTAGTGGAGGTAGGGCGGCTTTTCTGGCTGCTGGGCCTCTTCCCAGTCGGCGATGAAGTCCGCTAGAGCCTGCGACTTGATTGCTTTTCGTGGCTCATACTTGATGTTGTGGACGCCGATTTCAACGGCCCACTTGGCGACTCGCCCGGTCGCCTCACGGTTGCGGATGATGTCCTGCAACGGTGCTGAGGAGACGACCATGATCGGGTGCTCCTGGAAGTAGTGCGGCAGGCGCCGCTGTGCTCTGAAGACCGCGTATACCAGTTTCTGGTATTGCGGGTATCGCTGGCGCGACTCGGTGAGGACCTCGCTGATGTAGTACACCGGTCGCTGTACCGGGCGCTCCTTTCCTTCTTCCGGCCGCTCGACGACCATGACGGCGCTGACGACGCGCTCGGAAGCCGAGACGTAGACCAGCATGGGTTCTTTGTCGACGAGGGCGGCGAGTAGTGGTGCTGCGAGTAGCACCTTCTTGAGGTCGCGGAGTGCGTCGTCTGCCTCCTTGTCCCACTGGAAGGTGGGGTTCTTTCGCATCAGGCGGTATAGGGGCATCGCCTTCTCGCCCAATCGGGGGATAAAGCGGCTGAGAGCCGCGACTCGCCCGGCCAGCTTCTGGACGTCGCGTAGGCACTCGGGTTTGCCGAGTCGGGCGATCGTGTCGATCTTGGTGGGGTTCGCCTTGATCCCGCGCTTGGAGACGACGTACCCCAGTAGTTGCCCTGCTGGTACACCGAAGGTGCATTTGCCTGGGTTGAGCTTTATCTTGTATTTCCGCAGGTTGGCGAATGTTTCCGCCAGGTCGGCGAGTAGATCGCCCTGGCGAGCGGACTTCACGACCACGTCGTCGATGTAGACGTGGATATTGCGGCCAATTTGGCTCGCGAGACACTCTTGCATGCACCGCTGGTAGGTCGCCCCGGCGTTCTTGAGGCCGAAGGTCATGGCGGTGTAGCAGAAGGCTCCGAATAGCGTGATGAACGCCGTCTTGTCCTCATCCTCAACAGCCATTTTGATCTGGTTGTACCTAGAGTAGGCGTCGAGGAAACACAGCGACTCCGAGCCCGCGGTGGAGTCGATTATTTGGTCGATCCGCGAGAGGACGAACTGCTCCTTCGGGCAGGCGCTGTTTAAGTTTGTGTAGTTGATACACATCCTCCAGGTCCCATTCTTCTTCTCGACCAGGACTGGGTTTGCCAGCCACTTGGAGTACTTGATTGGCCGGATGAAGCCTGCAGCGAGTAGACGCTGCACCTCCTCGGCGATAGCTCGGCGGCGCTCTTCATTGAAGGGCCACAGCGACTGCTTAACGGGTCGCACTTTGGGGTCGGCGTTTAGTTTGTGCTCAGCGAGTTCCTAGGGACACTAGGCATGTTAGAGGGCTTCCATGCGAAGATGTCCCTGTTCTCACGGAGGAACTCGATGAGCGCGCCTTCCTAGGCTGGGCTCATGCATGTCCCGATCGTCACCGTCTGGCTGGAGTCGCCTAGGACCCGCTCGACGGTGCGGGTGTGCGTCGTTGCCTCGAAGGTTGAGGTGTTTGCGCCCTCCGAATTGGGCTTCTTGAGTATGGTGGGATCGTCGTTGTTGACCCCGCTCGCGTACTTGGCGAGCTCGTCGGCGTGGTTGGCCTCTGCCGCGATGATGGCGTCAGCGAGTTCGGCTCCTTTGGCCTCGCACTCGGCGGCCAAGTCGGGGTCGCTGTTGATGGTGATGACACCGCACGGCCCGGGGAGCTTCATCGCGTTGTACGCGTAGTGGGGCGCTGCCATGAACTTGGCGAACGCCTGGTGCCCCAGGACGCAGTGGTAGGGGCTGTCAAAGGGTACCATCTCGAAGACGATTCGCTCGGTGCGGAAGTTTGCTGGTGTGCCGAAGGTGACTGGCAGCGTGACCTTGCCGATCGGGTACGCCTTCCGACCGGGGACGATGCTGTGGAACGTGGTGTAGGTCGTCTCGACCATCGACTGCGGGAGCCGCAATCGCCTGAAGGTGTCCAGGTACAGGATGTTGATGGAGCTGCCGCCGTCCATCAATGTCTTGGGGAGCCAGTAGTCGCCCACCTTAGGCTTGACTACCAGAGCGACTCGGCCTGGGTACTCGATGCGCGGCGAGTGGTCCTGGCGGCTCCAGGTGATGGGCTGCTCCGACCAGTTGAGGAACTGGGGAACGTCCACCTGGGCCACCGCGTTGACGGCGACGGCACGGACGATGACCTCCTTCTCGCGCTTCGTGTTGAAGCCCGTGAAGGTATGGAGCGAACCGGCCACATTGCCGAATTTTCCGCCATTTGGCGGGTTGTTGTCGGGGTCCTCCCGCGCTCGCCGTGCCTTCTCAATCTCCCTGAGAGTGTGGCAGTCGGCGGTCGTGTGCATGGCGGGCTTCCCTTCCCTGCTGTGAAACGCACAAGGTTGGTTAAGGAGAGCCGCGGGGTCGAACCTTGGTTTCGCCTTGTAGTTGCCGCCGTCACGGCGGAAGCTCTTGGGCTCGCGCTGCGCATGCCCAGCGTTGGCGACGAAGTCGACTCTCCCATCACCGCGGCGCTTGCCGGTGAGGCGAGTGTTGCTGTAGCGTAGGTCGGACCGCCGTCCTTTGTCGTTGCCGCTCGTGCGGCGTTGGCCTCCCGACTCGTCGTCGGTTTCCTGGTTTGGATCTTCCTCCGCGTATCTTTTGGCGATCTCGAGGAGGTCCGGTATGTTGTCGAGTGTGCGAGAATGTCGCTTGAGCTTGGCGACCAAGGGCTCGTAGCGGCACGAGGTCTTGAAGCAATGGGTCGCGGTGTCCGGGTGGATGCCGACCGCGTTGTACCACAGTTCTTGCCACCGCTGGACCCAGTTGCGGGTCGACTCGCGGGGTCCCTGGACGCATCGTTCCAGGTCCTCGGTGGTGGTGGCGCGAGTGTAGGAGCACTCAAAGTGCATGACGAAGGCGTCTCGCATCTCTTCCCAGGATTCGATGCTATCCTGTTGGAGGGTGTTGATCCACTGCCTGCACGTCCCCTCCATCATCAAGGGGAGGTAACGGGCGGCTAGCAGGTCGGTGTGACCAGCAATCCCCATTGCCATGAGGTATGTGTCCAACCACACGGAGGGGTCGTACGAAGGGTCGTACTTCTCTATTTCCTTTGGCGCTTTGAAGTTCGCCAGGTATTTTTCGCCTCGGATCATCGGCCCGAAGCACCTGGGCTCGAGTCGACTTAGCGACCCCATCGGCTCGCCGTCGCGGCGATTGGTTAGGGTGTGTCGCAGGTCGTCGGGCTGGCGTGCGCGCCAGCTTTGGTTATTGATGATGTGGGTGCGGGTGTCGACGGGCTGACCGTTGGCGGCGACAAAGTTGGTCGCTGGCCTGGGGTCATTGGTGGAGAGTGCCGCGTTCGTGGGTCGATGTTGGAGCTGCAGTGGCTCTGGTGGCGGGCAGTTGAGGGTGTTTGCTGCCAACAGGCGGCCGCTTGAGGGAGCTCTGCTTCCTGAAGAACGCGAGTACACTCGACACTGCGAGTCGGCGCCTGTGTTTTGCTGCTCGACGGGCTTTGCGAGCAGGGCCCTAACGTACTAGATCTGTAGGGCGCCGTCGCCGGTGGCCATGATGTTGTCAGCCGCTGCTCGGCCCGCCACGAGGTTGTCCATCGGGGTGGAGAACAGTGGTAGGCCGTTCGCGTCTCGCTCCCGTGAGGAGACTACTATCCGCGGCTGATCCCTGGGGGTGTGCGGTTGGGTGGAGGTGGGACGCCTATCGCTGTCGGCCCTGGTGGGGGCCGGGCGCTTCCCCCTGGTGGTGCGTTCTCGCAGATCGCGCGCTCGGCCACGCGGGTAGGGTCGTTCTCGTCGTCGAAGTTCAGGGCGCGCCCCTGGACGGTAGGGTTCAAGCACGTCCTGATTCGCTGCACGTGGTAACGCGACAGCTCCTGTGCCGTCACCTGTTCGAGGCGAAATTTTTCGCGCTCGGCTTGCTCCTTGCGGACTGCCTCCGCTAGCTTCAGGCGGAGTTCCTCGACCTCTGTTGCCGTGGCGTTAGGAGGGATCGGGGTGGAGAAGGGATCCTCTAGCGGATCGGTGCCAGTCGCCATGTAGGTCGCGGCGTGACGACTGGTCCTGTCGCGGAGATCGACGGAGTTTTCCGACCCGGAGTCGAAGTCGAAGATCCCAAGGATGGAGGGATCCTCGAAGTTTCCCACGTTGGAGACCTGGGTGATGGAGCCCGCGGGTGAAGCCGCTGTGATGGATCCGGCGAGTGATGTCGAGGTCGCCGAGTCGGCGTCGTCGTTGAGGGTCGCGTCTTCCGTGGCTGCGGAGTTTTCGGCCACGTCGCTGTGGGCCGAGTTGTACTCGGAGGCGAGGCGATGGATCGTGCGAACCTGGCTCTCGGAGAGCCGGTCGCGTGGCGGTGACTCGTGGATGTGAGCCGAGTCCTCCGAGACAATGACGTCGGTGAGGCCGACGAAGAGGCTAATCGTGCCAACCGGCAGGATCATGCTGTGCGTGATGGGTCGCGCCGCCGGGACGTAGCTGCTCGGCAAGATCTGGAGCATCTCGTCGATCGCTATCATGCGGCCGGTGGCGACCGACTCGTTGATGGGCAGATTGGATCTCGCCGCAGAACACCGGCCAGACCGGCCAGGTCCCACGATGGGCGCCACTATCGTGGGAATGGTCACGGCAGATGCTGCAATCGGCAGCGAGTAGTAGAACGAAGGGCAAGGGCGGCCAGCCATCTGCGGTGCGAGATGAGGGCGGAGACACAGGGTTTTACCCAGGTTCGGCCCCCCGGAGGGTAAATACCTACTCCTGCTAGATTGTATTATGGTGGAGGTACAATGGGCGAGCTGGGCGGCTAGGCGGCGAGTCGCTTGGGTGTATGATGGAACGTGTCTCTACACGCCCTGTGGGGAGGTTTATATAGACTCACCTCCCCTAGGGTTTACATATCTCAACAGAATCAGTTAAGGCTTCGGTACTCGTTTAACCTAATCCGACTGGGCCTATCTACTCTCCTGGGCCTTCAGCTTCCAGTCGCCTGGATCCACGCCAAGCCTTGATACAGTCGTCGTCTTGCAGGCCCAGTCGGAAACGTCCTGCTGGGTATACCCCGGTAGGCATATCCCCATCAGGCGACGATCAGAGACGCAGGAGAGTGATCTCCGCAAGCTTCGCGAGCAGGGCTTGATCCCGTAGGATAGGGAGGCCGTCAGACTCCCCGGCAACAAGGTAATCCCCCGTCCCCCCGCTGGGTATCGGGTCATGTTTCTCGCCTTCGTTATTCGTGGGTTTTCCTTCCCAGTCCAAGACTTCCTTTGTGGGCTGCTCTTTCTCTACGGCATCCAGCTGCATCATCTTTCCCCCAATTCTCTTCTTCACATTGCTTGTTTTATCACTTTCTGCGAGTGCTGGCTCGGCATCGAGCCGCACTTTGGCCTCTTCCGGAAACTCTATTCCGTGAAGAGGCAATCCGGTTCGGATGGTGTGTATCCCATTGGGGGTTGCATCATCTCCCTCAAGGCCAATATTCTTTTTGTTTCTCTATGTCCGAATCTGTCCAGTACTGGCGGAGGCGATGGTTTTACATTCACGACTCCACAGTGGTTGGGCAGCAATTTGGTCTTGCTCCTTTCGACTCCTCCCAAATAATCGAGCCGAAGAGGTCCTGGAAAAACCAGATCTTGGATGGCGAGTCAGCGGAGATAGAAGCCCTTTACCGTCGGGTGGAGGATATCCAGTTGATTCCTAATAAAGAAGTGAACGGTGCAGCCCCTCTAGGCTAGGGCGCACCCGATGTTTCTTTATGCTGGGCGCCGTGATCCGACGAGAGTTTCGGCTGAGAAGCTTTCCCAGGGTGATCTCGACATGGCCCTTCGTACACTGTTGAAGCACAAGGCTGGAGAGGATATCCCGGGGAAGTCGCTGACTCCGCCGTTTTCTTCGACGCTGGTCGTTCCATAGGTGTAGATTCGTGCGTGTAGCGCTTTTCGTCGACTGTATATTTATTTTCCTTTGTTTGCTAACAAAGTCCCTTCTTTTTTGCAGAGCTTCAAGGTGCCGGGCATGGTGCCGCCATTGCCCAAATTATTTCCGGATGCTCCGGATAATGACGTGGTGGATTCCGTGTCCAAACTGCCTTCGGCACGATCGCCGGCTGAAGAGGCCAACGAGTCGAGCGAGGACCATACTCGCAAACGATCGCGGAGCTCCAGCGAGTCTTCGGATGCATCGACTCCTCCGACTCCCAGAAACCCTCTGTGCCTTGAGCGTCACAGTGACGGGCATGGAGGTTCTTCCTCTCCTATTCCTGCTCTTCCCGTGCGAGCTGTAGCGCCGCATCCGCCAGCGAAGCGGAAGAAGGAATAAAAGAAGGAAGAGAAGAAAGGGGAGAAGACGGCCCGAAGGACTCCTCCTTTCTTCGACCTGAGCTCACTGGACTCTTAAGTTTCTTTTATACTGCTGTCCTTTTTACTGTTGACTTTGTACTTGTGCTAATTATGTCGTGTGCAGGCATTCTTCCCATGACTCCTCCAGTGATGGTGCTCGGGAGATGATGGGAGAGTCGAAGGTTGCGTCTCGTCCTCCTCAGATGGTGGCTACCTCTGAGGGTGTTGTGCCGGTCCCTTCTCCGCGGGAGGCTTAGGTGGTTGTGCCTCAGAAGGCTGCGAGCGGGCCTTCGGAGTCGCCATCGGAGCATGTAAGTACTTCTGTTTCCTGCCACGGGGGGAGCCCCCGGGCGTCTGAAAATTTTTCTTGTCTTGTTCTTTCTTCGAGTCTTCGGGGGGAGCCCCCGAGCGTTTTCGTGTGCGAATTTTGCTTTTATTCCTTCGTGTTGGGCGTAGCCCCCAAGTCCTTTTTCCTTACTGGTAGTTCTTCTTCCTGCAGCCTTTTGTGCAGGATGCCAAGCGACTGGTGCAGGAGCACCTGGTGCTGGAGGCCAACCTCCAACAGCTTCAAGGTACCCATATGGTTTTGGTGCTTCTTTCTTTTATTTATGTCTTACTTTCTGACGCTTGCTTGTTTTGAATGCAGAGGAGCATAACACTTCCCTCCGTGAGATTGACTCTCTCAAGAAGAGCCTTGGTCAAGCGGAGAAGAAGGCCGAGGCCGCCGTCGGTGCGAAAGAGCGCCTTGAGCTGGAGCTGGCCGAGGCAGCCGAGGCTAAGGAGCGTCTGCAGTGGGAGGCCACGGACCGCGAGGAGCAGCTTGCCACTGCTGCGACTGTGCGTGAAAGAGAGGTGGCAGGCAAGCTCATGGCTGCTGCCAAGGCTGTTTCGGGTGAGTACCTTATTTTTGCTCTTTTCTTTTTGTTTTCTTGTCTTTCTTCTGTGTTACTTTCTTCATTCCTTTTCTTTTTTGTCTCAGATGCCGCAGGCATCGAGTTTGACCGCAGCGCTCTGGAGCACGGGAGTGCTCTAGATGATGCTACTGCAGCGGTCGAAGATCGTTGCAGCACCGTCGTCAGCTCCCTTGCCAAGGCGAAGGAGGTCCTTGGTCGCTTCTACAAGGAGCTTGTCCCCAAGGGCGCGGCCCTTGATGATGTTGACGCCGTGGCGGAGGCCTTGTCAGCCGAAGCGCCTGCGGCGTACAAGCGCAAGCAGAAGGGGATCGGCGTGTCCGTCGGGCTGGCAATGGCCTTGGCGGCTGGAGCGGAGCTGGATCTTCCCTAGATTACCTCCCGGATGCCGAGGACCGCGGATGGATCCGAGGTAGCCTTTGCTACCTATTCTGCTCGTTGCAAGCGATATGGGCCAAATCTCATAGATCTGTTGTCCGAGTATGCGCTGCGGCAGCAGGGGGAAGTCAAGGCGCGGCAATCCGGCTCCGAGGCTACTCAGGGTGCCATGCCTTAGGCGTTGTAGCTGTAGGATAGTTTGTAGTCTTCTTTTTGTTGTAATCATGTTGAGGAATCGAAATCATTGTGCCACGTAGTGGCCTTTATATGCTTAATGAATTTTGTTGAGTTGTGCTCTTCTCCGTCTGAATGTTTATGTCCTTTTCTTTTCTGCTGCTTTAGGTTCCTTCGGGTGCTGATCCCGTTGACCCCTCGCCTGCAGCGTAGCTGCGGCCATCTTTGGATGATTCTTCTCAACTTGCTTTTCTTCGAGACCGTGTTCGTAGTCTTGAGAGGGAGTTGCTTGGGGTGCTTGGTCACTCCGACGTTTGGAAATCGAAGGCAGATCGCGGTGCAGCTAGAGAGGAGTACTTGATGGGGGAACTGCTTCAACTGTCTGAGCAGCTTCAATGTAAGTTGTTCTTTGTTTCGAGCTGTAGCTCAGTTCTTCGGGTGCGCCTACTGGCCTTGCGTCTTATTTTGTGCGAGTATCGCAGGTGCTAACCTTGCTCCAATGGAGGAGAAGGAGCGTGTCGCTGTTCGGGTCAATTGCTTGACTCAGCAAGACATGGAATCGGGCGGGTTCTTTTGGATGGATCGTGACCATACCGTGGCTCTGGCAACGGTGCAGGATCGTATGCACCAAGTTTCGCGGATGCTTCGTTAGGTGCAGTCGTCGCTTGCGTCAGTGCTGCATGTCATGTTTCCTTTAGATGCCATGCCAACGAGTCTTGCTGGTCTTCTGTCGAAGTTTCGGAACGTCAATAATGTCAAGGAGTTGGTGCAGCAACAGATCGTCGCAGGAGTGAAGGCTGCCTTGTCCCTTGTGAGGCTGCACCGCCCTGATGTGGATTTGTCTGCTGTAGCTGCTGGACCGCCTCTTCGGCCGGATGGTAATGAGTGGGATATGCGTCCGCATTATGCGACTGTGAGTCAGTATGCCGAACAGGTTGTAGATTTGTTTGAGCAGCGTGCTCAGGTTATTCTTCAAAATAGGTAGTACCTGTAAAAGAGATAGATGTAAAATTTGTATGTATATGTCTGGGCATTTTGTGCCCCTTTGTTATAAGGATGCGGTTGTTATTTGAGCATGTAGTGCTTTGTTTGCGTACGTGTCCTTTTTGTTAGCCTGACGTGGTCAGCTACTCAGGTATACACGTGTTACCCTTAGCCGATGAAATCTTGAGGTGGGGGAGCCCCCGAGTGCGTTTTGTAGAACGTAGTAAAGGTATAAATAATGAAATGAAATTTTCGGGGTGAGACACTTAGCTTTATTTATATCGTAATGGAAATACATTGTTCGGCTGAATAGCCTTATTGAAAGTAAAGGGGTAGATAGCTAGGGGTAGAATCGTCGCAGGTGCGCGATGTTCCATGGGTTGGAGTATGCGACTCCAGACTCCACGTGCTTGAGGCGATAGGCACCACCTGGGATGACTTCGGTGATGATGTAGGGTCCTTCCCATGGCGACTCGAATTTCTTCGGTCGCTCTTGCTTGAGTCGCAAGACGAGGTCTCCTTCGACGA
Organism: Avena sativa; assembly: GCA_916181665.1. Classification (NCBI taxonomy): domain Eukaryota; kingdom Viridiplantae; phylum Streptophyta; class Magnoliopsida; order Poales; family Poaceae; genus Avena; species Avena sativa. The sequence goes on from OV702293.1 coordinate 431,114,042, forward strand.
AGGACCTTGGGCGTAGCCGGCGGCTGTGATAGTTGCGGAGACTCTACTGGTACATCGCTGATCGAGATGCTGCTACGTCTCTTGCTTCGTCGAGTGTGTCGACGGCGTCTTCGAGTGCAGCCGTGGATTCGGCTTTGCTATAAGCGACGACCCGGGGGGCCTGGTGGCGAACTTCTGCTGGTAGCACAGCCTCGGCTCCGTGCACCATGAAGAATGGCGTGTAGCCGGTGGAGCTGTTTGGCGTAGTCCGCAAGCTCCATAGGACGGATGGTAGCTCTTTCGTGCAGGCTCCAGCTTTTCGTTCGAGTGGGCTCATGAGGCGCTTATTGATGCCAGCGCCGATTAGGCCGTTGGCCTTTTCCACCTGCCCGTTCATTTGCGGGTGTGCCACTGAGGCGTACGTGATGTTGATCCCGAGGCCTTCGCAGAAGTCCTGGAATTCCTTGGAGATGAAGTTCGATCCATTGTCGGTGATGATGTTGTGCGGTACGCCGAACCTGTAGACAATGTATTCAAAGAATTTTACGGCGGTCTTGCCCTTTTGGTTAGTGACGGGCATGGCTTCGACCCACTTGGTGAATTTGTCGACTGCGACTAGGAGGTATATGTGCCCCCCTTTCGAAGATTTTGGCAGTTTGCCAATCATGTCGAGGCCCCATTGAGCAAAAGGCCAGGCTATAGGTATGGGCCTGAGCTCTAATCCGGGTGCGTGTGGTTTGTCAGCAAACCTTTGGCACCCTTTGCATCTTCGGACGATGTCCTTTGCATCGCTCATGGACGTTGGCTTGTAGAATCCAGCTCGTAGAGCTTTGGCGACAAGGGAGCGGCTGCCTGCGTGATGGCCGCAGATGCCCTCGTGGATGTCTTGGAGGATGGTTTTCCCGTCACCGATGGTGATGCATCTTTGTAGTACACCCGTAATACTGCGCTTGTACAGCTCGCCATTGATGATGGTGAAAGCTTTCGACCGGCGAGATATGCGTCGGGCATCTGTCGGGCTGTCAGGCAGTTCTACGTTGATGAGGAACTGGAGGTATGGTCGTGTCCATGTTTCTTCGACTACCATCACCTGCATCAGGTTGACCATAGCGACTTCTGTGTCCAGCTTTTTTGGTCCTTCATGACCTTCGGGCAGCGTAGCCCCCAAGTGTTCTGCTTCTTCGGGTGATCCCTTGGGGAATTTTCGCTTGATGGATGGCACACAGATCTGTTTGAGGAACACACCTGGTGGCACCTTTGCGCAGGTGGAGCCGATGTTGGCGAGTTTATTCGGCCTCCTCGTTGCTTTCTCTTCCAACGTGCCGAAGCTCGCAGCCATCGAATTCTCCTTCGAGTGCGTTGTAGAGCACGCGATACGCGATCATGTTTTCGGCGTGTGCGTCGCACTCATTCATCGTCTGTTGGACGACGAGGTTGGAGTCACCGTAGATGAACAGGCGCGTTGCGCCGCAGATTTTTGCCATCCTCATGCCGTTGATGAGGGCTTCGTATTCGGCCTCGTTGTTGGAAGCTAGGAATTTCATCCGAAGGTATTACTTCATCTTGTCGCCTTGCGGGGAGGTCAGTATGACTCCAGCTCCTGCTCCGGCTTCACGCTTGGAGCCGTCGAAGTGCATCGTCCATGACTGCGACATGTCTGGGGTGTTTGGTAGTTGTAGCTCCATCCAGTGTACAAGGAAGTCCGGTAGGACCTGCGACTTGATTGCTAGTCGTTTCTCGTAGACGATGTCTAGAGGTGATAGCTCAATTCCCCACAGAGCCACGCATCCTGTGGCCTCTGGGTTGTTCAGGATGCTGTTCAAAGGTGCTTCGTTGACCACCATCACCTGATGTTCCTGGAAGTAATGGCTCAACCGAAGAGCCATCATGAACATGCCGTAGGAGAGTTTTTGATAGTGGGGGTATCTCTGTTTTGTTGGCGTCAATACCTCGCTGAGATAGTAAATTGGGCGTTGTACCCCATGGGTTTTGCCTTCTTTGGGTCGTTCGACCACTAGCACGGTGCTTACCACCTGATGAGTGGCTGCTATGTATAGCAACAGGGGCTCGCGCTCCTTTGGTGTGACCAAAACGGGCGAGGTAGAGAGTAGTCACTTGAGACTTTCAAATGCGTCGTTAGCTTCGGGTGTCCATTCGAATTTATCTGCCTTGCGTAGCAGCTGGTAGAATGGTAGGGCCTTCTCGCCCATGCGGCTGATAAACCTGCTCAATGCCGCTATTCGCCCTGCGAGCTGCTGGACACCCTTAAGGTTCTTTGGCTTCTCCATTTCCATGATGGCCTGAATTTTCTTCGGGTTCGCCTCGATCCCTCGCTGGGAGATGAAGTAGCCAAGTAGTTGTCCTGATGGGACGCCGAAGGCGCACTTTTCAGGGTTGAGCTTGATCCTGTAGCGATCGAGATTATCGAACGTCTCGCGTAGATCATCGATGAGTGTTTTCGCCTCCCTGGTTTTGATGACTATGTCGTCGACATAGACTTGGAAGTTGCGACCGATCTGGTCTTTTAGGCATGCCTGCATGCATCACTGGTACGTGGCACCTGCGTTCTTTAGCCCAAAGGGCATTGTGTTGTAGCAGAACACTCCGAATGGTGTGATAAACGCCGTTTTCTCCCGATCTTCGACCTTGAGTCGAATCTGGTTGTAGCCTGAGTAGGCGTCGAGGAAGGAGAGTTTCTCGCATCCTGCAGTCGAATCAATGATTTGGTCGATCCGAGGAAGAGGGAAGTGGTGTTTTGGGCAGTGCTTGTTTAGCGACATGAAATCCACGCACATCCGTAGGATGTCCGTGTCCTTCTTTGGGACCATCACTGTATTTGCAAGCCACTCGCTTTCTTTGATCTCCCTGATGAAGTCTGTAGCGAGTAGTCTGTTGATTTCTTTGCCTATAGCTTCGGCCCGTGGCTCGGACAGTCTCCGGATGGACTGTTTGACGGGCTTGGTGTCTGGAAAGACGTTGAGTGCGTGCTCGGCGAATTGTAGGGGTTCGTAGCATGGAAAACAAATTTTTCTACCGCATGCACACAAACAAGCCAAGATCTATCTACCAGATTGTAGCAACGAGTCGACAGAGGAACTCACCCTCGAAGATTCCAAAGCGGTTAACGAGAGTAGATTCTCGTGGGTGATGTAGTCGTACACTTGCCGATCTCAATATTGCGTAGACGATCCTTCCGGCGCTGTGTTCCGGCAGCGCTCCCGCAGTCGGTCACACGTTCGGTACTCGATGAAGACCTTCCTCTCCCTTGTTCCAGCAGGCAGCGGAGGTTGTAGCACTCTCCTCGTGATTCCGGCAGCACGACGGCGTGGTACCGGAAGTAGAGGGGAGATCTCGCAGGGCTTCGCCTTAAGCCGGAGCGAGTATGGTGGACTATGAGAGAGGCCTTGGTGGTCTATGGATTAGAAGCACCAAAGGGGCTTGGTGTGGCCGGCGGCTAGGGCTTGGAGAAACCCTAATTCGACGGCTAGAGGATCCCTAGGTGGCGGCAACACTTGGAGGGGTCGTGGGGCCTAGAGCTTAGGGTTTTGGGTGGAGAGAGGTGTGTCTAGAGGGGCAGCCCTGCCCCTCCTTTTATAGGTGGGAGGGCGCCGGCCAGGGGAGGGGAGTCCCTCCCCAACTCGGATCCCAAGTGGTCCGGCGGTGGAGGGGAGGAACTCCTCCCCAACTCGGTTTCCACCTTCCCCTCCACTTTGCAAAATAGCCGTTTGACTTTTCAAATTGGCGTTTGACTTTTCAAACTAGGATTTGATTAAACCCTTTATTTTGTTCAGCGATGACACCTAGTACATGATGCAATCATTCAAACTTGATATGACACATTCATGTACCCTTCCCCTCCGGAGTGCCGAACATTCCGGAACCTTCTAGAACATTCCGGATGAAAACACCGGAACCATTCTCCAACCCCGAAACAGGACTTTCCTTATATGAATCTTATTCTCCGGACCATTCCGGATCTCCTCGTGATATCCCGGATCCCATCCGAGACTCCGAACAACATTCAGTCTCTTACTCATCATTCCATAACTACTCAACAACATCGAATCCTTAAGTGTGTCTCCCTACGGTTCGTGAATTATGCGGACATGATCGAGACACTTCTCCGATCAATAACCAATAGAGGAATCTTGAAATTCATATGGCTCCCACATATTTATACGATTACTTTGCGATCGAATGAACCACTTACATACGATACTAATTTCCATTTGTCTCATGATAGTTTACTTATCCGAGGTTTTGATCGTCGGTATCTCTGCATACCTAGTTCAACCTCGTTACTGATAAGTACTCTTTTCTCGTCCCCGTGGTATGTGATCCCTTGTGAGCCAGTCACATGCTTGCAATCTAATTGTATGACATTCCACTGAGAGGGCCCAGAGTATATCTATCCGTCATATGGATGGCAAATCCCACTCTTGATCCATGTGTCTCAACCCATACTTTCCGAACACTCAATGCCACCTTTATAGCCACCCAGTTACGGTGTGGTGTTTGATGTCATCAAAGCATCCTTCCGGTGATGGTGATAAGCATGATCTCATGGTCAAAGGAATCAGGTTACTATGTATCAGAAAGCTTATAGCAAATGAACTATATTAAATGACTTGATCTTTATGCTATGCTTAACTATAGGAGTATGTCCATCACATCATTCCCCTAATGATATGACCCTGTTGTTAATAACATCTCTATGTTCATGATCAGGAAACCATGATCATATATTAACCAAAAAGCTAGTTTAACAAGAGGCTTTACTAGGGACTCTTTTATGTTTACAAATCACACAAGTATTAATGTTTCCGGTTAATACAATTATAGCATGGTATGTAAACATTTATCATAAGTATGAAGATATGATAATAACCACTTTATTATTGCCTCTTGGGCATATCTCCAACAGTCTCCCACTTGCACTAGAGTCAATAATCTAGTTTCAAACCTTTGTGTATTCAACACCTATGGCTTTCTGGTGTAGTATGTACACGATTGCTAGTGGTCAACTGATCTCCGGATCTGACACTTCCAGGTCCGTGTGTAATTGCATGTCTTTGCGTCTCTACGCATCACTCATTTTCTAATGAGATGGCTTTGTACAAATTTGGTCCTTTGGTGTGACCTTTAGTTCTTTGGGGTTAAAACATGTTGATAATATTGTCGTACAATATATCTTCATAGCATTATCCCTGATGTGAACTACACCTAGTTTGATAACAAACTACTTGACACAAATGCCCTCTTTTGCTGCTATAATAGCAGTTATATACTTAGCCCTTTTGTTGTATTATCTGTCACAATGTCTTAACTTTGGAACTCATCCAAATCCATTATGGAACTTACTTTCCATCACATTGTGCCACCCTTAGTTTAGATTGAGTTAAACTTAATTTGTACTTTGTGACAAAACTAGTATCAATGTAATTCATTTACAATGAACTAACCATCTATTTGTCACTTCTACAAAATAATATATTCTTATTTCTTTTACAAGATCATAAGAATATCTTTACTATTGTCCAATAATCATCTTATGAATCATTCTGGTATACGCTCATAATATTTAGAGCATAGGACATATCTGGATTTGTACACATCACAACATGATTGATAAAATACTCTTTGTGATTTTATACATCAAGTATCAATCTATACTTGAATCTTTGTTTCACTTACCTAGTGTAAATACACTTGAATATATCATCAATATTGACCTCATTCAATCCTTTCTGTGCGACAAGAACCTTTCTTGTAGTTTCTATATTGAACTCATTCAATATATCATCTATGTACTTTTGGCACAACCATATTAGCGTCTATTGATGCCAAATATTTGGGTTTTACCTAAGTCTTTCATCGAGATGAAATTCTTATCCTGTGTTAATAAAAGATACATTATTTCCAATCAACAATATGTCTTCCACATAATGTATTAGAAACATGTCTTAGCGCTCCCACTTAATTTCTTGCAAATGCAAGCATCTTCATCGTCTCCGATGAAATAAAACTCTTTCAACAGTTTCATCATTGTGAAGATTCCAACTCCGCGATGCTTACTTCAACTATTGAAGTTTGCATATTCTTTTAGCATCCTTTGAATTAACAAAACCCTTTGGACCGTGTCATGCACACATCGTTGGTAACCATTCTATTAGAAGAACTTGTTTTGTTTATTCAACACATAACAAAATTATATGTCGTAGTTGCTACACTAATCCGTCTAGACTAAATATCGCTTAATGAAAGATTAGATCTTGTCATAGTCAACTCTTTGAACATTGTCGTGAACTCTTTCCCGACATGTCGATAATTTCATAGATGCGAAACATCCATGTCTATTTCTTTATAGATCCAAATACGACTGTAAGGTCTTGTACCTTTCCAGAGGGTCTTTCAAGTTCAAAGCTCGATCTCTCGTATATGGAACTATCACGGATTTTATGGCTTCAAGCCATTTGACGGAGTCAGGGCCCATCATCGCTTCTTTGCATGCAGACGGATCATTATTGTCAAATAATGATTTAACTCTCAAATCTTGGTATTTGATTGTTTACCCAACCTACTTGTTTTAATAGAAACTTAGATCTCCATAACCACAACCTTTGAGGCACGTGAGCCATGAGCATTGTTGCTGCCTCCGGAACACTTTTCGGTGTTGCGCAACTCTGCACATATAGCTAAGGTTCTTTTAACCTTATCAAAGTTCTATTGTCCTCCCACTTAACTTTTCACGAAAAATTCCTTCTTAAAGAAACTTTGACGTTCTAAGCGACAAACATTTTTGTCTCTGATGTTATGGAGGAACAGTTATTCGAAATAACACACAAAGATAGGTTCATCCGACTTTGGTTGCAAACATCTTTCTTATGCATAGCATACCAATGTTTAAGAAAGGACAACTTGGGTTTTATCCCAAACCATAACTTTATATGGTGTCAATTCAACGGATTATGATGGAGCTCTTTTCAGTGGAAAAACGGTAGTCTCTCAAGCTTTTAATCTTTAAAATATAATGACAATTTTATAAATTACACCTTTGATCTTACCATGTCAAACAAGGTTTAATTACATATCTCGAACGCTCCATACTCTTATGGTGTTTCGGGACATACAAATCCACGGAACGATTCCTTAAATCTTAGGTATTATGCTAAACTTGTAACTCAAATATCTTCCTTTATGATCTTATCATAAACTATTTATATTATTGTTACAATGATTTTGCACTTCATCTTGAAAGTCTTTGAACTTTTCAAATGTTTCATACTTTATCCTTATTAAGTAAATATTCAAATATTCACTCAAATTTTCAGAGGAAGCATATGAAGTTGAAATCCACCGCTCTTGACTACACATAATGGACTTCATACAACAATATGTACAAGTTCCAATAAGCTAGTCATTCGTTCCCTTTTGGCCTATGAACGAAGTTTTAATTATCTCTAGGAAAGTTTCACAAGCGTCATTTGATCAAAAATCAAAAAGACTCCAAAATTCCATCCACATGGAGTTTCTTCATGTTTTCTTTCCAATATAATTTAAACGGCGATGTCACTTCATAAGTGATCTTTCAATCAATTTGTCTTTCGACATTTTTAGCACTAGTTTTATGGATGTGATTTCTCCAACGAGATTTGTGAATCATCCATCTTTTATGGATTACGACAATTATTTGAACAACCCTTTTGTTCTTATAATACCTGATAAAACAAATCTTGAAGGCAAGCTTTTAACGAGCAACACAATAAACCTTTATTTGTTCTCGATGAACATCATCGCATATTCTTTTGCTAGTTACTTAGGCCATTGTAGTTCATGAATTGTGTTGTTTCATATGACGATTCACACCAACAAATTCAGTATCAAATACTTAAGAACCACATTGTTTAATAAGCAAAGAATATATCCATAACATGTATATCATCTATATACTTAAGCTGAACAATTCTACTCTTTTCTTTTCTGCCATATACTTATGAGATTCTCTTTCAGTATTTCCTTTTCTGTTTGAAAGAATCTATCAACATCAATAGTGGAGCCATATACATGACACATAGTCCAAAGCATGTATAGTAAAATACCAATGTCTTTGGACTTGCACTTTGAAGTAGATCACCATCATCAAATGTTTGGTGTTCTTTCAAATTCCTTTCTTTAGTAATCTCTTGATGTAGTAAACGTTTTACCTACATAAAAAATTCACCCTTATCATGGAATTATCCATGATCAAGCTACTTTTAGCTTATAACGATGAATCGTGAGTATAATGTTGCTTTCCAAAACCTTTTGGAGGATTAGGACAACTAGTGTCTCCAACCTTTTGCAAATTCTCATCAAATATGAAAACATGACTTTTGCCATATTATACTCTATCATGTTGCAACCAAAACTTTGTTTCAGATATCATAATATCTTCCACACATCATGGTTTCTGAAATAACTCTTTCAGATCCTAGGTAACCTTGATATTAAGACAATCCTTTGAATATCAAGAATCATGAAGACAAACATGATACTCATACACTAACTGTTGGAATTGTCACTCTTGATTTAATACCAATTATTAAACTTCATGGAGTAACCGGAACTTACTGAAAGTTTGCAATAGGACTTTTAAACTTTAGATTAACACTTCAAAACAATACGATACCAGTTCGTAAAGTAACTAACCATAATTCTATAGTTCTATCATCTCAATTAAAACTAAGCGCAAGGTGGTAAACGGATGCCAATGACTACAACAACTATGCAAATTCACTTTGATTTAATTTATCATAAATAGTGTTCAACTTTTAATCATATTGCCGTTGAACTCCCACTCAAAACAATATCCCTCACATTGTTTTAGTGATCACACGAACCAAATCCACCACATCAAAACCGATCATCACGAGAGTTGATGTAGCTTCAATGGCGAACAATCAACATGTTCATCATATCTTCTATATGACTCATGCTTTACCTTTCGGTGATCCGTGTTCCGAGACCATGTATGTACATGCTAGGCTCGTCAAGATCAAACCTTAGCTTCCGCATGAGCAAATCTGGCTTTCTCACGTTGTATACACTCGCAGAATCTAACACACCCGATCATCACGTGGTGCTTCAAAACAACGAGCTTTAGCAACGGTGCTTACTAAGGATGAACACTTTAAAACTTGAAATTTTTTTGTGCTTGAGGGGTCATCTTATAATGCTACCGTCGTGAACTAAGAAATACAAGATGCATAAAAGGATTAACATCACATGCAATTCATAATATGTGATATGATATGGCCTTTCTTCTTGTGCTTCCGATCTCCATCTTCAAGCACGAACATGATCTCCATCATCACCGGTATGGCGTCAAGGTCAATGGCGTCGTTTCATGATTATCTTCCACCAGCTTCAACTATTACAACTACTTTGAATAGACACGCAGGTCTTAACGGAATTTAAAGGACAACCATATGGCTCCTACCGGTTGCCAACTTACAATAAGGAACATTGCATATATCATATATAATAACAATCATGGCCATATCACATCACAGCACACCCCTGCAAAACAAAGTTAGACGCCTCTAATTTTCTTTGCATATTTTACGTGGTTTGGGGCTTTCAATAAGTGTTGTTCTAACTTACGAACAAGAACCACAACATTGATACTAGTATTGTCAATTACCCATTGTAAATTGAATCTTAACTGTGTTGGGAGAAACAGGCACCCGCAAAGCTACTTATGCAATACAAGTTGCATGTCAAGCGTGGAGCAAGTCTCATGAACGATTTCATGTAAGGTTAGCCCGGGCCGCTTCATCCCACCATCCCGCAAGATTCAAAGTACACAAGAGGCAATCGACAATAAAAGCATCAACGCCCACAATGACCATTGTGTTCTACTCGTGCAACAGATCTACATATAGACACGGCTCTGATACCACTGTAGGGGTTCGTAGCATAGAAAACAAAATTTTCTACCGCATGCACACAAACAAGCCAAGATTTATCTACTAGATTGTAGCAACGAGTCGACAGAGGAACTCACCCTCGAAGATTCCAAAGCGGTTAACGAGAGCAGATTCTCGTGGGTGATGTAGTCGTACACTTGCCGATCTCAAGATCGTGTAGATGATCCTTTCGGCGCTGTGTTCTGGCAGCGCTCCCGCAGTCGGTCACATGTTCGGTACTCGATGAAGACCTTCCTCTCCTTTGTTCCAGCAGGCAGCGGAGGTTGTAGCACTCTCCTCGTGATTCCGACAGCACGACGGCGTGGTACCGGAAGTAGAGGGGAGATCTCGCAGGGCTTCGCCTTAAGCCGGAGCGAGTATGGTGGACTATGAGAGAGGCCTTGGTGGTCTACGGATTAGAAGCACCAAAGGGGCTTGGTGTGGCCGGCGGCTAGGGCTTGGAGAAACCCTAATTCGGCGGCTAGAGGATCCCTAGGTGGCGGCAACACTTGGAGGGTGGTGGCGCCTAGAGCTTAGGGTTTTGGGTGGAGAGAGGTGTGTCTAGAGGGGCAGCCCTGCCCCTCCTTTTATAGGTGGGAGGGCGCCGGCCAGGGGAGGGGAGTCCCTCCCCAACTCTGATCCCAAGTGGGCCGGCGGTGGAGGGGAGGAACTCCTCCCCAACTCGGTTTCCACCTTCCCCTCCACTTTGCAAAATAGCCGTTTGAATTTTCAAATTGGCGTTTGACTTTTCAAACTAGGATTTGATTAAACCCTTTATTTTGTTCAGAGATGACACCTAGTACATGATGCTATCATTCAAACTTGATATGACACATTCATGTACCCTTCCCCTCCGGAGTGCCGGACATTCCGAAACCTTCTAGAACATTTCGGATGAAAACACCGGAACCATTCTCCAACCCCGAAACAGGACTTTCCTTATATGAATCTTATTCTCCGGACCATTCTGGATCTCCTCGTGATATCCCGGATCCCATCCGAGACTCCGAACAACATTCGGTCTCTTACTCATCATTCCATAACTACTCAACAACATCGAATCCTTAAGTGTGTCTCCCTACGGTTCGTGAATTATGCGGACATGATCGAGACACTTCTCCGATCAATAACCAATAGAGGAATCTGGAAATGCATATGGATCCCACATATTTGTACGATTACTTTGCGATCGAATGAACCAGTTACATACGATACCAATTTCCATTTGTCTCACGATAGTTTACTTATCTGAGGTTTTGATCGTCGGTATCTCTGCATACCTATTTCAACCTCGTTACCGATAAGTACACTTTTATCGTTCCCGTGGTATGTGATCCCTTGTGAGCCAGTCACATGCTTGCAAGCTAATTGGATGACATTTCACCGAGAGGGCCCAGAGTATATCTATCCGTCATATGGATGGACAAATCCCACTCTTGATCCATGTGTCTCAACCCATACTTTCCGAACACTCAATGCCACCTTTATAGCCACCCAGTTATGGTGTGGTGTTTGATGTCATCAAAGCATCCTTCTGGTGATGGTGATAAGCATGATCTCATGGTCGAAGGAATCAGGTTACTATGTATCAGAAAGCTTATAGCAAATGAACTATATTAAATGACTTGATCTTTATGCTATGCTTAACTATAGGAGTATGTCCATCACATCATTCCCCTAATGATATGACCCTGTTGTTTATAACATCTCTATGTTCATGATCAGGAAACCATGATCATATATTAACCAACAAGCTAGTTTAACAAGAGGCTTTACTAGGGACTCTTTTATGTTTACAAATCACACAAGTGTTAATGTTTCCGGTTAATACAATTATAGCATGGTATGTTAACATTTATCATAAGTATGAAGATATGATAATAACCACTTTATTATTGCATCTTGGGCATATCTCCAACATGAATTCCCTGGAAACTCCTGGCATGTCCGCAGGATACTAGGCGAAGATTTCCCAGCGCTCACGGAGGAATTCGACGAGCGCGCCTTCCTATGCGGGGCTGAGGTTGTTGGCGATCAGCACCGTCTTGGAGGCATCCGTCGGATGGACCTGCACCTTTTTTGTGTTGACAGTGGAGTCGAAGGACATGTCGGGTGCGTTTTGCCTTGCAACTGGGGGTGCCCCGTTATCCGTCACCTCACGGAGCCTAACGAGCTCGTCTTGCATGCCGAAGGACTGGGAGATTCTGTTGAAATCCCTGTCGCATTGGTCCGATCGGGTGAAGCTCCCGTGGACTGTGATGACGCCCTTTGGTCCTGGCATCTTGAGTAGTAAGTATGCGTAATGTGGGACGGCCAAGAACCTTGCGAATGCCACACGCCCGAGGATGGCGTGGTACTGTGATGGCCAGTCCACCACTTCGAATTCGAGCCGCTCGAGTCGGAAGTTGTCCGGCTTGCCGAAGATGACATCAAGCCAAATTTTGCCTAGGGAGAATATGCCCTTTCCTGGAACGATGTTGTGGAACGTTGTGTCTGATTGCTCCAGGCTGCACTGCGGGATCCGCATTGCTGCTAGAGTGCTTGCGAACATCAGGTTGATGCTGCTGCCGCCGTCCATGAAGATGCGACTCATCTCGAAACCTCCGATCTGCGCCTCAACACCAGGGCAGCATGACCTGGACGAGGTATCTGGCAAGGGTGATCCGAACGGCTGAACGTGATGCAAGACTCCGATCCGCTGAGGTACTCAGGGATGGCGGGTGGAGTTGCTACGGCCAAGTTGATCTGGCGAGTGATTTTCTTCTGCACCCTATTCGTTGGGCGTCCCTTCTGGATCATCAGTGCTCCTTTCGGCGGGGATACCCGTTCCCAGCGTTGTTCGGTGCTGGTGCAACTGGCTGGTGCGGACCACCCACAGGTGGTGGTGGAGGAGCTCTGTGCGCTATTTCACCGGGCGCGGGTGTGTTTCCGAACGTAGGAATTGGGGCTTGCTGCCTCATCTGAACCATGTTTTCGCTGAGCTTCTGGAACTCGCAGCAGTCCTTGAGCATGTGGCTCGCCTTCTTTTTGCCATCCTGCTTGTTGATGTAGAAGTGGATGGTGCATGGACCCGAAAGTTTGTCGTATGCTGAGGGTCCGTTGTCGCGGTTGCGGCGCTACCACGACTGTGCTGGGCGTCCACCATCGTGGAAGTTTCCTCCGCGGTATCCTCCGCTGTTGCGGTTGGTGTCGTTGCGGCGGTCGGCGTAGCCGGCCGCGACCATGTCGGGTCCGTCGCGATCGTCGTAGACGCGCGATCTCCTCTTGCTACGGTGCTCCCGTCGTCGGCCGTAGTCGTCTTCTTCTTCCGAGTGTGCTCGGTGGACGGAATCTTCACCGTCGGCCCACCTGTTGGCGATATCCATGAGGTGGTCGAGTGTTTTGGGCTTGACGCGCCCGAGTTCCTCCTTGAAGTCCTGGCGCTTGACGCCGTCCTTGAAGGCGTCGATGGCCCTCTCTTCGGAGATGTGTGCTGCGGAGTTCTTGGTGTTGGACCATCATAGTATGTACGAGCGAATAGATTCGCCCGTTCTTTGAGTGCAGGCCCGCAACTCTTCGATTGAGGCGGGCCTCTTGTTGGTGCCTTTGAAGTTTCGGATGAAGCTGTAAGCTAGCTCCTCCAGCTTCGGATGGACCCTGAGGATAGTCTGCTGAGCCAGATTCGGGCGGCGCCTGTCAGCTGCAGTTGAAGGCATTGCATGGCGATTTCTTTGTTACCGCCGTGCAGCTTGACGGATGACAGATGATCGCTGAGCCATGCCTTTGGGTCTTGCGTGCCATCGAACTTCGGAGTATCCGAAGGAAGTTTGAAATTACGCGGCATCTTTGTTCGGCGAACAGATCTACTGAAGCATCAGGCCCCGCAAAGTTCTCCTTCGTCTTCGTCCATCTCGGATTCAGACGAGCATGCGCGCTTGGCTCGCGCTTTGTCTATTTTGCGCTGTGTGAGCGCGTCCCTGGCGTCATAGTCGCGTTTATGATGACGCGAGCTCTTCTTCCTTCGAGGAAGGTTGTGTTCCTCTTCTTCTTCGGATGAAGGGGTGGGGCTCCGGTCGTTCCTGGCCGGAGCTTTCTTCTTCAGCTCCGCAGGAGCTTCTTGGTGGAGCGCAGCTCCGACAAGTCCGAATCCGGTAAGTGCGGACTTATGCATGGCTCTTTTCGGGTCCCCCTCCAGAGGTGGGTGGGCCGCGAGATACGCAGTGGCTGCCATGATCGCAGCTTGTGGCGTTTTCGGGATGACGTTCTCGTCGGCGTCCATCTCCATGAACGATGTGTGGAGAGTTTGGGTCACCTCACGGCGCTCCTTGGGATCCATGTTGTCCACCCGAGAGCGGTGCTTGTTTCCTTGGTTGCCATTCGTGCTAGAGCCGGGGCCCATGGCGGAGATCACAGCTCGTCGCGCGCTGGATTCAGAGGCTGCTTGCTTGCGTTTTTCAAGTGTTTCTTGCATCTTGACTTGCTTCTTGTGCTCCTCGATGAGGAGGAAGTGGTATGCCATTAGTAGTTCACGTGAGGCATCTGCAGGCAAACCGTGTTGCCCTCCACGGCGGCGCGTGCTTGGGCCCATCCCTCCTTGTTGAGGCGGATGACGTGGCCATTGTCCTCCTCGTCGGGTGGGGGGACTGGCTTCTTCTGTTCCCGCCATTTCTGTCCTGCGGGTTGGAGTTCGAGTTGGGCGGCGGGTTGGGCGGTTGCTGCTCCACGTCGCTCTGGATGACTATGGCGCATTGGTAGCGCTCATATATTGGTCCGCTGCTGCCGCAGCTTTCGGATCCGGAACCGTAGGTCCCTTCATCCGAAGGTGGATCGCACAGATCGGAGTTGCAGCTGCTGCTGTCGTAGAACTCATCTGTTGATGATGATGTGCGTAGCACAGGGTGTGGAGCCCATGAAGCGGGCCTGATCGATGGTAGGGGTACCCGCTCAGGGAGGCGGAGCGTACCAGTCTGACCCACCTGGAAGCAGAAGCTCCTGAATAGGATCTCGAGTCCGTCGCCTACGGGCTCGAAATCTTTCATGGTGGCTGGCGAGTGGGCGGTGAAGTCGAAAAAGCGCCGAAGAGGAGGTGGCTCTCCGTCGCCGCAGAGTTGTAGATCGTTCGGGTTGGGACCGTCATGATCGCACAATCAGCGTCCCCAGTTCCCACAGACGGCGCCAATTGACGAGGTTTAATCTCATCAATGCCCATTGTTATGGACTTGGGTTTTGGAGAAGATGGGGATTCTGGAGATCGCGGAACGGTTAGCAAACAAGCAACACGGGGGCACGAGGTTTACCTAGGTTCAGGCCCCCGGAGGGAAAACCCTACTCCTGCTTGTCTGCTCTTGATTACGGCGGAACCGAAGGTTATAGGGGTGCGGAGATTCGATCTGGCGTGGAGGTGTGTATGCGAAAGTATGAGTCGAGAGATCTAGGTCGTGCCCTCCTAGACTTTATATAGACTCAGGCAGGTCCCGGTCATAGACCTAGTCGGTTACAAGTTCTAGGGTTTTACCCCTTCAAATTTCCTATCTACGCTAGTCTTGCTCTCCAAGGATCCGAAGGCGTCATGGGCCTTGGCCACCCGAAAATCTTCATGGGCCAGCGTACATCTGCCATGGGCCTTCCTTGGGCTGGACCAGGTATGCTGAGATCACGTACCCATAGGGTATAACCATGTCAAGGTGCGCCACGAACAGGCGTTTTCCTAGTAGTATTCCTTGCTTCTCGGAAGCTGAGGCATTACTTTCAGGAGCACCCAATTACAGTGGTGAGAAAGACTCCACTATCCGACATAATTAACAACAGTGACGCTAAAGGAAGGGTCGCGAAGTGGGGCATTGAGCTTGCCGCCTTCGAGATCACCTACAAGAGACGCGACGCTATCAAGTCACAAGCCTTGGCGGATTTTGTTGCAGATTGGACGGAGATGCCAGACGCTACTCCGTTGCCAGAACCGGAGTACTAGGTGATGCACTTTGACGGATCAAAGCTGCTCAACGGCTCAGGGGCTGGTGTATTGCTACAGTCACCAAAAGGAGACAAGCTACACTATGTTCTGCAGATCCACTTTGAGGCTACAAACAACATGGTGGAGTATGAAGCACTCATTCACGGATTACGTGTAGCCAAGGATATTGGCATCAAGCGCATAGTTTGCTATGGAGATTCTGACTTGGTTGCCTAGCAGGTGGCTGGCACCTGGAATGCACGAAACCCTACGATGGCGGCATATCGAGACGAAGTGGACGAGATAGCCAAGAGCTTCTTAGGCTACAAAGTCAAGTATGTACCTAGGGAACAAAACAAGGCGGCTGATCTGCTGTCTAAGCTTGGATCAGGGGGCAAGCGAATTCCACCAGGAGTTTTCCTAGAGCACCTGCGCACACCATCTGTGAAGGGGGCCGACATCGACAACCCGGACAGAGCTGAATCTTTCGTCAACATGGTGACTAAGGTCCCTCCGGCTTGGACAAAACCGTTCATGGAATATCTCGAACACGGAACTTTGCCTGACGATAAAGTCGTAAGACGGCAAATAGTACGACGAGCAAAGGGTTATACCATAATCAATGGACAACTCTACAAAAGGAGCACTACTGGTGTATACCTAAAGTGTGTTTCCCAGCTAGAAGGTATGAAAATTCTACGTGAAATCCATCTCGGAGATTGCGGGCATCACGCTGCTCCTCGATCGTTGGTCGCGAAAGCCTTCCGGCAAGGATTCTACTGGCTGACCGCGAAGGCGGACACCGACAAGCTGGTTGAGACATGCATGGGATGCCAGTATTATGCCCGACAACCACATGTTCCTGCTGAAGAATTGCGAACAATACCAATAACTTGGCCGTTTGCAGTCTGGGGGCTGGACATGGTGGGACTGTTACAGACGGCACCTTGTGGGTTTATGCATCTGCTTGTAGCAGTTGACAAATTCACCAAATGGATAGAAGCTAAACCCATTAGAAAGCTTGATGGGGCAACTGCCCTCAGGTTTGTCCGGGATCTAGTGGTGAGATTTGGTCTCCCACATAGCATTATCACCGACAACGGAAGCAACTTGTCACACGGAGAAGTGGAGGCTTATTGCCGGGAGAAAGGAATCTGACTTGACCTTGCATCTGTGGCACACCCACAATCCAATGGTCAGGTTGAGCGAGCCAATGGATTAATTCTACAGGGAATCAAGCCACGTCTTGAGGCACCGCTTCATAGAGCAGCTGGAGCCTGGGCGGAAGAATTACCATCTGTGCTGTGGAGTTTACGAACTACACCCAACAGATCCACCGGCTACACCCCTTACTTCATGGTATATGGAGCAGAATCCATCTTGCCTTCCGACATCCTCCACGATGCACCAAGAGTTGCCGCCTACGACGAGGATGATGTTGAAGAATCCAGACGCCTAGATGTGGACCTTCTCGAGGAAGAGCGCATTTTGGCATGCCAAAGATCCGCCATCTACCAGCAGAAGCTACGCAGCTACCATAGTCGCCGCGTTCAGCATCGCTCGTTTAAAGAGGGGCATTTGGTGCTCCGACTTAAGCAGAAGAAGTCACACAAATTATCCCCGCCATTGGGAAGGACCGTTCATCATAAGCAAGGCTCTACTCAATGGGTCTTACTACCTTGTTGATAATTGTGAACTAAAGGATAGACCCAACGAGGATCATAAGCGTAAGCGATGTGACCCGGATGATGACTACCCGGAGCTTGATCGGCCATGGAACATAGCACAGCTATGTCCTTTTTACACTTAGCATTTTTTTATCTAATTGTGTATCTCTTATATGATCAATGAAATAAAGATCTTTGGTTCACTCATATTTCTGAGTCTTTTACCTCCTTTAGTGTTCATTTCTGGATCATGTAAAACCTTTATGCACAAGTATTGCGTTTGCACTTGTGAAAATTCCGCCTACGGGCGTTAGCTTAAGTTTTCTGGTCTACACGTTCTTTGTCGTTTTTATGTGGATTCTGTAGTAGTGACTTTCGGCACTTGTTGTCGGCGATTTTGTGCTCAGGTTATTGACGTTGCCATTGGGCATCATCACCTAAGCACATGGTTTCGACAACGAGTCTTCCGACTCACAAAAAGTCAAGCATAAGAACCAAAGTAATGGATAAGCCAGCACTTGCTTAAAAAATATATACATGCTGGAAACTAGTTCTTAAGTAGCAGGACATAGCAACCATTGTTTTCCGCCTTAAGTTACATCACCAAGTTTTTTCCGCGCATACACCAAAGGTAAAACAAATATTACAAAGTGTTTTTTATTCCTTGGGCGCATGAGACTTGGAAGCAGCATCGTCACCAGCCGGAGAATCACCCTTAACGTCGGCACTATGATGAGACTCAGAAGGATCTTGGTTGACGCTGTCGATGGTGTTCATGGGCACGAAGACGTCGATGTTCACTAACTCGGAAACTCTGGTGTCATAACCCGTGAGTGATGACAGGATGGCTTCGTGATCAATCTCCTTGCCGTCATCATCAACGTCGGGGATACCAGAGGTCACCGTGTCGATGTCGGCACCTTCGTAGTGTGCGTTCACCATTGACAACGCCATCATTGCGCCAGCCCATGCACATGAAGCTTTCCAGCTTGTGACATGCTCGGGGGCTCAGCGCAGAATCTCCGAGTACTTCGTCACGGAGTTTGAGGCCTTGATGTATATCTAGAGGGGCTTGGCAATCTCCTTGGCCTGGGTGATGGTGGTGTTGATGAAGTTGCCAGCAAGAACCATGCATTCCTTGTCTGAAGGAGGCGAGCGGGTTAAACCCATAGGAGCTGCAAATTCCGACAAGAAGCACATGAGTTCAATAAATTCAAAGTATCCAGACTACAGAAATACAAGGCGGAGGAAACTTACTGAAGATGCTGGCCTTAGACTGCCAGAGGGTGTCCGCCAGGGATTCTTTCTCTTGTTGGAGGAGCCTAAAAGCCTCGTTGTGGCGTTGGTTTTGCTCATCAGCAGCTTGCTTCTGATCTTTTAAGATCGCAAGCTCCTCCTTTAAGCGATTGATTTCCGTGGAGGCGGAGTCCTGCAGGGCCTTCATGGAGTCCTCATGCATTTTCAGCATTTCCTTCCTCTCCTCCTTAAGGATCTTGTTCTCGCTGTCCAGCTGCTGGATGTGCTTGGACTGCTCGACAATGTCCTTGGCCTTGGCGACATGCTCTGCAAGTCGGAGAAAACAAAGTACACAGTGAGTACTCGGAGAATGAAGGCACAAAAACAAGACGGAATGCGCAAAAAGAAAACAGACTCTTGTTTTTGATGATCTGTTCCTTCAAGATGGCAGTTTTACCCTTTTTGGCTTCAAGATCTGCGCGCATCTTCTGGTACTTGTCATTGGCCATGCCCCTCCGAGCATTCTCGTTCTGTGAAAAAAAGGAAAAAAGTTAAACCATTGTTTAGTCTACTTGGAGCACCTAGTCGGGAATTTTTCACCTAGGCGCTCGGGGGCTACTGCGAGAGTTTTTTGTAGGGATACGGGTAGGCTACACTAGCGCAAATCAAAAAAATTCTACCGCATATACCAAGATTACTGTTGTCATAGATCACGAGATTACCACTAGACGCGCAGTTGCGGAATCGATGAAGCGCGTCGAGACAGTGCAGACGTTCCACATATCCTCCTTGTCCTCGTCCTACGAGAAGCTTCCCTTGCACGGCTCGTCCAAGCGCTACAGATCCAGCGCCTCCGAGGTATCCACACGTACAGGGTGGAAGCGTCAGACGCCGGACTGCTAGGTCCGCGCGCGCGACACAGGCGTGAGGAGTGGCGGCTGGGAAAGATCTGAGGTCTAAGGTCTAACCCTGGACAGCTCGCCCCACCCTCTATTATATAGGCGTCCCTAGTGGGCTTCTACATTAGCAGCTCATTAGTACCCTAAGCGTGGTCTAATTCGGATCCAATCCTCATTAGGCTTCCAGCCCCTTAAGTGTGTGACCCTATAGGTTCATATACGTATAGACATGACACGAATACACTTATTCTGTCAATAGTTGGTAGCGGCCTCTAGCAAGACGTGCCAACTCCTAAACGTATACAAAGATCATATCGGACGAACCATCACAAGGTTTAGTACATGTCTTTCCCTTTGCCTCACGATATTTGGTCTAGCTCCAAGCTGACCTCCCTTTCTCGATACCGTGATTCGGAATCCCTTTACTAGGTTAACTCTTAACCATAGGTAGCACGGCCATGCATTTCTGGATCCGATCACTCGAGGGGCCCAAAGATATCTCTCTCAAGTAGAGAGGGGCAAATCCCATCCTTATTGACCATGTCTTGCAACATGCTTCAGGACAAACCTGAAAGCTACCTTTATAACTACCCAGTTACGGTGCAGCGTTTGATAGCCCCAAAGTAGGTCGATCCACATCTCAAGTACATGCGACAATCTTAGGTCTAAGGACAAAACGTACACGATGTGTAGCGATAGAGCTGCAACTAATTGCCAGTCTCAGGTTGGGTCAGTCCAACCCCATGTTCATAACATGTGTCCACATCATTGGTTTGACATCTCCATGTCTATGACTTACGAAACATAGTCATCAACCAATCGATGTGCTAGTCTAATATTCACGTGTGTCCTCACATGAACTCCGACTAGGGACAACTCTTAAATAACCATACAAGTATAGAGTTTCACAAACAATTCACGTAATTGCCAATCAATACAAGTTGCCTGATATGGATAATCAAGGAACATTACAATAACTCATGGATACATATGAAATATCATCATCTCTATGATTGCCTCTAGGGCATATTTCTTTCATTTTTTACTTAGCAATATGCTTAGCTTTTCTTTAAGTATCTAGTCGGAGCTAATTCAGTTCTCGATTAGAAGCTTGGGGGCTACAGTATAAAGTTTTAAACTCGGAATCTGCTTAGCTTTTCTTTAAGAATCTAATCGGAACTAATTCAGTTACAACTAGAGGCTTGGGGGCTACAGTATTGAAAATTATAAACACTGTGTATGCTACTCTTAAAGCATCTAGTCATAATAGTTTGTTCCATCTAAATGCTTGGGGGCTACAGTGAGAGTTTTTTCTAACTTAGTCACTCTTAGAGCATATAGATGCAAAACCTATGGTTTTTCGTCTACATCCTCGGGGGATACAGTGGGATACTCATATGAAATGCAAAAGGCAAAGTAAACTTACAAGTGCAATGATCTTGAGGTTTGTAGCACTCTCGGCTAGCAGCTTGCCAAAGGAAATGCTATTTCCTTGCAAGATGTCCGCTTGTCGAAGGAGATACTCAAGGCCGCACGTCGGAGATGACGGTACTCCTCCAGGAACCAGAGTTGTGTTACTCGGCGTGAGCGCCGGGTAAACTATCTTTGGGAACTCAAAGGGGTTTTGGGGAGCAAGGGCGCCGCCTTCGGCAGAAGTACTAGCTTCCACCACCGCCTTGCCGCCACCGATGGCATCCTTAGCCGGAGCTTCAGCCATTTGTTGAGCGGTGCTCTCCTGCGTTGCCTGCCCGCCGACAACTGCGAGTTCGGTAGAGGCGCCAGAATCCACTTCCATGACGAAAGGGCCTGGTGCCTCCTTAGCTTATGAGCTTGTCGGAGCAGACGAGGGCTTGACGGCAGGGGTAGGAGGGGCGATGGTGGGGGAGGCGTCACGATGCAGCATGTCTTTGATATTTCTAGAAGCCCCCATAGTTTTGGAGGTCTTCTTGAGGCTGGTCGTGGCTTTCTTCCTAAAACGTGCAAATGCATAAGTACAGGAATAAGACAGACAAATAGACAATGCCAAAGAATGAGAAGCTTACACTAGGGGGGTGCTTTGGCAAAAATCCCGGTGGCTTTTCTCTTTTCCGCCTCCAGGGCGGCGGTAGTCTTCTTAGAGGCTCCACCCTCCGTCTTCTTCTTCTTGCCTCCATCGGCAGCGTCAGAGGTGGAGCTCTTCCGCTTTCGCGCCAACGGTACATCGTTGTCGGACACGACCGTGACTTCCTTCATCTTTGGATCATAGATTTGGGCAGCCAGGTTGCTCTCATCTAGATCGCTAAGCTATTAAGTAAGAAATCACCGTGTTAGATAAGATGGTAGTGGCAAGACGGAAGAACTGGAGCATATGTCGTATACAGAAAATAAATACCTACCTTTGAGCACTTACTGTCTACGAACATGTCGTAGGTGATGGTGAAGCCACGCTTCTTATCCTTCACCTTGACGATGTCCTTAAGGCGGAGCTTGACGGAGTCGCTCGAGAAGTTATCCATAGAGATGCGGAGGCTATCCCTTCGGTCGCTGGTATACTCGTGCATATACTTCGCGCGGTGCTGCAGAGGTTGGATTCGCCTGATGAACCAGCACATGGCTAGGTCCAAGCCGGTCAAACCCGTCTCTATAAACCATTCGATCCGCCTTATAGCGCGAGAAGCGTCGAGGTCGGAGGGAAGGGAGGCTTGGGATCTCCATGTGGAAACTTCAGCGGCGGCTCCATCCGCGAAGTCCGGGTACGTTACTTCTCAGCCCGCTAGAGGAATGTCGGGGCCATAAAAGTATGTCCGTTGCCAGTTCTTGCAGGACTCGTGGTCGACGATGTCGGGGAACCGCCGGCCAGGTCGAATCTTGAAGCTTATGGTGCCGCAGTTCCTAAGCTCCTCCTTACTATGTCAGGCTTCATGTTTGACGGTGAAGAAGTACACGAAAAGGTCTAACCTAGGCCTTATCCCTAGATATCCCTCGCAAAGTGCCGCGAAGTTGCTAAGCACTAAGATACTGTTGGGGGAAAGGTTGTGGGGCTGGACCTTGTAGTGGTTTAAGACGGAGAGGAAGAAGTGGGAGATGGGCAGGGAAACGCCGCGTACCAGCTGAGCCTTGAGGTACACCTTTTCTCCGGCTTGTAGAGAAGGTGTCACCTCGTCGGCCGGCGCCGCCCGCCAGGCAATCCCCTCCGTCGCGGGAAGGTAGCCTTCGGCGACCATCTCCTGGATGTCGCGGTCGGTGATGTCCGAGTCGCGCCAATCACCCTTGTGCGAGTCTGGCTCTTCCTCCAGTGGCTCTAGCGCCGCCAAATTATGGTTGCCGCCGGTGGGCTCGGTCACCGCCGATGCGGGGATGACCAAGCCCTCTGGGGGCACGACGACGGAGCTCGCCGGCTTCGCCGCGGCTTCACTCGACGCCGCCATTGATGGGGAGGTGCTGCTGCTAGCCATGGAGTGAAGGGTGGATGCGACTGGTGCAGAGGGGAGCTAGGGTTTTCTCGAGGTTTCTCGCGGAGAGCTCGAGGAGACGTGCGGCTGGAGGAAGAAGACGACGCGAGAAGAATGAGGTAAAAAGTGGAAAATTCTTCATGTTACTATTTATCATCCTCGGCGTCGAGATTTGTGCAGCTTAATCGAATGGTTGCTGCGTAGACGACGTGTTCGCGAACGTGCGCGGAAATTTCGCCACGTCTCCAACCGCCGCCGCCAACGGTTCGTATCGCTCGCGTGGGAAAATCGGCTATGATTGCGTTCTCTACATGTGTGAGTTACGAGGCGTCGCTGACCTAACCTACGTCGTCCTAGATGACACGGGTAGATGAGCCATCACATCGAAGATTCCGACATAGACGGATTCAATCCGACTATGGAAGAGTACAATGAAAGATTCAGCATTTCTCCGGCTTACAAGTCGAAGACGGAGAAAGCCTTGCAGGGTTTTTTGGGAGGACTACAAGATGTTGCTTGACGATTTGCCGACATCCATCTAGACGGAGCATTCCACATGAAGAGGCAAGACGGTGCAAGATCTCGGAGTTCTCCGGGGGCTACTGTTGGGGATATGCTATATGGGTATCCTTATAGCATGTCTCTTATTCGGCTAACCCGGGTGGCCCATAGTCGGTAGCATGGCCTATGGACTGCTGGGCGGCCCAGTTAGATGGATCCAGAAGGGAGGCCCATGTCGGATAAAGGAAGGCTACGGTGGAGTTACTAGTGTACCTGGAGCCTTGGAGTGCAAGATACACAAGACTAGTAATAGACAGTGTAGAACTCTGTAACCTGTCCGGCTAGGACTTTTCCTTGTAACCCTAGGACCTGGCGACTATATAAGTCGGGCTTATGGGAGCCTTTAGGGCATCGATTCTGTTGTGGTGGTGGCACGGAAGATGCCATGGGTAGGCTAAAGTATGGGGCCAATGGATGCTAGAGGGATCTGGGGAGGGAAGATGTAGTTGATTCTACACATAGAAGACTAAGGTAAAGATCTTTATTTCTCCTTCCTTGGGCTACAAGTGCTCCTTGAGCTGTATACAAGTAGAGAGGAAGAACTTTACCAGCCTAACGGTACTAAATGAGCCGATGCCCTTCTCAGGGCCCAAGCCTCCCCTTATAAAGGAGAGCCCTGGGTTCCTCTAGGGCTGACGTGGCAAGCATATTCGAGGAATATGCTTGTCCCAATATAGTAACTCGGCGACCTCCTTTCCGTGTCGCCCTTCTAATGACGGCAAGGTTCCAGAGGGCCCCTCCTGCGTGCCTCGGGTTTCAGGACTGTCACCTCCATGACCTCCTTCTGCCCCTCTGTCGCTATGCGCCTTTGTCCTTTGTGCTTGGCTTTGCTCAGATTCTCCCTAGCCTGTGACTAGAGTTTGACTTTAGGCTTCTCCTTCTCCTGCAAGCTTTGTATCATTCGGCCCTGCCTCGCATAACTCGGCTCGTCCTTCACCTGCATTAAGACTACTCGGGCTAACCCAGCCGACTTACACAGTATTTCGGCCGGGTAATGCCTTGCTATTATCATAAGGGTCCTGCTCTTTCATATCTCGGCCGACCTCTATAGGATTCGGCCGACTTAGACTGTAACTCGGCAACTAGACGGGGAACATCCTTTCGTCTTTCCCCGTCTTTACCCTATCCGAGGTCACCTCCCCAACATTAGTCCCCGAAGCTGGTATGGCCCCGCCAATAACTTCGGCCGGGCCATATCAGTTTCATGATATTCGTTTCCCATTGTTTCCGAGTTATCTTTTTCTCGTTCGAGGTATCATCATATATTCTCGCATACGCCTCGTCCTACGTGTCATACTCATCATTGTTTCTCTAGTTTTTTGTTCCTCTACAGTATTTACTGACAGGCTACAGTTATTACTGCGCTTGTCGCGTCGGCGCTGTGACGCCTCGTGTTCCGTTTCCATCAGGGATCGTGGCCTTCTTTTTCATCGTGTGGTCGTTAGTGCGGTTCCGCTTAGCGGCGCGCGTTCATGCCACATACACGATCTACAAAGATAACCGCCATACCCACGATCCCACTACCTCTCAGGCGGCGCGGTTATAAAGAGGGGCGCGGGGCTGGGGGATTCACTTTCCCCCTTCGCTTACCTGCGCCCTTCTTCTTCCTCTCGCCTCTGCGCCCGTTCGTGCTTCCGCCGCCGTGCGCTCATATGGGTCTTCGACGGCAAGGATCCCACCGCACTGCTCCGTCGACTTCGTCTCCGTTCACTTGCTCCGGCGTCATCGTCGGTGAGTTCATCCGGTCCTATCGCCTAGGCTCTCCTCTAGACACCTCTGCTTTTCCTTTGTTCTTGCGCGGTAGTTCCTTCTCTGCTCTGCCGCCGTTTTCGCGTAGAATCACGACGGGGCCTTACAGTTCTAGGTTTTCCTCCGCCGCTATTTCTTCCTCCGTAAGTTTCTTCGGCGACCCTATGTCGAGCTCCGTCAGCGGTGCGCTCATTGAGGATGACGATGCTGCGTCTGGGCCCGAGCGAGGCTCGTGGCAGGGCTCTTCCGTCACCCGCCGCAAGGTTGAGTGGCTAATCCGAACTCGCCGGATTCCTGCCGAGGTAGCTTGTCGCTTACCCGGCAGTGAATCCTCTCCAGATCTTAGGGAGGGCGAGTATGTAGTCTTCATGTCACATTTTGCTCGCGGGTTTGGTCTCCCTCTCAGCGATTTCGCTAGGGAGTTCCTTGATTACTTCGGCCTTCAGCCGCATCATCTTCCTGCTAACGCCATTGCCTCTCTTTCTGCCTTCATCTCTGCCTCGAAGGGATACTTTGGCCTGTGGCCGTCTGTGCATGTTTGGTCAAAGTTTTTCCAGATTCGATCCAACGTTGTCCCAGACAAATCTCTGCACCCCTCCGAGAAGTTTCTCACCCAATGTGGAGCCGCGTCCATCACACCTCGGAGGGAATCCGAATTTCCTCGCGTTGCAGGTCTAGAATCATGCAAGAAGTGGCATAGGTCGTTCTTTTATGTCAAGAACTCTGGGAATGAGGATAAGATTCGGCTCCCTACTTTCTCCATTGACCCTCCTTCCAAGAAGAACTAGACCTATAATCCGAGGAAGAGTCATGCTCTGGCCGAGGCTTTTGAGATTCGGCTGAAGGAACTGATCCGCTCCGGGCTACGTGGCGAGGATCTGATGACTACCTTCGTTAGAAGCCGGATCTTCCCATTCCAGAAACGCACACACAAGCTCTGCTATATGAGCGGTCCTCTCGATCCCAACCGAGTCTCGACGGTGGAGCTGGACAACTACCTCATCTTCAAGTGTGTCCGGGATATCTTTAAGACGGAGATGCCGGAGGACTGGGCCTGGGGATTGAAGCCGTTCACCCGTGAGCATCCCCCTCCCAGAGTAAGTTATTGCAGTCATGTTTTACCTTTTAATCGCATCTGTGTTTTCTTTTGTTAATTTTTCTCTTTCTTGTCCTGCAGAGGTTTGAGGAGCAAAAGACTGAGGATGCCGAGGTTTTGTCCCTCCTGTGGCCCGCGGATCGGATTACTCCGGACAGCGGGTTGCCGGACTCAGAAGAGTTTGTTCCCAAGTCGGATCTCGCTCCGGCTCGCGCCCGCGGCAAGACCCCGGCCCACGAGGAGGAAGGTGATTCGGACGAAGTCCAAGTTCTAGAGGTAGTTGCCGCAATGCCAATTTATTATGCATTTCCGGCTTCTACTTTCTCAGCTAATCCGGCCAATCAGGTTCACAACGCCGAGCCTCTTGCCTCACGGCCTCCTGTTACCTCGGGGAAACGTAGCGCTCCTGCTGGTGCCTCAGAAGCGGCTCCCAAGAAACGAATGAAGAAGTCAGCCCAGCATCCTCCAAGGATTCGGCCGACTTAGACTGTAACTCGGCAACTGGACGGGGAACATCCTTTCGTCTTTCCCCGTCTTTACCCTATCCGAGGTCACCTCCCCAACATTAGTCCCCGAAGCTGGTATGGCCCCGCCAATAACTTCGGCCGGGCCATATCAGTTTCATGATATTCGTTTCCCATTGTTTCCGAGTTATCTTTTTCTCGTTCGAGGTATCATCATATATTCTCGCATACGCCTCGTCCTACGTGTCATACTCATCATTGTTTCTCTAGTTTTTTGTTCCTCTATAGTATTTACTGACAGGCTACAGTTATTACTGCGCTTGTCGCGTCGGCGCTGTGACGCCTCGTGTTCCGTTTCCATCAGGGATCGTGGCCTTCTTTTTCATCGTGTGGTCGTTAGTGCGGTTCCGCTTAGCGGCGCGCGTTCATGCCGCATACACGATCTACAAAGATAACCGCCATACCCACGATCCCACTACCTCTCAGGCGGCGCGGTTATAAAGAGGGGCGCGGGGCTGGGGGATTCACTTTCCCCCTTCGCTTACCTGCGCCCTTCTTCTTCCTCTCGCCTCTGCGCCCGTTCGTGCTTCCGCCGCCGTGCGCTCATATGGGTCTTCGACGGCAAGGATCCCACCGCACTGCTCCGTCGACTTCGTCTCCGTTCACTTGCTCCGGCGTCATCGTCGGTGAGTTCATCCGGTCCTATCGCCTAGGCTCTCCTCTAGACACCTCTGCTTTTCCTTTGTTCTTGCGCGGTAGTTCCTTCTCTGCTCTGCCGCCGTTTTCGCGTAGAATCACGACGGGGCCTTACAGTTCTAGGTTTTCCTCCGCCGCTATTTCTTCCTCCGTAAGTTTCTTCGGCGACCCTATGTCGAGCTCCGTCAGCGGTGCGCTCATTGAGGATGACGATGCTGCGTCTGGGCCCGAGCGAGGCTCGTGGCAGGGCTCTTCCGTCACCCGCCGCAAGGTTGAGTGGCTAATCCGAACTCGCCGGATTCCTGCCGAGGTAGCTTGTCGCTTACCCAGCAGTGAATCCTCTCCAGATCTTAGGGAGGGCGAGTATGTAGTCTTCATGTCACATTTTGCTCGCGGGTTTGGTCTCCCTCTCAGCGATTTCGCTAGGGAGTTCCTTGATTACTTCGGCCTTCAGCCGCATCATCTTCCTGCTAACGCCATTGCCTCTCTTTCTGCCTTCATCTCTGCCTCGAAGGGATACTTTGGCCTGTGGCCGTCTGTGCATGTTTGGTCAAAGTTTTTCCAGATTCGATCCAACGTTGTCCCAGACAAATCTCTGCACCCCTCCGAGAAGTTTCTCACCCAATGTGGAGCCGCGTCCATCACACCTCGGAGGGAATCCGAATTTCCTCGCGTTGCAGGTCTAGAATCATGCAAGAAGTGGCATAGGTCGTTCTTTTATGTCAAGAACTCTGGGAATGAGGATAAGATTCGGCTCCCTACTTTCTCCATTGACCCTCCTTCCAAGAAGAACTAGACCTATAATCCGAGGAAGAGTCATGCTCTGGCCGAGGCTTTTGAGATTCGGCTGAAGGAACTGATCTGCTCCGGGCTACGTGGCGAGGATCTGATGACTACCTTCGTTAGAAGCCGGATCTTCCCATTCCAGAAACGCACACACAAGCTCTGCTATATGAGCGGTCCTCTCGATCCCAACCGAGTCTCGACGGTGGAGCTGGACAACTACCTCATCTTCAAGTGTGTCCGGGATATCTTTAAGACGGAGATGCCGGAGGACTGGGCCTGGGGATTGAAGCCGTTCACCCGCGAGCATCCCCCTCCCAGAGTAAGTTATTGCAGTCATGTTTTACCTTTTAATCGCATCTGTGTTTTCTTTTGTTAATTTTTCTCTTTCTTGTCCTGCAGAGGTTTGAGGAGCAAAAGACTGAGGATGCCGAGGTTTTGTCCCTCCTGTGGCCCGCGGATCGGAATACTCCGGACAGCGGGTTGCCGGACTCAGAAGAGTTTGTTCCCAAGTCGGATCTCGCTCCGGCTCGCGCCCGCGGCAAGACCCCGGCCCACGAGGAGGAAGGTGATTCGGACGAAGTCCAAGTTCTAGAGGTAGTTGCCGCAATGCCAATTTATTATGCATTTCCGGCTTCTACTTTCTCAGCTAATCCGGCCAGTCAGGTTCACAACGCCGAGCCTCTTGCCTCACGGCCTCCTGTTACCTCGGGGAAACGTAGCGCTCCTGCTGGTGCCTCAGAAGCGGCTCCCAAGAAACGAATGAAGAAGTCAGCCCAGCATCCTCCAAGGATTCGGCCGACTTAGACTGTAACTCGGCAACTGGACGGGGAACATCCTTTCGTCTTTCCCCGTCTTTACCCTATCCGAGGTCACCTCCCCAACATTAGTCCCCGAAGCTGGTATGGCCCCGCCAATAACTTCGGCCGGGCCATATCAGTTTCATGATATTCGTTTCCCATTGTTTC
Organism: Avena sativa; assembly: GCA_916181665.1. Lineage (NCBI taxonomy): Eukaryota > Viridiplantae > Streptophyta > Magnoliopsida > Poales > Poaceae > Avena > Avena sativa. The sequence goes on from OV702293.1 coordinate 431,143,447, forward strand.
CGAGTTATCTTTTTCTCGTTCGAGGTATCATCATATATTCTCGCATACGCCTCGTCCTACGTGTCATACTCATCATTGTTTCTCTAGTTTTTTGTTCCTCTACAGTATTTACTGACAGGCTACAGTTATTACTGCGCTTGTCGCGTCGGCGCTGTGACGCCTCGTGTTCCGTTTCCATCAGGGATCGTGGCCTTCTTTTTCATCGTGTGGTCGTTAGTGCGGTTCCGCTTAGCGGCGCGCGTTCATGCCGCATACACGATCTACAAAGATAACCGCCATACCCACGATCCCACTACCTCTCAGGCGGCGCGGTTATAAAGAGGGGCGCGGGGCTGGGGGATTCACTTTCCCCCTTCGCTTACCTGCGCCCTTCTTCTTCCTCTCGCCTCTGCGCCCGTTCGTGCTTCCGCCGCCGTGCGCTCATATGGGTCTTCGACGGCAAGGATCCCACCGCACTGCTCCGTCGACTTCGTCTCCGTTCACTTGCTCCGGCGTCATCGTCGGTGAGTTCATCCGGTCCTATCGCCTAGGCTCTCCTCTAGACACCTCTGCTTTTCCTTTGTTCTTGCGCGGTAGTTCCTTCTCTGCTCTGCCGCCGTTTTCGCGTAGAATCACGACGGGGCCTTACAGTTCTAGGTTTTCCTCCGCCGCTATTTCTTCCTCCGTAAGTTTCTTCGGCGACCCTATGTCGAGCTCCGTCAGCGGTGCGCTCATTGAGGATGACGATGCTGCGTCTGGGCCCGAGCGAGGCTCGTGGCAGGGCTCTTCCGTCACCCGCCGCAAGGTTGAGTGGCTAATCCGAACTCGCCGGATTCCTGCCGAGGTAGCTTGTCGCTTACCCGGCAGTGAATCCTCTCCAGATCTTAGGGAGGGCGAGTATGTAGTCTTCATGTCACATTTTGCTCGCGGGTTTGGTCTCCCTCTCAGCGATTTCGCTAGGGAGTTCCTTGATTACTTCGGCCTTCAGCCGCATCATCTTCCTGCTAACGCCATTGCCTCTCTTTCTGCCTTCATCTCTGCCTCGAAGGGATACTTTGGCCTGTGGCCATCTGTGCATGTTTGGTCAAAGTTTTTCCAGATTCGATCCAACGTTGTCCCAGACAAATCTCTGCACCCCTCCGAGAAGTTTCTCACCCAATGTGGAGCCGCGTCCATCACACCTCGGAGGGAATCCGAATTTCCTCGCGTTGCAGGTCTAGAATCATGCAAGAAGTGGCATAGGTCGTTCTTTTATGTCAAGAACTCTGGGAATGAGGATAAGATTCGGCTCCCTACTTTCTCCATTGACCCTCCTTCCAAGAAGAACTAGACCTATAATCCGAGGAAGAGTCATGCTCTGGCCGAGGCTTTTGAGATTCGGCTGAAGGAACTGATCCGCTCCGGGCTACGTGGCGAGGATCTGATGACTACCTTCGTTAGAAGCCGGATCTTCCCATTCCAGAAACGCACACACAAGCTCTGCTATATGAGCGGTCCTCTCGATCCCAACCGAGTCTCGACGGTGGAGCTGGACAACTACCTCATCTTCAAGTGTGTCCGGGATATCTTTAAGACGGAGATGCCGGAGGACTGGGCCTGGGGATTGAAGCCGTTCACCCGCGAGCATCCCCCTCCCAGAGTAAGTTATTGCAGTCATGTTTTACCTTTTAATCGCATCTGTGTTTTCTTTTGTTAATTTTTCTCTTTCTTGTCCTGCAGAGGTTTGAGGAGCAAAAGACTAAGGATGCCGAGGTTTTGTCCCTCCTGTGGCCCGCGGATCGGAATACTCCGGACAGCGGGTTGCCGGACTCAGAAGAGTTTGTTCCCAAGTCGGATCTCGCTCCGGCTCGCGCCCGCGGCAAGACCCCGGCCCACGAGGAGGAAGGTGATTCGGACGAAGTCCAAGTTCTAGAGGTAGTTGCCGCAATGCCAATTTATTATGCATTTCCGGCTTCTACTTTCTCAGCTAATCCGGCCAGTCAGGTTCACAACGCCGAGCCTCTTGCCTCACGGCCTCCTGTTACCTCGGGGAAACGTAGCGCTCCTGCTGGTGCCTCAGAAGCGGCTCCCAAGAAACGAATGAAGAAGTCAGCCCAGCATCCTCCAAGGCGCAAAACTATGCCCGGGGTTACTGGGTGAGTTGCTTTTGTTTGTATTTCTTGTTTCTCTCTTTCTGCTTTTTGACCTGATCTTTTTTGTCTTTGCAGGGCTCCTCTTTCTGTTAAGCCCAGCGGTCCCAGCATGACGAGTCGTACGACTCGGCCGCCTTCTCCTCCGCCTCCTGAGGATACCAGAGTTCCGAGCCCTGCTCGCGTTGCTTCTCCTCCCGCTCCGAATCAGACGCCACCTCGCCATGATGCGCCTGAGATTCCTCCTGTTGATGCCGATACAACTCGGCCAATAGATATTCCTACTGAACCCGCTGCCTCCTCCGTGAACCCCAATGTTTCTGCTGAGATTCCTTCGACCCCCGCAGTCTTTACTGCGACACCAACTCCAGCCGAGGATATCAATATCTCGGTGCCCTCTGCAACCGTAATCCCTCCGGCTCCCAAAGATGTCACTCCAAGTGCCGAGGTATCGGCTCCTACTGATGCCTCTTCTAAAACAAGAAAGGTTGTCGTCAGCAGACCTCCCTCCTCTCAGAAAGGTCTTGCTGGCTCTTCTCAGCCTACCATTGCCGATGCGCTATGCAAAGGGGTTACCTCTGCCAAGTCCATTGTTACCCCGGCTACCGATACACATCTCGCTCTTCGCAAGAGTCCTGCGGCGGCGGTGGCTACACAACACGTCCGAGGTAAAGTCTTAACTCGTACGGAGAGTGGGAACAACCTCGGCTCGTTGGTTGAGTATGCCAATAATTGGAATGCTGCTGATCAGCTCGAAGGCAATCCAAGCAGTCAGCCCTTTCAACTCTCCGACATCAGCAGTCGCTTACATCTGGCTGCCAAGATCGTTCTTGAAAGCGACAAGATGAATGAGGTAATTGTCCTTATCGACGTTTTAATTCGTTACTCGAATGATATTATACATACTCTAGTCCCCGAAGCTTGCAACCGAATAACTTGTTATTCGTTTGGAAGTTTTATTATGTTTGCCTAGTTCAGTTTTGTCTTAGTGTTCTAATCTCCATCCACCTAGATCCGAATTAAGCTTTACTTGATTTGGGTCTGTCTGAGCTTTGAATATCCAGCCACCTAGGTCCGAGTTAAGTTTTGCTTGACTCGGATCTGTCTTAGCTTTGAATATCCAGCCGCCTAGATCCGAGTTAAGTCTTGCTTGACTTGGTTCTGTCTTAGCTTTGAATATCCAGCCACCTAGACCCGGGTTCAGTTTTGCTTGACTCGGATCTGTCTTAGCTTTGAATATCCAGCCACCTAGATCCGGGTTAAGTTTCGCTTGACTCGGATCTGTCTTAGCTTTGAATATCCAGCCACCTAGATCCGAGTTAAGTTTCGCTTGACTCGGATCTGTCTTAGCTTTGAATATGTAATTACTATTTGCTTTATTGCTTAGGTTACGCATGATCGGCAGACCGCCGAATTCCAAAGGCTGCTTTTTAAGCATAAGAATTTGCAAGATAAGTATGAGAAGGTTATTCCTGTGGTGAAGAAAGCTGGTAAGTCGACAAACTCTTGCATTATCTCCAAAGCTCTTATTGTTGTGTACATGAAGTGTTGGCTCACTTTGTTGGTAAACATGGAACATCAACAATCTTAACATCCATCTTGAGAAGAAAGTCAAGGCCTTGGAAGGTTAGTTACTCTTTTACTTTATATACTCCCATTTGAAATGTGCACTAGGTTTCTTTTAACTCTTTTGGCTTTGGTAAAGCCGAGTTACAAACCTTTGCAGCGTCTCATCAAGATTGCACGCCCATGCCTGATATGATGCTGCATTTTTAGAACAAGCCTCTACTCACTCGGTGCAGCTGAAGGATAAAGACGACGAGACAGCTCGCTTGCGTGCCGAGGTGGAGTCCCTTAAGCTCTCTCAGAAGTCTGAGTTAGAGAAAGTTGACCAGGAATTTTCCGAGGAGAAGAATCGGCTAGCTCTGCAATTGCAGAAGGATAAAGAACTCCTCGAGGCTGCCAAACTTAAGGCACGGACGATGAGCGAGGAGGTCACTCGCTTTGAGAAAACCAAGGGTGACTGGGCGCAGGATCTTCAGAGGATGATGTCCTATATTCATCGTAAGCCTCTGACCGTGGCCGAGTTACATTTTTCCCTTTATTATTGTTGATCGACGTATCTTTCTTTTACACAGATCATTTTCCAGAAGCTAAGCCTGTGAGTTCAAAAGTGGTGGTTAATGCTCGTGTGCGCCGAGGTGTCCCTGCTGATGCGAGCCCGGAGTACTCGATGGAAGATTATTTGGTTGCTGTTGGCGCTGTTGTTGGTCCGATGAAGATTATGGGCAGGGACTTGGTGTAGGCAGCCATCCGGGCCTACCATGTTCTCTGGCCGAATACTTCTGGGACTCCTGATATTGATGAGGTTAAAGTATTGGTGGAAAGATTAATGGCATCTGAGAAGCAGTTAAGTCTTTGGAGGGAATCCGCCGGACGAGCTGGTGCTGATATGGCTCTCACAGTCATTATGTCATGGTATGAGGATATTTCCCTTGATACCTTGATAAATCTACGCACTGGTTCCCGCTGGGTTGAGGACCCAGAATTCGTCGCTCTCCGGCAAGCTCGTGCCTTCCAGCTTGTTGAGTATGCAGATGTGCATAACTGGAATGAAGGGCCGAGTTTCCTTCCTAACCCGGAAGACGAGGTCGAAGTTGAGGATGCTTCTGATGATAACTCAGTCGAACAGGGCGAAGATGAGGGTGACTCGGCTACTTCTGGTGATTCTAGCTCGAGCTCGGATGGTAATGGCGACGCGCGATCCTCCTCCAAGGGTACTGGGCATTCCACAGCGCAAGCTGATGTTTCTCAACAGCCTCGGGCTTCCCCCGAAGTCGCTCCTAGATCTGTGGAGGGCGAGGCAACTTCGGCCGAAGTGCCACCTACCTCGAAGTGCCCAGCTCCTGACCAAGTCACTGCCTCTCCAGTTAAAAAACTCTAAGTCATTTCTTATCCCTGGTATGTCGGGCGTATGATGTACGTCAAACATTTGTCCGTCTTTTGTGCGGTACGAACTTCTCTTGCCTTGTGCCGCTGAGACACATGTGGTTGTAATCGTCATCACTTTGTTTAAACTGGTCCTGTTTGTCCGAATCTTTGCTTTGGCAGCTTTCAATTTCTTGAGTTTGGAGCGTATATTTGCTTTTGCTCTACCGTAGTTCGGCGTTCAATATTGCCTGACTTTGATAAGCTTCGTAGCGTGACCGTTGTATTCTAGACTGTTAAGCGGTACGTAAATTTTGAAGGCCATATTTGGGGAGAGCGAAATAATATCACTCTAGGTGCCGAAGTTTGATATCTGCTCCTCCAACAAGGGATAACCGCGCGGCAATTCCTGCTGCTCTAGAGACCTAGACTTACCACATTACTAAAAAATGCGAGACGACACGGTGCAGTCCTTGAGTCATTGCTCGAGGTGTCGAGGTTTAAGATATAACTCCAATTAAAAACGACATATGCCAGTCCCCGAGTCACTGCTCAAGGTAGCGAGGTTTAATACATAAGCCAAACTTAGAAATAATACAGGGCAGTCCCCGAGTCATCGCTCAAGGTGCCGAGGTTTAATACATAGCACAAAATCAAGAACATCATACGACAGTCCCTGAGCCACCGCTCTGGGGGCCGAGGTTTAATACATAGTACAAAATCAAGAACAACATATGGCAGTTCCCGAGCCACCACTCTGGGCGCTGAGGTTTAATACATAGTACAAAATCAAGAACAACATATGGCAGTCCCCGAGCCACCGCTCTGGGCGCCGAGGTTTAATACATAGTACAAAATCAAGAACAACATATGGCAGTCCCCGAGCCACCGCTCTGGGCGCCGAGGTTTAATACATAGTTGATGCTCCGTCCTGAGGCATCATTTTTCAATGTGTCGTAGATGACTCCTATGAGTAAAATGGACGAAGTAAAGCTACGTTCCATGGTCTTTTCGATTCTTCACCGGCTTTGTCTGCCCAGTTCTTTCCTGGTGATTGAGCATCGATTAGGTAATACGCATCATTGTGCAATGCTTTGCTCACGATGAATGGTCCTTCCCATGGGGGCGACAGCTTGTGCATGCCGGCCGTGCATTGCACCAGTCGAAGAACCAAATCTCCTTCTTTAAACACTCTTGTATTTACCTTCTTGTTGTGATATCGTCGCAAGTCCTGCTGATAAATAGCTGATCTTGATAGCACCAACTCCCTGGCTTCTTCTAGCAGATCGACATCATCTTGCCGAGCTACTTCCTTTACCTCAGCGGTTGTATACTGGGTGACCCTTGGCGAATCATGTATTATGTCGGCTGGGAGTACAGCTTCTGCCCCATATACTAGAAAAAATGGTGTATAGCATGTTGATCTGTTTGGGGTAGTCCTGAGGCTCCATAGTACTGCCGGCAGCTCCTCGATCCAACACCCTGCCGACCTTTGCAGCGGTTCGACGAGTCGTGGTTTTATTCCGGACAATACTAGTCCATTAGATCTTTCTACTTGCCCATTAGATGCTGGGTGCGCCACTGATGCGACATCTAGTCTTATGTGCTTTTCTTGACAAAATCTAGCGAAGGCTCCTTCGGCAAATTTTGTACCGTTGTCTGTAATGACACTGTGTGGGTAACCATATCTTAAGATAATATCTTTGAGGAATTTCACTGTTGTGGCCCATCAAATTTCTTTATTGGTTTCACTTCAATCTATTTTGTGAATTTTTCCACCATGACTAATATGTGGGTCATCCCGCCTCGGGCCGGCTTAAATGGTCCCACCATATCTAAGCACCATACAGAAAATGGCCAAGTAATTGGTATCGTTTTTAACTCGGACGATGCCATATGTATCTTGCTGGCATATCTCTGGCAACCATTACATTTTTCGACCAGTTCTTTGGCCTCTTTCAACGTTGTTGGCCAATAAAACCCATGCCTGAATTCCTTGGCCACTAAAGCTCTGGACGAGGCATGATGTCCGCATTCTCCTTGATGTATATCTAGGAGGATCTCCTGGCCTTCCGCCGAGCTCACACATCTTTGCAACACGCTTGTGACACTCCTTTTATACAGCTCGTTGTTTATGATCGTATAATCTTTAGCTCTTCTCACTGTCTGTCTTGCCAATATCTCGTTATTCGGCAAAATCGCATCTCTAAGGAAAGAGAATATGGGTTGCGCCCATGTTGGTGTGATTTTTTCTAGTGTAATCTCACTATCTATTTCCATATTTTCTGCCGACATAACTACCTCGGATTTCTCCATTCTCATCCTTGCATCAGCCGGATTTATTTTTGGAAATTTCGGGTTACATTGCTTGTCAATTTCCATCGGCACATTATCCTCTCTTGATTTTGCCGGAATAAAGATGGATTCGGACTCTGGTGACGGTGTTATTGATGGCTTCCTCAGGTGCTCTAGGGCAATACCTGGGGGGATTGACTGTCTGGTTGATCCGAGTTTTGACAATGTATCCGCGGCATCATTTTCTGCCCGAGGTATATGATGGAATTCACATCCATCGAAGTATCCACTGAGTTTTTGCACATGAAATCTGTATAAGGCCATATTAGCATCTAATGCATCCCAATTGCCTGAGACTTGCTGTACTACTAGATCAGAGTCTCCGTAGCACAAGATTCGGCGTATGCCAATCTCTTTCACCACCTTCAATCCATGGACGAGTGCTTCATATTCGGCGACATTGTTTGACGCGGCAAAATGTATTTGCAACACATATCTCAGCTGGTCTCTTTTTGGTGAGGTTAACACTATTCCTGCCCCCAAACCATTTCTTAGTTTGGAACCGTCAAAGTGCATCGTCCAATAATTTGGATCTGGTAATGGTGGCTCATATTGTACCTCGGCCCAATCCACGAAGAAGTCGGCCACAGCCTGAGATTTGATTGCATCTCGCCTATCGAATTGCGGAGCATAAGGTGAAAATTCAATTGCCCATTTTGCTATTCAGCCACTTGCATCTTTGTTGCTCAATATGTCGGCTATGGGTGCTTCACAAATCACCTTGATGGGGTACTCTTCGAAGTAATGTTTAAGTTTCTTTGCTGACATGTACACCCCATATGCCATCTTCTGGTAATGTGGGTAATTTTGTTTTGAGGCTGATAATACCTCGCTTAGGTAATACACCGGCCTTTGTACTGATTTATCATCTTCATTTCGTTCCACCACGATCACAGCGCTCACTATTCTGTTCGTGGCTGCTATGTAAAGTAACATAGGCTCTTTCGACAATGGAGAAGCCAAGACTGGCGCTGTGACCAACATCTTTTTCAATTCATGGAATGCATTGTCTGCTTGTGGTGTCCAAATGAACTTATCAGATTTTTTTCATCAACTGATAAAGTGGTAGTGCTTTCTCTCCCAGCCGACATACAAATCGGCTGAGCGAGGCTAAGCAACCTATGAACTTCTGTACGTCATTTAGACATCTTGGCAATTCCATCCTTTCCACTGCTTTTATCTTAGTTGGGTTGGCCTCTATACCTCGGCTAGATACGAGAAAACCGAGCAGTTTTCTTGTAGGCACACCGAATGTGCATTTTTCCGGGTTAAGCTTCATTCGGAACCTTCTCAGGTTCGCGAAAGTCTGCCGGATATCATCCAGTAGCGTTTTGCTTTCTTTGGTTTTGATAACCACATCGTCTACATATACTTGTACATTTTTTCCTATCTGGTCATGTAGACATTTTTGCATACATCTCTGATACGTTGCTCCTGTGTTACGCAGGCCGAATGGCATGGTGCGATAGCAGTAAGCCCCGTGGGTAATAAACGCAGTATTTATTTGATCGGCCGGATTTAACGGTATCTGGTGAAAATCAGAATACGCATCTACAAATGATAATAGCTCACAACCAGCGGTCGAATCAATGACTTGGTCTATTCTAGGTAAAGGAAAAGGATCTTTTGGACACGCCTTGTTCAGGTTCGTGTAATCTATACACATTCGCCATACGATGGCTACATTTGGATCATCCTTCTTATTTTCCACTAGCACCGGGTTCGATAGCCAATCCGGATACAGCACCTCCATGATGAACCCGGCCGCAAGGAGCCGAGCTATTTCATCCCCTATTATTTTTCTCCTGTCTTCAGCGAAGCGGCGGAGAGGTTGCTTCACCGGCCTTGCTCCTGGCCTTACATTCAGAGAGTGCTCAGCCAACTCCCTCGACACACCTTGCAGATCCTGAGTTGACCATGCAAAGATATCCCGATTCTCACGGAGGAAGTTGGTGAGCTCGCTTTCCTATTTAGCATCTAGGCCGGCACCAATGGTGACGGTGCGGTCTGGGAACTGCTCATCTATCTGGAACTTTTTTGTTTCTTTAGTCGGCTGAAAAGAGACACTTCCATGCGGGTTGGCTAATGTCGGCATATTCAATTGTGCCGACTGAGCGAGGGCCGCTACCTCCTGAATCCTTCTTTTTTCTCTTGCTATTACCAATGACTCGGCCAGATTTGATCCGGCTGAAGCACATTCCATTGACTTCCTGTAATCCCATGCTACTATTATCACCCCCTGTGGTCCAGGTAACTTCATTTTCAGGTAAGTTATGTGGCAGCTGCCCATGAATTTGGCCAACGCTGGCCGTCCGAGTAGAGCATGATAGCAACTCTCTAGATCCACCACTTCAAACTCTAATTTTTTTGCTCTGCAGTTATCTCTTGTGTCGAATAACACATCCACTCGAACCTTTCCAATGGGTTCGCATGAAAGCCCTGGTACTATCCCATGGAATGTGGTCCTCGTGGATTGCAGCATGTTCTGCGATATTCCGAGTTTATGCATTGTATCTTTGTACATGATATTGATACTGCTCCCATTGTCAATGAGTACCTTTGAAAATTTCACATTAATGCTTGGTCTGACAAATGTCGGATCTAACACGAGTGCATACGACCCCGGACTCGGCATTATTTTGGGGTGATCCTTTATGCTCCAAGTTATTTCTTGATCCGACCAAGGCACATATCTTGGTACTGTCGGCATAACTGCATTTACTTCCATATGCCGGCACTGTACACTCTGCTTGTCTTGCTGTTCTGTTGTGAACATGCAATATGATTGATGATGTTCTCTGTAATCATTGCGTCCATTACTTCCTGGATTTGTCCTTCCATCCGGACCCTGGTTTATCACTTGATGCACCGCATCTCTCCGGTCCGAGTTTTCATACCTCGAGGGAGGAGGCGGTAACATCAGTTGCTGTGCATTTGCTCTAGTCAACTGTGGCTGATGCTGCTGATGTGCCTGGAGAGGCGCTGCCTGCATGCCTGCGGGGTTACCCATTGCATTTTTCATCCATGCACATTGGCGGGTTGTATGGTTGGCTGGCCTGGCCGGGTTTGATGTGTGAAATTTACACGGCTGATCTAACATAGACTCAAACGTGTACTTCGGCCTCTCCTGCCATTGCTTCTTTTGCTCTGGTGTCCACTGTCTTTTCCCTTCATTCCTTGGTGTCCATTGCTGAGGACCATTCTTTTGCCGCTGACTATTTCCGTGACTCGGCTGATCTTGCACTACTGCTGCCACCTGAGTTGAACCATATCTATAATCCGGTCTTTCTTCTCTTCTTCTTCCTCTGAAATCATTGCGCCTGGATGACCCGGCCACATCCCTTGCATATTGACCTTGATGTTCCCGATGATCTGCCGACATTAATTCCGGTTGCGTCGGATCTCCCAATGCATAGGAATCCGCTATCCTGATGGTTTCTGCCAATGTGGTTGGCATATCTCTTTGCAGTCGCTGCCATAATACACTGGCATAGCGGCATCCTTGGGCGAACCAAGCTATTGCCTGTGATTTTATAACTCCCTCGCACGAATTTCTCAGGTTACACCACCGAGTTAAGAATTCTCTATCTGTCTCATTCGGCCTCTGCTTACACATGGCTAACTGCTGCGGCCTGTTTGGACTTTTATAAGTACTGGTGAAGTTGCTAACGAACATTTCTTCAAAGTCCAACCAACAGTTGATGCTGCCTGCCGGCAGGTTATTCAACCATACTCTAGCTGGTCCTTCCAACATTTGCGGGACATATCGTACTGCCCATCGTAAGTTTCCACCTGCTATCTTTACAGCAGTGGCATAATCGATCAACCAATCTTGTGGTTTGGTGCTCCCATTATATGTTTTCGTGCCTCTTGTCAGCTGAAAGTTCGGCACAGGCGGTTCGCCCATGATCCATGGTCTGAAGCATGTCGGACCCGGTGGACCCTGTTCTTCTAGCAACTCGGATCGGTATAGCCGGTCTAGCTTTACTCTGGCATCACTTGACGGCAAATCCCTGTACAGAATTCTCTCCTGCATTCCATAGTGGTTATTTCCACCATGAATCGCATATTCCATCTCGGAATAACCATCATTGTACCTTTCATTCACCTGATTATGGCGAGCTGGTCTCGCTTCTCTTTCTTGCCGAGGTTCATGTCTCGGCTGCGGGTTGGGTGGCGGTTCTCTTCTTCCTTCGACCGGGATATTTTTCTCGTGATTCCCTCTTCCGAGTTCTCCTCTTCCGTGATCTCCATTGCCTCGGCTTCCGCTGCCTTTTTCGGCACGGGCGGGGTTTCTCTCGCCACTGTTACCTCGGCTTCCATTGCCTCTGTTCTCATTTTCTTTTCCGGCTATCGCCGGATCATATGGAACAATTTTCTTATTTCTCTTTCCAGAAGTTACCGCTCTGTCCTTTCGTGCATTGTTTCCGGGTGAAGATGCTGCTGCCACAGATAAAGCAGGTGCTGCACCAGCCGAGTGAACCATTCGCGAGGCACCTAGCCTTGTCGGGTCTGCTCTGAGCATTTCTTCATTCTGCTGGTTCGCAATGCGCACCAGCTCATTCACTCTTTCTTGCTGTTTCTGCCGGGCTTCGCCGGTCAATCCTTCTAATTCTAATATTGCGGCATTCGCCGCTCTCAGGTTCTTTGCTGGGGTACTGTACCTCGGCAAGCCTAGATCAACTGATTCTGTCTTATGAGCGTCATGCTCCTTGTTGATATCATCTATGAGGTTCTTTCCTCTTAACCTCAATTCGTCAACCCGCTCGGGGGCGACGTCAAGCTTGTTTGCCCTGGCGTATTCTCGCAGGGTCCTGTTTAAGGACTCCCGCAAGGCCGACACCTTTTTTGCCTCTACCAGCACTTTCTGCTTGGTTTCTTCCAACTCTGCCTGAGCATTAGCCGGATCAAGTATTGGCGCTACAGGTGTAGTCAGATTATCTATAGTTGCCTGAAGAATGTTTTATGGTCTTTCCAGAGGTGGCCCTCTTACCCTTGGTGCCTTTGGGGTTGTCTCCTGCACCTCGGCCTGGTTAGCCACTGAAGGAATTACCTCGGTGGGTTGTGAAGCTGTCTGCCTGGGCGCCACCTGCACACCTGTCGTCGGATCTCTGCTTGATCCGGCGCCCGCAGCTCCCGTCTACACCCCGGCTACGACCATTACCTCGACGCTGCTGACAGTGCGCGCTCCGCGTGGACTGCTTGCGGCGCTAAGGGGAGGTTCTCCTGCAATAAAAACCTGGTGAGGATAAACGCCGGAGATGTCGACGCCGACGTAGATCTGGTGCATGCCCAAGTTGATGAAGACGCCGTTGCGCGGAGGAGCTCTTCCCTTGAAGCTGCCTGCGTTGTCGCTGACGTAGTCACAGAGATCGAGTCTCCGGACTAAGCCAGAGACAATGCGCTCGCCAGTGTTGATGAAGTTTCCCGTCCAGATCATGACTCCAGCTAGCACCGCTGCTGGCCCCACGGTGGGCGCCAACTTTCATGGTGGTGGCACGGCAAATGCCATGGGTAGGCTAAAGTATGGGGCCAATGGATGCTAGAGGGATCTGGGGAGGGAAGATGTAGTTGATTCTACACACAGAAGACTAAGGTAAAGATCTTTATTTCTCCTTCCTTGGGATACAAGTGCTCCTTGAGCTGTATACAAGTAGAGAGGAAGAACTTTACCAGCCTAACGGTACTAAATGAGCCGATGCCCTTCTCAGGGCCCAAGCCTCCCCTTATAAAGGAGAGCCCTGGGTTCGTCTAGGGCTGACGTGGCAAGCATATTCGAGGAATATGCTTGTCCCAATATAGTAACTCGGCGACCTCCTTTCCGTGTCGCCCTTCTAATGACGGCAAGGTTCCAGAGGGCCCCTCCTGCGTGCCTCGGGCTTCAGGACTGTCACCTCCGTGACCTTCTTCTGCCCCTCTGTCGCTCTGCGCCTTTGTCCTTTGTGCTTGGCTCTGCTCAGATTCTCCCTAGCCTGTGACTAGAGTTTGACTTTAGGCTTCTCCTTCTCCTGCAAGCTTCGTATCATTCGGCCCTGTCTCGCATAACTCGGCTCGTCCTTCACCTGCATTAAGACTACTCAGGCTAACCCACCCGACTTACGCAGTATTTCGGCCGGGTAATGCCTTGCTATTATCATAAGGGTCCTGCTCTTTCATATCTCGGCCGACCTCTACAGGATTCGGCCGACTTAGACTGTAACTCAGAAACTGGACGGGGAACGTCCTTTCGTCTTTCCCTGTCTTTATCCTATCCGAGGTCACCTCCCCAACAGATTCACACAACCTCGCACAGCGAACCAATCCATGTAACTCGGCGTATTGCCCTTATAGTGATTTATAGCAGGAGCAGGATTCCGCCACCGTCGTGGGATCTGAACCTGGGTAAGCTGTGTTACCTCGTACCTGTCAACCGTCCATCTTACCCCACGTCTCTAAACACGCACTGTGAGGACCCCTCCATGGCGTACTCGTCGGCAATACCACGACACCTACAAGAGTAGGCCTCTTCGTCTTATGGGCCTTTGAGACAGTGAGACCCAGAGTTTTGTCTCACTTGCTCAAGGCCCATATAGGAAACTTTATTCCTCTCGGCGTTTCCCTGTAGAATATAGGCAGCACTTGCCCTCTAATAACAAGCCGCCGCACTCCCTGTGTCTCTTTTGAACCCTAGATCTCGCAGTAACACAAGATCCCACCTACTCACCAGCCTTGTTTCCTATATAATATAGGTGGAACGCTTAGTCCCAAATTCCTTATCTCAATGCCGCAATCCTCGTTTCAGATCTAAACATCGTCGTCTACAAAGGACATGTAGGCTCTGTACTTTCTGCCAATCTGACGCAGCCTCTGACCCGGATTCCTCCATCTGCTTTCTCAAGCCTAAGTTATCTTCATTAGGTTCATCTCATATAAAGATCAACCATCTTTCATCTTGTTATTTTTTAATCTGTATGTTTTCTCTTTCAGATCCATGGCAACCTCGCCAGTGTCAAGCATGAGGAGGATGGCAGACGTCTCTCTGTGGGCGTGTCGCTTCGTCCGTGCACAAAGGATGGTGAGCGTGTCTCTTCGGACGCCACAACTCTGTGTATGTGGGATGTCGCTCCGACAATTATAGTAACTTGATCTATGGATGGCAAGCATGTTGCCACCGATGTCAGGGTAGATTGATAGCTGAATAGGGAGGCACCCAAAAATATGTTTAGTTAAATTTCTCCATTTAGCCTTACGATAAGTGGAGAAAACTTTTAGTTTTATGTTTCTTTCCCATCTTTTTGAGTTGCATGGGACTCGGAAATTGTATCAAATAGAGATAGGCTCAATTTCTCTAATGGAAACAAAATTACATCTTAATGTCATGTAAATTTCGACCTGAATGATATTAATGATCGTGTCTGCCGACATATAACGGACCAGACAGTCTGTTTGTACCATCATCTCACAGCTGTCAGGACATGTACGTAGTGCCGACCTACGGTGTACCGAGGCACATTTTTGTTGTACCCAAAAAGCGCCGATGTTGCACTTATCCTGACGCAGTTATCCTTGGTGGCTTTTTTTGTCACGTCGGCGCGAGCACGACTACTAGGCGTGTCCTTCAATGTCTATAAGCGTCAGGGCCCAACGTCAATGTTATAGTGAATGATTCCATTTATTCCTTGAATCCCAAACTGATCATATGATGGTCATGTATTTCTAAAAAAGTTTCATGCATGCCAGAATTATGAAATGTTTTTAATACTGAATGTAATATTAATACATATTAAAAGCAATGTTCATGTATTTTAAAATATTGCATTTCAAAATATATGTTCTTATAATCAAAATCATATATTTTACAATGAATAAAAAGGAAATAACAAAAATGCAATTGAAAGCAATAAATAATGAAAAAAAACTAAAAAGGAAAAATAGAAAAAGAAAAGATAAAAACGAAAAGAAGATGTGGCCTCGCTAGGCCAGCTCAACGCGTGACTAGCTGGGAGATCCAATACACCAATGTGACCAATCTTGTCAGAGAGTATGCACCCCACCTCACACCCTCTCTGTGATCTTTGGGCCCAGCCCAATAACGTGGTTCGTCTTTCTATCGGTTTCTTAGTTTGGTTTTTTTGGTTACGTGTGGTTTTTTCGATTCTCTATTGTTTTTTGGGTTTCTGAAAAATTCTGAACATTTTGAAAAAATTGAACAATTTAGAATTTAAATATTTTTAAAATCCATGTAATTTTAATTTGAACAATTTTCAAAATTTAAACAAATTTTGAATCCGAATATTTTATTAAAAAATCTAAAATTTTATATAAGAAAAGAAGAAAATCAAAAGGTAACAGTAAAAAAGAAAATAGAAAACAAGAAAAGAGAAGAAGAAGCCGACTAGTCGGCATATAGGTTTTTCTTAAGAATTCTCGGACCCTTTTATTCATGCATCAGTAAAGTTTACATAAATGTTTAACCCCTCAAGAGGGGTAAGAAACCAGACATGTCGACCAACATCAAGAGATATGCCTAGTCTAGCCAATCTATGCGCCTCCTCTCATGGCAGAAAGAAATACCCCCATGATCCTTCGACCTTCCTCGATCTCCTTCAGTATACAGCTAAAGCGAGCCATGTTGGCGCTATGCAAACCTTGAATCACCTCCATGCAGTCGGAGGCCACAAGAGCCCTACTCACTTGCAGGTCGGCATATAGGTATTCCTGCCTTGTTGGGCGAGGTCGCCAAATCATACAGAGCAGCCCATACACAGTGGGGGTGCCATGGCACCCCCTCCAAAAGTACAAATCTTCTTTTAGCTAGTAATATTTGTACTAATCATGGCTAGATGCAAAGCTTAATAAGGTACTTTTAAGCTTGGCATCCCCACTGATTTCATCCTAGATCCGCCACTGCCCATACAGATGCTAAGCTCAAATGCAATAATGGGCCAACCACGTTCTGCTCCTGGCAATCGCTGAGTCAATTCAGCTACCGTGTTTTTTGTACGTCAGAACTTCCTCGCAATCACCGTTTGTACTTTGTAGTAGCTGCCAGTGCATGTTTTCTTAATATCAAACACACCAGAGAAACGTATACCACACTATCAATGATAGCTCTTATTTTCTTTCCCGTAGAAAAAAATGATAGGTTTTGTGTGGGAACATTATCTTTTTTTCTGAATCTATGAGCCTCTCTCCCTCTTCCTCGCCAAACATGCAAATCGACATTGGGTACAATCCAACGTGATACTACTACGGATGTGTGTATGGTCTACCTTTACAAATATGATCGATCCTTGTTCAACCATATCAACAAATGGGTTACACAGCTGGATACACCATGCAGACAGCGACGGAAGGTACCAAAAAATTATCTCCGGTGAGACCTAAATGGACCATTTTTGGTGTCCAAAATGGATCAACAGGTGGAGATGGCCTAACCGTCAGTGCATGTTTTCTTGATCACAAACACACTAGAAAAATCTAAACCATTGTATCAACGATAGCTTTAATTTTCTTTCCCGCAGAAAAAAATGATAGGTTTATTTTGTCAACAATATCCTTTGATCCTCTCTCCCTTTTCCTTGCCCAACATGTAAATCTATATAGACAATGGGTACAATAAATCATAATACTACTATTACGGCCGCCGTGTGTATGATCTATCTTTACAATTATGATCCTTTTTCAACCATATCAACAATTTATTGGATTCCATCTAAAAATCAAATTACTGGATTCATTACTGATCAAATGTTGCACATGGACACACTAAATATTGCTTTTACTACAGTTTTCTACTCGACGTTGCTCATTTCCATTGCAAGAAGATGGAAACTATTATCCACTGATTTATTTATATTATTTTCATCAAATTACATAGCACAAGATATTTAGCATATTAACCGAACTTCTTCATGAAGTTTATTATGAGCTCATTTATTTCATTTGGCTTTTCTTCGTTGATGAAGTGGCCAACATCTTTCATGATCACCACATCTTCTAGCAAGGGCACAAATTCATCTCCCTTGCAAATAAACTCTTGTGTCGTTGGAATACGATAAGTCAAATCAAGATCCCCGATGATGAACTTTGCTGGTACGTTTATCTTAGCTCCGCTCCATGGTGCTGTCAGCTCCCAAGTCCTAGACATAGATCAGAAATATGTCATGGAAGAATGCACTTAACATTACTTAAATTGGTTACATGCACAACAAGAATGAAGCAGTTTTCCTATGTTCTCTCAAGGTCATTCCTTTCTAACTCTCAGCTTTGTAGTCTGGAATGTCTATGGTTTTTTCCATGAATTTGCAATGCATGTGCTGAAAAGGAAAACAATGGGGGGATAATTCCCAATGTTTATGAGATTTTAAGTAAGCATCCGCCAACGAAATTGAGATGCCAAAATGGCTCACTATTTAAGTAAAATGAGCATTTTGTGAAAGCAGACAAGGAAACTATTTACAAAAATCTGTAGTTATTATTAGCTGAATACTCTATTTTCAGAAGATACAAACCATGTGTAAGTATTTCAATGTTTAGTCTTGATCATCAATTAGATAAATATATGTGCTGTGTAAATAAGTTTGATGCACTTGATTTCGTACCAAATAACATTTTAAAACTAAAAAAAGCTAGGCTGAAGGGGGGATTTGATGCACTTGATTTTGTACCAAATAACATTTTAAAACTAAAAAAGCTAGGCTGAAGGGGGGAAGAACCCCCCTTAGCGTAGCTCATAGTGGGAACCTTGTCTCGCTAGCCATTATACTCTATTTTCAGAAGATACAGACCATGTGTAAGTATTTCAATGTTTAGTCTTGACCAACAAATAGATAAATATATGTGTCACATGTGTAACATAAATTTGATGCAATTGATTCGTACCAAATACAGTAACATTTTTAACAGTGTATTTTTTTCCATCTCAAATAATCTATTAGCATGGTTCTACTTGTTGGCCAAATATATATCTTTTGATTGACTCCTCGTCTTATATATATTTGTACTCGAAAAGAGCAGGACATTTTCAAGCAAAATTGAGGGAAAGATGAGGTGCTTACTTATCCCATGCACGGTAGTAGTTGAGTCCCCCGGTAAAACCAGTTTTCTCGAACTCGCTGGTGTAGTACCTGATATCCTCGTCCGATATCCAGCTAGGTAGCGGCACCTCGTCGTCCGGTGACCCCCAGCCGCTGTATGGGATGAGCAAGGGGTCGGCTGTCCGCAGGGACAGGAACTTCCTGAGCACCAACTCCGTGCCCAGCCGAGCAAACTCTGCTTCCATCGCCCCAGGTTCCTGGAAGCGGCAGATGTAGTACTCGTCGCCGTAGAGGGTCCTCAGTGCGTCAACCGGCGCCAGAGCCGGGTCTCTGGGGACGTAGGGGACGCTCAGGGCGGCCAGAGCGATCACCTTGTCCGGCCGGAACTGGCAGAGGTGCCACGCCAGGATGGCGCCCCAGTCGTGAGCCACCACGAACACCCTGTCCTGGCCGAGGGAGTCGACGAGGGCCACCAGGTCGCCGACGACGTGCAGGGCGGTGTACTGCTGAGGCCCGGCCGCGGCCGCGGCCGCGGGGGCGTCGGAGCCGCCGTAGCCGCGCAGGTTGGGCGCCACGGCCCGGTAGCCGGCGGCGGCGAGCGCGGGCATCTGGTGGCGCCACGTGTACCACAGCTCCGGGAAGCCGTGGAGCAGCAACGCCACGGGGCCGCCCGCCGGCCCGGCCTCCGCTACGTGCAGGCGCACGCCGTTCACCTCGACGACGCGGTGCGTGATGCCATCATCGCCGGCAGCTGCCATCTCAGTCTCTTTGCGGTGCTAGCTTAGCTGACGCCGATCTCGCTGTACATGAGCACGGACGTGCACGAGCTGCGGGAGTTTTAAAGAACCGAGCGGCAGCGCCGTAATGCACACACGTGGGACGTACGGCGTACGGAACGCGCCGGACGGCCTACTCGCCAGCGGGAGAGCGACGCTACGACGGCCGGTGCATACATCGTTTTCCTAGCAGCTACAGCGTAGTGCAAAGGTGTATGGCCAAGAGTTGTGCTCGGTTGCTTTCGACTGGATTAGGCCGGCAAGCGCATTAATACCTACGCAAAATCGTCACATTGATTTAAGGCTAGTAATACTGAGAGTATCATAATTAGTACTTTCTCTATATCGATTTATTGGGCTAATATGGAGATAAACAATATGTTTTACTATAAATTTGACCAATGAAATATGAATCATATGTCACAAATGATATAATTTTTGTGACATATAAATTATATTTTATTGATAAATATTGGTCAAACTTTTTTCTTGAACTCCGTGTTAGCCCAATAAACCAGTATAGAGGTAATATCATGCATGTCATGTTGGCAAAAATCTGATGTGGCATAACAATTAATGAATAAAGAGAGAGTTAGAATATCATATGTAGATATCATATCATAGCACGTACAATTAGAAATTCTAACATGTAAATCTTGTACACAATTTTATATTGAGATTCTACAAATTATTAAATATAGTACTACTATAATACTATCATATGATACCATGTACTATAAAGATAGTATCATACACTAGTATAATATGCATGATACTACTAGTATAATACTCTCACTATGACTAGTCTAATAAGGACATCAAATAATGCGACCTCTCTTTATCAGATCTCTTGTTTCTGTTTGCGCTTGGCGTGGGCATGTCGTCTTCTTCCTTCGGTGGTGGTTGTGCTTTAGTGGCTGGCTCGGAGAGTCTCGAGCTTAGTGATTTCTGTGTGGTGGTGTGTGTTTGTTCTGCCGTGTACCTCTTTGTATCTTGGAAATAAAAATGGTTCAGGCCGGTTTTTGCCCGCCGTAGAGAGCTCAAAAAAAAATGCGTCCGCTAAGTTCTCTAGAGTTTGCAAGAGAGAGTGATCGATCTGTGTACGAAAATGTTAGGAGAATAGTGTGTTCAGTCGTACAGGCACAGCCAGATAACAGGCGACCATTTTTGGTCATTCTCCTTCTAATAATGAAATTACGCGGTCTGTGTTGTGTATTCTGGAAGAAAATGCGCAAAAAGCGAGAGTTCGGCAATGAGCTGTCGAACTTAAGAGGGAACACAAACGTGCACGTTTTAAAACATAGAAAACAGCGACACATTTTTTTTCGTACTCCCAACCAAAGGCGGAAAAAAATGAAGATAACAAATGTTTCTTTTGTTACCAAAAATCTAAGGAGAAAAGTGTCTTCCCTAGTAGCTCAGAGCACACACACGTTGCAGGATTTTTTTTCTTGGGTTTTTAGGTTTTTTCGTGTGTCGCCGGATCTTCATCATGCGGTCGGGCAAGACGCTCGTGCGTTAGTGTAGCTCTTTTTTTTTTGCAAAAACACATGTGACTTCTTGTTGTTTATCTATATCTATATCTAATAATAAAATACCGAATCTTTCGTTGCCACATATTTTTTGGACGGTTTTCCCCTTTTTAAACTTAATATCAATTATCCACTTATGCTACTCATAAGTGGCATTCCAAGCCTAGTCGAGAAACGGTTCAATCAATTGGTGTGTCCCATGCCTCGAAAAGGATTGCGTAGAATATGACGAGGCGGAATTGTTTTCTTGTCTCCATGTAAGGTTCCTCTTGCTGGTATGATTGCCAGCTAGACTGAAGTTTATCCTGACCCAAATGAGTGTCGCCCCCTCTGCTCCAACCCCTCCTCCCATCACTGACGTCGCTTCCTCGATGACGTGTCGGTGGGCGCTCCTTGCCTATGGCGGAGCCGACCGCTCCCACGCCAGCCCACTCCTCTGTCAAGGACGCGTTGATGGCGCCTATCGCAACACTGATGTGGGTGCTCTTACCGACCGTAGTTTTGCTTCCGCGCTTGGTGTCCATGATTAGGTCTTTCACAATAGGGTGTATCTTTGCACATTATCATAGGAGCTATAAATACCTAAGAGACAAACTTTCCAATGCATTGTATCTTAAAGGTTGTATCATAATTTAATGTTTTTGCTCTCATGCATGTATTTGATTGAGCTAACTCCTCTTTTTGCCTATGATTACGTGCAAGAGGTGTATCTTAGCTAAGATACAACAACCATCTCTCTCCTCCTTAGTTACCCATGCTATTGCTCACCCTATTGCGGCCTTAAATGCTAGGGGCAGTAATGCTGGTTGGTGGACGTTGGTGGGCAATGACAGGCGCGCTCGCCCTCAACGGCCCAAGAGCAATCCGCATTCACCTTCCTCCCACCTTAAGCTACTCATTTTAAGGAGGGAAAGAGGAAAATGTTTTAAGTGTATTTCGCTGGAGCATTGAGTTGTAGACTGTAAAAACATCGCCAAGTTCCTCCTCTGCGGCGGCTTTGGGCACAAAGGTTGCTCTTGCCAGGTCAAGCAAGGTGAATCGGAGATCCCGCCGCCTCTTCCCCGTCCTCCTCCGACGTGATGGTTCTAGTAGCCCTTGTTGTTCCCATCACCATGGATGCACCGGTCATCTACCCGAAAAGGCAGCCTCAGCTGGTCCGTGCAGCAGCGCCGCAAACACCAGTGATGGCTCACGCTGACCGCGACCTTTCCAAGTTGGGTGTGGTAGCAGTGGTCATCGAGTTCTGCCCCGACCTAGTTACTAGAGCTTCAGCGGGCTTTTACCATGCAGTTCGGAACGGAGGTGGAAGGCATGCACGTGTCCGTCTTTCCACTATGGGAGTTCCTCGTGGTGTTTGACGACTTGGCGGCAAAAAACCAGGTCATGGCTTGGCATGGGGCTCTCGGCGTTAGTAGCATTTTGTTCATGCTCTTGCCATGGACACGCTTTCGCCGAGCATGAGTGGAAAAGCTCTCCTACAGGGAGCGGGTGTGTGTTTGGAAGGCGTGCCCAAACATGCTTGGCAGATTGATGCTATGAGAGTGATCTTCAACGCGACGGGCATCATCGAATGCATCAACAACACCATCTGCGACAATAAGGAGAGACTTTCCTACACCTCTAGGTGTGTATGGGCAACATGGAGAGCCTAGGAAGGAAATGCGAGCTCACCGTGGAAGAGCCAGTGGAATCCCCTTCTCCGCTTGTACACTTCCTGGAGTTCAGAGTGAAGGCCGACTTTCCTATGCGCTCAGGCCCCGTCAACACTCTCACCCATGATGTGCTACTCCATGATGATTGCAAGAGCACATATCATTTGTAGCTAGTTTTGAAATAAGAGCATCGTTGTAAGGGTCTTAATGCCCCTTGACACTATTTTACCAAAGAGTGCTTGGGAGTTGTCTTTGATTTTAAGTAGGGGTGTTTAAAAGTGTTTGAGTGTGTGTGAGCAAAATAATAATGAGTAATACAAGTAAACAGAGAGAGGTTCATGATGTAAGGTATTCGGAACTGCAATAGGACTAAAGAATTCTTAGAGAGTGTTGGATCCACCACTAGAAATTATGTTTAGTTGTGATTAGGATATATCTATATTATTATTCATGTATATGTATGAGGGAAGCTCCAAAGTGGATGATCAAAGACAAGATATCTTACATTTCACCCCTCATAATCATAGTAGTAATCTTAGAAAAGCCACACACGGTTCCCTATTGTTAAGGGTTGTCTCCATAGTTATGGATTAAGATATGTGACTCCCCTATTATTTCCATTGAACACATGAGTAATGATCCAATGCAATATATCATTTAGCACCTTCACACCATTACGTGCCCAATGGTAGTTTCTGGTGACTCCTTGATGGCGCCAGAGAACTTGACGGTGATGGAGCACTTCGTTGGAAACCCCAAGAGCAAGGTGTGATGAGTACAGCAGCAAGTCTTCCCTCAGTTGAGACCGAGGTTATCGAACCAGTAGGAGGAAGGAAACGTCACACAGGTGTTGCAAGCAACGCGGAGACTTGCAGAACACAAACTCAAGACTTTGCCCCGACGAATCAGTGAGGTTGTTAAGCTCACCGGTTTTCTATAACAAAGGATTAAACATATGGTGTGGAAGGTAATGGTTTGCAGCAAGTAAACAAGTAACAGTGGAAGATGTATCAATGGTAAAGATTGGATCGGGTTCCATAGTTCACTAGAGGTGCTCTCCTTAGATAAACAACATGGCATAAAGGGTAAACAAATTACAGCGAGGCAATTGACAGGAACTGAGCAAGGCATAACAATGCAATTACTAGCCAGAAAGATCCTATGAAGTTGATTGGGCAATACAACAATATACATAGACCAGCATCCAACTGCATCTATGACTAGAAGTCCACCTTCAGGTTATCACCCGAACCCCCTCCAGTATTAAGTTGCAAGCAACAGACAACTGCTTTAAGCAAAGTGTGTAAGGTAAATAGTACACATGTTCCATGAACAAGAGATCGTTGTTTTCTCCCTAGTAGCAACAACACATCTACAACCGAAGAGATTTATGTCACTTTCCTTGGAAACTAGAGACATGAACCCACTGTCGAGCATAAATACCCCCTCTTGGAGTCACTAGCAACTACTTGGCCAAGATAACCACTAGCAACGGAAAGCATGCAAGATCACAAACAACACATACATGATAGAATCATAAAGATAAAACCATTAATCAAACCAACATAATAATATCAATATCCATCGGATCCCCGCAAACACAACATGCATGATTACAAATATATTAGATCTTGATCATGAACGGAGCTCACAAGATCTATACATGAAAGCACAAAGGATGAGATACAACCATCTAGCTACTACATGGACCCATAGTCCAAGGTGGAACTACTCACGAATCATACTGGAGAGAAGGCCTCCGGGATGATCTCCCCTCCGGCAGGGTGCCAGGAAGAGCTTCAGACCCCCCCCCCCCGATCTAGGGATGATGGTGGCTGCGGCTACAGACGGTTTCGTGGATTTCTGATTTGGTACTCACGGTTTCTGCATCGGGGCCTTCTTATAGGCGAAGGGGCGAGACCAGGAGGCGGCCAGCGCCACCAAACCTTAGCCAGGCGCGGGCCCACCTGCCCCCGTGCCTAGGGTGGGTCTGCCCCCCTGGTCGGCCCCTCCGGCTCTCCTCTGGACTTCTTGTTCCCCACGGAAAGTAATTGACTTTGGCGTTTGTCCCGTCCAATTTTGAGAATATTTCTTTACTACCTTTTCTGAAACCAAAAACAGCAGAAAACAGGCATTTGGCACTGTTGCAACTTGTTAATAGGTTAGTACCAGAAAACATGTAAAAATCACCTCAAAGTGTGGACAAGTAAAGCATAGTAGATACTAAACAAGCATGTAGCATCAAAAATTATAGATACGTTTCCAACGTATCAACATCCCCAAGCTTAACTCCTGCTCGTCCTCGAGTAGCTAAGTGATAAACAGAATAATTTTTGAGGTGACATGCACCCTCACAATAAAGATCCAACCATTTGCAAACATTGAAAGTTGGGATCAAAGAACTCTAAACATGTGCATGAAAGATGGAGTTATAACAATAGGACATAGTAACTATGCATGCAATATGGCAAGCTACAAACAAAGATCATGAATAACATGCATTGAAAAACGTTTGTTTGTTTCACATGCAGAAAACATAGCATAGTGGCAATCAGCTTGTCCCTCATAGAGTAGCAATATGATGTATAGGACACCTGCAAAGTTCACAAGGGTGACTAGAAACAAGTAGCACAAGAGCAAGTATTAACACAATATGCATCAATTAATAAGCTTTGGAACACTGCACATAGAATGACAACTATGCTCTCTTAATGGTGCCTAAAGGTAGAAGGTGGAGACTCAATAGTGGTGGAAGAAAGGCCTTTTTTGTAAAAGAAGTAGGGATTGCAAATTTCAAAAAGAGCTTCCAAAAATTATGATACTTGTTAGCTTTCAGCCCTCATTGCCTCTATCATAAGCATCTTGAAGTGGTTAAGGTTAAAGTGGCAAAGCTGGAGTATATGCTTGACGAAGTATAAGCTGGCAATATCATGCCCCTTGAATACGAGGGCCACACCTCATGCATACTCAACTTTGGGTCCAGGTAAGTTCTTGTCACTGTAAGTATTTTCATATCATTGAGAACCGTCAACGGGGTACCCCTTGCACATGGTACAAGAGCTTTCCCATAACCAAAATGACAAGGCAAGCAGACAATGAGCATCTCAGCAATCTTTTTATTTACCATATGCATAGCTTTTTATTGAGGATGCTTCATAGATAGAACATTATGGTGATGCTGCAAGTTTCCACCATGATTAGGCATGGCTTAGGCTAGCGGCCCAGGAGTTTCTCTAACATAGGATACAAACTCCATGGACTTATAAGTTCCCTCTTTATTTCACATCGGTGACATCCATAGACAAAAGAACATGATATCAACTGAGTACAACAAGGTACAAGTGCAATGTTGAAAACGTTCCCCGTGAAAGAACGGTTATGCTAATTCCAACTTATAAGTGCGAGCATATACAACAAAGTTGTCACAATGGTTCAAGTTTATTAGGGGCAAAGAATAAAGTGTGTCATCAAGTTCGTGAGGGCTTTAATCACTAAGTTTTCACATAACAAAATAGTTTTTAATTGGAAGATAGATGAAAACAAGAATATACTTGGAATGGTGTATCAGACCATGCATAGGAATTTATAGTGGACACTTTGGAATAACTTGGTTTCTTGGGAGTTGGAGGCATGAGTAGAGTTTACTCATACAAGTGGAGGCTAGCAAAAGACTGGGAGCAACCAACTAAAAGAGCAATAATGGCCATAATCATGCAATACAACAAAGCATACTAATCAAAGCAAAGTGTGGTACTACAAGTCAAGGACTAAATGATCATAGAGACTAATGGTGACTTGTTATAGTCATAACATGGTGTGAGCATGTGCCAAGTCAACCCAAGCAAAACATCAAAGGAGAATACCACAATACTATGCTTTTGCATACTAAAACAATGCATAATTTCTTCAAGGCACACTAAGCAATTCCAATTGTTTGGAACAAGACATGCTACAGCAATAATCACTAAGCATAATGCTAAAAAAACACCTAGCATGTCATGATAAAGTCTAAGTCACAGTCAATGCAAGATCCTCTTGCACTTACAAGCAAGAACTTACTACTCCTTTCCAAACACCAAGCAAACTTATTTGCAAAACAACACAGCGAGAACGGAGGTACAAACTACTAAAGTAAACTAAACAAACTAAGCAAAGCAAACGAAAACTAAGACACTCCAAGGACAACACAACTGTGCATGAAACAATAAAAACGAAATGTCTAGACAGACCTGAGCTTTTTATTGATGAAGGGGATGTCTTGGGCATCCCCAAGCTTTAACGCTTGTACCTCTTGGATATTTCTTGGGGTGACATCATGGTGGCATCCCCAATCTTGAGCTTTTGTCCATTCATCTCATTGCATCATTCTCTCTCTACACCTGAAATTTTTCCTTCATACAAAACTTAACACAATCTTCATTAGCAACATTAGTGTATTCAAAAGACTAGTTGAGTGTCCGTGTGTTGCTACGGAAATCAAGAAAATTCATGTTTTATACTTGGAAAATAACCTTGTGGCGCTCGTCTCTACCTTCATTGAGACATGACATGAGGTTTTCGATATATTGGAGTTGGTTAAACTAACATGTACTATTGTGACATGTCGTTTGGAGGTCGGGTTGCATGGGGTTCGACATCCCAGTTGCTTGTGCGGGCGATCCTAGCTATTTGTTCTAAGTCAAATCATGGTGCATCTAATCCTACAAACCAATCAGTATATATTTAAAATTCCCAAACACAAAAAAATAATGTCTATTTGAAAATTTTATAATTTAAGTATAATGTGATGAAAAAATAATAAAAGCATGTACTAAGCAACATTACACAATATTTATTATATCTGACAAACGTCAACTTCTTTATGGGATAAAATACTCAGCTTAGTGACAGGGAAATTATATTTAGCTTGGTTCTCCAAATAAACATTATCATAAAACGTCCATGTGCAAAATGTGTAAATATGAGGAGAAATCACGTACTTTACATGATTTGTAAAAAAATGAATACATGGTAATCGTGAGTCTCGTTATCTGGTTCATCGTTAGCTAGAACAAGGGTTGTCATGGACAAACTCGCGCCAACCTTTGCCTGATCACACCTTGCCTGATCGTCTGTGTGCCACAAGTCCTTGATTGCAAATCGACTTCCATTGTCCCGCTCCTTTGTCCTCAGGAGTGTCACAGTCTACTCTCTAACTGAGAGATAGTTGGCGACATACATACTGAAGATAGTCTGCTTCCAGATACAAAGTGTCAAGTTAAAACAAATATGTTAGCTGAAAAATTACCAGCTTCAAGAATACAATGAATTATAGCTACATTGGATTGGCAGCTAAATTGCGTGCACAAAACATGTCTACTTACTAAAACTTACATGTTTCCAAAACTTCTCTTGTTCATCATTGATACGTAAACATGAATTTTGGAATGAAGGGAGCAGGCTCTCCTATTAACATTCCATCTCCTACTCCCTAGACATACTTGAAGTGGATGATAATACCTAGAGAGGTTTCCAAGGTCCTATGCATTTACCGGACTCTTCTCGTCCCTGAAGTGATGTACAACCATGGTTCCATCCTGAATAAGGATCATTTCCTCATAAAATTATTTCGAAGTGAATCAGAAAGAAAGAACTTGACTATTTGAGCCTCGATACATGTTATCTCTATCATGGTTTTACCACCAGCTATACTTACACTTTTAGGAGCAGCCAACTGTGAGGTGAGCTTACTCTCTTTCCATCAGCTGGACAATGACTTGCAAACTAGATAGACTGTTCTTCAAATATCCTATATTGCAAAATATAAGATGCCACCTATTGTTCTTGCATGGGCGCTGTAGTATGACAATATGCTTTGAACGATTAAACTTATAGAAAAAAATGCATTTGTTTATTAACTAACTGAAAACTATATAAAATTCCAGGGCTTACAGGCTAGATACTACAATGCCAAATGTATATATTTTAATAGTTGAAACATTATTATTTTCATTTTACTAAACTGGAATAACTACACATGATTAATATGTTTTTCATATTTATGTGGGCATTTAGAATCTATCCTCTCAAAAAATCATAGTGCCTATAATTAATTAACCCTGTCATAATCATAGAATCAATATTAAATCAAGATCATCCCAAGAATAGAACAGAACAAAAGGTTCGTATAAAACTATAAATTCAAACATTGAATGAATTATGACTGATAAACTCAATGAAAGAACAATAAACTTACAAGAATAGGATTCTGAGACTTCACATTGTTGTGCCTCATGATAGCCACAAATAGTCAAATACAGGACCTTTAGCTCCAATATCCTGGAAAAGAATAGTTACTTTATCCTCCTGTTCTCCACATAGATTTACTTCCCCAAGATAAGACATAATCATGCCCGGAAGGTGTATAAAGGCAATCTAAATCAAATTATGATTCATATTTAGGAGAGTCCTTAGTGTTTTATCTCATGATCTGAGTGGTAGATGTTTCTTTTGTATTACATTTATATGGCTTCTCTGTTACATTTCTTTCTACTCAAAAGTAAGGAGTCTTGTTAACTCTCAGGTCTAAACGAAAGTCACGATCCTTGGAAATTTGTTCAGAAGATGAATAGGAATGGCCAGCTGACGATGGCGACTCTCCCACCCACCCCACCTTAAACCCTAGCCACCTTCACCGTCGGTGATCTTACTCTTATTGCAGGCAATCAACCCTTCCCTTCCACCCTTTCTCTCTGGCGTTCTCCCCTCTTCAAGGTGATATCCTTTTTCCCAACCTTCTTTGATCATGTCCTCTCTGGATCCGACTTGGCGATGGAGGGTCACTTATACCACTTCCAAGGATTTGGATCGGGGTCGTCAGATGCACTATGATGGTGAGATTCATGTTTGGCCTAAGCACAATTGGTTGGCCTTGATCAATGCAAAAGGAGGTGGCCTCATTGGTAAGAAGATCTCCTTAAATGATTTACCTAGGATCGGATCCATTCTGCCTTTCACTGGGTTTAAGGTCACTATTCTTTCATGCATTATTTCACCTGAAGTATGTGGCCGCAGTCCTGATATTGATCTGATCGACCCGATCATAGATCCTATAATTTCGGCTCCTTTGAATCTGGATCTTTCAACGGGGCTTGCTTTCAAAAATGATGTCAAGAGGAAATTCAGATCAACTGTACATCCGTTGGGCAAAGCACATCACTTTCTGATGGTAGTTTATTTTGGCCGATCCAAATTTAAACTTGATGATAAATCTACTGCTTTGGCATTGGAATCCTACATCGGAGGTGCTGCACAGGATCTCTCGGTTATCAAACTTTCTGACAGGGTTTTCAGGTTCTCAGTATCATCAAAATATGTTGGATTTTTGGTCTATGGCCTTCAACAATATTCATGCAGGGATTTTAAATGCTTCTTTCATCTTTGGAGTAATGGAGGTCCCCTCTGGAATAAAGAATTTAATGCTTGGTAGAAGGAGTGTAATGAAGAGTGGACACTTATTAGACCCAACAAAAAAAGAACTGGTCGTGCTTTGCATGCTCTAAAAAAGAGGCCTACAAGATCATGCTTTAGAAAGGATTACTCTGTTTCTAAGAAGTTATCTTTTGTTGCTTTTGAAAAGTATGATGCTTGTGAAGGTTATGAATGCCCCATCTCAAAAGATCAGGCAGGTGCTTACCTAGAAGCCGGATATGATTGTCCTCAACTTAGGAGAAAGGATGGTGTAATTATGCCTCCATCTATCTCTACTGTTACACAAAATATTCAGTTTGGCACGTTTACTGATGAAACTCAACCTTCTCATGGGAAGGCAAATAGCAAGGTGCAAGATGAGGAGGATCCTGATTTTGGGAAAATGATTGATGATATGGTCTACAGGGTTTTTAAGTGTGGTAAATGTTTAAGTATGGGCCATGTTACTAATCAATGCTCAAATCAAATTTGATGTCGGGCCTGCTTTCATTATGGTCATATCAGGAAAGAATGCCTGAAGATGTAGAGCCAAGCTAGGAAACGGTGGATTCCTAAGGGAAACAGAGTTGGCATTGTAACCGGAGAAGACAATTTAGACAAAACGTGTCATAATGACGGCACCGACTAGGTTTTGGACAAGAGCAAACAGTTCTTTGTCGATTCTCCTGACTACTCCCCTTCCTACACAACTCCGAACCCTACCCCAAAATCGCCGCCTACGCCTACCTCGTCGACAATGGCTAACTTCTCGCTTGATCCAACGAGATGGATCCCTGAAGGCCATCAAGTCATCGATGGTGGCCCCACAAGACTGCCTAGGACCTTCTACACGCCGCCTGTGTTGCCGCGGCGTCGCCATGACCACGTTGTTACTGCAGAGCTCATGCCACCCCCTCCACCTCATCTTGAACCTTACTGGAGGCAACAGGTCAGGAACTTTATTGTGCATTAGTTGCATCGTGATGTGGATATTATTCAGCCTTGTCTCTTTGGTATCGGATTTTTCTTCCTGCGTAGTGCTGCAGCCATAGCTGCTCTTGTGAATCACATTCCTTATCAGTTACAGAACGGTATCTTTGTACGGTTTGTGCCTCGTGATGATAGAGAAAATCATAAAGCAGAGTTGGGTTTTTCTACTGGATGGTTGATGTTCCTGGGATTGCCATTAGAATATAGGAATGACTATGATATAAACAATGCTATTGCTACTTTTGGTAAGTGTTTGCACTGGCACCAAGATCAGGATGTGATTGAAAGCACACTAGTTTATGCTTCATTCCCCTCTATAACAAGAGTCCCTAGATATATTGTTTTTGGCAATTATGCCATTGTGGGTGGAGTAAGAGAGTCATGGACTGCAGTATGTTATATTCTTACTTCTGAATTTGCTGATCACTTGCCACATGATGAAGATCAGATGCCTCTCAATGGGAATCCTCATCCATTCCTGGTAACCAGCAATTTGGAGACAATAATAATTTTGCTAACCCACCTTTTCCTGAAATTGGATGGAATCATCAAGAGGATCTTCAGCAGCACTTTGATCAGAACAATGCAGGTGGTTTTCAACAACAAGATGATCTGAACATGGATCAAGCTGACAATTCTGTTGTGACAGAAGATACTGATGACTCAAGGGGTTCTCATCATAATGGCAACATGGTGCATCATCAGAATATTATTATTAATCAGGTCAGAATTGCCCTAGTGGAAATCCTGCTGTTGCCTGTGAAATATGGATCTTGTCCCCTCCAAGTTTGCTAATTGACCAGCTCTTAAACTCCATGTTGCCTAAGCACTGCATGGACCATATCCCTGTTAGTCTCCCTAACCCAATTTTTAGCACACTTTTGGCAAAAAGGGATTGGTCTTGTGCTTTTGAAGGTTGTCTGAATTTTACTGTCTCATGGAAGCAATCTAAAGCCACAGGCTCTTTGGTTAGGAAGCGCAGGACAGTTGCCAGGATGCTCAATTATGATGAGCCAGTTATTTTGCAGAGTGGTCCATCACCAATTTTTACAGCTTCACCAATCTCTTGTCCAAAGATTAAAAAGAATAAATCCTTGTGCAACACAGACCTGCCTATCAGATTCACATGTAGTCAATCCAAGCCACTAATTGCAGATAAGAAAAGGCAGAAAATTTCTGATGGGGTCAGTAGCTCAATTTTCATTGGCAAA
The DNA here is from genome assembly GCA_916181665.1 of Avena sativa. Classification (NCBI taxonomy): domain Eukaryota; kingdom Viridiplantae; phylum Streptophyta; class Magnoliopsida; order Poales; family Poaceae; genus Avena; species Avena sativa. The sequence continues at coordinate 431,175,466 of OV702293.1, forward strand.
GGACATGAGTCAAATGAAAAGACCCCTGTTAGAAGGAGCACAAGAATGGCAAACAAGGCTGCAGGATATAAGACTCCATTGATGTCTGACAAACCCAAAACCAGGAAGAAGGCTAAGTCAGCTAGGCCTTTGGAAAATGCAGAGGAAGATACCTTCCCTGTCATCCCCATTACTACTCTGCAAGAAACATGTCAATACCTGGAGATCCCACCTGAAGACATATCTGTGGAGAAGCTTATGGCTGCTCCACCATCTCTAACCACAAAGAAGGACTCCAATGATAAGTAAAGCTTTTGTTTTTGGGTGCTGGTTGGGATCAGAACTTTGGACTTGTATTTTGCAGTCAGGCTCTTATCAATTTGGCCCTCTCAAACATATTATCCACTATGTATAGCACAGTTAGTTGTTGGTCATGTTATTTTGTTCAGTATGATGGAACTGTGGCAATGAATTGCAATTTGGCTCTAAAAATGTCATATATGTTGATGATTTCTTGGGGATTTTTGTTTTCTGATATGATGGCTTGCTATGCTTGTCATTCTTTTACTACGGTTACTTTGGTTATCAATGAATAGTTACTCAACTCTAAACCTGGACTGGAAAGTTCTGTGCTGGAATGTTAGGGGACTTAATGACAAGGACAAACAATTGGTAGTGTTTAACAAAATTGATGAAAGCAATTGTGCAGTTATTTGTCTACAAGAAACTAAGTGTGAAAGTTTTGACCACTCATTCATAAGGTCTTTTTGTCCTAAACATTTTGACCAATTTATCTTCTCACCATCGCTTGGGGCATCTGGAGGAATTATTGTCTTATGGAACAGTTCTATATTCAGAGGAGAACTAATAGAAATAAACAGAGCTGCAATCAAAGTAAAATTCACCTCTTCACACAACTCTGAAACTTGGACTTTAGTGAATGTCTATGGGCCTTGCAAAGGTCAGGAGAGAGACAATTTTGTACAATGGCTTTATGATTTGAAAATACCTGTCCATGAACACTATTTGTTGTTAGGGGATTTCAACTTTATTCGATCAGTTGAGAACAGAAATAAAGATGGGGCTGACATGAATGATATCTTCCTATTTAACAGTATTATTAGTCACCTTGGCCTTATTGAGTTGCCTTTAAAAGGAAGAAACTTCACTTGGTCCAATATGCAGGACAACCCACTATTAGAACAACTTGACTGGTTCTTCACTTCTTGCAATTGGACACTCCAATATCCCAACACTATGGTCAATCCACTATCAAAAACAACTTCAGATCACATTCCTTGTGTGGTAAACATTTCCACAAATATTCCAAAAGCAAAAAAAATCAGATTTGAAAATATGTGGCTTCAGCAACCTAGTTTTCTTGATGTGGTTAAGCAAGCTTGGGGACAGCCAGTTAAGCAGGGTCCTATTACCAACATGATAACTGCAAAGTTCAAAAATACAAGATATGCTCTTAAAAAGTGGGGGGGAAAGTTGTCTCATATCAAAGCTCTGGTAGAAAAATGTAATAAGGTCATTCTAATCTTTGATGATATTGAAGATAAGAGAATTCTCAACAGACCTGAATTTAATTTCAGAAATATTGTAAAGCTACACCTAAAAATATTATTGAATATTCAGTCAACCTACTCGAAGAATAGATGCACCATAAGATGGGTAAAGTTTGGAGGAGAAAATTCCAATTTTTTTCATGCAAAGGCCACATAAAGGTACAGGCACAATGTGATCAATGAGATAAAAGATAAACATGGAAATACATTAATCAATCACAATGACAAAGCTGATGCATTATGGAGATGTTATAAGAATCGAATGGGGGTTTCTACAAGTGTTGAGAATAGAGCAGATCTACCAGAATTGATACAAGAAGTGGATAATCCGCATTGTCTGTCAGCAGAATTCAGTAATTCAGAAATTGAGGATGTAGTAAAATTTATGAAAACTGGCAAGGCACCAGGCCCTGATGTATTCAATGGATCTTTTGTTAAAAAATGTTGGCATATTATTAAAGAAGACTTTATCAAGCTGTGTCATGATTTCCATAAGGGCCTCACACCCCTTGAGAGCATAAATGGTTCCTATATCACCCTAGTTCCAAAAAAGAATAGACCAGAGACAGTTAATGATTTTAGACCCATTTCTCTCACAAATACATGTTTGAAATTTCTCACTAAACTCGCTGCCAACAGACTTTAGAAGGAAATAAAGAGATGTATTCATAACAACCAATATGGATTTATTAAATGCAGAACGATACAAGATTGCCTTGGTTGGACATTTGAATACTTGCATCAATGCCATGTTTCTAAGAGAAGAACGGTAATTATCAAGCTGGATTTTGAAAAGGCTTTTGACACTATTGAACATGAAGCAATTATCAGGATTCTGAGGTGTAAAGGATTTGATGAAGTTTTTATTGGATGAGTAAAAGAAATTCTCTCTTCTGGTTCATCCTCTATATTGCTGAATGGAGTTCCAGGAAGGAACTTTTATTGTAAGCGTGGGGTTAGACAGGGTGACCCCCTATCTCCTTTACTGTATGTACTAGGAGGGGACCTATTACAAAGTTTCATAAATAAGGCTTATAGAGATGGAAGACTGAGAACTCCAATCCCAAATAGAGGAACCTATGACTTCCCTATTGTTCAATATGCTGATGACACCATCATTGTCATGCAAGCAGATCCAGATCAGTTACTTATACGAAAAGAAATATTGGATGAATATTATTCCTTCACTGGACTAAAAGTCAACTTCCATAAATCTGCTCTGATTCCAATCAATATGAATCAAGGTAAATCCAGTTTGCTTGCTTTGGAAATTGGATGTATTACTGCTACACTACCATTTCCATACCTTGGTTTGCCTATGGGGATTACAAAACCAACTATCAAAGATATGTCACCTTTAATTGATAGAGTGGAAAGAAGGCTTACTGCCACTGCCTCCTTCCTTTCTTATGGAGATAGGTTGGTCATTGTAAATTCTGTGCTTTCTTCAATGCCTCTACACTACCTCTGTTCTCTTGAAATTCCAAAAGGAGTCATTGAAGTAATAAACAGAGCAAGGAGGCACTGTTTATGGAGGAAAAAGAAAGAAGATGGGAGGATAAACTCCCTTGCCTCATGGGACATGATTTACAAGCCAAAAGTGAAAGGTGGTTTAGGCATAATAAATTTGGAAATTCGAAACAAATGTCTACTCATGAAACATCTGCACAAATTGTACAATAATGAGGATCTTCCATGGGTAAAGTTGGTTAGAAATGCTTATTATTACAATGAGGTGCCTCACACTGTTACTGTTTGTGGCTCCTTTTGGTGGAAAAGTATTATGAAATTTGAAGAAGACTTTCGATCTCTGTCAGTTTGTAAAATTGGTAAAGGTGATTCGGCTCTATTCTGGTTAGATACTTGGAATAATTCACCTTTAGCCCAGTCTTACCCAAGGCTTTTCTCTTTTGCTCTTGATAAGAACTGCTCAGTCCAACAAGCCATTGCATTAGTCCAGCTGGAGGAGGCATTTCAACTGCCATTATCGGATGAAGCCAATGCAGAACTTTTAAGGTTACAAATCCAACTGCAACATGTCAGCATTGACCCATATGTACAGGATAAATGGGATAATAAGTTGTCAAAGTCTTGGGATTACTCTGCAAATATGGTGTACAAAGCTCACTTCAGTCTGACCCCAGATCATTTCCCTTCTAAGTGGCTATGGAAGAGTAAATGTATGTCAAAGCATAAGGTCTTGGCTTGGTTAATCTTACATAATAGAATTAACACAAAGGAAATGCTAATAAGAAGACATTGGAATGTGACTACTGATTCAGATTGTGTGTTATGTCCCTGTTAGACTCTAGAGGATTGGTCTCATTTATTCTTCGAATGTAATTACAGTGTCAGAGTTTGGACATATTTACAGATCAATTGGGGTACAGGTTCAGGTCCAGAAATGTTAAAAGATACAAAGAAAAAGTTCTCGGGCCCATGTTTTGTTGAGATAGTCATCTTAGCTTGCTAGAATATTTGGAGACAAATAAACAATAAGATTTTTAAAGGGATGAGACCAACTTTCAAAGCATGGAAGGCTGGATTTGTCCAAGATGTCTCCTTGCTCAAACATAGAATTAAAAGTTCTAAAGTTGCAGTACTGTCAAATTGGATTGACAATCTGTTGTAATTTTGTTTTTCTAATTAGCTTTTTAGCTTTATTTTTTCTTTCATAGTTTGTATATATTTATGAACCTCTAGTTAATTTTGAATAAAGGGTTGTGGGGGTCTCCCCTGCAGTAGATAAGCTTCAAAAAAAATCCTAAAATTGTATAGAAAAATGATAAATGAACAACATGAAAATGAATACTTTAACAACCGATATGAATATAGTATTAAAATACGGAAGCAAAACTTGTATGCATGGTTTTAAAGGCGTCGCCTAAGCGACTCTTAAGCGTCCGCACTCCGAGAGTGCGAGGCGTCGTCGTTGCCTTTGACTGATGAGGAAGGCGTCGCAGAGGCGTCCCAAGTCGTCGCCTAGGCGTGAAAATCGCCGCCTTCCTTGCTTCTGGACGCCGAGCGTTGGCGGGAGGGGAAACCAGAAATTGGCGGGCTGGGAGAGAAATTGGGGACCAGGATAGGGAAAAAAGAGGGAAGAGAGAGAGGAGGGAACAGACTAGGCTAGGGGAATTGATTGGGAGAGAGAGGAGGGAGCTCCTCTCACGCGACCTCCCCAGCTCCGACCAGATTCGCTCCTGCTCCGCCATCTACCGGCATTTCCAACTCCGGCCAAGCTTGTGGCGGGGCCGGAGGGGCTCGGGGAGGTGCTCGGGGAGACGGCGCCAGAGCTGCTCAGTTAGGGGTGGGATCGAGCTGAGCCGGCTCGTGGCTCGGCTCGGTCAGGCTCGGTAGAATTCGAGCCGAGCCTCGTCTCAACTTGGTACTAAAAAAAGGCTGAAAGGAGGGCTCGAGGCTCGGAGCTCGGCTCGAACGGCTCGCGAGCCGTGTGCCAAAATCATAGCCACACACAGAATTCCTGGGAGGCAAGCGTCCCAGCGTTCCCCTGCCTCCACCCCGCCCATCTACTCTGCAGCTGGGTGCCTGGGTTAGTGCCGCCGGGCACCACGACCCAGCGCCGCTGGAGACTGCTGTTGGCCGCCACCCCCAACACCGGTCGACACCGCCCCCATATCCTCCTCCTCCCATGGTTCCTGCTCCCCATCTGCTCCTCCCGAATTAAGATACGTGCGGCGTTGCTCGTCCGCTGGCCCTCCGGATCCGCCGCCCACGCCGGCTGAAACCACCCCATCTCATCTTCCTCCCGTCTGCCCTCCTCCACCAGACCGGGCCACCACCGAATGGCTGCATATCAAGAGGTCAATCACCTCTCTTTAATTATTTCTACTATTCTAAGCTTCTGTAAATATTTTTCTGCCATGTTCTTATAGTTGTGTGTGTGGTTGTCAATGTTATTACGAATTGATAGGAATATTGACCCGTATGTACATGTTGAAGCTCAATCGAATATCTCGTTGTTGCAGACTGCTATGTTCCTCCACCACAAGCTGCATAGCTCGCCTGCTGCTTCTCTCTTCACATATCTGTAACCTGAATCAATATAGATCAGGTCTATCCACGACAAAGCTCTTGCTGAATATACTTTGATCAAAATCAAGTTAGCGAAGTTGTATGGCATTTATGATATGCATCACCAACATGGATGAATTGATGTTCATTTGTCACTAAATTTTTATTATTTTATTAAAGGTTATTGTGATTTTTAAATTTTCATCGAGCCTTCGAGCCGGCTTGCGAGCTTCGCCGAGCTGGCTTGTCGAGCCTCGAGCCTGAGTAGCAAGGTTAGGGCTTGGCTTGTCCACCCTCTGAGCCGAGTCGAGCCCGAGCCAAGCCTCGAGCCTCAAGCTTTGTGTCCACCCCTATGCTCAGTGCAGAGGGAGGCGGGGGAAGGGCGTCCACGGCGGCGGTTGTGTTGGCGGCGGTGTGGAGTGTGTGGTGGGGTACGCGGGAAGGTGTCGTGTGTGGGTGCAGCAGCTGGGTGGAGCACGTCGCGGGGCAGGAGCGGGCGCGGGGTGGGGTGTGCGCATCTGGTTCGAGTGGGGGTGGGTCGGTGTTGGGTGTGGTACCGCTGTTTGCCTGCTTGACTCCCTCAAAGGGAGTCGCCTTGCAACGCGCCTTGAGCGCATAGGCGTTGAGGCGCCCCACGTCGCCTTAGAATGCCTTTAAAACCATGCTTGTATGTAAATAATTAAAATGATTTCCTAAAATCTCAAAGTATAACCATGGACATCCTTTGAATAGGATTAGAATCCTAAAATTGTATAGAAAAATGATGAATGGACAATATGAAAATTGATACTTCAACCACTTGTGTGAATACAGAAATATAATCTCAAAGAAGAACTTATATGGAATTAGTTAATCTAAATTTCCTAGACTCTCATTATATAATCATGGGCGTTTTTTTATAAAATGTATTAGAGAATCTCAGGGTATGCACTATGGATAGAACATAATTTAACCACCAAACAAAGGGGCACACAAGTCCCGAGTCCAAAAGACAATGAGAAGCCCCGAGTCCCACAATACAATGACGGTTTTGTTGGCTATTCCAACTTTTTTTAATAAAGTGACATCTTTATTTGAGAACCCCGTACAATACTAATTATTCATTGTTGAAAAGTAAACCTATGCTAATTTTAGGACTAACAGGGTCTTAGTTACCTTGCTATAGCCATTGTTATTCTCTTGTTATCCTGCACTTTAGTTGACAACCATCGATGTTGTACTTAAGCTACACTTGTTTTGACAGCCATAGATGATGTACTTGAAGCAGAATTTTTAACACTCGCCATCCACCAATTTACACGTCCACTTCTATGCAAGCACCATATCTAGCTGCATGCAAACCTAAGAAATGTAATCCCCTGATGGAGATCAGAGCCAACAGCTCCACGTCCCATGGTTTATCTGCTACAAGAAACACAAGCAATATTAGAAAAATTCAGACGTGGTAGCATGTTACAATCCATACACCCAAAAACATTTTTAACTGTTACACATCAGATGCCTGGCGTGGTAGCCCACCACCACGAACAACTCACCCTCTAGCGGGAACCGGGCGGAAGCTCCGGAGAGCGGCGGACGCTGATCCAGTGTCTCGCTGCAGGCAAGGCACAGCGCGCCTTGCGCCCCTACATCCACCGTTGAAGCACCTCCAACGGCCATCATAGATTCGGTGCCATCTCTCTCACCTGCAAGTCACAGAAGAGACATCCAACAACGATGCAACAAGAACTGGGCAGGGGAACAGAGTCTCCTTGTGGGCTTGCCTGTTTCGGCACCACCGCTTCATCCTAGTCCGGGGAGTCGCGTCATCCACGCCTAGAGGGTGAGATCTTGTGCAGTTTACCGGAGAAACCGGCTCATTAGCCACGACTCAACAACGATTGCAATCCAGATTCTTCAGGCTTAGCTGAAACGGAAGTCCAACAAGACATTCAAAGTTTCAGGCTGCTAGTAGCAGTAAACTAAACATGGGTATTCAGTATATAGTAGACTGTTACAGATGTTTAGTAGCAGACAATTGAACCAAACACATATTGTTAGTACTAAAAAGGAATTGGAATTTTTAAACATTTCAAGAACAAATTATACAAGAGAAATCTGTACAAATGTATTTGTTAGCAGCAGAAATTGAACACATTAGAAGGACATTAAAACATGGATACCTACAGTGAGAAAGCAGACAACATCCTGGATCTTGACTGTTGAAAGATGGCGTATTGGAGAGCTTGCATGGGGTGCGGAAGGTGCCGTCGATGCAGGGCAGAGGAGCTAGTCCGACCAGGGCGGGGCGGAGGCGCATGAGCCTGCCGCTGTAGTTCCCTCGCCGCCGTTCTCAGGTCATGTCGGCGGCAGAGCTCTGCCTGGGAACCAGCCCGAGAGATTTTCCCCCTCCCCGTCGTTGGTGATTTGGCTGGGTCGTGGGTGACATTTGGCCTTGGTCGTTTGCTGTCCTTTCGATCTGGATGAAGGATGTGTAGAGGGGCTGGAGGCACGTTGTGCCTAGCATGCAGCAAGGCACCTGATCAACGTCCTCATGCGCCGGCGATGGCGGGCCACTTCGTCGGCCACGACGGCCGCCTTCCTGCTGCGAGCCACCAGATCTCGGTGGAATTCATGGGCAGCGACCAGCCCACCTGGGAGCTCCCCGCGACACCGGCCATGGCGGGCCTCATCGTCGACCACAACAACAGTGCGTGCAAGGTGGGTGACGAGGGCGAGCCTAGAACAGGCCCTAGGCGGTTGGGATTTGTCTCCTCCTCCATGGCTCGTTTAGAAGGGGGAGATTTGATTATAACCCCCCCCAGCTCGTTGCACTTTGATTTTATACCGCCTTGTTCGTCTGCTTCGATTCTAGCCCCCAATTTAGCTAAACTTTGCTGATTTTCCCTCTTTAGGCTGTTAGCTCGTCAGTTAGATGTGATGCAGATAAATTAGTGCTAATATTTCACAAATTGACTAAAGTACCCTGTGAAACAGCCCACACGGGACATAAGAGTGCTCCCCGTCCCGTCCCGTTCTCGCGCACAGGACACCGGGAGCTCGTCCCGTTCTTATCGCGTGCAAGCCACAGGAGCAGCGCCCCGCCGCCAGGCAACCACCATCGCTCCGCCACGGTTCCACACCAGCCGCCGCTGCCCTCCATCGCCGCCCAGAGGTAAGGCAATCTTTCTCCCCACCTTATTTTTCCGGATTTGATCGTTCTTGGTTACTGTTGTTCTAAATCGGGTCAAACCCTAGGTGATTTACATGGGGATTTGAGGGGGACGGGCTGGATTCGCTAAGGGGTGTGATGGATCTGAAAAGGTAACATCATACTCCCTTATTTTAGCCCGATTTATGCATGAGTTTTTGGTGTGAAATTTCTGATTTTTTTGTTTATATTGAATAGGATCGATGCAATGTCTGTGCATGATTCTAATCAATCAAGTGTGACAAACCTAACCACGGGATTGATCTCGTGTGCTGAAGTAGAAAATGATAGCACCATTGTTGACTGGTCTAGTCTTCTGATTGAGTCCCAGATTGAACCCGAAAATGAATGGGAGGAAAAGGGAATCCCGGATGAAAATCTGGTGAATGAGAATGCACTGTTTGCTCTGTTGGGTTTAAAAACAGAGGCGAACGAGCGAGAAACTAAGCCAGGTCCTATTATTGCTCCTATTGCTGATTATGCTTTGCATGATATCAAAGAGGCAGATATTGTTGTCGATGATAAGGCTCCGGAAGAGCCACTTATTGTGTGGGATGAACGAAAGCCAAAGATGGATATAGGAACTCCTTATCCTGATATGGCTGCATTTAGAAAGGCTATGAAACAATTTGCTATCAATGGGGAGTTTGAATATGGCACTAAAAAAATGAGCCAAAGAGGTTTCGGGCTTTTTGTAAAGGTGAATCGATAAAAGGTGAACCTTGCAAATGGTCCTTAACTGCTTGTTGGCAGAGAGTCGAAAATTGTGTGATGGTAATATTTTTTCTAAGACATGTATATTTCTTATTTCATTTGTTTTTCATTTATAATAATAATAATCAGCACCATTTTTCATTTGTACTAATCTGTAGCATTGTTTGCTATAGGTTGTGAAGCATCAGACAGAGCATATCTGTAGCTCAACCAGTGGCAAAGTGACCAGCATGACTTCCCAACCTTGGGTGGCTCATAAGGCAACAACTATGCTTAAGAAGGATCCAACAATTGGTGCTGTCAAGATTCTTAAAGAATTGCAAGATGAGCACCATGTCACTCTAGATTATCACACGGTGTGGAAAGGGAAACAAAAGGCTGCAACAAGCTTGTATGGTAGTTGGGAAGAAAGTTTCCGAATGCTATACAACTACAAGGCTGAGGTAGAATTGAGGACTCCAGGGAGTATTGTGGAGATTGATACAACAACAATTGAAGGTGAAGTACATTTCAGCAAGCTATTTATTGCTTTCAAGCCTTGCATAGATGGTTTTCTCAATGGATGTAGGCCATATATTAGCATAGATTCAACTCATTTGAATGGCAAGTGGAATGATCAGCTAGCTGTAGTCACTGCGTTAGATGGCCATAAGTGGATGTTTCCGGTAGCGTATGGCTTTATTGAGTCTAAAAATGGAGATAACTGGGCTTGGTTCATGAATCAAGTGAAGAAAGCAATAGGGGAACCCTCGGTACTAGCTGTTTGTACTGATGCTTGCAAGGGTCTTGAAAATGCTGTTAAAAGTGTTTTTCCTCAAGCGGAGCAGCGGGAGTGCTTTAGGCATATGTGGCACAATTTTCAGAAATATTTTCATGGTGATGTGTTTGGACGGTTGTGGCCTGCTGCTAGGGCATATAGGACAGAAGAATATCAGCATCACATGAAAAAGGTGTTTGAGGCATCGGAGAAAGTATATCCTTATCTTAGGGACTACCATAATCTGTTGTGGATGAGGTGTATGTTCAATCCAGAAATCAAGTGTGACTATATAAATAACAATCTCGCTGAATGCTTTAACAATTGGGTGCGAGATATTAAAGACTTGCCCATTGTACAGCTAGCCGACAAGATTAGAGAGATGATCATGGAGCTATTTAGAAAGAGGAGAATGATTGGAGAAAGAGTTGAAGGGATAACACTACCATTTGTTATACATCAACTAAATGCAAAGACTAGAGGACTAGGACATCTCAAGGCCAAAGCATCTGCTGATTTTAGTGGGGAGGTGAGAAACATTAACAGAGATGATGAAAGGCATGTGGTGAACACACTCGCACATGAGTGTACATGTCTACAATGGCAGCACACGGGCAAGCCTTGTGACCATGCACTAGCCTTCATTAATGTTTTGCAAGCTCGAAACGTTGTAAACATGGAGGATTTTGTGCATGAGTACTACTCGGTTAGCAGATTTAGGGCAACATATGAAGGTGTAATTCAGCCCCTTACGGATAAGAATCAATGGCCACATGTGGATACCGGTTTTGTGTTGCGTGGACCAATTCCAAAAGGCAAGAAAAAGGGTGCCGGAAGAATAAGGAAACAAAGGATAAAGAGTTGGTGGGAAGGTGGATCAAGGAAGGGGTCATTGAACAAATGCAAGAAATGTGGAGAGATGGGACATACAAAAGCTGGATGTCCTACAAATGGAACAAAGAAAAGGTAAAAAACATATACTTGTTTCTAGTTCTAATAACATGTCCTATACTTGTTCTATACTTGTTGTTTCTAATTGCTTCTTCTTGTAGGAAGAGTGGGGGAAAAAGAATGCATCATCATGGTTTGATGTTTCGGTTAGCAACGCAATCCCTTCTACACCAGCAAAAAGCAAGAGCATGCCCACAACAAGTAGTCCAGGGCCTGTTACAAGGAGCCAAACTGGCAGTACACCAACCAAGAGCAAGAGCACAGCCAACACTAGTAGTCCAGGACCTGTTACAAGGAGCCAAGCTGCTACTACACTAACAAAGCGTCCAGCAAAAGAAAATAAGAATAAATTGACTCCAAAGAGGAAGAAACTAAGTGATATTTTCTGTCATGAACTATTTTAGAACCTGTTTCCTGTGTATGTGAGTAGAAAGCTCACTTATTTGGCTGTACGTGAGTAGAAAACTCACTTATTTTGCTGTCATTGAACTACTTTAGAACCTGTTGAACTCCTCCTGCTCTTGCTATGTTGTGCTGTCATTTTCTGAATGTTCAGATTGCTATATTATGTGCTATCAGTTTGTGAATGTTCAGATTGCAGCAAAATTATAGCCTTTTTTTTATTTGAACCAAAGAAATATTTGCTGTCATTTTTTGTGTCGCTGGAGCAGCACATGTGTTCCCGTTGAGATGAAGGGTATTTCTGTCTATTCATGTGACCAAAGTTAGTTATATGTTGATAATTCTATCAAACGTGTTAAAAGGGGTTATAGGGCAAAGTTTAGCTGAATTGGGGGGGCTAAAATCGAAGCAGATGAACAAGAGGGTATAATATCAAAGTGCAACGAGCTGGGGGGGTTATAATCAAATCTGCCTTTAGAAGGGGATCGGGTGAGGTCCCTGGCTTGATCGAGGGAGGAGCTGAATTGGCGGCGAGATTTGTTCGTGCGGGCGGAAGATAGGATGACGTAGGACCAGTTTAGGCTATCAAACACGCAGGAGATCTGATCCACCGGTATGAGATTTAAGGGCTGTGATTTTTCCAATGTTTGATGTCAAAGTGGATGTTTGTTGTTAAAGTAGACGTACCAACACCAACTTCTTTTTAATAGTAAAGATATTAGACCACTGTTAAGCTTTGGAACGGCAAGAATTTTCACTAAAAACACAAGCTACTGTATTAACTTCTTCAAAGAAACTCAATTTAACTGAAGAGAGCTCAAAAAGGAATCAATAAGAAGCAAATGCAAATAATGGCAGAAATCTGTCAAAACAGATCAGCAGGTAGAAACGAATTTTTGCAAACATCTTCTGTTGCTCAAATCAAAAAGTGTTAAACTAACGAAAGTTAGCTAACATACTGGGGGATTTAGTCGTAAATTTTCAGCTCAATCCAAGTTACAGAGCCTCCTCACGAATATTTTTGGTGGAGGACAAAAATCTATTTCGGGACAACAACTCCCCAAATCTTACTTCCCTCTCATTAGAGGTCATTCTTGGCACAAAAAACAAACAAAAAGGATAAGAAGAGGTTATTACAGAAGTAATAACTTCCAAGACTCAAGGAAACTCTTGGGTTATCTTCCAACAAGTACTTTTCTTTAACGCCTTTAAGTTAGGCACAAGAAGCAAGAAGAATCAAGTATTTTCAAATAAAGAATTGCCCCTCTTGTTCCTTCTTTTCTTAACTTTCTTTTTCTTCTTAGGTAAGATATGATTGCTTACCGGGGAGTAAAGTGCATGATGCCTTCTCCCACATATATTATTGCCCCAAGGCGTTTCAGTAGAGATCTTCCAAGTGTGATTTGTCCTTTGCCTATACATTCAATAACAAGATAATTAGTAGACACCATTTTACCTGAGATTTTTGTAAACACACCTTCAGATATTCCAATGGGTAATATAGTGGCATTGTTGGTAAGAGAGATTTCCTCTCCTCCTTCAATAAACCCCTAAAGACTATTCATGGCACCAATATAGTGGAATCAAAAATATCTTTAGGCATTAATTGTGGGAAACCAATTTGAAGGCTCAGAATTTATGGAAACATAATCATGGTAAGCCCTAAGAGTATCATAGCAACTATTCATGGCACCAATACTGGTCTCAAGATGGTTCAACCTAGCAAAAATACTTGTGAAAGAGGAAACAGACTTGCCAGGTGTACCATAGATCATGATTAATTTCCTTATAGCATCATAAGCTTCATCCTCAGTACAAAGCAAAAAAATCTTTTTCAGCCACAGCAACCAAAGCATCTCTATAACGAAGAGCAATACCGCGGTAGAAACTATCAATAACCAAGCTGACGCTTACCTCAGGCTCAGTTTCCCTCTAGAAAGCAGAGATTCTAGACCAAGCTTCCTTAAAATTTTCTTCACTTTTTTGCTTAAAAGTGGAGATTTATACCATAGGGGAAATAAAGGCAGACCCCAACATGGCAGCAACTAGAGCAGGAACTAATTTTTTTGTGTTTTTTAATAAAGAAAGCAAACCAAACTAGACTATTTTTTGGGGTTTTTTTGAAAAGAGGCAAACAAAACCAAGCAAAAGAAACAAAGCAAACTAAAAACAAAGTAAAGAGAAAGGAAGTGAAGGACTCCCCTAGTGAAGACGTCCTTATCCTCCTCGGCAACGGCGCTAGAAAACTTGTTGATGACTCCTTGATGGCACCAGAGAACTTGGTGCTTGATGTGGAGTCTTGTTGGGAACCCCAAGAGCAAGGTGTGAAGAGCACAACAACAAGTATTCCATCAGTTGAGACCGAGGTTATCGAACCAGAAGGAGAAAGGAAACGTCACACAGGTGTTGCAAGCAACGCGGAGACCTGCACAACACAAACTCAAGACTTTGCCCCAAGGAATCAGTGAGGTTGTCAAGCTCACCGGTTTGATGTAACAAAGGATTAAACGTATGGTGTGGAAGGTAATGATTTGCAGCAAGTAAACAAGTAACAGTGGAAGATGTATCAATGGTAAAGATTGGACCGGGGTTCATAGTTCACTAGAGGTGCTCTCCTTAGATAAACAACATGGCATGAAGGGTAAACAAATTACAGCGGGGCAATTGACAGGAACTGAGCAAGGCATAACAATGCAATTACTAGCCAGAAAGATCCTATGAGGTTGATTGGCCAATACAATAATATACATAGACCGCCATCCAGTTGCATCTATGACTAGAAGTCCACCTTCAGGTTATAATCCGAACCCCCTCAAGTATTAAGTTGCAAGCAATAGACAACTGCTTTAAGCAAAGTGTGTAAGGTAAACAGTCCACATGTTTCATGAACAAGAGACCGTTGTTTTATCTCTAGTAGCAACAACACATCTACAACCGAAGAGATTTCTGTCACTTCCCTTGGAAACTAGAGGCATAAACCCACTATCGAGCATAAATACCCCCTCTTGGAGTCACTAGCAACTACTTGGCCAAGATAACCACTAGCAACGGAGAGCATGCAAGATCACAAACAACACATACATGATAGAATCATAAAGACAAAACCATTAATCAAATCAACATAATAATCTCAATATCCATCGGATCCCCGCAAACACAACATGCATGATTACAAATAGATTAGATCTTGATCATGAATGGAGCTTACAAGATCTATACATGAAAGCACAAAGGAGAAGATACAACCATCTAGCTACTACATGGACCCATAGTCCAAGGTGGAACTACTCATGCATCATACCGGAGAGAAGGCCCCCGGATGATCTCCCCTCCGGCAGGGTGCCGGGAAGAGCTTCAGATCCCCCGATCTAGGGACGATGGTGGTGGCGGCTACAGACGGTCTCGTGGATTTCTGATCGGGTACTAAGGGTTTCTGCATCGGGGCCTTCTTATAGGCGAAGGGGCGAGACCGGGAGGCGGCCAGGGCCACCAAACCCTAGCCAGGCGCAGGCCCACCTACCCCCGCTCTCCTCTGGACTTCTTGTTCCCCACAGAAAGTAATTGACTTTGGCGTTTGTTCCGTCCAATTCCGAGAATATTTTTTTACTAACTTTTCTGAAACCAAAAACAGCAGAAAACAGGCATCTGGCACTGTTGCAACTTGTTAATAGGTTAGTACTAGAAAACATGTAAAAATCACCCCAAAGTATGGGCAAGTAAAACAAAGTAGATACTAAACAATCATGAATCATCAAAAATTATAGATACGTTTCAAACGTATCAGTTTCCTCAATTGTTCTAAAGGCAAATGTGGTGTGGTCGACTTCACAAAACATCAAGAAAGAAAACTAATACATATTCATAAAAAATGATGGATTATCTTTATTTCAATTCATCGTTATGATAGGGTTTCTCCATCTCTCCAAGATCAACGCAAACTACTCAAACATAGAGGCAATTAACATGATCATAGTAATATAAATGGAATACAAATGGATCGGTATATACTTGTGCAAATCCAGAACAAAGTATAGAATTTGAATTTTTCATAAATGAATGTCAAACTGATAATGTTTCTTGCACCTATAATGGTGTAGAGATACTCTATTTTTAATTGATCTTGCCTTTGTGAAATTATGGAAGTACTATCTTTATTCTAATTATGTTAGTAGGAAAATTACTTGATTTCCTAATATATGTACATGTTCACGACTTAGAATGAGATAAACCAGCTACTCACAAGTTTACCGAGTTGAGATGAGTTTCAAATCTGCGCTTGTTGTGTAAACAAGCCGAGCCGAGCTAGCTAGTTAGTGGAATGAGCTTTAGCGAGTCGAGACGAGCTGGTCTCAATTCCAAACCTAGCTTTTCAGAACGTGCGTGGCTCGTGGCATGCAGTAGCAAAGCAATTAAAGCAGGTGCAAATATGCACTGCTAGTTGGGTCGGCCCAATGAAACCATCCTTTGAATGAAATGAAGTGAGAGATAGGTACCGTGCGAGATCTAGGAAGGAAGACGGGAGATGCTATAGGACGCCTTCGGTGGCACTGTCGCCTGAAGGAGATCGGGGTGGGTTTGACCCATTTTTTCTGCTTGTTGCTTCCTCTTTTCTTGGCTTGCTCTTTTTTTTGGCAATTGCTATTTATGGTCCGACAGCGTGCTCTAATAGTGTGCGCCTGAGCGCTTCTTGGTCTCCGCCAGACCTAATAGGCACCATTTTGTTCGGTTTTTTCACATGATTTTTCCTAATTCGGACTAGTTTCTAGTTTCTACCCGTTTTTCCTTCCTTTTATAATTATGTTATTTATTTGAACAATTATTAAATACGAACATTTCAAAAAAATTGAACAAGTTTGGGATATAATCATTTTATACATTTGAACAACTTTTTAATTTGAACAATTTTTTATTTGAATAGTTTTCATATGTGAACAAAAAAAATATTTGAATTTTTAATTTTTATTTTGATTTTTTGTTTGGATTCGAATTTTGTTTAGATTTGAATTATGATCATATTAGAAATTTGTTTAGATGTGAAATTTGTTCAAACTTGAATTTTGTTCAGATTCGAAATTTGTTTAAATTTTATTTTTGTTCAGTTTTAGATAATAATTGAATTTGAATTTCAACGATGTGAAGACAATATCAAAGCGAACTGGACGACACCTTGCCTTCCTTGCTCGCTCGCGCCTATACGGGAAAACTGAATTTCAACAAATGGGCTGGCCCACCCGGAAAACCATTGAGGCGATGCCTATACATGCACGCTTAGAGTGATAAATAGCATCTCCCCTTTTTTCTAGCTATGAAGCCAGCTGATATATTCTTGTTTACATCTAGAGTTTATGATATATTTCTGTTTACATGATCAATTTTCATAATTCATGAAGCACTTTTGACAATTTTGGAAACTTCTAAAAAATTCATGAACCAATTTTTCAAAATTCATGAACGACTTTTGAAAATCTTGAAGACTTTCAAAAAAATCATAAACCAATTTTCAAAATTCATGAACAGTTTTTTTTAAAGACTGTGAACAAATTATCAATGTCCTGAACAATTATCATTGTCATGAACAATTTTCGATGTCCTGGACACTTTTGAAATGTCATGAACAATATTTAAAATCATAAATCAATTTTCAGAAAATCGTGATAAAAAATTTCAATGTCATGAACAAAATGGTAAAAAATAATGAATAATATTTCAAAATCATAAATCAATTTCAAAAAATCGTGAACAAAAAATTTCAATGCCATGAACAAAATGTTCAAAGATAATGAACATTTTTTGAAAATGGGTGAAGAATTTCAAAACGACATAAAATAAATTTTGAAATGAAACAGAAACAAAAAAAAGGGAAATAAGAAACAGAAAAACGTAAAGAGGGAAAACAAACAGGAGAAAAAGAGCGTAACGAAAAACTAACAGGAAAAACCCCAAAACCAGCAAAAACGGAAAACGGATCAGCAAACCGAAACTGGGCCAGGCCCACAGTGACGCGCGCGCGGGCGTCGAGCGGCAAATAGCATTCCGCGAGGAGGACCCGGTGCCTGGTGCAGAACGGCTGGCCACAGTCCACGGACTGGCCGGTGCCCACGCGCACGGCCCACTCACCGGTGCCATAATGCCCACCATGACATTTTGGCAGCCTAGTCGCCTCGTACCGCGTACATGTACGGATGTACCTCCTCTTGTATCCTCTGAGTCTGAGCACGGTCACCGGCCTTCCTGCAGTACCATCGCCGTTGCACACTGCCATTGGCTGGTTCATGCGAACGATGGGCTTTCATGACATGCAACACTAATAAGTCATTGCCATGAGACGTTCATGATGTACTACTCCTACTCCATAGAACGTGTTTGGTTCGAGTTTTTGTATCGTAACCTGATTACACCGATAACCGATACCATTAAATTATGTTTGGTTCAAAATCTCCGTAATCAAATACCTTGGAAACAGATCCCATCCCGGTACAAACTCGTTACCGGTCGCACCCCTCCGGAAACACATCGCGTTACCGGTCGCGAGTCCCTTGCTTTGGATCCCGACCTCACCTCACGTCCCCTCTTCCCACCCCTTCTCCCACCGAGTCCGGCCGCCGTCGACGATGCCGGGAGTGCCAGCGGCCCGTTCCTCGACGTCTTCTACTTCACCGTCCGCGGCATCATGCGATGGCAGGCTAGGAGCGACGGTGACAAGGAAGGAGCAGTGCCGGCACGGGAGCAACAACTTCGTCCACCGATCCCCAAGCTTGAGGTACGTACTGCCCTTCTCTGGATCCTCTCCTCCTCTTTCTGGCTGTCCTGGAGGTCTCCTCTAGATCTTTGTTTAGATTAGTTTTTTTTTCTTTTGTTCTATGCCGTCATACAGGTTTTCCTCCAGATCTTTGTTTAGATTAGGTCCACCACTTCCAAATCTGAAGGTTGCTCTGATTATTGGTACATTCGCTAGTAATTTCTTGTGATGAAATTGATGTGTACCTCAGCTGGCCCTTCTAATTACTCCCCTGCTATTTAATTTTGATGCGTTCGGTAGTTTTCTATGCCACTTATTTACCTCGCATGTGAGCTGGATTCTTTGTTCACAACAAAATATGTTCAAAGCTTATTTTGTACAGTACATATGCTTATCTATATGTATTCCACTTTTCATTGTTTCTTTCCTGAGTGTGATCTGAACTAGACACTGTTTATCTAGCTGTACCTGTCTTTCAAAATTATGAACCGGATACCACTCATTCTGGTATGTCATGCTTGGCTTGAATCTGTTATTTTCAAGTTATAGAAGTATTGTGTCCATAGTCTTTTGAGTTACTTATACTTATTTAGATAAGTATTGTGTCCATAGTCCATAGTCATGCTCGTACTTTTTGAAATGCACATCCTGATAACAATATTATGAACAAGAAGATAAAATGACAAAATGCAGGAATATGCAGAACTCAAAGAAGTGAATAATTCGACTTCTACTAATGTTGTATGTATGGTTCAGAGTGGTTTCTTCTTTATTTATTTTCAACAGGTATGTATGGCTCAAAGGTGAACAAATCTGGTTTCACCTGAATAGTATTAGGCCAACTTCAATATGCTTGTGGTTTCTTCTTTATTTTCATGCACAATGAGTTGAAAACTTGAAATGAATATGTACTTCTTGGCACAGTGTTATCTGGTGCAATGTTGTTGGGCATAGTGATTAGTTCTCCGTGGGCTTGAACTCAAAGAAGCGTACACTCGCCAGTTGTTTGATCTGCCTATGACTACAAAACCTTTCTAGTCACTAGCTATTTATGCATCACTGGAATTGTATTCATGCAGTATTTTACAAGGTGAAACTAGAGAATTTCTTGTATATGGTACATATGCTATAGACATTAATGGATTGAACTTGGTTTACAACACTGGATTTTCCTCTCATTGTATGCCTGTGCACTGTATCCACGACCATTTATTTATAGAAAGAAAAAAACATTGTTCCTGACAAAAATCACATTGTTCTCTGTCTTTTAGCCAAGTGAATAAGGCTTGCGCGCCACTTCTACAGAGGATTCTTCGGATGGTTTACCAGGCAAGCTTCGTATGATCACAATGAATCAAAATGTACAAATCCTGGTCATGCACACAACTTACAGCTCGTCATATATTTTCACCACTGCAGAATTTGGATGCTGTAATTTTGATTGTGGCGAACAAGTTTCTACCTGAAGGCACCTATCCCGCGGCGGAACTGGGCTCTCCTCCCTTCCCGCCGGAGATAGGCTCTCCTCCCTTTCTAGGGCGACGGAGGGAGCTGCGACCTTGTCTCACAACAACGCGAGACGATGAGGAAACTCCAGGGAGCTCACGATTGGACGACTACAGCGGGGACATGCGGTGGAGCTGTACCGGCCTCCACCTCCCTCGAAGACGACGGGCAGGGGATGGGGATCATGGGCGGACACCGGGGATCGTGGCCGGAGCCTGGCGAACGGCGAGGGAACTCTAGGGAGCTCACGATTGGATGACGGTGGCGGGGACAGGCGATGGAACTGGACTGGCCTCCGCCTCCCCCAAAGATGACGCACAGTGATGGGGATCATGGGCGGACGCAGGGGATCATGGTCGGAGCCTGGCGGACGGCAAGGGAACTCTAGGGAGCTCACGATTGTACGATGGTGGCGGGGACATGCGGTGGAACTGGACTGGCCTCCGCCTCCCCTGAAGACGACGCACAGGGATGGGGATCGTGGGCGGATGCCGGGGATCGCGGGTGCCAGTGATCGCCTGGGATCGCGGGCGCAGATGATCGCCAAATTTGAACTTTGAATGTAGCCAAACAATTTGAATCTATTTAATTTATGTGCCGGTTAAGTGTGCTAGTCAAGTACTTGTGAACTGCATGCGGAAATTATTCTACCAAAGCTGGCATTTTTAAGCATTTTGTATTAGTTTAGAATGATTTTGAGATGGAAATCTGTAATTTTTAAGCGTGTTACAAGCAACCTGATACAAACTTTGCTCAACCAAACGCCGTTAAGGAAAGTGTTTCCATTACCCGGCCGAACCAAACAAAATAGCCATTTTACCATTTCGGTGCTGATGCCTCCCGGAATTTGATATCATTTTCGTTTACATTACCCTAGTTGAACCAAACAGCTTCATAATGTTTTTTCTGTTTCCTTTGCCAGTTTGAAAGTACGTGCTGACTACTCGATGTTTGATCAAGAACCGACTGACAGCAGCATTTTCCAACAGGCGACGAGCTCGGCAGAAACTGCAGCACAAAACATTGCCCAAGGAGTCGTTCGGGAGACTTTGTCAGCAGCAGGACGGTCGAGCCGGAGCCTACAGTCTGCAGACGCCGGACGGAGGAGCCCGGAGCGGTACGGTGGGCGGGGGGCGGCCATAAAAATTGATGGAAAAGATTGCAGTTGCAGGTCCCGCCTGCCCATGTCTTTTTCCCTTGTGAACAGGCGGCTGCATGCTTTGCTTATCCTAGCGCAACTGGACTGGACCAACAAGATGTGGACGTGGTGCAACGGTCGGCGCCCAACAAAACGCCGATCCCCATGCCATGAGACCCCTGGTAAACGCCAACATGGAATTGGCGACAGGGTTTTTGTCAAACGAAGAAGTTTTGCTGATGCAACCAAAGAAAAGGGGGGACTTCCAAGTTTACCTTGAGGGTTAAGATTCAGACATCTCAAGCCGTCAAGCGAGTAGAATTCTTGACTGCAACTAATCAACAACACGGCCTCCATGTACCGTATCCAGTTAGTTCATTATCAAAACAAAAAAAATCCAGTTAGCAGCATTGCTCCTAGGCCATGCTCTGCAAATTAAGGTCAGCATATCCATGTGCTTTCAAGCCCAGGCACGGTACATACATACTGTGCGTCACGGCCAACCTACAACGACTCGCGAGAGTAATCGACCGGCCACCACGGATATTTCCAGTTACGTGCAGCGCCATTTCCAGTGTACAATCCGCATCGCACGCTCTCCTTGATAGGTACGTGCGGCGCACCTTGGACTCTTCTTCCCCTAGCACGTGCCGCCACTGTGCCACCGCCCACACATATATATGTAGCACATCTCCTTTTCGTGGTAAGATCAAAGATCCGACCCCTAGCTCGCCTGACAGCGAGAGCAAAGAAGAACACACACGAGGCTGCAATTTTCCCCGCGGGATTTAGGAGCGGCAGATCCATGCATGACTTCTCCATCATTCTCTTCAACATCTGAAAGGGAAACTGGCAATCGGCGGTGGAGCACGTATGGCTGATCTCTGGCTCACGATCGGCATCTAAACGGTTATGTCAGAATACTCAACAAATTAACTCGCATTGCTATGCCGACGGAGACTCTTTCGTTGCTCATGATGTTGTGAGCTAATTAATGCGACATCGTCGCTACTCACTACTACTACTACCACCACCAATCGGTTAGGAGTAGTTGTCGGAATTATCAGCCGTCGCACGCAGCCACAGCTGCTCCGTCCAGTTCAGAATAATTAAGCAGGTCGCTAGCTAGCCACCAAGAATAATTTTAAGGCGATACCCCTCCCTCCCGCGGCGCGCCCCAGGGCGCCGCCGGGGGGCCCCCTTCGCCGCCGCCAAAGCTCTCCTCCCCATCTCCTGTCTCCCTTCCGCCGCTGCCGCCGGCGTGGCCGCGGTGGCGGCGGCCCCTGGTGCCGAAGGCGCTAAGGGAGGAGGGCGACGAGGACTTCGTCGGGCTGCTGGGGCGGCACCAGCGGATGTGCTTGGGCGCGGTGGTCGGACGGCGATCTGGACCAGGCGGCGGCCATTGCCGTCCTTGGATCATCCTCTCGGGCGGAGGAGGCTGGTCGTGGATCTCGATTCCCATCTAGATCCAGTGCTTCTGGCCTCGGCCAGTAGCGGCGCGGTTGGGAACCGATCGGCGGTGTGGGGATCGTTGTGTCGGATCTAATAAAGGTGGTTGTCCTTTGATTTCCTTCACACGAAGACGAAGATCTGTTTGATGTCTGCCCTCCTTGATCTGGTCTGTAGAGGCGGGTTTCGGAAGGCTCCGCCGGCGAACTCCCATGGGCGTATCATGCCTGGAGATTGCTGGATCGGAAGGTATTCGGTCGCACGCACCTTGTTTTTCTGGCCGTTTGGTTTCAGCGGGAGCGTTGCGAAGCTCTGTTGTTTGTTTCCACCTAGAGCCATGTAGAGCCATGGTGATGTCAGATGCGGAGAAGGTCAGGAAAGCGGAAATTTGAGGATAGCAATGGAGATTTTTGTTCTTGTGGCGATGGAGATCTGGCTGCGTAATCTGGGACTCGTTGAAGCGATTGTTGGTGCGGGAAGACAACACATGGGAGTTCCCAGTCTTATCTTGCAGGATGAAAATCCAAGGTCTGGCCTTAGCTGGTTGTGCCTGACAATGATCTTGTTGAAGGCATTGTTTTGTGAGTAAGGACTTTCTTCAGGGTGAAAACCTATGACCATTGGTCGGGCAACGACGGCGCTTGGACACTGTTTCCTTCTTAAAGGCGTTGTTATTGGAGTGGAGGACTACTGGTGTTGTTCTGATGATGCCACTGTCGTTTCTTTGAGGATTAGTTCTCTGTAGCGGGACTTTTCTTTTTTGTAATTTCTCTTTCTTTTTTCTGAGCTGTGTGCATCCGTAGAGCCGCTAGGGCATGCGGTTTGCAGAGGCTGGGTGTAATTGGTGTCCTTGTGATATTAAGATATACTCTTTTCAAAAAAAAAAAAAAGCTAGCCACCAAGAGTTCAGCTAGCATTCTGAATAGGAACGGAAGAACCGGTAATCGTTCGGTCGATCGGATGTGCGGTTGGTTTGCTGATGCTGAGCACGATAGATAGATAGATACGCTTCGAGATTGTTCCAGAGATTAACTATGTTTGGAAGTTCTGGAACGGGCTGGAAGCTAATCATGGCCGTAAGGGTTGTTTATTTCGACAAGGAGGTGGTGGTTGCCTCGATCGATGATCTCGTCATTGGCAACAAAAGAATTGTGCAAGTGGGGGAGAGCAGGAAATTTAAGGAGCGCCGCCCGTTGAAGCTGCATCGCCTGCATATGCTTTGTGACATGTGTGGCTGACTTGTATATATGCCCACTTGCAGAAACCAGGAAAATATCTGCTAACTTGCCGCTCTGTTATCACAGGACTT
The DNA here is from genome assembly GCA_916181665.1 of Avena sativa. Taxonomy (NCBI): domain Eukaryota; kingdom Viridiplantae; phylum Streptophyta; class Magnoliopsida; order Poales; family Poaceae; genus Avena; species Avena sativa. The sequence goes on from OV702293.1 coordinate 431,199,203, forward strand.
GGCTCTGCTAGCTCCCACAAAAAAAATAAGACAACATATTCTAGTATAATGTACTATATTGTTATCCTTCTTAATCTCTTCATTTCATTTTATCTGATTATAAGTTGCTTCTGAGTCAACTACTTTAAAGTTTTATTACAAGGGCATGATTATCTTGGAAATTAATCTATGAAATGTGAGTGGAATATGTGATTTAAATAGCTTGCTAGTCCCCCGGCATGAGAAATTTCTTATTGTACAGTCGAACGTCAAGAACCGGCTAACCAACATCGATATCATATCCATAAAGATTCTGTGACCGTATAAACTTTGAGGATGACTACTACTCCGTGTATTCTTTTGGCGGGACAAATAGACTATGCACTTAATATTTTGTTAGCTATGTATAATAAATTTAAGGAGTTCCGCCCATTGAAGCTGTATGGCCTGCATATATGTTTTCTTCTTTGTAAGTGACATGTGTGGTTTGAGTTATATATGCCCACTTGCAGAAACAAAGAAGATATTTAACTTATGTTCTGTCATCACAGGAGCTGGTTCGCTCCGCAAAATCAGGACAACGTACTCTCTGATGTAAAATGCTGGCCTACTCCTTGCCGGCCTTCTCATTTCATTTTATCTGATTAAGTTGCTTCCCAGTTAACTACTTTTTAAGCATCACGAGTATATGAGGAGCGCTGTGAAATGTGAAAGGAATATGTATTTTAACGGTTTTGTTAATTCTCGCATGTCTGAGAATTTATTATTTGTGAGTCAACATCGAGATCTATGCAAGATTCCCAATTTATAAATCCTAAGAACAAACAAAATATATGTTTGCATGATGAAAAAATTATTACGACACCGTGAACTTCTTCCAAGATACTACCTAAGTTCCTATAGCCTATTAAAACATCTTACATTTAGAAACAAAGGTACATAGTAAGTATGAAGAAAATTCTAAAGATTCTCTCCGTAGACAGACACACCATTGTGTTTTTTGCACTCAGTGATAAAACTATTACAACACGAGAGTACCTTCTACGTGTGTATGAACACATTCGTAAGTAGATCGTGGACCCATATTTAAAACATTTCACTATATGTTGATTTTCTATGCTACATGGCAACATGGTTTGGGCCTAACTATAATAGCTACCTACTCGTTAGCGTAGTAAATCAACAATCTAATGTATGATTTTAGAACAGACCTTCATGAGTACTAGTAAACAATCATTACCGTGGCGGGAAGAAGGTGTGCTAGCCATTAATCAGGGGTCTTACTTTCTTTTCATAATGAGGTAGGCTTAGCCTCATTGGTCATACCTAATTATTATACTTTACCTTCATTTTCCACTTGCACTTTCAAGGTTGATGTAAAACTATCTTTTAAGCTTCATATTGAGCTTTCCTTTTAACAAAAGTTCAAAAGCCAACTGCCCAACTCACATAATTTTCCACCTTTATTATGCTATGAATCTTTTATTGCCTCATATATATATGCTAGACTCCCGGTATTCATATTTCTTACTGAAAGGGCATGTATGCCCCCATGTGTGGTTTTGGTAATTAATGACAATCTCTATGGACTAATGTGTAAATTGAGTTTTACTTGTAGGTTTGTCCATTGGCATCGTTTGGGCCATGTGTTGGTCTCAAGGTTGGAAGATGAAGAAATGTCCAAGGGCTTTGTGCCCATTGGAATCATGAAGAAAGAAGGAGCTTGAAGGTCGATCAAGGCATGTGCAAAGAGTTGCATCAAGATGGATCAACCTCAAGTAAGGATGAAGAAGGACGAGCTTAAGATGCGCCATCTCTAGAAGATCTCATGCTTGAAGCTTGCCATCCTCGTGCTCATGGAATGATGAAGACAAGTTCAAAGAAGAGGTTTCCCCATGGAGTATGGGGGAGCATTTTGCAAGTCTTCATCAAGCAAGAGCGAGCAAGAGCAAACAAGAAAGGTGTTCCCACTATAGAAGAACAAGACGGTCTACATAAAGTTCAAGTGGGACACTCAAGGCAAAGGTATGTTGATAGGGCTTCTCTTTTGCCGGTCTCGTGTTGTTAGTTGGGAGACCGGGTTAAGGATAGATAGCCGTACTATCAAGAGGGGCTCTCAAGCGGGTGTCTCGTTTGCATCGTTCGGAGAGAGCTCAAACCTTTGCATTATATCATAATATTTCTTGGTTATTATTTGGTTCTTGTCCATGAGAGGATCTAGAGCTTGTGGTCACCATCATAACAAGCTCTAGCTCATCATCTAAGGATTTCACTTGCATATCTTATTGCGGTTTTTGATCTTGCGAGTTTTCCGGCTCCACACCTTGGGGGATAGATCACATATATATTCTATTCGTCGTTATCTTTCCAACAAAATTGGTTTCATCCCATTTGGAGTTCGGATGCAAAAGTTATTGCGTTTCTGGTTTTCTGGTTTCTGGAATTTCCCTGACCGGAAGTTCCGGCTTCCCACCGGAAGTTCCGCTAGGGCATTTTTGCCGCCGAAAGTTCCGGTGGAAGTTCCGGGTCTTCTTCCGCTCACGCTCAGTAACCTTCTGTTTTGAAGCGTTCTATTTGACGGAACTTTGTCGAAACTTGCATCGGAAGTTCACCGGAACTTCCGGTCTGTTTTGACCGGAAATTCCGGTTGCGCTTCTGGAGCGGGCGTCAACGGTCAGATGACCGTTGGAGCCAGGCTGGGCGGAACTTCCGCCCAGAGCCGGAAGTTCCGGCCATGATTCGTTTTTTCAGTTTCTCGCTCCGCAGTTTTCGACCGTTGGCTGGGTGCCACCGGAACTTCCGGACTCCCACCGGAAGTTCCGGCCAGGTGTCGCGAATGCCCATAACGGGCAGATCTGGGAGCCCTTTAAAAGGGGCTCCTCTTCCCCTTCGTGGGCACTAGCTTTTCTTCTTGGTTCTTGGCTTTCTCTCTCTCCTCCATTGTCAACCTTGAAGAAGCTTTCCCTCTCCCTTCCCCCTCCTATGATTCTTGCATATTTTTGAGGGATTTGAGAGAGGAGATCTAGATCTACAATCCCCCCAAGTCAAATCCCTTCTTTGTGAAGGAATCATTGGGATCTAGATCTTGGAGAGTTTTGTGTTCTCCTCTTGTGTTCTTCCTCCCTTATTCCCCCAATAGCTTTTGTAGCTTTGTTGGAATTTGGGAGAGAAGGACTTGCCCTTGCATTTGGTGCATAGGTTTGAGTTCTACTCTTGTGTTCTTCCTCCCTTATTCCCCAATAGCTTTTGTAGCTTTGTTGGAATTTGGGGGAGAAGGACTTACCCTTGCATTTGGTGCATAGGTTTGAGTTCTACTCTTGTGTTCTTCCTCCCTTATTCCCCAATAGCTTTTGTAGCTTTGTTGGAATTTGGGGGAGAAGGACTTGCCCTTGCATTTGGTGCATAGGTTTGAGTTCTCCTCGGAGATTCGGCGAGTTCAAGCTTGTGAGCTTGTTTCTCTTGGGTTCCTTGGAACCCTAGACGGTTGTGTGGTTGGATTGTTGACCTTTTGTGGTCTTGTTGACCTTTTGTGGTCTTGTAGCCTTTTGTGGCGTTGTTGGCCTTTTGTGGCATTGTTGGCCTGTTGTGGCTTTGTTGTTGGGAGCCTCCAATTGAGTTGTGAAGTTAGCCCCAATCTTGTACGGGTTCGGTGACCGTCCTCAAGCGTCCCATAGTGGAGCAAGTGCCCGCCTTTTGTGGTGCGCACTTGGGAGAATAGGGTGAGCCTTTTGTGGCGTCGGTAAGTTGCGTGCTTCCGCATCCGGGGTGAGGCCTTGTGTGGCGTTGGGTGAGCATCGAGCCACCACACCTCGAGGTGAGCCATTTGTGGCGTTTGGAGAGCATTGCGCCATCGCACCTCTCCAACGGAGACGTAGCTTCTTTGGAAGTGAACTTCGGGAAACAAATCTTCGTCTCCGCGTCCATCGGTTATCTCTCAACCGAACCCTTTACTTATGCACTTTACATTGTGATAGCCATCGTGCTTGAAGTATTTATACCTTGCTATCACCTTGTTGCTTGTATTGCTTAGGATAGGTTGTTGGTGCACCTAGGTGAACTTAGTGGCTAGGTTTTGTGCTCAATAAATTAAACGTTAGTTTTATTCCGCATTTACTTGAGCCTAAACCGTAATAATTTTAAAAGCCTATTCACCCCCCCCTCTAGGCGACTTCCTTTGTACTTTCACTTACTAATCCAAAACCATGTACAATATACAGATAATAAGTACGATTGCTTCTTGGCCTAATTATTCTTTTTCGTCATTTGGAATGTATCCTTTTTCACTTAAACCTGATCGGTGCATAACAATTGGTCAACTCTTCTATCCACAAATAAAATTGAGAAGAGAGATTCACCTTACCGTGAGCCCAAGTGCTTACCAGGATGCAAAGATAAATCTTCCCCAAAGGGGAACATCACATGACAATCTGGTCATCACTTTTGCAAAAGGAGCATCATTTTTTTCAAAATAAAGCTGGCGTGTGAGATGTTTGGTCCTTAAAATTAGTGCATAAATTTCAACATGCTTTTCCTTTTGGGTAAGTAACTACATCCTTACTTCCTAAGCATGCGGTTGACACTTGGGTTGAGGCATCCTATACTATTTTATTCTCAATCCAAATTTCTCATTCTCCTGTAAATGTTATGGTTATGTGGCATGAGCTTTTTAGATATAGTATAGAATAGAAGAGATTTTGTACGGCATGCATCTATTGATTCACACATCCTTCATATTGATTTTGAATGATGCTAAAGGTATATATTCTCTCCCGATAATGCCAAGGATGAATAAATCGTCTCACAAGAGAGAACAATATGTTCTCTCCAACAATACGTGTGAGCCAACTTTTATTGTCTAGATCGGTAGTCGGACAACATCAACATATGTGTGTCGTTTTTTTGTTGGTTGGATCGAAGATTAGTTTCAGGCACGAAAACCCTGAGTGTGACCTTCGTTGGTTGGTTCTGGTAACATTGGTGCCTAACATGTGATCCCTTCTTCAAGGTGTTGTTTTAGAGTATGGTGTTCTTTGCTCAGTCTGTTGTTGTTTTAATCGTGGATATTGATCTCCTGGAGATATGAGTGTGATAAATGATGGAGAAAACTGTCATTTTGAGGCAGGTAGTTTGTTCTGAAGACAATCACTTGGTATTTTTCTATAAGTCCATGTATTTGGTCTCAATTCCTGACATCTTCCGTTACAAATTTAAGGTTGCATGCATTAGATTGAAGCTTGGGCGTCTTATGAATACACAATGATAAAAACATTTTTGAGATGTGTTTGGTTTTTGGCATAACTAGAAGTTTTCTTTCAAAATGACGCATCCTTGATTGCACTTCGCAAATGAGAAATGACACAAGTTGTGTATCGTCCTAGTCATCACATGCCTTTTGGCACAATGTTCTGTTATTTTGGCAAAGACAAAAAAAGGTGTCTTTTTGTCAAGGTCAAACGGTGATGTTTTGTTTTGTCAAACTCATTGTAAGTCTAACCATGCAATAGAGGAAATAGAAACCAAAAAACCAGCAGAGGATGGATCCAGGTTTAGAGCATATCCGACAGATGCCCCAAAACCACATCGGTGCCCAAAAAACCGATTTTTAGGGCACGGGAGGCAAAAATGGCAGTTCCAACAGATGCCCAAAAATATCGTGCCCTAAAAATTTTCATTTCATTTTATCTGATTAAGTTATTTCTTAGTCAACTAATTTTAGGTTTCACAAGGGCATGGTTATGTTGGAAAAATAATCTAAAAATGTGAGTGGAATATGCTAGATTTAAATGGTTAATTAGTGGCACACCCGCATAAGAACTTTCTTGTTGTACAGCTGAACATCAAGAACCGGCTAACCAACATTGATTGACAGACATGAAGATTCTACGGCATTATCAACTCCGAGGATGACTGCTATTATTTTTTGGCGGGGCAAACAAATTATGACGATGTGCTTGATATTTTGTTAGCTATGTATGAGCAATTTTTAGGAGCTCCGCCCATTGAAGTTGTATGGCCTGCAAATGTTTTCTTCTTTGTGCGAGTGACAAATTTTGCTGAGTTATGTATGCCCACTTGCATAAACAAAGAAGATACCTAACTTAGGTTTTGTCATCATTGGATCTGGTTTGCTCCACAAAATCAAGACAACGTACTCTCTGGTGTAAAATTGTTGTCCTAGTCCTTGCTGATATTCTCATTTCACTTTATCTGATTAAGTTGCTTCCCTTTGTGAAACGATTAAGTTGCTTTCTAATTGACTATTGTTAAAGCATCACGAGTATATGATTTAGTTGTAGGAACACTATGAAATGTGAAAGTGTTTTATGTTTTATCGGTTTTGTTAATTTCTTATTTGCAAGGCGACATCGAGATCTATGAGAACAAAGGTAGTATGTTTGAAGAAAATTCTAAAGGTTATCTCCGTCGACAAACACAACATTGTGTTTTTTGCACTTAGTGAACAATTAAACTACACACATTCATAAATTCGACTGTGGACCCATTTAAAACATTTCAGTATATTGATTTTCTATGCTACATGGCTACTGGGTTGGGCCTAACTACAATAGCTAGCTACTTGTTAGCGTAGTAAATCAACAATCTATGGTATAATTTTAGAACACACCGAGTAGTCTAACACAATCATTACCGTGGCGAGAAGATGGCACGTTAGCCATTAACCAGGGTCCTTAATTTCTTTTCATAATGAGCTAGACTTAGCCTAATTGGTCATACCTAATTATTATACTTTACCTTCATTTTCCACTTGCACTTTCCAGGTTGTTGTAAAACCATCTTTTAAGCTTCGTATTGAGCTTTGCCTTTAACAAAAGTTCAAAGGCCAACTGCCCAACTCAAATAATTTTCCACCTTAATTATGCACTAGATCTTTTATTGCCTCATATATATGCAAGACTCCTGTTATCCATATTTCTCACTAATTCAATGGCATGTACAATGTACAGCTAACAAGTACGGCTGCTGCTTGGGCTAATTATTCTTCTTCTCCTTTTTCACTTAATAAACATGGTCGGTGCATAACAATTATTCAACCCATCTATCCACGAATGATGTATTGAGAAGAGAGATTCACCTCATTGTGAGCCCACGTGCTTCTCGAGGATGCAAAGATATCTTCCCCAAAGGGGAACATCGCATGACCATCTAGTCATCACTTTTGCAAAGGAACATATCTTTTTTTTTTAATAAAGCTGGCGTGTGAGATGTTTGGGCCTTAAACTTAGTGCATAAATTCCAATATCCTTTTCCTTTGTGTAAGTAACTGCATCCTTACTTCCTAAGCATGCACTTGACACTTGCAACACGGTTGAGGAATCCTATACTATTTCATTCTCAATCCACATTTCTCATTCTCCGAAAATGTTATAGTTATGTAGCATGAGCTTTTCAGATATATTCTCTAAAATAGGCAAGAATTTGTACGGCATGAATCTATTGATTCACACATTGGTCAAATTAAATTTGAATGGTGCTAAAGGTACACCAAGGATGAGAATAAATGATCTTACAAGAAAGAAAAATATGTTCTCTCTCGATAATTCATGTGAGCCAACTTTTATTGGTCAGATTAGTAATCAGACAACATTGACACATATGTGTCGTATTTTTGTTGGTTGGCTTGAAGATTATTTTCACGCACGAAAACCTTGATCGTGACCTTTCTTGGTTGTTTCCGGTGACATCAACGCCTGGCATATGATCCCTTCTTCAACGTGTTGTTTTAGAGTATCGTGCACTTTTCTCAGTCTCATGTCATTGTAATCGTGGAGCTTGATCCTCCCTGCGATAGGAGTGTGGCAAATGATGGAGAAAACTATTGTTCCGAGGCGATTGAAGACAATCGCTTTGCGTTTTTCTAGAAGTCCATGTGTTTGGTGTCCATCCTTGGCATCTTTCACTATAAATTGAAAGGTTGCATGCATTAGCTCGGAGGCTTGGCCTTCCTTTTGAATACACAATGACACGTACAATTTCGAAATGTGTTTGGTTTTTGGCACAATGTTTTTGTCATTTCGGCAAAGCCATAAAAGAAACCAATCTCGTCACACGGCGATTAAGGCAGCGGACAAGTGGCAAATTCGAAGTTGTCATCCACACGTCATGCCGTGCGATGCGATTTCTCACACGTCCGCGTGATACAAAACTCGAAAAAGCATGTCATTTTGTCAAGGTCAAGAACAAAGAAGTTTTGTTTTATCAAATTCATTGAATGACTAACCGTACTACAAGAGAGGAAATTTACAAAACCAAAACAACCCTGGGGGTTTATAGGCTGTAGACCAAAAGAGGCTAATGGTGCCGACAGAACAACAGCGCGGTGCTTTCATCCAAGCAAGGTGATCGAAAGGTGTCACGAGGTGGTAGTGCCTTGCAACTGTCCATCATCAGGAGTCACTGTGCAGGTGAGATACGCGTCGGCCACTACGTTCTCGCACCCGGCGGTGCCGTGCCGATCGATACGCAAGCCATCACCAATATTAGGCGAAAAGTCGCCTGCCCATTGACGTGCGCAAGTCTTTGGGAAAAAGCCAGCCAGGCAAGCAGCTACAGCGAAACCTCCGGGAGGGGGGGCGGCGGAGGCGCCGGCCGGCCGGTGGACCATACGGCCCGGACCCGAGCACGAGCAGAGAAAAGCAGGCCGGCGTCGCTTTCCGCGCGACCTCGTGCCCGGATCCGACGTACGGCCCGATGGCACCCCATCCGACGGCGGGCGTGCGTTTGGCGGTTGCCGGCCTAGCCGCAGTTGGTCCCTGTCCTCCGGATTCGCTCGCGCCACAAGACCGAACCCAGAAAGGCAGATCTTTATGTGTGGGTGGCGTGGTGGGTTCGGTCGTACTTGGTCGCTGTGCCGTGGGGCCAGGGTTCCGGAGGAGACCTTCGGGAGCCCACCGTCATTGACGCCTTGTTGTTTTCGTGATCTAGCGCGCTGGATCAGGTGGCGGTGGTTGCCTGAACTGTACATGTCGGCATTTTTGTTTTTGCAAAGAACCACCCACTTGCGCCTCTTGTTTTATTCAACCCGACCCCTCCCTCAGACAAATCAGAGGTGAACCTGTGCTAGTATCATTAGCTACCGGCGCTACTCTCGTGACGTTCACAAATAGTAATTTGTGATCATCATCATCCCTCGAAAATTATTAATTGTACGACCAATTAGATGATAGTACAGACTCTACCAGCAAATCAGTGGCCTGGTGTAGATGTGTATATACAATATTTGCGTGGAGATAAGAGATCTTCGTAATATATATTGTTTGTAGTACTCCTTCCGATCCATAACAAGTATCGGGGTTTAGATTATTTTAGTCCAAATCTGCAATAAAACTTCCACACTTGAGGTATTTCATTGCGTAAACGGACAACCAAACAATTCTTGAAAATCGTACTAAGGCCTTTTTTTCTAAAATATAAGGCATTTCAGCAAGCTAAAACAGTTTGCCAAAACGTTTTATATTATGAGACCGAGAGATTAACTTAAAATTGCCCAAAATACCCGAAGGAGTAAAATGTGGATGTATAGAAAGCTAGAAATATAAAGCCAGGGCTCTTTTACGAAAAATCCCGATTGTTCTAAAATGCTATTCTCAGAATAATGCTCCACATGTGTGGCCAAGAAAAAATTACCATCCCCCAGAGGGGTATCAGCACAATTTTCTAACCCCCTGAAGACAGTAATTAACACGTGTGCAAACCGGCCATTAGCAACACACAAGAAAACGAGCGAGGGCGGTAGTTTATATGAGGTCAAATACCCAACGCATCTCATCAACCCTTCCCTATAAAAGGGAAGGCATGGCATTCCTTGAGCTGCAGCCCGGAGGCGAGGAGGGTGGGCTTAGTGCATGCATTGGCTAGCTACTGTTCCCTCATCTCATCTCTCCCGTAGATATATACAGCTCCCTAATTTTCTTCAGTTTCTTCACTGATATACTAATAGCTTCGATCTTTCTCTGTTTATTTCGTTCTTGTTCGATCTTGATCTCATCTCGATCTATACAACCGCCGATCGATCCTAGCTAGCATCCTAGTTGTTTTTTCCCCAACGAGGATCTAGTTAGCTAGCTAGTTCTTGCAGATTTCATGCAGAACTAATACAAGTTTCTTCCAGTTTCATCTTTCTTTTCTTCTCCTTTTGTTCTGTCTCAACAAGATCGACTTGGCTAGCTCTTAATTTCTTTGGAGAGGGAAAAAGGAGCCCACGTACGTAACCAGAGACCTGTTGTTTGTTCTTCTCCTCCTCCTCCTGATCTAGCCAGAAGACATGGAGCATGTTCTGCTGGATCGGTCTTCTGGAAGCTTCGAGTACCGGAAGAGGAACGTCTATGGCGGCGCGAGGCCCGCGATGAGGCCGCACGGCGCGTACGGCTCCTCCCGTACTTGCCCGCAGTACCATCACTTCCAGAAAGGTGCCGCATGGAGCTCCGCGCCCGCTCCGGCGCTTCCATACGTGAGGCCTGTGATCTACTCGTCACCGTCTCTCCCGCTCCCGCCGTCCAACCAGCCACCGCTCCTGCCGCTCCCACCCACCGCCACCAAGTACGCCACTTTCCCCTACCCGCCACTTCCATCACCGCCACCACGCACCGTCAGGCCGGCGGCGCCGATGACCGTCGTGCCAGCAGCGGCGGCGGCGGTGGCCCCTGCCGCGTCGCGACAGCTGAGCCAGAGTGACAGGAGGAGGAGGCCGACCAAGCCGCCGGCGACGGAGCCGGCGAGGGTACAGAAGAAGAAGAAGCCGCTGGAGCGGGCGACGCCGCTGCCCTCCGCGACGGTGGTGGCCGAGGCGCTGGACGACCTCGAGCAGGAGGTGGCCCGGAGCTTCGTCCAGGACCTGCTGCACGCGCTCGCGCCGCCGCCCAGCAGCCTGCCGCTGCCCAGGTTCTCCCTCGTCACCAAAGCTTCGTCCTCCTCCGTCAGCAAGGTGGCGCCGGCCGCTCCGTCCTGCAACGCGGAGGCGGCCAACGCCGACGGCCTCCGCCGCCTCCTCCGGCTCTAGGTGGCGTTTACAACTTCTCTGCTATTATTTCCCGCCAGTACTATTATTTCTTGGCTGGGGAAAATACTACGTACTACCAAAAGTAGAAAAGAAATGTATTGGTACAACAAGACAGAAAAGAAGAGTCGTGTGATGCTAGAGGAATGGTCGGTGGAGTGACCGTGATGTGGGCGTTGGATGGACGCTGGGCAGAACGGGAGCCGTACGGCGATCGAGGTGAAGAAGAAGATGTTAATTAATTAAGCTTTGTGTGGTAGAAATCTAGGGTGTGCTTACGTAGTATTGCTCTCCTTCTTGACTGGGTATGAGTTTTTTGAATTACCTTGTATCAAGAAAGTAATTACTACTATATGGCGATGTACAAGTGAATTTGAATTATATATAAACCCCCGTGTGCTTGGAAATATGTTGGATGCGTCGCTTGTTTACTACCAGTACTACTGTATTCTCCTTTGTTCATTCGTTCAAGAATGAAATTCATTTTTCATCACCAATCTTTAACTTTTGAAGGCACGAATTCCAGTACTCCCTCCGATCCTTAATGATCCTTAATAAGTGTCGTATAAAGTTTATACTAACTTATTAGTACAAAATAAGCGACACTTGTTATGGACCCGAGGGAGTACATCAAGTAAAAAAAAACAGTGCAGCAATTTTATTTTATTTTGAACATTCAAAGAGCTGCTATAGTAGTTTCTGGAAAAAAAAATCTGGGACAGTTATAGTAGTCATGGAAGCTCATTGATAGGTATTTGTGCATAAGTATATTATCTAAATATCCAAGCGATACTGGGATTAAAGAATACTTCCTCTATTCCAAATCAATTGAAACTTTTAACCTTCTTCAAGTCAAATTTATGTAAGCTTGAGTAAGTCTATAGAAAAACAAATCAATATCTAAAACACCAAACCAGATTCGTTAGATCCATGAATCTATCATAAAAAATATTTTTATATAATATAATTTGATGATGTGAATATTGAAGTATTTCTAATAGAAATGGTCTAATATTGAAAAATTTGACTTAGGACAAAACAAAAACTTCATCTTGTTGTAAATGGAGGGAGTAGATTGCCCCGACACGTGTCCATATTTTGTTTTTGCACTATCTCCCATGATGCTTCTTTTTTTACCTGATGTCTCCCATGCTTGGCACGTCTACCATCGTGCTCGGCCTAAACCATACTACCATCGGCTTCTCACTTCATGTCAATCTCTCCTCTTTGCTTATCCAATTAACACATAATATTTCGACCAATTCTTTTTTAGGGAAGATCTTTTGATAAATTTTTATGGAACTATATCATACTGGAATAAGCAATCAGTGACATGCAGTAGACATAGCTCACACTACTGCACATATGCACTCTAAGAACCTTAAACTTCAAGCCGGAGACAGTATTATTACTATGTTTTTTCATGTTTCTACCTTTTAAAACCTTACACTCCAAAAAAACTAAGAAATTTAGCACACTCCAACTCCTAATTTATAAGTTACATACATTAGAACATTATAAAATGCTTCAAAACTATATCAAGGTACACTCCATTCTCCTTTGCTTTGTTACTATGTATTTTTCGAACCAGGATCAGCCATTTTCCATTATCACTATATCATAAATGACCAGATATGGAAGAAAACGAATAAAAGAGTCGCCCACTAGCAATCAGCTAGAGATCAGGACAACAGAGAAAAATCAAATGGGCACCTTCCATATGCTGCAAAGCAAGGCATCAGACGGTTCATGATACCAGCTGGAATTCAACACCAAGGCAGAAGATGCCATATATATATGCTTCCAAGGTTGAAGGTAATGGCCTTTAACCCTTTTCATCTACTGTATTATACATTAAAATGTTCACGGCTTGTTCTATTGCTGCTTATCTCAGTAAGCGACGGCGAGGAGTATCTGTGATATCTGAGGTTTTCTGAAGAAAACACTGGCATCTGTGGATCGAGAGTTGGTGGCGGTGGGAGGTTCCTCTGTGCTGGCAGTGGTAATACTCCATTGAACATAAAGTCCTCGCCGCTATAGCTGCAAAAAGGTTGTGCGTAAGTGCAACGATACATGTGTTCACGGTCAGAGTTATGCCTCAGGCGCCCTCACCTTTTCCTTTGGAAGCTATCAGCATCATCTTTAAGAGTCACTACAGGAAGGATGTTATCTTCCCTTGGAGTAAGAGACCAGGGACTGGGGGCAGCAGGCTCATTCGAAAAGTATCTTCGCCTGATCAACTGAAAGATGCATTTCAACAGCATTAGCACATGAAAATAGTAAGTACAGGAAAACAAAACAATAAAAAAATTATTAACAAACCATGCGGAAAAACTTGATCACGGCTTCCTTGTCATATCTTGCTTCTTTTGCAGCCTGGAATTATGCAAGACATAAGTACATTACTGAAATGATACAGATACAAAATAAATGAAACACACCTAGACGTGTTTGAGAAAAAAATAGCTGAAACGACAGTAGGAAGAAGGATAAATGTTCCATAAGAGAACATGAATTGCATGTAGAGAAAGATATTCTTCAACAAGAAACCTAACCGAGTTTAGACCAGAGCTCCCGGGAAAGCTGTCTGTGAGTGGAAGTTCTTCACTACAAGGAAGAAAACCCCTCTTTTCAATCCATTGACGTGCAACATCAACAATATTTCCGTTTCTGACTCTAGTGCCATCTCTTGGAACAAGGTCCACTTTATTAGCAATTACAAGGTAAGGCACTGGAAGTCCTCCTGGTCCACCAGATGCAAGTGGAGCTGAAAAGGAGCCTGTTTCCGCAACTTCAACTGCCCATTTATTCAAATTTGTCTTGGTCTTCCTCTGGGAGAGGTCATATACAAATATGACACCTGACAGACAACGTTGGGAACGGTTAATGTTGTATTTGTATATGTAACAGAAATATGACGATTATTTTTTTACAGATCTAAAGAAGGGAGAACTTTCTTTATTGGAGAACAAGCTGAAGCACTCTGCCATGGGACTATAGGAGTACATCTCAAGATTTAGCCATCTCAGTTTTTTTTTTTTTTTTTTTTTGTGTGTGTGTGTGTGTGGGGGGGGGGGGGGAGGGGGTAAAATACCAACTAAAATAGATCAGCTAATTGGCTTTCTCATAACGTAAGAAACCGCTAAAGACATGCCTTGATGTGGACAAAAATGCAGAGCAGCAAAACACTCGTAATTGAGAGAACAACATCATTTACCATTGATCTGTGTATAGAAAATCGACCGACAAGCTTTGTAGCGTTCATGCCCTGAGACATCCCAAAGCTCAACAAAGAAGTTCCTTTCAGCATCACTGCTGATGTTATTAGAAGACCCCCCTGCACTTCCATAAGTAACATGCTGAAATAATAACAGTGACAGTGTAAGTAGATACAGAATACAAATGGAACGAGCGAGGAGAGCACAGAATGAGAGTACCTACTTTAATGCCCACTTCACATCCTACTGTCTGGGCTGGTCGAGCAATAGAAGAACCTTTTAAGATGAGTTGCACCAGTGAAGATTTACCGACACCTGACAGAAAGAAATAAGGACAATGTATGCAACTGAACAACCATACTCAGCACCATACGACAGCATGCAATTATGGGGTGATTGTTTTTCTCCAGGGGCATATAAAATATTGGAATCCATACTAACATAATGGTCTAACAGAGTAACTTGAATAAGCAGAGATTAGAAACTCCAGTAGAAGGCTGCTTTGCAAAAAAAAATCCTTATGCTATCGTGGTTATCTCCCTGTCAAGACCCAAATGTAAAGTGCATTGAGGCATGTGACAGAAGGTTTTGGACACATGAAGATACGGGATATGATCCTTCTAAAACACTGGAGTCTATTGCTGAGACATTGGGTTACCTGGAGATGAAGGTTCCTAAGGTGGGAGCCAGTCGACCACCATGTACCTGGCATGGCCCAGGGCCAGATGTTATAAAACTGAACTGTGATGGTGCAGTTAGAGAGGAGCAGGGCATTGCAGGAGGTGGAGGTGTTGCGAGGGATGCAGGGGGGTTTAGGGCTGCGTGGTGTCATGTTTACCACAGCATTTCAGATCCTCTCTCGGTCGAAGCACTTGCCTTCAGAGATGCAGTTGCCTTTGCAAAGCAACATGGTTTTGTGCGAGTCATCTGTGAGTCAGACTGTGCAGAGTTGGTGAATCTATGGAGAGGAAGACACAGCGCTCGGCTTTAGCCCCTAGCTCATGAGTGTGCACGCTATGCTTGTACACATGTAGAGAGTAGGTCTTGGGATGAACCCCCAGATTTCTTAGATAACAGTCTTATGACTGATTGTAATTCAGACCAAAGCAGCAGGTTTTCAGACGCACTCTTTTCCTTCCAGGTACCGAAGGGGGCTGGAAGGTTTTTAATGAGGCGGGCCTGTTAGCTTAATTTTAATATATTGTTTTTCATCAAAAAAAAAGAAGGTTTTGGCGCCATTTGTTCCAGAAGTGGAGGTTTCATTGTTTGTTGAAATACACAGTATACGTGACACTGGATGTTTGTCACAGAAGTTTGCATTTGGTGATCTTCCAATCAGATTTTTTTGCACAAGTAAAATATAATTTTTTAAATACTGGCGTGCTTGCTGGATTTAAGGCCAAACAGGAAGTAGGGTAGAAAAAACTGCAACATAAACACAGTGGAACAGAAGCAATCCTGATTTCACATATTAACATGTGAACTTAGGGGCAAATAGGTTTTTGACGGCTGGGTCCTGACAGGGAGACGACTGTGATGGAATGTGAGATAACTTTCAGCAAAGATGATGCGATGGATAGATAACCGCTATAGAAGGTTGCTTTGCAAAAACAAATCCCTATAAGCTATCGCGGTTATTCCCCCATCAAGAACCAACGTTAAGTGCAATGAGGCATGTGATAGAAGGTTTCTTCGTTTGGTGAAAGACGCAGCAGATGTGACCCTCAGTGTGTGCCACACAATGACACAAAGGTTGCATTCGACGATCTCTCGACTAATCTATGTTCAGATGATGCAGCTTAAGACAATCTACTGCCAGCCAACTAGCCAAATTGCCAAACTGCTTTTATATTATACTGTTATTATAAGGCATTGAGGAACTAGCCCAATTGTGATTTCACTGGCTCTGGTCCTGTGGATGGTGATGATTTCTAGGAAAATCAGGATCCCTGGAAGGCAAAGGAATGAACAGGGCTGGTGAGGGTTGTCTCTAACTCCATCAGTCTTCTCATAGTGACCCAAATACCAGCCCAATCACACCCACATCCAAGCAGGAAAGGTTAACAGAAAGACGAAAGGAAACTAGTAGTACTACAAGACTATCCCATCCCGAATCCGGAATGCTGTACTCGATTTGTTCACCATACCATAATTCGAGTACTCGTGGGAGGGTGAACTGAACCTGACAGCGAACAATTCGCGATCCATCAGTCATCGGCAACATATGCCTATTTTGCGTTGTCGATCTCCAACTACTACCAGAGGTTCCACGAGTATCAGAGACGGGGAGGCACGGGACGGACCTGAATCGCCGACGACGAGGACGCGCACCTGGCCGAAGGGGCCGACGCCGCTCTGCTCCCGGCCGCTGCTGGTGCTGCTCCGGGCACTGCTGTCCTTCCAGAACATGGCCGCCTCCGCCCGGACCCGACGCCCGCGACGAGAGGCGCCCGAGGCAAGATCACGAGACAGGTAGGCGCGATTCGATCCGCCGGTCAGCAAGCGGGGAAGAATCCTCAAGCGGCGAGGAGGGTCCGAGCACCGACCACGACGGGGCCGGGGCAGCGAAGCATTCGATGATGGGCAGGGCGGGGCGGGGCGGGGAGAGGAGGATCGTGGCGGGTGGATGATGTGATGACCAGACGGGAGAGTTTCTACTTTCTTGTGTCGGTCGGGTCGCTGCTCCTCTGTTTCTCTTCCTACCGGTTGGCCGGTGGCGGTGGCAACGGCGACGTGATTCTCAGGATCTTTCCGTTCGTTCGAAGGTGATTAAACTTTACGCGCGGGATTTTGACCAGCCATAAACTAGTATTGTGTACTGCCAGTAGGATTCTGTCGGTCGTGGGAGTGCCCTAAAGTCAATGGCTGAGATTTAGTCTACTGTCTAGAGTAGGTCGGATTGGATCTGCCACACATGTTGCTGACTGGCCAAACGGTTTAGGTTCACCTGCACAACACGCACACAGCGCAAATGCTCAGCTTAGTGTAAAGGATGAGAAAAATGAAAGCGAGCAGCAGACAATCAGGCTGCGCATGAATAACAAAGATGGCCAAAACCGCATGACCAAGCCACCCTGGCATCACTCCTGACGCTTTACACGTTGCAGGTTCCTACAGAACTCTACAGATCAGAGTACAGCTAGATTACATCTGATGTGAACTAGATCAGCATGGTCTTAACAATCTTCTATCACATCTTCCTCCTCACTGTTATTTCCTTCGCCATCAAGCTCCCCAATCAAGCTCGGGCGACCTTCTAGACCACGGTGCAAGGAGTGGTTCTTGGGCATGTCATTGCGAGAACCTATCCATCTCTCAAAAGGCCTGAAGTCCGTGACCACGTCCGAGAAGTTGTGAGAACCAGATGTACTTGAACAATCAAATCTCGCTGTAAAAATCTGATCCTGCATTGTCCTCGGCAAAACAAAAATGCAGATCGTCAGATAAACAGATGGCAAAGATGGACAGAATGATGTAAAATTAATACCACCATACTGGTGTTAAAAGTACTACTATGAACTTTCCCCGGCACGGTTCAATGTTAAGTAAAACAAGATCTATACGCTCAGATGATGAGCATCTGAATGTCTCAAGAGCCTAAAAGGAAAAAAATTATACTAGATGACTTCAGAAGGAAGAAAAGGTGACATCAGTATATAGTGATGCTCAGAATGTTGCTTCTTAATTATAGAAGACAACGCACAGAAAAATGGATGGGAACATACAGTTAAATGCATGAAAGAATGGCATGGTCACAGATTTACCTTCGTGGATCGAAATGTACGCTCAATTTGCCAAACCTTTGGGCTACGGATTGTATGCCATCTGCTTAGGCCAAATAAGAGCAAAATTATTAGCTCGGAATACTTCAAAAAAAATCTATCAGCTCGGAATACTTCAAATAAATTACTCCTACCATATCGATAAGCAAGTACCTTGAGGGTGAGGCATGTGCATTTCCAAAAAGAACTCCTCGTGCTGCAACAGATGCAGCAATAAGTTGTGACATGCTGTCTGACTCATTTGATTCATTCGCAGTCCAACGAGCCGATGTGATTGGACTACCACCAAGAAGGTGGTCTGCATCACTCAAATATGACATCACAACCCATGCATCATCAATAGCATCATCGTCGATGAAATCAAGAGCTGTAAAACACCAATTACCAATTCATTTAAATAAACAAAAAGTGAGAACAAATTATCAATAACTGAGCACACTATTTTCTAGACAGAAGCTACAGTCAAGGTGAGAACAAATATATACCATCATCATTCATGCACCACAAAACTTGAATTTAGGCCTACTAGAATGTATTAATCAAATGGCTTATGGATACATGTTCATACGTGAGTCCTGAAGACAGTAATATAATACTCCCTCCATCCCGTAATATAAGGCGTTATTATAACCTACTAAGTCAGCATGTTCGGTTAAAGCAGCAATAGGCCCCTACACAGTAATTTTAGAAGTTCTAGAATAACTGTTTCACTAATGAGCATGAGATCTAAATATGTAAGACAGTAAATTTTGCAAAAACGGTTTAATATACATAATATCACAAATATACAGGTTTAAGGACCAATTTCACAGAACTATAGTTTTAGGTGTCAATTAATAGTCTCAAAACTAGACACTTCGGGTGCACACATATGGCAAAGTGACAAAATTCTTGAACATTTCCATGCTGACAATTGCTTGTTGGATCAAAGGACAAGCAATTTGGCTTGCCCAGGTGGAACCAGTTCCAGATTTATGAATATGATGTGTGGATCCAAATTGGAATTTAGGACCTCAAAACTTAGTTTTATGATAGAATTTATCCCTAAATATGTAGCTTTGTGAAATTGATTCTTAAAGCGTTATGTTTATGATAGTTCATACATTCACCATGTAGTTTTGTGAAAATTACTCCATAGTATACAATGATGCATATATGTAAAATCAAGTAAACTCAGTCAAAAACAAACATAAGATAAAGAGAACATGTAAGGTAAGACCCAGATCTTAGTATGTAATACTCCTTAACTCGGACTCTATTGTTTACCATTTTCATATAGAAAGTCAGCAACAGTCCGTACTTTTCCATGTGCTTGAGAAAGAATCATCTCTGGAGCATCCATTTTTAGTGGATTTCTTCTTAGCTCTTCTTTGAGAGAAAATGAGTCCAGATCTACAGCTCAAATATCACAAGGTTTAGAGACCACAAGCTTGGTTGTACATAACTGCTAAATAACTACACACCCAAACACGCTGACAAACACAACCCTGTACCCCGTAGTCAAATAATAAATTACTCCCTCTCCCGAATTAGATGTCGTAGATTTGTCTAGATTCCCATGTATCTATAGTTCTATACACTAAAAAAGTCTAGATACATGTATCATCAAGTAATTCGGGGCAGAGGGAGTAATTGTTAATCCAGATAAAGGTTACAAAGTAGATGTAGTGCTGGATAGTCAGTAACCATGGTGTATTAATAGAAAACGTGAAACTCATGAGGATGGGAATCGAAGTATTAGACAGCATAAGTTTAGGAAAATGAAACTAGTGAAAATGAAAAGCACACAGGAACTTGAAGAAGACGGTGGTGATCTATGTACCAATGATATAGCCAAAGAGGGAAAGAAACTTGTATGAGAAACAATAAGAAAGTACATTGGCATGGAACTTATATGCTAAAAACAGATCAGATAAACTGAAAAGGACGCACGGTCACTGCTAAGTAAACAACTGTATATGCACAAAATAAAACTAGTGTAAAATGCACTAGCAGATCTGATGGAATTCAATTTAATTCAAACAAGTCAACCAGAAGAAATGTGAATGAATATGTTTACACAATAAAACCTATAGAAAACAAAGCAAATATTGTGCATAGCAATTTAATCACAACATGCTGGTTTAATAAACCATACAGCACAATGAATATCTGAAAGGTACCAAAGTCAAGAAGAGGATTTGTACACAAGATGGTGCGAATACATACCGATATTGGCATCACCATCAGTTTCCCTTTTATTGTGCAAAAACTTCCCTAATGCATGAAATAATGTAAGTGTCTCATCCCTTCCACATGGAGAAGGTATTACAGAGCTGAGGAAGCAATCCTGCACTGGGGCTAGAGTACCATAACCCTTTAAATCCAACCGAGTAGCATTTCTTGCCAATGCAGAATTTAGCCTTCTTGGATTAAGACAATAGTATTGAAGAGACATTATCGCATGTCTGATATCACCTCCACTAGATGTAGCTATTTGATGCACTAATTCTTCAGTTGTGCCAGAGTTTTCTTGTTTGCATATTCTAGTAAGAATTTTCTTGATAGAGCTTACAGTTACCGGATTGAAAACAACCTGCACAGAAATTAATAGTTTCATTCGTCAAAAAAAAAAGAAATTAATAGTTTCAAAGCTGCCATTACGATGATCAAAGATGCCAGACAAAATATGCAGTTGTACTTATACTAGAGAAGTGTACCTTATGAGCACCAGCACCATGAAGTAAGGACTCAAGTTCCTCAGAGTTCCACATTGATGTATCATTAGCCTCACTTTTGTGATAGTGAGTCAGTGAAATGACAGTTGGTATTTGTGTACTTTGAATTAGACCTGTTAAACATTTCCCCAATCTTGCAAAAGAAGCCTTTCCATTTGATATAGGGATGTCATCAATCAGAATGATAATGAGCTTTCTTTGGGTTCCAGTGCTGGTCAGAGAAAGCAATGAGTATTTCCTTATCTTCTCCACAAAGTTTTCAAATTCTTCCAACTTGGATACATACTGAAGTCCTTCAAATGATTATTGAAAAAGAAAGGCGTAAATTATTAAAATGAAAGAAAGACGCTTGCAAGTCCCAAATGGATATCTATTTAGGTACTAGACTACTAGGTACTAAATCATGAATACCATAGAAATGCGTGGACTTTGACCACGCTTCTCTCAGAAGGTTAAATTGCAAACAGTTTGACAGTTTGCATAGTAAGGGGGAAATTTAGACCTCAAGGATAGGTTACCTGAATTAGCATGCACATGCTCAGCCCATAGTGTTGGTACTGGGGTTGTCCACTCACATAAGTCAGCTCCTATCTCAGCAGCAATCGCTTTGACAGTTGCCTATAGTAAGCAGCAAATAGTCCATTGTCACTTCTAAGCTAATGTACTTCAACAGAATGCCATAACAGCTAAAATTTTGAACTCTGAAATACTGATATTTATGATTGTACATCCGTACTCTCGGCTTACTTGCTTAGCTTAAACGTTAAGAAGGAACACCCTCCTGGGAAAACGAGGGGTAGCCAAAGAATTGCCACAAACCCAGAAGAAAATTGTTGGAGTAGAGACAGTTGAAGGAAGCATGTGTGTGAACTATAGAATCAAGACAGTTGAAGGGAACTATGTGTGAACTATCGAATGGAGACAGTTGAAGGAAACATTTGTGTCAACTATCAGCCCAACAGAAAACAGGATATTCTGTTAGGTTGAGCGCGAATTCTCTCTTTTTAACAACTTCTACCCTATATTAATCCACTATTACCCAAGATGGGTTGGCTTTTCAGCAGGTAGCGTCGCACTGGGTTCATGTATAGCAGACTAAGCATCAAACAGCTATATTCAAAACTGAATCATTAAATTTGTGACGTGGTATTGAAAGTTTATGGTCCACCTAAAAATGAGTATAAAATAAAGTGAGGATAGTAGAATACTAGCATCAAGAAAGGACATACAGATTTTCCAACACCAGCCTGGCCAGTAAGGACAAGACTCAACCCTCCAAATGTCCCCTGCAAAAATTGCATTTGCACTGTAAGTATTTCTCTATTATGAAAAATAGTACTATAGACCTAAGACGCTTTGTAACTCTCTTTGGGCTATGCCCTGGGCTAAGCCCTCTTGTACATCCCCCTCTCTTGTAAATATTTTTTTCTCTTTAATATAAAAATTTACTGTCGGGGCCTCCCCTACAGTTTTCAGCTCAAAAAAAGAAACTGTAAATAGTCCATGCCTACAAGTTTAAAGTGCAAGATATTTGGTAAAATTAAACTTCTAATCTCTTTCTCACCATCACGTGCAGCATTGTGCTGGTTCTGAGTGAGTCAAGTTGAAATATTTTATGTGGAAAATACTCTTTCAGTAATCATTCTAGCTACCAATTAAAGTAGTCAATACAAATTTGAAAGGTAAATACATCAATCAGATCTTCCTTTTTATACTCACTTAAAAGGTTTGTGGATTTAGACTCAATTGGATTATAAATATGAAGTACATGACCTTAGTAGTGAATGTGCACATTATCCAAACATATACCACTAAGCAGACAATTCTCTGGCTATTCAGTGGCATGCATTCAAAGAAGAATCACCTTTGGTGCCTCCAACTTCTCTTCCAGCCATTTCTTTACATCTTCAACCTACAAAAAGACAGGTGTATATTACACACAGAAAGCCCGCGTTCATACTTTGCAGGGTAAACTTTCACACACCTACAGCGCAATGTACAAACTATCACAAAAGTCCATCTTTTAGGTAACAACTCCACATAACTACACATGTAGGGCCATTTTGTATCAAATAGCTGTAGCCTATAGGATTAACCACCATGTGTCAAATTTCCAATCCGGTCTGACTACATGGGGGCCATCATGCAGCCTCTAGGTAGCGATCCACCCGTTCCACACAACGGTAAAACCCACTTAATACCCTCACCCCTGGTGCCACCTCATGATGCCGACGTGGTAAAAAACTGAGCAACATCTTCACTGGAACCAGTCATACTATACCCAAAGCAACATATACACCATCTTTAAAACCAGCACTGAGCATTATCTTCACAATATACATTGCCCAAAGGGTTCTCATTGGATGGGAAATTTGGTGCATGTTTAAACCTATAGCAATTTGATGCAATATACCCATAAATCTGCAGGTCTGTAACATCGGTCCTTAAAGTTAAAAGTGTAGGTTCATGATAGTTTGTAAATTAAACTTGTTGTTTTGTGAAATTACTTTATTTTATGCAATGATTAAGAGTCACTCGACTACTCTATGAGTCAGTACATGGGTCTCAACTGGACATCTTAACTCAACTAATTTGACAGTGCAACTAGTCACTCGATCCACTATGCAGCACATTAGAGAGCTTAGGTCAGAGTGAGCTCACTTTGACAGAGATATACATCTAGTGAGCCCACCGATTCACCCTAGCTCCTGCCTCCCTCAAATCAAGCTGCTGCCTGATTAAGAGTCTCTTGACTAGTCTATGAGTCGGTACATGGGTCTCAACTGGACATCTTAACCCGAACAAATTGACTGGTTGTGACTGGCCTAATCCAACTAGTCACTCGACTCACTATGCAGCCCACTAGAGAGCTTAGATCAGATTGAGCTCACTTTGAAGGAGATATACATCCTAGTGAGGCCCACAGATCCACCCTATCTCCCTGCCTCCCTCAAATCGAGCCACTGCCTGGTGTAGGGGCTATTGAAGGTCACTGCCAGCACCAAGATCAGGGCTCAGATCAGGGCATCCACTCCTCTCCTTCCTCCAGATCTGCTCGCTGCTCCTCTTCCTCCCTACTGTTCAGCTCGTCATTACTTTCCTGCCTCTCAAGTCTCACTGTGTTCCGAATAATCAAGTGTGTAGCAGACTAGCAATATGTGGCTAAATGGGTAGTATCTAGTATGTGCAGCATGAACTTGTGTTGGTTTGTGCAGCTTGTCTGCTTATGAAGTTGTGATTTATTCATAGTATTCTGATGGCAAGACAGTGTGGTTCTGATTCAGCATGTAGCCATGTACTTTTGCCTCCCTCCTTCCAAATTTTGTACCGTAGTAGACAAGTAGTGTGGTATAAATAGCAACTATAGTCAAAGACCAGTAATCGACTAGTCCAGTACCAGAATAGGTACCCAGCAACTCAACTCTTGGACTCATAAACCTTGATTATGTGCATGGTGAAACTAAACTGTTGATAACTTCCAAAGTTCAAAGCATACATCAACACTCTAGACCGATCAGGCCTTTCACAAATTGAATAAAAACCAACAATACAAACAATATGTGCAAATAAAAAGTAATCGACCTTCTTTTTGTGGACAGCAAGCTCTGCCAATGATTGTGGTTTGTACTTGTCAACCCAAAGCTCTTCCGTTTGACGCATAGACCCTGCCTAGAAGTAGCCTAATCAACATATTGAAACTGGCAAGATTCACCATAGACAAATATTGCTTATGGATGAAATAATTTTGCGATAAATTTTTGGAAACAACAAGAAAGAAAGACACGAACATGTCAGGATTCTCTAAAAGAAACATCATGGCAGTTCAGGAACATGGAAGAGTGGAAATGTCAATGTTACTAAAGGATTGCAACCTAAGAAGGATCTATTGGTGCTCATGTTGGCAAGATTCATAGCTCCAATACTGCATCATTTCTATATATATAATGTGGAAACTTCGGTGAGTTCACCAAGTACCAACAGGATCCATAATTTAACCGAGTTATACTGTAAACAGCAAAGTCAATGGAATAATTTGACGCCGAGTGATATGAACTTCATAGTCAAGTACAGCTCAAACTACCTATTAGCAATATTGAACAGCGTATCGCTCAAATAGCAGTGTATTTTGCAAGCTATGTTTGTGTCATATTAAAAAAAAAGGGAGTTGGTTAAGTAAATGTACCTGACATGCCCAAGTCAGTAAGACATTCAGAGAAATCTTCAGAGAGCAGATCAAATTCAGCCTTTGCAAACAAGGAGAGAACATGTCAGTGGACAGGAAATTAAATTGCAAGAAGACAGTCAGTTGTAGCTAGGCTCGAGTCATCCTGTGAGTTTAAGATCACAGATCACTAGTCATACAAGGGCATACAACTTCAATCTCAAGTAGTTCCTACTGGTAACAAATAATCTAGATTTCATGGTACCAAATTCGCAACTCTTTGCCAGAAAAATAGAACTGCACTGCTTTCATTGGGACTGAAATGGAAATAAAATTGATGCATAAGGGTTAGGGGTACTACACAGAGATGATGGTTTAGTTCATAAGCTGATGTCCAGCTAAATGCAACCTAAACAGCGTACAAATTTCATGTGTTGTAGCGCATTTGGTGCCAGAGTAATATGACCATATGAAGAACAGATTGTATGAAAGCATAACACACGAATTGTGAGACTTAACAACTATCAGCTATGGCATCCACACGAATTCTGAGACTAATAAGTAACCAAAAATTGCTGGATACCAATCCAAGCAGTCAGAATGTATATTCACATTCCACAAGAGCGAGCGGATCACAGTACTAGCTACGCGCAACATAGAGCATTTGCAACGGCAAACCGAACTCTGACACGAGTTTCGCACCTTCAGTGAACCGGACGGCGCGGAATCCGAAGCACGACGACGCCCCCTCCCCCCGCTGCCCCCGCGGCGCGGCTTCTTCCTCGAGCTGCTCGGCTCCTGCTTCGCCGGCGGCGCCGTCGCAGGAGTCCTTGTCCTGCGCACCGGCGGGGCGCGGCTAGCCGTGCAGCGGGCCCCGCCGCCATCGTCGTCTGAGGAAGAGGAAAGGATGACGAGCGGTGGCCGCTTCCCCATTGGAGGCGGCGGCGGGCGTCCGTGCCGATGGCTGGGGATTAGGGCTAGACTTGGGAGACAGCCAGGGGAAATGGCGGGGTTCGGACGTATTTTTTGCTTCGCCGCGTGGGTTGGGGGTGTTTGGGGTTTCAGGGTGTAGGCGGCGGGCCAGGCGCAGGCGGGGTGAGGCGGCCTACAGAGGAAGGAAGCGACGGGGAGTTCCGGATCGGCTGATCCTTTGCCCCCGTATGACCCGGAATTGGGGTATGTTTACTCGAGTGCAGGAGTCGAGTGCAAGGATGTTGGTTGGTTGAATGAGCGATGGCCCGACGAAAAAGAGTAAACCGCACCAACGATTCTAACGAAACGTCAAGTAGGTTTCAGTTCTTCAAAATTGAATATTAAAATCTTAATTGTTTCTAAGTGATTTATCGTAGGTCCTAAACTCGTCTGAGCCTGATTGACCAGCGCCACGTCGGCAAGGTGCTGCTTGGCGAGAGATTTTCCCGCGGCTGGTGGTTGGGATTTATGCAAATGAACCCTTATAAGCAGCTGGCTTCTAATCCCCAACCCCTAGTTCTTCTTCCCAACCTCTCTGCTCTCTCTTGCTGCCGATCCATCGCCATGTCCGCGTCCTCAAGTTCTGGGAATCGGCGGAGGCAGAAGCAAGCTTCTCTATCCCCTTCGTTGCCACCTCCACCACGGTCAGTAGCTCCTCTACCACCTGGAACATTGTCGTTAGTGCCATGTCCTTGTGGATTTTGCAAGACGATTCGGCTTGTCTCTCAATCACCAGCCAATCCTGGACGTGTCTTTTACAAGTGCCCAAATCATCATGTAAGTTGTGCTTGTTAGCTCATTTGGATTTTCTCAGCCCCATTTGTTCTTATTTCCTTCGATTTGTGACAGGTTGCGCCCAATCCCTGCAACCATTACTACTTGGAGAATGGTGAAGACAACTATATGGACTTTCTAGCTAGAAATGGATATACCATCTCTCTCCCAGGTGCAGCTGTTGTTGTCGATTCAGATGGACAAATAGGAAGTAAGGAAACAGAGGAGGAGGAAGAAGAAGAACATGGACAGAAGGAGTACTCACTGAAGAAAATGGATGAATTGCTGAAGAAGTTGGATGAGTTAGTGGTGATTTGCAGGAATTTGTTAACTGCAATTGTATTTCTTATTGTAGTCATGGTTTATGTAGTTGTTGCTAAGTGGTGCTAGTTGTATGAGGGCATGAGATAGGCAAGCATGTATCCTGTGATGTAATCTGGGCATTGAAAATAATGTATTATGCTTGTTTGATTTTGGCAGAATTTTGTTTGTTTTTCTATACTTGGGATAAGCTAGTCAAGTATACAAGTTAAATGGACAAATACACATATGTCATCCTGGGACCATAATAGTTGGCATACATAGTTGGCATACGTAGTTTGAGCTAGTCAGGATTTACAACTAGTTTTGCAACATCCATCAAAATAGTGCACTATTTAGAAGTTTGCACTTATATGGTTTGTGTGAAACCATAGCCACATCAGAGCAAGGGGTTTCATTACAAACCATCCAAAATATGGAACTACCACCTAGTTCTTTCCAAAATATACAACTACTTTTCAGTCCTCAACTACTTCTCGACTGCGAGTCTGTTCTCCTTCTTCCTATTCACCAACTTCTTTCTTTTTAAACCAAGTGTTGCAGTAGTTGATCTTGGAGGGGGTATGTCACCTCTACAACTAGCAATAAACTGGCTTTCTAGAAGAGGACCTGGCAATGGAGTCTGAGACTGCTGAGTGGCTGCAGCCTGCAAAACATATAAAATGAAGTAGAATGAAGGATATGAAATGTACAATCATTTGTTCCTTTACAATCAGTTGTTCTTTTACTCACTTGTTCCTGTAGGATCTGCAGGACACTAGATGATGAAATATCATAACTCATAGAAGATGCAACAATAGTAGAAGATGAACTCATTCCCATTTTTGCAACTACCTTTTTCTGAAAAAATGTATAATAATGTACAACAAGTGTGAGAGCAATGAAATCTATAATAATGTACAGCAAGTGTGAGAGCAATGAAATCAACCTTGGTGTTCCTTTTCACTGGCATTTTCTTACTTGTTTGTAGTGCTGGTTCATCATCAGGAAGTATAATCTGAATTGGCTCTAGTTGTTTAGGATCTGGCGCAACTGGTTGTTTAGGATCTAGTACAGCTGGTTGTTGAGGAACTGGTACATTTGCTGCTGCTGGACTTCTACCCAACTTTGGACACTTTCTTTTATTGTGGTCAGTTTCATTGCACACACTGTAGTGACTTACTGTTCCATGCATGTTCATCCTAGTTCCATCATCCTCCTCTGGTGGGTTTTTCTTTCTTTTCGTACTTGGCCTTCCAACTTGCTTGTCAAATTTGGGTAGCCTTATTGGAGGCCCATTCATTCTTTTCCACACTCTAGGTGTCTCTCAGGTGATCGAAAAGTACCTGTTGGGTTGTATGTATTGAGATGGGATTTGTCCCTCCCAAGTCGGAGAGATATACTTTGGGCCCACTCGGTAATCGATATCAACACCGCTTGCAAGCACGTGGTTAAGGAGTTAATCACAAAGTGATATCGGATTACATAACGAGTAAAGTACTTGCTGTGAACGAGATTGAACTAGGTATGCCGGTACCGACGATCGAATCTCGGGCAAGTAAAATATCGCGAGACGAAGGGAATATATATATGGGATTAATTGAATCCTGGCATCATGGTTCATCCGATATTATCATCGATGAATGTGTGGGAGTCAATATGGGTTTCCAGACCCCGCTGTTGATTATTGATAGAAGATCATGTCTGCATATTCTCGAACCCGAAGGGTCACACACTTAACGGGTCTCGACGCTAGGATAGATTGGATAATTGGTTTATGAGTTTTTGTTCGGAGTCTCGGATGAGATCCGGGACGTCACGAGAGGTTCCGGAATGGTCCGGAGAATAAGATTCATATAAGGCAATGCAGTTTTTGGAGTTCGGAATTGTTTCGAGTTATTCGGTATTGTACCGGAAGCTTCTAGAACCTTCCGGAGTGGTACCAACGTGGCCCCACTTGTCGGGAGGGGGCGTGGGCCTACGAGGGAGTGCCCTGGACGCATTGGTCCAGAGGCACAAGGCCCCATAGGCCCAGCCGGCCAAGCACCTAGGGAAACCCTAGGGGAGTTTCTAGAAGGGGGGACTTGCCCCCCACTCCTTCCTCCTTGGCTGCCGGCCCTAGGGCTTGGGGGAGGGGCAAGGGGCAGCCGCCCACCCCTCTATATAAAGAGGGCTGGGGGCGCACCCTCCCGACACCTCCTCCTCAACCCTAGCCGCCCTGCTGCCCCTCCTCTCTCTCCCTCCCGACTGCGCGTAGGCGAAGCCCTGCCGCAGAAACTCTCCACCGCTTGCACCACGCCGTCGTGTTGTAGATCCAACCTATCTCTCCACCCCACTTGCTGTACCTAGGAAGGAGGAGACGTCGAGGTGCCGCACGTGTGCATCTCTCGGAGGCATCGCCACTTGCGGTGTTGGATCGGATCGAATCGCGAGGAGGAGAAGCGAGTACGACTACATCAACCACGTTCGTTGAACGTTCCGCTGTGCGAATCTTCAAGGGTATGAAGATCTCATCTATTCCCCCCCCCCCTCGTTGTTTGCATCTCCTAGATTAGATCTTGGCTTTCCCGTTCGCATCCGTAGAAAATTTTGATTTACAATGTTGCGAAACCCTTCAGTGGTATCAGAGATAGATCTATGCGTAGATGTGTTTCACGAGTAGAACGCAACATGCTTGTTGCGGACGTTGATGTTTTCTGTTGCAAGCCTCTTGTTTGTGTACTTCTTATGACGCGGGATAGTGAGATCGAAGCGGTCCAGGCCAACTTTACGCGACCTCGTTCGCGAGACCGGATCCGCTCTTGACGTGTGGCTTGTTCCACACATGCGGCTGGTGGATGCCAGTTTCTCTCACTATAGTTGTCATGGGACTTACACCGGAGTTTGGCAACCATAATATCACCGTTGTGGCTTTCCGTAGGTAAGAATCGTTCTTAGCTTGTTACTCCCATAAGCCACGTAAAACACGCAACAACAAAGTAGAGGCGTCTAACTTGTTTTTGCAGGGAGTGTTTTTTGTGATATGGTATGGCCCAAGATGTGATGTGTATGTTGTATGCAATGATCATGTTTTGTAATGTTTCACGACTTGCATGTCGATGAGTACACAACCGGCAGGAGCCATATGGTTGTCTTTATAATTGTGTATGACCTGTGTGTCAACTTCTTATACGCCATGTAATAGCTTTACTTTATCGCTAAGTAGTTAGCAATAGTTGTAGTTGCTATTCGTGGTGGAGGCAATCATGGTGGAGTGATGGAGATCATGCTGGCATGCACAAGATGGAGATCATTGCGTGAAGATTGGCTATACCATGTCACATAAAGTTATATGCATGCGATGTTTATCCTTTTATGTATCTTATCATGCTTAGAACCCGACGGTAGCATTGTAAGATGATTCCTCACTTAAAGATCAAGATAAAACTGTGTTCTCCCCATGTATGCACCGTTGCGAAAGTTCGTCGTATTCAAGCATCACGTGATGATCGGGTGCTATAAACTCTACATTCACATACAACGGGTGCAAGCCAGTTTTGCACACGCGGAAATACTTGGATTTGACTTGATGAGCCTAGCATGTACAGACATGGCCTCGGAACACATGAACCGAAAGGTTAAGCATGAGTCATATGAATGATATGATCGACACTTCGTTGTCCACCATTGAAACCACATCTCTTCTCGTGAAGATCGGATTAGGTGTGGTGAATTTGGATCATGTTCACTAAACAACTTGAGGGATGTTGAATTTTGTGGGAGTTCATCTAGTAATTTGATTAAGTTGAACTAGTTATCATGAACATAGTCTAAATTGTACTTGCAAAATTTGTAGATCAAATGGCTAAGTCCAACTTCAACTTCAACGTTTTTGCTGAGAAAGAAAAGCTTAAGAACAATGGGTCTAACTTCACCAACTGGTTCCGCAATCCAAGAATCATTCTCTCTGGCGGACAAAAGGACTATGTCCTTGAGAAAGCGTTAGGTGACGCCCCTGCTGTAGATGCGCCGGCCGATGATAAAGTTGTTTATCAGTCGCGCAAAGATGATTATGGTGTGATTAAGAGCACCATGTTGTTTGCTATGGAATCGGACCTTCAAAATCATTTTGAAGATTTCCCCGGGCCCTTTGAGATCCTTAAGGAACTGAAAACTATGTTTCAGACTCAGGCCCGTTCTGAGAGATATGAGATCACTGAGAAATTCTTTAACTGCAAGATGGAGGAAGGGAGTTCCGTTAGTGAGCACGCCATAAAGATGTCGGGCTACACTCAACGCCTTGCTTCAGTCCATAAATAGAACGCTGAAGTTTGCATACTTTATCAGCATCCTTAGGATCGACAAAACCTTCGGGTTGCATCATATACAACTCTTCATCAATTTTGCCATTAAGGAACGCAATCTTGACATCCATCTGCCATATTTCATAATCATGAAACGCAGCAATTGCTAATAAAATCCGAATGGACTTAAACATCGCTACGGGAGAGAAAGTCTCATCATAGTCAACACCTTGAACTTGTCAAAAACCTTTCGCGACAAGTCGAGCTTTATAGACGGTAACATTACCATCCGCGTCCGTTTTATTCTTGAAGATCCATTTGCACTCAACGGCCTTTCGGTCGCTAGGAGGGTCTACCAAAGTCCATACTTGGTTTTCGCTCATGGATCCCAATTCGGATTTCATGGCTTCTAGCCATTTCTCAGAGTCTGGGCTCATCATCGCTTCCTCATAGTTCGTAGGTTCACTGTCTTCTACTAACAAGACAGTCAAGACAGGGTTGCCGTACCACTCAGGAGGGGCACGCGACCTTGTCGACCTGCGACGTTCAGTAGCAGCATCGTCCGAAGCCTCATGATCCTTGTCATTAGCTTCCTCTATTGTTGGTGCAGGCGGCAGTGGAACAATTTCAGGTGCTGCGCTACTCTCCAACTCAAGAGAAGGTTCAATAACCTCGTCTAGCTCTACTTTCCTCCCACTCACTTCTTTCGAGAGAAACTCCTTCTCAAGAAAGGAACCGTTCTTTGCGACAAACACTTTGCCTTCGGTTCTGTGATAGAAGGTATACCCAATAGTTTCCTTAGGGTATCCTATGAAGACGCATTTCTCCGCTTTGGGTTCAAGCTTGTCCGGCATCAACGTCTTGACGTAAGCTTCGCATCCCCAAACTTTAAGAAACGACAACTTAGGTTTAGCACCAAACCACAGTTCATACGGTGTCGTCTCAACGGATTTAGATGGTGCCCTATTTAAAGTGAATGCAGCGGTTTCTAATGCATAACCCCAAAATGATAACGGCAAATCAGTAAGAGACATCATCGATCGAACCATATCTAATAGGGTTCGGTTCCGGCGTTCAGACACACCATTGCGCTGTGGTGTTCCGGGTGGCGTGAGTTGTGAAACGATTCCACTTGCTTTAAGATGCGTGAGAAAATCATAACTCAAATATTCACCTCCACGATCGGATCGTAGAAACTTAATCTTTCTGTTACGATGGTTCTCCACTTCATTCTGAAATTCTTTGAACTTTTCAAACGTTTCAGATTTATGTTTCATCAAATAGATATACCCATATCTACTTAAGTCATCGGTAAAAGTGAGAAAATAGCGATATCCACCGCGCGTCGAAACACTCATCGGTCCGTATACATCGGTATGTATGATTTCCAACAAGTCCGTTGCTCGCTCCATCATACCGGAGAACGGGGTTTTGATCATCTTGCCCATGAGGCATGGTTCGCATGTGTCAAATGATTCAAAATCAAGAGACTCCAAAAGTCCATCAGAATGGAGTTTCTTCATGCGCTTTACACCAATATGACCTAGACGACAGTGCCACAAATAAGTAGTATTATCACTATCTACTTTGCATCTCTTAGCCTCAATGTTATGGATGTGTGTTTCATCCCTTTCGAGATTTTAGAAGAAATAAACCATTCACAATAGGTGCATGACCATAAAAGATGTTACTCATATAAATAGAACAACCATTATTCTTTGATTTAAATGAATAACCGTCTTGCAATAAACAAGATCCAGAAATAATGTTCATGCTCAACGCAGGCACATAATAACATTTATTAAGGTTTAAAACTAATCCCGAAGGTAAAACTAAGGAGAGCGTGCCGACGGCCATCACATCAACTTTTGATCCGTTGCCAACGCGCATCGTCACCTCATCCCTCGCAAGCCGCCATCTATTCCGTAGCTCCTGTTTCGAGTTACAAATATTAGCAACTGAACCAGTATCAAATACCCAGGCACTACAACGAGGGCTAGTAAGGAAAACATCAATAACATGTATATCAAATATACCTTTGATGGTGCCAGCCTTCTTGTCCGCTAAGTACTTCGGACAGTTGCGCTTCCAGTGACCCTTGTCCTTGCAATAGAAGCACCCAGTGTCCGGCTTAGGACCAGACCTGACCTTCTTCTCTGCAGGGGCAGTACGCTTGCTGCCGCCCTTCTTGAAGGGCTTCTTTGCACCCTTACCTTTCTTGAAGGTGGGGGGCTTGTTGACCATCAACACATGATTATCCTTTTTGATGTCCACTTCCGCAGCCTTCAGCTTTGCGAAGAGCTCGGTGATCGTATCAGTGGAACCAATCTGATTATGAGTCACTAAAAAACTTTTGTAGCTGGGAGGGAGTGATTGCAGAACCCTGTCAATCTTGAGCTCCTCTGGAATCTTGCAGTCCAGTTGCTCAAGGCGTTGAGTGTAGCCCGACATCTTAATGGCGTGCTCACTAACGGAACTCCCTTCCTCCATCTTGCAGTTAAATAACTTCTCAGAGATCTCATATCTCTCAGAATAGGCTTGAGTCTAAAACATGGTTTTCAGCTCCTCGAGAATCTCAAAGGGCCCGGGATAGTCTTCAAAACGATTTTGAAGGTCCGATTCCATAGCAAACAACATGGTGCTCTTAATCACACCATAATCATCTCTGCGCGATGATAGACAGCTTTCTCATCAGCCGGCGCAGTAGCAGCAGGGGCGTCACCTAACGCACTCTCAAGGACATAGTCCTTTTGACCGCCAGAGAGAATGATTCTCAGATTGCGGAACCAATTGGTGAAGTTAGACCCATTATTTATAAGCTTTTCCTTCTCAGCAAAAACGTTGAAGTTGAAGTTGGACTTAGCCATTTGATCTACAATATTTGCAAGTACAAATTAGACTATGTTCATGATAACTAGTTCAACTTTTAATCAAATTACTAGATGAACTCCCACTAAATTCAACATCCCTCAAGTTGTTTAGTGAACATGATCCAAATTCACCTCACCTAATCCGATCTTCACGAGAAGAGATGTGGTTTCAATGGTGGACAACGAAGTGTCGATCATATCATTCATATGACTCATGCTTAACCTTTCGGTTCATGTGTTCCGAGGCCATGTCTGTACATGCTAGGCTCGTCAAGTTAGACCCAAGTATTTCCGCGTGTGCAAAATTGGCTTGCACCCGTTGTATGTGAGCGTAGAGTCTATAGCACCCGATCATCACGTGATGCTTGGACACGACGAACTTTCGCAACGGTGCATACTTGGGGAGAACACAGTTTTTATCTTGATCTTTAAGTGAGGAATCATCTTATAATGCTACCGTCGCGATCTAAGCATGATAAGATACATAAAAGGATAAACATCACATGCATATAACTTTAATGTGACATGGTATAGCCAATCCTCGCGCAATGATCTCCATCTTGTGCGTGCCGGCATGATCTCCATCACTCCACCATGATTGCCTCCACCACGAATAGCAACTACAACTATTGCTAACTACTTAGCGATAAAGTGAAACTATTACATGGCGTATAAGAAGTTGACACACAGGTCATACACAATTATAAAGACAACCATATGGCTCCTGCCGGTTGTGTACTCATCGACATGCAAGTCGTGAAACATTATAAAACATGATCATCGTATACATTATACACATCACATCTTGGGCCATACCATATCACAGAAAACACTCCCTGCAAAAACAAGTTAGACGCCTCTACTTTGTTGTTGCATGTTTTACGTGGCTTATGAGAGTAGATGCTAAGAACGATTCTTACCTACGGAAAGCCACAACGGTGATATTATGGTTGCCAAACTCCGGTGTTAATCCTATGACAACTATAGTGAGAGGAACTGGCATCCACCAGCCGCATGTGTGGAACAAGCCACACGTCAAGTGCGGAGCCGGTATCGCGAACGACGTCGCGTAAGGTTGACCTGGACCGCTTCAATCTCACTATCCCGCGTCATAAGAAGAACACAAACAAGAGGCTTGCAACAGAAAATATCAACGCCCGCAACAACCATGTTGCGTTCTACTCGTGAAACACATCTATGCATAGATCTAGCTCTAATACCACTGAAGGGTTTCGCGGCATAGTAAATCAAAATTTTCTACGGATGCGAACAGAGGGAAGCCAAGATCTAATCTAGGAGATGCAAATAACGAGAGAGATTAGATTAGATCTTCATACCCTTGAAGATTCGCACAGCGGAACGTTCGTCGGAACGTGGGTGATGTAGTCATACTCGCTTCTCCTCCTCGCTATCCGATCCGATCTAGCACCACAAGTGGCGGTGCCTCCGTGAGATACACACGTGCAGCACCTCGACGTCTCCTCCTTCCTCGGACCAGCAAGTATGGTGGAGAGACGGATTGGATCTACAACACGATGGCGTGGTGTATATGGTGGAGAGTTTTTGTAGCAGGGCTTCGCCTACACGCAGTCGGGAGGGAGAGAGAGAGGAGGGCAACAGGGCGACTGGCTTGAGGGGAAGGTGTGTGTGTGTGGGGTGGGGGGTGCGCCCCCAGCCCTCTTTATATAGAGGGGTGGGCGGCTGCCCTAGCCCCTCCCCCAAGCCCAAACTGGCGGCCAAAGGAGGAGGAGTAGGGGGCAAGGAACCCCCCTTCTAGAAGCTCCAATTAGGGTTTTACCCTAGTTGGCCGGTTGGGCCCTATGGGGCCTTGTGCCCCTGGCCCAATGCATCCAGGGCACTCCCTCATAGGCCCATGCCCCCTCCCGGAAGGTGGGGCCATGTTGGTCCCCTTCCGGAAGGTTCTAGAAGCTTCCGGTACAATACCGATTAACCCAGAACAATTCCGAACTCCAAAAACTGCACTGCCTTATATGAATCTTATTCTCCGGACCACTCCGGAACCTCTCGTGATGTCCCGGATCCCATCCAAAACTCCGAACAAAAACTCATAAACCAATTATCCAATCTATCCTAGCGTCGAGACACATTAAGTGTGTGACCCTGCGGGTTCGAGAATATGCAGACATGATCTTCTATCAATAATCAACAGCGGGTCTGGAAACCCATATTGACTCCCACACATTCATCGATGATCATATCGGATGAACCACGATGCCAGGATTAAATCAATCCCATATATATATTCCCTTCGTCTCGCGATATTTTACTTGCCCGAGATTCGATCGTCGGTACCGTCATACCTAGTTCAATCTCGTTCACAGCAAGTACTTTACTCGTTCCGTAATCCGATATCACTTTGTGATTAACTCCTTAACCACATGCTTGCAAGCGGTGTTGATATCGATTACCGAGTGGGCCCGAAGTATATCTCTCCGACTTGGGAGGGACAAATCCCATCTCGATACATACAACCCAACAGATACTTTCCGATCACCTGAGAGACACCTTTATGATCACCCTCTCATAGGATGACGTTTGATGACCTCAAAGCTTTCTTCCGATACCAGGGAGTTGTATTATCTCATGGTCTAAGGAATACAATATTTGACATAAGAAAAGCTTCGCAAAGACGAACACGATGACACGATCTAATTGCTTCGCTTAGTTTGGATCTGCCCACCATATCATTCTCCCAATGATATGATCTCATTATTAATCGACAACTCATGTCCATGGTTAGGAAACCTTAACTATCATTAATCAATGAGCTAGTCCATAGAGGCGTACTAGGGACACAGTGTTGTTCACAAACCACACAAGTATTAAAGTTTCCGCTTAATACAATTCTAGCATGGAATATAAACATTATCATGAACAAGAATTATAATAATAACATCTTTATTATTGCCTCTAGGACATAATTCCAACATTCTTGTATCTTGATTGCAGAATTGCTTGAGAGGGAATACCTTTGACCACTTTCTCCCTGAGTTCGATAAACCTTGGGTGATCCATTTAAGGAAAACTTGCTGCTGTTCTACAAATCTCTGCTCTTGGAGGCCCAACAACAGTCTACAAGAATAGAAGTGCGTAGACATCATAAGGCTATGGAAACAAATTTGCTTTTAGCATCGCTTACCATCCTTAAACAAGTGGTCAGGTCGAAAGAGTCGATCAAATCCTTGAATACATGATTTGTGGCCGTGTGATCTCCTTTGGCATGAAATGATAAAATTGTCTCACGTATGCAGAATTTTCGTACAACAACTTTCAGAAAAGTCTGAAGATGTCTTCCTTTGAAGTTCTCTACGGTCGTAAGTGTCATACTCCTATCAATTGGTCTGGAGGAGGTGAAAGAAAATTCTTTGACCCCGACATTGTAGAGCAAGCTGAAAATGTCATTATTAGTGAGAACTTTAAGATTGCTCAAAATCGGCAGAAATGCCAATATGACAAGAAGCACACAAAAGGACTTCTGAGGCGTCTAAGAATATAGTGGACAAAAGGAAGCAATGTTAAATCAGTGGAGCTTGTGTAATTGTGAAAGGTTGTTCGATTACACCAAATTCTGTAGCGACATAGTGTCAAGGAGTCTCAATGTAGACCACACGTGCATGTTGGACGTGCGCGGGATGGAGGTGTTGTTTGGCGTCATGGTGATGTTGACTGCAGACCTCACAAGGTCATTGCGCTGATCTCTCTTGAAGATGAGTATGTGGAAGACGGTGGCGGCAAGGACTTTCTAAAGCGTGTATGCTGGTACACGTTGAAGGTCTGACAGACCGGTTACGCCAATTGCTCGCCATTGAGCGACATGTCGAGGCCTTCAGTTTTTAGATGTCGTCCGTTGGTGAGATGCTAGGGATATTGGCCGTGTTCGTGGACACCCCTTTATCAATGTTGTAGGACAACAAGGTGTCGCTTGTTTTGGTGGGCTTTCGGTTTGATCTTTATAATCTCTCTTGTAAGGTTTAGAATAATTTAATAAAAAGGTTGTGTGCATTTCTTGGATGCAGAGGCCGGGGTAATCTTTCCCTATTTCAAAAAAAACACACACCAAATTCTGCAATGTCATGATAGTGAATTGGACATGAATGAATTCACATCAAAGGTTGCTTGATTGCAAAAGAATATTTAAGATGACTCAGCCCAACTTGAAATGATCTACCTTTCCACTCCAGATGGTAAAAGGAGTAGTACATGGTTTATTTACAAGTTCTCTTGTAGTTAACAGACAAGATGATGCTAAAATGTAGGGCGTACCTCTTTTGGAATTTTGAGCCTAACCTTGATCATGTATTGGACCAAAAAATATGAGTAATTTATCATAAAGTTATTCCGCAATGGAAAATTTGAACACGAAACCATAGTTACTATACTTTTTGCGGCATATAAATTGTATTATATTTGTCGAATTAGTAGATAGAGTTCGGCTTAAAATCAAAAGGGTCTTTATATGTTTCGAAGGAGAGAGTATAACCGGAGCTGCTTTCATGCCTTTGTTTTGTTACCGTGGTCTGTGATTTCTGCTTCTGCTAAATCACCATGTGGGTTGTCGGTGTTGGTCAGTTGTGCCACGAGTGAGCAATTTTACCGGCACCTGAACAAGTACCGTTTTGATCCTTGTTCACGGCTTAAAAACGCCAGACGCGGTGCATCGAAAACGATGACGTTTCGATCGTCGTTAGTAGTACTCCTTCTGTTTTAAATTACTACTCCGCACACAGTTTATTTAGATGAACTAGTATTTTCTTATTTTTTATTAAAAAATTCTGAAAATTTTAAAATAGATAATATGAAATGTGAAATCTCAAAATTATTTGAATAAAAATAGAAAAATACTAAATAAGTGTGCGTACAGAGTAATTTAAAACAGAGTAAGTAGAGCTAAAAAACGGCAGGTCGATGCGTTGTAGTACACGCGTTGAACGCTGGAGCCCGCCAGTTCGTATTTGCTTCCCAAGAAGTTTATTCCTTGGTTCGCGCCTCCGTGGCCGGTGAGTTGTCTCCCCGACCCATCCCCACGGTGTCTACGCGTCCTCTCCTCCCCGCTTTGCTTCCGGTTCCTTTCTTCCAAAGTCTTCTCGTCTATCGGGAACCCGGATCCTCCTTTGCGCACCACCATCTCCGTAGCTACCGCTGTGCCGCCGCAGGTGCCGCGCCGTTGCCTGCCGACCAGTCCCGCGTCGGCATCACGGCCGCAGAAGATCTCCGGCCCGGGTACCTGGTCGACACCGCGAATCTAACCCGTCGTCTTCACCAGTTCACTAGCAGATTATAAAATCCCCTCTTCCCGTTACAGCCTCCGCACTTCGTTCCCCTCTCTCGGATCGGTGACACGACGACACAGCAGCCGACCAGCAGCGAATCCGCCATGGCTTCCGCCTCCAAGCAGCAGCAGCAGAGCCTCTACCCCGAGGTACCCCAGTCCCACCCCGACCACAACACCGCCTTCCACCACCACTCCAACCCCGCCGCCGCCCCCGCCGGCGACTCGCTCTACCCCACCGTCCACCCCAACGAGCTCGCCGAGAACCTCTTCCCGGCCGACGCGGCCGAGGACGACGCGCCGGCGCCACCCACCGTCGAGGAGACCCTCGTCGCCGTCCCGGGCGCGCAGCTCCACCTCGTCGACCCCGACCGCAGCCTCGACCTCGGCGCTGGCACGCTCTCCGTCGTGCGCCTCCGCCAGGGCGACCACGCCGTCGCCGTCCTCGCGCGCCTCACCCCGGACAAGCCCCAGAAGCGCCGCGGCCTCTTCGGCATCCTCAGCAGCAGCGGCCGCTCCTCCTCCTCCTCCTCCTCCAGCGACGCGCAGGAGCCCGTGCAGTGGCCGCTCGCCGGCGACGTCGCGGTCGTCAAGCTCGACGCCGGCCACTACTTCTTCTCGCTCCACGTCCCGCACACCGACCACCCCGACGACGACGCCGACGCGGACGGCGAGACGGCGCTCAGCTACGGCCTCACCGTCGCGGGGAAAGGGCAGGAGAAGGTCCTGGAGGAGCTGGACAGCGTCCTCAGGGAGTACACCGCGTTCTCCGTCAAGGAGGTGGACGCGGGGGCAGGCGGCAAGTCCGCCGAGGTGATGGACACGAGGGCCGTGTCGGAGATCACGCCGGAGGAGGCCGCCGGGGACAAGAAGGAGATAATGGAGGAGCAGTCCGCGGCGTTCTGGACCACGATCGCGCCGAACGTCGACGACTACAGCTCATCCGTGGCCAGGCTTATCGCCAAGGGCTCGGGGCAGCTGGTGAGGGGCATCATCTGGTGCGGGGACATCACAGCTAGTGGCATCAAATGCGGGGAGGCTGTGTTGACCAAAGGCGCGGGGGCCAACGGGAAGCCTACGCAGGTGAAGCCAAGCTCCCTCAGGAGGATGAAGAGGTACGGATGATGAAGAAACTTACTAGTAATACTTCACTGTTTTTGTTTGCTTTAATATTTATCTCCTAAGTTGCAGAGCAGATTGTATTGGAGTAGTTTAGATATTTTTTAATTAGGAATTTTTTTGACGGTCTAATTAGGGAATTTGATGAACTAGATGATGATTCGCTTAATTTAGAGAAGACTGTTCTTGTTTATAAGTTATAGGCTTGCTAAGTTGCAGTACTATTAGATGAAGCAACTTGCTAATATTGACTTAATTTCATCTCCTATGTTGAAGAGAAGATCATATTGGGCTCGCTCAGATGCTTTTTTTAATCTGGATTTTGATGAACTAAATGACGATTTGCTTAGTTTAGAAAGCTACTGTTCTTCTTAAGTTGTAGCCTTGATAAGTTGCAGTACTAATATTAGATGATTTTAAAATTTAATGAGTGACACGGTTCACTTTTGGCCTAGTTTCATGATATAAGATCGGGATTTAAGTAACGAGTTATAGCTTCAAAGGGTGTCATGTCCAGCATAGTAAGTGGACTTTTTTTTCAAAAAGGGGAATAATAACTTAAATAAAGTAAACATAAAATATTGATTATGAATAAACATTATAGTACCTCTATACAACAGAGCAGGGTCTCTTACATGTTCTCTTCCATTATCTAAAAGAAGACATACTTTGTTTTGGTTATGCAAAGCAAATGTCCCACTCAGATGTAATGTTCTCCATTATTGCATCAAGAGGAGTGACATTCATCTTTATTACTATGATGAGTTGACCATGGACTTGCCAAAGCTATCTCGACCACTGGTGATATTTTGTATATAGCCCACTCGTGTGCAATGATGAGATATTAAAAGAATACCATTTCAGTGGCTTAGAGCCAGATGTTCAACCAGTTCTACTTTTATTTTGATAGTAAAGGGGGCGTTATCCTCATCTCCCTTTTTCTGAGATTATTCTCTTTTCCCTTTCAGTTGTTTATTGTTATCATGTTTATTTATTGATGAGATGTTCAAATCAATCTATGTGCGATTTCCAGCTTACTCCATGTAGTTGGCTCATGCATTTCTCTTCTGTGTTCTGCAGGGCTAGAAGGGTAACTCAAATGTCCAACAATGTAGCAAACTCAATCCTCTCAGGTGTTCTCAAGGTCTCGGGATTTGTTACCAGCACTGTGGTCAACTCCAAACCTGCCCGCAAGTTCTTCAAATTAATGCCTGGAGAAGTTATTCTTGCTTCACTCGACGGTTTTGGTAAGCTTTTGCCACTAGCTGTGCATGTTACATTTGCTTAATAAATTATGGTGTTCAACAGTTGCTTACCTATATACTCATAAACGGATTGAATGTAAAGGCAGCTAAGATGCTGGATATATTCTCTAGTTTCTTGTTATGGTTATGTAAGGAACTGTGGCGCTGTGATTCGGTTTTGAAAAAAATGGATTTATTCTCCCAGCATTTGATCTTAGATGATTAATGATCAAATTTAACAAATCACCCGATAGAATGGAATCATATTGTCACTCGGGCTTTGTTATGTTCTACACTGGATGCCTTCCCAAGCAAATTCTTAATAAGTATTTAGTGTACTATTATAGAATGCACTGGGTTCAGATGAATTTTAAGTCTAAAACAGAGCACTAAGAGCTAATGTGCACAGAATTCTGGTTGCACGAGTTCAGGAGTGTTTTTTTACTGCCTGGCTTGCCCAAATACAAGACTGAATGCAAGCGCCTAAATCTGAACACATCTTTATAAAGGCAACTAGGGTGCTGGTTATTCTCAAGTTACCGAACTTCTAAGTTAGTAGTCTGGGTAATCGGTGATGGTTATGTATGGAAGCAGGTTGCTATCATTCTGCTCCATATAAAAATGGACTCTTTCTCCCCACATTTGATCTTAGATGGATTGGATCAATATAATCACATTTAAAGAAGCACCAGATAGAATGAAATCATATTGTGACTGACCTCGTTATGCTCTGCACTGGATGCCTTCCCAAGCAAATCCTGAGTGTTTAGTGTACTATAAAATGCATTGGGTTATGATGTATTTTAAGTTTAAAACAGAGTACTACTAATAGCCAATATGCTCAGAATTCTGTTCGCACGAGTTCAACAGTCCAAGAGTGTGTGTCTGCAGAATTCACAGCCTTGCCCAAATACAAAAGATCGAATACAAGTGCCTAAAATCAGAACACACACTAGATTTAATTTGTACAATTGATGCTGCACCCCATATTATTTGTTTGCTGATCCACTCTAAATCAATGCTTTCAGGTAAAGTATGCGATGCTGTCGAGGTGTCTGGCAAGAACGTGATGCAAACATCATCGGTGGTCACAACTTCAGTTGTAACGCACAGGTAATACACACTGTCATGTATCTACAGTTCTATGCTTCATTCAAATGTTCTCACTGGAAGTCAGGATTCATTGGGTCATCTAGGTTCAGCAACTAGTCTTAAGCAGAATCTTTTGCAGAGTGATTGTTTGGTGCTGCTTGTTGATGAGATCCATGATCTTGTTCCTTCTACAGGTACGGTGACCAAGCAGGAGAGATAACACATGACTACCTTCACGCCACCGGGAACGCTCTCGGAGTCGCGTGGGCCGTCTTCAAGATCCGGAAGGCCTTCAACCCCAAGGGCCAGATAAAGAAGTCGTCCCTGGCGAGCTCAGCAGCGCACGCCGTAGCGAAACAATCGATGAGCCGGCAGAAGACAAAGTAGGCTGTTCTGTGTGCTCGACGATGGATCGGCTGCCACTTTATACTAGTATACTCGTATGCTGGGGTTATGTTTCTTGTGTGGGCTAAGCTAGCTAGCAGGTTTTAGTTGGGTGTAAGTAAGCACAACAGTTGCCACTTGTGAGTTCACGTCAAAAGAAAACAGGGTGCGTGTCGTGGCTGTTGAGATGTTCGTGTTAGTATGTACAGTGAGTTGTAGTTCGTGAA
This sequence comes from Avena sativa, assembly GCA_916181665.1. Lineage (NCBI taxonomy): Eukaryota > Viridiplantae > Streptophyta > Magnoliopsida > Poales > Poaceae > Avena > Avena sativa. Next base: position 431,242,630 of record OV702293.1, read on the forward strand.
ACATGCAAGATACATTTTGTTCACTTGTGAGTTGTGAGTTGAGACTTGTACGGGAAATCTTTTAACTGGTCTGATTATGAGAGATGAACTTGTGTGGTTGCATTCTGTGTTTTGGGGAAACATCTCCCAGAACGACGTTGTTACTTGCTGCAGCCCAGAGCCAAGGCAATGTGGTACTCCCTCCGTTTTAAAATATAAGATGGTACTCCCTCCGTTTTAAAATATAAGATGTTTTAACCTTGTGAAGCAAACTAAATAGTAATTCATTAAGATGGTACTCCTCCGTTTTAAAATATAAGATGTTTTAACTTTGTGAAGCAAACTAAATAGTATTCACTCAGGTTTAGAGTGAATTTAGACACTAGAAGAAGTCTAGATATATTGAAACGGAGTGAGTAGATCCTAGGCTACCGAAGTTGGCAATGCTCCTCTTTCTAGCCAGTCTAGCCGCCCTCAGCTGCTGCCGCCGCTTCCTGCAAGCGGTGCTCATCATCGACCATGCGCGCGGCCTGCCAGACTACCGCCTCCCGAGTGGCGGTTGGAGGATGGCGCCGAACGGTGTGTCGGCATCCTATCGGCACCAAGGTGTGGTGGTGGGAGATCCGTGACTACGGAAGGACGCTGTCACTAGAGGAGTCGGTGTCGCCCTTGTTGGGTGCCGCCGATAGCGACGAGTGGTGGCGCGACCTCTTCCATGCGAGGTGAACGGAGCCTGGAGATGTCGTCACCACCACGAGCGCCTCAATGGCTTCCACGAGCTTTGATGCAACACCGTGCTTCTCCTTGCACTCGTCGTCTTCTGGGCCGGTGCGCTCCTTCTCGCGGTCATCCTCGTGCGCCTCCCTACCCTGTCTCTAAACAGGAGGTGAAGGAGGAGTTCACACTGCCGGTGAAGCCCAACCCGTTGTAGGGAATCATCATCAGGGAGTCGTGTCAGTCGGAGCCACCTCGCGGGAGCCTTTTCGTCTGCGCCGACCCAAGACGAAGCCAAAAAAGGAGGAGGAGGATACCGTCGGGAGTCTGCGCTGGCCACCTACCTGTGCCAACAACGGCTTTCGACGAGCGCTGACGGCCCTAAGGAGTAAGGACACGCCTGCTATGGCTGATTTTGTGAATGATCATAGCGTGTGGCGGGGGACCATCGACGAGGCGTCCATCCGCGACGTCCGCGGGGAGCTCGTCCACCCGACGAGCCCCACTGGCGAGGCCAGCGGCATCGTCAAGGATGAGCCCATCGACGAGCCGGCCGACGAGCCTGATGAGCATGGGATGAAGGAGATCAACGACAACGACCACTGCTACTTCGAGTTCAACTACCGCGACAGACCATTGGATTAGTTTTTGGTTAAATTTCGTTTATTTTTATTAAATTTCCTTTGAAACCGAAGTTTGAATGAAACTTTAAATCTCCGTTTGTGTTCAATGTTTTTTCTTCAAAAATACGTTTGTGGCATACAGCTGTCCCGAACACGGCATGGCACACTAAGCGACAGATCTAGCACTTTCTCGGATGCCGTATGTGGGCCGCGACTGAAGATGCTCTAAGAGCAACCGTAAACTGGTGAACTGAAAACTTGCGGTACATAGCATTGAACTCGCATTTTGCAGTTTAAAATTTGCTCACACAGGTTAGAAACGGTAAACTAAATTGCATATTTTAAAACTTTGCACTCACGGCAAAATTTGACGAAAGAACAAGGTTCGATCATACCACGATCATACATATTGCATCAAACCAAAAGACACAAACTTAGCGGAGCTCCTGCGGATGGTGGGAACGTGCTCCGAAGTACGCAGGCGGTACCTCCCCCGCCGGCGCGTAGGCACGGAGGGATGGCAGGGGTGAAACACCGCGGTTTGTCCAGAGCCACGCCGCCCGCTTCTTGGCCCCCTCGGAGCGCATGATGTGCTTACTCTCCTCTTCCGAGAGGTCGCCGCATCGGCGCGGGAGGCGGCCGCCATCGCTGTCGCCTCCCCCAACCCTGAAGAGTCCGCACTGACAAGACATAGACGGATCTAGGCTCGACGCTCTCGGAATCGCTCGCCGGGGTAGGTGCTGGTCGTGGCGGCTGCTAGGGAAGCAATGTAGTGAGGGTTTCGACCCGCACCCACCGCTCCGGTTATATGTATCAGTCCATCGCGCATGTTAACGGGTCACTGTAAATAAATTCATGGGGCCATACTATGGTGTCTGCAAGCTCACGCAATGTAGACCGAACATGCAAAACTCGTTGGGATTTCATAGTTCCGGCATGTTTACACTTTACACTAGTAGAGTTGCTCTAAGATCTATGAAAAGCGGTTTTTTTTAATAGCGGAGTATCCTGAAAGGGGCTGGAACCTTCAATTAAAATAACAGTTATTCCCTTCGTTTTAAAATATAAGATGTTTTAGTTTTGTAAAACAAATATATTTAGACTACTTTTAGTATATAGATTCACTCAAATTTAGAATAAATCTGCCCACTAAAAAAAGTTCAAATATTTTTTTTTACAAACCCAAAACATTTTATATTTTAAAACATATGTACGGAGATGCATTTGTGGTTCAGTCAAACGTTTGATGCGCGCGGCTTGCGCGACAACAGATTTTGATGAACTTGTCGCGGAGCCTCCCATTGCGCCTCTCCCCGGCCGGCGGCCAATACGACCTCTTCCGCCTGGTGGACTCCTGCTGCTCCCCGGCGCACCTCCCCACCGTACGCGCCGCTCATGCACGCCTCCTCCTCCTCCAGCACCTCCCCTCCTACCCCTCCGCCGCCGCCGCTCGCGTCAAGCTCATCCAGGCCTACGCCGCCTGCTCCGCCCTTCCGGCCGCCCGTGCCGTGCTCGCGTCCTCCCCCGACCGCACCAACGTATTCTTTAACGTCCTCCTCCGCGCGCTCACCAGGGCTTCTCTCCACCGCGATGCCCTCCTCCTCTTCGCCTCCATGCGGCCGCAGGGCCCCTCCTGCTCCCCCGATCACTACACCTACCCGCTCGCTCTCAAGTCCTGCGCGGCGTCCGGCAGCCTCCTTCTCGGCCTCCAGATCCATTCTTCCATCGCCAGGACCGGCCTCGGTGCGAATCTCTTCGTGGCGCACTCCGCGATCAGCATGTATGCGCGGTGCGGCCGCCCGGACGATGCTTACCAGTTGTTCGCTGAAATGCCGCACCGGGATGTCGTTTCTTGGAACGCCATGATTTCTGGGTTCGCTCACGCAGGATTGTTTGGCAGGGCCGTAGCGGTCCTCAGGGAGTTGGTGGAGCTGCAGTCTCCAAGGCCTGATGCTGGGACCATGGCAAGCATCCTGCCTGCCATGGGTGATGCCAAGACAAAGGATATCACATTCCTGAGGGAAGTGTTTGATGATATGAGGTTTAGAGGACTTATCGCTTGGAATGCTATGCTTTCTATCTATGCTTTCAATGAACTGCATGTTAAGGCTGTTGAGCTGTTCATGAGGATGGAGAAGGATGGGGTTGAACCAGATGCGGTGACATTAGCAACTGTTCTTCCTTCATGTGGAGAGGTATCAGCGTTTTCACTGGGGAAGCGAATTCATGAGATTATCAAGAGGAAAAGGATGTGCCCTAATATGTTGCTTGAGAATGCTCTCATGGACATGTATGCCAACTGTGGATCCTTGAAGGATGCTAGGGAGGTATTTGATTCCATGAGTGCACGGGATGTAATATCATGGACTTCGATTATCTCTGCATATGGTACGCGTGGTCACGGTACGGAGGCCATCAACCTATTTGAGAGCATGCGAGGGCAGGGTTTGGAGCCGGATTCTATTGCCTTTGTTGCTGTTCTTGCAGCATGTAGCCATGCTGGCCTTTTGGATGTTGGGAAGCGTTATTTTGATAGCATGACTAGTAGATATCGGATAACTCCAAAAGTAGAGCACTATACTTGTATTGTGGACCTTCTTGGGCGAGCTGGATGTATAAGCGAGGCATATGATTTCATTATGGCGATGCCTATCGAGCCGAATGAGAGAGTCTGGGGAGCCTTATTAGGAGCTTGTCGGATTCACTCGAATATGGACATTGGTTTGTTGGCTGCAGACAGTTTGTTCAGACTGGTACCCAAACAATCGGGATACTATGTGCTATTATCGAATATTTATGCTAGAGCTGGGAGATGGGCAGATGTTACCTCGGTGAGAAGTGTCATGGCAAGCAAAGGTATCAAGAAATTGCCTGGTGGTAGCAATGTTGAGATAGGGGATCAGGTTCACACATTTCGTGTTGGTGATAGATCTCATCCACAATCCGAAATGATCTATGATAAACTGGATGAGTTGTTAGGAAGGATCAGGGGAATGGGTTATAACCCAGAAGTTGAGGGTACACTTCATGATGTTGAAGAGGAAGACAAGGAGGGCCATCTTTCAGTGCACAGCGAAAAATTGGCCATTGCATTTGTTCTTTTAAACACTAGTCCAGGGACACCTATTAGGATAACAATGAATCTGAGAACGTGTAGTGATTGCCATCATGCTGCAAAGCTCATCTCGAAAATCACAGATAGAGAGATTATCCTCAAAGACATCAATAGGTTCCACCATATTGTACAAGGAGTTTGCTCATGTGGAGACTACTGGTAACGGAGTATATGATTATCACATGGTGCAGTCTTAAATTCGGGTCGCATTGATTAACAAGGAAAGGCCGTTGGTAAAAATATTGAAATTTCTGTCTTAAACTTGTGTGGTTTCTGGGTGGTAACATTTCTCACATAAATGCAACATACATGTGCTACTCGCAGGGTTGGTATTCCTTCTCGTAGCGAGATGCATCAGGAACCATGTGAATGGGCTGTAATGCTCTGGCGTCTACTTACAAGTCAGAGATAACTCAGCACTTGTGACACTGGAGTATGAGTATGCTGCAAGGAGAAAAGCACCGGGAAAATGAGTGAGCAGGTTTGATGATAACTGCACCTTCGCTGGTGGTTTGAAGCTTGGATGTGATGATGTCTTTGATACTGCATGGTCGACTTCCATTGCTGATGACAGCCTCTTCATCCACGGCGCGCTGCATCTGATAGCTTATTTGACGGTGGTGCGGAAGTGGGAATCACAAACTTGATATATCTTACTCTACCTATTTGTTAGTCTGATGCCATCCCCGAGGCTAGATCCAGCCTAATCCCAATGGGTTAGTTGGTCCTCATAACCCTGTTCTTGGCATGCCTAATTAAGACGTCACTCCCATGCTGTTGCCTGCTGCGGTTTGCTTCGTTATCCTCGGGAGGTTCAGTAGAACAGCAAGTCCTCGGAGACTCAGAGTGGCATATGTTTTGGTGCATCTGTCCTCTGTTCCTTCTTTTGGATGGATGGATGATGTATAAATACCTTAGGTCCTATCGTTGTTGCAGCTGGGTTGTGATCTTGCAGCACTTGGCCTTCTCCATACTATCTGAAGATGCATCCCAGTTTGATTTTCCTTTCTTTTATTGTCTGTTAAAGCTAAACATTAGTGGAGTCAGGATATAGGCTCTTTGTTTTCATCATCAGATCTGTTGATTTGCTTGGATGGCGTCTGGTACAGTCCAAAAACTGGCACCTGATAGAACGTAATTTGCTGATGTTAAGCTGTTGAATGCTATATATATATTGTCGTCCGTCCGTCCCTTGCAACTTTATCTGGCCTCTGATGCAAAGCCAGGAGGATTCATTTCTTCCGAAAAAAAAAAAGTAGTTGTATATATAATTTTCTGGACTCCTGCATTGCCTGCAGAAACTCTATAGAGGGACCTCAAATTCTAGTTCTACCAAGTCTAGACATGGGTTCAATTGTGTGATCGCATGTACACCTGGCTGCAAGTGCAATTAGTAGAAGTTTAGTGAGATTCACTGATTTATTTTCAGTTTTCCAAAGTTACAACATGCCATTGATCCATTATTATGATGTACAATTTTTTGCGGGTAATTATGAGACATGCTTGTGTGCGTGTATAGGTGTCATGTGGATGTGTAGCGATGTGTGCTTCCGTGTGGCCTCCTTTTTATTAGATTTGCCGTAGAGATATTATTACAGTTTATTTATTCAGCAAATCTAATCTCAGACCCGTCGGTGGTTGTCCAAACCTGGCGAGAGATATGAACATGCGCTGTGAGACAGCTGAGGATTAAATCGAAAGTTTGAAATGTCTTATAGATCAAACTGTTTGTTCGATTTAAGATCCGTTTTCACCGTTGGACTAGTCGCAACGATATCTTTAAAACTAGATCCCATATTGATATGTTTCGATGAAATTTTTTCGGATCAAAAGGTTATTCACCCCTAAGACTTGAGTTATCCATGTCATAATATGTAAGTTATCCATCCTGTAACATATAAGTTGCCCACCATATAAACGTGTTGGATAGAAGTTTTCTTACATACATATTGAGCAAGTTTTATTAGAATATGGTACCCTAGGTGTTATGGTATCGAGACTTTATCGTTGTCGATGCATTATCCTAACACCCTTCGAGGCTTCATCATCTTATGCCGCAATAGCGACGAAGGACGATAAACCCGAGCCACTAGACTACTGGTTGAACGTTATGTTTGTTCACCATAACTTAAAATGGTGAGTGGTAGGGTATGAGACCCTATTTATTATATTGTATGCAAACAAAATCTTAGATTTAATTTCTTAAAAAATATGTTTAATGTTTGACGTGATAGCCTTTTGAGGTTGAGTAGCATGTACGCCGCGAGAGCGACGATGGACGACGAAGCTGAACCACTAGAATAATTTTTATATCCTATATGTGAATAAATTTTTATAGTGATGGATAACTTACATGTTATTTGGTGGGTAACTTCTACACTAAAGCCTGGATAACTCTCGTATTACTAATGAGTAACTTTTGGAGCAAATAAAAATCGTGTTACCCACCCCTAACACGTGACTTATCCATGTCATAGTAGTTAAGTTATCCATTCTGATATATATAAGTTATCCATCATTTAAATAGGTTTAGAGATGTTATCGCATTGCTCATGTGGGTAATTTTTGTATTATATAAAATCTTGATTGCTCATGTATATTTAGTTTAGTTAATTAAATATGCTATAATCTAGTTTAATTGAGACATTGTTACTTAGGTGTTAGGGCATGTACAATGCTAGAGAAGGCATGCCTTCTCTTAGCTCTCCACATCATTTAGAGAAGACACAATATATAACTTGTACAATGCATTATCTCTTATTGCTATCTCTAGCAATTAATAGAATTAACTATTTTTAGTAAAAAATTGGTTGACTAAGAGAAGGCATATGGTACAATGAAAAAAAATAGTCTTCTCTTATTGCTAAGAGATCACCCCTTAGCTAAGGGAAGACAACCCTCCCTCTCTTGTTTCTCTCTCCTCCAACTAAGTAAAAATCCAACGTGGCGAGCATAAGGGAAGGCTGACGTCACCGCATTGTACGTGCCCTTAGGATATCGAAATTTCGTCGTCGTCGATGCGTTAATGGCGATGGGTGATGAAGCCGAGCCGTTAGACTATGACTTAGGATGGTGGGTGGTACGGTATAACACCATATTTATTATGTCGACTCGACGAAAATGAATTCCAAATTGGAAGAGTTCATATTTGTGTTTTTCGCGTATAAAAAACTCAACACATTATCCGTTCGTAAGATGGATAACTTATGTGTTAACTGGTGGATAACTTATATAGTACCGTCTGGATAACTTAGGTATTATATGTGGATAACTTTTTGATTAAAAAAAAGTTTCTGAAACCTATCGACATGAGATCTAGTTTTCAAGATCTCGTCGAGACTAGCCCAACGGTGAAAAAGGATCATCAATCGAATAAGCATATTGAACTATAAAACGTTTTGAATTTTTGCATTAAACGCGGCTGACATTAGCAATTTTGATTTTATTTGCATGCATAAAAACCTGTCTAGTTTGCCCGCTAAAATTTGTCGTCTCTCGAAGGGCTTGATTATGATTTGGTTCTGTACACGCGGTCTTTTGCACATGAGTCCAGAAGTCCTCACGCTTTTGTAAGTTTAGCCATTTCCCAGGGGTTTCCCTGTAAATTCTGGGTCCCAAAAGTTAAACACTGGAGGCTGGCACTGCCGTCGCGGCGTCGCCGACCTCGTCTTCCGGAAGAAGCTTCCGGAAGCCGGCTAGGTTACGGCCACCGTCCTGCGTTCCCTCTCTCTTCTAGAAATGGCGGGCCTCGTGGACGCCGGAGAAGCGTCGGCGGGGGCGTCAGCGGAGGCGGAGATGGGCCTGGACTTCTCGCGCGGCGGCGTGGTGCCCAGCTTCGAGTTCGCGTTCAATTCGGCCAACTTCTCCGACAGGATGCTGCGCATAGAGATCTTCGCCAGCGACGACGCTTCCGGGGGCTCCCTCTCCGACTGTGTGCGCCACCGTGAGGAGGAAGGTGCGTACAGGAACCGAGTTGCTGATGCAGCTGCTATTGTTAATCTTATGATTCGGGCATGAATTAGTGGGGAAATTTATGGCACATTGGCGAATTTTGGGTCGATTTAATTCTTCGTCACGTAACTGACCCTTTTATCAAGGATTAGAGGCAACGGGGAAACGATAGAATGTAATTCGTAAGTTCTGAGCCTGACCTCTTGTGCTGGAAATGTAGAACCTATCTGACACTATTCGGAGGAAGAAATTAGCGGATTGTGTATTGCACGGTGTCCATAAACAGATGTAGTGTTATGAATGTGGCAGTGGTGTTAAAAAACACCAGTTCATTGCTGTATTGCCCCTGCAGAAATAAAGTACTAGGATTAATCCATTGTAATTGAGAATAGCTACTTCGCAACAAAGGGGCACAACTGTGTCACGCAGCTGGAGCTCCATTTTTGTGAGCAGCAAGAAAAATGCTGTGGTGACTGGTGGCATCCTACGCCGCTTAGCGATTTTGGAATGGACAAACTGAAGACCTCTTCTTCCAGCCCTACCCAAATGGCGAGCAGGTTGATTGATGTTAGAACGCTATGAGATGTTCAATTATGGTCCAGGTGTTTGTGTACCCAGCACTTTGAGGTGACTGGATTTCTTTCTAATTTTGACCTTCTACTGTATTCTTAACTGATTTATAATGAAAAGGAAGAGCACCTGCCATCTTCCCCTATAAAAAACAGAGGGGCTCAACCATTGGGCTTGGAAAATTTATTAACATGCTGTGCCTGAAAGTTCTACTGGAGTAGTTGTTATCCTTTGTGAGCTTTAACTGTTAATGTTCATGTTACAATTCTTGGTCAAGTTTGTGACAAAGCCTTTGGAAAGGCATTGCCTAGCTAGGATTATGACAAATATTAATGTACGGTAATATTTTGAGTTCTCTCAGTTCTGTTTTGTGTGTGTGTCTGTCCGCGCGTGCGTATGCGCACACGCATGTCTGCGAGGTTACATTGAGTCATGACATGTTAGATAATTCAAAAGGAATATGTTTGATCACTGCATCAAATCTACCAATAACAACAGAACAAATAAGAAAACCATATTATTGTCAATGTGATCTTCACATCACAGATGTATTTGGTGAAGATTAAACCGATGCCTTCATTTTCGGTCAACATCAGCCTGCATTCGTTTTTCCACCTCTGTTTCTTTTTTTGTTGAAACACTTATGGTTATTCTGGCAATGCTTGACAATAACTTACTCCTAAGTAGTCCAGATACCTCTGGTATACAGATAAATTTGGTACTGGCACAGTCTGCTGATCAAAGGTAGCCGTTGGTTGCATATTTTCTCCATGCACAAATACCCTATTTCCTCTTAGCTACTTGAAGAATTTGTTTCTGCTACCCTATTTCACTAGATAACAGTATAAAACTTTGTGCGGACGATGTTATACGGAATTTTAGTAGGATCCCTGGGTTAACATTTACAGTCAGTTACCTTACTCAGTGAGCTGCAAGCATGCTTAGATTGCAGGATGCATCTAAATGACTCCAATTTCTTTGACGTTATTTTATACATTTTATTGTATTTATGAAGAGTTATTACATGATTCTGCACCCATAGAAGAACAAAATGTTCCAAGTATTTTAACAAGAAAACCCGTGATTCTATTCTGTACCTTCTACATTTCCCAATTTGTTCGTTTTTCACGATCTTCAACATTTTGCAGGTGATAATGGACAGAGTATTGACTCTTCTTCAACCGATGTGGGTACACCTGTTTTACAAGTAAAGACAATTTATATCAATACTGCAATTCTTGCTGCAAGAAGTCCTTTCTTTCTCAAGGTAATTCTGATAACCTTGTGAACGCATTTGTTCTATTGTCAGTTCACGGTTGCTAATAAGACTTCATCCTTCTTAGCTTTTCTCAAATGGCATGAAAGAATCTGATCAGATGCATCCAACACTTAAGATTTCTGATTTAGGTATGTCATAACTCAAGTGCAACATTCTTCCTCTCTGATCACTGATTAGGACTTGCTATTATGACTGTCTTACTGTTTCCAATATTTCTTAAACTAAAAGCCATAATTGTTTATAGTAAATAAGTTCTTACGTTTCAAGTTTGTACCACTCCCTTTTTGTATGTGATAAAGATATGGTTTCTCCTCACATACAGCTTTTCTAAATGCTGAAAGTTAATAATCACCATTTAAAAATCACGTACTTTCACTTTTTTGTTTAGTTTATTATTGAACTATTTTCTTAGTCCTTATGTCTTTTTGTTTTGTTTTCGCTCTACTTGGAACAGAGGAAAATGCCCTTATGGAGCTTTTGAGCTTTATGTACAGTGGAAAGTTGACAACAACTGATCCCATTCTTCTGCTGGACATCTTGATGGCTGCCGATAAGTTTGAGGTTCTTTCTTGCATGAGGCATTGCAGTCAGTTGCTCACAAGCTTGCCTATGACCACAGAATCTGCACTTCTTTACCTAGAGCATCCATGCTCCATTTCAGTGGCTGCTGAAGTTCAGGCTTTGACAGATGCAGCCAAGGAATTCCTTGCCAACAAATATAAAGATTTACATGAGTGAGTTATCTTTATTTGATGCATTCGCCGTTTATTTTCTTTGCTGAGAGAAGTGCAGACGTTGTTGTCACACAATCATGTATGAAGTGCACTCAAGGCATGTCTGTCTCATTTCAGGTTTGAAGATGAAATGATGAACCTACCACTTGCTGGTATCGAAGCCATCTTCGCAAGTAGTGACCTACAGGTGGAATCTGAAAATTCCGTATTTGAGTTCTTGCTCGAGTGGGCATGTGCGCGGTACCCAAAGTTGGAGGACAGACATAAGATCTTGAGTTCTCGCTTACTTCCACTGGTGCGCTTCAGTCATGTCAGTTATAGGACACTGCGGGATATTCTAACATGCAGTGATAACCATGTAGACCATGAGCAAGTAGCTAAGTGTATCACTGAGGTACTTATGTACAAAGCTTACCCAGCATGCCAGCAAGGTCCTCTTGCAGCCGATGAAACAACCCGTTGGCAATTTGCAGAACGAGCTTACTGGGTCAAACCTGTGAAAGTGGTTGTGTTTGATCGACCTCGACCACAGGCTATTGTTTACTTGGATCTAAAGCGTGAGGAGTGCTCTGGACTCTCCCTGTCAGAAAGGATCTACTCGCACTCGTTCTATCTTGCAGGACATCAATTACGTCTCTCGGCGGTCTGTGAAATGAGCAAGGACAGTAAGTATTACGGCTTCAGCTTCTACTTGTTCTGTGATCGGAAGTCCTCAAAGCTTGTCACATTGGACTATGAGTTTGCTGCAAGAAGAAAACCGTCACAGAAATTTGTCAGCCTGTTTAACTATGAGGACACCTTTGAAGAGGGATGGGGTTGTGGAATCGGGGACCTCTTTCAGACTCCATGGTCGACGTTTATTGCTGATGACAACCTCTTCATCGATGGTGTGCTGCATCTGAGGGCTGATGTGGCGGTGGTGAGGCAGCCGGAAATAGAGACTTCATGATATGACATCTCACTTATCAGAGTTAGCTCGTGTGTGTGTGAGTGCAGTATCAGTCGCTTCAATGGGATTTCAGTTGTAACCTGGGATTTTGTTGGTTGGCTGGGCATGCTGGCAGTGGGGAGTTTTTGGTAGTTTTCCCTTCTGCCTGTGGTCTAATTTCTTTGTATTGTTTCTGTGCTGGAAATTTGGCTCCGGAATGATGCAAGGAGTTGGTGCACTGTTATGGATTACAGTGAGCTGCAGCTGTAGGAAGTTTTAATCTCTGGGAGGCATTATATAGAGTAGCTGAATCCTGAAACTGTAGGTATTGTGCCCTGAAAGAATTATATAGACTCGATCGGTTGATCGGCAGAGAATCAGATCAAATGCTGTACAGTAATGTTAGAGTGCTTTTCTACGTACGTTCTTGGATTCCTTACTCGTGGGCGCATGTAGACTACAAATTTCATAACTCCTGTACATTTTTTATGTGCCAGTCTACCAAGTGTTTCATCCGACAGTCCGTGACCTGAAGCTTCTTGTAGCTCGAAAGAATAGAGTAGCTGATCATCATCTTAGCTTCAGCCATTAGCAGTTGATGCCGATTCATGATTTGGTTTGACTATATTGCAGGTTTAGCGTGTCCGTGGTAGCCTAACAGCCTACTTCTCAACTGAATAGGTCGATTAAGTGTCTGCTGAGAAATTTAGCTTGCCAGTATATGCGTGGATCAAAGGAGATCACACACAGTAGGAAATTTGCTTTTCGAAAGGAACTACATAATGCACTAATCAGTAATCATGCTAGTGTTATGATATTCTTATGGGATTTAGGGCCTTCTTTCGCTGAACAAAGATCCCGACAAGGCTTTGGCCAAAAGATAGGAATAAGCATGGCCAGTCCTAATTATTGGACCAGAATTTAAACCCCTTCGTGTTCTCCGGAAGGACACCAACATGACTTTGGTCTAAAATATCACAGAAAGCATTAGGCATGACATTGTCTTGTCAACACCCACATATCCATGTTCTATCAGGAAGGCTCTAAAGATGAAACTGAGAGGATAACAGTTATGGCAACAAAGGCTATCTTGTAGGCCTTGCAGCGAGTTGTCTCGGTATTATGTGGTCATTCAGTCTGCCATATCATTTCCATCATTCAACATATATTATGACCCTTTTCTCAACCAATATATACTGCATTGGTATGCTTTGAGTGAAACCAGTTTTCAGCACCAGCAAATGATACGATTCATAACGGCACACCTTTCATACTTGGCAAAAAAAATTATGTTGAAATAAGTCCATATAAGATTTATGATCCATGTTGAAAGCCCTGAAGGTGGACTTGTCCTGGCAAGTGAGTCCCAACATTTATTGTTCAGAAAACCAATAACGCTGCCCACCAAGCGATCACACACATTAAGCAAGACATAAGGACATTCCAATTTCCAACTGTTATCCGTTCTAGGCAAAGGCGTAGGGTGCACCTAGATTGCCCTTACACCATGAATTTGGATGGGGTTAAGAATATTTCCAAACTTTGTTTGCTAAAGGCATGGAACGGTGAAGAAGAAATCTCAAATAACTCGGAACGATCATGAGTTGGAACCATTAAGTTTCTCTGAAAAATCCATCTAACTCAGATTGCTGGGGATTTGATGGCCACCATTGGTGATGAGTTGAGATGAGATGCTGGAGCTCCAAATGGATGGATTTGAGGATATGATGGTGCTAGTCATCGATCTAACCGACCCGCCAGCACATGTATGAGCCAGCTCCACTCTCTCAAGTTTACCATGCTGGCAACTTCCCCAACAGCGCCCTCATACCTGCCTAGACCACCAAAATGGAGCCACTGACCGCCGATAAAACTGATCAATCGAACATTCCATACACCATGTTCATCTTCTCCATATCCTGGTCAATCACCTCACTAAAATGATATTGCCAAGCAGCATGCATGTAAAGTACCAAGGACAGAGCAGAGAACAGTAAGGCTACATATGCTTCAATGTTTTTTCCGATCTTAATCGCACCCCAAATTATTTTTCTGATTAATGAAAGATAGTGCTGTTAATAGTTCCTACTCTAAAGAAGCTCTACGAGATTATAAAAAAACATTATTTTTAAATGCAAAGACCATGGAATTCAAGCAGCTTGGTACTAAGAACTTATTTCTTATAAATCCTGAGAAGATTCTACATTATTGTTAATAGATAATGCTCTCACCAATCTTCCATCGTCTAAGCCTGACCGTCCCTCCTAAAATCTGTACTGGCTATATTCTTTTTCTATTGCTTCCTAGCCAACGTATCAGTGTATATAATTGAACCCACAGTAACCCCAAACATGGTCGAGGCAAACATAGACAAGGCATGAGAGAAATAGTGAAAAATTACAATTAGGAAGGTTAGCCTTGCTGGTGCAATACATTCAGAATAGGCAAGTTTTACGGTACCTTTTACTGGTCACCTAAGAAGACAAGTATGATTTCATCCAACGGCTCAGAGAGATTAGGCCCAGCTAGCCCATTAGAATTTACATCCAGGAAAAATAGTACGTTTAGTTTTGGTAGGAAAAAAAAAGTCAAAAGTCACCGAACAAGTTCGTCTTCTCCCGCATGCCGCCGCCACCGCCTCCACCTGCCGCGTGCACTCCGCCGCCAGCGCCTACTCCACCTCTACTCCGCCGCCTACTCCACCTCCACCCGGCCTGCCTCCTCCACCTGCACCCTCCCAGCTCCGACGCCCCCACAGGCCGCCTCGTCTAGCTCTGACGCCCCCACAGGAGGAGGGCCGCCGCCGCCGCCTCCTCCCCCAGCTCCCACGTGCCCACAGGAGTAGGGGCGGCGCCGCCGTCGCCGCCTCGTCCATCTCCCACACGGCATTCCTGCAGAGAGCCGCCGCATACGCCACCCACACGACGCCCTGTGCATCCAGATCGCTGGAAGGTAGTTCGATCAACTCCGATCCCTAGCGTGCGACGCGATTGCAAGTGTATGTAGGATGCTATGTGTGTCTCATGTTCAGTTGTTTTGCTCAGCTGCTATTCGCTTCTGTTTGATGAACAAAAACTGGTTATTGATGCTGTTCAGCTCATTGGTCTGATGGTAATTATCAGTCTTAGGCTAACTAGGGTATGTACTGATGAAAATGTTGTTTCTTTTTTGAAATAAAAGGTTCACTGATGGTACCCAACTAATATGCACACAATAATAGCAGAGCGATATTCCTAGAAATACTAGTGGGTAGTCAAAAACTTTTCATTTTGTTGGGAGGCCATGGCCCAAGTCTGCCCTCGAGAATGTCCGCCAGTGTGTACTATGTAGTATGTACTAATGTAGTTCTGTTTAGAAAAAGGCTGTCAAATTAATGCAGAAATCTTGTCCAATTTTGTACTAGTTTTCTATTTATTTTTTGTTCAAATTTGCTGTTAAATTTATGAGCAAACAGTGTACCAAACTACCAACATAATTTCTTTTTTCCATGTGAACATACATTATACATTGGATTTCCTCTACATTCATTTATCAGGTAGACATCATCATTCCAAGATACAAAGCAAATAAAACTTACATGAAGCTCAGTTATTGGTATAAACTCTTTAGAATTCTATGCATACGGGTCTACAATTCTGCATTTGCTTGACGTCTTATGGCATCTTCCAGAAGAGTAAAAATGATCAATAATTCACTCTGTGCGCATCTACCTACATGCCCAATGTTCTACTTCGTTGTAACCTTGTCCAAATCTATGCATACAGGTAATTCTTTACATGATTTGTGACAAGAAGCTTTTTCCTCTTGCACATCAGCTCTGTATGTTTTCTCAAGAGTTTGTTTCAGTAATTGGATTGGTGTTCCTCTATATCTACACCTGTTGAGATGTATGTGCCTTTCCTGTGAGTAATGTGCACCAGAACATGGAATGAATAGAGAAAAAAGTATGTGCAGTGCCGACCTTCAGTTGCATATATCTGCTTTACAGGTTTGCAATTCTAGACCTTTTTTGTTTGTCCTCTTATGTTTTGTCTAATTTGTTAACTTCACACAAAAAAAACCTTTCAGGTGCATGCAGCCGCCGCTGACGCTCTTGAAAGCTGACTGCACGCCGCCGCCGCTGCCGCCGCCCCCAACTTGCAAGACCACAGACATAGGCTGTTCTCCTTCCAGCTCGCCAGTCGACGGGTTCAAGCATGTCCATTCCATCTGGGCAAGAGTAGTTCCTGACCAAGGATTTTAACTCTACTGCTGTGTTTTTCTGCTTACTGTTTGGAGAAATGCTGCTATGAGAATTAGCAAAATTATCCATGTAAATAGGCAATTCTCTTTGGATTAATACATCGATTTGAGACCTGGTCTGGCTACATATGTTCATATTGAGCTAAGCATCTGTGTCAATTTTTTATACTTTGATTATCACACATCAGTTCCCTTCCTTTGCCTATGTAATACTCCCTCTGTTTCATAATAGAAGATGTTTTAGCTTTGTGAAAGAAGTGTATCTAGACTTTTTAGTGTATAAGTTCGAAGTGAATCTACACACTAAATTAGGTTTAGATAGAGTTCTTTCACAAAGCTAAAACATCTTATATTATGAAACAGAGGGAGTACAATACACTTTAAGTAACTTCTTCACTAAATAAGAGCCTCACCAATGTGCAGACGTGACTTGTTTTGGTGGCAGACCTGAACCTTCTCTTCTTTAGTGTTGCCTAATTTTTCTTGCAGCCTAATGCTTGCTAATCTGGCATGTGATTTTAGTATTGATGGCAGCTCACGATTTTCATCCATCGTGTACACATGCAAAGCTGACATGAAAGCTTCAAGTTTGTGTGTCCATTGCAAAATACTACTTGCCAAAACACATCATCAGAAGGAATTGGAAAATGTGCAAAGTTTCTATAGAACAATAGTACCAAACACAGTACTCCCTAGAATAGAAAAAACAGAGGAAATATGGAGGCAGAAGAGAGCAAAATTTACTTATGATCAGCAAAGTAGCCTCCTTAAAATTCTGCACCAACATCATCAAAAACAAAGAAGAAAGCATCTGATGTTCCATTTGTCACATACAATTATTTTTTTACCAATACTGTACAACTCATAAGATAGAATCCAGCACTCTTATACAACTTGTCAAAAACAACTATCAACCAAGAACAACCGACTAATTCAGTTAAGCAGCAGCATGTCTCTGAACAAAGATTGCTTTCTCACTAACTCCAGAAAGCTCCTCATCTCCAGCAGGCAACTCTCTCAACACACGGAGCCAATTGGTGTCTTGGTTCAGGGAGCTGGAACTTGCATCACATCGGCTAGCATATTCATGTATTCTACCCGATCACAAAGCTGCGGTTTATTTGCACACTCCAGATCCCATCAAATTCCAGGACCATATTATGCAACTCAAGCACCACCTTAGTAATTGGTAGTGACCTCTTGGTCGTGCCAATCATAGTATTGGCAACCATCTAACTGAAAGAACACAAATCAGAAAAGCACGCAAAATCCACAAAATTTACAGCATACATTGACAGGAGTTACAAATTGCATAGCAAGTGACAAGCCTTGTGATTTTTGGAGGTGAAGGCTACAGGAAACCAATACATGAATGTAAAAGAGAGGAGAAGAAAAGGAACTCAAGGCACAAGTCTTGCTAGAGTGACGGATTGCCATTGAGTTAATCTTTTTGATTCTACTAATAAGCAAATGCCAATCGTAGTTTTCTATACTAAAACAAGTGTCAATCATAATTTCCTATGCTACTACACAGGGAACTTGATCAGCTCCTACCATGTTCCGAATCTTCTAGTTTTCATTGAAGTAAACTTTTTAGACTAATCAGAGTCTGCAATAGTAACTCATTTCAGTGAAACCATTTAACTAACTGATTACTTTTTATAGGTACAATAAACTAAATTAATTTCTGCATCAGAAGGTCTTCGTTTTCTATAGCATCATGTGCAAAATGCAAGCACAAAGAAAAACACGGGAGAAACAAAGTGTGAGATTGCTTGGATGCGAATTGATGGCTTGTCAATGGAGTGCGCAGGCGGTTGGGCTCTAACCACCGTTGAACTCTACTTCCTCTGGCCACCACTCTGCACGCTCGCCTCCAATGTCAACCGCCCTGCTTATTTTACACTTTGGCCGCTTTTGCACAGTTCCTTCGCCGCCGCGACCCAGCAGGTTAGGGTTTTCCGGTGCGAGGTGAGGCGGGCGGCGCGGGAAGGGGAATGAGTTGCTTTGCCGCGTAGCCGCCGCCATCGATTGAGCGCAACGCTGGCTACCCAACCATGAACGCAAGCCATCGTGAGACGAAGCGAGTGGAGAGGGGACGGGCTGTAATGTGTCGTCGAGAAGGACTATCGGATTACGGCGGCGACGCGGGTGTCGTCAGGAGATGAGGAGAAGCTGGGGAATTCTAGGGTACTTTTTTCTTTTTTGCCAACGACAGCAAACAAGGCGATGGAGTTGGGCCCTGTTCGGCTGGGCCTGTCTACGCGATTTATTAGTTTGCTGTACCGTTTTTGCCATGCCAAGGACACAAGTATGATTGGTACTGATCATGTTTTTAGCACCAGTATGAAGTGATACGGGCCTTTAGATTAGCGAAAATTAATGGCTCTTATTGAACTGGGGGTACCACAAAAGACCTCGAATAGGAGGCATGCAGAAACACATCTCTCGGTGTAATTATTCTGGTTGCTACATCAAGCGGCAGTGACGTAGAAATAGCTGAAATATTCATTGAAACTCATGGATACATTGTCAAGGTGGCAAAATAATGAGGTGGTTGTGAAGGATACAGGCTACAGCGAGCAAGAACAAGTGAGGCTATGAGGAGCGGCTGATATTCCCATGGTTGTTCGACAACGTATTGCTAGAACCCATGATATGCACTTGAGGATGGAGCTTATCACCAACGGTCGATCAACATGCTCATGAGCTAAGGGTGTGTTCGGTTTAGGGGATATGATTTAGGGGACGATGATATCCCTAACCTCGTGGCTAAGGATAGCCTTTTTTTTGTTTGGTTGGAAGGATGGGTTGTTGCGGTAACCTTTTTCCCATGAGGTGGTGAGATTACCCCTATACAAGCAATTTTTGCTCTCATTGTACATACTATTCATGCATATATAGATATGTATATAATCGACAAAATAAACTATGAAATATGAATCCCATAATAGCAAAATGGTTGTACCATTAGGGGAGGCCTACAACTGCATAGATTACACACCCATGTATACAGGAACAACATGATGTATTGTATTGGTATTGGTGTATCGGTGACTACATATGAAGAAAAAAACATGTGCTTGATTGTCATTGCTGCTGCACTAGACATTTGGGATCTGGGATATTCATCTACACGGACCTGAACAACACCTGCTATACACCTTCTGCTCAGGTGCATTGTTCCCAAAAATGTCCCCAGCACCTTGAGGATGATCGCTTGGAATGTGAAGGTGGCAGTGACCACCATTGAGAACATTGCACCACTGAATATGCCTTTGAATTGTGCATGTTCTTCTTGTCCATCTGATGGATGTTTACTATGTTGAAGATTTCTTACAAGCACAAAATGTGCAATACAAATAACATTCAAATTCATATTGCAAGCACTTAAACCTTCCTGGTCTTGTAGATTTAGTTGCAAATTATGCTTGATAATCATGTGGATTTTACCCCTTGTGTTCTAGTTGTAGTGCAGGTTCAATGCTACTAATATGTACACCTTTTATCTCTAAGAGATTGTTCTTGCTACGCATTTCATGAAAACGAAACGGTATATGATTATCTCTCGCTTCTGATGTGTCCAGTGATAAATTTCTCATATCTCTAGCAATCGAGGACTCTTTCCTCTCTGGACTGCCTGCGAAGTTGCGATGTTTCCAGGTATCTGCTATTTCACCCTACGAATGGATCATCAGTGACTCGCATCCCATCTTTCTTATTTCCTTGTCAGGCTAGGTACATTCATGTTCACATGTGGGTTTCCCTGCTTTTCAAAAAAGAAGCACATTTGATGTTTGGATCTACAGAACAAGATTCCAGTTTTATCTATACAATGCTCGAGCCTCATGGTGTGGGTAATATCTTTCGTGGAAATGGTAAGAAGGGAGATAGATTTAAGTTCCTATTGAAAACAATAGTTTGCCAGAATATACTATATGGACCAAAGGAGGTCATGTAAGAAATTTGGTTTTGAAAGGAACCGCATAATGCACTAATCAACAATCATGTTAGTAATATGATATTCTTATGAATGAAGCTTTTTTTGTTAAACAAGGATTGTGACAGCTTTGGCCAAAATACAGGAATAAGCATGTCCATTCCTAATTATGCGACTAGTATTTGAACACTTCATCTTTTTTGAAAGGACGGCAATGTGAATTTGGTCTAAAAATATCAGAGCATCTCCACCTGCGTTCCCAGGACGGCATTTCTAGGCCCATTTCTTCGTCTGGACGGTGAAAATTCGCCCAGCCACGTTACCAAGACGCCGAATAGAGCCCGATTTGGCCTAACTTTCATCCGGCGTTCCTAGACCAAACTTGGGGTACTAGGGACCGCCTGGAAACACCGGACGCAGCGGAATCGGCGAAAAAAAACACACGTGGCCCCTCCCGTTAGCGAGAGAAGCCGAGTCGTCCTCATCCCGTCGCCTCGGATGGCGGTGAACTGCTTTTGTCGGTGTTCTGTGTAGCCCTGGGAGGCGCAGATGATGCATGACGCCAGTACATGGCACCGCCGGACTTTCGGTGCCCGCCGACCTGGAAGATGAGTGCCGATGGCGTGCCCGTGCCGCCGATGCTGGAGGGGTCCAACCTCATTGACGAGATAAGATGGCCATCGCCGCCATGGATGATCCCGAGCTCGCCGAAGACCCCGACAATCTCCTGTACTGGGAGAATTTTTCTTCGCCGAGCGTCAGCGTCAGCAGCTGGAGGCGCATGACGGCGTCGGCTCGCCGTCGAAGCGGCATAACGCCACCACGCGCCGTCGGTGGTGGAGTGCTCCAGGACGGACCCTCGCCTCCGTCCTCAGGCACATCACCATAGGAGACCGCCCGAAGCTAGGCTTCCCTCCTCGGTCGCCACCGTCGGCCGCTCGGCGCCCTCTGGCGTCGAACTGGCTACCGAGGAGGATGGGGGCATCAGCTCCTCTTCCTCGGCCTCGGTGTCACGGTCGTCTGGTTTGGCGCTGGAGCAGTCACCTCGTGTCGGCATAGTCTCCACACCCCCGCCTCGGCCAGTGAAGCGGGAGGTGGATTCGATGGTGCGCTCGCTGCCGAGAACGAGGTCACACGACATCGTCATCAACGAAGGCCGCGCGTCGATGCAGCCGACAGGCCGGCGCCTGCATACGCCAAAGACCGAGCCGGCCGACTAGGTCGTCCAGGGGGACGAGGATGCCTTCGTCTTCAAGATGGCGATGGAGTGCTCCCTCAATGACGTGTTGCCGATGCCGGAGCCGGACGCCTGCGCCTGGTCCATGGCCGACTGGGAGCACGAAGAGGCCAACCGCATTCGGCGCCTTCAGGAGAAGGCCGAGCGCGAGGCCACCCGCTTCACTCGTCGGAAGCGCGCCTACCAGGGGCGCCGCTCATCGTCCTCGACGACGACGATGAGGTCGGGCCGTCACCTCAGCCGTGGCGTTGTGGCGACGCCGGCCAAGGTAGCACCTGCCCATCGCAACCGCCGAGCGACGATGATGGCGACGACGGCGGCACTCAGGGCGCCGGCTACACATGCTTTTACCTCAAATTCGGCATGTGAGCGGCGCGCCTGTGGCGGTATCGGCATCGGCATCGGCATCGGCATAGTGGTATTTCTATGTTTTATTTAACTTTTTTAGCCTAATGTAGTCAAAATTCGGTTATATGTCCGAATTTGACATAATATGTACGGACTTGCTTGTTTTTAATGAAATCGCCTATATTCGTCTAAATTTCGTCAAGTTTGTTTGAATTTTGGCCAAACACGAAAGCTCGGTCTGAGAACGCGAGTGGAAAACTAAACATTTCTAGGCAAAAGTTACGTTCGTCCGGTGCTAAATAGCACCGAATTTCGGCGCGAGAATGCCTAATGAGTGGAGGTGCTCTCACAAAATGCAATGGGCATGACATTGCCTTGTCAGCTCCCGCGTGCACTTGTCGTATGAAGAAGTCTCTAAAGATGAAGCCGAGATGGACTATCTTGCAGGCTTTGCATGAGAGTTTATGTTATGTGTTCAAGTCAGTGTGGACGTGTGGTCATAGCCGTTCCATGATTCAACAATACCTTGTGACCCTCTTCTCAATCAATACGTGCTGTATTGGTAAGACTAGCACAAAACCCGTGCGTTGCTATGGTGCTATATTAAATTTAACGAACGATATTTCATATGAAAAACAAAATCCCCCTATCTGTTACCTTATAGAAGATGCGGCGACAAGCCCGATGGCGATGAAGCTGAGCTCACAAATCAATTGGTGGCTAACTCGGGACGCTGGGCATCCGGATTTTGCGGCGTAGTTGGTTTGCGCCGCCTCGGTGCCGAGTGTTGCGACCCTCGTCGAAGCACTACATAGCTTTACTCCCTATGTTTCGGTGTTTAGGGCTCACTACCAAAATCTATGTGTTCCTCTTTACCGCTGGAATAAGGCCCGCTTGACGACTATGGGCTACATGGAGCTTGGGTGCCACCATGATAGTGAGGTCGTAATCCATGTACCAACTGTTTACGCCGCCAGCAGTTGCCTCCCTGATGACCTTGCAAATGTCATGTTCTTCACCTCGTGGTGACTCCAACACGTATAGAAGCAGGCATGCCTCCTGTCTTGTGATGATTCCCCGGAGCCGGAGGAGGAGAAGTATATCTACTTCCGTGCTAAAGCAGGTGGTGCGAGATAGCAGTCCTGACGAAAGTCAGTGGTGCTAGGTGTGACACGTCAGAAGTCAAAATTCTGAACCCTAGACGCAGTTGCTCGGCACAAGAGGAAACATCGAAATCAGTTCGAAATGAGAAAAAGATTGAATTTGCTATGACAATTGTGATGGTTTTTGTTGGAGTGGGTCAAGTGTTCATGCTAGATAGTTAATTTTATTATTATGTTATAGTTTATAAATCTCCATGAATATTTTAATGACTCTTCCTTTATCATCAGTTACAAATCTCCATAAATTTTTGAATGACACTTCCTTTATCATCCATTGACCAGCAAATATCGTTCCATTTAATTATTTTTTCTTTGATGCGTCGGCTTCATCCAGGATAAAGAGCCGTTCCTAAAAAAAGCTATTTCACAAAAAGGAACGAAGAGGTGTGGGCACGCAAGTACCTCTCATGCCTTCCATCTATGTCCAAATCATTAAATTACTGACAAGTCGTATGCGATGCCCTAGGACAAAAATTGACATCTCACAAGCAGTGTCTTAGAAGCCAGGAAATGGTGGGACCCGTGGCATCTCCGATGGAGTCAGTATTCTACCTATTTCCTAGTGACGTTTCTTCACATCCAAGAGAACAACACCACCGGAAAAATCCCCTTTCTCTCGTACAGCCGAAGAAGCTCCAGATCGAGAGGACACCCCAAATACACTGCCTGAATCGGGCCGCGAGGAACATGACAGCTCTCCTCACGCCGCTGCCTTTCTTTTTGAGCTCGTGGGGGCTTCTTCATCATTGCCGCGATCTGGACCTCCCTGCCGCCAAACATGGCTGACTACTTATTTCCCAATCCAACCCCATATCGCGCCGCCAAGATCCTCGCTTGCTCCTCGTCCAGCGATCTCGCCTTCGCCGTTCCCCTCAATGCTGACCATGTCCGTCTAGGCCATTTAATTCCTCCCTCTCATTTTATTTGATTTTAGTGATCAATCAACGCACCTCTTCTTATTTGGTTCCCGATCGCTTGCTGATTTCAGGCTACCCTGAAAACGTATATAAACTGGTGGAATTTACTATACAGGACCGAGGTGGGACTATTCAATATTCTCATCGATGCCTACGGAGTCGTAGTTCACAGGAAGCGGCCAACTGCGCACGTGGCAGCCCAGTCCATTGATAAAAATCCTAGGCTCCTACGACAGAGACCAAGTTTGGTTCGCTTGCGGCCGGCAAAAAAAAGCCCAGTAGACATCTGATTCCTTTACCGGTGGCACTGGTGGACAATTTGACCAATTTGGTGTATGTGGGAGGCTAAAAACGTCTAGAAAAGTGTTGGACCGGGAGAAACACTTCGTGCTTTATTATTAGGTATATATATAGATATAGATTTGAGCGGAATCGGTAGTCGGCACCAGCAAATGATATGATACATAATTGGGCCACACAATATGTGCTGAATTGAACAGGTCCATATCAAATTTATGGCCCTTGTTAAAAGCCTTGAAGGTGGACTCGTCCTCTCAATTGATGAGTCCTACAGCATTTTACTTTTAAGCTCGGGGTCCCAACATTGATTCTCAAGAGAAGAAAAAAATCATCGCTTGTTCCGTGCACACTTGTCACAGTCATCTGAGGCATCACTTCCTGTCCACCTCTGTTACAGTTGAAGATCAGCACGACTACTGTTGAAGAAATCGGTACGATTCCTGATTTGTTAGAACGAGTTTATGCCCATCAATTTTGCGTGGCTCTTCGTTTCGGGACAATGGGACTGCTTGGTGCCTTGGTTCTTCTGATGACCGGTTCGGTTGCATCTTGCATGCACATGATCTGAATTTTTTTACATGGCGACAAATGGGAAGCCAATCTCAGGTGAATACAGATATGCGTGTACAGAACAATACATGCTTTTTGGTCTAACTAACACACCACCGATGGAGGAGGAAGACGCGAATCGGTGAATGCTCCTGGGCTTTAATGCAGCCCCGTGACGGGTCTCGTTGGGGCGCAGGCAGAGGCCATCTAGCTCGGCGAGTCCGATGTCTCACCGGCCGGCCCGATCGATGTATGGATCCACCCAAATAATTGTTGGCGATCTTCTCCTGACCTGAATTTTGTGCGTGCGTGCGTGCATGGTCTGTTCACGTCGCGTGCCGTCGCGACCAGGCAAGACAGAAAGCGAGACGCCGAAACATTTCTGGTGCGTGCGTGTGTGTCCTTTTGTTCCACGAAGAACAAAACCAGTTTTGGTCTCGTGTCTGCATCGCGTTTGTCTTGAAGGTGAGCAATTCACTGTGGCCGGACAGTTACGTTGAACCCGATAGATGTGTTAGTCATATCGCTGTGTATGATCTGGAGGTAGTTACGGAGAGCTAGCTTCCCAACAAGAGATGCTCTACTCACTACCACTTGCTTTGACCTAGCTAGCTAGCTTGTCAGGACGGAAATCTCGCTACCGTATGTCGTTACGTCCTATCGTCTCGTTGCTTGCTAGCTCCGGTGAATTATTGTGTTCCACTTTCACCTGAGTACGTGTGTGTGGCCAGAAGTCATTACAGTTGCTGATGCTAAACTGGAATATTTTTTTCATGAAAACATAAAAACTTTGCGTTTCAATTTTTTGATAAAAAAAAGAGTTTATTGATAGAAAAAGAGAGTTCTGTACTGTATACACAAACAGCCGCTCAAGCGAGCGCACACCTAGACCCGTACCGGACGCATGTGCACAAGGTTCGACTGCACAGAGCCTCCAGATTAGGAGGGCCCCAATTTTCGTTTTAAACAAATACTTATATCACTAATCATCATTGAGTACTGTTGTCTGCTGCCTGGAAGTCAGCAACCAAATTACTCCCTCCGTTCACTTTTAGTTCGCGTTCTGGCCAAATCTCACATACCAAGAAAAGCAACCGGTGAGATAAATTGTATAGAAACTGGTCAAATTTGCCCCTAGGTCTAGCGACACTGCCATAAATTCATGCATGCATGTATTGGGTGGACGTTTGGCCTCCGTTGCAATTTATTGCGCATGCCCAGCTGCTCTTTATGCCTCGCCCGCTCTCTCCTTTGTGCGCGCAAGAACATATTTTAGCGCGCCATGTTTTCTTTAGTTCAAAAGGAGTAAGATCAGAGCTGGTTAAGCTGGAAAAATATTTGCAATCACTTGAAAGTTAAGCGCCATTTTCCCATTCTAATTTCAGAGCGAAACTTCAAAGCACCATTTCTCGAGCGCGGACACCTCAACATCAGAAAGCGATTCTAGTTGCTGGCTCTCCCCTGCCAAGCACCAGGGCTCTTCATCCTTGTCTGGGTACCGATCCCCGGCATCGCCGCTCTCCACCATGCATGGCTGGTCGCAATGGAAACAAGGCCAAGCTAGCCGTTACCCATGCATGCGAGGAGAGGGACGCGTACGAAGTGAAGGAACGAAGGCGTGGGATTTGAGGAGTCTCTTTAATGCATCAGAGTCCAACATGGGAGCATAAAAGACAATCAACAGCACAACGCAAAGTAAATGAGGAAAATTTGAAAAGCCCAGAACACGAACTAAAAGTGAATGGAGGGAGTAGCTTGATAGGCCTCAACTCACGCACGTCTCTCTTTTCCCATTCTTTCTCTTGATGCGCAAGCATAGTTCTGATCGTCGCTAATTACCGATTCGTCTTCCAATCGTCTCTCCTACACGGAATAATGCCGTCGCAATTTTCCCAGAATAGATTTGCACCCTCCTCAATCTAGAATCTAGTATCTTTTGCCAGCTTCCTCTGATCCCTTGCTGCCTACCGTGGTATTGCCGCCCTTGCAATATAGGTGCATGGATTGGAGTTAGAGGCCCGGCCACGAGTGTTTGGTCACAGAACGCTGATTCATCAAGGGGAGGAGAAATTGGACTACGAGAGCCACGCGCCGACGCCGTTTGACGGTTTGCTTAAGGTCGTTTCACCCTATTTTGTTTCCATATTCAGATTTTGGTACATGGTATTTTGGAGATGGTTTATATATTACAAAATCATGTTTTCCTTGTCGCCAATGGTCACGTCGAGGGCCTAAATTCTGGTTTCGCACCGTGCCCCCATTTTCTCGGATACGGTCCCGCGTACACCCCATACAACTCAACCCACTAGATCTATGTCACCTCCGGTATCAAGGCCCGTAGACCAGACACCCCGGCAACAGCCCAAGAACGAGCTTCAGATCAAATTGTATCGAGAAGGCTGGACATGTTAGGCGACGCATTCTCGAAGACTACCGCGTTACGTTGGTTCCAAATCCACCATGCCGTCAACATGATGAGCGAGGACGTTCTCTTGCGCATGGCGCGGGGGGGGGGGGGGGGGGAGGGGGGTTAGAAGACGAAGTGAGCGGGCACCAATCCATGAAGTCCCCTTCTCCATCCGGTGGTACGACCGTAGATCGGATCCATGACAGCACCTCATGCCAGATTGCCCTGGAGAAGGGGCAGTTTACCAGGAGGTGCGTCATGGTTTCCTCTGTCTGGTCACACAGAGGGCAGCGCGGTGGGTGAGCTAGTCCCCGTCTCGCAAGCGCTCACCCGTCCAATAGCGATCTTGGCATGCCAGCCAGATGAAGAATTTAACCCGGGGTGGCGCCCAAGTGCGCCAGTTCAACCTTCACGATCTCGAGGAAATCGAACCTTGGGAGAGAAACTCGTAGCAGGACTTGGCCAAGTACTGGCCATCCTGCGTCCACCGCCAGCGTAGGCTGTCCCGGCCGTCCAAAAGCTCAACATCGTGCACCCGTATCCAAAGCTGCACGTACTGCCACAGGTCAAGCGGACTCAACGCGTCTTGGATGTCAGCGATCCACCGACATTTCTGAACTGAATTGGCGATCTTCTCCTGAACTGAATTTTGTGCGTGCGTGCGTGCGTGGTCTGTTCACCCGCATGCCGTCACCATCAGGCAAGACAGAAAGCGAGACGTCGAAACAATCCTGGTGCGTGCGCGTGTATCCTTTTGCTCCACATAGAACAAAACCAGTTTTGGTCTCGTGTCTGCATCGCGTTTGTCTTGCAGGTGAGCACTTCACTGTGGCGTAGTACGTTGGCGAGACCAGCGGGGAGATTTTCTTATGTTTGAGGGGATCAATCAATTAGCTAGCGGCCGGACAGTTGCTTTCGAGATTAAGGATGGATCACAGATTAGATTTTGGGAAGATAAGTGGCTGGACCAAACTACTCTTCGTGAACAATATTCATCTTTATATTTGATTGCTAGACACAAAGGGGATACAATTTCCACAGTGATGGAAGATTATCCTCCTAATGTGTCTTTCAGAAGAAGCCTAATCGGTCCTAGACTAGTATCTTGGAACAATCTATTATTACGATTATCCATAATACAATTGTCGGACGATGTCGATGTGTTCAAATGGAAATTACTAGAAAGTGGTAAATTTTCTGTTGGCCCACTATATAAAGCCTTGATCCAACCGGATATCCAGGTCGATGATGATAATAGTAAAATTTGGAAAATGAAAATACCCCTTAAGACGAAGATATTTGCTTGGTATCTACGGAAAGGGGTAATTCTAACAAAAGATAATCTTGCAAAGAGGAATTGGCATGAAAGTAAACAATGTGTTTTTTGTCATCAAGTTGAGACAATTCGCCATTTATTCTTTCATTGCAAATTTGCTCGCTCTATCTGGTCATTCATCCAAATAGCTTCTGGTTTATCTCCGCCACGTTTTGTAACCAATGTATTTGGTAATTGGTTGCATGGAATTATTGATAAATACAGAACTTTGTTTAGGGTGGAAGCGCTTGCCATTATATGGTCGCTATGGCTTTGTAAAAATGACAAGATTTTTAATAACATTGTGTCTTCTTCTTTGCAGGTTGTCTATCGAGCCACGGCTATCCTCCGATCTTGGAATATTCTCCAACGTTTGGAGTTTCACGACTTATTTTTGGAGGGATGTACGCGATTGGAGGACACGGCGAGGGATATTTTCTCACGACATGGATGGCCACGTGATCTGAGAATTGATCTACCTTAGATTCTAGACATTTATTTAGATATTTACATTGTGTAATGCTTGTCTACTTTTTAAATTAGTACTGTCATTCGTGTGGCTGTGTGTATCTTGGTTATGCAGAGGCCGGATGTAAGTTTTAAACAGTTTTAATAAAAGCACCCATTTCTAAAAAAAAAATGGGTTAGTCATGTCGCTGTGTATATATGGAGGTAGTTACGGAGAGCTAGCTTCCCAATAGGAGATTCTACTCACTACTAGTACTACTTGCTTGGACCTAGCTAGCTTGCTCCAGTGAATTATAGTGTTTCACTTTCACGTGAGTACGTGTGTGGCCAGAAGTCCACTAGTAGAACAGGCCATCCGTTCGCGCCCCCTCAGAGCATTAGTCCCGGTTGCGCCACCAACCGGGACTAATGCTTGCACGCGTCCCGGTTCGAGCGGGCACGGGGCCCGGAGGCATGCATCCCGGTTGGAGCCAGCAACCGGGACTAAAGGTTTGGCCAGAGCCACGTGGCGTGGCACACACCTTTAGTCTCGGTTGGTGGCTCCAACCGAAACGTATGCTCCCACCCTCTATAAATGCAACGCCCCAGCCCCCTCTGCCTTCACTCTGTTTTTTCTCTTGGTGGAAGGTGTGAGGGTTGTGCTAGTTTTTTCTCCCATATGCATGCATTCAAGGTGTTTGATGAAATGTTTGAGTGAATAATCCCGTTCAATTTCTCATAGAACAAAAATATAGAAGGTGTCCGAGACGCACTTGAGCTCTCTCCTCTTTATTTCCCTCGATCGAGGTTAACAATCTTATATTTTCTCTGTCATTGATACAATGCATGTGTCGATGTGAATTGGTCATTTCACTATTTATGATGTCCTGTTTTTTGATAAACTTACTTATATGATGCAGATGAACGGTCGGGAATGGATGTACGGTGACCGGCGCGTAGCCGGGTATATGAAAGGCGTGGATAAATTTATCGATGTGGCTACGGCAAACAAAGAGAATGGTTTTATACGTTGTCCATGTGTTCAATGTCGGAACAACAAGGAGTACTCTTCCTCGAAAACCATTCGCGGCCACCTGATTATGAAAGGTTTCATGCCCAACTATAATTGCTGGACCAAGCATGGGGAAAGAGGGGTTATGATGGAAGATGGTGAAGAAGAAGATGATGATAACAACTATCATCATATGTTTCCTGAATACAGTGATACTGCAATGGAAGACAATAGAGAGGAAAGAGGTGAAGAACGGGCATCAGATGAGCCGGCTGATGAACTTGGTAGGGTCATTTCTGATGCAAAGCGAGACTGTGAAACAGAAAATGAGAAGTTGAAGTTAGAGGGCATGTTAGAAGATCACAAGAAATTGTTGTACCCAAATTGTAAAGATGGCAGCACAAAGCTCGGTACCACACTGGAATTGTTGCGATGGAAGACAGAGTGTGGTCTAACTGACTCCTCATTTGAAAAGATGCTGAAAATAATGAAGCCGAAGTTTCCAAAACATAACGAACTTCCCGAGAGTACCTACGAAGCAAAGAAGACTTTCTGTCCTCTAGGATTAGATGTGCAAAAGATATATGCATGCATTAATGACTGCATCCTCTACCGCGGTAAGGAGTATGAGAATTTAGATAAATGCCCGGTATGCAATGCGTTGCGGTATAAGATCAGACGAGATGACCCTGGTGATGTTGAGGAAGAGCCCCTCTGGAAGAGGGTTCCTGCTAAGGTTATGTGGTATGATCCTATAATACCAAGGTTGAAACACATGTTCAGAAACAAAGAGCATGCCAGGTTGTTGCGATGGCACAAAGAAGACCGTAAGAAAGACGGGAAGTTGAGACACCCTGCTGATGGGTCACAATGGAGAAAAATCGAGAGAGACTTCCCAGACTTTGTAGGTGACACAAGGAACTTATGGTTTGGTCTAAGTACGGATGGCATGAATCCTTTTGGGGAGCAGAGCTGCAGTCACAGCACCTGGCCCGTGACTCTATGTATCTACAACCTGCCTCCTTGGTTGTGCATGAAGCGTAAGTTCATTATGATGCCAGTGCTCATCCAAGGCCCGAAGCAACCGGGCAACGACATTGATGTGTACCTTAGGCCATTAGTTGAAGAACTCTTACAGTTGTGGGGCAAACCAGGTGTACGTGCGTGGGATGAGAACAAACAGGAGCCATTTGATCTACGAGGGTTGTTATTCGTAACCATCAATGATTGGCCTGCTGTTAGTAACCTTTCAGGACAGACAAACAAGGGATATAAGGCATGCACACACTGTTTAGATAAGACTGAAGTACATATTTGCATAAATGCAAGAAGGTTGTGTACCTGGCGAATCGACGATTTCTTCCGAGCAATCATCCCGTAAAAAAGAAAGGCAAGCATTTCAAAGGTGAGGCAGATCACCGGAAGAAGTCTGAACTCCCTACTGGTGATGATGTATTTGGTATGGTCAAGGACATAGAAGTAATCTTTGGAAAGGGTCCTGGCGGTCAATCGGTTCCGAACGACGTCGCTAGAGGACACGCACCCATGTGGAAGAAGAAATCTATATTTTGGGAGTTGCCATATTGGAAAGTCCTGCGTGTCCGCTCTTCAATCGACGTGATGCACGTGACGAAGAATCTTTGCGTGAACCTGCTAGAATTCCTAGGCGTGTATGGGAAGACAAAAGATACACCAGAAGCACGGGAGGACCAACAAATTATGAAAGACCCAAAAAAACATGCATACACATAACAAGACGAATAAAGGGCGTCACTTAAGTCGTGCCAGCTATGCTCTTACCAAAGCAGAGAAGGAAATCTTTTTTGAAGTCCTTTACAGTATCAAGGTGCCGTCAGGCTTCTCATCTAATATAAAGGGGATAATAAATATGGCAGATAAAAAGTTCCAAAACCTGAAGTCTCATGACTGTCACGTGATTATGACGCAGTTGCTTCCGATTGCATTGAGGGGGCTTCTACCGGAAAATGTTCGAGTACCCATTGTGAAGCTGTGTGCATTTCTCGATGCAATATCTCAGAAGGTAATCAATCCAGATATTCTGCCAAGGTTACAGAAGGATGTGGTACAATGTCTTGTTAGTTTTGAATTGGTGTTCCCACCATCCTTCTTCAATATTATGACGTATCTCCTGGTTCACCTAGTGGAAGAGATTGCCGTTCTCGGTCCAGTATTTCTGCACAATATGTTCCCCTTTGAGAGGTTCATGGGAGTCTTAAAGAAATATGTTTATAACCGTGCTAGACCAGAAGGAAGCATATCCAAGGGATAGGGAACAGAGGAGGTCATTGAGTTTTGTGTTGACTTTATTCCTGACCTTAAGCCGATTGGTGTTTCTGACTCGCGGCATGAGGGAAGACTAAGTGGAAAAGGCACGCTGGGAAAGAAAGCAATGATATGTAGGGACGGGGATTCTTTCACTAAAGCACACTACACAGTTCTACATAATTCCATGTTGGCAGCTCCGTATATCGAGGAACACAAGAATATTGTACGCTCCAAAAACCCGGGGAATCCTGAATCATGGATTACAGATGAACACATGAAGTCTTTTGGTGGTTGGATGCGGACACATCTCTTGAATGACACCACTGTTGGAGATCAGCTATACTTGTTGGCCGCGTCACCATCTTCTACTGTATTGAATTTTCAAGGGTACGAAATAAATGGGAATACATTCTACACGATCACCCAAGATAAAAAGAGCACCAACCAAAATAGTGGTGTCCGCTTTGATGCAATATACGAGAATGGACAAAAGGACACATATTATGGTTACATAGAGGAGATATGGGAACTAGACTATGGAGTCTCTTTTAAGGTTCCTTTGTTTCGCTGCAAATGGGTCAACCTGAATGGGGAAGGGGTAAAGATAGACCAGTTGTACGGAATGACAACAGTGGATCTCAACAATCTTGGTTATAGAGATGAACCATTCGTCCTAGCCAATGATGTGTCTCAGATTTTCTATGTGAAGGACATGTCCTCCAGACCGAAAAAAGAAAAAAATATGCAAACGAATACACCATATGATGAGCCAAAGCGTCACATAGTTCTTTCAGGGAAAAGAAACATCGTGGGAATCAAGGACAAGACAGACATGTAAGAAGATTATAATAAGTTTGATGAAATTCCGCCCTTCGCAGTGAAAACTGACCCAAGCATTTCGTTAAGTAAAGAAGATGCTCCATGGTTACGTCTGAAGCGATCATAAGGAAGGAAATATGCCAAGAAGTTCATGCTCATATTATGTAACTCTAGTTCATGTCTTTCGCGGTTTGTGGCTTGACCGAAGGATATCTTTCGCGTTTTGTTGCTTGACCGGGACTATATATAGGGGGGCATTTAGTCCCGGTTTTGTAGTCTCAGTTTTTAATATTAATAAATGTCTTGAGTGTTAGTCCTGTTTTGTGGCTGGACCGGGACTATGAAGAAGTTGTCCCGATTCGTACTTACCATTAAGATCTAATCTCCAAACGTGCGCGGTCACATATTAGGGAGTGCCTCTATGACCAGTTTCTTGGAGATGCCGGAGGACTGGGATCCGGCGGCATCTCCCTGAAACTGGTCGTAGTGGTGTCCCTGCTCTCGAAAACCATCTTGCAGCTTGTAACTTCTCTAACTAGATCAATACACCTGGGAGATAACTAATTTCACATATTAGGGAGTGCCTCTATGACCAGTTTCTCGAAGATGCCGGAGGACTGGGCTCCGTCGGCATCTCCCTGAAACTGGCCGTAGTGGTGTCCCTGCTCTCGAAAACCATCTTGCAGCCTGTAACTTCTCTAACTAGATCAATACGCCTCGGAGCTAACTAATTTCACATATTAGGGAGTGCCTCTATGACCAGTTTCTCGGAGATGCCGGAGGACTGGGCTCCGTCGGCATCTCCCTGAAACTGGCCGTAGTGGTGTCCCTGCTCTCGAAAACCATCTTGGAGATGCCTCAAACTGGCTGGAGGACTGGGCACGCAAGGATGCCTATTTATAGTACAAGTAGCTCGGCATAGTGTCGACACTTACGAAATAATGTCGACACTCACCCCTATTATTAGTGCTGACTCGTGTTTTGTCCCGGTTGGTGTCTCCAACCGGGACTACAGGTTCATCTTTAGTCCCGGTTGGTGACACCATCCGGGACAAGGTACACGCCGCACGACATAATGTCGACACTCACCCCTATCATTAGTGCTGCCTAGCCCAGCCTGCCGAAATCCCTCCGCGTGGTGTCGACAATGAAAATACCAGACTTGGTATATTGATCATGTTTCGAAAAACCCTTCACAAAATGACCTATCATGTTCGAGGTTTCATGGCTTTCGGTCCAAATGACCGATGTTATGTGCTGAATCACGGCATAGTTTGTGATGTTGTGCCCATATTATGCATGTGTGTGGACATTGGTGTGGAAAACAATGTTGCAGGAGGAAGTTTTCCTTTTTGTCGCACGGAAAAGCTCTTTTCCATTTTCCGAGCGCAAAAAACGGGTCATTTTGTGAAGTAACCACCAAAATGCCGTTTCAGAATGCTACCGTCCCATTTTCCTAAAATACTAGACCACCTTACATGGACTATATCCCAACCGGGACATCTCAAACCTTTTCGTCCATCCCGGGTAAAAAGGACAAATGCTGCCGAATCGGCAGGAAATGGGTCCGGTTTGTACTACAGGTACATGATCTATCGCCCGTGATTTTTTGAAAAAATCTTTTTAGACTCGCAATATGTGGTTTCTTCAGAGATCCAATGCAAGTTATAACGATGCTCGTCCCCTATCTTCATGCACACCGGTTCGACCATAGTTATATATTCAGATAATTCAAAACGGGCATAATAAATTCAAAAAAAAATCCGAACAATGAAAATCCTTCGCGTGGTGTCATATTATGTTACATAGTTGAAAGGAAAAATACCAGACTTGGTATATTGATCATGTTTCGAAAAACCCTTCACAAAATGACCTATCATGTTCGAGGTTTCATGGCTTTCGGTCCAGATGACCGATGTTATGTGCTGAATCACGGCATAGTTTGTGATGTTGTGCCCATATTATGCATGTGTGTGGACATTGGTATGGAGAACAATGTTGCAGGAGGAAGTTTTCCTTTTTATCGCACGGAAAAGCTCTTTTCCATTTTCCGAGCGCAAAAAACGGGTCGTTTTGTGAAGTAACCACCAAAATGCCATTTCAGAATGCTACCGTCTCATTTTCCTAAAATACTAGACCACCTTACATGGACTATCTCCCAACCGGGACATCTCAAACCTTTTCGTCCATCCCGGATAAAAAGGACAAATGTCTGCCAAATCGGTAGGAAGTGGGTCCAGTTTTTCCCGCCATTTCTTCCCGCCAATTTTTCCCGCCAGTTCTTCCGTCCAGTTATCTTCCTGCCATTTCTCACTATATATATGTAGGATTGGCCTCCATTGTCATTGCACATCTCTAGACTCATATCTGCAACCTCATCACTCTTTCCCATGACTTCCACCGTAGCACTAACTCCTAGGGAGGTGGAGGCGCTTTGCGCCTCGAACTACCCCTGCCCGCCGGGCTACTGTGTCCTCGTCGGCTGGATGCTGAGCGCCGGAGGCGTGCCGGTTCCTCCTGTCCCTCTAGGTGTGGCGCGTCGGATGGCCATCACGAACCACTACTTCTTCGAGCTCACGCCGGAGCAGCGGAGGAATCCCAGATGGCATCTCGACTATTTCCCGACTTGGGAAGCCTTCTTCGTGGATCGGCATGAGAGGGCGCTCGCCAGGCACGAGGAGAACGGCCCACCTCCTCCGAACTTCAACGAGGCCGGCCGTCGGTTGTGGTGGCGCGGCCGGACTCTACAGAGCGTCATGACCTATGACACGGACGCCGACTCTAGCCCCCGCCTGCGCTACCCTCAAGTCCAGCCCACTCGTACTCAGCCTTCAAGGTTCAACTACGGCGACAGCGACGACGGCCGCGAAGAGTACGACGACTACAGTGGAAAGTATTACAGGTGTAGGCAGGAGCATGACTGAATCATTCCAACATTGCAAAACAAGTTCGGCCGATTGTGGCTTAATCTGGCCATGTATCTTAATTTTCAGTTCTTCTATGTAACTTTGTGTTAGTTGCGTTATGTACTTTAATTCCAGTTCTATCCTAATCAAATTTTCTTTCCATCCTTTTTTTTCTGCCCATTAATATATAAAAAATATAAGTTAATTCAAATCCAAATTAAAAACAGAAAATGGTTTTGAATTACTTATTCAAATCCAAACACTTTTTATGTTTAAATTTTTTCTAAATTCCAAATTAATATTAAAAAAATATAAGTTAATTCATTTTTAATTGTAAATGGTTCATATTTTAAATGGTTACATTAATTATTTTTTAAAACATAAAATGGTTTTGAATTATTTATTCAAATCCAAACACTTTTTATGTTTAAAGTTTTTCTAAATTCCAAATTAATATTCAAAAAAATAAGTTAATTCATTTTTAATTTTAAATGGTTCATAGTTTAAATGGTTACATTAATTATTTTTAAAAACAGAAAATGGTTTTGAATTATTATTCAAATTCAAACACTTTTTATGTTTAAAGTTTTTCTAAATTCCAAAGTAATATTCAAAATATATAAGTTAATTAATTTTTAATTTTTAATGGTTACATTAATTATTTTTTAAAAATAGAAAATGGTTTTAAATTAGTTATGCAAATCCAAACACTTTTTATGTTTAAAGTTTTTCTAAATTCCAAATTAATATTCAAAAAATATAAGTTAATTCATTTTTAATTTTAAATGGTTCATAGTTTAAATGGTTACATTAATTATTTTTAAAAACAGAAAATGGTTTCAAATTAGTTATTCAAATTCAAACACTTTTTATGTTTAAAGTTTTTGTAAATTCCAAAGTAATTATCCTTTAAAAAACAATACAAATTTAAACCCCAAAATAAAAAATAAGGCGGGAACAGAGAGATAATTCCTGATTTTTTTTGAAAACAGGGTCATATGTTCTGGTTGGAGCCACCAACCGGGACTAAAGACCCCTGCGGCGCGCCAACCCTTGGTCTGCTGAAAAAATTGGAGTATACGTCCCGGTTGGTGGCTCCAACCGGGACTAAAGTCCCGGTTGGAGCCACCAACCGGGACTAAAGGTCCTTTGATTATAACTGACGCGCCTCCTCTTCTTCTTCCCCATCTCACTTCTTTGCTTCTCACCGACGCGCGCACAGGAACCGCCCCCGACGCCGGCAGGTTACCCGAGCTCGCCGCCCCCGACGTCGGCAGGCTGCCCGAGCCCGCGCGTTCCGTCCGCCACCACCGCCGCCTCCGTCCGTGCGCCCCCCAGCTACTTCCCCCCCGCCCGACGCCGCCGCCGCTCGAGCTCGACGGAGGCGACGCTCCGGTGACCAAGAAGGAGCGGCGCCGCCTCTCTCTAACACGCGGTGAGCCTCTACACCTCCCAGTGCCCTCCGTTTGCCTGCTTGCTTGTTGTAGCCGCCACGCGTCGTGTCCCTGCAAGCACCGCCGCCGCTGCCCGTCGTGCGCCCAGCTCCGGTGACCTTCTTCGAGCGGCACCGCCACTTTATTGCTTACCTCGACGCGCTGCTTCGATCAAGCCTAGCCCCATTTCCCCGCATGCCTCACAGCGCCGTCCCCGGTGACCACCCGACGGCGGCCGCCGAGATGACGTCACCCCGGCGTCACGCTGACGTGGCCCACGGGCCCGCTGACCTTTGACCACCACGGTGGCTTGCTGATGTGGCCTAGGGCCCAGCACTCAATCACAGTGGCTAGGTTCTGTCTGGGTAAAAAAAGCAACCCTTTGCTAATGTCATATTGACACAGTAATTCAATTTTAAATGATTTAATAATTCCAGAAATTGATATAAACTTGTAAATTCAATATCTTTTTATTTATAAGTCAGAAAATACAAATAATATATCAAATTGTTTAGAAAAATGAAACCTATCTATTTAATCTATAATCATGCATTGTTCAACAACTTAAATGACAAGTATAATTAGAAGAACAAATGCACCCCTCTCATATGTTACGGAGTTTCCCCGAGTTAGGGTTTTCACCCCTCGGAACCCCGATTAAATCGTCAAGCATGTCTTAGGGTTACATTCCAATGCAAATTAACTTG
Source organism: Avena sativa (assembly GCA_916181665.1). Taxonomy (NCBI): domain Eukaryota; kingdom Viridiplantae; phylum Streptophyta; class Magnoliopsida; order Poales; family Poaceae; genus Avena; species Avena sativa. Next base: position 431,280,551 of record OV702293.1, read on the forward strand.
TCATATCATCATACTTGCTTGAGCATTGCATCGATGCCATGTGTTGATTGTTTCCCTTTCTTTTCGGTGTTTGGATTATTAGGTTTATTATTAGTTAGGTATTATTAGGTTTATTAATTAGTTTGGTATTATTGGTCTTCGGCCCCACTGGTCAGTCACTGTGGATAGCCCCAGACCCGATTCACATTGTCAAGCAACTTAAAAGCCCTATCTTAGATAAGGAATCATTAATACCCCTTAGGTGCATGTGGGTTCGACGATGTGCCTTCGCCAGGGCATTCCGAACCCTCTTAAATCGATTCGAATATGGTATTTTGTTAGTATCTAGTGTTACCTATCTGCTGGATAGTTTCCCTTTTGTAGCCTTATACTCATGTTCCCCTCTCATATGCATCCGAGGTTTCTCCGAACTAGGTTTTACACCCCTCGAAACTCCGGAATATTGATTTTAGTTGATTTTAGCTAGAGTTACCTATCTACTACATAGTTTCCTTTTTGTAGCTAGGTTTAGGCTTTAGGGTTTCTCTTCATTTTTATTATTGTGTATGTATATATTAGGGTTTCTCTTAATTAGGGTTTATATCTCTCAACACCGTACCTAACTTTCTCCCTTAGCCGCTTTGACTTATTCGTTTTTCCACCTATGCAGAAAATATGGACCCACACGTCAGAGACGAAGAAAAGGAAGAGTTGATCCAAGGTGTGATCCGTGGGGAAGAAAATTTAGACGTATCAACGTTTCTGAACAACTCCGGTGAGGGTGATCCTCTTTTTACCGGAATAGACGACTTGTTTGAGGTTGAAGGTGTTGCCTTCCGTGAGGGAGAAGGCGATGCCTTGTGTAATCGAGAAGACGACCGCTCTGGCAAGGTGCATGTAATATAATTAATTCATTAATTAATCATCTGCTATCTATATAGAAATAGTAATGACGATCTTTCTTCTTTTAGCCCTCCGGATCGAACAAATCTACTGAAAAGAGCAGACGAGGCCCAACCAAAAAGTTGCAAGACCATGAGAGGTTTAGGATCGAAGATGTCGCTGAAGACGGCAAACCAACGGCTCTCGAAGTTGTCGCAAAAAAAATTGTGGCACAATGTGGAGTAATCTTTAGGGACTTAATCCCGATCACCATTAGAAATTGGAATAGGCCTGATAATGCGGATGAAGAGGGAACATGTTTATTTGTCCCTAACCACGCCAAAGATTTACTGTGGAAGAGGCTCATGGTTAATTTCAAACTACCGAAGATAGAGCTGGATCCAAATGCGGAGGATCCAGTTGAGGACGCCTTAGAACATGGGAGAGCCATGGAGGCTAAGGTCAGGGAGTGGGCTTTGAAGAAGATGGCCCAGTGTTTCACCAACTGGAAGAAAAGATTGCACCTTGACTATGTCGTGAAAGAGAAGACTCCCGATTTCAAGAATATGAAGTTTGAGAAGATATAACCATTCTGGGCTGAGTTTGTGGAATACAAGACATCAGAAAAAGCTAAGAAAATGTCTGCAACGAATAAGCTGAATGCTGCTAACAAGGAGTATCACCATACTATGGGGCAAGGTGGCTACATGGCTGGCATTCCTAAGTGGGAGAAACTTGAGAATGAACTGCGTGGTAAAAAGATCACCCTAGAGACAGACGATTGGGTAGAACGTGCAAGGAATTGGTTTTACGGGCATGGGGGCACGTTGGACTCAGAAGGGAGATGTATATATAACATACGACATAAAGAAGACCCCTTGCCAATCAAGAGGATGAGAAAAGCAGTAAAGGCTGTTAAAGATGGGGACTTCATTCCCGATAGAGAGAATGATGAGCTCACACTCGCCCTTGGAAATAAGGAACATGATGGATGAACACAAGGCACAAGAGGCTCCCAACCATGGAGGACTGGGTTTCCCGAAGAGAGGAAGAAATATCCTGATAGAAGCCGTCAGAGGAGAAAGGACAGGGCGGAAGTTGAAGCCGATAGTCAGAAAGAGCGAATGCGTTTAATTGAAGAACGAATAAAGCAACAACAAGATGAAATTAACGCACTTAAAGAGCAAAGTACTACCGGCGCATCTCAGCAGCACACTGCATTCGATGCTACCGGCCTATCGAATAATCGAAAAAGCAGTGTGGCTTCCACCGAGATCCCGGGTGATGACAATGGCGATGACGATGGTGCACCGACGATGGCTCCTGTTGGCTACCCAGTGGATGATATCACAGAGATGACATACTGCGAGCTACATGTCAAAGTTGTGAACATATCAATGAAGGTGGCGGTCGGCTATGCCTTACCAATTGGAGCCACACCAACTTACCACTGTCGTCCGGTTCCAGAGGGCTACGCTGTTGTCGGGGTGGATGAAATCATGCCCACCTTTGAAGTTTTGGATCTTGACTACCCTGCAGGTGAAGGGTATGTGACTGTACTGGGAGACGCAAAAAACGTCACCATTCTATGGCCAAAGGAATGTATCGTGCTTCGAAATCACACGCCAAGGCCATCTTCGCCGCCGCCTCACCCGTCTCCAGCGAGGTCGTCGCCGCCATGGCAGCCATCTTCGTCGCCTCACCCGGCTCCGTCACCTCACCGGCTCCGTCGCCTCACCAATCTCCGGCGCAGCCATCGCCGCGGGAGCCATCACCGGCGCCTCAGGATAAAAAGCGTAAGCGTACCGCTACTCTGCGTCGTGGTAAGCGATCGCCGAAACGTAAACAAGAGCCTCTTCCAAAAGTACCAAAGGTTACTCCCAAGGGAGCTTATGACTGTACTGAAGAGGAGACTGCGGCGATCGTTGATACAGGAAACGACAGCGTTTTTCGCTAAGTTGAGGCGGCCGAAAGAGCCAGAGTTCCCCAGCACGAAAGAAGAAAAAGCCAAAGTGTTGAAAATTCTAAAGTCTCTTCATCAACCCGAGCCAAAGATGCCATCCGACTATGAGCGTTCTATTCTCAAGTCACATGCGGCACAAAAAGCCTCGAAGAGCAGTACTGATGCAAGCGAGAAATATGTTGCCCGGCTCGGAGAACAAGCAAAACAGTCTTGCGCCCCTCTCAAGGTGATTTCCCAAACCAATGTGGGGTCGAGCAAATATGGGGCCGAAGAGCAGTATGATCCAGAGGTAGTTGCACAATACGGAGAAGCTGCCGCTGCTCAAGGTATGAGTATTGCCCAGTACTTATCCCAGTTAGAGTACTTCCCCGTGAGTGAAGTAGCATACAAATACCAGTACGACAAACCTCTCGTCAAACCTGAGGAGGTAAATAATCTCCAACAAAAATACGAAGATTGCATAACTGGTACTTGCATGCCACAAAGGCCGGGGCTAACTGGATAGTGCTGAAGGTTACAAAAAAGCATTATGGGAAAGATATGGATGACATGATATCCATTGAATTTGATGAACTATTTCAATTATTCAATCAAGACGCCTTGGACAAATCGATCATCAGTGCCTATTGTCTGTAAGTACTAATTCTGTAATTAATTTAGTCTCCAGCTATCTCACCTTGTTTATTGCATGTTTATAATCATACTGTAATATGCAGAATGAAGATTCTCGAATGCAGCAGAGGACAAATATATGACATTGGCTTCATTGACCCATATTGGGTTCATCAACCTAATCTCAAAACAAACCCCGAGGATACGGAGTATAATATAGTACACGCGTTAAGGTTTCAAGAAACCAGAAGGGAAATACTATTTCCTTACAACTTCGAGTGACTGTTATTGTCTTGTATACACTTTCTATTTCGCTTACTCGATGTTAAGTATATAATTGATTAGTTATGCATTCGCAGCTACCACTATATTCTGTTAATCATTCAACTTGACAAATGGCGTGTACTAGTCATGGACTCGAAACATAAACCCCTTGAGACGTGGAAGGACATGCAGATACTTCTTCAGCGGTAATTCTAATCATTACGACACTATATCGGCAACGTTCGTGAATTTTATGATATCAATTACTTAATAACTTATTTTATTCGTTTTCTTCGCCGGGCAGCGCTTGGAAAAGGTTCACCAAAAAGGCTAGGGTTGTTTGGAAAGAGGAGCTTACATTTGAAGCACTAGATGTAAGCACCACTAGCTATATCCGCGCATCTCTTTGATTCTAGTTTTGATACAGTTATTATCATGCTTGATTATTATTTTGATTGAACTATGTTCTCGTAAAGTGCCTGACGCAGGGATCAGGTAACAATCTATGTGGATACGATGTTTGCGAGTTTATCCGGCAGACGTGCGATGAGAAGGGCAGAAATTTAGAGCAACTCTACGTACGTAAACAATTTCCATAGTTTTTAATTACAATCAAATTGTGTTTATTTTTATTCATATAGGCTGACTCCTTTTTTAAATCAGATCGAACGTCTACGGGGCGATCTTCTGCCAAAGGATCGCGTACGAGCAATTCAGGAGGAATTGGCGGGATTCTTGGATGCAGAAGTCCTAGACCCAAAAGGGGAATACTATTCGGCTCGATGTGCTGAAATAGTGTAAAGAGAAAAATGTATGATTGCACTATCATCATGCATGCATGCATGCTGGCGATGGCAATTTAAAAGAACACACAAAGCGACCGGGCGCGCGCGCCACCAGCTGCAACCACAATTTTCCTCCTCGTCCGCCCATGCAAGCTAGACATGGGCGGCCGCACAACAGCGCCGCGCTGCCCGCCGCGCCACGCCGTACGTGACGCGCGTATATATACCGCGTGGTGGCTTCATCCGTATGACGGTACGTACGCGCGTATATTTCCGCCACCGACTCGAATGGGGTCGCCGGGCGCGGCTTAGAACATCTCTAGTGGAACGTCTAAATCTGGACGTCTATATGACCATATAGACAACCGTCTAAAAGGAGAGAGAATATAGACGATATTAGTTTTTCAGCGGAACGTGTATATGTAGGATGTCTACATTCTCTCTCTAATATTTTGGTAATTTTTTTATAACTACTGTCAAAATTTAGAAGCAATATTCAGTAGCAAACAAGACAACAACATGATTATCAATACAAGCAAATATTTGTATATTATGCAGCGATACAAGCAATGTTCAGCAACATATAGTAGTACATCACTCCATCTCTATATTCTGTATCGATGCACAAGCAGCAACACGTTTAGTACTAGACAAGCCTCCTCTCTTCAACATCGTCGGATTAGCTGCAGCCCTCCACTATGTCCCTGCCACTGCTCCTCCCTAACCGCCTCCATGCCCCTTCCCATTCTCTTCCCTGTCCGCCGCTAGGTCGGACGCCTCGCGCGACCCCATGCCCCCTCCATGCCCGAGCCTGTCCCCAACAGGACCAGACGAGGCCACGCCGGATCCAGCAAAAAATGGCTGTTGGTAGACGGATCTAGCGTGCGCCTAGGCACCATGGTCGAGCACCCTCTCGTTCTCGTCCAATTTCTCTCTCCCTCTCGCCAAATCTACATAGAAAAGGAGAGTACTGTTAGATGTATATATTTGTATATTGTATTTCTCCATATGTTAGGGGGCTTACTGCATATTTGCACCTGTACCTGTACTATATATTGTGGCCTTTGGCCCCCAGAGGAATACAAGTTGCATATTCCTGACATGGTATCATAGCTAGGTTAGCCTCCTCCCTCTCGCAACTTCGTCAGCCGCCACCGTCCCTGTCGCCGACGGCCTTGCCGTCGTCGCCGCCGCCGGTTGCCGCCCGTTCCGTCTGTGTTTTCCATCTGCGTGTTCTATCTGGTCTGATTCAGATCCAGATTCGTTTTTAGATCGGTCCGTCACTGCTCCAGATCTCGCGATCTCGCGCGGGTCAGCTCCAGATCTCGCGTCTCCACGCGCGCGTCCTGCCTCCGTCTCGTCACGCGTCAGGCGACCTGCTGCACCTCCGCGTCGTCACACGGGACCGACCGCCCACGCGCGACCGCTCTCTCCCCTCGTCATGCGTGCCGTGTCCTGCAGGACCGACTGCCCATGCGCGGGCTACTCTGGTTAAGCCTGCTGCCGTCTGCTGTGCCCTGCGGGACCCTCTGGTCAAGTCTGCTCCACGAGTCTGCCCACGAGTCTGCTCTGGTGCTGCTCCCCTGACAACTGTGTGCTGCTCCCTGAAGCGTGCCCGACTCCAGTGCACCCCTCCTGCCCACGCGCGGGTCGCCCACGACGCCTGCTGTTGTGCTGCAGTGCGCGCCCACGTCATCTGATCGGATCTGCTGCAAGTGAAAAAAAATGTCTTCTGCATCGGGCTATGTTGCGATTCCTCGCTGCCCGGTGATTTTTGATGGTGCGAACTATCCTGATTTTGCTGCCTTTATGCGCGTTCACATGCGTGGTCTTCGTCTTTGGGGTGTGCTCTCCGGCGAGGTCTCCTGTCCGCCGTGTCCCCCTGCTCCTGTGGCTCCTCTTCCGCCGACGCCGATTGTTCTCGGTGCTGATGCTTCTCAGGAGGCCAAGGATGCTGCTCAGAGTGCTGATGATAGTGTTGTTGCTGCTTATGACCTGAAGTTCAAGCAGTACTCTTCTGATCTCGAGGCCTATCGACATGCTTTGACCGCCTACACTCAGTGGGTTCATGAGGATGCTCGTGCTGCTGCTGTTCTCACCTCCAGTGTTCTGCCCCAGTATGCTGCTGAGTTTATGAGTCTTCCTACTGTTGCCGCTCAGTGGGCCCATCTTCGTCAACGCTATCAGCCGTATGGGGATGCTCTTTACCTGTATGGTTCGCCAGGAGCATGCTCTTCAGCAGGGTGATTCCAGTATTGATGAGTTCTATACTCAGAGTGCTGCTATCTGGCTTCAGCTTGATTCTCTCCGTACTGCTGTGTGTGGCACATGCTCGTGCTGCCAGATTGTGCGCTCGAACTTGGAGTTTCACCGCATCTATGAGTTTCTGTCTCGACTTCGCCAGGAGTTTGAGCCCCGGCGTGCTCAACTGAATGCTCGTGGTCGTGTTCCGCTCTCGGAGGTGTTGTCTGAGCTTCGGGCTGAGGAGACCCGTCTCCGTGGTGCTGGTCTTCTTGCGGCTCCGTCTGTGCTTGCTACTCGTGGTGCTCCTTTGCCGCCTGCTCCCTCGACCCAGTCGCCGTCCTCTGTGCCGCCGCCGCCGATACTACCCACTCCTCCAGGTCAGGGTCAGGGTCAGCTTCAGCACCAGCAGGCTCGTGGTCAGGGTCGCCGTGGTTCTCTTCGTCACTGCTCTTACTGCAACAGGGATGGCCACACTTGGGCCACCTGTTATACATGGGACCCCAGTTTACGTCAGCAGCACCAGGCTCGTGGGTCATCTGCTCTTTCCAGGTCTTCAGCAGTTGCTCTCTCTGATCAGGACATTATCAGGAGTCTTCGCGGTCTGCTTGCTGCTACAGGCTCTTCTTCGACGGGCACTACTGGTTCTGTGACTGATTCTTCAGGCACTGCGCGACCACCACCTTCTACACAGTCAGGTACGTCTCCGTGGTATCTGGATTCTGGAGCTTCCTTTCATATGACCTCTGAGTCTTCTTTTCTGTCCGCTCTTTGTTCTCTCCCTTCTCCTGTCCGTGTTTTTACGGCTGATGGTACCTCTCTTCCTGTTTCTAGTCGGGGCACCCTTTCTACTTCTTCTTTTTTTGTTCCTGATATTTCTCATGTCCCTCTTCTTAAGATGAATCTGTTCTCTGCTAGCCAGCTTACTGACTCTGGTTGTCGCGTCATTCTTGATGCTGATTCTTGTGTTGTCCAGGACCGTCGCACACATGCCCTGGTTGGAGCTGGCCCTCGCAGCCGTGACTCTTCAGGTCTTTGGGAGTTAGACTGGCTTCGTATTCCTTCCGCCGCCACTTCATCCGCCAGTTCTTCTCTGGTCGTCGCCTCTGCTACCAGCTCCTTTCAGCAGTGGCATCATCGTCTTGGTCACCTTTGTGACTCCCGTCTGTCGTCATTAGTTTATCGTGGTCTTCTGGGGTCTGTCTCAGGAGATGGGTCTTTACATTGTCAGGGCTGTAGGTTGGGTAAACAGATTCAGCTTTCCTATCCTACTAGCACGTTTGTATCTCAGCGACCTTTTGATTTAGTTCATTCCGATGTTTGGGGTCCGGCTCCTTTTGCCTCGAAAGGGGGCCATCGCTACTATATTTTATTCATCGATGATTTTCTCGGTACACTTGGTTGTATTTTATGCGCTCTCGCAGTGAAGTGCTCTCCATATAACAGCGTTTTGCGGCCATGGTCCGTACTCAATATTCTACCCCCATTCGTGTGTTTCGTGCTGATTCTGCTGGTGAGTATATCTCCCAGATGTTGCGTGGAGTTCTTGCTGAGCAGGGCACTCTTGCTCAGTTCTCCTGTCCTGGTGCACATGCCCAAAATGGCGTTGCTGAGCGTAAGCATCGCCATCTTCTTGAGACCACTCGTGCCATGATGATTGCTTCTTCTCTTCCACCGTATTTTTGGGCTGAGGCTGTCGCTACGTCAGCTTACCTCATCAATATTCAGCCTTCTATCGCTCTGCAGGGTGGTATCCCTCTTGAGCGCCTATCTGGACAGTCTCCAGACTACTCCATGCTTCGCTCGTTTGGTTGTGTTTGCTATGTTCTCCTTGCTCCTCATGAACGCACCAAACTGACCGCTCAGTCTGTTGAGTGTGTCTTCCTTGGATACAGTGATGAGCATAAGGGCTATCGCTGTTGGGACCCCGTTAGTCGTCGGATGCGTATCTCTCGTGATGTTACTTTTGATGCGACGCGTCCTTTCTATCCTCGTCCCACCGCTGGTACCTACCCAGTGGAAGATATCTCTTTTCTTCTCTTTCCTGACACACCTCCTTCTACTTCCATTGTGTCTTCTTCCGGATCTCCTCCTCCTGATGTCTCTTCTTCGACACCGTCCTCCTCTGCTCCGTCTAGTTCTCCTAGTTCTCCTCGTTCTCCGGAGTCTTCCTCTACTATTCCTTCTTCATCGTCGTCTCCTGCGTCGTCTTCCTCTGATGAGTTTCCCTCTACTCGTCCTGTTCGTCAGCGTCGTGCCCCCAATCGTTACTCTCCTAATCAGTATGGTCTTTCTGTTACCTCCGAGCCGACTTCTTATCGGGATGCTGAGCATCATCCTGAATGGCAGCTGGCCATGGCTGAGGAGATTGCTGCGCTTGAGCGCACTGGCACCTGGGATCTTGTTTCTCCCCCTCCCGGTGTTCGTCCTATCACGTGTAAGTGGGTTTATAAGATTAAGAACCGCTCTGATGGATCTCTTGAGCGCTATAAAACGCGTCTTGTGGCTCGTGGTTTTCAGCAGGAGCATGGTCGTGACTATGATGAGACCTTTGCTCCTGTGGCTCATATGACCACTGTGCGTACTCTTCTTGCGGTTGCTTCTGTTCGTCAATGGTCTGTGTCCCAGCTTGATGTTCAGAACGCCTTTCTCAATGGTGAGTTGAGTGAGGAGGTTTATATGCAGCCTCCTCCTGGGTATTCTGTTCCCGACGGGATGGTTTGTCGTCTTCGACGTTCTCTTTATGGCCTCAAACAGGCCCCCCGTGCCTGGTTTGAGCGCTTCGCTTCTGTAGTGACTGCTGCTGGTTTCTCCCCTAGTGCTCATGATCCAGCGCTGTTTGTTCACACTTCTCCTCGTGGACGCACTCTTTTTCTTCTCTATGTTGATGATATGATCATTACTGGTGATGATTCTGAGTATATCGCCTTCGTTAAGGCTCGTCTTCGTGATCAGTTTCTTATGACAGATCTTGGTCCTCTTCGATACTTTCTTGGGATTGAGGTCTCCTCCACTTCTGATGGCTTTTACATCTCCCAAGAGAAGTATATTCAGGATCTTCTTGCTCGTGCTGCGCTTGGGGATGAGCGCACTGTTGAGACCCTTATGGAGCTTAATGTTAAGCTTCAACCTACTGATGGTGATCCTCTTCCTGATCCGACGCGTTATCGTCATCTTGTTGGGAGTCTTGTTTATCTTGCTGTCACTCGTCCTGACATCTCTTATCCTGTTCATATTCTGAGTCAGTTTGTTTCTGCTCCCACCACCGTTCACTATAGTCATCTTCTTCGTGTTCTTCGTTATCTTCGGGGTACGATCACTCGTCGCCTTTTCTTTCCTCGTTCCAGCTCCCTCCAGCTCCAGTGCTATTCGGACGCTACGTGGGCGAGTGATCCTTCGGATCGCCGTTCACTTTCTACTTACTGTGTGTTTCTTGGTGGTTCGCTCATTGCTTGGAAGACGAAGAAACAGACAGTGGTTTCCCGTTCGAGTGTTGAGGCTGAGTTGCGTGCTATGGTCTTGTTGACTGCTGAGGTGACCTGGTTACGGTGGTTACTTGCGAATTTTGGGGTCTCTATTACCACATCCACTCTGGTTTTGTCTGACAGTACAAGTGCTATTAGTGTTGCACGTGATCCGGTCAAGCATGAGCTTACCAAGCATATTGGTGTTGATACTTTTTATACACGTGCTCAGGTGCAGGCTCGGGTTGTTGCGCTTCAGTATGTGCCTTCAGATTTATAGTTGGCGGATTTTTTTACGAAGGCACAAACCAGAGCGCAGCATGATTTCTTACTCTCCAAACTCAGTGTTGTGGATCCACCATGAGTTTGAGGGGGGGGGTGTTAGATGTATATATTTGTATATTGTATTTCCCCATATGTTAGGGGGCTTCCTGCATATTTGCACCTGTACCTGTACTATATATTGTGGCCTTTGGCCCCCAGAGAAATACAAGTTGCATATTCCTGACAAGTACATGGAGCCGGCGATCAGAGGGACGACGACCACGCGCAAGTGCCACCCGCGTCCTACCTCTCCAACTGCTCCGGATGGGCGCGGGAGTGAGCTCCCGGTGAGAAGTTGCTTTGGACGGCCGTGGCACCGTCGTCCATATATGGACGATGGGTAGCAGGTTTGGAAGGACGTCTAAATTTAGACCTCCGTTTAAACGAGCCACTGGGAAGGGTTTTTTCATCCACGGTCGTCCAAATCGCTTTAGACGGGCATATAGACGAGCCACTAGAGATGCTCTTAACTGCGGCGAGGGCGACCGGGGCGGGGCGGGGGGACGGACGCGCGAATCACGATGGCAGCTCCCATCCTCGCCCCACCCGGCCCATGAATCATGATTGACACGCATGCACGGCACTTACGCGAGCGATCGGCCGGCGAGCAGTTTAATACTCCCTCCGGCCCATATTAATTGACTTGAATTTGTTTAATTTTGGATGAACCTATATACTAACATTCAAATTTTGACAAATCCAAGTCAATTAATATGGGTCGGAGGGAGTAACTGCGTGCGTTGCCGATGGCGCACACTGTTCGTCGTTCTTTCTGGTTCTGGGGAGGAGTACCTGTGTGGAGCGGGGCCTTTGATCCATGGAGTCGGGGCACTTGGACCGTCGGGAGTGCCCCGCCTATCTGCGCCTGATTGGTCGACGGTCGGTAGTGGTGTGTGTCGGTGGCCAGGAGGGAGAGGACTTCACGTGCTCGGTCAGGTCAGGCCATGCGTGGTCGGAGGCGGCCGGTGGGCGTGAGAATCTTCTTCGGCTCTAGTAGGACCAGAGAATGACAGCCAGCCAGCCAGCTAGGAGATCCACTGCTTCCTTCCATGTACTTCTACTCCTGCACATGGCAAATGCCCGTACCCTGCTGTGCTCCATTACTAACACGGAGAATGCCAAACACTAGCCAGTGGCTGGCGGCGATACATAGCACGACATGGCACTATTTCAGAGCATCGAGCAATTGGAAGCGGCGCGTCGTGCGTTTTGGTTTGCAGGGCATTTCTCGTTTGGGTGCGATTTGGCTGCTGCTCCTCACAAGGATCCGTATATTTCCGGCCGGGATCGAAAAAGTTTTTTTTTCCTTTAAGTATGTCAAAAATAGAATGTGTTAGTTGTACTTGTGGCTACCGGTTGATGGTAAGAGTCGGTGTCGGTTTCTCCTCAGACCGGCGGTGGTCCGATAGATGCAGGTGAGCACGGTGACGACGACGCCGCTGCTTGGCAGCGGGGATCTGCGGTGGCGGCGGATCTACTAGTGGACGAAGAAGTAGGAACTGACGCTAGGGTCGGTGATGAAGGTGACACCCTTGCTGTGGTGTGGCGGCGGAGCTTCACGAGTCCGTTGGGCTTGGCCAGGCCAGCGAGTATGGATGAGACTTGGTTCCCGGTTTACCATTGGTTAGGTTAACCTAACCTAAAAACTAGCCCAATGGGCCAGGTGATTAACCAAAGAATGTTTTTGGTTATTTAGATTCGATCCTTGTTTACCAATGGTTAACCCGACATTCAGTCAGCTCAACAAGCCATACGCCTGCCTGCTTTGCCTTGCTCGCCGACAGTCCCGCTCGGCCAGCTCGCTCGCCGACCGATGTGTTGCTCCAGCTAGCTAGCGTGGCTCCATGCTTGGTTCGTGCTAGCTCTGCTAGCTAGCTGCGGTGTGGGTGCTAGTTCTACTTGCTAGATGGGCGTGCGTGTACTGCTTTCGTAGTGGGTAAAAGACAATACACATGCACATGCACATTATTTTCTTGTATACTCTAATCCGTATTAATTAGTTTACTTAGATTTATCTAGATACATTTTCTTGTATACTCTAATCCGTATTAATTAGTTTACTTAGATTTATCTAGATACGATTATGTCTAGTTAAGTTTTAGTGCTAAACACATTCGCAAAAAAGTCTTAGTGCTAAATACATCTATATTTAGACAAATTTAAGTCAACTTAATATGAGTTAGAGGGATTAGTTTCTTTTATGACCAGAAAAGGCAATACATTTAGTAAAAACAGAGCTAGTTTAATCATATTTTGTAAAAGTGGTTGGAACCTAAATAACCAATGATTAACCATTTTTACCCTAATAACCTAATGGTTAACCTAAATTATCCCTTTACACGACATGGTTAATTAGGTTGGAATCCAAAAAATAAATGGTTAACCTAATCCCATCGTTACCAGCGAGGGCCTGGTTTGCCCATGCTGCTATATCCGGTCGGCTATCGCTATCCGGCAGTGGAGGTTGTTCCCTCCCGCGTATTACTGTTCCGCCGACCCTTGCCGAGGTTTTCTCTTCTTGGTTGTACCAGCCTTACATCGTGGGTCACGGTGAGATGACGGTGGTGACAGCAAAACCGTGGGGGCGTATGCTGGTGGACGGTGAGCTTGGTGGAGAAATTCGAAACGTATAGGTGTGTGGTTTTTTGAGGGGCCGGGAGAAATCCTTGTCATCTAGACACCGACGTGACAACGCATGCGGGTGGCGCCGTCCTTCATGAAGGGCATCGGGTGTATCTCTTCCCCACACCTCGTAGTGTATCGGGGGAAACAGTAGCACCAGTCCAGGCAGCAGCATTGTTGTCGTTGCTTTCTTTCTTGGAGGTGTGTCTTGGTTAGTGATGCTTCAGAGCGCTAGGAGCATGGTGGGAATTCTTCGGAAGACACATCTGTTGCGGGTCATTCTCATTTTCGTCGAACCACTGTTGTTTTCTCGTCTTTTTATTTTATTTTCTTGAGGCGTTGTGTTGTCTGGGCCAGCAGCGGGTTCAACGAGATTTCTATATTAATATAGCTGGGTGCAAGGCTGTTTCGAGGAGGAACTTGTGCCATGTATCTTCTCCAAAAGGACACTAGCATGGCTTCGGTCTAAAATATTATTGTTTTCTGAAACAACTATAGTGGGAATTAGTCAACCTGAACATTTTTTGTTAAACGATTTTAACAGGATGCAAATGCAATGTCTACCGCAGCGCTACACACAAGAAAAAGGAAAAGTGAACACGCGCAAAGCTAAAAACACCACCAAATCTCAAACTTAAAGTTGCAACGCTCCGTTGGTAGTTAGCTTAGAAGCGCCATTGTTCCTCAGGCTAGCGCTTTGAAATTTCTTGGTAGAAGTGAATCCTCATTGGACCATGGAGAATCTCGAAGCTTGTATTGTTTTTGTGTTATAAATAAGGAATAAAGAATTAGCTAGACCCACAACAGTTCTATTGTATCATTTTAAGGACTATAATATTAACGGAAGGGGATTTTCGTAAATGTTATATCAACGACTTGTAGTACAACACTACATGAAGTGGTGTGCATAGGTCACCGTAAACTCCAACTCCTCGTGGAGAACTAGGAGACACCGAGAAACCGAGATGCATGGATCTAGGGTAAGGCGTTGATTGGTCTAAAATATCAGAGAAAACATGGCTTGGCGTGGCATTGCCTTGTAAGCACAAACATGTTTTTGTTCTCTGAAGAAGGCTCTAAAGAAGAAAAAATGAGGATAACAGTTGTGGGAAGAACAAGGACTAGCCTATAGGCATTGTAACGAGTTATCCGGTTATTATGTGTTAATTCAGTGCTGTCGTACTCTTCCCATCAACCCCCTCCTCCTCTTGGTTAATAAATACAGCATTCGTGAGTTTTGGATGAAAAGTCAGTTTTCAGCACTAGCAAATGATATGATGTATAATTGGGCCCCGGAGGTGGACTCTACACTGCATCTAGCTTCTCTTTCAGCCTCGCAAATGAGTCCGAACATTAAGTTTCCATCAAAATCAGTAGGTTGTTCTGTTCACTCGTCACTCTCATTTGGGACATTTCTTCCAGTCCACCTCTGTTACAGTTGAAGAAGTCAGTATGATAACCATAATTTCCATTCTGAACAAAACAATGCTGCTATAATCAGTACTGTCCTTTGTATTTCTGTCCACCAGTTTTTGTTCATAGAGGATTGGTGCTGGAACAAGTTTTTGTGGTTTTGTCTTTTTGTGCACTATTCATGTAGTTTGTCATTTTCATTTATCTGCGTGTTTTTCGAATTTGGTGCTGGAAATTTTAGGTATTGTGTTACGCATATCTTGTGAACACTCATAATTTCCAACAACCACGGATGGAGGTGCGTGGGGGTGAGAGAGGGAGACATGGATTGGTGAATGCTGCCAGCTTTAATGCAAACCCCGTGACAGACTTGGTTGTGGTTCAGCTAGTGCTCAGCTCTGCTCTCGGTGCGTGCGATGTCTCACCGGCCGGCCCGATCGATCCACCTAAATAATTGGAGATCTCATATCCCCTGCCTAAGTTAAACACATTACTCCCTCTGTTTTAAATTACTCCGCCGACGCGCTTATGTAGGTGGACTAGTACTCCCTCATATTTTATTCAAAAAAATCCTGTCATTTTTGAAATAGATAGTACGTATACCAAAAATTTTAAGGATTTTTTGATAAAAAATGAGAGAGTACTGGGCCACCTAGGTAAGCGTGCGCGCGGAGTAATTTGAAACAGAGGGAGTACTAGGTAGCCGATCAATGGATAGTACGCGTTCTTCCTCTCCATGTCATTTTCTTGATGGATTCGTTTCAGCTCCCGTTCTCCCAGCCAGGGCAGCCAGTGATAGATCATGCTTTCGGTCTAAATATGGCGTCTGCATGATTTTTTGGCGCGTGTGCAGTTCTGTTAACGCTGCATGTCGTGGCGAATAGGCAAGAAAGAAAGCGACACCTTGCAAAGAAACTTCGTGGTCTAGAAGAAAATCCACGCATTTGCTGTGTGAATCGCGTGCTTGTCTTGGTGAGTGTACAGCACTCTGCCGTACACGTGGCGTTGCTTAGGTTGGAGGGGATGAATTAGCTAGAGGACAGTTACGTTAAACCTGATGGGTTTAGTCACGTCGCTATGTACATGTACGTGGAGGTAGTTACGGATAGCTTCGCTATGGAAGATGCTATTCACTGCCATTTCACTTCATGTCGGATGTCGCTGTACTTGGACCCTATAGCTAGGTACTAGAACAAACCGTGCGCGCTAGTGTTGTTGGATCCTCTCGTCGTCGTAGCTAGCTTAGCTTGCTCCTGTGACTGATTCTGTTTCTTCATCATGCATTTTCTGAGTACGAGCGTCCGTGCATAGCAAAAAAAATGATAGTGATTCCTCATGCTGATTGGTTAGATAATTTTGTTCCGAGACGGAGAAATTCTTACTGATCGAGGCGTGCACGTCCCGGAACCTAATGCGTGTTTTTCCTGCATAATGAAAATGTGCATCGATCCTGCATGTTTTTCATGCGGATGTAGGGGTAGTTCAATGGTCAATCCATTATTGCACACGGGTTTGGAAGGAAAAAAACAAAAAGCACAAGCAAGCTCGATCGGTACTTTTTAATGATATATCTTCAGCTAGTATTAGGATCATGCAGTCCCTAACATCAGAGGTCCCGTGTAGCTATAAAAATTTAAGCAGCAGTTGGCGAGCATATGCGCGCGTGCGCTCTGTTTTCTTCGCACATCCACAAGCGACCTGACAATGTCCAAGCTTAGCCACTCTCGTCTACTCCCTCCGTTCAGAAATATAAGAGGTTTTAGATTTATGAAGTAGATGTATCTAGACACTTTTTAGTGTATAGGTTCAAATGAATCTTGACACTAAAAGATGTCTAGATACATCTCATTCACAAACTTAAAACATCTTATATTTTCGAACGGAGGGAGTACTTTCTAGTTCAGCTATCGAATATTCCGTTCGATCTTTCCGACCGACACACACACTTGCAATTTTGTTCGAGCCAAAAAGAAAAGGGCTGGCATACAAGCTACTCCCTCCGTTTGGAAATATAAGATGTTTTATGTCTGTGAATGAGATGTATCTAGACACATTTTAGTGTCTAGATTCATTTGAACCTATACACTAAAATGTGTCTAGATATATCTCCTTCACAAATCTAAAGCATTTTATATTTCTAAACGGAGGGAGTATTTCGCATATGTACGAAGAAGAATGATTATTGTACGGCGTGGCCCAAAAAGTGACAACATGCTTTTCATGACGGTGATATACAATGTTTTCAGCCACTACGTATCATTCATCTATCTGCTTGTTGCCAGTACAGAGCTTTGCCCTCTTTCTTGATTCATCAAGAAAAAAGGTCAAGGAACACTGCACTCTGCTACTCTCTTCCCATTATGCTAAGATAGATATACTAAAAAGGACAAATGAATGTAGAGAAAAGGAGCTATGGATTATTGGTACATAAATCATCATGTTGATGAGGATGGTCCATATGTTACTATATAATTAATACTGTAGAAAAACAAGCCACCATAATAATTGTCCATATAGACTAAATTATTTGTCCATTGATCATGATGTGGACCTGACCATCACCAAGGTTGTCAGAATCGCATTATGTTACAAATTGACCGGTCTGATTCTATGATTCTAATCGGTAGAATCTACGATATTACGACTTTAATGGCTATATGACCTTACGATTTGTGATCCTACCATAGGGGTTTTGATACTATTTAGAATTGTCATTCTAACAACCATGATTATAACAACTCAGATTTAAAGTAAATCAACGACAAGGAAATAAATTATTTAAAAATTGATCTATGGTGGATTCGAATTGACTAATGCCAGCATGATGTCAGTAAACCAATAAATTATCTTTCACATTTTTTCCTTTATAGTTTCTTATTTGGAGTCCAACTTTAGCAAACCAAACGTCCCTTCAAGCCACATTTGGTGCATCTTATCAAAAAGTAATTATAATCTCACATTTCAGATTTTCTCTCTCTGTGTGTTAAGAAATTATACTCTACAGAACAATGTTGTCAATTAAATTATAATTATTGGGTTATGAAATATGGAAACACAAGAGTTCTAATAATATACCAAAAGATACGGCAGAACATGGTGACATGTGTTAGAAATTTTAACTAAAAAGAAACAATTGTGGACCACCTCCAATCCTCCATATTGGTAAATTACTACAAGTTATTGTTGGAATTATGCCCTAGAGGCAATAATAAAGATGTTATTATTATAATTCTTGTTCATGATAAAGTTTATATTCCATGCTAGAATTGTATTAAGCGGAAACTTTAATACTTGTGTGGTTTGTGAACAACACCGTGTCCCTAGTACGCCTCTATGGACTAGCTCATTGATTAATGATGGTTAAGGTTTCCTAACCATGGACATGAGTTGTCAATTAATAATGAGATCATATCATTGGGAGAATGATGTGATGGACATACCCAAACTAAGCAAAGCAATTACATCGTGTCATCGTGTTCATCTTTGCGAAGCTTTTCTTATGTCAAATATTGTATTCCTTAGACCATGAGATAATACAACTCCCTGGTATCGGAAGAAAGCTTTGAGGTCATCAAACGTCATCCTATGAGAGGGTGATCATAAAGGTGTCTCTCAGGTGATCGGAAAGTACCTGTTGGGTTGTATGTATCGAGATGGGATTTGTCCCTCCCAAGTCGGAGAGATATACTTCGGGCCCACTCGGTAATCGATATCAACACCGCTTGCAAGCATGTGGTTAAGGAGTTAATCACAAATTGATATCGGATTACGGAACGAGTAAAGTACTTGTTGTGAACGAGATTGAACTAGGTATGACGGTACCGACGATCAAATCTCGGGCAAGTAAAATATCGCGAGACGAAGGGAATATATATATGGGATTAATTGAATCCTGGCATCGTGGTTCATCCTATATGATCATCGATGAATGTGTGGGAGTCAATATGGGTTTCCGGACCCCGCTGTTGATTATTGATAGAAGATCATGTCTGCATATTCTCGAACCCGCAGGGTCACACACTTAACGTGTCTCGACGCTAGGATAGATTGGATTATTGGTTTATGAGTTTTTGTTCGGAGTCTCGGATGGGATCCGGGACATCACGAGAGGTTCCGGAATGTTCCGGAGAATAAGATTCATATAAGGCAGTGCAGTTTTTGGAGTTCGGAATTGTTCCGGGTTAATCGGTATTGTACCGGAAGCTTCTAGAACCTTCCGGAGGGGGACCAACGTGGTTCCACCTGTCGGGAGGGGGCATGGGCCTATGAGGGAGTGCCCTGGCCGCATTGGGCTAGGGGCACAAGGCCCCATAGGGCCCAACCGGCCAGCAAGGGTAAAACCCTAGTTGGAGCTTCTAGAAGGGGGGGGTTTCCTTGCTCCCCACTCCTCCCTCCTTAGCCGCCGGCCTAGGGCTTGGGGGAGGGGTTAGGGCAGGCGCCCACCCCTCTATATATAGAGGGATGGGGCGCACCACCCCCCTACACCTCCTCCTCAACCCTAGCCGTCCTGCTGCCCTCCTCTCTCTCTCTCCCTCCCGACTGCGTGTAGGCGAAGCCCTGCTGCAGAAACTCTCCACCAATTGCACCGCGCCGTCGCGTTGTAGATCCAATCCATCTCTCCACCATACTTGCTGGACCGAGGAAGGAGGAGACGTCGAGGTGCCGCACGTGTGCATCTCACGGAGGCATCGCCACTTGTGGTGCTAGATCGGATCGGATCGCGAGGAGGAGAAGCGAGTACGACTACATCACCCACGTTCCGACGAACGTTCCGTTGTGCGAATCTTCAAGGGTATGAAGATCTAATCCAATCTCTCTCGTTGTTTGCATCTCCTAGATTAGATCTTGGCTTTCCTCTGTTTGCATCCGTAGAAAATTTTGATTTACTATGCCGCGAAACCCTTCAGTGGTATCAGAGCTAGATCTATGCGTAGATGTGTTTCACGAGTAGAACGCAACATGGTTGTTGCGGGCGTTGATGTTTTCTGTTGCAAGCCTCTTGTTTGTGTTCTTCTTATGACGCGGGATAGTGAGATTGAAGCGGTCTAGGCCAACCTTACGCGACGTCGTTCGCGAGACCGGCTCCGCACTTGACGTGTGGCTTGTTCCACACATGCGGCTGGTGGATGCCAGTTTCTCTCACTATAGTTGTCATGGGATCTACACCGGAGTTTGGCAACCATAATATCACCGTTATGGCTTTCCGTAGGTAAGAATCGTTCTTAGCATCTACTCCCATAAGCCACGTAAAACATGCAACAACAAAGTAGAGGCGTCGAACTTGTTTTTGCAGGGAGTGTTTTCTGCGATATGGTATGGTCCAAGATATGATGTGTGTATTGTATGCAATGATCATGTTTTGTAATGTTTCATGACTTGCATGTCAATGAGTACACAACCGGCAGGAGCCATATGGTTGTCTTTATAATTGTGTATGACCTGTGTGTCAACTTCTTATACGCCATGTAATAGTTTCACTTTATCGCTAAGTAGTTAGCAATAGTTGTAGTTGTTATTCGTGGTGGAGGCAATCATGGTGGAGTGATGGAGATCATGCCGGCACGCACAAGATGGAGATCATTGCGCGAAGATTGGCTATACCATGTCACATAAAGTTATATGCATGTGATGTTTATCCTTTTATGTATCTTATTCTGCTTAGATCGCGAAGGTAGCATTATAAGATGATTCCTCACTTAAAGATCAAGATAAAAACTGTGTTCTCCCCAAGTATCCACCGTTGCGAAAGTTTGTCGTGTCCAAGCATCACGTGATGATCGGGTGCTATAGATTCTACGCTCACATACAACGGGTGCAAGCCAGTTTTGCACACGCGGAAATACTTGGGTCTAACTTGACGAGCCTAGCATGTACAGACATGGCCTCGGAACACATGAACCGAAAGGTTAAACATGAGTCATATGAATGATATGATCGACACTTCGTTGTCCACCATTGAAGCCACATCTCTTCTCGTGATGATCGGATTAGGTGTGGTGAATTTGGATCGTGTTCACTAAACAACTTGAGGGATGTTGAATTTAGTGGGAGTTCATCTAGTAATTTGATTAAAAGTTGAACTAGTTATCATGAACATAGTCTAATTTGTACTTGCAAATATTGTAGATCAAATGGCTAAGTCCAACTTCAACTTCAACGTTTTTGCTGAGAAGGAAAAGCTTAGAAACAATGGGTCTAACTTCACCAACTGGTTCCACAATCTGAGAATCATTCTCTCTGGCGGTCAAAAGGACTATGTCCTTGAGAGTGCGTTAGGTGACGCCCCTGCTGCTACTGTGCCGGCTGAGGAGAAAGCTGTCTATCAGTCGCGCAAAGATTATTATGGTGTGATTAAGAGCACCATGTTGTTTGCTATGGAATCGGACCTTCAAAATCGTTTTGAAGACTATCCCGGGCCCTTTGAGATTCTCGAGGAATAAAAACCATGTTTCAGACTCAGGCCCGTTCTGAGAGATATGAGATCTCTGAGAAATCTTTAACTGCAAGATGGAGGAAGGGAGTTCCGTTAGTGAGCACGCCATTAAGATGTCGGGCTACACTCAACGCCTTGAGCAACTGTACTGCAAGATTCCAGAGGAGCTCAAGATTGACAGGGTTCTGCAATCACTCCCTCCCAGCTACAAAAGTTTTGTAGTGACTCACAATCAGATTGGTTCCACTGATACGATCACCGAGCTCTTCGGAAAGCTGAAGGCTGCGGAGGTGGACATCAAAAAGGATAACCATGTGTTGATGGTCAACAAGCCCCCCACCTTCAAGAAAGGTAAGGGTGCAAAGAAGCCCTTCAAGAAAGGCGGCGGCAAGCGCGTTGCCCCTGCTGAGAAGAAGCTCAAGTCTGGTCCCAAGCCGGACACTGAGTGCTTCTATTGCAAGGACAAGGGTCACTGGAAGCGCAACTGTCCGAAGTACTTAGCGGACAAGAAGGCTGGCACCATCAAAGGTATATTTGATATACATGTTATTGATGTTTTCCTTACTAGCCCTCGTTGTAGTGCCTGGGTATTTGAAACTGGTTCAGTTGCTAATATTTGTAACTCGAAACAGGAGCTACGGAATAGACGGCGGCTTGCGAGGGATGAGGTGACGATGCGCGTTGGCAACGGATCAAGAGTTGATGTGACGGCCGTCGGCACGCTCTCCTTAGTTTTACCTTCGGGCTTAGTTTTAAACCTTAATAAGTGTTATTATGTTCCTGCGTTGAGCATGAACATTATTTCTGGATCTTGTTTATTGCAAGACGGTTATTCATTTAAATCAGAGAATAATGGTTGTTCTATTTATATGAGTAACATCTTTTATGATCATGCACCTATTGTGAATGGTTTATTTCTTCTAAATCTCGAAAGGGATGAAACACACATCCATAACATTGAGGCTAAGAGATGCAAAGTAGATAGTGATAATACTACTTATTTGTGGCACTGTCGTCTAGGTCATATTGGTGTAAAGCGCATGAAGAAACTCCATTCTGATGGACTTTTGGAGTCTCTTGATTTTGAATCATTTGACACATGCGAACCATGCCTCATGGGCAAGATGATCAAAACACCGTTCTCCGGTATGATGGAGCGAGCAACGGACTTGTTGGAAATCATACATACCGATGTATGCGGACCGATGAGTGTTTCGACGCGCGGTGGATATCGCTATTTCCTTACTTTTACCGATGATTTAAGTAGATATGGGTATATCTATTTAATGAAACATAAATCTGAAACATTTGAAAAGTTCAAAGAATTTCAGAATGAAGTGGAGAACCATCGTAATAGAAAGATTAAGTTTCTACGATCCGATCGTGGAGGTGAATATTTGAGTTATGATTTTCTCACGCATCTTAAAGCAAGCGGAATCGTTTCGCAACTCACGCCACCCGGAACACCACAACGCAATGGTGTGTCTGAACGCTGGAATCGAACCTTATTAGATATGGTCCGATCAATGATGTCTCTTACTGATTTGCCGTTATCATTTTGGGGTAATGCATTAGAGACCGCTGCATTCAATTTAAATAGGGCACCATCTAAATCCGTTGAGACGACACCGTATGAACTGTGGTTTGGTGCTAAACCTAAGTTGTCATTTCTTAAAGTTTGGGGATACGAAGCCTACGTCAAGAAGTTGATGCCGGACTGTTGGAGATATGCCCTAGAGGCAATAATAAATGTAGTTATTATTATATCTTTGTGTTTATGATAAATGTTTACATTCATGCTATAATAGTATTAACAAGGAAACATTAATACTTGTGTGATTTGTAAACTTAATTTGAAGTCCCTAGTAAAGCCTCTATATAATACTAGCTTGTTGGTTAATAGATGATTGTGGTTTCCCTATCATGAACATTGAGATGTTATTAACAACAAGATCATATTGTTAGGAGAATGATATGATGGACATACTCCTATAGATAAGCGTAGCATAAAGATCAAGTCATTTTAATAGTTCAATTGCTATATGCTTTCTGATACATAGTAATCTAATTCCTTCGACCATGAGATCATGCATATCACCTTTACCGGATGGATGCTTTGATGATATCAAACACCACACCGTAACTGGGTGGCTATAAACGTGGCATTGAGTGTTCGGAAAGTATTGGTTGAAACACATGGATCAAGAGTGGGATTTGTCCATCCATATGACGGATAGATATACTCTGGGCCCTCTCGGTGAAATGTCATCCAATTAGCTTGCAAGCATGTGACTGGCTCACAAGGGATCACATATCACGGGAACGAGAAAAGAGTACTTATCGGTAACGAGGTTGAACTAGGTATGCAGAGATACCGACGATCATAACCTCGGATAAGTAAACTATCGTGAGACAAAGGGAAAGTGATATCGTATGTAAGTGGTTCATTCGATCGCAAAGTAATCGTAGAAATATGTGGGAGCCATATGAATTTCCAGATTCCTCTATTGGTTATTGTTCGGAGAAGTGTCTCGATCATGTCCGCATAATTCACGAACCGTAGGGAGACACACTTAAGGATTCGACGTTGTTTGAGTAGTTATGGAATGATGAGAAGGAGACCGAATGTTGTTCGGAGTCTCGAATGGGATTCGGGATATCACAAGGATATCCGGAATGGTCCGGAGAATAAGATTCATATAAGGAAAGTCCCGTTTCGGAGTTGGGGAATGGTTCCGGTGTTTTCATCGGGAATGTTCTAGAATGTTCCAGAATGTCCGGCACTCCGGAGGGGAAGGGTACATGAATGTGTTATATCAAGTTGGTATGATTGCATCATGTACTAAGTGTCATCGCTGAACCAAATAAAGGATTAATTCAAATCCTAGTTTGAAAAGTCAAACAGCTAGTTTGAAAAGTCAAACGGCTAAATTTGGAAAGAGGAAAAGAGGAGGAAACCGAGTTGGGGAGGAGTCCCTCCTCCCCACCGCCGGTGCCACCCAAGCCGAGTTGGGGAGGGACTCCTCTCCCTCCCCTTGGCCGGCCGGCCCCTCCACCTATATAAGGAGGGGCAGGGCTCCCTCCTAGAAGCACACAAGATCCTCTCCTCCAAACCCTAGTACCAAGCCGCCGCCGCCTCCAAGCCGCCGCTGGCCCTAGGGAACTCGCCGCCGCCGCCTAGGTGAAACCCTAGCCGCCGGCACTAGCCCCTCCTCGGCGTGTCTAAACCCTAGATCGTCGAGGGACTCTCGCATACTCCACCATACTCGCTCCGGCTTAAGGCGAAGCCCTGCGAGATCTCCCCTCTACTTCCGGTATCACGCCGTTGTGCTGCCGGAATTGCGAGGAGAGTGCTACAACCTTCGCTGCCTGCTGGAACAAGGGAGAGGAAGGTCTTTGTCGAGTACCGAACGTGTGACCGACTGCGGGAGCGCTGCCGGAACGCAGCGCCGGAAGGATCGTCTACGCGATCTTGAGATCGGAAAGAGTATGACTACATCACCCACGAGAATCCGCTCTCGTTAAACACTTTGGAATCTTCAAGGGTGAGTTATTCCATCGACTCATTGCTACAATCTAGTAGATAGATCTTGGCTTGTTTGTTTGTATGCGGTAGAAATTTTTTGTTTTCCATGCTACGAAACCCTACACGGACAAGCTCGAACCCAAAGCGGAGAAATGCGTCTTCATAGGATACCCTAAGGAAACTATTGGGTATACCTTCTATCACAGAACCGAAGGCAAAGTGTTTGTCGCAAAGAACGGTTCCTTTCTTGAGAAGGAGTTTCTCTCGAAAGAAGTGAGTGGGAGGAAAGTAGAGCTAGACGAGGTTGTTGAACCTTCTCTTGAGTTGGAGAGTAGCGCAACACCTGAAATTGTTCCAGTGTCGCCTGCACCAACAATAGAGGAAGCTAATGACAAGGATCATGAAGCTTCGGACGATGCTGCTACTGAACGTCGCAGGTCGACAAGGTCGTGTGCCCCTCCTGAGTGGTACGGCAACCCTGTCTTGACTGTCTTGTTAGTAGAAGACAGTGAACCTACGAACTATGAGGAAGCGATGATGAGCCCAGACTCTGAAAAATGGCTAGAGGCCATGAAATCCGAATTAGGATCCATGAGTGAAAACCAAGTATGGACTTTGGTGGACCCTCCTAGCGACCGAAGGGCCGTTGAGTGCAAATGGATTTTTAAGAAGAAAACGAACGCGGATGGTAATGTTACCATCTATAAAGCACGACTTGTCGCGAAAGGTTTTCGGCAAGTTCAAGGTGTTGACTACGATGAGACTTTCTCTCCCGTAGCGATGTTTAAGTCCATTCGGATTTTATTAGCAATTGCTGCGTTTCATGACTATGAAATATGGCAGATGGATGTCAAGACTGTGTTCCTCAATGGCAACATTGATGAAGAGTTGTATATGATGCAACCCGAAGGTTTTGTCGATCCTAAGGATGCTGATAAAGTATGCAAACTTCAGCGTTCCATTTATGGACTGAAGCAAGCATCTTGGAGTTGGAACCTTCGTTTTGATCAAGTGATCAAGAGCTTTGGATTGGTTCCAAATTGCTACGAAGCTTGTATCTACAAGAAAGTGAGTGGGAGCTCGGTGACATTTCTGGTACTATATGTGGATGACATATTGATTATTGGAAATGACATTAACATGCTTAACGATGTGAAGAGTTATTTGAACAAGTGTTTTTCAATGAAAGACCTTGGTGAAGCTGCTTATATATTGGGCATCAAAATCCATAGAGATAGACAAAGACGCCTGATAGCATTAAGCCATAGTACATACCTAGACAACGTTCTGAAAAGGTTCAGAATGGATAAGGCAAAGAAAGGTTCAATGCCTATGTTGTCAGGTAAGATATTGGGCAAGGCTCAGTGTCCAGCTACGGTAGATGATAGGGAAGCTATGAGCAAAGTGCCTTATGCCTCGGCCATAGGTTCTATCATGTATGCCATGCTGTGTACTAGACCGGATGTGTCCAATGCTCTTAGTTTGACGAGCAGATATCAAAGTGATCTAGGAGTGGAACACTGGACAGCCGTGAAGAACATCCTAAAGTACCTAAATAGGACTAAAGAAATGTTCTTAGTCTATGGGGGTGATGAACAGCTCGTTGTAAAAGGTTACGTCGATGCTAGTTTCGACACCGACAAGGATGATTCTAAATCTCAGACATGATACGTGTATATTTTGAATGGAGGAGCTGTGAGCTGGAGAAGCTGCAAGCAAAGCGTGATCGCGGGATCTACAGTAGAAGCGGAATACATGGCTGCTGCAGAAGCGTCAAGTGAAGGAGTTTGGATCAGGAACTTCATCACTGAGCTTGGCGTGGTTCCAAGTGCATTGGACCCACTGGAGATATTGTGTGACAACACTGGTGCCATAGCACTCGCTAAGGAACCAAGATATCATCCAAAGACCAAGCATATCAACCGCAAGTTTCATATAATCCGAGATTATATAGCAGATGGAGATCTGAAGATTAGCAAAGTACATACAGATCTGAATGTCGCAGATCCATTGACTAAACCTCTTCCACGTGTAAAACATGATCAGCACCTTAGTGCCATGGGTGTGAGATTGTTGCCAAATATAAACTAGATTATTGACTCTAGTGCAAGTGGGAGACTGTTGGAATTATGCCCTAGAGGCAATAATAAAGATGTTATTATTATAATTCTTGTTCATGATAAAGTTTATATTCCATGCTAGAATTGTATTAAGCGGAAACTTTAATACTTGTGTGGTTTGTGAACAACACCGTGTCCCCAGTACGCCTCTATGGACTAGCTCATTGATTAATGATGGTTAAGGTTTCCTAACCATGGACATGAGTTGTCAATTAATAATGAGATCATATCATTGGGAGAATGATGTGATGGACAGACCCAAACTAAGCGAAGCAATTAGATCGTGTCATCATGTTCATCTTTGTGAAGCTTTTCTTATGTCAAATATTGTATTCCTTAGACCATGAGATAATACAACTCCCTGGTATCGGAAGAAAGCTTTGAGGTCATCAAACGTCATCCTATGAGAGGGTGATCATAAAGGTGTCTCTCAGGTGATCGGAAAGTACCTGTTGGGTTGTATGTATCGAGATGGGATTTGTCCCTTCCAAGTCGGAGAGATATACTTCGGGTCCACTCGGTAATCGATATCAACACCGCTTGCAAGCATGTGGTTAAGGAGTTAATCACAAATTTATATCGGATTACGGAACGAGTAAAGTACTTGCTGTGAACGAGATTGAACTAGGTATGACGGTACCGACGATCAAATCTCAGGCAAGTAAAATATCGCGAGACGAAGGGAATATATATATATGGGATTAATTGAATCCTGGCATCGTGGTTCATCCTATATGATCATCGATGAATGTGTGGGAGTTAATATGGGTTTCCGGACCCCGCTATTGATTATTGATAGAAGATCATGTCTGCATATTCTCGAACCCGCAGGGTCACACACTTAACGTGTCTCGACGCTAGGATAGATTGTATTATTGGTTTATGAGTTTTTGTTCGGAGTCTCGGATGGGATCCGGGACATCACGAGAGGTTCCGGAATGTTCCGGAGAATAAGATTCATATAAGGCAGTGCAGTTTTTGGAGTTCGAAATTGTTCCGGGTTAATCGGTATTGTACCGGAAGCTTCTAGAACCTTCCGGAGGGGGACCAACGTGGTTCCACCTGTCGGGAGGGGGCATGGGCCTATGAGGGAGTGCCCTGGCCGCATTGGGCTAGGGGAACAAGGCCCCATAGGGCCCAACCGGCCAGCAAGGGTAAAACCCTAGTTGGAGCTTCTAGAAGGGGGGTTTCCTTGCTCCCCACTCCTCCCTCCTTGGCCGCCGGCCTAGGGCTTGGGGGAGGGGTTAGGGCAGGCGCCCACCCCTCTATATATAGAGGGATGGGGCGCACCACCCCCTACACCTCCTCCTCAACCCTAGCCGTCCTGCTGCCCTCCTCTCTCTCTCCCTCCCGACTGCGTGTAGGCGAAGCCCTGCTGCAGAAACTCTCCACCAATTGCACCGCGCCGTCGCGTTGTAGATCCAATCCATCTCTCCACCATACTTGCTGGACCGAGGAAGGAGGAGACGTCGAGGTGCCGCACGTGTGCATCTCACGGAGGCATCGCCACTTGTGGTGCTAGATCGGATCGGATCGCGAGGAGGAGAAGCGAGTACGACTACATCACCCACGTTCCGACGAACGTTCTGTTGTGCGAATCTTCAAGGGTATGAAGATCTAATCCAATCTCTCTCGTTGTTTGCATCTCCTAGATTAGATCTTGGCTTTCCTCTGTTCGCATCCGTAGAAAATTTTGATTTACTATGCCGCGAAACCCTTCAGTTATATGTACATAACTGTACCTACATAGATATTGTTGTTAGATATACATAACCTTTTTTTTGGGGAAATTATGCGTAACCTTACTTACACAAAACACATGTGGTAGATGGCATTCGTTAGGTCTACACAACCGTACATAACATCATATTCAAGGGCACTCCCCAAACGCTCCCCATCAGTCTGTTTGTGTCCGAGCGAACAGCCCGATCTAGATTTGTGCTCCCAACAGGATCCCCTCCCCCTCCCCCCCCCCACCCCGGACAGCCCAATTTTCCCCAAACCATGCAAATGGACACACGCGGTTGTCCTCCCTTGTTAATAAGACATGGTAGTTATTTGCAAGTTTCGAGAGATGTTAGTAAGACAAGTTTTCATGAATGCCAATAACACAAATTCCAAAAAATTTGAGAAATGCCAATAACACAAGTTTTGAGTTTTACACGTAATACAAGTACCATAGTACACAACAAGTTGAAGGTTCGAAATAAATTCCACATAGTGGAGTCCAAGGCATAGTTCATAACACGGTGATAGCTACCATGCTCTATTATGTACAACAAGGTCCTTTCCCCTTCGCACCCCTCTTCCTCGCTTCTTATTTTGCTTCCTCATTTTCCCTTAGGCCATGGTCCAATTGAACCACCGAGTCAAAGAACACCCTACTCTCCATGCTCTACTTCATGTCTTCTTCTTGATCTCTTTCTTCCCTTATGAGACGAGCCTCATTTTCCCAACCTCTCAAAATGAAGCTTATTCTCTCTCTTTCCTTATCCTCGACATTTCAAGGCTCTTCATCATTTTTTCCTGAATTCTTCTGCTTCTTTAAGCCTCTTCCTCTCATGTTTTTGCCACTCGGCATGCTCAAGCCTCATAGCATGTCGTCCTCCCTCTTCGCCTCCTCCACCTCTTTCTCCTTCCTCTCACATCCGTCTGATTTCTCCTCCACACTCCCACGTCTCACCTTCACCATCATTGTCCTCCCCCCACACCCCCTTCTGCTTATTGGGATGCGTAGCCATACCTACAAGAAAATTTGCGAGATCAAAGTTAGTAATGACAAGTAAGCAACAATAATAACAATAGTAGAGCATATAATGGAGACATACAGATTTGATCCTACCAAGAAACCTATCATACTAGCCGGATTAAAACCACCACGCTCTCTTCTAAGCCCAAGTTTGTGGCATCTTTGTTGCCTAGGAACTTGTTGCCTAGGAACTTGGTTGGTACTTATACGTTGGATAGGAGCTTGTTGCCTATGTGCTTGTTTCACAGGAGCATGTTGCCTTCCTCTCCGTTGAGCAGGACCGTCTTGGGTTGGACCATCTTGTTGGCAACTTCTTGGTTCGCTTGGAACTTGTTGGTTGACCCTTCTTTGGATAGGAACTTCTTGAGTATGGACATATTGGATTGGACCATCTTGTTGGCTAATTTTTGCTTGGCTTGGAACTTGTTAGCTACTTCTTTCTTCGCTCGTGCTTGCTTCATTTCCCTTTGCTCTCTTCCTTTGGGAACACTTTATTGCATTATGCCCTTCACCATTACACGTTCCACAACCTTCTTGTATGCAACCTAACGGAACTCGAGTAGATACGTATGGTCTTCCAGCGGATATGCATTCTCAAACCCACATTATGTCTTTCCTCCAACTTAACAACATCACTTGGGTCCATCCATTTCAATTCCATCCCCACTTGCTCCAAGATCTTGGCGTAGGTGGGAGTACGCTCAAACACCAATTCATAAGCTCATTCGGGTCCGGTTCTATATTGCCTTTCAAAAAGGAATCCTTGTCCATGTGATGAACATGAACAATTCTTGACATTCCTAAGATAATTACAATGACAAAACCATGGTCAACATATTCAATAGGTACCCATGCCAACATTAACAAAATATCCTAATCACAACCCAACCCCTATGTCAATGCAACAAAAATTAACCATTCATCTTGCATTATTATCTAGGGTTTCCAAAATATGAACATATAGCACCAACATACAAGATTTAAACGGGGCAAAACAAAGAAAATGGGGAAGAATACCTCTAGGCACTTGAGGGGATAGAAATCCACAAAGATAAGCTTCCAATTTGGCCTCTAGGAGAGAGGGATTTGAGATAGGAGACCAGCCGCCGCTGCCACTAGTGTGTTCTTCCTTTGCTGGGGGAGGGAATGAGGGCTTGGTTAGGCTGGGCAGCCTCGGCTAGTTAACCCTGGATGTAAAGTGCGGCGCCACAAGCAATGACACTACATAACACACTGCAGCGGCGTTAGTAATGGAGTTTCACTTACGGAACCGGGGCCACGACGTCATGTTGTCAACCGGTGCAGCGCCACGACAGATGGGGTTACGTCGTGTGGTGCAGTGCCACGGTGTATGGCGTTGCACAAAAGGGTTAAACCCATGAATTAATTCCAGCTAGCTAGGGTTCATTCTTTGAATTTCTTTCACGCTTGGGTTATTTTTTGCAAATTTCCCGATGTACATATTCGTGGTTATAGCTAGCTAGACTAGTTACAACTAAGGGTACAACTATTAGTTTTATTCTAACCGACATGTACAATTTAAGCCTGAGTTAAACATATTAGAGCATCTCCACTTGTTTGGGCATTACCATGCCGAAATTCGGAGTTAAAAATCGTTGGATGGATGTAACTTTTGGCTTGGAAATAGCTGAATTCCCACTCGTGTTCCGAGATGACGTTCCCAGATAGTCAATTTTTTTGGCAAATTTGGTG
Source organism: Avena sativa (assembly GCA_916181665.1). NCBI lineage: Eukaryota > Viridiplantae > Streptophyta > Magnoliopsida > Poales > Poaceae > Avena > Avena sativa. The sequence goes on from OV702293.1 coordinate 431,311,641, forward strand.
ATATTTTACCACAATTCGGATCAAATTCACACAAACATAATTTTAATCACATAGTTCAGCACGAGACGAAGACTAGCTTGGCCACGAGACGGTGAGCTTGGAGACGTCGACGAGCTTGGCGATGATCCGCACCACGCAATCCCGCGTCGAGCTCCGCCTGCTGTAATACTCTGGCCTCTCTGGACCGACAGCTGTCACTCCTGATAGCTCAATACGATCTCTAGGATGGCCCCACAGAATAACACTAGTCTTTTTTGCGCACTTTGTCCTTACTAATACGCACCCGGTACCCACTTTCCGGTCGGTTTACCTATCCTTAAATTGCTCTAGGTTAAGCATGCTTAACCTTAGAGTTCTTTTCAGATGAGCTTTCGAAAATGAAAAGTTGTAACTTGGTGGTATGGATATCCTACCAATCCTATTAAGCCATGCGCCAAGGTCTCACACACACTCACCCTAAGAAGATCGATGCCCTTGTCGATCAACCACAAGGCAGAAACTTCCCCTCTTGGCATACATATTAGCGTCTAGTGCCGGCACATATGCCATGTCGTACCCACTCCAGGCTACACGCGCCATGCTTCACATGTCCGCCACAGACCCACACACGCCCGTGTAATCACGAGGGTCGGCTATGATACCACTTGTAACACCCCGGCCTCTCCGGACCGATGGTTGTCACCCCTGGCAGCTCAATAGGATCTCTAGGATGGCCCACAAACCAACACTAGTTTTTTACGTACTTTGTCCTAACTTATGCGCACTAGTGCTTACTTCCCGGTCGGTCACTCATCCTCAAATTGCTCTAGGCCAAGGACGTTTAACCTCAGAGTTCTTTTTAGATGAACTTCCAAAAAAAAAGTTGCAACTTGTTGGTATAGTTATCCTACTCATATTAAGCCATGCGCCAAGGGCTTACACCCGCCAGACCCGCACACCGCCGGTCAGCGGCTAGGCCCATGCTGAGCTCCGCCGGCAGGCCCGCGTGTGGGGTCAGGAGAGAAAGAAGGTGTGTGTATGGAAGAAGAGAGAACGTTTTTCTCACTATCGCATGGGCCACCCGGCGAGATTTACTACATCTCACGTTTATAGGCAATTCTCAACTTGCTGGGTTCGGCTGCCGGATGAAAAAAAAGACCCAAATCTATGTAGGGCGTGGCCAAGGTGCTTTATATCATGGTGATACAAAATATTCTGACCAACTACGTGCTATTGTCATGCATCGTCGGATATAGTTGCCGGTACCGAGCTCTGCATATTTTTTCGTATATTATTCATGAAAAGAAAAGGTCAAGGAGTGCTGCTCGACAGAAAAAGGAAGGTCGGAAAAAAGAGAAGTACTAGTACTAAGTATAATTTATTGTTCGACAAACCACCGTGTCGAGGAAGATGGTTCGACATACTTCCTCTGTTTCAAACTACCCCGCGTGCACTCTTATCTAGTTGGGCTAGTACTCTCTTATTTTTTATTCAAAAAAATCCTAGAATTTTTAAATCAGATAGTATGAAATGTGTACTAGCTATTTTAAAAATCTCAGAAATTTTTTAAACAAAAAATAAGAGAATACTAGCCCACCTAGATAAGCGTGCATGCGGACTAATTTGAAACAGAGTATAATTAAGCAGCTAGTAGACGGTTCATTCTGAGCTCACCACAAGGTCATGCATGCACGCGCATTGGCACTGCTCTTGCCACCGACGATCGATAGAGCAAACTATGGTTCCAGTGCCTAGTTGACTAGACGACGAGGCACGTGTGCTTTCTGACATGCCTTTACAGAGAGTCGTCTCGGCTGGGCCTCCATTCTCCGTGCTGCTAGTGCTAGCCGCGCCTCTGGCACCACAGCAACCAGCCGGACACGGACCACTCTACAGCGCGCGCTTCACCAACTGACCCCGAACCAGATACGCCCGCACGACACAGCCGTCGGTTGCTCAATTTCCTCCTCGTCCTCCCACACATCCGCGCACGGCCTGCCGCAAGAGCGACGCCCACCCCACCGCGCCGTACATACGCACCCTGGTACGTATACCGCGTGTGTGTGGCCTACATAGCAGTCTGCCGCTACGTAGTACATGCGCGCGGGGGCGCTGGGCTGGCCAGGGCGGCGCGGCGCGGCTTAACAGCGGCGACAGCGACCAGAGCCGGAGACGGAGGACGGAGCGGATGGCAACTCCCATCCTCGCGACGCGCGCCTGGCTGGCATGCATGCACGACACGTAAGCCGTGGCGCGCGAGCCTCTGTCGGTCCGGCCGGTCGCGCATCGAATGTTGCTCTCCCACGCATATACGAGGAGCGATCGTCTCGGCGCCGCGTGATGGTAACAACACTACACGGCTGTCAGTCGGTGCACTGTTCGAGCTTCTCGTTCAGGAGAAGAATATGTGTGTGGGAGAAAAAAGTTGGAAGTGGAGTGCTGCCTGTGTTTGATCGATCTATCGATCGGGCGTGGCCCGGCTGTGAGTGACTGGTCGACGGTCGGTAGGGGATGTGTCGGTGCGTGCGTGCGTGCGTGGCCCGCTCAGGCCGTCGTGGATCTCCACGTGCTCGCTCGCCAGGAGCCAGGTGGGGTGGTCGGAGCAACGAGTGAGAGAATCTTCGGATTTTTAGGACCAGCTGATAAGACAGCAGCGAGCCACTCGTTCGTTGCACTTCAAATCCTGGCCATGGAAAATGCAAGTACCGCTCCATTAAGACATACTACTACTGTACAATGCCCAATAGTTTCAGAAAAATTACCGTATTTTCTCCTCGTTTTGTCCTCTCGAAAACTCTACGGTATGAGGGGAGCGAAAATGAGGCGGTCTTGAGATCTCGTTATTTTGTCGGTAATTTTGTCTCTCTACTCCGTCTCCAACCGCCGTTCCGGTGTCCCGCCCGACGGGGGATTGAGGGTTAGCTCCGGCTATCATCGTGTGTGTCGTGGGAATGGTCACGACAGATGCTGCAATCGGCAGCGAGTAGTAGAACGAGGGGCAAGGGCGGCCAGCCATCTGCGGAGCTAGATAAGGGCGGAGACGCAGGGTTTTACCCAGGTTCGGCTCCCCGGAGGGTAAAGACCTACTCCTGCTAGATTGTATTATGAAGGTGGTACAATGGGCGAGCTCGGCGGCTAGGCGGCGAGTCGCGTGGGGGTATGATGGAACGTATCTCTACACGTCCCGCAGGGAGGTTTATATAGGCTCACCTCCCCTAGGGTTTACATATCTCAACCGATTCAGTTAAAGCTTCGATACTCGTTTAACCTAATCAGACTGGGCCTATCTACTCGCCTGGTCCTTCAGCTTCCAGTCGCTTGGTTCCTCGCTGGGCTTCAATCCAGTCGCCGTCTTGCAGGCCCACTCGCCAAGTCTTGGGCCAGTCGGAAACGTCCTGCTGGGTATACCCCGGTAGGCATATCCCCATTAGTAGTCCCCGAGGCCGTCGTCGATTTGGCGTAGGTGGCTGCTGGCAGTCGGAGCATACGGCTGATGAGTAGACATCCAGTCGAATCAACGGCGGGTTCCTGTATAAAGGAAAAACTAATCACACTACTCGCAGCTTTGGCGAGTCGAGTCGGCGAAACACTGTCATAGTGGTTGGGTCGGCGAGCCGAGTGGCTGAAGTTGGACCGTTAAACATGGTCAAACTAGCCGTTGGAGTTAATCCAACGGTAACTTTTGGCGTAAACATCGCGCGGTAACGGTTTCCTGATTTGGCGGGTAGCAACCGCTATATAAGAGGAATGGCTAGCGATCAGAGAACCACCGTCTCACCATTTCCTCCGACTGCGCGCACCTTTCGCCTCCCTCCGCACCGCGACCCAGCCAACCAGAAATCCTCCGAGCCCCCACAAATCTTTCCGCCATGGCCCTCTCCACCGAACCTTGGGGCAGATCGAAATGCACTAGGGCGCAACTGGCTTCCTTTGAGGAGGCCGGGATTCTGCAAGCCGGCTGCTGGCGCATCCCCGCGGCCGGAGAGGTGACTCCAAACCCGCGAGAGAGGGAGTTCATCTGCTTCACCAGTCATCTCGAACGGGGGCTAGGGTTCCCCACGTCCCTATTCTTCCGGCGCTTCTGCTCCTACTACGGGATCCAGCCGTCGGATCTGGGCCCCCATAGCGTCGAGCAGCTCGCCATCTTTGTGGCGTTCTGCGAGTGCTACTTGGGCTGCCGGCCCTACTTCCCTCTTTGGCAAGATTTGTTCCATGGACGGATCAGCCGCGAGGAGGCGGGCGGCCCAATGCTCGCCGCGGGTGGCCTAACCTTCCAGCTGAAGTCGAAGGCCTCATTCTTCGACCTGATGCTGCCCGCCAAGGCAGCGAGCGACTGGAAAAAGTCGTGGTTCTACGTTGCCGAGGCGACTCCGGAAGGCGAGACGGCGATTCCACGGTACTCCGCCGATCGGTCCGAGCCGCGCCGCCTTCAAATCGGCAAGCTTCCCGGCGACCAGCGGATGGTCGTCGACGAGATGCTTCAAACCATCCGCGGTCTGAAGAAGAAGGGCCTCCAGACGATAAACCTGTACAACTGCTGGCTCGGGCGGCGACTCGTCCCGCTGGCCCGGCGCGAGCACTACATGTACCAGTACACCGGCCGGGACGACCCGACAAAGGCTAGCCTGGCCGAGTGGAGGCTCGACGACTACACCGCGGCCCTGAAGAAAATCACCCAAGCGGTGTACTTGGACGCTCAAGCTGGGGTCGCCCCCTATACCGCGAAGCGCTCAGCCCAACGGTAATCACTTCGTATCATTCGCAGTCGCAGTCCTTTTGCAGTCGCGGTCATACTAACTTCAACTTGCCTTTGTTGCAGCTGTTCCAAGTGGTGGAAGGGTGGCTCCCGCCCTCGGATGACGAGAATTCGAGCTCGTCCGTCCAAGACATGGGCGGGTCGCCCGCTAGGAGCGACGAAAGCGACAGCAACGACGAATCCGAGGAGGAAGCCGCCCCGCTGGCTTGCAAGACCCGCGGGCAACGTCAGCGCGAGCTCGAGGCGAGCAAGAGCCTCGAGCGCCATGATGAGGAAGAAGAACTTCCGGAGACGACCTCGCGCCGCCAAGCTACTCCGTCAAAGAGGAAGAGGAAGGAGAAGGAGGCGAAGGACCCTCCAAGAAGGAAGACGAAACCGACGAGGCCGGCCTCGCCACCACACTCGGCAAGCAGTTCCGACGCCCCCAGCCCGGCCAAGGATGAGGCGCCGCCAACGACAGCCATGCTGGACACGGCCACCATCGAGGTGCCCCTTGCGTCGATGCCTCCGCCATTCGCCCCGGTCTCGGGGCTGGGAGAGGCTCCGGCTGCAGCGACTTCGCCTCGCAGGGAAGCTCCTGTCGAAGAAGTTACAGAGGCTCCGGTCGCAGCTTCGACGACGAAGAAGCCGTCCGTGTCTTGGGCACGTGACGTCCTGGACATGGGGCTCAGCCGCCGACTGGGCCCTGAGCTGGAGAAGCCAGCCGGCCTCCGTACGGGGCTGCGCTTCATTCCGGTCGCCAAGTGAGTGCACTCGCCTTCCTTTGTCTCCCATAATCATTGAATTATCTTGCTTATATGATCGATGTACAGGACCGGAGTGAAGAAGATGGGCCACCCAACCGTGGCTAAGGTGCCGTCCGTCGTCAGCGAGGAGGATTCTTCACATAAGAGGAAGGCGGACGAAGTCGTCGTCCCTGCGGATGGCGGCAAGAAGGCCAAGGGTGACGCCGTCATCACGATTTCTGACGACACGGCGGCCGCGCCGGCTGGTCCTGCAACGGAGGCGGCCGCGTCCACGAAGGAGGGCGCTCCGTTGCCTGGAACGGCCGAGCCGACCTCCTTTGGGGCGGGTGCCTCTATCGCCACCTTCCCGCGCTTCATGACCAAGGCGGCCGCGGCGAGTGGAACTTCGCCTTCGAGCCACGCTCCAGGAGTCGCCGACGCTGAAGTCGACCAGCGCCGTGGGCATACGCCAGCTCTCCTCGCGTCCGTGGACGCGATACAACTCCACGGCATGCTTGGCGCAGCCATCCAGGTACATCCAGTCCCCGAGGATCAGGTCGGTGCTTTGTAGCGGCCTGATTATTTTAGTGTCTTATATTCACTTTTCGCATCCAGTCCCCGAGTGCGCACTCGCTGAATTTCAGCGGGTGGGCACTTAGGAATTTCTTTGAGTACCAGTCCCCGAGTGCGCACTCGCTGAATTTCAGCGGGTGGGCACTTTAGGAGTTTCTTTGATTGCCAGTTCCCGAGTGCGCACTCGCTGAATTTAAGCGGGTGGGCACTTTAGGAGTTTCTTTGATTGACCTTTTGGTGATGTGCAGGGTCTGCAACTTGAATCGGCCGACCGATTGGCGGCGAAGCAGCGCGCGGAAAAGGAACTGGCCATCGTCCAGGAGGCGAACGAAGGGCTTCGGGCTGTTGCCGCGAAGGCAGAGGAAGCTCGCCAGGGGCTTGTCCCCGCTAGTGAATTGGCGGCGGCGCAGTCGGCTTTGAGTTCGGCCGAACAACGGATCGCCAACCTCGAGCGCCAGCTGCAGGAGGCGAAGGAAGAAGCGAGCTCAGCCGATGGGCGAGCCAAGGCCGCCGTTGCAGCCGCCGAAGAGGATCGCAGAGTGTCGGAAGTCCTTATTGCTGGGCTTCAGGACGACCATACGTCGCTTCAATGCTTCATCACGGATCTCGCCCGCCCGTTGATTGGTAAGTGCGTCTGCCTCTTTCAGTAGTTGTGCCATTTGTGGTGTCCGTCGTATTCATTATTGTCTTCTACTCGCAGGTCGCATCATCGACAGCGCGGAAGAAGCAAGCACGTTCAACGCGCGGCAGTGTGTGAGCACGCTTGTCGATTCGGCAACATTGTCGGCGACGTGCATCCGTGCCTATCTCCAGGAGATATCGTCCACGGAAGTGATTCCCAACGACCTCGTTGAGGTGTGGAGGTATTTGTAGAAGGCGCCCGCGGTCGTTGAGTTTATGACGCGGTCGGCGTTTCAGCGCGGGGCGGCAACGGCGCTTAGTCTTGGATTTGCCCACTTCCCCGAGGACTTCGACATTGACGACGTGACGAGTGGCTACCCATCGTCGACCGGCGTGGTGGAGCTTTCCGAGGTCCTCAAGTTGCAAGACCGCGCCGCCAAGTACTCGGAGCGTGTCTTGGCGATGGGCGACCTCCTTCCGTACCAGGAGACGGTCGTCGTGTCTGGCGACCCCGAGCCGCCGCATCGTGATTTCAAGGTTGAGCAACCCTTCCGCACGGCGATGGCGGGTGAACTGACGACGTATCCGTCGAACCCGTACACGCCGTTCATCCGCAATCGCCGTGGAGTTGGCGAGTCGTCGTCTAAGCCTGTAGAATAGGATAGTTTGCCTTGTGGTGTTAGCAGCAGTTCTGCCATGCGGGCATATTTTGTAATGCGAGACAATGCAACATGCTATCGAATGAGATGTCGTGTCTATTTTGGTATTTGTCAAGTGTTTGTGATTGTTGATTGAACGGGTCCCCGAGCGCGTCCGCCCTTTTATGGGGTTTACCTCGTATGTGATGTGTTTGTTGTCTTTGTGTGTTTTATTATTGTGGTCGACTCGCCCGGACTCGAAGAGCCAGTCGCTAGGCGACTCCCTTGAACGCGTTGTACTTCGCCGTTTTCCCGTGCGCGAACGAGGTCGGGTGGCCGAGTCCCCGAGCGTGGTACTTGGCTGTTCCAGGCACGACTCGAGGGTGAGTGAGGACTTGGCGCGTTAGTTTGTGCGCGTCACTCCTGCCTGGCCCGTGGGGTCAGTCGCGTGGCGAGTCCTGGGCATGCTCTCCTACTTGGCGTTTTCCCGGACCGCTCGAGGTGAACTGGTCCGCAGTCCCCGAGCGTGGTACTTAGCCGTTCGAGTCGCTATGTCGAGGATGCGGAGGACCGTGGTCGCTGTAAGAAGCGTAGGCAGTAGTCTTGGTTCGTAGAACCAGTCGAGCTAGGCGACTCCAATGGGGCTCCGGGTAGGCGTTTTTCGTGGACGATGCAAGACCTGAGGTGACTCAGTGCTCTTGCACCGCACTACTTAGCCGTGCCGATCGCTGTACCAAAGGTTGACTTCTGCGGTTAGCGTGTTGCTGTTATTACGAGTGCGAGTGGCACAAGACACGGAGAGTAGGCGCAATTTGCAGTAACCGTTTCTTTTTATTTCGTAGCGACTGGAGAGTACATATGTGGGGTTCTAGGCGTAGAACTTCCGTAGGAGGTTTACATTCCATGGTCGCTTGACGTCGAGTTCGCCGTCCCCGCGGACGTCGGTGAGGTAGTAGGCGTCGTTGCCGAGTACACGGCCGATGGCGAATGGTCCCTCCCATGGAGGGGAAAGCTTGTGCATGCCCTTCTTGTCCTGGATGAGACGCAGCACCAGGTCGCCTTCTTGGAAGGTGCGAGTTCTCACCCGCCGGCTGTGATAGCGGCGGAGTCCTTGTTGGTAGATGGCGGTGCGCGAGCGAGCTAGGTCGCGTGCCTCGTCGAGTTGATCGACTCCATCCTGTCGTGCGAGTTCGTTCGCAGCTTCCGTGTAGTGGACGACCCTTGGCGAGTCGTGCTCAAGGTCGGTGGGCATGACTGCCTCGGCGCCGTACACCATGAAGAAGGGGGTGAATCCTGTCGACCTGTTGACCGAGGTGCGGATTCCCCAGATGACGGAGGGTAGCTGCTCGACCCAGCACCCGGCGGTGCGCTCGAGTGGTACTTGGAGTCGTGGCTTCAGGCCGTGGAGGATGCTTTGGTTGGCCCGTTCCGCCTGGCCGTTGGATTCCGGGTGGGCGACTGACGCGAGGTCGAGCCGAATGTGGTGCTCTTCGCAGAATTCGGCCATGGCTCCTTTGGCGAAGTTGGTGCCGTTGTCCGTGATGATGCTGTTGGGGAACCCGTAGCGATATATGAGTTCGCGTAGGAATTTTGTGGCGGTCTTCCCGTCGCATTTCCGGACTGGCTTGGCCTCCACCCACTTTGTGAATTTGTCGACTGCGACTAGGAGGTGGGTGTAACCGGAGGGAGCCTTCTTGAAAGGGCCCACCATGTCCATGCCCCATACGGCGAATGGCCAGGTGATGGGGATTGTTTTGAGCGCTGAGCTCGGCACGTGCGTCTGGTTGGCGTACTTCTGGCACCCGGCGCACCGCTGGACGATATCGACAGCGTCGGCGTGTGCGGTAGGCCAGTAGAATCCATGTCGCATAGCCTTGGCGACGAGAGAGCGGGCACCGGCGTGGTGCCCACAGTCACCGGAGTGGATGTCGTGGAGGATCTTGCGTCCGTCGACGGGTTGGACGCAGCGTTGGAACACGCCGGTGACACTGCGCTTGTGGAGCTCACCATCGATGATGGCGTAGGACTTGCATCGACGGGCGATCATTCGAGCTTCCGTCTCGTCTGCCGGCAAGGTGTCGGCTTCCAGGTAGGCGATGTAGGGCTTGGTCCAATCGTCTGGCTCGTTGACGAGTGCGACCAGGGCTGCTTCTGGTTGGAGCGGGACTCCGATGTCGATCTCCCTTGGGGGAGAGACTGATGGCTTGGTGATCGTGTCGAGGAAGACGCCGGCGGGTGGTGCTATTCGAGCCGACCCGATGCGAGAGAGGGCGTCGGCCTCCTCGTTCTTCCGCCTGTCGATCCACTCGACGGAGTAGCCTGTGAAGTGTCCGCCTAGATTGTCCACTGCTTGGCGGTACGCCGCCATGGTGGGGGAGACGGCGTCGCAGGTGCCAGCGACTTGTCCTGTGACGAGGTCGGAGTCGCCGTAGCAGCGTAGGCGGTTGACATTCATCTCCCTGGCGGCCCTCATGCCGTGTAGTAAGGCCTCGTACTCGGCCATGTTGTTTGTGCAGGGTGTGAAGTCCAGGCAGAGGACATAGCGGAGCTTGTCGCCCTTCGGAGAAGTTAACACGATCCCTGTGCCTGCGCCGTCCGTGTTCTTGGAGCCGTCAAAGTGCAGGCTCCAGTAGTGGAGGTATGGCAGCTTCTCTGGCTGTTGGGCTTCTTCCCAATCGGCGATGAAGTCCGCTAGGGCTTGCGACTTGATCGCTCTTCGTGGCTCGTATTTGATGTTGTGGACGCCGATCTCGACGGCCCACTTGGCGACTCGCCCGGTCGCCTCACGGTTGTGGATGATGTCCTGCAACGGTGCGGAGGAGACGACCGTGATCGGGTGCTCCTGGAAGTAGTGCGGCAGGCGTCGCTGTGCCCTGAAGACCGCGTATACCAGCTTCTGGTACTGCGGGTACCGCTGGTGCGACTCGGTGAGGACCTCGCTGATGTAGTAGACCGGTCGCTGTACTGGGCGCTCCTTTCCTTCCTCTGGTCGCTCGACGATCATGACCGCGCTGACGACGCGCTCGGAAGCCGCGACGTAGACTAGCATGGGTTCTTTGTCGACCGGGGCGGCGAGTAGCGGTGCGGCGAGTAGCACCTTCTTGAGGTCGCGGAGGGCGTCGTCCGCCTCCTTGTCCCACTGGAATGTGGGGTTCTTGCGCATCAGGCGATATAGAGGCATTGCCTTCTCGCCCAAGCGGGGGATGAAGCGACTGAGAGACGCTACTCGCCCGGCTAGCTTCTAAACGTCGCGCAAGCACTCGGGTTTGCCGAGTCGGGCGATCGTGTCGATCTTGGTGGGGTTCGCCTCGATCCCGCGCTTGGAGACGACGTAGCCTAGTAGCTGCCCTGCGGGTACACCGAAGGTGCATTTGCCTGGGTTGAGCTTTATCTTGTATTTTCTCAAGTTGGCGAACGTTTCCGCCAGGTCGGTGAGTAGGTCGCCCTGGCGAGCGGACTTTACGACCACGTCGTCGATGTAGACGTGGATGTTGCGGCCAATTTGGCTCGCAAGGCATTCTTGCATGCACCGCTGGTAGGTTGCCCCGGCGTTCTTGAGGCCGAAGGTCATGGCGGTATAGCAGAAGGCTCCGAATGGCGTGATGAACGCCGTCTTCTCCTCGTCCGCGACAGCCATTTTGATCTGGTTGTAACCAGAGTAGGCGTCGAGGAAACACAGCGACTCCGAGCCCGCGGTGGAATCGATTATCTGGTCGATCCGCGGGAGGACGAACTGCTCCTTTGGGAAGGCGCTGTTCAGGTTTGTGTAGTCGATACACATCCTCCAGGTCCCGTTTTTCTTCTCGACCAGGACTGGGTTTGCCAGCCACTTGGAGTATTTGATCGGCCGGATGAAGCCTGCAGCGAGTAGACGCTGCACCTCTTTGGCGATTGCTCGGCGGCGCTCTTCATTGAAGGGTCGCAGCGACTGCTTGACAGGTCGCACTTTGGGGTCGGTGTTTAGCTTGTGCTCAGCGAGCTCCCTGGGGACACCGGGCATGTCAGAGGGCTTCCATGCGAAGATGTCCCTGTTCTCACGGAGGAACTCGATGAGCGCGCCTTCCTATGCCGGGCTCATGCCCGTCCCGATCGTCACCGTCTGGCTGGAGTCGCCTGGGACCAGCTCGACGGTACGGGTGTGCGTGGTGGCCTCAAAGGTTGAGGTGTTTGCGCCCTCCGAGTTGGGCTTCTTGAGTATGGTGGGGTCGTCGTTGTTGACCCCGCTCGCGTATTTGGCGAGTTCATCCGCGTGGTTGGTCTCCGCCGCGATGACGGCGTCAGCGAGCTCGGCGCCTTTGGCCTCGCACTCGGCGGCCATGTCGGGGTCGCCGTTGATGGTGATGACGCCGCACGGCCCGGGGAGCTTCATCGCGTTGTACGCGTAGTGGGGCCCTGCCATGAACTTGGCGAACGCCTGGCACCCCAGGACGCAATGGTAGGGGCTGTCGAATGGCACGAGCTCGAAGACAATCCGCTCGGTGCGGAAGTTTGCTGGTGTGCCGAAGGTGACTGGCAGCGTGACCTTGCCGATCGGGTACGCCTTCCGACCGGGGACGATGCCGTGGAACGTGGTGTGGGTCGTCTCGATCATCGACTGCGGGAGCCGCAGCCGCCTGAAGGTGTCCAGGTACAGGATGTTGATGGAGCTTCCGCCGTCCATCAATGTCTTGGGGAGCCAGTAGTCGCCGACCTTGGGCTTGACCACCAGGACGACTCGACCTAGGTACTCGATGCGTGGCGAGTGGTCTTGTCGACTCCAGGTGATGGGCTGCTCTGACCAGTTGAGGAACTGGGGGACGTCCACCTGGGCCACCGCGTTGACGGCGACGGCGCGGGCGATGACCTTCTTCTCGCGCTTCGTGTTGAAGCCGGTGAAGGTGTGGAGCGAGCCGGCCACTTTGCCGAATTTTCCGCCGTTTGGCGGGTCATTGTCGGGGTCCTCCCGTGCTCGCCGTGCCTTCTCGATCTCCCTGAGGGTGTGGCAGTCGGCGGTGGTGTGCGTGGCGGGCTTTCCTTCCCTGCTATGAAACGCAGATGGTTGGTTAAGGAGAGCCGCGGGGTCGAACCTTGGCTTGGCCTTGTAGTTGCCGCCATCGCGGCGTTGTCCTCCGTCGCGGCGGAAGCTCTTGGGCTCGCGTTGCGCATGCCCGGCGTTGGCGACGAAGTCGACTCCCCCGTCACTGCGGCGCTTGCCGGTGAGGCGAGTGTTGCTGTAGCCTAGGTCGGACCGTCGTCCGCTGTCGTTGCCGCTCGTGCGGCGTTGACCTCCTGACTCGTTGTCAGTTTCCTGGTTTGGATCTTCCTCCGCATACCGTTTGGCGATCTCGAGGAGGTCGGGGATGTCGTCGAGTGTGCGAGAGTGTCGCTTGAGCTTGGCGACCAGGGGCTCGTATCGGCACGAGGTCTTGAAGAAATGGATCGCGGTGTCCGGGTGGATGCCGACCGCGTTGTACCAGAGTTCTTGCCACCGTTGGACCCAGTTGCGGGTCGACTCGCGGGGTCCCTGGACGCATCGCTCCAGGTCCTCGACAGTGGTGGCGCGGGTGTAGGAGCACTCGAAGTGCCTGACGAAAGCGTCGCGCATCTCCTCCCAGGAGTCTATACTGTCCTGAGGGAGGGTGTTGATCCACTGCCTGCACGTCCCCTCCATCATCAGGGGGAGGTAACGGGCGGCCAGTAGGTCAGTGTGGCCTGCGATCCCCATTGCCATGAGGTATGTGTCGAGCCAGACGGCGGGGTCGTACGAGGGATCGTACTTTTCTATCTCCTTCGGCGCCTTAAAGTTTGGCGGGTACTTCTCGCCTCGAATCATCGGTCCGAAGCACTTGGGGCCGAGTCGACTGAGCGACCCCATGGGCTCGCCGTCGCGGCGATTGGTTAGGGTGTGCCGCAGGTCGTCGGGCTGGCGTGCGCGCCAGCTTTGGTTGTTGATGATGTGGGTGCGGGCGTCGATGGGCTGACCGTTGGCGGCGATGAGGTTGGTCGCCGGCCTGGGTCATTGGTGGAGAGTGCCGCGTTCGCGGGTCGGTGTTGGAGCTGCAGTGGCTCCGGTGGTGGGCAGTTGAGTGTGTTTGCCGCCATTGGGCGGCCGCTCGAGGCCGCCCTGCTTCCCGAAGAACGCGAGTATACTCGACCTTGCGAGTCGGCGCCCGCTCTTTGCTGCTCGACGGCCTTTGCGAGCAGGGCCCTGATGTATTGGATCTGTAGGGCGCCGTCGCCGGTGGCCGTGATGCTGTCGGCTGCTGCTCGGCCTGCCACGAGGTTGTCCATAGGGGTGGAGAACAGTGGGAGGCCGTGTGCGTCTCGCTCCCGTGAGGAGACTACTATCTGCGGCTGGTCCCTGGGGGGTGTGCGGTTGGGTGGGGGCGGGGCGCCCATCGCCGTCGACCCTGGCGGGGGTCGGGCGCTTCCTCCTGGTGGCGCGTTCTCGCAGATCGCGCGCTCGGCCACGCGGGCCGGGTCGTTTTCGTCGTCGAAGTTCAGGGCGCGCCCCTGAACGGTGGGGTTCAGGCGCGACCTGATCCGCTGTTGGTGGTAACGCGATAGCTCCTGCGCCGTCACCTGCTCGAGGCGAAATTTCTCGCGCTCGGCTTGCTCCTTGCGCACTGCCTCCGCCAGTTTCAGGCGGAGTTCCTCGACCTCCGTCGCCGTGGCGTTAGGAGGGATTGGGGTGGAGAATGGATCCTCTGGCGGATCGGTGCCGGTCGCCATGTAGGTCGCAGCGTGGCGGTTGGTTCCGTCACGGAGGTCGGCGGAGTTCTCCGACCCGGAGTCGAATTCGAAGATCCTGAGGATGGAGGGGTCCTCGAAGTCTCCCACGTTGGAGACCTGAGTAATGGAGCCCGCGGGTGAAGCCGCGGTGATGGACCCGACGAGTGACGCCGGGGTCGCCGAGTCGGCGTCGTCGTTGAGGGCCGCGTCTTCCGCGGCTGCTGAGTTTTCGGCCACGCCGCTGTGGGCCGAATTGTACTCGGAGGCGAGGCGATGGATCGTGCGGATCTGGCTTTCAGAGAGCCGATCGCGTGGCGACGACTCGCGGATGCGAGCCGAGTCCTCCGAGACGATGACGTCGGTGAGGCCGACGAAGAGGCTGATCGTGCCGATCGGCAGGATCACGCTGTGCGTGACGGGTCGCGCCGCCGGGACGTAGCTGCTCGACAAGATTTGGAGCATCTCGCCGATCGCTATCATGCGGCCGGTGGCGACCGTCTCGTTGATGGGCAGATTGGATCTCGCCGCAGAACACCGGCCAGGCCCCACGGTGGGCGCCACTGTCGTGGGAATGGTCACGACAGATGCTGCAATCGGCAGCGAGTAGTAGAACGAGGGGCAAGGGCGGCCAGCCATCTGCGGAGCGAGATGAGGGCGGAGACGCAGGGTTTTACCCAGGTTCGGCCCCCCGGAGGGTAAAGACCTACTCCTGCTAGATTGTATTATGAAGGTGGTACAATGGGCGAGCTCGGCGGCTAGGCGGCGAGTCGCGTGGGGGTATGATGGAACGTATCTCTACACGCCCCGCAGGGAGTTTATATAGGCTCACCTCCCCTAGGGTTTACATATCTCAACCGATTCAGTTAAAGTTTCGATACTCGTTTAACCTAATTCGACTGAGCCTATCTACTCGCCTGGGCCTTCAGCTTCCAGTCGCTTGGTTCCTCGCTGGGCTTCAATCCAGTCGCCGTCTTGCAGGCCCACTCGCCAAGTCTTAGGCTAGTCGGAAACGTCCTGCTGGGTATACTCCGGTAGGCATATCCCCATCAGTGTGTGTAGATTGTTGCCATCGTAGCTCTAGGGTTTAGTTTTCACGCAGCGATGTCAATGTGCATGGGAGCAGTGTCGCCATTTGCAATAATAACGTCCCTACCGTCTTCTCCTTGTGCCGGCGACTCTCAGTCACGTGTAGGGTTTTGTTATGGAAGATCTCGCAGCCTTGGTGGAGGTATAGGGTGGCGGAGTTCCTAGAACTGGGCCGGGGTAGCTGGCGGGCCTCCCGCCGACAATGCATTGTTGAATTATTCCATGTAGCGGGTATATTTCGTCTCATAAAAAGTTTGTTGATGACGAGGGGTTTCTTCGGTCACAGGGGTTGTGCACGTCGTCAGTGGTTCCTTTTGGCCGTTCGGGGCGGCAGTGGAATACGCGAAGAAGAAGAAGAAGGACCTAATTGTATTCTTTGCATGTACGGAGGCCTTTTTTATAGATTTAGGGCGGTGTATATATAAAAATCATATACCTACCCGAAAAAAAAATCGTATACATACATATGTACTTTATAGAAAACACATAGCACGCCTAGAAACGTGATTTGGCTTTGCCTCAACGATTTCTAAAGCCACGCGCGGCTCCCTGCTACATTGTGCCCACTGTTCCTCCCCCGAACGGTTATTCTATTTCTAAGCACACACACAGATGGCTCCACATTCTGGCACTGTGGTGATCGATCGCCGAGAACAGAATAAGAAGCAAATCTAGAAGCGAAGTAGAGGAAGCTCTCCGTACACGTGGAAGCCCGCTTGTACGCTCTCCCCGAAACAGGACCTGCCTTTTCTGCTCTAAAAAGAAAAGGATCGATGTCAGGTCGATCGTGTCCATCCCTAGGCGGCCGAGCAGTTATTATGGCGCGGGCACGAGTACGAGTGGGGTGCCCTGCATCATGCGCGCACTTCCCGAGCTGCCACCGGTGGTGGTGTGGGCAGGCTGCTGATCTCAAAAAAAAAGAGGTGGTGTGGGCTGCTCCGCCCTGTCTGAGTAGTGGAGTAGTACTGCTCCCGTCGCGTCGGCCGTCCGATCGATCAACCACAGAGCCTACTAGCTAGTAGTATCGGTTTACTCGCCGCCGTTCACCTTGCAGCAGCCAACTTGCGTTTGCGGGGAACGAAGGCGGAGAAGAATCTCTCCCGGTCAAGTCTTTGCGGTCGCCACGGCCCATCTCTACTACTCCGCGGAGGCGGCTGGCTAGCACGTGCTTCCATCCTTCACTTGGCTGCGCAAGCCGTCTCGCGGTCTCGCCGTGGAAGGGCATCGACCGGTCTCTAGCCGCCTCCTGCCTCTAAATAATGATGCAGTAACAATCAATCTCACAAGTTTTTCAAACCAACAATCTGATCATACTAGTACAGTATACTCCAAGAAATTAATCGATCCGGTCAACATGCGTGGTGTCCGCATGATCACGACCCAAAGCGTTTCTTATGCGTGCGTGCGTGCGTGCGTGCGTAGCAGATGAAAAACATCCAATATATTGGCCGTTATTATCGTTGCTTGTATAGAACCAACTTCTGCACGGTCATCGAGTCGTAAATGTCAGCATCCATCCGCGTGTCATGCGCGTGCGTGCGTGCATGATTCACCATGTTTTCTTCACGTTCCAAGCAAAGTTTGCGTGCCAATCCGCCACTGGGAGTACGTACGGCACGACTCTATGCGTTTTTTCTTCCTTTTGCCTTGTCCACGTTTCGTTGCTTAACTTAATTTCAAAGATAAAAAAAAAAGATGATGCGTACGTGGGTCTATTTCAGAATTATCCTGTGGACTTTGCCCCTGGATTTCCTATTTTTTCTTGTTCATTCAAGATGGGTTGAGTGACATGAAAATAACGTTTCCCGGACCGCCACGGCCAGAATGATGAATGAGCCAGCACAGATCCCGAGGGATATCTACATCTAAAGTATAAAATGTTTTAGTTTCGTCAGGTTAATGAATTTGGACTTTTTAGTGCGTAGGTTTACTCTGAATATACGTACACTCTTCGACCCTATTAATTGATTTAGATTTATTAAAATTTAGATATATTTAACATTAAAACATGTTTAGATATATCTAAATCTAAACAAATTCAAATTAACTAATATAGGATTGAGAAAGTATTAAAAGGGATCTACATATACATTATGTTTATGGAACTAACACCTTATATTTTATATTTTAAAACGGAGCGAGGGAGTACCTGCTAGCCTGCGCTCTGAGACACGCCTTTCGTATCTGCAGATATCCTGACTTGGCAATACATGTACACGTAGCGCCAACGTACGGATGGGGCCTGGTAGTGGTTGGAAACCGTCGTATACATAAAGCTGAAAAATAAGGAATCGTCATGCTAGTACAACACCATCGGTCCGCATCGACCATAGATCATATAGCACGAAAAAATGGTCTAATAAAGAGTTAAAACCAGGGGAGCAAAATTTACCAAGTGAAAACGACCCATAGCAAGGATGTTACCTTCGGCCCTTCACCCGACGTGTGCATGATTGATTTTGTATCGCGGGTATATATGAAGTGTGCAATACCGCGGTAGCACGCGAACTAGGTTTTACGCACTGCTTTATAAATAAAGTCAAACGCCAAAGTGATATATAGTGACAAAGAGTTTCTCTTACAAGCAGATCAACACTAAACTCCGAAACCGGAAGCAATTAGCTTGCCAACGAAGACGACGAGGATAAGGAGACCGGAGCTCCACGACAACGCCTCCAAGAAGGTAACGACGTCCCAAGCGTCGCCGCCGAGACCACAGGGGTTTAAGGTTTCCACCCGGAGCCCTAATGGGGTGAGAGTAGCCACAACAACGCCCCCAAGAGGGTCACGACACCCGCAGGCGTCGCCGTTGTCGGCGTCGAAGCGCTGGGCTTTCGCCCGGAAAAACTCTCGCCACATTCGGTACCTCGGACCACCACCATGCTTCGAGCCGAGCTTCCAAACGCGATCTGGGTGTTGCCACCACCAGGAGCGCCCCGAAGCTCGATCCTTGCCACCCGCATGGACCAAAGAGATGGTCCACCACCACCGCAACGCCACCCCATCGTACATTTTAAAACGGAGGAAAAAAAAGTTGCTAGCCTGCGCTCTGAGACACGCCTCCCGTATCTGCAGATATGCTGACGTGGCAATACATGTACACGTAGCGACAACGTACGGATGGGGCCTGGTAGTGGTTGAAAACCGCCGTATACATAAAGCTGAAAAATAAGGAATCGTCATGCTAGTACAACACCATCGGTCCGCATCGACCATAGCTCATATAGCACGAAAAATTGGTCTAATAAGGAGTTAAAACCGGGGAGCAAAATTTACCAAGTGAAAACGACCTATAGCAAGGATGTTGCCTTCAGCCCTTCACCCAACGTGTGCATGATTGAATTTGTATTGCAGCTATATATATATGAAGTGTGCGATACCGCGGTAGCACCTCGAACTAGCCTTTCCTCCTGCTTTATAAATAAAGTCAAACGGCCAAATCGATACACAGTGATGATAAGTTTCTCTTACAAGCAGATCAAAGATAAACTCTGAAACCTAGGAAACAATTAGCTTGCCAACGAAGACGACGAGGCTAAGGAGACCGGAGCTCCACGACAACGTCTCCAAGAAGGTAACGACGCCCCAAGCGCCGCCGCCGAGACCACATGGGGTTTAGGGTTTCCACCGAAGCCCTAATGGGGCGAGAGTAGCCACAACAACGCCCCCAAGAAGGTCACGACACCCGCGGGCGTCGTTGTTGGCGGACTGAAGCACTGGGCTTTCGTCGGAAAAACTCTCGCCACATTCGGTACCTCGGACCACCACCACGCTTCGAGCCGAGATTCCAAACGCGATCTGGGTGTTGCCACCACCAGGAGCCCCCCGAAGCTCGATCCTTGCCACCCGCATGGACCAAAGAGATGGTCCACCACCACCACCGCAACGCCGTCCCACTGTCAAGATACCCGTGCATTCCACCTTCCGGGGCCGCCGCCCCGGCATCCACGAACTCGCGCCAAGGCTCCAACAAACGTCACATTGCAAAGCCGCTGAGTAGGATGCGGTATGGCGGCATCGGGTCAGCAGGTATCATGCCACACAGTCGCAAGGGAACCACCCTCCATCACCCATGGGGATTGCCGTCCGTACGCGGCAACAGTGCCAACCAGGCTTAGATTAGGCCCGGCTAGCCCCTCTAGGCCCATATTGGGCCTAGATCGGGCCCATCGGCTCCGCTGCTGCGCTGCTCCAGCCAGGTTGCCTTGCTGCCATCAACTGCGCCCCGTGCCTCCCTACCCCGTTGAAAGAGCATTTTTCTATCCCTCGGGTTTTGATGTTTGATAACAATACATTTGTCGATTTAACTGTGTATTAAGTTTATCACAGGATTGATAAAAGGAGGCACAAGTTATGGCATGGCAAGTCCCCTTGCAAAAAACTTCTGTGTCAACTGGTAGTACCGGATCTGCAACCGGTACTACCGCTTGACACCGGTACTACCGGTTCCAATACCGTTTGGCACCGATCAAAAGAGAGAAGGGTGAGTACGAGTCAGTATCCACCGGTACCTCGAAGCGGCACTACCGGCCCAACCGGTAGTACCGCTTGGGACAAGCGGTACTACCGCTTGAGGCGGTCGTACCGCTCGTGGGTACCGCTGCATACTGACTAGCACCCTCCCCTCTCCGTTTTGGTCAGTACCAAGCGGTACTTGGGACCGGTACTACCGCTCGAACCGGTAGTACCGCTTACCACCACCGGTACTACCGCTTGGGGGTAGTACCGCAAGGGGGTACCGCCCAAGACTGAAGATTTCTGAAGAACAAGGTCACCACCGGTACTTGGTCCGGTACTGGACCGGTAGTACCGCATGCAAGCGGTACTACCGCTTGAGTACCGGTAGTACCGGTCATTAAATGCTCCAACGGCCATTTATTTCGTGGAGGGGTATAAATACCCCTCCACCTACCTTGGGACAAGGTGCTCAGCTCATTAAAGTCATTGCCCACCATTGGAGTCCATTGGAGCCACTCAATTCTCAAGATCTCATCATCCAACCACCCAAAGTCCTTGATCTTTGGGGAATCGAAGGAGGAGGCCCCGATCTACTACTTCACCAAAAGAGATTTTCATTTCCCCCTCATTTCATTGAGGGCCCCGTCGTTCTTGCTTTTGTTCTTACAAGCTTGTCTTTGATTGCTTTGACAGCTTGCTTGTATTTGGGAGCCTCCGATTAAGTTGTGGATGTGTGCCCCAAACTTGTAACGGTGCCGGCTTCCACCTTGAAGGTTGCCGATATAGTGGAAGGTGAATCGATCCCGTTGGGGTGAGATTCATCGGAGAACAAGGGAGGCCTTTCGTGGCGTTGGTGGTTTGAAACCACCCCCTCTCCAAACGTAGACGTACTTCCCCTCAAAAGGAAGGAACTACGGGAAACAAATCCTTGTGTCTCCGCGTCCACTTTTCGGTTACCTCTATCCTTTACCGCACCTTACTTACTTGTTACTACTTTGTGTTGTGGTAGTTCTTGCATATTTGTCATATAGGTAAATTCACCTTAGTTGCATTATCTAGAGAATTTACCTTATTGTCAAACCTTAATTTGAAGAAGAAGAAAATTTGAAGTAGCACCTATTCACCCCCCCTCTAGGTGCCCATACGATCCTTTCAATTGGTATCAGAGCCTCGGCTCTTTATTCGGGCTTTACCGTCTAAGAGAATATGGGTAGCCATGATGGGGATGGTGGTAGTGAGTCAACCCCGGTGACCATGGAAGATCTCAAAAACTTGGAAACAAGATTGAGCTCTTCCTTGGTCAACGAAGTCAAGAAGATGCTTGAGCAACTTCTTAAAGACAAAGATGGTTCATCACCCCCATCCCCTCAAGAGGAACTACCATCCGTACCTAAAGGGAATACTCCGGTATCCCCCGAAGGTATGGTGGGAGGGGATAAACTAGACAATGCTCATTCCTCCACACGAATTGATGGGGGGAAAGGGGAGAACCGTGATTCTTGGTACTCTCCCGATCCTCCCATCCCTCACCCTCATGTGTACAATAGAGGTGATCCACCTAAGCTAGAAGAGTCTGCTACTTTTGCTCAATGGCAATCACTAATGAGAACTCATATGCGCAGCTCATGCATTAAACTATGGAACATCATCGAGCATGGACTCTTTATTGGGGACCCAAACAACTTGACAAGAAGAGAGGTTGTCAATAGTCAACTCAATGCCACTGCTTTGCATATGATTCAACAAGGATTGGGAACAAAGGATTATCATCACATTGAGCATTTTAGCATTGCCAAGGAAGCTTGGGATGCTCTCACTGTGTTGTTTGTTGGAAATGAGAGTATGAGGAGGAACAGATATGATGCTCTAAGCAATGAAGCCGAAGGTTTCTACATGAAAGAAGGTGAAGATCACGAAGACATGTATCGAAGGCTCAAGACCACCGCCACCGCTTTTAGAAATGTGGGTGCCTCACATGTGGATGATGCATGGATAAAAAGGAAATATGTGAGTGCACTCATGCCTTTTGAGCCCACCGACTTGAAGAGCTTACAAGGTAGACACAACTATCATCTCATGACCTCAAATGAAGTTATGCAAGAGATGGCCGCTTTCAAGGTCGCCGCCAAGAATGCCAAAGATGCCCGCGCTCGTGCTCTCGGTATGAGCAATGTGGTCAATGTTGCTTTGAAGGCCAAAGTTGTGGACTTTGAAGATGAAGATGACAGTGATGAAGGTCTCCCCTTGAACCATCCCGATGACGTCAAGATTGCTCATAGTCAATACATGGCTTTCTATGCCAAGAACTTTTGGAAGAACCCCGCTAAGGCCAAGATGGAAATGCAACGAAGAAGCAATCCAAATGGGAAAAGAGAGAATACCACTAGGTTGAGAACTTGCTTTAACTGTGGTGACATCTATCACTTTGTGGCAAGCTGTCCCTATGAGAAGAGAGAGGATTACGGTGGTAAGCTTGTGTTGAAAAAGACTCTCAAGGCACCTTACAAGAAACCCTTCATCAAGAAGAATCCCGTCAACAAGAAGCCGGGAGAAATTGTGTTGTTCACTCATGAAGAATACTCCTCCGACAATGAAGATGATGAAGATGAGGAAGATGAAACTTCGCATGGTGTGGCTGCTCTAGACACCACCTCTTCTCCAACACTCTCACTCTTCGATTCTCCAAATGAGAACTCTTCCACCAAGAACGTCACTTGCCTTATGGCAAGAGGAACGGAGGTATCATCATCATCCCACTCTACTCGACTAGATAATGATAAATGTGATGATGAAATGTCTCTTGATGTTAAAAAGGAAGTAATTGCCTTTGATGAGTTCATGACTAACCTAGAAGGTGATGCTAAGCTACATTTTGGGAACATCTTAGATCAACTCTCCCATACTCAAGAGCTTCTAGATGTTAGATGTAAACTTGGGCATGAACATATGATTGAACTAGAGGCTTTGAGCAATGCTCTAGAAGAAGAACAAGAGACTAGGTTGTCTCTTGAGTCAAAGCTTGAAGGGCTTGATGAGGTCAATGACATCATTGTTAACAAACTCATCAAAGAACGTGATCATGCTATTGCTAAATACAAACGTGCTAAAAAGGACAAGATTGAGTTTGGTGTGGTTCATGAAAAACTTGCCGAGGATTTTAGCTTGCTTAACAAGGCCCACAAGGTCTTGGAGAGTGAACTCTTGTCTCTCACAAAGTCCCATGAAACGCTTCAAACCCAATTGGCCAATATTCCTTCACCTAGTAACTTCATTCCATCTAGTAGCACAACTATCCTTGAAGAGAATGCTAGGTTGAAGGGGGAGCTTGCGAAGGCCACATTTCCACAAGGCAACAAGTCTATTGATGATCTATTGAGCAAGCAAAGGCGTAGTGGTGATAAAGGGGGCATTGGTTTTGTCTCCAAAACAAAGAAGAAGAACAACAAGAAGAAGAAGGACATACCCGCACAAGTGACCAACAAGACCCTTGTGGAGTGTAAGACCACAAGTGGTAAAACCATGTCCCATGATGACTTTGCGGGTAGTGCTAACCCTCACTATGTTCTAATGCGTGATTACTATGGTGATGTGTATGCACAATACGTTGGTCCTTATGATGGTTATATTGCTTGGTCTATTTGGGTTCCCAAGACCCTTGTTGCTAACAAAAGAGGACCCATTGAAAAATGGGTACCTCAAAACTAGCTTGATCATTTGTAGACCTATGCTTCCGGAGGTTCAAAATGGGTGATCGATAGTGGTTGCACTAGTCATATGACCGGAAGCTCGTCTATTGTCAAGGACTTGGTGCCAAATGAAGATCAAATCACCGTCACATACGCCGACAAGTCAAAATCTACGGTAATGGGTTTCGGCAAGGTTGTGGTGGCTCACGACATTACACTCGTGAACGTCATGCTTGTTGAAACCCTTGGTTACAACTTACTTTCTGTCCGTGCTCTTGGAAAGATGGGTTTTGCCGTCTTTATTGATAATGATATTGTGGTCCTCATGTGGAGCAAGTCGCTCAAGGTCGCTTTCTTTGGGTACGTCGAAAATGACTTGTATGTGGTGGACTTTTCGGGGCAAGCCACTGCAGGTACGATGTGCTTATACGGAAAGGCCGATGTGGGTTGGCTATGGCATCGCCGACTAGCCCATGTCAATATGAGAACTTTGCAAAGTCTCCATAAAGAGGGCCATATTGTTGGACTAAAAGAAAATGTTTCCTTTGCCAAAGATCGTGTTTGCAGGGCATGTGTTCTAGGGAAGATGCATGACGCTCCTCATAAGCCCACGAACCAAATCAAGTCTAACAAGATCTTGGAACTCCTTCATGTGGACCTATTTGGTCCTCCACCTCATGCAAGTCTTGGTGGGAAGAAATATTGTTTGGTGATTGTTGACGACTTCTCAAGATACTCTTGGGTTTATTTCTTCAAGTTGAAGAGTGAGACTCAAGAGACTTTTATCGACTTCATCAACTTGGTTCAACGGCAATACAATGTTCCCGTGTTGATTATAAGAAGTGACAACGGCACCGAGTTCAAGAACTACACCTTGAATGACTTTCTTAGTGATGAGGGGATTAAACATCAATATTCCGCTGCTTACACCCCTCAACAAAATGGTGTAGCCGAAAGGAAGAACCGGACTCTTATTGAGATGGCTAGGACCATGTTGGCGGAGTTTAAATCTCCATACAACTTCTGGGCCGAAGCCGTCTCCACCGCTTGCCATGCTTTAAACCGGCTCTGCCTCCGCAAGAAAATCAACAAGACTCCATATGAGATACTTACCGGTAACAAGCCCAACATATCTTATTTCCGGGTGTTCGGTTGTAAGTGTTTCTATCTCATCAAAGGTGTTCGTTTGTCTAAATTCGAATCAAAAGCATTAGAGGGTATTTTTGTTGGCTATGGTCTCGAATCTCACACTTACAGAATCTATGACAAGCTCTCCGGAGCCGTCATAGAATCTTGTAGTGTGACCTTCGAAGAATATGATGGTCCCCAAGGGGGGCGTGTTGATGCTTGTGATGCAGATGATGAAATGCCTCAGGATGCCATAGGAAGAATGGGTGTGGGTTATATCCGCCCCGTTGAGGAACCCCTTATGGCGGATCGAGAAGAACTATGCTCCACTCAAGTGGAGCCCTCTCTACACAACCTCAACATGCTCCATCTACCGATGAGGACATTGACTCAAGCCAAAGACAAGATGTGAACCCTCAACATAGTGAGCAATGTGTGAACTCTAACCAAAGGGAGCTTGGTCCTTTCGATGGGTTGTCAAGTGGTGCCAAGTCAATTTGTCAAGGAAGATCCATCCAAACTGTCTTGAGACGAGCTCAAACTGAGGCTAGAAGAGCACTTGATCAAGACCAAGGTCAATCCTTGCCTCCCAATGCAGAGGAAGACTCCAATGATGATCAAGGTCAAGTTGATGGTCAAGACGAGGATCAAAATGATGAAGAGGTTCCCCCAAGAAACAATGAGGAGATCCACGCTCGTCGCGAAGCTAGAAAAGAAAGAATGTTGGAATTAAGAGACCACATCCTCCAAAATGTGGTTGGAGATCTAAGGAAAGGAATTTCCACAAGAGATCAATTGAAGAGGTTCAGTGAACACCAAGCCCACATCTCCATGATTGAACCAAAGAAAGTGTGGGAAGCCCTTGAAAATTCGGATTGGTTAGAAGCTATGCACAAAGAACTCAACAACTTTGAGAGAAACAAAGTGTGGAAGTTAGTTGAGAAGCCTAAAGATTGCCGCAATGTTATTGGTACAAAGTGGATATTCAAGAACAAGCAAGATGAGCATGGGATCATTGTAAGGAACAAGGCTAGATTGGTTGCACAAGGCTATTCCCAAATTTAAGGCATTGATTATGGAGAGACTTATGCACCCGTGGCTCGCCTTGAGTCCATCCGTATCCTTCTTGCTTATGCGGCACATCATAACTTTAAGTTGCAACAAATGGATGTTGAAAGTGCATTCCTTTATGGTCCCTTAAATGAGTTGGTATATGTTAAGCAACCCCCGGGTTTCGAGGATCCCAACTTCCCAAACCATGTCTACAAACTTTATAAGGCACTCTATGGGCTCAAGCAAGCCCCATGCACGTGGTATGAGCACCTTAGAGAGTTATTGTTTGACCGTGGCTTTGAGGTTGGGAAAATCGATCCCACTCTTTTTACTAAGAGGGTTAATGGGGAGCTTTTTGTATGCCAAATATATGTTGATGATATTATCTTTGGCTCTTCTAACAAAGCTTTTAATGATGAATTCTCAAAACTTATGACTAGTAGGTTCCGGATGTCCTTGATAGGGGAGTTGAAAGTATTCCTTGGCTTTGAGATCAAGCAAGTAAGAGGAGGAACTTTCTTCAATCAAGCCAAGTATACTCAAGATATGCTCAAGAGATTCAAAATTCAAGAGTTGAATGGAGCCCCAACTCCCATGGCAACAAAGACTCATCTTGAACAAAATCCAAATGGTAAAGATGTGGATCAAAAGGTATATCGGTCTATGATTGGTTCTTTGCTTTACCTTTGTGCATCTAGACCCGATATTGTGTTGAGTGTAGGTGTGTGTGCAAGATATCAAGCGGCTCCTAAGGAAAGCCATTTAATGGCGGTCAAGAGAATCTTTCGATATTTAGTTCATACCCCATTTTATGGTCTTTGGTACCCTCAAGGCTCAACATTCGCTCTTTGTGGATACACGGACTCGGATTGGGCGAGAGACGAGGATGATAGAAAATCAACATCCGGGGCTTGCCAATTCCTTGGTAGGTCCTTGGTATGTTGGTCTTCTAAGAAGCAAAATTGTATATCTCTCTCCACCGCCGAAGCCGAGTATGTTGCTGCTGCTAGTGCTTGCACCCAATTGCTATGGATGAGGCAAACTTTAAAGGAATACGGTGTCCATTGTGACAAAGTGCCTCTTCTATGTGACAATGAAAGTGCCATCAAGATTGCATACAACCCGGTGGATCACACAAGGACAAAGCATATTGAGATTCGACATCACTTTATTAGAGATCATGTTGCTAGAGGTGATATTGATCTATCCTATGTATCAACCAAAGATCAATTTGCCGATATCTTCACAAAGCCACTGTTGGAATTATGCCCTAGAGGCAATAATAAAGATGTTATTATTATAATTCTTGTTCATGATAAAGTTTATATTCCATGCTAGAATTGTATTAAGCGGAAACATTAATACTTGTGTGGTTTGTGAACAACACCGTGTCCCTAGTACGCCTTTATGGACTAGCTCATTGATCAATGATGGTTAAGGTTTCCTAACC
The DNA here is from genome assembly GCA_916181665.1 of Avena sativa. Classification (NCBI taxonomy): domain Eukaryota; kingdom Viridiplantae; phylum Streptophyta; class Magnoliopsida; order Poales; family Poaceae; genus Avena; species Avena sativa. Next base: position 431,338,505 of record OV702293.1, read on the forward strand.
ATAGACATGAGTTGTCAATTGATAATGAGATCATATCATTGGGAGAATGATATGGTGGACAAACCCAAACTAAGCAAAGCTATTAGATCGTTTCATCGTGTTCGTCTTTGCGAAGCTTTTCTCATGTCAAATATTGTATTCCTTAGACCATGAGATAATACAACTCCCTGGTATCGGAAGAAAGCTTTGAGGTCATCAAACGTCATCCTATGAGAGGGTGATCATAAAGGTGTCTCTCAGGTGATCGGAAAGTATCTGTTGGGTTGTATGTATCGAGATGGGATTTGTCCCTCCCAAGTCGGAGAGATATACTTCGGGCCCACTCGGTAATCGATATCAACACTGCTTGCAAGCATGTGGTTAAGGAGTTAATCACAAAGTGATATCGGATTACGGAACGAGTAAAGTACTTGCTGTGAACGAGATTGAACTAGGTATGACGATACCGACGATCGAATCTCGGGTAAGTAAAATATCGCGAGACGAAGGGAATATATATATGGGATTGATTGAATCCTGGCATTGTGGTTCATCCGATATGATCATCGATGAATGTGTGGGAGTCAATATGGGTGCCTAGACCCCGCTGTTGATTATTGATAGAAGATCATGTCTGCATATTCTCGAACCCGCAGGGTCACACACTTAACGTGTCTCGACGCTAGGATAGATTGGATACTTGGTTTATGAATTTTTGTTCGGAGTCTCGGATGGGATCCTGGACATCACGAGAGGTTCCGGAATGGTCCGGAGAATAAGATTCATATAAGGCAGTGCAGTTTTTGGAGTTCGGAATTGTTCCGGATTAATCGGTATTGTACCGGAAGCTTCTAGAACCTTCCGGAAGGGGGCCAACGTGGTCCCACCTTCCGGGAGGGGGCATGGGCCTATGAGGGAGTGTCCTGGCCGCATTGGGCCAGGGGCACAAGGCCCCATAGGGCCCAGCCGATCCTAGATAAGTTTAAACTCGTTTAAACTAGAGATAGGGTTTCTAGATAAGGGAAAGTTTAAATCGTTTAAACTAGAGATAGGCTTGGAGGATGGGCAAGGGCTGGCCGCACCCCCCTCTATATATAGAGGGATGGTGCGCCCCCTCCCTCCCATCCACACACCTTCCTCCAAACCCTAGTTGCCCCTGCTGCCCTCCTCTCTCCCTCCCGACTGTTTGTAGGCGAAGCCCTGCGGCAGAAATTCTCCACCATATACACCACGCCGTCGTGTTGTAGATCCAATCCATCTCTCCACCATACTTGCTGGTCCAAGGAAGGAGGAGACGTCGAGGTGCCGCACGTGTGCATCTCACGGAGGCACCGCCACTTGTGGTGCTAGATCGGATCGGATCGCGAGGAGGAGAAGCGAGTACGACTACATCACCCACGTTCCGACGAACGTTCCGCTGTGCGAATCTTCAAGGGTATGAAGATCTAATCCAATCTCTCTCGTTGTTTGCATCTCCTAGATTAGATCTTGGCTTTCCTTCTGTTCGCTTCCGTAGAAAATTTTGATTTACTATGCTGCGAAACCCTTCAGTGGTATCAGAGCTAGATCTATGCGTAGATGTGATTCACGAGTAGAACGCAACATGGTTGTTGCGGGCGTTGATGTTTTCTGTTGCAAGACTCTTGTTTGTGTTCTTCTTATGACGCGGGATAGTGAGATTGAAGCGGTCCAGGCCAACCTTACGCGACGTCGTTCGCGAGACCGGCTCTGCACTTGACGTGTGGCTTGTACCACACATGCGGCTGGTGGATGTCAGTTTCTCTCACTATAGTTGTCATGGGATTAACACTGGAGTTTGGCAACCATAATATCACCGTTGTGGCTTTCCGTAGGTAAGAATCGTTCTTAGCATCTACTCCCATGAGCCACGTAAAACATGCAACAACAAAGTAGAGGCGTCTAACTTGTTTTTGCAGGGAGTGTTTTCTATGATATGGTATGGCCCAAGATGTGATGTGTATAATGTATGCGATGATCATGTTTTGTAATGTTTCACGACTTGCATGTCGATGAGTTCACAACCGGCAGGAGCCATATGGTTGTCTTTATAATTGTGTATGACCTGCGAGTCAACTTCTTATACGCCATGTAATAGCTTTACTTTATCGCTAAGTAGTTAGCAATAGTTGTAGTTGCTATTCGTGGTGGAGGCAATCATGGTGGAGTGATGGAGATCATGCCGGAATGCACAAGATGGAGATCATTGCGCGAAGATTGGCTATACCATGTCACATAAAGTTATATGCATGTGATGTTTATCCTTTTATGTATCTTATTATGCTTAGATCGCGACGGTAGCATTATAAGATGATTCCTCACTTAAAGATCAAGATAAAAACTGTGTTCTCCCCAAGTATGCACCGTTGCGAAAGTTCGTCGTGTCCAAGCATCACGTGATGATCGGGTGCTATAGACTCTACGTTCACATACAACGGGTGCAAGCCAGTTTTGCACACGCGGAAATACTTGGGTCTAACTTGACGAGCCTAGCATGTACAGACATGGCCTCGGAACACATGAACCGAAAGGTTAAGCATGAGTCATATGAATGATATGATCGACACTTCGTTGTCCACCATTGAAACCACATCTCTTCTCGTGAAGATCGGATTAGGTGTGGTGAATTTGGATCGTGTTCACTAAACAACTTGAGGGATGTTGAATTTAGTGGGAGTTCATCTAGTAATTTGATTAAGTTGAACTATTTATCATGAACATAGTCTAAATTGTACTTGCAAATACTGTAGATCACATGGCCAAGTCCAACTTCAACTTCAACGTTTTTGCTGAGAAAGAAAAGCTTAGAAACAATGGGTCTAACTTCACCAACTGGTTCCGCAATCTAAGAATCATTCTGTCTGGCGGACAAAAGGACTATGTCCTTGAGAAAGCGTTAGGTAACCCCCCTGCTGCAACTGCGCCGGCTGATGAGAAAGTTGTCTATCAGTCGCGCAAAGATGATTATGGTGTGATTAAGAGCACCATGTTGTTTGCTATGGAACCGGAACTTCAAAATCGTTTTGAAAACTATCCCGGGCCCTTTGAGATTCTCGAAGAGTTGAAAACCATGTTTCAGACTCAGGCTCGTTCTGAGAGATATGAGATCTCCGAGAAGTTCTTTAACTGCAAGATGGAGGAAGGGAGTTCCGTTAGTGAGCACGCCATTAAGATGTCGGGCTACACTCAACGCCTTGAGCAACTGGACTGCAAGATTCCAGAGGAGCTCAAGATTGACAGGGTTCTGCAATCACTCCCTCCCAGCTACAAAAGTTTTGTAGTAACTCATAATCAGATTGGTTCCACTGATACGATCACCGAGCTCTTCGCAAAGCTGAAGGCTACGGAGGTGGACATCAAGAAGGATAATCATGTGTTGATGGTCAACAAGCCCTCCTTCAAGAAAGGTAACGGTGCAAAGAAGCCCTTCAAGAAAGGCGGCGGCAAGCGCGTTGCCCCTGCTGAGAAGAAGCTCAAGTCTGGTCCCAAGCCGGACACTGAGTGCTTCTATTGCAAGGACAAGGGTCACTGGAAGCGCAATTGTCCGAAGTACTTAGCGGACAAGAAGGCTGGCACCATCAAAGGTATATTTGATATACATGTTATTGATGTTTTCCTTACTAGCCCTCGTTGTAGTGCCTGGGTATTTGATACTGGTTCAGTTGCTAATATTTGTAACTCGAAACAGGAGCTACGGAATAGACGGCGGCTTGCGAGGGATGAGGTGACGATGCGCGTTGGCAACGGATCAAGAGTTGATGTGATGGCCGTTGGCACGCTCTCCTTAGTTTTACCTTCGGGATTAGTTTTAAACCTTAATAAATGTTATTATGTGCCTGCGTTGAGCATGAACATTATTTCTGGATCGTGTTTATTGCAAGATGGTTATTCATTTAAATCGGAGAATAATGATTGTTCTATTTATATGAGTAACATCTTTTATGGTCATGCACCTCTTGTGAATGGTTTATTTCTTCTAAATCTCGAAAGGGATGAAACACACATCCATAACATTGAGGCTAAGAGATGCAAAGTAGATAGTGATAATACTACTTATTTGTGGCACTGTCGTCTAGGTCATATTGGTGTAAAGCGCATGAAGAAACTCCATTCTGATGGACTTTTGCAGTCTCTTGATTTTGAATCATTTGACACATGCGAACCATGCCTCATGGGCAAGATGATCAAAACCCCGTTCTCCGGTATGATGGAGCGAGCAACGGACTTGTTGGAAATCATACACACCGATGTATGCGGACCGATGAGTGTTTCGACGCGCGGTGGATATCGCTATTTTCTCACTTTTACCGATGACTTAAGTAGATATGGGTATATCTATTTAATGAAACATAAATCTGAAACGTTTGAAAAGTTCAAAGAATTTCAGAATGAAGTGGAGAACCATCGTAACAGAAAGATTAAGTTTCTACGATCCGATCGTGGGGGCGAATATTTAAGTTATGATTTTCTCATGCATCTCAAAGCAAGTGGAATCGTTTCGCAACTCACGCCACCCGGAACACCACAGCGCAATGGTGTGTCTGAACGCCGGAATCGAACCCTATTAGATATGGTCCGATCGATGATGTCTCTTACTGATTTGCCGTTATCATTTTGGGGTTATGCATTAGAAACCGCTGCATTCACTTTAAATAGGGCTCCATCTAAATCCATTGAGACGACACCGTATGAACTATGGTTTGGTGCTAAACCTAAGTTGTCGTTTCTTAAAGTTTGGGGATGCGAAGCTTACGTCAAGAAGTTGATGCCGGACAAGCTCGAACCCAAAGCGGAGAAGTGCGTCTTCATAGGATACCCTAAGGAAACTATTGGGTATACCTTCTATCACAGAACTGAAGGCAAAGTGTTTGTCGCAAAGAACGGTTCCTTTCTTGAGAAGGAGTTTCTCTCGAAAGAAGTGAGTGGGAGGAAAGTAGAGCTAGACGAGGTTATTGAACCTTCTCTTGAATTGGAGAGTAGCGCAGCACCTGAAATTGTTCCAATGCCGCCTGCACCAACAATAGAGGAAGCTAATGACAAGGATCATGAAGCTTCGGACGATGTTGCTACTGAACGTCGCAGGTCGACAAGGTCGCGTGCCCCTCCTGAGTGGTACGGCAACCCTGTCTTGACTGTCTTGTTAGTAGAAGACAGCGAACCTACGAACTATGAGGAAGCGATGATGAGCCCAGACTCCGAGAAATGGTTAGAAGCCATGAAATCCGAATTGGGATCCATGAGCGAAAACCAAGTATGGACTTTGGTGGACCCTCCTAGCGACCGAAAGGCCGTTGAGTGCAAATGGATCTTCAAGAAGAAAATGGACGCGGATGGTAATGTTACCGTCTATAAAGCACGGCTTGTCGCGAAAGGTTTTCGACAAGTTCAAGGTGTTAACTACGATGAGACTTTCTCTCCCGTAGCGATGTTTAAGTCCATTCGGATTTGCAATTGCTGCGTTTCATGATTATGAAATATGGCAGATGGATGTCAAGACTGCGTTCCTCAATGGCAACATTGATGAAGAGTTGTATATGATGTAACCCGAAGGTTTTGTCGATCCTAAGGATGCTGATAAAGTATGCAAACTTCAGCGTTCCATTTATGGACTGAAGCAAGCATCTCGGAGTTGGAACCTTCGTTTTGATCAAGTGATCAAGAGCTTTGGATTTGTTCCAAATTGCTACGAAGCTTGCATCTACAAGAAAGTGAGTGGGAGCTCGGTGACGTTTCTGGTACTATATGTGGATGACATATTGATTATTGGAAATGACATCAACATGCTTAACGATGTGAAGAGTTATTTGAACAAGTGTTTTTCAATGAAAGACCTAGGTGAAGCTGCTTATATATGGGCATCAAAATCTTTAGAGATAGACAAAGACGCCTGATAGCTTTAAGCCAAAGTACATACCTAGACAAAGTTCTGAAAAGGTTCAGAATGGATAGGGCATTGAAAGGTTCAGTGCCTATGTTGTCAGGTAAGAATTGAGCAAGGCTCAGTGTCCATCTACGGTAAATGATAGGGAAGCTATGAGCAAAGTGCCTTATGCCTCGGCCATAGGTTCCATCATGTATGCCATGTTGTGTACTAGACCGGATGTGTCCAATGCTCTTAGTTTGACGAGCAGATATCAAAGTGATCCAGGAGTGGAACACTGGACAGCCGTGAAGAACATCCTAAGGTACCTAAATAGTACTAAAGAAATGTTCTTAGTCTATGGGGGTGATGAACAGCTCGTCGTAAAAGGTTACGTCGATGCTAGTTTCGACACCGACAAGGATGATTGTAAATCTCAGACAGGATACGTGTATATTTTGAATGGAGGAGCTGTGAACTGGAGAAGCTGCAAGCAAAGCGTGATCGCGGGATCTACAGTAGAAGCGGAATACATGGCTGCTGCAGAAGCGTCAAGTGAAGGAGTTTGGATCAGAAACTTCATCACTGAGCTTGGCATGGTTCCAAGTGCATTGGACCCACTGGAGATATTGTGTGACAACACTGGCGCCATAGCACTCGCTAAGGAACCAAGATATCATCCAAAGACCAAGCATATCAACCGCAAGTTTCATATAATCCGAGATTATATAGCAGATGGAGATCTGAAGATTAGCAAAGTACATGCAGATCTGAATGTTGCAGATCCATTGACTAAACCTCTTCCACGTGTAAAACATGATCAGCACCTCAGTGCCATGGGTGTGAGATTGTTGCCAAATGTAAACTAGATTATTGACTCTAGTGCAAGTGGGAGACTGTTGGAATTATGCCCTAGAGGCAATAATAAAGATGTTATTATTATAATTCTTGTTCATGATAAAGTTTATATTCCATGCTAGAATTGTATTAAGCGGAAACATTAATACTTGTGTGGTTTGTGAACAACACCGTGTCCCTAGTACGCCTCTATGGACTAGCTCATTGATCAATGATGGTTAAGGTTTCCTAACCATAGACATGAGTTGTCAATTGATAATGAGATCATATCATTGGGAGAATGATATGGTGGACAAACCCAAACTAAGCAAAGCTATTAGATCGTTTCATCGTGTTCGTCTTTGCGAAGCTTTTCTCATGTCAAATATTGTATTCCTTAGACCATGAGATAATACAACTCCCTGGTATCGGAAGAAAGCTTTGAGGTCATCAAACGTCATCCTATGAGAGGGTGATCATAAAGGTGTCTCTCAGGTGATCGGAAAGTATCTCTTGGGTTGTATGTATCGAGATGGGATTTGTCCCTCCCAAGTCGGAGAGATATACTTCGGGCCCACTCGGTAATCGATATCAACACCGCTTGCAAGCATGTGGTTAAGGAGTTAATCACAAAGTGATATCGGATTACGGAACGAGTAAAGTACTTGCTGTGAACGAGATTGAACTAGGTATGACGATACCGACGATCGAATCTCGGGTAAGTAAAATATCGCGAGACGAAGGGAATATATATATGGGATTGATTGAATCCTGGCATCGTGGTTCATCCGATATGATCATCGATGAATGTGTGGGAGTCAATATGGGTGCCCAGACCCCGCTGTTGATTATTGATAGAAGATCATGTCTGCATATTCTCGAACCCGCAGGGTCACACACTTAACGTGTCTCGACGCTAGGATAGATTGGATACTTGGTTTATGAATTTTTGTTCGGAGTCTCGGATGGGATCCGGGACATCACGAGAGGTTCCGGAATGGTCCGGAGAATAAGATTCATATAAGGCAGTGCAGTTTTTGGAGTTCGGAATTGTTCCGGATTAATCGGTATTGTACCGGAAGCTTCTAGAACCTTCCGGAAGGGGGCCAACGTGGTCCCACCTTCCGGGAGGGGGCATGGGCCTATGAGGGAGTGTCCTGGCCGCATTGGGCCAGGAGCACAAGGCCCCATAGGGCCCAGCCGATCCTAGATAAGTTTAAACTCGTTTAAACTAGAGATAGGGTTTCTAGATAAGGGAAAGTTTAAATCGTTTAAACTAGAGATAGGCTTGGAGGATGGGCAAGGGCTGGCCGCACCCCCCTCTATATATAGAGGGCTGGTGCGCCCCCTCCCTCCCATCCACACACCTTCCTCCAAACCCTAGTTGCCCCTGCTGCCCTCCTCTCTCCCTCCCGACTGTTTGTAGGCGAAGCCCTGCGGCAGAAATTCTCCACCATATACACCACGCCGTCGTGTTGTAGATCCAATCCATCTCTCCACCATACTTTCTGGTCCAAGGAAGGAGGAGACGTCGAGGTGCCGCACGTGTGCATCTCACGGAGGCACCGCCACTTGTGGTGCTAGATCGGATCGGATCGCGAGGAGGAGAAGCGAGTACGACTACATCACCCACGTTCCGACGAACGTTCCGCTGTGCGAATCTTCAAGGGTATGAAGATCTAATCCAATCTCTCTCGTTGTTTGCATCTCCTAGATTAGATCTTGGCTTTCCTTCTGTTCGCTTCCGTAGAAAATTTTGATTTACTATGCTGCGAAACCCTTCAGCCACTTGATGAAGCAAGGTTTTGCTACTTGAGGAATGAACTAAATATCGTAGATTCAAGGAGCTTGATTTGATTATCTTGCATTCTCACCTAATACTCGACCCATGTTTGGTTTAGGTGTAGGCATGGACATAGGGGGAGTGCGGTCCTAATTGATTGGACTATCCCTCCCCCCATTATGCGCAAATTAAACAAAATTCATTCCTCTTAATATCATTTTGTGATATGTGAGCTCAATGATGAGTTTCGGTAATGGACCCAAGATATATCTTCGTGGTGCCAAGCCGAGTATACTCAAATATGGTGGCCTAGGCCACCGCCCCCTCTCAATCGAGAGGTTGATGTGCGTACTCATGTTTGTCACCTAGTTGAATTGGTCTTCACTCATGGTTGTCATCTATTTGAAGCGTCTTCATCGTTCTTAGTCTCATGCACTCTAGTTTGGTTTTCATTTGTTTCTTCCATTGTTTTTAGAGTGCATGTGCTTCTCTGCTCCCGTGTCTTAACCCAAGCCTCCGTACTCCCTCATGAAAACCCTCTCTCTTCCCGCACAAGAATCATCCTTGATCCCTGGCTTTGGACTCTGTTGGGACCGGTACTACCGGATGTGAGAGCGGTACTACCGCACCTGGGAAGTTCCCAGGTCATCTCCTGGCAACACTGCTCCAGGAACGGTACTACCGCCCGCATGTCCGGTCCTACCGGTAACCGGTACTACCGGTCGTAGAACCTGTACTACCGCTTCCAAGCGGTAGTACCGCTCCAACAACCGGTACTACCGGTTGACGGTTCCAGGTATATAATGGACGCGTGGGGAGAGGCACCCCTCAGTGCCTCATTATTTCCCACGTTCCCCACTCTAACCTGCGCCGCCACCGGAGACCTTGAAGGCCCCGGAGCCCTGTCGCGCCCTCCTCCCTCCGGATTCTCCTTGGATTCGGCCTCCGGGCAGGCTCCCTCTCCTTTCCACCGCCATGGATCCCGGTACAACCACCCCTCCTCTTCTTGTTTGATTTCCCCATTAGATCTAGGTTTTTGGCTTAGATCTGTGGAGAAATTGACTACTTGTAAGGTTGTACTGCCATATTATTCCTTGTTACCGCGTAGAATCTTCAATTGGGCAGTTTATATCGTCGATTTGGGCCATTCCCGTCAGATCTAACCACCTGTGTGCTGCTCAACCGGTAGTACCGAAACTTTTTCCGGTACTACCGCTTGCAAGCGGTACTACCGGTTGTCAGGTCTGGTAGTACCGGTCCATTCTGACCACTGTGTTCTTCTCAACTTGTAGATTCTCTCGGTTTTTCCTTCTTGATTCTTGTGTCCTTATCTCTGTGCTATCCTCCCTCGTGCTTTCACAGATGCAGGTGGTTCTCGGGGTGCACGCAAGCGCTCCAAGTCTGACCGTGAGATTGTTAAGGAAGAGACTGAGTCTGAGGAAGAAGTTATGCCACAGCCAAGACGCCGTTCCAAGTTGCCTACCACTCGAGGTGGTCGTGGGGGTCGCGAAGGGGCTACCAAGCGCTCAGCTGGGCGTGGCAGAGCCCCTCCCCCTCGCCCCCTTCCACTGGGCGTACCAAGAGTCTCTGCTCTAGGCCATCTGGGCCAAAGACACTCTCTGACATCTCTGAGGCAGAATTTAGGTCTCTCCGAGTGGACAATGCATACTCCCACAGCAGGAGCGCGTCAAAGGCAGACAGTCTTTTCTATGATGACTTCCAAGAGCGTGTGTATCATGAGGTTCTTATGACCAATACCCAGCTGGTGGTGCCTCAGCAATGGATTGACATGGGACACATTGACAAGACCTCTGGCTACTTTGGTGAAGCTAAGGAAATCTGCTCAAACCTTGGCATGATCCCCATTATGGAGTTTCAACATGACTATGATCCTCTACTCATCTGCCAGTTTTATGCCACTGCACACTTCCACAATGGCCGCAATCGGAAGATTACCTGAATGACTCAAGGGGCTGTCAAGGAAGCCACGCTTGCGGAGTTTGCTGCCATATTGGGGTATGAGGACCGCGGCCGGGACGTTCCTTGTGGTTTCCGCTGTCACATGCGGGAGCATCCCTCCAAAAAGGATGTTCTCAGACCCTTGTATATTCGAGGCCGTGGGATTGCTGGCAAGATCAAGGACCTCCTCCCCACATATGACATTCTGCATCGCATTTTCCGTGAGACTAATGCTCCTCGTGCGGGCAACAAGGACGAGATACATGGGTTCTCCGTTGACTTGCTGTTCAACACCTTCCTCAACAGAGAATCAGGCCAACCTCTTGATGTGGTGGACTTCATTTGGAATGAGATGATGGCTGCCGCACACACTCGGAGGGTTCCACCTTTTGCTCCGTACATTATGGCCCTCATTGTGTCCAAGTGCCCCGTCGTTGCTAGGACGCTCTCCACTCGCTCTCTTGTTGTGCACAAGCCAAAGGCTCTCAAGATCAAGGTGCATGCTAAACCTCGCGCTCCGCCAGGTGAGGAGGATGAGGATGAGGATGACTCTGAGCATGCTGATAGTGGTGATGACACTGACTATGTTGCCACTCGCCGCAAGAACGCCAAGCCCTCTTGGGCCAAGAGGATGGAGGTCAAGCTCAAGAAGATCTTCTGCTTCTAGGTTGACAACCAGAAGCGTATGTATGAGGCGCATGTGTATGCACGGATGGGGCCTGCGCTCTGAGACACGCCTCCCGTATCTGCAGATATGCTGACGTGGGAATACATGTACACGTAGCGACAACGTACGGATGGGGCCTGGTAGTGGTTGAAAACCGCCGTATACATAAAGCTGAAAAATAAGGAATCGTCATGCTAGTACAACACCATCGGTCCGCATCGACCATAGCTCATATAGCACGAAAAATTGGTCTAATAAGGAGTTAAAACCGGGGAGCAAAATTTACCAAGTGAAAACGACCTATAGCAAGGATGTTGCCTTCAGCCCTTCACCCAACGTGTGCATGATTGAATTTGTATTGCAGCTATATATATATGAAGTGTGCGATACCGCGGTAGCACCTCGAACTAGCCTTTCCTCCTGCTTTATAAATAAAGTCAAACGGCCAAATCGATACACAGTGATGATAAGTTTCTCTTACAAGGAGATCAAAGATAAACTCTGAAACCTAGGAAACAATTAGCTTGCCAACGAAGACGACGAGGCTAAGGAGACCGGAGCTCCACGACAACGTCTCCAAGAAGGTAACGACGCCCCAAGCGCCGCCGCCGAGACCACAGGGGGTTTAGGGTTTCCACCGAAGCCCTAATGGGGTGAGAGTAGCCACAACAACGCCCCCAAGAGGGTCACGACACCCGCGGGCGTCGTTGTTGGCGGACTGAAGCACTGGGCTTTCATCGGAAAAACTCTCGCCACATTCGGTACCTCGGACCACCACCACGCTTCGAGCCGAGATTCCAAACGCGATCTGGGTGTTGCCACCACCAGGAGCCCCCGAAGCTCGATCCTTGCCACCCGCATGGACCAAAGAGATGGTCCACCACCACCACCGCAACGCCGTCCCACTGTCAAGATACCCGTGCATTCCACCTTCCGGGGCCGCCGCCCCGGCATCCACGAACTCGCGCCAAGGCTCCAACAAACGTCACATTGCAAAGCCGCTGAGTAGGATGCGGTATGGCGGCATCGGGTCAGCAGGTATCATGCCACACAGTCGCAAGGGAACCACCCTCCATCACCCATGGGGATTGCCATCCGTACGCGGCAACAGTGCCAACCAGGCTTAGATTAGGCCCGGCTAGCCCCTCTAGGACCATATTGGGCCTAGATCGGGCCCATCGGCTCCGCTGCTGCGCTGCTCCTGCCAGGTTGCCTTGCTGCCGTCAACTGTGCCCCGTGCCTCCCTACTCTGTTGAAAGAGCATTTTTCTATCCCTCGGGTTTTGATGTTTGATAACAATACATTTGTCGATTTAACTGTGTATTAAGTTTATCACAGGATTGATAAAAGGAGGCACAAGTTATGGCATGGCAAGTCCCCTTGCAAAAAGCTTCTGTGTTAACCGGTAGTACCGGATCTGCAACCGGTACTACCGCTTGACACCGGTACTACCGGTTCCAGTACCGTTTGGCACCGATCAAAAGAGAGAAGGGTGAGTACGAGTCAGTATCTACTGGTACCTCGAAGCGGCACTATCGGGCCCAACCGGTAGTACCGCTTGGGACAAGCGGTACTACCGCTTGAGGCGGTCGTACCGCTCGTGGGTACCGCTGCATACTGACTAGCACCCTCCCCTCTCCGTTTTGGTCAGTACCAAGCGGTACTTGGGACCGGTACTACCGCTCGAACCGGTACTACCGCTTACCACCACCGGTACTACCGCTTGGGGGTAGTACCGCAAGGGGGTACCGCCCAAGACTGAAGATTTCTGAAGAACAAGGTCACCACCGGTACTTGGTCCGGTATTGGACCGGTAGTACCGCATGCAAGAGGTACTACCGCTTGAGTACCGGTAGTACCGGTCATTAAATGCTCCAACGGCCATTTATTTCGTGGAGGGGTATAAATACCCCTCCACCTACCTTGGGACAAGGTGCTCAGCTCATTAAAGTCATTGCCCACCATTGGAGTCCATTGGAGCCACTCAATTCTCAAGATCTCATCATCCAACCACCCAAAGTCCTTGATCTTTGGGGAATCGAAGGAGGAGGCCTCTACTACTTCACCAAAAGAGATTTTCATTTCCCCCTCATTTCATTGAGGGCCCCTTTGCTCTAGTGTTTTGTTGGAAACCCTAGCTCTTGCTTTTGTTCTTACAAGCTTGTCTTTGATTGCTTTGACAGCTTGCTTGTATTTGGGAGCCTCCGATTAAGTTGTGGATGTGTGCCCCAAACTTGTAACGGTGCCGGCTTCCACCTTGAAGGTTGCCGATATAGTGGAAGGTGAATCGATCCCGTTGGGGTGAGATTCATCGGAGAACAAGGGAGGCCTTTCGTGGCGTTGGTGGTTTGAAACTGTTGGAGATATGCCCAAGAGGCAATAATAAAGTGGTTATTATCATATCTTCATACTTATGATAAATGTTTACATACCATGCTATAATTGTATTAACCGGAAACATTAATACTTGTGTGATTTGTAAACATAAAAGAGTCCCTAGTAAAGCCTCTTGTTAAACTAGCTTGTTGGTTAATATATGATCATGGTTTCCTGATCATGAACATAGAGATGTTATTAACAACAGGGTCATATCATTAGGAGAATGATGTGATGGACATACTCCTATAGTTAAGCGTAGCATAAAGATCAAGTCATTTAATATAGTTCATTTGCTATATGCTTTCTGATACATAGTAACCTAATTCCTTCGACCATGAGATCATGCATATCACCTTTACCGGATGGATGCTTTGATGTCATCAAACACCACACTGTAACTGGGTGGCTATAAAGGTGGCATTGAGTGTTCGGAAAGTATTGGTTGAGACACATGGATCAAGAGTGGGATTTGTCCATCCATATGACGGATAGATATACTCTGGGCCCTCTCGGTGAAATGTCATCCGATTAGCTTGCAAGCATGTGACTGGCTCACAAGGGATCACATGTCACGGGAACGAGAAAAGAGTACTTATCGGTAACAAGGTTGAACTAGGTATGCAGAGATACCGACGATCAAAACCTCGGATAAGTAAACTATCGTGAGACAAAGGGAAATTGGTATCGTATGTAAGTGGTTCATTCGATCGCAAAGTAATCGTAGAAATATGTGGGAGCCATATGAATTTCCAGATTCCTCTATTGGTTATTGATCGGAGAAGTGTCTCGATCATGTCCGCATAATTCACGAACCGTAGGGAGACACACTTAAGGATTCGATGTTGTTGAGTAGTTATGGAATGATGAGTAAGAGACCGAATGTTGTTCGGAGTCTCGGATGGGATCCGGGATATCACGAGGAGATCCGGAATGGTCCGGAGAATAAGATTCATATAAGGAAAGTCCCGTTTCGGAGTTTGGGAATGGTTCCGATGTTTTCATCGGGAATGTTCTAGAATGTTCCGGAATGTCCGGCACTCCGAAGGGGGAAGGGTACGTGAATGTGTCATTGTAAGTTGGAATGATTGCATCATGTACTAGGTGTCATTGCTGTCCAAAATAAAGGGTTTATTCAAATCCTAAATTGAAAAGTCAAACGGCTAGTTTGAAAGTCAAACGACAAGTTTTTGAAAGAGGAGGAGGAGTGGGAAACCGAGTTGGGGAGGGATTCCCTCCTCCAACCGCCAGCCCACCTCCAAGCAGAGTTGGGGAGGGACTCCCCTCCCCTTGGTCGCGCCTCCCACCTATAAAGGGAGGGGCAGGGCTGCCCCTCCTAGCACACAAGTCCCTCTCCCCTAAACCTAAACCCTAGCCACAGCCTAGGGATTTCTCCCAAGCCGTCAAGTTAGAGCTTCTAATTTCCCTAGCCTCCGGTTTAGAGCCTTCTAATTGGTGTGTCTAAACCCTAGATCACCAAAGCTCTCTCATAGTCCACCATACTCGCTCCGGCTTAAGGCGAAGCCCTGCGAGATCTCCCCTCTACTTCCGGTACCACGCCGTTGTGCTGCCGGAATCGCGAGGAGAGTACTACAACCTCCGCTGCCTGCTGGAACAAGGGAGAGGAAGGTCTTCATCGAGTATCGAACGTGTGACCGACTGCGGGAGCGCTGCCGGAACGCAGCGCCGGAAGGATCGTCTACGCGATCTTGAGATCGGAAAGAGTACGACTACATCACCCACGAGAATCCGCTCTCGTTAACCGCTTTGGAATCTTCGAGGGTGAGTTCCTCTATCGACTCGTTGCTACAATCTAGTAGATAGATCTTGGCTTGATCATAGATTAGATCTTGATTGTGTGTTCATGCGGTAGAAAATTTTGTTTTCCATGCTACGAACCCCTACAGTGGTATCAGAGCCGTGTCTATATGTAGATCTGTTGCACGAGTAGAACACAATGGTCATTGTGGGCATTGATGCTTTTATTGTCGATTGCTTCTTGTGTACTTTGCATCTTGCGGGATGTTGGGATGAAGCGGCCCGGGCTAACCTTACATGACATCGTTCATGAGACTTGCTCCACGCTTGACATGCAACTTGTATTGCATAAGTGGCTTTGCGGGTGCCTGTTTCTCCCAGCATAGTGGAGATCCAATTTACAACGGGTGATTAACAATACTAGTATCAATGTTGTGGTTCTTGTTCGTAAGTTAGAACGACACTTATGGAAAGCCCCAAACCACGTAAAATATGCAAAGAAAGTAGAGGCGTCTAACTTTGTTTTGCAGGGGTGTGCAGTGATGTGATATGGCCATGATTGTGATTATATTTGATGTATGCAATGTTCCTTATTGTAAGTTAGCAACCGGCAGGAGCCATATGGTTGTCTTTAATTTATGTTAAGACCCGCGTGTCTATTCAAAGTAGTTGTAATAGTTGAAGCCGGTGGACGACAACCATGGAGAAGCGTCATTGACCTTGATGCAATGCCGGTGATGATGGAGATCATGTTCGTGCTAGAAGATGGAGATCGGAAGCACAAAGAAGAAAGGCCATATCATATCACATATTATGAATTGCATGTGATGTTAATCCTTTATGCATCTTGTATTGCTTAGTAGACAACGGTAGCATTATAAGATGATCCCTCGTGCACATAAATTTCAAGTTCTAAAGTGTTCACCCTTAGTATGCACCGTTGCTAAAGCTTGTTGTTTCGAAGCACCACGTGATGATCGGGTGTGTTAGATGCGCAAGTGTATACAACGTAAGCAAGCCAGATTTGCTTATGCGGTAGCTAAGGTTTGATCTTGACGAGCCTAGCATGTACATACATGGTCTCAGGAACAAGGATCACCGAAAGGTAAAGCATGAGTCATATAGCAGATATGATGAACATGCGATTGTTCGCCATTGAAACTATATCAACTCTCGTGATGATCGGTTTTGATATGGTGGATTTGGTTCGTGTGATCACTAAAACATTGTGAGGGATGTTGTTTTGAGTGGGAGTTCACCTAGATTAATTTAATTATTAATTAGAACTCAATTTATCATAAATTAAATCAAAGTGAATTTGCATAGTTGTTGTAGTCATTGGCATCCGTTTACCACCTTGCGCTTAGTTTTAATTGAGATGATAGAACTATAGAATTCTGGTTAGTTACTTTACGAACTGGTATCGTATTGTTTTGAAGTGTTAATCTAAAGTTTAAAAGTCCTATTGCAAACTTTTAGTAAGTTCCGGTTACTCCATGAAGTTTAATAATTGGTATTAAATTAAGAGTGACAATTCCAAGTGTTAGTGTATGAGTATCATGTTTATCTCCATGATTCTTGATATTCAAAGGATTGTCTTAATATCAAGGTTATCTAGGATCTAAAAGAGTTGTTTCAGAAACCATGATGTGTGGAAGATATTGTGATATCTGAAACGAAGTTTTGGTTGCAACATGATAGAGTATATGGCAAAGTTCATGTTCTCATATTTTGATGAGAATTTGCAAAGGGTTGGAGACACTTGTTGTCCTAATCCTCCAAAAGGTTTTGGATAGCAACATTATACTCGTAATTCATCGTTATAAGCTAAAAGTAGCTTGATCATGGACGATTCCATGATAACGGTGAATATTTGATGTAGGTAAAATGTTTACTACACCAAGAGATTACTAAAGAAAGGAATTTGAAAGAACACCAAACATTTGATGATGATGATCTACTTCAAAGTGCAAGTCCAAAGACATTGGTATTTAACTATACACGCTTTGGACTATGTGTCATATGTATGACTCCACTATTGATGTTGATAGATTCTTTCAAACAGAAAAGGAAATACTGAAAGAGAATCTCATAAATATATGGCAGAAATGAAAAGACTAGAATTGTTCAGTTTAAGTATATAGATGATATACATGATATGGCTGTATTCTTTGCTTATTAAAACAATGTGGTTCTTAAGTATTTGATACTGAATTTGTTGGGGTGAATTGTCATACGAAACAACAGAATTCATGAATTACAATGGCCTAAGTAACTAGCAAAAGAATATGTGATGATGTTCATCGAGAACAAATAAAAGGGTTATTGTGTTACTCGTTAAACATCAAAGCTTGCCTTCAAGATTTGTTTTATCAGGTGTTATAAGAACAAAAGGGTTGTTCAAATAATTGCCGTAATCCATAAAAGATGGATGATTTACAAATCTCGTTGGATAAATCACATCCATAAAACTAGTGCTAAAATGTCGAAAGACAAATTGATTGGAAGATCACTTAGGAAGTGACATCGCCGTTTAAATTATAATGGAAAGAAAACATGAAGAAACTCTATGTGGATGGAATTTTGGAGTCTTTTGATTTTGATCAAATGACGCTTGTGAAACTTTCCTAGAGATAATTAAAACTTCGTTCATAGGCCAAAAGGGAACGAATGACTAGCTTATTGGAACTTGTACATATTGTTGTACAAAGTCCATTATGTGTAGTCAACAGCGATGGATTTCAACTTCATATGCTTTCTCCGAAAATTTGAGTGAATATATGAATATTTACTTAATAAGGATGAAGTATGAAATATTTGAAAAAGTTCAAAGTCTTTCAAGATGAAGTGCAAAATCATTGTAATAAGAATATAAATAGTTTATGATAAGATCATAAAGGAAGATATTTGAGTTACAAGTTTAGCATAATACCTAAGATTTAAGGAATCGTTCCGTGGATTTGCATTTCCCGAAACACCATAAGAGTATGGAGTGTTCGAGATATGTAATTAAACCTTGTTTGACATGGTAAGATCAAAGGTGTAATTCATAAGACTGCCATTATATTTTAAAGATTAAAAGCTTTAGAGACTACCATTTTCTACTGAAAAGAGCTTCATCATAATCCGTTGAAATGACACCATATAAGGTTATGGTTTGGGATAAAACCCAAGTAGTCCTTTCTTAAACATTGGTATGCTATGCATAAGAAAGATGTTTGCAACCAAAGTCGGATAAACCTGTCTTTGTATTACTGTTAAGTATTCCTCCATAAACACCGGAGACAAAAGTGTTTGTCGCTTAGAACGTCAAGTTTCTTTGAGAAGGAATTTTTCGTGAAAAGTTAAGTGGGAGGATAATAGAACTTTGATAAAGTTAAAAGAACCTTAGCTATATGTGCAAAGTTGCGCAGCGCCGAAAAGTGTTCCGGAGTTAGCAACAATGCTCATGGCTCGCATACCTCAAAGGTTGTGGTCGCGGAGATCTAAGTTCCTATTGAAACAAGTAGGTCGGATGAACAATCGAATACCAAGATTTGAGAGTTAAATCATTATTTGACAATAATGATCCGACTACATGCAAAGAAGCGATGATGAGCCCTGACTCCGTTAAATGGCTTGAAGCCATAAAATCCGTGATAGTTCCATACACGTGAAATCAAGTTTTGAACTTGAAGGACCCTCGAGAAAGGTGTAAGACCTTACAATTGTGTTTGGATCTATAAAGAAATAGACATGGATGTTTCACATCTATGAAATAGTCGACATATTGGGAAAGAGTTCACAAAATGTTCAAAGGTTGAATATGACAAGATTTGATCTTTCATAGTGATATTTCGTCTAGACGGATTAACGTAGCAACCACTACATATAATTTTATTATATGGTAGTTGAATAAACAAAACAAGTTCTTCTAATAGAATTGTTACCTCGGACATGCGCATAACACGGTCCAGAGGGTTTTGTAAATTCAGAGGATGCTAAAAGCATATGCAAACTTCAATGGTTGAAGTGAGCATCGCGGAGTTGGAATCTTCACTGTGATGAAACTGTTAAAAGAGTTTAAAAGTTCATTAGAGACGATGAAGATGCTTGCATTGCAAGAAATTAAGTGGGAGCGCTAAGACATGTTTCTAATACATTATGTGGAAGACATATTGTTGATTGGAAATAATGTATCTTTTATTAACACATATTAAGAATTTCATCCCGATGAAAGACTTAGGCAAAAACCCAAATATTTGGCATCAATAGACGCTAATATGGTTGTGCCAGAAGTACATAGACGAGATATTGAATGAGTTCAATATAGAAACTACAAGAAAGGTTCTTGTCACACAGAAAGGATTGAAAGAGTTCAATGTTGATGATATATTCAAGTGTATTGACATTTGGTAAAGTGAAACAAAGATTCAAGTATAGATTGATACTTGATGTATGAAATCACAAAGAGTATTTATATCAATCATACTGTGATATGTACAAATCCAGATATGTCCTATGCTCTAAATGTTGTGAGCATATACCAGAATGATTCATAAGATGATTATTGGACGATAGTAAAGATATTCTTATGATCTTGTAAAAGAACTAAGAATATATTATTTTGTAGAAGTGACAAATAGATGGTTAGTTCATTGTAAATGAATTACATTGATACTAGTTTTGTCATAAAGTACAAATTAAGTTTATCTCAATCTAAACTAAGGGTGGCACAATATAATGGAAAGTAAGTTCCATAATGGATTTGGATGAGTTCCAAAGTTAAGACATTGTGACAGATACTACAACAAAAGGCTAAGTATATGACTGCTATAATAGCAGCTAAAGAGGGCATTTGTGTCAAGTAGTTTGTTATCAAACTAGGTGTAGTTCACAGCGGGATAATACTATGAAGATATATTGTACGACAATATTATCAACATGTTTTAACCCCAAAGAACTAAAGGTCTCACCAAAGGACCAAAATTATACAAAGCCATCTCATTAGAGAATGAGTGATGCGTAGAGACGCAAAGACATGCAATTACACACGGACCTAGAAGTGTCAGATCCGGAGATCAGTTGACCACTAGCAATCATGTACATACAACACCGGAAAGCCATAGGTGTTGAATACACAAAGGTTTGAAACTAGATTATTGACTCTAGTGCAAGTGGGAGACTGTTGGAGATATGCCCAAGAGGCAATAATAAAGTGGTTATTATCATATCTTCATACTTATGATAAATGTTTACATACCATGCTATAATTGTATTAACTGGAAACATTAATACTTGTGTGATTTGTAAACATAAAAGAGTCCCTAGTAAAGCCTCTTGTTAAACTAGCTTGTTGGTTAATATATGATCATGGTTTCCTGATCATGAACATAGAGATGTTATTAACAACAGGGTCATATCATTAGGAGAATGATGTGATGGACATACTCCTATAGTTAAGCGTAGCATAAAGATCAAGTCATTTAATATAGTTCATTTGCTATATGCTTTCTGATACATAGTAACCTAATTCCTTCGACCATGAGATCATGCATATCACCTTTACCGGATGGATGCTTTGATGTCATCAAACACCACACCGTAACTGGGTGGCTATAAAGGTGGCATTGAGTGTTCGGAAAGTATTGGTTGAGACACATGGATCAAGAGTGGGATTTGTCCATCCATATGACGGATAGATATACTCTGGGCCCTCTCGGTGAAATGTCATCCGATTAGCTTGCAAGCATGTGACTGGCTCACAAGGGATCACATGTCACGGGAACGAGAAAAGAGTACTTATCGGTAACAAGGTTGAACTAGGTATGCAGAGATACCGACGATCAAAACCTCGGATAAGTAAACTATCGTGAGACAAAGGGAAATTGGTATCGTATGTAAGTGATTCATCCGATCGCAAAGTAATCGTAGAAATATGTGGGAGCCATATGAATTTCCAGATTCCTCTATTGGTTATTGATCGGAGAAGTGTCTCGATCATGTCCGCATAATTCACGAACCGTAGGGAGACACACTTAAGGATTCGATGTTGTTGAGTAGTTATGGAATGATGAGTAAGAGACCGAATGTTGTTCGGAGTCTCGGATGGGATCCGGGATATCACGAGGAGATCCGGAATGGTCCGGAGAATAAGATTCATATAAGGAAAGTCCCGTTTCGGAGTTTGGGAATGGTTCCGATGTTTTCATCGGGAATGTTCTAGAATGTTCCGGAATGTCTGGCACTCCGAAGGGGGAAGGGTACGTGAATGTGTCATTTTAAGTTGGAATGATTGCATCATGTACTAGGTGTCATTGCTGTCCAAAATAAAGGGTTTATTCAAATCCTAAATTGAAAAGTCAAACGGCTAGTTTGAAAGTCAAACGGCAAGTTTTGGAAAGAGGAGGAGGAGTGGGAAACCGAGTTGGGGAGGGATTCCCTCCTCCAACCGCCGGCCCACCTCCAAGCCGAGTTGGGGAGGGACTCCCCTCCCCTTGGCTGCGCCTCCCACCTATAAAGGGAGGGGCAGGGCTGCCCCTCCTAGCACACAAGTCCCTCTCCCCTAAACCTAAACCCTAGCCACAGCCTAGGGATTTCTCACAAGCCGTCAAGTTAGAGCTTCTAATTGCCCTAGCCTCCGGTTTAGAGCCTTCTAATTGGTGTGTCTAAACCCTAGATCACCAAAGCTCTCTCATAGTCCACCATACTCGCTCCGGCTTAAGGCGAAGCCCTGCGAGATCTCCCCTCTACTTCCGGTACCACGCCGTTGTGCTGCCGGAATCGCGAGGAGAGTGCTACAACCTCCGCTGCCTGCTGGAACAAGGGAGAGGAAGGTCTTCATCGAGTACCGAACGTGTGACCGACTGCGGGAGCGCTGCCGAAACGCAGCGCCGGAAGGATCGTCTACGCGATCTTGAGTTCGGAAAGAGTACGACTACATCACCCACGAGAATCCGCTCTCGTTAACCGCTTTGGAATCTTCGAGGGTGAGTTTCTCTATCGACTCGTTGCTATAATCTAGTAGATAGATCTTGGCTTGATCATAGATTAGATCTTGATTGTGTGTTCATGCGGTAGAAAATTTTGTTTTCCATGCTACGAACCCCTACAGAAACTACCCCCTCTCCAAACGTAGACGTACTTCCCCTCAAAAGGAAGGAACTACAGGAAACAAATCCTTGTGTCTCCGCGTCCACTTTTCGGTTACCTCTATCCTTTACCGCACCTTACTTACTTGTTACTACTTTGTGTTGTGGTAGTTCTTGCATATTTGTCATATAGGTAAATTCACCTTAGTTGCATTATCTAGAGAATTTACCTTATTGTCAAACCTTAATTTGAAGAAGAAAATTTGAAGTAGCACCTATTCACCCCCTCCTCTAGGTGCCCATACGATCCTTTCACCCGTCGTTGCCGAGCAGGCCAAGCCGCCATGCCCCATCGCCAAAGTACCTCGGGCGCGCCACCGCAGCAACACCATCCCACGCAGGTCGCCGGCTAAGGCCTGAGCGCCTCCGACGAAAGCAGTGTCACCGCCGCGCCGCCCTGTGATCAAGATCCTACCGCGCCGCCGCCAGACGAGTTTGCTTCCAACGCCATGCCACACCGCCGCCAGTAGAGCCATCCCGCGTTGGCCCTCTAGCGCCGACGAGAGGAAGTCCCGCTGCTGCCGGACCGCACTGACTTTGCCGGGCGGCGCTCGCCGGAGGCAGGGGATGGAAGGAGGAGGGAGGAGGCGAGGGCTAGATTTAGCGTCTCCATCGCCTTCGCGGGGAGCGACGCGAGACGCGTGGTTTTTTTTCGGTCCTTGGCACATCCCTGCTACTATGGCAGTAGCACCAAGTACGCATGTCCTATTGCTAAGAGCAGCTTCACCGGCGGCCCCTATAACAAGTCCGGCAAAATTGATGGCCCAGGTTGCCACGGTATTGGAACTTGGGGGCTGCCCACACTATGGTTTCCTATTACGAGCATCCCGATAGATTTTGTCCAAAGCCTACAATTGCACAAAAATTTAAAGTCCTTTTACATCATAGGTAGGAATAGAAATTTCAAGTCCCCACGTCATACATAGGAATTCAAGTTCCCGGCCAGCATATCCAACAGCCAAATCCCTATCAAAGTTGGGCTACAAAAATAGCAACATTCATTGAGATCAAATGAAGGGTGGCGGCACCTCCTCTACCTCTGGCTCCTTCTCCACGGTTGTCTCGTCAATCACTGTTGTCTCCTTCATCATCACCGTTGTCTCTTTCCTCACCGCCAGCTCTTCCCTCATCGTGGCCTCATGCCTCAATATGAGCTCCTCCATTGATGACGTTGGATGCGTGAGAACCATAGCCCTGCGGGGACTGGTGATCGGAGATGTGGTGACACCGAACTCTTGTTTGTTGGTGATATTGTCAGCGGTGGGTTTGGGATGCGAGGCTGGTGGTGAAAACCGCACCAAGTTCGGTAATGGCAGCGGCGTCTGCGTCTTTGTGTCCATACCTTTTTGTAGGCATCTTTGATGCAGCTCTCGTCTTCTCGCTCGGGCTGCTCTGGGGGAAGCCCCTGATCTGGGTATCCCGGATCTCACGATGGTGGCGTGTGGCGCCAGGCATCATTTTTGGAGCAAGTACTGGCTGGAAGGAACTTAATGTGGAGCGGCGTGTTCTCTTCCATGTTGAAGACGACGAGTCTCGGCGACATAGTGCAGAAAGGAATCATTGGCGGGCGCACGATGATAGACGCGTGCAGGACGGTGGCGCTGTTTGGCACCATGTTGGCGTCGATGGTGGGCCCGGCAAGGTCAATACCTTGATCCTTGTCCTGAAGATGGCGGTGGCGACTTCTAGAGCGTGTTTTGTGGGTCTGCTTGACGGGTTTGTGCTCCCGTTGTGCGTTTTGGTGAGTCCTCCGACTTTAAGATGATGCGTGTAGGCGTGAGGTCAGGGCGCATGGCCCCGACATGGCCACCCCCTTCATCAATAGGTGTCGTGAGTTTCTGCTAGTCCGGTGGCTTCAGGTTAATCATTGTATTTTATTTATCGGGCATGTTTGCATAATATAAGTAGAGAAGGATGTGTGCATCATTTTGATGAAGAGGCCAAGGGGTCATCCTCCGTTACGAAAAAAAGGGGGTTCCTCTATCACCAACAATGCCGGTGTGGGCGTTGCGGAGGCCCGCAATGTCGATGCTATGGTAACCTTGATCTCCTCAAAGATGTGATCATGATCATGATCCATCTTGTACCAAGACAAGACCAATGGATTCATGCCCGACAAGTCGGTGGTCAAGATCTCTGGCTCCTCCTTCATATTTTCCACCGCAAATATGTGACGCCTTATGATGGCATGGGATTTCAACTTGGTGGCTTCAAACATTTCCTTCTTAAGCACCAATTTCAAATCTTGCTTTTGTAACACAGTATTCCACCTTAGCATCACTCTTTTGCTCTATTTTCTTTGTGTTGTAAGACACCTCGGCCATCATCTTGTTATTGATGTTTCTGTTGCGGCGAATGATCCCGCCGGATTACGCTCGGTCTTGGCCTTCTTGTTGTCGGGCGCCCGGTCGAGGCCGCAACAGTGTGGGGAGGGGTCCACCTACATCAACGGTTTTAGCCTCATTGAGAGTGAGCTGGACGTGATATGATACCACTTTTAGAAACTTTCGAGCTTTATGGAACAATGCATGAAAACAAAGGCGTGCATTATACGTGATCTTGTGAAGATGAAGCATGTCTCAAATAGAACAAAGTGTAGGATCTGATTTGATTTTGCAAATTCTTGCCACTACGGTTCTTGCGAATGGCCTCAAAATTTCCATGAAATTTGTTGCAAAGCCACCTTGATAATACCTCACCTATGTGATATAGCCAACTCGTCGTGGATCATGTCAATGATCGCATACTCACCTATGTTCTTTTCTTTCATTTAATTGAACGAATATCCTCGAGGAGCTAGTGCGCAAACATGAGAGATTTAGAACGCGCGCGCGAAGAGCTGTCCGGTAGTCAGCCGCACCATCTGGATCGAACGCTTTGAGAAAAAACCGCAAAACCTAAAAGAAAACAAAAATACCATGTAGAAAATAAAAAAATGCCCTGGCAACTTATATTTGTGTATGCTCTAAGAGACCAGGAAGGGCACATTTTCTCCTTAGATTTGGGTTTATTATTGTTTTGTTGGCTCATGTAACGGGGTCAAAATTCATGGTCTTCCAAGCATCGAAAACACACTCGTCCTCCAATGAATTCCACTTGAGGCCTCGTTACCATTCCTCCTCTTGTCGGTTGTGGCGGTGCCGGTATGAACATCAAGCACGTCGACGGTCTCTTCTTCTTCTTCTTCTTCATACTCGTGATCATCATCTTGTGTACCGGTGATGTTGACTAGGATTAGGAGTCCGAATTCAAGAGTAACATTGTTGGTGGTGAATCTGACATGTGGGCCAGCGATGTAAGTGAGAGCACGGAGTGATTCCCGTCGGGGTCGCTTTCTTCCTAGTGTATCAAATGAGTCCAGGGTTTAGATTGACTGCGATCGATGTGTCGAGGGTGCTGACTTCTGGGATTAGGAGTTGGGGTTTGATTCCGCCGCCGCCTATAACTTCCTTTGTTCCATAATATAAATCTTTTTAGAAAGCCAAGATAGTTTGCTACGTGAAACAGAGGGAGAAGGTTTTTCTTTATACTTTACTCCAACTATTACTAGCATTATTACAGTCCTACTGAAGTATACAAGTCGTGCCTCTCGCTTGCAAATTCGGGCATCCTAGGTAGCTGCAGAAAGTTATGTATCATGTGTCAAATCTAATCTTGATTTGTAGTCTATTATCCCAAGAAATGGGTTAGGTGCCTTTTTTTTCTTTCCGAAAGAGAGTTCCAATTTCCTTTTTCTCTTCAAAGCCATGTGGGACGTGAGACTACTATCCCGTCGTCTCCTTTTCTCCTTTTTGTTTTCCAGATCATGTGCTAATCAGCAACGGAACTTGGTCAATTCCCCTCTCCATCTTCTCGCTTTTTTTTTCTTTACCCCTCCGATCGATCTCCTCCACCAAGCTCATGTCCCCTGCTAACCTTTCTCCATCTGATCATCACCAATCCTGTTGCACACATAGTACTAGCTAGTAGTAATACTTTTCTCCCGTAGACCATATCCCCTAGCATCGATCGCATCACCTCCAATCCCATTCCATCTTCTTCGTTTTTTCACCTGCTCGCACGCACGTCTCAGTCACCGTCTCTGTTCGCTCGGTGGCCTCGGCTTACCGTTACCGGCCGGCGGCGCAGAAATACAGCAGCCTAGCCTAGCTTGTCGCCGTGGACCGCGACGACCGTCCCGGTCCGTTCAACTTCAAACCCGGCGCGGCGTCGTGCCTTTTTTCCCGCGGCATTTGTGGTTGGAGTGGTTGAGCCCGGAGCCCGCCCCGCCGATGGTGACGGCCGGCGGCGTGGCGTGGCGCCATGGAAATATATATAATCTCTATACTGCTCCCGTGCCGCGCCTGAGGCCTGACACCCCAACCAGATTTTAGGTAGTTACCTCTGTCTCTTCCCGCATCTTCGCCCCGCCATATCTTCCGCTTAACTGCTACCAGCCAGGAGGAGTATCATATATTTGCCGCTCTGGTTTCTAGCGCCTGTACTGTATCTTCCCCGCCTCATTTCCCCCCTTTCGGCTCGAGTTGGATCACCGGCTGCCTGTAAAGCGGGAGGCGGCTTCGGCGCGAGTTCCCGTTTAACGGAACGAGAACTGAGGCTTTCCGGGGAAGGGAGGTCGCGCCCCCGCGCGAGACGACAGCAGCGTCGGCGCCATTTCTCTATTCGGGAGCAGAGGTTCCGGGTCGCACACTCTCGCTACATTCGCTGCGGTAAGCGGGATTCGTATCGGCCTACAGGGAAGGTCCACGGCGGTTAGTGGTTGAGCTAACCGCGCGGGCGCCCGTGCCGCGACGAGTATTATGGACCGCCACGGCGGAGACAAGCGTGGCTGATTCATTCCTGGTGATTCTCGACCTGCTCGGCCGATTGATTGACGGAGGAAGCTAGCGACAGCATGGCGGCCGGGGAGGGCGTCGGGCGGTGCATACTGGTGGGCCTGCACATGGACACCGCCGGCAAGGACATCCTCCAGTGGGCGCTCAACCAGGCCGCCAGGAGCGGCGACCGGGTCGTCGCCGTCCACATTTACCGCAAATCCGGTAGGCACTCCTATCCTCATATCCATCAAGAACCTGGCGGCGGTGGCAGCTGGATTCATCCACCCACGGATTCAGCTCCATTCCAATCCAAGTGTTACTGACTACTAGTACTTGTCTTGGCGTCTTCTTCTTCTCGTCAGGAGACCTGTGCAAGACGAACGCGCTGACGCTGATCAGGACGCTGGACGAGTACCTGGCGGAGTACGAGGCCATCTGCAGCGAGAAAGACGTAAGCATCATCCGTGGCTGCTGGCGTCGCCTTGCTGTGTTATGATGGCCATGGTGGTGTCGGTGTGACGGTTGCGTTGTTCACGTGCTGGGTATTGATGGTATTTTGTCTGTCTGCCAGATCGTCCTCGTCGGCCGGGTCACGCCGGGGAGCTCCATCCAGAAGGTGCTGGTGAAGGAGGCCAAGCTCTGTGCCGCCATGATGGTGGTCATCGGCGCCAACAACAAGTACTCCTTTGGGTCAGTACTATCAGTCACGGCAGCAGCAATCTTGGCATGATCCAACTGTTTACTTACTTAATTCGTTCGTTAACACCTGCTACCAAGAAAATTGATTCTTTTTTTTTTTATAATCTTGCGTGCGCACAGAGGCTCGACCTGCCTTGCCAAGTACTGCGCCAGGAAGCTGCCGCCGACGACCAGCGTCGTCGCCATCCAGAGCGGCAAGGCCATCTTCGTCAGGGAGGCCCCCAAGCCGCCACTTGGTTAGTAGAGTACCAGCATCTCTTAATCAGAGCAGCAGCTACTGTTGTTAGTATCGGTGGGTTGGTCAGTGATTAAAGTGTCGGGTGGGTGGCTTGGTCATCGGCCGTCGTCGTCGTCCAGGAGCAGAGCCGAAGCCGGTGCTCCGCACGCTGCTGCACCCGAGCGTCGGCATGGAACCCAAGGTGATCATCCCCAACCCGAACCGGAGCGCGCGGCCGTCCGTGGACTTCGACGCCCAGAGCTACGGCCAGTGCGCCGCGACGCCGGCGAAGCCCTGCGACGACGACGGCGGCGACAGGGCCTTCGCCGCCGTCGGCGAGCAGAGGCTCGGGTGGCCGCTGCTCCGCCGCTCGCCCGCCGCCGCGGCGCAGGCGCATGCGCAGCCCGGCCAGGATACGCGCAAGCAGTCGGTGGTGCACTGGGTGATGAGCCTGCCGCGGCGGTCCTCGCCGTCGGCGTCCCCCGAGCCGCCGCTGGAGGGCCTCGCCGCGGACCTGAAGCGGCTGCTCGCCGGCGTGCCCTCCCGGTGCCGGTGGTTCCGCTACGAGGAGCTCTACGACTCCACCAACCACTTCTCCCCAGGTAACAAGTGAATCAATCAATAAACTTGTCCTCGATCCATCACCGCACGAGCCCCGAATCGATCGACGAAAAAGTCAAATAATAATCTGCGTGCAGAGAATCTTGTGGGGAAGGGCGGGCACAGCCGGGTGTACAGGGGCAGCCTGGCGAGCGGGCAGCAGGTGGCGATCAAGCTGTGCAGGGCGTCCAAGGAGGCGTCCAAGGACTTCCTCCGGGAGGTGGACATCCTCACCAAGCTCCAGCACGACCGGATCGTGCCGCTCATGGGCGTCTGCGTCGAAGGCCGCAACCTCGTCTCCGTCTACCGCTACCTCCCCAGAGGCAGCCTCGAGGACAACCTGCACGGTACTACCGCTACTACACCCTGCACCATCCACACGTACTGCTCTGGACATGCGAATTCTGACTTTTTTCAGACGCTTCAGGCAAGAAGTCGAAGCCGACGCTGCCGTGGGAGAAGAGGCACAGGGCGGCGGTGGGGGTCGCCGAGGCGCTGAGCTACGTGCACTCCGGCGGCTCGCGGCCGGTGATCCACCGGGACGTCAAGTCCTCCAACATCCTGCTCACGGACGACTTCCAGCCACAGGTACTGACAAATACCAGATGTATTCTACTAGCTCGCCGTCTTAACTTGGATATGCTTTTTTTTTCACATACGTACGTATTATTAATTTGGGTATACTATAATAACACGCCGACTTAATCTGGGGACTTGTATTTCGTTTCTTGCGGGTTTTGTTTCTGCTGTTTGGAGTATGTATGTAGCGTAGTGACGAATATGTTGAACTCTGAACCGTGTATGTACTGATCGTCGTGGCAGTTGTCCGATTTCGGGCTGGCCATCTGGGCGCCGTCCGGCTCGTCCTCGCTGACGCACAGCGACGTCGTCGGCACGTTTGGGTACGTTCTCGCGCCACGGCACGACCATTTTTGTACCGTTGCCAGTGCGCCTCCGTGTCCTCGCTTACAGTTCCAGAGTTCCCTCTGTGGTTTCGTGCACGGCCGCACAGGTACCTGGCGCCGGAGTACTTCATGTACGGCAAGGTGACCGACAAGGTGGACGTGTACGCGTTCGGCGTGGTGCTCCTGGAGCTGCTCACCGGGAGGAAGCCCATCAGCGGCGACGGCTCACCAAAGGGGCAAGAAAGTCTCGTCATGTGGGTAAGCTCTCCCGATCCCCAACCGTACCAGCCCGGCGGGCACCCAGCCTCATCATGTTATACGTTGCTGTCCTGGGTTGGAGAATTTGGAAACGCACGCGATTGTACTGTCCATTGACACGGTTGATTGGTTGGGGTTGACAGGCGACCCCGATCCTGAACGGCGGCGACGTCTCGGACCTGCTGGACCCGAGCCTGGACGTGAAGCACGACGAGGTGGAGGTCAGGCGGATGGCGCTCGCGGCGTCGCTCTGCCTCGGGAGGTCGGCGCGACTTAGGCCCAGGATATCGCAGGTCTGTCTCTCAAACATGTCTCGCTGAAAACAAGTGGTGGTGAGGGGCAATTCTTTTGCCCCCGTTTCAAAAAAAAAAAACAAGTGGTGCCGTTTGGCAGAGGCTAGTGTTAACATCTGCTTTGGTCTGTCGTGGCAGGTGCTGAGCATACTGCGAGGAGAGGAGGAGACGGTTACAGTCGCGGCCGCGGAGGCGGACTCGGTGGTGGACGACGAGACCTACCCGCCGGCGAACGTGAGGTCGCACCTAGGCCTGGCGCTGCTGGACGTGGAGGACACCGAGTCCATGTCCAGCACCGAGCACAGCAGCAACCTCAGCCCACTCGAGGAGTACTTGCGAGAACGCTGCAGCCGATCCTCCAGTTTCGATTGACGGACAGCTTCCTAATTCGTTTTTCGACTTCTCTTCTCTTTTTATTTTACTATTTTCCTTTTGGGGTAAGTTGGGTTGTCATTCGTTTGGTTGGAAAACTCATGTACTGTACATAAACAACGCAAAACACCACTGCCATATTTCCGGCACAGACAAGCTTCACGATACTTGATATATAGCCAGGTAAAGAACTGTGTGCTCCAGTTACAGAAATGTGTGCCCAATGCTGCAGTTCAGTCACAGGTTTATATTTGAGTTGGCTATACAGTTGCAAGTTTCTATTTGAGTCGGCTATAACAGTTTCTGGCTGTATTTTGTAAGTACGTTCTGAATAATGACAATTAATTCAGGGCAACAAGCATCCACAATACAAGAATACGTCCACCTTTAATTCAAGGTCCGTCTGTAGTTACCATGTAAAACAAAGGCAACACATACATTAACAACACTCTGAGCTTGCCAGACTCATCGTCTGAAAAAAATAAAAACTCTGGAACAAAGCTGGAAAACTGCGGACGGGAAACAGATATCCCACACCGACACAGCTCTCTCCCAACATCTCCTCTACTTCTCATCTACCCTCCTCACTCACCCCCTACACAACTAAAATGGAACCACATAAGGCAACTGGTAAATATTAAGGTCGGGCAAATGAATAGCCCTGGGCTGCCATGGGAACTGCTGCTCCATTGATTGGACCGGCAATGAACCATCACTTGCTGTGCGAGCATCAGGTTTCCTAGTTCCGCCAAGCAGCCAGTCCTGGTCACCAACACCACTTGTATCTTCCATCTCAAACGAAGGCGGATTCCAGGTAACAAATAGATCCCTCAACTTCCTTTCTTTCTTCTCAGCCTTGTGGCTCTTCTTCCGATCTGACTTTGACTCTTTCACCTCGGGTACTGTGCCTTTTCCGGTGTTCCTACCAGAGGAACAAGGCTCTTCTTTGTGCAAGGAACTTGCCAGCTGCTGCTGCTTCACGACAGGGGTTTCCACAGGCAACTTTGATTTTTGCAGCACAGGAGGCTGCTGCCTCTCCGGCTGGTGAAGAGCATTAGGGCCAATTTCCCTGTGTAGCACCTTCACACTAGACGGAGTGGCATCTCTCTGAAGCACCTTGGATGACAACAGAGGATCAACTCTCTGCTGCAACACCTTGGAGACACTAGATGGAGTGGCATCTCTCTGAAGCAACTTGGATGACAACAGAGGGTCAACTCTCTGAGATACCTTGGAAAGAGGAGGAAGATCAACTCGCTGTGACACCTTTGCAGGTGGAGGAACAACTCGTTGGGTCAGCTTCGCAGGCAAAGGAACAGCACTTCTCGGAACCTTGGCAGATGAAGCGTCAAGTCGGGGATCCATCTTCTGCATGATCTTTGTAGAGGTCGGAGGCTCTACCTTTTGAACGACATTGGTCGTCGTAGATAGATTAACTCTTGGAAAGATCTTTGCAGCAGGTTGAACATCCATCTGTCTTAGCACAGCTTGAGAATCACTCTTCATGCTTTGCTGGCTTGCGGCTGCTGATTTCACAATCACTTCCCTAGGCTGGATTGTGTTTTGTTTACTCAACAGGGATGAACCTGGTGCTGTTTGCTGGACAGGTGGTTGCTGAGGAACCCTTGAACTGTCCAACATGACTGATGGAGAATCCTGATATCTCTTAATCTTGATGCGAAGGATGTTTCCTGCAACATCAACATTCATGGTCAGCCAATATTGCACAGAAGGTATCCTATAATTTTTTAAAGAAATCAGAAAATGCAAGACTCACCATTCTTATTATTTTGACTAGGACTTGGGAGTACAACCTTTCTTCTCTTACTGCTATCCTGAGAGCTCTCTGGTGAGCCATGTACTGTCTGAATGAAACAAGGAGCTCCATGCTCTTCTGAGAGTCCACTCTTCTCCAAATGTTCAACTGATTCTTTGGAAGCATTTCTGGACTCCTGGCCAGCAATGCTAACCTCTTCATGCTTTCTCTTCTTATGGGATCGTTTTGTATGTTTAGACACCTCACCATCACCTTGCCGGAGGGCTTTCTTCTCCCTTTTCTCTTTCTTCCTTTCAGCCTTTTCCCTTTCTTTCTGGAGCTTCAGCCACCAGATTAATCGTCAGTTCTGATTTAGAACGGACGATGGGAATGCAATGCAGCATTTTGCAATATGACAATGAAGTTTCAAACTTACGCAAGCACAAGATATTAATGATCCACTAGCACATTTGTGCCACAATTTACACTTAACAATTAATACAAGAGTGTTCCACGCAGAACAACTCAATATTCATCATATATATGTTTATTACACAGTTAGTTGCCATCACTATACAATGTCAGTACAAAGTTAGGCCCACATATTTGTACATCAAAGAATAAGAGCAGATCAGATATACAAAGCATAACATATGAACAAGATTTTGATTATGGGATTAAACAGAAGACATTAACAGGCAGAAAAAAATATGCAAACAGAACTAAATAAAACAAGCAAAAGAAACAAGGCAATGGTGTTGCAAAGAGCCAAGTTACAATCGAGTAACAGGTTACAGTTTATATGACAAGGGACATCACAAGAATGAACTGCAGTCTCAAACATGAATAGCAAGACCATTGAGCAAAATGAAGGCAAAACAAAAGACAACTTCTAGTAAAGAAACAGAATTATACAATGTGTCAAAAATCATTGAAAAGAAGCAAACAAGAGACTGAATAGCAACCATACTACAATATCTCCCAAAACCGGTACAACAATGCAGCAAAGGCTCTCAACTAATGCTAATGTAACAATGAGTTAGTCACACTTGATAATTAGCAGACTAGTTGGTCGAAATTGGTCCTGCTTTCTAACATCTGGCAACTCGTAGGGCACCAAACTGATAACACTATTTCCTTGCATTTTAGTACCAACGATGGGGACATACCAATCTGAATTTTCCTATTCTTAACCATAGAGGCGCGTTATACTAAGAACTGCAAGGCGCATCTGCCGGATTAATTGTTTAATTTGGTTCTTTGTATTATTTCAATTCACGCACGAAACCGAGATCGGGAAGCTGGAGATCCGCAAACTGTAGGCAACCAATCTCATCGGTTAAGTTAGTAGAAAATTCCAACCGATCTAACCGATACGAGCCAAAGAACCGGCGACAAGATCCAAATTTCCTTCGCCGTCGCCAAGATTAGCTTGCCGCACATGCGGCCCCCAAATCACACACGCACAAGCAAGAGATCCGATCGGACCCAACCAGCAGGAGGCAAGAACAAACGATCCGGCAGGTGCGTGTGTAAATCCGATGGCTCAACAAACCTTATCGGTCGTCTCCACCACGGGAAGGGGCACGGGCACGGCCGCTGGGTTTCGCACGTAGCCCGGCGGCGGGTAGGGGAAGCACCTCGACATGGCCGATGGGAAACCCCGCGAGATACCTCGAGAGAGGAGGGACGGCGAGGCCCCGCTAGTAGGATCGACCGCGAATCGAAGGTAAAATTTCGATTCGCGGGAGAATTCCGGCCCGAGAGGATGGGGCTCGGCGGGATTTGGTTTCGGGGTGTGGCGGCGGCTGGCTAGGGTTTCACGGGGAGGAGGAGGGTGGGGAATTTTAGCGCTACGCGAGAGGAGAGCGAGAGAAAAGGGTAACCTCTTCGAGGGTCCGGGGGTTGGGCGGTACTTATACCCGGAGAGGAGGGAGCCCGAGTCGTGCGGGGAACTATCGGAACCTCCTCGCTTACCAATTGGAATCCTACGCGGACACGCTGACAGCCGGGGCCCGGAGAGCGGGGTGGAGATGTCAGTGAGAGGGACGGGCGGTGGGTGCCTAGCGGCGGTGGGTGGGGTACGGCAGGCGGCGCTCTCTGATTGGCTGCGGCGCGTGGTGGCCCACATGCCGGGGTGTTGGGGTGGAGTGTTCGCCTGGTACACGAAACGTGTTTGCGGTGTGCGCGGTGGGGCCCGCGTCGCGGAACCGACCTAGAAAGCGGCAATACCGGGCTGGCACGTGGGACGCGGAGTTCGCTTGGCTTGCCAGCCTGGCCCGCCTGGCTGTGTGGTGGGAGGGGAGGCGCGTCTGCTCTTGTGCCTTCTGCGGTGCCCAGCGAACCCACACAGCTCGCGGCGGCGCGGGATCCGCTCCTGTAGATGTAGATCTCAGACCCGAAAATTTCGAATTTTGGATGCCTATACAGAGCTGCGCGGTTTTCTTCTTTATTATTTCGGGGCAGCTCGGCGATTTGTTTAGAAACAGCCAGGATTCTACTGCATGATGACGCGAAATCATCACATGATTTCTATCGGAAGTTCATCCGATTCATGCTTTACCGAATTGGGATTTTTCTATTTTACCAGATCGAAACGGATCGCTTTTAGGACATCTTCATCCGACCGACATATCCGATCGTTTCAAATGGTCCGTTTCTGTTCGTTTGGATCGGCTCGCAATGGATTTGGTTGGAATTATGTCTTGTCCGGCATGACACATTTCTCTACATAGACGGGTGTTGGTGTCATCGCTGGACAAGCGATGCAAATCGGTTGAAAATATCAAATTGACAAGCCAGAGATACACAGATTAGCTAGCAAATAACATTACAGACAGTGGCGGAGCGTGACCAAAGCTAGAGGTGGGGCAAAAAAAAATTGCTGCCAAATCAACTCTTCAACCTAACTTTTCTGCAATTTCATTCATAACATCAACAGAAGATTTCAATCTTGATAATGCACTTAATTTCTTGAATTACGGAGGAATTTACCTAGTAGCAATTTTTAGGGGATTTCTTTAGGTAATATCTCCTATGTCATTATGTGGTCTTTTTTTTTAACAGTATGTCACTGTGTGTTCTAGTTTTTTTAACAGTATGTCATTATGTGGTCTAGCTATGGTCTGGCCAACTGACGCACCCCAACAATAGTCCCAGTCCTATTTTTTCGAGGGTTGTCCCCGTCGTATATCTCACAAAGGAATAAATAACCGTCCAAACTAACCAAAGGCAAAGGAAAGGAAGGCCAATAGTCCCAGTCCTATTTTATTTTTCGAGGATTGTCCCCGTCGTATATCTCACAAAGGAATAAATAACCGTCCAAACTAACCAAAGGCAAAGGAAAGGAAGGCCAATAGTCCCAGTCCTATTTTATTTTTCGAGGATTGTCCCCGTCGTATATCTCACAAAGGAATAAATAACCGTCCAAACTAACCAAAGGCAAAGGAAAGGAAGGCCCAGACGATCTTTAATTTAACGGGAAAAAAGGCCTCAGCTAGCCAAGTAAAAAAGAAGGCGCACTACCATCGCTTCACGGAAGGAACAGGTAACTCGTCGTTCATCTTCCTCAACTGCACGACAAAAAAAGCTCTCGATCTGTGCTCTCATGGCGTCGTCACAGAGGTCCTTTGCACTGCACATACCATAGCCGATGGGGCCCTTAGTTTAGGGGGTCTAGGGAGGCTTCGCTGCTTGCTCCCGCTCCAGGGCATGGTGTGGCAGTATGCCTAGAAGAGGATTTGCGATTTTGAAAGGGGGGGTCATGGCCTACTTTCGCCTCCAAGACGCTCCGCCCATGATTACAGACGTACGTCATCGCCCTTTGGACATCGCCAACAAGTGGCTAGTGGTTTTTAAATATAAAAGGGGACATTTTTATACATAAATATTCCTAAAATGACATCTTCCCTGCCTAAAAAGTTGCATCCGCGTGTACGGCCCTATCGTCCCGGGCTGAGCTGGTGGTCGGCCGCTAGGCGTGGAAGCGACGGAGCTAGTAGAGGACGTGTTGGGCGTGGCCAGGCCAGGAAGAGAAACCACGCCACCAAAAGCGGCGGTCATCGCATCATGCTTGATCATGTTGACGACGCACCTGTCGGCACTCACTGCCAGCTCGTTGACGTCGACCCTGTTTTGGGTGGCGAGGAGGCGCTCCTTCTCCTCCCGACACTCCGTCTCGAGCCTATCACCGGCGCATCAATTTCTCACCGCTACCCGCTGGCCAGCGCGCTTGTCCGACTCAACTTTCCGCTCCTCCAGCGTCTGGTCCTTTGCGGGCTTCTTTGGCGGTCCGCGCTTCTTGGCGGCGGAGGGCGCGGCATCAACCATGGTGGCGGGATCCATCGCCTTTCCTCCTGCCATGAAAATTTCTGAGAGGTTTTTATGAGGGAGAAGTGATGTGGTTTATGGGCCACTGGCGAGAGGGACCGCCAAAGATAAAGGAAGGACACTCTCGGACAAGGGCGTTGTCGAGACCGACGCAACCGAGGTCTGGATTTGGTGTACGGATAGGTCGAGTCGGACGCGTTTGTCCAGATGGATCAGGCCGCTAGGGCGTCGTGCATGTCCCGCGCGTCCGCGCGGACGAGTTCAAACACACTCGGACGGGATGCGTCAGCCCGGTGAAGATGCCCTTAATGAATTTGGGTTTCACTATAAGGAACGAAACAGATAGCTTTACTGGATTTGGGTTTCACCGTGTTGAATCGGATCGAGCATATTTTTGCAACAACAAAATGTCGAGATATAGCAGATCTTGTAGAAGGCTAGTTATAGAAATGAATCAGCAAAACATCAAGATACATAGCAGATCTTGCAAAAGCCTAGTCATATAACTGAATTAGGAAAACATCAAGCCTAGATATAGAACTGAATCGAGCTTGTTTGATATTATGCAATCAGTTTTAGATTAAGACATAGGTTAATATGAAAGTGCCAATAGATATCTCCTCCACACGGGCATCTTGATAGCCTCTGGCAAAATCATGGATCATCAGAATGCATTACAGTCAACCTGACTTGGAAACTATGATGATCATTCTTAGAAATAGAACAAAACCATATGCAACCCTTTCACCGAGTGCACAAATTCATACACCTTAGCATGATGTAATCAAAATTCACACAGAAGACTAAAGTAGAGTTGCAGATCACCTCTAATAGGGAATAGACCGACTAACAACAAACAAAATGATAAGCGACAAAACAATATATCACGCAAACATATAGCTCCCGTTTCTCAAACCATAAATCATAAGCCATTACAACAATTGTTGGAGTCGGGGGAGAAATTCCAACTGCCATGATACACGTGTCTTATGAGTTACACAAGTCACAAATATATAAGACGACACCATAATGGCAGAACGATTTAACATAATAGTGTTGTCGAACATAGATGAAAAAACAGACAAAGACCTAGTAGACAAGACACCATCACCAGTTCAAGCCTCTGAAAATTGTGTCGCACTGAGGCCCATCACACTGAAAGGTCTTGATAAATCATCATATGATAAGCTTCTTGATGGCATCATGTCATTCGTTAATTTTAAATAAAATTAGCTAACCAAGTTGTAAACACTGCTATGTGATGCAGTTATATTGCAGTGATACAGTTATATTGCATTTCAGAAGATATCACAAAATGTGGCAGCAATGGGATCACCTTGAGATTCTAAATCGGCAGCTTTAGCTGGCTACCCTCGTTGCTAGTCACTGAGCAGGAAATGACAGGCCTATTCACTCCACAAGCATGCCCAAGGGCCTACTTTGACGGGACGAAGACATACGCCACACCTCGACCGAAATATTTTAAGTGGTCACCGACAAGTTTTAGCCATACGAAATTACTTTTCTACCCCTGACAATGGCCTAACTACGAATGTCGAGGTGTGGGTATCTTTCGTAATTTTTATCCCCCGTCCCCACAACTCTGAAGTTGGGTAGTCCTCCTTCCACCGACGCTCCGAAAAACCCTAACCCCTATATCACCTCCGGCTCCTGCATCACCGCACCGGAGCATTCCTGCCGCGCTTTGCTGGCCTACACGCCACCCAACCCCCTATATCACCTCCAGCTCCTGCACCACCACACCGGAACATCCATGCGCCAGTTCGTCGGCCTACATGCCACCCAACCCCCTATCTTACCTCCAGCTCCTGCACCACCGCACTGAAACATCCCTGCCCCAGTTCGCCGGCCTACACGCCACCCAACCCCCTATATCACCTCTATCTCCTGCACCACCGCACTGAAACATCCCCGCCCCAGGTGGCCGGCCTACATGCCTGAAGGGAATATGCCCGAGAGGCAATAATAAAGTGGTTATTATCGTATTCCTTGTTTATAATAAATGTTTATTTTGCATGCTATAATTGTATTAATACGAAAACGTTAATACATGTGTGTTTAATAAACAAAAAGGAAGTTCCTAC
Source organism: Avena sativa (assembly GCA_916181665.1). Lineage (NCBI taxonomy): Eukaryota > Viridiplantae > Streptophyta > Magnoliopsida > Poales > Poaceae > Avena > Avena sativa. The sequence continues at coordinate 431,377,223 of OV702293.1, forward strand.
TTATGTATCTCTTATAAACTAGCTCGTTGATTAACAAGATGATCAAAGGTTTCCTGATCATGGACATTGGATATTGTTAATAACGAGGTCACAACATTAGTGTAATGATGTGATGAACATTCATCCAAAGTATAGCATTACGATCAAAGTCATTGAGTTTATATTGCTATAACAACTTACGAAGTGATCCTAATCCTTAGACCATGAGATCATGTCAATCACTAACACCGGAAGAGTTTCTTGATAACATCAAACATCACACCGTAACTGGGTGATTATAAAAATGGCTTCAGAACTACTAAAGTGTTATGTTGAGGCTAATGGAACGAGATTGGAATTTGTTAATCCTGATGACAGATAGATATGCTCTGGGCCCTCTCGATGATATCACATTGATTAGCTTGCAAACAAGTGATTTGATCACTAGAATATTATATCACGGGAACGAGAAAAGAGTGCATGTCGGTAACGAGATCAAACTAGGTATAGAGATATCGATGATCAAATCTCGGACATGTAATATATCGTGAAACAAAGGGATTAAGATACTAGCATAAAAGGTTCCGACGATCACAGGAAAGTCATCGTTGAATGTGTGGGAGTCAGTATGGATCTCTAGGTACCGCTTCTGATTATTGATCGAAGAAGGGTCTCGATCATGTCCGCATTATTCGCAAACCGTAGGGTGGCACACTTAAGGGACACTGACATCCAATTGGAGCAAAAGTTTCATGCCGGAAAGATTAACAAGCGCAGGAATTTATTTCACTAGACACCGAAACGGTTTCGGTTGAAATTGCTGAAACTGGTTCGGCATGTGAAATTGAATACTAGCAAGGGGTTTTATGTGAATGTTTGTTAATTAAAGTAATTAAAAAATTCTGAATAAATAAATAAAAGAGTTTTATTTAAATGAGAGCTTGCATTAAATTTGGTGGAAATTTAATGCATGTGAGTGGATTTTTGAGTGAAGGCTCTTTTATGGGAGTGGAGGCTTTTCATTTTGAGTGGGAGCTCCACCCAAATGAATGTGGAATAGGTGGGGGCAGCCACCATGGTTGGCGCCATGCCCCTTGGGGTGCCCCCCTCTCCCTATAAAAGCCCCCCTCTCCTCCTCTCAAAGCACACCTCCTCGTGAAGGATCTCTCTCCCCCTCTAGAATTTATCCCCCATGGTCTCGGACTAGCGAGATACATGTTCCCGGTGGCTATTCGGCAAGAAAGGGTTGTGCTTCCGCTGCATCGCTGGAGCGAGGAGGCGGAGGTTGCTCGGTGTCTTGTACGTGTGTGCGAGCACGGATGCGCCGCTGATTTGCGGCGCTAGGACTTCCTCTTGATCTTGAGATCGGCAAGAGATCATCTACATCAACCATGAGTTTAACTCGTTAAGCTTTGTCGGTCTTCAAGGGTATGTTCTCTACGGATATACATCCGCCCGTTGTTTGTATCTAGTAGATAGATCTTGGTACATAGTTGTTCCCATCGTAGGAAATTTTTTGTTTTCAATGCTGCAAACCCTATAGTGGTATCAAAGCCAGATCTATGCGTAGATGCTTTGCACGGGTAGTACGCATATGAGTATGTGGGCGATGATGATCATTTTATTGCTTCTTAGTTGTACTTTGGATATTGGTGGCATAGTGGGATGAAGCGGCCCGGACAAACTTTACATGTCCTCACACATGAGACCTGTTCCACGCTTGACATGCAACTAGTTTTGCATAAGTGGCTAGCGGGTGTCTGTCTCTCCTACTATAGTCAATATCTAATTTGCAACGAGTTGTCAATAATTTGGTTATCCTCGTTGTGGTTCATGTTCCTAGGTAAGACCGGTTCTATCTTCGAAAGCCCTAAGCCACGTAAAACTTGCAATGGATAAATTAGGGGCATCTAGTTTAGATTGTTGCTGGGCTAGTGTCATGATATGGTGATGTTATAAGTAGAAGTATAAGTCGATACTATTATAACACACATAACGTGTAAGTTCCATAGACCTTAGTCTTACACATAGAGGTATGATGGCGATCATACCACGATGCACATGATGGAGATCAAGTGCGGGAACCATATCATTTCACTTATAAACATATGATGTTTGATTGCATATTATATTGTTTGTTTGGCGTTTTATTAGCATAATAAGATGATCCCTCATTTAAATATCAAGATAAGAATGTGTTCTTCCTTAAGTATGCATCGATTATGTTTCGTCGCTCCAAGACATCACGTGATGATCGGGTGTTCTTGGATCCACGACCATATTACGGGTGTAAGACAGTTACATACACGAATACTAAGGTTCTTACTTGGCGAGCCTAGCATGTACAGACATGGCCTTGGAACACGGATCGAAAGGTTAAGTATGAGTCATATGTTAGATATGATGCCCATTTGATGTTCGTCTTTGAAGCTACACCGACTCACGTGATGATCGGACTTGGTGTAGTGGATTTGGTTCATGTGATCACCAAAAAGGCACGAGGGATGTTGTTTTTGAGTGGGAGTTCATTTCTAATTTGGATTAGTAGAACTCAATTTATCATAAATTAAATCAAAGTGAATTTGCATAATTTGTTATAGTCATTGGCATTCGTTCACCACCTTATGCATAGTTGTAATTGAGATAATAAAACTATAGAATTATGGATATATACTTTACGAACTGGTATCGTATTGTGTTGAGTGTCAATCTAAAGTTTAAAGTCATATTGCAAACTTTCAGCAAACTCTGTTTACTCCATGAAATTTGATAATTAGTATTAAATCGAGAGTAATAATTCCAGTGTTAGTATCTTATGTATCATGTTTGCCTCCATGATTCTTGATTCTTTTAATATCAAGTTTATTTAGGAGCTGAAAGTATTGTTTCAGAAACCATCATGTGTGGCAGATATAACGATATCTGAAACAATGTTTTGGTTGCAATATGATAGAGTATAATATATGTTCTCATATTGGATCAAAATTTGCAAAGGTTGGAGATGATAGACATCCTAATCATCCAAAAGGGTTTTGGAAAGTAACATTATACTCACGGTTCGCCTTCATAAGCTACATTAGCTTGATCATGAAAGTCGTCATGATAAGGATGAATAGAAGATGTATGTAAAGTGTTTACTACACTAAAAAGATTACTAAAAAATGGATTTTGAAAGAATACCGATCATTTGATGATGGTGATATACTTCAAAGTGCAAGTCCAAAGGTATTATTATTTGAATATACACGCTTTGGACTATGTGTCATGTATATGGCGCCACTTTTGATGTTGATAGATTCTTTTAAAAAGGAAAAGGAAATGTTGAAAGAGAATCTATAAAATATACTTGTCAAAAAGAATAGATTGGAAATATCCAATTTAGGTATATACATGATATACATGCTATGGTTGTATTCTTTGCTTGTTAAACAATGTGGTTCTTGGGTATTGGATACCGAATTGGTTGGTATGAAATTTCATACGGAACAACGCAATTCATAAACCACAATGGCCTAAATAACTAGCAAGAGAATATATGATGATGTTCATCGAAAACAAACAAACCGTTGTTTGTATTTCTCGCTGACATCAAAGCTTGACTTCAAGATTTATTTTAATAAAAGTTATTTAAATAAGGTGTTATGAGAACAAAGTTGTTCAAATAATTACCATATTCTATATAAGATGGATGATTTACAAATCTAGTTGAAGAAATCACATCCATAAAAAAACTAATGCTAAAATGTCGCATGACAAATGATTGAAAGGTCACTTACAAAGTGACATCGCCGTTTAAATTATATTGGAAAGAAAACATGAATAATCTCCATATTCATGGATTTTTGAAGTCTTTGATTTGATCAAATGACGCTTGTGAGACTTTCCTCGGGATAACTAAAACTTTGTTCAAAGGCCAAAGAAGAACGATCGACTAAATAATTGGAATTTATAAATATCGATGTATGTAGTCCATTATGTGTAGTCGTAAGCGATGGACTTCAACTTCATATGATTTCTCCGGAATTTTGAGTGAATATTCACTTAATGAGAAAGAAGTATGAAATATTTGAAAAATGTTTCAAAGACTTTCAAGATGAAGTGGAAAATTATTGTAACAAGAAAATAAATGATTTATGATTTTATCATAAAGGGATTTATTTGAGTTACAAGTGTAACAAGAAAAATAAATGAATTATGATTTATCATAAAGGGATTTATTTTAGTTACAAGTTTCACCTAGATTTACATCTCCCGAAACACCATAGGAGTATGGAGTGTTTGAGATTTGTAATAAAACCTTGTGTGACATGGTTGGATCAAAGGTGTTATTTATAAAACTTCCATTATGTTTTAAAAAGATTAAAGCTTTAGAGACTACCGCTTTTACAATAAAAAGAGCTCCATCTTGATCCGTTGAAATGACACCATATGAGTTATGGTTTGGGGTAAAACCCAAGTTGTCATTTCTTAAATTTTGGTATGCTAAACATAAGTAAGATGTTTACAACCGAAGTCGGATGAGCATGTTTTTGTAAGTTATTTCGAATAACAATTGGGTATTCCTCCATAACACCAAGGACAAAAGGGTTTGTCGCTTGAAACGTGAAGTTTCTTGAAAAAGAAGTTTTTCATAAAAGGTTAAGTGGGAGGACAATATAACTTTAATAAGGTTAACGAACCTTAGCTATATGTGCTGAGTTGCTCAGCACCGTAAAATGTTCCAGAGGCAGTCAAAATGCTCATGGATCACGTGCCTCAAAGGTTGCGGTCACGGGGATCTAAAGTTCCTATTGAACCAAGAAGTTCGGATAAACAATCAAATGATTGAGATTTGAGAGTAAATCATTATTGTTTGACAATGATGTACCGACTACAAAGAAGCAATGATGGGCCCTGACTCCGTCAAATGGCTCGAAGCCATAAAATCCGTGATAGTTCCATACACGAGAAATCAAGTTTTGAACTTGAAAGACCCTCCGGAAAAGGTGTAAAAACCTATCGGTCGTATTTGGATCTATAAAGAAATAGACATGGATGTTTCACATCTATGAAATAGTCGACATGTCGGTAAAGTATTTTACGACAATGTTCAAGGAGTTGACTATGACAAGATTTGATTTTTTTATAGCGATATTTAGTCTGGACGGATTAATATAGCAACCACTGCATATAATTTGGTATATGGTAGAAGAATAAACAAAACAAAGTTCTTCTAATATAATGATTACCTAGGACGTGTGCATGACATGGTCCAAAAGGGTTTTGTTAATTCAAAGGATGCTAAAAGTGCATGCAAACTTCAATGGTTGAAGTAAGCATCGCGGAGTTGGAATCTTCACCGTAATGAAACTGTTAAAGAAGTTTAATTTCATCAGGAGACGATGAAGATGCTTGCATTTGCAAGAAATTAAGTGGGAGCGCTAAGACACATTTCTAATACATTATGTGGATGAAATATTGTTGATTAGAAATGATGTATCTTTTATTGACAAAAGTTAAGAATTTAATTTCGATAAAAGACTTAGGCAAAACCCGAATATTTAGCATGAATGTCTATAGTGGATAGACTGTGACGCTAGTATGGTTGTGCCAAACGTACATATATGAGATATTGAAGGAGTTCAATATATAAAAGACAAGAAACGGTTCTTGTCGCATGGAAAGGAATTGAATCAAGATTCAAGTGTATCAACACTTGATAAGTGAAACAAGATTCAAGTGCTTTGACACTTGATGAGTGAAATCACGAGAATGTTTTGATCAATCATGTCATGATATGTACACATCCAGATATGTCCTATGCTCTAAGTGTTATGAGCATATACCAGAATAAATCATAAAATGATCATTGGACGATAGTAAGGATATTCTTATGATCTTTTGGAAGAACTAAGAATATATTTGTGTAGAGGTGACAAACAATTACAAATAGTTCATCGTAAAGCGTTACATTGATACTAGTTTTGTCACCAGATACAAATTAAGTTTATCTCAATTTAAACTATGGGTGGCACAATGTAATGGAAAGGAGATTCCATGATGGATTTGGATGAATTCCAAAGTTAAGACATTGTGATGGATACTACAACAAAAGGGCTAAGTATATGACTGCTATAGTGGCAGCAAAAGACGGCATTTGTGTCAAGTAGTTTGTTATCAAACTAAGGTGTGGTTCTCAACGGGCTAACACTAAAGATATATTGTATGACAATTGTATCGACATGATTTAACCCCAAGGAACTAAAGGTCTCACCAAAAGACCAAATGTATACAATGCCATCTCATTGGAGAATGAGTGATGCGTGAAGACGCAAAGACATGCAAATACACATGGACCTGAAAGTGTCAGATCCGTAGATTATGTTAACCACTTGCAGTTGCGTATATGGAACACCAGAAAGCCATAGGTGTTCAATACGCAAAGTTTTCAAACTAGATTATTGTATCTAGTGCAAGTGGGAGACTGAAGGGAATATGCCCGAGAGGCAATAATAAAGTGGTTATTATCGTATTCCTTGTTTACAATAAATGTTTATTTTGCATACTATAATTGTATTAATACGACAACGTTAATACATGTGTGTTTAATAAACAAAAAGTAAGTTCCTAGTTATGCCTCTCTTATAAACTAGCTCATTGATTAACAAGATGATCAAAGGTTTCCTGATCATGGACATTGGATGTTGTTAATAACGAGGTCACAACATTAGTGTAATGATGTGATGAACATTCATCCAAAGTATAGCATTACGATCAAAGTCATTGAGTTTATATTGCTATAACAACTTACGAAGTGATCCTAATCCTTAGACCATGAGATCATGTCAATCACTAACACCGGAAGAGTTTCTTGATGACATCAAACATTGTCGGGGATATAACCCCAGGTACCCCAGAGTTGGTCTATAAATAAGAGACAAGTATAAACGAAAGTATATTTGACAAGAGAATATCAACTAGAAAAGGGAAAAGACAAGAAAGAACAACTAGGCCGAGTAAGGGGAATCTCGGCCCAGTCCACAATCTCCATGGCTGAATAAACTAGGAGGAAAGGGAAACAGCCCGGCTAGGCTGAATTATCCCCAGCCAGCCCATCAACCGAATCACCTCACCACCTCACCGCTCCCGCCGGATCAACCCGACGCCTACGCTCCTTCCTGCCGATCTGCCTCAGCTGGCCGCTGCCCTCTCCAACCGAGCTGCTCCGAGTCAACCCACCTCGTCGCCCGGGTGGGCCGAATGGGCACAAGCTCGGCCCACCGCGGGACTCTGCGCAGGCTCCATCACCTCGTCGCCCGGGTGGGCCGAATGGGCACAAGCTCGGCCCACCGCGGGACTCTGCGCAGGCTCCACCACCTCGTCGCCCGGGTGGGCCGAATGAGGCTAAGCTTGGCCCACCGCGGGACTCAGCACCCCCAGCTCCCCTCCATTACTTTCGGCTGGGCCCAGGAACAGGCTGCTCCATCCGGGCCGAATAGGAACTACCTCCACCGGGCTGAGCAAAGACTCGGCTGGGCTGGCATCTCGCCACCTAGGCCACTTCTTCTCCTAGGCCGAGTCAGCCAAGGCCTGGGCCGAGTTTCCCCTTCGACTGGGACGTCTGGGCCGAATCAGTTCACCCCAGACGCCCTGTTATTCACCCCCGAACGCTTCCACGACCACTACATCGACATATCTTCAGGCCAAGACAAGATCAACAAGTCCCGTGCCAGTCTTAGGACGCCCAGGGCTCAGACTGGCACATGGCATAAGGAATATGCCCTTGGCATCAAGAATATGCTAAGGAATATGCCATGGCATCTCCAAAGATGCCAAGGCATATGCTGAGCATCTAGGAAGATGCTAGGAATATGCTGCTTAGATACCAATCGTGGGGAACAAGACTTGTCCCCTGGGCTCCCCTTTATAAGGAGCACCAGGGGGATCGTTCTAAGAGAGGCCCCCGGAGGGTTCCTCCCCTCTCAGCTCAATACGAGCTCTCCTTCTTCTTCCTCCTCCACTCTCATGGAGAGATCTAGGTAGAGGCATAGGTGACATAGCTCAGGAGCATGATTGTAGCCACAAGTATGGCCAGATTATAAGAGATTAGATGTAGAGAATGAGGTGTTATCTCCACTTGAGAGCTTCAATCCAATATACATTGTATTTCTCTTTGTTCATGCGAGTGCGGTCTTCACTGCATCATCCCTTCCCGGATTCCTCCACGTCCATCGGCCCCAACTTTAGCCTACCCATGGCATATGCCGTGATACCACCACGACATTTGGCACCCACCGTGGGGCCTTCTAGTGGCATTGGTTGGGTTTCCATCCGGACGGGAACATCTTCATCAACTTCTTCCTCATAGGGCTCATTCAGCTTCACCAAGTCAACAGATAACAAAGAGGTAGGCACAGAGGTTCTCCAAGTCTAACTCATCAAAGCTGGTAAGACTCAGCAAGGACTCAAGCACTACTCCAAGCTTACTGTAAGTACCAAGTAACTCAGCAGGGCAGGTATGACCTAGCAAGACTCACCCAAACACTTCTCCAAGTTTACTGTAAGTGCCATGTAACTCAGCCACCTACACTCAATCCTTCACCCCGGGGAGAGAATAACTTAACCCGGGGACTAGTCAACTTATTCGTGGAGTCACCTTTAGATTAAGAGAGCATTATGTCGATTTAGATCTGTACTCCCGCCAGCTTGTTTATAACTCGGCCAAAAATTGAATCAGCTTATTGGTAATTCATATAGATTTTGAGTCAGTTAGTTTGTGCCGTGGGTTACCCTGTAACTCAGCTCCCCAACCAGCTTATTTTTAACTCGGACAGAAGTTGAGTCAGCTTGTTTATGATCCAGGTAGAATTTGAGTCAGCTTACTTATGAGTCGGATAGATTTTGAGTCAGTCTATGTATGTTTTGGATTGTCCTCTAACTCAGCTTACGGGACAGCTTATTGGTGATTCGGATATAACTTGAAGTCAATTTGTTTATGCTTTGAATTAACCCTTAACTCAGCTCAGTAGATTGTATCTGATTCCGACTAACATTTGATTCAGCTTGCCAGGGTATGTTATAATTCGGATTGGTATTCAGACTCGGCGTACTAATCATATCTCTGATTCAGGCCGAAGCTTTATTCAGTTCACCAGATGGCCAGGTTATGTTATGACTCGGATTGATATCTCACCATCTTGCCAGATTATCCCATATCTCGGATGACTATTGGCCAGCTTATCATGTCTCGAATCTATATCTCATATCTATATCTTGAATTAGATCTCTCATCGGTTAGCCCTATTATCATATCCCAGAGCTTAATCTCGGATCTATATCTCGGATCCATATCAAAGGCAAATTATCGTCATCATGCCAAATCAAGCTATATCGCGGCGAATAGATAACTCGGATTTGAGATGAGTTAACTCGGATTTGAGTCAGATGACTCAGACTTACATGAAATCAATTTTGAGTAAAGTAACTCGGATTTGAGTCATATAACTCGGATTTGAGCCAGATGACTCAGACTTAAGACATATAAGTCAATTTTGAGTAAAGTAACTCGGATTTGGGATGAGTTAATTCGGATTTGAGTAATATAACTCGGATTTGAGTCAGATGACTCAAACTTAAGACATATAAGTCAATTTTGAGTAAAGTAACTCGGATTTGGGATGAGTTAATTCGGATTTGAGTAATATAACTCAGATTTGAGTCAGATGACTCAGACTTAAGACATATAAGTCAATTTTGAGTAAAAAAACTCAGATTTGGGATGAGTTAATTCGGATTTGAGTAATATAACTCGGATTTGAGTCAAATGACTCAGACTTAAGACATATAAGTCAATTTTGAGTAAAGTAACTCGGATTTGGGATGAGTTAACTCGGATTTGAGTAATATAACTCGGATTTGAGCCAGATAAGACATATAAGTCAATTTTGAGTAAAGTAACTCGGATTTGGGATGAGTTAACTCGGATTTGAGTAATATAACTCAGATTTGAGCCAGATGACTCAGACTTAAGACATATAAATTAATTTTGAGTAAAGTAACTCGGATTTGAGATGAGTTAACTCGGATTTGAGTAATATAACTCGGATTTGAGCCAGATGACTCAGACTTAAGACATATAAGTCAATTTTGGGTAAAGTAACTCGGATTTGGGATGGGTTAACTCGGATATGAGTAATATAACTCGGATTAGAGCCAGATGACTCAGACTTAAGACATAAAAGTCAATTTTGAGTAAAGTAACTCGGATTTGGGATGAGTTAATTCGGATTTGAGTAATATAACTCGGATTTGAGTCAGATGACTCAGACTTAAGACATAAAGTCAATTTTGAGTAAAGTAACTCAGATTTGGAATCAGATGACTCAGATAACAACTTACCCGAAGAGGTTAAAAGAGCAGTGCCCAAGAAGGCCAGAACTCATGACTTACCCAAAGAGGTTAAAAGAGCAATGCCCAAGAAGGCAAGAATTCATGACTTACCCAAAGAGGTTAAAAGAGCAATGCCCAAGAAGGCAAGAACTCGTAACTTACCCGAAGAGGTTAAAAGAGCAGTGCCCAAGAAAGCCAGAACTCATAACTTACCCAAAGAGGTTGAAAGAGCAGTGCCCAAGAAGGCCAGAACTCATAACTTACCCGAAGAGGTTAAAAGAGTAATGCCCAAGAAGGCAGGAACTTATAACTTACCCAATGGGGTTAAAAGAGCAATGCCCAAGAAGGCAGGAACTCGAAACTTACCCAAGGGGGTTATGACCTGAGCCCACGAAGGCCAAAGTCACAAACTTACCCAAAGGGGTTATGACCAGTGCCCAAGAAGGCCAGAAGTCCAAAACCTTACCCAAAGGGGTTATGACCAGTGCCCAAGAAGGCCAGAAGTCCAGAAACTTACCCAAAGGGGTTATGACCAGTGCCCAAGAAGGCCAGAAGTCCAGAAACTTACCCAAAGGGGTTATGACCAGTGCCCAAGAAGGCCAGAAGTCCAGAAACTTACCCAAAGGGGTTATGACCAGTGCCCAAGAAGGCCAGAAGTCCAGAAACTTACCCAAAGGGGTTATGACCAGTGCCCGAGAAGGCCAAAAGTCCAAAAACTTACCCAGAGGGGTTATGACAAGCGCTCGAGAAGACCAAAAGTCAAAAACTTGCCCGGAGGAGTTATAAGCAGAGCTCAAGAAGACTAAGGAGTCAAGAAAATCACCCAAAAGGATTATAAGACGAAGAAGTATACAACCAAGACACAAAAAGGCAAAAAACAACTCTGGGAATATTCACAATTAAAGTCTATGCGCGACTCTGCGAGTCCCACATAGACTCGGGGACTAATGTCGGGGATATAACCCCAGGTACCCCAGAGTTGGTCTATAAATAAGAGACAAGTATAAACGAAAGTATATTTGACAAGAGAATATCAACTAGAAAAGGGAAAAGACAAGAAAGAACAACTGGGCCGAGTAAGGGGAATCTCGGCCCAGTCCACAATCTCCATGGCTGAATAAACTAGGAGGAAAGGGAAACAGCCCGGCTGGGCCGAATAATCCCCAGCCGGCCCATCAACCGAATCACCTCACCACCTCACCGCTCCCGCCGGATCAACCCGACGCCTACGCTCCTTCCCGCCGATCTGCCTCAGCTGGCCGCTGCCCTCTCCAACCGAGCTGCTCCGAGTCAACCCACCTCGTCGCCCGGGTGGGCCGAATAGGCACAAGCTCGGCCCACCGCGGGACTCTGCGCAGGCTCCATCACCTCGTCGCCCGGGTGGGCCGAATGGGCACAAGCTCGGCCCACCGTGGGACTCTGCGCAGGCTCCACCACCTCGTCGCCCGGGTGGGCCGAATGAGGCTAAGCTCGGCCCACCGCGGGACTCAGCACCCCCAGCTCCCCTCCATTACTTCCGGCTGGGCCCAGGAACAGGCTGCTCCATCAGGGCCGAATAGGAACTACCTCCGCCGGGCTGAGCAAAGACTCGGCTGGGCTGGCATCTCGCCACCTGGGCCACTTCTTCTCCTAGGCCGAGTCAGCCAAGGCCTGGGCCGAGTTTCCCCTTCGACTGGGACGTCTGGGCCGAATCAGTTCACCCCAGACGCCCTGTTATTCACCCCCGAACGCTTCCACGACCACTACATCGACATATCTTCAGGCCAAGACAAGATCAACAAGTCCCGTGCTAGTCTTAGGACGCCCAGGGCTCAGACTGGCACATGGCATAAGGAATATGCCCTTGGCATCAAGAATATGCTAAGGAATATGCCATGGCATCTCCAAAGATGCCAAGGCATATGCTGAGCATCTAGGAAGATGCTAGGAATATGCTGCTTAGATACCAATCGTGGGGAACAAGACTTGTCCCCTGGGCTCCCCTTTATAAGGAGCACCAGGGGGATCATTCTAAGAGAGGCCCCCGGAGGGTTCCTCCCGTCTTAGCTCAATAGGAGCTCTCCTTCTTCTTCCTCCTCCACTCTCATGGAGAGATCTAGGTAGAGGCATAGGTGACAAAGCTCAGGAGCATGATTGTAGCCACAAGTATGGCCAGATTATAAGAGATTAGATGTAGAGAATGAGGTGTTATCTCCACTTGAGAGCTTCAATCCAATATACATTGTATTTCTCTTTGTTCATGCGAGTGCGGTCTTCACTGCATCATCCCTCCCCGGATTCCTCCACGTCCATCGGCCCCAACTTTAGCCTACCCATGGCATATGCCGTGATACCACCACGACAAACATCACACCGTAACTGGATGATTATAAAAATGGCTTCAGAACTACTAAAGTGTTATGTTGAGGCTCATGGATCGAGAGTGGAATTTGTTCATCCCGATGACGGATAGATATGCTCTGGGCCCTCTCGGTGATATCACATTGATTAGCTTGCAAGCAAGTGATTTGATCACTAGAATGTTATATCACGGGAACGAGAAAAGAGTGCATGTCAGTAACGAGATCAAACTAGGTATAGAGATACCGATGATCGAATCTCGGACATGTAATATATCGTGAAACAAAGGGATTAATATACTAGCGTAAAAGGTTCTGACGATCACAGGAAAGTCATCGTTGAATGTGTGGGAGTCAGTATGGATCTCCAGGTCGCGCTACTGATTATTGATCGGAGAAGGGTCTCGATCATGACCGCATTATTCATGAACCGTAGGGTGGCACACTTAAGGGACACTGACATCCAATTGGAGCAAAAGTTTCATGCCGGAAAGAATAACAAGCACAGGAATTTATTTCACTAGACACCGAAACGGTTTTGGTTGAAATTGCTGAAATTGGTTCTGCATGTGAAATTGAATACTAGCAAGGGGTTTTATGTGAATGTTTGTTAATTAAAGTACTTAACAATTCTGAATAAATAAATAAATAAAAGAATTTTATTTAAATGAGATCTTGCATTAATTTTGATGGAAATTTAATGCATGTGAGTGGATTTTTGAGTGGAGGCTCTTTTATGGGAGTGGAGGCTTTTCATTTTGAGTGGGAGCTCCACCCACATGAATGTGGAAGAGGTAGGGTCAGCCAGCATGGCTGGCGCCATGCCCCTTGGGGTGCCCCCCTCTCCCTATAAAAGGCCCCCTATCCTCCTCTCAAAGCACACCTCCTCGTGAAGGATCTCTCTCCCCCTCTAGAATTTATCCCCCATGGTCTTGGACTAGCGAGATACATGTTTCCGGTGGCTATTCGGCAAGAAAGAGTTGTGCTTCCGCTGCACCGCTGGAGCGAGGAGGCGGAGGTTGCTCGGTGTCTTGTACGTGTGTGAGCACGGATGCGCCGCTAATTTGCGGCGCTAGAACTTCCTCTCGATTTTGAGATCGGCAAGAGATTGTCTACATCAACCACGAGTTTAACTTGTTAAGCTTTGTCGGTCTTCAAGGGTATGTTCTCTACGGATATACATCCTCCTGTTTTTTGTATCTAGTAGATAGATCTTGGTACATAGTTGTTCCCATCGTAGGAATTTTTTTGTTTTCAATGCTGCAAACCCTACAGTGGTATCAGAGCCAGATCTATGCGTAGATGCTTTGCACGGGTAGTACACATATGAGTATGTGGGCGATGATGATCATTTTATTGCTTCTTAGTTGTAGTTTGGATATTGGTGGCATAGTGGGATGAAGCGGCCCGGACAAACTTTACATGTCCTCGCACATGAGACCTGTTCCACGCTTGACATGCAACTAGTTTTGCATAAGTGGCTATCGGGTGTCTGTCTCTCCTACTATAGTCAATATCTAATTTGCAACGAGTTGTCAAAAATTTGGTTATCCTCGTTGTGGTTCATGTTCCTAGGTAAGAACGGTTCTGTCTTCGAAAGCTCTAAGCCACGTAAAACTTGCAATGGATAAATTAGAGGCATCTAGTTTAGATTATTGTTGGGCTAGTGTCATGATATGATGATGTTATAAGTAGAAGTATAAGTCGGTACTCTTATAACACACATCACATGTAAGTTCCATAGACCTTGGCCTTACACATAGAGGTATGATGGCGATCATACCACGATGCACATGATGGAGATCAAGTGCGGGAACCATATCATTTCACTTATAAACATATGATGTTTGATTGCATATTATATTGCTTGTTTGGCATTTTATTAGCATAATAAGATGATCCCTCATTTAAATATCAAGATAAGAATGTGTTCTTCCTTAAGTATGCATTGATTATGTTTCGTCGCTCCAAGACATCACGTGATGATCGGGTGTTCTTTGATCCACGACCATATTACGGGTGTAACACAATTACACATGCGAATACTAAGGTTCTTACTTGGCGAGCCTAGCATGTACAGACATGGCCTTGGAACACTGACCGAAAGGTTAAGCATGAGTCATATGTTAGATATGATGCCCATTTGATGCTCGTCTTTGAAGCTACACCGACTCACGTGATGATCGGACTTGGTGTAGTGGATTTGGTTCATGTAATCACGAGGCACGAGGGATGTCGTTTTTTAGTGGGAGTTCATTTCTAATTTGGATTAGTAGAACTCAATTTATCATAATTAAATCAAAGTGAATTTGCATAATTTGTTGTAGTCATTGGCATTCGTTCACCCCCTTATGCATAGTTGTAATTGAGATAATAGAACTATAGAATTATGGATATATACTTTACGAACTGGTATCGTATTGTGTTGAGTGTCAATCTAAAGTTTAAAGTCCTATTGCAAACTTTCAGCAAACTCTGTTTACTCCGTGAAATTTGATAATTAGTATTAAATCGAGAGTAACAATTGCAGTGTTAGTATCTTAAGTATCATGTTTGCCTCCATGATTCTTGATTGTTTTAATATCAAGTTTATCTAGGAGCTGAAAGTATTGTTTCAGAAACCATCATAATAGATCTGCTCCACCGACGAATTCGTGCACTACACCGGATCTCCTCCAGCAGCCATCTTGTTAAGCAAGCGAGACCCATCAACAACCTCCACAGATCTGCTTCACCGACGTCGCCATGATCTATCTGCTTTAGAGCGACTCACCACTACCAGGCACAGTCGGCGTCCTTGACATGACCCGCAAAGATGCCGTGCATGCGTAGACGATGTCGTGACCTAGGTAAACCATATCTGCTTGTTCGTTCAATATAGTAGGTATAAGCCTGCGATAGTGAACTATATTTCCATATTGATAGTAAATTTCTACCTCAATACTGGCTTAATTAATATCCGACTCTTTCTTAATAAATCTGGTGTAGTCTATGTTAAATCTAGGCGTTAAACTACTCCCTCTTTTTTAAGGAATAAGCGTCCTTGTTTTCCGTGTTTTTTCTTTGACCAACAATTACTCTTAATATATAAACAATATTAGTAGTACAAAACTAGCATCATTGGAGATCATTGTTGTTATGCAGTTCATGGCAAATGTTAATTCACTGAACATCTAAAGCTGCCTACCAGTTCTACAAGTTCACAAGTTATGTCATCATAATATGCATTTGCTTTGTCCGTTTCTACAACACTGACTGCATGTAATTTTGGAGTTTATTGGTAGTTTTAAGTCACTGAACATGTAGGTTAACATTCCCTGCTCTACAAGTTCAGAATTTATGCTATTTTAATTTCAATCTGGTTTTTTTATGTAATTCATCGCAAATTTTATGTCATTAAACGTGTTGGTTTTGCATTCCCTCTATAAGGTATGCCATTATTATTTATATCTCATTTCAATTAACCTCCGACGGTAGATGCCTCCTATTATATACTACATTCGTTCCGTAAAACAAGACCTATACTTTTTAAAGTCAAATAATGATGACTTTGATCAGGCAAATATAAAATATATTAACGGTTAATTTGTGTCATTTGTGACTATGAAAATATATGTCCCGATGTATTGAATGGTATTGGGTTGGCATGGTAGATGTTCCTCGTATGTTCTAAAAACTTTGTCGAATTTTGCGTCGACTAACTATGAAAAAAATATACGCCTTAGTTTTTGGATTAGATGTAGGATTAGATGGGAAGGTTTAAGGCACTTAACATGGTTATCTGCATGTCCTGCTCTATAAATTCAAGTTTCTCAATTATAATTTCTGGAGCAGCAGTATCTGCCTTCTATTATGTTGTTCATGGCATTTTAATTCACTTCACATGTGTTTGCATTTCCTGCTCTATAAGTTCACGAGGTATACCATTGTAATGTATATCTTGTTTGTCTTAATGTTAATACGGTATTTGCCTTGCTCTGTAGATCATGGAAAATTTTATGGCACTTCACATATTTGTTTGCAATCCATTTTAACTTGTAAAAACCATTTTCCATTGTAATTTGTCTCCTGTTCGTGCTAAGGACTAACTGTATCTGCATTCTATTTTGTCACCATGGAAAACTTTATGTCATTAAAATGTTTGTTTATATTCCACCATTCCCTGCTCTACTTGTTCACAAGTGGAGAACCAGGCGCTGGCCTAGTGGCTAATACTCCTTGTGTGGAGGCCAGCCCGCCTGTGTTCGAGTCCCAGCATGGGCAGACTTTTCGAGTCGCCACTGAGGCATGAATAAACCAGGTGTCTCACCTACCTAACAACGTATAACCAAGGGAGGGATCATTCCCCCGTTGGCAATGTTTTTACTTGTTCACAAGTGATTATACTATAATGTCTATCTAGATCTTTGTAAATAACAACACCCACTATCTGGTATTATTTCCTCTCACAGGAAACTTGGAGAATCGTAGAGTGAATCGCTCCTACAATCTTGTAAGTACATGTTGCTTTCTATGCCGGATGCAAACCTTTTTTTATGTTAATGAGTGGTCGGAACCTATATAGACATGAGAAACAATAAAGCAGATGAATCGTCTATCCAAGTGCTGGACGCGGTGGATGTCTTCAATGAACGAACTGACAACAAGATATCCTCCAACAGGACTACACAAAGAGAAATAATAAATCCCTTGTTTCTACCGAGATGTGCTTAGTGGTAGATGCTTGTTTGTACGAGGCACCACATGAGTCAGATAATTATTAGAACAAGATTAACCTTAAACAAGACTTGGGAAAAATTAAACGTGAATCCCTCGATTATAATTCAATATGCTCACTAGATCATGGTCCTGATCTATTCTCACTACAAAAAAATTCCTTTTACAACGAACAATTTTCGTGGTTGAAGGTCCATTTTCGTGGATGAAGAGTCTTCTACGATGGATTCCCTTCGTGGTAAAATCCCCATATACCACGGTTTTTTTTAACCATGGCGGATCGCACCCTTTAGCCACGAAAAGTCGTTCCGTTGTAGATGTGTTTGTCAGCCGCTTTGACTGCTAACGTCATGCAAACTGCCACGTGGCAATCGTCGTTAATGGCCGGTTAATGCTGCTAACTGTCATGAAAACCGTGGTAGAAAGACAGGCCCAGCCAAGGCCTGACAATTATTAAGTGGGCCGGCCCATTATGAAAGCCCAAGAGTAATACAGCCCGTTATTGTTTAGAGCAGCACTGTTTGAAATGGTCCCACAAGTTGGTCCGTCATATATTCAGGCCCAGTACTATTTCGGGTCACTGTTATTTCGGCCTTCCACTGTTCCGGCCTGATATGCATCTGGCCTTTTACTGTTCCTGCATGCTGTATATCTGGCTATTTCCTATTCTGGCCTGCTGACAATCTAGCCATCTACTGTTCTGGCCTGCTCTGAATCTGGTCCATTACTGTTCTGGCCTGCTATGATTCTAGCCATTTACTGTTTCGGCCTGCTGACAATCTAGCCTTTCACTGTTCTGGCCTGTTGTGTATCTGGTCATTCACTGTTCCGACCTGCTGTAAATCTGACCATTTGATGTTCCGGCATGCTAGAAATCTAGCCTTTTACTATTCCGGTCTGCTGACAATCTAGTCTTTTACTGTTCTAGCATGCTGTGTATGTGGCCATTAACTGTTTTGGCAAGCTGTAAATCTGGCCTTCTACTATTCTGGTCTACTAGAAATCTAGCATGTTACTGTTCTACCCTGCTGCGTTTCTGGTCTTTTACTGTTTAGGCCTGTTGAAATTCTAGCCCATTACTATTTGGTACTATTAGTATTTAGTCCTGTTACTTTTACAACCCATTAGGATTTGGGTCCCGTACTGATCGGGTCAGTAACTGTTCCGGCCTTTAACTGTTACTGCCATTGCTATTCATGTTCACGTATATGCGTCGTTTCATAGATCATTATGTTTCATCCTGTTACTGTTTTGACATTTTTTTGGAACCGCCGACTTATTTTGCAGATCAGCACACAAATGCCAAGATGCCAATTAATACACGTGCGAAAATTTAAACTACTTATTACAACAATAAAAGTTTATTACAACACATCATTAAACAAGATCTGCATTCTAAAAATTATAGAGTGTTGGTATCCTTAATAAGGGATCGGTACATGGCAATTCGCTTCAATGTATCATCTGTCCTCTTCTTCAATATTTCAGCTACAAATCTAAGGGCAGCTACACCCTTTATTTCTGCAAGCAACACAACCTTCATATATATATATATATAAAAATACATATATATATCCTGCAGGGGTTGTATTAGGTAGAATGGTAAATATGTTGTTTGCTTCAGAAATATAATGGGAGGATGAATGAGAAGAGGGATCACAACTTTCAGTCCTACCTTCCGAGGACTCTTGCTTCATTTTAACTGCATCCTGTTGACATGGTTATACCGTACGGGTACATAACTTCAGCATACCTGGTCCGGCTCAAGGAAGGCCCACAACAGACATACGCTGGCCCATGAAGATTTTCGGGTGGCCAAGGCCCATGACGCCTTCGGATCCTTGGAGAGCAAGACTAGAGTTCGAATACAACTTGTAAGCTACTCGTATCGGTACCTGAGACCTAGCCTCCCCATATATAAAGGCTAGGAGGGTCCAACGAGGGGGACACCCTGAGATTACGACATACACACCTCCACGCCAGATCGAATCTGCGCACCCTGTAACCTTCGGTTCCGCCATAATAAAAGAGCAGACAAGCAGGAGTAGGGTTTTCCCTCCGGGGGCCTGAACCTGGGTAAATCTCGTGTCCCCTGGTTGCTTGTCTGTTAACCCTGCCACGATCTCCAGCATCCCCATCTTCTCCAAAACCCAAGTCCATAACAATGGGCATTGACGAGATTAAACCTCGTCAATTGGCGCCGTCTATGGCAACTGGGGCTGCTGATTGTGCGGTCGTGACGGTTCCGACCCGATCGATCTACAACTCCGCGGCGATGGAGAATCACCTCCTCTTCGGCGCTTTCGACTTCATCGCCCACTCGCCGGATACCGTGAAGGATTTCGAGCCCGTAGGCGACGGACTCGAAATCTTGTTCGGGAGCTTCTGCTTCCAGGTAGGACGAACTGGCACCCTCCGCCTCCCTGAGCGGGTGCCCGTGCCATCGATCAGACCCGCTACATGGGCTCCACACCCCGTGCTACGCACGTCACCATCAGCAGATGAGTTCTACAGCAGCAGCTGCTGCAACTCCGATCTGTGCGATCCACCTTCGGATGAAGGGACCTACGGTTCCGGATCTGAAAGCTGCGGCAGCAGCCAACCAATCTGCAGGCGCTATCTATGCGCCGCAATCATCCAAACCGACGAGGAAACGCCTAACCCGCCGCCCAACCCCAACCCGCAGGACAGAAACGGCGAAGACGGGGAAAACAGGGGCCACCTCATCCAACTTAGCAAAGAAGGATGGGCCGAAGCACGCCGCGCCGTCGCAGGCGAAATAGTCCTACCTCTGTACTCCCCACGTGATCTGCTGATGGCATACCACTACCTCCTCATCGAGGAGCACAAGAAGCAAGTCAAGATGCAGGAGACGCTTGATAAACGCAAGAAAGCAGCCTCTGAGTCCAGTGCGCGACGAGCTGCGCTCTCCGCCATGGGACCTGGCTCTAGCACGAACGGAAACCATGGAAACAAGCACCACTCTCGGGTGGAAAACATGGACCCGAAGGAGCGGCGTGACGTAACCCAAACTCTCCACACATCGTTCATGGATATGGACGCCGACGGCAACATCACCCTGAAGACGCCACAAGCTGCGATCATGGCAGCCACTGCGTATCTCGCGGCTCACCCACCTCCGGAGGGGGACCCGAAAAGGGCCATGCATAGGTCCGCACTTACCGGACTAGGACTAATCGGAGCTGCGCTCCACAAAGACGCTCCTACGGAGCCGAAGAAGAAAGCTCCGGCCAGGCGCGACCGGAGCCCCACTCCCTCATTCGAAGATGAAGAAGAACACGACCTTCCTCGAAGGAAGAAGAGCTCGCACCGCCACAAACGCGACTACGATGCCAGAGACAAGCTTACACAGCGCAAGATCGACAAGGCACGCGCCAAACGCGCATGTTCATCTGAATCTGAGATGGATGAAGACGAAGGAGAACTCTGCGGGGCTCGATGCTTCAGTAGATTCGTCCGGCGAACACAGATGCCACGCAACTTCAAGCTTCCTTTGGATACTCCGAAGTTCAACGACACGCAAGATCCAAAATCCTGGCTCAGTGACCATCTGTCATCCGTCAAGCTTCACGGAGGCAACAAAGAAACAGCCATGCAATGCCTTCAACTACAGCTGACAGGCGCGTCGCGGGTCTGGCTTAGCAGCCTATCATCAGGATCCATCCGAAGCTAGGAGGAGCTCGCTTATAGCTTCATCCTAAACTTCAAAGGCACCAGCAAGAGGCCCGCCTCAATCGAAGAGTTGCGAGCCTGCACTCAGAGAACGGGTGAATCTATTCGCTCGTACATACTACGCTGGTCTACGACCAAGAACTCCGCAGCACACATCTCCGAAGAGCGGGCCATCGACGCCTTCAGGGACGGCGTCAAACGCCCAGACTTCAAGGAGAAACTTGGACGTGTAAAGCCCAAGACACTCGACCAGCTCATGGAAATCGCCAATAGTTGGGCAGACGGTGAAGATTGCATCCAGCGGGCGTAATCAGATGAAGAGGACGACTACGGCCGAAGACGCGAACGCCGCAGCAAGAGGAGACCGCGGGTCTACGAGGACCGCGACGGACCCGACATGGTCGCAGCCGGCTACGCCGACCGCCGTAACGACAACAGTCGCAACAACGGAGGATACCGCTGCGGAAACTTCCGCGACAACGGACGACCAACGCAGTCGTGGCAACGCCGCGACCGCGACAACGGACCCTCAGCATTCGACAAACTTTCGGGTCCATGCACCATCCACTTCTACATCGACAAACAAGATGGCAAAAAGAAAGCTAGCCACATGCTCAAGGACTGCCGCGAGTTCCAAAAACTCAGCGAAGGCATGATGCAGATAAGACAACAAGCTCCAATCCCTGCGTTCGAAAACGCACCTGCGCCAGGTGAAGTAGCACACGGAGCTCCTCCACCGCCGCCTATTGGAGGCCCAAGTCAACCAGTCGCACCAGCGCAACACAACGCCGGGGTCGCATACCCCCCGCCAAAAGGAGCACTCAATATGATACAGAAGGGATGCCCCACAAATAGGGTGCAGAAGAAAATCACCCGACAAATCAACATGGCCGTGGCAACTCCGCCTGCAATCCCTGAGTACCTCAGCGGATCGGAGTCCTGCATCACATTCACTCGCGCGGATCACCCTTGCCAGATCCCTCGCCCAGGTCACGCTGCCCTGGTGCTGGAGGCGCAGATCGGAGGCTTCGAGATGAGTCGCGTCTTCATGGATGGCGGCAGCGGCATCAACCTAATGTTCGCAAGCACCTTAGCAGCTATGTGGATCCGCAATGCAGCCTGGAACAATCAGACACAACGTTCCACGGCATTGTCCCAGGGAAGGGCATTTTCCCCCTGGGCAAAATAGGGCTCGACGTCATCTTCGAGACGCCGGACAACTTTCGGCAGGAGCGCCTAGAATTCGAAGTAGTGGACTGGCCGTCGCAATACCACGCCATCCTGGGACGCGTAGCATTCGCAAGGTTCCTGGCCGTCCCACACTACGCATACCTACTACTCAAGATGCCAGGACCAAGGGGCGTCATCACAGCCCACGGGAGCTTCACCCGATCGGACCAATGCGACAGGGATTTTAACAAAATCTCCCAGTCTTTCGGCATGCAAGACGAGCTTGTAAGGCTCCGCGAGGTGACGGACAATGGGCTACCCCCAGTCACAAAGCAGAACGCACCTGACATGTCTTTCGACTCCACCATCAACACCAAGAAGGTGCAGGTCCATCCAACGGATGCCTCCAAGACGGCGCTGATTGCCAACGACCTCAGCACCGCATAGGAAGGCGCGCTCGTCGAATTCCTCCGTGAGCGCTGGGAAATCTTCGCCTGGTGTCCTGCGGACATGCCAGGAGTTCCCAGGGAATTCGCCGAGCACGCACTCAATGTCTTCCCAGACACTAAACCAGTCAAGCAGTCCATCCGAAGACTGTCGGAGCCACGAGCCGAAGCTATCGGCAAGGAGATCAACAGATTACTCGCAGCAGACTTCATCTGGGAAATCAAGGAAAGCGAGTGGCTGGAAAACACGGTGATGGTCCCTAAGAAGGACACAGACATCCTGCGGATGTGTGTGGACTTCACGTCACTAAACAAACACTGCCCCAAGGACCACTTCCCTCTTCCTCGGATCGACCAAATCATCGATTCGACTGCAGGTTGTGAGAAACTCTCCTTCCTCGACGCCTACTCAGGCTATAACCAGATTCGACTCAAGGTTGAAGATTAAGAAAAAACGGCGTTCATCACACCGTTCGGAGTATACTGCTACAACACAATGCCCTTCGGGCTAAAGAACGCGGGTGCCACGTACCAACGATGCATGCAGGCCTGCCTCAAGGACCAGATCGGTCGCAACGTCCAGGTCTATGTCGACGACATAGTCATAAAAACCAAGGAGGCAAGAACACTTATCGACGATCTCCGCGAGACGTTCGACAACCTTGATCGCTACAGGATCAAGCTCAACCCAGAAAAGTGCGCCTTCGGCGTCCCCTCGGGTCAACTGCTCGGGTACTTCATCTCTCAGCGAGGGATCGAAGCGAACCCGAAGAAAATCAAAGCCATCATGACAATGGAGAAGCCGAAAAACCTCAAGGGCGTTCAACAGCTCGCAGGGCGAGTAGCAGCATTAAGCAGGTTCATCAGCCGCATGGGCGAGAAGGCCCTACCATTCTACCAGCTGCTACGCAAGGCAGACAAGTTCGAATGGACACCAGAAGCCAACGACGCATTCGAAAGCCTCAAGCGGCTCCTCTCCACCTCGCCCGTTTTGGTCACGCCAAAAGAGCGCGAGCCCCTGTTGCTGTACATAGCAGCCACACACCAGGTGGTCAGCACAGTACTCGTGGTCGAACGACCCGAAGAAGGCAAGACCCATGGGGTACAACGCCCAATTTACTACCTCAGCGAGGTTCTCACTCCAACAAAACAGCGGTACCCGCACTATCAGAAGCTGGCCTACGGCGTGTTCATGACGGCTCGACGACTGAGCCACTACTTCCAGGAGCATCAGGTGATGGTCGTCAACGAGGCACCCCTAAACAGCATCCTGAATAACCCAGAGGCCACAGGACGCGTGGCCCTGTGGGGCATCGAACTATCACCCCTGGATATCATCTACGAGAAGCGACACGCAATCAAATCTCAAGTCCTTCCGGACTTCCTGGTGCACTGGATGGAGCTGCAGCTACCCGACACCCCAGACATGTCGCAGTCCTGGACAATGCATTTTGACGGCTCCAAAAGCGAAGCCGGAGCAGGGGCAGGCGTCATACTGACCTCCCCGCAAGGTGATAAGATGAAG
Organism: Avena sativa; assembly: GCA_916181665.1. Taxonomy (NCBI): domain Eukaryota; kingdom Viridiplantae; phylum Streptophyta; class Magnoliopsida; order Poales; family Poaceae; genus Avena; species Avena sativa. The sequence continues at coordinate 431,401,459 of OV702293.1, forward strand.
TACGTCCTTCGGATGAAATTCAGAGCCTCCAACAACGAGGCCGAATACGAAGCCCTCATCCATGGCATGAGGATGGCAAAGATATGTGGCGCAACGCGCCTGGTCATCTACGGTGACTCCAACCTCGTCGTCCAGTAGACGATGAATGAGTGCGACGCACACGCCGAAAACATGATCGCGTACCGCGCGCTATACAACACACTCGAAGGAGAATTCGACGGCTGCGAACTTCGGCACGTTGGAAGAGAGAGCAACGAGGAGGCCGATAGACTAGCCAACATCGGCTCCACTTGTGCAAAGATACCACCAGGTGTGTTCCTCGAACAGATCTGCGTGCCATCCATCAAGCGGAAATTCCCCAAGGGATCACCCGAAGAATCAGAACACTCGGGGGCAACGCTACCCGAAGGTCATGAAGGACCCGAAAAGTTGGATACCGAAGTCGCCACGGTCAACCTGATGCAGGTCATGGCAGTCGAAGAAACTTGGACACGACCATACCTCCAGTTCCTGATAAACGGAGAATTGCTAGACAGCCCGACAGATGCCCGACGCGTATCTCGTCGGTCAAAAGCCTTCACCATCATCAACGGCGAGCTGTACAAACGCAGCATTACGGGCGTACTACAACGGTGCGTCACCATCAACGATGGCAAGGCCATACTCCAAGACATCCACGAGGGCATCTGCGGCCACCACGCAAGCAGCCGCTCCCTTGTCGCCAAAGCTCTACGAGCAGGATTCTACTGGCCAACGGCCATGAGCGACGCAAAGGACATCGTCCGAAGATGCAACGGGTGCCAACGGTTCGCCGACAAACCGCACGCACCTGGGTCTGAGCTTCGACCCATACCAATAGCCTGGCCTTTTGCCCAATGGGGCCTTGACATGATCGGCAAACTGCTAAAATCCTCGAAGGGAGGACACGTCTTCCTCCTGGTCGCAGTCGACAAATTCACCAAGTGGATCGAAGCCATGCCAGTCACCAACCAGAAGGGCAAAACCGCCGTCAAGTTCTTCGAATCCATAGTCTACAGGTTCGGCGTACCGCACAGCATCATCACCGACAACGGATCAAACTTCATCTCCGAAGAATTCCAGAACTTCTGTGAAGGCCTCGGGATCAACATCACGTATGCCTCAGTAGCACACCCGCAAACAAACGGGCAAGTGGAAAAGGCCAACGGCCTAATCAGCGCCGGCATCAAGAAGCGCCTCATGAGCTCACTCGAGCACAAAGCTGGAAACTGGACGAAAGAACTACCGTCTGTCCTGTGGAGCTTACGGACTACGCCAAACAGCTCCACCGGCTACACACCATTCTTCATGGTGCACGGAGCTGAAGCTGTGCTACCAGCCGAAGTACACCACCAGGCTCCACGAGTCGTCGCTTACAGCGAAGCCGAATCCACGGCCGCACCCGAAGTACTTCCGGGTCAGCGGTACGCCCATGACAGTTGCATGATACAAAACTCGAGTCTCTGCCTGAGTCTACGACTCCGCCAGACACTCGGGGGCTACTCCAAACTAGAGCGATGGCCGTTCACACGCAAGATCTTCGAGTCCTACGTCGAGTCCACGACTCCACTACGGACTCGGGGGCTACTCCCATAGGGAGGATGGATTTCAGCTTCCGAAAATTTTCGAGTCCTCCGGACTTAACAACTGAAACAATGCTTGAACTAAAGTCTCCGTTCGAGTCTACGACTCGAACAGACACTTGGGGGCTACTCCCATAGGGAGCGCTGGTCGCGCACCCTATGAAACCTTCGACTGCGATCTTCCGGATCAGCACGCACAAACTTTTTGGCAACTCTGCCCCAACAAAACGCTAAGTGAGCAACGTTCTCCTTGGCCACCCGAAGCACCTCCGCGGTGACAAACATTCGGATGCTGTGTCTGCGACACAAAGATAAGACCTACAGATATCATCTGGTGGCCTAGCAACGCACCTGACTGCGCTCTGCTAGTATAAATCCGTACCAGCAGGTACGATGAAAAATCCCGACGAACGCGTTGGGTACATCATTTAAAAACACTGGAATTCCACTCCTATAAGTCCTCCGCGGCCTGAGTCGAATTACGCCAGCATATGTTCCGGGTTCGAGTCGAGGGACTCGCACCTGAAGAAGATCGTGTTGTTTTGTCCTAAGACGATTAACTGACCCTGATCTGTCGGGTGAGTCAGGCACACGCATCAACAATCCCTACACATTCTCTTGAAAGACAGAGCTGCGCCCGAAATAATGAAGAGTCCTCGGCCGAATCTACGATTCGACTGATCACTCGGGGGCTACTGACATGGTTATACCGTACGGGTACATAACTTCAGCATACCTGGTCCGGCCCAAGGAAGGCCCAGAGCAGACATACGCTGGCCCATGAAGATTTTCGGGTGGCCAAGGCCCATGACGCCTTCGGATCCTTGGAGAGCAAGACTAGAGTTCGAATACAACTTGTAACCTACTCGTATCGGTACCTGAGACCTAGCCTCCCCATATATAAAGGCTAGGAGGGTCCAACGAGGGGGACACCCTGAGATTACGACATACACACCTCCACGCCAGATCGAATCTGCGCACCCTGTAACCTTCGATTCCGCCGTAATAAAAGAGCAGACAAGCAGGAATAGGGTTTTCCCTCCGGGGGCCTGAACCTGGGTAAATCTCGTGTCCCCTGGTTGCTTGTCTGTTAACCGTGCCACGATCTCCAGCATCCCCATCTTCTCCAAAACCCAAGTCCATAACAATGGGCATTGACGAGATTAAACCTCGTCACCTGTACAATAAGTTGAAAGCGGTTAACACAAAGAACAACGGGAAAAGTAGTATTATATAAACTGGAGATCATTTAAGAGCAACCATACTAGACATGGGTAAGAAATTTACTAGGCTCATGTCTAAGAAAATAAAATCTGCTCCACCATTTACACCAAATAGGGGACCCGATCATCCGAGTAGAAAGAAACAATAAATGCATGGGTCTTGTACTAGGCCTAGGGTCCACAAAAACTTGCTAGACTCACCCTTACCATTGAAAAAGACTGTAGACACCATAAATCTCCAACGCAGCACATGGTGGACATCCACTATGTATGAATAAACCACCCCATAAGCCAAAAAGTGCAACTTAAGAGCTACTATCTATATACATAGTGTACCTTATACACAAGACAAAAAGCTTTAGGGTGACGCGTAAACTTTAAGTAAGTATGAACTTACAGTAGCTCGTTCAGGCTGACAGTTGCTCCTTCTCAAGCGGGTTCGACTCTTGGTCAATCTGCCAGTAGTATTTGAGTCCAGCAGCTGGAACTCTGGTCCTTGTACTCCATTGTCCTTTCTCTGCATTAAGTCATAACATTTAAAACCGAGTAAGCTGGTTTGGAAGGACGAAAGCACTTGGAAAACACCAAAAAGATATCATTAAAAATGACCAGATGTATGATTCAAACTAGCTAGCTGGTTTGGATGGATGACAACAGTTAGAAACACCAAAATATACTATTAAAAATGACAAGATGGACATTTTCTGTATTCCATTACAAACCATAATAGTCCTACAAATAGGTGATCTCATGATCAAGTCTGATTACAATCAAAGAAGCGGAATAATAATAAAGGTAGCATGGTCGGGGCTCCATCTTCAGAGTCACAAGCAATGCTGACGATGGGAGATGATCCTAGTTATCGTAAGCGTCATGCTGTCTATCTTCCTCGTAGTCTCCTTCATAGTCTGGCCATGAGAATAGCCAGGGACAAAGCCATGAGTACTTTGAAGTACTCGCAAACTTTCACTAAAGCAAACAGGCCATTCTATAGGATTCATAAGCTCTAGGTTTGTTTGTCGCAAGCCAATTTTATTTCAGCCAGTATCTAGTAATAAAAGTCTAACTTTAGTTGTCTAGGTTACTTAGGTGGGAACCTAACTTCATTTCCATAACTTGTGGGGTCAAGTCAAAATCATCTTTCAAGTCACGGGTCCTTTTGGAAAACACATGTCGATAACCGCAGACGCGGCTATTCGAATAGTTTGACACTCTGCAAATGTGGTACACTTTCACCACACCATTCGATACATCTGTCAGGAAGAATCCTGAATCATCATACTTAGTATGCGGATAATCAATCCTAACCTTTCAATTATACAACCTAGTATAGGCACCTCCCCTATGAGTTTGGCCTCCCAACCATGACCATCTGTCATCTTGGGCACTGCATAGGTGGACAGTCACATTCATGATATGTCGGAAACGTATCTATAATTTTTGATGTTCCATGCTTGTTTAGTACCTACTTTGCTTTGCTTTGTCTACACTTTGAGGTGTTTTCATATGTTTTCTGGTACTAACCTATTAACAAGTTGCCATAGTGTCAGTTGCCTGTTTTCTGCTGTTTTTGGTTCCAGAAAAGCTAGTAAGGAAATATTCTCGGAATTGGACGGGACAAAAGCCAAAGTCAATATTTCACCGAGGAGAACACGGTGTCCATAGGATAGAAGGAGGGGCGCCACAGGATGGCCACACCCCCCAGGCATGGCCTAGGGTGGGCCCGCACCTGGGCAGGGTGTGGGCCCCCTAGACGCCTCCTAGCCTCGCCTCTTCGCCTATAAGAAGCCCCCGATGCCTAAACCCTAAGTACCCGATCAATCTTCCACGAAACCATCTGTAGCCACTGATGGCTCAGTTGATGTGGAGCCTATTGGGAATCCCAAGAGCAAGGTGTGATGAGCACAGCAGCAAGTCTTCCCTTAGTAGAGACCGAGGTTATCGAACCAAAAGGAGAAAGGAAACGTCACACAGGTGTTGCAAGCAACGCGGGGACCTTCACAACACAAACTCAAGACTTTGCCCCAACTAACAGTGAGGTTGTCAACCTCACCGGTTTGCTGTAACAAAGGATTAAACGTACTTAATGGTTTGCAGCACGTAAACAAGTAACAGTGGAAGATGTATCAATGGTAAAGATTGGACCGGGGTCCATAGTTCACTAGAGGTGCTCTCCTTAGATAAACAACATGACATGAAGGGTAAACAAATTACGGCAAAGCAATTGACAAGAACTGAGCAAGGCATAACAATGCAATTACTAGTCAGAAAGATCCTATGAGATTCGATTGGGAAATACAACAAGATACATAGACCGCCATCCAACTACATCTATGACTAGAAGTCCACCTTCAGGTTATCATCCGAACCCCCTCCATTATTAAGTTGCAAGCAATAGACAACTGCTTTAAGCAAAGTGTGTAAGGTAAACAATCCACATCTTCCATGAACAAGAGACCATTGTTTTCTCCCTAGTAGAAACAACACATCTACAACCGAAGAGATTTCTGTCACTTCCCTTGGAAACTAGAGGCACGAACCCACTATCGAGCATAAATACCCCCTCTTGGAGTCACTAGCAACTACTTGGCCAAGATAGCTACTAACAACAGAGAGCGTGCAAGATCACAAACAACAAAGACATGATAGAATCATAAAGACAAAACCATTAATCAAACCAATATAATAATCTCAATATCCATCGGATCCCCGCAAACACAACATGCATGATTACAAATAGATTATATATTGATCATGAACGGAGCTCACAAGGTCTATACATGAAAGCACAAGGAGAATATGCAACCATCTAGCTACTACATGGACCCATAGTCCAAGGTGGAACTACTCACGCATCATACCGGAGAGAAGGCCTCCGGGATGATCTCCCCTCTAGTAGGGTGCCGTGAAGAACTTCAGATCCCCTGATCTAGGGACGATGTTGGCGGCGGCTACAGACGGTTTCGTGGAGATTTTATCGGGTGCCTAGGGTTTTCTGCATCGGGGGCTTCTTATAGGTGAAGGAGGAGGCCGAGGAGGCGGCCAGGGGCCCCACACCCTGCCTAGGCACGGGGCAGGGCCCACCCGCGCCTAGGGGGTCTAGGCGCCCTGGCCCGCTTCTCCGTCTCCCCTTTGGACTTCTTGTTCCCCATAGAAAGTTATTGACTTTGACGTTTGTCCCGTCCAATTCCGAGAATATTTCCTTACTAGCTTTTCTGGAACCAAAAATAGCAGAAAACAGGCAACTGGCACTGTGGCAACTTGTTAAAAGGTTAGTACCAGAAAACATGTAAAAAGCACCTGAAAGTGTAGACAAAGCAAAGCAAAGTAGATACTAACAAGCATGGAACATAAAAAAATATAGATACATTTCCGACGTATCAAGCATCCCCAAGCTTAACTCCTGCCCGTCCTCGAGTAGCCAAGTGATAAAAGAACAATTTTTGAGGTGACATGCACCCTCACAATAAAGATCTAACCATTTGTAAGCATTGAAAGTTGGGATCAAAGAACTCTAAACATGTGCATGGAAGATGGAGTTCTAACAATAGGACATAGTAACTATGCATGCAACATGAAAGGCTATAAACAAAGATCATGAATGACATGTATTGGAAAACGTTTGTTTGTTTCACATATAGAAAACATAGCATAGTGGAAATCAACTTGTCCCTCATAGAGTAGCAATATAGATGCATAGGATACCTTCAAAGTTCACAAGGGTGACTAGAAACAAGTAGCACAAGAACTAGTAATATCATAATATGCATCAATCAATAAGCTTTGGGACACTTCACATAAAACTAAGAATGGCAACTATGCTCTCTTAATGGTGCCTAAAGGTAGAAGGTGGATACTCAATATTGGTGGAAGAAAGGCCTTTTTGTAAAGGAAGCAGGGATTTCAAGTTTCAAAAAGAGCTTCCAAAAATTATGGTACTTGCTAGCTTTCAGCCCTCATTTCCCCTATCATAAGCATCTTGAAGTGATTAAGGTTAAATGTCACATCCCAAGATTTTCCAAATCTTGTAATGTGAAAAATAAAATAAACAAAATAAATTTTTGTTGAAAATCAGGGTGAAAAGAAACTTTTTGTTTCTAAATGGAAACTTAAAATCCCATCTTGAACAAACTTTGGTTAAAGTTTGAATTCAACAAAATCCAAATCAAGAGAAATGCATTCCTCAATGAATGTATCTGGAAATTTAAACATTTGGCAAATAAATCCAAATCCTAAAACCCTAATGGAATAAAAATCATTTTCCAAGTTATCTCCAAATCCATGGATTTGATCCATATCAAAATTGATCAACAAATATTCACAAAAGATCAAGAAAGACCACAGAAGTTGGTTTCACTCAAATTGGAACCATAAATAAAATCTTATGAATATAATAAGATAAGGAAATTGAATTTCCAAAGCTAATAAAGCCCTTACCAAAAACCCATACCAATTAGTGAACAAATAATCCTAAAGGGATTTAACAAGATAAACTTTTATTAAAGGAAAATAAAAATATTTTATTACTATTTTGAAATCTTTTTATAAAAGGATTTGGTTCTCAAAATGAAAAGAAATGTTTTAAATAAAGATTATTTTATAAAGCCAAATTAAACCTTGGCCAAGCTTTTGAAATAAAACATTTTGTTTTGATAAAAATAGTAAAGGTTTATTTAAATAAAATAATAAGGATTTAATGTCCAAATTTTATTAAAGTAAAGGCTTTTCCCATTTTAAATAAACACTAAAACTTATATATTTATTTTAAATAAGTTTTCCAAATGTCTTTTATTCTTAAATAAAACCTACTGAGGTGTTTTGGTTTTATTTTTAGATTTCAAAATAAAGTTTTTAATAAAACAAATCCTATTTGAATTAAATGAATAAGTCTATTCATTTAATTATTATTAGGACCCTAAAATAAAAAGGTTATTTTGTTTTAAACAAGTTCCCAAGTATTCTTTATTTTCAAATAAAACCTACTGAAGTATTTTGATTTTATTTATATTTCAAATAAAGATTTTAAATAAAACAAACCCTACTTGATTTATTAACAAAGGTCCATTCTATTTAATTATTAATGGAACCTAAAAAGATTAAAGTAATATATTATTTTATTTTGGAATGTTGGTTTATGTTGATAAACAGAACCAAGTTCAAAGTGATGAAGTGTGGTGTTTGTATGAATTTATTTGGTTGATTTAATTGTTTGTTTGAAATTCAAATCAGTAAATAGAAAATAGAAAAAGATAAATCAAAGCAGACAGAAAAAAATAAGAGTAAACCGACCCAGCCCAGCAGCCCAGTCTAGGCCCAACTCCAGCCCACCTTTCTTTGCCTCGGCGAAACGTTTCTTACCGTAGAAAGAACCCGCGAAGCAACTGACATGTGGACCCTATCCCCACTTCCTCCACCTCGCTGACGCCAGACCCCACCGCCACGTCCCTCTTCGTCCTCACCCGCCACTGACCGAGCCCCCCCTCTATGGCCATTACTGCCGTTGAATGCCGGCGTGAATCCGCTTTATTGGCCGAGTAACCCCCATCGGTGACCACTCCCTCTTAACCGCCTCTCCCTCCTCTCTCGTTCCCCTCTGTCTCCTCCCCCAAGCACGCCCCCAGGCTGCCGTATTTCGCCAGACACTCCCTCTGTCTCCGACGAACCTTCTCGCCGATTCCGGCCAGCACACGCCCCCTCCTGCCTCCTCGAGCACGCAGATGTGATTATCATTCCCCAGCGGACCTTTCTGCAGCTGCAACTCACCCGCGGGCGCCCCAGAGCGTTGGCTCCACCCACTTCTGAGCACCACCGCGTCTACTGCAAACTCCGGCGAGTCTTCCTGGTAAGCTCGGACCTCCCCGATGCCATTCAATGATGCTCACATACTCTTTAGTACCAGGCGCGTCTAACACACCCTCTGCCTTGCTTCGGCGAGCCCTGTAGCCTCGCCCCTGACAACGTCTGACCGCACCCGAGAACCAGAGCATCTCCGGCGAGGAATTCCGACGACACCCGTGTGCCCCTTGCCTTCTCGCGAGTACCTTGAGCTTCACCACGATCCCGCGATTCTGGTGAGCATCTCCTTCTTCTCCCTCGCTTCCTGCATCGTCGACAACCTCGCTGACAGAGCGCCGCCGCTGCACAGCCGCCGTCAGCGCCGCTCCTTTTAGGTCAAACGCGCAGCGACCGTTAGATGCAGATCCATTGGCTACGAAAGAATCACTTAACGCGAAGGGGTATGCATTCAGGGTCGCACGATCGGACTTGATCCAACGCGCCAGAATAGCCAATCCAGACGAAACGGTATGGGCGAATGAGATTAAGACGCGTGGCACCAGGCGTTTGAGAATAGAGTTTGAAATCAGATTTAAATGCCATTTTGAAACCCTTGTAACTTTGGATCCGCACGTCCAAAAATTACAAATTTTATGTCGTTGGATTCAGGAGAGCAAGACCTAGCCAACCATGCCCTTGGTTTAGCAAATAGTATCTGTTAGTTTACTTGTTTTTGCAGATTCTTTTGTGAGCTTGTTTAGTGTATAAAAATTGTTTAAAAATGCTTTTAGGGTTAAAACCTTTGCAAAATGGTTTGTTGTGACCTTACTGACCCTAGGAACCAACCCATGGTTTTGAAAATGAAATTGGAAAAATTTAGAATGGATTAATTGAATTAGTCTATTTCTAGCTAAGTAAAGATAATGGTTTTATTATGAAAAAGATTTTGGAATAAAAACTTTGGGAAAATATTTTGATTCAAAGCTACTGACCCAAAACACCAAGTCTTGAGAGTTAGAAACTTTTGGTGAGAAACTTAAAGATATTTGATTTGATAAAACCATTTTCCACCACATAAAATGTTGAATGGATTTTAAAATAGTTTTTGGGCAAAACCCTCTAACTAATGACTTTGCCACTTTTGTAAATGACCAATTTGGAACTTACAAAGTTTAGAAATCCAATAGAGACCCTCTTGCAAAATAAAAACTATCTTGTGCATGCTCCCATGCATAATTTAGATTCCTTTGCCTAGTGTGTGTGAAATTGTTTGTTTGACTTTGGTTTGGAATGTTAGTTGATTTTGTGTTTGCTTGATTGACTTGTAGTGAATTTAGCAAAGTGTGAGACTAGCAAGATCAAGGAGTGAACCACCATTCCCTACCAAAAAGGCAAGTGACACTATCATCCATGTCCTACTATTTTCATTATACTTAGTGGATTTTGAAACATGCATGAAAGGAATTTCTATACTTATGCTATGCTAAATCCTAATAGGATACCCCTATATATTCCTTAGTGAAAACATTGTAGTTGTAGTATGCTTAGCCCAGCTATATATTTGGGATGGGATACATGTTATGATTATATGAAGAGTTGAAAAGATATATGTTTTATATAATAAAACAAGTACTCAATGAACCACCTGGGTGGACAAGGATACTCAAGTTTTGGACAAGGTGGCAACAAAAGGAACCATGTTTATATGGCCATCTCTTTTTGTATGTGCACTAGAAGAAAACCACCCAGGGACTTAGAGATTGAACATGTTTCTCGTACAGTGGCTTCCGTGTACAGCCACATGCTAAATGGGCTCTGGCTTAGTCAACTACATAGTGGAAGACCCATGCATTGGCATCTTCAGGTTAACTAGAATAGTGTAAGGGAACTTGAAACCCTACATTGGTGCCTGGATGACAAGCTAGCATTGTGTATTGGGAGGACTCCTATGGAAAGACTTTGTCACATTCTCGATCTGCCGGTACTCCATTTTGGTGAGTACTTATCCAGCGGCCACTGGTGGCGTCAAGACGAGATTGTGTCATGTGGGTAAAGTGTACAACTTCTGCAGAAGATAATAAAATCTAAGTACTTAGCCGTGTCCCCGGTTACGGACAACTCTGAGCAACTAAGGCCTGAAGCTATGGAAGATCTCGACATTCCAATTTCTCAAAGTAAAACTTGATGGTGACAACAAGGGATTTGAAGCACTTGGAGTTTTCCAAGAAGTTCAGAAAGATTTGACAAAAGATCAAAAACTATTTTGAAAAGATAGGATAAAACTATATTGCTTTTTGCAAAAGAGCCTAAACCCTACCTAGCCAAATATGCATGTAATGATAGGATCCACTTATTTCTACATAGTAGTGAAACTTGCCAATACAATTCAAATGTATTGACCCTTGTGGCTGTAACTTGTAATGTTGCAGGTTTGATTGTTTTAGTGAGGATTGATTGATTAGGATTACAAAGTCTACAACCAACATTTGCCTGTGGCACTTTGAAGATGAAGGACCCCATGCTTATAGTGATTCCGCTGCAATGTAATGTAATAGCCAAATGAGCTATGTATTGATGTAATAAAATTATGTTATTCCTGGTTATAAAGTTATATTATGACCTTTGTTTCTTGACATTACATCTAAACTGTGGATGCTAGCTATTGATCCAGGGACTAGCATTGTAAACACAGGAGGAATCTACCTTATTAGGTTGAGACCCCTTACATTAAAGTGAACTAACTATGGAGTATATGCTTGACAAAGTATAAGTTGGCAATCTCAAGTCCCTTGAGTACGAGGGCCACACCTCATGCTACTTAACTTCAGTCACCTGTAAGGTCTTGTCATTGTAAGTATTTGCATATCATAGAGAACCGCCAACGGGGTACTGTAACATCCCAAAAGTACTAAGCCTGGATCATCAGACACTAGTCATCAACATTTAGGGTTAACAAAAACTTTGCTAAATAAAATTTTGAAGGCATGCATATGTGTATGCATGGATTTTGAAATTCTTTTAAACCACCTTGTTTGATTGTTTCATTGCTTGTAAAATGTTCCTTAGGTGAAATAAACATCATCTAAAACATTTCCCACACTTTTCTTGAAGACAAGTAAGTCAAAACAAATATATTAAGGGAATGGTCATTTTGACCAATTTAACTCCCAAGCCTACTTTGGCTGCCTCAAACTTTCAGAACCTAACAGAAACTTTTCTGGATCTTTGCACCCCTTGAATGTACTCATAACAAAGTATCAAGGCCCACTTTGTGATCATCCAGAAACTTTCAAATGCATAGTTTAAATGACAATTCAAAATTGAATCTTTCTCATATGGGAAGATCCCACTTTTTCAAAAACCACTCAAACAAGCTCAACTTTCAAAACCCAAGCATCTGCAGACTCACCAGCACCAATCTAGCAAACCCACCAAAAATCTTTTCAAAATTCAAAACTTGATTTCATGCGGCCATTTCATCAAACAGGTTGCAGACACAAATCAAACAAACATCAAACACTATAGTGTGCAGTAAAATTGGCCTAACTTGTTCCCTAGTTAGCTCACAACCAGCTCAGTAGATCATCTAGCAAGATTAACCAAGCACTAGCACCACTGTGAGCTTGGCATTGCCATCAATGGTGAACAGCCGAGCACACCCTTGCCACCCCATAGTCGACAGCAAGCTAGGAGCAGCAGCAAGCCTAGCCAGCATGTCTGGGAGGCAGCCCACCGTCCACCGCCACTCCCTGTCCACCGCTCGAACCTTGCCAAGCCCTGGACCACACGCACGGACCGCGCCCAGACCGCCAGCGATCATGCCGAGCGTGCGCCAGAGCACCACCCTCGACCGAAGCCCACAGACCGCGCGCCGCCCTCGCCGCGTGCATACACAATCCCCACCGGCCCAGGAGACCGCCAGACATCCCCGTTCGCTGCCCCATGACACACAACCACCACTCGCCATCGAAGACGTCGCCTCTGCCGCACAGAGCGTCGCGTGTTCCAGACCAAGCCGCACCGCCCCATGCCTCGAAACCACGTCGTTGAGCATCGCCAGGGAACACTGCACCGTCCCCTATCCTTGCCCATTCCAATAGCCGCCTGTAACATCGCCCCCGACGAGCTCACCGTGCGCCCTGACGGTCCCCTCGCTCGACTATAAATAGAGGCCACCCCCGCTCGATTTCTTCACACCATCTCACTCCCCTCTCCTCACCGATCGTGCCACACCGTTCTCAGAGCAAGGAGAGCACCACCTCGTCGGAATTTCGCCGGAGCCCGCCGCCTCTGGAGAAGAAGGGAGCCATCAATTTCGTCCACCCCAGGAGCTGCCGCGACCACCCCTGAGTTCGTCGTCGTCGACTTTGTCGTTCGCCCGCCTTGCTGACCCTCGCCAGCACCCCGGTGATCCCCAGCAGCCCCCACTGGCCACGCTAGGTTTCTTTCTTGCCGGCGTTGCCCAGCGTCGACGATGACTCCCAACCGTTGGATTAGAATCAGATCGAACGACCCACGTTGCCCCGTACTGTTTCGCCCCTCCCCGTGTCACTGACGAGTGGGGACACCCACTTAAGCAGCCCACGAGAGCACTGCGCTTAGTAGGCCGGCCCAGTAACTTTTCCCGCGCAGCCCAGTTGTTTGAATTAAACCTTTTCCTTTTTATTTCAAACACACTTATGTACCCATTTTCAAAAATCAACCCAGGTCGATTCAGTGCACCAATTTGAATGAAACCAATTTTGTTGGAAAGGTTTGTGAATGCTGAATCCAAGCCCGTTGGATTCAAGTCATTTGGATCTGTAGATCATCCTTGGTAAAAATAACAAGGCAGAAGCTTTTCTGCATTCAAACATTTTTCAAATTAAAACCATAATAGCTTTTGAGTTGATTCCAACTCTCAAAAATCACATTTAACTATACCTTTCAGAATATATAAAAATATATAGGTTTACTTGCAGAAATAATGTTCAAGTAACGAAAGAATGCCCCATAGGCATTTCTAGACATATTATATTTAAATAAAATAAATGGGTAAAACCTTATTAAATTGTGACACCACTTTAAATCACTTTCCCATGGACTAAAATATGTGGTGATGACATGTGTCAACATGATCCCATGTTTGGTTTGGAGAATATTAAATCTTAAGTAGTTTTTCAATGAGTAGAAATTACTTTTCTAAAATAAAAAGGAATTTTAAACCAAACCTTCACCTTGTAATGTTAGAGATGATGTTAGATCATCTATAGGACCCTTTTGTGTGATGATTGCAAGTAGTTAAGAATTGCTTGGTGATTGTGTACATCGTATTTATTTATAGACGCTAGTACCGACCAAGGATACGAAGAGGAAGGAGGATACTACAAAGAAGAAGCCGAGGAGAACTTCAACCACTACTCTGCACAAAGCAATCCTAATACTACTAGTGAATGTGCAAGCTAACACTTGGAAGCTTATACTGATATTGTGCAAGCCAACACTGCTACTATGCCTACTATATGCCTAAAGCATATGTGATCATACCCACTTGATAAACCAATCCTAGTTTTAATGGCAAGCTTCCTACTTTATTTCTTTATCAAAGCCTACTTAGAGTTTACCTAAGAGTTTGGTAGATACTAGAAGGTTAGTCTGAAGGTTGCATAAAGAGCATAAAATTTGGCCTAAGTTAGAAACCTTGATATCATCCTAAGATATAAGGTTGTACTTAGTTGAAACTCCACTAGTTTACCACCCCTCATTAGTGCTTATCCCCACCTGTAGATGCTAGAGCTAAGCATAAAACTTGATCAACTTTAGATGGGAATACTTGGTGAAAATGGTTATGAAAACCTTGGAATGATGGATCATTCTATTGAAATGTTCTGGACATGTGTTTCTAAACACCTGATGATTTTGGTGATGAAAATGTTGAGGCATGAGAATTAGCCCCTTTATAAAACTGATGGTTGTCTGGATGCGATACCATTCCAATTTTATCGTACAACCACAATACCCGAAGATTGGGTAGGGCTTGACTGGAAACTTATATACCTTAGTATTAGTTCCCTCACGGCCAAGGTCTGAGCTGAGGCTACCTTATGAAGATTGTCCACATGTGCAGTACCCAAGATGACAGTTGGTCATGGTTGGGAGGCCAAACTCACAGGAGAGGTGCTTATACTAGGGCGTGTAATTGAAAGGTTAGGATTGATTATCCGCATACTGAGTATGGTGAATTCAGGATTTGTTCCTGACAGATGTATCGAATGTTGTGGTGAAAGTGTACAATCTCTGTAGAGTGTCAAACTATTCGAATAGCCGCGTCCGCGGTTATGGACAGTTGGAGTGGCCATACTGTTCCCCGTCAGACTTTTCAAAATGACTTGTGAAATGAGTTGATACTTTGACTTGACCACAACAGAGTTGTGACCTGATTTGCAAGATCCCACTTAGGAGTTATAAAATTGTGACTAGTTTTGGAACTGAGTAGAGAAAAATCTGGCTTTTTGCAAAACAACCCTAGAGCCTAGTGTCCTATTTTCCAAAAAACCCTTTACCTGCTAGTATTAGTTTGCGAGTACTTAAAGAGTACTCATGGCTTTGTCCCTGGCTATTCCCGTGGCCAGACTATGAAGAGGAGTACCTGGAGGATGGACCCCAGGAAGGTTACAACAACTAGGATCATCTTCCATCTTCAGCATTGCCTGTGACCCCGAAGATGGAGCTTCGCCTACGCTACCGTTATTATTACGTATTCCGCTGCTTGAAGTTGTATTAAGAACTGGATCATGAGATCCTTATTTGTGTAAGACCTTATATATGGTTTGTAATGGATGAAGTACTGTGGTATCCAATTCTGTTATGTCTCACAAAAATGGTAATCCTGGGATTGCGATGTATGGCATAACAGGCATTTGGGATTAAAAATTCGGGTGTTGAAAGGTAACCCTTGCACATGGTATAGGAGCTATCCCATAACCAAAATGACAAGGCAAGCAGACAATGAGCATCTCAGCAATCTTTTTATTTACTATATGCATAGATTTTTATTGAGGATGCTTCATAGATAGCTCATTATGGTGATGCTGCAAGTTTCCACCATAATTAGGAATGGCTTAGGCTAGCGGCCCAGGTGTTTCTCTAACACAAAATGCAAACTCCATGGACTTACAAGCGTCCTCTTTATTTCACACCGGTGACATCCATAGACAAAAGAGCATGATATCAACTGAGTACAAAGTACAAGTGCAATGTTGAAAACGTTCCCCATGACAACATGGTTCTGCTAATTCCAACGTATAAGTGCAAGCATATACAACATAGATGTCACAATGGTTCAAGTTTATTAGGGGAAAATAATATAAAGTGTGCCATCAAGTTTGTGAGGGCTTTAATCACTAAGTTTTCACATAACAAAATAGTTTTAATTGGAAGATAGCTGAAAACAATAATATACTTGGAATGGTGTAACACACCATGCATAGGAGTTTATAGTGGACACTTTGGACTAACTTGGTTTCTTGGGAGTTGGAATCATGAGTAGAGCTTACTCATACAAGTGGAGGCTAGCAAAAGACTGGGAGCAACCAACTAAGAGAGCAGAATGACCATAATCATGCAGAGCAACAAAGCATTACTAATCAAAACATAGAGTGGTACTATAAGTCAAGGACTAAATGATCATAGAGGCTATGGTGACTTGTCATAGTCATAACATGGTGTGAGCACGTGCCAAGTCAACCCAAACAAAGCATCAAAGAAGAATACCACAATACTATGCTTTTGTATGCTAAAACAACGCATAATTTATTCAAGGCACACTAAGCAATCCCAATTGTTTGGAACAATACATGCTACAGCAATAATCACTAAGCATAAGGTCAAAACAACACCTAGAATGTCATGCTAAAGTCTAAGTCACAGTCAATGCAAGCTCCTCTTGCACTTACAAGCAAGAACTTACTACTCATTTCCAACACCAAGCAAACTTGTTTGCAAAACAACACAGCGAGAACGGGGGTACAAACTACTTTATTCAAGCAAACTAAACAACCTAAGAAAAGCAAACAAAAACTAAGACGCTCCAAGAACAACACAACTATGCATGAAACAATAAAAACGAAGTGTCTAGACAGACCTGAGCTTTTAATTGATGAAGAAGGGGATGCCTTGGGCATCCCCAAGATTTGACACTTGTACCTATTGAATATTTCTTGGGGTGACGCCATGGTGGCATCCCCAAGCTTAAGCTTTTGTCCATTCTTCATCTCATTACATCATTCTCTCTCTACACCTGAAATTTTTCCTTCATACAAAACTTCACACAATCTTCATTAGCAACATTAGTGTATTCAAAAGATATTAGACCTCTGGCAAAGCTTTGCAACAGCAAGTATTTTCACCAAAAACACAAGCTACTGTAGTGACTCCTTCAAAAATCTCAATTCCCCAAAAGAGAACTCAAAAAGGAATCAAATAAGAAGCAAATGCAAATAATGGCAGAAATCTGTCAAAACAGACCAGAAGGTAGAAACCGATTTTTTCGAACATCTTATGTTGCTCAAATCAAAAAGTGTTGAACTAACGAAAGTTAGATAACATACTGGGGGACTTATTCGTAAATTTTGAACTCAATCCAAGTTACAGAGACTCCTCACGAATTTTTATGGTGGAGGATAGAAATCTGTTTCGGGACAGCAACTCCCCAAATCTTACTTCCCTCTCATTAGAGGTCATTCTTGGCACAAAAAGAAAACAAAAAGGATAAGGAGAGTTCATTACTGAAGTAATAACTTCCAAGACTCAAGTAAAATCTTGGGTTATCTCCCAACAAGTACTTTTGTTTAACGCCTTTAAGTTAGGCACAAGAAGCAAGAAGAATCAAGTATTTTCAAATGATGAAGCAACCTTCTTGTTCTTTCCTTTCTTTCCTTTCTTATTTTCTTTAGGGAAGATATGATTGCTTACCAGAGGAGCAAAATGCATGATTTATTTTCTCACATCTATTACCGCTCCAAGGTGTTCCAACAGAGATCTTCCAAGTGTGATTTGTCCTTTGCCTACACATTCAATAACAAGATAATCAGTAGTCACCATTTTCCCTAAGATTTTTGTAAACACACCTTCCTCTATTCCAAGGGGTAAAAGAGTGGCATTGTTAGTAAGAGAGATTTCCTCTCCTCCTTCAGTAAGCCCCCAAATACTCAAGGAATCATAGATATCTTTAGGCATGAGGCAAAATTCAGACATGATATCACAGCGAGCATCAAAAAGTGTAGTGTTTATTGAGACTTTGATTGTGGTAAACCACTTTGAAGGCTCAGAGTTTATGGGAACATAATCATGGTAAGCCCTAAGTGTGTGATAGCAACTATTCATAGCAGCAATACCGGTCTCAAGAGTGTTCAACCTAGCAAAAAAATTGTGAAAGAGGAATCAGACTTGCCAGGTGTACCATAAATCATGATCAATTTCTTTATGGCATCAAAAGCTTCATCCTCAGTACATAGCAAAAAATCTTTCTTAGCCACAACATCCAAAGCATATCTATAATGAAGACCAATACCGCGGTAGAAACTATCAATAACCAAGCTAAGGCTCACCTTAGGCTCAGCTTCCCTCTGTAAAGCAGAGATTCTGGACCAAGCTTCTTTAAAACTTTCTTCACTTTTTTGCTTAAAAGTGGATATTTCTACCATAGGGGAAATAAAGGTTGGTCCAAAACCAGACATGTTAGCAACTAGAGTAGGAACTAATTTTTTTGTGTTTTTGAATAAAGAAAGCAAACCAAACTAGACTAATTTTTTGGGTTTTTGGAAAGAGGCAAACAAAACCAAACAAAAGAAACAAAGCAAACTAAAAACAAAGTAAAGAGAAAGGAAGTGTAAGACTCCCCTAGTGAAGACATCCTTAGCCTCCTCGGCAACGGCGCTAGAAAACTTGTTGATGGCTCAGTTGATGTGGAGCCTGTTGGGAACCCCAAGAGCAAGGTGTGATGAGCATAGCAGCAAGTCTTTCCTCAGTAGAGACCGAGGTTATCGAACCAGAAGGAGGAAGGAAACGTCACACAGGTGTTGCAAGCAACGCGGAGACCTGCACAACACAAACTCAAGACTTTGCCCCAACTAACAGTGAGGTTATCAAGCTCACTGGTTTGCTGTAACAAAGATTAAATGTACCGTATGGAAGGTAATGGTTTGCAGCAAGTAAACAAGTAACAGTGGAAGATGTATCAATGGTAAATATTGGACCGGGGTCCATAGTTCACTAGAGGTGCTCTCCTTACATAAACAACATGGCATGAAGGGTAAACAAATTACAGCAAGGCAATTGACAGGAACTGAGCAAGGCATAACAATGCAATTACTAGTCAGAAAGATCCTATGAGATTCGATTGGGCAATACAAAAAGATACATAGACCGCCATCCAACTGCATCTATGACTATAAGTCCACCTTCAGGTTATCATCCGAACACCCTCCAGTATTAAGTTGCAAGCAACAGACAACTGCTTTAAGCAAAGTGTGTAAGGTAAACAGTCCACATGTTCCATGAACAAGAGACCGTTGTTTTCTCCCTAGTAGCAACAGCACATCTACAACAGAAGAGATTTTTGTCACTCCCCTTGGAAACTAGAGGCATGAACCCACTATCGAGCATAAATACCCCCTCTTGGAGTCACTAACAACTACTTGGCCAAGATAGCTACTAACAACGGAGAGCATGCAAGATCACAAACAACATAGACATGATAGAATCATAAAGACAAAACCATTAATCAAACCAATATAATAATCTCAATATCCATCGGATCCCCGCAAACACAACATGCATGATTACAAATAGATTAGATCTTGATCATGAACGGAGCTCACAAGATCTATACATGAAAGCACAAGGAGAAGATACAACCATCTAGCTACTACATGGACCCATAATCCAAGGTGGAACTACTCATGCATCATACCGGAGAGAAGGCCTCCGGGATGATCTCCCCTCTGGCAGGGTGCCGGGAAGAACTTCAGATCCCTCCGATCTAGGGATGATGGTGGCGGCGGCTATAGACGTTTTCGTGGAGATTTTATTGGGCGCCTAGGGGGGTCTGGGCGCCCTGGCCCGCTTCTCCGTCTCCCATCTGGACTTCTTTTTCCCCATGGAAAGTTATTGACTTTGACGTTTGTCCCGTCGAATTCCGAGAATATTTCCTTACTAGCTTTTCTGGAACCAAAAATAGCAGAAAACTGGCATCTAGCACTATGGCAACTTGTTAATAGGTTAGTACCAAAAAACATGTAAAAAGCACCTCAAAGTGTAGACAAAGCAAAGCAAAGTAGATACTAACAAGCATGGAACATCAAAAATTATAGATACGTTTCCGACGTATCAGCCGCCGCCACCATCGTCCCTAGATCGGGGGGATTTGAAGCTCTTCCCGGCACCCTGCCGGAGGGGAGATCATCCCGGAGGCCTTCTTCTTCATCATGCCAGCCTCCGTTCATGATCAAGATCTCATATATTTGTAATCATGCATGTTGTGTTTGTGGGGATCCGATGGATATTGAGATTACTATGTCAGATTGATTAATGGTTTTGTCTTATTGATTCTATCATGTCTGTGTTGTTTGTGATCTTGCATACTCTCCGTTGTTAGTAGCTATCTTAGCCAAGTAGTTGCTAGTGACTCCAGGAGGGGGTATTTATGCTCGATAGTGGGTTCATGCCTCTACTTAATTAAGGGAAGTGACAGAAATCTCTACGGTTGTAGATGTGTTGTTGCCACTAGGGAGAAAACAACGGTCTCTTGTTCATGGAGCAAGTGGATTGTTTACCTTATACACTTTGCTTAAAGAAGTTGTCTGTTGCTTGCAACTTAATACTGGAGGGGGTTCGGATGATAACCTGAAGGTGGACTTCTAGTCATAGATGCAGTTGGATGGTGGTCTATGTATATTGTTATATTGCCCAATCGAATCTCATAGGATCTTTATGTCTAGTATTGCATTGTTATGCCTTGCTCAGTCGTGTCAAATGCCCTGCTGTAATTTGTTTACCCTACATGCCATGTTTGTTTATCTAAGGAGAGAACCTCTAGTGAACTATGGACCCCGGTCCAATATTTACCATTGATACATCTTCCACTATTACTGTTTACTTGCTGCAAACCATCATCACCTTCCACACCATACAGTTAATCCTTTGTTACAGCAACCGGTGAGATTGACAACCTCACTGTTAGTTGGGGCAAAGTCTTGAGTTTGTGTTGTGCATGTTTCCACGTTGCTTGCAACTCCTGTGTGACGTTTCCTTCCTCCTACTGGTTCGATAACCTCGGTTTCTTACTGAGGGAAGACTTGCTGTTGTGATGCATCATACCTTGCTCTTGGGGTTTCCCGCCGAAGCGCTCTCAGGCGCCATCAACAAGTTTTCTGGCGCCGTTGCCGGAGAGGCTAAGGACGTCTTCACAAGGGGAGTCCTCCTCAACCTTTCTCTTTACTTTGTTTTTAGTTTGCTTAGTTTCTTTTGTTTGGTTTTGTTTGCCTCTTTTTATCAAAAACTCCAAAAAAAGTTTAGTTTGGTTTGCCTTTTCTTATCACAAACACAAAAAATTAGTTCCTAATCTAATTGACACCTTGCTCTAGCTCACCATGTTGTTTCCCAAGTTCACCTTGAAAGACCTTTCGATAGGTAGTGGCTCCATAATTGGGAAAGATAATATTGAAGAGTTCTTTAATCATGTTAGCAAGCATGAAGATATTGAAGGTAGATCTATAGCAGAACTTGCTCCTAATTATGAAATTGCCACAACTTCTTTAGTTCATATCTTGAAGGCTAGGTTTGTTAGCCTTAACCCCATGATGCAAAATTTTGTTCCTAAAACTAAAAGAAGAAAAGAATGCTGAAAAGAGAGAATTTATTCTTGAAACTTTACTAAAAGAGTTCCATGATGTTGCTAAGGAAGCCAAAAAAGGTCTTTGAGCGTTTTAATATGCTAGGCTCATGTGTAGATGTTGTGGGTACTTTAGATAAGACCAAACCTAGAGAGGAATTTAAGATACCCATACCCTTTAAGCTTGTCGGGATGCATGAAGCCTTTCAAAAGAATTTTAATTAGATTGTTCTTGAAAATCCTTTTGATGAAAGTAGTAAACCAAAGAGAGATGAGAGGGGATCTTCCAAAACCCATTTGGATGAGATACCTTTCATAGTTGAAGACTATGCAAGTATTGATCTTAATTCTTCATTTGAAAATACTTGATTTCTTGCTTCTTGTGCCTAACTTAAAGGCGTTAAAGAAAAGTACTTATTGGGAGATAACACAAGAGTTTTCTTGAGTCTTGGAAGTTATTACTTCAGTAATGACCTCTCCTTATCCTTTTTTTTTGCTTTTTGTGCCAAGAATGACCTCTAATGAGAGGGAAGTAAGATTTGAGGAGTTGCTGTCCCGAAACAGATTTCTGTCCTCCACCATAAAAATTCGTGAGGAGTCTATGTAAGTCGAATTAAGCTGAAAATTTACAAATAAATCACATAGTATGCTATCTAACTTCCGTTAGTTTAACACTTTTTTATTTGAGCAACAGAAGCTCTTTGACAAAATCGGTTTCTACCTGCTGGTCTGTTTTGACAGATTTCTGCCATTATTTGCATTTGCTTTTTATTGATTCCTTTTTGGGAAATTGAGATTTTTGAAGGAGTTGCTACAGTAGCTTGTGTTTTTAGTGAAATTTTTTTCTGTTCTAAAGCTAAACCCAAAGGTCTATTATCTTTTGAATACACTAATGTTGCTAATGAAGATTGTGTGAAGTTTGTATGAAGGAAAAATTTCAGGTGTAGAGAGAGAATGATGTAATGAGATGAAGAATAGATAAAATCTCGAGCTTGGGGATGCCACCCCGGTGTCACCCCAAGAAATATCCAAGAGGTACAAGCGTCAAAGCTTGGGGATGCCCAAGGCATCCCTTCTTCATCAATAAAAAGCTCAGGTCTTTCTAGACACTTCATTTTTATTGTTTCATGCACTGTTGTGTTGTTCTTGGAGCGTCTTAGTTTTTGTTTGCTTTGTTTATTTTGCTTGAGTAAAGTAGTTTGGACCCCCATTCCCGCTGTGTTATTTCAAATAAGTCGATTGGTGTTGGAAAGGAGTAGAAAGTTCTTGCTTGAAAGTGCAAGAGGAGCTTGCTTTGACTGTGACTTAGACCTTAGCATGTCATGCTAGGTGTTGTTTTGACCTTATGCTTAGTGATTATTGTTGTAGCATGACTTGTTCCAAACAATTGGGATTGCTTAGTGTGCCTTGAAGGAATCATGCGTTGTTTTAGCATACAAAAGCATAGTATTGTGGTATTCTCCTTTGATGCTTTGTTTGGGTTGACTTGGAACATGCTCACACCATGTTATGACTATGAACAAGTCACCATAGCCTCTATGATCATTTAGTCCTTGACTTGTAGTACCACTCTATGCTTTGATTAGTAATGTTTTGTCGCTCTGCATTATTATGGCCATTATTGCTCTCTTAGTTGGTCGCTCCCAGTCTTTTGCTAGCCTCCACTTGTATGAGTAAGCTCTAATCATGCTTCCAACTTCCAAGAAACCCAGGTATTCCAAAGTGTCCACTATAAATTCCTATGCATGGTGTGTTACACCATTCCAAGTATATTCTTGTTTTCAGCTATCTTCCAATTATAAAGTATTTTGTTATGTGAAAGCTTAGTGATTAAAGATATCACGAACTTGATTGCACAATTTATATTTCTTTCCCCTAATAAACTTGAACCATTGTGTCATCTATGTTGTATATGCTTGCACTTATACATTGGAATTAGCTGAACCATGTTTTCATGGGGAACGTTTTCAACATTGCACTTGTACTTTGTACACAGTTGATATCATGCTCATTTGTCTATGGATTTTGCCGGTGTGAAATAAAAAGGGATCTTGCAAGTCCATGGAGTTATGTATTTTGTGTTAGAGAAACGGCTGGGCCGCTAGCCTAAGCCATGCCTAATCATGGTGGAAACTTGCAACATCACCATAATGAGCAATCTATGAAGCATCCTCAATAAAAACCTATGCACATAGCAAATAAAAAGATTGTTGAGATTCTCATTGTCTGCTTGCCTTGTCATTTTGGTTATGGGATAGCTCCTGTACCATGTGCAAGGGGTACCCCGTTGGCGGTTCTCTATGATATGCATGTACTTACTATGACAAGAACTTACAGGTGACTAAAGTTGAGTAGCACGAGGTGCGACCCTCATATTCAAGGGACATGAGATTGCCAACTTATACGTTCTCAATCATATACTCCATAGTTTGTTCACTTTAACCTTAATCACTTCAAGATGATTATGATAGGGGCAATGAGGGCTGAAAGCTAACAAGTACCATAATTTTTGGAAGCTCTTTTTGAAACTTGAAATCCCTACTTCCCTTTATGAAGCACCTTTCTTCCACTATTATATTGAGTCTCCACCTTCTATCTTCAGGCACCGGTTAAGAGAGCATAGTTGCCATCCTTAGTTCTATGTGTAGTGTCCCAAAACTTATTGATTGATGCATATTGTGATATTGCTTGTCCTTATGCTATTTGTATCTAGTCACTCTTATGAACTTTGAAGGTGTCCTATGCATCTATTTGCTACTCCATGAGGGACAAGCTGAATGCCACTATGCTATGTTTTCTGTATGTAAAACAAACAAACGTTTTTCAATGCATGTTATTCATGATCTTGTTTTATAGCCTTTCATGTTGCATGCCCAGTTACTATGTCTTACTGTTAGAACTCCATCTTTAATGCACATGTTTAGAGTTCTTTGATCCCAGCTTTCAATGCTTGCAAATGGTTTGATCTTGGTTTTGACGGTGCATGTCACCTCAAAAATTATTCTTTTATCACTTACCTACTCGAGGACGAGCAGGAGTTAAGCTTGGGGATGCTTGATACGTCGGAAATATATCTATAATTTTTTATGTTCCATGCTTGTTTAGTATCTACTTTGCTTTGATTCTACACTTTGAGGTGTTTTCATATGTTTTTTGGTACTACCCTATTAACAAGTTGCCACAGTGCCAGTTGCCTGTTTTCTGGTGTTTTTGGTTCCAGAAAAGCTAGTAAGGAAATATTCTTGGAATTGGACGGGACAAAAGCCAAATTCAATATTTCACCAAGGAGAACACGGTGTCCAAAGGAGAGACGGAGGGGCGCCACAGGATGGCCACACCCCCGAGGCACGGCCTAGGGCGGGCCCACGCCTGGGCAGGGTGTGGGCCCCCTGGCCGCCTCCCAGCCTCGCCTCTTTCCCTATAAGAAGCCCTCGATGCCTAAACCCTAAGTACCCGATCAATATTCCACGAAACCGTCTGTAGCCGCCGCCACCATCGTCCCTAGATCGGGGGATCTGAAGCTCTTCCTGGCACCCTGCCGAAGGGGAGATCATCCTGGAGGCCTTCTTCTTCATCATGCCAGCCTCCGGTATGAAGCATGAGTAGTTCCACCTTGGACTACGGGTCCATGTAGTAGCTAGATGGTTGTATCTCCTCCTTGTGCTTTCATATCTAGATCTTGTGAGCTCCGTTCATGATCAAGATCTCATCTATTTGTAATCATGCATGTTGTGTTTGCGGGGATTCGATGGATATTGAGATTACTATGTTAGATTGATTAATGGTATTGTCTTATTGATTCTATCATGTTTGTGTTGTTTGTGATCTTGCATGCTCTCCGTTGTTAGTAGCTATCTTGGCCAAGTAGTTGCTAGTGACTCCAAGAGGGGGTATTTATGCTCGATAGTGGGTTCATGCCTCTACTTAATCAAGGGAACTGACCGAAATCTCTACAGTTGTAGATGTGGTGTTGCCACTAGGGAGAAAACAATGGTCTCTTGTTCATGGAACAAGTGGATTGTTTACCTTACACACTTTGATTAAAGCAGTTGTCTGTTGCTTACAACTTAATACTGGAGGGGGTTCGGATGATAACCTGAAGGTGTACTTCTAGTCATAGATGCAGTTGGATGGCGGTCTATGTATATTGTTGTATTGCCCAGTCGAATCTCATAGGATCTTTATGTCTAGTATTGTATTGTTATGCCTTGCTCAGTCCTGTCAATTGCCCTGCTGTAATTTGTTTACCCTGCATGCCATGTTTGTTTATCTAAGGAGAGCACCTTTAGTGAACTATGGACCCCGGTCCAATCTTACCATTGATACATCTTCCACTGTTACTGTTTACTTGCTGCAAACCATCATCACCTTCCACACCATACAGTTAATCCTTTGTTACAGCAACCAGTGAGATTGATAACCTCACTATTAGTTGGGGCAAAGTCTTGAGTTTGTGTTGTGCAGGTTTCTACGTTGCTTATAACACCTGTGTGACATTTCCTTCCTCCTACTGGTTCGATAACTTGGTTTCTTACTGAGGGAAGACTTGTTGCTGTGCTGCATCACACCTTGCTCCTGGGGTTTCCCGACGAAGCGCTCTCAGGCACCATCAATTCACAAGGTAGCCTCAGCTCACCTCATTCCGCGAGGGAACCCATACTAATACATATAAACTTCTAGTCAAGCCCTACCCAAATTCGGGTATTGTGGTTGTACGATAAACGTTGGAGTGGTATCGCATCCGAACACAACCATACGTTTTTATCAAAGTCATGTCACATGCTTTCTTCATCATCATCTTCAAGTCATTGTGTCCATAACACATGTCAAAGCATTTCAGTAGAATGACTCATCATTCCAAGGTTTTCATAATCATTTGTTCCCATCTAATGATCAAGTTTATTTTAGCACTAGCATCTATCAAATGGGGGTATGTGTCACTAGTTGTAGGGTACTAAGCTGGTGTATCTATCTTCATCAAGCTCCAAGCTCTTGATGACACTTTCCTCATCATCCACTAATCATCCAAGTTATCAACTATCGAACAACTTTGCAAAAAGTAAAGCTTGCAAGTAAAACTAGGATTTGGTATAGTAAAAAGGGGTATCACAAGGACTTGCAAGTGGGACTTGCATGGTTTAGCTTAGCTTGCCTTGGTTGGTAAGGTGGTCGAAGTTCTCGTCCTTGTCTTCGTAGAATTCCTCCTCGCTGTAGCCCGGGTTGATACTAGCGTCAGGGCTCAAGCTAGGGTTGGCGGTGCAGGCGAATGAGCTTGTTGATGACGGCGAGTCGTATGGCGGTCACGGTAGCTCCTGGGGCGGCTCCAATCAACGACGCCTTTCTCTCATGGCAGCGGCGGACACCGATCAAATTCCGGCGACATGGTGCTCGCCTTGCTCCGGGAATAGGTCAGGGGTGATTCTGAGTGAGAGAGGAGTAGAATGGTGTGAAGATTGAGGCTGGGGGAGGGTCTATTTATACCGTCAAGGGTGAGGCATTGCGGCATGGCAAGGGCTCGTCGGCGACGTTGCTACAGGTCGAGCTAGTCATGGAGAAGGGCATGGGTCGACGCTGTTGGGTGTGGCGATCGTCATGCGAGTGGTGGCTCAACAAGGGGCGGTCTCAGTCGGTCGGGCGACGTCGGCGTTCTGTGCGGGTACGGTGGTGTTCGTCAGCGAGTACGGTGGTCAAGGGGGCACACGGTGACCAATGGGCATGTCTGGGCGGTGGCTGGTGATGCCACGATTGCGAGT
Source organism: Avena sativa (assembly GCA_916181665.1). Classification (NCBI taxonomy): domain Eukaryota; kingdom Viridiplantae; phylum Streptophyta; class Magnoliopsida; order Poales; family Poaceae; genus Avena; species Avena sativa. Next base: position 431,428,682 of record OV702293.1, read on the forward strand.
ACGGGCGGAGAGGTTGAGTCGCGGTGTGTCTGCACGAGGCGGCTGCGGCGCTCCGTCATGATCTCGGCATGTCCGTGTCTTAAATGGACGTGGCCGTTCCAATGTCTCTGCGTCTCGCCGTTGGTAAAGGGGTGGACAGAGAGGGGCGGTGAGGTCAGGGCTACTAGCTAGACATCGCGAGCGAGTGAGGCGCGGCCTGTGGCGTGCTGTCCATGTCCGAGTGACATGGTGAGCTCGGGTACCACTTGCATTGATCAAGGCAGTGAAGCAGAGTGGCTCAATTGCACGGCTAGGTACTGGGGGTGATCATGGGTGAGATAGGGAAAATATTTGGAGTATAATGGATGAGCAATTGATTGATCACAAACAGTAGATAGTTGGTAGTTGTACTGTGATCACCAAGTGTTCCATCAAATGGCCGCATGAACTAAATCATCACCAAATTCAATGATTTTTGGTGAGTGATCTGATACTAATCTTGGTAGTCTCTGGGTGCAATGGTTTGCCAAGGGGTTTTGGTTTGAGTGGTTTTCCAAGAATGGTTATCTTGGTACATAATATAGATTCAAATTTTAATTGCCTCTCAAAAGAGTTTGAAAAAGTTTCTGCAATGTTGGTAAGTTCCATTGGGTTCAGTGTCACTAGGTCTAGCAAGGGGAGAAAAGAAATGGGAAAGTTTCTGTCTGAGATTAATTGCTAGAGATGCTCAAAGTGAGCTAGTGGTTAACATTGGCAGAAATGACCATTAGGTCTTATGCTTTATATTTTTATTTTCTTTTGTTTTGATTTGATTTGGTAGTGACCTAGATGATATGGTTTTGATCTTTAAACCATTTCTCATCATTTACAACAATCAAACATGGCATTGCAATCAATCATACACACAAGCATTAAGATTTGAATTTGATTAATAAAAGATTTTGTTAACCCTAATCTTGATTAATTAGGGAATGGTCCTCATTAATATTTTTGGGGTGTTACAATCTGCTTGCCAGCGGTCGAGGCAGAGACAGGAGCTCCTTTCTTGAGCCTATCGGCAACAGAAGGATATGAAGCAAAATCCCCGGTATTCTTCTAGGGTGGCTTGGCGGCGGCTCCACCTTTCTTCGGCTTGGCGGCGGGCTCGGCCTGTGACTGCAACTTGGTGGGTAGAGACGCAGTTGGCGAGGTTGGTGGAGCCTAATATGGAGAAGAGGACTTGGAGCATGTTTTCTCTGTTTTCCGAGCCTTGGAAGACTCAGACGATGTAGGAGCTGCAGGTAAGGAATATCTCGGCGGGAGGAGGTGATTCTTGAGAAGAAGCTTGAAGCTGATCAGAGGCCGAGGTAGCGAATATATCGGCGGGAGTGGGACCGGTGGCACGATCTTCAGTGGTCTTGGCGGTCTCCGCCGAATCAAATGGCTGATCCAACATGGCTGTATCTCTGAAGGCATTTACACCATCGCTGCTGACACTCCCCTCCTCCTACTGAGATATACCATCATTCGACGCAGGAGGAGAGCCACCTCGAATGGGGCTAGAAATCCGGACGTCGTCTTAGGCTGGAGGCGATGGTGGCCTAGCAATAGGAGATGCCATGCTGGAACTGCTCCGAGGAATGTCCAACGGGTCGTTGCCGAAGTAAAACAAATAGAAAAGTAAAGTCAGATAACGAAAGAGAGAAACAAGAAATACAAGGTTGATTCAGATAAGTAAACTTATGATGAAACTACCAATGGCGTTTTAGGCTTGGAAGCCTCCTGGAAACCACCTTGACTCGCTTCTTATGAGGCTCGGCCGAAGGATCTGAGGTGGCCGCACGTTTCCTCACCGGGCCCTGACCTCCCACTACAATGGGAGGCACGTCATACACCTTCCCAGACGGGTTAGCTAGAGAACAAGGAGTTGGATAGGCATATGGGAGAGGCACCGGATCAAGTACCTCTAGGACCTCAAGTCGTCTTAATCATCATCGTTGGGTTATTCTTATGAACTCAAGCCTTACCCGAAGTGTGGCTGGGGGCCGAGTCAGGCCTGGGCATGAACTCCTTGGAGTCAGGTTCACCCTCATCCGAGGCATCACGATCCTTGCCCCAAGTAAGGGCAAGATTCTTGTCATCCTATGCATATTGCTCGAGGAATTCCTAAGGAAAAGAGCACAAAATAAGTTATATAATCGGATGAGCCGAGATAAAAATATGACCCAAGATATACAATTCAGCAGGAAGTTACCTGGGGAGCAGGGTTATCTCGGTTGTAGGGATTCATGCCCTAGGTCCAGTCCTCAGCCATATCTGTCTTAAATATGGCCTTGACGTGCTTATGAATTTTATTGTTGTTTAACTCGATCGTCAAAACCCGGTTAGGGTCAAGTCGGTCGCTCATGTAACAGATCTTGTGGGTGCGCCATTGAAGAGGGCAAACCCGACTAGTAATGAAAGTATCCATGAGGTCGTCACCGCACAATACGTCTTTGGTCAGCGATGAGACGCTTCTCGGAGGACTAGACGAATTTGTCTATCTTCTTCGGGCTGAGGTCCCAGCTCTTCTTTGTCGGCATGCTGACTAAGAAGTTTGGCAACCGAATCTTGTCTTCTTCCCCGATTTTGTTTACATAAAAGTACTTGTGCCACTTCTTGCAAGATTCAAGACTGGTAACTCATGGGGAAAGAGAGACCTTCTAAGGTGTGACGGAGGCAGCTCCACACTGTGTAAGAGATTTCTCGGAAGGGTGGAGAAGCTTATTTGCCACTACATTAGCCATTATTTGAAAGAATTTGGACCAAAGCAAAACGGAAGGCCAGAGTATGAAGTACCCCTTTATGACCGAAATAAACGCAAAAAGGGAGGCTATGGCGTTAGCCGGCAGATGATGAGGCTGAAGGCTGAAAGTATCTAAGAAATCCTTAGCAAAATCCTTAGCGAAATCTCCAAGGGGGAGGCCAAATCCTCGAGAGAAATGGGAAACAAAGACTACGAACTCACTTGGTTGCGCGTTCAGCGTGAGCTCCTTGCCGGGTAAGCAGCAGGTGACCCTGATGAGTGCAGCAACACTTCGTTGGGAGACCCCAAGCGGAAGGTATGATGCAGTACAGCAGGCAAGTTTCCCTTAGTAAGAAATCGAGGTTATCTAACCAGTAGGAGGAAGAAAACATCCCAAAGGTGATGCAAGCAACGTGGAGACCTGCACAATACAAACTCAAGACTTTACCCCAACTAACAGTGAGGTTATCAATCTCACCGGTTGCTATAACAAAGGATTAACTGTATGGTGTGGAAGGTGATGATGGTTTGCAGCAAGTAAACAGTAACAGTGAAAGATGTATCAATGGTAAAGATTGGACCGGGGTCCATGTAGGGTTCGCAGCATAGAAAACAAAAAAAATTCCTACGATGGGAACTATGTACCAAGATCTATCTACTAGATACAAACAACAGGCGAATGTATATCCGTAGAGAACATACCTTTGAAGACCGACAAAGCTTAACGAGTTCAACTCGTGGTTGATGTAGACGATCCCTTTCCGATCTCAAGATCGAGAGGAAGTCCTAGCGCCGCAAAGCAGCAGCGCATCCGTGCTCGCACACACGTACAAGACACCGAGCAACCTCCACCTCCTCGCTCCAGCGATGCAGCGGAAGCACAACACTTTCTTGCCGAATAGCCACCGGGAACATGTATCTCGCTAGTCCGAGACCATGGGGGATAAATTCTAGAGGAGGAGAGAGATCCTTCACGAGGAGGTGTGAGAGACAAGTGAGAGGAGGGGCTCCTTTTATAGGAGGAGGGGGGGCACCCAAGGGGGTGGCCGCCGGCCATGGGGCTTCCCCCTCCCCTCCTTCATTCATGTGGGTGGACACTCCACTCACAAAATTCCTTTAAATTCCCTCCACTCAAAAGTCCACTCAAATTCCCATTAAATTTCCACCAAATTTAATGCAAACTCTCATTAAATAAAACTCTTTTATTTTATTCAGAATTTTGTCAATTACTTTAATGACAAACATTCACAAATAACCCCTTGCTAGAATTCCATTTCACATGCATAACCACTTTATGCAATTTCACCCAAAAACCCGTTTCGGTATCTAGTGAAATAAATTCCTTCGCTTATTTATTCTTTCGGCATGAAACATTTGCTCCAACTGGATGCCAGTGTCCCTTAAGTGTGTCACCCTACGGTTCGCGAATAATGCGGACATGATCGAGACCCTTCTCCGATCAATAATCAGTAGCGGGACCTGGAGATCCATACTGACTCCCACACATTCAACGATGACTTTTCCTGTGATCGTCGAAACCTTTTACGCTTGTATCTTAATCCCTTTGTTTCACGATATATTACATGTCCAAGATTCGATCATCGGTATCTCCATACCTAGTTTGATCTCGTTACTGACATGCACTCTTTTCTCGTTCCCGTGATATAACATTCTAGTGATCAAATCACTTGCTTGCAAGCTAAACAATGTGATATCACCGAGAGGGCCCAGAGCATATCTATCCGTCATCGGGATGAACAAATTCCACTCTTGATCCATGTTTCTCAACATAACACTTTAGTAGCTTTGAAGCCATCTTTATAATCACCCAGTTACGGAGTGACGTTTGATGTCAACAAGAAACTCTTCCGGTGTTAGTGATTGGCATGATCTCATGGTCTAAGGATTAGGACTACTTCGTAGTTTGTTTATAGCAATATAAACTCAATGACTTTGATCGTAATGCTATACTTCGGATGAATGTTCATCACACCATTACACTAATGTTGTGATCTCGTTATTAACAACATCCAATGTCTATGATCAGGAAACCTTGATCATCTTCTTAATCAACGAACTAGTTTATGAGAGAGGCATAACTAGGAACTTTCTGTTTGTTTATTAAACACACATGTATTAACGTTTCCGTATTAATACAATTATAGCATGCAAAATAAACATCTATCGTATACTTGGAATACACATAATAAACATTTTATTATTGCCTCTCAGGGCATATTCCCTTCAGTCTCCCACTTGCACTAGAGACAATAATCTAGTTACATAGTGATGTATCTAACACCCATGGAGTTCTGGTGTAGATCATGTTTTTCTCTAGGGAGAGTTTTAGTCAACGGATCTGCTACATTGAGATCCGTATGTACTTTACAAATCTTTATATCTCCATCCTTGACATGCTCGCGGATGGAGTGAAACCGGCGCTTAATATGCTTGGAATGCTTGTGAGACCTTGGCTCTTTGGCATTGGCAATGGCACCATTGTTGTCACAATAGATCACCATTGGGTCCAACGCATTTTCAACCACACCTAGTTCGGATATGAACTCCTTCATCCAAACTGCTTCCTGAGCCACTTCTGAAGCAACAACATATTCGGCCTCCGTTGTTGATCCCGCCACCACAGTTTGTTTGGAGCTCCTCCAACTAACCGCTCCGCCATTCATGAGAAATATGTATCCGGATTGAGACTTAGAGTCATCTGGATCGGTGTCAAATCTAGCATCGACATAACACTTAGCGACGAGCTCTTCTTCACCTCCGTATACAAGAAACATATCCTTAGTTCTTCGCAAGTACTTAAGGATATTCTTGACCGCTTTCCAGTGTTTTGAACCTGGATCCGATTGGTACCTACTAGTCAAACTAATAGCATGTGCCACATCCGGTCTTGTACATAGCATGGCGTACATTATAGAGCCTATGGCTGAAGCATAGGGGACTTTGTCCATTATCTCTCTTTCTTCTGCCGAAGCCGGACTTTGAGTCTTACTCAATGTCGTGCCTTGTGTCATAGGTAAGAACCCCTTCTTACTATCCTCCATTTTAAACTTCTTTAAAATCTTATCAAGGTATGTACTTTGCGATAGCCCTATTAGGCGCCTAGATCTATCTCTATAGATCTTTATGCCTAATATGTATGATGCTTCACCTAGGTCCTTCATTAAAAATTTGCTGTTTAGATAACTTTTAACACTGTTTAAAAGATCTATATCATTTCCGATCAATAATATGTCATCCACATATAATATCAGAAATGCCACATTGCTCCCACTCACTTTCTTGTAAATACAAGCTTCTCCATAAGTTTGGACAAATCCAAACTCTTTGATCACCTCATCAAAGCGGAGATTCCAACTTCGTGATGCTTGCTTCAATCCATAGATGGATCGCTGAAGCTTGCACACCTTGTTAGCATCCTTAGGATCGACAAAACCCTTTGGTTGTATCATATACAACTCTTCCTCAATATTACCATTGAGAAACACGGTTTTGACATCCATCTGCCATATCTCATAATCGAAATATGCAGCAATTGCTAACATAATCCTAACTGATTTTAGCATCGCTACGGGAGAGAATGTCTCATCGTAGTCAACTCCTTGAATTTGTCGAAACCCCTTTGCGACAAGTCGAGCTTTATAGATGGTCACATTACCATCAGCATCAGTTTTTCTTTTGAAAATCCATTTGTTCTCCACGGCCTTTCGGTCGTGAGGTAAGTCCACCAAGTTCCAAACTTGATTTTCATACATGGATTCCATCTCGGATTTCATGGATTCTAACCATTTGTTGGAATCCGGGCTCATCATCGCTTCTTCATACGTCGCAGGGTCATCATTTTCATCAACCATGAAATTCATGACATGATTTCCGTACAGCTCGGGAGCTGCATGTGTCCTGCTTGACCTGCGAGGTTCGGTAGTACTCTCTTTCGGAGTTTCATGATCATTATCATTAGTTCCCTCTTCAACAGGTGGAGCCAACTCCAAAACAACTTCCGGCGCTGCGCTACTCGCCATACTTTGAAGAGAAGGTTCAATAACCTCTTCGAGTTCTACCTTCCGACTACTCACACCTTTCGCGAGAAACTCCTTCTCTAGAAAGGATCCATTCTTGGCAACAAAAACTTTTCCCTCGGATCTGTGATAGAAGGAATACCCAATAGTTTCCTTAGGGTATCCTATGAAGACGCATTTTTCCGCTTTGGGTTCGAGTTTATCCGGTTGAAGTTTCTTCACATAAACATCGCATCCCCAAAGTTTAAGAAATGACAGCTTAGGTTTGTTTCCAAACCACAATTCATACGGTGTATTTTCAACGGATTTAGATGGTGCCCGATTTAAAGTGAATGCAGCAGTTTCTAGTGCATAACCCCAAAATGACAATGGCAAGTCCGTCAGAGACATCATAGATCGAACCATATCTAATAAAGTACGATTACGACGTTCCGACACACCATTTCTCTGTGGTGTTCCGGTAGGTGTGAGTTGTGAAACAATTCCACACTCTTTCATGTGAGTGCTAAACTCGTAACTTAGATACTCACCTCCACGGTCGGACCGTAGAAATTTGATCTTTCTATTACGACGATTTTCCACTTCATTCTGAAATTCCTTGAACTTTTCAAAGGTTTCAGACTTGTGTTTCATCAAGTAGATATAACCGTATCTACTCAAATCATCCGTGAAAGTAACAAAATAACGATATCCACCTCGCGCCGACACACTCATTGGACCACATACATCAGAATGTATGATTTCCAATAAATCTGTCGCCCGTTCCATTGAACCAGAAAACGGCGTTCTAGTCATCTTGCCCATAAGGCATGGCTCACATGTATCAAATGATTCATAATCAAGTGATTCCAAAAGTCCATCCGAATGGAGCTTCTTCATGCGTTTAACACCAATATGACCTAGACGGCAGTGCCACATATATGCGGATATATCATCATTTAGTTTAATCCTTTTAGCATCAACATTATGAATATGTGTAACATTATTATCGAGATCTAAAAGAAATAAACCATTCATCATCGGTGCATGACCATAAAAGATTTCATTCATATAAATGGAACAACCATTGTTCTCGGATTTAAATGAATAACCACTTCGCATCAAACACGATCCAGATACAATGTTCATGCTCAGTGCAGGAACCAGATAACAATTATTCAAGTTTATAACTAATCCCGACGGCAAGTGGAGAGGCAGTGTTCCGACGGCGATCACATCAACGCTTGATCCATTGCCGACACGCATCTTGACCTCACCCCTTGCTAGCGGTTGCTTGTTCCGCAGCCCCTGATTCGAGTTACAAATATTAGCAACTGAACCGGTATCAAATACCCAGGTGCTACTACGAGCACTAGTCAAGTACACATCAATAACATGTATATCATATATACCTTTGTTTTCCTTGCCGGCCTTCTTGTCTGCCAAATACTTGGGGTAGTTGCGCTTCCAGTGGCCAGTCCCCTTACAATAGTAGCACTCGGTATCAGACTTAGGTCCAACTCGGGGTTTATTTTCAGGCATGGCAACAGGCTTGCCGCCCTTACTTCCCTTCCGTTTTCCCTTCTTGTCTTTCTTGAAACCAGTGTTCCTACTGATCATCCACACTTGATGTTCCTTTTTGATCTCCACTTCTGCAGTTTTAAGCATTGACAAAAGCTCGGGGAGAGACTTCTTCATGCCTTGCATATTATAGTTCATCACGAAGCTCTTATAGCTAGGTGGCAGAGACTGCAGAACACGATGGATGCCTAAGTCAATGGGAATCGATATTCCCAAGGACACAAGCTTATCGGCGTAACCCGACATCTTGAGTACATGCTCACTAACAGAGCTGTGCTCTTCCATCATGCAGCTAAAGAACTTTTCTGAAGCGTTGTAGCTCTCTACAGCAGCATGTGTGTCGAAAATCATTTTCAACTCACCCATTGTATCAAATGCATTGCCATTTTCGAAACGCTTTCGAAGTTCCGGCTCTAGCCCATACAATATGCCGCAATGAACTAAGTTGTGGTCCTCCTGACGAGTCTGATAGACATTCTTCTCCTCGTTAGGGGCATCATCTAAAGGGGGGGGGGCTAACGGAGCTTCTAGCACATATTGCTTTTGTGCAGCAGAGAGGAGAATTCTCAAATTCATGGCCCATTCGGTAAAGTTGCTACTGTTCATTGCAAGTTTCTCTTTCTCCATGAACACATTGAAATTAAAAGCAGGTGGTGCCATCTACAATAGAATTTGTAAAGTTTAGACTAAGTGTATGATAGATTGAGTTAAACTAATCCATATTACGAATGAACTCCCACTCAAAAACGACATACCTCGTGCCTTTTTGGTGATTACATGAACCAAATCCACTACACCAAGTCCGATCATCACGTGAGTCGGTGTAGCTTCAAAGGCGAGCATCAAATGGGCATCATATCGACTATATGACTCATGCTTAACCTTCCGGTCCGTGTTCCGAGGCCATGTCTGTACATGCTAGGCTCGCCAAGTTAGAACCTTAGTATTCACATGTGTAACTGTTTTACACCCGAAATATGGTCGTGGATCCAAGAACACCCGATCATCACGTGATGTCTTGTAGCGACGAAAACATAATCGGTGCATACTAAAGGAAGAACACATTCTTATCTTGATATTTAAATGAGGGATCATCTTATTATGCTAACAAAGCGCTAAACAAGCAATATAAGATGCTATCAAACATCACATGTTTATTAGTGAAATGATATGGTTCCCGCATATGATCTCTATCATGTGCACCGTGGTATGATCACTATCATACCTATATGTGTAAGTCCAAGGTCTATGGAGATTACACGTTATGTATGTTGTAAGAGTATCATCTCATACTTCTACTTACAACATCACCATATCATAACACTAGCACAGCAACAATCTAAACTAGACGCCTCTAATTTATCCATTGCAAGTTTTACGTGGCATAGGGCTTTCGAGATAGAACAGTTCTTACCTACAAACATGAACCACAACGAGGATAACCAAATTGTTGACAAATCGCTTGCAAAATAGATATTGACTATAGTAGGAGAGACAGACACCCGCTAGCCACTTATGCAAACTAGTTGCATGTCAAGCGTGGAACAGGTCTCATGTGCGAGGACATGTAAAGTTTGTCCGGGCCGCTTCATCCCACTATGCCACCAATATCCAAAATTACAACAAAGGAGCAACAACATGATCATCATCGCCCACATACTCATATGTGTACTACCCGTGTAAAGTATCTACGCATAGATCTGGCTCTGATACCACTGTAGGGTTCGCAGCATAGAAAACAAAAAAAATTCCTACGATGGGAACTATGTACCAAGATCTATCTACTAGATACAAACAACGGGCGGATGTATATCCGTAGAGAACATACCTTTGAAGACCGACAAAGCTTAACGAGTTCAACTCGTGGTTGATGTAGACGATCCCTTGCCGATCTCAAGATCGAGAGGAAGTCCTAGCGCCGCAAAGCAGCAGCGCATCCGTGCTCGCACACACGTACAAGACACCGGGCAACCTCCGCCTCCTCGCTCCAGCGATGCAGCGGAAGCACAACCCTTTCTTGCCGAATAGCCACCGGGAACATGTATCTCGCTAGTCCGAGACCATGGGGGATAAATTCTAGAGGGGGAGAGAGATCCTTCACAAGGAGGTGTGAGAGACAAGTGAGAGGAGGGGGGCACCCAAGGGGGTGGACGCCGGCCATGGGGCTGCCCCTCCCCTCCTTCATTCATGTGGGTGGACACTCCACTCACAAAATTCCTTTAAATTCCCTCCACTCAAAAGTCCACTCAAATTCCCATTAAATTTCCACCAAATTTAATGCAAACTCTCATTAAATAAAACTCTTTTATTTTATTCAGAATTTTGTCAATTACTTTAATGACAAACATTCACAAATAACCCCTTGCTAGAATTCCATTTCACATGCATAACCACTTTATGCAATTTCACCCGAAAACCCGTTTCGGTATCTAGTGAAATAAATTCCTGCGCTTATTTATTCTTTCAGCATGAAACATTTGCTCCAACTGGATGCCAGTGTTCCTTAAGTGTGTCACCTTACGGTTCGCGAATAATGCGGACATGATCGAGACCCTTCTCCGATCAATAATCAGTAGCGGGACCTGGAGATCCATACTGACTCCCACACATTCAACGATGACTTTTCCTGTGATCGTCGGAACCTTTTACGCTTGTATCTTAATCCCTTTGTTTCACGATATATTACATGTCCGAGATTCGATCATCGGTACCTCCATACCTAGTTTGATCTCGTTACTGACATGCACTCTTTTCTCGTTCCCGTGATATAACATTCTAGTGATCAAATCACTTGCTTGCAAGCTAACCAATGTGATATCATCGAGAGGGCCCAGATCATATCTATCCGTCATCGGGATGAACAAATTCCACTCTTGATCCATGATTCTCAACATAACACTTTAGTAGCTTTGAAGCCATCTTTATAATCACCCAGTTACGGAGTGACGTTTGATGTCAACAAGAAACTCTTCCGGTGTTAGTGATTGGCATGATCTCATGGTCTAAGGATTAGCACTACTTCGTAGTTTGTTTATAGCAATATAAACTCAATGACTTTGATCGTAATGCTATACTTCGGATGAATGTTCATCACACCATTACACTAATGTTGTGATCTCGTTATTAACAACATCCAATGTCTATGATCAGGAAACCTTGATCATCTTGTTAATCAACGAACTAGTTTATGAGAGAGGCATAACTAGGAACTTTCTGTTTGTTTATTGAACACACATGTATTAACGTTTCCGTATTAATACAATTATAGCATGCAAAATAAACATCTATCATATACTTGGAATACACATAATAAACATTTTATTATTGCCTCTCAGGGCATATTCCCTTCAGTCCATAGTTCACTAGAGGTGCTCTCCTTAGATAAACAACATGGCATGAAGGGTAAATAAATTACAGCAGGGCAATTGATAGGAACTGAGCAAGGCATAACAATGCAATACCAGACAAAAAGATCCTATGAGATTCGATTGGGCAATACAACAATATACATAGACCGTCATCCAACTGCATCTATGACTAAAAGTCCACCTTCAGGTTATCATCCGAACCCCCTCCAGTATTAAGTTGCAAGCAACAGACAACTGCTTTAAGCAAAGTGTGTAAGGTCAACAATCCACTTGTTCCATGAACAAGAGACAATTGTTTTCTCCCTAGTGGCAACAACACATCTACAACCGAAGAGATTTCTGTCACTTCCCTTGGAAACTAGAGGCATGAACCCACTATCGAGCATAAATACCCCCTCTTGGAGTCACTAGCAACTACTTGGCCAAGATATCTACTAACAACGAAGATCATGCAAGATCACAAACAACACAGACATGATAGAATCAAATAGACAAAACCATTAATCAATCTGACATAGTAATATCAATATCCATCGGATCCCCGCAAACACGACATGCATGATTACAAATAGATTGGATCTTGATCATGAACGGAGCTCACAAGATCTATACATGAAAGCACAAGGAGGAGATACAACCATCTAGCTACTACATGGACCCGTAGTCCAAGATGGAACTACTCACGCTTCATACCGGAGAAGAAGGCCTCCAGGATGATTTCCCCTCCGGCAGGGTGCCGGGAAGAACTTCAGATCCCCCCAATCTAGGAACGATGGTGGCGGCGGCTACATAAGGTTTTGTGGAGTTTTGATCGGGTGCCTAGGTTTTCTGCATCAGGGGCTTCTTATAGGCGAAGAGGCGAGGCAGGGGGTGCCCAGGGGGCCCACACCCTACCCAGGCGCGGGCACACTCTGGCCGCACCTAGGAGGGTCTGTCCGCCCTATGGCGCCCCTCCGTCTCGTCTTCTGGATTCGTGTCGCCCACGGTAAAATATTGACTTTGTCTTTTGTCCCGTCCAATTCCGAGAATATTGATTTTCTGCCTTTCTAGAACCAAAAATAGAAGAAAACATGCAACTAGCACTGTGGAAACTTGTTAATAGGTTAGTTCCAGAAAAGATATAAAAACACCTCAAAGTGTAGACAAAGCAAAGCACAATAGATACTAAACAAGCATGGAACATCAAAAATTATAGATACGTTTCCGCCGTATCAAGCATCCCCAAGCTTAACTCTTGCTCGTACTCAAGTAGGTAAGTGATAAAAAGAATAATTTTTTAGGTGACATGCACCATCAAAACCAAGATCAAACCATTTGCAAGCATTGAAAGCTGGGACCAAAGAACTCTAAACATGTGCATGTAAGATGGAGTTCTAACAATAATACAAAGTAACTATGTATGCAACATGAAAGGCTATAAACAAAGATCATGAATAACATGCATTGAAAAACGTTTGTTTGTGTCACATACAGAAAACATGGCATAATGGCAATCAGCTTGTCCCTCATAGAGTAGCAAATGGATGCATAGGACACCTTCAAAGTTTATAAGAGTGACTAGATAAAAATAGCACAAGAACAAGTAATATCACAATATGCATCAATCAATAAGTTTTGGGACACTGCACATAGAACTAATAATGACAACTATGCTCTCTTAATGGTGCCTAAAGGTAGAAGGTGGAGACTCAATATAATAGTGGAAGAAAGGCCCTTCAAAAAGGGAAGCAGGGATTTCAAGTTTCAAAAAGAGCTTCCAAAAATTATGGTACTTGTTAGCTTTCAACCCTCATTGCCCCTATCATAAGCATATTGAAGTGATTAAGGTTAAAGTGAACAAACTATGGAGTATATGCTTGACAAAGTATAAGTTGGAAATCTCATGTCCCTTGAATACGAGGGCCACACCTCATGCTACTCAACTTCAGTCACCTGTAAGTTCTTGTCATAGTAAGTGCATGCGTATCATAGAGAACCGGCAACGGGGTACCCCTTGCACATGGTACAGGAGCTTTCCCATAACCAAAATGACAAGGCAAGCAGACAATGAGCATCTCAGCGATCTTTTTATTTACTATGTGCATAGATTTTTATTGAGGATGCTTCATAGATAGCTCATTATGGTGATGCTGCAAGTTTCCACCATCATTAGGCATGGCTTCGGCTAGTGGCCCAGGCGTTCCTTGATACGTTGGAAACGTATCTATAATTTTTGATGCTCCATGCTTGTTTAGTATCTACTTTGCTTTACTTGTCCACACTTTGAGTTGCTTTTTACATGTTTTCTGGTACTAACCTATTAACAAGTTGCAATAGTGACAGATGCCTGTTTTTTGCTGTTTTTGGTTTCAAAAAAGTTAGTAAAGAAATATTATCGAAATTGGACGGGACAAAGGACAAAGTCAATAACTTTACGTGGGGAACAAGAAGTCCAAAGGAGAGTCAGAGGGGCCAGCCAAGGGGGACAAACCCACCCTAGGTGCGGGTGGGCCCTAGCCCGCGCCTGGCTAGGGTTTTCCTGCCCTGGCGGCCGCCTCTGCCTCCCCCTTCGCCTATAAAAAGCCCCCGATGCAGAAACCCTGAGTACCCGATCAGAAATCCACTAAACCGTCTGTAGCCGCCGCCACCATCATCCCTAGATCGAGGGGGATCTGAAGTTCTTCCCGACACCCTGTCGGAGGGGAGATCATTCCGGAGGCCTTCTCTCCGGTATGATGCATGAGTAGTTCCACCTTGGACTATGGTTCCATGTAGTAGCTAGATGGTTGTATCTCCTCCTTTGTGCTTTCATGCATAGATCTTGTGAGCTCCGTTCATGATCAAGATCTAATCTATTTGTAATCATGCATGTTGTGTTTGCGGGGATCCGATGGATATTGAAATTATTATTTTGGTTTGATTAATGGTTTTGTATTTATGGTTCTATCATGTCTGTGTTGTTTGTGATCTTGGATGCTCTCCTTTGCTAGTGGTTATCTTGGCCAAGTAGTTGCTAGTGACTCCAAGAGGGGGTATTTATGTTCAATAGTGGGTTCATGCCTCTAGTTTCCAAGGGAAGTGACAATAATCTCTTCGGTTGTAGATGTGCTGTTGCTACTAGGGAGAAAACAACGGTCTCTTGTTCATGGAACATGTGGACTGTTTACCTTACACACTTTGCTTAAAGTAGTTGTTTGTTGCTTGCAACTTAATATTGGAGGGGGTTCGGATGATAACCTGAAGGTGTACTTCTAGTCATAGATGTAGTTGGACGGCGGTCTATGTATCTTGTTGTATTGCCCAATCAACCTCATAGGGTCTTTCTGACTAGTAATTTCATTGTTATGCATTGCTCAGTTCCTGTCAATTGCCCTGCTATAATTTGTTTACCCTTCATGCCATGTTGTTTATCTAAGGAGAGCACCTCTAGTGAACTATGGGCCCCGGTTCAATCTTTACCATTGATACATCTTCCACTGTTACTTGTTTACTTGCTGTAAACCACCATTACCTTCCACACCATACGTTTAATCCTTTGTTACAGCAAACCGGTGAGCTTGACAACCTCACTGATTCGTTGGGACAAAGTCTTGAGTTTGTGTTGTGCAGGTCTCCGCGTTGCTTGCAACACCTGTGTGACGTTTCCTTCCTCCTTCTGGTTCGATAACCTCGATCTCAACTAAGGGAAAACTTGTTGCTTTCTCTTCACACCCTCCGCTTGGGTTACCAACGAAGTGCCACGTCGAGCACCATCAAGTCTTTCTGGCGCCGTTGCCGGGGAATAAAGAAAGAAGATCCCTCGTCAACAAGGCGCCATCAACAAGTCTTTCTGGCGTCGTTGCCGGGGAGGCTAAGGACATCTTCACTAGGGGAGTCCTTCACTTCCTTTCTCTTTACTTTGTTTTTAGTTTGCTTTGTTTCTTTTGTTTGGTTTTGTTTGCCTCTTTCCAAAAAACCCAAAAAAAATTAGTCTAGTTTGGTTTGCTTTCTCTATCCAAAAACACAAAAAAATTAGTTCCTACTCTAGTTGCTGCCATGTCGGGTTTTGGATCAACCTTTATTTCCCCTATGGTAGAAATCTCAACTTTTAAGCAAAAAAGGGAAGAAAGTTTTAAAGAAGCTTGGTCCAGAATCTCTACTTTCCAGAGAGAAATTGAGCCTGAGGTAAGCCTCAGCTTGGTTATTGATAGTTTCTATCGCGGTATTGCTCTTTGTTATAGATATGATTTGGATGGTGTGGCTGAGAAAGATTTTTTGCTATGTAATAAGGATGAAGCTTATGATGCCATAAGGAAATTAATCATGATCTATGGTACACCCGGCAAGTCTGATTCCTCTTTCACAAGTATTTTTGCTAGGTTGAACCATCTTGAGACCAGTATTGCTGCTATGAATAGTTGCTATCACACTCTTAGGGCTTACCATGATTATGTTCCCATAAATTCCGAGCCTTCAAAATGGTTTCCCACAATCAAAGTCTCAATAACACTACACTTTTTGATGCTCGCTGTGATATCATGTCTGAATTTTATCTCATGCCTAAAGATATTTTTGATTCCTTGAGTCTTTGGGGGCTTATCGAAGGAGGAGAGGAAATCTCTCTTACCAACAATGCCACTATATCACCCATTGGAATAGCTGAAGGTGTGTTTACAAAATCTCAGGGAAAATGGTGACTACTGATTATCTTATTATTGAATGTGTAGGCAAGGGACATATCACACTTGGAAGGTCTCTACTGAAACACCTTGGGGCCGTAATAGTTGTGAGAAAAGGTATCATGCATTTTGATCCTCCAGCAAGCAATCATATCTTCCCTAAGGAAAAGAAGAAAGGTAAGAAAGGAAATAACAAGAAGGTTACTTCTTCATTTGAAAATACTTGATTCTTCTTGCTTCTTGTGCCTAACTTAAATGCGTTAAAGAAAAGTATTTGTTGGGAGATAACCCAAGAGTTTCCTTGAGTCTTGGAAGTTATTACTTCAGTAATGAACTCTCCTTATCCTTTTTGTTTGCTTTTTGTGCCAAGAATGACCTCTAATGAGAGGGAAGTAAGATTTGGGGAGTTGCTGTCCTGAAACAGATTTCTGTCCTCCACCAAAAAAAATTGTAAGCAGGATTTGTAACTCGGATTGAGATAAAAATTTACGAATAAATCCCCCAGTATGTTAGCTAATTTTCGTTAGTTCAAGACCTTTTGATTTGAGCAACAAAAGATGTTCGAAAAAATCGGTTTCTACCTGCTGGTCTGTTTTGACAGATTTTTGCCATTATTTGCATTTGCTTCTTATTGATTCCTTTTTGAGTTATCTTCAGGTAATTGAGCTTTTTTAAGGAGTTAATATAGTAGCTTGTGTTTTTAGTGAAAATCCTTGCTGTTCCAAAGCTTTGCCAGTGGTCTAATATCTTTTGAATAAACTAATGTTGCTAATGAAGATTGTGTGAAGTTTTGTATGAAGGAAAAATTTCAGGTGTAAAGAGAGAATGATGCAATGAGATGAACAATGGACAAAAGCTCAATCTTGGGGATGCCACCATGGTGTCACCCCAATAAATATCCAAGAGGTACAAGCGTCAAATCTTGGGGATGACCAAGGCATCCCCTTCTTCATCAATAAATAGCTCAGGTCTGTCTAGACACTTTGTTTTTATTATTTCATTCACAATTGTGTTGTTCTTGGAGCGTCTTAGTTTTCGTTTGCTTTGCTTAGTTTATTTACTTTTCTTAAGTATTTTGGACCCCCGTTCTCGCTGTGTTGTTTTGCAAATAAGTTGCTTGGTGTTGGAAAGGAGTAGTAAGTTCTTGCTTGAAAGTGCAAGAGGAGCTTGCATTGACTGTGACTTAAACTTTAGCATGACATGCTAGGTGTTGTTTTGGCATTATGCTTAGTGATTATTTCTGTACCATGTCTTGTTCCAAACAATTGGGATTGCTTAGTGTGCCTTGAAGAAATTATGTGTTGTTTTAGCATGCAAAACCATAGTATTGTGGTATTCTCCTTTGATGCTTTGCTTGGCTTGACTTGGCACATGCTTACACCATGTTATGACTCTCACAAGTCACCATTAGCCTTGATGATCATTTAGTCCTTGACTTGTAGTACCACTCTTTGCTTTGATTAGTATGCTTTGATGCACTGCATGATTATGTCTATTATTGCTCTCTTAGTTGGTTGCTCCCAGTCTTTTGCTAGCCTCCACTTGTATGAGTAAGTTCTACTCATGCCTCCAACTCCCAAGGAACCAAGTTATTCCAAAGTGTACACTATAAATTCCTATGCATGGTGTGTTACACCATTCCAAGTATATTCTTGTTTTCAACTATCTTCCAATTAAAAACTATTTTGTTATGAGAAAACTTAGTGATTAAAGCCCTGACGAACTTGATGGCACACTTTATTCTTTGCCCCTAATAAACTTGAACCATTGTGACAACTTTGTTGTATATGCTTGCACTTATAAGTTGGAGTTAGTAGAACCGTGTTGTCATGGGAACGTTTTCAACATTGTACTCGTACCTTGTTGTAATCAGTTGATATCATGTTCTTTTGTCTATGGATGTCACCGGTGTGAAATAAAGAGGGGACTTGTAAGTCCATGGAGTTTGTATCTTGTGTTAGAGAAACGCCTAGGCCGCTAGCCTAAGAAATGCATAATCATGGTGGAAACTTGCAGCATCACCATAATGAGCTATCTATGAAGCATCCTCAGTAAAAAGCTATGCATATGGTAAATAAAAATATTGCTAAGATGCTCATTGTCTGCTTTCCTTGTTATTTTGGTTATGGGAAAGCTCCTGTACCATGTGCAAGGGGTACCCCGTTGGCGGTTCTCAATGATATGCAAATACTTAAAGTGACAAGAACTTATCTGGACCCAAAGTTGAGTATGCATGAGGTGTGACCCTCGTATTCAAGGGACTTGAGATTGCCAACTTATACTCCGTCAAGCATATACTCTAGCTTTGCCACTTTAACCTTAACCACTTCAAGATGCATTTCTTTACAAAAAGGCCTTCCTTTACAAAAAGGCCTTTCTTCCACCACTATTGAGTCTCCACCTTCTAACTTTAGGCACCATTAAGAGAGCATAGTTGTCATTCTGTGTGCAGTGTTCCAAAGCTTATTAATTGATGCATATTGTGTTATTACTTGCTCTTGTGCTACTTGTTTCTAGTCACCTTTGTGAACTTTGCAGGTGTCCTATGCATCTATTTGCTACTCTATGAGGGACAAGCTGATTGCCACTTTGCTATGTTTTCTACATGTGAAACAAACAAACGTTTTTCAATGCATGTTATTCATGATCTTTGTTTGTAGCTTGTCATGCTGCATGCATAGTTACTATGTCCTACTGTTAGAACTCTATCTTTCATGCACATGTTTAGAGTTCTTTGATCCCAGCTTTCAATGCAAATGGTTGGATCTTTATTGTGAGGGTGCATGTCACCTCAAAAATTATTCTGTTTATCACTTACCTACTCGAGGACGAGCAGGAGTTAAGCTTGGGGATGTTGATACGTTGGAAACATATCTATAATTTTTGATGCTCCATGCTTGTTTAGTATCTACTTTGCTTTACTTGTCCACACTTTGAGTTGCTTTTTACATGTTTTCTGGTACTAACCTATTAACAAGTTGCAACAGTGCCAGATGCTTGTTTACTGCTATTTTTGGTTTCAGAAAAGTTAGTAAAGAAATATTCTCAGAATTGTACGGGACAAAGGACAAAGTCAATAACTTTTTGTGGGGAACAAGAAGTCCAGAGGAGAGCCGGAGGGGCCAGCCAGGGGGCCAGACCACCCTAGGCGCGGGTGGGGCCTAGCCCGTGCCTGGCTAGGGTTTGCCTGCCCTGGCGGCCGCCTCTGCCTCCCCCTTCGCCTATAAAAAGCCCTCGATGCAGAAACCCTGAATACCCGATCAGAAATCCATGAAACCGTCTGTAGCCGCCGCCACCATCATCCCTAGATCCGGGAGGGGGGATCTGAAGTTCTTCCCGGCACCCTGCCGGAGGGGAGATCATCCTGGAGACCTTCTCTCCGGTATGATGCGTGAGTAGTTCCACCTTGGACTATGGGTCCATGTAGTAGCTAGATGGTTGTATCTCCTCCTTTGTGCTTTTATGTATAGATCTTGTGAGCTCCGTTCATGATCAAGATCTAATCTATTTGTAATCATGCATGTTGTGTTTACGGGGATCCGATGGATATTGAGATTATTATGTTGGTTTGATTAATGGTTTTGTCTTTATGATTCTATCATGTCTGTGTTGTTTGTGATCTTGCATGCTCTCCGTTGCTAGTGGTTATCTTGGCCAAGTAGTTGCTAGTGACTCCAAGAGGGGGTATTTATGCTCGATAGTGGGTTCATGCCTCTAGTTTCCAAGGGAAGTAACAATAATCTCTTCGGTTGTAGATGTGTTGTTGCTACTAGGGAGAAAACAACGGTCTCTTGTTCATGGAACATGTGGACTATTTACCTTACACACTTTGCTTAAAGTAGTTGTCTGTTGCTTGAACTTAATACTAGAGGGGGTTTGGATGATAACCTGAAGGTGGTCTTCTAGTCATAGATGCAGTTGGATGGCGGTCTATTTATCTTGTTGTATTGCCCAATCAACCTCATAGGATCTTTCTGACTAGTAATTGCATTGTTATGCCTTGCTCAGTTCCTGTCAATTGCCCTGCTGTAATTTGTTTACCCTTCATGCCATGTTGTTTATCTAAGGAGAGCACCTCTAGTGAACTATGGACCCCGGTCCAATTTTAACATTGATACATCTTCCACTGTTACTTGTTTACTTGCTGCAAACCATTACCTTCCACACCATACGTTTAATCCTTTGTTACAGCAAACTGGTGAGCTTGACAACCTCGCTGATTCGTTGGGACAAAGTCTTGAGTTTGTGTTGTGCAGGTCTCCGTGTTGCTTGCAACACCTGTGTGACGTTTCCTCCCTCCTTCTGGTTCGATAACCTCGGTCTCAACTGAGGTAAAACTTGCTGCTTGCTCTTCACACCCTACGCTTGGCGTTACCAACGAAGTGCCATGTCGAGCATCATCAAGACTTTCTGGCTCCGTTGCCGGGGAATAAAGAAAGAAGCTCCCACGTCAACTAGGCGCCATCAACAAGTTTTCTAGCGCCATTGCCAGGGAGGCTAAGGACGTCTTCACTAGGGGAGTCCTTCACTTCCTTTCTCTTTACTTTGTTTTTAGTTTTCTTAGTTTCTTTTGCTTGGTTTTTGTTGGCCTCTTTTTAGAAAACACACAAAAAATTAGTTCCTGCTCTAGTTGCTGCTGCTGTTTTTGGCTTGCCCACCTTTGCCAAAATGAACTCTGCTGAGAACACCAAGTTGTGTGACTTCACTAGCACCAGAAACAATGATTTCCTAAGCACTCCTATTGATCCACCTGCTCTTGATGCTACCTTTTATGAAATTAAGCCTGCTTTATGGAATCTTGTGATGAGAGAGCAATTTTCTGGTGCTGGTTCTGATGATCCTGCTGCCCATCTCAATAGCTTTGTTGAACTTTGTGAGATGCAAAAGTATAAGGATGTAGATGTAGATATTATTAAGCTGAAGCTTTTTTCCTTTCTCCTTGAGAGGGAAAGCCAAAGAATGGTTGCTTTATTTGCCTAAAAATAGTATTGATTCTTGGACTAAGTGCAAAGATGCTTTTATTGGAAAGTACTATCCTCATGCGAAGATTATATCTATGAGAAGTGACATTATGAAATTTAAACAACTTGATAGTGAACATGTTGCTCCAGCTTGGGAAAGAATGAAGTCTTTGGTTAAGAATTATCCCACTCATGGACTCACTGCTTGGATGATTATCCAGACTTTTTATGCAGGTTTGAACTTCTCCTCAACAAATATGTTGGATTCAGCTGCTGGAGGTACTTTTATGGGCCTCACTTTGGGTGCTGCAACAAGGCTCCTTGATAATATGATGGTTAACTACTCTGAATGGCATGTTGAGAGAGCTCCACATGGTAAGAAGGTAAATTCTGTTGAGGAAACTTCCTCTTTGAGTGAAAAGATTGATGTTATTATGGCTATGCTTGTTAATGGGAAAGCTCCTCTAGATCCTAATAGTGTTCCCTTAGCCTCCTTGGTTGCTCAAGAAGAGCAAGTTGATGTGAACTTCATTAGAAACAACAATTTTGGCAACAATACTTATGGTAATTATAGGCCTTATCCTCCTAGTGGAAATGTTTATCATGGTAGATTTGGAATGCCTAGTGAAGAAAGGATTCTAGAAGTAGAGAGATCCACTAAGAATTTTATGCAGATGAAATATTAGCAAAATAAGATTTTCACTAAAACTATGGAGGAACAGCCTATCATCTTGAAAAACATTAGCCATCAGCTTGAGAATCTGAATAGAGAAATTCCTAGTTTACAGTCAAAAATTTTGAGTGCTGAGAAAAATATATCCTCTTTGTTTGAAACTCGGTCCTCTTTGATTAATAAAATGGCTGCTAAACCTGAAGCCATGGAAAATACATTTGCTATTGCTCATTCCATACAAGTTACTATTGATGAAAATGTTAGGCTGTTAGCTCAACTTCATGCTAAGTGGGAAAGGGAAGCTGAAATTGATAGAAACAATAGTGTGTGCACCATCACCACTAAACCACAAGTAGTCCCTATTCCTCCTCCTACTATGCCTAAGCCTATGGAGCCTACTACTAGTTATGCTAAGTTTGACTTTGATATTGATGGTTGCAATATTTCTGAAGTGATTGTGTTCTTGCAAAAGCTTGCTAGAAGTCCTGATGCTAGTGATATGCATGTTGCTTTCCCTAAACACATTAAAGATGCTCTTGTTAAGATTAAGGAAGAGAAGCTAAAACACAAAGCTTCTATTCCTAGGAAAGTAGAATATAGTTGGGAACCCATTATTAATATACAAGTGAATGACTTTGATCTCAAAGCTTTATGTGATCTTGGTTCTAGTGTCTCTATTTTGCCTAGGAAGATTTATGAAATTCTTGATTTGACACCATTAGAAGATTGTTATTTGGATGTCCCACTCAATGATAATGCTAAGAAGAAACTCATGGGGAGTATTAATGATGTTCTCATTATGGTTAACAATGCTTATGTCCCTATGGATTTCTATGTTTTGGATGTTGAATACAATGCTTCTTGTCCTATTACTTTGGGAAGAACTTTTCTTAGAACAGTTGGTGCCATCATTGATATGAAAGAAGGCACCATTAAATATCATTTTCCATTCAAGAAAGGTATTGAACACTTCCCTATGAGGAGAGAGAAGTTGTTTTTTGCTCCTCCTTTGAAAGCAAGATTTGATGTTAATGCTTATTCATTTGAAAATACTTGATTCTTCTTGCTTCTTGTGCCTAACTTAAAGGCGTTAAAGAAAAGTACTTGTTGGGAGACAACCCAAGAGTTTCCTTGAGTCTTGGAAGTTATTACTTCAGTAATGACCTCTCCTTATCCTTTTTGTTTGCTTTTTGTGCCGAGAATGACCTCTAATGAGAGGGAAGTAAGATTTGGGGAGTTGCTGTCCTGAAACAGATTTTTGTCCTCCACCAAAAAAATTCATGAGGAGTCTTTGTAAGTCATATTGAGCTCAATATTTACAAATAAATCCCAAAGTATGTTAGCTAACTTTCGTTAGTTCAACACTATTTGATTTGAGCAACATAAGATGTTCGAAAAAAATCGGTTTCTACCAGCTGGTCTGTTTTGACAGATTTCTGCCATTATTTGCAATTGCTTCTTATTGATTCCTTTTTGAGTTCTCTTTAGGTGAATTGAGCTTTTTGAAGGAGTTACTACAGTAGCTTGTGTTTTTAGTGAAAATCCTTGCCGTTCCAAAGCTTTGCCAGGGGTCTAATATCTATTGAATACACTAATGTTGCTAATGAAGATTGTATGAAGGAAAAATTTCAGGTGAAAAGAGAGAATGATGCAATGAGATGAAGAATGGACAAAAGCTCAATCTTGGGGATGCCACCATGGTGTCACCCCAAGAAATATCCAAGAGGTACAAGCGTCAAAGATTGGGGATGCCCAAGACATCCCCTTCTTCATCAATAAAAAGACCAGGTCTGTCTAGACACTTCGTTTTTATTGTTTCATACACAGTTGTGTTGTTCTTGGAGCGTCTTAGTTTTCGTTTGCTTTGCTTAGTTTGTTTAGTTTTGTTGAGTAGTTTGGACCCCCGTTCTCGCTGTGTTGTTTTGTAAATAAGTTGCTTGGTGTTGGAAAGGAGTATTAAGTTCTTGCTTGAAGTGCAAGAAGAACTTGCATTGACTGTGACTTAGACTTTAGCATGACATGCTAGGTGTTGTTTTGACCTTATGCTTAGTGATTATTGTTGTAGCATGTCTTGTTCCAAACAATTGGGATTGCTTAGTGTGCCTTGAAGAAATTATGCGTTGTTTTAGCATGCAAAAGCATAATATTGTGGTATTCTCTTTTGATGCTTTGCTTGGGTTAACTTGGCACATGCTCACACCATGTTATGACTATGACAAGTCACCATTAGCCTCTATGATCATTTAGTCCTTGACTTGTAGTACCACTCTTTGCTTTGATCAATATGCTTTGTTGCACTACATGATTATGGCCATTATGCTCTCTTAGTTGGTTGCTCTCTGTCTTTTTGCTAGCCTCCACTTGTATGAGTAAGTTCTACTCATGCTTCCAACTCCCAAGAAACCAAGTTATTCCAAAGTGTCCACTATAAACTCCTACGCATGGTGTGTTACACCATTCCAAGTATATTCTTGTTTTCAACTATCTTCCAATTAAAAACTATTTTGTTATGTGAAAACTTAATGATTAAAGCCCTCATGAACTTGATGGCACACTTTATATTCTTTGCCCCTAATAAACTTGAACCATTGTGACAACTTTGTTGTATATGCTTGCACTTATAAGTTGGAATTAGCAGAACCGTGCTATCACGGGGAACATTTTCAACATTGCACTTGTACTTTGTACTCAGTTGATATCATGTTCTTTTGTATATGGATGTCACCGGTGTGAAATAAAGAGGGAACTTGTAAGTCCATGGAGTTTGTATCCTGTCTTAGAGAAACGCCTAGGCCGCTAGCCTAAGCCATGCCTAATCATGGTGTAAACTTGCAGCATCACCATAATGACCTATCTATGAAGCATCCTCAATAAAAAGCTATGCATATGGTATATAAAAAGATTGCTGAGATGCTCATTGTCTGCTTGCCTTGTCATTTTGGTTATGGGAAAGCTCCTGTACCATGTGCAAGGGGTATCCCGTTGGCGGTTCTCAATGATATGCAAATACTTACAATGACAAGAACTTACCTGGACCCAAAGTAGAGTATGCATGAGGTGTGGCCCTCGTATTCAAGGGACTTGAGATTGCCAACTTATACTTCGTCAAGCATATACTCCATCTTTGCCACTTTAACCTTAACCACTTCAAGATGCTTATGATAGGGGCAATGAGGGCTGAAAGCTAACAAGTACCATAATTTTTGGAAGCACTTTTTGAAACTTGGAATCCGTGCTTCCTTTACAAAAAGTCCTTTCTTCCACCATTATTGAATCTCCACCTTCTACCTTTAGGCACCATTAAGAGAGCATAGTTGTCATTCTATGTGTTGTGTTCCAAAGCTTATTAATTGATGCATATTGTGATATTAATTGTTCTTGTGCTATTTGTTTTCTAGTCACCCTTGTGAACTTTGAAGGTGTCCTATTCATATATATTGCTACTCTATGAGGGACAAGTTGATTGCCACTATGCCATGTTTTATGTATGTGAAACAAACAAACATTTTTCAATGCATATTATTCAAGATCTTTGTTTGTAGCTTGTCATGTTGCATGCATAGTTACTATGTCCTATTGTTAGAACTCCATCTTTCATGCACATGTTTAGAGTTCTTTGATCCCAGCTTTCAATGCTTGCAAATGGTTGGATCTTTATTGTGAGGGTGCATGTCACCTCAAAAATTATTCTTTTATCACTTACCTACTCGAGGACGAGAAGGATTTAAGCTTGGGGATGCTGATACGTTGGAAACGTATCTATAATTTTTGATGCTCCATGCTTGTTTAGTATCTACTTTGCTTTACTTGTCTACACTTTGAGGTGCTTTTTACATGTTTTTTGGTACTAACCTACTAACAAGTTCCAACAGTTCCAGATGCCTGTTTTCTGCTGTTTTTGGTTTCAGAAAAGCTAGTAAAGAAATATTCTTGGAATTGTACAGGACAAACGTCAAAGACAATTACTTTCCGTGGGAACAAGAAGTCCAGAGGGGAGCCGGAGAGGCCGGCCAGGGCGGCAGACCCACACTAGGCGCGGGTGGGCCCTGTCCCGCGCCTGGGAGGGGTGTGGGGCCCCTGGCCAACGCCTCGGCCTCCCCTTCGCCTATAAGAAGCCCCCGATGCAAAAACCCTAAGCACCCGATCAAATCTCCACGAAACCGTCTGTAGCCGCCGCCACCATCGTCCCTAGATCGGGGGGGGATCTGAAGTTCTTCCCGGCACCCTGCCGGAGGGGAGATCATCCCGGAGGCCTTCTCTCCGGTATGATGTGTGAGTAGTTCCACCTTGGACTATGGGTCCATGTAGTATCTAGATGGTTGTATCTCCTCCTTTGTGCTTTCATGTATAGATCTTGTGAGATCCGTTCATGATCAAGATCTAATCTATTTGTAATCATGCATGTTGTGTTTGCGGGGATCCGATGGATATTCAGATTATTATGTCGGTTTGATTAATGGTTTTGTCTTTATGATTCTATCATGTCTGTGTTGTTTGTGATCTTGCATGCTCTCCATTGTTAGTAGCTATCTTGGCCAAGTAGTTGCTAGTGACTCCAAGAGGGGTATTTATGCTCGATAGTGGGTTCATGCCTCTAGTTTCCAAGGGAAGTTACAATAATCTCTTCGGTTGTAGATGTGTTGTTGCTACTAGGGAGAAAACAATGGTCTCTTTTTCATGGAACATGTGGACTATTTACCTTACACACTTTGCTTAAAACAGTTGTCTGTTGCTTGCAACTTAATACTAGAGGGGGTTCGGATGATAACCTGAAGGTGGACTTCTAGTCATAGATGCAGTTGGATGGCGGTCTATGTATCTTGTTGGATTGCCCAATCGAATCTCATAGGATATTTTTGACTAGTAATTGCATTGTTATGCCTTGCTCAGTTCCTGTTAATTGCCCTGCTTTAATTTGTTTACCCTTCATGCCATGTTGTTTATCTAAGGAGAGCACCCCTAGTGAACTATGGACCCCGGTCCAATATTTACCATTGATACATATTCCACTGTTACTTGTTTACTTGCTGCAAACCATTACCTTCCACGCCATACGTTTAATTCTTTGTTACAGCAAACCTGTGAGCTTGACAACCTCACTGATTCGTTGGGGCAAAGTCCTGAGTTTGTGTTGTGCAGGTATCCATGTTGCTTGCAACACCTGTGTGATGTTTCCTTCCTCCTTCTGGTTTGATAACCTCGGTCTCAACTGAGGGAAAACTTGCTGCTTGCTCTTCACACACTACGCTTGGGGTTACCAACGAAGTGCCACATCGAGCATCATCAAGACTTTATGGCGCCGTTGCCGGGGAATAAAGAAAGAAGCTCCCGCGTCAAATAGGCGCCATCAATGATCATAGAGGCTATGGTGACTTGTCATAGTCATAACATGGTGTGATCATGTGCCAAGTCAACCCAAACAAAGCACCAAAGGAGAATACCACAATACTATGCTTTTGTATGCTTAAACAACGCATAATTTCTTCAAGGCACACTAAGCAATCCCAATTGTTTGGAACAAGACATGCTACAACAATAATCACTAATCATAAGGTCAAAACAACACCTAGCATGTCATGCTAAAGTCTAAGTCATAGTAAATGCAAGCTCCTCTTGCACTTTTCAAGCAAGAACTTTCAACTCCTTTCCAACACCAATCGACTTATTTGAAACAACACAGCGAGAACGGGGGTCCAAACTACTCAGCAAAACTAAACAAACTAAGCAAAGCAAACGAAAACTAAGACGCTCCAAGAACAACACAACTGTGTATGTAACAATAAAAACGAAGTGTCTAGACAGACCTGATCTTTTTATTGATGAAGGGGATGTCTTGGGCATCCCCAAGCTTTGACGCTTGTACCTCTTGGATATTTCTTAGGGTGAAACCGGGGTGGCATCCCCAAGCTTGAGATTTTGTCCATTCTTCATCTCATTACATCATTCTCTTTCTACACCTAGAATTTTTCCTTCATACAAAACTTCACACAATCTTCATTAGCAACATTAGTGTATTCAAAAGATAATAGACCTTTGGGTTTATCTTTGGAACAGCAAAACATTCACTAAAAACACAAGCTACTGAAGCAACTTCCTTTAAAAAGATCAATTCCCAAAAGATAACTCAAAAAGAAATCGATAAGAAGCAAATGCAAATAATGGCAGAAATCTGTCAAAACAGAGCAGCAGGTAGAAACCGATTTTTTCGAAAATCTTCTGTTGCTCAAATAATAAAGTGTTGAACTAAAAAAAGTTATCTAACATACTGGAAGATTTATTCGTAAATTTTCAGCTAAATCTGACTTACAGAGACTCCTCAATAATGTTTATGGTGGAGGACATAAATCTGTTTCGGGACAGCAACTCCCCAAATCTTAGTTCCCTCTCATTAGAGGTCATTCTTGGCACAAAAAGCAAACTAAAAAGATAAGGAGAGGTCATTACTGAAGTAATAACTTCCAAGACTCAAGAAAACTCTTGGATTTATCTCCCAACAAGTACTTTTCTTTAACGCCGTTAAGTTAGGCACAAGAAGCAAGAAATCAAGTATTTTCAAATGAAGAATTTAGATCAATACTTGAAAAGTCTTCAACTATGAAAGGTATCTCATCCAAATGACTTTTGGAGGATCCCTTCTCATATCTCTGTAGTTTACTACTTTCATCAAAAAGATTTTTAGGAGCAATCCAATCAAAATTCTCTTCAAAGGCTTCATGCATTCCAACAAGATTAAAGGGTATGGGTATCTTGACTTCTTCTCTAGGTTTGGTTTTATCTGAAGTACCCACAACATCTACACATGAGCCTAGCATATTGAAATGCTCAAAGACCATTTTGGCTTCCCTAGCAACATCATGGAACTCTTTTAGTAAGGTTTCAAGAATGAATTCTCTCTTTTCAGCATTCCTTTCTTCTTTTAGTTTTAGGAACAAAAATTGTATCATGGTGTTAAGGCTAACAAACCTAGCCTCCAACATATGAACTAAAGAAGCTGCAACAATCTCATTATTAGGAGCAAGTTCTGCTATAGATCTGTAAGATCCCTCCTTTATAAAGGAAAAGGATCCCTGTGATTGCAATGCTAGTCCCTGGATCAATAGCTAGCATCCACAGTTAAGATGTAACATCAAGAAACAAAGGTCATAATACAACTTTATAACCAGGAATAAAATAATTTATTACATCTTACATAGCTCATTTGGCTATCTCATTACAATGCAGCATAATAATACAATAGCATGGGGTCCTTCATCTTCAAAGTGCCACAGGCAGACATGTTGGTTGTAGACTTGTAATCCTAATCAGTAAACTTCACTAACATCAAACAAACCTGCAACATAACAAGTTACAGCCACAAGGGTCAATACATTTGAATTGTATTGGCAAGTGATACTATGGTAGTATAGTGGAGTCTATCATCTATATGCATTTGGCTAAGTGGAGCTTAGGCTTGCTTTGCTCAAAATAGATTTTCCTTATCATTTGAAAACACTAAGTTTTTGCTTGACAAAAATCACCCAAGGCATCTACCAATCAAAGATTGAAGATCCTTTAACCCTTGTTCAACCACAAGTTTTTAACTTAGAAATTTGGATGATGAGATTCTTGATGGCTTCCATGTCTTGATGCTCAAATTGTCCTTTACCAGGGACATGTCTAAGTACTTAGATTTTACACTCTGCAGAGGTGGTGCACTTTCCCCACAAGACTTGGTTTCCCAAGACAAGATCTTTCAGATGCCTTCCCTTAGACCAGAATGGATGCGTTCCAACCTATCAATCCCCTACCACCAACTGTCCATTTGGCTAAGTTCTTGCAACCTATATGATCCAGGCAGAGCCCATAATGCCAAGTGGCTGCATTTGAAGCTTCTCAACATTTGACATCTCAAATCTCTTTGTTCCTGGGTGGCATTCCACAAGTGTGATACACAAGGTTCACCAGTCCCCTGGCCTTGTGTAACCACTCAACACAAACCATTCCTTCCATTCCACCCAGGTGATTCATTCACTTAGTTGTTTTATTAAGCAAAGCACAAGTCCTCAGACTTAGAATTTTTCCATAGCATGAATATATATTCCACCCTTGTTTTCTATTAGCTAAGCTAAGCATGATAGTAATAGGAATCTCAACTTAGGAAATTTCTACTAAGGTTTCATCTACTACGATTTCCCATAGCATAGTTTATACTTAGCAAAATTCCATGCAGGTCCTACTTGGAAATATCACTAATGCATAGTGAAAATAATGGGACAAAGTATGAAGCATCACTTGCCTTTTTGGTAGAGGGTATAAGTTCACTCCTTGATCTTTGCAACGTTCACACACTTCAAGTCACTACAATTCAATCAAGCAAACAATATTTCAATCTACCATTCAAGCAATTCATCACATAAAATAATAAAACAAGACAATGCATGCAAGCATGCAAAAGATTGTTTTATTTGTAAAAGTGGTTTCTAATGGTTCATAAACATTTGAAAGCACCTAATGGTCATTTTATAAAGGGGCAAAACCATTTGCAAAAAGGTTTTACTTCATAAACCATTTTTAAAAAAAGGTATCATTTTATGTGGTATAGAAATGTTTTTAATAAGGCATTAATCTATAGGGTTCACAAAATATGTTTTCAAACCATAAAAACCTTGTGTTTAGGGTCAGAGAGTTTAAAAAAAAACATTTCCCAAAGGTTTTCTTTCAAAACCATTTTTAATAAATAAACCATATTTTTACTTGACTAGAAATGGTTTAAATCAAAGATTCATTCTTTTGTTTCTCCAAATACATTTTTGAATCCACAAAGTGATTACTTTGGTCAGTAGGTTCAAAACACACCATTTGCAAAAGATTTTATCCTCAAAATCATTTTGGAATAATTTTTATAACCTAAACAAGCATACATAAGTTTCTGCAAAAACAAACATTTTACCAGAAGCTTTTTACTAAAAAAATGGCATGGTTGGCTAGGGCTTGTCTTGCTGATTCCATTGATATAAAATTTGCAAAATTTGGACGTGTGGTTTGAAAGTTATAGATTTTACAAAATCTTGTATCTAATAGATCTAATCTGTTCTGATTCAAATCAACCGAGACACGTGGCTGGTTCTGATTTGTCTATACCTCTTCGCGCGGATTGGCTAACACAGACTATAGGATTTCACTTGATCGCACGGCACTGGTTGCTACTTACCCTTTCGCTCGTGTTCTATCGCATCCGTCAGATCGAAATCCTACGGACCTAACTACTTTGACCATTACCTAGCAGCGCTGGCGGCGGCGACTAGCGGCGGCGTGTCTGGTGGCGGTGGCTTGGCGAGCCTAGGAAGCGAGGGAGGAGAAGGGGGTGCTCACCAGAATCGCGGAGTCGCGGTGATGCTCAAGGTTCCCGCGAGAGTGCAAGGGGCGCATGGGGTTGATCGAGATTCCTCGCCGGAGATCTTGCTGGCGTCGGGTACGGTCAGACGTCGACGGGGGCGAGGCTATGGCGCATGCTAGGACAAGTGGAAGACATGGTCAGATGCGCACGGTCCTGGCGATGATGCGTGTGTGAAGGAGAATGCGAGGCGCGGTCAGGTTCTTACCAGAAGCTTCGCCGGAGAGGAAGCAGACGGCGACGCTTGCTCAGTGATGGTGTTGTTGATGATTTACTGCACGCGCAGATGAATGGAAGGTGCTGTGAGGTGCGCCAGAGGTTGGGGAAGATGCTCGAGTGCTCGAGGAGGCAAGGGGCGGTGAATACTGGCCGGAATCATCGTCGGAGCGTCGTCGGACAGAGGGTGGTGCGAGAAGAATTGGGCGGCCTGGGGGCACGCTAAGGTGGGGCGACAGAGGGGAAATGAAGGGGAAACGCAGGCGGTTAAGAGGGCGTCATCAGGGGAAGGATTCATTGCGCCAGTAACGCGAATTAAGCTGGGTGTTAATCGCCTGCAACGGCCGGCGAGTTCAACGCGGGGAGGAAGACGATGACGTGGCGTGGGGCCGTCTGGCAGCGAGTGAGAGAAGGGGTGCGGTGGGTTCCATCTGTCAGCGGCAGAGTGGGTCAGATCCGCGGTAAGAAAAATGTTTCGGGGAGACGGAGTAGGAGTGGGCTGCTGGGCTAGTTGGGCCTGCTGGCTGGGCTGGGTCCGTTTCACTTTTTTTATACAGAATTATTTCCCTTTTCTATTTCTATTGATCTGTTTTGATTTTGTTTAAACTTTTCAAACAACAATTTGAATTCAAAACTTTACCAGATTTTGTGTGGGTTTAAATACTGGTTAGTATTGTATTCTGGTATCAATTTTTGAATAAAACCTTATTCATTTTGGGGTCTTTTTAATTAATAAAAAGGGCCCCTGTTTTAAATCAATACATGTTTTAATAATGTTTTTAATTTCCATTTGACTTCTAAATTCTTCCAAAACCTTTCAGTAAGTTTTGATTACTTAAAGGGGTGTCAAATAATTCATCTTGAATTATTTGGGAAAGTTTTTAGTAAGATTTATTAATCATTTATAATTTGGATTTGTCTTTATTCCAAATAAGATTTGGTTTAAGCCATTTGATTTTATTTTGGAATTTCTTTAACCAATATTCTTATTGGGATTTGGATTCTGTTCTTTCCATTTGCTTTTGGATTTGGCCAAGATTTGATTTGGTCTTTGAATAATTTTTATTTAATAATTCTTATATTTGTCTTATAAAATCCATATCTTTTTATTTAGAGATCCAAACTTGGTGATTCCAATTTATAAAATCTTATTTGATATTTGATTAGCCTTTTAAATCTTTTTAGGATCAATTGCTCACCATTTGGTATGGGTTTAGATAAGGGCTTTAATAGCTTTGGGAATTTAATTCTTCTATCTTATTAAATTCATAGGATTTTATTTATGGTTCCAAATTAAGTGAAACCAATTTCTATGGTCTTATATTATTTCTATTTGTCTTTCTTGATCATTTGTGAATTTTTGTTGACAAATTTTTATATGTATCAAATCCATAGGCTTGGAGATACTTGGAAATGATTTTTATTCCCTTAGGGTTTAGGGTTTGGATTTATTTTCCAAGTGTTTAAATTTCGAGATACATTCATTGAGGAGTGCATTTCCCTTGATTTGGTTTTTTTTGTTGGATTCAAACTTTTACCAAAGTTTGTTCAAGATGGGATTCCATTTAGAAACAAAAGTTTCTTTTCTCCCTGATTTTCAACAAAAATTTTATTTTGTTTATTTATTTTTCACATTACAAGATTTGGAAAATCTTGGGATGTGACAGGCTACCACCCTTAAAATAAATCTCGTCCCGAGATTTGGGGAGGCTAGGGTTACAAATTGGCTCAAAGCAACTAGGGTACTACCACCCTTAAAATAATTTTCCATCTAGATTACACATTGGCCTTCTTGGGATTTTGATGTAACTTTTCTGGACAGAGGTTTGCATAGTGGCCTAGCTCCTTGCATTTGAAACATGTGATAAGGTTGAGGTCTTGAGGTGGCTTCTCTGGACAATATGATGCATAATGTCCTAACTTTTTGCAGTGGTTGCACATCACTTGGCTAATATCCTTCCTCATCTTGGGTTTCACTAGCTTTTGTTTGTCTTCTTGGCTCTTCTTCTTTTCTGGGCATTCACTGGCATAGTGTCCCATCTCTTTGCAATTGTAACATTGCAACTGGCTTTTGTCCTTCTTCTTCTTTTTGGGTCTCTCCAAAGCTAGGAGTTCTTCTAGTTCATGCTCTTCATACCTCACCTCAAAGGTGGGAAATCTTTCTCTCTTCTTGGGGCAGTTACTAGAGATATGACCCTCTTCTTCACAAGAGTAGCAACACCTTATGGTCACTTTGGATTTGGCCTTATGTGGCATGGTTCTGACTTTGCCTTCATCCATCTTGGTAGAAGTTGTTCCCTGATGGAGGTTTCCAAACATTTGATGCATTCCATCTTGCTTCATTTGTTGAACTATAGGATAGATGGGGCATTGAATAGGGGCATGATCATTTCCTTCACATAGGAAACAAGTTACTTGAGATGTGGGGCATTGATTAGTTGGATGTCTCTCTTCACAATTAGGGCATTGATCTTCATGCTCCTTGGATGTATGATCCTTGTCTCCACAAATATTGCAAGCTTGGGTTCCTTCTAGAATAGCATCTTTATCATCCTTGTTGTCATAAACTCCTTGGGAAGAGTTTTCTCCCATGTTGGTCATTTGAGTAGCCATCCCTTGCAACAATTGGGATTGAAGTTTCAAAATCCTTTGTATAGCATTGTTGTTGGCTAAAAGCTGAGTTGTCACTTGGCTCAACTGGGTTTGGTTTGCTAGTAGTTGGTCTCTCATGTTGACCTCTTGGTTGTTGTTGTTGTCACCATCCTTGATGTTGGAGTCTCTTGGAGAAGTCATCTGTTTGGGTTGGATTGGGATTAGAATAGGCAAAATATTTCTAAGGGAATAATTCTAATCACACACATCACAATTCACACAAGCAATGTGCAAGCAATCACAAACAAACATTCCACTCAAACAACAAGTTTCAAGCATATTTTTAAGCAATCAAAAATGTTTTTGTTACACCACCTAAGTTGGTGTGTTTTGACTTAACTAAATATGGTGGTCCATCTATATGGTTCACTTGAGTTCTTTCCATCTTTCTTAGTTGATTCTTCATGATCAAGATCTTTGTATCCTTAGAGAATTTCTTGCATCTTGATCTCAAAACTTCAAAGAGATGATGGTTCCTTCTAAGTTGTGTTTCTTTAGTCTTCAAGTCTTGAGCAATATTTCTTGCCTCACTTGTAGTCCTTAGTGAGAGCCAAGGTTGAAGTCCTTAGTGAAAATGTTGAAGATGTTGAAGTCATTAGGGTTGAAGATGTTGATGTCATTAGAGTTGATATCCAAGGTTGAAGATGTTGAAGTCATTAGAGTTGATGAAGTCCTTTGTTCATGGTGAAGTCTTTAGCCATGGGGTAGGTTTTGTCCATCAAGTTTGAAATAGAAGAGATGTAGAATCAAAACCAAAATGGTTGAGGAAAGAGTTTACAAGATTGTTTGTAAATAAGTTTTGGAACAAATACAACTCCTATTTTTCTAAGGGGTTTTGTCCAATCCTAGGTTTACAAATCCTACAGGCAACACAATACTATGATACCATCAGTAATATCCCTCCTTTATAAAGGAAAAGGATCCCTGTGATTGCAATGCTAGTCCCTGGATCAATAGCTAGCATCCACAGTTAAGATGTAACATCAAGAAACAAAGGTCATAATACAACTTTATAACCAGGAATAAAATAATTTATTACATCTTACATAGCTCATTTGGCTATCTCATTACAATGCAGCAGAATAATACAATAGCATGGGGTCCTTAATCTTCAAAGTGCCACAGGCAGACATGTTGGTTGTAGACTTGTAATCCTAATCAGTAAACTTCACTAACATCAAACAAACCTGCAACATAACAAGTTACAGCCACAAGGGTCAATACATTTGAATTGTATTGGCAAGTGATACTATGGTAGTATAGTGGAGTCTATCATCTATATGCATTTGGCTAAGTGGAGCTTAGGCTTGCTTTGCTCAAAATAGATTTTCCTTATCATTTGAAAACACTAAGTTTTTGCTTGACAAAAATCACCCAAGGCATCTACCAATCAAAGATTGAAGATCATTTAACCCTTGTTCAACCACAAGTTTTTAACTTAGAAATTTGGATGATGAGATTCTTGATGGCTTCCATGTCTTGATGCTCAAATTGTCCTTTACCAGGGACATGGCTAAGCACTTAGATTTTACACTCTGCAGAGGTGGTGCACTTTCCCCACAAGACTTGGTTTCCCAAGACAAGATCTTTCAGATGCCTTCCCTTAGACCAGAATGGACGCGTTCCAACCTATCAATCCCCTACCACCAACTGTCCATTTGGCTAAGTTCTTGCAACCTATATGATCCAGGCAGAGCCCATAATGCCAAGTGGTTGCACTTGAAGCTTCTCAACATTTGACATCTCAAATCTCTTTGTTCCTGGGTGGCATTCCACAAGTGTGATACACAAGGTTCACCAGTCCCCTGGCCTTGTGTAACCACTCAACACAAACCATTCCTTCCATTCCACCCAGGT
This sequence comes from Avena sativa, assembly GCA_916181665.1. Classification (NCBI taxonomy): domain Eukaryota; kingdom Viridiplantae; phylum Streptophyta; class Magnoliopsida; order Poales; family Poaceae; genus Avena; species Avena sativa. The sequence goes on from OV702293.1 coordinate 431,464,759, forward strand.
GATTCATTCACTTAGTTGTTTTATTAAGCAAAGCACAAGTCCTCAGACTTAGAAATTTTCCACATCATGAATATCTATTCCACCCTTGTTTTCTATTAGCTAAGCTAAGCATGATAGTAATAGGAATCTCAACTTAGGAAATTTCTACTAAGGTTTCATCTACTAGGATTTCCCATAGCATAGTTTATACTTAGCAAAATTCCATGCAGGTCCTACTTGGAAATATCACTAATGCATAGTGAAAATAATGGGACAAAGTATGAAGCATCACTTGCCTTTTTGGTAGAGGGTATAAGTTCACTCCTTGGTCTTTCCAATTTTCACACACTTCAAGTCACTACAATTCAATCAAGCAAACAATATTTCAATCTACCATTCAAGCAATTCATCACATAAAATAATAAAACAAGACAATGCATGCAAAAGATTGTTTTATTTGTAAAAGTGGTTTCTAATGGTTCATAAACATTTGAAAGCACCTCATGGTCATTTTATAAAGGGGCAAAACCATTTGCAAAAAGGTTTTACTTCATAAACCATTTTTAAAACAAGGTATCATTTTATGTGGTATAGAAATGTTTTTAATAAGGCATTAATCTATAGGGTTCACAAAATATGTTTTCAAACCATAAAAACCTTGTGTTTAGGGTCAGAGAGTTTAAAACAAAAAAATTCCCAAAGGTTTTCTTTCAAAACCATTTTTAATAAATAAACCATATTTTTACTTGACTAGAAATGGTTTAAATCAAAGATTCATTCTTTTGTTTCTCCAAATACATTTTTGAATCCACAAAGTGATTCCTTTGGTCAGTAGGTTCAAAACACACCATTTGCAAAAGATTTTATCCTCAAAATCATTTTGGAATAATTTTTATAACCTAAACAAGCATACATAAGTTTCTGCAAAAACAAACATTTTACCAGAAGCTTTTTACTAAAAAAATGGCATGGTTGGCTAGGGCTTGTCTTGCTGATTCCATTGATATAAAATTTGCAAAATTTGGACGTGTGGTTTGAAAGTTATAGATTTTGCAAAATCTTGTATCTAATAGATCTAATCTGTTCTGATTCAAATCAACCGAGACAGGTGGCTGGTTCTGATTCGTCTATACCTCTTCGCGCGGATTGGCTAACACAGACCGTAGGATTTCACTTGATCGCACGGCACTGGTTGCTACTTACCCTTTCGCTCGCGTTCTATCGCATCCGTCAGATCGAAATCCTACGGACCTAACTACTTTGACCATTACCCAGCGGCGCTGGCGGCGGCGACTGGCGGCGGCGTGTCTGGTGGCGGTGGCTCGGCGAGCCTAGGAAGCGAGGGAGGAGAAGGGGGTGCTCACCAGAATCGCGGAGTCGCGGTGATGCTCAAGGTGCCCGCGAGAGTGCAAGGGGCGCACGGGGTTGATCGGGATTCCTCGCCGGAGATCTTGCTGGCATCGGGTACGGTCAGACGTCGACGGAGGCGAGGCTACGGCGCGTGCTAGGACAAGTGGAAGACATGGTCAGATGCGCACGGTCCTGGCGATGATGCGTGTGTGAAGGAGAATGCGAGGCGCGGTCAGGTTCTTACCAGAAGCTTCGCCGGAGAGGAAGCAGACGGCGGCGCTTACTCAGTGATGGTGTTGTTGATGATTCACTGCACGCGCGGATGAATGGAAGGTGTTGTGAGGTGCGCCAGAGGTTGGGGAAGATGCTCGTGTGCTTGAGGAGGCAAGGGGCGGTGAATACTGGCCGGAATCATCGTCGGAGCATCGTCGGACAGAGGGTGGTGCGGAGAAGAATTAGGCGGCCTGGGGGCACGCTAAGGTGGGGCGACAGAGGGGAAATGGAGGGGAAACGCAGGCGGTTAAGAGGGCATCATCAGGGGAAGGATTCATTGCGCCAGTAACGCGAATTAAGCCGGGTGTTAATTGCCTGCAAGGGCCGGCGATTTCAACGCGGGGAGGAAGACGGTGACGTGGCGTGGGGCCGTCTGGCAGCGAGTGAGAGAAGGGGTGCGATGGGGTCCATCTGTCAGCGGCTGACTGGGTCAGATCCGCGATGAGAAAAACGTTTCGGGGAGAGGGAGTGGGAGTGGGCTGCTGGGCTAGTTGGGCCTGCTGGCTGGGCTGGGTCCGTTTCACTTTTTTTTATACAGAACTTTTTCCCTTTTCTATTTCTATTGATCTGTTTTGATTTTGTTTAAACTTTTCAAACAACAATTTGAATTCAAAACTTTACCAGATTTTGTGTGGGTTTAAATACTGGTTAGTATTGTATTCTGGTATCAATTTTTGAATAAAACCTTATTCATTTTGGGGTCTTTTTAATTAATAAAAAGGGCCCTTGTTTTAAATCAATACATGTTTTAATAATGTTTTTAATTTCCATTTGACTTCTAAATTCTTCCAAAACCTTTCAGTAAGTTTTGATTACTTAAAGGGGTGTCAAATAATTCATCTTGAATTATTTGGGAAAGTTTTTAATAAGATTTATTAATCATTTATAATTTGGGTTTGTCTTTATTCCAAATAAGATTTGGTTTAAGCCATTTGATTTTATTTTGGAATTTCTTTAACCAATATTCTTATTGGGATTTGGATTCTGTTCTTTCCATTTGCTTTTGGATTTGGCCAAGATTTGATTTGGTCTTTGAATAATTTTTATTTAATAATTCTTATATTTGTCTTATAAAATCCATATCTTTTTATTTAGAGATCCAAACTTGGTGATTCCAATTTATAAAATCTTATTTGATATTTGATTAGCCTTTTAAATCTTTTTAGTATTAATTGCTCACCATTTGGTATGGGTTTAGATAAGGGCTTTAATAGCTTTGGGAATTTAATTCTTCTATCTTATTAAATTCATAAGATTTTATTTATGGTTCCAAATTAAGTGAAACCAATTTCTATTGTCTTATATTATTTTTATTTGTCTTTCTTGATCATTTGTGAATGTTTGTTGACAAATTTTTATATGGATCAAATCCATAGGCTTGGAGATACTTGGAAATGATTTTTATTCCCTTAGGGTTTAGGGTTTGGATTTATTTTCCAAGTGTTTAAATTTCCAGATACATTCATTGAGGAATGCATTTCCCTTGATTTGGTTTTTTTTGTTGGATTCAAACTTTTACCAAAGTTTGTTCAAGATGGGATTCCATTTAGAAACAAAAGTTTCTTTTCTCCCTGATTTCAATAAAAGTTTTATTTTGTTTATTTATTTTTCATATTACAAGATTTGGAAAATCTTGGGATGTGACAAGATCTATCCTCAATATCCTCATGCTTGCTAACATGATTAAAGAATTCTTCAATATTATCTTTCCCAATTATGGAGCCACTACCTATTGCAAGATCCTTCAGGGCGAACTAGGGGAACAACATGGTGAGCTAGAGCAAGGTGGCAACTAGAGTAGGAACTAATTTTTTTGTGTTTTTGAATAGAGAAACCAAACTAAACTATTTTTTGGAGTTTTTGATAGAAAGAAGCAAACAAAACCAAGTAAAAGAAACTAAGCAAACTAAAAACAAAGTATAGAGAAAGGAAGTGGATGACTCCCCTTGTGAAGACGTCCTTAGCCTCCCCGGCAACGACGCTAGAAAAAACCTTGATGAGTGCAACATCACTTTGTTGGGAGACCCCAAGCGGAAGGTATGATGCAGTACAAAAGGCAAGTTTCCCTCAGTAAGAAACCGAGGTTATCGAACCAGTAGGAGGAAGGAAACGTCCCAAAGGTGCTGCAAGCAACGTGGAGACTTGCACAACACAAAAATTAAGACTTTGCCCCAACTAACAGTGTGTAAGATCCCACCTTTATAAAGGTAAAGATCCCTGTGATTGCAATGCTATCCCTGGATCAATGCTAGCATCCACAGTTTAAGATGAAGTACACAGATACAAAGGTCATTATTACATATCATTCCAGAGACAACATAGTCTTTTACAACTCCATGGCCACAGGCCTAATACAAGAGTTCAAATATAATAACATAAATAAGTCTTCATCTTCATGTGCCACAGTGTAAGGTTCCCAACCTTTAATAAGGTAGAGATCCCTGTGTTTACAATGCTAGTCCCTGGATCAATAGCTAGCATCCACAGTTAAGATGTAATAACAAGAAACAAAGGTCATAATACAACTTTATAACCAGGAATAAAATATTTCATTACATCTTACATAGCTCATTTGGCTATCACATTACAATGCAACAGAATATCTATATAGCATGGAGTCCTTCATATTCAAAGTGCCACAGGCAGTCATGTTGGTTGTAGACTTGTAATCCTATTCATCACACTTCACTAACATCAAACAAACCTGCAACATAATAAGTTGCAGCCACAAGGGTCAATATATTTGAATTGTATTGGCAAGTTTCACTACTTTGTAGAAAAATGTGGATCCTATCATTACATGCATATTTGGCTAAGTAGGGTTCAGGCTCATTTGCAGAAAGCAATATAGTTTTATCCTCTGTTTTCAAAATAGTTTTGATCTTTTGTCAAATCTTTCTGAACTTCTTGGAAAACTCCAAGTGCTTCAAATCCCTTGTTGTCACCATCAAGTTTTACTTTGAGAAATTGGAATGTCGAGATCTTCCATAGCTTCAGGCCTTAGTTGCTCAGTATTGTCCATAACCGGGGACACGGCTAAGTACTTAGAATTTTGATCTTCTACAGAAGTTGTACACTTTACCCACATGACACAATCTCATCTTGATGCCACCAGTGGCCGCTGGATTAATACTCACCAAGATGGAGTACTGGCAGATTGAGAATGTGACAAAGTCTTTCCATAGAAGTCCTCTCAATACACAATGCTAGCTTGTCTACCAGGCACCAATGTAGGGATAAATTTCCCTTACACAATTCTAGTTAACCTGAAGATGCCAATGCATGAGTCTTCCGCTATGTAATTGACTAAGCCAGAGCCCATTTAGCATGTGGCTGTACACGGAAGCCACTGTACGAGAAAATATGTTCAATCTCTAAGTCCCTGGGTGGTTTTCTTCTAGTGCACATACAAAAAGAGATAGCCATATAAACATGGTTCCTTTTGTTGCCACCTTGTCCAATCTTGAGTATCCTTGTCCACCCAGGTGGTTCATTGAGTACTTGTTTTATTATATAAAACTTATATCTTTTCAACTCTTCATATAATCATAACATGTATCCCATCCCAAATATATAGCAGGGCTAAGCATACTACAACTACAATGTTTTCACTAAGGAATATATAAGGGTATCCTATTAGGATTTAGCATAGCATAACATATAGTAGTCCTTTCCATGCATGTTACAAAAATCCACTAAGTGTAATGAAAATAGTAGGACTTGGATGATAGTGTCACTTGCCTTTTTAGTAGAGAATGTTGGTTCACTTCTTGATCTTTCCAATATCACACTCTTCTAATCCCACTACAATTCAATCAAGCAAACACAAATTCAACTAGCATTCCAACCAATTTATCACACATAAAATAATAGAAACCAGGCCATGCATGCAAGCATGCAAAAGATGGTTTTATTTGCAAAAGTGGTTTCTACTAGGCTCTAAACATTGTAAAGTTCAAAAGTGGTCATTTACTAAAGTGGTAAAACCATTTGCAAAAGGTTTTATCTATAAACCATTTTTAAATCAAATCATTATTTTATGTGGTTGAAAATGCTTTTAGCAAAGCAATATTCTTTAAATGGTTCACCAAATATGTTTTTAAACCTCAAAACTTAGTGTTTAGGGTCAGAAGGTTTGAATCAAAACATTTCCCAAGGTTTCACTCAAAAATCATTTCTAAATCATAATCAACATTTTTATTTGACTAGAAATGAGTTAATTCAATTATTTATTCCTTAACTTCACAAAATACATTTTTAAATCCATAAGTTGGTTCCTATGGTCAGTAGGTTCACAACAATCCATTTTGCAAAGATTTCACATTAAAATTATATCTAGAACAATTTTTATATTCAAAATAAGCCTACACATAATTTCAACCAATTTTACAGAAGAAATCATTAAACAAAGTACATGGTTGGGTAGTATTTGTCTTGCTGATTCCATTGATATAAAATTTGCAAAATTTGGACATGTAGAATTAAAGTTATGAATTTTACAAGTTTGCATATCAAACAGATTCTAATTTCTGTTTTAAACAAAACCTTGTCCACGTGGCGTGTTTCTACTGGACGGTACCGCTTCGTGCGGATCATCCTCTGTGAGTCGTTGGATCTAAATAAGATCGTGCGGTTCTGGTTCAACTCATACCCCTTCGCTTAAATCTATTCTCAGCCAACGGATCAAAATCTAACGGACACGGTGCCTCTAACCATGGTTGGGCTGCGCTAGCGGCGGCTGGCGGCAGCGCACGCTCTGGCTACGGCGGGGCTGGCGATTCAGGAAGCAAGGGGGTAACGGAGATGCTCACCACGCTAGCAGAGGGTTGGCGAAGCTCGAGGTGGCGTTGGCTTGGCGAGGGGCGCTCAGGGACGAAAGTAATCGCTCGCCGGAGTCGGTGGCGGCGTCAGGCGGTTCTGTTCGTCATCGGGGACGGAGCTGCAGATTGCGCTGAGGAAAGATAGAGGCACGGTTAGACGCGGGTGAGTGCGTAGATGATGGGAGCATCCACGGTTAGGGTCGGGGCGGTCGGTGCTTACCAGGGGAGTTCGCCGGAGCCAAGGCAGACGGCCGCGACGCTCTGGTGATGATGAAGCCGAGGCTACGGGGCACGCGCGGGCTAACTAGCTGCACTGGAAGATGCGCCAGGAGGTGGAGAGAAAGTGTGCATGCAGTAGCAGGCGAGGGGCGGCTGGTCGGTGCCGGAATTGCTCGGAGACGCTCGCCGAAGCAGTGGGGTTTGAGCTCACGATTTGCTCAGCCTAGGGGCAGAGAGGGAGAGGCGAGTGAGGGGAAAGGTAGAGGAGATGCAGGCGCTTAAGTATGCGTGGTCACTGAGGGGAATAACTCCGGCATTAACGCGAATTCATCGCCGCAATCAAGGGCAGCAACGGCGAGGAGGAACTGTCGCGGTGAAGACGATGATGATGTGGCGTGGGGTCGTGCTGACAGTGAGAGAAAGAGAGGGGGCACGGGGTCCACTGCTCAGTGTCTGGGTGGGTGTGTTTTCGCGTGAGAAAACGTTTCGGTGAGGGTATGCCGGGTGGGCTCTTGCTGGGCTTAGTGGGCCAGATGGGTTGGGTCTGTTTTGTTTCTTTTTTTTATACTGAAGCTTTTTTCTTTTTCTAATATGAATTTCTGATTTTCAAACAATTAATTCAAACTCCAAATGAATTCAAACTTCCACCAAACTTTGTATTGATTTTTGTTCTGTTTAACAACGCATTCCAAGGTCCAAAACAAAATAATTTTTTTATTCTTTTTAGGATCCATTAATAATTAAATAAATAGACCTTAGTCATTAATTCAAATAGGGTTTAATTTTTTAAAAAAACTCTATTTGAAATCTAAACCAAACCAAAACCTTTTCAGTAGGTTTCACTTGAAAAACAAAAACACTTGGAAATTCTTATTTAAAAAAATAACAAGTTTTAGTGTTTATTTAAAATGGAAAAGCCTTTACTTTAATAAAATTGGATATTAATAAATCCTCATTATTTTATTTAAATAAACCTTTATTCTTTTTATCAAATAGAAATATTTTATTTCAAAATCTTGGCCAAGATTTTATTTGGCTCTATAAAATAATCCTTATTTATAATTCTACCTTTGCTTTTGAAAACCAAATCTTTTTATGAAAAGATCCAAAAATAGTGATTCCAACTATTATAGCTTTATTTATTAATTATTTATCTTTTTAAATCCCTTTAGAATCTTATTTGACCAAAAAAAAATAGGTTTTGATGTTTCCAATTTGAATCAAAAAGTTACTTCTCACCCTAAAAAATCAACAATTGTTTATTTTGTTTATTTATTTTTCACATTTCAAAATTTGGAAAATTTTGGGATGTGACACATAGGCAAACATGTTGAGTGTAGACTCATAACCCCTAATCATCATCAGAGTAACCTACAACATCACAAGTTATAGCCATAGTGGGTCAATACATTGGAACAGTATTGGCAAGTGATACCTTAGTAGAATATTAACATCTAGTTACTACATGAATATGGCTAAGTGTAGCTTAGGCTTGCTTTGCTCAAAATAGGTTTTACCGATCAGTTGAAAACACTAAGTTTTTCTTTGACAAAACTTTCCCAAGGAACCACCAATAGAAATTGGTGAACCTTCACCCTTGTTCAACCACAAGTTTTAACTTAGAAAATTGGGATGAGGAGATTCTTGATAGCTTCTATGTCTTGATGCTCAAGTTGTCCAATACCAGGGACATGGCTAAGTACTTAGATTCTTCCATCTGCAGAGGTTGTGCACTTTCCCCACAAGACTTGATTTTCACCAAGACAGGACCTTTCAGAAGCCTTCCCTTAGACCAAATGGACGCGTTCCAACCTATCATCCCACTACCACCAACTGTCCAAATGGCTAAGTTATTGCAACCTATATGATCCAGGCAGAGCCCATAATGCCATGTGGCTGCACTAGAAGCTTCTTAACATTTTGGCATCTCAAATCCCTTTGTTCCTGGGTGGCTTTCGACAAGTGTGATACAAAAGGTAAACCATAGAAATGGGCCTTGCGTAACCACTCAACACAAACCAAACTTTCCATTCCACCCAGGTGTTTCATTCACTTAGTTCTTTTATTAAGCAAAACATAAGTCAAAGACTTAGAATATTTCTCATAACATGATCATATAATCCACCCTTGGTTGCTACTAGCTAGGCTAAGCATGGCAATAGCAAGTACCTTATCTTAGAGGAAATTCTAACATTGCTACAACTACTAGGATTTCTCAAGCATAGCATATAGATACTTAGTAAAATAATCATGCAAATCCTATACAAAATATTTCTAGTGCATAGGTGAAAATATAGGGATAAAAACATGAAGCACCACTTGCGTTGGTAGTTTGGGGAGTAGCAACAATCTTCACAACCACAATCACTATTAGCACCAAAATCTACACATAAAATAATGGCACCAAAATCACATATCAAAAATATACAAGCAAAAATATATGAATGCATGCAAATGTCATGTGATGATTTTATACACCAAAAAAGACAAGTATAAAGTACTGAAACATAAACAAGGCCTAAACACACTAAACAAACTTTATTTGATCTTTAAATCATTTTTCAAATCATTTCTATACTCAAAATAAGTCTATAATTGTCTCTGCAAAAATAACTGATTTTACAGAAGCAAAACATTAAACACATTGCATAAACATATAGCACTCTTTCTCTTGATTCCAATGATATACAATTTGCAAAATTTGAACGTGTGGATCAAAAGTTATGAAATTTACAAGTTTGAACAACTAATAGATCAAATTTCTATTTTAAATCTAAACTCAGGCCACGCGTCAAGTTCTGATTGGCTGATACCGTTTCGGCTGGATCGATCAACGAGAGCCACAGGATCTAAATGAAAACGCACGGCAAGATCTAACGCATACCCCTTTGATAAGTGATTCTATCGAATGCGTTGGATCTAGATCTGACGGCTACTGATTAAGCGACCATAGTGGGGCGGCGCCAGCGACGGCAAGTGGCGGCGGCACGCTCTGTCAGAGAGGTTGCCGGCGATTTAGATCGCGTGGGGAGGAGTGGAGATGCTTACTGTGTTCGCGTGGTCGCTGCGGTGCTCGAGGTGGTCAAGGGAGAGACAGGGGCGCACGAACACAGCGGCAGGACCTCGTCGGAGTTGCGGGCAGCGTCGGGTGTTTGCGGAGGGATTTTTTGCCGATGATGTAGACCTCCCTAGCACGAACCAGTGGTGTCATAGGGTGCACAAGGTTGTGGCGGACACGACAGGGTCAAAGAGGAAGCAAGGGGCGCTCGGAGGTTACCGGTATTTCTCGTCGGAGTTGAGCGGCGGCTCTGTTGTTTGCAGAGATGGACGGAGTCGATGACCTGGGTCATGAGAAGGAAAAATAAAAGCATCAGGAGATGCGACAGAACATGCTGGTCGTGCTTGTTTTAAGCAGAGGCAAAGGGGCGCTCGCGTCTCACCGGAATCAGTCGCCGGAGCTGGTTCTGTCTGTGGCGATGCAACGCGAAATTGAGGCAGCCTGGTGGCGGAGCGAGCGAGTGGTGTGAGGGTAAAGGTGCGGAGAGGGGAGGGGATTAAGTAGCCAGATCAGGGGCGGATATTACGCACGCATTCATCGCCATTTAAGAAAATTGAAATCGCGGCAGTGAAGGGAGGAAGAAACAGCGAAGGCTTGGTCGTGGGCGGGGTTTGGAGACGACGAGCTGACCTGGTGCTGGGTCCACTTGGTAGCGAGGGAGGGTCCGTGCTTCTGCGGTGAGAAAGAGAGAGGAAAGTCCCGGGTGGGCTTAGTGGGCTGGGTCTGCTGTTGGGATGAAATGCTAGCGCATGCCCTTTTCCATTTCTTTACTCTTTTTCTTTTTCTGTTTAAATTTCCAGGAACCAAATTCAAATGAATTCAAATGTGTTTGAGTTCAAACCTTTTCTAGATTTTTATAAAGTGAAAATTGTACACATTTGGTTGCAGAATAATGTTGTGCACTTTAAAAAATAATTTAGTACTTTGGAGTTTTTAAAATAAACAAGGTTTTTACCCATTGTTTAATAAAGACAAAGAAATGGTTTTGAATTTGTTTCCTTGTTTTGAAATCCTTGTCCAAGCTTTGGAATTTATCAAACAATCCTATGAACCAACAACATTGGTTTAAAACAAATATTCTCTCACTAGAGAGTAGCATTGGATCAATGCTTTGCTTACATAAAATAATAAGCATACAAATGCTTCTGTTTTGTAAAACTTTGGAAATGATCATGAATGCATGGATGATATGCAAAGCTTTGAAATCATGATTTTAGGGATGTTACAAATCTAACCCCCTTAAGGTGGATCTCGCCCTCGACATTCGGATTGGCTAGCAAATAGGTGAGGGTGGTCTTTCCGAAGATCATCTTCTCTTTCCCATGTTGCTTATTCTTCGAAATGATGGTTCCATTGAACTTTGCAGAATTTGATAGTCTTAGTCCGAGTAACTCTTTCTGCAGTCTCAAGAATCTTGATGGGTTTTTCCTCATAAGTGAGATCACTTTCCAATTGGACCTCCTCCAAGGGTATAGTATCCTTCAAAGAAGTCTCTTCCATCTCTGGATGGCATTTCTTTAACTGACTCACCTGAAACACATTGTGAATGGCAGACAATGATTCTAGCAATTCAATCTCATAAGCTACTTCTCCTTTACGACTCAGAATCTTGAATGGTCCAACATATCTTGGAGCCAATTTTCCTTTGACTCCAAATCTCTTTACTCCACGAAGTGGTGACACTCTAAGATAAGCTCTATCACCCACTTCATATGTGACTTCTCTATGATTAGGATCTGCGTACCTCTTTTGTCAGGACTGTGCTATCTTCAATCTGTCCTTTACAAGCTTGACTTTCTCTTCAGCCTCTTTGATTAGTTCTGGTCCGGACAAATTTCTTTCTCCCACACCATTCCATAGTAATGGGGTGGTACACTTTCTCCCATAGAGAAACTCAAACGGTGCCATCTCAATACTGGCTTGATAGCTGTTATTGTAAGAGAATTCTGCGTAAGGCAGACTTTCATCCCAACTAGCTCCATAGTCTAGAGCACATGCTCTTAACATATCTTCGAGAATCTGGTTGGTCCTTTCCGTCTGTCCATCAGTATGAGGATGAAAAGCAGTGCTGAATTCCAATCTCGTTCCTAATGACTCATGTAGTTGCCTCCAAAAATGAGAAGTGAATTGAGTTCCCCTATCAGACACAATACTCTTGGGTACTCCATGCAGACACACAATTCTATTCATGTAGATCTTGGCCAACTTAGCACTTGTGTAGGTTGTCTTCACGGGTATGAAATGAGCCACTTTAGTGAGGCGATCCACTACTACCCAAATAGAATCATATCCTGACCTGGTCCTTGGCAATCCGGTGATGAAATCCATGCCAATCTTGTCCCCCTTCCAATCAGGAATAGGTAGTGGTTGTAGCAATCCTGCTGGTTTCTGATGTTCCGCTTTCACTCTACTACATACATCACACAAAGCAATATGTTCGGCGATGTCCTTCTTAAGGTTATTCCACCAAAATCTTTCCTTCATATCCATGTACATTTTGGTGTTACCCGGATGAATGGAATATGGTGAGTTGTGTGCTTCTTGTAGAATCAGTTTCCGGAGTTCCGGATCTTGCGGAACGCAGATATGTTTTCCATACCATAAAGTACCATGTTCGTCTTCATGGAATCCTTTGGCTTTTCCTTTGCCAAACTTTTCCTTAATCTCTTCAATTTTCTTATCCGTCTTTTGGGCTTCCTTGATCTTGTCCAACAATGTGGGTTGAACATCCAATGACATGAGATGTCCTTCAGGCACAATCTCCAATCTGAGGTCTCTAAATTGGGCACACAGATCATCTGGTAACTCTCCCTTAGTAAGGCCATTCACAAATACCTTACGACTTAGTGCATCGGCTACAACATTTGCTTTACCGGGGTGCTATTGCAAACTCAAGTCATAGTCCTTGATGAGTTCTAGCCATCTTCTTTGTCTCATGTTGATTTCTTTCTGGGTGAAGATATACTTCAAACTTTTGTGATCTGTGAACACTTCACATCGCTTTCCCAAAACATAATGTCTCCATGTTTTGAGTGCATGGACAACAGAGGCTAACTCTAAATCATGGGTAGGGTAATTTACCTCATGAGTTTTGAGTTGTCTCGAGGCATAAGCCACAACTTTCCCTTCTTGCATCAGAACTGCACCTAATCCATGATGAGATGCATCACAATACACTTGGAAATCCTTCTCCAAATCTGGCAGACACAAGACTGGTGCTGTCACTAGCCTCTTCTTTAATTCTTGGAAACTGAGTTCACAACCTTCAGACCAAGAAAATTTCTTGTCTTTCTTTAGTAACTCCGTCATTGGCTTAGCTACTTTGGAGAAATTTTCAATGAATCTTCTGTAGTATCTCGCCAAGCCAAGGAAACTACGAACCTCTTTTACTGACTTAGGAGATTCCCACTCAATTACTGCTGACACTTTTGTGGGATCAACTGCTACACCATCTCCTGACACAACGTGTCCAAGAAATCCAACTTCATTTTACCAAAATTCACACTTGCTGAATTTGGCATACAGCTTATGCTCTCTAAGTTTCTCAAGTATTAAACGCAAATGTCCTTCATGCTCTTCTTTGCTCTTGGAGTAGATCAAAATGTCATCGATGAAAACGACAACAAACTTGTCAAGGAACTCCATGAACACCTTGTTCATCATATTCATGTAGTAAGCTGGTGCATTGGTCAAACCAAATGGCATCACGGTGTACTCATACAATCCATACCTAGTGGTGAAAGCTGTCTTAGGTATGTCTTGTTCTCTTATCTTGAGCTGGAAATAACCTGACCGGAGATCAATCTTTGAGAACACACAGGATCCTTCTAACTGATCAAACAAGTCATTGATTCTAGGCAAAGGGTATTTATTCTTGATAGTCACCTCATTGAGTGAACGATAATCTATGCATAACCTTTGACTTCTATCTTTCTTTTCCACAAACAAAACTGGTGCTCCCCAGGATGAAGAACTTGGTTGAATGAATCCTTTCTGCAACTGTTCCCCAAGTTGTTTCTTGAGTTCTTTCAACTCATCAACTGACATCTTGTAAGGTCTCTTTGCTATTGGTCCTGATCCTAGTAAGAAATCAATCAGAAATTCCACATCTCTATCTGGTGGCATTCCCGACAATTCTTCCAGAAACACATCCGGATATTCACTCGCAATTGGCACACTGTCTATGCTAACCCCCTTAAGAGAATTTAGCTTACTCCCTTTCGATTCAAAGTTAGTCTTGAATCTAGTCCTTTTATTTTCTGGGGTTGTGAGTGTGACAGTATGATTGGCACAATCTAGCACTCCCTTGTGCTTAGCCATCCAGTCCATTCCCAAAATGACATCCAATCCTTGGGAATTTAGGATTATCAGATTAGCGGGAAACTTATACTTCCCAAACTCTATGACTAGATCATGACATCCTGAGGTCACTATCATTTCTCCGCCAGGAGAACTTACTTTTATAGGACACCCAATAGTTTCTACTGGAAGTTCATTTCTTTCAACAAATGCTCTTGATATGAATGAACGCGATGCGCCAGTATCAAAGAGAACAAATGCTGGAACAGAATTGAGTTTGAACTTACCAGCAACAGCATCAGGTTCCTCATAGATCTCTTCCACATTGATGTGGTTCACCTATCCCTTTTGGAAAGGGTTGGGTTTGTTGGGTCCCTCAGATTTCTTTTCTAGGCATTCATTTGCATAATGCCCCATCTTCTTGCATTTGAAGCATTCAACATGACTGAGGTCCTTCTTAACAGGCTGGCTTCCACTACCACTTCCACTTCCATTGTGGTGGCTCTTGTATCCACCCTTGTGGTTCTTGTACTTGTCATTGTCATGACTACGGTGATGCTTGTTGTCATGATGACGGTTGTGGTTGTGGTGGTTGTTGTACTTTCCATGCTTGTGGGATCCAGAATTCCCACTATCATCATAATGGGAACGCTTGTGAGATGATCCCGAGTTGTGCTTCCTCTTCCTGCTTTCAACCTGCTTCATCTTGCTCTCCAAGATGGCAGCCTTGTCACAAAGGGACTGATAGGTGGCGACATAGGCCACAGATAATTGCGGATTCAGTTCATCGTTCAGTCCTTCGAGGAACTTCTCTTTCCTCTTGGCATCAGTATCAACCTCATCCGGTGCATAACGTGCCAGATTGTTGAACTCTTCAATATATTCAGCCACGCTGCGGTGGCGCTGTTTCAGATTATGGAATTCCTTCTTCTTTAAACTCATCACTCCGGATGATATGTGAGCTGTACGGAAACCATCTTCAAAGATAGCCCATGTCACATCCTCAATGGGAGTGGTAATCTGGAAGTTATCCCACCAAGTAGCTACTGGTCCTTCCAACAAGTGTGCTGCAAACCTGACTTTCTCCTCATCAGTACAGCCGACAGTTACCAAATCCTTGTTCACTGAACGTAGCCAATCATTGGCCACCATGGGGTCAGTAGTTCCTGAGAACTTTGCAGGCCTCAGTCTTAGGAATCTGGTGAGCATGTCAAAACCTGGTGGATTGTTCTGATTGTTGTTATTGTTGTTGTTGTTGTTATTGTTCTTGTTGTTCTTGTTCTGATTCTGCATGAAAGTGGTCATCATTTGCATCAGCTGTGCATGTGCTGTCATCAGCTGCTGCATCTCGGGGGTGACATTCTTGTTGTTCAGGTTGGGGTTGGCACGTCGAGGAGGCATCTATGGTTTTCAATAAGGATAAGAATGCGATACCCATAGATGCTTAACATGCACAATACATCACATAGACAATCACTAAACAAGCATCAAAATAACAAAAAGTTCAACGACATAAATAACAAGTTTTGAAAAGCAAACACACCAATAGCAAGCCATCCACATGTTGGATGGTCATTACGACAAAATAAACATAAGCATGGTAAATGATAGATAAATGAGTAGTCATCACTACTCCTCTGCATCAACCTCCTCATCGACAAGTGTAAGACCTGCATTCTCCATAGAGGTCTTGTACTCCTCAACATTGGTAGTCAAGGCCTCTACCTTGGCCTTGAGAGCCCTCTTCTGTGAACGAAGTCTCTCAATCACACCGTGCTAATGCTCGAGCTCGAAGTCCTTGGCCTCTAGTTTTGCAATCATCTCTCGAATCCTCTTGTTCCTGTCTTGGACTCTCTTCTCTTGGCTTTTGAACTTCCTATCCTGGCTCTCAAACTTGGCCTCCATTTCCTTGACTATCTCATCTTGCTCCGCGAAGTGCTTGTCCTTCTCACGAAGCTGCACCTAGAGCTCGCCATTGCTAAGCATGACGTTGGTCCTATCAGTATCTAGGTGCCTAAGAAGAACTTCTAAGTCCTGAAGGTACAGACGAATCGGCTCTGCCGTCTCTCTAGCAGTATCCTCGAACTCAATAGCCTCTCCATCCTCGTCACGTCTACCGAAGGCATGGAAGTGAGTACCTCTAATCTCCCGAGAGTGCCTCCCTAATAGACGCCCAAGTAAATCCTGCATGACTACCTCTAGGCCTCTCTCCTTGTTGTCATGCATGAGCTTCCATGGCTGGCTCAGTCTGGCGTCCTGGCTGAGTAACCTTGAAGCCCCAAAGGTCCTTCCTCTCAAACTTGGTGAGGGGAAGCATCATGATGCTAGGAAGCGGAAGATTGAGCACACTAGTGAGCTCAATAAGACGAGTGCCAAAACGAGTTAACTTGAACTCTTCAGCCGTGCTGATAGTAACATTAGGCATCTATTTTATAAGATAAATAGAAGTTAGAAACAACATCAATAAAAATACACAAGACAAAGTATCACAAGCATAACATTGGCAAGCAAACTCACAAGTCATGGCATACATCAATCCATTACAAGCATCCAAGGTTCAACATAACTTTAGACAAAATTTTGGAGATAAAATGATAAGTGTGGTGGTCCAACTAACGAAGTACGTTACAACTCTCACTCACTAGACAAAATGGCTATCAAAGCATCCTTAGTAGCCATCTGCCTATCTTGTTCACAAGATTCCCAAATCAAGTCTATGATGTCTTCCCTTAGTTGTTGGTTGGTAGTCTCCAACTCTTGGGTAAGCTTCTTTTCTTCTCTAAGGTCATTTTGGGTGTTGATCATTCTGCACTTGAGTCTATCACCAAGCTCTTTGATGGCCTTCCAAGCTGCATCTCTTGCAGAGTCAAAGAATGTGGTGTGCATCACTGAGTTGGTGACCATGCAGAATCCTGACTCCTTGTGGTTGTCTTCCTTGTTTTTGTACAAGTGAAGTTGCACCCACCAATACTCCTCTCCTTCATCCATCACAGGGAAACCTTTGTACACAGCTGCACCATGTATTCCCATGGTAACCATAAGGTTCTTGAGGGCTTTTGGAAATTCAGTCTCACATTCCAAGGTCATGGTCATGAGTAGTCCCTTCCTTATGGCTTCGTTGATGGAGTTCATCTAAAAATAGAGATGAAAAAGAAGATTAGAAAAGTTTACGAGAAGAAAAAGACAAGTGTGGAAATTGTTGAAATTTTTTCCTTAGTGGTTTCTAATCCAATCCTAGGGTCATAATCCTACAGGCAACACAGTGCTCTGATACCATCTGTAAGATCCCACCTTTATAAAGGTAAAGATCCCTGTGATTGCAATGCTAGTCCCTGGATCATTGCTAGCATCCACAGTTTAAGATGAAGTACATAGATACAAAGGTCATTATTACATATCATTCCAGAGACAACATAGTCTTTTACAACTCCATGGCCACAGGCCTAATACAAGAGTTCAAATATAATAACATAAATAAGTCTTCATCTTCATGTGCCACAGGCAAACATGTTGAGTGTAGACTCATAACCCCTAATCATCATCAGAGTAACCTGCAACATCACAAGTTACAGCCATAGTGGGTCAATACATTGGAATAGTATTGGCAAGTGATACCTTAGTAGAATATTAACATCTAGTTACTACATGAATATGGCTAAGTGTAGCTTAGGCTTGCTTTGCTCAAAATAGGTTTTACCTATCATTTGAAAACACTAAGTTTTTCTTTGACAAAACTTTCCCAAGGAACCACCAATAGAAATTGGTGAACCTTCACCCTTGTTCAACCACAAGTTTTAACTTAGAAAATTGGGATGAGGAGATTCTTGATAGCTTCCATGTCTTGATGTTCAAGTTGTCTAATACCAGGGACATGGCTAAGTACTTAGATTCTTCCATCTGCAGAGGTTGTGCACTTTCCCCACAAGACTTGATTTTCACCAAGACAGGACCTTTCAGAAGCCTTCCCTTAGACCAAATGGACGCGTTCCAACCTATCATCCCACTACTACCAACTGTCCAAATGGCTAAGTTATTGCAACCTATATGATCCAGGCAGAGCCCATAATGCCATGTGGCTGCACTAGAAGCTTCTTAACATTTGGCATCTCAAATCCCTTTGTTCCTGGGTGGATTTCCACAAGTGTGATACACAAGGTAAACCATAGAAATGTGCCTTGTGTAACCACTCAACACAAACCAAACTTTCCATTCCACCCAGGTGTTTCATTCACTTAGTTGTTTTATTAAGCAAAACATAAGTCAAAGACTTAGAAAATTTCTCATAACATGATCATATAACCCACCCTTGGTTGCTACTAGCTAGGCTAAGCATGGCAATAGCAAGTATCTTATCTTAGAGGAAATTCTAACATTGCTACAACTACTAGGATTTCCCAAGCATAGCATATAGATACTTAGTAAAATAATCATGCAAATCCTATACAAAATATTTCTAGTGCAAAGGTGAAAATATAGGGATAAAAACATGAAGCACCACTTGCCTTGGTAGTTTGGGGAGTAGCAACAATCTTCACAACCACAATCACTATTAGCACCAAAATCTACACATAAAATAATGGCACCAAAATCACATATCAAAAATATACAAGCAAAAATATATGAATGCATGCAAATGTCATGTGATGATTTTTCTACACCAAACAAGACAAGTATACAGTACTGAAACATAAACAAGGCCTAAACACACTAAACAAACTTTATTTGATCTTTAAATCATTTTTCAAATCATTTCTATACTCAAAATAAGTCTATAATTGTTTCTGCAAAAATAACTGATTTTACAGAAGCAAAACATTAAACACATTGCATAAACAGATAGCACTCTTTCTCCTGATTCCAATGATATAAAATTTGCAAAATTTGAACGTGTGGATCAAAAGTTATGAATTTTACAAGTTTGAACAACTAATAGATCAAATTTCTGTTTTAAATCTAAACTCAGGCCACGCGTCAAGTTCTGATTGGCTGATACCATTTCGGCTAGATCGATCAACGAGAGACACATGATCTAAATGAAAAAGCACGGCCAGATCTAACGCATACCCCTTCGGTAAGTGATTCTATCGCATGGGTTGGATCTAGATCTGACGGCTACTGATCAAGCGACCATAGTGGGGCGGCGGCAAGTGGCGGCGGCGCGCTCTGTCAGAGAGGTTGCCGGCGATTTAGATCGCGCGGGGAGGAGTGGAGATGCTTATTGTGTTCGCGTGGTCGCTGCGGTGCTCGAGGTGGTCGAGGGAGAGACATGGGCGCACGGACACAGCGGCAGTACCTCATCGGAGTTGCTAGCGGCGTCGGGTGTTTGCGGAGGGAGTTGTTGCTGATGATGTAGACCGCCCTAGCACGAACCAGTGGTGTCAGAGGGTGCACAAGGTTGTGGCGGACACGACAGGGTCAAAGAGGAAGCAAGGGGCGCTCGGAGGTTACCGGTATTTCTCGTCGGAGTTGAGCGGCGGCTCTGTTGTTTGCAGAGATGGACAGAGTCGACGACCTGGGTCACGAGAAGGCAAAAGAAAAGCATCAGGAGATGCGCCAGAACATGCTGGTCGCGCTTGTTTGAAGAAGAGGCAAAGGGGCGCCCGCGTCTCACCGGAATCAGTCGCCGGAGCTGGTTCTGTCTGCAGCGATGCAACGCGAAATTGAGGCAGCCTGGTGGCGGAGCGAGCGAGTGGTGTGAGGGGAAATGTGCGAAGAGGGGAGGGGATTAAGTAGCCAGAGCAGGGGCGGATATTACGCACGCATTCATCGCCATTTAAGCAAATTGAAATCGCGGCGGTGAAGGGAGGAAGAAACGGCGAAGGCTTGGTTGTGGGCGGGGTTTGGGGACGACGAGCTGACCTGGAGCTGGGTCCACTTGGAAGCGAGGGAAGGTGCGTGCTGCTGCGGTGAGAAAGAGAGAGGAAAGTCCCGGGTGGGCTTAGTGGGCTGGGTCTGCTGTTGGGCTGAAATGCTAGCGCAGGACATTTTCCATTTCTTTACTCTTTTTCTTTTTCTGTTTCAATTTCCAGGAACCAAATTCAAATGAATTCAAATGTGTTTGAGTTCAAACCTTTTCAGGATTTTTATAAAGTGAAAATTGTACACATTTGGTTGCAGAATAATGTTGTGCACTTTAAAAAATAATTTAGTACTTTGGAGTTTTTAAAATAAACAAGGTTTTTACCCATTGTTTAATAAAGACAAAGAAATGGTTTTGAATTTGTTTCCTTGTTTTGAAATCCTTGTCCAAGCTTTGGAATTTATCAAACAATCCTATGAACCAACAAAATTGGTTTAAAACAAATATTCTCTCACTAGAGAGTAGCATTGGATCAATGTTTTGCTTAAATAAAATAATAAGCATACAAATGCTTCTGTTTTGTAAAACTTTGGAAATGATCATGAATGCATGGATGATATGCAAATCTTTGAAATCATGATTTTAGGGATGTTACACAGTGAGGTTATCAATCTCACCGGTTGCTGTAACAAAGGATTAACTGTATGATGTGGAAGGTGATGATGGTTTGCAGCAACTAAACAGTAACAGTGGAAGATGTATCAATGGTAAAGATTGGACCTGGGTCCATAGTTCACTAGAGGTGCTCTCCTTAGATAAACAACATGGCATGAAGGGTAAACAAATTACATCAGGGCAATTGATAGGAACTGAGCAAGGCATAACAATGCAATACCAGACAAAAAGATGCTATGAGATTCGATTGGGCAATATAACAATATACATAGACCTCCATTAAACTGCATCTATGACTAGAAGTCCACCTTCAGGTTATCATCCGAACCCCCTCCAGTATTAAGTTGCAAGCAACAGACAACTGCTTTAAGCAAAGTGTGTAAGGTAAACAATCCACTTGTTCCCTGAACAAGAGAACGTTGTTTTCTCCATAGTGGCAACAACATATCTACAACCGAAGAGATTTCTGTCACTTCCCTTGGATACTAGAGGCATGAACCCACTATCGAGCTTAAATACCCCCTCTTGGAGTCACTAGCAACTACTTGGCCAAGATAGCTACTAACAACGGAGAGCACGCAAGATCACAAACAACACAGACATGATAGAATCAAATAGACAAAACCATTAATCAATCTGACATAGTAATCTCAATATCCATCGGATCCCCGCAAACATGATATGTATGATTACAAATAGATTAGATCTTGATCATAAACAGAGATCACAAAGATCTATACATGAAAGCACAAGGAGGAGATACAACAATCTAGCTACTACATGGACCCGTAGTCCAAGGTGGAACTACTCACGCTTCATACCGGAGAAGAAGGCCTCCGAGATGATTTCCCCTCCGGCAGGGTGCCGGGAAGAACTTCAAATCCCCCCAATCTAGGTATGATGGTGGCGGCGGCTACAGAAGGTTTTGTGGAGTTTTGATCGGGTGCCTAGGGTTTCTGCATCGGGGGCTTCTTATAGGCGAAGAGGCAAGGCAGGGGGTGCCCAGGGGGCCCACACCCTGCCCATGCGCGGGCCCACCCTGGCCGCGCCTAGGGGGTCTGGCCGCCCTGTGGCGCCCCTCCGTCTCGTCTTATGGATTCGTGTCGCCCACGGTAAAATATTGACTTTGGCTTTGTCCCATCCAATTCCAAGAATATTGATTTTCTGCCTTTCGGGAACCAAAAATAGAAGAAAACAGACAACTAGCACTGTGGCAACTTGTTAATAGGTCAGTTCCAGAAAAGATATAAAAACACCTCAAAGTGTAGACAAAGCAAAGCAAAATAGATACTAAACAAGCATGGAACATCAAAAATTATAGATACGTTTCCGACGTATCAGACCCCGGACGGGATCCGGCGCGTCCGGATGAGACAGTCAATCTCGGCCTAGGTTGTCATGGTATTGTCGACACATACGCCATAGGGGTATCCCAACGGCCAGTTTAGAGACGTAGGGGAAGACGGAGAGCGTCCGGGTCGGCTTGACATAGTTTACCCAGGTTGAGATCTCACGATGGTGGCGAGATCCTACTCCTGCTATAAATCACTATAATGGCAATACGCCGAGTTACAGGATTGAGGGTTCGCTGTGTGCGAGTAGTGCTATGCACTTGTTGTTCTCTATGCCCTAAAGGCTCCCGTAGGCCGGCTTATAAGGACGCCAGGACCTAGGGTTACATGGAGAGTCCCAGCCGGATATGGTTACAGAGTCCTAGACTAATACTAACTAGTCTTCGTATCCTCCAAGGCTCCGGCTTCCACCATAGGCGGCGGCACGTCCCCTTCCATCTCCTGGCTGGACCTCCGTCTTGTCTATCAGCAACTGGGCCGCCCGGTTATGCCATAGGCCTAACCACCAACTATGGGCCATCCGGGCTTGCCGGTATGAGACTAGGCCGTAGGTATACCCATTTGGTATATCCACAACAGTAGCCCCCGGAGTTTTTCAAGATCCTCGCGTTCCTCCGTCTAGCATTGAGCGTAAGTATCATGTCGTCTTCAATTTGTAGGCGTGCTTCGCGAAGAATCTTGGAGAGCTCCCATATCATATTCTCATCCGACTAAGCCTAGACAGAGAGTTGCTTGTATGCTTCTACGAACGAATCCAAGGCGGAGAATTCTAATGAATCGTTAGAGATTCTGTCAAGCTCTAGGAACGTCTTTAATATCACCATCCATGCAGGACGATATGTAAGTCGGAAAAAATCACGGCTACCGGGCCACGGTCGTAAAGGCTGCCAAACTGCCGACTTAGAGCCAGCAATGTCACAAACATAAGAGCTTTCCGAATTAAGGTCCTAGAGCCTCTCATATCACGGACGTTTAAGCCATCGAGCCGTGTAACCCAGTGAAACTTCCGTAAAGGCAAAGTTGATGTCAAGCCCCCAAGTTTCGCTAGCCGTATTTTTCACCGTCTTGAAAGTTTCTTGACATAACCATATGTAGCCCCCGAGAATTGAGTCGGCTTCATCGAAGGTGGCTCGATGCTCAAAAGAACATGCATAATTGCACATCAAACGATTGTAGCCCCCGAACGCCAAGTTGGAGTTTCAAAATAAATTCGTCTTGGTGCTCCCAGAGTAGCTTTAGAGAAAATAGTGTAGCCTCCGAGTGCCAAGTTGGAAATAATTTCGGCTTGGTGCTCCAGAGAGAACTTCACAAAAATTCAGCATCAGTGTAGCCCCCGAGCGTCAAGGTGGAATTTACATGAATTTTCGGGCTTGATGCTCAAAGAGAACTAAACCATGTCTTGGACATTATCGTACTATAGCCCCCGAGGTTTGTTCCGGCTTGGACGCAAGGCGGGACAGAGCTCTTAAATTAGAGATGTCAAGCCTCCAAGCGTCGATCCAACTACCTTAAAGGCGGCTCAAGTCTTGGTCAAGAATTGCAATTGCAGCCCCCGAGGTGTCAAGCCTAGTGAAAATCCGTCTTAAAACACACGGCAATGTCCAAGCGTCATGTACCTAAAACATAAATATAAAAATACAAATGTATTAAGTTGTTCCTTTAATCGTGTCCAACAAACAAATGTAAGGCGGAACAAATATGGCCTTTAAATAGATGCTTTAAAGCTGAAACTATGCAGCAGTCGGACAACATAAAACTGTTTAAGAGGAAAAAACACAACTAATTTGAACAATTTATATAAATTTTTGTTTAAGCAAGTGCTGTCTTATCCATTATTCTGGTTTTTATGTTTGACCTTTCGTGAGATGGAAGACTCGCAGCACAGAACCATGTCCTTAGGTGATGATGTCTAATGGCACCGTCCAGAACCCAAGGCCAAAACGCCAGCTTTGAGTGCCGAAAGGTCACTACTCTGGAATCCACATAAAAACAACAGAAAATGTGTATCCATAAAACTTAATCTAACGTCCGAAGGCGGGTTTTTTATATGGTACTGGGGCCTTAAAACGGCAAGCCAGTAAAAAGTTTATACTCATGAGCGAAAGGCAAATCCGATCTGCCATACTCGAGAGCGCAATGTTAATGTCGACCCACGAGTACACATGCACTCCAGTGGGATCGATGAAGAGGTTTATGAAGATTTCCGTGATGTCGCCGACTTAGCCACACGCACGAGAGGAGAGACAATAAATCGTCCTCATACTCTCAAGAGCAATGACGAAGTCGGCACGTCGACGGAGATGCGATTTGGCTGCCTTCAAAGACGGCAAGGGATCCCGCCCGGATCCATGCTGTAAGCGCCTATTGCCCTACGGTGGGCGCCAACTGTCGTGGTATTGTCGACACGTACGCCATAGGGGTATCCCAACAGCGAGTTTAGAGACGTGGGGGGAAGACGGAG
Organism: Avena sativa; assembly: GCA_916181665.1. Taxonomy (NCBI): domain Eukaryota; kingdom Viridiplantae; phylum Streptophyta; class Magnoliopsida; order Poales; family Poaceae; genus Avena; species Avena sativa. Next base: position 431,489,045 of record OV702293.1, read on the forward strand.
AGCGTCCAGGTCGGCTTGACACAATTTACCCAGGTTCAGATCTCACGACGGTGGCGAGATCCTACTCCTGCTATAAATCACTATAATGACAATACGCCGAGTTACAGGATTGGGGGTTCGCTGTGTGCGAGTAGTGCTATGCACTTGTTGTTCTATATGCCCTAAAGGCTCTCATAGGCCGGCTTATAAGAACGCCAGGACCTAGGGTTACATGGAGAGTCCCAGCCGAATACGTTTACAGAGTCTTAGATTAATACTAACTAGTCTCCGTGTCCTCCAAGGCTCCGGCTTCCATCATAGGCGGCGGCACGTCGCCTTCCATCTCCTGGCTAGACCTCCGTCTTGTCTATCAGCAACTGGGCCGCCCGGTTATGCCATAGGACTAACCACGAACTGTGAACCACTCGGGCTTGCCGGTATGAGACTAGGCTGTATGTATACCCATTTGGTATATCCACAACATAGGTCGCCTTGGATCCTTGCCAGGAGCCTCGCTCGGATACTGCGGCGCCTCTTAGTGTCCCTCGACGACGACGACATTGTGCGAGCTCGCCATAGACTCCATGGGTGAGTTGCTCGAGGAGAAAATGCTCGCGGAGGCGGGGAGAGGCCTAGATTGCCAATGACCCGTCACTGTGACGGGAAAACAGAGGCGCGGGCGGCGGAGCGTGGCTCGAGCGCAGCAGATGCGTGGAATAGGCGCACGGTGCGGTGGTCAAGATGCGATAAACACGTAGTGAGGTCTGTAACATCAAAAAAATACTAAACTTGGATCATCAAACTCTAATCATCAAAATTAGGGTTAACAAAAACTTTTCTAAATAAAAATATGGAAGCATGCATGTGAGTATGCATTTCATTTTGAATTCTTTTGAACCACCTTGTTTGTGTGTTTCTTTGCTTGTAAATGGATTCTTAGGTGAAATAAACATCATCTAAACAATTGCCAAACTTTTCCCAAAGACAAATAACTCAAAAACAAACAAAATGAGTGAATGGTCATTTTGATCAATTTAACTCCCATGCCTACTTTGGCTGTCTCAAACTTTCAGAACCTAACAAAAACTTGTTTGGATCTTTACACCCCTTGATAGTACTCCTAACAAAGTATCAAGGACAACTTTGTGATCATCCAGAAACTTTCAAATGCATGGTTTAAAGGATAGTTCAAAATTGAATCTTTATCATATGCGAAGATCCCACTTTTTCAAAAACCACTCAAACAAGCTCAACTCAAAACCCAAGCATCTGCAGACTCACCAGCATCAACCTAGCACAACCACCAAAAATCTTTTCAAAATTCAAAACTTGAGTTCTTGCGGCCATTTCATCAAACACCTTGCAGATTCAAATCAAACAAAATCCAAACACTATTGTGAGCAGTGATTGGAGCCTAACTTGTTCCCTCTCTGGTTGCAACTAGGCTTTAGTAGATCATCTAGCTCATTTGCAAACCTCTAGCATCACTGTAAGCTTGGCAATGCCATCAATGGTGAGTAGGCCGAGTGCACCTTTGCCACCCCCATGTCGACATCGAGCTAGGAGAAGAACCAAGGCTAGACAACATGTCTGGGAGCAAGCCAACACCCCACGGCCACTCCCTGTCCAATGCTCGAACCTTGCCAACCCCTGGACCACACACACGGACCATGCCAAGCTCGCCAGCAACCATGCCGAGAGCGTGCCCCGTGCGCCACGCTCGACCGACGCCCACAGACCGCACGCCGCCCTCGCCGCGTGCATACGTGATCACCACCGTCCCAGCAACCCGCAGACACGCTCGTTCGCCGCCGCGCGGACCACGCACGCTATGCGCATTAAAAACCTCCGTCGGGCACGCGCAGAGCACCGCTGCGTTCCGACCAAACCGCACCGCCCCACGTCTTGCCATCGTGTTGTTAAGCATCGCCAGGGAGCACCGCACCGCCCCCTCCCGTCGCCCACGCCGCTAGCCGTCTGTGCCATCGACCACGACGGGCCCAACTTGCGCCCGTCGGTTCCCTCTCGCCACTATAAATAGAGGCCACCCCCAACCGAATTGAGCACACCACCTCACTGCCCTCTCACCCAGAACCACCTCGCCTCAGTCCCGAAGCAAGGCGAGCAGCACTTCGCCAGAATTTCACCGGAGCCTGCCGCTGCTGGATAAGAAGGGGGCAGCGATTGGAGCCGCCCCAGGAGAAGCTGCCGGTACCAGGAGGTTCGCCGTTGTCGACTTCGTCGTTCGCCCGCCTCGCCGACCCTCGCCTGAACCCCGGTGAGCCCCCAACGACCCCCACTGGCCGCGCTAGGTTTCTGTCTCGCCGGCGTTGCCCAACGTCGACGATGACCCTCAGCCGTTGGATTAGAACCAGATCGAACGCACCACATCGCCCCATACCGCTTCGCACCCCCTCGTCTCACTGATGAGTGGGGACAACAACTTAACCAGCCCGCGTAAGCGCTGTGCTTAGTAGGCCGGCCCATTATCGCTTCCCGCGCAGCCAGTCATTTGAATCTAATCTTTTCCATTTTATTTCAAACACACTTCTGCACCTAGTTTCAAAAATCAACTCAGATCGATCCAGTGAACCAAATTGACTGAAACCAATTTTGTTAGAAAGGACTTGAAATGCTGAATCCAAGCCCGTTGGATTCAAGTCATTTGGATCTGTAGATCATCCTTGGTAAAAATAACGAGGCAGAAGCTTTTCTGCATTCAAACATTTTTCAAATTTAAACCATGATAGATTTTGAGTTGATTCCAACTCTCAAAAATCACATTTAACCATACCTTTGAGAATATGTGAAAATATATAGGTTTACTTACAGAAATATTGACCAAGTAATAAAAGAATGCCACATAGGCATTTCTAGTCACTTATTTAATTAAAAAAAGGGTAAAACCATATTAAATTGTGACACCACTTTAAATCACATTCCCATGGACTAAAATATATGGTGATGACATGTGTCAACATGATCCCATGTTTGGTTTGGAGAATATTAAATCGTAAGTAGTTTTCCAATGAGTAGAAATTACTTTTCTAAAAATAAAAGGAATTAAACCAAGCTTTAATCTAGTAATGTTAGTGATGATGTTAGATCATCTATAGGACCCTTTTGCGTGATGATTGCAAGTAGTTAAGTATTGTTTGATGATTGTGTACATCGTATTTATTTATAGACGCTAGTACCGACCAAGGATACGAGGAGGAAGGAGGATACTACGAAGAAGAAGCCGAGGAGAACTTCAATCACTGCTCTGCACAAGGCAAGCTAACACTTGCAAGATACTTTACCTATGCAAGTCTTACTAATCAAGTTGACCTATGCAAGCTTATCCTTGCAATGGTGCAAGCTAATACTTGCTTATTACCATGCCAACTATATGCCTTAAGCATATGAGTTTATATCCACTTGATAACCCAATCCTAGTTTTAAGTGCAAGCTTTCTATTTTATTTCTTTATCAAAGCTACTTCCTTAGAGTTTACTTAAGTGACTTGTAGATTCTAGAAAGATTTTTGAAGGTTGCATAAAGAGCAGAAAATTTGGCCTAAGCTAGATAATCTTGATGTCACCCTAAGGCATGAGATTGAACTTAGTTGAAACTCCACTAGTTTACTACCCCTCATTAGTACTCACCCCCACTTGTAGATGCTAGTGCTAAGCATAAAACTTGATCAACTTTAGATGGGAATACTAGTGGAAAAATGGTTATGCAAACCTTAGAATGATGGATCATTCTACTGAGATGTTTTGCCATGTGTTTCCGAACACCAGATGAGTTTGGTGATGAAAATGTTGAGACATGAGCCTTAGCCCCTTTATAAAACTGATGGTTGTCTGTATGTGATACCATTCCAATTTTACCGTACAACCACAATACCCGAAGATTAGGTAGGGCTTGACTGGAAACTTATATACCTTAGTATTAGTTCCCTCATGGCCAAGGTCTGAGCTGAGGCTACCTTGTGAAGATTGTCCACCTATGCAGTACCCAAGATGACAGTTGGTCATGGTTGGGAGGCCAAACTCACAGGAGAGGTGCTTATACTAGGGCGTGTAATTGAAAGGTTAGGATTGATTATCCGCATACTGAGTATGGTGAATTCAGGATTTGTTCCTGACGGATGTATCGAATGTTGTGGTGAAAGTGTACAATCTCTGCAGAGTGTCAAACTATTCGAATAGCCGCGTCCGCGGTTATGGACAGTTGGAGTGGCCATACTGTTCCCCCGTCAGATGTTTTCAAAAAGACTTGTGAACTGAAGTGAGACTTTGACTTGACCACAACAGAGTTGTGATATGAGATACAAGTTCCCACTTAGGGTTATAACTTCAACTCACTCTCTTGCTTCTGAACTTAGTGGAGATAAATCTGGCTTCTTGCAAAACAACCCTAGAGCCTAGTGTCCTATTATCAAAAAAACCTTTCACTTGTTAGTATTAGTTTGCGAGTACTTAAAGAGTACTCATGGCTTTGTCCCTGGCTATTCCTGTGGCCAGACTATGAAGAGGAGTACCTGGAGGATGGACCCCAGGAAGGTTACGACAACTAGGATCATCTCCCATCATCAGCATTGCCTGTGACCCCGAAGATGGTGCTTCGCCTACGCTACCGTTATTATTACGTATTCCGCTGCTTGAGTTGTATTAAGAACTGGATCATGAGATCCTTATTTGTGTAAGATCTTATGTATGGTTTGTAATGGATGATGTACTGTGGTATCCAATTCTGTTATGTCTCGCAAAAATGGTAATCCTGGGATTGCGATGTATGGCATAACAGGCATCTGGGATTAAAAATCCAGGTGTTGGCAAGTTGGTATCAGAGCCATCCTGACCATAGTAGACCCTAGTTAGACTGGACGTTTAAACCCAAAAACTTAGTTTCAAAACCAAAGAAAACAAATATTTACAAAAACTTATTCCCATTCTTATCACCTTGATTCTTTCATGAAAATTCATGTTCCTCAAAAACTCTTGCAAAATACATAAAATTTTGACACACTTAATCACTCTACTAACTTACTCATCCTATATTCTTATAGATGGACGTCAAGTACAGCAAGTTTTATCAGTTGGGGAATGGAGGAGACCTTATCTTTGAGAGGGATTTGGACCAGCTTTCGGAACTTCTGGAGCATCTGCACCCCGAGTTCTTCGGAGCTCAGCTCAATGATCAAGGAGGAGAAGATCTGCAGTGGCTAATTGTTGCAAGTCTCCGAGGAAAGGTTGAACCTCCCACTGATGAGGGAATTCAGTTTACCTTAACAGAGAACAACTGGCTAGATGGACTTGCCATGGCCATGCAGGAAGCTCTTTCCCGTCTATGTGGGCAGAGCATCAATTAGATCAAGGGAACCCGCTTTGAGTTTTGCCCAAGGCGTGATGCAAATGGACAACCACTAGAAGCCCCATACCACCCCGAGCTGAAGACTCAATTGGACCACCTTAGCTTCATGATGTACGATCGTCAGCAGGAGTTGGATAACTGCCGTGACTACTCCAACCACAAGTCTGCCATCATCAAGATGAAGGATCAGACCATCGCCATGCTAGCAAAGGACCGCAAGTATCGCCGCCGTCAGCTCGACAAGAAGGAGCGCATCATTGCCCGTCTTCGCCACCGTATCTCATCTTTGGAGGAGACCATCCACGAGAGAGACATGCAGTTGGAGGAAAGGTAGAATGCCGGAGAGGATCTTCATGGAGACCTCTACTCCTATCTCAGCGATGATGATGATTTCCTGGAGGATCAGGCTATGGACTTCTTCACCGATGAGGATGATTTCGCCTTCATCGATGATGATGAAGATGATGATGCCACCGATTCTGAGGAGTATTATCACTTGAGCACTAGCGTAGTGAGTAGTATTCGGTCCCACTGTATCGTAGTTTTCAGAATGGTTCTTAAAACCATCTGTTTTTCTTTGTTGCGGTGTGTGTTGTATCGTGTGAATGAATGAATGAAAAGCAAGTTGCTAGAAAATCTGAGTCAAACTTTAAAAACTTTTCAAAGCCCCGAAACCTTAGAAATTTACCTATTTCCTCATGATCTATCCCAATCTTCAGATGCCACGTGGAGGAAGTGGTTCATCCCCGGACCCGATGTTGCAGATCCTGCAAATGTTGGTTTCTGACCGTGAAGCTGAAAGAGCAGAACGTCAAGCCAACCTAGCCACCCTGCAACAGATAGCTCAGCTTGCCCACAACAATCAAGGCCACGGAAATCAGGATAACCATGGATCTAAGCTCAAGAATTTCCAGAATACCAACCCACCTGTTTTCACTAAGTCAGAAGAGCCCCTAGATGCCGATGATTGGTTGCAAACCATGGAAAATAACCTAGAAGTCGCCGGAGTGGAAGCCAACGAGAAAGTTATGTTCGCCACCCACTATCTAGCCGGAGATGCCAAAGCATGGTGGAACAGTGTTCGTGCAATGACCGGAGGACCGATGATGACTTGGGAGGAATTCAAGGTCAAATTCAGCCGAACCCATGTGCCACCGGGTTTGATCAAGAGGATGAGAGGCGAGTTCAGAGAACTGAAGCAAGGAAGAATGACTGTAGTGGAATACCATGACAAATTCTTGTCATTAGCTAGGTATGCCCCGGATGAGATTGACACCGAAGCCAAGAAGAAAGAACGATTCATGAATGGTCTGCATGATGAGATGCAGACTGTGTTAGTCAATATCCCCTTTGCTGATATTGAAGCCCTTGTCGACTCTGCCATCCAGATGGAAGGAAAGATCAACCAAGCCAATGAGAACCGCAAGCGTCGCATGATGCATCAGTCAGGAACCCATCAGACCCCAAAATATCGCCCTAACCCATCTCCAGGATTTGCCCCAAGAACAAACAGACCCCCGATGAACCGTCCCACCTATCCCAACCGTGGAAACCCTAGGCCCGGAGGAAATCACAACAACCCCGGCAACTCTAGCAATTTCAACCGTGCCCCACCCAAGTTCAACAACAACAATGCTACCTCCAACACCAACACTGCCGCGAGGACTGGAAGCAACATGGTGCCTGTAGCAGCAAAGGACAAGTCACAAGTGACTTGTTATGACTGTGGAAACAAGGATCACTACTCCAACGAGTGCCCCAATAAGAAGAATGTCGTAGCACCCAATGCCAATGCCCCAGCTCAGCAGTAGCATCGTGTTCAGCCCGAAAGAAGGTTTGCCCCAGGGAATTCGCTCAACCGCAATGGCCGTCTTTTTCTCATGCATGCTGAAGAAGCTCAGGAAGCGCCAGACGTTGTGCTGGGTATGTTTTATGTTAATTCAGTACTTGCAAGAGTGTTGTTTGATTCTAGTGCATCGCATTCATTTATCACCGAAGAATTTGCATGCACTAGTAAAATTCAACCAACCAAACTGAAGCATGTTATGATTGTTCAAATTCCCGGATCAGCCACCAAGGCAAGGCAAATTTGCAAAGCCATCCCTATCTGAATCCATGGCATAGATTTTTATGCTAATCTGATAGTACTCGGAACTAAAGGTTTGGAAGTAGTACTAGGAATGGATTGGATGTCCAAACATAAAGTATTGATTGACTGTGCCAAGAAAGCCATAACCATGACCAGTATAGCCGGACTATCAGCCGAGCATATATCTGAAACCTTACCTCGTCAATTAAAGTGCAACAAGAGTATGGCCCAACCTACCATTGACCAAGTCCAGATAGTCTGTGAATACCCCGATGTATTTCCAGATGTTTTGCCCGGTATGCCCCCAGATCGGGATATCGAGTTTATCATCGAACTAATCCCTAGAACTGGACCCATAGCCCAGAGACCATATAGTATGAACCCGTCGAAACTAGAAGAACTGAAGAAGCAACTGGATGCCATGTTAGAAATTGGATTGATTCAACCAAGTGAGTCACCATGGAGATCACCTGTCTTGTTTGTGGACAAGAAAGATGGAGATAACCGTTTGTGTACGGATTATCGGAAGTTGAATGATGTCACCATCAAGAACAAATACCCATTGCCCAAGATAGAAGATTTGTTTGATCAGTTGACCAGTGCCAAAGTGTTTTCTAAGATTGATCTTAGGACTGGCTATCATCAACTCAAAATTCATGCAGAGGATATTCCAAAGACTGCCTTTACCACCAGATATGGATTATACGAGTATATAGTCATGTCTTTTGGATTAACCAATGCCCCCGCTTATTTCATGAATCTCATGAATAAGATTTTTATGGACTTCCTGGATAAGTTTGTCGTTGTTTTCATCGACAACATTCTGATTTATTCCAAATCAGAAGAAGAACATGAGCTACACCTAAGGACCATTCCTGGAACCCTAAGAGATCATCAGATGTATGCAAAGTTTAGCAAATGTGAATTCTGGTTACAGGAGGTAGGATTCCTCGGTCACATTGTATCAGCTGGAGGAATTGCCGTTGACCCTGCCAAAGTGAAACATGTAGAAGATTGGCAAGCCCCAACCACTCAAACCCAAGTTCATGCATTTCTCGGATTGGCGGGATACTACCGCAAATTCGTAGAAGGATTCTCGAGTATCGCCAGACCCATGACCCAATTGCTGAAGAAGGACAACAAGTTTGAATGTAAAGACAAATGCGAAGCGAGTTTTCAAGAACTCAAGAGGAGATTAATCTCAGCCCCAATCTTGATCATGCCGGATATCACGAAGCCCTTCGATGTGTATTGTGACGCATCGAAGATCAGTCTCGAATGTGTGCTAATGCAAGAAGGCAAAGTTATATCTTATCTATCTCGACAACTGAAGCAACATGAGCAAAATTACCCAACCCATGACCTCGAACTCGCAGCCGTAGTTCTAAGCCTGAAGACATGGAGACATTACCTGATGGGAAATCGTTGTGAGATCTATACGAATCACAAGAGTCTGAAGTATATATTCACTTAGAAGGAGCTGAATATGAGACAGAGAAGATGGATTGAGCTAATCAAGGATTATGATCTGGACATTCACTATCACCCTGGTAAAGCTAATGTGGTAGCAGATGCCCTTAGCAGATTGCCGTGCCGCTTGAACTCCATGATCTGGAAGGAGCAACCAAGCTTGCACAAAGAGATGGAAGATTTCCGAATAGAATTAGTAAGTGAAGGATTTTTGGCTAGCATAGAACTTCAGCCCACTTTGATCAGTCAGATCAAAGAGGCACAAAAGGGGAATGCTAGTATCGACAGAATCAAGCGTCGTATCAGTACAGGCAAAGTACCCGGATTCACAGAAGACGAAGAAGGAGTTATTTGGTACAAAGGACGCCTTTGTGTACCAGCAGACTCAGAGTTGAAGGAAGTGATTCTAAAGGAGGCTCATGATACTCTTTATTCTATCCACCCCGGAGGAACGAAGATGTATCAAGATTTGAAAGAGCAATTCTAGTGGCATAAAATGAAGAGAGAAATCGGAAGCTATATCGCCAAGTGTGATATATGTCAGCGAGTCAAGGCAGGACATCAAAGACCCGCTGGATTGTTGCAACCCTTGCAGATTCCGGAATGGAAATGGGATTCCGTTGGAATGGACTTTATCACTGGACTGCCTACTTCTAGTAGGGGAAATGACTCTATCTGGGTCATAGTGGACAGATTGTCCAAAGTCGCCCATTTCTTACCCGTCAAGACCACATATCAGAGTTCGAAGCTAGCGGAGTTATACATCGCTAGGATAGTTAGTTTGCATGGAGTCCCCAAGAACATCATATCGGATCGAGGAACTCAATTTACCTCGAGATTCTGGAAGAAAGTCCAAGAAGGTTTAGGAACCCGCTTAGATTTCAGCACCACATATCACCCTCAGACCGATGGACAAACGGAGCGAGTAAACCAAATACTCGAAGATATGCTGAGAGCATGTGTGTTAGAATATGGATCCAAGTGGGAAGACTATCTGCCGTTTGCAGAATTTTCATACAACAGCAGTTATCAGGCTAGTTTGCAAATGGCCCCATTTGAATTCATGTACGGAAGGAAGTGTCGCACCCCTTTGAACTGGTCGGAAGTAGGAGAGAGTCAGATTTCGGACCCGACATCCTACGAGAAGCAGAAGAGAAGGTTCACAAGATTCGTGAGCACCTTAAGACAGCCCAGTCTAGACAGAAGAGTTATGTCGATAAGAGACGTCGAGACCTCGCCTTCAACATAGGAGATTTTGTTTATCTGAAGGTGTCGCCATTGAAGGGAATGCAGTGTTTCCAACTCAAAGGAAAGTTAGCCCCCAGATATATCGGACCCTTCAAGATTCTGAACCATCGAGGAGAAGTGTCTTATCAATTGGAACTACCCGAAGAGATGTCAGCCGTGCACAATGTGTTCCATATTTCATTACTTCGCAAGTGCCTCGAAGTTCCAGAGAAGACCAAAGTGTTCAAGAACATCGATCATCAGACCATAGAGATCAACGATGACCTGACCTATCCCGAAGTACCCATACATATTTTGGAAGAAGCCTTCAGAACTACCCAAACCCGAAGCATCAAGTTTCTCAAGATTCAGTGGAGCAACCACACAGAAGAGGAAGCTACCTGGGAGCGCGAAGATCACATCAAGACGGAGTTTCCCGATCTCTTCAAATCCTAGGTAATCTTTTTCATCCTTTTTCAAATCTTGGGACGAGATTTTGTTTAAGGGGAGAAGGTTTGTAACATCCCAAAAATACTAAACTTGGATCATCAAACTCTAATCATCAAAATTAGGGTTAACAAAAACTTTTCTAAATAAAAATATGGAAGCATGCATGTGAGTATGCATTTCATTTTGAATTCTTTTGAACCACCTTGTTTGTGTGTTTCTTTGCTTGTAAATGGATTCTTAGGTGAAATAAACATCATCTAAACAATTGCCAAACTTTTCCCAAAGACAAATAACTCAAAAACAAACAAAATGAGTGAATCGTCATTTTGACCAATTTAACTCCCATGCCTACTTTGGCTATCTCAAACTTTCAGAACCTAACAAAATCTTGTTTGGATCTTTACACCCCTTGATAGTACTCCTAACAAAGTATCAAGGCCCACTTTGTGATCATCCAGAAACTTTCAAATGCATGGTTTAAAGGACAGTTCAAAATTGAATCTTTAGCATATGGGAAGATCCCACTTTTTCAAAAATCACTCAAACAAGCTCAACTTTCAAAACCCAAGCACCTGCAGACTCACCAGCACCAACCTAGCACACCCACCAAAAATCTTTTCAAAATTCAAAACTTGAGTTCTTGCGGCCATTTCATCGAACACCTTGCAGATTCAAATCAAACAAAATCCAAACACTATTGTGAGTAGTGATTGGAGCCTAACTTGTTCCCTCTCTGGTTGCAACTAGGCTTTAGTAGATCATCTAGCTCATTTGCAAACCTCTAGCATCACTGTAAGCTTGGCAATGCCATCAATGGTGAGCAGGCCGAGTGCACCTTTGCCACCCCCATGTCGACAGCGAGCTAGGCGAAGAAACAAGCCTAGCCAACATGTTTGGGAGAAAGCCAACACCCCACCGCCACTCCTTGTCTAGTGCTCGAACCTTGCCAACCCCTGGACCACACACACGGACCATGCCAAGCTCGCCAGCAACCATGCCGAGAGCGCGCCCCGTTCTCGACCGACGCCCACAGACCGCGCGCCGCCCTCGCCGCGTGCATACGTGATCACCACCGTCCCAGCAACCCCGCAGACACGCTCGTTCGCCGCCGCGCGGACCACGCATGATGTGCGCATTAAAAACCTCCGTCGCGCACGCGCAGAGCACCGCCGCGTTCCGACCAAACCGCACCGCCCCACGTCTCGCCACCGTGTCGTTAAGCATCGCCAGGGAGCACCGCACCGCCCCTACCGTCGCCCATGCCGCTAGCCGTCTGTGCCATCAACCACAACGAGCCCAACTTGCGCCCGTAGGTTCCCTCTCGCCACTATAAATAGAGGCCACCCCCAGCCGAATTGAGCACACCACCTCACTCCCCTCTCACCCAGAACCACCTCGCCTCAGTCCCGAAGCAAGGCGAGCAGCACTTCGCCGGAATTTCACCGGAGCCTGCCGCTGCTGGAGAAGAAGGGGGTCAGCGATTGGAGCCGCCCCAGGAGAAGCTGGCGGTACCAGGAGGTTCGCCGTCGTCGACTTCGTCGCTCGCCCGCCTTGTCGACCCTCGCCTAAACCCTGGTGAGCCTCCAACGACCCCCACTGGCCGCGCTAGGTTTCTGTCTCACCGGCATTGCCCAACGTCGACGATGACCCTCAGCCGTTGGATTAGAACCAGATTGAACGCACCACATCGCCCCATACCGCTTCGCACCCCCTCGTCTCACTGACGCGTGGAGACAGCAACTTAACCAGCCCGCGTAAGCGCTGTGCTTAGCAGGCCGGCCCAGTATCGCTTCCCGCGCAGCCCAGTCATTTGAATCTAATCTTTTCCATTTTATTTCAAACACACTTCTGCACCTAGTTTCAAAAATCAACTCAGATCGATCCAGTGAACAAAATTGAATGAAACCAATTTGGTTAGAAAGGTATTGAAATGCTGAATCCAAGCCCATTGGATTCAAGTCATTTGGATCTGTAGATCATCCTTGGTAAAAATAACGAGGCAGAAGCTTTTCTGCATTCAAACATTTTTCAAATTTAAACCATGATAGCTTTTGAGTTGATTCCAACTCTCAAAAATCACATTTAACCATACCTTTCAGAATATGTAAAAATATATAGGTTTACTTACAGAAATATTGACCAAGTAATAAAAGAATGCCACATAGGCATTTCTAGTCACTTATTTAATTAAAAAAAGGGTAAAACCTTATTAAATTGTGACACCACTTTAAATCACATTCCCATGGACTAAAATATGTGGTGATGACATGTGTCAACATGATCCCATGTTTGGTTTGGAGAATATTAAATGTAAGTAGTTTTCCAATGAGTAGAAATTACTTTTCTAAAAATAAAAGGAATTAAACCAAGCTTTAATCTTGTAATGTTAGTGATGATGTTAGATCATCTATAGGACCCTTTTGTGTGATGATTGCAAGTAGTTAAGTATTGTTTGGTGATTGTGTACATCGTATTTATTTATAGACGCTAGTATCGACCAAGGATACGAGGAGGAAGGAGGATACTACGAAGAAGGAGACGAGGAGAACTTCAACCACTGCTATGCACAAGGCAAGCTAACACTTTCAAGATACTTTACCTATGCAAGTCTTACTAATCAAGTTGACCTATGCAAGCTTATCCTTGCAATGGTGCAAGCTAATACTTGCTTATTACCATGCCAACTATATGCCTTAAGCATATGAGTTTATATCCACTTGATAACCCAATCCTAGTTTTAAGTGCAAGCTTTCTATTTTATTTCTTTATCAAAGCTACTTCCTTAGAGTTTACTTAAGTGACTTGTAGATTCTAGAAAGATTTTTGAAGGTTGCATAAAGAGCATAAAATTTGGCCTAAGCTAGATAATCTTGATGTCACCCTAAGGCATGAGATTGAACTTAGTTGAAACTCCACTAGTTTACTACCCCTCATTAGTACTCACCCCCACTTGTAGATGCTAGTGCTAAGCATAAAACTTGATCAACTTTAGATGGGAATACTTGTGGAAAAATGGTTATTAAAACCTTAGAATGATGGATCATTCTACTGAGATGTTTTGACATGTGTTTCCGAACACCATATGAGTTTGGTGATGAAAATGTTGAGGCATGAGCCTTAGCCCTTTATAAAACTGATGGTTGTCTGGATGCGATACCATTCCAATTTTACCGTACAACCACAATACCCGAAGATTGGGTAGGGCTTGACTGGAAACTTATATACCTTAGTATTAGTTCCCTCACGGCCAAGGTCTGAGCTGAGGCTACCTTGTGAAGATTGTCCACCTGTGCAGTACCCAAGATGACAGTTGGTCATGGTTGGGAGGCCAAACTCACAGGAGAGGTGCTTATACTAGGGCGTGTAATTGAAAGGTTAGGATTGATTATCCGCATACTGAGTATGGTGAATTCAGGATTTGTTCCTGACGGATGTATCGAATGTTGTGGTGAAAGTGTACAATCTCTGCAGAATGTCAAACTATTCGAATAGCCGCGTCCGCGGTTATGGACAGTTGGAGTGGCCATACTGTTCCCCCGTCAGATGTTTTCAAAAAGACTTGTGAACTGAAGTGAGACTTTGACTTGACCACAACAGAGTTGTGATATGAGATACAAGTTCCCACTTAGGGTTATAACTTCAACTCGCTCTCTTGCTTCTGAACTTAGTAGAGATAAATCTGGCTTCTTGCAAAACAACCCTAGAGCCTAGTGTCCTATGATAAAAAAAACCCTTTCACTTGTTAGTATTAGTTTGCGAGTACTTAAAGAGTACTCATGGCTTTGTCCCTGGCTATTCCCGTGGCCAGACTATGAAGAGGAGTACCTGGAGGATGGACCCCAGGAAGGTTACGATAACTAGGATCATCTCCCATCGTCAGCATTGCCTGTGACCCCGAAGATGGCGCTTCGCCTACGCCACCGTTATTATTATGTATTCCGCTGCTTGAGTTGTATTAAGAACTGGATCATGAGATCCTTATTTGTGTAAGACCTTATTTATGGTTTGTAATGGATGATGTATTGTGGTATCCAATTCTGTTATGTCTCGCAAAAATGGTAATCCTGGGATTGCGATGTATGGCATAACAGGCATCTGGGATTAAAAATCCGGGTGTTGACAAGGTCATGGGAGGAGAGCTCTGTGGTACTTACTCGAGTCTGCGACTCGACCAAATACTCGGGGGCTACTCGTATCAGTAGCGTTGGTTGTGCAACTGAAGAACTGATAAAGTCCCCGAGGCACTCGAACAAACTTTTAAAGTCTTTTTAGCGTCATTTTTTATGCTTCGAGTCCTTCTTCGAGTCCACGACTCGACTAGGAACTCGAGGGCTACTCCCATAGGGAGCGTTGGTCACGCATTTGAAAAAGCATCGATATTGATAGCATTTGCAAGATCATCCGAATAACTTCCGGATCACTGTATCGGACAACCGACAACTCGGGGGGCTACTCCCATAGGGAGCGCTGGTTGCGCATCTTATGAACCAATTGGTTGTGATCCTTCAGATCCTTTGCATCTACAGCAAACATAACATACAAAATAATCGGTGACTTCGCCCAAAAATAATTCTAAGAGAGATAATGTCTCCTTAGTCACCTAAAACGCCTCCGCGGCGATAAACTTTTGGATGATGTGTCTGTGATGCAAAGGTAAGACCTACAGATGCAATATGATGGCCTGGTAACGCACCCGAATGTGCTCTGCCAATACTAACCCGTGTCAGCAGGCACGATGAAAAATCCCGAAGGACACGTTGGGTACATAACTCAAAACACTGGAATTCGACCCCTTGATACGTCAGAAAGTTCCATGTTTGTTTAGTATCTACTTTGCTATATGTTTAGTCTATACTTTGAGGTATTTTTATACACTTTCTGGAACTAACCTATTAACAAGATGCCACAATGTGAGTTGCATGTTTTCTTCTGTTTTTGGTTCCAAAAAAGGCATAAAATAAATATTCTCGGAATTATACGGGACAAAAGCCAATCTTCCTATTTTTCCTGGAGCAACGCGGAACCACGAAGCAGAGGTGGAGGAGGCACCAGGGTGGCCTCACCCCCTAGGCGTGGGCCATCCCTGGTGGTGCTCACAGGGGGTGTGGGCCCCTGGCCCTCCACCAACCTTGTCTCCTTCGCCTATAAGAAGCCTCCGACCCAAAAACCCTAAATAATCTAGCGGAAATCCATGAAAACCTCCATAGCACCGCCACCACCGAAGGGGAGATTCGGGGGATACAAAGTCTCTATTTCGGCACCCTGGCGGGACGAGGAAGTGCCCCCGGAGCCATCTCCATCGATCTCCACCACCATCTTCATCATCGTTGCTAATTCCCATGATGAGGAGGGAGTAGTTCTTCCTCAAGGCTAAGGGCTCTACCGGTAGCTATGTGTTCATATCTCTCTCTATGCATGATCATGTTGTGGTCATGAGCTTTGTAATCAAGTAGATCTACTCTGTTACTCAAGTTCTTCAATATATCTCTGCTCTCCCCATGTGTGTGAAAGGGACAGTGTGCACGCCATGGTGGCACTTAGGCTAGAGTCTACATAAATACTCATTGTGCTTTAATAGATCTATGCTTTTCCCCATGTGTGACAATGACAGCGTGCATGCCATGTGTGGCACTTAAGCCAGATTACATATATATTTGTTATGAGTTATATTTGGAGTTGGATGTCTCTATGACATTGTGGTGTTTGTTGGAACCATCTAGCGCTCAAGGTGACAGTGTGGGGTTATCTAGATTGGGGAAGGCCCTACCGTGGATTAGAGTATCCAACCGAAGAGTAGTTAAGAGTAGTATCATGAAGAGAGGATATTTATATGAGAGTGTGTTCACTAGTGAAAGTATGATCCCTAGGACTTGTTTCTAAACATTGAAACACCGTTTGCATCTAGATCTGTTGCATGTTTGCTTGCTTCCATCATTTTGCCTTTAGTCTTTACCTCACTGTCAAGCTATTTTATGGCACTCACACATGTTACCCCATGTCAACAACAAGTCAGAAGCTCTTTTCTGGCACCTTTACCACTTGTATTTCACTATCTCTTCGTCAAACTAGTGCACCTATACACCTGACAAGTGTATTGGGTGTGTTGGGGACACAATAGACTTCTTGTATCTTAATTGCAGGGTTACTTGAGAGGGAATACCTTTGACCACTTCCTCCCTGAGTTCGATAAACCTTACGTGATCCACTTAAGGGAAACTTGTTGCTGTTCTACAAACCTCTGCACTTGGAGGCCCAACAACTGTCTACAAGAATAGAAGTGTGTAGACATCAAGCTATTTTCTGGCACTTTATTTTTAAGAGGTACAAGTGTCAAAGCTTGTAGACACCCCGTGTCACCCCAATAAATATTCAAGAGGTACAAGCGTCAAAGCTTGGGGATGTCCAAGGCATCCCCTTCTTCGTCAATAAAAAACTCAGGTCTTTCTAGACACTTTATTTTTATTGCTTCATGCACTATTGTGTTTTTCTTGGAGCGTCTTTGTTTTTCTTCTTAGTTTTTGTTTGCTTAGGCTGCTTGATTAAGTTGGTTGATCACAGCACACTTTTTTTTGGAGAGAGAGACACTCTGTTTTTATTTCTTAGAACACTCTAGTTTTCATTCTTATTGTTTTGTGAGTGTTCTCTTTTGCTAGCACTGTGTTTAGCCTTAGTTTTCTTGTGCTTTCAGCTTAGAAATTTTTAGTTCTTCTTTGTGGATTTGTGAGACATGCTCACTGATCTTTATTGATTATTATCTTTGTGAGTTGTTTCAAATAAGTTGTTTGGTGTTGGAAAAGAGTAGGAAGTTTCATGCTCATAGTGATACAAAAGGGAGCTTGTTTTGACTGTGGCTTAGACTTTATCATGTCATGCTAGATGTTGTTTTGACCTTATGCTTAGTGATTATTGATGTAGCATGACTTGTTCCAAACAATTGGGATTGCTTAGTGTGCCTTGAAGGAATCATGCGTTGTTTTAGCATGCAAAAGCATAGTATTGTGGTATTCTCCTTTGATGCTTTGTTTGGGTTGACTTGGCACATGCTCACACCATGTTATGACTATGAACAAGTCACCATAGCCTCTATGATCATTTAGTCCTTGACTTGTAGTACCACTTTATGCTTTGATTAGTAATGTTTTGTCGCTCTGCATGATTATGGCCATTATTGCTCTCTTAGTTGGTCGCTCCCAGTCTTTTGCTAGCCTCCACTTGTATGAGTAAGCTCTACTCATGCTTCCAACTCCCAAGAAACCAAGTTATTCCAAAGTGTCCACTATAAATTCCTATGCATGGTGTGTTACACCATTTCAAGTATATTCTTGTTTTCAACTATCTCCCAATTAAAAAGTATTTTGGTATGTGAAAACTTAGTGATTAAATCTCTCACGAACTTGATGACACACCTTTTATTTCTTGCCCCTAATAAACTTGAACCATTGTGTCATATATGTTGTACATGCTTGCACTTATACGTTGGAATTAGCAGAACCATGTTGTCATGGGGAACGTTTTCAACATTGCACTTGTACTTTGTACACAGTTGATATCATGCTCTTTTGTCTATGGATGTCGCCGGTGTGAAATAAAAAGGGAGCTTGTAAGTCCATGGATTTATGTATTTTGTGTTAGAGAAACGCCTGGGCCGCTAGCCTAAGCCATGCCTAATCATGGTGGAAACTTGCAGCATCACCATAATGAGCAATCTGTGAAGCATCCTCAATAAAAACCTATGAAAATAGCAAATAAAAAGATTGTTGAGATTCTCATTGTCTGCTTGCCTTGTCATTTTGATTATGGGATAGCTCTTGTATCATGTGCAAGGGGTACCCCATTGGCGGTTCTCTATGATACACATATACTTACTATGACAAGGACTTACACGTGACTAAAGTTGAGTAGCATGAGGAGCGGCCGTTGTATTCAAGGGACATGAGATTGCCAACTTATACTTTGTCAAGCATATACTCCATAGTTTGTTCACTTTAACCTTAATCACTTCAAGATGCTTATGATAGGGGCAATGAGAGTTGAAAGCTAACAAGTACCATAATTCTTGGAAGCTCTTTTTAAGACTTGAAATCCCTGCTTCCCTTTTTATGAAGGGCCTTTCTTCCACTTTTATATTGAGTCTCCACATTCTATCCTTAGGCACCAGTTAAGAGAGCATAGTTGCCATTCTTAGTTCTATGTGCAGTGTCCCAGACTTATTGATTGATGCATATTGTTGATATTGCTTGTTCTTGTGCTATTTGTATCTAGTCACTCTTATGAACTTTGAAGGTGTCCTATGCATCTATTTGCTACTCCATGAGGGACAAGCTGAATGCCACTATGCTATGTTTTCTGTATGTGAAACAAACAAACGTTTTTCAATGCATGTTATTCATGATCTTTGTTTGTAGCCTTTCATGCTGTATGCATAGTTACTTTGTCTTAATGTTAGAACTCCATCTTTCATGCACATGTTTAGAGTTCTTTGATACCAGCTTCCAATGCTTGCAAATGGTTTGATCTTGATTGTGATGGTGCATGTCACCTCAAAAATTATTCTTTTTATCACTTACCTACTCGAGGACGAGCAGAAGTTAAGCTTGGGGATGCTTGATACGTCGGAAACGTATATATAATTTTTGATGTTCCATGCTTGTTTAGTATCTACTTTGCTATGTTTTGTCTACAATTTGAGGTATTTTTATACACTTTCTGGAACTAACCTATTAACAAGATGCCACAGTGTCAGTTGCCTGTTTTATTCTGTTTTTGGTTCCAAAAAGGAAGAAAATCAATATTCTCGGAATTGGATGGGACAAAAGCCAATCTGCCTATTTTTCCTAGAGCAACACGGAACCACGAAGCAGAGGTGGAGGAGGATACCAGGGTGGCCGCACCCCCATAGGCGTGGGCCAGCCCTGGTGGCACCCACAGGGGGTGTGGGCCCCCTGGCCCTCCACCGACCTTGTCTCCTTCGCCTATAAGAAGCCTCCGACCCAAAAACCCTAAATAATCTGGCGGAAATCCACGAAAACCTCCACAGCACCGCCGCCACCGAAGAGGAGATTCGGGGACAGAAAGTATCTGTTTCGGCACCCTGTCGGGACGGGGAAGTGCCCCTGGAGCCATCTCCATCGATCTCCACCACCATCTTCATCATCGTTGTTGATTCCCATGATGAGGAGGGAGTAGTTCTTCCTCAAGGCTAAGGGCTCTACCGGTAGCTATGTGTTCATATCTCTCTCTATGCATGATCATGTTGTGGTCATGAGCTTTGTAATCAAGTAGATCTACTCTGTTACTCAAGTGCTTTAATAGATCTCTGCTCTCCCCATGTGTGTGAAAGTGACAGCATGCACACCATGGTGGCACTTAGGCTAGAGTCTACATAAATACTCATTATGCTTTAATAGATCTATGCTTTTCCCCATGTGTGTGATAGTGACAGTGTGCATGCCATGTGTGGCACTTAAGCTAGATTACATATATATTTGTTATGAGTTATATTTGGAGTTGGATGTCTCTATGGCAATGTGGTGTTTGTTGGAACCATCTAGCGCTCAAGGTGATAGTGTGGGGTTATCTAGATTGGGGAAGGCCCTACCGTGGATTAGAGTATCCAACCAGAGATTAGTTAAGAGTAGTATCATGAAGAGAGGATATTTATATGAGAGAGTGTTTACTAGTGAAAGTATGATCCCTGGGCCTTGTTTCTAAACATTGAAACACCGTTTGCATCTAGATCTTTTGCATGTTTGCTTGCTTCCATCCTTTTGCCTTTAGTCTTTACCTCACCGTCAAGCTATTTTCTGGCACTCACACACGTTACTCCACGTCAACAACAAGTCAGAAGCTCTTTTCTGGCACCGTTACCACTTGTATTTCACTATCTCTTCGCCGAACTAGTGCACCTATATGCCTGACAAGTGCATTGGGTGTGTTGGGGACACAAGAGAATTCTTGTATCTTAATTGCAGGGTTGCTTGAGAGGGAATACCTTTGACCACTTCCTCCCTGAGTTCGATAAACCTTGGGTGATCCACTTAAGGGAAACTTGCTGTTGTTCTACAAACCTCTGCACTTGGAGACCCAACAACTGTCTACAAGAATAGAAGTGCGTAGACATCACTCATATAAGACCTCCGCGGCCTGAGTCGAATTACACCAGCAATTTTCTGGATTCGAGTCTAGGGACTCGAGTCTAAGTAGATAGCATTGTTTTGCCCAAAGGTAGTTAAATGACCCTGATTCATCGGGAGAGTCAGGCATGCATATCAACTAATCCCTATGAACCAATATTCTGACCCAAAACACATTCAGATGAGCTCACTCGGAGATTTAAGAGTCTCTATTCGAATCTACGATTCGACTGAACACTCGGGGGCTACTAACATGGTTATGCCCCATGGGTGCCTAATATTGGCTTATCTGGTCTGGTCCAACAAAAGCCCATATGATAGTGTACCCTTGATGACAAAGCCTAGGAGGAACTCAGTTTGCCCAGGCCTATAAAGGATGCGACTCCTTGGAGAACAAGACTAGTTCAGGATAGAAAGTTAAAGAGAAAAACCCTAACCTGTAACAGACTTGTCCTATCCCCGAGACCTGTTCTATCTATATAAAGGTTAGGAGGGCACGACGAGGAGGGCACCTCATAACCCTAGCATACACACCGCCAAATCTCATCTGCGCACCCCTGTAACCTTTGGCTTTGCCATTAAACGAGAGCAGTCAAGAAGGAGTAGGGTTTTCCCTCCGAGGGCCTGAACCTGGGTAAACATCGTGTCCCGTGTTGCTTGTCTGTTAGCCGTTTCGCGATCTCCAGCGTCCCCTCCTTCTCCAAAACCCAAGTCTATAACAATGGGCATTAACAAGTCGAACCCTCGTCGGGCAGACTTACATTCTCAATTTGACACAGATAGAATTTCTTGCCTGTGTCTGTTCCTTCAAAAGCTAAACACTTGCGTGGCTCGAGTTTGTGGGAGCGGTAGATCTCATCGCACCCCGCCGCTATGCCACATAAATCGGGGTCATCCATGTTTCCGGAGCAAAGTCCAGTGGTAAAATGTCCTAAAAGGTGAATGAATCGAGTCAAATCAAGCTACAAAATGTAGCTGGTCAAAAAAATCACAAATCGTGGATGAACCCTAACCCTAAATCCAGATGGGCACATTACTTACCAACAACCCGGTGATTCTCGATGAAGAGCCGTCGTGCCAGCTGGGCATGGCGGCGGCGCGAACGGACGGTGCCGGCGACGCAGACGGACGATGGCGGTGGCGCGAATGGACGGCGGTGAACGAATGACATCGACCGGGCACAGTGTGTAACACCCCCGGTCACTCCGGACAGACGGCTGTCACTTCTGGCAGCTCAATAGGATCTCTAGACTAATCTCACAGACCAACACTAGTCTTTTCTGTGCACTTTGTCCTCACTTGTGTGCACCCGGTACTCACTTCCCGGTCGGTCACCCATCCTAGAATTGCTCTAGGCCAAGCACGCTTAACCTTAGAGTTTTTTTCGAATGAGCTTCCGGAAAAAAAGTTGCAACTTGTTGGTATGGATTTCCTATCAATCCTATTGAGCCATGCACCAGGGTCTCACATACACCCACCCTTATAAGATCGACGTCCTCGTCGATCAACCACAAGCCAGAAACGTTCCCTCTTGGCACACGTCTGTGCATCCAGTGCCGGCACATTGCCATGCTGTGTCCACTCCGGGCCACACGCGCCATGCTACACATGTCCGCCACTTACCCGCACACGTCCATGTAACCGCGAGGGTCGGCTGATACCACTTTGTAACACACTTAACCTTAGAATTCTTTTCAAATGAGCTTCCGAAAAAGAAGTTGCAACTTGTTGGTATGGATTTCCTATCGATCCTATTGAGCCATGCGCCAGGGTCTTACACAGTGGGGGAGGAGGTGGCCTCAACACATCATGAGCCTTATCCACGTTGGATGGTGGTGGGGACCGTGCATCGTTAACGGCGGTAACGGCCGTGTCGAGAGCCGTCTAAGGGTACCACGCCAGCTCTGTAGTGGACCCTACTGGTTAGAAGCGATGTCAAATCAGGTTTTGCGCCGAATTGGTATTTTTTGAGATAACTAACGGATTTTATGGTAAATTTTGGTACGTTTATCGCAAAGTGGTACCAATCAGTATATTTTTCTATCAAAATAATGGTTTTATAATATTAACTCCTATCTATCCCAACGGGTGTTTATGGTAGCGGTGCATGACCATTTTGTAGACTTGATCTCACCTTGATTCCTTATTGTGCCTTAACGACAGCTATACGGGCACATATGGGAGGGTGTTGCCATACGGCTGCCCGTCATCTTAGATTCATGGATCGTTGATTCCTAGTTGACGGGATACGGCGGCGGCGTGCGGCGGCGTATTACTGCGCAGTTGCTCGCTAAATTCCCTGTAACTTTGCGTCTTATTTCATCGATTTTCTCCATCCATGGTACGGCGGCACTATACGGTGGCTATGCCCGCATGGCTGCTCGTTAAACTGGCTCTAAAAAATTATTTTTCTCCAAAGTTTCCTTCGTGACTTGGTACAGCAGCATGGTAATAGGACGTCGCCGCGTTAAACCGTCTGCTTAGCACTTAATAATTTTCCTTTATCAGGTACTACCTCCGGTCCAGTTTATTAGGCGTCCTAGAAATTTCTGAAATCCAGGTAGTTGCCGATTGGTAGATAGAGGACATGTCAATCATGTTCCCACCTTACACCTTCCGCATGCCAAACTAGTTTCACACTTTCGTTCACACCGCGCCTAGGGAGGGAGAGAAGACGGAAGGGGAAGAGATTAGCACTCCGCATGACGCCCTGATTACTCGCGAGCAGTTAATACTAGGAGATGTATCGTTTTCATAGAAGAAGGACCAAGCTGCCAAACCATTACAACGCGCCGAGACACAGGCGTCTCGAGCGCAACTGCATGCTGTCAAAACAGCAGCTGACCCCTAAACAACTACTCACAACATCTCCATTTGTCTACCTGTCCTAAACAATCGCGGAGGAGGTCTGCGGCCCTCCATCGGCCTGCTTTGTCCTGAAACTTCCGGGTGAGCATGGAGGGGGCGGCTCCCTCAAAGACCACATCATTATGGTGGCGCCAAAGAGACCAGCAAACCAGGGAGATGCCGGTTCAGAGGTCTCGCCCACGGCCCTTGTTATGGAATTTGCTCCATAACAATAATACGATTGTTTAATGATACACAAGTTAAAATTGCAGTAAAAGGTACCTCTTGTTCTTCTCTCCATGTTGTATATTTGAACACTCATTTTATTAATCAAACCTAAACAAACTAAACTAAATAAAACACGCCCCAAATTTATTTCACATGGATTTCCTCTCATGAAGCACTTCTACTTCTAGTCGTTTAGCTCGATCAGAATGGTATTCAACTTGTCTTCTCTAATGGAAACATTCATCCCCAAGTAAATTTTCCTTCAAAGTTATTATTGCATTTCATAGACCATGGTCTTCTTTTTCACGAGAAAATGAACAACAAAAGGATCTCACGAAGGTTGTTCAGATGTCACGTTCGCTTCGTGCAAATTAATCAAATCTTTAACGTTTCTTAAAAATGGCCTACCAAGTATGATAGGTCCTATGGAATCCTCGTGCATATCGCCAATAACGAGATTAATAAGTGTAGGACACCCTTTGATCTGTATAACAATATTTGCATTAATAGACACGGCTTGTCCGAAAGTAGAGTCATGTAGATGAAGAATTTAGTGTAAACATATGAACCAAGATTTAATCGCTAATTTTTTTTAAATAATACTTTTTTTTATTGAATTTCACAAATAATACGCAAAACGGGCAAATTGCAAATCTGTTGGTCGGTCGGCCGTTCAACAGACGAAACACTGCCTTCGTCCGTTCAACGGACGAAACACTGCCTTCGTCCGTTCAACGGACGACACACCCCTCCTTTGAACGGACGAAGGCTGTGTGTCGTCCGTTGAACGGACGAAGGCAGTGTTTCGTCCGTTGAATGGACGAAACGAGTTTGTCGTCTGTCGAACGGCCGACCGACCAACAGATTTGCAATTTATCCGTTTTGTGTATTATTTATGCAATTCAATAAAAAAAATGTATTATTTAAAAAAAAATAGCGATTTAATCTATCCTACACGCTTTTAGGAATGGTAAAAATACTAGCACCTAAATCACAAAGTGTAGCAACTCTTTTTTTACTATGAAACCATTGGGAGCCCCTAAAATGTGTGATGGGATATGCCAATCGGGGTATTACCCAGAAGGTGGATACGATTGGCTAAGGCCCATGATGAATGGGCTAGCTGGTACGGCGACTGGAAATCCCGTGACCAAGGAGCATGGAGACTGGAAGCTGAAGGCCTAGATGCGTAGCTAGGCCTAGTCGGATTAGGTCAAGCCACCGAATCCTTAACCAATTCGGTGTTATCCATATAAACCCTAGTGATGAAGCACTATAAAAGCCTTCCTACGGTACTCTCTAGAGATATTCGCTATCATACACTCCATAGACGTGACTCACCGACTCGTTGTTGTGCTCGCCATCATTGTAATCTCTCTACATCAATACAAACTAGCAGGAAGTATGTTTTTTCCCTACCAGAAGGCTCAACCTAGGTAAAACCCTATGAACTTTCGATATCGTACCGCAAATGGCTTACTCTTCCTTGCCCCATTCAACTCAATCGCTATCCCGGGTAGCAACTGACGTGGTCATTGCTACGACAGTGTGATTTTTATATATAAAAAGAACCCCAAGCAGAGTTCAAAGCAGAATAATTACATGGTACTATACATGAGGAGAGAGAGAACTAAGAACTAGTAGCAATCTCATTCGATCCAACAATGATCTCAAAGTAGGTAGATTCTCTCCCGCCGTGACAACACACATGATCCTCTAGTCCTCATATATGTTCGGCATCTATGGGCTACCACATCCTTAACACAACCATTAGAGGATGTTTCCTTCTTTGTTGTCGTCTCACACACTGGTGTTGCCCTACATCGTCTCCGGCAGCTGTGCGGCATTGACCGTCGACATTGCTGAAGCCTAGCTGGTGTCACCTCGGGAGGAAAGCAACATAGTACATAGCAGGATCAAGGAGGGATGCTTCATACCTCGCTGTTTCGAGTCTTTCAAGCACATACAATGCTCTTATCTTGGCAATGTCATGTGAGTGGATTGCTGAGTTGGAAGAGAGAATAAAAAAAAGACATCGGTCTTGTTTTATATAAGAGATCATCTCTTAAAACAATATGTCTCCACATATTTAGAAATATTTGTCACTGGAGATAAGGCTAAAAAATTACTCATTGTATATCATGTTTTGTTATTATATCAAATTACGTGTCATGTCCAAGATAAGACTGTCTTATCAAACGATAGTGGCTGACCATAAACTAATACTCCCTCCATCGCAAAATAGATGTCACAACTTTATCAAAATTTAGACGGAGGGGGTATTTTTGTTCCGCCAGCGCTTCAAATAGACGATGCATTCTGTAGCTGGGGAAGCACCAAAAGTCTCCCTAGCAATCTGTTTTCTGAATAGCATAATCACTATTTCCTCATGCGACGGTTCTTCCAAAAATTCAAAATGCCATGACATGTTATCCTAGAAAAGAAAAGAACATGAAGGGAAACCTAAGCATATATATAAGCAAACATCGATCTTATTAACCATTGGCCAATTGATCAGAAAACTTGTACATGAAGAAGAAGCTTTATTGTAACCAAGCGCTTGTATATGCCTTTTGTACAGGAACAACCCGATTTACACAGTACACGACTTTATGTCATAACCTTACAACAACATGCGTCCCTCCCGACTGCAAAGGCACAGCGAGTCCGCAGATGTTGGATTGGCAACAAGCAGCTCGCTTGGACAGTATAAAGCCTCTCCTCGGTGGGATGCATCATCGGCAGTATCCTTACCAGCCAACGTAGCAAGATAAACCCCGGCATCCACAACTCTACATGATGGGCAGAACTGAGTCGAAATTATCTGCCGCGAAGAACGACAAGCTTCGAAATGCGTCCATGCTATTCTCCATCATCCGATTCCAACTATTGTCACACTCTCCTAGAATGAAGTCATCAGCTTGGTATCTCACTGGTGGTATATCCAAGTCCAGTGGTTCAAGTGAATCAGGCTGTAGAAAGATAAGATAAAAATATAAGTTTTGGTATAGCTAATTCTGTTAGCAAGCAAAGAGAAAAGAACTGCTAGAGCAATTATCCAATACCCAGAATATGTCAGCTAGAGACTGATCCTTTGATCCAATATCATTGTCATTTTGAGGTGGAGATTTGGCACAAAGTTCATCCATATCTTTGACACCATCAGTGCAGGGATTGCCAGGAGTCTCTCCTCCGGCCAAGTCCTACATCATGAAATAAATTGTAAATCAACAATGTCAAACAGGTAGAAGCTTGTTCAGAACCCCCAAATGACAACCAACCTGAAGAAAACTTTGAAACCCTTCTGAATCTGAAGAGCGAACTTCGTTGTCACTATCAGGAGGGCTGCTAGCTGAAGTGTTTGAACCTTGCTTCCTAGCTGTGGCCAACTTAAAACTGAACTCATCGCACGTTTCTTCTGCACCCCAGATGGTGGAGTGAGATGTATGAGCTGGTTGTGCTGCGGCCTGATAACGAGAAGTATGAAGGGCAACAGCAGCATCAAACGAGTCATAGCTGCAAGGATTCTCGTGGAAAACATCATTTTTGAGAATAGAGGTCACTTCACAATCCAAATTAGCAGCCTTGGATGCCTCTGTGAGCAAGTATCCAACACTGATATCAGTAAGGGTATCTGCCCAGCCTACCTCCGGTAATGCAACACAATCCACTTGTGTATCAACCTGAAGTATAATAGAGCAGATTAGAGATAAAAGATCAAGCATAGGATTCTTGACTTTAAAAAGTATGCGGGAATTGGACCTCAAGAGTTTGGTTTGCAGGAACTTGTTCTTGATGCTGACTGCCACACGGTGAGGGGGAGGCATTAATGGACTGCTCTTCCGCAGCATTCTTGCCTGTACTAGATGTTGTACCAAGCAATAATGCTGATTGATCTTTTGGGTTACAAGATGCTAGCTCAAAAGCGGAGTCACTGGGTGACTTGCCATCCTTTTGCACACAAACCTCTGAAGAAGATTTGACCTGGATGTCTTCTGGTATCATGCAATTCTCAAAGTGGGTCAACGATATTTCACTTACTCCTGCTTCAAGCTCAGCAAGGGAAAACCAGCCATACCTAATCGACAAAAAAAAATACAGCAGTTAGTAATCATAAGGTTGGCCACTCGTGGCCTAGAGTACTACTATTTTATATCGCAACAGTAACTCCATACCTTAAACGGAAAATAGAGGGGCTATTCACCGATCGAAAAACGTCAGCGACTGCAACAGTATCCCGTGTTGTCCACCTCTGATATGTAGCTAAATCCTCTTGATGAGCACAATATGGAAAAAGAACAAGCTCTCCAGATCCAATATTTGAGTTGCCCCACTTGCGGTTCATATGTTCTAAAACAGAAGACATTTTTTTCCTAGCACTTAATGTGAGCTCCAGATGTGGATTATGATCATCCTGTTAAAGAGCAGATAGAGATGGCATACCATGCTCAGCTGTTAGAAAATTTCAGAAAAGAACCGAAATATCTCTGTGTAAGAGTGCACAGCCATAAGAATTAGGTAACACTGAGCTTCACACCTACTACAGAAAATAGCTTATTGACAACGTAAATAGCAGAAATAAATTTATTTATGCTTCATGTTTCATATATCATGAACATTTATCAACTACAGGGATCTAAGAGTTTGGGATAACAGTTAACCAAATATCAGTGATTTGTTAGCTTGCTAGCAAAAGGAAACATTACCTTCTCCAATGCCTTCCGTGTAGCTTCATTTATTGGATATAACTGCAGCTTCAGCTTCGAAGGTGCTTGCGGATCTGCTTCTTTCATATGATTTGTGCCCACATCTTCCAGTGTAGAATAAAAATATCAGGAGTTTGCATGAGTTAATCTAGGTTTGGTAGTTGCATGAACTAAAAAACAAACACTAGAAACAATAGTCCAGTGATTAAATGAACTACAACACAAACACTAGAAACAATACCATCAACAGTAGATAAGTTATTTGGTGATGAAGCTTGCATTGTTGCGTCGACATTAGACAAGTTCTGGGTCATCATATTGCGTTCAAGCTCCTCGGCTGCATCAGCAACTAAAGAAACACCAGCCATGGCAGCTTTCTCCCATTTCTTATATGCAGCAGATGCACCGACACCACCTACAATACAAGTGATCTGCTATCAACTCTAATGTAAGGAACATTCAACACTAAAGAGTCAAGACTTGTCAAGATATGCAGATTTTGCAACAGACGCAAATTTCATACTCCAACCTAGAATGAGTAAGGCTACACCATATCAAAGCAGATGAAAATAAGTGATCACCTGCTCTTCTTTTTTGTCTCACGGTTCTTGTGGCAGAGAGGTCTTTGATTACTCCTGACTTGTTAGAATTTGGCTCTACAACCCGTTTGAAAAGCGTTCCTTTAGAAGAGGCTACTTTGCTACCGCTTTGAGCATCTGTGGGCAAGGGTTCTACTGAGATAGATTGATTTCCCGGAGTCTTGCTGAGAACTGGAGTTGAAGATAGGTATGCCTCCACTTGTGGATTACACTTTCTTCTGGTTTTCTTTCTGTCCTTCAGAAGCTGATTTCCCTGTAGACAGAATATGTTGCATGACAAACAGAACTAGACAAAATAAACAACCTTTATATTGGGGTACAACATTGAAGAGAACAAGCAAGTAGTGATCTAACAGACCAGTGCATCTACAAATGATTTGCATCTCCGGGGCTTCAGATGTAGCTTTGAAGCACTGCAGCTAAATTTCTCAAGCAGAGACCACCTGCGTAAAACTCGGTTAATATATCGGTATTTCTCGATGCAATTACAAGAAATGACACATGATCAGAATAAAAAAAGGTGACGTTTATTAGCAAGGGACAATATCATCTTCCTCTTAAACAGAAAAAAGGGCATTTGTGTGTCAATGTACAAACAGCCAGCCCCCTCCTAGTCCCAGACACTCATTCCCAATAGTTGTTATAACAAAGAGGTTTTCTTTGTTCTACCCTTTTTATTAATGCAGGAACGAGAGAAACTTCTAAAATTGTCATAAAATTCATTTTGATTGATTAGTCAGAACAGAAAGACAAACAATGAAATAGAGAACAAAAAAACAGTAATATGACAAGGTGTTTACACAATTGCTCTTATAACCAGAGATGTAATCTGTATTGGGGTAAAATATACCACATAAATTAAGTTAAAAAGACTATCCAAAGTCTAAGCCTCCAGGAAAAATATTAAGACAGAAAGATACAGCAGAAAACCATTGTGAGATCAACTATTACTATTTTCTATTATGCTACTTAAATAAAAAAAAGTACTACATCTCATCACATTAACTGTACATCATCAAGGCTCGTTCAATTACCAGCGGAGCATAGCAGCAATGATGTCCTTGGAGTTACGTGCATCAAGTGAGAACTGAGGACCCAAAAGCTTCTTCATGCGTCTAACAAGACGATAGAAGTAATGTCTGACCTATATTTACAACAACAATATTGAACCTTGAAGTTAATAGTGAAGTACTGCGTATTGTCTAGTTCGTGCATTTTCAAAATTATGCCAGACATGTGATGGTATAAGAGAATAAGAGACAATAAAACATCTGTCATCATAGGAAGTTAGAAAAACCTAATCGTCATCTTGGAAATTGCTAGTTTAGAGCGCTTAGGTGCTAGCGCAATCCGCACTATGGCAAAATGCCTCAAGCTGCTCCAGGAGCAGCGTCTTAGATGAGGCTTGTGACTTTTCTGCTCACCACACAAGATAAGACACTGAGGCATGTGCCATGCAGCCAAACATGGTTTGGATAGGACAAAAAAAACTAGGGCAAAAGATGCTACACCTGAATAAAAGCTAGTGACATGGTGGGGTGTTTCTAAATCTCATGATCTGGGGTTTGGAGTTGTCCATCACCACAGAACTTAAAAGGGATTCAAGTTACAAAGTGAAATCAGCTGCAGGCGAGGAGGGTGAATGGCTGTAAGTAAAGAAGGAAGATTGTCTAGCAGTTAAAGGAGCTCATCCTCATTGGTTTGTTGAGATGAAACTTGTGACTCTCCCTCCCTACAACACCTTTTAGCTACTGCAAGGAAAAATAAGCAATAATGGCTTCGTATCTTTACGTTAAAAGGGATGCTAGTGCTATGTCAACGAACAACAAAGGCCTTGGTCATGTACAATCTCCCCTATAGCAGTTGCTTCCAGATTCTCACCATAAAATGTGTCTACTCAGTTCTATTTGTCATCAAGATGAGAATCTTTTAGGGCAGTTTGTGTACAGGAAAAACTTACAATGCCACATGCATGTTCCTCTTCCTTCCAAATTTCTAACTAGTTCTGTACAGCCTGTTCAAAATCACGCGAATATATTGGTGGAAGATAAGGTACCTGATCCTTGTTTTTGCTCTGGACACGGAGAGTTATCTTCTCAAAATTCTGCAAAAAAAAAGAGATAAGATGTTAGCCATCTGCCAAATCTGCCAAGTAACATTGCATCCTGAAGTATAATCTTACTTTTCCTACTTGCCGCAGAGCATTGAAGAAACTTTCTTCCTCTTGGCGTGTCCAAGCGGCCCATTGTCGCGTCTGCTTTTTCGCTATCGAAATGAACATAGATCAGGAAATCCAGCCCTAGTAACGGAGAAGCGAAAAGTTTGGGGGAAAACGAACCAGGCTTCTGTTTTGGATCGGATTCCGGGAGCGGAGTGTCTTCGGGCGAATCAACAGGTTGAGGGGGTGGATTCATCTCTTCAGAGACCTCCTTCTCCATGACATTCGGGGCGCAAATATCTCGTGATTCCTCTGCTTAGATTTCACGCGACAAAAAAATCGAATATTCAGGAAACAGAAGAACAGATCGAAGAATTTCACAGATTGTGAGAGCCGAAGGGACTAACCTTGGTTGACGATCGGAGAGGCCCGTCGGCGGATTTTGATTTGGGAGAAACAAATCTACAGTTCGAAACAAATTTTGAGATTGGGGAGTTAGGGATTTGGAGGAATTGGGGGAAAATTAATCCATGAAAGATGAATGCAATCGGTGAAAGAGGGATCTGTCGCCACCTGTCCCCTCTTTTCGAACCAACGGCTAATATTTCTCCCAGTTACACTACCCGAACAACCTACGACGTCAGGCGTGGTATTAGACGTTCGGCCGGTCGGTCCGTCCGTCTCTTTGCAAGACCACGAATTTTGACGTGCTGGGGTATTCCTATTGTTGGCTTTTTTTCGGATATAAAGGAGGGGAAATACATTTATGCCCTTCTTTCTCCAAAGAGGAATATGTAAGTCCAAACTTTCCATAGTTGCTTTAAGAGTCAATTGTTAATGTTGGGGTCCTCCGGCACAAAGCTTATAACTATATGCACTATTAGTAACCGACATTGAGGTGCTAGCATTTGGTCGAAGCGGTCATAGCGTCATGGACACATGTGGTCGGCCTGGGTTCGATACCCAAGTGACGCAAGAGCGGGACAAACAATTGAAGTAATGGTAACAACTTTATACACACCTTCAACTTTACAACCATGTCACGTTGTCGCTCCCCTCTCCCACGCACACCCACTCTCCCCATCCCAACAGCTTCTCTAGCCTGATCTATTGAACGTCAGTAAAACCCAAGAGAACAACATCATTACCTTTTTATCGACATAAAATTAATACATAAGACATATAAATCTGGGGATCTACTAAACTCCGAGGGAGAAGAGTCAACTCCAATATTTTTACAAAGGATTTAGAAAAAGAAACAAGGGGATAAAGGGAGGCCATGTGCTCATTTGGTTAGTATGATATCGTGGTTACATAGGTTTACCATAAAAATCTACCTCATTGCATTACCCAGAACCCCTTGTTATAGATTGTATGCACATAACTAGCTCATCCACAAGTTTGATCTAAAACAAATGGGTTAAACATTACGTGTTCCAATAATTTATTCTCACATCTATGCTCCATTATAATCTAGATCTTGTCAAAGATTATTTATTTATCTTGTTGTCGAGCCTTGATCTAACCTTGTATTGTATTTATTCGTCGGCTTGAATCAAGATAGAGGCCACGGGTCAGAGGGCCATACCTTGTACTTTGACATGCTTGTATGGTACTTATGCCATGTAATATTTTACTTTTTTACTACTTATGTGGTACATGCACGATTTCACAATATGAAGGCACCATACCCATACCTACCCCATAAAGACAAGGTGACTAAACATAGAATCCGAAAAACCACGCAGTAGACCAAGTAACTCACATTGTACAACAGGATCCGCAAGACATACAAACCCCAGTTCGTATGCATCACACCAATGAGTCATCTACCTTGCCACATATATCCCTTACAATGGAGTAATCGCATCTCCATTGTACTTCTCCTCGAGATAATAAAGAAACACATGATGTAGGGCTAATACCCAATAATGTCTCTGAGCACTCGCTTCTCCCCGACACCACTACTCATATACATGCATCAACATGATAAACTTCTGATGATTTACTACTCATCAACAAAACCATTCTTGATTTCTTTTATTTGGAAATTCCTTTTGAAATGTGTTCTACTTACTCTAAACATACCATAAATATATGTGTATTTGTGTTGTTTCTCTCTATTTGGCTTTGCCTAGGCATAACTGACCCACCATGTTGGTGGGGTTAGATGACCACAATAAAAATGTACAAAAACCAAATGGTTGATTTTTTAACGATTGTTTCCACATTTTAGAGCAGGTGATGAGGTTAACTTGGTTAATGCCAGTTTCGTTATTTGGAGTGGCCGAACTCTATAATTGTATCACATTGCACATGTAACACCAGTATTGTTGCTCACGTGTAACACCAGTATTGTTGCTCACGTGCTACATAGCCGTTCTCCAAGTATGATTATCTCATTTTCCCCTTGTTTGTGCCCCAAGCAACAGAACTGGGCAATGTGTTGGACAGTTCACACATGATTCCAAATTATCGGATGAGAGAGTGCCGAGAAATTAGAGATATTTCTTAAAACCTAGACACATATAAATCAATATATATATATATATATACAAGTACATGAAATGGCCCAATATTTCTAACAACAAGTTATGAAAAAAAAACATGTGGACCTTTTCTTATAAAGATCTTTACAAAAATCACGAAATGAGTTACTTCATACAAGTAACTTGGCTTGCTAGGATTTTTTTCCTGACCTCAAAATTGATCATATTATTTTAAGTGAATTCGATTGATACCCTCTTGTTTGTCATTTTCTGAAAACTTAGTCAGGGTTTGACCCCTTTTTTATCTTGTTCTACGAGGTGCAACATGGTATCTAGTATGCGTGTACAATGCATGGATAAATGCACCATCCTTTGTACTTTGTTAATATTAGAAGACAAGGAATAAATGGGATACCACGTAGGCATGATTATTTGGTCATGCATGTCATAAATATGTAAGATGTTATAGTATGTAAAAATTGGTTTGCTAGATGGACTAATCGGGACGCAATTTTGCTACATGAGATAATTGTTGTCGCAAATGGCCCACGTAAATAAAATAGAATGTACTCTATGTCATCAAAATTTATCGGGGCGCGGTTGTATCCATTCTATATGCAACTTTTTTATAGATAAAAGAATTTTATTAAAATATAGAAGTGTTACATCAGCAATTACAATGTCATGGATCTATTGAGAATAATTTCTAATCCAAAACCTGGTTTTGTCCCAAGATCTTCCCAAATGAGCTAAACTATGACTAGCACAATTCTGACTTCATTCTATCTTTGTAGTCGTGACATATATCTCATCAAAACATCTCTTTACAATGTCGATCAGGTGCACTAAACTTGATCGCTTTCTTTCCTTTTAAGTATTCATATTGTTGGCAACCAAGCTATCCATCTCACTGTCGATTGGTTCATCAGAGCCAGCTTGAGGCCCTCCTCACATGCTGTGATTTAGCTTCCAATGCCGACGAACAATTTTGCAATGATCTGCAAGCACTGAACCACACCTCTCCCCTATGATAACGCAAAATCATTCCAGAACCTGCTGCCATCTTCTGTTGTAAGAAGTTGCCATCCACATTCAGTTTTATCCGACCTGAAATTGGTTTCTTCCATCTTTCTTTCATGTTGGTTCTCTTTTGAGGATGCTTCTTAGACTTCAGCATCCTCCTAGGGTCTAGAAAATTCTTGCCCTTGATGAGATCCACCTATGGAGACAGCTTAAAGGACACCAGGGTTTCAACATAGCTATAAATAAATCACCTAGAGGCCTCTACTAGTGGTGTTGGTTTTTCAAGGGTTAGCTCGTTGTGGACATGCCATACTTGCCACAACAACATGAGCACCCTCAAACTTCACTCCTCATTTAGTCTAGCTAGAAGTGGTAAAATCTGATCGGTACCAGTTCTTTTAATTTTCGTTTCGCTCGGTATATCCCAACATGTGTTCATTCCATGCCATAAACCCCGTGCATGAGGACAGGTGATCAGAGCACGATACTAGTCCTCTTCTTCTCGTCCGCAAATTTGGCATGTCTCATATGTGTTCATCTTCCTCTTGACCATGTTTGCTCTTGTAGTTGTAGCCAGTCCATTCCTTGCCAATCGCCAAGTAAAGGTTTTGACCTTCGATGGAGCTTGACTATGCCAAATTAGTTGCCACTAATTATTATCGCCACAAGGTCCGATACTATTAGTACCCTTATCTTCTTCGCGTAGCTTTTCTTCCAATCCCAGCATGTACGCACTTCCAACCGAAAATAGCCCTTTGCTATCCGGGTTCCATGCAATGAAATCCTCATTATTTCAAGGTGGCGGTTTAATGAGAACAATCTTCTCAATGTAAATTGTGAGGAACCATCGATGCAGTAGTTGCATATTCCATGTTCTATCTAGGTTCAGTGGCTCGAAAACCCGTTTTAACATGCACCGTTTCTTTAGAGGAATCAATGTCAGCTGATAATTCTTCGATATCCATGGGTATCTACATATTACACTACTAGAGAAAAGGTTATGCGAGGCTCATATTATATATGCCTCTAGCGTCGTGCCTCGCCTATTTTTTATGCGAGGCGCATATGATATGTGCCTCTTATACTTTACATATGCGAGGCGCATATCGATATGCGCCTCCTATATTTTGCATATGCGAGGCACATATTGATATGCGCCTCCTATACTCTGTATATGCGCCTCCTATATTCTGCACATGCGAGGCACATATTGATTTGAATGCGCCTCATATATTATTTTTGAATTTCAAAAAAAAGGCGGCTAGATCTGGCCAGAATTTCGTCGGAGCTCATTGGAGGTCGTGCCCGTGGCCATAGCCTACCACCGCAGGCATGTGCGGGAGGCCATGGCCATGGGGATCACCGGAGATGGTGGAGGAGGATGAGGCCACCGGAGGTCGTCGCCGGAGGTGGAGGAGGAGGAGATGGTCAGTGTGGTTGTGGAGGCCATGGCCGGAGTGGTCGCTGGAGGAGGAGGAGATCGCCGGAGGAAGAGGAGGAGGAGAGTGGAGGAGGAGGAGGAGAGTGGAGAAGGAGGAGTAGAAGGGGAGAAGAAGGAGAGGTGGAGGAGAATGCGAAGGAGGAGAGGTGGAGGAGAAGGAGAAGGATAAGGAGGAGAGGTGGTAGGTGTTATATAGGTGTGGTAGGTGGTTGTTTCAAATTTGAATCCGGCCAGGTTATAGGAGGCATGCCTCCTATACTTCAAACTATAGGAGGCACATATTTCTCCATACGTGCCTCCTATACTTCGAACTATAGGAGGCGCATATGACCATATGTGCCTCGCCTATGCGGCCACCTACCTCCACCCGGGCCCGCATGAGTTACTTGAGGCGCAGTCTGCTGCATGGATCTCGCATATTATCAAGTACTAGTTGAATACCCGTGCTTTGCCACGGCGTCTTAATATTTTCTCTCAGAGACGAGGTCAAGTACCTCCACCTCGTGCGCCGCTTGCTCGAGCTCTCCCTAGACCTGCTTCCCGCGGGAATCGCAGTTGCCGGCGAGCCCCTACTCATGGAAGATGTCGTCGATGAGCTCGTCGCGCTGAGCTCAACGGGCCTCCGCCTCGGCGATGCATCGAAGGAGGCGTCGCCGAGGGCGTAGTCAGCCTCCGTGATGACCCGGCCCTTCGGGAGCTCCTCCTCCTTCACCGGCGGTCGGCGAAGTCCTCGACGCGCGCGAGGATCTCCCCTCTCCCCGGCGGGCGCGGATGCGGGCGTCGAACTCCTCCATCTCGCGACGGAGGAGCGCGGCCGACACCGATGAGCGAAACTTCTTGTAGTGCAGGGCGGCGCGCTTGCGCGCCCCGTCCGAGCGCACGCACCGGCGGCGCTCCTCCTCCGCGGAAGCAGGTCGCCGGCGAGCCCCTACTCATGGAAGATGCCGTCGATGAGCTCGTCGCGCTAAGCTCAACGGTCCTCCGCCTCGGCGATGCTCCGCTGCTGGATGACCTCCACCCAGCGGTCAAAGGAGGCGTCGCCGAGGGCGTAGTCGGCCTCCGTGACGACCCGGCCCTTCGGGAGCTCCTCCTCCTTCACCGGCGGTCGGCGAAGTCCTCGACGCGCGCGAGGAGCTCCCCTCCCCCCGGCGGGCGCGGATGCGGGCGTCGAACTCCTCCATCTCTCGACGGAGGAGCGCGGCCGACACCGATGAGCGAAACTTCTTGTAGTGCAGGGCGACGCGCTTGCATGCCCTGTCCGAGCGCACGCACCGGCGGTGCTCCTCCTCCGCGGGCGTCAGGCGACGGAAGCGCGGTGTGGAAGCTCCCCGACGGTCCATCGTGTACTGGATCGACCGGATCTGCTACGGCCAGCGAGAAATTGCTCGCCGGTGCTCGGTGATATGAGCCGTGTTTACGATGTCTGTTCTGGTCAGATTTCGCGACCCGGCCCGAGAAACCACCGAAATTTTCTAGGTCCGGTGTTTTTTGGATGTCTGCTAGAGATGCTCTTAACTGGATCCCACGACTTGTAAGTACACGTAAATGATCGCGTGTGGCAGCACATTCTTTCTAAAACGAATAACACGCAGACCTGCAGAGAATAATGTAATAACCATTAGACACAATTAATCGTTTGGACATGTATATACGAAGTTCTTGTTTGATGCTCCTGTCATAACATGGAACACCGGGACATTCGATGTGACAATGCTCACCCACAGAGGGACAATTCAGATCTCTAAACCCCTGTGTATATTTGTAAGCATGCTTTGAAGACTCCTTTCGAACACTTCGCCAACAGCATGATACCACGTAGAAGCAATAAATTCTTTGTTCTCCAGGTAGCACACAAGCTCGGTCCATTCTAGGCCTCCGCTCGGTTCAATCTCAAAACCGGTCGCCTCTTCCGATATGCAAGGAGGATTTGTATCCCTTAGTCGTTCCACAACATGAACCGATAGGGTTAGTTTCAATAAAATCGGTCATTGGGAGTGCCTGTAAAATCAGCTATCATTAACCACGTCAGGCTTCAGCACAAGCAATTTGTTGACAGTTTGCCTAGGTATATTTATATAGAACCTGTACGCACAAAAGATAACAGAAATGTCTATCTAGATATGCTTCACATACAGGCTGAATGTATATATCTTTGGCAGCCCAGGTGCAGCAGCAACTCGTTGTCACTTCATGGTCACGGTTGACCCTTATTTATTTTTTACGCGATCTGCAGACACATCATAACATGGCCTCCCGTTAAGTCGTCAGAAAGCATAAACGAAGGTAAAAAAATATCGGGGCTAAAACGTCAGATACCCGGTTTGCGTTGTATCTGGCCCCTCAGAGAAAATCTTCTTCACTGGCGCCGCTTTCTCTCCTGCGTTGCATCCCTGCAAACAAAGGCACGTTCGTGACCAAACACACGTATGGTCACTACAAAGACTACACAACAATAAACCTTTTCTTCAGGCTTTCAGCAGACATGGCCCCAGTATCGATATCCAGCTTCTCTACATCACCATCAGCTGCTTCCTGAATGTCACCAACAGCCTAGAAAGAAGCAAATACACATTGCTAATCATGCAAATCTAAAAACACACATACATAGCAGAGCGAGCCAACACCGAAAAGCTGGAACCACAAAGACACAAAAAAGACCAAATTTTAATCTATATGCTGAAAGCTAAAGACGTCTAGGTTTAGATCCCCAAAGCAAGAACCAAAAAGACATATGTAAAACCAAATTTTGTCTTTTTCTTTCTCCTTAAGGAGTTCTTTTTTATGTAAGATCTCCTAGCAGGTTTAGGCTTTCTTTTGGTCATCTAGGTCAGGCTTTTCGGCTTCTCATATGTAAAACATGTTTGCTGCACTCATGCTATTTTCTTTGGCCTTTCCTCTTCTTAATATATAACATGCAACTCTTCTGCATGGTTCGAAAAAAAGAACAAAAAAGACATAGGGACCAGATTTTGATCACAATCGAGAAACCAAAGCGTCTAGATTTAAAATGGTAACATCGCCCAAACCAAACCAAATATTCTAGCACGCAAAATAGCATAGTGTATACTCTTTTTCTTCTCATTTCTAAAGTTAGGTTCAAGAGAAACTCACTAGTACATCCTCAGAAGGCGTGGACCCTTCAATCAGATCATCAACACGTTGCTTGGTTGCAGGCGTACCAGACACCACCTCCTCGGCAGCACCCACCCCCACGGTAATTCCAGAATGAGCGAGATCAGCATCGCCTGTGTACCAATAGACAAAACAAAAACACCAGTCACATAACATCTCAGTGTACTCGCGAAATCATTATAAGATAGTGCAGTACAACAAATACACCTTCAGTGTATGCCCTGGAACTTCATAGAACCCAAGCCTCCAAAGCGATGGGCTGTGAACCATCACACACAGGTTCTAGACAAGCAGCAAGGCTCTGGCCTCCAACGGCAATAGTATCCTTAGCCACTGTAATTGTGAATGTTGCAACATTATCTGTAACAGCAGTCTAAGGCGCACTTGAGGAAGAGCCTTCGGAAGAAAACTTCCATGTATTCTGAACCTCCCTCGGTGTAGAACTTGAGGACTTGAAAATCAATAGAGGTCCAGCGAAAAGAGAACCGAGACACCACCATGTCAACACATAACAGCTTCCAACAAGTCTTACAATTTCTGGAGGGAGCGTCACATTGCTCGCCATGAACTTGTTCACAAGCGCATCAGTAGGTTTTCCAATCAGATCTGTAGGATGTCTCCAAAAAACACCATGTCAACCAACACTTCTCCATCTGCCGCTTGCACACCAAGCTTGTACCTAAACAATATAATGTCTAAAATGAGAAAGAAACAAGAGCAGGCAGAAAAAACATAGCAAAGGCCAGATAAGCATGAATACCTGGGACTGCCACTTCGGTTAATGCATCCTTGCTTGTGCAGCGGAATGCATCGCCATATGCCCATATTCAGCAGCTCCACAACCACAGCGGTCACACGCACAGTACCACCAGTTATGGTTAGGCGTTATGACATGCACCCCGATCTTGCACCTAAATTTCCTTTTCTGTAGTTTGAGGCGCACACAATATAAGGGCATGTCTTGCCAAAACAGCGCGCCTACCATAAACAAACAAAAAACACTCACCATAGCTTCATTCGGGATGAGTGCTGCAAGATCAGGCACGGAGGTGTTTTCGATGCCTGCCGCGGCGACCTTTCTCTGCAATACGCTCAATAGAATAATCTAGCCCAATAATCTTGTAGACACAGAAGAAAAAATCTCATGAAACCGCTACATGAACAACAACATCATAGTTAGGTATGCACATCACCAGAGCGAAGGCGAATCACCTGTTCCAGGAGGCAGATATCTCCCGCATCGGCATAACTAATGCAGATCCTTGAACCATAGCTAGGGGTCAGAGAAAGCATGGCTACACAACAAGCAAATATAGTTAGGGATATCTGTACCATCGCAAAGCAGAGAAGCGCCACAATGCAGACACAGTCAAATAAACAGACCAAGAAGAAACCAAAAAAAAAAATTTTGCACCCAACGGCAAGTACAGTCATGCATCCTGAAAGTGCAACACATAGCCAGCAGAACAATAGGCTTCCTCTGACACCTGCAATGATTTGATCTGCTGAACAAGCTCTCCCCATAATACTACGATAGCAGCGTACCTGCCAAAAAAATAGAAAACCATACTGAATAAAAATCCACTAAATCAACAAATCCACTAAATCTACACACAGCAGGAAAAAACCTCCCATCTTTCAGTCCAAGATTCATCTTTGCCTTAAGGACGCAGGAAACATCAAACACCGCGAGCTCAGTTATCCCAGTGATAAGCCCAACAATGTCTGTATAAAGGAAAAAATGGCCAACACAAAGATATTTGTAAGCAGGATATGAAACTCAATCCCTCAGACCAGTATCTCCTTCGATGAACAAAACACAGGCGGACAGAGGCAACAACAAACCACGTAACCATAAATAGAGTGAACAGAAAATCCGTCTCCGTCAATCAAAACAGTCTGCAACTCGCTAGAGACGAAACCAGCCACTGAACCAACATGCACAACCACAAACCCATATCGTCCATGAAAACTGATCCTAATAACAAAGTAAAGAGAACCTGTTTCCTGACGGACTTTTCATCGAACACACCACTGACCAAATCTAGAAAATTTCCTTAACGATGAGATTTAGGAACGGCTTAGCAACAATACACATACACACAGGCGCCCATGATGTCGAGGAGCATCATCAGATCGCTCCAGGAGGCGTCGCCCGCCTCGGCAACGAGCGGAGACGACGTTCTGACCTCCTCCTCATTCGTATCCCCTCGCCTCGCTCCCCGCGGGAGACCCTGGCATCGGCGGGGCACTTAAGTGGCGTCGGCTTCGGAGATGTCATGGGAAGGGCGGGGCGTTGGACGGTGGGACGGTGCGGCGAGGCTGGGTAGAGAGAGAGAGAGAGAGAGAGAGAGAGAGAGAGAGAGAGAGAGAGAGAGAGAGAGAGAGAGAGAGAGAGAGAGAGAGAGAGAGAGAGAGATGGGGGACTGCGGGTGCGGGTAGGGAGGCGAGCGAGGCGGTGCGGAAGGTGAGGGAGGCGGGAAGGTAGGGAGGCTGTGTCAGGCCTAGTCGGAGAGGAGGCGAGCGGGAAGGCTGCTATGGTATACCTGCGCCGCCGCGTTTGCTGGTTCGCTTGCGAGGGGAAGACAGGAGACCAACTACCGTTCCCCGGCGGCACGGTGGGGGAGAACGTGGCTAGTCAACCAGCGTGTACGGGATTGTCCGGGATGAAGGCAGCCAGCCAGGGATTCGCGGTGGCTATACCCGTAAATAGTTTCAATTTGAGGGGCAGATTCAGAGCGACGTACCACCATCATGTCGTCTTTCCCTTTAATAAGTAGTAGAGATAGGAGGTGCATATGGTCATATGCGCCTCGTATATTCGACCATCGACCTCCACCCGGGCCCACACAGCTTATGTGAGGTACATTCTTCTCATATGTGCCTCCTATACTTGAAACTATAGGAGGCCCACATTACCATATGTGCCTCGCCTATGCGGCCACCTACCTCCATCCGGGCCCGCAGGAGTTACTTGAGGCGCACTTTGCTGCATGCACCTCGCATATTATCAAGTATAGGAGACGCATATGACCATATGTACCTCGCATATTCGACCACCGACCTCCACCCGGGCCCACACAGCTTATGTGAGCCTCATTCTTCACATATGCGCCTCGACTATCTGATATATAGGAGGCGCATATGATTAGAATGTGCCGCGCATAATCTGGGTGGATGTGGAAAGGATGTAGTAGCAGTACTGGTACGGTTGGTGTTCCTTTTCTATGGTTGGTACCTTCCCTGATGTGTTCGTGTGTTGACAGCAAGGTTTGCTTGCATGCAGTGACTGTGTTGTGTGCCTGTTAGTGTCATCTGTGGACCAGATCAAGTGAAACTTGATATTTGCTATCAATTCACCTTTTTACCACTTCATCCGGCTTTGGTGAAACTTGTCCATGTACCAGCCTGTGATGCACTAGTCTGAGTCTACACATTTGATAAGAACAGATATTATTTATTTGGTGAAATTTGTCCCTTCTGATTTAAGCTTAATGATGTGTCCAACAGTGCATTTCACTGTCAAACTGAGAGCAAAGATTTAACCAAGTCCCCATTTTGTTTCTTCCTTGTCTTTTTGTTTTGTTTTGTTTTGTTTTGCAGGGTGAAGAATAAGGAGAGTTGAAGAACAGAAGACATGGGACCAATTAGGAAAATAGTTTAGGTTTTCTTTTTTATTCTTTTACAACTTTATTTGATTCTTAAATATTGTAAATAATATTGTATTCTTATATTAATGTAATAAAGTTCATTTTTCTCTTTGTTAGTTGAAACTTGTAAGGATTTGTATCATATTTAATAAAGTTTACTTATTTCCTTTTTCTTTTACAATTCTTTTGTAAAGACAATGTCATATTTATTTTGTTGTAATAAAGAGCTCTTTTATTCATTTCAGTAATGTAATTTCTTTTTCTGCTTATTTAATTCCTGATACTTTACTTTTATTCATTTATTGTAAAAGATCGATGTAATACTATATATATATTAATAAAGAAATCTTTTTATATCATTTTCTTTTGTAATCACTTCAATTCAAGTTATTAAGTGTTTCTAATTTCCATTTGTGAATTTTATAAATTCATTTGAATTTCATATTTGAAATTCAAATACATGCTTGAGCAAATTTCCCCTAAACAAGGAATTCTATAAAGGTCATGTCGAAATCTAGCGCACTTGCTCCGAAGTTTCCAACAGAACAAGAGAGATCTCGATCCCTCTACAGCTCTTGTAGTTTTGCGCGAAAATTCCCCGGATTTTCTTATGCATGAATGCAATGCACAACCCTGTGTCCTCTTTATTTCTAGGTGCTAATTCTGGGATGTTACACGTTTCCTTCCTCCTACTGGTTCGATAACCTTGATTTCTTACTGAGAGTAGACTTGCTGTTGTGCTGCTTCACACCTTGCTCTTGGGGTTTCCTGACAAAGTGCTCCACGTCAACAAGGAGTCATCAAGAGTTTGATGAGGTAGTTGACCCTT
Organism: Avena sativa; assembly: GCA_916181665.1. Lineage (NCBI taxonomy): Eukaryota > Viridiplantae > Streptophyta > Magnoliopsida > Poales > Poaceae > Avena > Avena sativa. The sequence goes on from OV702293.1 coordinate 431,532,856, forward strand.
CTCTCCAAATATCGAGTAGCGCAACAGAAGCTGTTCCGGAACCGCCCTCTACAGTGGAAGAATAAACGAATGATACAGTTCATAACATCGAAGCTCCTATGGTTCGGAGATCAACAAGAGTACGTACAAATCCAGATTGGTATGGTAATCTTGTGATGTATGTCTTGTTATATGAATAAGAATAACCTAGAAACTATCAGGAAACAACGGAGAGTGCTGACTTTGAGAAATGACTAGAAGCCATGAAATCCGAGATAGGATCCATGTATGAGAACCAAGTTTGGAACTTGGTAGATCTCCCTAAAGGTCAAAAGGCTGTGGAGAATAATGGATCTTTAAGAAAAATACATATGCTAGTGGCAATGTGATTGTCCATAAGGCAAGACTTATCGCAAAGGGTTTTCAACAAGTGGAAGGAATTGACTATAGTGAGACCTTCTCTCCTGTAACAATGTTGAAATCTGTCTGGATTTTACTAGCAATTTCTACATATTATGATTATGAAATATGGCATATGGATGTGAAGACCGCCTTACTCAATGGTCACTGATACGTCCAAAACGTATCTACTTTCCTGAACACATTTGCTATTGTTTCTCCTCTAAACTTGTGTGATTTGGATACAACTAACACAGATTGACGCTGTTTTTAGCAGAATTACCTTGGTGTCTTGTTTTTGTGCAGAAAATCAACTATCAGAAAAAATCTCGGAAAATATGCCAAAAATTATATTTCACCAAAAGACCCACGGAGCTAGAAGACGAGACGAAGAAGGGGCCTGGGGGGCCCACACCCCTGCTAGGTGCGGGCCCACCACTGGTCGCGCCTAGGGGGTGTAGCCACCCCAGGCACCCCCTCGGCCTCCCTCTGCGCCTATAAGTTGCCTTTCGACCTAAAAACCGAGGGAGGTTCGATAGTTTTCCAGAAAGAGTTTTGTTCCGCCGCCGCCACCAAAAACCAAGATTCGGATCCCGAAACTCTGTTCTGGCACCCTGCCAGGACGGGGAATTTGGAGAGGATCATCGCCATCGTCATCACCAACGCATCTCCATCAACCGCCGATGTTTCCCTCATCCATGAGTGAGTAATCCCCCGCTGTAGGCTTGGGGATGGTAGGGATTGGATTAGTTCTATCATGTAATCGAATACGATCTGTTAGGGCATAGTGCCTAGTATCTCTATTAGTTCTATTTGTCTTTGTTGCAACTTGTTGTGCTTAATGCTTGTCACTAGGGCCCGAGTGCCATGATCTCAGATCTGAACTTATTATTGAATCATCATGATAGTATTGGTTGTGGTCTTATCTGCAAGTTGTGTACACATATCATTGTCCGGATCCAAAGGCCCCGAAGTGACAATAATTGGGACAACCGGAGGGGATGGCTGCGGTGTGAGGATCACATGTGTTCACGGAGTGTTAATGCTTTGCTCCGGTGCTCTATTAAAAGGAGCACCTTAATTGCCAGTAGTTCCCTAGAGGCTTCGCTGCCACAGGCTAGCTTGACAGAAGATGTTGTGCAAGTTCTCATTGCGAGCACGTATGACTATATTCGGAGCACATGCCTAGGATTGGTTAGTACTTGGATGCTTGTTATTATTTATCTGCAATACCCTAGATCTTGAAGTTACATGTTTAGACTCGTCCATGCAACACCCGTCCATCCATCCCTATGCCTACCGCACTCGAATCCCACTATTACCGTTACTGTTACTATTGCTCTTGTTTCATTGTTGTTGTTGCTTTGCTGTTGCTACTATCAAACTGTTGCTACTGATAAACTTGTGTGAGCAAGAACTATTTCTAGGTGCAGCTGAATTGACAACTCAGTTGGTTAAGTCTTGCAAGTATTCTTTGGCTCCCCTTGTGTCGAATCAATAAATTGGCTAATACTACCCGCGAAGACTGTTGCGATCCCCTACACTTGTGGGTCATCAAGACTATTTTCTGGCACCGTTGCCGGGGAGCATAGCTTTATTTGTAAGTTCACTTGGATCTATTATTGTTCACTGCTACTCCTTTCATTATGGGGAAGTCTCGTGATGGAAAGTTTCCTATTTTACCATCCACTACAAGAAGAGGTACAGTCCTAAACACCTCTATTGCTCTTGATTCACCGTCTGTTATAAGTAAGCTTGTTACACCACCACCACATACTCATGCTACACACACTGCTACTACTGATGAATCTAAAACTGCTTTTGATGCTCATGATGTTACTTCTACTATGCTTGATGCGAGTGGTTCATTAGGTCCTTTCCTAGATGCTACTATGGCTAGCCTAGGAAATACCAAAACTCCTAGTGAAGACACTATTACACCTGTTAGCTCACCTGAATCTAGAGAGAGTTATGATATTAATGATGGTTACATTGAGTTCACTGATGAATTCGTTGAAGAGTGTCGAAACACACATGGTACTAGTGCTATTAAGAGTCTCCTTGCTAGATGTACTATTATGCCTAAACTGTCCTCTGATCCTAAGTTTGCCACCTCTCCCATAGATATTAAAGATGAAGATTATGATTTCTCTCTTGATTTATCCTACTTGGACATTGTTGAGAAAGAACCTTTTTGTGGGACTGAAAATGAGAGTGCAGTGGCTCATATGAATGTGCTTTCTACTATGAGTGCTTTATTCTCTGATGATTTTAAGATGCACAAGTACTTTGTTACTAAGATCTCCCCTTTCTCACTAAAAGGAGAAGCTAGGGCTTGGTTTAATAGATTACCTCCTGGTTCCATTGATAGCCCTGATTGCTTGATTGCTTCTTTCTTCCAGAAATATTTTCCTCCCAGTGCTAGACATGCTGCTTTGTAGAGACTTTTTGATTTTAAACAGGGAGAAGAAGAGAAATTGCTCGAGTCATGGACAAGGTTCTGTGCCTTGATTCATGCACATCCTGGATGTCCATTACCTAAGAATGAGCTTCTTGATATTTATTATAATGGATTAACTGATGATTCTAGGACATACCTAGATAGCTTTGCTGATTGTGTTTTCAGGAAAAGAACTCCTACATATGCTGAAGAATTAATGGCTAAGATAAGCAAGAATTATGATGATTGAACTTCAACTGAGCTAAATACACCTGAGCCAATTGTGCCTGAACCAGTTCCAACACCAACACCAAAGAAGAGGGGAGTTATTGCATTAAATGATGAAGTGATGAAGGAAGCTAAAAAGTGTCTAAAGGAGAAAGGTATTAGAGTTGAAGATGTGAAGAATCTACCTCCTATAGAAGAATTATGCAAGCCAATTCATCACTCATCTACTATTGAGGTACACTCTCTCCATTTTAATGAAGGTGATATTCCTTATGGTAAGCTTCCTGATCAATGTTTAGAGGAACTTGACACATTTATTGTTAAACAGGGTAATTTTAATAAACAAGTTCAGAATCATTTATTGGAAAACTCTAGAGCTATCCTTGAGTTGAAAGATATTGCGGAAATAACTTCTAATGATATTAAAATGCTTTGTAAAAAATTTAAAATGGTTCAAACCCAACTTGATCAACTTGCTAAGGTACAAAAGGATATGCTAGTTGATGCATCAGGTGATAAACATGCTTATGGAATTAGGACTAGGAGTGGTATAGCTACTCAAGATCCTTTATATCCTGAAGGACACCCTAAAAGAATTGAGCAGGATTCTCAACAAGGTGAGAATAGTGGTAGTCCTCGTAAGAGAAAGAAACATAAAGTAGTTGAGGAACCACTTGAACCTGCTGTAGATCCTAATAGTATATCTGTCTCTGATGCTGAAACCGAGAGTGGTAATAATAATGATGCTCCTGATAAGGAGGAAGTTGAGGAAGAACCTAAGAAGCACACTAAGAACACTAGGTACACTAAGGAAGATTTTATTGCTAATAAACATGGTAAAGAGAGAGAACCTTGGGTGCAGAAACCTATGCCTTTTCTAGGTAAGAAACACAAGTCAAAGGAAGAAGAACACTACAACAAGTTTTGTGAGTGGATGAAACCTTTATTTTGCAAATTCCTTTGACTGATGTTATTAAATTGCCTCCTTATTCAAAGTATATGAAGGATACTGTCTCTAATAAAAGGAAGATTCCTAATGAGGAGATTTCTACTATGCTTGCTCATTATTCCTTCAATGGTAAGGTTCCAAAGAAACTTGGTGACCCAGGTATACCAAATATTCCTTGCTCTATTAAGAACAATTATGTTAGAACTACTTTATGTGATTTGGGAGCTGGAGTTAGTGTTATGCCTTTTTATCTCTACAAGAGACTCCAACTAGAAAAATTGATACCAACTGATATATCTTTGAAAATGGCTGATAAGTCAACTACTATTCCTGTTGGTATATGTGAGGATGTTCCTGTTCAAGTAGCTCATAATTGCTTGGTTCTGACTGATTTTGTTGTGCTTGAAATGCCTGAAGATGATAATATGTCTATTATTCTTGGGAGACCTTTTCTTAATACTGCAGGTGCTGTCATTAATTGTAATCAAGGAAAAGTAACATTGAATATTGATGACAAAGAGCATACTGTTTATTTCCCCAAGAAGGTTGTTAAGAGCTATTGCCTGAATTCCATTGAAAATATTGAGAGCATCAAGGTTGGAGAAATATATTGTCCCATTCCACAAGAAAACTTTGAAACTATTATGATTGGGAACATTGCTATCAAGTATGAGGTAACATAATCACCTTGTGGATTGCAAAGTTTTGTTTCATATAAGATTGTTTTGGTAACAAGACTTTATCAACCTTGTTAACAAAAGGATTTTTATGAACAAAATAATGTTTTCACCGTGGTTATACTTGCTTTCTTTTACTTTTCTCCTTCCTAGTCTTTGCCTTTCTTTTGCTAGCTTTGGTTTTGTTAGTTGTTTGCTTGTTAGTTTGTATTAGAGCTCATGTAGTTTGGCTTTTGGTTTGCTTTTGCTTCTTCTGAAAAAACTGTTTCTGTGAGAAAATCAACTTTCATACCCTGAAAATTGGCCAAAAATAAAGTTTCCCGAAAAATCCCAGAAAATTCAAAATAAATTTTTCCTCGAAAAAAGGGGCAGAGGGGCACCTGAAGTGACCTAGGGGTCCACCCCAGGCCACCACACCCATGGTAGGCGCGACCTACCCTTGGGCGGCGCCTGGGGGGTCTAGCCCACCTGGGACCCTCCAGGCTGCCTCCTCAAAGCCATCTTCTTTCTCTCTCCCGAAAAACACCGGAAAACTTGCTCAAACTCGAGTTCTTGTTGCTCTTGCTCGTGATTTTCGATCTCCTTGCTCAGCCCCTCTTTGCTGCTGATTTTTGGAGAGGTTGTTCCTTGGTATGTGCATCCTCCACTTGTCCAATTAGATTTGTGATTCGTAGATTGTATCTTGAGTATTTTGTTGCTATAGGTGACAGGTTGTTTGAGCTTGCATGCTTGTTCTATGCTTAGAAATTTCATTTTGATGCATGCGTAGTCCTCTAGCAAGTTCCTATAGTAGTTACTCATCATTTATCAACTTGGAAATCACTTGGTTTAATGTTTGTCTAAAAATTTCAGCAAGGAAGATGAGTACCTACCTACTGAATCAATATGACTTGATGGTGTCTGAGACAATGAAGGTTCATCATGAGGAGGCAGTTTTTCCTTCCGTATACCCATGCCATGAATTTATGATAACCGCGGGAATCTCCCAGGATTTCCAAACCTTGATTACCAATGCAGGATTGAAACACTTTGTTGAAGGTGAACCATTTCAATTTGTTAAGCTAACCATGGATTTTGTGCAGGACTTCCGGTTCACTTGGTCTACATCTAATCCCATGGTCCATTATAAAATATATAATATACATGCCGACCTGCCTTTTGATGATTTCTGTGCAGCAATTAGAGTACCTCAGTGGGGATCTTGTGAGAAGATCAAGGAAAGGCCCAAGTCACTTATGGATTTATATGCTGAGATTTGCCAAGGTTTCAACTTCTCAAAGGAAAGTGGTAAAATTCGGAACATTTAGCTCCCATCTATTAGATACTTTGCCTATTTCATTACCAAGTGTGTTCTTGCTAGAAAGATTGCTAGAAAGTTGTATTCTTTTGATCTAGCTTTTATCGCAGCTGCTCTGAATAGGAATAGATCTTATAGCCTGGGTGCTTTGATAGCTCACCGTCTTACCACCAACCACGAGAAGGGTGGAATTTGTGGAGGTCTCATTGCTTCTAGGTTGCTAGCTTTCCATGGTTTAGAGCCTCACTATTCAGATTATCAGTTCCCCATAGAGAGGCTTGATCTTGAATCCATGATTCAGCATGGTTTGTTTCCTTGGGGGCTAATGTGATAAGTTTACTGTATGAATTATCTTTTGCCTAGCAAGGTCGAAGAAAGGGTAGGACTGAGAAAATATTTTATTTGCCTGCACCTGCTTTGTTTAATTTTGATAACAGGCAAGGATGGTCGCTTACGGAGGAGGAGGTTGACACATATGTGGTGGAGCTCTCCCAGCAAGAGGAGAATGTTGAAGAGGATGCCGAAGACAATTCGGTTCATCCCTCCAACTTGGGAGAGTCTTCATACCAGCAGCCCTCATTTGATTGGGGCGCGTCTTCTTCTTCATCGCAAGCGCCCGACTATGATCATTCCTATGATGACCCACCAGCATGGGGTTACTACCCGCGCTATTGAGCCCCATTTAGGCCAAAAGCCTAAGCTTGGGGGGAGGTATACCGACGTCACACTCATATATATATATATCATGTTCGGTCGGTTCTTTATATATCGATTGTTTCGCTTTCTTTTTGGTTCTTGTTGCTTCTTTCTTAAAACCCAAAAATACCAAAAATATTTTTGTTGTTTCTCTTGGTTTGCTTATTTGTTTATTTGCTTAAGAGAAAAATCCAAAAATATTTTGCTTTGTTTTGGTTTGTTTCTACTTTGCTTGTTTTTGCTTTGTTTGCTTTCTTTAAAAAAATCGAAAACACCAAAAATATTTGTTGTTCTTCTTTGGTTTTGTGAGTTCTTTGCAGGGTTCAGCCGTCATCAGTGGATTTTGGTTTCATGTTATTATGCAAGTCACACAAGTGAAGGGCAATAATGAAGATTAAGACAACTCGAGGTGTGGTAAGAGGCTGGTAACGAACTCTATTTGTTTCATTTTTGTACATATACTCATCATTGTGAGCATGATTGGCCTGTTTGTGTAAGGTGTATGCCATTATGGATGCTTAGTAGTTCTTGCTTGTCTATTATTAGCTCCAGCTTGCTAATAGTTTGTAGCATGTCATATGAATGTTTGCTTGCATTGTTTTACTCATATTTTGGTATGCCATTGTGGTATCCTCCTCTGACTGTTCATATGAATTGACTTGGCACATGCTCACGCATGCATATGACTAATCAATAGTCAGTATGCCTCGATGATTTATTTTGCCTCAAAGTTCTTGTATCACTTTCATATCATAATTAGTCTTGTTTTGTTGCAAGCATGATTATGACAATTATTGCTCTCTCGTTTGTCGCTCCCTCTCTTTTTGCTAGCCTTCACTTGCACTGATTATGAGCTCTACCTATGCTTCCAACTCCCCAAAACCAATATTGCCAGCTGTATCCACCATACCTACCTATTACCATCGTTTGCTATTTCAGTGCATATTCAATATGCCTTGTTTTCTTCCAAATAAAATGTTTGTCTGTTTTGAGAAAGTTAGTTAGTAAAGCTCTCACGAACTTGATGGCACACTTTATTCCTTGCACTTAATAATCCTGAACCATTGTGACTAGTCCATGAAAGTTATATGCTTGCAAATTATATGCTAGGAGTCAGCAGAACCGTGCTGTCACGGGGAACGCTTTCAACACCTTTTGGATATCCTATCCAGTTGATACTTTGCTCTTTTGTTTACGGATGTCGATGATGTGATATAAAAGGGGAGCTTGTGAGTTCATGGAGTTTATACATTGTGTTAGAGAAACGCCTGGGCCGCTAGCCTAAGCCATGCCTAATCATGGTGGAAACTTGCAGCATCACCATTATGAGCATCTATGAAGCATCCTCAATAAAAATCTATGCATGTGGTAAATAAAAAGATTGCTGAGATGCTCATTGTCTGCTTGGCTTGTCATTTTGGTTATGGGAAAGCTCCTGTACCATGTGCAAGGGGTACCCCGTTGGCGGTTCTCTATGATATGCATGTATTTACAATGACAAGAACTTATAGGTAACCAAAGTTAAGTAGCATGCGGAGAGACCCTCGTACTCAAGGGACATGGGATTTCCAGTCTATGGTCTGTCAAGCATATGATTCAGAGTGGACCTCACTTTTACCTTAACCATATGAAGATGCCTATGATAGGGGCAATGAGAGCTCAAAGCTAATGAGTACCTTCCTTTCAGCATTAGGAAGCCTTTTGAACTTTTTGAAAACCGTTTTCACAACCTTGTTGAGTCACCACTTATTCTATGAGCACCTTCTTGAGAGCATAATTGTCATTCTTGTGTTTGTTCCAAAACTTGGTTAATTATGTCATGACTTTGATGCTTGTATCTCTGATATCTTCACCTCTAGTCTTCACTTGAACTTCATAGGTGCCTTGGCATTTATATTGTGCTCTACAAACAAAGGCAAGCGAGATACCACTCAATCATACCTTACTATGAGTATTGCAATGTTGCTTATGTTTATGTTCCATGCTACTTATTATTATTGAGTTGGTTTCTCTTCATAGCTTCCGATGACTATTGAGTAGACTTAGTTGCATACTTCTTATTATGAATGGTTTAAGCATCTACTCCTGTGCTGAGAATATATACATCATATGAAGCAAATGTGTTCGTGAAAGTTCTTTTATCGCACTCAGTTTTCAACTGAATTGCTTGAGGACAAGCAATAAGCTATGCTTGGGGGAGTTGATATGTCCAAAACGTATCTACTTTCCCGAACACTTTTGCTATTGTTTCTCCTCTAAACTTGTGTGATTTGGATACAACTAACACGGTCTGACGCTGTTTTCAGCAGAATTACCTTGGTGTCTTATTTTTGCGCAGAAAATCAACTATCAGGAAAAATATCGGAAAATATGCCAAAAATTATATTTCACCAGAAGGCCCACGGAGCCAGAAGACGAGACGGAGAAGGGGCCTGGGGGCCCCACACCCCTGACAGGCGTGAGCCCACCACGGGCCGCGCCTAGGGGGGTGCAGCGACCCCAGGCACCCCCTTGGCCTCCCTCTGCGCCTATAAGTTGCCTTTCGACCTAAAAACCGAGGGGGGTTTGATAGTTTTCTAGAAAGAGTTTTGCTCCGCCGCCGCCACCAGAAACCAATATTCGGATCTAGAAACTCCGTTCTAGCACCCTCCTGGGACGGGGAATTTGGAGAGGATCATCGCCATCGTCATCACCAACGCATATCCATCAACCACCGATGTTTCCCTCATCCATGAGTGAGTAATCCCCCGCTGTAGGCTTGGGGATGGTAGGGATTGGATGAGTTCTATCATGTAATCGAATAAGATCTGTTAGGGCATAGTGCCTAGTATCTCTATTAGTGCTATTTGACATTGTTGCAACTTTTTGTGCTTAATGCTTGTCACTAGGGCCCGAGTGCCATGATCTCAGATCTGAACTTATTATTGAATCATTATGATAGTATTATTTGTGATCTTATCTGCAAGTTGTGTACACATATCATTGTGCGGATCGAAAGGCCCCGAAGTGACAATAATTGGGACAACCGGAGGGGATGGTTGTGGTGTGAGGACCACATGTGTTCACGGAGTGTTAATGCTTTGGTCCGGTGCTCTATTAAAAGGAGCACCTTAATTGCCAGTAGTTCCCTAGAGGCCCCGCTGCCATGGGCTGGCTGGACAGAAGATGTTGTACAAGTTCTCATTGCGAGCACGTATGACTATATTTGGAGCACATTCCTAGGATTGTTTAGTACTTGGATGCTTGTTATTATTTATCTGCAATGCCCTAGATCTTGAAGTTACATGTTTAGACTCGTCCATGCAACGCCCGTCCATCCATCCCTATGCCTACCATACTCGAATCCCACTATTACCGTTACTGTTACTATTGCTCCTGTTTCACTGTTGCTGTTGCTTTGCTGTTGCTACTGATAAACTTCTATGAGCAAGAACTATTTCCAGGTGCAGCTGAATTGACAACTCAGTTTTTAAGGCTTGCAAGTATTCTTTGGCTCCCCTTGTGTCGAATCAATAAATTGGGTAATACTACCTGTGAAGAGTGTTGCGATCCCCTACACTTATGGGTCATCAGTCACATTGATGAAGAGTTGTATATGATTGATACGTCGTAAACGTATCTATAATTTTTGATGTTCCGTGCTTGTTTAGTATCCACTTTGCTTTGCTTTGTCTACACTTTTAGGTATTTTTATATGTTTTCTGGGACTAACCTATTAACAAGATGCCATAGTGCTAGTTGCCTATTTTCTGTTGTTTTTGGTTCCAGAAAAGTCAGAAAATGAATATTCTCGGAATTGGATGGGACAAAATCCAAAGTCATTATTTTGCCGAGGAGAACACGGAGCCAGAAGACGATACGGAGGAGGGCCTCGAGGAGGCCATACCCCTGGCCGCGCGGCCAAGCCTGGCCAGTGCTTGGGGGTGCAGACGCCCCGGGCACCCCCTCGGCCTTCCTCTTCACCTATAAGAAGCCCCTAATACCTAAACCCTAAGTACCCGATCAATCTTCCACGAAACAGCCCGTAGCCGCCGCCACCATCGTCCCTAGATCAGGGGAATATGAAGCTCTTCCCGGCACCCTGCCGGAGGGGAGAGATCACCCCGGAGGCCTTCTTCATCACCATGCTAGCCTCCGGTATGATGTGTGAGTAGTTCCACCTTGGACTACGGGTCCATGTAGTATCTAGATGGTTGTTTCTCCTCCTTTGTGATACCATGTTTAGATCTTGTGAGCTCCGTTAATGATCAAGATCATCTATTTGTAATCATGCATGTTGTGTTTGTGGGGATCCGATGGATATTAAGATTACTATGTCAGATTGGTTAATGATTCTATCTTATTGATTCAATCATGTATGTGTTGTTTGAGATCTTGCATGCTCTCCGTTTCTAGTAGCTATCTTGGCCAAGTAGATGCTAGTGACTCCAAGAGGGAGTATTTATGCTCGATAGTGGGTTCATGTCTCTATTGAATCTGGGGAAGTGACAGAAATCTCTAAGGTTGTAGATGTGATGTTGCTACTAGGGAGAAAACAACAATCTCTTGTTCATGGAACAAATGTATTGTTTACTTTACACACTTTGCTTAAAGCAGTTATCCGTTGCTTGTAACTTAATACAGGAGGGGGTTCGGATGATAACCTGAAGGTGGATTACTAGTCATGGATGCAGTTGGATGGCGGTCTATGTATATTGTTGTAATGCCCAATCAAATCTCATAGGATCATGAATGTATAGTATTGCATTGTTATGCCTTGCTCTGTCCTGTCAATTGCCCCGCTGTAATTTGTTTGCCCAGCATGTTATGTTATTTATCTCAAGGAGAACACCTCTAGTGAACTGTGGACCCTGGTCCAATCTTTACCATTGATACACCTTCCACTATTACTATTAACTTTCTGCAAACCACCATCACCTTCCACACCATACGGTTAATCCTTTGTTTTCAGCAAACCGGTGAGATTGACAACCTCGCTGTTCGTTGGGGCAAAGTCTTAAGTTTGTGTTGTGCAGGTTTCCAAGTTGCTAGTAACACCTTTGGGTCGTTTCCTTCCTCCTACTAGTTCGATAACCTTGGTTTCTTACTGAGGTAAAAACTTATTGTTATACTCATCATACCTTCCTCTTGGGGTTTCCCAATGAAGCTCTATAGTGATCTGAGCTGCAATCAAAGCTTTTTCTGGCGCCGTTGCCGGGGAGGCTAAGGACGGCTTCACAAGGGGAGTCCTTCACAACCTTTCTCTTTACTTTGTTTTTAGTTTGCTTAGTTTCTTTTGCCTTGTTTTGCTTGATTCTTTTTATCAAAAATTCCAAAAAAATAGTTTCGTTTGGTTTGCTTTTTCTTATCAAAAACACAAAAAAGTTAGTTCCTACTCTAGTTGCTGCTGCTGTTGGTTTGCTCCACTTTTGCAAAAATGAACTCTGCTGAGAACACCAAGTTGTGTGACTTCACTAGCACAAACAACAATGATTTCCTGAGTACACCTATTGCTCCACCTGCTCCTGATGCTACCTTTTATGAAATTAATCCTGCTTTGTTGAATCTTGTGATGAAAGAGCAATTTTCTGGTGCTAGTTCTGATGATGTTGCTGGCCACCTTAATAATTTTGTTGAACTTTGTGAGATGCAAAATATAAGGATGTAGAAGGAGATATTATTAATCTCAAATTGCTTCCTTTCTCCTTGAGAGGAAAAGCTAAAGAATGGTTGTTATCCTTGCCTAGAAATAGTATTGATTCTTGGATTAAGTGCAAGGATGCTTTTATTGGAAAATACTATCCTCCTGCTAAGATTATATCTATGAGAAGTGAAATAATTAAATTTAAACAACTTGATAATGAATTTCTCAAGCTTGGGAAAGAATGAAATCTTTGGTTAGGAACTGTCCCACTCATGGACTGACTGCTTGGATGATTATCCAGACTTTTTATGTAGGGTTAACCTTCTATTCAAGAAATTTGTTGGATTATGCTGCTGGAGGTACCTTCATGACCATTACCTTGGGTGATGCAACAAAGCTCCTTGATAATATGATGGTTAACTATTCTGAATGGCACACTGAGAGAGCTCCACATGGTAAGAAGGTAAATTCTGTTGAGGAAACCTCCTCTTTGAGTGATAAAATTGATGTTATCATGGCTATGCTTGTTAATGGAAAAGCTCATACATATCCAAATAATGTTCCCTTAGCCTCTTTGGTTGCTCAACAAGAGCAAGTTGATGTGAACTTCATTAGAAACAACAATTTCAACAACAATGCCTATAGGAATAATTTTGGTAGCAACAATAATTATAGGCCTTATCCTCCCAAGAATGACAATACTTATGGAAACTCCTACAACAATACTAGAAGTGCCCCTCTGAGCTTGAAGTCATGCCTAAATATTTTATTAGTAAACAAACTACTTTCAACAAAACTGTGGAGGAAAAGCTTTTGAATGTTGAGAAAAATATTTCCTCTTTGTCTAAAGCACAATCCTCTTTGATTAATAAAATGGCTGCTAAACCTGAAACCTTGGAAAGTACCTTTGCTGCTACTCATGCCATACAAGTTACTATTGATGAAAATGTTAGACTGTTAGCTCAACTACATGCTAAATGAGAAAGAGAAGCTGAAATTGCTAGAAACAATAGTGTGTGTACTATTACCACCACCAATATGGATGTTACCAAACCACAAGAAGTCCCTATTCCTCCTACCATAATGCCTAAACCCAATGAGTCTACTACCAGTGATGCTAAGTTTGATTTTGATCTTGATGGTTGCACTTTCTCTGAAGTGATTATGTTCCTACAAAAGCTTGCTAGAATTCCTAATGCTTGTGATATGAATGTGGCTTTCACCAAACACATTACAAATGCTCTCATTAAAATTAAGGAAGAAAAATTGAAACACAAAGCTTATATTCCTAGGAAAGTAGAATATAGTTGGGAACCCATCATTAATATGCAAGTGAATGACTTTGTTCTCAAATCTTCATGTGACCTTGGTTCTAGTGTCTCTATTATGCCTAGAAAGATTTATGAAATGCTTGATTTGCCTCCTTTGGAAGATTGCTATTTGGATATCCCACTTGATGGTAATGCTAAAAGGAAACTTATGGGGAGTGTTAATGATGTTATCATTATGGTTAACAATGCTTATGTCCCTGTTGATTTCTATATTTTGGATGTTTAATACAATGCTTATTGTCCTATTACTTTGGAAAGACCTTTTCTTAGAACTGTTGGTGCCATCATTGATATGAAAGAAGGCACCATTAAATATCAATTTCCATTCAATAAAGGTATTGAACACTTCCCTATGAGGAGAGAGAATTTGCCCTTTGCTCCTCCTTTGAAAGCAAGGTTTGATGTTAATGCTTCTTCATTTGAAAATACTTGATTCTTGCTTCTTGTGCCTAACTTAAAGGCGTTAAAGAAAAGTAATTCTTGAGAGATAACGCAATAGTTTTCTTGAGTCTTGGAAGTTATTACTTCTGTAATAACCTCTCCTTATCATTTTTGTTTTTATTTTTGTGCCAATAATAACCTCTAATGAGAGGGAAGTAAAATTTGGGGAGTTGCTGTCCCAAAACAGATTTTTGTGCTCCACTGTAAAAATTCTTGAAAAATGTCTATAAGTCGGATTGATCTTTAATTTTCTTAATAAATCCCTCAGGTTGTTAGCTAACTTTCTTTAGTTCAACACTTTTTGATTTGAGCAACATAAGGTCTTCGAAAAAATCGATTTCTACCTGGTGGTCTATTTTGACAGATTTCTGCCATTATTTGCATTTGCTTCTTATTGATTCCTTTTGGGGTTCTTTTTGGGAAATTGAGCTTTTTGAGGGAATTGCTACAGTATCTTGTGTATTTAGTGAAAGTTTTGCTGTTTTAAAACTAAACCCCAAAGGTCTATTATCTTTTGAATGCACTAATGTTGCTAATGAAGATTGTGTGAAGTTTTGTATGAAGGAAAATTTTTAGGTGTAAAGGAAGAATGATGTAATAAGATGAAGAATGGACAAAAGCTCAAGCTTGGGGATGCCATCCCGTGTCACCCCAAGAAATATTCAAGAGTTACAAGCATCAAAGCTTGGGGATGCCCAAGGCATCCCCTTATTCATCAATAAAAATCTCAGGTCTTTCTAGACACTTCGTTTTTATTGTTTTATGCACAATTGTGTTGTTCTTGGAGTGTCTTAGTTTTCATTTTTGGTTTTTCTTTGCTTAGTTTGCTTGAATAAATTAGTTGGACCCCTGTTTTCGCCGTGTTGTTTCAAATAAGTTGATTGGTGTTGGAAAGGAGTAGGAAGTTCTTGCTTTAGTAGTACAAGAGGAGCTTGCTTTGACTATGACTTAGACTTTAGCATGTCATGCTAGATGTTGTTTTGACCTTATTCTTAGTGATTATTGCGGTAGGATGACTTGTTCCAAACAATTAGGATTGCTTAATGTGCCTTGAAAGAATCATGCATTGTTTTAGCATACAAAAGCATAGTATTATGATATTCCCCTTTCATGCTTTGTTTGGGTTGAATTGGCAAATGCTCACACCATGTTATGACTATGAACCAGTCACCATAGCCTCTATGATCATTTAGTTTTTGACTTATGGTACCACGTTATGCTTTGATTAGTAATGTTTTGTCGCTCTACATGATTATGGTCATTATTGCTCTCTTAGTTGGTCGCTCCCAGTCTTTTGCTAGCCTCCACTTGTATGAGTAAGCTCTACTCATGCATCCAACTCCCAAGAAACAAAGTTATTAAAAGTGTCTGATATGCCCAATTTGCATCACCTTTCTATATCATAATCTACCTCTATTCATTGATATTTGTCTTATTATGAGGTATTACTTATGTCTTTTCCACTGTTTTTGCATGTTGGATGATTCTTGGAGGATGGATTGCCGGAGTCTGGATTCTGATGGAAAAGAGGGCGTTTTGATGCAATTTCGTGAAGATCGGAAAAATACCAGAAAAATATTATTTTTCTAGAAGATTGAGGAAGCCAGAAGGAGGGACGAAGAAGAGCCACAGGAGGGCCCACACCCCCTAGGAGCGGGCCCACCCTGGGTCGCGCCTAGGGAAGGTGTGGCCCACCTGCCCGGCTCCTGGCTCCGCCCCTTCGCCTATATCTTCCCTACAGAACCCTAAGGCTCGGGGAGCGACCACAGATAGATTTCCGCCGCCTCTAGGGGCGGAAAACACCGAGAGAGAAAGATCTCTCCGGTAGACAGATTTCTGTCGGGGGAATTCCTTCCCAGAGAGGGGAGATCATCGCCATCAACACCATCGTCAAGCTAGGCTTCATCGGGATCATCATCATCATCCACACCATCATCTCCACCAGCACCATCATCACCACTCTATCTCGCTGTAACAATTGTGTTGGATATTGCTTAGTTCTTAGGGGAAACTTTCCCGATGTTAATTACTATTGTAGTTGATGCTTGTGAGTGGAACCATTGGATTATTGTTTATGTTCAGATTGTTATTCATCACCATATCATCTTTGATCTTGATCCATATGATGTCTTGTGAGTAGTTCGTTTAGTTCTTGAGGACATGGGAGAAGTCATGTTGTTATTAGTGGATTTATATTGAGTTATTATTCCATGGTTTAGTATTTAAGTTGTGGTGCTATTCTTCTAGTGGTGTCATGTGAACGTCGACTACATGATACTTCACCATTTATGGGCCTAGGGGAATGCATTGTGTATTTGGCTACTAATTGTGGGGTTGCCGGAGTGACAGAAACATGAACCCCCGCTAGGACACCTTTGCACAAGGGAGTGTAAGATCTCAGAGTTTAAGGTTGTGGTTAGATTTATATCTTAATTACTTTCCTGTAGTTATGGAGTTTTGCAAGGAGTTTAATCACAAGTATGTATTAGTCCAAGTAAGGTCGGTACATTAGCACAGGTTCACCCACACAACACTTACAACACCAAAGAAGAGTACTCAGCTATTTGAAGCGAAAGCACTTGACAGAATTCCCACGTGTCCTCGAGAACGTTTGGTCCTTATAAGTATTTTCACCGGCTTGTCCTTTGCTAAGAAAGGATTGGTCCACTTGTTGCATTTTTTCTTTATTACTTGCACTTCATTTTGTTGCCTTATCAGAAAACCACTAAAAATCCGTTTGCTAAGTATTTGCAGAGAGTTCCTCCTCCATACCACTGTTCAACACCTTCTGCTCCTCGTTGGGATCAACACTCCTATTTATCGAAAGTACTATGATACACCCCCTATACTTGTGGGTCATCAAGACTATTTTCTGGCGTCGTTGCCGGGGAGTGAAGCGCTATTGAAGAGTGGAACTGGTAAAGGAAACTTCTACTGTGAGTATTGCTTTTTGTTACTGCTTGTTACTTTGATTCCAATATGGATAACCCACTTGGTTTTCTGTTTGGGAAAACTACTAATCATATTGTGCCTGAACCTTATGTTGAGAAAGTTCCTTTCCCAGCTAAGGTAAAGGAGTATTCTATGATTATTAGTGCAAATAACAAAGGTACTAAGAAAACCGTGGAGCCTGATGAGCTTATTGATACTGAGCCTGTGGTAGCTATTATGAAAGATCTTGACGCTAGAAATATAGAGGATGAGCACATTGTCTTCTGTGAAGACGCTTCTAATATTATCTCTCATCCTAGTAAGGCTAGAAAAGCTAGTGTTCATGTGCTTTCTGTTAAAATTGGTGATCATTGCTACTATGGTTTATGTGATATTGGTGCTAGTTCTAGTGCTATTCCTTATGAGCTTTACAGAGGAATTATGCATGAAATTGGTCCTTGTGAGCTTGAGTACATTGATGTGTTTATCCACCTTGCAAATAAGGAAACATTTTGCCCTATTGGTATCGTAAGAGATGTGGAGGTTCTTTGTGGTAAGATTAAGTATCCTGCTAATTTTCTAGTGCTTAATTCTGCAGCTAGCAAAACTTGTCCTATCATTTTTGGTAGACCTTTATTGAGCACTTGTGGAGCTATTATAGATTGTAAGAAGGAGAAAGTTTTAACTAAGTTTGATGGATATTCTTATGAATTTAACTTTTCCAAATTTGCTAAATCTCCTTGTGAAAATAGCTTGCCTAATAAAGATTTCAGGATGGAACAACTTGCTTCTGTTGATCCAGTTTATGACCTTGGACCTCTTTTTGGTGACTGTAAGTATGCTCATTCTTATGATAAAGTTGTTGCTAGTGACAGTTATATTGTCAACTTTATTCTAAGTGCTACTGAAAGTTATTATGAGAGAGGGAAACATGGTTTTATGCTTCTCAATAATGTTAAGTTTCTCCGTTTTATGTTGAAAGCTTTGAAGTTACATTTGTTTTGTCTTCCTATGCTAGTGCATTTTTGTTTCAACAATTTGTTTTCTCATGATACCCCCATGCATAGGAAGTGGGTTAGACTCAAGTGTGTTGGTTATTTGCTTCTTGGTGCTCTTTTTCACTCCAGATTTATATCTCCTTTGTCAGCACCTTTGAAAGTTTCAAGCCTAACTTAAAGGCAATAAAGAAAAGTAATTGTTGGGGGATAACCCAAGAGTTTGGTTGAGTCTTGGAAGTTATTACCTCTGTAATAACCACTCCTTATCCTTTTTGTTTTGGTTTTTGTGTCAAGTTCAACTACTTTTGTGAAGTAGAGGAGTTGTGAAAAGTGGCTGTCCTGGGATAGATTTTTTCGTTGCATTGTAAAAATTAGTGAGGGAGCTAAGTACGTCGTGTGGAGCTGTATTTTTCTGAGATTGTTCTCCAAGTTGTTACCCAACTTTCATTAGTTCTGCACTTTTTGATTTGAGCAACATAAGGTTTTCGAAAAAAAAATCTTTACCTGCTGGTCTGTTTTAACAGATTTCTGTCATCATTTGCATTTTCCTCTTGTAGAAGCTTTTGTTTTGATAAATTTTAGTTGAACTGTGAACCTAAAGGTTTGTTGTTTTGCTTGCACTAATGTTGCCATTGAGTTTTGTGTGAGACCTTGTAGGAAATGAACTTCCAGGAGAAGGAGAAAAGGAGTCTGCATAGTTTGTCTTTGACTAGGTAAAAGTGGTGAAAACAGAAGGTTCGTGAAACCCTGATCTTTTTATATTTTTAATACATAAGGGAAGCTACGAGACGGAATCGAAGAGTAAACAGAGTCCGGGGTGGACAAACCCACCCCAGGAGCGGGCCCAGCCTGGCCGCGCCTGGAGGGGGTGTGCCACCCCCGAACTCTAACTCCTTCTCGTTTCCGTGTCAAAACCTTCCTTATGCTTTGAAACTTCGTAATATATAACCCCCCGGATTCCCCGAGGTTCGTGCATCGTGTTCTCGTCGTGTTTTCGTTTCGATCTGTTTCTGTCAGGAAAACTTCTCAAGTATAGAGCACCATGGTCTCCGCCAACGACAAAGGCAAGAAGGTTGTGGAGGAGATAAAATTGGAAGGACAAACCTCCGCAGGGGCAAGGGAAAGGAAACCTACTTTGGTAGGAGCAATTAACACTGGGGATGCCTTTTCTCGTAACATGCAGGGAATCATAGCCTTCGGTCCGGACTTCAGATACTGCCCTGAGGCAGCAGAAGCCCTTCGAACCACCGACGAGTTTTGTGATAAGTACCGTGCTTTGAGGATGAAGGTGGATATGCTTCAAAAGGAGAATAACAGACTTCATAAGATGCTGGAGGATTTTCTGATCCTTGACAAAAGAACACCACCACCACCGAAGGAGTAATTTGTCATCAGGTTTGGCACCCCCTTGGCTTGTTCCAAGCTTGGGGGAGTGCCGCGGTATCACCACCATTATCTTTTACCTTTTTAATGGATTCGTATCTTTGGTAGAGAGGTTATCTTATAGTTTGGTGTTCATGTGGAAGTATCTCTCCTTTAGTTGATTATCTATGTATCCCTTGGTGTGAGTGACTTTATTGGAATATTAATGAGAAGCTTCATCTTTTACTTTTTGCAATTCTTATTTTTAGTTTGCAATCTCTATTATATGATGGATCTTGTTGATCAGTATTGGCATCACTTTGGGATCATCAAGTGGATCTAAATTGGTTTTGGCAAATCGAGTTCTGGTCAGTAGCAATACTTTGAAAGAGAAAAAGTTTACAGGTATTTTGTATCATTTGTTTTCTTTCTTGTTGGCTCATAAGCTTAGTATCTTTATTTAAGATCTTTTGTGTCTTCAAGGAAGATTGCATGTTTGGCTTTATTACTTGTATGATTGCTTGTTTCTTTCAACTCTCTTGCTTGCTACCCAGCCTTGCTAGCCAAAAACCTATTTTGAGAAGGCATACTTCTCATGTTTCCAATCCCTTTGAAACCAAAACATTTGCCACTTGTGTCCACCATATCTACCTAGTAGCACTTTTGCTATTCCAAGCAAATTCTCAAGTTTCATCTACCTTTCGAATTAAAAAGTATTTTGTTATGTGAAAACTAGTTAGTAAAGCTCTCACGAACTTGATGGCACACTTTATTTTCTTGCCCCTAATAGACTTGAACCATTGTGCCATCGAAGTTGTATATGCTTGCATCTATACGTTGGAATTAGCAGAACCGTGCTATCACGGGGAACGTTTTCAACATTGCACATGTACTTTGTACTTAGTTGATATCATGCTCTTTTGTCTATGGATGTCAAACGGTGTGAAATAAAGAGGGAACTTGTAAGTCCATGGAGTGTGTATTTTGTGTTAGAGAAACGCCTGGGCCGCTAGCCTAAGTCATGCCTAATCATGGTGGAAACTTGCAGCATCACCATAGTGATCTATCTATGAAGCATCCTCAATAAAAAGCTATGCACATAGTAAATAAAAAGATCGATGAGATGCTCATTGTCTACTTGCCTTGTCATTTTGGTTATGGGAAAGCTCCTGTACCATGATCAAGGGGTACCCCGTTGGCGGTTCTCTATGATACGCAAATACTTACAATGACAAGAACTTACCGGTGACCAAAGTTGAGTAGCATGAGGAGTGGCCCTCATATTCAAGGGACATGAGATTGCCAACTTATATTTCGTCAAGCATATACTCCATCTTTGTGCACTTTAACCTTAATCATTTCAAGATGCCTATGACAGGGGCAATGAGGGCTCAAAGCTAGTAAGTACCATAATCTTTTGGAAGCTCTTTATGACTTGTAATCCCTTCTACCCTATATAAAGGGACCTTTATCCCACTTCTAGTTTGAGTCAGTAAACCTACTTCCTCTCTATCTCCAGCAAGCATTTGAGTTGTTGTGTTTCAAGCATTCATATGGTGATTTATTCAATGATGTTATTTATCTTCCTTGTTTGCACAAAACTCTTATCTATTGAGTATTACTTTGAAAGCCTTCATTGAAAAACCTTTTTGAGCAAAGAGTGCTCCTATTGAAAAAACCTCTACAAAAAGATTTTTGTGAAAATGTTTGCCAGGTGTTCTCTGACCAAGAACAAGTTTGCTAATTCCAATTGTGATTTATCTTTATGCATCTCTATTGTGACTGCTATACTTGGTTGCGAGCTAAGTTATATAATGGTGAGTTGCTTTCTTATATGAGTTGTGTAATGGTAAGTGTGATGATTCTTGTTCGTATTCTTTTATCAACACTTCACTCCATAAACCTGTGGATATGTTTACTGAGGTCAGTTTTCACTTGGGGACAAGTGAAGGTCTAGCTTGGGGGAGTTGATACGCCCAATTTGCATCACCTTTCTATATCATAATCTACCTCTATTCATTGATATTTGTCTTATTATGAGGTATTACTTATGTCTTTTCCACTGTTTATGCATGTTGGATGATTCTTGGAGGATGGACTGCCGGAGTCTAGATTCTGATGGAAAAGAGGGCGTTTCGATGAAACTTCGCGAAGATCAGAAAAATACCAGAAAAATATGGGAAAATATTATTTTTCCAGAAGATTGAGGAAGCCAGAAGGAGGGACGAAGAAGGGCCGCAGGGGGCCCACACCCTCCTAGGCGCGGGCCCACCTGACCCCGCGCCTAGGGCAGGTGTGGCCCACCTGCCCGGCTCCCGACTCTGCCCCTTCGCCAATATCTTCCCTACGAAACCCTAAGCCTCAGGTAGCGACTATAGATAGATTTTTGCCACCTCTGGGGGCGGAAAACACCGAGAGAGAAAGATCTCTCCGGCAGACAGATTTCTGCCAGCAGAATCCCTTCCTAGAGAGAGGATATCGTCGCCATCAACACCGTCATCAAGATAGGCTTCATCGGGATCATCATCATCATCCACACAATCATCTCCACCAGCACCATCATCACCACTCCGTCCCGCTATAACAATTGTGTTGGATCTTGCTTTAGTTCTTAGGGGAAACTTTCTCGGTGTTAATTACTATTGTAGTTGATGCTTGTGAGTGGAACCATTGGATTATTGTTTATGTTCAGATTGTTATCCATTATCATATCATCTTTGATCTTGATCCATATGATGTCTTGCAAGTAGTTCGTTTAGTTCTTGAGGACATGGGAGAAGTCATGTTGTTATTAGTGGATTTGTGTTGAGTTATTATTCAATGGTTAGTATTTAAGTTGTGGTGCTATACTTCTAGTGGTGTCATGTGAACGTCGACTACATGATACTTCACCATTTATGGGCCTAGGGGAATACATTGTGTATTTGGCTACTAATTTTTGGGTTGCCGGAGTGACAGAAACCTGAACCCCCGTTAGGACACCTTTGCACAAGGGAGTGTAGGATCTCAGAGTTTAAGGTTGTGGTTAGATTTATATCTTAATTACTTTCCTGTAGTTACAGATGTTTACAGGGGGTTTAATCATAAGTATGTATTAGTCCAAGTAAGGTCGGTACATTAGCACAGGTTCACCCACACAACACTTACAACACCAAAGAAGAGTACTCAGCTATTTGAAGCGAAAGCACTTGACAGATGACGAGGTTTAATCTCGTCAATGCCCATTGTTATGGACTTGGATTTTGGAGAAGATGAGGATGCTGGAGATCGCGGAACGGTTAGCAAACAAGCAACACGGGACACGAGGTTTACCCAGGTTCAGGCCCCCGGAGGGAAAACCCTACTCCTGCTTGTTTGCTCTTGATTACGGCGGAACCGGTGATTACAGGGGTGCGCAGATGCAATCTGGCGTGGAGGTGTGTATGCGTAAGTATGAGTCGAGAGATCTAGGTCGTGCCCTCCTAGCCTTTATATAGACTTAGGCAGGTCCCAGGCACAGACCTAGTCGGTTATAGATTTTAGGGTTTACCCCTTTGAATTTCCTATCTACTCTAGTCTTGCTCTCCAAGGATCCAAAGACGTCATTGGCCTTGGTCACCCGAAAGTCTTCATGGGCCGACGTATATTTGTTGTGGGCCTTCCTTGAGCCAGACCAGGTATGCTGAGATCATGTACCCACGGGGTATAACCATGTCAGTAGCCCCCGAGTGATCAGTCGAATCGAAGATTCGGCTGAGGACTCCTCAATCCTTCGGGTGCAACCCTGTCTTTCAAGAGTACATGTGTAGGGATTGTTGATGCGTGTGCCTAACTCACCCGACGGATCAGGGTCAGTTAACTGTCTTAGGACGAAACAACATGATCTTCTTCAGGTTCGAGTCCCTCGACTCGAACCCAGAACATATGCTCGCGTAATTCGACTCAGGCCGCAGAGGACTTACATGAGTGGAATTCTAGTGAATTTAATTGATGTACCCAACGCGTCCGTCGAGATTTTTCATCGCGCCTGTTGGCACGGATTTATACTAGCAGAGCGCAATCATGTGCATTACCAGGCCATCAGATGTTATCTGTAGGTCATATCTTTGCGTCACAGACACAGCATCCGAATTTCTATCACCGCGGAGGTGTTTCGGGTGGCCAAGGAGAATGTTGCTCACTTAGCGTTTAATTGAGGCGAAGTTGCCAAAAAAAATGTTGCATGCTGATCCGAAGGATCGCAGTCGAAAATTCATAGGGTGCGCTACCAGCGGTCCCTATGGGAGTAGCCACCGAGTAGCCCCCGAGTGTCCTCCATCGCGGAAGTTCCCTCCGCGGTATCCGCCGCTGTTGCGGTTGGCGTCGTTGCAGCGGTCGGCGTAGCCGGTCGCGACCATTTCAGGTCCATCGCGATCGTCGTAGACGCGTGATCTCCTCTTGCTACGGCGCTCCCGTCGTCGGCCGTAGTCGTCTTCTTCCTCCGAGTGTGCCCGGTGGACGGAATCTTCGCCGTCAGCCCACCTGTTGGCGATGTCCATGAGGTGGTCGAGTGTCTTGGGCTTGACGCGCACAAGTTCCTCCTTGAAGTCCTGGCGCTTGATGTCATCCTTGAAGGCGTCGATGGCCCTTTCTTCGGAGATGTGCGCCGTGGAGTTCTTGGTGTTGGAACAGCATAGTATGTACGAGCGAATGGATTCGCCCGTTCGTTGAGTGCAGGCTCGCAACTCCTCGATCGAGGCGGTTCTCTTGCTGGTGCCTTTGAAGTTTAGGATGAAGTTGTAAGCCAGCTCCTCCTAGCTTCGGATGGATCCTGAAGATAGGCTGCTAAGCCAAATCCGAGTTGCGCCTGTCAGCTGCAGCTGAAGGCATTGCATGGCGGTTTCCTTGTTTCTGACGTGCAGCTTGACGGACGACACGTGGTCGCTGAGCCACGCCTTGGGGTCTTGTGTGCCGTCGAACTTCGGAGTATCTCAAGGAAGCTTGAAATTTCGCGGCATCCGTGTGCGTCGAACAGATCTGCTGAAGCACCTGGCCCCGCAGAGTTCTCCTTCGTCTTCGTCCATCTCGGATTTAGATGAGCATGTGCGCTTGGCTCGTGCTTTGTCGATTTTGCGCTATGTGAGCGCGTCTCTGTCGTCGTAATCGCGGCTGCGATGGCGCGAGCTCTTGTGCCTTCGAGGAAGGTCATGGTCCTCTTCTTCGGATGAAGGAGTGGAGCTGCGGTCGAACCTGACCGTAGCTTTCTTCTTCGGCTCCGTAGGAGCTTCTGGATGGAGCGCGGCCCCGACGAGTCCGAGTACGGTAAGTGCGGACTTGTGCATGGCTCTTTTCGGGTCCCCCTCCGAAGGTGGGTGGGACGCGAGGTACGCGGTGACTGCCATGATCGCAGCTTGCGGCGTTTTCGGGATGATGTTGCCATCGGCATCCATCTCCATGAAGGATGCGTGGAGGGTTCGGGTCACCTCACGGCGCTCCTTGGGGTCCATGTTCTTCGTCCGGGAGTGACGCTTGTTGCCGTGGTTGCCGTTCGAGCTGGAGCCGATGCCCATGGCGGAGAGCGCAACTCGTCGCGCGCTGGACTCCGAGGCTGCTTGCTTGCGTTTGTCAAGCACCTCTTGCATCTTGACCTGCTTCTTGTGCTCCTCGATGAGGAGTAAGTGGTATGCCATCAGTAGGTCCCGTGAGGCATCTACAGGCAGGATCGTGTTACCCGCCACGGCGGCGCGTGCCTGGGCCCATCCTTCTTTGCTAAGGCGGATGACCTGGCCGGGGTCGTCCCCTTCGGGTGGGGGGGGACTGGCTTCTTCTGTTCTCGGCGTTTCTGTTCTGCGGGTTGATGGCGGGTTTGGCGGCGGGTTGGGCACTCGCTGGTCCACGTCACTCTGGATGACTACGACGCATTGGTAGCGCTCGTAGATTGGTCCGCTGCTGCCGCAGCTTTCGCATCCGGAACCATAGGTCCCTTCGTCCGATGGCGGATCGCACAGATCGGAATTGCAGCTGCTGCTGTCGTAGGATTCATCTGTTGATAATGATGTGCGTAGCACAGGATGTGGGGCCCATGAAGCGGGCCTGATCGATGGCAGGGGCACCCGCTCTGGGAGGCGGAGAGTGCCAGTTTTCCCCACCTGGAAGCAGAAGCTCCCGAATAGGATCTCGAGTTCGTCGCCTACGGGTTCGAAGTCCTTCATGGTGGCCGGTGAGTGGGCGGTGAAGTCGAAAGCGCCGAAGAGGAGGTGACTCTCCGTCGCCACGGAGTTGTAGATCGCTCGGGTTGGGACCGTCACGATCGCACAATCAGCATCCCCAGTTCCCACAGACGACACCAATTGACGAGGTTTAATCTCGTCAACGCCCATTGTTATGGACTTGGGTTTTGGAGAAGATGGGGATGCTGGAGATCACGGAACGGTTAGCAAACAAGCAACACAGGACACGAGGTTTACCCAGGTTCAGGCCCCCGGAGGGAAAACCCTACTCCTGCTTGTCTGCTCTTGATTACGGCGGAACCGGTGATTACAGGGGTGCGCAGATGCAATCTGGCGTGGAGGTGTGTATGCGAAAGTATGAGTCGAGAGATCTAGGTCGTGCCCTTCTAGCCTTTATATAGACTTAGGCAGGTCCCAGGCACAAACCTAGTCGGTTACAGATTTTAGGGTTTATCCCTTTGAATTTCCTATCTACTCTAGTCTTGCTCTCCAAGGATCCGAAGACGTCATGGGCCTTGGTCACCCGGAAGTCTTCATGGGCTGGCGTATATTTGCTGTGGGCCTTCCTTGGGCCGGACCAGGTATGCTGAGATCATGTACCCTCGGGGTATAACCATGTCAACAGAATTCCCATGTGTCCCCGAGAACGTTTGGTCTTTATAAGTATTTCCACCGGCTTGTCCTTTGCTAAGAAAGGATTGGGCCACTTGCTGCGTTTGTTCTTTGTTACTTGCACTTTGTTTTGTTGCCTTATCAGAAAACCACTAAAAATCCGTTTACTAATTATTTACAGGGATTTCCTGCTCCACACCACTGTTCAGCACCTTCTGTTCTTCGTTGGGATCGACACTCCTATTTATCGAAAGTACTACGATACACCCCCTATACTTGTGGGTCATCACTCATACTCAGTGCAAGTGAAGGCTAGGAATAGAGAGGGAGCGACAAAGAAGAGAGCAATAACTGTCATAATCATGCTTGCAACAAAACAGGACTAATTATGGCAAGAAAGTGATACCAGAACTCTGAGGCAAAATAAATCATCAAGGCTTACTGACTATTGTTTAGTCATATGCATGCGTGAGCATGTGCCAAGTCGATTCACATGAAACATTCAGAGGAGGATACCACAATATCATACCAAGTTATGAATAGAACAATGCAAGAAAACATTCATATGACATGCTACAAACTATTAGCAAGCTAGGGCTAATCATAAGAAAGAAAGAACTACTAAGCATCCATGAATAACATACACCTTACATGAACAACCTAAGCATGCTCACCATGATGAGTATATATAAAAAAATGAAAACAAATAGAGTTCGTTACCAGCCTCTTACCACATCTCAGGTTGTCTTAATCTTCATTATTGCCCTTCGCTTGTGTGGCTTGAATAATAACATGAAACCAACAATCCACTGAGGACGGCTGAACCCTGCAAAGAACTCACAAAACCAAAGAAGAACAACAATTTTTTTGGTGTTTTCGATTTTTTTCAAAGCAAGCAAACAAAACAAAGCCAAACAAAGCAAAAACAAACAAAGCAAAAAAAATTTGGATTTTCTTTAAGGCAAACCAAAGCTAAAAATCAAAGAAACAAACCAAGAGAAACAACAAAAATATTTTTGGTATTTTTGTGTTTTGAGAAAGCAGAAACAAAAACCAAAAGGAAAGCGAAACAATGGATATACAAAGAACCGACGAAACATGATATAAAGGTGAGTGTGATGTCGGTATACCTCCCCCCCAAGCTTAGGCTTTTGGCCTAAGTGGGGCTCAATAGCGCGTGTAGTAACCCCAAGCTAGTGGGTCATCATAGGAATGATCATAGTCAGGTGCTTGCGATGAAGAAGACGCGCCCCAATCATAGGAGGGCTACCGATGATCTGAATGGTGAGGCTCTAAACCATGGAAAGCTAGCAACCTAGAGGTGATGAGACCTCCACAAATTCCACCCTTCTCGCGGTTAGTGGTAAGACGATAAGCTATCAAAGCACCCAGGTTATAAGATCTATCCCTATTTAAAGCAGCTGAGATAAAAGCTAGATCAAAAGAAGAAAACTTTCTAGCAATCTTTCTAGCAAGAACACACTTGGTAATGAAATAGGCAAAATATCTAATGGATGGGGACTGAATGTTCCGAATTTTACCACTTTCCTTCGAGAAGTCGAAACCTTGGCAAATTTCAGCATATAAATCCATAAGTGACTTAGGCCTCTCCTTGATCTTTTCACAAGATCCCCAATAGGGCACTCTAATAGCTGCACAGAAATCAGCAAAAGGCAAGTCGACAACTAGATTGTAGATTTTATAATGGACCATGGGATTATATGAAGACCAAGTAAACCGGAAGTCCTGCACCACATCCATGGTTAGCTTGACATATTGAAAAGGTTCTCCTTCAACAAAGTGTTCCAACCCTGCATTGATAATCATAGTTTGGAAATCTTGGAAGATCCCCGCGGCTCTCATAAATTCAAGGCATGGATAGATGGAAGGGAAGACTCCTTCCTCATGATGCACTTTCATTGGCTCAGGTACCATCAAATCATATCGATTCAGTGGGTAAGCACTCGTATTCCCTTCTGAAATTTTAAGACAAAAATCAAACCAAGTGATTTCCAAGTTGATAAATGATGAGAAACTACTATAGGAACTTGCTAGAGGGCTACACATGCATCAAAATGAGATCTCTAAGCATAGAACAAGCATGTAAGCTCACACAACCTGGCACCTATAGCAGCAAAATACTCAAGATACAATCTACCAATCATAAATCTAATTGGACAAGCGGAGGAGGCACATACTAAGGAGAAATCCCTCCAAAAATCAGCACCAAAGATGGTCTGAGCAAGGAGATAGAAAATCGGGAGAAAGAATAGCAAGAACTCGAGCTTGAGAAAGTTTTCCGGTGTTTTTTTGGGAGAGAGAAAGAAGGTGGCTGGGAGGAGGCATCTTGAAGGGCCACAGGTGGGCCACACCCAGGCCAGGCGCCACCTGGGGCTGGTCGCGCCACCCAGGGGTGTGCTGTCCTGGTGGGTCCCCTTTTTTTGAGGAAATTTTTAATACGGAGTATGAATTTTCTAGGATTTTTTGAGAAACGTTATTTTTGGCCAATTTTCAGGGTATGAAAATTGATTTTCTCGCAGAAAATATTTTTTTAGAAGAAGCAAAAGCAAACAAAAACCAAACTACAGATGTTCTAAGACACTCTAACAAGCAAACAACTAGCAAAACCAAAGATAACAAGAGAAAAGGCAAAGACTAGGAAGGAGGAAAATAAAAGTGAGCAAGTATAACCACAGTGAAAGCATTGTTTTGTTCATTAAAATTCTTTTGTTAACAAGGTTGATCAAGTCTTGTTACCAAAGCAATCTGATATGAAACAAAACTTTGCATTCCACAAAGTGATTATGTTACCTCAAACTTGATAGCACTGGTCCCAATCATAATAGTTTCAAAACTTTCTTGTGGAATGGGACAATATATTTCTCCAACCTTGATGCTCTCAGTATTTTCAATGGAATTCACACAATATCTCTTAGCAACCTTCTTGGGGAAATAGACAGTATACTCTTTGTCATTAATATTAAAAGTTACTTTTCCTTGATTACAATTAATGACAGCACCTGCAGTATTAAGAAAAGGTCTCCCAAGAATAATAGACATATTATCATCTTCAGGCATTTCAAGCACAACAAAATCAGTTAAAACCAAGCAATTAGGAGACACCTGGACAGGAATATCCTCACATATACCAACAGGAATAGTAGTTGACTTATCAGCCATTTGCAAAGATATATCAGTTGGTATTAACTTTTCTAGCTAGAGTCTCTTGTAGAGAGAAAAAGACATAACACTAACTCCATGTAAGACCCTACCTTTATAAAGGTAAAGGTCCCTATGATTGCAATGCTAGTCCCTGGATCAAATGCTAGCATCCACAGTTTAAGATGAAGTACACAGATACAAAGGTCATTATTACAAAGTCATTCCAGAGATAACATAGTCTTTTACAACTCCATAGCCATAGGCTTAATACAAGAGTTTAACTTAACAATATAAATAAAGTCTTCACCTTCATGTGCCACAGGCAAGCATGTTGAGTGTATACTCATAACCCTAATCATCATTAGAGTAACCTGCAACATCACAAGTTACAGCCACAGTGGGTCAATACATTGGAATAGTATTAGCAAGTGATACCTTAGTAGGATATAAGCATGTAGTTACCACATGAATTTAGCTAAGTGTAGCTTAGGTTTGCTTTGCTCAAAATATGTTTTACCTATCAGTTGAAAACACTAAGTTTTTGTTTGGCAAAACCCCAAAGGAACCACCAATAGAAATTGGTGAACCTTCACCCTTGTTCAACCACAAGTTTTAACTTAGAAAATTGGGATGAGGAGATTCTTGATAGCTTCCATGTCTTGATGCTCAAATTGTCCATTACCGGGGACACGGCTAAGTACTTAGTTTCTTCCTTCTGCGGAGGTGGTGCACTTTCCCCACAAGACTTGATTTTCACCAAGACAGGACCTTTCAGAAGCCTTCCCTTAGACCAAATGGACGCGTTCCAACCTATCACCCACTACCACCAACTGTAAAAATGGCTAAGTTATTGCAACCTATATGATCCAGGCAGAGCCCATAATACCATGTGGCTGCACTAGAAGCTTCTTAACATATGGCATCTCAAATCCCTTTGTTCCTGGGTGGCATTCCACAAGTGAGATACACAAGGTTCACCAGTCCCCTGGCCTTGTGTAACCACTCAACATAAACCATTCCACCATTCCACCCAGGTGTTTCATTCACTTAGTTGTTTTATTAAGCAAAACATAAGTCAAAGACTTAGAAATATTTTCCATAGCATGTGTATATAATCCACCCTTGGTTGATACTAGCTAGGCTAAGCATGGCAATAGTAAGTATCTTAACTTAGAGAAAACTCTAACAATTCTAGAACTACTAGGATTTCCCAAGCATAGCATATAGATACTTAGCAAAAATATTCATGCAAGCCCTATACAAAATACTTCTAATGCAAAGTCAAAATATTGGGACAAAAGTATGAAGCACCACTTTCCTTGGTAGTTGGGGGAGTAGCAACAATCCTCACAATCACAATCACCACTAGCACCAAAATCTACACATAAAATGATAGCACCAAATTCACATATCAAAATAAACAAGCAAAAATATATGAATGCATGCAAATGCGATGTGATGATTTTTCCAACTTAAATAAGACAAGTAAAACAGTACTGAACACTAAATTAAACATTTATACACTAATCAAACTTAATTTGATCTTTAAAACATTTTTCAAATAATTTTTTATACTCAAAATAGGCCTACAAATGTCTCTCCAAAAATAACCAATTTTACAGAAGCAATTTATTAAACAAAGTGCATGGTTGGATAGGATTCTTTCTCCTGATTCCAATGATATAAAATTTGCAAAATTTAGACGTGTGGATCAAAAGTTATGAATTTTGCAAGTTTGAATAGCTAATAGATCTAAATCCAGATTTTAAATCAAACTACAGGCCACGCGACACTATCTGATTGGTCGATACCGTTTCGCACGGATCAGGCTTTCTAGATCGTTAGATTAAAAGTGCATCGCACGGCTCAGATCTAAATGTACCGCTTCACT
The DNA here is from genome assembly GCA_916181665.1 of Avena sativa. Classification (NCBI taxonomy): domain Eukaryota; kingdom Viridiplantae; phylum Streptophyta; class Magnoliopsida; order Poales; family Poaceae; genus Avena; species Avena sativa. The sequence goes on from OV702293.1 coordinate 431,564,060, forward strand.
TAAGTCATTTATCACACGCGTTGGATCTAGATCTAACGGCTCAGATCTAACAGACCAAAAGCGAGTGGCGCTGCGATGGTGGCTGGCAGCGGCGCGCTCGGGCGGTGATGCTGCCGTCGATATAGGAAGCGAGAAGGGTAGTGGGGTAGCTCACCGAGTTCGCGTGATGACGCTGGTGCCCAAGGTGGTCTTCGTTGGCGAAGGGGCGCTCGGAAACGTCAAGGATTCCTCACCGGAGTTTGCGAAGGCGTCGGGCACAGCTGCTCGTCGTCGTTGGCAAGGGTATAGATCGTGCCAGAGCAAAAGAAGTAGTGCGTCATATGCGTAAGATGATGCTGGTCATGCGAGTGTCAATGAGAGGGGGAGGCGCGGTCAGTACTAACTAGGGGAGTTCATCGGAGAGGAGGCAGACGACGGCGCTGTTCTAGTCGAAGACATAGTCAAGGTTTCAGGGCGCGCGCGAGTGAGCTGGTGGTACTAGGAGGTGTGCAACGTGAAGTGGAGCTTGCTCATGTGATCCAGGAGCAGAGGGGTGGACGGGGTTGGCCGGAATTGGAGCTGCAGTTCGTCGGAGCAGCGGCAGTGTTTAGCGAAATATGGGCAGCCTAGTGGCGGAGTGGGGGTGCTGAGTGAGGGGAAATGGTCGTCGAGGGGTGGGGGTTAAGTAGCCGGGACAGGGGCGAGGATCACACGCTGCATCAATGGGAATTAAGCGCCGAATAAACGCGGGTCACTGCGATGAGGTAACGGCGGAGCGGGTCATCGCGCGGTGATTGAGGACGATGCTGACGGGGCAGGTGGGTCCAAGACGTCAGCGAGTGGGTGCGCGCGGGCAGAGTGAGAAATAGAGGGAGAGGGGAAAACCCGGGTAGGCTGCTTCTGTTACTGGGCCGAATGAGTGGCACCGGCCCTTTTTGATTTCCTTTATCTTTTTCCATTTCTATTTTGATTTTCTGAAATCATTTTCAAATGTTTTTCATATGGGTTTGAATTCAAACTTGTTCTGAATTTTTGTAAAGTGAAATTTGCACATATTTGAGTGTGGAACGTTGCTGTTTACTCAAGATCATATTGGCCCATTGAATTCAGAAATAAAAACATGCCTTAAATAATTATTTTCAATAAGCATATGAATGGTTTTGAATTCATATTTTGTTTTGAAAATTTTGACAAAGCTTTGGAAATATCAGTCCATCTATGATCAAATATTTTCTGGTTAAAAATAAGTATTCCCATATTAGAGAGTAGTAATAAGGCCCTTGCCTTGCTTACATAAAATAATAAACAACAAAGAGCTTCTGTTTTTGAAATCTCATTTGAAAATGATCCTAAAATGATTATGAATGCCTGGATGATATGCAAACTTTGAAATTATGATTTTTGGGATGTTACACTCCAGCTCCCAAATCACACAAAGCAGTTCTAACATAACTATTTTTAATAGAGCAAGGAATAGTTGGTATACCTGGATCTCCAAGTTTCTTTGGAACCTTACCATTGAAGAAATAATTAACAAGCAAAGTAGAAATATCCTCATTAGGAAACTTCCTTTTATTAGAGACAATATCCTTCATATACTTTGAATAAGAAGGCAACTTAATAGCATCAGCCAAAGAAATTTGCAAAAATAAAGGTTTCATCCACTCACAAAACTTGTTGTAGTGTTCTTCCTCCTTTGACTTGTGTTTCTTATTTGGAAAAGGCATATGTTTCTGCACCCAAGGTTCTCTCTCACTACCATGTTTTTTAGAAATAAAATCTTCCTTAGTGTACCTAGTGTCCTTATTGTGCTCCTCAGGTTCTTCCTCAACTTCCTCCTTATCAGGAGCATCATTTTTATCATTACCACTCTTAGTTTCAGCATCAGAGACAGATATACTATTAGGATCAACAACAGGTTCAAGTGGTTCCTCAACTATTTTATGTTTATTTTTCTCTCTCTTACGAGGACTACCACTACTTTCACCTTGTTGAGAATCCTTCTCAATTCTTTTAGGGTGTCCTTCAGGATATAAAGGATCTTGAGTAGCTATACCACTCCTAGTTCTAATTCTATAAGCATGTTTATCTCCTGAGGCATTAACTAGCATATCTTTTTGTACCTTAGCAAGTTGATCAATTTGGGTTTGAACCATTTTAAAGTGTTTACAAAGCATTTTAATATCATTAGCAGTTCTTTCCACAATATCTTTCAACTCATTAATAGCTCTAGAGTTTTCCAATAAATGATTCTGAACTTGTTTATTAAAATTACCTTATTTAATAGTAAATGTGTCAAGTTCCTCTAAGCATTGATCATGAGGCTTACCATAGGGAATATCACCTTCATCAAAGTGGAGAGAGTGTACCTCATTAGTACATGAGTGGGGAATTGGCTTGCATAATTCTTCTATGGGAGGTAGATTCTTCACATCTTCAGCTCTAATACATTTCTCCTTTAGACATTTCTTAGCTTCCTTCATCACTTCATCATTTAATGCAATTACTCCCCTCTTCTTTGGTGTTGGTGTCGGAACTGGTTCAGGCATAGCTGGTTCAGGAGTAATAGGCTCAGGTGTATTTAGCTCAGTTGAAGTCCAATCATCATACTTCTTGCTTATATTAGCCATTAATTCTTCAACATCTATAGGAGTTCTTTTCCTGAAAACACAATCAGCAAAGCTATCTAGGTATGTCCTAGAATCATCAGTTAGTCCATTATAATAAATATCAATAAGCTCATTTTTAGGTTATGGACATCCAGGATGAGCATGAATCAAGGCACAGAACCTTGTCCATGACTCAGGCAATTTCTCTTCTTCTCCCTGTTTAAAATCAAAAAGCCTCTGCAAAGCAGCATGTCTAGCACTGGGAGGAAAATATTTCTAGAAGAAAGAAGGAATCAAGCAATCAGGGCTATCAATGGCACCAGGAGGTAATATATTAAACCAAGCTTTAGCTTCTCCTTTTAGTGAGAAAGGGAAGATCTTAGTAACAGAGTACTTGCGCATCTTAAAATCATCAGAGAATAAAGCAATCATAGTGGAAAGCTCATTCATATGAGCTACAACACTCTCATTTTCAGTCCCACGGAAAGGTTCTTTCTCAACAATGTCTAAATAGGATGAATCAAGAGAGAAATCATAATCTTTATCTTTAATATCTATGGGAGACGTGGCAAACTTAGGACCAGAGGACAATTTAGGAATAATAGTGCGTCTCTCAAGGAGACTCTTAATAGCACTAGCACCATGTGTGTTTTGGCACTCCTCAATAAATTCATCAGTAAACTCAATGTAACCATCATTACTATCATATCTCTCTCTAGACTCAGGTGAGCTAACAGGTGTAACCGTGTCTTCACTAGGAGTTTCAGTATTTCCTAGACCAGCCATAGTAGCATCTAGGAAAGGACCTAATGAACCACTCACATCAAGCACAGTAGAAGTAACATCATGAGTATCAGAAGCAGTTTCAGATTCAGCAGTAGTAGAAGTGTGTGTAGCATGAGTATGTGGTGGTGGTGTAACAAGCTTACTTATAACATACGGTGAATCAAGCGCAACAGAGGTGTTTAGGAAAGTACCTCTTCTTTTAGTGGATGGTAAAATAGGAACATTTCCATCACGAGACTTCCCCATGATGAAAGGAGTAGCAGTGAACAATAGTATATCCAGGTGAACTTACAAATAAAGCCATGCTCCCGGCAAAGGCGCCAGAAAATAGTCTTGATGACCCACAAGTATAGGGGATCACAACAGTCTTCGAGGGTAGTATTACCCAATTTATTGATTCGACACAAGGGGAGCCAAAGAATACTTATAAGCCTTAACAACTGACTTGTCAATTCAGCTGTACCTGGAAATATTTCTTGCTCACAGAAGTTTATTAGTAGCAACAGTTTGGTAGTAGCAACAACAAATCAGCAGCAGCAAAACAAAAGCAATAGTAACAGTAGTAGCAAACAGTAGGATATGAGCGGGGTAGGCATAGGGATGGATGGTCGGGCATTGCATGGACGAGTCTAAACATGTAACTTCAAGATAGAGGGCAATTGCAGATAAATAAGAATAAGCATCCAAGTACTAAACAATCATAGGCATGTGCTCCATAAATAGTCATGTGTGCTCGCAATGAGAACTTCCACAACATCTTTTGTCCTGCCAGCCCATTGCAGCGGGTCCTCAAAGGAACTACTGGCAATTAAGGCACTCCTTTTAATAGAGCACCGGAGCAAAGCATTAACACTCCATAAACACATGTGATCCTCACATCACAGCCATCCCCTCAGGTTGTCCCAACTTCTGTCACTTCGGGGCCTTTGGATCCGGACAATGATATGTGTACACAACTTGTAGATAAGATCACAAACAATACTTTCATAATGATTCAATAATAAGTTTAGATCTGAGATCATGGCACTCGGGCCCTAGTGACAATCATTAAACACAACAAGTTGCAAAAAAGTCAAATAGCACTAATAGAGATACTAGACACCATGCCCTAACAATCTTATTCGATTACATCATAGAACTCATCCAATCCCTACCATCCCCATAGCCTACAGCGGGGGATTACTCACTCATGGATGAGGGAAACATGGATGGTTGATGGAGAGGCGTTGGTGATGACGATAGCGATGATCCTCCCCAAATTCCCCGTCCCAACAGGGTGCCAGAACGGAGTTTCTGGTTCCGAATTGCGGTTTCTGGTGGTGGCGGTGCAGCAGAACTCTTTCTGGAAAAATGACGAACCCCCCTTGGTTTTTAGGTCAAGAGGCATCTTATAGGCGAAGAGAGAGGCCAAGGGGGTGCCTGAGGCGGCCGCACCCCCCAGGTGCGGGGCGGGCCCACCCACGCGGCAGGGGGGTGGGCCCCCAGGCCTCCACTCTGTCTCGTACTCTAGCTCTGTGGATCTTCTAGTGAAGTAGGATTTTTGGCATATTTTCCAGAATTTTTCCTGGTAGTTGATTTTCTGCACAAAAACTAGACACCAAGGTAATTCTGCTGAAAATAGCGTCAGTTCGTGTTAGTTGTATCCAAATCACACAAGTTTAGAGGAGAAACAATAGCAAAAGTGTTCTAGAAAGTAGATACGTTTTGGACGTATCAACAATCTTTAGTGGATTCAGAATATATTGCAGTCACCTCTACGACAAATGAACCTGTCTGGCTATAGATTTTTGTCATCAAACTAGAAGTTGTTCCTAATGCAGATGACCCTATGACCATCTTCTGCGATAACACAGGTTCCATTGCAAACGTGTCAGAACCGATAACTCATTCCATAGTCAAGCATATTCAGCTGAGATTCCGCGCCATTAGAAAAAATGTTGAGGATGGCAAAGTCAAGAATTTCAAAATGCATACGGATCTGAATGTTGCAGATCCATTAACCAAAAGTCTTCCACAAGCCAAGCATGAACAACACCGAGATAGTATTGGTGTTAGGTTATTCCCTATTGTAAAGTTGGATTAATTTGTACTCTTGTATGTTCATAATATGTTTCTTACCATGCTATAACTGTATTAATACAAAACGTTGATACACGTGTGGTATGTAAACAACCAGGTATCTAGTTACCTCTAGTAAACTAGCTCATTGGGCAAGTGATGATTTTATGGTTTCGAGATCATGGTGATAGTGCTGATTGACAATGAGGTCACATTATTGGAGAATAATGTGATAGACAAACACCCAACGTTAATCGCAATGAGATCTAGTTACTTAACGTTCGTCATTGATGATAACATAGAAACATCGTGGCATATATGCTTTGACTGTGAGATAATGCATAATCACTGTTTTGGAAGGAGACTTTGATGATATCAAGTATGAAGCTGTGAAAGGGTGATCATAAAGGTATCGTTGGGTTTCCCGAAGAGACGGGCTGAGGAGTTTTTATCAAGACCAGGATTTTCCAATCCAAGTAACAGATAGATAAACATGGCCAACTCGGTGACGTTGCATTAATGAAGCTTGCAAGCGTATGACTAGGTCATGGAATGCAACAACACATGAACGAGTAAACAAGCTCATCAGGAACGAGATCGAACACGGGTATGGAGATACTTGATATCAAATCTCAGATGACCTAGGTATCATATGGCAAAGGGAATATGACTGCATAGTTAAAGTTTAAGCGATGAGATTCATGAATACACGGGTGGTCATTATGCGAATCTATGTCCCGGTATTGATCATTGACACAAGAGGTATCTTGGTCATGTCCTTAGCATATCCGAGATGAAGGGTGGAACACTTAAGGGTGGGGACACATTGGGATCTAACCGGCACCGCAGGAGAATTAAGAGAGAGAGAGACTGGAAAGGTTCTAGGTAACATCTGATGTTGATCGGAGGGGTTCAGAAGGAGTTCCAGAATGTGAAATATGATAATATATGTGTTTTATATTAATTAGTTGAATTAATATTAACACATATTTTATTATTTATATTTATGAGCAGCTATTTCCTATTGGGCCACTTTCGGGTAGATGGGCCCATAGGCTAGGCGCCAAAGAAGGAAAGGGAGAAGGGGGGCCAACCAAAACCCTAGGGTTTCCTACCCATGGGGTGGGGCCTAGGGTCGGATGACGACGACTTAGGGGGGGGGGGGGGGTTCCACCCCCTTGGCCCTAGGGTTTGACCCTTCCCCTCCCACCTATAAATAGAGGAGCCCCCTTCCTTCTATTTGCACCACAACAACAAGTTCTCTCCCCTCCCTCTAAACCCTAGAGCTCTCTCCATTAGATTGGATCTTGATTTTTTGGATTAGATCTCCACCTCCCAACTACCATCGTGCTTGGCTGGATCAGAGCCCGGGAGACGTCCCTACACCGGACGTGTGTAGAGCTTCGAGGAGCAACACTTGGGGTGCTTATCTTCATCGCTATACGCCTACCTGTGTAAGGCGTGCCACAATCTTCAAATAGTATGAACTTTGTCCTACCTCTCCGTTACTTATGTCTATATAGAATAGGTCTTAGCTGTCGTGTTCATGTAACAAGATTTTTTTTGTTTCCTGCTGCGAACCCCAACAGCTTCATCAAACAATACCGCGATATAAACAAGTACACGTGGAGGGTAACAACTATAGCATCAGTGCCCGCACAACACATGTGCGTACCGGCCGTACAACACTACTACACATAGATTGGCTCTGATACCACTGTTGGGGTTCCGGTGCAGAAAACAAAAAAATTCCTATGTCGGATCGTCCTAATGCCCAAGATCTATCTATTAGTAACGCAGTAACAGCGAGAGGTTTCAGACACATACCCTTGTAGTACGAAAGCGGTTAATGTTCCAAGGGGAACATGGTTGAAGTATTCGTGCTCATAACCGACCTCAAGGTCGCGAAGCTCCTCGCAGGACACCCCTTGCTCCATCACCGTGCAGCAGTCCGGCTCACAACATCCAAAGTGCCTCAAGTGTTTCACCTCGTGGCTTTGTACACATATGGTGTACAATGAGAACCTCCGTCTCCTTGATCCTGCCATGAGTGCATAAGTAGATCTCCGGTTTCATAATCCTCGCAGCGCAATGACGTGCTGCAGGTGTGTCGTCTCTTGCGTGAACAACCGTGGGCCATGCCAACGCGTGGAGACAACTAGAGAGAGAGACTGGAGAGGAGGAGGAGAGCTCCCAACTCATGGGATCCAATCGTGTTGGTGTATTGGTGTGTGTTCCTCAAATAGGGAGAAGGTGCCTCTTTATATACGGTAAGGAAGGAACCAAGACCCCCCGCCAAGGCAACCCTAGGGTGCCAAGAAGGAGGAAAGGGGGCGGCGGCTAGGAAGGGGCAGCCCTAGGGCACCCCAAAGTCTAACCCTAGCCGCCGGCCAAGGGAGGGGGCAGTCCTAGGCGCCCTGAACCGACATATGGTTTCCCTTATGGGCCCTTTTCCCTAGGAAGTTTGGCCCATTAGTGAAATAACCTTTCAAATTGGATTTTAATATTATATTTACTATTAATTACATTAATTAATATTTAAATACATATTACCAAATCCGATTCGACCCGAAACACCTTTCAGTTCCCCTTCTATATCCTCCGAACAACTTTGGAACTTTCCGGAACGATTCTGGTCCCCTCACGGAACTTTTCCGGTTTCCTTTGTTTCTCCGAACACCTTCGGATCACTATCCGCGGAACAATTCTGTCTTTATCTTTCTATACTATGATTCCAACTCACGGATGATCTCTAGCTCATCGTACCCTTAAGTGGATCCCCTCACGGCTCGGGAATGGCACAAACATGATCTCTATCAATGATCAACAACGGGACCGAGATGCCCATGATGACCCCTGTACATTCCAGATGACAATGTCATTTGAACTGTAATCATCGAGTCCATTTACCTTTGTTTCTTCGATACTACTTGTCCGAGATCCGATCGTTAGGTATCACCATACCTTGTTCAGTCTCGTTACTGACAAGTATTGTTTTACTTGGTACCGCGATATTACATCTCTGTGACCTAGTCACATGTTGCAACATTATGGATCTAATCTCACCAAGTCGGCCTAACTATATATTACCCGTCACTGGGTGAAAAAATCCCGGCCTTTATGCATAGGCCTCAACCTATTCCTCTAGATACCCAACATACACCTTTATAATCACTGTTCCACCGAGTGATGTTTGATGTAGTCTAAGCAGCCTCGGGGCAGTGATTAATATGATCTCATGGTCTAAGGAGAAGGAGACTACGTTTCTGACTATTGCAACGATGAACTTCGTGACTTGATCGTGTCGCTATCTGTGAGGAATGTCCATCACATCATTCACCAATTATATGACCTCATTGTCAACTGGTGCCGAAGCACCGACATGATCAGGAAACCTTGATCATGGATTCACCAATAAACTAATATTAATAGAGGATACCAGGGACTTATGTTTTATATCACACCTGTATCAATGTTTCCACTCGATACAGTTATAGCACAGTATGAAACTATTACGAACTTATTGAGATATGACAATAATAAACCTTTTATTATTTGCGTCTAGGGCATATTCCCTTCAAAATCCCCTAAGACTATATCAAGGTAAATCAAAAACACCTTTTAAATTTTCAAGTTGATACTAGAATAGATGTCTATTTTCTACTTGTGGTTCACCTTACACACACCTAATCCTCCACATTGGCTCATATAGGAGCCTGATATACGCATCAATAATTTTTTATTCATCTCCTTGATTTGCACGTACACGTTTTCATGCCAAAATATGGCTAATACCCCATTAAAACCATCACTAATCACACCAGTAAAACCTCGAAGACCATTTTGGAAAGGAAAATTAACCTAGGGTGGAAAGATTTGGAGAGTGTCACCAACTCATGAATTATCGAGGCTCCTCCGCCCCCAATAGTTCCATCCTATGCAACTCATTGTATCTGACGAGACCAAATATGTGATCTTGTAAGTTGACCGTAAACCCCACGTCCAACTGCTTCCTTCTGCCTCGTCACCTTCCCGTTATTGTCGGTGTCATCTTCTCTCTAGTGTCCAATCACCCCTATTCAGTGGCCATCCTTCCCTTCTTGTGTGCGACACTGTCCTCTGCGTCATAATTCAAAGAGAGTGCTAGGTCCAGTCTCTTCCCATGCACCTCCTTCTCTTCTGCCGCCCGCTTTCCAAGGACGGAGTCAGCTACCACCATTTCCACATCACTGCTTAGCGACGTCATGGAGTCTGAAAGGGTATGTATGTACGAGATCATATAACTGCTCCCGAGTCTACTCTAGAGCGGCATAAATTGTTGTATGTTTAGAGCCACCCGCATCTACATCACATGGCTCGTTCTACCCCCTCCAAATGTGAGTTCAGGAACCTGCTCCTTATTAGGTTTTGTATAGGTGTTGCTTGTCCCCAGCTGATCTGTGACAATTTCAGCTGCATCTGGTTAACCACATTTACAAGATCTTCATCTACCACCTTTGTAGTTTTGCCTTCCAACTCCTCAAATCCATCATGTGACCCCACCATATCTAGTACATTCAGATCGATGCTTCTACTCTGCCTCTGAAACACATTGCCTTTATTGTCCAGACTGCCCAAAGAAGATGATCCCACACTTCCCACATGCCTGCAGACGATACAATTTTACTCATGGAGCATGACCTTGAGAAATCTGTGAATATGAAACTTATATTTTGTATCTTCGAATAACTTTTGGGTCTTAAGATCAATTTCCACAAAAGTGAAATATTCTATTTTGGGAAGGAAAAAGAAGAGGAACAACGATACAGACAGATCTTTGGATGTGAGTCAGGCTACTTGCATTTTAGATACCTAGGTGTACCTATCCATTACAAAAAATCATAAACTCATATTGGTATCCAATGGAGACTCGGTTAGAAGGGAAGTCGGGATGCTGGAATGGCAAGCCGCTATCATATGGTGATTGCTTAGTCCTGATCAATTATGTTTAACAATTTTATCTATGTTCATGTTGTCTTTTTAGAGATCCCAAAGTGGGTACAAAAACGATATGATTTTTATAGGTCTTGCTTTTTCTAGCAAAGTGAGGAGAATCAACGAAAGTACAGATTAATCAAATGGAATATAATATGTAGACCAAAAATCAAGGTGGTCTAGATATTAAGGTGTTTGAACTAAAAACAAGTGCTTATTTAGCAAATAGCTCTATAGATTGCTTAATGAGGAAGGGGTGTGGCAGGATCTGTTACATAACAAGTACCTATCTCAAAATACACAGTCTAAAGTCCAGTCGGAAACCAACCGATTCTTCCTTTTGTAAGGGGCTTTTGTGGGTGAAATATGACTTCTTTAACAAAGGCCATTTTGTAGTAGGAGACAACTTCTCATAATGGTCTTGGGAGGATGTTTGGATGGGAGATACACCTTTATTGCAGCAATACCCATCCTTGTATAACATTGTGCAATGGAAAAAATGATTTGGTTGCAGATGTATTAACCCAAGTACCATTGGATATTAGTTTCAATAGGACACTACCAGGTGGTCGGGTAAGTTGCACTTATGCCAAAGATTGATGAGGATACAACTTTCAGAGGGGCAAATAATTTTATGTGGAAATTAACTACTTTAGGAATATTTTTAGTGAAATCTATGTATGAAGACCTTATGAACGATCACACACATTTCTTTCGAAAATACCTATGGAAGATGAAAATACCCCTTAAGATAAAAATATTTATATGGTTCCTTAACAATAAAGTTTTACTAACTAAAGATAACTTTGCCAAAAAAGAATTGAGTGGGGTGTACGAAATGTTGTTTTTGTGGGGGCACAAGAGACCGTTGATCACTTTTTTTCTCATGTCCTTTTGCTAGTTCGCTATGGCGCATAGTAAACTTTATATATGTTCTACCGTCTCTAGCCAACATTACAAATATATTTGAAAATTGGTTGAATGGAGTTGAGAAATACTTTAAGGATAGGATTCACATTGGTGTTTCAGCCTTATGTTGGTCTATATGAAAGTGCAGAACAATAATGTTTTTAACATAAACAAAATATAACTTTTTGTAAGTTACTCATATGGTGGCACATTATGTGCTATGGGCATTCCTACTTTCGCAGAATCAGCGGTATACTATGGCTATTGGATGAAACCGTCTGTTGATGGTCGCTCAGGATATATTCAGTCAGGTGGCTGGCAACATATTAGCCAAATACATGATGTTTAGGCTTACTATGCTTTTTATTTTTCGATGGTTGATTCATGTGTCGACTATGAGCGAGTCTTGAGTTTGTAATAACTTTAGATGCTGAAATTTTAATAAAGGATGTGATGAGGGTTCGACTCGTCAATGCCCATTGTTATGGACTTGGGTTTTGGAGAAGGAGGGGACGCTAGAGATCGCGGAACGACTAGCAAACAAGCAACACATGACACGGGATTTACCCAGGTTCGGGCCCCCGGAGGGAAACCCTACTCTTGCTTGTCTGCTCTCGATTAATGGTGATGCCAAAGCTTACAGGGGTATGCAGATTGGATCTGGCGTGGTGTATGCTAGGTTATGATGTTTTTCCTTCTCGTCGTGCCCTCCTGGCCCTTATATAGATAGGCCAGGTCTCGGGGATAGGCCGAGTCGGTTATAAGTTTAGGGTTTTTCCCTTTAATTTTCTATCTAAAGAAAACATGTTCTCCAAGGAGTCGAATCCTTTCTGGGCTTGGGCCACCCAAAATCCTCCTGGGCTTCGCGATTGGGGGTACATCCTCTTCATGGGCTTCTGCCAGGCTAGACCGTGTAGGCCAAAACTAGGCACCTGTAGGGCTTACCCATGTCAGTAGCACCCGAGTGTTCAGTCGAATCATAGATTCGACTGGAGACTCTTAAGTCTTTCGAGTGTTCTAGGTGAATGTATTTATTCATAGGGATAGTTGATACACGTTCCTGTCTCTCCCGACGGATCAGGGTCAGTTAACTGCCTTCAGGCAAAACAACGCTATCTACTCAGACTTGAGTTTCTGGACTCGAATCCGTAAAATTGCTGGTGTAATTTGACTCAGGCCGCAGGTCTTACAAGAGTCGAATTCCAGTGTTTTAAGTTAAGTACCCAACACGTCCGTCAGGATTTTTCATCGTGCCCGTTGACACGGGTTATTACTGGCAGAGCGCATTTAGGTGTGTTATCAGGCATCAGATTGCATCTGTAGGTCTTATCTTAAAGTTTATCACCACAGAGACGTTTCAGGTGGCTAAGGAGACGTTATCTCTCTTAAATCTAGGCGGAGTCGCCAATTGTTTTTGTAGGTTATGTTTGTTGTACCTGTAAAGGATCCGAAGGATCACAGTCAAATAGTTCATAGGACGTGCGACCAACGCTCCGTGTGGGAGTAGCCCCCAAGTGTCTGCTCTGCTCGAGACGTAGACTCGAGCAGAGACTTATAGTCATCGGTTGTACGGTATAGTGATCCAAAAGTTCTTTGGATGGTCTAGGTGAATGCTATCAATGCCGATGCTTTTTTGAATGCGTGACCAGCGCATCCTATGGGAATAGCCCCTGAGTCCGTAATTGAGTCGTGGACTTGAAGAAGGACTTGGCACTTTTTCTTCAAGTGCCTTAGGGACTTTACCAGTTCTTCGGGTGCGCGACCAGCCATAAGAGTATCCCCGAGTATTTAGTCGAGTCGCGGACTCAAGTAAGTAAAAATTAGAGCCGTTGTCACCCTTTATTTTTTGCATTGGTGACGTCATTGCGGACTCCTTATGAGTTCAACCGTCTTCTACGGCAAAGCTGATGGGACGAGACGGTCATGTGTCTCACTTTTTGACTGAGATTTGACTAATCACACGCGTAATTTATGCAATAGTTACTGCGTCACTGAGGTTTACGCGTAATATACTTTCTGACTGGGATGTGTGTATCGACAGGCAGGAGCCGGGGTTTTACTCCCCTTCTCAAACAAACACCTAGGGTGTGACAGAGTGAGGTTGAATTTCCTTTTCCTAACATACTTGATTCATCATTTGAACAAACTGAACATGCCTGAACAAACAAGATATATCGATAGTTGTCTTCATGTTAGTGTCCCTTCTTCATCGGCATGTGTTACCAGAACCTAACTGAGTTTCAGACTCGCTTCCTCACTTCTCGTGTACTATTTGTCTCCAGTACCTATAAACATTGCTGTTCACAGAAGAGATAACTTAGCTTGGCTCACTCTTAAACAGCAATATCTGTATCACGTTAAACATAATTAATACGTACTTCCTCCGTTTCAAAATATAAGATGATTTAGCTTTATGAAGCAAATGTGTCTAGACTACTTTTAGCATATAGGTTCACTCAGGTTTAGAGTAAATCTACAAACTAGAAGAAGTCTAGATACATTTTCTTTACAAATCTAAAACATCTTATATTTTAAAACAGAGGGAGTATCATGTATAACTACTGCTACTGCTCGTACCCTTTGGTTCGATTCGACTAATTCACTGTTCTTGAATGCGCGGAATGCGCAGTTTTGAATTTCTTGCCTCGATGCTCTCCCTCAGCTCCTTGAAAGATTCAGGTATGTAGTGGTACTCGTGAAACATGAGTCCTTGAGCCCTACACATGTTGAGAAAGAGAAGGCCATCAGAATGACAGAATTCAGTGTTTGTGTGGAGCTGTGCATGCAAGGAACGAAACCGAGAAGTAAAACCTACCACTCGCGATGATGGCAGTAGGTGAGAAGATGATCAGCAATGGTGAATGGGCGCACGGAGGGGCGGATCCTCTCCACCTTGTCGTGTATCTGGCGGTGCTCTGCCAACTGCTCCGACAATCCAGTCCTCAGCGAGTACAGCATGACAGGGCTGCCGAGCAAAGAGAAGCAGATGGAGTCGCCGCTCACCGAAGGGAGGTCCCTGGCCGAAACGGACAGGCATCGATCCGCGTTCAGAAACAGTGCACGATCGCCTAGGCACTCCACCCTGACCAGCTCGCCGATGCCGCCGCCGCCGCTGGGCAAGTGTACTTCATAGACCGCGAAGCCTACGCGACCACCAGGTGGATGCCGGTCAGCGACCAGCATTTGTCCGCCGGACTCCACCAGGAAAGACTGGCAGAAAATGTGGCCGGCGAATATGTTCGGAACGTGAGCAACCACCACCAGCTCAGAGCCGTCGAGCGGTGGCGGATATAGCTGCACGATCTCTCTTGACGGCGACAAGGTGGCGTAGACCTTCCCTTGGAACGACAGCACGCTCCAGACGCAACGCCCTCGATGGATCACCTTCCAGTCAGTATCGTCTGGTTCCGCGGCGAGCGCCACCGTCTCCGACGGGAACCAGACCGCGACGGCGATGGAGTTCGCGCCGCCGCATACCACGGCGTTCATCTCAAGAAGCTGGTGCTTCCACCGCCCGACCGCCTCGCGGTACGCGCGGGCGAGGGGCGGGAGGTCGACGGCGACGCGCGTGAAGGGGTGGAGCACGCGGACCGCGGTGGTTCTCTCGTGCAGGAGGATGACGAGGCCGTCGGTGAAGCCCACGATCCTGTGGCGCCGGAGCTCCGGCAGGTGCACGCGGATGCGCCTGGCCGTGCGCGTGTGGAAGAAGGCAATCTCGCACGCGTCGTCCGGGCGTGCCGCGTCGCCGTCGCACAGCGCCACCCAGCCGCGCGGGCGTAGGCGTCGGTCCCGCAGGGACAGGGTGGGGTCGCGCGGCGAGGAGATGCAGGCGCGCCAGTAGAAGCAGACGGCGCGGAAGGCGATGAAGTCCACAATGTCGCCGCCGCTGGCTAGGAGCCAGCGGAGAACGAGGATGACTATGTCGGTGGGCAGAGACGCCCAGCCGTCGCTTTGCCGCGCCAGGTGCTTCCTCGGAGCGAGCGGAGCCAAGGAGACACCTTTGCGCTTCCTTACCGTCACCTTCTTCGTCGACGGCCCGGCCAAAGGAGGCAACTTTCGCCTCATCCTGCGTCCAAAAAGGTTCTTCGAATTGAACTCGATCGTTTTTTGTTGGGATCTTCACCGTCCTGTTCCCAAGCTATATATAGGCCGATCTGAGTCCGGCTCGGATTGGGGGGAAATCAATCCGAGCGCCTCGCAGCATGCAGACCGACCAACCCAAGACCCCATTGTACTCATTGCTCCGATTGGATCCACCCAAGTTCCCGGAAAACTATCCGATAAGTCATGGTCTCTCCCAGCAAATTATGCCCCTTCGGATGATGATACCTGTATGTACGAATCTCAGCTTTGAAAAATCTGAGAAAAAAACTTAAATAGTCGATGATATATACCACCAACGTGCAAAACATATTGTATTCTAGACAACACAACTATGAAAATATTGTGGATCATTACAAGACCAAAAGCTCACATTTTAGGTACTCCATCCATCTCAGTTTAAGTGGTGTCTCTATATTTAATGATTTAGATGCCATGCTTTTTGCTTATGGTTTCGTGCAAGAGGTGTTTCTTAGGCTAGTAGTCATAGTGGAGGCAACTTAGCTAGTAACATGGTTTCGTGCAAGAGGTGTTACAATCTCCACTATGAAGATAGTAGCATGAGTAACATGTGCATGTTAATAGTCTAAATTACTTAGCACTATGACCAACCTTAGTTAAGATACAACCTTGATCTCTTTTCTTATAAACTATAGTGCCACATAGGCAAAGTGCCTAGCATACATCGCTAAGAACCATCCATTGTAAAAGTCCTAAATGGTGGGAGTACCGAGAAAACACAACAAACTCTTAAATATCACCATTATTTATGTAAATACTCATGTGTTCTAGGCTACTACCTCCATATGGATTTATTGGGCTAATACAGAGTTTAAGAAAAAAATTTGACCATAAAATTTATCAATAAAATATGAGTTATATGTCATAAAAATTATACCATTGGATTGATATTAAAAAGCACTTTCCAATGATATAATTTTTTGTGACATATGATTCATATTTTGTTAGTTAAATTTGTAGTTAAACATATTTCTTGGGTTCCGTGTTAGTCCAATAAACCCATATGGCATGAGTAATTAAACATCATGCATGTCGTACCTCTTTCTCTATGGATGCATGCAATATTTGCTTCACTGAGCACCAATGTACGAGATAGAAATCTAATCAATATCTCTCAATTAGAGTTAGTGGGCTTGTATATTGCTAGGATGCATTTTTGATACTAGTGACATTGTATAAAAAACAAAGGAAGTAGTATAATGAATAGTGCATATTTCAAGACTACATTTTGTCTTTTTATGTAGCTGAGATTACAGAGAATTTGACTTCAAGAATAGCCATCGGATTTAGTACTTTGAGTCATTCAGATCAGATTCATATCAATGTTCCACATTTAAGATCTCACATTTGACACACCACATCTAACATCAACACATCACATCGAAACCAACATGCCCACATAAAATTTGTTTTGCAGACAAATGAGAAATAGGAGGCAATTGGTATTTTCGCTAGCGAACAACATGCTAATATTTAGACAAGAAACTCCTTGGCCAGATAACAAGCACACAGAATGCTCGGACAGACAAATCTACCTCCTTGCAGTAGGCACGCCTTCTTTTCCAACAATTCCACCACCTCGGCCATCGACAACCTACATGAGTTGGTAGGTAAACAATTAGAAATTATAGATGATACAAGAGGACTGAAGTACAACTCCAAACGGTATAGGTAACATTCTAGACATCAGAAGATGAATATGTATGTTTATCGCTTCATTCTCGGAAGTTGGACAACAGGAACAATTGCTAGTTATTAGGGATATTGGAAGTTATGACGACACTATGTATGCTTATGAATGAAGGCCCCTCTGAAAGAAACTTACGTTTATATTACGGAATTTTAAGTCCACATATCTAGGTAAAGATTTTCTCTAGCAATGGAACAAAGAGAAGAGCGAAGCCAAATAGGAGGGGTTCGATATTAATTATGAGTGGACAACCTAGAAGTAAATTACAATCTCAAGCTAAATTTTGATGCAGTCAGAAAATAAAGAGAGGTACAAAGCTAGCGATTGAGGACTTACTAAGTCCTTACGGAAAACACATCAGTTTCCAATTCAGGCAAGGAATAGAAGTGTTTTCCAAGCATGTCTCTTTTGTATATTTGAGCAAATTCATTTTGTACGCTTCTCACTTGTGGAACGCAGCAATAAAAAAATGTACTTGGCCAATAATCTCAGTTTTCCTTATGGCTCTAGTTATGGAAAGGAATTTATCATAGGACACCTAACTCACAGTTTCCTAGTATCATAACCCTACTCTTTGACAAAGAAGGTTTAACTAGCAAGTTGCATTTCAGCCTCAGATTGAACTCTATGAACTAGCTTAATTATCTAAAGTCTGGAGAGCAAGGCAAAGCCCATATTTGCATTATTCATTTGTTCCACTACACAAATATTTTCACTTTTCTAATCCCCAAACTGACCTACGTTGACCCGTGAAAAATTCTTTAGTATTAGAGAGCGAACGCTACAATCCGCAACCCCCCACCAAATCTACAACCTACTATTAAGAATACTCAGGAATGATAAGATAACCAAACTTTTTTGGCGCACAACCATGGCGTTTAAGCTGTATATTCTCACTACTCCGTAGAGCCCTCTCTTAGCCTCTTATTTTCCCATGAAAAGTAAGTTAAGAATTGAAGATACAAAGCAACTCTTAAATCTATAAAATTTATTTAAATCTAGTTATGCTCAAATTTTTCATTGGAAAGAAATTCTAGAAACATCACGCATATGTAACTAATAAAAATAGTACGCCCTCCGATCCATAATAAGTGTCGCTGATTTTTATGGATCAGAGGGAGTGCTAACATTCAAGATGTCTATGAGCATGACACATTTTCCTGTGTACCATTTTATTTACCTTTGACATGTTCAAAAGTGCATCAACAAAATCAAGCAGTCCGAGATTCACAGTGATCCTATACAAAAACTAAGCAATAGATCAATTTCTTTTGATAATGGCCATATTGCCTTTGGAAAGAGGAAAACATTGTGCACACCAGCATCGAAATTCCATTTGTTCATGAGCACATAGTAATTTCATTTATTAACTTATATATTTTTAGAATCAATACTACGCAAATGCAATCAATATAAAACGAAGAATTGGAAGCTATCTTAGTGAAAGAAACAAAATGTTCGTAGGACGAAGTCATTACCCGAGCACGCACCGCAACTGCCCTCCCTCGGCCAACTCCAAAAGCTGACCCTTTGCCCTAAATAAGACCAAAATAATTAAAGATCAACATAAATCATGTACCAATGCCAACACATGTTATTCCTGATGCAAAATGCCAACCAACCGAAGAAAGCACCAACCTTATTCCTTGGTTCCAATCGCTCAAACATCCGAGCTTTCCTGAGCATATCTGGAATAATTACGAACCTGAAACAATATCAAACCATATAAACATGAACAAGGCCGCCGGGACTTCAATAGGAGAACAACCTACCGGGTTCCTGAATTACCTGACTCTGACTCCTCGGATGAAGACGTGCTCGAGCTGAGTCACCCTCCCATCCTACAAATCAACAAGCAAACGGGTGAAGAACTACCTAACCAAACTCTCCAGGTGACGAAATTGGCGGGGCTGCGGCTCCGATCTGAAGGCGGGGAAGGGGTGGGATACCTTGGCGGTGAAGGTGGGGTTCTCGAGCTGGCAGTTCCAGTTGTCCTCGCAGTCGATCATGGAGCCGCGGTACACCTCGCCGGTCTTGAGCTCCACCGTCACCACGTGCCCCGCCGCCTCGTGCAGCAGCTTCACCGGGATCCCCAGGCTCCGGCTCATCTTCTCCGCCCTCTCTTCCCCTCCCCTCCCTCTCTCGCCGGCCTCTAAAACCCCAGCTCGCACGGGAGACGGCTCGGCACGACGCACGGCGAGGAGGAAAAAATAGTACAAGGCGGTTCGCGAGCCCAGCTTCCAGTTTTACCAGTTAGCATTATGTCGGTTTCACTAAAGCCTAGCCCAGTTACGAAAAAGGCTTTCGGCCCAACTTAAGCCCAGAAAGCAACCGCGTCGAATCACTTGCCGAGGCGAAGGAAAGAAGCCGACGCGACTTTTATCCACCACCTGTCCATCCACCTCGCAGAGACTAGACGCGCACTCATTCTGCGGGAGTACACCACACAGATCGGAGAAACCGAGGTCGCCCCCCCTTCCAGTTCCAGCCGCGCGAGCAACTTCCAGAAGGTTCCAGACTCGAGAGAGGGAAGGGGTTCCGATGGCGCTGCAGTGGATGATCCTGGCGTGCGTGGTGGCGGCGGAGGCGGCGGTGGCCGCGCTGCTCACGGTCCCGGCGCCGCGGGCCGTGCGGGCGCAGATCGTGGGGCTCACCTCGTTGATCCTGCAGCCCTTCGCCTGCGTGCTCCCATTCGCAGCCTTCCAGCTACTCGGTGCGTGGGGAACTGACGCCTGCGAAGCTCTCCTCCCTTTCAGGCTCTGATGATGATGGGTTTGCGTTTTTCTCCCCCTGATGTGCAGATATCTACTGGAAGAAGGAGCACAGGCTGATGTGCACAGCAGAGGTTTGCACCGCCGAGGAGCGTGTCCGCTTCGAGAAATCCGTGAGTGAATTGAGACCCTGTATGCCTTACCCTGTTCGAATTTGTCACTGTGTTTCTAGGGTTCTCTGCCGCTTGCTTCAGTACAGATTCATTCACATGGGGATATGTATGCTTATTATGTTACGAAATCGTCGCCCTATTTGTTGTGTATACTCAATTTTTGGTTTGAAGGGGGACTAAACGCCAGTTGCCATACGCCTTGACTTATAGCTGGAGTGCTGAAGTGTAGCTAGAAATGCAGTACTCAGACTCGTTTTTGTGGAAGTTTAGTGGTGATCTAATAGGTGAAGAGAGGGTAATAGACTAGTGAGGTTTCAGAGACCATTTATGAAGAGGGGTTTGATTATATCTATTGTTCTGACCATCTCTGTAGGAGAATCGAAGATAGGTATTTGCTGCTAGATTTTGCCTAACCTGTTGAGCATACTCGTTTTTTTTCTTTTACTCTGAAATTGACCATACTACCACAATTCTTTTCACCTGAGGTATGATTCCCATGTTAAGAAAATTGTATATCTTCAGCTCTTCTTAACTTGCCTGATGTTAGACTGAGTATATATGTTTCAGTATCATTTCCATTACATTATGTAATTTTGGTGAGGGTATTTGCTTGGGATACATTTCTGTGAGTCTGAAACACACTAGACCCATCGAAGTTGGCACTGGAAAAAACTGTTGTGCTATTCAGTAGCTGAAATTGTAGACGGTGGTCTATTCCCTGTAGAAATGGCGAAGAAAATAAAAGGTCCTGTTGAGTACGACTGCTGCATTTGAGTTAGGTGCTTTGCACTGACATGCCAAGATGCTCCTGACTCTGAGGAGCATGTTTACCCATCCTATTCTAGCTAAACTCTATCAGCCTATCTCTTATCTGAAGTAAAACGCCAACCTAGATCACACACTATGCGACGCCATCTTATGGATGCGAACCATTTGATTTACAAGATGATACCCATTTATCTGCTCAGATAGACAAGAGCATCTTGTACACTTCTGAAGCTGGGTTGAAGTCGAGCTTGGGCATGGATTGTTCGTAGGCTGAGCTTGGACTTATGCCAAGCTCAAGCTTAATCAGGCACGTTCTGCACTCAGGCTAGCTTAAACAGTGCCAAAAGCTAGTTTGGGATGATCGAAGGCTTGATCTCGCTACGATATGTCTAGTTGGAATGTTGGATTTTCCCTTTTGTATATCTATCGACATATATAGTCTCTAAACCATTTAGTACTGAAAAAAGGGAATATTAATTCTTTGTGCTAAATGAACACATAAATTTCTTAAAACTCGCATCCTGCATTTTTATTACATTACTAGTACTTAAAATAGTTTATCTGCCAGCATGTACACGATTAATTGTCTGCATAGTTAATGATCTCTGTTTTGTGGGTGTGAGTTTTTCATCATATTCAAGAGTTGAAACCGTAAATTTCCTGCATATTTCCTTTTCATCCTCTTTGATAGAAGTGAGGATTATTAAGCAGACGTGTCAGCCAATCGTATGCCTTCTTTCAGCCCTGTACATTCTCTTGCTTAATTTCTTTCTGGTTCCTTGCGCAGATTTTCAAAGCCCAGCGGAATGTCATCCTTTGTGTTTCAGCATTCCTCCTTTATTGGTACAGAAACGCCTCTGCATAGTCTGATAATATCATTTTCTATGAAGATTTGTATCTTATCTCTTGTTGGATGTTTTACTCTGGAATAGGTGCATTTATCGTATCTGCAAGATCAACAAGGATATTAAGTCACTGGAGGAGGTTGAGAAGCGCATCAAGGAAGAGTAGTCTCATCCTAGTCTGTGGTGAGTGATTTAATTTCACTCTTTTCAAGGACGTCTGAATTAGTTCAATGGTCAGGAATAGTTTTTTAAAGAAGGTATTTGCTTGTGCACTTGAATCGGTGATCAGACTAGAGTTAAAGATAATTCTGAGTTTGCATTGCTGTACTAAGGGATTCGGCATTGCTGAATTATACATGTATTCAAATATTTTTAGCTGGTGCTACATTGGAACTTAGATAATGTTCAGCAAATTCATGCATTTGCAACTGTATGAGATTAAGATAACTAGGGCTCTTCTGATAGAGCTGCAGTATGATTGTGCCCATGGATACGATTTTTGCTAAGTGGTTATGAGATTTGAAAAAAGGCGCTGCTGTTAGCCTGTTACCTGCCCAAACATTTTCGATATGCAACACACATTCTCGATTTTGGCGACATTAGTAGTGCTCAAAGATCTGTTGAAGTAAAGCTCGTTTGTCGTATACATGATATCATATGATATAGATGCCAACCTACCATATTAATACGTGTCTTTTCCAATTAGTGGTGGAATTTCTGGACTATACTTGTGCTTTTATTTGGCAAGCTAACGAGTTCCCATTTGAAGTCATGTTTTATCAAGAAATTGTCCGTTATTTTGTTAGCTTGATACTGATTAGAATGCTAGGAGAAAATGTTATTTCCCTGACCTGTATTAGCTTCATGATGGCAGAACTTACTGCGATGTGTTTGGAGGTCTTTTCAGTAACTCTGCTGTTATTTAGCATCAGAAACAAGCACAATTTGTTCTCTATGGAGATGCGGAAGTGTCTTTTGGCTCCTGAGTTCCAGTGCTCCCCTTCATTTAAAACAAATTCAAAAATCATATTTACAAGTTTCAAAAAAGTATGGAAATAAATTCTGGGCATAGTCAATGTTGTATCCTACAAGCATGCAAAATCGCAACCAAAATTCTTTATATTGTGGGCTGCACAAAAATTAACAAAAAATCTGATAATATTTGGATATTTGGAACTATGCATACTCAGAAGTCAGATCCAGACTTTTGTCATTTTTGTGTAGCTCATAATGCAAAGCACAACACGAATTTGCTAGCCATGGGGATAACTGTGCATAGTGTGGACACTGTCGGATGTACGGGAGCAAATGCTCTCTCCACTTGTGATGGCAAAAAATGAGAAAAGCTAGGCGTTAGTCGGGCATTAGCGTGCTACTCACATCCGTCCTTGGCATTTTTTCATGTATTCATTTGTTGTTGATATGAGGGAGGCGTGGCTGCATGCATGAAACAATTAAAACAGCATGGCCAATTGGCCATGCACTCTTGTTCGCAATTTTTTTTGCGGAAATAAGTCTCAAAGGCCGGGACAAAACCTATGCAAAAAAGAATCGACGATATGGCCATGCATTTCTGTTTACTCCTGCCCTCTTGTTTTTCCAATTCATGCAAATAAGTGTCAAAGGCGGGGACTAAACCTATGCAGCTTGCTTGAACTTTTGGTTCTTGAAGGAGGTTGGCTGCGGTAGTATATGAGGGTGGTTGTTTCTCGTGTGCCTTGCCTTCTGTACCCTGAGATTATATCCATGCGTGGGTGAAGTAGATATTGCCTCCTAGGTGGGTCCCAGCAGTTGCTGAAGTCTTGTTTTCTCGCCTTCTCCTGCTACACTTTGTGCCTTGGTGCCATTTTTTTACGAACTTTTCGGATCGTATGGGTGATGATTGTTGGGGGATCAGTGGGATACAAATGTAAGGCGAGGCACCTTCTGAAAAAGGAGACTACCTATGCAACTTTACTTGTAAAAAGTTACATGCAGATAGCAAAAGGTGTGCGATGAGAAGAGATTCCTACATAAAACGTCACAATGAACTGCATGCAGAGAAATAAGTCAATTAACAGGCTGTGCACCTGGTACAACGGCGTTAGCTACCAGGCGTTAGCTACCAGGTGCACAGCAAGAGGTGGTTTAACAAAATCGGTTTGCACCCTTTACCAAATTCAGCGCCGATCCTATGGTAGGATTGTTGTGCACAGCTATCCCCATGGCTAGCTGGCTATTTTGCATACAAAGTATTTGAAATTGATATTTTGCATGTTTGTGGGATACATCATTGGGGCTACATACGGATTTTTCCGGAATTCTTTTGAAAGTAAGAAATATGTTTTTCGATTTTTTTTAAATGGGATCATTGGTGTCCATGTTGATTGTGCTCGAAAGAAATAATTACATGTTGAGGTGTAGACTTGTAATCAGTAAGCTGGATGCGTCATTACTCGTTCATTGTGCTTCCATTGCATTGCTGAGTTGATAATTTTGTACTAACAATAAAGAGATTTGAGTTAGACCTTTGACTTTTGTTTTATCAATGCAGATGGATTTTGTGGTATTGTGGCCTTCAGCAGATGTAATGTATCCGGATTTTAGGATATCCAGTGTATATTTTATTCTCCCTTGAGCAAATAGAATGTCACCTTATTCGGCACTTCACGTACTCTTTTTCTAAGACGGCTGTTCTCTCCCTGTAACTTCTTATGATGAGTACGAACGGATCTAAGTATTGCTGTATGGGTCATCCTTGAAGTTTGAACGTCTGCTAGAAATCTAGAATGTTGTCTGAACTCGACTTTTTGTGGTCTTGCGTGTTGAAACAGTCTGGTATTTCGGTTAGAATTGTACTCATGGTTCGCTTGGTGCTGAATTTCTCAGCAGTTGAAGCAAAGACCTGGTCATAATTTTGGCCGGCGTAGTTCTAGAGATAAAACCAGAAGCGGATTGTTGGAGCTGACAACTCTGGAAACGTCTAGAACACTTCTGGCTTGTTATTTGATTGGTGGGCGTACTAATTGATTGACTGGTTATCTTGCTGATGAACACCTCGTAAGTGCCTGCAGCCTGCTACTATATCATTTGTTGCAAATGAGCGGGACTTGTTGACGCCTTTTTTTTTTGTGTGTGTGTGTGTGTCTGCTTTAAAAATGTAGTTATGTTTTCTGCGCCATTTTTTTATACTGTGGGAACAATGTTAGTACAACAATGCAAACACATACTATAGGGCGAACACACGAAGAAACACATACGAAATCCAAGACTCTAACTGCTTGAGATCGAATCGTAAATCAGCTCAACTCGGGAAGAAATAAGCCGAGTATGAGTGTCTTGTATACCTCACTGAAAATTGAGCCGATCTTGAACCAACACTAGATCGTTTGGTAGCTCAAAAAACAATATACTACTCACATGGAAACACGGAAATGTATGTGGAAATAATAATGTTCTAGGTCAACACTAGATCTTGAACCAACACTAGATCGTTAGTAATAATAATGTTCTATGATAATTTATTACCTTACACTCACAGGGAAACACGGAGATGTATGTGTTCTATGATAATTTATTACCATTTGACGTGACTATGAACTGCCTCGCACTGTCCTGTACAACACGGATGACGCGTCATAACACGGCGGGCGTAGAATGGCCGGAAAGAAAGACGACGATGTCTTCCTCCTCCCCCGAACACGCGTCGGGAAAACCGTGTGGGAGTTCGTCAGATTCGCTCAAAAGAACACGTTCGTCCAGCACACGTACCGGCTCCGACCGGCCGGTACCATGTTCCGTGGTGGAGCAACAGAAATAAATAAACAATATCGATCAAAGAAGCGCATCGTAAAGCGCTCATACATGCTGCTGCAGAGTGTCATCCTGAATATAGTTTTATTATTGTGTTCCTCCAAGCGCCGGTCACACAGAGCAACGTGTGCACAGACGTCTCGAGCAAGTGGGTACAAGCAGCGCGCGACGAGCGCGCAAAGGAGCGCGTCATCGGTCTTTTGTTAAACAACCCAACGCCGGTCGGAGCCGGTCTGAACCTACTTCCGTTAGAAGACCAGGAAATTAACTGACTGACGATCGATATTGATTAGTTCGACAGTTCAAACTAGGGATGTAAGTGGCACATCATTTAATTCCGCGTAATACCGTTTATTAGTACTCTAGTTTAATAAAATTTGTGTTTCTAAAAATAAAGAACTAACAAGTTGAATAAACGAAACTTGCGGATGTCATTTAAGTGCCATTTACTCCCTCCGTTTAAAAATATAAGATGTTTTAGATTTGTGAAGAAGATGTATCTAGACACGTTTTAGTGTTTTAGTGTGTAGGTTCAAATGAATCTAGACACTAAAATGTGTCTACATACATCTCCTTCACAAACCTAAAACATCTTATATTTCCAAACAGAGGGAGTACATCTTAGTTCAAACATAACAGCTGATCTTTTTTATGGACACAAGCAGAAAACAAAACATTATAATCGCGGATCATTCGGCCTAGTGGAAGGCCAGTCTCGATCGGGCGAGCTGGGTGTTAGGTCAATTTACCTACATTTGATTTGATTTCCACATTATTTCCACACGTACGTATGGCCGAACATGTGCGTACGTGTGTGTAGGAGACATTATGGCCTGAATACTGACGGCCTCACCATATATGCAATAGAGATTTCTTTAAACTTTCGTTTCGTTTGATTCTGTTTCTTTGTCCTCTATATATACTACTATATGGTTCTAGAATAATGAGCCAGCAGGAATTCGTAGTCTTCACTTGATACTACGGGTCTAGAAGGAGAGAACGCTGGCAGGTCGAGTGAGAGGATGGTAACATGCATGCGTGTGCGCTAAGAGACATTATGAACTGAACACCAATAAATGGCCTCACCACGCGCAACAACGATTTGTTTAATCGAGTTAACTTCTTTTTCGTTTGGTTTCGTTTCTTTCCTCTCTACTCTCGCGGAGAGTACATACATGGCTTCCAGAATTCCTAGTCGTCGTTGGCCAGTCCAAACGTTTCCAGAAATTCATCGTCCGATCGAAGTGCACACAGTTTGGAAATTCAATGGTTTGAAATATGATGCAAATACTCCTTCTGTCCGAAAATACCCTGTATTCTGAGTTTAGTCAAGGTCAAACTTTACAAAGTTTGACCAAACATATAGAAAAAATTATATACATCTATAATACAATATAAGTACCATTAGAATCATCATAAGATATACTTTCATATTATATACATTTAGTGTTATAGATGTTATACTTTTTTCTATATTTTTTATTAAAATTTACAAAGTTTGACTTTGACTAAACCTAGAATGCAGGGTAATTATGGACAGAGAGAGTAAGGGTGTTATTTTTAGAGATCTCCTGTTATATAGAGAAAACTACAAGTACTTTTTCACATGCAGCTGAAACAAGTATAGACAGAGCATTTATACTTCAACTGCGGCGATGCGCCCGTTTCTAGGGTGATCCGTCCCAAACATGAAAACTGGACCAGGATGAACTGTGGATGAGCTAGCACAATTACTTGCTGTTTGCAAGTTTTTAGAGCACCTCAGTCAACTCACTCTCCCAAAACTCATCAGTTTTGCAGAACTGAGAATCTCCCATCTCCAACCAACTCCCTGGCTTCTCCCGTCCCATGAGGGTTAGATCATTCTCTCTTTGCTCCATCCCCGGCGAAGTCAAGAGAGAACTTCATGTGACTATTGTTTGGAAAAAGCATAAGAAATCACTCCAGACGTCTCCCAATCCAACTCTCCATAAGAAATCCAACTCTCCAGAAATCATGTGACTATTGTTTGGAAAAAGCATAATAAAATGAAAGAATGGAAAGGTGGACTATGTAGAGTGGAAAATGGAGAGTCGTCGGTGCGTGAAGAGATACATGGAGTAAATGTTTTGGCACCCTTCATATATATAGTGAGGTGAGTCTCGTTTGGAGATACTCTTACATATCTATAAGAACTCCAACAAAAATACTATGTTTTAGTGTTAGCCAGTTAGGTAGAACTGCACCGTGTATATCATTTGTGTACAACCATATCGTAGTGATAAAGCTTGATGGTTAGGGCATGTATAATGGTAGAGAAGACGGGTCTTCTCTTATTCCTCCACATAATTTAGAAAAGACAATAATAATAAGTCGTACAATGGATCATCTCATCATCTCTAAGAATTAATGTGATAGTAAAAAAATATGTTCATAAGGGAAGGCATAAAGTGTGCAATGGAGAAATTACTTTTCTCTTATTTTTAATGGATCACCCCTCTGCTAAAGAAAGACAATTCTTTTATTTAATTCTCTCTCTTCCAAGTTCCAACTAAGAAAAAAAATCCAAGACAACACTAAGTGAAGGCGAACATCACCCCTTGTACATGCCCTTAGTAGTTAGCCTTTATCTATATCTCTTTGTTATGTACAGACCCAGCTGTAACCTCTTTTGAGCTTGTTGGTAAAACCTCCTATATAACACGCACGGTATGCACTGAACCGGGTAAGACACATTTGATACATTTGCACATTTAGAATGGATGTAAACAGGGACAAGAGCTAGGATACCACTTGAATGATGGACCATTGTAGTGTAGGTTTCATCGGAATTCATCTTGCACTTATGATAATATAAGTTCATGTTAATAAGACGTGGCATCGCCAAACAAAAATTACGATTTGAGCGGATGAATTCTTGCATAGTACTCCCTCCGTTTCAAAATATAAGATGTTTTAGGTTTATGAAGAAAATGTATCTAGACTTATTTTAGTGTGTAGATTTCATTCCAAATCTGAGTAAACCTACATACTAAAAGTAGTCTAGATACATTTGCTTCACAAAGCTAAAACATCTTATATTTTGATACAGAGGGAGTACTAGTTTCTTTTGGAGATCCGTTTTGTACTTCTGTCCCCTGGATTACACTTATGAGACGGTGCTCCTTTTTGCCAATATTATTAGCAATTTATAGAGAGTGACTGCCCACTTGAAATCAATCACTCCTGAGTGCTGTAATTTCAACAGAAAAATAATCTAGAGTCACCTTGGAAAGTCGTATCAGTTCCCAGAGGATGCTACAACGCCGAATGGCAAGCTATGTTAATACAGTAATTTTAAACGAGTCGCTTTCATGCAATCCATATGGGAGGAAAAGTACAGCTAATACAGTAGTATAGCTATTAGCATTTGGTAGGGTCTGTGGCAGGGACGTTTAGTCGCGGCAGTGCTTTGACCTAGTACTACTAGTACGAGTTTCTAGAGTATATCTCGCTCGGCTTGAGTCTTTCTTGGTGAATATTTACTGCAATGAAATTGGAACAGATCGATGGGAGTTTGCCACAATTTACTGCTTACAATTGGCAAGCGTTCATCTCTGAAGAAAAATATAGAATGAACCGGCAACTTTTACAGTTAACTGACTTATTCTCATTCACAATTCTTCAGAGAGATCCGCGAGTGACGAAAACAAATTGGACTTTGCGGAACTCGTATCTGCAATTCAAAGGTGATGACTGGACTGCTGCAGCTTGCTGAATTATTCAGAGCAAAAGAGTACCCCGAGGATGAAAAATTTCAACTAAAAATAACTCTTTATGTACTCCCTCTGTACATAAATAACTAATTTAGATTTGTCTAAATTCAAATGTATCTATACACTAAAATACATCTAGATACAAATCTAAACAAACCCAAATCAGTCATTCCTAGACGGGGGGAGTACCATTTTAGTTCATTCACAGCTTATCTGAGATCGGAAAAAACTACTCGGCTAGTCCAGGTCGTATTGCCCTTTCCAGAAGAAAATGTTCCTTCTTTCGATGCAAATGTCATGATAACCTGCCCAGTCAATAGTTTCAAGTTAGATACAAATAAGGGTTTTATTTTTATATATGCCCTGATTAAGAAATTGCAAGGCAGAAAGATCCAACATTTCACCTCATGTAGTATATGATCCCTTTAAGCTGGACAGCTGAACCGGAATAGACAATGCATTTATACTTCAATAGGGATGATTTCACCAATTTATACGTGGTATTCAGTCACAAACATGAAATTTGGACCAAACTGGACCGTGGATGAGCACAACGAGTTTATTTTTGCAAGTCTAGAGCATCCGACCCACCTCAATGTTCCCCAACTCTATAGTTTGGCAAAATTAGTAAATGGCCTTCCCCAACTAACTCACAGTCTCTCACTCTCTTCTCTTGAGATTTGTTAGATTATATTTACTTGCATATCAAGTTAGGGTTTAGGCCGATGCGCTACATCTCCTCTCCCCCCTCTCCTATATAAACCATTGTATTCTCTCATTGTACAATCATCAATTATTATTATTATCACAAATTTACATGGTATCAGATTAAGGTTAGATTCTAGGGCATGGCTCTCACGCCTCCCACCCCGCCGCCGCCGCCCCCTCCAGGGTTCTTCGAGTGGCGCGCTGCCATGGCCCCGTCGCGGCTGCCAAACCATCCACCTCATCCGCCCCACCTCCTATCGCCACCACCATCAACTTCACCGATACAATCTCCGACGTTACTCCATTGATTCCCATCACTTTAGATCTCCCCAAACACAACTACTACCATTGGAGGCACCTTTTTGAGGTGCACTTGGGCCGCTGCAACCTCATGGCGCACGTCGACCCCAACATCCCGCCGTCTCCCTCGGATCCCCACTGGGTCAAGGGTGATCTCGCTGTAATACAGTGGATCTACCAGCGGGTGAGCACCAAGATTTTCAATCTCGTTTTCAGGGTTGCCACCAGCGCCGCCGCCCTTTGGGCAGCCCTCCGTCAGCTTTTTCAGGACAACGCCGACACCCGTGTCAACACGCTCAACACGGAGCTTCGGAACACCGCCCAGGGCGTCTTGCCCGTGGGGGTATACTGCCAGCGCCTCCAGACCATCGCCGATGAACTCTGTGAACTCGGTGATCCCGTTGAGGACAAACAGCTCATCAAGATCCTCCTCGTCGGCCTCAATCAGCGCTTCGACAAGCAGCAGTCCTTCATCCCCATGATGCGGCCGTCTCCTTCCTTTGCAGAAGTCCGCTCCATGCTCTCCTGGGCGGACCGCGCCATGACCACTCAAGAGTCTCGCCCTCAGGCCTATGCTGCTGCTCCACGGCCTCCTGCACTGCCACCGCCTTCGGCGCCGCTTGCACCTGTTCCACCGCTAGGTTGGCGCCCCAGCCCCAACTATAGGGGCACCCGACCTATCTATCGGCCGCCTGTACCACGGCTCCTCCAATAGCACCGGCTCCTCCACCTGCCCCGGCACCACCACCGGCTCCACCTGCACCACCAGCTTGGCGATCTTCTCAGGACCCTTGGACTGGCATGGTTCAGGCTTGGCCAATGCCCTGGACCGCGCCCTCTCCTGTTGGCGCGCCACCTGCCTACACTAGTTCGTGGCAACCCGGCGTGCATCCTCATACAGGCTCACCTGGCCTCCTTGCACCACGGGTCCCTGCACAAGCTCATTACGCCGCTCCTTCAGCGCCCATGTATGCTGCACCATCGTCGGCCCCCTATGCCTCGCCGATGCACTCGTCGATGCCCTTTGCTATGGGTCCTTATGGCTCTTTGGCACCGGTCACTTATAATCCTCGAGGCTACTACTCGCCATACATCATGTACTCGACTCCTGCTGCACCACCACCACCTGCGCCAGTACCTGCTCCGTCAACTGAACCGACTCCCGCTACTCCGAGTTGGGACCAAGCTGCGTTTCTACAGGCCATGAATAATTTTGCTGCTCAAGGTAACTCAGGTAATGATTGGATTTTCGATTCTGGTGCTTCTAGTCACATGTCTTCATCGAATACTATGCTGTCAACTTGCATACCATCTCAATTTTCATCCATTACATTAGGCGATGGTTCCTCCATACCAATTTCATGTGTCGGCCATACAAACCTTGCATCTTCCACTTCCAAACCACTCCTACTTAAAGATGTCTTAGTTGCACCAGCCCTCATTAAAAATTTAATCTCTGTTCGTCGTTTCACCAAAGACAACCATGTTTCCGTCGAATTTGACCCTTTTGGCTTGTCTATGAAGGATTTCATGACCAAGACGGAGATCGCTCGCTTCGATAGCTCTGGCGACCTCTACTCTGTTCATGGCTCTCCTGCGGCCTCGTCTCCATCATCCATGCTCGCCTCCGTAGATCTATGGCATAAACGCTTAGGCCATCAGAATAAAGCCACTTTATCCTCTCTACTTAGTGATTTTTCGATCCCTTGTAATAAAGAGGTTCATAATTCCTCCGTTTGTGAGTTTTGTCAACAAGGAAAACATGTTCGTTTACCATTTGCGCATTCTACTTCTCATAGTACTTATCCCTTTGAACTGTTGCACTGTGATCTATGGACCTCTCCAACTGTGAGTCTCTCCGGTTTCAAATACTACTTAGTTATTTTAGATGATTTTACACACTTCGTTTGGACTTTTCCACTTTGCAACAAATCTGATGTCCACTCACTTTTTATCAACTTTGAAACCTATGTCAACACACACTTCTTTTTACCCATAAAATTTATCCAATGTGACAATGGAAAAGAATTTAACAACTATGCAAACCGTAATTTCTTTCTCCAACATGGCATTCTCCTTCGTTTCTCTTG
The DNA here is from genome assembly GCA_916181665.1 of Avena sativa. Classification (NCBI taxonomy): domain Eukaryota; kingdom Viridiplantae; phylum Streptophyta; class Magnoliopsida; order Poales; family Poaceae; genus Avena; species Avena sativa. The sequence continues at coordinate 431,596,308 of OV702293.1, forward strand.
CCCTTACACTTCCCCCCAAAATGGCAAGGCTGAGCGATCACTCCGCACCATCAATGACATAGTTCGCACACTCCTCATTCAATCATCTATGCCCTCCATGTTTTGGGCTGAAGCTCTTAGAACCGCAACCTATCTCCTCAATATTCGACCATCTAGCACTAACCCAAACACCACACCTTTCTACTCCCTTTTTCTCTCTCATCCAAACTACACCGAGCTTCGCGTTTTTGGTTGCCTTTGCTTTCCCAATGTCTATGCAACTTCCCCAAACAAACTCTCTCCTCGTTCCCTTCCTTGTGTCTTCCTAGGTTATTCAGATGAACACAAAGACTACCGGTGTTTTGATCTTGTGACCGGTCACATTCACATCTCTAGGCATGTCACTTTCGATGAAACCACCTTTCCTTTCGCCACTAGAACCCCTACATCTACTCCCACCACATCCACCCCTTGCTCAGCCAATTCCATAAAACCTCACTTTTTCGTTTCTAACCTGCCCTACAACCCTGCCACGGCTGCCCACTACCCTCCCTCGACCAATACCGCTCCCGATTCTCCTGCCACGGTACTCCCTAACCCTGCCCCGGCCGACTCGGCTGCCTCGACAGCCCCATCAGCACCCGTGTCTCGACCACCCATAACCCAGGTTTCCGCTCGCCGCCCCAAAACTCCTGCCCCCGACAATCAAACTACCCAATCCTCTGTCCCTCATGCTGCTGCGTCCTCCTCCTCCGATGCGCCGGATGCAGCAGCTCCTCCTTCACATGTCGTTCCCATTATCGCACCTACCAACGACCATTCCATGCGCACACGTGCCAAGTCTGGTTTTCGACTTCCTCAAACACGCCTCAATCTTCATGCTTCTCCAACTCTCTCACCTCTTCCCAAACATACAAATCTGCTCTTCTTGATCCGAACTGGTCCGCTGCCATGCGCGATGAGTTTCAAGCACTTCAATCCAATAAAACATGGCAACTTGTTCCTCGACCTCCTAATGCAAATGTTGTTTCTGGAAAGTGGGTGTTCCGTCAAAAATTTCATTCTGATGGCACTCTCTCTCTCGGTATAAAGTGTGTTGGGTTTGTCGTGGGTTCTCTCAACAACACGGTGTCAATTACGACGAAACTTTCTCTCCAGTAGTTAAACCTAGCACCATCCGAACCATTCTTAGTCTTGTTGTTTCCTCTTCCTGGCCCATTCATCAACTCGATATAAAAAAATGCTTTTCTCCATGGTTCCTTAAACGAAGTCGTCTATTCTCAACAACCTTCCGGTTTCGAAGATTCTTCTTTTCCTGATCACGTTTGCCTTCTCCAAAAATCTCTGTATGGCCTCAAACAAGAACCCCGAGCCTGGTTTCAACGTTTTTCTACCTTTATTCAAACTATAGGATTCATTCCCTCTCGTTCTGACTACTCTCTTTTTGTTTACAACTCTAACACCCAGGTTGCATATCTCCTACTTTATGTTGATGATATAGTTCTCACTGCCTCCTCCACAACTTTTCTCACTCATATTATTTCTCTCTTACAAACTGAATTCTCTATGACTGATCTAGGTTCCCTTCATCACTTCTTAGGTATAGATGTCACTCGTGATTCTTTTGGTCTTTTTCTCTCTCAACGTCAGTACTCTGTTGATCTCCTAACTAGGGCTAGAATGTTAGATTGTCAACCATCCCGTACACCTATAGATACTTCTTCTAAATTTTCCTCGGATGGTGATATTTTTTCTGATCCGACTCTATACCGTAGCTTAACTGGAGCCCTTCAGTATCTCACCATTACACGTCCAGAAATATCATATGTTGTCCAGCAAGCTTGTCTTTACATGCATGATCCAAGAGTCCCGCATTTTAACCATGTCAAACGCATACTTAGATATCTCAAAGGTACATTAGATCATAGTTTGCATATCAACCACTCATCACCCACATCATTGACAGCATATTCCGATGCAGACTGGGCTGGTTGTCCAGACACTCGTCGATCCACTTCAGGATACTGTGTTTTTCTTGGCAATAATTTAATTTCTTGGTCTTCGAAGTGTCAGCTTACGGTTTCTCGCTCGTCCGTAGAGGCTGAGTACCGTGCTGTTGCTCACGCAGTTGCTAAAACAGTTTGGTTGCGTCAGTTACTTGTTGAGTTACATCGACCTATTGGTCAGGCCACAGTGGTGTATTGTGATAACATTTCAGCTGTTTACATGTCTGGAAACCCAGTTCATCATCGGCGGACAAAGCATATCGATATTGACATCCATTTTGTTCGAGAGAAGGTCGCTTTGGGAGAAGTGCATGTTCTTCATGTGCCTTCTACGGCCCAGTTTGCAGATATTTTTACCAAAGGACTTGCTACTACACCATTTACAGAGATTCGTTTCAGTCTCAACATTGTCGAGCCCACGGTTGAGACTGCGGGGGATGTTAGATTATATTTACTTGCATATCAAGTTAGAGTTTAGGCCGATGCGCTACATCTCCTTTCCCCCCTCTCCTATATAAACCATTGTATTATCTCATTGTACAATCATCAATTATTATTATTATCACAAATTTACAAGATTGATTTAAAAGAGGCAGGGACTAGTCTCACTGCTAAGGGAGAAGGAGGCCAATGTCGGAGCAAGCTAGAGAGCCTACTTTATATCGTCGATTCTAGGTAAGGCACTCGATGAAGAACTATACATTCAGGATTCACTCCAAACCAAAGACGACTTTCTTTGCTGCATTTTTTGGCCCACCCTACTTCCATCGTTCTCTTTTGCTCCATCTCATGCCAACCTGTATCGAACACCATGTAATTATTATTTGGCAACAACACCAAAATCCTCTACATACGTCTCCCAATCCAATTCCCCATACCTATTATATGGCGAAGGAAATTTTTTGGAGGACCTCCATATATATGGAGAGAGCGGGTTTGAGATGCTCTTAGATGAGGGAAAAACTCCACACTCCGAATAACAAATAGGACTTAAAAGTTAAAGCAGGCGCTCTTTGGTGAGAGCAAGGTTATTCATTTTCACCCACCCAAGTTAAACCCCTAGGATTGACACAAACATATTTATTTATAGAAGCACAAAGTGCAGTGGCATGTAACGAAGATTTTTTTATAATGTGTGTTTTGTTTAAACTTGTCGTTACATCAGGACCATACAAAATCTTTCCACCTTATTGCAAAGCTAAGAATGTTCAAGAGAGAGGTGATCATACAAAATATTTCCACCTTATTGCAAACGACATATATAGGAGGAAAAAGATTTTTCAGCTCAAACAAGAGGACAGCATGATCCTTGGTTAACATAATTTGAAACACTATATTACAGAATATTATCAAAATTTGTTCGCCCCCTATCAGAATAATGCTACCCTGATTGAGGTGGAAAACCATCATATTCCTCAATTGCTGAAAATGCGATTTTCACGGTTGCTTTCACGGAGAATGAGATCCATGATGCTATTATGCAAATGGAGAAAAATAAGGCACCTGGACCAGACGAGTTCCCAGCCGAGTTCTATCAATATATTTGGGATATTATAAAACAAGACTTGATGGAGACGTTTGTTAGTTTGCATATGGGAGAACTATAATTATTTCATATAAACTATGGGATGATTATATTGTTACCAAAGAAATACAATACAGATCTAGCATTATAGACCGATTTGTTTGCTTAATATAAGTTTCAATTATTTTACAAAGGTTGGAACAAACCGCATAACCATTATTGCTGAGACAGTTGTAAAATCCACCCAAACGGCGTTCATGCTTGGCAGACACATCCTTGAGAGTGTAGTGATTTTACAAGAAACCATCCATGAACTTCATAAGAAAAAAGGATGGTATTCTTTTAAAATTGATTTTAAAAGGCTTATGACAAGATTAAATGGTATTTTTGTTGGAGATATGCCCAAGAGGCAATAATAAAGTGGTTATTATCATATCTTCATACTTATGATAAATGTTTACATACCATGCTATAATTATATTAACAGGAAACATTAATACTTGTGTGATTTGTAAACATAAAAGAGTCCCTAGTAAAGCCTCTTGTTAAACTAGCTTGTTGGTTAATATATGATCATGGTTTCCTGATCATGAACATAAAGATGTTATTAACAACAGAGTCATATCATTAGGGGAATGATGTGATGGACATACTCCTATAGTTAAGCATAGCATAAAGATCAAGTCATTTAATATAGTTCATTTGCTATAAGCTTTCTGATACATAGTAACCTGATTCCTTCGACCATGAAATCATGCTTATCACCATCACCGGAAGGATGCTTTGATGACATCAAACACCACACCGTAACTGGGTGGCTATAAAGGTGGCATTGAGTGTTCGGAAAGTATGGGTTGAGACACATGGATCAAGAGTGGGATTTGTCCATCCATATGACGGATAGATATACTCTGGGCCCTCTCGGTGGAATGTCATCCAATTAGCTTGCAAGCATGTGACTGGCTCACAAGGGATCACATACCACGGGAACGATAAAAGAGTACTTATCGGTAACGAGGTTGAACTAGGTATGCAGAGATACCGACGATCAGAACCTCGGATAAGTAAACTATCGTGAGACAAAGGGAAATTGGTATCGTATGTAAGTGGTTCATTCGATCGCAAAGTAATCTTAGAAATATGTGGGAGCCATATGAATTTCCAGATTCCTCTATTGGTTATTGATCGGAGAAGTGTCTCGATCATGTCCGCATAATTCACGAACCGTAGGGAGACACACTTAAGGATTCGATGTTGTTGAGTAATTATGGAATGATGAGTAAGAGACCGAATGTTGTTCGGAGTCTCGGATGGGATCCGGGATATCACGAGGAGATCCGGAATGGTCCGTAGAATAAGATTCATATAAGGAAAGTCCTGTTTCGGGGTTGGAGAATGGTTCCGGTGTTTTCATCAGGAATTTTCTAGAAGGTTCCGGAATGTCCGACACTCCGGAGGGGAAGGGTACATGAATGTGTCATATCAAGTTTGAATGATTGCATCATGTACTAGGTGTCATCGCTGAACAAAATAAAAGGTTTAATCAAATCCTAGTTTGAAAAGTCAAACGCCAATTTGAAAAGTCAAACGGCTATTTTGTGAAGTGGAGGGAAAGGTGGAAATCGAGTTGGGAAGGAGTTCCTCCCCTCCACCGCCGGCCCACTTGGGATCCGAGTTGGGGAGGGACTCCCCTCCCCTGGCCGGCGCCCTCCCACCTATAAAAGGAGGGGCAGGGCTGCCCCTCTAGACACACCTCTCTCCACCCTAAACCCTAAGCTCTAGGCGCCACCACCCCTCCAAGTGTTGCCGCCACCTAGGGATCCTCTAGCCGCCGAATTAGGGTTTCTCCAAGCCCTAGCCGCCGGCCACACCAATCCCCTTTGGTGCTTCTAATCCGTAGACCACCAAGGCCTCTTTCATAGTCCACCATACTCGCTCCGGCTTAAGGCGAAGCCCTGCGAGATCTCCCCTCTACTTCCGGTACCACGCCGTCGTGCTGCCGGAATCACGAGGAGAGTGCTACAACCTCCGATGCCTGCTGGAACAAGGGAGAGGAAGGTCTTCATCGAGTACCGAACGTGTGACCGACTGCGGGAGCACTGCCAGAACGCAGCGCCGGAAGGATCGTCTACGCGATCTTGAGATCGGCAAGTGTACGACTACATCACCCACGAGAATCTGCTCTCGTTAACCGCTTTGGAATCTTCGAGGGTGAGTTCCTCTATCGACTCGTTGCTACAATCTAGTAGATAGATCTTGGCTTGTTTTTGTGCATGCGGTAGAAATTTTTTGTTTTCCATGCAACGAACCCCTACAGTGGTATCAGAGCCATGTCTATATGTAGATCTGTTGCACGAGTAGAACACAATGGTCATTATGGGCGTTGATGCTTTTGTTGTCGATTGCTTCTTGTGTACTTTGCATCTTGCGGGATGGTGGGATGAAGCGGCCCGGGCTAACCTTACATGACATCGATCATGAGACTTGCTCCACGCTTGACATGCAACCTGTATTGCATAAGTGGCTTTGCGGGTGCCTGTTTCTCCCAACATAGTTAAGATTCAATTTACAACGGGTGATTGACAATACTAGTATCAATGTTGTGGTTCTTGTTCGTAAGTTAGAACGACACTTATTGAAAGCCCCAAACCACGTAAAACATGCAAAGAAAATTAGAGGCGTCTAACTTTGTTTTGCAGGGGTGTGCTGTGATGTGATATGGCCATGATTGTGATTATATTTGATGTATGCAATGTTCCTTATTGTAAGTTGGCAACCGGCAGGAGCCATATGGTTGTCTTTAAATTCTGTTAAGACCCGCGTGTCTATTCAAAGTAGTTGTAATAGTTGAAGCTGGTGGACGACAACCATGGAGCGGCGTCATTGACCTTGATGCAATGCCGGTGATGATGGAGATCATGTTCGTGCTTGAAGATGGAGATCGGAAGCACAAAGAAGAAAGGCCATATCATATCACATATTATGAATTACATGTGATGTTAATCCTTTTATGCATCTTGTATTGCTTAGTTCACGATGGTAGCATTATAAGATGATCCCTCAAGCACACAATTTCAAGTTTTAAAGTGTTCATCCTTAGTAAGCACCGTTGCTAAAGCTCGTTGCTTCGAAGCATCACGTGATGATCGGGTGTGTTAGATTCTGCGAGTGTATACAACGTGAGCAAGCCAGATTTGCTCATGCGGAAGCTAAGGTTTGATCTTGACGAGCCTAGCATGTACAGACATGGTCTCGGAACACGGATCACCGAAAGGTAAAGCATGAGTCATATAGTAGATATGATGAACATGTTGATTGTTCGCCATCGAAGCTATATCAACTCTCGTGATGATCGGTTTTGATGTGGTGGATTTGGTTCGTGTGGTCACTAAAACAATGTGAGGGATATTGTTTTGAGTGGGAGTTCAACGGCAATATGATTAAAAGTTGGACACTATTTATCATAAATTAAATCAAAGTGAATTTGCATAGTTGTTGTAGTCATTGGCATCCGTTTACCACCTTGCGCTTAGTTATAATTGAGATGATAGAACTATAGAATTCTGGTTAGTTACTTTACGAACTAGTATCGTATTGTTTTGAAGTGTTAATCTAAAGTTTAAAAGTCCTATTGCAAACTTTCAGTAAGTTCCGGTTACTCCATGAAGTTTGATAATTGGTATTAAAATCGAGAGTGACAATTCCAAGAGTTAGTATATGAGTATCATGTTTGTCTCCTTGATTCTTGATATTCAAAGAATTGTCTTAATATCAAGGTTATCTAGGATCTGAAAGAGTTGTTTCAGAAACCATGATGTGTGGAAGATATTGTGATATCTGAAACGAAGTTTTGGTTGCAACATGATAGAGTATAATATGGCAAAAGTCATGTTCTCATATTTGATGAGAATTTGCAAAAGATTGGAGACACTAGTTGTCCTAATCCTCCAAAAAAATTGGAGAGCAACATTATACTCGCGATTCATCTTTATAAGCTAAAAGTAGCTTAATAATTCCATGATAAGGGTGAATATTTGATGTAGGTAAACTATTTACCACACCAAGAGATTACTAAAGAATGGAATTTGAAAGCACACCAAACATTTGATGGTGGTGATCTACTTCAAAGTGCAAGTCCAAAGACATTGGTATTTAATTATACACGCTTTGGACTATGTGTCATATGTATGACTCCACTATTGATGTTGATAGATTCTTTCAAACAGAAAAGGAAATACTGAAAGAGAATCTCATAAATATATGGCAGAAAAGAAAAAACTAGAATTGTTCAGTTTAAGTATATAGATGATATACATGTTATGGCTATATTCTTTGCTTATTAAATAATGTGGTTCTTAAGTATTTGATACTGAATTTATTGGTGTGAATCGTCATACGAAACAACACAATTCATGAACTACAATGGCCTAAGTAACTAGCAAAAGAATATGTGATGATGTTTATCAAGAACAAATAAAGGGTTATTGTGTTGCTCGTTAAACATCAAAGCTTGCCTTCAAGATTTGTTTTATCAGGTATTATGAGAACAAAAGGGTTGTTCAAATAATTGCCGTAATCCATAAAAGATGGATGATTCACAAATCTCGTTGGAGAAATCACATCCATAAAACTAGTGCTAAAAATGTCGAAAGACAAATTGATTGAAAGATCACTTGTCAAGTGACATCGCTGTTTAAATTATATTGGAAAGAAAACATGAAGAAACTCCATATGGATGGAATTTTGGAGTCTTTTGATTTTGATCAAATGACGCTTGTGAAACTTTCCTAGAGATAATTAAAACTTCGTTCATAGGCCAAAAGGGAACGAATGACTAGCTTATTGGAACTTGTACATATTGTTGTACGAAGTCCATTATGTGTAGTCAAGAGCGATGGATTTCAACTTCATATGCTTTCTCCGAAAATTTGAGTGAATATATGAATATTTACTTAATAAGGATAAAGTATGAAACATTTGAAAAGTTCAAAGACTTTCAAGATAAAGTACAAAATCATTGTAACAAGAATATAAATAGTTTATGATAAGATCATAAAGGAAGATATTTGAGTTACAAGTTTAGCATAATACCTAAGATTTAAGGAATCGTTTCGTGGATTTGTATGTCCCAAAATACCATAAGAGTATGGAGCGTTCGAGATATGTAATTAAACCTTGTTTGACATGGTAAGATCAAAGGTGTAATTCATAAAACTGTCATTATATTTTAAAGATTAAAAGCTCGAGAGACTACCGTTTTTCCACTGAAAAGAGCTCCATCATAATCCGTTGAATTGACACCATATAAAGTTATGGTTTGGGATAAAACCCAAGTTGTCCTTTCTTAAACATTGGTATGCTATGCATAAGAGAGATGTTTGCAACCAAAGTCGGATGAACCTATCTTTGTATGTTATTTCGAATAATTGTTCCTCCATAACATCGGAGACAAAAATGTTTGTCGCTTAGAACGTCAAGTTTCTTTAAGAAGGAATTTTTCGTGAAAAGTTAAGTGGGAGGACAATAGAACTTTGATAAGGTTAAAAGAACCTTAGCTATATGTGCAGAGTTGCGCAGCGTCAAAAAGTGTTCCGGAGGCAGCAACAATGCTCATGGCTCACGTGCCTCAAAGGTTGTGGTTACGGAGATCTAAGTTCCTATTAAAATAAGTAGGTCGGGTAAACAATCAAATACCAAGATTTGAGAGTTAAATCATTATTTGACAATAATGATCCGACTACATGCAAAGAAGCAATGATGGGCCCTGACTCCGTCAAATGGCTTGAAGCCATAAAATCCGTGATAGTCCCATATACGAGAGATCGAGCTTTGAACTTGAAAGACCCTCTGAAAAGGTACAAGACCTTACAGTCGTATTTGGATCTATAAAGAAATAGACATGGATGTTTCACATCTATGAAATTATCGACATGTCGGGAAAGAGTTCATGACAATGTTCAAAGAGTTAACTATGACAAGATCTAATCTTTTATTAAGCGATATTTAGTCTAGACGGATTAATGTAGCAACTACAATATATAATTTTGTTATGTGTTAAATAAACAAAACAAGTTCTTCTAATAGAATGGTTACCAAGGACGTGTGCATGACACGGTCCAAAGGGTTTTGTTAATTCAAAGGATGCTAAAAGCATATGCAAACTTCAATAGTTGAAGTAAGCATCGCGAAGTTGGAATCTTCACCATGATAAAACTGTTAAAAGAGTTTTATTTCATCGGAGACGATGAAGATGCTTGCATTTGCAAGAAATTAAGTGGGAGCGCTAAGACATGTTTCTAATACATTATGTGGAAGACATATTGCTGATTGGAAATAATGTATCTTTTATTAACACAGGATAAGAATTTCATCTCGATGAAAGACTTAGGCAAAACCCAAATATTTGGCATCAATAGACGCTAATATGGTTGTGCCAAAAGTACATAGATGATATATTGAATGAGTTCAATATAGAAACTACAAGAAAGGTTCTTGTCGCACAGAAAGGATTGAATGAGTTCAATATTGATGATATATTCAAGTGTATTGACACTTGGTAAGTGAAACAAAGATTCAAGTATAGATTGATACTTGATGTATAAAATCACAAAGAGTATTTTATCAATCATGTTGTGATGTGTACAAATCCAGATATGTCCTATGCTCTAAATGTTATGAGCGTATACCAGAATGATTCATAAGATGATTATTGGACAATAGTAAAGATATTCTTATGATCTTGTAAAAGAAATAAGAATATATTATTTTGTAGAAGTGACAAATAGATGGTTAGTTCATTGTAAATGAATTACATTGATACTAGTTTTGTCACAAAGTACAAATTAAGTTTATCTCAATCTAAACTAAGGGTGGCACAATGTGATGGAAAGTAAGTTCCATAATGGATTTGGATGAGTTCCAAAGTTAAGACATTGTTACAGATACTACAACAAAAGGGCTAAGTATATAACTGCTATTATAGCAGCAAAAGAGGGCATTTGTGTCAAGTAGTTTGTTATCAAACTAGGTGTAGTTCACAGCAGGGATAATGCTATGAAGATATATTGTACGACAATATTATCAACATGTTTTAACCCCAAAGAACTAAAGGTCACAGCAAAGGACCAAATTTATACAAAGCCATCTCATTAGAAAATGAGTGATGCGTAAAGACGCAAAGACATGCAATTACACATGGACCTGGAAGTGTCAGATCCGGAGATCATTTGACCACTAGCAATCGTGTACATACGACAGCAGAAAGCCATAGGTGTTGAATACACAAAGGTTTGAAACTAGATTATTGACTCTAGTGCAAGTGGGAGACTGTTGGAGATATGCCCAAGAGGCAATAATAAAGTGGTTATTATCATATCTTCATACTTATGATAAATGTTTACATACCATGCTATAATTGTATTAACAGGAAACATTAATACTTGTGTGATTTATAAACATAAAAGAGTCCCTAGTAAAGCCTCTTGTTAAACTAGCTTGTTGGTTAATATATGATCATGGTTTCCTGATCATGAACATAGAGATGTTATTAACAATAGGGTCATATCATTAGGGGAATGATGTGATGGACATACTCCTATAGTTAAGCATAGCATAAAGATCAAGTCATTTAATATAGTTCATTTGCTATAAGCTTTCTGATACATAGTAACCTGATTCCTTCGACCATGAGATCATGCTTATCACCATCACCGGAAGGATGCTTTGATGACATAAAACACCACACCGTAACTGGGTGGCTATAAAGGTGGCATTGAGTGTTCGGAAAGTATGGGTTGAGACACATGGATCAAGAGTGGGATTTGTCCATCCATATGACGGATAGATATACTCTGGGCCCTCTCGGTGGAATGTCATCCAATTAGCTTGCAAGCATGTGACTGGCTCACAAGGGATCACATACCACGGGAACGATAAAAGAGTACTTATCGGTAACGAGGTTGAACTAGGTATGCAGAGATACCGACGATCAGAACCTCGGATAAGTAAACTATCGTGAGACAAAGGGAAATTGGTATCATATGTAAGTGGTTCATTCGATCGCAAAGTAATCATAGAAATATGTGGGAGCCATATGAATTTCCGGATTCCTCTATTGGTTATTGATCGGAGAAGTGTCTCGATCATGTCCGCATAATTCACGAACCGTAGGGAGACACACTTAAGGATTCGATGTTGTTGAGTAGTTATGGAATGATGAGTAAGAGACCGAATGTTGTTCGGAGTCTCGGATGGGATCCGGGATATCACGAGGAGATCCGGAATGGTCCGGAGAATAAGATTCATATAAGGAAAGTCCTGTTTCGGGGTTGGAGAATGGTTCCGGTGTTTTCATCAGGAATGTTCTAGAAGGTTCCGGAATGTCCGGCACTCCGGAGGGGAAGGGTACATGAATGTGTCATATCAAGTTTGAATGATTGCATCATGTACTAGGTGTCATCGTTGAACAAAATAAAGGGTTTAATCAAATCCTAGTTTGAAAAGTCAAACGCCAATTTGAAAAGTCAAACGGCTATTTTGTGAAGTGGAGGGGAAGGTGGAAACCGAGTTGGGGAGGAGTTCCTCCCCTCCACCTCCGGCCCACTTGGGATCCGAGTTGGGGAGGGACTCCCCTCCCCTGGCCGGCGCCCTCCCACCTATAAAAGGAGGGGCAGGGCTGCCCCTCTAGACACACCTCTCTCCACCCTAATCCCTAAGCTCTAGGCGCCACCACCCCTCCAAGTGTTGCCGCCACCTAGGGATCCTCTAGCCGCCGAATTAGGGTTTCTCCAAGCCCTAGCCGCCGGCCACACCAAGCCCCTTTGGTGCTTCTAATCCGTAGACCACCAAGGCCTCTCTCATAGTCCACCATACTCGCTCCGGCTTAAGGCGAAGCCCTGCGAGATCTCCCCTCTACTTCCGGTACCACGCCGTCGTGCTGCCGAAATCACGAGAAGAGTGCTACAACCTCCGCTGCCTGCTGGAACAAGGGAGAGAAAGGTCTTCATCGAGTACCGAACGTGTGACCGACTACGGGAGCGCTGCCGGAACGCAACGCCGGAAGGATCGTCTACACGATCTTGAGATCGGCAAGTGTACGACTATATCACCCACGAGAATCTGCTCTCGTTAACCGCTTTGGAATCTTCGAGGGTGAGTTCCTCTATCGACTCGTTGCTACAATCTAGTAGATAGATCTTGGCTTGTTTGTGTGCATGCGGTAGAATTTTTTTGTTTTCCATGCAACGAACCCCTACAATTTTTGGCAACAAGCATTGAGAATTAAGAGTTTTGATCATTTATGATGTGAGTGGATAAAACACAATATTCAACGAGGTCGTGTGAGGGTAAGAGTAAAAAATGATATAGGTCATTATTTCCAAGCAAAGAAGAGATTTTGACGAGAAGATACGCTATCACTACAACACGAAAGATGGGTGCTGGCGCTTATAAATACCGCGACATACTCCTAATCATCGCACTCACGCTGACGCAACAAAAAAAGCCGTCAGGGATAAATGCATACGGAAAAGTGAAGGCGTGGAGTTTTTTTCGCTCGGCACATCGTAATCTGCTGACCTAACGCTTCCACAACACCAACTGAGGATATACCTCCGTAGATTAAACCCTGCATTAGAATTAGTGCCATGTCATGGCAAAATAATTTCGCCGTGCTAGTATATTTTAGGTGGCAAACAAATATTAATTATCGATCAATGATAAACAAATTAGCTCGTTAGTATCATTCAGATCGAAATTTTCATGACATCTATAATATAATTTTATTTCCATTACATATTTTGAGCCTCTCTATTCAATAAACCTATACTTAAGGTTTCTCTAGTGCTCCACGTCGTCGTCCACCAGACGGTTATTTGATGGCCGCAGCGACGTGGCCACCATCCTCTGCGCCCGGCCACAGCAACGGTTCTCTTTTTTGTCGTGTCTGCTTTAAAATGTAGTGATGGTTTTTGCAGCATTATTTAATTTATTTTTACATAGTGGGAAGAATGTTAGTACGATAATGCTGCAAACATGCAGAAAGATACTATCACACTTAAGGGCTTTCAGTTTTTAGGATCAAACGCCTGGACTAGGAGGGCTGGTCGTATGATAGGGCAAATGAAGAAACATACAAACACATGCGAAATCCAAGACCGAGCGGCTCAAGATCAAATCGTATTTTAGCTCGACTCAAAAAGAAATAAGCCAAGTATAAATGTCTTAAATACCTCAACTGGAAAATGAGGCGATCTTGAATCAACATTAGATTGTTTAGATTGTTCGATAGCTTAGAAATATTATAGTACCTAATAATTATGTTATATATTAAAATGGAATATGATATAATTTGTTACCTTATACTCAAATGAATAAACATACAAACACATGCGAAATCCAAGACCGAGCGGCTCAAGATCAAATCGTATTTTAGCTCGACTCAAAAAGAAATAAGCCAAGTATAAATGTCTTAAATACCCCATCTGGAAAATGAGGCGATCTTGAATCAACATTAGATTGTTTGATAGCTCAGAAATATTATAGTACCTAATAATTATGTTATATATTAAAATGGAATATGATATAATTTATTACCTTATACTCACAGGAAAACACGGAAATATATGTGGCGGAACATGGATTCACATAGTTCACGTGACTAAATTTCCTCATGTTGTCATGTACAACACGACGGCGTGTCATGTCACAACCCAAACTTCTAGGCCCCGTCCCTCGCCCGTACGGCCATTGCCAGGCCGCACCGGGCGACCTCCACCGCAATAACCCCCGTACACCTACACATCTTCTCCCTTTGTTGCCGACGGCAACATCACCGGGCAAAGGCCCTGCCGCGCGGCGGTGGCGTAATTCCTCTCGCATCTGGGGATCCAAGACGGTGGCCGCGGCTCAGATCTTGGCTCCCTGGCGGCGCTGATCACGGGCAGGATAGGCTGGTGATCGTCGAGGGAGCACGGGCATGCGGTGGTGTTGGCCGACAACGACGTCGTTGTGGGCTCGATCTAGGACTTTTGGTTCCAAACGGGCTGCGTCTATGCCACCCGGCTGCCTCTTCGTCGACCTCGCTGGCGACTCACGGAGGTGCTCCAATGCTGCCACACATCATGAGGAAAATGGTGGTGGAAATGTTCTTCTCTGTCGAAGGCAGTCGGCCAGCTTGAGGCTGTTTTTGGTGGATGTAGCGATCCGTCATCGAGTCCCGGCTGTGAGTCGGGGAGACTTAGTTGCCGGTGAAAACTGAGCTAACTTCGGTCTTGGCGGACGATGGCGGCGTTTCTACACCGTTACCTTGATGAATGCATCGTCGTGCAACTATTTTCAAACCACGATGCTGCTCCGAGGAAAACCCTAGGATCTGGCTTCCGGATCGAGCGATGGCGGATCTACAGTGTGTGGTCTCTCTTGGGAGCATTGTTTGTGGAGCAGCTCCGAATGAAAGAGGCCGGAGGTGGAGCGGTTTTGTCTTGCACAGAGCTTCAGGGGCAATGTCAAGTCATGCTTGACCGAAATGTGTTACGCTGGGTCATGCCTGATCGACAGGTACTACGCACGATAGATTCTCTAGAGACTTCAAGCTATGTTGGTGGTGGTACTTGGCAGCATGGTGTTGTGGAGTGCCGATGGCGGCGTGACGTGCTTTGGATTTAGCGCGCAGGAAGTGGTGCTACTTGGCACCACAGTGGTGGCTGGTGTGGCGATGGTCTGCGTATCAATCTGCACACTAAAGATGGGTTGTTCGAAGGTAGCGGAGGCAACGACATCCGGAACGAGTGCCTTGGCTTCGTTTGGCAAATATGCTGGGCGAATTTGGGCTCCCGGCTTGCATGGGCGGTTGGTGTTTTTCAAATTTCGTCAGGAGCTGGCGATAGACGGAGATAGTCATGCTCGGTGGTGTTGTTTTGGCGGTCATCTTTAAATGTTGCTATACTTTGATGTTACAATAATAAATAAAGTTTGTGTTCATTGCTTGATGTAGAGAATGGTGCTCCGTTTTCCATTTCCAAAAAAAAAAGATGACACGTCAGAACGCAGCGGACATAGAATGGCCGGAAAGAAAGAAGAACAAAGAAGACGATGTCTTCCTCTTCCCCCGAACACGCGTCGGGAAAACCGTGTGGGAGTTCGCCGTCAGAGTCGCTCAAAAGAACACGTCCGTTCGTCCAGCGCACACACGTACCGGCTCCGACCGGCCGGTTCCATGTTCCGTGGTTGAGCAACAGGAATAAGCAAATCAAAGAAGCATCGAAAGCGCTCATTTTGGTCTTTAGTTAAAGAACTGGTCGCCGGTCCGGTCTGAAGTCTGAACCTACTTCCATTAGAAGACCAGCAAATTGACTGACGGTTGATTGATTGATTGATGCGGCAGTTCAAACAGAAGAACAGGGCAGTTGTTATTTTTCGAAGGACAAGCCCATATAATCACGGATTATTTTTCAAATTGACTAGTCAGTCACCTTGTACTTACATCTGATTTCCACACGTATGGCGGAATAATGGACCGATCTAAGATGGAAACATGCATGCATGTGCGTGTGTGTAAGAGACATTACGAACTGAATACTGATGGCCTCACCGTGTATGCAATAGCGATTAGTTTAATCAAGTTAACTTTCGTTTCGTTTGATTCTGTTTCTTTGTCCTCTATATGGTTCCAGAACGAGAGAAGCGTTGGCATGTCGAAATGGACAGGTCGAGAGGATGGTAACACGTGTGTGCGCTAAGAGACATTATGAACTGAACACCAATAATGGCCTCACCACGCGCAACAACGCTTTGTTTAATCGAGTTAACGAGGTGTGCTTCGGTGTTCCTAAACTTATATTTGCATGGGCCATTTTTTCTTTGACTCATCGAAACTTATATCCAGGCTATGTATACCTCTGTATATAGAATGTACTCGGTCGAGCTGGATATACTTCATGTTTTCATCGGCTGATCCACACGTATGGCGAAATAATGGACTGATCGAAGATGGGAACATGTATGTGTGTAAGAGACATTACGAACTGAATACTGATGGCCTCGCCGTATGCAATAGCGATTAGTTTAATCAATTTGTAGTTGTTGGCCAGTTGAAACGTTTCCACTGAATGCAAGTGTCAAGCTCAACTTGCCCTGGCCAATGGTTTTAAATAAGATGCGAATAAGGGTGTTATTTTTATCTCCTTTTATAGAGAAACTACAAGACAAAATACAAACTTGTTCACATGCTCCCTTTAAGCTAGGCAGCTGAAACAGAATAAACAGAACATTTAAAACGTTTATACTTCAACTGCTGCAATGCACCCGTTTCTAGGATAATCCTGTCCCAAACATGAAAGCTGGACCATACTGAACTGTGGATGAGCTAGCACGACTACTTCATGCTTGCATGTTTTTAGAGCACCTCAGCCAACTCACTCTCCCAAAACTCCAAAATTTTGCAAAATTGAGAATCTCCAACCAACTCCCTGGCTTCTCCGCGTCCCATCAGGGCTCGATCTTTCTCCCTTTGCTCCATCCCCGGCGAGTCCATAGAGAACGTCAGGTGACTATTATTTAGAAAAAGTATAAGAAATCAATCCAGACGTCTCCCAATCCAACTCTCTGTAGCTATTATATATGATAAAATAAAATGAAAGAATGGAAAGGTGGACTATGTAGAGTGGAAAATGGAGAGTCGTTGGTGTGTGAAGAGATACATGGAAGAAATGTTTTGGGACCCTTCCTATATATAGCGAGCCTCTGTTGGAGCTAGGATGCCACTTGAATGATGGACCATGCAATGAAAATGAGCAAACTGTAAACCAAAAAAGAAATATAACCCCATCATTATGACAAAAATATTATCTTCTACTCATGTATCAATTATATTTGAAAATACTGATTGGGAAAGATTAAGCATGTGCACATGTGCAGTGTACCAAATAAATATCTTCACCTTTAAAAGGAAATATTTGTCTTTGAAATTGTTCTCTATGATTGGAGCACTATGAGCAGAGTACATATTGCTCTTATGACAAGTTCATGTTAATAAGACGCAGCATCACCAAACAAAAAAAATACAATTTGAGCGGATGAATTCTTGCATAGTACAAGTTTCTTTTGGAAATCCGTTTTGTACTTCTGACCCTAGATTACACTTACGAGACAGTGTTCCTTCTAGCCAATATTATTACTCCCTCCGACCCATATTAGTGTTGGAAATATAAGCATTAATCCATATGATTTAATTCGAATAATAAACTGATAAAGCATGATCATACAAACAGTACTAAAACCAATTATGCAAATCAACAAAGTAGATGAGCAGATTACATCTATACGAGATAAAGCTATCACATCTACACCAAACGCTAGAACAAAGAATTTTAGCATAATCTGAAAAAGACAGTTGAAGACCACATACAGTGTAGGTTGAATAGCAGCCGCAGCAGTCGCAGCAGCGTGGTCGCCCATGTTGATGTTGTCAAAGAGATTGGTGACGTCCGAAAAGAAGTCGTCGTTCGAAAAATTATCGTCGGACGAGGTCGTGGTTACCAGTAGTCACGCTTGAGCGCTCCCCAAAAACCTGATCGCCCCTCACTCGTACAGGTTCACAAGAGACGGGGTTCCGGAGGCCTTCTGTCCCGATCTACGATGCACGCCGCAAGCCGGGATGGGGAAGACGAAAGCGGCGGCGCAAGGTTCTGGAGGTAGGTGTGTGTTGTGGATTGATTCACCGATTAGGTTTAGCGCAAACACTTATATAATGTAGGTTAGGGAAATCGTGGGGCTCAGCCCACGTCCGAGTCGGTAACAACCCACGTCCATAAAAACACTGGAAACAGCTGTAATTAACGCGTCCGTTGATGACTCATAAATAATTTTTCCAACCAGCAAAATAAAGCTCGGCTCGGCGAGATTCCCGCAACCCGCAACCCGCGGCGCGCGCGCGTCGTGACGAGGCGAGGCGTGGCGAGGCGGGCGGCGTCGGAGGAGGAGTGCGCGGGGGCTTCTCTCCTTGTCACACCTTAGTGAGTGGTGCAACACTCTACTATATAAGGTGGTCCAATTCTCCTTCCACTAGAAATGTGAGACTAAACTTTAGCACCACTAGCACAGCCATATGCTGCCATACACAAGTGGGCCAAAGAGAATTTCAGAATTTGTCTAATGGACCAACAACCCAATATACACCAAATTCCAACAATCCCCCATAAAGTCTCATTGATACATCACATTACTTTTCTTCCAGAATATTGTTTTATATACCGATGTGTAGTGGAGACTGTTAAGTTGAACTTCCACGTTAAACTTTATGTTACACTAGCTAGCAACTTAAATAGTGGACTATGTCTTGAACTACAAGTTTTCTGCGCACTAGTTTCACACAAAATCTAGACCGGTACAGGGCTGTCGTCGGCTTCCCCGCGGTTTGGAGCTCATGCGTCATACTTCAGGGCCTTTCATGAGTTTATTAGAGAGCACCCAACTCTCACGGACTGCGATGTTTAACAGTCAGACTCATATATGTGTGTTCCTCAAGAGATGTTTTGCAGGACAACATCTCCGCTTACAAAAGCCACTTGGAACACATTAAGATAAATATCAACCTGCCATGCAGATTAAGAGAATATTTCATCTTTATGGAGATGTAAATATAATATGGGGATACTCTCCTCTCAGCTGACCAACAACTTGTCTCCCAGCTCTAATTTACGGGATCTCCGATCACATAGAGTGGGTTGCCACTGGGATCAACTCATAACGTGGGTATCAAACCCATCTCCCTCGATACATTATCTATCACATTACGTGATAAACCCTTTGTGAAGAGATCTGCCAGATTCTTAGATGTTTGGATATAATCCAACGCAATAACTCTGGAGTTTCTCAGTTTTCTGATAGATTTCAATCTCCTCTTCACATGCCTTGATGACTTCATATTATCCTTAGAACTGTTTACTTTGACGATCGCAGTTTGATTATCACAGTTCATCAGGATGGCGGGTATTGGTTTTTCAACCACAGATAAATCCATCAAGAGCTCACGAAGACACTCTGCTTCAACAGTGGTTGTGTCTAATATTGTGAGTTCTGCTTCCATTGTTGACCTCGTTAAGATGGTCTGCTTGCAAGACTTCCAGGAAACAGCGCCACCACCAAGTGTAAACAAATAACCACTTGTGGCCTTAATCTCATCAGCATCAGATATCCAGTTTGTATCACTATAACCTTCAAGTACCTGTGGATACCTAGTATAGTGAATACCATAACTCGTAGTGCCTTTCAAATAGCGCAGAACTCTTTCAAGAGCATGTCAATGATCATCTCCAGGATTTGACACAAATCGACTCAGTTTGCTTACAGCAAAGGAGATGTCAGGTCTAGTAGCGCTAGCTAAATACATGAGCGAGCCAATAATTTGAGAATATCTCAATTGATCTTTAGCAATCCTTCGATTCTTTCGAAGTAGCATACTCGGATCATAAGGCGTTGGAGAAGAATTGCAGTCGCTATACCCGAAGTGACTCAATATCTTTTCCACATAGTGATACTGAAGCAGTGTAATCCCACCATTGTCATCCTTTAGTAACTTGATGTTTAATATTACATCAGCCACTCCCAAGTCCTTCATCTCAAAGCAGCGAGATAGGAACTCTTTGACCTCCTCGATAACAGCAAGGTTGGTCCCGAATATCAATATGTCATCAACATAGAGACACATAATAACTCCCTCGCCCCCACCATGGCGATAGTACACACATTTGTCAGCTTCGTTTACAACAAAACCTTCGGCGGTTAAAGTTCTTTCAAACTTCTCGCGCCACTGCTTAGGATCTTGCTTAAGACCATACAAAGACTTCACTAACTTACACACCTTTCCTTCTTGACCATCTACTATAAATCCTTCAGGCTGCTCCATACAAATTTCCTCGTCTAGATCTCCATTTAGAAAAGCTGTCTTAACGTCCATTTAATGAACGGGAAGACCATGCGAGGCAACCAAGGATAGTAGTACTCGAATAGTGGTCAATCTGGCTATAGGTGAGTAGGTATCGAAGAAGTCTTCACCTTCTTTTTTGGTATAACCCTTGGCCACAAGACGTGCCTTGTACTTTTCAATAGTACCATCAGGTCTAAGCTTTTTCTTGAACACCCACTTACATCCTACAGGTTTGCACCCATAAGGATGATCAGTGACTTCCCAAGTACCATTAGCTAAGATGGATTCCATCTCGCTTCGGACAGCTTTCTTCCAGTAGTCAGCATCTTGAGATGCATAAGCTTCTGAAATAGAAGTGGGAGTATCATCCACAAGGTACACAATGAAATCATCATCAAATGACTTTGCAGTCCTTTGTCTCTTGCTCCTTTTGGGAGCTTTATTGTCGTCCTCCACAGGATCATCAGAGTGTTCTATCGACATCGTGGGTTCAGGAATTATAACAAATTCCTGACTAGATGAACTAGTCATCTCCTGATTTGATGAGCTAGACATACCTTTCATAGGAAAGATGTCCTCAAAGAAAGTCGCATCATTCGACTCCATAATTGTACCAACATGCATCTCGGATACCTTGGATTTTACTATAAAAAATCTATAGCAATTTCTATGAAAAGCATATCCTAGAAAAACACAATCCACGGTTTTTGGTCCAAGTTTTTGCTTCTTGGGTTGGAATATTGACTTTCGCCAAACAACCCCAAGTTCGTAAGTAAGAGAGTTTAAGCCTTTTATTTTCCCATTCCTCAAATGGAGTCATGATTTTATCCTTTACAGGAACACGGTTTAGGACATGACACGCAGTCATTAGTGCCTTCCCCCACCATTTCTTGGAAAGACCCGATGTATCTAACATGGCATTAACCAAATCAGTTAGAGTGTGGTTGTTTCTTTCGGCCACCCCATTTGACTAAGGTGAGTAGGGAGGCGTCCTCTCATGTATAATATCATGTTCCGTATAGAATAAATCAAATTCATTTGAAAAGTACTCTCCACCACGATCCGACCTTAGCCGCTTGATTTTAAGATCAAGTTGGTTTTCTGACTCGGCTTTATAGATTTTGAAGTAGTTCAAAGCTTTATATTTAGATTTCAGAAGATAAACATAGCAGTATCTAGTGGAGTCATCAATCAACGTCATAAAGTATCTTTTTCTACCTTTTGTCAACACACCACTCATCTCACAAAGATCTGAATGTATAAGTTCTAGTGGTGCTAAGTTTCTCGGTTTTGCAGCCGTATGAAACTTGCGGGGTTGCTTTGCTTGCACACAAACTTGACACTTAGAACCTTTGACAGTGGTAAATTTTGGAATTAAACTCTTATTGGCTAGCCGCGTCATGCAACCAAATTTAATATGACAGAGTCGTGAATGTCAAACATTGGACTCATTATCGTTGTAAGCATGATTAATAACTTTAGTACATGAGTCTGACAAAGACAAGCGGAACAGACCTCCGCACTCATAACCCTTTCCAATAAATTATACATACTTAGAAATTACAACTTTATTGGAGTCAAAAACCAACTTAAAACCATCTCGACATAAAAGTGATCCGCTAACGAGATTCTTATTGATGGAAGGAACATGCTGCACATTCTTCAGTTGTACGGTCTTCCCCGAAGTAAACTTCAGATTTACCGTACCAACACCATGAACAGAAGCACGTGGACCGTTTCCCATCAGCACGGAAGAAGTCCTTGAGACCTGATAAGAGGAAAACATGGAAATATCAGAACATACATGTGTATTAGCACCCGTGTCTATCCACCAATCAGGAGAATGACATAATGAAAGGATAGTAGGTAAAATGCCATACCCAGCATCCTTTATCTCAGTATCGCTAATAACAACATTAGCGGTCTTACCGTTGTTTCCATGTTGACGCTTGTCAAAGCGATTAGGGCAGCTAGGAGCCCAATGATCAGGATCACCACAAACGTGGCAAGAGCCTTTCCTCTTATCAGTTTTCTTCTTGAAGTTGATTGAGTGCATGGCCTTGTTCTTGCCATCAAACTTCCCCTTTCCTTCAGTTTTATTCTTATTCTTGAATTTTTGGGATTGGAAGTTTTTCCTCTGCACCAAATTGGCAGTAGAACCTCCCTCAAATCCTCGAGCAGTTTTGTCCTTTGCTCTCGCCTTCTCTTCCACATGAAGAGACCCAATGAAATCCGTAACGGAAAAATCTTGTCTCTTATGTTTCAGAGAAGTAGCAAAGTTCCTCCACGAGGGAGGAAGCTTGGCAATAATGCCACCGACCACAAATCCGTCCGGTAAGGAACACTTGAACTGCTCAAGTTCTTTGGCAAGTGATTGTATCTCATGAGCTTGCTCAAAAACGGAGCGCTCATCAACCATCTTGTAGTCATAGAATTGCTCCATGACATAAAACTCAGTGCCAGCATCCGAGACGCCAAACTTGGCCTTGAGCGCTTCCCACGCGTCCTTGCCATTATCAAATGACATATACGGGTCAACAATGTTGTCCCCAAGAGCACTGAACAAAGACGCCATAAACATGGTATCAGCTTTCTTACAGGTCGCTTCCTGCTCAGCAGAAAGATCTCCTTCAGTCTTGCCAAGAGCGGCGCTATAGCAGTTCAGGTTTTCAAACCAGAGAATTGCTCTCTTGCACCATCTCTTATAGTGCATGCCATCAAAAGGAGGTGGCCTAGTAGCCGCGGCTACACCAGTGGAATTCAGTTGCCTATAATCAGGTTTTTGGATTGTTAGAAATATAAGCAATAATCTTTATGATTTAATCCGAATAATAAACTGATAAAGCATGATCATACAAACGGTACTAAAAACAATTATGCAGATCAAAAAAGTAGATGAACAGATTACATCTATAGGGATAAACCTATCACATCTATACCAAACGCTAGAACAAAGAACTTTAGCATAATCTAAAAAAGACAGTTGAGGACCACATACGGTGTAGGCTGAATAGCAGCCGCAGCGGTCGCAGCAGCGTGGTTGCCCATGTTGATGTTGTCGAAGAGATTGGTGACGTCCGGGAAGAAGTCGTCATTCGGAATCTCGTCGTCGGACAACGTCGTGGTTGCCAGTAGTCACGCTTGAGCGCTTCCCAAAAACATGATCGCCCCTCACCCGTACAGGTTCACGAGAGGCAGGGTTCCGGAGGCCTACTGTCCCGATCTACGGGGAAGACGAAAACGGTGGCGCAAGGTTTTGGAGGTAGGTGTGTATTGTGGATTGATTCACTGATTAGATTTAGCGCAAACACTTATATAATGCAGGTCAGGGAGATCGTGGGGCTCAGCCCACGTCCGAGTCGGTAAACAGCTGTAATTAACGCGTCCGTTAATGACTCTGTTAGGACTGCTGTTGACTAGTGGAGGCTGCTTGAGTTTAGTCTCACCTCGCCTACGGGAGGAGGCCACACCCAGCTTATAAGGGGGAGATTCCTTCCTCCTTTTAGTCTGGGCTTTTGGGATGGAGTGGGCTCTCTTCTTATTGTTGGGCTTTGAGCGCATGACCATCCAGAATGTAGGCTGAGTGCTGGGCTGGCCAAGTGGACGCTAACATCTGGTATCAGAGCCAGCATCGCCATGCCTTCCTGAGGGGCTTCTCAGGGGGATGGGATGTTAGGACTGCTGTTGACTAGTGGAGGCTGCTTGAGTTTAGTCCCACCTCGCCTACGGGAGGAGGCCACACCCAGCTTATAAGGGGGAGATTTCTTCCTCCTTTCAGTCCGGGCTTTTGGGATAAAGTGGACTCTCTTCTTATTATTGGGTTGTGAATGCATGAACGTCCAGAAAGTAGGCCGGGTGCTGGGCTGGCCAAGTGGACGCTAACAGACTCATAAATAATTTTCCCAACCAATAAAATAAAGCCTGGCTCAACGAGATTCCCGCAACCCACAACCCGCAACCGCGCGCGCGCCGTGACGAGGCGAGGCGGGCGGCGTCGGAGGAGGAGTGCGCGAGGGCTCCTTGTCACACCTTAGTGAGTGGTGCAACACTCTACTATATAAGGTGGTCCAACTCTCCTTCCACTAGCAATGTGAGACTAAATTTTAGCACCACTAGCACAGCCATATGCTGTCATACACAAGTAAGCCAAAGAGAATTTTAGAATTTGTCTAATGGGCAACAACCCAATATACACCATATCCCAACAATTAGTTGACTCAAATTTGGAGATACAAGTGTATCTAGTACTAAAACTTGGCTAGATATATTCATATCTAGATGAATCTAAGAGTAAAGAGTAGCAATTTATAGAGTGACTGCCCACTTGAAATCAATCACTCCTGAGTGCTCTAATTTCAATAGAAAACAAATCTAGAGTACACCTTGGAAAGTCGTATTAGTTTACCAGATGCTGCTACAACGCCGAATGGCAAGCTATGAAATTCAGTAAGTTTTAATCGATTCGCTTTCATGCAATCCATATCGGAGGAAAAGTACAGCTAATACAGTAGTATTTGGCAGGGTCTGTGGCAGGGACGTTTAGTCGCGGCAGTGCTTTGACCTACTACTAGTACGAGTTTCTAGAGTTAGCTCGCTCAGTTTGAGTCGTTCTTGGTGAATATTTACTGCAATAAAATTGCAACAGATCGATGGGAGTTCACCACAAGTTACTGCTTACAATTAGCAAGCGTGCTTACAATTAGCAAGCGTTCATCTCTGAAGAAAAATATAAGGATGAACTGGCAATTTTTACAGATAACTGACTTATTCTCGTAGATCGGTGAGTGACGAAAACAAATTGGACTTTGCGGAACTCGTATCTGCAATTCAAAGGTGACGATTTCAGTGCTGCAGCTTGCTGAATTATTCAGAGCAAAAGAGTACCCAGGGATGGAAATTTTCAAACAAAAAGACTATGTACCATTGTAGTTCAGTCACGGCTTATTGAGATCGGAAAGAACTACTCGGCTAGTCCAGGTCGTATTGCCCTTTCCAGAAGAAAATGTTCCTTCTTTCGACGCAAATGTCATGATCAACTTGCCCCAGTCAATAGTTTGAAGTTAGATACAAATAAGGGTGTTAATTTTATGCCCTGATAGAGAAACTGCAAGACAGAATGACCCAACATTTCACCTCATGTAGTATATGATCCCTTTAAGCTGGACAGCTAAACCAGAATAGACAATGCATTTATACTTCAATAGGGATGATACACCAATTTATACGGTGGAACTCAGTCTGAAACATGAAAAGTGGACCAAACTGGACAGTGGATGGGCACAAAGAGTTCATTTTTGTAAGTCTAGATCACCCGAACCAACTCAATGTCCCCCAACTCTCTATAGTTTGGAAAAATTGCTAAATGGCCTTCCCCAACTAACTCACATCCTCTCACTCTCTTCTCTTAAGATTGATTTAAAAGAGCTAGGGACTGGTCTCGCTGCTAAGGGAGAAGGAGACCTCTGTCGGAGCAAGCTAAGGATCCCACTTTATATTGTTGATTTCAGGTTAGGCACTCGACCAAGCTTGTACATCCGGGAGTCTCTCCAAACCAAAGATGACTTACTTTGCTGCATTTCTTGGGTCCACCCTGCTTCCATCATTCTCTTTGGCTCCATCTCATGCCAACCCCTATCAAACACCATGTAACTATTATTTGGCAAAAGCACAAAAATCCATTACAGACGTCTCCCAGTCCGACTCCTCATACCAATTATATGGTGAATAAAACCTTATTAAAAAAAGTGGGACATGGAGACTCGGTTGGTGTGTAAATTGTAAAAAGATACATAGAGGAAAAATTCTGGAGGGGCTGTCCATATATATGGAGAGAGTGGGTTGGAGATGCTCTTAGATGAGGTAAAAAATCCACATTCCCGAACAACAAATATGACTTAAAAGTTAAAGCAGGCGCTCTTAGGTGAGAGCAAGGTTGTTCATTTTCACCCACCCAAGTTAAACCCCTAGAATTAACATAGTGTGACGTATTTATTTATAGAAGCGCAAAGTGCAGTGGCATGTAAGCAAGATTTTTTATATAATGTTTGTTTTGTTTAAACTTGTTGTAACATCAGGCTGATACGAGTATACGAAAGCATTAGATTTTATGCTTACGGCCTCTACAAACGAGATGGGACAAAGTTCTACCCTAAAATAACAGAGCCACTAAAGTAGTCAATTTTATGAAATATATGTGCATATAGATTGCAACATAATATAGCCTGCCAAAAAAATAAACTCAATTTAAAACAGAACTCTGAAGTCTCTTCCCGGAGGTTAGTATTCACTATTTGTATATTTAAGCATGTCTATTTGTATATTTATGCACACCTATTTGAGGAAGAAGATAGGTGGAAGCTAGTGGTTTTTTTTGTGAGTAGTAGACTTTCTTTTCAGACCCCTTTGGGGTTGTGACAATGTTTGTTGTGGATTTGTATTTGGTTCTTATCTTTTATATGTAAAGAAAAAACGTGCATTCTCGCGTGTTCCTGAGAAAATGTAGTAGAAACATCTTCCTACAATATTATGAAAAGGAAAAAAATCATTTTTTATGACACTATCGTGTAGTAGCACGAGATACAATACCGTTGTAGCTCCTCCGTGAAATGCACACAGTCATAATAGGTATATCAAGAAGTAAAATATCCATACAAAGAGTATAGAAAAAAGACACTAAGACAATGTTCCAATAGAACAACAGAGTGGAGGAGTTTTAATATGTTGCCTAGCTTTCCATGTTGCAGCAAACACCAAGGGCGTGATTGGTTGCCTGTTGGGCCTATTTTGGGGCTCCCAGGCGCCTGGTCATGGGGGACATGGCCGGGAAAGATGTCCTATGGGACATGTTGTAGACTTTTTTGGTTGCCCACAAACCAATTTCTTGCATGAGGCTAGGAACGGGATCCCCGGTATTCAGTTGGCCACATTACTACATTCTAGGGAAGACAAATGCAAATACCATGTGTTTGGTTGTAACCCAAACTACTTATGTAGTAACCTTTTCCATTTAGTGGTAAATGGTGAGGTTACCCAACACATAGCACATAACACTCAATACTATTGACAGAATAAGGAGTTTAGATAAACAATTCATCATAAGGAGGTAGTACTAGGAAGTACCACTCGAACTAAGTTATCCTAATTACTTATGCACCACGAGCTAACCAAAAAACTATAGCTTGTGATGCATCACAAGTTCATCAGAGTTAGTATATACCACCTCCTAAAATATTACAATGTTGGCATCAGTTTTGATCAATTACTATCTAGTGGAATGGATATTAGAACAACTCCCAAAATATACATGAACCTCGCTAAACCACGATCACCGTTAGACACAGCAGCAAAGCAGTAGCACTAATAGTAGTGTTTGTGAAGCTAGGTCCTAATAAGTAAAATCCTCCTCTCTGCTCATGTCATCCCAGCATAGCTGCTACCATGGGACTTGTTGTCCGCAAGGTAGTTGATAGCCTGCAGCAGCAAGCGCAGAGAGAAGAGAGCCTTATTACTCACATACCTAGGCTTGAATACTGTATTCATCTACATGTAGTTCGATATGAACTTGTTCATAAACTTACTGTGCTTTGGATGATCCTAAGATTCAGAAGACATTGTGTTAGTTCAGCTCACTAAGAAGGGTATGAACAAGTGAAACAATAAATAAGTGATATGCTATCTAAACATGAGGTATGTAATCAACTTGTGTTCGTCAATCATCATGGCCATGCTATCCTTGAACCATGTAACTCCTTCAACATTCTTAACCTTGCACACCAGTACCCACTTCTTTCTCCACTTCCTCGTGTGGTTCTAAATCTGACTAGGGGTGACTTCAATGCTTGTGAAGTTAAGAACATCATTATAGACATTTTTTAGGTGTTGTTCTTTGAAGCCTCAGTAACACTCGATCACACTGTTGGCAATCTCACATATCCTATTCAAGAGGAACTCTCACAGAGATGGTTCCCACAGTATTGGAGATTTGGGAATATACTTAGTTGAATATAAATTGCTTTGTTAGGCAACATCTAGGAAAAATCTGCCTTCACTGAGGGAGTAGATGAATTGGGAGATGGAGAAGGCATGATGACCTACAATAGAGCTAACATCTTAAGCATGGAACTACTATGATAATCATGAAAATTGGTTGCACATGTACTACAGTCAATCTCTAGCAGCAAACTACACACATGTTTGCACATATAAGCTACAACATCAAGGGAGGTTCTTACAACCAAAGGATTAGGATTCAACAAAGAGGTCAGGGACGAGGGAGATGTTGGTAGAGCGTTGACTTAACCGTCATCGTGGCCGACAGAGAAGCTGGAAGACAACTGTCACCGTGCTCGAGGGATATGCCGGAAGGACCACCATTTTCATGCTCGAGGGAGATGAAGGCTTGATGACCCACAATAGAGCTAACACCTTAAGCATGGTACTGAAGTCCTACATCGACTGTCATGAATCCCAACTATGGTAAGCATGAAAATGGGTTCCATTTAACCTAAATCAGTAAATAGTACCAACAAGCACCATCAGGTCTATACATATCTATGCACATTTAGGACATGCTTACAGGTCTACGCTACCACATGAAGGTTTAGAAGTTTCTTAGAAATAGCGGAAGAGAATTCAATATTACATAGCCTATGGAAGATGGTGAAGGCACACCATTGCCGAGCGCCGCTGAGCTCTTGGTTTAAGCCGGTGAAGAAGATCCCGCTATCGACATGGATACCAAAAGGGGGAAGAACTCGAATGGGGTAAATGGTGGATTTGGAATTCAGTGGTGATAGTGCTGCATTTAAATAAGGAAAAATTTAGGCGGTCAGGGACCAAAATTTTCCAACCACATTTTCGCTGCACCGCAAGATCTCACGCCATCTCCATAGTTTGTAATGCTCGTATGTGGTGTTGTCCAAAGTGCATGTTGCAAGGGTGGCTCGCTGGAAACAGTCGATTTTGTCATTCCCCTAAGGCCTAGCTCGTAGGTGCTTTGAGGGTGCGCCGACCACAACGTGGAAGGCAGGTAGACTTCCAATCCACCTGCCAATTTTGCACCTCCACCCCTACCCAGGGGGATGTTTGTACTCCATAAGGGCAACCAATCACTCCCAAATGTGGATCATGTGTGAATAGAAAGTCCTATCAAATAAGCATTGTGTGAATATAATGACAACGAAAATAGCCATTTCCCTAAACAAACCCCAAATTTGACCACACTAAATTGAGGTTTTGAGCTATTAATCCACATCTCGTTATCAAGAATAAATTGTTGGTATTATACCATGTTTGGTGTTGTTATGGATCAGTGGTATCATGCTTTCCTTATGGTAAACCTGGAGTGGAATCCAAGTCATGCAAATTATTGGTTATGTCATATCTTGTTTCTCAAGCTTCCATGACATGCTTAATTATAAACTTTGTTACTATGATACCCATGCCTTGATGTTATTATCATTAATTCTTCAAAATGTATAAGTCTTGTGAGTACTAAAGTACTCACTAGAATTCCAAACCCAAACATGTGTAGGCAAGTTCATCGTTATTTCCGATCATTTGAGTGATGCCTAGTTGCTTTTTAACCTGGTTGGATTTACGGTCTCGGGTTGTGATTTGTTGAGATGGCAGGGCTACCATCTTGGTATTCATTTGTCGTTTTCTCTTTTAAGTTTTTTGAAGACGTCTTTCAAGTCTTATCTTGTGGGAATTTTATGTATGTTCTCTTGTACAAGACTTTAAATAGATATTTGTAATCCTTGTTTAGAGTTTTTGTTGTGATACCCTTTTTAGTTTAAGCATGTCATGCACCTTGCGCGTATGATATGAGGTACATCGTATGTGTCTTAGAGTATGGGTTTCACTTACATGTCTATGGGATGATCTTTATAGAATGGGTTGCCCCGACATCTACACATGGACTCACACTTCGGAGTGATTGCGATGCTTTGGGGGTGCAACTTGTGGTAGTTACTTTAAGCATGTCATGCACCATGCGTGTATGATATAAAGTGCATGGTATGTGTCTTAGAGTATGGGCTTCACTTGTATGCGAATGGTTTTTGCAGGATGGGTTGCCACGACATCTACACCTCGACTCACACTTGGACAAAAAAGGTTTTAATTTGGAGTAATTGCGATGCTTTGGCGATTCAACCAGTGGAACTACCGTGATACATAAGTGATATCTTATGTGCATTGAGGCGTGCATGTGGTTGGACTAGTGACATGCAAGCCTTCATTAGGGGAATACAAGCGGCCTATGTTGAACAGAGCTAACTCAAGAACACACACCGTTATGATGACATACTTGTTTGGTTTGCATGCCGGATGGCGTGGGGTCACTGACCATGGTACATTGTGTCACCTTTAGTAGTTGTAATAAAATTATGGTCATGATATCCAACTATTCAGAACAATGTAAGATGGATAAAATTAAATTTTACTTGAATGACAACCACACATTCAAAGCGAGCAATTGTAAATCGATAAAGAGATATGGGCACATCATGTTGACATCAACTATAAATATTTACCTTTAAAGGACTTTTTAGTGTCATACGTCGCTTCTTCGTGATTAAAACTACACTATAAACAAGAGCAGAGTACATTTAGTTAAATGAAAACAGTCAGGTAGAGTTTAGCTTTTATCAGAACTTATATTGCTCTTGTATAAGTTCTAGTGTGTTAACTTCATCCCAGCCAGTTCAGGTCTAAATGAGACATCTTACCAAAAAACAACCATTGCCTCCTAGAGTATGGCATATTTGTGTGTGACCATGTGAGTTTGTGCAATTGTGTTATGTGTGCATTGTATGCGCCACCATACACTCTCACAAATAAGTTCTAGTAAATAAAAAAGAAGGGTCATACTAGTAGTTGGGCATGTATGTTTTCATAGAGAGAAGCCAAACCGCTCCCGGGTCGCTCGCACGAGGCGACCCCGGGGCGTCCCCTCCCAACCTTAGACATCCACCGCTGCCGCTCCCCCGCCGCTCACGCCGACGATGGCGTCCATGCCTTGGCCACTAAAGGTGGCAGGCAAGCTGTGCGGGCTCCATCCATCCTATTTGGCGCCGCGGGGTGGACACTTGGGAGCAGCACTGGTGGTTCCGATCAGCGGGCAGCGACGCTCGCTAGAGCGGTGTTGGCCAGCGGTTTGGAAGGGAGGCGTGGAGGAGAAGATGGGCGATGGTGCAAACTTGGAGGCGGCAGCGTGGTTGCCTTGGGCGGCGACGCTGCATCTCGGTCTCTCTCAGCACAATCTATGAGTTTGGCCATGGGTTCGAAAGGTCCAAAGGCTGACCCACTCGTTCCATTCGCCAAAAGCCGGTCGGCGGTGTGGGGACTACTGGACTGGCCTGAATAATGATGGCGGTCCTAGGGTTCCTTCCGCGCAAAAACGAAAATCTTCTAGTTGGCTGTTCTCTTTGATATGGTAGCGTTACTCAAGCCTCCGCTGGTGAACTCTCATGGGCGCATCATGCCTAAAGTTGCTATATCGGAAGGAATTCGGTCATATGCACCCGTATTTTTTTTGACTGTTTGGTTTTAGAGGGAGTGTTGCGAAGCTCTATTATCTGTTACCATCATGTGTCATGTCTTTCATGATCCATGGTGAAGTCAGATTCGGGGAGAATGTCATGAAGGCAGTGATATGAGGGCTAGCTGGTTTGAGTCTTTGTAGCGATGAGGATCTGGCTTGGTAATCTGTGACTCACAGCAATGACTGTTAGAGGGGGTGTGACAACACAGGAAAAGTTCACAGTCTTACCTTCCAGGGTGAAAATCCAAGGTTTGACCTTAATTGGTTATGTCTGGCAATGGCCTTGTTGAAGGTATTGTTTTGTGAGCGAGGACTTTCTGTGAAAACCTATGATCTTGATTGGGCGACAATAGTGATTTTGCAGTGTTTCCTTCTTGAAGGTGTCGCTATTAGATAGGTTGGACTTCTGGTGTTGTTTTGGTGGTGTTAGTGTCGCTGCTACAAGAAATTGATCGCTGTAGTGGGACTTTTTATTTTTGTAATTCTTATTTTTTCTAGGTTGTGTTCATCTATAAAGTCGCTAGAGCAATGCGTCGTTATAGAGTCTGGGTGTAATTGGTATCTTCGCGATATTAATATATTCTCCTTGTAAAAAAATAAGTTGGGCATGTGTTTGGTTTTGAGCACTTTTTATTGCCACGCTTGATTAATTATATGAAACATCAGCCATTGAGTGACATTTCTAGTTACACTTTTATGACAACCACACTTGCCTAAGGTGAAGTGTGGTGAAGCGTGTGCGAACGAAACAACCCCTATACTAGCATCTTGAACCAACTCCATGTCTTCTCCTTTACCATCTGCCTTTCACTTACATCTTCTTGATATGTCTCCGACAAGTTAGCGCCGTAATTTTATGTAACTCTTGTTGGCAAAATCATATAAAGTCACTCCAGATGTCTCCCATTCCAACTCATAATAGCTACTAGCTACAAGATAGAAATAAATAAAAATATATAAATGTTGGAATATGGAGGGTGGGAAATGGAGAGTTAGTTGGTATGTGAAGAAATACACATAGGGCATATTTTGATGTGGCCCTTCATGTATAAAGAGAGTCTCGGTTGAAGATACTCTTAAATACGAAGTAGCTCCACATGGGGACAATAAAAATGGTTCGAATGAAACGGACGCGCATGTGAGCCATATTGACAGCAAGGTTGTTTGTTTTCACCAACCAGAATTTAATCCCCGGTATTTACACAAGGATGTGGCATATTTATCTTGAGAACACCTAAAGTGGGATGACATGTAAATAAGATTTCTAACTGATGTAAGTTTTTGCTAAGACGTAACGTCACATCAGTTTAACCCTTCGGCATGAGATGTGACAAAAGTTCTACAAACACATGATAGCACCACCAACTAGTCAATAAAAAACTATGAATATAATGCAATGCTAATCTAGCATGCCATATAAAATCAATTGAAAAGACAACTATCATGTGAAAAAGGTAGAAATGCCACATTGTCTTCACATTTTCGCTCTCCTTAGGCTACTATTTTTTTTGAGGGTAAAACAGTAGGGCAAAAAACCCCACTGCAACTTTTATAGATTATATAGAGTTACAAAAGAATATTTACAACCATATTCCACCTCAAAAAAGAGGGATAACATGCTAATCAACTATCTCCTGTCTAAATTGGTTTCAATCCAAATCTTAAGGTCCTGATAATACTTCTTCTTAATTCTATAAAGGACCCATCTTAATTCCTGGGTTACAATAGCCTTCCAGGTCTCCTTCGATGCATGCTGATTGTTGAAAATTTCATTATTTCTGCAAATCCAGATGCTCCAAGTTCCAATAATCAGAATTTCCATTGCAAAAGGGACCTTGAGATCTTTTTTAAT
Organism: Avena sativa; assembly: GCA_916181665.1. Lineage (NCBI taxonomy): Eukaryota > Viridiplantae > Streptophyta > Magnoliopsida > Poales > Poaceae > Avena > Avena sativa. The sequence goes on from OV702293.1 coordinate 431,630,139, forward strand.
ACTGTCTAAAACTGTAAAGATGCTTTGAGCAGCCGAATTGACCTGTGAAATTTCAGCCCAGCAGGCTCTTGCAAAGGTGCATTCCCAAAACAAATGTAAACTGGTTTCTTCACTATTGCAGCCCGGGAAGACACAATCATAAGATGCCAGAGAAAAACATTTCCTTTTCAGAAGATTTCTTGTGTTGAGTCTATCAAGCAGTAAGAGCCAAAAGAAGAATTTGTGCTTTTGTTGACAAGAAGATTTCCATATCCAAGAGAAATGTGGCTGCACTGGTTGGTAACCGACTAAAGAGCAATAAGCCTTTTTGACCGAAAAATTACTGCCCCAAATGTAAGACCAACAATCAGATTCCCCTTCCCTGCCAGAATTGAAAATTTGATCAAGACTTTGGTATTCCTGATAAGCTTGTTGGGACAATGGAAGATAAAAGAGATCCTGAGTATTTGCAGTATGCCGGAACTCACTGACAGAGATGTGAGGGTCTTTTGCATATGAAAGGAGGTGAGGAAGCTTATGTTGGAGGCAACTATCATTCCACATATCAGTCCAGAATAGCGTGGATTTCCCATTTCCAACCAAGCACTTTGCAAGTCCTTTAAAAATGTCAATCAGTTTTAGATGAGCTTTCCACCAAAAGGATCCCTCAAGACTTCTTCCAGGTAGCTTATCATTGCAATAGTAAGTATTCCAAATCAAGTGAACCCAAGGAATATCCTTATGATTATAAAACTTATCCAAATTCTTCAAAAGAAGAGCAGAATTTTGAACATTAAGATCAAGAACTCCCAATCCTCCCTGGCTTTTGGGTCTACAAACTTTCTTCCATGCAACAAGAGCAGTACCTCTAGCTTGAACATCAGAAGTTTTCTTTCTCCACAAGCATTGCCTCATATATTTAATCAACTGCTCCTTGATAGTGACAGGGAGATCAAAACAACTAATGTAATATATGGGAAGGGAAGATAGCACAGATTTAACTAACTGCAATTTCCCCCCATAATTCAGGAAGTCAACTATTCCACACAACCTTCTTTCAACTCTCTGAACAATAGGCAAGAAGTGTTCCACGGCAGGTTTATTCAAGCTCAGGGGTAAACCAAGGTAGGTAAAAGGCAAGGAACCAGTGAGGCAAGAAAGGGTATTGGCAAAATGCCCAAGCCTCTCTGAATCCATATTAATTGGCATCATGCTGGACTTAGAATAATTGACTTTGAGTCCAGTGGAAAGAGCAAAAGTATGAAGGATTGCCTTGAGACACAAGAGTTGCTCAGAATTAGCCTTAAGGATTACTAAAGTGTCATCTGCATACTGAACCACAGGGAAGTCAGGACAGAAAACATTCTCAGTGGGCAAAGAAAGAAGACCCAGGTTCATTGCCTTATTGAGGATACTTTGAAGGAGATCAGCAGCCAGAACAAACAATAAAGGAGACAAAGGATCTCCTTGCCTGACACCCCTTCTGCAGTAAAATTTTTTCCCAGGCACACCATTTAAAAGCACAGAGGAAGAAGCAGACCCAAAGATCATCTGAATCCAGGAAATCCATTTAGCTCCAAAACCTTTGGCTTTAAGGATCTTGATGATTGCAGAATGCTCAATTCTGTCAAAAGCCTTCTCAAAATCCAACTTAAGAATTAAAATTTCCTCCTTTGACTTGTGGCATTGGTCAAGAAATTCAAATGCCCAACCTAAACAGTCTTGGATAGATCTTTGTTTGAGGAAACCATATTGATTCTTGTGAACAAGTTTAAGGATGACTTTTTGCAGTCTATTAGCTAGAATCTTGGTGATAATCTTAAGGACACTATTTAGCAAAGAAATAGGCCTAAAATCAGCAGGAGTCAGAGGTGTAGAAATTTTTGGAATGAGTGTGATAAAAGAAGAATTAATGCTTTCCAAAGAGGCATTCCCATCATAGAACTCAACAAGTAGATGCTTTACATCATCCTTGATAATAGGCCAGCACAGCTTCATGAATTCATTATTAAAACCATCAGGGCCAGGGGACTTATCATTAGGCAGATTTGTGATGACTTCATCAATCTCCTCATCAGAGAAAGGCTTTTCCAAAGCATTTCTTTCTTCCTGTGTTAAGCAGTCACCAGCCAAGTCATTAAGATTGAAATGCATTTCAGGCTTATCAGAAGATCCCATTCTATTTCTAAAGGAGTTCCAAAGAAGATTTGCTTTTCCATCATGATCATAGACCTCAAGATCAGAATCATCCTTGAGCATGGAAATGTAATTATGTCTAAAACTTATGGTAGCTCTGGAGTGAAAGAATTTGGTGTTCTCATCCCCCAGCTTAACCCATTTAATTTTCCCTCTCTGTTTCCAATAAGTATTCTGGTTTTGTAAAAGAGAAATAATAAGATCTTTCAAGATATCCCTAAGATTCCACTCATGAACAGTAAGAGTTCTCATTTCCTCCATGATATCAAGCAAGTCAATGGTGGCATTAACATTACAGATTTGTGCCTTTAGGCAAGGTAACTGTTTGGCCCAAAGCTTCAGCCCTCTTCTCACATTTTTGAATTTAGCATTTTTTTTTGCAGAATCCAGAAAACCCACAGGAATATTCCATGCATTTTGCACAATAGCTTTAAACTCCTTATGATGTAACCAATGATTTTCGAATCTGAACACCTGAGCTTTTGGTATCATTGTGCCAATGGTAATGACACAGGGAAGATGATCAGAAGTGGGCTTAGAAAGAGGAGCAACAAAGGTTGAGGGAAAACTCTGAGTCCAGACAGCAGAAGTGAAAAACCAATCCAATCTTTCCAAGAGGGGGTCCTTCTGCATGTTACTCCAAGTGAACTTTCTACCCTTAAGTGGTAATTCAATAAGACCCAAATTATTAATGGCTTGATTAAAGAGAAGCATACCATTCACATCTCCCCCCAATTTTTTTCTATCTGAAGGCTGTCTACAGAAATTGAAGTCTCCCATAATAAGCCAATCCACATCATCAGGCATATCAATACTGCCAAACCAGTCCAAAAAATCAGACTTTTTTTCAGGTAAACATGGCCCATAAATGTTGGAGAGGATCCAGGATTTATTGGACAAGAGAGATGTCAAGGTGATGGAGATAGAGAACTCATTGAGGAAAGAAAGTTGTCCAGAAAACAAGGAGCCATTCCAAATAGTGATCAAACCTCCGGATGCACCTCTGGAGGGAAGAAATTCAAAGTTGGTAAATTTAGAGGGGCAGAATTTTTTAATGAAGGAGCTATCAAAATCCTCACGCTTAGTTTCTTGGAGACAGATAATGTCACAGCCAGACTCCTCAATTTTGCTTCTGAGAGCAATCCATTTTTTTCAGAATTGATTCCCCTGATATTCCAATTCAGGATCTTCCAAGTTCTTTTGTTATTCGTTAAGAAACCAGGAGCAAATATAGATGTGGGGTGATGTAAATAATGTAATCACCCAGAAGAGGAAACAGCAAATACAGAGACAAAAGCTCAACCAATTTAGAGTACCACAGAGATGCTCCACAACAAGTACCCTCCATGTTGCAATATCACAAACACAGAACACAGAACAGGGAGTCAACAAGACTCCAACAAAAGATTTAGTTTGATACATCTAAATCTTAGTGAGAAAAACATCTAGATTTTTATATCTTGATGCAATGCTACCAAAATAGTTCAGATTTTTCATAAAATATATTTTGTAGCACTATCATGTATTGATAGTACCACTATCTCCTCTCGGTAAAATGCACGCATTCATGATGCATATATTTTTTTAAAAAAATTCATCCAAAGAAGAAGACATTAATTCATGGAGCGTCAACTTGTATCCTAGACTATCATCGCACATTTGGTCCAGCGGTGCACAATGTCCTGACATGTCAATTCCTAGCCCTGAAACCGCAAGTGTGTACCTTCTGTAAACATAAGTAAGTAACTTACAAGGAACTAATTTCCATCATCAAATAGACATCATTTATGCATAATTGTAACTATAACTAATAGCCATTGCCCAACCAAGATTTATGATATCAATTTTCGAATAATATCCATATACACTTGCTTAGAACATAACAAGGTGGATATAAATCGAATGCCATCTGAATGATCGACCATGCAATCAAAGCGGTCCAATTCTAAATAAAAAAATAGATATATCCCATCATTGGGACAGAACAATATCTTTTACTAATCTGAAGAATTTTTAAATTTTGAAAGTTGTTTTAGTATTGATCATCACTATGCATGATACTAGAGTAAACAAAGTTTAGGGCCTCTTTGGATCACATGATTGGAAAACACAACAATCTGATAGATTTGTCGGTGTAAAACGGAAGATTGCAGAGCACGGGAAAATAATCGTTTGGATGAAACATAAGAAAAAAGTGTCTCGATCCTACATGATTGTCTCTCGAAACAGGCTTGGCACCCCACTATATTAATATATCAAACGACCGATACAACTTTTCGAACACTGCTGGGGCCGAATAGCACAAGCAGAAGCCCAAAAGAAAATACAAAAGAAAGAAAAAGAAAAAATGCACAACAGCGCCGGATCGACCACCGACTAAGACTCGCAACTGCCGCGCCCTCCGAAAAAGTCCCACCACGAACCTATGCCTCCGAATTGCCATGTACCAAGCAACACCTTTAAGAAGGGGTACGACGATGACGACGCTGTTGCCCGGACTTCTCCTAGAATTTCTCCTGGTACACGGAAGGGAGTGAGAAGAGGGTACATCTGGCGCCCTTCAAAAAGGAAGGCGGCACTCGCAGATGTCGCCGCGCCGGAGCCAGCCTAGCTGGCAAGGATTTCTCCCGACCCCCCAAAGACCCAAACTCCAGCCAATCCTGACACTCCACCCAACTTGCCGTCCGCCAACATGCACCAAAACGGTCTTGCAGTCTTCATCGGTGTCTCACCATGGCAAACACCACGAGGTTGGCCGGCCCGAGGAAACCCACCGAAGACAAGGGACATCGGCGCCCGCTGCCACGTGGGAGGGAGATCCTACATGATTGTGTCATAATTTAAATATGATTGGAGCGAGTGTTCAAAATCCTATGAAATCATGGTATAGGAATTCAATCCAAAGGAATATGAGTAGCACCATTCCGTTGATCCAAAGGATCCGTAGGAAGAAAGCTAAGATTAGAATTCTACAAAAGGCTTATGAAATTCCTACATTCCAAAGAGAGGCTTAGCGAAAAAACAGCCTATTGTAGTGTATATTTTATGGGAGCTCGTCTTGCTTTTGTGATGAGTTCATGTTAATAAGACGTGGGGTAAATCATTCATCCATTCTAGTACTATAAGCTAACTTGAGCACAATCCTTTCATGTCTAAACGAGACACATTGCCCCATGAAATATGTCATCTTTATGTGTGTGAAGTGCTGTGAGTGTGTTGTATGCGCCACCGTGTGTACTCTTGCAAAAACAAAAGTTTCTATATATGTAAGAAAAAGAAAAGCCATGATGTGCTGGCACCTAACAAAAGCACAGCGTTAAGGCATGACCAACCCGACCGTTTCCCCCAACCCCGTGTGTTACGCCCTTTTTTTTCATTCAAACTTACGTTCAATTCAACGTCAACCTTCCCGATTCAAAGCCTTTACCCTTCCGTCCCTTCCCTCCCTATTTGAACCCTTCCTCCCCACCACACCGTCCAGTCCTCGATCGTATTCAACTCCCTTGACACCCAGCTCCCACACGCCCCCCACGCACGCGCCTCCTGCTCCATCACTCGTCCCCAACAGCATCGATCGAACCACCACCTAGCTAGATCCTACCTATCTCCCTTTCTGATGGCGCTGCTGGCGCGGAGGGCGAGAAGATCGCTAGCCAAGACAATGAAGACGGCCGTGGCGCCACCGGTGGCGGTGGAGCTGGCGATCCCGGCGCACTTCCGGTGCCCGATCTCGCTGGACCTGATGCGCGACCCGGTCACGGCGCCGACGGGGATCACCTACGACCGGGAGAGCATCGAGGCGTGGCTGGACACGGGCCGCGCCGCCGTGTGCCCCGTCACCCACGCCCCGCTCCGCCGCGACGACCTCGTCCCCAACCACGCCATCCGACGCGTCATCCAGGACTGGTGCGTCGCCAACCGGTCCCGAGGCGTCGAGCGCATCCCCACGCCCAAGATCCCCGTCACGCCCGCCCAGGCCTCCGATCTCCTCTTCGAGGTCGCCGAGTCCGCGCGCGCCGGCGCGGCCTCCCGGTGCGCCGCCGCCGTCGCCAGGGTCAGGGAGCTCGCCAGGGACAGCGAGCGGAACCGGCGCTGCTTCGCGTCCATCGGCACGGGCCGCGTGCTCGCCGCGGCGCTCGAGTCGCTCGCGGCAGCCGGCGGCGAGGAGCATGCGGGAGGCGCTCTCATCGAGGACGTCCTCGCGGCATTGGTCCGCATGGCGCCGTTGGACGAGGAGGCCGCCAGGATCCTGTCATCGCCGGCCTCTCTGAGCGCGCTGGTCTCCGTGGCCGAGAACGGGAGCTTGGCAGGGAGGCTGAACGCCGTGCTGGCGATCAAGGAGGCCGTGTCCTCTTGCGACGGAACAACGTGCGCGGGTTTTACCGGGAAGGAAGACGAGATCGTGGACGCGCTGGTCAAGATCATCAAGGCCCCCATCTGCCCGCAGGCCACTAAGGCCGCAATGGTCGCCGCCTACCACCTGGCGCGCTCCGACCAGCGCGTCGCGGCGCGCGTGGCGACAGCCGGGCTCGTGCCGTTGCTTGTCGAGGCCCTCGTCGACGCAGACAAGAGCGTGGCCGAGAAGGCGCTGGCGCTGCTCGACGCCGTGCTCGCGTCGGAGGAAGGCCGCGCGATCGCGCGGGGGCACGCGCTCACCGTGGCGGTGCTCGTCAAGAAGATGTTCCGCGTGTCCGACCTGGCCACCGAGCTCGCTATCTCGGCGATGTGGCGGCTCGGCAAGAGCACCGGTGGCGAGGACGAGGGCGCGGTGACGAGGTGCCTGGTCGAGGCGCTGCGGGTCGGCGCGTTCCAGAAGCTGCTGCTGCTCCTGCAGGTTGGCTGCAGGGACGCGACCAAGGAGAAAACCACCGAGCTGCTCAGGATGCTCAACAAGCACAAAGGCGCAGGGGAATGCGTCGACGCGATGGACTTCAGAGGGCTCAATAGGCTGTCCTGAACCAGAACTGGTGTAAAGAAACATTGTAGGATATAGATAGATGTGTAAGCAGATTGGTAGTAGGATAGATGTAAAATCCCTTCCCTTTGTTAGATGTTAGATACAGCCACTCTTTTTGTACGCACTTAAACTAAACGCCATTTCAGCAATATACAGAGAAACAAGCTTAGGCCTTAGGTTCAAAGAGATTGTAATCAAATGGAAAACCTCAGAAGAAATCACAGTTTTGCTCAATTTGTTTTTTCTCACTCTCTTGATGATAATTCTAGAGATCACTGTCGATTCTTGATGAAGAGGAGGGCCGATGTCATATGGCGGTTGGATCCACAAGGAGAGTCGGATGGTGGAAGGCGTGTTGGTGAGATCCACTTGAGCACAAACAAATGATTTGGTGACAAGAGCTGGCGGTGATCATGGCACTTGTTTGCCGGTGACGAACACGATGCTCAATAATGTGTTGGATGCTCCAATGGCATAAGCTCGTGCATTCAAAGGTCTCATGTTGGCTCAAAAACTTGGATTCAACAAGCTTATTGTTGAATGATATTGTGTTCAGGTGTATTTTGCTTTTGCAACGTCCTTTTCATCCATCTATCATGATTGTTTTATTTTATGGAGAGGATTTGATAATGTTTCTATTGAGTATTTTAATAGGGAAGCCGATGTGGTAGCACATGATCTAGCTAGGAATGCAAAAAATGATATGGTGCATCCATAATAGGAAGACCCTAGGAGAAACAAAGTTCTATGACTATGACCATCCCGAGATGATCTCCAATAACGTCTCCGATTCGAGAATAAGGGAGAAAGGAAAAAAAACTCATGCTGATCCCCAATAGGTGTCCCCAATTCGAGCCTATTTCTCCCATATAGTAAGGCGCTCTCCCTTCCCTATATCTCTGTCATTTCTATGACATATGGGACCAACAAATATAATATATGGTTTCTTTTTCATAAGTGGGATATAGGGGAGAGATTTTAGTGGACTACATGGAGATGTAAGAAATGTAGGGAATGCATCTTTATAGGAGATCCCTGGTATGGAGATACAGGGGAGGAATTGTTGGGGTTCGCTTGAAGATGGTCTTTGTTTAGGTTGGAGCTTCGTTCAGGTTGGCGCTCCCTAATATGTAGGCAAAACTGATAGGATTTGAGTGGACGATGGACCCGCGTCCATGAAACCCTAACAAAGAGATTCATATATGTTGTTTGTTCAATTTGGAGGAAATGATTCAGTGATGGTTCAGTTAGGGGTGAGAAGAATTTTTAAGGAAGGTGGCTTCGCATAGGTAATGGCATTCCATCTACCGCGTTGGAGTACATAGAAATAAGGGGTCGTGACTTCACATGAAGAACCTATTTGCATTTCTTTTTCTATCCCGGTTGCAAGTGAAAATATATTTCATTGTTTGGGTTTACGTCCGAGGCGCAAACCCAAACAAATATTGGTATGAATGTGGGGCGTACATCACTTGGCACAAAAGAAACCGGAGGAGAAGGGAGGATCCCAAGTGTAAATAAAATGGTAAGAACAAGTCTTCTACTCCCTTTGACCAAAATTAGTTGACGTAGATTTATCTAGATTTGATTGTATCTAGACATGATTAAGTATTAGATTCATCCGTATCTTGACAAATTTAAGTCAACTAATTTAGGTAAAAGGGAGTAAAAGAAAGGAAGAGTAGCACATGAGGCCGTGGGTACTTTGAAAATTGTTGTTTGGTGAACTATTTAAGGCCCATCAAGAGCTTCATTTTCTTGGTGTCATGTTTTAAAAAATGCAGATATAACACCGAACATCAAGCCCTTTCCGATGCAGGAGATTGAAGTACGACGATACCATGCGTGTGCTTCTATCAAGGAAAAACCTTGTAGAATCCATGGTGTAGAACGCGTTTGTGTGAATGGATCACGTGCGCTCCTCGGAGATGCAATGCTGGAAGGATAGCCCTACGCGTCCCCGGATGATGGGAGGCTCCCATCGTCCTGCTCCAACTGCTGCCACGTGTCCACTAAAAACGGTCAAATCCCGTTTTTGCTGTAAAATATCCTGATTTGCTGCAAATGTTCTCATTTTTTGCTTTCGAAGCAAAAAAAAACGGCTGTTTTAGAAATAGAACATATCACTGGAGACCTCACCGGAGACCTCGCCGGAGACCATGCAGCAAAAAAAATGTGCTAATGCAGCAAAACCGACTTCGCCGGAGACATCGTCGGAAAAAACTCGCCGGTGACTCTCGCCGGAGACCTTGTAGCAAAAAGTTGATACTGTTATAGCAAAATCACAAGACGGTTGTAGCAACAAAGTTCTTCTAATGTAGCAAAAATCCTACTTCGCCAGAGACATCGCCGGAGAATTTAGCCGGAAAACTTCGTCGGAGAACTTGTAGCAAAAATTTTATGGTATTATAGCAAAACAAAAAAAAACAAAGATAGCAAAAAAATGTATCCATGTAGCAAAAATACAGAAGCTTTTTCTCTACTATCTAAAAAGAACCTTAGGTTCCAGTCGTCGACCAATACGTCAAAGCGTTTTGTCAACAGACTCTTCCTCGTCCGTGCAACTGCATCCGCACAGAACCAGCGACAAAAATCAGGCTAACGAAAAGCAACAGTAATAACTTCTCTGTTTCAATCCTAAAATCACGCCACGGGATCCTCCACTCCTCCAGCCAGCGACATCCTACATCTTGTCCGCGGCCTCCTTCCCCCACCTTGCAGGCCGTAGCCCCGTCTCGCAGGCCTGGACACCGTCGCCCTCGAGCTCCACTGCCTAGACAACTTTCCCCCCACACTCTTTCTTCCACCGAAACCCTCTCTCTGCTCCCATGGCTTTCTCGCCTGACCGCCGGTCTGGACAGGAGGCCGCCGCGGGAAGGATGCTGCTGGCCGGGATTCCTCGAGGCCCACACCCGGGTCGGGGTCGCGCGCTGCCAGCTGTAGCCGCTGGACCATGCGAGGAGCTCAGAGGCACGCCGGGCTACGGCCTCAGCCATGGGGGGCTTGAGGCGGCTCGTAGTTAGGGGCCACCGCCATGTCGGGGTAGGGCTTCCGGATGCCGTCGCCTATGGTGTAGTGGATGTGTGAAGGATCTTGGAGACACGTTGCGCCATGGCCATGGCGGGGCTTGATGCGGAATGCACTTAGGGGCCACAATCCCGCATCCATGGTGAGGAAGGATGGCTCAGGTCCTGAAACGGGTTGGAGGAGGGAATCGGGGAGTCTGGTATGCTGCTCGCTCACTTGCCGTCGACGGAAAGCTTCTTATGTATGATTCGTTTGCGTCCTAGAGAATCATATGTTCCCGTGCATCTCCACAAGGTATACCATTCCTAATCCCCTGTCTAAACGAGTCTGAACTGATTGTGTTCCAGCTTATTTAACTGTAGTAGAAAATCTTTTAAGGATGGGAGAAGAAAGAAACGCTCTTGATTCTAATATTAGTTGTTCTTGAAATAATTAATTGACTATATTTTCAGTACTCCCTCCGAATCATATTAGTTGACTCAACTTTGTCTAGATACGGATGCATCTAGACTAAATACTTAACTAGATACATATGAATCTAGACAAACTTGAGTCAACTAATACGGAGGGAGTACTAAAAGATTTGCCAAAGAAAAATTCAGATTTGCATATTGCACTGTTCCCTAACTCGTATATATATGAGAAGGACAACCTCAGATGTGTTTTATTTTAATTGTTTCATAATTCATATATGTGGTTGTTTAGTCCTACATTTTGTAGTACTAAAATATTTGGCAAAGAAAATTCAGATTTGCATATTGCACTGTTTCCTAACTCGTATATATATGAGAAGGACAACCTCAGATGTGTTTCATTTTAATTGTTTCCTAATTCATATATGTGGTTGTTTAGTCCTACTTTTTGTAGTACTAAAATATTTGGCAAAGAAAATTCAGATTCGCATTGGGATGTTCCCTAACTCATATATATGAGAAGGACAACCTCGGATGTGCTTTATTTTAATTGTTGCGTAATTCATATATTAGGTTGTTTAGTCCTTACTACTTGACTGAGGGGTGAGGGTGACGCCTGAAAGTAGAAAGGAAAGGGAGCATATTGTTTTGGACGGAGAATAAAAAAACTATTGCAATGCAAGTTAGTACGCATTTGTTCGTGGACATTTCCATGTTGATGATGAGCCTAAAGCATGCACATCACTTTTATTCGAACACTGTTCGAATTCATTGCAACCACTCATGTTCCAAAGTCAATAGGCAAGTTAACAACCCACGCCGAATCTCTTCCCTGCTCTTTTCCCTCTGTACTGTTGGATATGCGGAAACTACTCACAGAATACCTAGCAAATTGGCTTATCCATGAAAAGATCAACACCGGATTATTCTTGTTGTTCCCGGCGGGGAGATTTGAAAAGCCTGGCTCCCTTTTGGATTTTGCAGCAAAGAGGTAAAACTAAGTTGTGTTTCTTCTTATCTTACAAGAAATTTCCAAGGTTCTCACGTGGGTGTGAATAAAACTTGAGGATTGGACAAAAATTTGATCAGATTGATTGATGTGGTTGTTCCAGCACACATTAATCTATGATAGATGAAGACGTGAGTGCTGGAATCAGCTACAGCCTTATATTGCTTCAAATAGATTTTGTTTTACACATGCGTTCGTGTTGAGTTTTGAGTAATATATTGTAGGTTTGTAACCTTCTTATCATACAAATGTATTATTCACGACCAGTTCACTACGCACAAAATCTAAGCAATGACTGCTCTCGACATAGAGTTAATGGAATGGTTTGTGCATGATGAACTACTTACCTTTGTTGTTCATCTTAATTAGTATTTCCTTCATGTAAAAGTAAATTACATCAGGTTGAGCTATTCATGCGATTTTGTATCCCTCTTTAATATAATCAAGGGCAATGCTAATCATCTATTACTAAATTTTTGTGCCAGGCGCAAAGATTAAGTTCAGCTGTGGGTGAAAGTAAGTGTACTTTGTATCTCCGTGTTGGCACATTTCTATTTAGTATTCAAATTGTTATTTCAATGCAGATTTTTATCGACATACTAAACCTAGAAACTTTTTAACATATTGTCTCTAAGAAAAAGAGTGGACTAAATGATTAAGCATGACCAAAATTTTCTGATAACAAATTACGACGTTTCTAGGTTGTGCTTCATAAATTCAGTTTATATGAATGTGTGACGTAGGTTAATTTGCACAATGATTAAGTGAACCAATTAATTTATATGAAGACTTTAGTTTTTGCACTATTTAATTAACATGTTAACCAGATGGAAATCTCAATTCTCAGTTTTTCTGAGCTTTGTCATTTTCTCTCTGTAGTACATAGACCGGAGGGGAGTCTATATGAGGAGAAGAGCTTGAGATGTTGATGTTGTGTACACTCCTGGGAGTTGCTACAAGGTGATGTTCCTTTTTACCACACTTTGCTCTTTGTTCAAGGCATCAAGTTTTATGTTCCTTTTTGTATTACGCTTTTTAGTGTCTAGGGACTTTTATAAATTAGCCACCATAGTATTTTTAATCTTATACACAGATATGCCCTAATTATTTGAATTCCATTGCAGGAGCAGGAGTATAGACAAAACTGAAACCTTGACTTCTTAATTTGCTTCAGTTGCCCAAAGAGCCGAGATCTCGTAAAGGAAAAAATAGCTAGATCAGCATGTTTGGACCCGGGTACGATCTATTTCACTTGTAAGCCTGTTTTGGAATCACAATGGATGGCTTTAAAGGAGAAGGGATTTTTGGATTGTGTACTACACTGCGAGTGACTTACACTAGAGTGAGCAATCTTCTTTTTTCATGCTTACTGTGGCAGGAAGTAGTTGATGCTTATAGGTTTAATGTGAATGGTGGTTTACATTTTTTATTCCACTGAATTTTCATGTCAAGTGAGCAAACTAATCATGATCAATCACTTGACTGACCATGCTTAAATGGATCTGGCGCGGTAGGAAACCTGGGTTAGAAGTATGAATACATTCAGTGTAATGCTTTGGTGTTATTATGCTTGACTTTAGTGAAATATGATGACTATCAAATTTGTTCCCATGAGTTTCTGCTTTTTGTTTGGCTGCATTGTGTTACATATATTTCTCCTGGCAATTTATTTGGTCTTCTAATCTTTCTATACTCCTTGGCCTCGATGGAAGCAAAGGAGTTCGAGTGAGGTGGTGATGAAGATACATGGCTTTAGCGCATGTCGTATGATTGTCCTTGCTTGAGCGGTGGGCAGAGGAAGCAAAGGGTGTCTGTGAGCTTGTGCGCTTTCATAACATAGGTATTTCTCTCCCGGTGCAACGCACGGGCATGTTTCCTAGTTAGCAAAAATAATTTTTGTTATTGTGGCATCCTAGCAAAATCTGGGGTCTTGTAGCACCGTCGCTGATGCATGTAGCAAACTCCGATGCCGACCATTGACCTCACGTGGCAAAAACTAGCATGAGCCACCAACAGATCCAATGAATGCAAATCTCATCCATCCTCACGCGGTCGTGCTCCCGCGGCTGACCGAGGCAAACCACGCCATGGCTTGGGAACGACGCGTACGCGGCAACGCGCCTGATTGACCGAAGGAGGGGCAGTGCTGCGCCCGAAGGTCGACGACGAGGCAAGCTCGAGAGGCAGCCGCGCCTGGCGGGCGACAGGAGGCGGTTGGACGGCGCTGTGGGGGTCAAGCCGAGGAGGAGCGCGCCTCCCGGTTGCTGACGGCGAAAGCGAGGGCAGTCGGAGGCGGGCCAGGGGCAGTGGAGCTCTGCGTGGCCGAGGCAGAGGTCGGGCGGTCAGGGAGGAAAACTGATGGCAGGGAACGGCGGTGCCGGGGCGGAGAGGTGCCGGCGCGCGAAGCTTGGCGACGAGGAGGGGATGGATGGTGGCGAGGCGGGTCGGCGCTAGAGACGGGGCCGGGAGGCAGTTGAGGGCCAGGCGGCGGCGTCGCTAGGGAAAGGGAGTGGGGTCGGTGAGCGTCAGAGGGAGAGATGGGGTCGAGGAGGAGGGTGGTGCTGTGCCCGAAGGTAGTGACCCGGACGATGTCGTCCGGGGGATAGGTATCATTATCCATGATGGAATGGCATGATTATCACCTACTAATAAAAAGTTGGCTTAAAGTTTATACAATAATTATTTCTTCATAACACCGAACTGAGCATTTAGTCGATTTTATAGACTCCAGAAGTTCTAGAAGGTACTTTTATACCTGCCTCTAGGTAGTGAGACTGCGATCAGGATCCTCCACATCCGGCAATGCCATTTTTTGCCGAATATTCCAGCTCCGCGTTGTGACCCATTCGTTGTGTTACCCTGTTGAGTGGCTCGACGGTTGGTGACTTGAATATTCATATTCAGCACTCTGCAGCTCAGCTAGCACGTACGCTGTCGATCGACGCCGGGTCAGCCCAGTCCACGTAGATGCAGACGCGGGCAGATGAGGTGTACCAGTTTTTAGACTTTGAAACGTCGGTTCAAGTCTGCGCCGGAGTGGACCTACCGGCACACCGACGTATGTAGCCGGACTCGGACCGATCTCTACGTACGCTCCATTCGGAGACTTGACTTTCTTCCCTATAGCTTACCTCGTCCAGCTCCTACTGGTAGGCACATCTTTCCATTAGTTTTGTCCCAGTCATTTGGTTCCGCTATGCATCGTTACATCTTTGCTTCTCGATCTTTATACTCCTACATAGCTTTTCTTTGACGTGTACTCCTATATAGCTGAACGCTCATAGTCGAGTTGATCGTCCGTTTTGACTTAAAACATGATTGAAATACGCTTGTTCTTGGACGGAGAGACTACATGCGCTAACGCGAGGACGATATATACGACGGGCGCCGTCCACCGGCCCGTGCGGCGTCAGGGTGTGTCTGTGGATCTGGACGTGCGGTCTTCCATTTGTTTGCTGCCTCCGTAGTCGAGGAAGAGATCTACCGCCAAATCAAAAAGAAAGAAAAAGATTTGCCGCAAGCGCGATCGAGCACGCCAGGGAGCTGGTTGAGCTTGCTAGCTGTGTAACCGTGTTATCCGAGACCGAAAGGCACCGTGTAATGAGCACTGTAAGTCGCCCCAATGACTGAAGATGGATGGATAGGGGCTTTGCTACTTAGCATTCACCCGAACCAGGGCTAGTTAATTTCAACCGCGAGACGACGAAGGCGTCGCCAAGATAGCACAACGCATCATATTAGACTCTCTTTCTTCTTTAGGCTTTGTTCGGTTGCGGTGGGTTAAATCCACTAGCGAGTCAAACCCCTGCAGGGATTGGGTGATCCCCAGTCGTCACCCCAATCCCCACTATCCCTGTCCCCACATTTCCTACCAATTCGTGACGTCCGGTGCCATTCGTTTCATCCACGCACACAGCAAGAATCACATGGGACGGCAGGTAGGAAGCAGCATACGCTAGCAGCCAGCAACATACATGCAGAAAAAAATGAAAGCACCTTTGAATCTAAATAATATCTTTTTTGTCATCAGCTTTGAGCATGGCTGAAAGCTTAAATCAAACATATCAAGATATAGAACAAACTATAGGATATAATTGGAACACAAGTATCTAAAAAATCTTGATTATTTCAAGTTACAGTTGATTCTTCTCACAAAATTAGTGACAACAAAATACAGTGAATAATATGCAATCCTTCCGGTGTAAAGCACACACCAATCACCCTTGCCTTTCTTTTTCTTGAACTTGATCATGTAGAAGTCTTTGCATCTAGCCATGTATAGCAATGAAAAGCCATAACTATTAAAGCCAGTTTAGTTCAACTAAAGAAAAAAAAGACAACATAGAAGGCTGGATGAGACATAATTTGTGATATATATGTAGGAAAATATCTAAGAAACCAAGACTTTGCTCTATGATGAAGACACGCGTAAGTGGAAGTCAAGATATTCTTTGCTAGTTAGTAAAAGTGGACCCTAATCTTAGATATTCCCAATCCTAATCTTCTCTCTTCCTAATAAAACGATCCCTAATTATCAAATCCATTCCAAGACTAAAACTTGCAGGATCATAAATTCAAACCAGTATCAGCAGGACATTCATCAAATCTGAAAGGCAAAGAATGCAAAATTGCAGTGAACTACTGAACTCTGATAGGTTAGTACTGCTAGTACTGCTAAAGCTACAGTCGCAACCATACAAGCAATAAGAAAAGATTTATACTGTGGCGACTGATATCCTGCTGTTGTAGGAGGCAAAACAGGATCATAACAAGTCAAATCAAAAATATTTTACAAGGTTAAATTAAATAACATGACAAAGCACCTATTTTTTGATAGAATAGAATGGCAAATGATTATCCATGAGTACCTTGAGCCCAAAAATGGCATGCCATGAATGCTAACAGAAAAGATATCACCTACTGGAAGAACAAGTAAGGACCAATACATGGCTAAGCTACTCCAATACAGGGCTAACCATACAAGCAAGAAGAGAAGATATTACATTTCCTATGCCATTTCAGTTCGCAGCCACAACAAAGCGGTCTCTGGGTCAATGCAAATGAAGAGCTCACAATTATCTGCAATTTTAAAGACCAGTAGGGCTTTTACTACTATAATACAAAATAATAGTAAAGGGTGAGCAAATGGCAATCATACATAATTAGGACTATTTAGCAGTACTACTATAATACAACAAGAAATTACCAGTAGAAAAACAGCACGATGACTATACAGAATCATCCACATGGAATCAAAATTGCTGGCCCTCGAACAAAAAAAAAAGAGCAATGAACCATCCACGTATAGGAGATGGTCTCCTCCTTTCAGGTGCTTACAACAAACATCTTGTGTATTATATAACGCATTGTTTGTCTTTAGTATATTACATGAAATTATATTTGTTGCAAATTTTAGATGCCATTGGATTAGCAACTAAGCAGACTAATTTTATCCCCTCGAGAAACAATCAGGAACCTAGGAGACAAATCTGTATGAAAAACAAAAGGTAGACCTAACAACATACGTATCAGTATATTAACAGCCTGCTGCAAAAAAGAAATATATATACTGATATTTCTTTTCCCCGCTAACAACATATGTATCAGTACATTAACAACACGGTGATTATATGACCAACAAAATTAGTATGCATGGCGGCTACTTATACCTAATCGATAACCACAGTATAATACTATAACAATACTACTCCCTCCGATCCAAATTAATTGACTCAAGTTTATCTAGATTCGGATATATCTAGCACTTAAACATGTCTATTGAATCTAGACAAATCTAAATCAACTAACTTGGATTAGAAGGAGTATAACAATTGTTTTTATAAGACAGTCTCTCCTCTTTGTCGTTGTTATCAAGCCATCTGATGATAATATATGCGGAGTACAAGAGAATTTGACATTTATTTTTCTTTTCCAAATGGCATCGGCCCTGATTCCATAATCAAGAAAGCGGGATATAGCATACAACAAGATGTGAAATTTTCAATGCAGAAATTTGAATGAGATCCACACCATTAGGCTAATATTCTCACTACTATATACAAGCATTGCTACTACAGCAGCCAAGCACTCACTACCAGAGCATCGCCAATTTCAAGAATCTGAAAATGGGGAGTGGGGACGTCTCCTTCACGGCTGACGATTAGGTTTGCCTTCTCTTTCTGGTCCAGCTTGTTGCCTTTTCAAGAATACACAGCCAAGGATTCTCGTATGTTATTCCCGTGCAGAAATGTGAACGAGATCCACACAAGCGTGATCCTCATGCACACATGCTATGAGTATGCAACATCTCCTATCTCCTATACGCAAGAACATGAACACAAACAAGCCCTAGCTTTACAAGAAGCGGGGAAGGGGAGGAGACGGAGGAGGAGGGGAGCTTACTTCCTAGCGGCCACAGACGGTGGTGGGGAAGGGGAAGATGCCGGAGATCTGGAGCTCCCAGGCGCAGCTGCCGTCGCCTCCCAGCCGCCGCCGCCTCCCAGCCGCCGCCGCTCCTGCGAGAGGGACGAGCTCTCCGCTCTCGATTTTCTCTGTTCTGTTCGGGTTTCTTTCCACGGGTCCGACCTAGATTTTTTTAACCCGGTGGTAACGGGGGGTTTCGGGGGGAAATCGGGAGGGCTGGAAACCTCATAGGGCTTAACCGAACAACCTACACGAGCGGGCCTGGATTAAACCCCGGCGGGCCGGATCCCGGCTGACCCACGGGGATTGTGCCCCAATACCGGCAGGGACGGGACGAAACGAACGAAGCCTTAAGGAAAGCTTTCATTTCCCGATGCATCCTATTCTCAACACAATATACTATTCTCTTTCTTTTTTCTCGCATTGTACTCGGTAATAGTTAGTATATCAAGAAGGAGAGATCGGTGACATTGTTGAAGCATATAGAGAATATATTGTGTTCATGGTCTATATATTCTTAGCATATCAGGTGTAGAAATTAAAACTTTGCACGGAGAGTTGTTGGGTGCATCTATCACTGAACAATGCCATCATGATTGCACGGCCGGAAGGACTTTGTAAATAATGAGTGTGTCCACTAGGACATATAACATGGGTTTGTTCTGTCCGTTTCAAATTTCATGAGTCCAATTCCATTTTTAGTTAATTAAAATGGGCATTTGCAATCTAAAATATAAAAAACATAATTTCAAAAAGGAAGAAGGTGATGGCATCAAAGATCTAGCCACCACCACCCCGAACTTCTACATTTACTAGCAGATGTTGTCATCACGTTACATGTGAATTATCTTGTGAAGTTGTCCCGATTTCATTACAGGATAAATTTTTTATCTATGAGACCATTGAAAAGGGTATTGAGTGAGAAATCCACATATAAGAAAACTATCATATGCATTGGAAGTGACATGAGGTGCTCAGAAATGGTTGAAACAATTGAATAGGAGGATCACTATGACTATTGCTCTTGGTAGATTTCCTAAAGAAGAAAAATGATCTACGGCTTCTCTATGGTAAAAAGGAGAGGACTGTTTTGTTTTGTTTTGTTATTAGCCCTAGGCCGTAGATAGAATTACGTAGAATAAAATAGATGGCAAAGTCCTAAATTAGACCAAACTAATTATGTCTCCTAGAATAAGAAAAAACACTTCTAAATTTCTAAATTGATCTCTTTTTATAATATAATAAGTTTTGTCCGGCTCCACTAAGGAAAGGATGAGAACAACGCGACACGACTTTAGCTCATTTGAGTATTTGTAGTTGTCCCTTGTGTTTTTTTATACTGCTTCTAATGAGTATAACTAGACCGGCGAACATTTCGCAAAAAGGAAAACTACAATCAAATTTCTTTTGAAAGGGAATTGGTTCCCAAGGACCGAGAGATTGCACCAACTTTCAGCGTGTGCTTCAGTGCTTCTGTCAAGGAAACACCTTGTAGAATGCATTGTGTAGAACACGTTTCTGTGAATAATGGATCCTCGAAGATGCAATGGTGTGTAATGGTCTGATTATCATCTAGTAATAAAAGTTGGCTTAAACTATAGTAGTACAATAATTCTTTCATTTCATAATACCGAACCGAGCTATTTACTGGTCGATTTTATAGACTCCTGGCGTTCTAGAAGGTATAACGATACATACCTGTCTCTATGTAGTGAGACTGCGACCGAGATCCATCCGGCAATACCCTTTTTTGCCGAATAATCCAGCTCCGGGTTGTGAGTTGTGACCCGTACGTTGCTTTTCCCTGTTGAGTGGCTCGACAGACAATTGGGACTTGGAATATTCTGCAGCTAGCACGTACGCTGTCGATAGACGCCGGGTCAGCCCAGTCCACGTAGACGGTTCAATTCTGCGCCGGAGTGGACGTACCGCCGCCACGGAGGCATCCATCATGCACCGACGTACCTAGCCGGACTCGGACCGATCTCTGTCCAGCTCCTACTTGGTACACATCTTTCCATCAGTTTTGTCCCAGCCCAGTCACGATATTTGCTTCTACTATGTATCGTTACATATTTGTTTCTCGATCTTTATACTCCTACATAGCTTTTCTTTGACGTGTACTCCTATATAGCTGAACGCGCATAGTCGAGTTGATCGTCCGTTTTGACTTAAGACGTGCTAGAAGTACGCTTATTCTGGGACGGAGAAACTACATGAGTTGGCATAACGCGAGGATGATATATCCGACGGGCACCGTCCACCGGCATGTGTGGCATTCGGGTGCGTGTGTGTGGATCTAGTGTCTCCCGCTCGTACCTCCTTCCATTTCCTTGTTGCCTCCGTAGTTGAGGAAGAGATCTACCGCCAACTCAAAAAGAAAGGAAGAGATATGATGTGGCACGATCGAGCGCGCTAGGCAACTGATTTAGATTGCTCTCTAACCATGTTGTCACTTCTTCCTACATCTGAGAGCGGAAGCCATCGTGTAACGAGCGCAGTAAGTCACCCCAATGAACAAAGATGGATGGATAGGGGGCTTTGCTACTTAGCGTTCACCCGAGCCAGGGCTAGTTAATCTCGACCGCGAGACGACGAAGACGTCGCCAAGAAAGCGCAACACATCATATTATACTCTCTCTTCTTTAAGGGAAGCTTTCATTTCCCGATGCATCCTATTCTCAACTTAGTTCATGTTCTCTTTCTCTTCTCTCGCATTATACTCGATAATAGTTGGTATATCAAGAAGGAGAGGCGGTGACACTGTTGAAGTATATAGAGAACACACCGTGGTTGTTGTCTATATATTCTTAGCATATCGGGTGTACAAATTAAAACTTTGCATAGAGAGTTGTTGGGTACATTTATCGCTAAACAATATCCTCATGATTGCAGGGAAGGACTTTGTAAATAATGAGTATGTCCACTAGGACATATAACATGGACATGTGATTTTTCTATGTTATGCCTGCTATCAACTTGTCCTGTCCATTTCAAATTTCATGAGTCCAATTCCGTTTCTAGTTAATTAAGATGGCCATTTGCAATGTAAAACATAATTTCAGAAAAAAAAGGTGATGTCATCAAAGATCTTGTCGCCGCTCCGAACATATACGATTACTAGCACATGTTGTCATCATGTAGGTGAAGCGGTTCCAGTTTCATTACAACATAAAATTTCTATCTTAGAGACCATTGAGAAAGGGCATTGAACGAGAAACAAATCGTCCATAGATAAGAAAACTATCATATGCCTTGGAGGTGACATGAGGTGCTCGGAAATGGTTAAAGTAATTGAACGGGAGGATCACTATGACTATTTCCCTTTGTAGATTTCCTAAAGAAGAACTATAATCTTTTTTTGAGAGCAAGAAGAAGAAAATGATCTACGGCTTCTCTATGGCCAGGAAAAAGAGAGGACTATTTTGTTCTATTATTAGCCCCCAAGCAGTAAATAGAACTGGGTAGAATAAAATAGATAGCACGGTCCTAAATTAGACCAAACTAATTATATATGTTTTTGAATTGATCACATCTTTTACAATATAATAAGCTTTGTCCAACTCCACTAAAGGAGGGACTAAGACGGTGTCACACCTTTGGCTTATTCGAGTATTTATAGTTATCGTTACATGGTCTAAGGATCATTTTGCTATTTTTATTACTTATTATAGGTTCTTTATACTGCTATTGATAAGTATTAATAGATCGGTGAACATTTAATAACTACATACCAATTGATCATGGCACTTGTTTGCCGATGATGAACAAGATGCTCAATAATGTGGTAGATGTTCCAATGGTAGAAGATCATGCATTCAAAGAAGGGCTCATGTTGTCTCAAAACCTTGGATGCAACAAGTTTATTGTTCAAGAATATTGTGTTCAAGAGTTTTTTTTGCAACAACCTTTGCATCCATCTACAATGATTGTTCTATTTTATGGAGATGGTTTGATAATTAATGTTTCTATTGAGTATTGTAATAGGGAGGCCGATGTGGTACCACACGAGCTAGTTAGGAATGGTTCCATGTCAAAATCTTCTTGTATTTGGGTCGATGCCCCCCCCCCACACACACACACATACACACATAATGTAACTATGTTTTGTAAACAATAAAGCATACCACATGACTTTCCCAAAATAAAATGATATGGTGACAAGAGTCGATTGTTCATCTGTCATAGCAACACCCTAGGAGAAACAAGGCTCTATGACTATGAGCATCTCGGGTTGATATCCAATAATGTTTCCGGTTTGTGAATAAGGGAGAAAGGAAACAAAAAAACTCCAGTCGATCCCCAATAAGTGTCCCAAATTCTAGCCTCTTTCTCCCCTATAGTAAGGCACACTCTCTTCCCTATATATATATGTCATTGCTATGACACATGGGACCAACACATATAATATATGGTTTCTTTTTCAAAACTAGGATATAGGGGAGAGATTTTAGGGGATCACATGGGAGATGTAAGAAATGTAACGAATGCATCTTTATAGGAGATCCCTGATGTGGAGATATAGGGGAGGAATTTTGGGGGTTCGCTTGAAGATGGTCTTTGTTTAGGTTGGAGCTTTCTTCAGGTTGGTGCTTCCTAATATGTAGGCGGAACTGATAGGATTTGTGAGGACGATGGACCCACGTGTATGGAACCCTAAGAAAGAGATTGAGGGTGTATATGTTTTTTGTTTAATTTGGAGGAATTGATTCGGGGAGGAGTTCAGTTAGGGGTGTGAAGAATTTCTAAAAAATGTGCTTTCGCATAGGAAGTGCCATTCCATCATAGGTACCACAAACGTGAACGAAAATATCATTGGAAGACGCAGGAACAACAAACAGTCGTGGCTTAATGAGAAAAATCATAAACCCAAACATAGTATGAAGGTGGGACGTACATCGCTTTCCATGGAAGAAAACCGCAGAAGAAGGGGACCCGTATTGCAAATAAAATGGTAAGAAAAAAGAGACTTCTACAAGAAACAAACAGTACTCACGTAGTTTAAGAAAATTATTGACCATCAATGTTGACCAATAAAATATATAATATATGTCCCAAAAAACATATTTGAAAAGTACTTTTGAAGATGAATTCAATGATATAATTTTTAGGACATATTATGTAAAATTTGTTGATCAAAATTATTAATCAAAGTTGCTCTTAAACTACGTGCATATCTAATAAACCGACCGTAAGGAGTAGCATAGGTCGTGAGTACTTTGAAAGCAATTAAATCGTATGGTTGTTTTCTTTGAAAATTGTTGTTTGATGGATTATTTCAGGTCCATCAAGAAATTCATTTTCTTGGTAAAAAAACGTTTTGCATATATAACACCCAACATCAAGCCCTATCTCTTTCCCTGACATATTTGATCATTTGCCCCACTTTACTCTGAAATTTGATCATTTGCCATATTGACCACCACATGTCAGTGACACAGGGTGCGGCAAATGATCAAATTGCAAAATAAAACGGGGCAAATCGTCAAATCCCCCCTCTTTCCCTTTCCTCTGCTCACCCCCCACCGCCCTTCCTTGAGAGTCGATAAGGTTCTCCGGGCTCGCTCCCCTCTCCTCTCTGGCGGCGTCGTCGGCCGGCGTGGACGAGGATGCGCAGCGTGGGCTGTACAGAGTAGTAGTAGGACTAGTATGAGTTTACCCCTAGTGGAGTCTGGCGCCATGCCGTGTCTGAGCTTGTCCTGGGTGCTCCCGAGCGGTGCCTGGGACGTTAGCCTTGTCCTCCTCCTGCTTCAAGTGCTTCGGTGGCCGGAGATCGAAGCGGCCGGAGGTCCCAAAGCTACTGCTCTCCCAAATAAGCTCGTTTTGTGGTCAGATCCGTGGGATTTGGCCTCTCCTTTTCATGCCTCTACAGATCTTCGTGGTGGAGAAGGTGGAGTGGGTGAAGAGGAGATCGACTCTGCAATTTGGAGCTCATCATCGACGGCGCATCGTTGGCCTTGGGTCGCTATTCCGTCGCAAATAGCCGAAGGGTGGCTGCTCCGAGCTCTAGCGCTGCTTTGCTGGCGTCATCTCTACATCAACCTCATGGCCGGCGTGCCTACAAGGAGGCCCTCTTGCAGCTTTAGCGCGGCGCTCCTCGTCGATTCCATCCCAAGTGGTATAGTCCCCGGTGATGGAGAAGATGGCCGCGTTTCGATGCTAATATCCGATCTTGGTAGAGAAGGACCTGATGCCATTTTTTTTTAGATCTAGGGTCCTGTATGCATTTTCAGAGGACTTGACTGTATTTTTTTTTCTTTGAGGTCCTCTGTTTAATCTGTATCCCCACCGACGAATATTAATGCAGTGTCTCTCGGTCCCTCAAAAAAAACATCAAGCCCTATCTGATGCAGGAGGTTATAGTCATGGACACAACGATGTCATGTGTGTGCTTCAGTGCTTCTGTCAAGGAAAAATCTTGTAGAATCCATGGTGTAGAACACGTTCGTGTGAATGGACCACGTGCGCTCCTCGAAGATGCAACTCTGGAATGACATGATTATCACCTACTAATAAAAAGTTGGCTTAAAGTTTACAATAATTATCTCATAACACCAAACTGAGCATTTAGTCGATTTTATAGACTCCGGACGATTCTAGAATGTACTTTTTTTATACCTGCCTCTAGGTAGTGAGATTGCGATCAAGATCCTCCATGTCCGGCAATGCCTTTTTTGTCGAATAATCCAGCTCCGCGTTGTGACCCACTCGTTGTTTTACCCTGTTCAGTGCAGGGCGGAGCTGGGCCTGGTGCTACCCGTGCTGCTGTAGTACCGGTCCAGCTAAATAGCCCAAGGGTATTTATAGTATATTTTTCAATCAAAATTGTCCAGTCCAAAGAAATAGCACCACCTGGTCCGTCCTAGCACCAGTGACGGTCAGCCCACAGGCCGAAGAAATCTGGTCGCTCACCCCGCAGGCCTCCGGCAGTCCGGCCGTTCGTTGATCGCTAATGAATTAAGGGAAAATTTGCTAGAGGACACCGTTATTTTCCGGCGTTTGCTAAAAGACACTATTGAAATGTGGCTTTGCCCAGTACCATTATTATTTCGTGACAATTTGCTAGAACACACTGTACTGCCCAACGTAAAGTTTGACGTTTTAGACCTTTTTACCTTATTGCAAATATGTCTAGAATTTTAATTAAAATGCAAGATGTTTCAGATAAAAAAAACTGTCCAGCCTTTTCCCAATTCCCTCGTTGATTTTTTTCTTAACCACGATGCTGCATGCTGCAATGGTTGGCGACTTGGCGATTTCCAACTTGATATGAACTTACGATAGTTTCTAATTCATGTTCGGTATATGCATATGCTGGATTTGGTGAATTTAAATTAGAGAAAAAAGTGTTCAAACCGGACATATGTCAAACTTTCCATTTGTGGCATGCAGTGTGTCCTGGCAAATGTGCCATGAAATTATAATGATACTTAACAAAGACATATTCCAGCGATGTGTTTTGGCAAACGCCAAAAAATAACGGTGTCCTCTAGCAAATTTTCCTATGAATTAATTAGGCCACATCCAATCGATCGCAAAAGGCAACGAGCCAGCGACAGACTCCCAGGTCGCGTCGGTTCGTCTCGGCATCTCCAAAGCGGGCGACAGGCTGGCAATGGACGGCATCTCTAATATTCTTCTGCTTTCCAGAGGCACTACGGCGGTACGGCCAGTTCTGACTACCAGTCTCCTAACTACGGTAGTTCGCTAGGTATGATTTCGAATCTTCCATCGGGACTCATTTCCATCCCCTAAAATCTGTAATTTAGATTTGATATGTATTGTGGATTGGTTGCTTCTAAATTTCTAATTAGATTGTTTCAAATAATTCTGCCATTTTCTAGGATGAAGAAATATTACCCAAACAAAGATGCACCTAGTACTAGTTTAGCAACGCTGCCAACACAAAAAAGAGTCTGTATTGAACTTAACATGGATGACATTGTTGCTGATCCGGCTCTTCGAAAACCAATATATGAGTTTGATCCGAATATTAGAGATGAAGCTAAGAGAGCATATTTGTCTATGGGTCCATGTCAACCACGTGACCATGTTTTTCCACGGAAATTGCAAGGGAATCAAATGAGAGGATTTATAAAAACATGGTTTGATAGATTTGATTGGCTAGAATATAGTGTGCAAAAGGACGCAACTTATTGCTTTTATTGTTATCTCTTTAGACCTCCAAGGATTGGTAATTGGAAAAATGATACGTTCACTAAAGATGGTTATGTTAATTGGAGACGAGGACTTGAAACTTTCAATGCTCATGTTGGAGGACCTGATAGTACACACAACAAGGCAAGAAAGTGCGCCACTGATTTCGAAAATCAGAGACAAAGTGTGGCATATGTGTGGTCTGAGAAAAATGCGGAGAAAGAGGAGAAATATAAAGCTCGCTTGATTATTATTTTAGGTATTGTGAAAGCTTGTGCACACGAGACAAGGAATGTAATTATTTCTGAAGTGAAAGGGCGTCGGTTTGTGGTGCTTGTTGACGAGTCTCGTGATAAGTCAATAAAATAGCAAATGGCGGTGATCTTGAGGTATGTACCAACCTTCCTATCGATGTTTCAGTTCTATATTGTTGTCAAATACTGATCACTAATATCTTTTTTCATGTAGGTATGTCAATGGTAAAGGTGAAGTGATTGAGAGGTTTCTCGGGATTAAGCATGTTTATGATACTACTTCATTTTCTCTTAAGATAGCCTTGGATGCTATGTTTATCAAACATGGTTTATCTATTTCTCAGTTGCGAGGGCAAGGATATGATGGTGCCTCAGATATGAGAGGTCGGTTTCATGGGTTGCAAAAACGCATATTGGATGAAAATCCATATGCCTTTTATATACATTGTTTTGCTCATCAACTGCAACTAGTGGTTGTTTCTGTTGCCAAGTGTTGTGTTTTCGTTGAGGATTTTTTTCAATAATTGCACTATGCTTGTAACCACTGTTGGTGCTTCTTGTAAGAGAAAGGATCAACTTCTCCAAGACCATCATGACAAACTTGTGGAGCAATTGGAGACTGGTGAAATCTTTCCAGGAAGCGGGACAAAACAAGCCACTAGTCTTGCAAGGCCTGGTGACACACGGTGGGGTACACATCACAAAGCTTTGGTTCGTCTTCAACTAATGTGGACCTCGGTATTGGAAGTATTGGAAAATATTTGTGAAGATGGAGAGAGCGATCAAAGAACTAAAGCATCAGGTTCGATAGAAAGGATGGAACACTTTGAATTTGTTCTTATAATGCATCTTATGATTAGAGTGTTGGGAAAGACCCAAGAATTGTCACAATGCTTACAAAAGAAAAATCAGAATATTGTTCGTGCTATTGGACTAATTGGGTCGGTGTTGACGAATATGAATGACATGAGGGGAAATGGTTGGGAAGAGATGTTTGAAGAAGTGAAGAACTTTCGTGTCAGTAGGAAAATTGTTGTGCCAAATATGGATGATACAATACCACTAAGAGGTCGTTCAAGGGGTCGAGGTGCGAAGTTAGTAAGTTACTATCATCATTTTCATCATGGAATTTTTAATGTTGTTCTTGACCAGATTCTAGTTGAGTTAAACCACCGCTTTGCTGAAAAATCAACTCAGTTGTTGAGATGTATTGCTTGCCTTGATCCTAAGAATTCTTTTGCTAACTTTGATGGAGACAAACTAATTGAACTTGCGAAGATTTATGCTGCTGATTTCTCGGACTATGAGTGCGTTACCTTAAGGGATCAACTTGCCACGTTTGTTGTTGATGTGAGAAGTGATGAAGAGTTTTCAAGGTGTAATGATTTTGGCAATCTTGCTGTGAAGATGGTCCAAACTGATAGACACACATGCTACCCTTTGGTGTATCGCCTCATTGAGCTTGCCTTGATTTTGCCGGTTGTCACCGCAACAGTTGAGCGGGCTTTCTCGGCTATGAATATTATCAAGACCGAGTTAAGGAATAAGATGAATGATGATTGGGTGGATCATAGCATGGTGTGCTACATTGAACGAGGCATCTTTGCAGGCATTGAAGATGATATCATTTTGCGGCGTTTTCATGGTTACAATAATCGTGCATGCCAATTGCCTAAAGCGATTACTAGGACGTGAGCCGCTGGTATGTTATTTACTGTTGAGTTCATCTTTTATATCAATTATATATCATTCATATTCATGATGTTTGTTCTACAATAAACATTGTATATGCAGACTCATGACTCAAGTGGATTTATGGATGGTTCATGAATAATGTTGATGACATGCGAACTGCAGAGATATCTCACTTTCTCGATGGTATTTCTAGAGATGCTGCAATAATTTGTGTTTTTTGTTCATCGGTTACTCAATTAGCTATTTATTATTTTGTCTATTGTAGCAATGCACTTTTACTATCGTGAATTTTGGGTGATATCCGGTAAAAAATTTCCCCTCCAATTAGTTAGCACCCCTCTTTCTTTGTTTCCGGATCCGCCAGTGGTTGAGTGGCTCGACGGTTGGTGACTTGAATATTCATAGTCAGCACTCTATAGCTCGGCTAGCACGTACGCTGTCGACGCCGGGTCAGCCCAGTCCGTGTAGATGCAGACGTGTAGATGAAGTGTACCAGTTCTTCGACTTTGAAACGTTGGTCCAGACGTGTCTGCGCCAGGGTCCTCTCAAAAAAAAAAATGCGCCAGAGTGAACCTACCGCCGCCACCGAGGCATGCATGCACCGACGTACCTAGCCGGACTCGGACCGATCATCTCTACGTTCCATTCGGGGACGACTTACTTTCTTCCCTAACTTGCCTGGTCCGGCTCGTACTGGTACACAAAACAATCTTCCATCAGTTTTGTCCCCTGTCATGATCTTTGCTTCCGCTATGTATCGTTACATGCATCTTTGTTTCTCGATCTTTATACTCCTACATAGCTTTTCTTTGACGTGTACTCCTATATAGCTGAACGCTCATAGTCAAGTTCATCGTTTGTTTTGACTTTAGACATGATTGAAGTACGCTTGTTCTTGGACGGAGAGACAACATGCGTTTGCGTAACGCGCGAGGATGATATATACAACGGGCGCCGTCCACTGGAGTTTGCGCCGTTGGGGTGCGTGTGTACATGTGGATCTAGAGTCTTCCACTCGTACCTCCTTCCATTTCTTTGCTGCCTCCGTAGTCGAGGAAGAGATCTACTGCCAACTCAAAAAGAAAGGAAGAGATCTGCCGCGACACGATCAAGCGCGTCAGGGAGCTGATTCAGCTTGCTCTACAACCGTGTTATCACTTGTTCCTACATCTGGGAGCGAAAACCATCATGTAAATGAGCGTAGTAAGTCGCCCTAGTGAACATAGATGGATGGATAGGGTCTTTGCTACTTAGCGTTCACCCGATCCAGGGCCAGTTAATCTCGGCCGCAAGACGACGAAGGCGTCACCAAGACAACGCAACACATCATATTAGTCTCTCTTTCTTCTTTAAGGGAAGCTTTCATTTCCCGATGCATCCTATTCTCAACTTAGACCAGCCACACCGTGATGCCGGTTCTAACCAAAAGGTGCCCTGCTTAGAATTGCTACCTGGTTGCCCACACTGTGTAGAATCGGTTTAACCTGTAACAATAGGGCCCAGCTAAAAGGAAAAAGCATATGAAGTAGTATTTGTTTTCTCCCTCGACCCAATCAATTCGCGGGAAGCCAACGGCTTGCTCGTGTGTCAAGCCAGGAAATCAGTTCTTTATTCATTAGAACCAAACCAACAAGTTGAATCGCTTCTATGTGTCAGAAGCATTGAACCGATTCCCACCGGTAGTCTGCAGTGTATGGAACCGGTTCAAACTTCACTAGGAATCGCTTTTACACCACACTGTGGCTGGTCTTAGCTCATGTTCTCTTTTTTTTCTCTCGCATTGTACTAGGTAATAGTTAGTATATCGAGAAAGAGAGGCGGTGATACTGTTGAAGCATAGAGAGAACACATCGTGTTCATGGTCTATATATTCTTAGCATATCAAGTATAGAAACTAAAACTTTCCATGGAGAGTTGTTGAGTACATTTATCGCTGAACAATATCATCGTGATTGAATGGAAGAACTTCATAAATATTGAGTATGTCCACTAGGATATATAACATGGGCATGTAATGTTTTGTAGAAGTATGCTTGTTCTTGGACGCCGACGGAGAAACTACATGCGCTGGCGTAACGCAATTCACAATATATACGATGGGTGTCGTCCATCGACGCGTGCGGCGTTGGGGTGTGTGTGTGCGTGTGGATCTGAAGTTGTCTCCTGCTCGTGCGGTCTTCCATTTCTTTGTTGCCTTCGTGGTCGAGGAAGATATCTACCGCCAACACAAAAAGGAAACAAGAGATTTGTCGCGGCACAATCGAGCGCGCCAGAGAGCTGATTCAGCTTACCGTATAACCGTGTTATCACTCGAGCTTACATCCGAGACCAGAAGCCACCATGTAACCAGCGTAGTAAGTCGTCACAATGAACAAAGATGAATGGATATGGGCTTTGCTACTTAGCATTCACCCACACCGCTCACACCAGTGTTGGTTAATCTTGACCGCAAAACGATGAAAGCGTCGCCGACATAGCTCAATGCATCATATTAGACTCAGTTTCTTCCACACCGCAAGCTTTCATTTCTTGATGTATCCTATTCTCAGGATATCTCCTATTATTATCTTTCTATTTTCTCACATTATACTCGATAATAGTTAGTATCGAGAAAGAGAGGCAGTAACACTTTTGAAGCATATAGAGAACATATTGTGTCCGTCGTCTATATATTCTTAGCATATTGAGTACAGAAATTAAAACTTTGCACGGAGAGTTATTGAGTACATTTACCGCTAAACAATATTATCATGATTGCATGAAAGGACTGTAAATAATGAGTGTAACCACTAGGACATATAACATGAGCATGTAATGTGTTCTATGTTACTATGCATGGTCACCTAGAGAACACCCCCAAGGACCACACCACACACCATGGTCAGCTGCTGAAAGTTGCACAAGAACCCCACGTTGAACACATCATATTAGACTTTTTTTCTTTACCAAGGAAAGCTTTCATTTCTTGATGTATCCTATTCTCAACTTAGCTCTCGTTCTCTTTCTCTTCTCTTGCATTGTACTCGCTAACAGTTGGTATCTATAAAGAGAAGCGGTGACCCCAACCCGGCGATTCTAGCGTGCACGGCAAATAACGTGCACGTATCAGCCGTTGTCATTGCATGCACATTTTGTGGGGATCTGTGCCACTATGTCAGACTATAAATGCCAAAAAGTGGAGCTTGTGTATACCGTATACATACATGCATGGAGCTGGTGTCAGAACTGGTGGTGCATCTCGTAGTCATTAAAAGATTACATTGCAGCCACACCCACTCTATGTCCTACTAGGTTACTAGTAGCCCATGAATTTAGATTTGCCTCCAATAATTAAAACCTTTATAAATTTTGAACCATAATTCTAATTTAAGATTTGTTTGACCATTTTGGTACCTATGGACGAGAGCTTGAAAACAAGACTAATATTGGATATGTTTTAAAAAATAATTAAGATTTGAAATTTAAAACATGGTGAAACTTTGTAAAACTTCGTTAAACTTTGTGAAACAAACGATACAATAAAATTATTTCATGTCTAGTTAAATTATTGTGTTTTGTGGACACCAATGTTTTTCAAATTCATAGAAAGAATTCTTTGAGTGTCACCCAAATTGGCAAGACTTTTACGGATGTTGATTATGTTCTTATATTTCCAATATATTTAATTTGTTTTTCAAAATGGGGGACTTCCAATATATTTAGTTTGTTGATTATATATTTAATTTGTTTGATCATTAATCTAACATGGTTATCGTTGTGTTTCTAGACACAATTGTCTTAAAATTATAATTAAGAAAGGCTTTAATTATCCATAATTATAAAAGGTTTAAATTGTGTTTCTAGATTTGTGCAACCGTTTATGTTTCTTTGGGCAAGCTTCCAATTATAAAATGCTTAAATTATCCATAATTCTCTTAAATTCAAAACAATTATGTTTGGAGTGCAAAACAACATAACTAAACCTCTTGAAGCACTCTAGAACATAAATAACCCAAATAAAACTACATAAAATAATTCAATTTGGAAAATTTGTTTGATTCAACTGATACAAGTCAAAAGTGCATGCATTGACACCAATGAGACATATACGATGTAAGATGACATGACGAAACTAAATGAATCTGTTTGCATCATGTGTGGCTAATTAAAACTCACGTGTGCATGAGTGAGGAAATTTATAAGCTCGTCCTTTTATATTTCTTCTCAAATGTTTGTACAGTTCTTTGGAATTTTAGTTATTTCTATGTACAAACCAACCCAAGAATGGTAGCAACTTCTAGTAGTCTTGATGAAACATAATGCTCCAAAGTTAAAATGATTTTTACTCGATTGCTCGCAATGTTGCTACTGAAGTTTGCAACTTCGGTTTTGACAGTCTCCAAACAAACATCCTAATTGTTATTAACAGATGGGGTGAATTGGATTTTCACACGTTACATTACCCCATTTTCCAATGTCTATCAGTTAAAGGAATAAAGTAGAAACAATATTTCTGTAACGGGTGCATTGTTAGAAACAGAGAAAAAAATCCAAATCTAAGAGGAGTACCCAATGCCCATCGGTTAAAGCATGATATCATTATGATGTATTTATAATCGAATAATTATACACGGTATTTGATGTTGTGAAGATATAATTTTATTGTCAAAAAAGAAGATATAATTTTGTTGGTGATATATTTGTAAAATAATTTGCTGCAATAATTTTATTAGTGATATAATTTCTCGTGGGATGAGACTAGAAGTGGTTTGGGAAGAGAGCTGAACAAACGAGAAGCCAAGGAGTTAATTAAGAAAGAAGAGAGAATATGGTTGTCGTGGGAAAAAGGTGAGATGTCAGTCATGATGGTCTAAAGGTTGCCTCACAGCCGGGGATACATGGAAGAAGAAAGCCAAACAAGTGTTGTACACCGCATATACGATGGAACAAGGTGGGCCAGCTAATCCTAATCTCAAAACGATCGATGGCTCGGACGTGCATGCGACCTTGCGTGCATGCCAGAGTTGCATTTCTGAGCGGTGACCCTCTTTAAGCATAGAGAGAACACATCGTATTCGTGGTCTATATATTCTTAGCATATTCGGTGTAGAAATTAAAACTTTGAACTAAGAGTTGTTGGGTACATTTATCACTGAACAATATCATGGAAGGAATTCATAAATAATGAGTGTATCCACTAGGACATATAACATGGGCATGTAATGTTTTCTATGTTATGCCTGCTATTAACTTGTCCATTTCAAAATTTCATGATTTCAGTTTCATTTTTAGTTAATTAAAATGGTCATTTGCAATGTAAAACATAAAAAACATAATTTCAAAAATAAGAAGGTGATGGCATCAAATACCTAGTGACCACCGACACATAACTTCTACATTTACTAGCAAATGTTGTCATCATGTTACACGTGAATTATCTTCTAAGGTGAAGCGGTCCCAATTTCATTACAAGATACAAATTTCATCTTCGAGACCACTGAAAAAGGGCAATGAATGAGAAACAAACCGTCCACATATGAGAAAACTATTATATGCCTTGGAAGTGACACGAGGTGCTTGAAAATGGTTGAAGTAATTGAATAGAATATCATCATGACTATTGCCCTTGGTAGATTTCCTAAAGAAGAAAAATGATCTACTGTTTCTCTATGGTAGAAAAAAGAGAGGATTGTTTTGTTATCGGTAAGGATGTCAATAGGGTGGCTTTGGGCGGGTAGACCAAAATCAGATCCAAATCCAAATCCATCAGGCTCACTATAGCTCGCCCACGAAGGTAACCATGGGCCTAGATATCGACCCAAATCCAAACCCGCTGGATATCCGGGTATCCATGGATATCCATGGTGTTAGGCACTTCTACAAAAACATTTAGACATCACAACAATATTTTAGTAGCATTTCAACACCACATCAACACTTATACAACAATATCAACACTACAATAGCATCTACACCTTGTATCCTAACCAAGGAGGAGGGTGGAAGACAGGGTTGCGGTGCTGCCGGCGACGCCGATGTTGGGTGGTGCCTACGACTACGGTTGCCTCATCGATGTGTGTGGCTCTGTCGAAACAGAACATACGAACATGATCGTGGGGATGTGGTTGTGCGAGGTGCCTTGTATAAATAATGTTAGGGTTCATAATTTAGAGTTAGGTGGGGCCGAGGCAAGGGGATTGGGCTAATATGTGTCACTCACATGTGGACCACATGTATTGGATATCCACGGGGCAAAACATTTGCACATGCTCACCCAATGAGTTAGTGGATATCCTTCCCGTGAAATCCGTTGGCGTAACTAGTCCTTTATACCCTTTGCCATCGTGTCAATATTCATGGATACCAGGATTTATGGATAAAATTGTCATCCTTAGTTATTAGTCGCGAGACTGTAGATAGAATTAGATAAAATAAATATATGGCAAAGTACTAAATTGGAACAAACTAATTATGTTCACTAGAATAAGAGAAGACGCTTATGAATTGATCTCATCCTTTATAATACCCCCTTCGTCTCAAAATAGATGTCAAA
Source organism: Avena sativa (assembly GCA_916181665.1). NCBI lineage: Eukaryota > Viridiplantae > Streptophyta > Magnoliopsida > Poales > Poaceae > Avena > Avena sativa. The sequence continues at coordinate 431,664,781 of OV702293.1, forward strand.
AATTTATCAAAATTTAAATGTATATATATATACACTAAATAGTGTCTATATTCATCCAAAAATTAATAAATCTGCGACATCTATTTTAAGACAGAGGGAGTATAATAATCTTTGTCCGGTTCCACTAAGGGAGGGATTAGAACATCAACGTCTTTGGCTCATTTAAGTATTTGTAATTGTTGCTAGGTGGTCTGAGGATTTGTTTATATTTTTTTATTGCTTGTGGATTTTCTTATACGGGGTGATGAATTTGGGGTGATGGCAGAAAAATCGTGAACACTCTACTCTCTCCTGTCTATATTAATAGTCTCAATTTTCTAGATACAAATACATTTAGTCTAAATATTTAATTAGATACATATGAATCTAGATAAAATTGAGACCATTAATACAAATCGGAGGAAGAGGATATGTTTTGCGGCTAGAGCAGAAATGACAATTTTAGGAAATAAATAAATTTTTCAGAGTTTTAGGAAAATTACTTGGAGGTTCAATTGTTTTTTGTTTTTTGAGAATCTTAGAGGGCCAAGAACAAGCACCCTTTTCGGCAGAAGAAAATCAAGCGCCATCACGCCCAGCCCGTTAGCCCATAGGGAAAGGGAAAAAAGGACAACGAGCGAAAAGAAAAGAGGAACAAAAAGAAAACAAAGAGAGAGTCCCCATCTCTCTCCTTATCTCTTCCCTTCTCATAAACCCCCTCCCCGGAGTCCTCTTCCCCGTCTCCGTCCACCTCCGCCGCTTCTAGGGTTTAACCGCCCGCCTCGTCGGCCTCCGTATCTTCCGGTAAGCACCTCCTCCGCCTACCAGCTCAGTACATCCGCGCACTCTCACCGCCCCCGCCCCCGCCGCCACGGTGCGCCTTGACCGAATTCGGTTTTTTTTTTTTGTGATTTGTCTGGGCGCGCCCTTGTTCCAGGGGAAAGGAAGGAGCGGGGGGTGATGGCGGCGCCGATACCCCGCGAGTGGGTTGGGTTGCAGCAGTTCCCGGCGGCCACCCAGACCAGTCTGCATGAGCTCCTCGGCAAGCTCAAGGAGGAGGTATTGCGCGTCTATTCAACCCCCTGTACCTGGACCAGCGAATTAATTTACCAGGACTAGGTTCTGATTCTGTCTGTGTTGTGAGTTTTGACAACAATTGATGGCAATTTTGTGTGTTGCTTATGTTGTCATGTTAAGAATGTGAGCACATTGACGATTCTGGTGATGGGGAAGGGCGGTGTGGGGAAGTCGTCCACTGTCAACTCCATTGTTGGGGAGAGGGTCGCTAACGTCAGCGCCTTCCAGGTTTCACACTTATTCCTGGCCCTGTTTCTGTTTGTGCCTCTTCTCGGGGTTACTTATGTGGGAGTGCATCCTTATATGTTGTTTCTATGCAGTCCGAGGGTCTGAGGCCGATGATGTGCTCCCGCACCAGGGCAGGATTCACCTTGAACATTATCGACACCCCTGGCCTCATTGAAGGTGGATACATCAATGAGCAGGCTGTTGAGATCATAAAGAGGTTTGTACATGTTGGGTGGCAACCATGGGCGCAGCTGAGCAACTGATTGTAGATAATATAACTTGTATATATAGGGATCTGGGTGGCGACAGAGGGTTGTCATTTCCAACTTAAAATTTTAGCGATTTGGCAGCGACTGAGGGAAAGTGAGCAATTCATTGTAGATAATGTAACTTAAAAAACTAAGGCTTCAGCTAACACTCTGGGTGACCATGGGTTTCCACTTTCAACTTAGGGACAATAGTGGATTATTTCACAGTATCTGGTTGCTCTTAATTTGATGTTATATTTGCTTGCCAAACTGGTATGATCTTTTTGTTGCATTTCTCAAACAGTGCTCCAATATTAATTACTGCACTGCTGAATTGCTGATCCTTGGATGGTATGTAATAAATTATAAATGACTTTATGAGCCCTAGATTTAGGTGAAACAGTTTATTGTGCATATAAATTAGGTCAGGACTCAGGAGTAGCATATTGCTGATATGTCCTTAAAGAATGGTGAATGCTTGGGTCTACATTAACATATCAGTTTTTCCAATGGTCTACACGTGTAGAGACATAGACTTTAACAACATAAATGAAGCTGAATAAAAAAGATAAGACATTTGTATTCCTGTCAAGGTGAAACCTTGTGTTCGTGAATATACCTGGATTTGTCCTCTGTTGCTCTCCTTCAATCATTATCGGTCTACTTATGTGCTAATGCTGTCTCTGTTGTAGCATGCAGGAAACATAGTTATAGGTTAAACTCAATAATTTGCTGGCAAAGTGTTTAACCTCTTATAGTCCATGCAGATATATTAATGCCACTCTGTGATTGAATTTCATATTTGTTCTAAATAGTTGTATAGTTTCATCTGGTGGACACCCCACCTTAAGTGCATCATGTGATAGATACGTTTGTGTGCTACCTGGACGATGAGTGGGTGCATCTGTATCATGTCTTGTCGATTTGGATATCATATTTGAGGGTTCCCTTCATACTTTAATTTCCCAAATACTGACCTGGTTAAACTGGTAATACATGTTTGCTTGTTTATCTTTTCCTCTTCATTTTCCTAAGCAGATAATACTCAATGTACCTTGTATTGATTTTCCCTTTCTCTAGAACTATTTCGCTACTACCTCTGTTTACTTTTATAAGACGTTTTGACAAGTCTTATTAAAGTAAAGAGGGATCGTTAAAAATTTCAATCATATCAACGGTTGTTGAGAATGCAGTTCATTTCATTGCATCTGTAGAAAATCATGGTTCTCAGGTTACTGTTCACTAGTGTTATTGTACAATCTGTATATATCATAATATTTTATTCCTCTGCTTGCATCTTACATGTTATCAACGGTTGCAGGTTTCTTCTGGAGAAGACCATTGATGTCCTCCTGTACGTGGATCGCTTGGATACATATAGAATGGATACATTGGATGAACAAGTTATAAGAGCCATCACTACTTCATTTGGAAAGGCCATTTGGCGAAGAACATTGGTTGTACTGACCCATGCCCAACTCTCTCCACCTGATGGACTTGACTATAATGATTTCCTTACAAGAAGATCAGAGTCGCTGTTGCGGTACATCCGTTCTGGTGCAGGAATTGGCAAACGGGAATCTGCGGTAATTTACATATTCACTTGCTATACAATAATTTCCATCATATGTATGCAATACCAGCACACCATCAATTATTTGCAATTTTGTGGAGCTTCCTCTGCCTGAACTACATGCTTTCTGCTGTTTTCAATTTGAAATACTCTAGAAATAGTTCCAGTTTATTTTCTTTCAGTTGATATTATTCGGTGCTCTTTGCTCTGGAGACTTGGAGTGAATAGTAAAATGGATACTAGACATTACATGAAAAGTGTCTTTTTAATCCTCTTTGGGTTTAATCTTGGTTTTTTCTGCATGACCAATTTTGCTCTATCGTGTTCTGCTGTAGCTTTTAAGTGCTAGCATGTGTTTGACATTTACATTATGATGAAACTGAATCTGGTCTGTGATGGGATTCTTCTTTGATCTGTAGTGTTTTGATACTCTGACGAAAGAAAAGGACAATTGACTACTGTACTCTGCCTAGTCTAGAATTGCTTCAGGGTTTAAGACTGTTAGCTTGGCCATCCTTGCATGCCATGATTCTCAACTCTCAGTTTGCAAAATACAATCCATATTTTCAACTCTTCAGTATGCAAAATGTGATACTACTTTGTTTGCATTTTGCAGTTTTGCTATCATTCACATTCTGATAATGGTATTTTATCAGTTTTATCAGCTGTATGTTTCTGGGAGCTTTCATTAACTCTCAGTTATGTTTGGTTCCTGTGTGCTTCAGTTCTTGACATATTTTCCAGATTCTTGTACACAAATAGTCATCTTATTGAATCTTTTTTGTTTTCAGTGTATAAAATATGAGTTTTGATTCTTAATGGAAGCACATTGTTGTGATTTTTAGGATTATCCCTTGCCATTAGCTTTGGTAGAGAACAGTGGAAGGTGCAAGACCAACGAGAATGGGGCGAAGGTTTGTCTGTTTCATGCTTATTTGACTTGCATTTGGTTGCGCCTAGTTTCTTGATTTTTAATTGAGGATGTCATACAACTGTGTCCAGATTCTTCCTGACGGAACTCCATGGATTCCAAACTTGATGAAAGAAATTACTATGGTCGTCTCAAATGGGAGCAAGCCCATTCATGTTGATCAGAAGTTAATTGATGGTCCAAACCCCAACAATCGCTGGAAGAAGTATATACCTCTCATCCTTGCGGTGCAGGTGAGCTCTTCACATGATAATAATTGTAAAATCCTAGTATAAAATTGTCATATAATTCCTAGAAACAGAACTCACTGATATCTTTCATGTTCTTCTCCAGTACTTTTTCGTGGTAAAAGGAATTCGAAGGGCGATTCATTCTGACATTGCAAATGGGAAGCTGGATGACTGGGAGCAGCGTTACAGGGACTTGGTTGGAAGCGGTAACCCAGTAGACCAGAAAGTTTCTTCATCCCGCAATCCCAAGGCCTGAAGCTGGCCAATGAGAGAAAACACCAGTCTCTGCATCTTGGCCTGTTCAACTCTCGGCGCTGTTGTTCTTTTTAGACTCCTGATTCCAGCTGTCTATTTTGGGGGCTTTATAGAGTTCTCTGGGACAACTTGAATAAAGTTGTTAGTGTTTTAGTTGCTAAGTGTATGTACCCCATTTCATTATGCTCTCCCAATTTTGCAAATGTTATTGATATAAACTTAGTGATTTAAATTTCTTGTGTGCCTTGATGTTGGTCTTGAGTCTGGTTGACCCCATATGCAATTAGGCATAGTCTACTCGCGCAGAGAGGTCATGGCCATTGGCATTTTGGCACTAGTTTCTGGAAAGCCTATTGCTTCACTCAATATTCTGTGTTTCAGTCTAAATTTTTATCTCCAGAATTGATGTGTTATTTGCGTCTTTTAGCAATTCTGTCCAGATAGTATTTGTAGGTTGCTGAAGAACTAGTTTATTTCTAGGTGAATTATAGGTTGCATCACAACTTCTAAATTATGGAACTACTTAATCTTCGTTGGATAAATGATCAATGCTCAGATCTGTCATCTCAGAAACAAGGGTAACAAATAAATGCATTTTATAGAAAAAGGCAAACTGGACCTAATAATCAAGTGAAAGAACAAACTAGCATGACACATGGCCTTATTATGTCGTGCTAGAGACATAATGAGGCCATGGTGATTTGCTGTATTCTGCGCTAGCATAGAACCGGCCCTAAACTATGTTCTGTACATCGACATCTGGAACATGTGTTCTCAATGCAGTATAGCAGAAATACCATTAATCACGAGGGGAGTCATGTGATTGGATTGCTTTCGCACATCAGCAGGGAGCTACAGGATCCTAACATACAGATACAGTGGCTCAAGTGCGAAGAGGTTGACTATTTGGCTTGTCCAGCGACTGTCTGGTCTTCTTGCAGATAATATCAAACTAAAGATTTGCAGGCAGCGTCGCTCTATTAGGTGTCATCCTGATTTTGCGTCGGCATCGATGGCTGATGCTATAGCAATGAAACAGGGCCTGGGATTGGCAGTATCGATGGGTGCTCATGCAATAGAAGCTCAGTTCTGGAGAGGTGCAGATATGGAATGACGCTACTGCAGTTTATGCTGATTGCCTGACTAATGCAGGTTTTATAGGGAAGGTTGAATTCACTCACTGCTCAAGGGATACAAATAAAATTGCACACTTGATAGCTAGGTCTTGTTTTGATTCGAAAATGAGTTGTAATTGGGTCAATGAGCCCCCTAGCTTTATTTTGCAATTCCTTGTAAACGATGTAACGATTGTGTGATAGGCTGCAAGTTTTAGACGCACTCTTTTTCCTTACCAGGGTACCTAAGAAAACTGAAAGGCTTTAATGAGACGGCTTGCATGCTTAATATATGATGTTTTACCTAAAAAAAAGGTGTCATCCCGATTTTCTCTCTTCCCAAAACCTAGCCGCCCCCACCCTCCTCCTCCATAGTCGGTTCCCCCTCCTCCGGCCGGCCTCGTTGGCATGAAGAACGGAAACCTCATCTATGACTTGAGTCTTTGATACAAGTATTTTTAATAAATTAGATTAAGATTTTGCTGCTCCTTTTCGGTCTCCACGAACAATGGAGATGGCATCGTCTATAATAAGTATTCTCCGGCTCTTCGTTCGACGATGGGAGTTTCTTCTCGACATCAACGGTAGAGTTGGAAGATCAAGTTTCTTTATGTATGGTTTTTTAGATCTTACTTTAGGATCGATCTTGGATGGTTTTTGTTGGTTGTCGCGAGGAGGTTTGTCCTCGCAATATCTTTCCCGGCCGCCACGTTCTCGACAATGATGATTCATACTCTCGACCCCCAGCGACGTCGACAAGGCTGTTTGATTCGTCTTCCCTAAAATATTGGTGTTGGTACTCTTAACGATGTTGGATGATTATTCTAATGGCTATACACGTGCACGTAGCCTTGGTACTGCGGCTCAAATAAAATTATGGAAGAACCCTTGTTGGTATTTACAGGTCTATTTACAGGTCTATGGTTTGATACCTATGTCTTCAAACTAAAAAAATTATGCGGCTAAGCACAAGATTGTGTCATGGAAAAAGAAAGAGTTTGAAGACCTCGATGATTGGATAATTTCTTTTAAACTTTATTTTATAATTGCTGAAGACAGCTCGTGTATCTTTACCATGTATTATTTGCTACGATAAATATATATGGTATTGATTGTAAAAAAAAAGATTTGCATGCAAAAAACCTGGCTGAAACAGACGGTTTTGTCCCAACGGTTCCTGAAGGACTCAACTGAAGTGAACAAAACATTTGCTATGTGGGAGACGATCATTTTAATTGGGTTAGAATATAACTGTCTTCATCAAATAAGTTAAAAAAGAACAGCCGCATGACAAACGGTAGTTGTAGCTCAGCAAAATGTTGAACTTTTGATGTAGTTTGTACTCGTACTCCTTTCTTGTTGCCTCTCTAATGTACCAATATGGTCTTGGACTCTTGGGTTCGTTTCTCATTCCGTGTTTTAGCATCCCAGCCTCCCGGGGTAATGATCTGGAGCAGCATAGACATATACTAGGAAACATAGGCGTGGCGGTAATTTTTGGCATACATAGTCTACGTTAGATACTGAAGTGTTCGAATGCCTCGCTGTAGATACATGTTACATGCTAAACTATGAAACGAAGGGAGAATCTATCTAATTATTTACTGTCATAACATTCACAGTATAGCGTAGCGCCTTGTTAGAAATTTCTCCACACAAATATAATTATCTGCAAAAGATATCGAAGAAACAAAAGTTAGGTTTCTAATATGAATTAAAATAATTATAAGCTGACACAAATGCTCAATCGAGTGAACAACAGTTTAATATCCTTGTTAAGTTGGCTATTAAGAAAAAAAAATGGTCTGATGTAATATATGAGTACTATCTGATGTGTTGAAGGCCTATATATTACATTTTATGTCAAGAGGAGATATCAATATTTGAGGACTGCATGGAATGGAAGTTGAAATTGCCAATGAAAATGTAAATTTAAGTGTTCTTCTTTGAGTAAAGGTTAAAAGCTCAGCGGAAGTTCTCTCCGATCTTAGCTGGAACATTCAACCTGTGGAAACTTCATGGGATAAAGATGTTGTAATTGTTAAGAACTAAGCAGAAACGGCTCAAGTAAGAAATGCAGAACCTGCAAGAGGGACCGATCCACTTCCTTCATTTGACATTGGGAAATGCATAACCTGCAACAAAACCAACATATACCAACAGCGTCAACCTGAAACCCACACGCAATGTGGCAGAAGATCATTATAATCGCCATAAATTATCATCTTGTAGGCGAATGGGAAAGCTAATCCTGATGTTGCAGACATGATCAAGTATGCACCAGTAACTGGTAACAAAAAAAAGCAGATAAACCAAGTCATTCCTCTCATAATCCAGAGCAGGTCTTCTTCCAAAACGATTCAATACTAAGGAAAAGTGTTACACCCAAAGGATAGTGTGTACAAAAGCAAAGAGGAATATACATGATCATTCAAACTTAAAATAATATGAGGATTTAGTTCATGACTTCGAAAACCAGTGACTGCGATAACTGTGCAAGGTATTCATATCTGAACCAAAATCGCAAGCTATCTTTGATGAGAAAAAAAGAAAGCAGCCTCAGAAGCGTTGTTATGTATATCATATCTATTTACTACTGCTTTCCAGAAACACCATGGGCCTGTTTGTATGACCGACTGAACATCACTTCGAACATATCATGATTTATCCATATACTTACTTAGACTTTATCCAAAACACTGCAATTACTTAGAAGAGAAACAAGTTTTGCTTCCATCTTAATCCAACATATATATATAATGGTATATATGAAGTCCATTGTGCTCTTGAGCACTGTATTTTGTTTCACGCTTTACAGGAATTACAACACCATCATGGTTATTTCACTGTGCCTAGAAATCGGGAAAAAAGGTAGAGAGAGGTCATATGATATCCTGTGACACTTCAAAGAGCCATACGGAGGACAAAATTATGTGACCCCTCAAGGAGAGTATCTACCAACACAAAAATCATTTGCAGTGTCGCTTTATTACCTTGGAAGAAGAGAACAGGGAGATGATGTCAACACATTACTAAATATTTTCTCCTCTTCAGCAACCTCAACCCTCAACCCGTTCTCCTATGTTTGGCCTATTTGCACCTTTATTCTGATGACAATGAAAAAGTGGGTGTTAATTTAGCTGGTCAGATCAAGACAATCCTTAAACAGCAAAGGAAATCAATATATTTTTTAAATGTAGTGCAAAATTCTTGGCAGAGAAAAATGGCTATACATACAGTATACATAACACTTCAAAATAATTATGTAAAACCTTATAATTAGTGTATGTTCTGAATCCTTATGAATTTAAGTAGACTAAACTTTTATCCTTGAGAAATAACATACTGGCATGTGCAGCCTGCCATAATATGACTGGCCAGGCCAAGTAGCTAGCAACACAAGATGAAAAAAAAAACAGAATAATAAGAAACCAGGGGGCATAAGCAAGCAACAATAAAAAATACACAACATACCTAGACAGTACTAACATTTCAGAATGGCAATGAATTCTGTAGATAGCGGCAGTGCAGAAGCATGGCAAAGGCTCTTAAATTTTATAGCAGATATACTTCAGCGAGGAGGAGCCCGGGACTTTTTGAGTTCGAGCATCAGGCCTTCCTGTACTGATTCTGGTATACCCATCTTATTTGCTTGGACCACTCAACTGCATTTGAACGACAATAAATTAGAGGATGTATGCTGGTATAAGGAAATGCGATCAACAGTGTACACTCTGAAATGAATTAGAGAAAAGTGAGAACAAGTTATCTTGTCCTATAATTTCAGAAGAATATATTTGCATTGGAATTACATTATGATGTTCAGAGTTCCTTTTTTGGCCCCGGTACATCTCGTGTGACAGAAGCATAGCATCATTTTCTGGACAAGGGAGTTTGTTTGGTAAAGAAAAAAATGTGAATTGAGACAAACCATTATCAGTCGTCGGACACTAGATAGAAGAGTATTACTTCCCCAACGCATTCCTAAGACACCAAACGGTTATGCACTAAAACATTGGAAAATAAGTAAGTGCAAAATTAGTACCCTTAGCTCAGATTTGAGATGCATGCTTAAGAACCTTTTAGAGTTTACCACTCGTATACTCTCCCTAATTATATATATTTCTTGTCATTTAACTATCCGAAAGTGTAAACAAAACAAAATTAGAAGTAAATGAACCCCAGGAAATATAAAAATTTCATAAGCTTGTAGATTTCTAGCCCATTAGTTAGCTGAAGAGAATATACTTCTGAATGGTACATGGTTTGAATTTAAATAAACCAAAATATCCTTCAGCATGATACTACTTTCCTTCTATTTTAATTACCATGTGGGGCATCATTACTGAAAAGGGTAAATAATGAATATTGCACATCCAAAAAACTTAGAACGTGATAAAAAAAGGTAGCTAATTACCAAAAAAGGAATCTGACCTTAGAGCACCGTCTATAAAGGTGCAGCGATGCTTCTAAACAGATATTCACACCAAGTAAAATTCCTACTGAACATGCCTGAAGGTGCCAAATCTTGGCAATATAACAGATCCGTAAAAGACAGAAGAGAATGTTGAGTGCTGAAAATAAAGTATGTTAACTCCAACCCTGATTAATGCTAAACTGCATATCAAATATAAGCATATCTTCGAAGAAGCACAATGATTGCCATAAATTTTGCTATCTTCATATGTAGTGTTAACAATGAAACTGAAGGTTGATTCTGAAAATAAATGAGTTCTATTACTATCAGTAATGAAATTGTATCTCACATAAGACTGTAAAAACGTAACACGATAGAAAGTTCAATAGTATTTTAAGCCAGGTGCATCAAATCCTACCACTTACTTTCCTGTGCTGTCCACCACATCTCGCTCCCGATATTGCAGCATTATGACATCAATAAGGAATATGTATACAACACATCTCAAATGCAAACAACACCATATGTCTATCAGGCCAAGTGCCTGACAGTTTCATTAGTTTCTTTTACTCAATAAACATGAATACAATTACATGAAAATGTACAATAGCTGTTAGAACTGAATGGAGCATGGCAGGCCATTATGACGGCTTTTGTATTCCATGTGACCTACAAAAATCTTGGTATGGCTTGAATTTATTTTGCCAGGTTAGAAATTGTTTCTTCAAGCATTTGTACATTTTTTCTTCAGCAGGCTGTATGTTTAGGTTTGTGGAATCAAAATCCATCCTCACTGGGCTGAAATCAAACAAATCAGATGTGGCTTGTTCAGGCCCAGAATCAGGACTCCCAGGTTTTCCACAAACAAATTCCATGAAGTTCTCATCCTTGTATGGTGCCGCAGATGTTTGTAAACAGGCACGATCACCAACATTTGCCTCTTCTGTTTCTTTCTTTACAACAGTTTCATCAAGAGCAAACCTATTCTCAATCCGAGGCTTGTAAACAAAATATGGCTTCTTTTCATTCAACTTTTGTGAGGAGAACCAGTCTGCCTCAGGTATGGATAGTTCAGGAACAAAGGCTTCGAGAACTTCACTACATCGATCGCGTACAAAGTCGGTTTCTGCAGTTTCTCTGTCGTAAAGGCTGTCTATGCCCATGATCCTCTCTTCCATTGCAAGTAGAACAGGTACAGGGAGCACTGGTCCGACAATAGCATTTTGAGATATCACTTTGCTAGTCAGCTTCTCACCTATGCTTGATGGTTTTGCTAACAGGAAAGGCCGAAGTTCATTATGCGGTAAACATCTAGGAACTTCTAAATATTCTAATAAGCCTTCTTTGGTACCAGATTTTAGCATGTCCTTGTATTTAGAAAAGGAGATATGAAGAATATCTGAAGATAGACCGCTCAATATGCTCTGACATGCAATTTCAAAAGCATTCATGGGGACACTAGCATTACATAGAAAATCTGAAACTGATAATGAACTGGATCTAGAGTTCTCCTCTGCAAATGCTGACACATCTTCACTAATAGTAATTTGCTCCCTGTCTTTGGTAACACTAGTTTCATGCTTTGCCAACGCACTGCATAGATTGCCTTTCAGATATTCAGACAGGAAATGCAACTTCAAGAATCGATATTTGGTTGAGACATTTTCTTCCTCAGTGTCAACAAAAATTGGTGAACTAATATCCATGGATGCATGTTCTGATTCATCACATGGGGTGTCAATGGTATCATGCAAATCTCTTGTTGCACGATATTGTTGCATTTCTAACTTCCCCAATGCTGTCAGCCGGATCAAAGCAAAGCTGGAAACTGTTGGCTCCGGTATTGAGAGATCATCTGGAAGCACGTAGTAGCCAACAATGGAGTTCGCGTTGTGTTGGGAAGCATACTTGCCATGCCCTGAAACAGGCGTCGAGAATACTTCTTTCATGATTCCATTGCTGCAGCCAGAATGCTGACCTGTCAGAGAAAGCCGTGAAGGAATATCCCATGCATATAAATGAGAATTGTCTGAACATCCTTGCTCCTTTGGCCCGTAGCAGAACAAGCTGAAATCTCCGTTCCAGAATGAACCAACCAAAATGGCAAAACCTGAATTTGAAGCCCAGTCATACTCCTTGGACGGTCTCAATTCAGATAGGCGAAACATAGCAACATGATTTGGGCTATCAAGCCCATGCTGCCAAGACAATACAGGTGTCAACGGCTGTCTCATGTCAAGGAGAATCAAGTGACGCTCTGTCACTACTGACATGTGGAAATCATCGAACCCAGCCTTGCAGAATGCAAGATAATGCTCGATAATGTCAAAAGGCTCGGTTTCAAACAGCCCTGGCACCCCAACTTTTGCTATAACCTTGTATTCGCCACGATCCGCAAATCTCAGATCAACCACGAGGACGGATTTTGTGCTTGCGACGATCACCATCCACGGTTGCGCTCCATACTCACAGCTGATCCAGTCCCCCAAGTCCTCACCATTTCTGCCAAAACCAACCCTGGTCTTGCCTCCAAGCCGTGTCTCCAGATCAAACCAGCACAGCTCCCCAGTCTCTAGCAGCACCGCACATTGCGACGGAAAATGCTTGCTCCAGCATGCGTGCACTACGGCAGCATCAAACCCCTGCTTGGCCACCGGCACCAGCGCGGGGGAACCCGAATTCCCTGGCTCGACTCTGAACCAGTTCACTGAGTACAACGTCGCAGCAAGCAGGAAACCTTCGACATGGCTGTCATCCGGCCCCGACGACCAGGACGGCTGGGCGGGGGCGGTGGCGAGCTGCAGTATGCGGTGCCCAGGGTGCTTGAGCCCGCCGCTCTGAAGGAACGGCTCGGAGCTCGCAAGGAACGAGTCCAGAGTACCGAAGGCGATCTTGTCCGCGTTCTCTCCGTACGGGAAGAATAGGACGAGGGAACTCGAGGAGCGGGAGCGGAGGACGGCGAGCAGATTGGAAGGCGGCGGGAACGGCGGCGAGGGCGCGGCGAGGAGGGGTCGCGAGAGGGATCGGAGGTCGGAGTAGGGGAGGAAGGAGGTGGAAGCTACGAAGTAGCGGAGGGCGTGGAAGAGGTCGCCGGTGGTGGAGGCGTGCAGGGGCGGCGGGAAGGGGAAGGGGAGGGAGAGGAGCGGGGCGAGCGGCGGAAGAGGGGAGAAGAGGAGGGGCCCACGGGAGGTGTCCGGCGGGGCGAGCGACGGAGGGTTGAAGATGGAGGAGACGGGGAAGAGGAAGCGCCAGTCGTCGGAGAGGTCCATGGAGGCTAGGTTACGCGGCGGCGCGGGTCGGGGGCCGGACGGCCCGGAGGAGGGTTTGGAAAGGGGGCTTTGGTCGGTGGTCGGTCGAGCGAACAACTGTCGTTCGCACTAGGCGTGGCGGTCGCGACACAGGCGTAACGAGCGAACGGCCTCTCTTCTTTCTTTCTCTCTTCCACGTTGTCTGCCTCGTCGCCGACTCCCTTTGTTGTTCTCTCTATCTATCTTCACGACCAATCTTCATGAAAACAGGGCATCCAGTTTCCCTGAGTACGCAGAAGCTGCGGCGGACGGTGGATTTGGCTCGGGATGGAGGACACGACAAGGTCATGTTTGCTTTGGACTGATCCAACAAATCAACTCCTCGATAGTGGATAGATCGCCAGTCGGTTTGATGGTGGACGGCATCAAACTGTTGGTGGAGGGCTTCACTTCAGTCTCCTTCCGCCATGTGAAGCATGTTCTGAATGAAGCGACGCATATTTTAGCTATATCGTGTGTTAATGTAAAATATAGTTGTGTTTTTATTCTATTCTGGATTGCATCCGAGAACACTTTGTATTAATGTTGTTTGATCAGTCATGAAAACAATTGTCTTACCATTGTCAATTAGTCACTCTGTCTCTCATGTTCCTCCTTCCCTTCCACCCCATCACTCCTTTTCTTCCGCTACCTTTGTTGCTAATCATTATGAGTTTATGGTGCTTTCTTTCTCTCTTTCACACATTCTCTCTGGCACTTGTGTGGTCGTCTCTCTCTCTCTCTTTCTCTCTCTCTCTCATAATTCATGTTTCGGCCTCACTCGGTCCACCATCATGTCCCACCCATCAAATTTGCCCAATAGTCACCTTGCTACTGTCAATCAGCCACTACATCTTTCTTGTTCCTCGTTCACCTTCTCCCTCATTCCTCCTCATCTGCTCGTACTCTCGTCTCGGTCATTTTCCTAGATATACAATGCATGAAAGGTTGCTAGAAGATTAGGGGAGCACTAGGAATCGGACGCCGATTCTAGCTTCCCATCGGACCAGCCCAGAGTCATAGGATCCTTCTTGTGTGAACCATGTGATTCCGAACTTCCCGTTTATTGCTTCCTAAAAATTGCTCGTTAACTACTCCCCTAAAACTACTCCCATAAATCACATCCGATCTAGTAATTGCTAATGCTAATTGAAGTACTTGTTGCTAGTAGTCGAGGAAACTAATAGTGCTAGTAAGTTCGAAGTACATGCCATATAGTACGGTTCCTTATGAATCAAATTTTCTTCCAAAGTTTTTCAATATTGCTAACACGTAAACAAAATATGTTTAGTCATAGTGAATTTTAATTCCAGTGCGACTGAATTTTGATTTTCACTGAAAATATATTGCTTCGTTTGGACAAGGAGATTGCTACTTTATGAATCGACGAGATTTATTCATTTTGATTGTTTCCATTTAGTTTTATTTCCAGCTTTGAAAATATGTCATTCGAACGACCAAAGAATTGTTTCCATTTTGCTTCCAATGAAACAAACACGTTTGTTTGCTTCCAATATACTAACAAGTATTCCTTTCCACCACTATTGCTTGCCAACAAAGTAGCATTTGCTTCCAATGAAACGATATATGTTTCTGTCATCATTGCTTTGAAAAATAAGAAGCAAATTTGCATCTATTAATATAAGAATTTGCTTCAATGTACAATAGTAGTACATCGGGAAGTCGCGCTACATGCCCCCGAGACTACAGAAGCACGCCCGCTAGGACAAGACATCTTGAACATGTCACTAATGTGTAGACAAATGTTTTCGATAAGGAGGGTCGATGAGGTCATAGAAATGTCCACGAACAGAGACAACGATGTTGACGAAGAACAATGCGGCTTCGTTAAGGACCTACAATCAACTCCTGTAAGAAACAAAAGGATGCATATAAGAGACATGTGAAACATGGATGCTCCGAATCAAAACTATGTTCGTATCACATCATATATGAAACTTAGGAAGCATGGATTTTTGGAAGCAAAACTGTGTTGTATCACAACATGTATGATACTAATTAGAAGCATGATTTTCAGAAGAACAGCTTTATCACTGTCACAATAAGTATGAGACTTATTGGAAGCATAGAAGTTGGGAAACACACAAAAAATGCTTGCCCCAAAAGATTGGGTGTGGATTTTTCGTATACAAACCTAATAGAGACAGAGTGTAGCCTTAGAAATCTATAATGGTTGGGAAGCATATGATACGTCGGAAACGTATCTATAATTTTAGATATTTCATGTTTGTTTAGTATCTACTTTGCTTTGATTTGTATACACTTTGAGATGTTTTTATACACTTTCTGGAACTAATCTATTGACAAGATGCCATAGTGCCAGTTGCATGTTTACTGTTGTTTTTGGTTTTAGAAAGCTAAATAAATTGGACGGGACAAAAGCCAAAGTTCATATTTTCCCCAGAATGATACGGAAAATCGAAGACGGGACGGAGGAGGACACCAGGGTGCCCACACCCTAGGTGGGCGCGGGCCCACCCTAGGCCGCGCCCACAGGGGGTGTGGGCCCCCTGGACCTCCACCGACCTTGCCTCCTTCGCCTATAAGAAGCCTCCGACCCAGAAACCCTAAATAATCGACCAAAAAGCCACGAAAAGTTCAGCAACACCGCCACCACCGAAGGGGGGATTCGGGGGATAGAAAGTCTATGTTTTGGCACCCTGCCGGGACGGGAAAGTGCCCACGGAGCCATCTCCATCAATCTCTACCACCATCTCCATCGCAGTTGCTGATTCCCATGATGAGGAGGGAGTAGTTCTTCCTCGAGGCTAAGGGCTCTACCGGTAGCTATGTGTTCATCTCTCAAAATGCATGATCTTGTTATGGTCATGAGCTTTGTAATCAAGTAGATATACCTTGCTGCTCAAGTGCTTTAATAGATCTCTGCCCTCCCCATGTGTGTGAAAGTGACAGCGTGCACGCCATGGTGGCACTTAGGCTAGAGCCTACATAAATACCCATTGTGCTTTAATAGATCTATGTTTTTTCCCACGTGTGTGACAGTGACAGCGTGCACACCGTGTGTGACACTTAAGCTAGTTTACATATATATTTGGAGTTGGATGTCTTTATAAAATTGTGGTGTTTGTTGAAACCATCTAGCACTCAAGGTGACAGTGTGGGGTTATCTAGATTGGGAAAGGCGGACTTTGAGGAGTGTTGTTATAGCCCTACCATGGATTAGAGTGTTCAAACGGAGAGTAGTTCAGGATAGAATCATGAAGAGAAGATATTTACATGAGAGAGTGTTCACTAGTGAAAGTATGATCCCTAGGCCTTGTTTCTAAACATTGAAACACCATGCACAACTAGATTTGTTGCATCTTTGCTTGCTTCCATCGTTTTGCCTTTAGTCTTTTCCTCCCCGTCAGAAGATCTTTTCTGGCATCGTCACCACTTATAATCATCCATATCACTTGTATTTCACTATCTTGTAACACCCCCGGTCACTCCAGACCGACGGTTGTCACTTCTGGCAGCTCAATAGGATCTCTAGACTAACCCCACAAACCAACACTAGTCTTTTCTGTGCACTTTGTCCTCACTCGTGCGCACCCGGTATCCACTTCCCGGTCGGTCACCCATCCTAGAATTGCTCTAGGCCAAGCATGCTTAACCTTAGAGTTCTTTTCGAATGAGTTTCCGGAAAAGAAGTTGCAACTTGTTGGTATGGGTTTCCTATCAATCCTATTGATCCATGCGCCAGGGTTTCACATACACCCACCCTTAGAAGATAGATGTCCTCGTCGATCAACCACAAGCTAGGAACGTTCCCTCTTGGCACACGTTTGTGCGTCCAGTGCCGGCACATTGGCATGTCGTGTCCACTCCAGGCCACACGCGCCATGCTACACATGTCCGCCACTGACCCGCACACTCCCATGTAACCGCGAGGGTCGGCTCTGATACCACTTTTAACACCCCCGGTCACTCCGGACCGACGGTTGTCACTTCTGGAAGCTCAATATGATCTCTAGACTAATCCCACATACTAACACTAGTCTTTTCTGTGCACTTTGTTCTCACTCGTGAGCACCCGGTACCCACTTTCCGGTCGGTCATCCATCCTAGAATTGCTCTAGGCCAAGCACGCTTAACCTTAGAGTTCTTTTTGAATGAGCTTCCGGAAAATAAGTTGCAACTTGTTGGTATGGGTTTCCTATCAATCCTATTGAGCCATGCGCCAGGGTCTCACACATATCTTCGCCGAACTAGTGCACCTATACACCTGACAAGTGTATTGGGTGTGTTGGGGACACAAGAGACTTCTTGTATCTTGATTGCAAGGTGGTTGAGAGGGATACCTTTGACCACTTCCTCCCTGAGATCGATAAACCTTGGGTAATCTACTTAAGAGAAACTTGATGTTGTTCTATAAACCTCTGTACTTGGAGGCCCAACAACTGTCTACAAGAATAGAAGTGCGTAGACATCAAGCTATTTTCTGGCGCCATTGCCGCGGAGGTAAGGTAAAAGGTACTCACATCCTCCGGTGTGAGTGCTCGAAGTTATTTCCTTTAGATTCTGCAATTTTGTCTTTTTTTCTTGTTTTCACTAGTTAGGCTTAATGGAAAACAACAACAAAATTAGAGAGATTTATACTATTTATCTTGAGTTAGGACATGAAGTGTTTGAAGAGAAAATTAAAAAACCTATGGAGATTTATTTGCATGCTAATAGCAATGTTATTAGTATGAATTCTTTGAACGCCATTATTACTAATGCTATGAAAATGTCTAAGCCTGGGGAAGCTAGTTTTTATGAAAATGATCTTTTTAGTCCCCCATCTTTGGAAGATAGCTATTCTATTGCTTATGATGATAACAAACCTCCAATTTATGATGATTACAATGATGAGTATGATATTTTCAGTCCACCTACTATTGAGGAGAAAAATAATTGTGATTACAATATGCCTCCTATATTTGATGATTATGGTAATGAGAATAATAATGATAGCTATTTTGTTGATTTTGCTCCCACTATAATTAATAAGAATGACTATAATTATTTTATGCATGTGGCTCATGATAAGAATGTTTTATGTGATAGTTATATTGTTAATTTTGTTCATGATGCTACTGAAAGTTATTATGAGAGAGGGAAACATGGTCTTATGCATCTCAAAAATATTAAGTTTCTCCTCTTTATGTTGAAAGTCTTGAAGTTGTACTTGTTTTGCTTTCTTATGCTTGTTGCTTTGTGCTTTCATGACTTGTTTCTTTATAAGATCCCTATGCATAGGAAGTGGGTTAGACTTAAATGTGTTTTTAATTTGCTTCTTGATGCTCTCTTTTACTTCAATTCATATTTCTTATGTGAGCATCTTCTCAAACTATCAAGCCTAACTTAAAGACGTTAAAGAAAAATACTTGTTGGGAGATAACCCAAAAGTTTTCTTGAGTCTTGGAAGTTATTGCTTTAGTAATGACCTCTTCTTATCCTTTTTGTTTGCTTTTTGTGCCAAGAATAACCTCTAATGAGAGGAAAGTAAGATTTGGAGAGTTGTTGTCCCGAAACAGATTTTTGTGCTCCACCGTAAAAAATCGTGAGGAATCTCTGTAAGTCATATTGAGCTGATATTTTGTGAATACACCCCCCCAGTATGTTAGATAACTTTCGTTAGTTCAATAATTTTTTATTTGAGCAACAGAAAGTCTTCGAAAAAATCGGTTTCTACCTGCTGGTCTGTTTTGACAGATTTCTGCCATTATTTGCATTTGCTTCTTATTGATTCCTTTTTGGGTTCTTTTTGGGAAATTGAGCCTTTTGAGGGAATTGCTACAGTATCTTGTGTTTTTAGTGAAAGTTTTGCTATTTTAAAACTAAAACCCAAAGTTCTATTATCTTTTGAATACACTAATGTTGCTAATGAAGATTGTGTGAAGTTTTGTACGAAGGAACATTTTAAGGTGTAGAGAAAGAATTATGTAATGAGATGAAGAATGGACAAAAGCTCAGTCTTGGGGATGCCACCACGTGTCACCCCAAGAAATATTCAAGAGGTACAAGCGTCAAAGCTTGGGGATGCCCAAGACATCCCCTTCTTCATCAATAAAAATCTCAGATCTTTCTAGACATTTCGTTTTTATTGTTTCATGCACTGTTGTGTTGTTCTTGGAGCGTCTTAGTTTTCGTTTTAGTTTGCTTAGTTTGCTTTAATAAGTTGGTCGGAGCTCGGCACACTTCTTTTGGAGAGAGACATACTCTGTTTTCATTGTTTAGAACACTCCAGTTTTCACTGATTGTTTTGTGAGTGTTCACTTTTGCTAGCACTGCGTTTAACTTTAGTTTTCTTGTGCTTTCAGCTTAGAACTTTTTAGTTCTTATTTGTGGATGTGTGAGACAAACTCACAGATCTTTATTGATTATTATTTTTGTGGGTTGTTTCAAATAAGTTGATTGGTGTTGGAAAAGAGTAGAGAGTTTTATGCTTATAGTGGTACAAAAGGGAGCTTGTTTTAACTGTGGCTTAAACCTTATCATTGTCATGCTAGATGTTGTTTTGACCTTATGCTTAGTGGTTATTGTTGTAGCATGACTTGTTCCAAACAATTGAGATTATTTAATGTGCCTTGAAGAAATTATGCGTTGTTTTAGCATACAAAAGCATAGTATTGTGGTATTCTCCTTTGATGATTTGTTTGGGTTGACTTGGGACATGCTCACACCATGTTATGACTATGAACAAGTCACCATAGCCTATATGATCATTTAGTTTTTGACTTGTGGTACCACTTTATGCTTTGATTAGTAATGTTTTGTCGCTCTGCATGATTATGGCCATTATTGCTCTCTTTGTTTGTTGGTCGCTCCTAGTATTTTGCTAGCCCCCACTTTTATGAGTAAGATCTACTCATGCTTCCAACTCCCAAGAAACCAAGTTATTCCAAAGTGTCCACTATAAATTCCTATGCATGGTGTGCTACACCATTCCAAGTATATTCTTGTTTTCATCTATCTTCCAATTAAAAAAGTATTTTGTTATGTGAAAACTTAGTGATTAAAGCTCTCACAAACTTGATGGCACACTTTATATTTCTTGCCCCTAATAAACTTGAACCATTGTGTCATCTATGTTGTATATGTTTGCACTTATACGTTGGAATTAGCAGAACCGTGCTGTCACGGGGAACACTTTCAACATTGCACTTGTACTTTGTACACAGTTGATATCATGCTCTTTTGTTTATGGATGTCGCCGGTGAAATAAAAGGGGAGCTTGTAAGTCCATGGAGTTATGTATGTGTGTTAGAGAAACGCCTGAGCCGCTAATCTAAGCCATGCCTAATCATGGTGGAAACTTGCAGTATCACCATAATGGCATCTATGAAGCTTTCTTCTTATAAAAAAAGAGACATATTGAAAAGAGGAAAGAGAGAAAAAAGCACCATATTCTCATGGTAAATAAGAAGATTGCTGAGATGCTTATTGTCTGCTTGCCTTGTTATTTTGATTATGGGATAACTTCTGTATCATGTGCAAGGGGTACCCCGTTGGCGGTTCTCTATGATACACATGTACTTACTATGACAAGATATTATAAGTGACTAAAGTTGAGTAGCATGAGGAGCGGCCCTCGTATTCAAGGGGCATGAGATTGCCAACTTATACTTTGTCAAGCATATACTCCATAGTTTTTTCACTTTAACCTTAATCACTTTAAGATGCTTATGATAGAGGCAATGAGAGCTGAAAGCTAACAAGTACCATAATTTTTGGAAGCTCTTTTTAAGACTTGAAATCCTTGCTTCCCTTTTGTGAAGGGTCTTTCTTCCACCATTATATTGAGTCTCCACCTTCTATCCTTAGGCATCAGCTAAGAGAGCATAATTACCATTCTTAGTTCTATGTGCATTGTCCCAAAACTTATTGATTGATGCATAATATTGATATACTTGTTCTTGTGCTATTTGTATCTAGTCACTCCTATGAACTTTGAAGGTGTCCTATGCATTTATTTGCTACTCCATGAGGGACAAGCTGAATGCCACTATGCTATGTTTTCTATATGTAAAACAAACAAATGTCTTTCAATGCATTGTTATTCATGAATTTTTGTTTGTAACCTTTCATGTTGCATGCATAGTTACTATGTCTTATTGTTAGAACTCCATCTTTTATTCTCATGTTTAGAGTTCTTTGATCCCAGCTTTCAATGCTTGCAAATGGTTTGATCTTGATTTTGATGGTACATGTCACCTCAAAAAAAATTCTTTTTATCACTTACCTACTCGAGGACGAGCAGGAGTTAAGCTTGGGGATGCTTGATACGTCGGAAACGTATCTATAATTTTTGATGTTCCATGCTTGTTTAGTATCTACTTTGCTTTGCTTTGTCTACACTTTAAGGTGTTTTTATACACTTTCTGGAACTAACCTACTGACAAGATGCCACAGTGCCAGTTTGCCTATTTTCTGCTATTTTTGGTTTCATAAAGCTAAAAAAATGAATATTCTCGAAATTGGATGGGACAAAAGCCAAAGTTCATATTTTCCCTGAACGATACGGATAATCGAAGACGAGACGGAGGAGGACAGCAGGGTGGCCACACCCTAGGTGGGCGCGTGCCCACCCTAGGCCGTGCCCATAGGGGGTGTGGGCCCCCTGGACCTCCACCGACCTTGCCTCCTTTGCCTATAAGAAGCCTCTGACCTAGAAACCCTAAATAATTGACCAGAAAGCCACGAAAAGTTCCACAGTTCCGCCGCCACCGAAGGAGAGATTCAGAGGACAGAAAGTCTTTGTTCCGGCACCCTGTCGGGACAGGGAAGTGCCCCCGGAGCCATATCCATCGATGTCCACCACCATCTCCATCGATCTCCACCACCATCTCTATCGCCGTTGCTGATTCCCATGATGAGGAGGGAGTAGTTCTTCCTCGAGGCTAAGGGCTCTACCGGTAGCTATGTGTTCATCTCTCTCTATGCATGATCTTGTTGTGGTCATGAGCTTTGTAATCAAGTAGATCTACCTTTCTACTCAAGTGCTTTAATAGATCTCTGATCTCCCCATGTGTGTGAAAGTGACATCGCGCACGCCATGGTGGCACTTAGGCTAGAGTCTACATAAATACTCATCGTGCTTTAATAGATCTATGCTTTTTCCCACGTGTGTGACAGTGACAGCGTGCACACCGTGTGTGGCACTTAAGCTAGGTTACATATATATTTGTCATGAGTTATATTTGGAGTTGGATGTCTTTATGAAATTATGGTGTTTGTTGGAACCATCTAGCTCTCAAGGTGATAGTGTGGGGTTATCTAGATTGAGAAAGGCGGACTTTGAGGAGTGTTGTTATAGCCCTACCATGGATTAGAGTGTTCAACCGGAGAGTAGTTCGGGGTAGAATCATAAAGAGAAGATATTTATATGAGAGAGTGTTCACTAGTGAAAGTATGATCCCTAGGCCTTGTTTCTAAACATTTAAACACCATTTCACAACTAGATTTGTTGCACGTTTGCTTGCTTCCATCATTTTGCCTTTAGTCTTTTCCTCTCCATCAGAAGCTCTTTTCTGGCATCGTTACCACTTATAATCATCCATATCACTTGTATTTCACTATCTCTTCGCTTAACTAGTGCACCTATTGTAACATCCCAGCATTAGAGCTTAGAAATAAGCTGAACACAGGTGTGTGCATTGCATTCATGCATAGAAAATGTGAATAATTTTCGCGCTTTTAAATAAAAACTTGTCAAAGTGATTGAAGCTTCTCTTAACTTGATGGAATTGAAGCAGATCATCAAGTTGACTGCAATAAGTTTCAATATGACCTTTGCTAAAACCTTATTTTGGGTAAACATGATTTGATCTAAGGGTAGATTAAATGGAATAAAAGTAAACCCTAATACATTACTTAATGATTTATATTTGATCCTTAGGTGATCAAATCAAGTATTCATTATAATCGCTCATGAATACCAAATTATAAACATAACCCAAATAATAAGAATGTAACAACTATATCTTAATCTTATCTAATTATACCATGTGTATCATGGAAATACCTAACTTTAACTCTCTAGTGAGATTGAGTAGGAAAGAAACCAAGTCAAGACCATTCATTAAATATCATTCTTTCCATATCAATCTTTATCATCTCTACTAAATCTTATCCTTATAATTGTTGTTCATCAATATTGAGTAATCAATTATTGATTCACCAATTCTTAACTTATCAATTCTTGATCTATCAACTCTTGTCCTTATTATAGCATTCACCTAAGGCTTATAAAGAAAGAAGTCAGAAGAGGTAAATAGTGATGCTAGTTTTAGATGTTATCTATAGGATGGGAGTGATTTGAGGAAATCAAATCAAAATGGTAACAAAGAAGATTACAAGGATGAAGTCTGAAGATAATTACCAGGAGTAGTCCTATTGGATCAAGTAGGTATAGTCAATGAATTATATCTCTTAATCCAACAGAGCTAAACAGAAGATAATTAGAATACAACTATAGTGTTGTATTGAAGAAACCTTAGTTAGTCAATTAGAAACATGAACCATAAAGGTGTTGGAATTATGCCCTAGAGGCAATAATAAAGATGTTATTATTATAATTCTTGTTCATGATAATGTTTATATTCCATGCTAGAATTGTATTAAGAGGAAACATTAATACTTGTGTGGTTTATGAACAACACCGTGTCCCTAGTATGCCTCTATGGACTAGCTCATTGATTAATGATGGTTAAGGTTTCCTAACCATAGACATGAGTTGTCAATTAATAATGAGATCATATCATTGGGAGAATGATATGATGGACAGACCCAAACTAAGCGAAGCAATTAGATCGTGTCATCGTGTTCATCTTTGCGAAGCTTTTCTTATGTCAAATATTGTATTCCTTAGACCTTGAGATAATACAACTCCCTGGTATCTGAAGAAAGCTTTGAGGTCATCAAACTTCATCCTATGAGAGGGTGATCATAAAGGTGTCTCTCGGGTGATCGGAAAGTATCTGTTGGGTTGTATGTATCGAGATGGGATTTGTCCCTCCCAAGTCGGAGAGATATACTTCGGGCCCACTCGGTAATCGATATCAACACCGCTTGCAAGCATGTGGTTAAGTAGTTAATCACAAAGTGATATCGGATTACGGAACGAGTAAAGTACCTGCTATGAACGAGATTGAACTAGGTATGACGGTACCGACGATCGAATCTCGGGCAAGTAAAATATCGCGAGACGAAGGGAATATATATATATGGGATTGATTGAATCCTGGCATCATGGTTCATCCGATATGATCATCGATGAATGTGTGGGAGTCAATATGGGTTTCCAGACCCCGCTGTTGATTATTGATAGAAGATCATGTCTGCATATTCTCGAACCCGCAGGGTCACACACTTAACGTGTCTCGACGCTAGGATAAATTGGATAATTGGTTTATGAGTTTTTGTTCGGAGTCTCGGATGGGATCCGGGACATCACGAGAGGTTCCGGAGTGGTCCGGAGAATAAGATTTATATAAGGCAGTGCAGTTTTTGGAGTTCGGAATTGTTCCGGGTTAATCGGTATTGTACCGGAAGCTTCTAGAACCTTCCGGAAGGGGACCAACGTGGCCCCACCTTCCGGGAGGGGTCATGGGACTATGAGGGAGTGCCCTGGACGCATTGGGCCAGGGGCACAAGGCCCCATAGGGCCCAGCCGGCCAAGAGAGGTTTAAACTCTAGATAGAGCTTCTAGAAGGGGGGGGTTTCCTTGCCCCCCACTCTTCCTCCTTGGGGCCGCCGGCCTTGGCTTGGGGGAGGGGCTAGGGCTGCGCCCACCCCTCTATATATAGAGGGCTGGAGGCGCACCAACCCCCTACACCTTCCCCTCCAACCCTAGCCGCCCTGCTGCCCTCCTTTCTCCTCCCGACTGCTTGTAGGCGAAGCCCTGCTGCAGAAATTCTCCACCAATTGCACCGCGCCGTCGCGTTGTAGATCCAACCCATCTCTCCACCATACTTGCTGGACCAAGGAAGGAGGAGACATCGAGGTGCTGCACGTGTGCATCTCACGGAGGCATCGCCACTTGTGGTGCTAGATCGGATCGGATCGCGAGGAGGAGAAGCGAGTACGACTACATCACCCACGTTCCGACGAACGTTTCGCTGTGCGAATCTTCAAGGGTATGAAGATCTAATCCAATCTCTCTCGTTGTTTGCATCTCCTAGATTAGATCTTGGCTTCCCTCTGTTCGCATCCGTAGAAAATTTTGATTTACTATGCCGCGAAACCCTTCAAAAGGATCAAAGGATTGTATTGATCATGCCTTATTCATCAAGATTGAATGCTCATACCAAGTATAAGTGACATTGGTGGAAAAAACATGATTGAACCATAGTATATATATATTATCCTAGACTAGTCATTACAAGTCACATTATTATAATGTGAGGTTGTAATGTTAGATAGTGGAGATAAGTAGAGATATGACAGTATGATTAAGATAATGCTAGAGTAACATTGGATTATAATAGTAGTAGTTTCCTCTTTAGAAATACTAAGCACTTGAGGGAAATAGGATTTGATGCATACATTTATTGAAGTAGTTTGATATATACATTTACTGGAGAAATATTAGTAGTGGATAATTAAGGAAGAGTATGATTGGAGTTAGAAGCAACCACTTATTGAACTGGGGATTATCAGCAATAGAGTAGTTAATATAGCCAAGTATAGATATAAAGGATTATGAAAGGCCTTGATGACAAACTCATTGTATTTATCAATGGGTTTAGAAGAATAAAAGGTGGATAAGAATATTTTTTTGAAGCA
The DNA here is from genome assembly GCA_916181665.1 of Avena sativa. Lineage (NCBI taxonomy): Eukaryota > Viridiplantae > Streptophyta > Magnoliopsida > Poales > Poaceae > Avena > Avena sativa. The sequence goes on from OV702293.1 coordinate 431,690,916, forward strand.
AAGCTCATCATGTTAACACATGATGATGGAGATAGAGAAGTAATATATCTAGGAAAGGAATTCCTTAATTAGAAGTCCAGAATTATGAATTATGGAACTATCTTTATCAATTGTTTCTCATAGGTTAGCCTAGAAAAACAATCCCACTATTTTACTTTAAGTAGTGCTATTATTAATATCACAATCATAAAGACAATGTGATTAACCATTAATCTTTATTCACATCAAGAAAATAAACTTGTGAATAATAAATCTTCTAAGAACTTATGGTAAAGCATTTTCAATTCAAACTTTAACTCATTAATAAGTAGTAATACATTCTATAATAAGTTTGTGAATTTATGTCTAATTAAATTCATATTAAAGGCTCTCACAAATAATAATAATAGAAAAAGTATCTATATAAAAAACATAAAGAAACCCTAAACAATATATAATAAAAGTTCACAAATAGAATTTTAATAACTTATTGTTGTTGCAAGTATTCAACAAATAAAATTCTAGAAAGATGAATCAAAGTCATTGCTTAAATTTAAAGTTAAAAACAAAACAGAAAAGGAAAAAAGAAATAGAAAATCAAAACAGAAAGAAAAAAAATAAAGGAACCAGTATCTGGCCTGCGGCCCATCTTCCCTCTTCCCTATCTGCTGCCCACGAGTAACCACACCAGCCAATCGAAGCCCAGTAGCGGCCCAACAACCAGCCCGACAGGTGTTTCTCTCTGGCTGACTAATGGGGCCGGGGAGGGACTACAGAGCAAATCTGAAGAACGCCAGGGGGTTTTCCGTGAAATTTCTGTCATTGTCTTCCTCGTCGACTGGAAGCTGCTCGCTGGCAAGTGCTCCGCCGCACGCCGTCGATGCGCTGCGATTCGTGCAGCCGCCGACGTCACCCTGGGGGATAAGAACGCCACTGCAACGCTCCATCTCGTCCTCACCCACTCGCCCATCCTCTTTCTCTCTGTCTTCCCCAATGAACAAATGCCGCCACCGGCGAGCTTCGGCTAGCCATCGTTGTAGTCCACCTTGACAGGCGTGGTGGGGTCGAGGAGAGGCGCCACCACAGGTTTATCATCTGAGAGCAAGATGGAATCAAAGGGAGTGCGGAGTCAAGTGAATTTTATCAATTCCCTCCGCAGCCGCCGGCCGGAATCGACGACCTTGAGCTCTCCTCCGGTCACCATTTGCATCGTCGACCACACCATCATGACGGGGGTGAGTTTCCGCATCGAACAACCCTAACTACGCTTCCTAGTATTGTCTGTGGCTTGAGTTCGCCATCGGGCCGATGAGCGCCGCCGCCGTAGATCATCATAGGAGCAACTCCGGAGACTAAATCATGTAGCCACTACCCCTAGGATCGCCTTGTCCTCACGGTTCTAACCCAACCATCCATGGTCACTGGGGAGCTCCGACTCGCCGCCGGTGACCACTATCTGGTGTTGGAGGCCGTGCTGATGTCACAATGACATCATGCACGTGTCAGGGTTGACCTGGTCCAAAACTTGACTCGGTCCTTACCCAGGTGGCAGGTGACGTGGACCTTGGCCCACCTGTCAATGGTTGTGGGTAGGGATTGGGTTAGTGACAAATAAATTCACCAGTCTAAAAGATGATGTGGCATGCGGCCCACTAGTTAGTGGCTTGGGTAGGTTTAGGCTAGTTATAAAACATTATATGCCTGTTTAGAAAGTAATTAAAACAATATGAATTCAAATTTCAAATATTCCAGAAATAAAATAACATGATTAAATCTTGTAAAATCAATATCTTTTGTTTTATAAATCAGAAAAATACATATAATATATGAAAATGTTTAGAAAAATAAAATCTAAAACTTAAAACTATTATTAAATATTATTATGATAATTATTTAAATAAATATTATTTAATAAATACTTTATCAAGTTTTAATACTTTAATGATTAATATTTTAATAATGGAAAATGTTAAAAATCTAAATAAAATACCAAAAATCTTAGAAAAAAAAATAAGAATTAGAGTTTAAAACCATAATCATGCATTATTATTCATCTTAATTAAATATTTAGTATTTATTAAGCATTTATATAGTAATGAAACTTATTAAAATCATATCTTATTATTTATAAATCACAAAAATAAATGTAATATACCAAAATAATCACAAAAATAATACCTACATGTTAAAAATGTGATATTCCACTTTTGAGTTAAATAAAAAGTCAAACACCTTATTAACTTGAATTTAAAACCTATTTCTTTAGTTAATAATTCATATCATGTCAAATAAAATTTGTTAATATTTCTTAAATTAACCAATTAAATGGAATAAATAGTATTAATCCTAAATACTAATTTTATGAAGTCAAAATGGTTTAACACATTTTAAATATAACTTTAATAAGTTATTCTTCAACCATAAGTATACATTATTTTATAAAAGAATTCTTATTTAATATAAAATCTCTAAGAATAATTTGTAAAAAGATAAAACCGTTCTTTTACTCCAACCACAAGTTTATAAACAAATCAAAACACTGTAGGTGAGTTCATAAGTAATACATAATATTGTTTACATATTCATAAACCATAACCACATCCTTATCTGAAAATAAAGTCCTTTATACATTTACAATACAAAGAAACCACTACCAAATAAAAGTATAATCCTTCCTAAATAACTCTAAAGGAAACATTATAAAGTAAATAAGCTACAAATATTATAAGCATAATACCTTAAGTCCATCTATGTCTTTAAAGTTAACTTTAGTCTATAATACTTTAATTAATGCTAAAGACTTTAATATGTACTTTATAGTTAACTTTGGTCTGTTATAATTAAATTGTAAAGCATCTTAATACCAAACCAACCTAGTTAAAAACCAAGATAGATAAGTCTCAAATACTACTAACTTCATTATTCTAGTAAAGGAAATTCTTTCTGACTTAAAGACTCTAACCAGAAAGAACACCTCATAAGGTTAACTTAAAAGCTTAAATGCTTCTGCTTCGTTGAGTAAGATTTTCTTTAAAAGTTATTCGTTTTGCTACTTCAGAAAAACAATAACAACTAATCACAATCACTTTATTTTATACTATACTTGCATAATAAGATTGTTAATACTCAAATTCTTTATAAGTGACATTACTTGTAAAGTAAAACTTGAAGATAAACAATTAAGATGGAAACAACCTTGAGTAGCATTCCATAATATGTATTTTATTATCATATAAATACATGTTGCTATCCACACACTCACAAGCCTTAGTAAGAAGCACATGTATGAAACTTAATCTAAAAGGACAACACATTCCAAAGAAACCTTTCCAGTATCCAAACCCTAGAACAACGTTATTCCCGGGATTCACGTTTATCAACTTGCATCACATTACTTATGCATAAAAGCATTTTGCTTCTTTAAACATTAGTCCTTATCGGACCAATGATGCAGATTTCAGCTACTAGATCTTTTATATTGTCTTGAAGACCGTGAGTGCATAGTCTTGCAATCACAAAAGGCAAGTTCACACTTGCTCATGTCCTTTGATTATTTTCTGTAAAGTATTTTACAAATCCAGTGTTGTCATCACCTGCATTTGAAAAAGGACAGAAAACACTATTTTCATAATAATGTGATTATAGGTTATTTACCATGAGGTAATAACCTACTATAAGAGTTCTGGTGGTAAAGGAACATATAACCTAGGACTTAACAACCAATGTCACCAGTGATTCTTGCGCCGTATATCACGCGTTGACCATGAGATTTGGAATGGGACGGAGAAGTCAGCTGTATCTTTTCCCTCTTGCATGGAGCTGGATGTACGGGTCGTGGCTGTTATCACTCGTAGTGTGCATATTATTTATGGTAATTCGTAGAGGATATGCAGCATATGGGTGGGAGCCCTCAACGTCCCATGATAGTTCCGGCATCTGAACGGTCTGTACTGCTATTGCCGTAATTCAATATGTGGGCTGGCGTACACCAAGGAGACATGCTGGGTCACGGAGAAGGCAGTGATTGGTTTGGGTCTTAGTCTGGGCCTCACACCAAGGAAGTGTGAACGGGTTCGCGGCCCGGATGTGCAACAAAGCTAAGATCTCTCATGGGTAAAGTGACGCACCTCTGCAGAGTGTAAGAACTGTAACTTGTTACTCCCTGTTCCGGGAAGGAGCGGCGAACGCGGCGGGAAAGGAACCCCATGAAGGTTCTAGTAAACCCGTGAAGGCTGACGGACATAGCTTTTCAGAATAAAAGCAACCTTTGAAGAAATGTTTATGAAAACTTGCATTGCCTACGACCTACGGTCTGTGGCTATAAATATAGTGCATCAAACACCCTTTTTTAGTGGACTTGCTGAGTACGCTCGTACTCAAAGTATCTTCTTAACCCTTGCTAGGTTCTAAAATCAGTACAGACGATGTCTACATCAAGTTATGCTCTAGGAATCATCATCAAAAGATGAAGCTCTTCAAGGAAGCCAAGAAAGTCAACATATACATCAACTCAAGTGAAGACGAAGTTGCTGATTAGATAAGAATAGAATTTCTAACCATAGAACCTACTTCTGTAGAGTATTGCAATAGCAGCAATGCAAGCCAGTAGTCCAGCTACTAATTTTATAAGTCTGATAGCTATGAGTTATTTATTCTTGATTCTTCTTCGTAAGAAGTTTCTTTCTCTCTCTTCAACCTAGAGTGTTCTCTGGATCTTGTGTAAAGAGTTGAGTTGTAACCTATAGTCATGTCTTGGACCTGCTATGTTTCTGTTGTACTACTCTGAGGGATGTAATACTAGTGAACGGTGTTTCATTGGTGTTATGTCAGACTATAGTATACTATATCATGCAGTGGTATGCTGGGTCACCGCACCTATACACCTGACAAGTGTATTGGGTGTGTTGGGGACACAAGAGACTTCTTGTATCTTGATTGCAAGGTTGCTTGAGAGGGATACCTTTGACCACTTCCTCCCCGAGATCGATAAACCTTGGGTAATCCACTTAAGGGAAACTTGCTGCTGTTTTACAAACCTCTGCACTTGGAAGCCCAGCAACTATCTACAAGAATAGAAGTGCGTAGACATCAACATGTTCAAAATAAAAGCTTTCTATAGATGATATAATTTGCTTGCAGTATATAAAAAATTGCTTCCATGTACAATAATGATCGGTCATAGGCTGCACAATGTTATTGACAATTTACGCCGCAAATTCAAAAGGTATAAGCATGGTTCTATTATAAAAACTTAAAAAACATATATTCGTTGTATGCATCACTTTATGCTATCCAGCCTTGATGCTATCTCAACATAACCATGGAAGCTTCAAAGCCTGAAACATAAAGGTAGCATGAGGGCAAATTTTAAACTACAATGATACTTAAAATGACAATACCAAAAAAGAAGCAAGAAGCATGGTTACATGCCAGAAACTATCTAGGTCGAAGAAAAACATATAGTATACATAGGGACATTTCAAAGGGATTAGTGCCATCTCATCATAAACCATATGTATGTGAAGCATCTGAAATTGAAAGACATATATTTCTATGTAAGGAATTAGTTATATCTAGATAATAACCGAATACTATTGGAAGCATAGATGTTTTTTAGCACATACTCTAGCATGTGGATGTTGCCTCGCTCAGGTAATGGGTCAGCCAAGGAGGCAACCACAAACGACAACCTCTCACCATGGCTGGTGAGCCTCCCGAGTCCCGACAAGTTGTGACATGGTTCACTTGATTGCAAGATACTTGCAAGTGTAGGCGTGGGTCATTGCCGAGTGGGAGGGTTCACGTCGTGGAGAGCGGCGTCGCGACACGGTGTAGTGAGGAGTGGCGACACAGTGGGGAAGATCGATTTCAGGACCAATAACTACATGATTTTGGGGATGGAGTTGGTGAAACGTGTGAGGGTTAAGGCAGAAATTTTTTGTTAAAACAAAAATTGTATGTGGACCATCAGATTGAAATAGAGGTGGACGCTGCCCAAACAGTCTGATGCTTTAGTTCCCATCGGCGTCCGTTGTAGAGTGTTTACCAGAAGATTATTGCACAATTTGACATCGAGATTTTCCAAATTAATGTACTTTTCTCATTGCGTATGATAGTTATCGCTAATTAATATGATAATTTATTACTACGTCTTTTAAAAAAGAAAGTACCATCACGTGCTTCTCCAAACATTGGAGAAAAGTATGGGTTTCCAAATAATATCTCCATGCCAAAACATATAAATTAGATAACCGCTTTTGGTGCCACGCTTTGCATAAGAAGTAAACGAAATTGAATCGGCACGCCTATTTTTTGTTCGAGGAGACCGTACATATACATGCCCACATGATGATGTCTTCTTGACTTACAACCGACAAATATTAGGGATAAGTATGCAAATATGACTAAATCTGTAGTAAGTGCACCAGTGTGCTAAAGTGAGCTTTTCATTATTTGAAAACAGTGGATAGAGACTCCAGCCCCCCTAGTGGTCCTCGCATGATATAAAAATGGTTTTGTGTCTTTAAACATCTAGTTCAAGTTTTCGGAACCTGACTACTCACTTTTAAACACTCGGTGGAAATGTATTTTTATGTATTAAAAAATATATAAAAACACGTGTGTAGATACAAGTTCGCGCCTGGAAATTTTGATTATGACCAGATATGATATAAAGAAAAATTACTAAATTTATGGCTTGCATACTATGTTTTAAACTTCTGGGATACGCCCATCCGCGTTCTTTATGATTTTTTGCACATATTGCAAATGGTCATAACTCGCTACGCAAGTTTACAAGAGTAAGTTTTCATCTCACAAATATGTGCATTGATGTTTTTTACTAAACTTTTCTATACACTTTCATCTATGAAAAATATGTTACCCTCTCATGAGTAGATCTCTACACGAGCGTGAATTCACGCTTTAACTATGTGTGAATTCACGCTCTGAAGGGTATCAGCCCTACGTAGGAGGGCCCGACAAGCCTACGTCTTGTAGCACCTCGGATAAACTCTAATTATATTAATGCTTTGCGTTTCTATTTTTCATCATCATGACATCATCATTTTGCATACTTTGTCTCTAAACTATTTTAGTAAAACCCTATATTATTTTCTACTTTACATATCCTCTTCTTATTCAAATTATATCCCTTGTTATTTAAATCGTGTAAAAATATTTACCAAGATGTTTTTTAAACAAAAGAACATAAAACTAAAAATATTTTAAATATAAATAAATAAAACCTATACCTAAACCGGTCAGGCCCAAAGGCCCAACCGGTTGGACCAAACCCTAATTTCCCAAAACCAAACCCTAATCCCATCACCCCCTCATCCCGCCGCCACACTCCCTCTCTCCACCCAGACCCAGCACTCATCTGGTCAAAACCACCACCCACCTCTCCGTTCTCTCTCGCATCCCACCCCTTCCCCTGGCCCCACCTCCCACGATCGATCCCCACGCACGTTGGCACGCTCGCGTCGCCCCAATCCTCCCCGTAACTTGTCCCTCCCCTGACCCCACTCGCCAGCGCCCCGAACCACCGCACCTGCCGCTCCCCATCTTCCCCTGAGGCCCCATCGTGACCTCGCACCCTCGCCTCCATCCTCGTCGCGAGCGCCGCCAGGAGCTGTGCCGCCGCCCCTCCTCGTGGTCTCCCTCGCCTCTCCCGGCCACCTCATCGACCCGACCTCCTCTGCACCTCTCGCGCACTCTCCCTCGCATCTATCGCCAGCGCGCCTGCGCCGCCGCCGTCTCCCCTCCCTCCCTGTCGTCTGCAGCAGCAACCGGAGCCGGCCACGCCTTCTCGTCGACCTCACGCTCTCTGGGATCACCGCTGCCAGGACCTCTTCCCCTACCTGAGCAAGCTCCCGTCGCCGCCGCTGGAACCCCAGGACGCCACCGCCGCCAGCGAGGCCGCCAAGCCGCTGCATCGTTTCTTCCTCATGCGTGCATGTCGCCGGCCACCCCCGTCTCCTCTCCTCACCGGAGCCTCCTCTGCACCCCCCGCGGCCATCTGTCTGTTGCCGTCCCGCCAGTAGCAGTCCCTGGCCTTCCTTCTGCCCGGTCGCGCTCGTCCCTGCCATGAGCACGTCGGCCTCCTCCTTTTATTTTTCCTCTATTGTTACCACGCGTGTTGATGCTATGGAATTCCTGCCGCTTCAACCTACTGTTGTGCTCTATGGTTGTGGGGTTGTTGTTCTGAAGCTGGAAATCGACGCAAGCTCGTGTCGTGTTGGACTTGAAACACCATGTGGTTCGTCCCGAACATCTGAACCTCGAGACCTTCTCTGTCGATTATCGATGTGCTCATCAAGACCTTCGCTTTGGTGTCGTAATCCCGCGGCCACCAAGTTTTGCCCCGCATGCCAAGACCGACGCGTGAAGATGTATCGAAGGATTCCCACCGTCACGGAGCCGAAGATCTGAACTCCGAGCCCGGCGCCCCAGGAACTCCATCTTGGAACGCCATGATCTTCCACATGGATGACAAGTACTCGTACACGGACCCGAGGGCCCCGATCCCGAACCCGACGCCGCGCCAAGTTCTCCTTCCCGGTATCCGAAGACCGATCCCGGCGCGCCCGAACCCCAAGATCTTCGACCGCCATGTGTGCCCCCTATCCGAGACCCTTATATTTATATAATATATGACTTTGTCGCTTGTTGCATATAAATTTATCATATTGCATACATCGTGTGGTTTGGGAGCCTTATGCCGATTCACCTCATAATTAAATATGTAGCCTATATGCGGGCGAATCTAGTCTAATATTGGCTCTATTTAAATTTGTGTAGCGAACCGGTGATATAATTTTGCCTTGTTAAGACGGCATTTAAATTGCGGGATATCTAAACAACTTGAACCATCTAAGTAAATGTCGGGACCCCGGTTCCGTTTAATATTGCCTAATCGCATCGCATCTTTGTCATGTCATACATCATATATGCATCATGTCCGATCTTCTGTCGTAGTATTAAATAGTGCATCCGGTGTTTCTTCTAGTGTTTTGCTTCTTAACGGACTAGGCCGATGAGTTGATGCGAGTGTCGACCCGATCTTAGGATGAAACTTCGGCAATGTTTTTTAGGCGAGCGTTCTCCCCCTTTCTACCTATTTTACTTTTATAGTCTTTATTTCTTCCTGTTGATCTATTGCTATCTGTGTTGCGATGCTCTAGTTTTCATACCCGTGATATCTCTTGCAGCCTTATATTTCCTTGGACACATCCTATTACATGTTGTTTGGTAGATAATTGGACTTGCTTGTCGTAGTCGCTTGCCCAAGTGCTGTTGCGTGTCGTCAAGTACGACAGTTGTTGGAAGACTGCAATATGCTTTATGTTAAAGATGATCATGGCTTTAATTACAGTTTAATAACTAAAATTAAAAGTAGGTAAATAATGCAGAGGCACAGGTGGGAAATAGATGATATTTGGTTTTTAACCGTCCACTTGTGTCCCGTAGGACCCTGAGTACTTGATACCTGTTCTTTGAATATTCGTACTATCCGCATATGGGACCATGAATTTCCCTAGCCAGAGCTTGAGTCATATCTTATTTCTTAGGGCCACAAAGTAGTTTGGGGCTTTATTACTATCCTGTACTTATGCCATGCTTTATTGCTTTATTTACGATTGCGCGTGGAGCGTCTGTACTGTTTTGGAACCCTGTGCCACGTTTTCACGGTATCGACAAGCCCAGTCACACTTTTGGGTTCCCAGTCGTTTACAACCGTCGTCACAAACCTCTGGGTCCGTCTCGGAGCCGGCCAACTTCGTAGCGGGTAGTTTGGTGGGATGGTCCCCTGAAATATTATATGAATCTTACAATTGCTTTGTCGTGATGCCTCGTTGGGTTTTCATTTGTTTTTTTTTCGAGGTTGATCGTGCGTGTGTTGCTATTTGTGCGCCCTGCAGAGTAAAACTTTCTGAAATCCGTGTTCGCGGTTATAGACGATTTGGAGCACAGTATCTCGATCATAGACAACTATAACTAAAATAGTGCTATAAATTTGACTTTATAATGACTAGTAATCAGCTTCACTATAACGGAATGGCTAAATAAAAGTACCAACAACTGCTGGTTTTGGGATGCCTCATGCTGTATGTATCTGACTAGTAAGTATTGCAACTATAACAGAATGGTTAACTAAAAGTGCCCACTGCTTATTATTTCAGGATGACTCATGCTATCTATATCTGACTAGTAATTGCCGCAATTATAACAGAATGAATAAAATTGTCAACTGTGTGAGCTTCTCGGTTGACTTCCTCATTTGGTCTCGAGGGAAAAATATCAGGATGGGTATGCTTGGTGATAGTTTCAGGTTGGATCCGAATAGGTCTTTCTTATCCCTATCTGATAGCCGCCAGTTGTATTGAGTTTCTATAGGTTGTTTAGTGCATGCTGCGCTGCCGCTTCAGTCAACCATACCTATGTAGGCGAGAACCGCCGAATTCTAGTCTCGCCGTGTACTGGTCTCAGTACTGACTGCTCTTTTTTTCCTTTGCCCTTTGTCGACACCCCTTTTGTTTAAACAGGTTTTGAGATCGACGTCGTTAGCAGGGTTACCCTTCCGACTTGGCCTGGGAAGGGTTATGGACGCCATTGGTTATTCTTCAAGGCTCTTAGCCTAATTTGCATCTTGTCCGTACTTGGACGCCGTATCGTTCCAAGGTGATTTGGATCTTTGTACTGTATATTGTATTCTTGACTCGATGAGTCGCTGTTATATAAATATATATATATATATATATAGGGTGGCGCTATTTGACACCCAGGGTGTAGAATAACTATTCTACACCCACCCTCTATCTTTAGAACCGTATATTATTTTTACGTCACGTAAATTTTGTCTTATCTCGAGAGGTGAGAAGAACGTAAGAAAATATAGACATGTCATAATTTTTTTTGTTTACATGCCATATAAAAATACGACGTAAAATACATATTTTTAATGTTTTTTACACAATAATAACACATAAATTATTTTTTATATCATTTTTTTTGCGTTGTGGATGAATATGAACATAATTATTTATATACAAAACATAAATTTCTAAACGTGACAACATAAAGTTATGTGGGATGCAAAATAACTATTCTGCACCCTGGGTGTCTAATAGGGTTTCTATATATATATGTATATATCAACGCGGATTTGCTATCTAGGATGCTACCAATGCACGCAAGCATTGGCGTTGGATACAGGGAGTACTATTACTAGCTGCCAAGATGAGAGAGAGCCAAAATCTTGCATGCAGTTAACGATGTTATTTGCTGTTTATAGAATTGCAAGACCAGCCTTTATTGTAGCGTATCAAACCACATCTATTGTTGCAAAAATTTCTACAAATTGCATACGGTGTGCTAGTAGTACTTGTTTGCACTAGACATTACTAGCTTGTACTAGTTGATGGGATGTGTGCATGTTTGTATCAATATGAGCATGAAAACATGCAACAATTTCTGCAATAATTTCAACCATGAGAGTAGACCAAATATATCAACTAGTGCATACTGTATGCCAGTAGTACTTGTTTGCACCAGACATTAGTAGTTTGTACTAGGTGATGGGATGTGTGCATGTTAGTGTCGATATGAGCACGAAAACATACAAGAATTTCTGCAATAATTTCAACTATGAGAGTAGACCAATATATCAAGCAAGTTAGCATTCAATAAATTCAACCATGAGGGTTGCACGATTTTCGGCCAATTTTTCCGTGCTTGGTTTTCGTTTTAGCGCGGGAGTGCTTCCCACGTTTCCGCTAAATTTTTTTCCAGTACAAAAGCAAAACTTGTTCCTTTATATAGAGACGGGATTTCAGACCATTCTCCCTAGCAGCTCCCCTTTCACGTATATTGGCTAGATCGGAATGGTGTGGTGTACGCTGGATAAACGATTAAAATATTGTCCGGTTTCACGGCCGATTCTGACGGTCGAAATACCTGCGAGATGTTTGCGATTTCAGACGGTTAAGGCGTGCAGAATAGTCTAGAAGCTATTGGCATCTTTGGAATGGTGATAGAGATATAAATGGCAGCTAAACGGTGGCCGCAACTCCCGTTTATTCGACTCCTTAGTTTATTTTTTAGAAGAAGCAAAATTTCTTGAACTATAATATTGATAAATGTATTATGCAGGAATAAATGACACACAGTTTATATCTCTACTATAAAAATCTGTAAACAATTAAGTAGTTGCAATGGAAAGAAAAATACAATTAATTCAGGCCACTTCTCTGCCGGGAAAAAAGCAGGTTTGTCGGCCCATGACCTGACACGCGCGTACAGCGGGAGAAAAAGTTGTATGTATGCTCCGAATTTCACGCGAATAGACGGTCTGTAATCCGACCGACAGTCTCGCTCATGTTCTCGTTTGTTTTTCTACACGTAAATGAATTTCTTAGGTGGCTCAGATTAAATACAGACAAAAAAATCTGCCCCACTTCACTTAGATAATTTACTTGCTCATGTTGGTATGGTTGTAAGGAAGATAATAATGTTTCCGCACATATTTGTAAAAAAATTATGGTTTCTCTCGGGCTGGTGCAGGGGTTGGCCGACCTTACTCGGGTGAAACTAGCCCAACATCTGGTCGGCTACGCCAGCCCTCCTCGCCATCTTCTCCCGCTACGCCAACATTATGTTGCGCAATTTGAATTTGCTAACTTTGACTGGGACAACTCGAAATATATTACCGTTGATTGAAAATATACAAAGCTTATTACATTGCATTCCATTTTTTAAAGGGGGGACCCCCGAAAAAAGGTGGAGACTACCGTAACAAAGCATGGCTAGGGTGGCGCCCGTCCCCACCCCATGATGCTTGTGTAACACAAATGCTTGCTTTTGTTTCATGCGCCATTGTTTTTTCCCTACAGTGATGGTTGCCTTCATTCGTCGATTTCCTGGATGAACTGTGGAGGGAGGCTTCTTGTGTTGTTTTTAGGTGAAGTACGTCGAAAAGGAGCTCCGCATGTGTAGCACATTCTGGTGTTGGCTGCATGAAAAATGGAGATGTTAAACACATGGTGTGCCTCTGAAAAAGGAGGTGTGCAAGGTGGGGATGAGGTGACGAAAAAATATAAGCCCGAAATAGGTTTGCGTTATACTGAGGGGCATACCAACTTTAGCAACATCTTTCTGAAAGATCATGATCTTTTTGCTGCCTGGTTCGCCTATTGATCTAGCCATGGTGTCTACCTTGGGGAGCAGCCACATGGTGAATTGTCTATCAAACTGAATCAAATGTATGGGCTTGACGAAATACTTGAACCCTGTTGATTCCGCCAATTCCTTCTGTCGCTCTGTAAACTGCTCCACTATGTCGTTGAGTTGGACCAGCAGGTGTGAGTTGCCGTACGACACTTATTTAGTGGCATTGCGTTCATCGTCCACCCGAGCTGGCGAATTCTTGGGTGTATGTCCTCTTCTGCTCGTCCAAGCTGCACTGCCGTTGCTCATTGCGAGTTTGTCTTGGGTGTCCCTGATATGTAAACAAGATGAAAACAAAAAAACAAAAAATAAAGGATGCTCACTAGTTGATCGTGCTGTTCTAGCTAGACTGGACCGTGCTATCACGGCTAGTAGCGACCAAACCCATGTACTCCCTGCATAAAACAAATTGACAAAAAATCTGCTAGCGGTGAAGTAAAAATATTGCATATCAGTAGATGGAAGATTTTCAAGAACGAGGGTAGCAGAATTTTTGCATGCATATTAGCTAGATTGCACTGCCCCACACGCACTCAGACTAGAAAACAAAAGCCACGCGGAACTGTTTTTTGATCATCCCTATGATGTACACAAAATTAAAATCAACAGCAAAAAGAGAGAAAAACAAGAGTCATGTGGCATCTTTTTTCCAATCATCCGTATGATGTCAACCACCAAGATAAAAATGAAAAGCAAAAGGGAGGTTGCTCTAGTTGAGCGGTTGAATCGGTAATCAAAAAATAACTTACAAGGGCTAGCCGAAAATAGTACTATTCGATTTCCTGCGTGTGGATGATAACTAGTTCTATGCTCTGTATGAACAAATGATGTGTGCTTTTTCTATTCAATTCCATGCATGATAACTAGTACTATGCTTGTATGAACCGCCGTGTGCTAGCGAGATTGTTTGATTGGGTTGCTCAAATATTGGTCTGCTCAATGATCTATGTGGGGTGCTAATTTACATGCTAGAAAAATGGTCCTTTCAATGGTCTACATGTGGTGCTAGAATGCGTGCTGAAATTTTGCTCGGTTCAATGTTCTGAATGTATTGCTAGAATGCATGCTGAAATTTTAGTCAGTTTAGTGGTCTACTAGTATTGCTAGCTTGCAATGCGTGAGCGAGCTGTTGCTAGTTTGCATGCATGTGCTAGTACTTGCATGTGTACTTGCATGTACTATCAATGCATGCAAGAAAATGCTCTCTATGTAACGGGATGTGATGTTTTCCGTTAGATATTTTGTGCTCCTGCTGCTCAACTTCATGCTCTCTATAGAATATCTAATAGTTAGATTAGTATGCATATGTAGCATCCTAGATAGCCCACTATTTCCCATATATATCTATATATAGGGTGGCGTATTTGACACCCAGGGTGTAGAATACTTATTCTACATTCACCCTCTATCTTTAGAATCGTATATTATTTTTACGTCACGTAAATTTTGTATTACTTCGTAAGTCGAGAAGAACATAATAAAATTTAGAAATGACATATTTTTTTGTTTACATGACATAAAAGAATTTGACGTAAAATACATATTTTTGATGTTTTTTACACAATAATGACTCATAAACTTTATTTTTGTGTCAAATTTTTTGGTTGTGGTGAATATATGAACATAATTATTCGTATACAAAACATAATTTTTTCAATCTATCAACGTAAAAATATGTTGGGTGCAAAATAACTATTCTGCACCCTAGGTGCTGAATAGGGTTTCTATATATATATATATATATCTGTTTTGTGGGTTCCATCATGGACTAATATGTAATGATATTACTTCGTTTTTCACCCGCACGCAAGTGGCTGGTGGGTATCTTTAAATCGTTTCTATGCAAGTTTGACAGAAATCGCTAAAACTTGCATAGAGCCGATCCGAGAGTGTTACATGTCTTAACCTCCGTCTTAGCCTCACTTCTGGAAGCGTTTAGATATTTCATATCTTGATAGAGCTAAATCCGCATTGTCGATGCATAGATGACACAACGACGCGATCAATGTGACTATACCATCATCACTGTGCATCATTTAGGGAGTTGACTAGTATACACTATATACAAATAAGTTTTTTTTTTGTGAAGAACATTGAGGGTTCATGCTGTAAAGACACGAAATATGCAAACTTTAAGGCACAAGGCTTTTCAACACGAACAATAAAAGGAATTGCAAAGAAGCAAGAGCGAAGACATGAGGAAGAAATAAAGAGAAATGTCGCGCCGTCGAATGCTAAGTCGGAAATTCCGCGCTATCGTGGCGTCTAATATATCCCTCCCATAAGTATCGCTGATTTAATATAAAGTTTAGCGTACGGGTATACTCAAATCTACAAGTTGACTGCTCATTTACCTTTTCAGAAAAAAGAAAAAGAAAGGGTAAACGCATAGTACTAGGTTTTTTGCTTGCTGTCCCAGGATAAGAAAAAGGGAAAGAAATTGGACATATGACACCACGCTTCGCCACTCAATTCCTCTTTTTTATGTGCGCCCTCCTCTCTGCCCTGTCTGCCCTGACGTTGCGATTGGGGAGTGCGCTCGGACCATTTTCTCTCCCGTCCTCCATACACGCGCCACGCCTCCGCCCCAAATTCCCAATTCCACGGCCTCCTCCCACCGGAGCAAGCTCGTCGCCTCCACGGACTCTTCTACCGTCCCCTCTTCCACCGGACTGGCGCGGACTGGAGATCCGTCCGTGCTGATTCCTTCTGCTGGTAAGCCCTAGCTTTGGTCGGATTTGTTCTCTAGTCTTCTCGCCGGTGGGCAATTGAATCCGAATCCGGCCCTGAACTCGGAGCCAGCTAGGCGTCACTTAGATCTGCGTGGTGTCCCCGTGGGTTGTCGTGTGGAATTGCTGTCGAGGATCCCTGGATTTGCCAGTCTGACGGTACTCTGTCGACTTGTTTTTTTATCTGCTGTCCCGTAGGTTATACTTTGTTCCGATGCGTGTTGCTTGGTGTTGTCTAGCGGTATCACTTCGACACGACGTCGCCATTAGAGTACCTAATTGTGTGTACCATGTGTGAATACCCGGACAGTTTTAAGTGCGTAGTCTTAGTCACAACGAACTTATGCCTTTATTTCTACCAGTTAGTTTGCTTGAGAATTGGATCTTCACAAACTTAGTACTCACCCTGTCCGAACTGTCATAAGATGCAACTATTCAAAAAAAAAAAACTTTGACCAGCTATGTGCTGAGGGTTTTAGGTTGAAGAATTCACTCTGTTGAGCTGGAACATTACCACTTAGGCAAAATGCCCCAAATTATTCTGGTCCATTTTAATAGCACCCAGATTTGCCCCAGTTCAGCATCAAACATCGCCTGCCTCAAACCCTTGCTGGAGGCATCCAAAAAAGAGCAACATTGATTCGTCTTGCTCTGCTACGTGTCACCATGATGCCGTCGAGGGCTCCCTTGCCATTAACTACTTTGGCTGCACTAGTCAGCCCTTCATGCAGGCCGTGCAATTTTTTTGTCCGTGTGCTATTTTGACATTTCATCTCCACTTGATTTACGCGAAAATATGAGAGGCAAACAGAAAATTTAAAACCAACGTATTGGCACATAAAGGAACATAAGTTTTAAAATGAACTCAAATGATTCTGCAGTATTTTACCAAAGGTCGTGATATTTCTATGCTACAGAACCAGGTTTCTCGTAGCAATAATTATCTAGATCACTCAATTATGCTTACGAACATACTAGTATTGATATTAATAGTCAAATGTGTACATCGGAAGCCATCTTGATATGTGAACTTACATTTATTTGCGTTAGGTGTGACACCTTTAAAGTAGACAAATCCCTCCTGCCAGGAATTTAACCCAGGTTATGATCTTCACGCTCCTGTGTTCTCACTGCTAAGAAACCCAGTCCAGTTGGCCTACCAACAAATTCATCCGATAAGCAAGTAAATGACTGAAAGCTTTATACTAACACTGCGTGAATTCCTAAGCTACCACGGCGACAGAAGTTTGTGCGGTCATAGCTAAATAAATCTTGTGATTGTTATAAATATGGCTACAAATTCTTGTGTTTGTTATAACTATGGCAACAAATCTGTATTCTAGGGTATTGTCCCACCGCAGTGCGAAGTGTTACATAGGCATGCAAGTGCCCCTAGGGCTTCCTCTTTTCTAGTTGGGTCTATTTGTTTGCAGCGGCACGTTCATTGCTTTAGGAGTTAAGTCTGTGGCAAAAGCATCACTGCAATCTTCGTGTTGACAGCTACAGCTAATGAATAGAGTAATAATATCTGATGAATGATGATAGACCCCATAATGCTAAATGCAGCTGGCTGGCTGTGCTGGATGATGATGCAACCATTGGTTGTTACCTTAAATAACTACTATCTGCATCTACCAATTATACCCGCATCTCATTGCCATGAGTGTAAAACTTAAGAGTAAGCTGGACTCCAGTTAAGCCAAGTACTGAAATGCCTAATGATTTTTGGTATCAAAGTTCACCATCATGATGGTCCCAATACAATCTTGTAGCCCATGTATATTATTTTAGATGTTAAACTACATCAAGCGTGGACTCTGACAATTAAATCTGTGAAAACTAGTCTGTCGTGACCCCTAACGGTGGTATGTGAATTATGCTTCTGCTATCTGAATGATTACTACTGGTATACATTTAATTATGGATACCCTGCGCAAGCGGGAGCTACGTGCACCAGGCTGCCCTTTTTACATATATTTCAAGTGCATTGCTAGTGTGTTTTTATAGTTACTGTTTATTCTTAGCGAGGTATAATTGGTGTTTCTTTTTCTTTGGTGTTTGTAATTTTATTCCACGGTGCTAATAAAGAAGCAATTTCTCTATGGCGTTCAGGGCTGGTCAGAGACTCCGCTGCTCCATTTACGAAGGATATATAAAAAAACAAAGGTGCCTGTGGGTAGGAAGCTACTACCTTTTCTTTATATGTTCGTCGTTTTACTTGCAGATTTATTTGATGTATGTCTGATTTGGCGGCTTGGTGAATCAATGTTTTCTTTCAGTTCTACTGTTGTTTGTGTTGATTTGTTGAGTTTAATATTTTGAAACAAGAAATACATTTTTTGGTCTTCCAAATCTCGCAAGCTGAAAATGGGGTGATGAATTGTACTATATTCTAATCTCAAGCCATATTGGAGATAATCAAATGACTTTTTAATTGTAAACACATGTTGCCATAGATTGCTCATTTCTTCATTATAACCGTCTCTTAAAACTTTAGTTTTTCGTAGTTGATTGAAAAGCTATTGTAGCACCTATCTTCTGAAGCTAACCTGGTACGTCACATGCTTTTCTTGTAAAGTTATACAGTTCCATGCACACCACTTCTATCCAGATGTGAGCTTGGTTGGTATGTAGCGTGTGGGACTTTCCACTTGACAGCACTTCTACTTTTTGTAGGTCAAACCTAGATATTTTCAATGTACTTATCTGGGAGATGATGGTAATGTTAGTCTAGTCCTTGATGTTGGTAATTGTTGATTTCTCATGGTCTTTATTCTGTGTTTCTTATAGCTATCAACCCAGGTCGTTTTCTCACACAAGGTGAAAATCCTTCCTTACTTTTTGTAACTTAGGAGGTGAAAGGAAAAGAGGACTAGAGGAGAGGCTATCGTGATGGGAAAGGGAGATGTGGCCACTAGAGCCAAATCTCAGAAATCTTCGGCAACACAGGTCTGTATGAACAATCTGAAACTGCAAGAATAATTATTGGCACCCACTTACCTTATTTCACTTGTTCCAGAATGAACAGAGTACACCTACTAATCCTCCTACAGCATATCCGGACTGGTCTCAGTTTCAGGTTCGTAAAACGAGACTATCCTGCATTCCTTTCTAATTGATCTATATCTTTATTATTGTAACAACTAGTATACATCTTTAGGCATACTATAATGTCCCTGGTACGGCACCAATGACCCCGCCAGCTTATTTTCACTCAACCGTGCCTCCAAATCATCAGGGGCATCCCTATATGTGGGGTCCACAGGTACATTCTCTGGAGTTGTAGTGTTTAATTACTGTTATTTTGACAGAATGTCATAACAGGTGGCTCTCTGGCTAGTGGCTATGATCACTTGGTCTGTTCTGCAAGAATTATGTCGATTAACTAGTGTAAGCAGTAGCATGAGTGTTTATGAGTATAAAGTAGCATGAACTTTTCTATGAATGTGCGAGCTATTCAGATCATTTAACCTTTGGTCATAGGGTTTGCTAGTGTTTTTTCATACAAAGGACCTTTATAGCTAGTATGGCTTCTGAAGTCTGGGGAAATCAGTGTTTTAACATGTGATTTGAATTCATCTGTTGGCAGATGATGCCTCCTTATGGGACACCACCGTACGCAGCGATGTATGCCCAAGGCACACCATATCAGCAGGCACCTATGCCACCGGTAGTCCACTCTCTTACATTTTACTTGACAGTATAATTTTATCATGCTTCTGTACAGTTCTAACTGTTTCCACGTCAGGGTTCACACCCATATAGCCCATATCCTGTTCAAGCACCAAATGGGACAGTTCAAACTCCTGTAAGTGATTGATATCTTTTAGCTGCTCTATTTCTTGGTACTTCTCAAAAGTTTATTCTTTTGAGTCCTTTTGTGTGCTCATATTCCGACTCCGGTGACATCGCTGTTAAACTTTATTTAATTAACGTACTACATATGAATTCATTTGTTCAATTTTCACCTTCTGTTTCATCATTATTAGACACCTGGTGCTGGCGGGTCAGAGACAGATAAGTCAAACAAAAATAAGCGGAAGACTCCGCTGAAGAGATCCAAAGGAAGCGTAGGTAGTCTGGCTATAGTTGCAGTGGAAAGTAAAACGCCACCTGCAAAACCTTTAGTGTCCTCCTCTAATGAAGGTTCTTCACAAAGGTAATTCATTTATTCCTTTCATGTGTTGCTGATGGATGAGTGATGAATCCTCAACAATCTGATATGCAGTGAGAGTGGAAGCGGAAGCTATTCTGAAGGAAGCAGTACAAATTCTAAAAGTGTATGTCAGTTATCATGTTTACCTTTTTATGTTTATCTCCATTAAGCTCGTCGGTAGCCTGATGCAGATTCCAAGAATGTCTGCTTTTGTTTCACCATTCTTCCCATTATAGGAGGTCTTGTGTGAAATGAGTAACCACCAAACTTTCCGTTTTCGACTATTGTCTGGATTGTGCTGATCCAGTACTTAGAGGTGCTATTTGGTTAGGGTTGCAGACCAATCCTGTATAGCCAAGTTGGAAACCAACCGAGGATACCGATAAATGATTATGCAGCTCCATTTTTTGTGACAATACTGAAAAATCGGATGGTAGCCCTTCTGTTTATTCTTGATTATTTGCCCATGCATAGCACGTCTTAACAGCTTTGCTGATTATTAATACTCCCTCTGTTAACTAAAACTATGTAAAGTATTTTGGAACGGAGGGAGTAGTTTCTTACATCACCTACTATATTTGATGCTGCTAATATCAACTAATGGTCATTCTCCTTATGTCCCCAGTAACTTCATTTCCTGCATAAGATGCCTCATAATTTTTAAATCTAAGTTTATGCTGAATGCATCCTTGGTAGTTGTATCTTACTTGCAAGATTTATCATTCTCAATGTTTTCCATGTCGTTTAAAACGTATGGTTATCGTGCTAGCTGGTGGACAAATTAGAAGGATGCATGTTACCCTCTACTTGCCTGTATGCTGGTTATGACAGTCATCATGCTAACCTAATACCTACATAAACAATTGATTTTCCTGTAGGGTTCACGGACAAAGGATGGTTCTGAGCATGGACAGGCTAATGGTAGGAACTAAAATCCCCTCTAGCGTAATACTAAAAAATTGGTAATCGATGCCCAGTGGGAACAAAAGAATTGAAGTACTATGTTTTTATTCTAAAGAGTACATATATTAGTTGACAAGTTATTCTCATGTGTTAGGAAACAACTATAATCTGATTTCTTCTTTTGTCCAGATGCTAGCAGTAAAGGAGTCACTGCTCAGGGCGCTGCAGTTGAGCCCACACAAGCGTCCTCTGGGCCAGTTGTGGTTAACCCTATGATGCCATATTGGCCTGTCCCTCCTACCATGGCTGGCCCAGCAACTGGCCTAAACATGGGAATGGATTACTGGGGTGCTCCTACTTCTGTAGCCGTGCATGGTAAAGCTGTTGCTGCACCAACATCAGCTCCTTCGTCAAATTCACGTGATATCGTTCTCAGTGATCCAGCCATACAGGTTTGTTACTATTCAGACTTTGGTTCTTCTAGTTATTTTATTCAGGACCCTATCTTCTACTTCTTTCTTAGGCTTTTTTTTTGTTAATGTAGGATGAGCGAGAAGTGAAAAGACAAAAGCGGAAACAATCAAACAGGGAATCAGCTCGACGCTCAAGATTGCGCAAGCAGGTCTTAATTTTTGCATGATTTCACATGAACCATTCTATGCTATTTGTTAACATGTGCACCTTCTGGGAATCTTATCTAGAAGAGACCAAGTTTGTTGGAGAAAATGACCCATTGGTAGTTGAAAGCTGCAGCAAGATAGGAGTGGGGAGGATAACTCAGGATTGACTCCAGATAAAACTGATTAAGCCAATTCTCGACATAACCCCTTATCATATATGGTGTCCAGTTGCTCTACCATACCTGGCCACTATAAGGTTTCAGCTTGGGGGTTACACCTAAATCTACCCTAAACAACAGTGAGTTGAGATATGGTCGAACCTTTTTGGATGGACTGCATGGGATTAATTCTTAAGTAGGCATGGCCATCTTTGGCAATCCATGTGTGCCTGCAAACTTTGCTAGGAGCCTAGGATGGTGCTGGTGTTTTCTGTAGCAGAGAGTTATCTTTTATGGATGCCATAACCATTTTTTTTGCAGAAGAAAGATCTGTGCAAATATTTGCTGACATAAAAGAGAAGAAAACATGAGAGAGTATACGTGACTACCTTTGAATAGCATAGGAAAACTTCAACCAATTCATAATCATAAACTGATAACATAGGATTCATATAGAAACCCAAAACACAGGAAACTTCGAAAATGTCGCTTGGATGTCACAGATAACCGTAGAACTGTTGACACAGAAGAGAAGAAAACATTAGGTAAGACCTCATGTTTATTTTCCCCCAGAACCCCTATGGAATAGGCCAAATCCCGATGGACTATTTCTTTGTTCCATATGGCACCAGAGGAATTTTTCTATAGGAAGTCAATCCTAAAAAAATCTCATATTTTTGCCTTTGACAATGTTAATCTTAGCATAGCTCTTGGTCTTTTTTCTTCTCTCCACATTCTATATGCCCTATCCTGTAAATATGTTTCAGTTCCACTAACATTTTACTGTCAGGGCCTTTCCCCTACCTTTCCCATTTAAAATTTGTTGCCTAATAACTGGTGTTACACTACAGGCTGAGTGGGAGGAAGTAGCCAATCGGGCTGATTTGCTAAAGCAGGAGAACATTGCACTTAAAGAAGAACTGAAACAACTTCAGGGGAAGTGTGATAGCTTGACCTCAGAAAATACAAGTTTACATGTAAGCTCTGCCTTTTGTTTTTACCCTGTAGTTTATCAAGGTTGTTCAATTGTGACGTGCACATTGATAACACAGGGTCTACTATTGAATCACCTAAGCCTCACACACTTGTGCTTCCCAGCACATTATCTTATGTTCTAGAACTTTGGAGTTAATGTTGCACCCTTGTATATCTGAGATGTTCTTAATGATCTCAGGAAAAGCTTAAAGAGCTTGACGGTGAGAAATCAAATGGAAACTTGTAAACCGTGAAGGCCATGGCTTCACTTTCTGACTGCTGATGTAAGGCATAATTACTTACTTGGCAGCTGCCACTACCATTGCAGAAAAACTATGAAACCTAATATTCTGTCTTAATTTTCTTGCATTTTTTCCAGATATATTGGAGGCGACATGATAGGTCCGATAATTAGGAGGTTCTCATGTATGCTGTTAGATTTTTGGCTGAGATGGTAGGATTGTATCATAGGATTCAACATGATGGCTACAGATTCTTCTTCCAGTTGCGGCTGCTGCTGTTTTTTCTTCTTCTTTGTGTAAGACTAGGAAACTGAGGCGCGGCAACACGCCGCGCCCATGGAGAAAAATCAAAACCAAGATAAGAAAACAAAAAAGTGGTACAGGATAAATCCTCTTAACCTCAATTGACAATAAGATGTTGCGGTTCAGATTAAAAATATCATGGATTACATTAGAACATACCAATAGCAGGTTTAAAAACTGAAACATGATCTTGCTTTACACAACGAATGCATTGGATCATTACATGTGGCAACATTCATAGAGATCTGATCTCTAGAGATTTTTTTTTTGAAAAGGCTACACATCATATCCATTACGGGATACGTGCAGAATCTGTGATCTGATCATATTAAACAATGACACTAAAAAATTAGAGCAAAATACTTAATACTTGCAAAATCTGTAAATGAATAGTGAAAACTATATAAAAATGTTCTCCTCAGATGATTAAAGAAATAGAGCCTCATCAATCTGGAAATATCTAACACTACAAAAACCATCTACTCAGATAGGTTTAACAATTACTACAGAAATCAAATTGGAGCAACTTCATCTACTTACCATCGATTAGATAGTTTTGTTCAGTTGTACTCATGTGGGAGCGTTTTGGACAGATACCTATTCTTACCTGACTCAGCGGTCGATCCCTGTTTTTCCATCTTTTTCTTGCTGTTGTGGAGCTAGGGACTGTCTTCTTCCAACAGTCCATGCAAGACATGTAGCACCAATCATCGGGACTTTTAACTTCTGTGATGATTAGCTTCAGTTTACAACTGTTGCCCTGCATGTAATTGATGTGTTAGCTTTGCTTGAGGGTCACAGTCATTAATGAATACTGGAAGTGATGTAGAATAACTTACCAAAAGTGATTCAGTTGGCTCCTTAGTAATAGCATGGAGAGTTGTTTCAGTTGGTTCATCTCTTATATTTCCTGATCCCTTCTGATATATCATGCGTGGGTGATCCTGAATGCCGAGACAATTATATACCCAATAAAAAGTAACCATTTTTATTAGTGTTGGCCGCCCAAATGCATGTACATCTGAAAGTTTGAATACCTTAATAACATTGAGCAGTGGGATATGTAAACAACATGCGGTTAAGAAAAATAGAAAGCTCACTGAATCGGTACCATGAAAATGGAAGCAAAGATCTGACCATTATGTACCCTGCTACAAATAATTTTTAATAATAATGGTACCAAAGTAAATTGCAAGAAAGGTAAATTAATGTTCGAGCAATGTGTAGGTTACAAAGCTAGAGATGCTGATGGGTGAGTAATTGTGAGGTTGTGACAATTCTTTATCTGTAATACTGAAAGGTAAGTACCATGCACCGAAGGGAAACTAAATAAGCCGAGGCAATGTAGTATGTTTATTAAAGGCAAGAATAATTTCAGTGTCAAAAATTGCAGAAGGTCACCTGGCGGTCTCAACAAAGAACCCTAGCACATATAAGTTTTCTGAACGCTCAGAAGAAGTTAACACGATGGGAATCCCAAATTCAGCTGCAATGAAATAGATAGTGTTCGACTCTCGTGCTCCTGGATAAGACATTCATAGTACAAATACATGAGAAAGATTCATCCATTATAATCCAATGAATGATTATAATAACACGGTTATCAAAAAAAATATTGAAAGTTGAATTTCATGCATTTCCAAATCATGCATCAATAGAATCCTCATGAGAATTTACCATTAGAATAGAAATATTAGTGTACTGAACACTAAGAGTGAAGTAAACATTGGCACTACATCACTTAGAAAAACCTTGGAAGTGATGCCAAATAACAGTCAAAATCAGAGTACAAACTAAGAAATATAAACTGCAGTAGGATTTGGCAGCCCTCGTCTTGAAAAGCAAGAAGCCTTTGGTGAAACTTGGGTACATAGCATCATGGGTGTCTCCTCACAGCCCTCAAGCCCTACTTCAAAACTTGGGTAGATAAATTTGATTGCAAAGCAAAAAGATAAATCTCTGAGAAAACTTGGATGTACTGCAAGTGTATCTTCAGTAATAACATAAAGTGATAATTGATTGTACTTATTGTCTGAATCAAACAGTGGACTAAAATAAGATATTTGGCTGTTGCACGATGATATCTCCCCTTGACACAATATATAACATTTTGCTTCTCAATCTCTATCTTTTATAAGGATGACCATGGGGATGCACTACTTACTTTAGTACCGCAGAATCCAATGATCTTGGAGATAAATAGGCTCACCCCTATAAAAAGATAGAACACAATTTCCTGCAAATGTTGGAAACACACAAAATGATGGCAATCTACGGTACATAAGAAAACACTTAACCAAGTAAAAAATGAAGTAGCATCCGGACGTTTTAGACAACAGATGCAATTATGGACGACAATTTCTCATAGAGGCATATTAAAGCGAAGAAGCCTCCTATCTCAAGGTCCAGCTTTAGTAACCCTCCTGTCACCTCATCGCTCTATACACCTGCAGTTTAGTAAAGCTCATATGAGCCCAGCTCACTAATAATGAAACTCCAATTTAAACTGTTTTGTGTAAACGCAATGCTGCAGCGTGCTCAACAGAAAAGAGGCACTCCTAGGATATCAGTCAGCAATTCAGGAATAATTCTACTCCTAAGTTAAATCAAAATGATAGTTACCATTGACCCATACCTAGAATGAAGCACCGAGAAGCCAGGAAAACCTGCTCCGTGTCTATAACCCGCTAGTTCGTCGATCAAGGGGAAAGTGACCAAAACTTGACAAACGGGCGGAGGCGGCTCCCAGCGTTAGGCACAACCTGACCCTCGGACAGCAGCGACGATCAAGGGGAAAGTGACCAAAACTTGACAAACGGGCGGAGGCGGCTCCCAGCGTTAGGCACAACCTGACCCTCGGACAGCAGCGACACGAACTCCCAGCAAAAGGGCCACATAAGATGGCGCCGTCGTTGTCGACTGGAGCCCGTGTCGGCTCCCCTGGGTCCTCGCCGCTTGACGTCCCCGCCGATTGAGAGCCCAGGTGGCCATCGCCACTTGCCTTCACCGCGTCGTGCTCGACCTCCCGCGCCACCATCCGCCTTGCCCTCGCCGCCGAGGTTGGAACCGCTGTCATCATGACGACTCCACCACCTACCGTTGGCTTTGGCCGAACCGTGGGCGGCCGCTCGACACAAAGTTCGCGACAGGGGACGCACGCTGCCGTCCAAGAAGGGGACGCACGCTGGGTGCCGAGGGCACCAGGCCGGCAGCGAGCGATTTTTCTCCGGCATGGGGCTGGGAAGAGGGAGGACTCGGGCGGGGAATATAGCATGGTTGGCAGCGGCTTGAGAACGGAGAGATCCTATCCTCAACGGCACGGCCGCACCATCCTCGCCCCTCCTCACACAGCTTTCAGAGGCATTGTCGTGTGAGGTGGCCATGGGGAGGGGCGGGAGCGAGGCCAGTGGATCGGGTAGTCGGCGGCTCGAGGAAGGGAGAGTCCGGCGGCCATGGGGCAGCGGGTTTGGGCAGAGAAGGAGCCGAGGCGTGGAGGCCGGGAAAGAGATGGAGGGCACGAGAAGAATCTGGAGACTCCTGCCCTCTTCTGAAGAAAAAAATAACGGAAAAAAAAGCAGAAAAAAAGTCTAATGGTACTGTAGATGCGCCATCTACAGTACCCAGCGCTGATTTGGCTCTTTTAATCGATAGCTGAAGTGCTTGGCTTTTATATAGTTAGTGATGCTACTATAGCAGTATGTAAACATCCCCAGGTGATGTTGAAACTTTGGGGGATTAGCTTATAAGATGCTTGTTTTAGAGCTGCTTGTTGAGCTGAACGGATGCGTGTTATAGTTATAATTTATGATCTGCCCATTCAGAGGTACTAATCTGTATTTGTGTGCTGATTACTAGTAGTGTTAACATGCATTATTCCATTGTCAATGCTGGCTAAAAATTCCAAAATTTGTTACAGTATTGTTCTCGCCTGGAATATCATGCTCTGTTATCGTTACGTTCTTGCGCAACTCTTGTTGGTTGTTTCAGATAGAAAAAAAAAATCCCCACCAATGACTAATGAGTACAGTAGCACCTTTGGGAATAAAAGCGAGAATTTGGCTCATTTTTTTGGTACCATCCGTAGCCCTAGTCCAATCACTTTATCTTATCCTTTTTTTTGCGGTTCTCTTTTTGGTCTCCAAGCTCTCAGCTATTCTCTTTTTGCCCATTCAGAGTCTAGAAACAAAAGGCCGTCCATCCATCCTCCTGTCGTGCTCATGTTCAAACTTGATTGAAAAGGTGCAGTTGCCTTTTGATCTCTTTCGTCACCAATCTGGTACTTTTGTCAATCACGTGGAATGTGGCCTTTCCTTTTCTCTTTTCATTCGTCCTGCTGCTGTGTGTGTGTGAGCTGGTAGAGCATTTCGATGTCGCGCGTGTGTCATGACCAAACAGAATGAAATGATCGTGGCGAACACCGAACTATGGGGCACAGTTTATTTAGCAGCCGGGCTAGATGGAGCAGTAGGGTGGCAAACGGCACCCGCATAACGACCCGCAAAATAAAATATAGACAAAAAGGAGTCCCAAAAGTTAGTAAAATTAAAGAAGGATTAGTGAAAAAGTTATGCCGCAACCCGTCCCGCTTGACGCCCTATGGAGCAGGTGGTCATGACCAAACGGAATGGATGATCGTGGTTGGCGAACACCAAAACATGGAGCAGGGTTTTATCTAGGAGCTGGTCGGCTAGCTCAAAAGAAACACAGGTGGTCCTGTTTTTTGTTCAACTCATTACTTGTGTGGCCAGCAATATGCTTTGTCTTTAATCACAATTTTTTTTCCAGAAAGAAGAGATAAAGTAGCTGCACAGTTTTTTGCAGTTGACTTCCTTGAGCGTGATGTTTTTATAACCGAGGGGGAAAATGCTCAGATCTCATATTTTAGTTGCAAACAGGAGCTAAATACACTAGTAGTCCTAATTATTATTCATTAGGTGCATTTTAGTCCTAATAGTTGCAATGGGGTGGAGTAATCCCAATATATGTCAATCGGATCCATTTTAGGTCCCAAGGGTTGAAAGCTCGACATGTGGCATGCCATGCTGGACAATGACACATGGTAATTTTGCTGATAACCCCTAGCTTTTCTAGATTTCTCTTTTTCAATCCTTCTTGGACATAAAAAAGAAACGTGGTGCTCTGCTCCTCTATTCCCCAAAACCCTAACCCTATTTCTCCTCACGGCGACCCAGTAGGAGTGACGCAGTTTTAGCGAGCGGCAACACGGTGAGTCGGCGGTGACATGGTCAGAGCGGTAGGGGTGAGAGGGAGGGCATGTGGTGGGTAAGGTGGAGGCTGGCGGTGTCTGGAGTAAAGACGGCGACAATTGGGAAAAAGTCATCAACACTAGTAGGAAAATGATTATATGTGACACTACATTGGTGGCGCACAACTGTTGTGCCACGCCACGGGCAATACCGGTGATGAGCCAAGGTTGCTTATGCCATTGGTAAGACACAACCATTGGTGTGTCTTGAAAATTAAATGGGACACACCACTGGTAAGTTAGACCTACCTACCTACACGAGCAGGCACGTTGGTGGTGTGTCTATTTACAAGACGTGTCACTGGTTGTGTCGTACCATTGGCATATACTGGTACATGTCACTATTTAGTGGAGTGGTTTGTGACGCGTGCCAATTTTTTTAAAACATATTTTTATTAGTGATGTGTTAGTAAAAAGTAACTAAATAAAAGGGGCAAAAAAGTTGATTAACCCACTCTATGTGTCGGCCCACCCCTCCCACCCCACTCTCTCTCTCCCACCCCAACTGCGCATATGCATTGTCGTCGCCCACCCAATAATCCCCTTCTTTTCGCCCTCCGCCGTCGCGCCCACTGCTTAAAGAACATTTTATGATCCCTAGTGTTTTGTGTGTTAGATAACAATACCAAAGATTATTTAATTTGTGTTTAGTGATGCACATTATTATCCATTCAAATGTAGCTAAACCAGACTTTTTTTTGGGGGGGGGGGGTTCTCCACCCCTGGCTCGATCGACAAGGACGACAAGGCGCGTCACGTAGAAGGTGGGTGGAGCTTTCCCCCCGGATTGTCTGGCCAGGGCTGGTGCTTGTGCCCAGGCCGGATAATCCGCCCCACCAGGGGGGCAGATAATCCGCCCCTCTAGGTTTTTCCAAAGGCAGCCAAGGCACGACTCCTAGAGAGGGGGCGGATATTTGGTCCGGATTGTCCAATTCTGGGCCGGATGTTTGTCCCGGCTAGATAATCTGGCCCCCACTTAGGCCAGATAATCCGGCCCCAGATTCTTACAATGGATGGTTTTGGCAGGGGGTATAAATACCCCAATTTCTCATCCTGTCAGATATCTTGATTCATTCGAAAAAGTATAGTGTTGTTCATCCTAGTGCTCGTGAGATATACATGTTCAACCACTCGAAGACTCCGATCTTTGGTGAATCGAAGGAGGAGGCTTCGATCTACATCAGCACCAATCAATCTCTTCAATTCCCCTCCATTCACTTAGAGGATTCTTAATCAAGTATTTCTTGCAAATATCTAGATCTCCGTTTGCAAGAAATACTAGATCGAGAATCCTCCAAGTGAATGGAGGGAAAGTGAAGCGCTTGATTGCTATTGATGAAGATTGAGGCCTCCTCCTTTGATTCCCCAAAGATCGAAGCCTTTGGGTGGATGAAGATGGAGATCTCTTGTTGGAGCTTGAAGAATAGGTCTGGACTTTTTCAAAATGAATCAAGAGTTCTGGCAGGAGGGGGTGATGGGGATTAAATACCCCCTGGCAAAACTGGCTGTTGGATACTTTGGGGGCGGATTATCTGGCCCCCACTAGGGGCAGATTATCCGCCTCGGGGAGAAAATCTGCCCCGGAGCCGGAAAATCCGGGGGATCTTCTGCCCCCCATATAGTGCGTCGTGCCTTGATCTCCTTCTCAAAATTCCTCGAGGGATGCGGATTATCCGCCCTCCTAGGGGCGGATTATCCGGCCCGAGCAAAAACTCCGGCCCTGGCCGGAAAATCCAGGGGATTTACTGCCCCCATGCAGTATGCCGCGCCTTGGCACCCTTTGGTGAAATCCTAGGGGCAGATTATCCGCCCCCCTGAGGGGCGGATTATCCGGTCTAGCCGGATAATCCGGGGGAAATCCTCCCCCCATGCAGTGTGACGCGCCTTGACTGCACTTGGAGTTGGGGCAGGGCCGGATTATCCGGCCCTTTGCAGGGGTGGATAATCCGCCCCAAGAACATCTTTTGCTTCTTTTGTATGTGCCAAGATCCGCAACACTTCAAAACACATTAAATAATCCTTGGCATTGTTATCTAACACACAAAACATTAGAGATCATTAAATGCTCTTTTAATCTCCCCCTTTTTGGTGTTAGATGACAATACTAGGATTTTCAATAAAGCCCTACTAACACATCATTCCAAAAGTGAAAGAGGCTCCCCTAAGTGTGTGCATATACATAATTTGCATTTGAATACAAATGCACACAAGAAGGTACAAGCCTATTTCATTGGATTAAAGGCCATATACAAATGATGAGTTAGAACAGAATATCATACCACCGGGAAATGAACTAGCCAATATGATAAGCAATAATATTAGGCCTTGAAATATCACACCACTTTGATGCATCCATAGATATAATTCCAAAATTCCATAAGACCATAGATAATTCCACACAGATAATACCACAGATAATTCCAAAGAGAAATCCACACATAAACCATAGTACCACACGACATAGTCTCATACAAAAAAAACGATCACTAATAGAAGTTCAATGTTAAATGGGCACAAGCAAAGCGATAAGAAAGCGATAAAAAGCAAGTGCTTGCGCCCGACCCATGCAAATCCATGGAAACCTAAATAGAACTACTTCTCCCTCTTTGGCATCGAAACACCCAAAAGGAAGAAGAGCAATGCTAACACCCCAAGATATCACTCCTCTTAGTCGTCCTCGTCATCGTCATCGTCCCCTTCCTCATCATCATACTCGTCGTCATCATCATCATCTGGAGGTGTAGGATCCCTTGCGGGGGTAGGAAACAAGTGACGCTCAATCTCTCCATAGTTGATACCGGAAGTGTTCCACTAAGCATAAGGATCTGTAGCAGTAGGAGCTGGAGGGTGGCCTGACGCCTCTGCCACATGATGAAGAATCAACTGCTGGGTGTAGGCTGATGACCCACAAGTGTAGGGGATCGCAACAGTCTTCACCGGTAGTATTACCCAATTTATTGATTCGACACAAGGGGAGCCAAAGAATACTTGCAAGCCTTAACAACTGAGTTGTCAATTTAGCTGCACCTGGAAATAGTTCTTGCTCATAGAAGTTTATCAGTAGCAACAGTTTGGTAGTAGCAACAGCAAAGCAACAACAACAGTGAAACATGAGCAATAGTAATAGTAATAGTAAACAGTGGGATTCGAGTGCGGTAGGCATAGGGATGGATGGACGGGCGTTGCATGGACGAGTCTAAACATGTAACTTCAAGATCTAGGGCATTGCAGATAAATAATAACAAGCATCCAAGTACTAAAAAAATCCTAGGCATGTGCTCCAAATATAGTCATACATGCTCGCAATGAGAACTTGCACAACATCTTCTGTCCAGCCAGCCCGTGGCAGCCGGGCCTCTAGGTAACTACTGGAAATTAAGGTGCTCCTTTTAACAGAGCACCGGAGCAAAGCATTAACACTCCATGAACACATGTGATCCTCACACCACAGCCATCCCCTCCGGTTGTCCCAATTATTGTCACTTTGGGGCCTTTGGATCCGGACAATGGTATGTGTACACAACTTGTAGATAAGACCACAAACAATACTATCATAATGATTCAATAATAAGTTCAGATCTGAGATCATGACACTCGGGCCCTAGTGACAAGCATTAAGCATAAAAATTTGTAACAAAGTCAAATATCACTATTAGAGATACTAGGAACTATGCCCTAACAATATTATTCGATTACATGGTAGAATTAATCCAATCCCTACCATCCCCAAGCCTACAGCAGGGGATTACTCACTCATGGATGAGGTAAACATCGATGGTTGATGGAGAGGCGTTGGTGATGACGATGGCGATGATCCTCTCCAAATTCTCTGTCCCGGCAGGGTGCCAGAATGGAGTTTCTGGATCCGAATCTTGGTTTCTCATGGTGGCGGCGGAGCGGAACTCTTCTGTGGAAAATGTCAAACCCCCCTGGGGTTTTAGGTCAAGGGGCAACTTATAGGCGCCGAGGGAGCCCAAGGTGGTGCCTGGGGTGGCCGCATCCCCCTAGGCGCGGGGCAGGGCCCACCCGCGCCTGGCAGGGGTGTGGGCCCCCCAGGCTCCACTCCATTTTGTCTTCTGGCTCCGTGGGTCTTCTGGTGAAATATAATTTTTGGCATATTTTCCAGGATTTTTCCTGATAGTTGATTTTCTGCACAAAAACTAGACAACAAGGTAATTCTGCTGAAAACAGCGTTAGTCCGTGTTAGTTGTATCCAAATCACACAAGTTTAGAGGATAAACAATAGCAAAAGTGTTCGGGGAAGTAGATACATTTTGGACGTATCAACTCCCCCCAAGCTTAGCTTATTGCTTGTCCTCAAGCAATTCAATTGAAAATTGAGTGCGATAAAAGAACTTTCACGAACACATTTGCTTCATATGATGTATATATTCTCAGCACAAGAGTAGATACTTAAACCATTCATAATAAGAAGTATGCAACCAAGTCTACTCAATAGTCATTGCAAGCTATGAAGAGAAACCAACTCAATAATAATAAGTAGCATGGAACATAAACATAAGCAACATTGCAATGCTCATAGTAAGGTATGATAGAGTGATATCTCGCTTGCATTTGTTTGTAGAGCACAATATAAATGCCAAGGCACCTCTGAAGTTCAAGTGAAGACTAGAAGTAAATATATTAGAGATACAAGCATCAAAGTCATGACATAATTAACCAAGTTTCGGAACAAACACAAGAATGACAACTATGCTCTCAAGAAGGGGCTCATAGAATAAGTGGTGACTCAACAAGGTTGTGAAAAAGGTTTTGAAAAGTTTGAAAGGCTTCCAAATGCTGAAAGGAAGTTACTCATTAGCTTTGAGCTCTCATTGCCCTATCATAGGCATATTCATGTGGTTAAGGTGAAAGTGAGGTCCAATCCGAGTTATATGCTTGACAGATCATAAACTGGAAATCCCATGTCCCTTGAGTACGAGGACCGCTCCGCATGCTACTCAACTTTGGTCACCTGCAAGTTCTTGTCATTGTACATACATGCATATCATAGAGAACCGCTAACAGGGTACCCCTTGCACATGATACAGGAGCTATCCCATGATCAAAATGACAAGGCAAGCAGACAATGAGCATCTCAGCGATCTTTTTATTTACTATGTGCATAGATTTTTATTTAGGATGCTTCATAAATGCTCATTATGGTGGTGCTGCAACTTTCACCATGATTAGGCATGGCTTAGGCTAGCGACCCAGGTGTTTCTCTAACACAATGTATAGACTCCATGAACTCACAAGATCCCCTTTTATTTCACACCGTCGACATCCGCAAACAAAAGAGCAAAGTATCAACTGGATAGGATATCCAAAAAGTGTTGAAAGCGTTCCCCGTGACAGCATGGTTCTGCTGACTCCCAACATATAATTTGCAAGCATATAACTTTCATGGACAGGTCACAATGGTTCAGGATTATTAAGTTCAAGGAATAAAGTGTGCCATCAAGTTCGTGAGAGCTTTACTAACTAACTTTCTGAAAACAGACAAACATTTTATTTGGAAGAAAACAAGGCATATAGAATATGCACCGAAGTAGCAAACGATGCTAATAGGAAGGTAAGGTGGACACAGTTGGCAATAATGGTTTTGGGGAGTTGGAAGCACGGGTAGAGCTCATACTCGGTGCAAGTGAAGGCTAGCAATAGAGAGGGAGCAACAAATGAGAGAGCAATAATTGCCATAATCATGCTTGCAACAAAACATGACTAATTATGGCATGAAAGTGATACAAGAACTCTGAGGAAAAATAAATCGCCGAGGCTTACTGACTATTGTTTAGTCATATGCATGCATGAGCATGTGCCAAGTCGATTCACATGAAACTTTCAGAGGAGGACACCACAATATCATACCAAAATATGAATAAAACAATGCAAGAAAACATTCATATGACATGCTACAAACTATTAGCAAGCTAGAGCTAATCATAGACAAGCAAGAACTACTAAGCATCCATCAGTAACACACTCCTTACAATGAACAGACTAAGCATGCTCACAATGATGAGTATATGTACAAAAATGAAAACAAATAGAGTTTGTTACCAACATCTTACCACGCCTCAAGTTGTCTTAGGCCCCCTTCTTTTCAGCTTCTTGGCCAGCTTCTTTCAGAAGCTAACCTCGACCAGCTTCTCCCAGAATCTCATCTTCAAA
Source organism: Avena sativa (assembly GCA_916181665.1). NCBI lineage: Eukaryota > Viridiplantae > Streptophyta > Magnoliopsida > Poales > Poaceae > Avena > Avena sativa. Next base: position 431,725,648 of record OV702293.1, read on the forward strand.
ATTCGTTCAAACTTCTTAACTAGTAGTTTCAATGTCAATTTAAAAGTATAAACAATTTTGGCAGATGAGATTCTAGGAGAAGCTGGTCGAGGGTAGCTTCTGGGAGAAGCTGGCCGAGAAGCTGAAAAGAAGGGGGCCTTAATCTTCATTATTGCCCTTCACTTGTGTGACTTGAATAATAGCATGAAACCCAAAATCCACTGAGGATGGCTGAACCCTGTGAAGAACTCACAAAACCAAAGAAGAACAACAAATACTTTTGGTGTTTTCGATTTTTTAAAGAAAGCAGACAAAGAAAAAACAAACCAAGCAAAGCAAAATCTTTTTGGATTTTTCTTTTAAGGCAAACCAAAGCAAAGAAACAAAGAAAAGGCAAACAAAACAAGAAGCAAACAAAGCAAGAGAAACAACGAAAATATTTTTGGTGTTTTTGTGTTTTTGAGAAAGAAGCAACAAGAACAAAAAAGAAAGCGAAACAATGGATATACAAAGAACCGACCGAACATGATATATAGATGAGTGTGATGTCGGTATACCTCCCCCTAAGCTTAGGCTTTTGGCCTAAGTGGGGCTTAATCCCATGGTGCCCAAGTAGGTGCACCTCCGTAGTATGACGAGGAGGCTCCCTCGTCCTGGTACGAGCTCAAGGACTCCCCAGTGTAGTGTACAGTGGGGTCGTAAGAGGGCGCTTCCTCCTGATAGTGTCCATAGAAGCTAACAAAGCGCAGCTTGTCATCCATATCCTCCTTGGAGCATGATAAAGGCCCCTGTGAAATACTGAACAAAGTGGTTTGGGGTAGAGGGATCTCTCTCTCTCTGATGATTGGAAGCTGAATGTTTCTTATCTTTCCCCGTTGAGCTCTACGGTTATCATCATTGGTTATTCCGCGGTAGAGCTCCAACAAATCAGCGGGTTGAGCTGGAATCTTCTTTGCTGACCCAGCTGTACCAAGTCCCAGTGCCTCACAAAATTTCTTCAATGTCATATGGTAAGACCTGCCATAAATCTTGAAAGAAACATCGGGATTGAACATGCTGTTAGTAAAGGAGAAGCTCTCCAGAAATGTTTTAGTGAGCGTAGCATATTGCACCCTCTCATCCTGCAAAAGGCTTGTTAGTCCAGCCCTCCGAACCAAGGTCATGAAATCATCACGAATCCCAGCAGCCTACAAGAAGGTTTGGCAAGGAAAGGCGGAGGGGTGCGCATCCCCCTCATCTCCCTTGTCACCGAATCACGGAGTGATGAGATCCTCATTGTATGAGGGCCTAGCACGGGAGGATGATCTTGAAGGCCTTGCCCTTCTAGGTGCATCACTCTCAAATATCTCTCTAAATGTGTGGTTGTCCATGACCACTCTTTTCTAAAAAAATTAGACAAACATCAAACCAAGTGATTTCCAAGTTGATAAATGATGAGAAACTACTATAGGAACTTGCTAGAGTGCTACACATACATCAAAATGAAATCTCTAAGCATAGAACAAGCATGCAAGATCACACAACCTGTCACCTATAGCAGAAAAATACTCAAGATACAATCTATCAATCACAAATATAATTGGACAAGTGGAGGAGGCACATACCAAGAAGCAATCCCTCCAAAAATCAGCAGCAAAGATGGGCTGAGCAAGAAGATCGAAAATCGTGAGCAAGAACAGCAAGAACTCGAGCTTGAGCAAGTTTTTCGGTGTTTTTTGGGAGAGAGAAAGAAGATGGCTGTGAGGGGCACCTTGGAGGGCCCCAGGTGGGCCAGACCCCCCTAGGCGCCACCCATGGTTAGGCCGCGCCTACCTGGGGTGTGGGCGCCTGTGGTGGCCCCCTGGGTCACTCCAGGTGTCCCACTGCCCCTTTTTTCGAGGAAAAATTTATTTTGAATTTTCTAGGATTTTTCGGGAAACTTTATTTTTAGCCAATTTTCAGGGTATGAAAATTGATTTTCTCGCAAAAACAGTTTTTTTAGAAGAAGGAAAAGCAAACCAAAAGCCAAACTACAGAAGTTCTAAGACACTCTAACAAACAAGCAACTAGCAAAACTAAATCTAGCAAAAGAAAGGCAAAGACTAGGAAGGAGAAAAGTAAAAGAAAGCAAGTATAACCACAGTGGAAACATTATTTTGTTCATTAAAATCCTTTTGTTAACAAGGTTGATCAAGTCTTGTTACCAAAACAATCTTATATGAAACAAAACTTTGCATTCCACAAGGTGATTATGTTACCTCATACTTGATAGCAATGGTCCCAATCATAATAGTTTCAAAATTTTCCTGTGGAATGGGACAATATATTTCTCCAACCTTGATGCTCTCAATATTTTCAATGGAATTCAGGAAATAGCTCTTAATAAACTTCTTAGGGAAATAGACAGTATGCTCTTTGTCATTAATATTGAATGTTCTTTTCCTTGATTACAATTAATGATAGCACCTGCAGTATTAAGAAAAAGTCTCCCAAGAATAATAGACATATTATCATCTTCAGGCATTTCAAGCACAAAAAAATTAATCAAAACCAAGAAATTATGAGCCACTTGAACAGGAACATCCTCACATATACCATCAGGAATAGTAGTTGACTTATCAGCCATTTGCAAAGATATATCAGTTGGTATCAACTTTTCTAGCTGGAGTCTCTTGTAGAGAGAGAAATGCATAACACTAACTCCAGCTCCCAAATCACATAAAGCAGTTCTAAGATAATTGTTCTTAATAGAGCAAGGAATAGTTGGTATACCTGGATCACCAAGTTTCTTTGGAACCTTACCATTGAAGGAATAATTAGCAAGCAAAGTAGAAATCTCCTCATTAGGAATCTTCCTTTTATTAGAGACAATATCCTTCATATACTTTGAATAAGGAGGCAATTTAATAGCATCAGTCAAAGGAATTTGCAAAAATAAAGGTTTCATCCACTCACAAAACTTGTTGTAGTGTTATTCCTCCTTTGACTTGTGTTTCTTACCTGGAAAAGGCATAGGTTTCTACACCCAAGGATCTCTCTCTTTACCATGTTTCTTAGCAATAAAATCTTCCTTAGTGTACCTAGTGTTCTTAGTGTGCTTCTCAGGTTCTTCCTCAACTCCCTCCTTATCAGGAGCATCATTTTCATTACCACTCTCAGTTTCAGCATCAGAGACAGATATACTATTAGGATCTATAGCAGGTTCAAGTGGTTCCTCAACTACCTTATGTTTCTTTTTCTTTCTCTTACGAGGAATACCACTACTTTCACCTTGTTGAGAATCCTGCTCAATTCTTTTAGGGTGTCCTTCAGGATATAAAGGATCTTGAGTAGCTATACCACTCCTAGTTCTAATTCCATAAGTATGTTTATCTCCTGAGGCATTAACTAGCATATATTTTTGCACCTTGGCAAGTTGATCAAGTTGGGTTTGAACCATTTGAAAGTGTTTACAAAGCATTTTAATATCATTAGAAGTTCTTTCTACAATATCTTTCAACTCATTGATAGCTATAGAGTTTTCCAATAAATGATTCTGAACTTGTTTATTAAAATTACCTTGTTTAACAATAAAAATTTCAAGTTCCTCTAAGCATTGATCAGGAGGCTTACCATAGGGAATATCACCTTCATCAATGTATTGAAGAGAGTGTACCTCAATAGTAGATGAGTGGGGAATTTGCTTACATAATTCTTCTATAGGAGGTAGATTCTTCACATCTTCAGATCTAATACCTTTCTCCTTTAGACATTTCTTAGCTTCCTTCATCACTTCATCATTTAATGCAATAACTCCCCTCTTCTTTGGTGTTGGTGCTGGAACGGGTTCAGACACAATTGGTTCAGGAGTAATAGGCTCAGGTGTATTTAGCTCAGTTGAAGTCCAATCATCATAATTCTTGCTTATCTTAGCCATTAATTCTTCAGCATCTGTAGGAGTTCTTTCCCTGAAAACACAACCAACAAAGCTATCTAGGTATGTCCTAGAGTTATCAGTTAGTCCATTATAATAAATATCAAGAAGCTCATTCTTAGGCAATGGACATCCAGGATGCGCATGAATCAAGGCACATAACGTTGTCCATGACTCAGGCAATTTCTCTTCTTATCTCTGTTTAAAATCAAAAAGTCTCTACAAAGCAGCATGTCTAGCACTGGGAGGAAAATATTTCTGGAAGAAAGAAGCAATCAAGCAATCAGGGCTATCAATGGAACCAGGAGGTAATCTATTAAACCAATCCCTAGCTTCTCCTTTTAGTGAAAAATGGAAGATCTTAGTAACAAAGTACTTGTGCATCTTAAAATCATCAGAGAATAAAGCACTCATAGTAGAAATCTCATTCATATGATCCACAACACTCTCATTTTCAGTCCCACAAAAAGGTTCTTTCTCAACAATGTCCAAATAGGATAAATCAAGAGAGAAATCATAATCTTCATCTTTAATATCTATGGGAGAGGTGGCAAACTTAGGATCAGAGGATAGTTTAGGCATAATAGTACGTCTAGCAAGGAGACTCTTAATAGCACTAGTACCATGTGTGTTTCGGCACTCTTCAACAAATTCATCAGTGAAATCAATGTAACCATCATTAATATCATAACTCTCTCTAGACTCAGGTGAGCTAACAGGTGTAATAGTGTCTTCACTAGGAGTTTCGGTATTTCCTAGACTAGCCATAGTAGCATCTAGAAAAGGACCTAATGAACCACTCGCATCAAGCACAGTAGAAGTAACATCATCACCATCAAAAGCAGTTTCAGATTCAACAGTAGTAGCAGTGTGTGTAGCATGAGTATGTGGTGGTGGTGTGACAAGATTACTTATAACAGACGGTGAATCAAGAGCAACAGAGGTGTTTAGGACTGTACCTCTTCTTGTAGTGCATGGTAAAATAGGGAACTTTCTATCACGAGACTTACCCATGATGAACGGAGTAGCAGTGAACAATAATAGATCCAAGTGAACTTACAAATAAAGCTATGCTCCCCGGCAACGGCGCTAGAAAATAGTCTTGATGACCCACAAGTGTAGGGGATCGCAACAGTCTTCGCGGGTAGTATTAACCAATTTATTGATTCGACACAAGGGGAGCCAAAGAATACTTGCAAGCCTTAACAACCGAGTTGTCAATTCAGCTGCGCCTGGAAATAGTTCTTGCTCACAGAAGTTTATTAGTAGCAACAGTTTGGTAGTAGCGACAACAAAGCAACAACAATAGTGAAACATGAGCAATAGTAACAGTAACTATAAATAGTGGGATTCGAGTGCGGTAGGCATAGGGATGGATGGACGGGCGTTGCATGGACGAGTCTAAACATGTAACTTCAAGATCTAGGGCATTGCAGATAAATAATAACAAGCATCCAAGTACTAAACAATCCTAGGCATGTGCTCCAAATATAGCCATACATGCTTGCAATGAGAACTTGCACAACATCTTCTGTCCCACCAGTCCCCGGCAACGGCGCCAGAAAATAGTCTTGATGACCCACAAGTGTAGGGGATCGCAACAATCTTCGCGGGTAGTATTATCCAATTTATTGATTCGACACAAGGGGAGCCAAAGAATACTTGCAAGCCTTAACAACTGAGTTGTCAATTCAGCTACACCTAGAAATTGTTCTTGCTCACAGAAGTTTATCAGTAGCAACAGTTTGGTAGTAGCAACAACAAAGCAACAACAACAGTGAAACAGGATCAATAGTAACAGTAACAGTAAACAGTGGGATTCGAGTGCGGTAGGCATAGGTATGGATGGACGGGCGTTGCATGGATGAGTCTAAACATGTAACTTCAAGATCTAGGGCATTGCAGATAAATAATAACAAGCATCCAAGCACTAAACAATCCTAGGCATGTGATCCAAATATAGTCATACGTGCTCGCAATGAGAACTTACACAACATCTTCTGTCCAGCCAGCCCGTGGCAGCGGGGCCTCTAGGGAACTACTGGCAATTAAGGTGATCCTTTTAATAGAGCACCGGAGCAAAGCATTAACACTCCGTGAACACATGTGATCCTCACACCATAGCCATCCCCTCCGGTTGTCTCAATTATTCACTTCGGGGCCTTTGGATCCGGACAATGATATGTGTACACATCTTGCGGATAAGACCACAAACAATACTATCATAATGATTCAATAATAAGTTCAGATCTGAGATAATGGCACTCGGGCCCTAGTGACAAGCATTAAGCACAACAAGTTGCAACAAAGTCAAATAGCACTAATAGAGATACTAGGCACTATGCCCTAACAATCTTATTCGATTACATGATAGAACTCATCCAATCCCTACCATCCCCAAGCCTACAGCGAGGGATTACTCACTCATGGATGAGGAAAACATCGATGGTTGATGGAGTGGCGTTGGTGATGACGATGGCGATGATCCTCTCCAAATTCCCTGTCCCGGCAGGGTGCCAGAACGGAGTTTCTGGATTCGAATCTTGGTTTCTGATGGTGGCGGCGGAGCGGAACTCTTCTCTAGAAAACGTCCACCCCCCTGGGTTTTTAGGTCAAGGGGCAACTTATAGGCGCCGAGGGAGCCCGAGGGGGTGCCTGGGGTGGTCGCACCCCCTAGGCGCGGGGCAGGGCCCACCCGCGCCTGGCAGGGGTGTGGGCCTCCCAGGCCTCCACTCTGTTTTGTCTTCTGGCTCTGTGGGTCTTCTGGTGAAATATAATTTTTGGCATATTTTCCAGGATTTTTCCTGATAGTTGATTTTCTGCACAAAAACTTGACACCAAGGTAATTCTATTGAAAACAGTGTCAGTCCGTGTTAGTTGTATCCAAATCACACAAGTTTAGAGGAGAAACAATGCAAAAGTGTTCGAGAAAATAGATACATTTTGGACGTATCATTGGCCATCTCATGGCGCTGCCTGTAAGCCTCATACTGGAACTTATGGGTATCAACCTCATGGGCCATAGAAGGCACTGGGGGCCTACGCCCACTAGACCGAGCATCACGCATGAAGGACTCGGGGGCAAAAGAGGGATGGGAGGTCTTTTGAGACTTGTTGTAAAGCTTCTTGGCCCTGTGAACACCATCCAAATTACCACCAAACTCCTCATGGGGAAGCATATGATTGATGAGCATCATGATATATGGAGCATAAGGGATAGAGAGCATGTTGAACATTGCATCTGTCATCTCATGGTAAATGAAATCCATAAAGTCCAGTTTGTAGCCCTCTAACGCATTTGCATTTCTAGAACACTCATGAGAGAAAGCAAGCAGCTACACAAGGTGACCTCGAATCTTGTCATTGTTGCCCCCACTTGGAGCAATGCTGTCCAGGAGAAGTCCAACAAGAGCTGCTTATAGTAGCGAGAGACCGGAGAAAGTACCAACCACACCATTGGGATCTAGGCATGGAGAGAGAGAGCAGTATCCTTGTTGGGCTTGATCGGAGTGATAATACGATGGCCAAACAGAGTGTCACGACCATGAAAGGACTAACCAAGAATCTGACCAAAGGTGCGAAAATCAGTCTACTTCATAGTGCGGAGCTTATCGCCACATATCACAAGAGTAGAAAAGAATTACTTCACCACAGATGAATCATAGTTGCATTGCAGAGTAATGAGATGGTGCAACCCCATTCTCTTATCCACAGCTAAAGCCTCACCAAGTCTTGGCTTGGACTTTGCCTCAGTCATATCCAAAGGATGCATGGGGCGAATCTTCAGAGATGCATAAATTTCATCATGAATATACCTAAAGTGAGAACACCAAAATAGATTGTCCTCCTGTGGCTCATCACTATCAGCCTCATCATATAAGTCACGATGGAGAATGGCAAAGAACTCAATGATATCCATATTCTTATAACTGACACAGGCTTGCTTGCCCTTTACCTTCCTCTAAGTGGTCCTCTCCAGTGACTTAGTACGCTCAACCATCTTTTCAGAATCTCTTTGCTGCCTTCTTATTTCAACCTCGTCCACAAGAACACCTTCTTTGTTTGGCCTAAAGTAACGAGCACGGGGACGACGCTTGTAGGTCTTGGGAGCACTCGAACCACCTGTGAAGTGAATAAGATAGGTAGAAAGGGTATAAGCGCACACACAAGTCCAGGAGAAATGCTAAAAAACAGTAGTAAAGCAATCCATAGTCCAAATACACACGATACAAGAAGATATGGAAATTCTGAAAAGGGGTGAGCCTCCCAGGCCGGATAATCTGGCCCTAATTTTGTCAGATCCTCCATAGATTTAAGGTACCGACGTAGATCAGGCACTAGGGTTGCTAGACTATGGTTCCTAGCATGCAATGGAATCAAAGTAACCTCTAAACCTAGTTTCCACCAAAAACAACAACTTCTATACAAAATAGATGAATGGGGGAGTTAACCTCACTCATTGGAGGAAGAGCTCGAAGGAGAGGGTACCCGGAGGCATTGGGAAGAAAATACGGGAAGGCCTAGAGAATTCGGCGGTCGAATCAACTCCGGGGAGAGGCGGAACGTCCGACGATAGCTAGGAAGAATACACGGGGTTGGGGAGAGAGTGCTGCTCTGTTTGAGCCCTTCCCTCGACCCCTAGTCTTAATAGACAAAACCGCCAGGGGCAGATTATCTGGACCTCTCTGAACTTTCTGTTATACACAGGATCAGGCGAGTGCATCCCAAACAAAAACCCTCGCAAGGTATCAATGGACTTGTGTGCAATAATAGATGGCCCGGGGATGAGAAAAGTCTTGGGTTTAGACCACCAAACTGAGATGGTACCACACACCCAAAATTGCAAAAACAAATCAAATAAAAGACAAGATTGGGTGTGTTTTCCATAAGAACACAAGATATTCAATAAAATCCAAAAAGATCCACAAGAAACTAACTCTTCTCACCGAAGAGGATGGTGGCCGAAGCCACCATGTTGGAGCGAATGGCATGACACCGCGAAGATGTATCTTGAGTTCAAAACCAATGCTCATCAATAACCTACATATCACATAATGATATTAAGGGAAATTATTTTTCTTGCTTTTGGCATTATGGGGGGAGGTTTATCCCAATAAATTAGGACGACACACCCCCTATGTCTATGCCCGCATCTAAACCAAATAAAGGAAGAGATGTAAGTGAGTATGCAATGGTAGTCAAGCTAAGCTCCTTGAATCCACAATATTTAGCTCATTCCTCAAGTAACAAAACCTTGCTTCATCAAGTGGCTTCATGAAAATATCAACAAGTTGATTCTTTGTGCTCACAAAAGATAAGGCAATATCACCACGAGCAACATGATCCCGAATAAAATGATTGCGAATCTCAATATGCTTTGTCCTTGTGTGCCGCATTGGATTGTGAGCAATTTTAATAGCATTTTCATTATCACATAAAAGAGGCACTTTGTCACAATTGACACCGTATTCCTTTAAAGTTTGCCTCATCCATAATAATTGCGTACAAGCACTTGCAGTAGCCACATATTTAGCTTTGGCGGTGGAGAGAGATATACAATTCTATTTCTTCGAAGACCAACATACTAGAGACTTGCCCAAGAATTGACATGCACCAAAAGTTGATTTCCTATCATCCTTGTCACCAGCTCAATCTGAGTCCTTATATCCACATAGAGAAATTAGAGCCCTTGGGATACCATAGACCAAAGTTTGGGGAATGAACCAAATATCGGAAGATTCTCTTGACAGAAACTAGGTGACTTTCTTTAGGAGTAGCTTGATACCTTGCACATACTCCTACACTCAACACGATATCGGGTCTAGATGCGCAGAAGGTAAAGGAGAGATGATCATGGATCGGTATACCTTTTGGTCCACATCTTTACCCTTTGGATTAAGCTCGAGATGACATTTAGTTTGCATTGGTGTAGCAATGCCATTAAGATCCGTCATCTTGAACCTCTTGAGCATGTATTGGATGTATTTTGCTTGATTAATGAAGGTTCCCTCTCTTAGTTGCTCGATCTCGAATCCAAGAAAGAACCTTAATTCACCCATCATATACATCTCAAACCTGTCAGTCATAAGCTTTGAAAATTCATCATTAAAAGCTTGATTAGTAGAGCCAAAGATAATGTCGTCTACATATATTTGGCATACAAAAATCTCCCCCTTAACCTTCTTAGTAAAAAGAGTGGGATCGATTTTCCCAACTTCAAAGACACGGTCTAACAAAAGCTCTTTAAGGTGCGTATACCACAGACATGGGGCTTGTTTAAGGCCATAGAGCGCCTTATCAAGCTTGTAGACATGGTTCAGAAAATTGGGATACTCAAAACTTGGGGGTTGCTTGACATATACCAACTCATGTAGAGGACCATTAAGAAAATAACTCTTAATGTCCATTTGCTGTAATTTAAAATTATGACGAGCAACATAAGCAAGGAGGATACGAATGGACTCAAGGCAAGCCACCAGAGCATAAGTTTCGACAAAGTCAATGCCTTCCACTTGAGTGAAACCTTGAGCCACCAATCTTGCCTTGTTCCTTACAAAAATGCCATTCTCATCTTGCTTGTTCTTGAAAATCCACTTTGTGTCGATAACATTGCGGAACTTTGGGCTCCTCTACTAGCTTCCGGACTTTGTTGCGCTCGAAATTATTCAGTTCTTCATGCATTGCAACAATCCAATCTGTATCTTCAAGAGATTCAAAAACTTTCTTGGGTTCCACCATAGAGATGGGCTTGATGATCACTGAAGCTTGCTAGCTCCCTTCTTGTGGACACCCTTCTTCTTAGATCACCTACAACTTTGTCAAGTGTATGACCTCTTAATTTGAGGTTCCTTTCAGCACAAGATTTGTGACGAGATTCAATCTCCTTATTGTTTCTTGGAGGGATTGCTTCATCATTTGAGTCCTCGTCTTGACCATTGGCTTGCCCTTGATCAACAACTTGTTCAGTGCGGACAGGAGATGAAGAACCTTGCTCTTGATTTTGATTAACAATCGTAATAGGAGGCTACTACAGTTCTAGAGCTTCAGGGATGGATAATCCGCCCCTAGGAGGGGCCAGATAATCCGGCCTGGGAGTTTCTGCATGACCCTAATTTTCCTCTTCGTTTGTGGCATCAGATGAGGTAGGGCCGGATAATGTGGACTCACCCAGAAAATCCATCCTGGAGCTTCCTGAAGCTTCAGATGTTGGTTGACCATCAGAGGTTTATGGTGTTGGTGCAGAGTTTTCTCCAGTATGTGGAGCGGGTTGAGCTTGTGTAGATGAGAGCTCTACTTGAGTAGAGCATTGTCCTTCACGATCCTCCACAATGGGTTCCTCAATGGGGCGGAAAAATCCCACGCCCATTCTTCTTATGGCATCTTGGGGTATTTCAGCATCTGCATCACAAACATCAACTTTCCCCACACGGGAGCCATCATTTTCTTCGAACACCACACTACAAGATTCTACAACAGTTCTGGAGAGCTTATTGTAGACTCGATAAGTGTGGGATTCGGCACCATAACAAACAAAAATACCTTCTAAAGCCTTAGACTAAAATTTAGACAAACGAACTCCTTTAATGAGAAAGAAACACTTACAACCGAACACTCGGAAATATGATATGTTGGGATTGTTACCGGTAAGAATCTCATATGGAATCTTGTCCAAGATTTTGCGGAGGTAAAGCCAATTTGATGAGTGACATGCGGTGGAAATATATTTAGCCCAAAAGTTGTATGGTGACTTGAATTCAACCAACATAGACCTTGCCATATCCATTAAAGTCCGGTTTTTCCTCTCGGCTACACCATTTTGTTGAGGGGTGTACACAGCGGAATATTGATGTCTTATCCTCTCTTCACTTAGAAATTCAATCAGGGTGAAATTCTTGAACTCAGATCTGTTGTTGCTTCTTATTGCAAATATTGGGACATTGTGTTGACGCTGAACCTCAATGGCAAAGTTAATGACAGTTTATTGAGTCTCACTTTTCAGCTTGAAAAAATAGACCCATGTGTATCTTGAATAGTAATCAACTATGACCAGACAATACTTCTTACCACCGAGGCTAGCATGAGATGGAGGACCAAAGAGATCCACATGAAGTAATTCCAAAATCCTCTTTGATGATATAATAGTCTTCCTCCAGTGGGGAGAGTCATGCATCTTTCCTTCAACACAAGCCCTGCAAACACAATCTTTGGCAAATGAAACATTTTCTTTTAGTCCAAGAATGTGGCCACCCTTGTGAAGACTTTGCAAAGTTCTCATGTTGACATGGGCTAGACGGCGATGCCATAACTAGCCCGCGTCGTCCTTTCCTAATAAGCACATCGGACCTGCAGTGGGTTTCCCTGAAAATTCCACCACATCCAGGTCATTTTCGACATACCCAACGAAAGCGACCTTTAGAGACTTGCTCCACAAGAGTACCACTAAATCACCATCAATAAAAATAGCAAAGCCCATCTTACCAAGGGCACGAACAGAAATTAAATTGTAACCAAGGGTATCAACAAGCATGACGTCCACGGAAGAGATATCGTGGGCAACCACAACCTTGCCAAGACCCAGTACCTCAAATTTTGACTTATCACCATAGGATACGGTTATATGATCGTGATTAGGCCTCATCTTCGTGATGATCTCTTTGCTTTCGGTCATATGACTAGTGCATCCATTATGCAGCACCCATTTAGATCCACCGAAAGCAGAGCCCTGCAAGAAAGTTACTTCTTGGTTTTAGGTACCCATTTTTCAGTGGGTCCTCTCATGTTAGTAACAAGGTTCTTTGGGACCCAAATAAACCAAGAGATATAACTATCATAAGGACCTACAAAACTAGCATAGACATCACCATAATAATCACAAAACAACTCATAATTAGGATTGTTAGTCCCTGCAAAACCAATATAATTAGTTTTGTCCTTTGTGATGTTCTTTTCTGTCGTGCTTGTCTTAGCTTGTGACTTCTTGGTCTTCTTTTATTGTTCTTATTCTTCTTGGACTTGGAGACATACCCAAGTCCCTATTTTCCATAGTTCGATGTAACATCCCAAAAATCATGATTTCAAAGTTTGCATATCATCCATGCATTCATAATCATTTTAGGTTCATTTTCAATGTTATTTAAAAAACAGAAGCATTTGAAGGTTTAATATTTTATGCAAGCAAGGCATTAGCCTTATTGCTACCTTATAAGAAGGAAGACCTTGTTTTGATTAGTAGTGAATTGATCCTATGGTTGGTTGATGTTTTCCAAAGCTTGGACAAAGTTTTCAAAACAAAGTATGAATTTAAAAACCATTCATATGTCTTTATTAAACAATTGATAAAGGCATTGTTTATTTTTAAAATTCCAATGTGCCAATGTATTTCCAAGTGTACAACATTGTTCTGTAGCCAAATGTGTACTTGTTTCACTTTACAAAAATCCAGAAGTGGTTTGAATTCAAACTCATTTGGAATTCATTTGAATTTGGTTCCTAAAAATCAAAATAGAAATAGAAAAGGAGAAAAGAAAATGGAAAAGGCCAGCACTGCCATTTTGGCCCAGCACAGGATCCAACCCACTAAGCCCACCCGGGCCAATTCTCCTCTGCTTCTCTCTCACGCACACAAACTCCACCCACAGTCGCTGACTCGCGGACCCCACTGCCACCTCAGCTCTTCTTCCCCAAATCTCGCTCACGGAGCACGTCGCCGCTGCCGTTGCTGCCGATAATGGCGCGGCGTAATTAGCCTTGATTCTGCAAGCGTTTCCTGTCGCACTGCTTCCTACTTAAGCCCCTACTCCCCACGGTCATTTCCCCCTACACAGCACACTCGCTCCGCCACCAGGCTGCCAGTATTTCGAGTCGCACCGCCGTTGCCCTACAAACTCCGGCGTGTGATTACGGTGAGCTCCGACCGCCCCTTTGCCTCTGGTTCAAAGGATCGAGACCCTCGTGTCCATGTGCACCTTCTGATGCCATTTGTTTGCCTTCTCGTGACCCAGGTCGCCGTCCCCGTTCACGCCCGCCAGCACCCATTGGCGCCGCCAGTCTTTGGTCGCTTGCGTCGTAGCCGTTAGATCTAGATCCAATGCGCAGGAATCGATCACTTAATTGAACCGGTACACACAGATCTGGCCGTGCGCTGCCACTTAAATCTAACAGCTCACGTTGATCGATCCAGCGGAAATGGTATCAACCAATCAGAAAGCGCCGCGTGGCTAGAGTTTAGATTTAAAATCTGAAATTAGATCTATTAGTTGTTTAAACTTGCAAAATTCATAACTTTTGATACACACGTTCAAATTTTGCAAATTTTATATCATTGGAATCAGGAGAAAGAATTCTATCCAACTATGCACTTTGTTTAATAAATTGCATCTGTAAAATGGGTTGTTTTTGTAGAAACATTTGTAAGCTTATTTTTTATATAAAAATTATGTAGAAAATGTTTTAAGGGACAAATTGATTTTATTTAGTGTATAATTGTTTTGTTTATGATTCAGAACTGTTCCACTTGTCTTGTTTGGTTTAGAAAATCATCACATGGAATTTGCATGCATTCATATATTTTTGCTTGTTTATTTTGATAAGTGAATTTGGTGCTATCATTTTATGTGTAGATTTTGGTGCTAGTGGTGATTGTGATTGTGAGGATTGTTGCTACTCCCCCAACTACCAAGGCAAGTGGTGCTTCATATTTTTATCCCAATATTTTGACTATGCATTAGAAATATTTTGCATAGGGCTTGCATGAATAATTTTGCTAAGTATCTATATGCTATGCTTGGGAAATCCTAGTAGTTGTAGAATTGTTAGAATTTTCTCTAAGTTAAGATACTAGCTATTGGCATGCTTAGCCTAGATAGTAGTAACCAAGGGTGGATTATATATACATGCTATGGAAAATATTTCTAAGTCTTTGATTTATGTTTTGCTTAATAAAACAACTAAGTGAATGAAACACCTGGGTGGAATGGAAAGAATGGTTTGTGTTGAGTGGTTACACAAGGCCCATTTTATGGTTTACCTTGTGTATCTCACTTGTGGTTTGCCACCCAGGAACAAAGGGATTTGAGATGCCAAATGTTAAGAAGCTTCTAGTGCAACCACATGGCATTATGGGCTCTGCCTGGATCATATAGGTTGCAATAACTTAGCCATTTGGACAGTTGGTGGTAGAGGGATGTTAGGTTGGAACGCGTCCATTTGGTCTAAGGGAATGCTTCTGAAAGGTCCTGTCTTGGTGAAACCAAGTCTTGTGGGGAAAGTGCACCACCTCTGCAGATGGAAGAAACTAAGTACTTAGCCATGTCCCTGGTATTGGACAATTTGAGCATAAAGACATGCAAGCTATCAAGAATCTCCTCATCCCAATTTTCTAAGTAAAAACTTGTGGTTGAACAAGGGTGAAGGTTCACCAATTTCTATTGGTGGTTCCTTGGGAAAGTTTTGCCAAACAAAAACTTAGTGTTTTCAACTGATAGGTAAAACCTATTTTGAGCAAAGCAAGCCTAAGCTACACTTAGCCAAATTCATGTAGTAACTAGATGCTAATATTCTACTAAGGTATCACTTGCCAATACTATTCCAATGTATTGACCCACTGTGGCTGTAACTTGTGATGTTGCAGGTTACTCTGATGATGATTAGGGGTTATGAGTCTACACTCAACATGCTTGCCCGTGGCACATGAAGATGAAGACTTTTATTTATATTGTTAAGTTAAACTCTTGTACTAGCCTATGGATATGGAGTTGTAAAAGACTATGTTATCTCTAGAATGACGATGTAATAATGACCTTTGTTTCTGTGTACTTCATCTTAAACTGTGGATGCTAGCAATTGATCCAGGGACTAGCATTGCAATCACAGGGATCTTTACCTTTATAAAGGTGGGATCTTACAGATGGTATCAGAGCACTGTGTTGCCTGTAGGATTATGACCCTAGGATTGGATTATAAACCACTAAGGAAACAATTTCAACAATTTCCACACTTGTCTTTTTCTTCTCGTAAAATTTTCTAATCTTCTTTCTCGTCTCTATTTGTAGATGAGCTCCATTAACGAAGCCATGAGGAAGGGACCACTCATGACCATGAACTTGGAGTGTGAGACAGAATTCCCCAAGGCCCTTAAGAACCTTATGGTTACCATGGTGATACATGGTGCAGCTGTGTACAAAGGATTCCCTGTGATGGATGAAGGAGAGGAGTATTGGTGGGTGCAACTTCACTCGTACAAAAACAAGGAAGACAACCACAAGGAGTCAGGATTCTGCATGGTCACCAACTCAGAAATGCACACCACATTCTTTGACTCTGCAAGAAATTCAGCATGGAATGCTATCAAGGAGCTTGATGATAGACTCAAGTGCAGAATGCTCAACACTCAAAATGACCTTAGAGAAGAAAAGAAGCATACCCAAGAGTTAGAGACTACCAACCAACAACTAAGGGGAGACATCATAGACTTAATTTGGGAGTCTTGTGAGCAAGATAGACAGATGGCTACTAAGGATGCCCTAATAGTTATTTTGTCTAGTGAGTGAGAGTTGTAATGTACTTCGTTAGTTGGACTACCACATCTATCGTTTTATTTCCAAAAATTTGTCTAGGTTATGTTGAACCTTTGATGCTTGTAATGGATTTGTGTATGCCATGACTTGTGTGATTGTTGCAAAAGATATGCTTGGATTTTTGTCTTGTGATTTTCTCTATTGTTGTTGATTCTAACTTTTCTCTATCTTATAAAAATAGATGCCTAATGTCATTATCAACACGGCCGAGGAGTTCAAGGGAACTCGTTTTGGTACTCGTCTCATTGAGATCACTAGCATGCTCAACCTTCCACTTCCTAGCATCATGACGCTTCCCCTCACCAAGTTTGAGAGGAAGGACCTTTGGGGCTTCAAAGTCACTCAGCCCGGACGCCAGGAAGAGCCAACCACGGAGACCATCACTTTCAAGCTGATGCATGACGACAAGGAGAAAGGCCTAGATGTAGTCATGCAGGAGTTACTTGGGCGCCTGGTAGGGAGACACTCCAGGGAGATTAGAGGTCTTTACTTTCACCCCTTCGGAAGACCCAATGAGGAGGGTGAGGCTATTGAGTACGAGGATGCTGCTAGAGAGACGATGGAGCCGATTCGTCTATACCTCCAGGACCTAGAGGGTCTTATTAGGAACCTAGATACTGATAGGACCAACGTCATGCTTAGCAATGACGAGCTCCAGGTGCAGCTTCGTGAGAAGGACAAGCTCTTCGCGGAGCAAGACGAGATAGTCAAGGAAATGGAGGCCAAGTTTGAAAGGCAGGACAAGAAATTCAAGAGCCAGGAGATGAGAGTCCACGACCAGAACAAGAAGATCCGGGAGATGAAGGAAGAGCTGGAGGCCAAGGACTTCGAGATCGAGCATCAGCAAGGAGTGATCGAGAGGCTTCGCTCACAGAAGAGGGCTCTTAGGGCCAAGATAGAGGCCTTGACTACCAATGTCGAGGAATACAAGACCGCTATGGAGAATGCATGTCTTACCCTTGTTGATGTGGAGGTTGATGCGGAGGAGTAGTGATGACTACACATTTATCTTTTATCTACCGTACCTTTGATTATTGAGTCACAATGACCATCCAACATGTGGGTGGCTTGCTATGGTGTGTTTGCTTTTCCAAACTTGTTGTTTACGTCGTTTGAACTCTATGTTATTTTGATGTTTGGTTATTGTGATTGTCTATGTGATGTATTGTGCATAATAAGCATCTATGGGTATCTCATTCTTATCCTTATGAAAACCACAGATGCCTCCTCGACGTGCCAACCCCAACCCAAACAACAACAATGTCACCCCCGAGACGCAACAGCTGATGACAACACAGTCACGGCTGATGCAGATGATGACCACTTTTATGCAGAATCAGAATAACAACAACAACAATAACAACAACAACAACCCGAACAATCCGCCAGGTTTTGACATGCTCACCAGATTCCTAAGACTAATGCCTGCAAAGTTCTCAGGAACCACTGATCCAATGGTGGCCAATGATTGGCTATGTTCGATGAACAAGGATTTGGTAACTGCGGGCTGCACCGACAAGGAGAAGGTCAGGTTTGCAGCACATCTGTTGGAAGGACCAACAACAACTTGGTGGGATAATTTTCAGATCACCACTCCCATTGAGGATGTAACTTGGGCTATCTTTGAGGATGGTTTCCGCACAGCTCACATCTCATCCGGGGTGATGAATTTGAAGAAAAAGGAGTTCCACAACCTGAAACAACGTCACCGCAGCGTGGCTTAATATATTGAGGAGTTCAACAATCTGGCGCATTATGCACCGGATGAAGTTGACACTGATGCCAAGAGGAAGGAGAAATTCCTCGAAGGACTAAATGATGAACTGAATCTGCAGTTATCTGTGGCCTATGTCCCCACCTACCAATCGCTTTGTGACAAGGATACCATCTTGGAGAACAAGATGAAACAGGTTGAAAGCAGAAAGAGGAAGCACAACTTTGACAAGCACAGCTCGAGATCGTCTCACAAGCGTTCCCATCACGATGATAGTGGGGGTTCTGGATCCCACAAACACGAAAAGTACAACAACCACCATGGCCACAACCGCCATCGTGACAACAAGCATCACCGTAGTCATGATAATGACAAGTATAAGAACCAAATGAGTGGATACAAGAGCCACCACAATGGAAGTGGAAGTGGTAGTGGAAGTCAGCCTGTCAAGAAAGATCTCAGTCAGGTTGAATGCTTCAAGTGTAAGAAGATGGGGCACTATGCTAATGAGTGCCCAGAAAAGAAAGTTGAAGGTGCCAACAAGCCCAACCCTTTCCAGAAGGGACAGGTGAACCACATCAATGTGGAAGAGATTTATGAGTCTGTTCCAGCACTTGTTCTTTTTTATACTGGCGCATCGCATTCATTCATATCAAGAGCATTTGTTGATAGAAACGAACTTCCAGTTGAAACTATTGGGTGTCCTATAAAAGTAAGTTCTCCTGGTGGAGAAATGATAGTGAACTCAGGATGTCATGACCTAGTCATAGAGTTTGGGAAGTATAAGTTTCCCATTAATATGATAATCCTAAATTTCCAAGGATTGGATGTCATTTTGGGAATGGACTGGATAACTAAGTACAAAGGAGTACTAGATTATGCCAATCATACTGTCACACTCACAACCCTGGATAATAAAAGGATTAGATTCAAGACTAAGTTTGAATCAAAAGGGAGTAAGCTAAATTCTCTTAAGGGGGGTAGCATAGACAGTGTACCAATTGTGAGTGAATATCCGGATGTGTTTCCGGAAGAATTGTCGGGAATGCCACCAGATAGAGATGTGGAATTTCTGATTGACTTGCTGCTAGGATCATGACCAATAGCAAAGAGACCTTACAAGATGTTAGTTGATGAGTTGAAAGAACTCAAGAAACCACTTGGAGAA
Source organism: Avena sativa (assembly GCA_916181665.1). Lineage (NCBI taxonomy): Eukaryota > Viridiplantae > Streptophyta > Magnoliopsida > Poales > Poaceae > Avena > Avena sativa. The sequence goes on from OV702293.1 coordinate 431,744,976, forward strand.
CAGTTGCAGAAAGGATTTATTCAGCCAAGTTCTTCATCTTGGGGAGCACCAGTATTGTTTGTGGAAAAGAAAGATAGAAGTCAAAGGTTATGCATCGATTATCGTTCACTCAATGAGGTGACTATCAAGAACAAGTATCCTTTGCCCAGAATCAATGACTTGTTTGATCAGTTAGAAGGAGCCTGTGTGTTCTCAAAGATTGATCTCCGGTCAGGTTATTTTCAGCTTAAGATAAGGGAACAAGACATACCTAAGACAACTTTCACCACTAGGTATGGATTGTATGAGTACACTGTGATGCCGTTTGGTTTGACCAATGCACCATCTTACTTCATGAATATGATGAACAAGGTGTTCATGGAGTTCCTTGACAAGTTTGTTGTCGTTTTCATTGATGACATTTTGATATACTCCAAGAGCAAAGAAGAGCATGAAGGACATTTGTGTTTGATACTTGAGAAGCTTAGAGAGCATAAGCTGTATGCCAAATTCAGCAAGTGTGAATTCTGTTGAATGAAGTTGGATTTCTTGGACACATTGTGTCAGGAGATGGTGTAGCAGTTGATCCGCAAAAGTGTCAACTGTAACTGAATGGGAATCTCCTAAGTCAGTGAAAGAAGTTCGTAGTTTCCTTGGCTTGCCAGGATACTATAGAAGATTCATTGAAAATTTCTCCAAGGTAGCTAAGCCAATGACGGAGTTACTAAAGAAAGACAAGAAATTGCTTGGACTGAAGGATGTGAACTCAGTTTCCAAGAATTGAAGAAGAGACTTGTGACAGCACCAGTCCTATGTCTACCAGATTTGGAGAAGGATTTCCAAGTTTATTGTGATGCATCTCATCATGGATTAGGTGCAGTTCTGATGCAAGAAGGGAAAGTGGTGGCTTATGCCTCGAGACAACTCAAAACTCATGAGGTGAATTATCCTACTCATGATTTAGAGTTAGCCTCTGTTGTCCATGCACTCAAAACATGGAGACATTATCTTTTGGGAAAGCGATGTGAAGTGTTCACAGATCACAAAAGGTTAAAGTATATCTTCACTCAGAAAGAAATCAACATGAGACAAAGAAGATGGCTAGAACTCATCAAAGACTATGACTTGAGTTTGCAATACCACCCCGGTAAAGCAAATGTTGTAGCAGATGCACTAAGCCGTAAGGTATTTGTGAATGGCCTTACTAAGGGGGAGTTACCAGATGATCTGTGTGCCAAATTTAGAGACCTCAGGTTGGATATTGTGCCTGAGGGACATCTCATGTAATTAGATGTTCAACCCACCTTGTTGGACAAAATCAAGGAAGCCCAAAAGACAGACAAGGAAACTGAAGAGATTAAGGAAAAGCTTGGTAAGGTAAAAGCCAAAGGATTCCATGAAGACGGACATGGTACTTTATGGTATGGAAAATGTATCTGCGATCCGCAAGATCCGGAGCTTCGGAAACTGATATTACAAGAAGCACACAACTCACCATATTCCATTCATCCGGGTAACACCAAAATGTACATGGATATGAAAGAAAGATTTTGGTGGAATAATCTCAAGAAGGACATCGTCGAACATATTGCTTTGTGTTATGTAGTAGAGTGAAAGCGGAACATCAGAAACCGGCAGGATTGCTACAATCACTACCTATTCCTGATTAGAAGTGGGACAAGATTGGCATGTATTTCATCACCGGATTGCCAAGGACCAGGTCAGGATATGATTCCATTTGGGTTATAGTGGATCGCCTAACTAAAGTGGCACATTTCATACCTGTGAAGACAACCTATACAAGTGCTAAGTTGGCCAAGATCTATATGAATAGGATTGTGTGTCTGCATGGAGTACCCAAGAGTATTGTGTCTGATAGGGAAACTCAATTCACTTCTCATTTTTGGAGGCAACTACATGAGTCATTGGGAACGAGATTGGAATTTAGTACTGCTTTTCATCCCTAGACTGATGGGCAGACAGAAAGGACCAACCAGATTTTAGAGGATATGTTGAGGGCATGTGCCCTAGACTATGGAGCTAGTTGGGATGAAAGTCTTCCCTACGCAGAATTCTCTTATAACAACAACTATCAAGCTAGTATTGAGATGGAAGCGCTTGAGTTTATCTATGGGAGAAAGTGTACTACCCCATTGCTATGGAATGGTATGGGAGAAATAAACTTGTTCGGGCCAGAACTAATCAAAGAGGCTGAAGAGAAAGTCAAGTTAGTAAAGGACAGATTGAAGATAGCACAGTCCCGACAGAAGAGCTACGCAGATCCTAAGTGTAGAGAAGTCACCTATGAGGTGGGTGATAGAGATTATCTTAGAGTGTCACCACTTCGTGGAGTGAAGAGATTTAGAGTCAAAGGAAAATTGGCCCCAAGATATGTTGGACCATTCAAGATTCTGAGTCGTAAAGGAGAAGTAGCTTATGAAATCGAACTACCAGAATCATTGTTTGCCATTCACAATGTGTTTCATGTGAGTCAGCTAAAGAAATGCCATCCGGAGATGGAAGAGACTTCTTTGAAGGATACTATACCTTTGGAGGAGGACATACCCAAGTCTTTCTGCAGTCTTGGACTTGGACAAGGATACTATACCTTTGGAGATGTAACTCTTTCTGCAGTCTCAAGAGTCTTAGACTTGGAGACATACCCAAGTCCCTATTTTCCATAGTTCGATGTAACATACCAAAAATCATGATTTCAAAGTTTTCATATCATCCATGCATTCATAATCATTTTAGGTTCATTTTCAATGTTATTTCAAAAACAGAAGCATTTGAAGGTTTAATATTTTATGCAAGCAAGGAATTAGCCTTATTGCTACCTTATAAGAAGGAAGACCTTGTTTTTATTAGTAGTGAATTGATCCTATGGTTGGTTGATGTTTTCCAAAGCTTGGACAAACTTTTCAAAACAAAGTATGAATTTAAAAACCATTCATATGTCTTTATTAAACAATTGATAAAGGCATTGTTTATTTTAAAAATTCCAATGTGCCAATGTATTTCCAAGTGTACAACATTGTTCTGTAGCCAAATGTGTACTTGTTTCACTTTACAAAAATCCAGAAGTGGTTTGAATTCAAACTCATTTGGAATCCATTTGAATTTGGTTCCTGAAAATCAAAATAGAAATAGAAAAGGAGAAAAGAAAGTGGAAAAGGCCAGCGCTGCCATTTTGGCCCAGCACAGGATCCAGCCCACTAAGCCCACCCGGGACAATTCTCCTCTGCTTCTCTCTCACGCACACAAACTCCACCCACAGTTGCTGACTCGCGGACCCCACTGCCACCTCAGCTCTTCTTCCCCAAATCTCGCCCACGGACCACGTCACCGCTGCCGTTGCTGCCGATAATGGCGTGGCGTAATTAGCCTTGATTCTACAAGCGTTTCCTGTCGCGCTGCTGCCTACTTAAGCCCCTACTCCCCACGGTTATTTCCCCCCACACAGCACACTTGCTCCGCCACCAGGCTGCCAGTATTTTGAGTCGCACCGCCGCTGCCCGACGAACTCCGGCGTGTGATTACGGTGAGCTTCGACCGCCCCTTTGCCTCTGGTTCAAACGATCGAGACCCTCGTGTCCATGTGCACCTTCTGATGCCATCTGTTTGCCTTCTCGTGACCTAGGTCGCCATCCCCATTCACGCCCGCAAACGACAGAACCGCCGCTCGACTCCGACGAGCAATCTAGGTAAAACCCGACCGCCCCTTGTCTTCTCCTTGACCCTGTAGTGTTTGCCGTGACTTTGCGCATCTCCTGATACACCTAGTTTGTGCTAGGGCGATCCAGAGCATCGCCAACGTCTTCGTCACCGTGCACCCGACGCTGTCCTCAACTCCGACGAGCTCCCACGGCCACAGCAGCTCGCCCCTGTCCACGCCAGCAGCATCATGAGCTTCCTCGCAACCTTGCGATGCTGGTAAGCACCACAACTGCCCCTAGCCCCCTCTAGAATCACCGGAGCATCGCCGGCAGAAGCGCCGCCGCCAGCACCCATTGGCGCCGCTAGTCTTTGGTCGCTTGCGTCGTAGCCGTTAGATCTAGATCCAATGCGCAGGAATAGATCACTTAATTGAACCGGTACGCACAGATCTGGCCGTGTGCTGCCACTTAAATCCAACGGCTCACGTTGATCGATCCAGCTGAAATGGTATCAACCAATCAGAAAGCACCGCGTGGCTAGAGTTTAGATTTAAAATCTGAAATTAGATCTATTAGTTGTTCAAACTTGCAAAATTCATAACTTTTGATCCACACGTTCAAATTTTGCAAATTTTATATCATTGGAATCAGGAGAAAGAATTCTATCCAACTATGCACTTTTTTTAATAAATTTCATCTAAAAATGGGTTGCTTTTGTAGAAACATTTGTAAGCTTATTTTGTATATAAAAATTATATAGAAAATGTTTTAAGGGCCAAATTGATTTTATTTAGTGTATAATTGTTTTGTTTATGATTAAGTACTGTTCCACTTGTCTTGTTTGGTTTAGAAAAATCATCACATGGAATTTGCATTCATTCATATATTTTTGCTTGTTTATTTTGATAAGTGAATTTGGTGCTATCATTTTATGTGTAGATTTTGGTGCTAGTGGTGATTGTGATTGTGAGGATTGTTGCTACTCCCCCAACTACCAAGGCAAGTGGTGCTTCATATTTTTATCCCAATATTTTGACTATGCATTAGAAATATTTTGTATAGGGCTTGCATGAATAATTTTGCTAAGTATCTATATGCTATGCTTGGGAAATCCTAGTAGTTGTAGAATTGTTAGAATTTTCTCTAAGTTAAGATACTAGCTATTGCCATGCTTAGCCTAGATAGTAGTAACCAAGGGTGGATTATATATACATGCTATGGAAAATATTTATAAGTCTTTGATTTATGTTTTGCTTAATAAAACAACTAAGTGAATGAAACACCTGGGTGGAATGGAAAGAATGGTTTGTGTTGAGTGGTTACACAAGGCCCATTTCTATGGTTTACCTTGTGTATCTCACTTGCGGTTTGCCACCCAGGAACAAAGAGATTTGAGATGCCAAATGTTAAGAAGCTTCTAGTGCAGCCACATGGCATTATGGGCTCTGCCTGGATCATATAGGTTGCAATAACTTAGCCATTTGGACAGTTGGTGGTAGAGGGATGTTAGGTTGGAACGCGTCCATTTGGTCTAAGGGAATGCTTCTGAAAGGTCCTATCTTGGTGAAACCAAGTCTTGTGGGGAAAGTGCACCACCTCTGCAGATGGAAGAAACTAAGTACTTAGCCATGTCCCTGGTATTGGACAATTTGAGCATAAAGACATGCAAGCTATCAAGAATCTCCTCATCCCAATTTTCTAAGTAAAAACTTGTGGTTGAACAAGGGTGAAGGTTCACCAATTTCTATTGGTGGTTCCTTGGGAAAGTTTTGCCAAACAAAAACTTAGTGTTTTCAACTGATAGGTAAAACCTATTTTGAGCAAAGCAAGCCTAAGCTACACTTATCCAAATTCATGTAGTAACTAGATGCTAATATTCTACTAAGGTATCACTTGCCAATACTATTCCAATGTATTGACCCACTGTGGCTGTAACTTGTGATGTTGCAGGTTACTCTGATGATGATTAGGGGTTATGAGTCTACACTCAACATGCTTGCCTGTGGCACATGAAGATGAAGACTTTTATTTATATTGTTAAGTTAAACTCTTGTACTAGCCTATGGCTATGGAGTTGTAAAAGACTGTTATCTCTGGAATGACGATGTAATAATGACCTTTGTTTCTGTGTACTTCATCTTAAACTGTGGATGCTAGCAATTGATCCAGGGACTAGCATTGCAATCACAGGGATCTTTACCTTTATAAAGGTGGGATCTTACATTCGACCTTTGATTGCCAAGGATCTCATCAAGAACTTCCTTACCTTTGGAAGTAGACGCCTTGGCAAGCTCATCCTTCAACCTAGCATTCTCTTCAAGAAATTCTTCATGTGCAAATGTTGATGTAGAGGTTCTAGGGATATCATACTTTCTCAGTCAAGGTTGGAACTGATCATGAGACTCATTGAGACTAGAGTATTGACTTTCCAAAGCCTTGTGGGCAATGTCAAGCTTCTCCAATTTCTCGAAGAGTCTAGCATGAGCAACCCCAAATTCAACTTTCTCCTTCTTTAATTTCTTTGCTTTGGCTACTACATTGTCACGTTCTTTTGCTAGCTTGTCACAACTTCTTCATGTGACTCCTAGATTGAATCAAGTATCTCTTATATAGAGGATCGAGCCTCTTCTTCTTCCTCTAGAGCATTTTTTAGGGATGCAATTTCCATTGCATCCGCCCTTTCAATTCTGCCCTTTTCTTCAAGGAGCACTTTGTTTTGAGCAAGCTGGTCCATGAGCGCCTCAAATTGCATTTTTTGCTCACCTTGCAAGTTAGTGATAAAATAGTCCAAAGCAACAATTTCTTCCTTAACCTTAAGACTAGTAGAATCATCCATGTAAATCATAGTCTTAGGAAAGGCAGTGGTGGAAGATGATACCTCGGAACCTCTTTCCATGAGGCAAGTGATGTTCTTGTTGATGATGTTTTCATTAGGTGAGTCGAAGAGTGATGTCGGTGTTGACGTGGTGGCTATGGAAGCCACCTCTCATGAGCTATCATCATATTCTTCATCTTCGATTCTGGATGAATACTCCTCTTGAGCCACCAAGACAATCTTTGGTTGCTTTTTGTATGGAGCATTTATTCACAAATTGCTTCTTCCTTGTAGCCTTTGAATTATCTTTGAGGATGAGCATACCTCCATTATCTTCTCTACTTTGATATGGACACTCAGCTACAAAGTGTAGCCGGTCTCCACAGTTAAAGCATGTTCTCAACTTAGGACCATTTTCCCTTCTTCCATTTGACCCACTCTTGCGTTCAAGTTCAGTTTGGCTTTTGCGGGGTCCTTCCAAAAGTTTCTGGCATAGAAGGACATGTACTCACCATGATCCCTCTTGACATCCTCAGGATAGTCCATAGCTTCAAATTCATCATCGTCTTGTTTAGCAACACTTTCCTTCAAGGCCACATTGACCCCCTTCTGCATTCTAATGGCTCAAGCACGAGTGTCTTCGGCATTCTTGGAGGCCACCTTAAAAGCTGCCATTTCTTGCATGACCTCACTTGAAGTCATTTGGTGGTAATTGCGTCTACCTTGAAGGATCTTCAGATTTGTAGGCTCAAAGGGCATAAGAGCACTAACGTACTTTCTCTTGATCCACGCGTCATTAACATAGGAAGCACCATGATTTATGAATATGGTGGCTATTGACTTGGGTCTTCTATACATATCCTTGTGATCCTCGGCATCCATCATATAAATTCCTTTTGCTTGGTTACTGAAAGCATCATACCTATTCCTTCCCATGCTTTCATTTCTAATGAAGAGCTCGGTGAGGGCATCCCAAGCTTCCTTTGTGGTGCTGAGATGTTCTGTGTGGGGCATGTCCTTGGGACCCACACCAAGTGAAGGGAATATGCTCGAGAGGCAATAATAAAATGGTTATTATAGTATTCCTTGTTTATGATAAATGTTTATTTTGCATGCTATAATTGTATTAACCGGAAACATTAATACATGTGTGTTTAATAAACAAATAAATAGTTCCTAGTTATGCCTCTCATATAAACTAGCTCGTTGATTAACAAGATGATCAAGGTTTCCTTATCATGGACATTGGATGTTGTTAATAACGAGGTCATAACATTGGTGGAATGATGTGATGAACATTCATCCAAAGTATAGTAATACGATCAAAGTCATTATGTTTAAATTTCTATAACATCATTTTAGTCCTTAGACCATGAGATCATGTCCTAACACAGGAAGAGTAACTTGATAACATCAATCGGCACACCGTAACAGGGTGACTATAAAGGTGGGTTCAGATACTCCTATAGTGTTATGTAGAGGCTCATGGATCAAGAGTGGGATTGTCCATCCAAATGATGGAGAGATATACTCTAGGCCCTCTTGGTGCTATCACATTGATATAACTTGCAAGTAAGTGATGGAGACCACTAGAATGTTATATCATGGAAACGAGAAAAGAGTACATGTCAGTAGCGAGATAAAACTAGGTATAGGGATACCGATGATAGAATCTCAGACATGTAAAATATCGTGAGACAAAATGATTTAGTTACAATGTAAAAGGTTCACACGATCACAAGAAGTCATCGTTGAATATGTGGGAGTCGGTACAGATCTCTAGGTCTACTGATTATTGATAGGAGAGGGGTATCGATCATGTATGCATTATTCGCGAACCGTAGGGTGACACACTTAAGGTATACCGACACCATTTGGAGCAAATAATATGCCAAAGAAAGAAAAAGAAGCACTACAATTATTTCAATGGAAACCAGAATTGTTTCGGGTGAAATTACTAAATTTGGTTCTGCATGTGAAATTGAAATGTTGCAGGGGGTTTTATGTGAATGTTTTTTAATTAATGTAATTAACAAAATTCTAAATAAAATAAATAAAAGAGTTTTATTAAATGAGAGCCTGCATTAAATTTGGTGGAAATTTAATGGATGTGAGTGGAATTTTGAGTGGAGGTTTTTTTATGTGAGTGGAGGCATGTTTATGTGAGTGGGAGCTGCACCCACATGGATGTTGGAAGAGGTGGGGGCACCACCATGGCTGCCACGCCATGGGAGGTGGTTGCCCCCTCTCTCCCTATAAAATCCCTCCCTCTCCTCCTCTCATCTCACACCTCCTCGTGAACGATCTCTCTCCCCCTCTAGAATTTCCCCATGGTCTCGGATCAGTGAGATACATGTTCCCGGTGGATTTTTCTGGAGCAAGGATTTTCTACTTCCACTGCTTTGCTAGAGAGAGGACTCAAAAGTTGTCGGGGTACCCAGATGTGTGTACGATCACGGATGCACCACTGCTTTGTGGTGCTGGACTTACTGGTGCTGGACTGGCTGTACTTCATCACGGTCTTGAGATCGACAAGTGAATGACTACATCATCCATGAGAACCAATCTCGTAATGCTTTGTCTATCTTCGAGGGTGAGTTCTCTATGGATGTATATCCACCTGTTTCTTGTATCTAGATAGATAGATCTTGGTGCTCGTAAGTTCCCATCATAGGATTTTTTTTTTGTTTTCTATGATACGAATCCAACACCAAGATGGATCATGTGTAGAGCCATTGCATTGAGTTGGCTGTACACAACCTCTCTTCTTGTTAAGTTGTCTGGATCTCCAACATGGAGACCATTCTCCATGATTCTCCATAACTCAATGGACGAGCTGCACACATGAGACTTTATTAAAAATTGCCATTGGTTAAAAGGAGATGTAGAAAGCTTGGGTGGATCACCCCTATTGTTTATATGTGGGTGAGGGATGGATCAGGTGAATATACATGAGGAACCTCAATATATTCCTCCTTACCACTCCCATTTTTGCTGAGGAGCTCTTACTAGTGCCATCACCTACCACATCATCTTTTTTGGATTCGGTGTTACCCTTTTCCTTAGATTGCGGTGTGGCAGCCTCAGAGGCAGATGGAGGTGGGGCTGTGGGTGCGGAGAGAAGCATAATCATTTGACGCATCTCTTACATCTGAGCCTCCATTGAACTAATCAAGGTTGTTTCCAACGTCTTAATATCATTCATGGTGACCATGTCCGCAGCCTCACTCCCATCTCCCTTGGTACCCATATTTCTCTTAAGTGGTTAAGCCCAAATAAAGAGCTGGGGCTCTGATACCAATTGAAATGGATCGTATGGGCACCTAGAGGGGGGGTTGAATATGTGTTACTTCAAATTTTAGGCTTGACACAAAGTAAATTCTCTAGATATTCAATTATGATAATTTATCTATATGCAAACCTAACTACTAAGCGTGTAAAGAGGAGCGAGGAAACCGTAGTGGAGTAGACGGAGACACAATAATTTGTTTGACCGCAGTTCTTTCCTTGCTAAGGGAAGTACATATGTGTTGGAGGGGTGGGAGGTTCTAAGACCACCACGCCACAATAGGCGTCACCCTATTCTCCGATGGATATCGCCACCAAAGGCCTGATCCACCTGTCACATCCCAAATTTTTCCAAATTTTGAAATGTGAAAAATAAATAAACAAAAGAAACAATTGTTGAAATTTAGGGTGAAAAGAAACTTTTTGCTTCTAAATGGAAACCTCAAAACCCTTCTTGAACAAAATTTGAATAAAAAGGGCATCCAACAAAATTTCAATCAAGTGAAATGCATTCATCAATGAATGTATCTTGAAATTTAAACACTTGGAAAGGTTAAACCAAAAACCCTAAAACCCTAATGAAAGAAATCATTTTCAAATCTCCCCAAGACTATGGATTTGATCCATATAAAAATTCATCAACAAACATTTATAAATGACTCAAAAATGATAAACAAAAATATTCTAAAACCATGGAAATTGGTTTCACTTAATTTGGAGCCATGATAAAAACTTATGAATTTAATAAGATAAAAGGAAAATAATTTCCAATGCTAATAAATCTCCTAGTTAAAATCCATACCAAATTGTGAGCAAAGTAATCCTAAAAGGATTGAAAAAGATAAACAAATATTAAATAAAATTATACAAAGTGGAATCACCAAATTTGGGACTATAAATAAAAAGATACGGATTTTATGAGACAAAGAAAGAAAGAAATAAATAAGGAATTTTTAAAAGACAATTTAAATCTTGGAAAAATCCATAAGCAAATGGAATAAAGATAATCCAAATAAAAATAAAGGAATAAGGATTATTTAAATAAAAGTATATGGAATTAAACCATATTCAATTTAAATGAAGACAAAATCCCTAATAATAAATGATTAATTAAATCATGGAAAAAATAATTGAAATTACCAAAGTGAATTAAAAGTTCTCTAATTAACTTAAAAAGAATAAAAGATTAGTTAAATAAAATTACATGGTTTGGAACCATATTCAAATTATTTAAATAAAGACAAAGGACCTAATTTAAATGAATTATTAAACCATAAGAGAATATTTGAAATATTCTAAAATGGACTTTAAAACACATTAATAAACAGATAAAACCTACTGAAAAGGTTTAGAAAAAGGTTAGAAAAAGGTATAAAAATCTGAATTCAAATTTAGTTTGAAATCATTTAAATCAAATGAAAACAGAAATCAGAATAGAAAAAAAGAAAAAGAAACCAGAAGGAAAAAAATAAAAAAACGACCCAGCCGAACTAACCTAGCCCAACCCACTGGCCCAGCAAGCCCAACAACAGCCCACCCAGCTCCTCTCTCTTTCCCCGCAAGATTTATTTTCTCACTCACGCGTGTACCCCCTCACCACATTGACCGCGTGACCCCACTGCTGCCATGTCATCGTCTTCTCCAGCGCGAGACCCGCCCCCAAATTCCTCTGCCGTTTCTGGCCGTTAATCGCCAACTTCAATTCGCGTTATTGCGGCGTCAATCTCTCCCTGCGACCCTGCCCTCTTAAACGCCTTCCTCCCCTCTCTCTTTCTCTCACTCGCCCATGCACGAACTCCACCAGGCTGCCCCAATTGTTGCTCCCAACACCACTGCTCCGACGAGCTTCCTCGTCGAATTCCGGCGACGCCGACCATCCCCTTGCCCCTAGTGCACGCGACCTTGACCAGCAACCCCGTACGCATCTACCAGCACTCTCTGCTTGCACGAGCGCGTCCCAGAACGTCTCCTTCGATGACGCCTACTCGCCACCATATCCTGCCTCGACTCCGGCGACCTCTCCCCATAAGTACCGACCGCGCCTCTCCCCCTCAATGACACTCTCGCATTCTCCTTCGTCTTGCGCATCTAATGCCACTCTCGGCTTGCCTTCCCGTGGCTTGTAGCCTCGCCTTCGACCATAGTCGTGCGTGCCCGACAGAGACAGAGACTCCGGCGAGCAATCGACACCGACCCCAGGCGCCCCTGTCCCTACGGCGACCACGTTGAGCACTGCAACGACCCCACGAACCCGGTGAGCATCTCCGTTTCCTTCCTTGCTTCCTAGAACCACCAGACCACCGTCGCCTGAGCGATGCCACCGCGCAGCCGTTGTAGCACCGCCTGTTTCTGGCCAAATCGATTGCGTCCGTTAAATGCAGATCATGTGGATGCGATAGATCAGTTAATCGAAGGGGTATGCGATGATCTGTGCCATGCGATTTAAATGATATCTTGTGGCCAGTACATCTAAATCCAAACTAACCGGTACCAGCCAGTAGTAAACAGCCACGTGGCCAGACTCTGGATTTAAAACATAAATTTGATCTATTAGTGATTTGATTTTGTAAAATTCATAACTATTGTTCTACATGTCCACAATTTACAAATTATATATCAATGGATTCATAAAAATGAAATCTTTGCAACTATGCCCTTGGTTAGTATTTTGCTTCTAAAAAATTAGGTGTTTTTGCAGAAACATTTCTAGGACTATTTTGTGTATAAAAATTATTCTAAAAATGGTTTTTGAGTAAAACCTTTTGCAAATGGTTTGATTTGAACTCTCTGACCATAAAAACCAACTTTTGAGTTTAAAAACATATTTTGTGACATTAAGGAAATATTTCTTTGAATAAAAGCATTTCTGATAAAACAAAAATGTTGTTATTATTATAAAAATGATTTTTGAGTAAAATATTTTACAAATGGATTTGTTTTAAACATTCTGACCTTAAACACTAACATTTGTGTTTAAAAACATATTTGTCTAACACTAGAAATTATTCCTTTGGATAAAAGCATTTCTAGCAAAACAAAAATGATTTAAAAAGATTATTTTTACTAACTTGTTTTCAAATGATTTTTCCACATTTATAAATGACCATTAGGTGTTTTTAAATGTTTATAACCTTGTTAGAAAACACTTTTCAATAAAACAACCTTTGCATACTTGCATGTATTTATTTGTTTTATTATTTTATGTGGTGAATTGTTTGAATGCTAGTTTGAATTTGTGCCTTCATTGAATTGTAGTGAACTTTGAAGAGTGTGACAATTGCAAGATCAAGGAGTGAATCTAGTTTATCTACTAAAACGGCAAGTGGTGATTCATACATTTTGTCCTATTATTTTCACTATGCATTAGTGATATTTTGAGTAGGACTTGCATGGAATTTTTCTAAGTATAAGCTATGCCATGGGAAATCCTATATGATGTCTTAGTAGAATTATTCTAAGTTAGGAAACTTTCCATGTTACCATGCTTATCTTAGCTACTAGAAAACAAGGGTGGATTATTCATGTTATGATATTATACAAAGTCTATGACTTGTGTTTGTTTAATAAAACAACTATGTGAATGAATCACCTGGGTGGAATTGGTAAGAATGGTTTGTGTTGAGTGGTTACACAAGGCCCAGGATGGCAACCTTATGTATCACACTTGTGGAAAGCCACCCAGGAACAAAGAGATTTGAGATGTTAAAGTGTTGAGAAGCTTCTAGTGCAGCCACATGGCAATATGGGCTCTACCTGGATCATATAGGTTGCAATAACTTAGCCAAATGGACAGAAGGTGGTAGGGTGATAGGATAGAATGCGCCCATTTGGTCTAAGGAAAGGCTTCTAAAAGATCTTGTCTCGATGCATGTAGAGTCTTGTGGGTAAAGTGCACCACCTCTCGAGAGAGTAAAACCTAAGTACTTAGCCGTGTCCCCGACAATGGACAATTTGAGCATCAAGACATTGAAGCTATCAAGGATCTCCTCATCCCAATTTCTAAGTTAAAAACTTGTGGTTGAACAACGGTAAAGGTTCACCAATTTCTATTGGCAGTTCCTTGGGTCATTTGTCAAACAAAAACTTAGTGTTTTCAACTAATAAGGAAAACCTTATTTTGAGCAAAGCAAGCCTAAGCTACACTTAGCCAAATGCATATAGATGTTAGCTACCACTATTCTACCATAGTATCACTTTCCAATACAATTCAAATGTATTGACCTTTGTGGCTGTAACTTATTATGTTGCAGGTTTGTTTGATGTTAGTGAAGTTTATTGAGTAGGGATTACAAGTCTACAACCAACATGACTGCCTGTGGCAAATGAAGATGAAGGACTCCATGCTATATAGTTATATCTGTTGCATTGTAATGAGATAGCCATATGATCTATGTAAGATGTAATGAATAATTTTATTCCTGGTTATAAAGTTGTAATATGACCTTTGTTTCTTGATATTACATCTTAAATTGTGGATGCTAGCTATTGATCTAGGGACTAGCATTGTAAACACAAGGATCTCTACCTTATAAAGGTTAGGACCTCTACAGATGGTATCAGAGCACTGTGTTGCCTGTAGGATTGTAACCCTAGGATTGGACAAAACCCCTTAGAAAAATAGGAGTTGTATTTGTTCCAAAACTTATTTACAAACAATCTTGTAAACTCTTTCCTCAATTTTAGTTTCACCAAGGACTTCAACTTGGACATCACTAAGGACTACAAGTGAGACAAGAATGATACTCAAGACTTGGAGACTAAGGAAAACACAACTTAGAAGGAACCATCATCACCTTTGAGCTCTGTGATCAAGATACAAGATTATGTTCCAAGGATACCATGATCTTGTTCATGAAGAAACAACTAAGAAGAATGGAATAATCTCAAGTGAATCCTATAGTTGGACCACCATACTAGTGTTTAGTTTAGATCAATTTATTGATCACACCAACTTAAGTGGTGTAGCAAAAATATTTTGTTGCCTAAAAATATGCTTGAACCTTGTTGTTTGAGTGGAATGCATGATTGTGATTGCTTGCACTTTGCTTTGTGTGATTTGTTGTGTGTGATTAGGACTTTTTCTCTAGGAAATCTTTTGCATATTCTAATCCCAATCCAACCCAAATAGATGACTTCACCAAAGGACCACAACTCCAACATCAAGGATGACAACAACAACCAAGAGGTGCACATGAGAGAACAACTACTAGTAACCCAAGCCCAATGGAATCAAGTGACAACTCAGTTTTTAGCCAACAATAATGAGTTAGACCCAACCATGCTAAAGCTTTTTGAATCCCAATCTCAATTGCTGCAAAGGATGACCAATTAGATGATAAACATGAGAAGCAACCTTTTCCAAAGAGATTGTGACAACAATGATATCAAGGATGATATTATAGAAGGAACTCAAGCTTGCAAAATTGCTCACCTTGATCTCCTTCTCAAAATTCCTCGAGGGGGAGGATTATCCGGCCCGAGAAAAATCTCCGACCCTGGCCGAACAATCTGGGGGATTTTCCGCCCCATGCAGTACGCCGCGCCTTGGCACCCTTTGGTGAAATCCTGGGGGGCGGATTATCCATCCTAGCCGGACAATCCGGGGGAAATCTGCCCCCATGCAGTGTGACGCGCCTTTACTGCGCTTGGAGTTGGGGCAGGGCCGGATTATCCGACCCTTTGCAGGGGCGGATCATCTTCCCCCGAGAACATCTTTTTGCTTCTTTTGTATGTTACAAGATCTGAAATACTTCAAAACACATTAAATAATCCTTCACATTGTTATCTAACACACAAAACATTAGAGATCATGAAATGCTCTTTCAATAACCGTCTCCTATGGTGAAAAGTCAAAGGTACCGGGTCTTGGCAAGGTTGAGGTTGCTCACAATATCTCTCTCTTGGACGTCATGCTTGTTGATACCCTTGGTTATAATTTACTTTTTGTTTGTGCCCTTGGTAAGATGGGCTTTGCAGTTTTCATTGATGATGATTTAGTGGTACTCTTGTTGAGCAAGTCTCTAAAGGTTGCTTTTGTTGGGTACGCTGAAAATGACCTGTATGTGGTGGACTTTTCGGGGAAAACCACTGCAGGTATGATGTGCTTATTCGGAAAGGCCAACACATGATAGTTATGGCATCACCGTCTAGCTCACGTCAACATGAGAACTTTGCAAAGTCTTCACAAGGATGGCCACATTCTTGGACTAAAAGAAAATTGTAACATCCCTAAAATCATGATTTCAAAGTTGCATATCATTCATGCATGCATATAGAATTGAGATCAAATTCAAAACTCATTTCAGAAAAACAGAAGCACTTAGTGCTATCATTTTATGTGAGCAAACTTAAATCAAATGGCCATCCCCATTTGAGAATTTGAATGATTTGAACCTAGATTGTTTGTCTTCCTTGTTGAAAGGATTGAGTGTGGAATTTAAACCAAACTTTTCAAAATGGGAATGGTTTCAAAAACCATTTTCAAACATTTGCAAATCAAGTGCAAAGTCCCTGTTATTTTGTTTCTCCAAGATTGACCAAGCCTTTGCAAAGAAGCCACATGGTTTGAGGCCTATATTTGAGACTATTGCACCCTGCAAAAACCCCAAATTGATTTGAATTCAAATGGAACTTGAATTCATTTGAAAACCATTTCAGAAATTCGAAACACAAAAAGAAAAGGGTAAAAGAAAAGAAAAGGGCCAGGCGCTCCTAATCTAGCCCAGCAGCAGAACTGGCCCAGCTAGCCCACCCGGCCACTCTCTCTCTCGCTCGCACGCGCAGACGCACCCATGCGGTCGCTGACACCCAGACCCCACCCCATCTCCGTCTCACTCGCTGATTGGTGGACCACGACAGACTCACCCTCGTCTTCCCCAAATCACGCCCGACCCCATCGCCGGCCGTTTCCTCCGCCCTTCACTGCCGCGTTGATTCCTCGAGTAATTACCCTTGATTCCACGCTTAATCGCAGCTCCCCTCTCGCCTACTTAATCCCCTCTACACCGCGGCCATTTCCCCTCACTCTCCTCGCTCACTCCGCCACCAGGCTGCGCGTATTCCACCTCGAAACCCCGCAGTACTGACGACTCCGGCGACTAATTCCGGTGAGCCTCGACCGCCCCCTCCCTCTCGTTCAAACCACTGCAACCAGCATGATCCTGTGCATCTGTTAACGTCTCTGGTTTGCTCGCTCGTGACCCAGGTCGTCGTTTCCGTTCACGCCTGCAACCACCCGCGCCGCCGCTCGACTCCGGCGACCAATCACGGTAAATCCCGAGCGCCCCTTGCCCCCTCTTTCATACGAGAATGTTCGCCTTCGTCTTGTGCATCTCCTGACCCCTCTGGTTCGTGCTAGGGTGACGCCAAACCCCGGCAACAACCTCGACAGCAACCTCCTGACGCCGTACACAACTCCGGCGAGCTCCAGCAGTCCCTGTCGTGCGCCCCTTTCCAAGCCACCACAACCTTGAGCTTCAGCACGCCACTGCGGTTCTGGTAAGTACACCCTTTCTTCCCGGGGCGACCTAGAACGCCAGCGCCACCGCTGACTGAGCGCTCCGCCGCTCGCTGTCGCCGCGCGCCACCAGAACGTGGTCGCGTGATCGAGAGCCCTTGGATCTAGATCCAACGCTTGCGATAGAATCACTTATCGAATCGTTATGCTAGATCTGAGCCATGCATCGTTAGTTAGATCCTACGGCTAGCGAGCGTGATCCGGAGCGAAGCGGTACGCGCCAGTAAGAACATGACGCGTGGCTAGAGTTTGAATCAAAAACAGATTTGAAATCAGATTTAGGTTCAATTTTGAAATAGCTATAACTTTTGATTCCCACGTTAGATTTTTGCAAATTTTATATCGTTGGAATCAGGGAGACAAGCTATTTCTGTTTATGCAATGTGTTTAGTGAAAAGTTTCTGTTAAAATGAATTTAATTTCAGAAACTTGTTTGAGACTATTTTGAGTATAGTTTTTGTTTAGAAAATTGTTTTAGGGTAAAATAAACTTGGTTTAGCAAGTTTTTGACTTGTTTATAGTTCAGTACTATGCACTTGCTTGGTGGAGTTTTAAAAATCATCACTTAGCATTTTCTTTTGCATGCATGCATATATTTATGTTTGTATATGAATTGTGTGTAAAATGTGTGCTACCATTTTTGTGTAGACTTTGGTGCTAGTGACTGTGATTGTGAAGAGTGCTACTCTCCCCATTACCAAGACAAGTGGTACATCATGAATTTTTCATTCCTATATTTCATACAAGCATTAGAATATTTTTGCTAAGTCTTACATGTGTTACTAGTTTTGCCAAATGCCATGTTGGGAAATCCTAAGTAGTGTAGAATTGCTAGGACATTCCTAAGTTAAATTACTATGCCATGCTTAGCCTAGCTAGTAGCAAACAAGGGTTGGTAAAGTATATACATGCTATGATGAAAATGTCTCTAAGTCTTTGGACTTATACTTTTCTTAATAAAACAACTAAGTCAATGAATCTCCTGGGTGGAATGGGACTTGAATGGTGGTTTTTGGTTGAGTGGTTACACAAGGCCCATGGACATGGTTTACCTTGTGTATCTCACTTGTGGTATGCCACCCAGGCACAAAGGGATTTTAGAGGCCAAGTGTTGAGAAGCTTATAGTGCAGCCACTTGGCAATATGGGCTCTGCCTGGATCACATAAGTTGCTAGAACTTAGTCATTTGGACAGTTGGTGGTAGTGGGATGATAGGTTGGAACGCGTCCATTTGGCTAAGGGAAGGTTTCTGAAAGGTCCTGTCTTGGGAAACCAAGTCTGGTGGGGAAAGTGCACAACCTCTGCAGATGGAAAAATCTAAGTACTTAGCCAAGTCCATGGCAATGGACAACTTGAGCATCAAGGCATGGAAGCTAACAAGAATCTCATCACTCCAACTTCTAAGTAAAACTTGTGGGTGAACAAGGGTGAAGGACCTCAATGTCTATTGATGGTCTCTTGGGAAAAGCTTTTGACAAAGAAAAACTTAGTGATTTCAACTAATAGGAAAAACCTATTTTGAGCAAAGCAAGCCAAGCTACACTTAGCCAAATTGCATATAGTAATATAGTCCACTTAAAATTTACTAAGGTATCACTTGCCAATACTATTCCAAAGTATTGACCCACTGTGGCTGTAACTTGTGATGTTGCGGGATATTCTGATGATGATTAGGTGTCATGAGTCTACACTCAACATGCTTGCCTGTGGCACATGAAGATGAAGACTTATGTTTATTTACTTATTCCAAACTCTTGTATTAGGCCTGTGGCCTTGAGTTGTAAAAGACTATGTTTTATCTCTGGAATAGATGTAATAAATGACCTTTGTATCTGTGTACTTCATCTTAAACTGTGGATGCTAGCAATGATCCAGGGACTAGCATTGCAATCACAGGGATCCTTTTCCTTTACAAAGGAGGGATCTTACAAAAATGTTTCCTTTGCCAAAGATCGTGTTTGTAGGGCTTGTGTTGAAGGAAATATGCATGACTATCCCCATCGAAGGATGACAATTATTTCATCAAAAAGGATCTTGGAGCTCCTTCATGTGGATATTTTTGGTCCTCCATCTGATGCAAGTCTTGGTGGTAATAAGTATTGTCTTGTCATTGTTGATGACTACTCAAGGTATACATGGGTCTACCTCTTCAAGCAAAAAAGTGAGACCCAACAAACGGTCATCGATTTTGCCAATGAGGTCCATTGACAACACAATGTCCCTATATTGGCAATAAGAAGCGACAACGGCTCCGAGTTCAAGAACTACACTCTGAATGAATTTCTAAGTGAAGAGGGGATAAGACATCAATATTTCGCTATGTACACCCCTCAACAAAATAGAGTATCCGAGAGGAAAAACCAGACATTATTGGATATGGCAAGGTCTATGTTGGATGAATTCAAGTCACCATACAACTTTTGGGCTGAAGCTATATCCACCCCATGCTACTCATCAAACCGACTCTAGATCCGCAAAATATATGACAAGACACCTTATGGGATACTTACCGGTAACAAGCCCAACATTTCATACTTACGGGTGTTCGGTTGTAAGTGTTTATTTATCATCAAAGGAGTTTGTTTATCTAAATTTGAGTCTAAGGATTTAGAAGGTATTTTTGTTGGTTACTGTGCCGAGTCCCACACTTATAGAGTCTATAACAAGCTCTCCGGAACTGTTGCGGAATATTGTAGTGTGGTGTTCGAGGAAATTGATGGCTCCCATGTGGGGCAACTTTATGTTTGTGATAGAGATGTTGAAATACCCCAAGATGCCATAAGAAGAATGGGTGCGGGATTCTTCCGCCCCTTTGAGGAACCCCTTGTGGCGGATCAGGAAGGTGATGAGTGCATATTTGCATCATGTTTTACATTATTACTTTGCATTATAGTGGTAGGATCTTGGTATTTTACGGCATTCGCGCGCACCTTTTATGTTTATTTTCACCATCATCAGGACAGATGATGGATACGATGGACACAATTCATGGATCAGTTGTATTGGAGAGAAAAGGAGTAAAAACAACGTAAATCGCTAATTTGGGGAATATCAATAACACTAGAAGAAAACCCGAAGCGATTGGAGGTTTAACGACCAACTATACGGCGGGAGCAACTTCTCCGGCCGTATAGTTCCCGCTGTATAGTTGGCGCCGCCACCGCCTCCTCAAATAGTTTCACCCCGTGCAACTATATCGGAGAGATGACATACAGAATGACCAGAAATCGCCGAAACCTCACCTCCAGAAGGGATCGGGAGGGGGAACTTGTCAACACCCGGATTTTTAATCCCAGATGCCTATTGTGCTGTACATCATAATCCTAGGATTACCATTTTTGCGAGACATAACAAAATTGGTAGAACAGTACATCATCCATTACAAACCATAATAGTATTACACATAGTTGATCTTATGATCAAGTCTGATTACAAATCAAAGCAGCGGAATAATAATAGCGTAGTAGAGGCTCCATCTTCATGGTCATAGGCAATGATGACGATGGGAGATGATCCTAGTTATCGTGGGTGTCCTGCTTTCCATCCTCCTCATACTCTCCTTCATAGTATGGCCATGGGAATAGCCAGGGACAAAGCCATGAGTACTTTTAAGTACTCGCAAACTATCACTAAAGCAATAAGACTAAACTAGTAGGAATCCTAATTTCTAGGTTTCTTTGCAACAAGCCAATTTTATTTCCCAGGTACTTAGTGGTAAAGATCTAACTTTAGTTGTCTAGATTTCTTAAGTGGGAACCTAGATTATTTTTCCACATCCTTGTGGGGTCAAGTCAAAGTTATACTTCAAGTCACAAGTCATTTTGAAAACATCTGACAATGGAACAGTATAGCCATCCAACTGTCCATAACCGCGGACGTGGCTATTCGAATAGTTTGACACTCTGCAGAGGTGGTACACTTTCACCACAACATTCTATACATCCGTCAGGGGTAACCCTGAATCATCATACTTGATATGCGGATAATCAATCCTAACCTTTCAATTACACACCCTACTATAGTCACCTCCCCTATGAGTTTGGCCTCCCAGCCATGACCATCTGTCATCCTGAGAACTGCACAGGTGGGCATTCATATTCACAAGGTAGCCTCAGCTCACCTTGTTCCGCGAGGGAACCCATACTAAGACATATAAACTTCCAGTTAAGCCCTACCCAAACTCGGGTATTGTGGTTGTATGGTAAATTGGAATTGTATCGCATCCGAACCCAACCATAAGTTTTTATCAAATTCAGGGCACAAACTTCATTCAATACCATCTTTATCTCATTCTGTCCATAACACATGTCAAAACATTTCAATAGAATGACTCATCATTCCAAGGTTTTCATAATCATTTATTCCCATCTAATAGTGATCCGGATTAGTTTAGCACTAGCATATATCAATGAGGGTGTCACTAATTTGGGGTCCTAATAAATGGTACTACCTACATCAAGTTCCAAGCTCTTGATGGCATCTTTCCTAAATTTCCACTAATCAACAATTTATTAACTACTTGTGCAACTTTGATAAAAGAAAGAAAGGTAAAGCTTGCAAGTAAAACTTGGGATTGGTATAATCAAGGGGTATCACAATTGCGTGCAAGTGAGGCTTGCATGGTTTAGCTTAGCTTGCATAGAATATCTTGCCTTGGTTGGTAAGGTGGTCAAAGTTCTCTTCGTCTTCTTTGTAGTATTCTTCCTCCTCGTAGCCCGGATTGATACAAGCGTCTATAAATTAATACGAGTTACACAATCACCAAACAAATCTTAACTACCTCTATTTAACACACAAGGATCTACACTAGATGATCTAGCATCATCTCTATCATTACAAGAAAGAGGGTGACAAGATTTTATTTGTCTTATTTTAGAAAAGTAATTTCTACTCATTGAAAAGTTACTTAAGTTTTAATATTCTCCAATTAGAATATGGGATCATATTGACACATGTAATCACCACATATTCCAATACTTGGGAGTGTGATTTAAAATGGTTGGCCTAAATTTACAAAGTTTAACAAGGCTATTTAATAATATTTTTGTGACTAGAAATGACTATAAAGTCATTCTTTAAATTTGGTTCATGACTATTGTATGCAAAATTATATATTTTTACATATTCAGATAGATCATGGCTAATGTGATTTTTGAGAGTTGGAATCAACTCAAAATCACTTAAGGTTGATTTTAGAAAATTGTTTGAAGTAATAAAATCTACTGTCTTGTTATTTTTACTGAGGATGATCTATAATTTGAAACTGTTTGAATCCAACGGGAGTGATTAGAGATTTTCATCTACTTTCAAACAAAAATTGGATTCATTCAATTTGGTTCAGTGAATCTTCCTGAATTGATTTTCAAAGTTACCTACAGTATGGGATTTTCAAATAAAAGAAAAACCTAAGTTTGAATCTGTGGGCTGCGCGCGGGAATGCTACTGGGCTGTCCCAACTACGCGACGCGCGCACGACGGTCTGCACCAGGGTTGGTCCCACTCGTCAGCGGCTAACTCAACGCGAGTCAATTCTTACGATCTAGGCCGCACGATTAGAGCGCGATCGACGGTTGCGGATCGTCATCTCAATCACACAGGGCGCGCGAGACAGAACCCTAGTACTACAGCGAGGGTTGTCGGGAGCTTACCAGGGCTCCATCTAGGTACTGTGAGGTGGGCAAACGAACAAGTCGACGACGGCGGTTCGAATGGTGGTCGCGGCAAATCCTGGGGCGGTTCCTAGCCAAGGGTGTAGGTCGATGCGGTTGGCTCCGGTGAAATTCTGGCGAGGTGGTGCTCGTCTTGCTCCAGGGATGGGTCAGAGAGGTTGCTGGGTGAGAGAGGAGTGGAATGGTGTGTGTTTTGAGGCATGGGAGGGCTCTATTGATACTGCAGCAAAGGGGGCACGTCGGCATGGCTCAGGCTCATCGGCGACGTAGTTAAAGGGCGCTATCGGCATGGCCAAGGGTGTAGGTCGATGCGGTGCTTCAGGGCGGTCGTCATGCGCATAGTGGCACGGCGAGGCGCGGTCTCCATCGTTCTAGAACATTCGTGCTCTGTGGCGGTACCGTTGGCATTCGTCATGGGGTACGGTGTTCAAGGTGAGCGCGGGGTCAAACGATCATGTCTAGGCGGTTGTTACAGTCACGTCGAACTTATTGACGCAAGGCAAGAGTGAGGCGCGGAGTGTTCGCGCGGGATTGATCGTCGCTCTGGCGCGGCGCTCAGCATGGTCGGGTGTTAAATGGGCGTGGTTGTGCTGGCGTATCCACGGGCGGTCATTGGTCGAGCCATGCATAGACAGGGGCGGTGAGGTTAGGGCTACCTCCTAGACATAGTGGGCAAGGGCGGCGCGGTCTGTGGCAGCGTGTCTGCGTCGGGGTGGCAAGGTGAGCTCGGGTACCATTTTGCACTGGTCATTTGATTGAGTGAGATGAGCTCCAAGGCACGGGCTGGTACTGGGTGAGTTAAGGGAACATTGTGGGATCTTGGTGAGGTCACAAGGATGATCAAAAGATTGATCAAAACAGTAGATAGTTGGGAGAGTTGTACTATGATCACAAGATGTTTGACCAAATGGCCGCAAGAACTAAACTTTCATATTTTAAAGTGATTTTTGGTGGGTGTGCTGGTAGTAATCTTGGTAGTCTCTGGGTGCAATTGTTTGCTAAGTGGTGAAGGTTTTAGTGGTTTCCCAAAAATGACTATCTTGATTCATAAGATAGATTCAATTTTGGATTGCCTCTCAAATGGATTTGGATTTGTTTCTGCAAGATTGGAAAGATCCCTTGTGTTTAGTGTCACTAGGTCTAGCAAGGTGAGAAAATATATGGAATTGTTTCTGTTTGAAATCACTTGCTAGAGATGCTCAAAGTGAGCTAGGTGTTAACTTTTGCAAAAATGACAGGTCATATGCTTCATATTTAAATTTTCTTTGGTTTTAATCTGGTTTGGATTTGACCTAGATGATATGGTTTTGATCTTTTAAACCATTTCTCATCATTTACAACAATCAAACATGGCATTGCAAACATTCACACACATTCAAAACACATAGGTATTAACATATGGTTTATTAATAAAAGCTTTTGTTAACCCTAACTTTGGTTAATTAGGAATTGATCCTCATTAATATTTTTGGGATGTTACAGAACTCATCCACCAAGGATCCATCTTCGCCCTACGCAGATCAGGAGGATAAGGCATCGATATTCAACATCAACTGCCGCATCACCACCATCTCCATCAATCCCATCTACATCTTTTCTAGATCTTGTTGTAATTTCTGTACTCGTTGTGGATTTATACAGGTACTATTCATCTATGATAGATTCCATTGTTTTTGCCATGATGTTGATTGCCTCCATGTCTAAGTAGATCATTAGTTCTTGGGGAGATGGAGAAACCCTAGCATGAGATTGAAATAAGATAAAGTTTATTATGATATTCATCGATGTGACCATGTGTTAGATTGTCTTCATCTTGATGTTGGGAGAAGTCGACCTTTCAATATTTGCCTCTTGTGGGGACTTGATGGAGGGAACTACTTGTTGGTAGACGGAGGTGTGTTATCACTTAAAGTGACTATAAAGTTGTTGGCACTCCTTACGTATCAACTTGGGAACCGAGGAAACTCACGGAACACTATCCATGCCATGGGATACATCCTACTGGGTAAAGTCCCTTAATAGCGCAGTAATTCGATTGATGCCAATTGTTGTCGGCTGTGGTTATGAGGATGATGTGAGCAGTGGTTTCTGCCTATTCGTCCAAACACGGAGTTCCTACCACACTTATATAGTTGAGAATGTTCATGATAATAATATTTACCTTAGACTCTTTATAAATGCTAGTGGTGTATCCGCTACTCCCTGAGAACGCTTTCTCCTATTGTAGTTTCAAATCTCTTTTACATACACGATACTTATTTTATGTATTCACTTTGTTTTAATTTAATTATTGTTCTCTTATACAAAAACCCCAAAACACCTTTTTATACAACACTCGCATTTTATCTTCTTACTTAGAACTTAATTTAGCATTCTATTTTAGTATTTACTTCAAGAGTTATTGGACTTCAGACTCCTTCTCCCTGTGGGATCGATATATTTATTTTGAAAATAGCTACAAACGATCTATGCACTTGAAGTCATCAAGATATTTTCTAGCGCCATTGCCGGGGAGCTATGCGTTGTAGGTCTTTTAGTTTTTGCTTATTTATTTTAGTCTTGCTAAGTTTTGTTTTGAGTTACAGTTTCCACCAACATGATGGAGTTTGAGCATTTAACTAATGCTAACCCACTCAACCACTTTGGTAAGCCCTATGATATTAATAAAAGAGACAACTCCAACAAGAAGACAAGGGGGTTTGAAATAAATCCTCTACTACTTGGTATTATACACAAGAAGCAATTTACAGGAGATGAAGAATATCCTGATCCATATGAGAATATTGCATATTTCAAGGATATATGTGGCACTTTTCAATTACCAGGGTATACCGCTAATGAGGTAAGGCTAAAACTCTTTAGTCCGACTTTGACTAGCACAACTCTCTCATGGTATAGATCTTTACCCCTAGAATCTACTACTACCTGGGATAATTTAGCTTGTGAATTTCTATCCAAGTATTATCCTTTATCAAAATCTTTTGGAATCAAGCATCTTATAATGACTTGGAGGAACATCCTAATGAATGACTAGTAAGATCTTATATAAGATTTAAAGACTTACTTAATCAATGTCCTCATCATGATTTGCCTGAATGGTATTTATTGCATATCTTTATGGCGGTTTAATTGAACCCAATAAAATTGAACTAGACTCTTGCGTGAGAGGAGCTTTCATGGATCTACCCATAACTAAAGCTTGGGCTCTACTTAATAGAATTCGTGATCATAGAGTTTCATGGAATTTTGGTCTAGTAAGCGAAGGAGGCATAGAAATAGATTATGATTGTATTCATGACTATAATAAAAAGGGCCATGGTAATTAATTATCTAAGGAAATTTATTTGGATTCAGATCTTGTGTTGCATCTTGTTAAAACTTTTACAAAACACATTAAAGCTCCAAAAGAGGGTTCGGTCAAGTATGATCCACCACCCGAACCTGAGAAGAAAAGAGAAGTTAAAGCAACACTGGCCTCCCTATAACCAATGTATGAGATACCTTTCCCTAAAACTGCGCAGAAGCATATTTTGGAATATGAACAGGTTAAAGCAGTACAGGAGAAGAAAGAAGAGGAAAGCGTGCAAAAATTTGAAGAACATTTGGATGAAACTAGAGATGAAGAGGTAACCAAGGAAGCAATTTTGGCTATGCATGCACATTGCAACATAGTTGAACTTGATAAAGAGACATCCATATTGGTTGAAGGTAAAACTAAGGTAAAAGACGTGGGTAATCCTATTCTTCCCTGCATATTTAAAGAAACCTCACATTATGGTTTATGTGATCTTGGAACCAAAGTTAATGTTATATCTTATGATTTTTATTTAGAAATAAAAGAAGAGATAGTACTAGCTACAATAGAGAATACTGATATGACAATCATGTTAGCCAATAAAACTCTTAGAATTCTAATGGGAGTAGTTGAAGATGCAACTGTCACAATTGGCAATAAGAATTTCCCTATCGATTTTGTAGTTGTTGATATGCTAGCTGGCACTCTTTGCCCAATTATATTTGGAAGAAACTTTTTGAGCGATTTAGGTTGAACAGTTGATTTCAAAAAGGATATTGTGTCTCTTAAGCTTGGGGAAGCGGAAAAAGAATTCCACTTTTCCAAATTTAAAGACAAACCTCCACATATACAAGAGGAGGAGAAATAAAAAACTTTTGAGGAGATAACAGCTCTTTTCTTTAGTAATCAAGGATAAGAAGCAAATGAAGACTCAAATTATGAAGAAATAATTATGGAGGACGGGTCCCTAGAAGAATTAGAAAGTGAATTTGATTCACTTCCCATTTTAGGGCCTCCAACTGATGAGGCTTTTGAAGAGCCAGAAAAGAGAGGGGATGAGGAATTACCACCCCCAAAATTAAAAAGTTTACCAGATAATCTTAAATATAGATTTTTGGAAAATACTAATAAATTCCCTGTTATTATTAGTGCTAAAATTTCAGGGGATGAAGAACAAGAACTCATGAAAGGACTTAAGGAGCATCGCAAGGCCTTTGGGTACTCAATGGATATTTGAAAGGCATTAGTCCCATGATAACCGTCCAACGAATATTCATGGAGGAAGGTGCTAAACCAGTTGCAGAATTTAACAGAAGGTTGAAGCCTGTAATGAAGGATGTGGTAACTAAAGAAATAGTACGCCTACTGGATGCAGGTATAATCTATCATGTAAAAGAAAGTGAATGGATAAGTCTCATTGTGTTCCTAAGAAGGGCGGTTTTACTGTTGTTCCTAATGAAAACAATGAATTGATACCTACTAGAACTATTGTTGGATATAGGATGTGCATAGATTTCAGGAAATTGAATAAAGAAACTAGGAAAGATCACTATCCTTTACCATTAATAGATCAAACTTTAGAGAGGTTAGCAAACCACAATCATTTTTGTTACTTGGACGGATACTCTGGTTTTTCCCAAATAGTTGTTCATCGCGATGACCAACTTAAAACAACTTTCATTAGTCCTTATGGTTTACATGCTTACCGACGCATGCCTTTTGGTTTATGTAATGCTCTAGCTACTTTTCAAAGATGCATGACTACTATTTTTGCGGATTTTATAGAACTAATCATGGAAGTATTTATGGATAACTTTTCTATCTATGTAACTTTGTTTACTAGTTGCTTGGATAATCTCAAAAGGGTTTTGCAGCGTTGCAAAGAAACCAATCTCATTCTAAACTGGGAGAAGTGTCATTTCATGGTTAAAGAAGACATAGTCCTTGGGCATAAGGTATGAGGTAAGGGTATTGAAGTAGACAGAGCTAAAGTTGAAGCAATAGAGAGAATGCCACAACCAAGGGACATAAAAGTTATAAGAAGTTTTCTTGGTCATGTGGGTTTTTATAGAAGGTTCATTAGGAATATCTCCAGAATTTCTAAACCTTTAACTAATCTATTGCAAAAGGGAGTAAGATTTAATTTTGATGATAAATGCCTTGTTGCCTTTGATAAACTTAAGTATGCTTTATCCCATGCTCCCATTTTTTTGAAACTCATGACAGTAGGGCAAACCCCTACTGCCTTTGTATTACTTCAGGATTCCCCAAGACGGGGAAGCATGGGAGAGTTTACATTTTTTGTGTGCCTGTGGCAGGAAGGAAATATAGGGGGATAAAGTTTTTTAGCTAAACAGAGAATTACAAAGAGTTACAAAGAATTGCAAAGGTTGTGAATTCCCTGATGAAATTCAGGTTTAGTTCTATGCACCAGAAGCCTAAGGTCCTGCTGGAATCTATTTTTCCATGAAGCAATGGAGGGTATGACATTACTAAAGCAGAGATCATTCCTCTCTTTCCAAATGTTCCAGGCTGCTACAATAAATATCTCCATGAACAACTTGCTCGTAGAATTCTTCCTTCCTTGCTCAATGAGGTGTAGACGGTCCCCATGATTATCCCAGCCAATCCCAATCACTTGCCAGCACTGTTTGCTGAACATGCAACCGAAAAATAGATGCTCTATAGTCTCTTCAAGGTTATTGTTACATATGAGGCAGTCAAATCTGGAAATATTGTTGTAATGATGACGTTTGAGCATATTTTTAGTATTCAATCTGTCTGAGAGTAATAACCAATGGAAAAATTTGATCTTTGGTGTGCATTTACTCCTCCATAACCATTTAAAGGAGATGTGTGGTTCCATGGTTCTGAAATAGAAACGATAAAACATGCTTTCTTTGAAATTTTCTGACCCCCGGGTGTATGTCCATAGATCCTTGTTCAAATCATTCAGTTCTACACTCTGAACTTTTCCTTGCAGTTCTTTCAATTCATCCATAGCTTGTGTAGTAACAGGCAGATTAAAATTTGTGGCAAGGTCAGCAGTAAGAAATTCTGTGACAGAACAATCTTCCTTAGTTGTAAAAGAGAAGGCTCTAGGAAATATTTCAGCTGCCACACCATCAATCCAGTTGTCCTTCCACATCAACACAGTGTTACCAGATTTCACTTTGCAGACACTTATCCCCCCATAAGTTGGGAATAACTTAACAATATCTTTCCACCAAAAGGAACCACAAGGATCACATGCATGAGGTACTTTCCCATTATAGTAAGTGTCCCAAATGAGAGAGACCCAAGGAGTTTCCATTTTGTTGTAAAATTTATGAAGAAACTTCAGTAAGAGTGCTTCATTCTGAATCTTGAGGTTCATCACACCCATACCTCCTTTATTTTTTGGTCTGCAAACCTTGTCCCAGGAAATCAATGCATTGCAATGTTCTCCAACCTCATCTTTCTTATTCCATAGACAGTACCTTCTAATCTTATCAACATACTCAATTATTTTTTCTGAGATCTTAAGAGTGTAAATTGGGAACATGAGAATAGAGGTTAGCAAAGAGTTTATGAGAGTTGTCCTGCCACTATAGGACATCAGCATGTAATTGGTAGAGAGGTTCTTTTCAACTCTGTCCACTAGGGGCAAGAAATCAGTCACTGTTGGTTTGGTAGTCCCCAGAGGTAGACCTAAATAAGTAAAGGGCATTTTCCCAACCACACAACCAAGAAGGCCAGCAAGATCCTTTGCTAACTGATCATTTATATTCATAGGGATCATAATAGATTTACTGTAATTGATATGGAGACCAGTGTAAGCAGCATAGGTATCAAGAATATTCTTCATTATAGTAACTTAACTAATATTAGCAGGCATGATAATAATAATGGTATCATCAGCATATTGGACCACTGGAAAATCCATGTTAGAGCTGTAGGGAATAGGTGATTCCAGTCTATTCAAACTAAGTGCTCTTAATTGCAGACTGCAACAGGTCAGTAGCTAAAACAAAGATAAGAGGAGACAGAGGGTCTCCTTGCCTGACACCCCTTTTACAATGAAATTGTCTACCAGGAACCCATTCAGCAAAACAGAAGATTTCCAGAGCCAAATATAATGTCAATCCACTTAAGCCCATATGTTTCATTATTTTAATCATGGCCTGATGGTCAATTGTGTCAAAAGCCTTTGCAAAATCTAGCTTGAGTAGAATTATTTCCCTCTTAGATTGCTCGCATTGGTGTATAAACTCAAAGGCCCAAGCCAAACAATCCTGGATGGTTCTACCTTTAAGAAAACCATATTGATTCTTATGCACAATTTCAAGAACCACTTTCCGTAACCTGTTTGCAAGAATTTTTGTAATGATTTTGAGGCAACAATTAAGAAGGGTGATAGGTCTAAAATCATTGACAGATTCAGGTGCACTCCTTTTGGGAATAAGAGTAATATATCCCATGTTTATGATTTCCATATTAAGGTTTCCAGACTGAAAATCCTGACAAAGTTTATATATATCCTCCTTGATGATGTGCCAGCAAGTTTTGATGAAGTGACCATTAAACCCATCAGGTCCTGGTGCTTTATCAGGAGGCACCGAAGGATCAACCACAAGAACAGAGCGAACGCGTCGATAAACAGGGCCATGGTCAATAGACATACCGTCCGGGATGAAAGCCAGAGGATTCACCGGGAAGTTCGCCATTGCAATCTTGCAGCCAGGGTTTACTGTAGAGGTTTCCACCGGAAGCTCCGAAGGCGAAGAGATAGGGGTTTGGGGAATATCTGCACGGATCTTGTTTTGGTTCTTAACAACCCAGATTTTTCGACCCATTAAATCGATCCGATTCTACCCGATATGTTTATGTTTTGGCTTCCAAATTTATCGGACCAACTTCTTGTTCAGATGACACTGTTTGGCCCAATGACCCAGCTCCTTGCAAAGTAGACATCGCAGCCCAACAAAACAATCTTCAGCACGACGACCCTAGGCCAGACAGCAAGAGAAGGAGGGCTCGCAGTGCCAAATGCAGACATCACATTTTCGGCCCATCTCGTGACAATTCAAACAAAACCCTGGGCAGCACTTAGACAGATGATCAGAGAGTTCACACCAGGAGCACCTGCCAATAAGTTCAAACACTAGATCTTTGGGGGGTAAGATTGGCAGTTTAAGGATATCCATAATTTCCTTATCAAAGTATCCAGAAGCACAGAAATCTTCCAACTGTTCGAGCAACAGAATAGGAAGGCGATCACACATTTTGCGGAAGAAACTATCATTGCCAAACTTCAAATTTGAAAAGTTGTTCTGATCCACCAAAACCGGATCAGCGAACTTGCCAAAGAAAATGTGATCAGGTGATCGCCAATGATGATCCCCAGGTGTCTTTGAAGAAGAAGCGGCATTAACTGAATTATGACCAAAGGAATCCAAATTAACCATAGGCTCATTAAGAGCAAACTTGGATAAAATATGAGCAGAGCGACCAGATGAATCCATCCTTGCATTTTCCACCAGGGAACTAAAACTGAATTTCAAATTGGTATGGCTACGTTGTGATAGATCCACATTTTCCTTGGAAGATTTCACCGACCAATTATCAGAAGGAAGAAAGCCAGAGATGGATGGGTGAGTTCCTCTGAACAGAGAGAAATGACAGATGAAATCAGGCCAGACACGATCCTTCAATCCATAGATGAAACGACACACCCGATTAGAGGCCACCAAAAACCTGAACCTTCGATCACTCAATTTGAAAACCTTGTAGATACGAAAATTACCACCCAAACAGCATTGCAGAGCCAAACTTACAGATTCTTCAGTTATAGGAAAAGAGGCAGAAGAGAACGACACCACCAGAAAGAACTCTTTGCCGAATGAGGGAGAGAAGTGAACCGAAGTCCCAAAACATCGACGCATCTGCTCCTCCAGGGCAAGGCCTGGGGAGAAATCCCAGTGGAGAAGTCCTTCCATCGCCAGAAATTAGAATCCATGATCGCCGAGGTGGAGGGAGGTGGAGGTGGGGGTGGAGGTGGAGAGATCCATGGCGCAATAGAATAATAATACACTAGGTTGTTAAGTATCCCACGCTCCCATCATCAAACCACCTATATGGGATATGACTTTTGATTTAATATGTGAACCTAGTGATAGGAGTAACTCTGGGACAACACATAGGTCACAGATTTAATATTATACATCATGCTAGTAGAACTCTTAATAGTGCACAAAAGAACTATCCTAAGGAAGAAAGAGAACTTTTTGCTATATTCTTCTCTTGCGATAAATTTTGTTCTTATATAGTTGATGCAAAAATAAGATTTCATACAGATCGTGATGTTTAAAAGAACTACTTGAGAGGAAAAACCATAAGCCAAGACTGATCTGTTGGATCCTTTTACTTCAAGTATTTGAGTTGCAGATTATGTAGAGGCAAGAAATAAAGATGTTGGATGCAGTGTCCATATTTGCCCAACAAGACACCAATCTTATCGAGAGGAACTTTAATCCTGGTGATTTTCGTTTACGAGAATTATTAGATGAACTAAGGTCAATTCCTCCAAAAGAGAAGAAGTCCTTGTCGTTGGAGGAGCTTGTCACCCCGACTAAATAAACGGTAAGTGAAGGTAAGTCTTCTTTCTCTAATAAGTGATTTGTGTTCACAATATACATTTCTGAATTTTTTACCTTTGAATTCCTCTTGTTTTTCTGAAGTTTTCAAGGGGTTTAACTAACTATAAGGGCGCAACTATATGGCTGCAGAAAAATCTCCCGATGTATAGTTGGTCGTTAAAGGTATGGTATTCCCTTTGCAAAAAAATCGGTGCCCAGAAACTATACGGCCAAACTATAAGGCCGGGAAAATTTATTCCCGCCGTATAGTTGGTCGTTAAAACTTCTGTAACTTGGATCCTTTTCACTTTTAATTCATCATTATGATAAAAAAATGTTTTTGTCGGTACCAAGTCGGTAACCTAACCGACCTGGACTCGATATATTTGGAAATATCTGCTCGGAACCAACTATATGGCTAGAGCTATACGGGTAGCGACCGTATCGTTGGTCGTTACGCAGCAGGACTCCTCCAAAATTGTGATTTCTTTTCTTGTTCCATTAAGATTCTTTTATTGGGCGAGAATTTGGTGTTTCTCGCGAGTTTTACCAACCTCTGACCCCTATTATATACTGCCATTGTGTCTTTCTCTAAACATACTCACCAGGAAGCAATCTAGCCATGCTCTATCCTATGCCAGGCCATGGAAAACCCCTGGGGCTCATTGCTCCTCCTAGGGGGTGCTCTCGCAGCCCGTCCATGGAGGACGACAATGAGGAGGTGGAGAAGTTTAGCCCGGGGTACAAGGAGTATGTCAAGCCAAGCTTCTACAACAACGATCCCAATGAAGATTGGAGTGACATCTACATCAGCCGTGAAGTCTATGATCCCTCGGAGATCAACTGGGCGGCAATGAAGAGAGCTCAACAAGAGAGAAGGTCCCAGGCCACATGGAAAAGGGCGCATGGAGACAGTCAAGTTCATCACCACGGACCCCAGGCCACACAAGCGTAAGGAATTACCTAATACTGGTGCAGGTGCTAGTAGGGAAGCGACGACGCCATGCTCGAAGCCTACATTTGGTGCTCGTATGAGGGTGAAGCCTCAAGAAGAGTGGAGTAACAATTTCTACTTACTCGATCCATCAATTATGGATGAGGAAGAGGTTGTCCCCAGGACCAAGGACCGCATGCGAGCGCTAGAGATATATCAGAAGCAGGAGCTACTCCATCGCGTTGAAGTTCCTCACCGTATCAAGGAGATAGATAAGAAGGATGATCTTATCCCATTGGTGACTAAACTCGCGGATAAAGTGGACACTTTGCAATCTGATTTGCGCAGGTGCTACAGCCGCATCACTACCCTGGAGGATACCAACAAGAAGCTACGCACTGCGGTGCTACAACCATGGCGTCACAGTGATCTATAATAATCACGGTATCAAATAATCGCGAGGTATTATTTGATCCCACCTGGCTTGATTCTAAGCTTGGGGAGATCTTTAAGACCTTGTAATTGATCTTATAAGTTTTTATTACTATTCTAGCTTTGCATTAGTTTGAGTTTATAAATAAAGTTCGCATCATTAGAATTCCCTTCAGGAATAGTCGATCCATTTTATGAAATTCCGAGTTTATTATAATATATGGAGCATTATTGAGTTTGAGTTTGTCTTATTAGATATATGAATGGATTAAGTATAATTTTACTTGCACTTGATGATAGAAATAGGAGTCTTCCACACCATTGATAATAATGGAACATACAAACATAATTTGGTCAATATGTTGTAAGTTCATGGTCTGATTTACAAAGGAAAAATTATCTAATCAGTTAAGTTGAGAAATAAAACCTTAAAAAGGAAAATTAAGAGTTCTATCAAATCAGAGTGACAACAAGTCAAGGTAGAATATTCAAGCTATAAAGATGCTTCATATACAATTGGAATTTGGTAATTGAGATCGTTAAACTTTGAATTCCTACATGAAGTGGAATGTATGGTTAGCTCCTTTGCACAACACTTAAAAAAAGTGTGAGCATATATATATATAAAGAAAGAAGAAAAGTGAGAAGAAAAATAGCGAATGTGCAAAGAGAAAATAGGCATATACCACTATATTGTAGTAAGACAAAGAAAACGTTTGAGATTTTGAATCCCAAGTGAATATGTTAATCCTAAAACACTTGGGACTACCTCGCTAACTCATTCGGTCGAACTTAATACTTTTACATCATGTTGAAATTAATATTTTATGAACTATTAAATGCTAAGGTGTGGAAGCCTGCTAATATTATTCGGATGGTTCGAGTAAGGTACTATTCATGAACTTATTCCTATGTATCATATATGATAAACACATGCTGCAACTGCCTTATTTATTTTATTGACCCAGCTTTATGAATATGAGGATCACATACATTAAGCTAAACTTGCTCGGGACGAGCAATAGTCTAAGCTTGGGGAAGTTGATGAGTGAATATTTGCATCATGTTTTATATTATTATTTTGTATTACAGTGGTAGGATCTTGGTATTTTATGTGTTCGCGCACACCTTTTATGTTTATTTTCACCAGGATCAGGACAGATGATGGATACGGTGGACACAATTCATGGATCGGTTGTATTGGAGAGAAAAGGAGTAAAAACAACGTAAATTGCTAATTTGGGAAATATCAATAACATCAGATAAAACCCGAAGATATTGGAGGACACGGAAGGTTTAACGACCAACTATATGGCAGGAGCAACTTTTCCGGACGTATAGTTCCCGTCGTATAGTTGGAACCGCCACCGCCTCCTCAAATAGTTTCACCCCGTGCAACTGTATCGGAGAGACGACATACAGAATGACTAGAAATCGCTGAAACCTCACCTCCGGAAGGGATCTAGAGGGGGAACTCATCCACCGGGGATCCATCTTCGCCCTACGCAGATCCAGGAGGCTAAGGCATCGATCTTCATCATCAATCGCTGCATCACCACCATCTCCATCCATCCCATCTACATTTTGTCTAGATCTTGTTGTAATTTCTGTACTCGTTGTGGATTTATACAAGTACTATTCATCTATGATAGGTTCCATTGTTTTTGCCATGATGTTGATTGCCTCCATGTATGAGTAGATCATTAGTTCTTGGGGAGATGGAGAAACCCTAACATGAGATTGAAATAAGATAAAGTTTATTATGATATTCATCGATGTGACCATGTGTTAGATTGTCTTCATCTTGATGTTGGGAGAAGTCGAACTGTCAAAATTTGCCTCTTATGGGGACTTGATGGAGGGAACTACTTGTTGGTAGACAGAGGTGTGTTAGCACTTAAAGTGACTATAAAGCTGTTGGCACTCCTTACGTATCAACTTGGGAACCTAGGAAACTCACGGAACACTATCCATGCCATGGGATACATCCTACTGGGTAAAGTCCCTTAATAGCACATTGATGTCGATTGTTGTCTGTTGTGGTTATGAGGATGATGTGAGTAGTGGTTGCTGCCTATTCGTCCAAATACGGAGTTCCTCCCACACATACATAGTTGAGAATGTTCATGATAATAATATTTACCTTAGACCCTTTATAAATGCTACTGGTGTATCTGCTACTCCCTAAGAACGCTTTCTCCTATTGAAGTTTCAAATCTATTTTACATACGAGATACTTATTTTCTGTATTCAGTTTGTTTTACTTTAATTATTGTTCTCTTATACAAAAACCCCAAAACACGTTTTTATACAACACTCGCATTTTATCTTGTTACTTAGATCTTTATCTAGCATTTCTATTTTAGTATTTACTTCAAGAGCTATTAGACTTCAGACTCCTACTCCATGTGGGATCGATATATTTATTTCAAAACTAGCTACAAACGATTTGTGCACTTGCAGTCATAAGAAGGACAATTCTCTACACAAGTAGAGCCCTCATCTATACAAGACCAACAAGCTCCACCTGCTGAAGCAACTACTGTACCGACACAACAATATTCTGAAGATCATCCATCAATTGATCAAGCTAGAAGTCCTAAGCCAGATTAGCCGCC
Source organism: Avena sativa (assembly GCA_916181665.1). Classification (NCBI taxonomy): domain Eukaryota; kingdom Viridiplantae; phylum Streptophyta; class Magnoliopsida; order Poales; family Poaceae; genus Avena; species Avena sativa. The sequence continues at coordinate 431,781,795 of OV702293.1, forward strand.
TGGTGGGTCCGAATTATCTGGCCCTGCTACTCTAGCCCGCACCAGCAATGACCAGGAAGAAGCTGAAACTCCTAGGATGAATTATCCGACCCCTCCCTCGGTCGTATTATCCGTCCCTGCAAGTCCATAACTACAGCCTCCTATCATGGTTGCCGATCAAGATCAAGGGCAAGTCATTCCTTCAACCGTCAACACCGAACAAAATGTTAATCAAGGTCAAGCTTGTGGTCAATACGAGGACCCGAATGGTGAAGACATTCCTCCAAGAAACAACAAGGAGATCAAAACTCATTGCAAAGCTCGAGCTGAAAGAAATCTTGAACTCAGAGGTCGTACACTTGATAAAGTAGTGGGTGACCTAATAAGAAGAGTGGCCACAAGAAGAGAGTTGGCAAGCTTTAGTGATCATGAAGCTCATATCTCTATAGTGGAACCTAAAAAGGTTTTTGAAGATCTTTAAGATCCATATTGGGTTCTTGCTATGCATGAAGAACTTAATAACTTTGAGCGCAACAAGGTTTGGAAGTTAGTAGAGAAGCCAAAAGATTGTCGCAATGCTATTGGCACAAAGTGTATTTTAAGAACAAGCAAGATGTGAATGGAATTGTTGTAAGAAACAAGGAAAGATTGGTAGCACAAGGTTTCTCTCAAGTGGAAGGTGTCGACTTTGGGGAAACTTATACTTTAGTGGCTCGCCTTGAGTCTATCCATATCCTTATTGCTTATGCCGCACATCATTACTTTAAATTACAACAAATGGATGTTAAGAGTGCCTTTCTTAATGGCCCTCTGCATGATTTGGTGTATGTCAAGCAACCCCCAGGTTTCGAGGAACCCAACTTCCTGAACCATGTCTACAAACTCGATAAGGTGCTTTATTGCCTTAAACAAGCCCCACGTGCGTGGTATGATCATCTTAAAGAGCTTTTATTAGACCGTGGCTTCGAGGTTGGGAAGATCAATCCCACTCTTTTTACTAAGAAGGTTAAGGGGAGCTTTTCGTGTGCCAATTATATGTAGATGAAATTATCTTTGGCTCTACTAACCAAGCTTTTAACGATGAATTTTCAAAGCTTATGACTGACAGGTTAGAGATGTCTATGATGGGAGAATTAAGGTCCTTTCTTGGATTCGAGATCAAGCAACTAAGAGAAGGAACCTTCATTAATCAAGCAAAATACATCCAAGACATGCTCAAGAGATTCAAGATGATGGATCTTAATGACGTTGCTACACCAACGCAAACTAAATGTCATCTTGAGTTAAATCCTAATGGTAAAGATGTGGATCAAAAGGTATACCGGTCCATGAACGGCTCTCTTCTTTACCTTTGTGCATCTAGACCCAATACTTTGTCGAGTGTAGGAGTGTGTGTAAGGTATCAAGCGACTCCTAAATAAAGCCACTTGATGGCAGTCAAGAGAATCTTTCGATATTTTGTTCATTCCCTTAATTCTGGTCTATGGTATCCCAAGGGCTCTAGTTTCTCTCTATGTGGATACACGAATTCTGATTAGGCTGGTGATAAGGATGATAAAAAATCAACTTCTGGATCTTGTCAATTCTTGGGCAGATCCTTGGTATGTTGGTCTTTGAAAAAACAAAATTGTATATCTCTCTCCACCGCCGAAGCTGTATATGTGGTTGCTTCTAGTGCTTGCACTCAGTTGTTATGGATGAAACAAACTTTAAAGGAATATGGTGTCAATTATGACAAAGTGCCTCTTTTATGTGACAACGAAAGTGCCATCAAAATTGCTTACAATCTGGTGCAACATACAGGAACAAAGCATATTAAGATTCGTAATCATTTTATTCGAGATCATGTTGCTCGTGGTGATATTGACTTATCTTTTGTGAGAACAAAGAATCAAGTTGCTGGTATTTTCACGAAGCCACTTGATGAAGCAAGATTTTGTTACTTGAGGAATGAGCTAAATATCGTGGATTCAAGGAGCTTGACTTGACTACCCTTGCATACTCACTTATTTCTCTTCCTCCATTTGGTTTAGATGTGGGCATGGACATAGGGGGAGTGTGGTCCTAATTGATTGGGCTAACCTGTCACATGTGTCATGTCGTGTCCACTCTTGGTACACGTCTGTGCGTCCCCTCTGGCACATGTTTGTGCGTCTAGTGCTGGCACATGTATCATGCCATGTCCACTCTAGGTCACACGCGCCATGCTTCACATGCCCACGCCCCTGAACTGCACACGCCTGTGGAACTGCGAGGATCGTCTCTGATACCACTTGCAATACCCTGGCCTCTCCAAACCAACGACTGTCACTCCTGAAAGCTCAATAGGATCTCTACACTAGCCCTACAGACCAACACTAGTATTTTCTGTGCACTTTGTCCTCACTCACTGTCACATCCCAAAATTTTGCAAATTTTGAAATGTGAAAAATAAACAAACAAAAGAAATAAATGATGGTATTTACGGGGAAAAGAAACCTTTTGCTTTTAAATGGAAACATCAAAAACTTACTTGAATTTTTTTGAATGAGAAAGTAACAAACATATTTTTAAACGTGATGTCGCGGCAGTGGCGCCATGCTAGCTAGCCATGTTGTTTGCTAGTTTCTACCTTTGTTAATCATGCGCAACGCCAACAACAAGCATGTTGTGCCATCGAGTATAGGAATCAATCTTCCTCACTCTGATTGAAGGTATCAAATCGTTAATATTTTTTTCGATGGATTGCAAAATAGTCTAATTGATTAATTTACAAAAAATATGCATCTTTTGTTTGATGTTTGCTCGATGATGACGAAAACTTATTGCATAATTATTGGGAAATAATAATAGGAAGATCACCTGCAATAGAATTATCAGGCTTTATACTCATAGAGATAAAGTTGATCCAATATAAACTAATTTTTTGTTTCGTATTGTCTTAGATTTAGTGCTACATATTTATATCAGTTCTATGCCGATACTTTGGTATGCTGTTATGTTTTTTATCCAAACAGTTTTTTCAACACAAAATGAAAGGTAGTTGTTATCTTTATAAGAAAAAAATCTTATATATGATCATCAGTATCTTCGTCCCCCTCAATGTCAAATCCTGGCTCCGCCCCTGCATGGAATTTATCTTGATATTAAGCACTTGGAAAAGTAAAACCTAAAACCTAAAACCTAATAAGAGAAATGATCATCAAGGTCACTCCAAGACTATGGCTTTGTTCCATATAAAAAAATTAGCAACAACATTCCTAAATAATCAATAAAGATAAACACCAATATTACAAAACCATAGGATTTGGTTTCACTCTATTTGGAGCCATGGATAAAAATATATGATTTATATAAGATAAGGAGAAAAACAAATAAGACATATTGCAAAGTCAATTTAAACCATGGCTAAAAATCCATAAGTGAATGGAATAAAAGAATATTTAAATAATATAAAAGTATAAAGGTTTATTTAATAAAATTATATGGGCTTGAGTACCATATTAAAATTTTATTAAATAATGACAATGTGCCACACTCAATTTTAAATGAATATTAATTTATAAAAATATTTTAAGTTCCCTAGTTGGACTAAATAACCAACTTATATTTTGTATAAAATCTTCTGAAAAGGTTTGGTGAAAATTTGAAATCAAATTGGAGTTTGAATCAAATGATTTGAATAAAACCAGGAAAAAGAAACAGGAAAAGAAAAATAAATAAGAAGAAAGAAAACTCTACCTGCCAGCCAAACCAGCCCACCCAGCGCCCCTGGCATCCAGCCCACCCGACACCCCCTCTCCCCCGCTGGATTTCTTTCTCACCCACTCCTCCCCGCACCCGCTCGCTGACAACCCGGCCCCACTGCCACGTCGTCATCGTCGTCTTCATCAGCGCACGGACCCATTCCCCCTCTCGGCCATTTCACCGCGATTCAATTCGCGTAAATTCGTGAAGTTAATAGCGTAATCACCCCACCCGAACCCTTCTACTTAACCCCCTCTGCCCCCTCTCCATTTCCCCTCACACCCCTCTACTAGAGAGCCCCCAGGATGCTCTAATTTGAGCTTGCACCGCCGCGGCCACCGACGAGCTCTGGCGACGATTTCGAAGCTCGGCTTCGACTCTGTCTGCAAGCTACCGTCGGCAAGCGCGACTTCGGCGAGCAATTGTAGTTGAGTCCATGCTCCCTTCGCTAACCACGTCTACCACGGCAACCGCCTCAACTCCACGACCTCGGTAACACCCCTTCACCTTCCCCTTACCCCCTAGCGCCACTGGAGCATCATTGCCCAACGCGCCGCCGCCGCACCTCGCCATCAGCGCCGCCAGATCTTAGCCACGCGCTCAGATCCACTGGATCTAGATCCTAGGGCCACGAATAAATCACTTAACAAAGAGGTATCAACCAATCTGAGCCGTGCAATCTCACTCAAATCCAATGGCCCGCGTCGCTGATCCGACCGAAGCGGTACCAGCCAGTTAGAACAGGCCACGTGGCCAGACTTTCCCGTTTAAATCCAAATTTAGTTTAAATAGATGTTAAACTTAGAAATTCAATAACTTTTGATCCACAAATCATAAAACTGCATATTTGGTGTCTATGAATTCAGGAAAATGTGAGCTTCACTGTATATACCTCCTTCTGTTCATTTGCTTATATAAAAACTGATTTTTAGGCAGAACCTTTTGTGGAGTAGTTTGAGTATAAAAATTGTTGTGAAAATTATTTTTGAGTGAATCCTTTTGCAAATGGTTGTGTTTTGAACCCTCTGACCATAAGCATTAACATTTTAAATTAAACATATAATTTGTTGGCAATAGAAAATATCCCATTGAATAAAATATTTTCTAGTAAAGAAAAATAATTTAAATAACCAAATTGCACTAACTTGGTTCCAATTGGAATTCCACTTTTATAAAAAGGACCAGTAGGTGTTTGTATGGTTTAGAACCTTGTTGGAACAACTTGTTTAATAAACTGATATTTTACATGCTTGCATGCATTTCATTGTATTCTTGTTTTGTTATTTTGTGTTGTAGTTTTGAGTGTGTGCTTTTTGCTTGATTGTATTGTTGTATAATTTGAAGAGTGTGTTATTTGCAAGATCAAGGAGAGTACCTAAATATTCTACTATTAAGGCAAGTGATACTTTGGTCATCAAAAGTCCTATTTTTTCTATATTGCATTAGTGATGTTTTTGTAGTGTGCATGATAGGACTATTATTTATATTACTATGCTATGCAAATCCTATAGTATCTACCTTGGTAGTATTTCCTAAAGATAGGAGACATCATAAGATTAGAATGCTTAGTCTTGCTATATAGATTCGTGGGTGGAAATCATGATATGATGTCTTATGAAAATATGAGTATTTTTGGACTAATGAAAACAACTGATGTTAATGAAACACCTGGGTGGAAATGGGACTTGTATGGATTGTGTTGAGTGGTTACCCAGGGCCCATTTCTATGGTTTACCCTGGTGTATCTCACTTGTGGATGGCCACCCAGGAACAAAAAGATTGGAGACATTATTGTCGCGAAAGCTTCCAGTGCAACCACATGGCATATGGGCTCTGCCTTGACCAACTAAGTTGCAAGAACTCAGTCAGACAGAGAGAAGGTGGTAGTGATGATAGGATGGAACGCGTTTATGGTGATCTGAGGGATTGCTTCTGAAAAGTCTTGTCTCGGTGCATGTCGAGTCTTGTGGGGAAAGTGCACCACCTCTCGAAAGGGTAAATCTAAGTACTTAGTCGTGTCCCCGGTTATGGACAATTTTTGAGCATCAAGATAATGAAGTGGAATCAAGAATCTCATCATTCTAATTTCTCTAAGTTAAAACTTGTTGGGTGAACAAAGGAAGCACCTGGAGGGTATCTAGTGTGCCATGTTTGTTGAAGTGTTGATGAAAAAAGGGAAAACTTAATTTACAAAGGATAGTGAAACTTACTTTATGCAAAGGCAAGCCAAAACTCCACTTAGCCATATATTCATGTAGATGTTAGATACTCTATATCAGTATGGTATCACTTGTTGATACAATTCAAATGTATTGACCCTTGTGGCTATAACTTATCATGTTGCAGGATTACTTGATGATAGTGAAGTTTGTTGAGTAGGGATTACAAGTCTGCAACCAACATGTTTGCTTGTGGCACATGAAGATGAAGGACTCCATGCTTTATAGTTATATCTGCTGCTTTGTAATAAGATAGCCATATGAGCTATTTAAGTTGTAATGGTCTATTTTATTTCGGGATATGTGATGTAATATGACCTTTGTTTCTTGATATTACATCTTAACTATGGGTGCTAGCTATTCGATCCAGGTACTAGCACTATAAACACAGGGACTTGTACCTTATTGGGTTTAGTCTTCTACAGATGGTATCAGATCACTGTGTTGCCTGTAGGTTTGTAACCCTAGGATTTGTACAACCCCTTAGAAATAGGAGTTGTATTTGTTCTAACTTATTTACAAACAATCTTGTGAACTCTTTCCTCAGTATTCTGTTTTGTTTCAACATCTCTCCCTTTTCAACTTGATGGCTAAGGACTTCAACTTCAACATCATCAAGGACTTCAGCTTAAACATCTCAAAGGACTTCAACTTCAGTTTCACTAAAGGACATCAACATCAAAAAGTACTTTAGCTTTGACATCACTAAGGACTTCAAGACCACCTGCTTGGAATTGGACTTCTCGACTATGTCAACATGCTGGATCTACCTACCTCCATCATCAAAAGAATTCAAGTGAAGAAGTCTCAAAAGGAAAATATGAGAGAAATTAGGAAAGACCATAGGATGAGAACTTGTCTATTATGGTTTTACTAGGTTATCTTTGTTTTTGTTTCTTGTGGAAGTGGAACCCTATAGTTGGACCACCATACTAGAGTTTCGTTTAAAAATCGATTTGCTGATCATTTATTGATCATACCAACCTATGTGGTATGACAATAATATTTTGTTTGCCTAAAATATGCTTGAACCTTATTGTTTGAGTGGAATGCATGATTGTTATTGCTTGCATATTGCTTTGTGTGATTTGTTGTGCATGAGTATAATTCTTTTCCTAGAAATATTTTGTCTATTCTAATCCCAACCCAACCCCAGCAGATGACTTCTCCAAGATACCACAACTCCAACATCAACGATGGTGACAACAACAACCTCGAGATGCACATGAAAATGCAACTGATAGCAACCCAAACTAATTTGAATCAAGTGACAACCCAATTTTTAGCCAACAACCGCAACAACACTAAGTTAGACCCAGCCATGCTAAAGTTCTTGGAATTCCAATCCCAATTGTTGCAAAGGATGACCAATCAGATGATCAACATGATAAACAACCCTTCCCAAAGAAATTATGACAACAATGATTTCAAGGATGATATTGTGGAAAGAACACGAGCCTGCAAAATCTATGGAGACATATGACATACTTATAAAAAGCATATTGACCAGTGCCCTAATTGTGATGGGAACCATCCAGCTGGACAATGCCCCACATCTCAAGTCACATGTTTCCTGTGTGAAGGAACTAATCATGTCCTTGTCCAATGCCACATATATCCTATAGTTCAATAGATGAAACATCAAGCTAAGGATGGAATACATCAAATCTTTGGAAACACCCATGAAGGTACTACTTCTATCAAGGATGATGAAGACAAAGTCACACCCTTATGGTTGTAACTTATCATGGTGCAGGATTACTTGATGATAATGAAGTTTGTTGAGTAGGGATTACAAGTCTGCAACCAACATGTTTGCCTGTGGCACATGAAGATGAAGGACTTCGTGCTTTATAGTTATATTTGTTGCTTTGTAATAAGATGGCCATATGAGCTATGTAAGTTGTAATGATCTATTTTATTCTAGGATATGCGATATAATATGACCTTTGTTTCTTGATATTACATCTTAACTGTGGGTGCTAGCTATTCGATCCAGGGACTAGCACTATAAACACAGTGACTTGTACCTTATTGGGTTCAGTCTTCTACACTCACCCGGGAACAACTTCCCGGTCGGTCACCCATTCTCAAATTTCTTTAGGCTAAGCACGCTTAACCTAAGAGTCTTTTTCACATGAGCTTTCGGAAAAGAAGTTATAACTTGTTGGTATGGATATCCTATCAATCATATTAAGCCATGCGTCAGGATCTTACAGTCAAGTATACCATACTTCATGCCATAGAGTCTGGGTTGTGGTTACGCTTTTACAACATCGGCGCACATGATATGGCCCATGGACATAAGTCGTTGTTAATACCGCAAGTCACTGCCATGAAGTATGAGTATCTTGACAAGTTTCTTTCAACAAAGATGGAGGAAAACATCTTCTTGGAAAATCACTTGGCAACCATGCTTGAGATTTATGGACGCCTTGTGGATATTCTGGACTATTGGATGACATATAGCGCTGCGATAAATGGGATATTGCGTTCGCTTCCTCTCGGCTACAAACATATTGCCATGGCCTATGTTGTGCGAGGGGAATTGTTCACCTTTCATGAATTTCTGAGAAAAGAAGACACCTGATTCATATAACCACGAGGACTAATCCGTGAAATGGAAAATAGCTGAGGACCTTTTTGCAATTATTATTGCGCCTGCGTTGTGGGATGACTCGATTTTGTGACACCACAAACTCGCATGGGGTATTAGCATAATTCCCAGGCCGAGCATGTCGTTGTGACACCACAAAACTCTAACAATCTAAGTTACTTCTTCGATCCATATTAATTATCACAGAATTAGATGTATCTAGATTTGTTTTATTGTTCTTCTCGATGCCATCAAATGAGGAGCTTTCCCAGCCTCGGTGTGTCTCTCGGTTCCAACCATCACCCAAAGGGGATGGCAGTGGCGCAGGCACACACGCAGAGAGAGGCAGGGAGGCATTGCATGGGATCCATCAGAGAAAGGACAGGCGCAGTGGAGTTAACTTGCAGGCAGGCATGTTGTGCAGGACGCAGACGCACGCAGAGGAAACGCAAAAGCCACACTCAAACTGCTTTTCCTTCCTTCTGACAGACAGGGAAAAAACAACTCACGCGCCGGTCATGACCATGCCATCTACCACCACAGCCCCATCGGGCGCTGCGAAATAAATAAGAAACCAGACCCAAGTACACAAGGCGAGCAAAGGACGGGGCATAGGCATAGGCACGTTATCTATCTTACGCAACAGCTACTGCAGCTGCTTCACCGCAATGCCCAAAAGGGCACAATCCTGACTCACCCCTGACTAAAGTATCATGCCACCCCTGCTATGCTCTGGTCCCCTACAAGAACAAGCTCTCTCTCTCTCTCTCCACACAACACACGCATCCTTTCCATCTCTCTCTTATTTTTGGTTCTCTTTTGTTTGTACAATATTAAAAAAATACTAGAACACTAACTATTATAGAGTAATTATGTACTGGACGGGCAGATGGAACACACATAATCCTAGGAATAAACAACCTCTAGACCAGGCTCAATTGTCTACTAATGGTGGGGGTAACACTTTTGTGGGATGGTGGTGGTGGTGGCGATGGTCATGGTACAGCGGAGGAGAAAAGAAGAGAGAAGAAAGGCAAGTCGGAGGAGGTGTACACCAGTGAGATATATCTCTGACTTGCGCTGCTGTATCTTTAGTGCAGATGCATCCTTTTCCAGTACCACTTCTGCGAGCGCTGTCCGTCTCATCCCAATTCCCAGTCTCTACCCCAGTGATTTACCAAACCTCTGCAATTCCATAATTAAACGCCCGCAGTCGCAGTGGGGATGCCACCACTTTAACTGAAACACACCACCTCGCACCACTGCACCCCCCTCCTCCTCCTCACTTTGTTTCTCTCCTCCCATAGTCCCATCCCCCTCCCTTCGGCGAGCGCAACGGACGATCTTGCGAGGGAGCGAGGAGCCATGGCCCCGCTGCTGCTTTCTTGAGATCCTCTTCAGGTTTGGTGAGCGAGGAGGCGCGGTGCAGGGTTCTGCTTCCTGGGTGTCTGTCCGAGGTAATTCTCCGGCCGGTGCTCTCCTTGCAAGGACCGAGCGGTTCTCCTGCATCTTGCTCCGTTTTCTTCTTCTTCAAGAATTCTGGCGTTCTTTGGTCCAGTGTTGTTGTGTTCTTGGTACTACGAGTAATTTTCTGTGCATGATCTGTCGGGCGGCTAAAGGAAGGATTTGCGTCCAGATGAGTACAGCGATTGATTCCTTGTGAACTGCTAGATGTTAAGATCTTTCAAGTAATTTGCTCTGATGATCCATTCAGGCATGGCCCCTTTTCTCCAAGTGATAAGACCGTATATTGCGCTAGAAATTAATTAATCCTCTCATGAATCTACTTCGTGCGTACTCCAGTCCATGCTCGCTCATGTTTTTGCCGGTTGGTAGCACGTCGCTCTACCAGGTTTTTGTTCTTTACAACGCCAGATGCAGCTGATTGGGCCTCGCCATCTCGTCTCTAGATTATCATGTCTTCCTGCTTCCTATGTTTTGCCAAAATTGTCGAATCTCCTGGTCCAAGTACTCGCATAACTTATGTGTACCAGGTACTAATTAAGGTGGTATCCTAAGGAGAAGTATACTACTAACAAGTACTTCTTTCACAAATTAATCTCTTGCATTAACTGCCATCGAGGAGGACCATGCATGATTCGACCCTAGAAACACAAGTCCAATCTAGTGATGTGATGACTTGCAGCACATGAAAAACAACATAGCAATCTTGTTTGGTGGGCTTCTGAAAAAAAATGTCTCCTTTGTCGTTGAATTTTCAGTCATAGTTATCCAGCACCTAGGTTTGTGTTCTCGTCTAGCGGTTTAATTAGATCTCCAGAACACCACGATTTTAAGCTGGACGGGGTTTTTTCTAGTTTAGACGGGAGCGCCAAAGCTAACATCTTTTCATGACAACAACCGAATGTGCTATTCTTGGACTCTCTTTTCTATCAGATAAGGTTCCGTTTTAGAGATTCCCAGACCAGAAAAGAGGCCATGCTTTTCATCTGTTTGTGCTCTCATCTGGCATCAACCATACCATATACCTATGGAGGCTTAACAATGAATCAGATACTACTACTTCTCTTGATGTGCCACTTTTCCTATTTCTGCACTCCACATTCAGTAGTTATTCAGCAAAACATGAAATGTGTATTTATTAAGAAGCTTGAGAAATTCTGTTGTGCTTCTCTAGTCACCTGGATAAATCTGAATTATTTGCTTAGGTTTCTGTAATCGAGTGTCGTCTTCGGAATCACGTAAACCCGAAGCAACTATATTTCAGACAAGAATGTGTCAATTCAGACATCATGGTGCTTATCCACCAGGCTAAGCATGCCCATCTATAGACATTCAGTTTGTCATGATCACCACAACTGACAAGAGCAACACATGCTATTTTATCCTTGTATACACTCATGGCTTATCTGCACTTTGGTGAGTCGGTCTCCATGAGTGCAGCTCAGACTAGAAACACGGAGATCCTTCCTTCTCACTTGTCAGGAAGTGTATGCATCAAATCATCGCACCAAGTACACACGCTTGCACTTTGCTTACATGAGTCTGTTTGTTCTGTAACTGCAGGTGAGAGAGAAGGAGACAGAGTGACACTCTCCAGGGGGAAAGAAGTTTCAGAGAGGGTTTTTTCAGTTCAGACTCAGAGATGAAGAGCAACAGCGTCCAAGAAGCGTGCGAGGATCAGCTGTCCGACATCAGCAGCCAGGCGGCGTCCAACACCGAGCCGTCCAACTCCTCCTCCTGCCCGCCGGCCACCCTTGACCTGTCGCTCGCCGTCTCCGCCGCCGCCACCACCACCGCGTCCAGCACCACCGACAGCAACGGCAGAGGCACGCAGCCCTCGGCGGCGGCGGCGGCGGCGGCCGCGCGGGAGCCGGCGCGCGTGTTCACGTGCAACTACTGCCAGCGGAAGTTCTTCAGCTCGCAGGCGCTGGGCGGGCACCAGAACGCGCACCGGCGGGAGCGCACGCTGGCCAGGCGCGCCGTGCACCGGCTCGACGCCTACCCCTACGGCTACGCCGACGTGGCCTCCCTCCCGCTCTACGGCGGCTCCCACGGCCTGTACCCCATCGGCATCCAGGCGCACGCGTCGGCGCACCGCCCGGGCGTGGCCGTGGCGGCGCCTGCGCCGCCGCAGCAGCAGCAGCAGGACCAGGCGCGGGCGAGGGCGCTGCTGGGCCCGATGCCGTTCCTCGTGGGCGCCGACGAGGAGGCCAGCTTCGGGTGGCCGGGAAGCTTCAGGCCACCACCACCGGCCGGCCGCGTGGCTCTCCACCATCCGGGCTCCTACTTCGTCAGCAGCAGCGGTAGCGTGGTGGTGCAAGCCGACGAGGAGCCCGACCTCACGCTTAGACTCTAGCCACTCCAACGTCGACCGATGGCCTGTAGGTTGGTGCAACTCCGTCAGGTTCTTGAGAATTTGCTAGCCTTGCTATCGATCAGATTATTCATCAGATCATAATGGTGGTAGACGATTCGGATTGTTTGATGCACGCGTACTACATCTCTGTACGTGCAAGTATTTTTTGTACAGTTTTGGTGACCTTCTGTGGTATTGGCAGTAGTAACGTGTACCCTATAACTTCTTCCTGGCTGCGGTATCAAGATTCATGTAATCAACCCGATCATGTCACTCTTGTTCAGCGCGTTCCAGATTGTTTTTTCTAGTGGCTGTGTGAAAATTCCTGTCGCCGGTGTGGTGTCGACACGCCTCCCCTGCCGTCGCTCTCGGCGGCGGCGCCGGAGTACAACGGTGAGCGAGAGGTCCAGGCCATCGCTGCTGTTACAAGACCATGATGTCCCAACAGGAGTTGAAACTTGCGACAGTTCAATGGATCGAGACGACCTGAGAACAACCAAACAGGCAGATCTACCCAGGATCCCAACGCACACACCAACAGTGTGCGCCACCCAGAAAAATATCATTGAAAAAGAGAGGAGAGAATGACAGACACAGACGTTGAAATATTCCCATGACGATGCCAATTATAGCATGGGGCGAAATGCACAGGTCATGACCCAACAACTACACTCTGCACTGCACATCAGAAGTATTTCGAATGACAGGGCACACTTTTTTTTGCAAGCAATTAACTGAAATGTTGTTGTCAAGTTGTGTATCTGGCAGCGAGAGGTTAGGCCTCCTCCACTTTATAGCAGTTAACTGGTAGTAAAAGAAACAAATTACAACAGCTCAGAAACCATTCTAATAATGGAGAAACGATGCATTTTTCAGACATTCAGGAGCAGCAGATGGTATAGTATGTATTTTTTTACCAGGGTCTCTCTATACCCACATCTTCTTTGTGGCTTCCATCCGCTCCAGCAGGCCCTGGATCTCGGTCTGCATCCGCAGCTTCATCTTGTGGTAGTCGTAGTGCGAGTTCTCGAGCGTCTTCAGCTCCTCCATCTTCTTCCTCCGCTTCTCCTCCGTCTCCTGGAAGCACAGCTTCGCCAGCTTTGCGGCGTACTCCTCCTCCAGCTTCTGCGTCCTGGAGCGCACGATCTGACGGTAGTTATCGACTTCCTTCCGGGCCTCATCAGCCAGCTTCTGGAACAGCTTCGCCTCGGCTTCCTTGCACTTCACGATGGTCTCGAGGGTAGAGGCGTCGTCATCCTTTGAGGTGCTGCTGAAATGGGGTTCCATGGAGAGTGGCTTTGGGCTGGCAGCGAAATGGGTCTCAACAGAGAGCGGCTTTGGGCTGGCGCTGTAATGGGGTTCGATAGAGAGTGGCTTTGAGCTGCCGCCGTAATGGGGTTCAATAGAGAGCGGCTTTGAGCTGCCGCCGTAATGGGGTTCAATAGAGAGCGGCTTTGAGCTGCCGCCGTAATGGGGTTCAATAGAGAGCGGCTTTGAGCTGGCGCCGTAACGGGGCTCGATAGAGAGTGGCTTTGGGCTGGACTTGAGCGCATCAATCTGCGAGTCGAGAATGGAAGTGCCGGCATTGAAATTGAAAGATTTTGCCGAACTCATGGTTGGACTCAGAAGGGGAATTGTAGATTGGCTCGCCTGAGCTGCCGCCAATATACCTTTGGACTTGCTGCCAGTAACAGAGCAGTCTGTAACACCATCTGTGAAACAAAAAAAAGCTGATTAGAGCTTTGTGCCTGCGACGTTCAATTAAACTCTGTGGAGCATATTTTCTATTGCAACATATATAATGGCATCTCTGTTTCCCTATTGCTCTAAAAGAGCATATCACAGTCTTATTATATCTGTAGAGGGTATGAGTACTATTATAGATTTAGTCTCCACAGAGTTACACATTTTGCTTCTTTACATCATGCCTAACCTCATTCTTGTAATTCAATACCTGATGAAACAGTTACCAGGAATATAGGTAGATTCAAGGACGACCAAGTCCCTTAATATTTCATGGTTCAGTGGGAGCAATATGTTTTCAACAGAATTCCACAAAGATACAGTTGGCCAAAAAAATCAAGGTTAATTTGTTCATTTAGAGATGTTAGCTAAATCTCTAAACATTAATTAGCTCAAAAGAAATTCCAGCCACTCCGAGAAAAACTCTGTCCAGCTTTGCAGTTCATTGTGCTAAATGGCGGGAGTTCATTGTGCATGTCAAAAAAATATGTGTCCTTATTGCAATGCTGTCAGTGGATCTCCTAAATACCAATTGCAAATTCAAAACGACTGCGCAATGCCATGAGTTCTAGTGCCAAACAGACGGATTTTCCAAATAGAAGAAATTGTGAGTACCTAAACATGACTGCCATGTTTAAAGTGTCAAAAATGCAAGCAGCTGCTACATGATTATGCTTACGGAAGTAATAAAGCAAGTAACAGCTCATTAGAAATTAGAATACTGAAGTTTGAAACATTGCATTTTAGAATGCAAGGCGAAGAGATCTTACATTTGAAGAACTGCAGCATGATGTTTGTTGCATCCACAAGGGAAATAACTTTCTTCGCGAGCATGCTGAGGACCTCTTCCGCCTTGGCATGCAGCCCCTTCCCCTCAAAATCATCACTAGCAGCAAAGATCTTCCTAACAAAATCAAGCTCCTTCATGAGCATCTCGGCATTCCAGTTCTCCGCGCAGCTATTGAACACCTCCTTAACGAATCCAAACATCTCAGAAGCATGGCTGCAACCAAGGCACTGGAACTGCATCTCGGTCGTCCCCATGGGCCCTTTCAGCGTCGGGCCAGGTCTGATCAAGTTCCTCTCGAGCCCGCACGCGGCATGGCACCAGTGGCCGCAAACATCACAACCGACCCAGCTACATGTATTCGCGGCACAGCCGAACTTGTGGCACACGGGGCACATACACGAGCTGCAGAACCCTTTCTTGGCGGAGCAAATCTTGCAGTCGCAGTCGTCGACAGGCAGCAAGCTCTTGCAGTTGATGTTGCGGCAGCGCGTCATGAGGAACATCTCCACGAGCTCGCTGCTCGGTACCCGGCCCTTGCCGGTGACAAACGCGGCGGTACCGGTCTTGATGGCCACCAGGATCTCCAGCTGAGTCCGGTTCGCCCGGGCCAGCGCCTCGGCTGTGAGGTCAGAGCGGCGCTCCAGCCTGCGCTGCAGGCTGGCCAAATCGTCCCTCTTCTCCGGGGCATCGACCATGGTCCGCACCGCCTCCCGCAGCACCTCCAGCGACTCGCTGGGGAAATCCTGCAGCACATGCGCCATGGTGGACACGGAGTCCGACACGATCTCCCGCAGGATCCTATCGGGCCGCGAGGTCTGCCGTCCACCGTCGAAGCTGCCACCCGCGCTGGACGCGGCGGCGGCGGCAGCGGCAGCCATCTTGGCGGGGAGCTCGGTGGGGAAGAAGGAGGAGGCGCCCTCCTTCATGGGCGGCGTGGCGAAGGCGACGCTGCCGTCCCCCATGGGCCGGAAATTGAACCTGCTGTGGACGGAGCCGTTGGTGCCCTCCCCGGCGGCGTAGATGTCGGTGGAGTTGTGCGTGAGGGAGCAGCTGGGGTTGTGCGAGAACATGGAGTAGGAGTAGGACATGTCGTCGGAGTTGATGCTCCGGGTGCGGCCCGTGGTGGCGCTGTAGGTCCGCCTGGGCGGCGGCGCGGCGCCGGCCGACGCGGCGCGGAGATCTCCATCGGCTGCGGGCGCAGACGGGAGCTGGGACGGGAGCTGCTGCTGCTGCTGCTGGGAGGACGGCCCGTCGGAGGCGAGGGAGAGCGAGAGCTGGAGGGAGTCGAGGCGGGGCTTCTTACCGCCGACCACGGAGGAGTCGTCGCCGGGGCCGGGAGGATCCGCTCCACGTTTGGGCGCGGAGAGGTGGAGGAAGTCGCGCTCGACGCAGAGCTTGGCTGCGTCCGCGGCGGCGGCAGCGGAAGCATCGGCGGGTTTGGGAGGGGACGAAGGGCCGGCTGCGGCTGATGCCGCTGCGTCGGCCGCGGCCGCGGAGGCGAGGGTGGGCTTGTCGCAGAGGTAGCTGCTGAGGGTGAGCTCGCGGTTAGGGAAGGGCTGCTGGTCGGCGGGCGGCGGCGCGGCGCCGGGGTCCTTGGATCCGTCGGAGTCGCCGTACATGGCCGCCGGATTCGCGGCGATTTCGGTGGGCGGGGGGCGGGGTGGGTTGGGGTTGACTTCCGCACGCCGAGACGCGGAAATGGGGCGGGCGGCGGAGGTTGGGAGGAAACTGGGCGCAACTCTTTTTTTAACTTCCTTTTGGTTTTTTCTCTCGAGGAATATTTTTTTAATTTTTTTGTTCCTGGCGAGAGCGAGACTGCGGGAATGTCCCGGCGGCGAGGCGGAGTTTACTTTTCTCCCCGCTGGCGCCCGCGGGTGACGTTCGAAGCGGCGGCCGCTCCCTCCCGTTGCCGCCTCGACAGAGTCCACTGCTCGCGTCAAGTTTTTTGGCCGTTTTCCCCACGCAGAAACGGACGGTAGTGCGAGAACGAGTCGTGCTGCGGTACCCTTTTTTCTCCCGCTCCCCTCGTCTCTCTACCTAGGGAAGCGGGCACAAATGGAGCGTGCAGAAGCAGCCGACTCGTGAACCGTGACCGCGAACGAAGCACGAGATCGCTCGGTACGAGGAAAGGGTCAAACTCAACTCAAACCGCATGTGATTATCGACGGCGACGACGAGCGATTCTCGTGTGTTTCCTTCGAAAAGACGAGGGACGATCTGCCCCTACTCCCGTGCGGCCAGGGCAAGATCGGCTGGGTGCGAGCGGGCAGAAAGAGAGAGCGGGCAGCAATCGATTTGGTTGGTCTCAGATCGGTGGACTGCCGACGCGGCAACAACGAGCACTACTACTACGTGCGAATTTCTTAGCTTATCTCGTGCCGTGCCAGTGCGACAGACAGACAGCCGAGCTGTTTATCCATTGCTAGTTAAGTGCGGCAGCCACGCAATGCCAATGACTTATATATCATAAAAAACCATTGCAGTTGCCGTGTGCCATCAATGGCAAACCAGCAAACTATTTTTTTCAATATTCACATGGATCATCGGATCCATATTAATTGTCGGTATCTAGACATGTTTTAGTGCTACATACATCCAATTCAGTGATAATTAATATGGATCATAAGGAGTAAAACGTCTAAGGTTAATCAAAACTCAAATATTTACCAAAATATTTGGAAAAAAATCCATCTACATATTGGATGGACATTGAGAAAATATACCTTATCATGAACCTATTTATATTGACTTATTATTGTAGATGTTCATATTTTTATATAAACTTGGTAAAACGTAGGAAAAAATGACTTTTGACTATTCTTAGACATCTTAATGCATTTTGATACGGAGGGAGCAGCCTCAACGAAACCCAGAAAAAAACATGGTCTAATTTTTTTAATCACGCAAAAAACATGTCCCACAAGTTCCTAGAGTCTAGTCTTATGGTTCCAGACGGTGTTTAAAACAGAACGATTCGACTAAGATAATTACATGGCTAAAAGGTGCATTCACCCGTCGTTTTACTCCAGCAGACACGTGGACTCAAACAAGCGAGATGAACATAGGCTCCAGAGTAGATGTCGACGTAAACCATGTGCCTTGTGTTGCTAGCTACTTGGCATCAGGAGCAGCCATGGTCTTCCTTCATGGTTTTCTAGGCAAGCTACCCAGCCTCATTTGCTACCCTAGCCGATCTCCAATTGTGGCAAGTTCTTGATTAGCTGGGCCAGATAGCCGCATGCGGCTCGCTTCCTCCAGCATCAATTCCTTGAAGGTCAATGATGTCTACGCATGCTTCTATTCTTGCAGACAGTGTTTGGCCTCTAAGTGCAAAGGATTGTAGAACATAAGCAAGTAAGATACAAGAAGTTTCTTGTGTCCCCAACACACCCAATATACTTTTCAGGTGTATAGGTGCACTAGTTCGGCGAAGAGATGGTAAAATACAAGTAATATGGATAATTATGAGTGATAATTGCAATCTGAAATAAAAATGGCTACAAGCAAACATGTAGCAGAACTGGTTGTAAATGGTGTTTCAATGCTTAGAAACAAGGCCTAAGGATCATACTTTCACTAGTGAACACTCTCAACAATGATATCATAATTGAACACATAAATATATTTTCTTCACTATGCTACACCGAACTATACTCTGGCTGGAGAACGAACACCAATTCATTGCGTAGGGCTATAAAATCACTCCTTAAAGTTCGCATTCTCCAATCTAGATAGCCCCACACTATCACCTTTAGCACACTAGATGGTTTCAGACAGACACCATAATTTCATAGACATCCAACTCAAATAATAACTCATGATCAGTATTACTGTAAATCTTTAGCCTAAGAGCCACACACAATATGCACACTGTCACCTTCACATCGGTGGGACAAGGTGTCTCTAGAGATCACATTAATAAAAACAATTGAGTAGCATAATAGATGAAGAGTAACATCTACTTATTAAACTAGATTACAAAGCTCATGTTCACATAAAGATCACACCATGGGAGAGAGAGATAAACCACATAGCTACCGGTAGAGCCCTCAGCCTCGGGGGAGAACTACTCCCTCCTCATCATGGGAGTCAGCAACAACGACGAAGATGGCTCCGGGGGCAATTCCCCGTCCCGGCAGGGTGCTCTGTCCCCCGAAATTGGTCTTTGATGGCGGCGGCGCTGCGGAACTTTTCGTGGATGGATGCCGATCCATTTAGGGTTTTCGCATCGGGGGCAATATATAGGCGGAAGGGCGATGTCGGTGGACGCCCAAGGGGCCCACACCATGGCCAGGCACGGCCAAGGGGGGCCGCGCCACCCTATGGTGTGGCTGCCTCGGTGCCCTCCTCCGTCTCTGCTTTGGACTTCGTCTTCATGTCGGGAAAATAGGAGGTTTGGCTTTTGTTTCGTTCAATTCCGAGAATATTTCTTTTGATAAAAACCTGGAATAGAAAAATAGCAGAAAAACATGAACTGGCACTGTGGCATCTTGTTAATAAGTTAGTTTTAGAAAATGCATAAAAATGCCACGAAGTGCAAGCAAAACATAAAGCAATTGGTGTAAAACAAGCATGGAGCATCAAAAATTATAGATACGTTTGCAATGTATCAGTCAACATTCATCCTTTTACAAAGTTTGGAACTTGACGTCATACCTGATTAATATTTAGTCATGGACTACTTGAAAAAATTGGATCATTTCTAGTTTTCCACATGCTCCATAAAGCAGCAACACAAACTAAGTTTAAGACATCATGTTTCTTGTTTGCTACTTGAAACTTGGCAATGGAAATATAGTTAGCATCAATAGTAGTGTTAAAGTAACTAGAGATCACTAGAGATCACTTGCCAGATTTGTTTAGCAACTATGCTGTCAAAAAGGTGATGATGAATAGACTCATCATCTATACAAAAGATACAATCCTCGGGTTTTTAAGCTGCCTTTTCTTTATGTTATCTCTAGCCATCGACTTATTTTGAGATAAAACCATAGGAAAACATAAACTCTTGGGATATGCGAATAATAATTGGCATTAACCCCCATCCCCAAGGTTGATAATGGTATAAAGAGATGGAGTATAATTCCTTTGCGCTCATATTGCCAGATTAGCGCATCAATGTCAGCAGATAGAGAAATACTAGATGCAGTCCCTTCTAATTCATCCATTGTTGCATGAGGGAGGGGGAGAAGTTTCTCCTAAAGGTCAATTTCAAATTCACCCCATCCCAAATGCTTTGAATAGTTTTTCCTTATTCATTACACAAAACATAAAGTTCAAAGAACCGAATAGAGAGAGGAGAGGTGCCACACCAGGTATCATCTCAGAATATAACTGATACGTCCAAAACGTATCTACTTTCTCGAACACTTTGCTATTGTTTTTTCTCTAAACTTGTGTGATTTAGATACAACTAACACGGACTAACGCTGTTTTCAGCAGAATTACCTTGGTGTCTTGTTTTTGTGCAGAAAATAAACTATCAGGAAAAATCCCGAAAAATATGCCAAAAATTATATCTCACGAGAAGATCCACGGAGCCAGAAGAGGAGACGGAGAGGATTCCTGGGGGGCCCACGCCCACCCCAGGCGCGGGCCCACCACTGGCCGCGCCTAGAGGGGGTGCAGCCACCCCAGGCACCCCCTCTGCCTCCCTCTATGCCTAAAAGTTGCCTTTCGACCTAAAACCGAGGGGGTCGATAGTTTTCCAGAAAAAGTTCCGCTCTGCCGCCACCAGAAACCAAGATTCGGATCCAGAAACACCGTTCTGGCACCCTGCCGGGACGAAGAATTTGGAGAGGATCATCGCCGTCGTCATCACCAACGCATATCGATCAACCACCGATGTTTCCCTCATCCATGAGTGAGTAATCCCCTGCTGTAGGCTTGGGGATGGTAGGGATTGAATGAGTTCTATCATGTAATCGAATAAGATCTGTTAGGGCATAGTGCCTAGTATCTCTATTAGTGCTATTTGACTTTGTTGCAACTTGTTGTGCTTAATGCTTGTCACTAGGGCCCGAGTGCCATGATCTCAGATCTGAACTTATTATTGAATCATTATGATAGTATTGTTTGTGATCTTATCTGCAAGTTGTGTACACATATCATTGTCCGGATCCAAAGGCCCCAAAGTGACAATAATTGGGACAACCGGAGGGGATGACTGTGGTGTGAGGATCACATGTGTTCACGGAGTGTTAATGCTTTGCTCCGGTGCTCTATTAAAAGGAGCACCTTAATTGCCAGTAGTTCCCTAGAGGCCCCGCTGCCACGGGCTGGCTGGACAGAAGATGTTGTGCAAGTTCTCATTGCGAGCACGTATGACTATATTTGGAGCACATGCCTAGAATTGTTTAGTAGTTGGATACTTGTTATTATTTATCTGCAATGCCCTAGATCTTGAAGTTACATGTTTAGACTCATCCATGCAACACCCGCTCATCCATCCCTATATCTACCGCACTTGAATCATATTGTTACCGTTACTGTTACTGTTGCTCCTATTTCACTGTTGTTGTTGATGTTGCTTTGTTGTTACTACTACCAAATTGTTGCTACTGATAAACTTCTATGAGAAAGAACTATTTCCAAGTGCAGCTGAACTGACAACTCAGTTGTTAAGGCTTGCAAGTATTCTTTGGCTCCCCTTGTGTCGAATTAATAAATTGGGCAATACTACCCGCGAAGACTGTTGTGATCCCCTACACTTGTGGGTCATCAAGACTATTTTCTGGCACCGTTGCCGAGGAGCATAGCTTTATTTGTAAGTTCACTTGGATCTATTATTGTTCACTGCTACTCCTTTCATCTTGGGTAAGCATCTGATGGAAAGTTTCCTATTTTACCATCCACTACAAGAAGAGGTACAGTCCTAAACACCTCTGTTGCTCTTGATTCACCGTTTGTTATAAGTAAGCTTGTCACACCACCACCACATACTCATGCTACACACACTGCTACTACTGCTGAGTCTGAAACTGCTTTTGATGCTCATGATGTTACTTATACTGTGCTTGATGCGAGTGGTTCATTAGGTCCTTTTCTAGATGCTACTATGGCTAGTCTAGGAAATACCGAAACTCCTAGTGAAGACACTGTTACACCTGTTAGCTCACCTGAGGCTAGTGAGAGTTATGATATTAATGATGGTTACATTGAGTTCACTGATGATTTTGTTAAAGAGTGCCGAAACACACATGGTACTAGTGCTATTAAGAGTCTCCTTGCTAGACGTACTATTATGACTAAGTTGTCCTCTGATCCTAAGTTTGCCAATTCTCCCATAGATATTAAAGATGAAGATTATGATTTCTCTCTTGATTTATCTTATTTAGATATTGTTGAGAAAGAACCTTTTTGTGGGACTGAAAATGAGAGTGTTGTGGCTCATATGAATGAGCTTTCTACTATGAGTGCTTTGTTCTCTGATGATTTTAAGATGCGCAAGTACTTTGTTACAAAGATCTTCCCTTTTTCACTAAAAGGAAAAGTTAGGGCTTGGTTTAATAGATTACCTCCTGGTTCCATTGATAGCCCTAATTGCTTGATTGCTTCTTTCTTCCAGAAATATTTTCCTCCCAGTGCTAGACATAATGCTTTGCAGAGACTTATTGATTTTAAACAGGGAGAAGAAGAGAAATTGCCTGAGTTGTGGACAAGGTTCTATGCCTTGATTAATGCACATCCTGGATGTCCATTGCCTAAGAATGAGCTTCTTGATATTTATTATAATGGACTAACTGATGATTCTAGGACCTACCTAGATAGCTTTGCTGATTGTGTTTTCAGGAAAAGGACTCCTACAGATGCTGAAGAATTAATGACTAAGATAAGCAAGAATTATGATGATTGGACTTCAACTGAGCTAAATACACCCGAGCCTATTACTCCTGAACCAGATGTTCTTGAACCAGTTCTAACACCAACAACAAATAAGAGGGGAGTTATTGCATAAAATGATGAAGTGGTGAAGGAAGCTAAGAAGTGTCTAAAGGAGAAAGGTATTAGAGCTAAAGATGTGAAGAATCTACCTCCTATAGAAGAATTATGTAAGCCAATTCCCCATTCATCTACTATTGAGGTACACTCTCTCCAATTTAATGAAGATGATATTCCTTATGGTAAGCCTCCTCATCAATGCTTAGAGAAACTTGACACATTTATTGTTAAACAAGTTAATTTTAATAAACAAGTTCAGAATCATTTATTGGAAAACTCTAGAGCTATCCATAGTTGAAAGATATTGTAGAAAGAACTTCTAATGATATTAAAATGCTTTGTAAACACTTTCAAATGGTTCAAAACCAACTTGATCAACTTGCTAAGGTATAAAAGGATATGCTAGTTAATGCTTTAGGAAATAAACATGCTTATGGAATTAGAACTAGGAGTGGTGCAGCTACTCAAGATCCTTTATATCCTGAAGGACACCCTAAAAAATAGAGCAGGATTCCCAACAAGGTGAAGATAGTGTTAGTCCTCATAAGAGGAAGAAAAAGAAACATAAAGTAGTTGAGGAACCACTTGAACCTGTTGTAGATCCTAATAGTATATCTATCTCTGATGATGAAATTGAGAGTGGTAATAATAATGATGCTCCTGATAAGGAGGAAGTTGAGGAAGAACCTGAGAAGCATGCTAAGAACACTAGGTACACTAAGGAGGATTTTATTGCTAATAAACATGGTAAAAAGAGAGAACCTTGGGTGCAGAAACCTATGCCTTTTCCAGGTAAGAAACACAAGTCAAAGGAGGAGGAACACTACAACAAGTTTTGTGAGTGGATGAAACCTTTATTCTTGCAAATTCCTTTGACTGATGCTATTAAGTTGCCTCCTTATTCAAAGTATATGAAGGATATTGTCTCTAATAAAAGGAAGATTCCTAATGAGGAGATTTCTACTTTGCTTGCTAATTACTCCTTCAATGGTAAGGTTCCTAAGAAACTTGGTGATCCAGGTATACCAACTATTCCTTTCTCTATTAAGAACAATTATGTTAGAACTGCTTTATGTGATTTGAGAGGTGGAGTTAGTGTTATGCCTTTTTCTCTCTACAAGAGACTCCAGCTAGAAAAGTTGATACCAACTGATATATCATTGCAAATGGCTGATAAGTCAACTACTATTCCTGTTGGTATATGTGAGGATGTTTCTGTTTAAGTTGCTCATAATTGCATGGTTTTGACTGATTTTGTTGTGCTTGAAATGCCTGAAGATGATAATATGTCTATTATTTTTGGGATACCTTTTCTTAATACTGCAGGTGTTGTCATGAATTGCAACCAAGGCAAAGTAACATTCAATATTAATGACAACAAGCACACTGTATATTTCCCCAATAAGGTTGTTAAGAGCTATTGCCTGAATTCTATTGAAAATATTGAGAGCATCAAGGTTGGAGAAATATATTGTCCCATTCCAGAAGAAAATTTTGAAACTATTATGATTGGGACCATTGCTATCAAGTATGAGGTAACATAATCACCTTGTGGAATACAATGTTTTGCTTCATATAAGATTGTTTTGGTAACAGGACTTGATCAACCTTGTTAACAAAAGGATTTTAATGAACAAAGTAATGTTTTCACTGTGGTTATACTTGCTTTCTTTTTCTTTTCTCCTTCCTAGTCTTTACTTTAGCTTTAGTTTTGCTAGTAGTTTGCTTGTTTGAGTTTCTTAGAGCTCCTGTAGTTTGGCTTTTGGTTTGATTTTGCTTCTTCTGAAAAAACTGTTTCTGCGAGAAAATCAATTTTCATAAACTAAAAATTGGCCAAAAAT
Source organism: Avena sativa (assembly GCA_916181665.1). NCBI lineage: Eukaryota > Viridiplantae > Streptophyta > Magnoliopsida > Poales > Poaceae > Avena > Avena sativa. Next base: position 431,806,450 of record OV702293.1, read on the forward strand.
AAAGTTTCCCGAAAAATCCCAGAAAATTCAAAATATTTTTTTCCTTGAAAAAAGGGGCAGAGAGGCACCAGAGGTGACCCAGGGGGCTGTAACACCCCCAGGATTAAGGCTAGACAAATCCCAGACCACCGTCTGAACATAAGCCTAACCTAATCTCGAAAGCGTACAGAAAGAAAATCGGTAACACAGCAGTGACCCTACAACACAAAATTTATTACAGCAAACTCGTAACTAATCAAAGAACCAAAATATTACAAGCAGAGGTCACTGACCATAAACATCAAACAACGGAAGGCAAATTATGTTATTAAGTATAGCAAACTTAACAAATAGCCTAAGAGGCCTGAAGCATAATGATGACGTCCAATCCATAGATCCCAGACTGCCGACTGGGAACTCCAAACTACTCGTCGATGTTGATGCCATGAAGAACTCATCTTCTTATGGTAACACTTACTCTACTGCAAAAGTATCAACGAAGCAAGGGTGAGTACAGGGTGTACTCCGCAATACTTATCGCTGGTGGAGTTATTTTGCATAAATCCATCTTTGTTTTGTAACACAAGAGGGAGAAGAATCTTGACTAATAAGAATATTTTAAAAGGGGATAAGAGAGCGGTATCACTAGCTTTGATCATCTTTTGATATCCACCGAATCATCATCATCTGAACCTATCTAGGATCATCCCCTCGTACCCATGAGGAAGCATCCTTAAGCACACCTTGATCAACTTGCCAAGTTTTACGATTAGGTTAAAGTTCTCTATGATCTTAGAATCTGGTCTCCAAGTTCGTCCATAACCGCGGACACGGCTTTTCGAAAAGATTTAACCCTGCAGGGGTGCACAACTTTACCCACACATATCAACCGATTCTTAATGCCAACGTTATTAGCCCTCTTCCTTGGAAGGCCGACAGAGAGTGGTTGACCAAGATCTTTACCTTGCTTCGCCGAGACCATGAGTCACGCACTAGGGATATGCCGCCGTAACGGGTCGAGTCCCAAAGTTGGTCCCTAATGGTGTGTGCAGGGTTCAAGATTACAGATGCCGGGCATCTCTTGTTCCCGGCCACGCTTACCTACTTGTTATGAATGCACCTCCTTCACCTCCATCCAAGAATAACCAAGATGCATATGTCGAATGGAAATCGCGAACTATGTGACTCATGGAATCTACTAGGCAAGTTAGTTGGTCGAGGGGGTTTCCAGGCCCCCGTGTGGCTATACGCTCGTCTTGGACCATAGGCAAGAACTCAGGTCCTAGTAGTGGCAAGTATGGGACTGCAAAAACCATAACCCACCATGGCCTCCCATACAAGCCTTAGCATGTTTAACTTTCATATCTGATCATACCATGTTATCATGTCAAACTAGGTTCATTCGCAACTCTAATTCATCAAACGGATGGACCAGCGATAACAGCTAAGCATGGCTAAGCACAACAGATATAATAGCTCTAGCAATGCTTCACAAGCTCAAACCCTAGTTATGCTAGGAGCAGTGGATCAGGGAATTTAGGCTTCAAAGGTAGCATCCATCAGATAGGATTACCCCATCTATCGATACAAGATTTTGGAATCGTATGCACATGGCAAGAATGAAATACTTTGAAAGCATAGGATTCATATGTATGTGTGGGGCTTCACTTGCCTTTGCCTGTTGATAACCAATAAGCAGATCTTCAGACACCGGGTACTTGACTTGATTATAGTTGGTCAAGTATTGCTCTTCGAGCTTCAACGGTGTTGATCTCAGTCTTCGATCTCGATCTTGATTCCAATATCGTATTCTACCAAAGAAGAACCAAACACCGAAAAGAAAGGGGAAACAATCAACACATGGCATTGATGCAATGCTCAATCAAGAATGATGATATGCCAAGTTAAAATATATTGAAATTGAAACCCTAAACATGCTTGGTCATTTTAAACGGAGTCTGAGAGGTCCAAACCCTAGAACAAGGGGATCCTTGGAATCACCTACGGGGTTCGATTGGTTCTTCTAATTAAACTTGCAGTTGAAGTTATTGAACAATGCATTAATATAATTTAAAGAGATAGAGCTCATTTTTCTGATCATTCTGATATATTATTTGTATTTTTCTGAATTACAGAATAAAAGTTATTGAATTTACAAGTTTTATTAATTCTCTGCAATTATTTAATTAAATAAAACCTTTACTACGTCAGCATGATTTCATTAGGGTTGGGGTTGTTTTGTACACAGGCTTGGCTAGCCTCAGTCACTGACGACTGGGCCCTAGGTCAGGTCAACATGCCACGCTGGAGGGATTTGGTCAAGGCCCATGTCACTGCCACGCAGGAGCCACGTCGACGCCACCTAGACGCCACATGGGGCCACGGTGGCTCGCCGGCGTACACGCCAGACGGCGACGATAGACGGCGGAGGAGAGCAAGCGGGGCTATGGGGATTACCTAGTTCTAACGAGCAGAGCAGGGCAAACCTAATAGCGGCGGTGCCACCTCGAAATGATCATCGGAAAGGCACCGGCGATGACGAACAATGGCGGGGATTGCAGGTGGTTGCGGTGCCGACGACAGAGAGCGAGAGGGGGCGAGTGGAGAGGTCCATGACGACCAGGAGCTCACCAGGAAGCGAACAGAGGCGACGACGAGGCGCGGGGTGGCCGGAATTGACGGTGGCGGTGGTGACCAGAGCTCGGGGAAGACGTGTCGATTGGGGATTCTAGGGGCGCGCTGGCTCACGCGAGTGGGGGCAAACGAACCATTCGAGTGAGGCGATCATGGTGATGGTCTCATAAGTCTGAGGGGAGGCCGGAGTCGGTGGCGCTACGCGGCGGCCGTTAGCTAGGGTTCGGGATCTCACGGGAGCTCGAGATGGAGAGCGAGAGAGAAGGGGATAAGGGTATGAGGAGAGAGATCTCAACACGGTGGTTCTCGTGGCATTCTTATCCAGGCAAGGTGACCTTCGCGGTGGCGGGAATCGCAGCGGCGAGGATCGGGCGGCCGAGCGCGGGACACCGAGTTGCTTGCCGTCAGTGGGCAAGACGACAGGAAATAGTGAAGCGGTATAGGGCCTAGGGTGGGCTGCTGCTGGGACGGATTGGGCTGCACGGGAGCGTGTTGGGAAGCAGGGAGGAGAGGTAGAAGAGGTGGGTCGGGCTAGAATAGGGTGCTGGCTCTGTTTTTCTTTCTGAAATTCTTTTCTTTTTGTTTTCTCACTTTTCTCTTTATGTTTTCAAATACAAACCTGTTTTGAAAATCTCAAAAATACCAGAGGGTTTACAAGATATATAAAATAATACAGGGAGCCCTTTAGTCAATTTGGGCTCTATTGTTTTTGTAGTTTTCAAAATATTCAAAACCCTTTTGAATGGATTTCAAGAAAGAGGGGGAAGGATTAGGGTTTGGGGTTTGGAGAACCTTTTTGTTGCATGCATTTTAAATGATGCTTATGAATGCACTACCAATCCCTATTTACTATTTAATAAAACTAGGGTTGTTACAATTCTATGCCCCTTAAAAGAATCTCGACCCGAGATTCCTAGGTAGGAAGATAGAAGGAAGAGGGTCACACTAAACTTCGAGGATCTTCTCAAAGAGGTTGATCCATGCCACCATGACGAGTGGACGAAGCGCTTCATAATCTTCGAGGTGGTTGCTCACACTAAGGAAGAGAGGGAATGACACAGAACCACAACAGAGTATCTCATGGTTAACTCATGGATAGATGCTTGACGAACATCTCTAGAGATAACGACATGAAACACGCCAAGGTAAAGGAGGAAACAAGAGGAGATGGTTTCAAGGTGAAAGGTAATTAGTCTTCATAAGGATTGAGACCATGGAGCTTGCAGAACAGTTTTGACTTCAGATGGAAGGAAGACTTCCAACAGATGAAACATGACCAAAGACTTCGAGAGATAAACCTCTACTAAATATCTTAATAGAGCTTTACAGGTGGAAGAGATAGATACCAACAAAACCAAGTTGTTGAACTACTTTTGAAATAGAAGGGTCACTCTTTCATTCAACAGAAGGCCTAGAATGATAGGTGTTTTGGTGGAGAGGACTCGTAAGAGCCACAAGGAACATGTAACAAGAGAAACTATTGATTACCAAAATCATAGTCGCTCTTCAAACACGTTTAAGAAAGCGGAAAGGAAACTCTTAATTCATACATGACTCTTAAAATCCTTGCCAAAGATCATGATATCACTTTACACCACCAAGATGAATAGTTGAGAAGATTCCTGATGACACAAGAAGAAATAAACTTCATTCTCAGACTCTAAGTACTTGGCATAACAAGACGCTTGTCATCATAAAAGGGTCCGGAAAATTGACCGAGAGACATTTAGCAACACTACTTTAAATGTTCTCCTTGATGTTTGAAACACCGATAGCAGGCTACTGATAAGCCTTTAACTAGTCATCAAGTAAAGGTCAGACTTCGAATACAAGGAAACCATAAGCACAACTCCTATAATAAAATATAGAAGAAGCCACATGAAGAGTGGTTGTTACTGCTGAATCAAGATGTTATGATAATAGGTCTTCCGGCCATTTGTTTCAACGAATACACAAATCTTGTCGGATTCACAAATAAACCTATGTCAAAACCTTGAGGAACACCAATCATTACTGCTGCTTGAGATTCAACTTTGGTTAGGTGGAATGGTACTTCAGACTCAGCATGTCCGAATAGAAAGGGTGCAACATTTACACAGAGGTAAAGTCACTGGATTCTCAAGACATGGACTTCAGTGTCAAGCTCCAAAAGATGAGCTAGATTGCAGAACCCATGTGATAACAAGTTATCAAAATATAATTGCATCTACATGAATTATTTGCAACAAAACACAATTGAATCCTGTTTAGGAAGCATTTAGGCTGGTATAGAAGTTTTGTTGGACTTCTTATCTTCCATGACAAATCAGTCAGTGGCTTAAGATGCTTGGAGGATCTTCTTGATACGTGAAGGTATCAACCTACCATATCAAGAATTCTTTGCACATGCTTGACTAACTTGAAATGATTTCCGAGGAAGAAATGATAACTCTACTCGAATCCACGGTGACATCTTTCAACAATTGCACGTGAACTATAGAAGGTTACTTCTAACATCCAGAACACATACTTTGAGATAACACGAAGTTGGTTCACAAAAGTTTCCAACATTAATGCCAAATGTTCCATGTGAATCTAATCTAGCTTGGAGAAAATAAGGATGTCATCGATGGGATCAACAACAAACTTACGTATACACTCCAAGAAAACAGGCTCATATGTTGTATAAACAAGGCATAGACATTGGTCAGACTAGTGGACAAGAGGATGCACCGAAGTGGAACACCACAAGTAGAAACATCATCAAGATGGTCCTTGGAACTGAGTATGATTTGACGATAACCCAAATCAAGTCAAAGGCAGGAAAGATAACATATCCACAAAGGACATACTATCTTGCTTCAATACGAACACAACTAGATATACATTTAAGAAGGAACTGAGTTTGATGGAACTTTTGTCTTACAACTCTCCAAGTTGTTGTTCAAGCTCAACCAACTAGTTCAGGGTTATCCAGTACGAATCCTTGGAGAAAGGAGCGATTTAAAGAAACAACTTACTCAGGAACCTGGCAACACGGTCATGTGGCAACATGGCGATACTTCTATAAGACATCCATAATATCACAGACCACCGATATGTCACATAGTTCTAGAGGGAAACTTGCTTGGTAAGGCAAGAAGACATAGTCTCAGAGCTTCGGTATGAACCTAACTCTTTCACTAAGGAGAGCGCACCGGAATAACGTACTTGGTAGCACAATCATCCTTTGCTCATTGATTAGATTAACCATCACGCTAGGAATGATATAGATGTCCTTGAAGTTCAAAGCAATAAGAATTGCTAAGAATCTCAGATGACCACATTATTACGCACACGCAACATTTCCTGAGCGCGAACAACTTAGTGGAAGGGTGGGTAAAATGTGTAAGAGCATCACTTCATTAAGAGTTCATGAATCTCAACACGATCTCTTAGTATAAAAGGGTGTGATGTTTTAAGGTAGAACAGAACATAAGCTAATCAACGCTTATTGATTCTGTGGATTACAACACTTTGACCTGGTCTTAGAAATGATGAGGTACTAGAGCTTGTTTCTCCTAGACATCCCGAAATGGTTTGTCATGATGGACCACAAGAGTATCTTGCATCGGAAGACACCAATGCACATTTACTGCTTGGCTACCAATTGGTAGACAAAGGTCGGAAAGCAACAAAGAAGGAAGAACATGCTCAGAGTAGAATCCCGAGATACGGATGCATAAGTCAACATTCTTCCGAAGACCAATGCATAAAAAAGGAAGGTGTGGTAGAGTCACGAATACAGGTGCGGGACTCACGAGGATCACTCTTGTCGTGATCTATTTGGTTCCATTAAAGAACATCTGCCATAGCATGTGGTAGGGGAAGTCTTATCGTCACTGTTCAATAGCGACAATATCCCCAAGATTGAAGGCTATACTGGAAGGTACTAGCCATCCTGAAGTAATGTGTGAACATTAGCGACATGGGTCAACAATGGATCTTGGGTTAAAGGTCAGCTTCATGTATAAGATTCACAATATCAGAATCCAACACAATCGGGGATCTTAGGTTCAAGTCCGAGGGCTAAAACCCAGAGAAAGGAATGACTACTACTTGAGTGACAGAGCGTACACTACAAGGTAGTAATCACGAGGTAGCTTCTAAAAGAAGGAACAACTTCTGAAGTACCCGAACTAGTAAAAAGGAAGCACACGAGGCGGAAGGAGACCTCGAGACCTAGAACAGAACATTGTGGATCCTACAATATAATATTGTGGTTCCAAAAGACAGAGAGATCATGATAGGAAGGAATCTCTCAGAAGAAACAGAACAAAGGGAAACAAGGAACACACACATCTGACTCTAGTGAACTTAACACTAGGTCGCATGGTTGAGAACCGACATACCTGAGAAGGCACCTAAACTTTGAAAGACGAGACGAGATAGCAAAACTTTTCAAAGTCAACACAAGATAAGATAACCCAGAGTTAGAGCGAAACTGGATAAGGAGAAAAAGAAGCATACTAGAGTTTTCGCACATAATTTTCATCTTTGAAAATAGTTTTCACAAGTACTAGACTCAACATCGACCAATATAAAGGGTTTCCTACAGTTGGTACCGCTCTGATACCAAAACCCGTAACACCCCCAGGATTAAGGCTAGACAAATCCCAGACCACCATCTAAACATAAATCTAACCTAATCTTGAAAGCGTACAGAGAGAAAATCGGTAACACAACAGTGACCCTACGACACAAAATTTATTATAGCAAGCTCGTAACTGATCAAAGAACCAAAATATTACAAGCAGAGGTCACTGACCACAAACATCAAACAACAAAAGGCAAATTATGCTATTAGGTATAACAAACTTAACAAATGACCTAAGAGGCCTGAAGCATAACGATGACGTCCAATCCATAGATCCCAGACTGCCGACTAGGAACTCCAAACTACTCGTCGATGTCGATACCGTGAAGAACTCATCTTCTTATGGTAATACTTACTCTGCCGCAAAAGTATCAACGAAGCAAGGGTGAGTACAGGGTGTACTCCGCAAGACTTATGGCTGGTGGAGTTATTTTGCATAAAGCCATCTTTGTTTTGTAAGACAAGAGGGAGAAGAATCTCGACTAATAAAAATATTTTAAAAGGGGATAAGAGAGCGGTATCACTAGCTTTGATCATCTTTTGATATCCACCGAATCATCATCATCTGAACCTATCTAGGATCACCCCCTCGTACCCATGAGGAAGCATCCTTAAGCACACCTTGATCAACTTGCCAAGTTTTACGATTAGGTTAAAGTTCTCTATGATCTTAGAATCTGGTCTCCAAGTTTGTCCATAACCGTGGACACGACTTTTCGAGAAGATTTAACCCTGCAGGGGTGCACAACTTTACCCACACGTATTAACCGATTCTTAATGCCAACGTTATTAGCCCTCTTTCTTGGAAGGCCGGTAGAGAGTGGTTGACCATGACCTTTACCTTGCTTCACCGAGACCATGAGTCACACACTAGGGAGATGCCGCCGTAATGGATCGAGTCCTGAAGCCGGTCCCTAATGATGTGCGCAGGGTTCAAGATTACGGATGTCGGACATCTCTTGTTCCTGGCCACGCTTACCTACATGTTATGAATGCACCTCCTTCACCTCCATCCAAGAATAACCAAGATGCGTATGTCGAATGGAAAGCCCGAACTATGTGACTCATGGAATCTACTAGGCAAGTTAGTTAGTCGAGGGGGTTTCCAGGCCCCCGTGTGGTTGTACGCTCGTCTTGGACCATAGGCAAGAACTCATGTCCTAGTAGTGGCAAGTATGGGACTGCAAAAACCACAACCCACCGTGGCCTCACATACAAGCCTTAGCATGTTTAACTTTCATATCTGATCATACCACGTTATCCTGTCAAACTAGGTTCATTCGCATCTCTGATTCATCAAACGGATGGACCAGTGATAACAGCTAAGCATGGCTAAGCACAACAAATATAATAGCTCTAGCAATGCTTCACAAGCTCAAACCCTAGTTATGCTAGGAGCAGTGGATCAGGGAATTTAGGCTTCAAAGGTAACATGCATCAGATATGATTACCCCATCTATCGATAAAAGACTTTGGAATCATATGCACATGGGAAGAATGAAATACTTTGAAAGCATATGATTCATATGTATGTGTGGGGCTTCGATTGCCTTTGCCTGTTGATAACCAATAAGAAGATCTTCAGACACCGGGTACTTGACTTGATTATAGTTGGTCAAGTATTAGTCTTCGAGCTTCGACGGTGTTGATCTCAGTCTTTGATCTCGATCTTGATTCCAATATCGTATTCTACCGAAGAAGAACCAAACACCGGAAAGAAAGGGGAAACAATCAACACATGGCATTGATGCAATGCTCAATCAAGAATGATGATATGACAAGTTAAAAGTTATTGAAATTGAAACCCTAAACATGCTTGGTCATTTTAAACGAAGTCCGAGAGGTCCAAACCCTAGAACAGGGGGATCCTCGGAATCACCTGCGGGGTTCAATTGGTTCTTCTAATTAAACTTGTAGTTGAAGTTATTGAACAGTGCATGATTATAATTTAAAGATATAGAGCTCATTTTTTGATCATTTTAATATATTATTTGTATTTTTCTGAATTACATAATAAAAGTTATTGAATTTACAAGTTTTATTCATTTTCTGAAATTATTTAATTAAATAAAACCTTTACTGCGTCAGCATGATTTCATTAGGGTTGGTTTTTTTTTGTACACAGGCTTGGCTAGCCTCAGTCATTGATGGCTGGGCCCTAGGTCGGGTCAACATGCCACGCTGGAGGGATTTGGTCAAGGCCCACGTCAGTGCCACGCAGGCACCACGTCGACGCCACCTAGACGCCACATGGGGCCACGGTGGCTCGCCGGTGTACATGTCAGACAACGACGATAGACGGCGGAGGAGAGCAAGCGGGGCTATGGGATTACCTAGTTCGAGCGAGCAGAGCAGGACGAACCTAATAGCGGCGACGCCACCTCGAAATGGTCACCGGAAAGGCACCGGCGATGACGAACAGCGACAGGGCTTGCAGGTGGTTGTGGTGCCAATGATAGAGAGCGAGAGGGGGCGAGTGAATAGGTCCATGACGACCAGGAGCTCACTAGGAAGCGATCGGAGGCGACGGCGAGGCGCGGGGTGGTCGAAATCGACGATGGCGGTGGTGACCGAAGCTCGGGGAGGACATGTCGATTGGGGATTTTGGGGGCATGTTGGCTCACATGAGTGGGGGAAAACGAACCAGTCGAGCGAGGCGATCATGGTGATGGTCTCATATGTCTGAGGGGAGGCCAGAGTCTGTGGCGCTACGTGGCGGCCGTTAGCTAGGGTTTGGGAGCTCACGGGAGCTCGAGATCGAGAGCGAGAGAGAAGGGGATAAGGGTATGAGGAGAGAGATCTCAACACGGAGGTTCTTGTGGCATTCTTATCCAGGCAAGGCGACCTTCGCGGTGGCGGGAATCGCAGCGGCAAGGATCGGGCGGCCGAGCGCGTGACACCGAGCTGCTTGCCGTCGGTGGGGAAGATTACAGGAAAGAGTGAAGCGTTATCGGGCCTGGGGTGGGTGCTGCTGGGCCGGATTGGGCTGCGCGGGAGCGCGCTGGGCAGCAGGGAGGAGAGGGAGAAGAGGTGGGCCAGGCTATAATAGGGTGTTGTCTCTGTTTTTCTTTCTGAAATTCTTTTCTTTTTGTTTTCTCACTTTTCTCTTTATATTTTCAAATACAAACTTGTTTTGAACATCTCAAAAATACCAAAGGTTTTATAAGATATATAAAATAATACAGGGATCCCTTTAGTTAATTTGGGCTCTATTGTTTTTGTAGTTTTCAAAATATTCAAAACCCTTTTGAATGGATTTCAAGAAAGAGGGGGATGGATTAGGGTTTGGGGTTTGGAGAACCTTTTTGTTGCATGCATTTTAAATGATGCTCATGAATGCACAACCAATTCCTATTTACTATTTAATAAAACTAGGGTTGTTACAGGGGCCACCCCAGGCCACCACACCTGTGGTAGGCGCGGGCCCACCACTGGTGGCGCCTAGGGGGGGGTTTAGCCCACCTGGGCCCCTCTAGGCTGCCTCCTCAAAGCCACCTTCTTTCTCTCTCCCGAAAAACACCAGAAAACTTGCTCAAGCTCGAGTTCTTGCTGTTCTTGCTCGCGATTTTCGATCTCCTTGTTCAGCTCATCTCGATTGCTGATTTTTGGAGGGTTTGCTTCTTGGTATGTGCCTCCTCCACTTGTCCAATTAGATTTGTGATTGGTAGATTGTATCTTGAGTATTTTGCTGCTATAAGTGACAGGTTGTTTGAGCTTGCATGCTGTTCTATGCTTAGAAACTTTGTTTTGATGCATGTGTAGTCCTCTAGCAAGTTCCTATAGTAGTTGCTCATCATTTATCAACTTAGAAATCACTTGGTTTGATGGTTGTTTAAAAATTTCAGCAAAGTGAAGTCATGGACCACCACACATTTGGTGATATATTTGAGAGCGATGCACCTAGAAGGGCAAGGCTTCCAAGGCCATCTACCAGTACTAGACCCTCATACAATGAGGATCTGATCACTCCGCAATTTGGTGACGAGGGAGATGAAGGGGATGCGCACCCCTTCACCTTTCCTTGCCAAACTTTCTTGCGAGCTACTAGGATTCTTAAGGATTTCATGACTTTTCTTCAGAGGGCTGGTCTAACAAGTTTCATGTAGGATGAGAGTGCACAATATGTTGTGCTTACTAAAACATTTGTGGAGAGTTTCTCCTTTACTAACAGCATGTTCAAGCCCTCTGTGTTTTTCAAAATTTATGACAGGGCTCATTCAATGTCTTTGAAGAAATTTTGCAAGGCCCTAGGACTTGGTACGGCTGGGTCATCAAAGAAGATTCCAGCTCTTACCGCTGATTTGTTGGAGCTTTACCGAGGAATAACCAATGATGATGACCGCAGATCTCAACGAGGGAAGATAAAGAATATTCAGCTTCCAGACATCAGGTACTTTGCCTACTATCTTACCACCAGTGTTCTTGGTAGGGAGAACACTAGTAATATTTCCAACTATCAATTGGCCTTCTTAGCTGCTGCGCTCAACGATGAGGATAAGTATAATCTTGGTTCTCTCATTGCTCGTCGTTTAGCTGCTAAGGGACCCATTTATGGGGGAATTATTGCTACTCGTATTGCTGCTACCTTGGACATTGCTGTTGATCCACATGATACAGTTTTGGCCCCTTAGAGGCTTGATCTTGCTTCCATGAAGGCGCGCCACTTTGTCACCACTAGCTCTACTCTTGATAACTTGGTTTATAGAATGTTGTTTTTTGACGGGGAAGAGAGAGAGATCCCTCTACCCCAAACCACTTTGCTCAGTATTTCTCAGGGACCTTGGTCACGCTCGAAGGTGGAGATGGATGACGATTTGCTCTCTCTGAACTTCCATGGGTTCTATCAGGAGGAAGCGCCCTCATATGACCCAACGATACATTACACAGGGGAGTCCTAGAGCTCGTACCAGGACGAGGGAGCTCCCTCGACATACTACGGAGGTGCATCTACTTGGGCACCATGGGATTGAGCCCCACTTAGGCCAAACGCCTAAGCTTGGGGGAGGTATACCGACATCACACTCATATATATATCATGTTCGGTCGGTTCTTTGTATATCCATTGTTTCGCTTTCTTTTTGGTTCTTGTTGCTTCTTTCTCAAAAACCTAAAAATATCAAAAATATTTTTGTTGTTTCTATTAGTTTGTTTCTTTGCTTTGGTTTGCCTTAAAAGAAAAATCCAAAAAGATTTTGCTTTGTTTGGTTTGCTTTGTTTTTGTTTGGTTTTTCTTTGTTTGCTTGTTTCTAAAAAATCGAAAACACCAAAAATATTTGTTCTTCTTCTTTGGTTTTGCAAGTTCTTTGCAGGGTTCAGCCGTCCTCAGTGGATTTTGGTTTCATGTTAATTATTCAAGTCACACAAGTGAAGGGCAATAATGAAGATTAAGACAACTCGAGGTGTGGTAAGAGGCTGGTAACGAACTCTATTTGTTTCATTTTTGTACATATACTCATCATTGTGAGCATGCTTAGCCTGTTTGTGTAAGGTGTATGTCATTATGGATGCTTAGTAGTTCTTGCTTGTCTATGATTAGCTCCAGCTTGCTAATAGTTTGTAGCATGTCATATGAATGTTTGCTTGCATTGTTTTATTCATACTTTTGTATGATATTGAGGTATCCTCCTCTCACTATTCATGTGAATCGACTTGGCACATGCTCACGCATGCATATGACTAATCAATAGTCAGTAAGCCTCGATGATTTATTTTGCCTCAGAGTTCTTGTATCACTTTCATGCCATAGTTAGTCCTATTTTGTTGCAAGCATGATTATGACAGCTATTGCTCTCTCGTTTGTCGCTTCCTCTCTATTGCTAGCCTTCACTTGCACTGAGTATGTGCTCTACCTGTGCTTCCAACTCCCCAAAAACCATTATTGTCAGCTGTGTCCACCATACCTACCTATTAGCATCATTTGCTACTTCAGTGCATATTTTATATATGTTGTGTTTTCTTCCAAAATAAAATGTTTGTCTATTTTGAGAAAGTTAGTTAGTAAAGCTGTCACGAACTTGATGGCACACTTTATTCCTTAGGCTTAATAATCTTGAACCATTGTGACTAGTCCATGAAAGTTATATGCTGGGAGTCAGCAGAACCGTGTTGTCACGAGGAACGCTTTCAACACCTGTTGGATATCTCATCCAGTTGATTCTTTGCTCTTTTGTTTACGGATGTCGACGATGTGAAATAAAAGGGGAGGTTGTGAGTTCGTGGAGTTTATACATTGTGTTATAGAAACACCTAGGCCGCTAGCCTAAGCCATGCCTAATCATGGTGGAAACTTGCAGCATCACCATAATGAGCATCTATGAAGCATCCTCAATAAAAAGCTATGCATATGATAAATAAAAAGATTGCTGAGATGCTTATTGTCTGCTTGCCTTGTCATTTTGGTTATGGGAAAGCTCCTGTACCATATGCAAGGGGTACCCCGTTGGCGGTTCTCGATGATATGCATGTATTTACAATGACAAGAACTTTCAGGTGACCAAAGTTGAGTAGCATGCGGAGCGACCCTCGTACTCAAGGAACTTGGGATTTTCAGTCTATGGTCTGTCAAGCATATGATTCAGAGTGGACCTCACTTTCACCTTAACCACATGAAGATGCCTATGATAGGGTCAATGAGAACTCAAAGCTAGTGAGTACCTTCCTTTAAGCATTTGGAAGCCTTTCAAACCTTCACAAAACCATTTTCACAACTTTGTTGAGTCACCACTTATTCTATGAGCACCTTCTTGAGAGCATAGTTGTCATTCTTGTGTTTGTTTCAAAACTTGGTTAATTATGTCATGACTTTGATGCTTATATCTCTGATATCTTTAGCTCTAGTCTTCATGTGAACTTCAGAGGTGCCTCAGCATTTATATTGTGCTCTTCAAACAAAGGCAAGCGAGATACCACTCTATCATACCTTATTATGAGCATTACAATGTTGCTTATGTTTATGTTTCATACTACTTATTATTACTGAGTTGGTTTCTCTTTATAGCTTGCAATGACTATTGAGTAGACTTAGTTGCGTACTTCTTATTATGAATTGTCTAAGCATCTACTCATGTGCTGAGAATATATACATTATATGAAGCAAAGTGTTCGTGAAAGTTCTTTTATCGCACTCAGTTTTCAACTGAATTGCTTGAGGACAAGCAATAAGCTAAGCTTGGGGTGATTTGATACGTCCAAAACGTATCTACTTTCTCAAACACTTTGCTATTGTTTCTTCTCTAAACTTGTGTGATTTGGATACAACTAACACGGATTGACGCTGTTTTCAGCAGAATTACCTTGGTGTCTTGTTTTTGTGCAGAAAATGAACTATCAGGAAAAATCCCGAAAAATATGCCAAAAATTATATCTCACAAGAAGATCCACGGAGCCAGAAGAAGAGACGGAGAGGAGGACTGGGGGCCCACACCCACCCTAGGCGCGGGCCCACCACTGGCCGCGTCTGGAGGGGGTGCAGCCACCCCAGGCACCCCCTCGGCCTCCCTCTCCGCCTATAAGTTGTCTTTCGACCTAAAAAACGAGGGGGGTCGATAGTTTTTCAGAAAGAGTTCCACTCCGTCGCCGCCACCAGAAACCAAGATTCGGATCCAGAAACTCCGTTTTGGCACCCTGCTGGGATGGAGAATTTGGAGAGGATCATCGCCATCATCATCACCAACGCATCTCCATCAACCACCGATGTTTCGCTCATCCATGAGTGAGTAATCCCCCGTTGTAGGCTTGGGGATGGTAGGGATTGGATGAGTTCTATCATGTAATCGAATAAGATCTTTTAGGGCATAATGCCTAGTATCTATATTAGTGATATTTAACTTTGTTGCAACTTGTTGTGCTTAATGCTTGTCACTAGGGCCCGAGTGCCATGATCTCAGATCTGAACTTATTATTGAATCATTATGATAGTATTGTTTATGATCTTATCTGCGAGTTGTGTACACATATCATTGTCCGGATCCAAAGGCCCCAAAGTGACAATAATTGGGACAACCGGAGGGGATGGCTATGGTGTGAGGATCACATGTGTTCACGGAGTGTTAATGCTTTGCTCCGGTGCTCTATTAAAAGGAATACCTTAATTGCCAATAGTTCCCTAGAGGCCTCGCTGCCACGGGCTGTCTGGACAGAAGATGTTGTGCAAGTTCTCATTGCGAGCACGTATGACTATATTTGGAGCACATGCCTAGGATTGTTTAGTACTTGGATACTTGTTATTATTTATCTGCAACGCCCTAGATCTTGAAGTTACATGTTTAGACTCGTCCATGCAACGCCCATATATCCATCCCTATGCCTACTGCACTCGAATCCTATTGTTGCCGTTACTGTTAATATTGCTCATGTTTCACTGTTGCTGTTGCTTTGCTGTTACTACTACCAACCTGTTGCTACTGATAAACTTCTGTGAGCAAGAACTATTTCCAGGTGCAGCTGAACTGACAACTCAGTTGTTAAGGCTTGCAAGTATTCTTTGGCTCCCCTTGTGTCGAATCAATAAATTGGATAATACTACCCGTGAAGACTGTTGCGATCCCCTACACTTGTGGGTCATCAATAACCATTGCACCATTCCCTATTTTTCATCTATGAAAGGGCATGTGTGCCCCATGTATGATTTTAGTAATTAATGACAATATCTATGGACTAATGTGCGCATTGAGTTACACTTGTAGGAAGTGTCCATTGGCATGCTTGGACCATGTGTTGGCTTCAAGGTAGAGGCAATGAAGAAGAAGAAGAAGAAGAAGAAGAAGAAGCAATGTCCAAGGGATTTGGGCCTATTGGAATCATGTTGGAGAAGAAGAAGAATAAAGAAAATAAGATCAAGAGTGTCTTGAAAAAAATGGAATTTCAAATGTATATCTTCAAGACATCATCCTAATGGAGTTAGAAAAAATGAAGTGCGAACTCAAGATGCCCCATCTTTAGAAGATCACATGCTTGAATCTTGCCATCCTCGGTGATCATGGTTTGATGAAGACAAGTTCAAAGAAGTGGTTTTACCATGGTGTACCAATTTTTTTCTTACAAACTAACTTCCAATTTGCCGAATGAAGCTTCCTATGACCTTCAAAGTCATTCCATAATGACTTAGCCATTTGTGTGTTGATTAGGGTCCAAACCCATTTAGAAAATTTTAAAAAGTAAAGAAGGTAGATAAGAATACTATGCACGCTTAAATCCAATAAATTCTGGCTATATAAGATAAATGTTTCTCTCTCCACCCTGCAATCCTCTTGAAGATAAATTTCTAACAAAAAGATATAATATTATACTACTATTTAGTGTAAGAAACTTCTCTTTCTTGTATTTTCTAAAATATAAAGTTTGTTTTAACGAGATTTTTTTGCACTCATCATGTATATATCCATCTATATCTTTAATACAATAATTGGTTTTATTTTTTTAAAAATCTGAAAAGGAGAATTTGGTGCCCATGTGCACGAAATCTCTTCTCCTTACGTTTCAGCTTTAATGTCTTATTATAAACTTGTAACTATGTGTTTACTCTTAATGAAAATGGCATGTATAAAGCTGCGTGTTGCGACGTGGCAGGTACAAAGATCAGGAGGCCCCTAGCAGTTCACACCCTAGCAAAACTAGAAAAGATGGAAAGGGGGCTCCACTTTACAAAAAGCACCCTAGGACTAAAAGATAAAAAACATTCAAGTCCTCGGGCGCCGTCACCACGAAACTCCGGCGACCTCCAGCCAACGGCGAGGTCAGAAGGGTCTCTTACTCGTGACGCCCATTGAACTGGAGAGGAAACGAAGCCACTGGCCCTCTTGCACTCGGCGTGGACGGACCACTTGCCAAGAACAGGAGGTCGAGCTCCAGTGCCACGCTTCAGAGAAGGGCCTCCCATGGAGGTTGAATCCCGAGGCCGCCATTCGGCCAGAAGAGGCAGAAGTCCAGTAGCCTCGCTACCCATGGACCGCTGCGAAGGAGAGCATAAGGACGCAGCTTCGGACGACCTCTGCATCATCTTTCGCTCCGAGCAAACCCCTTCCATCCCCCGCCACCACGACATGCCGAGAGAAGGGGGCCAGGTCACTGTCGATGAAAACAGAGGCCAACGACGCTTTATGGAAGCGCCCGTCCCGTTCTCCGTCCTTCCTTCGACCCATCATGGGCCTTGAGAAGCGAAGAAGAGGAAGAACCGCCTAGCTCCGCGTCGGAGCACTAGAACGTACAGGCCAGCGAGCCTCCTCTCCGAAGCACGGATCTCGCCAGCAGTGTGCATGCCCTCCTCGCGACCACCGCCGGCCAGGGGATAGGACACCGCCGCTTCACCATGCAAGAAGAGGAGCTCAGAAGCCTTGTTATTGATCTTGGAGGTGGCGCCGCCCTCCACCGCACCGGACTCCGACCAGGGGAGCCACCGGGCGAGCAAGACGAACCCTAGGACACGCAAGATCCAGCTTTGAAGATCTCGCCCCCCCCCCCCCCCCCCCCCCCCGCCGCTACCAGGCAAGAAGCCCAAACCTACGGGCAGGTCGCCCAAAAAACTAAACCTACAACTACTAGGAGGGGGCCGAGCCCCTCTCTCTTCCCCATCCCTGGCGGCGCCACCACCAGAGGAGGGTCAAGAGAGGGCTCGGGGAAAAGGGTCGACCCTCAAAGAAACTGCCTCTAGATTCGTGCGGGGAGGAGGGGGGCGGGGGGAGTGTTGCCTCCGTTGTTTGGCGACAGGTTGTTTGTTGAAGTGGATATGCACTTATGCAGCGATGGTGCACGCCGGCTGCCTGTGGCCAGACAAACTCCACACGGCATTCATCCCGTCGACAATCGTCAATCGTGCAGCAGCGTGTGCACTTCTCTTGCTTTCAATGTCAACCCCCACGGCCGAGCCGCTCGTAATACTACGTCACGAAGAGGTTGTCAATAAATTTTCGAAATAAAAAGAGGCTGCTAATCAGGTCTTGCCAGCTGCAATCCGTTGAGTACCGGCCGGACGTCGTCAGTTTGATATCGCATCTGAAGCTGTCGCTGGTCGTATTCCCCCCGGAGCACCGTTCTCTGTTGAGATTCCTACCCTGCCCGTTCAAATTTCCTATGCCGTGACAGTCGGTGTTTTGTCGTCTAAGCCTTTTAACACGCTTGTCGTCTAAGCTTTAATTTAAACCCGAGATTGCGTGATACTGTCAGTATCCAGCAGCATTCCACGGCTCGTCAGTTTCCGTCTCTGTTGTCCATCAGCGAACATTGCTTCCTCGCTTTGGCTTCTTTGTTTACTTGTTCGGGAGGATGCACGGTAGTACACGTGCACCAGAAGGCAATCTGTGCTTTAATGTGGCACTACGTGGATGTCTCTCTCGACTCGGCAATTTGGTTCTTCGTACCTCCGCACTTTGCTCCACTGCCTTTTCATGTAAAGCTCGTGATAATGCAGTCCACTGGCCGAGAAGCAACACTCCACTGAGGGCAACTCCACCGCGTCCCCCGTTTCAAACATAAAAAATGCGTGATACGTTATGTATATGATAATAGTTGACAATAGGTTTAAACATGATAGTCCATAAAATAAAAAAATAACATGGTTTAGACATAGTTTACAATCATTTGAACTCAAATAAAAAGTGTTTTTTTCACATGCGAGCACATAGTCTGGAGGTGGTTGTGAGCTGCCCGGTCTCAAACTTCATGATGCACCTACATAAAATGTTCCAAGTATGCCTATGGTTCGGGCTCGTGCGCAACAAATCAATCGTGAAATTCTCATATACACTATCATCACGCCTATCCTCAACGACCATGGTATGCATGATCATAGAAGCAGTAATGACCTCTCACATCTACTCGCTACTCCATGTTCTAGCAGGGGTGCCGAACAAATGGCCAACGAGATTGGAGCACACAAAATGCTCGCTCCACATCCTTCCTAGCAGAGTCTGTCTTTTTACCAAACCTACGCACTTTCTTTTCCCGAGGCTTGCAGATTGTCTTCACCAATATGGACCAATGAGGATAGATACCATCGACTAGATAGTGCCCATTGTCATAAGAGTAGGCATTGATCACATAGTTGAGTGCTAGAGCATTGTCTTCCGCAAGCCTAGAAAACACCCGAGAGTGCTAGACCATGTTGATGCCATTGTGAGAACTTGCCATGCTAAAGAAGGACTACCAAATCTAAAAATCTCGTGAATCAACGGCCTCAAGTTAAGTGTGCACTAACCAACATGGCCTTTGTATGGACCTTGCCAAGCAAACGGATACCTCTTCCACTCCTGGTGCATGCGTTTTGGCTGTCGTCTAGCGCTAGCCTTTGGCCCTGCACCGATCCCGTGAACCTTAACCTTTGGTTCGCATCGTGTTCATGGATGAGAAGGTCCACGACCATCATGATCTCATTGTCACCCTCGAACTCATCCGACCATGTGTCGATGATATGGTTGAAGAAAAACTCGTCTAAACTATACACCATGATCTACGCAAATTAGAACACATTCTTAGCACATAACTCATTTTCAAGTGTATGCAATATAAAAGTAGACTGAAGATCAACGCAAATTACCTTAATCGAGACCGACAAATGGTCGAACATGTCGGCGGCGGAGACCGCGACATGTACGACCCGGTGTATGGTGAGCTCTTCCGGTCTTGGACGGTACATGTGGTGAACTACTAGTGGCGGGGCGACGTTGTCCATTGAGGATGCGGTGGCGGCCAGGACGAAGTCATGCAAGCACAATGGTGAAGCTTCGGGCTCTTGGCTACTTCACCGGTACCAACACGACCAAATAACGGCGGAGAAAGGGGCGTACAACTACCAACGGACAGAAAGAGTGGCGAAGTCGGCCACGACGAGATGTGAATCGAGGGTGAGTGGGGAGGGTTCGTCTGGCCGGTGAGCGACTGATGAGAGGGCCTAGGTCGGAAAGTGAGATGCGTGATGGGACCCAAGCGCTATCCGCTAGGGATGTAAATGGTACGGATAATTTTCGCTTCGAATTCGCATCAGCGTCCGTTTTTGAGGATATGGAATGTATTTTTAGGTATCCGGCGAATATGGATGTGGATGCGGATATTTATCGAGCGGATAGGATAATCCGACATTTTATACGAATTATCCGAGATACTCAAATAGGATAATCTGATAAATTTAGCACAACCCAATATCTAGAAAATCTAGTTAGTGTATTGCATGTTATATATGCATCTTATACTATTCTATTATCAATCTTGCACTTTTATACTACTGCTATCTAGTGTTGCACGGGCGCCCGTGTTGCACGCTTTCGTTTTATTTTTTTTGTATAAAATAAATAAAATTTTATTTTTCTGTGTATTTGTTCTGATTCGAGTCTGCTCCAAATTCGCTCCATATCCGCAATCCGATATAATCCGTATTCGAATATGTCCCGGCTATTATCTGTTCCGTTTTGAATCCGCGAAAAAAATATGATAAAGGATATGGTAATAGTAATATTCGATCCGCGAGTCGATCCATTTACATCCCTACTATCCGCTGATAGCTAAGCGAGCCAGAATTTGGGATTTGGGATAGGAACGTGCCAAAATTGATTGGTTCGTGATGCACAATTCGTCTGTGTTGCTCCGTTGGGCCATGGCCTCTATCCACGAGGACATTTTCAAACAGCGTCAGTCTGTTTGTAGGACACCGATGGAGCTGCCCTCAGTTCAGAAAAGAATAAGAAGAACATAGTGATCAATGTTGCGCCAAAAGGCTGAGTACCTTGCTGGTTTTGGCAATCACTATATCCCACTCATTGCGGGAGTACATAGGCCACGACCCGTTAAGTGGCAACCATGTTTCTTGAGCTTATTTTTTTTGGTTTTTTCCGCTTTAATTCTTTTTTGACAGTTTTTTAGTATCAAATTTTTTCCTTCTGTTTTTTCAAAGCCAAACTTAAAAAAATATGAGCATTTTTTAAATTTAAACTTTTTAATTAATAATCTAATTATTTTTTATTTGAACAATTTTTGAATTTGAACAATCTCAAAATTAGAATAAATTTGAAAAGTAAATAATATTCAAATATGGACATTCTCAAAACATGAACATTTTCTAAATTTGAAAACATAAACGAGGTCATATAAAGAAAAAGAAGGAAAATAAGAAAAAGAAAACAAATTGTCCTTTCGTAAGGTTTGAAATCCGGGGGGTGGGGGATGGTTTGTTGGGAGGGGGGGGGGGGGGGGGGGCTAAAACTGATCTTATGGCTGACTTTCAATTGACAAATGTGCCAAATATATGTAGATAGTATGCAATTTTTCATAGGCTGGAGGATGACGACCCTTTTCGCCTCCACTAAGGGTCCATTCGGTATGCAGGAATTTTACATAAACTTTTGGAGGATCCATTTTTATAGGAATTTCTACCCGTGGTACGTTCGTTTCGGAAGAATCTTGGTGACCCATTCCGCCGAAAAATCACAAAACCTGTACTTTTCATAGGAAAATAAAAATCTGTTGGAAATATAAGCAATAATCCATATGATTTAATCCGAATAATAAATTGATAAAACATGATCATACAAACGGTACTAAAACCAATTATGCAGATCAACAAAGTAGATGAACAAATTATATCTATAGGAGATAAACCTATCACATCTACACCAAACGCTAGAACAAAGAACTCTAGCATAATCCGAAAAAGACAATTGAGGATCACGTACAATATAGGCTGAATAGCAGCCGCAGCGGTTGCAGCAGCGTCGCCCATGTTGAGGTTATCGAAGAGGTCGCTGACGTCCCTGATCGCTCCTCACCCGTACAGGTTCACGAGAGGCGGGGTTCCGGAGGCCTACTGTCCCGATCTGCGATGCACGCCGTAAGCCGGGATGGAGAAGACGAAAGCGGCGGCGCAAGGTTCTGGAGGTAGGCGCGTGTGGAGATTGATTCCGTACCAATTAGGTTTAGCCCCGGACGCTTATATAGTACAGGTTAGGAGGATCGTGGGCTCAGCCCACGTCCAAGTCGGTAACAGCCACGTCCATAAAAACTGGAAACGGCTATAATTAACGCGTCCGTTAATGACTCATAATCAGTTTTCTCAACAAGCAAAATAAAGCTCGGCTCGGCGAGATTTCCGCAACCCGCGGCGCGCGCGCGTCGTGACGAGGCGAGGCGAGGCGGGCGGCGTCGGAGGAGGAGTGCGCGAGGGCTACTCTTCTTGTCACACCTTAGTGAGTGGTGCAACACTCTACTATATAAGGTGGTCCAACTCCCCTTCAACTAGCAATGTGGGACTAAACTTTAGCACCACTAGCACAGCCATATGCTGCCATGCACAAATGGGCCAAAGAGAATTTTAGAATTTGTCTAATGGGCCAATAGCCCAATATACACCAAATTCCAACAATCCCCCACAAAGTCTCATTGGCACATCACAACACTTTTCTTTCAGAATATTTTTTTATATACCGGTGCGTAGTGGAGACTGTTAAGTTGAACTTCCACATTAAACTTCATGCTACGCTAGCTTGCAACTTGAATAGTGGACTATGTCTTGAACTACAAGTTTTCTGCGCGCTAGTTTCACATAAAATCTAGACCGGTACAGGGCTACCGTCGGCTTCCCCGCGGTTTGGAGCTTATGCGTCATACTCCAGGGCCTTTCATGAGTTTATTAGAGAGCACCCAACTCTCACGAACTGCGACGTTTGACAGTCAGACTCATATAGGTGTGTTCTTCAAGAGATGTTCTGCATGACAACATCTCCGCTTATAAAAAGCCACTTGGAACACATTAAGATAACTATCAACCTGCCATGCAGATTAAGAGAGTATTGCATCTTTATGGAGATGTAAATATAATATGGGAATACTCTCCTTTCAGCTGACCAACAGCTTGTCTCCCAGCTCTAATTCACGGGATCTCCGATCACATAGAGTGGGTTGCCACTGGGATCAACTCATAGCGTGGGTCTCAAACCCATCTCCCTCGATGCATTATCTATCACATTGCGTGATAATCCCTTTGTGAAGGGATCTGCCAGATTCTTAGATGTTTGGATATAATCCAACGCAATAACTCCGGAGTTTCTCAGTTTTCTGACAGATTTCAATCTCCTCTTCACATGCCTTGATGACTTCATATTATCCTTAGAACTGTTTACTTTGACGATCACAATTTGATTATCACAGTTCATCGGGATAGCGGGTATTGGTTTTTCAACCACAGGTAAGTCCATCAAGAGCTCACGAAGCCACTCTGCTTCAACAGTGGCCGTGTCTAATGCTGTGAGTTCTGCTTCCATTGTTGACCTCGTTAAGATGGTCTGCTTGCAAGACTTCCAGGAAACAGCGCCACCATCAAGTGTAAACAAATAACCACTTGTGGCTTTAATCTCATCAGCATCAGATATCCAGTTGGAATCACTATAACCCTCAAGTACCCGTGGATACCCAGTATAGTGAATACCATAACTCGAAGTGCCTTTCAAATAGCGCAAAACTTTTTCAAGAGCATGCCAATTATCATCTCCAGGATTTGACACAAATCGACTCAGTTTGCTTACAACAAAGGAGATGTCAGGTCTAGTAGCGCTGGCCAAATACATGAGCGAGCCAATAATTTGAGAATATCTCAATTGATCTTTAGCATTCCTTCGATTCTTTCGAAGTAGCATACTCGGATCATAAGGCGTTGGAGAAGAATTGCAGTCGCTATACCCGAAGCGACTCAATATCTTTTCCATATAGTGAGACTGAAGCAGTGTAATCCCACCATTGTCATCCTTTAGTATCTTGATGTTTAAGATTACATCAGCCACTCCCAAGTCATTCATCTCAAAGCAGCGAGATAGGAACTCTTTGACCTCCTCGATAACAGCGAGGTTGGTCCCGAATATCAATATGTCATCAACATAGAGACACATAATAACTCCCTCGCCCCCACCATGGCGATAGTACACACATTTGTCAGCTTCGTTTACAACAAAGCCTTCAGCAGTTAAAGTTCTTTCAAACTTCTCGTGCCACTGCTTAGGAGCTTGTTTAAGACCATATAAAGACTTCACTAACTTACACACCTTTCCTTCTTGACCATCTACTACAAATCCGTCAGGCTGCTCCATATAAATTTCCTCATCTAGCTCTCCATTTAGAAAAGCTGTATTAACGTCCATTTGATGAACGAGAAGACCATGTGAGGCAGCCAAGGAAAGTAGTACTCAAAAAGTGGTCAATCTGGCTACAGGTGAGTAGGTATCGAAGAAGTATTCACCTTCCTTTTGGGTATAACCCTTAGCCACAAGACGTGCCTTGTACTTTTCAATAGTACCATCAGGTCTAAGCTTTTTCTTGAACACCCATTTACATCCTACAGGTTTACATCCATAAGGACGATCAGTAATTTCCCAAGTACCATTAGCTAAGATGGAGTCCATCTCGCTTCGGACAGCTTCCTTCCAGTAGTCAGCATCTTGAGATGCATAGACTTCTGAAATAGAAGTGGGAGTATCATCCACAAGGTACACAATGAAATCATCACCAAATGACTTTGCAGTCCTTTGTATCTTGCTCCTTTTGGGAGCTTCATTGTCATCCTCCACAGGATCATCAGAGTGTTCTATAGGCATAGTGGGTTCAGGAATTATAGAAAATTCCTGACTAGATGAACTAGTCATCTCCTGATTTGATGAGCTAGACATACCTTTCATAGGAAAGATGTCCTCAAAGAAAGTCGCATCATTCGACTCCATAATTGTACCAACATGCATGTCGGATACCTCAGATTTTACTATCAAAAATCTATAGCCAATGCTATGAAAAGCATGTCCCAGAAAAACACAATCAACGGTTTTTGGTCCAAGCTTTCGCATCTTGGATATTGGAATACTGACTTTCGCCAAACAACCCCAAGTTCGTAAGTAAGAGAGTTTAAGCCTTTTCTTTTCCCATTCCTCAAATGGAGTCATGGTTTTATCCTTTACATGAACACGGTATAGGACATGACACGCAGTCATTAGCGCCTCCCCTCACCATTCCTTGGAAAGATCCGATGTATCTAACATGGCGTTAACCAAATCAGTTAGAGTGCGGTTCTTCCTTTCGGCCACCCCATTTGACTGAGGTGAGTAGGGAGGCGTCCTCTCATGTATAATACCGTGTTCCATACAGAATAAATCAAATTCGTTTGAAAAGTACTCTCCACCACGATCCGACCTTAGCCGCTTGATTTTAAGATCAAGTTGGTTTTCTGCCTCAGCTTTATAGATTTTGAAGTAGTTCAAAGCTTCATCTTTAGATTTCAGAATATAAACATAGCAGTATCTAGTGGAGTCATCAATCAATGTCATAAAGTATCTTTTTCCACCTTTTGTCAACACACCATTCATCTCACAAAGATCTGAATGTATAAGTTCTAGCGGTGCTAAGTTTCTCGGTTCCGCAGCCGTATGAGACTTGCGGGGTTGCTTTGCTTGCACACAAACTTGGCACTTAGAACCTTTGACAGTGGTAAATTTCGGAATTAAACTCATATTGGCTAGCCGCGTCATGCAACCAAAGTTAATATGACAGAGTCGTGAATGCCAAACATTGGACTCATTATCATTGCAAACATGATTAATAACTTTAGTACATGAGTCTGACAGAGACAAGCGGAACAGACCTCCGCACTCATAACCTTTTCCAAAAAATTATACATATTTAGAAATAACAACTTTATTGGACTCAAAAACCAACTTAAAGCCATCTCGACATAAAAGTGATCCGCTGACGAGATTCTTATTGATGGAGGGAACGTGCTGCACATTCTTCAGTTGTACGGTCTTCCCCGAAGTAAACTTCAGATTTACCGTACCAACACCATGAACAGAAGCACGTGAGCCGTTTCCCATCAGCACGGAAGAGGTCCTTGAGACCTGATAAGAGGAAAACATGGAAATATCAGAACATACATGTGTATTAGCACCCGTGTCTATCCACCAATAAGGAGAATGACATACTGAAAGGACAGTAGGTAAAATACCGTACCCAGCATCCTTCATCTCAGTATCGCTAATAACAACATTAGCGGACTTGCCGCCGTTTCCATGTTGACGCTTGTCAAAGCGATTAGGGCAGCTAGGAGCCCATTGATCGGGATCACCACAGACGTGGCAAGAGCCTTTCCTCTTATCATTTTTCTTCTTGAAGTTGGTAGAGTGCGTGGCCTTGTTCTTGCCATCAAACTTTCCCTTTCCTTCAGTTTTGTTCTTATTCTTGAACTTGTGGGATTGGAAGTTTTTCCTCTACACTAAATTGGCAGTAGAACCTCCCTCAAGTCCTCGAGCAGTTTTGTCCTTTGCTCTCGCCTTCTCTTCCACATGAAGAGACCCAATGAGATCCGTAACCGAAAACTCTTGTCTCTTATGTTTCAGAGAAGTAGCAAAGTTCCTCCACGAAGGAGGAAGCTTGGCAATAATGCCACCAGCCACAAATTTGTCCGGTAAGGAACACTTGAACTGCTCAAGTTCTTTGGCAAGTGATTGTATCTCATGATCTTGCTCAACGACGGAGCGCTCATCAATCATCATGTAGTTATAGAATTGCTCCATGACATACATCTCAGTGCCAGCGTCCGAGACCCCAAACTCGGCCTCGAGCGCTTCCCACGCGTCCTTGCCATTATCAAATGACATATATGGGTCAACAATGTTGTCCCCAAAAACACTGAACAAAGCCGCCATAAACATGGTATCGGCTTTCTTAAAGTTCGCTTCCTTCTCAGCAGAAAGATCTCCTTCATGCTTGCCAAGAGTGGCGCTATAGCAGTTTAGGTTTTCAAACTAGAGAACTGCTCTCTTGCGCCATCTCTTATAGTGCATGCCATCAAAAGGAGGCGGCCTAGTGGCCACGACTACACCAGTGGAATTCAGTTGCCTATAATCAGGTTTTTGGATTGTTGGAAATATAAGCAATAATCCATATGATTTAATCCGAATAATAAATTGATAAAACATGATCATACAAACGGTACTAAAACCAATTATGCAGATCAACAAAGTAGATGAACAGATTACATCTATAGGAGATAAACCTATCACATCTACACCAAACGCTAGAACAAAGAACTCTAGCATAATCCGAAAAAGACAATTGAGGATCACGTACAGTGTAGGCTGAATAGCAGCCGCAGCGGTTGCAGCAGAGTCGCCCATGTTGAGGTTGTCGAAGAGGTCGCTGACGTCCGGGAAGAAGTCGTCGTCAGGGAACTCGTCGTCGGACGACGTCGTGGTTGCCAGTAGTCGCGCTTGAGCGCTCCCTAAAAACCTGATCGCCCCTCACCCGTATAGGTTCACGAGAGGCGGGGTTCCGGAGGCCTACTGTCCCGATCTGCGGTGCACGCCGCAAGCCGGGATGGAGAAGACGAAAGCGGCGGCGCAAGGTTCTGGAGGTAGGCGCGTGTGGGGATTGATTCCGTACCGATTAGGTTTAGCCCCGGACGCTTATATAGTGCAGGTTAGGAGGATCGTGGGCTCAGCCCACGTCCAAGTCGGTAACAGCCACGTCCATAAAAACTGGAAACGGTTGTAATTAACGCGTCCGTTAATGATTCATAATCAGTTTTCTCAACAAACAAAATAAAGCTCGGCTCGGCGAGATTCCCGCAACCCGCGGCGCGCACGTCGATACAATACGAGGCGAGGCGGCGTCGGAGGAGGAGTGCGCGAGGGCTACTCTTCTTGTCACACCTTAATGAGTGGTGCAACACTCTACTATATAAGGTGGTCCAACTCCCCTTCAACTAGCAATGTGGAACTAAACTTTAGCACCACTAGCACAGTCATATGCTACCATGCACAAGTGGATCAAAAAGAATTTCAGAATTTTTAATGGGCTAACAGCCCAATATACACCAAATTCCAACAAAATGCACTCAAACTACATCTCGCGGAGGCCCGAGGTTAAGCGCTCGCTCTAGGTAGTCTAACCTAATAAACAATACACTGCACCAGAGTTGTAAGAGCTCAACACTTCTCAAGACAATAAAATATTATAATCTACACTGAGAAGGCCCATCCCTACATCGTACCTCAAGGGTGCCATTTCCTGCAAACCGAACAGGCCATAGGTTTGTTCTTCACCCTCGACTTTATTCCCGTGCAGTTATTTATTCTTACATTTTTCTCCCTTTGAACCGAACGGAGCCTAAGATCCTCCAGTGGTCCCGCAACTCGCGGTATGGCCGCGCTCCCGTTGGTTTGCCAAAGGTTCCTGCATTTACAATTGCACAAGTAAGGGCCTGTCCGTGATCCAGGTATTCAAAACATAGGAAATGGAAGAAATATATGAATAAGAAAGGAAGTTGTATGTAAAACATAGGAACAAGTAAACGCAGGAAACCGTAGATGTTCCTCCGATCCATATTAATAGATTTTAATTTGTCAAAAATTGAATTGACCTCTATACTAATAGTGTTTAGATTTATTTAAATTTAGACAAATTTGAGTCAATTAATATGGATCAGAGGGAGTACTGGAAAATGTCTTTGGCTCTATGGCTGAGAAATGTTCTGTAAGTATATTTTTACTTGGTTAAGCAGTTATTACTTTGTCTACCGTATTGTCTCTAGGACTCTATATTTCTTTGAGTGCATGTGATGTGTTCTATGTGTGTGCGTGGCCGCGTCGGACGTGTGGTTAGGCATAGGATTATTAGGGACATGGTTAAGACTTAGAGCGGTTTTGCGGGTCTGCATATACGAATTTGGCACCCTAGACCTGCCCTGTTAGACTTGGCGGGTCTAACATTTTACCAAACCCTTTCCGTTTAAGGGGATACCCATCGGGTTTATGGGTTTCGGGTCCCATTGCCATCCCTAGCAAGAATCTGCGTAGTAAAGGCAGTTTCTTTGTTCCGAATGCTAGTGAAGGAAAACTTTCCGAAGGATGGCTTTCCTACGAAATTCCTGTGAAAATCCCGTGTACCTAACCTAAATCGGCCGGTCTGCCTTGTGAGCGTTTGTTTGGATTATTGGGAGGGTGCATGCTACACGTGCACCAGGAGCCATGAAACCCTCAGCATTCTTCTGAAAGAAACGGAATCCCAATTTGTGCTTTATGTGGCAGTACGTGGATGTCTCTCTCGACTCGGCAATTCGGTTCTCCGCACTTCACTCCACCGCTTTTTATGTAAAGCTTGTGATAACGCAGTCTCCACTCGACAGGAAGTAACGCGGCACTGAGTTCAGAAAAGAAAGAAGATTCTCTACTATCTAAAAAAGAGGAAGGTGTTCTGTTTTCTGCCTGGTAGCACTACGTCGCGCGTTTCGTCGCTTCGTCGTCGCGCTTCGTTGTCCACATGGGCCAGGCCCAATCAAATTCTCATGATACTTTCCAAATCTCGTCCCGATTATCGTTATCTATCCCCGCGACGCATGACCTCGGCGGCGGCGCTGCATCGCGCCTCAACCTCTCCTCCATAGCCCCTTCCGCTGCTCAGGCCCTCCCCAACGACGCTGATGTTGCAAACCCCCCTCCCCCCGCATCCCCTCCCATGGCAAGGGCCGGCACATCCTCGCCTACGTCTCCATGCAAGGAGCAGCAACCGCATCAGACGGTGAACATCATGGAGAGCGCAACGAGATGGCGGGTATGGTGGTGGTCGAGTTCTCGCTGGTAGGATTCGCCGCCGTCATGTACCAGAAGCGGCAGGCCACCATCATCCCTGTCCAGGCATGCTAACTACTCCGCCCCCTCAGATCTCGTTTTTTATCTCTCCGTCTTTCCAGGAGCAAGTACTTGGTCCAGGAAGGTGGCATGCCAAGATGTTTTTCCTGAATTGATGCAGACTAGCCGCTTGATGAAATGTCTAAAGGACATATAGATTACCGTTTTCCAGAAATTATTCATTGGACTTTTTGGTCACTAGGTGTTTATTGATGCCTTTAAGTTGATTGATGTAGTTTAGTATTATAGATTGGCACGAGAGGGCAAGAAATAGTAATAAGGTTGATGCATTGCCGTATTATTTCATCTATTTGGATTTTACTCCGTTCATGTTGTCTCTCATACTACATCTTGATCACAGTGGTTGTGCAGTTGTACATTTTGCTCATTGTTCTAGCTGAATAAAGGACATCGTTAATGGTTCTTGATACTGTACTGACCAATAATTTTTTTTTAACATCTTGTCTTATGAATGCATATTATTGGTCTTTTTTATTACTTGATTCATCATGCTTCGCAAGCATCTGTGACCAATGATGGAAGCTAGCTTGTTTGGAGTTATGATAGGTATATATGATTTTATCTGATTTGCAAGGTACTTTTTATTTTGTAAGTTACCCTTGCTGCTTCATGTGTTCATTAGTGTATAATGTGTGTCATGGTTATCAATGTTGCAATCTGATGCTCCTAAATCAAGATAAATTGTGTGATGTTGGATTCGGTGGTTCATCAACTGCTCTTTATTATTTTGAAAGGGTGCAGAAGAGATGGTCCCACTTGAGTTAATTAGTTTATGTATACCTTACAGCACACTAAGATGGTCCTAGCCTGACGGTGCAGAGGGGTTGGGGACGGACAAGAGGAGCATGCCGCAGATACGGTTATGTCATGAAGCTCGGATAGATCCCTGCAAAAAATATCTCGGAGAGGTGATGTCACGACAGCGGGTGGTGTCCATGGTGGACCAGAAGCTAGCCGAGATAGATGCCTTCTTCACCACCCAGTTTGGTATGCCCGTGCTCGACGACAAGGAGATGTGCAACGTGGTTGTCTCCAAGAAGAGTGGACATGGCTTCCAACAGGGTTAGTGCTCCTCCTCTATACTACTTGTAGTTTCTGCCCGCATTTGGCATGCCTTCCATATTCTCGATGATTAGAATATATCTGGTTCCTTGTGTGCACTACTTGTAGTTTCTAACCACACTTAGGATGCTCACGATACAGTATATGATAATGATGAATCTTCTGAAAACAGTGCGCTTTTTGGTTTTTACTATGGTCATTACATGCAACTTTAAGTGAATATATCTTGACACTTGTATCCAAGTATTTTCGAACCCTTCAACTTTAGGCGAGGAGGAGGTGCCGAAAAATCAAAGGAAACACCTGGAGGATCTAGGGATAGTTCCATGTAGCGGCAACGAATATTTGCATTAGGCAAAGTTTTTTCTGATGGTGTCATGGCTTTTGAAAACCAATAATTTAATATTAATGCGAGAGATATTGGTATTTATGCTCAGGTTTTCTAATTGAATTGTCGTTGTGCATGTGTAGATGCATGGATGAAATACAAATAAAAGTATTGAAGTAGTGCACCGATGTCTCTGATGTTGGGATTTGACAGCATGTTAGATAGTTTACTGTTGGGTTATTTCCATATTACTATTGCTTTCTCTCTGTGTGCACATCACTTTAGTTGGATAGTGTGGCATCAAGAGGGATGCACTGAAGACCAGCTGTATGTATTTCTTGGTTTGGATTGCCATCGTGTTCTTTTGGATGATATTCAGAGTTTACATCCTTTCTTTCTGCATTATAATTGTAAATATTACTTTGGATGATAACAGAACTAACATTCTATCTTTTGGAGTAGTATGCTCCGAGAACATAAAAGTGTTTAGTTTGTATATAGAGGTCGTATAGAAACTGAGTACTTAAGAGTGGATCAGCATATTGCTACAATGTTTGCATAGAATCCGAGACACATGCTGATCTTTTATTCCCTCTTAATATCTCCAATTTTATAAAAATCAAAGAAACAAACTTACCAATCAGCTTACAATGCTATTGTTGTAAGTATAATATTTTGATTTTATTTCTCCATGTAAACGAAAATTTTCTTCTCACTTATGTAGTTGATCATTTTTTAACCTATATAGAAGCTCATTTGTTCAACATTAGTTAGTTGGAGCTCTATTGCAGGATCAGACCGTGGGACACTTATGGTAAATTCCACATGAGATATGCAATTATTTTGGGTTTTATATTACGGTGTGAAGCCTAATCCTAGCTTGCTTGGCTATGCCAGTTTCAGGTCCCACGACCTAATTTCAAGCCACAACACCACCACTGGGTCGCGTGCAGGCTTTGTCTCTTCGTCCTTCTTGTCGCAGATGCATTAGGTAATTGTTAATTATGTTCTTGTAAATGATTGATTTATCCATTTGTTTCCTTCCATTCATGATCTGTATTGATTCGATGTGATCTAGAATGGGGTGGGAGAGGAACATACCGAGTGAGTTAATCTGCAACTGGCTTCTCTAATAAACAATGACTTGTCAGTGTGTTCATCTCTAGAAAATTTCCTCCTTGGTTTCTTGTGGCGACTGATGTGTGTTTTTTACTGAATTTTTCATTGAGAAATCTTTAGTTGTGTGGGCAAAATAGGATTCAGGTTGCGCCACTCGTTCCGTTTATATTGTTTCAAATCTTTCCTTGGCTGGGACACACACTGCTCCATCATCCCCGTCCTGCTTTTCCATTGTCTATTATTTGTTTTGTAAACTAATTTAGCATCTAGGAGGTATGCTGTTAATTAATGGGTATCAGAGCCACCGTACCTCTCCATTTAGAAAATGATTGGGCATCTTTGATTTCTCAGCTAAATGCCCTATATGTCAACAAATCTGCTTGTGCCGGGACTATAGAAGATATAGAGGATTCACTGCTTTTCCAGCTTGTGTTAGTTATGAAGTTAACGGAGAAGGGAATAGTGTGGCTCATGTTCTGGCCAGGTCATCGCCCCGCCTCCCGTCACCTCCCTTGATTCTGGTGGCACAAGCAGCTAATGGTTTAGCTCTGCGATCAAGTTTCTTTCCTTCTGAAATATCGTCGATCTGGTTCGCGCCATAAGTATTCTCCGCTTCTTTTGAGTTGGGTTGTTTATTAGGCGCGATAGGGAAGTAGTAATCACATTAATTTTCTACCCCATAAAATTAGTGCTTTGTTACACATATTTCAAAATTTTGAAATACTTCTAATATGTGATTGACTGAATAAAGAGAAGCAGTTGTTGATGCTCTTTCTGTTCCAAATTTTGAGTGGCACATCTTGGACTTGGACTATGTCAGGGAGGATGTTAGGGTTGTTCTATGCTAAGATGGGTGTTTTTTTTTGCAGATTTCAGAGGAAGGTGTCCTGTGATCCTATCCTGCATATACATTCAGTATCGAACACCTATAATATGCACAACGCAGCAGGAATACTCCATCCATGGGGGTACTAATGTATTCATTCGATTTTTTTTAGTGTTGAACAATAGTCTATTAGCTATTATTTTGCTTGGTCATGTAATTAGCATCCTGATGTTTTTTGACAAAATCTCAAGGGTCTGCGCAGGTAAGGGGGAGGTCATGGAGCTCGTTGCGCAGCTTGAGGTCGCCAATCCCACCACCGCGCCTGACCTCCTCGACGGAAACTGGATCGTCCTGTGAGACTTATCAGTTCCTGGCTTCCTGTAGTGAGTTACTATCCACTTACTCCATTCAATCTGTTATGCAAATATTTCAATGGAATGGAATTGCAAAGAATACTGTACAATTTAACATTTTGGAATTGTATGAAACTGTTTGGCAGACTTATCATCTCTGACTAATTGGAGTGTATATTCATATCTCTATTCCTCCGGTAAATACTGTGGCTAGCTAGCATAGAAGCAGCTCTACCCCAGGTAGACAGAGGGTTGAGGCGGTGCCAGTTAACCTCACCGGAGATTCGTGCTCTTCCTTCAGTTGACCATGGTTCACTGAAGCGACATTAACACTATGCAAAGATGGCTTGTTGGAGCTGATATATCTTTGTGTCTGTATCTTCTAAATTGAATACTTCAATGCACCACATGGTGTTTAAATAGGTAAGATTTATTCTACTGCAAACAATTGATGTCTACAATTGTCCTTATTTCTGTTTAGGGTGTATGAAGGTTTACGATTGTAACTGTATTCATTTTCCTTTTAGGACATACTAGGCTGATTTATGAGAAAAGGAAAAGTGGGTCATGCACTATACAAGAAGGATCGTCATTGAAGGTAGGTTAACTCCATAGAGACACATATACTGAAATTCAAACATTAGTTCAGTGTATGCTTTTGGATATAGTGTAAAAATAGTTGACGTGTTAATGTACTTGTTACACCTGTCGCTTGGGATTATTTTTTGGAGTTTGTCCTTGTCTTCAGAAGATACGTACTCCCTCCGTCCTAAAATATGTGACTTGGATTTGTCTAGATTCGCATGTATCTAGACGTGTTTTAGTATATAGATACATGCAAATCTATACAAATTCAAGTCACTTATTTTGGAACAGACGGAGGTAATCTTCAGTTGTCTAGGTTAGAAGTCCGTAATCATTCTTCATTGTTTTGTTGTTTTCAGATAAGTGAATGTCCATATATGGCATAACTTATTTGGTTGCAATCAGAATCTTTAGATGGTTCAACACTTGCAAGCACCCCCTTCCGTACGCCAAGTTGACCATTACATCATGGTTTCATAAACATGAATTTAGGAAATATGTGATAGTTGACCGGAAATGTTTTTTCTCCAATATTTGTTGTTTGCTCCGTGTCTTTTGTGCAAGTTGAGCTTATATAAATTCCATGCAAAGTCGATATTTTAATCCTAATGGTCTCTATGATGTTTTGATCATAGTACTCATGGAAAATTCCGCGAGTGAATGAAAGCAATGTAATTTGCTTTCTGATATTTTGTTACTCTGGTGCCAAGAAGGTATCACTAGGTCCATGTCTTAGAAGTGAAATTGGAAAATATAATTCACTATTTTTAAAAGATAGTTTGCTCTACGGTCTTTTCTTCTTGAAACATGCATTTTTTGCGTTTCAGACTTTAGGTTGATGTCTCTGCCTCGATCGATCCAGAGTTGCATTATATGCTTGTTGATAGGTTTTTTAATTTTATAATGGTCTTCAAAGGAAATAGATTCGTGCATGATTAGACCGGAAGTTAGTAGCTAGATCACATCCGTCTTATATCTCCTACTAATTGACATACATTAAGAACATGATCTAAAAGAAGTCTTCACAACATATACAAGTCAGTAGACATTTGAATACTTGATTATAGAACTCTAATTGTAAAATATCTTCACTCATTTTTGAACCAATTTCCACTGTTTATATTCTGATCACTATGTTGTTTTGGATTTTTGCTAGGGGCGAGGAAAACACTTACTGGCTGGTATTTGATGCTTTTGATCAAAGGAAAGTTCTGAATGTATTTCATTCTGATATTTTCTTCAAACACAAGCCATAGGAGTGAAGATGGACCTTGGCTTTGTTAACTTGGTTTTTGATATTCAGCTGTTAGTAGACCATCATGCTTTTTTTACTTCAAAAGTTGGTGAAGATATTATCCTAACATCCTATGTTTAGTGTTTTAAATTTGGCTATCTGATGCACGTGGCTTCATCAATACTCCCTCCGCCCCAAAATAAGTGACATGAGTTTGTCTAGATTTGCATGTATTTAGACATGTTTTAGTATGTAGATACATACAAATCTTGACAAACCCAAGTCACTTATTTTGAGATGGAGGGAGTATAACATATCTTCAAGTAAGGCTTGACACCTCACTTACTTATCTTCGACAATTTGTCTCGTTGATGATGCTGGTATCTCCTGTTTCTAATACAAGGATCCCACTCCGCATGTGTAGGAAAGAGTGTTTCTACCTCGAGTACATTTTGTGTCTGTTAGATGATAAAATGTTTCCCTTTTAGATTACATATATACTCTCCCTTGCTAGATACATCTAAATCTTAACAAATATGTGTCCATTAGTTTGGATCGGGAGCAGCTATTTCCTATCAAACTATGTATTTTATGACCATACAGGATGGTAGAATTATTTTGGTTGGAAAGAATATTGTGTACAAAGATTTACTCACATCATAGCTATGTTATGTAGTGTGAAATAAGAAATTCTTTGTAGTTTGTGCTTATGTTCGACAAGAAATAGTTTTTTTTGTTTTTATTAATGTAAAACCTTAGGTATAAATCAAGTTTTTGTTTTACGTCTATATTTCCGTAGCAACGCACGGGCATTTTACTGGTAGAAGAAGAAAGCGAGAGCAATGGCAGAACTGCTACGCCGGAAGGCCGAGATTACCATCCTCGATGGATGGCCTCAGGCTCCACTGGTTTTATAATTTGAAAATATACGGGCTGGCTAACATGGGCTACGCTGGGCCGGCCTGCCTTGGGATAAAGTAAACCGGCCCGAGCTAGGCCATTGGACTTGGGCTGAGCTTCACGGTGAGCTATGGCGGCCCCAGATAAAAGTAGCGGACCAGGCCATGATCTGGCATGTCTCTCTCTCTCGCTCGCTTTATCCCCAAGGCAGATTTGAAGTTTTGAACAGGCTGGTGGTGCTCTCGAGGGAGAAAAGGAGAAAGGGAGACAGTGATAGAACAGCA
Source organism: Avena sativa (assembly GCA_916181665.1). Taxonomy (NCBI): domain Eukaryota; kingdom Viridiplantae; phylum Streptophyta; class Magnoliopsida; order Poales; family Poaceae; genus Avena; species Avena sativa. The sequence continues at coordinate 431,843,030 of OV702293.1, forward strand.
GTAACGCCATTGATGGAGTGGACGGATAACGGCGAGCAGCTAGGGAACAAAACCGCAGCCAGGAAAAAAGATACGCTCCGGGCCAAAGCTCCAGCCCATCGTCGCCCACGCAAAGGCACTCATCCTGTCATCCATGACACCAGCCAGGGCCATCCCCAGTGTGATTAATGCGAGCGAAAAGAAGCAGGCGGGCGCGCGCCTCCGCGAGAAAGCGACCGAGGAGACCGATCGATCGGCGTCGACCGAGGCCAACGCTGCCCATCCACGATCCATCGCGATCCAGTTCATGGCGCTCGGGTCGACCGCATGCCTGGCTGCCCCGGGATCGGTGGTCCAAAAGGGCAAGGATTACCCGCTAGCTATGCCAGGTCCCGCTGTATTCCCCATTGTCCGCACCTTTTTTTTTTTCTGTTTCCAGCCCACTGCTGCAGAGGCAGAGACACCGCATTCACTCGCCTCTACGTACTACTGTCAGGTTCCAGATTCACAATCAATTCGTGATTAATCGCTTCGCACGGCTGAATGTATTCTTCTACGTACTGTTGTGGTACTACCTTCTCTAGAGTTTCACCGTGCAACAGTAGCTCTCCCCCCCCAACTTCTACTATCTCTCGCGTGCAAAGCACCGTGTGATGTACTGATGTGTGCGTGTGTTTACTGTGCACGGTGAAAGTGATCAGAGACGCAGGCGACGTGAGCGAAGCTACTACCAAATGTTGTCGTCCTCCTATGCTTCGTTTCCGATTCAGGCAGCTCCGCCATGTACGGTACTGCTGTATACAGTACGTAGTACGCGACGGACGGCGTCAGGGAAAAGCTGCCGGCGCCGGGGCCCCCCGTGTCGGCCGTCGCCCCCTAGATTTGCGGCGCCCAATTAATTGTGCCACTCCTCGTCCTGGATCCTGACGAGATCCCACTATACTACCACTATTCCGGTACCGGCGCCGCAGCCGCGTACTCCTGTCCTGGCACGACATTTCCAGGACGCCTTCCCGCCGGAAACGGCTCGTCGGATCCAAATGCGTCCGATCACCCCTCTCTCTGGCGCGCACCCACACACACGTCTTGTCTTGGACCAGCTTCGCTCATGCGACGCCCCGCGAATACGATAGTTCCGCCAATGCTATACGCGTCCGAATGTCTGTCGACTGTGTCGACCAGCACCAGCCTGTCGCTAGCCCTGCGATGCGACGACGGGTTTGTACCCTTCTTCGTGGCCCTGGGTGTGTGGACCAAGTCGCGAGCCAACGAGGAAACGGGAAGCTCGTGCGGGCATTCAGTATGCATACACGCCTGGGACCAAAAAAAATGCTGTGAATACTACGATTTATTACGGTGAAATAACGGCGGGTAAATACAAGGGGTGAATCCACGCAAAAAAAAATACTACAAGGAGTGAATGAGATACGATGGAGTAAGTACTACAGTATCACGAAGATGTACTACTACTGTCGTACTATACCGCGAATCGAAATTCAGAAAACGCAGCCGTGTACGCGTCCGTAATTAATCTGCCAGCAGGGCACACGCTCATACCACACTCGTCGTCGCTGCCTGCGAGCGAGGTGCAACTCCCGATAAAGCCTCCAATCGCATACGGCAACCCCCGGCCCGGCCCGGCGCGTACTAGAAAGCTAGCTTCCTTTCCAATCCATCGGCCGGGGTACAGCCTACTACAGAGAAGAAGGCAGGAGAAACAGAAGCGATATAGAAGAAGGAACAGAGCAGAGGGGGAAGCAGGGGAGCAGTACCAATGGCGTGGCGCTTCCTCTCGGTCCTCGCCGTCGTTCTCCTCCTGGCGGCGGCGTCCTCCGCCGCGGACGAGGTCCTGATCCCGCGGCCGGAGACGCCGGCTCTCACCTTCGGGGAAGGGTACACCCAGCTGTTCGGGGACTCCAACCTCAGGCTCCACGGCGACGGGAAGCGAGTCCACATCTCCCTCGACGAGAGAACAGGTACTCAAACTCACTGCCCGCGCCTACACCTAGTACAGTCATTGAGTTAGTGATTCATCGATCCATTATTGCGTGGTGCGCCCGCCGCCTTCAGTTCCTCACTGGCATTGCCTCTGCTCTGTTTCAGGCTCCGGGTTCGCGTCGCAGGGCGCCTACCTCCACGGCTTCTTCAGCGCCAGCATCAAGCTGCCCTCCGACCACGCCGCCGGCGTCGTCGTCGCCTTCTACGTAAGCACTATATATCTATGCCACCCCTGCACTGCATCTTCTCTGAACTTAGCATTGCAATGGTACATTCTTAGCATTGCAATGGTACATTCTTGGGCACGTAACGTAGATGTCGAACGGGGACGTGTACGAGAAGACGCACGACGAGCTGGACTTCGAGTTCCTGGGGAACGTCAGGGGCAAGGAGTGGAGGGTGCAGACCAACGTGTACGGCGACGGCAGCACGGCGGTGGGTCGGGAGGAGAGGTACGGCCTCTGGTTCGACCCCACGGAGGACTTCCACCGCTACGCCATCCTCTGGACCAATCGCACCATCCGGTAAGAAACAACCCCCTTCCCCTTCCCCCTGCTCTGCTCTCCCGTTATTTATCGCCCGATTTAACTCACTCGTGATCGACACGCGACTCTCAGCTCTCGCATTCACTGCGGAAGTCTGAAACTCTGAATACGCGGGCTCTGAACTTCAGAATTCGGATAGTATGTGAAACCTGAAGCGAGGCCTCCGGCATGTGTAGTAGAATTGCGGTTTGGTTCAGATAGCTGTAGCTCTGACTTCGATTAGCTTCGCTTTGCTCCGACGATGCGGCACTGACCACAAGTGTTTATGACTGCCTTTTGTACATACAGTTCGAAGTAAGTACTGTGTGTTGGCATTTTCAGTGCTTGTAGATCATAGTAAGATCTTTGTGCCCATTGATGAAACAGTGTCAGCACTTGACTGTTCTCCTTCCCGGTAACACTCACTACTTAGGAATGATGTATGCGCTAGATCAATGTACTTAATCTTCACGATCATTAGCTTCAGGTACTACCTCTTTTCCCCTTCCGCTTTCACTCTCGTTATCCCTTCTTTCTTCTTTTTCACTCTCATGAAATGATTGAGCGATATTGGCTCTTGTTCTTTACAGCCTATAGATTCCTTATGCCGTTGGTCGTCCCTTTATAATTTCAAGTACCGAGGGCCCAAAATTGAGTAGATAGGGGTTGCCACAACGGGTATGGGAATGACAATGCGTTTCTATTATGCTCAAGATTGTTGGCCTGGAAAAAGAAATGTTCCGAGATCGAAATCAAAACACGGAGAAACCATCATGTCTACTTCCACCTGAATTACTAGCCCTAAATCTGCTAACTGGTTAGCATTAGCCTGTAATATCACGCAAAACATTTTCCAGTAAGTATATTTGGGATTACAAGCCTAGAAGGTTCACAGTTCCACACTACTGCAAATTACCCACTCACACTGCATATCCCTGTGACTGAGTAAAGTTGGCATGAGAAATGGGTGGATCGCTTTTACAGTTTCCATCCACTACACCATACCTGAGCATTCATCACTCACACCATGTGCATTCGAAGGACTCTCACACTCACTCTGCACCTGATCCTTCCACTCCACCAAGATCCCCGTGCCGCCTTTCCTCGCATAATTGCGTCGCGCACCTGCTTTCTACGCCCACCCTGCTGCAGGAGTTGTGTGATCGCTCTCGCGAGCCAGCTTTTAATGGAGAGTGGTGGATGAAAGAAAGCCACCACCACTGCGGCGTCCACTTTTCACCGTGCGTTTCACATGAGCTTAACCCGCTCTTCTGATCGGGCTCGCCATTCGCGTGCCCAAATACTGAAGTTTTGCTCCAAATCTGAGCCAACGCACTCTGTTCATGGTCACCGTTCGCATTCGCAAAACCTGAAGTTCAGGTTTTCACGGCAAATCTGTTCGCCCGAGGTTCAGATTGCGATTAACACAACTCCTGAATAAGCTCTTCACTCATGTATACTAGTTGCTGTTTGATGATGGCATGGACTGTGTTGTGTAGCGTTGGCAACTTGGCATTGATCAGCCGTTTCCCTTTTTTCTGTCGTGTCGTGTGTGCAGGTTCTACATCGACGAGACGCCGATCAGGGAGGTGGTCCGGAGCGAGCGGATGGGGTTGCAGTTCCCGTCCAAGCCCATGTCGCTCTACGCCACCATCTGGGACGGCTCCAGCTGGGCCACCTCGGGCGGCCGATACAAGGTGGACTACAAGTACGCGCCCTACGTCGCCCAGTTCACCGACCTCCTGCTCCGGCCGGACCCCGACCACCGCGGCGCCGCCGCCGGCGAGGCCATGTCGTTGTCGTCGGCGCAGCGGGCGGCGATGGAGAGGGCCCGGGCGAGGCACATGACGTACGGGTACTGCTACGACCGCGCGCGGTACCCGGCGCCGCTGCCCGAGTGCAGGGTGGGCGCGGAGGCGGCGTTGTACCTGCCGTCGGGCGACCGGCGCAGCAGGCACGGCAGGCGCCACCGGCGTGCCGGCGGAGCGGACTTCGCGCTCTGATGATAATGATATGATATGATCACTACTGAGTACTGACTGATCGGCAGCGTTAGCTAGCTAGTGTGTGCTTCGGTCCCCCGCCCCTAAACTTAAGCTATATGGGGCCTTGTTATTTTTTTACCGGTCGAAACCCATATCGAGATCACGTATATCTCTGTATATGTGTACTCGGTTGAATTGGGTATAATCCACGTTCCGATCGGCCGATCTCACCTCCTATTATCGCGATCTACGTCTTTGTATATCATATTTTTATTTTTTTTTGTTATTGTTATATAACTTCTGATTTTTGTCTTCCGCGGACACACAAGCATACGTATATGGTGAGTATACGTCTAAGAAGATCATATGGAGTTTGGATGGGTTTGTACGATCCACTAAACAATTGGAATCGAGTTTTTGTTTGTCAAAATTTAAAAGAGAGGGAGGGGGAGGGGGTGGGGGACCGAAGCAAAAGTGGTTCGAAATAGGCTAGCTAGTGTGTTCGCGGTGTACTCCTGACGTTTGCGACGTGATTGATGTATGATCAGGTTGCCGCGATCCCTCCGGTGCTGTCTTCTCTTGATTGTAGCTTCATCATTGGCACTTGGCAGTAGTACTAATTAACTGAGCCAGCAGTTGGTTGACCAGTTCAGCATTGCTCATGGTGATGGATCCTTCCCTCCTTCGTGGTGGCGCCGCACCCACGGTGTGGACCAGCGATACGAAGTGACAGGCGTTCACCTACTTGGTAGTACAGTAGTTAGTATCCGTCTTGAGTCTTGACGCTGTCTAGAGCAGGACCTTATAAACTGTTCTCTGTTCTGTTCCAGTCCTAACAAATCGTGCAGCCTAGCAAAATACATTGACACAGCAAACATCTCACCTCGGTGCTTTCTTCATGCATTTCTCACCGTGAACAACATATCGTTTCTTAAAAAAAAATGTCATGTGGTATGTAGAATAACTAGGGGCTCCCCAAGAAAAACCCCTCGCGCCCGGTTGGCATGTCGACGAGTAGCGGCCAGGGCAGCGCGCCTTGCCAGGGTGGTGGCGGAGGTCCCCTTGGTGGCGTGTGGCTGGCGGTGAGGGCCGGGCTGCGGGTCGGCTAAGGACAAATCCTTGATCTCGATCTTGGTAGATCCCTATGCCGTCTCTCCATCTCCACGCAGTGTCACGACCGGTTCCAGTGGTGCATTGACCCTGCGCTGTTGTCTCCTTGCGCGCCATTGGCCATGGCTGTCGTCTGGGCTCGGTGAGGCAGATCCCGCAGGTTGCCGACGGTCTGGCTTATAATAAAGGGGTATGGTCCTAGGATCTCTCTCAAGCCAAAACGAGGATCTACTTGGTGTTGGTACTCCTTCCTCTTGCTGGAGTGTCGAGCTCCAGAAGGCTCCGCTGGTGAACTCCAATGGACGACATGCCGGAGTTTGCAGGATTGGTTGGATTTCTATCGCGCGCAACCATGTTTTTATCGGACCGTTTGGTTTCAAAGGGAGCGATGTGAAGCTTTGCAGTCTGTTGCCATCAAGGACAGGGAAACCGAGGTCTAGGACTGATAATGGTGGTATGAATCCTGGTGGTGATGAGGTTTTGGATTGGTGTTTTGGGTCTTGGAGCATCGACATCGGAAAGTGAGGGCGACAGTACAGGAGGATTCTAGAATTCAAACTTGCAGGGTGAAAACTAATGGCGCTGCGTCAACATGGAGCGCTTCATCGGGAAACCCCAAGAGCAAGGTATGATGCAGCGCAACAGCAAGTCTTCCCTCAATAAGAAACCGAGGTTATCGAACCAGTAGGAGGAAGAAAACGTCCCAAAGGTGTTGCAATCAACGTGGAAACTTGCACAACACAAACTCAAGACTTTGCCCCAACGAAAAGTGAGGCTGTCAAGCTCACCGGTTTGCTGTAACAAAGGATTAAATGTATGGTGTGGAAGGTGATGATGGTTTGCAACAAGTAGACAGTAACACTGGAAGATGTATCAATGATAAAGATTGGACCGGGGTCCATAGTTCACTAGAGGTGCTCTCCTTAGATAAACAAACATGGCATGCATGGTAAACAAACTACAGCAGGGCAATTGACAGGACTGAGCAAGGCATAACAATGCAATACTTGACAAAAAGATCCTATGAGATTTGATTGGGCAATACAATAATACATAGACCGCCATCCAACTGCATCTATGACTAGAAGTCCACCTTTAGGTTATCATCCGAACCACCTCCAGTATTAAGTTGCAAGTAACAGACAACTGCTTTAAGCAAAGTGTGTAAGATAAACAATCCACTTGTTCCATGAACAAGAGACCGTTGTTTTCTCCCTAGTGGCAACATCACATCTACCACCGAAGAGATTTCTGTCACTTCCCTTGGTAAATAGAGGCATGAACCCACTATCGAGTATAAATACCCCCTCTTGAAGTCACTAGCAACTACTTGGCCAAGATAGCTACTAACAACGGAGAGCATGCAAGATCACAAACAACACAGACATGAGAGAATCAATAAGACAAAACCATTAATCAATCTGACATAGTAATCTCAATATCCATCGGATCCCCGCAAACACAACATGCATGATTACAAATAGATTAGATCTTGATCATGAACGGATCTCACAAGATCTATACATGAAAGCACAAGGAGGAGATACAACCATCTATCTACTACATGGACCCGTAGTCCAAGGTGGAACTACTCACGCTTCATACCGGAGGCTGGCATGATGAAGAAGAAGGCCACAGGGATGATCTCCCCTCTGGCAGGGTGCCGGGAAGAGCTTCAGATCCCCCCGATCTAGGGGCGATGGTGGCGGCGGCTACAGACGGTTTTGTGGAATTTTGATCGGGTGCTTAGGGTTTTGGCATCGGGGGACTTTATAGGCGAAGAGGCGAGGCAGGGGGCCACCAGGGCGGCTGCACCCCCCAGGCGTGGGGTGGGCCCACCCGCGCGGCCAGGGGTTTGGCCCCCTGGTGAGCCTCCTCCGTCTCGTATTCTGGCTTCGTGTTGCCCATAGTAAAATATTGACTTTGGCTTTTGTCCCGTCCAGTTCCGAGGATATTGATTTTCTGCTTTCTGGAACCAAAAACAGAAGAAAACATGCAACTGGCACTGTGACATCTTGTTAATAGGTTAGTACCAGAAAACATATAAAAACAGCTCAAAGTGTAGACAAAGCAAAGCAAAGTTGATACTAAACAAGCAAGGAACATAAAAAATTCAGATTTGCTAATTCTCAGGCGCCTGAGATTTAACTAAGTCTCAGTCACATTCATTACCGTTGGATGTAATGCTTCTGTTGGAGATATGCCCTAGAGGTAATAATAAATGTAGTTATTATTATATATCTTTGTGTTTATGATAAATGTTTACATTCATGCTATAATAGTATTAACAAGGAAACCATTAATACTTGTGTGATTTGTAAACTTAATTTGAAGTCCCTAGTATAGCCTCTATACTTCACTAGCTTGTTGGTTGATTGATGATGTGGTTTCTTTGTCATGAACATTGAGATGTTATCAACAACAAGATCATATCGTTAGGAGAATGATATGGTGGACATACTCCTATAGACAAGCGTAGCATAAAGATCAAGTCATTTCAATAGTTCAATTGCTATATGCTTTCTGATACATAGTAACCTAATTCCTTCGACCATGAGATCATGCATATTGCCTTTACTGGATGGATGCTTTGATGTCATCAAACACCACACCGTAACAGGGTGGCTATAAAAGTGGCATTGGGTGTTCGGAAAGTATTGGTTGAAACACATGGATCAAGAGTGGGATTTGTCCATCCACATGACGGATAGATATTCTCTGGGCCCTCTCGGTGAAATGTCATCCAATTAGCTTGCAAGCATGTGACTTGGTCACAAGGGATCACATATCACGGGAACGAGAAAAGAGTACTTATCAGTAACGAGGTTGAACTAGGTATGCAGAGATACCGATGATCATGACCTCGGATAAGTAACATATCGTGAGACAAAGGGAAATTGGTATCGTATGTAAGTGGTTCATTCGATCGCAAAGTAATCGTAGAAATATGTGGGAGCCATATGAATTTCCAGATTCCTCTATTGGTTATTGTTCGGAGAAGTGTCTCGATCATGTCCGCATAATTCACGAACCGTAGGGAGACACACTTAAGGATTCGACGTTGTTTGAGTAGTTATGGTATTATGAGAAAGAGACCGAATGTTGTTCGGAGTCTCGGATGGGATCCGGGATATCACGAGGTGATCCGGAATGGTCCGGAGAATAAGATTCATATAAGGAAAGTCCCATTTCGGAGTTGGGGAATGGTTCCGGTGTTTTCATCGGGAACATTCTAGAAGGTCCCGGAATGTCCGGCACTCCGGGGGGGAAGGGGTACATGAATGTGTCATTGCAAGTTGGAATGATTGCATCATGTACTAGGTGTTCTCGCTGTCCAAAATAAAGGGTTTATTTAATTCCTAAATTGGAAAAGTCAAACGGCTAATTTGAAAGTCAAACTGCCAATTTTGGGAAGTGGGAAAAGAGGAGGATTGGTGGAGGCCGAATTGGGGGAGGACTCCTCCCTTGGCCGGCGCCCCACCAAGCCGACTTGGGGAGGGACTCTCCTCCCCATGGCGCAGCCAGCCCTCCCACCTATAAAGGGAGGGGCAGGGCTCCCCTCCCAAAACACACAAGTTCCTATCCTCTAAACTAGAAACTAGACCTAGACCCCGGTTTAGAGCTGTTTCGGTTTAGAGCCTTCTAATTGGTTTAGAGCCCTCTAATTGGTGTGTCTAATTACTAGACCACTAATAGCCTCTCTCATAAGCTCCACCATACTCGCACCGGCTTAAGGCGAAGCCCTGCGGGATCTCCCCTCTACCTCCGGTACCACGCCGTTGTGCTGCCGGAATCGCGAGGAGAGTGCTACAACCTCCGCTGCCTGCTGGAACAAGGGAGAGGAAGGTCTTCGTCGAGTACCGAACGTGTGACCGACTGCGGGAGCGCTGCGGGAACGCGGCGCCGGAAGGATCGTCTACGTGATCTTGAGATCGGAAAGAGTACGACTACATCACCCACGAGAATCTGCTCTCGTTAAACACTTTGGAATCTTCGAGGGTGAGTTATTCCATCGACTCGTTGCTACAATCTAGTAGATAGATCTTGGCTTGTTTGTTTGTATGCGATAGAAAATTTTTGTTTTCCATGCTACGAACCCCTACAGTGGTATCAGAGCCGTGTCTATATGTAGATCTGTTGCACGAGTAGAACACAATGGTCATTGTGGGCGTTGATGCTTTTATTGTAGATTGCTTTTTGTGTACTTTGCATCTTGCGGTATGTTGGGATGAAGCGGCCCGGGCTAACCTTACATGACATCGTTCATGAGACTTGCTCCACGCTTGACATGCAACTCGTTTTGCATAAGTGGCTTTGCGGGTGCCTGTTTCTCCTAGCATAGTAAAGATCCAATTTACAACGGGTGATCAACAATGCTAGTATCAATGTTGTGGTTCTTGTTCGTAAGTTAGAACGACACTTATGGAAAGCCCCAAACCACGTAAAATATGCAAAGAAAGTAGAAGCGTCTGACTTTGTTTTGCAGGGGTGTGCAGTGATGTGATATGGCCATGATTGTGATTATATTTGATGTATGCAATGATCCTTATTGTAAGTTGGCAACCGGCAGGAGCCATATGGTTGTCTTTAATTTCTGTTAAGGCCTGCGTGTCTATTCAAAATAGTTGTAATAGTTGAAGTTGGCGGACGACAACCATGAAGAAGCGTCATTGACCTTGATGCTATGCCGGTGATGATGGAGATCATGTTCGTGCTTGAAGATGGAGATCGGAAGCACAAAGAAGAAAGGCCATATCATATCACATATTATGAATTGCATGTGATGTTAATCCTTTATGCATCTTGTATTGCTTAGTAGACGACGGTAGCATTATAAGATGATCCCTCATGCACATAAATTTCAAGTTCTAAAAGTGTTCACCCTTAGTATGCACCGTTGCCAAAGCTTGCTGCTTCGAAGCACCACGTGATGATCGGGTGTCTTTGATTCCGCGGGTGACTACAACGTAAGCAAGCCAGATTTGCTTATGCGGAAGCTAAGGTTTGATCTTGACGAGCCTAGCATGTACAGACATGGCCTCAGGAACACGGATCGCCGAAAGGCAAAGCATGAATCATATAGTAGATATGATGAACATGATGATTGTTCGCCATTAAAACTATATCAGCTCTCGTGATGATCGGTGTTGATGTAGTGGATTTGGTTCGTGTGATCACTAAAACAATGTGAGGGATGTTGTTTTGAGTGGGAGTTCACCTAGTTTAATTTCATTAATTAATTTGAACTCAATTTGTCATAAACTTAGTCTAAACTATTGCAAATATGTTGTAGATCAATGGCAGCCCCTACCATCAATTTTAATGCGTTCCTAGAGAAAGAAAAGTTGAAAAACAATGGAAGCAACTTCGCGGATTGGTTCCGCAATTTGAGGATTGTCCTCACAGCTGGTAATTTGACCTATGTGCTGGATGCACCGCTAGGTGACCCACCTGCAACTGATGCTACCAATGAAGTAAAGAATGTTTACCTCGCTCGGAAGAATCAGTACTCCATAGTTCAGTGTGCTATCTTGTATGGTTTAGAATCGGAGCTTCAGAAAAGGTTTGAAGAGTCAGATCCATATGATATTGTCGAGGATCTCAAATTAATCTTTGAGACTCATGCGGCAATTGAAAGTTATGAAGCTTCTGAAAAGTTCTTTAACTGCAAGATGGAAGAGGGTAGCTCCGTCAGTGAGCATGTGCTTAAAATGTCTGGGCACGCAAATAAACTTCAAAGTTTGGGTATAGTGATTCCTAATACTTTGGGGGTTTACCGCATCCTCCAATCACTACCACCAAGTTACAAGAACTTTGTGATGAACTACAACATGCAGAACATGAACAAAGAGTTGCCAGAACTATTTGCTATGTTAAAATCTGCAGAAGTGGAGATCAAGAAAGAGCACCAAGTGTTGATGGTCAATAAGACCACCAAATTCAAGAAAGGCAAGTCTAAGCAGAAGGGACACTTCAAGAAGGGTGGTAAGAAAGTTACCACGCCGACGAAGAAGACCAAGGCTGGACCCAAGCCTGATACTGAGTGCTTTTACTGCAAGGGAGAAGGTCACTGGAAGCGGAATTGCCCAAGGTACTTGGCGGATTTGAAGAACGGCAACATCAAGAAGAAAGGTATATCTGATATACATGTTATTGATGTGTATCTCACTAGTACTCGTAGTAGTGCCTGGGTATTTGATACTGGTTCGGTTGCTCATATTTGTAACTCGAAACAGGAGCTGCAGAATAAACGGAAGCTAGTGAAGAACGAGGTGACGATGCGCGTGGGAAACGGATCAAAGGTTGATGTGATCGCGGTCGGCACACTACCTCTTCATCTACCATCGGGATTAGTTTTATACTTAAATAATTGTTATTTGGTGCCTGCGTTGAGCATGAACATTATATCGGGATCTTGTTTATTGCGAGACGGTTACTTGTTTAAATCCGAGAATAATGGTTGTTCGATTTATATGAGTAATATGTTTTATGCACATGCACCTTTGATAGATGGTCTATTCATATTGAATCTCGATAGTGGAAATACACATATTAATAACATTGAGGCTAAACGTTTGAAATCAAGCGATAATTTGACCTATATGTGGCACTGTCGTCTTGGTCACATTGGAGTGAAACGTATGAAGAAACTCCATTCCGATGGACTTCTTGAATCACTTGATTTTGAATCACTTGAAAGATGCGAAGCATGTCTGATGGGTAAAATGACTAAGACTCCATTTTCTGGTATGATGGAGCGAGCTACAGACTTATTGGAAATCATACATACCGATGTGTGTGGTCCAATGAGTGTAGCATCGCGCAGTGGTTATCGTTATGTTCTTACCTTCACGGATGACTTGAGTAGATATGGGTATATCTATTTCATGAAACATAAGTCCGAAACTTTCGAGAAGTTTAAGGAGTTTCAAAGTGAGGTAGAGAATCAACGTAACAAGAAGATTAAATTTCTACGTTCTGATCGTGGAGGTGAATATCTAAGTTACGAGTTTGGCGAGCATTTAAAGAAGTGCGGAATACTTTCACAATTGACACCGCCGGGAACACCACAGCGTAATGGTGTGTCTGAACGTCGTAATCGAACTCTCTTAGATATGGTTCGTTCTATGATGTCACTTACAGATTTGCCACTATCATTTTGGGGTTATGCATTAGAAACAGCCGCATTCACTTTAAATAGGGCACCGTCTAAATCCGTTGAAACGACACCGTATGAATTATGGTTTGGGAAGAAACCTAAATTGTCGTTCCTTAAAGTTTGGGGATGCGAAGCCTATGTAAAGAAGTTACAGCCGGACAAGCTTGAACCCAAAGCGGAAAAATGCGTCTTCATAGGATACCCGAAGGAAACTGTTGGGTATACCTTCTATCATAGATCCAAAGGCAAAATCTTCGTTGCTAAGAATGGATCCTTTCTAGAGAAGGAATTTCTCTCGAAAGAAGTGACTGGAAGGAAAGTAGAACTCGACGAGGTTGTCGAACCTTCTCTCGAAATTGCGAGTAGCGCAGCACCGGAAGAAGTTCCTGTGGTGCCTGCACCAATAAGAGAGGAAGCTAATGATGGTGATCATGAAACTTCGGTTGAAGTTACTACAGAGCCTCGGAGGTCAACAAGAACTCGTACCACTCCAGATTGGTATGATTCCGTTATGAATGTCATGTTGGTGGACAACACCGATGACCCCGAGACATATGAGGAAGCGATGATGAGCCCAGATTCCAATAAATGGCAAGAAGCCATGAAATCCGAGATTGGATCCATGTACGAAAACCAAGTATGGACTTTGGTGGACTTACCGGATGGCCGGAAGGCTGTCGAGAACAAATGGATTTTCAAGAAGAAAACAGATGCTGATGGTAATGTTACTGTCTATAAAGCTCGACTTGTCGCAAAAGGGTTTCGACAAATTCAAGGAGTTGACTACGATGAGACTTTCTCACCGGTAGCGAAGCTAAAGTCTGTGAGGATTATGTTAGCAATCGCTGCATATTATGATTATGAGATATGGCAGATGGATGTCAAAACAGCATTCCTCAATGGAGACATTGATGAAGAGTTGTATATGATACAACCCAAAGGTTTTGTCGATCCTAAAGATGCTAACAAGGTATGCAAGCTTCAACGGTCCATCTATGGATTGAAGCAAGCATCCCGAAGTTGGAATCAACGTTTTGATAAGGTAATCAAAAGTATTGGTTTTATACAAACTTATGGAGAAGCTTGTATTTACAAGAAAGTGAGTGGGAGCTCTGTAGCATTCTTAATACTGTATGTGGATGACATATTGTTGATTGGGAATGATGTAGACCTTCTTAATAGTGTCAAGGAATATTTGAATAATAGTTTTTCAATGAAGGATCTTGGCGAAGCAGCTTACATATTAGGCATAAAGATTTATAGAGATAGATCGAAACGCCAAATATCATTGTCACAAAGTACATATTTGGACAAAGTTCTAAAGAGGTTTGGAATGGAAGATAGCAAGAAAGGGTTCTTGCCCATGTTGCCCAATACGACGTTGAGTAAAACTCAAAGTCCGACATCGGCAGAAGATAGAGAAAGGATGAGTAAGACTCCCTATGCCTCAGCCATAGGATCTCTAATGTATGCCATGCTATGTACTAGACCCGACATCGCATATGCTGTTAGTTTAACTAGCAGATATCAAAGTGATCCAGGAGTGGATCATTGGACAGCGGTCAAAAACATCCTTAAGTACTTGAGAAGAACTAAGGATATGGTTCTTTCTTATGGAGGTGATGAACAGCTCGTTGTTAATGGTTACACCGATGCTAGTTGGAACACCGATCCAGATGATTCTAAATCACAATCTGGATACGTATTTATTTTGAATGGTGCAGCAGTTAGCTGGAGGAGTGCAAAGCAAAGCGTTGTGGCGAGATCTTCAACTGAATCGGAATACATGGCTGCTTCGGAGGCTTCACAAGAAGCAATATGGATGAAAGAGTTCATTACAGAGCTGGGTGTGGTTCCAAGTGCGCTGGACCCAATGTCTATCTACTGTGATAACATGGGCGCCATAGCCAATGCGCAAGAACCAAGGTCACACAAGAAGCTGAAGCATATCAAGCTACGTTTTCACGCTATTCGAGAACATATCCAGGATGGGGATATAAAGATTTGCAAAGTACACACAGATCTGAATGTGGCGGATCCGTTGACTAAACCTCTCCCGAGGGCAAAACATGACCAACACCAAACTGCCATGGGTGTTCGGTATATTACCATGTAATCTAGATTAGATGACTCTAGTGCAAGTGGGAGACTGTTGGAGATATGCCCTAGAGGTAATAATAAATGTAGTTATTATTATATATCTTTGTGTTTATGATAAATGTTTACATTCATGCTATAATAGTATTAACAAGGAAACCATTAATACTTGTGTGATTTGTAAACTTAATTTGAAGTCCCTAGTATAGCCTCTATACTTCACTAGCTTGTTGGTTGATTGATGATGTGGTTTCTTTGTCATGAACATTGAGATGTTATCAACAACAAGATCATATCGTTAGGAGAATGATATGGTGGACATACTCCTATAGACAAGCGTAGCATAAAGATCAAGTCATTTCAATAGTTCAATTGCTATATGCTTTCTGATACATAGTAACCTAATTCCTTCGACCATGAGATCATGCATATTGCCTTTACTGGATGGATGCTTTGATGTCATCAAACACCACACCGTAACAGGGTGGCTATAAAAGTGGCATTGGGTGTTCGGAAAGTATTGGTTGAAACACATGGATCAAGAGTGGGATTTGTCCATCCACATGACGGATAGATATTCTCTGGGCCCTCTCGGTGAAATGTCATCCAATTAGCTTGCAAGCATGTGACTTGGTCACAAGGGATCACATATCACGGGAACGAGAAAAGAGTACTTATCAGTAACGAGGTTGAACTAGGTATGCAGAGATACCGATGATCATGACCTCGGATAAGTAACATATCGTGAGACAAAGGGAAATTGGTATCGTATGTAAGTGGTTCATTCGATCGCAAAGTAATCGTAGAAATATGTGGGAGCCATATGAATTTCCAGATTCCTCTATTGGTTATTGTTCGGAGAAGTGTCTCGATCATGTCCGCATAATTCACGAACCGTAGGGAGACACACTTAAGGATTCGACGTTGTTTGAGTAGTTATGGTATTATGAGAAAGAGACCGAATGTTGTTCGGAGTCTCGGATGGGATCCGGGATATCACGAGGTGATCCGGAATGGTCCGGAGAATAAGATTCATATAAGGAAAGTCCCATTTCGGAGTTGGGGAATGGTTCCGGTGTTTTCATCGGGAACATTCTAGAAGGTCCCGGAATGTCCGGCACTCCGGGGGGGAAGGGGTACATGAATGTGTCATTGCAAGTTGGAATGATTGCATCATGTACTAGGTGTTCTCGCTGTCCAAAATAAAGGGTTTATTTAATTCCTAAATTGGAAAAGTCAAACGGCTAATTTGAAAGTCAAACTGCCAATTTTGGGAAGTGGGAAAAGAGGAGGATTGGTGGAGGCCGAATTGGGGGAGGACTCCTCCCTTGGCCGGCGCCCCACCAAGCCGACTTGGGGAGGGACTCTCCTCCCCATGGCGCAGCCAGCCCTCCCACCTATAAAGGGAGGGGCAGGGCTCCCCTCCCAAAACACACAAGTTCCTATCCTCTAAACTAGAAACTAGACCTAGACCCCGGTTTAGAGCTGTTTCGGTTTAGAGCCTTCTAATTGGTTTAGAGCCCTCTAATTGGTGTGTCTAATTACTAGACCACTAATAGCCTCTCTCATAAGCTCCACCATACTCGCACCGGCTTAAGGCGAAGCCCTGCGGGATCTCCCCTCTACCTCCGGTACCACGCCGTTGTGCTGCCGGAATCGCGAGGAGAGTGCTACAACCTCCGCTGCCTGCTGGAACAAGGGAGAGGAAGGTCTTCGTCGAGTACCGAACGTGTGACCGACTGCGGGAGCGCTGCGGGAACGCGGCGCCGGAAGGATCGTCTACGCGATCTTGAGATCGGAAAGAGTACGACTACATCACCCACGAGAATCTGCTCTCGTTAAACACTTTGGAATCTTCGAGGGTGAGTTATTCCATCGACTCGTTGCTACAATCTAGTAGATAGATCTTGGCTTGTTTGTTTGTATGCGATAGAAAATTTTTGTTTTCCATGCTACGAACCCCTACAGCTTCATGATCCGTGCAGCTGGGAACATGGGCTCGAGTTTTTTCCTATCGCTCGTGTGCATCGCGCTGGTTGTTGTGTTGCGTCTGTTGGTTGTATCCTTTCTATGGCCCAGCGGGTGTGTGGGCCTGTTTTTTTTTATGGGCTATGGCTTTCTCGTACATAGCTGACTCTCCTTTTTACGTGTGTATTTCTCTAGTGCTTGTTGGTTGGGTTTTTGCATGTCTTCATTTTTCTTAATCTCTTGTACTGTACGTGTTTTTCTTTTGTACTTTTTTGTCCGCTTCAGTTACCCATCTATTTTTATTTTTTTTTCTATTTTTTCTCTTATTTTCTCACTTTTCACCAATTAATAGTAGTAGAACTAGCTATGTCTTTTTCACTCTATGACTTACTCATGTATATCATATGTTGCACGATTAAGCTTATGAGCACATATTTATAATTTTCACACCATTATATGTTATGAACGACGGTGATCTGATAATAACACATAAAAATAAACGACTGTTATGAACCATATTTCTTTTTTGTGTCCGTAATTGTTTTATGTGGTCATGCCCCATTTCATTATGGTTGGCTATTATTAGTTTCCTTTTTTTTTCACCAGCAACATAATTATGCAAAGGTAGATTGCTAGAGGATTTTTTTTCTTGATGCTTAGAGTGACCGTGAGATTGGTTTCACGATTTGCGTCGGCAGTTTATCTTTTTTTCATTCTAGCTGTAAGTTCATTTGTTGATTTATAGGTTTGTCGTATCTTTTTTATTTTCTTTCTTTATTTTTTCCCTTGATATTTTATAGTTGTCACTATTTATAGTTGCCAACCGGGAGGACCCCATCGGCGGGACAGTTGCAACTTGCTTGTAACTAAGCTCCCGCCGGGTCTAGTCGCAACTTGCTTGTAACTAGGGGCCCACCAAAGGGCCAGTTGCAACTTGCATGTAACTGAGCTCCCGATGGGCCCAGTTGCAATAACTGAGCTCTCGCGGGGGCCCAGTTTGCAACTTGCTTGTAACTTGGGCGCCCCACCAAGGTGGCCAGTTGTAACTTGGTTGCAACCGGAGGGACCCCGTTGGCAGGCCTGGGAGCTAGTTGCAACTTGATTGCAAATCGGGAGGATCCTGTCGGCGGGCCAGTTGCAACTTGCTTATAACTGGGCCCTATTTGCAACTTGCTTGTAACTAGGCTCCCGATGGGCCTGAGCTCTAGTCGGGGCCCAGTTGCAACTCGCTTGTAACTGGGGCCCCACCAAGAGGGCCAGTTGCAACTTGCTTGTAACTGGTTGGGACCCCGTCGGCAGGCCTGGGGGGCTAGTTGCAACTTGATTGTAACTGGCGCTCCGCCAACTTGATTGCAACCGGGAGGACCCCGTCGGCGAGACAGTTGCAACTTGCTTGTAACTGAGCTCCCGCCGGGGCATAGTTGCAACTTGCTTGTAACTGGGGCCGTAGTTGCAACTTGATTGTAACTGTCGCCCCGCTGACTTCATTGCAACCGGGAGGACCTCGTCGATGGGACAGTTGCAACTTGCTTGTAACTGAGCTCCCGCCGAGGCCTAGTTGCAACTTGCTTGTAAATGGGGCCCTAGTTGCATCTTGCTTGTAACTGGGCTCCCGATGGGCCCCGAGCTCCCATCGGGGCCCAGTTGCAACTCGCTTGTAACTGGGGTCCTGCCAAAGAGGGCCAGTTGCAACCTGCTTGTAACTGGGGGGGGGGGGGGTGTCAGCAGGCCTAGGAGCTAGTTGCAACTTGATTATAACTGGCGCTACGCCGACTTCATTGCAATCGGGAGGACCCCGCCGGCGGGACAGGTTCAACTTGCTTGTAACTGAGCTTCCGCTGAGGCCTAGTTGCAACTTGCTTGTAATTGGGGCCCTGGGGCCAGTTGCAACTTGCTTGTAACCGAGCTCCCGCCGAGGCCTAGTTGCAACTTGCTTGTAACTAGGGCTCTAGTTGCAACTTGATTATAACTGGGCTCCCGATGGGCCCTAAGCTCCCATCGGGGCCCAGTTGCAACTCACTTGTAATTGGGGTCCTGCCAAGAGGGCCAGTTGCAACTTGCTTGTAACTGGGAGGACCTCGTCGGCAGGCCTGGGGGCCTAGTTGCAATTTGATTTGTAACTGGCGCTCCGCCGACTTGATTGCAACCGGGAGGACCCCGTCGGCGAGACAGTTGCAACTTGCTTGTAACTGAGCTCGCGCGGGGGCCAGTTGCAACTTGCCTGTAACTGGGGCCCTAGTTGCAACTTGCTTGTAACTAGGCTCCTGATAGGCCCTGAGCTCCCGTCGGGGCCCAGTTGCAACTCGCTTGTAACTGGGGTACCGCCAAGAGGGCCAGTTGCAACTTGCTTGTAACGGGGAGGGGGGGGGGGGGCTCGTCGGCAGGCCTGGGGGACTAGTTGCAACTTGATTGTAACTGGCGCTACGCCAACTTGATTGCAACCGGGAGGACCCCGTCGGCGGGACAATTGCAACTTGTTTGTAACTGAGCTCCCGTCGGAGCCTAGTTGCAACTTGCTTGTAATTGGAGCCCCGAGGCCAGTTGCAACTTGCTTATAACTGGGGCTGTAGTTGCAACTTGATTGTAACTGGCTCCCCGCCGACTTCGTTGCAACCGGGAGGACCCCATCGGAGGTTTGTGCTAGCATGGGAGTTTGAAGTGGCTTACAACTAGGAATTTATAGTTGCAAGTGGTTGAAAATGAGTATTGTCCGATTGTAAGTAGGTTGCAACTGAGATAAATATTTTGAATTGTTGGATTTATGTTTTCACTTTTCTTGTTTTCACACCTATTATGCATAGATTGTAATCAGTTGGCTTCAAGGTTTATTTTTTACTTACTTCATTAGATAATATGTAAATTTGGGCTTGACTCAACTATTATAATTTAGGAGGTCTGGATATTTTTGAGAGAGGAATTCATTGCTGCCAGCGCTAGTATTTCTTTAGAGGAATTTGTTACTAACAGGTTATAGTGTGTACAACAGCAGGGACGGGGAGAGTGGCCAATTTCATTACAAATACAAGATATGACATCCACGTGAACACATCAACCTCAACAAATAGATGAGAAACAAGACAAGACCACACATCAAATTCTTCTTTTTTTTGATATACAAGACCACACGTCAAGTCATCTATACACAGGAGTACATGACCTAGCTTTGATTATTTCCATAGAATAGAATAGTAGACCGGGAACCTAGATGTGTCATATAATATGTTTGGGCCTCAGTCAATACGGTTGATGGTCTCGTAGCAAGCATGAAACACAAGCACGCAGCCTGCGGCCCAACTTGTTCATGATAAAACCCAAGCAAGCAGCTGACGGTACAAACTTGCTCAAAAAAAAAGCTGATGGTACAAACGTGAGACAAATGAGCCATGACACGGTGATTCAGGGGATCGACTGAGATTTATTAAATCTCAGTCGACTGAGACGTAGGCAGTCCCTAAAAAATTATAGATACGTCTGACGTATCAAGCATCCTCAAGCTTAACTCCTGCTCGTCCTCGAGTAGGTAAGTGATAAAAGAATATTTTTTAAGGTGACATGCACCATCGAAACCAATATCAAACTATTTGCAAGCATTAAAAGTTGGGATCAAAGAACTCTAAACATGTGCATGAAAGATGAAGTTCTAACTATAAGACAAAATAACTATGCATGCAACATGAAAGGCTACAAAAAAAGATCATGAATAACATGCATTGAAAAACGTTTGTTTGTTTCACATACAGAAAACATGGCATAGTGGCATTCAACTTGTCCCTCATAGAGTAGCAAATAGATGCATAGGACACCTTCAAAGTTCATAAGAGTGACTAGATACAAATAGCACAAGTGAAAGTACCGACTTTGAATCGAATAGAGGGAGGGTGAATAGGCGACTACTAATCTTTAATTTGTTTCACACTTTTAGGCTTAACGATAAGGAAAGTTATCTAGATGTGCAACTAGGTGGACAACCTATATGCAAGATAACTTACAACAACCACAAGAACGGTAAAAGACAAGAAGTAAAGGAAGGGAACGAAGTAACCGGAGAGGGGACGCGGAGATATAATTCCCATAGTTCACTCCCAAGGAGCTACGTCTATGTTGGAGAGGTGTCGGGGCCACACAAGGTCACCCGAGCACCACAAAGGCCTCACCTTCTTCTCCGGTGAGCTCCCCCACAAAGGAGGCCTCACAATACACTAACCGGTGACCTTGAAGGCGCCAACCGAAACCTTTACAACAAGGTTGAGAGGGAAGCTCCACAACTCAATTGTAGGCCCTCAACGACACCACGAAGCTTTACAACACAAGCCTTAGCTCCGAGGATGCCCTACACCGTCTAGGGTTTCAAGAAACCCAAGAGCAACAAGATCCACAAAGGATGGTGGGGGAAATCAAATCTTCTTTGGTGGAAGTGTAGATCTAGGTCACCTCCCTCACCTCTCAAAAGATCAAGTCATTGAGTGGCTAGAGAGAGAGATCTAGTGAGGTGAAGCTCAAGCATTAATGGAGGAGAGAGAAAATATTCGAGATAGGTGGGAGGAAGAAGGAGGGCGCCTTAAATAGCCCCCCTCTGTGTTGAACCGTTATAGCCCACACGACCTCACCGGGACTTCTGGTGAGGGCCCGGAAGTTCCGCCCAGCATGGCTCCAATGGTCATCAGCCCGTTGACGCCCGCTCCAAAAGATCGACCGGAAGTTCTGGTGGAACTGCCGATGCAATTTTTGGCCCAAGTTTCGAAAAATAGACCACTTCATACAGAAGGGTACTGACCCTTCAGTGGAACTTGGAGCGGAACTAGGGGCGGAACTTCTGGGTCGCGAAGCAAGTCTGACCGGAAGTTCCGGTGCTTGGGCGGAAGTTCTGCTCAAGAACTTTCTGGCTGGAAAACTTCCGGTGCAACTTCCGCTGGAACTTCCGCCAAATAGATCATACCAAAACAGAGAGTTCTGGGACCTCACCGGAAGTTCCAGCAGAAGTTGGATCGGAACAAAGGCCAGATCTTCCCGCAGAAAAGTCCTGAGCGGAACTTCCGGTGCCAGGCCGGAAGTTCCGATCAGACAAAAAGGGCTCCAGCAGAACAGAACCTCGCTCTCTTGCAGGAAAATAGGATGGCTGTGGCGGTGCATATGGGGTTTGTGCAAGAACAAGTGATTTCCCACAACCTTCCGAGATGGACCCCCTCTTGATAGTACGGCGACCTAAAGCAATAAAAGGAGAGAAACTAGAAAAACAAAAAGGTCGCCGTCTTCACGAGATCCCAAAGAGAGCCCCACAATATCCATAGGAATCATCAAAAGCATTTTTCCTGAAACTCAAATACATGATTAGACCACAAGTGGGATTGTCATCATCACCAAAATAGCATGGGAAAATATAGTCCTTTCAATCTCCCCCTTTTTGGTGTTTGATGACAATCCCAAAGATTTGCATAATGATGAAAGTAATCTTTGCAATGGATGGAATAGGCTCTCCCTATATGTGTGCAAGGTAGAGATAATGCTCTAAGGACAAGACTGGCACACATACAAGGATGCTCCCCCTCCCAATTGCAAAGATAGAACAGATGATAGATAGGATAGAGATCATACCATTGCACCAACAAACTGTGGTGGAGACAATAGAGGAAATAACGAGGGAGATTAAAAGCTCCACCACCATATACAAATGCCCATAAGCCAATGACAATAATACCACACACTAGGCATTAACCAAGCATAACATATCAAACCACATACTCTCAAACAAGTAACATGGTCCACAAGCACACATAAGTTCACAGACATAAAGAGGTCCACAAGCACACAAATAAACTAGAGAGTTCGCGAGCTAGAAAAGATCAAAGACAAGAACAAGCTCGCGACTCAACCCATGCAAATCCCCGTAGACAACCTAATAGACATCTTTATCCCCCTTTGGCATCAAGACACCAAAAAGGAATAAAATATCACTCTATCGCCCCAACCATGAAAGGGAGGAGGATCGGTCTCAGGGACCCAAGAATCCCACGCAGGCAGCGGACTGGTGACTTCCTCCTCAGACTCATCCTCAGACCAACGGCAGTTGTCGCGAATCTAATCATCCCTAGGAGCAGTGACAGAGCTAGTGACCGGAGTGCAAGGTATGTTGAGAGCAGTCATGATGGCCTTCTGGCGCTGAACACTGTGTCGCTGGTCGACATAAGCCTGATACTCGCGGTTATGGAGAAAGCAGAAAGTCTTCTTCACCTTTCCAAACAACTTCTTTGCCCAAGATGGCTACCTCTAGAGAGAAGGACCACCAGCACTAGAGTCACCAGGAGCAGAGGAGGGACCACCAGCTTCATCACGAGCCTTTTGGAGAGCTTATTCCTTTTCTTCTTGAAAACGAGGCCTTTTGTGTTTACTCACACGCAGCTTCTTCTCCTCATGAATGGTGATGTTGGCTTTAGAGAAACGAGTACCAGTCAGCTCAAGCCACTTGTGATTGATGAGAGTCTGAATATAGGGAGTATAGGGGCAAGAGCGCTTGTCAACAATAGCCTGCCACATCTCTGTGTAGATAAAGTGCATGACATCCATTGGCCTGTTAGTGTCACGGCGAAGATAAGTCTAATGCATAAGATAAACCTGATAGGCATGAAACTGATCAAAGTTGCCAGCCTTGGGAGATATGGTGTTCAAGTACACCCTGCGCATGATGTCATAAACTGGCTGCAGATGATTCACAAAACCAACAGTGCCCCAACCTTCAATGCAGAGAGGCTCCAAGACCTCAGGATCAGCAGCTTGGGCGGTATGAACACGCCAACCATTTGCCCCTTTGCCAGGCTAAATGCGATAGCCAAGGATCTCAGCAAACTCGGACCAATTGGCGGTAAGCAACACGCCATTAGTCATCCACTTCATCACAACTTCAGTAGAGGAGCTCATGTTCAAGTGAAGGGTTGTATAAAACTGAGCAATAGTAGCCTCATCGAAGTTCTAACGGTGCTCCATGAGGGCAATCAGCCCAAACCTCCTGCAAATATCGAGAGCCTCGCCAAAGTATGCATGTTTCTCTTCCATGTGAGCCACATTGATGTACTTCTGAGGAGCAACCACAAACCTTGTCTTCGTAGCATAGATTTCAGCAAAGATTTGTTCCTGGCGGCAGTTGTGGAAAAGAGTATCCAAGCAGAGACGGTCATGAGGAATGAGGTAGGGATCCGTACGCGTGAATTCAGAGTAGGCCTTCTGAGTCCATTTGGAAATCTTGGCCTTGGATTTGTCAGGCCCAGCAGCAGTGGCCTTCTGAGAGGCAAGAATAGGCCTATTCCCTTCAGTAGCAGCAGCACGATGAGAAGCGGCAGCCTTCTGACGGCTGGTCTGAGAGGATGAACGCACCACCTCAACGTCTTCTTCATCGATCTCAGGAGGAATATCAGAGGATGGTCGACGGAGAAGCTTGCCTTTGCGGGAACCACCTTGCCCTGAGAAGAAAGCAAAATAATAGGGAGGGAAGGTGGGGTAAGTGCACAAGTTCGGAAGAAGGAACAAAAGGAGATTGGAAAAATACAGTCAGGAAGAAATTGTACTGTTACCGGAACTTCCACTGAAGCGCCAGAACTTCCGGTGAAAACGATCCACCGGAAGTTTCGGTCGTGGCTCACCGGAAGTTCCGGTGAGACCACGAACTAGCGGTTTAAAGCAGGCAGTTCACTAGATCTAGATCTACAAGCCACAAGTACAAAAATTTCCAAGAATGTATTGGACCAATCTACCCTAGCATGATTCCCTAGGCCTACCAAGATCTCCCAACAAGTTCTAGCCAAAGAACTAGCCTAGACAAGGTGATCCCTAACTCAAGCAATGACGAGAGAGCTAGATCTCCATTAATGGAGGGTGTTGAGGGCAAATACCGGAGTCCATGGCGGGAGATCAAGGTGGGGAAGGTTCCCACGGAGCAAATCTGAGGAGGGGTGGCCGGAGACGAAAGGGGTCGGAGCACCTTCGTGGAAAAGTCTTCACCGGCGGCTGCTCCAAATAGAAGATGGGTCTTGGGGAAAAGAGGAAGAATATCCCGTTCCCCCCAGGGCCCAACTTATATAGGATAGAGAGCATCACCGGAAGTTCCGGTCAGAGACCGGAAGTTCCGGTGAAACAGAAGTTCTGGGTCAGGCTGAAATGTTCTAGGTTAGCAGGTGGTTCAGATGAGCAACGAGCTGACCGGAAGTTCCGGCAGCTGACCGGAAGTTCCGGTGACACCAGAAAAGCTTCTCAGGTTTGGAAGAAAACAAGGAAGAACTTGTGCAGAGAATAGAGAGGGCTTGAGGAAAGGAAAGGCTTAGGATAGAGAGCTCAAACTGTGAAGAACCAAATCCAACAAAAATCAAGAAAAACACACAAAAATCAATCACTCAAATAAAAACAAGACAAGAAACAAGAACGGGTCGGTGGCCGAGGCCACCTTATATAAGAGTAAATGGCTTGATACCGCGAAGATATATCTTGGGTTCATTACCAACACTCATCATGAATCTCAAATGGTCTCCTTTAGATACTATAGAGTATGAAAACTTTAATGTGCGCGTAATAGGGATAGTGTTTGTTCATAAGAGGTACTACACTCCCCCTAAACCCATGCCTACATCCAAACAAGATACACATTGAGACACGGGTAGGTGTGCAAGATACTCAAGCAACATTGCTCAAATCAATGATATTTAGCTCATGCCTTAACTCTCGGAACCTTGTTTCATCAAGAGGCTTCGTGAATAGATCCGCAAGATTTGCCTTGGTGGTAACATACTCCAAAGAAATGTCTCCTCTAGCAACATGATCCCGAATGAAATGATGACGAATCTCAATGTGCTTAGTCCGGTTGTGTTGCACGGGGTTGTGAGCAATAGCAATGGCACTCTCATTGTCACAAAGAAGAGGCACCTTGTCAAAAGATAGTCCGAGATCCTTCAATGTTTGCTTCATCCATAGCAATTGAGCACAACAACTTGCGATGGAGATGTACTCAGCTTCGGCAGTGGACATAGACACATAGTTTTGCTTCTTCGAGGACCAACAAACCAACGATCTTCCAAGAAACTGACAAGCTCTAGAGGTTGACTTTCTTCCCGCTTTGTCACCAGCCCAATCCGAGTTCGTGTATCCAATAAGGTCAAAGCTGGCTCCCTTGGGGTACCACAACCCAAAGTTTGGGGTATGAACTAAATATCAAAAGATTCTCTTGACCGCCACCATGTGGCTTTCTTTTGGTGCGGCTTGGAATCTTGCACACATACCCACACTCAACATAATATCCGGTCGGGATGCACAAATATAGAGCAAAGAACCAATCATAGAGCGATAGAGTTTTTGATCCACATCCTTACCCTTGGGATCGAGATCAAGATTAACCTTAGTTGGCATGGGAGTCTTGGCACCTTTTACTTGATCAAACTTGAACTTCTTGAGCATGTCTTGGATGTATTTGGCTTGGTTGATGAAAGTCCCTTTCCTCAATTGTTTGACTTCAAACCCAAGGAAAAACTTCAACTCCCCCATCATTGACATCTCGAAGCGATCGGTCATGAGCTTGGAAAAATCCTCATTAAAAGTTTTGTTAATAGACCCAAAGATAATATCATCAACATAGATTTGGCATACGAACAAGTGGCCTCCAACTTTCTTAGTAAAAAGAGTGGGATCAATAAGGCCCACTTCGAAGCCATGGTCTAACAAGAGCTCCCTAAGGCAATCATACCACACACGTGGGGCTTGTTTGAGGCCATAGAGTGCCTTATTGAGCTTGTAGACATGGTTCAGGAAAAGTGGATCCTCAAAGCCTAGAGGTTGCTTGACGTATACCAACTCTTTCAAAGGACCATTAAGAAAGGCACTCTTAACATCCATTTGATGCAACTTGAAGTTATGATGAGTAGAAAAAGCAAGAAGCATACGAATGGATTCAAGGCGAGCAACGGGAGCATAAGTTTCACCATAGTCGATGCCCTCAACTTGTGAGTATCCTTGGGCAACTAACCTTGCCTTGTTGCGCACGATAATTCCATTCGCATCACACTTGTTCTTGAAAACCCACTTGGTTCCAATGACGTTTTGACAATCTTTGGGCCGCTCAACCAATGTCCAAACATTGTTCCTCTTGAAGTTGTGAAGTTCTTCGTTCATAGCATCAAGCCAATCATCATCTTCAAGAGCCTCGAAAACTTTCTGTGGTTCCACAAGAGAGATAAAAGCATGGTGAGAGCTAAAGGAGGCTAGTTGCCTCCTAGTAGTGGAACCTTTATTGAAATCTCCATAAACATTATCAAGGATATGGCCATATTGAACGAGCTTGGCGAGACTATAGGCTTGACGACGGGCTTGTGCTTCAACACGAGATTCTTGAGCAACCACTTGGTCATTGCCACCATTGGATCCCCCGCCTTGACTATAAGCACGAACACGAGGATCATCTTCATCAATCTCCACTTCGGGGGAGTCATCATTTGGAGTAGAGCCTTGAGTATCATTGGATTGCCCTTGATCTTGATGAGCTTGACCTTGAGGATAGCCATGACCTTGAGGAGGAGCCCAATCTTGGGGAGGTTGATGTAGTTGATGAAGAGCTTGACCTTGGGAGGTGCCTTGAGAAGGAGACCCATCTTGGGGAGGTTGATGTTGTTGATGAAGAGCTTGATCTTTGGAGCTTTGAGAGTCATGAGCATGGGAAGCTTCGGAAGAGCTTGAGCCAAAATAGTAGGTCCTTGAGAAGCAAGATGATCTTGTGAGAGTGAGGGATCCACTTGAGTAGAGCTTGGTCCTTCTCCTTCGTACACAAGGGGATCCTCAATGGGGAGGTGGAAACCCACACCCAGTCTTCTTATGTCCTTAGGAGGAATTTCATCACTTGGATCACAAACACCGTCTTGCCTAACAAGGGACTCATGCTTTTCATCAAACTTCACATTGCTCGTCTCTTCAACTCTTCCCTTGGCTTTGTTGTAGAATTTGTAAGCATGGGACTGATTTGAGTAACCAACAAAAATTCCTTCTTGAGCCTTGGATTCAAACTTGGACAAACGAACTCCTTTCTTGAGAATGTAGCACTTGCAACCAAACACCCGAAAGTAGCTAACGTTTGGCTTTTCCCGGTGAGGAGCCCATAGGGGGTCTTGTTCTTTTTCTTGTGGATATAGAGCCAGTTGGTTGCATGGCAAGCGGTGGAGATGGCCTCGGCCCAAAAGTTGTATGGAGACTTGAATTCAGCTAGCATAGACCGAGCCGCATCCATCAAAGTGCGATTCTTCCTTTCGGCAACTCCATTTTGTTGAGGGGTATAGGGAGTGGAGTATTGATGCTTGATTCCTTCATCACTAAGAAACTCATCCAAAGTATAGTTCTTGAACTCAGTGCCATTGTCACTTCAAATTGAGAGAATGGTTGCATTGTGTTTCCGTTGAACCTCATTGGCAAAATCGATGACGGTTTGTTGAGTCTCACTCTTGTACTTGAAAAGAACACCCAAGTGTATCTTGAGAAATCATCCACAATAACCAAACAATACTTCTTGCCTCCAAGACTATCATGAGAGGGTGGACCAAAGAGGTCCACATGCAAGAGCTCCAAACATCTCTCCATGGTGATTTGATTGAGCGCTTTGTGAGGAGTTTCATGCGTCTTCCCTTCAATACAAGCCCTGCAAACCCGATCTTTGGCAAAAGAAACATCGTTAATCCCAAGGATGTGGCCCTCGGAGTGAAGTCTTTGCAAAGTTCTCATGTTAACATGGGCTAGGCGGCGATGCCACAACCAGCCCTTGTAGGCTTTAGCATAGAGACATAGAGCATGAGGAGTAGTGGTCCCTAAAAAGTCCACCACATACAAGTCATGCTCTACATACCCTACGAAATCCACCTTGAGAGACTTGATCCACATGAGGACCACAGAATGCACATGAAAGAAAGAAGAAAGACCCATAAGAGCAAGTGCACGAACTGAGAGTAAATTGTAACCAAGAGTTTTGACAAGCATGACGCCAACCAAGAATATATCCGGGGTTACCACCACTTTGCCAAAACCCAAAACCTGAGAACTTGTTTTATCACCATAAGAGACCAAGGTGTTGGCAATATTTGGCCTCATCTCCATCATGATAGACTTGCTTTCGGTCATATGACTCGTGGCACCACTATCAAGCACCCATTTTTATCCACCGGAAGCATAGTCCTACAAGAAAATCAAGCTTTGGTTTTAGGTACCCGTTTTGCAATGGGTCCCCTTTTGTTAGTAACAAGAGCCTTTGGCACCCAAATATCCCAATGATAATCGTGCGTGTAAGAAGTTCCTACATATCTAGCATATACATGACCATCATATGATCTGCAAAGAATATAAGAGGGATTGTTCTTTCCGGCAAAGTTGTCACTTTGCAAGATGGTTGGGCCATTAGAAGGTCCTTGAGCCATGCCCTTGTTCTTATTCTTCTTCTTGTTCTTCCTCTTCTTCTTCTTCTTAGTCTTGGCAAGTTGATCCTTCAACACCTTGACCTCCTCAATGAGATGCTCATGCTTGCAACAAGGGTTAGGAGTGCTAGACAAGTCTATAATTTGCACAGCAGAAGACTTAGCATGTTCACAAGTTAATTGAGTTTGAAGTTGTTCATGGGCTTAAAAAAGATTTGAGAATTTGCTCTCCAAGGCTTTGTGTTCCTCTTTGAGTTTCTCAAAATCTTTAATTAGAGCATGATCACGTTCTTTAATTAGAGAGCACATGGTGTTGTTATGATCATCTACAAGCTTAGACACACTTTATTCAAGATTAATTCTCATATTTTATTCATCCTCAAGACTTTGAGTGAGAGAAGCAATTTCATCGGCGGCATCTCTTTCATTTTTACTTAGCAAGTCAAGAAGTTCTTCCTTTTCATCTAAAGCATCCCTAACATTGTCAAGTTGTGCAAGCAAGGACTCAAAGCAAGTTTTAGTTTCTTCATCCAAGGTAGCAACAAATTCACACATGTTAATCATCTCTTTATTCACCTCTAGACCAACAAGATCAAGAGAAGAAGGCTCACTAGAGATGGGTTGAGGAGTGGGTTTAGATGTTACTTCGGTGGCCTTGGCCATGAGACACTTTTGGTTGGAGGAGATGACGTTTTCATTTGGTGAGTCGAAGAGGGATAGACGTGGAGTAGAGGTAGTGTCAATAAGAGCAACTCCCACAATCTCTCCACCATGGACTTCATCATCATCATCTTCATCCGTGCCCGAAAGGTATTCTTCATGGACCACTATTGCTCGTTCCATGTTGGCGACGTTCTTGATGACGTAGTTCTTGTTCAAATTATGAGGAGGTCTTGACTTGATCTTGCGAATGAGACAACCACCATTGTGTTCACGGTTCTCAAAGGGACACTTGGCCATGAAGTGACTCTTGTCGTTGCAATTGTAGCATGACCTTGCCTTGGGAGACTTGTTGGGTGAGTTGAATCTTGAGTTGTCCCTTGACCTTGACTTGAGGCCGGACTTGTTCCAAAATGCCCTTGAAGCGAGAGCAAGATGTTCGTTGAAGGCACACTTGAGGTCCTCTTGAGACCACTCACTTGATGTATCATCATCATCAACTTAATAGCCTTGGCCTTCAAAGCAAGATTCACTTTGGTTGATCCAATGGCCCTAGCATGGGCGGACTCCGCATTCTTCTTGGCAATGGTCATGGCAATCACTTCGCTCAAGACTTCTTGGGAGGTCATTAGGTGAAAGTTGGTTATTCCCTTGATAGAGTTGAGCTTTTGTTCTTCAAACGAAAGGAGAGCTTGAATGAACTTCCTCTTCATGAACTTGTCATCAACATAGGCGGCCCCTAGATCCCTCATAGTGCAACAAAGGACCTTGAGCCGCCTATACATGTCTTCGGGGGTCTCATCATCTTGCATAGCGAAACCATCACATTCGTTGTTGACTTCATCAAACTTGGAGCTTTGGATGCTTGCATTCCCAACAAAGAGCTCGGTGAGTTGATCCCATGCTCCCTTGGTGGTGTCGAATTGGTGAATGTGAGCAAAGTCCTTTGGAGTCAAAGCCTTTTGGATCATCCCCAAAGCCGTGGCATTGAGTTGCTTGTCCACCACTTCACCTCGTGTCAACTTCTTTGGGTCATATGGAGAGAACCCATCCTCCACAATCCTCATTAACTCAATAGAAGAGCTGAAAATATGTGAGCGCATTAGATATTGCCAATTGGCGAAATTTGAAGTATCTAGCATAGGTGGTGCTCCTTGAGGAATGATGTGTGGCATGTGAATGGGTGGATCCGGAGTGTACTTTGGTAGTGGGGGTACTGCCGAGTAGTCCTTTCCTCCATTTTCCTCTTTGGAAGTTAAGTTCTCGGGCTCCTCGATGTTCTCACTTGGAACCTTGGTAGATGTTTGAGCAACAAAACCAAGTCCCAAGTGAGTGGTTACGGCCGCGGGATTCACCCCGGGGGCGGTCACCATAACAGTGGGAGGAAGCTCGGTGGTTTGGGGTGTGTCAAGAGCAACCATGGGGTTTGGCTTGAGAGACTGCAAGATAGTCATCATTTCCTCGAACTTGGACATCATGGATGACTCCAATTGCTTGAGGTCATCCATAGTGGCCAATCTTTTGGAGTTTTCGGTTTCACTACCCCCTTCGTCGGCCATTGTCTCTTAGGCGGCAAAGCCCGAAATAAGAGCCTTGGCTCTAATACCAATTGAAAGTACCGACTTTGAATTGACTAGAGGGGGGTGAATAGGCGACTACCAATTTTTAATTTGTTTCACACTTTTAGGCTTAACGATAAGGAAAGTTATCTAGATGTGCAACTAGGTGGACAACCTATATGCAAGGTAACTTACAACAACCATAAGAACGGTAAAAGACAAGAAGTAAAGGAAGGGAACGAAGTAACCGGAGCGGGGACGCGGAGATATAATTCCTGTAGTTCACTCCCAAGGAGCTACGTCTATGTTGGAGAGGTGTCGGGGCCACACAAGGTCACCCGAGCGCCACAAAGGCCTCACCTTCTTCTCCGGTGAGCTCCCCCACAAAGGAGGCCTCACAATCCACTAACCGGTGACCTTGAAGGCGCCAACCGAAACCTTTACAACAAGGTTGAGGGGGAAGCTCCACAACTCAATTGGAGGCCCTTCACGACACCACGAAGCTTTACAACACAAGCCTTAGCTCCGAGGATGCCCTACACCGTATAGGGTTTCAAGAAACCCAAGAGCAACAAGATCCACAAAGGATGGGTGGGAGAAATCAAATCTTCTTTGGTGGAAGTGTAGATCTAGGTCACCTCCCTCACCTCTCAAAAGATCAAGTCATTTGAGTGGCTAGAGAGAGAGATCTAGTGAGGTGAAGCTCAAGCATTAATGGAGGAGAGAGAAAATATTCGAGATAGGTGGGAGGAAGAAGGAGGGCGCCTTAAATAGGCTCCCTCCACGCTGAACTGTTACAGCCCACGCGACCTCACCAGAACCTCCGGTGAGGGTCCGGAAGTTCCGCCCAGCACGGCTCCAATGGTCATTAGCCCGTTGACGCCCGCTTCAAAAGATCGACCGGAAGTTCCGGTCAAACTGACCGGTGGAACTGCCGATGCAATTTTCGGCCCAAGTTTCGGAAAATAGACCCTTCAGTGGAACTTGGAGCAGAACTAGGGGCGGAACTTCTGGGTCGCAAAGCAAGTCTGACCGGAAGTTTCGGTGCCTGGGCGGAAGTTCCGCTCAGGAACTTTCTGGCAGGAAAACTTCCGGTGGAACTTCCGCCAAATAGAGCATACCAAAACAGAGAGTTCTGGGAGCTCACCGGAAGTTCCAGCGGAAGTTGGATCGGAACAAAGGCCAGATCTTCCCGCAAAAAAGTCCTGAGCGGAACTTCTGGCGCCAGGCCGGAAGTTCCGATCAGACAAAAAGGGCTCCAGCAGAACAGAACCTCGCTCTCTTGCAGGAAAATAGGATGGCTGTGGCGATGCATATGGGGTTTGTGCAAGAAAAAGTGATTTCCCACAACCTTCCGAGATGGTCCACGTCTTGATAGTACGGCGACCTAAAGCAATAAAAGGAGAGAAACTAGAAAAACAAAAGGCCGTCGTCTTCACGAGATCCCAAAGAGAGCACCCACAATATCCATAGGAATCATCAAAAGCATTTTTCCTGAAACTCAAATACATGATTAGACCACAAGTGGGATTGTCATCATCACCAAAATAGCATGGTAAAATATAGTCCTTTCAACAAGAACAAGCAATATCAACAATATGCATCAATCAATAAGTTTTGGGACACTGCACATAAAACTAAGAATGACAATTATGCTCTCTTAATTGGTGCCTAAAGGTAGAAGGTGGAGACTCAATATAATAGTGGAAGAAAGGCCCTTCATAAGGGAAGAAGGGATTTCAAGTTTCAAAAAGAGCTTCCAAAAACTATGGTACTTGTTAGCTTTCAGCCCTCATTGCCCCTATCATAAGCATCTTGAAGTGATTAAGGTTAGAGTGAACAAACTATGGAGTACATGCTTGACAAAGTATAAGTTGGCAATCGCATGTCCCTTGAATACGAGGGCCGCATCTCATGCTACTCAACTTTAGTCACCTGTAAGTTCTTGTAATAGTAAGTACATGTGTATCATAGAGAACCGCCGACGGGGTATCCCTTGCACATGGTACAAGAGCTATCCCATAACCAAAATGACAAGGCAAGCAGAAAATGAACATCTCAGCGATCTTTTTATTTACTATATGCATAGCTTTTTATTGAGTATGCTTCACAGATTGCTCATTATGGTGATGCTGCAAGTTTCCACCATGATTAGGCATGGCTTAGGCTAGCGGCCCAGGCGTTTCTCTAACACAAAATACATAACTCTATGGACTTACAAGCTCCCTCTTTATTTCACACCAGCAACATCCATAGACAAAAGAGCATGATATCAACTATGTACAAAGTACAAGTGCAATGTTGAAAACGTTACCCATGACAGCATGGTTCTGCTAATTCCAACATATAAGTGCAAACATATAAAACTTAGATGACACAATGGTTCAAGTTTATTAGGGTCAAAGAATATAAAGTGTGCCATCAAGTTCGCGAGGGCTTTAATCACTAAGTTTTCACATAACAAAATACTTCTTAATTGGAAGATAGTTGAAAACAAGAATATACTTGGAATGGTGTAACACACCATGCATAGGAGTTTATAGTGGACACTTTGGAATAACTTGGTTTCTTGGGAGTTGGAAGCATGAGTAGAACTTACTCATACAAGTGGAGGCTAGCAAAAGACTGGGAGCAACCAACTAAGAGAGCAATAATGGTCATAATCATACAGGGCAACAAAACATTAATAATCAAAGCATAGAGTGGTACTACAAGTCAAGGACTAAATGATCATAGAGGCTATGGTGACTTGTTCATAGTCATAACATGGTGTGAGCATGTGCC
This sequence comes from Avena sativa, assembly GCA_916181665.1. Lineage (NCBI taxonomy): Eukaryota > Viridiplantae > Streptophyta > Magnoliopsida > Poales > Poaceae > Avena > Avena sativa. The sequence goes on from OV702293.1 coordinate 431,877,272, forward strand.
AAGTGATGGCTAACGTGAAGCCTGTTGGGAACCCCAAGAGCAAGGTGTGAGGCAGCACAGAAGCAAGTTTCCCCTTAGTAAGAAACCGAGGTTATCGAACCAGTAGGAGGAAGGAAACGTCACACAGATGTTGCAAGCAACACGGAGACCTGCACAAAACAAACTCAAGACTTTGCCCCAACGAATCAGTGAGGTGGTCAAGCTCACCGGTTTGCTGTAACAAAGGATTAAACATATGGTGTGGAAGGTAATGGTTTGCAGCAAGTAAACAAGTAACAGTGGAAGATGTATCAATGGTAAAGATTGGACCGGGGTCCATAGTTCACTAGAGGTGCTCTCCTAAGATAAACAACATGGCATAAAGGGTAAACAAATTACATCAGGGCAATTGACAGGACTGAGCAAGGCATAACAATGCAATACTAGACATAAAGATCCTATGAGATTTGATTGGGCAATACAACAAGATACATAGACCGCCATGCAACTGTATCTATGACTAGAAGTCCACCTTCAGGTTATCATCCAAACCCCCTCTAGTATTAAGTTGCAAGCAACATACAACTGCTTTAAGCAAAGTGTGTAAGGTAAACAATCCACTTGTTCCATGAACAAGAGACCGTTGTTTTCTCCCTAGTAGCAACAACACATCTACAACCGAAGAGATTTCTGTCACTTCCGTTGGAAACTAGAGGCATGAACCCACTATCGAGCATAAACACCCCCTCTAGGAGTCGCTAGCAACTACTTGGCCAAGATAGCTACTAACAACGGAGAGATGCAAGATCACAAACAACACAGACATGATAGAATCAAATAGAAAAAACCATTAATCAATCTGACATAGTAATCTCAATATCCATCGGATACCGCAAACACAATATGCATGATTACAAATAGATTAGATCTTGATCATGAACGGAGCTCACAAGATCTATACATGAAAGCACAAGGAGGAGATACAACCATCTAGCTACTACATGGACCCATAGTCCAAGGTGGAACTACTCACGCGTCATACCGGAGAGAAGGCCTTCGGGATGATCTCCCCTCCGGTAGGGTTCCAGGAAGAACTTCAGATCCCCCCGATCTAGGGACGACGGTGGCGGTGGCTACAAAAGGTTTCGTGGAATATTGATCGGGTACTTAGGGTTTCTGCATCGAGGGTTTCTTATAGGCGAAGAGGCGAGGCTGGGAGGCGGCTAGGGGCCCCACACCGTACCCAGGCGCGAGGCAGGGCTCACCCGTGCCTAGGGGGGGTTGGTTGCCCTGGTTTGCGTCTTTGTCTCGTCTTCTAGATTCGTGTCCCTGACGGTAAAATATTGACTTTGGCTTTTGTCCCATCCAATTCCGAGAATATTGATTTTCTGCCTTTCTGGAACCAAAAACAGAAGAAAACATGCAACTCGCACTGTGGCAACTTGTCAATAGGTTAGTTCCAGAAAAGATATAAAAACACCTCAAAGTGTAGAAAAATCAAAGAAAAGTAGATACTAAACAAGCATGGAGCATCAAAAATTATAGATACGTTTCCGACGTATCAAGCATCCCCAAGCTTAACTCCTGCTTGTCCTCGAGTAGGTAAGTCATAAAAAGAATAATTTTTGAGGTGACATGCACCATCAAAACCAAGATCAAACCGTTTGCAAGCATTAAAAGCTGGGATCAAAGAACTCTAAACATGTACATGAAAGATGGAGTTCTAACAGTAGGACATAGTAATTATGCATGCAACATGAAAGGCTACAAACAAATATCATGAATAACATGCATTGAAAAACGTTTGTTTGTTTCACATACAAAAAACATAGCATAGTAGCATTCAGCTTGTCCCTCATAGAGTAGCAAATAGATGCATGGGACACCTTCAAAGTTCACAAGGGTGACTAGAAACAAATAGCACAAGAACAAGTAATATCACAATATGCATCAATCAATAAGCTTTGGAACATTGCACACAGAATGACAACTATGCTCCCTTAATGGTGCCTAAAAGTAGAAGGTGGAGACTCAAATAATAGTGGAAGAAAGACCTTTTATAAAGAGAAGCAGGGATTTCAAGTTTCAAAAAGAGCTTCCAAAAATTATGGTACTTGTTAGCTTTCAGCCCTCATTGCCCCTATCATAAGCATCTTGAAGCGATTAAGGTTAAAGTGAACAAAGATGGAGTATATGCTTGACAAAGTATAAGTTGGAAATCTCAAGTCCCTTGAATACGAGGGCCACACCTCATGCTACTCAACTTCAGTCACATGTAAGTTCTTGTCACTATAAGTATTTGCATATCATAGAGAACCGCCAATGGGGTACCCCTTGCACATGGTACAAGAGCTATCCCATAACCAAAATGACAAGGCAAGCAGACACTGAGCATCTCAGCAATCTTTTTATTTACTATATGCATAGCTTTTTATTGAGGATGCTTCATAGATAGCTCACTATAGTGATGCTGCAATTTTCCACCATCATTAGGCATGGATTAGGCTAGCGGCCCAGGCATTTCTCTAACACAAAATACAAACTCCATGGACTTAGAAGTTCCCTCTTTATTTCACACTGGTGACATCCATAGACAAAAGAGCATGATATCAACTGAGTACAAAGTACAAGTGCAATGTTGAAAACGTTCCTCGTGACATCATGGTTCTGCTAATTCCAACATATAAGTGCAAGCATATACAACATAGAAGACACAATGGTTCAAGTTTATTAGGGGCAAAGAATAAAAAGTGTGCCATCAAGTTTGTGAGGGCTTTAATCACTAAGTTTTCACATAACAAAATAGTTTTTAATTGGAAGATAGCTGAAAACAAGAATATACTTGGAATGGTGTAACACACCATGCATAGGAGTTTATAATGGACACTTTGGAAAAACTTGGTTTCTTGGGAGTTGGAAGCATGAGTAGAGCTTACTCATACAAGTGGAGGCTAGCAAAAGACTGGGAGCAACCAACTAAGGGAGCATAATGGCCATAATCATGCAGAGCAACAAAGCATTACTAATCAAATCATAGAGTGGTACTACAAGTCAAGGACTAAATGATCATAGAGTCTATGGTGACTTGTTCATAGTCATAACATGGTGTGAGCATGTGCCAAGTGAACCCAAACAAAGCATCAAAGGAGAATACCACAATACTATGCTTTTGCATGCTAAAACAACACATAATTTCTTCAAGGCGGACTAAGCAATCCCAATTGTTTGGAACAAGACATGCTACAGAAATAATCACTAAGCATAAGGTTAAAACAACACCTAGCATGTCATGCTAAAGTCTAAGTCACAATTAATGCAAGCTCATCTTGCACTTACAAGCAAGAACTTACTACTCCTTTCCAACACCAAGCAACTTATTTGCAAAACAACACAGCGAGAACGGGGGTCCAAACGGATTTATTCAATCAAACTAAATAACCTAAGCAAAGCAAACAAAAACTAAGACGCTCCAAGAACAACACAACTATGCATGAAACAATAAAAACAAAGTGTCTAGACAGACCTAAGCTTTTTATTGATGAAGAAGGGGATGCCTTAGTCATCCCCAAGCTTTAACGCTTGTACATCTTGGATATTTCTTGGGGTGACACCGGGATGTCATCCCCAAGCTTGAGATTTTGTCCATTCTTCATCTCATTACATCATTCTCTCTTTACACCTGGATTTTTTTCCTTCATACAAAACTTCACACAATCTTCATTAGCAACATTAGTGTATTCAAAAGATATTAGACCTCTGGCAAAGCTTTGAAACAGCAAGGCTTTTCACTAAAAACACAAACTACTGTAGTAACTCCTTCAAAAAGCTCAATTCACGTAAAGAGAACTCAAAAAGGAATCAATAAGAAGCAAATGCAAATAATGACAAAAATCTGTCAAAACAGACCAGCAGGTAGAAACTGATTTTTTCTAACATCTTATGTTGCTCAAATCAAAAAGTATTGAACTAGAGAAAGTTATCTAACATACTGGGGGATTTATTCGTAAATTTTCATCTCAATACGAGTTATAGAGCCTCCTCACGATTTTTTTTGTGGAGGACAGAAATCTATTTCGGGACATCAACTCCCCAAATCTTACTTCCCTCTCATTAGAGGTCATTCATGGCACAAAAAGCAAACAAAAAGGATAAGGAGAGGTCATTATAGAAATAATAACTTCCAAGACTCAAGGAAACTCTTGGGTTATCTCCCAACAAGTACTTTTCTTTAACGCCTTTAAGTTAGGCACAAGAAGCAAGAAGAAATCAAGTATTTTCAAATGAAGAAGCATTAACATCAAACCTTGCTTTCAAAGGAGGAGCAAAAATCAACTTCTCTCTCCTCATAGGGAAGTGTTCAATACCTTCTTGAATGGAAAATGATATTTAATGGTGCCTTCTTTCATATCAATGATGGCACCAACTATTCTAAGAAAAGGTCTTCCCAAAGTAATAGGTCAAGAAGCATTGTATTCAACATCCAAAACATAGAAATCCACATGGACATAAGCATTGTTAACCATAATTAGAACATCATTAATACTCCCCATGAGTTTCTTCTTAGCATTATCATTAAGTGGGACATCCAAATAACAATCTTCCAACGGTGGCAAATCAAGCATTTCATAAATCTTCCTAGGCATAATAGAGACACTAGAACCAAGATCACATGAAGCTTTGAGATCAAAGTCATTCACTTGCATATTAATAATGGGTTCCCAACTATCTTATACTTTCCTAGGAATAGAAGCTTTGTGTTTTAGCTTCTCTTCCTTAATCTTAACAAGAGCATCTGTAATGTGTTTGGTGAAAGCAACATGCATATCACTAGCATCAGGACTTCTAGCAAGCTTTTGTAGGAACCTAATCACTTCAGAAATATTGAAACCATCAATATCAAAATAAAACTTAGCATCACTAGTAGTAGGCTCAATGGGCTTAGGCATAGTAGGGGGAGGAATAGGGACTACTTGTGGTTTAGTGGTGATAGTGCACACGCTATTGTTTCTATCAATTTTAGCTTCCCTTTCCCACTTAGCATGAAGTTGAGCTTACAGTCTAACATTTTCATCAATAGTAACTTGTATGGCATGAGCAGTAGCAAAAGTATTTTCCATGGTTTTAGGTTTAGCAGCCATTTTATTTATGAAGGAGGACTGTGCTTCAGACAAAGAGGAAATATTCTTCTCAACAGTTAAAAGTTTCTCCTCCACAGTTTTGTTGAAAGCATTTTGTTTACTAATAAAGTCTTTGAGCATGACTTCAAGTTCAGAAGGGGCACTTCCAGCATTGTTATAGGAGTTTCAATAGGAACTGCCATTATTAGGAGGATAAGGCCTATAATTGTTGTTACTACCAAAATTATTGTTGAAATTGTTGTTTCTAATGAAGTTCACATTAACTTGCTCTTCTTGAGCAACCAAAGAGGCTAAGGGAACACTATTAGGATCTAGAGGAGCTTTCCCATTAACAAGCATAGCCATAATAACATCAATCTTATCACTCAAAGAGGAGTTTTCTTCAACAGAATTTACCTTCTTACCATGTGGAGCTCTCTCAGTGTGCCATTCAGAGTAGTTAACCATCATATTATCACGGAGTCTAGTTGCAGCACCCAAAGTGATGCTCATAAAAGTACCCCCAGCAGCTGAATCCAACAGGTTTCTTGAGGAGAAGTTCAAACCTGCATAAAAAGTCTGGATAATCATCCAAGCAGTAAGTCCATGAGTGGGGCAATTCTTAACCAAAGACTTCATTCTTTCCCAAGCTTGAGCAACATGTTCATTATCAAGTTGTTTAAATTTCATAATGTCACTTCTCATAGATATAATCTTAGCAGGAGGGTAATACTTTCCAATAAAAGCATCTTTGCACTTAGTCCAAGACTCAATACTATTTTTAGGCAAATATAGCAACCATTCTTTAGCTTTTCCTCTCAAGGAGAAAGGAAAAAGCTTGAGATTAATAATATATCCATCTACATCCTTATACTTCTGCATCTCACAAAGTTCAACAAAGTTATTGAGATGGGCAGCAACATCATCAAAACTAGCACCAGAAAATTGCTCTCTCATCACAAGATTCAACAAAGCAGGCTTAATTTTATAATAGGTAGCATCAGGAGCAGGTGGAGCAATAGGAGTGCTTAGGAAATCATTGTTGTTGGTGCTAGTGAAGTCACACAACTTGGTGTTCGCACCAGAGTTCATTTTGGCAAAGGTGGGCAAGCCAAAAACAGCAGAACTAATTTTTGTGTGTTTTTGAATAAAGCAAGCAAACCAAACTAGACTAATTTTTTGGGTTTTTTTAAAGAGGCAAACAAAACTAAGCAAAAGAAACAAAGAAAACTAAAAACAAAGTAAAGAGAAAGGAAGTGAAGGACTCCCCTACTGAAGACGTCCTTAGCCTCCCGGCAACGGCACTAGAAAGAGCTTGATGGCTAACGTGAAGCCTGTTGGGAACCCCAGGAGCAAGGTGTGAGGCAACACAACAACAAGTTTTCCCTCAGTAAGAAACCGAGGTTATCGAACCACTAGGAGGAAGGAAACATCACACAGGTGTTGCAAGCAACGCGGAGACCTGCACAACACAAACTCAAGACTTTGCCCCAACGAATCAGTGAGGTTGTCAAGCTCATTGGTTTGCTGTAACAAAGGATTAAACATATGGTGTGGAAGGTAATGGTTTCCAGCAAGTAAACAAGTAAAAGTGGAAGATGTATCAATGGTAAAGATTGGACCGGGGTCCATGGTTCACTAGAGGTGCTCTCCTTAGATAAACAACATAGCATAAAGGGTAAACAAGTTACAGCAGGGCAATTGACAGGAACTGAGCAAGACATACCAATGCAATACCAGACAAAAAGATCCTATGAGATTCGTTTGGGCAATACAATAATATACATAGACCGCCATCCAACTGCATCTATGACTAGAAGTCCACCTTCAGGTTATCATCCGAACCCCCTCTAGTATTAAGTTGCAAGCAACAGACAACCGCTTTAAGCAAAGTGTGTAAGGTAAACAATCCACTTGTTCCATGAACAAGAGACCATTGTTTTCTCCCTAGTAGCAACAACACTTCTACAACCGAAGAGATTTCTGTCACTTTCGTTGGAAACTAGAGGCATGAACCCACTGTAGGGGTTCGTAGCATGGAAAACAAAAAAATTCTACCGCATGCACACAAACAAGCCAAGATCTATCTACTAGATTGTAGCAACGAGTTGATAGAAGCACTCACCCTCGAAGATTCCAAAGCGGTTAACGAGAGCAGATTATCGTGGGTGATGTAGTCGTACACTTGCTGATCTCAAGATCGTGTAGACGACCCTTCCGGCGCTACGTTCCTGCAGCGCTTCCGCAGTTGGTCACACGTTTGGTACTCGATGAAGACATTCCTCTCCCATGTTCCAGCAGGCAGTGGAGGTTGTAGTTCTCCCCTCGTGATTCCTCCAGCACGACGGCGTGGTGTCGGAAGTAGAGGGAAGATCCCTCGGGGATTCGCCTAAGCCGGTGCGAGTTATGGTGGATCTAGGGTTTCCCGGTAATCTAGGGTTTAGAAGACCGGGAGGAGGAGGAGGTGTTAGCGGCGGCTAGGGCGGCGGCGACGAACCGGCGGCGCGGCAGCGGGGCAGCGGCGGCGCGGCTCGGGTAGAGAGGGGTTTTGGCTTGTGTGTTGGGGCAGTCCTCCCCCTCTATTTATGAGAGGGGAGGCAGCCTTGGGAGGGGTGGGTTTGAATCCAAACCCAAACCCAAGTTGGATTCTGAGAAGGACTTGTTTCTTCTCCCACTAGGAAACCATTGTTCCAGTTTGACTTTCAATTTAGAGCTTTAATTCTCTCTTGCAAATGCCCACACCAAGTGACCTAGGATACGATCCAATCATTCCACTTACCCATGACACATTCATGGACCATTCTCCTTCCGGATCGGTGAACCTTCTAGAACCTTCTAGAACCTCTCCGATGAAAACATCGGAATCTTTTCTGAACTCCGAAATCGGACTTTCCTTATATGAATCTTATTATACGGACCATTCGGGATCTCCTCGTGATATCCTGGATCCCATCCGAGACTCCGAACAACATTCGGTATCCCTACTAACATTCCATATCTACTAAACAACATCGAATCCTTAAGTGTGTCTCCCTACGGTTCGTGAATTATGCGGACATGACCGAGACACTTCTCCGATCAATAACCAATAGAGGAATCTAGAAATTCATATGGCTCCCACATATTTCTACGATTACTTTGCGATCAAATGAACTACTTACATATGATACCAATATCCCTTTGTCTCACGATAGTTTACTTATCCGAGGTTTTGATCGTCGGTATCTCTGCATACCTAGTTCAACCTCGTTACCGATAAGTATTATTTTCTCGTTCTCGTGATATGTGATCCCTTGTGATCCAGTCACATGCTTGCAAGCTAATTGGATGACATTCCACCGAGAGGGCCCAAAGTATATCTATCCGTCATATGGATGGACAAATCCCACTCTTGATCCATGTGCCTCAACCCATACTTTCCGAACACTCAATGCCACCTTTATAGCCACCCAGTTACGGTGTGGTGTTTGATGTCATGAAAGCATCCTTCCGGTGATGGTGATTAACATGATCTCATGGTCGAAGGAATTAGGTTACTATGTATCAGAAAGCTTATAGCAAACGAACTATTAAAATGACTTGATCTTTATGCTACGCTTATCTACAGGAGTATGTCCATCATACCATTCTCCTAATGATATGATCTCGTTGTTAACAACATCTCAATGTTCATGATCGAGAAACCACGATCATCTATTAACCAACAAGCTAGTATTTATTAAAGAGGCTTTACTAGGGACTCTAATTTAGTTTACAAATCACACAAGTATTAATGTTTCCGGTTAATACTATTATAGAATTAATGTAAATGTTTATCATAAACACAAAGATATAATAATAACCATTTTTATTATTGCCTCTAGGGCATATATCCAACAGTCTCTATCGAGCATAAATACCCCTCTTGGAGTCACTGGGAACTACTTGGACAAGATAGCTACTAACAACAGAGAGCATGCAAGATCACAAATAACACAGACATGATAGAATCAAATAGACAAAACCATTAATAAATCTGACATATAATCTCAATATCCATCGGATCCCCGCAAACACAACATGCATGATTACAAATAGATTAGATCTTGATCATGAACGAAGCTCACAAGATCTATACATGAAAGCACAAGGAGGAGATACAACTATCTAGATACTACATGGACCCATAGTCCAAGGTGGAACTACTCATGCATCATACCGGAGAGAAGTCCTCCGAGATGATATCCCCTCCGGCAGGGTGCTGGGAAGAACTTCAGATCCCCCTGATCTAGTGACGACGGTGGTGGCGGATACAGAAGGTTTCATGGAATATTGATCAGGTACTTAGGGTTTCAGCATCGGAGGCTTCTTATAGGAGAAGAGGCGAGGCTGGGAGGCGGCCAGGGTCCCCGCGCCCTACCCAGGCGCGGGGCAGGGCCCACCCGCGCCTTGGGGGTTTGGCCGCCCTGGTTTGCGTCTCCGTCTCATCTTCTGGATTCGTGTCCCTCATGGTAAAATATTGAATTTGACTTTTGTCCCGTACAATTCCGAGAATATTGATTTTCTGCCTTTCTAGAACCAAAAATAGAAGAAAACAGGCAACTGGCACTGTGGCAACTTGTCAATAGGTTAGTTCCAGAAAAGATATAAAAACACCTCAAAGTGTAGCCAAAGCAAAGCAAAGTAGATGCTAAACAAGCATGGAGCATCAAAAATTATAGATACGTTTCCGACATATCACCAAGTCAACACAAACAAAGCATCAAAGGAGAATACCACAATACTATGCTTTTGTATGCTAAAACAATGCATGATTCCTTCAAGGCACACTAAGCAATCCCAATTGTTTGGAACAATACATGCTACAACAATAATCACTACGCATAAGGTCAAAACAACACCTAGCATGTCATGCAAAAGTCTAAGTCACAGTCAATGCGAGCTCCTCTTGCACTTTCAAGCAAGAACTTTCTACGCCTTTTCAACACATATCAACTTATTTGAAACAACACAGCGATAACGGGGGTCCAAACTACTTTATTCAAGCAAACTAAACAACTAAGCAAAGCAAACAAAAACTAAGAAGCTCCAAGAACAACACAACAGTGCATGAAACAATAAAAACAAAGTGTCTAGAAAGACTTGAGCTTTTTATTGATGAAGAAGGGGATGCCTTGGGCATCCCCAAGCTTTGACGCTTGTACCTCTTGGATATTTCTTGGGGTGACAACGAGGTCGCATACCCAAGCTTTAGCTTTTGTCCATTCTTCATATCATTACATCATTCTCTCTCTACACCTAAAATTTTCCTTCATAGAAAACTTCACACAATCTTCATTAGCAACATTAGTATATTCAAAAGATAATAGACCCTTGGGTTTAGCTTTAGAACAGCAAAACTTTTCACTAAAAACACAAGCTAATGTAGCAACTCCTTCAAAAAGCTCAATTCCCCAAAAGAGACACAAAAAGGAACCAATAAGAAGCAAATGCAAATAATGGCAGAAATCTGTCAAAACAGACCAGCAGGTAGAAACCGATTTTTTCAAAGACCTTCTGTTGTTCAAATTAAAAAGTGTTGAACTAACGAAAGTTATCTAACATACTGGGGGATTTATTCATAAATTTTTAGATCAATCTGACTTACAGAGACTCCTCGCGAAATTTTATGGTGGAGGACAGAAATCTGTTTCGGGACAACAACTCCCCAAATCTTACTTCCCTCTCATTAGAGGTCATTCTTAGTACAAAAAGAAAACAAAAAGGATAATGAGAGGTCATTACTGAAGTAATGACTTCCAAGACTTAATAAAACTCTTGGGTTATCTCCCAACAAGTACTTTTCTTTAACGCCTTTAAGTTAGGCTTGATAGTTTGAGAAGATGCTCACATAAGAAATATGAATTGAAGTAAAAGAGAGCATCAAGAAGCAAATTCAAGACACATTTAAGTCTAACCCACTTCCTATGCATAGGAATCTTGTAAAGAAACAAGTCATGAAAGCACAAAGCAACAAGCAAAGGAAAGCAAAACAAGTGCAACTTCAAAACTTTCAGCACATAGAGAGGTGTTTCAGTACCATGAAAACTTCTATAACCATATTTTCCTCTCTCATAATAATTTTCAGTAGCCTCATGAATAAACTCAACAATATAACTATCACATAAAGTAGGCTTTTCATGAGCTACAAACACATAATTTCTATCAAGCTCAAAAATAGTGGGATCAAAACCTTCACAGGTTTTATCCAAAGTAGATATTTCAAAAGGAGCCACAGGAACATAGCATTCATCGTCCTTTGGTAAGCATGGGGGACAATCAAATAATGTAAGAGGTAAAGATTTACTCTCATTAGAAGGTAGACATGGGTAGATCAATTCTTCCGCCCTTCGTTCATCACTCTCCTCCTCTTTTTCATCTAATGAGCTTCCAGTTTCAGCAATTTCTTCTTCCATAGGCTCCTGCAAGGCATTAGTCTCTTCCGTTTGTGGAAAGCACCTATTAAAATATTCAAGAATATAGCCATTTTCGTCCTTGTAATTGTCAAAGCAAAATTTAAGTATCTCATAAACCTCATATTCATAAGGTGCATCATCAGTATTTTCAAGAAAACTGGCAAGTTCAAATGGACCCTTGAAGGCAATAAATTCTTCAATTTGTTCCACATCATAAAAGTCATAATTTCCTTTAACATAAGAAGATATGTTAACATTATCATTATACTCACATTGAAAAGGGAGGTGTTTATACCTCTTACAGCAACAAGCTTTATCAAAGCAATAAGTAACATTATAAGTAGAGCACACCTCTCTAGCAATAGTATTCAATTTATCAATTTGTGCCTATAAGTGTTTCCCTTTTTGTGACAAACGATGTTCCTTACAATGATACTTTTCTTCTTCCATGAACCCACCTTGCGAATAAGAACTAGTTTCAAAGAAACCATCCATTGAAAGAAAGCATGACCAAGCAAGGCAATAACAGACCGACAACTAGAGCAGGAACTAATTTTTGTGTGTTTTTTATAAGAGAAAGCAAACCAAACCAAACTATTTTTTTGGAGTTTTTGATAAAAAGAGGCAAACAAAACCAACAAAAGAAACTAAGCAAACTAAAAACAAAGTAAAGAGAAAGGTTGAGGAGGACTCCCCTTGTGAAGACGTCCTTAGCCTCCCCGGCAACGGCGCCAGAAAAGCTTGATGGCGCTGCGTCAACATGGAGAGCTTCATCGGGAAACCCCAAGAGCAAGGTATGATGCAGCACAACAGCAAGCATTCCCTCAGTAAGAAACCGAGGTTATCGAACCATTAGGAGGAAGGAAATGTCTCAAAGGTGTTGCAAGCAACGTGGAAACCTACACAACACAAACTCAAGACTTTGCCCCAACGAACAGTGAGGTTGTCAGGCTCATCGGTTTGCTATAACAAAGGATTAAATGTATGGTGTGGAAGGTGATGATGGTTTGCATCAAGTAAACAGTAACAGTGAAAGATGTATCAATGGTAAAGATTGGACCGGGTCCATAGTTCACTAGAGGTGCTCTCCTTAGATAAACAAACATGGCATGCAGGGTAAACAAATTACAATAGGGCAATTGACAGGAATGAGCAAGGCATAAAAATGCAATACTAGACAAAAAGATCCTACGAGATTCGATTGGGCAATACAACAATATACATAGACCGCCATCCAACTGCATCTATGACTAGAAGTCCACCTTCAGGTTATCATCCGAACCCCCTCCAGTATTAAGTTGCAAGCAACAGACAACTGCTTTAAGAAAAGTGTGTAAGGTAAATAATCCACTTGTTCCATGAACAAGAGACCGTTGTTTTCTCCCTAGTGGCAACAACACATCTGCCACCGAAAAGATTTCTGTCACTTCCCTTGGTAAATAGAGGCATGAACCCACTATCGAGCATAAATACCACCTCTTGGAGTCACTAGCAACTACTTGGCCAAGATAGCTACTAACAAGGGAGAGCATGCAAGATCACAAACAACAAAGACATGACAGAATTTGTTGGAGATATGCCCTAGAGGCAAAAATAAAAGTGGTTACTATTATATCTTTGTGTTTATGATAAATGTTTACATTCATGCTATAACAGTATTAACCAGAAACATTAATACTTGTGTGATTTGTAAACTAAATTAGAGTCCCTAGTAAAACCTCTTTAATAATACTAGCTTTTTGGTTGATAAATGATCGTGGTTTCTCGATCATTAACATTGAGATGTTATTAACAACGAGACCATATCATTAGGAGAATGGTGTGATGGACATACTCCTATAGATAAGCGTAGCATAAAGATCAAGTCATTTCAATAGTTTGTTTGCTATAAGCTTTCTTATTCATAGTAACCTAATTCCTTCGACCATGAGATCATGCTAATCACCATCACCAGAAGGATGCTTTGATGACATCAAACACCACACCGTAACTGGGTGGCTATAAAGGTGGCATTGAGTGTTCGAAAGTTATGGGTTGAGGCACATGGATCAAGAGTGGGATTTGTCCATCCATATCACGGATAGATATACTCTGGGCCCTCTCGGTGGAATGTCATACAATTAGCTTGCAAGCATGTAACTGGCTCACAAGGGGTCACATATCACGGGAACGAGAAAAGAGTACTTATCGGTAACGAGGTTGAACTAGGTATGCAGAGATACCGACGATCAAAACCTCGGATAAGTAAACTATCGTGAGACAAAGGGAAATTGGTATCGTATGTAAGTGGTTCATTCGATCGCAAAGTAATCATAGAAATATGTGGGAGCCATATGAATTTCCAGATTCCTCTATTGGTTATTGATCGGATAAGTGTCTCGGTCATGTCCGCATAATTCACGAACCGTAGGGAGACACACTTAAGGATTCGATGTTGTTTAGTAGATATGGAATGTTAGTATGGATACCGAATATTGTTCGGAGTCTCAGATGGGATCTGGGATATCACGAGGAGATCCGGAATGGTCCGGATAATAAGATTCATATAAGGAAAGTCCGATTCCGGAGTTCGGGAAAGATTTCGATGTTTTCAACGAAAAGATTCTAGAAGGTTCTAGAAGGTTCACCGGTCCGGAAGGGGAATGGTCCATGAATATGTCATGGGTAAGTGGAATGATTAGATCATATCCTAGGTCACTTGGTGTGGTCATTTGTGAGAGAGAATTAAAACTCTAAATTGAAAGTCAAACGGGAGGTTTGAAAAGTCAAACTGGAACAATGGTTTCCTAGTGGAAGAAGGAAAGAGTCCTTCCAACTTGGGTTTGGAAGTGGATTCAAACTCACCCCTCCCAAGGTTGCCCTCCCTCTCATAAATAGAGGGGGAGGGATGTCCCAAAGCACCAAGCCCTAGCCCCTCTACCCCGCGCCGCCGTCGCCAAGCCGCCGCCGCCAGCCGCCGCCCTAGTCGCCGCCGACACCTCCTCATCCTCCCGGTCTTCTAAACCCTAGATCATTGGGAAACCCTAGATCCACCATAACTCACACCGGCTTAGCCGAAGCCCTGCGGGATCTTCCCTCTACTTCCGAGACCACGCCGTCGTGCTGCCGAAATCACGAGGGGAGAACTACAACCTCCGCTGCCTGCTGGAACAAGGGAGAGGAAGGTCTTCATCGAGTACCGAACGTGTGACTGACTGCGGAAGCGCTGCCGGAACGCAGCGCCGGAAGGATCGTCTACGCGATCTTGAGATCGGCAAGTGTACGACTACATCACCCACGAGAATCTGCTCTCGTTAACCGCTTTGGAATCTTCAAGGGTGAGTGCTTCTATCGACTCGTTGCTACAATCTAGTAGATAGATCTTGGCTTGTTTGTGTACATGCGGTAGATTTTTTTTGTTTTCCATGCTATGAACCCCTACAGTGTATCAGAGCCGTGTCTTTTTTAGAGCTGTTGCACGAGTAGAACACAATGGTTATTGTCAGCGGTGGTGCTTTTATTATCAATTGATTTTTGTGTACTTTGCATCTTGCGGTATGATCGGATGAAGCGGCCCGGGCAAACCTTACATGACATAGTTCATAAGACTTGCTCCACGCTTAACATGCAACCTGTATTGCATAAGTGGCTTTGCGGGTGTCTGTCTCTCCCATCATAGTATAGATTCAATTTACAACGGGCACTTGATAGTTCAAACATCAACATTGTGGTTTTTGTTCGTAAGTTAGAACAACACTTATTGAAAGCCCCACACCACGTAAAATATGCAAAGAAAATTAGAGGATTCTAACTTTGTTTTGCAGGGGTGTGCTATGATGTGATATGGCCATGATTGTGATTATATATGATGTATGCAATGATCCTTATTGTAAGTTGGCAACCAACAGGAGCCATATGGTTGTCTTTTAAATTCCTTTAAGACCTGCGTGTCTATTCAAAGTAGTTGTAATAGTTGATGCTGGTGGAAGACAACCATGAAGCGGCGCCATTGAACTTGACGCCACACCGGTGATGATGGAGATCATGTTCATGCTTGAAGATGGAGATCGGAAGCACAAGAAGAAAGGCCATATCATATCACATATTATGAATTGCATGTGATGTTAATCCTTTTATTGCTTACTTCATGACGGTAGCATTATAAGACGATCCCTCAAGCACAGAATTTCAAGTTTTAAAGTGTTCATCCTTAGTAAGCACCGTTGCTAAAGCTTGTCGTTTCGAAGCACCACGTGATGATCGGGTGTTTTAGATTCTTCGAGTGTATACAATGTGAGCAAGCCAGATTTGCTCATGCGGAAGCTAAGGTTTGATCTTGACGAGCCTAGCATGTACATACATGGTCTCGGAATACGTATCACCGAAAGGTAAAGAATGAGTCATATAGTAGATATGATGAACATGTTGATTGTTCGCCATTAAAGCTACATCAACTCTCGTGATGATCGGTTTTGATGTGGTGGATTTGGTTCATGTGATCACTAAAACAATGTGAGATATATTGTTTTGAGTGGGAGTTCACCTAGATTAATTTAACTATTAATTAGAACTCTATTTGTCATAAACTTAGTCTAAACTATTGCAAATATGTTGTAGATCAATGGCGGCCCCTACCATCAATTTTAATGCGTTCCTAGAGAAAGAAAAGTTGAAAAACAATGGAAGCAACTTCGCGGATTGGTTCCGAAATTTGAGGATTGTTCTCAATGCTGGTAATTTGACCTATGTGCTGGATGCACCGCTGGGTGACCCGCCTGCAGCTGATGCTACCGATGAGGTAAAGAATGTTTTCCTCGCTCGAAAGAATCAGTACTCCAAAGTTCAGTGTGCTATCTTGTATGGTTTGGAATCGGAGCTTCAGAAAAGGTTTGAGAACCATGACCCACATGATATTGTCCGTGAACTCAAAATGATATTTGAGGCTCACGTGGCAGTTGAAAGTTATGAGGCTTCTGAAAAGTTCTTTAACTGCAAGATGGAAGAGGGCAGCTCCGTTAGTGAGCACGTGCTTAAGATGTCTGGGCACGCAAGCAAGCTTCAAAGCTTAGGTATAGTGATTCCTAATGCTTTGGGGATTCACCGTGTCCTCCAATCACTACCACCAAGTTACAAGAACTTTGTGATGAACTACAATATGCAAAACATGGACAAGTCGTTGCCCGAACTCTTCTCCATGTTGAAGTCTGCAGAAGTGGAGATCAAGAAAGAGCACCAAGTGTTGTTGGTCAATAAGACCACCAAATTCAAGAAGCAAGGCAAGTCTAAGAAAAAGGGAAACTTCAAGAAGGGCGGTAAGAAAGTTACCGCACCGGCAAACAAGACCAAGGCTAGGCCTAATGCTGATACTGAGTGCTTTTACTGCAAGGGAGAGGGTCACTGGAAGCGGAATTGCCCTAAGTACTTGGTGGATTTGAAGAACGGCAACATCAAGAAGAAAGGTATATCCGATATAAATGTTATTGATGTGTATCTCACTAGTACTCGTAGTAGTGCCTGGGTATTTGATACTGGTTCAGTTGCTCATATTTGTAACTCGAATCAGGTGCTGCAGAATAAACGGAAGATAGCGAAGAACGAGGTAACGATGCGCGTTGGAAATGGATCAAAGGTTGATGTGATCGCGGTCGGCACGCTACCTCTTTGTAAGGTTCCCAACCTTTAATAAGGTAGAGATCCCTATGTTTACAATGCTAGTCCCTGGATCAATAGCTAGCATCCACAGTTAAGATGTAATATCAAGAAACAAAGGTCATAATACAACTTTATAACCAGGAATAAAATAATTTATTACATCTTACATAGCTTATTTAGCTATCACATTACATTGCAGCAGAAATTTATAAAGCATGGAGTCCTTCATCTTCAAAGTGCCACATGCAATCATGTTGGTTGTAGACTTGTAATCCTATTCAACAAACTTCACTAACATCAAACAAACCTGCAACATAATAAGTTGCAGCCACAAGGGTCAATACATTTGAATTGTATTGGCAAGTTTCACTACTATGTAGAAATAAGTGGATCCTATCATTACATGCATATTTGGCTAAGTAGGGTTTAGGCTCATTTGTAGAAAGCAATATAGTTTTATCCTATCTTTTAAAAATAATTTTGATCTTTTGTCAAATCTTTCTGAACTTCTTGGAAAACTCCAAGTGCTTCAAATCCCTTGTTGTCACCATCAAGTTTTACTTTGAGAAATTGGAATGTCGAGACCTTCCATAGCTTCAGGCCTTAGTTGCTCAGAGTTGTCCGTAACCGGGGACACGGCTAAGTACTTAGAATTTGATCTTCTGCAGAAGTTGTACACTTTACCCACATGACACAATCTCATCTTGATGCCACCAGTGGCCGCTGGATAAGTACTCACCAAGATGGAGTACTGGCAGATTGAGAATGTGACAAAGTCTTTCCATAGGAGTCCTCCCAATACACAATGCTAGCTTGTCATCCAGGCACCAATGTAGGGTTTCAAGTTCCCTTACACAAATCTATTTAACCTGAAGATGCCAATGCATGGGTCTTCCACTATGTAGTTGACTAAGCTAGAGCCCATTTAGCATGTGGCTGTACACGGAAGCCACTGTACGAGAAACATGTTCAATCTCTAAGTCCCTGGGTGGTTTTATTCTAGTGCACATTCAAAAAGAGATAGCCATATAAACATGGTTCCTTTTGTTGCCACCTTGTCCAATCTTGAGTATCCTTGTCCACCCAGGTGGTTCATTGAGTACTTGTTTTATTATATAAAACATATATCTTTTCAACTCTTCATATATTCATAACATGTATCCCATCCCAATATATAGCAGGGCTAAGCATACTACAACTACATTGTTTCCACTAAGGAATATATAAGGGTATCCTATTAGGATTTAGCATATTATAAAATATAGAAATCCTTTTCATGCATGTTACAAAAATCCACTAAGTGCAATGAAAATAGTAGGACTTGGATGATAGTGTCACTTGCCTTTTTAGTAGATAATGTTGGTTCACTTCTTGATCTTGCAAATATCACACTCTTCTAATTCCACTACAAATCAATCAAGCAAACACAAATTCAACTAGCATTCCAACCAATTTATCACACATAATATAACAAAAACAATGTCATGCATGCAAGCATGAAAAAGATGGTTTTCTTTGCAAAGGTGGTTTCTACTAGGCTCTAAACATTTGTAAAGTTCAAAAGTGGTCATTTACTAAAGTGGTAAAACCATTTGCAAAAGGTTTTATCTATAAACCATTTTTAAATCAAATCAATATTTTATGTGGTTGAAGATGCTTTTAGCAAAGCAATATTCTGTAAAGAGTTCACCAAATATATTTTAATTCTCAAAACTTGGTGTTTAGGGTCAGAAGGTTTGAATCAAAACATTTCCCAAAGGTTTTACTCAAAAACCATTTCCATATCAAAATCAATATTTTTATTTGACTAGAAATGAGCTAATTCAAGTATTTATTCCTAAACTTCAAAAAAATCATTTTTAAATCCATGAGTTGGTTCCTAAGGTCAGTAGGTTCACAAAAAACCATTTTGCAAAGATTTCACATTAAAATTATATCTAGAATAATTTTTATATTCATAATAAGCCTACACATGTTTCTGCAAATTCTACCAATTTTCCAGAAGCAAATCATTAAACAAATTGCATGGTTGCAAAGTACTTGTTCTGCTGATTCCATTGATATAAAATTTACAAAATTTGGACGTGTAGAATTAAAGTTATGAATTTTACAAGTTTGCAATTCAATCAGGTTCTATTTCTGTTTTTAAACTAAGCTCTGTCCACGTGGCACAATCTAATTGGCCGGTACCGCTTCGGGAGGATAGAGCTCTCTGGACTGCAGGATCTTATTTAGATTGCACGGCGCAGATCAACTCGTACCCTTTCGCCTAAATCTAATCTTAGCCGCAGGATCAGGATCCAACGGGCTCAACTGCTTCGACCAAGGACTGGCGGCGCTGCGCGGCGGCGAGCGGCGGTGCACGCTCAGACGGTGGCATCGCGGCGATTCCAGGAAGCAAAGGAAGAAGGTAAACATCTCACTGTGTACGCGTGGTTGAGGTGAAGCTCGAGGTGGTCGCAGCTGTCCAAGGGGCGCACAGGAACGGCGGCAATTCCTTGCCGGAGTGTGCAGCGGCGTCGGTTGTGCTCAGGCTTCGTCGCTGGCGTCGTTTAGGACCACGCTAAGACAAGGTAGAGGCATGGTTAGGTGCGCACGAGGGTCGCGAGTAAGGTAGCATCATCGGGAGGTGCTGGGGAGGTCTGAGCTTACCAGGAGAGTTCGCCGGAGCCATGGCAGACGGCGGCGACGCTCAGAATCGAAGTTGTCGTCGTTGTGGAGCGGGCGAGGTCAAACGGTTGGCACAGGGAGGTGCGCAAGAGGCTGCTGATGAAACCCGTGTGAAGCAGGGGCCGAGGGGGAGTCTGTCCTCGTCGGAATTAACGAAGGAGCTCGTCGGAGCAGAGAGGGCTCGAGCTCACAATTGGGGCAGCCCGGTGGCAGAGGGGTGGCGTGGTTTGGGGGGAAAGAGAGAGGGGACGGGGGCGAGTAACTACATGTGGTCACCGGAGGATTTAACGCACGCATTTACGCGAATTCAACGCCGGAGTAAATCGGCAGCAACGGCAGCGAGCCGTGGTCGCGGGTTGAAGACGATGACACGCTGGCGTGGGGCCGTGCTGTCAGTGAGGGAGAGAGAGGGAGAGCGGGGTCCACTCGTCTGTGACTGCGCGGGTGCAGGGTAAGGTAGAAAACTTTTCACCGCGGGGAGTTTTAGTTGGGCTGGAGTTGGGCTTGCTGGGCCTGTTGGGTTGGGTCTGTTCTTTCATTTTTTTATACAGAAGCTTTTTCCTTTTTCTATTTAAATTCTGTTTTGATTTTATTCAAACAATTCAAACACCCAAATGATTTCAAACCTTTGCCAAACTTTGTGTAGTTTTTAATTCTGTTTAACAACATAATCCAAAGTCAAAATAAAATAATACTTTTATTCTTTTAGGATCTATTTAATAATTAAATAAAATAGTCCTTAGTTATTAATTCAAATAGGATTTGATTTTTTTTTAAAATTCTATTTGAAATCTAAATTAATACCAAAATCAAATCAGTAGGTTTTATTTGAAAATATAAAACACTTGGAAATCTTATTTAAAATAAAATAACAATTTTTAGTGTTTATTAAAATGGAAAAGCCTTTACTTTAATAAAATTGGATATTAATAAATCCTCATTATTTTATTTAAATAAACCTTTACTCTTTTAATCAAAACAAAATATTTTATTTCAAAAGCTTGGCCAATGTTTAATTTGGCCCTATAAAATAATCCTTATTTATAATTCTACCTTTTCTTTTGAAAACCAAATCTTTTTATTAAAGGATCCAAAAATAGTGATTCCAATTATTAAAACTTTCTTTATTTATTGTTTATCTTTTTAAATCCCTTTACGATTGATTTAATCAAAATAGGTTTGGATGTTTCCAATTGGAATCAAAAAGTTTCTTCTCACCCTAAAAAACAACAATTGTTTATTTGTTTATTTATTTTTCACATTTCAAAATTTGGAAAATTTGATGTGAGACTCTTCATCTACCATCGAGATTAGTTTTATACTTAAATAATTGTTATTTGGTGCCCGCGTTGAGCATGAACATTATATCCGGATCATGTTTATTGCGAGACGGTTACTTGTTTAAGTCCGAGAATAATGGTTGTTCGATTTATATAAGTAATATGTTTTATGCACATGCACCTTTGATAGATGGTCTATTCTTATTGAATCTCGATTGTAGTAATACACATATTAATAACATTGAAGCTAAACGTTTGAAATTGAGTGATAACTCGACCTATATGTGGCACTGTCGTCTTGGTCATATTGGAGTGAAGCATATGAAGAAACTCCATTCCGATGGACTTCTTGAATCACTTGAAAGATGCGGAGCATGTCTGATGGGTAAAATGACTAAGACTCCATTTTCTGGTATGATGGAGCGAGCTACGAACTTGTTGGAAATCATACATACCGATGTGTGTGGTCCGATGAGTGTAGCATCGCGCGGTGGTTATCATTATGTTCTTACCTTCACGGATGACTTGAGTAGATATGGGTATATCTATTTCATGAAACATAAGTCCGAAACTTTCGAGAAGTTTAAGGAATTTGAAAGTGAGGTAGAGAATCAATGTAAAAAGAAGATTAATTTTCTACGATCTGATCGTGGAGGTGAATATCTAAGTTACGAGTTTGGTGAGCATTTGAAGAAATGCAGAATAATTTCACAATTGACACCGCCGGGAACACCACAACGAAATGGTGTGTCCGAACGTCGTAATCGAACTCTCTTAGATATGGTTCGTTCTATGATGTCACTTACAGATTTACCACTATCATTTTGGGGTTATGCATTAGAAACAACCGCATTCACTTTAAATAGGGCACCGTCTAAATCCTTTGAAATGACACCATATGAATTATGGTTTGGGAAGAAACCTAAATTGTCGTTCCTTAAAGTTTGGGGTTACGAATCTTATGTAAAGAAGTTACAGGCCGACAAGCTTGAACCCAAAGCAAAAAAATGCGTCTTCATAGGATACCCAAAGGAAACTATTGGGTATACCTTCTATCATAGATCCGTGGGCAAAATCTTCGTTGCCAAGAATGGATCCTTTCTAGAGAAGGAGTTTCTCTCAAAAGAAGTGACTGGAAGGAAAGTAGAACTCGACAAGGTTGTTGAACCTTCTCTCGAACTTGTGAGTAGCGCAGCACCGGAAGTAGTTCCTATGGCGTCTACACCAATAAGAGAGGAAGCTAATGATGTCAATCATGAAACTTCGGTTGAAGTAACTACAGAGCCTCGCAGGTCAACGAGAACTCGTACCACTCCTGATTGGTATGATCTCGTTATGAGTGTCATGTTGGTGTACATCACCGATGACCCTGCGACATATGAGGAAGCGATGATGAGCCCAGATTCCAATAAATGGCAAGAAGCCATGAAATCCGAGATTGGATCCATGTACGAAAACCAAGTATGGATTTTGGTGGACTTACCGGATGGCCGGAAGGCTGTCGAGAACAAATGGATTTTCAAGAAGAAAACAGATGCTGATGGTAATGTTACTGTCTATAAAGCTCGACTTGTCACAAAAGGGTTTCGACAAATTCAAGGAGTTGACTACGAATACATTCTCACCGGTAGCAAAGCTAAAGTCTGTCAGGATTATGTTAGCAATCGCTGCATATTATGATTATGAGATATGGCAGATGGATGTCAAAACGGTGTTCCTCAATGGAGACATTGATGAAGAGTTGTATATGGTACAACCCAAAGGTTTTGTCGATCCTAAAGATGCTAACAAGGTATGCAAACTTCAACGGTCCATTTATGGATTGAAGCAAGCATCCCGGAGTTGGAATCAACGTTTTTATAAGGTGATCAAAAGCTTTGGTTTTATACAAACTTATGGAGAAGCTTGTATTTACAAGAAAGTGAGTGGGAGCTCTGTAGAATTCTTAATACTATATGTAGATGACATATTGTTGAATGGGAATGATGTAGACCTTCTTAATAGTGTCAAGGATTATTTGAATAATAGTTTTTTAATGAAAGATCTTGGCGAAGCAGCTTACATATTAGGCATAAAGATTTATAGAGATAGATCGAGACGCCTAATATCATTGTCTCAGAGTACATATTTGGACAAAGTTCTAAAGAGGTTTGGAATGGAAGATAGCAAGAAAGGGTTCTTTCCCATGTTGCCCAATACGACCTTGGGTAAAACTCAAAGTCCTGCAACGGCAGAAGATAGAGAAAGGATGAGTAAGACTCCCTATGCCTCAGCCAGAAGATCTCTTATGTATGCCATGCTATGTACTAGACCCGACATTGCATATGTTGTTAGTTTGACTAGCAGATATCAAAGTGATCCAGGAGTGGATCATTGGACAACAGTCAAAAAAACATCCTTAAGTACTTGAGAAGAACTAAGGATATGGTTCTTTCTTATGGAGGTGATGAACATCTTGTTGTCAATGGTTACACCGATGCTAGTTGGAACACCAATCCGGATGATTCTAAATCACAATCTGGATACGTATTTACTTTGAATGGTGCAGCAGTTAGCTGGAGGAGTGCAAAGCAAAGCGTTGTGGCGAGATCTCCAACTGAATCGGAATACATAGCTGCTTCGGAGGCTTCACAAGAGGCGATATGGATGAAGGAGTTCATTACAGAGCTCGGTGTGGTTCCAAGTGCGCTGGACCCAATGTCTATCTATTGTGATAACATGGGCGCCATAACCAATGCGCAAGAACCAAGGTCACACAAGAAGCTGAAGCATATCAAGCTACGTTTTCATGCTATTCGAGAGCATGTCCAAGATGGAGACATAAAGATTTGCAAAGTACACACAGATCTGAATGTGGCGGATCCGTTGACTAAACCTCTCCCGAGGGCAAAACATGACCAACACCAAACCTCCATGGGTGTTCGGTATATTACCATCTAATCTAGATTAGTTGACTCTAGTGCAAGTGGGAGACTGTTGGAGATATGCCCTAGAGGCTATAATAAAAGTGGTTATTATTATATCTTTGTGTTTATGATAAATGTTTACATTCATGCTATAACAGTATTAACCGGAAACATTAATACTTATGTGATCTGTAAACTAAATTAGAGTCCCTACTAAAGCCTTTTTAATAATACTAGCTTGTTGATTGATAGATGATCGTGGTTTCTCGATCATGAACATTGAGATGTTATTAACAATGAGATCATATCATTAGGAGAATGGTGTGATGGACATACTCCTATAAATAAGCGTAGCATAAAGATCAAGTCATTTCAATAGTTCGTTTGCTATAAGCTTTATTATACATAGTAACCTAATTCCTTCGACCATGAGATCATGCTAATCACCATCACCGGAAGGATGCTTTGATGACATCAAACACCACACCGTAACTGGGTGGCTATAAAGGTGGCATTGAGTGTTCGGAAAGTATGGGTTGGGGTACATGGATCAAGAGTGGGATTTGTCCATCCATAGACGGATAGATATACTCTGGGCCCTCTGGGTGGAATGTCATCCAATTAGCTTGCAAGCATGTGACTGGCTCACAAGGGATCACATATCACGGGAACGAGAAAAGAGTACTTATCGATAACGAGGTTGGACGAGGTATGCAGAGATACCGACGATCAAAACCTCGGATAAGAAAACTATCGTGAGACAAAGGAAAATTGGTATCGTATGTAAGTGGTTCATTCGATCGCAAAGTAATCGTAGAAATATGTGGGATCCATATGAATTTCCAGATTCCTCTATTGGTTATTGATCGGAGAAGTGTCTCGGTTATGTCCGCATAATTCATGAACCGTAGGGAGACACACTTAAGGATTCGATGTTGTTTAGTAGATATGGAATGTTAGTAGGGATACTGAATGTTTTTAGGAGTCTCGGATGGGATCCGGGATATCACGAGGAGATCCGGAATGGTCCGGATAATAAGATTCATATAAGGAAAGTCCGATTCCAGAGTTCGGGAAAGATTCTGATGTTTTCATCGGAAAGATTCTAGAAGGTTCACCGGTCCGGAAGGGGAATGGTCCATGAATGTGTCATGGGTAAGTGGAATGATTATATCATATCATAGGTCACTTGGTGTGGTCATTTGTGAGATAGAATTAAAACTCTAAATTGAAAGTCAAACGGGAGTTTTGAAAAGTCAAACTGGAACAATGGTTTCCTAGTGGAAGAAGGAAAGAGTCCTTCCAACTTGGGTTTGGAAGTGGATTCAAACTCACCCCTCCCAAAGCTGCCATCCCTCTCATAAATAGAGGGGGAGGGCTGCCCCAAAACACCAAGCCCTAGGCCCTCTACCCCGCGCCGCCGTCGCACCGCCGCCCAGCGCCTCCGCGCCGCCGCCGGTTCGTCGCCGCCGCCCTAGTCGCCGCCGACACCTCCTCCTCCCGGTCTTCTAAACCCTAGATCACCGGGAAACCCTAGATCCACCATAACTCGCACTGGCTTAGGCGAAGCCCTGCGGGATCTTCCCTCTACTTTCGACACCATGTCGTCGTGCTGCCGGAATCAAGAGGGGATAACTACAACCTCCGCTGCCTGCTGGAACAAGGGAGGGGAAGGTCTTCATCGAGTACCGAACGTGTGACCGACTGCGGAAGCGCTGCGGAATGCAGCGTCGGAAGGATTATCTACGCGATCTTGAGATCGGCAAGTGTACGACTACATCACCCACGAGAATCTGCTCTCGTTAACCGCTTTGGAATCTTCAAGGGTGAGTGCTTCTATCGACTCGTTGCTACAATCTAGTAGATAGATCTTAGCTTGTTTGTGTGCATGCGGTAGAATTTTTTGTTTTCCATGCTACGAACCCCTACAGAATTAATAAGACAAAACCATTAATCAATCTGACATAGTAATCTCAATATCCATCGGATCCCCGCAAACACAACATGCATGATTACAAATAGATTAGATCTTGATCATGAATGGAGCTCACAAGATCTATACATGAAAGCACAAGGAGGACATACAACCATCTAGCTACTACATGGACCCGTAGTCCAAGGTGGAACTACTCACGCTTCATACCGAAGGCTGGCATGATGAAGAAGAAGGCCTCCAGGATGATCTCCCCTCCGACAGGGTGCCGAGAAGAGCTTCAGATCCCCCCAATCTAGGGACGATGGTGGCGGTGGCTACAGACGATTTCGTGGAATTTTAATCGGGTGCTTAGGGTTTGGCATCGGGGGAACTTTATAGGCGAAGAGGCGAGGCAGTGGGGTTGCACCCCCCTCCCAGGCGCGGGATGGGCCCACCCGCACGGCCAGGGGTTGTGGCCCCTTGGTGAGCCTCCTCTGTCTCATATTCTGGCTTCGTGTTGTCCACGGTAAAATATTGACTTTGGCTTTTGTCACATCCAATTTCGAGAATATTGATTTTTTGCTTTTCTGGAACCAAAAACAGAAGAAAACATGCAACTGGCACTGTGACATCTTGTTAATAGGTTAGTATCAGAAAACATATAAAAACACCTCAAAGTGTAGACAAAGCAAAGCAAAGCAAAGTTGATACTAAACAAGCATGGAACATCAAAAATTATAGATACGTTTCCGACGTATCAAAAATCCAAGGTGTGGCCTTAATTGGTCGTGACTTTCAATGATCTTGTTGAAGGCATTGTTACCCCCGAAATGCCAATAGGGTAATGCATTGTTGTAGAGGTTGGCTATAATTGGTATCTCGCATATATTAATATATGCTCTTTTAAAAAAAAGTAGACTAACTAGGGATGCACATGGTGTTAGGAATAGGCAACTTGTATTCCTCTAGGGGCCAAAGGCCACAATATATAGTACAGGTATAGGGAAAATATGCAGGAAGCCCCCTAACATATGGGAGAAATACAATATACAGATATATACATCTAACACCCCCCTCAAACTCATGGTGGATCCACAACACTGAGTTTGGAGAGTAAGAAATCATGCTACGCTTGTGTTTGTGCCTTCGTAAAGAAATCCGTCAACTGTAAATCTGAAGGCACATACTGAAGCGCAACAACCTGAGCCTGCACCTGAGCACGTGTATAGAAAGCATCAACACCAATATGCTTGGTAAGCTCATGCTTGACCGGATCACGTGCAACACTAATAACACTTGTACTGTCAGACAAAACCAGAGTGGGTGTGGTAATAGAGACCCCAAAATCCGCAAGTAACCACCGTAACCAGGTCACCTCAGCAGTCAACAAGGCCATAGCACGCAACCCAGCCTCAACACTCGAACGGGAAACCACTGTCTGTTTCTTCGTCTTCCAAGCAATGAGCGAACCACCAAGAAACACACAGTAAGCAGAAAGTGAACGACGATCCGAAGGATCACTCGCCCATGTAGCGTCCGAATAGCACTGGAGCTGGAGAGAGCTGGAACGAGGAAAGAAAAGGTGACGAGTGATCATACCACGAAGATAACGAAGAACACGGAGAAGATGACTATAGTGAACAGTGGTAGGAGCAGAGACAAACTGACTCAGAATATGAACAGGATAAGAGATGTCAGGACGAGTGACAACAAGATAAACTAGACTCCCAACAAGATGACGATAACACGTCGGATCAGAAAGAGGATCACCATCAGTAGGTTGAAGCTTAACATTAAGCTCCATAGGGGTCTCAACAGTGCACTCATCCCCAAGAGCAGCACGAGCAAGAAGATCCTGAATATACTTTTCCTGAGAGATGTAAAAGCCATCAGAAGTGGAGGAAACCTCAATCCCAAGAAAGTATCAAAGAGGACCAAGATCAGTCATAAGAAACTGATCACGAAGACGAGCCTTAACAAAGGCGATATACTCAGGATCATCACCAGTAATGATCATATCATCAACATAGAGAAGAAGAAGAGTGCGTCCACGAGGAGAAGTGTGAACAAACAACGCTGGATCATGAGCACTAGGGGAGAAACCAGCAGCAGTCACTACAGAAGCAAAGCGCTCAAACCAGGCACGAGGGGCCTGTTTGAGGCCATAAAGAGACTGTCGAAGACGACAAACCATCCCCTCGGGAACAGAATACCCAGGAGGAGGCTGCATATAAACCTCCTCACTCAACTCACCATTGAGAAAGGTGTTCTGAACATCAAGCTGAGACACAGACCAGTGACGAACAGAAGCAACAACAAGAAGAGTACGCAGAGTGGTCATATGAGCCACAGGAGCAAAGGTCTCATCATAGTCATGACCATGCTCCTGCTGAAAACCACGAGCCACAAGACGCGCTTTATAGCGCTCAAGAGATCCATCAGAGCGGGTCTTAATCTTATAGAACCACTTACACGTGATAGGACGAACACCGGGAGGGGGAGAAACAAGATCCCAGGTGCCAGTGCGCTCAAGCGCAGCAATCTCCTCATCCATGGCCAGCTGCCATTCAGGATGATGCTCAGCATCCCGATAAGAATTCGACTCAGAGGCAACAGAAAGACCATATTGACTAGGAGAGTA
Source organism: Avena sativa (assembly GCA_916181665.1). Taxonomy (NCBI): domain Eukaryota; kingdom Viridiplantae; phylum Streptophyta; class Magnoliopsida; order Poales; family Poaceae; genus Avena; species Avena sativa. Next base: position 431,905,845 of record OV702293.1, read on the forward strand.
ACGATCGGGGGCACGACACTGACGAACATGACGAGTAAAGGGAAGCTCCTCAGAGGAAGACGAACCAAGAGACGACGATGAAGAAGAAGGAATAGTAGAGGAAGACTCCGGAGAACGAGGAGAACTAGGAGAACTAGACGGAACAGATTCATCTTAAGAAGAGGGACATGATAAATATCAGGAACAAAAAAGAAAGAAGTAGAGAGGGTGCCCCGACTAGAAACAGGAAGAGAGGTACCATCAGCTGTGAAAACACGGACAGGAGAAGGGAGAGAACGAAGAGCGGACAGAAAAGAAGACTCAGAGGTCATATGAAAAGAAGCTCCAGAATCCAGATACCATGGGGACGTACCTGACTGTGTAGAAGGTGGTGGTCGCACAGGGCCTAAAGAATCAGTCACAGAACCAGCAGTGCCTGTCGAAGAAGAGCCTGTAGCAGCAAGTAGACCGCGAAGACTCCTGATAATGTCCTGATTAGAGAGAGCAATGGCTGAAGATCCAGAAGGAGCCGACTGCCCACGAGCCTGGTGCTGCTGACGTAAGCTGGGATCCCGTGTATAACAGGTGGCCCAAGTGTGGCCATCCTTATTGCAGTAAGAGTAGTGACGAAGAGAACCACGACGACCCTGACCACGAGCCTGCTGGTGCTGACTCTGGCCCTGAAACTGCTGGTGCTGACTCTGACCCTGAAACTGCTAGTGCTGACTCTGACCCTGACCTGGAGGAGTGGGTAGTATCAGCGGCGGCACAGAGGACCGCGGCTGAGTCGAGGGAACCGACGGCACAGGAGGACCACGAGTAGCAAGCACAGATGGAATCGCAAGAAGACCAGCACCACGGAGACGGGTCTCCTCAGCCCGAACCTCAGACAACACCTCAGAGAGCGGAACATGACTACGAGCGTTCAGCTGAGCACGCCGAGGCTCAAACTCCTAGCGGAGCCGAGACAGAAACTCATAGATGCGGTGAAACTCCAAATCCGAACGCACAATCTGGCAACACGAGCATGTGCCACAAACAGCAGTACGAAGAGAATCAAGCTGACGCCAGATAGCAGCACTCTGAGTATAGAACTCATCAATAGTAGAATCACCCTGCTGGAGAGCATGCTCCTAGCGAACCACATATAGGTAAAGAGCATCCCAGACGGCTGATAGCGCTGACGAAGATGAGCCCACTAAGCGGCAATAGTAGGGAGACTCGTGAACTTAGCAGCATACTGGGGCAGAACACTGGAGGTGAGAACAGCAGCATCACGAGCATCCTCATCAACCCACTGAGTGTAAGCAGTCAGAGCGTGTCGATAGGCCTCGAGATCAGAAGAGTACTTCTTGAAATTCAGGTCATAAGCAGCAACAACACTATCATCAGCACTTTTAGCAGCATCCTTGGCCTCCTGAGAAGCATCAGCACCGAGAACAATCGGTGTCGGTGGAAGAGGAGCCACAGGATCAGGGGGCATGGCGGACAGGAGACCTCGCCGAAGAGCATACCCCAAAGACGGAGACCGCGCATGTGAACGCGCATAAAGGCAGTGAAATCAGGATAATTCGCGCCATCGAAGATCACCGGGCAGCGAGGAATCGCAACATAGCCCGATGCAGAAGACATCTCTCTCTCTCTTTTTTGGATGATTTTTTTTATTAGATCTGACTGGAAGTCAATGCTCGCAAATCAGAAATCTCCGGCCAATTCCGCCTAGAACAGGGCACCACCGGTGATCGGAACACTGGAACAAGATAGATCAGGGCGGCGCGAACCTATTCTGAAGAAAATTGAGACCGAAAGAAAAGGCGGCTCGGATGGGCCCGCCGGCGGCCAGCACGCTCGGGCGAGAAACAACACGAGCGACAACGAGGCAGGCGGCCAACAGCTCGGACGGAGGCAGCGCCGAGTAGACGCGCGCGTGACGTGGAGCAGAGGCGGGTCCCGCGTGGGCAAGCGACGGGTGACAGCGAGCAGGACAGATCCCGTGCAGGCGACGGGCGCACCAGGAACGGGTGACAGCAGGCGGGCCTTGGTCGTCGTGAACGGGTTGCAGCAGGGAATCAATCGTAGCAGGGAATCAATCCAGCAGGGAATCAATCCAAGCGGGCCTTGGAATCAATCGTCGGGGAGTCCTGATCGGTCTGCCAGCAGCTTGGAGTCTTGATCGGGATCGGATCTGACTGCTCAGCACTAGGGAGTCGATCGAGGGAGTTCACGGAATCACGATCCAGATCTGAAAACGGGGCAAAACGGGCATCGACCGGCGGCAACAATGACGGCAAGGCCGGCGGCGACAGAGACGATGGCGGCCGACGAAGTTGCGAGAAAGAGGACGGAGCTAACGTGGCTCTGATACCATATTAGGAATAGGCAACTTGTATTCCTCTAGGGCCAAAGGCCACAATATATAGTACATGTACATGGCAAATATGCAGAAAGCCCCCTAACATATAGGGGAAATACAATATACAGATATATACATCTAACACATGGAAGTGCGCCTACTACTCTAGTGTAGATGAACTTTTGGCTGTTTGAATTTTGTTCAGTTCATCGGCAATATCAGATATTGTAGGTCTCTTCACTGGGTCATCCTCCACACACCTTAGCGCTATCTTAATGCATGTCTTGATTTGCAATGATGTATCCGATGACATTGTCGCCTGCAAGCGTGTCTCCCACTCCCCATGCACCTGCAATATTGAAGCATAACACACCAATAGTGTTTGTGAAAAATTACGGCTGTTAATGATGTACGAAAATGAATACGAATATGTTTGTCTTACAAGGTCAATAAATTCTTGAGAAGGCATATATGCACGTTTGTAGCAGCCAGCGCGTCCCGCCATTATTTGTATGATTATGACTCCCAAACTAAATATGTCAAACTTTGGCGTGATTTCTTGCTTATCGATGTATTCTGGTGGCATGTATCCACTGCATGGTAATATGAAAGAAATTACTTACATAAAAAGTTCTACAAAATAAATTGATTACTTCTCATGAGGTATTAACTTACGGTGTTCCTATAAAATTTTGCACGACACAGGTTTCTGTCGAACCAAGCAGTCGTGATAAACCAAAATCTCCAATTTTTGGTACCATATCCATACTCAGCAATATATTTCCAGGTTTTAAATCAAGATGGCAGATAGGACTTTCGGTTCCTGTATGAAGGTACTTTAAACCTTCACAGATGCCATTAATTATTCCGTAACATATGCACCAATCAAGTCCACAGGGTGTCTCTATAGAATAAAACAAATGACCAAAAGAAGTATTAGGATCATATTGTTAACATGCATACAAAACCGTAGACTGGAAATAAGTATGGCGCCAACGTACCAGAAATATGTCGGTCAAGGCTTCCACCTTGCAAATATTCTAAGCACAAAGCTCTTTCTTCCACAACAGCAAATATAAATTTTCCTTCGTAGTCAACAATTTTATTTTGTGTTTCATAGCAGTATCCAACTAACCGTACGATATTTTGATGTTGGATCCTCATAAGGTTAATGCACTCATTAAATTGGTAGTCGCCAAGCCCTGGCTGGTTATAAAGTTTTTTCACAGCAATCTCTTCGCCATCAAGTACTCCCTGTAAAATATTTTGTTAATATGGCATATTGGTTCTTGTAGACATGCATCTCTTTCCCATCCATGTTCACATTCATCCAACAAACATAAAATGCTCAGAATTCCATATCTTAGTGAAAGAAAATAAGAAATCTCGAACAGTTGACAGTTTATTTTGCACATATACCTTACCTTGCTACAGACAACCACACACTCTCGTCATACACGTTGCTTAACCCATGAAAGAAGTTCTTATTTAATGTCAATTATTTCTCAAGAACATGAGAAGAGGTGCAACACATACGTGCTACTAAGCTGGTGATTTGGCACAAAACAAAAACATTGCCTCCTTTAGAAAATGCGTGGCCTAGAAAGCCTGTAGTCTAACTTCACAACATATGTTCTGTCGCTAGTTGACAAGGGCACTTGGCATTTTTTAGCTAAATATTTTATCACTAGATTTATCATGAAATGTTTTACTCCTTTCTTCCAGAAATAAGTGACTTGGGTTTGTCTCGATTCACATGTATCTAGACATATTTTAGTGTATAGATATACATGCGAACCTAGATAAACCCAAGTCACTTATTTCTAGACGGAGGGAGTAGTTTTTTCATATTTAATTATTCATATTCATCTGATCTAACGTCATCGAATTTGGAACATGGTAGTAATATTAATACATATCCTATCTCAAAAAAAAATACATATCCTATCACAATTACACTATTACACTCTATTCTAGGTTTACTCAAAGTCAAACTTTATAATGTTTGACCAAATTTGTAGAAAATTATATCTATATCTAATAATAAAACCACTGAGGTTTCTATCCTGGTCTGTCAGCTTTGTGCTTTCGTCCGTACGTATGGACGTTTTCTCGTCTGGGTGTTTCCTCCCACCGTTGTTGTTGGTTTTCTCGGCGAGCTGGTGGCCGGCGCCAGGCGGGGTGCACGGGGCAGAGTAGGTCACCTTCCAAGCGACTTCTCTTCTATCTTATATTGCTCAATGAGCTGATGGAGTTATTCGACAAAAAACACAATCAAAGCAGCCTTTGAGAAAACGAACCGGTATTGATCCAGACTTAACCAAAAATCTGTTCTGATTCATATTTGTTTGGGACACCATGTCTACCGAATAAGGACATGATCATCTGATTTGCTTCATTGCCTAGATGTGGAATTTGCTTCCTCTAAGCACATCGGCTGGCATGCAAACTGAGTACAAATTCACACGTCGACTGATTTTGCGGGAAAGTTTAGGTTATATAACTTTCAATCAGATGTTTTTTTATTCCGGTGCATTGCACGGGCATTTATGCTAGTCATCTATAATACCAAATGTATATGATATGAAAATATAATTTATAATGATTCTAATAAAATTGATTTTATATTATACATAATGATAATTTTTTCTATATATTTGCTCAAACTTTACAAAGTTTGACTTCGACAAAACAAGAATGCAGGGTAATTTAGATTAGAGGGAGTAAAAAAGTCCACAAATTGTATGTTTCATGCACAATTTCAAAGGGTAACATGCTTAGATTCGAACAAAGTTGTAAGTGAGAATCATACCTTATAAACTACTCCATACGCACCACGACCAATTATGCGCTCCTTGGAATAATTATGCGTAATAGATTCTAACAACAAGAGTGGAAACTCCCTTGGCATCAAACTTGTATGTTGTAGCCATCCCTTGTTCTTCACGCCAACTATAACACGCAGTTTAAAGTGTCAATGCCACAAAAAGTGTATGCAGCTTCTACATGATAATGTTATGGAAATGATAAAGAATATCCATTCATTTAGAGAACTCAAATCTGTATCATCGCCAAGAATTAAGTGCCGACGTGTCGCAACTTGTCGCCTGGGTAGCAACATATTGACTTGTCGATGGGGTGTCGAGCTCTAGCTACTAAAAAAATACTAAGTAACTAGTCTACTTCAAAGTCTTAATCTTTGTCCTGTGTATCATCATTGTCATCATCATCGCTCTCCAGGTCCCTGTCATTCATTTCTTATTCCAGTTTAACCCTTAATTCTGGATTATTGACAATCAGATTTCTAGGCCTCCTTCGATCAGTTTTCAGCCCTCAGTAGGGAGAAGAATTACTTCTTCTTCTTGTTCTTGGGAGGTGCTCACGACCCAGGTAGGGAGTGGGAGAGAAGGGAAGAGGCGGCGGCAGCGAGCCGACAGCGGGCAGGTGAGAGAAATCTCCAAGGGAGGGACGCCAGAGGAGAGGCGGCTGGGGGAGGGGGCTCACGATCTATTTCTGCGGGTATAGGATCTCACGGGCAACATTATATCCCGTCCTCAAAAAACATATCAGCCTCAACTTGTCGCTCGACTAGTTGACAAAGAAAAGTCGTGGTTTGTCGCCGACAAGTCAACTTATCGATCGATAAGTTCAAGTTGTTGTGACACGTAGACTTGTTGTGCGACAAGTCGCGACTTGTCGAGCGATACTTAATCCATGATCATCGTGTTTTGAAATAAGAAGTAAGAAACTCACTCATAGAGTAGAGAAAGTCAGCCCCCATGTCGCTTGCGAGCCACGATATACCGAGAGAAAACCATCCAAAACATTATAAAAAGGCCAAGGAAAGAAAGGGAGAGAACGCCGCTGGGTGACATGCTCTGCCCCGCGACCCCCTGCTGCACCGGCCATGGACGTTGCAAACCTCCGCTGCCCCACACCACCACCACCACGCTTAGGCCATGTACAATAGTACACATCAGCTGTCTGTAAACAGGTGCCATCTAGGATATTTCGTGAGATGGAGGAAAGAGAAGAAGAGAAACTGCGTCCGCATGTGTTCTAGGTAGATTTGTAGATGGGCGATTCACGTGAAACTCGCTGGCTACCAACGACTCTTCTACTATTGTAAGTATGTCATCGGCATTTGTGGTGCGCCAAAAGAAAAAAAATTCTAGGATACACCCTAGGAGGTGTACCAAACATATAGAAGAGGCCGCCGACGGCAGTTACATCACCGCTAGGCGGCATACATGGCTACCAACAGAAAGGAAGGTGGTAGCTCCCGAAACAGTAAGCCTACTCTCCCGCGGCAACAAGGTCACCGACTCCGGAAAGCCAAACACATCGGAACGAAAAAGCCTAGCTAGTTGTCATTGCCTGAAGTCATCCCGGATCCTGATCTTGATAGCTTCCACCTCTCGGCGCTCCGCGTTGAAAACAACATCGTTTCGGTGCCTCCAAATGCACCAGAAGACCAGGATGATCGCAGTCCACAGGTCATGCTGGTGGGCCTTCGGGCAAGGCCTCGACATCCACCAAAGGAGGAGATCTGTGTCTGTCGTGGGTAGCCGAAGGACCCTGTCCCACCGACGCAGCACCCAGGCCCAAATCTCCCTGGCCACCACACATCCCAGCAGGATGTGCTGGATGCTCTCCTGGGCTTGGTCGCAAAGCGGGCACCTAGGCGGACGAGGAAGCCCATGTTGCTCTAGCCGATCAGCGGTCCAGCATCGATCCCTAGATGCCAGCCGGGCGAAGAACTTGCATCCATGCGGGGCCCGCGAGCGCCAGAAGAAAATTGACTGTCGTCCCCTTGCCTGTGAACCCACGGTGATGGTCTTCTCTCCTTTGCTCATGAACTTGTCGATTGGCCATCTCCCTCCCTCTGAATTCACACGTTAAAAATCTTCTCCTACCACCGGCGGACCTTTTTGGAGGCCAAAAGGGCCATGCCCCCTACTCAATTGCAATTTGCACTATATTATTTAGTATTCATCATTTTTTACCATAGAAAACATAAAATACTTTAAGTTAGCCCCTAACTATCATCTAGTGTCTTTTGGCACCTCCTATAATGATGGTCAAGGTCCGCCACTGCTCTGACCTACCTCTTATATTTTGGCACTGTTGTTGTGTTACTTTGATGATGGGCTAAATATATTGTTGCACGGTGATCTATTGTTTCCGTTGTATATATGTGAGTAGTCCATCGAGGATGAGTAGTCCATCGAGTATAAGAGCATCTCCACTCGTTGGAAGAACCTAGGCCAAAATCCGGACCTTTTTTGGCCGGACGAAACTCGTTTTCGGCCTGGGAACGCCGAGTTTCCCACTCGCGTTCCCAGACCAAGTTCCCAGACGAACAGAAAACGACGACATATTTGAATTTTTATCGGTGCGAGAGCTCGACCAAAAGGTGTTCGACAGAATTAACGCCCATAATTTCGGCGACAAATTATTACAGAACAAGGAAAATGACTCGGCCATCTCTCAGTTGTCGATGGGGATGGGCTCCTGCAGCGTGGTCGATGCGACGGGGTCGGCCGTCTCGCCGGCGGACACCGACTGGTTGGAGGAGGTGGAAGCGGAGCTCGGCATAGTGGTGGCGTCGTTCGGCGCAGGGGTGTTCAGCGCAGCGGAAGGCGTGATCTCGCCCTGGAGGATGGCCTGGCGTTGCGCCATGTACCAGTCCTTGACCGGCGAACTCATCTTCGACGTGTCCTTGCCGCCCATTAAGAACTTGAGATCCATGTTCCTCTTTTTGGCGGCATAGTTGGCCTTGAGGAGGGCCACCTTTTCCCCTTGGGTCTCGATCAGCTGCTTCCACCGCTCGTCGGTCTTCTCAGCCCTCTTCTCGGCGTGCGCCCTCGTGTCAGCGATGCATTTCTCGATCGAAGCCTAGAGACGCTCGGCGGGGAGGTCCGACGGTTTTGAGCATCTCTGCCTTCTTCTGGCCGATCTCTGGCCTTCCTTCGCCGACAGCAGCGGGAGGGGCCTCCGGGTTGTACACGCCGTCCTTGGTCTTGGAGAGGCTCAGGCGAGTGTCCCGCCATTTTTCGCAGCTCTCGATCTCCTGGAACACATGTGGAACTTGAACTCCGTCTTTATGTCCTCTCGAAACAAAGTGAGTGCACGACGAAGCTGCAAAATGGAAGAGTGTCAAGTTTTGCTTGAGCATGTCATAACTACAGCTAGTGTTCGCGACTACCTTTTTGTTCATGTTTTTCCCGCTGGCTTGTGTGCGTTCCACCTCTTCCACGCAGCTGTGCCACTTGCTGCACGCAGTCTGGATGATCGCCCAATGGTTGGTAATAGCCTTCTTCCCTCGCTCCATGTGAATTTTGCTATACTTCGGGTCGCAAATGCTACGCTCGTCGAACGCTAGCTTCACGCGCCTCCAATAGTTGTCGGAATTCTGGTTGGCACCGGTGATGGGATCCATGCTCACCGTTTTCCATGCCTCGGCGAGACAGGTGTCCTCGGCCACGGTCCACTTGATCCGTGCGTCCGATGCCGAAGTGCCCGGCTTCTTCTTCCCCTTCTTGCCTTTCGCCAGTAGCACGGCTTCACCCTCGGCGTCCTCTGCCTGCATCGGCTCGGTCTGCGTCTCCTCGGCGTCGAGGTCAGAGAAATCCCGAGACTCGTGTTCTCGGCGTCGGCCTGGGACTGTTCTTCCGTGAAGAAGGAGGAGTTGGAGGCCGAGCCTTGGGCGATCATGTCCTCCATGTATGTCTCGGCAGGCCGACCGGCATTCCGCCGAACATGTTGCGCGCGTCAGCCTCGCCGTAGGGTGCTTGCGCCGAGCTTCCGCCGAAAGGCAGTGGGCCGTGGCGCAGCGTGGGGCATGCGTACGCCAGAGAGGTGGAGTAAGGGATGTTGATGTCCATGTTGAAGGCCGAAGGAGGGCGCGGCGCCGGGCAGGGGAAGACCACGTTGGGGTTGAACCCACCGTCGAACTCGGGGGGACGAGGAGTATCTCTGCCGAGCAATCGACTGGCTCTCCTGGAAGCTGGCTGGAGATATCGTCGAGAATCCGGCCGACGAGCCAACCCTTGCCTGGCTTCCCCAGTGGGGGGATACGGCGCCGCCATCAACGCCGACCTCGTCGCCGCCACATGTTTCGCCCTCACGATCGCCTGCTCTTCCGCCGCCGCCTCTTGTTCTTGCCGAAGATTCGCCCTCTCCTTTCTGCCCTTCCGGTCGTCCGACGCGATCTTCCTGGCGTGCTCCTTGGACGCCCACTCAGCGGAGGACATGCCCTCCGGCTTCTTCGTCGGCGCTCTCGGCTTCCTCGCCTTCTTCTCCGTCGGAGCCTCGCCAAGGATCAATCTGGGTTGGACAAAACTCTTGGGCGGCATGGTCGGCGGGAGCTCGACAGAGTGGTGGGATTGGGGAAGAAAGGCGGGAGGGGAGAAAGAAAAGGGCGGGAGTTCGGCGAAGTGGCGGGAGTTCAGCCTTCTCTCGCCGACAGAGCTGGCCAACGCCCGTTTTCGCTGCGTCCGGCGTTAACAGGACGTTCTCGGGATACTGGGTACGATCTGGAAAACCCGGACCAAAGTTTGTCTAAATCCGGACATAAACAGATTTCTGGGTACGCGACTGGACATATTTTGTGTTCGGACCTAAATTCGGCGTCCTGGGTAGCCGAGTGGAGATGGTCTAAGGAGTGTTAGTAGTAAATATGCATGCATTCTGGTATGCTGTTGATCGCTCGACACGGCATTGTGCCACATCTCTTCTAATTTTTTTTAATAATGGGCTGTTGCATCCTCAGTGTCTTGAGTGACTCTTAACATTGTGTGCGTTATAGACATGGGCTGAGCTATATGTAGCTAGCAGGTTGCAGATGCATGAGGGTAGGAACTTATTTCCTAGCAATTAGCTTGAAAATTTGTGTGTGCGCCCATTAACGCATGATTAGTGCACCATGTGGCTTAAATTTGTGTGTGCGCCCATTAACGCATGATTAGTGCACCATGTGGCTTAAATATGTCCATAATCCTACATAGGCCACTAGTAGTGCACCTTGATCAGTTTTGATCTAGCTCTGCCCCTGGTTGCAGAGGCCAGGTGAGGTGTACTGATATCCGCTTGATATGACTTTATTTCCCTTTATTGAAAATAAGTTGTGCTTCGTTATGATTTTGGCCCCTTTTTCCAATTCTTTCTATCTTAAGGAATTAAATGGTATGAGCACCCCGCCCTTCAATGAAGGTTCCAACAAAACAGGATATAAAAGTAAAGAGAACTCACAATTGAAGAATTGTTGCATGATGTTTGTGGCAGCCAGCTGGGAAATAACTTTCTTTGCACACATGCTGAGAACTTGCTGAGCCTTGGCATGGAGCTCTTTCCCTTCGCAATCATCACTAGCAGCAAAGATCTTCCTAGCCCAATCTAGCTCCTTCATCAGCGTTTCAGCATTCCAGTTCTCTGCACAAGATCTGAACACCTCCTTAAAAAATCCAAACAGCTCAGAAGAATGGCTGCAAGCTAGGCAATGGAATAGCATCTCAGTCGTCCCCATAGGCCCTTTTAGAGACTGGGCTGATCTGATCAAGTTCCTCTGCAGTCCGCATGCAGCATGGCACCAGTGGCCGCAGACGTCACAACCAATCCAGCTGCAGGTATTTACATCAGAATCAAACGCGTCGCAAACCACGCACATACACATCCTGCAGAACCCTTTCTTGGTAGAGCAAATGCGACACTTGCAGTCTTCCACAGAAAGTAAGCTCTGACAGTTGGCGTTGCGGCACCGTGTCATTTGGAACATCTCCACAAGCTCGCTGTTTGGTATCCTGCCCATGCTCTTGCCAGTGACAAACGCAGCCGTGCCAGTCTTCATGGCCACCAGGATCTCCAACTGAGTCCTGTTCGCCCGCTCCAGTGCCTCGGCTGTCAGGTCGGACCGGAGCTCCAGCCTCCGGTGCAGGGTGGCCAGCTCGTCCCGCCTCTCCAGAGCATCTATCATGCTCCGCATCTTTTCCCGCAGCACCTCTTGACTCGGAGATCCGCTGGGGAAAGCCTGCAGCACATGCGCCATGGTCGATGCATAATTCGAAACGATCTCCAGTAGGATCCTATAGGGGCGCGACGTACGCCCGCCACGGCCACCGTCGAAGCTACCGCCCACGCTAGCCGCCACCGCGGCAGCAGCAGCCATCTTTGCAGAGAGGTGGAGGAAGTCCAGCTCAACGCACAGCTCGGCACCGTCGGCATCCGCAGCGTCAGGAGGGGAGGAGGGATCACCTGCTGCTGCTTCAGCGGCGTCGGAGGAGGCGGAGGCGGAGGCGATGGTGGGCTGGTGGCAGACCAGCGGCGCGGCACCGCGATCGTCGGATCCGTCGGAATCGCCGAACATGGCCGCTGGATTCTGGCCGGATTTGTGGTGATCCCGGGGATGGACGGGCGCTCGGCTCGGGCTGGATTTACGCCAGAAGGCAATTTCCGTCGCACGCAGAGTCAACTCTACTCAACATATCGGAACATGATTTTGTACTCCATATAGCCTAGTATTTGGTCATCTTTAGAGCATCCCCTCGTTGGGCCATTCCAAGCCCAAATCCGTATCAATTTTGGGCTCCTTTTCGTCTCGGGAACGTTCGATTTTCCCACTCGTGTTCCCAGGCCACGATTCCCTCGTTCGGCTAAAATTTAATAAATTTCGGTAAATTTAGATGGATTTCATTGATTATGGACGAATATAGGCGGATTACATCGAATTCGGCCGAACACCCGAATTTAGGCTAGATAATAAACTAAGAAACATAAAAAGGGGTCGCCGCCGATGTCGTCGCCGAAGCCGCCGCCGCTTCTACATGCCGAGGTTGCCGTAGAAGGAGGTATAACCGGGATCAGCCCTGTTGTCGTCTTCGCCGCCGTCGTCGTCGTCACTCAACGGCTGCGGCGGGCGGGAGCTCCCCTGGCCGGTGTCGTTGCACCTCCAGGGCTGCTGGGAAGGGCCGGCTCCCTCGTCGTCGTCGAGGACGACGAGCGGGGCGCCCTGGTAGGCGAGCACGCGGCCGAACCACGCCTGACGCTCGGCCTGCTCCTGCCGGCGCTGGACGCGGAGGCGCTCCTCCTCCTCCCAGTCCGTCCTGTACCAGGCGAGGATGTCGGGCGAAGACGGATCCACTGGCGGCTGCGGCGCCAAATCCTGGAGTGACTGCTCCATTGCCATCTTTATGGCGAAGGCTTCCTCGTCGACGGGCACCATGCAATCGGTCGGCTCCGGCTTCGGCTGGCGAAGGCGAAGGCGGCCAGTGGGCGGCGACTACGCCGACAGCGGGGCTCGTTGATTACGATGCCCCGCGAGTGTGTCCGCGTCGCGAGCGGACTGACGAGCCCGCCTCGCGCTTGACTGGGCGCAGAGTCGGCGAAGGCGCCGGCGTGGACCCCGACGACCGGGAGGCCTAGGCGGCGGAGGAGGAGGAGCTCAGGCTGGCCATCCTCCTCGGCAGCCAGTTGGCCAGAGGGTGGCGTCCCGCCCTGGACGCCGGCGTAGATGTGCGCAGGAAGCCGAGACACGGGTGTTGCCGACGTGGATGTGCTGTAGCACCACCACGAGCGTCTGGCCTGGCGCGCTCCGCCAACGCCGGCGACCCGCCGCGTTGTTCCGCTTCGGCGGCGAGTCGGGCGGCCCCTCATGGCGGACGAGTTCCTGGAGGCGGCTCTCGACGAAGAAGGTCTCCCAGTAGAGCAGGTTGTCGGGATTCTCGGCGGCGACGGGATCATCCATGGCCACGATGAAGGCCTGGATCTCGTCAGCGAGCTCGTCGCCGATCGGCACCGGCGGGATGGGGATGCCGCCGGCGCTAAGCTTCCAGTCCGGCGGGTTTCGCGTGTCCGGCGACGCCATGTAGCCGTCGTCGTAGAGCATGTGCGCCTCCCGCGGCTGGAGCGTGCAGCGGCCGAAGCCGTTCGCCGCCGCGGGGTCACCGGAAAAGCGCTCGGCCATGGGAGAATGAGGGGAGTGGTGAGTTCGCCGGAGTGTGTGGTTCGCCGAAGTTGAGAGGGATGGGGAGTTGTGAGAGAGTGTGAGGAGTTCTGGCGAGGGGTACGGCTTTTATAGGCCGAGGCGGGTGACGAGGGTGGGAAGGGTATAGCGGCGAGGGCGGGAAAAGGGGGAACAACGGGAAGTTATTGCCCGCCGGTCCATCGCGGGAGCCGAGTAGGCGACGGTGGTGTGGAATTACGGCGACGTGTGGCCGAAGCGACGTGCGGTTATTGTCCAGCGGTCCTCCGCGGGGTTTCGAGACAGAAGGATAACGACGACTCGGCTTCCGTCGGTGACTGGACGGGTCCATGCGCCGTCTTTTTTTCGCCGAATTCGCTTTGCCCAGCATCCTAGGGCGTTCTCAGGATCTGGCTTGGGAAGTCAGGAACAAACTTGGCATAAATCCAGATGAAAACAAGTTTCTAGAAACGCGACTAGGCCAATTTTTTTACGTCCGAATCTAAAATTCATCCTGGGATCGGCGTTCTGAAAACGTGAGTGGAGATGCGACACAACTTTTGCTATGTGGTCCTAAAATTATATCATGGTTGGTGTATGCTTTTGTTCATATGTTTTTGCTTGTACGTACTGGAAGAGGATCCCTTACGTAGCCTCTCCTGCCATTGAGTCACTGACAAGTGGAGACCGCTACTGGTGGGACCCACATGTCAGTGACCGAAAGTCAGTGTACTGCAGGGTTAGCTACGAGCCACGTCCGTACGTACTGCCTGCATGTCCATAATGTGCGTACACCCTGTATGCTAAAGTTTTGTTCCTTGTTTTTTTTTTTAACGGGAATGGCCCCCAAAGGGCCAAGAAGCTTCATTAACGCTGAGGCGGGTACAACATTACAGACTGGCCCTTTGCATCTATTGTACAGAAAAACCTGATATTTGAAGATAAGGCCTGCCAAATTGCAAAAAGGACCCTAGCACAATAAAAAGAAAAGCAATCCAGTGCTAGGAGACCTCCTCCGCCACTGCTCGCCGGCGACCTCGGGGCATCGACACCAAGATCCAAGTTTTGTTCCTTGTTAGTGTAGCTTTTATTTCATAAGTAGTGATTGTTTATTGTGTAATTTTGTTTCTCTTTTTAGATTTTTGTATTTATTCCCTTTTCTCAACCATTTTTAATTTTATTTAAAGCGTGATTGTGATTTCTGAAAATTCTTCTTGATATTGTTGTCTTCCACTTTGTCTAAATTTTTGTTACACGTGTAGATGTGTAACTTGTTTGTAGGGACATGTTCATCTAATTTATTAGTTGTTAATTAACATTCTTATTTTAGTGGATTTAATTAGTATGGAAATCGGTTAAAAATCCATGAATGGTCTGATCAAATATCGCCCGAATGGCCTTTAAGGCGACAAAAGCTCATATTAAAAACTCTCATGCAACCTACACTTTTATTTCTTTTCCTAATTTTTTTTCCTACTTCCTCTGTCTCAAAAACAGATGTCCGTCCAGATTCATTCAAATTTAGAAAAACTTTTGACATCTATTTTAAGGTGGAGAGAGTGATTCTTTTGCTAGGTATTGTTACATTGAGCTAGCTAGTTAGGTAGAGGACCAAGAGGCACTGTGTTCTACTCCCTCCGTTTCAAAATATAAGATGTTTTAGCTTTGTAGAGCAAATGAATCTAGACTTATTTTATTATGTAGGTTTACTCATGTTTGAAATGTATGTACACACTAAAACAAATATATATACATTATTTTCAGAAACTTAAATCATTTTATATTTTAAAAGGAGGGAGTACAGCGCAAGCTATACAGCAAGTTTTTTTTAAGGATCACTTCTAGTAGCTCGTTAGCTGAGAGAAGTACGCGAGGACTCTCCGACAGATGCAATACACGTGGTCGCTCGCTATGCACCACATGCATGTCCGGCAAAAGCTTGAAAATATCGGAAAATCTACGTTTAGGGCGGTTTGAGATTTGTCAATCCCGACGGGTTCACGTGGTCCGTTGGATCCATTTTGAAAGGCTGAGATCACGGCGGACTGATCGCGTCTCCTGTCAGCGCTCGTCTCCTCCGGGTCCCAAACTCCCTTTCGACCCTTCCATCCAAGTTGCTTCTCTGGCCACGGCTGCCAACGGCGACGGCGAGCCGCCCCTCCTCTTCCACTGAGGCCTGCTGCTCTTCCGGTCCCATCCTCGAGCTAGCATACCCCTTGGCGTCCTCGACGTCGGGTTTTTATTCTCTGCCTCCTTCACCTCCAGGACCATGAGTAGCTGCAGCATAGGGGCGAGACGGGCGGCGTCGGCGGCGAGGAACTGGCGTTCGTCCCATCCCCAAGTTCGTCAGTCGGTAAGCGAAGTCTCCCTGGATTTCTTCATGCAGTTTCTTCGTTCCTTAGTGTTCTCTTGCCTGTCTCCGGCGCATTGAGATTGTGGACTCTCTCAGGTCACAAACTAGGATTCAGAGAAGGCAATTCTGTGAACTGAGATAGAAATCAAGAGTGAGACAATGGTTTTGCGCTGCGTGCAAACTTGCAGCTTTTCTGTTTTCTGTTCCTTTTATTCAGAAGCAAAGCGATCGTGTCTGTCTTCACGATCTCCACTCGCGAGCGCGCCATCCCACGCTCGGGAGACCGAGTTTACACGAATAAGATCGTAACAAACTCCCTAGCAAATAGCTGAAAACTTCTAACAGAAAAACAGACACGCTAACCTGAACCTAAATGAACTTTTATTCTAACAGCTAGATTAACTGACAAACTTCCCCTAATCTAGTTGTCTTTCACCTTAACAATGCCGATGCGCTCACGCAGCTCCATGAACTGCACTCGCCCGAGAGCCTTGGTCATGATGTCAAACAGTTGATCACCAGTGCGAACAAACTGCCCGTCGATGTCGCCGTCGTCAACGCACTGGCGAATGAAATGATACCAATGTGTTTGCTCTGGTCGTGGAAGACCGGATTCTTCACCAGGGCGATCGCGGATTTGTTGTCGACGTGCAGTTCTGCTGCTTCTTCTCCACGCCTGAGCAGCTCCGCGTGCAGCCTCTTGAGCCACACCTCCTGGCAGGCCGCGGCGGTGGCGGCCACGTACTCTGCATCGCAGGATGACAACACGACGATCTTCTGCTTCGTCGATTGCGAGGTAACTGGGCATTTGCCGAGGAAGTACAGGACTTCACTCGTACTCTTGCGATCATCAATGTCGCCCGCCATGTCTGCATCACTGTAATCGATGATCTTGGCATCACTCTTGGCGCGAGTAACAGCACCCAAGGGTGCGTGTCCCCGCAACATAGCGAAGAAGATGCTTCATCGCGCTCCAGTGCTCGCCAGTAGGAGCCTCCATGAACCTGCTGAGATATCCAACAGCAAAACAAATGTTGGAGCGTGTGTGAACCAGGTATCGCAGCCCTCCGATGATGCTGCGGTAGAGCGTGTTGTAACCACCGCTCCGTCTCCCTTCTTGCTCAGCTTCAAACGAGGTTCCATGGGCACGGAGGCAAAGTTGCAGGAGCGCATGCCTGCCTTGTCCAAGAGCTTGTCCGCGTACGCCGCCTGACACAGCAAGATCCGCCCTGGATGCTGGACTACCTCGATACTGAGGTAGTAACTAAGCAACCTCAGGTCACTCATTTTGAAGATGGAAGTCATCTCCTGCTTGAATTCTCCGATCGACGCTGCGAATGCCCCGGTGATCACCAGATTGTCCACGTACACTCCTAGAAGGAGTCGATCGGTGCCGCTCCCACGCGTGTACACCGCATGTTCAGAGGAGCACTTGACGAAGCCAAGGCCGACGAGGTTGCTGTCGAGCTTGGCGTTACACGCGCGCGGTTCCTGACGGAGGCCATACAGAGCTTTGCGCAGTCGGAGCACCTTCCCTTCCACGCCTGGTTTCACGTACCCAGGCGTCTGCTCGACATAAACTTCCTCCTGGAGATCTCCATTGAGGAACGCGGACTTCACGTCCAGGTGATGAACCTCCCAGGCCTCTTGTGCGGCAATGGCGAGAAGGAGGCGCACCGAATCTAGCCGAGCCACCGGCCCGAAGACTTCTTCAAAGTCGATGCCGGCGCGCTGCACGTATCCTTTTGCGACGGTGTGTGCTTTGTACTTGACGATCACGCCTTGTTCATCTCGCTTGGCCTTGAAGACCCACTTCAGCCCTATGGGTTTGTGGCCACGGGGAAGGTCCGTGATCTCCCATGTACCATTCTCCTCGAACGAAGACATCTCCTCGTACATCACCGCACGCCAGCACGGCTCCTCCTGTGCTTGACATGGTTATACCCTATAGGTACATGATCTTAGCATACCTAGTCCAGCCCAAGGAAGGCCCACGAGAACATGCGCCAGCCCATGAAGACTTTCGGGTGGCCAGGGCCCATGACGCCTTCGGATCCTTGGAGAACAAGACTAGAGTAGATAGAATATTCAAAGGAGCAAATCCTAAAACCTATAACCGACTCGATCTATGCCTGAGAACTGCCTATCTTTATATAAAGGCGAGGAGGGCACGACGAGGAGGGCACCTTCATACCACCGCATACACACCTCCACGCCAGATTACATCTGCGCACCCCTGTACTTTTCGGTTCCGCCGTAATCAAGAGCAGACAAGCAGGAGTAGGGTTTTCCCTCCAGGGGACTGAACCTGGGTAAACCTCGTGTCCCCGTGTTGCTTGTTTGCTAACCAATCCGCGATCTCCAGCATCCCCATCTTCTCCAAAACCCAAGCTCATAACAATGGGCATTGACGAGATTAAACCTCGTCAATTGGCGCCGTCTGTGGGAACTGGGGACGCTGATTGTGCGATCATGACGGTTCCAACCAAAGCGATCTACAGCGCCGCGACGACGGAGAGTCATCTCCTTTTCGGCGCTTTCGACTTCACCGCCCACTCGCCAGCCACCCTGAAGGACTTCGAGTCCGTTGGCGACGGGCTCGAGATCCTGTTCGGGAGCTTCTGCTTCCAGGTGGGGCAGACTGGCACTCTCCGTCTCCCAGAGCGGGTGCCCCTGCCATCGACCAGGACCGCTTCGTGGTCTCCACACCCCGTGCTACGCACATCACCATCAACAGATGAGTCCTATGACAGCAGCAGCTGCAACTCAGATATGTGCGATCCACCATCAGAGGAAGGGACTTACGGTTCCGGATCCGAAAGCTATGGCAGCGGCGATCCAATCTACGAGCGCTACCAATGTGCCGCAGTCATCCAGAGCGACGTGGATCAGGAGCACAACCCACCACCCAACCCGCAGGGTAGAAACGGCGAGAACAGGAGAAACCAGTCCCCCCCGCCCAACGAGGATGACACCGATCCCAATCGGATCATCCACCTCAGTGATGAAGGATGGGCTCAAGCACGCGAAGCCGTTGCAGGCAACAAGATCTTGCCTGTTGGAGCCTCACGTGACCTACTGATGGCATACCACCTGCTCCTAGTCGAGGAGCACAAGAAGCAGGTGAAGATGCAAGAGGTGCTTGACAAATGCAAGCAAGCAGCCTCAGAGTCCAGTGCGCGGCGAGCTGTGCTCTCCGCCATGGGCGGCTCCAGCTCGCACGGCAACCATGGCAACAAGCACCGTTCTCGCACGGAGAACATGGATCCCAAGGCACGTCGCGAGGTGACTCAGACCCTCAACACGTCCTTCATGGAGATGGATGCCGACGACAACGTCATCCCGAAGACACCACAAGCTGCGATCATGGCAGCCACCACATACCTCGCGTCCCATCCACCTCCGGTGGGGGACCCAAAAAGGGCCATGCACAAGTTCGCGCTTACCGAACTCGGACTCATCGGAGCTGCGCTCCACGGAGAAGCTCCTAGGAGCCAAAGAAGAAGGTTGCGGTCAGGTTCAATCGCAGCCCCATGCCTTCATCCAATGATGAAGAGCACGACCTACCTCGAAGGCACAAGAGCTTGCACCATCACAGCCGTGATTACGACGCTCGAAGCGAGCTCACCCAGCGCAAGATCGACAAAGCGTGCGCCAAGCGTGTATGCTCGTCCGAATCCGAGGAGGACGACGACGAAGGAGAACTCTGCGGAACCCGATGCTTCAGCAGATCCGTTCGGCAGACACGGATGCCGCGGAACTTCAAGATTCCTTCGGACACTCCGAAGTTCGACGACACACAGGACCCCAAGGCGTGGCTCAGCGACCACCTGTCGTCTGTCAAACTACACGGCAGAAACAAGGACACCGCCCTGCAATGCCTTCAGCTGCAGCTGACAGGCGCAGCCCGGATCTGGCTCAGCAGCCTATCCTCGGGATCCATCCGAAGCTAGGAGGACTGGCGTACAGTTTCATCCGAAACTTCAAAGGCACCAGCAAAAGGCCAGCCTCGATCGAGGAGCTGCGGGCCTGCACCCAACGAACGGGCGAATCCATTCGCTTGTACATATTACGCTGGTCCAACACCAAGAACTCCGTGGCGCACCTCTCTGAGGAGAGAGCGAAGGACGCATTCAAGGATGGCGTCAAGCGCCAGGACTTCAAGGAAGAACTTGGACGCGTCAAGCCCAAGACACTCGACCACCTCATGGACATTGCCAACAGGTAGGCAGATGGCGAGGACTCCGTCCATCGAGCTCACTCGGAAGAGGAAGATGACTACGGCCGGCGATGTGAACGCCGTAGCAAGATAAGATCGCGCGTCTACGACGATCGCGACGGACCCAACATGGTCGTGGCTGGCTATGCCGACCTCCGCAGCGACGGCAACCGCAGCAGCGGCGGATACCGCGGAAGCAACTTCCGCGACGAAGGACGCCCAACGCAGTCATGGCAACGTCGCGGCCGCGACGACGGACCCTCAGCATACGACATGTTGTCGGGTCCATGCACCATCCACTTCTACATCGACAAGCAGGATGGTAAAAAGAAGGCAAGCCACATGCTCAAGGATTGTCGCGAGTTCCAGAAACTCAGCAAGAGCATGTCCCAGATGAGGCAACAAGCCCCAAACCCCGGGTACAGGAACGCGCCTGCACCAGGCGACATCGCCCACGGAGCTCCTCTACCACCACCCGTGGGACCTTCGAATCATCCAATCGAACCCGCGCAGAACAATGGCAGAAACGGGTACCCCGTGCCAAAGGGATCACTGATGATCCAAAAGGGGCGTCCAACGAACATGGTGTAGAAGAAAATCACCCGTCAGATCAATTTGGCTGTGACCGCTCCACCCGCCATCCCTGAGTACCTCAGCGGATCGGAGTCCTGCATCACGTTTAGCCGTTCAGATCACCCTTGCCAGGTCCCTCGCCCAGGTCATACTGCCCTGGTGCTTGAGGCGCAGATCGGAGGATTCAATATGAGTCGCGTCTTCATGGACAGCGGCAGCGGCATCAATCTGATGTTCGCCAGCACCTTAGCAGCAATGCGGATCCCGCTGTGCAGCCTGGAACAATCCGATACAACGTTCCACGACATCGTCCCAGGGAAGGGTATATTCCCCTTGGAAAGATATGGCTCGACATCATCTTCAGCAAGCCCGACAACTTTCGGTGCGAGCGACTCGAGTTTGAAGTGGTGGACTGGCCATCACAATACCACGCCATCCTCGGGCGTGTGGCATTCGCACGGTTCCTGGCAGTACCGCACTACGAGTAGATGCTACTCAAGATGCCAGGACCGAAGGGCGTCATCACGGTCCACGGGAGCATCACCCGGTCGGACCACTGCGACAGAGATTTCAACAAAATCTCCCAGTCATTCTGCATGCAGGAGGAGCTCATAAGGCTCCGAGAGGTGACGGACAACGGGGCACCCCTAGTTGCAAGACAGAACGCACCCGACATGTCTTTCGACTCCACCGTCAACACAAATAAGGTGCAGGTCCACCCGATGGACGCCTCCAAGACGGCGCTGATAGCCAACGACCTCAGCCCCGCATAGGAAAGCGCGCTCGTCGAATTCCTCCGTGAGCGCTGGGAAATCTTCATCCGGTGTCCTGCGGACATGCCAGGAGTTCCCAGGGAATTCGCCGAGCATGCACTCAACATCTTTCCAGACACCAAGCCCGCCAAACAGTCCATCCAACGACTGTACGAACCACGAGCCAAAGCCATCGGAGTCGAAGTCAACAGACTACTCGACGCAAACTTCATCAGGGAGATCAAGGAAAGAGAGTGGCTCGCCAACACCGTGATGGTCCCCAAAAAGACACGGACATCCTGCGGATGTGCGTGGACTTCACATCGCTGAACGAGGACTGCCCGAAGGATCACTTCCCTCTCCCTCGGATCGATCAGATTATTGATTCGACCACGGGATGCGAGAAGCTCTCCTTCCTTAATGCCTACTCAGGCTACAACCAGATTCGACTGAAGGTCAAAGATCAGGAGAAAACGGCGTTCATCACGCCGTTCGGAGTGTTCTGCTACAACACAATGCCCTCCGGGCTGAAGAACGCAGGCGCCATGTACCAACGGTGCATGCAGGCATGCTTGAAGGACCAGATCGGTCGCAACATCCAAGTCTATGTCGGCGACATAGTAATCAAAACAAGGGAGGCCAAGACACTCATCGACGATCTCCGCGAGACGTTCGACAACCTTGATCGATACAAGATCAAGCTAAACCCATAAAAGTGCACCTTCAGCGTCCCTTCTAGTCAGCTGCTAGGCTACTTCATCTCCCAGCGAGGAATCGAAGCGAACCCGAAGAAAATCCGGGCCATAATGGCCATGGATAAGCCGAAGAACCTCAAGGGGGGTCCAGAAGCTTGCTGGGCGAATCGCGGCGTTAAGGTTCATCAACCGCATGGGCAAAAAAGCCCTGCCTTTCTATCAGCTGCTACGCAAGGCAGACAAATTCGAGTGGACGCCCGAAGCGGACGACGCATTCGAAGATCTAAAGCAGCTGCTCTCTACCTCGCCCGTCTTGGTCACGCCAAAAGAGCGCGAACCTCTACTGCTATACATAGCAGCTACGCACCAGGTGGTAAGCACCGTGCTTGTGGTCGAAAGACCCGAAGATGGCAAGACCCACGGGGTCCAACGCCCAATCTACTACCTCAGCAAGGTATTGACGCTGACCAAGCAGAGGTACCCTCACTACCAGAAACTCGCCTACGGCGTATTCATGATGGCTCGTCGGCTGAGCCACTACTTCCAGGAGTATCAGGTGATGGTCGTCAACGAAGCACCCCTGAACAGCATCCTGAACAACCCGGAGGCCACAGGACGTGTGGCCCTGTGGGGAATCGAGCTGTCACCTCTAGACATCGTCTATGAGAAGCGCCACGCGATCAAGTCTCGGGTCCTTCCGGACTTTTTAGTGCACTGGATGGAACTATTGGAATTATGCCCTAGAGGCAATAATAAAGATGTTATTATTATAATTCTTGTTCATGATAAAGTTTATATTCCATGCTAGAATTGTATTAAGCGGAAACTTTAATACTTGTGTGGTTTATGAACAACACCGTGTCCCTAGTATGCCTCTATGGACTAGCTCATTGATTAATGATGGTTAAGGTTTCCTAACCATAGACATGAGTTGTCGATTAATAATGAGATCATATCATTGGGAGAATGATATGATGGACAGACCCAAACTAAGCGGAGCAATTAGATCGTGTCATCGTGTTCATCTTTGCGAAGCTTTTCTTATGTCAAATATTGTATTCCTTAGACCATGAGATAATACAACTCCCTGGTATCGGAAGAAAGCTTTGAGGTCATCAAACGTCATCCTATGAGAGGGTGATCATAAAGGTGTATCTCACATGATCGGAAAGTACCTGTTGGGTTGTATGTATCGAGATGGGATTTGTCCCTCCCAAGTCGGAGAGATATACTCCGGGCCCACTCGGTAATCGATATCAACACCGCTTGCAAGCATGTGGTTAAGGAGTTAATCACAAAGTGATATCGGATTACGGAACGAGTAAAGTACTTGCTGTGAACGATATTGAACTAGGTATGACGGTACCGACGATCAAATCTCGGGCAAGTAAAATATCGCGAGACGAAGGGAATATATATATGGGATTGATTGAATCCTGGCATCGTGGTTCATCCGATATGATCATCGATGAATGTGTGGGAGTCAATATGGGTTTCCAGACCCCGCTGTTGATTATTGATATAAGATCATGTCTGCATATTCTCGAACCCGAAGGGTCACACACTTAACGTGTCTCGACGCTAGGATAGATTGGATAATTGGTTTATGAGTTTTTGTTCGGAGTCTCGGATGGGATCCGGGACATCACGAGAGGTTCCGGAATGGTCCGGAGAATAAGATTCATATAAGGCAATGCAGTTTTTGGAGTTCGGAATTGTTTCGGGTTAATCGGTATTGTACCGGAAGCTTCTAGAACCTTCCGGAGGGGGACCAACGTGGCCCCACCTGCCAGGAGGGGGCATGGGCCTATGAGGGAGTGCCCTGGCCGCATTGGGCCAGGGGCACAAGGCCCCATAGGGCCCAGCCGGCCAGATCTAGGGCAAACCCTAGGAAAGCTTCTAGAAGGGGGGGAAACTTGCCCCCCAATCCTCCCTCCTTGGCCGCCGGCCTAGGGCTTGGGGGAGGGGCTAGGGCTGGTGCCCACCCCTCTATATATAGAGGGCCGGGGTGCATCCTCCCCCCAGACCTCCTCCACAACCCTAGCCGCCCTGCTGCCCTCCTCTCTCTCTCCTCCTCGACTGCGCGTAGGCGAAGCCCTGCTGCAGAAACTCTCCACCACTTGCACCGCGCCGTCGCGTTGTAGATCCAATCTGTCTCTCCACCATACTTGCTGGACTGAGGAAGGAGGAGACATCAAGGTGCCGCACGTGTGCATCTCTCGGAGGCATTGTCACTTGCGGTGTTAGATTGGATCGGGTCGCGAGGAGGAGAAGCAAGTACGACTACATCGCCCTCGTTCCGACGAACGTTCCGCTGTGCGAATCTTCAAGGGTATGAAGATCTCATATAATCCCCCTCGTTGTTTGCATCTCCTAGATTAGATCTTGGCTTTCCCATTCACATCCGTAGAAATTTTTTGATTTACTATGCTGCGAAACCCTTCAGTGGTATCAGAGCTAGATCTATGCGTAGATGTGTTTCACGAGTAGAACGCAACATGGTTGTTGCGGGCGTTGATGTTTTCTGTTGCAAGCCTCTTGTTTATGTTCTTCTTATGACGCGGGATAGTGAGATTGAAGCGGTCCAGGCCAACTTTACGTGACGTCGTTCGCGAGACCGGCTCCGCACTTGACGTGTGGCTTGTTCCACACATGCGGCTGGTGGATGCCAGTTTCTCTCACTATAGTCGTCATGGGATTTACACCGGAGTTTGGCAACCATAATATCACCGTTGTGGCTTTCCGTAGGTAAGAATCGTTCTTAGCTTGCTACTCCCATAAGCCACGTAAAACATGCAACAACAAAGTAAAGGCGTCTAACTTGTTTTTGCAGGGAGTGTTTTCTGTGATATGGTATGGCCCAAGATGTGATGTGTATGTTGTATGCAATGATCATGTTTTGTAATGTTTCACGACTTGCATGTCGATGAGTACACAACCGGCAGGAGCCATATGGTTGTCTTTATAATTGTGTATGACCTGTGTGTCAACTTCTTATACGCCATGTAATAGTTTCACTTCATCGCTAAGTAGTTAGCAATAGTTGTAGTTGCTATTCGTGGTGGAGGCAATCATGGTGGAGTGATGGAGATCATGCCGGCACGCACAAGATGGAGATCATTGCACGAAGATTGGCTATACCATGTCACATAAAGTTATATGCATGTGATGTTTATCCTTTTATGTATCTTATTATGCTTAGATCGCGACGGTAGCATTATAAGATGATTCCTCACTTAAAGATCAAGATAAAATTGTGTTCTCCCCATGTATGCACCATTGCGAAAGTTCGTCGTGTCCAAGCATCACGTGATGATCGGGTGCTATAGACTCTACATTCACATACAACGGGTGCAAGCCAGTTTTTGCACACGCGGAAATACTTGGGTTTGACTTGACGAGCCTAGCATGTACAGACATGGCCTCGGAACACAAGAACCGAAAGGTTAAGCACGAGTCATATGAATGATATGATCGACACTTTGTTGTCCACCATTGAAGCCACATCTCTTCTCGTGAAGATCGGATTAGGTGTGGTGAATTTGGATCGTGTTCACTAAACAACTTGAGGGTTGTTGAATTTAGTGGGAGTTCATCTAGTAATTTGATTAAAAGTTGAACTAGTTATCATGAACATAGTCTAATTTTTACTTGCAAACATTGTAGATCAAATGGCTAAGTCCAACTTCAACTTCAACGTTTTTGCTGAGAAGGAAAAGCTTAGAAACAATGGGTCTAACTTCACCAACTGGTTCCGCAATCTGAGAATCATTCTCTCTGGCGGTCAAAAGGACTATGTCCATGAAAATGCGCTAGGTGACGCCCCTGCTGTAGATGCGCCGGCTGATGAGAAAGCTGTCTATCAGTCGCGCAAAGATGATTATGGTGTGATTAAGAGAACCATCTTGTTTGCTATGGAATCGGACCTTCAAAATCGTTTTGAAGACTATCCCGGGCCCTTTGAGATTCTTGAGGAGCTGAAAACCATGTTTCAGACTCATGCCCGTTCTGAGAGATATGAGATCTCTGAGAAATTCTTTAACTGCAAGATGGAGGAAGGGAGTTCTGTTAGTGAGCACGCCATAAAGATGTCGGGCTACACTCAACGCCTTGAGCAACTAGACTGCAAGATTCCAGAGGAGCTCAAAATTGACAGGGTTCTGCAATCACTCCCTCCCAGCTACAAAAGTTTTGTAGTGACTCATAATCAGATTGGTTCCACTGATATGATCACCGAGCTCTTCACAAAGCTGAAGGCTGCGGAGGTGGACATCAAAAAGGATAATCATGTGTTGATGGTCAACAAGCCCCCCACCTTCAAGAAAGGTAAGGGTGCAAAGAAGCCCTTCAAGAAAGGCAGCGGCAAGCGCGTTGCCCCTGCTGAGAAGAAGCTCAAGTCTGGACCCAAGCCGGACACTGAGTACTTCTATTGCAAGGACAAGGGTCACTGGAAGCGCAACTGTCCGAAGTACTTAGCGGACAAGAAGGCTAGCACCATCAAAGGTATATTTGATATACATGTTATTGATGTTTTCCTTACTAGCCCTCGTTGTAGTGCCTGGGTATTTGATACTGGTTCAGTTGCTAATATTTGTAACTCGAAACAGGAGCTACGAAATAGACGGCGGCTTGCGAGGGATGAGGTGACGATGCGCGTTGGCAACGGATCAAGAGTTGATGTGATGGCTGTCGGCACGCTCTCCTTAGTTTTACCTTCGGGATTAGTTTTAAACCTTAATAAGTGTTATTATGTGCCTGCGTTGAGCATGAACATTATTTCTGGATCATGTTTATTGCAAGACGATTATTCATTTAAATCAGAGAATAATGGTTGTTCTATTTATATGAGTAACATCTTTTATGGTCATGCACCTGTTGTGAATGGTTTATTTCTTCTGAATCTCGAAAGGGATGAAACACACATCCATAACATTGAGGCTAAGAGATGCAAAGTAGATAGTGATAATACTACTTATTTGTGGCACTGTCGTCTAGGTCATATTGGTGTAAAGCGCATGAAGAAACTCCATTCTGATGGAATTTTGGAGTCTCTTGATTTTGAATCATTTGACACATGCGAACCATGCCTCATGGGCAAGATGATCAAAACCCCGTTCTCCGGAATGATGGAGCGAGCAACGAACTTTTTGGAAATCATATATACCGATGTATGCGGACCGATGAGTGTTTCGACGGGCGGTGATATCGCTATTTTCTCACTTTTACCGATGACTTAAGTAGATATGGGTATATCTATTTAATGAAACATAAATCTGAAACGTTTGAAAAGTTCAAGGAATTTCAGAATGAAGTGGAGAATCATCGTAACAGAAAGATTAAGTTTCTACGATCCGATCGTGGAGGTGAATATTTGAGTTATGATTTTCTCACGCATCTTAAAGCTAGCGGAATCGTTTCGCAACTCACGCCACCCGGAACACCACAACGCAATGCTGTGTCTGAACGCCGGAATCGAACTCTATTAGATATGGTCCGATCAATGATGTCTCTTACTGATTTGCCGTTATCATTTTGGGGTTATGCATTAGAAACCGCTGCATTCACTTTAAATAGGGCACCATCTAAATCCGTCGAGACGACACCGTATGAACTGTGGTTTGGTGCTAAACCTAAGTTGTCGTTTCTTAAAGTTTGGGGATGCGAAGCTTACGTCAAGAAGTTGATGCCGGACAAGCTCGAACCCAAAGCGGAGAAATGCGTCTTCATAGGATACTCTAAGGAAACTATTGGGTATACCTTCTATCACAGAACCGAAGGCAAAGTGTTTGTCGCAAAGAACGGTTCCTTTCTTGAGAAGGAGTTTCTCTCGAAAGAAGTGAGTGGGAGGAAAGTAGAGCTAGACGAGGTTGTTGAACCTTCTCTTGAATTGGAGAGTAGTGCAGCACCTGAAATTGTTCCAGTGCCGCCTGCACCAACAATAGAGGAAGCTAATGACAAGGATCATGAAGCTTTGGACGATGCTACTACTGAACATCGCAGGTCGACAAGGTCGCGTGCCCCTCCTGAGTGGTACGGCAACCCTGTCTTGACTGTCTTGTTGGTAGAAGACAGTGAACCTACTAACTATGAGGAAGCGATGATGAGCCCAGACTCTGAGAAATGGCTAGAAGCCATGAAATCCGAATTGAGATCCATGAGCGAAAACCAAGTATGGACTTTGGTGGACCCTCCTAGCTACCGAAAGGCCGTTGAGTGCAAATGGATCTTCAAGAAGAAAACGGACGCGGATGGTAATGTTACCGTCTATAAAGCACGGCTTGTCGCGAAAGGTTTTCGACAAGTTCAAGGTGTTGACTACGATGAGACTTTCTCTCCCGTAGCGATGTTTAAGTCCATTTGGATTTTATTAGCAATTGCTGCGTTTCATGATTATGAAATATGGCAGATGGATGTCAAGACTGCATTCCTCAATGGCAACATTGATGAAGAGTTGTATATGATGCAACCCGAAGGTTTTGTCGATCCTAAGGATGCTGATAAAGTATACAAACTTCAGCGTTCAATTTATGGGCTGAAGCAAGCATCTCGGAGTTGGAACCTTCGTTTTGATCAAGTGATAAAGAGCTTTGGATTTGTTCCAAATTGCTACGAAGCTTGTATCTACAAGAAAGTGAGTGGGAGCTCGGTGACATTTCTGGTACTATATGTGGATGACATATTGATTATTGGAAATGACATTAACATGCTTAACGATGTGAAGAGCTATTTGAACAAGTGTTTTTCAATGAAAGACCTAGGTGAAGCTGCTTATATATTGGGCATCAAAATCTATAGAGATAGACAAAGACGCCTGATAGCTTTAAGCCAGAGTACATACCTAGACAAAGTTCTAAAAAGGTTCAGAATGGATAAGGCAAAGAAAGGTTCAGTGCCTATGTTGTCAGGTAAGATATTGAGCAAGGCTCAGTGTCCAGGTACGGTAAATGATAGAGAAGCTATGAGCAAAGTGCCTTATGCCTCGGCCATATGTTCTATCATGTATGCCATGCTGTATACTAGACCGGATGTGTCCAATGCTCTTAGTTTGACGAGCAGATATCAAAGTGATCCAGGAGTGGAACACTGGACAGCCGTGAAGAACATCCTAAAGTACCTAAATAGGACTAAAGAAATGTTCTTAGTCTATGGAGGTGATGAACAACTCGTCGCAAAGGGTTACGTCGACGCTAGCTTCGACACCGACAAGGATGATTCTAAATCTCAGACATGATACATTTATATTTTGAATGGAGGAGTTGTGAGCTGGAGAAGCTGCAAGCAAAGCATGATCGTGGGATCTACAGTAGAAGCGGAATACATGGCTGCTGCAGAAGCGTCAAGTGAAGGAGTTTGGATCAGGAACTTCATCACTGAGCTTGGCGTGGTTCCAAGTGCATTGGACCCACTGGAGATATTGTGTGACAACACTGGCGCCATAGCACTCGCTAAGGAACCAAGATATCATCCAAAGACCAAGCATATCAACCGCAAGTTTCATATAATCCGAGATTATATAGCAGATGGAGATCTGAAGATCAGCAAAGTACATACAGATCTGAATGTCGCAGATCCATTGACTAAACCTCTTCCACGTGCAAAACATGATCAGCACCTTAGTGCCATGGGTGTGAGATTGTTGCCAAATGTAAACTAGATTATTGACTCTAGTGCAAGTGGGAGACTGTTGGAATTATGCCCTAGAGGTAATAATAAAGATGTTATTATTATAATTCTTGTTCATGATAAAGTTTATATTCCATGCTAGAATTGTATTAAGCGGAAACTTTAATACTTGTGTGGTTTATGAACAACACCGTGTCCCTAGTATGCCTTTGTGGACTAGCTCATTGATTAATGATGGTTAAGGTTTCCTAACCATAGACATGAGTTGTCGATTAATAATGAGATCATATCATTGGGAGAATGATATGATGGACATACCCAAACTAAGCGGAGCAATTAGATCGTGTCATCGTGTTCATCTTTGCGAAGCTTTTCTTATGTCAAATATTGTATTCCTTGGACCATGAGATAATACAACTCCCTGGTATCGGAAGAAAGCTTTGAGGTCATCAAACGTCATCCTATGAGAGGGTGATCATAAAGGTGTATATCACGTGATCGGAAAGTACCTGTTGGGTTGTATGTATCGAGATGGGATTTGTCCCTCCCAAGTCGGAGAGATATACTCCGGGCCCACTCGATAATCGATATCAACACCGCTTGCAAGCATGTGGTTAAGGAGTTAATCACAAAGTGATATCGGATTACGGAACGAGTAAAGTACTTGCTGTGAACGATATTGAACTAGGTATGACGGTACCGACGATCAAATCTCGGGCAAGTAAAATATCGCGAGACGAAGGGAATATATATATGGGATTGATTGAATCCTGGCATCGTGGTTCATCCGATATGATCATCGATGAATGTGTGGGAGTCAATATGGGTTTCCAGACCCCGCTGTTGATTATTGATATAAGATCATGTCTGCATATTCTCGAACCCGAAGGGTCACACACTTAACGTGTCTCGACGCTAGGATAGATTGGATAATTGGTTTATGAGTTTTTGTTCGGAGTCTCGGATGGGATCCGGGACATCACGAGAGGTTCCAGAATGGTCCGGAGAATAAGATTCATATAAGGCAATGCAGTTTTTGGAGTTCGGAATTGTTTCGGGTTAATCGGTATTGTACCGGAAGCTTCTAGAACCTTCCGGAGGGGGACCAACGTGGCCCCACCTGCCAGGAGGGGGCATGGGCCTATGAGGGAGTGCCCTGGCCACATTGGGCCAGGGGCACAAGGCCCCATAGGGCCCAGCCGGCCAGATCTAGGGCAAACCCTAGGAAAGCTTCTAGAAGGGAGGGAAACTTGCCCCCCACTCCTCCCTCCTTGGCCGCCGGCCTAGGGCTTGGGGGAGGGGCTAGGGCTGGTGCCCACCCCTCTATATATAGAGGGCCGGGGTGCATCCTCCCCCCAGACCTCCTCCACAACCCTAGCCGCCCTGCTGCCCTCCTCTCTCTCTCCTCCTCGACTGCGCGTAGGCGAAGCCCTGCTGCAGAAACTCTCCACCACTTGCACCGCGCCGTCGCGTTGTAGATGCAATCCATCTCTCCACCATACTTGCTAGACCGAGGAAGGAGGAGACGTCGAGGTGCCGCACGTGTGCATCTCTCGGAGGCATCGCCACTTGCGGTGTTAGATCGGATCGGGTCGCGAGGAGGAGAAGCGAGTACGACTACATCACCCATGTTCCAACGAACGTTCCGCTGTGCGAATCTTCAAGGGTATGAAGATCTCATCTAATCCCCCTCATTGTTTGCATCTCCTAGATTAGATCTTGGCTTTCCCGTTCGCATCCGTAGAATTTTTTTGATTTACTATGCTGCGAAACCCTTCAGGAACTGCAGCTGCCAGACACACCGGACATGACATAATTATGGACGATGCACTTCGACGGCTCCAAGCGCGAGGCCGGAGCAGGAGCCGGGGTCATACTAACCTCCCCGCAGGGCGACAAGATGAAGTACGTCCTCTGGATGAAATTTTGAGCTTCCAACAAGGAGGCCGATTATGAGGCCCTCATCCACGTCATGAGGATGGCCAAGTTCTGCGGCGCGACGCGCCTGGTCATCTACGGAGACTCGAACCTCGTCGCCCAGCAGACGATGAACGAGTGCGACGCACACGCCGCCAACATGATTGTGTACCGCGCACTCTACAACGCACTTGAAGGAGACTTCGACGGCTGCGAGCTTCGGCACGTTGGGAGAGAAAGCAACGAAGAGGCCGACAGACTCGCCAACATCGGCTCCACCTGTGCACGGGTGCCACCAAGTGTGTTCCTCGAACAGATCTGCGTGCCATCCATCAAAAGGAAATTCCCAAAGGGATCACCCGAAGAAGCAGAGCACTCGGGGGCTGCGCTACCCGAAGGACAGGAAGGACCAGAAAAACTCGACACCGAGGTCGCAGTGGTCAACCTGATGCAGGTCATGGCAGTGGAAGAAACATGGACACAGCCATACCTCCGATATCTGATAGACGGGGAGTTGCCTGACAGCCCAACAGATGCCTGACGCATATCTCGCCGGTCCAAGGCCTTCACCATCATCAACGGCGAGTTGTACAAGCGCAGCATTTAGGGTGTACTCCAAAGGTGCGTCACGATCGGTGACGGCAAAACCATCCTCCAAGACATCCACGAGGGCATCTGCGACCATCACGCGGGCATCCACGCCCTTGTCGCCAAAGCTCTACGAGCTGGGTTCTACTGGCCAACGGCCATGAACGACGCCAAGGACATCGTTCGAAGGTGCAACGGGTGCCAGAGGTTTGCAGATAAACCACACGCACCAGGATCGGAGCTCAGGCCCATACCCCTTGCCTGGCCCTTCGCCCAATGGGGCCTCGACATGATCGGCAAATTTCCCAAGTCCTCGAAAGGAGGCCACGTCTACCTCCTGGTCGCAGTTGACAAATTCACCAAGTGGATAGATTCCATGCCCGTTGCTAACCAAAAGGGAAAACCGGCCGTCAAGTTCTTTGAATCCATTGTCTACAGGTTCGGCATGCCGCACATCATCATCACCGACAATGGGTCGAACTTCATCTCCAAGGAATTCCAGGACTTCTGCGAAGACCTCGGAATCAACATCACATACGCCTCCGTGGCGCACCCGCAAAAAAACGGGCAGGTCGAAAAGGCCAACGTCCTCGTTGGTGGCGGCATCAAGAAGCGCCTAATGAGCCCACTCCAACGACTCGCAGGATCCTGGACACAAGATCTACCCTCCGTCCTCTAGAGTTTGCGCACAACGCCAAACAGCTCAACTGGCTCCACGCCCTTCTTCATGGTGCACGGAGCCGAAGCCGTGCTGCCTGCAGAGGTACGCCACAAGGCCCCATGGGTCGTCGCCTATAGCGAAGCCGAATCGACGGCCGCACTCAAAGACGCCGTCGACACCCTCGACGAGGCACGCGACATCACCGCAGCACGATCAGCGGTCTATCAACAGAGCCTCCACAACTATCACAGCCGTCGGCTGCGCCCAAGGTCCTTCGTCGAAGGAGACCTAGTCTTACGACTCAAGCAAGAGCGACCGAAGAAGCTCGAGTCACCCTGGGAAGGACCCTACATCATCACTGAAGTCATCCCAGGTGGCGCCTATTGCCTCAAGCACGTGGAGTCTGGAGTCGCATACTCCAACCCATGGAACGTTGCACAATGCGACGCTTCTACCCCTAGCAACCCCCTCCTTTTATTTTCAATAAGGCTATTCAGCCAAGGCTACTCAGCCGAACAATGTACCTCCTCCTTACGATATGAATAAAGCTAAGTGTCTCGCCCCAAAAAAATGTGTCTATTATCCGCATTTTCTTCATGTTATAACACACTCGGGGGCTCCCCTCACCTCACGACTTTGTCGACTGAGGATAACGCGTGTACACCTGAGTAGATGACCACATCAGGCTAACGAAAAGGGCACGCATACAAACAAAGCACCACGTGCTAACAACAATTAACCTTTACAGCAAAGGGCATAACATGCTCAGTCGAATACATACAAATTTTACATCTATCTTTTTACAGGTCCTACCTATTCTGAAGAATCACCTGCGCACGCTGCTCAAAAAGATCTACAATTTGTTCGGCATACTGCCTTACAGCCACATAATGTGGACGCATGTCCCACATGCCACCATCTAGACGAAGAGGCAGCCCAGCCGCAACAACAGACAGATCTACATCAGGGCGATGCAACCGCACGAGGGAAAGCGCAGCCTTCACCCCTACAACTAGTTGATGCCGCACCAGCTCCCTGACATGATGCACATCCCGAAACTTTGCCAGCAGGCCCCATAGAGTTGATGGTGCCTCATCCAGGGGAAACATCACATGCAGAACTGACGCCAAGGAAGTCTTCGCTTGCCGTAGCACACGCGACACCTGGTGAACACGATCCTGCACAGTCGCAAGGACCATAGCATAATCTCGATCCATCCAGAAAAAGCCGCCAGCCTCCATGTCCTGCTGGGTCAGGCAATTGATCCGAACAGCAACACACTCTTTTTCCTCCCTGGGAACAAGGTTAGCACCTGCAACAAACTGCAACATAAGATGACAAGCCAGCATGCGCATCCGAAAAATGAGCAGCAGGTCGAGGAAACTCACACTGAAGCTGTTCGGCCAAACGCCGCAACTCCCCCATCAGATACTCCTCCCTAGCGACGCCCCGCTCCGCCTTCGACTTCCAAACATCCGCGTGGCCTCGAATGCCAAGCAACTCTTTCTCGAGAGTACGGATGTGGTCATGAAGAAATACAAGCTGCGACGCATCATCCAAAGATGGTCGCAGCTGCGGCACAGGCGAAGTATCAACGAGATCATCACCCGAAGGTCCCTAGAGGAAAAGAAGGCAAGGATATGAACAAACGCACGAATAAGCAAACATCTAGGAGATTCATTATATACAGCAAAAGCCACTGCGTGGCACAAGGAGTGTTCATAGATACATCACACCAAAAGAAACAAAAGCTATTCTACAACTACAAGGCCTAAGAAGCTGCATCCTAAGTAGCCTCGGAGCCGGACTGCCTGCTCTTGGCCTCTCCCTGCTGCCTGGCCGCGTACTCCGCCAGCAGGTCAATCAGCTTTAGCCCATAGCGTTTACAACGGGCAGCATAGAGGGCAAAGGCTACCTCGGATCTATCGGCAGCTGTCGGTATCTAGGAGGTGACCTGATGAAGATCCAGCTCCGCTCCAGACGCCATGGCCATCGCCAGTCCCATGGACGCGTCGATACCCTTCTGCTTGCGCTTGTACACCGCAGGAGCCTCGGCCGATAGTGCGTCCGCCAACAATTCGACATCCTCGAGGGCGACGCCCTTGGGGACGAGCTCCTTGTAGAAGCGCCCGAGAACTACCTTGGCCTTGGCAAGCGAGCTGACCATGGTACTGTAGCGGTCTTCGACCGCCGCAGTGGCGTCATCCAGAGCACTTCCGTGCTCCAGGGCAACACGGTCAAACTTGATGCCCGCAGCATCTAGGAAAACGGAAGAGGCAACATGAAAACCAAGTAAAACAAGAGAAACGAGGAAGCCGAAAAGAAACAGATGAAACTACTCACCCGAAATAGCCTTGGCAGCAGCCATCAGCTTGCCGGCTACCTCCTTCTCACGCGAGGCCGCAGCGGTAGCGAGTTGCTCCACGCGATCCGTGGCCTCCTGCTGCAGGCGCTCCTTGGCCGAAGCCGCGGCGGCTAGCTCCTGCTCAAGGAGCTCCTTAGCGCCAATGGCATCTTCAGCTTTTTTCTCCTCTCGCCCGAGGCTCTTTTTGAGAGCATCAAGCTCGCCGAGGGCAGTGTTATTCTCCTCTACAACAAAGAACAAGCATGAGACTCGTGAATAAGCAAGCAGCCAAAGAAGGAGAAGATTGATAAAAAACACATGAACCTTGGAGCCGCTTAAGGCTGGCCTCCACTGCCAGATGCTGCTTCACCAGCTGGTTGGCACCTTGAACAAAAGGTTGCGAGAAGACGCAACTCGTCAGGAAAAAGGCTCAGGGGCTGCGCCCACGAAAACAAGCAAAGCAAATCACGCATACGAAAATGCTCGGGGGCTCCCCCCTCGGCAAGCACGAAAAACTTACATGGTCAGACGGCGACTCCGAAGGTTCGCCTGTAGTCTTCTGGGGGAAACCACCCAAGCCTCCTGCAGAGAAGGGTTCGGAGCAGCACCCTCAGAGGTGGCCACCGTTTGAGGAGGAGGAGGAGCAACCTTCGACTCCCCCACCATCTCCCGAGCACCATCGCTGAAGGAGCCATCGGAAGAGTGGCTACAAACTAAAAAACCAGACAAGTACAAGCACAAAGACGAGAGAAAGCAAAAGCAATGCCAGATACTTACGAGTCGAAATCGTTCAAGTCGAAAATAGGAGGGGCCCGCCTGCTTTTCTTCTCTTCCTTCTTCTGCTTCGCCGGCGGCTGCGGCGCCACAGCCCACACGGGCATGGCCGGAATAGGAGAGGAAGAGCCACCATGACCCCCACTGTGACGCTCAAGGCATGACGGGTTCCTAGGGGTCGGAGGAGTCGAAGCATCCGACGCTTCGCTCGAGCCACGCATCCGCTTTCGAGTCTGCTCCTCGCTAGACTCAAAAGTTTCTTCTGCTGGTAATCGCGCCGAGGGAAGCTCAGACATGGAATCCACTACCTCATTGTCCGGTGGATCCGGAAACAGTTCGTGTAGTGGAGGCGACATGCCTGGTACCTTGAATTCCTGCGCAGAAGAAACAAACTTCAGAACACAAGCAAGTGCAAGAAAAACGCAGTCGAAAAAAGCGCTACGCGCACGCCCCAGATCTACACCTGCGGAACCAAACGAGAGGCAGCGTACGGAGGAGTCAGCGACTTCCCCGGGAGATCCTCTTCATACTTGAACTTCAGGAGCGGCCGAAGAATCCTGTCGAGATCCCCCTTGGAGAACTCCTCAGTCGAAACCCTAGTCGGATCGTGACGACCAGAATAAAGGAACATCGGGTGCGCCCTAGCCTGGAGCGGTTGCACTCGACGTTTGAGGAAGGTGCGGATGATATCCACACCGTTCACCTCTTTATCTGGAATCAACTGGAGATCCTTCACCCGACGGTAGAGCCCCTCTATCTCCGCCACCTCACCATCCAAGATGTGGTTCTTCCAGGACCTCTTCGGCTGGATTTTCTGGGAGGGTCGAAAGGAGCAAGGCCACAATCCTGCCCAGCCACTGTGGTTTCACGGATGTAAAACCATCACCTCCGCCAGTACTGGATAGATTCAGACATAGAAAAAGAGAAGAAGAGAAAGTTGGATTTAAGGGAAATGATGCAGCCGCCGATGGGATAAACGCCATCGGAGCCAGATTGCCTCATCACGGAATAGAGCTTCCGGAAGAGGCCAAAGTGCGGCTTGACACCAAGCCAGCACTCGCAGAAAGTGATGAAGCAGGCGATATGAAGAAGGGAGTTCGGTGAAAGATGATGGAGCTGGATGCCATAAAAGAAAAGCAATCCACGGAGAAAATCGTGGATCGGGAAAGAAAGGCCCCGAAGTACAAAAGCGATGAACATTACCCGAGACCCAGCGGGCGGACGGGGAATTACCTCGTCGCCGGGAACTCTGACGGCCTCCCTATCCTGTGGGATCAGACCCCGCTCACGGAGTTTGCGGAGGTCACCCTCACGCGTCTCCGATTGCCGCCAGCCACCATCGATGACGCGAGTAGCGGCGGAACCCTTCTTGCCGCCTGCGGTAGCACTAGTACCAACTGCGGTAGAGGCCTTCTTGGACTTCCCCATCGTAGTGCGGTGATGACAACGACGTGAACGCAAAAACAAGGATGGAAAGGTTCGAAGAAATTCTAGCGCGCAGCGAGAAAAGCTCAAAGAAGATGGGAGCAGTGAAACGAGAATGGCTATGGTGAAAAACAAACTAACTTTTCCCCAATGATTATAATGACGAGGACGATGCACGGCGACCGTTCATCGGGAAGACCTAAAGCCAACATTCAAATCCAACCGTCCACGTGTCGGCACAACGGCAAACCGTCGCTCACAGCCGTCCACTACGCACGTAAATCGAGGCGACGCCGTAATTATCTCCACGCCGCGCATGACTAGTCAACTCAAAGTCAGAAGGTGGGACCCATGTTCGTCCAGTCATGTCATCTCTAGCACCGCAGACGCTTGAGGTCACAGATCGTCAGCAATGACGTCATCAAAAGCTATACTAGCAACGGTTACAAATCTTTGGCTACACAACTAAAAGTACTTACTCGAATCTATGATTCAACTAACTACTCGGGGGCTACTCCTATCAGGAGCGCTGGCCGTGCACCCGAAAAATGATCAAAATACTACACCATTGAACTATTCTTCGAGCCCTACGTCGAGTCTACGACTCCACTACGGACTCGCGGGTACTCCCATAGGGAGGATGGATTCGCATCCGAAAAATTTGTGTCCTACGGACCTAAAAGTCAACAAAGACTGAATTAAAGTCTCTGCTCGAGTGTACGACTCGAACAGACACTCGGGGGATACTCCCATAGGGAGTGCTGGTCGCGCACCCTATGAATTCTTCGACTGCGATCCTGCGGATCGGTGTGCAAAAATGTTTTGGCAACTCTGCCCCAATTAACGCTAAGTGAGCAACGTCCTCCTTGGCCACCCGAAAGATACCATCTGATGGCCTGGTAACGCACACGACTGCGCTCTGCTAGTGAAAATCCGTGCCAGCAGGCGCGATGAAAAATCCTGACGGACGCGTTGGGTACATCATTAAAATTTACTGGAATTCCACTCCTGTAAGTCCTCCGTGGCCTGAGTCGAATTACGCCAGCATATGTTCCGGTTTCGAGTCGAGGGACTTGAACCTGAAGAAGATCGTGTTGTTTTGTCCTAAGATAGTTAACTGACCCTGATCCATCAAGGAGAATAAGGCGCACGCATCAGCAATCCCTACACACTCAAATCGTTCTCTAAACGAACAAAGATAGCTGCACCCGAAGGATTAAAGAGTCCTCAGCCGAATCTACGATTTGACTGAACACTCGGGGGCTACTGATATGGTTATACCCTATGGGTACACGATCTTAGCATACCTAGTCCAGCCCAAGGAAGGCCCACGAGAACATGCGCCAGCCCATGAAGACTTTTGGGTGGCCAAGGCCCATGACGCCTTTGGATCCTTGGAGAACAAGACTAGAGTAGATAGAATATACAAAGGGGCAAACCCTAAAACCTGTAACCGACTCGATATGTGCCTGGGACCTGCCTATCTCTATATAAAGGCGAGGAGGGCACGGCGAGGAGGGCACCTTTGAAAGGACTATATCTTCCCATGATGTTTTTGGTGTTAAATGACAATCCCAACCGTGTTTTTAACTGTGCTCTTGAGTTTCAAGGGAGACGTCGTTGATGTTTCTTTTTAGTGTGATGGATGCTCTCTGGTGATCTTTTGAAGACGGTGGCCTTTTTAGTCTTCTCCTAGTTTCTTTCCGGTTGTTGTTTTTAGGTCACCGTACTATTAAGAGGGGGTCCACGTTGGAAGGCTGTGGGAAATCACTTGTTCTTGCACAAACCTATATGCACCGCCACAGCCATCCCATTATTCCGTGAGAGAGAGCATTTTCCTGTTCTGTTGGGGCCTTTTGTGTCTCACCGGAACTTCCGGTCTAGACCGAAAGTTCCGCTCAAACCTTTTTCTGCGGGCTGTTCTACCATTTGTTCCGACGCTAGTTCCGCACAAGTTCCGGTGGCGGTTCAGTAACCTTCTGTTTTGAAGTGTGCTAACTTGCATCGGAACTTGTCCTGGAAAAAGTTCTTGAGCAGAACTTCCGCCTGAAGGCTGGAACTTCCGGTCAGACTCGCTTCGCGACCCAAAAGTTCCGCCCCTTGTTCCGCCCAAGTTCCGGTGAAGGCTCAGTAACCTTCTGTGTAGAAGTGTGCTATTTAGCCGGAACTTGATCGGAACTTGGTCGGAAGTTCACTGGAACTTCCGGTCCGTTTTGACCGGAACTTCCAGTTGCGCTTCTGGAGCGGGCGCCAACGGTCTGATGACCGTTGGAGCCAAGCTGGGCGGAACTTCCGGCCCCTCACCGGAACTTCCGGTGAGGTCGCGGGGAGGCTGTAACGGTTCAGCGTGGGGGGCCTATTTAAGGCACCCCTCTTCTTCCTCCCACTAGCTCTCGAATTTTTCTCTCTCCTCCATTAATGCTTGAGCTTCACCTCACTAGATCTCTCTCTCTAGCCACTCAAATGACCTGATCTTTTGAGAGGTGAGGGAGGTGACCTAGATCTACACTTCCACCAAAGAAGAATTGATTTCCCCCACCCATCCTTTGTGGATCTTGTTGCTCTTGGGTTTCTTGGAACCCTAGACGGTGTAGGGCATCCCCGGAGCTGAGGCATGTGTTGTAAAGCTTCGAGGTGTCGTTGAGGGCCTCCAATTGAGTTGTGGAGCCTCCCCCTCAACCTTGGTGTAAAGGTTTCGGTTGGCGCCTTCAAGGTCACCGGTTAGTGGATTGTGAGGCCTCCTTTGTGGTGGAGCTCACCGGAGAAGAAGGTGAGGCCTTTGTGGCGCTCGGGTGACCTTGTGTGGCCCCGACACCTATCCAACGTAGACGTAGCTCCTTGGGAGTGAACTACATGAATTACATCTCCGTGTCTCCTCGCCGGTTACTTTGTTCCCCTCCTTTACTCCTTGCTATTTACTATTCTTGTGGTTGGTGCTTGTTTTCTTGCATTTAGGTTGTTCACTTAGTTGCATCTCTAGATAACTTCCTTTCTCGTTAAGCCTAAAAGTGAGAAACAAATTAAAATTGGTAGACGCCTATTCACCCCCCTCTAGTCGTATCAAGTCGGTACTTTCAATTGGTATCAGAGCACAGGCTCTTACTTCGGGCTTTACCGCCTAAGAGACTATGGCCGACGAAGGGGGTAGTGAAACTGAAAAAGCCAAGAACTTGGCCACTACGGATGACCTCAAGCAATTTGAGTCATCCATGATGTCCAAGTTCGAGGAAATGATGACACTCTTGCAGTCTCTCAAGCCAAACCCCATGGTTACTATTGACACACCCCAATCCAACGAGGTTCCTCCCACCGTTACGGTGTCCGCCCCCGGGGTAACTCCCGCGGCTGCCACCACTCACTTGGGACTTGGTTTTGTTGCTCAAACCTCTACCAAGGTTCCAAGTGAGAACATCGAGGAGCCCGAGAATCCAACTTCCAAAGGGGATAATGGAGGAAAGGACTACTCGGCGGTACCCCCACCGCCGAAGTACACTCCGGATCCACCCATTCCCATGCCACACATTATACCTCAAGGAGCACCACCCATGCTAGATACGTCTAATTTCGCCAATTGGCAATATCTAATGCGCTCACATATTTCCAGCTCATCCATTGAGTTAATGAGGATTGTGGAGGATGGATTCTCTCCATTTGACCCAAAGAAGTTGACACGAGGTGAAGTGGTGGACAAGCAACTCAATGCTACAGCTTTGGGAATGATTCAAAAGGCTTTGACTCCAAAGGATTTTGCTCAAATTCGCCAAATTGACACTGCCAAGGGAGCTTGGGATCAACTCACCGAGCTCTTTGTTGGGAATGCTAGCATCCAAAGCTCCAAGTTTGATGAGATCAACAACGAGTGCGATGGTTTCGCAATGCAAGATGATGAGACCCCTGAAGACATGTATAGGCGCCTTAAGGTCCTTTGTTCCACTATGAGGGACCTCGAGGCTCACTATGTTGATGACAAGTTTATGAAGAGGAAGTTCATTCAAGCTCTTCTCCCATTTGAAGAACAAAAGCTCAAGTCTATCAAGGGAAGAAGCAACTTTCACTTAATGACCTCCCAAGAAGTCTTGAGTGAAGTAATTGCCATGACTATTGCTAAGAAGAATGCGGAGTCCGCTCGAGCTAGAGCCATTGGATCAACAAAAGTGAACCTTGCTTTGAAGGCCAAGGCTATTGAAGTTGATGATGATGATGATACATCAAGTGAGTGGTCTCAAGAAGATCTCAAATGTGCCTTCAACGAACATCTTGCTCTCGCTTCAAGGGCCTTTTGGAACAAGTCCGGATTCAAGTCAAGATCAAGGGACAACTCAAGATTCAACTCACCCAACAAGTCTCCCAAAGCAAGGTCATGCTACAATTGCAACAACAAGAGTCACTTTGTGGCCAAGTGTCCCTTTGAGAACCGTGAAGACAATGGTGGTCGTCTCATTCGCAAGGTCAAGTCAAGATCTCCTCATCCCATAAACAAGAACTACACCGTCAAGAACGCCACTAACAAGGAACGAGCAATTGTGGTCCATGAAGAATATCTTTCGGGCACGGATGAAGATGATGATGATGAAGGTCATGGTGGAGAGATTGTGGGGGTTGCTGCTATTGCCACTACCTCAACTCCACGTCTATCCCTCTTCGACTCGCCAAATGAAAATGTCATCTCCTCCAACCAAAAGTGCTTCATGGCCAAGGCCACCGAGGACTATTCTTCCGGCAGATCAAAATGGGTGCTTGATAGTGGTGCCACGAGTCATATGACCGGAAGCAAGTCTATCATGACCGAGTTGAGACCCAATATTGCCAACACCATGGTCTCCTACGGTGACAAAACAAGCTCTCGGGTTTTGGGTTTTGGCAAAGTGGTGGTAACCCCGGATGTATCCTTGGTTGACGTCATGCTTGTCAAAACTCTTGGTTACAACTTACTCTCAGTTCGTGCTCTTGCTCTCATGGGTCTTTCTTCTTTCTTTAATTCTCATTCCGTGGTCCTCATGTGGAGCAAGTCTCTCAAGGTGGCTTTTGTAGGATATGTAGAACATGACTTGTACGTGGTGGACTTTTCAGGGACCACTACTCCTCATGCTCTATGTCTCTATGCTAAATCCGACAAGGGCTGGTTGTGGCATCGCCGCCTAGCCCATGTTAACATGAGAACTTTGCAAAGACTTCACTCCGAGGGCCACATCCTTGGAATTAACGATGTTTCTTTTGCCAAAGATCGTGTTTGCAGGGCTTGTATTGAAGGGAAGATGCATGAAACTCCTCACAAAGCGCTCAATCAAATCACTACCGAGAGATGTTTGGAGCTCTTGCATATGGATCTATTTGGTCCTCCCTCTCATGATAGCCTTGGAGGCAAGAAGTATTGCTTGGTTATTATGGATGATTTCTCAAGATACACTTGGGTGTTCTTTTTCAAGTACAAGAGTGAGACTCAACAAACCGTCATTGACTTTGCTAATGAGGTTCAAAGGAAGCACAATGCAACTATTCTCTCAATTTGAAGTGACAATGGCACCGAGTTCAAAAACTATACCTTGGATGAGTTTCTCAGTGATGAAGGAATCAAGCATCAATACTCCACTCCCTACACCCCTCAACAAAACGGAGTTGCCGAAAGGAAGAATAGCACTTTGATGGATGCGGCTCGGTCTATGCTAGCTGAGTTCAAGTCTCCATACAACTTTTGGGCCGAGGCCATCTCCACCGCATGCCATGCAACCAACCGGCTTTATCTCCGCAAGAATAAGAACAAGACCCCCTATGAACTTCTCACCGGGAAAAAGCCTAATGTTAGCTACTTTCGGGTGTTTGGGTGCAAATGCTACATACTCAAGAAAGGAGTTCGGTTGTCAAAGTTTGAATCCAAGGCTCAAGAAGGAATTTTTGTTGGTTACTCAAATCAGTCCCATGCTTATAGAGTCTACAACAAAGCCAATGGAAGAGTTGAAGAGACGAGCAACGTGAAGTTTGATGAAAATCATGAGTCTCTTGTTAGGCAAGATGGTGTTTGTGATCCAAGTGATGAAATTCCTCCCAAGGCCATAGGAAGAATGGGTGTGGGTTTCCACCTCCCCATTGAGGATCCCCTTATGGACGAAGGAGAAGGACCAAGCTCTACTCAAGTGGAGCCCTCACTCTCACAAGATCATCTTGCACCTCAAGGGCCTACTTTCTTGGCACAAGCTCCCTCAAGCTCTTCCGAAGCTTCCCATGCTCATGACTCTCCAAGCTCTAAAGAACAAGCTCTTCATCAACAACATCAACCTCCCCACGATGGGGCTCCTCCTCAAGGCACCTCTCACGGACAATCTCTTCATCAACCTCATCAACCTCCCCAAGATGGGGCTCCTCCTCAAGGTCACGTTTCTCCCCAAGGTCAAGCTCGTCGAGATCAAGATCAAGTCAATGATCCTCAAGGATCCTCTCCAAGTGATGACTCCCCCGAAGTGGAAATTGATGAAGATGACCCTCGTGTTCGTGCTTATAGTCAAGGGGGCGGCTCAATTGGTGGAAATGACCAAGTGGTAGCTCAAGAATCTCGAGTTGAAGCACAAGCCCGTCTTCAAGCCTATCGTCTCGCCAAGCTTGTTCGAGATGGCCATATCCTTGATAATGTCTATGGAGATTTCAATAAAGGTTCCACTACTAGGAGGCAACTAGCTTCCTTTTGCTCTCACCATGCGTTTATCTCTCTTGTGGAACCACAGAAAGTCTTCGAAGCTCTTGAAGATGATGATTGGCTTGATGCTATGAACGAGGAACTCCACAACTTCAAGAGGAACAATTTTTGGACATTGGTTGAGCGGCCTAAAGACTGTCAAAACGTCATTGGAACCAAGTGGGTCTTCAAGAACAAGTGCGATGCGAATGGAATTGTCGTGCGCAACAAGGCAAGGTTAGTTGCCCAAGGATACTCACAAGTTGAGGGCATCGACTACGGTGAGACTTACGCCCCCGTTGCTCGCCTTGAATCCATTCGTATGCTCCTTGCCTTTGCTACCCATCATAACTTTAAATTGTATCAAATGGATGTTAAGAGTGCTTTTCTTAATGGTCCTTTGAAAGAGTTGGTATACGTCAAGCAACCTCCGGGCTTTGAGGATCCACTTTTTCCGAACCATGTCTACAAGCTCAATAAGGCACTCTATGGCCTCAAGCAAGCCCCACGTGCATGGTATGATTGCCTTAGGGAGCTCTTGTTAGACCGTGGCTTCGAAGTGGGCCTCATTGATCCCACTCTTTTTACTAAGAAAGTTGGAGGCCACTTGTTCGTATGCCAAATCTATGTAGATGACATTATCTTTGGGTCTATTAACAAAACTTTTAATGAGGATTTTGCCAAGCTCATGACCGACCGCTTCGAGATGTCCATGATGGGGGAGTTGAAGTTTTTCCTTGGATTTGAAGTCAAACAATTGAGGAAAGGGACTTTCATCAACCAAGCCAAGTACATCCAAGACATGCTCAAGAAGTTCAAGTTTGATCAAGTCAAAGGTGCCAAGACTCCCATGCCAACTAA
This sequence comes from Avena sativa, assembly GCA_916181665.1. NCBI lineage: Eukaryota > Viridiplantae > Streptophyta > Magnoliopsida > Poales > Poaceae > Avena > Avena sativa. Next base: position 431,950,586 of record OV702293.1, read on the forward strand.
GGTTAATCTTGATCTCGATCCCAAGGGTAAGGAAGTGGATCAAAAACTCTATCGTTCGATGATTGGTTCTTTGCTCTATCTTTGTGCATCCCGGCCGGATATTATGTTGAGTGTGGGTATGTGTGCAAGATTTCAAGCTACACCAAAGGAAAGTCACTTGGTGGCTGTCAAGAGGATCTTTCGATATTTAGTTCATACCCCAAACTTTGGTTGTGGTACCCCAAGGGAGCCAGCTTTGATCTCATTGGTTACACGTACTCGGACTGGGCTGGTGACAAAGTGGGAAGAAAGTCAACCTCCAGAGCTTGTCAGTTTCTCGGAAGATCTTTGGTTTGTTGGTCCTCGAAGAAGCAAAACTGTGTGTCTATGTCTACTGCCGAAGCTGAGTATATCTCTGCCGCAAGCTGCTGTGCTCAATTGCTATGGATGAAGCAAACCTTGAAGGATCTTGGACTATCTTTTGACAAGGTGCCTCTTCTTTGCGACAATGAGAGTGCAATTGCTATTTCTCACAATCCCGTGCAACACAACCGGACCAAGCACATTGAGATTCTTCATCATTTCATTCGGGACCATGTTGCTAGAGGAGACATTTCTTTGGAGTATGTTCCCACCAAGGCAAATCTTGCGGATCTTTTCACGAAGCCTCTTGATGAAGCAAGGTTCCGAGAGTTAAGGCATGAGCTAAATATCATTGATTCGAGCAATGTTGCTTGAGCCCTTGCACACCTACCCGTGTCTCAATGTGTATCTTGTTTGGATGTAGGCATGGATTTAGGGGGAGTGTAGTTCCTCTTATGAACAAACACTATCCCTATTATGCGCACATTAAAGTTTTCATACTCTATCATCTCTAAAGGAGACCATTTGAGCTTCATGATGAGTGTTGGTAATGAACCCAAGATATATCTTCGCGGTGTCAAGCCATTTACTCTTATATAAGGTGGCTTCGGCCACCGACTCGTTTTTATTTGGTTCGTTTTTATTTCGTTTTTATTTGTGTTTTTCTTGGTTTTTTGTTGTTTTTGGTTCTTCACAGTTTGAGCTATCTATCCTAAGCCTTTCCTTACCTCAAGCCCTCTCTATTCCCTGCACAAGTTCTTCCTTGTTATCCTATCCTGAGATGATCCTCCTGGCGTCAGCGGAACTTCCGGTCAGTCTGACCCGGAAGTTCCGGTCCACCGGAACTTCCAGTCCCTGACCGGAACTTCCGGTGGTGCTCCCTGTCCTATATAAGGTGGGCCCTGGGGGAAAATGGGATCTTCTTCCTTTTCCCCCAAGACCCATCTTCTATTTGGAGCGCCGCCGGCCAGGACTTCTCCAAGAAGGTGCTCCGGCCCCTTCTTCTACAACCGCTCCTCCGCAGATCTGCTCCGTGGGATCCTTCCCCACCTCGATCTCTCCCATGGACTCCGGTATTTGCCCTTAACTCCCTCCATTCATGGAGATCTTGCTCTCACCATGGCTTGAGTTAGGGCACACCTTGTCTAGGCTAGTTCTTTGGCTAGAACTTGTTGAGGAGATCTTGGTAGGCCTAGGGTATCATGCTAGAGTAGATTGGTCCAATACATCCTTGGAAAAATTTGTGCATTTGTGGTCTTTAGATCTAGATCTAGGAAACTCCTGTTGAAATTATCAGTTCGTGGCCTCATGGGAACTTCCGGTGAGCCACGACCGGAACTTCCGGTGGACCATTTTTCACCGGAAGTTCCGACGTTTCAGCGGAAGTTCCGGCTACAATGCAATTTTCTTCCTGTTTGTATTTTTCCAATCTAATTCTTTTGTTTCATCTTCCGAACTTGTGCACTTATCCCAACTTCCCTCCCTATTCTTGTGCTTTCTTCTCAGGGGAAGGAGAGACTCGCCAAGGCAAGCGTGCCCGCCGACCATCCGCTGACATTCCTCCTGAGATTGATGAGGACGATGCTGAGGTTGTGCGTCCGACCGCTCAGACTTCTCGCCAGAAGACTGCTGCTGCTCGCCGTGCTGCTGCTGCTGCTGCAGGGAAGAGGCCTGCTCTTGCTCAGAAGGCCACTGCTGCTAGGCCAGACATGACCAAAGCCAAGATTTCCAAGTGGTCTCAGAAGGCTTACTCTGCATTCAGGGCTACGGATCCCTACCTTGTGCCTCGTGATCGTCTTTGCTTGGACCCTCATTTTCACACCTGCTGTCAGGAACAGATTTATGAGGAAATTTATGCATCAAAGAAGAAGTTCGTGGTTGCTCCTTAGAAGTACATCAATGTGCCTCACATGGAAGAGAAGCAAGTTTACTTTGGGGAGGCTCTTGATATCTGCAAGAAGTTTGGGCTGATTCCCCTCATGGAGCACCGTCAGAACTTTGATGTGACTGCCATTGCTTAGTTCTACTCTACTCTGTATCTTCACATGCAGTCCTCTACTGAAGGTGAGATGAAGTGGATGACCAGAGACGTGCTTCTTACCGCTACTTGGGCTGAGTTTGCTGAGCTTCTTGGGTATCCCATTCAGCCTGGCCTCGGGGCAAATGGTTGGCGTGTCCATGGTCCTATAGCTGCTGATCCTGAGGTCCTGGAGCCTCTCTACATTGAAGGGTGGGGGTCTGTTGGGTTTGTGAATCATCTGCTGCCAGTCTATGACATCATGCGCAGGGTGTACTTGAACACCATATCTCCCAAGGCTGGCAACTTTGATCAGTTCCATGGATATCAGGTTGACCTCATGCATCAGACTCATCTTCGCCGAGACACTGACAGGTCAATGGATGTTATGCACTTCATCTACTCAGAGATGTGGGCGGCTCTCATTGAAAAGCGCTCCTGCATCTATGCTCCCTACATTCAGACTCTCATCAATCACAAGTGGCTCGAGAAGACTGGCAACCCCTTCCCTCAAGACAACATCACCATTCATGAAGAGAAGAAGTTCCGAGTGAGTAAGCACCAAAAGCCTCGTACTCAGGAAGAAAAGGAAGCTGCTCTCAAGAAGACTCAAGATGTTGCTAGTGGTCCCTCCTCTGCTCCTGGTGGCTCTAGCGCTGGTGGTCCTTCTCTCTAGAGGCAGCCATCTTGGGTAAAGAAGCTGCTTGGGAAAGTGAAGAAAACTTTCTGCTTTCTGCAGGACCGCGAGTATCAGGCTTATGTTGATCAGCGTCACAATGTTCAGCGCCAGAAGGCCATCATGGCAGCCCTCAACATTCCTTGCTCACCGGTTTCTAGCTCTATCACTGCTCCCAAGGAGGATTGGGTTCGCAACAACTGCAACTGGTCCGATGATGAGTCTGAGGAGGAGGTCACTGGCCCGCCTGAGTCTTCTCCTCCTCCCCCTTCTCGTGGCTGGGACGAGTAGATTGATCTCTTCTTCCTTTTTGGTGTCTCGATGCCAAAGGGGGAGAAAGATGTCTATTAGGTTGTCTACGGGATTTGCATGGGATGAGTCACGAGCCTGTTCTTGTCTTTGATCTCTTCTTACTCGCGAACTCTTTAGTTTATTTGTGTGCTTGTGGTTTTATGTCCGTGAACTTATGTGTGCTTGTGGACCTTGTGGTATGTTATGCTTGAGACTATGTGTTATCTTATACTTTGCCATGAGTGTGGTATCTTGTTGTCGTCTTTTGGGCTATTGCTATGGTGGTGGAGCCTCATTGCTCTTATTGTTATTATTACTCCGTTTGTCTCCACCACTTCTAGTTGGTACTGGTATGATCTCTATCCCTTTTTGTACCTTGCTCTTGTGCTATCTTTGCAATTGTTAGGGGCGAGCCTCCGTGTATGTGGGCTAGTCCTGTCCTTAGAGGTCTTCTCTCTACCTTGCACACATACAGGGGGAGCTTGCCCCGTCCATTGCAAAGATTGCTTTGTTTCTATGCAAATCTGTGGGATTGTCATCTAACACCAAAAAGGGGGAGATTGAAAGGACTATATCTTCCCATGATGTTTTTGGTGTTAAATGACAATCCCAACCGTGTTTTTAACTGTGCTCTTGAGTTTCAGGGGAGACGTCGTTGATGTTTCTTTTTAGTGTGATGGATGCTCTCTGGTGATCTTTTGAAGACGGTGGCCTTTTTAGTCTTCTCCTAGTTTCTTTCCGGTTGTTGTTTTTAGGTCACCGTACTATTAAGAGGGGGTCCATGTTGGAAGGCTGTGGGAAATCACTTGTTCTTGCACAAACCTATATGCACCGCCACAGCCATCCCATTATTCCGTGAGAGAGAGCATTTTCCTGTTCTGTTGGGGCCTTTTGTGTCTCACCGGAACTTCCGGTCTAGACCGGAAGTTCCGCTCAAACCTTTTTCTGCGGGTTGTTCTACCGTTTGTTCCGACGCTAGTTCCGCCCAAGTTCCGATGGCGGTTTAGTAACCTTCTGTTTTGAAGTGTGCTAATTGCCGGAACTCGGCCGGAACTTGCATCGGAACTTGTCCTGGCAAAAGTTCTTGAGCGGAACTTCCGCCTGAAGGCCGGAACTTCCGGTCAGACTCGCTTCGCGACCCAAAAGTTCTGCCCCTTGTTCCGCCCAAGTTCCGGTGAAGGCTCAGTAACCTTCTGTGTAGAAGTGTGCTATTTAGCCGGAACTTGATCGGAACTTGGTCGGAAGTTCACCGGAACTTCTGGTCCGTTTTGACCGGAACTTTCGGTTGCGCTTCTGGAGCGGGCGTCAACGGTCTGATGACCGTTGGAGCCAGGCTAGGCGGAACTTCCGGCCCCTCACCGGAACTTCCGGTGAGGTCGCGGGGAGGCTGTAACGGTTCAGCGTGGGGGGCCTATTTAAGGCACCCCTCTTCTTCCTCCCACTAGCTCTCGAATTTTTCTCTCTCCTCCATTAATGCTTGAGCTTCACCTCACTAGATCTCTCTCTCTAGCCACTCAAATGACCTGATCTTTTGAGAGGTGAGGGAGGTGACCTAGATCTACACTTCCACCAAAGAAGAATTGATTTCCCCCACCCATCCTTTGTGGATCTTGTTGCTCTTGGGTTTCTTGGAACCCTAGACGGTGTAGGGCATCCCCGGAGCTGAGGCATGTGTTGTAAAGCTTCGAGGTGTCATTGAGGGCCTCCAATTGAGTTGTGGAGCCTACCCCTCAACCTTGGTGTAAAGGTTTCGGTTGGCGCCTTCAAGGTCACCGGTTAGTGGATTGTGAGGCCTCCTTTGTGGGGGAGCTCACCGGAGAAGAAGGTGAGGCCTTTGTGGCGCTCGGGTGACCTTGTGTGGCCCCGACACCTCTCCAACGTAGACGTAGCTCCTTGGGAGTGAACTACAGGAATTACATCTCCGTGTCTCCTCGCCGGTTACTTCGTTCCCCTCCTTTACTCCTTGCTATTTACTATTCTTGTGGTTGGTGCTTGTTTTCTTGCATTTAGGTTGTTCACTTAGTTGCATCTCTAGATAACTTCCTTTCTCGTTAAGCCTAAAAGTGAGAAACAAATTAAAATTGGTAGACGCCTATTCACCCCTCCCCCTCTAGTCGTATCAAGTCGGTACTTTCAACCTTCATACCACCGCATACACACCTCCACGCCAGATTACATCTGCGCACCCCTGTACTTTTCGGTTCCGCCATAATCAAGAGCAGACAAGTAGGAGTAGGGTTTTCCCTCTGGGGGCCTTAACCTGGGTAAACCTCGTGTCCCCGTGTTGCTTGTTTGCTAACCGTTCCGCGATCTCCAGCATCCCCATCTTCTCCAAAACCCAAGCTCATAACAATGGGCATTCACAAGATTAAACCTCGTCAGTGCTTCCTTGACGCTCGCTGGCTCCTCAGCGGAGGTGAGAAGCGCTTGTTCTGTGGTGTCGACGCCGAGGATGTTGGAGATGCGTCGGCAGTGATGTGGCACGGCTGGATCATCCCCGTGATCGAAGAGCTCCGGGTTTGGGACGGATGGTAGTGACGCGAATTGCATGTTGTCCGCCGTCGCGGCAGGTGTTGGTGAGGCGTCGACCCTCAGATCATCAGATGGCAGGCTTGTGGCAGGTGAGGTGTGGGACGGCGATCTGGCTGCCGCGGCAGCAGATTCACCCCCTTTTCCTGTCGCGGCAAGGCTGGTCGCTGATCTTGCTTTAACTGAACCTGTAGATTCAGAAACGACGAAGTCGATGACGAACTCCTTCTCACCAGGTGACGTGCTCTCGTCCGCTGACCAGTCCCAGCTGGTCGTCTCATAAAAGACGATGTCGCGGGAGATGTGGACGCGCCATGTAGCCGGGTCGTACACGCGGTAGGCCTTCGTGCCTCGCTCGTACCCGATGAAGATCATCGGTGTGCTTCTGTCATCGAGCTTGCGCAGTAGCGGGAGTTCCGTTTTGACGTGGGCCACACAGCCGAAGACACGGAGATGCTCCATCAAGGGCTTCTTCCCGAACCACGCCTCGTAAGGCGTCTTGCCATCCACGCTCATGGTGAATGCTCGGTTCAGGAGATAGACGGCGGTGGTCACGGCCTCCCCCCCCCCCCCCAAAATAACTTGGCAGGTTCTTGGCCTTGAGCATGCTTCTCGCCATGCCCACCACCGTCTGGTTCCTTCTCTCGACGACACCGTTCTGTTGTGGCGAGTATGGTGCCGTGAGATGCCTCTTGACGCCTGTCTCCGCGAAGTGGGCGGCGAGAGCATTTGAGGTGAACTCGCCGCCTCTGTATGTTCGCAGGACCCTCAGCTTGCATCGAGCCTCCGTTTGGGCCTCAGCATGGAAGCGCTTCAGTGCCACCGCAGCCTCGTCCTTGGTCGTGAGCATCACAAGCCACATGAAACGACTGAAATCATCCACGAGCAGCAGGAAATAGTGACGCCCGCCAGGCGTCGCCGACGTGATTGTGCCGCAGATGTCGGCGTGGACCAGCTCGAGCGGCTCCTCCGCCTTGTACTTTGCCTGTTGCGGAAAGGACACCAGGCGTTGTTTGCCAGCCAAGCACGCCTCGCACAGCTCGCCCGTGGGATCGACCCCGGGCATACCGCGCACCATGCCTTCGCGCCCCATCCGCTGCAGGGCCTCGAAGTGGAGGTGGTCGTATCGCGCGTGCCACTGCCATGACACTGTGTCGTGGCGCAGATCAAGGCACACTGGTTGCATAGGGTGAAAGGTGAGCTTGTACAGGCGATTAGGGGCTCTCTTTACCTTGACGAGAAGATTGTCGCGCCTGTCGTGGATCGTAAGTGTCCCACGGCGAATCCGAATGTTGCAGGCGTGTTCGTCCAACTGGCCTAGGCTGACCACGCTACTCTTGAGGCGAGGGATGTAGTAGACGTCGGTGAACGCCCTCTGTGGACCTCCGTCGATGCTGAATGCGATCGTGCCGCGACCCTTGATCTTTACCATGGAGCTGTCGTCGAACTTGACGTTGCCGGCCACCGTCTCGTCGAGGTCAGTGAACACCGTGCGATCACCAGTCATGTGGTTAGACGCACCGGTGTCCAGGTACCATACCGACTCGACGGGCTCGTGGTCACGCCCGGGGACGACCTTGGCCTTCTCTTTGTTGAGGAAGACCAGTGCGCGCTCTGGTGCAGGGGGTGCCGCGGTAGGCGAAGAGGGTGTCGAGGGCTTGAGCTCGACGGACAGAGGCGTGGGTGATTGTGCAGATGTCGCACCCTCCATCTCGATCTCCACGAACATCATCGCGGGTCAGCCTCTTCGTCAACTTCTGCGAGGTGTGCATGTTCCTCGCGCTTCTTCTTGCGACACTCGCGTGCTCAGTGCCCTTTCTTCTTGCAGTAGCGGCACACGTCATCGCGCTTGGCGCCGCCGCTCGACTCGTCTCCAGACTGGTGCCGATCCTCACGGCCATTGCCGTGCTCCTTGACCTAGCGAGCGCCGCCGCCAAAGTCGTTGCCGCCCGCGTCTTGCGAGTCGCGCTTCTGACGCGCGCACCACTCCTCCTCTGTGAGGAGCAGCTTGCCGCTGCCTCCACTCTCATCGTCGAGAGCGTCGTTTTCCTCCACCACCAGCAGGCGGCTGCAGAGCTCCTCTATTGAAATGGTTTTGACATCAAGGAGTGACTCAATTGACGATGCCATCTGGCGATACTTACGGGGAAGGACGCGCAGAAACTTTCTCACGGCCTTCGCCTCGTCTTCGGGATCACCGAGAATCTCCAGGTCGCTCAGGATGGTGGAGAGGCGCAGGGCGAAGTCTTCGACGTTCTCGCCGTCCTTGAACTGGAGATGATCGTACTCGCGCCTCCGTGTCTGCGCCTTCACGTCGCGCACGCGTTCGGCACCGACACGCAGGGTCTTCAGGGTGTCCTATGCTCCCTTCGCGGTGTCCTTGGCGGCGAGCGTGCGCACAAGTTCCGAAGGGACGGCGCTGAGAAGCGCCACGAGCGCCGCGCGGTCATCGTGGTCGTCGATGTCGCCCTGATCCACTACTTCCCAGAGCCCGTGGACCTGCAGCTTCACACGCATGATCACCGCCCAGTCTGCGTAGTTGGAGCGTGTGAGCGTTGGCCAGTTGTTGCCGCCACCGCTGTCCCTCACGACCCTCTCTCTCACCACCAGTTCGCGCCCATAGAACGGCCACGACGAATTGGGGAAAGTGAGGATCTACGGGCAGAGGGCAGCGATCCGGACCTGCGGGGAGGACTCTCCGGTGGCTTCGAGCCTGACGCGGCAGCCCCTCCCTTCCCGGTGTCCTTCGAGCCCGCCATTGATCTGACGAGGCTCTGATACCACTTGTGGACTCTCTCAACTCACAAACTAGGATTCAGAGAAGGCAATTCTGTGAACCGAGATAGAAATCGAGAGTGAGACAATGGTTTTGCGCTGCGTGCAAACTTGCAGCTTTTCTTCCGTTTTCTCTTCCTTTTATTCAGAAGCAAATCGATCGTGTCTGGCTACACGATCTCCACTCGCGAAGCGCGCCATCCCACGCTCCGGAGACCGAGTTTACATGAACAAGATCGTAACAGATCTTATCTAAAACTCCCTAGCAAATAGCTGAAAACTCCTAACAGAAAAACAGACACGCTAACCTGAATCTAACTGAACTTTTATTCTAACAGCTAGATTAACTGACAGAGATTGGCATTTGAGAGGTCAGATCTTGGGCGTGCTTGAGCTGTCTGAGCGCACAAAGTAAATGAACACAGTGTTGTTTAGTCCTAGGTTGGTTTCTCCATGTACTCCACTACCTTTGGATTCCATCGCACGTGACATCCTCAATTTTGTGTGCAGCATGCTTCATGCCCTGAACCTATTTGACCGAATTCCTCGCCGAAATGAGAACCGTTCATCTTGAGCTAGTACGATTCCTTTTCCTCGCCGAAATGAGAACCGTTCATCTTGAGCTAGTACGATTCCTTTTCTGATAAACTGACTCGCTTGTGTATGTCTCTAGCGTAGTACGCCCAGACTGAATCTCTGCCCAAAGTCTCCACTAGAGCTTTAATTGAAGTGGAACTGGTGTGAGTTTAATAGTAGCAAAAGGCTCTAGTTTTAGAAATGTTAATGATCCGTTTCTGATGGAACTGCTGGTAGCACGGGAAGCTATCAATCTGGCGCCGGAGCAAAAGCGGGCAAAAGTAATGCAGTTCCATTGGAGAATGCAGGCTCGTAGTGAAACTAAAGATCAATATCATCGATCAACAAGCAGTTGTATGGTTTGCTCATTTTGATGTTGTGTGATGTAATGGACATGAGATATGTTTGCCCGCATGTGTTAGCAAAAGTTGGATATGAAAATATATTTGTAATTAGGGAGTCTTGGGTGTTTTTCCTATTGCTATGTTGGAGAAGATGATTTGTAAGAACTTGTTATGTTTAAGTGAATATAAAACCAAGGGTTTCTAAAAAAAAGGTCGAGCTAGTGGTAGTAGTAGTACTCCCATGTTAGGTTGTGACTATGTTTCATGTCGTGTAAAATTTATGCATGTGTGTCAGGGTTACGGAGGCGGCTGTTGACGTCGTGCATGTCCACCCAGATGTTTTGTTTCATTTGATGTTGAACTCTGCGATGTCGGAAGGCAGAACCACAAGTGTTGATGTGTGCTTTGTACATACAGTTTGCAACTATGCATTAGCATTTCCTATGCTTGTAGTACATCATAGTAAGATCTTTGTGCCCATTGATGAAACAGTGTCACTTGTCAGTACTCGACTGTTCTCCTCCCTGGTAGCACTACTTAGCAATGATGCATGCGCTAGACCAATGTACTTAATCTTCACGTAGCTTCAGGTACATCTCCTTTTTGTTTCACTTTCTTTTTCCTCCTTTATTTTTTTCACACTCACGACATGATTGAGCGATATTGGGTCTTCTTCTTTACAGCTTATAGATTCCTTATGCCGTTGCCCCTTTAATAATTTCAAGTACCGAGGGCCCAAAATTGAGTAGATAGGGGTTGCCACAACGGGTATGGGAATGACAATGCGTTTCTAATATGCTTCAGATTGCTGGCTTCGAAACAGAAACGTTCCGAGATCGAAATCCACTTGAGAAACCATGTCTTCTTCCACCTGAACTACTAGCCCTAAATCTGTTAACTGATTAGCATTAGCCTGTAATATCACGCAAAACATTTTCTAGTAAGTATTTGGGATTACAAGCCTAGAAGGTCACAGTTCCACACTACTCCAAATTACCCACTCACACTGCATGTCCCTGTGACTGACTAAAGTTGGCATGAGAAACCATCCTGAATTACTAGCCCTAAATCTGTTAACTGATCAGCATTAGCCCGTAAAATCGAGCAACATATTTTAGTAAGTATTTGGGATTACAAGCCTAGAAGGGTCACAGTTCGTCGACACTACAAATTACCCACTCACACACTGCATGTCCCTGTGACTGAGTGAAAAAGCTGGCATGAGAAATGGGCCGATCGCTTTTACAGTTTCCATCCACTACACCTGAGCATTCATCACTCATCACACCATGTGCATTGGACTCTCACGCACACTCTGCACCTGATCCTTCCACTCCACCAAGATCCCCGTGCCGCCTTTCCTCGCATAATTGCGTCGCCGCGCACCTGCTTTTCTAGGCCACCCTGCTGCACGAGTTGTGTGATCGCTCGCGAGTCGGCTTTTAATGGAGAGTGATGGATGAAAGAAAGTCACCACCACCACCATCACCACCACCACCATGAAAGAAAGTCACCACCACCACCACATCCACTTTTCGCCATGCGTTTCACATGAGCTAACCCGATCAGGGTCACCCGCTCTGTTATCACCATTTTCATGGGTGCCCAATGTCTGAACTTGTTCTAGTTTTTCACTGCAAATCTGTTCGCGTGAGTGTTACTACAGACTCCTGGATAAATTTCACTCCTACACTAGTTGCAATTTGATGCCATGAAATAATGAGTTACATTGCGTCGCATTGATCAGCCATTTGGTGTGTCCAGGTTCTACATCGACGAGTCGCCGATCAGGGAGGTGGTCCGAAGCGAGCGGATGGGGCCGCAGTTCCCGTCCAAGCCCATATCGTTGTACGCCACCATCTAGGACGGCTCTATGATAGCTATTAGGTTTTTGGTTAACGATGCTTTGCCTTGCATCGGTTGCGTGTTATATATAGCCATACATTGGCAAGATCGGTACCGGGGTTGTTGCCAACGATGGAAGAGATCGGAGCTAACGCTTATCTTTATCAACAGATAGGATCGGTTTACAACAATACCTAAACTAACTCTATCTCTTCCTCATATCATGACAACGTTACAGACAGGATCCATGACTCGCTAACATCCCTTCTCAATCACAACTGTCTAAGATTAAGATTGTGTTTAAATTCTTCAAGTTGCCGAGTTGGCAAAGCCTTTGTGAAGCCATCTGCCACCTGATTCTTTGAAAGAATAAATCTGATCTCTAGCCTTTTACCTTCTATGTGTTTAGTTCTAGCATGAAATATGGGATTATCAGAAAGATAAGTAGCACCCATATTGTCGCACCATAAACATGAGGTTTGATCTCTTTGAATACCAAGTTCTCCCAATAAAGATTCAACCCAAATTATTTCAGCTGTAGCATTTGCTAGAGATTTGTATTTAGCTTCTGTGTTTGACCTTGACACTGTTGCTTGTTTCCTGGCACTCCAAGAAATCAAGTTAGACCCAAAATATACAACAAAACCTCATGTGGATCTCTTGTGATCTACACAACCTGTCCAGTCAGCATTTAAGAAAGCACTGACCAATGTAGAGGATGATATCTTGAAGGTTAGTCCAAGACTAATTGTTCCACTGACATATCTCAGAATTATTTTTACAGCTGTCCAATGAACAGTGGTAGGCGCATGAAGGAACTGACATACCTTGTTAACAGAGAAGGCAATATCTGGACGTGTAAGTGTCAAGTACTGTAATCTTCCAACTATACTCCTGTACCTTGTACTATCTTCTGGTCCAAGGAGTTCTCCTTCTGTGACAGTGAGTTTTTCTGATGCTGATAGTGGTGTTGGTAGTGATTTGCACTTTTTTATTCCAACTCTGCCAAGCAAATCTGAAGCATACTTTTCTTGGGTTAGTACAATGCCTTGATTAATCTTATTTACCTCAATTCCCAAAAAATAATGCAAGTCACCAAGATCCTTTAGTGCAAAAGCTGAACCAAGATCTTGAAGGAGAGAAGTAATTGCTTTGTTGGAGGAACTAGTGACAAACACTGATACGTCGAAAACATATCTATAATTTTTTATGCTCCATGCTTGTTTAGTATCTACTTTGCTTTGCTTTGTCTACACTTTTAGGTGTTTTTATATCTTTTCTGGAACTAACCTATTAACAAGTTGCCACAGTGCTAGTTGCCTATTTTCTTCCGTTTTTGGTTCCAGAAAGGCAGAAATCAATATTCTCGGAATTGGATGGGACAAAAGCCGAAGTCAATATTTTACCGTGCGGGACATGAAGCCAGAATATGAGACGGAGAGGCGAACCAGGGCGGCCGCACCCCCTAGGCGCGGGTGGGCCCACCCCGCGCCTGTGTAGGGTGTGGCCCTCCTGGCCGCCTCCCAGCCTCGCCTCTTCGCCTATAAGAAGCCCCCCAGTGCAGAAACCCTAGGCACCCGATCAAAACTCCACGAAACCTTTTGTAGCCGCCGCCACCGTCGTCCCTAGATGGGGGGGTCTGAAGTTCTTCTCGGCACCCTGCCGAAGGGGAAATCATCCCGGAGGCCTTCTCTCCGGTAAGAAGCGTGATTAGTTCTACCTTGGACTATGGGTTCATGTAGTAGCTAGATGGTTGTATCTCCTCCTTGTGCTTTTATGTATAGATCTTGTGAGCTCCATTCATGATCAAGATCTAATCTATTTGTAATCATGCATGTTGTGTTTGCGGGGATCTGATGGATATTGAGATTACTATATCAGATTGATTAATGGTTTTGTCTTTATAATTCTATCATGTCTTTGTTGTTTGTGATCTTGCATGCTCTCCGTTGTTAGTATCTATCTTGGACAAGTAGTTGCTAGTGACTCCAAGAGGGGTTATTATGCTCGATAGTGGGTTCATGTCTCTAGTTTCGAAGGAAAGTGACAGAAATCTCTTCGGTTGTAGATGTGTTGTTGCCACTAGGGAGAAAACAATGGTCTCTTGTTCATGGAATAAGTGGATTATTTACCTTATACACTTTGCTTAAAGCAGTTGTCTGTTGCTTGCAACTTAATACTGGAGGGGGTTCGGATGATAACTTGAAGGTGGACTTCTAGTCATAGATGCAGTTGGATGGCGGTCTATATATATTGTTGTATTGCCCAATCGAATCTCATGGGATCTTTTTGTCTGATATTGCATTGTTATGCGTTGCTCAGTTCCTGTCAATTGCCCTGCTGTAATTTGTTTACCCTTCATGCCATGTTATTTATCTAAGGAGAGCACCTCTAGTGAACTATGGACTCCGGTCCAATCTTTACCATTGATACATCTTCCACTGTTACTTGTTTACTTGCTGCAAACCATTACCTTCCACATCATACGTTTAATTCTTCGTTACAGCAATAGGTGAGATTGAAACCTCACTGTTAGTTGGGGCAAAGTCTTGAGTTTGTGTTGTGCAGGTCTCCATGTTGCTTGCAGCATCTTTGGGGTGTTTCCTTCCTCCTACTGATTCGATAATCTTGGTTTTTTACTGAGGGAAACTTGCCTGCTGAACCGCATCATATCTTCTGCTTGGGGTCTTCCAACGAAGTGTTGCTGCACTCATCATACACTAGTACAAATATAATGATACCTGACTTATTGTAAATAAATAGTGATGTGTCTGCCTTGGATGCCAGAAAACCAAGCTCTTGTAATTTGGAGCTTAGTTTGGATAACCATTCTCTTGGCGCCTGTTTGAGCCCATAAAGTGACTTGTCAAGCTTGCACACATAATTTGGTGCTTTAGGATTCTCATAACCAGGTGGCTGCTTCATATAAACTTCTTCTTCCAGAACACCATGGAGAAACGCGTTCTTCACATCGAGTTGCCTTAAACTCCATCCTTTTGAAACTGAAATGGCTAGAACAAGTCTAATAGTAGCAGCTTTGACAACAGGACTAAAAGTATCCTCATAATCTATGCCATATCTTTGTTTAAAACCCTTTGCTACTAATCTAGCCTTGTATCTATAAATTGCTCCATCGGATTTTCTTTTAATTCTATAAACCCATTTGCAATATATAAGATTACTACTTTGATTTTGTGGTACTAGGTGCCATGTTTTATTTTCCATAACAACCCTATACTCATCATCCATAGCCTTTTTCCAATTTGAATTTGCTAAGGCTACTTGTAGATTTTCAGGTTCATCGGCAGAGCATGATAAGCCATAATGAACAGTACCATCGGTATAAGTTTTGGGTTTTAAGTTACCAGTTTTTGATCGAGTTCTGTGTACTGTCGGTGCAGGTTGTGGCACAAATTGCGTCGGCATAGAGGATCCGCCAGATCCTGCCTCTGTCGCGTGCTGCGATGAATCTCGCGACGATCCCGAGGACGATCGTGTCGGGGAGACCGCGTTAGACACGCCTGTCGCACCAGGCGACGCGTTTTCCTGGTCCCGCACCGGGCTGGGTGCGCTCTACGTGTCGCGATCCGACTCGCTACGGTTGGGAGTGGAGGAGGCTGATGGCGACGTGGCGCTGCGGCTGTGGGTCGCTGTCGCAGGGCCCCGTGACATGCCTGTCCTTGACTGGTGCGCGTCCACCCGAGGGCGATTCGTTGGCGATCCCGAGGCGGATGTTCCGCTGCTATCCGAGGTTTGCGATATCCGAGGTTGATTCACCTCGCGATCTGCAGCGCGCCGTGGTACATGCGATGACGAGTGTTCTGAAGCCTCGTTCTCGCTCATTTCTTCACCGTTTTCAATACGGTTTTCCCCTACCTGCTCCTGCTGCTGAAAGGAACTATAAACACCAGGAATTATAGAGCCATTAGTTGTTAGATCAGTGCACTGTTTTTCCCCCTCATGATCTAAGAGAGATGGATTTTGAAGATTCTCATGTAGTAGTATTTCCCGTTTGAGAAGAGAACCGGCGTTTGGATGGAGTGTGTAGAAGGGAAACGCCGTTTCATCAAACACGACATCTAGGAAAATATAAACTCGCCCAGTTTGGACATCAAGATATTTAACCCCTTTATGCATATGACTATAACCAATAAATACACAT
This sequence comes from Avena sativa, assembly GCA_916181665.1. Taxonomy (NCBI): domain Eukaryota; kingdom Viridiplantae; phylum Streptophyta; class Magnoliopsida; order Poales; family Poaceae; genus Avena; species Avena sativa. The sequence goes on from OV702293.1 coordinate 431,966,143, forward strand.
TGTTTGGAGCGAAAAGCCAGTTTTCGTTTATTTTAAGGTCTAAGATTGGGCCAACAAGCACAACCAAAAGTGCGAAGAGATGCATAGTCAGGGATTTTTGCAAGAAGTCTTTGTATGGGTGTTTCATGATCAATAACCTTGGAGGGAAGCATATTAATTAAATATGTGGCAGTTAAGAAAGCTTCATCCCAAAATTTGAGTGGCATGGAGGCATTTGCAAGGAGGGCAAGTCCTACTTCTACAATATGGCGATGTTTACGCTCTGCAGAACCATTTTGTTGGTGTGCATGAGGGCAAGAGACATGATGTTCGATGCCAAGCTTTTGAAAGAAAGAGTTCAATTTTTCATATTCACCACCCCAATCAGATTGTACAGCAAGAATTTTCTTATCAAATTGGCGTACAACAAGATTCTAAAAATTATGGAAGATCTGAAAAACATCAGATTTTTTCTTGAGGAGAGAGACCCAAACATATTTGCTAAAATCATCAATGAAGCTTACATAATAGTTGTATCTTCCTACAGAACTAGGTGCAGGACCCCAAACATCTGAAAATACAAGTTGTAAGGGGGAAGTGGATACACTAGTGGATCTCTTATATAGTAAATGATGACTTTTAGCCCTTTGAAAAGAATCACAAATAGACTCAATGCTAGATTTAGAGGAACATGGGAGTTCAAAATTGCTAAGAATCTGTAGAACAATACGAAAAGAAGGGTGTCCTAAACGACTATGCCACTGTGAAGTTGAAGGCTTGGTGGCATTGTAGACTTGTTTATTCTCGATTTGCGGTGATGATGATATGAAGGGATAGAGGCCTCGTACGCATCTACCCTTAAGCAGAGTTCTCCTCGTTGTCCGATCCTTAACATAAAAATACCAAGAATGAAATTCAATGAAAACATTGTAGTCAAGGGTAAAACGATGAATGGAAAGTAGGCTTTTTGAGGCATGTGGAACATGTAGGACATCTTTGAGATAAAATTTTCGAGATGGGGAATTAAAAATTGCATGACCAACATGACTAATGCTCATACCTTGTCCATTGACAGCATGAATTTGATCACGGCCGGCGTACTTCTCCTTCATAGTGAGCTTATTGAGCTCACCGGTGATGTGGTCGGTGGCACCGGTATCGCCATACCAGTTGGTGTCCATGCCATAGGACGCCGAGTTGGCGCCCTTCTCCTCCTCTTCTTCTTCTTCATCATCGTCGGAGTAGCGATGCTAGCACTTCCATGCACCGTGGCCTGGCCACTGCCACCACCGCGACGTCCTTGGCCACGATGTCCATAGCCACGGCCTCCTCCACGACAGCCACCGCCGCCGCCGCCGTAATGACCGCGCCCGCGCTGGCCTCCTCCTCTGCCACGGGAGGCTGAGTTGACGGAGGAGCCGTTGCCGATGTCGTCGGTGAGGAGCTCGAGGTGATTGTCGTAGGAGATGATCTGGGCGTACAGCTCGCCCGAGGTGATCTTGCTGGAGCCATGGACCCCGATGGCGGCGAAGAGGGGTTTGTAGGTGTCATCGAGACCGGCGAGGAGGTATTCGACGAGCTCCTCCTCGTCGATCGGCCGTCCTTCTGATGCAAGCTCATCAGCATAGCCCTTCATCTTGTTGAAGAATTGGGCCGCCATCAGGTTTTCCTTCCTCGTCCTAGCGAGGGCGACGCGGAGATTGGCGATCCACGTACGTGACTGTGCCGCGAACATTGTCTGGATCGCTGTCCAGACGTTCGGCGGCTGTGTGCATCCCGATCACAGAGACAAGAATATCAGGTGAAAGGGTGCCCAATAAAAAGGACAGAGCCTACTGATCCGTCGCTACCCATGCGTCGTAGGCAGGGTTGGCCTCCTCGCTTGATTTGTCGTCCTTCTCGACACTGATGGTCTTGGACGGCGCCTTCTCCTTGGGATCGATGAAACTCGTCAAGCGATCTCCACGGATCGGTGGCAGAACTTGCGACTGCCAGACGACGTAATTGACCCTTGTCGGTTTCTCGCTCACAACGATACCGGCGAAAGGGTTGGTCATGGCGGCGCTGGAGGATGAGGAGGCGAGGCACATCGATGTGTATTAGGAAGTTGGCTCTGATACCATATGATCGCTATTAGGTTTTTGGTTAACGATGTTTTGCCCGGTTGCGTGTTTTATATAGCCATACATCGGCAAGATCGGTACAGGGGCTGTTGCCAATGATGGAAGAGATAGGAGCTAACGATCCTTATCTTTATCAACAGATAGGATCGGTTTACAACAAAACCTAAACTACTAACTCTATCTCTTTCTCATATCGTGATAACGTTACAGACACGGTACATGACTCGCTAACAGGCTCTAGCTGGGCCACCTCGGGCGGCCGCTACAAGGTGGACTACAAGTACGCGCCCTACGTCGCCCAGTTCACCGACCTCCTGCTCCGGCCGGACCCCGACCGCCACAGCAGCGCCGAGAGCAGCAAGACGATGTCGTCGGCGCAGCGGGCGGCGATGGAGAGGGCCCGGGCGAGGCACATGACGTACGGGTACTGCTACGACCGCGTGCGGTACCCGGCGCTGCTGCCCGAGTGCAGGGTGGGCGCGGAGGCGGCGTTGTACCTGCCGTCGGGCGACCGGCGCAGCAGGCACGGCAAGCGCCACCGGCGTGCCGGCGGCGCGGACTCCGCACTATGATGATTCTCTGACGATCGGTACTGAGTACTGACTGGATCGGCAGCGCTAGCCCTGACGTTTGCGACGTTATTCATGTATCATGTATGATGAGGTTACTGCGATCACTCCGGCGCTCTCTTGAATATTGATCATCACTCGGTAGCAATTCACTGAGCTAGCAGTTGGCTGATCAGTTAAGCATTGCGCATGGATGGATCCTTCACGGTGGCCGTACTCGTATCGACATGCTATCTAGCTAGAGCAGGACCATATCAACTGCTTTCTGTTTTGTTTTCGTACCTGATGGACAGGTAGTTTGATAGCGTGGTTAGAGAAAGAGAGCCCAGAAATGCAACTTTGGCGTGCACGGGATATCCCGTGCATGGCCCAACTTCTCTCTCCTTGCTTTTTTAAAGATTGTGTGTTGGTCAGATTCTTTCTTCTTCTATACTAGTAGATCTAATATTAAAACTTAGATCTTTCATATTTTTTGAACCACAAGATTAATTTATAAACCGTTTGAATATTTATGTTCCTAGAAAAGTGAGCTTTAAAATAAGCCCAATATTGAATATATTTTGGTAATTTTTGAAAATTAACTTTTAAAACTTGGTGTAAATTGGTGAAAAGTTGTTTTGAAACAATTTGTTTCACTCTGTTTTAAATTTGATTCATTAGAATTAGAAAACATTTGGAAAATTGTTTTAGAGTTTAATTTTAAGACATAATTTTTTGTATCTAGTTTCATAGAGTTTTATTGTGGATTATCATGTTTGAATATGTTTTCAAATTTAAAATTTAAATTTTGTCAAAACTGACCTTTTTTAGACTTGTTTGGAAGATATATTCAAAATAAATAAACAGATTTAAACGGATTGTTAATATGATATATACTCCAATAAATATTGCTCTTTTAAATCCAACACTAGAAATTAATCCACTCACTAAAAAATAAGAAAAAAATGTACTAGTGTAGGGTAGGCTGCATGCAAACATTGTACTAGTGTAGGGTAGGTAACATGCAAAGATTCTCCTCATGTGCTAATCTCAAAGCAAACACAACAAACTGAATGGTGGATGTGTGCACGTGAAATCACGTGCATGCTAGAATCGCCGTTTTGAAAGAGAGCCAGGGAATGTGTTATGACTGGGCTTCACGTGCATGCTAGAATCGCCGTTTTGAAAGAGAGCCAAGGAATGTGTTATGACTGGGCCAAAACTTTCACTTCACACCTCGCCACGTGACATGGCAAATTAGAGAAGGAAAAATCTATACGGAGGTGCCGCACCAACTCTACCCACATGCAGCCCACCACGATTCGTGCAAACCGTATCACCTCCCTAAACCAACCGTTCCCGTCGCATCTTATCAAGTCGTACTCATCACCTTATCCCTTCGCTATCTTCTCTTGACCGCAAGCTCTCTCTCACCATGGGGAACAACGCCGCCCCGCCGGATCGAAGAGGACGAGCAAAACCGCAGGCGCCGAAGAGCCGCCTGAGCGCCGCGCCGCTGCTGCCAAGCACGCCGCGGTGAGGGGTGCTGCCGAGCACGCTGCGCTGAGGGGCTCCGCCGGCGAGCACATGGAGGCAGACGAGGGCTAGCGCGAGAAGGCCGTCGCCACAGAGAGGGGCGCCGCCGGCATGGCGCAGGTGAGGCAGCCGTCGGCTAGCGCGAGAAGGCCGTTGTCGAGCATGCAGGGGAGAGGGCGGCGTTGTCGACAAACGCATAGAAGCAGAGGAGAGAGCGCTATGCAGGGGAGAGAGAGAGAGAGCACAGGCGTTAGCTTCCTGGTTAATCAGGCCTAGCTGCCTGGTTAATTAGGCCTAGTTGCCATATTAATCAGGCCTAGTTAACTAGCGTTAGCTTTCTGGTTAATCAGGGCTAGCTGACCGGTTAATTAGGCCTAATTGCCACTGTTACTTTGTCATATTAATTAGGCTAAGGATCTATAGTTAGTAGCCAGGTTAATTAAGCCTAACTGCCAACCTTAAGTCACCTAATTGCCCCATTGATTAAATGTAATTGCCAGGATCAAACCACCTAATTGCATTACTAAATATGGCAATTAGCAATAATTGGCTCGACAACTAGGCCAACTAATTTTATAATTGGTAATATGGCAATTATGACTAATTAATCTGGCAATTGTACGAAGAGAAAATCTGTTTTTCACATCGTTCAGTATTTTTGTTCTCTTTTTAGGACGTCAAAAGCTGAGCAGGGATTACATAATTACTGCTCTAATCTCTACGTAGCTCATACTTTAAGCAATTCTTATGCTAGTAGCATTTTATTCAGCCGTAGGCAAAAGTTTTTGCCTGCTATGCATGTCACCAGGAGTAGAAGGCGATGGCTAGCGTTCACTACATGCAGGCAGCGTGGATACGTAAATAGTGAGAACGTAGTTTTTTTTTTTGCACGCACTCGTTCGGCTAGGCAGCAGCCGCCGCACGAAATCGTATACGGCGCTTTAGCACTATCCATTAAAAAAACCCAATGCGACCCCCCAGACAAAGCTAGAGCGACTGAATCAGACCAACACCTGGAGCATAAAACACCAGACGGCACACCGCACACACGTTGAGTTTCACAAGAACTAACCATCAGCGGAGGAACATTTTCAGTTCGCCGCCATCTTTCAGCTATCCGACTATATATATAACTCAAGAAGGAATATGCACAAGGACCATTGCCATGATAAGACTTAACATAACAAGCCCCACAAAAATTAAGACGCCGTCCAGACTTTTAGACAACTCAAGCGTCGAAGTGCTTGCAATGAAAGATGAAGTAAATTAAATGATGTGAATCAAATGCCAACAACAGAGAGCATGATATGAAACTGGTCATATATAGCAGAACTCCAGTCAACAGTCAACGTCGTTTGTAACGCTAGATGTCTAAAACTAGAAATGACGCTCAAAACACAGCATTCTTTTAGTAATATGATGTGGTAAGATGAACTCCATAACAGAATGACACACATAAAAGATATCTTATGCTGGAAATCATAAGTTAATAAAGTTAAAACAAGGTTATGATTTTCAGCCTATAATTCTGACAAATGACTTGCCAACTGAAAGGGGATCACGCAACCACTACGAAGCTCTAACTGATCCACTAACGCTAAAATTATATTGTGTTTAGATTAAGGTGGAACTACTTAGGTTTAAGAAAGAAAAAGAAAAAAGCACATGGTGAAATGGAGCCTTTGCTTCGACATGGGCTCAGCGCTTCCTCTTATGTGTCTGCTACTGTTTCAGGATAAACTGGACGACTTCTCCCAGTGTTGCTTCGCGGTCCTCCTTATAGTTCCACAGCACCGGTTCAACATAGCGGCCACTGGGGTTGTACTCCTTGATTTCAAGCAGCGCTTTTGTGACTGAAGTGTATATTTCTTCACCGTGCTCCTTTAACTTCCGAAGGTTATCATCATCCTCCAAAAGAATTTCCTACATCAGATAACGTATGTCAAATGGGATCAGGGAAAATGTTGGCAAGTCTTGAGAAAAAGATTTAAATGTTTACACATCTAGAGGTGCTACAAGAATGCAATCAGAGCTACTAGAAAATAAGGAATATTACTACATGCCAATTAGCTATGTAATAAGCTATAGCTATATGAATCTATGATGCAGAGGCCGGGGTTAATAAATTTTCCACTTCTCTAAAAAAGTAATGACATGTCAAGGGAATAGCAGGGAGATTCTTATTACCATCGGTTCGCCATCAACCATGACCACCTTAAAAGGGTACCAGTTTGGGTTTGTGATTTTGGCTTGCCAACTTGAACAAAGAGACGCAGCAGAAACGTGTGCATCCTCTCGTGATAAATCTTGTCTGCAAGCATTTGCAAATACTTTCGGGTCAAGCTCGCCCATCCTTTTGACACCTATATTTGCTCGTCCATTTGTACGCTTCTGCAACTGCAAGCCCTGCCAAACATGCAAATGGTCGATCACTACGAAAACAAACGACAATATAGCGATACATGATGCAGAATTATCACATGAACATGTAGAGATTGCTGGAACAGGTCGAACAGAAGGACAATCAGTGATTATAATGAAATGTGGTGCAAAATAGGAAATGCAGGCCAGCCATTGTAGGAACGGATCGATCACATTGGCGGTCAACGAGAAAATAAGTTACTAGTTGCTCATTTACATCTATGAGCTTTTTCCGGACGTCTTGCAACGCATTGTTGCTTCTTATTTCCATGGTTGTCAGAACAGTGTTGAGTGACTCCAGTGCTTCGCAGTTTTCTTTAATGTCTTGCAACTCGTCACTGCTTTTTCTTTCCTTAGCAGCCAGAGCCTGATTGATCGTCTCCATTGCATGCATCTCATCTTGTAACTGTGATAGTTGCTCAGTAAAATCTACCAGCTCTTTCCGAACATGCTGCAACTCATCATGTTTTGCTTCCTCGGAAGGAAGAGTCGTGTTGAGTGACTTCATCGCATGCATCTCATGATGCAACTTTTCCTTGTCCCCTTCAAGGTTTCTCCTATCATAGTCATACTGCATAGCTAGCTCGTCAAGCTTCTTGGCTTCAACCTCTATAAACCTAGCCTCAAGCTGGTTCGACCTAGTGTCAAGCATCTTGGATTTTGCTTCAACCTCCGTAGACCGCGCCTCAAGCTGGTCGGACCTAGTGTCAATCTTGCATCTTGATCCAAAATCTTGCATCTTGGACTTCACTGTGTGCACCTCCACCTGTAAATGTGCTATTTGCTTTCTGGCATCTATCAGCTCTTTCTGAACTTCAAGCAATTCATCATTCCCTTTTCCTGTAAATGGTATTACCAACATTAGTTTTAGAAGGATCAGTGTGGCTAGCTTCTAAGAGGGACAAAACAAGGTTGTAAGTACAATAGTTAGATCTGAAGCAAGGCAAGCAGAACTGAGAATACTACAAACGAAAAGCTAGCGGTGTAGGATTGGGCAGTGGCTGACTCAGGTCTCACCGGGGAGAAGAAGACTGAAAGATGGTGGTATGATATCATAACTTTCCCGGCGGCTTGTACCTTGATCTAGGTTGGTTTGAGTTGAAGTAGGTGCTCGGGATGTATCGGGCATCTGGTTTTGGCGGCTTGTTTTCTCTTTGCTTTGTTCCACCTCAGGTGCATATTGGACGGCATCCTTCCAGAACCGCGTTCCAGGTGTTGCCTTTGAAGCACTACATTCAGCCTGGTGAAGGTTTGAAACATCGACAGCCGTGGCCGGTGATGCAAAGGAATGAGTAGGTGCTTTATGATCCTTTATAGCAGTTAGGACATCACGAGCAAACTCAGGCATGCAGGTGCCATGCTTATTTTTCAACGTTGTTGTGGTTCCTTCAATTTCTTTAGCCAATAATTGCGTGTGCCTCTCGAAAATGGGGATAAAGAAATCTGGAAGCTCCTGAGTAAAAATAGTAAAAATAAAAGGGATGACGAAGAATTGAGTGTAATTAGCATACATAATAAATAATTTTAGACTGGATGCACAGCAAAAAAGAAATTGTAGAACGCCTAGAGTTGGGACATGTAAGAGTACATAAGCATATAGTACCGAAGCATTCAAGTAATATTATGAAGCAAAAGAAAAGTAGTGAAGAAGGCATGAACGACAAACAGAGCAAATAATAACATGAAGCTCGTTGACCAAAAAGGAGGGCACAACTATGGAAGGAAGATGCTAGCAAGATAAACGAGGAAACAGAAAAGATGTAATGTGAATGCTAATAACGATTATGAATGAAACAAGGGAAAAATACATGTAAAAGAACCTTGGAAGTCTGGTTGGAAGTTGTGGGTCCTGCCGAGTGATGACCTGTTTAGAAGAATGCAAGGTCAATGTAGGAAACAAAATGTCAAGTAGAAGAAGCTAACATTAAACAGTACTGAGTAATGAGTGAAGAAATCGACGCACATCGGGCACATGTATGTTACTTGGTGGTGGAGGCTGTGGTACCAGTGGCGGCTGGTCAGGCTGCTTTAGAGGTTCTATGTCGTTGTTGCCGGTGTTTATCACAGCTGTGTCTTCTTGTGATGATACTGAAATAGTTTTTCTCTGTCTTACCAAGAATTCTTCATTACATCGTTGTAGCAATGTTTGTCTTTCTCCTGGCGTTACAGGATTTCTTTGTCTTACACTCAAGGTAGATGTACCAACTTCATGTTCTGTTACCACATATGCCGGGTTTTCCATCGCAATTGATTCTTTGCATGGTGTGCTTCGCTTCAATACCCTGTTAGCTGTAATTTGTTCTATTCTAGCTTTCTTTTGTTCTGGCTGCATATTTGCATATCTCTGTCTTTGTTGTGCGCATTTTTTTGTCCTTCCGTCTGGCTCTATATTTGCATGTTTCTTCGCCTCTTTAATTGTTTTGTATTGCTTATAGGCTTCACGGCGTTGTTTCAGTTTTTCCTGCTTTTCTTCATCGGTCATCCGTGCATACCGCGCTCTCTCTCTTTTTCTTCTTATTTCCTTGAGATCCATGACTTGAGATTGTGACCCAAATGGCTTGCCTGCATGAGAGTTCGTATACAGTAAGTATCAAATTAACATTAATCACTTCGAGAAATGTCTGAGAAGTCATGAACTAAATATTGATTGCAAATCAATCAACGCTTCTACTACTCTGCTAGTTTTGTTAGTAATCAATCAGTAGAGACTATCTACTACATTATATTTCATGGACCTTGACCATCAAGAGAATTAGCTAAGTACAGACTGTCTCACAATTTGTGCATTGTATTTGCTCTCCAGATTGGCTAATTAGATCAATTTATCTGGGTAATATATGGATCATGATAAAATTCTCTTGGTCCAGTAAATTTATGCCATTGCTTTGAGGATCGGACTACTTGAGAAGGCAACTTTTCAGCTAACTGATTACTAATGCGGCGAGAAAAGCCTAGTAAGTATCCTCTTGCTATAGCCCCAAACTTTGTTCTTCTTGGCATTCTAGAATGCTTTCCGTGCGAGATCTGACTACTAAACTATACAAACTTTCATATCATTTTATATTTTACCTATTCAGGACAGAGGGAGTATGTTAGAATATGTGACCGTATCGTGTTTGTATAGGTATACGGTCATATTGTATATTTCTTTTGTACGTGTCCGAGTTGCATGAGACTAGGATTCCTCTTGTAATCCTCCTATATAATGAGCAATATAAGGCACCACTACGTGTGGTTTCCCCTATCTTACATGGTATCAGACGCAAAACCCTAGCCGGACCGCGTTGCCCCCCAGCTTCTGCTGTCGTCGCCGATCTCGACGCCGCCGATCTGCAAACCACCCACCAAGCCGATGGGCGAACTTTTCATGACCGAGTACCTGAAGAAGATCAAGGCCCTTGCCGATGGTCTAGCAGATCTCGGAGCACCGGAAGAAGATGACAAGCTAGTGATCCACTGCCTCAACGGCCTCACCGAGCAATACGAGCACGTCGCCGACTTGATCTCCCTCATGCCCGATATCACCTTCGAGAAGTGTTGTTCTCTCCTCGCGCTCCAAGATATGAAGCGCAAAAATCGCCGAGCCCGCAACTCCGGCACGGCTCTCGTCGTTGACGGCGCCAACCCTGGCAAAGGCAACGGCAACCGCCGCAAGAAGAAGAAGGCTGCGGATGAGGCCGCCAAGGAGGGCGCTATCGTCCAACACCAGGCCCCTGCTGCACCATCGGCTGTCGCTTCGCCAACCTGGCCCACGCCGCAAGTCCCATGGAACACCGCGATCCAGATATGGCCCTACAGTCGAGCACACAGCTACGTGCCACGTCATGCGCCCTCACCACACGCCTTCTTCGTGCAGGGGCCCTATAGCATGCCGCACTCCTCCTGTGGATACGGCTACGACTACGCGCCCCCGTCCCCTGCTTACGGCTACGGCACCGCTCCTTCGTCACCGGCACCGTTATCACCGGCTCCGTCAACCGCCTCGTGGGATCAGTCACCAGTTGCAGACGATGGGCTTATAAGCACCCACTGAATGGGTAATGGACACTGGCGTCTCCTCCCACTTCGCGGCCAACCTCGGCATGCTCACCTCTGTGTCGGTTTCCCCTATCTTACAGAGTATAAACAAATCCTTGTCAATGTCTTCATATATTATAGTGTTGTTGATCTGTAGCAACGCAGGGGCACTTAGATAGTAGTTATAGATGCAGGGAAACTATTTTCATCCATAAAAATAAATAGATTTGATGGCAGACGAAATTCACACAGTCCATGTAACTTGAAATCACCACAGGAAACACTCAACTGCTTGCATTGCGCGTCTGAAAGAAAAGTAATGCGGTCTGATTTGATACCTAGGTGAGATGAGGACGAAGTGCCGCCCATGTGAACTTCTGACCCGCACCTCAGCTGGCTAGTGCGGGGGGTGCCGGCGGTCGAACGGGGTCCTCGGCGGAGAGGAGTGCTGGAGCAAAGCAATGGCGGCGGATGGGATGATAAGCGGGCGGAGTATGAGGTGATCGGCAGCGGAGGTTCGGGAGGACCGGCGGCGTGGTGGTTCCAGGGGAGAGGCGACGAAGCAAGCAGGGGAATGGGGGAATGGCCTGGTTTGGGTATACTCGCACTCACCACAGCAATTCCCACTCACACTGCCTGTCCCCTGTGAGGGAGTGAGTAAAGTTGGGGAGGAGACGAAGCAGGGGGAATGAATGGGGAACAGTTTTCAAGTACTAGCGCAAATTACCCACTCATCACACTATACTATGTCCATGTGAGTTGTGACGAGGAGTAAAGTTGGCATGAGAAATGGGTCGTCCGTCTTACTGTTTCCATCTACTCCTACTTAAACCTTACCTTACCTGACCAGTCATCACTCCCTATACACGCCACACAGTCCGGGACGGCTTCACCTGGGTCACATCAGGGCGTCTTCACCGGACCGACAAAGCCAAGCTTCCCAGATGGTTCGTGTCTGTTTGTTTGGGTCAAGCCGCGGTTGATACGGGAAAGGGGTTCGGCTCGTTTGGTTAGCCGCACTAAGCGGCGTGTCCCATTTGTCCGGTCTGGACATAACATTTTTTTTTGCAAATTCAAACATAAACCGTTCGCGCTAAAAACTAGCAAAATTCATACTTAATTAATATTCAAAGTAGAAAAAACAGAATTTAAACTAATCCTACCCCTAGCTACCGATTTTGGCGCGCCGGCGCTGCCTCGTCCATCTACGGGTCGAGGTCGATATATTCCGGCGGCGTCCAGAGGTTGGGCGATGTCAAGGCCGGAGCGGGAGCAGGCGCAGGTGGATTGATAACCTGCCCAGGCCACGACGCCCAACCGTGCTGGAGGTGCGTCAGCTCCATCCCCACCTCTGACGCGATTGCTGACGTCCATCTCGACAGCGGCGGTAGTGGAGGCAGCTGCGCGTTCACCTGCGCCACCATGCCGGTGAGCTAAACGGCTTCCTCGAAGCCGACCCACTAGGCTTCCTCCTCCCGCGCGCTGGCCGCAATGGCCTTCTCGGTGAAAGCGTCCTCGTCGTAGCCCCGCGCCAGCACCTTGCGGTACTCCGGGGGCAGGTTCGCGACGACGTCGTCCACCGCCTCCTGCTTGACGATGATTTCGTCGTCCTACTCCTCGTCGTTGTCGAGCTTGGCGTCAGAGTGGTTGACGGCACCTTCGTCGTTCGAGTCGATGTCAGGTACGGGGTAGACCACCCCCGGCATCAGGTCGCGGCGGATGGTGGTGGCGCGCCGCACCTTGTGCTCAGACTCGAGGAACTATACCCAGTAGTACTCGCTATGGTAGCCATTCTCCCACCGTTGGGCTGGCGAGAGGTTGCTGATCCGGCGGCGGATCTCCTTATACAGACCTTTGTCCTTCTTGGGCACGGGAGGCACCAGGACATGGTCCCGGTTGAGGTGCCAGTCGGTGGGGAGGGAGACATCCGTGTGCTTGATGTCGCGCCCCTCCCTCCAACGGCGCTTGCACTCCGCGACACGGAAATACTGCTATGTGCGGCGCTCCCACGGTGGCGGGTAATCCCTCACGGGGCGGCCCCAAAAATCCTCCGGCCACGACGAAGGCAGCAGAGATGTGCCACGGAGGAAGGCTGGCAGCCGGGAGCGCTGGCTTCTAGAGCCATATGCATCATGGTCGTTCTTGCAACTCTCTTCTGTAGCCAAGACGGCGTCTTTATCGTTGGTGGTGGTGGCGGCGGCTAGGGTTTGCAATGGCGAGAGGTGAGGAGTGTGGCACAGACGGGCGCAGGGTTAAATAGTGTAGGGTTCGCAGCATAGAAAACAAAAAATTCCTACGATGGGAACAACTATGTACCAAGATCTATCTACTAGATACAAACAACAGCCGGATGTATATACGTAGAGAACATACCCTTGAAGACCGACAAAGCTTAACGAGTTAAACTCGTGGTTGATATAGACGATCTCTTGCCGATCTCAAGATCGAGAGGAAGTCCTAGCGCCGCAAATCAGCAGCGCATCCGTGCTCGCACACACGTCTGAGGCACCGAGCAACCTCCTCCTCCTCGCTCCAGCGATGCAGCGGAAGCACAACTCTTTCTTACCGAATAGCCACTGGGAACATGTATCTCGCTAGTCTGAGACCATGGGGGATAAATTCTAGAGGGGGAGAGAGATCCTTCACGAGGAGGTGTGAGTGAGAGAGAGGAGAGGGGGTGCCTTTAATAGGAGGAGGGGGGCACCCAAGGGGGTGGCCGCCGGCCATGGGGGCTGCCCCCTCCCCTCCTTCATTCATGTGGATGGACACTCCACTCACAAAAATCCTTTCAATTCCCTCCACTCAAAATTGCTATTAAATTTCCACCAAATTTAATGCAAACTCTCATTAAATAAAACTCCTTTTATTTATTCATAATTTTATCAATTACTTTAATGACAAACATTCACATATAACCCCTTGCTAGAATTGCATTTCACATGCAAAAACACTTTCTGCAATTTTACCCGAAAACCTGTTTCGGTATCTAGTGAAATAAATTCCCGCGCTTGTTATTCTTTCCGGCATGAAACTTTTGCTCCGATTGGATGTCGGTGTCTCTTAAGTGTGTCACCCTACGGTTCGTGAATAATGCGAACATGATCGAGACCCCTCTCAGATCAATAATCAGAAGCGGGATCTGGAGACCCATACTGACTCCCACACATTCAACGATGACTTTCTTGTGATCGTCGGAACCTTTTATGCTAGTATCTTAATCCATTTGTTTCACGATATATTATTGTAGGGTTTCGTAGCATGGAAAACAAAAATTTTCTACCGCATACAAACAAACAAGCCAAGATCTATCTACTAGATTGTAGCAACGAGTCGATAGAATAACTCACCCTCGAAGATTCCAAAGTGTTTAACGAGAGCGGATTCTCATGGGTGATGTAGTCGTACTCTTTCCAATCTCAAGATCGCGTAGACGATCCTTCCGGCGCTGCGTTCCGGCAGCGCTCCCGTAGTCGGTCACACGTTCGGTACTCGACGAAGACCTTCCTCTCCCTTGTTCCAGCAGGCAGCGGAGGTTGTAGCACTCTCCTCGCGATTCCGGCATCACAACGGCGTGGTACCGGAAGTAGAGGGGAGATCTCGCAGGGCTTCGCCTTAAGCCGGAGCGAGTATGGTGGAGTATGAGAGAGTCCCTCGACGATCTAGGGTTTAGACACGCCGAGGAGGAAGCTTGGCCGGCGGCTAGGGTTGCTAGGCGGCGGCGGCTTGGCCTAGGTCGGCGGCGGCGGCAGTGGAGGTGGCGGCGTCGGTGGCTAGGGTTTGGAGGAGAGGATCTTGTGTGTCTCTAGGAGGGAGCCCTGCCCCTCCTTATATAGGTGGAGGGGCCGGCCGGCCAAGGGGAGGGAGAGGAGTCCCTCCCCAACTCGGCTTGGAGGGGGCGCCGCCGGTTGGAGGAGGGAACTCCTCCCCAACTCGGTTTTCGCTTCCTCCTCTTTTCCTCTTTCCAAATTTAGCTGTTTGACTTTTCAAACTAGCTGTTTGACTTTTCAAACTAGGATTTGAATTAATCCTTTATTTGGTTCAGCGATGACACTTAGTACATGATGCAATCATACCAACTTGATACAACACATTCATGTACCCTTCCCCTCCGGAGTGCCAGACATTCCGGAACCTTCTAGAACATTCCCGATGAAAACACTGGAACCATTCTCCAACTCCGAAACGGGACTTTCCTTATATGAATCTTATTCTCCGGACCATTTCGGATCTCCTCGTGATATCCCGGATCCCATCCGGGACTCCGAACAACATTCGGTCTCTTTCTCATCATTCCATAACTACTCAAAACAACGTCGAATCCTTAAGTGTGTCTCCCTACGGTTCGTGAATTATGCGGACATGATCGAGACACTTCTCCGAACAATAACCAATAGAGGAATCTGGAAATTCATATGGTTCCCACATATTTCTACGATTACTTTGCGATCGAATGAACCACTTACATACGATATCAATTTCCCTTTGTCTCACGATAGTTTACTTATCCGAGGTTATGATCGTCGGTATCTCTGCATACCTAGTTCAACCTCGTTACCGATAAGTACTCTTTTCTCGTTCCCGTGATATGTGATCCCTTGTGAGCCAGTCACATGCTTGCAAGCTAATTGGATGACATTTCACCGAGAGGGCCCAGAGTATATCTATCCGTCATATGGATGGACAAATCCCACTCTTGATCCATGTGTTTCAACCAATACTTTCCGAACACTCAATGCCACCTTTATAGCCACCCAGTTACGGTGTGGTGTTTGATGTCATCAAAGCATCCATCCGGTAAAGGTGATATGCATGATCTCATGGTCGAAGGAATTAGATTACTATGTATCAGAAAGCATATAGCAATTGAACTATTAAAATGACTTGATCTTTATGCTACGCTTATCTATAGGAGTATGTCCATCATATCATTCTCCTAACAATATGATCTTGTTGTTAATAACATCTCAATGTTCATGATAGGGAAACCACAATCATCTATTAACCAACAAGCTAGTATTATATAGAGGCTTTACTAGGGACTTCAAATTAAGTTTACAAATCACACAAGTATTAATGTTTCCTTGTTAATACTATTATAGCATGAATGTAAACATTTATCATAAACACAAAGATATAATAATAACTACTTTTATTATTGCCTCTAGGGCATATCTCCAACAGTCTCCCACTTGCACTAGAGTCATCTAATCTAGATTACATGGTAATATACCGAACACCCATGGCAGTTTGGTACTGGTCATGTTTTACCCTCGGGAGAGGTTTAGTCAACGGATCCGCCACATTCAGATCTGTGTGTACTTTGCAAATCTTTATATCCCCATCTTGGATATGTTCTCGAATAGCGTGAAAACGTAGCTTGATATGCTTCAGCTTCTTGTGTGACCTTGGTTCTTGCGCATTGGCTATGGCGCCCATGTTATCACAGTAGATAGACATTGGGTCCAGCGCACTAGGAGCCACACCTAGCTCTGTAATGAACTCTTTCATCCATATCGCTTCTTGTGAAGCCTCCGAAGCAGCCATGTATTCCGATTCAGTTGAAGATCTCGCCACAACGCTTTGCTTTGCACTCCTCTAGCTAACTGCTGCACCATTCAAAATAAATACGTATCCAGATTGTGATTTAGAATCATCCGGATCGGTGTTCCAACTAGCATCGGTGTAACCATTAACAACGAGCTGTTCATCACCTCCATAAGAAAGAACCATATCCTTAGTTCTTCTCAAGTACTTAAGGATGTTTTTGACCGCTGTCCAATGATCCACTCCTGGATCACTTTGATATCTGCTAGTTAAACTAACAGCATATGCAATGTCGGGTCTAGTACATAGCATGGCATATATTAGAGATCCTATGGCTGAGGCATAGGGAGTCTTACTCATCCTTTCTCTATCTTCTGCCGATGTCGGACTTTGAGTTTTACTCAAGGTCGTATTGGGCAACATGGGCAAGAACCCTTTCTTGCTATCTTCCATTCCAAACTTCTTTAGAACTTTGTCCAAATATGTACTCTGTGACAATGATATTTGGCGTTTCGATCTATCTCTATAAATCTTTATGCCTAATATGTAAGCTGCTTCGCCAAGATCCTTCATTGAAAAACTATTATTCAAATATTCTTTGACACTATTAAGAAGGTCTACATCATTCCCAATCAACAATATGTCATCTACATATAGTATTAAGAATGCTACAGAGCTCCCACTCACTTTCTTGTAAATACAAGCTTCTCCATAAGTTTGTATAAAACCAAAACTTTTGATCACCTTATCAAAACGTTGATTCCAACTTCGGGATGCTTGCTTCAATCCATAGATGGATCGTTGAAGTTTGCATACCTTGTTAGCATCTTTAGGATCGACAAAACCTTTGGGTTGCATCATATACAACTCTTCATCAATGTCTCCATTGAGAAATGCTGTTTTGACATCCATCTGACATATCTCATAATCATAATATGCAGCGATTGCTAACATAATCCTCATAGACTTTAACTTTGCTACTGGTGAGAAAGTCTCATCGTAGTCAATTCCTTGAATTTGTCGAAACCCTTTTGCGACAAGTCGAGCTTTATAGACAGTAACATTACCATCAGCATTTGTTTTCTTCTTGAAGATCCATTTCTTCTCGACAGCCTTCCGGCCATCCGGTAAGTCCACCAAAGTCCATACTTGGTTTTCGTACATGGATCCAATCTCGGATTTCATGGCTTCTTGCCATTTATTGGAATCTGGGCTCATCATCGCTTCCTCATATGTCTCAGGGTCATCGGTGTTGTCCACCAACATGACACTCATAACGGGATCATACCAATCTGGAGTGGTACGAGTTCTCTTGACCTGCGAGGCTCTGTAGCAACTTCAACCGAAGTTTCATGATCATCATCATTAGCTTCCTCTCTTATTGGTGCAGGCACCACAGGAACTTCTTCCGGTGCTGCGCTACTCGCAATTTCGAGAGAAGGTTCAACAACCTCGTCAAGTTCTACTTTCCTTCCAGTCACTTCTTTCGAGAGAAATTCCTTCTCTAGAAAGGATCCATTCTTGGCAACGAAGATTTTGCCTTCGGATCTATGATAAAAGGTATACCCAATAGTTTCCTTCGGGTATCCTATGAAGACGCATTTTTCCCCTTTGGGTTCAAGCTTGTCTGGCTGTAACTTCTTTACATAGGGTTCGCACCCCCAAACTTTAAGGAACGACAATCTAGGTTTCTTCCCAAACCATAATTCATACGGTGTCGTTTCAACGGATTTAGACGGTGCCCTATTTAAAGTGAATGCGGCTGTTTCTAATGCATAACCCCAAAATGATAGCGGTAAATCTGTAAGTGACATCATAGAACGAACCATATCTAAGAGAGTTCGATTACGACGTTCGGACACACCATTACGCTGTGGTGTTCCCGGCGGTGTCAACTGCGAAAGTATTCCGCATTTCTTCAAATGCTCGCCAAACTCGTAACTTAGATATTCACCTCCACGATCAGAACGTAGAAATTTAATCTTCTTGTTACGTTTATTCTCTACCTCACTTTGAAATTCCTTAAACTTCTCGAAAGTTTCGGACTTATGTTTCATGAAATAGATATACCCATATCTACTCAAGTCATCCGTGAAGGTAAGAACATAACGATAACCACCGCGCGATGCTACACTCATTGGACCACACACATCGGTATGTATGATTTCCAACAAGTCCGTAGCTCGCTCCATCATACCGAAAAATGGAGTCTTAGTCATTTTACCCATCAGACATGCTTCGCATCTATCAAGTGATTCGAAATCAAGTGATTCAAGAAGTCCATCGGAATGGAGTTTCTTCATACGCTTCACTCCAATGTGACCAAGACGACAGTGCCACATATAGGTCGAGTTATCGCTCGATTTCAAACGTTTAGCCTCAATGTTATTAATATGTGTATTTCCACTATCGAGATTCAATAAGAATAGACCATCTATCAAAGGTGCATGTGCATAAAACATATTACTCATATAAATCGAACAACCATTATTCTCGGACTTAAATAAGTAACCGTCTCGCAATAAACAAGATCCCGATATAATGTTCATGCTTAACGCAGGCACCAAATAACAATTATTTAAGTATAAAACTAATCCCGATGGTAGATGAAGGGGTAGCGTGCCAACCGCGATCACATCAACCTTTGATCCGTTTCCAACGCGCATCGTCACCTCGTTCTTCGCTAGCTTCCGTTTATTCTGCAGCACCTGTTTCGAGTTACAAATATGAGCAACCGAACCAGTATCAAATACCCAGGCACTACTACGAGTACTAGTGAGATACACATCAATAACATGTATATCAGATATACCTTTGTTCTTGATGTTGCCGTTCTTCAAATCCGCCAAGTACTTTGGGCAATTCCGCTTCCAGTGACCTTCTCCCTTGCAGTAAAAGCACTTAGTATCAGGCTTAGGTCCAGCCTTGGTCTTCTTCGTCGGCGTGGTAACTTTCTTACCACCCTTCTTGAAGTGTCCCTTCTGCTTAGACTTGCCTTTCTTGAATTTGGTGGTCTTATTGACCAACAACACTTGGTGCTCTTTCTTGATCTCCACTTCTGCAGATTTCAACATGGCAAAGAGTTCTAGCAACGTCTTGTTCATGTTTTGCATATTGTAGTTCATCACAAAGTTCTTGTAACTTGGTGGCAGTGATTGGAGGACACGGTAAATCCCCAAAGCATTAGGAATCACAATACCCAAGCTTTGAAGTTTGTTTGCGTGCCCAGACATCTTAAGCACATGCTCACTGACGGAGCTGCCCTCTTCCATCTTGCAGTTAAACAACTTTTCAGAAGCCTCATAGCTTTCAATTGCCGCATGAGTCTCAAAGATCAATTTGAGATCCTCGACAATATCATATGGGTCTGAATTCTCAAACCTTTTCTGAAGCTCCGATTCTAAACCATACAAGATAGCACACTGAACTGTGGAGTACTGAGTCTTCCGAGTGAGGTAAACATTCTTTACTTCATCGGCAGCATCAGCTGCAGGTGGGTCACCCAGCGGTGCATCCAGCACATAGGTCAAATTACCAGCTGTGAGGACAATCCTCAAATTGCGGAACCAATCCGCGAAGTTGCTTCCATTGTTTTTCAACTTTTCTTTCTCTAGGAACGCATTAAAATTGATGGTAGGGCCTGCCATTGATCTACAACATATTTGCAATAGTTTAGACTAAGTTTATGACAAATTGAGTTCAAATTAATAAATTTAATCTAGGTGAACTCCCACTCAAAACAATATCCCTCACATTGTTTTAGTGATCACACGAACCAAATCCACCACATCAACACCGATCATCACGAGAGTTGATATAGTTTCAATGGCGAACAATCGACATGTTCATCATATCTACTATATGATTCATGCTTTACCTTTCGGTGATCCGTGTTCCGAGACCATTTCTGTACATGCTAGGCTCGTCAAGATCAAACCTTAGTTTCCGCTTGAGCAAATCTGGCTTGCTCACGTTGTATACACTTGCGGAATCTAACACACCCGATCATCACGTGGTGCTTTGAAACAACAAGCTTTAGCAACGGTGCTAACTAAGGGTGAACACTTTATGACTTGAAATTCATGTGCATGAGGGATCATCTTATAATGCTACCGTTGTCTACTAAGCAATACAAGATGCATAAAGGATTAACATCACATGCAATTCATAATATGTGATATGATATGGTCTTTCTTCTATGTGCTTCCGATCTCCATCTTCTAGCACGAACATGATCTCCATCATCACCGGCATTGCATCAAGGTCAATGATGCTTCTTCATGGTTGTCGTCCACCGGCTTCAACTATTACAACTACTTTGAATAGACACGCGGGTCTTAACATAAATTAAAGACAACCATATGGCTCCTGCCGGTTGCCAACTTACAATAAGGAACATTGCATACATCAAATATAATCACAATCATGGCCATATCACATCATAGCACACCCCTGCAAAACAAAGTTAGACGCCTCTACATTCTTTGCATGTTTTACGTGGTTTGGGGCTTTCAATAAGTGTCGTTCTAACTTACGAACATGAACCACAACATTGATACTAGTATTGTTAATCACCCGTGGTAAATTGGATCTTAACTATGCTAGGAGAAACAGGCACCCGCAAAGCCACTTATGCAATACAAGTTGCATGTCAAGCGTGGAGCAAGTCTCATGAACGATGTCATGTAAGGTTAGCCCGGGCCGCTTCATCCCAACATCCCGCAAGATGCAAAGTACACAAGAAGCAATCGACAATAAAAGCATCAACGCCCACACTGACCATTGTGTTCTACTCGTGCAACAGATCTACATATAGACACGGCTCTGATACCACTGTAGGGTTTCGTAGCATGGAAAACAAAAAATTTCTACCGCATACAAACAAACAAGCCAAGATCTATCTACTAGATTGTAGCAACGAGTCGATAGAATAACTCACCCTCGAAGATTCCAAAGTGTTTAACGAGAGCGGATTCTCGTGGGTGATGTAGTCGTACTCTTTCCGATCTCAAGATCACGTAGACGATCCTTCCGGCGCTGCGTTCCGGCAGCGCTCCCGTAGTCGGTCACACGTTCGGTACTCAACGAAGACCTTCCTCTCCCTTGTTCCAGCAGGCAGCGGAGGTTGTAGCACTCTCCTCGCGATTCCGGCAGCACAACGGCGTGGTACCGAAAGTAGAGGGGAGATCTCGCAGGGCTTCGCCTTAAGCCAGAGCGAGTATGGTGGAGTATGAGAGAGTCCCTCGACGATCTAGGGTTTAGACACGCCGAGGAGGAAGCTTGGCCGGCGGCTAGGGTTGCTAGGCGGCGGCGGCTTGGCCTAGGTCGGCGACGGCGGCAGAGGAGGTGGCGGCGCCGATGGCTAGGGTTTGGAGGAGAGGATCTTGTGTGTCTCTAGGAGGGAGCCCTGCCCCTCCTTATATAGGTGGAGGGGCCGGCCGGCCAAGGGGAGGGAGAGGAGTCCCTCCCCAACTCGGCTTGGAGGGGGCACCGTCGGTTGGAGGAGGGAACTCCTCCCCAACTCGGTTTCCCCTTCCTCCTCTTTTCCTCTTTCCAAATTTAGCCGTTTGACTTTTCAAACTAGCTGTTTGACTTTTCAAACTAGGATTTGAATTAATCCTTTATTTGGTTCAGCGATGACACTTAGTACATGATGCAATCATACCAACTTGATACAACACATTCATGTACCCTTCCCCTCCGGAGTGCCGGACATTCCGGAACCTTCTAGAACATTCCCGATGAAAACACCGGAACCATTCTCCAACTCCGAAACGGGACTTTCCTTATATGAATCTTATTCTCCGAACCATTCCGGATCTCCTCGTGATATCCCGGATCCCATCCGGGACTCCGAACAACATTCGGTCTCTTTCTCATCATTCCATAACTACTCAAAACAACGTCGAATCCTTAAGTGTGTCTCCCTACGGTTCGTGAATTATGCGGACATGATCGAGACACTTCTCCGAACAATAACCAATAGAGGAATCTGGAAATTCATATGGTTCCCACATATTTCTATGATTACTTTGCGATCGAATGAACCACTTACATACGATATCAATTTCCCTTTGTCTCACGATAGTTTACTTATCCGAGGTTATGATCGTCGGTATCTCTGCATACCTAGTTCAACCTCGTTACCGATAAGTACTCTTTTCTCGTTCCCGTGATATGTGATCCCTTGTGAGCCAGTCACATGCTTGCAAGTTAATTGGATGACATTTCACCGAGAGGGCCCAGAGTATATCTATCCGTCATATGGATGGACAAATCCCACTCTTGATCCATATGTTTCAACCAATACTTTCCGAACACTCAATGCCACCTTTATAGCCACCCAGTTACGGTGTGGTGTTTGATGTCATCAAAGCATCCATCCGGTAAAGGTGATATGCATGATCTCATGGTCGAAGGAATTAGATTACTATGTATCAGAAAGCATATAGCAATTAAACTATTAAAATGACTTGATCTTTATGCTACGCTTATCTATAGGAGTATGTCCATCATATCATTCTCCTAACAATATGATCTTGTTGTTAATAACATCTCAATGTTCATGATAGGGAAACCACAATCATCTATTAACCAACAAGCTAGTATTATATAGAGGCTTTACTAGGGACTTCAAATTAAGTTTACAAATCACACAAGTATTAATGTTTCCTTGTTAATACTATTATAGCATGAATGTAAACATTTATCATAAACACAAAGATATAATAATAACTACTTTTATTATTGCCTCTAGGGCATATCTCCAACAATTACATGTCCGAGATTCTATCATCGGTATCTCCATACCTAGTTTGATCTCGTTACTGACATGCACTCTTTTTTTGTTCCCGTGATATAACATTCTAGTGATCAAATCACTTGCTTGCAAGCTAACCAATGTGATATCACCGAGAGGGCCTAGAGTATATCTATCCGTCATCGGGATGAACAAATTCCACTCTCGATCCATGGGCCTCAACATAAAACTTTATTAGTTCTGAACCCATCTTTATAATCACCCTATTACGGTGTGACGTTTGATGTTATCAAGAAACTCTTCTGGTGTTAGTGATTGACATGATCTCATGGTGTAAGGATTAGGATCACTTCGTAAGTTGTTATAGCAATATAAACTCAATGACTTTGATCGTAATGCTATACCTCGGATGAATGTTCATCACACCATTACACTAATGTTGTGATTTTGTTATTAACAACATCCAATGTCCATGATCAGGAAATCTTGATCATCTTGTTAATCAACAAGCTAGTTTATGAGAGAGGAATAACTAGGAACTTTTTGTTTGTTTATTAAACACACATGTATTAACGTTTCCGTATTGATACAATTATAGCATGCAAAATAAACATCTATCATATACTTGGAATACACATAATAAACACTTTATTATTGCCTCTCAGCTCATATTCCCTTCAGTCTCACACTTGCACTAGAGACAATAATCTAGTTACATAGTGATGAATCTAACACCCATGGAGTTCTGTTGTTGATCATGTTTTGCTATAGGGAGAGTTCTAGTCAACGGATCTGCTACATTGAGATCCGTGTGTACTTTACAAATCTTTATATCTCCATCCTTGACATGCTCGCGGAGGGAGTGAAACCAGCGCTTAATATGCTTGGAATTCTTGTGAGACCTTGGTTCTTTGCCATTGGCAATGGCACCATTGTTGTCACAATAGATCACCATTGGGTCCAACGCGCTCGCAACCACATCTAGTTCGGATATGAACTCCTTCATCCAAACCGCTTTCTGAGCCGCTTCCGAGGGAGCAACATATTCGGCCTCCGTTGTTGATCCCGCCACCACGGGTTGTTTGGAACTCCTCCAACTAACTGCTCCGCCATTCATGAGAAATATGTATTCAGATTGAGACTTAGAGTCATTCGGATTGGTGTCAAAGCTTGCGTCAACATAACACTTAGTGACGATCTCTTCTTCACCTCCGTACACAAGAAACATATCCTTAGTTCTTCGCAAGTACTTAAGGATATTCTTGACCGCTATCCAGTGTTCTGAACCTGGATCCGATTGGTACCTACTAGTCAAAATAATAGCATGTGCCACATCCGGTCTTGTACATAGCATGGCGTACATTATAGAGCCTATGGCCGAAGCATAGGGGACTTTGTCCATTATCTCTCTTTCTTCCGCCGTAGCCGGACTTTGAGTCTTACTCAATGTCTTGCCTTGCAACATAAGTAAGAACCCCTTCTTACTTCCGTCCATTTTGAACTTCTTTAAAATCTTATCAATGTATGTACTTTGCGATAGCCCTATTAGGCGCCTAGATCTATCTCTATAGATCTTTATGCCTAATATGTATGACGCTTCACCTAGGTCTTTCATTGAAAATTTGCTGTTTAGATAACTTTTAACACTGTTTAAAAGATCTATATCATTTCCGATCAATAATATGTCATCCACATATAATATCAGAAATGCCACATTGCTCCCACTCACTTTCTTGTAAATACAAGCTTCTCCATAAGTTTGGACAAATCCAAACTCTTTGATCACCTCATGAAAACGGAGATTCCAACTTCGTGACGTTTGATGTTATCAAGAAACTCTTCTGGTGTTAGTGATTGACATGATCTCATGGTCTAAGGATTAGGATCACTTCGTAAGTTGTTATAGCAATATAAACTCAATGACTTTGATCGTAATGCTATACCTCGGATGAATGTTCATCACACCATTACACTAATGTTGTGATTTCGTTATTAACAACATCCAATGTCCATGATCAGGAAATCTTGATCATCTTGTTAATCAACAAGCTAGTTTATGAGAGAGGAATAACTAGGAACTTTTTGTTTGTTTATTAAACACACATGTATTAACGTTTCCGTATTGATACAATTATAGCATGCAAAATAAACATCTATCATATACTTGGAATACACATAATAAACACTTTATTATTGCCTCTCAGGTCATATTCCCTTCAGTCTCCCACTTGCACTAGAGACAATAATCTAGTTACATAGTGATGAATCTAACACCCATGGAGTTCTGTTGTTGATCATGTTTATCTCTAGGGAGAGTTCTAGTCAACGGATCTGCTACATTGAGATCCGTGTGTACTTTACAAATATTTATATCTCCATCCTTGACATGCTCGCGGATGGAGTGAAACCGGCGCTTAATATGCTTGGAATTCTTGTGAGACCTTGGTTCTTTGCCATTGGCACTGGCACCATTGTTGTCACAATAGATCACCATTGGGTCCAACACGCTCGCAACCACATCTAGTTTGGATATGAACTCCTTCATCCAAACCGCTTCCTGAGCCGCTTCCGAGGCAGCAACATATTCGGCCTCCGTTGTTGATCCCGCCACCACGGGTTGTTTGGAACTCCTCCAACTAACTGCTCCGCCATTCATGAGAAATATGTATTCAGATTGAGACTTAGAGTCATCCGGATCGGTGTCAAAGCTTGCGTCAACATAACACTTAGTGACGAGCTCTTCTTCACTTCCGTACACAAGAAACATATCCTTAGTTCTTCGCAAGTACTTAAGGATATTCTTGACCGCTATCCAGTGTTCCGAACCTGGATCCGATTGGTACCTACTAGTCAAAATAATAGCATGTGCCACATCCGGTCTTGTACATAGCATGGCGTACATTATAGAGCCTATGGCCGAAGCATAGGGGACTTTGTCCATTATCTCTCTTTCTTCCGCCGTAGCCGGACTTTGAGTCTTACTCAATGTCTTGCCTTGCAACATAAGTAAGAACCCCTTCTTACTTCCGTCCATTTTGAACTTCTTTAAAATCTTATCAATGTATGTACTTTGCGATAGCCCTATTAGGCGCCTAGATCTATCTCTATAGATCTTTATGCCTAATATGTATGACGCTTCACCTAGGTCTTTCATTGAAAATTTGCTATTTAGATAACTTTTAACACTGTTTAAAAGATCTATATCATTTCCGATCAATAATATGTCATCCACATATAATATCAGAAATGCCACATTGCTCCCACTCACTTTCTTGTAAATACAAGCTTCTCCATAAGTTTGGACAAATCCAAACTCTTTGATCACCTCATGAAAACGGAGATTCCAACTTCGTGACGTTTGATGTTATCAAGAAACTCTTCTGGTGTTGGTGATTGACATGATCTCATGGTCTAAGGATTAGGATCACTTCGTAAGTTATTATATCAATATAAACTCAATGACTTTGATCGTAATGCTATACTTCGGATGAATGTTCATCACACCATTACACTAATGTTGTGATTTCGTTATTAACAACATCCAATGTCCATGATTAGGAAATCTTGATCATCTTGTTAATCAA
This sequence comes from Avena sativa, assembly GCA_916181665.1. Classification (NCBI taxonomy): domain Eukaryota; kingdom Viridiplantae; phylum Streptophyta; class Magnoliopsida; order Poales; family Poaceae; genus Avena; species Avena sativa. The sequence continues at coordinate 431,992,655 of OV702293.1, forward strand.
CAAGCTAGTTTATGAGAGAGGAATAACTAGGAACTTTTTGTTTGTTTATTAAACACACATGTATTAACGTTTCCGTATTGATACAATTATAGCATGCAAAATAAACATCTATCATATACTTGGAATACACATAATAAACACTTTATTATTGCCTCTCAGGTCATATTCCCTTCAGTCTCCCACTTGCACTAGAGACAATAATCTAGTTACATAGTGATGAATCTAACACCCATGGAGTTCTGTTGTTGATCATGTTTATCTCTAGGGAGAGTTCTAGTCAACGGATCTGCTACATTGAGATCCGTGTGTACTTTACAAATCTTTATATCTCCACCGTTGACATGCTCGCGGATGGAGTGAAACCGGCGCTTAATATGCTTGGAATTCTTGTGAGACCTTGGTTCTTTGCCATTGGCAATGGCACCATTGTTGTCACAATAGATCACCATTGGGTCCAACGCGCTCGCAACCACATCTAATTTGGATATGAACTCCTTCATCCAAACCGCTTCCTGAGCCGCTTCCGAGGCAGCAACATATTCGGCCTCCGTTGTTGATCCCGCCACCACGGGTTATTTGGAACTCCTCCAACTAACCGCTCCGCCATTCATGAGAAATATGTATTCAGATTGAGACTTAGAGTCATCCGGATCGGTGTAAAAGCTTGCGTCAACATAACACTTAGCGATGAGCTCTTCTTCACCTCCGTACACAAGAAACATATCCTTAGTTCTTCGCAAGTACTTAAGGATATTCTTGACCGCTATCCAGTGTTCCGAACCTGGATACGATTGGTACCTACTTGTCAAACTAATAGCATGTGCCACATCCGGTCTTGTACATAGCATGGCGTACATTATAGAGCCTATGGTCGAAGCATAGGGGACTTTGTCCATTATCTCTCTTTCTTCCGCCGTAGCCGGACATGAGTCTTACTCAATGTCTTAACTTGCAACATAAGTAAGAACCCCTTCTTACTTCCATCCATTTTAAACTTCTTTAAAATCTTATCAATGTATGTTCTTTGCGATAGCCCTATTAGGCGCCTAGATCTATCTCTATAGATCTTTATGCCTAATATGTATGACGCTTCACCTAGGTCTTTCATTGCAAATTTGCTGTTTAGATAACTTTTAACACTGTTTAAAAGATCTATATCATTTCCGATCAATAATATGTCATCCATATATAATATCAGAAATGCCACATTGCTCCCACTCACTTTATTGTAAATACAAGCTTCTCCATAAGTTTGGACAAATCCAAACTCTTTGATCACCTCATGAAAACGGAGATTCCAACTTCGTGATGCTTGCTTCAGTCCATAGATGGATCACTGAAGCTTGCACACCTTGTTAGAATCCTTAGGATCGACAAAACCCTTTGGTTGTATCATATACAACTCTTCTTCAATTTTGCCATTGAGGAACGCGGTTTTGATATCCATCTGCCAAATCTCATAATCGAAATATGCAGCAATTGCTAACATAATCCTAACTGACTTTAGCATCGCTACGGGTGAGAATGTCTCATCGTAGTCAACTCCTTGAATTTGTCGAAACCCCTTTGCGACAAGTAGAGCTTTATAGACGGTCACATTACCATCAGCATCAGTTTTCCTTTTGAATATCCATTTGTTCTCCACGGCCTTTCGGTCGTGAGGTAAGTCCACTAAGTTCCAAACTTGATTTTCATACATGGATTCCATCTCGGATTTCATGGATTCTAACCATTTGTTGGAATCCGGGCTCATCATTGCTTCTTCATACGTCACAGGGTCATCAATTTCATCAACCATGAAATTCACAACATGGTTTCCGTACAGCTCGGGAGCTGCACGCGTTGTGCTAGACCTGCGAGGTTCGGTAGTACTCTCTTTCAGAGTTTCATGATCATTATCATTAGTTCCCTCTTCAACTAGTGAAGCCAACTCCGGAACAACTTCCGGCGATGCGCTACTCGCCATACTTTGAAGAGAAGGTTCAATAACCTCTTCGAGTTCTACCTTCCGACTACTCACGCCTTTCGCGAGAAACTCTTTCTCTAGAAAGGATCCATTCTTGGCAACAAAAACCTTGCCCTCAGATCTATGATAGAAGGAATACCCAATTGTTTCCTTAGGGTATCCTATGAAGACGCATTTTTTCGCATTGGGTTCGAGTTTATCCGGTTGAAGTTTCTTCACATAAACATCGCATCCCCAAACTTTAAGAAATGACAGCTTATGTTTGTTTCCAAACCACAATTCATGCGGTGTCTTTTCAACGGATTTAGATGGTGCCCGATTTAAAGTGAATGCAACGGTTTCTAGTGCATAACCCCAAAATGACAACGGCAAGTCCGTCAGAGACATCATAGATCGAACCATATCCAATAAAGTACGATTACGACGTTCCGACACACCATTTCGTTGTGGTGTTCCGACAGGTGTGAGTTGTGAAACAATTCCACACTCTTTCATGTGAGTGCTAAACTCATAACTTAGATACTCACCTCCACGGTCGGACCGTACAAATTTGATCTTTCTATTACGATGATTTTCCACTTCATTCTGAAATTCCTTGAACTTTTCAAAGGTTTCAGACTTGTGTTTCATCAATTAGATATAACCGTATCTATTCAAATCATCCGTGAAAGTAACAAAATAATAATATCCACCTCGCGCCGACACACTCATTGGACCACATACATCATAATGTATAATTTCCAATAAATCTGTCGCCCGTTCCATTGTACCGGAAAACGGCGTTCTAGTCATCTTGCCCATAAGGCATGGCTCACATGTATCAAATGATTCAAAATCAAGTGATTCCAAAATTCCATCCGAATGGAGCTTCTTCATGCGTTTAACGCCAATATGACCTAGACGGCAGTGCCACATATATGCGGATATATCATCATTAAGTTTAATATTTTAGCATCAACATTATGAATATGTGTAATACTATTATCGAGATCCAATAGAAATAAACCATTCATCATCGGTGCATGACCATAAAAGATTTCATTCATATAAATAGAACAACCATTGTTCTCAGATCTAAATGAATAACCACTTCGTATCAAACATGATCCAGATACAATTTTCATGCTCAGTACAGGCACCAGATAACAATTATTCAAGTTTATTACTAATCTCGATGGCAAGTGGAGAGGCAGCGTTCCGACGGCGATCACATCAACGCTTGATCCATTGCCGACACGCATCTTGACCTCACCCCTTGCTAGCGGTTGCTTGTTTCGCAGCCCGTGATTCGAGTTACAAATATTAGCAACTGAACCGGTATCAAATACCCAGGTGCTACTGCGAGCACTAGTCAAGTACATATAAATAACATGTATATCATATATACCTTTGTTTGCCTTGTCGGCCTTCTTGTCTACCAAATACTTGGGGCAGTTGTGCTTCCAGTGGCCAGTTCCCTTACAATAGTAGCACTCCGTATCAGACTTAGGGCCAACTCGGGGTTTCTTTTCAGGCACGACAACCGGATTGCCGCCCTTACTTCCCTTTCGTTTACCCTTCTTGTCTTTCTTGAAACCAGTGTTCTTATTGATCATCAACACTTGATGTTCCTTCTTGATCTCCACTTCTGCAGTTTTAAGCATTGACAAAAGCTCGGGGAGAGACTTCTTCATGCCTTGCATATTATAGTCCATCACAAAGCTCTTATAGCTAGGTGGCAGGGACTGCAGAACACGATGGATGCCTAAGTCAATGGGAATCGTTATTCCCAAGACACAAGCTTATCGGCGTAACCCGACATCTTGAGTACATGCTCACTTACGGAGTTGTGCTCTTCCATCATGCAGCTAAAGAACTTTTCTAAAGCATTGTAGCTCTCTACAGCAGCATGTGTGTCGAAAATCATTTTCAACTCACCCATTGTATCAAATGCATTGCCGTTTTCGAAATGCTTTCGAAGTTCCGGCTCTAGCCCATACAATATGCCACAATGAACTAAGTCGTGGTCCTCCTAACGAGTCTGATAGACATTCTTCTCCTCGTCAGGGGCATCATCAAATGTGGGGGGGCCTAGCGGCGCTTCTAGCACATATTGCTTTTGTGCAGCAGAGAGGAGAATCCTCAAATTCATGGCCCATTCGGTAAAGTTGCTACCGTTCGTTGCAAGTTTCTCTTTCTCCATGAACACATTGAAATTAAAAGCAGGTGGTGCCATCTACAACAGAATTTGTAAAGTTTAGACTAAGTTTATGATAGATTGAGTTCAACTAATCCACATTACGAATGAACTCCCACTCAAAAACAACATCCCTCGTGCCTTTTTGGTGATTACATGAACCAAATCCACTACACCAAGTCCGATCATCACGTGAGTCGGTGTAGATTCAAAGGCGAGCATCAAATGGGCATCATATCTACTATATGACTCATGCTTAACCTTTCGGTCTGTGTTCCGAGGCCATGTCTGTACATGCTAGGCTCGCCAAGTAAGAACCTTAGTATTCGCGTGTGTAACTGTCTTACACCCGAAATATGGTCGTGGATCCAAGAACACCCGATCATCACGTGATGTCTTGGAGCGACGAAAACATAATCGGTGCATACTAAAAGTAAGAACACATTCTTATCTTGATATTTAAATGAGGGATCATCTTATTATGCTAATAAAATGCCAAACAAGCAATATAAGATGCTATCAAATATCATATGTTTATAAGTGAAATGATATGGTTACCGCATATGATCTTTATCATGTGCATCGTGGTATGATCACTATCATACCTTTATGTGTAAGGCCAAGGTCTATGGAACTTACACGTTATGTGTGTTGTAAGAGTATCATCTCATACTTCTACTTACAACATCACCATATCATAACACTATCCCAACAACAATCTAAACTAGACGCCTCTAATTTATCCATTGCAAATTTTGCGTGGCTTAGGGCTTTCGAAGATAGAAACGTTCTTACCTACGAACATGAACCACAGCGAGGATAACCAAATTGTTGACAACTCGTTGCAAAATAGATATTGACTATAGTAGGAGAGACAAACACCCGCTAGCCACTTATGCAAACTAGATGCATGTCAAGCGTGCAACAGGTCTCATGTGTGAGGACATGTAAAGTTTGTCCGAGCCGCTTCATCCTACTATGCCACTAATATCCAAAATTACAACTAAGAAGCAACAACATGATCATCATCGCCCACATACTCATATGTGTACTAACCGTGTAAAGCATCTACGCATAGATCCGGCTCTCATACCACTGTAGGGTTCGTAGCATAGAAAACAAAAATTTCCTACGATGGGAACAACTATGTACCAAGATATATCTACTAGACACAAACAACGGGCGGATGTATATCCGTAGAGAATATACCCTTGAAGACCGAAAAAGCTTAACGAGTTAAACTCGTGGTTGATGTAGACAATCTCTTGCCGATCTCAAGATCGAGAGGAAGTCCTAGCGCCGCAAATCAGCAGCGCATCCGTGCTCGCACACACGTCCGAGGCACCGAGCAACCTCCGCCTCCTCGATCCAGCGATGCAGCGGAAGCACAACTCATTCTTGCCGAATAGCCACCGGGGACATGTATCTCGCTAGTCCGAGACCATGGGGGATAAATTCTAGAGGGGGAGAGAGATCCTTCACGAGGTGTGAGCGAGAGAGAGGAGAGGGGGTGCCTTTTATAGGAGGAGGGGGCACCCAAGGGGGTGTCCGCCGGCCATGGGGGCTTACCCCTCCTCTCCTTCATTCATGTGGGTGGACAGTCCACTCACTAAAATCCTTTCAATTCCCTACACTCGAAATCCTACTCAAAATTGCTATTAAATTTCCACCAAATTTAATGCAAACTCTCATTAAATAAAACTCCTTTTATTTATTCATAATTTTGTCAATTACTTTAATGAAAAACATTCACATATAACCCCTTGCTAGAATTCCATTTCACATGCAAAAACACTTTCTGCAATTTTACCCGAAAACCTGTTTCGGTATCTAGTGAAATAAATTCCCGCGCTTGTTATTCTTTTCGGCATGAAACTTTTGCTCCAATTGGATGTCGGTGTCTCTTAAGTGTGTCACCCTACGGTTCGTGAATAATGCGGACATGATTGAGACCCCTCTCAGATCAATAATCAGAAGCGGGATCTGGAGACCCATACTGACTCCCACACATTCAACGATGACCTTCTTGTGATCGTCGGAACCTTTTACGCTAGTATCTTAATCCCTTTGTTTCACGATATATTACATGTCCGAGATTTGATCATCGGTATCTCCATACCTAGTTTGATATCATTACTGACATGCACTCTTCTCTCGTTCTCGTGATATAACATTCTAGTGATTAAATCACTTGCTTGCAAGCTAACCAATGTGATATCACCGAGAGGGCCCAGAGTATATCTATCCATCATCGGGATGAACAAATTCCACTCTCGATCCATGGTCCTCAACATAACACTTTATTAGTTCTGAACCCATGTTTATAATCACCCTGTTACGGTGTGACGTTTGATGTTATCAAGAAACTCTTCCGGTGTTAGTGATTGACATGATCTCATGGTCTAAGGATTAGGATCACTTCGTAAGTTGTTATAGCAATATAAACTCAATGACTTTGATCGTAATGCTATACTTCGGATGAATGTTCATCAAACCATTACACTAATGTTGTGATCTCGTTATTAACAACATCCAATGTCCATGATCAGGAAACCTTGATCATCTTGTTAATCAACGAGCTAGTTTATGAGAGAGGCATAACTAGGAACTTTATGTTTGTTTATTAAACACGCATGTATTAACGTTTCCGTATTAATACAATTATAGCATGCAAAATAAACATCTATCATATACTTGGAATACACATAATAAACACTTTATTATTGCCTCTTAGGGCATATTCACTTTAAATAGCCCTTTCGCTCGCGAACGCGTGCAGCTTCCCGCTCCTTCGCCATCAATGCCGACGCGGGAACGCAGGCGGCGTCCAGTCAGTCAACGTGTCGTCTCGTCGCTATTAATGGCGCAGGCTGCTGATGACCCACAAGTATAGGGGGTGTATCGCAGTACTTTCGATAAATAGGAGTGTCAATCCCAACGAGGAGCAGAAGGTGTTGACTAGTGGTATGGAGCAGGAAATCTCTGTAAATACTTAGCAAACGGATTTTTAGGGGTTTTTTGATAAAGCAACAAAACAAAGTGCAAGTAATAAAGACAACGAACAACTGCAGAAAGTGGCCCAATCCTTTCTTAGCAAATGGCAAGCCGGTGGAAATACTTATAAGGACCAAACGTTCTCGATGACACATGGGAATTCTGTCAAGTGCTTTCGCTTCAAATAGCTGAGTACTCTTCTTTGGTGTTGTAAGTGTTGTGTGGGTGAACCTGTGCTAATGTACCGATCTTACTTGGACTAATACATAGTTGTGATTAAACCCCCTGCAAGCATCCGCAACTACAGGAAAGTAATTAATATTTAAACCTAACCACAACCTTAAACTCTGAGATCCTACGCTCCCTTGTGCAAAGGTGTCCTAACGGGGGTTCGGGTTTCTGTCTCTCCGGCAACCCCACAATTAGTAGCCAAATACAGAATGCATTCCCCTAGGCCCATAAATGGTGAAGTATCATATATTCTACGTTCACATGACACCACTAGAAGAATAGCACCACAACTTAAATACTAAACCATTGAATAATATCTCAACACAAATCCACTACTAACAACACGACTTCTCCCATGTCCTCAAGAACTAAACAAACTACTCACGAGACATCATATAGAACAAGATCAAAGATGATATGGTAATGGATAACAATCTAAACATAAACAATAATCCAATGGTTCCACTCACAATCATCATCTACAATAGTAATTAACACCGGGAAAGTTTCCCCTAAGAACTAAAGCAATATCCAACACAATTGTTACAGCGGGATGGAGTGGTGATGGTGGTGCTGGTGGATATGATGGTGTGGATGATGATGATGATGATCCTGATGAATCCTATCTTGATGACGGTGTTGACGGTGATGATCTCCCCTCTCCGGGAAGGAATTTCCTCGGCAGAAATCTGTCTGCCGGAGAGATCTTTCTCTCTCGGTGTTTTCCGCCCCGCAGAGGCGGCGAAAATCTATCTATGGTCGCTCTCCTGGTATTAGGGTTCCGTGGGGAAGATATAGGCAAGAGGGTGGAGTCGAGAGACAGCCAGGTGGGCCACACCTACCCTAGGCGCGGGGCAAGGTGGATGTATCAACTCCCCCCAAGCTTAGACCTTCACTTGTCCCCAAGCGAAAACTGAGCTCAGTAAACATGTCCACAGGTTTATGGAGTGAATTGTCGATAAAAGAATACGGACAAGAAGCGTCACACTTACCATTACACAACTCATAGAAGAAAGCAACTCACCGTTATATAACTTTGCTTGCAACAAGTACATGAGTCACAATAGATATGCATAAAGATAAATCATTATTGGAATTGGCAACTTTGCTCCTGGTCAGAGAACAGCTAGCAAATAGTTTCACAAAAAGCTTTTTGTAGAAGTTTTACAACAGGAGCACTCTTTGCTCAAAAAGGTTTTTCACAATGAAGGCTTTCAAAGTAATACTCAATAGATAAGAGTCTTGTGTAAAAAAGGAAGATAAATAACATGATTGAATAAATAACCATATGAATGCTTGCAACACGACAACTCAAATGCTTGCTGGAGATAGAGAGGAAGTAGGTTTACTAACTCAACTTAGAAAATAGGAGAAAGGTCACTTCATAGAGGGCAGCAGGGATTTCAAGTCATAAAGAGCTTCCAAAAGATTATGGTACTTACTAGCTTTGATCCCGCATTGCCCCTATCATAGGCATCTTGAGATCACTAAGGTTAAAGTGCACAAAGATGGAGTATATGCTTGACGAAATATAAGTTGGCAATCTCATGTCCCTTGAGTACGAGGGCCGCTCCTCATGCTACTCAACTTCAGTCACCGGTAAGTTCTTGTTATTGTAAGTACATGTGTATCATAAAGAACCGCCAACGGGGTACCCCTTTCACATGGTACAGGAGCTATCCCATAACCAAAATGACAAGGCAAGCAGACAATGAGCATCTCAACGATCTTTTTATTTACTATGTACATATCTTTTTATTGAGGATGCTTCATAGAATGCTCACTATAGTGATGCTGCAAGTTTCCACCATGATTAGGCATGGCTTAGGATAGCGGCCCAGGCGTTTCTCTAACACACATACATCACTCCATGGACTTACAATTTCCCTCTTTATTTCACACCGTCGACATCCGCAAACAAAAGAGCATGATATCAACTGTGTACAACGTATAGGTGCAATGTTGAAAGCGTTCCCCGTGACAGCACGGTTCTGCTAATTCCAACGTATAGATGCAATCATATACAACTTCGATGACACAATGGTTCAAGTCTATTAGGGGCAAGAAAATAAGGTGTGCCATCAAGTTCATGAGAGCTTTACTAACTAGTTTTCACATAACAAAATAGTTTTTAATTCGAAAGATAGATGAAACTTGAGAATTTGCTTGGAATAGCAATTGCTAATAGGTAGATATGGTGAACGCAAATGGAAAAGGTTTTGGTTCAAGGGGATTGGAAAAATGAGAAGTATGCCTTCTCAAAATAGGTTTTTGGCTAGCAAGGCTGGGTAGCAAGCAAAAGAGTTGAAAGAAACAAGCAAACCTGCAAGTGATAAAGCCAAACATGCAATCTTCCTTGAAGACACAAAAGATCTTAAATAAAGAATACTAAGCTTATGAGCCAACAAGAAAGAAAATAAATGATACAAAATACCTGTAAGCTTTTTCTCTTTTTCTTTCAAACCTCAAAAAGTGTTGCTACTGACCAGAGCTCGGTTTGCCAAAACCAATTTAGATTTACTTGATGCTCCTAAAGTGATGCCAATACTGATCAACAAGATCCATCATATAATAGAAATTGCAAACTAAAATAAGAAGTGCAAAAAGTAAAGATGAAACTTCTCATTAATATTCTATAAAGGCACTCACACCAAGGGATACATAGATAATCTACTAAAGGAAAGATACTTCCACATGCAAACCAACCTATAAGATAACACCTCTACCAAAGATGTGAATCCACTAAAAATGTAAAAGATAAAAGATAATGATGGTGATACCGCGGCACCACCCCCTAAGCTTGGAACAAGCCAAGTGGATGCCAAACCTGATGACGAATTACTCCTTCGGTGGTGGTGGTGTTCTTTTGATAAGCTCTTCAATAAGTTTCTTCAAATCCTCAATCTCAAAGGTAAGAGTATGAATCAATTCCGAATTTTGCTCAATGCGGTTCATGATCATATCAGGCTGAGAATTTCAGTACTTGTTGTTCTTTCCCCACTCTTCCTTCTTAGTATGCTCCTCCCCTGCATGGTTAAAACGAGGCATATCCCACATCGAGGTAAAGTTCCCTTTGGGCACATGTTGATATTGACGCTCATGTATAAGAGTGTGGAAGGGTTTCTTGGTACTTGGAGGAGGTGACCGTGGAGAGAGGGTATGACGTGGAGGTTTCCCTAGATATCCGTGCTGTCCTCCTAAGCTTGACAGGTTTTGCCACCACTCCAATGCTTGCGACGGTAGCGCGGGTGTCCGGTTGCTTGTCCTCCTCCATGTCTTCTTCATCACCTACCAAAATCTCCTCCTTGGGTCTGTGAGGATCATTTTCCTCAGGCTTCTTGCCTTTATCGTTGGCGGAGACCATGGTGCTCTAAACTTGAAAAGTTTTCCTGATAGAAACAGATCAAAACGAAAACACTACGAGAACATGATGCACGAACCTCGGGGGATCCGTGGGGTTATATGTTACGAAGTTTCAAAGCATAAGGAAGGTTTTCATACGAAAACAAGGCGGAGACGAAGCTCGGGCTGGTCTCACCCTCTCCACGCGCGGCCAGCTGGGGCCCGCGTCTGGGGTGTGTTTGGCCACCCCGACCTCCGTTTCCTCCTCTGTTCCGTCTCGTAACTTCCCTTATGTATTAAAAACATCAAAAATATAAAAATATTGGGTTTTCATGAACCTTCTGTTTTCACCACTTTTACTTATTAAAAGACGAACTCTGGAGACTCCTTTTCTCCTTCTCCTGGAATTTTCTTTCCTACAAGGTCTCACACAAACCTCAATGGCAACATTAGTGTAAGAAAAAAATTAATCTTTAGGTGCACACTTCAACTTAAATCCATCAAAGCAAAGGCTTCTATAAGAGGCAAATGCAAATGACAAATAAATCTGTCAAAACAGACCAGCAGGTAAAGATTGATTTTTTAGAAAACCTTCTGTTGCTCAAATCAAAAAGTGCAGAACTAATGAAAGTTGGGTAACTGATGACCCACAAGTATAGGGGGTGTATCGTAGTACTTTCGATAAATAGGAGTGTCAATCCCAACGAGGAGCAGAAGGTGCTGAATAATGGTATGGAGCAGGAAATCCCTATGAATACTTAGCAAATGGATTTTTAGTGGTTATCTAACAAGGCAACAAAACAAGGAGCAAGTAACAAAAGCAACGAACAAACGGAGCAAGTGGCCCAATCCTTTCTTTACAAAGGACAAGCCGGTGGAAATACTTATAAGGACAAAACGTTCTCGAGGACACATGGGAATTCTGTCAAGTGCTTCTCTTCAAATAGCTAAGTACTCTTCTCTGATGTTTGTAAGTGTTGTGTGGGTGAACCTGTGCTAACATACCGCCCTTCCTAGTACTAACACATACTTGTGATTAAAACCCTTGCAAACATCCGTAACTACAGGAAAGTAATTAAGATATAAATCTAACCACAGCCTTAAACTCTAAGATCCTACGCTCCCTTGTGCAATGGTGTCCTAACGGGGGTTCAGGTTTCTGTCACTCCGGCAACCCCACGATTAGTAGCCAAATACACAATGCATTCCCCTAGGCCCATAAATGGTGAAGTATCATGTAGTCGACGTTCACATGCCACCACTAGAAGAATAGCACCACAGCTTAAATACTAAACCATTGAATAATAACTCATCACAGATTCACTACTAACAACATGACTTCTCCCATGTCCTCAAGAACTAAACGAACTACTCACAAGACATCATATGGATCAAGATCAAAGATGATATGATAATGGATAACAATCTGAACATAAACAATAATCCAATGGTTCCACTCACAAGCATCAACTACAATAGTAATCAACACCGGAAAAGTTTCCCCTAAGAACTAAAGCAATATCCAACACAACTGTTACAGCGGGACAGAGTGGTGGTGATGGTGCTGGTGGAGATGATGATGTGGATGAAGATGATGATCCCAATGAATCCTAGCTTGATGATGGTGTTGATGGCGACGGTCTCCCCTCTTCGGTAAGGAATTCCCCTGGCAGAAATCTGTCTGCCGAAGAGATCTTTCTCTCTTAGTGTTTTCCGCCCCCAGAAGCGGCGGAAATCTATCTGTGGTCGCTCTCGAGCCTTCGGGTTTCGAAGGGAATATATAGGCGAAGGGGCGGAGTCGGAGGCCGGGCAGGTGGGCCACACCTGCCGTAGGCGCGGCATCAGGTGGGCCCGTGCCTAGGGGGTTGTGGCCCCCCTGAGGCCCATCTCCGTCCCCCCTTCTGGCTTCCTTCGTCTTCTGGTAAAATAATATGTTTCCATATTTTTCTGGTATTTTTCTAATCTTCGCGAAATTGCACCGAAACGCCTTCTTTTCCATCAGAATCCAGACTCCGGCAGTCCCCTCCAGGAATCATCCAACATGCATAAACAAATGAAAATCCATAAGTAATACCTCATAATGAGACAAATATCAATGAATAGAGGTAAATTATGATATAGAATGGTGATGCAAATTGGGCGTATCAACTCCCCCAAGCTTAGACTTCGCTTGTCCCCAAGTGAATACTGAGCTCAGTAAACATGTCCACAGGTTTATGGAGTGAAGTGTCGATAAAAGAATACAAACAATAAGCATCACACTTACCGTTGCACAACTCATAGAAGAAAGCAACTCACCATTATATAACTTAGCTTGCAACCAAGTACAATAGTCACAATAGAGATGCATAAAGATAAATCATAATTGGAATTGGCAAACTTGTTCTTGGTCAGAGAACACCTCGCAAACAGTTTCACAAAAGCTTTTTTGTATAAGTTTCAAAACAGGAACACTCTTTGCTCAAAAAGGTTTTTCACAAGTGAAGGCTTTCAAAGTAATACTCAATAGATAAGAGTTTTGTGCAAACAAGGAAGATAGAGAACATGATTGAATAAATCACCATTTGAATGCTTGAAACACAACAACTCAAAAGCTTGCTGGAGATAGAGAGGAAGTAGGTTTACTGACTCAACTGGTAACTAGGAGAAAGGTCCCTTCTTAGAGGGTATCAGGGATTACAAGTCATAAAGAGCTTCCAAAATATTATGGTACTTACTAGTTTTGAGCCCTCATTGCCCTATCAGAAGCATCTTAAGATGATTAAGGTTAAAGTGAACAAAGATGGAGTATATGTTTGACGAAATATAAGCTGGCAATCTCATGTCCCTTGAATACGAGGGCCACTCCTCATGCTACTCAACTTTGGGCCCAGGTAAGTTCTTGTCATTGTAAGTATTTGCATATCATTTAGAACCGCCAATGGGGTACTCCTTGCACATGGTATAGGAGCTTTCGCATAACCAAAATGACAAGGCAAGCAGACAATGAGCATCTCAGCAATCTTTTTATTTACCATATGCATAGCTTTTTATTGAGGATGCTTCATAGATGACTCACTATGGTGATGCTGCAAGTTTCCATCATGATTACGCATGACTTAGGCTAGCGGCCCAGGCGTTTCTCTAACACACGATACAAACTCCATGGACTTACAAGTTCCCTCTTTATTTCACACCGTTGACATCCATAGACAAAAGAGCACGATATCAACTGTGTACAGAGTACAAGTGCAATGTTGAAAACGTTCCCCGTGATAGCACGGTTCTGCTAATTCCAATGTATAGATGCAAGCATATACTACTTTGATGTTCACAATGGTTCAAGTCTATTAGGGGCAAATAAATATAGTGTGCCATCAAGTTTGTGAGAGCTTTACTAACTAGTTTTCACATAACAAAATACTTTTTAATTTGAAAGGTAGATGAAGCTTGAGAATTTGCTAGGAATAGCAACAATGCTATTAGGTAGGTATGGTGGACACAAGTGGCAAAAGTTTTGGTTTGAAGGATTTTGGAAACATGAGAAGTATGCCTTCTGAAAACAGGTTTTTGGCTAGCAAGGCTGGGTAGCAAGTAAGAGAGTTGAAAGAAAAGGAAAACATACAAGTAATAAAGCCAAACATGCAATCTTCCTTGAAGACACAAAAGGATCTTAAATAAAGAATACTAAGCTTATGAGCCAACAAGAAAGAAAATAAATGATACCAAATACCTGTAAGCTTTTTCTTTCTTTTTCTTTCAAACTAATGCCACTGACCAGAACTTGGTTTGCCAAAACCAATTTAGATCCACTTGCTGATCCCAAAGTGGTGCAAATACTGATCAACAAGATCCATCATATAATATAGATTGCAAACTAAAATAAGAAGTGCAAAAGGTAAAAGATGAGACTTCTCATTAATAATCCAATAAAGGCACTCACACCAAGGGATACATAGATAATCAACTAAAAGAGAGATACTTCCACATGCAAACCAAACTATAAGATAACCCCTCTACCACGGATATGAATCCACTAGAAATATAAAAGATACAAGATAAAAGATAATGATGGTGATACCGCGACACTCCCCCAAGCTTGGAACAAGCCAAGGGGATGCCAAACCTGATGACGAATTACTCCTTTGGTGGTGGTGGTGTTATTTTGTCATCATAAAACTTCCAAGGCAATGGTTCCCCGTCCAAAAAGGAAGTCCTTGTCTCTGCAATCCTGAAACTAGCAGCAGAGCTTATGCGATCAAATCTAGCCTCATACTCACAGTTTTGATTTTGTATGTCATAGAGTTGTGCTTGCAATTGATTGGTGGTCTGATAGAGTGAGAAGATCTCTTCTCGGAGCTCAGCAACTTCTCCCTCGTGCTTAGTGATGAGTTCTGAACTTATCTTGTGAATAACATCCACTTCGCGTTCTGCCATCTTCTTGTACCTGAAAACTTCTTGTTCTAACGCCTCCATCTTGTCTTCCAGACCGCCTTCTCCTTTAGGGACTTGAACTTCTTTCATCTGTACCTTACCCTCTTTGAGGATCAACTCTTTGGGATGAATCCTTAACTCATACATGTACGGGTTGAGGACGTCCGCAAAGGAATCCTCCGTGGGTGATTCAGAGGAAGACATTGAGGCTCCAAATCTGAGAATTTTCCTGACAGAAACAGATCGAAACGAAAACACGACGAGAAACGGTGCAAGAACCTCGGGGAACCCGGGGGGGTATATATTACGAAGTTTCAATGCATAAGGAAGGTTTTGACACGGAAACGAGCTGGAGACGGGGTTTGAGGGGGAGACACCCCCCCTCAGGCGCGGCCAGGCTGGGCCCGCGCCTGGGGTAGGTTTGTCCACCCCGGGCTCCATTTCCTCTTCAGTTTCGTCTCATAACTTCCCTTATGTATTGAAAACATCAAAAAAATAAAAAGAGTGGAGTTTCACGAACCTTCTGTTTTCACCACTTTTACCTATTCAAAGACGAACTCTGCAGATTTCTTTTCTCTTTCTCCAGAAAATTTCCTTCTTACAAAACCCTTGCACAAACTCAATGACAACATTAGTGTAAGCAAAAACAATAAACCTTTGGTAAACACTTCAATTGAAAACCCATCAAAACAAAAGCTTCTGTAAGAGGCAAATGCAAATGACGGCAGAAATCTGTCAAAACAGACCAGCAGGTAAAGATTGATTTTTTCGAAGACCTTATGTTGCTCAAATCAAAAAGTGCAGAACTTATGAAAGTTGGGTAACAACTTGGAGAACATGCTCAGAAAAATTCAGCTCCATTTGACATACTGATCTTCCTCACGAATTTTTACAATACAGCACAAAAATCTGTCCCACGACAGCCACTTTTCACAACTCCTCTACTTCACAAAAGTAGTTGAACTTGACACAAAAACCAAAACAAAAAGGATAAGGAGTGGTTATTACAGAGGTAATAACTTCAAAGACTCGACAAAACTCTTGGGTTATCTCCCAACAAGTACTTTTCTTTAATGCCTTTAAGTTAGGCTTGAAACTTCCAAAGATGCTCACAAAGGAGATATATATCTGAAATGAAAGAGAGCATCAAGAAGAAAATAACCAACACACTTGAGCCTAACCCATTTCCTATGCATGGGGGTATCATGAGAAAATGAATTGTTGAAACAAAAGGCCACAAGCATAGGAAGACAAAACAGATGCAACTTTAAAGCTTTCAACATAAAACGGGGAAACTTAACATCATTGAGATGCATAAAACCATGTTTCCCTCTCTCAAAATAACTTTCAGTAGCACTTTGAATAAAGTTGACAATATAACTGTCATAGGAAACAACTTTATCATCAGAATAAGCATACTTACAGTCATCAAAAAGAGGTCCAAGGTCATAGACTGGATCAATAGAAGCAAGTTGTTCCATCCTGAAATCTTTATTAGGCAAGCTATTTTCACAAGGAGCTTTAGAAAATTTGGAAAAGTTGAACACATAAGTCTCTCCATCAAACTTATTTAAAACTGTTTCCTTCTTACAATCAATAATAGCTCCACAAGTGTTCAAGAAAGGTCTACCAAAAATGATAGGACAAGTTTTTCTAGCTGCTGAATTAAGCACTAGAAAATCAGAAGGATACTTAATCTTACCACAAAGAAGCTCCACATCTCTTACAATGCCAATGGGTAAAATGGTTTCCTTATTAGCAAGGTGAATAACCACATCAATGTCCTCAAGCTCACAAGGACCAATCTCATGCATAATTTCCTTGTAAAGCTCATAAGGAATAGCACTAGAACTAGCACCAATATCACATAAACCATAGTAGCAATGATCACCAATTTTAACAGAAAGCACAAGAACACTAGCTTTTCTAGCCTTACTAGGATGAGAGATAATATTAGAAGCATCTTCACAGAAGACAATATGCGCATCCTTTCTATTTCTAGTGACAGGGTCTTTCACAATAGCTACCACAGGTTCAACATTCAATTGCTTACCAGGCTCCACAGTTTTCATTGTACCTTTATTATTTGCACTAATAATCATAGAATACTTCTTTACCTTAACTGGGAAAGGTATTTTCTCAACATGAGGTTCAGGCACAATATGATTAGTAGTACAAACTTGAGTACTTCTAACTGGAACATGACTAACGACCTCTTTACAAGGAGCATGGTACTTATTCCACTTCTTCTTGGGAATTTCAATGTAGGAGGCAAAGGCCTTGAAATAGTTGGAAATACTTTGGGAATCAAGACCAAACTCATTACTAATATCACGGAAGTCATCAGTTTCCATAAAATAAATGCATTCATAATCATAGTTTATACCTGACTTTCTTCCTTTGTCATTCTTCCAAGCTTCAGTGTTCTCTTGAATATGGTCTAGAAGGTCCCATTTACCTTCTTCCTTCATACATGTGAATGATCCAGCACAGGAAGAATCTAGTAAATCTTTATCATGAAGAGAAAGCCTAGCATAAAAGTTATTGAGAATAATATTATTAGGGAGTTCATGAATAGGACATTTAAGCATTAGTAACTTCAATCTCCCCCAAGCTTGAGTTGTACTCTCTCCATCAAGAGACCAAAACTTATATATAAGATTTCTATCCTTATGAATCTCACTAAGAGGATAAAATTTAAAGTAAAAGAGAGATGAAATCTCCTCCCATTCCATGGATTGTCCATTCTTCAGCAACTTATACCATTCTTCAGCTCTCCCTTTCAAGGATATGGAGAGTAACTTTTTCTTCACCTATTCAGCTGTGATACCTGCACACTTAAACAACCCGCATAATTCATGGATAAAAAGCAAGTGATCACCAGGATGGACAGTTCCATCCCCAAAATAATAATTATCCAGAACACGATTAACAATACTTGTAGGTATCTTAAAAGGATCTATCTCAACAGGAGGTGGTTCATCTACTACCCTAGCAGTGGTAGTAGTTTTTCCCAAACAGGAAACCAAGTGGGTTATCCATATTGGAAACAAAGTAACAAGCAGTAACAAGAGCAATACTCACAGTAAAAGTTTTCCTTACCAGTTCCACTCTTCAATAGCGCTTCACTCCTCGGCAATGGCGCCAGAAAATAGTCTTGATGACCCACAAGTATAGGGGGTGTATCGTAGTACTGTTGATAAATAGGAGTGTCGATCCCAATGAGGAGCAGAAGGTGCTGAACAGTGGTATGGAGCAGGAAATCCCTATGAATACTTAGCAAATGGATTTTTAGTGGTTTTCTGACAAGGAAACAAAACAAGGAGTAAGTAACAAAAGCAACGAATAAACGGAGCAAGTGGCCCAATCCTTTCTTAACAAAGGACAAGCCGGTGGAAATACTTATAAGGACCAAACGTTCTCAAAGACACATGGGAATTCTGTCAAGTGCTTTCGCTTCAAATAGATGCGTACTCTTCTCCGGTGTTTGTAAGTGTTGTGTGGGTGAACCTGTGCTAACATACCGCCCTTCCTAGGACTAATACATACTTGTGATTAAACCCCCTGCAAACATACGTAACTAGAGGAAAGTAATTAAGATATAAATCTAACCACACCCTTAAACTCTGAGATCCTACGCTCCCTTGTGCAAAGGTGTCCTAACGGGGGTTCAGGTTTCTGTCACTCCGGCAACCCCACGATTAGTAGCCAAATACACAATGCATTCCCCCTAGGCCCATAAATGGTGAAGTATCATGTAGTCAACGTTCACATGTCACCACTAGAAGAATAGCACCACAACTTAAATACTAAACCATTGAATAATAACTCATCACATATTCACTACTAACAACATGACTTCTCCCATGTCCTCAAGAACTAAACAAACTACTCACAAGACATCATATGGATCTAGATCAAAGATGATATGATAATGGATAACAATCTGAACATAAACAATAATCCAATGGTTCCACTCACAAGCATCAAATACAATAGTAATCAACACCGGGAAAGTTTCCCCTAAGAACTAAAGCAATATCCAACACAATTGTTACAGCGGGAAGGAGTGGTGGTGATGGTGCTGGTGGAGATGATGATGATGATCCCGATGAAGCCTAGCTTGATGACGGTGTTGATGGCGACGGTCTCCCCTCTTCGGGAAGGAATTCCCCCGACAGAAATGTGTCTGCCGGAGAGATCTTTCTCTCTCAGTGTTTTCCGCCCCCCAGAGGCGGCGGAAATATATCTCTGGTCGCTCTCGAGCCTTAGGGTTTCGAAGGGAAGATATAGGCGAAGGGGCGGAGTCGGAGGCCGGGCAGGTGGGCCACACCTGCCCTAGGCGCGGGTTTAGGTGGGTCCGCGCCTAGGGGGTGGGCCCCCTGAGGCCCATCTCCGTCCCTCCTTCTGGCTTCCTTCGTCTTCTGATAAAATAACATGTTTCCATATTTTTCTGGTATTTTTATGATCTTCATGAAATTGCACTGAAACGCCTTCTTTTCCATCAGAATCCAGACTCCGGCAGTCCATCCTCCAGGAATCATACAACATGCATAAACAGATGAAAAGCCATAGGTAATACCTCATAATGAGACAAATATCAATGACTAGAGGTAAATTATGATATAGAATGGTGATGCAAATTGGGCGTATCAGTAACAACCTAGAGAACAAGCTCAGAAAAATACAGCTCAATCCGACGTACTGAGATCCCTCACGAATTTTTACAATGCAACACAAAAAACTATCCCAGGACAGCCACTTTTCACAACTCCTCCACTTCTCAAAAGTAGTTGAACTTGACACAAAAACCAAGACAAAAAGGATAAGGAGCGGTTATTACAGAGGTAATAACTTCCAAGACTCAACCAAACTCTTGGGTTATCTCCCAACAAGTACTTTTCTTTAATGCCTTTAAGTTAGGCTTGAAAGTTTCAAGGATGCTCACAAAGGAGATATATATTTGAAGTGGAAGAGAGCATCAAGAAGCAAATAACCAACACATTTGAGTCTAACCCACTTCCTATGCATGGGGTATCATGAAAAAACAAATTGTTGAAACAAAAATCCACTAGCATAGGAAGACAAAACAAATGCAACTTCAAAGCTTTCAACATAAAACAGGGAAACTTAACATTATTGAGATGCATAAAACCATGTTTCCCTCTCTCAAAATAAGTTTCAGTGGTACCTTGAATAAAGTTGACAATATAACTATCATAGGAAACAACTCTATCACAAGAATGAGCATACTTACAGTCATCAAAAAGAGGCCCAAGGTCATAAACTGGGTCAATAAAAGCAAGTTGTTCCATCCTGAAATCTTTATTAGGCAAGGTTTTTTCACAAGGAGCTTTAGCAAATTTGGAAAAGTTAAACTCATAAGAATTTCCATCAAACTTAGTTAAAACTTTCTCCTTCTTACAATCTATAATAGCTCCACAGGTGTTCAAGAAAGGTCTACCGAAACTGATAGGACAAGTTTTGCTAGCTGTAGAATTAAGCACTAGAAAATCAGCAGGATACTTAATCTTACCACAAAGAACCTCCACATCTCTTACAATGCCAATGGGGCAAATGGTCTCCTTATTAGCAAGGTGAATAACCACATCAATGTCCTCAAGCTCACAAGGACCAATTTCATGCATAATTTCCCTGTAAAGCTCATAAGGAATAGCACTAGAACTAGCACCAGTATGACATAAACCATAGTAGCAATGATCACCAATTTTAACAGAAAGCATATGAACACTAGCTTTTCTAGCCTTACTAGGATGAGAGATAATATTATAAGCGTCTTCACGTAAGACAATATGCTCATCCTCTATATTTCTAGTGACAGGGTCTTTCACAATAGCTACCACAGGTTCAATATTCAATTGCTCATCAGGCTCCACAGTTTTCTCAATACCTTTGTTATCTGCACTAATCATCATAGCATACTCCTTTACCTTAGCTGGGAAAGGTATTTTCTAAACATAAGGTTCAGGCACAATATGATTAGTAGTACAAACTTCAGTGCTTCTAACACGAACATGACTAAAAACATCTTTATAAGGAGCATGGTACTTATTCCACTTCTTTTTGGGAATTTCTATGTAAGAGGCAAAGGCCTTAAAACATTTGGCAATACTTTGGAAATCAAGACCAAACTCATTACTAATATCACAGAAGTCATCAGTTCCCATAAAAGTTTATACCTGACTTTCTTCCTTTGTCATTCTTCCAAGCTTCAGTGTTCTCTTGAATGCGGTCTAGTAGATCCCATTTAGCTTCTTCCTCCATACGTGTGAATGATCCAGCATAAGAAGCATCTAGTAAATCTTTATCATGAAGAGAAAGCTTAGCATAAAAGTTATTGATAATGATATTGTTAGGGGGTTCATGAATAGGACATTTAAGCATTAATAACTTCAATCTCCCCCAAGCTTGAGTTGTACTCTCTCCATCACGAGGCCAAAAGTTATATATCAGATTTCTATCCTTATGGATCTCACTGGGAGGATAAAATTTAGAATAAAAGAGAGATGCCATTTCCTCCCATTCCATGGATTCTCCATTCTCCAGTTATACCATTCTTTAGCTCACCCTTTAAAGGATATAGAGAGTAACTTCTTCTTCACCTGTTCAGTTATGATACCTGCACACTTAAACAACCCACATAATTCATTTATAAAAATAAAATGATCACCAGGATGGACAGTTCCATCCCCAAAATAATAATTATCCATAACAGGATCAACAATACTTGTAGGTATCTTAAAAGAATCTATCTCAACAGGTGGTGGTTCGTCTACTACCCTAACAGTGGAAGTAGTTCTCCCAAACAATAAACCAAGTGGGTTATCCATATTGGAAACAAAGTAACAAACAGAAACAAAAAGCAATACTCATAGTAGAAGTTTCCTTTACCAATTCCACTCTTCAATAGCGCTTCACTCCCCGGCAACGGCACCAGAAAATAGTCTTGGTGACCCACAAGTATAGGGGGTGTATCGTAGTACTTTTGATAAATAGGAGTGTCGATCCCAACGAGGAGCGGAAGGTGTTGACTAGTGGTATGGAGCAGGAAATCTCTGTAAATACTTAGCAAACGGATTTTTAGGGATTTTCTGGTAAAGCAACAAAACAAAGTGCAAGTAATAAAGACAACAAACAACTGCAGCAAGTGGCCCAATCCTTTCTTAGCAAAGGACAAGCCGGTGGAAATACTTATAAGTACCAAACGTTCTCGAGGACACATGGGAATTCTGTCAAGTGCTTTCGCTTCAAATAGCTGAGTACTCTTCTTTGGTGTTGCAAGTGTTGTGTGGGTGAACCTGTGCTAATATACTCACCTTAATTGGACTAATACATACTTGTGATTAAACCCCCTGCAAGCATACGCAACTATAGGAAAGTAATTAAGATATAAACCTAACCACAACCTTAAACTTTGAGATCCTGCGCTCCCTTGTGCAAAGGTGTCCTAATGGGAGTTCAGTTTTCTGTCACTCCGGCAACCCCACAATTAGTAGCCAAATATACAATGCATTCCCCTAGGCCTATAAATGGTGAAGTATCATGTAGTCGACATTCACATGACACCACTAGAAGAATAGCACCACAACTTAAATACTAAACCATTGAATAATATCTCAACACAAATCCACTACTAACAACATGACTTCTCTCATGTCCTCAAGAACTAAACGAACTACTCATGAGACATCATATGGATCAAGATCAAAGATGATATGGTAATGGATGACAATCTGAACATAAACAATAATCCAATGGTTCCACTCACAAGCATCAACTACAATAGTAATCAACACCGGGAAAGTTTCCCCTGAGAACTAAAGCAATATCCAACACAATTGTTACAGCGGGACGGAGTGGTGATGATGGTGCTGGTGGATATGATGGTGTGGATGATGATGATCCCGATGAAGCCTAGCTTGATGATGGTGTTGATGGCGACGATCTCCCTCTCCGGGAAGGAATTTCCCCGGCAGCAATCTGTCTGCCGGAGAGAACTTTCTCTCTCGGTGTTTTCTGCCCCGCATGGGCGGCGTAAATCTATCTATGGTCGCTCTCCTGGTATTAGGGTTCCGTGGGGAAGATATAGGCGAGAGGGAAGAGTCGGGAGCCGGCCATGTGGGCCACACCTGCCCTAGGCATGGGGCAAGGTGGGCCCACGCCTAGGGGGTGTGGGCCCCTTATGGCCCGGCTACGCCTCCCCTTCTGCTTCCTCCGTCTTTTGGGAAAATTGAATTTTTCAATATTTTTCTGGTATTTTTCTGATCTTCGTGAAATTGCATCAAAACACCTTATTTTTGATCAGAAACCTGACTCCGGCAGTCCATCCTCCAAGAATCATCCAACATGCAAAAATAGTGTAAAAGACATAAGTAATACCTCATAATAAGACATATATCAATGAATAGAGGCAAATTATGATATAGAATGGTGATGCAAATTGGACGTATCAGCTGTCGTCGGTCAGCTTTCTGCCAGTGCCTCTGAATTGCTGCCGCGGTTGCGTCCGGATTGGTGCCACTACCCGCGTTTGAATAAATGCCGCGGGTTGATACATTACAAACGTATCTATAATTTTTTATACTCCATGCTTGTTTTGCACCAATTATATTATGTTTTGTCTACACTTTGAGACATTTTTATGAATTTTCTGGAACTAACATATTAACAAGTTCCATAGAGCCAGTTTTCTGTTTTCTGCTATTTTTGGTTTCAGAAAAACTAGTAAAGAAATATTCTCGGAATTAGATGAAACAAAAGCCGAAGTTCCTATTTTTTCTGAGAAGACATGGAGCCCGAAGGAGAGGGGGAGACGCACCCCAGGGCGGCCACACCTGGGGCAGGCGCGGCCCGGGGGCGCGCCGCCCTAGGGTGTGGCCCCCTGGTGCTCCACTGACCTTGACCCTTCGCCTATATAACCCCCCCCCCCCCCCCGAGACGAAAACCCTAAACACCATATCAGAATTTCACGAAAAAATCTATAGCCGCCACCATTGTCCCTAGAACGGTAGGGATCTGAAGCTCTTCCCGGCACCCTGCCGGAGAGGAGAGATCATCTTGGAGGCCTTCTTCATCACCATGCCTGCCTCCGGAGTGATGTGTGAGTAGTTCATCCTTAGACTACATGTCTATAACAGTAGCTAGTTGGTTGTTTCTCCTATTTGTGCCACCATGTTTAGATATTGTGAGCTGCCTATCATGATCAAGATCATCTTATTGTAATGCTACATGTTGTGTTTGTGGGGATCCGATGGATATTGAGTATTATGTCAGATTGATTATTGTTCTATCATGTCTATGTTATTTGTGATCTTGCATGCTCTTCGTTGCTAGTAGTTACTCTGGCCAAGTATTTGCTTGTGACTACAAGAGGGAGTATTTATGCTCGGTAGTAGGTTCATGCCTCTAGTAATCTGGGAGAGTGACAGAAACTTCTAAGATTGTAGATGTGTTGTTGATACTAGGGAGAAAACAACAATCCTTTGTCCAAGGGCAATTGTATTGTTTACATTACACACTTTGCTTAATGCAATTATCTGTTGTTTGCAACTTAATACCCGAGGGTTCTTCGGATAATATCCCGGAGGTGGATTATTAGTCATAGATGCAGTTGGATTATGGTCTATGTATCATGTTGTAATGCCCAAGTGAATCTCATAGTGATCATAATGTCATGTACATGCATTGTTATGCATTCTCTATTTATCAATTGCCCCGCTGTAATTTGTTCACCCACCATATTATTTATCTTATGGAGAAAACATCTCTAGTGAACTGTGGACCCTGGTCCATTCCTTCCCATTGATATTCTATCTACTATTTATTGTTTACTTTCTGCAATTACCACAAGCAATTACGTTCTTCCACACTATACGTTTAATCCTTTGTTTTCAGCAAAACCAGTGAGCTTGACAACCTCATTGATAAGTTGGGGCAAAGTATTTTGGTTGTGTTGTGTGCAGGTTCCACGTTGCTAGCAACACCTTCGGAAGTGGTTTCTTTCTCCTACTGGTTCGATAACCTTGGTTCCATAACTGAGGGAAAACTTGTTGTTGTGCTCATCATACCTTGCTCTTGGGGTTCCCAACTGGCTCTACATCAACTGAGCCATCATCGAGGGTCGTTGTGGCTGACGAGTGGGTCAGTGGCACGAGCGGGCTGGACACCCGCGTTGTCCGCACACATCCAGGCCGATGCAACCGAGGCCTAGACTAGATGCATGGATGGGTCGAACCGGACACGTTTGTCCGGATGGGTCGGGCCGCTAGGGCGTCGCGCACGCTTCGCGCGTCCGCGCGGACGAGTTCCGACACGCTCGGACGGGATGGGTCGACCCGGTGGAGATGCCCCAGGCGGCGGCTACAAGGTGAACTACAAGTATGGAGAAAACGACAAGGAACTACCACATTTGAGGCCGCCTTGACAGATAACTACCGGCTTTGTCTATTTTGACAGGGAGCACCGCGAACTGGGCAGACAGTTGACAGATAGCATTGATTGTGTGATTGGGATGGTATAGCCGCGTTTCAGACAGGGTGGACCTAGTGGCAGGTACACGTGGTTACAGGCATTGTTTCCCCCGTCTCATGGCCATTAGGGTAGGGTGAGGAGGGCATAAATTTCCCATTTCAGGAGGGCGTGTCTCACTTCAGTTCGCGCCTGCCGTCACCCTCGCAGCCGCCACCCCACTCCCGCCCTCGTCTCCGCCGTCTGCCGGAGTTCTACCTCGTCGCCCGACATGGTATCGTGGGGAGATGGTGAGGAATCGTCTGAGGACAAGTACAACAATGGCAGCAGTGAGGTTAGTCTTTGAAAGGATACGAATGTCGCCTAGAGGGGGGGTGAATAGGCGATTAAAACTTTTCCTAGAGTGGCTCAACAAAGGCGGAATAAAACTAGAGTTTACTTTGTAAAGCACAACCTAGAAACAACTACGGTTTACCTATGTGCACCAACAACATATGCTAAGCAATACAAGTAACAAAGTGATAGCAAGATATATAGTACTTCAAGCACGAAGGCTATCACAATGTAAAGTGCATAAGTAAAGAGCTCGGGTATAGAGATAACCGAGGCACGCGGGGACACCGATATTTTACCGAGTTCCTCCCAACATGGAGTACGTCTCGTTTGGTGAGGGGGTGGTATCAAACCACCAACGCCACAAAAGGCCTCCCTTATTCTCCGGTGAATCTCACCCCAATGGGATCGATCCACGCTTCCACTGTCGGTGCACTTGTCGGTGGCAACCGGAACCTCTCACAAGGTTGGGACACAACTCCACAACTTAATTGGAGGCTCCCAACAAACGCCACAAAAGGCCTCAACAAATGCCACCAAGGCCACAATTCCACCAAGGCCACAAAACCGTCTAGGGTTCCAAGAACCCAAGAGGGACAAGCTCCAATGAGAAACTCAAACCAAATCCTCCGAGGAGAACTCAAACCGATGCACCAAATGCAAATGGCAAGAACACCACAAAGGTGTTCAAATCCTTCTCTCCCAAATTCCACCAAAGATACAAAAGCTTATGGGGGAATAAGAGAGGAAGAACAATGGAGGAAATCCACAAAAGACTCCAAGATCTAGATCCCAATATATTCCCCTCACTTAGAGGAGAGATTGATTGGTGGGATTGTAGATCTAGATCTCCTCTTTCAAATCCCTCAAGAATATGCAAGAATCATTGGAGGGATTGGGAGAAAGCAAGATCAAGAAGGTCAACAATGGAGGGGAAAACTTGCAAGAATGGTTAAGGAACCATTGGGGAAGAAGGCCCCTTATATAGGTCCCTCCAAAATCCAACCGTTGCAGCCCAAAAACGCGATTCCCGGTACTACCGGACTTTTTCCTGGTACTACCGGACTTTCCCGGCACTACCGGACATTTCCTGGGGTTCCTGGGGCTTCAAACGCATTTTCTCTCTGCGCTCCCCGGTACCAAAAAGCGGTACTACCGGACCCTGGTACTACCGGATCCTGGTCCGGTACTACCGGTCATCACAGAACGAAAACAGCCATAACTTTTGCATCCGGACTCCGATTTCGATGATCTTGGGCTCGTTTCGAAGAGGACAACAACCTCTATAAGATCATGCAAAGAAACATCATAGTCCAGCAAGGGAGGATATATCAAAATGAAGAAGTAAAAAACCTTCTGCCGCGCTAGGTACTAAAATGCGGTACTACCGTTGATGCTACCGTAAAGCGGTAGTACTGCAAATGGCAACCGGTACTACCGGACGTGAAGTGGAATCAGCAGTTTAGACGAAAAAACTCTGTCACGCCACCGCATTTTACTACCTAGGAAGACATAAGCTTTTTGCCAACGTACAAAAGTCTCTGCCCTGCAGTACTAAAATGCGGAGCAGGCAGAAGCTTTTGACAAGTGGTCAAAAAGCTACTGTCGCGCTAGGTACTAAAATGCGGTACCACCGCTTTTTAGTACCTAGCCCGGCAGAGGCTTTTTGACAGTTAGTCAAAACCTTCTGTCGCATCCGGTAGCAAAAAGCGGTACTACCGCTTTTTGGTACCGCACCAGGCAAATATTCAAACGGCAATAACTTTTGACTGGAAGCTCTAATTGACCCGATTCCAATTGCGTTGGATAGAGGATGACAAGGGCTTCCCAATAAAAAGTGTAAATATTGATTATCACCAAGTGAGAAAGTATCAAGTAGAATAATGTGATATACCTCACTTGGTGAGAAACCGAAAAGCCGCATAAATCAAAATCGCAACAAGATACAAATGGGAGATCTGATTTTGATGAACAAGAGCTTGTTATGGAGATTACCACAAGCTCTATATCCTCACATGGATAAGACCAAATAAAAACCAAATACGATGATGCAAGTATGCAAAGATTTGAGTTCTCTCCGAACGATGTGACCGAATTACTCATACGAGAGCCCCTCTTGATAGTACGGTTATCTATCCTAAACCCGGTCTCACACACACAACGTGAAACTGGCAAAAGGGAAAACCTATCAAGATTATACCTTTGCCTTGAGCGTTCCACTTGAGCTCGATGTAGACGATCTTGCCCTTCTCAAGATGGAACGCCTTTCTTAATTCCTCATCATCGACCTCGCATATTGAGCATGCCCAACATATCTTCTTTGCAATTCATCGACCTTGAAGCCAACACATGCTCCAAGCAATGCCAATGGACAAATCCTACAAGTATAACTTAATACACACATTAGTCCATAAAGATTGTCATTAATTACCAAAACCACACATGGGGGCCCAACATGTTCTTTCAGTCTTTGCTTGTTCTTGATTTCTATGGTTAGGGTTCCTCTAATTTATGGATTTGTAGGGTTAGTGTTAGGGTTTCTCTCTGAACCTATTGCAATCGATCTTTTTAGGGATTATAAAACCTGTATGGTTCTGAGTGGGAAGGCTTAGCTGAGGGGCAAAAAGCTCCGCGCTGTAAATGTGGAGGCATGTTAGAAAAGTTTTTTGCTTGGGAAGGAGCAGCAACAGGGAGGAGATATATGATATGTGCTGGCCAGGTGTGTGATATTATTTAGTCAATGCTCTGTCATGTATCAAAATTAATGTAGTAACTCAATTTATAGCTAATCTGGAACATGTTTTCTGTAGTTTGGGCTATCCTGTGATTATGTTAAATGGGTAGATGGAGAATGGCCAGCTTCTCTCCAGAAAGCTCTTCTGAAATTATGGCAGATGTATGGAGAACTAAAGGAAGAGAGAGTTAATGTTGCTCTGTGCCATGTGGAGGAGAAGTTCAATTTTAGGGATGAAATTACCAAGCTGCACCGTGATCTCAAGATTGTCCAAGATGAAGTAGAGAAGACTGAGAATGAGAAGCAGGTCACACTTGCACATAGGGCACAGTCTGAACAAGCACTCATTGATGCCAGGGCAGAACTAGAGGACAAGAAGAAGCTGGATACCCGGGCTAGTAACATGCACATGGTGTTGAGGATCAAGGTAGAGAAGGAAAGGGACAAACTAAAGGAAGATAAGAGAAAACTGGAGTCCATGATTGCAGAATTTGTGAAGAAGAATGATGGCAGCAGGGCAAAGATTAGGAAGATCAAAGATAATCTATATGAGTTGTGATTTGTGAGGCATGCATTTGTAAGTGTAATGTACTAGTAGTGGTATGTTGAACTGTGAGTTTGTTGAACTACCTATGTACTGAATTATTCTCTAAGATCTATGGTACTATCAGTTGTTGAATTCTATCAATGGTATGTTGAACTATATTGTGTATTAATGGCTTTGGTATAATTGTGTTGCTGGTAGGGTAGATGAGATCAGTTATGTCTTTGGTATAATTGTTTTGTTACTATATTGTGTAAAGGTTACAGAAATTAGAAACAGCTTGCAAGTTGGACAACATGTCCTTTATTTAAATAAAAATGGACAGCATGTCCCTTATTTGTAGAAATTATTGTAGATTAATAGTGCAAAATATTGTGAAACAGCAGCTGAAACCTAATCATCACATTCAAACACACATACAACATGTAGCACATATTTGTTCTCAGTGTTTCTAGGACATCAATGCAAGTTGTACCAGCCAGAAGGGGTTGTTTTGCATCTCACGGGTCACAAAATAACACATATTCTTTCACTAGTTTGACATGATAGAGGTTGCTGCTAACACCAGTTGCATTACAGAAAGAAGAACTAGGGGACTGCTGAAGATCTTCCAGGCAGAAGTGGCTGTTTGGCATCCCTTCCAACACCTGCATTAGCACCAGTTATGAAATATGTCATCACACCTTTAGGAGCAACTCCAGGGGCAACAAATGTAGTCCTAGCTGCAGCAAATGGAGTCCTAGATGCAGTTGCTGGAGGCCTTGGTGCATTTGGCCTTGTTGGTGGAGGCACATGTGCAGTAGATGAGCTTGGTGCAATAGATGACCTTGATGCAGCAGGAGTAGGCACACCTATAGTACATGACCTTGATGCAGCAAGAGGAGGCACACCTGTAGTACATGACCTCGATGCACCAGAAGGAGGCATTGATCTACTTGCGTGGAACATATGAATAGAGAACAACATATTAAATGCATGTACTGCAGATTGTTGCATGTCTATAGTTAGTATTGTATATTGTTGCATGTCTATAGTAAGTACTGTACCTTGTGGTTATTTTTCTCATGGCAAGTTCTGCCCTTAGAGGAAGCAAGCAGCTAGTGTACTTGTGGTCTTGCAGCTTGCAATTGCTACAAGTGACTGTGGCCATTCTAGAAGTTTCCTTTGGTTTTGGCACCTCAAATTTTCCTTTTCTTATTTTCTCCTGCCTTCTTCCCTTCTGGTGCTCTTTGAAACCAAGTGGCATGATGTCCTCAGTGTTGGTATTTTTCCACCCATGTTGTTGTGGCATAGGAGCAAACACATGCATGTAACTGTTTAAGTACATAGGTTTCTTGAAGAAGTCAGAGACAAAATCCTATGGATGTAACTCAGCTTTGTATATTGCACTGACAACATGGTTACAAGGTAGCCCTGACATGTCCCATTTCCTACAAGAACAACTTCTAGAGTCCAGATTTACTGAGTGTGTGACATCACCACTCTTCACCTGCCATAGTCCAAGATCATCCCTCTTAGGAACACGATGTCTAGAATATGTTTTCAAAAGTTCCATATGTTCTGCAAAGTGTGGTGTAATTTCCCATCTTGCCTTGGATGCTCCCTCCCTCTTTGCATCAAATCTCACCAACTTCTTGTTATATATTCCTACTAGCATTGTCCCTATTGGTTTGCTCCTAACATCAAGGATGTATCTATTGAATGTTTCACTCAGATTGTTACAAATTAAATCTATCTTGTAGTTGGTGTCCATGACCCACCTTGCCCATGTCTGCACAGGAATCTTGGACAACCAGACCCAAGCTGGCTCACACTGCTTCTTTAGCTCTTCCATTGCAATGTCAAAGCCATGTATGGTCCAAGAGTATGCCGCATTATCCATACACTTCTTTAGATCTTCGCCTCTAAAGCCTGTAGTTTGAAAATTGGCATATATATGTCTAATGCAGAATCTCTATGGACAGTTAGGGAAAACTGTGGTCACTGCTTTCAGCAGACCCTTTTGCTTGTCAGACATTATTGTGTAGTAGCCAAATTTTCCTTGTTCTCCACCCAAAGCTTCCTTCAGTTATTCTAGAAACTAAACCCAGATAGATGTATCTTCCTTGGCAACAACAACCCAAGCAATATGGTATATATTATTATTTCCATCCCTCCCTGTGGCTGCAAGGATATGTGCTCCAGTGGTCAATTTAACAAAACAGCCATCCAAACCAATGAAAGGCCTACATCCATCAAGAAATCCTTGTTTTGCAGCACTAACATAGAAGAATAGACCATGGAATCTTGTCTTGTAGCTTATGTCTACTTCTTCTCCTCTTTTCATTGCTTCCAACTGATCCTCTGTTGGGCCATTGTCTGTGGTCACAATACATCTTGACCCAGGATTTTTATCTATCACAGTTTGCCGGTAACCCCTGATCCTGTGGTACTACTTCTTGTGATCACCTAGTACAATTTTTCTAGCTTTGGTCTTCACCCTATAAGCCAGCCTCTTTGGTACTTCCACTCCAAAATCTTTTTTTTTGGCTTTGTCTTGTATAGTACTGATGACAGTGTTTGGATCTGAACTAAAGGTGTCCACAAAACTTTGCTCAGCCACCTTGAATTCACTCTAGTGCTGGATGGATCAGTTGGACAAGTGTGCTTGAGGTGCATCTTCTTAACACATAATGTTTTCTCATGAGCTATCTTGGAGGCTGTCATGAAGAATTCACAATCAAATTTCTTCTGCTCTTTCTGCTTACACCACACAATTATCCTATCAGGAGTATTCCTATGGAAATGGAAATTCCTGACTTGGGTAATGTGCAGTCTATCCAAAGCCTCTCTGAACTGGTAAACATCTCTGAAGCAAAGTTTCAACATGTTAGGGTTTTCTCTGTTCTCATCATACCAGACCCTTGGTTTCTATTTCTTTCCTCTTGATTTTCTTCCTTTAGGCAAAACAAAAGAAAGTGGTTCACATAAATCATCATCTTCCTCATTCAGGAACCCATATTCCACTTCATCATCTGAAGGAACCCAATCAGATATGTTAGGAATAACTACTTGAGAGTGTGCTTTGAGTGTAGGCCCTGGCCTCTTGACCTTCTTCTTCATAGGCTTATCTACTGGTATTTCTTCAAGTACATCATGATGATCACTGACAAAAATTTCCTCAACATCTGTCTCACCCTCATAGTGCAACAGTGGGTCTTCTCTCTGTCTCTTCCTCTCTGCAAATCTTGCCATTAGTTCCTCCTCTTTTTTGTTTATCATCTCAGCTGCATACTCTGGATCATACTGTCCATCATGAAACCAACTGAAGCTGTCATCAAATGCATCTCCATCTTCTTCCTCTTCTTCTAATTCTTCTATCTTGTTTTCTTTAACTTGGGTATGCACATTGCCAGGTATAAAACTATACTGTGTACCAAACTGGTCATCCATAGCATGATCATTGGTGTGCAAAGGCTGGTAGCACACACTATCGTGTGTCTGCACCTGATAAGGAATGGGATGGTCCTCCCCTGCATCTATATCAATGTAGGTTGGATGCGCTTTTGCAACAAACTTCATAGAATTCTTGCTCTTCACTAGGGACAGAACTACAACATGCTTCCTCTTGTCCCTCATCACTGTTAGCACCAATTTCTTGCTGCTCTCATATTTTCTAATCATTCCAGCCACCTTCCCTTGGCTATCTATCAAATCTAGTCCTTCTAGTCCCTTCCCTGCCTCTTTAACATAGTACATTGAATCACAAATGCCATAACCTTCCTTCTCCATTACCGAGAGCAAATTAAGATATCTAACATCATGTTGTTCCATTGTCTTTTGCACAAATTTGACACCATCAAATTGAATAAAAAGCTCTCAAATATCAGAGTGAGTCCTACATGGAAATAAAATAACTATTCAAGCCTACGTTGTAGTTTTGCATTGCCAATTTTAAGGAATTCCAAATCTAATATCAAGATTTAGACCTAATCCCATATTTATTTAGTACATTAGTACAAGACACAACATCTGCTGAAGGAGAAGGAATGGCTAACCCGGCGTCTGAGACGTAGTGGCTGAGTGGATCATTGCTGGAGGTTTGCCCCGCCGACAACCAAGTTTTCTCTGAATTTGAAGCTTGGGGCATTGTCGGCTGCAGCAATGGGATCGGCTCTGGATCGACGGTGACGCTGCAATGGATGGACTGTTGTTGGTCGACCCCGTCGTATACGCGCCTCTTGTCGGACTCCTTCGCTAGGGTGGCCGTCGTCGGGCGCGATGCGGTTGCGGCCACCGCCGCCGCCAGGAGTCGCCATGTCTTTGCTCGCGTGCGTGGAGCAGTACTGGAATGGAGTGAAGCGCACTGGGAGAGACGCCCTAACGGCCGTGAGACGGGGGAGACGGCGCCCGTCGCCACGTGTACCTGTCCGCCCTGTCTAAAACGCGGTTATACCATCCCAATCGTATAATCAGTGCTATCTGTCAACTGTCGTATAATCAGTGCTATCTGTCAACTGTCTGTCCCAGTCCACGATGCTCCCTGTCAAAACAGACAAAGTCGGTAGTTATGTGTTAAGCCAGCCTTAAATGTGGTAGTTCTTTATCATTTTATTACAAGTATGCCGCCCTATGTCGCCTAGCACAAAGCGATGTACCTGCCTTGAATAAATCCAGCCTGAAGAGAGCTGATTACTTGTCACATTTGAAGGCGGATTATGCCTTGTTTCTACGAATGCGATACCCTTGGGGAGTAGTTAAACGACGATTTCGTTCATGCGACTGGGGTTCAAGTTCACACTTATCTTTTTGATGAGGGCCCTTATCAACTGTCTTCTGTTTTGTTTTCCCAACTGACGGATTGAAGAATTGGAAGTTCCGTTAACTAGGGTAGTTGGCAGCGTCGAGAGAGGCAGGGAATACGATTGGGCCAAAACCTTCACTTGGCACCTGACATGCTTACTGCTAAACAAACCCAAGGCAACCCACAGACAAGAGCAACTTAAACCAGATCACCAACTGGGAGAACCAATCATCAGACGGCTTAAACAAGACAGCACACCCCAGACGGACCAACAGGACCAAGTGTACAACAAGATCCAAGAGACAGAAACCATGAACTAACCATCAGCAGATTAACATTTTCAGTTAGACGCCAGCTTTTGGCCAACTGCCTACAGTATAACTCAAGAAGGAACATGCACCACAGAAATGACCATTACCATGATAAGATTAACAGAACAAGCACCACAGAAATGACCATTCCCATAATCATAGCAGGTGATAAGTTAACGCAGCATACGACGATATATCCAGTTTCGTTTTGCTACACGGCAGCTACAAAATTTAAGACGGCGTTCAGTCTTTCAGACAACTCGGCGTCTGAGGTGCTTGCAATTGGATGAGAGTTGCCAGTGAAGGCCTAAGGTTGAGCTGAATTTGCTCCGGTGAATGTTTCTTTCTTCTTCGAATTCCTGCAATCACGGTTCAAAAATTTGAAGTTTCCTCAGCTCATCTTCCTGTCTCCCTATGTACTATTACCTCCCTTCTACTTGGCGGCACTTGGCTCAGCCTTGCTGTTCCCAGCCTTCTTCATACCACCGTTATGCTGCTCCTTGCGCGCATCCACGGAGCTGCGGCCACCATTTGAGCTCCCATTGCACTCTGATGATTTTGCCTCGATTGCATCAGGCCTTTTAGTTGTTGCTGAGCTCCTTGGAGAAGCACTACCGTTAGACATCTCCAGGCCAGCAGCCTTGTTATGCACATAAGCTGGCAAACCTCGTGGGGAGTTAGGTTCCACATGAGCATGTGAAGCTTGGATCATCTGATGAGGCGGCAGCAGTTGGTGACCTGATCCAGGAGGAAGGAAGACCCCT
Source organism: Avena sativa (assembly GCA_916181665.1). Lineage (NCBI taxonomy): Eukaryota > Viridiplantae > Streptophyta > Magnoliopsida > Poales > Poaceae > Avena > Avena sativa. The sequence continues at coordinate 432,027,734 of OV702293.1, forward strand.
GTGCCTGGAACAGGCAAACGAGGCGGGGCAGGCCTTGAGGCAGCTTCTGGAATCCAAGCTGGCGCTGTATTTGATAATGGAACAGCTGCTGGGAAAGGTATGGCTGCGGCGGCAACAGGAGCAGGTGCCACAAAGAGTGGCTGCATTCCATCAGATGGAGGGATGTGATGAGGAGATCCAGCCGTTGGTGCTGGAAGTACACTGCTGGTGGGGGCATATCCGAAGTGCTGAGGACTTGGGGAATGTGGCCTCATGCTAGCTGGCCTTGATGGTGGACCCCAGGGCATAGGAGGAGGTGTTAATGGGGGAGTAGACCGTGCAGCACTTTCTGGTGGTATAAGTTTTCTTGGCACAGACTTCCCAAAAGTTAGTAGGATTCGCTGCTTGCGTGTAGTAGGAATAGAACGCTTGGCTACATCAGCACTTCTCCCTTGCAACACTACAAGAGACCTGGAATTGAGAGAAAAATGTTTAGAAAGTGTAGGCAACATGGTTTACTCATTAAATTTACTGCATGGCCAATATTACTTGCTGTGAGTAATAAATTACTTGCTGTGAGTAATAAATAGAGCAAGCTATCCCAAAGAAACTACAGACACACAACTGAAGTTAGCAGGTACTAACCCATTAACGATTAATATAATATCATATTATAAAAGATTCTTCTGTTTTGATTTTGATCTATAAATTATGTTTACTGAGAAATTCAACATGAAGAGATGGTGTGTTCACACAGAAATTCAAGGCAATCCAACAGTTCAACTCTCTTAGGAGTACCATGAATTTAACAGGAAAGTTTACTTGGGAAAGGCTTACCCTGTAGAAAGAGAGAGCTTTAAAGGACCTCTGTTATCGCCTCGTTCTCCAAAAATAACTCGGCCAAACACCATATCACACTCTGTCAGGCAGAGAGTACAAAGAGGTCTACCATACCAAGGAGGAGGTTGCTGAGGATGAGAATATTCCCCCTGGAAAAAACATTTGGCCATTATTAGTTTCCACTCTCAGCAAAGTGATTATCCCCTGGCTCAAGAAAACTTTCTACATCATAAAAACTATTTACCGCATGGTAGAAGTCGACAACACAATAGTCTGGCATAGCAGGTACAATTCCCTGCTTAAAGAAGCGATCAAACAGATCATGTAGCAACCCAGGAACAGCCTCCACCTTTGTCTCTGAACTCACATTTAAAAGTACAAAAGTCATCAAAATATGATGAGAATAACATGAGGTTCTGTGGTTAAACCGTAAAGCATAACATACCTCTTTGATTTTCATCTTCAAGAGGGCCTTCAACGATAGGAACCCCCAGCTGAATAACTACACTTCCATGACCCCTTAGTGGTCTTTTACCAACAATAACAGTCTGCCCCGCTTCTTGCACCAAGTAAAGAAACAGTGAAGTTCAATATAATACTTAAGTCACGGTATCCCAGAAAATTAGATAAAGACAAACTTGGACATTATCTGTTTGCTCAAATGAAGAACATAGAGGCAAATGGACAACTAACCCTTGTAATGCAACATTCAGGTCAACAGACCCTTACCAGAGAACCCAGAGAGTTTGAACACTTCCATAGGTGCTCAGCTAGGCAATACTAAATGCCTGGCTATCATTTTAATATATATTCAAAATTCAACGTGGCAAAAGTGTAGACAGTTACATTGGCACACATAAACAAATAGCTATTAAAGGACACAAAATTACCTTCCAACCCTCCTTGTCCAGAAGAAGCTTTAGTTTCATTAACTAAAGAAACAATTTTGTTTATCTCAATCGTGTTTACCAACCCTTCATAGACCTTGAGGCCTTCAACAGTATTAACCTAAAGAAGCATAAAGCATATTTCATCATGGCGTGTTTTGTAATAAAATAACAGAGCTTGATTCAACTTTGAGATTGCAAGGAATTGCATGGACAAGGAAATTGAAGCGCAGAACAAGAACTTGAAATTCTAAATTGCAGGGCTCACATACCGGCTTGCCATCAATGATTTCACTGGTTGTATACTCTAAAGGAGCTGGAACTACTTTGCTGCTTCCTTCGGAAATAGTTTGCGGCCTAGGATTTTTCTCACTTCCTACAAAATTCATAATAGGTTTTGGATCAGACTTCAGAGGGAAATTAGCAATCCTTATTAGAAACATTCAATTGCATCCCGGTGAGTTTGACAAGACAATCAGATTTCAGGAAAAAAAAGTGACACAGTTCGCAACAATTGCACAGCTGCTGTGGCAAGATTTAATAGCACATGAACTGGTTTGAACAGTCACCTGTTGCTACCTTACTAATGCCAATCAAGAAAAGAGAGAAGGGACCAGATCTTGATAGGTCACTAATTTGTCTAGCTCATGCTAAAATTTAATGTAGACATTAACATACTGTGTGTCGTAAATTAAGATGTCTATCATGAGTACACTTCATTACAAATAAACAAGAACCCAAAGCTCAGGATTGTCCATAGTTCTAAAAGAAAGTATGCAGCTTACATAGCAGCACCATAGGCTTTGGGAGACAAAGAGAAACAAAAATGGATATAAATTGACAACTAACCCAAAACTGGAAATGAAGCTCCAAGTTGTTAGTAAAACACTAATGCAAGGTTCAGCTTCAACAAAATTCACAAATTAAATTATCCAGTGTGCAGAAGCATATCCACCAAATTACTGAATACATGATGGAACATGGTAGCATTAAAGAAATGAAGATTTCAGTTTGTGTACCATCAGTAACAGGAGAATCCAACTGAAGACTTTTAGCATCAACGACGTTCTCCCCTTCCTTAAGTCCATTCCCTTCTTTGTTATGGAGTTCACGTCCTAGAAGCATCAAGAGTAGATGAGTAACTGTTTTCAAACTAACTGGTTATGGATTTTCCACCTTATTCAACATCGTTAGTAATAGAAATGGTAAACTGGAAATGCATTGAAAAGAAAATTTAAGGGGAGAAATACAGTAAGATAGCTGCAAACTTGAAAATACAGATTCTAATAATGGAATAATCACAATATAAGTGCAAACTGATTCCATCTACTTCAATTGTATAAGTGCAAACAATTGAATGGATATATAGAGAAAAACATACGTTATATTCGAAAGCAGTCAATTCGTTATGAAACCCTAGTGCTTGTAACTGAAATTCAGTTTTAGTATATTATATAATTATACAAATATACAATTGTAACGGTTGTAATATCCGTCTACATATACCTGATTAATCGATGCCCTTAGATCCTAGACCCAACAAGTAACGTAGAATCTTCCCTTATCTCTTGCTTTATGATGAGAATATAATATAATACTTTTTTTTTGGAAAAGATCAATGTCGGAAGTTCCAGCTCACAGAGCTAATAATAGAATATTGCTGTATTTTTCCTAGCATTGGCAAGACAATAGGTTATCGACTTTTATTATACAGCAAAACATCAAAATTTAAAGACACCATAATAGGGAAATACTAATGAGTAATAGGGATGGACTATGGCGCGACGCCCGTAACCCTTTCCACGTCAGCCAGAATCCCAACACGTAGCGGGAACAGGCTGCTGCATGGCGGCGCAACCAGACGGCATGGGCGGGTGTCACGCAGTAGCTGCACCGAACGTTGGCGCCATATCTTTTGTCGCAAGTAATAATCATCTCATTGACTCTTTCATCTACCTGGGACGGTGCACCAAACTCAATTTGCGCCATATATTTTTGTCGCAGGTAACAACCATCTCATTGACTCATTCAGATGACGCTGCACCGAGCGTTCGCGCCATTTCTTATTGTCGTAAGTAATAACCATCTCATTGACTCGTTCAGCTACTGAACAAACAGAACTGCTGAATGCTAGGAAGGAAAAAATGTTTCCACATAAAACATATCTTAATTCTACGGGGAAGCTATTTTTAGATAACTTTATCCAGTACCTTAGGACCTCCGCAGTTAGAAATTTGGATGGTAGAACAACGCAAGAAAACCACAAAAGCCCTATAATAAAGACATTGATAATAATAATTGAACATGAAAAAGGAAGCCACAGACAGGAGTAATTGCATTTCAGGCAACCAAACGATCAAACTGATGCGTACAACAAATAGCTAGTAGCTTGGCAGGAAGACAGAAGAAAACTAGTGCATATCCATGCCTGATATACGAGATATGACTATTCAATTGCTAGTAGCAAGTAAGTGTCTCTGCACAGGAAAGCATTTCATGGATCGGGCCATTTTAGGGGCCAACAGAAGAAAAAAAAGGCGACGTGCTTCCCTTTGTAGACAAGAGCAGCTGTACCAAACAGATAAGAGAAAAGAAGAGGGCGCATCTTCTCACCATGTTTATCGGATCCAGCAGCGGCAGCAACGACGTTAACGGCAGGCCTTGGCGGATCGGGGCGATGGTTGGCGCCGTTGCGATTGTTGTGGGAGGGCACGAAGGCGGCCGGCCGTCGGGGCGGCGGCGGCGCCTGCTGGGTGGGCGGCACGACGACGGGGCCGTGCTGCATAGCGGGCGGCCTGCGTCGCCACCCGGCCTGCTGGAGCGCGACGGCGACGTCGGTGACGGGGAAGAACTGCTGCATGTGTATGATGGGCGCCCAGTGGTGGCGGCGCTGCTGCACGGCCGCGAGTACGTGGTCGTACTCGGCGGGGTCGCCGATGGTGCGGAGGTGGAGGATGAGGAGGTCGACGATGGCGTTGGCGGCGGCGAACTCGCCCCTGAGCCAGGAGATGAAGCCGTCGCGCTCGTCCATGAGCCAGGCGGGCTGCTGCTGCTGCTGCTGCGGGTCGTGCGCCCCCGCGGCGACCATGGCGGCGGCGGAGGAGGGGATGACGGCGGCGGCGGCGGAGGCCATCGCCATGCAGCCAGCCCTCACCGGGGGGTGAAGGTCATAAGAGGAAGGAAGGGGGCAATGCGAGCGGGGGCGAGAGATCTAGGGTTTTGCGGTGTTTTTTTCTGCGCCTGGGCTTGGGGTGCCGGTGTAGTAGCGACGGAGAGGGGAGGAGGGTAGCGGCGGTAGTGGGCTGCCTGTGTGTCTGCTAGTGTGGAGGGGAGGAGCGAGATATGTGAAGAGGAGGCGGATCTGGGGCAGCCGAGATTCCCGAAATGCGAGGCGGAGAGGTGGACGGGACGGCTAGCTACACGGACGGGTGGGGGGTGAAAAACCTAGCCGCCGTACGGCGTGGATGGGTTCGGGCCCATGTGTCAGCGTGCACGCCTGGGACGTGGCGGTAGGCGGACGCGAGCGCTCGTGGTTCAAAACGTGAGACGCGAGACGGAGCTGTCTCCCTGCGGTGTGGGTCCCTAGCACTTGTTGTGGGTCCCCTGCTGCGGTGCGGTGCAGAGCGCGTGGCGTGGGGGTTGCGGTGCTATCGGCGAGATCATTCATTCGAAATTGACCGGCAGTAAAAAGCGGAACGGAAACAGGCGTGCGGTTACGGGGAGAGACGACCGTTAGCTTTAACGTAACGGCGCCTGCCTCGAGATACGCGTCGTTGGATGGGCAACGGACGGCGCCCCGAGCATGTAGGGGGTGTCAGTTGGACGGGCCCACGCTTTAATGCAGGTTGTTGACGGGCGGGGCCGGCCGGGACGGGACGGGATAGCTCTTCTCTAGGTACTAGTACAGTACGCTTTACGCCACCGTTCCTTTCCTAGCGTGCTGGTGCGGCCCACCCGTCATCCACGACGCACCGCCTCCGGGGCCCCGCGTCAGCCACCTTGTTGGCTTCCGTTCCCAGGCACGGCTGGTTCGATCGAACTTGGAGGAAGCGGCCCCTGTCTTGACTCGGCTCTCGCTTCGGAGCGTTCGCACGTTAGTAGTACGTTGGCCCCGTCCTTGCGTGCTGCTGGGGCCGTGTCCGTGACCGGCACGGCACGGCACGGCGCGCGGAGGCCAAATTAGCTGAACGTTAATTGCGCGTCGGGGCGTGGGAGCCGTTTGTTTGGGTTGGTGAGCGGGTGATCCTAGGCCGGCGGTGTAGCCGTGGCGGGTGCGGTCGACGCGGCGCCGTGCGTTTCTGGTAAAAAGATGGTTCGGTTTTCTCGTCCGGTGAAGGAAAGATGAGACGAGTTCTTGGTTTGCCAATTGCCCCCCCACCGAGACATTATCGGATCATCGATTACGTTGCTATGGAAAGCGTGGATGTTCCTTGTGGGAGAATCTACTACGTAGTAGCCTTTTTTTTGCCGGGGAAGATGCGAGGGAGGTGGGTTTCAAGTGTGAAGTGTGTGACTGCGTGGTGTAGAAAAATGACAACTCACCAGGTGCAAACACTTGGTCTTTGTTAAAAGGTTCAGAGGTTTTACTGATCCGGTAATAAGGCACTAATAACGTCACTTGATGGTCCACTCAACGTTTTTAATATACGTGCGGTGTAGAAACGGCGTGTGCTCGTGCACAACCGATGTGAACGTTGGTGGATGGTCAGGTCTTTCACAATAGGTGTATCTTAGCTCTATATTCTAGACAATTTGTTTATGTGGCACCATATTTAATGAAGAACGAGACTCATATTGTATCTTAGCTAAGCTATACCTCCTACACGCAATCATAGGCAAAAAAATTGGCTAATCCAATCGCACACATGCATTAGTAAACCCCATTGTGATGGTTGTTTCTTAAGTTTTAATATCTCCTATGAAAACGTGCTAAGATACACCCCACTGGAAAAGGCCTTAGAGCAGAGTCGTTGTATATTTCGGGCGCGCTAAAACGCGCAGGATCTGGATATAGCATGCTGCGCGCGAATCTCCTCCGGCAGACGCGTTAAACGTGCGCGTTAAATTTGCAGTACAAGCCCTTCAACTGGCGCGCAAACAAGATTTTACAACAAATATGATAGAAAATAGATTTAGAAATTAAAGCGAAAATATATTACATAGAACATGAAAAAAAATTACATAGATCGTGGTGCAAGAAATACACTAGAAATAAGTTCTAGTACTAGAATCTACTACTACAGAAAATTACTAAAAACTACTAGAATCTAGTCTGACGAGGAGACCGAGATCTAGTCACCGTCGGATGAGATCGGTGTCGTGTCGAACATCGGCTGACGAGGTTTGATCTCGTCAATGCCCATTGTTATGAGCTTGAGTTTTGGAGAAGATGGGGTGCTAGAGATCGCGGAACGGTTAACAGACAAGCAACCAGGGGACACGAGATTTACCCAGGTTCAGGCCCTCGGAGGGAAAACCCTACTCTTGCTTGTCTGCTCTTGATTACGGCGGAATCGAAAGTTATAGGGGTGCGCAGATACAATCTGACGTGGAGGTATGTATACGGTGGAAAGGATTGGTCTATGGCGTAGCCTATTGTGGAGGTGGAGATCGTAGATCTGTCTATTGAGGGTTATGGCGTGTGTAGGTCGTGCCCTCCTCGTTGGACCCGCTTAGCCTTTATATATGGGGTGGCTAGGTCTCGGGTGCCAGTACGATTTGGTTACAAGTTGTATTCAAACTCTAGTCTTGAGATTTCTTTATCTTGTGCGCTTGGGAGTCCGTGTTTATATATGTTTCATAGCAGTCAAAACGTCATGGGCGTCATGGACCCTGGCAGGTCGTCGAGTGGGCCTTCCGTCGGGCTGGACCAGGTAGGCTAACATCGGGTACCCGTAGGGTATATCCATGTCAGTAGCCCCGAGTGTCCATCCGAAACGTAGATTCGGGTGGAGACTTGGTTGTCTTGAACCTTGCATTTGGATGTCGGAGGATGTCGGAGCCAAAAGTTGTGTCAAGTGTGAAACATTTCATCCGGAAGTTCATCGGGTAGCATGAATTTGTTCGGTTGTTGTAAAGGAGTCAATATTATGGACGTAGACTCGAACAGAGACTTATAGTCGTCGATTGCGTAGACACGTCGATCTAGAAGTGCTTCGAATGATCTTGCAAATTCCATCAATGCCGGTGTTTTTTTGAGTGCGCGACCAGCGCTCCCTGTGGGAGTAGCCCCCGAGTCCTCAGTCGAATCGTTGATTTGAGTGAGGAATCGAAGCGTGCTACTCGAAGATCTTTTGTGTGCACGACCAAAGCTCCAGTTTGGAGCAGCCCCCGAGTGTCTGGAATAATCGTAGACTCGGGCAGAGACACGAGTGTAGTCAGCAATCTCGTGGGCATATCGCTGACCCGGAAGTACATCGGGTGCGCGACCAGCGCTCCTGGTAGGAGTAGCCTCCAAATGTCTAGTAGAGTCGCCGACTCGAGTGGAGACTCATGCGAGGAGAAACCATTGACCCAGAAGTGCTTCGAGTCAGCGTCTCACACATAAGGAGCCAGGAGTCAACGTAGCGGAGTGATGCGGCATTTTAGCCGGAAGGACTCGACGTTGCGAATGAAGTCGACGTCGTTTCTTCTGTCGAGTGCGCGGCCAGCGCCACTTTTGTCGATGATTGATGTGGTCATCCGAGGAATGCTTCGACTCGGGTCTTGACGTCTGTTGACGTGCTAGTGCTGGTCGACTCTGTTGGAGGACCCGATACAATAGCGCGATGTAGTCCGGCATCCTTGTAGGCTGCAGAAAACATAAAAAATTGTAAAGTACTTGTATCTTGTAAGGAATATTTCGGCTTGTGTAGTAAGATTCTAGTGTTGATTGAGTCGACACTTTTTGTACTGTATGCTAGGCCTTTTCTTTAGACTGATTATCCTTAGTCTTAGTACCTTGTCGAGGCACTCAGAGTTCAAGGATTCGACGGTCAGGCAGAATCAGCTACTCGGGCAGTCGCGTTTGAGGTGCTCGAGTGCGTGGAGCCGATGGCACATTAAGTTACTCGGAGAGGGCGCAGACTCCGAGTGTTTCGAGTGCGAGTTAAAAAAGAAATCGGCTCTAAGTAGAGGAAAACTTAGCTTTGTTGGTTGTCATGGCGAAATTGACATGGTAGTAGGTCACGCGACGGACGTAGTCGACGCGACGGACCGGAGTCGCGTGGTAATGACAAGCCTGTAACAGGTCACAATAGTCAAAGACCGCGTCGGGTTGCTGTATCCGAAGGATGCAGCGGGTCATCGCAGTCAAAGGCCATAGCGGGTCTCGCAGGAGTCGAAGTAACCTGCGGGTTGTGGTCGATGTCGACGGAGTCTTGCGGTGGACACAGGGTTAACCCTCGGAGACGCGCAGTGTAGATGTCCGCACACACACATACAATCAAGTGCCTGAGCAATCGTTGGAAGGTTCCGATGATCCTTTTTTTTCTTTGGATTCACCTGGTCGTGTAGGTTGGTAGATGGAAGAACTTCAAATTGATTCCTGCTTTCTCGTGTATCTTTCCAAAATGATAGTGATTTCCTTCTTTTCTTTATTTTTGATTTTTTTTTCCTTTGCATCTTCACGAGAAGTGGCAGTTGATTGATAGGTACTTATGCATGCAATTCACTTGGTTTGATCGTAGCACGTGTTGCCTGTTGATCAGAAGCTCTCCTTCAAACTTGGGCCATGTGAGGTAGACGGGACGATCATCACTTCTCCTTTGCTTGGAGCCTGGCACTTCGATGTGTAGAAAACAGTGAAGGTTGGAAGGCGGCGCCGACGAATAGATCTAGGCATCTAAATTGCCTAGTAATCGTTGTAGTAGATGCTGATGAGGAATTTGAGGGATCCCATCTGAATCGCGACTTCAAGGTAGATCTACTTCTTGGATGCCGACAAATCGTAGATCGTCGGGCGATGGAACCGTCACGACCGTACAATCAGCACCCCCATTTCCCATAGATGGCGTCAATTGACGAGGTTTAATATCATCAATGCCCATTGTTATGAGCTTGGGTTTTGGAGAAGATGGGGGTGCTGGAGATCGCGGAACGGTTAACAGACAAGTAACCAGGGCACACGAGATTTACACAGTTTTAGGCACCCGGATGGAAAACCCTACTCCTGCTTGTCTGCTCTTGGTTACGGCGGAACCAAAAGTTACAGGGGTGCACAGATGCAATCTGGCGTGGAGGTGTGTATACGGTGGAAAGGATTGGTCTATGGCGTAGCCTATTGTGGAGGTGGAGATCGTAGATCTGTCTATTGAGGGTTATGGCGTGTGTAGGTCGTGCCCTCCTTGTTGGACCCGCTTAGCCTTTATATATGGGGAGGCTAGGTCTCGGGTGCCAGTACGATTTGGTTACAAGTTGTATTCAAACTCTAGTCTTAAGATTTCCTTGTCTTGTGCGCTTGGGAGTCCGTGTCCATATGTGTTTCATAGCAGTCGAAACGTCATGGGTGTCATGGTGTTGGAATTATGCCCTAAAGGCAATAATAAAGATGTAATTATTATAATTCTTGTTCATGATAAAGTTTATATTTCATGCTAGAATTGTATTAAGCGAAAACTTTGATACTTGTGTGGTTTATGAACAACACCGTGTCCCTAGTACGCCTCTATGGACTAGCTCATTAATTAATGATGGTTAAGGTTTCCTAACCATAGACGTGAGTTATCAATTAATAATGAGATCATGTCATTGGAAGAATGATATGATGGAAAGACCCAAATTAAGCAGAGCAATTAGATCGTGTCATCGTGTTCATCTTTAAGAAAGCTTTTCTTATGTCAAATATTGTATTCCTTAGACCATGAGATAATGCAACTCCCTGGTATCGGAAGAAAGCTTTGAGGTCATCAAACATCATCCTATGATAGGGTGATCATAAAGGTGTCTCTCAGGTGATCAGAAAGTACTTGTTGGGTTGTATGTATCGAGATGGGATTTGTCCCTCCCAAGTCAGAGAGATATACTTCGGGCCCACTCGGTAATCGATATCAACACCGCTTGCAAGCACGTGGTTAAGGAGTTAATCACAAAGTGATATCGGATTACGGAACGAGTGTTGTGAACGAGATTGAACTAGGTATGCCGATGCCAACGATCGAATCTCGGGCAAGTAAAATATTGCGTGACGAAGGGAATATATATATGGGATTAATTGAATCCTAGCATCATGGTTCATCCGATATGATCATCGATGAATATGTGGGAGTCAATATGGGTTTCCAGACCCCGTTGTTGATTATTGATAGAAGATCATGTCTGCATATTCTCGAACCCGTAGGGTCAGACACTTAACGTGTCTCGACGCTAGGATAGAATGTATAATTGGTTTATGAGTTTTTGTTCGGAGTCTCGGATGAGATCCAGGACATCACGAGAGGTTCCAGAATGGTCCGGAGAATAAGATTCATATAAGGGAAAGCAGTTTTTGGATTTCGGAATTGTTTCGGATTGTTCGGTATTGTACCAGAAGGTTCTAGAAGCTTCCGGAGTGGGACCAACGTGGCCCCACCTGTCGGTAGGGGCGTGGGCCTACGAGGGAGTGCCCTGGATGCATTGGTCTAGGGGCACAAGGCCCCATAGGCCCAGCCGGCCAAGCCCTAGGGGAAACCCTAGGGAGAGCTTCTAGAAGGGGGGGAAACTTGCCCCCCACTCCTCCCATGTGGCCGCCGGCCCTAGGGTTTGGAGGAGGGGCAAGGGCAGCCGGCCAGCCCTCTATATAAAGAGGGCAGGGGCGCACCCTCCCCCCACACCTCCTCAAACCCTAGCCGCCTACCTGCTGCCCTCCTCTCTCTCTCTCCCGACTGCGCGTAGGCGAAGCCCTGCCGCAGAAACTCCACCTTTGCACCACACCGTCGTGTTGTAGATCCAATCTATCTCTCCACCCCACTTGCTGACCGAGGAAGGAGGAGACGTCGAGGTGCCGTACGTGTGCATCTCTCAGAGGCGTCGCCACTTGCGGCGTTGGATCGGATCGGATCGCGAGGAGGAGAAGGCTAGTACGACTACATCAACCACGTTCTGTTGAACGTTCTGTTGTGCGATTTCTTCAAGGGTATGAAGATCTCATCTATCCCTCTAGTTGTTTGCATCTCCTAGATTAGATCTTGGCTTTTCCCATTCGCATCCGTAGAAAATTTTGATTTACTATGTTGCGAAACCCTTCAGTGGTATCAAAGCTAGATCTATGCGTAAATGTGTTTCACGAGTAGAACGCAACATGTTTGTTGCGAGCGTTGATGTTTTCTGTTGCAAGCCTCTTATTGTGTACTTCTTATGACGCGGGATAGTGAGATCGAAGCGGTCCAGGCCAACTTTACGCGACCTCGTTCGCGAGACCGGCTCCGCACTTGACGTGTGGCTTGTTCCACACATGCGGCTGGTGGATGCCAGTTTCTCTCACTATAGTTGTCATAGGATTTACACCGGATATTGGCAACCATAATATCACCGTTGTGTCTTTCCATAGGTAAGAATCGTTCTTAGCTTGTTACTCCCATAAGCCACGTAAAACATGCAACAACAAAGTAGAGGCGTCTAACTTGTTTTTGCAGGGAGTGTTTCTGTGATATGGTATGGCCCAAGATGTGATGTGTATGTTGTATGCAATGATCATGTTTTGTAATGTTTTACGACTTGCATGTCGATGAGTACACAACCGGTAGGAGCCATATGGTTGTCTTTATAATTGTGTATGACCTGTGTGTCAACTTTTTATACGCCATGTAATAGCTTTACTTTATCGCTAAGTAGTTAGAAATAGTTGTAGTTGCTATTCATGGTGGAGGCAATCATGGTGGAGTGATGGAGATCATGCTGGCACGCACAATATGGAGATCATTGCGCGGAGATTGGCTATACCATGTCACATAAAATTATATGCATGTGATGTTTATCCTTTTATGTATCTTATGAAGGGTTTCGCAACATAGTAAATCAAAATTTTCTACGGAAGCGAACAGAGGGAAAGCCAAGATCTAATCTAGGAGATGCAAACAACAAGAGAGATTGGATTAGATCTTCATACCCTTGAAGATTCGCACAGCGGAACGTTCGTCGGAACGTGGGTGATGTAGTCGTACTCGCTTCTCCTCCTCGCGATCCGATCCGATCTAGCACCACAAGTGGCGGTGCCTCCGTGAGATGCACACGTGCAGCACCTCGACGTCTCCTCCTTCCTCGGACCAGCGAGTATGGTGGAGAGATGGATTGGATCTACAGCACGACGGCGTGGTGTATATGGTGGAGAATTTCTGCCGCAGGGCTTCGCCTACAAACAGTCGGGAGGGAGAGTGGAAGGGCAGCAGGGCAACTAGAGTTGGAGGAAGGTGTGTAGGGAGGGGGCGCACCAGCCCTCTATTTATAGAGGGGGGCGGCCAGCCCTAGCCTCTCCTCCAAGCCTATCTCTAGTTTAAACAATTTAAACTCTCCCTTATCTAGAAATCCTATCTTATCTTATCTCTAGTTTAAACGATTTAAACTCTCTAGGATCGGCTGGGCCCTATGGGGCCTTGTGCCCCTGGCCCAATGCGGCCAGGACACTCCCTCATAGGCCCATGCCCCCTCCCGGAAGGTGGGGCCACGTTGGTCCCCTTCCGGAAGGTTCTAGAAGCTTCCGGTACAATACCGATTAACCCGGAACAATTCCGAACTCCAAAAACTGCACTGCCTTATATGAATCTTATTCTCCGGACCACTCCGGAACCTCTCGTGATGTCCCAGATCCCATCCAAGACTCCGAACAAAAATTCATAAACCAAGTATCCAATCTATCCTAGCGTCGAGACACGTTAAGTGTGTGACCCTGCGGGTTCGAGAATATGCAGACATGATCTTCTATCAATAATCAACAACGGGGTCTGGGCACCCATATTGACTCCCACACATTCATCGATGATCATATCGGATGAACCACGATGCCAGGATTCAATCAATCCCATATATATATTCCCTTCGTCTCGCGATATTTTACTTGCCCGAGATTCGATCGTCGGTATCGTCATACCTAGTTCAATCTCGTTCACAACAAGTACTTTACTCGTTCCATAATCCGATATCACTTTGTGATTAACTCCTTAACCACATGCTTGCAAGCGGTGTTGATATCGATTACCGAGTGGGCCCGAAGTATATCTCTCCGACTTGGGAGGGACAAATCCCATCTCGATACATACAACCCAACAGATACTTTCTGATCACCTGAGAGACACCTTTATGATCACCCTCTCATAGGATGACGTTTGATGACCTCAAAGCTTTCTTCCGATACCAGGGAGTTGCATTATCTCATGGTCTAAGGAATACAATATTTGACATAAGAAAAGCTTCGCAAAGACGAACACGATGACATGATCTAATTGCTTCGCTTAGTTTGGGTCTGTCCACCATATCATTCTCCCAATGATATGATCTCATTATCAATTGACAACTCATGTCTATGGTTAGGAAACCTTAACCATCATTGATCAATGAGCTAGTCCATAGAGGCGTACTAGGGACACGGTGTTGTTCACAAACCACACAAGTATTAAAGTTTCCGCTTAATACAATTCTAGCATGGAATATAAACTTTATCATGAACAAGAATTATAATAATAACATCTTTATTATTGCCCCTAGGGCATAATTCCAACATCTTATTATGCTTAGATCGCGACGGTAGCATTATAAGATGATCCCTCACTTAAAGATCAAGATAAAATTGTGTTCACCCCATGTATGCACTGTTGCGAAAGTTCGTCGTGTTCAAGCACCACGTGATGATCGGGTGCTATAAACTCTATGTTCACATACAACGGGTGCAAGCCAGTTTTGCACGCGCGGAAATACTTGGGTTTGACTTGACGAGCCTAGCATATACAGACATGGCCTGGGAACACACGAACTGAAAGGTTAAGCATGAGTCATATGAATGATATGATCGACACTTCGTTGTCCACCATTGAAACCACATCTCTTCTCGTGAAGATCGGATTAGGTGTGGTGAATTTGGATCATGTTCACTAGGCAACTTGAGGGATGTTGAATTTAGTGGGAGTTCATCTAGTAATTTGATTAAGTTGAACTAGTTATCATGAACATAGTCTAAATTGTACTTGCAAATTTTGTAGATCAAATAGCTAAGTCCAACTTCAACTTCAACGTTTTTGCTGAGAAATAAAGGCTTAAGAGAAATGGGTCTAACTTCACCAACTGGTTCCGCAATCTGAGAATCATTCTCGCTGGCGGACAAAAGGACTATGTCCTTGAGAAAGCGCTAGGTGACGCCCTTGTTGTAGATGCGTCGGCTGATGAAAAAGTTGTTTATCAGTCGCGCAAAGATGATTATGGTGTGATTAAGAGCACCATGTTGTTTGCTATGGAATCGGACCTTCAAAATCGTTTTGAGGAGTTCGCCGGGCCCTTTGAGATTCTTGAGGAACTGAAAACCATGTTTCAGACTCAGGCCCGTTCTGAGAGATATGAGATCTCTGAGAAATTCTTTAACTGCAAAATGGAGAAAGGGAGTTCCATTAGTGAGCACGCCATTAAGATGTCAGGCTACACTCAACGCCTTGAGCAACTGGACTGCAAGATTCTAGAGGAGCTCAAGATTGATAGAGTTCTGCAATCACTCCCTCCTAGCTACAAAGGTTTTATAGTTACTCATAATCAGATTGGTTCCACTGATACGATCACTGAGCTCTTTGCTAAGTTGAAAGCTGTGGAGGTGGACATCAAGAAAGATAATCATGTGTTGATGGTCAACAAGCCCCCAGCTTTAAGAAAGGTAAGGGTGCAAAGAAGCCCTTCAAGAAAGGCAGCGATAAGCGTGTTGCCCCCGCTGAGAAGAAGCTCAAGTCTGGACCTAAGCCGTACACTGAGTGCTTCTATTGCAATGACAAGGGTCACTGGAAGCGCAACTGTCCGAAGTACTTAGCGGACAAGAAGGCTGGCACCATCAAAGGTATATTTGATATACATATTATTGATGTTTACCTTACTAGCGCTCGTTGTAGTGCCTGGGTATTTGACACTGGTTCAGTTGCTAATATTTGTAACTCGAAACAGGAGCTACGGAATAGACGGCGGCTAGCGAGGGATGAGGTGACGATGCGCGTTGGCAACGGATCAAGAGTTGATGTGATGGTCGTCGGCACGCTCTCCTTAGTTTTACCTTCGGGATTAGTTTTAAACCTTAATAAATGTTATTATGTGCCTGCGTTGAGCATGAACATTATATCTGGATCGTGTTTATTGCAAGACGGTTATTCATTTAAATCGGAGAATAATGGTTGTTCTATTTATATGAGTAACATCTTTTATGGTCATGCACCTGCTATGAATGGTTTATTTCTTATGAATCTCGAAAGCAATGAAACACACATCCATAACATTGAGGCTAAGAGATGCAAGGTAGATAGTGATAATACGACTTATTTGTGGCATTACCGTCTAGGTCATATTGGTATAAAACGCATGAAGAAACTCCATTCTGATGGATTTTTGGAGTCTCTTGATTTTGAATCATTTGACACGTGCGAGCCGTGCCTCATGGGCAAGATGATCAAAACCCCATTCTCCGGTATAATGGAGCGAGCAACGGACTTGTTGGAAATCATACATACTGATGTATGCGGACCAATGAGTGTTTCGATGCGCGGTGGATATCGCTATTTTCTCACTTTTACTGATGACTTAAGTAGATATGGGTATATCTATTTAATAAAACATAAATCTGAAACATTTGAAAAGTTCAAAGAATTTCAGAACGAAGTGGAAAACCATCGTAACAGAAAAATTAAATTTCTACGATCCGATCGTGGAGGTGAATATTTGAGTTATGATTTTCTCACGCATCTTAAAGCAAGCGGAATCGTTTCGCAACTCATGCCACCCAGAACACCACAGCGAAATGGTGTGTCTGAACGCCGGAATCGAACTTTATTGGATATGGTGCGATCAATGATGTCTCTTACAGATTTGCCGTTGTCATTTTGGGGTTATGCATTAGAAACCGCTGCATTCACTTTAAATAGGGCACCATCTAAATCCGTTGAGACGACACCGTATGAACTGTGGTTTGGTGCTAAACCTAAGTTGTCGTTTCTTAAAGTTTGGGGATGCGAAGCTTACGTCAAGAAGTTGATGCCGGACAAGCTCGAACCCAAAGCGGAGAAATGCGTCTTCATAGGATACCCTAAGAAAACGATTGGGTATACCTTCTACCACAGATCCGAAGGCAAAGTGTTTGTTGCAAAGAACGGATCCTTTCTTGAGAAGGAGTTTCTCTCGAAAGAAGTGAGTGGGAGAAAAGTAGAGCTAGACGAGGTTATTGAACCTTCTCTTGAGTTGGAGAGTAGCGCAGCACCGGAAATTGTTCCAGTGCCGTCTGCACCAACAATAGAGGAAGCTAATGACAAGGATCATGAAGCTTCGGACGATGCTACTACCGAACGTCGCAGGTCGACAAAGTCACGTGCCCCTCCTGAGTGGTACGACAACCTTGTCTTAACTGTCTTGTTGGTAGACAACAGTGAACCTGCGAACTATGAGGAAGCGATGATGATCCCAGACTCTGAGAAATGGCTAGAGGCCATGAAATCCGAATTGGGATCCATGAGCGAAAACCAAGTATGGACTTTGGTGGACCCTCCTAGCGACCGAAAGACCGTTGAGTGCAAATGGATTTTCAAGAAGAAAACGGACGCGGATGGTAATGTTACTGTCTATAAATCACGGCTTGTCGCGAAAGGTTTTCAACAAGTTCAAGGTGTTGACTACGATGAGACTTTCTCTCCCGTAGCGATGTTTAAGTCCATTCAGATTTTATTAGCAATTTCTGCATTTCATGATTATGAAATATGGAAGATGGATGTCAAGACTATGTTCTTCAATGGCAACATTGATGAAGAGTTGTATATGATGCAACCCAAAGGTTTTATCGATCCTAAGGATGCTGATAAGGTGTGCAAACTTCAGCGTTCCATTTATGGACTGAAGCAAGCATCTCGGAGTTGGAACCTTCGGTTTGATCAAGTGATCAAGAGCTTTGGATTTGTTCCAAATTGCTACGAAGCTTGTATCTACAAGAAAGTGAGTGGGAGATCAGTGACATTTTTAGTACTATATGTGGATGGCATATTGATTATTGGAAATGACATTGATATGCTTAACAATGTGAAGAGTTATTTGAACAAATGTTTTTCAATGAAAGACCTAGGAGAAGCTGCTTATATATTAGGCATCAAAATCTATAGAGATAGACAAAGACACCTAATAGCTTTAAGCCAAAGTACATACCTAGACAAAGTTCTGAAAAGGTTCAGAATGGATAAGGCAAAGAAAGGGTCAGTGCCCATGTTGTCAGGTAAGATATTGAGCAAGGTTCAGTGTCTAGCTACGGTAAACGATAGAGAAGCTATGAGCAAAGTGCCTTATGCCTCGGCCATAGGTTCTATCATGTATGCCATGCTGTGTACTAGACCGAATGTGTCCAATGCTCTTAGTTTGACGAGCAGATACCAAAGTGATCCAGGAGTGGAACACTGAACAGTCGTGAAGAACATCCTAAAGTATTTAAATAGGACTAAATAAATGTTCTTGGTCTATGGAGGTGATGATCAGCTCGTCGTAAAAGGTTACGTCGATTCTAGTTTCGACACCGACAAGGATGATTCTAAATCTCAGACGGGATACGTTTATATTTTGAATGGAGGAGTTGTGAGCTGGAGAAGCTGCAAGCAAAGCGTGATCGCGGGATCTATAGTAGAAGCGAAATACATGGCTGCTGCAGAAGCGTCAAGTGAAGGAGTTTGGATCAGGAACTTCATCACTGATCTTGGTGTGGTTCCAAGTGCCTTGGACCCACTGGAGATATTGTGTGACAACACTGCCTCCATAGCACTGGCTAAGGAACCAAGATATCATCCAAAGACCAAGACATCAACCGCAAGTTTCATATAATTCGAGATTATGTAACAGATGGAGATCTGAAGATTAGCAAAGTACATACGGATATGAATGTCACAGATCCGTTGACTAAACCTCTTCCACGAGCAAAACATGATCGGCACCTTAGTGCCATGGGTGTTAGATTGTTGCCAGATGTAAACTAGATTATTGACTCTAGTGCAAGTGGGAGACTGTTGGAATTATCCCTAGAGGCAATAATAAAGATGTTATTATTATAATTCTTGTTCATGATAAAGTTTATATTCCATGCTAGAATTGTATTAAGCGGAAAATTTGATACTTGTGTGGTTTATGAACAACATTGTGTCCCTAGTACGCCTCTATGGACTAGCTCATTGATTAATGATGGTTAAGGTTTCCTAACCATAGACATGAGTTGTCAATTAATAATGAGATCATGTCATTGGGAGAATGATATGATGGACAGACCCAAATTAAGCAGAGCAATTAGATCGTGTCATCATGTTCATCTTTGCGAAGCTTTTCTTATGTCAAATATTGTATTCCTTAGACCATGAGATAATGCAACTCCCTGGTATCGGAAGAAAGATTTGAGGTCATCAAACGTCATCCTATGAGAGGGTGATCATAAAGGTGTCTCTCGGGTGATCGGAAAGTACTTGTTGGGTTGTATGTATCGAGATGAGATTTGTCCCTCCCAAGTCGGAGAGATATACTTCGGGCCCACTCGGTAATCGATATCAACACCGCTTGCAAGCACGTGGTTAAGGAGTTAATCACAAAGTGATATCGGATTACGGAACGAGTAAAGTACTTGCTGTGAACGAGATTGAACTAGGTATGCTGATGCCAACGATCGAATCTCGGGCAAGTAAAATATCACGTGACGAAGGGAATATATATATGGGATTAATTGAATCCTAGCATCGTGGTTCATCCGATATGATCATCGATGAATATGTGGGAGTAAATATGGGTTTACAGACCCCGCTATTGATTATTGATAGAAGATCATGTCTGCATATTCTCGAACCCGTAGGGTCAGACACTTAACGTGTCTCGACGCTAGGATAGAATGTATAATTGGTTTATGAGTTTTTGTTCAGAGTCTCGGATGAGATCCAGGACATCACGAGAGGTTCCGGAATGGTCCGGAGAATAAGATTCATATAAGGGAAAGCAACTTTTGGATTTCAGAATTGTTTCGGATTGTTCGGTATTGTACCAGAAGGTTCTAGAAGCTTCCGGAGTGGGACCAACATGGCCCCACCTGTCGGTAGGGGCGTGGGCCTACGAGGGAGTGCCCTGGATGCATTGGTCCAGGGGCACAAGGCCCCATAGGCCCAGCCAGCCAAGCCCTAGGGGAAACCCTAGGGAGAGCTTCTAGAAGGGGGGAACTTGCACCCCACTCCTCCCATGTGGCCGCCGGCCCTAGGGTTTGGAGGAGGGGCGAGGGCAGCCGGCCAGCCCTCTATATAAAGAGGGCAGGGGTGCACCCTCCCCCCACACCTCCTCAAACCCTAGCCGACTACCTGCTGCCCTCCTCTCTCTCTCTCTCTCTCCCTATTGCGCGTAGGCGAAGCCCTGCCGCAGAAACTCTCCACCTTTGCACCATGCCGTCGTGTTGTAGATCCAATCTATCTCTCCACCCCACTTTCTGGACCGAGGAAGGAGGGGACGTCGAGGTGCCGTACGTGTGCATCTCTCGTAGGCGTCGCCACTTGCGGCGGTTGATCGGATCGGATCGCGAGAAGGAGAAGGCTAGTACGACTACATCAACCACGTTATGTTGAATGTTCCGCTGTGCGATTTCTTCAAGGGTATGTAGATCTCATCTATCCCTCTCGTTGTTTGCATCTCCTAGATTAGATCTTGGCTTTTTCCGTTCGCATCCGTAGAAAAATTTGATTTACTATGCCGCGAAACCCTTCACATGGACCCTAGAAGGTCGTCGAGTGGGCCTTCCGTCAGGCTGGACCGGGTAGGCTAACATCGGGTACCCGTAGGGTATATCCATGTCACCGGCATCGACGAAAACGCATCCAACAAACAAAGATCGTCGTCAGGATGGTCACCGGACCGTCCATCTACGCGTCGATGAAGGCGTGTCTACTCGCCTTGTCCACCCGACGCTCGAGGCGGTTTTGGTGCTTCGCCGCCCTCTCTGCCGCAGATGCCTATAAACCAATGGTGAGCTTCTCCCAATCCTTCTTCTCATCCAATGGGGAGCGACAACGACATCAAGCTTCACCGATGCATATAAACCAATGGTGAGCTTCTCCTAATCCTTCTCCCCATCCTCTACTGATGTCTTTCTGCTATGCAAGATTTGCCACATGGTGGTTTTATATCAACATTGATATTCTTGCTTGTCTAAGTTTTATATGTAGCTTGCTGACTTGCTTGTTGGGACTAGGGGACACGGTTGCTTGTTGGGTTGTAAATTCTCTCAACAGAATATAAGTAATAAGTGTTTGCCAGTGTGTTCTCGTATGCTGATGAGCTTCAACCATATTGTTGCTGCTGGGCATTAGAATGTTGTTTATCTAAAATTTTAAATTTTTAACCAAAATTTAAGACCTAAGTTTCTAGACTAACTAAGCCAGTATCATACCATATCAAGGATTAATATAATATGGATATTCAGAATGGTATTGTGTTTACCATTCAAGCATCAAAGCATCGGATGTGTGCATACCAATATTCTCCCTTCAACATCCATCGGCTTTGATATTTGGGAATAATAATAACTTGTGTATTGTGTAGAGATTACAGGGGTATATATGAGGGCCAAAACCAGCTAGGGTTTAGAGCCAAACTGACCTAAGAGTCCAAACTGATTACAACAAGAATAAATCGCTAATACGCCTCCCCCCCGAAGTGGCAACGTCTGGCTCGACGACGTTGAGACTGGACCAAATATCGCAGAAGGGTGCAGTAGGTAGCCCCTTTGTGAAGATGTCAGCAAACTGAGCACTGGTCGGTACGTGAAGAACGCGAACCTCGCCCAGAGCCACCTTCTCGCGGACAAAATGAATATCTATCTCAATGTGCTTGATTCGACGATGCTGAACGGGGTTGCTGGCCATGTAGACGGCAGAGATATTGTCACGGTAGACAATGGTGGCACGCTTAAGTGGTCGATGAAGCTCGGTAAGAAGTTGACGAATCCAGACGGCTTCAGCAACAGAGTGTGCAACAGCTCTGTATTCGGCTTCAGCAGAGGACCTGGAGACCGTGACCGGCCTTTTAGATGACCAAGAAACAAGATTATCCCCCAAATAAACACAAAACCGGATGTGGATCGTTGAGTGTCGGGGCAACCAGCCCGGTCTGCATCAGAATAAACTGTTAAGCTTGTTGGAGAGGAAGAATTGATGAGAAGACCATGGTCAAGAGTTCCTTTGAGATAACGAAGAATGCGTTTGACATGAGAGAGATGAGGAACACGAGGATCATGCATGAAATATAGGCTTGTTGAACAGAGTACGATATTTCTGGACATGTTAAAGTAGCATACTAGAGAGCACCAGTGAGACTGCGATAGAAAGTAGGATCAGAGACAGGTTCACCGTCGGCAGAAAGTTTAGAACCAACATCAGCAGGTGTACGGGAAGGCTGACAATCAGTCATCCCGACGCAAGAGAGTAAATCAAGAATATACTGACGCTGAGAAAGAAAAAAAGAGGTGGGAGTACGAGAGGCGGTGACACCAAGAAAATGATGTAGAGGTCCGAGATCAGTCATAGAAAATTCAATATGAAGAGACAAGATGATTTGTTGTAAGAAGGAGTCAGAGGAGGCAGTGAGAACAATGTAGTCAACGTAAAGGAGAAGATAAGCCGTGTGTTTGTGGGAATGAAAGAGAAATAGAGAAGAGTCATATTTTGAAGGAGTGAAGCCGATGGTTTGAATGAAAGAGGCAAAGCGATGAAACCAGGCACGAGGAGCCTGTTTTAGACCATAAAGAGACTTGTGAAGGAGACAGACAAAATCAGGAGTGGAGGAGTTCTCAAAACCGGAGGGTTGTTGACAGTAGACAGTTTCGTTGAGAGTGCCATTAAGAAAAGCATTTTTGACATCAAGCTGGTGAATGGGCCAGGAAGAAGAAACAGCGAGACTAAGAACTATACGAATGGTGCTGGGTTTGACGACAGGAGAAAAGGTTTCATCGAAGTCAATCCCATGCTGCTGGGAGAAACCACGGCATACCCAACGATATTTATAATGAGCGAGAGTGCCATCCGAGTGAAATTTATGACGGAAGACCCATTTACCAGAAACAACATTGGCGCCGGAGGGTTTGGGAACGAGAGACCATGTGTTGTTTTGGAGGAGAGCATCAAATTCCTCACGCATAGCAGAATGCCAGAGAGGGTCGAGAAGAGCACGTTTGTAGGTTGTTGGAATTGGGGAAATAGGTGTGGTAGTGGTGGTCGCAGAAAGATTTAGAAGGCGACGAGGAATGTGAAAACCTCGTTTGCCTCGAGTACACATAACGTGATCGTTCTCGGTAATGGTTGTGGGAACAGCATTGGGAGGAATCAGAGGTGGTGTAGGCGAGGGAGAAGATGGTGTGGAGGAGGTGAGAGAGTTGTCGAACGGTGGAGGGGAGAACTCTGTCGCGGTAGAGGAGACAAGGAGAGATGCTGCCGTGGCAGAGGAGGGTGTGAGCGCTGCCGCGGCAGAGGAGAGAGGTGGCATGGCTGCCGTGGTAGAGGAAGAGGGCGCGGGTGCTGCCGCGGCAGGAGGAGCAGGCACGGGAGCTGCCGCGGCAGGAAAAATGGAAGGGATCTCTGTCGCGGCAAAACGCGCGGCAGCGATGATGACGGGAGGGTTGGTGTTATGGGCGGGGATAGTTTGGGGGGTGGTTTGGTGGGTGGTAGCATTGGCGATGGTGTAGGGAAAGGTGTGTTCATCGAAGATGACATGACGAAAGGTGAGAACCCGACCAGAAGCAGGATCAAAACATCGGTATCCCTTGTGATCACTAGAGAGACCAAGGTGAATGCACGGTAGAGAGCGAGGTGCGAGTTTATGGGGAGAAGTAGAGGTGGTGTTGGGAAAGCATAAACAGCCAAAGACATGTAACATGGAGTAGTCCGGAAAGGTGAGAAAAAGAGATTGGTAAGGAGTGTATAGAGGGCATGTTTTGGTTGGACGAACGTTGATGAAAAAGGTGGCGACATTGAGAGCTTCTACCCAAAAGGGTGGAGGAAGAGAGGCCTGAATTAGAAGTGTGCGGATAATATCATTGATGGTTCGAAGAGAGCGTTCAACTTTGCCATTTTGTTGGGAGGTGTAAGGACATGAAAAACGAAGAAGAATGCCATGAGAGAGAAAGACGTTGCGATTTTTGGTGTTATCAAATTCACGTCCATTGTCACATTGGATGAAACGGATAGGAAGACTAAATTGAGTATGAACATAATTTTGGAAATTTTGAAAGATGGTGTGGACGTCAGATTTTGCACGGAGAGGAAAATTCCATATGTAATGAGAATAATTATCAAGAATAACGAGATAATATTTAAAACCAGAAACACTAGGCACGAGAGATGTCCATAAATCACAATGTAATAATTCGAAAGGAAAAGAGCTATGAGTGGATGAAGTGCTAAACGGTAATCGAACATGTTTGCCACACTGACAAACATTACAAACAGAGGAATCATGAGGAGAACTAATACTAGGGATACAAAAATCCTGAAGTAACGAAGACATCGTGGCTTTATTTGGATGCCCTAGTCGACGATGCCAAAGTCCAACGGAAGCAATCATGGCAAGAGGTGTAGAGGTGGGCGCGCCATGGAGAGGATAGAGATCCCCAGAGCTATTGTACCGGGCGAGAAGCTTCCCCGTTTGAAGATCCTTCACAGATAAACCAAAGGGATCAAACTCAAGAGAGACACGATTATCAATGGTAAATTTGCGAACAGATATTAGATATTTAATTAAAGAAGGTGCTAAAAGAATTTGACGAAGAAGAAATTGAACATGTGGATGCGATATATAATCACCGGTGCCGGAGATGGGAATAGAAGATCCGTCACCAATGGTAATGGAAGAAAAGGGAGAAGAAGAACAAGCTGACAGAAAATCCAAATTCGAAGACATGTGCGAGGAAGCACCAGAATCTGAAATCCAATCCGTACCTTCGGTGTCATTGAGGGTAAAATTGTTCATGGCAGCTATGAAGGCGGCCTGGTCCCAGCTTGGTGTAGAAGGCGATGACGATGGCCCGGGCGCAGTTGACGAAGATGCGTACATGTACGGCGGAGCCGAAGGATGGTCATATATGTAAGGTGGTGCCGCGTAGCCGGGGTACGAAGCCTGAGCGCTGTACACCTGTGCAGGGGGTCGAGGACCGAGAAGTCTAGGGGAGCCAGGGGGCGGACGGAGGCCAGAGTTCCAAGTCGGTGGCGTCGTATGATGCAGGAGATGTCCACGACATGGACCAGGCCTGGACCATACCGGTCCAGGGATCGTGCTGGTGGCGCCAAGTTGGTGCAGCAGGGGGCGCCATCGGTGCTGGTGAACGCGGGCGACCGTGGGGTGGCGACGAAGACGTGGTGGCGCGACTCCCGGTTCTGACGAGTGCGATCTGCACTTTGAAGGATCGACCGAACCTCGGGAAGGTGGGGCAGGGCCGCATCATAGGTTTGAACGAGGCCTGCTTGTCGAAGTCCTCGCTAAGGCCAATGAGGAGGATGTTCATGAGTGGCCGATCTTCAATGGGATCACCGAGTTCGCGGAGTTCATCAGCGATGGAGGAGAGACGCTAACAGTAGACGCCCACAGGAGACGTGCCTTGCACAATGTTGTGAAGCTCTATGTTGAGGGCATTGACGTGGGAGTCGATGTTATCCTGAAAGAGATGACGAAGGGCCGCCCAAAGAGCGGCGGCGGACGAGGCGGTGAGGTAGACGAGATGGAAGATCTCGGTGGATACACGCGTGTAGATCCATTGGATGATCGCTAGATCATCCTTGACCCGGAGAGGGTCGTCGAGGCGAGGGACGCAATCCTTGGCGACGTGATGAAGAAAATTGCAGCGCCCCAGGTGAACTTCGAACAGATGGCGCCAATGATAGTAGTTGTGGGCTGAGAGATCAAGGGTAATGGTGATGAAGGGAGATATATCTGTGATCGTGTCGGTGAACGACATGGTGGCGAGGGTTTGGGTGGTGGTGACGCCGGCGGCAGGAGGAGAGGGTGCGCCAGCGGTGTGAAGGGGGACTAGGGTTTGAGAGGAAGAAGAGGAGGAGGAGGGAGCGCCGGCGGCGCGGGATTCCGCCAGGGAGAAGAGAGAGCCCGGCGGCGGCGGAGGTGGGGTGGGCGGAGCCATGCCAGGTGCGGAAAAACCTAGGCGTCTGATACCATGATATTTGGGAAGAATAATAACTTGTGTATTATGTAGAGATTACAGGGGTATATATGAGGGCCAAAACCAGCTAGGGTTTAGAGCCAAACTGGCCTAAGAGTCCAAACTGATTACAACAATAATAAATCGCTAATAGGCTTAAATTGCATCACGACATGGCATACAATCATGTTTATTAACTGCTTATCATAGGGATTATGGTTATTTGTTTTCTCCTTGCAGCTTGGAAAGCATATACTTCAGTTTAAAAAATAGTATAGTCCAAAAGTACCCTTTTACCAAAGAATTTATAGTTTGTTTTTTGTTTTGGTTGGTTTCCTGTCTGTTATAGGGTACAGATATTTGTTACTAATCTATGGCAAATATTGGTATGGTATGCAAGCCTCCAAGTTGAGAGAATCAAGTACATTCAAAACAAATGGATAGAGCTAATTTTCTTTGCAGTTACGTGGTGAATAGGTGAAGCGATGCAATTTCGTTTATGGGTACATAAGAAACAGCAGTATGACACTGCTATCGTAGCCCTGTATGGAGACCGATAGGCGGTGTAGCCATACTTGACAATACTATACCACCCAGTCACCTGCCCTAAATCTGCACTTCGCCTACATCAAGTAAAAGTACTTAAATTAATACCTTTCTGCATCAGTTCGATACATACCATCTCTTAGAAATATTAAAAATATGCAAATACAGAGTACTCCCTCCGTTTGGGATTACAAGTCCCGCACGGATAACTAGGTT
This sequence comes from Avena sativa, assembly GCA_916181665.1. Taxonomy (NCBI): domain Eukaryota; kingdom Viridiplantae; phylum Streptophyta; class Magnoliopsida; order Poales; family Poaceae; genus Avena; species Avena sativa. The sequence goes on from OV702293.1 coordinate 432,054,518, forward strand.
GATAATTTGAACAACAAAATATAAATATTATAGCATAAAAATTATATCATTAAAAACTTTAGTGGTTATATTTTCTAATAGTATAACTTTTGTGATATATACGCGCGTAGGACCTATAATCCTGAACAGAGGGAGTATATGTGACCAAACTAGAAATCAATAGCGGATCTTCATACATAGTGGGAAGCAAATGTATTTGATGACGTCGAAATTTTCATGTCCCATTTCAGAAGAAAATATGCCCTAATTCTTGTACTAACCTTTCGGTACGTCTTGCAAAAAAGAAAAAAAAACACTAGGCTACATATTTATTACTGCACACTTTGAATTGTTTCCGGTATGGTATTCTTTATTATAATCTAGGAGACTAGAACTTGTCTTCACTGCTGCTCTAGGTTGCAGGGCTACACGAATCAAATTTATGCGCCAGACCTACCACTTAGATTTTTTACAACACATATGACTGCTCCTAACGATCCAGATCTAGGAAGGTGCCAACAGAACAGTTTCATGGCATTAACATGTAAGCGTGCTCTAATTTACCAATACTTATCCTGTCAAGGTAGCTGTGGCACGACAAAACAAAACAAAACAAAATATAAAGACGGATATATTGCATCACCTTATAAGCTTCGTTGTAGGCCAACGTGTGTATTAAGAGGTCAGCCATGCTTCCCTGTTAACAACATTTAAACGTAAAGACTCTTGCTGTCAATTTAGTTTACTTTTTGAAATGAAAGATTTTATTGTTTTTTATCATGTATCTCGCTGTTAATTTTGTTTGTATATATGGCATTTGTATGGTGACAAAATTTGCCTTGCATAAATCCTCCATGTACTCTACATTAACCAGTGTGTGGCACTGCGGACAGAGGATATCAAAACCCTTATTTACCCCGGCTACTACACACAAGGTGCATGTGCTAAATATGGGAGATATACTGCTATGGTAAAAATAGTATGAATTCTAATGTACTGGTGTAGCCTTTAAAGTGCCCTCTTAAGCAACCTCGGATCCACAAGTGGCAAGAGAGTTGGCTCTAATTTAAATTTTTTAATGCTTATATGCTCTGATTGACCAGAGGAGCTTAGTTATCTTCTTATGCAAGCATTTTAAAGGTTACCATTAATGATTTCTATTCCAGTGATGGTATTAATGTTATATTTGTTCTTGTTATTCTTAAACTGTGCCCCCAAGTGAAATTATTCATACATGTAATTGTTTTGAACCTCTTATTGCTTAATGGTTTGTCGTAACTTTTATTTTTTGAATTTTCCAAGTTGCTTTAGTTAGCTTTTGAATATGTCTATGCTTACAATTTTGATGCTGATACACCATTGGTGCTAACCAGAATGATGGTATTTCTAACGAAGATTTTGAGCCACTTGTTACGACTGAACTAACAATGAAAGCAGTTCAACCGAGTGACAATGTAAAGTGGTTATTATTATATCTTTGTGTGTATGATAAATGTTTACATTCATGCTATAATAGTATTAACCGGAAACATTAATACTTGTGTGATTTGTAAACTAAATTAGAGTTCCTGGTAAAGCCTCTTTGTAATACTAGCTTGTTGGTTAATAAGATGATCGTGGTTTCCGGATCATGAACATTGATATGTTATTAACAACAAGATCATATCATTAGGAGAATGGTATGATGGACATACTCCTATAGATAAGCGTAACATAAAGATCAAGTCATTTCAATAGTTCGTTTGCTATAAACTTTCTGATACATAGTAACCTAATTCCTTCGACCATGAGATCATGCTAATCACCATCACCGGAACGATACTTTGATGACATCAAACACCACACCGTAACTGGGTGGCTACAAAGGTGGCATTGAGTGTTCGGAAAGTATGTGTTGAGGCACATGGATCAAGAGTGGGATTAGTCCATCCATATGACAGATAGATATACTCTGGGCCCTCTCGGTGGAATGTCATCCAATTAGCTTGCAAGCATGTGACTGGCTCACAAGGGATCACATATCACGGGAACGAGAAAAGAGTACTTATCGGTAACGAGGTTGAACTAGGTATGCAGAGATACTGACGATCAAACCTCGGATAAGTAAACTATCGCGAGACAAAGGGAAATTGGTATTGTATGTAAGTGGTTCATTCGATAGCAAAGTAATCGTAGAAATATGTGGGAACCATATGAATTTCCAGATTCCTCTATTGGTTATTGATCGGAGAAGTGTCTCGGTCATGTCCGCATAATTCACAAACCGTAGGGAGACACACTTAAGGATTCGATGTTATTTAGTAGACATGGAATGTAAGTAGGGAGACCGAATGTTGTTTGGAGTCTCGTATGGATCCGAGATATCACGAGGAGATCCGGAATGGTCCGGAGAATAAGATTCATATAAGGAAAGTCTGATTCCGGAGTTCGGGAATGATTTCGATGTTTTCATCGGAGAGGTTCTAGAAGGGTCTAGAAGGTTCACTGGACCGGAAGGGGAATGTTACATGAATGTGTCATGGTTAAGTGGAATGATTGGATCATGTCCTTGGTCACTTGGTTGGGCATTTGCGAGAGAGAAATAAAGCTCTAAATGGAAAGTCAAAAGGAGGTTTGAAAAGTCAAACTGGAACAATAGTTTCCTAGTGGAAGAAGGAAAGAGTCCTTCCTTCTTTCCAACTTGGGTTTGGGGAAGGATTCAAACTCCCCTCTCCCAAGCTACCCTCCCTATCATAAATAGAGGGGAGGGTCTACCCCAAAGAACACAACACGCCCTCCCCACCTTGCGATGCCGCCCAAACAACCAGCCGCCGCCGCCCAGCGCCGTCGCCGGCCCATCGCCGTTGATACGTTGGAAACGTATCTATAATTTTTGATGCTCCATGCTTGTTTTGTATCTACTTTGCTTTACTTGTCCACACTTTGAGGTGCTTTTTACATGTTTTTTGGTACTAACCTATTAACAAGTTGCAACAGTGTCAGATGCCTGTTTTCTGTTGTTTTTGGTTTCAAAAAAGTTAGTAAAGAAATATTCTCGGAATTGGACGGGACAAAGGACAAAGTCAATTATTTTTCGTGGGGAAAAAGAATTCCAGAGGAGAGCCGGAGGGGCCAGCCATGGGGGCCAGACCCACCCCAGGCGCGGGGGCAGGTGGGCCCGTGCCTAGATAGGGTTTGTTGGCCCTGGCCGCCTCCCGGTCTCGCCCCATGCCTATAAGAAGCCCCCGATGCAGAAACCCTGAGGACCCGATCAAAAGTCCACGAAACCGTCTATAGCCGCCACCACTACGGTGACCCAGCATACCACTGCATGGTGTAGTACACTATAGTCGTTGACATAACACCAATGAAACACCGTTCACTAGTATTACATCCTTTAGAGTGGTACAACAGAAACATAGCAGGTCCAAGCCACAGACCATAGGTCGTAGTCCATGCAAGTTTTTGTAAACATTTCTTCAAATGTTGCTTTTATTCTGAAAAAGCTATGTCCGTCAGCCTTCACGGGTTTACCAGAACTTTCATGGAGTTCCTTTCCCGCCGCGTTCGCAGCTTCTTCCCGAAACAGGGAGTAACAAGTTACAGTTCTTACACTCTGCATAGGTGCGTTCCTTTACCCATGAGCGACCTTAGCCTTGTTGCACAACCAAGTCATGACCTTGTCCATACTTCCTTGGTATGGGGCTCAATCTAAGATCCAAGCCAATCACTGCCCCCTTCGTGACCCCGCATGCCTCCTTGGTGTACACCATGCCCACATATTGAATTACGGCAATGGTTGTACAAACCGTTAGATGCCAGAACTATCGTGGGACGTTGAGGGTTTTCACCCATATGCTGCATATCCTCTACGAATTACCAATTAATATGCACGCTACGAGTGATAACAGCCACGACCTGCACATCTGGCTACATGCGATAGGAAGAAGATACAGCTGACTTCTCTGTCCCATTCCAAATCTCATGGTTAACGCGTGATATACGGTGCAAGAATCACTGGCGACATTGGTTGTTAAGTCCTAGATAATATGTCCCTTTACCACTGGAACTTTCATAGTAGGTTATTACCTCATGGTAAATAACCTATAATCATATTATTATGAAAATAGTGTTTTCGGACCTTTTTTCAAATGCAGGTGATGACAAGACTGGATTTGTAAAATACTTTACAGAAAATAATCAAAGGACATGAGCAAGTATGAACTTGACTTTTGTGATTGCAAGATTATGCACTCACGATCTTCGAGACGACGTAAGATCCAATATTTGAAATCTGCATCATTGGTCCGGTAAGGACTAATGTTTAAAGAAGCAATATGTTGTTGTGCATAAGTAATGCTATGCATTTTTGTAAAACTCCCAAAGTGAATCCTCAATGCTTTGAATGAACTGAATTTAGGTGATTCTTTTAAGAGTTATTTTATCTTTAAATTTTACTTTATAAGTAATGATCTTTATAAGGAACCTAAGTGTTAACAGTCCAAAATATGTAAGTAAAGTATAAAATGATGCAGTTATGGTTAATTGTCATGTGGTGACTATGATAAAAGTCCTTGGGATTGAGTTGTTAAGAGTTGAAGAACTTATTATAAGATGGTTATTTGAAGTGGCAAAAGGAATAACATTTGAAGAAAAGATTTCCTTCCTAAGGTTTAAACAACCATGATAGATTTTAGAATATGATTGATAGAATGTAATTGATGTTGTTTATGCTTGCTTGAATAGTCTAAACTTGAGATGATTTATGTCTTAATTGAAATAATCCAAAGTTAACTATAAAAGTAATAGGTAGTTTATTAGACAGGATGTTTATAAGCTTTGAGACTAAAGTTAACTTAAAAATGGTAAATAAACTTAAAGTGAGATGTCTATGATTGTTTATACCAAAGTTAATTATAAAAATAGAAGTGAATTTTTAAGATATATTGAGTTTTAGAATATCATTTAGTTTTAGGGTTTTGACAGATATGATTAAGGATGATCCCTTTTAATTTAAGTGAAAGATGAATTTAATAACATGTAGCTTATTAATGGGAGCATAATTATATGATCTTATAAATTTATTAGAGTTTAGAATCATTTTAAGAGTGGCTAAGAGATGAATATTATTCACCATCTTATACATGAGTTATATATAATATTTATTTAAAAGGAGTTTAATTAAAAAATATTTAAAGGATAATAGTTATATTTAAGTTTTAGTATGATTATGGATTTAGACTTAGTAATTAAACTCTAAAGGATTTAGTGTTTTATAATTAAATGTGATTATTTCTTACTTCTTAAGAATTAATAAAGTGGTTATTTCATTTTAGTAAGATAAGTAATGTATTTTATTTATCTTAGGTTATTAAAATGTTTTTGAATAATCTATATAGTATTTTTCTAGTGAAATATACTTATGAAAGATCTTTAAAAATGAATTTTATTTATTTTTAAGTATTATCTTTATTTTTATAAAATTCATCAAAGAATTAAGTGTCTTTCAATATTTGCTTTATGATTTATTTGTAAAACTCTAAATTAGTGTTTTTATAAAACAGTAGAGTTATTTTGATATACAAAAATGATTTTTTATTTATTTTTAGGTGTTTTTATTATTTTATAAAATTTCATTTAGGATTTAATGGTGTTAATAATTATTTACTTTATATTTATTTTAAATAAATAAATTTATATTTTTATTAGATAGATTTTGTTTTTATGATAATTTTTAACATGTTAAATATATTTTTATGATTTTTCTATAATTTTCTATAGCTAAAAATGTTTGGAGGTTATTTTAGTAATTCATTCATTTTTTTATTTTAATTCTTAACCTAATCAACTTGGGCCGTTTGGTTGGGTATGTGGGCTGGCCTGGCCCAACTGGACCATGACAGACTCTTCACCCCCGGCCCACCCCTCACCACACACACACGTACACGCACACAAACCTCATCTTCTCCTCCCTTGCTCCCGTACGATGTCGTCGCCGCCAGCCACTTCGGCCGCCGCTGGCCGCCTCCTTCCCAGCCACTCGCCGGCCAAGCTCCGGCCTAACTGGTTGACCCTGGGTCAACCACACCCCGACCCACCCCATCTCTTACTCACCTCACCCCTCCGCCTCTATGAACGCACTCGAGTGCCCCCAAATCACCCCTTGGTACATCGCCGACTACCTCGGTCGCGCAGGCTCACTCTGGCCGCCACCGTTTGTGCCTACTGATGCCGTTGTTTGCCGTCGGCTCGCCTAGTTTACTCCTTCAGTACCCTGCCGCCTAGATGTCTCCTTGCTCTGTATGAGATCCCATCTCCGGCTAACCCTAGGCTAGCGGCCTCGATGTACCGGCGCGGTAACGCCCAGCACCACGATTGTTGTTCGAGGACGACCATGGAATCTCCTCTAGCGTTTTTGTTTTCTGATGCTTTTATTGGGTATGTTCATGTTAGATAATTTTGATCTAGATGTTGGTGGAATGGCAGGGTGTCTGCAGCCCCAACAACCTTGATCGGGTGCTTATAAACTTGACTGTGGTGGTGGGGAAGGTGATGTGATATTGTATCTTCTCCGACACCGGTGGGACGACAAGTATCTGCAACCCCAGCATCGGCCTTCTTGTCTACTACTTCAACCATGTCTCTGGTCAGGTAAGACTCATGTGACCAGCCTTCGAGCTGATGAACTTGTTTAGGTGTAGAACACATTTTTATGTTTTGGAAATCTTGGAATTGATATGTGGTACTGATTAGATTGGGTCTGGCAGTATATCCATTGGTTTTAGGGATCATTTGTGATCAGATAGCGTTACTAGACAAATGCTACTCATATGATTGAGATAATGAATTTATCTCATATAGTGAGATTCCTAAATCCTAAATGATTGTTGTGGTGATTTCTAGTTAACAATCGTCTCTACTAAATAATTTTCTATTAGACATGTTTATAGACATGTTATAATCGTGATGGTAGTAATTGACTCTTAGTGACTAGGTAATGAGGCTCAATAAATGACCACTTTGTGGATTAAGTTAATTTTCATTACAGTGGAACTAATAGGTGATTAATAATTATATCCTCCGTATGTTTAAGTCTGTCTCTGTTAGATTTTTGGTTCTCTTAAAGTACATTATTCTCTTGCTGCAATCTGACTTGGCTAAATATTTATTTGACATATTACTGGTTAGATATCAAATGGATTTCTTTCTTTCTTTGTTCCTGTTATTCTGTTGCACATTAAGCATGTATAATGCTAGGGAATTCCTGGTTGCTCTAGATGTGATAGATGGTTACATGTTTGTCATGTGCTTCTCTGGTAGTGATTATCAAGTACTAAGACATGGTAATGTTGTGTTGGTATATTCTAGGTTGTGGGTTTGTCAATGAAATTCTGACCAAATAGGAGTTTTGTGCTACTTTATAATCAGGGTAGTGTTTTTCTTTTATTCCTAAACATGTGTTAAATTGGTTCTTGTGATACTTTAACAGTAGTGTAGAGGTTCTAGTTGGATGATCTTTGTGCTAGATTACACATAGCTTGCCTCTAAGACATTAACAAGAGAATGATCGTTTTTTATTAATTACTCAAGCATCTCTAAAGATACTTGTGCTACTTCCCAACACCTTTACTTAGAAAACAGAGAATACATGTTGTATATGTGTTGTGCATCAGTTCTACTCCCCATATTTCATAATACTATTTTCACTCTATGTTTTTAGGGTGTGAGCTCCTGTTTATACCAGGAACCATCAGCTCACAAGTTGATCTGGTTCCCCTCTCTGCTGATCTCTAGCTCCCCTCTCTGCTGATCTCTGTCTCCCTATTTAACTGTTAAGAACAGATTTTGTGCTTGATCTTATGGCCTGACCTATGATGCAAGAGTCTGAGGCTTTCTTTTTAATAAGAATAGATTTGGTACTTGATGTTTAGTGTTTAACAACTTAGTGGCTTCTACTGCTATTGGATCTGCTGTTGTGGTGCCTCCCATGTGGAGTGTACACAACAGTAGATTCAAACAGTCTGATCTACTGCTATTTGTCCCTGCCAAGGATGCAAAGGTTGAGGCACATATTTGGAAATAAGATAGACAAATACTACTGATGCCTACAAGTTCAATGATGATACAAGCATAACATCTCTATGCCTATCTGAGAACAATCTCAACACTCCCAAAATCTTTTCTAATGGAATTGGTAAGAACAAATATTATTGATGGTATGGGTGGTCAACCTGATGCTTGTCCTTCATGGTCATATGTTTCTAGATCTTGATCTACTTCTTCCACTTGATACTTGTGTATGATCAGCTACTCCTTGCCATTGCTGGTCTGGCCTTCTTTTCCTAGGGCTGCTGCCTGACCTTTACTTTCCCCTTGTTCTAGCTCTTGGATGGCTCTAGGGAGCAACTAGAGATTTAGTATATGGTGGATTGAATTGGTGAATTGTGGTTTGAGATAGATTGGAACTGAGGCAATGGCTATCAGGTGTGCTGCGGTTGTGTCACCTCTTCTATGTGAATTGGCTGCTGCTGTTGTGTTGACAACACACCACTTCATGCTGCTGACTGAGCTACTAGTGTGCATGCCTCTCCTGGTTGGATCAGATCAAGTAAAAACTGGATATTTCCTGATGATTTACTTCTTATTTATTCTCTATTTTAAACCAAGGTGAAACTTGCCCCTGCTTATGATGCTAAGCCTGAAGCCATTTTTTTATGATAAGATCAGATACACACATTGGTGAAACTTGCCCCTTCAATTATAATCTCAATGATGTGACCAAACAGTGCATTTCACTGTCAGACTGAGAGCAATCCAATTAACACTAATTCCTTTTTCTTTATTTTTGTTTATTGTTTTTTTATAGGTACAAGAAGTTTCAAAGAAGATCAAAAACACTTAGATTAGGATTAGTGTAGGCTTTTCCTTTTATTTCTATTGTAATTATTTTCTGTTGTAAAATCGATGTAATATTGTATACATTAATAAAGTTATTTTTTTCTTTCTTTATGAAATCTGAATCTTGTAATATTTATATTTGTTTATTTCATTGTTGTAATTTATTTTCTATTGTTTGCTTCATTTCTTAATTGTAATTTACTCTTATTCTTTTATTGTAAAAGAACCATGTAATGCTTATTGTATTTCTTATAATAAAGAATTCTTTTATATCATTATTTCTTTTGTAATCATTTCAATTCAAGTTATTAAATGTTTCTAATTTCCATTTGTGAATTTTATAAATTCATTTGAATTTCATATTTGAAATTCAAATACATGTTTGAGCAACTCTCCCCCTAAACAAGGAATTCTATAAAGGTCATGTCGAAATCTATCGCACTTGCTCCGAAGTTTCCATCGGTACAAGAGAGATCTCGATCCCTCTATAGCTCTTTTAGTTTTTCGTGAAAATTTCCCCAAGTTTCTTATGCATGAATGCAATGCACAAACCTGTGTCCTCTATAATTCTAGGTGCTAATCTTGGGATGTTACAACCACCATCGTTCCTAGATCGAGGGGATCTGAAGTTCTTCCCGGCACCCTGCCGGAGGGGAGATCATCCCGCAGGCCTTCTCTCCGGTATGATGCGTGAGTAGTTCCACCTTGGACTATAGGTCCATGTAGTAGCTAGATGGTTGTATCTCCTCCTTTGTGCTTTCATGTATAGATCTTGTGAGCTCCGTTCATGATCAAGATATAATCTATTTGTAATCATGCATGTTGTGTTTGCGGGGGATCCGATGGATATTGAGATTATTATGTTGGTTTGATTAATGGTTTTGTCTTTATGATTCTATCATGTATGTGTTGTTTGTGATTTTGCATGCTCTCCGTTGTTAATAGCTATCTTGGCCAAGTAGTTGCTAGTGACTCCAAGAGGGGGTGTTTATGCTCGATAGTGGGTTCATGCCTCTAGTTTCCAAGGGAAGTGACAATAATCTCTTCGGTTGTAGATGTGCTGTTGCTACTAGGGAGAAAACAACGGTCTCTTGTTCATGGAACATGTGGACTGTTTACCTTACACACTTTGCTTAAAGCAGTTGTCTGTTGATTGCAACTTAATACTGGAGGGGGTTTGGATGATAACCTGAAGGTGGACTTCTAGTCATAGATGTAGTTGGATGGCGGTCTATATATATTATTTTATTGCCCAATCAGCCTCATAGGATCTTTCTGACTAGTAATTTCATTGTTATGCCTTGATCAGTTCTTGTCAATTGCCCCGCTGTAATTTGTTTACCCTCCATGCCATATTGTTTATCTAAGGAGAGCACCTCTAGTGAACTATGGACCCAGGTCCAATCTTTACCATTGACACATCTTCCACTGTTACCTGTTTACTTGCTGCAAACCACCATTATCTTCCACACCATACATTTAATCCTTTGTTATAGCAAACCGGTGAGCTTGACAACCTCACTGATTCATTGGGGCAAAGTCTTGAGTTTGTGTTGTGCAGGTCTCCGCTTTGCTTGCAACACCTGTGTGTCGTTTCCTTCCTCCTACTGGTTTGATAACCTCAGTTTCTTACTGAGGGAAACTTGCTGCTGTGCTGCTTCATACCTTGCTCTTGAGGTTTCCAACAAAGCGTCCCACAACAAGTATTGGGCGCCATCAAGCTATTTTTTGGCGCCGTTGTCGGGGAGGCTAAGGACGTCTTCACTAGGGGAGTCCTTCACTTCCTCTCTCTTTACTTTGTTTTTAGTTTGCTTTGTTTCTTTTGCTTGGTTTTGTTTGCCTCTTTAAAAAAACAAAAAATTAGTCTAGTTTGGTTTGCTCTCTGTATTCAAAAACACAAAAAAAATTAGTTCCTGCTGTTTTTGGCTTGCCCACCTTTGCTAAAATGAACTCTGCTGAGAACACCAAGTTGTGTGACTTCACTAGTACCAACAACAATGATTTCCTAAGCACTCCTATTGCTCCACCTTCTCCTGATGCTACATTTTATGAAATTAAGCCTGCTTTGTTGAATCTTGTGATGAGAGAGCAATTTTCTGGTGCTGGTTCTGATGATCCTGCTGCTCATCTCAATAGCTTTGTTGAACTCTGTGAGATGCAAAAGTATAAGGATGTAGATGGAGATATTATTAAGCTCAAGCTTTTTCCTTTCTCCTTGAGGGGAAAAGCTAAAGAATGGTTGCTTTCTTTGCCTAAAAATAGTATTGATTCTTGGACTAAGTGCAAAGATGCTTTTATTGGAAAGTATTATCCTCCTGCTAAGATTATATCCATGAGAAGTGACATTATGAAATTTAAACAGCTTGATAGTGAACATGTTGCTCCTGCTTGGGGAAGAATGAAATATTTGGTTAAAAATTTCCCTACTCATGGACTCACTGCTTGGATGATTATCCAGACCTTTTATGCAGGTTTGAACTTCTCCTCAAGGAACCTGCTGGATTCAGCTGTTGGAGGTACTTTTATGGGACTCACCTTGGGAGCTACAACAAGGCTCCTTGATAATATGATGGTTAAATACTCTGAATGGCATGTTGAGAGAGCTCCACTTGGTAAGAAGGTAAATTCTGTTGAGGAAACTTCCTCTTTGAGTGAAAAGATTGATGTTATTATGGCTATGCTTGTTAATGGGAAAGCTCCTCTAGATCCTAATAGTGTTCCCTTAGCCTCTTTGGTTGCTCAAGAAGAGCAAGTTGATGTGAACTTCATTAGAAACAACAATTTTAACAACAATGCCTACAGGAATAATTTTGGTAGCAACAACAATTATAGGCCTTATCTTCCTAATAATGGAAATTCCTATGGAAGCTCCTACAACAATGCTAGAAGTGCCCCCTCTGAACTTGAAGTCATGCTCAAGGACTTTATTAGTAAACAGACCACTTTCAATAAGACTATAGAGGAAAAGCTTTTAACTATTGAGAAAAATATATCCTCTTTGTCTGAAGCTCAAACTTCCTTGGTTAATAAAATGGCTGCTAAACCTGAAACTATGGAAAACACCTTTGCTACTGCTCATGCCATACAAGTTACTATTGATGAAAATGTTAGGCTGTTAGCTCAACTTCATGCTAGGTGGGAAAGGGAAGCTGAAATTGATAGAAACAATAGTGTGTGCACTATCACCACTAAACCACAAGTAGCCCCTATTCCTCCTCCTACTATGCCTACCACTAGTGATGCTAAGTTTGACTTTGATATCGATGGTTACAATATTTTTGAAGTGATTATGTTTCTGCAAGAGCTTGCTAGAAGTCCTGATGCTAGTGATATGCATGTTGCCTTTACCAAACACATTACAAATGCTCTTGTTAAGATTAAGGAAGAGAAGCTAAAACACAAAGCTTCTATTCCTAGGAAAGTAGAAGATAGTTGGGAACCCATTATTAATATGCAAGTGAATGACTTTGATCTCAAAGCTTCATGTGATCTTGGTTCTAGTGTCTCTATTATGCCTAGGAAGATTTATGAAATGCTTGATTTGCCACCATTAGAAGATTGTTATTTGGATGTCCCACTCAATGATAATGCTAAGAAGAAACTCATGGGGAGTATTAATGATGTTCTCATTATGGTTAACAATGCTTATGTCCCTGTTGATTTCTATGTTTTGGATGTTGAATACAATGCTTGTTGTCCTATTACTTTGGGAAGACCTTTTCGTAGAACAGTTGGTGCCATCATTGATATGAAAGAAGGCACCATTAAATATCATTTTACATTCAAGAAAAGTATTGAACACTTCCCTATGGGAGAAGTTGCTTTTTGCTCCTTCTTTGAAAGCAAGATTTGATGTTAATGCTTCCTCATTTGAAAGTACTTGATTCTTCTTACTTCTTGTGCCTAACTTAAAGGCGTTAAAGAAAAGTACTTGTTGGGATATAACCCAAGAGTTTCCTTGAGTCTTGGAAGTTACTACTTCTGTAATGACCTCTCCTTATCCTTTTTGTTTGTTTTTTGTGCCAAGAATGACCTCTAATGAGAGGTAGGTAAGATTTGGGGAGTTGCTGTCCCGAAACAGATTTCTGTCCTCCACCAAAAAAATCATGAGGAGGCTCTGTAACTCGGATTGAGCTAAAAAATTACCAGTAAATCCCCCAGTATGTTAGATAACTTTTGTTAGTTCAACACTTTTTGATTTGATCAACAGAAGATGTTCGAAAAAATCGGTTTCTACCTGCTGGTCTGTTTTGACAGATTTCTGCCATTATTTGCATTTTCTTCTTATTGATTCATTTTTGAGTTATCTTTAGGTAAATTGAGATTTTTGAAGGAGTTACTACAGTATCTTGTGTTTTTAGTGAAAAGCGTTGCTGTTCCAAAGCTTTGCCAGTGGTCTAATATCTTTAGACTAAGCTAATGTTGCTAATGAAGATTGTGTGAAGTTTTGTATGAAGGAAAAATTTCAGGTGTTGAGAGAGAACGATGCAATGAGATGAATAATGGACAAAAGCTCAAGCTTGGGGATGCCACCATGGTTTCATCCCAATAAATATCCAATAGTTACAAGCGTCAAAGCTTGGGAATGCCCAAGGCATCCCCTTCTTCATCAATAAAAAGCTCAGGTTTGTCTAGACACTTTGTTTTTATTGTTTCATGCACAGTTGTGTTGTTCTTGGAGCGTCTTAGTTTTCATTTGCTTTGCTTAGGTTGTTTAGTTTGCTTGAATAAAGTGTTTTGTACCCCCGTTCTCGATGTATTGTTTTGCAAATAAGTTTGCTTGGTGTTGGAAAGGAGTAGTAAGTTCTTGCTTGAAGTGCAAGAGGAGCTTACTTTGACTGTGACTTAGACTTTAGCATGACATGCTAGGTCTTGTTTTGACCTTATGCTTAGTGATTATTGCTATAGCATGTCTTGTTCCAAACAATTGGGATTGCTTAGTGTGCCTTAAAGAAATTATGCGTTGTTTTAGCATGCAAAATCATAGTATTGTGGTATTCTCCTTTGATGCTTTGCCTGGATTGACTTGGCACATGATCACACCATGTTATGACTATGACAAGTCACCATTATCCTCTATGATCATTTAGTCCTTGACTTTTAGTACCACTCTTTGCTTTGATTAGTATGCTTTGTTGCACTGAATAATTATGGCCATTATTGCTCTCTTAGTTGGTTGCTCCCAGTCTTTTGCCAGCCTCCACTTGTATGAGTAAGTTCTACTCATGCTTCCAACTCCCAAGAAACCAAGTTATTCCAAAGTGTACACTATAAACTCCTATGCATGGTGTGTTACACCATTCCAAGTATATTCTTGTTTTCAACTATCTTCCAATTAAAAACTATTTTGTTATGTGAAAACTTAGTGATTAAAGCCCTCACGAACTTGATGGCACACTTTGTTCTTTGCCCCTAATAAACTTGAACCATTGTGACAACTTTGTTGTATATGCTTGCACTTATAAGTTGAAATTAGCAGAACCGGGCTGTCACGGGGAATGTTTTCAACATTGCACTTGTACCTTGTTGTACTCAGTTGATATCATGTTCTTTTGTCTATGGATGTCACCGGTGTGAAATAAAGAGGGGACTTGTAAGTCCATGGAGTTTGTATACTGTGTTAGAGAAACACCTGAGCCGCTAGCCTAAGCCATGCCTAATCATGGTGAAAACTTGCAGCATCACCATAATGAGCTATCTATGAAGTATCCTCAGTTAAAAGCTATGCATATGGTAAATAAAAAGATTGCTGAGATGCTCATTGTCTGCTTGCCTTGTCATTTTGGTTATGGGAAAGCTCCTGTACCATGTGCAAGGGGTACCCCGTTGGCGGTTCTCAATGATATGAAAATACTTACAGTGACAAGAACTTACCTGGACCCAAAGTTGAGTATGCATGAGGTGTGGCCCTCGTATTCAAGGGGCATGAGATTGCCAACTTATACTTCGTCAAGCATATACTCCAGCTTTGCCACTTTAAACCTTAACCACTTCAAGATGCTTATGATAGGGGAAATGAGGGCTGAAAGCTAATAAGTACCATAATTTTTGGAAGCTCTTTTTGAAACTTGTAATCACTGCTTCCTTTACAAAAAGGTCTTTCTTCCACCACTGTTGAGTCTCCACCTTCTACCTTTAGGCACCATTAAGAGAGCATAGTTTTCATTCTGTGTGCAGTGTTCCAAAGCTTATTAATTGATGCATATTGTGTTATTACTTGCTCTTGTGCTACTTGTTTCTAGTCACCCTTGTGAACTTTGCAGGTGTCCCATGCATTATATTGCTACTCTATGAGGGACAAGCTAATTGCCACTATGCTATGTTTTCTGCATGTGAAACAAACAAACAAACAAACGTTTTTCAATGCATGTTATCCATGATCCTTGTTTGTAGCTTGCCATGTTGCATGCATAGTTACTATGTCGTATTGTTAGAACTCCATCTTTCATGCACATGTTTAGAGTTCCTTGATCCCAGTTTTCAATGCTTGCAAATGGTTGGATCTTTATTGTGAGGGTGCATGTCACCTAAAAAATTATTCTTTTTATCACTTACCTACTCGAGACGAGCAGGAGTTAAGCTTGGGGATGTTGATACGTTGGAAACGTATCTATAATTTTTATGCTCCATGCTTGTTTTGTATCTACTTTTCTTGACTTATCCACACTTTGAGGTGCTTTTTACATGTTTTCTGGTACTAACCTATTAACAAGTTGCAACAGTGCCAGATGCATGTTTTCTGCTGTTTTTGGATTCAGAAAAGTTAGTAAAGAAATATTCTCGGAATTGGACGGGACAAAGGATAAAGTCAATTACTTTCTGTGGGGAACAAGAAGTCCAGAAGAGAGCCGAAGAGGACAGCCAGGGGGTCCAGACCCACCCCAGGCGTGGGGGCAGGTGGGCTCACGCCTGGCTAGGGTTTGGTGGCCCTGACCACCTCCCGGTCTCGCCCCTTCGCCTATAAGAAGCCCCCGATGCAGAAACCCTGAGGACCCAATCAAAAATCCACGAAACCGTCTATAGCCGCCGCCACCATCGTCCCTAGATCGGGGGTATGTGAAGTTCTTCCCGGCACCCTACCGGAGGGGAGATCATCCCGGAGGTCTTCTCTCCGGTATGATGCGTGAGTAGTTCCACATTGGACTATGGGTCCATGTAGTAGCTAGATGGTTGTATCTCATCCTTTGTGATTTCATGTATAGATCGTGTGAGCTCCGTTCATGATCAAGATCTAATCTATTTGTAATCATGCATGTTGTGTTTGCGGGGATCCGATGGATATTGAGATTATTATGTTGGTTTGATTAATGGTTTTGTCTTTATGATTCTATCATGTATGTGTTGTTTGTGATCTTGCATGCTCTCCATTGTTAGTAGCTATCTTGGACAAGTAGTTGCTAGTGACTCCAAGAGTGGGTATTTATGCTCGATAGTGGGTTCATGCCTCTAGTTTCCAAGGGAAGTGACAATAATCTCTTCGGTTGTAGATGTGATGTTGCTACTAGGGAGAAAACAACAGTCTCTTGTTCATGGAACATGTGGACTGTTTACCTTACACACTTTGCTTAAAGCAGTTGTCTGTTGCTTGCAACTTAATACTGGAGGGGGTTCGGATGATAACCTGAAGGTGGACTTCTAGTCATAGATGTAGTTGGATGACGGTCTATGTATATTGTTGAATTTCCCAATCAGCCTCATAGGATCTTTCTGACTAGTAATTGCATTGTTATGCCTTGCTCAGTTCCTGTCAATTGCCCCGCTATAATTTGTTTACCCTTCATGGCATGTTGTTTATCTAAGGAGAGCACCTCTAGTGAACTATGGACCCTGGTCCAATCTTTACCATTGATACATCTTCCACTTTTACCTGTTTACTTGCTGCAAACCACCATTATCTTCCACACCATACGTTTAATCCTTTGTTACAGCAAACCGGTGAGCTTGACAACCTCACTAATTCGTTGGGGAAAAGTCTTGAGTTTGTGTTGTGCAGGTCTCCGCTTTGCTTGCAACACCTGTGTGCCGTTTCCTTCCTCCTACTGGTTCGATAACCTCAGTTTCTTACTAAGGGAAACATGCTGCCGTGCTGCTTCATACCTTGCTCTTGGGGTTTCCAACGAAGCGTCCCACGACAAGTACTAGGCGCCATCAGTCGTTGCCCTAGCCGCCGCCGACACCTCCTCCTCCTCTCCGGCCTTCTAAACCTAGATCGCCGGAAACCCTAGATCCACCATAACCCGCACCGGCTTAGGCGAAGCCCTGTGGGATCTTCCCTCTACTTCTGACACCACGCCGTCATGCTGCCGGAATCGCGAGGGGAGAACTACAACCTCTGCTGCCTACTGGAACAAGGTAGAAGAAGGTCTTCATCGAGTACCGAACGTGTGATCGACTGTAGAAGCGCTGCCGGAACGCAGCGCCGGAAGGATCGTCTACGCGATCTTGAGATCAGCAAGTGTACGACTACATCATCCACGAGAATCTGCTCTCGTTAACCGCTTTGGAATCTTCGAGGGTGAGTACTCTAATCGACTCATTGCTACAATCTAGTAGATAGATCTTGGCTTGTTTGTGTGCATGCGGTAGAAATTTTTTGTTTTCCATGCTACGAACCCCTACAGTGGTATCAGAGCCGTGTCTATATGTAGATCTGTTGCACGAGTAGAACACAATGGTCATTGTGGGCGGTGGTGCTTTTATTATCAATTGCTTTTTGTGTACTTTGCATTTTGCGGTATGATGGGATGAAGCGGCCCGGGCTAACCTTACATGACATCGTTCATGAGACTTGCTCCACGCTTAACATGCAACTTGTATTGCATAAGTGGCTTTGCGGGTGTTTGTCTCTCCCATCATAGTATAGATTCAATTTACAACAGGCACTTGATAGTTCAAGCTTCAACGTTGTGGTTCTTGTTCGTAAGTTAGAACGACACTTATTGAAAGCCCCAAACCACGTAAAATATGCAAAGAAAATTAGAGGCGTCTGACTTTGTTTTGCAGGGGTGTGCTATGATGTGATATGGCCATGATTGTGATTATATGTGATGTATGCAATGTTCCTTATTGTAAGTCGGCAACCAGCATGAGCCATATGGTTGTCTTTTTAATTCCATTAAGACCCGTGTGTCTATTATTCAAAGTAGTTGTAATAGTTGATGCTGGTGGATGACAACCATGGAGCGGCGCCATTGACCTTGACGCAATGCCGGTGATGATGGAGATCATGTTCGTGCTTGAAGATGGAGATCAGAAGCACGAGAAGAAAGGCCATATCATATCACATATTATGAATTGCATGTGATGTTAATCCTTTTATGCATCTTGTATTGCTTAGTTCGTGACGGTAGCATTATAAGATGATCCCTCTCACAATATATCAAGTTATAAAGAGTTCATCCTTAGTAAGCACCATTGCTAAAGCTCGTTGTTTTGAAGCACCACGTGATGATCGGGTGTGTTAGATTCTGCGAGTGTATATAACAGGAGCAAGCCAGATTTGCTCATGCAGAAGCTAAGGTTTGATATTGACGAGCCTAGCATGTACAGACATGGTCTCGGAACACGGATCACCAAAAGGTAAAGCATGAGTCATATAGTAGATATGATGAACATGTTGATTGTTCGCCATTGAAGCTACATCAACTCGCGTGATGATCGGTTTTGATGTGGTGGATTTGATTCGTGTGATCATTAAAACAATGTGAGGGATATTGTTTGGAGTAGGAGTTCACCTAGATTAATTTAAATATTAATTAGAACTCAATTTGTCATAAACTTAGTATAAACTATTGCAAATATGTTGTAGATTAATGGAGGCCCCTACCATCCATTTTAATGCGTTCCTAGAGAAAGAAAAGTTGAAAAACAATGGAAGCAACTTCGCGGATTGGCTCCACAACTTGAGGATTGTCCTCAATGCTGGTAATTTGACCTATGTGCTGGATGCACCGCTGGGTAACCCACCTGCAGCTAATGCTACCGATGAGGTGAAGAATGTTTTCCTCACTCGGAAGAATCAGTACTCCACAGTCCAGTGTGCTATCTTGTATGGTTTGGAATCGGAGATCCAGAAAAGGTTTGAGAACCATGACCCACATGATATTGTCCGTGAACTCAAAATGATATTTGAGGATCACGCGGCAGTTGAGAGTTATGAGGTTTCTAAAAAAGTTCTTTAACTGCAAGATGGAAGAGGGCAGCTCCGTCAGTGAGCACGTGCTTAAGATGTCTGGGCACGCAAGCAAGCTTCAAAGCTTGGGTATAGTGATTCCTAATGCTTTGGGGATTCACCGTGTCCTCCAATCACTACCACCAAGTTACAAGAACTTTGTGATGAACTACAATATGCAAAACATGGACAAGTCATTGCCCGAACTCTTCTCCATGTTAAAGTCTGCGGAAGTGGAGATCAAGAAAGAGCACCAAGTGTTGATGGTCAATAAGACCACCAAATTCAAGAAGCAAGGCAAGTCTAAGAAAAAGGGAAACTTCAAGAAGGGTGGTAAGAAAGTTACCACACCGGCGAAGAAGACCAAGGCTGGGCCTAAGCCTGATACTGAGTGCTTTTACTGCAAGGGAGAAGGTCACTGGAAGCGGAATTGCCCAAAGTACTTGGCGGATTTGAAGAATGACAACATCAATAAGAAAGGTATATCCGATATACATGTTATTGATGTGTATCTCACTAGTAGTCGTAGTAGTGCCTAGGTATTTGATACTGGTTCGGTTGCTCATATTTGTAACTCGAAACAGGTGCTGCATAATAGACGGAAACTAGCGAAGAACGAGGTGACGATGCGCGTTGGAAATGGATCAAAGGTTGATGTGATCGCGGTCGTCACGCTACCTATTCATCTACCATCGGGATTAGTTTTATACTTAAATAATTGTTATTTGGTGCCTGTGTTGAGCATGAACATTATATCCGGATCATGTTTATTGCGAGACGGTTACTTGCTTAAATCCGAGAATAATGGTTGTTTGATTTATATGAGTAATATGTTTTATGCACATGCACCTTTGATAGATGGTGTAACATCCCAGATTTTTGTCTTAGGATGTTATTAGTGTCATGCATCATCCTTGCATCTTTGCATCCTACAACTAAAAATTGAAATAAAAACCCTAACACCTAAACCTAGAAAACCAAATGTTGGTTGCCTTATGTGAGCACCATTGTAAAGGTTAAGTAATGACCCCTCTAAAAACCTTGTAAAACATTAAACTATGGCCTATGTTGACCACCTCAATTTTATGAAAATTTAGAAACAAGTTTCATCAAATTTGGACTTAGTTTGCAAAAGATATTAGGGTTTTACTAAAACAGAAAAAGGAAAAATGTTAAACAAAAAAAAAGGAGAAAGGGCCAGCAGCTAACCTAGCTGGGCCGGCTCGCCAGCCAGCCCACCCCGCCCCGAGCGCCCGCGCGGCAGGAAACCCACCCGCGCACGTCGGCCCACCACTCCTCCCCTCCACCACCGACACCCGGGCCCCACCCCGTCGTCTCCCTCCTGGAGACCGCGCCGGACACAGCTGCCGGCCGCCCGGACTCGTATCCGCGCCGGACTCGACCGCCCCCTCGCCCACGTCTCCGCCCCATATAACCCCCTCCACCCTCGGCCTCACCCCATCCGATTTTCCCCTTGCGGAACCCTAGACGATCGACGATCCGCGCCGCCGCCGTCGGGTTGGACCTCGCCGAGACGTTCGGGACCACCTCTCGCTCCTTCCTTCCCCTAGAACTGCTCCTCGTTCACCACTGATTCGCGCCGTGCGCCGTTCCCCTTCCCTCTCGCAGAATCGCATCCGCAATTGCTCGCCGGAGCGCCGCCAGGGAGAAGAAGAACGGCGGGACGCTGCTGCCAGCCGAGGAAGCAAGGCGAGGCGACGAGGACGTGAGCGTGACCGCGAGAGCCAGGCGAACCTCGTCGACCTCGCCACGGTTCCAGGGACCCGCCGGAGCACCGCCACCGTCGACCACCGACGCCACCGCCGCCCCACGCCGCCGGCACGCCCTGTAAGTCGCCGCCACCTCTCGTAACCGTCGGATCGAAGATGAACGCGCAGGATTAGAAGCAGGCCGAAGGGGTATCGGCGAATAGCAGCCCGCCACGTGGCCACACGCGTCAGCATGCACGCGCCAGCGCCGCGTCGCTCCAGCTGGCCCAATCAGACGGTGACACCTGGCTAGGTTTAAGTGAATTTTAGATCTGTTTGGCAGATTTGATCTAAACATTGCGAAAATCATATAAAATTGAATATTTGTCCAAATCTAGCTTGTAATATACCGTTGGATTCCTAATTTTATGTAGAATCCAAATCTGTAATAACATTGCAGGTTTGCTGTAATGTTTTGGGTGTAGATTTTAATCATTGGATTAGAGGGTTTAATCTCTAGAAAAATAATTAAAATTCTATTCTATTTGATCCTTGTTGCTATAACTTTGTTTCCACAATACCTACTAATCCAAATCTCTAAGCCTTGCTTAAGATCATTAGATCTAGTTTGGGGCTAATTAGATGGTTTGATCTTCTTATAATCCTAGGATTTGTTTTAGTGACTCTATTAGATCTAAACCCTTGGAAAATAAATCCTAGTGACACCCTTACACTATCACAACACAAACTTGCTACCTTGATCAATTTAACCAACCTTGCATAAACTACCATGTTGCATGCATGCATGTTTTCCTTTGTGTATGCTTTGAACAAGTTGTGATCAGATCTATGTTTGTGATTCGTTAGATTGCTCGGAGTGCGCTAAGGAGTGCTATTGTGTAGAGTGCTGCTCGGATCAAGGCAAGTTACACCACTTGTTCATAATTTTGTCCCAGTTTTGGTTCTATGCATGTGATCTTCAAAATTCTGTAGTGTGCATGTGTAGGATATTCTAGTAGAATTTTTCCTTAGTATTATTTTGCAAGTGCGATGATTTTGTAGTATGCCATGAGTAGCTCTATACTTAGGATTTCCATCCTAATAGGTTACCCCTGTTTTTGCTAAGTATTTCTTGCTATGCTATATATACAAAGTACCGTTGGGGGGTTCGAAAGGCAAAGAATTTTTTCTAAGTACAAAGGCTCTCTAGAGCAAACTTTTCTTCTCAAATCCACTTCAAAATAAAACTAAGTTTTCTTCTGGGCGGAATGGTTGTCGGGTCAACGAGTGTGATTTTGGTGGAGGACGGCCGCCCAGGAATCAAAGAAGTCTGCCATGTTTCAGAATTCAGAAGCTTCCAGTGCAACCACAATACATTATGGGCTCTGTCTTGGCCTAGTACTTAGTGGGAAACCTCACCTGGGTACCAACATTTGGAGGATTCTGGGCACGGTTGGATCCGGAAGGTAGAGGGGCTACTAAGGGAAAGCCTCGCCATGGTCTTGTCTATAAAAGGACTTGATCGTGGATTGTGGGTAAAGTGCACAAACTCTCGAGAGTATTGCAATCTGATCGATCAGCCGTGTTCACGGTAACAGAACAACAATGAGCGTCTGAAGAATGGAGCCTCTGAAGGCTTCCTCTCTCTTTTCTAAAAACAAAGTTTTGAAACCCCATGGCGTGCGTAATATCGCTAATGGGTGGGAATTTGGGGAACTTGGTGTGTAATATCCAAGTGACGCTTGGTGCGTAATATCCAAGTGTTTGGTTGTTTGGACACTTGGTGCGTAATATCCTCGTGTGCCACTCGACCTTATTTTAACCAAGCAAATGTTTACAAAGTAGGGCAATCTTCCATTCTTCTCTCTACTTAAGAAAATTAGCTTTGAGCAAATGAACTCTACAGCCTATACCAGCCTTGCATGTAGAGATAGTCGTTTCTCTCCTTGGTGTAATTTGCCAGTACATTCAAAGTATTGACCCAACTTGTTGGCTGCACGTCTTATGTGCAGAATCCGAAGATTGAAAGGTGCGTAGGGATCGCGGGTCTACACTCGACAAGCCTAGGCGTTGATGGACTCATGCTGCTTTTATGTTTCCGCTGTTATTTGAGCTAGCATAATGCTAAGCAACTTTTGTAATAATTTCATACTCTGGATTCTTCGTGTAATAAAGACTTTGTGTTTTACATGATATTTCATCGACTGTGAGTGCTAGCTATTGATCCAGGGACTATCATGTTAATCACAGGGACTTAGGATACTTACCGATCCGAGGTCATTACAGATGGTATCAGAGCACATCGTTGCCTGTAGGACGTGACCCTAGGATTGGAACCACCTCTAACTTTAGTGCCTTACTTGTTTCCTACTAAGTTATTTTCCGCACCTCTAGTATCTGCTTTCCTCTACTTGTTTAAGTATCTAACCCTCATTCTTCTAACTCAAAGATGACAAGCTTCCTCTACGACACCGTCGCGGACATCGAGCCCCTTCGCTTTGGAGGATGCCTCATGGATCTACTCACATGTTTGGATCTTCCTCTCCCAACAATCCAAGGGAGCACAATGAAGAAACTCCACAAGGACGGCTGTTGGGGAGTCAAGGTCATCCAGCCAGGAAAAGAGCGAGGCAAGAACCCGGAGGAAGACATAGCAATCCACATTGTTAGCGATTCCAAGGAGAAGGCCCTTAGCATTAGCTTGCAGCAACTCATTGGTCGCCTATGTGGACGTCATCATGAAGCTCTCCAAGGACACTGCGGCGGCCTCTTTGGAAGACGAGATGAGGAAGGAATTCCCATGGAGTTAACCTTTGAGGAAAGAACTTCTACCAAGCGCCGAAGAACACAATATCAAGACTTGGAGTGCCACGTCCATGACCTTGAGAAGGGTACCTTCCTCGAGATGTTGAAGAATGACGAGCTATGCGCCCTCATCAAGGAGAAGGAAGAAATGATCAAGCAGCAGGAGGAGGCAATGAAGCTCCAAGAGATAAAATTTCAGGACCAAGAGAAGAAGTTTGCTAACCAAGAGAAGAGGGTGATAAATAAAAACAAGAGAATTAGGGAACTTAAACAGCAGATCGATGGAGATGAAGTGCAAACTAAAGGCCTTTGCAAGATAATCGATGATGTGCGTGCTTCCAAGAGGGACTTGGCAAAGCAACTTGAAGCCGCAATGAAGTCAAGTTTAGTGGAGGAACTACAAAGCGAGAAGGAGGGACTTCAGGAGCAGCTGGAAGCCACTACCAAGAAGCTACAAGATGAGATAAAGGACCTACAAGAGAAGCTTGAAACCACCACAAAGGAGATGGAGTTGTACAAGACAACTCTAGAGCAAGAAGGCTACTCGTTCGAGGACGAGGAAGAGGAAGGCGTGGAAGATGTGTAATAGTTGGACCACCTTTAATTCTATAGTAGAACGTTATTCGCAAATGTAATAAATACCAAGACAAGTCTGGTTTAGTTAAATTTGGTTGTTTCCTGTGCTAAATCTGTGGTGTTATGCCTTGTGTGCCTTGTGTGCTTGGTGTGTTTTTCATAAGGGTAGGAGTTTACTACTTAGTCTTTCTGTCTTTTTCTTAACTACTCTCTTAAACCCCACAGATGCCGCCAAGACGTGCGGATCTCGAAATCCCGCCAGAAATAGCAGAACTTTTGGCCACTCAGAACCAGCTGATCCAACTGCTCACTCAGAACATGCAAAACAACAACAACAACAACCCGCCGCCACCACCACCTCCGCCACCTCCTCAACAGGATCGCTTGACTCGGTTTTTGAGGCTGAACCCACCTACCTTCACTAGCAGCACTGAACCAATCATCGCTGATGACTGGCTGCGTATGATCAACAAGAAGCTAGACACCGTGCAAGCTGCCGGAGCCGACAGGGTGCGTTATGCCGCGCACCAGCTTGAAGGACCTGCTGCAGAATGGTGGGATAACTACCAAGTCACCCACCCGGACATTGATGCTATCACTTGGGAACAGTTTGAGTTAGCTTTTCGCACTCATCATGTGGCTGCTGGTGTCATGGCTCTAAAGAGGCGCGAGTTTCGCGACCTACACCAGCTGCACCGTTCTGTCACCGAGTATGGTGAGCTTTTCAATAAGCTAGCCCGTTATGCACCCGATGATGTTTCCACTGATGCCAAGAGACAGGAGGAGTTCTTAAGAGGGCTCAACGATGAGATATCCATTCAGCTTGTGGCTCAGAAATTTGACAACTTTCAGGAACTCTTGGACAGAGCCATTGTGGTTGAATCAAAGAGGAAGAGCATAGAAAATCGCAAGAGGAAATCCAACCCTCACAAACACTCTGTTCCGTACCAGAAGCAGCGCAATTCCTCACCACCACCTTATAACAATAATGGCCACAACCATAATGGTCATAACCATGGTGGCCACAAACACAATGGGCACAAAAACCGCAATGGCAATGGCGGCAATGGAAAGGATCTCAGTGAGGTGACATGCTTTAAGTGCAACAAGACAGGGCACTATGCAACCTCTTGCCCCGAGAGGAAGAATGGCAATGGTAATGGGAATGGAAATGGACACAACCATGGCAATGGGAACGGGAAGAAGCCAAATCCGTTTGTCAAAGCCACGGTGAATCATGTTTCTATGGAGGATGCCTGTGATGCGCCAGACTCTGTGATTGGTAAGTTCAAACTCAATTCTATTCCCGCAGTTGTTCTTTTTGATACTGGTGCATCGCATTCATTCATATCAAGGGTATTTGTGGATAGAGGCAAGATACCAACGGAGACTATAAACTTTCCTCTAAGGGTAAGTTCTCCTGGGGGAGAAATAGTGGCCAACTCCGGTTGCCGGGATTTAGAACTAAGGATTGGGACACACATTTTTCCCACCAGTCTTGTAGTTCTAGAATCACAAGGTTTAGACATAATCTTGGGCATGAATTGGATGACCGAATATGAAGGAGTCATAGATTGTGCCAAGAGAACTGTCATGCTCACAACACCGGAAGGGAAGAGGATTCGTATCAAGTCGAATTTCGCACTTAAAGTAGTCATGGTGAACTCTCTTAAGGGGGTTAGCTTGGAGGAGGTACCTATTGTAAAGGAATACCCAGATGTCTTCCCAGAAGAGCTACCCGGAATGCCACCCGACCGTGATATCGAGTTTCTCATTGACTTAATGCCAGGCACGGGGCCGATAGCTAAGAGACCATACAAGATGGATGTGGATGAGTTAAAGGAACTCAAGAAACAGCTTAGGGAACAATTGGACAAGGGGTTCATTCAACCCAGCGCGTCATCTTGGGGAGCACCCGTCCTATTTGTGGAAAAGAAGGATAAGACCAAGAGGCTGGTTGTGGACTACCGCTCATTGAACGAAGTGACGATTAAGAATAAGTATCCTCTGCCCAACATCAACGACCTATTTGACCAGATAAAAGGAGCCAGTGTATTCTCAAAGATCGATCTACGATCGGCCTATTTTCAGCTAAAGATTCAAGAACAGGATGTGCCCAAGACAGCATTCACCACAAGATACGGATTGTATGAGTACACCGTGATGTCTTTTGGTCTAACCAATGCCCCAGCATACTTCATGACCATGATGAACAAGGTGTTCATGGAATACTTGGACAAGTTTATCGTAGTATTCATAGATGATATACTCATATACTCAAAGGATGAGAAGGAACATGAGAAACATCTGCGCCTTATTATGGAGAAACTAAGAGAACACAAGTTGTATGCCAAGTTCAGCAAGTGCGAGTTCTGGTTAAAGGAAGTGGGATTCCTTGGTCATGTTGTGTCAGCTAAATGAGTTGCCGTAGATCCTAGCAAGGTAGCTTCCGTGACAGAATGGGAGTCACCCAAGAATGTGGGAGATATTAGAAGTTTCTTGGGCCTCGCGGGATATTACCGTAGGTTCATCGAAAACTTTTCCAAGATAGCAAAACCCATGACGGAACTATTAAAGAAGGAAAAGAAATTCCTATGGACCGAGGCATGTGAAGCAAGTTTTCAAGAGTTGAAGAAACGCCTGGTAACGGCACCAGTTCTGTGTCTGCCAGATATCTAGAAGGATTTTCAAGTCTATTGCGATGCTTCACGACAAGGACTTGGAAGTGTATTGATGCAGGATGGGAAAGTGGTATCCTATGCCTCCCGACAACTTAAGAACCACAAACACAATTATCCCACACATGATTTGGAACTTGCATCTGTGGTTCATGCACTCAAGGTATGGAGACACTACCTCATGGGCAAACATTGTGATGTGTTCACAGACCATAAGAGTTTGAAGTACATCTTCACCCAAAATGAGTTGAATATGAGACAAAGAAGATGGCTTGAGTTAATTAAGGATTATGACTTGGATTTACAATACCACCCCGGAAAGGCAAACGTGGTGGCTGATGCCTTAAGTCGTAAGGTGTATGTGAATGGACTGACCACAGGGGAACTTCCAGAGGATTTATGCAAGCAATTCAGGGACCTCAGGCTAGAGATAGTCCCGAAAGGACACGTAGCGACTATGGAAATAGTGTCCACCTTCCAAGAAAGGATCCAAGAAGCACAAAAGGGGGATAAAGAGTTGGAAGAAATAAGAGTCAGGATAAATGAAGGAAAGGCTAAAGAATTTCGTCTGGACGAACAAGGAACACTCTGGTATGGGAAGCGTTTGTACGTTCCCAATGACCCCGATATCAGGAAGATGATTTTACAAGAAGCTCATGATTCGCCATACTCAATTCATCCAGGTAACACAAAGATGTACATGGATGTGAAGGATAGGTTCTGGTGGAATAACCTAAAGAGAGATATTGCAGACTATATTTCTCTGTGTGATGTGTGCAATAGAGTAAAAGCCGAGCATCAAAAACCAGCAGGATTACTACAACCACTACCTATACCCGACTGGAAGTGGAACAAGGTAGGCATGGATTTCATCACGGGATTACCCCGGACTCGTTCTGGGTTTGATTCTATCTGGGTAGTGGTGGACCACTTCACCAAAGTGGCTCACTTCATCCCCGTGAAGACCACATATACAAGTGCTAAGCTTGCTAAGATATACATGTCAAGGATTGTAAGCCTACATGGTGTTCCCAAGGGAATTGTGTCAGACAGAGGCACCCAGTTTACTTCAAAGTTTTGGCGACAACTACATGAGTCTCTTGGAACCCGACTATAATTCAGTACTGCCTTCCACCCTCAAACAAATGGCCAAACAGAAAGGGTGAATCAAATTTTGGAGGATATGTTGAGAGCTTGTGCACTAGACTATGGGTCTAGTTGGGACGATAACCTGCCATATGCTGAGTTCTCATACAACAACAGCTACCAGACAAGTATCAAGATGGCTCCTTTTGAAGTTCTATATGGCAGGAAGTGTAGGACTCCATTGCTATGGAATGGAGTTGGAGAACGCAGTCTTTTTGGACCTGACTTGATAAAGGATGCCGAAGAAAAAGTACGACAGATTCAGGATAGGCTAAAGATAGCCCAATCCCGACAGAAGAGTTACGCTGATTCCAAGCGCAGAGATGTGGCCTATGAGATAGGGGACCGTGCGTATCTCGAGTTTCACCCCTACGTGGAGTTAAGAGGTTCGGAATCAAGGGCAAGTTAGCCCCACGATTCATAGGACCGTATAAGGTTCTGGCCCGTAGAGGAGAAGTTGCTTATCAGTTGAAGCTACCGGAAGGACTGACTGTTCATGATGTGTTTCATGCATCACAAGTAAAGAAGTGTCACCCGGAGATGGCTGAAACACCGCTAAGAGACACCGTTCCCCTAGATGAGGTTCAATTGGAGAATGACCTTACCTATGAGGAAAAACCCATCAAAATACTGGAAACAGCTGAAAGGATTACCCGCACCAAGACTATAAGGTTCTGCAAGGTACAATGGAACCACCACTCCGAGGAAGAAGCTACGTGGGAGCGTGAAGAAGACTTGAAGGCAGAACACCCACACCTATTTGCTAGCCAACCCGAATCTCGAGGACGAGATTCTTCCTAAGGGGGGTAGGTTTGTAACATCCTAGATTTTTGTCTTAGGATGTTATTAGTGTCATGCATCATCCTTGCATCTTTGCATCCTACAACTAAAAATTGAAATAAAAACCCTAACACCTAAACCTAGAAAACCAAATGCTGGTTGCCTTATGTGAGCACCATTGTAAAGGTTAAGTAATGACCCCTCTAAAAACCTTGTAAAACATTAAACTATGGCCTATGTTGACCACCTCAATTTTATGAAAATTTAGAAACAAGTTTCATCAAATTTGGACTTAGTTTGCAAAAGATATTAGGGTTTTACTAAAACAGAAAAAGGAAAAATGTTAAACAAAAAAAAGGAGAAAGGGCCAGCAGCTAACCTAGCTGGGCCGGCTCGCCAGCCAGCCCACCCCGCCCCGAGCGCCCGCGCGGCAGGAAACCCACCCGCGCACGTCGGCCCACCACTCCTCCCCTCCACCACCGACACCCGGGCCCCACCCCGTTGTCTCCCTCCTGGAGACCGCGCCGGACACGGCTGCCGGCCGCCCGGACTCGTATCCGCGCCGGACTCGACCGCCCCCTCACCCACGTCTCCGCCCCATATAACCCCCTCCACCCTTGGCCTCACCCCGTCCGATTTTCCCCTTGCGAAACCCTAGACGATCGACGATCCGCGCCGCCGCCGTCGGGTTGGACCTCGCCGAGACGTTCGGGACCACCTCTCGCTCCTTCCTTCCCCTAGAACTGCTCCTCGTTCACCACTGATTCGCGCCGTGCGCCGTTCCCCTTCCCTCTCGCAGAATTGCATCCGCAATTGCTCGCCGGAGCGCCGCCAGGGAGAAGAAGAACGGCGGGACGCTGCTGCCAGCCGAGGAAGCAAGGCGAGGCGACGAGGACGTGAGCGTGACCGCGAGATCCAGGCGAACCTCGTCGACCCCGCCACGGTTCCAGGGACCCGCCGGAGCACCGCCACCGTCGACCACCGACGCCACCGCCGCCCCACGCCGCCGGCACGCCCTGTAAGTCGCCGCCACCTCTCGTAACCGTCGGATCGAAGATGAATGCGCAGGATTAGAAGCAGGCCGAAGGGGTATCGGCGAATAGCAGCCCGCCACGTGGCCACACGCGTCAGCATGCACGCGCCAGCGCCGCGTCGCTCCAGCTGGCCCAATCAGACGGTGACACCTGTCTAGGTTTAAATGAATTTTAGATCTGTTTGGCAGATTTGATCTAAACATTGCGAAAATCATATAAAATTGAATATTTGTCCAAATCTAGCTTGTAATATACCGTTGGATTCCTAATTTTATGTAGAATCCAAATCTGTAATAATATTGCAGGTTTGCTGTAATGTTTTGGGTGTAGATTTTAATCATTGGATTAGAGGGTTTAATCTCTAGAAAAATAATTAAAATTCTATTCTATTTGATCCTTGTTGCTATAACTTTGTTTCCACAATACCTACTAATCCAAATCTCTAAGCCTTGCTTAAGATCATTAGATCTAGTTTGGGGCTAATTAGATGGTTTGATCTTCTTATAATCCTAGGATTTGTTTTAGTGACTCTATTAGATCTAAACCCTTGGAAAATAAATCCTAGTGACACCCTTACACTATCACAACACAAACTTGCTACCTTGATCAATTTAACCAACCTTGCATAAACTACCATGTTGCATGCATGCATGTTTTCCTTTGTGTATGCTTTGAACAAGTTGTGATCCGATCTATGTTTGTGATTCGTTAGATTGCTCGGAGTGCGCTAAGGAGTGCTATTGTGTAGAGTGCTGCTCGGATCAAGGCAAGTTACACCACTTGTTCATAATTTTGTCCTAGTTTTGGTTCTATGCATGTGATCTTCAAAATTCTGTAGTGTGCATGTGTAGGATATTCTAGTAGAATTTTTCCTTAGTATTATTTTGCAAGTGCGATGATTTTGTAGTATGCCATGAGTAGCTCTATACTTAGGATTTCCATCCTAATAGGTTACCCCTGTTTTTGCTAAGTATTGCTTGCTATGCTATATATACAAAGTACCGTTGGGGGGTTCGAAAGGCAAAGAATTTTTTCTAAGTACAAAGGCTCTCTAGAGCAAACTTTTCTTCTCAAATCCACTTCAAAATAAAACTAAGTTTTCTTCTGGGCGGAATGGTTGTCGGGTCAACGAGTGTGATTTTGGTGGAGGACGGCCGCCCAGGAATCAAAGAAGTCTGCCATGTTTCAGAATTCAGAAGCTTCCAGTGCAACCACAATACATTATGGGCTCTGTCTTAGCCTAGTACTTAGTGGGAAACCTCACCTGGGTACCAACATTTGGAGGATTCTGGGCACGGTTGGATCCGGAAGGTAGAGGGGCTACTAAGGGAAAGCCTCGCCATGGTCTTGTCTGTAAAAGGACTTGATCATGGATTGTGGGTAAAGTGCACAAACTCTCGAGAGTATTGCAATCTGATCGATCAGCCGTGTTCACGGTAACAGAACAACAATGAGCGTCTGAAGGATGGAGCCTCTGAAGGATCTTCCTCTCTCTTTTCTAAAAACAAAGTTTTGAAACCCCATGGCGTGCGTAATATCGCTAATGGGTGGGAATTTGGGGAACTTGGTGTGTAATATCCAAGTGACGCTTGGTGCGTAATATCCAAGTGTTTGGTTGTTTGGACACTTGGTGCGTAATATCCTCGTGTGCACTCGACCTTATTTTAACCAAGCAAATGTTTACAAAGTAGGGCAATCTTCCATTCTTCTCTCTACTTAAGAAAATTAGCTTTGAGCAAATGAACTCTACAGCCTATACCAGCCTTGCATGTAGAGATAGTCGTTTCTCTCCTTGGTGTAATTTGCCAATACATTCAAAGTATTGACCCAACTTGTTGGCTGTACGTCTTATGTGCAGAATCCGAAGATTGAAAGGTGCGTAGGGATCGCGGGTCTACACTCGACAAGCCTGGGCGTTGATGGACTCATGCTGCTTTTATGTTTCCGCTGTTATTTGAGCTAGCATAATGCTAAGCAACTTTTGTAATAATTTCATACTCTGGATTCTCCGTGTAATAAATACTTTGTGTTTTACATGATATTTCATCGACTGTGAGTGCTAGCTATTGATCCAGGGACTAGCATGTTAATCACAGGGACTTAGGATCCTTACCGATCCGAGGTCATTACAGATGGTTTATTCTTTTTGAATCTCGATTGTAGTAATACACATATTAATAACATTGAAGCTAAGCGTTTGAAATTGAGCGATAACTCGACCTATATGTGGCATTGTTGTGTTGGTCACATTGGAGTGAAGCGTATGAAGAAACTCCATTCCGATGGACTTCTTGAATCACTTGATTTTGAATCACTTGAAAGATGCGAAGCATGTCTGATGGGTAAAATGACTAAGACTCCATTTTATGGTATGATGGAGTGAGCTACGGACTTATTGGAAATCATACATACCGATGTTTGTGGTCTAATGAGTGTAGCATCGCGCGGTGGTTATCGTTATGTTCTTACCTTCATGGATGACTTGAGTAGATATGGGTATATCTATTTCATGAAACATAAGTCCGAAACTTTCGAGAAGTTTAAGGAATTTCAAAGTGAAGTAGAGAATCAACGTAACAAGAAGATTAAGTTTCTACGATCTGATCATGGAGGTGAATATCTAAGTTACGAGTTTGGCGAGCATTTGAAGAAATGCGGAATACTTTCACAATTGACACCGCCGGGAACACCACAACGTAATGGTGTGTCCAAACGTTGTAATCGAACTCTCTTAGATATGGTTCGTTCTATGATGTAACTTACAGATTTACCGCTATTGTTTTGGGGTTATGCATTAGAAACAACCGCATTCACTTTAAATAGGGAACCATCTAAATCCGTTGAAATGACATCGTATAAATTATGGTTTGGGAAGAAACCTAAATTGTCGTTCCTTAAAGTTTGGGGTTGCGAAGCTTATGTAAAGAAGTTACATCCCGAGAAGCTTGAACCCAAAGCGGAAAAATGCATCTTCATAGGATACTCGAAGGAAACTATTGGGTATACCTTCTATCATAGATCCGAGGGAAAAATCTGTGTTGCCAAGAATGGATCCTTTCTAGAGAAGGAGTTTCTCTCAAAAGAAGTGACTGGAAGAAAAGTAGAACTCGATGAGGTTGTCGAACCTTCTCTCGGACTTGAGAGTAGCGCATCATCGGAAGTGGTTCCTATGGCGCCTACACTAATAAGAGAGGAAGCTAATGATGTTGATCATGAAACTTTGGTTGAAGTTACTACGGAACCTCGCAGATCAACGAGAACTCGCACCACTCCTGATTGGTATGATCCCGTTATGAGTGTCATGTTGGTGGACAACACCGACGACCCTACGACATATGAGGAAGCAATGATGAGACCAAATTCCAATAAATGGCAAGAAGCAATGAAATCCGAGATTGGGTCCATGTACGAAAACCAAGTATGGACTTTGGTGGACTTACCGGATGGCCGGAAGGCTATCGAGAACAAATGGATTTTCAAGAAGAAAACAGATGCTGATGGTAATGTTACTGTCTATAATGCTCGACTTGTCGCAAAAGGGTTTCGACAAATTCAAGGAGTTGACTACGATGAGACTTTCTCACCGGTAGTGAAGCAATGATGAGCTCGGTGTGGTTCCAAGTGCGCTGGACCTAATGTCTATCTGCTGTGATAACATGGGCGCCATAGCCAATGCGCAAGAACCAAGGTCACACAAGAAGCTGAAGCATATCAAGCTGCGTTTTCATGCCATTCGAGAGCATGTACAAGATGGTGACATAAATATTTGCAAAGTACACACAGATCTGAATGTGGCGGATCTGTTGACTAAACCTCTCCCGAGGGCAAAACATGACCAGCACAAAACCTCCATGGGTGTTTGGTATATTACCATGTAATCTAGATTAGTTGACTCTACTGCAAGTGGGAGACTGTTGGAGATATGCCCTAAAGGCAATAATAAAAGTGGTTATTATTATATCTTTGTGTTTATGATAAATGTTTACATTCATGCTATAATAGTATTAACCGGAAACATTAATACTTGCGTGATTTGTAAACTAAATTAGAGTCCGTGGTAAAGCCTCTTTGTAATACTAGCTTGTTGGTTAATAAGATGATCGTGGTTTTCGTATCATGGAAATTGAGATGTTATTAACAACAAGATCATATCATTAGGATAATGGTATGATGGACATACTCCTATAGATAAGGTAGCATAAAGATCAAGTCATTTCAATAGTTCATTTGCTATAAGCTTTCTGATACATAGTAACCTAATTCCTTCGACCATGAGATCATGCTAATCACCATCACCGGAAGGATACTTTGATGACATCAAACACCACACCGTAACTTGGTGTCTATAAAGATGGCATTGAGTGTTCGGAAAGTATGTGTTGAGGCACATGGATCAAGAGTGGGATTTGTCCATCCATATGACAGATAGATATACTCTGGGCCCTCTCGGTGGAATGCCATCCAATTAGCTTGCAAGCATGTGACTGGCTCACAAGGGATCACATATCACGGGAACGAGAAAAGAGTACTTATCGGTAACGAGGTTGAACTAGGTATGCAGAGATACCGACGATCAAACCTCAGATAAGTAAACTATCACGAGACAAAGGGAAATTGGTATCATATGTAAGTGGTTCATTCGATCGCAAAGTAATCATAGAAATATGTGGGAACCATATGAATTTCTAGATTCCACTATTGGTTATTGATCGGAGAAGTGTCTCGGTTATGTCCGCATAATTCACGAACCATAGGGAGACACACTTAAGGATTCAGTGCTATTTAGTAGATATGGAATGTAAGTAGGGAGACCAAATGTTTTTTGGAGTCTCGGATGGGATCCGAGATATCACGAGGATATCCGGAATGGTCCGGAGAATATAATTCGTATAAGGAAAGTCCGATTCCGGAGTTCGGGAATGATTTCGATGTTTTCATCGGAAAGGTTCTAGAAGGGTCTAGAAGGTTCACCGGACCGGAAGGGGAATGGTACATGAATGTGTTATGGTTAAGTGGAATGATTGGATCATGTCCTTGGTCACTTGGTTGGGCATTTGCGAGATAGAAATAAAGCTCTAAATGGAAAGTCAAAAGGGAGATTTGAAAAGTCAAACTGGAACAATAGTTTCCTAGTGAAAGAAGGAAAGAGTCCTTCCTTCTCTCCAACTTGGGTTTGGGGAAGGATTCAAACTCCCCTCTCCCAAGCTTCCCTCCATCTCATAAATAGAGGGGAGGGGCTGTCCCAAAGAACACACCAACCCTCCCCACCTTGCGCCGCCGCCGACACCTCCTCCTCCTCTCCGGCCTTCTAAACCTAGATCGCTAGGAACCCTAGATCCACCATAACCCGCACCGGCTTAGGCGAAGCCATGGGGGATCTTCCCTCTACTTCTGACACCACACCGTCGTGCTGCCAGAATCGCGAGGGGAGAACTACAACCTCCGCTGCCTGCTGGAACTAGGGAGAGGAAGGTCTTCATCGAGTACCGAACGTGTGACCGACTGCGGAAGCGCTGCCGGAACGCAACGCCGGAAGGGCAGTCTACACGATCTTGAGATCGACAAGTGTACGATGATACGTCCAAAACGTATCTACTTTCTCGAACACTTTTCTATTGTTTCTCCCATAAACTTGTGTGATTTGGATACAACTAATACTGACTGACGCTGTTTTCAGCAGAATTACCTTGGTGTCTTGTTTTTTTTTGTAGAAAATGAACTATCAGGAAAAATCCCGAAAAATATGCCAAAAACTATTTCTCACCAGAAGATCCACGGAGCCAGAAGGGGAGACAGAGGGGAGGCCTGGGGGGCCAGACCCACCCCAGGCATGGGCCCACCTGACCCGCGCCTGGGAGAGGTCTGGCCACCCTAGGCAACTCCTCGGCCTCCCTCCACGCCTATAAGTTGCCCTCTGACCTAAAAATAGAGGGGTTCGATAGTTTTCCAGAAAGAGTTCCACTCTGCTGCTGCCACGAGAAACCAAGATTTGGATCTAGAAACTCCATTCTGGCACCCTGTCGGGACAGGGAATTTGGAGAGGATCATCGCCATCGTCATCACCAACGCATCTCCATCAACCACCGATGTTTCCCTCATCCATGAGTGAGTAATCCCCCGTTGTAGGCTTGGGGATGGTGGGGATTGGATGAGTTCTATCATGTAATCCAATAAGATCTGTTAGGGGCATAATGCCTAGTATCTCTATTAGTGCTATTTGACTTTGTTGCAACTTGTTGTGCTTAATGCTTGTCACTAGGGCCCGAGTGCCATGATCTCATATCTGAATTTATTATTGAATCATTATGATAGTATTGTTTGTGATCTTATCTGCAAGTTGTGTACACATATCATTGTTCGGATCCAAAGGCCCCAAAAGTGACAATAATTGGAACAACCGGAGGGGATGGCTGTGGTATGAGGATCACATATGTTCACGGAGTGTTAATGCTTTGCTCCGGTGCTCTATTAAAAGGAGCACCTTAATTGCCAGTAGTTCCCTAGAGGCCCCGCTGCCACGGGCTGGCTGGACAGAAGATGTTGTGCAAGTTCTCATTGCGAGCACGTATGACTATATTTGGAGCACATGCCTAGGATTGTTTAGTACTTGGATGCTTATTATTATTTATCTGCAATGCCCTAGTTCTTTGAAGTTACATGTTTAGACTCGTCCATGCAATGCCCGTCTATCCATCCCTATGCCTACCGCACTCGAATCCTACTATTACCGTTACTGTTACTATTGCTCCTGCTTCACTGTTGCTGTTGCTTTGTCGTTTCTACTACAAACTGTTGCTACTGATAAACTTCTGTGAGCAAGAACTATTTCCAGGTGCAGCTGAACTGACAACTCAGTTGTTAAGGCTTGCAAGTATTCTTTGTCTCCCCTTGTGTCGAATCAATAAATTGTGTAATACTACTCGTGAAGACTATTGCGATCCCCTATACTTGTGGGTCATCAAGACTATTTTCTGGCGCCGTTGCCGGGGAGCATAGCTTTATTTGTAAGTTCACTTGGATCTATTATTGTTCACTGCTACTCCTTTCATCATGGGGAACTATCGTGATGGAAAGTTCCATATTTTACCATCCACTACAATAAGAGGTACAGTCCTAAACACCTCTGTTGCTCTTGATTCACCGTCTGTTAGAAGTAAGCTTGTCACACCACCACCACATGCTCATGCTACACACACTGCTACTACTGCTGAATCTGAAACTGCTTTTGATACTCATGATGTTACTTCTACTGTGCTTGATGCGAGTGGTTCGCTAGGTCCTTTTTTAGATGCTACTATGGCTAGTCTAGGAAATACCGAAACTCCTAGTGAAGACACTATTACACCTGTTAGCTCACCTGCTAGTGAGAGTTTTGATATTAATGATGGTTACATAGAGCTCACTGATGAATTTGTCGAAGAGTGCCGAAACACACATGGTGCTAGTGTTATGAAGAGTCTCCTTGCTAGACGTACTATTATGCCCAAGAAGTCCTATGATCCTAAGTTTGCCACCTCTCTCATAGATATTAAAGATAAAGATTATGATTTCTCTCTTGATTTAACTTATTTAGATATTGTTGAGAAAGGACCTTTTTGTGGTACTGAAAATA
The DNA here is from genome assembly GCA_916181665.1 of Avena sativa. Taxonomy (NCBI): domain Eukaryota; kingdom Viridiplantae; phylum Streptophyta; class Magnoliopsida; order Poales; family Poaceae; genus Avena; species Avena sativa. The sequence continues at coordinate 432,091,885 of OV702293.1, forward strand.
AGAGTGTTGTGGCTCATATGAATGAGATTTCTACTATGAGTGCTTTGTTCTCTGATGATTTTAAAATGCGCAAGTACTTTGTTGCTAAGATCTTCCCTTTTTCACTAAAAGGAGAAGCTAGGGCTTGGTTTAATAGATTACCTCATGGTTCCATTGATAGCCCTGATTGCTTGATTGCTTCTTTCTTCCATAAATATTTTCCTCCCAGTGCTAGACATGCTGCTTTGCAGAGACTTTTTGATTTTAAACAGGGAGAAGAAGAGAAGTTGCCTGAGTCATGGAAAAGATTATGTTCCTTGATTCATGCATATCCTGGATGTCCATTACCTCATAATGAGCTTCTTGATATTTATTATAATGGACTAACTGATGATTCTAGTACCTACCGAGATAGCTTTGCTGATTGTGTTTTCAGGAAAAGGACTCCTACAGATGCTGAAGAATTAATGAACAAGATAACCAAGAATTATGATGATTGGACTTCAACTGATCTGAATACACCTGAGCCTATTACTCCTGAACCAGTTGTTCCTGAACCAATTCCACAACCAATAACAAAGAACAGGGGAGTTATTTCATTAAATTATGAAGTGATGAAGGAAGCTAAAAAGTGTCTAAAGGAGAAAGGTATTAGGCTGAAGATGTGAAGAATCTACCTCCTATAGAAGAATTATGTAAGCCAACTCCCCACTCATCTACTATTGAGGTACACTCTCTCCAACACTTTGATGAAGGTGATATTCCTTATGGTAAGCCTCTTGATCAATGCTTAGAGGAACTTGACATTTTTATTGTTAAACAAGGTCATTTTAATAAACAAGTTCAGAATCATTTATTGGAAAACTCTAGAGCTATCCATGAGTTAAAAGATATTGTAGAAAGAACTTCTAATGATATTAAAATGCTTTGTAAACACTTTCAAATGGTTCAAACCCAACTTGATCAACTTGCTAAGGTACAAAAGGATATGCTAGTTAATGCTTCAGGAAATAAACATGCTTATGGAACTAGAACTAGGAGTGGTGCAGCTACTCAAGATCCTTTATATGCTGAAGGACACCCTAAAAGAATAGAGCAGGATTCCCAACAAGGTGAGGACAGTGGTAGTCCTCGTAAGAGGAAGAAAAAGAAACATAAGAAAGTTGAGGAACCACTTAAACCTGTTGTAGATCCTAATAGTATATCTGTCTCTGATGCTGAAACTGAGAGTGGTAATATTGATGAGTCTCCTGATAAGGAGGAAGTTGAGGAAGAACATGATAAACACACTAAGAACACTAGATACACAAAAGAAGATTTTATTGCTAATAAACATGGTAAAGAGAGAGAATCTTGGGTGCAGAAACCTATGCCTTTTCCAGGTAAGAAACACAAGTCAAAGGAGGAAAAACACTACAACAAATTTTGTGAGTGGATGAAACCTTTATTCTTGCAAATTCTTTTGACTGGTGCTATTAAATTGCCTCATTATTCAAAGTATATGAAGGATATTGTCTCTAATAAAAGGAAGATTCCTAATGAGGATATTTCTACTTTGCTTGCTAATTACTCCTTCAATGATAAGCTTCCAAAGAAACTTGGTGATCCAGGTATACCAACTATTCCTTGCTCCATTAAGAATAATTATGTTAGAACTGTTTTATGTGATTTGGGAGCTGGAGTTAGTGTTATGCCTTTTTCTCTCTACAAGAGGCTCCAGCTAGAAAAGTTGATACCAACTGATATTTCTTTGCAAATGGCTGATAAGTCAACTACTATTCCTGTTGGTATATGTGAGAATGTTCATGTTCAAGTTGCTCATAATTGCATGGTTTTAACTGATTTTGTTGTGCTTGAAATGCCTGAAGATGATAATATGTCTATTATTCTTGGGAGACATTTTCTTAATACTACAGGTGCTTTCATCAATTGTAATCAAGGGAAAGTAACATTCAATATAAATGACAAAGAGAACACTGTCTATTTCCCCAAGAAGGTTGTTAGAAGCTATTGCATGAATTCCATTGAAAATATTGAGAGCATCAAGGTTGGAGAAATATATTGTCCCATTCCACAATTTTTTTTGAAACTATTATGATTGGGACCATTGCTATCAAGTATGAGGTAACATAATCACCTTGTGGAATGCAAAGTTTTGATTCATATAAGATTGTTTTGGTAACAAGACTTGATCAACCTTGTTAACAAAAGGATTTTAATGAACAAAATAATGTTTTCACAGTGGTTATACTTGCTCACTTTTATTTTTCTCCTTTCCAATCTTTGCTCTTCGTCGTGCCTAACTTAAAGGCGTTAAAGAAAAGTACTTGTTAGGAGATAATCCAAGAGTTTACTTGAGTCTTGGAAGTTATTACTTCATTAATGACCTCTCCTTATCCTTTTTGTTTGTTTTTTGTGCCAAAAATGACCTCTAATGAGAGGAAAGTAAGATTTGGGGAGTTGCTATCCCGAAACAGATATCTGTCCTCCACCATAAAAATTCGTGAGGAGTCTATGTAAGTCGGATTGAGCGGAACATTTACTAATAAATCCCCCAGTATGTTAGCTAACTGTCGTTAGTTCAGCACTTTTTGATTTGAGCAACAGAAGGTCTTCGAAAAAATCGGTTTCTACCTGCTGGTCTGTTTTGACAGATTTCTGCCATTATTTGCATTTGCTTCTTATTGATTCCTTTTTGGGTTCTTTTTGGGAAATTGAGATTTTTGAAGGAGTTGCTACAGTAGCTTATGTTTTAATGAAAATTCTTGCTGTTCCAAAGCTTTGTTAGAGGTCTAATATCTTTTGAATAAACTAATGTTGCTAATAAGATTGTGTGAAGTTTTGTATGAAAGAAAAATTTCAGGTGTAGAGAGAGGATGATGTAATAAGATAAAGAATGGACAAAAGCTCAAGCTTGGGGGGAGAAACTCTGTGTCACCCTAAGAATTACTCAAGAGGTACAAGCGTCAAAGCTTGGGGTGCCCAAGGCATCCCCTTCTTCATCAATAAAAATCTCAGGTCTTTCTAGACACTTCGTTTTTATTGTTTCATGCATAGTTGTGTTGTTATTGGAGCATCTTAGTTTTTGTTTTTGGTTTTCTTTTGATTCGTTTGGTTTTGAGTTGGTTTCCTTATTTAAAAAATCTAAAACACCAAAAATATTTGTTCTTCTTCTTTGGTTTTGTGAGTTCTTTGCAGGGTTCAGCCGTTCTCAATGGGTTTTGGTTTCATGTTAATATTCAAGTCACACAAGTGAAGAGCAATAATGAAGATTAAGACAACTCGAGGTGTGGTAAGAGGCTGGCAACGAACTCTATTTGTTTTTCATTTTTGTACATATACTCATCATTGTGAGCATGCTTAGCCTGTTTGTGTAAGGTGTATGTCATTATGGATGCTTAGTAGTTCTTGCTTGTCTATGATTAGCTCCAGCTTGCTAATAGTTTGTAGCATGTCATATCAATGTTTGCTTGCATTGTTTTATTCATACTTTGGTATGACATTGTGGTATCCTCCTCTGACTGTTCATGTGAATCGATTTGGCACATGCTCACGCATGCATATGACTAATCAATAGTCAGTAAGCCTCGATGATTTTTTTGCCTCAGAGTTCTTGTATCACTTTCATGTCATAATTAGTCCTGTTTTATTGCAAGCATGATTATGATAGTTATTGCTCTCTCGTTTGTCGCTCCCTCTCTATTGCTAGCCTTCACTTGCACGGAGTATGTGCTCTACCTGTGCTTCCAACTCCCCAAAACCAATATTGCAGCTGTGTCCACCATACCTATCTATTAGCACCATTTGCTATTTCAGTGCATATTCCATATGCCATGTTTTTTTCCAAAATAAAATGTTTGTCTGTTTTGAGAAAGTTAGTTAGTAAAGCTCTCACGAACTTGATGGCACACTTTATTCCTTGCACTTAATAATTTTGAACCATTGTGACTAGTCCATGAAAGTTATATGCTTGCTTATTATATACTGGGAGTCAGCAGAACCGTGCTGTCACGGGGAACGCTTTCAACACCTGTTGGATATCTCATCCAGTTGATTCCTTGCTCTTTTGTTTATGGATGTGGACGATGTGAAATAAAAGGGTAAGTTGTTAGTTCATGGAGTTTATACATTGTGTTAGAGAAACTCCTGAGCCGCTAGCCTAAGCCATGCTTAATCATGGTGGAAACTTGCAGCAACACTATAATGAGCATCTAGGAAGCATCCTTCAATAAAAAGCTATGCACATGGTTAATAAAAAGATTTCTGAGATGCTCATTGTCTGCTTGCCTTGTCATTTTGGTTATGGGAAAGCTCCTATGCCATATGAAAGGGGTGCCCCGTTGGCGGTTCTCGATGATATGCATGTATTTACAATGACAAGAACTTTCAGGTGACTAGAGTTGAGTAGCATGTGGAGCGACCCTCGTACTCAAGGGACTTGGGATTTCCAGTCTATGGTCTGTCAAGCATATGATTCAGAGTGGGCCTCACTTTCACCTTAACCACATGAAGATGCCTATGATAGGGGCAATGAGAGCTCAAAGCTAATGAGTACCTTCCTTTCAGCATTAGGAAGCCTTTCAAACCTTCACAAAACCGTTTTCACAACTTTGTTGAGTCACCACTTATTATATGAGCACCTTCTTGAGAGAATAGTTGTCATTTTTGTGTTTGTTCCAAAACTTGGTTAATTATGTCATGACTTTGATGCTTGTATCTCTGATATCTTTCTCTCTAGTCTTCACTTGAACTTCAGAGGTGCCTCAGCATTCATATTGTGCCCTTTAAACAAAGGCAAGCGAGATACCACTCTATCATACCTTATTATGAGCATTCCAATGTTGCTTGTGTTTATGTTTCATGCTACTTATTATTATTGAGTTGGTTTCTCTTCATAGCTTGCAATGACTATTGAGTAGACTTAGTTGCATACTTCTTATTATGAATTGTCTAAGCATCTACTCCTGTGCTGAGAATATATACATCATATGAAGCAAAGTGTTCGTGAAAGTTATTTTATCGTACTCAGTTTTCAACTGAATTGCTTGAGGACAAGCAATAAGCTAAGCTTGGGGGGAGTTGATACGTCCAAAATGTATCTACTTTCTCGAACACTTTGCTATTGTTTCTCCTCTAAACTTGTGTGATTTGGATACAACTAACACGGACTGACGCTGTTTTCAGCAAAATTACCTTGGTGTCTTGTTTTTGTGTAGAAAATGAACTATTAGGAAAAATCCCAGAAAATATGACAAAAACTATTTCTCACCAGAAGATCCACAGAGCCAGAAGGGGAGACAGAGGGGAGGCCTGGGGGCCCCAGAACCACCCTAGGCGCAGGCCCACCTGAACCGCGCCTGGGGGAGGTCTTGCCACCCCAGGCAGCTCCTCGGCCTACCTCCGCGCCTATAAGTTGCCCTCTGACCTAAAAACATGGGGGGTTCGATAGTTTTCCAAAAAGAGTTCTGCTCCGCCGCCACCACGGGAAACCAAGATTCGGATCTAGAAACTCCGTTTTGGCACCCTGCCGAGACGGGGAATTTGGAGAGGATCATCAGCATCGTCATCACCAATGCATCTCCATCAACCACCGATGTTTCCCTCATCCATGAGTGAGTAATCCCCCGCTGTAGGCTTGGGGATGGTAGGGATTGGATGAGTTCTATCATGTATTCGAATAAGATCTGTTAGGGGCATAGTGCCTAGTATCTCTATTAGTGCTATTTGACTTTGTTGCAACTTGTTGTGCTTAATGCTTGTCACTAGAGCCCGAGTGCCATGATCTCAGATCTGAATTTATTATTCAATCATTATGATAGTATTGTTTGTGATCTTATCTACAAGTTGTGTACACATATCATTGTCCGGATCCAAAGGCCCCAAAGTGACAATAATTGGGACAACCAGAGGGGATGGCTGTGGTGTGAGGATCACATGTGTTCACAGAGTGTTAATGCTTTGCTCCGGTGACGAGGTTTGATATCGTCAATGCCCATTGTTATGAGATTGAGTTTTGGAGAAGATGGGGGTGCTGGAGATCGCGGAATGGTTAACAGACAAGCAACCAGGGGACACGAGATTTACCCAGGTTTAGGCCCCCAGAGGGAAAACCCTACTCCTGCTTGTCTGCTCTTGATTACGGTGGAACCGAAAGTTACAGGGGTGCGTAGATGCAATCTGGCGTGGAGATGTTTTTGCGGTGGAAAGGATTGGTCTATGGCATAGCCTATTTTGGAGGTGGAGATCGTAGATCTGTCTATTGGGGGTTATGGCGTGTGTAGGTCATGCCCTCCTTGTTGGACCCGCTTAGCCTTTATATATGGGGAGGCTAGGTCTTGGGTGCTAGTACGATTTGGTTACAAGTTGTATTCAAACTCTAGTCTTGAGATTTCCTTGTCTTGTGCGCTTGGGAGTCCGTGTCCATATGGGCTTCCTAGCAGTCGAAAAGTCATGGGCGTCATGGACCCTGGCAGGTCGTCGAGTGGGCCTTCCATCGGGCTGGAACAGGTAAGCTAACATCGTGTACCCATAGGGTATATCCATGTCAGTAGCCCCCGAGTGTCCATACGAAACGTAGATTCGGGTGGAGACTTAGTTGTGTTGAACCTTGCATTTGGATGTCGGAGTCGAAAGTTGTGTCGAATGTGAAACACTTCATCCGAAAGTTCATCGGGTAGCCTGAATTTGTTCGATTGTTGTAAAGGATTCAACATTATGGACGTAGTCAACACAATGGACTATAGGGTGTGCGACCAGTGCTCCCTATGGGAGTAGCCCCCGAGTGTCTGTTCGAGTCATAGACTCGAGCAGATACTTATAGTCGTCGATTGCGTAGACACATCGATCCGGAAGTGCTTCGAATGGTCTTGCAAATTCCATCAACGCCGGTGTTTTTTCAAGTGCGCGACCAGCGGTCCCTATGGGAGTAGCCCCCGAGTCCTCAGTCAAATCGTTGATTTGAGTAAGGAATCGAAGCGTGCTACTCGAAGATCTTTTGTGTGTGCGACCAGCGCTCCAGTTTGGAGTAGCCCCCGAGTGTCTGGAGGAGTCGTAGACTCGGGCAGAGACTCGAGCCTTGTATCGTGTAGTTGTAGTCGGCAATCTCGTGGGCATACTGCTGACCCGGAAGTACATCGGGTGCGCGACCAGCGCTCCTGATAGGAGTAGTTCTCGAGTGTCTAGTCGAGTCGCAGACTCGAGTGGGGACTCATGCGAGGAGAAACCATTGACCCGGAAGTGCTTTGAGTCAGCGTCTCACACATAAGGAGCCAGGAGTCAACATAGCGGAGTGATGCGGCATTTTAGCCGGAAGGACTCGACGTTGCAGATGAAGTCGACGTCGTTTCTTATGTCGGGTGCGCGGCCAACGCTGCTTTTGTCGATGATTGATGTGGTCATCCGAGGAATGCTTTGACTCGGGTCTTGACGTCTGTTGACGTGACTGGCGCTGGTCGACTCCGTTGGAGGACCCGATACAATAGAGCGATGTAGTCCGGCGTCCTTGTAGGCTGCAGAAAACATAAAAAAATGTAAAGTACTTGTAACTTGTAAGGAATATTTACCTTTCGGCTTGTGTAGTAAGATTCTAGTGCCGATTGAGTCGACACTTTTGCACTATATGCTAGGCCTTTTCATTAGCCTGATTACCCTTAGTATCAGTACCTTGCCGAGGCACTCGGAGTTCAAGGATTCGACGCTCAGGCAGAATCAGCTACTCGGGCTGTCGCGTTCGAGGTGCTCGAGTGCGTGGAGCCGATGGCACATTAAGTTACTCGAAGAGTGCGCAACTCCCAAGTTTTTCGAGTGCGAGTTAAAAAAGAAATCGGCTCTAAGTAGAGGAAAACTTGGCTTTGTTGGTTGTCGTGGTGAAGTTGACGTGGTAGCGGGTCACGCAGCGGACGTAGTCGACGCGACGGACCGGAGTCGCGTGGTAATGACAAGCCTGTAACGGGTCACAATAGTCGAAGACCGCGTCGGGTTGCTGCATCCTAAGGATGCAGCGGGTCATCGCAGCCGAAGGCCATAGCGGGTCTTGCAGGAGTCGAAGTAACCTGCGGGTTGTGGTCGATGTCGAAGGAGTCTCGTGGTGGACACAGGGTTAACCCTCGGAGACGCCCAGTGTAGATGTCCGCACACACGCATACAAGCAAGTGCCTGAGCAATCGTTGGAAGGTTCGGACGATCCGTTTTTTCTTCTTTGGATTCACCTGGTCGTGTAGCTTGGTAGATGGAAGAACTTCAAATTGATTCCTGCTTTCTCGTGTATCTTTCCAAAATGATCATTGATTTCCTTCTTTTCTTTATTTTTGTTTTTTTCCTTTGCATCTTCATGTGAAGTGGAAATTGATTGATTGGTACTTATGCATGCAATTCACTTGGTTTGATCGTAGCACGTGTTGCCTGTTGATCAGAAGCTCTCCTTGAAACTTGGGCCATGTGATGTAAACGGGACGATCATCACTTCTCCTTTGCTTGGAGCCTGGCACTTTGACGTGTAGAAAAAGTGAAGGTTGGAAGGCGACGCTGACGAATAGATCTAGGCATCTGAATTGCCTAGTCACCGTTGTAGTAGACGTTGATGACGAATTTGAGGGATCCCATCCGAATCGCGAATTCAAGGTGGATCTACTTCTTGGATGCCGACAAATCGTAGATCGTCGGGTGATGGAACCGTCATGACCGCACAATCAACGCCCCCATTTCCCACAGACGGCACCAGTTGACAAGGTTTGATCTCGTCAATGCCCATTGTTATGAGCTTGGGTTTTGGATAAGATGGGGGTGCTGGAGATCACGGAACGGTTAACAGACAAGCAATCAGGGAACACGAGATTTACCCAGGTTCAGGCCCCCGGAGGTAAAACCCTACTCCTGCTTGTCTGCTCTTGATTACGGCGGAACCGAAAGTTATAGGGGTGTGCAAATGCAATCTGGCGTGGAGATGTTTTTGCGGTGGAAAGGATTGGTCTATGGCATAGCCTATTATGGAGGTGGAGATCGTAGATCTGTCTATTGGGGGTTATGGCGTGTGTAGGTCATGCCCTCCTCGTTGGACCCACTTAGCCTTTATATATGGAGAGGCTAGGCCTTGGATGCCAGTACGATTTGGTTACAAGTTATATTCAAACTCTAGTCTTGATATTTCCTTGTCTTGTGCGCTTGGGAGTCCGTGTCCATATGGGCTTCATAGCAGTCGAAATGTCATGGGCGTCATGGACCCTGGCAGGTCGTCGAGTGGGCCTTCCGTCGGGCTGGACCAGGTAAGCTAACATCATATACCCGTAGGGTATATCCATGTCATCCGGTACTCTATTAAAAGGAGCACCTTAATTGCTAGTAGTTCCCTAGAGGCCCCGCTGCCACGGGCTGGCTGGACAGAAGATGTTGTGCAAGTTCTCATTGCGAGCACGTATGACTATATTTGGAGCACATGCCTAGGATCATTTAGTACTTGGATGCTTATTATTATTTATCTGCAATGCCCTAGTTCTTTGAAGTTACATGTTTAGACTCGTCCATGCAATGCCCGTCTATCCATCCCTATGCCTACCGCACTCGAATCCTACTGTTACCGTTACTGTTACTATTGCTCCTGCTTCACTGTTGCTGTTGCTTTGTCGTTTCTACTACAAACTGTTGCTACTGATAAAGTTCTGTGAGCAAGAACTATTTCCAGGTGTAGCTGAACTGACAACTCAGTTGTTAAGGCTTGCAAGTATTATTTGTCTCCCCTTGTGTCGAATCAATAAATTGGGTAATACTACCCGCGAAGACTGTTGCGATCCCCTATACTTGTGGATCATCATACGAATACATCATCCACGAGAATCTGCTCTCGTTAACCTCTTTGGAATCTTCGAGGCTGAGTATTCTAATCGACTCGTTGCTACAATTTAGTAGATAGATCTTGGCTTGTTTGTGTGCATGCGGTAGAATTTTTTTGTTTTCCATTCTACGAACCCCTACACAAGCTTGAACCTAAAGATGAAAAATGTGTCTTCATAGGATACTCGAAGAAACTATTGGTTATACCTTCTATCATAGATCCGAGGGCAAAATCTTCGTTGTCAAAAATGGTGTTGGAATTTGGTGACTTTTGGGCCGTTGGCCCATTAGACAAATTCTGAAATTCTCTTTGGCCCACTTGTATATGGCAGCATATGGCTGTGCTAGTGGTGCTAAAGTTTAGTCCCACATTGCTAGTTGAAGGGGAGTTGGATCACCTTATATAGTAGAGTGTTGCACCACTCACTAAGGTGTGACAAGAAGAGTAGCCCTCGCGCACTCCTCCTCTGACGCCACTCGCCTCGCCTCGCCACGCCTCGCCTCGTCACGACGCGCGCGCGCTCCGCGGGTTGCGGGAATCTCGCCGAGCCGAGCTTTATTTTGCTGGTTGGGAAAACTAATTATGAGTCATTAACAGAGGCGTTAATTACAACCATTTCTAGTTTTTATGGACGGGAACTGTTACCGACTCGGACGTGGGCTGAGTCCCACGATCTCCCTAACCTGCACTATATAAGCGTCTGCGCTAAACCTAATCGGTGTATCAATCCACACACGCGCCTACCTCCAGAACCTTGGGCTGCTGCTTTCGTCTTCCCCATCCCGGCTTGCGGCGTGCACCGCAGATCGGGACAGTAGGCCTCCGGAACCCGCCTCTCGTGAACCTGTACGGGTGAGGGGCGATCAGGTTTTTGGGGAGCTCAAGCGCGACTACTGGCAACCACGTCATCGTCCGACGACGAGTTCCCGAACGACGACTTCTTCCCGGACATCAGCGACCTCTTCGACAACCACAACATGGGCGAGCTGTTGTGACCGTTGCGGCTGCTATTCAGCCTACACTGTACGAGATATTCAACTGTCTTTTTCAGATTATGCTAGAGTTCTTTGTTCTAGCGTTTGGTGTAGATGTGATAGATTTATCTCTTATAGATGTAATATGTTCATCTACTTTGTTGATCTGCATATTTGGTTTTAGTACCGTTTTCATGATTGTGCTTAATCAATTCATTATTCGGATTAAATCATATGGATTATTGCTTATATTTCCAACAATCCAAAAACCTGATTATAGGCAACTGAATTCCACTGGTGTAGCCGCAACTACTAGGCCGCCTCCTTTTGATGGCATACACTATAAGAGATGACGCAAGAGAACAGTTCTCTGGTTTGAAAACCTAAACTGTTATAGCGTCACTCTTGGCAAGCCTGAAGGAGATCTTTCGGCTGAGCAGGAAGCGAACTTTAAGAAAGCCGATACCATCTTTACCTACTATCCATTCAGTATGTCATTCTCCTGATTGGTGGATATACATGGGTGCTAATACACATGTATGTTCTGATATTTCCATGTTTTCCTATTATCAGGTCTCAAGGACCTCTTCCGTGCTGATGGAAAATGGCTCACGTGCTTCTGTTCATGGTGTTGGTACGGTAAATCTGAAATTTACTTCGGGGAAGACCATACAGCTGAAGAATGTGCAACACGTTCCCTCCATCAATAAGAATCTCGTCAGCGGATCGCTTTTATGTCGAGATGGCTTTAAGTTGGTTTTTGAGTCCAATAAAGTTGTAATTTCTAAGTATGTACAATTTGTTGGAAAGGGTTATGCGTGCGGAGGTCTGTTCCGCTTGTCTTTGTCAGACTCATGTACAAATTTATTAATCATGTTTGCAATGATAATGAGTCCAATGTTTGGCATTCACGACTCTATCATATTAACTTTGGTTGCATGACGCGGCTAGCCAATATGAGTTTAATTCCAAAATTTACCACTGTCAAAGGTTCTAAGTGCCAAGTTTGTGTGCAAGCAAAGCAACCCTACAAGTCTCATACGGCTGCGGAACCGAGAAACTTAGCACCGCTAGAACTTATATATTCAGATCTTTGTGAGATGAATGGTGTGTTGACAAAAGGTGGAAAAAGATACTTTATGATGTTGATTGATGACTCCACTAGATACTGCTATGTTTATCTTTTGAAATTTAAAGATGAAGCTTTGAACTACTTCAAAATCTATAAAGCTGAGGCAAAAAACCAACTTGATCTTAAAATCAAGCGGCTAAGGTCGGATCGTGGTGGAGAGTATTTTTCAAATGAATTTGATTTATTCTATGCGGAACATGGTATTATACATGAGAGGACGCCTCCCTACTCACCTCAGTCAAATGGGATGGCCGAAATAAAGAATCGCACTCTAACTGATTTGGTTAATGCCATGTTAGATACATCGGGTCTTTCCAAGGAATGGTGGGGGGAGGCGCTAATGACTCCGTGTCATGTCCTAAACCGTGTTCCTGTAAAGGATAAAACCATGACTCCATTTGAGGAATGGGAAGAGAAAAGGCTTAAACTCTCTCACTTACGAACTTGGGGTTGTTTGGCGAAAGTCAATATTCCAATACCCAAGAAGCGAAAGCTTGGACCAAAAACCGTTGATTGTGTTTTTCTGGGATATGCTTTTCATAGCATTGGCTATAGATTGTTGATAGTAAAATCTGAGGTATCCGACATGCATGTTGGTACAATTATGGAGTCGAATGAAACGACTTTCTTTGAGGACATCTTTCCTATGAAAGGCATGTCTAGATCATCAAATCAGGAGATGACTAGTTCATCTAGTCAGGAATTTTCTATAATTCCTGAACCCACTATGCCGATAGAACACTCTGATGATCCTGTGGAGGATGACAATGAAGCTCTCAAAAGGAGCAAGATACAAAGGACTACAAAGTCATTTGGTGATGATTTCATTGTGTACCTTGTGGATGATACTCCCACTTCTATTTCAGAAGCCTATGCATCTCAAGATGCTGACTACTAGAAGGAAGGTTTCCAAAGAGAGATGGACTCCATCTTAGCTAATGGTACTTGGGAAATCACTGATCGTCCTTATGGGTGTAAACCTGTAGGATGTAAATGGGTGTTCAAGAAAAAGCTTAGACCTGATGGTACTATTCAAAAGTACAAGGCACGTCTTGTGGCTAAGGGTTATACCCAAAAGGAAGGTGAAGACTTCTTCGATACCTACTCACCTGTAGCCAGATTGACCACTATTCGAGTACTACTTTCCTTGGCTGCCTCACATGGTCTTCTCGTTCATCAAATGGACGTTAAGACAACTTTTCTAAATGGAGAGCTAGATGAGGAAATTTATATGGAGTAGCCTGATAGATTTGTAGTAGATGGTCAAGAAGGAAAGGTGTGTAAGTTAGTGAAGTCTTTATATGGTCTTAAGCAAGCTCCTAAGCAGTGGCACGAGAAGTTTGAAAGAACTTTAACTGCTGAAGGCTTTGTTGTAAACGAAGCTGACAAATGTGTATACTATCGCCATGGTGGGGGCGAAGGAGTTATTATGTGTCTCTATGTTGATGACATATTGATATTCGGAACCAACCTCATTGTTATCGAGGAGGTCAAAGAGTTCCTATCTCGCTGCTTTGAGATGAAGGACTTGGGAGTGGCTGATGTAATATTAAACATCAAGATACTCAAGGATGACAATGGTGGGATTACACTGCTTTAGTCTCACTATGTGGAAAAGATATTGAGTCGCTTCGGGTATAGCGACTGCAATTCTTCTCCAACGCCTTATGACCCGAGTGTGCTACTTCGAAAGAATCGAAGTTTTTCTAAAGATCAATTGAGATATTCTCAAATTATTCTCTCGCTCATGTATTTAGCCAGCGCTACTAAACCCGACATCTCCTTTGCTATAAGCAAACTAAGTCGATTTGTGTCAAATCCTGGAGATGATCATTGGTATGCTCTTGAAAGAGTTTTGCGCTATTTGAAAGGCACTGCGAGTTATGGTATTCACTATACTAGGTATCCTCGGGTACTTGAAGGTTATAGTGATTCAAACTGGATATCTGATGTTGATGAGATTAAGGCCACAAGTGGTTATTTGTTTACACTTGGTGGTGGCGTTGTTTCCTGGAAGTCTTGGAAGCAGACCATCTTAACGAGGTCAACAATGGAAGCAGAACTCACAGCGTTAGACACAACCACTGTTGAAGCAGAGTGGCTTCGTGAGCTCTTGATGGACTTACCTGTGGTTGAAAAACCAATACCCGCCATCCCGATAAACTGTGATAATCAAACTGTGATCGTCAAAGTAAACAGTTCTAAGGATAATATGAAGTCATCAAGGCATGTGAAGAGGAGATTGAAATCTGTCAGGAAACTAAGAAACTCCGGAGTTATTGCGTTGGATTATATCCAAACATCTAAGAACCTGGCAGATCCCTTCACAAAGGGTTTACCACACAATGTGATAGATAATGCATCGAGGGAGATGGGTTTGAGACCCACGCTATGAGTTGATCCCAGTGGTAACCCACTCTATGTGATCGGAGATCCCGTGAATTAGAGCTGGGAGACAAGTTGTTGGTCAGCTGAGAGGAGAGTATCCCCATATTATATTTACATCTCCATAACGATGCAATACTCTCTTAATCTGCATGGCAGGTTGAAATTTATCTTAATGTGTTCCAAGTGGCTTTTTATAAGCGGAGATGTTGTCCTGCAGAATATCTCTTGAGGAACACACCTATATGAGTCTGACTATTAAACGTCGCAGTCCGTGAGAGTTGGGTGCTCTCTAATAAACTCATGAAAGGCCCTGGAGTATGACGCATAAGCTCCAAACCGCGGGGAAGCCGACGGTAGCCCTGTATCGGTCTAGATTTTGTGTGAAACTAGCGCGCAGAAAACTTGTAGTTCAAGGCATAGTCCACTATTCAAGTTTCTAGCTAGTGTAGCATGAAATTTAAGGTGGAAGTTCAACTTAACAGTCTCCACTACACACCGGTATATAAAACGATGTTCTGGAAGAAAAGTGTTGTGATGTACCAATGAGACTTTGTGGGGGATTGTTGGAATTTGGTGAGCTTTGGGCTGTTGGCCCATTAGACAAATTCTGAAATTCTCTTTGGCCCACTTGTATATGGCAGCATATGGCTGTTCTAGTGGTGCTAAAGTTTAGTCCCACATTGCTAGTTGAGGGGAATTGGACCACCTTATATAGTAGAGTGTTGCACCACTCACTAAGGTGTGACAAGAAGAGTAGCCCTCGCGCACTCCTCCTCCGACGCCACCCGCCTCGCCTCGCCACGCCTCGCCTCGTCACGAAGCACGCGCGCTCCGCGGGTTGCGGGAATCTCGCCGAGCCGAGCTTTATTTTGCTGGTTGGGAAAACTGATTATGAGTCATTAACGGACGCGTTAATTACAGTCGTTTCCAGTTTTTATGAACGTGGACTGTTACCGACTCGGACGTGGGCTGAGTCTCACAATCTCCCTAACCTGCACTATATAAGCGTATGCGCTAAACCTAATCGGTGTATCAATCCACACACGCGCCTACCTCCAGAACCTTGCGCCGACGCTTTCGTCTTCCCCATCCCGTCTTGCGGCGTGCACCGCAGATTGGGACAGTAGGCCTCCTGTAACACCCCCGGCCACTCCGGACCGATGGCTGTCACTTCTGGAAGCTCAATAGGATCTCTAGACTAACCCCACATACCAACACTAGTCTTTTCTGCGCACTTTGTCCTCACTCATGCGCACCCGGTTACCCACTTCCCGGTCGGTCACCCATCCTAAAATTGCTCTAGGCCAAGCACGCTTAACCTTAGATTTCTTTTCGAATGAGCTTCCGGAAAAGAAGTTGCAACTTGTTGGTATGGGTTTCCTATCAATCCTATTGAGCCATGCGCCAGGGTCTCACATACACCCACCCTTAGAAGATCAACGTCCTCGTCGATCAACCACAAGCCAGGACATCCCCTCTTGGCACACGTCTGTGCGTCCAGTGCCGACACATGTGCCATGCCGTGTCCACTCCGGGCCACACGCGCCATGCGCCACATGTCCGCCACTGACCCGCACACGCTCGTTTAACCGCGAGGGTCGGCTCTGATACCAATTTGTAACACCCCCGGCCACTCCGGACCGACGGCTGTCACTTCTAGAAGCTCAATAGGATCTCTAGACTAACCCCACAGACCAACACTAGTCTTTTCTGCGCACTTTGTCCTCACTCAAGCGCACCCGGTTACCCACTTCCCGGTCGGTCACCCATCCTAGAATTGCTGTAGGCCAAGCACGCTTAACCTTAGATTTCTTTTCGAATGAGCTTCTGGAAAATAAGTTGCAACTTGTTGGTATGGGTTTCCTATCAATCCTATTGAGCCATGCGCCAGGGTCTCACACCTCCGGAACCCTGCCTCTCGCGAACCTGTACGGGTGAGATGTTATTAACAACAAGATCATATCATTAGGATAATGGTATGATGGACATAATCATATAGATAAGCGCAGCATAAAGATCAAGTCATTTCAATAGTTAGTTTGCTATAAGCTTTCTAATACATAGTAACCTAATTCCTTCGACCATGAGATCATGCTAATCACCATCACCGGAAGGATACTTTGATGACATCAAACACCACACCGTAACTTGGTGGCTATAAAGGTGGCATTGAGTGTTCGGAAAGTATGTGTTGAGGCACATGGATCAAGAGTGGGATTTTTCCATCCATATAACGGATAGATATACTCTAGGCCCTCTCGGTGGAATGTCATCCAATTAGCTTGCAAGCATGTGACTGGCTCACAAGGGGTCACATATCACGGGAACGAGAAAAGAGTACTTATCGGTAACGAGGTTGAACTAGGTATGCAGAGATACCGACGATCAAACCTCGGAGAAGTAAACTATCGCGAGACAAAGCGAAATTGGTATCGTATGTAAGTGGTTCATTATCGCAAAGTAATCGTAAAAATATGTGGGAGCCATATGAATTTCCAGATTCCTCTATTGGTTATTGATCGTAGAAGTGTCTCGGTCATGTCCGCATAATTCATGAACCGTAGGGAGACACACTTAACGATTCGATGTTGTTTAGTAGATATGGAATGTAAGTAGGGAGATCGAATGTTGTTCGAAGTATCGGATGGGATCCGGGATATCACGAGAAGATCCGGAATGGTCTGGAGAATAAGATTCATATAACGAAAGTCCGATTCCGGAGTTCGGGAATGATTTCGATGTTTTCATCGGAGAGGTTCTAGAAGGGTCTAGAAGGTTCACCGGACCGGAAGGGGAATGGCATATGAATGTGTCATGGTTAAGTGGAATGATTGGATCATATCCTTGGTCACTTGGTTGGGCATTTGCGAGAGAGAAATAAAGCTCTAAATGGAAAGTTAAAAGAGAGGTTTGAAAAGTCAAACTGGAACAATAGTTTCCTAGTGGAAGAAGGAAAGAGTCCTTCCTTCTCTCCAACTTGGGTTTGGGGAAGGATTCAAACTCCCCTCTCCCAAGCTTCCCTTCCTCTCATAAATAGAGGGGTGGGCTGCCCCAAAGCAACACAACCAGCCCTCCCCACCTCCAAGTCGCGCCGTCGCCTCCATCGTGTAGGGTTTCGTAGCATGGAAAACAAAAAATTTCTATCGCATACAAACAAACAAGCCAAGATCTATCTACTAGATTATAGCAACGAGTCGATGGAATAACTCACCCTCGAAGATTCCAAAGTGTTTAACGAGAGCGGATTCTCGTGGGTGATGTAGTCGTACTCTTCCCGATCTCAAGATCGCGTAGACGATCCTTCCAGCGATGCGTTCCGGCAACGCTCCCGCAGTCGGTCACACGTTCGGTACTCGACGAAGACCTTCCTCTCCCTTGTTCCAGCAGGCAGCGGAGGTTGTAGCACTCTCCTCGCGATTCCGGCAGCACAACGGCGTGGTGCCGGAAGTAGAGGGGAGATCTCGCAGGGCTTCGCCTTAAGCCGGAGCGAGTATGGTGGAGTATGAGAGAGTCCCTCGACGATCTAGGGTTTAGACACGCCGAGGAGGGGTGCTAGGGCCGGCGGCTAGGGCTTGGGGCTGCCCAAGTCGGCGGCTAGGGGAGAAACCCTAGGTGGCGGCGGCTATGGTGGGCGGCGGCTAGGTTAGGGTTTAGAGGGGTAGGGAACTTGTGTGTCTAGGAGGGGAGCCCTGCCCCTCCTTATATAGGTGGAAGAGGGCGCGCCAGGGGAGGGGAGTCCCTCCCCAAGTCGGCCTCCAAGGTGGGCCGTCGGTGGAGGGGAGGAACTCCTCCCCAACTCGGATTCCACCTCCCGTCCACTTCCCAAAATAGCCGTTTGACTTTCAAATTTGGCGTTTGACTTTTTTAAACTAGGATTTGAATAAACCCTTTATTTTGTTCAGATATGACACCTAGTACATGATGCAATCATACCAACTTGATATAACACATTCATGTACCCTTCCCCTCCGGAGTGCCAGACATTCCGGAACCTTCTAGAACATTCTCGATGAAAACACCGGAACCATTCTCCAACCCCGAAACAGGACTTTCCTTATATGAATCTTATTCTCCGGACCATTCCGGATCTCCTCGTGATATCCCGGATCCCATCCGAGACTCCGAACAACATTCGGTCTCTTACTCATCATTCCATAAGTACTCAAACAACGTCGAATCCTTAAGTGTGTCTCCCTACGGTTCGTGAATTATGCGGACATGATCGAGACACTTCTCCGATCAATAACCAATAGAGGAATCTGGAAATTCATATGGCTCCCACATATTTCTACGATTACTTTGCGATCGAATGAACCACTTACATACGATACCAATTTCCCTTTGTCTCACGATAGTTTACTTATCCGAAGTTATGATCGTCGGTATCTCTGCATACCTAGTTCAACCTCGTTACTGATAAGTACTCTTTTCTTGTTCCTGTGATATGTGATCCCTTGTGAGCCAGTCACATGCTTGCAAGCTAATTAGATGACATTCCACCGAGAGGGCCCAGAGTATATCTATCCGTCATATGGATGGACAAATCCCACTCTTGATCCATGTGTCTCAACCAATACTTTCCGAACACTCAATGTCACCTTTATAGCCACCCAGTTACGGTGTGGTGTTTGATGTCATCAAAGCATCCTTCCGGTGAAGGTGATATGCATGATCTCATGGTCGAAGGAATCAGGTTACTATGTATCAGAAAGCATATAGCAATTAAACTATTAAAATGACTTGATCTTTATGCTACGCTTATCTATAGGAGTATGTCCACCATATCATTCTCCTAACGATATGATCTTGTTGTTAATAACATCTCAATGTTCATGATAGGGAAACCACAATCATTTATTAACCAACAAGCTAGTACTGTAAAGAGGCTTTACTAGGGACTCTATTTTAGTTTACAAATTCACACAAGTATTAATGTTTCCTTGTTAATACTATTATAGCATGAATGTAAACATTTATCATAAACACAAAGATATAATAATAACTACATTTATTATTGCCTCTAGGGCATATCTCCAACACATCGCCCTAGCGCCGCCGCCGCTGCCGCTTGCCGCCGCCGCCAGTCGCCGCCGGCCCATCGCCGTCGCCCTAGCCGCCGCCGACACCTCTTCCTCCTCTCCGGCCTTCTAAAACCTAGATCACCGGAAACCCTAGATCCACCATAACCCGCACCGGCTTAGGCGAAGCCCTGCGAGATCTTCCCTCTACTTCTGACACCATGCCGTTGTGCTGCTAGAATTGCGAGGGGAGAACTACAACCTCCGCTGCCTGCTAGAACAAGGGAGAGGAAGGTCTTCATCGAGTACCGAACGTGTGACCGACTGCGGAAGCGCTGCCGGAACGCAACGCCGGAAGGATCGTCTACGCGATCTTGAGATCGGCAAGTGTACGACTACATCACCCACGAGAATCTGCTCTCGTTAACCACTTTGGAATCTTCGAGGGTGAGTACTCTAATCGACTCGTTGCTACAATCTAGTAGATAGATCTTGGCTTGTTTGTGTGCATGCGATAGAATTTTTTTTCCATGATACGAACCCCTACAACGGTTGTAGAAGCAGTATGCTAGCTTTGCATTTGTATGCATGTTGGTTTATGATGCCATACAAGACAAAGAGCTCGAGTCTTAGTGCTCGCAAGGAGGCAAGATTTATGGTCATTTTCTTACATGGGTTTTGTTCCGTGGCAACATAGGAGGGTGATTTTGGTTTTAGTTATCTCTAGATGTAGTCTTATGAAGTGAATGATTTTTTTGAGCTCTTGCTTAGGCGTATTCTGGGCTAAAAATATAAATTCAATGTCGTGTAACATTTAGGCTGAATTCAAAGAAACTTTCCGTGTTTTGATATTGTAACATTCATACCGAGTTAGGGGTGGTTGGATTAGTGAGAACCATGGCGATATGCCATATAAGTACTGAGTTAGAGGGATGTGCTTCTCCGTCATCAACTCTAAAGAAGCCATACCGTTATCATCGCCAACAATTCTCTTATGACGATGACTATTCAACTCAGTCTTCAAGATCGCAAGGCCAAAGCTACTCATTGCATACCTCAAAAATCCACCAAATGCTAGAAATCATAGTTCAACATTTTCCAGTGATACCCATCTTTGTTTTGAGAGAAGTTAGATTGGATCCTACTTCTGGTTTTGTTCTTTTGAAGTATGTTGTAAGACCATTTCCCTCAAAATAGGTGTTCTTGTATCTTCAATATTGTATGTGTTATGTTCTGTTCTGATTAGAGCATGCTTTGTGGTGTATTGTGTGACTCAAATGCCTGCTATTGGAAACAAGACATGTCGCTTTACAACGGTAAGCGTCAACTTTCTACCGAAATAAGAACACAAACTTATCTTTTGACCATTGAATTGTTCCTGGGAAAATGCTTAGTACAATGAGCGTACTGAAAGAAAGACAGTGAAAACTATTCCCTCCGTAATATTTATGATGGGAGGGGTGGAGTAAGATAGTGAATTGTTCCCTTCCCTCCGTATTTGACCATTCAAATCAACTCATGGATAAAATATTGTTTCGCTTCTGGCCTTGACGCCGGGTCATCTAGTTTGATCAAGGCTCCCTGGCTCGGAAACATGCAACAGAGAGGAGCTCCAGGCAGGGGTGTTTTTTCTACGTGCTGCCTCAACCCAACATTCGCGTACGTGCACGATAATACTCCCCATGTGTGTTTCACTCATCACCTCGGTTGATCGATCAAAGAAGAATGGGAACTAAAAAAAATAGAGAAGAACATGGTGGTTCTGGCAAGAAGGTGTTGCACATGTCCTTGGTATTTTTCCTTTTTTGCACACAAAAGAACATCCAGCCAAGAGGTGTCTTAGCATGCCACATGAGCAAATACACGATGGTATTTTGCAGAAAACACACCATACCAGCACACTGACCATTATGTGACCGCTTATTTCCAAAAATTTGGGCGCAAGTTAGACAAAATTTGAAGCAAAAGTTAACGTTTTTGAGTTCACCCCCTTCTCAATCTCCATCTCCACTAATATAAAATGCACTAGTCTCAGAGAGACAAGTCATCTTCATCCATCCAAACACCTTGATCAAATAGTCAAAGTTGCTCTAATGATGAGTGCTAATAGCACACTTATCCATGTTCTGAAAATATGCTTATAACAGAGGCCCATAGATTTCCATCGTGGAAGATGTTGGGATATTATGAACGGCACTCACAATAGGATAGACGCACTAAGGGCATGATACATTGCAAGGCCTTAATTAGACGCTTAAAAAGTCAATTCCTAGTCGTGTGATAGCTTGGACAAAATTTTACATGTATTTTGCTAGCCCGGACTCTTAACCATGCGTCAATGCCTAAAAAATGGCCGGGATTTTTATTCCAATTGCCAAAATCGCGGGAATTTCCTTCCTAGCGTCTATGCCTAAACGCCTCCATTAAACATGCCCTAAACCCTAGCGCCACCACTCATCTTCTTTCCACTCACTGCCGACGGGGGAGACCATCTAGCTTGCCACCGATCATGAAGCCCCTGGCCCGTGCATCTAGTTCCATGCTCAGTTTTTTCCTTCTAGTTGCCACATGTCTTCTATGTCGTCTACGACCTCAACGTCACAAACATTCTCTATGAAGGTCGAGACATGTCTTGGCATTGCATCTCATCGTGCCTATGTTGGGGGCACTCGATTGTTGAAAAAGCCCGCTCCTATCCTTGGGCTCGAATTGTAATGGTCTTAAAACTTTCGCTTGGTAGTCTCTTTTGAGTAGGTCTGGGTTTCCCTTGGGTTGTCTTGTAGCTTTTGCTAGTTTGTCTTTTGGCTGTCGTTTCTTCCTGAGCTGTTTTGCTTTTTAGTTTTCTGTAACTGAATCTGAGACTTGGTTGGTGGTTTTATTTCTTGAAATGGAACCGGGGAGTAAATCCTTGTTGATTTTTTGAAAAAAATTATCTTGTACATGTACCTTATATTATGTTTTCACTATCGATATTATCATGGCAGTTTGCCTAAAAAGTTGTAGTTTTTGGCCTCACTATGGAATATAGTCTTTTTGGGGTTTTTTCTCAATAAAAATAAGTAATTTTTGGGCTGTCATTAGCCCAGGGGTAGCCAAACGGCCGTTAGTCATCTAGGTGGGCCCATATGGTTTACGCCGACGGCAAACGGCGTAGCTATATACGCCGACGGCTTTTCTACGCCGACGGGAGAAGAGGCTACGCCTACGGGCCAGTACGCCGACGGCCATACGCCGACGGCAGCCGTCGGACCAGCCTACGCCGACGATATTTAGGGCCTACGCCGACGGGACCCGGCCGTCGGCGTATTCAGCTTCTCCTGTAGTGAGCCGTATACTTTGAAGTAGAGTATGGCACGACATTACTTCACAGCTAAGGCGTACAGTATACTCAATAAAGGCTCATTACCATTTTTGGATCATTAGGCAGGAAACTTCTCGAGGAATGCCATTCACCCAGAAAAAAACGAAGACAAATTAAGGCCTCGCCTTGGGTTACAAAAGCCACCGTGCCTCTTACAGTCTTACGCGGGCCTCCCAACTTGCCGGGACAGATCAGTACACCGCGCCGCCGCACGTTCACCATTGTGATGAACGCGGAGGGGATGACGGGCGCCGTCAGCGATCTGGCTGCCCTCTCCACGCGGCTGCTCCTCCACCTCGGCAGCGACAAAGCCAACCTGGCCCTCTCACCGCTGTCCTTCCACTCCGTCCTGGTCCTTCTGGCTGCAGGTGCCACGGGCGACACCCTCGACCAGATCGTCTCCTTCCTGGGGCCCTCCGGCGGCGCGGCGCATGCATCCCTCGCCTCCCATGTAGCCTCCGGTATCCTCGCCGGGGAAAAGGGCGCGGAGCCCGACGTCCGGTGCGCCGTAGGCGTTTGGGTGGAGTCGTCGTTCCGGCTTCGGCCCGCCTTTGCAGACAAGGTCGCCTCCCAGTATAAGGCCGCGGCTCGAGCCATGCCTTTCCAAGAAAAGGTAACTGATGATCTAGGAGTAATAGTAACATTTCTAATTTCTAGTAAGTACTGTTTTTGCAGAATTTCGACTAGAGTAGCTAGATTCGATCACTCCATTCTTTGATGAAATTAAAGGCTGACGAGGCGAGAGTCGAGATCAACCGGTGGTTCGAGGACAAGACGGGCGGCCTCATCAGAGACCTCATGCCGGAGGGACACCTCAACAGCGACACCGTCCTGGTCCTGGGCAACGCGCTCTACCTGAGAGGCACGTGGTTGGACCCCTTCGACCCGGACGACACAGCGGACAGCGACTTCTTCTTGCCCGGCCCCGGCGAGAGCAGCAGTACCACGCGCGTGCCGTTCATGACGAGCACCAACCCCCAGCGCATCAGCTGCCATCCCGGCTTCAAAGTCCTGCAGCTGCCCTACCAGTGCAGCGGCAACCACCACCAGTTCAGCATGCACATCTACCTCCCCGACGAGCGCGACGGCTTGCAGGCCTTGGTCCGCGAGCTCAGCTCCGACACGGCCAGGTTCCTGGACCGCCGCGCCCCCGCCGCACGAGCGGTCAAGGTGGGGGACTTGAGGATCCCAAGTTCAAGGCGTCGTTCAAGATAGAGGCGTCGGGCCTGCTGAAGGATCTGGGGCTGGAGCGCCCGTTCCGCTTTTCGTATGACTTCGCGGAGATGGTCGACTGCTCGTGCTCGGAACCTCTTGCCGTGGGCAAGGTGCTTCACGAGTGCGTCGTTGAGGTCGACGAGGATGGGACCATGGCCGCTGCGGCCACCGAAGCTGACGTGGTGATGGGCTGCTCCGTCGAGGGGGGGGGGGGGGGGGGGGGGGGGGGGGGGGAGCCTGAAGCTGTCGACTTCGTGGCGGACCACCCGTTCCTGTTCCTCGTCAGGGAGGACCGGAGCGGCATAGTGCTTTTTGCAGGGCAGATCGTCAATCCCCTCCTTCCCTGTGTGTACCGACTACCAGCAGCAACTCAGAAGGGGATAACGAACTGAAGTGCGTGGAGAAGTGAATACTGAACATACTACTACACGTTTTGCCGGCCGATTCCTCTGTCCGCGAACTGAACCCAGCACTGCAGTCTGCCTGCAATTTTGAAACGCCCAACAACTCTACAACATCAACGCTCAGCGCCAATCAAAACGAGGTTATACAGAACGCGCTCGTGTCATCATCCAGAGAATGCATGCATGACTAGTAGGCCCGAAATTTGAACTTAAACCTTTTTAGAAGCGGGACTTTCGTCGGGATTCCTCTCGCAACCATAATGACTAGAACTAGGAGCTTAGGACAACCAGATCTCAATCAGAAGGCACAAGAAAAGCCACCAAGTGTTTACATTATTATTATTATTAGGGTTCTGCTATTCTCAGTTGAACCTAGACACTAAAAGATGTGTAGATACATCTACTTCACAAACCTAAAACATCTTATATTTCCAAACGGAGGGATTAGTTTACTGGATTTGTATTGTTATTCGTGCGTTCTGCGAGTTACAAGTGGTGTTGCAAACTTAGATTTTTGGTTGCATGCGGATTGCAACTGAGACATTTATAGTTGCAAGCGGGTTTGCAACTAAAATTGCATGACATCACTTGACTGAGAATTAAGGTAATCCTCAATCTTTTGAGAATTAGACACACCTTTATTACTATTGTTTCAACATCAGATAGATGCTGGAGAAAACACATGTTACTAATTGATCACCACAATCAACACAAACACAAACACACCAAGGATCAGTAGTCGATCACATGCGCAGATAGCTCGCCTTGTCGGCGATCACGCACATCCCTCCGGGTCGTTGGACTCCACGTCTGATGTACATGAAGCCTGCGTCTCCCCAAGAGGTCCCCTAAGAGTTCTTCACGATAAAAAAGGGAACTCCTTCGTCGTTTGTGTTGTAGCCGATAATGGTTACATCATGCTTGTAGGAGCCATATGGACCCTCAAACACACCTCCATTGTAGTTCTTGTACGTGTCGCTAGCTCTGTGCCAAGGAGAGACCGGTCACGACAGGCTACCGCACCACCACCTTCATGAGACCAACCTCTATCTTGCCAACTGCTGTGAACCCTATGATCGTGACGACATGGCTACTCATCTTCGCTTCATGGCATGTGCCCTGTTGAGTGACGAAAGAGTAGTCCTCATCGGTCGCAATTCCACTGTTCTTCATGATCCACCGGAAATCCCTTCAAGGGAACCTTTGCTGCAACCATAGTTGGTCTCGTCATACTTAACAAGCATTTGTGCAGAAAGGCGGAGGGACAATCAATCTTGATGCCATATAGGCCGTCGATTGTCGTTGTGGTAGCCAAGGCCTAGGAGTATTCTGTGTGCACGATCGATCCATAGACTTTTGTGGCCCTAGGGGAACACGACAACAAGGATCCCTTTGTTTAAAGTGGCAGAGCTTTCCTGGGGGTCAAGGGGGCAATGGCCCCCCTACTTTAGAAAATATCTTAAAGATATCTTGAATATTGGAGGTGGCTAGAGAATCTTTAACATAGTATCATGTTAATTCTGGGTCCATGTAGTAATATGGATGGAACTCCTTTTTTGTTTGCCTTGTGGGCTTTGTTTTTCCATGCGCAATTAGAATCCCAACAACAAGCACAAAAAACAAATGACTACATGTCCAATTATAGTTAAATATGAAAAATTAAATTATATAATATATATAAAGTTTAAAATTGCGTGTAATTACATATTCATGTGCAATTTCACATATCCCTGCGCGGAAAGACAGAGGGATCTTCCAGTCTTAATGCCATACATGCCCTCGATGGCCGCAGTGGTTAATAAAGCCCAGTATCACTCCACTTACCAAAGCAACGTCGATCATGCAGGTCAACAAGAAAGCGAGAAGAATACTTCGTACACTAGCTAAGCATAAAATCGAGTCTGCTTATCGCGACGCTTTTGGTCCAGTGGACGCAGGATGACACCCCGGCTCCTCCAGTTCACCGAAGCGTGGAGATCGTCAGTCACCATGGACACATTGTGTCAAGGAAGCAGGATCAGGTCATGGCCTTCTGTCCGGGGAATGGTGTGGATGCACAACACTCCCTGGTTTAGAAATATAAGACGTTTTAGCTTTCTGAATCAAAAATATCTAAATGTATTTTAGTGTATAGGTTTGGAGTGAATTTATACACTAAAAGGTGTTTTGATACATTCATTTTATAAAGCTAAATTGTCTTATATTTCTAAACGGAGGAAGTACAAGAGATAACACTAAGCTAGATGGATCGAAGGTTGGCAAGCTTCATCGTGCAGTCTGAGAGTACTTGGAGAATGAGCTAGCCAGCTTTGTCACATGATCGAACCGATGGCGGTATTAGGTATAAATAGTCGCGTGAAGGCGGGGAGAGTTCTGTGGTCGATAAGAAAGAGCGCTAAAACGAAGTCAGCATATTTTGGTTTTGCCTTATATCAGCGACTAGCTAGGTGCTTGTAATGCCTCAACTAGGCTCACGATCTAGATCTCCGATTCAGAGTAGAGATACAAGAGAATTCAGAGAAATATAGGAAGGATTTCAGAGTAGTAGGAGTATGTGGGAGGGAGAAATGTTTACAGGGAGGAAAAGTTCCAAAGAGAAGGATATGAGTTCAGAAGGTTTCATCTTTGTTCTGTTCCCTTTCTCTATTCCAGCACTTGCCAATTTATAGTTGCACGTCGTTCACCTTGGGTCTAAAGTCCACCACAATCCATCTCACAATCCGGTCTGTGTCAGTGCTTCCTGAATTCGATCTAGCGGCCACACCTCCGGATGGATAAGATGACTTATTGAATTGGTGGCTGCAGGCATCCGAGTCTACCCTCGAGCTCTGTGCAAGGGGACGTCTTTGTTTGTCATGCTTATAGCGTGAAGGATGTAACGTGGCATCTTCGACAATGCATAACGTAGAATAATTAGTCTTGTCGTAACCTCTTTTGTACAGCCCCAAGCCTCTCCTGTAACCGCCGCCCCAGCCTCTCCTCTCCCGTCGCTGCCGGGGGCATCTCCAGGCAAAGCTCATGAGGCGTGGCGGTGGCGGAGGATCTCCTTGGCCACTGGGCGACGCGGCGGCAGCGGCAGCACAGCGGCGACACAACATGATCTGCTCCGACGGATCAGCGACAACGCGGAGGGGTAGCGGCAGCCTAGAGGTCGTGCTAGTTGATGGTGACGCAGCGGGTGGCGACGGTGTACCGGCGACGACCACAGCATGTTTTAAAGTTAGCGCATACAGAGGTGGTGCTACTTGGCACCGCGGTGGATGGGTTGGCGGATGATGATGAGGCAGCGACATCCGTAGCGAGTGCGATGGCGCCGTTTCGCGGATATGCTAGGCGGGCCTAGGCTCCTGGCTTGCTTGGGTAGTTAGGTGTTCTCCATATTTCTTCTGGGAGCTAGCGATGGACTGCTATCGTCATACTCAGTGGTGGCGATGCAGAGGCCGAGTTCTGTTCCCCTTTTCAAAAAAAAAGTAGTCTCCTCATCTTGATTCGATCCAAAGCTTGATCTTGGGCTGTGTTAATGCAATTGGCCTAAGGGCCTTGATACTGGCAAATCCATAGGTCTAGTGGGTTGATTTGTCTAGGATATTCACTCTCCTAAGCATGTATATACTTATACAAAACTCACATTTCTATCAATGAATCGAAACACAAGGCTTTTACATTTTCGTGAAGAAAATAACTAGCTTGGTGACTAGTCTAAAAGACGATGCGATAAAATGGCAATGTTAAGTTTGGGAGGTCCTCCTGGAAACGTTCGATTCTTTCTCTAGGTGCGTCCTCCTTGAAAGGTTTGTTCCCGTGTGTATGATACACATTTTTTAAATGATAAAAAATATAGCATTATAAAAAGTGCATAAAAATCTAAAAAAGAAACAAAAATGAAAATTCACGTGTACATCTGGACATTCTCTATTCGCGCACAAAGTTTTCTGAAGAAAAAATATATTTTTCGTATCATGCGTAAAAGCAAAAATATCTTGTAAATAGGCATTGGAATTTGTATTTTTTACACTGGCCAAGATATATTATTTTTTCCTTAGACATAAAATCTGGATGTACACGTGAACTATTCCTTTTTTACACATTTTCTTTTAGACTATGGCGCATCTACATCCATGAGTTAAAGTTGATTACCTGGTCGTATGCACCTTTCTCAATCTCTCTCACATAGATGAAATCAACCTAACATGAACCGTAGAATTACGTTGCAAGAATCATTAGATTTTTTGCAAATTCAGCCTAACTTTGACTGAGTTAAATAGGATACTAATGATCTAGTTCACCCACAGCATACACCCACAGCATCAGCATTCAGCAGCCCTCATTTCACACAAGCCATCACGTTATGAGCTACTAGCCTAGTACATATAATGATAATGAGTTACTCTCTCCGTGTCATGTTTTGGCTTTTGTGAAACAAATGTATTTAGACGTCTTTTAGTGTTAGGTTTGGAGTAAAGCATATATTAAAAGACGTCTAGATACATTCATTTCACAAAAGCTAAAACATAATCACACACTAAAAGATGTTTAAATATATTTATTTCATAAAAGCTAAAATATCTTATATTTTCCTTGATTATTTATGTCCGTGCACCCTTTGTCCCTGCGTCTATGCCGCACATTTTTGTTTTTGAAATGAACAACCACAAGTCTTGCCACCACGCTTTTTAGACGAATGAACTACTGATATTGGCAGCCGTCTCGTTTGTTTCGTCCCCAAGCACGAGATAAATTTGACCAATGTGTGGGAGTTTCTTTGGCCCCGCAAAAAATATAGGGAAATAATAAATTCTTTGAAAGGTTAGGACCTATCAAAAAAGCATAAACTTAAAACGCCTAGCAGATATCACCGAAAATGCTATTTGGATGTCCTTAAAAAATAGACAACACACAAATAGATAAAACACACGAGGTTTTAGTTTGCTTTCCTCCAAAATTCCTGTATAATAACTTGTCACATAGAAATCTCAAAGGATTTTAAGATTTATATTCTTTTTCCAGTCGTTACCGTAGAACTTTTCATATTGCAATTATATCCTCCGCATTCTTAAATTATGTTTTAGTTTATTACTCCTTTGTCCAAAATGGCCTTTATTCTTAGAGGAAGCATTTGCAATAAGCTTTCTAGTACTCCCTTCGTTTCAGAGCTTAAGGTTTATATTTTTAAAAAAAATCAAGTTATGAAAAGTTTAGCCTAATTTTTTGAAAAAACTATCAAAACTATGGTATTATATACTCCCTCGTTTTAAAATATAAGATATTTTAGCTTTGTGAAGAAAATGTATCTAGTCTTATTTTAGTGTGTAGATTCACTCCAAATCCAAGTGAACCTACATACTAAAAAAAGTCTTAAATACATTTGCTTCATAAAGCTTAAAGATCTTATATTTTAAAACAGAGAGAGTAGATAGCATGTGAACATATATTTCATGATGTAGTAAAGAGCATGTATTTTATATTTTAAATATTACTCCCTTCGTTCCAAAATAGATGTCTTAAATTTGTTAAAATTTAAATGAATCTAGACACTATTTAATATATAGATTCATCTAAAATTTAAAAATCCTAAGACATATATTCTTGGACGGAGGGAGTAATATATTTTTTACAACCTTTGTCAAATTTTACCTAGTTTGACTTTTTTTAAACGAAAAAATTGTCCACCCCGACTTTCTGATATACTCCCTCCATCCACAAATAAGTATACTTCTAGCCTTGTCTTAAGTCAAATTTTACTACGTTTGACTAATTTTTTAGGACAACGTACCAACATTTATGAAACTAAATTGATACCATTAGATTTATTTTTAAATCTAATTTCATAATATATCAATTTGATATAATATATGGTTTTATATTTCTCTATAAAATTGATCAAATTTGGTTAGCTTTGACATAGACAAAAGCTAGATGTACTATAGGTTTGGAGTAGTGACAGAGATGTGAAACACGAACCACCTAAACCTGTAATGGCAGGCTGACAGCGGGTGGCATTTCCTCTACAGCATAGAGTAGTCAGCATAGTCAAAAGTCAAAGCGAATTGAAAGGGGACTTCCGCAGGGCCCTCTCCAGTCTCCACGGCTCAAGTCTGAAGTCTCTTTTCCTAACCATGGCCACCACCGCAACTTCGCCGCCGACGACCGCCACCGAGGATCCCGTCCGCCTCCTCATCCCTGGATTCCTCTCCCCGGAGACCTGCAAGGTACATCATACGCTCGCCCTAAACTCTCCCAACCTTCTCAAAACCCTAACTCTAGCTTGGTGCGATCCGAATCGATCGTCTGACACGGTGCCGTGGCCAGGAGCTGGAGTTCGTGCACCGGAGCTGCGGGACGGCGGGGTACCGCCCATCGGTGGTGTCGACGTCACTGCCGCACCTGGCCGCCACGGGCTGCGGCCACCTCCTGCTCCCCTTCGTTCCCATCCGCGAGCGACTCCGTGACGCCGTCGAGTCCTTCTTCTCCTGCCACTTCGAACTCTTCGTCGAGTTCACTGGACTCGTCAGGTGCTGAACAGTCGCATCACCATTTCTCGCCATTCTGTATGGTTGATCCTAGTAAATTTACATCGGCAATAATTGTTTTCTACTCGGAAATATTGAATTAAATCCCCCCCCCCCCTCCTCTGAATTTCAGCAGTTTGCAATTATATTTTCTAATAAGTCGGTATGTGCAAACTTTGAATACGAACAACTTTGTTGCCAGTTGCCACTTAAGATCGCACATTTGCTTATTTAGCATGGGTCCTCGATTGGGCAAACAGATGGTTATGAATTATTAGTACCAATTTAATTTCTTCTCAGTTTCCTAAGCACGAACAAGGAGAAACTTTCATTGGAGTCGATCAAATTTACGTAGATGCTTAGTGATATGGCTATATTCTCCCCCTTCAAGCAAAGGCATATATGTACATGCCCTTATGACTAGCAACTGCATATGGATGCACATTATGTTTTCACCTTATTAAAAAGTGCTGTCATCTTATAAATAGTACTCCTAAACCTTGCATGTAATGTCTGGGATACCTTACATAACATGACAGTTGACACTGTAATGCTCTCATCATTCAAAATCTGTCTATTGGCTTTGTAGTTGGTGCAAGGGTGCTTCTATTGGATGGCACAGTGATGACAATAAACCTTATCTTAGGCAAAGAGCCTTCACGGTGAGGACCATCACGTTATCAGGAATTCAGTCAGTTGACATGGTTTCTCTTCCCCTTTGTATGTCGAGTTTTTTGTTCTCTGAGAATGATGTCACATAATGCTTAGCACTTAACTGTTTAGCTCTTACTTTGGTTAGACGATTTAGTTCCCGAGTTTGCTTACTCGTTGGGGGTACCATACACAAACACAAGGAAAATGTCATCTTGTATGCTGCTTGAAATTACCAGACTGTCGCAAGCTTGCAAATACTTGCATAGTTGCACACACGTGTAAGAAACAACATGCCTGAAAGTTGGATCTTTGTCTCTATTGCCCTTGTGACTAGAGCCGTTTGTAGTATGGAGATGTTCTTTTTAATTCTACAGGATTCTCACCTGTAAATTTTTGCCTACAGTGATCACTTGTATTTTGACATCTTTTATATGTGATCTTTCTCATTCTGACTTTGTTTCCCTCTTCTATTCAAATATTGCATGAAATGGACCATTACCATCTTCCAATAAAAAGGCTGTGTGCTACTTGAACAGTCATGGAAAGGACTTCAAGGGTGGAATTCTGCAGTTTCAGGATGGCAAACCCTCCGCTGTTGTTCCAGTTGCTGGTGTAAGCCTGCACAGTACATGCATTTATTTACATGATAATCATTGCTGATGTGCATACTATCTTATACCAGTTAAAAACGATTGAATAATTTCTTAAATTTATGAGAAATGTTATTGGTTTTCAGGATGTTGTCATCTACACTGCTGATAATCGTAATGTCCATTGTGTTGATGAGGTACGTGTCTGTTTTCTCTGTGAATCAGAATTCTGTCTGTATTATTCATGCATATTCTCCTTTGCTAGTGTTGCTTACCATATTTTTTGCCATTACAAGATACAATAAGAATTCTCTATTATTTAATACTTTCTATTTAGGATGTAACATATGTTAATTGTAAACTGTAATAAGAGGTAGTTGTGAACCTGTTGTTTTGTTATATTTTTTTATCATTTTCCGTTGCATGTGCTTTTGTCAAACTGAATTCATCGACAGCTGTCTCTTCATTTTCTCAAGATATTTTCAGTCTTTTGACACTTCCCACAAGCATTATCCTTTATCGACAAACTATAGCAAGTCCTTTACAGGTAACTGAAGGTGAAAGGCTCACCCTTACTCTTTGGTTCACCAGAGATAGTGCTTATGATGAGGATCCAAAGCTCCTTAATTTTCTCTCCCAGACATCATGGAGCTATGAGCCAGCTGATCAGAACTCTTACATTCCTTTGCCAGCTTCGGATAACATGTACTGGTTTTCATATGAGCAGTCTGGTTTTGACATACGATGTGCTAGAGTTCACATTCTTGGGTTTAGTTTCCGTGCAAGCAGTGACGGAGAGAGTAACAACACATCTGTTGCACCAGCTGAAGACCCCATAGAGTTGCTTGGGAAGCCGCTGGGAGGGGAGATGATGTCTTAATGAAGATATTTGCCAATAGCTTGCATGCTCTTCAGGTATGCACGTACTTTAATTTTTTAGTGGACTTAACTCTGCAGTCAGATTGATTGCAGCATGATCATATTAGTGAATGCCCCTCCCGAAGTTACATGTAATAAACTTGGTCAAGAATGTTTCAGGGTCCATCTAACTGCTTGGAAGCTAAAGAAGTGTATGATTGTAATTTCCAAGAAATATTCTACTTCTAAAAAGTTCCAGGACTAAAGTTGATGCCCTAATATCTTGTTCTAAAGCCAAGTGTAGCCATGTACTCCTATAATAAATGCTTTCCCATCTCATGTATGTAGAAGGCTGACCAGACAGCTTGAAAAGACCCAAATGCTTAAGAACACATGCTGCCAAAATACGCTTTTGAACTCGTTCCAGTGGGGATGCGCTAGCATAGTATCCATCCGAAAGAAACTTATCCCAAGCGATACCAGAATTACTGAAGAATTTGTGAAGATAGTTTATCAAGCACATTTTATTTTTCCTTTTAAGATTGTTAATAGTTTTTTTCTGTCTACTCATTTCCTGCAAGTTTAACATGCCATTACTTCCAAGTAATTGTACAACTTGATTTGAAAAACTCAGTTATTTATTGGTCCTTGGATTTGTTTGTTTGGCAACTGTAGTTGCATGATTATGCCACGAGCCCACGACAACAGTGAGCATTCACCAAGTTTTTGGGAATACATAACACAAATTTTACCTACATCTTTCAACCTGGTTACATCATTTGTGCTTTCTTTCAATTGAGTTGCATTCATTACAAGTCTCTTAATTAGGTGGTGCAGTTCTACTACTGGAAAGCACCTGAGCTGGCATCAAGGAGAAAACAGACTACTGTTGGTTCAGAAACAGTCTGTTGTCCTACTATACAAGTACAACAATCAAGTGGAATGGAACTTCCATTGCCGTGCAACCATGGCCTTGCGCAAACCATATTTGGGTCATATAGCAATGCGGAACCAGAGTTTGCTTTTGAATGGGATGATTTTCTGTTAGCAGTTGCTATGTGGGAGAATTATTCAGAAGAATTGAAGAGAGAGTTGTCGACATTTTTGCCACATTGGCTGTCTAGTGAAACCATTCTTGTTGTTGATTCCTCGGAGACCACCCAAATACGAGGTGAAGGGAACTAAACACTGACCTGATGTTATGCATCATTAGTTCTAGTGAAGCTGTGGAGAGTTTTGTATTTAAATGTAGCTCATTGGGATAATCTCTCCAGATGAATTAACTGGTCTTTCAACATTCTGGGGACCGCTCCTTGATATCCGTGTTTCCATCAGCTTTCATATGGCTTGATGCTCATCTGTTCTGTTTTATAGTAGCATCCATATTTCTGTTAGTCTGTTGCCTCTCATACTAGTTATCATATTTCACTTTGGTTGAGTTTTGGCCATAATTTTATTTTGTTACTACTAATTTCTGTGCCCCAGGTACCTATTTTTTTCCCCGCAAAAAAAAGGTACCTAATTTTTTATAAGAAAAGAACCATCCTAATGGTGTCATGAAACACTTGGGATAACCATTAAGAACATGGTAAGCCATTGGTTGATTGATTTAAAATACGAGTAGTTTCATTGGCTCTTGAGAATTTGGAATGTCAGCTGAATACCCTCATGCTCCCTTACTGTAGAAAATTCACAGCCAGTCTAATATTTCACAAGCAGTGAACCACTCACATTTCCTTTATCCAATTGCACATTCAGTGTCTCTTACAAATAGTGCTACCAAGCTAATTATCCTGGCAGGGTTTGCCTCTCCCTCATTCTTCAGTAACAAAGATGGAGGGCTGGCGGTGGTTTATTTTTCTTGAGCTCCAGGTATATAAGCTGTTCCCATAGACATCATAAAAGATGAAATCGGCTTGGTACTGGTTTAGCTGGAGGGACATGAACCCTTGGCCATCGTAAAAGAACTGGAGCTTATCATCAGTTGGCTGAAAGACTCCTCTCCATGCTTTTGAACCGCCTCCACTAGTGAAGTATTGGAGTGGACTGGAATAACACAAGTGAGTGGATTAAGGTTAGATAACTTCACCGAGTATTTGCTTTAGATGTTCCATTTTTTATTCTAGAAAGAACGACTTGTATCAAGCGATTTTAACCTGTCTCTGCTGCTAATGTGTTCCAGGCAATGATCGTGCCCATTGATGTAGAAGTCGATGCCGTTCTCCTGCAATGGCATTTACATATCAGAAAAGGATTCTTTTGGGGGGACTTGTTTAACTAGTATTGGGGCCACTTAGGAATAAACCTTGAGGACCGGAAGAAGTAATTGCAGAAGCTCCTTGGTCTCCCCGTGGTCACTGACACTCCTCATGGTATGATGCCCAATAGCAATCTTCCACTTTGCAGTTGATTTCTTCATCGCCTCGTCCAAATCCTAGAATGCAGCATTTACCAAAAAAAATCAGTTTCTTTTGCTATGCAAGACATCTTTTTGTTAAACGTGGATGAGAACTTTTCATTCGAAATGTGCACCTTGAGCAGATTGTCTATGTAATTTCCTCGAGGCGCCACTCCTCTCCAGTCGTAGTGGTCGTCTTTAGGGTGAGTCCAGTACTTCTCTTGAAACGGAGTAGTGTCGATGAAGAAGAACTCGACCATTTCTGAGGAATTCGTGATGGTTAGTAGAGAGTCGTCAGTCTTTCTTTATGGATGGAACAGACATGTCTATAATCTACTACTAGTCCGAACAAGATTTGATTCTGTACCCGCATCAACGATGAACGATCTCTTGCAAATGAACCGGTCGTCGATCTTGTTCAGGACTGGGCTGAGCTGGGCAAGCGCATCGCCCCTGTAGTCATGGTTTCCCAGAACTGAAAGAATTAAAAATGTCAGTCTCAGTAGTAAAACAGAACGAGGAAAACATTGAAGAGCTTCCAGTTTAAGAAAAAAGGAGACGGTAAACCATTGACGGAGGCCTACCGAGGTACCACGGCTTGTTCAGGCTCTGGGCGGTGTAGATGTTGGTGAAGGATTCTTCGAACTGCTGGTCGTCGACGCCCGTCAGGCCGTTCTCGTAGAAGTTGTCCCCGGTGGAGACCACGAAGTCGATGTCCAGCTCCTCGCCAACTTTCCCCATCTACAGGAAGAGGGAAAAGCAAAAGAAATCCACCAGATTTTATGAACTATTTCTCGAAGTTGTAGCTCCAAAATCCTCTGATCCATGTCCAGCGCAGGAAGGAGGCGGGGGAAGAGGATCAGGGATCAGGCAGGCAAGAACAAGGGCGGCTTTTTTTTTTCCAGCAGCAGCAGTATAAACAAACAATGACCGAATATGCCAAGTGGCGATGCGGACCAACCGCCAAGCGGTTTCGTTCCCTTCCTCATCCAATCAAAATCCTCCTCCTCCCTCCATGCACGGTGGTTATATTACGGATCAAGAAGACGGACAGGGGAGAGGAGGAGAAAGATCATGGTGTACCTGCTCCGCGACCATGGTCTGGTTGTAGGCGCCCTTCCGGCCCCAGTCCCCGATGACGAGCAGGCTGAGCGAGCCGTCGTTCTTGGCCGCCGGGTGCTCCACGCGTTCCAGCTCCGCGGCGGCCGGCGCGGCCACGGCCAGGGCCAGGGCCAGGAGCGCGAGCGCCGCGGCCATGGAAGCTCGGCTCCTCGTCGCCATGGGTCGATGGCCCGACCAGGACGGGACGGCAGCAGTGGAGTTATGGTATAGCAGGAGATGTGAAAGTGACGGACCCTACTGCCCCATATATAATGTGGCACGTACGCACGCGGGCGTTTCGACTGGGACAGCTTACTCGGTTACCATTCGTTTTAGTTTAGATTATTATTAGATGCCTTTGCATTGCAAAACATGATTTGATCGATCGGTCGGTAGGAGAGAAGCTCCGGCAAGAAAGAAAAAAAGGGAAAGGTAGTGTACTGTAGTAGTAGGCGTGGAGAGGAAAGATGGGATGGCGAGATGTCACTGCGTGCCTGCCCCGCCCACCCCAGTGTGCGCGTGGCCAGCCCTTTTCTGCTTGGAGGCTTTCTGGTTTCTCTCGTGTCGGTCGATACGCCAAACATCATCTTGCTTTTTTGTTCAAGTGTTTATTATGCGCAGCACGCGATAGCAGGATCCGTGTCACGTACGGTTCCATGATATCCGATCCGATCCATGCGTATGATATGAGCGAGCGCACTATTATTGGAGGGTCGTGGAGTGGTTCGGCTGGTCTGGTCTCATGGGGTGCTGCCGATGACTGAATGAATCACTGTTGGCAGGCCGCTCGGATATATTTTTTCTCCTTTCGTCCCGTGGATCACGATCGACGAGTAGGACAACAGTACTTACTCCTACTATGCCACCGAACATGGTTCAAGTTCGGGAATCAGCACACATAAACTATGCATGCTACGTAGGCGCCAATCGGCTTGGAGCATTAATTTCCGGTTGCGATGCACGCCCTCTTTTGGCCCACCATGTGACTACTACGCGATGGAGCATTGTTGTTGTAGCGCCAAGGACACGCCACTTTCCATTTCCATGTTAATCATGTTGGGCGCGTGACGAGGCTCGGTTGCCCCTCGCGGCGATACCTTCTTCTTGGACAGGTTGCAAGCTCACAGCTCAGACAGCCACGTACGAAAGAACTGGCCAAGGAAGTAGGCTCGTGTGCAGTATATGGAGTCAAGGCAAGTGTACACGTACGGCAGTAAGAATACCGTGCGCCAGGTTTCGTGTACCCGTCGGTCGGTAGCCGCAGTTGTCGTGTGTGTGTGTATGCGAGATCAGTGTCCCCGATACTGTACCAAGAATATCCAATACGTCAATCAATAATACTGGTACTGCACGTTGCGTGTAAATACGGTACCCCGAGTTATTTCCGGCTGACGTACGTGCTGTTGCTGTTGCCCGGTGCGGCCCCGTCCGTTGTGTGCGAAGAATATTCGAGGCGCGTGTTCCGAGAGGGGTACATATATGCGCTTGGATATTCTTTTGTACCGTGGGAATTGACCGGCTAGGCGAATAGTGCGATCTTTCTTCGAGTTCAGGACTACTACTCCGCTATCTCGAATGCATGCCGGTAGAAAATATATGTTCAATCGAATATGCGGGTGGAACTTAGGTCATCTCTACCAGCCCGACTTATCCGAACGTGTCTCAAAGAATCCGTTTCTGTCCGATTGGGTCGGGCCGTGATAGATTTGGGTAGGGGGATTCGGCAGCCGGCGCCCAGCGGCGCGATCTATTTGTTCGTGCTTGGTCAGGCTTGTCAAGGCTAGCCAGAGATTTTATATGTTTACAAATATTGTCACATAATTAATTTTTAAGATGCAAATAAACTAGACCAGGTAATCAAATTGAAATAGTGCTTACATATAAATAGTTCAGGTTCACATGATTCGATGAAAAACAACTAAACCGTAAATTAAATTACACAAAACAACTAAAAAATTAAACATTGAGATTTTCCACATAAGCCCATATATGCTCAACCAAATCCAGTTGAACCGCTCATGGGTCTGCATGTGACGCAGGTTTTCATGCACTCGCATGAAATCTTCCCAAGACGCTAGACCTGGCTCTAGCTCAACCAACTGACTCTAAAAGTACCAGCCCTAATTCAAGATGTTGTCATCACGCTCGTCCTCGATGATCATGTTATCCATGATGACACAAGCAGTCATCACATCCCACATCCTCTAGAAGGATACCGAACAATAGCCCACCTTGACTGAAGCACACCAAATGCTCGCTCCACATCTTTTCTAGCGGCCTCTTGCTCTTTCGTAAACCTCTTGCACTTCTCATCTCCAGGTTTGCGAATTGTCTTTAAAAAATAGCCTAGTCCCCGATGACAAGCAGGCTGAGCGAGCCGTCGTTCATGGTCGCCGGGTGCTCCACG
The DNA here is from genome assembly GCA_916181665.1 of Avena sativa. Lineage (NCBI taxonomy): Eukaryota > Viridiplantae > Streptophyta > Magnoliopsida > Poales > Poaceae > Avena > Avena sativa. The sequence continues at coordinate 432,130,699 of OV702293.1, forward strand.
TGTTCCAGCTCCGCGGCGGCCGGCGCGCACCGGAGCTGGCCACCGCCAGGAGTGTTATATGTTGATCCAAATTCTACAAAGTATAGGCCAACTTCTGACGAGTGGAGCGAGGCCCGTCGCCGGGAGGCTTGGGCCGAGTGTAACGAGTCTGAAGTTGGCCCACACCGTGCCCAACGGGGACGCCTGTGGGGGGTGCGGGGGGCGACAGCCCCCCGCGGTACGGTACGGATCGTCGAAGACCTAGGTTTCCACCGATATATAAACCCCTTGTAAGCCGCCGGTTGGGAGAGTTGCATCTGTGAAATCCCCGGCGTTTGTAAACACTCCTCGATATAGTGAAGTTTCGCTGGCTGGCGCCCGTGGTTTTTTCCTCTCTTTGTTGGAGAGGTTTTTCCACGTTAAATCTGTGTCCCCCTTGCTGTGTTTTTGTTTTCGTTCTTCGTTATCTTCTTGTCGCAATTGTAACAAGGAGCGCGAGCAGCGCAGCCATGGAAGCTCGGCTCCTCGTCGCCATGGGTCGATGGCCGGACCAATACCAGGACGATAGCAGTGGGCTCTATTGTTGTATATACTCCCTCCGTCCGTAAATAAGTGTACATCTAGCTTTTGCCTAAGTCAAAGATAACTAAATTTGACCAACTTTATGAATAAATATAAAAACATATATTATATCAAATTGACATATTATGAAACTAGATTTAAAAATAAATCTAATGGTATCAATTTAGTGTCATGAATGTTGGTATATTGTCCTAAAAAGTTAGTCAAACGTAGTAAAATTTGACTTAAGACAAGACTAGAAGTACACTTAATTGCGAACGGAGAGAGTAGGCAGGAAGGTGAGAAAGTGACGGACCACTACTGCCCGATATATAATGTGGCACGTATATATAGTGGGGTTTCAAAGGACACGACTGGGACAGGTTGCTTGTTTACCATTCGTTTTAGTAGATGCCTTGCATTGCATTGCAAACCATGATTGATTGATTGATCGGTCGGTAGGAGTAGGAGAGAAGCTCCGGTAAGAAAGAAAAAAAAGGTGGCCGTGGAGGAGAGGAAAGATATGATGATGGGCAAGATGTCACTGCCTATGGACGCGTGGCCACCCTTTTTTTTCCCTTTGGAGGCTTTCTGGTTTTTCTTATTGGTGTCTACTTGTGTCGCTTGAGACGCCAAACCATCATCTTGCTTTTTTTGTACTCCTATACGTGTTTATCCACAGCACGCGATAACACGATCCATGTCACGGTTCCATCCATGCATCCGATGGATCCATGTGGTGTACTATGAGCGAGCGCATTATGTATTGTTGGAGTGGTTCGCGCAACTGGTCTCCTCTCATGGGTGGTGATGACTGTATTGTTAGAGTATGTAATCGTATGGGTACGTGTATGGAGTAGTATTTTGATATGTACACATACAAACCATGTACGCCACGTATGTTAGAGTATGTAATCGTATGGGTACGTGTATGGAGTAGTAGTACTCTAACATGTATCACTGTTCACTTGGCCGCTTGTTTCTTTTATTTCCCTTCGTCCCGTGGATCACGATCGATGAGTAGAATAAGGGGACTCTGAATATGGTTGAAGCTAGTTTGAGAATCTGACATAAACTATATGCTACGTACGCGCCAATCGGCTTGGAGCATTTCCGATTTTCCGGTTGCAAAGTAGTACGCCCTCTTTTGGCCCACCATGTGACTGGGCTGGAGCATTATTGTAGGGCCAAGGACACCACTATCCTTATCCATGTTAATCATGTTGGGCGCGTGACGAGGCTCGGTTGCCTGTCGCGGCGATACCTTCTTCCTGGACAGGTTGGAACTTGGAAGCTCACAGCTCAGACAGCCAGGTAAGAAAGAACTGGCCAAGGAAGTGAACCGAACTAGGCAAGTGTACACGTACGGCAGTAAGAATACCGTGCGGCGGGGTACCGACACATTCATGTTTTGGGGTCTTCTTCCATCGATCTGTCTTGTGCGGAAAAATAATTATAAGCACGTACTTCCTCCGTTTTAAAATATAAGATGTTTTAGATTTATAAAGAGAATATATCTAGATTTATTTTAGTATGTAGGTTCATGAACCTACACAATAAAAGAAGTCTACATACATTCTTCTCACGAACCTAAAACATCTTATATTTTAATATGTAAATTTATGACCCCCTATACACTAAAAAATCTAGATATATTCTCTTCACAAATCTAAATCATCTTATATTTTAAAATGGAGGGAGTAGGCTTCTAATTTGTGCGTGCTCCAGGTCCAAGACAGGTTTTGTGTATACTCCCTCCGTCCGTAAAAGAGTGCACGTCCAGGCTCTCTGTTTGTCCGCAAAAGAGTGTATGTATCAGTTTAGTCCCTGGTCTATGCCTCGATTTTATACCAGCGCAACGACTTAATTCCTATCCTCTCTCGTAATTGTCCTCTCCCCGAACCAATCCTTAATCTCCGTCATTCCACTATCCAATCAGAGGCTGCTGGTGCAAGGCATCGCCCGTGGCGTGAATCAAAGCATCAGGCTGGTCATAGTGGGGAGTAACTTAGAGTAGTAACATGCACACGTTACTAGTCTAAGTTACTACTTTCATAGTGAGAAATACTTAGGTGTAATAACATGCAATACCATATTAATTAGGTTGTAGACACATTTTGCCTTGGTATGTGTGATGTTACAGTAACATAGCTAGTTACTCAATTCATCTCTCTCTTCATTAAATCATTGCCATATAAGCAAAAATGCTGACTTGGACTCTTAGTTACTAGTGAAGTTACTTCCACTATGATCAGCCTCACATTGGCCGGTGGAACTGTAATTAAGGCTAGGAGTGGGTGTTTGCAAAATTCTTAATTTGTGTTGAAAAATCCAAAATACACTTTTATACGGACGGAGGGAGTACCCATCAGTCGATGCAGTTGGCGTGATACTATGAAGAATAGTCAATTATTTCCGAGCTGACGTGCTGTTGCTTTTGCCCGGTGCGGCCCGTCCACGGTGTGCGGACAATATTCGAGGTGCGTGTTTCGATGGAGATCATGTTCGTGCTTGAAGATGGAGATCGGAAGCACAAAGAAGAAAGGCCATATCATATCACATATTATGAATTGCATGTGATGTTAATCCTTTATGCATCTTGTATTGCTTAGATAACGACGGTAGCATTATAAGATGATCCCTCATGCACATAAATTTCAAGTCATAAAGTGTTCACCCTTAGTTAGCATTGTTGCTAAAGCTTGTTGTTTCGAAGCACCACGTGATGATCGGGTGTGTTAGATTCCGCAAGTGTATACAACGTGAGCAAGCCAGATTTGCTCATGCGGAAGCTAAGGTTTAATCTTGACGAGCCTAGCATGTACAGACATGGTCTCGGAACACGGATCACCGAAAGGTAAAGCATGAGTCATATAGTAAATATGATGAACATGAGGATAGTTCGCCATTGAAGCTACATCAACTCTCGTGATGATCGGTTTTATTGTGGTGGATTTGGTTCGTGTGATCACTAAAACAATGTGAGGGATATTGTTTTGAGTGGGAGTTCACCTAGATTAATTTTACTATTAATTAGAACTCAATTTGTCATAAACTTAGTCTAAACTATTGCAAATATGTTGTAGATCAATGGAAGCCCCTACCATCAATTTTAATGCGTTCCTAGAGAAAGAAAAGTTGAAAAACAATGGAAGCAACTTCGCGGATTGGTTCCGCAATTTGAGGATTGTCCTCACAGCTGGTAATTTGACCTATGTGCTGGATGCACCGCTGGGTTACCCACCTGCAGCTACTGCTACCGATGAAGTAAAGAATGTTTACCTCACTCGGAAGACTCAGTACTCCACAGTTCAGTGTACTATCTTGTATGGTTTAGAATCGGAGCTTCAGAAAAGGTTTGAGAATTCAGACCCACATGATATTGTCCGTGATCTCAAATTGATCTTTGAGACTCATGCGGCAATTGAGAGCTATGAGGCTTCTGAAAAGTTCTTTAACTGCAAGATGGAAGAGGGCAGCTCCATCAGTGAGCATGTGCTTAAGATGTCTGGGCACGCAAACAAACTTCAAAGCTTGGGTATAGTGATTCCTAATGCTTTGGGGATTTACCGTGTCCTCCAATCACTACCACCAAGTTACAAGAACTTTGTGATGAACTATAACATGCAGAACATGAACAAGACGTTGCCAAAACTCTTCGCCATGTTAAAATCTGCAGAAGTGGAGATCAAGAAAGAGCACCAAGTGTTGTTGGTCAATAAGACCACCAAATTCAAGAAAGGCAAGTCTAAGCAAAAGGGACACTTCAAGAAGGGTGGTAATAAAGTTACCGCGCCGACGAAGAAGACCAAGGCTAGACCCAAGCCTGATACTGAGTGCTTTTACTACAAGGGAGAAGGTCACTGGAAGCGGAATTGCCCAAAGTACTTGGCGGATTTGAAGAACGGCAACATCAAGAAGAAAGCTATATCCGATATACATGTTATTAATGTGTATCTCACTAGTACTTGTAGTAGTGCCTGGGTATTTGATACTGGTTCGGTTGCTCATATTTGTAACTCGAAACAGGTGCTGCAGAATAAACGGAAGCTAGCGAAGAACGAAGTGACGATGCGCGTTGGAAACGGATCAAAGGTTGATGTGATCGCGGTCGGCATGCTACCCCTTCATCTACCATCGGGATTAGTTTTATACTTAAACAATTGTTATTTGGTGCCTGCGTTAAGCATGAACATTATATCGGGATCTTGTTTATTGCGAGACGGTTACTTGTTTAAATCCGAGAATAATGGTTGTTCGATTTATATGAGTAATATGTTTTATGCACATGCACCTTTGATAGATGGTCTATTCTTATTGAATCTCGATAGTGGAAATACACATATTAATAACATTGAAGCTAAACGTTTGAAATCGAGCGATAACTCGACCTATATGTGGCACTGTCGTCTTGGTCACATTGGAGTGAAGCGTATGAAGAAACTCCATTCCGATGGACTTCTTGAATCACTTGATTTCGAATCACTTGAAAGATGCGAAGCATGTCTGATGGGTAAAATGACTAAGACTGCATTTTCTGGTATGATGGAGCGAGCTACGGACTTGTTGGAAATCATACATACCGATGTGTGTGGTCCAATGAGTGTAGCATCGCGTGGTGGTTATCGTTATGTTCTTACCTTCACGGGTGACTTGAGTAGACATGGGTATATCTATTTCATGAAACATAAGTCCGAAACTTTCGAGAAGTTTAAGGAGTTTCAAAGTGAGGTAGAGAATCAACGTAACAAGAAGATTAAATTTCTACGTTCTGATCGTGGAGGTGAATATCTAAGTTACGAGTTTGGCGAGCATTTGAAGAAATGCGGAATACTTTCACAATTGACACCGCCGGGAACACCACAACGTAATGGTGTGTCCGAACGTCGTAGTCGAACTCTCTTAGATATGGTTCGTTCTATGATGGCACTTACAGATTTACCGCTATCATTTTGGGGTTATGCATTAGAAACAGCCGCATTCACTTTAAATAGGGCACCATCTAAATCCGTTGAAACGACACCGTATGAATTATGGTTTGGGAAGAAACCTAAATTGTCATTCCTTAAAGTTTGGGGATGCGAAGCCTATGTAAAGAAGTTACAGCCGGACAAGCTTGAACCCAAAGCGAAAAAATGCGTCTTCATAGGATACCCGAAGGAAACTATTGGGTATACCTTCTATCATAGATCCGAAGGCAAAATCTTCGTTGCCAAGAATGGATCCTTTCTAGAGAAGGAATTTCTCTCGAAAGAAGTGACTGGAAGGAAAGTAGAACTCGACGAGGTTGTCGAACCTTCTCTCGAACTTGCGAGTAGCGCAACACTGGAAGTAGTTCCTGTGACGCCTGCACCAGTAAGAGAGGAAGCTAATGATGATGATCATGAAACTTTGGTTGTAGTTGCTACAGAGCCTCGCAGGTCAACGAGAACTCGTACCACTCCTGATTGGTATGATCCCGTTATGAATGTCATGTTGGTGGATAACACCGATGACCCTGAGACATATAATGAAACGATAATGAGCCCAGATTCCAATAAATGGCAAGAAGCCATGAAATCCGAGATTGGATCCATGTACGAAAACCAAGTATGGACTTTGGTGGACTTACCGGATGGCCGGAAGGCCGTCGAGAACAAATGGATTTTCAAGAAGAAAATAGATGCTGATGGTAATGTTACTGTCTATAAAGCTCGACTTGTCACAAAAGGGTTTCGACAAATTCAAGGAGTTGACTACGATGAGACTTTCTCACCGGTAGCGAAGCTAAAGTCTGTCAGGATTATGTTAGCAATCGCTGCATATTACGATTATGAGATATGGCAGATGGATGTCAAAACAACGTTCCTCAATGGAGACATTGATGAAGAGTTGTATATGATGCAACCCAAAGGTTTTGTCGATCCGAAAATGCTAACAAGGTATGCAAACTTCAACGGTCCATCTATGGATTGAAGCAAGCATCCCGAAGTTGGAATCAACGTTTTGATAAGGTAATCAAAAGCTCTGGTTTTATACAAACTTATGGAGAAGCTTGTATTTACAAGAAAGTGAGTGGGAGCTCTGTAGCATTCTTAATACTATATGTAGATGACATATTGTTGATTGGGAATGATATAGACCTTCTTAATAGTGTCAAGGAATATTTGAATAATAGTTTTTCAATGAAAGATCTTGGCGAAGCAGCTTACATATTAGGCATAAAGATTTATAGAGATAGATCGAGACGCCTAATATCATTGTCACAAAGTACATATTTGGACAAAGTTCTAAAGAGGTTTGGAATGGAATATAGCAAGAAAGGGTTCTTGCCCATGTTTCCCAATACGACGTTGAGTAAAACTCAAAGTCCGACAACGGCAGAAGATATAGAAAGGATGAGTAAGACTCCCTATGCCTCAGCCATAGGATCTCTAATGTATGCCATGCTATGTACTAGACCCGACATTGCATATGCTGTTATTTTAACTAGCAGATATCAAAGTGATCCAGGCGTGGATCATTGGACAGCGGTCAAAAACATCCTTAAGTACTTGAGAAGAACTAAGGATATGGTTCTTTCTTATGGAGGTGATGAACAGCTCATTGTTAATGGTTACACTAATGCTAGTTGGAACAGAGATCCGGATGATTCTAAATCACAATCTGGATACGTATTTATTTTGAATGGTGCAACAGTTAGCTGGAGGAGTGCAAAGCAAAGCGTTGTGGCGAGATCTTCAACTGAATCGGAATACATGGCTGCTTCGGAGGCTTCACAAGAAGCGATATGGATGAAAGAGTTCATTACAGAGCTGGGTGTGGTTCCTAGTGCGCTGGACCCAATGTCTATCTATTGTGATAACATGGGCGCCATAGCCAATGCGCAAGAACCAAGGTCACACAACAAGCTGAAGCACATCAAGCTACGTTTTCACGCTATTCGAGAACATGTCCAAGATGGGGACATAAAGATTTGCAAAGTACACACAAATCTGAATTTGGCGGATCCGTTGACTAAACCTCTCCCGAGGGCAAAACTTGACCAACACCAAACTGCCATGGGTGTTCGGTATATTACCATGTAATCTAGATTAGATGACTCTAGTGCAAGTGGGAGACTGTTGGAGATATGCCCTAGAGGCAATAATAAATGTAGTTATTATTATATCTTTGTGTTTATGATAAATGTTTACATTCATGCTATAATAGTATTAACAAGGAAACATTAATACTTGTGTGAATTTGTAAACTAAAATAGAGTCCCTAGTAAAGCCTCTTTATAATACTAGCTTGTTGGTTAATAAATGATTGTGGTTTCCCTATCATGAACATTGAGATGTTATTAACAACAAGATCATATCGTTAGGAGAATGATATGGTGGACATACTCCTATAGATAAGCGTAGCATAAAGATCAAGTCATTTTAATAGTTCAATTGCTATATGCTTTCTGATACATAGTAACCTAATTCCTTCGACCATGAGATCATGCATATCACCTTCACCGGAAGGATGCTTTGATGACATCAAACACCACACCGTAACTGGGTGGCTATAAAGGTGGCATTGAGTGTTCGGAAAGTATTGGTTGAGACACATGGATCAAGAGTGGGATTTGTCCATCCATATGACGGATTGATATACTCTGGGCCCTCTCGGTGGAATGTCATCCAATTAGCTTGCAAGCATGTGACTGGCTCACAAGGGATCACATATCACGGGAACGAGAAAAGAGTACTTATCAGTAACGAGGTTGAACTAGGTATGCAGAGATACCGACGATCATAACCTCGGATAAGTAAACTATCGTGAGACAAAGGGAAATTGGTATCGTATGTAAGTGGTTCATTCGATCGCAAAGTAATCGTAGAAATATGTGGGAGCCATATGAATTTCCAGATTCCTCTATTGGTTATCGTTCAGAGAAGTGTCTCGATCATGTCCGCATAATTCACGAACCGTAGGGAGACAGACTTAAGGATTCGACGTTGTTTGAGTAGTTATGGAATGATGAGTAAGAGACCGAATGTTGTTCGAAGTCTCGGATGGGATCCGGGATATCACGAGGAGATCCGAAATGGTCCGGAGAATAAGATTCATATAAGGAAAGTCCTGTTTCGGGGTTGGAGAATGGTTCCGGTGTTTTCATCGGGAATGTTCTAGAAGGTTCCGGAATGTCCAGCACTCCGGAGGGGAAGGGTACATGAATGTGTTATATCAAGTTGGTATGATTGCATCATGTACTTAGTGTCATCGCTGAACAAAATAAAGGGTTTATTCAAATCCTAGTTTGAAAAAGTCAAACGCCAATTTGAAAGTCAAACGGCTATTTTGGGAAGTGGAGAGGGAGGTGGAAACCGAGTTGGGGGAGGAGTTCCTCCCCCCACCGCCGGCCCACCTTGAAGCCGACTTGGGGAGGGACTCCCCTCCCCTTGGCCGCGCCTCCCACCTATAAAGGGAGGGGCAGGGCTGCCCCTCCTAGGACACAAGTTCCCTACCTCTAAACCTAAACCCTAGCCGCCGCCGCCCTCCATAGCCGCCGCCGGCCCTAGGGCAACTCGCCACCGCCGCCTAGCTAAACCCTAGCCGTCGGACTTGCCCCCTCGTCGGCGTGTCTAAACCCTAGATTGTCGAGGGTCTCTCTCATACTCCACCATACTCGCTCCGGCTTAAGGCGAAGCCCTTCGAGATCTCCCCTCTACTTCCGGTACCACGCCGTTGTGCTGCCGGAATCACGAGGAGAGTGCTACAACCTCCGCTGCCTGCTGGAACAAGGGATAGGAAGGTCTTCGTCGAGTACCGAACGTGTGACCGACTGCGGGAGCGCTGCCGGAACACAGCGCCGGAAGGATCGTCTACGCGATCTTGAGATCGGGAAGAGTACGACTACATCACCCACGAGAATCCGCTCTCGTTAAACACTTTGGAATCTTCGAGGGTGAGTTATTCCATCGACTCGTTGCTACAATCTAGTAGATAGATCTTGGCTTGTTTGTTTGTATGCGATAGAATTTTTTTGTTTTCCATGTTACGAAACCCTACAGTATCAAGCGGTACTACCGGTTGGACCGGTAGTGCTGCTCCGTGGTACCGGGTGGTACTGACTATCGCACACCCTTATCAGTTTTGCACGGTACCAACCGGTACTAGAACCGGTAGTACTGGTGCCAAGTGGTAGTACCGGTCATAGTTCCGGTACTACCGGTTGGCACATTGGTTTTTCGCAAAGGGAATTGATATGCCAAACTTTGTGCCACTCCCTTATCAAACCTGTGATACACTTAGCACATGATTAAACCGATAAGTGTGTTGTTATCAAACATCAAAATCAGAGGGATAGGAAAATGCTTTTTCGATCTCCCCCTTTTTGGTGTTTGATGACAATACACTTTTTGCAAGATGGTTTTAATAGAAAGCATATGGAATTTGTAAAATAGAGACGGGGCTCCCCCTAGATGTGTAGAAACAAATCTCCCCCTCTATTTTACAAACCCAACATGGGTGCACAAATATGGATACTAGCATTTGAAATCATACTTTTGCACAAAAACATGTGATGAGGAATATATAGACAATAGATACCGCATAACATCACAAGATGGATCCAATGAAATAAACCACATAGTTGTTGGAATTATGCCCTAGAGGCAATAATAAAGATGTTATTATTATAATTCTTGTTCATGATAATGTTTATATTCCATGCTAGAATTGTATTAAGCGGAAACATTAATACTTGTGTGGTTTGTAAACAACACCGTGTCCCTAGTACGCCTCTATGGACTAGCTCATTTATTAATGATGGTTAAGGTTTCCTAACCATGGACATGAGTTGTCAATTAATAATGAGATCATATCATTGGGAGAATGATATGGTGGACAGACCCAAACTAAGCGAAGCAATTAGATCGTGTCATCATGTTCATCTTTGCGAAGCTTTTCCTATGTCAAATATTGTATTCCTTAGACCATGAGATAATACAACTCCCTGGTATCGGAAGAAAGCTTTGAGGTCATCAAACGTCATCCTATGAGAGGGTGATCATAAAGGTGTCTCTCAGGTGATCGGAAAGTGCCTGTTGGGTTGTATGTATCGAGATGGGATTTGTCCCTCCCAAGTCGGAGAGATATACTTCGGGCCCACTCGGTAATCGATATCAACACCGCTTGCAAGCATGTGGTTAAGGAGTTAATCACAAAGTGATATCGGATTACGGAACGAGTAAAGTACTTGCTGTGGACGAGATTGAACTAGGTATGACGGTACCGACGATCGAATCTCGGGCAAGTAAAATATCGCGAGACGAAGGGAATATATATATGGGATTGATTGAATCCTGGCATCGTGGTTCATCCGATATGATAATCGATGAATGTGTGGGAGTCAATATGGGTTTCCAGACCCCGCTGTTGATTATTGATAGAAGATCATGTCCGCATATTCTCGAACCCGCAGGGTCACACACTTAACGTGTCTCGACGCTAGGATAGATTGGATAATTGGTTTATGAGTTTTTGTTCGGAGTCTCGGATGGTATCCAGGACATCACGAGAGATTCTGGAGTGGTCCGAAGAATAAGATTCATATAAGGCAGTGCAGTTTTTGGAGTTCGGAATTGTTCCGGGTTAATCGGTATTGTACCGGAAGCTTCTAGAACCTTCCGGAAGGGGACCAACGTGGCCCCACCTTCCGAGAGGGGGATTGGGCCTATGAGGGAGTGCCCTGGCCGCATTGGGCCAGGGGCACAAGGCCCCATAGGGCCCAGCCGGCCAAAGAGGGTTTAAACCCTAGATAGACCTTCTAGAAGGGGGGTTTCCTTGCCCCCCACTCTTCCTCCTTGGGGCCGCCGGTTTGGGCTTGGGGGAGGGGCTAGGGCTGCGCCCCCCTCTATATAAAGAGGGGTGGGGGCGCACCACCCCTACACACCTTCCCCTCCAACCCTAGCCGCCCTGCTGCCCTCCTCTCTCCCTCCCGACTGCTTGTAGGCGAAGCCCTGCTGCAGAAATTCTCCACCAATTGCACCACGCCGTCGCGTTGTAGATCCAACCCATCTCTCCACCATACTTGCTGGACCAAGGAAGGAGGAGACGTCGAGGTGCCGCACGTGTGCATCTCACGGAGGCATCGCCACTTGTGGTGCTAGATCGGATCGGATCGCGAGGAGGAGAAGCAAGTACGACTACATCACCCACGTTCCGACGAACGTTCCGCTGTGCGAATCTTCAAGGGTATGAAGATCTAATCCAATCTCTCTCGTTGTTTGCATCTCCTAGATTAGATCTTGGCTTCCCTCTATTCGCATCCGTAGAAAATTTTGATTTACTATGCCGCGAAACCCTTCAGTGGTATCAGAGCTAGATCTATGCGTAGATGTGATTCACGAGTAGAACGCAACATGGTTGTTGCGGGCATTGATGTTTTCTGTTGCAAGCCTCTTGTTTGTGTTCTTCTTATGACGCGGTATAGTGAGATTGAAGCGGTCCAGGCCAACCTTACGCGACGTCGTTCGCGAGACCGGCTCCGCACTTGACGTGTGGCTTGTTCCACACATGCGGCTGGTGGATGCCTGTTTCTCTCACTATAGTTGTCATGGGATCTACACCGGAGTTTGGCAACCATAATATCACCGTTGTGGCTTTCCGTAGGTAAGAATCGTTCTTAGCATCTACTCCCATAAGCCACGTAAAACATGCAACAACAAAGTAGAGGCGTCTAACTTGTTTTTGCAGGGAGTGTTTTCTGTGATATGGTATGACCCAAGATGTGATGTGTATATTGTATGCGATGATCATGTTTTGTAATGTTTCACGACTTGCATGTCAATGAGTACACAATCGGCAGGAGCCATATGGTTGTCTTTATAATTGTGTATGACCAGCGAGTCAACTTCTTATACACCATGTAATAGCTTTACTTTATCGCTAAGTAGTTAGCAATAGTTGTAGTTGCTATTCATGGTGGAGGCAATCATGGTGGAGTGATGGAGATCATGCCGGCACGCACAAGATGGAGATCATTGCGCGAAGATTGGCTATACCATGTCACATAAAGTTATATGCATGTGATGTTTATCCTTTTATGTATCTTATTATGCTTAGATCGCGACGGTAGCATTATAAGATGATTCCTCACTTAAAGATCAAGAAAAAACTGTGTTCTCCCCATGTATGCACCGTTGCGAAAGTTCGTCGTGTCCAAGCATCACGTGATGATCGGGTGCTATAGACTCTACGCTCACATACAACGGGTGCAAGCCAGTTTTGCACACGTGGAAATACTTGGGTTTGACTTGACGAGCCTAGCATGTACAGACATGGCCTCGGAACACAAGAACCGAAAGGTTAAGCATGAGTCATATGAATGATATGATCGACACTTTGTTGTCCACCATTGAAACCACATCTCTTCTCGTGATGATCGGATTAGGTGTGGTGAATTTGGATCGTGTTCACTAAACAACTTGAGGGATGTTGAATTTAGTGGGAGTTCATCTAGTAATTTGATTAAAAGTTGAACTAGTTATCATGAACATAGTCTAAATTGTACTTGCAAATACTGTAGATCCAATGGCCAAGTCCAACTTCAACTTCAACGTTTTTGCTAAGATAGAAAAGCTTAGAAACAATGGGTCTAACTTCACCAAATGGTTCCGCAATCTGAGAATCATTCTCGCTGGCGGACAAAAGGACTATGTCCTTGAGAAAGCGCTAGGTGACGCCCCTGCTGCAACTGCGCCGGCTGATGAGAAAGCTGTCTATCAGTCGTGCAAGGATGATTATGGTGTGATTAAGAGCACCATGTTGTTTGCTATGGAATCGGACCTTCAAAATCGTTTTGAAGACTATCCCGGGCCCTTTGAGATTCTTGAGGAGCTGAAAACCATGTTTCAGACTCAGGCCCGTTCTGAGAGATATGAGATCTCTAAGAAATTCTTTAACTACAAGATGGAGGAAGGGAGTTCCGTTAGTGAGCACGCCATTAAGATGTCAGGCTACACTCAACGCCTTGAGCAACTGGACTGCAAGTGTAGGGTCCCCAACCTTTAATAAGATTGAGCCCCCTGTGTTTACAATGCTAGTCCCTGGATCAATAGCTAGCATCCACAGTTTAGATGTAATATCAAGAAACAAAGGTCATAATATAACTTTATAACCAGGAATAACATAGTTTTATTACATCAATACATAGCTCATTAGGCTATTACATTACATTGCAGCGGAATAACTATAGTCATGGGTCCTTCATCTTCAAAGTGCCACAGGCAGATGTTGGTTGTAGACTTTGTAATCCTAATCAATCAATCTTCACTAAAATCAATCAAACCTGCAACATTACAAGTTACAGCCACAAGGGTCAATACATTTGAATTGTATTGGCAAGTGATACCTTAGTATATTTTAAGTGGACTATAATACTATATGCATTTGGCTGGTGGAGCTTAGGCTTGCATTGCTCAAAATAGATTTTCCTTAACTTTTGAAAACACTAAGTTTTTGCTTGGCACAAAACACCCAAGGCATCTATCAATCAAAGACTCCAGATCCACTCAGGGCATCTACCAATCAATGACTGAAGATCCTTTTAACCCTTGTTCACCCACAAGTTTTATTTAGAAATTGGAGTGATGAGATTCTTGAAGTTTCCATGTCTTGATGCTCAAATTGTCCTTTACCAGGGACATGGCTAAGTACTTAGGTTTTACACTCTGCAGAGGTGGTGCGCTTTCCCCACAAGACTTGGTTTCCCAAGACAAGATCCTTCAGTAGCCTTTCCTTAGTCAAATGGACGCGTTCCAACCTATCATCCCATCTACCACCCTCTGTCCAAGAGACTAAGTTCTAGCATCCTAAGATCATGGCAGAGCCCATATTGCCAAGTGGTTGCACTTGAAGCTTCTCAACATTTGACATTTCAAATCTCTTTGTTCCTGGGTGGCCATCCACAAGTGAGATACACAAGCCAAGTCCATGGCCTTGTGAACCACTCAACATATACCATTCTTTCCATTCCACCCAGGTGATTCATTAACTTAGTTGTTTTGTTAAATAAAAACAAGTCCTTAGACTTAGAATATTTTTCCATAGTGTGAATATATAAACCACCCTTGTTTTCTAATAGCTAGGCTAAGCATGATAGTATTAGGAATCTTGACTTAGGTAATTTTCACTAAGGTTTCACCTAATAGGTTTTCCCATAGCATAGTTTATACTTAGTAAAAATCCATGCAAGTCCTATACTTGGAAAAATAATACTAATGCATATATAAAATATAGGAATGGAATATTCATGAAGATATCACTTGCCTTTTTGGTAGTGGGTATAGGTTCACTCCTTGTCCTTGCAACACTCACACTCTTCAAGTCACTACAATTCAATCAAGCAAGGCACAAACTTAATCTACCAATCAAGCAAAACTACACACATAAAATAACAAAGTCAAACAAACAATTTTTCACACACAAAGTAATGGGATCTAAGTCATGCATAAGCATGCAAAGGTTGGTTCTATTGTAAGGATGGTCTTCACTAGGCTTCTAACTTTGTAAGTTCCAAATTGGTCATTTACCAAAATGGCAAAGTCATTTGCAAAGAGGGTCTCTATTAGATTCCTAAACTTTGTAAGATCCAAAATGGTCATTTACCAAAGTGGCAAAGTTAAAGTAATGCATGCAAGCATGCCAAGCTTTGTTTTGTTTGAAAAAGTGATTCCTAATGGGTCATAGGCATTTGGGCACACCTATTGGTCATTTTGTAAAGTGGCTAAGTCATTTGCAAAAGGGTTTCACCTCAAACCAATTTTCAAAACAAAGGGTCATTTTAGGTGGTGTAGAAATATTTTACTAGGGCATTAGCCTATAGGGTTCACCCAATTTGTTTTCAAATCACAACTTGGGGTTTTGGGGTTAGTGAGTTTAAAACAAAACATTTTCCAAGGTTTTCTTCCAAAATCATTTTTTTATAAAAACCATATTTCTATTTGACTAGAAATGGTTTTTAAATCAAAGATTCCTTATTTTGTTTCACCAAATGAGTTGCTATTGCAAAACTTGGTGTTTGGGTCAGTAGGTTGGGTCCAAAGCATTTTGTCCAAAGTTTTGTTTATGAAAGCATTTTCATAAACAAAACAATGGTTTTTAATTAGCTAGAAATGGACTAACCCAACTAATCCATTCTAAACTTTTCAAAAATCATTTTCCAAAATATGGGTTGGTTCCTAGGGTCAGTAAGGTCACAATAAACTAATTGGCAAAGGTTTTAACCCTAAAAACATTTTTAAGCAATTTTTCTAATGTTAGCAAGCACACAAAAGAATCTGCAAAGTTAAACAAGTTAACATATACTATTTGCTAAACTAAGGGCAGGGTTGGCTAGGGTTTGTCTTGCTGATTCCAACGACATAAAATTTGTAATTTTTGGACGTGTGGATCCAAAGATACAAGGGTTTGAAGTTTGCAAATACTTCTGTTTTCAAATCTGTTTTTAAACCTATTACTGGCCACGCGTCAGTATCTTACTGGACGGTACCGCTTCGCGTGGATCGGCAACATGGACCGCAGGATCTAAAGTGGATCGTACGACATAGGGCGCGTACCCTTTCGCTGTTAAGTGGTTCTGTCTAGTGCGTCCGATCTAGATCGAACGGCTGTGGGGTGCTTGGTCATAGACGAGCGGCGCTGCGGCGGCTGCTGGCGGTGGAGCGATCGGTTGATGACGGTGCCGGCGATACAGGAAGCGGGAGAGGAAAAGGGGGTGCTCACCGGGCTCAGGGGATCACGGCGAAGCTCAACTCGCTTGCAGTTTGTCGAGGGGCGCACAGAATCAGTCGGGATTCCTCGCCGGAGTAGAGAACGATGTCGGGCGGCTCTGTCCACGGTCGAAGACGGTGCTGTGGACCACGAGAAGACAAACAGAAAGCACTGTAAGACGCGCAAAGGTACAGCGGTGATGCGAGCGTGAAGGAGGAGGAGAGGGGCGGTCTGGTTTTACCGGGGAAGCTCAACGGAGTTGAAGTCATACGGCGGCGCTCGGAGTTCGGTCGGAGTCGTCGCTGCAGATCGCCCTAAGGCAAGACAGGAGCAAGTTCAGATGCGCAAGAGCAAGGCGATACTGTGTGCGTGATCTAGGAGGCGCGGGGCGGTCAGATACTACCTGTGGGCTTCGCCGGAGATGAAGCAGACGGTGGCGACGGTGGTCGTCGTCGAAGGCGAGGTTACAAGGTACCCGCGGATGAATGGGTGGTATGGATAGATGCGTCTGGATGCGTGGAGTATGTGTGCTAGGTCGACGAGGCAAGGGGCGGCGAGGGGCTGCTGGAATCGTGGAGGGAGTTCGTCGGAGACAGAGCGACTCGGGGAGAAATTGGGGGCGGTCTAAGGCGTGCCAGCGCGGGGTGTCAGAGGGGAATTATAGAGGAGAGGGAGGCGTTTAAGACTGCGTGATCAAAGCTGGTAACGTCGGTTGCGTTAAGGCGAATTAAGCTGGAGAAATCAACGGCAGAACGGGGGAGAAGAACTGGTCGCTGCGGGTGTGGAAGAAGAACAGTGGTGGTGGGGTCTACCTGTCAGCAAAAGAGGGGAAGGAGGAGTGGGTCCAGACTGTCATTCACTCAGTGGGTTCTTTCCACGGTAAAGAAAACGGTTCGCTCGGGGGGAAAAGGGAGAGGTGGGGTCGTCTTGTCAGTGAAAGAAAAGGAGAGGGGTTTGGATCCACCAGTCATTGTCTTTGCGGGTCAGAATCTGGGTGAGAAAAGAATGCTTCGGGGAAAAGAAGGTGGGTTGGACTGGGCTGCTGTTGGGCCAAAGCTGGGCTGGGTCTGTCCTTTTCTTATTTTTTTTCTGCCTGAACATTTTTCCTTTTCTATTCTATTTTCCTGTTTTGAATTTCAATCAATTTCTCAGACAATCAAACAACACTCAATCAATTCAAACAATCAACAAACTTTTCATTTGAATTTGGTTCTGTTTATCAACATAATCCAAATCCAAAATGAAATAATATTTTTATTTATTTTAGGATCCATTTATTAATTAAGTAAAATGGATCTTTAGTTTATTAATGGTGTTTGATTTATTTAATAAAATTTCCATTTGAAATCCAATTATTTTCAAAACCAAACCAGAAGGTTTTATTTGAAAAATAAAAGAATACTTGGAAACTTATTTAAATAAATAAATAAGTTTTGGTGTTTTAATTAAAATGGGAAAGCCTTTACTTAAATAAAATTGGATATTTAAATCCTTATTATTTTATTTAAATAAACCTTTACTCATTTTATCAAAACAAAAATATTTTATTTTCCTTTATTAAATGTTTATCTTTTTAATCCCCTTAGGATTAATTGTTCACCAATTGGTATGGGCTTTTGGTAATGGCTTATTAGCTTTGGAAATTCAATTTCCTTACCTTATAATATTCATAAGATTTTGTCTATGGTTCCAAACTAAGTGAAACCAATCTCTAAGGTCTTTCTTGATCCTTTGTGAAAATTTTGTTGATCAAATTTGGTATGGATCAAATCCATAGATTTGGAGATACTTTGGAAAATGATTTCCTTCCATTAGGGTTTAGGATTTGGATTTATTTTCCAAATGTTTAAATTTCCAGATACATTCATTGAGGAATGCATTTCCTTTGATTTGGATTTTTTTGTTGAATTCAAACTTTTACCAAAGTTTGTTCAAGATGGGATTTTAAGTTTCCTTTTAGAAACAAAAGTTTCTTTTCACCCTGATTTTCAACAAAAATTTATTTTGTTTATTTTTTTTTCACATTACAAGATTTGGAAAATCTTGGGATGTGACAGGCTACCACCCTTAAAAGAAATCTCGTCCCGAGATTTGGGGAGGCTAGGGTTACAAGTTGGCTCAAAAGCATCTAGGGTACTACCACCCTTAAAAATTTTCCAACTAGACTACATCTTGGCTTGCTTGGAATCTTGATGAAACTTCCTTGGGAAAACTTCTGCATAGTGTCCTTTATTTCCATACTTGACTCATGGGCCAAGGTTGAGTTTCTCCATAGGCTTGTTCAACTTGTTCTTCATCTTTTCTGGACAATTGCTCGCATAGTGTCCTGGGTTCTTGCAATTGAAACAGTGGATGTCTTCAAGTTCCTTGCGTAGTTCTTGTGGACAAGTGGCTACATAGTGGCCTAGCTCTTTGCAGTTGTTGCACACTACTTGGCCGATCTATTTATTCTTTGGGTTCTCTGGGCATCCACTGGGGTAGTGTCCCATTTCCTTACATTTACGACATTGCACAAGGCTCATGTCTTGCTTTGGTTTCTTGGGCTTCTTTGATCCTTTGAATTGGGTTGTCTTGTTTGGAGGTATGAGTGGTCCTTTTCCTTTGTCATCAACATTCTTGGTATTCTTGGATCCTTCTTGTTTCCTTTGTTCAACAATGGCATAGATGGGGCATTGAGTAGGGACATGATTATTTCCTTCACATAGGAAGCAAGTAACTTGAGATGTGGGGCATTGGCCATCTGGATGTTCCTCTTCACAATTGGGGCATTGATCTCCATGCTCCTTGGAAGTGTGGTCCTTGTCTCCACAAATATTGCAAGCTTGAGTTCCTTCTAAAATAACATCTTGGTCATCCTTGTTGTCATAAACTCCTTTGGAAGAGTTGTCTCCAATGTTGATCATTTGAGTAGCCATCCTTTGCAACAATTGGGATTGAGTTTCTAAAAACTTTTGCATGGTTGGGTCTAATCCATTGTTGTTGGCTAAAAGCTGAGTTGTTACTTGGCTCAACTGGGTTTGGTTTGCTAGTAGTTGTTCTCTCATGTTGTCCTCTTGATTGTTGTTGTTGTCACCATCCTTGATGTTGGAGTTTCTTGGAGTAGTCATCTGTTTGGGTTGGAGGGGATTAGATTAGGCAAGAGATTTCTAAGGAATCAGTCCCAATCACACACGTCACAAATCACACAAGCAATGTGCATGCAATCACAAACAAACACTCCACTCAAACAACAAGTTTCAAGCATATACTTAGGCAACAAAATAATTTTTTGTTACACCACTTAAGTTGGTGTGTTTGTCTTTAACTAAATATGGTGGTCCATCTACATGGTTTACTTGTGATCTTTCCATCCTTCTTGGTTGATTCTTCTTGAATGAGATCTTTGTATCCTTGGAGAATTCTTGTCTCTTGTTCACAAATCTTCAAAGGTGGTGATGGCTTCTTCTAAGTTGTGTTTCCCTAGTCTTCAAGTCTTGAGCAAAATTTCTTGTCTCACTTGTAGTCCTTAGTGTCATCCAAGTTGGAAGTCCTTGGTGAAAATGCTGAAGATGTTGAAGTCATTAAAGTTGAAGATGTCTTTTGGTCATGGGGTAGGCTTTCCATTAAGTTTGAAGTAGAAAAGAAGTAGAGTTGAAACCAAAATGGTTGAGGAAAGAGTTTACAAGATTGTTTTTGTAAATAAGTTTTGGAATAAGACAACTCCTATTTTCTAAGGGGTTTTGTCCAATCCTAGGGTCACAAATCCTACAGGCAACACAATGCTCTGATACCATCTGTAGGGTCCCCAACCTTTAATAAGATTGAGCCCCCTGTGTTTACAATGCTAGTCCCTGGATCAATAGCTAGCATCCACAGTTTAGATGTAATATCAAGAAACAAAGGTCATAATATAACTTTATAACCAGGAATAACATAGTTTTATTACATCAATACATAGCTCATTAGGCTATTACATTACATTGCAGCGGAATAACTATAGTCATGGGTCCTTCATCTTCAAAGTGCCACAGGCAGATGTTGGTTGTAGACTTTGTAATCCTAATCAATCAATCTTCACTAAAATCAATCAAACCTGCAACATTACAAGTTACAGCCACAAGGGTCAATACATTTGAATTGTATTGGCAAGTGATACCTTAGTATATTTTAAGTGGACTATAATACTATATGCATTTGGCTGGTGGAGCTTAGGCTTGCATTGCTCAAAATAGATTTTCCTTAACTTTTGAAAACACTAAGTTTTTGCTTGGCACAAAACACCCAAGGCATCTATCAATCAAAGACTCCAGATCCACTCAGGGCATCTACCAATCAATGACTGAAGATCCTTTTAACCCTTGTTCACCCACAAGTTTTATTTAGAAATTGGAGTGATGAGATTCTTGAAGTTTCCATGTCTTGATGCTCAAATTGTCCTTTACCAGGGACATGGCTAAGTACTTAGGTTTTACACTCTGCAGAGGTGGTGCGCTTTCCCCACAAGACTTGGTTTCCCAAGACAAGATCCTTCAGTAGCCTTTCCTTAGTCAAATGGACGCGTTCCAACCTATCATCCCATCTACCACCCTCTGTCCAAGAGACTAAGTTCTAGCATCCTAAGATCATGGCAGAGCCCATATTGCCAAGTGGTTGCACTTGAAGCTTCTCAACATTTGACATTTCAAATCTCTTTGTTCCTGGGTGGCCATCCACAAGTGAGATACACAAGCCAAGTCCATGGCCTTGTGAACCACTCAACATATACCATTCTTTCCATTCCACCCAGGTGATTCATTAACTTAGTTGTTTTGTTAAATAAAAACAAGTCCTTAGACTTAGAATATTTTTCCATAGTGTGAATATATAAACCACCCTTGTTTTCTAATAGCTAGGCTAAGCATGATAGTATTAGGAATCTTGACTTAGGTAATTTTCACTAAGGTTTCACCTAATAGGTTTTCCCATAGCATAGTTTATACTTAGTAAAAATCCATGCAAGTCCTATACTTGGAAAAATAATACTAATGCATATATAAAATATAGGAATGGAATATTCATGAAGATATCACTTGCCTTTTTGGTAGTGGGTATAGGTTCACTCCTTGTCCTTGCAACACTCACACTCTTCAAGTCACTACAATTCAATCAAGCAAGGCACAAACTTAATCTACCAATCAAGCAAAACTACACACATAAAATAACAAAGTCAAACAAACAATTTTTCACACACAAAGTAATGGGATCTAAGTCATGCATAAGCATGCAAAGGTTGGTTCTATTGTAAGGATGGTCTTCACTAGGCTTCTAACTTTGTAAGTTCCAAATTGGTCATTTACCAAAATGGCAAAGTCATTTGCAAAGAGGGTCTCTATTAGATTCCTAAACTTTGTAAGATCCAAAATGGTCATTTACCAAAGTGGCAAAGTTAAAGTAATGCATGCAAGCATGCCAAGCTTTGTTTTGTTTGAAAAAGTGGTTCCTAATGGGTCATAGGCATTTGGGCACACCTATTGGTCATTTTGTAAAGTGGCTAAGTCATTTGCAAAAGGGTTTCACCTCAAAACCATTTTCAAAACAAAGGGTCATTTTAGGTGGTGTAGAAATATTTTACTAGGGCATTAGCCTATAGGGTTCACCCAATTTGTTTTCAAATCACAACTTGGGGTTTTGGGGTTAGTGAGTTTAAAACAAAACATTTTCCAAGGTTTTATTCCAAAATCATTTTTTTATAAAAACCATATTTCTATTTGACTAGAAATGGTTTTTAAATCAAAGATTCCTTATTTTGTTTCACCAAATGAGTTGCTATTGCAAAACTTGGTGTTTGGGTCAGTAGGTTGGGTCCAAAGCATTTTGTCCAAAGTTTTGTTTATGAAAGCATTTTCATAAACAAAACAA
Source organism: Avena sativa (assembly GCA_916181665.1). Classification (NCBI taxonomy): domain Eukaryota; kingdom Viridiplantae; phylum Streptophyta; class Magnoliopsida; order Poales; family Poaceae; genus Avena; species Avena sativa. Next base: position 432,152,845 of record OV702293.1, read on the forward strand.
TGGTTTTTAATTAGCTAGAAATGGACTAACCCAATTAATCCATTCTAAACTTTTCAAAAATCATTTTCCAAAATATGGGTTGGGTCCTAGGGTCAGTAAGGTCACAATAAACTAATTGGCAAAGGTTTTAACCCTAAAAACATTTTTAAGCAATTTTTCTAATGTTAGCAAGCACACAAAAGAATCTGCAAAGTTAAACAAGTTAACAGATACTATTTGCTAAACTAAGGGCAGGGTTGGCTAGGGTTTGTCTTGCTGATTCCAACGACATAAAATTTGTAATTTTTGGACGTGTGGATCCAAAGATACAAGGGTTTGAAGTTTGCAAATACTTCTGTTTTCAAATCTGTTTTTAAACCTATTACTGGCCACGCGTCAGTATCTTACTGGACGGTACCGCTTCGCGTGGATCGGCAACGTGGACCGCAGGATCTAAAGTGGATCGTACGGCACAGGGCGCGTACCCTTTCGCTGTTAAGTGGTTCTGTCTAGTGCGTCCGATCTAGATCGAACGGCTGTGGGGTGCTTGGTCATAGACGAGCGGCGCTGCGGCGGCTGCTGGCGGCGGAGCGATCGGTTGATGACGGTGCCGGCGATACAGGAAACAGGAGAGGAAAAGGGGGTGCTCACCGGGCTCAGGGGATCACGGCGAAGCTCAACTCGCTTGCAGTTTGTCGAGGGGCGCACAGAATCAGTCAGGATTCCTCGCCGGAGTAGAGAACGACGTCGAGCGGCTCTGTCCACGGTCGAAGACGGTGCTGTGGACCACGAGAAGACAAACAGAAAGCACTGTAAGACGCGCAAAGGTACAACGGTGATGCGAGCGTGAAGGAGGAGGAGAGGGGCGGTCTGGTTTTACCGGGGAAGCTCAACGGAGTTGAAGTCAGACGGCGGCGCTCGGAGTTCGGTCGGAGTCGTCGCTGCAGATCGCCCTAAGGCAAGACAGGAGAAAGTTCAGATGCGCAAGAGCAAGGCGATACTGTGTGCGTGATCTAGGAGGCGCGGGGCGGTCAGATACTACCTGTGGGCTTCGCCGGAGATGAAGCAGACGGTGGCGACGGTGGTCGTCGTCGAAGGCGAGGTTACAGGGTACCCGCGGATGAATGGGTGGTATGGATAGATGCGTCTGGATGCGTGGAGTATGTGTGCTAGGTCGACGAGGCAAGGGGCGGCGAGGGGCTGCTGGAATCGTGGAGGGAGTTCGTCGGAGACAGAGCGGCTCGGGGAGAAATTGGGGGCGGTCTAAGGCGTGCCAGTGCGGGGTGTCAGAGGGGAATTATAGAGGAGAGGGAGGCGTTTAATACTGCGTGATCAAAGCTGGTAACGTCGGTCGCGTTAAGGCGAATTAAGCTGGAGAAATCAACGGCAGAACGGGGGAGAAGAACTGGTCGCTGCGGGTGTGGAAGAAGAACAGTGGTGGTGGGGTCTACCTGTCAGCGAAAGAGGGGAAGGAGGAGTGGGTCCAGACTGTCATTCACTCAGTGGGTTCTTTCCGCGGTAAAGAAAACGGTTCGCTCGGGGGGAAAAGGGAGAGGTGGGGTCGTCTTGTCAGTGAAAGAAAAGGAGAGGGGTTTGGGTCCACCAGTCATTGTCTTTGCGGGTCAGAATCTGGGTGAGAAAAGAATGCTTCGGGGAAAAGAAGGTGGGTTGGACTAGGCTGCTGTTGGGCCAAAGCTGGGCTGGGTCTGTCCTTTTCTTATTTTTTTTTTCTGCCTGAACATTTTTCCTTTTCTATTCTATTTTCCTGTTTTGAATTTCAATCAATTTCTCAAACAATCAAACAACACTCAATCAATTCAAACAATCAACAAACTTTTCATTTGAATTTGGTTCTGTTTATCAACATAATCCAAATCCAAAATGAAATAATATTTTTATTTATTTTAGGATCCATTTATTAATTAAGTAAAATGGATCTTTAGTTTATTAATGGTGTTTGATTTATTTAATAAAATTTCCATTTGAAATCCAATTATTTTCAAAACCAAACCAGAAGGTTTTATTTGAAAAATAAAAGAATACTTGGAAACTTATTTAAATAAATAAATAAGTTTTGGTGTTTTAATTAAAATGGGAAAGCCTTTACTTAAATAAAATTGGATATTTAAATCCTTATTATTTTATTTAAATAAACCTTTACTCATTTTATCAAAACAAAAATATTTTATTTTCCTTTATTAAATGTTTATCTTTTTAATCCCCTTAGGATTAATTGTTCACCAATTGGTATGGGCTTTTGGTAATGGCTTATTAGCTTTGGAAATTCAATTTCCTTACCTTATAATATTCATAAGATTTTGTCTATGGTTCCAAACTAAGTGAAACCAATCTCTAAGGTCTTTCTTGATCCTTTGTGAAAATTTTGTTGATCAAATTTGGTATGGATCAAATCCATAGATTTGGAGATACTTTGGAAAATGATTTCCTTCCATTAGGGTTTAGGATTTGGATTTATTTTCCAAATGTTTAAATTTCCAGATACATTCATTGAGGAATGCATTTCCTTTGATTTGGATTTTTTTGTTGAATTCAAACTTTTACCAAAGTTTGTTCAAGATGGATTTTAAGTTTCCTTTTAGAAACAAAAGTTTCTTTTCACCCTGATTTTCAACAAAAATTTTTTTTTTTTTTTTTCACATTACAAGATTTGGAAAATCTTGGGATGTGACAGCAAGATTCCAGAGGAGCTCAAGATTGACAGGGTTCTGCAATCACTCCCTCCCAGCTACAAAAGTTTTGTAGTGACTCATAATCAGATTGGTTCCACTGATACGATCACCGAGCTCTTCGCAAAGCTGAAGGCTGCGGAGGTGGACATCAAAAAGGATAATCATGTGCTGATGGTCAACAAGCCCTCCTTTGAGAAAGGTAAGGGTGCAAAGAAGCCCAAAGGCGGCGGCAAGCGCGTTGCCCCTGCTGAGAAGAAGCTCAAGTCTGGTCCTAAGCCGGACACTGAGTGCTTCTATTGCAAGGACAAGGGTCACTGGAAGCGCAACTGTCCGAAGTACTTAGCGGACAAGAAGGCTGGCACCATCAAAGGTATATTTGATATACATGTTATTGATGTTTTCCTTACTATCCCTCGTTGTAGTGCCTGGGTATTTGATACCGGTTCAGTTGCTAATATTTGTAACTCGAAACAGGAGCTACGGAATAGACGACGGCTTGCGAGGGATGAGGTGACGATGCGCGTTGGCAACGGATCAAGAGTTGATGTGATGGCCGTCGGCACGCTCTCCTTAGTTTTACCTTCGGGATTAGTTTTAAACCTTAATAAATGTTATTATGTGCCTGCGTTGAGCATGAACATTATTTCTGGATCGTGTTTATTGCAAGACGGTTATTCATTTAAATCGGAGAATAATGGTTGTTCTATTTATATGAGTAACATCTTTTATGGTCATGCACCTCTTGTGAATGGTTTATTTCTTCTAAATCTCGAAAGGGATGAAACACACATCCATAACATTGAGGCTAAGAGATGCAAAGTAGATAGTGATAATACTACTTATTTGTGGCACTGTCGTCTAGGTCATATTGGAGTAAAGCGCATGAAGAAACTCCATTCTGATGGACTTTTTGAGTCTCTTGATTTTGAATCATTTGACACATGCGAACCATGCCTCATGGGCAAGATGATCAAAACCCCGTTCTCCGAAATTATGGAGCGAGCAACAAACTTGTTGGAAATCATACATACCGATGTATGCGGACCGATGAGTGTTTCGACGCGTGGTGGATATCGCTATTTTCTCACTTTTACCGATGACTTAAGTAGATATGGGTATATCTATTTAATGAAACATAAATCTGAAACGTTTTAAAAGTTCAAAGAATTTCAGAATGAAGTGGAGAACCATCGTAACAGAAAGATTAAGTTTCTACGATCCGATCGTGGAGGTGAATATTTGAGTTATGATTTTCTCACGCATCTTAAAGCAAGTGGAATCATTTCACAACTCACGCCACCCGGAACACCACAGCGCAATGGTGTGTCTGAACGCTGGAATCGAACCCTATTAGATATGGTCCGATCAATGATGACTCTTACTGATTTGCCGTTATCATTTTGGGGTTATGCATTAGAAACCGCTGCATTCACTTTAAATAGGGCTCCATCTAAATCCGTTGAGACGACACCGTATGAACTATGGTTTGGTGCTAAACCTAAGTTGTCGTTTCTTAAAGTTTGTGGATGTGAAGCTTACGTCAAGAAGTTGATGCCGGACAAGCTCGAACCCAAAGCGGAGAAATGCGTCTTCATAGGATACCCTAAGGAAACTATTGGGTATACCTTCTATCACAGAACCAAAGGCAAAGTGTTTGTCGCAAAGAACGGTTCCTTTCTTGAGAAGGAGTTTCTCTCGAAAGAAGTGAGTGGGAGGAAAGTAGAGCTAGACGAGGTTATTGAACCTTCTCTTGAATTGGAGAGTAGCGCAGCACCTGAAATTGTTTCAGTGCCGCCTACACCAATAATAGAGGAAGCTAATGATAAGGATCATGAAGCTTCGGACGATGCTGCTACTGAACGTCGCAGGTCGACAAGGTCGCGTGCCCCTCCTGAGTGGTACGGCAAACCTGTCTTAACTGTCTTGTTAGTAGATGACAGTGAGCCTGCGAACTATGAGGAAGCGATGATGAGCCCAGACTCTGAGAAATGGATAGAAGCCATGAAATCCGAATTGGGATCCATGAGCGAAAACCAAGTATGGACTTTGGTGGACCCTCCTAGCGACCGAAAGGCCGTTGAGTGCAAATGGATTTTCAAGAAGAAAACGGACGCGGATGGTAATGTTACCGTCTATAAAGCACGGCTTGTCGCGAAAGGTTTTCGACAAGTTCAAGGTGTTGACTACGATGAGACTTTCTCTCCCGTAGCGATGTTTAAGTCTATTCAGATTTTATTAGCAATTGCTGCGTTTCATGATTATGAAATATGGCAGATGGATGTCAAGACTGCTTTCCTCAATGGCAACATTGATGAAGAGTTGTATATGATGCAACCCGAAGGTTTTGTCGATCCTAAGGATGCTGATAAAGTATGCAAACTTCAGCGTTCTATTTATGGACTGAAGCAAGCATCTCGGAGTTGGAACCTTCGTTTTGATCAAGTGATCAAGAGCTTTGGATTTGTTCCAAATTGCTATGAAGCTTGTATCTACAAGAAAGTGAGTGGGAGCTCGGTGACATTTCTGGTACTATATGTGGATGACATATTGATTATTGGAAATGACATTAACATGCTTAACGATGTGAAGAGTTATTTGAACAAGTGTTTTTCAATGAAAGACCTAGGTGAAGCTGCTTATATATTGGGTATCAAGATCTATAGAGATAGACAAAGACGCCTGATAGCTTTAAGCCAGAGTACATACCTAGACAAAGTTCTAAAAAGGTTCAGAATGGATAAGGCAAAGAAAGGTTCAGTGCCTATGTTGTCAGGTAAGATATTGAGCAAGGCTCAGTGTCCAGCTACGGTAAATGATAGGGAAGCTATGAGCAAAGTGCCTTATGCTTCGGCCATAGGTTCTATCATGTATGCCATGCTGTGTACTAGACCGGATGTGTCCAATGCTCTTAGTTTGACGAGCAGGTATCAAAGTGATCCAGGAGTGGAACACTGGACAGCCGTGAAGAACATCCTGAAGTACCTAAATAGGACTAAAGAAATGTTCTTAGTCTATGGGGGTGTTGAACAGCTCGTCGTAAAAGGTTACGTCGATGCTAGTTTCGACACCGACAATGATGGGGATGTACCTACCGGGGTATACCCAGCAGGACGTTCCCGACTGGTCCAAACAACTGGCGAGTGGGCCTGCGAGACGACGACTGGATCAAAGCCCGGCGTGGATCCAAGCGACTGGAAGCTGAAGGCCCAGGCGAGTAGATAGGCCCAGTCGGATTAGGTTAAACAAGCACCAAAGCCTTAACTGATTCGGTTGAGATATGTAAACCCTAGGGGAGGTGAGCCTATATAAACCTCCCTGCGGGGCGTGTAGAGATACGTTCCATCATACACCCAAGCGACTCGCCGCCTAGCCGCCGAGTTCGCCCATTGTACCACCTTCATAATACAATCTAGTAGGAGTAGGTCTTTACCCTCCGGGGGGCCGAACCTGGGTAAAACCCTGTGTCTCCGCCCTCATCTCGCACCGCAGATGGCTGGCCGCCCTTGCCCCTCGTTCTACTACTCGCTGCCGATTGCAGCGTCTGCTGTGACCATTCCCACGACAGTGGCACCCACCTTGGGGCCTGGCCGGTCTGGCCGGTGTTCTGCGGCGAGATCCAATCTACCCATTAACGAGTCGGTCGCCACCGGCCGCATGATAGCGATTGGCGAGATGCTCCAGATCTTGCCAAGCAGCTACGTCCTGGCGGCGCGACCCGTCACACACAGCATGATCCTGCCAGTAGGCACGATCAGCCTCTTCGTCGGCCTCACCGACATCATCGTCTCGGAGGACTCGGCCTGCATCCCCGAGTCGCCGCCACGCGATCGGCTCTCTGAGAGCCAGGTCCGCACCATCCATCGCCTCGCCTCTGAGTATAACTCAACCCACAGCGACGTGGCCGAAAACTCCGCGGCCGCGGAAGACGCGGCCCTCAACGACGACGCCGACTCGGCGACCCCAGCATCACTCGCCGGTTCCATCACCGCGGCTTCGCCCGCGGGCTCCATCACCCAGGTCTCCAACACGGGAGACTTCGAGGATCCCTCCATCCTTGGGATCTTCGACTTCGACTCCGGGTCGGAAAACTCCGCCGATCTCCGCGACGGGACCGGTCGTCACGCTGCAACCTATATGGCCACTGGCACCGATCCGCCGGAGGACCCGTTCTCCACTCCGATCCCTCCCAACGCCACGACAACGGAGGTCGAGGAACTCCGCCTGAAGCTGGCGGAGGCCGTCCGCAAGGAGCAGGCCGAGCGTGAAATTTTTTGCCTCGAGCAGGTGACGGCGCAGGAGCTGTCGCGTTACCACGCGCAACGAATCAGGACGCGCCTGAACCCTACCGTTTAGGGGCGCGCCCTGAACTTCGACGACGAAAACGACCCGGCCCGCGCGGCCGAGCGCGCGATCTGCGAGAACGCGCCACCAGGAGGAAGCGCCCGGCCCCCTCCAGGGTCGACGGCGATGGGCGCCCCACCTCCACCCAACCGCACACCCCCCAGGGACCAGCCGCGGATAGTAGTCTCCTCACGGGAGCGAGACGCAAACGTCCTCCCACTGTTCTCCACCCCGATGGACAACCTCATGGCAGGCCGAGCAGCAGCCGACAACATCACGGCCACCAGCGACGGCGCCCTACAGATCCAGTACGTCAGGGCCCTGCTCGCAAAGGTCGTCGAGCAGCAAAACGCAGGCGCTGATTCGCAGGGTCGAGTGTACTCGCGTTCTTCGGGAAGTAGAGCGGCCTCCAGCGGCCGCCCACTAGCGGCAAACACCCTCAACTGCCCGCCACCAGAGCCATTGCAGCTCCAATACCGACCCGCGAACGCGGCACTCTCCACCAACGACCCCAGGCCAGCGACCAACTTCGTCGCTGCCAACGGTCAACCCATCGACGCCCGCACCCACATCATCAACAACCAAAGCTGGCGCGCACGCCAGCCCGACGACCTGCGACACACCCTAACCAATCGCCGCGACGGCGAGCCCATAGGGTCACTCAGTCGACTCGGCCCCAAGTGCTTCGGACCAATGATCCGAGGCGAGAAGTACCCGCCAAACTTCAAAGCGCCAAAGGAGATAGAAAAGTACGACCCCTCGTACGACCCCGCCATCTGGCTCGATACATACCTCATGGCAATGGGGATCACAGGCCACACTGACCTGCTATCCGCCCGCTACCTCCCCCTGATGATGGAGGGACGTGCAGGCAGTGGATCAACACCCTCCCACAGGATAGCATCGACTCCTGGGAGGAGATGCGCGACGCCTTCGTCAGGCACTTCGAGTGCTCCTACACCCACGCCACCACCATCGAGGACCTGGAGCGATGCGTCCAGGGACCCCGCGAGTCGACCCGCAACTGGGTCCAACGGTGGCAGGAACTCTGGTACAACGCGGTCGGCATCCACCCGGACACCGCGATCCATTGCTTCAAGACCTCATGCCGCTACGAGCCGCTGGTCGCCAAGCTCAAGCGACACTCTCGCACTCTCGACAACATACCGGACCTCCTCGAGATCGCCAAACGGTACGCGAAGGAAGATCCAAACCAGGAAACCGACGACGAGTCGGGGGGTCAACGCCGCACAAGCAGCAACGACAGCGGACGACGGTCCGACCTACGCTACAGCAACACTCGCCTCACCGGCAAGCACCGCAGTGACAGGCGAGTCGACTTCGTCGCCAACGTCGGGCACGCACAACGCGAGCCCAAGAGCTTCCGCCGCGACGGAGGACAACGCCGCGACGGCGGCAACTACAAGGCCAAGCCAAGGTTCGATCCTGCGGCCCTTCTTAACCAACCTTGCGCGTTTCATAGCAGGGAAGGGAAGCCCGCAACGCACACAACCGCCGACTGCCACACCCTCAGGGAGATCGAGAAGGCACGGCGAGCAAGGGAGGACCCCGACAACAACCCGCCAAACGGCGGAAAATTCGGCAACGTGGTCGGGTCGCTCCATACCTTCACCGGCTTCAACACGAAGCGCGAGAAGAAGGTCATTACCCGCGCCGTCGCTGTCAACGCGGTGGCCCAGGTGGACGTTCGCCAATTCCTCAACTGGTCAGAGCAGCCCATCACCTGGAGCCGCCAGGACCACTCGCCGCGCATCGAGTATCCAGGACGAGTCGCCTTGGTGGTCAAGCCAAAGGTAGGCGACTACTGGCTCCCCAAGACATTGATGGACGGCGGCAGCTCCATCAACATCCTATACCTGGACACCTTCAGGCGGCTGCGGCTCCTGCAGTCGATGATCGAGACAACCCACACCACGTTCCACGGCATCGTCCCCGGTCGGAAGGCGTACCCGATCGGCAAGGTCACGCTGCCAGTCACCTACGGCACCCCAGCAAACTTCCGCACTGAGCGGATCGTCTTCGAGCTGGTGCCCTTCGACAGCCCCTACCACTGCGTCCTGGGGCGCCAGGCGTTCGCCAAGTTCATGGCAGCGCCACACTACGCGTACAACACGATGAAGCTCCCTAGGCCGTGCGGCGTCATCACCATCAACGGCGACCCCGACATGGCCGCCGAGTGCGAGGCCAAAGGAGCCGAACTCGCCGACGCTGTCATCGCGGCAGAGGCCAACCACGCTGACGAGCTCGCCAAATACGCGAGTGGGGTGAACAATGACGACCCCACCATACTCAAGAAGCCCAACTCGGAGGGCGCAAACACCTCAGCCTTCGAGGCAACGACGCACACTCGCACCGTCGAGCTGGTCCCCGGCGACTCCAGCCAGACGGTGATGATCGGAACAGGGATGAGCCCAGCCTAGGAAGGCGCGCTCATCGAGTTCCTCCATGAGAACAGGGATATCTTTGCATGGAGGCCCTTCGACATGCCTGGTGTCCCTAGGGAGCTCGCTGAGCACAAACTAAACGCTGAGCACAAAGTGCGACCCGTCAAGCAGTGGCGACGGCCTTTCAATGAAGAGCGCCGCCGAGCCATCGCCGAGGAAGTGCAGCGTCTACTCGCTGCAGGCTTCATCCGGCCAATCAAGTACTCCAAGTGGCTGGCGAACCCAGTCCTGGTCGAGAAGAAGAACGGCACCTGGAGGATGTGTATCGACTACACAAACTTGAACAGCGCCTGCCCAAAGGAGCAGTTCGTCCTCCCGCGGATCGACCAAATAATCGACTCCACCGCGGGCTCGGAGTCGCTATGTTTCCTTGACGCCTACTCTGGATATAACCAGATCAAGATGGCCGTCGAGGATGAGGAGAAGACGGCGTTCATCACGCCATTCGGAGCCTTCTGCTACACCGCCATGACCTTCGGCCTCAAGAACGCCGGGGCGACCTACCAGCGGTGCATGCAGGAGTGCCTCGCGAGCCAAATTGGCCGCAACATCCACGTCTATATCGACGATGTGGTCGTAAAATCCGCTCGCCAGGGTGATCTCCTCGCCGACCTGGCAGAAACGTTCGCCAACTTACGAAAATACAAGATAAAGCTTAACCCAGGCAAATGCACCTTCGGTGTACCAGCAGGGCAACTACTGGGTTATGTCGTCTCCAAGCGCGGAATCGAGGCGAACCCAACCAAGATCGACACGATCGCCCGACTCGGCAAACCCGAGTGCCTCCGCGACGTCCAGAAGTTGGCCGGGCGAGTAGCGGCTCTCAGTCGCTTCATCCCCCGCCTGGGCGAAAAGGCGATGCCTCTATACCGCCTGATGCGCAAGAACCCCACATTCCAGTGGGACAAGGAGGCGGACGACGCGCTCCGCGACCTCAAGAAGGTGCTACTCGCCGCACCGATACTCGCCGCCCCGGCCGACAAAGAACCCATGCTGGTTTACGTCGCGGCTTCCGAGCGCGTCGTCAGCGCTGTCATGGTCGTCGAGCGACCGGAGGAAGGAAAGGAGCGCCCAGTACAGCGACCGGTGTACTACATCAGCGAGGTCCTCACCGAGTCGCGCCAGCGGTACCCGTAGTACCAGAAGCTGGTATACGTGGTCTTCAGGGCACAGCGACGCCTGCCGCACTACTTCCAGGAGCACCCGATGACGGTCGTCTCCTCAGCACCGTTGCAGGACATCATCCGCAACCGTGAGGCGACCGGGCGAGTCGCCAAGTGGGCCGTCGAGATCGGTATCCACAACATCAAATACGAGCCACGAAGATCAATCAAGTCGCAAGCCCTAGCGGACTTCATCGCCGACTGGGAAGAGGCCCAGCAGCCAGAGAAGCCGCCATACCTCCATTACTGGAGCCTGCACTTCGACGGCTCCAAGAACACGGACGGCGCAGGCGCAGGGATCGTGCTAACTTCACCGAAGGGTGACAAGCTCCGCTACGTCCTCTGCCTCGACTTCACACCCTGCACCAACAACATGGCCGAGTACGAGGCCTTACTCCACGGCATGCGAGCTGCCAGGGAGATGAACGTCAACCGCCTACGCTGCTACGGAGACTCCGACCTCGTGGCCGGGCAAGTCGCCGGCACCTGCGACGCAGTCTCCCCGACCATAGCGGCGTACCGCCAAGCAGTGGACAAACTAGGCGGACACTTCACTGGCTACTCTGTCGAGTGGATCGACAGGCGGAAGAACGAGGAGGCCGACGCACTCTCTCGCATCGGGTCGGCTCGACTCGCACCACCCGCCGGTGTCTTCCTCGACACAATCACCAAACCATCAGTCTCTCCCCCAAGGGAGATCGACATCGGAGTCCCGCTGCAGCCAGAGGCAGCCCTGGTCGCACTCGTCACCGAGCCAGACGACTGGACCAAGCCCTACATCGCCTACCTGGAGGCTGGCACCTTGCCGGCAGACGAGACGGACGCCCGGATGATCGCACGCCGATGCAAATCCTTCACCATCATCGACGGTGAGCTCCACAAGCGAAGCGTCACCGGCGTGTTCCAACGTTGCGTCCAACCGGCCGAAGGACGCAAGATCCTCCACGACATCCACTCCGGCGACTGTGGCCACCACGCCGGTGCTTGCTCCCTGGTCGCCAAGGCTATGCGGCATGGCTTTTACTGGCCCACCGCACACGCCGACGCTGTCGACATCGTCCAGCGGTGCGCCGGGTGCCAAAAATACGCCAATCAGACGCACGTGCCGAGCTCGGCGCTGAAGACAATCCCCATCACCTAGCCATTCGCCATATGGGGCATGGACATGGTGGGCCCCTTCAAGAAGGCTCCCTCCGGCTACACCCACCTCCTGGTCGCGGTCGACAAATTTACAAAGTGGGTGGACGCCAAGCCAGTCCGGAAATGCGACGGGAAGACCGCCACAAAATTCCTACGCGAGCTCATATATCGCTACGGGTTCCCCAACAGCATCATCACGGACAACGGCACCAACTTCGCCAAAGGAGCCATGGCCGAATTTTGCGAGGAACACCACATCCGGCTCGATCTCGCATCAGTCGCCCACCCGGAATCCAACGGCCAGGCGGAACGGGCCAATCAAAGCATCCTCCACGGCCTAAAGCCGCGACTCCAAGTACCACTCGAGCGCACCGCCGGGTGCTGGGTCGAGGAGCTACCCTCCGTCATCTGGGGCATCCGCACCTCGGTCAGCAGGTCGACAGGATTCACCCCCTTCTTCATGGTGTACGGCGCCGAGGCAGTCATGCCCACCGACCTTGAGCACGACTCACCGAGGGTCGTCCACTACACGGAGGCTGCGAACGATCTCACACGACAGGATGGAGTCGATCAACTCGACGAGGCACGCGAGTTAGCCCGCTCGCGCACCGCCATATACCAACAAGGACTCCGCCGCTACCACAGCCGGCGGGTGAAAACTCGCACCTTCCAAGAAGGCGACCTGGTGCTGCGCCTCATCCAGGACAAGAAGGGCATGCACAAGCTTTCCCCTCCATGGGAGGGACCATTTTCCATCGGGCGTGTACTCGGCAATGACGCCTACTACCTCATCGACATCCGCGGGGACGGCAAACTCGACGTCAAGCGACCATGGAATGTAAACCTCCTACGGAAGTTCTATTCCTAGAACGCCACATATGTACTCTCCAGTCGCTATGAAATAAAAAGAATTGGTTACCACAATTTGCGCTTACTCTCCGTGTCTTGTGCCACTCGCACTCGTAATAACAGCGTCAAGCTAACCGCAGAAGTCAACCTTTGGTAAAGCGATCGGCACGGCCAAGTAGTGCGGTGCAAAAGCACTGAGTTACCTCAGGTTTTGCATCGTCCACGAAAAACGCCTACCCGGAGCCCCACTGGAGTCGCCTAGCCCGACTGGCTCTACGAGCCAAGACAACTGCCTTCGCTTCTCACAGCGACCATGATCCTCCGCATCCTCGACATAGCGACTCGAACGGCCACGTACCACGCTCGGGGACTGACGACCAGTTCAGCGCGAGCGACTTGGGAAAACGCCAAGTATGAGAGCATGCCCAGAACTCGCCATGCGACTGACCCCACGGGCCAGGCAGGAGTGATGCGCTCAAACCAACGCGCCAAGTCCTCACCCACCCTCGAGTCGCGCCTAGAACAACCAAGTACCACGCTCGGGGACTCGGCCATCCGACCTCGTTCGCGCAAGTGAAAACGGTGAAGTACAGAGCGCTCAAGGGAGTCGCCTAGCGACTGGCTCTTCGAGTCCGGGCGAGTCGACCACAATAACAAAACAATTCAAACCACAAACAGATCACACATGAGGTAAACCCCACAAAAGGGCGGACGCGCTCGGGGACTCGTTCAAAACCTCAATCACAAAACACATATCAAATCCCAAAACAGACACGACGTCTCATTCATTAGCACGTAGCATTGTCTCAAATTACAAAATATGCCTAAACGGCAGACCTGTTACTAATGCCCCAGGGCAAACTATCCTATTCTGCAGGCTTCAACGACGACTCGCCAGCACCCTGGCGATTGCGGATGAATGGCGTGTACGGGTTTGATGGGTACGTCGTCAGTTCACCCGCCATCGCCGCGCGGAAGGGCTACTCGACCTTGAAGTCCCGATGCTGCGGCTCGGGGTCGTTGGGCGCGACGACCGTCTCCTGGTACGGAAGGAGGTCGCCCATTGCCCAGACACGCTCGGAGTACATCGCGGCGTGGTCCGTCAACTTGAGCACCTCGGACAGCTCAACTGCGCCAGTCGACGACGGGTAGCCACTCGTCACGTCGTCGATGTCGAAATCCTCCGGAAAGTGAGCGAGTCCAAGGCTAAGCGCCGTCGCTGCTCCGTGCCGAAACGCCGATCGCGTCATGAATTCTACGACCGAGGGCGCCTTCTCCAAGTACTTCCACACCTCGACGAGGTCGCTCGGAATTACTTCCGTGGGAGATATCTCCTGGAGGTAGGCTCGGATGCACGTCGCCGACAACGTCGCCGAGTCCACGAGCATGGACACACACTATCGCGCGTCGAACGAGCTCGCCTCTTCCGTGCTATCAAGGATGCGACCTGCGAATGGAAGATAACAATGAGTACATCGGGCACCACAACAGAACACATGCTATTGGCAGAGGCAGATACACTCACCAAATAAGGGGCGGGAGAGATCCGTGATGAAGCATTAAAGCGAAGTGTAGTCGTCCTGAAGCCCAGCAACAAGAGCGTCGGACACTTTACGATCCTCTGCGGCGGCAGTAATAGCGGCCTTGGCTCGCCCATCCGCCGAGTTCGCTTCATCCTTCGCCTCCCTCAGCTCGCGCTCGAGTTCGGCGATCCGCTTCTCAGCCGAGCTCAGTGCTGACTGAGCCACCGCTAACTCACCCGCTGGGACAAGCCCCTGGCGACCTTCCTCCGCCTTCGCGGCAACCGCCTGAAGCACCTTGTTCGCTTCCTGGACGGTGGCCAGTTCCTTCTCTGCGCGGCGCTTCGCTGCCAACCGGTCAGCTGATTCAAGTTGCAGACCCTGCACATCATTCAAACGTTTAATCAAAGCATATCCTAAGTGCCTACCCGCTGAAATTCAGCGAGTGCGCACTCGGGGACTGGCAATCAAAAAAAAAATCCTAAGTGCCCACCCGCTGAAATTCAGCGAGTGCGCACTCGGGGACTGGCAATCAAAAAACTCCTAAGTGCCCACCCGCTGAAATTCAGCGAGTGCGCACTCGGGGACTGGACGCGAAAAATAACAACTATACACTAAAAGAATCAGACCGCTGCAACACACCGACTTGATCCTCGGGGACTGGACATACCTGGATGGCCGCGCCAAGCATGCCATGAAGCTGTATCGCGTCCACGGACGAGAGGAGAGCGGGCGTGTGCCCATGATGCTGCTCGACCTCCGCATCGGTGACCCTAGGTGCACGTCTCGAGGGCGAAGTCCCACTCGCTGTGGCCGCCTTGGCCATGAAGCGCGGGAATGTCGCGATGGAGGCACCCGCACCAAAGGAGGTCGGCTCGGCTGCTCCAGGCAAGGGAGCGCCCTCCTTCGTGGATGCGGCCGCCTCTGGTGCAGGTTCGGTCGACGCGACCGCCGTGTCGTCAGAGATTGTGATGACATCGCCGCCCTTGGCCTTCTTGCTAACATCCGCAGGGACGACGACCTCATCCACCTTCCTCTTACGGGAAGGATCCTCCTCGCTGACGACGGATGGCACCTTAGCCACGGTCGGGTGGCCCATCTTCTTCACTCTGGTCCTGTAAATCAATCGCGTAAGTAAGATAATTCAAACTACTATGGAAGACAAAGATAGGTGAGCAAACTCACTTGGCGACTGGAATGAAGCGCAACCCCGTGCGGAGGCCAGCCGGCTTCTCCAGTTCAGGGCCCAGTCAGCGGCTGAGCCCCATCTCCAGGACGTCGTGTGCCCAAGACACGGACGGCTTCTTCGTCGTCGAGGCCGCAACGGGAGCCTCTGGGACTTTTTCGGCAGGAGCTTCCCTGCAAGGCGAGGCCGCTGCAGCCGGAGCGTCCCCCAGCACAGAGACTGGGGCGAATGGCGGGGGCATCGAAGCCAGTGGCACCTCAACGGTGACCGTGTCCAGCGCGGCTGCTGTTGGTGGCGCCTCGTCCTTGGCCGGGCTGGGGGCGTCGGAGCTGCTTGCCGAGTGCGGTGGCGAGGCTGGCCTCATCGGCTTCCTCTTCCTCTTCGGAGGGGCCTTCGCCTCCTTCTCTTTCTTCTTCTTCTTTGACGAAGTAGCTTGGCGGCTCGAGGTGGCTTCCGGAAGTTCTTCGTCGTCATCATGACGCTCGAGGCTTTTGCTCGCCTCAAGCTCGCGTTGACGTTGCCCGCGGGTCTTGCGGACCAGCGGGGCGACTTCCTCCTCGGACTCGTCGTCGCTGTTGCTTTCGTCGCTCCCGGCGTCGCCCTTGGCGAGAGGCGACTCGCCCATGTCCTGGATGGACGAGCTTGAATTCTCATCGTCCGAAGGCGGGAGCCACCCCTCCACCACTTGGAATAGCTGCGATGAAGGCAAAATGAAGTTAGAATGACCGCAACTGCAAAAAAACTACGACTGCGAATGATACGAGGTGATTACCGTTGGGGCTGGACGCTTTGCGGTGTAGGGGGCGACCCCAGCCTGTGCGTCCAGGTACACCACCTGGGTGATCTTCTTTAGTGCTGCGGTGTAGTCCTCGAGCTTCCACTCGGCTAAGCTGGCCTTCGTCGAGTCTTCCTGGCCCATGTATTGGTACATGTAGTGGTCGCGTCGAGCCAGAGGGACGAGCCACCGCCCAAGCCAGCAGTTATATAAGTTGATCGTTTGGAGGCCCTTCTTCTTCAAGCCGCGGATGGTTTGGAGCATTTCGTACACGACCATCCGCTGGTCGCTGGGGAGCTTGCCGACTTGAAGACGGCGCGGCTCGGACCGGTTGGCGGAGTACCGTGGGATCGCCGTCTCGCCCTCCGGGGTCGCCTCGGCAACGTAGAACCACGACTTCTTCCAGTCGCTCGCTGCCTTGGCGGGCAGCATCAAGTCGAAGAATGAAGCCTTCGACTTCAGCTGGAAGGTTAGGCCGCCTGCTTCCTCGCGGCTGATCCGTCCGTGGAACAGATCTTGCCACAGAGGGAAGTAGGGCCGGCAGCCCAAGTAGCATTCGCAGAACTCCACGAAGATGGCGAGCTGCTCGATGCTGTGGGGACCCAGATCCGACGGCTGGATCCCGTAGTAGGCGCAGAAGCGCCGGAAGAACAAGGACGTGGGGAATCCCAGTCCCCGTTCTAGGTGGCTGGTGAAGCAGATGAATTCCCCCTCGCGCGGGTTCGGGGTCACCTCTCTGACCACGGGGATGCGCCAACAGCCAGCGCGCAGGATCCCAGCCTCCTCGAAGGATGCCAGCTGCGCCCTCGTAAACTTAGATCTCCCCCAAGGTTCGGTGGAGAGGGCCATGGCGGAAGGCTTTGCGGGGGGTCAGAGGATTTCGGGTCGGCTGGATCACGATGCGAAGGAAGGCGAGAATGCATGCAGTCGGAGGGAATGGCGAAAGGATAGCTCTCTGATCGCCTGCCATTCCCCTTATATAGCGGTTGTTACCCGCCAAATCAGGAGGCTGTTACTACGCGGTGATTACGCCAAAAGTTACCGTTGGATTACCGCAACGGCTAGTTTGACCACGCTTAACGGTCCAACTTCAGCCACTCGGCTCGCCGACCTGATCACTACGACAGTGTTTTGCCGACTCGACTCGCCAAAGCTGCGATCAGAATGACTAGTTTTTTCCTTTATACAGGAGCCCGCCGACGATTCGACTGGATGTCTACTATGAAGCCGCATACTCCGACTGCCAGCAGTCACCTACGCCCAATCGACGACGGCCTCGGGGACTACTGATGGGGATGTACCTACCGGGGTATACCCAGCAGGACGTTCCCGACTAGTCCAAAGAACTGGCGAGTGGGCCTGCGAGACGGCGACTGGATCAAAGCCCGGCGTGGATCCAAGCGCTGGAAGCTGAAGGCCCAGGCGAGTAGATAGGCCCAGTCGGATTAGGTTAAACAAGCACCGAAGCCTTAACTGATTCAGTTGAGATATGTAAACCCTAGGGGAGGTGAGCCTATATAAACCTCCCTGCGGGGCGTGTAGAGATACGTTCCATCATACACCCAAGCGACTTGCCGCCTAGCTGCCGAGTTCGCCCATTGTACCACCTTCATAATACAATCTAGCAGGAGTAGGTCTTTACCCTCCGGGGGGCCGAACCTGGGTAAAACTCTGTGTCTCCGCCCTCATCTCGCACCGCAGATGGCTGGCCACCCTTGCCCCTCGTTCTACTACTCGCTGCCGATTGCAGCGTCTGCCGTGATCATTCCCACGACAGACAAGGATGATTCTAAATCTCAGACAGGATACGTGTATATTTTGAATGGAGGAGCTGTGAGCTGGAGAAGCTGCAAGCAAAGCGTGATCGCGAGATCTACAGTAGAAGCGGAATACATGGCTGCAGCAGAAGCGTCAAGTGAAGGAGTTTGGATCAGAAACTTCATCACTGAGCTTGGCGTGGTTCCAAGTGCATTGGACCCACTGGAGATATTGTGTGACAACACTGGCGCCATAGCACTCGCTAAGGAACCAAGATATCATCCAAAGACCAAGCATATCAACCGCAAGTTTCATATAATCCGAGATTATATAGCAGATGGAGATCTGAAGATTAGCAAAGTACATACAGATCTGAATGTTGCAGATCCATTGACTAAACCTCTTCCACGTGTAAAACATGATTAGCACCTCAGTGCCATGGGTGTGAGATTGTTGCCAAATGTAAACTAGATTATTGACTCTAGTGCAAGTGGGAGACTGTTGGAATTATGCCCTAGAGGCAATAATAAAGATGTTATTATTATAATTCTTGTTCATGATAATGTTTATATTCCATGCTAGAATTGTATTAAGCAGAAACATTAATACTTGTGTGGTTTGTAAACAACACCGTGTCCCTAGTACGCCTCTATGGACTAGCTCATTGATTAATGATGGTTAAGGTTTCCTAACCATGGACATGAGTTGTCGATTAATAATGAGATCATATCATTGGGAGAATGATATGGTGGACAGACCCAAACTAAGCGAAGCAATTAGATCGTGTCATCGTGTTCATCTTTGCGAAGCTTTTCCTATGTCAAATATTGTATTCCTTAGACCATGAGATAATACAACTCCCTGGTATCGGAAGAAAGCTTTGAGGTCATCAAACGTCATCCTATGAGAGGGTGATCATAAAGGTGTCTCTCAGGTGATCGGAAAGTGCCTGTTGGGTTGTATGTATCGAGATGGGATTTGTCCCTCCCAAGTCGGAGAGATATACTTCGGGCCCACTCGATAATCGATATCAACACCGCTTGCAAGCATGTGGTTAAGGAGTTAATCACAAAGTGATATCGGATTACGGAACGAGTAAAGTACTTGCTGTGAACGAGATTGAACTAGGTATGACGGTACCGATGATCGAATCTCGGGCAAGTAAAATATCGCGAGACGAAGGGAATATATATATGGGATTGATTGAATCCTGGCATCGTGGTTCATCCGATATGATCATCGATGAATGTGTGGGAGTCAATATGGGTTTCCAGACCCCGCTGTTGATTATTGATAGAAGATCATGTCCGCATATTCTCGAACCCGCAGGGTCACACACTTAACGTGTCTCGACGCTAGGATAGATTGGATAATTGGTTTATGAGTTTTTGTTCAGAGTCTCGGATGGGATCCGGGACATCACGAGAGGTTCCGGAGTGGTCCGGAGAATAAGATTCATATAAGGCAGTGCAGTTTTTGGAGTTCGGAATTGTTCCGGGTTAATCGGTATTGTACCAGAAGCTTCTAGAACCTTCCGAAAGGGGACCAACGTGGCCCCACCTTCCGGGAGGGGGCTTGGGCCTATGAGGGAGTCCCCTGGCCGCATTGGGCCAGGGGCACAAGGCCCCATAGGGCCCAGCCGGCCAAAGAGGGTTTAAACCCTAGATAGACCTTCTAGAAGGGGGGGGTTTCCTTGCTCCCACTCTTCCTCATTGGGGCCGCCAGTTTGGGCTTGGGGGAGGGGCTAGGGCTGCGCCCCCCTCTATATAAAGAGGTGTGGGGGTGCACCACCCCCTACACACCTTCCCCTCCAACCCTAGCCGCCCTGCTGCCCTCCTCTCTCCCTCCCGACTGCTTGTAGGCGAAGCCCTGCTGCAGAAATTCTCCACCAATTGCACCGCGCCGTCGCGTTGTAGATCCAACCCATCTCTCCACCATACTTGCTGGACCAAGAAAGGAGGAGACGTCGAGGTGCCGCACGTGTGCATCTCACGGAGGCATCGCCACTTGTGGTGCTAGATCGGATCGGATCGCGAGGAGGAGAAGCAAGTACGACTACATCACCCACGTTCCGACGAACGTTCCGCTGTGCGAATCTTCAAGGGTATGAAGATCTAATCCAATCTCTCTCGTTGTTTGCATCTCCTAGATTAGATCTTGGCTTCCCTCTGTTCGCATCCGTAGAAAATTTTGATTTACTATGCCGCGAAACCCTTCAATAGTCTCATAAGATGGATCCATGAACTAACCACATAGTCTCACACGACATAATCACATAGTCTCACACATAAATAGAGGGAAATCGAAGTTCACAAGCAATAAAAGGATCAAAATACAAACGAGCTTGTGACTTCCCATGCAACACCCGTGCCTAAAGTGCAACTTCTCCCCCTTTGGCATCAAGACGCCAAAAAGGGACAAGTGCAAGACTACCGTCCCGTCAGTCAATCCTCCTCCTCATCATCATCCTCAAGGTCCTCCTCGTAGGGGGGTGGTGCGCGGTGTGAGGAAGAAACATCATCGTCCCAACGGCTGTGCTGAGAGATCCACTGATCTTCTGGAGTGATGTTGGTCTCGGACCCCTCGGAGACAGTCAAACCCTGAGCAGCCATCATGTCCTTCTGCCGAGCACTGGCCTTCTTGGCATACACATGCGCCTCATACATGCGTTTATGGTTGTCCATCTGAAAGCAGAAGATCTTCTTGAGCTTGGCCTCCATCCTTTTTGCCCAAGTGGGCTTAGCATTTTTGCGCCAGAAGACAACATAGTCAGTGTCATGACCACTGTCGGCATCCTCAGAGTCATCTTCTTCCTCCTCATCCGCCACAATGTAGGGTTTAGCATGTGTCTTGATCTTGAGAGCCTTGGGCTTGTGCACAATGAGAGGGCGGGTGGAGAGAGTCCTAGCAATGGGAGGGCACTTTGACACAATGAGGGCCATAATATATGGAGCAAATGGGGGAACCCTCCGAGTGTAGGTAGCAGCAACCATCTCATTCCATATATAGTCTGCCACATCAAGAGGAGTGTCAGAGTCACGGTTGAGGAAAGTGTTGAACATCAAGTCTACGGAGAATCCGTGTATCTCATCCTTGTTGCCCGCACGAGGAGCAACCGTCTCACGGAAAATGTGATGGAGAATGTCATATGTGGGGAGAAGATCCTTGATCTTGCCAGCAATACCGCGGCCCTGGATATACAGAGGTGTAAGAACATCCTTCTTGGAGGGGTGCTCCCGAGTGTGACAGCGAAAGCCACAAGGAGTGTCCCGGCCGCGATCTTCATACCCCAATATTGCAGCAAACTCCGCAAGGGTGGCCTCCTTGATTGCACCTTGAGTCATCCAGGTAATCTTCCGAGAACGGCCAGTAGAGAAATGTGATGTGGCATAAAACTGTGCAATAAGGAGTGGCTCATAGTCATGCTGGAACTCCATAATGGGGAACATGCCAAGGTGAGAGCAGATTTCCTTAGCCTCTGCAAAGTAGTCAAGATTCTTGTTCATGTGTTCCATGTCTATACACTGCTGGGGCACCACCATCTGAATATTGGTCAAAAGAACCTCATGATAAACACGCTCTTGGAAATCATTGAAGAAAAGGCTGTCGGCTCTGTCCTCGTCCCTGTTGCGAGAGTATGCATTGTCAATCCTGAGAGCCCTAAACTCTGAATTTGAGATGTCTGACAGTTTCTTTGGCCCTGATGGCCCCAAGCTGAGACTCTTGGTACGCCCTGAAGAAGGAGGGCGAGGGGGTGGAGCGCTGCCACGCCCAGCAGAGCGCTTGGTAACCCCCTCACGACCTCCACGACCACCTCGAGTGGTAGGCAACTTGGAACGGTGTCTTGGCTGTGGCATAACTTCTTCCTCAGACTCCGTCTCTTCCTCGACAATCTCATGGCTAGTCTTGGAACGCTTGCGCGCACCCCGAGAACCACAATCATCTGTAAAAGCACGAGGGAGGATAGCAGGGGGGTAAGGGCACAAGAATCAAAAAGGAGCAAACGAGAGAATCTTAAATTTAGGCAGAAAAATGTAGTCAGTTTGGGCCAGTACTACCGGACCTGACGACCGGTAGTACCGCTTGCAAGCGGTAGTACTGGAAAAAGTTCCGGTACTACCGGTTGAGCGGCACAAGTTCGTCATATCTGATGGAAATGGATCAAACTGACGTCATTAAACTGTAAATAGATGATTCTACTCGGTAACAAGGAAGCATATGGCAGTACAACCTTGCAATATGTCAATTTCTCCACAAATCTAAGCCAAAACCTAGATCTAATGGGGAAATAAAACGGGGAGAGAAAGGGCGGTTGTACCAGGATCCATGGCGGTGGAAAGAAGTGGGAGCCTGCCAAGAGGCCGAATATAAGGGGAATCCGGGGAGAGGAGGGCGCGGTGGGGCTCCGGAGGCTTCAAGATCTCCGATGGCGGCGCAGGTTAGAGTGGAGGGCGTGGGGAATAATGAGGCACTGAGGGGTGCCTCCCCATACGCGTCCAATATATACCTAGAAACCGCAACCGGTAGTACCGGTTGCTGAAGCGGTAGTACCGCTTGGAAGCGGTAGTACCGGTTCCCCAACCGGTAGTACCGGTGACCGGTAGTACCAGACATATGGGCGGTAGTACCGTTCCTAGAGCAGTTCTTCCAGGAGACGACCTGTGAACTAACCAGGTCCGGTAGTACCGCTCGCACATCCGGTAGTACCTGTCCCATCTGATTCCAAAGCCTGGGATCAAAGGTGATTCTTGTGCGGATAGAGAGAGGGTTCTTGAGAAGGAGTAAGGAGGCTTAGGTTGAGACAGGTGAGCTGTGAAGCACATGCACTCTAAAAAATCGGAAGAAAAATAAACACCAAACTAGAGTGCATGAGACTAAGAACGGTGAAGACAATTCAAATAGATGACAACCATGAGTAAAACTCAGAAAGATGACAACCACGAGTATGCACATCAACCTCTCGAGTGCGAGAGGGGCGGTGGCCTAGGCCACCATATTTGAGTATACTCGGCTTGGCACCACGAAGATATATCTTGGGTCCATTACCGAAACTCATCATTAAGCTCACATATCACAAAATGATATTAAGAGGAATGATTTTGTTTATTTTGCGCATAATGGGGGGGGGAGGGATGGTCCAATCAATTAGGACCGCACTCCCCCTATGTCCATGCCTACACCTACACCAAATATGGGTCGAGTATTAGATGAGAGTGCAAGATAATCAAGTCAAGCTCTTTGAATCTACGATATTTAGTTCATTCCTCAAGTAGCAAAACCTTGCTTCATCAAGTGGCTTCGTGAAGATATCGGCAAGTTGATCTTTGGTTGAAACATAGGATAGATCAATATCACCTCGAGCAACATGATCTCTAATGAAGTGATGCCGAATCTGAAGGGTTTCGCGGCATAGTAAATCAAAATTTTCTACGGTTGCGAACAGAGGGAAGCCAAGATCTAATCTAGGAGATGCAAACAACGAGAGAGATTGGATTAGATCTTCATACCCTTGAAGATTCGCACAGCGGAACATTCGTCGGAACGTGGGTGATGTAGTCGTACTCGCTTCTCCTCCTCGCGATCCGATCCGATCTAGCACCACAAGTGGCGATGCCTCCGTGAGA
Source organism: Avena sativa (assembly GCA_916181665.1). Classification (NCBI taxonomy): domain Eukaryota; kingdom Viridiplantae; phylum Streptophyta; class Magnoliopsida; order Poales; family Poaceae; genus Avena; species Avena sativa. The sequence continues at coordinate 432,176,335 of OV702293.1, forward strand.
TGCACACGTGCGGCCCCTCGACGTCTCCTCCTTCCTTGGTCCAGCAAGTATGGTGGAGAGACGGATTGGATCTACAACACGACGGCGTGGTGTATATGGTGGAGAATTTCTGCAGCAGGGCTTCGCCTACAAACAGTCGGGAGGGAGAGAGGCGGGCAGCAGGGCAGCTAGGGTTGGAGGGGATGGTGTGTGGGGGTGGTGCGCCCCCAGCCCTCTTTATATAGAGGGGGGAGCAGCCCTAGCCCCTCCCCCAAGTCCAAACCGGCGGCCCCAAGGAGGAGGAGTGGGGGGCAAGGAAACCCCCCTTCTAGAAGGTCTATCTAGGGTTTAAACCCCTCTAGGCCGGTTGGGCCCTATGGGGCCTTGTGCCCCTGGCCCAATGCGGCCAGGGCACTCCCTCATAGGCCCAAGCCCCCTCCCGGAAGGTGTGGCCACGTTGTTCCCCTTCCGGAAGGTTCTAGAAGCTTCCGGTACAATACCGATTAACCCGGAACAATTCCGAACTCCAAAAACTGCACTGCCTTATATGAATCTTATTCTCCGAACCACTCCGGAACCTCTCGTGATGTCCTGGATCCCATCCGAGACTCCGAACAAAAACTCATAAACCAATTATCCAATCTATCCTAGTGTCGAGACATGTTAAGTGTGTGACCCTGTGGGTTCGAGAATATGCAGACATGATCTTCTATCAATAATCAACAGCGGGGTCTGGAAACCCATATTGACTCCCACACATTCATCGATGATCATATCGGATGAACCACGATGCCAGGATTCAATCAATCCCATATATATATTCCCTTCGTCTCGCGATATTTTTCTTGCCCGAGATTCGATCGTCGGTACCGTCATACCTAGTTCAATCTCGTTCACAGCAAGTACTTTACTCGTTCCGTAATCCGATATCACTTTGTGATTAACTCCTTAACCACATGTTTGCAAGCGGTGTTGATATCGATTACCGAGTGGGCCCGAAGTATATCTCTCCGACTTGGGAGGGACAAATCCCATCTCGATACATACAACCCAACAGATACTTTCCGATCACCTGAGAGACACCTTTATGATCACCCTCTCATAGGATGACATTTGATGACCTCAAAGCTTTCTTCCGATACCAGGGAGTTGTATTATCTCATGGTCTAAGGAATACAATATTTGACATAGGAAAAGCTTCGCAAAGATGAACACAATGACACGATCTAATTGCTTCGCTTAGTTTGGGTCTGTCCATCATATCATTCTCCCAATGATATGATCTCATTATTAATCGACAACTCATGTCCATGGTTAGGAAACCTTAACCATCATTAATCAATGAGCTAGTCCATAGAGGCGTACTAGGGACACAGTGTTGTTTACAAACCACACAAGTATTAATGTGTCCGCTTAATACAATTCTAGCATGGAATATAAACATTATCATGGACAAGAATTATAATAATAACATCTTTATTATTGCCTCTAGGGCATAATTCCAACAGTCTCCCACTTGCACTAGAGTCAATAATCTAGTTTAGATTTGGCAACAATCTCACACCCATGGCACTCAGGTGCTGATCATGTTTTACACGTGGAAGAGGTTTAGTCAATGGATCTGCGACATTCAGATCTGTATGTACTTTGCTAATCTTCAGATCTCCATCTGCTATATAATCTTAGATTATATGAAACTTGCGGTTGATATGCTTGGTCTTTGGATGATATCTTGGTTCCTTAGCGAGTGCTATGGCGCCAGTGTTGTCACACAATATCTCCAGTGGGTCCAATGCACTTGGAACCACGCCAAGCTCAGTGATGAAGTTTCTGATCCAAACTCCTTCACTTGACGCTTCTGCAGCAGCCATGTATTCCGCTTCTACTGTAGATCCCGCGATCACGCTTTGCTTGCAGCTTTTCCAGCTCACAGCTCCTCCATTCAAAATATAAACGTATCCTGTCTGAGATTTAGAATCATCCTTGTCGGTGTCAAAACTAGCGTCGACGTAACCTTTAACGACGAGCTGTTCATCACCCCCATAGACTAAGAACATTTCTTTAGTCCTATTTAGGTACTTTAGGATGTTATTCACGGCTGTCCAGTGTTCCACTCCTGGATCACTCTGATATCTGCTCGTCAAACTAAGAGCATTGGATACATCCGGTCTAGTACACAGCATGGCATGCATGATAGAACCTATGGCCGAGGCATAAGGCACTTTGCTCATAGTTTCCCTATCATTTACCGTAGCTGGACACTGAGCCTTGCTCAATATCTTACCTGACAACATAGGCACTAAACCTTTCTTTGCCTTATCCATTCTGAACCTTTTCAGAACTTTGTCTAGGTATGTACTCTGGCTTAAAGCTATCAGGCGTCTTTGTCTATCTCTATAGATTTTGATGCCCAATATATAAGCAGCTTCACCTAGGTCTTTCATTGAAAAACACTTGTTCAAATAACTCTTCACATCGTTAAGCATGTTAATGTCATTTCCAATAATCAATATGTCATCCACATATAGTACCAAAAATGTCACCGAGCTCCCACTCACTTTCTTGTAGATACAAGCTTCGTAGCAATTTGGAACAAATCCAAAGCTCTTGATCACTTGATCAAAATGAAGGTTCCAACTCCGAGATGCTTGCTTCAGTCCATAAATGGAACGCTGAAGTTTGCATACTTTATCAGCATCCTTAGGATCGACAAAACCTTCGGGTTGCATCATATACAACTCTTCATCAATGTTGCCATTGAGGAAAGCAGTCTTGACATCCATCTGCCATATTTCATAATCATGAAACCCAGCAATTGCTAATAAAATCCGAATGGACTTAAACATCACTACGGGAGAGAAAGTCTCATCGTAGTGAACACCTTGAACTTGTCGAAAACCTTTCGCGACAAGCCGTGCCTTATAAACGGTAACATTACCATCCGCGTCCGTTTTCTTCTTGAAAATCCATTTGCACTCAACGGCCTTTCGGTCGCTAGGAGGGTCCACCAAAGTCCATACTTGGTTTTCGCTCATGGATCCCAATTCGGATTTCATGGCTTCTAGCCATTTCTCAGAGTCTGGGCTCATCATCGCTTCCTCATAGTTCGTAGGTTCACTGTCTTCTACTAACAAGACAGTCAAGACAGGGTTGCCATACCACTCAGAAGGGGCACGTGACCTTGTCGACCTGCGACGTTCAGTAGCAGCATCGTCCGAAGCTTCATGATCCTTATCATTAGCTTCCTCTATTATTGGTGCAGGCGGCACTGGAACAATTTCAGGTGCTGCGCTACTCTCCAATTCAAGAGAAGGCTCAATAACCTCGTCTAGCTCTACTTTCCTCCCACTCACTTCTTTCGAGAGAAACTCCTTCTCAAGAAAGGAACCGTTCTTTGCGACAAACACTTTGCCTTCGGTTCTGTGATAGAAGGTATACCTAATAGTTTCCTTAGGGTATCCTATGAAGACACATTTCTCCGCTTTGGGTTCGAGCTTGTCCGGCATCAACTTCTTGACGTAAGCTTCGCATCCCCAAACTTTAAGAAACGACAACTTAGGTTTAGCACCAAGCCACAGTTCATACGGTTTCGTCTCAACGGATTTAGATGGAGCCCTATTTAAAGTGAATGCAGCGGTTTCTAATGCATAACCCCAAAATGATAACGGCAAATCAGTAAGAGACATCATTGATCGGACCATATCTAATAGGGTTCGATTCCGGCGTTCAGACACACCATTGCGCTGTGGTGTTCCGGGTGGCGTGAGTTGCGAAACAATTCCGCTTGCTTTAAGATGCGTGAGAAAATCATAACTCAAATACTCGCCCCCACGATCGGATCGTAGAAACTTAATCTTTCTGTTACGATGGTTCTCCACTTCATTCTCAAATTCCTTGAACTTTTCAAATGTTTCAGATTTATATTTCATTAAATAGATATACCCATATCTACTTAAGTCATCGGTAAAAGTGAGAAAATAGCGATATCCACCGCGCGTCGAAACACTCATCGGTCCGCATACATCGGTATGTATGATTTCCAACAAGTCTGTTGCTCGCTCCATCATTCCGGAGAATGGTGTTTTGATCATCTTGCCCATGAGGCATGGTTCGCATGTGTCAAATGATTCAAAATCAAGAGACTCCAAAAGTCCATCAGAATGGAGTTTCTTCATGCGCTTTACACCAATATGACCTAGACGACAGTGCCACAAATAAGTAGTATTATCACTATCTACTTTGCATCTCTTAGCCTCAATGTTATGGATGTGTGTTTCATCCCTTTCGAGATTTAGAAGAAATAAACCATTCACAAGAGGTGCATGACCATAAAAGATGTTACTCATATAAATAGAACAACCATTATTCTCCGATTTAAATGAATAACCGTCTTGCAATAAACACGATCCAGAAATGATGTTCATGCTCAACGCAGGCACATAATAACATTTATTAAGGTTTAAAACTAATCCCGAAGGTAAAACTAAGGAGAGCGTGCCGACGGCCATCACATCAACTCTTGATCCGTTGCCAACGCGCATCGTCACCTCATCCCTCGCAAGCCGCCATCTATTCCGTAGCTCCTGTTTCGAGTTACTAATATTAGCAACTGAACCGGTATCAAATACCCAGACACTACAACAAGGGCTAGTAAGGAAAACATCAATAACATGTATATCAAATATACCTTTGATGGTGCCAGCCTTCTTGTCCGCTAAGTACTTCGGACAGTTGCGCTTCCAGTGACCCTTGTCCTTGCAATAGAATCACTCAGTGTCCGGCTTAGGACCAGACTTGAGCTTCTTCTCAGCAGGGGCAACGCGCTTGCCGCCACCTTTCTTGAAGGGCTTCTTTGCACCCTTACCTTTCTTGAAGGTGGGGGGATTGTTGACCATCAACATATGATTATTCTTTTTGATGTTCACCTCTGCTACTTTCATTTTAGCGAAGAGCTCAGTGATCATATCAGTGGATCCAATCTGATTGTGATCAACTACAAAACTTTTGTAGCTAGGAGTATCAATCTTGAGATCCTCTGGAATCTTGCAGTCCAGTTTCTCAAGGCGTTGAGTGTAGCCCGACATCTTATTGGCGTGCTCACTAACGGAACTCCCTTCCTCCATCTTGTAGTTAAAGAATTTCTTAGAGATCTCATATCTCTCAGAACGGGCCTGAGTCTGAAACATGGTTTTCAGCTCCTCGAGAATCTCAAAGGGCCCGGGATAGTCTTCAAAACAATTTTGAAGGTCCGATTCCATAGCAAACAACATGGTGCTCTTAATCACACCATAATCATCCTTGCGCGACTGATAGACAGCTTTCTCATCAGCCGACGCATCTATAGCAGGGGCGTCACCTAGCGCTTTCTCAAGGACATAGTCCTTTTGTCCGCCAGCGAGAATGATTCTCAGATTGCGGAACCATTTGGTGAAGTTAGACCCATTGTTTCTAAGCTTTTCTATCTCAGCAAAAATGTTGAAGTTGAAGTTGGACTTGGCCATTGGATCTACAGTATTTGCAAGTACAATTTAGACTATGTTCATGATAACTAGTTCAACTTTTAATCAAATTACTAGATGAACTCCCACTAAATTCAACATCCCTCAAGTTGTTTAGTGAACACGATCCAAATTCACCACACCTAATCCGATCATCACGAGAAGAGATGTGGTTTCAATGGTGGACAACAAAGTGTCGATCATATCATTCATATGACTCATGCTTAACCTTTCGGTTCTTGTGTTCCGAGGCCATGTCTGTACATGCTAGGCTCGTCAAGTCAACCCAAGTATTTCCGCGTGTGCAAAACTGGCTTGCACCCGTTGTATGTGAGCGTAGAGTCTATAGCACCCGATCATCACGTGATGCTTGGACACGACGAACTTTCGCAACGGTGCATACATGGGGAGAACACAGTTTTATCTTGATCTTTAAGTGAGGAATCATCTTATAATGCTACCGTCGCGATCTAAGCATAATAAGATACATAAAAGGATAAACATCACATGCATATAACTTTATGTGACATGGTATAGCCAATCTTCGCGCAATGATCTCCATCTTGTGCGTGCCGGCATGATCTCCATCACTCCACCATGATTGCCTCCACCATGAATAGCAACTACAACTATTGCTAACTACTTAGCGATAAATTAAAGCTATTACATGGCGTATAAGAAGGTGACACACAGGTCATACACAATTATAAAGACAACCATATGGCTCCTGCCGGTTGTGTACTCATCGACATGCAAGTCGTGAAACATTACAAAACATGATCATCGCATACATTATACACATCACATCTTGGGCCATACCATATCACAGAAAACACTCCCTGCAAAAACAAGTTAGACGCCTCTACTTTGTTGTTGCATGTTTTACGTGGCTTATGGGAGTAGCAAGCTAAGAATGATTCTTACCTACGGAAAGCCACAACGGTGATATTATGGTTGCCAAACTCCGGTGTAGATCCCATGACAACTATAGTGAGAGAAACTGACATCCACCAGCCGCATGTGTGGAACAAGCCACACGTCAAGTGCGGAGCCGGTCTCGCGAACGATGTCGCGTAAGGTTGGCCTGGACCTCTTCAATCTCACTATCCCGCGTCATAAGAAGAACACAAACAAGAGTCTTGCAACAGAAAACATCAACGCCCGCAACAACCATGTTGCGTTCTACTCGTGAATCACATCTACGCATAGATCTAGCTCTGATACCACTGAAGGGTTTCGCGGCATAGTAAATCAAAATTTTCTACGGTTGCAAACAGAGGGAAGCCATGATCTAATCTAGGAGATGCAAACAACGAGAGAGATTGGATTAGATCTTCATACCCTTGAAGATTCACACAGCGGAACATTCGTCGGAACGTGGGTGATGTAGTCGTACTCGCTTCTCCTCCTCGCGATCCGATCCGATCTAGCACCACAAGTGGCGATGCCTCCGTGAGATGCACACGTGCGGCACCTCGACGTCTCCTCCTTCCTTGGTCCAGCAAGTATGGTGGAGAGACGGATTGGATCTACAACACGATGGCATGGTGTATATGGTGGAGAATTTCTGCAGCAGGGCTTCGCCTACAAACAGTCGGGAGGGAGAGAGGAGGGCAGCAGTGCAGCTAGGGTTGGAGGGGATGGTGTGTGGGGGTGGTGCGCCCCCAGCCCTCTTTATATAGAGGGGGGGCGCAGCCCTAGCCCCTCCCCCAAGTCCAAACCGGCGGCCCCAAGGAGGAGGAGTGGGGGCAAGGAAACCCCCCCTTCTAGAAGGTCTATCTAGGGTTTAAACCCCTCTAGGCCGGCTGGGCCCTATGGGGCCTTGTGCCCCTGGCCCAATGCGGCCAGGGCACTCCCTCATGGGCCCAAGCCCCCTACCAGAAGGTGTGGCCATGTTGGTCCCCTGGTACAATACCGATTAACCCGGAACAATTCCGAACTCCAAAAACTGCACTGCCTTATATGAATCTTATTCTTCGGACCACTCCGGAACCTCTCGTGATGTCCCGGATCCCATCCGAGACTCCGAACAAAAACTCATAAACCAATTATCCAATCTATCCTAGCGTCGAGACACGTTAAGTGTGTGACCCTGCGGGTTCGAGAATATGCAGACATGATCTTCTATCAATAATCAACAGCAGGGTCTGGAAACCCATATTGACTCCCACACATTCATCGATGATCATATCGGATGAACCACGATGCCAGGATTCAATTAATCCCATATATATTCCCTTCGTCTCGCGATATTTTACTTGCCCGAGATTCGATCATCGGTACCGTCATACCTAGTTCAATCTCGTTCACAGCAAGTACTTTACTCGTTCCGTAATCCGATATCACTTTGTGATTAACTCCTTAACCACATGCTTGCAAGCGGTGTTGATATCGATTACCGAGTGGGCCCGAAGTATATCTCTCCGACTTGGGAGGGACAAATCCCATCTTGATACATACAACCCAACAGATACTTTCCGATCACCTGAGAGACACCTTTATGATCACCCTCTCATAGCATGACGTTTGATGACCTCAAAGCTTTCTTCCGATACCAAGGAGTTGTATTATCTCATGGTCTAAGGAATACAATATTTGACATAGGAAAAGCTTCGCAAAGATGAACATAATGACACGATCTAATTGCTTCGCTTAGTTTGGGTCTGTCCATCATATCATTCTCCCAATGATATGATCTCATTATTAATCGACAACTCATGTCCATGGTTAGGAAACCTTAACCATCATTAATCAATGAGCTAGTCCATAGAGGCGTACTAGGGACACAGTGTTGTTTACAAACCACACAAGTATTAATGTTTCCGCTTAATACAATTCTAGCATGGAATATAAACATTATCATGAACAAGAATTATAATAATAACATCTTTATTATTGCCTCTAGGGCATAATTCCAACAGAATCTCAATATGCTTTGTCCTTGTGTGATCCACCGGGTTGTATGCAATTTTGATGGCACTTTCATTGTCACATAGAAGAGTCACTTTGTCACAATGGACACCGTATTCCTTTAAAGTTTGCCTCATCCATAGCAATTGAGTACAAGCACTAGCGGCAACAACATACTCGGCTTCAGCGGTGGAGAGAGATATACAATTTTTCTTCTTAGAAGACCAACATACCAAGGACCTACCAAGGAATTGGCAAGCCCCGGATGTTGATTTTCTATCATCCTTGTCCCTCGCCCAATCCGAATCCGTGTATCCACAAAGAGCAAATGTTGAACCTTGGGGATACCAAAGACCATATAATGGGGTATGAACTAAATATCGAAAGATTCTCTTGACCGCCATTAAATGGCTTTCCTTAGGAGCCGCTTGATATCTTGCACACACACCTACACTCAACACAATATCGGGTCTAGATGCACAAAGGTAAAGCAAAGAACCAATCATGGATCGGTATACCTTTTGATCCACATCTTTACCATTTGGATTTTGTTCTAGATCGGTCTTTGTAGCCATGGGAGTGGGAGCTCCATTTAGATCTTGCATTTTGAATCTCTTGAGCATATCTTGAGTATACTTGGATTGATTGAAGAATTTCCCTCCTCTAACTTGCTTGATTTCAAAGCCAAGAAATACTCTCAACTCTCCCATCAAAGACATCTGGAACCTACTAGTCATAAGCTTTGAGAATTCATCATTAAAAGCTTTGTTAGATGAGCCAAAGATAATATCATCAACATATATTTGACATACAAAAAGCTCCCCATTGACCCTCTTAGTAAAAAGAGTGGGATCGATTTTCCCAACCTCAAAGCCACGGTCAAACAATAACTCTCTAAGGTGCTCATACCACGTGCGTGGGGCTTGCTTGAGCCCATAGAGCGCCTTATCAAGTTTGTAGACATGGTTTGGGAAGTTGGGGTCCTCAAATCCCGGGGGTTGCTTAACATATACCAATTCATTTAAAGGACCATAAAGAAATGCACTTTCTACATCCGCATAAGCAAGAAGGATACGGATGGACTCAAGGCGAGCCACGGGTGCATAAGTCTCTCCATAATCAATGCCTTCAATTTGAGAATACCCTTGTGCAACCAATCTAGCCTTGTTCCTTACTATAATTCCATGATCATCTTGCTTGTTCTTGAATATCCACTTTGTTCCGATAACATTGCGGCAATCCTTTGGCTTCTCAACTAACTTCCATACTTTGTTCCTCTCAAAGTTGTTGAGCTCTTTGTGCATAGCTTCTAACCAATCCAAATCTTCAAGAGCTTCCCACACTTTCTTTGGTTCAATCATGGAGATGTGTGCTTGATGTTCACTGAACCTCTTCAATTGTGCTCTTGTGGAGATACCTTTCCTTAGATCACCAACAACATTTTGGAGAGTATGGTCTCTTATCTCCAACATTCTTTCCTTTATAGCTTCGCGACGAGCGTGGATCTCCGTATTGTTTCTTGGAGGACCTTCTTCATCATTTTGATCCTCGTCTTGACCATCATATTGACCTTTATCATCATTGGAATCATCCTCGATAATTGGAGGCAAAGATTGACCTTGGTCTTGATCAAGTGCTCTTCTAGCATCAATTTGAGCTTGTCTCAAAACAGTTTGTATGGATCTTCCTTGACAAATTGACTTGGCACCACTTGACAACCCGTCAAATGGACCAAGCTCTCCTTGACTAGAATTGACACTTTGATCATCATGTTGAGGGTCCACATCTTGTCTTTGGCATGGGGCAATGTCCTCTTCGGTGGATGGAGCATGTTGAGGTTGTGAAGATGAGGGATCCACTTGAGTGGGGCATAGTTCTTCTCGATCCGCCATAAGGGGTTCCTCAATGGGGCGGATATATCCCACACCCATTCTTCCTATGGCATCCCAAGGCATTTCATCATCTGCATCACAAGCATCAACATGCCCCCTTGGGGACCATCATATTCTTTGAAGGTCACACTACAAGATTCTATGACGGCTCCGAAGAGCTTATAATAGATTCTATAAGTTTGAGATTCGAGACCATAGCCAACAAAAATACCCTCTAATGCTTTAGACTCGAATTTAGACAAACGAACACCTTTGATAAGATAGAAACACTTACAACCGAACACCCGGAAATAAGATATGTTGGGCTTGTTACCGGGAAGTATCTCATATGGAGTCTTGTTGATTTTCTTGCAGAGGTAGAGTCGGTTTGAAGCATGGCAAGCGATGGAGATGGCTTCGGCCCAAAAGTTATATGGAGATTTAAACTCCACCAACATGGTCCTAGCCATCTCAATAAGAGTCCGGTTCTTCCTCTCGGCCACACCATTTTGTTGAGGGGTGTATGCAGCGGAATATTGATGTTTAATCCCCTCATCACTAAGGAAATCATTCAAGGTGTAGTTCTTGAACTCGGTGCCGTTGTCACTTCTTATAATCAACACGGGAACATTGTATTTCCGTTGAACCAAGTTGATGAAGTCGATAAAAGAATTTTGATTCTCACTCTTCAACTTGAAGAAATAAACCCAAGAGTATCTTGAAAAGTCGTCAACAATCACCAAACAATATTTCTTCCCACCAAGACTTGCATGAGATGGGGGACCAAATATGTCCACATGGAGAAGTTCCAAGATCTTGTTAGACTTGATTTGGTTCGTGGGCTTGTGAGGAGCGTCATGCATCTTCCCTAGAACACATGCCCTGCAAACACGATCTTTGGCAAAGGAAACATTTTCTTTTAGTCCAACTATATGGCCCTCTTTATGGAGACTTTGCAAAGTTCTCATATTGACATGGGCTAGTCGGCGATGCCATAGCCAACCCACATCGGCCTTTCCGAATAAGCACATCGAACCGGTAGTGGTTTTCTTCGAAAAGTCCACCACATACAAGTCATGTTCGACGTACCCAACGAAAGCGACCTTGAGAGACTTGCTCCATAGGAAGACCACAATATCTACATCAATGAAGACGGCAAAGCCCATCTTACTGAGAGCAAGGACAGAAAGTAAATTGTATCCAAGGGTCTCAACAAGCATGACGTTCACGAGTGTAATGTCGTGAGCAACCACAACCTTGCCGAAACCCATTACCTTAGACTTTGATTTGTCGGCATATGTCACGGTGATTTGATCATCATTAGGCTTTAACTCCTTGACAATAGATGAGCTTCCGGTCATATGACATGTGCAACCACTATCAAGCACCCACTTTGACCCTTCGGAAGCATAAGTCTACAAGAGATCAAGCTAGTTTTTAGGTACCCATTTTTCAATGGGTCCTCTTTTGTTAGCAACAAGGGTCTTGGGAACCCAAATAGACCAAGCAATATAACCATCATAAGGACCAACATATTGTGCATACACATCACCATAGTAATCACGCATTAGAACATAGTGAGGGTTAGCACTTCCCGCAAAGTCATCATGAGACATAGTTTTACCACTTGTGGTCTTACTCTCCACAATGGTCTTGTTGGTCTCTTGTGCGGGCTTGGCCTTCTTCTTCTTATTGTTCTTCTTCTTGGTTTTGGAAACAAAACAAATGCCCCCTTTGTCATCACTACGCCTTTGCTTGCTCAAAAGATCATCAATTGACTTGTTGCCTTGTGGAAATGTGGCCTTAGCAAGCTCCCCCTTCAACCTAGCATTCTCTTCAAGAATAGTTGTGCTACTAGATGGAATGAAGTTACTAGGTGAAGGTATATTGGACAATTGAGTTTGAAGCGTTTCATGGGACTTTGTGAGAGACAAGAGTTCACCCTCCAAGGCCTCGTGAGCCTTGTTAAGCAATCTAAAGTCCTCGGCAAGTTTTTCATGAACCACACCAAACTCAATCTTGTCCTTTTTAGCCCTTTTGCATTTAGCAATAGCATGATCACGCTCTTTGATGAGTTTGTTAACAATGATGTCATTGGCCTCATCAAGCCCTTCAAGTTTTGACTCAAGGGACAACCTAGTCTCTTGTTCTTCTTCTAGAGCATTGCTTAAAGCCTCTAGCTCAATCATATGTTCATGCCCAAGTTTACATCTTACATCTAGAAGCTCTTGAGTATGTGAGAGTTGATCTAAGATGTTCCCAAAATGTAGCTTAGCATCACCTTCTAGGTTAGTCATAAACTCATCAAAGGCAATTAATTCCTTTTTAACATCAAGATACATTTCATCATCAATTTCATTATTATCTAAGTGAGTAGAGCGGGATGATGAGGATACCTCCGTTCCTCTTGCCATAAGGCAAGTGACGTTCTTGGTGGAAGAGTTCTCATTTGGAGAATCGAAGAGTGAGAGTGTCGGAGTAGAGGTGGTGGCTAGAGCAGCCACACCATGAGAAGTTTCTTCTTCCTCATCTTCATCATCTTCATTGTCGGAGGAGTATTCTTCATGAGTGATCAAGACAATTTCTCCCGACTTCTTGTTGACGGGATTCTTTTTGATGAATGGTTTCTTGTAAGGTGCCTTGAGAGTCTTCTTCAACACAAGCTTACCACCATGATCTTCTCTCTTCTCATAGGGGCAGCTTGCCACAAAGTGATAGCGGTCACCACAATTGAAGCAAGTTCTCAACCTAGTGGTATTCTCTCTTTTCCCATTTGGATTGCTTCTCCGTTGCATTTCCATCTTGGCTTTGGCGGGGTTCTTCCAAAAGTTCTTTGCATAGAAAGCCATATATTGACCATGAGCAATCTTGACTTCATCGGGATGGTCCATGGAGAGTCCTTCATCACTATTATATTCGTCCCCAAGGTCCACAACCTTGGCCTTCAAAGCAACATTGACCACATTGCTCATACCAAGGGCACGAGCACGGGCATCTTTGGCATTCTTGGCGGCAACCTTGAAAGCGACCATCTCTTGCATAACTTCATTTGAGGTCATGAGATGGTAGTTGTGTCTTCCTTGAAGGCTCTTCAAGTCGGTGGGCTCAAAAGGCATGAGTGCACTCACATATTTTCTTTTTATCCATGCATCATCCACATGTGAGGCACCCACATTTCTAAAAGCGGTGGCTGTGGTCTTGAGCCTTCGATACATGTCTTCGTGATCTTCACCTTCTTTCATGTAGAAGCCTTCGGCTTCATTGCTTAGAGCATCATATCGGTTCCTCCTCATACTCTCATTTCCAACAAACAACACAGTGAGAGCATCCCAAGCTTCCTTGGCAATGCTAAAGTGCTCAATGTGTGGATAATCCTTTGTCCCCAAACCTTGTTGAATCATATGCAAAGCAGTGGCATTGAGTTGACTATTGACAATCTCTCTTCTTGTCAAGTTGTTTGGATCCCCAATAAAGAGTCCATGCTCGATGATGTTCCATAGTTCAATGCAAGAGCTGCGCACATGAGTTCTCATTAGTGATTTCCATTGAGCAAAAGTAGCAGACTCTTCAAGCTTAGGTGGGTCACCCCTATTGTACACATGAGGGTGTGGGATGGGAGGATCGGGAGAGTACCAAGAATCACGGTGCTCACCCTTTCCCCCATCAAGTTGTGTGGAGGAATTAGCGTTGTCTGGTTTACCCCTACCATCACACCCTCGAGGGATACTGACGTATTCCCCTTAGGTAAAATGGATGGTTTATCCTCTTGAGGAGATGAGGGTGATGAGCCTTCTTTGTCTTTAAGAAGTTGCTCTAGCATCTTCTTGACTTTGTTGACCAAGGAAGAGCTCAATCTTGTTTCCAAGTTTTTGAGATCTTCCATGGTCATCGTGGTCGGCTCACCATCACCATCCCCTTCACGGCTACCCATATTCTCTTAGGCGGTAAAGCCCAAATAAAGAGCCGAGGCTCTGATACCAATTGAAAGGATCGTATGGGCACCTAGAGGGGGGGGTGAATAGGTGCTACTTCAAATTTTCTTATTTTTTCAAATTAGGGTTTGACAATAAGGTAAATTCTCTAGATAATGAAACTAAGGTGAATTTACCTATATGACAATTATGCAAGAGCTACCACTACACAAGGTAGGAACAAGTAAATAAAGTGCGGTAAAGGATAGAAGTAACCAAAGTGGTGGACGCGGAGACACAAGGATTTGTTTCCCGTAGTTCCTTCCTTTTGAGGGGAAGTACGTCTACGTTTGGAGAGGGGGTGGTTTCAAACCACCAACGCCACGAAAGGCCTCCCTTGTTCTCCGATGAATCTCACCCCAACGGGATCGATTCACCTTCCACTATATCGGCAACCTTCGAGGTGGAAGCCGACACCTTTACAAGTTTGGGCACATATCCACAACTTAATCGGAGGCTCCCAAATACAAGCAAGCTGTCAAAGCAATCAAAGACAAGCTTGTAAGAACCAAAACAAGAACTAGGGTTTCCAAGAAAACACTAGAACAAAGGGGCCCTCAATGAAATGAGGGGGAAATGAAGATCTCTTTTGGTGAAGTAGTAGATCGAGGCCTCCTCCTTCGAATCCCCAAAGATCAAGGACTTTGGGTGGTGGAATGAGGAGATCTTGAAGATTGGGTGGCTCCAATGGTGGTCTTGACTTTAAATGTGGCTGAGCACTTTGTCCCAAGGTAGGTGGAGGGGTATTTATACCCCTCCACGAAATATGGCCGTTGGAACCATTAATGCACCGGTAGTACCGGTACTCAAGCGGTAGTACCGCTTGCAAGCGGTACTACCGGACCAGGTACCGGAGATGCTTCAGTTCATCAAGCTTTCTTCAGTTTTGGGTGGTATTGCCCTTGCGGTACTACCCCAAAGCGGTAGTACCGGTCCCAAGTATCGCTTGGTACTGACCAAAACGGAGAGGAGTGAGTGTTAGTCAGTAAGGCCCGGTACTGCCGGCGGTACGACCGTGTCAAGCGGTAGTATCGCTTGTATCAAGTGGTACTACCGGTAGTGCTGCTCCGTGGTACCGGGTGGTACTGACTATCACACACCCTTATTAGTTTTGCACGGTACCAACCTGTACTGGAACCGGTAGTACCAGTGCCAAGCGGTAGTACCGGTCATAGTTCTGGTACTACCGGTTGGCATATTGGTTTTTCGCAAAGGGAATTGATATGCCAAACTTTGTGCCACTCCCTTATCAAACCTGTGATACACTTAGCACACGATTAAACCGATAAGTGTGTTGTTACCAAACATCAAAATCAGAGGGATAGGAAAATGCTCTTTCAACCTTGACGCCATACCGGTGATGATGGAGATCATGTTCGTGCTTGAAGATGGAGATCGGAAGCACAAGAAGAAAGGCCATATCATATCACATATTATGAATTGCATGTGATGTTAATCCTTTTGTGCATCTTGTATTGCTTAGTTCACGACGGTAGCATTATAAGATGATCCCTCAAGCACACAATTTCAAGTTTTAAAGTGTTCATCCTTAGTAAGCACCCTTGCTAAAGCTCGTTGTTTCGAAGCACCACGTGATGATCGGGTGTGTTAGATTCTGCGAGTGTATACAACATGAGCAAGCCAGATTTGCTCATGCGGAAGCTAAGGTTTGATCTTGACGAGCCTAGCATGTACAGACATGGTCTCGGAACACGGATCACTGAAAGGTAAAGCATGAGTCATATAGAAGATATGATGAACATGTTGATTGTTCGCCATTGAAGCTACATCAACTCTCGTGATGATCGGTTTTGATGTGGTGGATTTGGTTTGGGTGATCACTAAAACAATTTGAGGGATATTGTTTTGAGTGGAAGTTCACCTAGATTAATTTAAATATTAATTAGAACTCAATTTGTCATAAACTTAGTCTAAACTATTGCAAATATGTTGTAGATCAATGGCGGCCCCTACCATCAATTTTAATGCGTTCCTAGAGAAAGAAAAGTTGAAAAACAATGAAAGCAACTTCGCGGATTGGTTCCGCAATTTGAGGATTGTCCTCAATGCTGGTAGTTCGACCTATGTGCTGGATGCACCGCTAGGTGACCCGCCTGCAGCTGATGCAACCAATGAGGTAAAGAATGTTTTCCTCGCTCGGAAGAATCAGTACTCCACAGTTCAGTGTGCTATCTTGTATGGTTTGGAATCGGAGGTTCAGAAAAGGTTTGAGAACCATGACCCACAAGATATTTCCGTGAACTCAAAATGATATTTGAGGCTCACGCGGCAGTTGAGAGTTATGAGACTTCTGAAAAGTTCTTTAACTGCAAGATGGAATAGGGAAGCTCCATCAGTGAGCACGTGCTTAAGATGTCTGCGCACGCAAGCAAGCTTCAAAGCTTGGGTATAGTGATTCCTCATGCTTTGGGGATTCACCGTGTCCTCCAATCACTACCACCAAGTTACAAGAACTTTGTGATGAACTACAATATGCAAAACATGGACAAGTCGTTGCCAGAACTCTTCTCCATGTTAAAGTCTGCAGAAGTGGAGATCAAGAAAGAGCACCAAGTGTTGTTGGTCAATAAGACCACCAAATTCAAGAAGCAAGGCAAGTCTAAGAAAAAGGGAAACTTCAAGAAGGGCGGTAAGAAAGTTACCACGCTGGCGAAGAAGACCAAGGCTGGGCCTAAGCCTGATACTGAATGCTTTTACTATAAGGCAGAGGGTCACTGGAAGCGGAATTTCCCAAAGTACTTGGCGGATTTGAAGAACGGCAACATCAAGAAGAAAGGTATATCTGATATACATGTTATTGATGTGTATCTCACTAGTACTCGTAGTAGTGCCTGCGTATTTGATACTGGTTCGGTTGCTCATATTTGTAACTCGAAACAGGTGCTGCAGAATAAATGGAAGATAGCGAAGAATGAGGTGACGATGCGCGTTGGAAATGGATCAAAGGTTGATGTGATCGCGGTCGGCACGCTACCTCTTCATCTACCATCGGGATTAGTTTTATACTTAAATAATTGTTATTTGGTGCCTGCGTTGAGCATGAACATTATATCGGGATCATGTTTATTGCGAGACAGTTACTTGTTTAAGTCCGAGAATAATGGTTGTTCGATTTATATGAGTAATATGTTTTATGCATATGCACCTTTGATAGATGGTCTATTCTTGTTGAATCTCGATTGTAGTAATACACACATTAATAACATTGAAGCTAAACGTTTGAAATTGAGCGATAACTCGACCTATATGTGGCACTGTCGTCTTGGTCATATTGGAGTGAAGCGTATGAAGAAACTCCATTCTGATGGACTTCTTGAATCACTTGATTTTGAATCAATTGAAAGATGCGAAGCATGTCTGATGGGTAAAATGACTAAGACTCCATTTTCTGGTATGATGGAGCGAGCTACGGACTTGTTGGAAATCATATATACCAATGTGTGTGGTCCAATGAGTGTAGCATCACGCGGTGGTTATCGCTATGTTCTTACCTTCACGGATGACTTGAGTAGATATGGGTATATCTATTTCATGAAACATAAGTCCGAAACTTTCGAGAAGTTTAAGGAATTTCAAAGTGAGGTAGAGAATCAGTGTAACAAGAAGATTAAATTTCTACGATCTGATCATGGAGGTGAATATCTAAGTTATGAGTTTGGCGAGCATTTGAAGAAATGCGGAATACTTCAACAATTGACACCGTCGGGAACACCACAACGTAATGGTGTGTCTGAACGTCGTAATCGAACTCTTTTAGATATGGTTTGTTCTATGATGTCACTTACAAATTTATCGCTATTATTTTGGGGTTATGCATTAGAAACAACCGCATTCACTTTAAATAGGGCACCATCTAAATCCGTTGAAACGACACCGTATGAATTATGGTTTTGGAAGAAACCTAAATTGTCGTTTCTTAAAATTTGGGGTTGTAAAGCTTATGTAAAGAAGTTACAGCCCGACAAGCTTGAACCCAAAGCAGAAAAATGCGTCTTCATAGGATACCCAAAGGAAACTATTGGGTATACCTTCTATCATAGATCCGAGGGCAAAATCTTCGTTGCCAAAAATGGATCCTTTTTGGAGAAGGGGTTTCTCTCGAAAGAAGTGACTGGAAGGAAAGTAGAACTCGACGAGGTTGTTGAACCTTCTCTCGAACTTGCGAGTAGCACAACACCGGAAGTAGTTCATGTGGCGCCTACACCAATGAGAGAGGAAGCTAATGATGTTGATCATGAAACTTTGGTTGAAGTTACTACAGAACCTCGCAGGTCGACGAGAACTTGTACCACTCCTGATTGGTATGATCCCGTTATGAATGTCATGTTGGTGGACAACACCGATGATCCTGCTACATATGAAGAAGCGATGATGAGCCCAGATTCCAATAAATGTCATGAATCCATGAAATCCAAGATAGGATCCATGTACGAAAACCAAGTATGGACTTTGGTGGACTTACCGGATGGCCGGAAGGCTGTCGAGAACAAATGGATTTTCAAGAAGAAAATAGATGCTGATGGTAATGTTACCATCTATAAAGCTCGACTTGTCGCAAAAGGGTTTCGACAAATTCAAGGAGTTGACTACGATGAGACTTTCTTACCAGTAGCGAAGCTAAAGTCTGTGAGGATTATGTTAGCAATCGCTGCATATTATGATTATGAGATATGGCAGATGGATGTCAAAACGACGTTCCTCAATGGAGACATTGATGAAGAGTTGTATATGGTACAACCCAAAGGTTTTGTCAATCCTAAAGATGCTAACAAGGTATGCAAACTTCAACGGTTCATTTATGGATTGAAGCATCCCGAAGTTGGAATCAACGTTTTGATAAGGTAATAAAAAGCTTTGGTTTTATACAAACTTATGGAGAAGCTTGTATTTACAATAAAGTGAATGGGAGCTCTGTAGCATTCTTAATACTATATGTAGATGACATATTGTTGATTGGGAATGATGCAGACCTTCTTAATAGTGTCAAGGATTATTTGAATAATAGTTTTTCAATGAAAGATCTTGGCGAAACAGCTTACATATTAGGCATAAAGATTTATAGAGATAGATCGAGACGCCTAATATCATTGTCATAGAGTACATATTTGGACAAAGTTATAAAGAGGTTTGGAATGGAAGATAGCAAGAAAGGGTTCTTGCCCATGTTTCCCAATAACGACCTTGAGTAAAACTCAAATTCCTGCAACGGCAGAAGATAGAGAAAGGATGAGTAAGACTCCCTATGCCTCGGCCATAGGATCTCTTATGTATGCCATGCTATGTACTAGACCCGGCATTGCATATGCTGTTAGTTTGACTAGAAGATATCAAAGTGATCCAGGAGTGGATCATTGGACAGCGGACAAAAAACATCCTTAAGTACTTGAGAAGAACTAAGGATATGGTTCTTTCTTATGGAGGTGATGAACAGCTCATTGTTAATGGTTACACCGATGCTAGTTGGAACACCGATCCGGATGATTCTAAATCTCAATCTGGATACGTATTTACTTTGAATGGTGCAGCAGTTAGCTGGAGGAGTGCAAAGGAAAGCGTTGTGGCGAGATCTTCAACTGAATCGGAATACATAGCTGCTTCAGAGGCTTCACAAGAGGCGATATGGATGAAAGAGTTCATTACAGAGCTCGGTGTGGTTCCAAGTGCGCTGGACCCAATGTCTATCTATTGTGATAACATGGGCGCCATAGCCAATGCGCAAGAACCAAGGTCACACAAGAAGCTGGAGCATATCAAGCTACGTTTTCACGCTATTCGAGAGCATGTCTAAGATGGTGACATAAAGATTTGCAAAGTATACACAGATCTGAATGTGGCGGATCCGTTGACTAAACCTCTCCCAAGGGCAAAACATGACCAGCACGAAACCGCCATGGGTGTTCGGTATATTACCATGTAATCTAGATTACTTGACTCTAGTGCAAGTGGGAGACTGTTGGAGATATACCCTAGAGGCAATAATAAAAGTGGTTATTATTATATCTTTGTGTTTATGATAAATGTTTACATTCATGCTATAACAGTATTAACCGGAAACATTAATACTTGTGTGATTTGTAAACTAAATTAGAGTCCCTTGTAAAGCCTCTTTAATAATACTAGCTTGTTGGTTAATAGATGATCGTGGTTTCTCGATCATGAACATTAAGATGTTGTTAACAACGAGATCATATCATTAGGAGAATGGTATGATGGACATACTGCTATAGATAAGCGTAGCATAAATATCAAGTCATTTCAATAGTTTGTTTGCTATAAGCTTTCTGATAAATAGTAACCTAATTCCTTCGACCATGAGATCATGCATATCACCATCACCGGAAGGATGCTTTGATGACATCAAACACCACACCGTAACTCGGTGGCTATACAGGTGGCATTGAGTGTTCGGAAAGTATGGGTTGAGGCACATGGATCAAGAGTGGGATTTGTCCATCCATATGACGGATAGATATACTCTAGGCCCTCTCGGTGGAATATCATCCAATTAGCTTGCAAGCATGTGACTGGCTCATAAGGGATCACATATCACGGGAACGAGAAAAGAGTACTTATCGGTAACGAGGTTGAACTACGTATGCAGAGATATCGACGATCAAAACCTCGGATAAGTAAACTATCGTGAGACAAAAGGAAATTGGTATCGTATGTAAGTGGTTCATTCGATCGCAAAGTAATCGTAGAAATATATGGGAGCCATATGAATTTCCATATTCCTCTATTGGTTATTGATTGGAGAAGTGTCTCTATCATGTCCGCATAATTCACGAACCGTAGGGAGACACACTTAAGGATTCAATGTTGTTTAGTAGATATGGAATGTTAATAAGGGATACCGAATTCGGAGTCTCGGATGGGATCCGGGATATCACGATGAGATCCGGAATGGTCCGGAGAATAAGATTCATATAAGGAAAGTCCGATTTCGGAGTTCGGGAAACATTCCGATGTTTTCATCGGAGAGGTTCTAGAAGGTTCACCAGACCGGAAGGGGAATGGTCCATGAATGTGTCATGGATATGTGGAATGATTGGATCATATCCTAGGTCACTTGGTGTTGGCATTTGCAAGAGGGAAATAAAGCTCTAAATTGAAAGTCAAACGGGAAGTTTGAAAAGTCAAACTGGAACAATGGTTTCCTAGTGGAAGAAGAAACAAGTCCTTCTCTCAATCCAACTTGGGTTTGGGTTTGGATTCAAACCCACCCCTCCCAAGGCTACCCCTCCCTCTCATAAATAGAGGGGGAGGGCTGCCCTAACACAACAAGAGCCAAGCCCTCCCCACACCCCGCGCCGCCGCCGCCCTAGCCGCCGCCGACACCTCCTCCTCCTCACGGTCATCTAAACCCTAGATCTCCGGGAAACCCTAAATCCACCATAACTCGCACTGGCTTAGGCGAAGCCCTGCGAGATCTTCCCTCTACTTCCGACACCACGCCGTCGTGCTGCCAGAATCACGAAGGGAGAACTACAACCTCTGCTGCCTGCTGGAACAAGGCAGAGGAAGGTATTCATCGAGTACCGAACGTGTGACTGACTGCGAAAGCGTTGCCGGAACATAGCGCCGGAAGGATCGTCTACGCGATCTTGAGATCAGAAAGTGTACGACTACATTACCCACAAGAATCTGCTCTCGTTAACCACTTTGGAATTTTCGAGGGTGAGTGCTTCCATCGACTCGTTGCTACAATCTAGTAGATAGATCTTGGCTTGTTTGTGTGCATGCATGGAAATTTTTTGTTTTCCATGCTACGACCCCCTACATAAACAGTGTCTAGATTCATTCAAATCTAGACAAATTTGAGTCAAGTAATATGGGTCTGAGGGAGTATTATATTTGAAACGGAGAGAGTATTAATTGAGAAACTAAACATTTTATTCAATAAACATGATAAATCATGTCAAATTAGATGTGCAAAAAGTACTCCCTCCTTGCTAAAATATAGTGCATATAAGAATTTTAAAAAGTCCTACGATGTCAAGTTTGACCAAATATGTAGAAAAAGATACAAACATCTACAATACCAACTCAATATCATTAGGTCCATCATGATATATATTTGGTATTATAGATATAGATATTTTTATCAATATACTTGGTTGTAACACCCTCAGAATCGGCCCTATGCAAGTTTCAGCGATTCACGCCAAACCCGCATAGAAACGATTCAAAGGTGCCAACCAGGCACTTTCGTGCGGGTGGAAAACGAAGTAATACCATTACACAATAGTCCACAATGGAACCCACAGAACAGATATATACAACACCGACTCAAAGAGTCAAGAATACAGATATACAATGCAAAGATCCAAATCACCTTTAAAACGATACAGCGTCCGAGTACGGACAAGATGCAAATTGAGCTAAGAGCCCTGAAGAATAACCAATGGCGTCCATAACCCTGCCCAGGCCAAGCCGGAAGGGTAACCCTGCTAACGACGTCGATCTCAAAACCTGCTTAAACAAAATGGGTGCCAACAAAGGGCAAAGGAAAAAGAGAGCGGTCAGTACTGAGGCCAGTACACGGCGAGACTGGAATTCGGCGGTCCTCGCCTACATAGGTATGGTGGACTGAAGCGGCAGCGCGGCATGCACTAAACAGCCTATAGAGACTCGATACAACTAGCGGCTATCAGAGAGGGGTAAGAAAGACCTATTCGGAACCAACCTGATACTACCACCAAACATACCCATCCTGGTGTTTCCCCCTCGAGACCAAACTAGGAAGTTAACCGAGGAACTCACACCGTTGGCAGTTTTATTTATTCAGTTATCGTTGCAGCAATTACTAGTCAGGTATAGATAGTCATCCTGATATAATAAGCAGTGGGCACTTTTAGTTAACAATTCCGTTGTAGTTGCAACACTTACTAGTCAGATACACTTAGCATGAGATATCCCAAACCCAACAGTTGTTGGTACTTTTATTTAGCCATTCCGTTGCAGTGAAGCTGGTTACTAGTCATATCGGATACAAGTCAAATTATAACAGTAAACTTTAGTTATAGTTGTCTATGATCGAGAACTGTGCTCCAAGTCGTCCATAACCGCGGACACGGCTTCTCGAAAAGATTTAACCCTGCAGGGGTGCACCAAAGTTTCCACACGCACCTACACCCTTGTTGTTAGATCAGGTAGGTACAAGATCACAAAACATACACCCAACGGTATGTCGACGGGGTTTCGGACATGACGTTTCCCAGACCCAAAGCAAGCACGGGGGGCCACCCCACTAAGCTACCCGTAACGAAGTTGGCCGGTCTCCGAGACGGACCCAGGGTTTGTGTCGACGGCTGTAAATGACTGGGAACCCGAAAGTGTGAGTGGGCTTGTCGATACAGTGAAAACGTATCACGGGGTTCCTAAACAGTACAGGCGCTCCACGCGCAATCGTAAATAAAGCAGTAAAGCATGGCATAAGTACATGATAGTAATAAAGCTCCAAACTACTTTGTGGCCCCCAGTACAATACTTTGAAATCAGATACTAATCGATGGGGGTGCCCACACACCCCACCTGTGGTTAGCGCGCTCGATCTCGGAACAGGTGTCAAGAACTCGGGGTCCTACGGGACACCAGTGAGCGGTTAAAATCCAAATATTGTCTATTACCCACCGGTGCCTCTGCATTTACCTACTTTCAATTTTAGTTATTAAACAATAATTAAAGCCATGATCATCTCCAACATAAATCATATGGCAGCCTTCCAACAGCTGTGGTACTGGACGACACGCAACAACATTTAAGCAAGCGACTACGACGCACAAGTCCAACTATCTACCAAACAACTGGTAATAAGATGTGTCCAAGGCAATATAAGGCTGCAAGGGATATCCCGGACACGAAAACTAGAGCATCGCAACACAGATAGCAATAGATCAACAGGAGGGAATAAATACTATAAAAGTAAGATAGGTAGAAAGGGGGAGATGCTCGCCTGAAAAACATTGTCGAAGGTTCATCCGAAGATCGGGTCGACACTCGCATCAACTCACCGGCCTAATCCGTGAAGAAGCAAAACACTAGAAGAAACACCGGATGCACTATTTAATACTATGGTAGAAGATCGGGCATGATGCATGTATGATGATATGACATGGCAAAGATGCGATGCAATTAGGCCATATTAAGCGGAACCAGGGTCCCGATAATTAATTAGTAGGTTCCTGTTGTTTAGATACCCCGCAATTTAAATGTTGTCTGAACATAGCAAAATATATCACCGATTCGCTACACAATTTTCAATGGAGACAAAATAAAGCTAGAAAGATGGTCTCCATATTTAATATTAGATGAGTCGACAACATACCCCCAACCCACAATATGTATGCAAGGATGCGCAATTCATATGCAACAAGATATTTATTATATATTATAAAAATATTGGTATGGGGAAAAGGGTCACACATCTCGGACCGAAGATCTTGGGCGCCGGGGGTTCAGGATCGGTCTTCGAATCCGTGAGGGAGAGCTTCGGGTCGTCGGATCCATAAAGAAGATCTTAAGGGTTCCCCGATTTCGATTGTCAAAGGCGAACTTTTCTCGGCGTCGGTGGCCTTGTTGATTGTTCGTCGGGCTCTAGGAGGAGATCATCTGCATTGAGACAGGAACCAGAGCACTTGAGGAGCGGTGGACTTGGTTCGAACGGAGCACCAAGACCGACATGCAAACGACACCCACAACAGCAGCACAAGAACGAAGATTAGCTGTAACGAGGAGGTCACAGATAGCAGTGGAATAGTGGTCTCGACGAAATATTGCATGCTGGCCACACACAAGGAGTATCCAGGTGAGACCATAAGATTGATGGGCGACTTCAAACATGTGGAAAGGAACAAGTACCAGCGACCAGAAGAGCTTGGCCGTGAGGGGTCGGACGATGACGTGCTGTGAAGGTCAGGCCAACGGCCGGAGAACAGAGGTCATGGCGGAGCTCATCGGCGAGGCGACGATGCCGAGTAGGCGCACGCAGAGGCAGAGACGGCGAGGCGGCCAACGGGCGTCCGGCTCAGGATGGCGGGGGCGCGCACGGCTCGACGGAGGCGAGGCCGACGAGGGCCAGCCGTGGAGCTCCGGGCTGGAGGCGGCCAGAGGCGGTGCTGAGCAGAGGAACATGGCGAGGTGGGCGGCGCTCGACGGGCCCAAGCAGGTGGCGATAGGACTGCGACACCGAGGAGAGGAGGCGCTCGGGAGGAGCCGCGGAGGCTGCGGCCGGCGGCCGAGCGTGGGCCTAGGAGGCGGAGGCCGGAGCCACAGAGGAAGACATAGCGGCGGGCGAGGATCTGGCAAGGCGCGGCGTGGTGCTTGCGGCGGCTGTGGGGCGAGGCCACAGGGGCGGCGCGGCTTGGGAGCTTGCGAGGGGAGAGACGGGGGCGGCCTTGCGAGACGGGGAGGGAGGAGCGAGGCCGAGAGGAGGGGCGGCGGCACAGAGGGAGGCCGGCGGCAGCGGGCGATTGGGAAGCGAGCGAGGCCGAGGGAGAGCGACGTGACTCGCCTGGGGAGGACGGTGAATCGGGGTGGGGTCGGGAATGTGGTGGGGTCCGCAGGCAGGATCTGCCTTGCGTGCGTGGGTGAGTGCAGCGTGCGCTTGCGGGCTCCGTGTCGAGTTCCAGGGGTGGCGGCGGCAGGGGTTCGATCAGGAGGGTGGGGGAGTCGGGGGTAGGGGATCTAGGGTTTCTGGGAATTTAGGGTTAGGGTTTTATATATGGGGTAGTAGGTGGTCTGTCTAGTTGGGCCTGACCGGATAGACTGCCTCCCCTAACAAAATATTTAGATTATTTATTTTCTTTTCTTTTAAAATAAAACATTTGCAAAAAAAGGTTTTAGATAAATAAGAGATCCGAACGGATCTAGGGTTTCGATTTGAACAAAGAGGAGAAATCTCTAGAAAACAAAATAGGCTTTAGAAAAATAGTTTTCGGCAAATTATATGCATGCAAATATGACGATGCTTAAATGCAATGTGGCATGATGACATGATCATGCAATCAAGAAGATGCACAAAATAAAAACACAGCGATTTTCTAGTAGTGGTTTTACCCGGGTTGGTACATTGGTCAAACTTGATGACGTTTAAGTTTTTAAAATTGTTATATGCACTATATTATAGCAAGGGAGAGAGTATAAAATATTATATCTGGATATAAATTCTTTAAATAATATTATTTAATTATTGTCATAATGTTTTTACGTATTAGGTGAATTTTGAAAACTAAAAAACGAGTACGATTGTTTAGAATTCTTAAGAGATTTATGTATTAAAAAAGGGCGTCCTTATTCAGCGCTTTTTGGGACACAACTCTTGAAGTGCTGGTTAGGTGGGCTGACCCAATAACTCGATCGCCGCTTGATCTCTTTGATTCACTTCTTCTATTTTCTTTTGTTTCTTATTTAGAAATTTTGGTGAAATAAAAATGATTCCCAAATTTATAAATTGTCACAATTTAAAAACATTCACATTTTTAGAATTGTTCATATTTTCAAATTGTTAAGCTTTTGAAAACCTGTTTAGATTTGAAAAGATTCATGAAAAATGTTCATATTTTTAAGAATGTTCATATTTTGAAAATATTCATATTTGAAAAACATATTTAAAAAACATTTGAAAAAATGCTAAAGGGAAAAACAAAAGGACAAAACAAACCGAGAAAAAAGAAAATCGGTAAAAGTGGAAACCCCATTGGAAAAAATAGGTGAAAAACGAAAAAGAACTACTCCATGTGGTCCATACTAATAGACTCAACTTTGTCTAGACATAAATGAATCAAGACTAAATACTTAACTGTACATAAGAATTTAGTTAAATTTTAGATTATTAATATAATCCAGAGGGAGTAGTTGTTCGGAAAAACAAGAGCTAAATGGATCGGCCTAGTTAGGGCATGTGCAGCGTTTAGATACATCTAAGAAAAAAGCAAACTAGAGTCTAAAAAATTGGTGTATGCTCCGGTGTTTAGCATCAACATGGGTCCCACAAGAGAATAGAAATAATAATAAAAGAAGGCTGCTATCGAATGACAAGTGGGTCATTTTGTAGTTAGATTCCCTTAGCCTTGTGTCTAGTACTAGACACAGGTTCTAAGAAATTTTTGCTAGACTAAAGCTTCCACCGTTTAGACATACCTCTAGGAGATGAAAAATGCCCTTAAACACAACTTTTCTCACACGCTGCACACGCTCTTAGGCATCCAAGGGTACGCGTCGCCCGTTGGCGACGCTGAAGGCATTGAATAGGAATTGCCACTGAAAAGCAATACCTTGTGTGAATGGACCACACCAAGTAACAATTTCAGGTGTGAAGAGTCTATTTGCCGGTTATGAGCCCCTTGGAGCGGAAATGATATTTGCCACCCGTAGGCGGCGCCTGCAGCTAGTGACGCATAGGGCGGAAGCCTAGTTGGGCCGGCCCCAGTTCGCGAGGCTTTTCTTTTTTACTTTTTATCTGTTTTTCTTTTACTGTTTTTTTCATTTTTCATTTTTATTTCTTTTTTTATGTTTTTTAGAAACATCATATTTTTAAAGATTTATTTTTATAAAAATATTACGTTTTCCTGATTTTTGGTTCATGATTTTTGAAATTTGTTTCTTGATTTTTGAAATTTTGTTCATGTTTTTAATTTTTTTTGAAGGTAACATTTTTAATTTTTGGTTCATGGTTTTTGGAATTGGTTTGATTTTTATGAAATTGGTTTATGATTTTCAAAAATGGTTCATGACTTTTTTGAAATTGATTCATAATATTCGAATTTGGTTCATAATTTTAAATTTTTTGTTCATGTTTGATGAATTATTTTTTTCAAAAAAATTCGTCATGTTATAATATTAAAAAAATCTTCACAAATATTAAAAACATATAGTTCTTAAGTCATAATTATAGAGAATATTCAGAGTTTTAAAAAATACAGAAAAATAGAAAAATCTATATCTATACCTAATCTACCTAATAATAATAAAGCACGGAGTGTTTCTTTCAGTCCAACACTTTTTTAGACGGGTTTGCCCTTCCACCAAACACCAAATTACCCTACAATACCTCCATGTTAACTCTCATGTAAAAAGAAACCAATGTCTGCACGTTAACTCTCACGTAAAAGAAAATTCCATCTGTCTGATATACCTCTGAACATTAGCAGCCATTAGATAAAATATCTTTACAACTCTTTATCTTAAGTCGCCGCCAGGCGTCGGGGACGAGCCCTCACGCTAATTCTTACCCAAAATTGCCGCCAGGCGCCAGGGACGAGCCCTCACGCTAATTCTCACCCAAAAGGAAATCAATCTGTCATACAAGGACCTCTCCGGCGCTTCACCGTTTTTGCCGATTTCCTCCGTTGTAGCCTTCGTGGCTCCGCCTAGGGCTTGAACCACCACATGCGGGAACTTCTCTTAGAGCATCGCTAGTAGTACCCCTAAACTCTCAAATCTGTAAAAATAACCGCTTTTTTACAGTTTTCGGCGAGAAAAAGGCGTAGACTAGAACCCCTAAACCCCTAAAAAAATTTAGAGGTCCAACCCCTACTCCCCCTTCCAACATGTAGAAGTGGGGTTTGGAGAGGCAAAACTGGCCCAACCCCTACTCCTCTTGTTTCGGCCGGCTGCAAAACGCGGGAGGATTTTCCCCCCACCCGTCACCGCCCGCCAACCTCCAGTCGTCGCACGCCCGCCGTCGGCCGCCCGTCCGCCCGCCCGTCCGCCCGTCCGCCATCAGCCGCGCGCTCGCCTCCGCCTCGGCCGCGCGCCCGTCCGCCCGCCTCCACCGGCCATGGCGACGCCGCCCCCGCTATGCCTCCGTCGGCCGCCGGCCCCCGTCGCCCTGCCTCCGTCCGCTGCCCCGCCGGCCCCCGTCGCGCCGCCTCCGTCCGCGTCGCGCCCGACCTCCGTCGTCCCGCAGCCGCCGCCCGCCCGCCCGAGCGAGGCGCAAGTCGCCTCGACGGTGGCCGCGATGCACGTCGGAGCAAAGCGGCGGCGTGCTGGCCAGCATGTCGTCCAACCGCCCCGGCCCGTCGCCCCGGCCCCCGTCGCCCCTGCGAAGCCGCCGAGCAAGGCACCGCCCAAATGCTCGTCGCTTGGGCCCAAGGGTGCGGTCGCCGAGCCGGCTGTGAAGAAGATAGCCGCCCGGAAGAAGCCCACCGCTCCCGCGCCCGCGATCGCCGACACGCCGCCCGTCGTGCACGAGGTGCTTGATAATAATCCCGCAACATCATTCATGGGGCTTCTCCAAGACACGGAGGTGGACATTGGGGCTGCTCCTCTCGAGTCTTTTGGGTTTGGTGGTGAGGAGGAGGAAGAGGGTGATGAGGAGGAGGAAGAGGGTGATGATGAGGAGGTGACCGAGATAGAGGAGGAGACGTTCACCGCCATTGCCCGCCCCACCCCGCGCTCGACAAACTATATCGAGGCCGAAGATATTCTCTTGGTTCGTGCTTGGGCACATGTGGGGATGGATGCAAGCACGGGTACCGATCAAACCGGTAAACGATATTGGCAACGCATAGAAGACACCTATTGCAAGATCAAGCCGAAGACCGGTGGGTACATTTCTCGTTCATACCGGCCGCTTCAAGGCCGATGGGAGTTGATGAAGCCGTGTTGTGCTCGTTGGAGTGCGGCAATGGACCAAGTGAATAATGCACCGCCTAGTGGATGCGTGGAGAGTGACTATGTGAGTACATATGTGCTCATTTTTTATTTTCTATGCATTGTTGGGTTCTTATGTTTGTTTACTATGCTATTGGTGGGTTTGTAGGAGACAATTGTCGGTTTGAGGTACAAGGAGATGCCCGCTTCCAAGGGCAAATCATTCCCATTTAAGCATGCTTGGGCAATTCTTCAAACTTTTGACAAGTGGAAGTTGAGGGATCAAGAGACCGCACCCAAGAAGGCGGCAATGCTTAGGATGGATGATAGTGATGAGGAGGAAAGGAACTTGTGCAAGCCCGAGGGAACCAAGAAGGAAAAGCTAAGGATCAAGATGGAAGGAGAGGTGTCAAGCTTAAGAGAGAAGATGGAGCAAATGATGAAGTCTAGGGAGACACTGACAATGAAGACATTGGAGACAAAGCTTCTTATCACCAAGAATAAGAAATAGGTGAAGCTTGCACAAGTTGAAGCACGACATGAACAAGCGAAGCGCAAGGCCGATATGGAGGAGAGGATGCTCAAGCTCAAGGAAGCAAAGGCATGGAAAGAGATCATGGCCGAGGAGAAGGAACACATGATGATGTGCAAAAAGGACATGGATGAAGACCAATTGGCGTGGTGGAAGGAGACCAAGGAGGACATCGCCGAGAGAAAGAGGCTACTTCGTGGTGCGTCCTCTACTCTTCGAGGTGACACTCCGATGAGTTGTGGTGGCGATGGCGGTGTGGAGGACTCCACCACCGGCGCCTATGGAGGTGCTTGAGGCGATGGCGGTGTGGAGGAGATGGCGGCGAGGTGCAACTTTTTGGTGACGGTGCCGATGAGAGGTGGAAGATGATGATTTTGTGATGTAAACTATTAAACCATGCATCAATGATTTTCATTTCCTAGTTGTTTCAATGTTGTTTGTGTTTTCTAGTGATAATTGTGATATGTCATATGACAATTAGAAGGGTTGGGGTTGGGGCAAAGACTAGAACCCTCAAAAACTAAGGGTTTGAGGGTTCTAGTCTTTGCCTCTGTTTTTCAACCTCTAAAAGTGCCAAAAAATGCCTATTCTCAACTCTTAAACTGGTTTGAGGGTTTGAGGGTTTAGGGATACTACTAGTGATGCTCTTAGGCTTCAATATTGCTGCCGATTCCTAGCAGCCTAGGCCACGTGAGAGCAATATCATAGGTCTTCTATGCAACAAGCTTGCACCACAGACCTGTCTGTTGTTGTCTACGAAGATCGATCCGTTCTATGCATGGTTTGCCTTTTTTTTTCTTCTTTTGGTTGGCTGCTAGCCTTTTGATAATTGGGCAATTTGACGTGCAGTTTTCAATACAGACCTGATCAAAATTGTACCATGTTTTTCAGGTTGGGATCAATACGTAATACGTATAAGTCAGATGCAAGAACATATGAATGCACGGTATACAACTATGCTTTATCGCTGCTTAATGTCTACTTTTTTCTTCATCCTATGGAGCTCCGTGTTCTATACTATACCTACTCGTCTGTCCTAAAAAATGTTAGAGATTTGTTTAAATTTATATGTATCTAGACATATTTTAGTGTATAGATACATACAGTAAAATAGTCCGAAACATTCTTTTAGGACCGAGGGGGTATTATTTCTAATTTAGGCTCTATGGATATTTTTTCACTTTTCGTTTTTTTGATCGGTTGGAGACAATTGCCAGGCTTTCCATTATATATGTGCGGTGTATGTGAGCTAATTAAATGGAAGATGATTAGGTTAGCTAGCTTACCCAGTCGACCTCGAGATGCGTTGGCGATTTAGAGCACGGCTGCAGTGAGAGAAGGCCTCACATGGCCGGCCGAGCCGGCTGCCGGCCGCAGAGCTTGAGCGGGAGAAGTGAAGGGAGGCGTGTCGCAGCCTGAGGTTGTTGCGGGCATGAGCTCGCATGGGCGAGGTCAAACGCCGCTGCTATGTGACTTTTATATTAAATTATAAATATACAAACTGTTTGGTGGATTTTTTTTCTCATTTATAAATTATTGATTCTACTGTTAGTCTATATCTATATCTATACTTAATAATAAAGCACGAAGTGTTTTTCCCGGTCCAGTCTAGTCTAGCTGGGCTTGTTCGGGAGTCATGGCATGGGCTGCTGAGTCCAGGAACAATATGCAATTAGAAGTACACATGGGATAATACGCATGGATTTTTGGGTTCAAAAATAGTCTCACCTCGCTACTTTACAACGAGTATAATCAGTCAGTTTATATACATTAAAAATTCTGCTGTAGTATCAACAAGCGGCAACATGAATGATTGGTATGAAATCAAATGATCAAGTGGGATAAAATTCACCATGTGCTGATGATGGACACATGCTGTTGTATGCATTCTTGAATGAAAGGAAGGAGCGCATGTATGAATAAAAGAAAAAAGTGGGTCATTCTTGAATGAAAGGAAGGAGTATCGTTGGACGCTGACGGTATGGTGTAGGCTATAAATGAAGAGGAAAATTAAGAAGACGCACGAGGAAAATTAAGAAAATGCAAGAGCAATTAGAGGACAAGTGGCTGTGTTTGGCTCATAACATGCATGAAATAGGGGAAAATTAAGAAGACGCACGAGGAAAATTAAGAAAATGCAAGAGGAATTAGAGGACAAGTGGCTGTGTTTGGGCTCATACACATGCATGAAATAGGAGATGAAATGGGGAATTTGTTCACTTTTTAGATTGTCTACCTGTTCTCCGTTTCGTTCGATGGAAGGTGAAAATGGACCCGGTAGTTTGTTATGGGTCTGCTGGTCTATGATTATCGAGTAGTACACAGAGGAAACTTGTTTGACATAGAACATAAAA
This sequence comes from Avena sativa, assembly GCA_916181665.1. NCBI lineage: Eukaryota > Viridiplantae > Streptophyta > Magnoliopsida > Poales > Poaceae > Avena > Avena sativa. The sequence continues at coordinate 432,209,065 of OV702293.1, forward strand.
AACGGTAGCAACGCACAGATTTTGTGCTAATATGATACTAATTATAGGAGGAGGAGTATTCTACGATTGGCTATATATTGGGATGGGCCATAAGGGAAACTTGAATCTTATAATATTGTGTGTGTGTCCTTAGACTAGTCACAATGGGGAGTATCATATAGTAGTTGAAAAATAGCTTTATAGCTTCCATATTCTTGGTTGAATAATCCCACATCGTTACATTACAACAATTCACACCGGTTTATATGCGTTCGAAGTTGGCTGTGTATCAGCGAGCAATGAGTTCCTCGAAAACCATTGATTGATTTGAAAAGTTGTTGCCTGCCTGAATTAAAGAGGGGTGTTGCCTGTTGCTACCAGCATTGAATTAAAAGGAGGTCCTACGGATGAGCCCGATGGGGGCGGTGTCGGCGGGTGGAGGCGAGGAGACATAGGCGGTCGGGAGACGCTCGGGGCCTAGATGAGGTGGAGGACCACGGGTGGGAGGCGGAGCCCAGGCCTGGTCAGCGGCGATAGAGCTCTTTACATGAACTACACGCAACCACGACCTGTTCACCAAGACAGCGGCCTGGTCAGCGGCGCGGGAAACCGGAGGTCGCGTGGCGGTGTGCAGGTGCTGTGCTGCAGGAGGCGCTTTGGGGACGGAGCTCTAGGGCGGAGCCGCGGGGAAGAGGGGCACGAGGCAGCTGGCGCTCCGGAGACCAGAGGGCCGGCGGGGAGCGAGGCGCCTGGCAGCGGCGGAATCGAGTAGACTTGGCTCAGCGAGCAAGGCGAGAGAGATGGGGTCGTGATGGGATCGGTGGTGTCGAGGCGCGTGGTGTGTGTGCGTGGGTCGCGTCGCGTGCGTGTCCTGTGTAGGTAGGTATGAGTGCGTGTGTGTTGGATCGGTGTAAGTCCAGCTTGCGTGGACCCAACATGTATGCCTGCCTTTTTTCTTTTTAAAAATTTATTTTATATTTCTTTTTCCATATGCGTTTACAAATAATAAAAATAGAAATATAGAAATAAAAAGAGAGGCTTGATGGACATAATATCATCAATGGAAAGATGTAATCCATAAGCTTGTTCTTGAAATATAATCCATAAAATCAACACGTTTGTTGTTCTGCCGCAACGCGCGGGTTATATTTCTTTTTCCATATGCTTTTACAAATAATAAGAATAGAAATACAGAAATAGAAAGAGAGGCTTAATGGACATGATACCACCAATGGGAAGATGTAATCCACAAGCTTGTTCTTGAAATATAATCCATAAGATCAACACGTTTATTGTTCCGTCGCAACGCGCGGGCATTATGCTAGTAATAATAAAGTACGAAGTATTTCTCCCGGTTCAACACTTTTTTGAACAGGTTTGCCCTTCCACTAATCCACATAATTACCCACCAAAACCACCCAAAATGATACTACTATTTCTTTTCGTGGCTGAACCTAGTCTTTGTCCTGAAAATCTGGGCTTTTTATGCTGGGCCACGCCGCACGCGCAGGTGGACGCTTCCTCTGCCAAACGTACAGGGCCACACCGTAGGTGGCCGTTTCCTTTGGCAAACGAATAACGGCTAATCTGTACATCCGTAGGCGATGAGAGGATGCGAATAATCCCATCTCGCTCCCTTACAGTGGGTCCATCCGGTTTATATACGTTCTCAAGGTGTCTAAAATCAGCAAGCGGACCGAAATCAAGTGATAAAAAGGAATTAAATTCCACATGTCCCCGGCGGGGAGAGAGAGGGCAAACCGGGATTCGGCCAGATGAAGACGAGGTCGGTGGGGAAGGTCCCGGATGGGAACGAGGGAGAATCGGACCATCATGATCGGAGGCGGAGGGAGCCCGCGGCGGCGCGCCCTGCAAAGTCATGGTCGGGGCGGAGCACCATGAGGCAGGCCGGCATGGCGGCGGGGCGTGGCGCGGACGGCGAGAGGGAGGGGCGCTGAGGCGGCGACGCCTAGGGGACATGCAGGAAGAGAGCAACCGACGGTGATGGGGAATCGAAGAGATTGAAGGGTAGGTGACGAACTGACGACCGCGGGCTGCGCGTGTGACCAGGGGTAGTGGGCCTGCGTGTTGTTGTTATCGCGTGCAGGGGTGCGTGTGAGGGACGCGTGATGTTGTGGTGTGGTTGACCCCGGTAGAGAAAAAAGAGAGGCGTTCTGAGCGTTGCACAATGTGTGTGGCTAGAAAGTATTAATTAATATCCTGATTTGTAGCCAGCCAACTTCGTTTTGTGTTCATGGTTTTAAATTTTTTTCTAATTTATAGCGTTTATTTTTTTACAAAAGAAAGTGTTATCAGATGTAACGATTACTCTTTTTTGGCTCATTTACGAGGCTAATTTAATATTATTCTAACACAAATGGTTCATCTTTATTTGTGTTGCACGTAAACAAGTTCGGTGAAAACTATTGTTTGAACTTTAGCTATGATGGCATGGCAACAATTTAAATATTTTAGGATAGACATTGAGTAAAAGGTGTTTGGCTTTATTAACTAAGCGGAACGAAAGCCCTCTGTTTCGAGGAGGAATTGAGTAGCCGATAACCATGTTAATGCTCGACGAAATAGTTTAACGGCCAAGTAGTTGAAAAAGATTAATATACATAAATATTTTTATGTTTTATATTAACACATGTAAGATATTTTATATTAACATGTGAGAGCGTGTGATAATAAAAAAATAAAAACAATAGCGCACGGACAGTCTGCTAGTAAAAAATAAAAAATAAAATCTCGTTACCTGAGCCGGCCCACTTATCCTGCTCCTTCACGCGGTGCGCGCGTCTTGCGCCGCCTCGAAGCGGCATATATCACCTCCCCCTCGGAGAGGTCTCTCTATAGTTGGAAAGCTGGTGGCAACCGCATGTTCCGACGTAGCTATGTGGCCCAACAAGGGGTAGTGACATGGTTGCATCTTATCGTTCGGTGTTATAGCCACTGGCTGGGCCGTTGATGACTGTAGCTTCAAGCACCAGGTAGACTGCGATGGGCTGGGCTCAGAGGAAATCCGAGTCGATGGCTGGCGCTGCCCTGTCGGCTGTCGTCACCCTGCATCACGGAGTGCCATCCAAAAAAAAAAGACCAGCATCACGGAGTTTGCCAGCGCTGGTGTCACTACACAATAACTACATATAAGAAAGCGGTGCGTCTAAGTCATGCATTGCACTGTAGAAACGCATCTACAATAACTTCTTGTGGGTGTCCCTTTTTCCCTTCGTTTTAATTTTTTTTGGCTATCTACTCCGGTCAAAGCGGCGAGAACTGAGAGGCCAGTCCAACCACGTCTTCTTTTTTCCTCTATTCACCCCATCGCCATCAAGGCCATCAAGAAGGATCTTGGCTATGTGCTCCCCGTAACCGAACGCCTCACCGCTGAAGAGGAGGACACCTAAAAAAAAATAGGAGGACACCTCACCCTCGCGTGCGCCGACAAGAGGGTGCCGTCCGTGGCTGCGGCTGAGGGCTTCGCGAGGAGACGAGGATGGGGTTGGGCAACGCGGTGAGCTTCTCTGCATCCGAGGACACGAGTAAGATGAGCCGTCGCCGGAAGGAGGCTGTGAGCGCCGCCGCCATCTTATGTGGCCCTACCATGGGGAGCGCAGGTCAGTGTTCTAGGGCCATATCCTCTCTATTTCTTTGGTCTCGCGCACGTTAACACTTTCTCCCAAGCAGGTGCACTCTGAACCCATTCTACCTGTAGCTCCTATGTTTAGTGCGGTTCCATCTCCCGTGAAGAGCAGCTGCTATGGATCCTGGCGACTTGCGCCCTGTGCCTTCTTCCCCTCGCCCCTCTCTCTTTCAACTCCTGCCCTTGGAGAAGCCACAAGAATGTTAATCCCTTTTAAATCCTAGATCCCCAAACTGATCCAACGTTTTTTCTTCTTAGTTTAATCTCTAGGGTGCAGTTTTGAGGGATTGAATCCCAAGCGTTTTTCTCTTAGTTTCATATCAGCATTACAGCTGATCTGATTTTTTATTTTTCAGTTTATGCTCTTCTTCCAGATTGCTTTGCTGCTAGGTCTTTCGGACGATCAAGTCTATGATGTCCATTTGGTATATATTCTGAACTTTGAATGATGGGTGTCCTTTATTTTGAACACATATTAGTATAGAGTCTGATTCAAGAGGTTTAATAGTAGGCATATTTTCATCACAAAAGCTTACGAGTTCAGATTCGCCACATGTGATTAAAAAGTAGGAGTATAAAAATGGATCAAAGAATTGATCATGCGTTGTTCCCCCTGATCCCATAACAGTCTATCATATATTCTGGAGAAGTATGTTTTAATTGCAACTAAATAGTAATGTGTTTGCAGGTGCTTACTTCATAATGATTTTTTGGAGAGAAATTTCATCTGTTGTACTTAGTACAGTCTAATATATCTATTCTGATAGTTTGTGCTTTACATTTACACATAATTATATAATTCAGTTTTCTACATGTTGAATTTTATAAATGATACTATTGTCGCTCTTTGTCCATGCTTACCACATGCTGCATTACTCTTTTTTACGTCTCAAGCGAGAAATTAGGCTTCTGCCTATTCACCATCATTATTTGTTACATGTTCAAGCTTAGCGTTCATAGTTATTTAATATTTTATTTGCAAATATGGAAATGACGTCTATAATGTTATATGGTTCATCGGGTCACTATATCTATATATGATGTCTCTGTGATATTGTTTTAGTATTGTAAAACGAATTCTGTTTTATCCCATCGTTTTGTATTCGTATGTTGGCTCAAGCAGCGGGGTATTTGTTTAGTTTGAACTAATCATTGCATCCCATATTATCTATAGAGTGTCAATTTCTCACACTGCTATTGCCTCTATATATTTGTCATAGTTGGATGCATCTTGAATGTAGCTCGATCTTTTATGGTCCTCAATAAAATCATTCCAATTAAGTTACTCTAGCTTTCTTTATGAACAAAAAAGCTTGAGCTGCAACCAGAGCATGCCGGATTTCCAAAGAGGGTAAGCAATATCACTGATTGATTCATTGTCGAGATTTCTTTTTTCCTTTTTCGCTGCATACAATCTCCACTGGGAAATTTATTTTGTTTACTGAAGGTAGAGTGCCGATTTAAATGTTAATGGTGACCCAAAAGTTTGCCATTCATTAATGTTGTTTCCTTCCATTCCATCTTTTTCAGGGTAAATTTCGTGCACACGAAATATAAGTGCCTTAAAGTAAAGTATTTTGTGATAGCAATGTTAGGAATACGATCTGCCCATCATAGATCTTGATGATTGATACTTGGCTCAACTCCGTGTTCTTGATGATTGATAGTTGGCTCAACTCCGCGTAACTGTTGGTCTGCACTCTACGGTGTAGCCTTTTGTAATGATACATTCTGTATGTATAATTGATGAGCTTTATAGTAGTAGGTATGTACTATTCTATCACCACTTCCTTCTATGGAAATGACAAAATTGCAACTGATTAAGCCACACGAGCGCGTGCCGCCGCGCCTGATTCCCTAGTTACTCCCTATAGACGAGAGATGATGCGAGCTGTTCGTCACTCCGCAAGATCAATCTTTTTCTAAGGGCAACCTGTCTTTAAGAGCAACTCTAACAGTTGTTGTATATTTCGGCGTGCTAAAACGCGTATGCAGAACACGTGACCTGGGTATAGCGCGCCACACGACGAATCTCCTCCGGCCGAGGCGCGCGCTAAATTTGCAGCACAAGTCCCTAGATCAGGCGCGCTAAATTTGAGCGCGCACAAACAAGATTTTGCAACAAATATGACAGAAAATAGATCTAGAAATCAAAGCGAAAATACATTACATAGAACATGATAAAAATTATACATAGATCGTGGTGCAAGAAAAATATTAAATATTAGTTCTACTGCTAGAATCTACTACTATGAGAAATTACTAGAAACTACTAGAATCTAGTCCGACGAGGAGACCGAGATATAGTCATCATCGAACGAGGCCGGTGTCATGTCGGACACATGCGTCGATGAAAACGCGTCCAACCAACGGGAATCGTCGTCGCGGATGGTCGCCGGCCCGACCATCTGCGCGTCGATGAAGGCGCGCCTATGCGCCTTGTCCACCCGACACTCGAGGCGGTTCTGCTGCTTCGCCGCCCTTCCTGCCGCCTTGATTGCGGCATGCTCAGCGTCGTTCTTGCGCTGCGCTGCAACATTTTGAGAAAATGCCGGCGTCACTCCTGCCGCAGATGCTCATCGCGCTCAAATATGAGCAGGCGGCGCTCCGCGTCATGCCTACGGAGGCGCTCCTCCTCTGTCACGAGGCGAGGCAGTGGAGCGAGCGCCTCGGCCTGCTCGCGCGTCCACACGTCGTGGAAGTCCATCGACGAGCGTGGGCGCCCAAGCCGCCACACCACGACGTCGTAGGTGCGCGCTCATGCTGGGCGTTCGGGTCCACCCGAATTTTCGGGTCGGGTAATTCAGGTAAAGTGTAATCGGGTTCCAGGAAATGTCACCCGAAAACCCTGGGGAAAATGTCTTACCCGACCAAACGGGTACCCGCAGCTGAAATCCGAGAATCCCGGACTAATTTCGGGTTTCCAGATCAGGCTCCCGAGAATTGTATCGGGTTTAACGGGTCCGGGTCAAACGGGTTCGGGTTTCGGGTTTTATGCCCGGCATGAGCGTGCGCGGCCTCGTGCGCGGTGTCGAAGGTGCCGAGGATGATGCGGTCGTCGTCGAACCGGATCTCAACGTAGAAGTTGCCGGTTAGCGGACGCGTACGCCGCTGTACCTGGAGCTTCCACGGCATGGCGGCAGTGGCGCGACACGGCGACAGGGAAGCGGTAGGGAGGGGAAGTGTCTGCCCGCGCGCTGAAGTGTCGACGGTTTGGTTTCACGCGCGACGCGCCATTTATGAGCGCGCTGAGCGATGCGTCAAAAAAACAGCAAAGTCTTTCCCGCGCGGGAAGATATAGCTATCATTATAGGCGCAGCGCGGGCACGCTCTCTCTCTCTTGAAAAAAGTTAGTTTTTAGCGTGTGGGTTTAACTCGGGCTCGACTTTTTTCTGCAAGAGAGCCTGCACCGTGTCCTCCAACAGTCGTTGTATCTTCTCGCGTGCGGAAACAACTTTGCCCTACGCACGGTCCTGCACGCTTTTTTTACGCACCGCTCAGCGCACTCTCGTTAAATGACGCACCGTGCGTGAAACCAAACCGCTTACACTTTAGCGCCCGCAAACACGTCTCCCCTCCCCACTGCTTCCTCTGTCGACGCGCCGCGCCCGCGCCACCACCACCGCTTCCCCGCCGCCGCGCCGCGGAAGCTCCGGGTACCCTGTAGGAGGGGAGAGGGGGTCGTTGTCGGGGCGGCGCTCTTGCCGGCATCGGCGGCGGCCGACAGTGGCGGAGCCAGAATTTTCATATTGGTTATTCGAAGTAAAAGAAATTCAGCACACCAATATAAGATATTAGGTTCACAGCAGCAAATAGAGAACTAGGATTGTTCATAGTAGCTAAAACATAAAATATTTGGACCTACAATGTTTTTTAACTAATTAAGGAGAAAAATCAAAGAAAAAATTACAAATGAAGCACTTCTTACCGTGAGTGACTTCTGATTCTAAATTCAGTGTAGAATTAGCTCCAACGGCTACTGGTTCTAATTCTAAATTCAAGTTAAATGGGATCCCATAATGCTAGCTGTTTCATTAGCTTCCTGAGGTGAAAGGGAATGCATGATTATTATAGTACTCCGTATAAAAACCACGATGCAGAAAGCCTAATAAATCAACTTCACCAATTATTACTTGCATGATTAGCGAGGGGCCGAACTCAGCTCTGTCCTTCCTATCTATCACGACCAGCTTAATGATCAGGCAAAAGTAGACCCCGCCACATCTAGTTTCGAGTCACAAGATAGGTCGACAATGGCGACATGGCCAAAACCCCTATAAAATCCGCACGAATTAACAACGCGTCTGGTGCTCTCTGCAGGTCGGCAATGGCCGATCGATTTCCGTTCCTTAACTAACCCTACTCGTCTCTACCACGGGCCCCGTAAAACCCCCACGAATCAGCGAGCGCCGGCGGCGTACGTGGACTGACCAGAGGGGAAAGAAACGGCAACTTCTTTTATGCAGATGTGAGAGAAGTGACCGGGGGCCATCACTGTAAAGATGCATCATGCGAAAGCTGGTAAGGATTTAAGTTTAGTATTTGTACGCGCTGTGCGTTCTTGCGTCTGATCAACGGGCGCACCTGACGAAACTAGTTGCTCCATAACTATTGCTGGAAAATGGTAATGCCAGTATGCCACTCCACGATTGACATTGACCTCCTGAGCAATGGACCCCAATCTGTCTCACGACCACGAAGAGAGTAAACAACTGTAGATGATCGGCCGCAAGAAATATCAAAAGATAATACTCTCTAATGTCGCAAATTTGTCTAGATTCGTATATATTTTAACACTAAAATATGTCTAGATACACATGAATCTAGATAAACCTATGATATCTTTTGGGGACGGAGGGAGTATGCTAGATATGGATTCATACGATAGAATCAGACAGAGCCGGTAGGTTGGGGCAAGGAATGTTCGGAAGCAAAGACACAGCAACTTGTGAGCTAAGACATGGTTCAGTCTGTTGCCGTCTACAACGTACACTAGTAATTACTCAGAGTGGCTCCCCATGCAAGTGAAGTCATGCTCATAAACTCCATCATAGCTAGCATTTCCTTTGTCAGCAAAGCCTTGCCGCAGCCTGAGAAAAAAATTGATATGCAATTCTTTTCTGAAATTGGGATTGGTCCCTTTCTCCTTAAGAGCATGTAAAGATCTTTTATTGCCATATATACTTAGCTCGCGCTAGAATTACCAAGTGAGAAGTGATATTATGATTTAGAACACAAATACACAATGAGAGTGAACATGTAGCTCAAGGTTGGAAAACACTTATATTTTTGCTCAGGGTTTGTCGAACACATGAAATTCATGATTGGCTCATGCTTCATACTTTGTATGGTGGACTAAAAGAAATGTCTAGAAACTTATTGGATTCAGCTGCATATGGGACTTTTGTGAGTAAATAATTTCTTAAGATAAAACTCCGGTAGATTCACTTTGCTATGTAATACACATTTCAGATTGCTAGATAGAGGGAGCTTATTCACCTGTTAACCCTTGTGGATTAATAACCTTAGATCACTTACCAAGGAGGAAAATTTATTGTCCTACAAACATTTATGCTTGGAGGCACAACGAATTGTCTATATGATAACATAGCTATTAGGCATCTGACACAACGGTTGAACGTCTAGACATGATGAAGATGACATAGGTATTAAGTTGTTTGAGGGTTACAGCCGTGTCCCTCATATTGAGCTCTTCAAAAGTAGATCCCACGCCAAGATGCTTCGATAATAAATTTTCCCTCTCTGTAAGTTTCACCTTTTTTGGGGTTGTAATGTGTTCGGATGTCTTGCCTTCCACTGAACTATGTTGAGATGGCATGGCTTCAGTTTGATCTATTTCAGATTGGTTTTTTTTACTATCTTGCTGATTCTATTGATCGTCGTGAAAGATCGGACCTAAACCCCTTTAGATCACGTTGATCCTTATCACACCGCTTGCTCAAGCGTGGGTTAATAAGACATGGGTGCCTCTATACCATGCTCGACGTGGAACCGAGCATGGCTCCACCTGCAGAAACTCTTTAACTGGACGCTCCCCAGCACGCTAAGTAAATATGTATGGCTTTAGTTTTTCTTTTACGTTTCCTTTTTTTCTTTTCTTTTTTTGTAATTAAAAATTCTTTAGATCTAAAAATGCTCATATCTAAAAAGTTCATATTTAAAAAATATTCAGATATTTGAAGGGCCACATTTTGAAAAAGTTTCAAATTTGAAGATTTTGAAATCTATAATTTAAAAATGATCATTTTTGAAAAATGCTCAGGTAAAAAATATATTATAAAATTTACAGAATTGAAATATGTTCAAATTTGAAAAAATAGCAAAAGAAAAAGTAAAAAATAAAAACCGTGAAAAAACCTTGGGAACCCATTAAAAAAACTGAAGGAGAAAAAACGATCACAAAACCGGAAAAATAAGGAAACCCACCGTACTTTCGAGCCCAATGGGCTGGCCCAAACCATGGAATCACTACACTATTGCATCCCACAACGAGCCGGATATAGGAGTTTAATATTTTTTCGATAAAAAAAATATTAATATCAAATATAGGAGTTCAGAATAGGCATTCCTCGTTCCATGGTTGCCGACTAGGTGAGCCCAACTAGCGGGCTGTACGAACCCCGAACGGCCCTGCGCTCGTGCCTTGATGCCTGTTAGGAAACGCAGTTGCGCTACGCTGTATTTAGGGATGCAAGCGGGACGAGCTAGCACACGGTAAGTAAAAACGTAGGGCTTGTTTGATTTATAGGATAGGAAAAACAAAGGAATAGGAAAACCATAGGATTGCAATGTCATGTCCACTTCAATCCTATAGGAACCCACATGCAACAAAGTTTGTTTAATTCTATCAAAGGATTCTAAGAAAGAGCTTTGAGTGGATGTTAGATTTACTATGCAATCTAGTGCAAAGGATTTCCTAGGAAAGTTTTCTATAGGAATCGATCCTACAAATCAAACAACTATTATAGGAATTTTTTTTATAGGATTTAATCCTACAAATTTCCTATACAAATCCTTTGAATCAAACATGCCCGTAGTGTTAATTTTATACTTCCTCTATCACGGTTTGGAGGACGTCTTATAAAAGTCATGCGTTTCCAAAACTCCTCTCCTCCTAGGCGCGTTAGACTTAATTACAGAATTAATGATCCCATTTTTCTCCCACTCTCTACTCCATGCAACCAAGAAATTAATTCTTGCATGCAACTCCACCAATGCATGCGCATAACTCCTCGTTTTTATTGAATAATTGCGTTTAATAGGGAGCCGAATAATTAATGAGCGCATGTTTTTGGCACAAATCTGGAACCAATCAGCGTTCACCTAGGTTCCAACAATCTCTCTAAAACGCCCTCTAAACCGTGACGGAGGGAGTAGCTTTTTTTTAGAAACGAGTATATATTAACATCACAGGGATACCAATTACACCCAGCCTCTGTAACAATGCATGCCCTAGCGGCCCTACGGATGCACACAATTTAGAAAAAAAGAAAAGAATTACAAAAAAGAAAAGTCCCGCTATAGAGAACTAATCCTCAAAGCAACGAAACTGACACCATCAAAACAACACCAGTAGTCCTCCACTCCAATAACAACGCCTTTAAGAAGAAAACAGTGCCCAAGCGCCGTCGTTGCCCGATCAAAGATCATAGGTTTTCACCCGGAGAAAATCCTTACTCATAAAACAATGCCTTTAACAAGGTCATTGCCAGACACAACCAGTTAAGGCCAGACCTTGAATTTTCACCCTGCAAGATAAGACTGGGAACTCCCCTGTGTTGTCTTCCTGCTCCAACAGTCGCTGCAACGATCCCAGATCACGCAGCCAGTTCTCCATCGCCACAAGAACAAAAATCACCATCGCTACCCTCATATTTCCGCTTTCCTGACATTCTCCGGATCTGACTTCATCATGGCTCTAGGAATGACACTTGGTGGGAACAAACAACAGAGCTTCACAACGCTCCTGCTGAAACCAAACGGCCAGAAAAATAAGGTGCACATGACCGAATACCTTCCGATCCAGCAATCTTCAGGCATGATACACCCATGGGAGTTCGCCGGCGGAGCCTTCCGGAACCCGCCTCTCCAGACCAGATCAACGAGGGCAGACATCAAGCAGACCTTCGCCTTTGTGCGAAAGAAACCAAAGGACCACCTCCTTTATTAATTCGACAAAGCGATCCCCACACCTCCGGCCGGTTTTCGGAGAACGGATCGAGCAGGCAATTAGGGATAGCGAGCCGATCTAGGTCTTTTAACGGAATCCCATCGCCGGCACCTCCTCCACCAGATCGCCACCCGCCCCACTCCGGTAGAGGTCGCCGCCTCCAGATCCAAGATCTCACGAAGCCACCGCCGGCCGGAGCCGTGGAGACGTCGATGGCGAGGGGGGTCCGTCCAGCGCCGACGATCTCCTCCCTACCGCCGCGCTGGGGCCGGGAGGCCAGATCCCCGCCGTCCCCATCACCGGCGCCGCGCACTTAGTTCGGCTGCCCCCTCGGTCGCCAGGAGGGGGCGACGCTGGGTCGTTAATTTTATAGCTATGATGAGTTAATTATGAACTAACTGATAAGTTTTACACGCCGCTTGCATCCCTAGCTGTACTCATCCCTACATATACAAACATACAATTATGCATCGGTACATTAAACTGGGTTAGGCCAGCCAAATCAGTCAGTCGTTAGCTGACATATGAACTGATGAATTATCATGCAAGTTGCCTATTGTCATTCTATATATATTTATGGCGATCACAAGTTCACAACCAAGCGGGCGAAAGAAAACGATCAGAAGATTTGTGTGTCTGAAGACGACAACGCGCGGAGGCATAATTTACTTGCATGAATAATGACTAGCGAGGGATCGATCGAACCAGCTAATGATCTCCTCCAAAAGTAGCCGCCTCCATATATGTGCAGCTATATATATAACCAAGTGGTTACTCATGATCATCTTCCAAACTGCACACACATGGCCTGCCCCCGTAAAACTCCAAAGCAAACCACAGATCGACAGCCAGTGCTAGCTTATGCTTCGTTTGGTGCTCTACTATTCAAGTCGGCAATAATTTCTCTTTCCGGCCGTTGTTAGCTAACTAACTCAGCCTATGAACGAGTACCGGCGGCGTCTGAGTGACCAAAGGGGAAAGAGACGATCAATGCAACTTGGCCCATCATCCCTAAATTACTTACATCTTTCTACATCATGTGAAAGCCAGCCATGATAAGTTTATATCCTCTATATGGTGTGCTGTGCTGTCAGCTGTGTTCTTGCGTCTGGGAGGTCGATCGCATGCAGGCGCACCTGAGCACAAGTGGCTCCAAAACTAGACTAAACAACTTCAGATGATTGATATGGAAGAAACCCACAAAGATATTATGATGGTCGATGGATACATACGACAGAATCACGCAGAACCAGTAGGTTGGGGCGTGGAAGGTTCGGGAAGCAAAGACTATCAACTCAACTGTGAGCTAAGACATAGTCCTCAAGTCCTGCTGCCCTCTTGAATGTAATACTCAGTGTGGCTGTAAGGGCTATGTACATATGTACCTTGTTATGCAGGACCAAGGTATAAAGTATTTGCAGTTATATATCATCTTGATGGCTTAATGTAACATTTGAATTTATAATACTCTTTTTATCAGAAAAAAAATACTGTACTACTTACCCATAGTGGCTTCCATGACAAGTGCAGTCTCGCTCAGAGTTCCTTTTGTCAGCAAAGAGTTGGGCGCAGCCTGAGGTGGTGCTCTGCTACCTCTTCCACCAATGAATGAACACTGATGGTAAAGCTCCTTAGAGAAGAACAAATTATAGCTGATCTCTGCCATGATATTCAGACATTAGTTACTAGATAGACTGTCTGGACCGGAGTGTGACCAATTTCAGAGATTACAATTGCCGTCCTATACAAATTCTGATCGATGTGGTAACGAGTAACAAGTTGCTCCGGTGACCGTGATCGAATACCTTCTCTTAGCGCCCGCCGTTTTGTTGCTGCATGATTGGAAATTTGGAAGCATATAGTGTGTGACTTGGCGGCAGGCTAGCCTATCTTCGTGTGAAATGAAAACCTAACGTATACTCAACTAACTTGGAGGCTACACGAAATAACAATCGGACGAGCTAGGCGACGAATCTCTTAGTTAACCCCTACTAGTATGTATTTGGTCGCTAGTATATGCATCTACAGTACATAGAAGTTGTTGGTAAGTACACAAGCTGTGATAGTTTTTTTCTCTACATGAAGATCGAAACGGATACGGTAGGCATCAGCACCGGCAACTTGGCGGTTACTATATTGCCGTTGTGCTGTCCGAATGACTGCTGCTGAAGCACGCAGAGGCGATAGTTTTAGGTAGACAGATGACAATTTTATTTCCAACTTGCATGTTGTTAACCAGGCTATTCATATGAATGTCTGGCTCGCAGAGCTCCACGAGTCACCCTCACAAATATCTCCATAGCTTGTTTTTTTCCGACGTGGATGTCGTTGTTCTTCCTGATCCAATCAAATTTTCGAAACCGGTGAGCGAAAACGTAGTCTCTGAACTCATTTTAGTTCTATTTCATTGGATAAGGTAGTCTCTGAAGTGATTTTTGTTGTGTTTCATTGGATCAGAAGCATTAGCTTTCGAGGGCCTTCTTCTTTCTTATGTGCTAATCGTTTTCCTGAAAGGAACATATGTATGTAGCAGGATTTTAGAGTACGCAATACTATTTCACATGAGATGATATTCCTGGCTCCGTGAGTTTAGTTACTATCTGTGATGGAAGCAATGTATATGCAGAATCTTGAGCCGTCGTTAGGTTGTTCTCTGACCAATCTCTTATACAAAGGCTATATGTTCCTTCACCTGACTTTCATGCCCCATTCATTGGATGCAGCTGGATCATTTTCTGGGTAATCTACGGAAATTCTAAGGTAAGACAATGCGAAGGCATCTTTGAAGACGTACATGTATGAATGTTTTCTTGCAATGTTTCTATAACTTCTGATGATGTGGCGCCTACAAGGCTAGAATAATTTAGAACGTGTTTGTCCAAAAACAATCATACGGAGTCTTCAAATATTTTTTAACAAAGATAAGTTTGTGAGATGAAAGTTGTAAATATTACTTTCAAAGCTTAAACTTTTATTAATTATTGGTGACATCAGTGCGCCAACTAAACATGTTTCATCTAAATTTCGGTGAGATTACTTTATCACTTAAGGTTAATGAGGTAGAAATGATCCAATAATATACGTTTATCTATTTTCCTAACGTTAGTTTTAGAAATTTCACAAAATACATAACTATTAAGCTAAACTTGGTGACTGACCATGTGATTCGTCCCACTCAAAATGTTTTTATGTAAGAAAAAAATATTCTAGATGGAGTCGTAATCCTCCATGAAATACTTCACGAACTACATCAGAAAAAGTTGAATGGGGTAATTGTAAAACTTGACTTTGAAAAGGCTTATAACAAAAATCAAGTGGTCTTTTGTCCGGCGGACTCTCCGAATAAAATATTTTTTTACAGAGTGACGTGCTCTAATAGTGCATGACATGTTAGCTCTTTTTTTGAAAGGAAAACAGTGGGAAAACCTCCACAACGAGTTTGATTTTTAAAATTATAAGAACCTAAATTTACATTCGTGAGAACTTAAACCTTGGTGGCTGGATCGTAACACCCACTCTCTTAACCAAATGAGTTAGCCACACTTTTTTGATATGTTAGCTATGGTGAGTGAGTGCTCAAAAAATGATTGCCAAATTGACTAGGGTATTCCTTATCTAGTGGATGGTGGACTTTCTATCCTTCTATGCTGACAATACGATTATCTCTATGAAACATGATCTAAAGAAATAAAGAAACCCAAAGTTAATATTATCATCTTTCTAGCAATTTTCAGTCTAAAAATAATTTTTTTATGAGAGTAACTATTCTATTTTGCTATTTTGGAGATGCTCAAGACAAGGCATACTAGTATGCTAAACCTTTTCTTGTGCGAGAATTGCCAGTTTCCGATTAGCCACTTGGGGATTCAAATACATTATCAGAGACTCACAAATGTCGAATGGATACATATTGAGGAGAGATTACAAAAATATTAAGCAATTGGAAAGGAAATTGCTATCTCTAGGTGGAAAATTGGTTTTCTCATAAATTCAGTACTAATCAATATGGTATTGTATATAATTTTATTCTTCCAACTTTCTAAAGTCATCTTACATAGATTAGACTATTTTCAATTGTGATTCTTTCGGCAAGAAGATAGCAAACAAATCGATTGGCTAAATAGATTGTGCACTAGTGGAAAAAGAGCCTATAGTCCCGGATTGTAAGGGCCATTAGTCCCGGTTTCACACCCGGGACTGCGAAATCGGGATTAAAGGCCCCTACCTCTAGTCCTGGTTTGCTACGACCCGGAACTAGAGGCCACCATGTGGCTGCTTTCCGAAGCAGGGGGAGGGGGTGGAGGACCTTTAGTCCCGGTTCGTAATCCGGCCCGGGACTAGAGATTTATTTTTCCAAAAAATCGATTTTTTCGGTTTTTTGTTGAATTTTTTCTTTAGTTGTTTGACTTGTTAATCCTCTCACTTGGAACATTTTTAACACTAACTATACTTGATCTTAGGTAAAATTACACTCGTGGTCAAACTTTTCGGTCGGTCAATCATCCTAACATTACTTCACCCTAAGCACGCTTAACTTCTTCGTTCCATCAGAAAGTTCTTGCGCGAAGCCCATTTGTACCTTGTTGTCAAGACTACCATATCAATCCTATTAGCTCATATCAATATGTCACACGTCTTTATTTTTCGAAATTACAAACAACTATTTAAGTAAACAACAATAAATAAGTAATAATAATATTTTAATACAATGAAAGTAAAACACTAATTAAAATAATATTTTATTCATTTTTCCATTTATTCATTTAATATGGCATAAATATTATCTTTAAATCGAAATTCGACAAATAATATATCCATTATTATCAGAAAAATATGAAGAATCCAAATATGGCATAAATGTTTTGCTAAAAAAATATTTTTTAATAATAACTTTTTTCCTTTTTGAATTTTAAAAATCTAAAAGAATCCAAAACGGCCTAAGTCTGTTGAAATCGAATGCTAATTTTTTTTCGCACATTTTGATAGGTTGTATGTTTTTTTCTGACATCGTACGCAAAAGTTATATCCATTTGAAGTTTTCATGACATTTTTTAGCAAAATATGTCGAAATTTATGTTTGTTAATTTTCGTAACAACTAAAGCACTTAATATAACTATAGTTTGAAGGAGTTTATTTTTGGATTTTTATAATTTTGTGGCATGCTTTTGAAACTAGAAAAGGCTATCTCGGGGGGAGTGGGTGGTGGACAGAAATCTTCTACCATGGCAGGAATTTTGCCCGTTTTCCTGCCATGGCAGAACCCGCCAAATTATTTTTGTCAGATTTTTTAGTCCCGATTGATGTCTAAAACCGGAACTAAAGGGTCTATCTTTAGTCCTGGTTGGAGACATCAACCGGGACTAAAGTGTGATACGCGCGTCCGCACCCGCTCCACCCCTTTAGTCCCGGGCCGTATCATAAACCGAGACTAAAGATCTGGAATGACCCGGGAATAGAGATTCGCCGACCTCCTAGCCGTTGAAAACGGGACGAACCGGGACTAGTGTGACCCATGGCACGCCCGAGACTAGAGCAATAGTTGGATGCGAATGAAACAGGGGCGGATCTAGGCCCGGTGCTGTCGGTGCTGTAGCACCGGTCTAGGAGCCGCACTTCAACGATTATCTAGTAATTTTCAAGCCTAAAAATACGAAAACCTAGGTAATTAGCACCACTAAGACTATATTAGCACCATACTTGGACACATTCCAGCTCTGCCACCGGAACGAAAACCCTCTTTTCTACTTTCCCAAATACCAAGATGGGCTTGGTATTTATGACCTTCATGTCTAAAATATGATTCCTTGGGAAATGATTTTTAAAGTTACTTAATGAATATGGTGTATGGAAAACCCTTCTAAAAATGAAATATGTAGGTACAAATGCATTGTCCTAAATTAACAGGAAGCCTAGGGACTCACACTTTTGGGCTGGTCTAATAGTGACAAAGAAATATTTCTTCCACTTTGGATCATTTACTATTAGGTATGGTTCAAAAATTCGTTTTTTGGGGACAAGTGACTATGAAATGCTGCACCGCGGGAACAATATCCAGCCTATACAACATTGTTTATCACAAGGGTGATACTATTGCCATAGTGTTGGAATCTTTTTCACTGAGGCGTACAGAAGAGATTTAATTGGCCCGAAGCTTGCCTCATGGAGAAATTTGTTACAACGATTGGCAATGGTGAAATTGTCGCAAGGGGCTGGCGAGTTTTGCTAGAACCTAAAAGAGAGTTGTAAATTCTCTATGGATTACATATATAGGGCTTGGGTCTAGCCAAAATTGCCAGATGATAATAAAAATAAGATTTGGAAGATGAAGATGCCTCTCAAGATTAAAATATTTTCGTAGTATCTTAGTTGAGGAGTCATTGTCACAAAAGATAACCTTGTTAAGAGGAATTCAAATGTAAGTATAAGATGTGTTTTTTGTCACCAAGATGATACAATCAATTTTTTTAAATGTAAATTCTCTCGTGATATATGGCCGGTTATCCAAGTAGCTTCTGACTTGTATCCTTCTTGTAGTGTTTCTCATATTTTTGGGAAACTGTCTATATGAGATTTATTATAGGTTAGAATTCTCAAGAGCTTATTTTATTAGGTCACTTTAGTTGTGTATAAATTATAAGGGGTTAAACGATTAAAAAACATCTCTTAGACATGTTATCTACCAATGCACATGTATGCTCATCGTATCTACAATGTGTGGAGAATCTCGACCTATTTATGTAGGTCTATGCACGACTGGAGGACATGTCGAAGGATATTTTTAGCCAACATGGATGACAACGTGATCTCTGCATTGTTCCTCCACCTCCATAGACGTTCTATGGTTCTTCATGATTACTAGAATTTTGCCCTTTTGTCCTTTCTTTGTTTGAACTTGTGTTAGCCATGTGCTTCCTAGTTATGCAGATGCCATGTGTGATGCTTAAACCTTTTAAGTAATACATCACACTTTATAAAAACAAGAACTCCAAGGATAGGTCGTCCAAAAGAGATCTAGGTTTTGTCCCCCTAGCTAGCAATTCTAACAGTTCGAGGTGCCTCCGGTGGCCTTGGGGTCTTGGAGGTACGACATACTACAATCTCTTGCGAGCGGGAGGGTCCCATTCTCTGTTTATGTTTTTTTGTGTCTAATTTGATATGGTGAGGCGGCAACAACATCCTTAAGTCAGAATTTTGTCCTTCCTACCCAATCGTCACTTCGATGGTGATCTAGCATCAGTAGAGGGCGCATGGAGTTGTGTGCCCAACGGATTTCCTAGGATATATAGTCATTTTTTGTTTTCGTTGATGTAGTTTTAGTTCTATCTCTTCTAACTACGGGTATGATATTTCTATATGATTGTTACTTTGGTGCTCTGGTCCTTTGGGGTCTTAGCACGACGACTTCTTGTTTGTCTACTACAACAATATCTAGTATGCCAAGTTTTTCCTGGATCAGGTTATGGAGGAGCGAGAACGATGACATGCTTTCGTATCATTCTAGTGTTTGTAGTTACAGCTAGATGGTTCAAAGACCTAATTGCATTTTTACTACTTTTAAGGATTTTTTACTAACATTGATGCCTATTAATAGATAGGTGGACCTTTTTGAAAAAAAAGCTAATACAGGTTTAATAGCATTTGACCCTGATCTTTCCACTTGAAGGTACACACAGCCAAATACAAATACTTCCTTTCCACAATGGAGTCTTTTTAACTCAAAAGGCGGACCAAAGGGATACAAGCAAAATAGTTTACACCCTACCTATACATAATTGGGCTAGACAAAACTATACCAATGAGTACATAATGTAACTTAGCAGGACTAAATTCAAATGAGAAAAGAAGATAACAACCTAGGGTGATGGAGGGCCAATGCAACTATCGCCGGAATCTAAATGAGAGTGATAAATTCTTGATGAATTTCATGTATAGTGCATTTGTCCAGCCAGACATATTAGTTGATAACAACAAAAAGATTTGAAAGATGAAGGTACTTCTAAATATAAAAAAATTGCTTGGTATCTTTGCCGAGTGGTAACCTCACCAAGGACAACCTTGTACAGCAAAATTGGCACATAAGTATGAAGCGTTTATTTTGTCATCATGAGAAGACAATTAAACACTTATTATTCTAATGCAAATTTTCACGTTCTATATGGCCAGTCATCCAAGTAACATATGACTTGGAAATTGTCTACATGGTATTAATCATAGGTTTAGGATTCTTATTAGGGGTGTGAGAGCTTGCCATTATTTGGTCGCTTTGGCTATGTAGTGTTGGAGATATGCCCTAGAGGAAATAATAAAAGTGGTTATTATTATATCTTTGTGTTTATGATAAATGTTTACATTCATGCTATAACAGTATTAAACAGAAAACATTAATACTTGTGTGATTTGTAAACTAAATTAGAGTCCCTAGTAAAGCCTCTTTGTAATACTAGCTTGTTGGTTAATAGATGGCTGTGGTTTCCCGATCATGAACATTGAGATGTTGTTAACAACAATATCATATCATTAGGAGAATGATGTGATGGACATACTCCTATAGATAAGCGTAGCATTAAGATCAAGTCATTTCAATAGTTCGTTTGCTATAAGCTTTCTAATACATAGAAACCTAATTCCTTCGACCATGAGATCATGCTAATCACCATCACCGGAAGGATGCTTTGATAACATCAAACACCACACCGTAACTGGGTGGCTATAAAGGTGGCATTGAGTGTTCGGAAAGTATGCGTTGAGGCGCATGGATCAAGAGTGGGATTTGTCCATCCATATGACGGATAGATATACTCTGGGCCCTCTCGGCGGAATGTCATCCAATTGGCTTGCAAGCATGTGACTGGCTCACAAGGGATCACATATCACGGGAACGAGAAAAGAGTACTTATCGGTAACGAGGTTGAACTAGGTATGCAGAGATACTGACGATAAAAACCTCGGATAAGTAAACTATCATGAGACAAAGGGAAGATGGTATCGTATGTAAGTGGTTCATTCGATCGCAAAGTAATCGTAGAAATATATGGGAGCCATATGAATTTCCAGATTCCTCTATTGGTTATTGATCGGAGAAGTGTCTCAGTCATGTCCGCATAATTCACGAACCGTAGGAGACACACTTA
This sequence comes from Avena sativa, assembly GCA_916181665.1. Lineage (NCBI taxonomy): Eukaryota > Viridiplantae > Streptophyta > Magnoliopsida > Poales > Poaceae > Avena > Avena sativa. Next base: position 432,230,013 of record OV702293.1, read on the forward strand.
AGGATTCGATGTTGTTTAGTAGATATGGAATGTTAATAGGGATACCGAATGTTGTTCGGAGTCTTGGATGGGATCCGGGATATCATGAGGAGATCCGGAATGGTCCGGAGAATAAGATTCATATAAGGAAAGTTCGATTTTGGAGTTCGGGAAAGATTCCGATGTTTTCATCGGAGAGGTTCTAGAAGGTTCATCGATCCGGAAGGAGAATGGTCCATGAATGTGTCATGGGTAAGTGGTATGATTGGATCATATCCTAGGTCACTTGATGTGTGCATTTGCAAGAGAGAATTAAAGCTCTAAATTGAAAGTCAAACGGGAAGTTTGAAAAGTCAAATTGGAACAATGGTTTCCTAGTGGGAGAAGAAACAAGTCCTTCTCTCAATCCAACTTGGGTTTGGGTTTGGATTCAAACCCACCCCTTGCAAGGCTGCCCCCTCTCATAAATAGAGGGGGAGGGCTGCCCCAAAGCACACAAGCCCTAGCCCCTCTCCACCCGAGCCGCCGCCGCCGGTCCGTCGCCGCCGCTCTAGCCGCCGCCGACACCTTCTCCTCCTCCCGGTTTTCTAAACCCTAGATTTCTGGGAAACCCTAATCCACCATAACTCGCACCGGCTTAGGCGACGCCCTGCGGGATCTTCCCTCTACTTCCGACACCACGCCGTCGTTCTGCCAGATTCACGAGGGGAGAACTACAACCTCCGCTGTCTGCTGGAACAAGGGAGAGGAAGGTCTTCATCAAGTACCGAACGTGTGACCGACTGCGGAAGCACTGCCGGAACACAGCGCCGGATGGATCGTCTACGCGATCTTGAGATCGGCAAGTGTACGACTACATCACCCACGAGAATCTGCTCTCGTTAACCGCTTTGGAATCTTCGAGGGTGAGTGCTTCTATGGACTCGTTGCTACAATCTAGTAGATAGATATTGGCTTGTTTGTGTGCATGCGGTAGAATTTTTTTGTTTTCCATGCTACGAACCCCTACAGTGGTATCAGAGTCGTGTCTATATGTAGATCTGTTGCACGAGTAGAACACAATGGTCATTATGGGTGGTGGTACTTTTATTATCAATTGCTTTTTGTGTACTTTGCATCTTGCAGTATGATGGGATGAAGCAGCCCGGGCTAACCTTACATGACATCGTTCATGAGACTTGCTCCACGCTTAACATGCAACTTGTATTGCATAAGTGACTTTGCAGGTGTCTGTCTCTCCCATCATAGTATAGATTCAATTTACAACGGGCACTTGATAGTTCAAGCATCAACATTGTGGTTCTTGTTCGTAAGTTAGAACGACACTTATTGAAAGCCCCATACCACGTAAAATATGCAAAGAAAATTAGAGGCGTCTAACTTTGTTTTGCAAGGGTGTGCTGTGATGTGATATGGCCATGATTGTGATTATATATGATGTATGCAATGTTCCTTATTGTAAGTTGGCAACCGGCAGGAGCCATATGGTTGTCTTTTAAATTCCATTAAGACCTGCATGTCTATTCAAAGTAGTTGTAATAGTTGATGCTGGTGGACGACAACCATGAAGCGGCACCATTGACCTTGACGCCATACCGGTGATGATGGAGATTATATTCGTGCTTGAAGATGGAGATCGGAAGCACAAGAAGAAAGGCCATATCATATCACATATTATGAATTGCATGTGATGTCAATCCTTTTATGCATCTTGTATTGCTTAGTTCACGACGATAGCATTATAAGATGATCCCTCAAGAACAAAAATATCAAGTTTTAAAGTGTTCATCCTTAGTAAGCACCGTTGCTAAAGCTCGTTGTTTCGAAGCACCACGTGATGATCATGTGTGTTAGATTCTGAGAATAGTTCTCCTTTAACCAGGTGTAACAGTTCAGTTTTCGCGTGTGGGATTCTTCAATTTAGTTGATGATGGGCCTGTCCCAAAAAGAGTTAGGTTTAGTTCAGTTTTTATTAGATCTGGTTTAGGTATAGTTAGGTATGGGTCAAAATGTTTCGGTCCAAACAGGTCTATCCCGTGGTTCCCAACCAGTTCTGGAGATTGGGTTCGAACCCTCCACTACGCTCGTCCCCAGTCACCGCCGCCTACTCCATCCCTAGCTTGGCCGCCTCCAATCCATCCCCTAGCTTGGCCTACTCCATCCCCGTCTCGTCGGCAGTGGCGACAAGGAGGAGGAGGGTTCTTCTCCGGCGGTCCGCAACGCAGGGACTACGGGGAGATCTTCGTCCTGCTCGACCTCGGGGACCTCGCGCCGCCGACGAGCTTTTGACCGGCGGGAGAGGGACGCGCCGGCGCCGGTGGCTGCACCGGAGATGGAGATTGAGATCCAGGTCCGTTCCTTCCCTTCCCTAGTGCTTTCTTGGTCTGCTTCAGTACCGTCCATGTCCGAAATAACTCTGTTCTTGGTTCCTGTCACCCTGAAATCTATGGATTTATTTTTGAGAGAGAGGAGACATGGAAGGATTCTCCAATTTGGTTGTTTTTCTGCTCTTGGCATATGTGGAGTCCGAGTATTGTTTTCTGCTCTTGGCATATGTGGAGACACGAAAGGATTCTCCAATTTGAGAGAGAGGAGACACGGGGTAAAATTGGCTAGCAATTATTTGTGATATGTTGATTTGAGAAGAATAAGAGAATTAGAGTCAATGACATTTGGTTCCATTTTAAGTATCCGGCACTCCGGCTGGTTCCGCCTGCCGCTGTATCCATTTTAATTTGCTAGTTCCGCCTGCCGCTGTATCCGGCACTCCGGCTGGAGGTGCGTGCAACAGAGCCGTGTTGTGCTGTGGACTGGTCTGTTGGGACAGTGGGCTGCATTTTCTATGGATCATATGCTAACACATGTATGAGAAATTGTTCTGCTTGGAATTTTGGGTTAGATCTCTGGGTTAGCTACGGCGAGTGCTCTCTGGGTTAGATCTACCAAGTGTTCTTGGTAGAGCTGTTGTGTTTCTCTACCCATTTTTCAGTCCAAGTTTTGGTACTCACTGTTAGTGCAGAGTAGTGTACACGTTTTATTAGAAGGAAACATGATATGGATTTTTCATGCTGTAGTGTCCTATGGTTAGATAGTTCAATTTAGATATGGTTAGATAGTAAAATTTTGTTATGTGCTATCAATTTCCTGAAGAAATACAAAAGTTATTGGACTCTGAATCTATCCTTAACTCTATCCTTATTTTTTTTATATTCTTTGCAGTGTGTGTTTAAAGTTGAGCTGGTCTGATTGTTGAAGGCATATCACAGCTGGACCTATCTCCTGCTATCTGTTGAGGTGGTCTGATTGTTGAAGGCATATCACAGCTGGACCTATCTACTGCTATCTAGTCATGTCTAGCTCGGATGGTTCAGAGAGTCTTGATTCTACAGATGAGGATATAACTCAAGTACCATGTGGAAGAAGGTCCAAGGTGTGGGAGCACTATAAACAAGATCTGGTTGCTGTGGATGGTGATCTGAAGGCCGTGTGCAAATATTGTAGAGCAGAACTTCAGGCCAAGTTCGGGACTAGCAGTTTGAGATCCCATATTGCGGAATCTTGTCGATCAATTGATGAAGCCTGTAGGAATAGGTTTCTGTCAACCATGAAAAACAAACCATCTGAAGCCGTGTTTGTGTTCGATCCAAAAGTCTGGCGTGAGCTTATGATAAAGTTTTGTATCCATGCGGAGATCCCATTTCTGAAGTTTGAAGATCCCTACCTTCAGCCATGGTTATATGTCCATCACTGCCCATTACATCAATGAAGAATTTATCTACAAGAAGAAGATTATTAGTTTCAAAGAAGTGAAGTATCCTCACACAGGCTATGCGATAGAAGAAGTAATTGTGGGCTGCCTTACAGAATGGGGCATAAGGGGCAAACTATTTACCTTGACATTGGATAATGCCAGCAATAATACTAGTGCATGTGAAGAGTTAATAAAATATCACAAGCATGAGCTGCTTCTTGATGGTCAACATTTGCATGTAAGATGTTGTGCGCATATCCTCAATATTTTGGTTCAGGATGGAATGAAAATAATCCATGCAGGCATTCACATGATACGCGAGTTGCTAAAGCATATAGACTCTTCTTCGGCAAGGCTTCAAGATTTCAATACAATTGCAAGTCGGATGGGTCTGTCTGAAAAGAAAGGTATATATCTTGATATACCAAACAGATGGAATTCAACTTGGAAAATGCTTGTAGAAGCATTGAAATACAAATCTGTCCTTACTAGTTATGCGGAGCAAAAGTTTGAAGTTTCTCCTAGTGAGTCAGAATGGAATAAGGCAGAAGCTATTTGTGATTTTCTTAAAGCTTTTGAAGAGCTTACCTTAACTGTTTCAGCTCATAGGAAGCCAACTGCCCACAAATTTTTGCCGGTTGTGCTCTGTATTCGCCATGCGCTGAAAGATCCGGGTTGGCAGACGACTGATGTGTTGAAGGAACTGACAGCTGTGATGCTGCCAAAGCTGGATAAATATTGGGATCCCGAGGAGAAGGAAAATGATAATACAGATCCTAACCGTCGTAGAAAAAGCAAGGACATTGATCTTAACATTGCACTTGTCATTGCTACATTCCTGGATCCAAGGAGGAAAGAGGACTACTTGGATTTCTTCTATAGCAAGGTGTCTTCGAATAATGATCTGATTTCTAAGCAAGTGGATATTGCTTTGGACTGGGTGAAAAAATATGTAAGGAATATGAACTACTTGCAGCAACAAGCACTACATACTCGACACCTCCTAGTCAAGGCAATACCACCATTGGATCACCTATTGCGGGGAAAAGAAAGTTAGAAGAAGAGTTTGCGCATCACAAGTCTCGTCGTAGGTCACATGTGTGCAAGTCCGAGCTTGACACTTACTTGGAGGAATCATGTGAGGAGGACACGCCTGACTTTGATGTTTGTGCTTGGTGGAAAAGGCGTGCTGAAAAAAATTCCCATATTGTCATCTATGGCCCGTGACTTTCTTGCAATTCCTCTCAGCACGGTGGCATCTGAATCTGCTTTCAGTTGTGGTGGTAGGATACTTGGAGACAGTAGAAGCTCATTAACCCCGGATATGCTACAAGCTCTTGTTTGTGCTAAAGATTGGTTATACATTCCAAAAAATGATGAAGGTATAATGCATGTGAATCTATTAATGTTGTTGCATTGTAATACATAAAACTTGTAGCGTAGTAGTATAGTGGTGGTGGTGATGTACCTTTAAATTAATTACTTTCTTCATTTGCAGGACAAGGACATGAGGGATCGATCTAGCAGGCTCTAGTATCCTAGGTATGTGTAGTTTATGTATAGTTCATCTCTGATAGTATAGTGCAGTGTCTTTGGTCAGTACAGTGTATAGTAGTATAGTGGTGCAGTTCTATAGAAATCTCTAATGGTGATATTTTCATCTCTGATATGTTCCTTTGTATAGTTAGTGTTTTGTGTGAATGCACCATGCATAATAATTCATTAAGTTCTGCTAGCATCTGATTAATCTGATTAATGTTATACTGATCTTCTTAATGTAAATGCCATGTCAGGTTAATATGAATTTGACACAGAGACCATTGATGGATTTGAGCACTCGAGGAAGCCTGTCTGTTTCAGGAACAGTATGCAATAGGAAAGTAATTCATTGAAGCACGATTTGTTGAATTTGGTAGCAATCGTATCTTAAAATTCAAGTTCATGAACCTATGTGTATGTGTCCTCGAATAAATGCAAACCTGGGCACTGTAACTCTGTATGATGATTTAGAAATATGTATGGTTCCTTGTAGTATAAGTGGTTCTAAATTGAGTGGTTTCTTCTAATAGTTGTTTCCTAAGTATGTTGTTTCCTGTGTACTGTAAGTGGTATCTTTTTTGTGTACTGTAGTGCCAGCAATGGGCTACTCACCGAAGGAGCATCTGGGTGGGTAACCATTCTTAAAGTGTTGGTCATAACCATAGTTCCTACAACAGTTTTAGTTCAGTTTAGGTGGAGATGTCACGTGGTTAAGTTTAGTCCAGGTGTGAACGCATATTCCATTGGGTTGAGTTCAGGTTTGGTTCCTGACAAGCATGTCGTGGGTTCAGTTTAGATTTGGTTTAGTTGTCCAACCATTCTCACGTTTATCTGCGAGTGTATACAACGTGAGCAAGCCATATTTGCTCATGTGGAAGCTAAGGTTTGATCTTGACGAGCCTAGCATGTACAGACATGATCTCGGAACACGGATCACCGAAAGGTAAAGCATGAATCATATAGTAGATATGATGAACATGTTGATTGTTCGCCATTGAAGCTACATCAATTCTCGTGATGATCGGTTTTGATGTGGTGGATTTGGTTCGTGCGATCACTAAAACAATTTGAGGGATATTGTTTTGAGTGGGAGTTCACCTAGATTAATTTAACTATTAATTAGAACTTAATTTGTCATAAACTTAGTCTAAACTATTGCAAATATGTTGTAGATCAATGGCGGCCCCTACCATCAATTTTAATGCGTTCCTAGAGAAAGAAAAATTGAAAAACAATGGAAGCAACTTCGCGGATTGGTTCCGCAATTTGAGGATTATCCTCAATGCTGGTAATTTGAACTATGTGCTGGATGCACCGCTGGGTGACCCGCCTGTAGCTAATGCTACCGATGAGGTAAAGAATGTTTTCCTCACTCGAAAGAATCAGTACTCCACAGTTCAGTGTGCTATCTTGTATGGTTTGGAATCAAAGCTTCAGAAAAGGTCTGAGAACCATGACCCACATGATATTGTCCATGAACTCAAAATGATATTTGAGGCTCACGCGGCAGTTGAGAGTTATGAGGCTTCTGAAAAGTTCTTTAACTGCAAGATGGAAGAGGTCAGCTCCGTCAGTGAGCACGTGCTTAAGATGTCTGGGCACGCAAGCAAGCTTCAAAGCTTGGGTATAGTGATTCCTAATGCTTTGGGGATTCACCGTGTCCTCCAATCACTACCACCAAGTTACAAGAACTTTGTGATGAACTACAATATGCAAAACATGGACAAGTCGTTACCCGAACTCTTCTCCATGTTAAAGTCTGCAGAAGTGGAGATCAAGAAAGAGCACCAAGTGTTGTTGGTCAATAAGACCACTAAATTCAAGAAGCAAGGAAAGTCTAAGAAAAAGGGAAACTTCAAGAAGGGCGGTAAGAAAGTTACCGCGCCAGCGAAGAAGACCAAGGCTGGGCCTAAGCCTGATACTGAGTGCTTTTACTGCAAGGGAGAAGGTCACTGGAAGCGGAATTGCCCAAAGTACTTGGCGGATTTGAAGAACGACAACATCAAGAAGAAAGGTATATCCGATATACATGTTATTGATGTGTATCTCACTAGTACTCGTAGTAGTGCCTGGGTATTTGATACTGGTTCGGTTGCTCATATTTGTAACTCGAAACAGGTACTGCAGAATAAACGGAAGATAGCGAAGAACGAGGTGACGATGCGTGTTGGAAATGGATCAAAGGTTGAAGTGATCGCGGTCGGCACGCTACCTCTTCATCTACCATCGGGATTAGTTTTATACTTAAATAATTGTTATTTGGTGCCTGCGTTGAGCATGAACATTATATCAGGATCATGTTTATTGCGAGATGGTTACTTGTTTAAGTCCGAGAATAATGGTTGTTCGATTTATATGAGTAATATGTTTTATGCACATGCACCTTTGATAGATGGCCTATTTGTTGGAATTATGCCCTAGAGGCAATAATAAAGATGTTACTATTATAATTCTTGTTCATGATAAAGTTTATATTCCATGCTAGAATTGTATTAAGCGGAAACATTAATACTTGTGTGGTTTGTGAACAACACCGTGTCCCTAGTACGCCTCTATGGACTAGCTCATTGATCAATGATGGTTAAGGTTTCCTAACCATAGACATGAGTTGTCAATTGATAATGAGATCATATCATTTTGAGAATGATGTGGTGGACAGACCCAAACTAAGCGAAGCAATTAGATCGTGTCATCGTGTTCGTCTTTGCGAAGCTTTTCTTATGTCAAATATTGTATTCCTTAGACCATGAGATAATACAACTCCCTGGTATCGGAAGAAAGCTTTGAGGTCATCAAACGTCATCCTATGAGAGGGTGATCATAAAGGTGTCTCTCAGGTGATCGGAAAGTATCTGTTGGGTTGTATGTATCGAGATGGAATTTGTCCCTCCCAAGTTGGAGAGATATACTTCGGGCCCACTCGGTAATCAATATCAACACCGCTTGCAAGCATGTGGTTAAGGAGTTAATCACAAAGTGATATCGGATTACGGAACGAGTAAAGTACTTGCTGTGAACGAGATTGAACTAGGTATGACGATACCGACGATCGAATCTCGGGCAAGTAAAATATCGCGAGACGAAGGGAATATATATATGGGATTGATTGAATCCTGGCATCGTGGTTCATCCGATATGATCATCGATGAATGTGTGGGAGTCAATATGGGTGCCCAGACCCCGCTGTTGATTATTGATAGAAGATCATGTCTGCATATTCTCGAACCCGCAGGGTCACACACTTAACGTGTCTCGATGCTAGGATAGATTGGATAATTGGTTTATGAATTTTTGTTCGGAGTCTCAGATGGGATCCGGGATATCACGAGAGGTTCCGGAATGGTCCGGAGAATAAGATTCATATAAGGCAGTGCAGTTTTTGGAGTTCGGAATTGTTCCGGGTTAATCGGTATTGTACCGGAAGCTTCTAGAACCTTACGGAAGGGGGCCAACGTGGTCCCACCTTCCGGAAGGGGGCATGGGCCTATGAGGGAGTGTCCTGGCCGCATTGGGCCAGGGGCACAAGGCCCCATAGGGCCCAGCCGATCCTAGATAAGTTTAAATCGTTTAAACTAGAGATAAGATAAGATAAGATTTCTAGATAAGGGAGAGTTTAAATTGTTTAAACTAGAGATAGGCTTGGAGGAGAGGCTAGGGCTGGCCGCCCCCCTCTATAAATAGAGGGCTGGTGCGCCCCCCTCCCAACACACCTTCCTCCAACCCTAGTTGCCCTGCTGCCCTTCCACTCTCCCTCCCGACTGTTTGTAGGCGAAGCCCTGCGGCAGAAATTCTCCACCATATACACCACGCCGTCGTGCTGTAGATCCAATCCATCTCTCCACCATACTTGCTGGTCCGAGGAAGGAGGAGACGTCGAGGTGCTGCACGTGTGCATCTCACGGAGGCACCGCCACTTGTGGTGCTAGATCGGATCGGATCGCGAGGAGGAGAAGCGAGTACGACTACATCACCCACGTTCCGACGAACGTTCCGCTGTGCGAATCTTCAAGGGTATGAAGATCTAATCCAATCTCTCTCGTTGTTTGCATCTCCTAGATTAGATCTTGGCTTTCCCTCTGTTCGCTTCCGTAGAAAATTTTGATTTACTATGCTGCGAAACCCTTCAGTGGTATCAGAGCTAGATCTATGCGTAGATGTGATTCACGAGTAGAACGCAACATGGTTGTTGCGGGCGTTGATGTTTTCTGTTGCAAGCCTCTTGTTTGTGTTCTTCTTATGACGCGGCATAGTGAGATTGAAGCGGTCCAGGCCAACCTTACGCGACGTCGTTCGCGAGACCGGCTCCGCACTTGACGTGTGGCTTGTTCCACACATGCGGCTGGTGGATGTCAGTTTCTCTCACTATAGTGATCATGGGATTAACACCGGAGTTTGGCAACCATAATATCACCGTTGTGGCTTTCCGTAGGTAAGAATCGTTCTGAGCATCTACTCCCATAAGCCACGTAAAACATGCAACAACAAAGTAGAGGCGTCTAACTTGTTTTTGCAGGGAGTGTTTTCTGTGATATGGTATGGCCCAAGATGTGATGTGTATAATGTATGCGATGATCATGTTTTGTAATGTTTCACGACTTGCATGTCGATGAGTACACAACCGGCAGGAGCCATATGGTTGTCTTTATAATTGTGTATGACCTGCGAGTCAACTTCTTATACGCCATGTAATAGCTTTACTTTATCGCTAAGTAGTTAGCAATAGTTGTAGTTGCTATTCGTGGTGGAGGCAATCATGGTGCAGTGATGGAGATCATGCCGGAACGCACAAGATGGAGATCATTGCGCGAAGATTGGCTATACCATGTCACATAAAGTTATATGCATGTGATGTTTATCCTTTTATGTATCTTATTATGCTTAGATCGCGACGGTAGCATTATAAGATGATTCCTCACTTAAAGATCAAGATAAAAACTGTGTTCTCCCCAAGTATGCACCGTTGCGAAAGTTCGTCGTGTCCAAGCATCACGTGATGATCGGGTGCTATAGACTCTACGCTCACATACAACGGGTTCAAGCCAGTTTTGCACACGCGGAAATACTTGGGTCTAACTTGACGAGCCTAGCATGTACAGACATGGCCTCGGAACACAAGAACCGAAAGGTTAAGCATGAGTCATATGAATGATATGATCGACACTTCGTTGTCCACCATTGAAACCACATCTCTTCTCGTGAAGATCGGATTAGGTGTGGTGAATTTGGATCATGTTCACTAAACAACTTGAGGGATGTTGAATTTAGTGGGAGTTCATCTAGTAATTTGATTAAGTTGAACTATTTATCATGAACATAGTCTAAATTGTACTTGCAAATACTGTAGATCACATGGCCAAGTCCAACTTCAACTTCAACGTTTTTTGCTGAGAAAGAAAAGCTTAGAAACAATGGGTCTAACTTCACCAACTGGTTCCGCAATCTAAGAATCATTCTGTCTGGCGGACAAAAGGACTATGTCCTTGAGAAAGCGTTAGGTAACCCCCCTGCTATAGATGCGCCGGCTGATGAAAAAGCTGTTTATCAGTCGCGCAAGGATGATTATGATTTTATTAAGATCGCCATGTTGTATGCTATGGAATCGGATCTTCAAAATCGTTTTGAGGAGTTCGCCGGGCCCTTTGAGATTCTCGAGGAGCTGAAAAACATGTTTCAGACTCAAGCCCGTTCTGAGAGATATGAGATCTCTAAGAAATTCTTTAACTACAAGATGGAGGAAGGGAGTTCCGTTAGTGAGCATGCCATTAAGATGTCGGGCTACACTCAACGCCTTGAGCAACTGGACTGCAAGATTCCAGAGGAGCTCAAGATTAACACTCCTAGCTACAAAAGTTTTGTAGTGACTCATAATCAGATTGGTTCCACTGATACGATCACCGAGCTCTTCGCAAAGCTGAAGGCTGCGGAGGTGGACATCAAGAAGGATAATCATGTGTTGATGGTCAACAAGCCCTCCTTTAAGAAAGGTAAAGGTGCAAAGAAGCCCTTCAAGAAAGGCGGCGGCAAGCGCGTTGCCCCTACTGAGAAGAAGCTCAAGTCTGGACCCAAGCCGGACACTGAGTGCTTCTATTGCAAGGACAAGGGTCACTGGAAGCGCAACTGTCCGAAGTACTTAGCGGACAAGAAGGCTGGCACCATCAAAGGTATATTTGATATACATGTTATTGATGTTTTCCTTACTAGCCCTCGTTGTAGTGCCTGGGTATTTGATACCGGTTCAGTTGCTAATACTTGTAACTCGAAACAGGAGCTACGGAATAGACGGCGGCTTGCGAGGGATGAGGTGACGATGCGCGTTGGCAACGGATCAAGAGTTGATGTGATGGCCGTCGGCACGCTCTCCTTAGTTTTACCTTCGGGATTAGTTTTAAACCTTAATAAATGTTATTATGTGCCTGCGTTGAGCATGAACATTATTTCTGGATCGTGTTTATTGCAAGATGGTTATTCATTTAAATCGGAGAATAATGGTTGTTCTATTTATATGAGTAACGTCTTTTATGGTCATGCACCTCTTGTGAGTGGTTTATTTCTTCTAAATCTCGAAAGGGATGAAACACACATCTATAACATTGAGGCTAAGAGATGCAAAGTAGATAGTGATAATACTACTTATTTGTGGCACTGTCGTCTAGGTCATATTGGTGTAAAGTGCATGAAGAAACTCCATTCTGATGGACTTTTGGAGTCTCTTGATTTTGAATCATTTGACACATGCAAACCATGCCTCATGGGCAAGATGATCAAAACCCCGTTCTCCGGTATGATGGAGCGAGCAACGGACTTGTTGGAAATCATACATACCGATGTATGCGGACCGATGAGTGTTTCGACGCGCGGTGGATATCGCTATTTTCTCACTTTTACCGATGACTTAAGTAGATATGGGTATATCTATTTAATGAAACATAAATCTGAAACGTTTGAAAAGTTCAAAGAATTTCAGAATGAAGTGGAGAACCATCCTAACAGAAAGATTAAGTTTCTACGATCCGATCGTGGGGGCGAATATTTGAGTTATGATTTTCTCACGCATCTCAAAGCAAGTGGAATCGTTTCACAACTCACGCCACCCGGAACACCACAGCGCAATGGTGTGTCTGAACGCCGGAATCGAACCCTATTAGATATGGTCCGATCGATGATGTCTCTTACTGATTTGCCGTTATCATTTTGGGGTTATGCATTAGAAACCGCTGCATTCACTTTAAATAGGGCTCCATCTAAATCCGTTGAGATGACACCGTATGAACTATGGTTTGGTGCTAAACCTAAGTTGTCGTTTCTTAAAGTTTGGGGATGCGAAGCTTACGTCAAGAAGTTGATGCCGGACAAGCTCGAACCCAAAGCGGAGAAATGCGTCTTCATAGGATACCCTAAGGAAACTATTGGGTATACCTTCTATCACAGAACCGAAGGCAAAGTGTTTGTCGCAAAGAACGGTTCCTTTCTTGAGAAGGAGTTTCTCTCGAAAGAAGTGAGTGGGAGGAAAGTAGAGCTAGACGAGGTTATTGAACCTTCTCTTGAATTGGAGAGTAGCGCAGCACCTGAAATTGTTCCAGTGCCGCCTGCACCAACAATAGAGGAAGCTAATGACAAGGATCATGAAGCTTTGGACGATGCTGCTACTGAACGTCGCAGGTCGACAAGGTCGCGTGCCCCTCCTAAGTGGTACGGCAACCCTGTCTTGACTGTCTTGTTAGTAGAAGACAGCGAACCTACGAACTATGAGGAAGCGATGATGAGCCCAGACTCTAAGAAATGGCTAGAAGCCATGAAATCCGAATTGGGATCCATGAGCGAAAACCAAGTATGGACTTTGGTGGACCCTCCTAGCGACCGAAAGGCCGTTGAGTGCAAATGGATCTTCAAGAAGAAAACGGACGCGGATGGTAATGTTACCGTCTATAAAGCACGACTTGTTGCGAAAGGTTTTCGACAAGTTCAAGGTGTTGACTACGATGAGACTTTCTCTCCCGTAGCGATGTTTAAGTCCATTCGGATTTTATTAGCAATTGCTGCGTTTCATGATTATGAAATATGGCAAATGGATGTCAAGACTGCTTTCCTCAATGGCAACATTGATGAAGAGTTGTATATGATGCAACCCGAAGGTTTTGTCGATCCTAAGGATGCTGATAAAGTATGCAAACTTCAGCGTTCCATTTATGGACTGAAGCAAGCATCTCGGAGTTGGAACCTTCGTTTTGATCAAGTGATCAAGAGCTTTGGATTTGTTCCAAATTGCTACGAAGCTTGCATCTACAAGAAAGTGAGTGGGAGCTCGGCGACGTTTCTGGTACTATATGTGGATGACATATTGATTATTGGAAATGACATCAACATGCTTAACGATGTGAAGAGTTATTTGAACAAGTGTTTTTCAATGAAAGACCTAGGTGAAGCTGCTTATATATTGGGCATCAAAATCTATAGAGATAGACAAAGACGCCTGATAGCTTTAAGCCAGAGTACATACCTAGACAAAGTTCTGAAAAGGTTCAGAATGGATAAGGCAACGAAAGGTTCAGTGCCTATGTTGTCAGGTAAGATATTGAGCAAGGCTCAGTGTCCAGCTATGGTAAATGATAAGGAAGCTATGAGCAAAGTGCCTTATGCCTCGGCCATAGGTTCCATCATGTATGCCATGCTGTGTACTAGACCGGATGTGTCCAATGCTCTTAGTTTGACAAGCAGATATCAAAGTGATCCAGGAGTGGAACACTGGACAGCCGTGAAGAACATCCTAAGGTACCTAAATAGGACTAAAGAAATGTTCTTAGTCTATGGGGGTGATGAACAGCTCGTCGTAAAAGGTTACGCCGATGCTAGTTTCGACACCGACAAGGATGATTCTAAATCTCAGACAGGATACGTGTATATTTTGAATGGAGGAGCTGTGAGCTGGAGAAGCTGCAAGCAAAGCGTGATCGCGGGATCTACAGTAGAAGCGGAATACATGGCTGCTGCAGAAGCGTCAAGTGAAGGAGTTTGGATTAGAAACTTCATCACTGAGCTTGACGTGGTTCCAAGTGCATTGGACCCACTGGAGATATTGTGTGACAACACTGGCGCCATAGCACTCGCTAAGGAACCAAGATATCATCCAAAGACCAAGCATATCAACCGCAAGTTTCATATAATACGAGATTATATAGCAGATGGAGATCTAAAGATCAGCAAAGTACATACAGATCTGAATGTCGCAGATCCATTGACTAAACCTCTTCCACGTGTAAAACATGATCAGCACCTCAGTGCCATGGGTGTGAGATTGTTTCCAAATGTAAACTAGATTATTGACTCTAGTGCAAGTGGGAGACTGTTGGAATTATGCCCTAGAGGCAATAATAAAGATGTTATTATTATAATTCTTGTTCATGATAAAGTTTATATTCCATGCTAGAATTGTATTAAGCGGAAACATTAATACTTGTGTGGTTTGTGAACAACACCGTGTCCCTAGTACGCCTCTATGGACTAGCTCATTGATCAATGATGGTTAAGGTTTCCTAACCATAGACATGAGTTGTCAATTGATAATGAGATCATATCATTGGGAGAATGATGTGGTGGACAGACCCAAACTAAGCGAAGCAATTAGATCGTGTCATCGTGTTCGTCTTTGCGAAGCTTTTCTTATGTCAAATATTGTATTCCTTAGACCATGAGATATTACAACTCCCTGGTATCGGAAGAAAGCTTTGAGGTCATCAAACGTCATCCTATGAGAGGGTGATCATAAAGGTGTCTCTCAGGTGATCGGAAAGTATCTGTTGGGTTGTATGTATCGAGATGGAATTTGTCCCTCCCAAGTCGGAGAGATATACTTCGGGCCCACTCGGTAATCGATATCAACACCGCTTGCAAGCATGTGGTTAAGGAGTTAATCACAAGGTGATATCGGATTACGGAACGAGTAAAGTACTTGCTGTGAACGAGATTGAACTAGGTATGACGATACCGACGATCGAATCTCGGGCAAGTAAAATATCGCGAGACGAAGGGAATATATATATGGGATTGATTGAATCCTGGCATCGTGGTTCATCCGATATGATCATCGATGAATGTGTGGGAGTCAATATGGGTGCCCAGACCCCGCTGTTGATTATTGATAGAAGATCATGTCTGCATATTCTCGAACCCGCAGGGTCACACACTTAACGTGTCTCGACGCTAGGATAGATTGGATAATTGGTTTATGAATTTTTGTTCGGAGTCTCGGATGGGATCCGGGATATCACGAGAGGTTCCGGAATGGTCCGGAGAATAAGATTCATATAAGGCAGTGCAGTTTTTGGAATTCGGAATTGTTCCGGGTTAATCGGTATTGTACCGGAAGCTTCTAGAACCTTCCGGAAGGGGGCCAACGTGGTCCCACCTTCCGGAAGGGGGCATGGGCCTATGAGGGAGTGTCCTGGCCGCATTGGGCCAGGGGCACAAGGCCCCATAGGGCCCAGCCGATCCTAGATAAGTTTAAATCGTTTAAACTAGAGATAAGATAAGATAGGATTTCTAGATAAGGGAGAGTTTAAATTGTTTAAACTAGAGATAGGCTTGGAGGAGAGGCTAGGGCTGGCCGCCCCCCTCTATAAATAGAGGGCTGGTGCGCCCCCCTCCCAACACACCTTCCTCCAACCCTAGTTGCCCTGCTGCCCTTCCACTCTCCCTCCCGACTGTTTGTAGGCGAAGCCCTGCGGCAGAAATTCTCCACCATATACACCACGCCGTCGTGCTGTAGATCCAATCCATCTCTCCACCATACTTGCTGGTCCGAGGAAGGAGGAGACGTCGAGGTGCTGCACGTGTGCATCTCACGGAGGCACCGCCACTTGTGGTGCTAGATCGGATCGGATCGTGAGGAGGAGAAGCGAGTACGACTACATCACCCACGTTCCGACGAACGTTGCACTGTGCGAATCTTCAAGGGTATGAAGATCTAATCCAATCTCTCTCGTTGTTTGCATCTCCTAGATTAGATCTTGGCTTTCCCTCTGTTCGCTTCCGTAGAAAATTTTGATTTACTATGCTGCGAAACCCTTCACTATTCTTATTGAATCTCGATTGTGGTAATACACACATTAATAACATTGAAGCTAAACGTTTGAAATTGAGCGATAACTCAACCTATATGTGGCACTGTCGTCTTGGTCATATTGGAGTGAAACGTATGAAGAAACTCCATTCCAATGGACTTCTTGAATCACTTGATTTCGAATCACTTGAAAGATGCGAAGCATGTCTAATGGGTAAAATGACTAAGACTCCATTTTCTGGTACGATGGAGCGAGCTACGGACTTATTGGAAATCATACATACCGATGTGTGTGGCCCAATGAGTGTAGCATCGCGTGGTGGTTATCGTTATGTTCTTACCTTCACAGATGACTTGAGTAGATATGGGTATATCTATTTCATGAAACATAAGTCCAAAACTTTCGAGAAGTTTAAGGAATTTCAAAGTGAGGTAGAGAATAAACGTAATAAGAAGATTAAATTTCTACGATCTGATCGTGGAGGTGAACATCTAAGTTACGAGTTTGGCGAGCATTTGAAGAAATGCGGAATACTTTCACAATTGACACCGCCGGGAACACCACAGCGTAATGGTGTGTCCGAACGTCGTAATCGAACTCTCTTAGATATGGTTCGTTCTATGATGTCACTTATAGATTTACCGCTATCGTTTTGGGGTTATGCATTAGAAACAGCCTCATTCACTTTAAATAGGGCACCATCTAAATCCGTTGAAACGACACCGTATGAATTATGGTTTGGGAAGAAACCTAAATTGTCGTTCCTTAAAGTTTAGGGTTGCGAAGCTTATGTAAAGAAGTTACAGCCCGACAAGCTTGAACCCAAGGTGGAAAAATGCGTCTTCATAGGATACCCAAAGGAAACTATTGGGTATACCTTCTATCATAGATTCGAGGGAAAGATCTTCGTTGCCAAGAATGGATCCTTTCTAGAGAAGGAGTTTCTCTCGAAAGAAGTGACTGGAAGGAAAGTACAACTCGACGAGGTTGTTAAACCTTCTCTCAAACTTGCGAGTAGCGCAGCACCAGAAGTAGTTCCGGTGGCGCCTACACCAATAAGAGAGGAAGCTAATGATGTTGATCATGAAACTTCGGTTGAAGTTACTACGAAACCTCGCAGGTCGATGAGAACTCGTACCACTCCTGATTGGTATGATCGCGTTATGAGTGTCATGTTGGTGGACAACACCGATGACCCTGCAACATATGAGGAAGCGATGATGAGCCCAGATTCCAATAAATGGAAAGAAGCCATGAAATCCGAGATTGGATCCATGTACGAAAACCAAGTATGGACTTTGGTGGACTTACCGGATGGCCGGAAGGCTGTCAAGAACAAATGGATTTTCAAGAAGAAAACATATGCTGATGGTAATGTTACTGTCTATAAAGCTCGACTTGTCGTAAAAGGGTTTCGACAAATTCAAAGAGTTGACTACGATGAGACTATCTTACCAGTAGCGAAGCTAAAGTCTGTGAGGATTATGTTAGGAATCGCTGCATATTATGATTATGAGATATGACAGATGGATGTCAAAACGACATTCCTCAATGGAGACATTGATGAAGAGTTGTATATGATGCAACCCAAAGGTTTTGTCGATCCTAAAGATGCTAACAAGGTACGCAAACTTCAACGGTCCATATATGGATTGAAGCAAGCATCCCAAAGTTGGAATCAGCGTTTTGATAAGGTAATCAAAAGCTCTGGTTTTATACAATCTTATGGAGAAGCTTGTATTTACAAGAAAGTGAGTGGGAGCTCTGTAGCATTCTTAATACTATATGTAGATGACATATTGTTGATTGGGAATGATGTAGACCTTCTTAATAGTGTCAAGGATTATTTAAATAATAGTTTTTCAATGAAAGATCTTGGCGAAGCAGCTTACATATTAGGCATAAAGATTTATAGAGATAGATCGAGGCGCCTAATATCATTGTCACAGAGTACATATTTGGACAAAGTTCTAAAGAGGTTTGGAATGGAAGATATCAAGAAAGGGTTCTTGCCCATGTTGCCCAATACGACCTTGAGTAAAACTCAAAGTCCTGCAACGGTAGAAGATAGAGAAATGATGAGTAAGACTCCCTATGCATCAGCCATAGGATCTCTTATGTATGCCATGCTATGTACTAGACCCGACATTGCATATGTTGTTAGTTTGACTGGCAGATATCATGATCCAAGTGTGGATCATTGGACAGCGGTTAAAAACATCCTTAAATACTTGAGAAGAACTAAGGATATGGTTCTTTATTATGGAGGTGATGAACAACTCGTTGTTAATAGTTACACCGATGCTAGTTGGAACACTGATCCGGATGATTCTAAATCTCAATCTGGATACGTATTTACTTTGAATGGTGCAGCAGTTAGCTGAGGAGTGCAAAGCAAAGCGTTGTGGCAAGATCTTCAACTGAATAGGAATACATAGCTGCTTCAGAGGCTTCACAAGAGGCGATATGGATGAAGGAGTTCATTACAGAGCTCGGTGTGGTTCCAAGTGCGCTGGACCCAATGTCTATCTGCTGTGATAACATGGGCGCCATAGCCAATGCGCAAGAACCAAGGTCACACAAGAAGTTGAAGCACATCAAGCTACGCTTTCATGCTATTCGAGAGCACGTCCAAGATGGTGACATAAAGATTTGCAAAGTACACACTGATCTGAATGTGGCGGATCCGTTGACTAAACCTCTCCCGCAGGCAAAACATGACCAGCACCAAACCGCCATGGGTGTTCGGTATATTACCATGTAATCTAGATTAGTTGACTCTAGTGCAAGTGGGAGACTGTTGGAGATATGCCCTAGAGGCAATAATAAAAGTGGTTATTATTATATTTTTGTGTTTATGATAAATGTTTACATTCATGCTATAACAATATTAAACAGGAAACATTATGTCAACACCCGGATTTTTAATCCAAGATGCCTGTTATGCCATACATCGCAATCCCAGGATTACCATTTTTGCGAGACATAACAGATTTGGATACCACAGTACATCATCCATTACAAACCATACATAAGGTCTTACACAAATAAGGATCTCATGATCCAGTTCTTAATACAACTTAAGCAGCGGAAATACGTAATAATAAAGGTAGCGTAGGCGAAGCTCCATCTTCGGGGTCACAGGCAATACTGACGATGGGAGATGATCCTAGTTGTCGTAACCTTCCTGGGGTCCATCATCCTGGTACTCCTCTTCATAGTCTGGCCACAGGAATAGCCAGGGACAAAGCCATGAGTACTCTTTAAGTACTCGCAAACTAATACTAACAAGTGAAGGGGGTTTTTGTAGTAGGACACTAAGCTCTAGGGTTGTTTTGCAAAAAGCCAGATTTATCTCTACTAAGTTCAGAAGCAAGAAAGTTGGTTGAAGTTTTATAACACCTAAGTGGGAACTTGTATTTCGTATCACAACTCTGTTGTGGTCAATTCATTTCATAAGTCATTTTGAAAACATCTGACGGGGGAACAATATGGCCACTCCAACTGTCCATAACCGCGGACGCGGCTATTCGAATAGTTTGACACTCTGCAGAGATTGTACACTTTCACCACAACATTCGATACATCTGTCAGGAACAAATCCTGAATTCACCATACTCAGTATGCGGATAATCAATCCTAACCTTTCCATTACACGCCCTAGTATAGGCACCTCTCCTGTGAGTTTGGCCTCCCAACCATGACCAACTGTCATCTTGGATACTGTACAGGTGGACAATCTTCACAAGGTAGCCTCAGCTCAGACCTTGGCCGTGAGGGAACCCATACTAAGGTATATAAGTTTCCAGTCAAGCCCTACCCAAGTTTTGGGTATTGTGGTTGTACGGTAAAATTGGAATGGTATCGCATCTAGACAACCATCAGTTTTATAAAGGGCTAAGGCTCATGCCTCAACATTTTCATCATCAAAATCATCTGGTGTTCGGAAACACATGTCAAAACATCTCAGTAGAATGACTCATCATTCTAAGGTTTTCATAACCATTTTCCACCAAGTATTCCCATCTAAAGTTGATCAAGTTTTATGCTTAGCACTAGCATCTACAAGTGGGGGTAAGTACTAATGAGGGGTGGTAAACAAGTGGAGTTTAACTAATTACAATCTCATGCCTTAGGATGACATCAAGATTATCTAGCTTAGGCCAAATTTAATGCTCTTTATGCAACCTTCAATTATCTTCCTAGAATCTACAAATCACTTAAGTAAGCTCTAAGTAATAGCTTTGATAAAGAAATAAAGTAGAAAGCTTGCAAGTAAAACTAGGATTGGGTATCATCAAATGTGTCTAACCAAGCATGCTTAGTGCATTGCATAGGTTATCTAACTTTCATAATTGCAAGTGTTAGCTTGCATAGGTCAACTTGGTTAGTAAGGCTTGCTCAATCAACTAGTAGTATTAGGCTTGAATAAGTAGAGTATATTGCAAGTGTTAGCTTGCCTTGTGCAGAGCAGTGGTTGAAGTTCTCCTTGGTTTCTTCTTCGTAGTATCCTCCTTCCTCCTCGTATCCTTGGTCGGTACTAGCGTCTATGAATAAATACGAGGTACACAATCACCAAACAATACTTAACTATTTCCAATCATCACACAAAGGTGTTCTATAGATGATCTAGCATCATCACTTAACATTACAAGATTCAAGCATTTTCATTATTTATTTTATTTTTAGAAAAGTAATTTATACTCATTGAAAAACTACTTAAGATTTAATATTCTCCAACTCAAACATGGGATCATGTTGACACATGTCATCACCACATATTTCAGTACATGAGAATGTGATTTAAAGTGGTGTCACAATTCAATAAGGTTTAACCTTTTTATTTTAAATAATTAAAGTGACTAGAAATGCCTATGTGGCATTGTTTTATTACTTGAACATTATTTCTGTAAGTAAACCCAAATGTTTTTATATATTCTGAAAGGTATGATCAAATATGATTTTTGAGAGTTGGAATCAACTAAAAAGCTATTATGGTTGAAATTTGAAAAATGTTTGAATCTAGAAAAGCTTCTTCCTTGTTATTTTTACCAAGGTTGATCTACAGATCCAAATGATTTGAATCCAACGGGCTTGGATTAAGCATTTCAGTACCTTTCTAACAAAATTGGTTTCATGCAATTTGGTTCAATTAATCGAGCTGGGTTGATTTTTGAAACTAGGTACAGAACTATGTTTGAACTTAAAAAGAAAAAGCTAAATTCAAACGAGTGGGCTGCGCGGGAAGGGTTATTGGGCCGGCCCAGTGTCACTCCGCAGCGCGGGGCACAGCTGACAGGGGGTATACCGGTCAGTGGCTCATAACACGCGAAGCGGTACGAGGCGATGTGGTGCGTTGGATTAGAAGTGAGATCAACGGCTGAGGATCGTCGTCGACGATGAACATGTCACCGGCGAGCTCGAACCCTAGCGGCTCGGTGGGGGTGCAGAGGGGGCATACCGGGGCTCCAGTGACGATGGCGAGGCGGGCAAATGACGAAGTCGATGATGGCGAACTCAGGGATGGTCGCGGTAGCTCCGGGGGTGGTCGAAATCAACAACTCCCTTCTTCTCCAGAGGCGGCCTACTCCGGCGCAATTCCGGCGAGCTGCTGCTCCTCGTGCTCCGGCTAAGGGGTGGAAGGATCAATGAGGTGAGGGGAGTGAGATGGTGTGAAGAATTCGAGCGGGGACCGTCTCCTTTTATAGGCTCGACGGCGAGACCGAGAGGGATGGGCAGGCGACGGTGGCGACAAGGCTACGGGAGGCTAGAGGCATGGCCGAGGTTGGCGATCGACGGGCGATCTCCTCGCGGTGCTCTAGAGCTTAAATGCGCGTGTAGGGGTGGTGGCATTTGGTCGGGAAAGTGCGATGCTCTGCGAGGCAGAGCCGGCGAACTCAGCGGTGAGCGGTGGCTACAGGGTACGGGCGGTTAAACGAACATGTCTGGTGATCTCCTGGGACGGTGGGGTGCATGCTGGCGGGCGACAAGGGCTCGAGGTGGTCGGGTTGCGTGGGAACGACGCGTGCTCTGCGGTGCGCGTCGGCATGGTCGACAGCGGCGCGGGCGCGGTGTTCCTGGCGGTTCTGGTCGTTGTCTTCGAGCTAGGGCTGGTCGAGAGGGGGCGGTGAGGCATGGGCTGCATGCTAGACAAGGTTGGCACGGCTAGTTCTTCTCCTAGCTTGCTGTCCACACTAGGGTGACAAGTGTGCTCTCGGCCTGCTCACCATTGATGGCATTGGCAAGCTCACAGTGGTGCTAGAGGTTAGTTAAGGTTGCTAGATGATCTACTAAGGCTAGTTGTAACCAGAGAGGGAACAAGGTTGGCCAAAACACTGCTCAAAATAGTATTTTTGATTTTGTTGATTTGAATCTGCAACCTGTTTGATGAAATGGCCGCATGAACTTGAGTTTTGAATTTTGAAAAGATTTTTGGTGGGTGTGCTAGGCATGTGTTGAGGATTCTGTGGGTGCTTGGGTTTTGAAAATTGAGCTTGTTTGAGTGGTTTTTGAAATAGTGGGATCTTCCCATATGAAATAGATTCAATTTTAAACTGTCATTTAAACTAAGCATTTAAATGTTTTTCGATGATCACAAAGTGGGCCTTGGTACCTTATTATGAGTACTATCAAGGGGTGCAAAGATCCATACATGTTTCTGTTAAGTTCTGAAAGTTAGGGATAGCCAAAGTAGGCATGGGAGTTAATTTGGCCAAAGTGACCATTCCTCTAATTTGTTTGTTTTGACTTGTTTGTCTTTGGGAAAAGTTTGGGGATTGTTTAGATGATGTTTATTTCACCTAAGAATCATTTTACAAGCAAATAAACACAGAACCATGGCAATTCAAAAGAATCCAAATTTTAATACACACACATATGAATGCTTTCATACTTTTAATTCGAAAAGTTTTTGTTAACCCTAATTTTGATGATCCAAGTTTAGTATTTTTGGGATGTTACACATTAATACTTGTGTGATTTGTAAACTAAATTAGAGTCCCTAGTAAAGCCTCTTTGTAATACTAGCTTGTTGGTTAATAGATGGTTGTGGTTTCCCGATCATGAACATTGAGATGTTGTTAACAACAAGATCATATCATTAGGAGAATGATGTGATGGACATACTCCAATAGATAAGCGTAGCATTAAGATCAAGTCATTTCAATAGTTTGTTTGCTATAAGCTTTCTGATACATAGTAACCTAATTCCTTCGACCATGAGATCATGCTAATCACCATCACCAGAAGGATGCTTTGATAACATCAAACACCACACCGTAAATGGGTGGATATAAAGGTGGCATTGAGTGTTCAGAAAGTATGCGTTGAGGCACATGGATCAAGAGTGGGATTTGTCCATCCATATGACTGATAGATATACTCTGGGCCCTCTCGGTGGAATGTCATCCAATTGGCTTGCAAGCATGTGATTGGCTCACAAGGGATCACATATCACGGGAACGAGAAAAGAGTACTTATCGGTAACAAGGTTGAACTAGGTATGCAGAGATACCGATGATCAAAACCTCGGATAAGTAAACTATCGCGAGACAAAGGGAAATTGGTATCGTATGTAAGTGGTTCATTCGATCGCAAAGTAATCGTAGAAATATGTGGGAGCCATATGAATTTCTAGATTCCTCTATTGGTTATTGATCGGAGAAGTGTCTCAGTCATGTCCGCATAATTCACGAACCGTAGGGAGACACACTTAAGGATTCGATGTTGTTTAGTAGATATGGAATGTTAGTAGGGATACCGAATGTTGTTCGGAGTCTCGGATGGGATCCGGGATATCACGAGGAGATCCAGAATGGTCTGGATAATAAGATTCATATAAGGAAAGTCCGATTCCGGAGTTCGGGAAAGATTCCGATGTTTTCATCGAAGAGGTTCTAGAAGGTTCTAGAAGGTTCATTGATCTTGAAGGAGAATGGTCCATGAATGTGTCATGGGTAAGTGGAATGATTGGATCATATCCTAGGTCACTTGGTGTGTGCATTTGCAAGAGAGAATTAAAGCTCTAAATTGAAAGTCAAACTGGAACAATGGTTTCCTAGTGGGAGAAGAAACAAGTCCTTCTCTCAATCCAACTTGGGTTTGGGTTTGGATTCAAACCCACCCCTCCCAAGGCTGCCCCCTCTCATAAATAGAGGGGGAGGGCTGCCCCAAAGCACACAAGCCCTAGCCCCTCTCCACCCGAGCCGCCGCCGCCACCGACCTGCCGCCAGCGCCGCCGCCGGTCCGTCGCCGCCGCTCTAGCCGCCGCCGACACCTTCTCCTCCTCCCGGTTTTCTAAACCCTAGATTTCCGGAAAACCCTAATCCACCATAACTCGCACCGGCTTAGGCGAAGCCCTGCGGGATCTTCCCTCTACTTCCAACACCACGCCGTCGTGCTGCCGGATTCACGAAGGGAGAACTACAACCTCTGCTGCCTGCTGGAACAAGGGAGAGGAAGGTCTTCATCGAGTACCGAACGTGTGACCGACTGCGGAAGCGCTGCCGGAACGCAGCGCCGGAAGGATCGTCTCCGCGATCTTGAGATCGGCAAGTGTACGACTACATCACCCATGAGAATCTGCTCTCGTTAACCGCTTTGGAATCTTCGAGGGTGAGTGCTTCTACGGACTCGTTGCTACAATCTAGTAGATAGATCTTGACTTGTTTGTGTGCATGCGGTAGAATTTTTTTGTTTTCCATGCTACGAACCCCTACATGTAGAAACGACAAGGTTTAAAAATAATTCTCGTATGCAGGTTCTCTATCGGTGTACCAGTACACTTCTGCTAGTGATGGGTGGATTCAGGCATGTACCATACATGGGCATGAATCCATGATTCCTATCCACGACGACCTCTGGTGATCAAGGACCTGAAGGCCTGCATCTGTAAGCTCTCAATCGACCTAACCTCAACCGACCTGATATGTGGGGTTGCAAGACGGCTCTCTAGAGATCCATGGACCAGACGTACGTGAAGGAAGATCGGAGACCAAGATTCATGCAAGACAAGATGAAGACCGAGCATGAATAAGAAGGACTCGGCTACCATTGACATTTACCCCAGAAGGACACGCCATAATCGTCCAAGCCTTTGATAATATATTAGCCTTAGTCATAGCTCTGGATTTATATGTCTTGCTAGGTGTCATTATAAACCCACCAAGATCATTTTGTAGACACACTGTATGATCTATTGATCACCTTATGAATAAAGTCTAAGGGATTCCTCCCATTACACACATATCTTCGTCTTTAAGATCCAAACCTAGTGACCCGAGCCATCCACCGAATAATTAAACTCTCTTATGTTCCTTCGGAAGTGAGACTGCAGACAGATCATGAAAACTATTCTTCGTTAGCTTCCTTTATGGCCATCGCTGCTGCAGTGTGTGAAGAACCACGACCTATTTACGGAGGTGTCTACATGGTTGGAGGACATAACGAGGGATATTTTTATCCAACATGGATGGAAAAGTAATTTACATATTGGTCCTCTGTCCCTCCAGATGTCATACAATCTCTTGACTATTACTTGTATTTTCGCATTTTCCTTTTTTTACAAGACTGTATGCAACAAGATGTAATGTTTAGACCTTTTAAGTAATAAAGCACGCGTCATCAATACCACTATATAGTGTACGAATAACTTTGAACATTGACCATTGGATCAAAATTGGCAAATCCCAACATTGCCGAACATTCGTTCTTCTTTTACATATGTTAAATTATATCACGTCTAGCATCTAGAAGATTCTGTTGTTAGCCTTTAGCACAATAATCACTATGCACAAACCTAAAAAAAACATATTTCTCCATCATTTTAGAATCTTCTATGCTTCTAATATCCTAACTTACTTTTCTTAATAGAACTATTATTTTTTTACTTTGTTATTTTCTCGTGGTTCAAGACTATACCTTAACTAAAATTCAATACTAAGAACTAGCTATTCCTGACATGTCAATACGAGATACTTAATTATAACAGACACCGGCCTCTAGACAAAATGTGTTTAACATATTTTAGCTATATTTTTTCTAGAGTATGTCACACAAATTTAGAGTTTTAACTAGCTAATAATGGTTGCTTTCTAAATAATATGAAGTGGTACAAAAACTAAATATGACTCGATACTTTATGGTTGTGGCTCAAAATTATTATTATTATTTTGAGCTTTACCAATTATAATTCGATATAGTGATGATATGTCATACTCCGTACTTCTATTATCTGAGATCTCACATGCAAGACACATGCAACTTACTAGTATCTAAAAAAGGACCAAAGCGTAGATTCAATAACATTGTCTTGGCTACATGCTCTATTTGGGTACATCCCACCATTAAACTTCTTTGTACGTCGTTCAAGCCAACACAAAAAGTACAAAGCAAAAATTCAATGATGGTAGGGTTGAAACAAAATAGTAAATAAACTAACATCAATCAAATGATGGTAGGTTTGAAATAAAAGAGTAAATAAACTAACATCAATCATATAAGCGTAAACTGAAACTCATGAATGTTGAGTGAAACCTACACCAGCCACTTGCAAATTGCGTAGAGTTGTGGCGACCAACACAACTCTTGGCCATCCTTCCATTGAAACATATATCAAGCAAAAAGTTAGTTTGTGCATACATACAACATATAACATCTAATGGAGAAAAACCCTTTTATCAAAGACCATGCCATTTGTTCATATAGCTTCAAGGGCCAACATAAAGGCCACTACTTCAACCGGGATTCATGACTTTAATTTAGCAGTGAGGCCACACAATAGGGAACCACAAATGTTTGGCACACCATGAGGTGGGTATATATTAGACACAACATGACCTAGACAATGAACCTTATAGAACTTGTAAGCTGGTAATCGAAGATGAAAGTGTAATAGTCCCATGTTTCCTTGTGGTAAAATTTCAAAATAATTATATTAAATTTTCCAATTCCTTTTTATCAACTTATTACGCATGGTAAGCATGTACTAGAGAATGATTTCACGTTTCAGGGGATTTTGATATTCTAGAGTTGTCAATTTGTTATGGGTGGGACATGACTATGCACACACGCCTCATAACCTATCTGTTTTGATCACTATGTATACAATACCAAATACATACAATGAAACAATATATTCTTTGATTATTCTAATAATATTGATGTGATATTGTGGGTGTTGATATTTTTGTACTGTATGGTTGATCAAACTTTACAAAGTTTTAACTCTGACTGGAGCTAAAATATAGTTTAATTTGGAAACGAGGGAGTATCTTTGAACGAGTCCTTTCAGGGAGAAAATAAATCTGAAGTTAGGAAACCACCCTTTTATCAGCAACACAAAAAATGTTGAATTGGTCTCTTTCAGCACTAAAGATGCCCTGGGAGTTTCTTTCAAATTTTGTTCACCTTTCTTCACCTATGTCCTCTCTCTCTCTCTCTCTCTCTCTCTCTCTCTCTCTCTCTCTCTCTCTCTCTCTCTCTCTCTCTCTCTCTCTTTATAATTCAAAGATGCCGTTCTACATGCACATATCTGAAATGGACACCCTTATCATTCTTTTTTTGTTGAGGAAAGCCTTATCATCCTCTTAATCCTTGAGTTCCTTGACAAACTAAGGTCGCCGGCTGTTGGTTCATTTATGTACATCCATTCCATATGCTCAATTGCCTAAACTGCAACATAACTTTTCGCATACCTACAAAATTAATCTCTTTTCTCTTTAGAGGTACGCATCCTGCACTATATGTTTATGTGACACAGTGCTCTATATGGTACCTAAAACCAAGTAAAATATTTTCTGATAATTGTCTGTTGAAAGTTCCAAAAAGTTCTCACAAAAGAAAAAGTATTCTTGCAGTGCTAAGTGCAATGATAATTCAGAGACTGGCATAAACATAAAACAGTTCCAGAAAGTGTCAAAGCAACCAGTAATGGGTTGCCGTTCACTTTTGTTTTCTAAGAAATAGCATGTGCTTTCGCTGATATCTAATAGAATGGGAACTAACGAGGAATCGTCTGTACCCATGTGGATCATTATATCCACTCATGACTCGGCTTTGTATGCACTAATCAGCAAGGTTAGTTATACTCTGTATATGATTCTGCATGATTATTGCATATCTTCTGGCTACACGTCAAGCATACAGCTCCCTTTTCTCACTTTTGCTTGCCCTTTTTCAGTTTCAAACAATGGTTGGCCGGCTCAGGGCGTGACTATATATGTATGAGCAATTAAAGAGTTTAAGACCAATTAATGAAACTCAAACTGATGACGAGAACTAAGAAGAGACAAAGGATAACAGATAATCAGATGTCATTAGGGAGTACCTAATCTTCCCCTAATGCCATTTCCGTGCAACAAATAAGCAAAGTTCATGTATGACCCCCCCCGCAAAAAAAAAAGGTTCATGTATGAAACAAGTTCCTTTTTAGGGCCAGGGATACTTATAGCAGCTCATTGCTCTCTCATAGAAATTTCTAACCTTGCATGTATATGATGCAATGTATTATGTAACTTCGCGCTTAGATGTGTAGTACCTAACTTCTCTCAGAACGTTAAAAGACCCCAGAAATATCAAATATGGCGATTTGAGATCTTTTTTAAAGCAAACTTCCGAAGGGCATTCTGATCCAAAGGGAGGAAAGAGCCGTCAGTGTGATCTTTTTGTTGCGAATGTCAGTCTGATTGTACACCGGAGCCAGCTCTCTGCCCAAATACAGAAATTAAAGAACCTACAAAGTCTACCAAAGAATAATCGGACTTCACCCTGTTAAATTTGCCGCAGAAGTCCTTGTGATCGCTCATTTTCTAGAGTGCTTCTTTATAGTTTCACAGTCTTATTTCGTTATAAATACGAAGGAATACCACAGTACACAATTGGATTTAAAATGGTACGTGGTTTCGTGTCCACAAGAAAAATGATTCGTGGTTTTGAATTAAAAAAAGCGCGCTCAATATATGGTCAAACGACAGCTCTCCATACTGTATTATCATGGTGCTATTTTTATTTTGTTTAGAGAGACTAGCATGTAACTTCTAATAATGCTACACGCCCTAAGCTTGGATCTTAAAAAAAAAAATAGACACACATTTAGAGATCGTGCAAGAGCTAGGAAAGTCAAGGCGCAAGCCTGCAAACTGGTTATACATTTTGATACGTTATAGAGTACGAACCAGGCCAATACTGTAGATTTTACTGGAGAAGAAAAAAGACAGGAACATAAGCAAATTGGATAGACGACAATTGAGAAGCTCGTTTTCTGTGTAAAATAAAGCTTCGCTTTTCTCAAGGAGGATTTATGCAGAGAGTATATATTTTTAAAATCGACGTGATGTGATTTACTTAATTATAGCACATACAAGATGTGACACTCGGTACAAGTTGCTCAAGTTGCGCTTGAAAACTCTATAGACCTCAACCCCCCTACCAAAGGCCTATGTGTCCTAGGTTCAATATTTAAACACGTGCTAGAAAATATATTCTTGCGTTTTTTTTTGCAATAATACAACTACTTGCCGTGTACAAACAAAATATATATGCATCTGCAACCGAACACTGATTATTTTATGAACTCCACATTTCACAACGCCATGTTGGAGTTAGTGCATATTCATCTCTTCACATTTCAAATGAATTTTAAAATTATCTCACACTAGTAGAAAATAGATTTTGATTTGGAGCTGCCCTAACCTCTAGTCCCGACTGGTCTGGAACCGGGACTAGTGTGAGCACTAGTCCCGATTTGTCCCCGTTTCAACGGCTAGGAGTCAGCAATCGACTAGTTCTGGTTTGTTGGTGACCTCTAGTCCTAGTTTGTAATACAAACCGGGACTAAAAGAGTGTCCCCCAAGGGCATGAAGCCAGGGGATCTTTAGTCACGACCTGTATTACAAACTATGACTAGAGGTCGTGAACTAGTCCCGGTTTGTAATAAAGGCCGGACTAAAGTGTTTCCGATATATTCGCTGCTTTGTCCAACCCATGGCCATTTGTTGAGTCCGAGCTAGCTCAAATTCATCCCCATTTTTTGTCCAAGATTTCGTGGCATCCATCAATCCAAGCTTCTAAAAGGTTAGTAACTTCAATATTTCATCTCCCATTGTTAGTTTAGCTCAATGCTCTAGAATTAGAGAGGGATTTCATGCTTTAGAAGTATAGGGAATTTTAGATGTGTAATTTTAGGCAAATTTTGATTACGCAAGAAGTTGCTGAAAGTTGAGATGTGTATTTTTAGAGTTTCGGAGCTCATAATTGAATAAGGTTTTGACTGCTAGATCAATAATTAAAAATTCAATATTTTTTATGTTAACAGTTTTGTCCAATTCAAAAATTGGTGCATGTAAAATTATATATATGTCGTACATAATAAATTTTTAAATTTGAAAAGGTAAATGTAGTAAAAATGATCCAAATTTTTTAATTATAGATGGTGGGTAATGGATGTACTACACTCTTCGAATGTCTGATGCGTTCATTAAAGGCGTGCATTATTTCCTCAATTTTGCTGAGACAAACAAGTGGAATGGTTTTATGTGTTGTCTGTGCCATCTCTGTCGGAATGAGAAGGATTACTCTTCCTCAAAAACCATTCACATCCACATGATTCAGTCAGGTTTTATATCCGGCTATAATTGTTGGACAAAGAACTGAGAAAGAGGGGTTATGATGCAAGACAACGAAGAAGAAGAAAACGATGACAACTATCCAATGTTCCCTGAATACGGTGGTACTGCAATAGAAGACAATAAACAAGAAGAAGGTGAGAAGAACGGGCATTAGATGAGACCGCTGATGATCTTCGTCAGGCCATTCTTAATGCACGGAGCGAATGCGAAAAAAAAATGAGAAGAAGAAGTTGGAGCACATGTTAGAGGATCACAAAAAAATATTGTACCCAAATTGCAAAGATGTCAACACAAAGCTCGGTACCACACTAGAATTGCTGTAATAGAAGGCAGAGAATGGTTTGTCTGATAAGGGATTTGAAAAGCTACTGAAAATAATGAAGAAGTTTTCAAAGGATAATGAATTGCCTATCAGTACATACAAGGATATAAGCAAACGAATACATCATCAAACGATGAGCCAAAGCACCACATAGTTATTTTAAGGAAAAGAAACATCGTGGAAGTAGAGGACGAGACAAACATGTCAGAAGATTATGATAAGTTTTATTAAATTCCGCCCTTCAGAGTGAAGGATGACCCTAGCATCATGTTAATTGATGAAGATGCTCCATGGTTAAGGCCACACGGTCATAAGTAAGCCATATGATGTATTCTAAATTTTGCCTTTGGTGGTTTTTGAGATGCAATCAATATGTACCTATAAATCATGTATTATGCCCTGATTTTCGATAACATTGGTCATTTGACCCGAAAGTCAGAAAACCTCGAACACGATATGTCATTTTGTGAATTTTTTTTAGACATAATCAATTTACCAAGTTTGGTATTTTTTCTTGCAACTCTGTCACATAATATGACATCACGCGAAGGATTTACATTGTTTGGACCTTTTTTGAATTTCTTATGCCCGTTTCAAAATTTTCTCACTTCAAACTATAGTCAAAACGGCTGGCATGAAGATAGGTGATGAGCATCGCTAAAACTTGCATTGGATCTATGAAGAAATATCATATTGTGAGTCTAAATATGATTTTTTTTAGAAAATCATGAGCATTAGATCATGTACCAGTAGTACAAACCGGGATCACTTCCTACCGGTTCGGCAGACATTTGTCTTTTTCACCAGGGACGGATAGAAAGGCTTGAGATCTCCCGGTTAGGAATGTCCATGTAAGGTGGTCTAATATTTTTTGGAAAATGTGGTGGCAGCATTTTGAATGAGCATTTTCGTGGTTGCTTCACAAAAAAACCTGTTTTGGGCGCTCGAAAAATAAAAAATGGCTTTTCGTGCGGTGAAAAGGAAAACTTCCTCCTGCAATATTATTTGCCATACCCTTGATGCACACTATGGGCACAGTATCACAAACTATGCCCTGATTTTATCCATAATATTGGTCATTTGACCCGAAAGCCAGGAAACCTCGAACATGATAGGTCATTTTGTGAAGGTTTTTTGAGACATGATAAATTTAACAAGTTTGGTATTTTTCCTTGCAACTATGCACATAATATGACATCACGCGAAGGATTTACATTGTTCGGACCTTTTTTGAATTTCTTATGCCCGTTTCAAAATTTTCCCGTTTCAAACTATAGTCAAAACGGCGGGCATGAAGATAGGTGATGAGCATCACTAAAAATTGCATTGCATCTATGAAGAAACATCATATTGTGAGTCCAAATATGATTTTCAGAAAATCATGAGCATTATATCATGTACATGTAGTTCAAACCGGACCCACTTCCTACCGGTTCGACAGACATTTGTCTTTTTCACCAGGGGTGAATGGAAAGGTTTGAGATCTCTTGGTTGGGACATTGTCCATGTAAGGTGGTCTAGTATTTTTGTAAAATGTGGTGGCAGCATTTTGAATGAGTATTTTGGTGGTTGCTTCACAAAAAACACCCTTTTGGGCGCTAAAAAAAATAGAAAATGGCTTTTTCGTGCAAAGAAAAGGAAAACTTCATCTTGCAACATTGTTTGTCATAGCATGATGCAAAAGCTTTCACAATATAGGCATAGTATCACAAACTATGCCCTGATTCTCGATAACATTGGTCATTTGACCCGAAAGCCAGGAAACCTCGAACATGATAGGTCATTTTGTGAAAGTTTTTTGAGACATAATCAATTTACCAAGTTTGGTATTTTTTCTTGCAACTATGTCACATAATATGACATCACGCGAAGGATTTACATTATTCGGACCTCTTTTGAATTTCTTATGCCCGTTTCAAAATTTTCCCACTTCAAACTATAGTCAAAACGGCGGGCATGAATATAGGTGATGAGAATTGCTAAAAATTACATTGTATCTATGAAGAAACATCATATTATGAGTATAAATATGATTTTTTCAGAAAATCATGAGCATTAGATCATGTACCTATAGTACAAACCGGGCCCACTTCCTACCGGTTCGGCAGATATTTATCTTTTTCACCAGGGGTGGACAGAAAGGTTTGAGATCTCCCGGTTGGGAATGTCTATGTAAGGTGGTGGAAGCATTTTGAATGAGCATTTTGGTGGTTGCTTCACAAAAAAACTTGTTTTGGGCGCTCAAAAAATAGAAAATGGCTTTTTCGTGCGATGAAGAGGAAAACTTCCTCCTGCAACATTGTTTGCCATGCCATGATGCATATGGGTGCACAATATGGACATAGTATCACAAACTATGCCCTGATTCTATCCATAACATTGGTCATTTGACCCGAAAAGCCAGGAAACCTCGAACATGATAGGTCATTTCGTGAAGGTTGTTTTGAGACATAATCAATTTACCAAGTTTGGTATTTTTTCTTGCAACTATGTCACATAATATAACATCACGCGAAGGATTTACATTGTTTAGACCCTTTTTTGAATTTTTTATGCCCGTTTCAAAAATTTCCCGTTTCAAACTATAGACAAAACGATGGGCATGAAGATAGGTGATGAGCATCGCTAAAACTTGCATTGCATATATGAAGAAACATCATATTGTGAGTCTAAATATGATTTTTTTCAGAAAATGGTGAGCATTATATCATGTGCCAGTAGTTCAAACCAGACCCACTTCCTACTGGTTCAACAGAAATTTGTCTTTTTCACCAGAGATGAACGGAAAGGTTTGAGATCTCTCGGTTGGGACATTGTCCATGTAAGGTGATATAGTATTTTTATAAAATATGGTGGAAGCATTTCGAATGAGCATTTTGGTGGTTGCTTCACAAAAAACACCCTTTTGGGCGCTCAAAAAATAGAAAATGGCTTTTTCGTGCGAAGAAAAGGAAAACTTCCTCCTGCAATATTGCTTGTCATACCATGATGCACACGCATGCACAATATGGACATATTATCACAAACTATTCTCTGATTCTATCCATAACATTGGTCATTTGACCCAAAAGCCAAGAAACCTCGAACATGATAGGTCATTTTGTGAAGGTTTTTTGAGACATAATCAATTTACCAAGTTTGGTATTTTTTCTTGTAACTATGTCACATAATATGACACCAGGCTAAGGATTTACATTGTTCGGACCTTTTTTGAATTTCTTATGCCCGTTTTAAACTATACTCAAAATGGCGGGCATGAAGATAGGTGATGAGCATCGCTAAAAATTGCATTGGATCTATGAAGAAACATCATGTTGTGAGTCTAAATATGATTTTTTTTAGAAAATCATGAGCATTAGATCATGTACCTGTAGTTCAAACCCAGCCCATTTCCTGTCGGTTTGGCAGATATTTGTCTTTTTCACCAGGGGTTGACGGAAAGGTTTGAGATCTTCCGGTTGGTAATTTGTCCATGTAAGGTGGTATACTATTTTTGGAAATTTTGGTGTTAGCATTTTGAATGAGATTTTTGGTGGTTGCTTCAAAAAAAAAACGTTTTGGACGCTCGAAAAA
Organism: Avena sativa; assembly: GCA_916181665.1. Lineage (NCBI taxonomy): Eukaryota > Viridiplantae > Streptophyta > Magnoliopsida > Poales > Poaceae > Avena > Avena sativa. The sequence goes on from OV702293.1 coordinate 432,264,858, forward strand.
TGGAAAATGGCTTTTTCATGCAACAAAAAGGAAAACTTCCTCCTGCAACATTGTTTGCCATACCATGATGCACATGCATGCACCATATGGGAACAGTATCACAAACTATGCCCTGATTCTATCCATAACATTGGTCATTTGACCTGAAAGCAAGGAAACCTCAAACATGATTTAGTCCCGGATGATGAGTCTAATCGGGACTAATGATGAAACCTTAGTCCCGGTTTTAGATACCAATCGGGAATTAAGGGGTTGCGGCAGGCTGGGGCCAGCACGAACCATGTTTAATCCTAGTTGAGGTCTCCAACCGGGACTAAAGATGAACCTCTAGTCCCGGTTGGAGACACCAACCGAGACTAAACATGAGTGGTGATACTATGCTAGTGAGTGGCGACACTATTTCGGTGAGTGGCGACACTATGCCTGTGAGTGGCGACACTATTTCGGTGGGTGAAGACACTATGATAGGGGTGAGCGTCGACATTATGTCATGAGTGTTGACCCTATGTTGTGATGCTTAATCTATAAATAGGCATCCTTGTGAAGTTATCAACTGCAAACAAGATATGGTGTGCGAGAGCAGGGACAACACTACGGCCAGCTCCGTGGAGATGCCTAAGGATCCAATCCTCAGGCATCTCAACATTGCTGGTCATATAGGCACTCCCTAATATGAGAAATTAGTTAGCTCCCCGACACAAGAATAGAACACCATCTTCATAGTTCAGAAAAGTTGTAGTAGGAAACGGTCCATTAGTCTCAATTTCCTAACTAGGACTACGAAATCGGGATTAAAGGCCCCCCTTTAGTCCTGGTCCAGCCACAAAACAGGACTAACACTCAAGACATTTATTAATATTAAAAAATCGGGACTACGGAATCAGGACTAAAGGCCCCCATTTAGTCATGCTCATAGCTAGCCCTATAGTACACAGCTTCAGGGTCGTCTTCGTCTTTGTCATCGTCATCGTTCCTAGGCGCACGCGGCTGAATCCTCAGCCCAACCATAGCATATTCCGGGGGCACCTGCCACTCCGGCCTACGACGCATGGGAGAGGGGCTCCCGGATGACGACATCGCTACGCCCGCGGCCTTCACCACCGCCACCCTTCTTATGGCTCCGCGACGGCTATGGGCACCGCAGGCGAGGATGATCTCCCTGCGTGATGTAGCACATCACATCGAAGATAGTCTGGTTCGCCCACCACATGTGGCGGCCGGCTTCATTGTGGTTCATCGGGGGAGGACTGTCACCCTCATACCTAGTGAGCTTCCTTTCCTGCTGGTTAGCAAAGAAGGCATTCCAGGTGTCATAGTTGTCAGGATCCCAATGGGGATCCATGCACTGCTCCATTGTGAGCTCGAGGTAGAAGTGGTTCGTAATGGCCGCCTGGCATGTGTAACCTTGAGGCACAGGAGGGGAAAAAATCTCTCCAGCGCTTAGCATCCAGTTAGCGGGCATACGGTAGCCCATCGGGCATGGGTAGCTAGAGGCGCACAACGCCTCGGTCTCCTCGAGAGTCAGGATGGCCTAGTATGCGGTGTCCATTATTGTGAGAGGGTAAGGTGTGGATGTGTGGATGTCCATGACAGTTGGCCTAGATATAGAGATAAAGGGAGGGAAAATATGGCGAGAAGCGGAGGGAAATGGCGGGAAAGATATCTTTAGTCCCGGTTAGTGGCTTGAACTGGGACTAAAAGCCTCCGAAATATCTATAGTCTCGGTTACTAGTTTTAGTAGTTGGACTAAATATTTTAGAAAACAGAAAATGGTTTTATATTAGTCAATTAAATTCAAACACTTTTTATGTTGAAAGTTTATCAAATTCGAAAGTATGCAAAAGATATAATTTAATTCAAAAAATATTAGTTGTATAACAGAGTATGCTAATAGATTTAAATTATAGATCTTCTTTTTCTGTAATTTATTTATATCATACATATTTTTCATCATTATAGAATAGTAGATATTGATTTTATAATATTAACTAAAATTTGTTTATTTTAATTAAAATATATACCTCTAGTCCAGGTTTGAGCCTCCAACCAGAACTAGAGGGTTTTGGCACGCTCGCGAATCGGCACGGCCAAAAACACCTCTAGTACCGGTTGGAGCCTCCAATCGAGACTAGACGGACGCCCTCACAGTTTGCAAAACGATGTCGCCAGGGCGCCGGCCGTGCCCCGCGCCCTGTCGCTGAGCCGTCTGCTCATCGCGCCACTGCCCCCATCGCCGAGGCAGTCCCCGCGTCGTCCCGCGTCGTGCCCGCGCCATCTCGTCCCACGCTGCCCCCGCGCCGCCGTGCCCACGCCATCCCCACGCCTGTGTCGGTGAGTACTTAATTAGGGATTTAATTAGGAATTATTAGTATATTTTGTTAGGTATTTAGTATATTTTGTTAGGGATTTAGTATATTAGTATATTTTGTTAGGGATTTAGTATATTTTGTTAGTATATTTAAGGATTTAGGAATTATTAGTATATTTTGTTAGGGATTTAGTATATTTTGTTAGAAATTATTAGTATATTTTGGTAGTATTTAGGGATTTAGGAATTATTAGTATAAATTAAAATAGAATTATTTGCTTAGCATTATTTTGATCAAATTCTACTTTAGGATATGCCTAGACCGCATCCTCGTAGTCGACTCGATGACAATGACAGAGTACTGCGCTCTGCCGGACATGTCCGAGACTAGGCTCCGCTGGACTGGCACTAGAAGGTGCTACCTTCCGAGACACGTAGCTTGGTGAGGAATATGAGTGTCGTCATCGACCCAGAGCTTATTTGGTGGAGGTCACGTGGTCCAGGAAGGGTGCAGAGGGAGCCAGCCCCCGAGGAGGTGGTACGATGTCATGCAGGGAGGAGGACGAGCACGTCCATCGTTATATGGTGATGTTGGACGCCAGGGTCTCCGATACCCGACAAGTTCTTTAGGGATCTCACCCTAGCTATACTCATGTGATGATTCATTCTATTTGGGTGTTCACATCCCGCGACTCAAGAACTGGGAGTCGACGTTGCGTTTGAGCGATGTTATTCAAAATGTTGTTATTTATATAATAATAGTATTTTGTTGTTATTCGAGATGTATTAGTACTTTGTTGTTATTTGAGATGTTATTCGAGATTAGTACTTTGTTGTTATTCGAGATGTATTAGTACTTTGTTGTTTTGATATGGTACATTGTTAATTTTATACTCATATGCATATTATGTCATAGTAGTTATTCTATGGACTTCAGTGGTACCTCTATTCGACATGATACGAGGTGATGAATGGCTCCCCAATCAGGGTGAAGCACTCCCGGATCATGGTGGAGCGCTCGTCGATCAGGGTGGAGCAGAAGAATATGGAGCAGAAGATGGCTCACAGTTTCGGAATGAGTTCGGTGATGGAATGGAGATAGAGCATCTAGTTGAAGCGCAGATGAGTTTTAATGGCGATGACGGCTTGGAAAATGATGGACCGGCCTTAACAAAGTCTGGAAAGTTATATTATTAAGCCTCTTGATCACTAGATAGATGCATTGATTTATTTGTGTATATATATATATATTAACGAATGTTTCTTATTTTATACCTACACATCAACCAAGTCTGGTAAAAGTAGTAAACAAGGAACGGCCAAAGGGGTGGCCGCTGATGCGCATCTCACAATTGAGGAGGTCTCTCAGAGGGCAAACCGTTGCTTCCCATAAGTAACGCAAACACATTTATTCATCAATGCATATTTATTGTTAGGGACAACGTCCCGATCAGCATTATCAACTAGAATAAGCCAGCAAAGGGAGATGGAAACCCTAAGAGTTTTGTCGAGGACAGATACAAAGACATACTATGGGAGAAGCTCATTTCATATTTCACCCTACCGGTCTTGGAGTATGAGCAGGCCACAGATGCTATGAGGTCCAAAGTCAAGCATTTCACTCTTAAGAAGATGGTTGAATAGTTCAATAACTACAAGAAAAGATTATACAATGAATATCTTGAGAAAAAATAAGTTCCAGAATTCACTGGCACACTAGAGAAGCAGTGGGATCACTGTGAAAGCTTTCTGGACTACAAGAAATCAGAAGTAGCAAAAAAAGGTCCAAAAATAATAAATAAATTGCTACAAAAAGTAAATATCACCATAAGATAGGGACAGGTGGCTACATGACTTCCGTGCCTAAGTGGGAGGAAGCCGAGCAAGCCTTGCGTGACCAAGGGATCACTCCAGCTACAAAGGACTGGCCCATCAGGGTAAGGAATTGGTTACTTGCACATGGGGCAAAGTATGACATGAAAACATGGGAGTTAATATTGGATGAAAAGACACAAATTACTACACCCCATAAAGCAATTGTTAAAACAATCGGGGAGGTTCGAGATGGTAAGTTCAAACCTGATAGAGAGAACGACGAGCTGATAAAGGCCCTCGGGAATCCTGAAAAACCAGGACAAACATGCGGATTTGGACCTTATGTTCCGTGGAAGACTGGGTTTCCCGAGGACAATGAATCTTATAGAAGTTGAGCGAGAGTAAATAAGCGGAAGGAGGAGGCAGACCGGTTGCATAGCATAGAAATAAAGAACGAGGAAATATATTCCATGCTAAAGGAGCAACAGAAGAAACTAGACAAAATGCGCCAACAAGCGCCAACTCATCATCCGTTGCAAGAAAGTGACGGCGACCCATCTTAGCGAACAAGCATCATGGATTCTACGGCGGCCGATCCGATAGATCGCTACCCCGTGGATAATATCACTTAGAAGAAAAGTTGTGAGCTACATGTGGGAGTGATGAACTTATCCTTCAAGGCGGCTCTTGGCTATGCTTTCTCCTATGAACCTAGTGTACGCTGGCATTGCAATGAGATTCCAGATGGCTATGCTCGTGTCGGGGTGGATGAAGTTCTACAACAATATGAATCACTGGAACTTGACATCCCTAGAGATGAAGATGAGAGGACACTAGGAGAATTCAGGGGGGTATCATTCTATGGCGCAAGAAATACATCGTGTTTCTAGGCTCGGCGCCCAGGCCACCACCATCTCCTCCGAGTCAGCCGAGTCGGCTGCCTCTAGCAAGTCCACATGATGAGGAGTGGGACGACCACCATAGCACGAGTCCGCCGCTGCATCAGCCGACTCCACCGCCGCGACAGCCGAAGGCGGCCGCTCGGTCGACTAGCAGTACTACTACTCAGAAGAAAGGTAGTATGGTGAAGAAAACCCTGGAGCCTCCTCCCAAGTTACCTTACGAGATGACTGATGAGGAAACCAATGCGACTAGTGATGCCCAAGTGAAAGCCTTTTTTGCACCCGAAGAGCCCGAGCCAAAGAAAATATTTGATCCTAAAGCCAAAACGTGGGCTAAGAGTTTTATTGAGCAACCATCGCAATATGAGATAAATAAGTCTGATGACTACAAACGTTGTCTGATGAGAATTTATAGTAATAAGACAAGAAGTAGTAATGCAAGTAGGGGGAAAAGAGACGTTTCCCAACTCGAAGAGAAGGCAAAACAATCGATCTCCCCACTCAAGGTGTTACCCAATTTTGATCATGATCATGGTTTCCTCATCGATCAAGTGGCGGAGTTTGCTAGAGGTGCTGGTATTAATGTTGATCAAGCGCTAGGCGGACATGTCCCCATGCATACGGAAATAACATGGAATATGAATACGGGAAGCCTCTGGTCATACCTGATGAGGTCGAGCTTCTACCAACACAAATGTGAAGACTACATGAGTGGTATAAGAAAGTCTCTACACGTGAGGAAGAAGATCGATTATCAGCGCTGCTTGTGAGAGTTACAAATGCGCATTTCACTGGTGAAGACCAGATTCAAATTTAGGTCGAGGAATTCTATATGTTATTCAAACAAGATGTCCTTGACTTAAGTCTCGTCAGTTCCTATTGTCTATAAGTGGTTCATTTATTTCTATGATAAAGTCTCTAACTCAGCTTGTTCCTTGCCTGTAATTATCCTCACTATGCTATTACACAGAATGAAGAGCGAGGAATGTGACCTAAAGAAAATCTTTGACACTGGGTTCATCGACCCACGCTGAGTTAATGAACGATTTCTAAAGCAATACTTCAAGGAGACGGAGCGTAACTTGCTAAGGTTCATAAAGAGGGAACATTACAAAAAGAGAATATTGTTTCCCCATAACTACGTGTGAGAGTGTTACTGCTTTGTACACATTCACTTTTGTTTACTCGATGTTAAGTGTAATTGATGAGTTACTGACGTATATTAACATGCACAGCTTCCACTGAATTTTGCTAATCATTGAAGTTGACGCTGGAAGAGTTGAAATCAAGGACTCACTAAGGAAAGACGAATCAGAGTACGCAATCGCTAAAGATGCACTCCAGAGGTAATTTTAGTCATTGTCGCACTATATCGGTCTCTTTCGTTCATATATATCCTGAGATATCAAGTAACTAATAACTCATTTATTCTTTATTTTTTATCGGGCAGGGTTAGGCAAGATTTCACCAAGAGTACGGTTGGTGAATGTAAAAATGAGCCTAGTTTTTATCGGATCGAGATAAGTAGTACGAGCTAGGTCCGCGCATCTCTTCAATTCTAGTTTTAATACCATTATATCATGCTTAATTATTATTTGATTGAATTCTATTCTCGTAAAGTGCGAGAGGTAGCCACTAGGGACTAATTTATGTGGATACTTTGTGTGCGAGTTCATTCACTCTAAGGTCAGAGCGACATTTATAGATGTATGTGAACAATATATTCATAATTTGAATTTATTACCATCAATTGTGTTGAGTGTCATTCATAATATTTGTTATGACGATTGATATGCATATTGATCTCCTTCTTTTATATATAGTTGGAAAGGTTGCGGGAGAATCTCCAACCAAAGGAGCGCTTGGTAGAAATTCAAGAGGAATTGATGGGATTTTTCGTTAACCATGTCATAGACCCAAATGGAAAATTCCATACCAAGGGATTCTAGCGATTTAATGATCTCCATGTAATTGAATAGATGGACTGTGATATCCATGTAATCGAATTGTATCTATATATAACCATGACGATGTTCTGTGTCCTTTGTTCAACATCACTTACGCCAAAACTCTCCCTCCTCTACCGATCCTCCTGCCACGGCAGAACCCACCCCCCCCCCCCCAAATTCTGTCGCTGCGGAAATCGCCCCAAAATTTTTGCCACGGCAAAAACCGGCATCGACTGCCATATCAAAGAACGTCTAGTCCCGGCTCGTACTACGAACCGGGACTAAAGGTCCTCCATCCCCTACTCCCCTACGCGGCCATGTGTAGAGACATTAGTCCTGGTTCATAACTGACTCGGGACTAAAGGCCGAGACCCCTAGTCCCGATTCCATAGTCCCGGTTGCAAAACCGGGACTAGAGACTGTCTGGAACCGGGAGTAGAGGCCCATTTTCCACTAGTGTCACATATGCAAAATTAATATCTGGTCGAACAAATAATGTCAAGAAATATAATAACTACAAGGCAGGCGTGTTTGTCTGTTGGAAGTCTTTTGCTGTTTCCATCCATCATAGTCCAGTTGAGCCTAGGTCGATTGGGCCAAGTCTGTAGCCTCCTTGTGCATCCCCATTTGATTCCCGTATTGCATTATGTAACTGTTTTGATACTCAACGTACCACATGAGGCTAAAGACTATGAGAATCCAATGACACAATATTTGGTTGCTTGTATCATATGGTTTGGCCACATCTTGTATGAAGTGGTGACCTTACCAACAAACTCCACCACTAGACATAGATTTGCATGGTAGAGACGTGCAAGGAAATAAAATTACCGTGGTGATGGTACCAAATTAACTCATTGCAATCCTACTTACTATACAAATGGATGTTTGTCATGACAGTCCTAGCTACTAAACTCCAATGGATCAAAAGGGGACCATCAATGGCCTCTTCCTCCTCCTCCTCCTCCTTGTATCTTCATCTTCTTCAGATCCTTGTAGTATCCCTGTCTGCCCATATTGCCTTAGCCAGTCCATCTTGTTGCTATTTCAAGGATCAATATCTTGTTTGTCGACACAAGGACCTTCCTAAATGTCATCACACTCCTCCATCACATTCTCATCATGAATAAACCCTAAGTTCTAGTTGCGAGGAATGCAACATGCAAGACCAAGCTTAACTCGGGTGGGGAGAGGGTGGACTGAATTCTATCAAGGATCTTAAACTTAATTTTCAATGCTTCAAATGAACTCTCAATCGTAAGTATAAGGCTAGAGTGTTTGGCACTGAATAGTTGTTTTGGATATCCTATGATAGTTCCTTGCGTTGAACTCATTAAAATCTCACTTGGTTCTCCTGAAGGGCGAAATAATCCTATGGTGACATGCATATCTGATACGCCCAATTTGCATCATCTTTCTATATCATAATTTACCTCTATTCATTGATATTTGTCTTATTATGAGGTATTACTTATGGCTTTTTCATCTGTTTATGCATGTTGGATGATTCTTGGAGGATGGACTGCCGGAGTCTGGAATCTGATGGAAAAGAAGGCGTTTCGGTGTAATTTCGCAAAGATCAGAAAAATATGGAAACATATTATTTCTCCAGAAGAATGAGGGAGCCAGAAGGAGGGACGAAGAAAGGACTCAGGGGGACCACACCCCCCTAGGAGCAGGCCCACCTGACCCCGCGCCTAGGGCAGGTGTGTTCCACCTGCCCGGCCTCCGACTACGTCCCTTCGCCTATATCTTACCTATGGAACCTAAGCCTCGGGGAGCGACCACAGATAGATTTCCGCCGCCTCTGGGGGGGGCGGGGGGCGGAAAACACCGAGAGAGAAAGATCTTTCCGGCAGACAGATTTCTACCGGGGGAATTCCTTCCCGGAGAGGGGAGATCGTCGCCATCAACACCGTCATCAAGCTAGGCTTCATCGGGGTCATCATCATCATCCACACCATCATATCCACCAGCACCATCATCACCACTCCGTCCCGCTGTAACAATTGTGTTGGATATTGCTTTAGTTCTTAGGGGAAACTTTCCCGGTGTTGATTACTATTGTAGTTGATGCTTGTGAGTGGAACCATTGGATTATTGTTTATGTTCAGATTGTTATCCATTATCATGTAATCTTTGATCTTGATCCATATGATGTCTTGTTTGTAGTTCGTTTAGTTCTTGAGTACATGGGAGAAGTCATATTGTTAGTAGTGAATCTATGATGAGTTATTATTCAATGGTTTAGTATTTAAGTTGTGGTGCTATTCTTCTAGCGGTGTCATGTGAATGTCGACTACATGACACTTCACCATTTATGGGCCTAGGGGGATGCATTGTGTATTTGGCTACTAATTGTGGGGTTGCCGGAGTGACAGAAACCTAAACCCCCGTTAGGACACCTTTGCACAAGGGAGCGTAGGATCTTAGAGTTTAAGGTTGTGGTTAGATTTATATCTTAATTGCTTTCCTGTAGTTACGGATGTTTGCAGGGGGTTTAATCATAAGTATGTATTATTCCTAGGAAGGGCGGTATGTTAGCATAGGTTCACCCACACAACACTTACAACACCAGAGAAGAGTACTCAGCTATTTGAAGCGAAAGCACTTGATAGAATTCCCATGTGTCCTGAGAACGTTTGGTCATTATAAGTATTTCCACCGGCTTTTCCTGTGCTAAGAAAGGATTGGGCCACTTGCTCCGTTTGTTCGTTACCTTTGTTACTTGCTCCTTGTTTAGTTTCCTTGTCAGAAAACCACTAAAAATCCGTTTGCTAAGTATTCACAGGGATTTCCTGCTCCATACCACTGTTCAGCACCTTCTGCTCCTCGTTGGGATCGACACTCCTATTTATCGAAAGTACTACGATACACCCCCTATACTTGTGGGTCATCAAGTCTATTTTCTGGCGCCGTTGCCGGGGAGTGAAGCGCTATTGAAGAGTGGAACTGGTAAGGGAAACTTTTACTATGAGTATTGATTTTGTTACTGCTTGTTACTTTGTTTCCAATATGGATAACCCACTTGGTTTTCTGTTTGGGAAAACTACTACCACTGCTAGGGTAGTAGATGAACCACCTCCTGTCGAGATAGATCCTTTTAAGATACCTACAAGTATTGTTAATCGTGTTATGAATAATTATTATTTTGGGGATGGAACCGTCCATCCCGGTGATCACTTGCTTTTTATCCATGAATTATGCGGGTTGTTTAAGTGTGCAAGTATCACAACTGAACAGGTGAAAAAGAAGTTACTCTTCATATCCTTGAAAGGGAGAGTTGAAGAATGGTATAAGCTGCTGAAGAATGGACAATCCATGGAATGGGAGGAGATGGCATCTCTCTTTTACTCTAAATTTTATCCTCCCAGTGAGATTCATAAGGATAGAAATATTATATATAACTTTTGGCCTCTTGATGGAGAAAGTACATCTCAAGCTTGGGGTAGATTGAAGTTACTAATGCTTAAATGTCATATTTATAAACTCCCTAACAATATTATTCTCAATAACTTTTATGCTAGGCTTTCTCTTCATGATAAAGATTTACTAGATGCTTCTTGTGCTGGATCATTCACATGTATGAAGGAAGAAGATAAATGGGATCTCTTAGACCGTATTCAAGATAACACTGAGGCTTGGGAGAATGACAAATGAAGAAAGTCGGGTATAAACAATGATTATGAATGCATTAAATCTTTTATGGGAACTGATGACTTCCGTGATATTAGTAATGAGTTTGGTCTTGATCCTCAAGTTCTTGTAAAATGTTTTAATGCCTTTGCATCTTATATTGAAATTCTCAATAAAGAGTGGGACAAGTACCATGCTCCTTATAAACACATTGTCACCCATGTTCCTGCTAGCACAGAGGTTTGTACTGTTGATCCTATTTTGCCTGAACCTTATATTGAGAAAAATCCTTTTCCTTCCAAGGTAAGGGAGCATTCTATTATGGCTAATGTGGTTAGCAAAAGCGCAAAGATAACTATAGGGTCCGATGAGCTTATTGATATTGAGCATGTGGTAGCTATTGTGAAAGATCTTGTCACTAGAAATATAGAGGATGAGCATATTGTCTTATGTGAAGACGCTACTAATATTGTTTCTCATACTAAGAAATTTAGAAAAGCTAGTGTCCATGTGCTTTCTATTAAAATTGGTAGTCATAGCTACTATGGTTTATGTGATATTGGTGCTAGTTCTAGTGTTATTCCTTATGAGCTTTACAGGGAAATTATGCATGAGATTGGTCCTTGTGAGCTTGAGGACATTGATGTGGTTATTCACCTTGCTAATAGAGAGCAAGTTTGCCCCTTGGTATTGTAAGAGATGTGGAGGTCCTTTGTGGTAAGATTAAATATCCTGCTGATTTTCTAGTACTTGGTAAAGAAGCTAGTAAAACCTATCCTATTATCTTTGGTAGACCCTTACTTAATATTTGTCGTGCTATCATAGATTGTAGGAAGGAAAAAGTTTTGACTAAGTTTGCTGGAGAATCTTATGAGTTTAATTTTTCCAAATTTGCCAAAACTCCTTATGAAAATGAACTACCTGATGAGGATTTCAGGGTTGAACGACTGTCTGCTATTTCTCTTGCTCCTAACAATGCTTTGCAGCAGTTCATGGAAGACCATTAAAGTGATGCCTTCATGAAGGAAAGAAATGAGATTGACGAAGTTTTCCTTCGTCAGCCGGAACAGCTTAAGCATAATCTACCTGTGGAAGATTTGGGTACCACACTACCACCTAAAGGGGACCCTATTTTCGAATTAAAACCTTTACTTGATGATATTAAATATGCTTATCTTGATGATAAGAAAATATATCCTGTTATTATTAGTTCTAAACTTTCAGTTAAGGAATAAGAAAGGTTATTGGAAGTATTTAAGAAACACCGAGGAGCTATGGGTTATACTCTTGATGATTTAAAAGAAATTTCTCCTACTATATGTAAGCATGCTATTAATATTGAGCCTGATGCAAAACCAGTTGTTGAGCACCAACACCGTCTAAATACTAAGATGAATGATGTGGTAAGAAATGAGGTATTAAAACTCCTTGATGCTGGTATTATTTATCCTATTGTTGACAGTCAATGGGTTAGCCCTGTTCATTGTGTTCCCAAGAAAGGGGGAATAACGGTTGTGCCTAATGAGGATAATGAGCTTATACCCCAAAGAGTAGTGGTTAGGTATATAATGTGCATTGATTTTAGAAATATTAATATAGTTACAAAGAAAGATCACTATCCTTTGCCCTTTATTGATCAAATGCTTGAGAGGTTGTCCAAAAAGACTCACTTTTGCTTTCTTGATGGTTATTCTAGGTTTTCTCAAATTGCTGTGAAAGCACAGAACCAGGATAAAACTACTTCCACTTGTCCTTATGGTACTTATGCTTATAGGCGTATGCCTTTTGGTTTATGTAATGCTCCTGCTACCTTTCAAATATGTATGTCTGCTATCTTTCATGGTTTTTGTGAAGAAATTTTGGAGGTTTTCATGGACGATTTCTCCGTCTATGGAACTTCTTTTGTTAACTGTTTGCACAACCTTGATAAAGTTTTGCAGAGATGTGAAGAAACCAACCTTGTTCTTAATTGGGAGAAATGCCATTTCATGGTTAATGAAGGGATTGTTCTTGGACACAAGATCTCTGAAAGAGGCATTGAAGTGGACTGAGCCAAAATTGAAGCAATTGAGAAGATGCCTTGTCCTAGGGATATCAAAGGTATTCGTAGTATCCTTGGTCATGCTGGTTTCTATAGGAGATTTATTAAAGATTTCTCCAAAATTTCAAAGCCCCTTACTAATCTTCTTCAAAAAGATGTACCTTTTATCTTTGATGATGATTGTAAGGAAGCTTTTGAAACTTTGAAGAAAGCTTTGACAACTGCTCCTATTGTCTAACCACCTGATTGGAGTTTACCTTTTGAAATTATGTGTGATGCTAGTGATTTTGCTGTGGGTGCTATCCTTGGACAACGTGTTGATAACAAGTTGAATGTTATTCATTATGCTAGCGAGACTCTTGATGCTGCTCAAAGGAATTATGCTACTACTGAAAAAGAGTTCTTAGCTATAATCTTTGCTTGTGATAAGTTTAGACCTTATATTGTTGATTCTAAGGTTACTATTCATACTGATCATGCTACTATTAAGTACCTTATGACAAAGAAGGACGCTAAGCCTAGGCTTTTAAGGTGGTTGTTGCTTTTGCAAGAGTTTGATCTGCATATTGTGGATAGGAAAGGTGTTGATAATCCTGTTGCTGATAATTTATCTCGTCTAGGAAAAATTTATTTTGACCCATTGCATGTTAATGATAGTTTTCCAAATGAGCAGTTAGATGCAATAAGGGTAAGTCCACATGAAAGCCCTTGGTATGCTGATTATGCTAACTTTATTGTTTCCAAGTATTTGCCTCCAACCTTTACAGCTCAGCAAAGAAGGAAATTCTTTTATGATCTAAGGCATTACTTTTGGGATGACCCACACTTGTATAAAGAAGGAGTAGATGGCATTATGCGAAGATGTGTTCCAGAATTTGAGCGACAAGAGGTATTGAGAAAATGTCATGGCAGTGCTTATGGAGGACATCATGCTGGGGATAGGACCGCACAAAAGGTTTTACAATCTAGATTTTATTGTCCTACCCTTTTTAAAGATGCAAGAAAGTTTGTCTTATCAAGTGATGAATTCCAACGAGTAGGTAACATCTCTAGACGCAATGAAATGCCTATGAATTATTCTCTTGTTATTGAACCTTTTGATTGTTAGGGTTTTGACTTTATGGGGCCTTTTCCTCCTTCAAAGGGGTATACTCATATTCTTGTTGTTGTTGACTATGTTACAAAGTGGGTTGAAGCCATACCTACAAACAGTGCTGATGGTAAGACCTCTTTGAAAATGCTTAAAGATGTCATTTTTCCTAGGTTTGGTGTGTCTAGATATCTCATGACTGATGGAGGCTCTCATTTTATTCATGGGGGTTTTAGAAAAACTCTCGCTAAGTATGATGTAAACCACATAATTGCTTCAGCTTATCTCCCCCAAACTAGTGGGCAAGTAGAACTTTCCAATAGGGAAATTAAATCTATCTTGCAGAAGATTGTCAATAGATCTAGGAAAAATTGGGCTAAAAAGTTGAATGACGCTTTGTGGGCTTATAGAACTGCTTATAAAAATCCTATGGGGATGTCTCCTTACAAAATGGTCTATGGAAAAGCTTGTCACTTGCCTTTAGAATTAGAACACAAAGCTTATTGGGCAATGAAAGAGTTGAATAGAGATTTTAGACTTGCTAGTGAGAAAAGACTGCTCGATTTAAGTAATGTAGATGAGTGGAGAGGTGAAGCTTACGAAAATGCTAGGCTCTTTAAGGAAAAAAGTAAAAAGATGGCATGATAGGAGAATTCTAAAAAGGGAGTTCCATGTTGGTGAGAAAGTTCTTTTGTATAGGTCTCGTCTCAGATTTTTTGCAGGGAAACTACTCTCCAAATGGGAAGGACCTTTTGTTATCAAGGAAGTGTACCGTTCAAGTGCCATCAAAATTTCTTCCCTGAAGGATGACAAAACACAGGTGGTTAATGGTCAAAGACTAAAACATTATATTTCTAGAGATTATTATAATGAAGATGTAGATGTTATTCAAATGGTGACTCTAGAAGAATTTATCAGAAGCCAAACATCAGAAACTGCAGAGTTTGTCCTTAAATAGGTAGAAGTGGTGAAAACAGAAGGTTCGTGAAACCCCAATCTTTTTATATTTTTGATGTTTATAATACATAAGGGAAATTACGAGACGAAACTGAAGAGGAAACGGAGCTCGGGGTGGACAAACCCACCCTAGGCGCGGGCCCAGCCTGGTCGCGCCTGAGGGGCGTGTTCCCCCCTCGAACTCTGTCTCCGCCTCATTTCCGTGTCAAAACCTTCCTTATGCCTTGAAACTTTGTAATATATAACCCACCGGGTTCCTCGAGGTTCTTTCGCCATGTTCTCGTCGTGTTTTCGCTTCGATCTATTTCTTTCAGGAAAATTCTCAGATTTGGAGCCTTAGTGTCTTCCTCTGGATCACCCACGGAGGGTTCCTCTACGGACGTCCTCAACCCATACATGTATGAGTTAAGGATTCATCCCAAAGAGTTGATCCTCAAGGAGGGGAAGGTACAGATGAAAGAAGTTCAAGGCCCTAAAGGAGAAGGCAGTCTGGAAGACAGGATGGAAGCATTGGAACAGGAAGTTTTCAGGTACAAGAAGATGGCAGAACGCGAAGTGGATGTTATTCACAAGATAAGTTCAGAACTCATCACCAAGCACGAGGGAGAAGTAGCTGAGCTCCGAGAAGAGATCTTTTCACTATGTCAGGCCACCAACCAATTCCAAGCACAACTCTATGACATATAGAACCAAAACTGTGAGTATGAGGCTATATTTGACCGCATAAGCTCTGCTGCTAGTTTCAGGATTGCGGAGACAAGGACATCCTTTTTGGATGGGGAACCATTGCCTTGGAAGTTTTATGATGACAAGAGACCACCACCACCAAGGGAGTAATTCATCATCAGGTTTGGCATCCCCTTGGCTTGTTCCAAGCTTGGGGGAGTGCTGCGGTATCACCTCCATTATCTTTTATCTTTTACCTTTTTAGTGGATTCATATCTATGGTAGAGAGGTTATCTTATAGTTTGGTTTGCATGTGGAAGTATCTCTCCTTTATTTGATTATCTATGTATCCCTTGGTGTGAGTGCCTTTATTGAATATTAATGAGAAGTCTCATCTTTTACTTTTTGCACTTCTTATTTTAGTTTGCAATCTCTATTATATGATGGATCTTGTTGATAAGTATTGGCACCACTTTGGGATCATCAAGTGGATCTAGATTGGTTTTGGCAAACCGAATTCTGTCAGTGGCATTAGTTTGAAAGAAAAAGAGAAAAAAGCTTACAGGTATTTTGTATCATTTGTTTTCTTTCTTGTTGGCTCATAAGCTTAGTATTCTTTATTTAAGATTCTTTTTTGCCTTCAAGGAAGATTGCATGTTTGGCTTTATTACTTGTATGTTTGCTTGTTTCTTTCAACTCTCTTGCTTGCTACCTAGCCTTCCTAGCCAAAACCTGTTTTGAGAAGGCATACTTCTCATTTTTCCAAATCCCTTTGAACCAAAAACTTTTGCCATTTGTGTCCACCAAATATACCTAGTAGTTTTTGCTATTCCAAGCAAATTCTCAAGCTTCATCTACCTTTCAAATTAAAAAGTATTTTTTATGAGAAAACTAGTTAGTAAAGCTCTCACGGATTTGATGGCACACCTTATTTACTTGCCCCTAATAGACTTGAACCATTGTGAACATCAAAGTTGTATATGCTTGCATCTATACGTTGAAATTAGCAGAACCGTGCTGTCACGGGGAACGTTTTCAACATTGCACTTGTACTCTGTACATAGTTGATATCGTGCTCTTTTGTCTTGTCTATGGATGTCAACAGTGTGAAATAAAGAGGGAACTTGTAAGTCCATGGAGTTTGTATCCTGTGTTAGAGAAACGCCTAGGCCGCTAGCCTAAGCCATGCCTAATCATGGTGGAAACTTGAAGCATCACCATAGTGAGTCATCTATGAAGCATCCTCAATAAAAATCTATGCACATAGTAAATAAAAATATCACTGAGATTCTCATTGTCTGCTTGCCTTGTCATTTTGGTTATGGAAAAGCTCCTGTACCATGTGCAAGGGGTACCCCGTTGGCGGTTTTCAATGATATGCAAATACTTACAATGACAAGAACTTACATGGGCCCAAAGTTGAGTATGTAGGAGGTGTGGCCCTCGTATTCAAGGGACATGAGATTGCCAACTTATATTTCATCAAGCATATACTCCATCTTTGTTCACTTTAACCTTAATCATCTCAAGATGCTTATGATAGGGGTAATGAGGGCTCAAAGCTAGTAAGTACCATAATATTTTGGAAGCTCTTTATGACTTGTAATCCCTGCTACCCTCTATAAAGGGACCTTTCTCCCACTTCCAAAGTTGAGTCAGTAAACCTACTTCCTCTCTATCTCCAGCAAGCATTTGAGTTGTTGTGTTTCAAGCATTCATATGGTGATTTATTCAATCATGTTCTTTATCTTCTTTGTTTGCACAAAACTCTTATCTATTGAGTATTACTTTGAAAGCCTTCATTGAAAAACCTTTTTGAGCAAAGAGTGCTCATGTTATAAAACTTCTACAAAAAGATTTTTGTGAAACCATTTGCCAGGTGTTCTCTGACCAATAACGAGTTTGCCAATTCCAATTATGATTTATCTTTATGTGTCTCTATTGTGACTTATGTACTTGGTTGCAAGCTAAGTTATATAATGGTGAGTTGCTTTCTTCTATGAGTTGTGCAATGGTAAGTGTGACACTTCACTCCATAAACCAGTGGATATGTTTACTGAGCTCAGTTTTCGCTTCGGGACAAGTGAAGTCTAAGCTTGGGGGAGTTGATACGCCCAATTTGCATCACCTTTCTGTATCATAATTTACCTCTATTCATTGATATTTGTCTTATTATGAGGTATTACTTATGACTTTTTCATCTGTTTATGCATGTTGGATGATTCTTGGAGGATGGACTGCCGGAGTCTGGATTTTGATGGAAAAGAAGGCGTTTCGGTGCAATTCCGCAAAGATCAGAAAAATACCAGAAAATTATGGAAACATATTATTTCTCCAGAAGAATGAGGGAGCCAGAAGAAGGGACGAAGAAGGGACTCAGGGGGCCCACACCCCCTAGGCGCGCGCCCACCTGACCCCGCGCCTAGGGCAGGTGTGGCCTACCTGCCCAGCCTCCGACTCCGCCCCTTCGCCTATATCTTCCCTACGGAACCCTAAGCCTCGAGGAGCGACCACAGATAAGTTTCCGCCGCCTCTAGGGGGCGGAAAACACCGAGAAAGAAAGATCTCTCTGGCAGACAGATTTCTGCCAGGGGAATTCCTTCTCGGAGAGGGGAGATCGTCGCCATCAACACCGTCATCAAGCTAGGCTTCATCAGGATCATCATCATCATACACACCACCATCTCCACCAGCACCATCATCACCACTCCATCCCGCTATAACAATTGTGTTGGATATTGCTTTAGTTCTTAGGGGAACTTTCTCGGTGTTAATTACTATTGTAGTTGATGCTTGTGAGTGGAACCATTGGATTATTGTTTATGTTCAGATTGTTATCCATTATCATATCATCTTTGATCTTGATCCATATGATGTCTTGTTTGTGGTTCGTTTAATTCTTGAGGACATGGGAGAAGTCATGTTGTTAGTAGTGAATCTGTGATGAGTTATTATTCAATGGTTTAGTATTTAAGTTGTGGTGCTATTATTCTAGTGGTGTCATGTGAACATCGACTACATGACACTTCACCATTTATGGGCCTAGGGGGATGCATTGTGTATTTGACTACTAATTGTGGGGTTGCCGGAGTGACAGAAACCTGAACCCCCGTTAGGACACCTTTGCAGAAGGGAGCGTAGGATCTCAGAGTTTAAGGCTGTGGTTAGATTTATATCTTAATTACTTTCCTGTAGTTACGGATGTTTGCGGGGGTTTAATCACAAGTATGTATTAGTCCTAGTAAGGGCGGTATGTTATCACAAGTTCACCCACACAACACTTACAACACCAGAGAAGAGTAATCAGCTATTTGAAGTAAAAGCACTTGACAGAATTCCCATGTGTCCTCGAGAACGTTTGGTCATTATAAGTATTTCCACCGGCTTGTCCTTTGCTAAGAAAGGATTGGGCCACTTGCTCCATTTGTTCATTACCTTTGTTACTTGATGCTTGTTTAGTTGCCTTGTCATAAAACCACTAAAAATCCGTTTGCTAAGTATTCACAGGGATTTCCTGCTCCATACCACTGTTCAGCACCTTCTGCTCCTCGTTGGGATCGACACTCCTATTTATCAAAAGTACTACGATACACCCCCTATACTTGTGGGTCATCAATATCCAACATCTCCTAGGTAGAACTTACCATCAGGATATACATCCCGGTAGGTCAACCAATGTTCTGAGCAAGAATTCTTACATCATACAGTGATCCTTCCCAACCAACTAAGACATATGTGAATTTGAGATTGAAATCAACAACAACAAAAATACATTTTGGCTAGTGTAGTTATTCTGAACCAACCCATGAATGTTGCAGCCTAAGATCTCAACACTCTAGAACTCACATGAGTACCATCAATTACGCCAATACAAATCAGGTGATGACACAAAAAAACAATTATGTTCACACCAATTCAATTTTATGATGACATGAACAAAGTGGTGAAAATATGCCCTAGAGGCAATCATGTATGATATATGTCCTAATGTATTCATAAGTTAAAGTGTCCATGTATGAACGATTATATGTATCATCTAAAATGTGATTCAATTGTGGAACTATGTATCTATATTTTTTACACTAGATTGTCCTTAGTTGCAAGGTTATGATGGACACACAACCTAGGCTAATGTGCAAGTCAGTTGATGAATCGGTTCCACTAGTCATGGGCATATTTGAGATTGTGATGCTAATATGAGTTACACTGACTTTGCTAAAGTGTCTAGTGAGTCGGACTGACCCACATTTGAGATGCAACAAACATGTTGTCATTTTTAGTCTCAAATAATGGAATCCTTTAACCTGAGTTGATCGCGCTATCCGAGTTGTGGATCGGCTGAATTGGGTTCTGTGAGATGATGTTCCATAATAGGGTAGTTATAAAGGCAGAGTTCGGGCTGCCAGTGAATTAAGCTGCGTGATATGGCTAACCAAGATGGGATTTGCACCTTTGCAATGGATAGTATTCTTTAGGCTCTCTCGAGTGATATGATTTGGAAGCATGGTCATGCGCAACTCTGTTAAATGTTACCCGAGGAATTGGACTAAGCGTTGGTCCAGTAAATCGCATACCACAGATCGAGAAGAGAGTTAAGCTATTAAAAGGATGGAAAGTTATCACCCATAGATTGACAATGTATATTGTGAGGCAAATGGACTTGTACGTCAGTCACATTGGGAAGGTTAGTCTCATAACTTTGCGATAATTCGGAGTTGGCATGTTCTGCTATGAGTCACTGCCAGCTGATTAGTTAGGAGTTGGACTCCAACTATGTCTAAGTGGTCATGAACCTACAGGGTCACACGTTTAAAGAAAGGATCCCAAGTGGATTGGATCCATATGGATATTGGGGTTTGGCCTAGGTAGGCCTCAAGCATTAATCCCACGTAGGATTGTATATAAGTGGAATGTGAAATATTTTTCTGATCTAGTTGTCACTTTCTCCACTTCCAAATTGGTCTAGACATGAGCTAACAATCCTCTATCTGATGCTCATGCCGTACGTGTGGATATCAGTAGAGGGCCGGGGTTGCACGTGCGACGCACATGAAGACGTTCGTGGATTCAATGAGCTATTCAAGGGATTAGATTGCACTGCCCAACACGCTACATGAAGTTTCGCATCTACGCCTCTAGTGGTAAGTCTGTGGCCTATATCCTCAGCTAGTTCCTAGGAGCTCCACGTAGATATGTTTTTGTTTATCTCTATGTGGCCCAACATAGAGAGTTAATCACCTTGAAATACGAATACCATTTTGAGTTTGTTTATATCTTCAATGGTGATTGACCAATTGTTGCATGTACGATAGGCTACATAGGTGCGTCCCTAATGAAATTGATGTTGCATAAGTAATGGATAACTCTGTGATACACCTTACCTAGCAACCTAACGATGGCGGGACAAGAGGGGTGTTTAGGATGTTTATAGATGTCATGGGAGACGAGAGCGACAAGTCGGTACTGTAGATGTTGGGGACGAGTCGGTGACTTAGGGGAGGAGCAGGTGTTAGAGATCCATGGTTGGCCGCCATAGATCAAAGTTCATACTATCGCTGATGCTGAAAATAATATGGGGATTTTTTCTACCGATGTCAGTGACCGAATAAGTGGGAGGTGAGATTAGCTTTGGCACCGACTCAAACAACCTGTCATAATTTCCTCCCACATAGAGATAATAGATGCTTTTGACCACAATGGTAAAAAGGACTTTGATTGGTATGTGTCTAGGTTCTTTCATCATACTAAGTGATTATGTTTTGGATCATATGAAGTATTTGTGTGTCTGGATTACTTTGGTTTTTTGCATAAGTTTTAGAGTTCCCTCTACTCCAAATTTTCCTGTCCTCCGCCACTACTACGACTCTAAAGAAAAATAAAATCTTTTAGTATGGTGACATGGCAACTATATAGTACTAGGCTTTTAGGTTCATAGATCTTATAAAGGATGATAAAAGGGAAATTGTATACTTGTAGGTTCCAAGATAATTTAGGGCTTTCTTGAATTGCATGAAAGGTAAAATGTAAGAATTGCATGCACATATAAACAGAGGATTAGGAAAATTAGAAAATTATTACATGAGTTATTTGAATCACATGCATGGTGAAAACATAGGTATTATCTGACAGTAACTCATTTGTGTCTCACTACAGATAGATGCATTGTGTTTTGCCTCAATCCCACGCAAGTAGGAATAGGAAAATGAGGTTTCAATGGATGTTAAGCTTCATATGAATCAAACATTTTAATCCTTTGTTTTTTCTAGTCCATTTTTTATAAAGGAAATTTATTTAATACCATGAAGATACCAACTACACCTAGACTATGCCCCAACAAGATGTCCGATGAAATCAAGGTTGCATACAGCAAAAAATAAAAATAAAAAACTAACCCGCTAGGGTGATCAGTCACTCACCGCAGAACACTCTAAACACTACCAAGGACAACATGGGACTACAAAAGAGTAACTCCAAAATCAACATCTCCAAGAAGGAAACAAACCAAAAGCATTGTCGTCGCCCGATCAAAGAATTAGGTTTTCACCCTAAAGAAAGTCAGAGTTCCCAAAACAATGCCTTCAACAAGGCCATTTTTAGGCACAACAAATAAAGGCCAGATCTTGGATATTCGCCTTGGAAAGCATGACTCAGCACAAAACACTACCAAAGCTAAAGTCCCTCGATGTTGCCGCCCCTACTTGTCACAGCCGCTATTGCAAATCACCAATCACTAGACTCACAAGCACCGCACATGCAATTTGGATAGGAAAATCTGCAACCAAATCTGTCCAGCATCTTGTGAAACAATGTCTTCATCGCATCCAAGATCATTCCTTCATCATTGCCATTTGGTATTCTACCCGCAATCGACTTGACATTCCCCGTCTCTTCCAATCACCATGGAAATCACAAATTCGACATGTCCTGTGGTGTCAGATGAAAAGCGGAGCTTCGCACCATGGCCCCTTGAAGCCCTGATACGTCCAAAACGTATCTACTTTCCTGAACACTTTTGCTATTGTTTCTCCTCTAATTTGTGTGATTTGGATGTAACTAACACGGACTGACGCTGTTTTCAGCAGAATTGCTTTGGTGTCTCGTTTTTGTGCAGGAAATCAACTTTCAGGAAAAATCCCGGAAAATATCGCAAAACTCCTATTTTACCAGAAGACTCACGAAGACAGAAGACGAGACAGAGAGGGGCCACGAGGGGCCCACACCACCTGGTGGCGCGGGCCAGGCCAGGCCATGCCAGGGGGTGGTGTGGCCGCCTCGGCCTCCCTGTCGACCTCTCCTTCCGCCTACAAATAGCCTCTGACCTAAAAACACCAGGGAGGGTCGACGTTTTTCCTGAAAGAGTACCGTTGTGCCGCCACCACTAGAAACCGCGATTTGGAACCAGAAACTCCGTTCTGGCACCCTGCCGAGACAGGGAATTGGAGGAGATCATCGCCATCATCATCACCATCGCCTCTCCATCAACCATCCATGATTCCCCCATCCATGAGTGAGTAATCCCCCGCAATAGGCCATGGGGATGGTAGGGATTGGATGAGATCTATCATGTAATTGCATAAGATTGTTAGGGCAAGGTGCCTAGTATCTATTATTAGTGCTTTTTGACATTGTTGCAACTTGTTATGCTTAATGCTTGTCACTAGGGCCCGAGTGCCATGATCTCAGATCTAAACATGTTATTGATTCATGATGATATTATTGTTTATGATCTTACCTGCAAGTTGTGTACACATATTGTTGTCCAGAACCCGAGGCCCCGAAGTGATAGAAATCGGGATAACTAGAGGGGATGGCTGTGATGTGAGGATCACATGTGTTCATGGAGTGTTAAAGCTTTTCTCCGGTGCTCTATTAAAAGGAGCACCTTAATTGTCAGTAAATTCCATTGAGGCCTCACTGCAACGGGCTGGTAGGACAAAAGATGTTGTGTAAGTTCTCATTGCGAGCACGTATATATGGAACACATGCCTATGATTACTTAGTACTTGGATGCTTTATCTTATTTATCTGCAAATGCCCTTGATCTTGATGTCACATGAATAGTATTGTCCATGCAATGCCCATCCATCCCTATGCCTACCGCACTTTAAATCTTGCTGTTTACTACAATTGTTACCACTGTCTTTATTTTACTACTGCTGTTACTTTGCTATTGCTACTACAAAACTGTTGCTAGTGATACACTATTGCGAGCAATACTATTTCCAGGTGCAGCTGAATTAACAACTCAGTTGTTAAGGCTTATAAATATTCTTTGGCTCCCCTTTTGTCGAATCAATAAATTGGGTTTCATTTTCCTCGAAGACTATTGCGACCCCCTATACTTGTGGGTCATCAAGACTATTATGGCACCGTTGCCGGGGAGGATAGCTCTATTTATAAAGTTCACTTGGAATTACTATTGGTCAATGCTATCCATTCATCATGGGTAAAACTCGTGATGGAAAAGTTCCTATATTACCATCCACTACAAGAAGAGGTACAGTTCTGAACACCTCTGCTGCTCTTGATTCACCATCTGTTATGAGTAAGCTCCTTACACCACCACCACATACACATGTTACACATACTACTACTTCTGCTGAATCTTAAATTGCTTCTGATACTCATGATGTTACTTCTACTATGTTTGATGAGAGTGGTTCATTAGGTCCTTTCCTAGATGCTACAATTGCTAGAACTATAATGGAAAACACTGAAACTCCTACTAAAGAAATTACTGCACCTGTTAGTTCACCTGAGTCTAGAGAGAGCTATGATATTTATGACGGTTATATTGAAATGATTGATGAATTTATTGAAGAATGTCGAAACACCCATGGTGCAAGTGCTATTAAAAGTCTTCTTGAGATATGTACTATTAGACCTAAACTATTTCCTGGTGCTAAGTTTTCCACATCTCCCATAAACATTAAAGATAAGGATTATGATTTCTCTCTTGATTTATCTTACATATCCATTGTTGAGAAAGAACCTTTTTTGGGACGGAAAATGAAAGTGTTGTGGCACACATGACTAAGCTATCTACTATGAGTGGCTTATTTTCTAATGATATTAAGATGCGCACCTACTTTGTTGCTAAAATTTTCCATTTTCATTGAAAGGAGAAACTAAAGCTTGGTTTAATAATTTACCTTCTAGATCTATTGATAGTCCTGATTTCTTGGTTAATACTTTCTTTCAAAAATATTTCCCTCCTAGTGCTCGGCATGCCATTTAGCAGGAATTTTTTGATTTTAAAGAGGGAAAAGAGGAGAAATTGCTTGAGTCCTGGGCAAGGTTTTGTGCTTTAATTCAAGAACATCATGTATGTCCAATACCTAAAAATGAGCTTCTTGATATATACTATAATGGACTAACTGATGAATCTAGGACATACCTAGATAGTTGTGCTGATTGTGTTTTCAGGAAAATAACTCCTAAAGAAGCTGATGAATTAATGGATAAAATAAGCAAGAATTGTGATGATTGGACTACACCTGAGCCAACTACATCTGAGTCAACTACACATGAACCAATTGTGCCTGAGCCAACCCCAACACCAACACCAAAGAAGAGGGGAGTGATTGAACTAAATGATGAAGTGATGAAAGAAACTAAGAAATGTCTTAAGGATAATGGTATTAAATCTGAAGATGTGGAGAATTTACCTCTTATAGAAGAACTATGTAATCCAACCTATCACTCATCCACTATTGAGGTACACTCCCTCCAACATTTTTATGAAGGTGATATTCCTTACTCTAAACCTCCTGATCAATGTTTAGAAGAATTTGATATTTATGTTGTTAAGCAAGACAATTTTAATAAGAGAGTGCAGAATCATTTAATGGAAAACTCTAGAGCTATTAATGAGTTGAAAGATATTGTGGAAAGAACCTCCAATGATGTTAAAATTCTTGTTGAACATTTCCAAATGGTTCAAACTCAAATTGATCATCTTACTAAAGTATAAAAAGATTTGCTAGTTAATGCTTCTAAGGAAAAACACACTTATGAAATTAGAACTAGGAGTGGTGCTTCCACTCAAGATCCTTTATATCTTGAGGGACATCCTAAAAGAATCGAGCAGGATTCTCAAAAAATTGAAAATAGTGGTACTTCTTCTAAGAGAAAAAAAAAACATAAAACAGTTGTGGAATCTTCTGAACCTGCTATAGATCCTATTAGTATATCTGTCTCAGATGCTGAAACTGAAAGTGGTAATGATAAAAATTATGCTCCTGGTAAGGAAGAAATTGAAGAAGATCCTGAAAGGCACACTAAGAATACTAAGTACACTAAAGAAGATTTTGTTGCTAAAAAACATGGTAGTGAAAGAGAGCCTTGGGTACAAAAACCAATGCCTTTTCCCGATAAGAAACACAAGTCAAAGGAATAAAACACTATAACAAGTTTTGTGAGTGGATGAAACCTTTGTTTTTGCAAATACCTTTGACTGATGCTATTAAATTGCCTCCTTACTCAAAGTATATGAAGGATATTGTCTCTAATAAAAGGAAGATTCCTAATAAGGAAATTTCCACTCTGCTTGCTAATTATTCCTTTAATGGTAAGGTTCCAAAGAAGCTTGGAGACCCAGGGATTCCATCTATTCCTTGTTATATTAAAAATAATTATGTTAAAACTGTTTTTTGATTTGGGAGCAGGAGTTAGTGTTATGTCTTTTTCTCTCTACAAGAGACTTCAACTGGAAAAATTGATACAAACTGATATATCTTTGTGAATGGCTGATAAGTCTACTACTATTCCTGTTGGTATATGTGAGGATGTTCCTGTTCAAATGGCTCATAATTGTTTCATATTAACTGACTTTGTTGTGCTTGAAATGCCTAAAGATGATAATATGTCTATTATTCTTGGGAGACCTTTTCTTAATACTGTAGGTGTTATCATTAATTGTAATCAAGGGAAGGTAACTTTTAATGTTAATGACAAAGAGCATATTGTCTATTTCCCCAAGAAGATTGATAAGAGATATGGCCTAAATTCAATTGAAAATATTGAGGGCATCAAAGTTGGAGAAATATATTGTCCCATACCACAAGAAAATTATGAAACTATTATGATTGGGACTATTGCTATCAAGATTGAGGTAACATAATCATTTAGTGAAATGCAAAGTTTTGTTTCATATAAAATTATTTTGGTAACAAGACTTGATCAACCTTGTTACCAAAGGGATTTTAATGAACAAAACAATGTTTTCACCATGACTATCCTTGCTCACTTTTATTTTTTGTTTCCCAATCTTTGCTCTCCACCTTGTTCATCTTTGTTTTTCTAGTTGCTTGCATATTATAGTGTCTTAGAACTTTTATATTTCTAGTTTAGATTTGCTTTTGCATCTTTCCAAAATCATCGTTCTGCAAGAAAATCATTTATCAATACCTGAAATTTGCTCAAAAATAAAGTTTCTCAAAAAATTTCAGAAAATTCATATTAATTTTTTACGCAAAAAATAGGGCAGAGAGGTACCTGGAGTGACCTAGGGAGCCCACCAGGAAGGCACACCACCTGGTGGCGCAGCCAGACCAGGGGCGCGCCTGGCCATGGTGTGGGCCACCCCTGGCCCTCCACTTACTCTCCCTCCTGCTACTTATTTCTCTCTCCCGAGAAAACACCATCCCATTGCTCAAACACGTGTTCTTGCTGCTCTTGCTCGCGATTTTCGATCTCCTTGCTCAACCCATATTTACTGCTGAAATTTGCAGCATTTGTTCTCCGGCATGTGGCTCCTCCGCTTGTCCAAGTAGATTTGTGATTAGTGGATTATATCTTGAGTATTTTGCTACTATAGGTGACAAGTTATGTGAGCTTGCATGCTTGTTCTTTGCTTATAGAAATTATTTTGATGCATGTTTAGCCCTCTTACAAGTCCCTATAGTAGTTCCCCATCACTTATTAGCTTTGAAATTACTTTGTTTGATGTTTGTCTAAAAATTTCAGAAAAGAAGATGAGTGAACACCAGCTGAATCAACATAAATTAAGGGTACCAGATATTATGAAGGCCCACCGTGAGGAGGAAGTTTTCCCTTCTATTTATCCATGCCCTGAATTCTTGAGAGCTGCAGGGATTTTTCAAGATTTCCAGACTCTAATTTTTAATGCAGGGTTGGAGCATTTTATTGGAGATGAACCTTACCAATATGTGAAACTCACTATGTCTATGGTGCAGGATTTCTGATTTAGTTGGTCCTTGCCTAACCCCATGGTTCACTACAAAATTTACAATGTAGCTGTCAATCTCCCTCTTGATGATTGTTGTGCAGCTATCAAAGTGCCACACTGGGGTTCACGCGAGAGGATTAGGGAGCAGCCCACGCCACTCATGGACTTGTATGCGGAAATTTTCCAAGAGAGCAGCTTCTCAAAGGAGAGTGGTAAAATTTGAAATATTCATTTCCCATCTATTCGATATTTTGCCTATTTTATTGCCAAGTGTGTTCTTGCTAGGAAGATTGCTAGTAAATCATCTTCATATGATCTAGCTTTTATCTCAGCTGCTTTGAAACGGGATAGGACTTATAACTTGGGAGCTTTGATAGCTTTCTGTCTTGCTGCTAATCGCGTGAAAGGTGGAATTTGTGGGGGTCTCATTGCCTCTCGTTTATTAGCTTTGCATGGTGTAGAGCCTCATCACTCAGAATTACAGTTTCCCATAGAGAGGCTTGATCTTAATTCCGTGATACAACATAAATTTGTTTCTTCTTGGGCTAGTTTGAGCGAGTTATCTTATGAAATAACCTTTCTCAAGAGTGGATGGAGAGGGGTTAAGTCTGAGCAAGTAGTCCCTTTGCCTGCACCTACTTTGTTCAACCTTGATACCAGGAAAGGATGGTCACTCACGGAGGAAGAACTCGACACATACATGGCGGAGCTCTCCCATCAAGAGGAGAATGTTAGATGGGAGGCCGAAGATAATTCGGTTCAGCCCTCCAACGCGGGGGAGTCTTCATACCAGAAGTCCACTTATGATTGGGGCGCTTCTTCTTCACGAGGGCCTGATTATTCTCATTCTTACGATGACCCACCAGCTTGGATATCATACCCGCGTTTTGACTGATCTCCACTTAGGCCAAAAGCCTAATCTTGGGGGGAGGTATACCGACATCACACTCATCTACATATCATGTTCTGTTGATACTTTGCATATCCATGTTTTGCTTTCTTTTTAGTTTTTGTTCTTGCTTTGTTTCTGCTTTCCAAAACATAAAAATACCAAAAATATTTTTGTTGTTTCTCTTTGTTTGTTTCTTTGTTTTCTAGCTTTGGTTTGTTTATCCTTTTTAGCTTTGGTTTGTTATTCGAAAACCCCTAAAATATTTTGCTTTGTTTACTTTTTTCCTTCAGTTCTTGTCTTTAAAAATCGAAACCAAAAATATTTGTTGTCTTCTCTGGTTTTGTAAAGTTTGTTGCAGGGTTCAGTAGTCCTCAGTGACTCCTTTGGAGTTTGGTTTTATCTTATTATTCAAGACACACAAGTGAAAGGCAATAATGATGATTTATGACAACTCGAGGTGTGGTAAGAGGCTGGTATGAACTCTATTTTTTTCATTTTTGTACATCTACTCATCATTGTGGGCATGCTTAGTCTGTTTATGTAAGGTGTATGTTATTTAATGGATGCTTAGTAGTTCTTGCTCTCTTATGATTTGTTCCAACTTGCTAATAGTTTGTAGAATGTCATATAAATGATTGCTTGCATTGTTCTATTCATAACTCGGTATGACATTGTGGTATCCTCCTCTAAATGTTTATTTGAATCGACTTGGAACATGCTCACGCATGCACAAGACTAAATAAAAGTCAATTAAGCCTCGATGATTTATTTTGCCTCAGAGATCTTGTGTCACTTTTATGCCATAATTAATTTTGTTTTGTCACAAGTATTATTATCACAGCTACTGCTCTCTCGATTGTCGCTCCCTTTCTATTGCTAGCCTTCACTTGCACTGAGTATGAGCTCCACTTGTGCATCCAACTCCCCAAAACCAAAGTTGTCAAAAGGTGTCCACCATATCTACCTATTAACATAATTGTTATTCCTTGCATATTTATTTATGCCTTGGTTTCTTCCAAATAAAAATGTTTTCTTGTTATGTGAAAATTAGTTAGTAAAGCTCTCACGAACTTGATGGCACACTTTATTTTCTTGCACTTAATAAACCTGAACCATTGTGACTGTCTATGTAGTTATATGCTTGCAAATTATAAGTTGGAAGTTAGCAAAACCATGTTTTCATGGGGAACGCTTTCAACATTGCACTTATTATATTTAGTTGATATCATGTTCTTTTGTTTATGGATCCCGGTGGTGTGAAATAAAAGGGGAATTTGTAAGTCCATGGAGTTTGTATATGTGTTAGAGAAACGCATGGGCGGCTAGCCTAAGCCATGCCTAATCATGGTGGAAACTTACAACGTAACCATAATGAGCATTCTATGAAGCATCCTTAATAAAAACCTATGCAAATAGCAAATAAAAAGATCACCAAGTTGCTCATTGTACGTTGCCTTGTCATTTTGGTATGTGATAGCTCATGTATCATGGGGCAAGGGGTACCCCGTTGGCGGTTCTCTATGATACACATATACTTACAATGACAAGAACTTGCTTGTGACTAAAGTTGAGTAACATGAGGTTCGGTACTCATATGCAAGGGGCATGAGATTTTCAACTTATGGTCTGTCAAGCATATAACTCATATTTGACCTCACTTTAACCTTAACCATTTAAAGATGCTTATGATAGGGGCAATGAGAGCTCAAATCTAATGAGTACCATACTTTCAGCATTTGGAAGCCTTTCAAACTTTTTAATCTTTTCTTTCACTTTTTATGTTGAGTCACCATTTATCTATGAGCAATTTCCTAAGAGCATAGCTATCATTCTTAGTGTAATGTGCTTGTCCCAAAACATGGTTAATTGTGACATAACTTTGATGCTTGTATCTTTGATATTTTTATTTCTAGTCTTCACTTGAACTTCAGAGGTGCCTTGGCATTTATGTTTTGCTCCACAATCAAAGGCAAGCGAGATACCACTTTATCATACCTTCTTATGAGCATTACAATGTTGCAGATGCTTATGTTTCATGTTGCTTATTATTATGTTGGAATCTCTTCATAGCTTGCATAACTATTGGGTAGACTTATTTGCATATCCCTTATTATGAATTGCCTAAGTATTTGATCATATGCTGAGAATATATACATCTTATGAAGCAAATGTGTTTGTAAAAGTTACTTTTATCGCACTCAGTTTTCAACTGAATTGCTTGAGGACAAGCAATAAGCTAAAGCTTGGGGGAGTTAATACGTCCAAAACGTATCTACTTTCCCGAACACTTTTGCTATTGTTTCTCCTCTATTTTTTGTAATTTGGATGTAACTAACATGGACTGACGCTCTTTTTAGCAGAATTGCTTTGGTGTCTCGTTTTTATGCAGGAAATCAACTTTCAGGAAAAATTCCGGAAAATATCGCAAAACTCCTATTTTACTAGAAGACTCACGGAGCTAGAAGACGATACGGAGAGGAGCCACGAGGGTCCCACACCACCTGGTGGTGCAGGCCAGGCCAGGCCGTGCCAGGGGGTGGTGTGGCCGCCTCGGCCTCCCCCTTGACCTCTCCTTCCGCCTACAAATAGCCTCTGACTTAAAAACACCGAGGGGGTTCGATGTTTTCCAAAAAGAGTTCTGATGCGCCGCCACCACCAGAAACCGTGATTCGGAACCAGAAACTCCGTTCTGGCACCCTGTCGGGACAGAGAATTTGAGGAGATCATCACCATCATCATCACCATTGCCTCTCAATCAACCATCCATGATTCTCCCATCCATGAGTGAGTAATCCCTCGCATTAGGCCATGGGAATGGTAGGGATTGGATGAGATCTATCATGTAATTTCATAAGATTGTTAGGGCAAGGTGCCTAGTATCTATTGTTAGTGCTTTTTGACATTGTTACAACTTGTTATGATTAATGCTTGTCACTAGGGCCTGAGTGCCATGATCTCAGATCTGAACATATTATTGATTCATGATGATATTATTGTTTATGATCTTACCTGCAAGTTGTGTACACATATGATTGTCCAGAACCCGAGGCCTCAGAGTGATAGAAATCGGGATAACCGAAGGGGATGGCTGTGATGTGAGGACCACGTGTGTTCATGGAGTGTTAATACTTTGCTCCGGTTCTCTATTAAAAGGAGCACCTTAATTTCCAGTAGATTCCCTTGAGGACCCGCTGCAACGGGCTCGCAGAACAAAAGATGTTGTGCAAGTTCTCATTGCGAGCATATATGACTATATTATGGAACACATTCCTATGATTACTTAGTACTTGGATGCTTTATCTTATTTATCTACAAATGCCCTTGATCTTGATGTTATATGAATATTCTTGTTCATGCAATGCCCATCCATCCATCCCTATGCCTACCGCACTTTAAATCCTGTTGTTTACTATAATTGTTACTGCTGTCTTTATTTTACTACTGTTGTTACTTTGCTATTGCTACTACAAAAAGCTACTGATACACTATTGCGAGCAAGACTGTTTCGAGGTCAGCTGAATTGATAACTCAATTCTTAAGGCTTATAAATATTCTTTGGCTCCCCTTGTGTTGAATCAATAAATTGGGTTTCACTTCCTTCGAAGACTGTTGCAATCCCCTATACTTGTGGGTCATCAAGCCCCGCGGGCTGATGTTTGTGGACGCGCACGGCCGAATCCCTTCCAGACCAGGTGTCTAGGAGCGCTTTGCAAACCGTGAAGACCGTCGATGGAGAAATTCAGAACTCATCGGTGGCTTGGTCGGAGGTGACTAGCAACAATAGAATGATGAGTCGGACGGGCGAGGACCGCTAGGGCCGTCCCAACTCCTTTATTATGTGGAATGTGATGACACGGGAGAGGAACTCCATTGTCCATCGATCTACCATGGCAGGAGAGATCGACGATGAACCAAGAAGACGTCGGCATGCTATAACACCCTCGACTCCCCGTGCCTAGGATGTCACCCTGGAAACTTACTAGGATCTCTAAACTGGCCCCACAGACCAACACTAGTCTTTTCTGCGCACTTTGTCCTCACTCGTACGCACCGGGACCCACTTCCCGGCCGGTCACCCATCCTGAAATTGCTCTAGGCCAAGCACGCTTAACCTCAGAGTTCTTTTCAGGTGAGCTTCCAGAAAAGAAGTTGCAACTTGTTGATATGGGTATCTTATCAATCCTATAAAGCCATCTGTCAGGATCTCACACCGGCCGAACCTTCGCCGAAGGCTTCGCATCCTCCACTCGCAGCACGGCACTGAGGTGCAACCACGCCCTCCATGCTCCGACTAAATGGTGGGGTTCCCTGGCCCAGATCATCGCAGCCCGCCTCCCCAAAAGGCAGCTGGGACGCTGTCATCATGACAAGAATCAACGGCAACGGCGGCGCAGGCCGTGACATCTAGCGACGATGTCTAGGGTTAGGCTTGGTGCTGCCCGAGGGAGCGACACGGGACCTAGGGGTGTTTTTCCTAGGTCGGGATGTTGAGATTTGAGTGTCTGGAGGAGTGATATTAGTCTAGGGGCTTGTTTGGTTTTAAATAACTCAAACTTGACCATGCCAAAATTTTGGCTATGCCAAAATGTTGGTGAAGGATTTGCTTTGCTTGCCCATGAGTCGGCCAAAAGTTGGCTACAAAAATAGACTAGAATGGGCAAGAAAGCATTGTCTTGCCAAAAAGCTAGCTACCATCCAAACAATCGAAGAGGATGGACACGAGATGGCGTGGGGTAATGGACATGATGTTGGGTGATGGCAATATGTTCTTGCGCAACAGACTGGCTATGGTGTTCGATCAGCTGGTCTTTGTGCATCATCGCCGCCTGTTGTTGCACACTTACAACTGTTGCTGAACAGCCCTTTCCCTGGTCCCCAGAACAGAAAGCCCTACTTAATCCGCACTGTAATCCCACTCTTTGACCACCTCGATCGAGCTCTAGAAAGGTTTGGCTTTTATTCCCACTGTCGCGGCCATATGGTTCCCTTTTCTCACGTCACGGCACCATGCACCGGCGGCAGTGCGATGCTACTCCGATCGACATCCTGTCACATCCTTCTCTAGCTAGTATGCTATGCCATGCCATATTGCCATGCCGTAGTGGTGTATGGAAATATTCTATGCATGTACTACATGGTCCATGGGCGTCGAGAGGCTCTCCATTTGTCTATTGGTTCCTCTTTCTCGTCGCCTAGCGCCTCGCTCGATCGCCGCCTATTTAAGCCGGCTTTCCCTACCCCGTCCAACGTTTCCGGCCCTCGTCTCCCCCACTCCATCCGCTTTACAACCAGGAGCTAGCTAAGCTAGCCTACCAATCTAGCACGGTGGCGGGCGCTCTCACCATGCTGGAGAACCAGAACCAAGCCGAGGTATGTGGTAGGCGCACGCGTGATAGATCAATTCCCTATCCTAGCTATGGCTGGCTGGCTAGCTTCCGCCTTTCTAGATAGCTCGTGGCTTGCGCGTAGCTTACCCTTGTTTAATCGGTGCAGGTTCTCTGGCCGAGGCTGGTGGCCAACAAGCTCTTCAGGAAGCCCTCCGGCAGCAACGCCTTCGTCGCCGACTTCCCGGCGGTCGGCGGCGGTGCCGCGGAGGAGTTCGACGGATGCAGCCCCGACGCCGACGCCCACCGCGGAATCAAGCGCCCGCGGCCGCAGCAGCGGAACAAGGCGCTCAAGTACAGGTATGTGCGTGCATGTCTTGTCTGCTCGATCGATGAGTGGCTACCACCAACCAACCAGCACGCTTAGCCGTGGCGTGGAGTGCATGTTGGATTTTGTTATTGTTAACCTGCGCCACTGGATGCTCACGGGTTTTGATCGATCGACCAGGCTGTTCGCGAGCACGTGGAACGTCGGCGGCGTGGCGCCACCGGACGACCTCGACCTGTCCGACTGGCTCGACACCAGGAACGGCGCCTACGACATCTATGTCCTCGGGTACGTAATCGACCGACCTCCAACGAAGCTCATTAATTCTGTACATGTACATGCTGATGGTTTTGCTTACAAATTAATGGATGGCATGCAGGTTTCAGGAGGTGGTGCCGCTGAGAGCGCGGAACGTGCTGGGCGCGGACAAGAACCGCATCGGCATGCGCTGGAACGAGCTCGTGAGGGCCGCGCTGAACCAGTCGTCGCCGTCGCCCTCGCCGCCGGGCTCCCACGCCACAGGCGGAGGAGGGGAGAAGCAGAAGGTGCACCCCGTGAGGGACGGCCTGGGCGGCGAGCTGCAGTCGCGCGACTTCCGGTGCGTGGTGAGCAAGCAGATGGTGGGCATCCTGCTCACCGTGTGGGTCCGCGGCGACCTCCGCCGCTTCGTGCGGCGCCCCAGCGTCTCCTGCGTCGGCTGCGGGGTCATGGGCTGCCTCGGCAACAAGGGCGCCGTGTCCGTCAGGTTCTGGCTCCGGGACACCAGCTTCTGCTTCGTGTGCTGCCACCTGGCGTCCGGCGGCAGGGAGGGCGACGAGGCGCACCGCAACGCCGACGCCACGGAGATCCTCTCGCGGACCAGCTTCCCGCGCCGCCACTCCTCGCCCTCGCCCTCCTCCTCCTCCTCCTCCTCCTCCTCCTCCTCCTCCTCCTCCTCCTCTCTCGGCTCGCCCCAGAAGATCCTAGATCACGAGTAAGTTCATACTCCTACATCCTGCACGCACGACCACATCGAAACCTCCATTATATTTGTGTGCAGCAAGCAAGTCAATGAACAAAATGCATCACATGAGTAGTGTGCTAG
Organism: Avena sativa; assembly: GCA_916181665.1. NCBI lineage: Eukaryota > Viridiplantae > Streptophyta > Magnoliopsida > Poales > Poaceae > Avena > Avena sativa. The sequence goes on from OV702293.1 coordinate 432,300,040, forward strand.
CTATAGAATGCATCACATGGTACTGGCTGTCGCCGTTGACCGACCGAATCATCATCATACTGTAGTGTAAGAGCGAGACGGAAACATCAACGGCCGTCCTTACGGTTTACCGCCACGAACTCGCTCGCTCACCATCGCGATCATCGTTATCTTTAAATCTTTCTTATCTGGTTGGTGCACCGTCCACGGCACCGGCAATTCAAAAGTAGGTATTGCCGTTCTGCAAGGGAATTACATACTAGTTAGTGGCCGGTGATCAGCTCTACACAAGTACTATTGATCATGTCACTGCATACAACACAAGTAGCATCTGTTTTCTATAATGCGTGATCTAGATCGGCGATGTAGGGAAGATCTATATGGAATAGTATGGAATGGCTTGTTAATAGCGATGGTAACTGCTGCACCGTGTATATATTCGTTGGTTTCACAGGCCGGCTCGTGACAAAGACATGTAGAATTGTAGAAAATCAAGTGGTAATCGTGCATGCATGTAGAAATTGTAGACATGCTGGTAGACTTTGACCACCAAGTGGTGATCTTTTTGTTTTGCTTCTAACTGTTTGTACTCTTGCGCAGCCGGGTGATCCTGCTTGGTGACCTCAACTACAGGATCTCCCTGCCTGAGGCCAAGACGAGGTTACTGGTGGAAAGGCAGGACTGGAAGTCGCTGCTGGAAAACGACCAGGTAGTACGACCTACCCCAAACATCATCTAACCTAATTACCTAACACAAATCAGGAGTACGTAGTAACAAATTAAGATCAGTCAATCAATCCTCGCTGACGTTCTGGTGATCTGTCCTTGATATTTTACAGCTGCGTGGCGAGGTGTTATCCGAAGGTGGGGCGTTCAAGGGGTGGAACGAGGGGGCGATCGCGTTCTCGCCGACGTACAAGTACCACCGGAACTCGGACGCCTACTACGGCTGCGCCCAGGCCGCCGCCAAGAAAGGCGACCAGAAGCTCAAGCGCCGCGCGCCGGCGTGGTGCGACCGGATCCTGTGGCGCGGCGCGGGGCTGAAGCAGACCCGGTACGACCGGTGCGAGTCGCGGCTGTCGGACCACCGCCCCGTGCGGGCCGTCTTCGCCGTCGAGGTGGACGCCCCCTGGAGCCTCAACTCCCTCCGGAGCTTCTTCCTGTCCGAGCGGTTCGACAGGGTCAAGAGCTGCCCGGACCATCTTTTCCGCCGGGAGGACGGCGACGGCGACAAGCCCGCCAACAGCGCCAGATTCGCCGAGGACGTATGAGGCAGACAGACATGCTGCATATATGCTAGCTGCAGGTGCAGGCTGCGATCAACAAGGACAAAGACGATGTCTCTCCAACTGTACACAAGCAAAGAGACAGTACATATATAGGACTGTTCGATCCATGAGCTCGATCGACCGGTCTGTTCTTCTGAGTTGTTCCTACATGTCTACAGTATAGGCTAGGATACGGATGCAATTTTTCCCTCACCATGTTCCTGACTTTTCTGTAAATTATTACAGTAAATTTGCGCCCTTTCTTGATCCACACTCAACAGAGCTTGTTTGGACGTGCAAGTCGTAGTAACGAGTTGTCGCTGTAAATCCAGTACCAGATAGTATACGGGATTTCCCTGCCATGAACAGCTTAGTTCAGCTGCTCTACGAACGGTACCTTTCTCTACAGTAAACCTAGGAGTAGGGTACATGCGTTTTTCCACGTTTTGTTCCTGACTTTCTGAAACAAGCTAGCTAGATTTGTACTCTTCTTGATCGAGTGATCTGAGCTGTCACAAACTTGTTTTCAAGGGTCAAGCAACGAGTTGTCGCTGTAAGTCCGGCGAGGACGGGATTTGTTCGGCATAAACAACTGCAAGCAGGCTATCAACGACTGTACTTTTCTATTCGCGAGTTGATCAAACCCAAAAGATCACGATATTTTTCCCCTGGATTGGATCTTAGCAAGCATTGTCAACCTCTAATCACAAGGATGGCAGGCTTGGATTCATCTTTCTCCGCGTGTGTACGCACAGTAGTATTTCTCCAATAGAAAAAGTGATACCGTGGCACTGTCATGGGGCCATGGCGCTCGGTCACTGCACACTACCGGTGGTCGCACTCCAGCCCCCTAAATTCAAGGGCTCTGCCTTCTTGTTCTCTGCTGCTTGTTCCTTCTGCTTGTCAGTATTGCACGGAACGGAGGAGATGATACCGTGACAAGGTTGCTGTCGCCAATTTGCCATGCAAGTTGCGATCTTGCGCAGCTGCTAGGCAACAACGGCTCTTGATCCTGCATGTACCTGTCATCGACTCATCGACATAAAGCCCACTTGTGTTTGTTTATTTTGTGTAGTATGTGTATGTATGTATGATGTGGCCACTAATGTATTTGTGGTTGTAGTTAAATTTATCGCTCTACTGCTGGGTCGCAAATGTGATGTGTGTATGTATGATGTGTGCCAAGTCCCAATTCGAAGGTTCAGAATGTGTGAACACTTGACCATCTAGTTTACTCCAGAACTGTTGTCGTGCACTCCTCCAGAAGTTCCATCACTGCACTAGCTCTGATTAATGTACGATTAGTCCTAAACAAGGGCGTGTCCCTGAAGATTCTTCCGGGGACCCAAAATAATAAAACCAATCATGGCTTCCTTATCCTTATAGAAAGAGCTAATTTACAATGGAGTTGGACCATAGCTAGGTGATGTCTCACTTGATAGCCACACGAAACCCTTGTCCTTAACGATAATTAACCCCTCTAATTAACCATCTAATCACCATCAAACACCTGCTAAACCATATGGGGGTCCAGTTTTATTCGAGGGGAGATCGTGAAATCATTAGCTCCATAGCAACAGAGCGCCGCTTATGGTCATATAAGAATGAGCAGCGAGATAATGTTTCCAAGTTACACTGATCATCATCAGGCTTTCAAGGACATTCAGTATAACTCTATAGCTTGTTCAGGGAAAAGAGACCATTTGGTGCAGAAACAACTTTTCCCATTGATTAGGATTGCAACCCTTATCTTGGCTACAGAACATCAACACATCAGCTGAGAACAACTTGCTTTCTTTTATTTTAGTTTTTTTTCTTCTGGAAGCTACATTTTTTAAAATCATGCGTATTGCGTGGCAGAGCATGTAGAAGACAAATGCCATCTTTCATCCAATGACACAAGGCAAGGTCAAGAGATCATTTTTTCTACAGGAAATAACAGTCTTGTCAGGTGATGCAAGCAGCTCCGATTTCAGTAATGGCATGGTGGTAGGTCCCCAGTCATGGTGGCTCTTAGGTCAACTGCCTCACAACCAGCTAGCATGATGATCTAACAGCAAGGAACTATTTTGGCAAAGAGCTAAGTAGTCAAGAGAGATCTGTGTTCTTCTTTGCCATTCCTGGAAAAGTACCTGCTGGAGACCTACAGCCCCAATATGTGCCAAGTGCCAAGCAGAAGGCACACAAATAATTCGAAGCTGTGTGGCATGCTTCTAGATTTTTATCACCAAATTTGTGTGGCTAAGTGGCCAATTTTGTGGGCCTTGGCATGACTGGACGATATGTAACTTTGAACGAAGGCAAATGGTATGTACAAGTGGCACTGTGGGCTGTGGCAGCTTCGAGTTCTTTCGTCAATTCTCAACGATCGGCATGGTCCTGTATATCGTTAATGATGCGCTTTGTGCGTCACACAATAGCCTCAAATCCATGCAAAGCTTCTTCATCCTTTACGGCCTTTTGCTGCCACGGAAAGTGCACGTTCTGGAAGGGAAAATAGTAGATGGATAAGGCGGAGCCTGAACCAACAATACTTTGCGAAAAGTTTTTTTTTGCAAAATTCTATCGATCTATTAATAATTATCAACATAAAAAAAGGGAATGATAAGACTCTCGTACCACCATCACTAGGTGGAGTGACAAAAATTTCAAATTAGCCTCCATCAAAGAAAAAAACAAGAGAAAAGGGAAAGATGAAGAAGTTAAAGGAAGAAGCTAAATCAAGCACCGGGCTCATCTCATAATGCTGTTTTTTTTGGAAAAGGGGGGAGAGATCACCCCGGCCTCTGCATCTAAGATATGCACACATCCCATTTTATTAGATTTTCACAACACCTTACAAAAGGGAATACAATGATTAACCGAAGCCCACCAAACAAGCGATAGCTCGCTAATCCTACAAGACCGATGAAGGAGGTGTGGCTGAACAGGGCCAATGCCCTAACATCACATCATATAAAACCGAAGGTCTCGACAAGTTACCCAACAACAAGCAAGTGGCACAACCGGTCTGGCAGACCCTCAACACGTACCAGCATACACGCTTCAGAAGTCCTTGCCGCTGCCGTTTTCCATAAAACCATCTTCTAGAGGGATCTAAGCAATAACCTTGTGAGGCCTGCCGTCAACACAACCATGACACTAGACAACTCTGCTACCCTGTGTGGTCGACATCGAGAGCCCTCGACACCATGTCGTCGAGTCCCTCTATCTAACGTTGGTTGAAACCACCAGGAGTTCCATCGTGCATAGCACCTGCCGAGCCAGGCATGACTGAGCGTAACACCTGGCGGTTAGGCATGACTTGACATCTCCACCGGAGCCTATGTGTAAGACGAAGCCGCCACACCACCTTCGGACCCCTCCAACCAGCATATGTTCCAAAATGATGCCCCTAAGAGGGAGAACGACACCGAAAGTGCCACCATCGTCCGATCCGGTAAATCCATATCTTGGTAGACTGTTGGAGATATGCCCAAGAGGCAATAATAAACTGTTTATTATTATATATGTGTTTTTATGATAATTTTTTACATCACATGCTATAATTGTATTAACCGAAAACATTAATACTTGTGTGTTTTGTAAGCCTCTTGTTTAACTAGCTTGTTGATTAATAGATGATCATGGTTTCCTGATCATGGAAATTGGATGTTATTAATAACAAGATCATGTCATTAGAAGAATGATGTGATTCACACACACACTCATAGTAAGCATAGCATAAGATCAAGTTATTAAGTTTGTTTTGCTACAAGCTTTCAAATACATAGTAACCTAATCCTTTGACCATGAGATCATGTTAATCACCATTACCGGATGAGTACTTTGATAAAATAAAACTCCACTTCCGTAACTGGGTGGTTATAAAGGTGTCATTGGGTATTCTGAAAGTATGTGTTGAAGCGCATGGATCAAGAGTGGGATTTGCCCATCCAAATGGCAGATAGATATACTCTGGGCCCTCTCGGTGGAATGTCGTCCAATTGGCTTGCAAGCATGTGACTAGGTCACAAGGGATGTCATATCACCAAACGAGGAAAGAGTACTTATCGGTAACGAGGTTGAACTAGGTATGGAGATACCGACGATCGAACCTCGGATAAGTAAAGTATCGCGTGACAAAGGGAATCAGTTTCATATGTTAATGGTTCATTCGATCACGAAGTCATCGTTTAATATGTGGGAGCCATTATGGATCTCCAGGTCCCGCTATTGGTTATTGTTTAGAGAGGTGTCTCGATCATGTCTGCATAGTTCACGAACCGTAGGGTGACACACTTAAGGTTCGACGTTGTTTAAGTAGATATGGAATATGAGTTGGAGAAGGAATGTTGTTCGGAGTCTCGGATTGGATCCAGGACATCACGAGGAGATACGGAATGGTCCGGGGAATAAGATTCATATAAGGAAAGTCATTTTCTAGGGTTTAGAAATGTTTTTGGTGTTTTGACCGGAAGCTTCTCAAAGATTATAGAAGGGCCACCAGTGGGACCACCACCCCGAGAGGGGCCACATGGACCGAGGGTATGCTGCGGGGGCCATGAGCCAGCCGCACCATGACCCAAAGGGTCCAACCGGCCAGCACAAGGAAAGGGGCAAAAACCCTAATAAGGAAAGAAGGGAAACTTGGGGGGGCAAGTTTTCCCCCTCTCCCTCTTGGCCGTCAACTTGGGGAAGGACACAACCAAGGGATGTGAAACCTGGCCGCACCCCCCCATCTATATAAGGAGCGGTGGGGAGGGTGAACCCTTTGCCCCATGCCCTCTTGTCCCTAACCCTAGCCGCCACCTCTCCCTCCTCCATCTTCTTGCTCCGGCTTAGGCAAAGCCCTATAGGAATTTCTCCTCCACCACGCCGTCATGCTGCTAGGATTACAAGGGGATCTACTACCTCTGCTGCCCGCTGGAACGGGGAGAGGAAGGTCTTCATTGACTCTGTACGTGTGACCGAGTGCGGAAGCGCTGCTGGAACGCGGCACCAGAAGGATCATCATCGCGATCTTGATATCGGCAAGTGATCGACTACATCAACCACGAGATCTGATCTCGTTAAACGCTTTGGATCTACGAGGGTTAGTTCTCTCCAATCTCGTTGCAACTATATTGTAGATTAGATCTTGGCTTTGCTATAGATTGGATCTTGGTGTTATGCCTTCTTGTGGTAGAACATTTTTGTTTTCTATGCTACAAACCCAACAGGTTTATCCTGAAACATCTAGGCGGGAAGCGCAAGAATCATAGAGACGACACCTTCATCAAGGTAACGACGCCCACGGACGCCAGCATCGTCAGCCCCGACTGCATCGGATCCCGGCTCTCACCGGACACCATCAACACCTCTTGATCCACCGCGAGCAGCAGCAGGATGTCGGGCATGGCATGCCATCGGAGGTGAACAACGCCACCCAAGATCCACCGTCCTTGTCTCGGTGGGATTCATCCCCTGTTCCTATCCCAAAGGACAAACCATAGGAGACACCGATCTTCCCATGGAGAGGCCCACCCGATGCCCCGTCTGTCATGTCATTGATGAAAGGCCTTGACGTCGTCGTGGCGCCCAGGGGCCCCTCCATGCCTAAGATCTTTGGTACCAGCTAGCACTGGCCCCATCTTCACCCGAGGGCGAAGAAATCCCCCCGCCCCCACAACCAGTAGCGCCCAGGTTGTGACGTCCAGATCCACTACTTTGTCTACTTGAAGCCGTGATTCCACCATCTTTGGTCAGATTGTTTTGATTCCTAACTCTTTTGCCCAAAATGTTGTTGTTTGTCATCCAAGATCCATGTGTATCTTTATGTAAAGATCCGTCAGTGATCTCTAGAGAAGAAAAAATCATACCCCTATTTGATAATAGTGGAAGAAGATTTGGGTGGCTTTGTTCCGTGATTTTTTTTCTCAAATTGAGAGGTTTTTCATGTAAAAAGGACTTGTTTTGATGCATGCTGATTTGGTACCGGTGCATATATTTTAAGAACTCCTCTCCTGTGGACATACACTGTCTCATCCTAGGAGAGAGCTTCTCACCATACCACACTATCAGCTTTGGAGAGAGAGCTGAGAAGTCGTGTTGTTCCTCCAGATATGTTAGTTTGGTTCACATGCTTCCTTCTGTGAAGAGCAACAATTCGTGAGTTAGCATATAAGTGATATTGAAGTTCACACTAATTATGCTTCGTATTTTTAGATCATGTTTAAGAGTTTATTAATTAAAAGGTTGGATTAATTGGTCTCTGTTATGGTTTTTCCTAACACCATGGGAAGCTTCCAGCGAGTCACCGCCTAGCAGGCCAACTACGGAGGTTGGGCAGCAAATTGCAGAGCATGCGTCTGCCACCCATGCACTTCTTTGGAAGTTGGTCCTTTGACGATCAGGTCTTCCTTTGCACCACCACATAGCATCGGTGAAGGGGTTTCTACATCGATATCAACTCCTCCGATGGGGTAACACCCACCATCTTGTGTGATGTTGGAGATATGCCATTAAGGCAAATAATAAAAATGTTTTATTGTCATATCTCAAATATTTATAATAAGTTTTATATCATACTATAATTGTATTAAGTGAAAACATTAAAACACAAGTGGTAAGTAAACAAACCAGGTTCATAATAACCTCTAGTTAACTAGCTCATTGGTCAACTAATTATAAAGATTTCTTGATCATGGACATTTATGTCAATTAACAATGGGATCACATGATTGGATGAATTATGTGATGAACACACACTCAACTAAAGTATTGCAATCAGATCTAGTCACAAAGTTCAACACTGCAATTACTAAGAAAACGCAGTAACCCAATCATTTGACAGTGTGATCATATCTAATCAGTATCACCGGAGGCCACCTTAACTACATCAACCATCACAACGTAATAGGGTGATCATAAAAATGTCTCTTAGGTATTCCAAAAGGGTAGGTTGAGACGTATGCATCAAGATCGGGATTTCATCCGCATGACGGATAAATACTCTGGACCCACTCAGTAAAATTACATCTGCTATTTTCCGTCCAATGTGTGCGTTAATACGTTCCACTCACGTGGGCGTGAGCGTTGGGCCAGGCCGTTAAGCGCTTTTTTGGTTTCTTTTTGTGTGTTCTTTTCTGGGTTTTTTTTTCTTTTTTACTTTACTTTTTTTATAAGTTTGAAATGTTCAAATTTAGAGTGTTTTTAGATTTTGAAAAATGTTTAGATTTTAAAATGTACAAATCTAAATAAATGTTTTAATATTTTGGAAAATATTTAGATTCGAAAAATTCAGTTTGAAAAATATTTAGATTTTAAAAAGTTTAGATTCAAAAATATTCAAATTTGAAAATGTTTAGATTTGAAAAATGTTCACAATTCAAAAATATTTAGAATTAGAAAATATTCATATTTTAAGAAAGTTCGGGTCTATAAAATATTAAAATCTAATTTTTTTCAGATTTTTAAAAACAATTGTTTAAAAACTATTCAAATTTTGAAAATAGAAAATAATAAAAGAAAGACAAGTACCTGCATATTCAGGCCACACTAAACGTGGCCCAGCTTGTGCTCGTTCAGGCGGAGTTTATTCCGGCACGCATCTAGTTGTAGCCGAGTGGGATGGAAGGACACTGACCTAGGAAACTAGGGTTTGGCGACTTCGAAGGCGATCTCACGCCGGCGAAGGTCTCTCGACTTCGATCGGTTCCCCAGGTGCTTCTCCTCTGCTCGGGCTGATCAAGGGTTTGTCTGGTACAACTGCCCGGCCTTGGCGCGAGTTTAGCGGTGGGGAGATCTGTTCGGGTAGAGGTGATGGCGGCGGCATCATCGAGGTCGTCGGGGGCGGCCGAGGTGGATGAAATACTCAAGAATCTAAAGCTGAGTGAAGAGGAGATGGATGGCGTGGTCTTGGCAAGGGCTGATCGAGGAGAGCTACCGGAGGTGAAGTGGTTAGCGGTGGCAAAACTGTTGACCATCAAGGGTTTCAGCGAGCAATCGCTGGAGAAGACGATGAGGGCGGCCTGGAGTACGGCAAGGGAGGTCTCTTTCCGGCCCATAGAGAAGAACCTATTCCTCGTCCAAGCTTTCTGCCTGGGTGATTGGAATCGCATAATGGAGGAGGGTCCCTGACTCTTCCGTGACTGCTCTCTCATGCTGGAGAAGTTTGATGGAGCAACCAAGAGCCCCATAGTGATGCCTAATTTGCATGAAGGCATGGATCCAGATCCACCGAATCCCGCCGTTGTACCGCACAGAATCGATCCTAAAACAACTGGCTTCTCGTGTTGGGGAGGTAGTAAAGGTGGAAGTTCAGGCAGTCTTGGTGGGCAATGGGGAATTTCATAGGGCGCGAGTTAAGCTTGCTGCGGACAGACCATTGCGCCGAGTGGTAACGTTCTCGCCGGAGGGATGTGAGAGTATGATGCTGAGGGTGATGTACGAGAAGATTTCCAAATTTTGCAACCATTGCGGGTTGATGGGCCATGAACACCTAGAGTGTGGATCAGGAGAATATGCGGAAGGTGATCTGTAGTTTGGTCAGTGGATGTTGGCACCGGAGATATCCTGGCATGCGAGTACTCCTCGAGTCCGGAGGGGTGTGGGAGCCGCCTGGGATGCTCGTGGTAGAGGCAGTGCAGGGGAACATGGAGGCCGGGCGGCCGGACAGAACGCTAGAAGACGTGGTGGTGCACGGGCAGGAGGTCGTGAAGGTGTATGGATGGCAAAAGAGGGACAGGTGGTCCCTCGTGCATCCCCAAGGAAAAGGACGTCAGGGGATGTCGGGCTAGCTGATGATGATGGTGCAGCGCTGGCCGACACGGCGTCGAGCCCCCTGAAGACTGTGGTGGAGATATCGGGTGCGCAGGCGGTGTAGTCAGGAGCTCAACGACAACTGGTCTTGGTAGCGGATGGGGAGGATCAGGCGCGGAAAGTGCCACCCCCACCACCAAGCTATGTTCCCCCAAAGGAAAGGAAGAAACAGAAGCAAACAGGAGAGGTAGTGGGCTTGGATGATCACACAAGCACGGCGGGATCCTTGAAGGAGTACCGCCCGCAGCAATGAGTTGCCTGTCGTGGAACTGTTGCGGCCTTGGCAATGCGGCAACAGTTAAAGAATTTCGCGACCTCGCGAGGAGTTTTGCCCCCTTGATTTTGTGTGTCATTGAAACTCAAATAGATAGATCAAGGGTAGAGAAGTTTAAGCATACGTTAGGGTATGATAATTCTTTTGTTGTAAGCAGTTCTAGACGCAGTGGTGGCATTGGTATTTTTTGGAATAATTCAATAAAGCTTGAAATTTTACCGTACTCCCAATATCATCTAGATGCAATTGTGACGGAGTCGGGAGAGTTACCATAGAGGTTTACCTGTGTGTATGGGGAAGCCCAGACCAGGGATAGGCACAATACCTGGGATATGCTGAAATTCATTCAGTCCGCCTCGGACCTTCCTTGGGTATGTATGGGGGATTTTAATGAGGTTCTACACCAATCAGAACATGAAGGCGTACGTGAAAGGAGACATGCACAGATGGCAGGCTTCCGTGAGATGATAGACATATGTGGCCTCAATGACCTTGGGTTTGAGGGTCGCAGATGGACTTTTGAGAAGAAAGTGGTGGGAGGTACGTACTGTAGAGTACGGCTTGATCGTGTCCTAGCGACTGGTGATTGGAGCACGAGATATCCTTTCGCCACGGTATAGAATATGACAGCGGCATCATCGGATCTGTCATGGTGGTGTCACGGCAGATGCCATGGGTAGGCTAAAGTTAGGGGCCAATGGATGCTACTGGGATCTGGGGAGGGAAGATGTAGTGGATTCTACACACAGAAAGCTAACGCAAAGATCTGTATTTCTCCTTCCTTGATTTACAAGTGCTCCTTGAGCTGTATACAAGGAGAAAGAGAGAACTTTACCAGCCTAACGGTACCAAGAAAGAGTCGATCCCTTCCTCAGGGTCCAAGCCTGCCCTTATAAAGGAGAACCTTGAGTTCCCTTAGGGCCGATGTGGCAAGCATATTCGAGGAATATGCTTGTCCCAATATAGTAGTTCGGCGCCCCCCTTTCCCTGTCGCTCCCCTAATGACGGCAAGGTTCCAGAGGGGCCCTCCTGTGTGTCTCGGGCTTCAGGACTATCACCTCCGTGACCTCCTTCTGTCTCTCTGTCGCTCTGCACCTTTGTCCCTAGTGCTTGGCTTCGCTCTGATTCTTCCTAGCCTGCTACTAGAGTTTGACTTTAGGCTTCTCCTTCTCCTGCAAGCTTCGTATCATTCGGCCCTGCCTCGCGTAACTTCGGCTTGTTCTTCACCTGCATCAAGATTACTTGGGCTAACCCGGCCGACTTACGCTGTATCTCGGCCGGGTAATGCCTTGCCCTTACCACAAGGGTCCTGTCCTTTCCTATCTCGGCCGACCTCTACAGGATTCGGCCGACTCAGAGTGTAACTAGGAAACTAGACGGGGAACACCCTTTCATCTTTCCCCGTCTTTACCCTATCCAGGGTTACCTCCCCAACATTAGTCCCCGAAGCTGGTACGTTCCCACCGATAATCTCGGCCGGGTCGTATCAGTTTCACGACGCTCGTTATGTATTGTTTCCGAGTTATATTGTCGTGGTGATAGAGCCGTATCTAGTAGCGCACGCCTCGTCCCACGTGTCATTCTCATCATTATTTCTCTAGTTTTTTGTTCCTCTACAGCGTTTACTGACAAGCTACAGTTACTGTCGCGCCTATTGCGCCGTTGCTGCGACGCCTCGTGCTCCGTTCTTGTTGGGGATCGTGAGTTCCTTGGTCAATCGTGTGGCCTTCGGTGCGGTTCCGCTCAGCGACGTGTGGCCGTGCTGCGCACACGATCCGCGCCGCCAACTGCCACACCCACAATCCCACTACCTTGCCTGCGGCTTGGTTATAAAGGGGGTGCGGCGCCTGGGAGTTTCTTTTTTCCCCTTCTCGCTCGCTCGCACCCTTCTTCTTCCTCGTGTTTTTTCGCTTGTTCGTGGTTCCGCCACCGCGCGCTCAACTGGCTCTGCGACGAGGGGGACTCCGCCGCGCTGCTCCACCTTCCTCGTCGCCGTTTACCTGTTCTGGCGTCGTCGCCGGTGAGTTCTTTTCGGTCGTGCCCCCTAGACTTTCCTCTAGATCTCTTTGTTTCCTCTTTGTTCGTGCTGCGGTTCTGTCTTCGTTCCGCCGCTGTTTTTGCGTAGAACTGCGACGGGGCCTCGTAGCTCTAAGTTTTCCTCCGCCGCGAGCTGTTCCTCCGGCGATCTTTCCGGCGAAATCATGTCTAGTTCCTTTAGTGGTGCCTTGGTTGAGGATGATGATGCTGGCTCTGGGCCCGAGCGGGGCTCGTGGCAGGGCTCCTCTGTTACCCGACGGGAGATCGAGTGGCTCATCCGAACCCGGAGGATTCCCGCCGAGGTCTCTTGTCGTTTACCCGGCAATGAGTTATCTCCAGAACTCAGGGAGGGTGAGTATGTAGTTTTTATGTCACATTTTTCGCGCGGCTTCGGTCTCCCTCTTAGCGATTTTGCGAGAGAGTTTCTCGACTACTTCGGCCTTCAGCCGCATCATCTTCCTACGAACGCCATCGCTTCTCTTTCTGCATTCATCTCTGCCTCGGAGGGATACTTCGGCCTATGGCCGTCCATTCATGTCTAGGCGAAGTTCTTCCAGATTCGTTCTAATGTGGTCCCTGACAAGTCTCTGCACCCTTCCGAGAAACTGCTCACTCAGTGCGGGGCGGCATCCATTACACCTCAGAGGAAGTCTGTATTTCCTCGCGTCACCGGGTTAGAATCGTGCAAGAAGTGGCACAAATCTTTCTTTTACGTCAAGAACAGAGGAACAGAAGACAAGATTCGGCTCCCTGCCTTCTCCATTGGTCCACCTTCCAAGGTAAACTGGACTTACAATCCAAGGAGGAGCCACGTTTTGGCCGAGCTCTTCGAGACTCGGCTCAAAGAGTTGATCCGGGCCGGGTTACGCGGCGAGGACTTGATGGCTACCTTCATCAGTAGCCGAATTTGCCCATTCCAAAAAAGGACGCACAAACTTTGCTACATGAGTGGTCCACTTGATCCCAACCGAGTCTCGACCGTCGAGCTGGACAATTACCTTGTCTTCAAGCGCGTCCGAGCTATATTTAAGACGGAGATGCCTGAAGATTGGACCTGGGGATTGAAACCGTTTACCCGCGAGCGTCCTCCTCCCGCAGTAAGTTTTAACCCTCAACGCTTTGATTCTCTTTTGTTTTCATAGATGTTTTCCCTAACCTTCCTTCTCCTTCGCCTCATAGAGGTTCGCGGAGCAAAAGGACGAGGACGCCGAGGTTTTGTCGCTTCCGTGGACTGCGGATCGGAATACCCCGGACGTTGAGGAGCCGGACTCCGAAGAATTCGTCCCTAAGTCAGATCCTGCTACGGCTCGCGTTCGTGGCAAAACTTCGGTCCATGAGGAGGAAGGTGATTCGGACGAGGTCCAAGCTCTTGAGGTAGTTGCCGCAATGCCTATTTCTTATGCATTTCTGGCTTCTACTTTCTCAGCAAATCCGGCCGGTCAGGTCCACGACGCCGAGCCTATTGCATCCCGGCCCCCAGTTACCTCGGGGAAACGCGGGGCTCCAGCTAGTGCTTCAGAGGCGGCCCCCAAGAAACGAATGAAGAAGTCTGCTCCGAACCCTCCCAGGCGCAAGACCATGCCTGGGGTCGCAGGGTAAGTTCGTTTTGCTCGTATTTCTTGTTTCCCTATTTCTGTTTTTCATCCTGACACCCTTTTTTCTTTCTTATTTTTGCAGTGCTCCGCTTTCCGTTAAGCCTGGCGGTCCTAGCATGACTAGACGCCCGATTCGGCAGCCGTCTCCTCCGCCTGTTGAAGATACTAGGATTCCTAGTCCTGCTCATGCTACGTCTCCTCCAGCTCCACCTATGTCACCCCCTTGTCACGTTGCGCCTGATATTCGCGCCTCCGAGATTTCTACTGAACCCGTTGCCCCTCCACTGAATCCGAGCATGTCCACCGAGCCTCTTTCTACCTCGGTAGCTCCTACTGTAACCCCAGCCGCAGCCGTGGTCGATAATACCCCGGAGCCCTCAGCGCTTGTAATCCCTCCTGCTTCTAAGGGCACTATTCCCATTGCCGAGGTATCAGCTTCTCCTGGTGCCTCCACAATAAGAAAAACTGTTGCCACTAAAACTTCCACTTCCCAAAAAGGTCTTGCCGGCTCTTCTCAGCCTAGTATTGCCGACGTGCCGCGCAAAGGAATTGCGCCTACCAAAGCCTCTGTTACCTCTGCTGCCAACACGCAGCTTGCTCTTCATACAAGCCCTACGGCTACAGTGGTTACACAGCATGTCCGAGGTAAAGTCTTAACCCGGACGGCTAGTGGGAACAGCCTCGGCTCGCTGGTGGAATATGCTCATAACTGGAATGCTGCTGATCAGCTTGAGGGCAATCGAAACAGTCAGCCGTTTCAACTCTCCGACATCAGCAGCCGTTTGGATCAAGCTGCCAAGATCATTCTGGATAGCAACAAGATGAACGAGGTAATTGCTACTTCTCGGGGTTTAGACTGATTCTCCATATGCTATTGTATATACATTAGTCCCCGAAACTTGCAAACGAGTAACTTGTTATTCGCTTGGAAGTTTTTATAGTGCTATACTTAGTTCTATTTAATTTATGGCTCGAGCCTATATCCGAGTATATCTATCTTAAACTTTTGCTTAAATTTTCCCTAGCTGTTCTTTGAATGTCTAGCCACATAGGTCTGGGTTAAGCTTTCGCCTGACTCGAATCTACTTTTGGCTTTGAATATCCAGCCACCTAGATCTGGGTTAATTTCTCGCTTAACTCGGATCTGTTTTGGCTTTGAATATCCAGCCACCTAGATCTGGGTTAAGTTTTTGCTTAACTCGGATCTGGTTTAGCTTCGAATATCCAGCCACGTAGATCTGGGTTAAGTTTTCGCTTAACTCGGATCTGTTTTGGCTTTGAATATCCAGCCACCTAGATCTGGGTTAAGTTTTTGCTTAACTCGGATCTGGTTTAGCTTCGAATATCCAGCCACCTAGATCTGGGTTAAGTTTTCGCTTAACTCGGATCTGCTTTAGCTTCGAATATCCAGCCACCTAGGTCCGCGTTAAGTTTTCGCTTAACTCGGATCTGCTTTTGCTTCGAATATCCAGCCACCTAGATCCGGGTTAAGTTTTCGCTTAGTTCGGATCTGCTTTAGCTTCGAATATCCAGCCACCTAGATCCGAGTTAAGTTTTCGCTTAGCTCGGATCTGTTTTGGCTTTGAATATCCAGCCACCTAGATCTGGGTTAAGTTTTTGCTTAACTCGGATCTGGTTTAGCTTCGAATATCCAGCCACCTAGATCTGGGTTAAGTTTTTGCTTAACTCGGATCTGGTTTAGCTTCGAATATCCATTCATTGTTTGTTCCATTGCTCAGGTTGCGCATGACCGGCGGACTGCTGAATTTCAAAGACTGCTGTTGTCGCACAAGAAGTTGGAAGAAAAATATGAAAAAGTTATTCCTGTGGTGAAAAAAGCAGGTATGCCCGATCATTTTCCTTGTCATCTCTATTATTGTCATTGTTTTGTCTGCGGGATGCCGGCTTACTTTGTGGGTTAACAGGTAACATCAATAATCTTAACATTCGTCTTGAGAAGAAAGTCAAGAGATTGGAAGGTTAGTTTTCCATCTACCTCGTACTTTTCCCTTTCTAGGACGTGCACTAAGTTTCTTTTACTTTGTTTGGCTTTGATAAAGACGAGATATGAACCTTTGCATCATCTCACCAAAATTGTACACCCATGCCTGATGTAATGCTGCATTTGTTAGAACAAGGCGCCACCCATTCGGCGCAACTAAAAGAAAAGGATGACGAGATAGCTCGCCTACGCGCCGAGGTGGAGGCCCTTAAGCTTTCTCAGAAATCCGAGCTAGAGAAGGTCGATCAGGAGTTCTTCAAGGAGAAGAACCGGCTGGCTTTGGAATTGCAAAAGAATAAAGAGCTCTTAGAGGCTACCGAGCTGAAAACTCGAGGAATGAGCGAGGAAATTGCTCGCTTTGAGAAGAACAAGATTGACTGGGCGAAGGACCTTCAGCTGATGATGAGTTTCATTCATCGTAAGCATCTTAACACAGCCGGATTATCTTTCTTCCTTCTGCTGCCCTTTGACGCCTCCCTTTTTTGCGTAGGTCATTTTCCTGAGGCTAAACCCGTGAGCTCTAAAGCGGTCCTTGCTGCTCGTGCGCGCCGAGGTTTCCCTGTTGACGTGAACTTTGAGTATTCAATAGAAGATTTCTTGGTTTCTGTCGGCGCTGCCCTTGGTCCGGTGAAAATCATGGGCAGGGACTTGGTGCTGGCAGCTATTCGAGCCCACCGTGCTCTCTGGACGAATACCTCTGGAACTCCTAAGATCAGCGAGATCGAATTGCTGGTGACTAGATTGAATGCCACTGAAAAGCAACTAAGTCTTTGGAGGGAATCTGCTGGGCGAGCTGGCGCGGATATGGCCCTCACCGTTATCATGTCATGGTACGAAGACATTTCTCTTGATATCCTGAGGAATTTTCGCACAGGTTCCTGTTGGGTTGAGGATCCCACCTTTGTTTCTCTTCGGCATCTCGCGCCTTTCAACTCGTCGAGTATGCCGACGTGCACACCTGGAATGAAGGGCCGAGTTTCCTTTCAAATCCGGACAAGGAGGTCGTAGTCGAGGATGCATCAGATGACTCAGCTGAGCAGGGGGAGATGAAGATGACTCGGCCATTTCTGGTGACTCCAGTTCAGCTCGGATGACAACGACGACGCGCGATCCTCCTCCAAGGGTACCGGGCATTCCACTGTGCAAATTGATGCTCCTCAGCAGCCTCAGGCTTCGGCCGAGGTTGCACCTAGGTCTGCGGAGGGCGAGGTAACCTCGGCCGAAGTTCCTCCTACCTCGGAGTCCCCAGCCCCTGACCAGGTTGCCGTCTCTCCAGTGAAAAACGTTTAAGTCATTTTCTATCCCTGGTATGCCGGGCGTACGATGTCCGTGGAATACTCATTTACTTCCTGTATGACCATGAATCTCCTTTTGCCGTACATTGCTGCGACATATAAGTTTGCAGTTATTATAACTTTGCTTAAGTTGGTTGCCATCCGAATTCTTGCTTTGATATCCTGCATATTTTGGTGTTAGGATTTATCTTTGTCTTTGTTTTCTCATGTTTTAGTCAAGTAATCTGTGTGTGAGCTTCGAACATCATACGGGGTTGATCTGTTCTTATCCTGAGTGCCGAAGTGTGATACCCTTTCCGTATCAAAGATTGACTACCACTTTGGAACAATTCATGGCAGTCCCCGAGTGATTGCCTGTTCTGCTGAAGTCTAGTGTGCAAACTAACTTTCAGAAAAAATACAAGACCACCACCGAGGTGCTGCTCAGGGCGTCAAGTTTTGGTGCTCAACATAGCTCTGGGGCGGTATATGGTAGTCTTCTAGCTGCTGCTTTGACTGCCGAGGTTTTAATTCATAACCTGAAATTGAAATAACATATGGCAGTCCCCGAGTCACTGCTCTGGATGCCGAGGTTCAATACATAACATGAAATTGAAATAACATATGGCAGTCCTCGAGTCACTGCTCCGGATGCCGAGGTTCAATACATAACATGAAATTGAAATAACATATGGCAGTCCCCGAGTCACTGCTCCGGATGCCGAGGTTCAGTACATAACATGAAATTGAAATAACATATGGTAGTCCCCGAGTCACTGCTCCGGATGCCGAGGTTTAATACTTCATTGGTCCTTGACCTTGAAATACTATGCTATGAGTAAAATGGACGAAGCAGGGCTATGTTCCATGGCCGCTTCGTTTCTTCGCCAGCTTTGTCTGCCTTGTCCTTTCCGGGGGGTTGAGCATCAATTAGATAATAGGCATCGTTATGTAATGCTTTGCTCACAATGAATGGTCCCTCCCATGGAGGTGACAGCTTGTGCATGCCGGCCGTGCGTTGTACCAGTCTGAGGACTAAATCTCCTTCTTTGAATACCCTTGGATTCACCTTTTTGCTGTGATATCGTCGTAGGTTCTGCTGATAAATAGCTGATCGTGATAGTGCCAGTTCTCTGGCTTCTTCTAGCAGGTCTATAGTATCTTGCCGAGCTATTTCGTTCACTTCAGAGGTTGTATACTGAGTAACTCTTGGCGAGTCATGTATTATGTCGGCTGGAACCACGACCTCTGCCCCATATACTAGAAAGAATGGTGTGTACCCTGTTGACCTATTTGGAGTAGTTCTGAGGCTCCATAATACGGCTGGGAGTTCCTCAATCCAACATCCTGCCGACCTTTGCAGTGGTTCAACAAGTCGTGGTTTTATTCCGGACAATACTAGTCCATTAGACCTTTCCACTTGCCCATTAGATGCTGGGTGAGCCACAGAGGCAATATCTAACCTTATGTATTTTTCTCTACAAAATCTGGCAAAGGCTCCTTCTGCAAAATTTGTGCCATTATCTGTAATGATACTGTGTGGGTACCCATATCTTAAAATAATATCTTTGAGGAATCTCACTGCTGTGGGCCTATCGCATTTTCTTATTGGTTTCACTTCAATCCATTTTGTGAACTTGTCCACCATAACCAATATGTGGGTCATTCCCCCTCGGGCCGGCTTAAATGGTCCCACCATATCTAAGCCCCATACAGCAAATGGCCAAGTGATGGGTATTGTTTTTAACTCAGCCGATGGCATATGTATTTTGGTTGCGTATCTCTGGCAACCATTGCATTTTTCCACCAACTCTTTGGCTTCCTTCAACGCCGTCGGCCAATAAAATCCATGCCTGAATGCTTTGGCTACCAATGCACGAGATGAGGCATGATGTCCACACTCTCCTTGATGTATATCTAGGAGGATTTCCCGGCCTTCTGCCGAACTCACACACTTCTGTAATATGCTTGTGACACTTCTTTTATATAGCTCATTGTTTATGATCGTGTAAGCTTTCGCTCTCCTTACAGTTTGTCTTGCTAACACTTCATCGCTTGGTAATATCGCGTCTTTAAGGTAAGATAATATGGGTTGCGCCCATGGCGGTGTGATTTTTTCTGGTGTGGTCTCACTGTCTATTTCCATATTTTCTGCCGACATATTACCTCGGCCTTCTCCATAATTGTGCTTACTTCTGCTGTCCTCCTCTTGGGGGATTCCGAGTTATATTGCTGGTCTACCTCCATCGGCACATTGTCTGCCGCTGAATTGGCCGGGATAAAGATAGATTCAGATTCTGGTGAAGGGATTATTGATGGTTTTCTGAGGTGTTCCAGGGCAATACCCGGTGGAATTGACTGCCGGGTTGATCCGAGCTTTGACAATGTGTCTGCGACGTCATTTTCTGCCCGAGGTATGTGGTGAAACTCACATCCTTCAAAGTATCCACTGATCTTTTGCACATGAAATCTATATAAGGCCATATTAGCATCTAGTGCATCCCAATTGCCAGAGACTTGCTGTACTACTAGGTCCGAGTCCCCATAGCATAAGATTCGGCGTATGCCAATCTCTTTTGCTACTTTCAATCCATGGACCAGTGCTTCATATTCGGCTATGTTGTTGGATGCAGCAAAATGTATCTGTAGCACATATTTTAGCCGATCTCTTTTAGGTGAAGTTAATACTATTCCTGCCCCCAAACCATTTCTTAGTTTGGAACCATCGAAATGCATCGTCCAATAATTTGGATCTGGTAATGGTGGCTCATATTGCACTTCGGCCCAATCTACGAAGAAATCGGCGACTTATTGAGATTTGATTGCATCTCTCCTATCAAATTGTGGAGCGTAAGGTGACAATGCGATTGCCCATTTTGCTATTCGGCCACTTGCATCTTTGTTGCTCAATATGTCGGTTATGGGTGCTTCACAAATCACTCTGATGGGATGCTCTTCGAAATAATGTTTAAGCTTTTTCGCCGGCATATACACCCCATAAGCCATTTTCTGATAATGTGGGTAATTCTGTTTTGAAGTGGACAACACCTCACTCAAATAATATACCGGCCTCTGTACCGACTTATTATTTTCGAGTCGTTCTACTATGACTACAGCACTCACTACTCTATTTGTGGCCGCTATGTAGAGTAACATAGGCTCTTTTGATAATGGAGAAGCCAAGATAGGTGCTGTGACCAACATTTTTTTCAACTCATGAAACGCGTTGTCCGCTTGTGGAGTCCAAACGAATTTATCTGATTTCTTCATCAGCTGATATAGTGGTAGTGCCTTTTCTCCCAGCCGACACACAAACCGGCTGAGCGAGGCTAGACAACCTGTGAATTTTTGTACATCATTTAAGCATTTCGGCAATTCCATTCTTTCTACTACCTTTATCTTTGTTGGGTTGGCCTCTATACCTCGGCTAGATACAAGAGCAATTTTCCTGCCGGCACGCCAAACGTGCACTTTTCCGGGTTAAGTTTCATTCGGAATCTTCTCAAGTTTACGAAAGTTTGGCGTATATCTTCCAGTAAGGTTTTGCTTTCCTTGGTTTTGATGACCACATCATCTACATATACTTGTACATTTTTCCCTATTTGATCGTGTAGACATTTTTGCATGCATCTCTGATATGTTGTTCCTGCATTTCGTAGGCCGAACGGCATCGTGCGATAGCAATAAGCCCCGTACGGGGTAATAAATGCAGTCTTTATTTGATCGGTCGGATTTAGCGGTATCTGGTGGAAACCAGAGTACGCGTCTACAAATGATAATAACTCACAACCAGCGGTCGAGTCAATGACTTGGTCTATTCTAGGTAATGGAAAAGGATCTTTTGGACACGCCTTGTTCAGGTTCATGTAATCGATACACATTCGCCATACAATGGCTACATTGGGATCATCCTTCTTCTTTTCTACCAGCACCGGATTTGACAACCAATCCGGGTGCAGCACCTCCATGATGAACCCGGCTGCGAGGAGCCGAGCTATTTCATCCCCTATTATTTTTCTCCTGTCTTCGGCGAAGCGGCGGAGAGGTTGCTTCACCGGCCTTGCTCCAGGCCTTACATTCAAAGAGTGCTCAGCCAACTCCCTCGGAACACCTTGCAGATCCTGAGTTGACCACGCAAATATGTCCCGATTCTCACGGAGGAAGTTGGTGAGCTCGCTTTCCTATTTAGCGTCCAGGCCTGCACTAATAGTAACAGTACGCTCTAGGAATTGCTCATCTATTTGAAACTTCTTCGTTTCTTTAGTCGGCTGAAAAGAAACACTGCCATGCGGGTTGGCTAGTGCCGGCATGTTCAGCTGCGCCGACTGAGCAAGGGCTGCTACCTCCTGAATCCTTCTTTTTTCTCTTGCTATAACCAATGACTCGGCCAAATTTGACCCGGCTGAAGCACACTCCATTGACTTCTTGTAATCCCCTGCAACTGTTATCACTCCTTGTGGTCCGGGTAGCTTCATCTTCAGATAACTTACATGACAGCTGCCCATGAATTTGGCCAACGCTGGCCGTCCGAGTAAAGCATGATAACAACTCTCTAGATCCACCACCTCAAACTCCAAGTTTTCTGCTCTGCAGTTATCTCTTGTGCCGAATAAGACATCGACTCGGACCTTACCAATGGGTTCACATGAAAGCCCTGGCACTATCCCATGGAAAGTGGTCCTTGTAGACTGCAACATGTTCTGCGATATTCCAAGTTTATGCATGGTATCTTTGTACATGATGTTGATACTACTTCCATTGTCAATGAGTACCTTTGAGAATTTCACATTGATGCTTGGTCCGACAAATGTCGGATCCAACATGAGTGCATATGACCCAGGATTCGGCATTATTTTGGGATGATCCTTTATGCTCCAAGTTACTTCCTGATCAGACCAAGGCACATATCTCGGTATCGCCGGCATAACTGCATTTACTTTCATATGCCGGCGTTGCACACTCTGTTTGTCTTGCTGTTCCGTTGTGAACATGCAATAAGACTGATGATGTTCTCTGTAATCATTACGTCCCGTATTTGCCGGGTTTGTTCTTCCATCCTGGACTTGGTTCATCACTTGATGCATCGCGTCTCTCTGATCCGAGTTATCGTACCTCGGGGGAGGGGGCGGTAACATTAGTTGTTGTGCATTTGCTCCAGTCAACTGTGGTTGACGCTGCTGATGTACTTGATGGGGTGCCTGAACCGCTGCGGGGTTACCCATTGCATTTTTCATCCATGCACACTGGCGGGTTGTATGGTTAGCTGGTCTGGATGGGTTTGACGTGTGAAATTTACACGGCTGATCTAACATGGACTCGAACGTGTACTTCGGCCTCTCCTGCCACTGTTTCTTTTGTTCGGGGGTCCATTGCCCTTTTCCTTCATTCCTTGGTGTCCACTGCTGAGGACCATTCTTTTGCCGTTGAGCTGCTCTGTGATTCGGCTGATCTTGCGCTACTGCCGCTACTTGGGTCGAATTATATCTATAATCCGGTCTTTCCTCTCTTCTTCTTCCTCTGAAATCACCGCGCCTGGATGACCCGGCAAAATCTCTTGCATAATGATCCTGTTGCTCGCGGTGATCTGCCGACATTAATTCTGGTTGCGTAGGATCTCCTAATGCGTAGGAGTCCGCTATTCTGATAGTTTCTGCCAGTGTGGTCGGCATATCTCTCTGCAAACGTTGCCATAATACGCTGCCATAACGGCATCCTTGCGCGAACCACGCTATTGCTTGCGATTCTATGACTCCTTCACATGAGTTTCTCAGGTTGCACCACCGAGTTAAAAATTCTCTATCTGTTTCATTCGGCTTATGCTTGCACATGGCTAACTGTTGTGGCCTGTTGGGCCTCTTGTATGTACTGGTAAAGTTGCTGACAAACATTTCCTCAAAATCCAGCCAACAGTTGATACTGTCGGCTGGTAGATTATTCAGCCAAACTCTAGCTGGTCCTTCCAGCATTTGTGGTACATATCGTACTGCCCATCGTAAGTTTCCACACGCTATTTTTACAGCAGTGGCATAGTCAATCAACCAGTCTTGTGGTTTGGTACTTCCATTGTATGTTTTCGTGCCCCTTGCCAGCTGAAAGTTTGGCACAGGAGGTTCGCTCATGATCCGTGGTCCAAAGCATGCTGGCCCTGGTGGACCCTGTTCTTCCAACAACTCGGACATGTATAGCCGGTCCAGCTTCACTCTTGCATCATTTGATGGCAAATCTCTGTATAGAACTCTGTCCTGTATTCCATAATGATTGTTTTCGCCATGGATTGCATATTCCATTTCGGAATAACCATCATTGTATCTCTCATTAATTTGATTGTGACGAGCTGGCCTTGTTTCTCTTTCCTGTCGGGGTTCATGCCTCGGTTGCGGGTTGAGTGGCCGTTCTCTCCTTACTCCGTTGCCTCGGCTTCCGCCGTCTTTCTCCACACGGCCGTGG
This sequence comes from Avena sativa, assembly GCA_916181665.1. Taxonomy (NCBI): domain Eukaryota; kingdom Viridiplantae; phylum Streptophyta; class Magnoliopsida; order Poales; family Poaceae; genus Avena; species Avena sativa. The sequence goes on from OV702293.1 coordinate 432,323,697, forward strand.
TTCCTCTCCCCACTGTTACCTCGGCTTGCATTGCCTCTGTTTTCGTTTGCCTTTCCGGCCATTGCCGGATCATAAGGGACAATCTGCTTGTTCCTCTTTCCCGAGGTTACTGCTTTGTCTCTTCGAGCATTATTTCCGGGTGAAGATGCTGCTGCCGCAGACAGAGCTGGTAATGCTCCTGCCGAATGAACCATTCGCGAGGCCCCCGGCCTCGCCGGGTTTGCTCTGAGCATTTCCTCGTTTTGCTGGTTCGCGATGCGCACCAGCTCGTTTACTCTTTCTTGTTGTTTCTGCCGGGCCTCTCCGGTCAACCCCTCTAACTCTAAAGCTGCGGCATTTGCCGCTCTTAGGTTTCTTGCCGGGGTACTGTACCTCGGCAAACCTAAATCCTCTGATTCTGCTTTATGAGATTGATGCTCTTTATTGATGTCATCCATGAGGTTCTTCCCTCTCAATCTTAGTTCGTCCACCCGTTCGGGCGCGACGTCAAGCTTATTTGCTTTGGCATAGTCTCGCAGGGTCCTGTTTAAGGACTCCCGCAAGGCCGACACCTTTTTTGCCTCTATCAACACCTTTTGCCTGGTTTCCTCCAACTCTGCCTGAGCATTTGCCGGGTTAAGTATCGGCGCTACAGGTGTAGTCAAGCTTTCTATGGTCGCCTGGAGAATATTCTCTGGCCTTTCCAGAGGTGGCCCTCTTACTCTTGGTGCTTTTGGGGTGGTGTTTTGCACCTCGGTCAGGTTGGTTGCTGGTGGGATTACCTCGGAGGGCATTGGTGCTGTCTGCCTGTGTGCGCCCTGTACACCGGTGGCGGGTTCTCTGCCTGATCCGGCAGCTTCTACTCCAGTTTGCACCCCGGCCACGACCATTACCTCGACGCTACCTGCAGGATGCGCTCCAGGCGGATGGCCTGCAGCGTTAAGAGGTGGATCTCCTGCAACAACAATTTGGTGAGGATAAACGCTGGAGATGTCGACGCCGACGTAAACCTGGTGCCCACCCAGGTTGATGAAGACACCATTTCGCGGGGGAGCTTTCCCCCTGAAGCTCCCTGCATTGTCGCTGACATAATCACAGAGACCAAATCTCTGGACTAAGCCAGAAACAACGCGCTCGCCGGTCTTGATGAAGTTTCCCGTCCGGATCATAACTCCAGCTAGCACCGCTGCTGGCCCCACGGTGGGCGCCAACTGTCGTGGTGGTGTCACGGCAGATGCCATGGGTAGGCTAAAGTTAGGGGCCAATGGATGCTAGTGGGATCTGGGGAGGGAAGATGAAGTGGATTCTACACACAGAAAGCTAACGCAAAGATCCGTATTTCTCCTTCCTTGATTTACAAGTGCTCCTTGAGCTGTATACAAGGAGAAAGAGAGAACTTTACCAGCCTAACGGTACCAAGAAAGAGTCGATCCCTTCCTCAGGGTCCAAGCCTGCCCTTATAAAGGAGAACCTTGAGTTCCCTTAGGGCCGATGTGGCAAGCATATTCGAGGAATATGCTTGTCCCAATATAGTAGTTCGGCGCCCCCCTTTCCCTGTCGCTCCCCTAATGACGGCAAGGTTCCAGAGGGGCCCTCCTGTGTGTCTCGGGCTTCAGGACTATCACCTCCGTGACCTCCTTCTGTCTCTCTGTCGCTCTCCGGTACCAAGTTTGATGGAGCAACCAAGAGCCCCATAGTGATGCCTAATTTGCATGAAGGCATGGATCCAGATCCACCGAATCCCGCCGTTGTACCGCACAGAATCGATCCTAAAACAACTGGCTTCTCGTGTTGGGGAGGTAGTAAAGGTGGAAGTTCAGGCAGTCTTGGTGGGCAATGGGGAATTTCATAGGGCGCGAGTTAAGCTTGCTGCGGACAGACCATTGCGCCGAGTGGTAACGTTCTCGCCGGAGGGATGTGAGAGTATGATGCTGAGGGTGATGTACGAGAAGATTTCCAAATTTTGCAACCATTGCGGGTTGATGGGCCATGAACACCTAGAGTGTGGATCAGGAGAATATGCGGAAGGTGATCTGTAGTTTGGTCAGTGGATGTTGGCACCGGAGATATCCTGGCATGCGAGTACTCCTCGAGTCCGGAGGGGTGTGGGAGCCGCCTGGGATGCTCGTGGTAGAGGCAGTGCAGGGGAACATGGAGGCCGGGCGGCCGGACAGAACGCTAGAAGACGTGGTGGTGCACGGGCAGGAGGTCGTGAAGGTGTATGGATGGCAAAAGAGGGACAGGTGGTCCCTCGTGCATCCCCAAGGAAAAGGACGTCAGGGGATGTCGGGCTAGCTGATGATGATGGTGCAGCGCTGGCCGACACGGCGTCGAGCCCCCTGAAGACTGTGGTGGAGATATCGGGTGCGCAGGCGGTGCAGTCAGGAGCTCAACGACAACTGGTCTTGGTAGCGGATGGGGAGGATCAGGCGCGGAAAGTGCCACCCCCACCACCAAGCTATGTTCCCCCAAAGGAAAGGAAGAAACAGAAGCAAACAGGAGAGGTAGTGGGCTTGGATGATCACACAAGCACGGCGGGATCCTTGAAGGAGTACCGCCCGCAGCAATGAGTTGCCTGTCGTGGAACTGTTGCGGCCTTGGCAATGCGGCAACAGTTAAAGAATTTCGCGACCTCGCGAGGAGTTTTGCCCCCTTGATTTTGTGTGTCATTGAAACTCAAATAGATAGATCAAGGGTAGAGAAGTTTAAGCATACGTTAGGGTATGATAATTCTTTTGTTGTAAGCAGTTCTAGACGCAGTGGTGGCATTGGTATTTTTTGGAATAATTCAATAAAGCTTGAAATTTTACCGTACTCCCAATATCATCTAGATGCAATTGTGACGGAGTCGGGAGAGTTACCATAGAGGTTTACCTGTGTGTATGGGGAAGCCCAGACCAGGGATAGGCACAATACCTGGGATATGCTGAAATTCATTCAGTCCGCCTCGGACCTTCCTTGGGTATGTATGGGGGATTTTAATGAGGTTCTACACCAATCAGAACATGAAGGCGTACGTGAAAGGAGACATGCACAGATGGCAGGCTTCCGTGAGATGATAGACATATGTGGCCTCAATGACCTTGGGTTTGAGGGTCGCAGATGGACTTTTGAGAAGAAAGTGGTGGGAGGTACGTACTGTAGAGTACGGCTTGATCGTGTCCTAGCGACTGGTGATTGGAGCACGAGATATCCTTTCGCCACGGTATAGAATATGACAGCGGCATCATCGGATCTGTCATGGTGGTGTCACGGCAGATGCCATGGGTAGGCTAAAGTTAGGGGCCAATGGATGCTACTGGGATCTGGGGAGGGAAGATGTAGTGGATTCTACACACAGAAAGCTAACGCAAAGATCTGTATTTCTCCTTCCTTGATTTACATGTGCTCCTTGAGCTGTATACAAGGAGAAAGAGAGAACTTTACCAGCCTAACGGTACCAAGAAAGAGTCGATCCCTTCCTCAGGGTCCAAGCCTGCCCTTATAAAGGAGAACCTTGAGTTCCCTTAGGGCCGATGTGGCAAGCATATTCGAGGAATATGCTTGTCCCAATATAGTAGTTCGGCGCCCCCCTTTCCCTGTCGCTCCCCTAATGACGGCAAGGTTCCAGAGGGGCCCTCCTGTGTGTCTCGGGCTTCAGGACTATCACCTCCGTGACCTCCTTCTGTCTCTCTGTCGCTCTGCACCTTTGTCCCTAGTGCTTGGCTTCGCTCTGATTCTTCCTAGCCTGCTACTAGAGTTTGACTTTAGGCTTCTCCTTCTCCTGCAAGCTTCGTATCATTCGGCCCTGCCTCGTGTAACTTCGGCTTGTTCTTCACCTGCATCAAGATTACTTGGGCTAACCCGGCCGACTTACGCTGTATCTCGGTCGGGTAATGCCTTGCCCTTACCACAAGGGTCCTGTCCTTTCCTATCTCGGCCGACCTCTACAGGATTCGGCCGACTCAGAGTGTAACTCGGAAACTAGACGGGGAACACCCTTTCATCTTTCCCCGTCTTTACGCTATCCAGGGTTACCTCCCCAACAGGATCATGGGCCTATTTTGCTGCGCTGGAAATAGGAGGTGACCCGGAGTCGATGGTCCAAGGGGATATTTAAATACGAAGTGATGTGGGAAGATCACGAGGGTTTCTCACCATTGGTTACTAAAGCCTGGGCGGACGAAGGGGAGGCACGGAATGTTAGCGAGTTAAACAACAAGTTAGCTTTATTTGCTAATGGACTCCATGAGTGGGGGAGGTCGACTTTTGGTAATATCAGACTGGAGCTGAGTAAACTCAAAGGGGAGTTGGAAAAAATGCAATCGGACCCGAACAGGCAGGGGCCAACCCATGTGGAGATTAAGGTCACTGATCGGATCGTAGAGCTAAACCACAGGAAGGAGATTATGTGGCAACAACGCTCTAGGGTGCAATGGCTGGCAGCTGGTGATAAAAACACCAAGTTTTTCCATCTAAGAGCAAGCCAGAGGAGGAAGAAGAATAAGATCACGCGATTGAATAAACCGTGTGGCCAAGTGACTACCGATGAGGGAGAGATGCAAAACATGACATCGACTTTCTACAAGCGATTATATACTTCGGAGGGCACGGAGGATATGGAGGTTGTGCTTTGTGCAGTGCCTACCAAAGTGAGTTCCACGATGAATGATAAGCTCCTTGCTCTGTTCTCTAAAAAAGAGGTGAAGGAGGCCTTATTCCAAATGTTACCAACCAAAGCTCCAGAGACAGATGGTTTTCCTGCGCACTTCTTTCAGAGGTATTGGGATATTTGTGGTACGGAAGTGACTGCAGTGGTTCTGCAGGTTTTGAGGGGAGAGGATGATCTGACGGCTATTAATAACACTTTTATTGTGCTCATTCCAAAAGTGGCAAGTCCGGAGGAGCTGGGACAGTTTCGACCTATCAGTTTATGTAATGTAATATACAAGATTGCGTCGAAAGTGGTTGCAAATAGACTTAAGGTCATTTTACCTGAGGTTGTTTTGGAAGAGCAGTCAGGGTTTGTCCCAGGAAGGCTGATTACTGACAACATTATCACAGCATACGTGTGGCTTCATTTCATGAAGAAGAAAAGGGCGATTAATCGTCGATGTTGTGCTTTAAAGTTGGATATGAAGAAGGCTTATGATCGTGTTGAATGGAGCTACTTAAGAGCGATCATGCTACGACTAGGTTTCCACCGGCGGTGGGTGGATATGGTTATGCGGCTGGCCACCTCGGTGTCCTTCTCGGTGCTTTTTAATGGAGGAGGAACAGAGATCTTTACCCCTACTAGGGGGATCCGCCAGGGAGATCCGATTTCCCCCTATCTTTTCCTTTTGGCAGCAGAGGGCCTTTCGTGCCTTTTAAAATCAAGAAATGAGTCATCAAACTTAAGTGGTATTAAAGTGGCGACGTCTGCCCCGGTAGTCAGTCACTTGCTCTTCGCTGATGACAGCCTGCTGTTCTTTAGGGTGAATAGGGAGAATGCTGAGGAGATCAAAGATGTTCTGCAAATGTACTGTAAGGCTTCAGGGCAGCAGATTAACATGGACAAGTCATCCATTCATTTTGCAAATGGGTGCAATCAGGCTCTCCGAGGAATGTTTATGGACCTACTGGAAGTGCATAATGAATCTCTGAGTGATAAATATCTAGGAATGCCTACGGATGTGGTTCTGTCGACAAACGGTTCTTTCAAGTACTTGAAAGACAGAGTTTGGAAGCAAGTTCAGGGCTGGTTGGAGATGCTTCTTTCAGCTGGGGGCAAGGAGGTCCTCATTAAACAGTATCTCAAGCAATTCCAACGTACTCCATGTCCTGTTTCAAGCTACCAGGGGTTTATGTGAACATATAACAAGTTTAATCAGGAATTTCTGATGGGGGAGTAAAAAAGGGAAGCGAAAGACATGTTGGGTTGCCTGGGAGGAAATGACCAAACCCAAAAACCTTGGTGGTTTAGGGTTTCGAGATATTGAGCTCTTCAACCTATCTCTTCTAGCAAGGCAAGCATGGCGCGTGATGCAAGATCCAACCTCGCTCAGCACCTGGATACTAAAGGCTGTGTATTTTCCAACTAGCGATTTCTTGCAGGCAGAAGTTGGTTCTTCCCCATCCAGGGTCTGGCGAGCGATCATGGAAGGGAAAGACGTGCTCAAGCAGGGTCTGATTCACAGGATTGGTAATGGTCAGAGCACTAATATATGGCTTACTAACTGGCTGCCCAGAGATGGGCTCTTGAGACCTGTAGCATGTGTTCATGACGATCCCCCACAGTTGGTGAGTGATCTGATCGATGAGCATGCTCGGACGTGGAACGTGGAGAAAGTCCAGCTTCTCCTGGCTCCCATGGATGCAGAGAACGTGGTGAACATCCCTCTGCCGACTCGATAGCAGGAAGACTCCTGGGCATGGCACTATGACAAACGAGGCGTTTTTTTGGTGAAATCGGCCTATCGGATGTTAGTGGACACTAGAGAGAGGAGAACTGCCTGGCTACAAGAATCTGCGAGCCACTCCAATTCGCGGCGAGATGAAGAGGAGTGGTGTGATCTGTGGAGCGTCAAGGTTCCGTCTAAGCTGAAAGTGTTCCTATGGAGGCTTGCAAAGCAATCACTTCCTTCTGCTGATGTTTTACACCATAGACATATGGCAAGGAGCAGCTTGTGCTCAATTTGTGGAGCACCAGATTCATGGAGGCATGCCCTGGTTGAGTGCAACATGGCGAGATGCGTTTGGGCCCTTTTACCAGATCACTTGGTGTAGGTGGTGGAAAATACTCCAGAACCGGATGCAAGAGGGTGGCTGGCAGCTATCATTGGTTCCTTACCTCATGAGGACCTAACTCGGGCAGTCGTAACGCTATGGGCGATCTGGTATGCGAGGAGTAAAGCAATACACGAAGAGGTGTTTCAGAGCCCGCTGTCGATGCTTAGTTTCATTGACAGGTTTATTGCATACCTGGATGTGGGGAAGAAGGGAGAAACTCCAAAGAATGGGGGCAGGATAGCAGTTCCTAGATGGATCCCCCCGCCGGCGGGCTGTGCCAAGATTAATGTTGATGCAGCTCTATCCAAAAATGGGGTGACGGGCAGCGCTGGCAGTTATCGCAAGAGACGTGTTGGGGAATTTTTTTAGGAGCCTCGGAGGTCGTGTTTCAGTCAGCAAAATGCCCAGGGGTTTTGGAGGCAGAAGCTTGCAGAGAAGGAGTAGCCCTGGCAACCGATCTATATCTACATCTGGTCAAACTCGCAAGTGACCGTGCCAACGCCATCCGAGCAATCAATGGAGGCGAGCTGTTGGGACAGTTTGGTTAGATTGTCCAAGAGATCAATGTGTTGACTGTTGAAGGGGGATTTTGAGTCCTTTGAGTTTGTCCATGAAGGACGCGGATCTAATATAGAGGCGCATGGTTTAGCTAGAGGCTCCCTACTCTGGCATAGGTAGATTTGTGTGGTTTCAACATCCACGTGATGGTGTGAGTGTAAACATTCTAGACAATTAATAAAGGGTGTGTTGTCAAAAAAAAATCTAGTTGTAGCCGGCGTCAAACCTCCCATGGCCCATGGGTCGGCCGCACACTCGCGCTTGACGGTATCTTACGAGCCCATGTTAACATTGCTTCGGCTCGACACGAGAATCAAACCGCTGTGAAATGCAGTGGCAACCAGCCGGCCAGTCCCGCACTCTTGCCAGGTCGTCAACGCAGCTCGCCTCGCCTGATTGACGCCGGCACGCGCACGCAGCTCCGTTCTTCTCCTCAACCATCGTGCACGTGCACATTACTTGAGTTTGCAGCGTCAACATCGAGAGGAGAGGACGGGCAGGCCCCAGCCAGATCCGTCATGTCCGGTCGCGCCGCCCTCAATCTCCAATCCACGCCGTCTTCCCACGCATCAGCAAACTATGTATCGGCAAACTGCAGCTAATTAGCTAGCTCCTGAACCAATCCACTACTCATCAATCATCATCGGATAAAGTACGATGGCGGCAAGGAGGAGGAGGACGCTCTTCCCGCTCAGACCACGCCCGCTGCCGCAACGACGGCACCTCCTCGCCGGCCTCGCCGCCGCCTTCACGGTGACCCTACTCTTCATCGTCCTCATACTACTCCCACTTCCCCCCTCCTCGCCACCAATGCGCCATGAAATCCACACAACATCCACGGCCCCACACGATCCTCCCGCTCACTGCGCCGCGACGAGCGCGAGCCTCGGGGAGTTCGGCGACCTCATGATGTCCATGCTCCCCAGGGACCTCGCCTTCACCGCCTTCGTGCCCTCCCCGGAATCCTTCCGCCGCGTCCTCAAGCTGGGTCCCAACGACAGCGCCGCCGAGGGCACCTACGCCGTCGTCTCGCGCGTGCTCGGCTTCTCCGCGGTGCCTCGGAAGCTGCGTTCCGCGGACGTGCCCCCGCGCGAGCGGGTGCGTCTGCTGGACTCCGTGTCTGGACTGAAGATGTACGCGTGGAGGGACGACGCGGACGGGGCGCTCGTCGTCAACGGCGTGCGGTCGGAGTGCGTCGATGTCGTCAGGGACGAGACCGTGGTGCATGTCATGGCCGGGGTCCTCATGGATGCCGAGTTCCAGCGGTCATTCCCTCCAGAATTCGACGATTAATTGATCCACTGTACTAGTTATACTTTTCTGACGAGAAGTTGTTCTTCGATCTGTACACGCCCCTTGGAAAAAGGGTGTGCAGCTTTCAACGCAAATAAAATGTGGAGATTCTGTCAAAAAAAAATGTGGAGATTAAAGCATGCATGTCTTCTTCAAAAAGGGCAATATACTGCTGTGTTGTTTTCGGTACAATCCATGTCTTCTAATCGCTCTCTATCTCACACTCCCCTGCTCCGTTACATATGAAGGGAAATTATGGTTACGAAACTGTATGCCAGAGGTTAACAATTAAGTTTCACAAGCTAAATAACCGTCTTTTGCTCCCCTCTTTGTGAGTACAATAGAGTTAAGCGTCATTTGCTCCCCTCTTTGTTCTTCCTTATACCAATAGTGTTGAGCTTAATTTACATCTCTCTCATAGTTTTACATCTGTGATCTGGCCACATATTCATATCCTAATACTAGAAAACAAATAGTACTAACATAATTTGTCCACTCGGGTTCCTTAATTACTTTTTCGTGTAGAAATATATTAGCACCCCTCTCGTTCAGACACGCTGAGCCCAAGATATATACTCCCTCCGTTTAAAAATATAAGATGTTTTAGGTTTAAAACATCTTATATTTCCAAACGGAAAAAGTACGTCGGAAGCTGCGTGCTAGCCTGGACGTACATCGCTGTCTTCCATAGCTTAGAAGGAGTCGGCGTCTGGCTGTGGAATTTTTCCGGCAGCGCCTCCGACAAGCACCCTCCAATAAGGAGTAAAATGCATGTACAGCCCTCAAAGTTACGGGCTAAGTCTAAAATCATCCGGAAACTCAAGAGTTGCATCAGTACAGTCCTCGAAGTTGCCGTGAATGTTCATATACGGTCCTAGCTACGGTTCATTACCGTATCATGCTGATGTGGCGTCAGTTCAGACCCACGACTTTGTTCCAGGGCCCACCATCAACTCCCCTACCACGATTCTCAGCCTTTGCCATTTCAGTTTCCACATTGACCTGCCCGGCCACGTGACCCCGATGGCCAGCGACGACGCACGAATTGGGAGCATCTTGTCACGGGGAACCTTGAAGTGGAGGATCTGGACCGAAATATTGTTGGGATCACCGGCGGTAAGCAAAACCGCGGCGGCGCTCGACGCGGGACTAAGCGAAGTGGCCCATAAGGACCAGCATCTCACAAACATCACGCTAGTGGGGTCGGTTTGTCTGGGGAAGGTTGGCGGCAACGACAATGTCGAGGGGCGGCCGGAGACAAGGAAGGTGGCGTTTCCAAAATCTATTCACCACTCGGCGGCTCGATTCCTTCGGTTTGGAGGATGCTGAAGATGCGGCGAGGACTTGTGTGGGATCGGACGGACACCGGGATGGCCGGAGTGGCGGCGGGATGCGACGGTGATGAGCGGCACTTGTCGAGCGCGCACGTGGAATGGCACCGACGGAGTGCGCGGAGCCAACGACCCGGAAATAGTTGCGGCGGGATGCGACGGTGATTGGGCGGTCAGCCTAGTTGCCGGCTCCAGCTACCGCATAGGAAATAGTACAGTATATGATGGCGAGAGCATAGGAGCACCGCTAGAAACAGCAGAGGCCGTTGGCTTTGGCTCCACCTCCTTCCTCTCGCCCAGGGAGAGCTCATGGGACTTGTCTTGCTCTGCTCCTGCAATATGCTCCTTGCTATTGCCTATGATCTGTAGGCGCGACGGGGATGTTTCAATCTCTGAAACTTTTAGTGTTTTGTTTTGTCGAATCTGATGCATGTTCTGAATTCAGGAATGAGACGAGCGGGCGACCGACGCGGGGGGGGGGGGGGGGGGGGTCGAGCGGGACAGCGAGGCACTATGCCACGTCCAGAAATCAGAGGCACTTTTTCAAACTGCCTCTAATTATATCTATCTGTAGCACTTCAAACAATAGTGCCTCAAAATCTAAGTTTTTAGCGGCAGTTTTGAAAATGTAACTAATAGTTTACCCATTTGAAAAATAGAGGCATAGTCTAGTGCCTCCATGCTAAACTATCAGTGACACTTTATCTGTGCCTCAAAAAGACATAACTTTTAGAGGCATTTTCTGTGATAATGCCACTAAAAATATATCAACTGAGGCACGATTAGAAATGCCACAATTGGTTACCATTTAGAGACACTAAATTATGTCTCTAAATAGTGACCAACTGTGGCACTATTTGGTGTGCCTCCAATGATTATCCATCTGAGGCATTATGCATGTAGAACTTTTACAAATACTGTCTTCTGATATCCTGTATCTTAGTTTTGACTTATTGCATATTTCGATATCACAAGAAATCCTTAACTTCTGCAATGCAATCCTAAACTTTTAGTGCTTAGTTGATCTACAATATATGTGTATTGTATTTTCTTGTTTCCTCTTTTCACTAATTGCTTAGTTGATCTTATGAGACGATTTGGTGCAACTAGTTGCATGTGCAATCCATATTACTTCTCCTCTTATTATTTTATCTGTTTTCCATAAAGTGAAATTGTCAAAAAAAATTGAAGCAAGCTTGATGGTATATATATATATATATATATATATATATATATATATATATATATATATATATATATATATATATGACCAGCTAGTTAATTTCCGTGATTTGCTTCCTGGTTATGTTATGTGGGGTTCTTGGAGGGAATAAGCTTGCGAGGTAAATAATGGATCTTCATTAATTTGTTGGAGCTTGCTAGGAATTCCTTTGTATGTAGAATATTATCTGATGCTCCTGCTATTCTCTATCCAAGTTGCTCCTAGCCTCCTACTTTGAACATACCCTGAAGCAATTAAATTCTTAGAGTAGTTAAATTCTCATTAAAAGTGCTTCTGTTCTCTATCATTTGCCTAGAATTTAATTTTATATGTCCTCTTTTGTAAAAGGACAACTGTGTCCTAAAATAGATTCCCATAAATTTAGCTATAGCTGCAATGTTCAATCTCATCTGTGAACATGTACTGGTGTACATCAAGCATCAACATACTCTTACTCCTAGTTTGACTCTCCCAGTACTTGACTAACTTTGAAGTCACAGGACCTACCCTCCAGTGGATATGCCTGCGGAGGACACTGACAGGTCCTTGGTAAGGTGAAGACCTGTAACTAGAAACACACTACTTTCGAGCTCGTGCACAGTTTATACATAGCACTAGGTGCATTCAGAATCACTAGTTGTGCTTGTAGAGCAGCCACTGCTCGGATGCTTCAGACTCCTAGGCTGATAAACTGCCAGTGATATTCACTTGATAGGTTTTAGTTGTTTGCGTTCCGTTCATGTGAGTGGAACACTGTATGTAATCGATTTAACCATGCTCACTGTCCACACAATAGGGAGTTCATGTGTTGAGTTGGCGTGATACTACATCAACATTTCTATTTTATTTTCTATTGAGAGCATTACAGACAATTAGATCAGATGAGTTTGTATTCATAAACCATGACCTGGTGTCTTGTAAAAAGCAAAAGTATCTGCGCTCCGAAGCATCTGTAGATTTTCTGCTATGTTTAATCTTTTGAAAACATGCTACATACTTACAGATTGGAGATGTCTGCGTCCTGATGGGCAGACAGTAGACATAATAAGGCTTCTGTTTGGTAAGCATGAGCTGATATATTCTGTACCAATCTTAGATCTGGGTACTCGATAACTATGTTGATATGCTGATGTAGGTTTCTGGCCTTACTGTCATGTTAATAGAACTATCATGTAATCTCGTGTCTACTTGCAAAAAAATCATGTAAGCTCGTATTCATAAACCATGACACGTTCTCATGTGGAACCAAAACCTTTCGTGTTGTAAAACATCTGTATAGTTAACTTGATATGTTTTAGTGAGTTTTCAGCTAACTAACTTAACTTGTTTTTTTGTTTTAGCGGCTAGCCTTGACATTTTCCCTTGAAATTAATCGCGCAATCCCTTGAAGCTTGATCTGACAACATGGTCTTGGTCTTAGGCTACTGCTGCTAATGATGTTGCAATTCCTAAGAAGCAAGTTCCAAGAAGAAGAAACAGCCAACAGATAGGGATAGTAATAGCATAAGTGTTCAAGGATTGTACTACAATAGTTAGAAGATGAAGTCGTATTTATTTGAACATCTGCCCACAGATTTGAACCAATATCCATAAGTAATGCGAGTGAAATTTGAACATCTGCTATTGCTGTGAGCCAAAGATACACAAGTAATTCGAGTGAAATTTGAACCTCTCCTATTGCTCTGAACCAATTGTGTATTTTGATTTTTGTTGTGATTTGAATGCAATTAATGATGATTTATTACTGTGATTTACACTTTTAGAGGCACTCTCAAGTGTGCCTCAAATTGTCAACACCCGGATTTTTAATCACAGATGCCTGTTATGCCATACATCGCAATCCCAGAATTACCATTTTTGTGAGACATAACAGAATTGGATACCACAGTATATCATCCATTACAAACCATACATAAGGTCTTACACAAATAAGGATCTCATGATCCAGTTCTTAATACAAATCAAGCAGCGGAAATATGTAATAATAACGGTAGCGTAGGCGAAGCTCCGTCTTCGGGGTCACAGACAATGCTGACGATGGGAGATGATCCTAGTTGTCGTAAACTTCCTGGGGTCCATCATCCTGGTACTCCTCTTCATAGTCTGGCTACGGAAATAGTGAGGGACAAAGCCATGAGTACTCTTTAAGTACTCACAAACTACTACTAACAAGTGAAGGGAGTTTTTGTAGTAGGACACTAAGCTCTAGGGTTGTTTTGCAAAAAGCCAGATTTACATCCACTAAGTTCAGAAGTAAGAAAAGCTAGTTGAAATTTTATAACACCTAAGTGGGAACTTGTATTTCATATCACAACTCTGTTGTGGTCAAGTCAAGGTCTCAACTCATTTCACAAGTCATTTTGAAAACATCTGACGGGGGAACAGTATGGCCACTCTAACTGTACATAACCGCGGACGCGGCTATTCGAATAGTTTGACACTCTGCAGAGATTGTACACTTTCACCACAACATTCGATACATCCGTCAGGAACAAATCCTGAATTCACCATACTCAGTATGCGGATAATCAATCCTAACCTTTCAATTACACATCCTAGTATAAGCACCTCTCCTGTGAGTTTGGCCTCCCAACCATGACCAACTGTCATCTTGGGTACTGCACAGGTGGACAATCATCACAAGGTAGCCCTAGCTCAGACCTTGGCCGTGAGGGAACTAATACTAAGGTATATAAGTTTCCAGTCAAGCCCTACCCAATTCTCGGGTATTGTAGTTGTATGGTAAAATTGGAATGGTATCGAATCCAGACAACCATCAGTTTTATAAAGGGCTAAGGCTCATGCCTCACATTTTCATCACTATAAATCATCTGGTGTTCGGAAACACATGTCCAAAACATCTCAATAGAATGATCCATCATTCCAAGGTTTTCATAACCATTTTTCCACCAAGTATTCCCATCTAAGTTGATCAGGTTTTATGCTTAGCACTAGCATCTACAAGTGGGGGTAAGTACTAATGAGGGGTGGTAAACTAGTGAAGTTTAACTAAGTTCAATCTCATGCCTTAGGATGACATAAAGATTATCTAGCTTAGGCCAAATTTTATGCTCTTTATGCAACCTTCAATTATCTTTCTAGTATCTACAATTCACCTAAGTAAACTCTAAGTAATAGCTTTGATAAATAAATAAAGTATAAAGCTTGTAAGTAAAACTAGGATTGGTTTATCAAGTGGTTATGATCATATATGCTTAAGGCATATAGTTGGCATGGTAACAAGCAAGTATTTGCTTGCATAGATCAACTTGATTAGTAAGGTTTGCTAAAGTAGAGTATCTTGCAAGTGTTAGCTTGCACATTCAACTAGTAGTATTAGGCTTGCATCAATATCAGTATAAGCTTGCTAAGTTAATAGCTTGCAAGTATTGGCTTGCCTTGTGTAGAGCAGTGGTTGAAGTTCTCCTCGGCTTCTTCTTCGTAGTATCCTCCTTCCTCCTCGTATCCTTGGTCGGCACTAGCGTCTATGAATAAATACGAGGTACACAATCACCAAACAATACTTAACTACTTTCAATCATCACACAAAAGGGTCCTATAGCTGATCTAGCATCATCACTAACATTACAAGATTAAAGCTTGGTTTAATTCTTTTTATTTTAGAAAAGTAATTTCTACTCATTGAAAAACTACTTAAGATTTAATATTCTCCAAACCAAACATGGGATCATGTTGACACATGTCATCACCACATATTTTAGTCCATGGGAATGTGATTTAAAGTGGTGTCACAATTTAATAAGGTTTAACCTTTTATTTTACTTAAATAAAGTGACTAGAAATGCCTATGTGGCATTCTTTTATTACTTGAACAATATTTCTATAAGTAAACCCAAATGTTTTTATATATTCTAAAAGGTATGATCAAATGTGATTTTTGAGAGTTGGAATCAACTCGAAAGCTTTTATGGTTTAAATTTGAAAAATGTTTGAATGCAGAAAAGGTTCTGCCTTGTTATTTTTACCAAGGGTGATCTAGAGATCCAAATGATTTAAATCCAACGGGCTTGGATTAAGCATTTCAAAACCTTTCTAACAAAATTGGTTTCATTCAATTTGGTTCACTGAATCGAGCTGAGTTGATTTTTGAAACTGGGTACAGAACTATGTTTGAATTAAAATGGAAAAGTTAAATTCAAACGACTGGGCTGCGCGGGACCTGCTAATGGGCCGGCCCAGTGTCACTCCATGGCGCGGGGCTCAACTGACAGGGGGGGTCCACCAGTCAGTGGCTCTTTAAACGCGAAGCGGTACGGGGCAATCTCATCCGCACGATCTAAGTCTAATCGAACGGCTGCTACTCATCGTCCACGTCGGGCGGCGCCGGCGAGACAGAAACCTAACGCGGCAGGTGGGGGTCGTTGGGGGCTCACCGGGGCTCAGGCGAAGGTCGGCGAGGCGGGCGAATGACAAAGTCGACGACGGCGAACCTCCTTGTACTGGCAGCTTCTCCTGGGGTGGACGAAATCGACGACGCCCATCTTCTCCAGAGGCGGCCTGCTCCGGCCAAATTCCGGCGATGCGCTGCTCGCATTGCTCCGGGAACAGGGTGGAACGATCAGTGAGGAGAGGGGAGTGAGATGGTGTGAAGAGTTTGAGCGGGGGAGGCCTCTATTTATAGTCTCGACGACGAGACCAAACGGAATGGGCAGGCGATGGTGGCGACATGGCTACGGGCTGCTAGAGGCTTGGCCGGCGGTGGCGATCGATCGGTGGTCTCCTGGCGATGCTCTATGGCTTTAATGCGCGTGTAGGGACGGTGGCAAACGGTCTGGAACATGTGATGCTCTGCGCAGCAGAGGCGGCGTCTTCGACGACGAGCGGTGGCTGTGAGGCATGGGGCGGCGAACGGGGATGTCTGGCGGTCTCCTGGGATGGTGGTGATCGTGTATGCACGCGGCGAGGGCGGCGCGCGGTCTGTGGGCGTGTGTCGAGGGTGGCGCTCTGGCGCACGCTCGGCATGGTTGACAGAGGCACGGGCGCGACGTTCCTGGGTGCTCTGGTCGATCTCTTCGAGGCAGGGCTGGTCGAGAGGGGGTGGTGAGGCATGGGTGATCTCCCAGACAAGGTTGGCACGGCTAGTTCCTCTCCTAGCTTGCTGTCTACACTGGGGTGGCATGGGTGGCTTCGGCTGTTCACCATTGATGATATTGCCAAGCTTACAGTGGTGCTAGACGTCTACAAATGAGCTAGATGATCTACTAAAGCCTAGTTGCAACCAGAGAGGGAACAAGTTAGGCTCAAATCACTGCTCCAAATAATGTTTGGATTTTATTTGATTTGCATCTGCAAGGTGTTTGATGAAATGGCCGCATGAATTCAAGTTTTGAATTTTGAAAAGATTTTTGGTGGGTGTGCTAGGTAGGTGCGGGTGAGTCTGCAGATACTTGGGTTTTGAAAGTTGAGCTTGTTTGATTGGTTTTTGAAAAAGTGGGATCTTCCCATATGATATAGATTCAATTTTAAACTGTCCTTTAAACTATGCATTTGAATGTTTCTGGATGATCACAAGGTGGGTCTTGATACTTTGTTATGAGTACTATCAAGGGGTACAAAGATCCAAACAAGTTTCTGTTAAGTTCTGAAAGTTAGAGACAGCCAAAGTAGGCATGGGAGTTAAATTGGTCAAAATGACCATTCCCTTATTTTGTTTGTTTTGATTTATTTGTCTTTGGGAAAAGTGTGGGGATTGTTTAGATGATGTTTATTTCACCTAAGAATCCTTTTGCAAGCAAAGAAACACATAAACAAGGCAATTCAAAAGAATTCAAAAAGGGATGCATACACACATGCATGCTTTCATATTTTTATTTAGAAAAGTTTTTGTTAACCCTAATTTTGATGCATAGAGTTTGATGATTCTAGTTTAATATTTTTGGGATGTTACAAACCTTCCCCCCTTAAACAAATTCTCGTCCCCATATTTGAAAAAGGACAAAAAGATTACCTAGGATTTGAAAAGATCGGGAAACTCCGTCCTGATGTGATCTTCGCGCTCCCAGGTAGCTTCCTCTTCTGTGTAGTTGCTCCACTGAATTTTGAGAAACTTGATGCTTTGGGTTCTGGTGGTTCGGAAAGCTTCTTCCAAAATACGGATGGGTACTTCGGGATAGGTCAGGTCATCGTTGATCTCTATGGTCTGGTGATCGATATTCTTGAACACTTCCGTCTTCTCCGGAACTTCGAGGCACTTGCGAAGTAATGAGACATGGAACACATTGTGCATGGCTGACATCTCTTCGGGTAGTTCCAATTGATACGACACTTCTCCTCGACGGTTCAGAATTTTGGAAGGTCCGATATATCTGGGGGCTAACTTTCCTTTGAGTTGGAAACGCTGCATTCCCTTCAATGGTGACACTTTCAGATATACAAAATCTCCTATGTTGAAGGCGAGGTCTCGACGTCTCCTGTCGGCGTAACTCTTCTGTCTGGACTGGGCTATCTTGAGGTGCTCACGAATCTTGTGAATCTTCTCTTCTGCTTCTCGTAGGATATCGGGTCCAAAAATCTGACTCTCTCCTACTTCCGACCAGTTCAAAGGGGTGCGACACTTCCTTCCGTACATGAATTCAAATGAGGACATTTGCAAACTAGCTTGATAACTGTTGTTGTACGAAAATTCTGCAAACGGCAGACAGTCTTCCCATTTAGATCCATATTCTAACACACATGCTCTCAGCATATCTTCGAGTATTTGATTTACTCGCTCTGTTTGTCCATCGGTCTGAGGGTGATATGCGGTGCTGAAATCTAGTGCGGGTTCCTAAACCTTCTTGAACTTTCTTCTAGAATCTCGAGGTAAACTGAGTTCCTCAATCCGATACAATGTTCTTGGGGACTCCATGCAAACTGACGATTCTAGCGATGTATAACTCCGCTAGCTTTGAACTCTGATATGTGGTCTTAACGGGTAAGAAATGGGCGACTTTGGACAATCTGTCCAATATGACCCAGATAGAGTCATTTCCCCTACTAGAAGTAGGTAAGCCGGTGATAAAGTCCAATCCAACGGAATCCCATTTCCATTCCGGAATCTGTAATGGTTGCAACAATCCAGCGGGTCTTTGATGTCCGGCCTTGACTCGCTGACATATATCACACTTGGCGATATAGCTTCCGATTTCTCTCTTCATCTTAGGCCACCAAAATTGCTCTTTCAAATCTTGATATATCTTAGTTCCTCCGGGGTGGATAGAATAAAGAGTATCATGAGCTTCCTTGAGAATAACTTCTTTCAACTCAGAATCTGCTAGAACACAAAGGCGTACTTTGTACCATAGAACTCCTTCTTCGTCTTCGGTGAATCCGGGTACTTTGCATGTACCGATACAACGCTTAATTCCGTCAATACTAGCATTTCCTTTCTGCGCCTCTTTGATCTGGCTGATCAAAGTGGGTTGAAGTTCTATGCTAGCCAAAAATCCTTCACTTACTAATTCCATTCGAAAATCTTCCATCTCTTTGTGCAAACTTGGTTGCTCCTTCAAAATCATGGAGTTCAAGCGGCACGGCAATCTGCTAAGGGCATCTGCTACCACGTTGGCTTTACCAGGGTGATAGTGAATGTCCAGATCGTAATCCTTGATTAACTCAATCCATCTTCTCTGCCTCATATTCAACTCCTTCTGAATGAATATATACTTCAGGCTCTTGTGATCCGAATAAATCTCACAACGATTTCCCATTAGGTAATGCCTCCATGTCTTCAGGGCTAGAACTACGGCTGCGAGTTCGAGGTCATGGGTTGGGTAATTTTGCTCATGTTGTTTCAGTTGTCGGGATAGATAAGAGATAACTTTGCCTTCTTGCATTAGCACACATCCTAGACCGATCTTGGATGCGTCACAATACATGTCGAAGGGCTTCGTGATATCCAGCATGATTAAGATTGGGGCTGAAATCAATCTCCTCTTGAGTTCTTGAAAACTCGCTTCACATTTGTCGGTCCATTCAAACTTCTTGTCCTTCTTTAGCAATTGGGTCATGGGTCTAGCGATACTCGAGAATCCTTCTACGAACTTGCGGTAGTATCCCGCCAATCCGAGAAATGCACGAACTTGGGTTTGAGTGGTTGGGGCTTGCCAATCTTCGACATCTTTCACTTTTGCAGGATTAACGGCAATTCCTCCGGCTGATACAATGTGACCGAGGAATCCTACCTCCTGTAACCAGAATTCACATTTGCTAAACTTAGCATACAGTTGATGCTCTCTAAGGGTTCCAAGAATGGTCCTTAGGTGTAGCTCATGTTCTTCTTCCAATTTGGAATAAATCAGAATGTCATCGATGAAAACAACGACAAACTTATCCAGGAACTTCATAAAAATCTTATTCATGAGATTCATGAAATAAGCAGGGGCATTGGTTAATCCAAAAGACATAACGGTATACTCGTATAATCCATATCTGGTGGTAAGGCAGTCTTTGGAATATCCTCTGCACGAATTTTGAGTTGATGATAGCCAGTCCTAAGATCAATCTTAGAAAACACTTTGGCACCGGTCAACTGATCAAACAAATCTTCTATCTTGGGCAAGGGGTACTTGTTTTTGATGGTGACATCATTCAACTTCCGATAATCCGTACACAAACGGTTACCTCCATCTTTCTTGTCCACAAACAAAACAGGTGATCTCCATGGTGACGCACTTGGTTGAATCAATCCCATTTCCCGCATGGCATCCAGTTGCTTCTTCAGTTCTGCTAGTTCATACGGGTTCATACTATATGGTCTCTGGGCTATGGGTCCTGTTCCGGGGATTAGTTCGATGATAAACTCGATATCCCGATCTGGGGGCATACCGGGCAAAACATCTGGAAATACATCGGGGTATTCACAGACTATCCGGACTTGGTCAATGGTAGGTTGGGCTATACTCTTGTTGCACTTGAATTGACGAGGTAAGGTTTCAGATATATGCTCGACTGATATTCCGGGTGTACTGGTCATGGTGATGGCTTTCTTGGCACAGTCAATCAATCCTTTATGTTTGGACATCCAATCCATTCCTAGTACTACTTCCAAACCTTTAGTTCCGAGTACTATCAGGTTAGCATAAATATCTATGCCATGGATTCGGATAGGGACGGCTTTGCAAAATTGCCTAGCCTTGGTGGTTGAACCAGGGACGATCATAACATGCTTTAGTTTTGTTGGTTGAATCTTACTAGTGCAGGCAAATTCTTCAGTGACAAATGAATGCGATGCACCAGAAGCAAACAACACTCTTGCAAGTACTGAGTTAATAGAAAACATACCCAGCACGACGTCTGGCGCTTCCTGAGCTTCTTCAGCATGCATGAGAAAAAGACGGCCGTTGCGGTTGAACGAATTCCCTGGGGCAAACCTTCTTCCTGGTTGAACACGACGCTGCTGCTGAGCTAGGGCGTTTGCATTGGGGGCTGCGGCATTCTTCTTGTTGGGGCACTCGTTGGAGTAGTGACCCTTATTTCCACAGTCATAACAAGTCACTTGCGATTTGTCCTTTGCTGCAACAGGCACAACATTGCTTCCAGTCCTCGGGGCAGTGTTGGTATTGGCGGTAGCATTGTTGTTGTTGAACTTAGGTGGGGCACGGTTGAAATTGCTAGAGTTACCGGGGTTGTTGTGATTTCCTCCGGGCCTAGGGTTTCCACGGTTGGGATAGGTCGGACGGTTCATCGGGGGTCTGTTGGTTCTCGGGGCAAATCCTGGAGATGGGTTAGGGCGGTACTTTGGGGTCTGATGGGTTCCTGGTTGATGCATCATGCGACACTTGCGGTTCTCATTGTCTTGGTTGATCTTTCCTTCCATCTGGATGGCAGAGTCGACCAGGGCTTCAATATCAGCAAAGGGGATATTGACTAACACAGTCTGCATCTCATCGTGCGGACCATTTAGGAATCTTTCTTTCTTCTTGGCTTCGGTGTCGATCTCATCCGGGGCATACCTAGCTAATGACAAGAATTTGTCAGGGTATTCCACTACAGTCATCCATCCTTGCTTTAGTTCTCTGAACTCATCTCTCATCCTCTTGATCAAACCTGGTGGCACATGGGTTCTACTGAACTTGACTTTGAATTCCTCCCAGGTCATCATCTGTCCTCCTGTCATGGCACGAACACTGTTCCACCATGCTCTGGCATCTCCGCCTAGATAATGGGTGGCGAACAGAACTTTCTTGTTGGCTTCCACTCCGGTGACTTCTAGGTTATTTTCCATGGGTTGCAGCCAATCATCGGCGTCTAAGGGCTCTTCCGACTTAGTGAAAATAGGTGGGTTGGTGTTCTGGAAATTCCTAAGATTAGATCCATGGTTATCCTGGTTTCCGTGGCCTTGATTTTTGTGGGCTAGCTGAGCTATCTTTTGAAGGGTGGCTAGGTTGGCTTGACGTTCGGCTCTTTCAGCTTCACGGTCAGAAACCAACATTTGCAGGATCTGCAACATCGGGTCCGGGGATGAACCACTTCCTCCGCGTGGCATCTAAAGATTGAGATAGATTATGAGAAAAGAGGGAAATTTCTAAGGTTCTGGGATTTTGAAAAGTTTTTAAAGTTTGACTCAGATTTTTCTAGCAACTTTCTTTTCATTCATTCATTCATAGCACACGATACAAACACATACCACAACAAGGTAAACAGATGGTTTTAGGAACCATTCTGGAAACTACGATACAGTGGGACCGAATACTACTCATTACGCTAGTGCTCAAGTGCTACTACTCCTCGGAGTCGGTGTAGTCATCATTCTCATCATCATCGTCGTCATTGATGAAGGCAAAATCCTCCTCATCGGTGAAGAAATCCATAGCTCGATCTTCCAGAAAATCATCATCATCGCTGAGATAGGAGTAGGGGTCTCCATGAAGATCCTCTCCGGCATTCTCCCTTTCTTCCAACTGCATGTCTCTCTCGTGGATGATCTCCTCCAAAGACGAGATACGGTGGCGAAGATGGGCAATGATGCACTCCTTCTTGTCGAGCTGACGGCGGCGAGACTTGCGATCCTTTCCTAACATGGCGATGGTCTGATCCTTCGTCTTGATAATGGCGGACCTATGGTTGGAGTAGTCACAGCAATTATCCAACTCCTGCTGATGATCGTACATCATGAAGCTAAGGTGGTCCAATTGGGTCTTCAGCTCGTGGTGGTATGGGGCTTCCAGTGGTTGTCCATTAGCATCACGCCTTGGGCAAAACTCAAAGCGGGTACCCTTGATCTGGTTGATACTCTGCCCACATAGACGGGCAAGATCTTCCTGCATGGCCCTGGCAAGTCCATCGAGCCAGTTATTCTCTCTTAAGGTAAACTGAATTCCCTCAGCAGTGGGAGGTTCAATCTTTCCTCGGAGACTTGCAACAATTAGCCACTGCAGATCTTCTCCTCCTTGATCATTGAGCTGAGCTCCGAAGAACTCGGGGTGCGGACGCTCCAGAAGTTCTGAAAGCTGGTCCAAATCCCTCTCAAAGATAAGGTCTCCTCCATTTCCCAACTGATAAAACTTGTTGTACTTCACGTCCATCTAAAAGAATATAAGATGAGTAAGTTAGTAGAGTGATCAAGTGTGTCAAATTTTATGTATTTTGCAAGAGTTTTTGAGGAACATGAATTTTCATGAAAGAATCAAAGTGATAAGAATGGAAATAAGTTTTTGTAAATATTTGCTTTCTTTGGTTTTGAAACTAAGTCCTTGATTCCAAACGTCCAGTCTAACTAGGGTCTCCAATGGTCAGGATGGCTCTGATACCAACTTGTCAACACCCGGATTTTTAATCCCAGATGCCTGTTATGCCATACATCGCAATCCCAGGATTACCATTTTTGCGAGACATAACAGAATTGGATACCACAGTACATCATCCATTACAAACCATACATAAGGTCTTACACAAATAAGGATCTCATGATCCAGTTCTTAATACAAATCAAGCAGTGAAAATACGTAATAATAATGGTAGCGTAGGCGAAGCTCCATCTTCAGGGTCACAGGTAATGCTGACGATGGGAGATGATCCTAGTTGTCGTAACCTTCCTGGGGTCCATCATCCTGGTACTCCTCTTCATAGTCTGGACACGGGAATAGCCAGGGACAAAGCCATGAGTACTCTTTAAGTACTCGCAAACTACTACTAACAAGTGAAGGGAGTTTTTGTAGTAGGACACTAAGCTCTA
The DNA here is from genome assembly GCA_916181665.1 of Avena sativa. Classification (NCBI taxonomy): domain Eukaryota; kingdom Viridiplantae; phylum Streptophyta; class Magnoliopsida; order Poales; family Poaceae; genus Avena; species Avena sativa. The sequence continues at coordinate 432,347,005 of OV702293.1, forward strand.
GGGTTGTTTTGCAAAAAGCCAGATTTACATCCTCTAAGTTCAGAAGTAAGAAAAGCTAGTTGAAATTTTATAACACCTAAGTGGGAACTTGTATTTCATATCACAACTCTGTTGTGGTCAAGTCAAGGTCTCAACTCATTTCATAAGTCATTTTGAAAACATCTGACGGGGGAACAGTCTGGCCACTCCAACTGTTCATAATGCGGACGCGGCTATTCGAATAGTTTGACACTCTGCAGAGATTGTACACTTTCACCACAACATTCGATACATCCATCAGGAACAAATCCTGAATTCACCATACTCAGTATGCGGATAATCAATCCTAACCTTTCAATTACACATCCTAGTATAAGCACCTCTCCTGTGAGTTTGGCCTCCCAACCATGACCAACTGTCATCTTGGGTACTGCACAGGTGTACAATCTTCACAAGGTAGCCCTAGCTCAGACCTTGGCCGTGAGGGAACTAATACTAAGGTATATATAAGTTTCCAGTCAAGCCCTACCCAATTCTCGGGTATTGTGGTTGTACGGTAAAATTGGAATGGTATCGCATCCAGACAACCATCAGTTTTATAAAGGGCTAAGGCTCATGCATCAACATTTTCATCACTATAAATCATCTGGTGTTCGGAAACACATGTCCAAAACATCTCAATAGAATGAATCCATCATTCCAAGGTTTTCATAACCATTTTTCCACCAAGTATTCCCATCTAAGTTGATCAGGTTTTATGCTTAGCACTAGCATCTACAAGTGGGGGTAAGTACTAATGAGGGGTGGTAAACTAGTGGAGTTTAACTAAGTTTAATCTCATGCCTTAGGATGACATAAAGATTATCTAGCTTAGGCCAAATTTTATGCTCTTTATGCAACCTTCAATTATCTTTCTAGTATCTACAATTCACCTAAGTAAACTCTAAGTAATAGCTTTGATAAATAAATAAGTATAAAGCTTGTAAGTAAAACTAGGATTGGTTATCAAGTGGTTATGATCATATATGCTTAAGGCATATAGTTGGCATGGTAACAAGCAAGTATTTGCTTGCATAGGTCAACTTGATTAGTAAGTTTGCTAAAGTAGAGTATCTTGCAAGTGTTAGCTTACACATTCAACTAGTAGGATTAGGCTTGCATCAATATCAGTATAAGCTTGCTAAGTTAATATCTTGCAAGTATTGGCTTGCCTTGTGCAGAGCAGTGGTTGAAGTTCTCCTCGGCTTCTTCGTCGTAGTATCCTCCTTCCTCCTCATATCCTTGGTCGGTACTAGCGTCTATGAATAAATAAGAGGTACAAAATCACCAAACAATACTTAACTACTTTCAATCATCACACAAAAGGGTCCTCTAGATGATCTAGCATCATCACTAACATTACAAGATTAAAGCTTGGTTTAATTCTTTTTATTTTAGAAAAGTAATTTCTACTCATTGAAAAACTACTTAAGATTTAATATTCTCCAAACCAAACATGGGATCATGTTGACACATGTCATCACCACATATTTTAGTCCATGGGAATGTGATTTAAAGTGGTGTCACAATTTAATAAGGTTTAACCTTTTATTTTACTTAAATAAAGTGACTAGAAATGCCTATGTGGCATTCTTTTATTACTTGAACAATATTTCTATAAGTAAACCCAAATGTTTTTATATATTCTGAAAGGTATGATCAAATGTGATTTTTGAGAGTTGGAATCAACTCAAAAGCTTTTCTTGTTTAAATTTGAAAAATGTTTGAATGCAGAAAAGGTTCTGCCTTGTTATTTTTACCAAGGGTGATCTACGGATCCAAATGATTTAAATCCAATGGGCTTGGATTAAGCATTTCAAAACCTTTCTAACAAAATTGGTTTCATTCAATTTGGTTCACTGAATCGAGTTGGGTTGATTTTTGAAACTGGGTACATAACTATGTTTGAATTAAAATGGAAAAGTTAAATTCAAACGACTGGGCTACGCGGGAACTGCTAATGGGCCGGCCCAGTGTCACTCCGCGGCGCGGGGCTCAACTGACAGGGGGGTTCCACTAGTCAGTGGCTCTTTTAACGCGAAGCGGTACGGGGCAATCTCATCCGCACAATCTAAGTCTAATCTAACGGCTGCTACTCATCGTCCACGTCGGGCGGCGCCGGCGAGACAGAAACCTAACGCGGCAGGTGGGGCTCGTCGGGGGCTCACCGGGGCTCAGGCGAAGGTTGGCGAGGCGGGCGAACGACGAAGTCAACGACGGTGAACCTCCTGGTACCGGCAGCTTCTCCTGGGGTGGACGAAATCGACGACGCCCTTCTTCTCCAGAGGCGGCCTGCTCCGGCCAAATTCCGACGATGCGCTGCTCGCCTTGCTCCGGGAACAGGGTGGAACGATCAGTGAGGAGAGGGGAGTGAGATGGTGTGAAGAGTTTGAGCGAGGGAGGCCTCTATTTATAGTCTCGATGACGAGACTGAACGGAATGGACAGGCGATGGTGGCGACATGGCTACGCGCTGCTAGAGGCATGGCCGGCGGTGGCGATCGATCGGTGGTCTCTTGGCGATGCTCTATGGCTTTAATGCGCATGTAGGGGCGGTGGCAAACGGTCTGGAACATGTGATGCTCTGCGCGGCAGAGGCGGCGTCTTCGACGGCGAGCGGTGGCTGTGAGGCATGGGGCGGCGAACGGGGATGTCTGGCGGTCTCCTGGGACGGTGGTGATCGTGTATGCACGCGGCGAGGGCGGCGCATGGTCTGTGGGCGTGTCTCGAGGGTGGCGCTCTGGCGCACGCTCGACATGGTTGATAGAGGAACGGGCGCGGCATTCCTGGGTGCTCTAGTCGATGTCTTCGAGGCAGGGCTGGTCGAGAGGGGGCGGTGAGGCATGGGTGATCTCCCAGACAAGATTGGCACGGCTAGTTCCTCTCCTAGCTTGTTGTCTACACTGAGGTGGCATGGGTGGCTTCGGCTGTTCACCATTGATGACATTGCCAAGCTTACAGTGGTGCTAGACGTTTACAAATGAGCTAGATGATCTACTAAAGCCTAGTTGCAACCAGAGAGGGAACAATTTAGGCTCAAATCACTGCTCCAAATAATGTTTGGATTTTATTTGATTTGCATCTGCAAGGTGTTTGATGAAATGGCCGCATGAATTCAAGTTTTGAATTTTGAAAAGATTTTTGGTGGGTGTGCTAGGTAGGTGCTGGTGAGTCTGCAGATGCTTGGGTTTTGAAAGTTGAGCTTGTTTGAGTGGTTTTTGAAAAAGTGGGATCTTCCCATATGATATAGATTCAGTTTTAATTGTCCTTTAAATTATGCATTTGAATGTTTCTGGATGATCACAAGGTGGGCCTTGATACTTTGTTATGAGTACTATCAAGGGGTGCAAAGATCCAAACAAGTTTCTGTTAATTTCTGAAAGTTAGAGACAGCCAAAGTAGGCATGGAAGTTAAATTGGTCAAAATGACCATTCCCTTATTTCGTTTGTTTTGATTTATTTGTCTTTGGGAAAAGTGTGGGGATTGTTTAGATGATGTTTATTTCACCTAAGAATCCTTTTACAAGCAAAAAAACACATAAACAAGGCAATTCAAAAGAATTCAAAAAGGGATGCATACACACATGCATGCTTTCATATTTTTATTTAGAAAAGTTTTGTTAACCCTAATTTTGATGCATAGAGTTTGATGATTCTAGTACAATATTTTTGGGATGTTACACAAATGGTACAACATTTACAGACACTAGCACTAGTGCCTCAAATGGTTAGCTTTTAGAGGCACTCTCAAGAGTGCCTCAAATGGTTAGCATTTAGAGGCACTTGCACTAGTGCCTCAAATGGTTAGCTTTTAGATGCACTATTGATAGTGCCTCAAATGGTTTGTTTTAGAGGCACTCTCAATAGTGCCTCAAAGGCTTAGCTTTAGAGGCACTATTTAGAAGAGTGACTCAAATTGTTAGTTTTACAGACACTCTTTAAAGTGCCTCAAATAATTAGGATTTTGAGGCATTTTTTAAAACTGTCTCTAATGACTTTTACCTACATGATCGTCCCCAACGTTTTTTTAGTGCCTAAAAAACTCAATTGTGGCAGTAATTTGACTATTAGAGGCACTTTAGAGTGCCTCTAAATGCTGGACGTGCCATAGTGAGGAGGGCGTGGTGGGTGCCCTGGACGAGTTGGTCGGCGTGCTCTGGGGCCTAAGGGTTGAGGTCTTGAGTAGCAGCGTCTGGAGGGCGACGACGAGAGGTGCGCGTGAGGAAGACAGGGGAAAGAGTAGCACACCAGATTCATTGTCACGTTAGCGTTATGCATTAGGATATCGTATTTAGGACCGTAGGTGGACACTTAGAGCAACCACAGGACCGTATCAGGGCAAATTGTAAGTTTCAGGACTGTTTTAGACATATCCAATGACTTCAAGGATCATGGATGCATTTTACTCTCCAATAAGCAGCAAGACTGCACGAGGTAGAGGTGAATAGATTAACATTAGACGTGATTTTTTTCTATTTGTTCACAATTGAAATTACACCATAGAATTATCAATTAAAATAGAAGAATATCACACTACTTTTCATCGGCGCACCTTTTGTCATTTTCTGTGTTGTGGCCATTGGATGGGCAAACGTTTCTCGGTTGGCACGTGCAGTGGCGGATCCAAGAGGAGGCGAGCGGTGGCTAGGCCTCATCCATGGTTTGGCTCCCCTAACAATATGCAACGGGGTCTATTTTTTCGAAGGAAAACCACACTTCTTTCTTCAACTATATTATTATTATTTGGGATATAAAGACCATCAGGAGTCTCTGTGAGCCAAACCTAACGTCCGAAATCGCTAGTACTTACTGATATAGCTAGCGTATGGGATCCTGAGTTTGATTTACGGTTTTCATGCCTAAATGATGCCTCCACAAACAAGTCTGTTGAGGCTTTAATCTCCTGGATCACTATACTGTAACTCCCGGCAAACGGTTTAGTCATCTCGGTCACCACAATTGGACCATCAGTTGCCATCGTGATTCTCTAGAGATGCAAATCTTGGGCAAGCGCTAACGCCTCCCTGCAAGCAAGTGGTTCTAGCACTAGTGGATTTGTTATACCCAGGTAGATCATGCTCGATGCCCACGATAAATATCATGTCTTGCTTCCTTCTTCTTCCTTCTCTTCCACACTTCTTGCTTGGTTGATCTCGTTCCTTAGGCATCCCTTGAATCTACTGTTAACACCATGATCATGGGGGTAGACCAAATCACATAGTTGGAGTTTTGATCAAGTAGCATTCCATTTGTAGGGTTCGCAGCATAGAAAACAAAAAAAATCCTACGATGGGAATAACTATGTACCAAGATCTATCTACTAGATACAAGCAACGGGTGGATATACATCCATAGATACATACCCTCGAAGACCGAATATCGTTAACAAGGTTGTACTCGTGGATGATGTAGTCGAACGCTTGCCGATCTCAAGATCGTGATGAAGTCCATTTGGTCCAGCCGGTCCAACACCATCACGTCAGCACCGCAAAGCAGTGGTGCATCTGTGATCGCACACACGTCCGGTTACCCCGACAACCTTCGCGCCCTCGCTCTAGCGAAGCAGCGGAAGCAACAAATCCTTCCAAAAAAAGCCACTGAGAACATGTATCTCGCTGATCCGAGACCATGGGGAAATTCTATAGGGGGGAGATCCTTCACGAGGAGGTGTACTTTGAGAGGAGGAGAGGGGGGACTTTTATAGGGAGAGGGGGCACCCAAGGGGCTATGCGCCCAGCCATGGTGGGCTGCCCCCACCTCTTCCACATTCATGTGGGTGGAGCCCCCACTCAAAATGAAAAGCCTCCACTCCCATAAAAGAGCGTCCACTCAAAAATCCACTCACATGCATTAAATTTCCACCAAATTTAATGCAAGCTCTCATTTAAATAAAAATCTTTTATTTATTTATTCAGAATTTTGTTAATTACTTTAATTAACAAACATTCACATAAAACCCCTTTCTAGTATTCAATTTCACATGCAGAACCAGTTTTAGCAATTTCAATCGAAACAGTTTCGGTGTCTAGTGAAATAAATTCATACGCTTTCCTTTTTCTTTCTCTGGCATATTATTTGCTCCAAATGGTGTCAGTATCTCTTAAGTGTGTCACCCTACGGTTCGCGAATAATGTAGACATGATCGAGACCCCTCTCTGATCAATAATCAGCAACGGGGCCTGGAGATCCATACTGACTCCCACATATTCAACGATGACTTTTGTGATCGTGTGAACCTTATACGCATGTAACTCATTCCTTTTGTCTCATGATATATTATATGTCCGAGATTCGATCATCGGTATCTCCATACCTAGTTTGATCTCGTTACCGACATGTACTCTTTTCTCGTTCTCGTGAAATAACATTCTAGTGATTAAATCACTTGCTTGCAAGCTAACTAATGTGATATCACCGAGACGGCCTAGAGTATATCTCCCTTTCATTGTGATGGAAAATTTTCACTCTTGATCCATGAGCCTCAACATAACACCTTCGTAGCACTAAACCCATCTTTATAGTCACCCTATTACGGTGTGACGTTTGATGTTATCAAGATACTCTCCCAGAGTTAGTGATTGACATGATCTCATGGTCTAAGGACTAAGATTACTTCGTATGATGTTATAGCAATATAAACATAATGACCTTGATCGTAATGCTATACTTCGGATGAATGTTCATCACATCATTCCAATAATGGTGTGACCTCGTTATTAACAACATCCAATGTCCACGATCAGGAAACCTTTAATCATCTTGTTAATCACTGAGCTAGTTTATAAGGGAGACATAACTAGTAACTTCCTTTTGTTTATTAAACACACACGTATTAACGTTTCCGTATTAATACAATTATAGCGTGCAAAATAAAAATTTATCATAAATAAGAAATACGATAATAACCACTTTATTATTGCCTCTCGGGCATATTCCCTTCAGTCTCCCACTTGCACTAGAGACAATAATCTAGTTTAGAAACTTTGTGTATTGAACACCTATGGCTTTATGGTGTTTCATATACACAATTGCAAGTGGTTAACATAATCTACGGATCTGACGCTTCAGGTCATTATGTATTTGTATGTCTTTGCGTCTTCACACATCACTCATTCTCCAATGAGATGGCATTGTATAAATTTGGTCTTTTGGTGAGACCTTTAGTTCCTTGGGGTTAAATCATGTCGATACTATTGTCGTACAATATATCTTTAGTGTTAGCCCGTTGCGAACCATACCTTAGTTTGATAACAAACTACTTGACACAAATTCTCTCCTTTGCTGCTACTATAGCAGTCATATACTTAGCCTTATGTTGTAGTATCCATCATAATGTCTCAACTTTGAAATTCATCCAAATCCGTCATGGAAACTCCTTTCCATTTCATTGTGCCATTCATAGTTTAAATTGAGATAAACTTAATTTGTATCTTGTGACAAAACTAGTATCAATGTAACGCTTTACAATGAACTATTTGTAACTTATACAAATAGAATATATTCTTAATTCTTCCAAAAAATTATAAGAATATCCTTACTATCGTCCAATGATCATTTTATGATTCATTCTGGTATATGCTCATAACACTTAGAGCATAGGACATATCTGTATGTGTACATATCATGGTATGATTGATCAAAAACATTCTTGTGATTACACTCATCAAGTGTCAAAACACTTGAATCTTGTTTCACTTATCAAGTGTCGATACACTTGAATCTTGATTCAATTCTTTTACATGCGAAAAGAACCTTTTCTTGTCATTTCTATATTGAACTCTTTCAATATCTCATATATGTACGTTTGTCATAACCATACTAGCGTCACAGTCTATCCATGTAGATATTCATGCTAAATATTTGGGTTTTGCCTAAGTCTTTCATCGAAATGAAATTCTTAACCTTTGTCAATAAAAGATACATCATTTCCAATCAATAAGATGTCCTCAGCATAATTTATTAGAAATATGTCTTAATGCTTCCACTTAATTTCTTGCAAATGCAAGCATCTTCATCGTCTCCAGATGAAAACTCCCTTTTCATCATGGTGAAGATTCCAACTCCACGATGCTTACTTCAACCATTGAAGTTTGCATGCCTTTTTAGCGTCCTTTGAATTTAACAAAACCCTTTGGACTGTGTCATATACACGTCCTAGGTAACCATTCTATTAGAAGAACTTTGTTTTTGTTTATTCATCTGCCATATACCAAATTATATGTAGTGGTTGCTACTTTAATCCGTCGAGACTAAAAATCGCTATAAAAGATCAAATCTTGGCATAGTCAACTCCTTGAACATTGTCGTAAAATACTTTACCGACATGTCGACTATTTTATAGATGTGAAACATCCATGTCTATTTCTTTACAGATCCAAATACGATCGATAGGTTTTTACACCTTTTCGGAGGGTCTTCCAAGTTCAAAACTTGATTTCTCGTTTATGGAACTATCACGGATTTTATGGTTTCAAGCCATTTGACGGAGTCAGGGCCCATCATTGCTTCTTTGCATGTAGTCGGTTCATCATTGTCAAACAATAATTTACTCTCAAATCTCAGCATTTGATTGTTTATCCGTCCTACTTGGTTTAATAGGAACTTAGATCTCCGTGACCATAACCCTTGAGGCACGTGAGCCATGAGCATTCTGGCTGCTTCCGGAACGTTTTTCGGTGCTGTGCAACTCAGATCATATAGCTAAGGTTCGTTAAACTTATCAAAGTTCTATTGTCCTCCCACTTAACTTTTACGAAAAAATCCTTTTTCAAGAAACTTCACGTTTCAAGCGACAAACCCTTTTGCCCTCGGTGTTACGGAGGAATAACCAATTGTTATTCGAAATAACCTACAAAGGCATGCTCATCCGACTTTGGTTGTAAACATCTTACTTATGCTTAGCATACCAAAATTTAAGAAAGGACAACTTGGGTTTTACCTCAAACCATAACTTACATGGTGTCATTTGAACGGATCAATATGGATCTCTTTTTAGTGTAAAAGCGGTAGTCTCTAAAGCTTTAATCTTTTAAAACATAATGGCAGTTTTATAAATAACACCTTTGATCCAACCATGTCAAACAAGGTTTCATTACAAATCTCAAACACTCCATATTCCTATGGTGTTTCGGGAGATGTAAATCTAGGTGTTTTTCTAAACTTGCAACTCAAATAAATCCCTTTATAATAAAATCATAAACCATTTATTTTCCTGTTACACTTGCAACTCAAATAAATCCCTTTATGATAAAATCATAATTTTTTTATTTTCTTGTTACAATGATTTTCCACTTTATCTTGAAAGTCTTTGAACGTTTTCAAATATTTCATACTTCTTTCTCATTAAGTGAATATTCACTCAAATTTCTGAAGAAAGCATATGAAGTTGAAATCCATCGCTTACGACTATACATAATGGACTACATACATCGATATGTATAAATTCCAATAATTTTAGTCGTTCGTTCTACTTTGGCCTTTGAACGAAGTTTTAATTATCTTGAGGAAAGTCTCACAAGCGTCACTTGATCAAATCAAAGACTTCAAAAATCCATGCATATGGAGTTTCTTCATGTTTTCTTTCCAATATAATTTAAACGACGATGTCACTTCGTAAGTGATCTTTCAATTATTTGTCTTGCGATATTTTAGCATTAGTTTTTATGGATATGATTTCTCTAACTAGATTTGTAAATCATCCATCTCATATGGAATATGGTAATTATTTGAACAACCTTTGTTCTCATAATACCTGATTTAAATAACAATTATTAAAACAAATCTTGAAGACAAACTTTGATGTCAATGAGAAATACAAACAACAGCTTGTTTGTTTTCAATAAACATCATCACATATTCTCTTGCTAGTTACTTAGGCTATTGTAGTTCATGAATTGCGTCGTTCTGTATGAAATTTCATACCAACCAATTCGGTATCCAATACCCAAGAACCACATTATTTAACAAGCAAAGAATATAACCATAACATGTATATCATCTATATACCTAAAACTGGATATTTCCAATCTTTCCTTTTCTGCCAAATATATTTTATAGATTCTCTTTCAGTATTTCCTTTTCCTTTTTAAAAGAATCTATCAACATCAACAGTGGCACCATCTACATGACACATAGTCCAAAGCGTGTATATTCAAATACTAATACCTTTGGACTTGCACTTTGAAGTAGATCACCATCATCAAATGATCGACATTCTTTCAAAATCCATTCCTTAGTAATCTTTTAGTGTAGTAAACACTTTACATACATCTTCTATTCATCCTTATCATGACAACTTTCATGATAAAGCTAATGTAGCTTATAAAGGCGAATCGTGAGTATAATGTTACTTTCCAAAACCCTTTTGGATGATTAGGATGTCTAGCATCTCCAACCTTCACAAATTCTGATGGAGGGGTTAACCTCTTGGGTGGCCCGATCTTCACGGATCTCGTGGTCAAATCGATGGGAATGCGAGGGGAAAGGGAGAAGGTAGCGGAAGCGAACACACACCTCGCGAAGAACACGATGAACACACGCAAAACTCACACGATACAAGGCCGATTGCTCCCGAACGGTGGCCACCGGTCCGATAGAATCCTCGCAAGGAAAGATCGGTCAACGTGCTCCCTCAAATCCACATCAGAGAGGGAAGAACACCTTGGGGAGGGTCTTGACAACTTGGAGACGAGACGTCGAACTCCAAGGCATTGTTCAACGATGGATGCGTGATGCAAAGTCCAATCGAGGTTGGTGACGATAGTCGGTCCCCTTGGATAAGGGGATGAGGCAAAACTAGAGATTCCACACAAGGGGGTTGTCTTTAGTCTATCATCTATGCCTAAGGGATACATGAGGGGTGGGGGCTCTATTTATAGGCCAGCCACTAAACAAGGGTAGTTTGGGGATAAACTAGGCAAATAGGTAAGTAAGGGGAATACATGGGCTGTGGCCCAACAGGTGCGCGCAAGCACATACATGACCGGTAGTACCGGACTTAGGACCGGTAGTACCGGTCATCACCGGTAGTACCGCTCTGGGACCGGTAGTACCGCTTGCGGTCTTGGAGCATCTGTTGGAGCCGTCAGTAGCGAGCGGTAGAAGGGGGCGGTAGTACCGCTGACCGGTAGTACCGGTTCCGACAACCGGTAGTACCGCTTGGACCTGGCAGCTGCCGACCTGTCTTCTTCCGTCTCCTCTTCCAAGCCTCCGTCTTGTCGGGCTTGATGTTCCGGGCTTCCTCCCTTGCCTCCGTACTTGTCAATGTGAACCTATCATGCATATGTGACGGAGTATGAAGTAGCATACCATTCAATAGGGTAGGAAGGGGGCTCGCATAGAGGAACGGATTCACCTTTGGAGTCCATGACGACTTGGCGTAAGTTGGAGACCAAGATGTGGTAACGACCGTAGGTCGGGCTACATCAGCTCCCCCCCTTCAAAAAGAGTCGTCCTCGACTCTACATGCTCATCACAAAGTAGAAGCGGTCGAGAGACCTTCTTGATCCTGGGGTTCACCATATAGTCGTCCTCGAGAATATTGACTTGACAACACTTCAAAGTTCCTTCACCTTCCATGAAGCCTACAAAGCTCACAACAAAAGCGAAGCAACACTCAAAGCGTAGCCAATTCATGAAGATTATAGCATGAGTCCTCAAGTAGAAGGAAGTCACCTTAACTTGTAGAGATAGCTCGATGAAGGGTAGCCACAGGTAACTCTCTTCGGTTCTTCTTGTCAACATATAGTCCATAGAGGTTGACGTGTATGCATTTGTACCTTCATACAACAAAGACCGAGCAACATATGTTTGTGTGTGATAGAGGAGCATGTCATTTGTGGCATGTCCATTCTTGTTCACAACACGATTAGCACAACTCAAGTATAGCAAACGGGGTGCATATGCAAGGTCAATGTGCATGGAAATTGTTTGAACATCATCCAAATGTGGAAACTCAAAAACTCCATATAACATAGAAGTGGGGCATTCAAAGCATTGGATCCAAATTTCCAACAACATCTTTGATGCAAGACTAGGAGAATTTGGCAAAAACACACAAGGAAGCATATCCAAAACAAAAGTATTATGTTTGCAAACAAACCAAATGAAAGAGCTAGTGGTCCTTATGTTTGTTGCAACAATAAGACGAGATTCTTGGAAGCTCTCATGACAATACATGCTCTTAATGGAATTGTGGGTGCACACAAAACATTGGAAAGAGAAAATGTTCAACAGTTTTGTTGCAACACACAAAGCATCATTATCTAAATGCGAAGAAACATGAATGTCACGAGGGGAGATAATACCATTAACATGCTTGCAATCAAACCATAGGAAAGAGCAATTTGCCAACATGAAAGATGCAAAGCATGCAAAAGATATCAGAGCTGGGTTCGATCTTGAACTCACTTGTGGGATGCTCTCAAGAGCTCTTTTTGTCAACTCGTGCTCAACCGAGGTTGACATGATAATGCGGGTACCTACACACATCATACACAAAAGGAAGAATGTGTGTGCGTGGTAGAGATACACATCATCCATCATGACGTATCTCTTCTTGTGCACATCACCATTAATGTCATTCAAGTATGAAATAGATGCATGGTGAGTATGCAAGTGGGGAACATGCTTATCATGGCAATCATCAAAATCTCCAAAAATTGAGAAAGCTATGGGGGCCATCTCATTATAACGCATATGATCAATATTGTTGCAAGCAAAACAAGTGAAATAGCAAGCATTCATCTTATCGCAAGCAACGGGAGAAATTGAATGACTAGCATGACAAGGCAAGTCCAAAGCAATTGGAGGATACACACAAGATGCATAGCATGGCATGTTTACGGCAATGATATCGCAATCAAACAATTCCACATGATCAATATTATGCAAAGGCAAATCATCACATGGGAAAGTGGATGAAGCATATGTAATGTCACAAGTATCATCCATAGCATGCATATCCTCACAATTCATCATGTCCACTAGTGGGATCATGGCATCATCAACACCCTTATTATTACCTTGGTCATACCTCTCATATGAAGTGGGTGTTGTGGAAGTAGTGGCCTCCTTGTGGACGACTTCGTTTTCTTGATGTAGCCATGGCATAACATCATCTTCATGCACCATGTACATCTTCTCCAATTGAGGCATCCTTGCTTCATAGCTTGGAGCGTCTTCATCCATGGAACCTAGCACAACACAAGAGAACACACTAGAGGTATAGGGTAAGTTGTTAGAATTCGAAATGGTCTCACTTGACCTATCAACTACCACTCTCAACTCACTAGGAGTATCGCTCATGCCCTCCAAGTGGAAGCACTCAATCTCACATAAGGTGAAGTCACTCATGTCACTCTTGTTCTCACTCAAGTGGGCTAAGTGGCTCTCATACTCACATGGGATTGGTACCACATCATCACTCAAGCATATGGGGGTAGGCTCGGTTTCCTCAACTCCTTGCGCCTCCTTTGGTGAAGGGAAAATCCCATGCTCACCATTCTTGACCTTGTCGCCTCCAAGGTTGGATGCCATAAGATGGGCATCATCGCTCTCCTCCATGGTCGAAGGGAAAATCCCATGCTCGACCGTCTTGTGGCCATCTTGTAGTAGTGGTGGAGGTAGGCTCATGCTATCCAACTTGGCAAAGTAGAGGTCTTCATTTTCCTCGTTCATGAGGTCTTCAAATGCAAGCGTAGTCGTTGAAGCTTGATGGCATGGACGAAGGCTTGCTCTTGGTTCCATTTTGGTGGTGGCACAAGAAGTTGAAGGTGCCTTGTGATGGTGTCGACAGAGGTCATTGGCGTGCCTTGCCGATGGTTGATGTAGGTGGCTCACTTGGTCATCCATATGACGCTCACGACGATGGGCCTTGACCTTGGCACTCTTCCTTGTAAGTTTTTCTAATGAGCGCAAAGCATCATTAGTCTTGGCGACCATCCTCATGTTTTTGTCGAAGTCGTTGTCCATTCCCTTCTTGAAGTTGTGGAGGTCGCTTTGGAACTTGTCCATTTGATGATGGACCTTGGCGCACTCGAGTTGGAGGCTTCGTCTTGGTCGGTGCGACGTGAGGAGCTTCGCGTTGTCGTTCTTGAAGTCGTCCATGCTTGGGGAGTCATTGTTGTTGTAGTACTCCATATCACCCAAGAATGTGGAGCCATTATTGGTGTAGTGCTCCATCATGTTATCCATGCGTGTGGAGACATATGCATGGTGGCTCATCATGGATTCTTCATGGAAATCATCATCGGTCCCGGAGTCCCTAGACATGCTTCACAAGACCAAGTGTTGTATATGGAAGTGGTAGAGGGTGTTAGGGATACAACGTCGAACCTTACTTTACCTTGGAAGATCGTATCGTGCAAGTGGCCACACTTGAGAGCAATAAACCAAGCAAAGTGAAGTTCACGTGGAACACCAAAACCAACTACCAACAAAAAAAACACACACACAAGGCCTATGGTGGATAGGTATGGAAAATGGCATGTCAAGAACCAATCCGAAATCAAGATGTTGTAATGGCAAGTAAAGAACCACAATGATCACAAAGCAAAACAAGTCAATCCACAAGATAGGAAATATGTACAAGGAAACACACACGGTGGGATAAATGGGACTTGTGAGACGGAGAAAGTGAGCTAAGAACCAAATGATTACCTAGCGAAGACTATAAGCTCGTGTCACACAAGTACAAGGAGAGACGCTAGTTCGATTGCACAAGATTGGTGGGCTACAAGATATGCACAATAAGTACCACCTATATGATGTTCATAGAGCTTGCGCTTCCTATTCTATAAGGCACATGTATATCTCTTTCTTTTTTCTTTCTTTTTCTTTTTCTATTTTTTCTCTTTTTCTTTTTCTTTCTTTCTTTTTCTTTTTCACTTGCCTCTTCCTTGTGCGAACAACTATACAAGATAACTATATGAGATAGCGCCCAGAATGTTTGCTCGGAATCTACAAGGTATCAAATGTGCATAGCCCAAGCAATCATAAGAGGAACTAGTCTCAATAGGTGTTTGTTGCTCGCAAAGATAGTGGGGTTCACAAAGAATGCAAGTGGGGAGAAGTCACGGAATGTTTATACCTTTCGTCGATGATCTTCACCCTTTATTGTTGGATTCCGCCTTGCTCACCGAATTTGGATGGAGTAGATAGCATGAACAACGTGGATGATGATGTAGAGCTCCTTCTCCTCTTCGAAACGAGCTAAAGAACACCAAAATCCGAGTTCGAATGCAAAAGTTATGCTCAAAACGGTGAGGGGCTGAAATCTAGGAATCTGTTTTTTCTGTTTAGTACTGGGGGTAGTACCGCTTGGATGAGAGGTAGTACCGGTTGTGAGCGGTAGTACCGGATTTTGGGACCGGTAGTACCGCTCGGTCCTGGGACGCCCAGATTTGACGCGTTTTCGCGATTTTGGGGTGATTTGGGCGGAAAATCTTCAAGAAAAACACCAAATCAAAGGGGGAAATCAAGGAATTAGGCTATGGGAACGCAAAGGAAGGTAGATCAACAAGTTTAGCAAGTAATCCACGGATCAAAACCTACCAAAACGCACTCAAATGACAGATCGATCCAAAACACGAATTGGGGCTATTTTTGGTGGAATTTTCGAATTTATGGGGAAAAGACCAAATCGATGAGAAATCCGTGGCAACCAAAAGCTGCTGATACCAGATGATGGAGGGGTTAACCTCTTGGGTGGCCCGATCTTCACAGATCTCGTGGTCAAATCGATGGGAATGCGAGGGGAAAGGGAGAAGGTAGCGGAAGCGAACACACACCTCGCGAAGAACACGATGAACACACGCAAAACTCACACGATACAAGGCCGATTGCTCCCGAACGGTGGCCACCGGTCCGATAGAATCCTCGCAAGGAAAGATCGGTCAACGTGCTCCCTCAAATCCACATCAGAGAGGGAAGAACACCTTGGGGAGGGTCTTGACAACTTGGAGACGAGACGTCGAACTCCAAGGCCTTGTTCAACGATGGATGCGTGATGCAAAGTCCAATCGAGGTTGGTGACGATAGTCGGTCCCCTTGGATAAGGGGATGAGGCAAAACTAGAGATTCCACACAAGGGGGTTGTCTTTAGTCTATCATCTATGCCTAAGGGATACATGAGGGGTGGGGGCTCTATTTATAGGCCAGCCACTAAACAAGGGTAGTTTGGGGATAAACTAGGCAAATAGGTAAGTAAGGGGAATACATGGGCTGTGGCCCAACAGGTGCGCGCAGGCACATACATGACCGGTAGTACCGGACTTAGGACCGGTAGTACCGGTCATCAACGGTAGTACCGCTGACCGGTAGTACCGCTTGCGGTCTTGGAGCATCTGTTGGAGCCGTCAGTAGCGAGCGGTAGAAGGGGGCGGTAGTACCGCTGACCGGTAGTACCGGTTCCGACAACCGGTAGTACCGCTTGGACCTGGCAGCTGCCGACCTGTCTTCTTCCGTCTCCTCTTCCAAGCCTCCGTCTTGTCAGGCTTGATGTTCCGGGCTTCCTCCCTTGCCTCCGTACTTGTCAATGTGAACCTATCATGCATATGTGACGGAGTATGAAGTAGCATACCATTCAATAGGGTAGGAAGGGGGCTCGCATAGAGGAACGGATTCACCTTTGGAGTCCATGACGAATTGGCGTAAGTTGGAGACCAAGATGTGGTAACGACCGTAGGTCGGGCTACATCAAATTCTCATCCAATATGAGAACATATACTCTATCATATTGCAACCAAAACATTGTTTCAGATATCGTTATATCTGTC
Source organism: Avena sativa (assembly GCA_916181665.1). NCBI lineage: Eukaryota > Viridiplantae > Streptophyta > Magnoliopsida > Poales > Poaceae > Avena > Avena sativa. The sequence goes on from OV702293.1 coordinate 432,363,797, forward strand.
ACACATGATGGTTTCTGAAACAATTCTTTTAGCTCCTAGATAAACTTGATATTAAAACAATCAAGAATCATGGAGGCAAACTTAAGATACTAACACTAGAATTGTTACTCTTGATTTAATATCAATTATTAAACTTCATGGAGTAAACAGAGTTTGTTGAAAGTTTGTAATAGGACTTTAACTTTAGATTGACACTCAACACAATACGATACCAGTTCGTAAAGTAAATATCCAGAATTCTATAGTTCTATTATCTCAATTACAACTAAGCATAAGGTGGTGAACGAATGCCACAACAAATTATGCAAATTCACTTTGATTTAATTTATGATAAATTGAGTTCTACTAATCCAAATTAGAAATGAACTCCCACTCAAAAACGACATCCCTCGTGCCTTTTTGGTGATTACTTGAACCAAATCCACTACACCAAGTCCGATCATCACGTGAGTCGGTGTAGCTTCAAAGGCGAGCATCAAATGGGCATCATATCTTCCATATGACTCATGCTTAACCTTTCGGTCCGTGTTCTGAGGCCATGTCTATACATGCTAGGCTCTCCAAGTAAGAACCTTAGTATTCGCGTGTGTAACTGTCTTACAACCGAAATATGATCGTGGATCCAAGAACACCCGATCATCACGTGATGTCTTGGAGTGACGAAACATAATCGGTGCATACTTAAGGGAGAACACATTTTTATCTTGATATCTAAATGAGGGATCATCTTATTATGCTAATAAAATGCCAAACAAGCAATATAAGATGCAATCAAGCATCGCATGTTAATAAGTGAAATGATATGGTTCTTGCACTTGATCTCCATCATGTGCATCACGGTATGATCACTATCATACCTCTATGTGTAAGGCCAAGGTCTATAAAACTTACACGTTATGTGTGTTGTAAGAGTATCGACTTCTACTTCTACTTACAACATCACCATATCATGACACAAGCCCAGCAACAATCTAAACTAGACGCCTCTAATTTATCCATTGCAAGTTTTACGTGGCTTAGGGCTTTCGAAGATAGAACCGTTTTTACCTACGAACATGAACCACAACGAGGATAACTAAATTGTTGACAACTCATTGCAAATTAGATATTGAGTATAGTAGGAGAGACAGACACCCGCTAGCCACTTATGCAAAACTAGTTGCATGTCAAGCATGGAACAGGTCTCATGTGCGAGGACATGTAAAGTTTGTCCGGGCCGCTTTATCCCACTATGCCACCAATATCCAAAGTATAACTAAGAAGCAATAAAATGATTATCATCGCCCACATACTCATATGTGTACTACCCGTTCAAAGCATCTATGCATAGATCCGGCTCTGATACCACTGTAGGGTTCGCAGCATAGAAAACAAAAAATTCCTACGATGGGAACAACTATGTACCAAGATCTATCTACTAGATACAAGCAACGGGTGGATATACATCCATAGAATACATACCCTCGAAGACCGAATAGCGTTAACGAGGTTGTACTCGTGGATGATGTAGTCGAACGCTTGCCGATCTTAAGATCGTGATGAAGTCCATTCGGTCCAGCCGGTCAAGCACCATCACGTCTAGCACCACAAAGCAGTGGTGCATCCGTGATCGCACACACGTCCGGATACCCCGACAATCTCCGCGCCCTCGCTCCAGCGAAGCAGCGGAAGCAACAAATTCTTCCAGAAAAAGCCACCAGAAATATGTATCTCGCTGATCCGAGACCATGGGGAAATTCTAAAGGGGGGAGAGAGATCCTTCACGAGGAGGTGTACTTTAAGAGGAGAGGGGGCCTTTTATAGGGAGAGGGGGCACCCAAGGGGCAATGCGCCAAGCCATGGTGGGATGCCCCCATCTATTCCACATTCATGTGGGTGGAGCTCCCACTCAAAATGAAAAGCCTCCACTCCCATAAAAGAGCCTCCACTCAAAAATCCACTCACATGCATTAAATTTCTACCAAATTTAATGCAAGCTCTCATTTAAATAAAACTCTTTTATTTATTTATTCAAAATTTTGTTAATTACTTTAATTAACAAACATTCACATAAAACCCCTTGCTAGTATTCAATTTCACATGTAGAACCAGTTTCAGCAATTTCAACCGAAACAGTTTCGCTGTCTAGTGAAATAAATTCCTACGTTTTCCTTTTTATTTCTCTGGCATATTATTTGCTCCAAATGGTGTCAGTATCCCTTAAGTGTGTCATCCTACGATTCACGAATAATGTAGACATGATCGAGACCACTCTCCGATCAATAATCAGCAGTGGGGCCTGGAGATCCGTACTGACTCCCATATATTCAACGATGACTTCTGTGAACGTGTGAACCTTATACGCATGTAAATCATTCCTTTTGTCTCACGATATATTACATGTCCGAGATTCGATCATCGGTATCTCCATACCTAGTTTGATCTCGTTACCAACATGTACTCTTTTCTCATTCCCGTGATATAACATTCTAGTGATCAAATCACTTGCTTGCAAGCTAAATAATGTGATATCACCGAGAGAGCTCAGAGTATATATCTCCGTCACCGGGATGGACAAATTCCACTCTCGATCCATGAGCCTCAACATGACACCTTCGTAGCACTGAACTCATCTTTATAGTCACCCTGTTACGGTGTGACGTTTGATGTTATCAAGATACTCTTCCGGTGTTAGTGATTGACATGATCTCATGGTCTAAGGACTAAGATTACTTCGTATGATGTTATAGCAATATAAACATAATGACCTTGATCGTAATGTTATACTTCGGATGAATGTTCATCACATCATTACAATAATGTTGTGACCTCGTTATTAACAACATCCAATGTCCATGATTAGGAAATCGTTGATCATCTTGTTAATCAACGAGCTAGTTTATAAGAGATGCATAACTAGGAACTTCCTTTTGCTTATTAAACACACATGTATTAACGTTTCCGTATTAATACAATTATAGCATGCAAAATAAACATTTATCATAAATAAGGAATACGATAATAACCACTTTATTATTGCCTCTCGGGCATATTCCCTTCACCATTCACATTGAAAAACAGAGGTCATGGGATGGAAAGAATTATCCGTGGGTGCATTTGTTGGATTATCATGAATTGGATAGCTTGGGTTAATGGGTTACATGGTGATAACCATATGATGGGACGAAACACCTCCATTGGATCAATCTCTTAAATCCCATTACTTAGATCCCTAGTGATCCTTTGCTCCTACTACTTCTAGCTATCATTTACTAGTTTAGTGATCAACCTTATGTTGAAGAGGAGTTGTTCTTCTAGATAATGATGAACTTCTTCTTGTGGATGATCTTTGCCTCTTTGCCTTCTCCTCCTGATTTCTCCTCTTGTAGTCTCTCAGATCTATCTCATTGTCTAAGTGTGTGTTTCTATTTTATGTGGCTTCATGAATTATGATGATCATGTCTAATGGCTCTCTCTATATAGTGGGTTTTTAGCTCAATATGCTTAGATGCTTGACAAATAAGTGTCTCGTGTCCTACTGAGATGCTTGGGTGTGAGTGAAACCTTCTTTGTAGTTTGTTCTTTATGCTAGATGCAGTGCATTCGATGATCATTTAAATGCCTCAATGTCAGTTGTGTGTGAGCCTTATTAGGCATGTCAGTTAAGAAACTTCATTCGTGTCTTGATGCTCAATTTGGACAATGCCAAGTGGAATTTAGGACTAAACACTTATCCTTTATTCATGGATAGTATCTGGTGGCTTATTAAATGATTATTGAGGTGATTATTTATATTTTTAGCTAGTTTATGCCAATTGAGATTAAGTTACATGTTGGCTTACTATTTGAGAACCTAATTGACTTATCCATGTCATTTAAGATCATTTCTGTTGGTTTTACTATGGATCCAATTTAAATTTGAAAGGTAGTTGCCTATGTGTCCTCTATTACTGAACTTGGACCAATACTTGTGCCACTATTCTACTATTTGTTGATGATTTCTATGACACTCGTTGTTGCCTACTTTTACTTCATTGTTATCCTATGTATTATTATTTGTTCCATGTTGTCTTTCTTAAGCAAGGATTAGACCTGATGGTCCATGTGTTACCTAGATTTGAGTTTCTAAAACCCTCAAACTGCCTTTTCATTCCAGGAGTTCTTCCTGGAATCATTTCCGTCGAATTCTACATTAAATGACTTCACAAACGGTGAAACCAACATTCTAACCATAACAAAAACCTTCTTTTTGTCTTTGTTTGTCAGCAGGTCTAAGAACAAGATAAGAAGATAGATTGGTTTTTCTTAGTAGTTTGTATTAGGATTTATCTTCTCTTAATTTTCTCTTTCAATTCTTCTTGTAAAAATACTTCCGAAAATAAGAATTTGCGAGCATTCGAATATTTTTATTGTATTTATTATGAATTTGTCCATTCGAATTCAAATTTAATTTTTTTAAAATTCAAATTTCCATTTTGAATTCAAGTGGGTGTGCTCACTCTCTTAGAGCTTTTATTGTGATGTGTAAATGGCTATGTGTCAAAGACCCACTTTATTTAACTTTAATTCCCAATTTTTTTAAAAACACAAATATTGAATTTAGGCAAAATCTTGTGATGACCTTGTTCTAATTCATCACTGGATATAAATTCCATTCACTTTATCTTCTAAAAAAAGTTTGAAATATCCCCTTATTTTCATATGCAGACAATGTAAATGCTCAGTTTCAATTTTCACCCTTTTCGTGTTCTAAATATTCAATCTGTTACAATTTTTTTACTGAGTGGGCAATTAATTAGTAATCCCTTCGTTCAGAAATACGTTACTAGAATGGATTTCTACTGTTAGTTGGGCCATCTATCCTGGTGTTTTCTTCTTAGATGCCGCTCATCCTAGTTTGTACTGGGCCACCTGCTTCTGTACTTCGCCTTTGTCGCCTTTGTCGCGACTCGCCCTTGTCCCGCGCGCCACCATGGAAATCGTGGATGAGGGGCAAGCGATGGAAGTGGCGGCGGCGGCAAGCGCGTGGCCCGGTCCCTCCCGCCGGAGCCACCTCCTCCAGTTCCTCCTCCACGTCTCCAAGGTAAGCATCCACCTTCCCCCGTTCCCGAAACCGCAAACAAACTAAATCTCACCTGCTACCTTCCGCTTGAAGCGGCTCGACCTCCGGCCCATCGTCAAGTACTCCGCATTCGAGTTCTTCGATGCGCGCTTCCTCCCCGGGCTCCCGAGGTGATAGCAGTTGATCTCCGAGACACAATTTGGTTTTTAGCTGGGCGCCGCCATTTAGTTTTTCGACATGCTTGCGGCAGGAAGATGGGGTTCTGCGGCGCGCGAAGCGGACGGGCCGTCAGGTCGTGGCTGATCGAACCCCTCAGGGACAGCAACCTGGAGCTCTTCGCGCTCGTCGCAGTGTGGATCGCCAGCAAGGTGATACTGTGAGCATTTGAGCAAACTCTGTCTGCATTCATGCCATGTGAAGCATAATTACCTTCCTTTTCATGCTATTTTTCTGTTCAGATCCATGAGATGAGACCATTGTCGGTGAAGAGCCTCAAGGCGCTCAGCGATCGCGTCATTGCCGACCAGCATTTCACATGCCGTGATTTCGCCGACGCGGTGAGTTCATGGTGCATTGTCTTCTGTTATTTGATTCCTTCTTATGGTGACTAAAAGGTGTTTGTTGTAATGCCACAGGAGCTGGTGTTCATGGAGGTAAAGCTTCACTGGTATAACTCAAATGATTTCTTTATGTTGTCATATTTCTACCGATGCTATATACTCCACTTGTTTGTTGTGGGGTCTGTAGGTGCTGGATTATAACATTGGATGTACGAACATTGCTTTCATATACCTGGAAGAGCTTCTCATTCAGTTCAGGTTCTTCGATTTGCTTAATTCATTGGTTAATTACTGACCAATACTCCAATTGTCAATATTGTTATTAGGAGCAAATTTTATAACTTGAAAGTGTTAGCCTTTAGAACTTTTATATACTTACCTAATTACTAGTTAGTGATGAACATGGTTTGTCATGTAACTCTGAAGTTTTGTAAGGTTCACGTGCATTTATACTGGCCAATGCATTATATGAGAAACTGCACAACGGACAGGTGGACTAATTGGTCACTAGAATTAGAATATGTTGCATTCAAGTTCTCACTCCCCAATAGCAGTTCTCTTTGCTCTTTGTAAGTGTTTAATTCTTAGCGCACACACACACACACTGAATAACACCACCATATGATTTATCAACCCTACAAAGTTACAGACTACCAGTGCTTAGTACTATCATCATTCTGCCGATTTGTGAAAGTATTAGAGCATGAATTTATGTTGCTCCTGTGGTCTTATTGCTCTGCATTTCTTGGTATATGTGAAACGTAACTATGTAATTTCTTCTAACCGGCAGGGAAATATCAAAGCTAGGTGATCTTGTAAATATGGATGTGTGCATGGAAATCTTGGATGTTCTTTATGAGACTGAAGATACCGCATGGCTTTTTAACTTTGCCTGTCCACTTGCTGCTTCGACTCTCGTATGTCCTCTGAATGCAGCATTTCCATTGACATCGAAGAGATACTAGACAGAGTTGAAAGTACACCTGACACTGTCTGTCTCTATTCTCTTAAGGTTACTGCGTATGTTATCTCAGTTCCAAAGCAGAAATGGGAGTTTCCGGTCCTTCCTTGGGGTAAGGCATTAGAAGTAGACTTCACTTTATTTATGTGCTGTCCAAAAAAGAACTACATTAATAATTGCTCTGGTTTCTCAAGTGGAATGGTGAGCATTGAGTTGTTTCTACTTTCTTCAATTTACACTTAATGTTCCCTGAGGTCTACTAATGTATGGAATATCATGTGTTTATGCGTACTAGGCTTACCACCTACATATGTACTCCCTCCTTTCAAAATATAAGATGTTTTAGCCTTTTTCTGAAACACGTGTATCTAGACGCCTTGTAGTGTGTAGGTCCACTCATTTTGCTCCGAACCTACACACTGAAAGGCTTCTAGATACACGTGTTTCAGAAAAAGGCTAAACCATCTAGTAATATTTTGGAACCGAGGGAGTAAGAATATGACATGTCTAAGAATTCTAGTGCACTGGTTCGCTAAATCAGTAAGGTTGTTCAGGCAACTCTCCTGTACTTCCTAATGATATCTGCACTTTCCAGTCCAGTTTACCACTTCATATGCTGAAGAAGAGATCTTGAAGATTGTTATGACAATTCTCATGCATGTTATCAAACCGGATGAAATCAAAGAGAAGGAGAAGAGAGGTTTCAGTCTTTGAGGCTTATTGCGCACTGGTGATGTGTAGAAAACAAGTGTCTCTGTCCAAATTTTGCCAATGGTAAGTTCTAACGCGGTGCAACCAAGTAATTCTGTATAAGATAGTGTAGCTTGTTTGTATCCTACAAAGATAAAGATTTCCAAAACATGTTGATGAGGGATGCTCGATTGTTAACCCTGTAAAAAGTTGCTGAAGTGTTGTCGCCACATGAGTACATGACAGTTCAGCTTAGATGACTGATGCAGTGATGCTAGATCTCTCCCTGAGTTCGCCAATGCAATGATGTCTTCTCGTTTCCATGTGACACTTGTACTCCCTCGGTCCTAAAAAAGATGTATCTAGACACTATTTAGTATATAGATACATCCAAATTCAAATAAACTTGAGACATCCTTTTTAGGACGGAGGGAGTAGTTTTATTTTCACCTGACTGTTACGACAATATAGAAATCTTGACTTCTGTTTTTTTTCCTTTCTACAATTTACACGTGGAAATAGCAGAGGTGCATCATGAGATACTGATAGTCTGCTGGAGTAATGTACCTGTGGGTTTTATATTCAACATATAAAGATAGACAGAACCCATCACCTCACCACGAGATTTGATGGGATATTCTCATATTGAAGATATTCCCTGTTCTATAATTGAAAGGAAAAACAGTTGCGTCGACAACCAAAGGCTACTGAAATGAAGAACGAAAGGCAGGCCATATATGGGGTCCCGGGAGTAGGTATTCGGTACGGGTTAGAGTGTTGCTATTTGCGACCTCCTTCGCAAGCCATTGAATAAAGAGTCAATATTCTCAAGCTAAAGAGAAACGAGGAAGCAGACATGTCCTGGAGTCTATTGATCATCATATCAGGCATCAAACGATTACAATCATCTCTTTTGTCTCCGTGCAGTATCAAAATGAACACCTATTTTTCTGAGCATCTGGTGTGTGGTCAGTGTCCAAGCGTGCAACTTGCCAGTATCTTAGCTGCAGTTGTTTAATGAGTCGACACCAATCTCTGCAGCATGCTCCATGCATGGATGCATGGATCCAAGAACAAATCAGAAGCCGAGAAAATTTAAAATGGGGTAAGAACAACATTAGCCCATAGGTTTTGGTTTAGACAACGAGTTCATAGGTTTTACATTTCTCCTACACTTTTTTTTAGATTGAAAGGGATTGCTCCATTCATACATGTTTCCTACTCCCTCTGTTTCAAAATATAAGATGTTTTAACTTTGTGAAGCAAATGTATCTAGACTACTTTTAATATGTAGATTTACTCATGTTTGAAATGAATCTACATACTAAAAGAAGTGTAGATACACTTTCTTTACAAACCTAAAACATCTTATATTTTAAAACGGACGGAGTACATGATCAGTCGTTGGCTTTGCTTCACCACTAGTATATAACATCAACCAAACTTTATTTTTCCGTTCGTGCGCAGGAGCTTTCTTTCCCGTGATGGCGCACGCTGGCTGGCCACAACTTCCTTAAACTAAACCGGGATGAGGAGACCACCAACCCGGCGCACCTCGCCGGAGACTCGATCGATCTCCAACGGAACGGAAAATGAGCTTCCGAACCGACGATTCTCGCCGTCGGACCGCGATGTATCACCCTCGAACAATGGCAACCGGCAGTTCGGCAGGATGGGCCACACGTGCATGCGTACGTATGATCCTGCCGGTCTCGTGTCGCTCTCTCCGTTCTCTTTGTTGCTTCCCTTACGCTGCTGATGCGGCCAAGAACGTACGTGCCTTGGGTAGCTAGTTTCATCGGACATGTGATTATTATGCCGGATTAGGCTAGGGCTAACTACAAATCACATAACCCGGCCGTCGGCATAGCCCGTCGACGGGTTGAAAAAACTTTTTTTTTATTTTTTTAATCTTTAAATTGTTTGACTCGTTAATTTATTTTGTACATTTTTAACACTAATTATAATTAATATTTGATTAAATTGGAATTTTGGTTAAACTTCTCGGCCGGTCACCCATCCTAATACTACTCTAGATCCAGCACGCTTAACTTCCTCGTTCTTTTAGAATCTGTTTTCGCAAAATAATTTATACATTATTGTCAATACTATGATATCAATCCTGTTAACTCTTATAACATCATGTCACATGTTTGTATTTTTTGAAACTACAAACAATTATTTAAGTAAACATTAATGAATAAGTAAAAATATTATTGAATTCAAATAAAAATATAATAATTTTACTTTTTTTGTAATTTTTTATTTAATATGGAATAATTAATATATTTAAATCCGTAAATCGGAATTCGATAAATAATATGTCTAAATTGATCAGAAAAATGAGAGGAATCCAAATATGATATCCATATCAACTAATGAAAAATGCCTTTTTGGTGCGACAAAAAGGAAAACTTCCTCCTGCAATATTGTTCGTCATCACATGATACACATGTATGCACAATATGAGCACATTGTCACAAACTATGTCTTGATTCTAGCCATAACATTGGTCATTTGACCCGAAAGCCAAAAAATCTCGAATAAGATAGGTCATTTTGTGAAGGTTTTTTTAGACATAATCAATATACCAAGTTTGATATTTTTCCTTCTAACTATGTCACATAATATAACATCACGCGAAGGTTTTGAAGGGTTTCGCATCATAGTAAATTAAAAAAATTCTACGGATGCGAACAGAAAAACCAATGGCGTCCATAACCCTGCCCAGGCCAAGCCGGAAGGGTAACCCTGCTAACGACGTCGATCTCAAAACCTGCTTAAACAAAAGGGGTGCCGACAAAGGGCAAAGGAAAAAGAGAGAGCGGTCAGTACTGAGGCCAGTACACGGCGAGACTAGAATTCGGCGGTCCTCGCCTACATAGGTATGGTGGACTGAAGCGGCAGCGCAGCATGCACTAAACAACCTATAGAGACTCAATATAACTGTCGGCTATCAGAGAGGGATAAGAAAGACCTATTCGGAACCAACCTGATACTACCACCAAACATACCCATCCTGGTATTTCCCCCTCGAGACCAAACGAGGAAGTCAATCGAGGAACTCACACAGTTGGCAGTTTTATTTATTCAGTTATCGTTGCAGCAATTACTAGTCAGGTATAGATAGTCATCCTGATATAATAAGCAGTGGGCAGTTTTAGTTAACCATTCTGTTGTAGTTGCAACACTTACTAGTCAGATACAATAAGCATGAGATATCCCAAACCCAGCAGTTGTTGGTACTTTATTTAGCCATTCCGTTGTAGTGGAGCTAATTACTAGTCATATCGGATACAAGTCAAATTATAACAATAAACTTTAGTTATAGTTGTCTATGATCGAGAACTGTGCTCCAAGTCGTCCATAACCGCGAACACGGCTTCTCGAAAAGATTTAACCCTGCAGGGGTGCACCAAAGTTCCCACACGCACCTACACCCCTGTTGTCAGATCAGGTAGGTACAAGATCACAAAACATATACCCAACGGTATATCGACGGGGTTTCGGACACGACGTTTCCCAGACCCAAAGCAAGCACATGGGGGGCCACCCCACTAAGCTACCCGTAACAAAGTCGGCCGGTCTCCGAGACGGACCCATGGTTTGCGAGAACGGCTGTAAACGACTAGGAACCCGAAAGTGTGACTGGGCTTGTCGATACCGCGAAATCGTGCCGCAATCCAAAACAGTACAGGCGCTCCACGCGCAATCATAAATAAAGCAGTAAAACATGGCATAAGTACATGATAGTAATAAAGCCCCAAACTACTTTGTGGCCCTCGGTACAGTACATTGAAATCAGGTACTAATCGATGGGGGTGACCACACACCCCACCTGTGGTTAGCGCGCTCGATCTCGGAACAGGTGTCAAGAACTCGGGGTCCTACGGAACACCAGTGAGCGGTTAAAAACCAAATATTGTCTATTACCCACCGGTGCCTCTGCATTTACCTACTTTCAATTTTAGTTATTAAACGATAATTAAATCCATGATCATCTCCAACATAAAGCATATGGCAGGCTTCCAACAACGGTGGTACTTGACGACACGCAACAACACTTAAGCAAGCGACTACGACATGCAAGTCCAACTATCTACCAAACAACAGGTAATAGGATGTGTCCAAAGGCAATATAAGGCTGCAAGGGATATCACGGGTACGAAAACTAGAGCATCGCAACACAGATAGCAATAGATCAATAGGAGGAAATAAAAACTAGAAATGTAAAATAGGTAGAAAGAGGGAGAATGCTCGCCTGGAAAACATTGTTGGAGTTTCATCCGAAGATCGGGTCGACACTCGCATCAACTCATCGGCCTAGTCTGTGAAGAAGCAAAGTACTAGAAGAATCAACGGATGCACTATTTAATACTACGGCAAAAGATCGGGCATGATGCATGTATGATGTATGGCATGGCAAAGGTGCGATGCAATTAGGCAATATTAAGCGGAACCTGGGTCCTGACAATTAATTAATAGGTTCTTATTATTTAGCTACCCCGCAATTTAAATGTTGTCTTAACAAGGCACAATGATATCATCGGTTTGATACACAAATTTAAATAGGGCCCAATATTAGGCTAGATTTGCCCGCATATGGACCCCATATTTAATTTAGGTGAATCGTCGAAACACCCCCAAACACCCACAATATGTATGCAAACATGTTCATTTAATATGCAACAAGATCAATATCATATATATTATAAAAATATGAGGGGTCTCGGATAGGGGTCACACATCGAATGGCGATCTTGGGGTTCCGAGTGTTCGGGGGGATCGGTCTTCGGGGTCGAATCCGTGAAGGAGACCTTGGCGCTCGAGGTCTCGGCATCTTCGGGTCCCGGGATTAGGGTCTTGAGTGTCCATATCGAAGATCTCGAGTTCCGGCGTCAGTGGCCTTCGAGTGGCTTCATGAACAACCTTTGATATTCTTGGCATCAAGCCGGTCTTGTCGACGAGGAGATCGTGGCGCATCTTATCACCTCAGGAGTACAAGGCTTTGTTAGATAACTTGACGGAGATCTTGGAAGATAGCTGCGAGGGCGCATGGACGCCTACCCAAAACTTTCACTAATCAACAGAAAAGAAACATTTAGGATCTCACAGGAACACACTAGCACATGACATGCACGCGTGCGTGCCGGCAGAGAGGGCACAAGGTCGGCACCGGGATCTGGACGGTTGGCAACGGGCGGCCGCTGCGAGGAGGCCGGCGTGGCGAGCGGAAGGCAGAGGGTCCACGGCGGCCAGAGGCGAGGTCGCCGGGGCAGAGGTGGTTGCAGTGAGTAGGCGTCGACGAGGTAGGCCGAGGAGGAGCTCGCGGTGCCGAGCTGGGCGGCCTGGAGAGGATGCAGAGGTGCCACGGGGGCCTGCGGGCAGGTCCAGCGAAGAAGCACCAGGCGGTGGCGGCCCACGGTGCTGGCGAGCTAGAGCAGAGCCGGGAAGGGCTCGGGAGGCCGGGCTCTGCAGGGGAGCTTGGGGCCAGGCGACGACGAGGTGGGGGCGTCACTTGCAGAGAGGGTCGGGGCCTGGGGAGGAGCAGGGTCAGGGAGAGGGCGCTTGGCCGGTGGCAGAACCGCGGAGGCAGACAGCGGCCAGGCGCGAGGGAGACCGAGGTTGGTCGACGATGCTCGTGGGGAGGCGGCAGAGGAGTGCCTGGCGGCGGGGATTGCAGGCTCGAGAGGAAGAAGTGGGGGATGCAGCGGTGCGTCCGGATGAGGTGCTGGCAGCGGCATGCTCCGAGGAGGCCGGCGGGTCGACGCCAGGCACGAGGCCACGTAGGCCTTTAGGAGAGGAGGGCGCGGCAGCGATGCGGTCAAGCTTGGCGGCGGGGCCGGGAGAGATGGCGAGGAAGGGGCCAGGTCACAGGTGCGGGGTAGGGACAGGGGTTACGGGGTGGGGCCAGGACACGGCGCGGGGGTGGGGTGCATGATGGACGCGGGGAGCGGGCGATGGTTGTCGCTAGCAAGACACGAGGCGTGCAGGGGTGGGGTCCACGCGGGGAAGGGCGGCAGCGCGATGTGTGCTTTGGGTGGCGGTGGCTGTGGGGATGGATTAGGGTTTGGGTAGAGGAGATCTAGGTTTAGGGTTTGGTCCAACCGGTTGGGCCTTTTGGGCCTGACCAGTTTAGGTCTAGATTTAGGTTTACTATTTATTTATAAAATATTCTATTTGTTTTGTTTTAAATCTTTTTAGCAAATAGTTTTAGGCAATTAATTTAACAGATAATTATAAGACTTGTTTTGAAACAAGAGAAGAGGTATTGTATCAGACAAAATAGTTTTTAGCTAAAATATTCTGAGGGCCAAAGATGCATGATGCCATGATGATGCACAAAGTTTTATTTAACATGCGATTTTCTAGTAGTGGTTTTGCTCGGGGTGCTACAGGAATAGATGAGATCTTCATACCCTTGAAGATTCGCACAGCGGAACGTTCGACGGAACGTGGGTGATGTAGACGTACTCGCTTCTCCTCCTCGCGATCCAATCCGATCTAACACCGCAAGTGGCGATGCCTCCGAGAGATGCACACGTGCGGCACCTCGACGTATCCTCCTTCCTCGGTCCAGCAAGTAGGGTGGAGAGATGGATTGGATCTACAACGCGACGGCGCAGTGCAAGCGGTGGAGAGTTTCTGCGACAGGGCTTCGCCTACGCGTAGTTGGGAGGGAGAGAGAGAGGAGGGGCAGCAGGGCGGCTAGGGTTGAGGAGGAGGTGTGGGAGGGGTGTGCCCCAGCCCTCTTTTTATAGAGGGGTGGGCGGCTGGCCCTTGCCCCTTCCCCAAGCCCTAGGCCGGCGACCAAAGGAGGGAGGAGTGGGGGGCAAGTTCCCCCCTTCTAGAAGCTCCCCTAGGGTTTCCCTAGGGTTTGGCCGGCTGGGCCCTATGGGGCCTTGTGACCCTGGCCCAATGCGGCCAGGGCATTCCCTCATAGGACCATGCCCCCTCCCGACAAGTGGGGCCACGTTGGTCCCACTCCGGAAGGTTCTAGAAGCTTCCGGTACAATACCGAATAACCCGAAACAATTCCGAACTCCAAAAACTGCATTGCCTTATATGAATCTTATTCTCCGGACCATTCCGGAACCTCTTGTGATGTCCCGGATCCCATCTGAGACTTCGAACAAAAACTCATAAACCAATTATCCAATCTATCCTAGCGTCGAGACACGTTAAGTGTGTGACCCTTCGGGATGGGGAATATGCAGACATGATCTTCTATCAATAATCAACAGGGGGGTCTGGAAACCCATATTGACTCCCACACATTCATCGATGATCATATCGGATGAACCACGATGCCAGGATTCAATCAATCCCATATATATATTCCCTTCGTCTCGCGATATTTTACTTGCCCGAGATTCGATCGTCGGTACCATCATACCTAGTTCAATCTCGTTCATGTAGGGGTTCGTAGCATGGAAAACAAAAATTTTCTATCGCATACAAACAAACAAGCCAAGATCTATCTACTAGATTGTAGCAACGAGTCGATGGAATAACTTACCCTCGAAGATTCCAAAGCGGTTAACGAGAGCAGATTCTCGTGGGTGATGTAGTCGTACTCTTTCCGATCTCAAGATCGTGTAGACGATCCTTCCGGCGCCACGTTCCGGCAGCGCTCCCGCAGTCGGTCACACGTTCGGTACTCGATGAAGACCTTCCTCTCCCTTGTTCCAGCAGGCAGCGGAGGTTGTAGCACTCTCCTCGCGATTCCGGCAGCACAACGGCGTGGTACCGGAAGTAGAGGGGAAATCTCGCAGGGCTTCGCCTTAAGCCGGTGCGAGTATGGTGGAGCTTATGAGAGAGGCTATTAGCGGTCTAGTAATTAGACACACCAATTAGAAGGCTCTAAACCAATTAGAAGGCTCTAAACCGCTGGCTAAAGCAATTAGAAGCTCTAAACCAAAACGGCTCTAAACCTGAAATTTAGAGGTGGAAACTTGTGTCTAGGAGGGGAGCCCTGCCCCTCCTTATATAGGTGGGAGGGGGTGGCGCGCCAGGGGAGGGAGGGAGTCCCTCCCCAACTCGGCCTAGGGCTGGCCGCCGGCTTGGAGGAGTTGGACTCCTCCTCCAAGTTGGTTCCAACTCCTCTTGCTTGTTTCCCACAGTTTCTTGTTTTAGCCGTTTGACTTTCAAACTGGACATTTGACTTTTCTGTTTTAGGATTCAATTTAATCCTTTATTTGGGACAGCAAGAACACTTAGTACATGATGCAATCATTCCAATATGTAATGACACATTCATGTACCCCTCCCCCCCCGGAGTGCCGGACAATCCGGAACCTTCTAGAACATTCCCGATGAAAACACCGGAATCATTCCCGAACTCCGAAACGGGACTTTCCTTATATGAATCTTATTCTCCGGACCATTCCGGATCACCTCGTGATATCCCGGATCCCATCCGAGACTCCGAACAACATTCGGTCTCTTTCTCATAATACCATAACTACTCAAACAACGTCGAATCCTTAAGTGTGTCTCCCTACGGTTCGTGAATTATGCGGACATGATCGAGACACTTCTTCGAACAATAACCAATAGAGGAATCTGGAAATTCATATGGCTCCCACATATTTCTACGATTACTTTGCGATCGAATGAACCACTTACATACGATACCAATTTCCCTTTGTCTCACGATATGTTACTTATCCGAGGTTATGATCGTCGGTATCTCTGCATACCTAGTTCAACCTCGTTACCGATAAGTACTCTTTTCTCGTTCCCGTGATATGTGATCCCTTGTGACCATGTCACATGCTTGCAAGCTAATTGGATGACATTCCACCGAGAGGGCCCAGAGTATATCTATCCGTCATGTGGATGGACAAATCCCACTCTTGATCCATGTGTTTCAACCAATACTTTCCGAACACTTAATGCCACCTTTATAGCCACCCAGTTACGGTGTGGTGTTTGATGTTATCAAAGCATCCATCCGGCAAAGGCGATATGCATGATCTCATGGTCGAAGGAATTAGGTTACTATGTATCAGAAAGCATATAGCAATTGAACTATTGAAATGACTTGATCTTTATGCTACGCTTATCTATAGGAGTATGTCCACCATATCATTCTCCTAACGATATGATCCTGTTGTTAATAACATCTCTATGTTCATGATCAGGAAACCATGATCATATATTAACCAACAAGCTAGTTTAACAAGAGGCTTTACTAGGGACTCTTATTTTAGTTTACAAATCACACAAGTATTAATGTTTCCGGTTAATACAATTATAGCATGGTATGTAAACATTTATCATAAGTGTGAAGATATGATAATAACCACTTTATTATTGCCTCTTGGGCATATCTCCAACAGTCTCCCACTTGCACTAGAGTCAATAATCTAGTTTCAAATCTTTGTGTATTCAACACCTATGGCTTTCCGGTGTTGTATGTACACGATTGCTAGTGGTCAACTGATCTCCGGATCTGACACTTCCAGGTCCGTGTGTAATTGCATGTCTTTGCGTCTCTACGCATCACTCATTCTCTAATGAGATGGCTTTGTATAAATTTGGTCTTTCGGTGTGACCTTTAGCTCTTTGGGGTTAAAACATTTTGATAATATTGTCGCACAATATATCTTCATAGTATTATCCCACTGTGAACTACACCTAGTTTGATAACAAACTTCTTGACACAAATGCCCTCTTTTGCTGCTATAATAGCAGTCATATACTTAGCCTTTTGTTGTAGTATCTGTCACAATGTCTTAACTTTGGAAATCATCCAAATCCATTTATGGAACTCACTTTCCATTATATTGTGCCACCCTTAGTTTAGATTGAGATAAACTTAATTTGTACTTTGTGACAAAGCTAGTATCAATGTAGTACTTTTACAATGAACTAACCATCTATTTGTCACTTCTACAAATATTATACTCTTAGTTCTTTCAGAAGATCATAAGAATATCCTTACTATTGTCCAATGATCATCTTACGAATCATTCTGGTATATGCTCTCAACATTTAGAGCATAGGACATATCTGGATTTGTACATATCACAGTATGATTGATATAAATACTCTTTGTGATTTCATACATCAAGTATCAATCTATACTTGATTATTTGTTTCACTTTACCAAATGTCAATACACTTGAATATATCATCAACATTGAACTCATTCAATCCTTTCTGTGCGACAAGAACCTTCTCTTGTAGTTTCTATATTGAACTCATTCAATATCTTGTCTATGTACTTCTGGCACAACCATATTAGCGTCTATTGATGCCAAATATTTGGGTTTTGCCTAAGTCTTTCATCGGGATGAAATTCTTAATATGTGTTAATAAAAGATACATTATTTCCAATCAACAATATGTCTTCCACATAATGTATTAGAAACATGTCTTAGCGCTCCCACTTAATTTCTTGCAAATGCAAGCATCTCCATCGTCTCTGATGAACTTTTAAACTCCTTTAACAGTTTCATCACAGTGAAGATTCCAACTCCGCTATGCTTACTTCAACCATTGAAGTTTGCATATGCTTTTTAGCATCCTTTGAATTAACAAAACCCTATGGACCGTGTTATGCACATGTCCTAGGTAACGATTCTATTAGAAGAACTTGTTTTGTTTATTCAACTACCATATAACAAAATTATATGTAGTGGTTGCTACATTAATCCGTCTAGACTAAATATCACTATGAAAGATCAAATCTTGTCATAGTCAACCTTTGAACATTGTTGTGAACTCTTTCCCAACATGTCGACTATTTCATAGATGTAAAACATCCATGTCTATTTCTTTATAGATCCAGACACAACTGTAAGGTCTTACACCTTTCTCGAGGGTCCTTCAAGTTCAAAACTTGATTTCTCGTGTATGGAACTATCATGGATTTTATGGCTTCAAGCCATTTTACGGAGTCAGGGCCCATCATCGCTTCTCTGCATGTAGTCGGTTCATTATTCTCAAATAATGATTCAACCCTCAAATCTTGGTATTTGATTGTTCATCCGACCTACTTGTTTCAATAGGAACTTGGATCTCCGTGACCACAACCTTTTGAGGTACGTGAACCATGAGCATTGTTGCTGCCTCCGAAACACTTTTCGGCGCTGCGCAACTCTGCACATATAGCTAAGGTTCTTTTAACCTTATCAAAGTTTCTATTGTCCTCCCACTTAACTTTTCACGAAAAATTCCTTCTCAAAGAAACTTGACGTTTTAAGTGACAAACACTTTTGTCTCCGATGTTATGGAGGAGTACTTAACAGTTATTCGAAATAACATACAAAGACAGGTTCATCCGACTTTGGTTGCAAACATCTTTCTTATGCATAGCATACCAATGTTTAAGAAAGGACAACTTGGGTTTTATCCCAAACCATAACCTTATATGGTGTCATTTCAACGGATTATGATGGAGCTCTTTTCAGTGGAAAAACGGTAATCTCTAAAGCTTTTAATCTTTAAAATACAATGGCAGTTTTATGAATTACACCTTTCGATCTTACCATGTCAAACAAGGTTTAATTACATATCTCGAACGCTCCATACTCTTATGGTGTTTCGGGAAAATGCAAATCCACGGAACGATTTCTTAAATCTTAGGTATTATGCTAAACTCTGTAACTCAAATATCTTCCTTTATGATCTTATCATAAACTATTTATATTCTTGTTACAATGATTTTGCACTTCATCTCGAAAATCTTTGAACTTTTCAAATATTTCACACTTCATCCTTATTAAGTAAATATTCATATATTCACTCAAATTTTCGGAGAAAGCATATGAAGTTGAAATCCATCGCTCTTGACTACACATAATGGACTTCGTACAATAATATGTACAAGTTCCAATTAGCTAGTCATTCGTTCCCTTTTGGCCTATGAACGAAGTTTTAATTATCTCTAGGAAAGTTTCACAAGCGTTATTTGATCAAAATCAAAAGACTCCAAAATTCCATCCACATGGAGTTTCTTCATGTTTTCTTTCCAATATAATTTAAACGGCGATGTCACTTCCTGAGTGATCTTTCAATCAATTTGTCTTTCGACATGTTTAGCACTAGTTTTATGGATGTGATTTCTCCAACGAGATTTGTGAATCATCCATCTTTTATGGATTACGGCAATTATTTGAACAACCCTTTTGTTCTCATAATACCTGATAAAACAAATCTTTGAAGGCAAGCTTTGATGTTTAACGAGCAACACAATAACCCTTTATTTGTTCTCGATGAACATCATCACATATTCTTTTGCTAGTTACTTAGGCCATTGTAGTTCATGAATTGTGTTGTTTCGTATGACGATTCACACCAACAAATTCAGTATCAAATACTTAAGAACCACATTGTTTAATAAGCAAAGAATATAGCCATAACATGTATATCATCTATATACTTAAACTGAACAATTCTAGTCTTTTCTTTTCTGCCATATATTTATGAGATTCTCTTTCAATATTTCCTTTTCTATTTGAAAGAATCTATCAATATCAATAGTGGAGTCATACATATGACATATAGTCCAAAGCGTGTATAATTAAATACCAATGTCTTTGGACTTGCACTTTGAAGTAGATCACCATCATCAAATATTTGGTGTTCTTTCAAATTCCTTTCTTTAGTAATCTCTTGGTGTAGTAAACATTTTACCTACATCAAATATTCACCCTTATCATGGAATCGTCCATGATCAAGCTACTTTTAGCTTATAACGATGAATTATGAGTATAATGTTGCTATCCAAAACCTTTTGGAGGATTAGGACAACAAGTGTCTCCAACCTTTTTGCAAATTCTCATCAAATATGAGAACATGACTTTTGCCATATTATACTCTATCATGTTGCAACCAAAACTTCGTTTCAGATATCACAATATCTTCCACACATCATGGTTTCTGAAACAACTCTTTCAGATCCTAGATAACCTTGATATTAAGGGAATCCTTTGAATATCAAGAATCATGGATACAGACATGATACTTATATACTAACACTTTGGAATTGTTACTCTTGATTTAATACTAATTATTAAACTTCATGGAGTAACCGGAACTTACTGAAAGTTTGCAATAGGACTTTTAAACTTTAGATTAACACTTAAAACAATACGATACCAGTTCGTAAAGTATCTAACCAGAATTCTATAGTTCTATCATCTCAATTATAACTAAGCGCAAGGTGGTAAACGGATGCCAATGACTACAACAACTATGCAAATTCATTTTGATTTAGTTTATGATAAATTGAGTTCTAATTAATAATTAAATTAATCTAGGTGAACTCCCACTCAAAACAATATCCCTCACATTGTTTTAGTGATCACACGAACCAAATCCACCACATCAAAACCGATCATCACGAGAGTTGATATAGCTTCAATGGCGAACAATCAACATGTTCATCATATCTACTATATGACTCATGTTCTACCTTTCGGTAATCCGTGTTCCTGAGGCCATGTCTGTACATGCTAGGCTCGTCAAGATCAAACCTTAGTTACCGCATAAGCAAATCTGGCTTGCTTACGTTGTATACACTTGCGGAATCTAACACACCCGATCATCACGTGGTGCTTCGAAACAACAAGCTTTAGCAACGGTGCATACTAAGGGTGAACACTTAAGAACTTGAAATTGTGTGCTTGAGGGATCATCTTATAATGCTACCGTCGTCTACCAAGCAATACAAGATGCATAAAGGATTAACATCACATGCAATTCATAATATGTGATATGATATGGCCTTTCTTCTTTGTGCTTCCGATCTCCATCTTCCAGCACGAACATGATCTCCATCATCATCGGCATTGCATCAAGGTCAATGACGCTTCTCCATGGTTGTCGTCCACCAACTTCAACTATTACAACTACTTTGAATAGACACGCGGGTCTTAACAGAAATTTAAAGACAACCATATGGCTCCTGCCGGTTGCCGACTTACAATAAGGAACATTGCATACATCATATATATAATCACAATCATGGCCATATCACATCACTGCACACCCCTGCAAAACAAAGTTAGACGCCTCTACTTTCTTTGCATATTTTACGTGGTTTGGGGCTTTCAATAAGTGTCGTTCTAACTTACGAACAAGAACCACAACATTGATACTAGTATTGTTAATCACCCGTTGTAAATTGGATCTTAACTATGCTAGGAGAAACAGGCACCCGCAAAGCCACTTATGCAATACAAGTTGCATGTCAAGCGTGGAGCAAGTCTCATGAACGATGTCATGTAAGGTTAGCCCGGGCCGCTTCATCCCAACATACCGCAAGATACAAAGTACACAAAAAGCAATCGACAATAAAAGCATCAACGCCCACAATGACCATTGTGTTCTACTCGTGCAACAGATCTACATATAGACACGGCTCTGATACCACTGTAGGGGTTCGTAGCATGGAAAACAAAAATTTTCTATCGCATACAAACAAACAAGCCAAGATCTATCTACTAGATTGTAGCAACGAGTCGATGGAATAACTTACCCTCGAAGATTCCAAAGCGGTTAACGAGAGCAGATTCTCGTGGGTGATGTAGTCGTACTCTTTCCGATCTCAAGATCGTGTAGACGATCCTTCCGGCGCCACGTTCCGGCAGCGCTCCCGCAGTCGGTCACACGTTCGGTACTCGATGAAGACCTTCCTCTCCCTTGTTCCAGCAGGCAGCGGAGGTTGTAGCACTCTCCTCGCGATTCCGGCAGCACAACGGCGTGGTACCGGAAGTAGAGGGGAAATCCCGCAGGGCTTCGCCTTAAGCCGGTGCGAGTATGGTGGAGCTTATGAGAGAGGATATTAGCGGTCTAGTAATTAGACACACCAATTAGAAGGCTCTAAACCAATTAGAAGGCTCTAAACCGCTGGCTAAAGCAATTAGAAGCTCTAAACCAAAACGGCTCTAAACCTGAAATTTAGAGGTGGAAACTTGTGTCTAGGAGGGGAGCCCTGCCCCTCCTTATATAGGTGGGAGGGGGTGGCGCGCCAGGGGAGGGAGGGAGTCCCTCCCCAACTTGGCCTAGGGCTGGCCGCCGGCTTGGAGGAGTTGGACTCCTCCTCCAAGTTGGTTCCAACTCCTCTTGCTTGTTTCCCACAGTTTCTTGTTTTAGCCGTTTGACTTTCAAACTGGACATTTGACTTTTCTGTTTTAGGATTCAATTTAATCCTTTATTTGGGACAGCAAGAACACTTAGTACATGATGCAATCATTCCAATATGTAATGACACATTCATGTACCCCTCCCCCCCCGGAGTGCCGGACAATCCGGAACCTTCCAGAACATTCCCGATGAAAACACCGGAATCATTCCCGAACTCCGAAACGGGACTTTCCTTATATGAATCTTATTCTCTAGACCATTCCGGATCACCTCGTGATATCCCGGATCCCATCCGAGACTCCGAACAACATTCGGTCTCTTTCTCATAATACCATAACTACTCAAACAACGTCGAATCCTTAAGTGTGTCTCCCTACGGTTCGTGAATTATGCGGACATGATCGAGACACTTCTTCGAACAATAACCAATAGAGGAATCTGGAAATTCATATGGCTCCCACATATTTCTACGATTACTTTGCGATCGAATGAACCACTTACATACGATACCAATTTCCCTTTGTCTCACGATATGTTACTTATCCGAGGTTATGATCGTCGGTATCTCTGCATACCTAGTTCAACCTCGTTACCGATAAGTACTCTTTTCTCGTTCCCGTGATATGTGATCCCTTGTGACCATGTCACATGCTTGCAAGCTAATTGGATGACATTCCACCGAGAGGGCCCAGAGTATATCTATCCGTCATGTGGATGGACAAATCCCACTCTTGATCCATGTGTTTCAACCAATACTTTCCGAACACTTAATGCCACCTTTATAGCCACCCAGTTACGGTGTGGTGTTTGATGTTATCAAAGCATCCATCCGGCAAAGGCGATATGCATGATCTCATGGTCGAAGGAATTAGGTTACTATGTATCAGAAAGCATATAGCAATTGAACTATTGAAATGACTTGATCTTTATGCTACGCTTATCTATAGGAGTATGTCCACCATATCATTCTCCTAACGATATGATCCTGTTGTTAATAACATCTCTATGTTCATGATCAGGAAACCATGATCATATATTAACCAACAAGCTAGTTTAACAAGAGGCTTTACTAGGGACTCTTATTTTAGTTTACAAATCACACAAGTATTAATGTTTCCGGTTAATACAATTATAGCATGGTATGTAAACATTTATCATAAGTGTGAAGATATGATAATAACCACTTTATTATTGCCTCTTGGGCATATCTCCAACAGTTCACAGCAAGTACTTTACTCGTTCCGTAATCCGATATCACTTTGTGATTAACTCCTTAACCACGTGCTTGCAAGCGGTGTTGATATCGATTACCGAGTGGGCCCGAAGTATATCTCTCCGACTTGGGAGGGACAAATCCCATCTCGATACATACAACCCAACAGGTACTTTCCGATCACCTGAGAGACACCTTTATGATCACCCTCTCATAGGATGATGTTTGATGACCTCAAAGCTTTCTTCCGATACCAGGGAGTTGTATTATCTCATGGTCTAAGGAATACAATATTTGACATAAGAAAAGCTTCACAAAGATGAACACGATGACACGATCTAATTGCTCCGCTTAGTTTGGGTCTGTCCATCATATCATTCTCCCAATGATATGATCTCATTATTAATCGACAACTCATGTCTATGGTTAGGAAACCTTAACCATCATTAATCAATGAGCTAGTCCATAGAGGCGTACTAGGGACACGGTGTTGTTCACAAACCACACAAGTATTAAAGTTTCCGCTTAATACAATTCTAGCATGGAATATAAACTTTATCATGAACAAGAATTATAATAATAACATCTTTATTATTGCCTCTAGGGCATAATTCCAACAATCTCCCACTTGCACTAGAGTCAATAATCTAGTTTACATCTGGCAACAATCTAACACCCATGGCACTAAGGTGATGATCATGTTTTGCACGTGGAAGAGGTTTAGTCAATGGATCTGCGACATTCAGATCTGTATGTACTTTGCTAATCTTCAGATCTCCATCTGCTATATAATCTCGGATTATATGAAACTTGCGGTTGATATGCTTGGTCTTTGGATGATATCTTGGTTCCTTAGCTAGTGCTATGGCGCCAGTGTTGTCACACAATATCTCCAGTGGGTCCAAGGCACTTGGAACCACGCCAAGCTCAGTGATGAAGTTTCTGATCCAAACTCCTTCACTTGACACTTCTGCAGCAGCCATGTATTCCGCTTCGACTGTAGATCCCGCGATCACGCTTTGCTTGCAGCTTTTCCAGCTCACAGCTCCTCCATTCAAAATATAAACGTATCCTGTCTAAGATTTAGAATCATCCTTGTCGGTGTCAAAACTAGCGTCGACGTAACCCTTTACGACAAGCTGTTCATCACCTCCATAGACTAAGAACATTTCTTTAGTCCTATTCAAGTACTTTAGGATGTTCTTCACGGCTGTCCAGTGTTCCACTCCTGGATCACTTTGGTACCTGCTCGTCAAACTAAGAGCATTGGACACATCCGGTCTAGTACACAGCATGGCATACATGATAGAACCTATGGCCGAGGCATAAGGCACTTTGCTCATAGCTTCTCTATCATTTACCGTAGCTGGACACTGAGCCTTGCTCAATATCTTACCTGACAACATAGGCACTGAACCTTTCTTTGCCTTATCCATTCTTAACCTTTTCAGAACTTTGTCTAGGTATGTACTCTGGCTTAAAGCTATCAGGCGTCTTTGTCTATCTCTATAGATTTTGATGCCCAATATATAAGCAGCTTCCCCTAGGTCTTTCATTGAAAAACATTTGTTCAAATAACTCTTCACATCGTTAAGTATGTCAATGCCATTTCCAATAATCAATATGTCATCCACATATAGTACCAGAAATGTCACTGAGCTCCCACTCACTTTCTTGTAGATACAAGCTTCGTAGCAATTTGGAACAAATCCAAAGCTCTTGATCACTTGATCAAAACGAAGGTTCCAACTCCGAGATGCTTGCTTCAGTCCATAAATGGAACGCTGAAGTTTGCACACTTTATCAGCATCCTTAGGATCGACAAAACCTTCGGGTTGCATCATATACAACTCTTCATCAATGTTGCCATTGAGGAACACAGTCTTGACATCCATCTGCCATATTTCATAATCATGAAACGCAACAATTGCTAATGAAATCCGAATGGACTTAAACATCGCTACGGGAGAGAAAGTCTCATCGTAGTCAACACCTTGAACTTGTCGAAAACCTTTCGCGACAAGTCGTGCTTTATATACGGTAACATTACCATCCGCGTCCGTTTTCTTCTTGAAGATCCATTTGCACTCAACGGCCTTTCGGTCGCTAGGAGGGTCCACCAAAGTCCATACTTGGTTTTCGCTCATGGATCCCAATTCGGATTTCATGGCCTCTAGCCATTTCTCAGAGTCTGGGCTCATCATCGCTTCCTCATAGTTCGCAGGTTCACTGTCATCTACTAACAAGACAGTTAAGACAGGGTTGCCGTACCACTCAGGAGGGGCACGCGACCTTGTCGACCTGCGACGTTTAGTAGTAGCATCGTCTGAAGCTTCATGATCCTTGTCATTAGCTTCCTCTATTGTTGGTGCAGGCGGCACTGGAACAATTTCAGGTGCTGCGCTACTCTCCAACTCAAGAGAAGTTTCAACAATCTCGTCTAGCTCTACTTTCCTCCCACTCACTTCTTTTGAGAGAAACTCCTTCTCAAGAAAGGATCCATTCTTTGCGACAAACACTTTTCCTTCGGTTCTGTGATAGAAGGTATACCCAATAGTTTCCTTAGGGTATCCTATGAAGACGCATTTCTCCGCTTTGGGTTCGAGCTTGTCCGGCATCAACTTCTTGACGTAAGCTTCGCATCCCCAAACTTTAAGAAACGACAACTTAGGTTTAGCACCAAACCACAGTTCATACGGTGTCGTCTCAACGGATTTAGATGGTGCCCTATTTAAAGTGAATGCAGCGGTTTGTAATGCATAACCCCAAAATGATAACGGCAAATCAGTAAGAGACATCATTGATCGGACCATATCTAATAGAGTTTGATTCCGGCGTTCAGACACACCATTGCGCTGTGGTGTTCCGGGTGGCGTGAGTTGCGAAACGATTCCGCTTGCTTTAAGATGCGTGAGAAAATTATAACTCAAATATTCACCTCCACGATCGGATCATAGAAACTTAATATTTTTATTACGATGGTTTTCCACTTCATTCTGAAATTCTTTGAACTTTTCAAATGTTTCAGATTTATGTTTCATTAAATAGATATACCCATATCTACTTAAGTCATCGGTAAAAGTGAGAAAGTAGCGATATCCACCGCACGTCAAAATACTCATCGGTCCGCATACATCAGTATGTATGATTTCCAACAAGTCCATTGCTCGCTCCATCATTCCGGAGAACGGGGTTTTGATCATCTTGCCCATGAGGCATGGTTCGCATGTGTCAAATGATTCAAAATCAAGAGACTCCAAAAGTCCATCAGAATGGAGTTTCTTCATGCGTTTTACACCAATATGACCTAGACGGCAGTGCCACAAATAAGTAGTATTATCACTATCTACCTTGCATCTCTTAGCCTCAATGTTATGGATGTGTGTTTCATCCCTTTCGATATTCAGAAGAAATAAACCATTCACAGCAGGTGCATGACCATAAAAGATGTTACTCATATAAATAGAACAACCATTATTCTCAGATTTAAATGAATAACCGTCTTGCAATAAACACGATCCAGATATGATGTTCATGCTCAACGCAGGCATATAATAACATTTATTGAGGTTTAAAACTAATCCCGAAGGTAAAACTAAGGAGAGCGTGCCGACGGACATCACATCAACTCTTGATCCGTTGCCAACGCGCATCATCACCTCATCCCTCGCAAGCCGCCGTCTATTCCGTAGCTCCTGTTTCGAGTTACAAATATTAGCAACTGAACCAGTATCAAATACCCAGGCACTACAACGAGGGCTAGTAAGGAAAACATCAATAACATGTATATCAAATATACCTTTGATGGTGCCAGCCTTCTTTTCCGCTATGTACTTCGGACAGTTGCGCTTCCAGTGACCCTTGTCCTTGCAATAGAAGCACTCACTGTCCGGCTTAGGTCCAGACTTGAGCTTCTTCTCAGCAGGGGCAACACGCTTGCCGCTGCCTTTCTTGAAGGGCTTCTTTGCACCCTTTCCTTTCTTAAAGCTGGGGGGCTTGTTGACCATCAACACATAATTATCCTTTTTGATGTCCACCTCCGCAGCTTTCAGCTTAGCGAAGAGCTCGGTGATCATATCAGTGGAACCAATCTGATTATGAGTCACTACAAAACTTTTGTAGCTAGGAGGGAGTGATTCCAGAACCCTCTCAATCTTGAGCTCCTCTGGAATCTTGTAGTCCAGTTGCTCAAGGCGTTGAGTGTAGCCCAACATCTTTATGGCGTGCTCACTAACGGAACTCCCTTCCTCCATCTTGCAGTTAAAGAATTTCTCAGAGATCTCATATCTCTCAGAACGGGCCTGAGTCTGAAACATAGTTTTCAGTTCCTCAAGAATCTCAAAAGGCCCGGGGTAATCTTCAAAACGATTTTGAAGGTCCGATTCCATAGCAAACAACATGGTGCTCTTAATCACACCATAATCATCTTTGCGCGACTGATAAACAACTTTCTCATCAGTCGGCGCATCTACAGCAGGGGCGTCACCTAGCGCATTCTCAAGGACATAGTCCTTTTGTCCGCCAGCGAGAATGATTCTTAGATTGCGGAACCAGTTGGTGAAGTTAGACCCATTATTCTTAAGCTTTTCTCGCTTAACCAGATTGCGGAACAAAGTGTCGATCATATCATTCATATGACTCATGCTTAACCTTTCGGTTCGTGTGTTCCGAGGCCATGTCTGTACATGCTAGGCTCGTCAAGTCAAACCCAAGTATTTCCGCGTGTGCAAAACTGGCTTGCACCCGTTGTATGTGAACGTAGAGTTTATAGCACCCGATCATCACGTGATGCTTGAACACGACGAACTTTCGCAATGGTGCATACATGGGGAGAACACAGTTTTATCTTGATCTTTAAGTGAGGAATCATCTTATAATGCTACCGTCGCGATCTAAGCATAATAAGATACATAAAAGGATAAACATCACATGCATATAACTTTATGTGACATGGTATAGCCAATCTTCGCGCAATGATCTCCATCTTGTGCGTGCCGGCATGATCTCCATCACTCCACCATGATTGCCTCCACCATGAATAGCAACTACAACTATTGCTAACTACTTAGCGATAAATTAAAGCTATTACATGGTGTATAAGAAGGTGACACACAGGTCATACACAATTATAAAGACAACCATATGGATCCTGCCGGTTCTGTACTCATCGACATGCAAGTCGTGAAACATTACAAAACATGATCATCGCATACAACATACACATCACATCTTGGGCCATACCATATCACAGAAAACACTCCCTGCAAAAACAAGTTAGACGCCTCTACTTTGTTGTTGCATGTTTTACTTGGCTTATGGGAGTAGCAAGCTAAGAACGATTCTTACCTACGGAAAGCCACAATGGTGATATTATGGTTGCCAAACTCCGGTGTAAATCCCATGACAACTATAGTGAGAGAAACTGGCATCCACTAGCCGCATGTGTGGAACAAGCCACGCGTCAAGTGCGGAGCCGGTCTCGCGAACGAGGTCGCGTAAGGTTGGCCTGGACCGCTTCGATCTCACTATCCCGCGTCATAAGAAGTACACAAACAAGAGGCTTGCAACAGAAAACATCAACGCCCGCAACAACCATGTTACGTTCTACTCGTGAAACACATCTACGCATAGATCTAGCTCTGATACCAATGAAGGGTTTCGCAGCATAGTAAATCAAAAAAAATTCTACGGATGCGAACGGGAAAGCCAAGATCTAATCTAGGAGATGCAAACAACGAGGGGGAATAGATGAGATCTTCATACCCTTGAAGATTCGCACAGCGGAACGTTCGACAGAACGTGGGTGATGTAGTCGTACTCGCTTCTCCTCCTCGCGATCCGATCCGATCTAACACCGCAAGTGGCGATGCCTCCGAGAGATGCACACGTGCGGCACCTCGACGTCTCCTCCTTCCTCGGTCCAGCAAGTAGGGTGGAGAGATGGATTGGATCTACAACGCGATGGCGCGGTGCAAGCGGTGGAGAGTTTTTGCAGCAGGGCTTCGCCTACGCGCAGTCGGGAGGGAGAGAGAGAGAGGAGGGGCAGCAGGGCGACTAGGGTTGAGGAGGAGGTGTGGGAGGGGTGCGCCCCCAGCCTTATTTATATAGAGGGGTGGGCGGCTGGCCCTTGCCCCTCCCCCAAGCCTTAGGCCGGCGGCCAAAGGAGGGAGGAGTGGGGGGCAAGTCCCCCCCTTCTAGAAGCTCCCCTAGGGTTTGGCCGGTTGGGCCCTATGGGGCCTTGTGCCCCTGGCCCAATGCGTCCAGGGCACTCCCTCATAGGCCCACGCCCCCTCCCGACAAGTGGGGCCACGTTGGTCCCACTCCGGAAGGTTCTAGAAGCTTCCGGTACAATACCGAATAACCCGAAACAATTCCGAACTCCAAAAACTGCATTGCCTTATATGAATCTTATTCTCTGGACCATTCTGTAACCTCTCGTGATGTCCCGGATCCCATACGAGACTCCGAACAAAAACTCATAAACCAATTATCCAATCTATCCTAGCGTCGAGACACGTTAAGTGTGTGACCCTTCGGGTTCGAGAATATGCAGACATGATCTTCTATCAATAATCAACAGGGGGGTCTGGAAACCCATATTGACTCCCACACATTCATCGATGATCATATCGGATGAACCACGATGCCAGGATTCAATCAATCCCATATATATATTCCCTTCGTCTCGCGATATTTTACTTGCCCGAGATTCGATCGTCGGTACCGTCATACCTAGTTCAATCTCGTTCACAGCAAGTACTTTACTCGTTCCATAATCCGATATCACTTTGTGATTAACTCCTTAACCACGTGCTTGCAAGCGGTGTTGATATCGATTACCGAGTGGGCCCGAAGTATATCTCTCCGACTTGGGAGGGACAAATCCCATCTCGATACATACAGCCCAACAGGTACTTTCCGATCACCTGAGAGACACCTTTATGATCACCCTCTCATAGGATGACGTTTGATGACCCCAAAGCTTTCTTCCGATACCAGGGAGTTGTATTATCTCATGGTCTAAGGAATACAATATTTGACATAAGAAAAGCTTCGCAAAGATGAACACGATGACACGATCTAATTGCTTCGCTTAGTTTGGGTCTGTCCATCATATCATTCTCCCAATGATATGATCTTATTATTAATCGACAACTCATGTCTATGGTTAGGAAACCTTAACCATCATTAATCAATGAGCTAGTCCATAGAGGCGTACTAGGGACACGGTGTTGTTCACAAACCACACAAGTATTAAAGTTTCCGCTTAATACAATTCTAGCATGGAATATAAACTTTATCATGAACAAGAATTATAATAAGAACATCTTTATTATTGCCTCTAGGGCATAATTCCAACAGGTTTCGCATTGTTTCGATCGTTATTGATTTTTTTATGCCCGTTTTAAACTATCGTCAAACTTTGTCGAATGACGGGCATGCAGATTCTTAACTCGGGGCCAAGCCTCGCTAATGCATTGGATCTTTGATAAAATAGCATATTGTGAATCTAAAAATGATTTTTGTAAAAAAACATGAGCATCGGATCATGTACATGTAGTTCGTATCTGACCTACTTTCTTCCGATTCGGCAGGAATTTGTCTTTTTCACCAAAGGTGGATGGAATGGTTTTAGATCCCCTGTTGGTACATTGTCCATATAAGGTGGTCTAGTATTTTTGTAAAATGTGGTGGTAGTATTTTGAATTAGCCATTTGGTGGTTGCTTCACAAAACCGTCTGTTTTTCATGCTCACAAAATGGAAAATGGAAAAAAGGAAAACTTCCTCCTACAACATTGTGCGTCATCCCATGATGCACATGTATGCACAATATGGGCATATTATCACAAACTATGCCTTGATTATAGCCATAACATTGGTCATTTGATCTGAAAGCCAAGAAACCTCGAATGAGATAGGTCATTTTGTGAAGGTTTTCTGAGACATAATCAATATACCAAGTTTGATATTTTTCCTTCTAACTATGTCACATAATGTAACATCACACGAAGATTTTGCATTGTTTCGATCGTTTTTGAATTTTTTATGCTCGTTTTAAACTATCGTCAAACTTTGTCGAACAACGAACATGAAGATTCTTAGCTCGGGGCCGAGCCTCGCTAAACTTGCATTGGATCTTTGATAAAATAGCATATTGTGAACCTAATAATGATTTTTGTCAAAAAACATGAGCATCGGATCATGTACCTGTAGTTCATATCTGACACACTTCCTACCGATTCGGCAGAAATTTGTCTTTTTCACCAGAGGTGGATGAAAAGGTTTCAGATCCCCCTATTGGTATAGTGTCCATATAAGGTGGTCTAGTATTTTTTTAAATGTGGTGGTAGTATTTTGAATTAGCCATTTGGTGGTTGCTTCACAAACCGTCAGTTTTTTATGCTCGGAAAATGGAAAATAGCTTTTTGGTACGACAAAAAGGAAAACTTCCTCCTACAACATTGTTCGCCATCTCATGATGCACATGTATGCACAATATGGGCATATTGTCACAAACTATGCCTTGATTCTAGCCATAACATTGGTCATTTGACCCGAAAACCAAGAAACCTCGAATGAGATAGGTCATTTTGTGAAGGTTTTTTGAGACATAATAAATATACCAAGTTTGATATTTTTTCTTTTAACTATGTCACATAATATAACACCACGCTAAGGTTTCACATTGTTTCGATCGTTTTTAAATTTTTTATGCCTGTTTTAAACTATATATAATGTTTTATGTTTCACTAAATTTTTATTTATAAATGTGTAATATTTGAGTGTAGATAGATAGATCTTATTTTTCTACAAATTTTGATATATTATTTATATTTTTCTGAACTAGAATGATTTAGTTATGATTTTTTAAAGTTTAATGAGGTAAAATAAAAAAATAGCTAGGCCGAGGGCAGCCGTCGGCGTAGCATGGGATATGCCGAGGGCAATTCTACGCTGACGGCTGCTTGGTGGGGCTGGCCTAAACGATGGCTACGCCGACGCCCTCGACGTTTGGCCGTCGGCGTAGCTTCCTATTCCTATAGTGCGTGCTTTGTGTTTACAGACAGAATATAGACCATCGTTCTTTTTAGGAGGAGATAATCCATCGTGATCGAGCTAGCCAGTGGCCTAACCTTAGGAGCTGACATGTTTTATACTCCCTCGGTCCTAAAAAGGATATCGTAATATTTTCTAAATTTCAATGTATTTATATACTAAAATATGTCTTGATATATTTAAATTTAAAATCTGCGACATCTCTTTTTGGACTGAGGGAGTAGATCCAATGATAGACAGCTCGTGCATTCGTGTTAGCTCGGAAGTTAGCTAGACTGGTCTTGTTTTAACTCATTCCACTAATTAAGTTTAACTCATTCCACTAATTAAGTAGGCAAAAATAGTACTCCAATTAAGCCATGACTTAAAACAAGACCAGTCTAAGCTAACTTAATTAATTCGAGAAATCTGGCGAGTAAACCCTAATGGCATCACGCCAAACGCCACCGGAGCAGACCTAATCTAGACTACTTCTGTACATGGTAGGGGTCCCTCACCCAATCTCAACGTCGGCCGGAGCCGGAGGAGAGGAGGGGAGGGGCCGGCCAGCCCAGATCTAGAGAAGCTAGAAAGAGAGGAGGGAGGAGACTAGAGCGGTGGGGGAGGGACAATTTGTAAGGATCTGTATTTAGAAAAATTTAAGTCAACTAATATGAATCGGCTCCTATTAAGTCATAACCTTTTGTACGGAACATTTACGGTCTTGACTTGCTTCCCATCATGGGATATGCTCATCGCCGTCGCGTCTGTGCACTGTCCTGCCTCATGTATGGCTTGACCGGATAGGAAAGCAAAGGTCTAGAGTGACGTCATAATCAGCCGACTACGGGATATGCAATAAAAACATTATGGTGACCAAGAAATTGTACAGGTGTCGTGGTGTAGGGGTTAGCACGTCAGTTTAACATGCTG
This sequence comes from Avena sativa, assembly GCA_916181665.1. Taxonomy (NCBI): domain Eukaryota; kingdom Viridiplantae; phylum Streptophyta; class Magnoliopsida; order Poales; family Poaceae; genus Avena; species Avena sativa. The sequence continues at coordinate 432,397,331 of OV702293.1, forward strand.
AAGATCTCCGGTTCAAATCCGGACGACGCCATTCTTTTTCTTTGTCTTTTCATATTTGGTTTACTGTTTTGTTTTTTCTTTTGACAAACTAAACGTTTTACGAATAAAATAATTACGGTACCAATACAAATAAACAGTTGTCGTGGTGTAGGTGGTTAGCACATCAGTTTAACACGTTGAAGATCTCCGGTTCAAATCTGGACAATGCCAATTATTTTGTCTCTTATATTTTTAGATCAGCCAAACAAGTTATTTTCAGGTGTGTGAATTGAAGCTTAGTGCATGAATTAGGATACCTCCTTCGAATGTCATTTATTTTGGTTGTCCTGCCACGCAACTACTAATTACAAACTGATTTTTTTTATAAAAACCTTTTTATGCCATCAGTTATCAAATCAAAGCATACACTTTATGTTCTCAGATAGAATAACCCTTTTGCTAACTCTCGGTTAGCCAAGAAATACGATATGGCTCGGTTGATAGTTTTCTTGTTGGCCACGATTGTTTTTAATTTCGGTTGACAATAGTTCAGAATAGGCTATTAGTGGCATGGCAAACAAACCCTTAGTGGCGTGTATTCAGCACGTCATCGGTATTACATCACTGTTATTTGATACCAGTGGCCTATCCCAGGCATGCCACTAGTAGTTGAGATATCGGTGACATGTCTAGAACACACCACTAGTAATTGACATACCGGGTGTGTGTCACAGATATGCCACTGGTATCTCATACACTTGGTGGTATGCTACAAGTATGACATGCCTAGAACCCGCCTCCCCGTGCCTTGCCCACCCCGTGGTATGCTACAAGTATGACAAGTATGACATGCCTACAAGTATGCTACAAGTATGACATGCCTACAAGTTTTTTAGGGTATGCGGTATATTATAATATTGTAAGTTTTTATTGTAATATAATAGTGTAAAATAGTATTTTTATTGTAGTATTGTAAGACCCTCTTTGTAACCGGAGTTAGGGTTAGGGTGGTGGTGCTCGGTGGTGACCGGAGTTAGGGTTAGGGTGGTGGTTCTCGCGGGAAGCCAGAGTCGCCCGCCTCTCCCGCGGCACCCTGCCACCGCCACCGGCCACCGCCACCGCACCTTTGGGTTTAGGGTTTATTTCTATTATTTGTATAGAAATAATAGTGTTTATGAATATTTGTGTATAGAAATATTTTGTATGAGAATTTTTTTGTTATGTTCAAATAAATATTGTGTGCATCTCGCATTTTGCAGAAACTATGGATCCACCTAGTCCAGTCCGCAGAGACCTAGCTTCAGAACAAATTCTCGAGGATATGATTCACGATGTTGATCCATCCGGTGAGGTATCTCCCTCGAGGTATTTGAACTCATCCGGTGAGGGAGAGGAGATCATCCAAAGAGAGGAAGAAGTTGACATCTCCGATGATGGAGAGGCCCATGGATGCTTAACGAAGACCGGTGAGGTATATATATGACGTCAGATGATCACTAGATGTTCGGGAGTAGCTGTATGTACCGAGTTGTATATATATATATTATATTGACGAATGTTTCTTCTCTTAGGCCTCCACATCGAGCAAAAAATCCAAGCGCGGCCCAACCAAAACGTTGGATGCTTGTATGAATTATGTAATTACGACGGTCTCGCCACATGGCGAACCATTTGAACCCCAAAAGGTTGCAAGTGTATTTAAACAACAATGCGGAGTTGTTGTTAGAGTTTGTGCCTCGATCATCATTCGAGAGTGGCATAAGCCCAAAGAGGCGGAAGAGAGTGATGTGTATATCTATGAAAGGTACAAAGAGGGTCTTTGGAATGACCTCATGGCACATTTCATGCTGCCATAATGTGAGACTGATGCCGAGATGGATGCATTGAGGAAGAAAGTCAAGCATTTTGCTCTTAAGAAGATGGCCGAACTATTCAAGAACCGGAAGAAATCATTATAGCTAAAGTATAAGAAGGACAAGAAAATTCCAGAATTCGAAGGCTATCTAGCGAAGCAGCAGCATTACTAGGAAGCATTTGTGAAGTATAGGGAGTTAGGAATTGTAGAGGAAAAGTCCGAAAAAACAAGATAAATGCTGCAAAAAAGAAATATCACCATCGCCTAGGGCCAGGGGGCTACGCAACTGCCATGCCAAAGTGGGATGCGAAAGAGAAAGAGCTGTCTGATAAAGGGATCATTCCAAAACCAATTCGCGGAGAATGGGATTTGAGGGCAAGAAATTGGTTCCTTGGGCATGGGAGTGAGTATGGCAAACTTACAAGGGACCTTGTTTGCAGTGACGGGATTAGGGTACCTAGGGATACATGGCTAAAAGTGGTGAAAGAGATTAAAGAGGGGATAACAAAGTTACACCCCGATAGATAGAAATACTTGCTGACCTTGGTCCTCGCGAATGACGAACATGGAGGATGAGTCTGAGGCCTTGAATCTATTTACATGTGGGAGACTGGGTTTCCTAAGGACCAAGGTACTTATAGAAGCTGAGCAAGAGCAAAGCAGTGAAGGGAGGAGGAGGGATACAAGTTCAACCAGCTGCTAGCAAGAGTTGAGAAGCAGCAGCAGTAGATGGACGAACTTAGAGGAGTAGCGCGCCTGTGATGGCGCCCAATACTTGTCGTGGAACGCTTCGTTGGAAACCCCAAGAGCAAGGTATGAAGCAGCACAATAGCAAGTTTCCCTCAGTAAGAAACCGAGGTTATCGAACCAGTAGGAGGAAGGAAACATCACACAGGTGTTGCTGGCAACGTGGAGACCTGCATAACACAAACTCAAGACTTTGCTGCAACGAATCAGTGAGGTTGTCAAGCTCACCTGTTTGCTGTAACAAAGGATTAAACGTATGGTGTGGAAGATAATGGTTTGTAGCAAGTAAACAAGTAACAGTGGAGGATGTATCAATGGTAAAGATTGGACCGGGGTCCATAGTTCACTAGAGGTGCTCTCCTTAAATAAACAACATGACATGAAGGGTAAAAAAATTACAGCGGGGCAATTGACAGGAACTGAGCAAGGCATAACAATGCAATTACTAGCTATAAAGATCCTATGAGGTTGATTGGGCAATACAACATTATACATAGACCGTAATCCAACTCCATCTATGACTAGAAGTCCACCTTCAGGTTATCATCCGAACCCCCTCCAGTATTAAGTTGCAAGCAACAGACAACTGCTTTAAGCAAAGTGTGTAAGGTAAACAGTCCACATGTTCCATGAACAAGAGACCGTTGTTTTCTTCCTAGTAGCAACAACACATCTACAACCGAAGAGATTTCTGTCACTTCGCTTGGAAACTAGAGGCATAAACCCACTATCGAGCATAAATACTCCCTCTTGGAGTCACTAGCAACTACTTGGCCAAGATAACCACTAGCAACGGAGAGCATGCAAGATCACAAACAACACAGACATGATAGAATCATAAATATAGAACTAGTAATCAAACCAACATAATAATCTCAATATCCATCGGATCCCCGCAAACACAACATGCATGATTACAAATAGATTAGATCTTGATCATGAACGGAGCTTACAAGATCTATACATGAAAGCACAAAGGAGGAGATACAACCATCTAGCTACTACATGGACCCATAGTCCAAGGTGGAACTACTCACGAATCATACCGGAGAGAAGGCCTTCGAGATGATCTCCCCTCCGGCAGGGTGCCAGGAAGAACTTCAGATCCCCTCCGATCTAGGGACGATGGTGACGGCGGCTACATACGGTTTCGTGGATTTCTGATCGGGTCCTCAGAGTTTCTGTATCGGGGGCTTCTTATAGGTGAAGGGGCGAGTCCGGGAGGCGACCAGGGTCGCCAAACCCTAGCCAGGCGCTGACCCCGCGCCTGGGGTGGGTCTGCCCCCCTTGCTAGCCCCTCCGTCTCTCCTCTGAACTTCTTGTTCCCCACGGAAAGTTATTGACTTTGTCCTTCGTCTCGTCCAATTCTGAGAATATTTCTTTACTAACTTTTCTGAAACCAAAAACAGCAGAAAACAGGCATCTGACACTGTTGCAACTTGTTAATAGGTTAGTACCAGAAAACATGTAAGAATCACCTCAAAGTGTGGACAAGTAAAGCAAAGTAGATATAAAACAAGCATGGAGCATCAAAAATTATAGATACGTTTCCAACGTATTAGCCTCCAAGATCCTTCACTCGATATTACCGCCAACCCATCTCAGCGGAGAAGCAGCGTGGCTGAATCGGAGGTCCCGTCTGATGATGCACGGATGATAGATGGAGGTCCCGGCTACCCCCGTGGATGGAATAAAGGAGCAGATATCTTGTGAGCTCCATCAGAAGTTGAAGAACATATCCGTGAAGGTGGCGGTCGGATGTGCTTTACCTTGTTCACATGACACATGTTGGCATGGCCATGAGATTCCACCTGGCTATGCTAAAGTTGGGGTGGATCAAATCGTAATGGAGTGGGAGTCAATGGAGCTTGACATCCCTGGACCTGAAGGTGAGAGGACACTCGAAGAAGTACTGGGTGGTATCATTCTATGGGACAAGAACAACATCAAGTTTCCAGGCTCGGCCCCAAGGCCAACATCGTCTCTGAGTCGTCGGAAGTCACCTTCACCTCCATCACCTCCAAGAAGCCCACCCCATGATGACTACGACCACCACATCGCGATTCCATCTCGATCTCCGCCGCAGGTTTAGCAGTTTTCGCCGCCTGCTAAGGACAATAAGAGGAAGCGTGCTCCGTCAATGAGTACTACACGACGCGGCAACGCAAAAAGAAAAATGTCGCCCCTCCCAACAGTGCCTCATAAGAATCTTCCCATCGGATCTTATGATCGCACTGAGGAGGAAATCGCAGCGGTCGCAAAGGCCGAAGTTGCTGCGCAATTTGAAAAGAAGAAACCCGAGCCCGCTCCGGTATACACCGAGAATCAAAAGGCGTATACACTTGATTTTCTGAACACAAAGTGGCAATATGAGTTGCACCATAAGCTAGATGACTATCTACGCACACTTTGGAAAGAAGTGACGAAGAGCAAATCAAGTAAAAGTGCAAGCGGGAGAAAAATAGCAAGCAGTAAAAGATCAGACGTTCCCATTCTTGGACAATAGGCCAAACAATCGATCCCACCCCTCAAGGTGTTTTCCGAAAACGTTCCCCAACCACTAGATATGGAAGCAGTTGCGGAGTTCGCGGCCAGTATTAAAGTTACTATTGCTAAATTGTTAGGCTCCCAAGACGACCTTCTACCCAAGGCTGTTGTAGTCCGTAGATATGTCGAATGTAAGGATTTGGTCAGCAAAGAGAAGCTGAAAGAACTGCCAACACAAATGCGGAATCTCCATAAATGGTACTCGACGGTCATAAAGCAGGGGAGCACAATGATCATAGCAAAAGTTCCACGTGAGTACTACTTCAGACCCGAAGAGGTCCATGTTGGGTCTCCAGAACTGTTCCAGTTATACAATCTCGATGCCCTAGACAAATCTATCATCAGCCGCTATTGTCTGTAAGTTGTTGAATTCATTGTCTACATGTTCAGTTTTTCAACTGTTCAGTTCATTACATGTAATTATCCTTATTATATCATTTTATACTCTATTATTATGCAGAATGAAGATTCAGGAATGTAAAATAAGAAGAATCTATAATGTTGGGTTCATTGACCCAGATAAAGTACATATAAACACGCTAACGTCAAACCCCGAGGAAACAGAGCAAAACATTTTAAGGTTTCTAACAGACAAAATTTCTGTGACCACATAGTGTTTACTTACAATGTCAAGTGAGGGTCTTACTCTGTTGTACAAATTCACTTTTAATTACTCGATGCTAAGTGTAACTAATGAGTTACGAATGTATATATAAATGTTTGCAGCTTTTACTGGATTCGGTAGACATTCAACATGATAAGGGAAGAGTTGAAGTCATGGACCCATCAAAGAGAAACCTGGAAGATTTCCGCAGCATGCAGAACATGTTTCAGAAGTAAGTTTCACGCTATATCGGTCTCTTTTATTGATTTCCTGAGATATCAGGTAATGAATAATCCATTCATTCATTTTCTTCGCCGGGCAGGGTTTAGATCCGGTTCAAGCGCGAGGTTACGAGTGTATTTTGTCAGAAGCTGACGTTTAAGGCGGTCTCGGTAAGTAGCACGTGATATGTTCGCGCATCTCTTTACTTCTAGTTTCAATACAATAATAGTGCTAGATTATTATTTTGATTGAATTCTATTCTCGTAAAGTGCACGAGGCTGTCACGGGGGTCGAATCTATGTGGATTCTATGTTTGCGAGTTCATTCGCACGTTTACCACCAAGCACAATTGTCAACACCCAGATTTTTAATCCCAGATGCCTGTTATGCCATACATCACAATCCCAGGATTACCATTTTTGCGAGACATAACAGATTTGGATACCACAGTACATCATCCATTACAAACCATACATAAGGTCTTACACAAATAAGGATCTCATGATCCAGTTCTTAATACAATTCAAGCAGCGGAATACGTAATAATAACGGTAGCGTAGGCGAAGCTCCATCTTCAGGGTCACAGGCAATGCTGACGATGGGAGATGATCCTAGTTGTCGTAACCTTCCTGGGCTCCATCCTCCTGGTACTCCTCTTCATAGTCTGGCCACGGGAATAGCCAGAGACAAAGCCATGAGTACTCTTTAAGTACTCGCAAACTAATACTAACAAGTGAAGGGGGGTTTTGTAGTAGGACATTAGCTCTAGGGTTGTTTTGCAAAAAGCCAGATTTACCTCTACTAAGTTTAGGAACTAAGGAAGCTAGTTGAAGTTTTATAACACCTAAGTGGGAACTTGTATTTCATATCACAACTATGTTGTGGTCAAGTCAAAGTCTCAATTCCCTTCATAAGTCATTTTGAAAACATCTGACGGGGGAACAGTATGGCCACTCCAACTGTCCATAACCGCAGACGCGGCTATTCGAATAGTTTGACACTCTGCAGAGATTGTACACTTTCACCACAACATTCGATACATCCGTTAGGAACAAATCCTGAATTTACCGTACTCAGTATGCAGATAATCAATCCTAACCTTTCGATTACATGCCCTAGTATAAGCACCTCTTCTGTGAGCTTGGCCTCCCAACCATGACCAACTGTCATCTTGGGTACTGCACAGGTGGACAATCTTCACAAGGTAGCCTCAGCTCAGACCTTGGTCGTGAGGGAACCAATACTAAGGTATATAAGTTTCTAGTCAAGCCCTACCCAATTTTCGGGTATTGTGGTTGTACGGTAAAATTGGAATGGTATCGCATCTAGACAACCATCAGTTTTATAAAGGGCTAAGGCTCATGCCTCAACATTTTCATCATCAAAATCATCTTATGTTCGGAAACACATGTCCAAAACATTTCAATAGAATGATCCATCATTCCAAGGTTCTCATAACCATTTTTCCACCAAGTATTCCCATCTAAAGTTGATCAAGTTTTATGCTTAGCACTAGCATCTACAAATGGGAGTGGGGACTAATGAGGGGTGGTAACTAGGGGAGTTTCAACTAAGTACATTCTCATACCTTAGGATGACATCAAGATTATCTAGATTAGGCCAAATTTTATGATCTTTATGCAACCTTTAATTATCTTTCTAGTATCTACCATTTACTCAAGTAAACTCGAAGCAAGAGCTTTGATAAAGAAATAAAGTATAAAGCTTGCAAGTAAAACTAGGAGTGGGTATCATCATCTAACCAAGCATGCTTAGGGCATTGCATAGGTTATCTAGCTTTCATAATTGCAAGTGTTACCTTGCATAGGTAAAGTATCTTGCAAGTATTGCCTTCCATGAGTGTCAGTATAAGCTTGCAAGTATTGGCTTGGAAGGTTAACTTGTATAGTAAGGCTTGCCTTGTGCAGAGCAGTGGTTGAAGTTCTCCTCGGCTTCTTCTTCGTAGTATCCTCCTTCCTCCTCGTATTCTTGGTCGGTACTAGCGTCTATGAATAAATACGAGGTACACAATCACCAAACAATACTAAACTACTTGCATTCATCACACACAAGGGTCCTATAGATGATCTAGCATCGTCACTAACATTACAAGATTAAAGTTTGGTTTAATTTCTTTTATTTTTAGAAAAGTAATTTCTACTCATTGAAAAACTACTTAAGATTTAATATTCTCCAAACCAAACATGGGATCATGTTGACACATGTCATCACCACACATTTCAGTACATGGGAATGTGATTTAAAGTGGTGTCACCATTTAATAAGATTTAACCTTTTATTTCATTTAAATAAAGTGACTAGAAATGTCTATGTGGCCTTCTTTTATTACCTGAACATTATTCCTGTAAGTAAACAAATATGTTTTTATATATTCTGAAAGGTATGATCAAATGTGATTTTTGAGAGTTGGAATCAACTCAAAAGCTATTATAGTTTAAATTTGAAAAATGTTTGAATGCAGAAAAGCTTCTGCCTTGTTATTTTTACCAAGGTTGATCTACATATCCAAATGATTTGAATCCAATGGGCTTAGATTAAGCATTTCAAATCCTTTCTAACAAAATTGGATTCAATCAATTTGGTTCACTGAATCGAGCTGGGTTGATTTTTAAAACTAGGTACAGAACTGAGTTTGAATCTAAATAAAAAAATCTAAATTCAAACGAGTGGGCTGCGCGGGAACTGTTAACGGGCCGTCCCAGTGTCACTCCGTGGTGCGGGGCTCAGCTGACCGGGGGTTCCACCAGTCAGTGGCTCTTTAAACGCGAAGTGGTACGGGGCAATATCGGCCACACGATCTAAGTATAATCGAACGGCTGCTACTCATCGTCCACGTCGGGCAGCGCCGGCGAGACAGAAACCTAACGCGGAAGGTGGGGGTCGTCGGGGGCTCACCGAGGCTCAGGCGAGGGTCAGCGAGGCGGGCAAACGACGAAGTCGACGACGACGAACCTCCTGGCACCAGCAGCTCCTCCTGTGGTGGACGAAATCGATGACTCCCTTCTTCTCCAGAGGCGGCCTGCTCCGGCGCAATTCCGGCGATGCGCTGCTCGCCTTGCTCCGGCTACTGGGTGGAACGATCAGTGAGAAGAGGGGAGTGAGATGGTGTGCTCAATTTAGCTGGCGGTGGCCTCCTTTTATAGGCTCGACGGTGAGACCGAGAGGGATGGGCAGGCGATGGTGGTGACATGGCTACGGGCTGCTAGAGGCATGGCCGAGGGTGGCGATCTATCGGTGGTCTCCTGGCGATGCTCTATGGCTTTAATGCGTGTGTAGGGGCGGTGGCAAACGGTCTGGAACGCTCGACGTTCTGCGAGGCAGAGGCGGCGTCTTCGACGGCGAGCAGTGGCTACGGGGCACGGGCGGTTAAATGGGCATGTCTGGCGGTCTCCTGGGATGGTGGGGAGCATGTTGGCGGGCGGCGAGGGCTCAAGGTGGTCTGGTTGACTGGGAACGGCACGTGCTCTGCGGCGCACGTCGGCATGGTCGACAGTGGCACGGGCGCGGCGTTCCTGGCGGTTTTGGCCGTGGTCTTGGAGCTAGGGCTGGTCGAGAGGGGGCGGTGAGACACGGGCTACCTCCCAAACATGCTGGCTAGGCTTGGTGCTTCTCCTAGCTCGCTGTCGACATGTGGGTAGCAAGGGTGCACTCGGCCTGCTCACCATTGATGGCATTGGCAAGCTCACGGTGGTGCTAGTGATTAGTTAAGTTTGCTAGATGATCTGCTGAGGTTGTTGTGAGCTAGAGAGGGAACAAGTTAGGCTCAAATCACTGCTCCAAATAGTGTTTGGATTTTATTTGATTTGCATCTGTAAGGTGTTTGATGAAATGGCCGCATGAATTCATGTTTTGAATTTTGAAAAGATTTTTGGTGGGTTTGCTAGGTAGGTGCTGGTGAGTCTGTGGATGCTTGGGTTTTGAAAGTTGAGCTTGTTTGAGTGGTTTTTGAAAAAGTGGGATCTTCCCATATGATACAGATTCAATTTTGAACTGTCATTTAAACTATGCATTTAAATGTTTTTGGATGATCACAAAGTGGGCCTTGATACCTTGTTATGAGTACTATCAAGGGGTGCAAAGATCCTAACAAGTTTCTGTTAAGTTCTGAAAGTTAGAGATAGCCAAAGTAGGCATGGGAGTTAATTTGGCCAAAGTGACCATTCACTTATTTTGTTTGTTTTGATTTATTTGTCTTTGGGAAAGGTGTGGGGATTGTTTAGATGATGTTTATTTCACCTAAGAATCATTTACAAGCAAGGAAACACATAATCATGGCAATTCAAAAGAATCCAAATTCTAATGCACACTCATATGAATGCTTTCATATTTTTAATTAGAAAAGTTTTTGTTAACCCTAAATTTGATGATTGGAGTTTGATGATTCTAGTTTAATATTTTTGGGATGTTACAAACCTTCCCCCCTTAAACAAAATCTCGTCCCGAGATTTGAAAAAGGACGAAAAGATTACCTAGGATTTGAAGTGATCGGGAAACTCCGTCTTGATGTGATCTTTGCGCTCCCAGGTAGCTTCCTCTTCCGTGTGGTTGCTCCACTGAATCTTGAGAAACTTGATGCTTCGGGTTCTGGTAGTTCTGAAAGCTTCTTCCAAAATACGGATGGGCACTTCGGGATAGGTCAGGTCATTGTTGATCTCTATGGTCCGGTGATCAATATTCTTGAACACTTCGGTCTTCTCCGGGACTTCGAGACACTTGCGAAGTAATGAGATATGGAACACATTGTGCACGGCTGACATCTCTTCGGGTAGTTCCAATTGATACGACACTTCTCCTCGATGGTTCAGAATTTTGAAAGGTTCGATATATCTGGGGGCTAACTTTCTTTTGAGTTGGAAACGCTGCATTCCCTTCAATGGCGACACTTTCAGATACACAAAATCTCCGATGTTAAAGGCGAGGTCTCTACGTCTCTTGTCGGCGTAACTCTTCTGTCTGGACTGGGAGGTCTTGAGGTGCTCACGAATCTTGTGAACCTTCTCTTCTACTTCTCTTAGGATGTCGGGTCCGAAAATCTGACTCTCTCCTACTTCCGACCAGTTCAAAGGGGTGCGACACTTTCTTCCGTACATGAATTCAAATGGGGCCATTTGCAAACTAGCTTGATAACTGTTATTGTAAGAAAATTCTGCGAACGGTAGACAGTCTTCCCATTTAGATCCATATTCTAACACACATGCTCTCAGCATATCTTCGAGTATTTGATTTACTCGCTCCGTTTGTCCATCGGTCTGAGGGTGATAAGCGGTGCTGAAATCTAGGCGGGTTCCTAAACCTTCTTGGACTTTCTTCCAGAATCTCGAGGTAAACTGAGTTCCTCGATCCGATACGATGTTCTTGGGGAGTCCATGCAAACTGACGATTCTAGCGATGTATAACTCCGCTAGCTTCGAACTCTGATATGTGGTCTTGACGGGTAATAAATGGGCGACTTTGGACAATCTGTCCACTATGACCCAGAGTCATTTCCCCTACTAGAAGTAGGCAATCCGGTGATAAAGTCCATTCAAACGGAATCCCATTTCCATTCCGGAATCTGCAATGGTTGCAACAATCCAGCGGGTCTTTGATGTCCTGCCTTGACTCGCTGACATATATCACACTTGGCGATATAGCTTCCGATTTCTCTCTTCATCTTATGCCACCAAAATTGCTCTTTCAAATCTTGATACATCTTAGTTCCTCCGGGATGGATAGAATAAAGAGTATCATGAGCTTCCTTCAAAATAACTTCTTTCAACTCAGAATCTGTTGGTACACAAAGGCGTCCTTTGTACCACAAAACTCCTTCTTCGTCTTCGGTAAATCCGGGTACTTTGCCTGTACTGATACGACGCTTGATTCCGTCGATACTAGCATTTACTTTCTGCGCCTCTTTGATTTGGCTGATCAAAGTGGGTTGAAGTTCTATGCTAGCCAAAAATCCTTCACTCACTAATTTCATTCGAAAATCTTCCATCTCTTTGTGCAAACTTGGTTGCTCCTTCAAAATCATGGAGTTTAAGTGGCACGGCAATCTTCTAAGGGCATCTGCTACCATGTTGGCTTTACCCGGGTGATAGTGAATGTCCAGGTTGTAATCCTTGATTAGCTCAATCCATCTTCTCTGCCTCATATTCAGCTCCTTCTGAGTGAATATATACTTCAGGCTCTTGTGATCCGAATAAATCTCACAACGATTTCCCATCAGGTAGTGCCTCCATGTCTTCAGGGCTAGAACTACGGCTGCGAGTGCAAGGTCATGGGTTAGGTAATTTTGCTCGTGTTGTTTCAGTTGTCGAGATAGGTAAGATATAACTTTGCCTTGTTGCATTAGCACACATCCGAGACCGATCTTGGATGTGTCACAATACACGTCGAAGGGCTTTGTGATATCCGGCATGATTAAGATTGGGGCTGAAATCAATCTCCTCTTGAGTTCTTGAAAACTCGCTTCACATTTGTCGGTCCATTCAAACTTCTTGTCTTTCTTCAGGAATTGAGTCATGGGTCTGGCGATACTCGAGAATCCTTCTACGAACTTGCGGTAATATACCGTCAATCCAAGAAATGCACGAACTTGGGTTTGAGTGGTTGGGGCTTGCCAATCTTCGACATCTTTCACCTTTGCAGGGTCAACGGCAATTCCTCCGGCTAATACAATGTGGCCGAGTAATCCTACCTCCTGTAACCAGAATTCACATTTGCTAAACTTGGCATACAACTGATGCTCTCTAAGGGTTCCAAGAATGGTCCTTAGGTGTAGCTCATGTTCTTCTTCTGATTTGGAATAAATCAGAATGTCATCGATGAAAACAACGACAAACTTATCCAGGAAGTCCATAAAAATCTTATTCATGAGATTCATGAAATAAGCGGGGGCATTGGTTAATCCAAAAGACATGACAGTATACTCGTATAATCCATATCTGATGGTAAAGGCAGTCTTGGGAATATCTTCTGCACGAATCTTGAGTTGATGATAGCCTGTTCTAAGATCAATCTTAGAAAACACTTTGGCACCGGTCAACTGATCAAACAAATCTTCTATCTTGGGCAATGGGTACTTGTTCTTGATGGTGACATCATTCAACTTCCGATAATCCGTACACAAACGGCTACCTCCATCTTTCTTGTCCACAAATAAGATAGGTGATCTCCAAGGTGTCACACTTGGTTGAATCAATCCAATTTCCAACATGGAATCCAATTGCTTCTTCAGTTCTGCTAGTTCAGACGAGTTCATACTATATGGTCTCTGGGCTATGGGTCCTGTTCCAGGGATTAGTTCAATGATAAACTCGATATCTCGATCTGGGGGCATACCGGGCAAAACATCTGTAAATACATCGGTATATTCACAGACTATCCGGACTTGGTCAATGGTAGGTTGGGCTATACTCTTGTTGCACTTGAATTGACGAGGTAAGGTTTCAGATATATGCTCAACTGATATTCTGACTGTACTGGTCATGGTTATGGCTTTCTTGGCACACTCAATCAATCATATATGTTTGGACATCCAATCCATTCCTAGTACTAATTCCAAACCTTTAGTTCTGAGTACTATCAGATTAGCATAAAAATCTATGCCATGGATTCGGATAGGGACGGCTTTGCAAATTTGCCTGGCTTTGGTGGTTGAACCGGGAATTTGAACAATCATAACATGCTTCAGTTTGGTTGGTTGAATATTACTAGTGCATGAAAATTCTTCGGTGACAAATGAGTGCGATGCACCAGAATCAAACAATACTCGAGCCAGTACTGAATTAACAGAAAACATACCTAGCACGACGTCTGGCGCTTCCTGAGCTTCTTCAGCATGCATGAGAAAAAGACGGCCGTTGCGGTTGAGCGAATTCCCTGGGGCAAACCTTCTTCGAGGCTGAACACGACGCTGCTGCTGAGCTGGGGCATTTGCATTGGGGGCTGTAGTATTCTTCTTGTTGGGGCACTCGTTGGACTAGTGTCCTTTACTTCCATAGTCATAACAAGTCACTTGCGACTTGTCCTTTGCTGCAACAGGCACAACATTGCTTCCAGTCCTCGGGGCAGTGTTGGTGTTGGCGGTAGCATTGTTGTTGTTGAACTTGGGTGGGGCACGGTTGAAATTGTTAGAGTTTTCGGGGTTGTTGTGATTTCCTCCGGGCCTAGGGTTTCCACGGTTGGGATATGTCGGACGGTTCATCGGGGGTCTATTGGTTCTCGGGGCAAATCCTGGAGATGGGTTGGGGCGATACTTTGGGGTCTGATGGGTTCCTGGCTGATGCATCATACGGCGCTTGTGGTTCTCATTGGCTTGGTTGATCTTTCCTTCCATCTGGATAGCAGAGTCGACTAGGGCTTCAATATCAGCAAAAGGGATATTGACTAACACCGTCTGCCTCTCATCATGCAGACCATTCAAGAATCTCTCCTTCTTCTTGGCTTTAGTGTGAATATCATCCGGGGCATACCTAGCTAATGACAAAAATTTGTCACGGTATTCCACTACAGTCATCCGTCCTTGCTTTAGTTCTCTGAACTCATCTCTCATTCTCTTGATCAAACCCGGTGACACATGGGTTCTGCTGAACTTGACCTTGAATTCCTCCCAGGTCATCATCTGTCCTGCGGTCATTGCACGAACACTGTTCCACCATGCTCTGGCATCTCCGGCTAGATATTGGGTGGCGAACAGAACTTTCTCGTTAGCTTCCACTCCGACTACTTCTAGGTTATTTTCCATGGTTTGCAGCCAATCATCAGCGTCTAAGGGCTCTTCTGACTTAGTGAAAATAGGTGGGTTGGTGTTCTGGAAATTCTTGAGCTTAGATCCATGGTTGTCCTGATTTCCGTGGCCTTGGTTGTTGTGGGCTAGCTGAGCTATCTGTTGAAGGGTGGCTAAATTGGCTTGACGTTCGGCTCTTTCAGCTTCGCAGTCAGAAACCAACATTTGCAGGATCTGCAACATCGGGTCCGGGGATGAACTACTTCCTCCGCCTGGCATCTGAAGATTGAGATAGATCATGAGAAAAGAGGGAAATTTCTAAGGTTCAGGGACTTTGAAAAGTTTTTTAAAGTTTGACTCAGATTTTTCTAGCAACTTGCTATTCATTCATTCATTCACTCATTCATAGCACACGATACAAACACACACCACAAAGCAAGAAAAGCAGATGGTTTTAAGAACCGTTCTGAAAACTACGATACAGTGGGACCGGATACAACTCGCTACGATAGTGCTCAAGTGCTACTATTCCTCGGAGTCAGTGTAGTCGTCATCCTCATCGTCATCGATGAAGGCGAAATCATCCTCATCGGTGAAGAAATCCATAGCCTGATCCTCCATAAAATCATCATCATCGCTGAGATAGGAGTAGGGGTCTCCATGAAGATCCTCTCCGGCATTCTCCCTTTCCTCCAACTGCATGTCTCTCTCATGGATGGTCTCCTCCAAAGACGATATACGGTGGCGAAGACGAGTAATGATGCGCTCCTTCTTGTCCAGCTGACGGCGGCGAGACTTGCGATCCTTCGCTAGCATGGCGATAGTCTGATCCTTCGTCTTGATGATGGCAGACTTGTGGTTGGAGTAGTCACGGCAATTGTCCAATTCCTGCTGACGATCGTACATCATGAAGCTAAGGTGGTCCAATTGGGTCTTCAGCTCGGGGTGGTATGGGGCTTCCAGTGGCTGTCCCATAGCATCACACCTTGGAAAAAACTCAAAGCGGGTACCCTTGATCTGGTTGATACTCTGCCCACACAGACGGGCAAGAGCTTCCTGCATGTCCCTGGCAAGTCCATCGAGCCAGTTGTTCTCTCTTAAGGTGAATTGGATTCCCTCCGCAGTGGGAGGTTCAATCTTTCCTCGGAGACTTGCAACAATTAGCCACTGCAGATCTTCTCCTCCTTGATCATTGAGCTGAGCTCCGAAGAACTCGGGGTGCGGACGCTCCAGAAGTTCTGAAAGCTGGTCCAAATCCCTCTCAAAGATAAGGTCTCCTCCATACCCCAACTGGTAAGACTTGTTGTACTTCACGTCCATCTATAATAATATAGGATGAGTAAGTTAGTAGAGTGATCAAGTGTGTCAAATTTTATGTATTTTGCAAGAGTTTTTGAGGAACATGAATTTTTATGAAAGAATCAAGGTGATAAGAATGGGAATAAGTTTTTGTAAATATTTGCTTCCTTTGGTTTTGAAACTAAGTTTTTGATTCAAACGTCCAGTCTAACTAGGGAATCCTATGGTCAGGATGGCTCTGATACCAACTTGTCAACACCCGGATTTTTAATCCCAGATGCCTGTTATGCCATACATCGCAATCCCAGGATTACCATTTTTGCGAGACATAACAGATTTGGATACCATAGTACATCATCCATTACAAACCATACATAAGGTCTTACACAAATAAGGGTCTCATGATCTAGTTCTTAATACAATTCAAGCAGCGGAATACGTAATAATAATGGTAGCGTAGGCGAAGCTCCATCTTCGGGGTCACAGGCAATGCTGACGATGGGAGATGATCCTAGTTGTCGTAACCTTCCTGGGGTCCATCCTCCTGGTACTCCTCTTCATAGTCTGGTCACGGGAATAGCCAGGGACAAAGACATGAGTACTCTTTAAGTACTCGGAAACTAATACTAACAAGTCAAGGGGGGTTTTGTAGTAGGACATTAGCTCTAGGGTTGTTTTGTAAAAAGCCAGATTTACCTCTACTAAGTTTAGGAACTAAGGAAGCTAGTTGAATTTTTATAACACCTAAGTGGGAACTTGTATTTCATATCATAACTCTGTTGTGGTCAAGTCAAAGTCTCAATTCCTTTCATAAGTCATTTTGAAAACATCTGACGGGGGAACAGTATGGCCACTCCAACTGTCCATAACCGCGGACGCTGCTATTCGAATAGTTTGACACTCTGCAGAGATTGTACACTTTCACCACAACATTCGATACATCCGTTAGGAACAAATCCTGAATTTACCATACTCAGTATGCGGATAATCAATCCTAACCTTTTGATTACACGCCCTAGTATAAGCACCTCTCCTGTGAGTTTGGCCTCCCAACCATGACCAACTGTCATCTTGGGTACTGCACAGGTGGAAAATCTTCACAAGGTAGCCTCAGCTCAGACCATGGCCGTGAGGGAACCAATACTAAGGTATACAAGTTTCCAGTCAAGCCCTACCCAATTCTCGGGTATTGTGGTTGTACGGTAAAATTGGAATGGTATCGCATCCAGACAACCATCAGTTTTATATAGGGCTAAGGCTCATGCCTCAACATTTTCATCATCAAAATCATCTTATGTTCAGAAACACATGTCCAAAACATTTCAATAGAATGATCCATCATTCCAAGGTTTTCATAACCATTTTTCCACCAGGTATTCCCATCTAAAGTTGATCAAGTTTTATGCTTAGCACTAGCATCTACAAATGGGAGTGGGGACTAATGAGGGGTGGTAACTAGGGGAGTTTCAACTAAGTACATTCTCATACCTTAGGATGACATCAAGATTATCTAGCTTAGGCCAAATTTTATGCTCTTTATGCAACCTTCAATTATCTTTCTAGTATCTATCATTTACTCAAGTAAACTCTAAGCAAGAGCTTTGATAAAGAAATAAAGTATAAAGCTTGCAAGTAAAACTAGGAGTGGGTATCATCATATGTGTCTAACCAAGCATGCTTAGGGCATTGCATAGGTTATCTAGCTTTCATAATTGCAAGTGTTAGCTTGCATAGGTAAAGTATCTTGCAAGTATTGGCTTGCATCAGTGTCAGTATAAGCTTGCAAGTATTGGCTTGCAAGGTTAACTTGTATAGTAAGGCTTGCCTTGTGCAGAGTAGTGGTTGAAGTTCGCCTCGGCTTCTTCTTCGTAGTATCCTCCTTCCTCCTCGTATTCTTGGTCGGTACTAGCGTCTATGAATAAATACGAGGTACACAATCACCAAACAATACTTAACTACCTGCATTCATCACACACAAGGGTCCTATAGATGATCTAGCATCATCACTAACATTACAAGATTAAAGTTTGGTTTAATTTCTTTTATTTTTAGAAAAGTAATTTCTACTCATTGAAAAACTACTTAAGATTTAATATTCTCCAAACCAAACATGGGATCATGTTGACACATGTCATCACCACACATTTCAGTACATGGGAATGTGATTTAAAGTGGTGTCACAATTTAATAAGATTTAACCTTTTATTTCATTTAAATAAAGTGACTAGAAATGCCTATGTGGCCTTCTTTTATGACTTGAACATTATTTCTATAAGTAAACCCATATGTTTTTATATATTCTGAAAGGCATGATCAAATGTGATTTTTGAGAGTTGGAATCAACTCAAAAGCTATTATAGTTTAAATTTGAAAAATGTTTGAATGCAGAAAAGCTTCTGCCTTGTTATTTTTACCAAGGTTGATCTACAGATCCAAATGATTTGAATCCAATGGTCTTGTATTAAGCATTTCAAAAACTTTATAACAAAATTGGTTTCATTCAATTTGGTTCACTGAATCGAGATGGGTTTATTTTTGAAACTAGGTACAGAACTGAGTTTGAATATAAATAGAAAATTCTAAATTCAAACGAGTGGGATGCACGGGAAATGTTAACGGGCCGGCCCAGTGTCACTCCGCGGCACGGGGCTCAGCTGACAGGGGGTTCCACCAGTCAGTGGATCTTTAAACGCGAAGCGGTACGGGGCAATATCGGCCACACGATCTAAGTCTAATCGAACGGCTGCTACTCATCGTCCACGTCGGGCGGCACCGGCGAGACAGAAACCTAACGCGGCAGGTGGGGGTCGTCGGGGGCTCAGGCGAGGGTCGGCAAGGCGGGCGAACGACGAAGTCGACGACGGCGAACCTCCTGGCACCGACAGCTCCTCCTGGGGTGGACGAAATCGACGGCACCCTTCTTCTCCAGAGGCGGCCTGCTCCGGCGCAATTCCGGCGATGCACTGCTCGCCTTGCTCCGGCTACTGGGTGGAACGATCAGTGAGAAGAGGGGAGTGAGATGGTGTGCTCAATTCGGCTGGGGGTGGCCTCCTTTTATAGGCTCGACGGTGAGACCGAGAGGGATGGGCAGGCGACGGTGGTGACATGGCTACGGGCTGCTAGAGGCATGGCCGAGGGTGGCGATCGATCGGTGGTCTCCTGGCGATGGTCTATGGCTTTAATGCGTGTGTATGGGCGGTGGCAAACGGTCTGGAACGCTCGACGTTCTGCGAGGCAGAGGCGGCGTCTTCGACGGCGAGCGGTGGCTACGGGGCACGAGCGGTTAAATGGGCATGTCTGGCGGTCTCCTAGGATGGTGGGGAGCATGTTGGCGGGCGGCGAGGGCTCGAGGTGGTCTGGTTGACTGGGAACGGCGCGTGCTCTGCGGCGCACGTCGGCATGGTCGACAGTGGCACGGGCACGGCGTTCCGGGCGGTTCTGGGCATGGTCTTCCAGCTAGGGCTGGTCGAGAGGGGGCAGTGAGACACGGGCTACCTCCCAGACATGTTGGCTAGGCTTGGTGCTCCTCCTAGCTCGTTGTCGACATATGGGTGGCAAGGGTGCACTCGGCCTGCTCACCATTGATGGCATTGGCAAGCTCACAGTGGTGCTAGTGATTAGTTAAGTTTGCTAGATGATCTACTGATGTTGCTGTGAGCTAGAGAGGGAACAAGTCAGGCTTAAATCACTTCTTCAAATAGTGTTTGGATTTTATTTGATTTGCATCTGCAAGGTGTTTGATGAAATGGCCGCATGAATTCAAGTTTTAAATTTTGAAAAGATTTTTGGTGGGTTTGCTAGGTCGGTGTTGGTGAGTCTGTGGATGCTTGTGTTTTGAAAGTTGAGCTTGTTTGAGTAGTTTTTGAAAAAGTGGGATCTTCCCATATGATACAGATTCAATTTTGAACTGTCATTTAAACTATGCATTTAAATGTTTCTGGATGATCACAAAGTGGGCCTTAATACCTTGTTATGAGTACTATCAAGGGGTGCAAAGATCCAAACAAGTTTCTGTTAAGTTCTGAAAGTTAGAGATAGCCAAAGTAGGCATGGGAGTTAATTTGGCCAAAGTGACCATTCACTTATTTTGTTTGTTTTGATTTATTTTTCTTTGGGAAAGGTGTGGGGATTGTTTAGATGATGTTTATTGCACCTAAGAATCATTTTACAAGCAAGAAAACACATAATCATGGCAATTCAAAAGAATCCAAATTCTAATGCACACTCATATGAATGCTTTTATATTTTTAATTAGAAAAGTTTTTGTTAACCCTAAATTTGATGATTAGAGTTTGATGATTCTAGTTTAATATTTTTGGGATGTTACAACAATGATTATAGAATCGACGTAAGCAATACATTCACACCATCATTTTATTACCGTCACTTTTTATTATCATGATTGATATTCATATTGATCTTCTTTTTCTTATAGGGTTCGAGAGAATGCGGGATCAACTCCTACCAGAGCAACGCGTAATAGGAATTGCGGAGGAGCTGACGGGATTTATTTTAAAAAAGATCGTAGACGATGCCGAAGAATTTAGTGTGAATAGGCGCTACTGATCTTCATGTAATCGAACAAACATGCTCCAGTCCCGGTAATTGTGATCTCCATGTAACTATCAAAATTGTATATATTTGTATGCTCGATATCGTAATACAAGTTATCTTATGTATGCACGAACGTGTACAATATGTGATGGCATAGGAATATTTAAAAACTATTTTGAAATGAAAAAGAAATAAATAAAACAATATAAAATGAATTCTCTGCCGCGATAGAGAAAAGACACAAAATGCTGCTGCGGCAGAGAACCACCAGTCCCGGTTCTTAGCACCAACCGGGACTAGTGGGGGTGCACCCGAAGCGCGCCGCCGCGATCACGTGGACAACCATTTGTCTCGGCTGGTGACTGGACCAAGAGTAGTGCCTGGGCCTCTAGTGCCGCTTAGTTAGTCCCGGTTTTGAAACCAGGACTAGAGGCCCTAACGGCCGGGGACTAGAGGCCCTGTTTTCACTAGTGTAAATAGCATGTTAGTAATGGCGTTAATTATTAAAATAAATGTTTGCGACTATGAATGCAATTATAAAGGTGAAACATGTTTTTTTAGATCAATCCAAACAAGTTATTTTCACATGTGAATTGAAGCTTAGTACTTCCTATTTAGACTATATACATACGAATCCAGACAAAGTGAAAAACATTAATATGGACCGAAGGAAGTACATAAATTAGGATACCTTCTTCGAAATGTCATGTGTTTTCTGTGGTTGTCCTACCACGCAAGTACTAATTACAACCTGCTTTTTTTATAAAGACCGTTTTATGTCATCAGTTATTAAATCATAGCATACGCTTTATGTTCTCAGATGGAATAACCCTTTTGCTAACTCTCGGTTAGCTGAGAAATACGATATGGCTTGGTTAGTTTTCTTGTTGGCTTTGATGGTTTTTAATTTCTATTGACAATAGTGCAGAATAGTCTACCAGTGGCGTGGCAAATAAACCCTTAGTGACATGTATTTGGCACATCATACCAGTGGCATGACCTAGACACGCACTAGTAGTTGAAATATCGGTGGCATGTCTAGAACACGCCACTAGTAATTGATATACCAGAGGCGTGTCACGGATATGCCAATGATATCTCATACACTGGTGGCGTGTTACAAGTATGACATGCCACTAACGTAATTTTAAGAATAAAACCTACTGTATTTTTTGTATTTGGCAGCAATATTATGCACCAGAGAAGCAATACGTTGAAATACTAGTAGCAAGAACAATATCAGTAGCTTAATACGTCAATAACAAGACTACTACCATAATACAAGTTTAACTTACTCCCTCCATTTCATATTACTGCTTTTAATTTTTTCTAGATTCATATGTATCTAATTAAGTATTTAAACTAGATGCATCCATATCTCGACAAAGTTGAGGTCATTAATATAAACCGGAGTATTGGCAATAGCACTAGCTAGTACCATCTCTTATGCATCGTATCTCTAGTACCATCTCATTATAGTCTTATCCTTGAATGATCAGCAGCTTCGTGAAGATACAACCACAACCCCTCGCCAGGTCGAAACCCCTTCTCTTTAGTATATTCTCTCCATGTAGTGCAACCGAAATATGTTTGGTTTGCTTTGTGACAACAGCATTGTAAACTATCTCGCCTTTCCACGTTCTGAACATTGTATGTTCATATGTATTATATGTATGCAAAAAACAGCTGTCCCATCTCTCAAATCTGCTGTCCTAAAATAGGGCTGTTGTTAGAGATGGTCTAAGGAAACAGACATGTCGTGGAGTCTATTGATCATCATATCAGGCATCAAGCGACTACAATCATCTCTTTTGTCTCTCCGTGGCGTATCATAATGAACATATATTTTTCGAGCATCTGGTGTGTGGTCAGTGTCCAGGCGTGCAACTTGCCAGTATCTTAGCTGCAGTTGTTTAATGAGTCGGCACCAATCTTTGCAGCATGCTCCATGCATGTATCCAAGAACAAATCAGAAACCAAGAAATTTTGAAATGGGGTAAGAACAACACTAGCCCATAGGTTATGGTTTAGGAAACGAGTCCATATGTTTTACTACATGTCTCCTAGTACATTTTTTAGATCGAAAGGGATTGCTTCCCGGCTCCATTTATACATGTACCCTCTATCAGTCATTGGCTTTGCTTCATCACAACTATAACATCAACCAAACTGCATTTTGCCGTGTGTGCGCAGGAGTTTTCTTTCCTGTGATGGCGCACGCTGGGTGGCCACAACATCCTTAAATTAAACCGGGATGAGGAGATCACCAACCCGGCGCACCTCGCCGGAGACTCGATCTCCGACGGAAGGGAAAAGGAGCTTCCGAACCGACGATTCTCGCCGCCAGACCGCGACGTATCACCCTCGAGACAATGGGAACCGGACGGCTGCCGGCAGTTCGGCGGGACGGGCCACACGTGCGTATGTATGATCCTGCGGGTCTCGTGTCGCTCTCTGCTCTCTTTGTTGCTGCCAAGAACGTGCCTTGGGTAGTTAGTTTCATCGGACATGTGATTTCCATGCCGATTAGGCTAGCTACAGGTCACAGAACCGGATTCGGTTTTGTGTAATGTTTGTCTGATCCGCTTCATCGACTGCATTTTCTTCTCTGAATTATGGCGCGTGCTTTGTGTTTACAGACAGAATATAGACCATCATTCTTTTTTAGGAGGAGATAAACCATCCTGATCGAGCAAGCTAGTGTCCTAACCTTAGGAGCTGACATGATGTTTTATAGATCCAATGATAGACAGAATCAGCTCGTGCATTCGTGTTAGCTTAGAATTGACTGGTCTTGTTTTAACTCACTCCATAAGTAAGCAAAAAATATTGATTCGCAAAAAAAAAAGTAAGCAAAAATATTATTAAGCCATGACTTTTTGTACGGTCTCTTGTTGACTTGTTTCTCATCGTGGGTTATGCTCATCACCGTTGTGTCTGTGCTCTGTGCTGCCTCATGGCATGACCAGGAAAGAAAGGTCTAGAGTGACGTCATAATCAGGCGATTACAGGATCGATTTGAAGAAAATATATATTACGGTGAAAAGAAATATGGTGTAGGGGTTAGCACTAGGGGTGGGCATTCGGATTTTTCGATTAATTCGGTTCGGTTTTTCGGGTTTTTTATAATTCGGTTTCTACAAAATAGGCACCAAAATTATTTCGATTTTCTAATTGGTGGATAGTTCGGTTAGCAGACAATTCGGTTCGGTGTTCGGTTTTTAACCGAACTTCTGGAAATAACAACACTGTACCATAATTTATGTCAGATTCATACGAGCTAAACCACTCATTGGCGCACCGGAAACAACCTCCAGGTCGGCGAGGACCTGAAGCAATACATGGCTAGTTGATGTCTTGAATGCATGTGTAGAAAAGAACATAATAAGCATGATGTCTATCTTGCTCGTTCAAAAAAATGATGTTTATCTTCCAAATCGTATACATTCAACAAATTATACGTGTCGAGAGTTCAGCTAAAATACATGATTATATCGAAAACAAAAAACAATTGAAAGGCTTCCAACAAAATTCATAGACACAATTGACAATTAAACCATAAATATATACGTGCATGCGGCTGGAGACATACGTACATGCATGGGCTGTCCTGAGAGCTTTTGCATGCATGTATTTTGTCTCATGGGCTAGTATATACGTACAGTAATGGACATCTGAGACAGAATCACCAATATCACAAATATTTTAGCTCTGCCACGTATATTTTTCGGTTTGTACGGTTATTTCGGTTAACAGAAAGTCAAAACCGAATTAATATTTATAAATTCGGTTAATCATATTTACCAACCGAAATTAGTTTCGGCTAATTCGGGTTCGGTGTATTCGGTTTCGGTTCCCATTAATTCGGTTTCGGTGTTCGGTTTTGGTTTTTTATGCCCACCCCTAGTCAGCACGTCAGTTCCACACTCCGAAGATCTCCTGTTCAAATCAGGACGACGCCAATCTTTCTCATATTTGGTTTAATGTTTTGTTTTTCCTTTTGCCAAACTAAACGTTTTATGAATAAAATAATTACTGTACCATTACAAATAAACAGGTATCGTGGTGTAGCTGGTTAGCACGTCAGTTTAACTCGCTGAAGATCTCCGGTTCAAATCCGGACGACGCCAATTATTTTGTCCCTTGCTTTTTTATATTTATTTATTGTTTGATTTATCCTTTTTCCCTAACTGGCATGTTAGCAATGGCGTTAATTATTAAAATAACTGTTTGCGACTATGAATGCAATTATAAACATTAGGGCGAAACATGTTTCTTGGGTCAGCCCAAACTAGTTATTTTCACGTGTGAATTGAAGCTTAGAGCATGAATTAGGATACCTCCTTCTAATGTCATGTATTTTCTGTGGTTGTCTAGCCACACAAATACTAATTGTAACCTGATTTTTTGTAAAGACCATTTTATGCCATCAGTTATCAAATTATAGCTTACGCTTTATGTTCTCAGATAGAATAACATGTTTGCTAACTCTCGGTTAGCCTAGAAGTATGATATGGCTCGGTTGATAGTTTTCTTGTTTGCTTCAATGGTTTTTTTAATTTTGATCGAGAATAATGCATAATAGGCTATCAGTGGTGTGGCAAAAAAACGAGTGACGTGTATTCAGCACATCACCGGTATTACATCCATACTGATTACATCACTCTTATTTGATACCGGTGGCATGTCCTAGGCACGCCACTGATAGTTTAGATATCAGTGACGTGTCTAGAACATGCCACTATTTTTTTTGCAGGTACACGCCACTAGTAATTGACATATCGTAGACATGTCACAGATATTTCCACTGGTATCTCATACACTAGTTGCATGTTACAAGTATGATACGCCATTAACATGATTTCGAGAATAATAATCTACTACTTTTATTGTATTTGAGAGCAATATTATGTACTAGAGAAGCAACAGGTTGAAATACTAGTAGTATCAATAGATAATACTTCAATAACAAGACTACTACCAACTAGTATAACACAAGTTTAACTTATTGACAATAGCACCACCTAGTACCATCTCTTATGCATCGTATCTCTAGTACAATCTCATTATAGTTCACAATCATTCTAGTCCACATTGATCCTTGAATGATAACTTCGTGAAGATACAACCACAACCCCTCGCTAGGTCGAAACCCCTTCTCTTCAGTATATTCTCTCCAAGTAGTGCAACCGAAATATGTTCGTTCTACTTCATTTGTGACAACAACATTCTAGACCATCTCGGCCTCCCTCATTCTTAGCTGGGCCACACAAGCGGTCTCCTCATGAATGCCAATGTTGAGCTTCCCCGGGACTTCAGGCCTTGCTAGGCAGGGTATGTACTGAGCAAGATTTCAAAGAACAATAACTAGACATTTTTAATTGGATGCAACTATATGAACAACTCAATCACACCATGTTGAATAAGAACATGTCGTCTTATGTACAAAGTACTCCATAAGTTAAATCTAGCACGCGAACAATTGCATAATAGGCACAAACAACATAATAAGCAGTATTAAACATAGTGTGCAATTTTGAATTTTATGTAGAATTTTTTATTTGATTTTTCCAGTTAATTTATAATTGGGCTTTATAGTTACGCATGAAAAGGCCAAAAATAAAAACATATAAGGATTCACGTAACATAAATCGACCGAGAATTGAGAAGAATCTCGGTTGACCGAGCACTAGGCCCTTCCATGGAATAAACCATGATTTTGTAAGGAGAGAGTAAACCATCATGATCGAGCTAGTGGCCAAAAATTAGAACTTGACATGTTTTATAGGCCTAATGATAGATAGACTCGGCTCTTGGTGTGGAGCATCTGAAATTAGGACTTGACATGTTGCTGCCAGCCAGCAATCTCATATGCCTTGGGAACCATCACCGACACCCTTGCTTCCGATTTGAAGGTGGCTTGCTGTGGGCGACAGATTTTTGCTATCGACGGCAGGTAGATTTGCTATAGACGACAGGGATCGTTGCTACAGAAGACCTTCGGATTTGCATCTTTGAATTTTTCGTTTTTGGGGATTTTTTGTTGGGATGGCGATTTGCTACATATCAATTCTTTTGCTACAATAGTTGTTCTCGAAACGTACAACTACAATTTCATATATTTTTTGCTCTATAATTATATATTTTTTTTGCTATAATGTTTCTGGCGAGACATCCGGTGATGTCTCCAACAATGTCTCAATGTTTGCAACACTAGCGTAACTTTTTTTCTACTACTTTTTACGGGTTTGCTACAATAGCACACAATTTTTTGCTACATAGTCTCTGGCGAAACTCCGGCGAGATTTTTCTTTTTATTTTGGTCTCGTGGATGAACTTTTTTGCTACATATAGTAAAAACGAAATTTTTTGTAGCAAAAATTGATAGTTTTGTAGCAAAAGCGGGATTAAGGTATTTTTGGAAACATATGGCGGCATAGGGACCCGGGGGATCGGCGGGAGTTATCCTCGGAAGATGCCTAGCACGGAGAGTAAATTGCATGTAACTACCACAATTTGGGCACCAGTTATGAGTTAGTACCAACATTCTTAATTTTTCAGTTCAGTACTAAATTTGAGATACACGGTTGTGAATAGAACTAATTTTCATCGAATAGCAATTTAACATGCTTTCGATGGGTGGGACCCATATGTAAGGGTGACTTGGTGAAGGACAAGCTGAGCTAGACGTGGGGCCTACCCATCAGCCCCATCCTTTTTTGCCTCATCCCCTCTCCCCCTCGTTGACATGTTGACTGCAGTAGCAGTTGTCCTCGTCGTTCCCAGGCAAACTCGCCGCCGCCTCCCCTTGTTGTGCCTCCGCTGTAGCCGCACCCTCTGTTGAGCGCCCGCCTGCTAGCCGCCGGCCTCCCCTGCAGCGCGCGCACCCACCAGCCCTCGGTCTTCCCCTGCTGCGAGCCCGCCAGCCAGCCGCCGGACTCCCCTGCTGCGCACCTCCAACCACCGTCGACCTCCCTTGATCCCGGTCTGGCATCTCGATGGAGGAGTGGCACATCGATGGATGAGTTTCACGACAGTGCAAGGGAGCCGTATCAATACGATTAGGCGCGCCAGCGAGGAGGCGTGATGGTGGAGGAGAGGCACATCGGCAGTTACCTGTTGGCCGCGCGCGCTCGTCGACCTGGCCATGGGAGGGCCGGAGGTGGTGGTGACGGCGTCTGACAAGGCAGTGCGTGTCAGCCCGGGAAGTTGGGAGACCGCCAACGTCGGTGTTGGAGTATAAGGCGTTACTGCGGGAGGTGTTGGCAGGGATGCGTGCTGGCGGAGGAGAGACACACCGACGGTGCTGAATTTGGCTGGGTCATGTGGGATTTCTCGTTGGGGAAAAGTCAAAATGCCAACGTGGCCATTTTTGTTGACTAGTCAGCTTAGAAATGGGTCCCACCTGTCGGGAAGCGTGTTAAACTGCTATTGGATGAAAATTAGTTCTATTCACAACTCGGTGTCTCAAACTTGCTACTGAACTGGAAAAATTAAGAATGTCGGTACCGATCTGTAACTGTTGTCCGAATTTTTTTTAACACGGGAACCGCCCCCGAAAGGCGTAGAAGCTATGATTATAACCAGGCGGGCACAATTTTACATCAAGCCCCCCAAAGGCATTCACTGCTCTAAAAAATCTAATGGAGAGGGGTTCGAAATTTGCAAAAATAACCCTAGGATAGAAATGGAAAAAGCAATCAAGTCCTAGGGGAACTTCTCCGCTGATCGCCGGTGACCTCAAGGCGTCGCCGCCGAGATCCATGACACTGCTCAAGGGGAGCACCTTCCCGGCGAGGAAAGCATGCCGTCGGTCGGCAAATCGCTCCTAGGTACGAACCACTTGGGAGCAAAGCGGCGTCGAGCCCCAGCAGCATGTTCTGAAAGAGGCCTCCACCATGGAGGTTGCAGGTAGGGATGGCACCCGCCGGGTTCGGGGCCGGGTCGAGCCCCTCCATACCCGCCCCCGCCCCATTTTCCCCGACCCATGACCCGCCCCGATAGCGCCACCGAGTCTGGAAATCTACCAGACCCGTGACCCGGCCGGGTTCGGGTACCCGATGGGTACCCGCGGCGGCGCTGGGAGCTGCTGCGAGATGCGAACAGCGGCGGCGCTACGAGCTGCAAGACTGGCAGCGGCGACGCTAGGAGCTGCGAGCGGCAGCAACGGCGCAGGGGGATGCGAGTGGCGGCGGCGGCGTAGGGGGATGCGAGAAGCGGTGGCGGAGCTGGGAGCGGCGACAGCGCCACGGGCTGCGAGTGGTGGCAGCAACGCTAGGAACGACGAGCTGCGCGGCAAGCGGTGCTGAGAGATGCGTGCTAGGAGAGTTGAGGACGAGTGGGGTTAGGCCGTTGGGTGCGTGGCTGCGTGCAAAGTGCGTGCGTGCTGTGCGTGTCAAGTGCGTGTATGGTTGTGTGGTTCTATGTGCGTTAGGGTTAGGATAAATTACTAAGATATAATTTGTAAAAAAGATTTAGTGGGGTTTTGTCGGGTCCGCGGGGATGGGTCCGGCTTCCCCATACCCGCCCCCGCTAGACCCGATGGGTCTAGGTCTTACCAATAAGTAGCCCCATGGATTTTTTTTCTTACCAAACCCTCCCCATTTAAGGCGGGTACCCGTCGGGTTATCGGGTATCGGGTACCCATTTCCATCCCTAGTTGCAGGGTGTGGCCCAATCGGCCGAGGATAGCTTTGGATCCAAATCCGTCGCTTGGAAGCACCAGTACGGGCAGCGATGATTCCCTGAGCTCCTCCGCATCTGCCTATCGCCGCACCACTTTGATACGTTGGAAACGTATCTATAATTTTTGATGCTCCATGCTTGTTTAGTATCTACTTTGCTTTACTTGTCCACACTTTGAGGTGCTTTTTACATTTTTCTGGTACTAACCTATTAACAAGTTGCAACAGTGCGAGATGCCTGTTTTCTGCTGTTTTTGGTTTCAGAAAAGTTAGTAAAGAAATATTCTCGGAATTGGACGGGACGAAGGACAAAGTCAATTACTTTCCGTGGGGGACAAGAAGTCCAGAGGAGAGCCGGAGAGGCCGGCCAGAGGGGCCACCCCCCCAGGCGCGGCCATAGGTGGGCCCGCGCCTGGATAGGGTTTGGTGGCCCTGGCCGCCTCCCGGTCTCGCCCCTTCGCCTATAAGAAGCCCCCAATACAGAAACCCTGAGTACCCGATCAGAAATCCACGAAACCGTCTATAGCCACCGCCACCATCATCCCTAGATCGGGGGGATCTGAAGTTCTTCCCGGCACCCTGCCGGAGGGGAGATCATCCCGGAGGCCTTCTCTCTAGTATGATTCGTGAGTAGTTCCACCTTGGACTATGGGTCCATGTAGTAGCTAGATGGTTGTATCTCCTCATTTGTGCTTTCATGTATAGATCTTGTGAGCTCCGTTTATGATCAAGATCTAATCTATTTGTAATCATGCATGTTGTGTTTGCGGGGATCCGATGGATATTGAGATTATTATGTTGGTTTGATTAATGGTTTTATCTTTATGATTCTATCATGTCTGTGTTGTTTGTGATCTTGCATGCTCTCGGTTGCTAGTGGTTATCTTGGCCAAGTAGTTGCTAGTGACTCCAAGAGGGAGTATTTATGCTCGATATTGGGTTCATGCCTCTAGTTTCCAAGGGAAGTGACAGAAATCTCTACGGTTGGAGATGTGATGTTGCTACCAGGGAGAAAACAACGGTCTCTTATTCATAGAACATGTGGACTGTTTATCTTACACACTTTGCTTAAAGCAGTTGTCTGTTGCTTGCAACTTAATACTGGAGGGGGTTCGGATGATAACCTGAAGGTGGATTTCTAGTCATAGATGCAGTTGGATGACGGTCTATGTATATTGTTGTATTGCCCAATCAACCTCATAGGATCTTTCTGACTAGTAATTGCATTGGTATGGCTTGCTCAGTTCCTGTCAATTGCCCCGCTGTAATTTGTTTACCCTTCATGCCATGTTGTTTATCTAAGGAGAGCACCTCTAGTGAACTATGGACCTCAGTCCAATCTTTACCATTGATACATCTTCCACTGTTACTTGTTTACTTGCTGCAAACCATTACCTTTCACACCATACGTTTAATCCTTTGTTACAGCAAACCGGTGAGTTTGACAACCTCACTGATTCGTTGGGGCAAAGTCTTGAGTTTGTGTTGTGCAGGTCTCCACGTTGTTTGCAACACCTGTGTGACGTTTCCTTTCTCCTTCTAGTTCGATAACCTCGGTCTCAACTGAGGGAAAACTTGCTGCTTGCTCTTCACACACCCTGCGCTTGGGGTTACCAACGAAGTGCCATGTCGAGCATCATCACACTTATACTCTCCCCCACACCACCATGGCTTCCAGGAAGAAGAAGGAAGAGCTCTGACTTGCAAATCCAGAGAAAGCCCCGCACAGGGCCTTTATTGAAGGAGCCAACAACCTTCCCTTCAACCGCCGCCATCGGCTCTCCCCACGAGAGCTCAGCCGCGGTGATGGAGACGGCCATCGAGAGTTGGACGTGGCCAGAAAAGTCCAACTCGAAGCTCCGCTGGACCACCTTATTCGGAGGGATGCAAGGCTTGAGCTGCTCCGCAGTCACCACCGCCTGCCATCGGAGAGACACGTCCGAGAAGATCGGAGCCAGGAAGAGGAGGATCTCCTTCCTACCCTCAGACGACACAAGGGCACATCAAGCAAGAGCTAAACAAACTACGCCTAAAAACAGAGGGGGACAACCACCAGCTCCATCTCCACGTCGGCCGCCATGGCTACCGGAGAGGAGGGAGGAGAGGGGCGGCAGGGGTGGACGAGGGTCGACTCTCAAGGAAAGGGTCGAGGAGAAGAGAGACGCATCATGGCTCTGCTGCCCGAATTATGGTAGTAATTTGCAATTTATTCTAGCACGCCCCTGGGAATTAAACTGTGTCGTGGTGTAGATTGTTCCGCATGTTCTCTAGTTCAAGTCTGGACAATGCCAATATATTCTTCGCTGTTTTTTTCGTATTTTAATTACTTTTGTTTTTTCCTTTACTTATTTTGACTCCGCCCTTAAAATATCAACCGGAACATGTTATTTGTTTAGGTCAATCCAAACATGTTATCATTTCCAACATCTGGTTGTGCATGTGAACTGAAGCTTATTAGTGCATGAATTGGGGTGTCTTTGTGGACTGTCATGTATTTTGTGTGGCTTTTATGTCATGTAAATATTAGCTACTACAGTACCTAATTTCTGATAAAGAGCATTTTTACGTCATCATGCATGCATATATTTTCTGAGGTTTTTTAGTAGAAGATTTCCCTACTGCTTATATTTCTATAAATTTTCAAAAAGTCAATGTACAGAACTAAAGAATAGCACCAAAACTAATACTACTACAGGCTGCAAGCACCCTAAGCCAATATACATTATGCATATTTTTCTTTCCATTATACTTGAAAATGCTCCATCCAAGGTCTTCTGGGACCTAGAAAACTATCCTTGGAAAATCACACTGAATTATATTTGGTGGCATAGTTCTGTTATGTGTAGATACGGAAGGAATCAAACAGGTGCCGCAAAAATGTAAGAGTATTAGTACAGTTTTTGAAGGAAGGGAAGCTTTAGTTGTTTAAGCAAAGTGTCATGATCTTAGAATATACATGTGCCCTTCTGGAGACAAAGGTGTTGAGATGCTCCCGGTCTCTTACATGTATTGAAATGCAAGCAACTTATTTGACATCTCTAGCCTGTAACTAACTACCCATTTCCCTGCTTTCTTCTGTATAGGAAAAAGTACTAGTAGTACTGATTAAACTGAACTGCGTCTGCATGTGTTAGATTCTAGCTAGCTGCAGGTTCATCATACTTTAAAGCTCCTGGCTCCTGGAAAAAATGTCAATCTTCTATCCACAGACAAATGATTGTATAATGATTGACTATTTCAGTAGACACGTAGTATGAGCTGCGCTATACTACAACATATTTATCTGAAGTGTCTAGATTATGTGCTAATCATTGCACACAGGCGAGCAGGCAGGCAGACAGATACCAGACATACCACTTAGCTGGACACTCGCTTTATCCGAGTGCTTTATTTGTCATTGGCGCGAGGATAATTCGGCGAACCAACTACAGCTGGCGAGGCGAGGTGTTTATCTGAACCTTTGGGGAGCAGCAGGTAAGGCGTAGCATTTGCATCCTTTTCTCGCTTGACCTGTATTTCTCCACCTTCAACAAGTGTAAATTGCACCGCAGATACAAAGCATAATATGGAGACTACGCAACTAACCGATGTGTAGCATTGTAGCAAAGTAGCGGCAGAGAGTGACACGAGATCTACCGAAGGTGGGTCTACCAAAGAGATGACACCTACAATCCAAAGATACATGACATCAGATTACATTTTCCAAACGATATATACTTTCTTTAAGAATATATGCCTCATGTCACAGGGGATGGGAAAACATTTTTGGCTTTCGAGCTAAGGCTGGTCCTAGTGCTAGTATCATAAGGTGTATCATGCATGCCAATTTGGCAAAATCTGATGTGGCGCCATAATTAATTAAGAGAGAGGTGGTTAGTGTATCATAGGTAAATACCGTATCATAGCACGTAAAGCTAGAAATCATAATGGCAAGTAAATCTTGTACACACATTTTACATAGAGATTCTACAAATCAATAAATATATCACTACTTTGATACTACTATATGATACAATGCACTAGAGACATAGTATCATGCACTAGTATCATATGCATGATACTAGTAAGATGATACTACCACTAGGACCAGCCTAATTAGGTTCGAATTATGAGCACGGTAGGGCCCCGAAGGAGATAATCAATGGCGGAGCTACATGCATGCCAGCAGGGGCCACCGCCCCCCCAGCTTTGAAGATATTCTTGAAGAATTTTTTTAGCAGGGCTTAGATGGAAGAAAAAATAGCCTTTTGCCCCCCTCCCACCACCAATCAATCAAAATTTACATCCCCCCCCCCCCCCCCCCCCCAACAGCTTTGGTCTAGCTCCGCCAGTGGAGATAATGGTGTGGTAAGCAGAGCCAAATCGGATCATTGTAGTAGTATGATTGGTAGCTAGGGCCCGGGTCCAATTACGCGAGTAATGATAGCCTACCCTGAACTTAAGATGGTTGGAAACTGCAACCCTGGGGCAGAGCAGGGTATTTCTCTGGCCAACCTCCCAATGATGGGGAATCCGTTGGGGCTCGACCTCTTTTGCCTTTCCCTACACTCCATGTACACCACCTATACGTGTCATTTGCTGCACCAAACACCAACCGGCTGAGATGACGGCGATCTTGCTCCAACACGCACCAAAGAGTGTACGCATACGGAGACGGCAATTTCGTGCAGAGATTAGTATGGTTTGTTGTCGGAAGAACCTGTGTCGTAGGTACAGGGCCACGTTTAACATTGTAGGGCAGGAGTACATGCCTATGTGCTACTAGGAAGTACTACTACTACTGAACATTGTGTTATTGAGAGGAGATCGAAGAGTACGAACTTGATACTAGTAGTACTTTGATTAACTGAAGAATGACCAGTGCATTCTCTCTGAGTGGGTACTAGTATGTTTTAGCGCCTGACCAAAATAGGCAGTACAAGCACTGCGCGCGTCAACCGTCCATAGTGATGGCTAATGAGTAATATTGACTTCAATTTTGTCCTGTTTTTTTGTCTTCTGGACCTGCTTGGTTGCAAGGACAGAGGAGGACAGAAGACCAACAAACAGTACCCCCCATAATAATAAATAAAACAGACAAAAGAGCCTGCAAATTTGCACGAAATAAACATGTGCAAGTGTACTAGCACCTCAGTCGAAGTAGTACGTGCGTGCTTTCATCTGTTCACTCCCCAGAATTCAGAAATACACTATACTTTTCTCTTCTGACGATTTTATTATTGGGGGTTGGTTTGTTTGACCAAAGGAGCGCAGGCGACGGCGTGTGCACTTGCACCGTGACCGTACTGTCGCGTACTACTCCATTGTGACGGGATTAATGGCGATTGGCGAGCCAGCCAGCCCAAGGGACCATGTATGTGTGAAACCGCTGCTTCACACTTGGACATCAACTCATGTCTCATGATGGCTAGAGGTACAGTCCTCGTGGCAGAGACTCCCAACCTTTCTGCTGCCGCCCGTACGAATCCACATGACGATGCGTCTTTCCCGTGAAGAAAACATATACCATCCGAAGGAAAAAAAAATCAGCTACCTTCCACAATGCCTGAATCCAAAAAAGTGGGATAGTGTGTCAGCTTTGCCTTGAAAAATAATCTAGGCATCGGCTTCACAACGTTGCGATGCCAGAGAAAAAAAAATATAAAACCCACATATATATAAAAAATACTTGACCAAGCCAACTTGCAGTGTTCCAGTGTTCCTTCCCTTGAGTGCTAGATGGATCGGTGGTTGAAAATAATATACTTTATTGCATGAGATGAAGTGGGCATCGGAGCAAGTAGGTGCTCCGGTTCCCTGAAAATTTTTTGGGGCACCGACTGTGCAATGGAGGGCACCGATGCCTCATTGCTGAAAAGTGGTTTGGGCATCGATTTTTTCACACGTTGTGGAGGGCCTAGAGTAGAGTAAGGTATCTCCATCGGACCGATTCACGTTTGGATTGACCGCGGTCGATTTAGGATCATGATCTAGTTTATCCGACCGACCGCACGGCGCGACCGTTTGTCCGGCCCGGCGAGACAACTTTTTTTCATATTCAAACAGAAACAATTCATATGAAAAACTGGCAAAATTTGTATTTAATTTACATTTTAAATATAAAAAACATAATTTAAACTAATCCTAGCCCTAGCTACCGATCTTCCCACGTCGGCGCCGCCTCGTCCATCTATGGGTCGAGGTCGATGTACTCCGGCGGCGTCCAGAGGTTGGGCGGCGGCAGGGTCGGAGCGGGAGCGGCCGCAGGCGGGTCGATCGCCTGCCCAGGCCACGGCGCCCAACCGTGCGGGAGGTGCGCCAGCTCCATCCCCACCTCCGGCGCGATCGGAGGCGCCCAAACCGGCAGCAGCGACGGTGGAGGCAGCTGGACGTTCGTCTCAGCCACCATACGGGTGAGCTCGAGGGCCTCCTCGTAGCCGCGCCACTGGGCTTCATCCTCCTGCGCACTGGCCGTAATGGCCTGCTCGATGAAGGCGCCCTCGTCGTAGTCCCACGTCAGTACCTCGCGGTACTCTGGGGGCAGGTTCGCGGCGACATCGTCCATCGCCTCCTGCTTGACGACGATGTCATCGTTGCCGTTCTTGCTGTTGAGGTCGACGTCGGAGTGGTTGACGGCACCTTCCTCGTCCGAGTCGATGTCGGGGACGGGGTAGACCTCCCCCGGCTGCAGGTCGCGGCGGATGGTGGTGGCGCTCCACACCTTGTGCTCCCACTCGAGGAACTCCTTCCAGTAGGCCTCGAATTGGTAGGTGACATCCCACCTTTGGGTCGGTAGGAGGCCCCTGATCCGGACACGGTCCCGATTGAGGTGCCAGCCGGTGGAGAGGGACACGTCATTGTGCCTGATGCCTCGGCCCTCCCTCCAGCGGCGCTCGCACTCAGCGATGTGAAAGTACTGCCGCTCGCGGCGCTCTCCCTCTGGCCGCGGTGGCGGGTGAACCTCCACGTGGCGTCCCCGAAAATCCTCCGGCCGCGGCATGGATGTGTCGCGGAGGAAGGCCGGCAGCCGGGGGCACTGGCTGCTAGAGCCATACGCCTCGTGGTCGTTCTTGCCCCTCCCCTTCTTCAGCCACGACGGCGTCTTCATCATTGACGGTGGTGGCGGTGACGGCGGCTAGGTTTTGCGATGGCGAGGGGTGAGGAGTGCGGTACCGATGGGCGCGGGTTAAATAGCCCAGCCGCCCGTGAACGCGCGCAGCTTCCCGCTCCTTCGCCATCAATGCCGGCGCGGGAACGCAGGCGCCGCCCAGTGGGTCAGCGTATCGTCTCATCACCATTGATGGCGTAGGCTGCCGCCGGTCAGCCTTCCCTCTGAATCGGTGCCGCGGTTGCGTCTAATTCGGTGCCGCTGACCACGTCTGAATCAATATGGGCGGTAAGCAGTGGCTAACGGGTAGGTCAGTGGCACACGCATACAGGACACCCGCGATGTCCGTGCACGTCCATGCCGATGCAACCAAGCCCTAGATTAGATACATGAATGGGTCAAACCGGTCGCGTTTGTCCGGATGGGTCGGCTCGCTGGACCGCGCACGCCTCGCACATCCGCGCGGACCGTTTCGAACACGCTCGGATGGGATACGTCGGCCCAGCTCCCCCGGCGAGATCCAAACTGTCCGTTTTAGTCTTTTGGGTTAAGACATCCGCCTTTTTTGTCCGGCTAGCCGCGCATAACAATACGACCCATATAAAAACAGACAGGCCAGCACAAAAGAAAAAGACTCATTACTGTTGGGCTAGTCTATGTTCGCGCATCCGTGATCCAAATTTAATATCCAAATAAGTCGTGCCGAAATATGTATGAATCGTATTGCTGGAGCATCGCGCACGTCTTACACGTCCGCTCGGACCGATGCACTAAGTGGAACGATCATCGTTACGGCTGAGTGCAGTGCGGAAGGTAAATATTGCAGCACCTGGAGTTTGTGAGTCTACTTCTCTCACTCACTGTGAGGATGATCGAGCCTCGCAACCAACAAGTTGCACATGCAAAGCCTAGGTCTAGGAGTAGTCCTACATTGTTTATGCGAACATTAACAACGGATAAAAGAAATCTGAGCTCGATGTCTTTTCCTCCTAATCTATCTGGTTGACCTCAGCATCACATGGCATTATTAGCTCATCAGTTGTCATACTGTACATGTGGAATTCGCAGGGACAGAGCCATCTTGTATATAGTACTACTGTATAGATTCATATCTGACGTAGCTACATGTAGGAATACATTTTTTTTTGCGAAATACATGTAGGAATACACATGTTCGTTCAGTCAACTCTTCCTGCACACCGCTTAACGGTCGGCACAAACCGTCAGATCGGCACCCGCGATACAGAATCCGTAGATTCCTCATCCCATGCCATCCCATCGTCCCTTATTACCATTACCATTGTTTACGATGATCAATGTGTGTAAAATCCATCTCCGTCCGTCCGTCGGATCCAGATCGTGCGCGAGCTGCGGTGCACGTGAGACCTGGACCACCGGGGGTTGGCTGCGAGTGTGGCTTACAATCTACGGCGTCAGCGAAAGCGGTCCATGAAAACTGGTGGCGTTTGGCGTGGCCGGGCCATAGGATATTTGTACGTAGCGCCACGCACTGGAGATGGTAGTAGCTAGCTAGACGCCACACCTTCACCTTATTAGAAGGATAAGCACTGTTGTACGTAGCGTCTCGCAAATCCAATACTGACTGACACATTCATTATAGAGTAAGCACTGTTGTTAGAAGGGCAATTTCCCCATAACTTCATGGAAAACGGCCGGCCGGATCCTTCTTGAGTGTACAACGACACTCGGTTTTGCTGTCTGATAATTGTGCAATAAAAGGATAAAATATGTGACTTAACCCTTTTTTCTTTAGAGCAACCCGATATTTTATTAATCGAAAATCAAGTTAAATGAAGCAACACAAATGGACATTAAACAACCCCGCTCGGATAAAATGATTACCCTGAAAAACTTGAAGGTGGCCTTGTTCGGTTCCTTAGGTATTTTTTTTTTTGAACGGTGGGCAAAAGATTTGCCCCATTCCATTAATAGAGAAGAAGAGTCATGACATGACAGGGCTAAAAAAAAAACTGAAAAAGGAAGAAACTAGGTAATTACTCTCCCAAAATTACAAGACTCAAAGAAGTGGCGCCCGCGGCGACCCAAAGTCTAGCCTCCCCCTTGATTGTCTCAAGAAGAAATTGAGGTGGCTTGGCCTTGTTATTAAAAACTCTTGCGTTTCTCTCTTTCCAAATAGTCCAAGTAATGAGCATGACGAGGGAAACAAGGGCCTTGTGGTTCTCCACCGTGTTGGCCGTCATCAAGGTCCACCATTGTTTTATAGAAAGGTCCGACGCCCAAGCTTGCGTATGGATGGTAGATAGACCAAGCCACTCCTTGACAAGGTTCCAAACCCTCTTGGTAAAACGACAATGGGAGAACAAATGCGCCGTTGTTTCTTGCGTTTGCTTGCAAAGCGGGCAAAGACCACAATTGTCCCAACCTCTTTTCTCTAACCGGTCTGCGGTCCAAAGTCTATTTTGAATAGCCAACCAAGCAAAGAACTTGACCTTTGGCGGCGCCCATGCCTTCCAAACTAACTTATTCATGGTAGAAAGAGTGGCTCCGAAGAATTGCGCATTGTAAGCCGACTTGGAGGAATACTCACCATTGCTTGTAAGGTTCCAAACAATTGAGTCGTCAACCTCTTCTCTAAGGTGTACTCGGCTCAACACATTCCAAAGCTTGATGTATTGGTGTATGTGAGTGACGGTCAAGCTAGTGTCCATCTTAATCTTGGAAATCCAAGCATTATTGTGGAGGGCTTGTTTGACATTCCATTTCTTCCTTGTTGAGGCTTCAAAGATTAATGGGGCAATGACTTTTGGTGCCACTCCATGGAGCCATGGGGAGGTCCAAAAAGGCGCAATATTTCCATTCCCAATGGTGATGGTGGTAGCGGCATAGAAGAGGCTCATATCAACCTCATCGCAGGGGTTGCCCAAACCGACCCAAGGCTTTTTAGGATCTTTCCACTCAAACCATGGCCACCTCAAACGTAGAGCTCTAGCAAATTTCTCAAGGTTAAGAATCCCTAGTCCACCGAGGTGTGTTGGTCTACAGACCGTCTCCCAATTGATTTTGCATTTGCCTCCAGAAATCTCTCTTGTGCCCGCCCATAGGAAAGCGCGCTCGATCTTGTTCATGGTAGCGTAACATCCCGGCGGAATGGTAAGAGGTGTGAGGTGGAAGATTGCTTGGGACGTGAGGACGGATTTGACGAGAGCACCTCGGCCGGCAATGTTAATATTCTTCCCATCCCAAGCTACTAGCTTGCCGGCCATTTTGTCTTCCAAGGGTTGGAAATCCACCCTCTTAGGTTGCCATACCGATAGTGGGAGACCAAGGTACTTCAAGGGGAAGCTTGCATGAATCACCTGGAGGCCTTGGAGAACATCATTGACATCAACTTCGTTACAACAAATAGGGACAACCATGCTCTTTTAGAAATTGGTTTGAAGCCCGGATACTTCACCAAACAAAGCGAGGATTGAGGCTAAGTTTTGGATGTCTTGCTTGTTAGGGTGCACAAAGATTGCGGCATAATCCGCATAAATGGAGGTTCTCAACACACTTCCTCGCCCACGAATCTTTTGTAGGAGCTCATGGCGGGTGGCCAACTCAAGAATTTGTTGTAGCGGATCAATTGCAAGCACAAAGAGAAGCGGCGAGAGGGGGTCCCCTTGGCGCAGCCCCTTTCCGTGCTTGATAGGAGACCCGGCGACACCATTTAGTAGAACTCTTGATGAAGAGGTGGTAAGCAAAGCGGCAATCCAATCCCTGAACTTTGGAGGGAAACCATGTCGCTTGAGGAGCTCGAGGATGAATTCCCAGCGAACCGAATCAAAAGCCTTGCGAATATCAAGTTTGAAGAGAAGCGTTGGTATCTTGCTCTTGTGAAGTCTTCTAGCAAGGTTTCGAACATGCATGAAGTTATCATGGATACTTCTTTTTTGGATGAAGGCGCTTTGGGCGTTCGAAACAAGATCATTCATGAGAGGCGCAAGACGTAGGGCAATCATCTTTGCAATAATCTTGGCAATAGCATGAATCAAGCTAATAGGCCTAAAGTCAGAAATATCTTCGGCTCCCTCTTTTTTAGGCAAAAGAACAATGCTAGCTGAATTGACCCATTGAAGGTGTCGCACTTGGAGGTTGTTGAAATGCCGGATTGCGCCCATGACATCCTCCTTGATAGTAACCCAACATTTATTGAAGAAGGCCCCCGTGAACCCGTCGGGACCGGGCGCTTTTTCAGAAGGCATATGGTCAATAGCACCCTTGGCTTCCTCCTCCGAGAAAGGCTCGGCAATCCCTCCCAATTCCACCTCTCCCAATTGAAGGCTATCCCAATTAATGTCTCTTGCCCGCGGCAACCCTCTACCCATGACTGAGGCAAAGTGGTCGTGAATAATCTTTTCTTTGTGCTCATGCTCGGTCACCCAACCACTATTATTCTTTAGACGTTGTATGTGGTTCTTTCTCCTCCGAGCATTGACCCTCATGTGGAAATGCCTGGTGTTGGCATCCCCCTCTTTGATATCTTTGACTCTTGCACTTTGCTTTTTTCTCGCCCTCTCGATAATGGCAAAGCTGATGACCCTCCTCTTAAGGCAAGCCCTTAAATCAAACTCATCCACGGATAAAGCACGGCTTTCTTGGGCTATGTCGAGTTGAAGAATGACAAGGAGCGCGGCATGAAGGAGAATTTTGGTTTTGGAGAAGAGCCCGTGACTCCATATAGAAAGGCACTTCGTCGTCGACTTGAGATTGTGGAAAAGGTTTAGGTAGGGGTCGGAGTGTCCTGAAGGAACTTCCCAAGCACAAGAAACTACCTCTTTAAAACCAGGGATGCTAGTCCAAAAATTCTCAAATTTGAAGCTTCTCGGCCTCCTAGGGCCACTATCGTCGGCAAGGAGAAGCGGACAATGGTCAGAGAGGGCCGAGGAGAGAGCATTTAGCACGTGCCCCCCAAAGTGAAGGTCCCAATCGGGATTGCAAAAGAACGCATCGAGCTTGCTCATAGTTGGATTTTGTCTTTCATTGCTCCAAGTGAATCTTCTGTTTTGAAGGTGAATTTCCTTAAGCTCACAAGATTGAAAGATGTTGCGGAATCTAATTAGGCGACTTCGGTTGACGTTCCTCTTATTCTTGTCCCTAGCACGATAGATTTGGTTGAAATCGCCAAGGGCAAGCCACTTGGTCCCGGTGATAGGCTTTTGAGCAATCAACTCGGCAAAGAAATCATCCTTGCGGGCGTATGCGGTTGGGCCGTAGACGGAAGTAATCTTAAATGAGGTCCATGTCTGGGTAATGAAGATTGATGCCGAAAGGCAAAACTCTGAGGTCTCTATGTTGCTCACCCGCACAACACTCTCATCCCAAAGCATCAGCAGGCCACCTCTTGTACCGATTGCCGGCCTCTGCGCGAAGTTCTTGAGTCTATTATCACCTAGGTGACATGCAGTGAAGCTGTCCATGTTTTCCAGCTTAGTTTCTTGGAGGCAAACAACATGGCACGTAGAGGAGGCGATGATCTCGCTAACAGTAGATTGCCTATCCGGGTCGTTCAGACCGCGGACATTCCAACATAGGAAGCTGATGCTGTCACTCATTTTTGCACTCTGAAAACTCAAAGTTTTTAACTAGGGCCCAAAGCCATCCAACACTCGCAGCTAACATAACAGTGGAAACAAACTTGGCCACAAGCAGAAGCAGAACGACATGGTTCA
The DNA here is from genome assembly GCA_916181665.1 of Avena sativa. NCBI lineage: Eukaryota > Viridiplantae > Streptophyta > Magnoliopsida > Poales > Poaceae > Avena > Avena sativa. The sequence continues at coordinate 432,439,333 of OV702293.1, forward strand.
ACAGGAAAAAGAAGTCCAGGCACGGACAACACCTAACAAACAGAACACAATCAACAAATCTTGGTTTGTCTAACATGGAGGAACAAGTCGGCTCCAGAACTGGGCAGCAGCAGGACGAATCAGGCATTTTCTCTAGCAATGCCCTGGACTGCTTCGAACTGCTCAAGGGCAGCAGCTCCTGCCCTAGCCATCATGGCACGCTCCACTTCACTGCAACTTGCATCGTCCAGCTTGAACATTGCCCGAAGTGCACGCACCGCCTCAGCAGAAGCTTGATCTTTGAACATGTGCACGAACTCCTCCAGGGCCTGGTCAGTGACAATCTCTCCGTCTTTGATGATGCCGAGGTTCCTGCAGACAAAAGCTTCAGCTTCTTTTGCCACCGGCTTGGCCTTGCGCAGCGTCCTACTGCGGCCGCTGGAGCGACGGCCGGTGAGGCCCGAGCGGTGGATGGCGAGCGTCAACCTCCTCCTCGTCGGCCTCCGTGTAGGAGGCGAGTCCAGGGGTGCCTGCAGGAGCGGCGTGGCCGCGGCTCTAAAGAGCTTGTCCAAGCCAACAACCTCTGATGCCGGATCATCATCGACGCTGGCCCTAGCTCCAGGAGTGCGCGCCCGTGGACTGGAAGGCACAAAAGCCGGGGTCAGCTGCTGCTCAGGCTCAGCGAAGCCCGGAGGTTTGCTCGGGGACGACAGCTAAAGCGGGCGGAGCAGTGAACATGGCGAGCAGATACTTTGTGCGAGCGGGCTGATCTCTTGGAGCACCGGTGAGCGGAACTTCCTAGCTGCATGGGGGGAGGGAAGCACGGACATCGGCGAGGTCGGAGAGGTCGGCGGTGTGAGGCTCGCCCTGGCTTGGCGGCGGACGGAGACCGGCGAAGGGTGGAGAGAGCGTGACCTGCCCCTGGCATCTGCAGGTCCCCCAAGCTGAAGGGAGCCGTACACAGTGGCCTCGCTGCGCCTAGTAGCCAGGGCCAGCTCAGCCGAGGTGCGCGCATCCAGAGAAGCAGGTGAACACCGCTCGATGCCGTCCACGTCCACCACAACCTCGGAAGAGGTGATGCCGTTGTCGCCGAGCACCACAAAACCAGCCTGCTGGGCCGGCACAACTTCATCCCTTGGCAGCGCGGCGCTGGCGGCATCAGCGTCTTCGAGCACGGCCACCTGCGCATCATGGCGACGGTGCCCATCTCTGTTGTCCACGGACGCGGCACAACTTCATTCCTTGGGTATTGAATGGCATTGACATGGATTGGAAGGTATTAAATTCCAGATAAGTCAAAATCCGCCCTAATTTCCTCCAATCCACCTCAATCTACTTGGGGAGTGGATAAACCGAACAAGGCCTAAGAGATCGAGAAATACGAAGCAATCCCTACTTCCCTAGGACTTTCTGCAAACTGGTGGCGTTTGGCGTAGCGCCACGCACTGGAGATGGTACTAGCTAGCTAGACGCCACACCTTCACGGATTTGATGGTACGCCGACGTAACTCTCAGGTTACCAATCAGTGATGCTTTGCATTTGTCTCGCAAATCCAAGACTGACTGACACATTCATTACAGAGTAAGTAAGCACTGTTGTTAGAAGGGCAATTTCCCCATAACTCCGTGGAAAACGGCCGGCCGGATCCTTCTTGAGTGTACAACGACACTCGGTTTTGCTGTCTGATAATTGTGCAATAAAAGGATAAAATATGTGACTTAACCCTTTTTTCTTTAGAGCAAACACATATTTTATTAATCGAAAATCGAGTTAAATGAAGCAACACAAGTGGACATTAAAAGACGGACTCGGATAAAATGATTACCCTGAAAAACTACAAAGTAAAATTCTAAGAAATCGAGAAATGCAAAATGATCTCTAGGACTTTCTAAACCATCAAAGATGGATGTTTGCAAGGAGGGGAGGGGGGGGGGCTAGATTACTATATTTCTTCACATCCAAGTCCCTATAAAAAGTCTGGGGAAGGGGGTGCACCCACTGACATACACATAGCTCCGCCACTGATCAAAGTCATCGTCTGTGTCCAAATCTAGTGCCGCCAAGACGCACGTCGTAAGAGATGCTGAACCTCCACCATTGCAACATCTAGAAAAGCATCGTCGTAAGAGACGCTTTGTAAGTCGACGGACATGCCTAGTACACGCAGCGAGACACGTGAAATTGTGGCATGTCGACCGGGCGACGTCACCGTGTTGTTCTGGACCAAGATCCGCCACCTCTCATCGACGAAGTCGGAGAAGAGCGACATATCCACCATCTCTAGACTATCATCCTCGCTCCAGGGAAACCACCTCGCGTCGGCCGCCATCGTCGTCACGAATAATGACGACGAACGCCAACAACATATCGAGAATCTAATCTCGCCAGATCTGAAGAAAATGAGAAGACCATTCTATCAATCTGAAGGACCGACCAACACACGTTGCCATCAAATCTGAGATACCGCCATGAAGACACTGCCGATGTGAAAGCAGGGTCCACACATATTTATTTGCGCGGACACAGCTTCCACCACCCTAATAACGCCCACAACAGACATACCCTAACTCTAGCTACTAAGCGAAGAAACAAGGTTCCCTTCCCTCATGCCATGGCGCCGAAGCGGCAAGGAGGGAAAGGGAACGAGCGCTCCGTCGACTAAGATCTGGAGGGAGTTGGTCACCGCCGCCTATCTTCCGTGAGGAAGGAGAGGCACGAACTATTGATCGTAGTTAAGCAAGGTGGCGACTTAACCGTTGGGAGTGCAGCTAAGCATGTTCTAAATGTGCACTTACCTTAACTTGCATGTGAAAAATATATTATAATCAAAAGCCGAAGCAGAGAATAAGATAAAACAGAACATAGTAAGGGCTTGTTTGATTCATAGGATAGGAAAAACAAAGGAATAGAAAAACCATAGGATTGCAAGTCCACTTCAATCCTATAGGAACCCACATACAACAAAGTTTGTTTGATTCCATCAAAGGATTTTAAGAAAGAGCTTTGGATGGATATTAGATTTCCTATACAATCTAGTGCAAAGGATTTCCTAGAAAAGTTTCCTATAGGAATCAATCCTACAAATCAAACAACCATCATAGAAAAATTTCCTATAGGATTTAATCCTACAAATTTCCTATACAAATCCTTTGAATCAAACATGCCCTAAAATCCTCAAAATGCATTGTTACTCTGTATATACAAGATTTCAGATCTTGTCGCCACATTTCACTGCCAAAACATGCTTTTTGGAAACGAACAGCGAAAAAGGGCAAAACCAAAACCCGTTCCTTCAGAAAACCCGCATCAGGGAAACAGCTGTAGTTCTTTTGTCCGTTACCGCACTTATCAGTTCCCAAACTCCTCAGACCTCACATGCAAGAAACACCCTCGTGGTGTCTGCGTTTCACGAGCAACTCCTCCCTCCCTCCCCCGCTCGTCTTCCTTCTCCAACCTCTCGCCTCGCTCTCTTTCCCTTTTCTTACTACCAACTGCTGCACTGGACCCGAGTCGAACTGAGATCCATATATAACCAATCAACCACCCTCTTCCTCTCTCTAGGACAGAGGGTCTTCGCTGCGTGCGAGGGGAGAGAGAAGAAGAAGAAGGGGGAGGGGTTGGGTTGGTGGCTGCGTTGCGTTGCCAAGAGGCGGCCGGCATTGGTGTTCGGATTCTTGGTTCTTTCATTACGGCAGGACCAAGAAGCAAGGACCGCGAGGTACAAGAGGACGGCTGGTACAGTTAGAGGGCGCTGCAGCCTTTGCTTCTAGCCGCTTCTTCTTCTTCTTCTTCTTCTTTTCTTCGTCCTGGGGACAGAGGGGATGGGCGAGACGACCGTCATGGCCGGGTGCGGGCTGGACAAGGCGGCGAGGTGCAGCGTCAGCTTCGACACGCCGTGCGGCTCGCTGCTGCGCGAGCTCGAGGTGCGTCTCTCTGAGGGCCCCGTCTCGTCTCTGTTCTTGATTTGCTTCTTCTTTTTGCAGTAATATTGTGGGTTTCAGATTTCGGAAGAGAGCGAAAGTTCGGAACATACCGGTTTCTTTTGGCTTGTTGGCTCCAATTTCTTTTTTCTTTTTCGAAAAGGCTTGTTCGGTCCAATTATTTTGCATTTTTCTGCCAGTAACGATTTTGTCTTGTGAGATAGTTCCTCAGAGCGGTGCAGATTTTGAGCCGTCTGGATTTGGTTTCTTCGAAATTGTCCTGTATTCATTTTGAAAATAATATTTTCCTAGAATGTTCTGTTCTTTTCTTCAGTTCCAAGCTTCTTTTATTCTCTTCCAGAAAAGAACTCTCTTAACTTCAACTTTTTGTAAGTGGAACTTTTGATTTACCGTCAAGTTCCTTTCTTGATTTGTATCACTGTATAGCATTTCTTAACAAGTCAAAGCGACAGGAGCGGCAGAGATCTACTTTTACCTCTTATTTCAACGGTTGGAGGTGAAAGGGGCTTAAAAGGAGTACTGCTTAAATCCCAATCTCTGTGGCACAGCCTAACGTGTAGCACTAGAGAGCAGAATAATGTTATCCTTGCTCTTTTAATCTTGTGTCGCGGCCTGATTATGCTTGAACTCTTTTCTGGATGTATCACCTACTAGATACTTTTGCAAAGAATCAGCAAAATGCTTCCTTTTGCAAAAAATAAATAAAAATAAAGGGTGCTGATTATGCAACCTCTGATGTACAAAAACAAATAATTATATGTGTGTTCCCAACTTTTTAGAAATTATGAAGGAATGGAATATGGAACAAATTAATTTTCCATTGTCAATGCCCATTTCGATAGTCATATAATGAACATTTATGTTTTGTGTGATCTCACTGTGCCTTGTATTATTTATTTTTATTTGGTGTGATGCGGGCCTGCAGGGTTGGGAGGCAAGCAATCAGCTTGCTTGTTCAACAAAAGTCCTGCCAGATTGCCAGTAGGGTCTTTTTGTTGCTTGTGTGTTCCATTATATGAACTAAGAATTAGGTGCAACATCACATAAATGAAAGTAGTTTGTTTTGAATTTAAAGGTCCTGCGGTTATTTTTTTTCTTGTAACTATTAAGAGCTTATATTTTCTAGTATCTTGAATTGTTTCTGTCCCTCTTTTTTTATTATCTGACACATGAATTTTATCTTAGCAAATATGGACAGAGATCGGGGAGCGAGAGCAAGATAAGGATCGCATGTTCCAAGAACTGGAAGCGGAGTGTATGCGTGTGTATCGCCGTAAGGTTGATAGTGCCAATGCTGACAGATCCCAGCTCCGCCAGTCATTGATGGCCAAAGAAGCAGAGCTTAAAGCTCTAGTGGCCTCGATAGGTGAAAATACCCCACAATTTAAGGTATATATATATTCTGTCATCGTCTCTAATTTCAGCTTTTGTTCATAGCGTTGAACGTATGGACCTCCTTGCATATGGTTTCACTCACGTTTCATGTTATTCTAAGTTCTGGTTTGTCTACAAAGACGTAGAAGTAGTTTTCTGCACCTTGTGCAGAATATTACCATATCCTGCGGTTTGGCTGTCTTTTTCATTTAATGATGATATAACTTTGACATACACAGCTAAGTCATCCTTTTGGTTTGTAGTTATGTTGGATGGTGATGGCTATATTAGAAGAAACAAAAGGGAATACAGAAATTGGCTTGAGTGATCGAATATTTGCCAGCTAGGTTATGTGGTTATGTATGATGGTTAACCATCCATTTGATCGAAGATCTATGACATGATGCTTTTATTATTATTTAAGGCTATCTTAATCGCACATCTAGAATTTCCATTTATGCATGAGTCTGATCTCTGTGACGTGTTGGCCTAGTGATAGTACAAAGGGCTTTCAAGTGAAATTCCTTCAGGTCAAGGTTTATTTTTTCTGAAACAAAACCGTGCGGCCTTTTGCCCCACAAGCCACAGCTTCAACATGCATCAGCAAGTACCTACAGAAAGAGATTGCTTTTGGGATGTCAAGGATTCATTACTGAAGTACACCATACAGTGGTGAATTACTATGATGTTCTGTATCATAGATACTCTGTTTTGAGAACCATGAAGATTCATGTTAACACTACTAGAGCCGAAACTCTTGCAGCTGACATCCTTGTACAATATAAATAAAGTGGTATATTTCCGTTGTTTAGTAATATGAATGCCCATTTATAGGTGGATGAAAAACATACATCATTGAAAGAACAGCTTGCTGCAGTGACACCTCTCTTGGAAGATCTTAGGGCCATGAAAGAAGAAAGAATCAAACAATTTTCAAAAGTGCAATCTCATATCGAGAAGATAAATGCACAAATTTCTGATTACAGTTGTCAACAAGATGTTGGTTCGTTCAAGCTTAACAATGATCATGACTTGTCAACCAGAAGGCTTGCTGATCTTCAAATGCAGCTACGCCATTTACAAAAAGAGAAGGTAATAATAACCTTGACATAAATGTTTATGCATATCTCACTTCTATCCAGTCATCAGAATCAGATACATATGAGTTGAGCCATCAAAATCGTTCAATTCATATAAAAAGTATAGTCAGTCGTATCTTATTAAAATGTGACCTTCAACATCTCACACAAAGATATTTTGTAATTATTATACATTTGTCTACTGCTTTAACCAGAAACACACTTGAAAGGACACTTATGCTATTTTGGCTAAATCCTTTTCTTGACTATGCCATGTTTGCTACCAACTAGCTATATCATTATGCAGTACTATTTTGGCTAAATCCCTTTCTTGACTATGCCATATTAGTAAAATCAAATTTTGTTCCCTTTTTGTCCAGTCTGATCGCCTTCAGAAAGTATATGTATATGTGGATGAAGTGCGATGCCTATGTGCTGTGCTTGGGATGGATTTTGCAAATACGGTAAAAGATGTGCATCCAAGTTTGCATGGAACCAACTCAGAAAATTCAACGAATATCAGTGATAGTACTCTCGAAGGTCTTACTCAGACTATCCTGAAACTCAAAGCGGAAAAAAGGACCAGAGTCTCGAAGGTGATTCCTCTTAGCAAAACTATGGCAGCATTCATTTTTTTTTGTTTGTATCCTCTCTAACTACCTGTTTGTTGTGTTGATGTATTCAGTTGCAAGAAATTGTGGGAAAACTCCATAAGTTATGGAATCTGATGGAGTCAACAGAACAAGAGAGGAGACACTTCGCCGAAGTAGCCGCTATTCTTGGATCTTCTGAGGAGGAGATAACTTCACCTAGTGTCCTCTCATTTGAGACAATTCAGGAGGTTTGGCAAATTTTTATCAAATTGTTCGCTTTTGTGTAAGCTGTAATTCAAACTTACTAGTATTCTTATTCGTTTCTTTAGACAGAAGAGGAAGTCGAAAGACTAACTAAACAAAAGGCGAGTAGAATGAAGGAGCTTGTTCTGAAGAGAAGGTTAGAACTAGAAAATATCTGTAGAAATGCACATATGGAACCTGATCCAAGCACAGCACCAGAGAAGATCGTCGCTCTAATTGATTCTGGTATTTATCATGTTACTATCTTTCTCTTGCGAATACAATTATAAAATGCCTCTGCAATATCTTGAGCGATCCAAGAATTTTCCATTTACAGGTCTAGTGGATCCTTGCGAACTTCTTTCCAGCATCGAAGCACAAATTGCAAAAGCAAATGAAGAATCCCTAACAAGGAAAGATATCATGGAGAGAGTTGACAAATGGTTATCAGCTTGTGATGAAGAGACTTGGCTTGAGGAATATAACCAAGTATGCTTCTATTTATGAAAATATGCTATTGTAGAGTCCTTCAGTTGAATACTATTTCCACATTTTTCCTCTATTATGGCATGTTAGTGCTAAATATTCAGATATAATTGCCTGACTTCATACAGTGCATAACTCTGCTATAATTTGGTTAATGTCATCTTCAATGTTTGCATATGTCCCGGTGCAGGATGATAACAGGTACAGTGCTGGCAGGGGTGCCCATTTGAATCTCAAGCGTGCGGAGAAAGCGAGGGTACTTGTTCAAAAGATTCCAAGTGAGTCTTCGTTTCTGTAGATTTCACATGGCATGGCTATGTTCATTTGGGCACTGTAGTGACTTCCATATAATGTTTTTCACGCAAGTATGCTTCATGATTCATACACACAATCTACTTCTTTTGAAAAACATCCACCTTACATCTTTTGTACAGCTATGATTGACAACTTGATAGACAAGACATTCACCTGGGAGGATGAAAGTAATACACCATTTCTATATGACGGGGTGAGTCACTGAGCTAGCTCAACCATAATTTTCAGAAATCAGGCACACTACATTTATTCCATAATATTAAAGATATACTGAATTTGTATGTGAAGGTTCGTTTGGTTGCCATTTTGGAAGAGCAAAAGCTCAGAAGAGTACAAAAAGAGGAAGATAAGAGACGATACCGGGTATGAATTCTGCACCATGTACTTCTACTGGCTGCAATCAAGACAAATGTGATCATTCTTGTTGATCTATTACCACAGGACCAGAAGAAGCTGCAGAATCTGTTGCTTAAAGAGAAGGAGTTGATCTTTGGGTCCAAGCCTTCTCCAAGGAAAGCAAGCAGCTTTAACAGGAGAACGAGTGGCCATCATCCAAATGGAAACGGGTCCGGTTTCATGACGCCAATGCCCCGCAGGGTCTCTGCAGGTGGTGCCACTCCTGAGCTCTTGACACCACGCTCACACTCTGGCCGGTACAACAATTACTTCAAGGAGAACAGGCGGATGACAGCGGCGCCGCTCAATTTCTCAACAGCTTCGAAGGATGATAGCATGTCATCCTTTGCCTCAGTTAGCGGCTCGGAACCTGGTTCTCCATTGGTTTTGCACTGAGTACGATATCTCCCACCATTTTGTTTTTGAGTGATTTCCAGATTTGTAATAGGTATTTGTGCTGATCTTGATTTCTAAACACAAACATTTCTGCCAGGGAGGAAGACTTTATCGGGGTGAAGGGTGACGATGAAGGCTATACAGAAGATTGGACCATTGTGAGCTGTTAACAGTGCTAATGCATTGTGAGCTGTTGACAATGCTAATGTGTGACGACAGATTGTGACAGGATTTAGATAAGACTGCTTGTAGTTGTAGATACATGACCTAGCACTTGTGGTGATGTTGTAAATCCAGCTGCGAGTTTGATCAGTGTGGTTAGGAACATGAGCAAGATGTCAATGTATTTGTTTTGTGCTAATTGTTTTTTAATTATTTGTAGTTTTGTAGGAGTATCATTGTTTTGATGTGAAAGAAGATGGTGGGTTTTCTTGTATCACAAAAGGGTGTTGTATTCTGCATCAGGCCACTGGTTGTACCTGGTGTATTGTTGCCTATGAGAATTGAACATCATCGTTCAGTCAGGCTGGCCACATGATTTGTTACTTGTTGGGCACTTGTATAATCTCCAAATAGCATTCCTATCTTCCCAGCGGCTGGACATGTTGCTGCAAGTGCCACATGAATTAAGGCCAAACAAGTTGGTGATCATCTCATCTGAATCCATACCCCTGCTGTCCAATTTTACCAGTCTAACGAAACAGGAAAGATGAAGAAAATACATGACGGTGAAAATGAAGCTGGAAAACCAGTTACCAGAACATTTCTCCGTCCAGGATTTCCATAGGAAGTGGCTATCATCAACTTCTCAACAGAATATGGATTCAAGTACTGAGCAGGATTGTACAAAGAATTCTTTTTCTACAGTTTACCAACAAGATATGCCGTTTTGGTGCAGCACACCATCTAATCTAACTGGTCGCTATTGTTGTAGCTTCCCTCACTACAATTGTCAAACAGAGAAGCTGGATTGGCAACCTTGATTCGGTCTTTCTAGTCCCTAGAAGACATGCCGGTTTGTGTACAAACATAGGAGACTTGAGATGGTGTAAAACCACCTCCTATCCATCACATATAACCTGCAAAACAAATGGACAAATGAAATTAATAAACCAGTATGGTCCAGTATACCAAAATAAAAGACATGGGAGTCGTGATTATACAAATTAATAAACAGAAATGTGCGGGTCAATATGTTGGAAATGCAGCACAAACAAGTTCACAACTCCAGTTAGAAAATTTTCAGGCATGCTTTGTTCTAATATATGCTGAACCCATACCAACCAATTGAATACGTAGCCTCAGGGCAGGCAAAAAATATCCATTAAAGAAGAGAAGAAGGCATAGAGGCGAAACTTAAACCTTTCAGTGTCGACTAATCTACTCTGTTGCATACACAGGAGCAACAAATCTACCTTTGAGTGTCTATACAAATCTACTCTGTTGCATACACAGGAGCAACAAATCTAGGAAAGTATCGAAGGATCTTCAAGAATGGGTCTGTGTAGGGACAGACACATGTAATTCCAAATGTGATGGAGGGGAAATAATGTACCTGAACATTAAATCCCTAGTACATAAACACATATCTTAGAAATAGCTGAAGAAATCTGCAAACACATGAAAGGCAGCCATAGCTATCACATACATTCCCTTTAGTTTCTTAGGGCAGCAATAGAAGTTCAATGTAGCCTTGGAAGTAATTAGACAATTAGTCCCCCAAATTCCACGAGCAAAATCTCCTATGCCCAATATTGCACAATCGTGTGATCAGCAAAATGGAAGAGCAATGGGGAAAAAACTTTGTATGTTGGTTGTTTGGCTGGATGCGTATTAACTACCAACATGTTTAATCCACACCAACTTGATTGAATTTAGACAGGAGCGCAGATTTGCAGGTTACACCACAGCAACAAATGGAAAATAAAATCATCTGTTACAAGCTAAATCTTGCGTGTTGCTACAGAAAAAAAAACTAACTGTACCAGCAGGTTGAACCACTTCGTAACATCATCTTGGTGCAGAGGTCAGACAAGAAAAACACATTCCCTTAACATTTTCACATAGCTTCGTGTGGCAGGATTGAATTTTCGAGTTCGGAGTCTCCACATAGGGATATAGGATTATGCACAAAATTTGACATGGTACCATATGTAAGACGGAAGAGAAGACGAACACCCCATATCGCCATGAATTGACATATATATGAGTAGAGAGGTGCAACCACGAAACTAATCTGGTGTGGACTCTATAGTTTGTATCACCTTGATGTTAATCTGTTTGAGTCTAATAAAGCGCCCTTTACCAGAGAAAAAAACATGAAACTAATGAGTTCCTCAATCATACACTTCATACTGAAGTCGATTCAAATTATAGGATCATTTCTGACAGTAAACCAATATTTGAAGCAAATGGTAGCCCCAAATACTGCCAGAAACTTCAGTACGCACAGGTTTCGATCTCTCTCCTGACAGGATGCACTTTTAATCTCGGCAAGATATATTCACATTATGCTCCAAACAACTTCACAAACTCGCACAAACCATTTGCATAAAAAACTTGCAAAAGGAAAATATATATATTGCAACAAATCGCAGATACCGACAAGCTAAGAGATGCAAGAAATGAAGAAATAAGAAATTTAGCTATCAAAATGATCGGATTCCATGTAGCTCCATCGGATTCAATGGGCCAGTTTTAGGTAGTAGGTACATTATACAGTCAACTAGTAGACATTGTCTAAGAAATATTTCCCTCTCGTGGATCACTATCTGAAACTACTACGGGAAAGTCCTGCTAACTCCTGCTACAATGAAACTAACAATTCGCATAGCACAATGGAGCACCACGTTTTTTCTCTCTCAGAATCAAATCACACCCATTGGAATCTCATTTAGAATAGAGAGAACCAATAGACTGGGAGAAGGAAATACCTGAAGCAAGCTTTGGTCTCAGAAGTCAAAGCTCTTTAGATAGGAGGGATCTTTCTTGGCCCTCTCCTGGAACTTACGGAACCATCGGTCCATAATATCCGTGGGCACAATCAGCTTGCCGCCGTCGGCGGCGCAGAAGGACTGCATGAAATTGAAGAGGTTCTCCCCGACGCGGAGCGCGACTCGCTCGGCCCGCTGCTCCTCGGGGGGCGGGGGCAGCGCGGCGGCGTCCTCCACGGCGACGCCGAGCTTCGCGGGCCCCGCCGGGGGCTCCGGCTCGTCCCCGGCCTCCGGGAGCCGGAAGGTGGCGGAGGGGCGCGTGGGGCCCAGCGCGCCGAGGAAGGCGAAGGGGCGATTGGCGGCCGCCTGGTAGTAGACGGCGACGGCCTTGCCCGGCGGCAGCGCGGCCGCGGCGGGCGGGAGCAGGAATACGACGGCGGAACGGGGCGTGGAGGGGAGGGAGAGCGTGGCGAAGTCGAGCAGCCAGGAGGTGGGCGCGACCTGCGCGAAGGCGGTGGCGTCGAGGGGGAAGGTGTGATCCGGGAAGACGACGCCGAACATGGCGGCGGGCGGGCGGGCGGGCTGCAGCTTGTGAGATGCCGCTAAGCCTGTGGCAACGGTCGATCGGGGTATAGATCGGAGGGAGGTGGAGGCTCGAAGCGGAAGGAGGCGTCAATTTGGTCCTTTTCCTTTTGAGGTCACCTTCGATTCAGTTATGGAAGGAAATGGAGGGTTCTAGAAGCCTGTCGAGCATGCTGGTCACTTCGTCAGCTGAAGCGATGTGACACTAAACTACAGTACCATTTCCGCAGGCAAATCATAGCTTGAAATCAATCATCTTCATCTCCAAATCCCCACTACTACTACTTCCGGTTTACACATCGTTTGCAATTTTTTCCTTCGCTTGACATAGTTTTAGTATAAACTTTTAAAACATTTGCCAACTTGAAAAGTATCTTTGGCTCCCGAGCACCGGCGATCCCTCTATATTAATAAAAATATAAAAAAATATAATATTTATAAGTTTAAAAAATCAAATATAATTCTGAACGTTGTCAACAATATATTCTACAAGCATGTAAAATCATTATGTGAATTATTTTTATTATAAACTACACAAAAATGATAAAAATTGATACTTTTTTTTTGGAAATTTGAATATGTTCATTGTTCATTATACTCGGACACACACTAGTTTCAAATTGCTATTTTACACGTTCGTGGGATATATCACTAGCTACATCTACATTTATTTTTAAAATATTTTGATAAATAAAATAGGATTTTTAAAAAAATAACAAGATTACTGGATCGCAGGAGCCACTTTGATAGCTCTAACATTAACATGTCATTTGAAAACTTACAAACTACTATATAAATATATGACATGTCTCTACAAGTATCTATTGTAGATTAGATTTTTTCTACGTTTTACATGTAAATAATATAACAGAAATAGCGATCAAAACTATATCTTGAATATTTAAACGGTCTAGCCGCCACTTATCTGAGTGTTTAATTTAGAGTTATGCTAGATTGTTACTAAAATGTTTTCACTTGTACTCATCATGGGATTGTGATGCTTCACATGCTTTACAATCACACTAGACTATAAATACACGCTTTGCCGCACCCGTCCATCTTGATAAATGAAAAGAACTTAAATTTTTTTTAAATATATGCATAGCATACTAATACATGAGAACAAATTACAATGCCTCGAGCATATTCGATCAGACATCTAGGTTCCTTTAATGTTGTACATGTAGGTCACATAAATCAACATAGACATTTTGGGAAAGAATGGGAAGGTGTTTGTATCATGATTTAAGGATATGCAGCATACAAATATAGTATCTGGCTTGAGACATCAATAATGATTCAGGAGACCAACTCGTACATAATCCGTTGATCAGCCAAACATGTTACAAATATAAGGACTTAGCCCATCAGTGTGATTACAAAGGATGCACATAGACTATGTTCAGTGTACTTCACTAATTCTAATACCTGTAGCTAATATATATCAGATTTTTAATTACTCACCATCTAGATAGGATAATGATCAATTCATAGCGTGCATCAATGCAATATCTTACCTCTTCTTTCACCCGATTTGCCACTTATAGTTCGAAGCAGGAAGCTACCGGTCCGGCAGAGCTTCTCTTTGGATTCTTCTCCCTCGACATCCCTGTCGCAAATAAGAAGAAACCTAGAACGGTAAGGGCACCATAAGTAATTGGGTGAACTCACCAAAAAAAAATACATGACAACCATACTCTACAAATCTCCATAACGAGGGTTACCCGTAGTAAAATATTGTACATAAATCAGTCAGAATACAAAACGGCCAGGAACAACCCATTACAAACCTCATCGTGTTACAACTGCATAACACACATCTCATGTTATTCCCAAATATCCAAGTTGGAGGTCATGGAGGAGGATAAAATCGATTAGAACAGCTTTAAAAGAGGCTGATAATGGACTAACTGGTAGTAGTCCTCCATGGGACAACGATAGATAAAATCAAGAACGACTGACCAAACGAGAAGTAATACGATGAAAGAAAAAATAACACACGTCCACTACAATTGTGAGTGAAGGGAAAGGATGCACACGAATTGGAAGACAACATCTAGCCACCATACCAACGAGGGAGACGATTCGTCGGAGACATCGCTAGAGGCGCCCATCGGGCAGGGAGATCATCGGAAGATATCTTTGTGCTGGGTGAACTTGTTCCCCAAGCGGATGCACGGCCCATGGCAAGGGGATAAGTCGGGCCGGTTGACCATAATGCACGGGAGTCAATTTGTGGAGCAGCAGCCCTGTCACGCTGGGCCGCTCGGTGCCATGAAGTCGCGCGAGGATTCGGTGGCAGGAACAGTCAACGGAACATCAGATGGATCTGGCACGTTCATTCGGCTGATCGGACGATTAAGGACCCAAATCGTTGTGACCACTCGTAGCTAGTTCAATTTTACTGTTTATTAATTGCTTTACAATCACATGGACTTTCGGTCTAAAATATTCTCCAGCACAACTATGTAATAACTCCCAGGTTGTTGCACATAATGGAAGAAAAAATAAACACCATCACAAACTGAGGAAAAATTCAACCTGAACCTAGGACAAGCCTTAAGTGCAAACAGTAGTACATGTATTAGGTGATTTAAAAAAGCAGTTAGTATATGTACTATATGCTCCCAGTCAAAACTGTAGGCAATATTAGCATAGGGACACCAACTTTTAAAGTGAAAAAACTCAACTTGACAGGAAAGATCACAGGCCAAACTAGCCAAATATCACGGGCTACGATAAGTTATTCTCTCATGAGAACTAGAGCCTTTCGAGGTACATCTAGGTATCATGGATCTTGCATCAAGCACAGTAGAAGTAACATCATGAGTATCATAAGCAATTTCATATTTAGCAGTGTGTGTAGCATGTGTATGTGGTGGTGGTGTAACAAGATTACTTATAACAGACGGTGAATCAAGAGCAGCAGAGGTGTTTAGGACAGTACCTCTTCTTATAGTGGATAGTAAAATAGGAAACTTTCCATCACGAGACTTCCCCATGATGAAATGAATAGCAGTGAACAATAATAGATCCAAGTGAACTTACAAATAAAGCTATGCTCCTGGCAACGACGCTAGAAAATATTCTTGATGACCCACGAGTATAGGGGATCGTAACAGTCTTCGAGGATAATATAACCCAATTTATTGATTCGACACAAGGAGAGCCAAAGAATACTAAGCCTTAACAATTGAGTTGTCAATTCAGCCGCACCTGGAAATAGTCTTGCTCATAGTAATTTATCAGTAGCAACAGTTTTGTAGTAGAAATAGAAAAGTGATAGCAACAGTAAAACAAAGGCAGTAGTAACAATATTAGCAAACTATAGGATTCGAGTGTGGTAGGCATAGGGATGATGGACGAACGTTACATGGACAAGACTATTCATATAATATCAAGATCTAGGGCATTTGCAGATAAATAAGTTAAAGCATCCAAGTACTAAACAATCGTAGCCATGTGTTCCATATATAGTCATACGTGCTCGCAATGAGAACTTGCACAACCTCTTTTGTCCAGACAGCCCTTTGCAGCGAAACCTCAAGGGAATCTACTGACAATTAAGGTGCTCCTTTTAATAGAGCACCGGAGCAAAGCATTAACACTCCGTGAACACAAGTGATCTTCACATCAAAGCCATCCCCTCCGGTTATCCCAATTGCTATCACTTTGGGGCCTTTTGATCCAGACAATGATATGTGTACACAACTTGCAGATAAGATCACAAACAATACTATCATCAAGAATCAATAACATGTTCAGATCTGAGATCATGGCACTCAGGCCCTAGTGACTGCAACAAAGTCAAATAGCACTAATAGAGATACTAGGCACCATTCTCTAACAATCTTATTCGATTACATGATAGAACTCATCCAATCCCTACCATCCCATAACCTATAGCGGGGGATTACTCACTCATGGATGGGGGAAACATGGATGGTTGATGGAGAGGCGTCGGTGATGATGATGGAGATGATCCCCTCCAAATTCCCCTGACATGGTTATACCCTACGGGTACATGGTCTGAGCATACCTGGTCCAGCCCAAGGAAGGCCCATGGCGGATGTACGCCGACCCATAAAGATTTTCGGGTGGCCAAGGCCCATGACGCCTTCGGATCCTTGGAGAGCAAGACTAGAGTAGATAGGAAATTCAAAGGGGTAAAACCCTAGAACCTGTAACCGACTAGGTCTATGCCCGGGACCTGCCTGAGTCTATATAAAGGCTAGGAGGGCACGACCTAGATCTCTCTCTCATACTTTCGCATACACACCTCCACGCCAGATCGAATCTGCGCACCCCTGTAATCTTCGGTTCCACCGTAATCAAGAGCAGACAAGCAGGAGTAGGGTTTTCCCTCCGGGGGCCTGAACCTGGGTAAACCTCGTGTCCCCGTGTTGCTTGTTTGCTAACTGTTCTGCGATCTCCAGCATCCCCATCTTCTCCAAAACCCAAGTCCATAACAATGGGCATTAATGAGATCAAACCTCGTCAATTGGCGCCGTCTGTGGGAACTAGGGACGCTGGTTGTGCGATCGTGACGGTCCCAACCCGAACGATCTACAACTCTGCGGCGACGGAGAGCCACCTCCTCTTCGGCGCTTTCGACTTCACCGCCCACTCGTCGGTCACCATGAAGGACTTCGAGCCCGTAGGCGACAGACTCGAGATCTTATTCGGGAGCTTCTGCTTCTAGGTGGGTCAGACTGGCACCCTCCGCCTCCCTGAGAGGGTGCCCCTACCATCGATCAGGCCTGCTTCATGGGCTCCACACCATGTGCTACGCACATCGTCATCAACAAATGAGTTCTACGATAGCAGCAGCTACAACTCCGATCTGTACGATCCACCATCAGATGAAGGGACCTACGGTTCCGGATCCGAAAGCTGCGGCAACAGCGGACCAATCTATGAGCGCTACCAATGCGCCGTAGTCATCCAGAGCGACGTGGATCAGCAACCACCCAACCCGCCGCCCAACTCGAACTCCAACCCGCAGGACAGAAACGACGGGAACAGAAGAAGCCAGTCCCCCCCACCCGAAGAAGAGGACAATGTCCACGTCATCCGCCTCAACAAGGAGGGATGGGCCCAAGCACGCGCCGCTGTGGCAGGCAACACAGTCTTGCCTGCAGACGCCTCACGTGAACTACTGATGGCATACCACTTCCTCCTCATCGAGGAGCACAAGAAACAAGTCAAGATGCAAGAAACGCTTAACAAACGCAAGCAAGCAGCCTCCAAGTCCAGCGCGCGACGAGCTGCGCTCTCCGCCATGGGCCCCGGCTCTAGCACGAATGGCAACCAAGGAAATAAGCACCGCTCTCGGGTGGAGAACATGGATCCCAAGGAGCGTCGTGAGGTGACCTGAACTCTCCACACATCCTTCATGGAGATGGACGCCGACGGCAACGTCATCCCGAAAACGCCGCAAGATGCGATCATGGCAGCCACTGCGTATCTAGCGGCCCACCCACCTCCGGAGGGGGACCCGAAAAGAGCCATGCATAAGTCCGCACTTACCAGACTTGGACTTGTCGGAGCCGCGCTCCACCAGGAAGCTCCTGCGGAGCCGAAGAAGAAAGCTCCGGCCAGGCACGACCGTAGCCCCACCCCTACATCCGAAGAAGAAGAGGAACACGACCTTCCTCGAAGGAAAAAAGAGCTCGCGTCATCATAACCGCGACTACGACGCCAGGGACGTGCTCACACAACGCAAAATAGACAAAGCGCGAGCCAAGCGCGCATGCTCGTCTGAATCCGAGATGGACGAAGACGAAGGAGAACTTTGTGGGGCCCGATGCTTTAGCAGATCTGTTCGACGAACAAAGATTCCGCGTAATTTCAAACTTCCTTTGGATACTCCGAAGTTCGACGACACGCAAGACCCAAAGGCATGGCTCAGCGATCATCTGTCATTCGTCAAGCTGCACGGCGGTAACAAAGAAACCGCCATGCAATGCCTTCAGCTGCAGCTGACAGGCGCTGCCCGGATCTGGCTTAGCAGCCTATCCTCAGGGTCCATCCGAAGCTGGGAGGAGCTGGCTTACAGCTTCATCCGAAACTTTAAAGGCACTAGCAAGAGGCCCGCCTCAATCGAAGAGTTGCGGACCTGCACTCAAAGAACGGGCGAATCCATTCGCTCGTACATACTACGCTGGTCCAACACCAAGAACTCCGCCGCACACATATCCGAAGAGAGGGCCATCGACGCCTTCAAAGACGGCGTCAAGCGCCAGGACTTCAAGGAGGAACTCGGGCGCGTCAAGCCCAAAACACTCGACCACCTCATGGATATCGCCAAAAGGTGGGCCGACGGTGAAGATTCCATCTACCGAGCACACTCGGAAGAAGAAGATGACTACGGCTGACGACGGGAGTGCCGTAGCAAAAGGAGATCGCGCCTCTATGACGATCGCGACGGACCCGACATGGTCGCGGCCGGCTACGCCGACCGCCGCAACGACACCAACCGCAACAGCGGAGGATACTATGGAGGAAACTTCCGCGATGGTGGACGCCCAGCACAGTCGTGGCAGCGCCGCGACCGCGACAACGGACCTTCAGCATACGACAAACTTTTGGGTCCATGCACCATCCACTTCTACATCGACAAGCAGGATGGCAAAAAGAAGGTGAGCAACATGCTCAAGGATTGCCGCGAGTTCCAGAAACTCAGCGAAAGCATGGTCCAGATGAGGCAGCAAGCCCCAATTCCTGCGTTCGGAAACGCACCAGCGCCAGGTGAAATAGCGCACGGAGCTCCTCCACCACCACCTGTGGGAGGTCCGCACCAACCAGTCGCACCAGCACAGAACAACGCCGGGAACGGGTATCCCCCGTCGAAAGGAGCACTGATGATTCAGAAGGGGCGCCCCACGAATAGGGTGCAGAAGAAAATCACTCGCCAGATCAACTTGGTCGTAGCAACTCCACCCGCCATCCCTGAGTACCTCAGCGGATCGGAGTCCTGCATCACGTTTAGCCGTTCGGATCACCCTTGCCAGATCCCTCGCCCAGGTCATGCTGCCCTGTTGCTGGAGGCGCAGATCGGAGGTTTCGAGATGAGTCGCGTCTTCATGGACGGCGGCAGCGGCATCAACCTGATATTCGCTAGCACTCTAGTAGCAATGCGGATCCCGCAGTGCAGCCTGGAGCAATCAGACACAACGTTCCACGGCATCGTTCCAGGGAAGGGCATATTCCCCCTGGGCAAAATTTGGCTTGATGTCATCTTCGGCAAGCCGGATAACTTCCGACTCGAGCGGCTCGAATTTGAAGTGGTGGACTGGCCATCACAGTACCACGCCATCCTCGGGCGTGTGGCATTCGCAAGGTTCTTGGCCATCCCACATTATGCATACCTACTACTCAAGATGCCAGGACCAAGGGGCGTCATCACAGTCCACGGGAGCTTCACCCGATCGGACCAATGCGACAGGGATTTCAACAGAATCTCCCAGTCCTTCGGCATGCAAGACGAGCTCGTAAAGCTCCATGAGGTGACGGATAATGGGGCACCCCCAGTTGCAAGGCAAAACGCACCCGACATGTCCTTCGACTCCACCGTCAACACAAAAAAGGTGCAGGTCCATCCGACGAATGCCTCCAAGACGGCGCTGATCGCCAACGACCTCAGCCCCGCATAGGAAAGCGCGCTTGTCGAATTCCTCCGTGAGCGCTGGGAAATCTTCGCCTGGTGTCCTGCGGACATGCCAAGAGTTCCCAGGGAATTCGCCGAGCACGCACTCAACGTCTTTCCAGACACCAAGCCCGTCAAGCAGTCCATCCGGAGACTGTCCGAGCCACGGGCCGAAGCTATCGGCAAAGAAATCAAGAGACTACTCGCTGCAGACTTCATCAGGAAGATCAAAGAAAGTGAGTGGCTTGCAAATACAGTGATGGTCCCAAAGAAGGACACGGACATCCTACGGATGTGCGTGGATTTCACGTCGCTGAACAAGCACTGCCCAAAGGACCACTTCCCTCTTCCTCAGATCGACCAGATCATCGATTCGACTGCAGGATGCGAGAAACTCTCCTTCCTCGACGCCTACTCAGGCTACAACCAGATTCGACTCAAGGTCAAAGATCAGGAGAAAACATCGTTTATCACACCGTTCGGAGTGTTCTGCTACAACACAATGCCCTTCGGGCTAAAGAACGCAGGTGCCACGTACCAGCGATGCATGCAGGCATGCCTGAAAGACCAGATCGGTTGCAACATCCAAGTCTATGTCGACGACATAGTCATCAAAACCAGGGAGGCGAAAACACTCATCGACGATCTCCGCGAGACGTTCGATAATCTCGACCGCTATAGGATCAAGCTCAACCCTGAAAAGTGCGCCTTCGGCGTCCCATCAGGACAACTCCTTGGCTACTTCATCTCCCAGCGAGGGATCGAGGCGAACCCGAAGAAAATTCGGGCCATCATGGCAATGGAGAAGCCAAAGAATCTCAAGGGTGTCCAGCAACTCACATGGCGAATAGCGGCATTGAGAAGGTTTATCAGGCGCATGGGCGAGAAGGCCCTGCCATTCTACCAGCTGCTACACAAGGCAGATAAATTCGAATGGACGCCCGAAGCTGACGACGCATTCGAAAGTCTCAAGTGACTACTCTCTACCTCGCCCGTTTTGGTCACACCAAAGGAGCGCGAACCTCTGTTACTATACATAGCAGCCACTCATCAGGTGGTAAGCACCGTGCTAGTGGTCGAACAACCCGAAGAAGGCAAAACCCATGGGGTCCAACGCCCAATTTACTACCTCAGCAAGGTATTGACGCCAACAAAACAAAGATACCCCCACTACCAAAAACTCGCCTACGGCGTGTTCATGATGGCTCGTCGGTTGAGCCATTACTTCCAGGAGCATCAGGTGATGGTGGTCGACGAGGCACCTTTGAACAACATCCTAAATAACCCAGAGGCCACAAGACGCGTGGCTCTGTGGGGAATTGAGTTGTCACCTCTAGACATCGTCTACGAGAAACGACTAGCAATCAAGTCGCAGGTCCTACCGGACTTCCTTATACACTGGATGGAGCTACAACTACCAGACATCCCAGACATGTCGCAGTCATGGACGATGCACTTCGACGGCTCCAAGCGTGAAGCCGGGGCAGGAGCTGGAGTCATACTGACCTCCCCGCAAGGCGACAAGATGAAGTATGTCCTTCGGATGAAAATCCGAGCTTCCAACAACGAGGCCAAATACGAAGCCCTCATCCACGGCATGAGGATGGAAAAAATCTGCGGCGCAACGCGCCTGGTCATCTACGGTGATTCCAACCTCGTCGTCCAAAAGACGATGAATGAGTGCGACGCACACGCCGAAAACATGATCGCGTATCGCGCGCTCTACAACGCACTCGAAGGAGAATTCGACGGCTGCGAGCTTCGGCACGTTGGAAGAGAAAGCAACGAGGAGGCCGATAGACTCGCCAACATCGGCTCCACCTGCACAAAGGTGCCACCAGGTGTGTTCCTCGAACAGATCTATGTGCCATCCATCAAGCGAAAATTCCCTAAGGGATCACCCAAAGAAGCAGAACACTCGGGGGCTACGCTGCCCGAAGGTCATGAAGGACCCAAAAAACTAGACACAGAAGTCGCTATGGTCAACCTGATGCAGGTGATGGCAGTCGAAGAAACATGGACACGACCATACCTCCAGTTCCTCATCAACGGAGAACTGCCTGACAGCCCGACAGATGCCCGGCGCATATCTCGCCGGTCGAAAGCTTTCACCATCATCAATGGCGAGTTGTACAAGCGCAGTATTACGGGTGTACTACAACGATGCATCACCATCGGTGACGGGAAAACCATCCTCCAAGACATCCACGAGGGCATCTGCGGCCATCACGCAGGCAGCCGCTCCCTTGTCGCCAAAGCTCTACGAGCTGGATTCTACTGGCCAACGGCCATGAGCGACGCAAAGGACATCGTCCGAAGATGCAAGGGGTGCCAAAGGTTCGCCGACAAACCACACGCACCCGGATCAGAGCTCAGGACCATACCTATAGCCTGGCCTTTTGCTCAATGGGGCCTCGACATGATTGGCAAACTGCCAAAGTCTTCGAAAGGGGGACACATCTACCTCCTAGTCCCAGTCGACAAATTCACCAAGTGGGTCGAAGACATGCCGGTCACTAACCAAAAGGTCAAGACCGCCGTAAAATTCTTTGAGTCCATTGTCTATAGGTTTGGCGTACCGTACAGCATCATCACCGACAATGGATCGAACTTTATCTCCAAGGAATTCCAGGACTTCTGCAAAGGCCTGGGGATCAACATCACGTACGCCTCAGTGGCACACCTGCAAACGAACGGGCAGGTGGAAAAGGCCAACGGCCTAATTGGCGCTGGCATCAAGAAGCGCCTCATGAGCCTACTCGAACGAAAGGCTAGAGCCTGGATGGAAGAGCTACCATCCGTCCTATGGAGCTTGCGGACTACGCCAAACAGCTCCACCGGCTACACGCCGTTCTTCATGGTGCACGGAGCCGAAGCCGTGCTACCAGCCGAAGTACGCCACCAGGCCCCCCGGGTCATCGCCTACAGCGAAGCCGAATCCACGGCCACACTCAAAGATGCCGTCGACACACTCGACGAAGGAAGAGACGTAGCAGCAGCTCGATCAGCGGTGTACCAGCAGAGTCTCCGCAACTACCACAGCCGCTGGCTACGCCCAAGGTCCTTCGTCGAAGGAGACCTCGTCTTGCGACTCAAGCAAGAGCGACCGAAGAAATTCGAGTCGCCATGGGAAGGACCCTACATCATCACCGAAGTCATCCCAGGTGGCGCCTATCGCCTCAAGCACGTGGAGTCTGGAGTCGCATACTCCAACCCATGGAACATCACGCACCTGCGATGATTCTACCCCTAGCTATCTACCCCTTTACATTCAATAAGGCTATTCAGCCAAGGCTACTCAGCCGAACAATGTATTTTCTCCATTACGATATAAATAAAGCTAAGTGTCTCGCCCCAAAAATTTCATTTTACTATTTACACCTTTACTACATGCTACAAAACGCACTCGGGGGCTCCCCCCACCTCACGATTTCATCGACTGAGGATAACACGTGTATACCTGAGTAGCTGATCACGTCAGGCTAACGAAAAGGACATGTACGCAAACAAAGCACTATGTGCTCAGATAACAACTGCATCTTTATAACAAAGGGGCACAAGGCGCCCAGACACATACATACAAATTTTACATTTATCTCTTTTACAGGTACTACCTATTTTGAAGAATAACTTGAGCACGCTGCTCAAACAAATCTACAACCTGTTCGGCATACTGGCTCACAGCCGCATAATGCGGACGCATATCCCACTCACCACCATCCAGCCGAAGAGGTGGCCCAGCCGCTACAGCAGACAAATCCACATCAGGGCGGTGCAGCCTCACAAGGGACAAAGCAGCCTTCACTCCTGCGACGAGCTGTTGCCGCACCAACTCCTTAACATTACTCACGTTCCGAAACTTTGACAGAAGACCGGCAAGACTTGTTGGCACGTCATCCAAAGGAAACATGACATGCAGCACTGACGCAAGCGACGTCTGCACTTGACGAAGCACCCGCGAAACTTGGTGCACACGATCCTGCACCATCGCTAGGAGCATAGCGCGGTCATGATCCATCCAGAAGAACCCGCCAGCTTCCATATCTTGTTGAGTCAAGCAATTGACCTGAACAACGACACGCTCCTTCTCCTCCCTCAGAGCAAGGTTAGCACCTGTGATACTCGCACAAAATAAGACGCAAGGCCAGTAGGCGCATCCGAAGAACTGAGCTACAGCTCGAAACAAAGAACAACTTACATTGAAGCTGCTCAGACAGTTGAAGCGGTTCCCCCATCAAGTACTCCTCTCTGGCTGCACCGCGATCTGCTTTCGATTTCCAAACGTCGGAGTGACCACGCACCCCAAGCAACTCCCTCTCAAGACTACGAACACGGTCTCGAAGAAAAGCAAGTTGTGAAGAATCATCCAAAGACGGCCGCAGTCGCGCCGCAGTCGAGGCGTCAACGGGATCAACACCCGAAGGAACCTAAAGCAGCAGAAAAGAAAAGGACATAAACATTCAGACGGAGAAGAGCACAACTCAACATAATTCATTAAGCATATAAAGGCCACTACGTGGCACAATGATTTCGTTCCTCAACATGATTACAGTAAAAGAAGACTACAAACTATCCTACAGCTACAACGCCTAAGATGCGGCACCCTGAGTAGCCTCGGAGCCGGATTGCCTCGCCTTGGCTTCCCCCTGCTACCGCAGCGCATACTCGGACAGCAGATCAATGAGCTTTGGCCCATATCGCTTGCAGCGAGTAGAATAGGTAGCAAAAGCTACCTCGGATCCATCCGCGGTCATCGGCATCCGGGAGGTAATCTGGGGAAGGCCCAGCTCCGCTCCAGCCGCCAAGGCCATCGCCAGCCCGACGGATGCGCCGATGCCCTTCTGTTTGCGCTTGTACACCGCAGGTGCTTCGGCCGACAAAGCCTCCGCCAGGGCGTCAACATCATCAAGGGCCGCGCCCTTGGGGACAAGCTCCTTGTAGAAGCGGCCAAGGACCTCCTTCGCCTTGGCGAGGGAGCTGACGACGGTGCTGCAGCGATCTTCGACCGCTGCAGTAGCATCATCTAGAGCACTCCCGTGCTCCAGAGCGCTGCGGTCAAACTCGATGCCTGCGGCATCTGAGACAAAAAAGAAAAGGAATGAAGAAAGTAACACAGAAGAAAGACAAGAAAACGAAAAGAAAGGAGCAAAAATAAGGTACTCACCCGAAATAGCCTTGGCAGCAGCCATGAGCTTGCCTGCCACCTCTATTTCACGCGCAGTCGCAGCAGTGGCAAGCTGCTCCTCGTGGTCCGTGGCCTCCTGCTGCAGACGCTCCTTAGCCTCGGCTGCCTTGGCCAGCTCCAGCTCAAGGCGCTCTTTCGCACCAGCGGCGGCCTCGGCCTTCTTCTCCGCTTGACCAAGGCTCTTCTTGAGAGCATCAATCTCACGGAGGGAAGTATTATGCTCCTCTACATTCAAATCATATAAGCATCAGAAAGCAGGACAATAATACAAAAGGAAAGAAGCGCCCAGGCATACAGGTACCTCGAAGCTGTTGGAGGTTGGCCTCCAGCACCAGGTGCTCCTGCACCTGTCGCTTGGCATCCTGCACAAAAGGCTGCAAGAAGAATACCTACCAGTAAGGAAAAGGACTTGGGGGCTGCGCCCAACACGAAGGAACAAAAGCAAAACTCACACACGAAAACGCTCGAGGGCTCCCCCCGGGACTCGAAGAATGAACAAGACAAAGAAAACCTTTTTGCAGATGCTCGGGGGCTCCCCCCCGTGGCAGGAAATAGAAGTACTTACATGCTCCGATGGCGACTCCGAAGGCCCGCTCGCAGCCTTCTGAGGCGCAACCACCTGAACTTCCTACGGAGAAGGGACCGGCGTAGCACCCTCAGAGGTAGCCACCATCTGAGGAGGAGGAGACGCAACCTTCGACTCTCCCATCATCTCTCGAGCACCATCGCTGGAGGAGTCTTGGGAGGAATGCCTGCACACAAAATAATTAACACAAGTACAAAAGTCAACAGCAAAAAGACAACATTATAAAAGAAACTTATGAGTCCAGTGAGCTCAGGTCGAAGACAGGAGGAGTCCTTCGGGCTCTCTTCTCCCCCTTCTTCTTTTCCTTCTTCTCTTCCTTCTTTTATTCCTTCTTTTCTTCTTTCTTCCGCTTCGCTGGCGGGTGCGGCGCTACAGCTCACACAGGAAGAGCATGAATAGGAGAGGAAGAACCTCCATGCCCATCACTGTGACGCTCAAGGCACAGAGGGTTTCTGGGAGTTGGAGGAATCGATGCATCCAAAGACTCGCTGGAGCTCCGCGATCGTTTGCGAGTATGGTCCTCGCTCGACTCGTTGGCCTCTTCAGCCGGCGATCGTGCTGAAGGCAGCTCGGACATAGAATCCACCACATTATTATCCGGAGCATCCGAAAATAATTCGGGCAATGGCGGCACCATGCCCGGCACCTTGAAGCTCTGCAAAAATAAGAGACTTTGTTAGCAAACCAAGGAAAATAAATATGCAGTCGACGAAAGCGCTACGCGCACGAATCTACACCTGTAGAACGGCCAGCGTCGAAGAAAACGGCAGAGTCAGCGACTTCCCCGGGATATCCTCTCCAGCCTTGTACTTCAACAGCGTACGAAGGGCCCTGTCGAGATCACCCTGGGAAAGCTTATCGGCCGAAACTCTCGTCGGATCATGGCGCCCAGCATAAATAACATCGGGTGCGCCCTAGCCTAGAGGGGCTGCACCCGACGCTCGAGAAATGTGCGGATAATATCCACGCCGTTCACTTCTTTCTCAGGAGTCAACTGGAGATCCTCCACCCGACGGTAAAGGGCCTCTATCTCCGCTGACTCGCCATCCAAGATCTGGTTTTTCCAGGACCTTTTTAGCTCGATTATTTGGGAGGAGTCGAAAGGAGCAAGACCAAAATGCTGCCCAGCCACTGTGGAGTCGCGAATGTAAAACCATCGCCTCCGCCAGTACTGGACAGATTCGTACATAGAGAAAGAGAAGAAAAGAATATTGGATTTGAGGGATATGATGCAACCCCCAATGGGATACACACCATCTGAACCAGATTGCCTCTTCACGGAATAGAGTTTCCAGAAGAGGCCAAAGTGCGGCTCGATGCCAAGCCAGCACTCGCAGAAAGTGATAAAACAAGCAATGTGAAGAAGAGAATTGGGAGAAAGATGATGCAGCTGGATGCCGTAGAGAAAGATCATCCCACGAAGGAAGTCGTGGACTAGGAAGGAAAACCCACGAATAACGAAGGCAAGAAACATAACCCGATACCCAACGGGGGGATGGGGGATTACCTCGTTGCCGGGGAGTCTGACGGCCTCCCTATCCTGCGGGATCAAGCCCCGCTCGCGAAGCTTGCGGAGGTCACTCTCCCGCGTCTCTGATCGTCGCCAACCACCGTCGGTGACACGGGTAGTGGTGGCGCCTTTTTCCCTCCGGCGGCACTGGTACCAGCCGCAGATGACGACTTCTTCGGTTTCCCCATCGCAGTACGGCGGCGCCGGCGGTGAGAGCACAGAAGGGAAGAAGGAAATGTGGAAGGATATTCCAGCGCGCAGCAAGAACTCTTAGAGCACAAGGAGGCAGTGAAAACAAGAATCGATGCGGTGAAAACAAGATGCAGCTTTCCCCAATGATTATAACGGCGAAGACGACGCACGACAACCGTCCATCAAGAAGACCTAACGCCAACGGCAGATCTGGCCATACACATGTCAGCATCACAACGAACCGTCGTTACCACGCCGTCCACTACGCGCGGAAATCGAGGCGACGCCGTAATTATCTCCACGCCACTCGTGACCGGTCAATTCAAGGTCAGCAAGTGGGACCCACGTTCGTCCAGTCAAGTCATCTCTGGCGTAGCAGACGTTTGAGGTCACTGATCGTTAGCACTAACGTCATCAAAAGCTATACTAGCAACAACTACAAATTCTTCGGCTTCAAAGCTAAGAGTACTCACTCGAATTTACGATTCAACTAATTACTCGGGAGCTACTCCTATCAGGAGCGCTGGCCGCGCACCCGAAAGATGAATAGAAGCAAACTATTTCTTCGAGTCCTACGTCGAGTCTACGACTCCACTACGGACTCGAGGCTACTCCCATAGGGAGGATGGATTTAAGCATCCGAATTTTTTTGTGTCCTACGGACTTAACAACCGAACAATGTCTGAATTAAAGTCTCCGCTCGAGTCTACGACTCGAACAGACACTCGGGGGCTACTCCCATAGGGAGCGCTGGTCGCGCACCCTATGAATTCTTCGACTGCAATCTTTCGGATCAGCATGCAAAAACTTTTCGGCAACTCTGCCCCAACAAGACGCTAAGTGAGCAATGTTCTCCTTGGCCACCCGAAACACCTCCGCACTGATAAACATTCGGATTCTGTGTCTGCGACACAAAGATAAGACCTACAGATATCATCTGATGGCCTGGCAACGCACACGACTGCTCTGCTAGTATAAACTCGTGCCAGCAGGCGCGATGAAAAATCCCGACGGACGCGTTGGATACATCAATTAAAATCACTAGAATTCCACTCCTGTAAGTCCTCCGCGGCCTGAGTCGAATTACGCCAGCATATGTTCCAGGTCCGAGTTGAGGGACTCGAACCTGAAGAAGATCGTGATGTTTCGTCCTAAGACAGTTAACTGACCCCGACCCATCGGGTGAGTCAGGCACACGCATCAACAATCCCTACACATGAACTATTGAAATACATAGTTGCACCCGAAGGATTGAAGAGTCCTCAGCCGAATCTACGATTCGACTGATCACTCGGGGGCTACTGACATGGTTATACCCTACGGGTACATGGTCTCAGCATACCTGGTCCAGCCCAAGGAAGGCCCACGGCGGATGTACGCCGGCCCATGAAGATTTTTGGGTGGCCAAGGCCCATGACGCCTTCGGATCCTTGGAGAGCAAGACTAGAGTAGATAGGAAATTCAAAGGGGTAAAACCCTAGAACCTGTAACCGACTAGGTCTATGCCCGGGACCTGCCTGAGTCTATATAAAGGCTAGGAGGGCACGACCTAGATCTCTCTCTCATACTTTCGCATACACACCTCCACGCCAGATTGAATCTGCGCACCCCTGTAATCTTCGGTTCCGCCGTAATCAAGAGCAGACAAGCAGGAGTAGGGTTTTCCCTCCGGGGGCCTGAACCTAGGTAAACCTCGTGTCCCCGTGTTGCTTGTTTGCTAACCGTTCCACGATCTCCAGCATCCCCATCTTCTCCAAAACCCAAGTCCATAACAATGGGCATTGATGAGATCAAACCTCGTCATCCCCATCTCGGCAGGGTGCTAGAACGGAGTTTCTGGTGGTGGCGGCATAGCGGAACTCTTTCTGGAAAAACATCGACCCCCCCTTGGTTTTTAGGTCAAGAGGCTTCTTATAGGCGAAGAGGGAGGCCGAGGGGGTGCCCGAGGTGGCCACACCCCTCCCAGGCGCAACCTGGCCTGGCCCGCGCGACCAGGGGGTGTGGGCCCCTCGTGGCCCTCCTCCGTCTCGTCTTCTGGCTCCGTGAGTCTTCTGGTGAAATAGGATTTTTGGCATATTTTTGGGGATTTTTCATGATAGTTGGTTTTCTGCACAAAAAGTAGACACCAAGGTAATTCTACTAAAAACAGCGCCAGTCTTATTAGTTGTATCCAAATTACACAAGTTTAGAGGAGAAACAAGAGCAAAAGTGTTCGAGAAAGTAGATACGTTTTGGACGTATCACACATCTACAACCTTAGAGATTTCTGTCACTTCCCCAGATTCAATAGAGGCATGAACCCACTATTAAGCATAAATACTCCCTCTTGGAGTCACTAGCATCTACTTGGCCAAGATAGCTACTATAAACAGAGATCATGCAAGATCTCAAATAACACAGACATGGTAGAATCAATAATCAATAAGACATGATAGAATCAATAATCAATCTGACATAGTATCTCAATATCCATCGGATCCCCGCAAACACAACATGTATGATGACAAATAGATGATCTTGATCATGAACAAAGCTTACAAGATCTAAACATGATAGCACAAAGGAGGAGAAACAACCATATAGCTACTGTATGGACTCATAGTCCAAGGGTGAACTACTCACACATCATACCGGAGGCTGGCATGGTGATGAAGAAGGCCTCCGGGATGATCTCTCCCCTCCGGCAGGGTGCCGGGAAGAGCTTCAGATCCCCCGATCTAGGGACGATGGTGGCGTCTACGAACTATTTTGTGAAGATCTGATCGGGTGCTTAGGGTTTTGGCATCGGGGGGTTTTTATAGGCAAAGAGGCAAGGCATGGGCGGCCAGGGCGCCCACACCATAGGGCGACGTGTCCTAAGGTGGGACCGCGTGGCCCTAGGGTATGGCGCCCCTTCGGTTACCCTTCGGTCTCTATGTTCTCGTCGGTCAAATATTGACTTTGGTTTTTGTCCCGTCCAATTCCGAGAATATTTTCTTACTAGCTTTTTCAAAACCAAAAACAGCAGAAAACTGGCAACTGGCACTGCGACATCTTATTAATAAGTTAGTCATAGAAAATGTATAAAAATACCTCAAAGTGTAGACAAAGTATAGCAAAGTTGATACTAAACAAGCATGAAACATCAAAAATTATAGATACGTTTACGATGTATCAGAGCTCAATCCTTCGCATACTTTGCATCTCCCTATTTTGTTGATTATTTATGTTTCTCTATGTGAGGATCCTGAGCTTATTGATCTTTTCAACAAGTCCAAGTTCATCGAAAATGGAATTCGTATGCATCTTCTATTGCGTTTTCGAGTCTGCTCTTCGATTAGCGATGTTTCACACCTCTTCATTATGGTTTTTTATCTATTTATATTTAATTGGTTGTATGGTCTTCATTAGATAGATATTGTTCTTAGCTTTTCAAAAAGCCCAGGATTATTGAAATCGGAGTCCGTAGGCAAAATATTTCACGTTTTTTATTAGGACAGATTTTTGCAGGTTCTAGGATCGGTCAACAGATGCTGGGATCGACCCTTACAGACCAAAATTTGAGTAGCTCGACCGGTGGGGCTTTGTTTTTTGAGTCAACCAGATCGGTTGGTCGACAACAAACCCAGTTTTGCCCCCAGCGATAATATTTGGCTTTTCCTATAAAGGGGTTGCTTCCCTAGTGTTTTCTAGGGTTCTTGAACATGTTTTGAACACCATTGTTAATCCTATTGATCTTTCTTCATGTCTAATACCTCCTGTGATTCTTGCATATTTTTAGGGGTTTAAAAGAGAAGATCTGGATCTACAGTCCCCACCAACAAATTCCTTCTCTAAGTGAGGGCCCCATTGGATATTGATCTTGGATGCATTGGTTGATATTCTCCATTGTTTTTCTTCTCTAATTCATCCCTATAATTTGTTTCTTTTGTGGGATTTCAGAGAAAATGATCTGAGAACCCTTGGTGTTCTTGATTTGATTTATTGCATAAGTGTTGAGCTCTCCATTACAATTTTTTGGGTGGGAGGTCGTGAGCTTGTCACTCTTGGAGGGTGACCTAGTTGGCTTGGCGGTTGGTGCCGCCATGACCTCTTCGTGAAAGATTGTGAAGAGGTCCATGCTTTTTTCTTCATGGGATTTGTGAAGTGGTTGTAGATCTTTCCATCTCCAGAGTGGAGGAAATATAGCCATAAGGAAAGGGCCCTTACCTTCATGAGGTGGATTGGATAAGAAGGTGAGCCTCTGTGGCATTTAGGGATCCTTTGTGGTAACCCACATCTCTCCAACAGTGAGTATCTTACTTCGTGTAAGTGAACATTGGGATAAATCTTCGTCTACGTGTGCATCAGTTACATTTATACCCAAGTTTATTTCCTTGTGATAGCCATCGAGCTTGAAGTACTTATATCTTGTTTATCACTTGTGAATTATATCGTGTGCTATCTTGGTTAGCTCTAGTTGTCGTTGGTGCACATAGTTGAACCTAGCTTATTTAGGATTTGTGCTTAGAAACTAAACACTGGTTTAATTCCGTACTCTTTCAAGCCAAATCTGTAATTGTTTTTAAAAACACCTATTCACCCCGTATAGACGACATCTCGATCTTTCACTCTTGTTCATGAATAAGTGCTCAGATTTCTATCATTTTCTTTGTTGGCACTCTACATGCTTATGGGAATTACCGCATGAATGTGATATACCCTTTTACCTCGATGTAAGAAATATTTTCTATATGTCCAACTCCATACTTTTTCCATTCCAAATTAAACGGAGTATTTTGTTTCTTGGGACAAACATTCGACCAATAGTTATGTTATTCATATGTAATTTATATGATACAAAATAATTACCACACGAACAAATTTGTACATGAACCTAAAGACATTAAATTTATGGTATAAACTTATATTTGGAACTAAGAGATCATGTTGTTTACCTGATAAACCCATTTGTATGTTTAAGCATATTTCAATTGTCTAGTTTGAGACTTCGACAATATTTTTTAAATAGTTGTGAGTCCTAGTAGAATATTTTAGCATAAAGAAAGTGCTATATTTTTGTGTAGTATAAATCACACAATTAGATTCTAATTATTATTCAAATCATAGATTTGGACATACAACTCCCACAGAAAGCAAGGATCTCAGTTTCCAACTCCCCGATAAGCATTTTGCACATGTAAAATATGTGGGCAAGAGGATGAAGACACGTTCCATGTGCTGGTTACTTGCCCACATGCAAGAGGCCTATGGCACAGCATGAGGAAATGTTGGGATCTGCCAGGAGATCAGATGATACAGAATACGGGAATGGATTGGATCCTAGTACTATTGCCCAAACTGAATGAGGTTCAGAGGATGATGACCATGATGGTGTTGTGGCGTGCTTGGCATGTGCATAATGAGATAACACATGAAAATCCGGTGCCGCCTCTTGAAGCCTCAAAGCGATTCTTATGCAGCTATGTTGATACTCTGCCGATGATCAAACAGGCCCCGATGGCGGATGTGTGCAAGGGGAAAATAATGATCTCTTATGCTGGACAAGCCGATAAGAAAGAAGAAGAAGTAAAAACAAGGAAGCAGCGGCAGAAATGGGAACGACCGCCAAGAGGAAGGCTGAAACTGAATGTAGATGGAAGCTATGTGGAGCATAATGGAGAAGCAGGTGTTGGTATGGTTCTAAGGGACCACGATGGAGAAGTGATTTTCTCAGCCTGTCGCAGTATCGAGCGTAGTATCGAGAACTATTCGTCGGCACTGGAGTCGGAGCTTGCGGCGTGTGATGAAGGAATGAAGCTCGCCCTTGCTTGGTCGATGGAACCGATTGATCTTGAAATGGACTGTGCAAATGCTGTCAAGTTGCTGACGGCACAAGAACATGACCAATCTACTTTAGTCCATCTAGTTAATAGTGCTAGAGAGAGCTTAGTAGAAAGAGATGTTACAGTAAGAAAGATTGGTAGAGATCAAAATACTGCTAGTCATCTCATGGCACAGCTAGGTAGACAGAGCATCGCACCCAGTTTTGGATTAGGGGTGCTCCTGAGGTCGTGTTGAACACCATTTGTAATGAGCATGATACTCTTATAAGTTAATAGAATGTCCTTTCTCGCAAAAAAAAGGGAGATCTCTAATTGGTGTTGCATACTCCCTCTATTCTCTTTTATTTTATATATCGTAGAAAAGATAGAATAAAATAAACTGCATATAATAGTATTACTCAGTAAACAACTAGTCTAAGCTACATTGAAAGTAATGACATCCAACAGAGAGAGTAATCATCAAATAAAAAAGTTTCGCGTAATCTAGAAAAGAAGTTATGCGTGAGTTCGGAAAGAGAATGCACTGAAGCAATACGAACGGCTGACTAGATTGCTGAACCTAAGGGCCGGTTTCCCTGGCTATACCATGGCACGCAGGTGCACAATTCTCCAAGAAACACAAAGCACGCGCACGACAAAGAAAAGGTGGGAACAGCTGAGCCGCACTTTGCGAAACCGCAACTAAACTTGTCTTTTCATCTTGCAGCTGCTCCATTTTGTCTCGTCTTTCCTCTTTCCCCGTGCTTTGTAGTTTGTACAAAGGGGTTCAAATGGAGGAACACCGACGACGGCCATCCTGTAAAACCACGTTTGACCGCGGAACAGAAGCAGGCAAAGTGCAGGCTCTTCATTCAGGAGAGATCATGCAGGTGAGACTGAAACTGCGGCCAGTCTATAAACACGTGTGTAACTAGTGACGACAAGTGAGATAAGGGAAATCAAAGGGAGTGCGGCAAGTCTATAAACACGTGGGAGCCTATTTATTTTGATAAAATTAAAATTACTAGCTTTTTTTTTAAACGAGAAAGGGCTCGAAGGCCCCAGAAGCTGCTTCATTAATTAAGGTAGTGGGTACATCTTACAGAAAAGCCCCCAAAAGAGGGGAACAGCAAAAGCAGTACCACCACATATGCAAAGAAGACCCTAAAACTAAAAGCAGAAAAGCGATCAGGTCCTCGGTCTTCTTCTCCACCGCCGTCAACATCGAGCACCTCCTGCCGGCCACCAGAGCGACGCCGGGGACGAAACCACTTGGCAGCGCTTGGTGGGGGAATCCGACAGAGTGCTCCAGACAGGGCCTCCACACCGGAGGTTTGAACGAGCGCATCCATGGCGCATCGAAGAGCTCGAGCATCGTCGAGCGTGGAGAGGCCTCTCTGGCCAGGGATAGCTCCGGCAACCACGCCTTCGCTTGGGATCTCCACAAGGTGCAGCTTCACCAACCTGCAAAGCTCGAGAAGCAGAGAGAGTCCACCCACCAACCTCCTCTGCGTCGCCACCATCGCGACCTGGAAGAGGGGGAGGCCGACCCACCCACTCCACGGGCTCCACCAAAACCGTCCCCTTTGCAGGAGAACAGGACCACCCAGTCGAGAATTTCGCCGCAAGGCTTCTCCACTCCTCCTCGCCACCACGGCCGGCCGGGAGAGAATCCGCCTCACCACAAGCTGCGACGCCGCGCCCTTCCCCCCCGCCTCCACGGCCGGCCAGGAAGAGTCACAACGTGCAGCCACTGCACGAAGGATAGCCCGCGACGCTTGATTTATTACGAGAAGCGGCGCCGTCCTCATCTTCTTCAGCACCAGCCATCGGGCCAGAAGAAGAACGGGGAAGAACCCTAAAAGCTTCCAGATCTCGTCGCAAAGATCCAGAGCTCCGCTGCTCCTAATGGGCAAAACACCCAGTACTGGCATAAAGCTAAAACAACTACAACCTACGTCTACCTCGGCGACTCTCCGCCGCCTCCTCCCACACCGGCTACTCCGGCGAGAAGGGCGCGGAAGAGCCCCGATCTCCTGTGCATGACTCTCAAAGCAGCTCAAGGGGGGGAGAGGCATGCATGTATGGTGGTGGGTTTGTTACCAACACAAAATTACTAGCTGAATACCCGTGTGTTGCCACGGTTCACTAACCTTTAACTTGTGTTCTAAACGTGTAAACCTAACTTTTTTTAATAAGAGCACTCGATCGTCGAGTCCAATAAATCTATAAGATGTGGTATGCCATAGAGAACCTCCAACAACTGACCAAAAACGGCGTCGGTGTCCAATAAATGGTTTTTTAGGGCGTCGACGTGTCAAATGTGGTTCCAACAGGTGTCAAAAAAATTCTAGCACGTCCAAAATTTTGGTCCTTGGCGCTGCATATTTGTGACATAGCGACGAGCACGCCGAAAAACCATGACCTCGTGTGCACATCCAACTGTCGAGCTGAAACTATTCTAGTGCGTGTTCCCCTCTCCCGCATCGCCCGCCGTCGACCGAAATCTAGCCATGGATGGCCATTCCAGCACTCCCCACTCATCCCTTCTCCACTTCCCCTTCTACAGGCCCCGCCTGGTTTCCGTCACCGCTAGCAAGCACCGTCGTAGCCGCAGCCGTCATACCAAACCCTAGCCACGACATCGTCCGCCGGAACATGTTCGCTTCATTTCCTTTTATTTTTGGATTGTATAGATGAATAGAGATGATGGAATGTTGATTTGTTCATGACAAAGTTGAATATTTGTCAATTGTGGTGTGGATGAGGATACAACGATCCCTAGTGCTCCACATGAATTATTCCTCTCTCCTTCCCTCATCCCCTCTATGGACTCTCTCCCTATATAAATAAATAATATGGTTAAATGATTTATCATGGCCAGATTGCTTAGCTGCTTCAGAGTTAAGTGAAATAACAAGTTAATACCTTGAACGTCTTTTGTCAAAAGCCAACTATAATGATGAAAAGATCACATCTTACACAACAATTACATCTTCCTATGCTTCTCAAAATATGACTAAACAAACATTAAGTTGTCAAATGGAACAAAACACTGAAGCACCGAGCAGCCAAACCAAGTTATCATCATCCTATATCGAAGAATAGATCATATGCCCTCAGGATGTTTGCCTTCTTACCATTTTTTTTTCACTTCCCACTAAAACAAATGGCTTGCAACAAACAAGCCATCTGACTTAGTTTCCGCTGGTAAGGCCATCCATTTTATGATGCATTGCCGCATGGAGCTAAAAAACTCGTAATAGCTGATAACTAAACAATATTTAGGAACGATTACATAGCTTACTACAGGGCCATGGCATGCGCTGACGAAGACCTTGGGTCTCATTTCACAAGACGGAGCTTGCCTGTAGTCAGGCTGGCCGTCTGCATCCAGGGGTCACACCACCCAGTGTTAAGCATGAAGGTCTGCAGGGCCTCATCCACCGACCGAAAGCTTTGGTGTCTACACAGCATCGTCCCCGGGGCGCGCCTTCTATGCCCACATTCCGTCGAACACCTTGGAGGCAGCCACCCACAACACCAGACATCTCCACCCTTGGCACAAACAAGTGCGCCCACCCTTGGCACAAAAATCGGGGTCAGTGGCGGTCGCCTGCAGTGCCTGGTCGTCGGCTGGGTGGAGGTGAAGACAGCGTTGAACTGCCGACACATGCAGAAATTGCTATCCTCGATGGCGAGATTATGAGCTCGGGGAGGTTGGGCAGCAGGCAGCTCCGGGCGGCCACGCCGGCTGGATGTGGCCTGTGACAGACGACCGGGGGCACAGAGGTCCAGGCGTACGGGCGTCGGGAGGTACATCTGGAAGATCTCGGGGCGGACGCACGAGCTGGATGCAGCCGACGCCGAAGAGTACAGGGCGCGTGGACGGCGGCGAGTCTAATCCTAGGCGGCGGCGGTGGCGTGCGGACGGCGGCGAGTCTAATCCTAGCCGGCGGCGGTGGCAGTGGCGGCGGCGGTCTGTCACGGATGCGGATGGATGAATCAGAGCGAGATGGAGGCGTGGAAGGAGGACGTACGGACCTTTTTTTTTAGTTGGCGGTGGCAGCCCTCGCAATATTATCAAACAGTCAGGAGTAAAACGGATTAAAAAAAAGCGGACGGAAATCGCATAGGACGTACCTAACTTTATGTAAATTAGTAGATACAGATATACTGTCTCCGTCTAAAAATAGATTTTTCAAATATGTTAAAATTTAAATAAATCTAGACACTATTTAATATATAGATTCATCTAAAATTTAAAAAACCTTAGACATTTATTCTTGGACGTAGGGAGTATCAAAGTTTTAAATAAGATCTAGAAACTTAGTTTGGACGTAGTAAATGATGTATGCTGGTGTGCAAAATCTCAATATAAAATTCTTTTCATTTTGGGGCTAAACAAAAAAAATCTAACAAATTTTATAGTTTTGAGAGTGGAGGGTACTTGTTTGCATATCCGTACCCTCTTCAATGATCATATACCACCTGGCAGTATTCAATCTCCAAAATGGATCCTAAAAAAGATATTTTCTCCGTCCTACAATAGATATTTTAGATTTGTCAAAATTAGAGGAAGTATAAAAAATAAAAAAAGCTTTTATATGGATGAAACGAGGGGCTATACCTGGTGCTAGGCCGCATGCTTTAGTGAACTGGAGCTCCATTTGCAGACCAAAGGAGCTTGGCTTTTTAGGCATTTTCTGGTGGAATATTAGCCATAATTTTCATGATTAATTTTAAAATATACAACAATAGCTATAATTACGTAAACCTCTAACATACTAGATGTATTGATCAACATGAACAGTAGCGGATTATACGCACTAACAGCCATAGTAAAACAACAGATTTGATGATGGTGTACGTACTAATCGGTTGTCGATGTAGTTGCCATTGGTGCAGTAGCCTGTCGAAGAAGTCGACGTGCAGTAGGTCCGGCTCGATGACCGGGAAGACGCGCCGTGATGACGAACTTGAGCCGTCGCGCAGAGCGCTTTCCAAAAACCTTATTCGCCCTCTCCCGTACAGGATCACAAAGACGACTGGTTCCAGAGACCTGCTCTTCCGACCGCCGGTGCACGCCGGCAAGCGGGATGGAGTAGACTACGGTGGCGGCGCAAGCAGAGAGGATGGCAAAACCCTAGATTTGTTTGGTGTCGTGCGTTGTAGAAGCCGCACAGGCGTTTATATAGAGCGGCACAGAAATCCCGTACCGGACACGAAGTGGACCAAGCCCACGTCGCGTATGTTCGGGTCGGTTACAGATAGCCCACGATCCGGAAGCGACCTGAATCCGCTAATTGTTGACACGTCTGTCATTTTCCTGAGCAGCAAAATAAAGTCCGGCTCGGCGAGATTCCCGCAACCGGCGACGCGCGCGCGTCATGTCGAGACGATACGAGCGTGCGTGCGTGTGAGCGGCGGCGTCATCGGAGGAGGAGCGCGCGTGTAGCTCTCTTATTGTCACTCACTTACAAAGTGGTGCAACACTCCACCTTATAAGGTGATGCAACTCTCCTTCAACTTCTCATGTGGGACTAAACTTTAGCTCTCACAGCTCTTACCACACACATGTGAGCTGCCACCAACTTGGGCCAAATCACATATGGGCTTTCACATACATGGGCTTTGAGATTTAGGGAAAATCTGAAATCACACATGGGTCTAATGATTTAGCCCATTATTTCTAACAATCTCCCACCGGATCTCAAATGTCCATTTGAAGATTTACAAATCCTCGCTACTTGTTTATATACTAGTGTTTCAACAGAGACTGTTAAGTTGAACTTCCGCCTAAAATCTTGAACTATGTCTATCAACAACTTGAACAATGGATGAACCTTGAATTGCAAGTTTGGTGCCAATAGATTTCACTCAAAATCATAACTAGTACCTGGCTGCTAGTAGCCTACCCCGCGGGTTGGATCATATGCGTCATACTCTCTGGTCTCTTCATGAGTTTACTAGAGATCACCTAAGTCTCATAGACCGCGACGTTTACAGTCAAGCTCATATAGGTGTGTTCTTTCAAGAATGCCCTGTAGGACGGCATCTTTGCTAGTTAAAGCCAACATAAACACATTAAGGCATGTTGCCAACCTGCTTTACATATTATGAGAGTTATGTATCTTCACATAGAGAGGGTTAACAACTACTCTCCTCAGTCAAACCACTAGCTTGTTCTTCCCATGTCCTAATTCACGGGATCTTCGACCACATAGATTGGGTTACCACTAGGTGTGACATCCATGGGTCTCAACCCCATCTCCCCGATGCACTTTCTATCACATTTCGTGATAGTCCCTTTGTAAAGGGATCTGCCAGGTTTTTGTCTGTTTGAATATACGTAATAGTTATTACTCCGGAGTTTTCTCAATTTCCTGACAGATTTCAAACATCTCTTCACGTGTCTTGATGACTTCGCGTTATCCTTAGAATTGTTTACTTTGACAATAACAGTTTGGTTGTCATAATTCAAAAGGATTGTCGGCACAGGTTTCTCAACCACAGACAAGTCTATCAAGAGCTCACGCAGCCATTCCGACTCAATAGTGGTTGTGTCTAAAGCAGTAAGCTCTGCTTCCATAGTTGACCTCGTCAATATGGTCTGTCTACGGGATCTCCATGACACTGCACCACCTCCAAGGGTAAACACATACCCGCCCGTGGCATAGAGTTCATCAAAGTCAAAGATCCAGTTCGAATCACTATATCCTTCAAGCACAGCAGGATGCCCTGAATAGTGAATCTCATAGCTCATTATACCACATAGATAGCGCATGACCCTTTCAAGTGCATGCCAATGATCAATACCCGGGTTAGACATGAACCTACTCAACTTGCTCATAGCAAAAGAGATATCGGGTCTTGTAGCGCTTGCTAAGTACATGAGAGAACCAATAACTTATGAATATTTTAGCTGATCTAATGGTTCCTTCTTATTCTTTCGTAATGTCAAACTGGGATCATAAAGTGTTGGAGAAGTCTTGCCATCAGTAAAGCCAATCGGCTCAATACCTTCTCAACATAATGAAATTGCGTTAAAGTAATCCCATTATCGTTTTTAATAAGCTTGATGTTTAGAATCACATCAGCCTCTCCCAGATCTTTCATATCAAAACTCTTTGACAAGAAAGACTTGACTTCATTTATCAGTTTCATATTTGTACCAAAGATCCGAATGTCATCCACAAACATAATATAACACTATCGCCCCCACCATGGCGATAGTAAACACACCTATCAGCCTTATTAATGACAAAGCCAGCAGAAAGTAGAGTTCCGTCAAACTTCTCATGCCATTGCTTAGGTGCTTGTTTCAGGCCATATAAAGATTTTAATAACTTAAACACTTTTGTCTCTACACCTTTTACCACAAACCCATCCGGCTGATCCATATAGATCTCCTCTTCCAACTCTCCATTAAGGAACACTGTCTTCACGTCCATTTGATGAACGAGAAGACCATAAGAGGAAGCTAGGGACAGTAGTACTCGAATGGTGGTCAGTCTAGCGACAGGTGAATATGTGTCAAAGTAATCTTTGCCTTCTTTATGTGTGTAGCCCTTAGCTACAAGTCGTGCCTTGTACTTCTCAATAGTACCATCAGGCCTTAGCTTCTTCTTGAACACCCATTTACATCCCACAGGTTTACAACCATAGGGTTGTTCTGATAATTCCCAAGTTCCGTTAGAAAGAATCGATTCCATCTCATTTTGGACAGCTTCTTTCCAATCATCTACATCAGGAGATGCATATGCCTCTACAATGGATCTAGGAGTATCGGCCACAAGGTACACGATGAAATCATTACCAAAGGATTTTGCAATCCTCTGTCTCTTACTCCTCGTGAGAGGTTCATCATCATCCTTCTCAAGGACTTCTTCATGTGGTTGTTCAGAATTCTCAATAGATGTACTAGATTCAGGAAGTATTTCAGAAGAAATTCTACCAATGCTATGCATATCTTTCATAGGAAAAATATTCTCAAAGAATGTTGCATCACGATATTCCATTATAGTATCAACATGCATATTAGGTACCTCAGATTTAACCACTAGAAATCTATAGCCTACACTCCATGGAGCATATCCTAGAAAGATACAATCCACTGTCTTGGGTACGAGCTTGCGTTTCTTAGGGATCGGTATGTTGACCTTCGCTAAACACCCCCAAGTGTGCAGATACGAAAGTGATGGTTTTCTCCCAACCCACTCCTCATAAGGGGTATTTTCTTTATTCTTGTTAGGAACCCTATTCAGGACATGACATGAAGTCAACAAAGCCTCCTCCCACCATGCCTTTGATAAACCAGCAGTGGCTAACATGGAATTCACCAAGTCAGTCAGCGTGCGGTTTTTCCTCTCGGTAACCCCGTTTGATTGGGGCGAGTAGGGAGGCGTCCTCTCATGAATAATTTTGTGTTCCTGACAGAATTTGTCAAATATTTTGGGAAAATACTCACCACCACGATCCGACCTAAGACACTTGATCTTCCTCTCTAGTTGATTTTCAACTTCGGCCTTATAAATTTTAAAGTAGTCTAAAGCTTCATCTTTAGTTTGCAACAAGTAAACATAGCAGAATTTAGTAGCATCATCTATCAACGTCATGAAATATCTCTTTTCACCTTTTGTCAACACACCATTCATCTCGCATAGATCAGAATGTATGAGTTCTAGAGGTGCCAAGTTTCTCTCCTCGGAAGCCTTGTGAGGCTTTCAAGGTTGCTTTGATTGCACACAACTATGGCACTTAGAACCTTTGGCAATAGTGAAATTTGGAATTAAACTCATACTGGACATCCGAGACATCAAACCAAAATTAATGTGACATAAACGACAATGCCAAACACTGGTATCATCATTAACATCACCAAAATATGATTCACGGATTTATTACAAAAATCTGAAAGTGAAAATCGGAACAAGCCTCCAAACTCATAACCTTTACCAATAAATTGTCCATGTTTCTAAACAACGAATTATTGGACTCTAACACAACCTTAAACCCATCTCTGCATAGAAGGGAGCCACTAACGAGATTCTTGTTCATAGTAGGGACATGCTGCACGTTCCTCGGCTGCATGATCTTGTCGAAAGTAAACTTCAGATCCACCATGCCAACACCATGAACAGAAGCATGTGATTCATTCCCCATTAGGACGGATGAATCCCGAGCGACCTGATAAGAAGTGAACATAGAGATGTCAGCACACACATGAACATTAGCACCCGTATCAATCAACCAACATGGTGATTGAAATACTGAAAGAACAGTAAATAAATTACCGTACACATCAGTGTTGATAGCGGTCACGATGTTGACAGTCTTCCCACCTTTCCCTCAACGATCTGCACGATCTGGGCAGTCCTTGGAAAAGTGGCCGAGCTCTCCACACGAGTAACAATATAGCTCGGCCTTGTTTGGCTTCTTCTTCTTGAAGGTTGTAGTCTTTTCAGGCTTGTTGAACGAGGGCTTATAGTTCCCTTTGTTCTTGCCGAAGGTCTTCTTCTACGCCATGTAGGCGCTAGACTGACCCTCGCCTCCTCTCTCAGTAGTGTCCTTAGCCCGAGCCTTCTCCTCAACATCGAGAGACGCTATCAGGTTTTGAACTGATATCTCCTTTCTCT
The DNA here is from genome assembly GCA_916181665.1 of Avena sativa. Classification (NCBI taxonomy): domain Eukaryota; kingdom Viridiplantae; phylum Streptophyta; class Magnoliopsida; order Poales; family Poaceae; genus Avena; species Avena sativa. The sequence continues at coordinate 432,482,193 of OV702293.1, forward strand.
TGTGTTTGAGAGTTGTGGCGAAGTTCCTCCACGAAGAAGACAACTTTGCAATAATGCACCCAGCCACAAACTTGTCGGGTAAGATATACTTGAGGATTTCAAGCTTCTTGGCAAAGCACTGTATCTCATGAGCTTGCTAAACTACAGAATTATTGTTAACCATCTTGTAATCATGAAAGTTCTCCATGATGTACAGCTCACTACCAGCATCTTCTACACCGAACTTAGCGTTTAGTGCCTCCCAGAGCTCTTTTCCATCTTTGACGTGCATGTACACATCAAACAACTTGTTTTCAAGAACACTCAGAACACATCCCACAAAAGCAAGATTGGTTTCCTTGAACTTGTTCTGAACCTCGTCAGATATAGTTCCTTCAGGTAAACCCTCACTAGCCTCAAATACTTTCAGAGCTTGCAGCCACAAAGTGGTCTTATACTACCACCTCTTAAAATGAACACCGATAAACTTTTCCGGCTTCATAGCATCGGCCAAGTGTCCCATGTTTAATTTCAGGAAATTGCCTATAATAAGGTTTTTGGATTGTTGGAATATTAGGCATAATTTCCACAATTAATTCCAAAATATAAATTATGACAACAACAGCTACAATCATGTGAACCTCTAACATACTAGATGTATTGATCAACATGAACAGTAGCAGATTATACGCACTAACAGCCATAGTAAAACAACAGATCTGATGATAGTGTACGTACTAATCGGTTGTCGATATAGTTGTCGTTGGTGCAGTAGCATGTCGAAGAAGTCGATATGCAGTAGGTTCGGCTCAACGACCGGGAAGACGCGTCATGATGACGAACTTGAGCAGTCACGCGGAGCGCTTCCCAAAAACCTTATTCGCTCTCTTCCATACAGGATCACAAAGGCGAGTGGTTCCGGAGACCTGCTCTCCCGACCACTGGTGCACGCCGGCAAGCGGGATGGAGTAGACTATGGTGGCGACGCAAGCAGAGAGGATGGCAAAACCCTAGATTGGTTTGGTGGCGTGCGTTGTGGAAGCCGCACATGCGTTTATATAGAGCGGCTCGGAAATCCCGTACAGGAAACGAAGTGGACCAAGCCCATGTCGCGCACGTTCGGGTCGGTTACAAATAGCCCATGATCCGGGAGAGACCCGAATCCGCTAACTGTTGACACGTCTGTCATTTTTCTAAGCAACAAAATAAAGCTCGGCTCAGCGAGATTCCCGCAACCCGCGGCGCGCGCGCACGTCATGACGAGACGAGCGTGCCTGCGTGCGTGCGAGCAGCGGCGTCGTCGGAGGAGGAGCGTGCGTGTAGCTCTCTTATTGTCACTCACTTACAAAGTGGTGCAACACTCCACCTTATAAGGTGGTGCAACTCTCCTTCAACTTCTCATGTGGGACTAAACTTTAGCTCCCATAGCTCTTGCCACACACATGTGAGCTGCCATCAACTTGGTCCAAATCACATATGGGCTTCCACATACATGGGCTTTGAGATTTAGGGAAAATCTGAAATCATACATGGGTCTAATGATTTAGCCCATTATTTCTAACATTTTTTACATTGAGAAATTTGGTAGGGCTAAGAGATTGAGATGGCCCTAGTATTCATGGACTCAACCGGGAAGACATTGACATGGATTGGCTCTACCTTGCGACGCAGCGGATATGGAGGTATTCAGATCTTCCACAAACATCACCGTCGGCGATGGCACTGAGTGCATATTTTGGCATGACCGTTGGCTGCCAGGGAGAGCTCTAAAAATTCAGTTTCGTGAGCTATTCAAGATCACCATGAGGAATAATAGAGCTGTGCAACTATGTCCTGAACGTACCCCCTCGTTAGGGTTTCTTGTGCTCCGGTGAAGACTCTCTCGCCCCCATGAGATCACTTTTTCTTCCCCTTGATCGCCTCCGATTCACATCCTCCCTCTGTTGTATCCAATCCTGGGCTGATCCCAGCTCCTTGGAACCTGAGTTCCCGGCCAGTTTTCCGTTTGCTCGATCACGGCAGAAGCAATTGGTGATGGCTCTTCGAGTGTGGCTGCAGGGACGGAACCAGAGATTGATGGCATGCTTGCGCTGTAGGGTTTCGTAGCATGAAAACAAAAAATTTCTATCGCATACAAACAAACAAGACAAGATCTATCTACTAGATTGTAGCAACGAGTCGATGGAATAACTCACCCTCGAAGATTCCAAAGCGTTTAACGAGAGCGGATTCTCGTGGGTGATGTAGTCGTACTCTTCCCGATCTCAAGATCGCATAGACGATCCTTCCGGCGCTGCGTTCCGGCAGCGCTCCCGCAGTCGGTCACACGTTCGGTACTCGACGAAGACCTTCCTCTCCCTTGTTCCAGCAGACAACGGAGGTTGTAGCAATCTCCTCGCGATTCCGGCAGCACAACGACGTGGTACCGGAAGTAGAGGGGAGATCTCGCAGGGCTTCCCCTTAAGCCGGAGCGAGTATGGTGGACTATGAGAGAGACCCTCGACGATCTAGGGTTTAGACACGCCGAGGAGGGGGCAAGGCCGGCGGCTAGGGTTAGCTAGGCGGCAAAGAGTTGCCCTAGGGCGGCGGCGGCAGCAGGAGGTGGCGGCGCCGACGGCTAGGGTTTGCGGGGTGTGAGAGGTGTGTTTGGAGGGGCAACCCTGCCCCTCCTTATATAGGTGGAGGGGGCGCGCCAGGGGAGGGGAGTCCCCCCAACTCGACTTCCAAGGTGGGCCGGCGGTGGAGGGGATGAACTCCTCCCCAACTCGGTTTCCACCTTCCCCTCCACTTCCCAAAATAGCCGTTTGACTTTTCAAGTTGGCATTTGACTTTTCAAACTAGGATTTGATTAAACCCTTTATTTTGTTCAGCGATGACACCTAGTACATGATGCAATCATACCAACTTGATATAACACATTCATGTACCCTTCCCCTCCGGAGTGTCGGACATTCCGGAACCTTCTAGAACATTCCCGATGAAAACACCGGAACCATTCTCCAACCCCAAAACAGGACTTTCCTTATATGAATCTTATTCTCTGGACCATTCAGGATCTCCTCGTGATATCCCGGATCCCATCCGAGACTTCGAACAACATTCGGTCTCTTACTCATCATTCCATAACTACTCAAACAACGTCGAATCCTTAAGTGTGTCTCCCTACGGTTCGTGAATTACGCGGACATGATTGAGACACTTCTCCGATCAATAACCAATAGAGGAATCTGGAAATTCATATGGCTCCCACATATTTCTACGATTACTTTGCGATCGAATGAACCACTTACATACGATACCAATTTCCCTTTGTCTCACGATAGTTTACTTATCCGAGGTTTTGATCGTCGCTATCTCTGCATACCTAGTTCAACCTCGTTAATGATAAGTACTCTTTTCTCGTTCCCGTGATATGTGATCCCTTGTGAGCCAGTCACATGCTTGCAAGCTAATTGGATGACATTTCACCGAGAGGGCCCAAAGTATATCTATCCGTCATATGGATGGACAAATCCCACTCTTGATCCATGTGTCTCAACCAATACTTTCCGAACACTCAATGCCACCTTTATAGCCACCCAGTTACGGTGTGGTGTTTGATGTCATCAAAGCATCCTTCCGGTGAAGGTGATATGCATGATCTCATGGTCGAAGGAATTAGGTTACTATGTATCAGAAAGCATATAGCAATTGAACTATTAAAATGACTTGATCTTTATGCTACGCTTATCTATAGGAGTATGTCCACCATATCATTCTCCTAACGATATGATCTTGTTGTTAATAACATCTCAATGTTCATGATAGGGAAACCACAATCATTTATTAACCAACAAGCTAGTATTATAAACATGCTTTACTGGGGACTCTATTTTAGTTTACAAATCACACAAGTATCAATGTTTCCTTGTTAATACTATTATAGCATGAATGTAAACATTTATCATAAACACAAAGATATAATAATAACTATATTTATTATTGCCTCTAGGGCATATCTCTAACAGTCTCCCACTTGCACTAGAGTCATCTAATCTAGATTACATGGTAATATACCGAACACCCATGGCAGTTTGGTGTTGGTCATGTTTTGCCCTCGGGAGAGGTTTAGTCAACGGATCTGCCACATTCAGATCACTTTGCAAATCTTTATGTCCCCATCTTGGACATGTTCTCGAATAGCGTGAAAATGTAGCTTGATGTGCTTCAGCTTCTTGTGTGACCTTGGTTCTTGCGCATTGGCTATGGCGCCCATGTTATCACAATAGATAGACATTGGGTCCAGTGCACTGGGAACCACAGCGAGCTCTGTAATGAACTCTTTCATCCATATCGCTTCTTGTGAAGCCTCCGAAGCAGCCATGTATTCCGATTCAGTTGAAGATCTCGCCACAACGCTTTGCTTTGCACTCCTCCAGCTAACTGCTGCACCATTCAAAGTAAATACGTATCCAGATTGTGATTTAGAATCATCCGGATTGGTGTTCCAACTAGCATCGGTGTAACCATTAACAACGAGCTGTTCATCACCTCCATAAGAAAGAACCATATCCTTAGTTCTTCTCAAGTACTTAAGGATGTTTTTGACCGCTGTCCAATGATCCACTCCTGGATCACTTTTATATCTGCTAGTTAAACTAACAACATATGCAATGTCGGGTCTAGTACATAGCATGGCTATTCGAGAACCTATGGCTGAGGCATACGGAGTCTTACTCATCCTTTCTCTATCTTCTGTCGTTATCGGACTTTGAGTTTTACTCAACGTCGTATTGGGCAACATGGGCAAGAACCCTTTCTTGCTATCTTCCATTCCAAACCTTTTTAGAACTTTGTCCAAATATGTACTTTGTGACAATGATATTAGGCGTCTTGATCTATCTCTATAAATCTTTATGCCTAATATGTAAGCTGCTTCGCCAAGATCTTTCATTGAAAAACTATTATTCAAATATTCCTTGACACTATTAAGAAGGTCTACATCATTCCCAATCAACAATATGTCATCTACATATAATATTAAGAATGCTACAGAGCTCCCACTCACTTTCTTGTAAATACAAGCTTCTCCATAAGTTTGTATAAAACCAAAACTTTTGATTACCTTATCAAAACGTTGATTCCAACTTCAGGATGCTTGCTTCAATCCATAGATGGACCGTTGAAGTTTGCATACCTTGTTAGCATCTTTAGGATCGACAAAACCTTTGGGTTGCATCATATACAACTCTTCATCAATGTCTCCATTGAGGAACGCTGTTTTGACATCCATCTGCCATATTTCATAATCGTAATATGCAGCGATTGCTAACATAATCCTCACAGACTTTAGATTCTCTACCGGTGAGAAAGTCTCATCGTAGTCAACTCCTTCAATTTGTCGAAACCCTTTTGCGACAAGTCGAGCTTTATAGACAGTAACATTACCATCAACATCTATTTTCTTCTTGAAAATCCATTTGTTCTCGACAGCCTTCCGGCCATCCGGTAAGTCCACCAAAGTCCATACTTGGTTTTCGTACATGGATCCAATCTCGGATTTCATGGCTTCTTGCCATTTATTGGAATATGGGCTCATCATCGCTTCCTCATATGTCGCAGGGTCATCGGTGTTGTCCACCAACATGACATTCATAACGGAATCATACCAATCAGGAGTGGTACGAGTTCTCGTTGACCTGCGAGGCTCTGTAGTAACTTCAAACAAAGTTTCATGATCATCATCATTAGCTTCCTCTCTTATTGGTGCAGGCACCACAGGAACTTCTTCCGGTGCTACGCTACTCGCAAGTTCGAGAGAAGGTTCGACAACCTCGTCGAGTTCTACTTTCCTTCCAGTCACTTCTTTCGAGAGAAATTCCTTCTCTAGAAAGGATCCATTCTTGGCAACGAAGATTTTGCCTTCGGATCTATGATAGAAGGTATACCCAATAGTTTCCTTCGGGTATCCTATGAAGATGCATTTTTCCACTTTGGGTTCAAGCTTGTCTGGCTGTAACTTCTTTACATAGGCTTCGCAACCCCAAACTTTAAGGAACGACAATTTAGGTTTCTTCCCAAACCATAATTCATACGGTGTCGTTTCAACGGATTTAGATGGTGCCCTATTTAAAGTGAATGCAGATGTTTCTAATGCATAACCCCAAAATGATAGCGGTAAATCTGTAAGTGACATCATAGAACGAACCATATCTAAGAGAGTTCGATTACGACGTTCGGACACACCATTACGCTGTGGTGTTCCCGGCGGTGTCAATTGTGAAAGTATTCCGTATTTCTTCAAATGCTCCCCAAACTCGTAACTTAGATATTCACCTCCACGATCAGAACGTAGAAATTTAATCTTCTTGTTACGTTGATTCTCAACCTCATTTTGAAATTCCTTAAACTTCTCAAAAGTTTCAGACTTATGTTTCATGAAATAGATATACCCATATCTACTCAAGTCATCTGTGAAGGTAAGAACATAACGATAACCACCGCGCGATGCTACACTCATTGGACCACACACATCGGTATGTATGATTTCCAACAAGTCCGTAGCTCGCTCCATCATACCAAAAAATGGAGTCTTAGTTATTTTCCCCATCAGACATGCTTCGCATCTTTCAAGTGATTCGAAATCAAGTGATTCAAGAAGTCCATTGGAATGGAGTTTCTTCATATGTTTCACTCCAATATGACCAAGACGACAGTGCCACATTTAGGTTGAGTTATCGCTCAATTTCAAACGTTTAGCTTCAATGTTATTAATGTGTGTATTACCAGAATCGAGATTCAATAAGAATAGACCATCTATCAAAGGTGCATGTGCATAAAACATATTACTCATATAAATCGAACAACCATTATTCTCGGACTTAAACAAGTAACCATCTCACAATAACATGATCCTGATATAATGTTCATGCTCAACGCAGGCACCAAATAACAATTATTTAAGTATAAAACTAATCCCGATGGTAGATGAAGGGGTAGCGTGCCGACCGCGATCACATCAACCTTTGATCCATTTCCCACGCGCATCGTCACCTCGTTCTTTGCTAGCTTCCGTTTATTCTGCAGCACCTGTTTCGAGTTACAAATATGAGCAACCGAACCAGTATCAAATACCCAGGCACTACTACGAGTACTAGTGAGATACACATCAATAACATGTATATCGGATATACCTTTCTTCTTGATGTTGCCGTTCTTCAAATCCGCCAAGCACTTTGGGCAATTCCGCTTCCAGTGACCTTCTCCCTTGCAGTAAAAGCACTCAGTATTAGGCTTAGGTCCAGCCTTGGTCTTCTTCGTCGGCGTGGTAACTTTCTTACCACCCTTCTTGAAGTGTCCCTTTTGCTTAGACTTGCCTTTCTTGAATTTGGTGGTCTTATTGACCAACAACACTTGGTGCTCTTTCTTGATCTCCACTTCTGCAGATTTTAACATGGCGAAGAGTTCTGGCAACGTCTTGTTCATGTTCTGCATGTTGTAGTTCATCACAAAGTTCTTGTAACTTGGTGGTAGTGATTGAAGGACACGGTAAATCCCCAAAGCATTAGGAATCACTATACCCAAGCTTTGAAGTTTGTTTGCGTGCCCAGACATCTTAAGCACATGCTCACTGACGGAGTTGCCGTCTTCCATCTTGCAGTTAAAGAACTTTTCAGAAGCCTCATAGCTCTCAATTGCCGCATGAGTCTTAAAGATCAATTTGAGATCACGGACAATATCATGTGGGTCTGAATTCTCAAACCTTTTCTGAAGCTCCGATTCTAAACAATACAAGATAGCACACTGAACTGTGGAGTACTGAGTCTTCCGAGTGAGGTAAACATTCTTTACTTCATCGGTAGCAGTAGCTGCAGGTGGGTCACCTAGCGGTGCATCCAGCACATAGGTCAAATTACCAGCTGTGAGGACAATCCTCAAATTGCGGAACCAATCCGCGAAGTTGCTTCCATTGTTTTTCAACTTTTCTTTCTCTAGGAACGCATTAAAATTGATGGTAGGGGCCGCCATTGATCTACAACATATTTACAATAGTTTAGACTAAGTTTATGATAAATTGAGTTCTAATTAATAGTTAATTAATCTAGGTGAACTCCCACTCAAAACAATATCCCTCACATTGTTTTAGTGATCACACGAACCAAATCCACCACATCAAAACCGATCATCACGAGAGTTGATGTAGCTTCAATGGCGAACAATCGACATGTTCATCATATCTACTATATGATTCATGCTTTACCTTTCGGTGATCCGTGTTCCGAGACCATGTCTGTACATGCTAGGCTCGTCAAGATCAAACCTTAGCTTCCGCACGAGCAAATCTGGCTTGCTCGCGTTGTATACACTTGCGGAATCTAACACACCCGATCATCACGTGGTGCTTCAAAACAACAAGCTTTAGCAACGGTGCTAACTAAGGGTGAACACTTATGATTTGAAATTCATGTGCATGAGGGATCATCTTATAATGCTACCGTTGTTAACTAAGCAATACAAGATGCATAAAGGATTAACATCACATGCAATTCATAATATGTGATATGATATGGCCTTTCTTCTTTGCGCTTCCGATCTCCATCTTCAAGCACGAACATGATCTCCATCATCACCGGCATTGCATCAAGGTCAATGACGCTTCTCCATGGTCGTCGTCCACCAGCTTCAACTATTACAACTACTTTGAATAGACACGCGGGTCTTAACAGAATTTAAAGACAACCATATGGCTCTTGCCGGTTGCCAACTTACAATAAGGAACATTGCATACATCAAATATAATCACAATCATGGCCATATCACATCACAGCACACCCCTGCAAAACAAAGTTAGACGCCTCTACTTTCTTTGCATGTTTTACGTGGTTTGGGGCTTTCAATAAGTGTCGTTCTAACTTACGAACAAGAACCACAACATTGATACTAGTATTGACAATCACCCGTTGTAAATTGAATCTTAACTATGCTGGGAGAAACAGGCACCCGCAAAGCCACTTATGCAATACAAGTTGCATGTCAAGCGTGGAGCAAATCTCATGAACGATGTCATGTAAGGTTAGCCTGGGCCGCTTCATCCCAACATCCCACAAGATGCAAAGTACACAAGAAGCAATCGACAATAAAAGCATCAACGCCCACAATGACCATTGTGTTCTACTCGTGCAACAGATCTACATATAGACACGGCTCTGATACCATTGTAGGGTTTCGTAGCATGAAAACAAAAAATTTCTATCGCATACAAACAAACAAGCCAAGATCTATCTACTAGATTGTAGCAACGAGTCGATGGAATAACTCACCCTCGAAGATTCCAAAGCGTTTAACGAGAGCGGATTCTCGTGGGTGATGTAGTCGTACTCTTCCCGATCTCAAGATCGCGTAGACGATCCTTCCGGCGCTGCGTTCCGGCAGCGCTCCCGCAGTCGGTCACACGTTCGGTACTCGACGAATACCTTCCTCTCCCTTGTTCCAGCAGGCAGTGGAGGTTGTAGCAATCTCCTCGCGATTCCGGCAGCACAACAGTGTGGTACCGGAAGTAGAGGGGAGATCTCGCAGGGCTTCCCCTTAAGCCAGAGCGAGTATGGTGGACTATGAGAGAGACCCTCGACGATCTAGGGTTTAGACACGCCGAGGAGGGGGCAAGGCCGGCGGCTAGGGTTAGCTAGGCGGCGGCGAGTTGCCCTAGGGCGGCGGCGGTAGCAGGAGGTGGCGGCGCCGACGGCTAGGGTTTGCGGGGTGTGAGAGGTGTGTTTGGAGGGGCAGCCCTGCCCCTCCTTATATAGGTGGAGGGGGCACGCCAGGGGAGGGTAGTCCCTCCCCAACTCGACTTCCAAGGTGGGCCGGCGGTGGAGGGGAGGAACTCCTCCCCAACTCGGTTTCCACCTTCCCCTCCACTTCCCAAAATAGCCGTTTGACTTTTCAAATTGGCGTTTGACTTTTCAAACTAGGATTTGATTAAACCCTTTATTTTGTTCAGCGATGACACCTAGTACATGATGCAATCATACCCAACTTGATATAACACATTCATGTACCCTTCCCCTCCGGAGTGCCGGACATTCCGGAACCTTCTAGAACATTCCCGATGAAAACACCGGAACCATTCTCCAACCCCGAAACAGGACTTTCCTTATATGAATCTTATTCTCCGGACCATTCTAGATCTCCTCGTGATATCCTGGATCCCATCCGAGACTCCGAACAACATTCGGTCTCTTACTCATCATTCCATAACTACTCAAACAACGTCGAATCCTTAAGTGTGTCTCCCTACGGTTCGTGAATTACGCGGACATGATTGAGACACTTCTCTGATCAATAACCAATAGAGGAATCTGGAAATTCATATGGCTCCCACATATTTCTACGATTACTTTGCGATCGAATGAACCACTTACATACGATACCAATTTCCCTTTGTCTCACGATAGTTTACTTATCCGAGGTTTTGATCGTCGGTATCTCTGCATACCTAGTTCAACCTCGTTACCGATAAGTACTCTTTTCTCGTTCCCGTGATATGTGATCTCTTGTGAGCCAGTCACATGCTTGCAAGCTAATTGGATGACATTTCACCGAGAGGTCCCATATTATATCTATCCGTCATATGGATGGACAAATCCCACTCTTGATCCATGTGTCTCAACCAATACTTTCCGAACACTCAATGCCACCTTTATAGCCACCCAATTACAGTGTGGTGTTTGATGTCATCAAAGCATCCTTCCGGTGAAGGTGATATGCATGATCTCATGGTCGAAGGAATTAGGTTACTATGTATCAGAAAGCATATAGCAATTAAACTATTAAAATGACTTGATCTTTATGCTACGCTTATCTATAGGAGTATGTCCACCATATCATTCTCCTAACGATATGATCTTGTTGTTAATAACATCTCAATGTTCATGATAGGGAAACCACAATCATTTATTAACCAACAAGCTAGTATTATAAAGAGGCTTTACTAGGGACTCTATTTTAGTTTACAAATCACACAAGTATCAATATTTCCTTGTTAATACTATTATAGCATGAATGTAAACATTTAACATAAACACAAAGATATAATAATAACTATATTTATTATTGCCTCTAGGGCATATCTCCAACATGCGCACCTGGAGCTACGCGATGATGAACTCGATGATGTTGTGATTGGAGCTGATGAAGTTAAGGAGTATCAGAAGGCGGCAATATGGTTGGCGATTGGAAAGGTTCACACCTCTCGATCGTTTAGCTCTGAAGCCCTGTTCGCAAGGATGAAGTCCATCTGGAATCTGTCCCGTGACCTAACTTGTTGCCAGGGACGAAGACAAGGGGGACGAGGGGGGCTTAGCCACCCCCATGGTTTGAATTTTGTGAAGAACTCTACTCACTAAAGATCAAATTTATTATTGATTTAGCCAAGTATGCCTCCCTCATGCCAATTTTGCCCCCCTCAAGGTGAGAAGCTGGCTCCGTCCTTGCTTGTCGTGAAGCTGGGGAGAACATGTTTATCTTCCAGATGCATTGCCGTGGTGATTGGAAGAAGGTAGTACATCAAGTTCCATGGACCTTCCGTGGTTGGGCTCTAATGATTGAGGATTACGATGGACGTGAAGATCCTGAGAAGTTCATCTTTGGTGGCATGTATGTTTGGGCACAAATCCGGGTTCATAGCATGGAAAATTAAAAATTTCTATCGCATGAACACACAAAACCAAGATATAATCTATGGCAAAGCCAAGATCTAATCTACGAGATCAGTGCAACAAGATTGTAGAGAACTAACCCTCGTATATCCAAAGCGTTTAACAAGATCGGATTCTCGTGGTTGATGTAGTCAATCACTTGCTGATCTCAAGATCATGTAGACGATCCTTCCGGCACCATGTTCTGGCAGCGCTTCTGTAGTCGGTCACACATAGGGTAGTCGATGAAGACCTTCCTCTCCCTTGTTCCAGCAGGGCAACGGAGGTTGTAGATCTCCTCAGAATCTCAACAACACGACGGTGTGGTGGTGGTGGTGGAGGAGATATTTCTGCAGGTCTTCGCCTAAGCCGGAGGAGTGCGACGGAGGAGAGAGGGCTGCAACGGCTAGAGTTCTAGGCGCCAGGGATAGAGGTGTAAGGGGGCTCCCTACCCTTCCTTATATGGGAGAGGGGGCGGCGGCCAAGGCCTCTTTGCCCTAGTCGAGTTGCTCCCCAACTCAGCTAGGAAGTGGAGAGTCCCTCCCCAACTTGGCTAGGAGAAGGGGAGTTGTAAACTTGCCTTTCAAGTTTCCCCTTTCCTTCCCAAACTAGGATTTGACTTTTCAAACTAGGGTTTGAACCTACCTCCCTTGTGCTTGGCCGAGTTGGCCTAGGGTTGATGCGGCCAGCCCCTTAGGGCATGGTGCATCCAAGTACCCCCTCCAAGGGTGGTGGACCTTCCAGAACATTCTAGAAGCTTCCGGTCAAAACACTAAAAACATTTCCAAATCCCGGAAATTGACTTTCCTTATATGAATCTTATTCTCCGGACCATTCCGAATCTCCTTGTGATGTCCGGGATCCAATCCGAGTATCCGAACAACATTTGGTCTCCAATTCACATTCTATATTGATGACCCACAAGTATATGGGATCACAACAGTCTTCAAGGGAAGTATTACAAAATTTATTGATTCGACAGAAGGGGAGCCAAAGAATACTTATAAGCCTTAACAACTGAGTGGTCAATTCATCTACACTTGGAAATAGTCTTGCTCACAGTAGTTTATCAGTAGCAACAATTTTGTAGTAGCAATAGCAAAATAACAGCAGTAGAACAAAAGCAATAGTAACAGTAGTAGCAAACAGTAGGATATGAGTGCGGTAGGCATAGGGATGGATGGACGGGCGTTGCATGGACAAGTATAAACATGTAGCTTCAAGATCTAGGGCAATTTCAGATAAATAATATAAAGCATCCAAGTACTAAACAATAATAGGCATGTGTCCCATATATAGTCATATGTGCTCGCAATGAGAACTTGTACAACATCTTTTGTCCTGTCAGCCCGTTGCAGCGGGGCCTCAAGGGAATCTACTAGCAATTAAGGTACTCCTTTTAATAGAGCACCGGAGCAAAGCATTAACACTCCGTGAACATATGTGATCCTCATATCACAGCCATCCCCTCCGACTGTCCCAATTTCTGTCACTTCGGGGCCTTTGGATCCGGACAATAATATGTGTACACAGTTTGCAAATAAGATCACAAACAATACTATCATCATGAATCAATAATAAGTTCAGATCTGAGATCATGGCACTCGGGCCCTAGTGACAAGCATTAAGCACAACAAGTTGTAACAAAGTCAAATAACACTAATAGAGATACTAGGCACCATGCCCTAACAATCTTATTCGATTACATGATAGAACTCATCAAATCTCTACCATCCCCATAGCCTACAGCGGGGGATTACTCACTCATGGATGGGGGAACACATGGATGGTTGATGGAGAGGCGTTGTTGATAATGATGATCTTCTCCAAATTATCTGTTCCGGCAGGGTGCCAAAACGGAGTTTTTGGTTCCGAATCGCGGTTTCTGGTGGTGGCGGCGCAACGGAATTCTTTCTGGAAAAACATCGAAACCCCCTGAGTTTTTACGTCAGAAGGCAACTTATAGGCGAAGAGGGAGGCCGAGGGGGTGCCTAAGGCGGCCACACCCCCTCTAGTCGCGACTAGGCCTAGCCCGCGCGGCAGGGTGTGTGGGCCCCTCAGATCCCCAATCTGTTTCGTATTCTGGCTCCGTGAGTCTTCTGGTGAAATATGATTTTTGGCATATTTTCCGGAATTTTTCCTGATAGTTGATTTTCTGCACAAAAACTAGACACCAAGGTAATTCTGCTGAAAACAACATCAGTCCGTGTTAGTTATATCCAAATTACACAAGTTTAGAGGAGAAACAATAGTAAAAGTGTTCGGAAAAGTAGATATGTTTTGGACGTATCACATATCTACTCAAACAACATCAAATCGTTAAGTGTGTCTCTCTACGGTTCGTGAATTATGCGAACATGATCGAGACACCTCTCCAATCAATAATCAATAGTGGGATATGAAAATCCATAATGGTTCCACATATTTCTATGATGACTTTGTGATCGAATGAACCATATACATACGATACCTATTCTCATTGTCACACGATATTTTACTTATTCGAGGTTTGATCGTCGGTATCTCTATACCTAGTTCAACCTCGTTACCGATAAGTAATCTTTACTCGTATTGTGATGTGACATCCCTTTGACCTTGTCACATGCTTGCAAGCCAATTGGATGACATTCCACCGAGAGGGTCTGGAGTATATCTATCTGTCATATGGATGGACAAAACCCACTCTTGATCCATGCGATTCAATTCATACTTTCAGAATACTCAATGCCACCTTTATAACCATCCAGTTACGGAAGTGGCGTTTGATGCCATCAAAGCACTCATCCGGTGATGGTGATTAACATGATCTCATGGTCGAAGGATTAGGTTACTATGTATTTAAAAGCTTTGTATAAAACAAACTTCAATGACTTGATCTTATGCTATGCTTATTATAGGAGTGTGTCCATCACATCATTCTCCTGATGATATGATCTTGTTATTAATAACATCTAATGTCCATGATCAGGAAACCATGATCATGTATTAATCAACAAGCTAGTTTAACAAGAGGCTTACTAGGAACTCTTTTATGTTTAGAAAACACACAAGTATTAATGTTTCCGGTTAATACAATTATAGAATGAGATGTAAACATTTATCATAAACATGAAGATATGATAATAACCACTTTATTATTGCCTCTTGGGAATATCTCCAACATGGGCCTCATACCTATAAAAGTGTGAATAAGAGCAACAAGGCTAAGGATGTTTGTGGATAAAGTAGCACGCCTCTTCATAGTGTAATAAACGTGGCTTGTCACTTCCTATTCGAGGAGCTGAACTACGAGATCACAACGGTAAAGGAACTCCATACACTTCTAAAAACCTGTGAAGACTGACTTACATATTTTTCTAAAAATCTAAAACCTACCATTTTGAGAAACTGTTTTTGAAAATTGCACAAGCCCAATTTTTTTCCATCCACGACTATAGCTACTGCACCAAACACCCAAATAGCTAGAACTTGATGAGTATGCTGATACTCATATGTACCTTCTCACCCTTGCTTAGATTATGGAAAGACTGAAGACAATACTAGTGAAGACCACGAGGAGGGGGGGAGGGGATCTACTACGAGAAGCCATATCTTTCAGGAGACATTGAAGGCATAGATTATGGAATAGCATATGCACAGAAAATGAAGGCTTAGAGGCGGAGCCTTGAGAAACTAGAATAAGTTAGACGGACCAAGCAACATATAACTTTACTAAATAAGTTGCTGAGCTCTAGTGACACTAAACATAGTGGTGCCATTGTTTATAAAGTTAATTAGTTTGGATTTGAATTCAAATGTGAATCATTATTGGACCGAGCAGGATCTCTGAGCTTTTGTACTCTTTTGGATGTGAATATGAATAAAGGCGAAAATTTGACCCGCAATGTTTCTGTCGTAACACACTGAGGAATGTAATATTTGCGAGACGGTGTTTCGTGAACGTTATTTAACGACTTGCCACTATAGAATCACCCCATACATGCCAATGTCCTATGTGTATCTATACTTTTTTTCTTAGAAAAGAGAAGAGTCTCATGGGACTCTAGGGAATGTTTTTTGATGCTTCGAGAGCATTTGCAGAGCATCCGGTCTTGTTTTTGTTCAGTGAGGGCGCAACATATGCATTTTCTTCATATAATTTTGCACACAAATAAAATACATTGTCGTGTATGCTATAAAAAAAATCTGACTTTTTATTTTTTAGAATTTTTTTAACATTTTTATGTGAGAGCATATGCTCCGGGAGCCAAAACTCAAACACTCGATCGCCTCGTACAAGTGCACCAGCCGCTTGTAGTTCCGCAATATTTACCGGATCGTAAATTTCGACCTTATATGAATTTCTCTCCACCGTCTCGTACCTTTCTTTCGTCTTCCTCAATCCTCACCTGAGCCTCCTGACCTAACCAACCCGACCCAAGGCGGCTCCATCCCTAAGAGTGTACCACCGCGCCCCCTGCCCGTAGCCCAGCGTCACCGCCGACGCCTCAATTTGCTCCCGCCCCCTTCAAGCCCTCCGCCTCTCACGCGCCTCGCCGCCATCGCCGCAACCGTTCTTCCGCATCGAGACATCGCATCCCTGCTGTCTCCACCCCGGCCGCAATCGTTGGCCATTGGATTTTGAGGTATGAGGTTGTTTCATCCAGCGATTTGTTAAATCCTTCTGACCATTCACCAATTCTGGGCTTGCCGGTGCGCGACCGGCGGGCACGCAATCCAGATCCGCCCCTGCTTACGGATCCTTGATATTTTTACTTGTTTTGCCGAAATAGGTTTCAGGGATTGGCATTTGGAAGGGAATGGTAGGGGGAATAGGCTGACCAAAATCCGAAAGAAGAGCACGTTTCTCATTCCAATCTCGGCAATTGGATTTCGATTCGTTCGTTTGACCAGCCGAGATGGACGACGACGGCAGCTTAGGCATTCGGAATTGGGGCTTCTATGAGACCATGAAAGGCAACCTAGGCCTGCAGCTGATGTCATCTGTGACCGGCGACCACCGGGACACAAAGCCGCTGCTTCCGAATGGCACCTTCTTGCAGCACCATGGACACCACAACGCCCAGCACCACCCACAACACTCACATCATCCCCGTGGTTATGGTGGTTGCGAACCCTCTGGTGTTGTGCCGACTGAGCAGCCGGCTATTCACATGGACTTCGTTCGCAATGAGGCCTGGGTGCACCCCTTGCAGCATCAGCATCAGCATCAGCATCAACATCAACATCAACATCCCCGCGAGCAGAAGGTCCTACATTCTGTCCCTGTTGGGCCTGCTGGTCATAATGGACATCCTGGGCATGCTGTGCATCACCACCCTGCCAGTTTCGGGATGATGCAAGATGCGCGTGGGATGCCAGATGCGCGTGGGATGCCAGATGCGCGTGGTGCTCACACTCTCCAGATGATGCAGCCACAAGAGCCTCCTCCCGAGGAGCACACAGCCCCACCGTTGATTGAAGAGCACTCTGTGGACGGAAACAAGCCGCTAGTAAAGAAGAGGCAGCAAGGTCGTCAGCCCAAGTCACCTAAACCAAAGAAGCCTAGGAAGGTTGCTACTCCACGAGAAGATGGGGCACCCAAGAACCGCACACCGCGAAGCAGGGGTCCTATTAAGCCTTTGGGAATGGTGATTAATGGTATCGATTTTGACATTTCAAGGATAGCAACACCTGTGTGCTCATGCACTGGAGCTCCTCAGCAGTGCTACCGTTGGGGTGCAGGTGGCTGGCAGTCCGCATGCTGCACAACTTCTATTTCGACGTATCCACTGCCAATGAACACAAAGCGCAGGGGCGCACGCATTGCTGGAAGGAAGATGAGCCAAGGTGCATTCAAAAAAGTTCTTGAGAAGCTTGCTGGTGAAGGGTACAACCTTAGTAACCCAATTGATCTGAAGACCTTCTGGGCCAAGCATGGGACAAACAAGTTTGTAACGATCAGGTAAAGGGCATAGCGTGTTCATCGCCTTGTAGGGTCCAAAGCTGCAGTTTGGTCTGGGTTATTGTCTGTATCTGCTCTTGCTCATCTGCA
This sequence comes from Avena sativa, assembly GCA_916181665.1. Classification (NCBI taxonomy): domain Eukaryota; kingdom Viridiplantae; phylum Streptophyta; class Magnoliopsida; order Poales; family Poaceae; genus Avena; species Avena sativa. The sequence continues at coordinate 432,499,878 of OV702293.1, forward strand.
GAAGTTTTTAGAAGTAGCTTGTAGCCAATGTTCAGTTTCTCGGATTTAATTTACTTGCCTTCCTGGAGCTTCAGCTGTGGAGTGTAGTAGGAGGTCTGTCTGTATCTGTCAATTTAGAAGTTGTAGTGTAACGGCAACAGTCTTTCTAATTAGATGGCATTTAATGCTTCAAATGTCTGTTATGGGGTGGAAGTTCTTGCCTTCAATTAAGAGGTTTTCTCCTATGGAAGTTTAAATATAACCGCTTCTTCTCTAGTTTAATTTGGTATTTGCCATATCTGTCTAGTCTATGCATTAAATACTCACATGACTAGTGTTTATGTTTGACCTCCTATTAACCTTCTTCTCCACTAGGATTTAAACAAATAAAACGCTTTCTCTTCATTCCGTTCTTGTGTTATAATGTGTGCAGAAGCAAGTCTTTTTTTTTATTTTGCTCCTTACCTTAATTCCCTGAACATATTATAGCCCATAACATATGTTTTTAGCAAATTCTTATACTTAAGCAAGTAGCAAGATTCAAGTTGTCAAAAATCTGAGTACTAAACTCTTGTGAAAATCTTGCTTTATGCTACTCCCTCCATCCCAGTTTATAAGACTTGCGCGTATACCTAGGTTGTCCGCATGAGCTATATGATATGAAGTTTCTAATAATATAGTTTCTATCATATGTACCTCATGCTAAGTTGGTTAATTTGTCAATCTAGAAATACACATAAGCCTTGTAAACCAAGAAGGTCTTCTGTCAGGGTGCAATATTTGAGAACTAAAGTTTCTTTGCTGGGCATGCTTTACAATACTTGCAAATTGCACAAGTTGCGATGAGAAAATATTGGTGTTTGCCTACTATGTTAGTCTGTTTGGCGATTTTCTCTGGCTAACTGAGACGTTAACTGCTGGTAGCAACCATTTCTTATTACGTTGCCCTCCCTTTCTGAAAGCACTTTTCCACTCTATTTTTGGGTGTATCAGTTATCTTTAGATCCTATGGTGCAGAAGGCACTTTTTTAGTTCTAATTTTGGGTTGTTTCAGCATCGTAAGATCTTACGGTGCAGGAAGCACTTTCCTAGTTCTATTTTTGGATGTTTCAGTTATCATACGATCCTACAGTGCAGAAAGCACATCCTCATTTCTTTTTTTTATGTACTACTAGTATCCGTTTTATTTCCTCTTTACACCATCATTTTGATGGAAAGTATCCTCTTCGAGATTTAACATCAAAATCATGTGAAAGTCAGCATCAAAATCCTGCGAGATTCATTAATTTGATTGGCCATAGGTCTATTTGAAGAAGCTGCTCTATCGGAGGTGTCTATTCCAAGAAGCTGGTCTAGCCGAGGTGTCTATTCGAAGTAGCTGGTCCCCAACGAAATTTAGTACACAGTAAATTCAGTGATAGACCACTCTCTATCTTGAACATCGGTGGAGAATGACACCATTCCGATAGAGATGAGCCCAGTGCTCCAGTCCGCTCTGTTCATTCTTCGTCCATTTGTTCTGTTATTATTCATCTGTGGCTGAAAACTTGCATCTGCGGAGATGCCTTTGGACCTGAAGCTGGCTTGCAGCTTGTGTGCTGGTCTGCGTGGGCAGTAGTAAGCTGCTCTCAGATGTTTGACACGCATAAAGGTTTATCAGTAGTTCCAAGCTTGCAATCGACTGATGGCGATGATATTGATGCTTGCTAAAAACATCTTTTCGAAGGGAATGCCTAGTGGCTTTTATTCATTTGATGAAGGAGCCAGAGCATCTTCAACAGATGCACTAAATCTAGGCGTGCTAAATTCATTTTGCAGCGCAGCGCCCGTCATATAAGTTTAGCGGGCGGGCGTCGCTTGCCGTTTCTCCACTGGAAGAGCTAAAATGGCGGCGCTTGCCGTTTCTCTATCGGAAGCGCTAAAACGGCGACACGCTAAAATAGAAAAAAATCTTCCCAGCGGACGCGCTAAAATACAGCGCTACAAACACGATTTTGCAGAAAAATAGTACAAATCTAAAAAATAGGATAAAACTAAAAACATAGAACATAAAATGGAGGTAGAGTAGTTCATATTTTACAAACTAGTGTAGATAAAATTAAACCTACTCTAAAAATCAGAGTCCGTCGTGTTGGACACTGGAATCGACGACCACAAGTCATCCCAACAAGGGTTGTCCTTGCCGATGGTCGCCGGACGCTCGGAGCTACGCCTCATCGAAGGCCCGCCTCTCCGTCATGTCGGCCCTCCGTTTGAGGCGGTCCGCCTTCTTCACAGCCTTCCAATTATCATACAGATGCTCCTCGACAGCGACGTCCTCAGGGAAGCGTGCCGCCCATTCCAGCCGTGCACGCTTGTCCCGCTCGACGATGAGCAGACGGTGCTTCGCGTCTCAGCGGCGAGGCGCGGCGGCGGAGCGAGTGCCTCCGCCAGCTGGTGGTTCCACACATCCTGCAAGTTCATGCTCGGGCGCCTGCCATGTTGATACGTCGTAAACGTATCTATAATTTTTTATACTACATGCTTGTTTTGTATCGACTTTCTTATGTTTTGCCTATACTTTGAGGTATTTTTTATACATTTTCTGGAACTAACCTATTGACAAGATGCTGTAGTGTCAGTTGACTGTTTTCTGCTGTTTTTGGTTTTAGAAAAGCTAGTAAGGAAATATTCTCAGAATTGGACGGGACAAAAGCCAAAGTTGATATTTTACCAGAAGGAACACGGAGTCTGAAGGGCAGACGAAGTGGGGCCACGAGGCGACCACACCTGGTGGCGACGCGACCTAGGGGGGCACCTCTAGGGTGGCCCCTCGGGCACCCATCGACCTTGCCCCTTCGTCTATAAAAGCACCCCGATGCATAAACCCTAAGTACCCGATCAGATCTCCATGAAACAGCCCGTAGCCGCCGCCATCTCCATCCCTAGATGGGGGAGGGGGTCCGAAGCTCTTCCCCGCACCCTGTCAGAGGGGAGAGATCATCCCGGAGGCCTTCTTCATCACCATGCTAGTCTTCGGAGTGATGCGTGAGTAGTTCACCCTTGTACTATGGGCCCATACAGTAGCTAGATGGTTGTTTCTTCTCCTTTGTGCTATCATGTTTAGATCTTGCGAGCTCCGTTCATGATCAAGATCATCTATTTGTAATCATACATGTTGTGTTTGCGGGGATCCGATGGATATTGAGATATTATGTCAGATTGATTATTGACTTTATCATGTCTATGTTATTTGTGATCTTGCATGCTCTCCGTTGTTCATAAATGCTTTGGCCAAGTAGATGCTTGCAACTCCAAGAGGGAGTATTTATGCTCGATGGTAGGTTCATGCCTCTAGTAATCTGCGGAAGTGACAGAAATCTCTAAGGTTGTAGATGTGTTGTTGCTACTAGGGAGAAAAAACAATCCTCTGTCTAAGGGCAATTGTATTGTTTACTTTACACATGTTGCTTAATGCAATTATCTGTTGCTTGCAACTTAATACTGGAAGGGGTTCGGATAATAACATGAAGGTGAATTATTAGTCATAGATGCAGTTGGATTACGGTCTATGTATTATGTTGTAATACCCAAACAAATCTCGTAGGAGTCAATATGTCTAGTATATGCATTGTTATGCTTTCTCAATCTGTCAATTGCCCCGCTGTAATTTGTTCACCCAACATGCTATTTATCTTAAGGAGAACACCACTAGTGAACTGTGGACCCTGGTCCATTCCTTTATCATTGATACACCATCTACTGTTACTATTTACTTTCTACAAGAAAATCACTATCTTCCACACTATACTTTTAATCCTTTGTTTTCAGCAAACCGGGTGAGATTGACAACCTTACTATAAGTTGGGGCAAAGTATTGAGTTTGTGTTATGCAGGTTCCAAGTTGTTAGCAACACCTTGGAGTTGTTTCCTTACTCCTTCGATAACCTTGGTTTTATAACTAAGGGAAACTTGCTGCTGTGCTTATCACACCTTCCTCTTGGGGTTCCCAACGAGGCTCTACGTCAACCGAGCCACCATCAAGATTTTCTGGCACCGTTGCCGGGGAGATAAGGACAGCTTCAATCTCTTCCTCTTCGCCAGTCACTTTTCAGGGAGAAAGAAGATTCTTGCAAGGTGAGTCTCTCATAACCAATCTCTTTACTTTATTTTTGTTTTGCTTAGTTTATTTTTATCAAAAAACATACAAAAAAATTATTTTTGTCTAATTTGCTTTTTCTTAAAAACACACACAAAAAAGTTCCTACTATAGTTGTTATTTTTGTTGGTCTGTTATTGTCTTGCTTTATCATGCTTTATATGAATGGTTTTTTTTAAACTAGATCTTATTAGCAAGGTGGGTTCACGGAAGAACAAAAATATTATTATGAGGAACACCGCTTGTCACAAAAAGGGAAACACTTATGGGAACAAATTAATAAATTGCATATCATTGCTAGAAATGTGTGCTCTACTTATAATGTTACTTATTTCTTTGATGAATCTTATTGCTATAGGAGGTATAAACACCTCCCTTTTCAATGTGAGTATAATGATAATGTTACCATATCTTCCTATGTTAAGGGCAATTGTGACTTTTATGATGTGGAAAAAATTGAAAAATTTATTGCTTGGAAGGTTTTGCATTCGAACTTGCTAATTTGCTTGAAAATGCCGATGATGCACCTTATAAATATGAGGTTTATGATATACTTAAATTTTGTTTTGATAATTACAAGGAAGAAAATGACTATATTCTTGAATATCTTAATAGATGCTCTCCACCAACGGAAGAGACTAATGCCTTGCAGGAGCCTATGGAAGAAGAAATTGCTGAACCTGAAAGCTCATTAGATGAAAAGGAGGAGGAGAGTGATGAAAAAAAGGAGGAAGAATGGATTAGCTACCCATGCCTACCTTCTAATGAGAGTAACTCTTTATCCCTTACATTATTTGACTGTCCCTCATGCTTACCAAAGGAGGATGAATGTTATGTTCCTGTGGATTCTTTTGAAATATCTACTATGGGTAAAACTTGTGATAATAATTATGCTCATGTTATCTATCATAATTCTTTATTTGTGCCTAACTTCAAAATGCATGGTACTAAAGAGTTTTGCTTAGAAAATGTTTATGATAAAGCTCTAGATGATGGTCCTATATTGGTTGATAATATTAATTGTACTACTATTAAAAATGAGAATGGAGGGGTCTTGACTTTATATTGGAACCCCATACCTCTTGAGAATGATCAGTCATCTTGTTATAAAATTATTAAAAGTGGGTTTGAATGTTTTAATCCCACTATTTTTGAGCTTGATAAAAATTATGTGTTTGTAGATCATGAAAAGCATACTTTATGTGATAGTTATATTGTTGAGTTTATTCATGAGGCTACTAAAAATTATTATGAGAGAGGAAAGTATGGTTGTAGAAGTTTTCATGCTACTAAAACACCTCTCTATGTGCTGAAAGTTTTGAAGTTACTCTTGTTTTATCTTCCTATGCCTGCACTTTGTTCTTTGTGAATTTATTTGCGTACAAGATTCCTATATATAGGAAGTGGGTTAGACTTAAACTTGTTTTATATTTGCTTCTTGGTGCTCTCTTTTACTTCAATTCATATTTCTTATGTGAGCATTTTCTCAAACTATCAAGCCTAGCTAAAAGGCATTAAAGAAAAGCGCTTATGGGAGACAACCCATTGTTTTATTTTTAGTAAGTTTTTCCTTTGTTAAGTCTTGGAAGTTATTACCTCTGTAATAACCTCTATTTATCATTTTTGTGTGGTTTTTGTGCCAATAATAACCTCTAATGAGAGAGAAGTAAGATTTGGGGAAGTTGTTGTCTCGAAACAAATTTCTATGCTTTACTGTAAAAATTCGTGAAAAATACCAGTACGTCAGATTGAGCTGTAATTTTATGAGTATATGACCCAGGTTATTATATAACTTTCGTTAGTTCAACACTTTTCGATTTAAGCAACAGAAGGCCTTCTAAAAATCGGTTTTTACCTGCTGGTCTGTTTTGACAGATTTCTACCATTATTTGCATTTGCCTATTATCGGTTTCTTTTTGAGTTCTCTTTGATCACTTGAGCCTTTCAAATGAATTGATACAGTATCTTGTGTTGTAATGAAAGTTTTACTTGTGTTGAAACTAAACCCAAAGGCTTATTATCTTGAATAAACTAATGTTGCTAATGAAGATTGTGTGAAATTTTGTATGAAGAAATTTTTCAAGTGTAGGGAAAGAATGATGAGATGAGATGAAGAATGGACAAAATATAAAGCTTGGGGATGCCACCCGTATCACCCCAAGAAATATTCAAGAGGTACAAACGTCAAAGCTTGGGGATTCCCAAGGCATCCCCTTCTTTATCAATAAAAATATCAAGTCTCTTTCTAGACACTTTATTTTTATTACTTCATGCACTTTTGTGTTGTTCTTGGAGCGTCTTTGTTTTTGTTTTTATTTTATTTGGTTTGCTGTAACAAATTAGTTGGACCCCCGCATTCATATTTTGTTTCAAATAAGTTGATTGGTGTTGGAGAAGAGTAGGAAAGTTTCATGCTTAAGTGGTACAAAAGGAGCATTGTTTTGACTGTGGCTTAGACTTTATCATGTCATGCTAGATTTTGCTTTGACCTTATGCTTAGTTATTATTGTTGTAGCATGAATTGTTCCAAACAATTGAGATTGCTTAATGTGACTTGAAAGAATCATGCGTTGTTTTAGCATACAAAAGTATAATATTGCGGTATTCTCCTTTGATGCTTTATTTGGGTTGACTTGGCACATGCTTACACCATGTTAAGACTATGAACCAGTCACCTTAGCCTATATGATCATTTAGTTTTTGACTTGTGATACCACTTTATGCTTTAGTTAATAATGTTTTGTCGCTTTGCATGATTATGGCCATTATTGCTCTCTTAGTTCATCGCTCCCAGTCTTTTGCTAGCCTCCACTTGTACTGAGTAAGCTCTACTCGTGCATCCAATTCCCAAGAAACTAAGTTATTCCAAAGAGTCCACTATAAATTCCTATGCATGGTGTGTTACACCACTACTATATTCATGTTTTTATCTATCTTCCAAATTAAACTTGTTATGTGAAAATTAGTGATTAAAGCTCTCACGAACTTGAAGGCACACTTTACCTTCTTGCACCTAATAAAATTGAACCATTGTGTCATCTATGTTGTTATATGCTTGCACTTATAAGTTGGGAATTAGCAGAACCATGCTGTCATGGGGAACGCTTTTAACACTTGTAAATATTATCCAGTTGATATCATGATCTTTTATTTATGGATATTAGCGGTGTAAAATAAAAGAGGAGCTTGTAAGTTCATGGAGTATTATATATGTGTTAGATAAACGCCTGGGCGGCTAGCGTAAGCCATGCCTAATCATGGTGGAACTTGTAGCATAACCATAGTGAGCAATCTATGAATCATAAAAATATAGAGAAAAAAACACCATGCTCATGGTAAATAAAAATATCGCTAAGATGCTCACTGTCTGTTGACTTGTCATTTTGATATGGGATAGCTCCTATATCACGGGGAAGGGGTACCCCATTGGCGGTTCTCTATGATACACATATACTTACAATGAAAAGAACTTGCTTGTGACTAAAGTTGAGTAGCATGAGGAACGACCCTCGTACTCAAGGGACATGATATTGCTAACTTATGATCTATCAAGCATATACTTCATATCTGTTTCACTTTAACCTCAATCACTTCAAGATTCTTGTGATAGGGGCAATGAGAGTTGAAAGCTAATAAGTACCATAATTTTTGGAAGCTCTTTATGAAACTTGAAATCCCTGCTTCCCTCGGTGAAGGGCCTTTCTTTTTACTTTTATGTTGAGTCTCCACTTTATATCTTTAAGCACCAACTAGGAGAGCATATTTGTAATTCTTAGTTTAATGTGCATTGTCCCAAAACTTATTGATTGATTCATAATGTTGATATTGCTTGTTCTTAAATTACTTGTATCTAGTCACCCTTATGAACTTTGAAGATGTCCTATGCATTTATGTTTTGCTATACCATAAAGGACAAGCTAAATACCACTCTTGCTATGTTTTCTATATGTGAAACAAACAAACATTTTTCAATGGATTGTTATTCATGATCTTTTGTTTGTACCTTTTCATGTTATAACATAGTTGCTATGTCTTATTGTTAGAACTACATCTCTCATGCTCATGTTTAGAGTACTTTGATCCCAGCTATCAATGCTTTACAAATACCTTGATCAAGATTGTGATGGTGCATGTCACCTAAAAAATTATTCTTTTTATCGCTTACCTACTCTAGGATGAGCATGAGTTAAGCTTGGGGATGCTTGATACTTCGTAAATGTATCTATAATTTTTGATGCTCCATGCTTGTGTTGTATCGAATTTCTTATGTTTTGCCTACACTTTGAGGTATTTTTATACATTTTCTGGAACTAACCTATTGACAAGATGCCGCGGTGCCAGTTGTCTGTTTTTTGCTGTTTTTGGTTTCAGAAAAGCTAGTAAGGAAATATTCTCGTAATTGGACGGGACAAAAGCCAAAGTTGATATTTTACCAGAAGGAACACGGAGTCCGGAGGGCAGCCAAAGTGGGGCCACGAGGTGGCCACACATGGTGGCGGTGCGACCTAGGGGGAGGGGCGCCAGCCCTAGGTGTGGGCCCCTCGGGTGCCCACCGACCTTGCCCCTTCTCCTATAAAAGCACCCCGATGCAGAAACCCTAAGTACCCGATCAAATCTGGATGAAACAGTTTGTAGCCACCGCCATCTCCATCCCTAGATCGGGGGGATCCGAAGCTCTTCCCGGCACCCTGTCGGAGGGGAGAGATCATCCCAGAGGCCTTCTTCATCACCATGCCAGCCTCCGGAGTGATGCGTGAGTATTTCACCCTTGGACTATGGGCCCATACAGTAGCTAGATGGTTGTTTCTCCTCCTTTGTGCTATCATGTTTAGATCTTGTGAGCTCCATTCATGATCAAGATCATCTATTTTTAATCATACATGTTGTGTTTGTGGGGATCCGATGGATATTGAGATACTATGTCAGATTGATTATTGATTCTATCATGTCTATGTTATTTGTGATCTTGCATGCTCTCCGTTGTTCGTAGATGCTTTGGCCAAGTAGATGCTTGCAACTCCAAGAGGGAGTATTTATGCTCGATAGTAGGTTGATGCCTCTAGTAATATGCGGAAGTGACAGAAATCCCTAAGGTTGTAGATGTGCTGTTGCTACTAGGGAGAAAACAAAAATCCTTTGTCTAAGAGCAATTGTATTATTTACTTTACACACGTTGCTTAATGCAATTATCTGTTGCTTGCAACTTAATACTGGAAGGGGTTCAGATGATAACCTTAAGGTGGATTATTAGTCATAGATGCAGTTGTATTACAGTCTATGTATTATGTTGTAATGCCCAAACAAATCTCGTCGGAGTCAAGATGTCTAGTATATGCATTGTTATGCTTACTCAATCTGTCAATTGCCCCATTGTAATTTGTTCATCCAACATGCTATATATCTTAAGGAGAACACCTCTAGTGAACTGTGGACCCCGGTCTATTGCTTTATCATTGATACACCATCTACTATTACTGTTTACTTTCTATAAGCAAATCACTATCTTCCACACTATACATTTAATCCTTTGATTTCAGCAAACCGGTGAGATTGAGAACCTCATTGTAAATTGGGGCAAAGTATTGAGTTTGTGTTGTGTAGGTTCCAAGTTGTTAGCAACACCTTGGAGTTGTTTCCTTACTCCTACTGGTTCGATAACCTTGGTTTCATAACTGAGAAAAAACTTGCTGTTGTGCTCATCACACCTTTCTCTTGGGGTTCCCAACGAGGCTCTACGTCAACCGAGCCACCATCACATGCCACGACATCGTACGCGCGTGCCTCCTCGAAGGTGCCGAGGCCGATACGCTGTCGCCAATCCTGATCTCGGCGTAGAAGGTGTCGTTGGGCCGCACACGGACGCCGCGGTACCCTGAGCTCGTACGACGACGCATGGCATAGGCTCGGGGGCGGCGGGGAAGCATCGGTGCGGGCGCGGTGAAGCAGTGGCGCAGATGCATGAGGGGACGTGTGGGCGAGGAAGCGGCGGGGAAGGGAAAATAATTGGCGCGCGCTGAATGTTCGAGTGGTTGGTGGTGCATGGTGAGGGCTTGTTTATAGCGCGTTCTCAGTGGCACCCAAAAGAAAGCGCGTGCGCCGACGATTTTTCCCGCGCGCTTCATTTTGCCACGCCCGCTGGAGGGGCACGCGCGGGCTCTGGCGCGCGAAACTATAGCGTGCGGCGATTTTGGCATCTCTGCTGGAGTTGCTCTTACATCTTTGTTACATAGGGAAAAATGAAAACATCTTTTCGAAGGGAATGTCTGGTAGATTTTATTATGTTTTTGATAAAAGAGTTACATCCTTTGTTACATAGGGCAAAATGAAGACCCGTCGACCACCATCCCACACCCAGGAATTTTTAGAAATATAAGGAAACTTTGCCAATTCATCTTCCACCTGATTAGCCTCTCTCGGACAGAACTTGAATGAAATTTCAATCAATGTACTTTCTTTCAGAAAACACTCGTCACCATCCCACATTCGGGAATCTTTAGAAATATAAGCAAACTTTGCCAATTTTTGTGCACCACCTGATTAGTCTCCCAACTTGAATGAAAATTTTGTCATCCTACTTGCTTTCAGAAAACATTCCTCTAGAATAGCTGAATAAGGGTTCCATACCTCAAGTGTACCATTGCAACATTGTAATGATCCTTATTGTAAGTTGGCAACCGGCAGGAGTCTTATGGTTGTCTTTAAATTTCGTTTAGACCTGTGTGTATATCATTCAAAGTAGTTGTAATAGTTGATACTGGTGGACGACAACTGATAAGTCGGAAACGTATATATAATTTTTTATGTTCCATGCTTGTTTAGTATCTACTTTGCTTTGCTTTGTCTTTATTTGAGGTGTTTTTATATCTTTTCTAGAACTAACCTATTAACAAGTTGCCACAGTGCCAGTTGCCCGTTTTCTTCTGTTTTTGGTTCCAGAAAGGCAGAAAATCAATATTCTCGGAATTGGACGGTACAAAAGCCAAATTTATTATTTTCCCCGGAGCAACACGAAACCACGAAGCAGAGCCGGAGGGGGGCCACAGAGTGGCCAAAACTCCCTAGGCGCGGGCAAGCCCTAGAGTTGCCTGGAGGGGGAGTGGCCCCCCTGGACCCCCACCGACCTTGATTCCTGCGCCTATAAGAGCCCCCGATGAGAAAACCCTAAATCATTCAGAAGAAATCCACAAAAACCTCTGTAGCGCCGCCGCCACCGAAGGGGAGATTCGGGGGATAGAAAGTCTGTGTTCCGGAACCCTGTCGGGCCAGGGAAGTGCCCCCGGAGCCATCTCCATCGATCTCCACCACCATCTCCATCATCGTTTCCGATTCCCATGATGAGGAGGGAGTAGTTCTTCCTCAAGGCTAAGGGCTCTACCGGTAGCTATGTTTTCATCTCTCTCTCTCTCTATGCATGGTCATATTGTGATCATGAGCTTTGTAATCAAGTAGATCTACCTTGCTACTCAAGTGCTTTAATAGATCTCTGCTCTCCCCATGTGTGTGAAAGTGACAGCGTGCATGCCATGGTGGCACTTAGGTTTGAGTCTACATAAATAATCTTTGTGCTTTAATAGATCTATGCTTTTCCCCACGTGTGTGAAAGTGACAACGTGCATACCATGTGTGGCACTTTGGCTAGATTGAATATTTGTTATGAGTTATATTTGGAGTTGGATGTCTCTATGAAATTGCGGTGTTTGTTGGAACCATCTAGTGATAGCGTGGGGTTATCTAGATGGGGAAGGCCCTACCGTGGATTAGAGTGTCCAACCGGAGATTAGTTAAGAGTAGTATCATGAAGAGAATATATTTATATGAGAGAGTGTTCACTAGTGAAAGTATGATCCCTAGGCCTTGTTTCTAAACATTGAAACACCATTTGCTACTAGATCTATTGCATGTTTACTTGCTTTAGTCCTCCACGCCATCAGCTCTTTTCTGGCACCGTTATCACTTGTATTTCACTATCTCTTCGCCGAACTAGTGCACCTATATTGGGTGTGTTGGGGACACAAGAGACTTCTTGTATCTTGATTGCAGGATTGCTTGAGAGGGAATACCTTTGACCACTTCCTCCCTGAGTTCGATAAACCTTGGGTAATCCACTTAAGGGAAACTTGCCGCTGTTCTACAAACCTCTGCACTTGGAGGCCCAACAACTGTCTACAAGAATAGAAGTGCATAGACATCAACAACCATGGAGCGGCGCCATTGACCTCGACACTACGCCTGTGATGATGGAGATCATGTTCGTGCTTGGAGATGGAGATCGAAGGCACAAGAAGAAAGGCCATATCATATCACATATTATGAATTGCATGTGATGTTAATCCTTTATGCATCTTGTATTGCTTAGATCGCGACGGTAGCATTATAAAATGATCCCTCTCACTAAATATCAAGTAATAAAGTGTTCATACTTAGTAGGCACCATTGCTAAGACTCGTCGTTTTGAAGCACCACGTGATGATCGGGTGTGATAGATTCTACGTGTGCATACAATGGGAGCAAACCATATTTGCTCATGCGGATACTAAGGTTAACCTTGACGAGCCTAGCATGTACATACATGGTCTCGGAACACGGAATACCGAAAGGTAAAGCATGAGTCATATAGATCATTTGATGAACATGTTGATTGTTTGCCTTTGAAACTACATCATCTCTCATGGTGATCGGACTTGATGTAGTGGATTTGGTTCGTGTGATCACTAATACAATGCGAGGAATATCGTTTTGAGTGGGAGTTCACCTAGTTAATTTAAACACTAAATTAAACTCAATTTGTCATAAACTTAGTCTAAACTTTTGTAAATATGTTATAGATCATGGCGGCCCCTACCATTAATTTTAATGCATTCCTAGAGAAAGAAAAGTTGAAAAATAATGAAAGCAACTTCGCGGATTCGTTTCGCAGTTTGAGGATTATCCTCAATGCTGGTCAGTTGACCTATGTGTTGGATGCACCGCTGGGTGACCCACCTACAGCTGATGCTGCCGATGAGGTGAAAAATGTTTTCCTCACTTGGAAGAATCAATACTCCACAGTTCAGTATGCTATCTTGTATGGTTTGGAATCGGAGCTTCAGGAAAGGTTTGAGAACTTTGATCCACATGATATTGTCCATGAACTCAAAATGATATTTGAGGCTCACGCGGAAGTTGAGAGTTATGAAGCTTCTGAAAAGTTCTTTAACTGCAAGATGGAAGAGGACAGCTCCGTTAGTGAGCATGTGCTCAAAATTTCTGGGCACGCCAATAAACTCCAAAGCTTGGGTATAGTGATTCCTAATGCATTGGAGATTCATCATGTCCTCCAATCACTACCACCTAGTTACAAGAACTTTGTGATGAACTACAACATAAAGCGCATGGATAAGTCGTTACCAGAACTCTTCTCTATGTTGAAGTCTGCGGAAGTGGAGATCAAGAAAGAGCACCAAGTGTTGATGGTCAATAAGACCACCAATTTCAATAAGCAAGGCAAGCCTAAGAAAAAGGGTAACTTCAAGAAGGGCGGTAAGAAAGTTGTAGTGCCTGTAAAGAAGACCAAGGCTGGTCCTAAGCCTGATACTAAGTGCTTTTACTACAAGGGAGAAGGTCACTGGAAGCGGAATTTCCCCAAGTACCTGGCAGATCTGAAGAATGGCAACGTCAAGAAGAAAGGTATATTCGATATACATGTTATTGATGTGTATCTTACTAGTAATCGTAGTAGTGCCTGGGTATTTGATACTGGTTCAGTTGCTCATATTTGTAATTCAAAACAGGTGCTATAGAATAAACGGAGACTAGCGAGAGACGAGGTGACGATGCGCATTGGAAATGGCTCCAAGGTTGATGTGATCGTTGTCGGCATGCTCCCTCTTCATCTATCATCGGGATTAGTTTTATACTTAAATAATTGTTATTTGGTGTATGCGTTAAGCATGAACATTATATCTGGATCTTGTTTATTGCGAGACAGAAATAATGGTTGCTCGATTTATATGAGTAATATCTTTTATGTTCATGCACCAATGATAGATGGTCTATTCTTATTGAATATCAATATTAGTGATACACATGTTCATAATATAGATGCTAAACGTTCGAAATTGAATGATAATTCTACATACATGTGGCACTGTCGTCTTCGTCACATTGGAGTGAAGCGTATAAAGAAACTCCATTCCGATGGACTTCTTGAATCACTTGATTTTGAGTCACTTGAAAGATGAAAAGCATGTATGATGGAAAAAATGACCAAGACTCCATTCTCTGGTATAATGGAGTGAGATACGGACTTATTGGAAATCATACATACCGATTTGTGTGGCCTGATGAGTGTGTCATCTCGTGGTCATTATCGTTATGTTCTTACTTTCACGGATGACTTGAGTAGATATGGGTATATCTATTTCATGAAACATAAGTACGAAACTTTCGAAAAGTTTAAGGAATTTCAAAGTGAAGTGGAGAATCAACGTAACAAGAAGATTAAATTTCTACGATCTGATCATGGATGTGAATATCTAAGTTACGAGTTTGGCGAGCATTTCAATAAATGCGGAATACTTCCACAATTGACACCACCAAGAACAACACAATGTAATGGTGTGTCTGAACGTCATAATCGAACTCTCTTAGATATGGTTCGGTCTATGATGTTTCTTACAGATTTACCATTATCATTTTGGGGTTATGCATTAGAAACAGCCGTATTCACTTTAAATAGAGCATCATCTAAATCTGTTGAAACGACACCGTATGAATTGTGGTTTGGGAAGAAACCTAAATTGTCGTTCCTTAAAGTTTGGGGCTGTGAAGCTTATGTAAAGAAGTTACAGCCCGACAAGCTTGAACCCAAAGCGGAAAAATGCGTATTCATAGGATACACGAAGGAAACTATTGGGTATACCTTCTATCATAGATCCGAAGGCAAAATCTTCGTTGCCAAGAATGGATCCTTTCCCAAGGAGTATCTCTCGAAAGAAGTGACTGGAAGGAAAGTAGAACTCGACGAGGTTGTCGAACCTTCTCTCAGAATTGAGAGTAGTGCATCACCAGAAGATGTTCCTGTGGCGGCTGCACCAATAAGAGAGGAAGCTAATGATAATGATCATTAAACTTCGAACGAAGTTACTACCGAACCTTGCAGGTCAACAAGGACTCGTACCACTCCTGATTGGTATGATCATGTTATGAGTGTCATGTTGGTGGATAAGACCGATGATCCTGTGACATATGAGGAAACAATTTGAGCCCAGATTATAATAAATGGCAAGAATCCATGAAATCCGAGATTGGATCCATGTACGAAAACCAAGTGTGGACTATGGTGGACTTACCGGATGGCAAGAAGCTAAAGTCTGTGAGGATTTTGTTAGAAATCGCTGCATATTACGATTATGAGATATGGCAGATGGATGTCGAAATGGTGTTCATCAATGGTGATATTGATGAAGAGTTGTATATGGTACAACCCAAAGGTTTTGTCGACCTAAAGATGCTAACAAGGTATGCAAACTTCAACGATCCATTTATGTCATGGTGGTGGCACGGCAGATGCCATGGGTAGGCTAAAGTATGGGGCCAATGGATGCTAGAGGGATCTGGGGAGGGAAGATGTAGTTGATTCTACACACAGAAGACTAACGTAAAGATCTTTATTTCTCCTTTCTTGGGCTACAAGTGCTCCTTGAGCTGTATACAAGTGGAGAGGAAGAACTTTACCAGCCTAACAGTACCAAATGAGTCGATGCACTTCTCAGAGTCCAAGCCTCTCCTTATAAAGGGGAGCCCTGGGCTCCTCTAGGGCTGACGTGGCAAGCATATTCGAAGAATATGCTTGTCCCAATATAGTAACTCGGCGGCCTCCTTTCCGTGTCGCTCTTCTAACGACGGCAAGGTTCCAGAGGACCCCGCCTGCACGCCTCGGGCTTCAGGACTGTCACCTCCGTGACCTCCTTCTGCCCTTCTGTCGTTCTGCGCCTTGTCCTTAGTGCTTGGCTCTGCTCATATTCTACCTAGCCCGTGACTAGGGTTTGACTATAGGCATCTCCTTCTCCTGCAAGCTTCATATCACTCGGCCCAGCCTCGCTTAACTCGGCTTGGCCTTCACCTGTATTCAGATTATTCGGGCTGACCCGGATGACTTACACAGTATGTCGGCCGGGTAACGCCTTGCTTTTCTCATAAGGGTCCGGCTCTTGCTTACTTCGGCCGACCTTTACAGGATTCGGCTGATTTAGATTGTAACTCGGAAACTGGACGGGGAGCTTCCTTTTGTCTTTCCCTGTCCTTGCCCTATCCGGGGTCACTCCCCCAACATTAGTCCCCGAAGCTGGTATGGTCCTGCCTATAACCTTGGCCGGGCCGTATCAGTTTCACAATATTCGTTTCTCTTTGTTTCCGAGTTACTTTTCCTTCATCCGAGGTATCTGCGTATCTTCTCACGTACGCCTCATCCTATGTGTCACACTCATCATTGTTTCTCTAGTTTTTTGTTCCTCTACAGTGCACATTGACAGGCTACAGTAATTATTGCGCCTGTCGCGTCGGCGCTGCAACGCCTCGCGCACCGTTTCCATCAGGGATCGTGATCCTTTCTTGCATCGTGTGGTCGTTGGTGTGGCTCCACTCAGCGGCGTGCGGTTGTGCCGCACACATGATCTACACAGGTAACCTCCGCACGCACGATCCCACTACCACGCAGGTCGCGTGGTTATAAAGAGGGGCACGGGGCCAGGGGATTTACTCTTCTCCTCCGCTTACCGTTGCCCTTCTTCCTCCTCTGGCTTTTTTGCCTGTTCGTGCTCCCGCCGTCGTGCTCCCATCGCTCTGCTCCGTCGACCTTGTCCCCGCAAACTTGCTCCGGCGCCGTCGCCGGTGAGTTTATCCGATCTCATTGCCTTGTTTATCCTCTAGGCGCATCTGCTTCTCTCTAGATTTCCCGCGGAGGTTTCCTCTTTGCTCCACTGCCGTTTTCACGTAGGGTCACGACAGGGCCTTGCAGTTCTAGGCTTCGCTCCGCCGCTAGTTTATCCTCTGTAGATTCCTCCGGCGACCCCATGTCAAGCTCCGTTAGCGGTGCGCTTATTGAGGAAGACGATGCAGCGTCTGGGCCCGAGCGGGGCTCCTGGCAGGGCTCTTCCATCACCCGCCGAGAGGTTGAGTGGCTAATCCGTACTCGCCGGATTCCTGCCGAGGTAGCCTGTCGCTTACCCGGCAGCGAATCTTCTCCTGTTCTCAACGAGGGCGAGTACGTCGTCTTTATGTCACACTTCGCCCGCGGGTTTGGCCTCCCCCTTAGCGATTTTGCTAGGGAGTTCCTTGGTTACTTCGGCCTGCAGCCGCATCATCTTCCGGCTAATGCCATCGCTTCTCTTTCTGCCTTTATCTCTGCTTCGGAAGGATACTTTGGCCTATGGCCGTCTGTGCATGTTTGGTCGAAGTTCTTTCAGATTCGTTCCAATGTTGTCCCAGACAAATCCCTTCAACCTTCTGAGAAACTGCTCACCCAACGCGGAGCTGCTTCAATCACACCTCGGAGGAAGTCCGAGTTTCCTCGCGTTGCTGGCCTAGAGTCGTGCAAGAAATGGCACAAATCGTTCTTTTATGTCAAGAATTCTAGGAAGGAGGACAGGATTGGGCTCCCTGCCTTTTCCATTGCCCCCCTCCAAGAAGAATTGGACTTATAATCCGAAGAAAAGTCATGCTCTGGACGAGGCCTTCAAGATTCAGCTGAAGGAACTGATTCGCTCCGGGCTACGCGGCGAGGATCTGATGACCACTTTCGTCAGCAGCCGAATCTGCCCATTCCAGAAACGCACGCATAAGCTCTGCTATATGAGCGGTCCTCTTGATCCCAATCGAGTCTCCACGGTGGAGCTCGATAATTATCTTATCTTCAAGCGCATCCGGGCTATCTTCAAGACGGAGATGCCGGAGGACTGGGCCTGGGGATTGAAGCCGTTCACCCACGAGCATCCCCTCCCAGAGTAAGTTCTCGCAGTTGTGTTTTGTCTTTTAATCGCGTCTGTGATTTCCCTTGTTAATTTCTCTCTTTCTTTTCCTGCAGAGGTTCGAGGAGCAGAAGATCGAGGATGCCGAGGTTTTGTCTCTCCCGTGGCCTGCGGATCGGAACACTCCAGACAGCGAGGAGCCGGACTCGGAGGAGTTCGTTCCCAAGTCGGACCTTGCTCCGGCTCGTGCTCGTGGCAAGACCCCGGCCCACGAGGAGGAAGGTGATTCGGATGAGGTCCAAGTTCTCGAGGTAGTTGCCACAATGCCAATTTCTTATGCATTTCCGGCTTCTACTTTCTCAGCTAATCCGGCCGGTCAGGTTCACAACGCCGAGCCTCTCGCCTCCCGACCTCCTGTTACCTCGGGGAAACATAGTGCTCCAGCTGGTGCCTCGGAAGCCGTTCCCAAGAAACGGATGAAGAAGTCAGCCCCGCACCCTCCTAAGCGTAAAACTATGCCCGGGTTACTGGGTGAGTTGCTTTTTATTTGTATTTCTTGTTTCTCTCTTTCTGGTTTTTGACTAAATCTTTCTTGCCTTTGCAGGGCTCCTCTTTCTGTTAAGCCTAGTGGTCTTAGCATGACGAGTCACACGACTCGGCCGCCTTCTCCTCCGCCTCCTGAAGATACTAGAGTTCCTAGTCCTGCTCGTGTTGACTCTCCTCCCGCTCCAAATCAGATGACATCTCGCCAGGATGCGCCTGAGGTTTCCCTTGTTGATGCCGATACAACTCGGCCCATAGATATTTCCACTGAGCCTGCTGCCTCCTTCATGAATCCCGAAGTTTCCCCTGAGATCCCTTTGACCCCCACAATCTTTACTGCGACTCCAAATCCAGTCGAGGATACCAATATCTCGGCGCCCTCAGAAAACGTAATCCCTCTGGCCCCCAAAGATGCCATTCCAAGTACCGAGGTAACGGCTCCTGCCGACGCCTCTTCTAAGGCAAGAAAGGTCGTTGTCACCAAACCTTCCTCATCTCAGAAGGACCTGCCAGCTCTTCTCAGCCTACAATTGCTGATGTGCTGCGCAAGGGGGTTTCTTCTGCCAAGAGTATTGTTACCCCGGCTGCTGATACACAGCTCGCTCTTCATAAGAGTCCCGCGGCGGCGGTGGCTACACAACACGTCCGAGGTAAAGTCCTGACTCCTACAGAGAGTGGGAACAGCCTTGGCTCGTTGGTTGAGTATGCCAACAATTGGAATGCTGCTGATCAGCTCGAGGAAAATCCAAACAGCCAGCCCTTTCAACTCTCCGACATCAGCAGCCGCTTACATCTGGCTGCCAAGATCGTTCTTGACAGCGACAAGATGAATGAGGTAATTGTTTTTATCGAGGTTTGATTAATCATTCGAATGATATTGTATATACTCTAGTCCCCGAAGCTTGCAATCGAATAATTTGTTATTCGTTTGGAAGTTTTATTAGGCTTTGCCTAGTTCAGTTTTGTCTTAGTGTTTGAATATCCATCCACCTAGATCCGAGTTAAGTTTTGCTTGAATCGGATCTGTCTTAGTTTTGAATATCCAGCCACCTAGATCCGAGTTAAGTTTTGCTTGACTCGGATCTGTCTTAGTTTTGAATATCCAGCCACCTAGACCCGAGTTAAGTTTTGCTTGACTCGGATCTATCTTAGTTTCGAATATCCAGCCACCTAGATCCGAGTTAAGTTTTGCTTGACTCGGATCTGTCTGAGCTTCGAATATCTTATTGCTATTTGTTTTGTTGCTTAGGTTGCGCATGACCGGCAGACCACCGAATTCCAAAGGCTGCTCTTTGCGCATAAAAAATTGCAAGATAAGTATGAGAGTGTCTCCCGTGGCGAAGAAAGTTGGTAAGTTAACAAACTTTCGCATTATCCCTAAAGTTCTTATTGTTTTGGATGTGAGGTGCTAACTCATTTTGTTGGTGAATAGGTAATATCAACAATCTTAATATCCGTCTTGAGAAAAAGGTCAAGGCCTTGGAAGGTTCGTTACTCTTCTTTCTTTTACAGATACCAATTTGAAATGTGCACCGGGTTTCTTTTAACCCTTTTGGCTTCGGTATAGCCGAGTTACAAACTTTTGCAGCGTCACACCAAGAATGCATACCCATGCCTGATATGATGCTGCATTTTTTAGAACAAGCCGCCACTCACTCGGCACAGCTGAAAGATAAAGATGACGAGATAGCTCGCTTGCGCGCCGAGGTGGAGTCCCTCAAGCTTTCTCAGAAATCTGAGTTGGAAAAAGTTGACCAGGAGTTCTTCGAGGAGAAGAATCAGCTATCTCTGCAATTGTAGAAAAATAAAGAGCTCCTCGAGGCTGCCGAACTGAAGACCCGCGGGATGAGCGAGGAGATCACTCGCTTTGAGAAAACCAAGGGTGACTGGGCTAAAGATCTTCAGATAATGCTGAGCTATATTCACCGTAAGCCTCTGACCGTGGCCGAGTTATCTTTTTCCCTTTCTTACTGTTGACCGACGCACTTTTGTTTTGCACAGACCATTTTCCAGAAGCTAAGCCCGTGAGATCTAAAGCGGTGATTAATGCTCGTGTGCGCCGAGGTGTTCCTGCCGATGTGAGCCCAAAATACTCGATGGAAGATTTCTTGGTTGCCGTTGGCGCTGCCGTCGGTCCGATGAAGATTATGGGCAGGGACTTGGTGCAAGCAGCCATTCGGGCCTACCATGTTCTCTGGCCGAATACTTCTGAGACTCCTGATATTGATGAAATCAAGATACTGGTGGAAAGATTGATGGCATCCCAGAACCAGTTGAATCTTTGGAGGGAATCCGCTGGACGAGCTGGTGCTGATATGGCACTCACAGTCGTTATGTCATGGTACGAGGATATTTCCCTCGATACCCTGATAAATTTGCGCACTGGCTCCCGTTGGGTTGAGGATCCAGAATTCGTCGCTCTCTGACAAGCTCGTGCCTTCCAGCTCGTTGAGTATGCTGACGTGCATAACTGGATTGAAGGGCCGAGTTTCCTTCCTAACCCGGCGGATGAGGTCGAAGTTGAATATGCCTCTGAGGATGATTCAGCCAACCCAGACGAGGCTGATGGAGACTCAGATACTTCTGGTGATTCCAGCTCGAGCTCGGATGGAAATGGCGATGCGCGATCCTCCTCCAAAGGTATTGGGCATTCCACAGCTCAAGCTGATGTTTCTCAACAGCCCCGAGCTTCCCCCGAAGTCGCTCCTGGTTCTGTGGAGGGCGAAGCAACTTCGGCCAAGGTGCCGTCTACCTCAGAGCGCCCAGCTCCTGATCAAGTCGCTGCCCCTTAAAAAACTCTAAGTCGTTTCTTATCCCCAGTATGCCGGGCGTATGATGTGTGTCAGATACTTGTCCGACTTTCTGTGTGGTATGAACCTTTTTTGCCTTTTGCCGCTGAGGCACACATGTTTGTGATCTTTATTATTCTGTTTAAACTAATCCTGTTTGTTTAAATCTTTGCTTTGGTGGCCTTTAATTTCTTAAGTTCGGATTGTGTGTTTGCCTTTGTCGTACGGTAGTCCGGTGTCTAATATTGCCTGACCCTGATGAATTTGACACTTCAACCATTGTGTTCTTGAATTTTATCTGGGGATAACGAAATAATATTGCCTGACCCTGATGAAGTTGTCAATCTCGAAGCCTATATCTGGGGAGAACGAAATAATATCGCTCTGGGTGCTGAAGTTTGATACCCATTTCTGTAATGAAGGACAATTGTGGGGCAATCCTCTAACCACTGTTCTAAAAATGGAGACTCAACACATCACTAAAAGTGCGAAATAATATTGGCCAGTCTTCAAGTCATTGCTGGAGGTGCCGAGGTCCAATACATAACCCAAACTCAAAAACAAAATATGCCAGTCCCCGAGTCATTGCTCAAGGTGCCGAGGTTTAATTCATATCCAAAACTCAGAAGCAATATAGGGCAGTCCCCGAGCCATTGCTCAAGGTGCCGAGGTTTAATACATACCCTAAACTCAGAAACAATATAGGACAGTCCCCGAGCCACTGCTCAAGGTGCCGAGGTTTGATACATAACCCAAACTCAAAAACAACATAGGGCAGTCCCCGAGCCACTGCTCAAGGTGCCGAGGTTTGATACATAACCCAAACTCAAAAACAACATAAGGCAGTCCCCGAGCCACTGCTCAAGGTGCCAAGGTCTAATACATAACCCAAACTCAAAAAACAATATAGGGCAGTCCCGGAGCCACTGCTCAAGGTGCTGAGGTTTAATACATAACCCAAACTCGAAAAACAATATAGGGCAGTTCCCGAGCCACTGCTCAAGATGCCGAGGTTTGATACATAGTTGATACTTTGTCCTGGAGCGTTTCTTTACAACGTGTCGTAGATGACTCCTATGAGTAAAATGGACGAAGTAAAGCTACATTCCATGGTCTTTTCGATTCTTCGCCAGCTTTGTCTGCCTTGTTCTTTTCTGGTGACTGAGCATCAATTAGGTAATACGCATCATTGTGCAATGCTTTGCTCATGATAAACGGTCCTTCCCACGGGGGCGATAGTTTGTGCATGCCGGCCGTACGTGCACTAACCGAAGAACCAAATCTCCTTCTTTAAACACTCTTGGATTTATTTTCTTGCTGTGATATCGCCGCAAGTCCTGCTGATAAATAGCTGATCTTGATAGTGCCAACTCCCTGGCTTCCTCTAGCAGATCGACATCATCTTGCCGAGCTATTTCATTTACCTCAGCGGTTGTATACTGGGTAACCCTTGGTGAGTCATGTATTATGTCAGTTGGAAGCACAGCTTCTGCCCCATATACTAGAGAAAATGGTGTATATCCTGTTGATCTGTTTGGGGTAGTTCTGAGACTCCATAGTACTGTTGGTAGTTCCTCAATCCAACACCCTGCCGACCTTTGCAGTGGTTCGACGAGTCGTGGTTTTATTCCGGACAGTACTAGTCCATTAGATCTTTTTACTTGCCCATTAGATGTTGGGTGAGCCACCGAGGCGACATCTAGTCTTATGTGCTTTTCTTGACAGAATCTAGCGAAGGCTCCTTCAGCAAAGTTCGTACCATTGTCTGTAATAACATTGTGTGGGTAACCATATCTCAAGATAATATCTTTGAGGAATTTTACCTCTGTTGGCCCATCACATTTCTTTATTGGTTTTACTTCGATCCATTTGTGAATTTGTCGACCATGACTAAGATGTGGGTCATCCCGCCTCGGGCCGGCTTGAATGGTCCCACCATATCTAAGCACCATACAGAAAATGGCCAAGTAATTGGTATCGTTTTTAACTCGGACAATGGCATATGTATCTTGCTGGCATATCTCTGGCAACCATTACATTTTTCGACCAGCTCTTTGGCCTATTTCAACGCTGTTGGCCAATAAAACCCATGCCTGAATGCTTTGGCCACTAAAGCTCTGGACGAGGCGTGATTCCCGCATTCTCCTTGATGTATATCTAGGAGGATCTCCTGGCCTTCCGCCGAGTTCACACATCTTTGCAACACGCTTGTGATGCTCCTTTTATACAGCTCATTGTTTATGATTGTATAAGCTTTAGCTCTTCTCACTGTCTGTCTTGCCAATACCTCGTCATTCGGCAAAATCGCATCTCTAAGGAAAGAAAATATGGGTTGCGCCCATGTTGGTATGATTTTTTCTGGGGTAATCTCACTATATATTTCCATATTTTCCACCGACATAATTACCTCGGATTTCCCCATATCCATCCTTGCATCGTCCGAGTTCATTTTTGGAAATTCCGGGTTACATTCCTTGTCAATTTCCATCGGCACACTATCTTCTCTTGATTTTGCCATAATAAAGATGGATTCGGACTCTGGCGATGGTGTTATTGATGGTTTCCTCAGGTGCTCTAGGGCGATACCTGGGGCAATTGATTGTCTGGTTGATCCGAGTTTTGACAATGTGTCTGCGACGTTGTTTTCTGCCCGAGGTATATGATGAAATTCACATCCATCGAAGTATCCACTGAGTTTTTGCACATGAAACCTATATAAGGCCATATTGGCATCTAACGCATCCCAATTGCCTGAGACTTGTTGTACTACTAGATCTGAGTCTCCGTATCATAAGATTCGGCGTATGCCAATCTCTTTCGCCACCTTCAATCCATGGACCAGTGCTTCATATTCGGCTACATTGTTTGATGCGGGGAAATGTATTTGCAACACATATCTCAACTGATCTCCTTTTGGCGAGGTTAACACTATTCCTGCCCCCAAACCATTTCTTAGTTTGGAACCGTCGAAGTGCATCGTCCAATAATTCGGATCTGGTAATGGTGGCTCATAGTGTACCTCGGCCCAATCTACGAAGAAGTCGGCCACAGCCTGAGATTTGATCGCATCTCGCCTATCGAATTGCGGAGCATAGGGTGACAATTCAATTGCCCATTTTGCTATTCGCCCACTTGCATCTTTGTTGCTCAATATGTCGGCTATGGGTGCTTCACAGATCACTTTGATGGGGTGCTCTTCGAAGTAATGTTTAAGTTTCTTTGCTGACATGTATACCCCATATGCCATCTTCTGATAATGTGGGTAATTTTGTTTTGAGACTGATAGTACCTCACTTAGGTAATATACCAGCCTTTATACTGATTTATCATCTTCAATTCGTTCCACCACGATCACAGCGCTTACCACTCTGTTCGTGGTGGCTATGTAAAGTAACATAGGCTCTTTCGATAATGGAGAAGCCAGGATTGACGTTGTGACCAACATATTTTTCAATTCATGAAACACATTGTCTGCTTGTGGTGTCCAAATGAACTTATCAGATTTTTTCATCAGTTGATAAAGTGGTAATGCTTTCTCTCCCAGCCGACATACAAATCGGCTAAGCGAGGCCAAGCAACCTGTGAACTTCTGTACGTCATTTAGACATCTCGGCAATTCCATCCTTTCTATTGCTCTTATCTTAGTTGGGTTGGCCTCTATGCCTCGGCTAGATACGAGAAAACCGAGTAGTTTTCCAGCCGGCACACCGAAAATGCATTTTTCCGGGTTAAGCTTCATTCGGAACCTTCTCAGGTTCGCAAAAGTCTGCCGGATATCATCCAGTAGCGTTTTGCTTTCTTTGGTTTTGATAACCACATCATCTACATACACTTGTATGTTCTTTCCTATCTGGTCATGCAGACATTTTTGCATACATCTCTGATACGTTGCCCCGCGTTACGCAGGCCGAATGGCATGGTGCGATAGCAATAAGCCCCGTACGAGGTAATAAACGCAGTCTTTATTTGATCGGCCGGATTTAACGGTATCTGGTGAAAACCAGAATACGCATCTACAAATGATAATAGTTCACAACCAGCGGTCGAATCAATGACTTGGTCTATTCTAGGTAAAGGAAAAGGATCTTTTGGACAAGCCTTGTTCAGGTTCGTGTAATCAATACACATTCGCCATACAATGGCTACATTTGGATCATCCTTTTTCTTTTCCACTAGCACTGGGTTCGATAACCAATCCGGATACAACACCTCCATGATGAACCCGGCCGCAAGGAGCCGAGCTATTTCATCCCCTATTATTTTTCTCCTGTCTTCGGCGAAGCGGCGGAGAGGTTGCTTCACCGGCCTTGCTCCTAGCCTTACATTCAGAGAGTGCTCAGCCAACTCCCTCAGCACACCTTGCAGATCCTGAGTTGACCATGCAAAGATATCCCGATTCTCACGGAGGAAGTTGGTGAGCTCGCTTTCCTATTTAGCATCTAGGCCGACACCAATTGTGACGGTGCGCTCTAGGAACTGCTCATCTATCTGGAACTTTTTTGTTTCTTTAGTCGGCTGGAAAGAGACACTTCCATGCGGATTGGCCAATGCCGGCATATTCAGTTGTGACGACTGAGCGAGGGATACTACCTCCTGAATCCTTCTTTTTTCTCTTTCTATTACCAATGACTCGGCCAGATTTGATCCGGCTGAAGCACATTCCATTGACTTCCTGTAATCTCCTGCTACTGTTATCACCCCTTGTGGCCCGGGTAACTTCATTTTCAAGTAAGTTATGTGGCAGCTGCCCATGAATTTGGCCAATGCCGGCCGTCCGAGTAGAGCATGATAACAACTCTCTAGGTCCACCACTTCAAACTCCAAATTTTATGCTCTGCAGTTATCTCTTGTGTCGAATAACACATCCACTCGAACCTTTCCAATGGGTTCGCATGAAAGGCCTGGTACTATCCCATGGAATGTGGTCCTCGTGGATTGCAGCATATTCTGCGATATTCCGAGTTTATGCATTGTATCTTTGTACATGATATTGATACTGCTCCCGTTGTCAATGAGTACTTTTGAAAATTTCACTAATGCTTGGTCCGACAAATGTCAGATCTAGTACGAGTGCGTACGACCCCGGATTCGGCATTATTTTGGGGTGATCCTTTATGCTCCAAGTTATTTCCTGATCTGACCAAGGCACATATCTTGGTACTGCCGGCATAACTGCATTTACTTCCATATGCCGGCGCTGCACACTTTGCCTGTCTTGCTGTTCTGTTGTGAACACGCAATATGACTGATGATGTTCTCTGTAATCATTGCGTCCACTACTTCCTGGGTTCGTCCTTCCATCCGGACCCTGATTTATCACTTGATGCACAGCATCCCTCCGGTCCGAGTTATCATACCTCGGGGGAGGAGGTGGTAACATTAGTTGCTATGCATTTGCTCCAGTCAATTGTGGCAGATGCTGCTGATGTGCCTGATGGGATGTTTCTTGCATGCCTGCCGGGTTGCCCATTGCATTTTTCATCCAGGCACACCGCCGAGTCGTATGATTGGCCGGCTTGGCCGGGTTTGAAGTGTGAAATTTACACGGTTGATCTAACATAGACTCAAACGTGTACTTCGGCCTTTCCTGCCATTGCTTCTTCTGTTCTGGTGTCCATTGTCTTTTCCCTTCATTCCTCGGTGTCCATTGCTGAGGACCATTCTTTTGCCGCTGATTGTTTCCGTGACTCGGCTGATCTTGCACTACCGCTGCCACCTGATTTGAGCCATATCTATAATCTGGTCTTTCTTCTCTTCTTCTCCCTCTGAACTCATTGCGCCTTGATGACCCGGCCGCATCTCTTGCATATTGATCTTGAAGTTCCCGATGATCTGTTGACATTAATTCTGGTTGTGTCGAATCTCCCAAGGCATAGGAATCCGCTATCCTGATGGTTTCTGCCAAAGTGGTTGGCATATCTCTTTGCAATCTCTGTCATAGTACACTGCCATAGCGGCACCCTTGAGCGAACCAAGCTATCGCCTATGATTCTATAACTCCCTCGCATTAATTCCTGAGGTTACACCACCGAGTCAAGAATTCTCTGTCTGTCTCATTCGGCCTTTGCTTGCACATGGCTAGCTGTTGCGGCCTGTTTGGCCTTTTGTAAGTACTGATGAAGTTGCTAACGAACATTTCTTCAAAATCCAACCAACAGTTGATACTGCCTGCTGGCAGGTTATTCAGCCATACCCTAGCTGGTCCTTCCAACATTTGCGGGACATATCGTACCGCCCATCGCAAGTTTCCGCCAGCTATTTTTACAGCAGTGGCATAATCAATCAACCAATCCTGCGGTTTGGTGCTCCCATTATACGTTTTTGTGCCTCTTGCTAGATGAAAGTTCGGCACTGGCGGCTCGCCCATGATCCGAGGTCCGAAGCATGCCAGGCCTGGTGGACCTTGTTCTTCTAACAGCTCGGACCGGTATAGCCGGTCCAGCTTTACTCTCGCATCACTTGACGGCAAATCTTTGTATAGAATTATTTCCTGCATTCCATAGTGGTTATTTCCACCATGAACCGCATATTCCATCTCGGAATAACCATCATTATACCTCTCATTCACCTGATTGTGGCGAGCTGGTCTCACTTCTCTTTCCTTCCGAGGTTCATATCTCGGTTGTGGATTGGGTGGCGGTTATCTCCTTCCTTCAGCCGGGATATTTTTCTCGTGATTTCCTCTTCCGAGATATCCTCTTCCGAGATCTCCATTACCTCAGCTTCCGTTGCCTTTCT
This sequence comes from Avena sativa, assembly GCA_916181665.1. Classification (NCBI taxonomy): domain Eukaryota; kingdom Viridiplantae; phylum Streptophyta; class Magnoliopsida; order Poales; family Poaceae; genus Avena; species Avena sativa. The sequence goes on from OV702293.1 coordinate 432,528,011, forward strand.
CGGCACGACCGGGGTTTCTCTCGCCACTGTTACCTCGACTTCCATTGCCTCTGTTATCATTTGCTTTTCCGGCTATCGCCGGATCATATGGAACAATTTGCTTATTTCTTTTTCCCGAAGTTACCGATCTGTCTTTCCGCGCATTGTTTCCGGGCGAGGATGCTGCTGCCACCAATAAGGCAGGTGCTGCACCAGCCGAATGAACCATTCGCGAGGCACCAGGCCTTGCTGGGTCTGCCCTGAGCATTTCTTCATTCTGCTGGTTCGCAATGCGCACTAGTTCATTCACTCTTTCTTGCTGTTTTTTCCAGGCTTCGCCGGTCAATCCTTTTAACTCTAGTGCAGCGGCATTTGCCTCCCTCAGGTTCTTTGCCGGGGTACTGTACCTCGGCAAACCTAAATCAATTGATTCTGCCTTGTGAGCATCATGCTCTTTGTTGATATCATCTATGAGGTTCTTCCCTCTTAATCTCAATTCGTCGACTCGTTCAGGGGTGACGTCAAGCTTGTTTGCCCTAGCATATTCTCGCAGGGTCCTGTTTAAGGACTCCCGCAATGCTGACACTTTTTTTTCCTCTACCAGCACTTTTTGCCTGGTCTCTTCTAACTCTGCCTGAGCATTAGCCGGATCAAGGATCAGCGCTACAGGTGTAGTCAGATTATCTATAGTTGCCTGAAGAATGTTCTCTGATCTTTCCAGAGGTGGCCCTCTTACCCTTGGTGCCTTTGGGGTCGTATCCTGCACCTCAGCTGGGTTTGCCGTTGAAGGAATTACCTCGGTGGGCTATGGATCTGCCTGCTTGGTGGCCACCTGCACACCCGTCGTTGGATCTTTGCTTGATCCGGCGCCTGCTGTTCCCGCCTGCACCCCGGCTGCGACCATCACCTCGACGCTGCTGACGGGGCGCACCCCGCGCGGACTGTTTGTGGCGCTAAGGGGAGTCTCTACTGCAACAACAACTTGGTGAGGATAAACGCCGGAGGTGTCGACGCCGACGTAGATCTGGTGCATGCCCAAGCTGATGAAGACGCCGTTGCACGGAGGAGTTTTTCCCTTGAAGCTTCCTGCGTTATTGCTGACGTAGTCACAGAGATCAAATCTCCGGACTAAGCCAGAGACAATGCGCTCGCCAGTGTGGATGAAGTTTCCTGTCCAGATCATGACTCCAGCTAGCACCGCTGCTGGCCCCACGGTGGGCGCCAACTGTCGTGGTGGTGGCACGGCAGATGCCATGGGTAGGCTAAAGTATGGGGCCAATGGATGCTAGAGGGATCCGGGGAGGGAAGATGTAGTTGATTCTACACAGAAGACTAACGTAAAGATCTTTATTTCTCCTTTCTTGGGATACAAGTGCTCCTTGAGCTGTATACAAGTGGAGAGGAAGAACTTTACCAGCCTAACGGTACCAAATGAGTCGATGCCCTTCTCAGAGTCCAAGCCTCTCCTTATAAAGGGGAGCCCTGGGCTCCTCTAGGGCTGACATGGCAAGCATATTCAATATAGTAACTCGGCGGCCTCCTTTCTGTGTCGCTCTTCTAACGACGGCAAGGTTCCAGAGGACCCCGCCTGCACGCCTCGGGCTTCAGGACTGTCACCTCTGTGACCTCCTTCTGCCCTTCTGTCGCTTTGCGCCTTGTCCTTAGTGCTTGGCTCTGCTCATATTCTACCTAGCCCGTGACTAGGGTTTGACTATAGGCATCTCCTTCTCCTGCAAGCTTCATATCACTCGGCCCAGCCTCGCTTAACTCGGCTTGGCCTTCACCTGCATTCAGATTATTCAGGCTGACCCGGCCGACTTACACAGTATGTTGGCCGGGTAACGCCTTGCTTTTCTCATAAGGGTCCGACTCTTGCTTACTTCGGCCGACCTTTACAGGATTCGGCTGATTTAGATTGTAACTCGGAAACTGGACGGGGAGCTTCCTTTTGTCTTTCCCTGTCCTTTCCCTATCCGGGGTCACTCCCCCAACAATTTATGGATTGAAACAAGCATCCCGAAGTTGGAATCAATGTTTGATAAGGTGATCAAAATTTTTGGATTTATACAAACTTATGGAGAAGCTTGTATTTACAAGAAAGTGAGTGGGAGCTCTGTAGCATTCCTAGTACTATATGTAGATGACATATTGTTGATTGGGAATGATATAGAACTTCTTAAAAGTGTAAAAGACTACTTGAATAATAGTTTTTCAATGAAAGATCTTGGTGAAGCTGCATACATAGTAGGCATTAAGATTTATAGAGATAGATCAAGACGCTTAATAGCGCTTTCACAAAATACATATTTGGACAAGGTTCTAAAGAGGTCTGGAATGGAAGATAGCATAAAAGGGTTCTTGCCCATGTTGCCAAATATGACCTTGAGTAAAACTCAAGTCCAGCTACGACAGAAGATAGAGAGAAGATGAGTAAGACTCTCTATGCCTCAGCCATAGGGTCTATCATGTATGCCATGTTGTGTACTAGACCAGATATTGCATATGTTGTTAGTTTGACTAGCAGATATCAAAGTGATCCAGGAGTAGATCACTGGATAGCGGTCAAAAATATCCTAAAGTACTTGAGAAGAACTAAGGATATGGTTCTTTCTTATGAAGGTGAAGAAAAACTCGTTATAAATGGTTACACCGATGCTAGTTGGAACACCGATCCGGATGATTCTAAATCACAATCTGGATACGTATTTACTTTGAATGGTGCACCAGTGAGCTAGAGGAGTGCTAAGCAAAGCATTATGGCGAGATCTTCAACTGAATCGGAATACATAGCTTCTTCGGAGGCTTCACAAGAGGCGATATGGATGAAGGAGTTCATTATGGAGCTTGGTGTGGTTCCTAATGTGTTGTACCCGTTGGCTATCTAGTGTTATAACATGGGTTCCATAGCCAATACGTAGGATCCAGGGTCACACAAGAAGCTGAAGCATATCAAGCTATGTTTTCATGTTATTCGCGATCATGTCTAAGATGATGACATAAAGATTTGAAAAGTACACACAGATCTGAATGTGGCGGATCCGTTGACTAAACCTCTCCCTAGGAAAAAACATGACCAATACCAAACCTCCATGGGTGTTAGGTATATTACCATGTAATCTAGATTATTGTCTCTGGTGCAAGTGGGAGACTGTTGGAGATATGCCCAAGAGGCAATAATAAAAGTAGTTATTATTATATATTTGTGTTTATGATAAATGTTTACATATCATGCTATAATTGTATTAACCAGAAACATTAATACTTATGTGATTTGTAAACATGTAAGAGTCCCTAGTAAGCCTCTTGTAATACTAGCTTGTTGATTAATAGATGATTATGGTTTCCTAATCATGAACATTGGATGTTATTAATAATAAGATCATATCATTAGGAGAATGATGTGATGGACACACTCCTATAGATAAGGGTAGCATAAGATCAAGTCATTCAATAGTTCGTTTGCTATAAGCTTTCAAATACATAGTAACATAAATCCTTCGACCATGAGATCATGTTAATCACCATCACCAGATGGATGGTTTGATGAAATCAAACACCACTTCATAACTGGGTGGTTATAAAGGTGGCATTGAGTATTCTGAAAGTATGTGTTGAGTCACATGGATCAAGAGTGGGATTTGTCCATCTATATGAAAAATAGATATACTCTAGGCCCTCTCAGTGGAATGTCATCCAATTGGCTTGTAAGCATGTGATTAGATCAAAAGGGATCACATATCACAGAATGATTAAAGAGTACTTATGGGTAACAAGGTTGAACTAGGTATGCGGAGATACCGACGATCAAACCTCGGATAAGTAAAATATCATGAGGCAAAGAGAAATTGGTATCATATGTAAATGGTTCATTCAATCACAAAGTAATCATAGAAATATGTGGGATCCATATGAATTTCTAGATTCCTCTATTGGTTATTGATCAGAGAAGTGTCTCGATCATGTCTGCATAATTCACGAACCGTATGGAGACACACTTAAGGATTCGATGTTGTTTAGTAGATATGGTAATGAGTTGGATACCGAATGTTGTTCAGAGTCTCGGATTGGATCCAGTACATCACGAGGAGATCCGGAATGTTCCGGAGAATTCACATAATAAAAGTCCAATTCCGGGGTTCGTTAATGTTTTCGGTGTTTTCACCGGAAGCTTCTAGAAGGGTCTAGAAGGTCCACCACTTCGGAGAGGGAAGGGTACATGAATGTGTCATACCAATGTGGAATGGTTGCATCATGTCCTAGGTTACTTGGCTGGACAATGGGAATAGAAATAATAAAACTCTAGTTTGAATAGTCAAACTCCAATTTGAAAAGTCAAATCCCAACATTGAAAGTTAAACCAAGTGGAGGGAGAGGAGGAAACCTAGTGGAGGAAGGTTTCCCCTCCCTCCTTGCCGTCGGCCAAGGAAGAGGAGTTGGGGGAGGAACCCCTTCCCCTTGCCGCCTCTCCCCCCATAAAATGAGGGATGGGGAGTCCCCTTGCCACACACCCAAAACCCTAGGCCGACTGCCCCCTCTCAAGTCGCCGCCGCCCTAGAGCTCCTCCAAGTCGCCGCCACCTAGCCCCCTAGCCACTAGCCACCTCCACCCCTTGGCCTCTAAACCCTAGTTTCAAATGCCTCCCTACTCCACTATAACTCACTCCTACTTAGGCGAAGACCTGCATGATCTAATCCTCTGTTTCACCACCACGCCGTCGTGCTGCTGGAATCGAGAGGAGATCTACAACCTCTGCTGCCTGCTAGAACAAGGGAGAGTAAGGTATTCATCGAGTACCGAATGTGTGACCGGCTGCAGAAGTGCTGCCAGAACGCGGCGCCAGAAGGATTGTCTTCGCGATCTTGAGATCGGCAAGTGAACAACTACATCAACCAGGAGAATCCGATCTCGTTAAACGCTTTGGATCTTTGAGGGTTAGTACTCTATCAACTCGTTGCACCGATCTCGTAGATTATATCTTGGCTTGTGTGTGTTCATGTGATAGATTTTTTTTTGTTTTTCATGCTACGAACCCCTACAATAACAACATCAACGTTTAATTTAACCGAGCCTGCAGGTGGTGGTATCCAGGGCAGACGCACATGAGGCACACTCCAAGACAAGGGTTTTGGTGGTTTTACAATAGATTTAAGCTCCGCCATGAAAGAGTTAGTGAAACCGTGAGTTGACAAGGGGTGGCTTTGCGCCGAGCTTTCCAGATTGCCCAAAGAGTAACCGCGACTCTCACAAAATGATCATGGGGGATATTCTTCACATCTTGAAAAGTCATCTCCTTGCATTTGGTTTCTTTGTCGGCATAATGTAATCCATCATGGATTTATATTCCAGGGCCCATACCGAGTGTGCCATATTGCATTCAAAAAGTGAATGACACCAAGAATGTGTAGTACCACAAAGAGAACAACAAACTAGAGGTTGCCATGTTCCGATGCTCCAACACATCGGCTGATGGTAAAGATTGCTTGGCTAATCTCTAGAGAAATACTCTATTTTTCAAAGTAACTGAAGTACCCCATAAAGAGATCCATCCCTTCTCAGCTGCTTCATAATCAGAAGGTCCTAGATTAGCTTCAAATCATATTCTCTGCTTAGTTTTGAGTTAATCAGCATACGGTATGCCGGTCTTACTAAAAAGGTTCCTTTTATTTCAAAATTCCATGAACAAAAATCATTTTGCCTCCTGGTAAGAATCGACGATGCATCCATAGGCAGGAAAATTCCTCTTCACCAGCTCCCTTTTCAATACATTTCTTCCCTACAATATAGATTGCCACACCTGTGAGGGGGAAGACCCCAAATCCGCCTCCAAGATAGAACAGTTAGGATAATAGACAACCTTTAATATACTTGCACTTAAACCCTCAGTTTCTTGCAACAACCTCCAAGCCTGCCTAGCCAAGAATGCAAGGTTAAACAGCTCCAGATTTCTAAAACCCAGGCCACCCATATGTTTAAGTTTAGTCGTCTCTTCATACGAGACCCATGCAGCCTTCCTCTTGCCATCTTTTCTTACCCACCAAAATTGCCTAATAATTGAATTAATATGTTTACATAGGCCTTTAGGCAATTAAAAAACCATTGTGAAAACAAGGAATGCTTGGGCAACTGATTTTACTAGCACCTCTTTTCCTCCCGCAAAAAGGATCTTCTCCATCCATCCTTTGATTTTACTCCATATATTGTCCTTCAAATACTTGAAAGTGCCATATCTAGAGCTCCCGACAGAAGTGGGCATTCCCAAGTAACTGTCACTCAAGCTCTCCTTAGAGATCTCCAAAATATGCATCACACCATCCCGTTATGCCTATGAAACTCCTTTACTAAAAAATATAGATGATTTGTCTTTGTTTATCTTCTGACACGAGGCCTTACAATAAGTCTCTACCAAGTTTGATGTTGTCATCGCACAATCATTACTTCCTTTAAAGAACAATAACCCGTCATCTACAAATAACGGGTGATTCACCACGAGAGCCGATGGACCCACCCTGATACCATCGAGGTTTGATGACTGATTAGATTTTAAGAGGCACGAAAGACCCTCTGCTGTCAATAAAAAAAGATATGGTGAGATATGATCTCCCTGCCTGATTCCCCTTGTAGGTCTAAACTCCTCCAGTTCCTTCCCATTAAAAGGGACAGAAAAAGACTTAACCATTCCCATAACTACTTGGATCCACTGCGAAGCGAAACCAAGTTTCTCCATAATAGCTTCTAAATAATTTCACTCTACACGGTGATATGCTTTCATCATGTCGAGCTTCAAAGCACATAACGTGTTATTCTTTGACCTCTTCCTCTTCATAAAATGAAGACACTCATAGGCACAAATAATACTATCCGTTATTAATCTTTCACGTACAAATGCCGACTTCTTCTCATAAATAATCTCCGGCAGAATTACCTTCAAATGATTCGCCATAACCTTCGAGGCTATCTTATAGAACACATTACCTAAACTTATAGGTCTCAACTGAGACAAAAGCATGGGGTTTTGTAATCAACACCAAAATGGTATTGTTAATGCTCTCTTCCGACTCTTCCCCTCTAACAATGTTCAACACCGCCTTGGACACCTCCTCACCAGAAACGTCCCAGTGACGTTGAACAAAATGAGCCAGAAAGCCATTTGGCCCGGTGCCTTTGTAGGGAACATTTGAACAAGCGCCTTCTTAACCTCCCTAGAATTATAATCAGCCATGAGCGTGGCATTCATTTCGGCTGTGACCTTCCTAGGCACGTGATCCAATACCTAACCCATGTCATGTGTTCCTTCATAAGTAAAACCCTACCGCCATGCCTTCCATCTCGGTCACATCGACCATCATGTCGCTCAAGCGCCTTGATCGGGTTTTTTTCTTTGTCTCACGCTCTCTCTTTGGAAAAGAATTTAGTGTTCTTGTCACCAGCTAATAACCACTCGATTTGTGAGCGTTGATGCCACATGATCTCCTCTCGATAGAAGAGTTTGACCAGTCTATCATTGATTTTTTTACTTTCGTGTGACTAGGTCCTGTACGATTGGCCTGATTTCTTAAAACCTCTAGTTCCCTTTTCAATTTCTTGATCTCCTTTCAGATGCAACCAAAAGTATCATACCTCCATCTCCTCAATCCTTCCGCCAGCTGCTCAAGCTCGCACCTCACTCAACTGACTGACGTCGCCGAATCCGATGTGGACCAGCCATCACATATCTACGACTTAAGCCCTTCACGTGTCTCCCACATTGTTTCATAAGGAAATTGGGGCTTAGCTCCACTCGAGTTGGTTCTGTCCTCGATGAGCGACAGTAACAAAGCAGAATGATCTGATGTGATAGCCTCCAAATGACTCAAGCATGTGATCCGGAACTGCGCACTCCACTCCACGGAGCCGAGGGCCCGATCTAGGCGAACCCTAGTGTAGGTTCCCCCTTCCACCTTTTCCCATGTCCAAAAGTGGCATTTGAAGCCTAAATCAATCAGTGCACACACGTCTACAGTTTCTCGAAATGCTTGTATCTGCGCATGAGTTTTCTGCCCCACACCCTCGTGCTCATCGGAACGCAAAACCTCATTAAAATCTCCTATGCAAAGCCACATGAAGTGACTCAAGGAACTTATATCTTTCATCATGTTCCATGTATGATATCTTTCATGTGTTTGTGCCTTGCTATATACACAAGTTAACCTCCACTTCTCTCCTCCGAGTCCTTCCACTGACGTATCAATGTGATACCGAGAGTCGCCCCAAGATATCAATGCTTATGTCGTTGTTCCAGAAAATTCCTAGTCCTTGGCTTCTCCAGTCCCATCACTATCCACTGCATAAGCTCTGACAAAACTCTCGCCAAATTTTCCGCCCTAAATTTACTTATCCGACTCTCCAGAATACAAAGAACTTTTGGGACAAACTTTGTGACAATGTCACGGAGCTCTCAGACTGTCGGGGCAAACATATAGGGAAGCCCCTAATTTGGATATACGAAATGGACCGCTACTCAATGCTCAGGAAGGAACTGTTCTTTCTTGAGCCCAAGCTGGGCCTTCTCAGCCCGGCATTGTTTATGAGTAGAACCGAGTAGCCCAAATGTGTGGGATAGCTCTCTTTTAAGCATGCCTCGTCCAGCATCCGTGCTGTTGCAGATCCCGGGCTCCGACTTCCAGCTTGGAATGAACACTTGACGTTCGTAGGTAGAGCAAGATATATCCGTCGCGTCATCATCTCCTGGGCCAAGCCGCTCGGCCGGCCCGTCCACGGTTGTTTGTGCTGTCCGAGAAACCGAGTTTACGCGGCGGCGGAATCACACGGGCGAACCGCACGGATGCCCTGGGTTGGCAGCTCAGCCGTCCGCGTTCCTTTCGTCGCGCCGCGCGGCGTAGCCGATCACTATCCGCCGTGGTCGAGGTCGACTGGACCGTGCTGTGCTGAGCTACGCCGCTGTTCCCTTCACGGCGAGGGCAAACAACCGATCGTACTTACCGTGAGAAGACCGCCGCTAGATCGGCTGGCGCCGGTCATCCCACGCGAACGGCCGCGACTCCACCCCGATCCTGCGCCTCAAACATATACTCCGTACCTGCGTGACAACTGACGAGGCCGTCCCGACCATAGATTTCTCTTCCTCCGACGCGTAGCCCTCACTTCCGTGCTCTAATTTTACCTTTCTCCCGAAAGCGGTTGGTGGCCGGTCACGCTCCGACGGAGGACCGACTGAACCGCGCCTGCTGCAACAATCAAACCTCAAATCCGGGCACCGCACCGACCGACGCGCGGGAAATCTGGGCAGAAAGGAGAGGAGGCGAATCGCAGAGGGTGACAGCGGGAGCCCGTAAATATCCCTGTCAAAGACTGCGTTTCACCATCGACCATCGTTTCTTCTTCCTTCATTTTTTCTCTCACGGAAATGCTTCCGGGGACCAGGCCACCTTCGGGCGACGCTGATGTCTGATCACCCGTTGAGAGGGACAACACACGACGGGGGAGACGACAATGAGAATGTTTCCATTTCCGCTAGTGAGGTGTACACCATCGATCACTAGCTTGCATGTTGCAAGCTGATATCTTAGGATAAGTATGTGCAGTACGATTGATTGCTCCGAATTGATAAGATCATGTTTGATTCGCCTAATTTCTTTTTTGCGGATCTTGTTGTCTAATATTTATTGATAGAGTTCTGCAACACGTGACAAAAATCCGCAACATTTTTATCAAATAAATAATAAATAATACTTATTAGTTGAGCAGCTATATCTATATCTATATCTATATCTATATCTTCTATACCTAATAATAAAGCACGAAGTGTTTCTCCCGGTCCAACACTTTTTAGACCTTTTTACCCTCCCACCAAAACCCATATTACCACCAAAATGCCACCGGTAATCTATATATCTTTCCCGCCGGACAGTTGTTTGTCCGCCGGACAGTTGTTTGTCTGTCTAGGATTGTTTCGTTTGAAAGTTTTTCCAAAACCCCAAAGAGAGTCCTGATCGGGAAGGAGAAAGAAAAAGAATCTCGAAAAGAAATCTGCGCAAAGCACGCCTCTTCTTGTCCGGGTATAAAGAAACGGAGCAAAAACACCTACCCTACTCTTGTCGCCGCCGCAATAAAATTGTAGAACAAAGGGGATGCGACCGGCTGCTTAGGGTTTCGCGATACTGCCGTCGCCTACACTACCCTGATTTCTCGACACCTCTAGATTTGGCTAGCATACTCGCCAAGGGTGGCGACTATGTTGTCGCAGTCATCGAGTGCCCCAAGTCTCGTGTACAACGCCATGGATCATCGTGACACCGTGTCCTGGAACTTGCTGATCTGCAGGTATGCTCAGCTCGGGGAGGAGGTACAACGCCATGGATCGTCATGTATGACGCCATGGATCTTGGCGACACGGTCCAGTATGGGAAGGAAGCGCACGACCTCGCGGGCGGCGGTGGAGTCGTCGGTGGTAGCCATGGCAGGTGCATGGGTCCGCTGCCCTCATGCTCATTTGGCAAAGCGAGTTCTGCCGGAGTACACAAGCCCTATGTCGTTGCTGGCGGGAGCCCCTCGCGTAGCGTCGCCATGGATTTTCCTAAGTCCAGCAGTGGGAGTCTCACTTCTACGATGCGTACGGGTCGGCTAGCCCCTGCTGGCGTCGTGCTGTTCCAGGTGGTACGTGGCTCAGTTGAGGGCAGAGAGGCTGATGATGATGTTGCACATGATAAATTAAAGGGAAAAGGCACTAGATTCAGATGGTTAAACAATTGGGAGTACAAGATCAAGCTGTTGAGATATCATTAAGGCATGCACTAATGTCCAGATTTTCATACATTTCAGTCTTTTGATATATACTGATTCATTACTGAAATAAACAATTTGTGGTTGTGTAAAGGACCCGCAATGGTTACATGGTGGTTCTTATCCACCCCTTCCTCTACCTGGTCATGCAATTTCCCTTTTCCCTGCTGCTAGCTAGGACCGCTAGGAGTAGCTGCTATCAGGACTTCAGATTGGATTCACATTATTTGTGTTCTGGAATCATCTTGGTTTCCTGATTTCAAATCATTACACTAAAATTTGGTTACTCACTCAGATACAATGAGAAGTAATGCTGGTTTGATGAAGGTAGAATCATTATAAATAATCTATATTGTGGTAGAGGTGAGATGACAATTCATCAATTATGATATTATAATTTATATTATTAGCTTGATTTCTTCTGATTTTTTTCTTTATGAGCAGTTTCAGTGTTATGTGATGCATGCGCACCCAATTTTATTGTGGAGTAGTATATTTTAGATTGGGTGCACAAGTGAAAAATGATTGTCTATATTTGAGCATGGGTATGAGTCAGACTCAAAAAAGGTTGCAGGATATGCTTTTCACTGTTAGACGTTTAAAATTCGTGTTACGTAATTTTCACTATTGTGTGGTACAAGTGTACAACGGACATGTTGATCAAGGACTCCATCCATATTAGTTTGATTGACGCATGGATTTGAATATACGAAACATTGTTCGTTTGATTTAGTGTTGTGCCATAGTAACGCACGGATTTTATGCTAGTACAATAAAACTGTGAGCACATCAAATAATAATTAAGAGCTTCTTCAAGGAAAAAAATTCAAATGTGTATATATATTCAGAATACAACACAAATATCCCTTGATATTTGCCGCCGCTGAATTGCTTACAGTATGTTCGTCATAGCGTTGACGAAGTACTTCTAATATGTCTACCAACCAACAAGTCTCTATTACATCCCCACCTAAGATCCAGTTGTGGAGCTTCAACATAATTTTAGGACGGCCTATTAGGTGCAGTGAAGATCTTATTATAGACTAATGGACTAACATAAGCCACATCTAAGATCTCTTTTGTTTACACCAAATTGGTCTTAAAAGCATAGTTTTTTCTTAATCATGCTACACAATAATAATTTGCAGTTGTAGGAATTTTAGTTCATGCGACTTTAGAGAGGCTAAACATTATAATAAAGATCAAATAACTGCGTTCATTTTAGAAAAAACCTAACCTATGTACATTCTGCAAACACAACACTCAAAACCCCTTACAGTTGGTCACAAGTCACAACTTTAGTTTGTAATATATAGGTTGTCGAGGAGTACAATATTTACACATCGTCATATAGAACTGGTTAATTAATTTTTATTTGGAAGCAACTAACAAGGATCTCCACACCCGAGATTCATTTGTGTTTACACATGATTAACTAGAGTTTTCTTTATTGCGTGACAAGGAAACCAACTCCGCCGGTTTGTAAAGAGAATGAGACATAATGGAGTTCATGAGATCTTTGAGAGGCTAAATATATTGTCCCAACCAGATAACTAATTTATCGAAGAAAAAAGATAATTAATGTGTTATTCAGAAAGGGGAAAAACCCTGGCCTATGCATCAATATATGTACACAAGCATCTTTATTTTAAATCTTATTATTCTCAAAACCCATAGCCTATGCATCAATATATGCACACAACCATGTTTATTTTAATCTTGTTATTCTCAAAGGTCGACACTCGGGACCCTTAGGTTCCATTACAACTAAATTGTTTACAATGTGTAGGCCACCATCATGGCACCAGTTAACTACTAACTTGTGATTTGTAGGCAACCAACGGGGCTTTATCACATCCACAACTTAGATTCCTTTGCGTTGACACAAAGTTAATAAATCCCACATGGCATGTTCCGGAACTGTTCATAGCTTTTTCCAAGATGGGGGAGTGGTGGTTTTGTTCCTCTGTTGATCACCAGGGGTGGCTCAATGATTCGGATTAGCCATGTCCTAAGATCGGAGGGCAAAGATAAGGGGTGATGGCATCCGGCTCCTGGAAAGGGTTGGCGGTACAAATCCCAGTTTGTCCCTTTCAGCCTTGGCCCGGGGCTACGTGACAACCCCGCTAATCCAAATCCTTTCCCAACTGGGCGTGACTCGATCGCGCTGTTCCGGCCCCCTTGACACTTTTTGTTTGCACACCTTTGGTCTCTCGTGCGCAATGATGCGTCGCATGTGCCGTGAAAGCGATCGGTGAAACTCTGGTATGTGCGAGCTGCGATCGAGCTAGGGGAGATGTACGTACGCATCTACTACTAGTAGCACTATAGATAGATAGCTAGTACTAGCAAGAGATGCTCTTCCTAAATTCCTAAAAATGCACAGCATGGGAGGCACAGTCGTACACGAGGCTGATACATCCATGCATGCACAGAGAGCTAGTATTTCATGTATACGCTTCTTTTTTGGCAACAATGGACGTTCTGCCGCCACAAGCAAAGGTACTCAAAATATTTAAAGAAGATAGAAGAAAAGACAACGAAGCCTTAAGCGACTACTGCCGACTGGAATTTATAATGGCAGCGGCATGCCAATTGAAGCCAGCTCTTCGGACAAAGATGGCCACCTTGTCGGTGAGAACACCCTACTAATCACTCCATCTTCAAATACATAGAATGGAATAACAACAAATAAAATGTTGAACAAAGATATTACGAGAATGTATGTACTGATGGTTTGATCTATTGATATTGATTTGGTATTATAGACCTTCCATTTTTTATTTCTATACTTAGTCAAATTTAGAATAGATTGTCTTTTTTACTAAATTTATATGCCATTCATTTAGAAATGTAGGAAGTACTTTCAAAGGCCCAACTCTTATTAAACTTCCCCACATGACATAGATGACGAGGCCGCTGAATTTCCTACGGTTTTTCTTCTCCGTAAGACCATAAGGGCCAACCCTTCCTCCCACTAGGTTTTTATCTCGACTCATGAGCTTTTTAGATCTATGTGACTCCTAATGTTATAAAGAAGATAACTCCATGACAAGAGCACATCATCGTAATATAATATCGTCTTTGCGGCCTTTGCGCACACACACACACACGTGATGTTTTTGGCTTTCGGGTTGCATAATATCGTCCTACTCCATCATAGTATATGAGTCGTGCTATCATGCAAATAGATGTATGAGGACCACATAAAGCATGGGCAAGGTCATCAAAGCAAAAAAAAACTTCACAAAGAACGTGAGTCCTCGTGGCAAATATCTATGTTTTGCCCCTTAATTATTGGTTTAGCTCAACTTTTAGACTAACTTACGCTCACTTAATCCCTTGAACTACCATGTCTTGCGACACATCAGTTACCCTCCCGGTCAGTTCCATGGAAAGATAAAATTGCACTTACAAAGTTCTAAACATATATTCAGGCCTATTTGGTTCAAAGTATTTTTACAACACAGGAATAGGAAAAACATAGTAATACAATTTCAAGGCATGCTGAATCCTATAATTATTGAAAACACAAGAATTTTTAATACATGTCGTTTGGTCGTAGGAAAAACAAAAGGAATTCTTCTGACGGATTGTGTGTTTGCCATAGTTTTTTGTAACACCTATGTTTGCCATAGTTGTCATAGAAACAAAGGACTTTTCTATGAGGTTGGGTTTTTTCTCATAGTATCACTAATTATGAAAAAAACTAGAAGTAACCATGTTACTTCCTCCAGTCCATAATAAGTGTCACTCATCTAGTACAACGTTTGCACTAGCTTATTAGTACAAAATGAAGGACAACGGGCAGTCAACAATTAAAACATTTCGAGAAAATTACAGGAAAATATGTTTAGGAAAATCACATGATGTTTTTGGCTTTCGGGTTGCATAATATCGTCCTACTCCATCATAGTATATGAGTTCTGCTATCATGCAAATAGATGTATGAGGACCACATATAGCATGGGCAAGGTCATCAAAGCAAAAAAAAAAAAAAAACCTCAGAAAGAACGTGAGTCCTCATGGCAAATATCTATGTTTTTCCCCTTAATTATTGGTTTAGCTCAACTTTTAGACTAACTTACGCTCACTTAATCCCTTGAACTACCATGTCTTGCGACACATCAATTACCCTCCCGGTCAGTTTCATGGAAGGATAAAATTGCACATACAAAGTTCTAAAAATATATTCAGGCCTATTTGGTTCAAAGTATTTTTTACAACGCAGGAATAGGAAAAACATAGTAATACAATTTCAAAGCATGCTGAATCCTACAATTATTGAAAACACATGAATTTTTAATACATGTCGTTTGGTTGCAAGAAAAACAAAAGGAATTCTTCTGACGGATTGTGTGTTTGCCATAGTTTTTTGTAACACCTGTGTTTGCCATAGTTGTCATAGAAACAAAGGACTTTTCTATGAGGGTTTTTTCTCATAGTATCACTAATTATGAAAAAACTAGAAGTAACCATGTTACTTCCTCCGGTCCATAATAAGTGTCACTCATCTAGTACAAAGTTTGTACTAGCTTATTAGTATAAAATAAAGGACACCGGGCAGTCAATAATTAAAACATTTTGAGAAAATTACAGGAATATATGTTTTGGAAGCATCTATATCTTGGTTGACTAAGAATTGACTAACTCTCGGTCAAATTTACTACATCCTCCGATCCATAATAAGTGTCATTGAATTGGATGTATCTAGCACTAAAACATGTATAGGTAGATCCAACTCAGCGATAATTAATTATGGATTAGAAGGAGTACCAGTAATTTTTTTCATAAAAATCTAAGTAGCCACAATTTTATAAAAAAAGGGTTCGTCGAGTACAAAATATTGTAATATTATCTTAGTTCAGCGAAAATGATCTAACTCTGCTGATTTCACAAATATGTTCATACAAATCTAAAAAAAGTTCACCTGATGTTATAATTTTTTTATCCGGTGTAAATTTGTGTACTCTATATCCACAATTGCATGATCATAGTTTTGCTTTCTCTAACTTTGACCATTAATTTGATCAATAACACATGAGATCATTGGGTAGATTTATT
This sequence comes from Avena sativa, assembly GCA_916181665.1. Taxonomy (NCBI): domain Eukaryota; kingdom Viridiplantae; phylum Streptophyta; class Magnoliopsida; order Poales; family Poaceae; genus Avena; species Avena sativa. The sequence continues at coordinate 432,543,833 of OV702293.1, forward strand.
GTAGTAGGAACTCGAAATACAATGCCTATAATTAGAGAATCCTTGAATTTTAGCCCACAGTCTAGATGCATGAAGTTTTTAAGAATTTTTATTTGGAAAATTTGCGTTCCAACAGCCAGCTAAAGGAGATATAATTCTGAAAAATATGATTTCTCACTGGACGGGCATAATTTGGTAGTAGCAGAAGTGTGCCAAGCTAATTAATGGAAGGAACAGTGGACTGTTGGCATCCCTTGTAATGGTTAGCGAGCGCATGGACCGGCCGGTCCAGACCCAGTAGCTAGGGGTTGCGACGGATCGAGCGTGAGCCATGGCAAAGACGCATGGGCGCCCGTGAGGGGAGAGCCCCGCTAGAGGGGTCCTAGTAGCTCTCCAAAACTGTGTGGGGCGCCGGCTACAGCGCTTGGTTGCTTTCCTACAGGAGAGGACAAGTACGTCCGGGCGCGCCCCCGCGCTGTTCCGTTTCCGGCTCGCATCCCCTTGTCGCCGGCCGGGCGACGCAACGGGAGGGAGGGACGGTCCCTTGCGTTTGTACGCGACCGCCCTCCGTTTTATTCCCCATCCCCGGCCCGTACCACGTACTACTCATCGTCCGTGTCACATGCACATGCATGCCGTGGCTCGGCTGGCCAGGCTGAATCCTCGCGCGGTGTCGAGCTACTCGCCAGTTCGATCGAGATATATCGACCGGGATCGTTGCACGCATCGTCAGGCGATCGATCGACCGATCGAGCTGTCGTGCGCCCGGTCCGACACCGGTACAATTTGAGGAATGCGACCGTGGGCGGTACAGCCAGCCAGGTCGTTGCCAATTTGGCTCGCGAGCTTCGGACGCCCTGTTCACGCGTGCGCTTTGTGCCCCGCGCGCAGGCGCAGCTATCTATGATTCTATGCTAGCTAGCTCGAATCGATCGGTCGATCGGCCGGAAATGCTAGCTTGGGAAGAAGCTGGGTACGTACGGACCGGCCGAAGCGCGACGCGGGCCCTCCGTGACTCGGTCGATCGTCGGCCGATCGAGATGGAACGGCGAGACAGTCTGTTCGGTGTTGCCTCGAAATCCAAGTGGATAGTAGAGGGAATGGGATCGAGCGGACGATGAAGCGCGTGCCAACTAGCCAGGAGTACGTACATGCTATCTCGATCAGTACTTAAGCAAAGCAAACCCCCTGGGCTGTTGGCCGTAGCCTCCTTCTCGAAGCTCCTTTTCCCCTCCCCTCTCTGCGCGTTGACCAGGAGCAGCCGGGCTCCCCCCGAGCTATCTCCGCCAGCTCTGCTGGCCGGAGATGACGAGGGGGAGGCGCCGGAGTAGTAGGCAGGTCTAGTTTTAGGTCTTGTGGCTTTATGCCCGTAGATTGGAGTAGGGCGTCGACTCTCTCTGGCCGGATTCGACGCATCTGGGGATGATGCTGCCATCTGCTATTGCTCCGATGGTGGGAGCTGGTGATGTGTGGCGCATCTGCAGAGATCTCCGCTAATAAGGCCCCCCTCTTCCCCTCCTTGGTCCAGATCGTGGCTCCCCTGCATCCTCTCTGGCTGGCCGGCCGTGGCGGCGAGGGGGCGAGAGGATCCAGGCGCGACGATGCTGGTTCGTTGGAAGGGTGGGGTTCTCGTTTCGGCTTGGTGTTTCAGCACAGCGCCGGTCGACCGCCTTCTTCCCCTGCTACCTTTCCACCGAGGTGGTGGATGGTGGTGTTGGAGTCTAAGGTGAGGCCCCTTTCAAATAAGTGTTGTTTTCTGCATCAGATCGGTGAACGCGAGTTGGTGGTTTGGCTCCTGGCCGGCCGTGGCGGCGAGGTGGAGCTCTATCGCCATGATTTGACTGATGAAGCGAATTCCTCTTTGACCGGCCGTGGAGGCGAGGGAGGGTGGAATTGCTGGAAGTTGGATCCGTCTTTGCTCTGGTGGTCGTGTGGCTCTCTTTCCAGGGAGTCACTGTGGGTTTGTCAACACCGCTTCTTCTACGGCTTTCACTCCTCATCTCGGGCAGGAGCTCTGAGGGGGAGGCTCGGTTTCACCGCGCGGGGTCGACGAGCTCTGGCTGCTCTTCGCTGCTGCTCCATGTCGGGTCTTCTCCTTCTGGATGTTGTGGTGGCATCGGGAGGCATTGGATTCCTGTGGTGCAACGGCGATGATCGGTCATGGAGATGTGAAGCCAACCTTTTCTTCTGCGGATCCAAATCGGAAGCTTTATGCCACCCGATTATCCTGGCTAGGTCGAGGCCATCAAGCTCGCCGGCGAGCACCGGCGACTCTTCAACCTCCGTTGCGAGGCCCTCCTGTTGCAGAGGCGGTCTGGAAGATGAACCTGATTGCTTTCTCCTGATCTTCTGTAGGGTTCTTTGTGCAAAGTGTTTGGGCATGATTGTAATTCTCTTTCTTTTAGGGTCCAATGTAAAAATCTGTAACTTCACCGTTTTATTTTAATATATGGCTTCCTGTCCAAAAAAAAGAAAAAATCTCGATCAGTACTTTGCCTGGCTTTTGGCCACGGCTCGATCGATCCATCGTTCAGGTGTACGAGAGCGCACAATAGCTAACACGTATATGTCGGCAGATTAGAGCGCCGACTCCGCTGAAATAACATCAGCAATCTTTCCTTTATTTTTTTTAATTAATACTCTGAAGTTTTCTTTTTCAAAGTAGTCATAACTACATATCCTTAATCTGCAGCCGATGATCGACCTGCTGCGACGTACGTCTAACTAGGGACCGACGTACGGAGCTATCGCCGCGACTGTTCCCCCGACGGATCGGAATATATTCGTTCCGTTAGCCGTACGTAGCGACAAGCAGATGATCTGAGCTTCCCGGCCGCAAACTGCAACATGCATTGTAGCATATCTGTGCGTGAACAGTCAAATGGCCAAATCATGGCAGAGGAGAAACCCGATCGACCTATATATGTGTGCTTGTCATGCGATGATACTGATTCGATCCATATCAATTGGGGGGGCTGCGTTAAGCACCCGACAGATGAGACGTGGGCGCGCTGAAAAACTAAGCTTACGTGCTTGTCATGAGCAATGTAGTGACCACTGTGGTTAACATGAAAAACTAGCTTACGTGCTTGTCATGCCCCCCCAATATGATGCGGTCGACTGTGGTTTAACATGAGTTTACACCTAGCTAGGGTTCATCACGTAGCCAATTAATTTTGTTTCAACTGTTTTAGACGGCTATATATGTATCGTGACAGCCGTCCACCACTTGCGTGCCCACTTGGGAGGCTAGGTTAGGCACTAGCTGATTACCGTACTACTGTTCCGGCCACATCGAAGTACATTTTGCTATTTCTTCCCTGTCATATGATGCATCCTTACTTCCCCTATATAGAGAAAAAAAACAGCGTATGGTTCACTGCATTGTCAGATGACGGTTCTACATGCATTATTAGCGAAGCTCATACACAACTTGGCTGCCCAATGGAGGATGGTTGTATCTTTGGTCCAACTGAGATGAAACGTTTTTTTTTTGAAAATGAGCATATATTAATATCGCGAGATACCAATTACACCCAGTCTCTGCAACAACACATTATCTTAGGGATACACACAACTAAAAAAGAAAAGAAGAATTATAGAAAAAAAGTCCCGCTACAGCAATCTATGTCTTACAACAGCGGACCAAACACCGCCAAGACAGCACCAGAGTTCCATCCTCTTCAAAAGCGATGCTTCCAAGAAGGAAACAGTGCACAAGCACTGTCATCGCCCTGATCAACGATCATGAGTTTTCACCTCGGAGAATGTCCACACTCACAAACAATGCCTTCAACAAAGTTATTGCCAGACAAAACCAATTAAGACCAGACCTTAGATTTTCACCCTACAAGTTTGAACTCTGGAATCCTCCTGTACTGTCGCCCCCACTTTACAATGTCGCTGCTCTAACACCCAGATCCCCAAGCCAAAACCTCAATGCCACCAGGATTCAAACCACCATTACTAGTTCCCAGACCTCGGCTTCCATGTCATTCTCCATGACTAACTTCATCATGGGACTAAAGGCATGTCCTTGATGGCAACAGACTACAAAGCTTCGCATCGCTCCTGCTGAAACCAAACGGCCAGACAAAAACATGGTTGCGTGACACCGAAACCCATCCAATTCGGTGAATTCTGGCATGTCGCCCATTGAGGTTCACCAACGAAGCCTTCCTGAACTCGACACTCTAGCCAAAGGAAGGGAGACCGGCATCAAGTAGATCCTAGTCTTGGCGCGAGAGGGATCCTAGGACCAGACCACCTTTATTCGAAGCCAGAACAGCAGCCCCCACGCCATAGGCAACCTGTGGGATCCGCCTCATCGAGCCCAATCGATGGCCATGGCCAATGACACGCAAGGAGGCGACAGCACAGGGTATGTCTCATCATTCACCAGAGATGAAACTATAAATTTGAATTATGGTATGTCTCATCATTCAGCAAGGCAAGATATTTTTTCAGTGCGAGGTGATTCTCTAGATGATTTTGACTTTATCAGTATGCGAAGCTTTGTTGTGATTCCGGTTTTGAATAGGCGATATGCTAGTGAATGTGCATTGTGCATCCTAGGGGTGTGCTTGGAGTTTGGAAAATTATTCTTGTTGTTGCACTAAAATTCCTTTGAAATCCGAGTGACGACTAATTGTCTAGCCTGCATGTAAACTTCAGCCCTTGTTCACATTTATGTTAGGAATATTCCATACTCCCTACATTTCACATTACTTCACATATTAGTTGTTGGTACGAGAGAAACTTTGTAAAATTTGATCAAGTACATAAAAAATTATCAACATCTACAATATCAAATCAGTATAATTAGAATCAACATGCAATATACTTTCATATTATATGCATTTGGTACTGTAGATGTTAATATATTTTCATGTATACTTGATCAAACTTTATAAAGCTTGACTTTAACTAAATCTAATAAGAAAGTATGATGAAACATAGGGAGTATATATATAAATATCTCAATACTTTCTTTGCCATGAAATAATAATTTTGACTTTTTTCTTTGTTATTCCATTAGTACTAGAGCTCCCTTTAATTAAGTCATGAATAAGAAGTGGGCATACTCAGCTCGCTAGGGGAGTGCATGCACAATCCAACCACCCGGGTTTAAGTTCGAATGGATGTGAACTTGGTGTACTTATTATTTTAACATAAAACTCTCTATGGGGGTTTGCCTCGTCGGTTTCCTTTTAAAAATAATTATTCTGCCACTAAAAGGACATCAGTGCTTTCTAAAAAAATATACAAAATATGCTTGCATGAACGCATATTTTTTTAGTGCACAATGGCCATTTTTTTATGTCTATAAATTTTTATTTGTGCTAAATGACTTGGTGGTATTGAGGGAAATATTCTAAGATGTCATAGTTGCATTCCAATTGTAATATACATGGAAAATGTTTTTTACACACTTAACATAACTCTAATAATCGGAGGTCAAAAAAATGGTACTGAAAGCAATACCGCTTGTGTTAGTGGAAATTTGTAACTGAAGCAATCAAGCAGCTCACCCTAGTGGGGTATGTAAACAGAAAGGAATTCTCCCATTTCATGTTGCTAGCTAGGTTATTGGCTAATATGTCGGCGTCTATCACGAGTTCACATAGCAGCTCTAGTGCATGAATGCATACTAGGAAGTAAACCGCCATTTTTTAGGAAAGGAATTAGGACAAGCAAGGAAGGAAGAGAGAAGCACCATGATATAAATAAACACAATGATGGTTGGCTGGGCCACGCATCCTGTGCCTCGTAGTCATCATTGACGCTTACGCAACACGGGTAGGCCCTACGAGGCCCATGTACGTGTCCAAGGAAGCGAGTGGTGGACCAAGGCTGCGTCTCAGATCTCAACCATCGGATTCGTTGGCCCCCTGCTTAAGTTCCAACGGGCTGAAAGGACAACCTTGTGGACCAGGCCCAATAGTTCCTCTCGCTGCTCCTGACAAATTATAAGCTAGACTAGACTAATACCTTCTGTACTGATCAACCGATTATTAAATGTGCTAGTTTTTGTTTCAGTTGTCACTAAGACTGATAAGACTCTGATCGCAAACAAATCTTGGAACTAAGACTCATTGGACTTGTATCCTCGGGGGCTCTAAAACCAAAGTAACTTGGGGAGCAGCGAATGATCTCGGAATAAAAAAATAGGAAAGGAAGTACGTCATGAAATGCGAATGGGTTACTAAAGCTCCTTTTGTTATTGCCAAAGGTTACTTTTGTTGGGATTGCCAACAATTTCAACCAAGAAAAGGAAAATACTGATTAGAGGGAGTCATATGGTGCTATGGATCCAACAGAGAGAAAAAAAAATGCAGGAGTGACTGCACTGAGCTAGTTGATGTAGCGGGTGCAAAAACTAGTCTTGGCCAAGATCCCTAGGTACTTCTTAATGAACAGAACTGATCTTAGCTACACTTAATTCTTATTTCACTGCCTCACTGGATATGAAGCTGGTCAACAAGATAGCACTCTTGCAACCTGCCAAACCGACCCAAGCAGTGCCACCCTGCAGCAGGGATCTGTCCGTTCATCTTCAACCCCATACACAGCTACATGAATCAGTTAGCCGTCAACACCATACAGCTACAGTCGTCCTCTCTGTTGCACAGACACCACCTACATTTCCCTCCTTAACATAAGCACAGTGAGATAACTATTGCGGTAGTATATCTGGAAATCATGCCCATTGACCACCAGGGCATCCTCGTCCTCTATCACATTTCGAAACTCACACCGGCGCCGCAGCAGCATGAATGAATGGAGCGAGAGAGAGGCTGCGAAAGGCAGAATGATGCGCGCGCGGCCTGGTGGCACCGATTCTGATGAACACCGCCGTCTCCCCCACACCCCGCTGCACGGCGCTGCGCCAGGCGAGCGGGTATAATCATCGCGAGCGTGGTTTACCGGCCGCTTTTTTCACCGCGTTCCCTGAGCAAGCAGGCAAAAGCTCCGTCGCCTGCTACTGCCAATGCTACTGCTTGTATACAGACTGCAGAGTGCAGACACGCACCTGACCTCTCTTGCTCTCTTTCTCTTTCCGTGCGTGCACAGTCGGGCAGCCTTACCCTGGCCGGCCTGGCGTCCGGCGCTCTGCTCGCAGCGGCATGCATAGGCCTAACTGCTGCGTCTCATCGATCGCATGTTTCAGTCAACTTTTCTCATCGTCATCGTCGGTCGATTATCTCCGTCTCTCACCATGAGTTCTCTGCAGTGCTGCATCATCGGTTATTTTTCAGCGGAGGTCTCGATTGGTTTCGGCGCCCGAGAAACGCGCGCTGGATACGAGTAGAGAATGTTTTCGCTAGCTAGCTGCTAGTACTACTAGGGGGGGAGCAGGGCAGGCCTGATGTGTCGTCTCTGGCAGTGAAGAATTGCGTGCCGGCCGGATACTGATAGGTCATTTCAGGGCGCTGCATGCATGATTGCATCGGCCGCAGAGAAAGAGAGCCCTGTGGATGTGTATATTACAGTACGTACAGGGAAAAGTTACGGCATCTATCTGCCTCAATCGGCGTAGCATGGGACGGAGACGGACGGACGGATGGATGGGTGACTGAAAGGTTCAAAAACTTGTGCCTCTGCGTGATGGAGAGGAATTCCTGGTGATTTGATCTTGGTTTTGTCCACTGACCGAGTGGAGTGACCGACCGCGGTGAAAGGCTCCGGAACTCGGAACCGGGAAGTTCCTACAACTGGTAAAAAGATGCTTCTCATTTTCAGGCTCGAAAACATGTCTTGAAATAAAGCAGACAGAGATTCTGAATTTGGCATCACGTCCTAGCCCTAGCAGCTACCTCGCCAAGTTAACTGAGCGGAACACGCACATTGTGCACGCCACGGTAAAAAAATACTCCCTCCGTTTGAAAATACAAGACGTTTTAAGTTTGTGAAGTAAATGTATCTAAACACTTTTTAGTATGTAGATTTATTTGAACCTATACACTAAAAAATGTCTAGATACACTAGTTTTACTAGTCTAAAACATCTTATATTTCTAAACAGAGGGAGTATATATAGTAACACATCTTAATTTCTCATGCACGCCATGGATAGACCTCTGTAAAAGCACATGAGTACAAGTACAGATTCATCGACACACATGGGCGAAGGCACTAGTTCATGTTGGCAACCTGGTTGGGACTCGAGATCGAGCACGATCGTCTACAACTCTACATATGCGTGCGTGTGCGCGCGTAGTACTACACAACGGCACAAGGTCTCGCGGTGCCATGATGATGGGGATAACTGGGCGCAACCCAGAGATAAAAGCAGCGCTCTACCTTTGCACACTTTGGAGCATGCAGCTAGCATGTTTGCGGTGCACGAAGAGAGACGCAAATGATGAAGCAGACGAACGAGCAGGGACAAAGGCGCCCCTGTACGTACACAGGAAATAGTATGTTTATAGTTTTAGCAACCCCTCCAAATGCCTTTTTGTTTTTCTATATGTGAAAAAAGCAAACATGATTACGCCATAAAGTAGTATACGGCAGTAGAGTTGCTTACCACTAGTGCTTACCAGCCGAGGCGCGCGATCGGACAAGATGCGTGGCACCATAAGAAATATTAGTGCAGCAACAATATATACTACTACTCCTAATTGCGTGCATGTGGGAGGGAAACCAGTCACCTAATTCATGGGTTTGTCTTTATTTCCCTTGTCTAATTATACACAATTAAAATTTTGTATTTATGCAAGAGAAAATAATATAGTGACCCTTGGAAAATATTCCACATCCTGCAATCTTAAAACTAATATATACTTATTTTGTACTACATGCGTATTTTAAAAACCTTTGACATTCTTAATTCTAAGCATTGACCAATCAATCATAAAGAGAAGTAGTACTAAAATTCTATAAACCCTACAACATATATACAAAGTATGTGTTTGTCAAGAAAATCAACTACTACTAAAAACAAGCTACGCAGTTCATAAAGCACAGACTAGTAGTATAGCTAGTTTCAAAGTCCAAAAGTAATAACCAAAAATTCCGTCGAAAAGAGAAGATGGATTGTTCGCCGGTCCATCGTTTAGTTTCCTCCAGAAAAGATGCCCTCGCTTTCCCCCACTTCGAATCTATGCGTAGTACAGCCTCGCAAAAAGGACAATATACTTATGAATATTAGTGCAAAGCTAGGACCAGCCGGATCGATTAACAAAGACATGTGTGTGCAACTTACTTCCGGATTCTTAATTAATGAGCTACACATGCGGCCATCTTAGCAGAAAGTTGAAAAGCCAAGAGACAAATAAACTTTATTAGTTGTTGGGGGGGATAAAGATGTCAATGACATCTCATTGATGCCGTTAGTTTAGTGAGGAGGAGGAGAAAGAGGGATCGTAGATAGGGATCAGGGCATGCACTACTTGGCTAGCTGGGGGCAAAGACGATCGCCTGCATGTGTGAAGAATCTTCCCCACATCATCCCACCCATTTGCTCACTGAAACAGTGAGACGTTTTTTTCAGCAAAGCAATCACTACAGTGGACATGGATGAGCTGTTCCTGCATAGTTTATGATTGGCAGAACTAGCTTTAGTCTGGTCAGCAAGGCACCAACAACCGTGTGTACCAGATGCACACAGAAACAAAAAAACGAGTAGTGTTCTTTTCATTCTGAGCGTATTATGGATATCCATTATATATGGTTGCCAAGAGTTCATTCTTTCTTCTTTGTCGGAGTTGTTACCATAATTTAGGCGACCACAATCCTTTATTGATATATATAGCTGTATTATCACTTTCCTCTTGAATTTTAATGAATGGATAACACTCCAGCCGGGTTTCTCGAAAATAAACTATTTTCCCTCCTCTTTCTTTCCTTCTTCCTCGTGTTTCTTTTTCTTCTCGCAACAGAGAAAATAACATCAGACCTCACTGGGTTCAGATTCATTGTTCTTGGGGAGGGGAAGACCCCTAGCCATTTCTTGGTGGGAAAACATACTTACCGATGGTAGGGGCCGGGTTATACAAATACGATTGACCAGTGCAGCCACACCATGTGTTGTGTTTACTGAACAGAACGATTGGTTGGTGCAACATGGCGAGTCAAAACATATTAATGGCTTGTTTACTTCTCCGGTATTTTTATCCTTAAAAGATGTGGGATATACGGGGATTTGGTGTTTTACCCAATACTCATCTATCCCCTCAAATACCCTTTCCTAAAAATACTCTATCAAGATGGAGATTTTTTAATCTAGCCAAGTATATAATAGTGTGGATGGGATTTGTGGGATATTTCGGAATTATCCTCTACAAACATGTCCAAGTAAACGATGTATCGGAGAAATTCCGGGATATGAAATAATCGCCTCTTGTCCCGTCAAATACCCTAGAAGTAAACAAGGCCTAAGATGATGGAGTGGTGCCAACGATAATGGAGGAGTTGACTACAAATCAGTTGGCGGATCTGACGGGTGATAACTGAAGATGTGAGCAGAGGTAGATGTAATGGCGATAACTAAGCCTATGTTCTTTGGTGAGCCTAGATATGCCCTTGGTTAGAATTTTGGGTTGAGATTGAATAGGAGGACGAGTAAAGTGTGAATGATTTTGGATGGATATCCAATGGGCATGGTACTACTTGATTTAGACTTGGAATTGAACTAGCTCTAGCCTGTTCACCAAGGCACCAACAACTATGTGTACAAGATGCACACGAAAAACATAGTACTGTTATTTTCGTTGTGTAGGCATATTATGGATATATACTACGTATGCCATATATCGTTGCTAGTGATTTCCCTTTTTGGAGATGTTACCATGATATAGGCATTGAAACTTCTGTAATCTGTATTTATATTATGCATGCCCTCTTGAATTGGAATGCGAAGGCAATACCCCTACTAGGTCCATATTCTTCTTCTTTCTTCTATCAACAAAGATAACATCGAACCTCCTAGGTTTGGATCCATGGTTCTGGGGCCAGGGAAGGATCCATGTCTCGGTCTTCAAGAGAAGGCATACATACACTAGTACAAAATGACCTTACATAGATCCTTATTGCACAATCTGAAAAACATGTCGTGTGCGACGAGGCACACAAAAAATTGGCGATCGGTGCAAGCAACATCAGCAATGAAGAGTAATGTACAACCATCGTCGATGTGAGAAGGCTCTGCCCATCGCGGGCGCAAACATTTTCCTTTGCTCATGCCTGGTCATTCCCTTAACCGTAGATAGTCGGTCCCTCTCACCCGTAGTTGTGCCACTCCCCCTCTAGTCACTCGCTGCCATCCCTGATGGATCACTAATGCTACTACAGCTCCTTTCCGCTGGCTCCCTGCCTTATATGCATCCTCTTGCTGACAGAACACGCGACATCCTCTTTCACCGGCCACGTCACCTACATACCGACCACGTCACCCGTCAAAGAACGCCACCTCCTCCATCACCACCTTGTGAATAGGAGGATTGGAAAAAGGTGAATGGTTGCACGGCGATCCAATATAGTTGTGATAATTGATTTGGAATTGAACAAAAAATTTGGCATGTATTTCCACATAAATGAATATTAAAGATTGCATGCATGGAGTGAAGTCACATCTATCTGCCTAACTCATGTCTAGGAGAGAGAGATAGAGATGTGGAATTGATAGTATGATTAGAACAACAGCATGTAGAGAAGCACATGCACTTAAAGAGGTGATCTTATCAATCAAGCTAATGCATCCCATTACCATTAATTGTGTGATGAGATTGGAAGGTAGACTAGTCTTATGATCCCCTCTTTAAAAACCACCAAAACAAAGAAACAAAGCCTTGATAAAAGCTGCCCATCCAATGAGTATATGAGACACATTCCCCGTTGAAAGAAAGGGCGCCACACCCACACACCGATGCAGCAAGGCACAAAAGCAATCAAAGAGATATAGACAAAGCCCTTTTTTTCACCCCCTCTCTCCTCATCCCTGCAGCTAGCTATATATGATCCCCCCTCATGCCCCAACCCTTTCTACAACACGAGCATAAGCACAAGCACAAGCAGAAGCACAATGCAGCTCCACCTTTCCACCCCATAAAGCCTCCGTTGGCACCCCTATCCCACTAAGGAGCAAAAAGAGAAGAGGGAAAGGAAGCAAGCCAAAGGGCAAGGCGACCTAGCAAGCTAGTTGCGGGCAAGGGTACTACGTAGCTAGTAAGGTTAGCCCTTAAAAAGAAGAAAGCTTCCCGGACACTTATGGCACTAGTCAAGAGCCACCACCAAATGTTGGCCTCCTCCTCCACCTCGTCGTCCTCCCCGTCGTCCCAGCAGCAGCTGCTGCAGGCGCCGGCGCCGCCTCCGCCGGTCAGCACCACGTCGTCATGCCTCGCCGCCGACCAGCCCTCCCCCGCCAAGCGCAAGCGGCGCCCTCCCGGCACGCCAGGTACGCACGTGGATCGATCATACATGGATTGTCAGTATGCAGCAGCAGCACTTGGGTAATGTGTACGTAAATAACGCGGCGTGGATTGCTTGCCATATGTATGTATAGACCCTGATGCGGAGGTGGTGGCGCTGACGCCTCAGACGCTGCTGGAGTCGGACAGGTACGTGTGCGAGATCTGCGGGCAGGGGTTCCAGCGGGAGCAGAACCTGCAGATGCACCGGCGGCGACACAAGGTGCCGTGGCGGCTGGTGAAGCGGGCGCCGGCGCCCTCCGCCGGAGGAGAGGACAGTAGTGGTGGCGCCGGCACTGGCGCGGGAGGAGGAGCCGGCGGCGCGACGGCGTCGACAGTGTCCCGCAAGCGCGTGTTCGTGTGCCCGGAGCCGAGCTGCCTCCACCACGACCCGGCCCACGCGCTGGGCGACCTGGTGGGGATCAAGAAGCACTTCCGGCGCAAGCACGGCGGGCGGCGGCAGTGGGTGTGCGCCCGCTGCGCCAAGGGCTACGCCGTCCAGTCCGACTACAAGGCGCACCTCAAGACCTGCGGCACCCGCGGCCACTCCTGCGACTGCGGCCGCGTCTTCTCACGGTACGAAACACATATGCAACACACTATCTACTTCCTGTCCTGTTTCAATAACACAATACAACGCTAAGTTCCTTAATCTCAGGACGTACGTACATATGGTTATTAATTAGCGGCATATATATATACGCCGGGATCACGTACGTCGGTAGCACTGGAGACTAGAATGAACTAAGTTGTCCTCCGATGATAATCAAACACCAACCTAATTGTTTTTTTTATTATTAGTTGGGATAGCTTAGCATGGAGATCGATCTATATCTCGGTCGGTCGATGGAGATAAGACAAAAGATGTGATCGTGTTGGTTAAACCTGCAACTGGCTGTGGAAAAGAAAAGATCAAAGAGAGATATGTGTAGGCAGCCGACATGAATTAACTAGAGTTTGATCGATCACAAGCTAGCTATAGCTGACCATAATATGTGTGTGGTAGCATATTTGTGTACGGACGTGGACGGGGACCTGAGTGAGGCTGATGACATATATCCAGGTCGAGTGGGTTCCATATAGTATCATCCATATATCCATTGATGAAGAAAAAAAAAGCTTTATGGAGAAAACGAAAAGCAAAGAAAGGGCGTTGGCGTATGATCATTTCGGTGGCGGATCGCGGTAGGACCGAAAATTCCACCGGGAAAGCGACCGCACATCGACCAAAAACTGTCTCATCACCCTTCTCCTCCCAACACCGGTAGCTAGCTCCCGTTCCCGTAAACTCAACTCAAAGAAGCCGGCCCACCGTTCTAATTATGTCATCACTCGCTGAACACTAATTATGGGAGCCTGTCACAGTTGCTACATGCCTACATGCATGCATGTGTCATTATGCAAACAAAAAGAAGAATATTACTGTATTGTAGCAGTACTAACACTCAAGGTTAACCACATGCATGCATCTACCCCGGAGAAAGAAATAAAGGTACTACGTAGCATAGGCGCCCATGCTCTACATGAATAAAAATAGCACTGGTACATATACAAAACAATACTTTATACATACATGTAGTATTAGAAAAATCTGGGACGTGAAGTACTATTATGTTTGCGCTCCTCTAGACGCCGTGTGAGAACTGAAAATGTCATGTGTCGTTGAACAGAGGAACTACTGTAGGCACGGGTAATGGCGATCCATGCAGCCGGCCGGGTGCTGGCCACAGCGAGCAGCTAGCAGCACTAGCTAGGCTTTAGCTAGCTAGTAGTTAGGCAGGTAGAGACAAGCTGCTCCGTTCCTCGGACCCCGCTTGATCCACCAAAGTACAAGAGAGAGCGCGCGCGCGCCACGCCCACACGTACGTACACGCCGGCCAGGACAAGGAGGCCATGTGCACGCTCTAGCTGCGTAAACAAAAAAACAAACAGCACTGGGTGGGCTACCCGGGCACTTTACTTTAATAATTGGCACTTGGCAGCCACACTCCCTTGTCACTGCCCAGCCACATAGATCGCGCATGTAACGGCTGGCCGGGCACCCACCCGTACGTGCACGTCTCCACTGCCAGATTAATATCGACCGTTTTTTTTCTTTCTTTGAAGTATAATTAACATATTTTTTTGGAAGTCTGAGGTTTTTGGGTGAATTAATTAACAAACTGGTGCGTGCATCTGGGATTATGGATGAACGAGTCTTACTCAAGCTAGTCCGTGACGTGGTCCCTTTGATGTACATTTCTTGCTGTGCATCACTGTGCACAGACACACATCGACGATGGACGGATCGATCACACCGCGTTTGGTCCCGGCCGTCCGGCAGGCCAGATCGAACTGAAGTGATGCATCTGGTCTCGTGGGCATGCAATTAGTTGGTCCGTGGCCAGTGGCCTGCAGGTCGGTACACGTTTCCGCCAGACCACCACTAGTATCTCGCTGGACCGATCGATTAGATAGCATCCGTCCATCATCGCGATGGGTCGATCGGTCGATCTGGTTGTCTGGTCGATCGGTACATGCCTCCGCTCGCCGTGTGGTCGCTTTCCGTCCACGCCAAGTGCCGAAATGCCGTATGGGCCGGTCGGGCGGCACGGCACGGCACGGCACGGTGGACCGACCGCGCGAGAGATCGGAGGGCAATCATGCGTACGTATGTGTGGTTGTGTCGTGTGCGCGCACCTAACGTCGCGAATTATGGGACGTACTACGTACGTACTCTTCCCGCCCGCCCTGCAAACATATATACACGGAGTACGTACGTGACGGCGACGGGACATGTTGGTAGAAGCGTAGGCGTCCATGCATGCTGATTATGGGTGTCTTGTATTGGTTCATGCAGTGCTTGTTGTGCTAGTGCTAATGATCTGCGCGTGTTTAATTTGCAGGGTGGAGAGCTTCATCGAGCACCAGGACGCGTGCAACTCCGGCCGGATGCGCGGCGAGGCGGCGGCCGTGCTCCCGGTGCTCCGTCCCGCCGTCATGAGGCATCCTGTTGCGGGACCGCCTCCGACGCCGCCGCCAGAGCTCCAGCTGCTCCCGGCACCCAGCAAGCAGGCGCCGCTGGCCGCCACGCCCGTATTCTCACCCTCCCACGACCCCCACGCGACGACGACGAAGCTGGAGCTCTCCATCGGTCCGATCCCCGGCCCGGACGGCGCCGACGACGGGAGGGACGAGGTGAGGCGGGCCATGCAGGAGAAGGCCGCGGCCGACGCCGAGCGGGCGCGGGCTCGCGAGGAGGCCGCCGCGGCGGAGCGCGCGCTGGAGGAGGCGCGCCGCGCGCGGCAGCGGGCTCGCGCCGAGCTCGAGAAGGCGTGCGCGCTGCGCGACCACGCCACGCGGCTGCTCGCGCAGGTGACCTGCCACGCGTGCCGGCAGCGCTCCTTCGCCGTGGTGCCCATGGGCGTCGCGGCCGGCGGCGACGGGCACGGCGGCTCCGCGGTGGCCTGCGAGTCCCTGAGGAGAGGGGGAGGTTTAGGACTGTAGGGGGCGGCCACGCGGTGGCGTCTAGCTAGTACGTGCATGTACAATTTTTACGTTCGCGCGTCGTACGTACAGTACGTATGTGCACGCATCTCTGTATGTAACGAAGGTCGGCCCGTGATGTGGTTTGGCGATGAAGGAATGCGTTTGTGTGCACAGACTGCGGTTGCGGTTCACACTTTTCACGGTACAGAATTCTTTTTTTTTTCTGAACGAGGAAAATCCCTAGAAGGGCCTTTTTTTGAACGACGAAAATACCCAGAAGGGACTAGATGCTGCTATTATCAGAAGGAGGGTATAAATTTTCATGGAGGCCCATTATTACATCATTTGTACAGGTAAACCTAGTTTTTAAAGATAAAGCCTCCATAGTTAAAAAAATTACCCCAACAGAAAGATTAAAAAAAGCAATCGAGTGCTTGGCGTCCACCTCCACCGCTCTCCGGCGACCACCAGGCGCATGTGTCAGCGCAACCACCAGAAACTAGCGAGGCACTGGTAACACCAACACCGCGATTAGAGAAGCTAGCCCAAATGATCGAGACCAGCTACCCTCCGGTGAAGAACTGCTGCCGTCGGCCACCACTCCATCTCCAGGGACGAACCACTTGGTAGTGAAGCGATGCCGAGCTCCAGCGCCAGGTTTCGATGAGGGCCTCCGCACTGGAGGTCGAAGAAAGGTCACCCTTTCGGCCAGAAAACACGGCGCCCGACATGTGCACCATGTGATTTTCTCGAGACTGCAAGAGCAACTTCCACCGCCCACGCCAAGGAGAAAATGGCTCCCTGCAATCACAACTCCCCTCGCCCCCAAGGCCGGCCAGAGTGCGCCATAAGACCATCCAAACCAAAACCGACGACGGACCAACACGATAATTTTATTTGCAAACATGGTGGCCCTTTCCAAAGCGACGAGCTCCTTCTTTCCCTCGCCTCCACGGTCGGACAGAGAGCAGAGTAGTGTTCAGATGAAGAACCCTAAATAGCAACAGATCTAGCCGCACACACTCATCGCGCAGCTCCAAACTACTATCACAAGGCCAACCCTAAACCTAAAACTACTAGAACACGTTGAGCACCCCTCTTCATCCTCCATGAGCGGCAGCACCGCCTGGTAGGGCTCGAAAGCCCAAGGAGACTCTCAAAGCGGCAGAAGCTTGGGAGGGGAAATAATAGCTCCATGTACATCCGTGAATTTAATGGACTTCTATACTCATGAGGTGTCCACCGTAGCTTTACCAGTTTCCTTTGTGTGAGGTGGTAGCCGTATCAATTCGATTGGGCTTGCAAGCTCGAAACAGGCTTTACTCATGCATGAAGGGTGAGTAGTTCCACCTTGGACTATGGGTCCATGTAGTAGCTAGATGGTTGTATCTCCTCCTTTGTGCTATCATGTTTAGATCTTGTGAGCTCCGTTCATGATCAAGATCTCATCTATTTGTAATCATGCATGTTGTGTTTGCGGGGATCCGATGGATATTAAGATTACTATGTCAGATTGATGAATGGTTTTGTCTTATTGATTCTATCATGTCTGTGTTGTTTGAGATCTTGCATGCTCTCCGTTGTTAGTAGCTATCTTGGCCAAGTAGTTGCTAGTGACTCCAAGAGGGGGTATTTATGCTCAATAGTGGGTTCATGCCTCTATTTAATCTAAGGAAAGTGACAGAAATCTCTAAGGTTGTAGATGTGTTGTTGCCACTAGGGAGAAAACAACGGTCTCTTGTTCATGGAACAAGTGGATTGTTTACCTTACACACTTTGATTAAAGCAGTTGTCTGTTGCTTGCAACTTAATACTGGAGGGGGTTCGTATGTTAACCCGAAGGTGGATTTCTAGTCATAGATGCAGTTGGATGGCGGTCTATGTATCTTGTTGTATTGCCCAATCGAATCTCATAGGATCATGAATGTCTAGTATTGCATTGTTATGCCTTGCTCAGTCCTGTCAATTGCCCTATTGTAATTTGTTTACCCAGCATGTCATATTTGTTTATCTAAGGAGAACACCTCTAGTGAACTATGGACCCCGGTCCAATATTTACCATTGATACATCTTTCACTGTTACTGTTTACTTTCTGCAAACCACTATTACCTTCCACACCATATAGTTAATCCTTTGTTACAGCAAACCAGTGAGATTGACAACCTCACTGTTCGTTGGGGCAAAGTCTTGAGTTTGTGTTGTGCAGGTCTCCAAGTTGCTAGCAACACCTTTGAGTCGTTTCCTTCCTCCTACTGGTTCGATAACCTCGGATTCTTACTGAGGGAAAACTTGCTGCTGTGCTCATCATACATTGCTCTTGGGGTCTCCCAACGAGGCGTCAACACGCCATCATAACACCTCGCCTCTCGCTAGTTTCAATATGGGCAACCGAACCAGTATCAGATACCCAGGCACTACTACTATTACTAGTAAGATACACATCAATAAAATGTATATCGAATATACCTTTCTTCTTGATGTTGTTGTTCTTCAGATCTGCCAGGTACTTGGGGCAATTCCGCTTTCAGTGATCTTCTCCCTTGCAGTAAAAGCACTCAGTATCAGGCTTAGGACCAGCCTTGGTCTTCTTTGTAGGCGCGACAGCTTTCTTGCCGCCCTTCTTGAAGTTACCCTTTTTCTTAGGCTTGCCTTGCTTCTTGAAATTGGTGGTCTTATTGACCATCAACACTTGGTGCTATTTCTTGATCTCCACTTCCGCAGACTTCAACATAGAGAAAAGTTCTGGTAACGAATTATCCATGCGCTACATGTTGTAGTTCATAACGAAGTTCTTGTAACTAGGTGGTAGTGATTGGAGGACACGGCGAATCCCGAATGCATTAGTAATCACTATACCCAAGCTTTGGATCTGATTGGCGTGCCCAGACATCTTAAGCACATGCTCACTAACGGAGCTACCCTCTTCCATCTTGCAGTTAAAGAACTTTTCAGAAGCTTCATATATCTCAACTGCCGCGTGAGCCTCAAATATCATTTTGAGTTCACGGACAATATCATGTGGTTCAAAGTTCTTAAACCTTTTCTAAATCTCCGATTCCAAACCATACAAGATAGCACACTAAATCGTGGAGCACTGATTCTTCCGAGGAAGGTAAACATTTTTCACCTCATCGGTAGCATCAGCTGCAGGTGGGTCACCTAGCGGTGCATCCAGCACATAGGTCAACTGACCAACATTGAGGATAATCCTCAAATTGTGGAACCAATCTACAAGTTTCTTCCATTTTTTTCAACTTTTCTTTCTCTAGGAACGCAATTAAATTGATGGTAGGGGCCGCAATGATCTACAACATATTTACAAAAGTTTAGACTAAGTTTATGACAAATTGAGTCCAGTTTAATACTTAAAGTAACTAGGTGAACTCCCACTCAAAACAATGTCTCTCACATTGTTTTAGTGATCACACGAACGAAATCCGCTACATCAAGTCCGATCATCACGAGAGATGATGTAGTTTGAAAGGCGAACAATCAACATGTTCATCATATCTACTATATGACCAATGCTTTACCTTTCGGTATTCCGTGTTCCAAGACCATGTCTGTACATGCTAGGCTCGTCAAGTTTAACCTTAGTATCCACATGAGCAAATCTGGCTTGCTCCCGTTGTGTGCACACGTAGAATCTATGACACCCGATCATCACGTGGTGCTTCGAAATGACGAGTCTTAGCAATGGTGCCTACTAAGGACGAACACTTTATTACTTGATATTTAGTGAGAGGGATCATGATGGAGGGGTTAACCTCTTGGGTGGCCCGACCTTCACGGATCTCGTGGTCAAATCAATGGGAAAGCGAGGGGAAAGGGATAAGGTAGTGGAAGTAAACACACACCTCGCGAAGAACACGATGAACACACGCAAAACTCGCACGATACAAGGCCGATTGCTCCCGAACGGCGGCCACCGGTCCGATAGAATCCTCGCAAGGAAAGATAGGTCAACGTGCTCCCTCAAATCCACATCGGAGAGGGAAGAACACCTTGAGGAGGGTCTTGACAACTTGGAGACGAGACATCAAACTCCAAGGCCTTGTTCAACGATGGGTGCGGGATGCAAAGTCCAATCGAGGTTGGTGACGATAGTCGGTCCCCTTAGAAAAGGGGATGAGGCAAAACTAGAGATTCCACAATGGGGGTTGTCTTTAGTCTATCATCTATGCCTCAGGGATACATGAGGGGTGGGGGCTCTATTTATAGGCTAGCCACTAAACAAGGGTAGTTTGGGGATAAACTAGGCGAATAGGTAAGTAAAGGGGAATACATGGGTTGTGGCCCAACAGGTGCGCGCAGGCACATACATGACCGGTAGTACCGGACTTAGGACCGGTAGTACCGGTCATCACCGGTAGTACCGCTCTGGGACCGGTAGTACCGCTTGCGGTCCTGGAGCGACGGTTGGAGCCGTCAGTAGCGAGCGGTAGCAGGGCGGTAGTACCGCTGACCGGTAGTACCGGTTCCGACGACCGGTAGTACCGCTTGGACCTGGCATCTGTCGATCTGTCTTCTTCCGCCTCCTCTTCCAAGCCTCCGTCTTATCGGGCTTGATGTTCCGGGATTCCTCCCTTGCCTCCGTACTGGTCGGTGTGAACCTATCATGCATATGTGATGGAATATGAAGTAGCATACCATTCAATAGGGTAGGAAGGGGGCTCGCATAGAGGAACGGATTCACCTTTGGATTCCATGACGACTTGGCGTAAGTTGGAGACCTTGATGTAGTAACGACCGTAGGTCGGGCTGCATCATCTCCCCCCCCCTTCAAAAAGAGTCATCCTCGACTCTCCATGTGCATCATGAAGTAGAAGAGGTCAAAGGACATCCTTGATCCTAGGGTTCACCATATAGTCGTCCTCGGGAAGATTGACTTGACAACACTTCAATGTTCCTTCACCTTCCATGAAGCCTACAAAGCTCACGACAAAAGCGAAGCAACACTCAAAGCGTAGCCAATTCATGAAGATTATAGCATGAGTCCTCAAGTAGAAGGAAGTCACCTTAGCTTGTAGAGATAGCTCGATGAAGGGTGGCCATAGGTAACTCTCTTCGATTCTTCTTGTCAACACATGGTCCATAGAGGTTGACGTGTATGCATTTGTACCTTCATACAACAAATACCAAGCAACATATGTTTGTGTGTGATAGAGGAGCATGTCATTTGTGACATGTCCATTCTTGTTCACAACACGATTAGCACAACTCAAGTATAGCAAACGGGATGCATATGCAAGGTCAAAGTGCATGGAAGTCGTTGCAAAATCATCCAAATGCGGGAACTCAAAAACTCCATATAACATCTTATTGTGGCATTTAAAGCAATCGAATAGAAATTTGATCAACATCTTTGATGCAAAACTAGGAGAATTTGGCAAAAACACAAAAGGAGGAATATCCAAAACAACATCATTATGTGTGCAAACCAACCATTGGAAAGAGAAATTGTTCGACATGTTGGATGTCACACACAAATCATCGATAGCAAATATCATGGGAATATGAGTATCCCAAACGGAAGCAAAAACAATATGTTTGAAAACAAACCAAATGAAAGAGCAAGTGGTCCTTATGTTCGTTGCAACAACAAGACGAGATTCTTGGAAGCTCTCATGACAATACATGCTCTCAATGGCATTATGGTTGCACACAAAACATCGGGAAGGGAAATTGTTCAACAATTTTGGTGCAACACACAAAGCATCAAAATCCAATGGCAAAGAAACATGATTGTCATAAGTGGAGATAATACCATTAACATGCTTGCAATCAAACCATAGGAAAGAGCAATTTGCCAACATGAAAGATGCAAAGCATGCAAAAGGTATTAGAGCTGGGTTCGATCTTGAACTCACTTGTGGAATGCTCTCTAGAGCTCTTTTTGTCAACTCGTGCTCAACCGAGGTTGACATTCTCGTGCGGGTACCTACACACATCATACACAAAAGGAAGAACGTGTGTGCATGGTAGAGATACACATCATCCATCATGACGTATCTCTTCTTGTGCACATCACCATTAATGCCAATCAAGTATGAAATAGATGCATGGTGCGTATGCAAGTGGGGAACATGCTTATCATGGCAATCATCAAAATCTCCCAAAATTGAGAAAGCTATGGGGGCCATCTCATTATAACGCATATAATCAATATTGTTGCAAGCAAAACAAGTGAAATAGCAAGCATTCATCTTATTGCAAGCAACGGGAGAAATTGAATGACTAGCATGACAACGCATGTCCGAAGCAATTGGAGGATACACACAAGATGCATAGCATGGCATCTTTATGGCAATGTTATCACACTCAAACAATTTCACATGATCAATATTATGCAAAGGCAAAGCATCACATGGGAAAGTGGATGAAGCATATGTAATGTCACAAGTATCATCCATAACATGCATATCCTCACAATTCATCATGTCCACTAGTGGGATCATGGCATCATCAACACCCTTATTGTTACCTTGTTCATACCTCTCATATGAAGTGGGTGTTGTGGTAGTAGTGGCCTCCTTGTGGACGACTTCGTCTTCTTGATGTAGCCATGGCATAACATCATCTTCGTGTACCATGTACATCTTCTCCAGTTGAGGCATCATTGCTTCATGGCTTGGCGCGTCTTCCTCCATGGAACCTAGCACAACACAAGAGAACACACTAGAGGTAGAGGGTAAGTTGTTAGAAATCGAAATGGTCTCACTTGACCTATCAACTACCACTCTCAACTCACTAGGAGTATCACTCATGCCCTCCAAGTGGAAGCACTCAATCTCACATAAGATGGAGTCACTCATCTCACTCTTGTTCTCACTCAAGTGGGCTAAGTGGATCTCATACTCACATGGGATTTGTACCACATCATCACTCAAGTATATGGGGATAGGCTCGGTTTCCTCAACTCCAAGCGCCTCATTTGGTGAAGGGAAAATCCCATGCTCACCATTCTTGACCTTGTCGCCTCCAAGGTTGGATGCCATAATATGGGCATCATTGCTCGCCTCCATGGTCGAAGGGAAAATCCCATGCTTGACCGTCTTGTGGCCATCTTGTAGTAGTGGTGGAGGTAGGCTCATGCTATCCAACTTGGCGAAGTAGAGGTCTTCATTTTCCTCGTTCATGAGGTCTTCGAATGCAAGCGTAGTCGTTGAAGCTTGACGGCGTGGACAAAGGCTTGCTCTTGGTGCCATTTTGGTGGTGGCACTAGTAGTTGAAGGTGCCTTGTGAAGGTGTCGACGGAGGTCATTGGCGTGTCTTGCCGATGGTTGGTGTAGGTGGCGCACTTGGTCATCCACATGACGTTCGCGACGATGACCCTTGTCCTTGGCACTCTTCTTGGTGAGTTGTTGTAATGAGTGCAAAGCATCGTTAATCTTGGCGATCCTGCTCATTGTTTTGTCGAAGTTGTTTTCCATGTCCTTCTTGAAGTTGTGGAGGTCGCTCTCGAACTTGTCCATTTCATGGTGGACCTTGGCGCACTCGAGGTGTAGGCTCCGTTTTGGCCTGTGCGACTTGAGGAGCTTGTCGTTGTCGTTCTTGAAGTCGCCCATGCTTGGGGAGTTGTTGTTGTTGTAGCACTCCATGTCACCCAATCATGTGGAGACATTGTTGGTGTAGTGCTCCATCATGTTATCCATGCTTGTGGAGACATAGGCATGGTGGCTCATCGTGGATTCTTCATAGAAATCATCCTCGGTCCCGGAGTCCCTAGACATGCTTCACAAGACCAAGTGTTTGTTTATGGAAGTGGTAGAGGGTGTTAGGTATACAACGTCGAACCTTACTTTACCTTGGAAGAATCGTATCGTGCAAGTGGCCACACTTGAGAGCAATAAACCAAGCAAAGTGAAGTTCACGTGGAACACCAAAACCAACTACTAACCAAAAAACACACACACAAGGCCTATGGTGGATAGGTATGGAAAGTGGCATGTCAAGAACCAATCCGAAATCAAGATGTTGTATTGGCAAGTAAAGAACCACAATGATCACAAAGCAAACAAGTCAATCCACAAGATAGGAAATATGTACAAGGAAACACACACGGTGGGATAAATGGGACTTGTGCGACGGAGAAAGTGAGCTAAGAACCATATGATTACCTAGCAAAGACTATAAGCTCGTGTCACACAAGTACAAGGAGAGATGCTAGTTCGATTGCACAAAATTGGTGGGCTACAAGATATGCACAAAAGTACCACCTATATGATGTTCATCGAGCTTGCGCTTCCTATTCTATGAGGCACATGTATATCTCTTTCTTTTCTTTTTATTTTTCTTTTTCTATATTTTTTTTCTTTTTCTCTCTTTTTTTCTTCTTTTTCACTTGCCTATTCCTTGTGCCAACAACTATACAAGATAACTATATAAGATAGCGCTCACAATGTTTGCTCGGAATCTACAAGGTATAAAATGTGCATAGCCCAATCAATCATAAGAGGAACTAGTCTCAATAGGTGTTTGTTGCTTGCAAAGATAGTGGGGTTCACAAAGGAATGCAAGTGGGGAGAAGTCGCGGAATGTTTATACCTTTCGTCGACGATCTTCACCCTTTATTTTTGGATTCCGACTTGCTCACGGAATTTGGATGGATTAGATAGCATGAACAATGTGTATTATGATGTAGAGATCCTTCTCCTCTTCGAAACGAGCTAAAGAACACCAAAATCCGAGTTCGAATGCAAAAGTTATGCTCAAAACGGTGAGAGGCTGAAATCTAGGAATCTGCTGTTTTTTTTTGTACTGGGGGGTAGTACCGGTTGCCTGAGAGGTAGTACCGGTGAAGTGCGGTAGTACCGGATTTTGGGCCCGGTAGTACCGGTTAAGTGCGGTAGTACCGGATTTTGGGCCCAGTAGTACCGGTTGGTCCAGGGACGCCCAGATTTGGGGCGATTTGGGCGGAAAATCTTCAAGGAAAACACCAAATCGACGGGGGAAATCAAGGAATTAGGCTATGGGAACGCAAAGGAAGGTAGATCAACAAGTTTAGCAAGTAATACACGGATCAAAACCTACCAAAACGCACTCAAATGACAGATCGATCCAAAACATGAATTGGGGCTATTTTTGGTGGAATTTTCGAATTTATGGGGAAAAGACCAAATCGATGAGAAATCCGTGGCAACCAAAAGCTGCTGATACTAGATGATGGAGGGGTTAACCTCTTGGGTGGCCTGATCTTCACGGATCTCGTGGTCAAATCGATGGGAAAGCGAGGGGAAAGGGAGAAGGTAGCAGAAGCGAACACACACCTCGCGAAAAACACGATGAACACACGCAAAACTCACACGATACAAGGCCGATTGCTCCCGAACGGCGGCCACCGGTCCGATAGAATCCTCGCAAGGAAATATCGGTCAACGTGCTCCCTCAAATCCACATCGGAGAGGGAAGAACACCTTGGGGAGGGTCTTGACAACTTAGAGACGAGACATCGAACTCCAAGGCCTTGTTCAACGATGGATGCAGGATGCAAAGTCCAATCGAGGTTGGTGACGATAGTCGGCCCCCTTGGAAAAGGGGATGAGGCAAAACTAGAGATTCCACAATGGGGGTTGTCTTTAGTCTATCATCTATGCCTAAGGGATACATGAGGGGTGGGGGCTCTATTTATAGGCCAGCCACTAAACAAGGGTAGTTTGGGGATAAACTAGGCGAATAGGTAAGTAAAGGGGAATACATGGGCTGTGGCCCAACAGGTGCGCGCAGGCACATACATGACCGGTAGTACCGGACTTAGGACCGGTAGTACCGGTCATCACCGTTAGTACCGCTTGCGGTCCTGGAGCGACGGTTGGAGCCGTCAGTAGCGAGCAGTAGTAGGGGCGGTAGTACCGCTAACCGTAGTACCGGTTCCGACGACCGGTAGTACCGCTTGGACCTGGCATCTGCCGATCTGTCTTCTTCCACCTCCTCTTCCAAGCCTCCGTCTTGTCGGGCTTGATGTTCCGGGCTTCCTCCCTTGCCTCCGTACTGGTCGGTGTGAACCTATCATGCATATGTGACGGAGTATGAAGTAGCATACCATTCAATAGGGTAGGAAGGGGGCTCGCATAGAGGAACGGATTCACCTTTGGATTCCATGACGACTTGGCGTAAGTTGGAGACCTTGATGTAGTAATGACCGTAGGTCGGGCTGCATCAGATCATCTTATAATGCTACCGTTGTGATCTAAGCAATATAAGATTGATGGTGCCCAGTTGTTGTCACGGGACCCTTTGTTGGAAACGCCAAGAGCAAGGTATGATGAGCACAACAACAAGTTTTCCCTCAGTAAGAAAATGATGACCCACAAGTATATGGGGTGTATCGTAGTACTTTTGATAAATAGGAGTGTCGATCCCAACAAGGATCAGAAGGTGTTGAATAGTGGTATGGAGCAGGAAATCCCTGTGAATACTTAGCAAACAGATTTTTAGTGGTTTACTGACAAGGCAACAAAACAAGGAGCAGGTAACAAAGGTAACGAACAAACAGAGAAAGTGGCCCAATCCTTTCTTAGCAAAGGACAAGCCGGTGGAAATACTTATAAGGACTAAACGTTCCCGAGGACACATGGGAATTCTGTCAAGTGCTTTCGCTTCAAATAGCTGAGTACTCTTCTCTGGTGTTGTAAGTGTTGTGTGGGTGAACCTGTGCTAACATACCGACCTTACTTGGACTAATACATACTTGTGATTAAACCTCCTACAAACATCCGTAACTATAGGAAAGTAATTAAGATATAAATCTAACCACATCCTTAAACTCTGAGATCCTACGCTCCCTTGTGCAAAGATGTCCTAACGGGGGTTCAGGTTTCTGTCACTCCGGCAACCCTAGAATTAGTAGCCAAATACACAATGCATTCCCCTAGGCCCATAAATTATGAAGTATCATGTAGTCGATGTTCACATGACACCACTAGAAGAATAGCACCACAACTTAAATACTAAACCATTGAATAATAACTCATCATAGATTCACTACTAACAACATGACTTCTCCCATGTCCTCAAGAACACAATGAACTACTCACAAGACATCATATGGATCAAGATCAAAGATGATATGGTAATGGATAACAATCTGAACATAAACAATAATCCAATGGTTCCACTCACAAGCATCAACTACAATAGTAATTAACACCAGGAAAGTTTCCCCTAAGAACTAAAGCAATATCCAACACAATTGTTACAGTGGGACGGAGTGGTGACGATGGTGGTGGTGGAGATGATGGTGTGGATGATGATGATGATCCCGATGAATCCTAGCTTGACGATGATGTTGATGGTGACGGTCTCCCCTCTCCGGGAAGGAATTCCCCTGGCAGAAATCTATTTGCAGGAGAGATCTTTCTCTTCGGTGGTTTCCGCCCCTAGAGGCAGCGGAAATCTATTTGTGGTCGCTCCCCGAGGCTTAGGGTTCTGTAGGGAAGATATAGGTGAAGGGGGAGAGTCGGAGGCCGGGCAGGTGGGCCACACCTGCCCTAGGCACGACCCAGGGTGGGCCCACACCTAGGGGGTGTGGGCCCCCTGCGGCCCCTCTTCGCTCCTCCTTCTGGCTTCCTTCGTCATCTGGTAAAATAATATGTTTCCATATTTTTCCGATCTTCGCGAAATTGCACCGAAACACCTTCTTTTCCATCAGAATCGAGACTCTGGCAGTTCATCCTCCAAGAATCATCCAACATGCATAACCAGATGAAAATCCATAAGTAATACCTCATAATAAGACAAATATCAATGAATAGAGGTAAATTATGATATAGAATGGTGATGCAAATTGGGCGTATCATAAACTGAGGTTATCGAACCAGTAGGAAGAAGGAAACATCTCAAAGGTGTTGCAAGCAACGTGAAAACCTGCACAACACAAAATCAAGACTTTGCCCCAATGAATCAGTGAGGTTTTCAATCTCACTGGTTTGCTATAACAAAGGATTAACTGTATGGTGTGGAAGGTGATGATGGTTTGCAGCAAGTAAACAGTGGAATATGTATCAATGGTAAAGATTGGACCGGGGTCCATAGTTCACTAGAGGTGCTCTCCTTAGATAAACAACATGGCATGAAGGGTAAACAAATTACAGCAGGGCAATTAACAGGAACTGAGAAAGGCATAACAATGCAATACTAGACAAAAGATCCTATGAGATTTGATTGGGAAATACAACAATATACATAGACCGCCATCCAACTGCATCTATGACTAGGAGTCCACCTTTACGTTATCATTTGAACCCCCTCCAGTATTAAGTTGCAAGCAACAGACAACTTCTTTAAGCAAAGTGTGTAAGGTAAACAATCCACTTGTTCCATGAACAAGAGACCGTTGTTTTCTCCCTAGTGGCAACAACACATCTACAACCGAAGAGATTTCTGTCACTTCCATTGGAAACTAGAGGCATGAGCCCACTATAAAGCATAAATACCCCCTCTTGGAGTCACTAGCAAATACTTGGCCAAGATAGCTACTAACAACGGAGAGCATGCAAGATCACAACAACACAGACATGATAGAATCATATAGACAAAACCATTAATCAATCTGACATAGTAATCTCAATATCCATCGATCCCCGCAAACACAACATGCATGATTACAAATAGAATAGATCTTGATCATGAACGGAGCTCACAAGATCTATACATTAAAGCACAAGGAGGAGATACAACCATCTAGCTACTACATGGACACGTAGTCCAAGGTGGAACTACTCACGTATCATAATGGAGAAGAAGGCCTCCGGGATGATCTCCCCTCCGGCAGGGTGCCAGGAAGAACTTCAGATCCCCCCGATCTAGGGACGATGGTGGCGGCGTCTACAGACGGTTTCATGGAGTTTTGATCGGGTGCCTAGGGTTTCTGCATCGGGGGCTTCTTATAGGCGAAGAGGCGAGGCAGGGGGCGCCCAGGGGGGCCACACCCTCCCCAGGCGGGGGCCAGGCTTGGACATTCCAATGAGGGTCTGACCGCCCTATGGCGCCTCCCCGTCTCTCCTCTGGACTTTGTGTCGCCCACGGTAAAATATTGACTATGGCTTTTGTCCCGTCCAATTCCGAGAATATTGATTTTCTGCCTTTTTGGAACCAAAAACAGAAGAAAACATGCAAATGGCACTATGGAAACTAGTTAATAGGTTAGTTACAGAAAACATATAAAAACACCTCAAAGTGTAGACAAAGCAAAGCAAAGTAGATACTAAACAAGCATGAAACATCAAAAATTATAGATACATTTTCGACATATCAAGCATCCCCAAGCTTAACTCATGCTCATCCTCGAGTAGGTAAGTGATAAAAGAATAATTTTTGAGGTGACATGCACCTTCACAATAAAGATCAAACCATTTGCAAGCATTGAAAGCTGAGATCAAAGAACTCTAAACATGTGCATGAAAGATGGAGTTCTAACAATAAGACAAAGTAACTGTGCATGCAACATGAAAGGCTACAAACAAATATCATGAATAACATGCATTGAAAAACGTTTATTTGTTTCACATACAGAAAACATGGCATAGTAGCAATCATCTTGTCCATCAAACTATGGAGTATATGCTTGACAAAGTATAAGCTGGCAATCTCATGTCCCTTGATTATGAGGGCCACACCTCATGCTACTCAACTTCAGTCACTTGTAAGTTCTTATCATTGTAAGTACATGCGTATCATAGAGAACCGCCAACGGGGTACCCCTTGCAAATGGTACAGGAGCTTTAACCAAAATGACAAGGCAAGCAGACAATGAGCATCTCAATGATCTTTTTATTTACTATATGCATAGCTTTTTATTGAGGATGCTTCATAGATAGCTCACTATGGTTATGCTGCAAGTTTCCACCATGATTAGGCATGGCTTAGGCTAGCAGCCCAGACGTTTCTCTATCACAAAATACATAACTCCATGGAATTACAAGCTCCCTCTTTATTTCACACTGGTGACATCCATAGACAAAAAAGCATGATATCAACTGAGTACAAAGTACAAGTGCAATGTTGAAAACCGTTCCCCATGACAGCATCATTCTGCTAATTCCAATGTATAAGTGCAAGCATATACAACATAGAAGACATAATGGTTCAAGTTTATTAGGGGCAAAGAATATAAAGTGTGCCATCATGTTTGTGAGGGCTTTAATCACTAAGTTTTCACATAACAAAATACTTTTTAATTGGAAGATAGCTGAAAACAAGAATATACTTGAAATGGTGTAACACAATATGCATAGGAGTTTATAGTGGACACTTTGGAATAACTTGGTTTTTTTGGGAGTTGGAAGCATGAGTAGAGCTTACTCATACAAGTCGAGGCTAGCAAAAGACTGGGAGCAACCAACTAAGAGAGCAATAATGTAGAGGTCCCAACCTTTATAAGGTAGAGATCCCTGTGTTTACAATGCTAGTCCCTGGATCAATAGTTAGCATCCACAGTTTAAGATGTAATATCAAGAAACAAAGGTCATAATACAACTTTATAACCAGGAATAAAATAATTCATTACATCTTACATAGCTCATTTGGCTATCACATTACAATGCAGAAGATATAACTATAGCATGGAGTCCTTTATCTTCAAAGTGCCACAGGCAATCATGTTGGTTGTAGACTTGTAATCCTAATAAACACACTTCACTATCATCAAACAAACCTTCAACATAATAAGTTACAGCCATAAGGGTCAATACATTTGAATTGTATTGACAAGTGATACTATGGTAGAATAGTGGTATCTGTCTTCTATATGCATTTTGGCTAAGTGGAGCTTAGGATTGCTTTGCTCAAAATAGATTTTCCTTATCATTTGGAAACACTAAGTTTTGTTTATCAAAAACACCCAAGGCATCTACCAATCAAAGATTGAAGATCCTTTAACCCTTGTTCAACCACAAGATTTTAACTTAGAAATTGGGATGAGGATATCCTTGATAGCTTCCATGTCTTGATGCTCAAATTGTCCATTGCCGGGGACACGACTAAGTACTTAGATTTTACTCTCTCGAGAGGTGGTGCACTTTCCCCACAAGACTCGACATGCATCGAGACAAGATCTTTCAGAAGCCTTCCCTTAGACCAAAACGAACGCGTTCCCAAACCTATCACCCCCTACCACCAACTATCCATTTGGCTAAGTTATTGCAACCTATATGATCCAGGCAGAGCCCATATTATCAAGTGGCTGCACTAGAAGCTTCTCAACATTTGACATCTCAAATCTCTTTGTTCCTGGGTGGCTTTCCACAAGTGAGATACACAAGTATTCGCTAGTTTACTGGCCCTATGTAACCACTCAACATAAATCCATTCACACCATTCCACCCAGGTGATTCATTCACATAGTTGTTTTATTAAACAAAACACAAGTCATAAACTTAGAAATATTTCATAGCATGAATATAATCCACCCTTGTTTTCTACTAGCTAAGCATGATAGTAGTAGGGATCTTAACTTAGGAAAATTCTACTCAGGCATCATCTACTAGGATTTCCCATGGCATAGCGTACTTAGTAAAAAAAATCCATGCAAGTCCTACTCAAAATATCACTAATGCATAATGAAAATAATAGGAAAAAATGTATGAAGCACCACTTTCCTTTTTAGTAGATAATATAGATTCACTCCTTGATCTTCCAATTGTCACACTCTTCAAAGTTCACTACAATTCTATCAAACAAGCACATATTCAAACTAGCATTCAAATAATTCATCACATAAAATAGTAAAACCAAAACAATGCATGCAAGCATGCAAAAGATTGTTTTATTGGAAAAGTGGTTTATAATAAGGTTATAAACATTTTAAAACACATATTGGTCATTTATAAAAGTGGCAAAACTATTTAAAATCAAGTTAATGAAAATGGGCCATTTAAATTATTTTTGTTTTGCTATAAATGATTTAAATCAAAGTAATAATTTCTAGTGTTAGCCAAAATGTTTTTATACACAAATATTAATATTTAGGGTCAATGTGTTTTTAAAACAAATCCACTTTCAAAAGGTTTCACTCAAAAACCATTTTTAAATCAAAGCACCATTTTTATTTAACTAGAAAACTTTTTATTCAAAGGAATAATTGCTTAGTGTCACAAAATTTATTTTTAGATCCAAAAGTTGGTGTTTATGGTCAGTAGGTTCAAAAAAAATCATTTTCAAAAGATTTTACTCAAAAATCATTTCTAGAATAATTTCTATACTCTAAATAAGCCTAGAAATGTTTCTATAAAACAACCAATTTTCTAGAAGAAAAAATGCTAAACTAAGGGCATGGTTGCAAAGGTTTCTTTTTGCTGATTCCAATGATATAAATCTTTTAAAATTTGGACATGTAGATCTAAAGTTATGAATTTTTCAAATTCAATCATCTAATAGAAATATTTCTGTTTTAAAAACAGTCTGGGCTACGTGGCTGCTTCCTATTGGTTGGTAACAGTTCGTGTGGATCGAGCAATACTGACCGTCAGATTTAACTAACAACGCATGGCACAGATCAAATCATATCGCTTCGGTTAAGTTCTAATCTCACTCATTCGATCAAGATCTAACGGACCGTATCGTTTTAACCATAGGTGGGCAGCGCTGCGACGACGGACGGCGGCGGCGCGCTCGGGCAGTGGTGTACCGATGACTACAGGAAGCGAGGGATAGGATCGGGAGGCTCACCAGGTTCACCGTGACGTGATGAAGCTCAAGGTTGTCGTCGTAGTCCAAGGGGCGCACATGACCGAAGGGGATTGTTCTCTAGAGAAGCTTCTGTGACGGGTGCGCTCGGGCTACGATGTTGGCGAGGCTACAAAGCAGAAGAAAGCCAGCAAAGGGTCGTGTTAGATGCATAAGGTGAAGGTGAGTATGCGAGCGTCATCCAGGGGGAAACGGGAGGTCAAGTTTACCGGGAAAAGATCGCCGGAGTGGACATAGTCGTCGGTGGCGCTCAGTCGTCGAAGTTGCCGATGCTCTGGGGCACACGCAGCCAAGCAGGCGGTACTGGGACGTGCAGGAGATGCTAGCGAGCAAACCAGCAAGCACTAGGGGGCTGGGGAGGGTCTGGCTTTGCCGGAATCGGCCGGGGAAGGTCGTCGGGGCAGTGGCGATGTGAGGAAGAATCAGAGCAGCCTGGAGGCCGAGAGAGGATGGCGAGCGAGGGGAAAGAGAGGGGAGACGTGGGCACTTAAGAGGGCGTACTTACTGGAAAGAATTGATCAGCCATTAACGTGAATTTACATGGAGGATTCAGCGACAGAAACGGCCGGGGAGGGGGCATGGTCGTCACAGTGGGGAAGAAGACGCCAGCGTGGCATGGGCCTGCACCGTCAGCAAAAGAGAGGGGGTGCGATGGGGCCTCGCATTCAGTGACTAAGCGGGTGCAGACGCGAGTGAGAAAAGAAACGGTTCGGGGGAGAGGAGGTGGGCTGCCCTGGGCCTGCTGGGCTGGTTAGGTTAGTGGGCTCGGTCTGATTCATTTTTTTCCTTTGATTCTTTTTCCTTTTTCTTTTCTGTTTTTCTGTTTTCAAATTCAAACACTCTTTTGATTTCAGATTTCTTTTCAAATCTTTTCCAAATATTTAGTTGGTTTTTAATCTGTTTAATTATATATTCTAAAGTCCATTTTAGAATAATTTCTTTCATCCCCTTAGGGTTTATTATTTATTTTAAATAGACATTTTGTCTTTATAAAATAGGATTTTAAATATGGTTCCAATCCACGTTATTTTATTTAGATGATTTAAATATCTGTTTTAAATTCAAATGTTTATCAAACCTTTTTCATTAGGTCTTATTTATTCATTAGTGTGTTAAATAATTCATTTTGAATTATTTAAAATATTTTAATATGATTTAATATTCATTTAAATTGGGCATTTGTCCTTATTCAAATAAAATTGAATTTAGTTAAAGTCCATATAATTTTAATTGAATAATATTTATCCCTTTATTTTGGATTATCTTTATTCCATTTTCTTATGGATTTAATTCAAGATTTAAATTGTCTTCTAAATAATTTTCTTGGATTTATTATTTATTTAGTTTAGGCAATTTGTCTTTATTTAAAAAAATTGGATATTGTTTAATCCTTATGATTTTATTTAAACAATCCTTTTCTCCTTTTCACTATTCAATAACTTTCATTTGTTTATGGATTTGGCCAAGATTTAATTTGGCTTTTAAATATTCCTTATTTATTTCTTTATTTCTTTATCTCATAAAATCCATGTCTTTTTATTTATAGATCCAAAATTGGTGATTCCAATTTCTATGATTTTATTTAATATTTGTTTACCTTTTTAAATCCCTTTAGGATTTATTTGCTTATGATTTGGTATGAATTTTTGATAGGAGATTTATTAGCCTTGGAGATTAATTCCTTTTATCTTATCAAATTCATAAGTTTTTATCCATGGGTCCAAATTAAATGAAACCAATTTCTATGGTTTTATAATATTTTTATTTACCCTTTTTGATCATTTATAAATGTTTGTTGATAAATTTTTATATGGAACAATCCATAGTATTAGAGAGATATTGGAAATGATTTCTTTTATTAGAGTTTAAGGGTTTTGGTTTAACTTTTCCAAGTGTTTAAATTTCAAGATACATTCCTTGGTGAATGCATTTCACTTGATTGAAATTTGTTGGATTCCCTTTTCATTCAAGTTTTGTTCAAGAAGGGTTTTGATGTTTCCATTTAGAAACAAAAAGTTTCTTTTCACCCTAAATTTCAACCATTATTTATTTTGTTTATTTATTTTTCACATTTCAAAATTTGGAAAATTTTAGGATGTGACAAATAATGGCCATAATCATGCAGAGCGTACTAATCAAAGCATAGAGTGGTACTAAAAGTCAAGGGCTAAATGATCATAGAGGCTATGGTGACTTGTTCATAGTCATAACACGGTCTGAGCATGTGCCAAGTCAACCCAAACAAAGCATCAAAGGAGAAAACCACAATACTATGCTTTTGTATGCTAAAACAACGCATAATTTCTTCAAGGCACACTAAGCAATCCCAATTGTTTGGAACAAGACATGCTATAGGAATAATCACTAAGCATAAGGTCAAAAAAAACACCTAGCATGTCATGCTAAAGTCTAAGTCACAATCAATGCAAGCTCCTCTTGCACTTCCAAGCAAGAACTTTCTACTCCTTTCCAACACCAATCGACTTATTTGCAATAACACAGCGAGAACGGGGGTCCAAACTAATTTATTCAAGCAACCTAAACAAACTAATCAAACCAAACGAAAACTAAGACGCTCCAAGAACAACACAAC
The DNA here is from genome assembly GCA_916181665.1 of Avena sativa. Classification (NCBI taxonomy): domain Eukaryota; kingdom Viridiplantae; phylum Streptophyta; class Magnoliopsida; order Poales; family Poaceae; genus Avena; species Avena sativa. The sequence goes on from OV702293.1 coordinate 432,578,966, forward strand.
TGTGCATGAAACAATAAAAACAAAGTGTCTAGACAGACCTGAGCTTTTTATTGATGAACAAGGGGATGCCTTGGGCATCCCCAAGATTTGACGCTTGTACCTCTTGGATATTTATTGGGGTGACACCATGGTGGCATCCCCAAGCTTGAGTTTTTGTCCATTCTTCATCTCATTACATCATTCTCTCTCTACACCTGAAATTTTTCCTTCATATAAAACTTCACACAATCTTCATTAGCAACATTAGTGTATTCAAAAGATAATAGACCATTGGGTTTAGCTTTGTAACAGCAAAACTTTCACTAAAAACATAAGCTACCGAAGCAACTTCCTTTTAAAAGCACAATTCCCCAAAAGAGAACTCAAAAGAAATCTATAAGAAGCAAATGCAAATAATGGCAGAAATATGTCAAAATAGACCAGCAGGTAGAAACTGATTTTTTTTAGAAATCTTCTGTTTCTCAAATCAAAAAGTGTTGAACTGACGAAAGTTATTTAACATACTAGGGGAGTTATTCGTAAATTTTCATCTCAATCCAAGTTACAGAGACTCCTCACGAATTTTTATGGTGGAGGACATAAATCTATTTCGGGACAACAACTCCCCAAATCTATTTTTATGGTGGATGTCCAACTTAGTGATAATGATAAGAAGAAACTCATGGGGAGTATTAATGATGTTCTCATTATGGTTAACAATGCTTAAGTCCCTGTGTATTTCTATGTTTTGGATGTTGAACACAATGCTTCTTGTCCTATTACTTTGGGAAGACATTTTTCTTATAACTGTTGGTGCCATCATTGATATGAAAGAAGGCAACATTAAATATCATTTTCCATTCAAGAAAGGTATTTAACACTTCCCTATGAGGAGAGAGAAGTTGCTTTTTTCTCCTCCTTTGAAAGCAAGGTTTGATGTTAATGCTTCCTCATTTGAAAATACTTGATTCTTCTTGCTTCTTGTGCCTAACTTAAAGGCATTAAAGAAAAGTACTTGTTGGGAGATAACACAAGAGTTACCTTGAGTCTTGGAAGTTATTAATTCAGTAACTGCCTCTCCTTATCCTTTTTGTTTGCTTTTTCTACCAAGAATGACCTCTAATGAAAGGGAAGTAAGATTTGGGAAGTTGCTGTCCCAAAACATAGTTATGTCCTCTATCATAAAAATCCGTGAGGAGTATATGTAACTCGTATTGATCTGATAATTTACGAATAAATACCCTAGTATGTTAGCTAACTTTCATTAGTTCAACACTTTTTTATTCGAGCAACAGAAGATTTTCTAAAAAATCGGTTTCTACCTGCTGGTCTGTTTTGACAGATTTCTGCCATTATTTGCATTTGCTTCTTATTGATTCCATTTTGAGCTCTCTTTTGAGGAATTGAGATTTTTTAAGGAGTTACTACAGTAGCTTGTGTTTTTAGTGAAAAGTTTTGTTGTTCCAAAGCTTTTCCAGAGGTCTAATATCTTTTGAATAAACTAATGTTGCTAATGAAGATTGTGTGAAGTTTTATATGAAGGAACAATTTCAGGTGTAGAGAGAGAATGATGCAATGAGATGAAGAATGGACAAAAGCTCAAGCTTGGGGATGCCAAAATGGTGTCAACCCACGAAATATCCAAGAGGTACAAGCGTAAAAGCTTGGGGATACCCAAGGCATCCCCTTCTTCATTAATAAAAAACTCAGGTCTGTCTAGACACTTCGTTTTTATTGTTTCATGCACTGTTGTGTTGTTCTTAGAGCGTCTTAGTTTTCATTTGCTTTGCTTAGGTTGTTTAGTTTGCTTGAATAAAATAGTTTGAACCCCCGTTCTCGCTGTGTTGTTGCAAATAAGTTGCTTGGTGTTGGACAGGAGTAGGAAGTTCCTGCTTAAAAGTGCAAGAGGAGCTTGCATTGACTATGACTTAGACTTTACCATGACATGCTAGGTGTTGTTTTGACCTTATGCTTAGCGATTATTGTTGTAGCATGTCTTGTTCCAAACAATTGGGATTGCTTAGTGTGCCTTGAAGAAATTATGCGTTGTTTTAGCATGCAAAAGCATAGTATTGTGGTATTCTCCTTTGATGCTTTGTTTGGGTTGACTTGGCACATACTCACACCATGCTATGACTATGACAAGTCACCATATCCTCTTTGATCATTTAGTCCTTGACTTGTAGACCCACTCTATGCTTTGATTAGTAATGTTTTGTCGCTATGCATGATTATGGACACTATTGCTCTCTTAGATGGTTGCTCCCAGTCTTTTGCTAGCTCCACTTGTATGAGTAAGCTCTACTCATGCTTCCAACTCCCAAGAAACCAAGTTATTCCAAAGTGTCCACTATAAACTCCTATGCATGGTGTGTTACACCATTCCAAGTATATTCTTGTTTTCAGCTATCTTCCAATTTAAAACTATTTTGTTATGTGAAAACTTAGTGATTAAAGCCCTCACAAACTTGATGACACACTTTATATTCTTTGCCCCTAATAAACTTGAACCATTGTGTCGTCTATATTGTATATGCTTGCACTAATACGTTGGAATTAGCATAACCATGCTGTCACGGGGAACGTTTTCAACATTGCACTTGTACTTTGTACTCAGTTGATATCATGCTCTTTTGTCTATAGATGTCACCGGTGTGAAATATAGAGGGAACTTTTAAGTCCATGGAGTATGTATTTTGTGTTAGAGAAACGCCTGGGCCGCTAGCCTAAGCCATGCCTAATCATGGTAGAAACTTGCAGCATCACCATAGTGAGCTATCTATGAAGCATCCTCAATAAAAAGCTGTGCACATAGTAAATAAAAAGATCGCTGAGATGCTCATTGTTTGCTTGACTTGTCATTTTGGTTATGGGATAGCTCATGTACCATGTGCAAGGGGTACCCCGTTGGCGGTTCTCTATGATATGCAAATACTTACAATTACAAGAACTTACAGGTGACTGAAGTTGAGTAACATGAGGTGTGGCCCTCGTATTCAAGGGACTTGAGATTGCCAACTTATACTTTGTCAAGCATATACTCCATAGTTTGTTCACTTTAACCTTAATCACTTCAAGATGCTTATGATAGGGGCAATGAGGGCTCAAAGCTAACGAGTGCCATAATTTTTTGAAGCTCTTTTTGAAACTTGAAATCCATGCTTCCATTTATGAAAGGCCTTTCTTCCGCTACTATTGAGTCTCCACCTTCTACCTTTATGCACCATTAAGAGAGCATAGTTGTCATTCTATGTGTAGTGTCCCAAAGCTTATTGATTGATGCATATGGTGATATTACTTGTTCTTGTGCTATTTGTTTCTAGTCACCCTTGTGAACTTTGAAGGTGTCCTATGCATCTATTTGCTACTCTATGAGGGGCAAGCTGATTGCCACTATGCCATGTTTTCTGTATGTGAAACAAACAAACGTTTTTCAATGCATGTTATTCACGATCTTTGTTTGTAGCCTTTCATGTTGCATGCATAGTTACTTTGTGTTATTGTTAGAACTCCATCTTTCATGCACCTATTTAGAGTTCTTTGATCCCAGCTTTCAATGCTTGCAAATGGTTTGATCTTTATTGTGAAGGTGCATGTCACCTCAAAAATTATTCTTTTATCACTTACCTACTCGAGGACGAGCATGAGTTAATCTTGGGGATGCTTGATACATCGGAAACATATCTATAATTTTTGATGTTCCATGCTTGTTTAGTATCTACTTTTCTTTGCTTTGTCTACACTTTGAGGTGTTTTATATGTTTTCTGGAACTAACCTATTAACTAGTTGCCACAGTGCCAGTTGCCTGTTTTCTTCTGTTTTTGGTTCCAGAAAGGCAGAAAATCAACATTCTCGGAATTGGACGGGATAAAAGCCAAAGTCAATATTTTACCATGGGGGACACGAAGACACAAGACGAGACGGATAAGTGAACCAGGGCGGCCAGACCCCCCTAGGCGCGGGTAGGCCCACCCCGCGCCTGGGTAGGGTGTGGGGCTGTAAGGTTCCCAACCTTTAATAAGGTAGATATCCCTGTGTTTACAATGCTAGTCCCTGGATCAATAGCTAGCATCCACAGTTAAGATGTAATATCAAGAAACAAAGGTCATAATACAACTTTATAACCAGGAATAACATAATTTATTACATCTTACATAGCTCATTTGGCTATCTCATTACAATGCAGCAGAATAACTATATAGCATGGAGTCCTTCATCTTCAAAGTGCCACAGGCAGTCATGTTGGTTGTAGACTTGTAATCCTATTCAACAAACGCCACTAACATCAAACAAACCTGCAACATAATAAGTTGCAGCCACAAGGGTCAATACATTTGAATTGTATTGGCAAGTTTCACTACCATGTAGAAATAAGTGGATCCTATCATTACATGCATATTTGGCTAAGTAGGGTTTAGGCTCATTTGCAGAAAGCAATATAGTTTTATCCTATCTTTTCAAAATAGTTTTTGATCTTTGTAAAATGTTTTTGAACTTCTTGGAAAACTCCAAGTGCTTCTAATCCCTTGTTGTCACCCTCAAGTTTTTAACTTTGAGAAATTGGAATGTCGAGATCTTCCATAGCTTCAGGCCTTAGTTGCTCAGTATTGTCCATAACTGGGGACATGGCTAAGTACTTAGAATTTTGATCTTCTGCAGAAGTTGTACACTTTACCCACATGACACAATCTCATCTTGATGCCACCAGTGGCCGCTGGATAAGTACTCACCAAGATGGAGTACTGGCAGATTGAGATTGTGACAAAGTATTTCCATAGGAGTCCTCCCAATACAAAATGCTAGCTTGTCTTCCAGGCACCAATGTAGGGTTCCAAGTTCCCTAGCACAAATCTAGTTAACCTGAAGATGCCAATGCATGGGTCTTCCACTATGTAGTTGACTAAGCCAGAGCCCATTTAGCATGTGGCTGTACACGGAAGCCACTATACGAGAAACATGTTCAATCTCTAAGTCCCTGGGTGGTTTTCTTCTAGTGCACAACAAAAAGAGATTGCCATATAAACATGGTTCCTTTTGTTGCCACCTTGTCCAACCTTGAGTATCCTTGTCCACCCAGGTGGTTCATTGAGTACTTGTTTTATTATATAAAACATAAGTCTTTTCAATACTTCATATATTCATAACATGTATCCCATCCCAAATATATAGCTGGGCTAAGCATACTACAACTACAATGTTTCCACTAAGGAATAAGGGTATCCTATTAGGATTTAGCATAGCATAAAATATAGTAAAGCTTATCATGCATGTTTCAAAAATCCACTAAGTGTAATGAAAATAGTAGGACTTGGATGATAGTGTCACTTGCCTTTTTAGTAGAGAATGATGGTTCACTTCTTGATCTTGTCAATATCACACTCTTCTAATTCCACTACAATTCAATCAAGCAAACACAATTTCAACTAGCATTCCAACCAACAATCAAACAATTTATCACACATAAAATAATAGAAACAAGGTCATGCATGCAAGCATGCAAAAGATAATTTTATTTGCAAAAGTGGTCTCTACTAGGCTCTAAACATTACAAAGTTCAAAGTTGTCATTTACTAAAGTGGTAAAACCATTTGCAAAAGGTTTTATCTATAAACCATTTTTAAGTCGTTTCATTATTTTGTCTGGTTGAAAATGCTTTTAGCAAAGCAATAATTTTATATTGTTCACCAAATAAGTTGTTAATTCACAAAACTTGGTGTTTAGGGTCAGAAGGTTTGAATCAAAACATTTCTCAAAGGTTTTATTCAAAAATCATTTCCATATCAAAATCAATGTTTTTATTTGACTAGAAATGAGCTAATTCAATTATTCAATCCTAAACTTCACAAAATACATTTTTAAATTCATAAGTTGGTTCCTAAGGTCAGTAGGTTCACAATAAACCCTTTTGCAAAGATTTCATCCCCAAAATCATTTTAGAACAAATTTTATATTCTAAACATGCATACACAAGTTTCTACAAAAACAAACATTTTACCAGAAGCTTTTTACTAAACAAAGTACATGGTTGGCTAGGGCTTGGTTTCTGAATCCGTTGATATAAAATTTGCAAAATTTGTACGTGTGGTTTGAAAGTTATGGATTTTACAAGTTCTAGCATCTAATAGATCTAATCTGTTTTTATTTCAAATAAACAGAGCCACGTGGCGTGATACTATTAGCTGGTAGCGGTTCGCACGGATCAGCTCTGTGAGGCGTTGGATCTAAACAGATCGCGCGGCTCAGAATGCTTCTTACCCCTTCGTCTAGTTTCTATCCTAGCCGCTGGATCTTAATCACACGACGCACAACACACTTGCCATAGACGGGCGGCGCTGGCGGCGGCAGGTGGCGGTGCGCGGTCAGACGGTGGCGTTGCGGCGGCTACAGGAAGCAAGGGAAGAAACGGGGGTGCTCACCGTGCTCGCGAGGTCGAGGTGATGCTCAAGGTGGCGCTGGCTTGGAGAGGGGCGCTCAGATATGGTGGAAATTCCTCGCCGGAGTGGGTGGCGGCGTCAGGCGGCTCTGGAGGTCGTCGAGGGCGACGCTGCAGTTCACCCCAAGGTCAAATAAGGACACGGTCAGATGCTTACTGATCTGGGGAAGGTGGGAGCATCAATACGAGGGCTCGGGGTGGTCTGGCTTACCAGGAAAGGTCGCCGGAGACGAGTCAGACACGGCGGCGAGTTGTGGTCGACGAAGCCGAGCTTACAGAGCGTGCGGGAGCGAATGGAGCACACGGGGAGATGTGCCAGGAGGTGTGGAGCAAGCTTGCGTGCAGAGGGAGGAGAGGGGTGGCTGGACGGCGCCGGAATCAGCCAGGAACCTCGTCGGAGCAGAGAATTTCGAGCTCAAAATTCTTGCAGCCTGGTGGCAGAGGGGAGGAGTTGTCTTGGGGGAAAGAGAGAGCGGAGAGGGGCGTTTATGCACGCGTGGTTGCCGGGGGAGTTAAAGCCGCCATCAACGCGAATTCAACGCCGGTGTTACTATCAAAAACGGCGAGGAGGAATTGTCGCGGGTTGAAGACGATGTGCTGGCGCTGTGGGACCTGTCTGTCAGTTAGGGAGAGAGAGTGGGAGTGGGTCCTCTGCGTCAGTGGCTGTGTGGGTTCTTTTCCTGGTGAAAACGTTTCGCGCGTGGGGTATGCCGGGTGGGCTCTTGCTGGGCTTAGTGGGCTGGCCAGTTGGGTTTGGTCTGATTCATTTTTTTATACTGATTGCCTTTTTCTTTTTCTATTTGATTTTCTGTTTTGAATTTCAAACAAAAAATTCAAACCACAAATCAAATCAAACTACCACCAAACTTTTGCTAAACTTTGTATTGATTTTTAGTTCTTGTTTAACAACACAAACCAAAGTCCAAAATAATACTTTTATTCTTTTAGGATCTATTTAATAATTAAATAAAATAGACCTTAGTTATTAATTTCAAATAGGATTTGTTTTATTAAAATCTCCATTTGAAATCTAATTAATACCAAAATCATTTCAGTAGAAACACTTGGAAAACTTATTTAAAATAAATTAATAAGTTTTAGTGTTTATTTAAAATGGGAAAAGCCTTTACTTAAATAAAATTGGGTATTAATAAATCCTCATTATTTTATTTAAATAAACCTTTACTCTTTTTATCAAATAGGAATATTTTATTTCAAAAGCTTGGCCAAGATTTAATTTGGCTCTATAAAATAATCTTTATTTATAATTCTACCTTTTCTTTTGGAAACCAAATCTTTTTATTAAAAGATCCAAAAATAGTGATTCCATATATTTTGACTTTATTGTTTATTTATCTTTTTAAATCCCTTTAGGATTTTATTTGATCAAAATAGGTTTTGGATGTTTCCCAATTGGAATCAAAAAGTTTCTTCTCACCCAGAATTTCAACAAAGTTTTATTTTGTTTATTTATTTTTTTCACATTTCAAAATTTGGAAAATTTTGGGATGTGACAGGCTACCACCCTTAAAATAAATCTCGTCCCGAGATTTGGGAAGGTGAGAGGTTACAAGTTGGCTTCAAGGCAACTAGGATACTACCACCCTTAAAAATAAAGTCTCATAGGGTTACATTGATGGTTCACTTGACTATGGTTCAACACTTGATATCCAGACAAGGAATCCTTATTTGACTCAACTGAGTTATCTAAATCCTGGCATCCACTTCTTCTATCTATTCAAAGTTTACATTCATGTCAATGTGGTTCACATGTCCTTTCTGGGTCACATTGGAGTCATTTCCATTGGCTCTTCTAGCATCCTTGTTCTTTTTCTTCTCAGGACAGTCTGATGCATAGTGTCCAAGTTCCTTGCAGTTATAGCATTGCAACTGGCTAATGTCTTTCTTCCTGAAAGTGTTTTGTTGATTCTGATCAAGGTCATCTCCATTGTCATTATCATTTCCATTATTCTCACTTCCATTGTTGTAGTGGTGATACTGATGTGGTTCAGAATCTTCATTGCTCTTTCTGAATGAATGTTTCTTCTTTGATGATCCTGATTGATCCTTGAGTTTATGCTTTATCTTCCTGTTCTCAACTTGATTCATCTTGTTTTCCAATATTGTGGCTTTGTCACAGAGTGATTGATAAGTTGGGACATAGGCAACAGCTAGCTGCAGGTTCAACTCATCATTAAGTCCTTCAAGAAATTTCTCTTTTCTCTTAGCATCTGTATCAACTTCATCTGGTGCATAGCGTGCCAGATTGTTGAATTCTTCAATATACTCAGCCACACTGAGGTGACGCTGTTTCAGATTGTGAAACTCCTTTTTCTTCAAGTACATCACTCCAGGTGAGATGTGAGTTGTTCTGAATCCATCCTCAAAAATAGCCCAAGTCACATCTTCAAGGGGAGTGGTGATTTGAAAGTTGGCCCACCATGTTGCTGCTGGTCCTTCAAGCAGAAATGCTGCAAACCTAACCTTTTCTTCATCAGTGCAGCCAACAGTCACTAAGTCTTTGTTTACTGAACGTAACCAATCATTGGCTTCCATTGGATCAGTTGTTCCAGAGAACCTTGCAGGCCTAAGTTTCAGAAACTTGGTGAGCATGTCAAGTGCTGGAGGAATATTCTGATTGTTGTTGTTGTTGTTGTTGTTCTGATCCTGTATGAGTGTGGTCATATGTTGCATCAACTGTGTCTAAGCTTCCATCATCTACTGCATCTTAGGGGTGATGTTGTTGTTTTGGTTGGGGTTGGCACGACGAGGAGGCATCTGTTGGTTTGATAGGGATAAGTACTGGTGGATAGGTTTTTAAGAAGTTTTAACACGCAACTCAAAAACAACCAAGTTAAATCAAACAATCAACAAGCAACTATCCACTTAACAACTTATGAGTTTTAACTCATGAGTTGAAGGATGCAACAAGTTTTCTTGAAATATAATAACTTAGTATAATCATACCTCATAGGTCAATATGATTCATACTCTAACTTGATATCAAGGTCTTTTTGGTAGGCAATCTAATGTCTCTTGGTTTTCACTTGTAGTCCTTAGTGATATCTAAGGTTGAAGTCCTTGGTGAAAATGTTGAAGATGTTGAAGTCATTAGAGTTGAAGATGTTCTTAGCTCATGGTGAAGTCTTTGGCCATGGGGTAGGTTTGTCCATCAAGTTTGAAATAGAAGAGATGTAGAATCAAAACCAAAATGGTTGAGGAAAGAGTTTACAAGATTGTTTGTAAATAAGTTTTTGGAACAAATACAACTCCTATTTTTCTAAGGGGTTTTGTCCAATCCTAGGGTTACAAATCCTATAGGTAACACAATGCTCTGATACCATCTGTAAGGTTCCCAACCTTTAATAAGGTAGAGATCCCTGTGTTTACAATGCTAGTCCCTGGATCAATAGCTAGCATCCATAGTTAAGATGTAATATCAAGAAACAAAGGTCATAATACAACTTTATAACCAGGAATATAATAATTTATTACATCTTACATAGCTCATTTGGCTATCTCATTACAATGCAGCAGAATAACTATATAGCATGGAGTCCTTCATCTTCAAAGTGCCACAGGCAGTCATGTTGGTTGTAGACTTGTAATCCTATTCAACAAACTTCACTAACATCAAACAAACCTGCAACATAATAAGTTGCAGCCACAAGGGTCAATACATTTGAATTGTATTGGCAAGTTTCACTACCATGTAGAAATAAGTGGATCCTATCATTACATGCATATTTGGCTAAGTAGGGTTTAGGCTCATTTGCAGAAAGCAATATAGTTTTATCCTATCTTTTCAAAATAGTTTTTGATCTTTGTCAAATCTTTTTGAACTTCTTGGAAAACTCCAAGTGCTTCTAATGCCTTGTTGTCACCCTCAAGTTTTTAACTTTGAGAAATTGGAATGTCGAGATCTTCCATAGCTTCAGGCCTTAGTTGCTCAGTATTGTCCATAACCGGGGACACGACTAAGTACTTAGAATTTTGATCTTCTGCAGAAGTTGTACACTTTACCCACATGACACAATCTCATCTTGATTCCACCAGTGGCCGCTGGATAAGTACTCACCAAGATGGAGTACTGGCAAATTGAGATTGTGACAAAGTCTTTCCATAGGAGTCCTCCCAATACACAATGCTAGCTTGTCTTCCAGGCACCAATGTAGGGTTCCAAGTTCCCTAGCACAAATCTAGTTAACCTGAAGATGCCAATGCATGGGTCTTCCACTATGTAGTTGACTAAGCCAGAGCCCATTTAGCATGTGGCTGTACACGGAAGCCACTGTACGAGAAACATGTTCAATCTCTAAGTCCCTGGGTGGTTTTCTTCTAGTGCACAACAAAAATAGATTGCCATATAAACATGGTTCCTTTTGTTGCCACCTTGTCCAACCTTGAGTATCCTGGTCCACCTAGGTGGTTCATTGAGTACTTGTTTTATTATATAAAACATAAGTCTTTTCAATACTTCATATATTCATAACATGTATCCCATCCCAAATATATAGCTAGGCTAAGCATACTACAACTACAATGTTTCCACTAAGGAATAAGGGTATCCTATTAGGATTTAGCATAGCATAAAATATAGTAAAGCTTATCATGCATGTTTCAAAAATCCACTAAGTGTAATGAAAATAGTAGGACTTGGATGATAGTGTCACTTGCCTTTTTAGTAGAGAATGATGGTTCACTTCTTGATCTTGTCAATATCACACTCTTCTAATTCCACTACAATTCAATCAAGCAAACACAATTTCAACTAGCATTCCAACCAACAATCAAACAATTTATCACACATAAAATAATAGAAACAAGGTCATGCATGCAAGCATGCAAAAGATAATTTTATTTGCAAAAGTGGTCTCTACTAGGCTCTAAACATTACAAAGTTCAAAGTGGTCATTTACTAAAGTGGTAAAACCATTTGCAAAATGTTTTATCTATAAACCATTTTTAAGTCGTTTCATTATTTTGTGTGGTTGAAAATGCTTTTAGCAAAGCAATAATTTTATATTGTTCACCAAATAAGTTGTTAATTCACAAAACTTGGTGTTTAGGGTCAGAAGGTTTGAATCAAAACATTTCTCAAAGGTTTTACTCAAAAATCATTTCCATATCAAAATCAATGTTTTTATTTGACTAGAAATGAGCTAATTCAATTATTCAATCCTAAACTTCACAAAATACATTTTTAAATTCATAAGTTGGTTCCTAAGGTCAGTAGGTTCACAATAAACCCTTTTGCAAAGATTTCATCCTCAAAATCATTTTAGAACAAATTTTATATTCTAAACATGCATACACAAGTTTCTGCAAAAACAAACATTTTACCAGAAGCTTTTTACTAAAAAAAGTACATGGTTGGCTAGGGCTTGTTTTTCTGAATCCGTTGATATAAAATTTGCAAACTTTGGACGTGTGGTTTGAAAGTTATGGATTTTACAAGTTCTAGCATCTAATAGATCTAATCTGTTTTTATTTCAAATAAATAGAGCCACGTGGCGTGATACTATTAGCTGGTACCGGTTCGCACGGATCAGCTCTGTGAGGCGTTGGATCTAAACAGATCGCGCGTCTCAGAATGCTTCTTACCCCTTCGTCTAGTTTCTATCCTAGCCGCTGGATCTTAATCGCACGACACACAGCACACTTGCCATAGATGGGCGACGCTGGCAGCGGCAGGTGGTGGTGCGCGGTCAGACGGTGGCGTTGCGGCGGATGCAGGAAGCAAGGGAAGAAACGGGGGTGCTCACCGTGCTCGCGAGGTCGAGGTGATGCTCAAGGTGGCGCTGGCTTGGAGAGGGGCGCTCAGAGATGGTGGCAATTCCTCGCCGGAGTGGGTGGCGGCGTCAGGCGGCTCTGGAGGTCGTCGAGGGCGACGCTGCAGTTCACCCCAAGGTCAAATAAGGACACGGTCAGATGCGTACTTATCTGGGGAAGGTGGGAGCATCAATAGGAGGGCTCGGGGCAGTCTGGCTTACCAGGAAAGGTCGCCGGAGACGAGTCAGACGCGGCGGCGAGTTGTGGTCGACGAAGCCGAGCTTACAGAGCGTGCGGGAGCGAATGGAGCACACGGGGAGATGTGCCAGGACGTGGGGAGCAAGCTCGCGTGCAGAGGGAGGAGAGGGGTGGCTGGACGGCGCCGGAATCGGCCAAGAACCTCGTCGGAGCAGAGAATTTCGAGCTCAAAATTCTTGCAGCCTGGTGGCAGAGGGGAGGAGTTGTCTAGGGGGAAAGAGAGAGCGAAGAGGGGCTTTTATGCACGCGTGGTCGCCGGGGGAGTTAAAGCCGCCATCAACGCGAATTCAACGCCGGTGTTACTATCAAAAACGGCGAGGAGGAATTGTCGCGGGTTGAAGACGATGTGTTGGCGCTGTGGGACCTGTCTGTCAGTTAGGGAGAGAGAGTGGGAGTGGGTCCTCTGCGTCAGTGGCTGTGTGGGTTCTTTTCCTGGTGAAAACGTTTCGCGCATGGGGTATGCCGGGTGGGCTCTTGCTGGGCTTAGTGGGCTGGCCAGTTGGGTTTGGTCTGATTCATTTTTTTATACTGATTGCCTTTTTCTTTTTCTATTTGATTTTCTGTTTTGAATTTCAAACAAAAAATTCAAACCACAAATCAAATCAAACTACCACCAAACTTTTGCTAAACTTTGTATTGATTTTTAGTTCTTGTTTAACAACACAAACCAAAGTCCAAAATAATACTTTTATTCTTTTAGGATCTATTTAATAATTAAATAAAATAGTCCTTAGTTATTAATTTTGAATAGGATTTGTTTTATTAAAATCTCCATTTGAAATCTAATTAATACCAAAATCATTTCAGTAGGTTTTATTTGAATAAATAAAACACTTGGAAAACTTATTTAAAATAAATTAATAAGTTTTAGTGTTTATTTAAAATGGGAAAAGCCTTTACTTAAATAAAATTGGGTATTAATAAATCCTCATTATTTTATTTAAATAAACCTTTACTCTTTTTATCAAATAGGAATATTTTATTTCAAAAGCTTGGCCAAGATTTAATTTGGCTCTATAAAATAATATTTATTTATAATTCTACCTTTTCTTTTGGAAACCAAATCTTTTTATTAAAAGATCCAAAAATAGTGATTCCAAATATTTTGACTTTATTGTTTATTTATATTTTTAAATCCCTTTAGGATTTTATTTGATCAAAATAGGTTTTGGATATTTCCCAATTGGAATCAAAAAGTTTCTTCTCACCCTGAATTTCAACAAAGTTTTATTTTGTTTATTTATTTTTTTCACATTTCAAAATTTGGAAAATTTTGGGATGTGACAGGGGCCCCTGGCCGCCCCCTGCCTCGCCTCTTCGCCTATAAGAAGCCCCCGATGCAGAAACCCTAGGGACCCGATAAAAACTCCACGAAACCGTCTGTAGCCGCCGCCACCATCGTCCCTAGATCAGGGGGGATCTAAAGTTCTTCCCGGCACCCTGCCGGAGGGGAGATCATCCCGGAGGCCTTCTTCTCCGGTATGATGCGTGAGTAGTTCCACCTTGGACTATGGGTCCATGTAGTATCTAGATGGTTGTATCTCCTCCTTGTGCTTTCATGTATAGATCTTGTGAGCTCCGTTCATGATTAAGATCTGATCTATTTGTAATCATGCATGTTGTGTTTGCGGGGATCTGATGGATATTGAGATTACTATGTCAGGTTGATTAATGATTTTGTCTTTATGATTCTATCATGTCTGTGTTGTTTGTGATCTTGCATGCTCTTCGTTGTTAGTAGCTATCTTGGCCAAGTAGTTGCTAGTGACTCCAAGAGAGGGTATTTATGCTCGATAGTGGTTTCATGCCTCTAGTTTCCAAGGGAAGTGACAGAAATCTCTTCGGTTGTAGATGTGTTGTTGCCACTAGGGAGAAAACAACGGTCTCTTGTTCATGGAACAAGTGGATTATTTACCTTACACACTTTGCTTAAAGCAGTTGTCTGTTGCTTGCAACTTAATACTGGAGGGGGTTCGGATGATAACCCAAAGGTGGACTTCTAGTCATAGATGCAGTTGGATGGCGATCTATGTATCTTGTTATATTGCCCAATCGAATCTTACAGGATCTTTTTGTCAGGTATTGCATTGTTATGCCTTGCTCAGTTCCTGTCAATTGCCCTGCTGTAATTTGTTTACCCTTCATGCCATGTTGTTTATCTAAGGAGAGCACCTCTAGTGAACTATGGACCCCGGTCCAATCTTTACCATTGAGACATATTCCATTGTTACTTGTTTACTTGCTGCAAACCATTACCTTCCACACCTAATCCTTTGTTACAGCAAACCCGTGATCTTGACAACCTCACTAATTCGTTGGGGCAAAGTCTTGAGTTTGTGTTGGGCAGGTTTCCACGTTGCTTGCAACACCTTTGAGACGTTTCCTTCCTCCTACTGGTTCGATAACCTCGGTTTCTTATTAAGGTAAAATTCGCTGTTGTGCTCATCACACCTTCCTCTTGGGGTATCCAACAAAGCGTCCCACGACAAGTGCTGGGCGTCATCATTAACAAAGGTATTTTAATGGAGAAAACAATGCTTTCACCATGGTTATACTTGCTCACTTTTATTCTTCTCATTTCCAATCTTTGCTCTCTGTCTTGTTAGTTTTAGTTTTGCTAGTTGCTTGCCTTTTAGAGTGTATTAGAACTTCTGTAGTTTTGGTTTTGGTTTGCTTTAGTGTCTTTCAAAAAGATCATTTCTGCGAGAAAATCAATTTTCATAACCTGAAAATTGGCAAAAAGTAAAGTTTCCCGAAAAAATCCAGAAAATTTATATTAAGTTTTTCCTCGAAAAAAGGGGTAGAGGGGCACCTGGATTGGCCCAAGGGGACCCACCAAGCCAGCACACCCCCTGGTGACACAGCCAGCCCTAGGGCACGCCTGGCCTGGGTGGGGCCCACATATGGCTCTCCAAGATGCCTCCTTCCAGCCACTTCTTTCTCTCTCCTGAAAAACATCAAAAAACTTTCTCAAGCTCGAGTTCATGTTGTTCTTGCTCTCGATTTTCGATCTCCTTTCTCAGCCCATCTTTGCTGCTGATTTTTGGAGGGATTGCTCTCCGGTATGTGCCTCCTCTGCTTGTCCAATTAGATTTTTGATTGGTGGATTGTATCTTGAGCATTTTGCTACTGTAGGTGACAGGTTGTGTGAGCTTGCATGCTTGTTCTATGCTTAGATATTTCATTTTGATGCATGTTTATCCCTCTAGAAAGTACCTATAGTAGTTCCTCATCATTTATCAACTTGGAAATCACTTGGTTTGATGTTTGTCTAAAAAATTATGAAAAGAAGATGAGTGCATACCAGCTCAATCAACATGAATTGATGGTACCTGAGCTAATGAAAGTCCATCATGAGGAGGAGGTTTTCTCTTCCATATATCTATGCCCTAAATTTATGAGAGATGCAGGGATATTTTAGGATTTCTAGACTATGATTTCTAATGCAGGGTTTGATCAATTTGTTGGAGAAGAGCCTTACCAATATGTTAAGCTCACCATGTCTATGGTGCAGGACTTTCGGTTTAGTTGGTCCTTGTCTAATCCCATGGTCCACTATAAAATTTATAATATAGTTGTTGACCTCCCTTTTGTTGATTTTTGTTCAGCTATCAGAGTGCCACAGTGGGGTTCATGTGAGAAGATTAGAGAGAGGCCTAAGCCACTCATGGACTTATATGCTGAAATTTGCCAAGGTTGCGACTTCTCATAGGAGAATGGTAAAATTCAGAATATTCATTTCCCATCCATTAGATATTTTGCCTATTTCATTGCCAAGTGTGTTCTTACTAGGAAGAATGCTAGGAAATTATCTTCATTTGATCTAGCTTTTATCTCAGCTGCTTTGAATAGGGATAGAACTTATAACTTGGGTGCTTTGATAGATTTTCGTCTTGCTACTAACCGCGAGAAAGGTGGCATATGTGGAGGTCTCATTGCCTCTCGTTTGCTAGCTTTTCATGGTTTAGAGCCTCATCATTCAGACTTTCAGTTCCCCATAGAGGGACTTGATCTCAATTCCATGGTTCAGCATAAATTTGTTTCTTCTTGGGATACTTTGGGTGAGATACCGTATGAAATAACCTTTGTCAAGCATGGTTGGAGATGGGGTAGGTCTGAGAAAGTAGTCTCTTTGCCTGCACCTGCTTTGTTTAACTTTGATAACAGGCAAGGATGGTCACTCACGGAGGAAGAACTTGACACATACGTGGCAGAGCTATCCCAACAAGAGGAGAATGTTGGAGAGGATACCGAAGATGATTCGGTTCAGCCCTCCAACATGGGGGAGTCTTCATACCAGCAACCCTCCTATGATTGGAGCGCTTCTTCTTATTCATCGCAAGGGCCTGATTATGATTATTCCTACGATGACCCACCAACTTGGGGTTACTACCCGCGTTATTGATTGAGCTCCACTTAGGCCAAAAGCCTAAGCTTGGGGGGAGGTATACCGACATCACACTCATCTACTTATCATGTTCTGTGGGTGCTTTGTATATCCATGTTTCGCTTTCTTTTTAGTTTTTGTTTCTGCTTTCGAAAACACAAAAAGACCAAAAATACTTTCGTTGTTTCTTTTGACTTGTTTCTTTGCGTTTTAGCTTTGGTTTGCTTTAAGAAAAATCCAAAAAGATTTTGCTTTGTTTGCTCTTGCTTTGAGTGCTTGCTTCAAATAATCGAAAACACCAAAAATATTTGATGTTCTTCTTTGGTTTTGTGAAGTTCGTTGCAGGGTTCAGCGGTCCTTAGTGGAGTTTGGTTTCATGTTATTATTCAAGCCACACAAGTGAAAGGCAATGATGATAATTTATGACAACTCGAGGTGTGGTAAGAGGCTGGTAATGAACTCTATTTGTCTTTATTTTTGTACATATACTCATCATTATGGGAATGCTTAGTCTTTTTCATGTAAGGTGTATGTTACTATTGGATGCTTAGTAGTTCTTGCTCTCTTATGATTAGCTCCAATTTGCTAATAGTTTGTAGCATTTCATATGGATGTTTGCTTGCATTGTTCTATTCATAACTTGGTATGACATTGTGGTATCCTCCTTTGAATGTTTCACTTGAATCAACTTGGCACATGCTCACGCATGCATATGACTGAACCAAAGTCAGTTAAGGCTCGATGATTTATTTTGCCTCAGAGTTCTTGTATCACTTTTATACCATAATTAATTTTGTTTTGTTGCAAGCATGATTATGGCAATTATCGCTCTCTCGTTTGTCGCTCCCTTTCTATTGCTAGCCTTCACTTGCACTGAGTATGAGATCTACTTGTGCATCCAACTCCCGAAAACCAATATTGTCAAAAGTGTCCACCATACCTACCTATTAGCATCATTGCTATTCCGTGCATATTTATTATGCCTTGTTTTCTTCCAAATAAAATGTTTGCTTGTTATGAGAAAGTTAGTTAGTAAAGCTCTCACGAACTTGATGGCACACTTTATTTCTTGCACTTAATAAACCTGAACCATTGTGACTGTCCATGAAAGATATATGCTTGCAAATTATAGGCTGGGAGTTAGCAGAACCGTGCTGTCATGGGGAACGCTTTCAACACATATAAATATTATCCCGTTGATATCATGCTCTTTTGTTTACGGATGTCGTCGGTGTGAAATAAAAGGGGAGCTTGTAAGTTCATGGAGTTATGTATATGTGTTAGAGAAACGCCCGGGCCGCTATCCTAAGCCATGCCTAATCATGGTGGAAACTTGCAGCATAACCATAGTGAGCAATCTATGAAGCTTCCTTCTTATAAAAAAAGAAAGACACAGAAAAGAGTAAAGAGAGAAAAAAACACCATTTTCCCATGGTAAATAAGAAGATTGTTGAGATGCTCACTGTCTACTTGCCTTGTCATTTTGATATGGGAAAGCTCCTGTATCATTGGGAAAGGGGTACCCCGTTGGCGGTTTTCTATGATACACATGTATTTACTATGACAAGAACCTACCGGTAACTAAAGTTGAGTAGCATGAGGAGCGGCCCTCGTACTCAAGGGACATGAGATTTCCAATTTATGGTCTGTCAAGCATATAACTCATATTGGACCTCACTTTCACCTTAACCATTTAAAGATGCCTATGATAGGGGCAATGCGAGCTCAAAGCTAATGAGTACCATAATTTCAGCATTTGGAAGCCTTTCAAACTTTTCAAAACCTTTTCACTTCCTTGTTGAGTCACCACTTATTCTTTGAGCACCTTCTTGAGAGCATAGTTTTCATTCTTAGCATAAGGTGCTTGTCTCAAAACTTGGTTAATTATGACATAACTTTGATGCTTGTATCTTTGATATCTTTACTTCTAGTCTTCACTTGAACTTCAGAGGTGCCTTGGCATTTATGTTTTGCTCTTTAAACAAAGGCAAGCGGGATACCACTTTATCATACCATCTTATGAGCATTGCAATGTTGCTTATGTTTATGTTTCATGCTACTTATTATTATTATGTTGGAATATCTTCATAGCTTGCAATGACTATTGAGTAGACTTAGCTGCATACTCCTTATTATGAATTGTCTAAGTACTGATCATATGTTGAGAATATTTACATCATATGAAGCAAATCTGTTCGTGAAAGTTTCTTTTATCGCACTCAGTTTTCAACTGAATTGCTTGAGGACAAGCAATAAGCTAAGCTTGGGAAGTTGATACGTCCAAAATGTATCTACTTTCCCTAACACTTTTGTTACTGTTTCCCCTCTAAACTTGTGTGATTTGGATACAACTAACACGGACTGACGTTGTTTTCAGCAGAATTGCTTTGGTGTCTAGTTTTTGTGCAGAAAATCAACTTTCAGGAAAAATCCCGGAAAATATGCAAAAAATCCTATTTTACCAGAAGACTCACGGAGCCAGAAGATGAGGCAGAGGTGGGCCACGAGGGGCCCACACCCCTGGACGCGTGGGCTATGCCTGGCCGCGCCTGGAAGGGGTGTGGCCACCTCGGGCACCCCCTCGGCCTCCCTCTTCGCCTACATAAAGCCTTCTGACCTAAAAACTTCGGGGGGGTCAATGTTTTTCTAGATAGAGTTCCGTTGCGCCGCCACCACCAGAAACCACGATTCGGAATCACAAACTCTGTTCTGGCACCATGCCGGGATGGGGAATTGGAGTAGATCATCGCCATCATCATCACCGACGCCTCTCCATCAACCATCCATGTTTCCCCCATCCATGAGTGAGTAATCCCCCGCTGTAGGCTATGGGGATGGTAGGGATTGGATGAGTTATATCATGTAATCGAATAAGATTATTAGGGCATGGTGCCTAGTATATTTATTAGTGTTTTTTGACTTTGTTGCAACTTGTTGTGCTTAATGCTTGTCACTAGGGCCCGAGTGCCATGATCTCAGATCTGAACATGTTATTGATTCATGATGATAGTATTGTTTGTGATATTATCTGCAAGTTGTGTACACATATCATTGTCTAGAACCAAAGTCCCCGAAGTGACAGAAATTGGGACAGACGGAGGGGATGGTTGTGGTGTGAGGATCACATGTGTTCACGGAGTATTAATGCTTTGCTCTGGTACTCTATTAAACGGAGGACCTTAATTGCCAGTAGATTCCCTTGAGGCCCCGCTGTAATGGGCTGGCAGGACAAAATATGTTGTGCAAGTTCTCATTGCGAGCATGTATGACTATATAGGGAACGTATGCCTATGATTGTTTATTACTTGGATGCTTTATCTTATTTATCTGCAATTTCCCTAGATCTTGAAGTTATATGAATAGTATCGTCCATGCAACGCCCGTCCATCCATCCCTATGCCTACCACACTCATATCCTACTGTTTGCTACTATTTTTACTACTGCCTTTGTTTTACTGATGTTGTTACTTTGCTATTGCTACTACAAAATTGTTGCTACTGATAAACTTCTGTGAGCAAGACTATTTCCAGGTGCAACTGAATTGACAACTCAGTTGTTAAGGCTTACAAATATTCTTTGGATCCCCTTGTTTCGAATCAATAAATTGGGTAATACTACCCTTGAAGACTGTTGCGATCCCATATACTTATGGGTCATCACGAACATGAACCACAACGTTAATACAAGTATTGTCAAGTGCCCGTTGTAAATTGAATCTTCACTATGGTGGAAGAGATCGACAACCACAAAGCCACTTATGCCATACAAGTTGCATGTCGAGAATGGAGCAAGTCTCATGAACGATGTCATGTAAGGTTAGCACGGGCCGCTTCATCCCACCATCTCGCAAGATGCAAAGTATACAAAAAGCAATCGACTAAAAAAGCATTAACACCTGCAATAACCATTGTGTTCTACTCGTGCAACAGATCTACGCATAGACACAGCTCTGATACCACTGTAGGGGTTCATAGCATGGAAAACAAAAAAAATCTATCGCATGAACACACACACACAAGCCAAGATCTAATCCACTAGATCGGTGCAACGAGTTGATAGAGTACTAACCCTCGAAGATCCAAAGAATTTAATGAGATCAGATTCTCATGGTTGATGTAGTCGTTCACTTGCCGATCTCAAGATTGCACAGACGATCCTTCCGGCGGCGCGTTCCAGCAGCGCTCCCGAAGTCGGTCACACATACGGTACTCGATGAAGACCTTCCTCTCCCTTGTTCCAATAGGCAGCTGAGGTTGTAGATCTCTCCTCGCGATTCCAACAGCGCGACGGTTTTGTGGTGGAAGTAGAGGGGAAATCCCGCAGGGCTTCGCCTAAGCCGGAGTGGGTATGGTGTAGTAGAGAGGGCCCTTAGAAACTAGGGTTTAGAGTCCAAGGGGAGGTGGTGGCCGGCGGCTAGAGGAGGGCTAGGCGGCAGCGACTTAAGCAAGTTCTAGGGCGGCGACTTAAGCAGGTGCTAGGGCGGCGGCGACTTGGGAGGGGCACGACCGGCCTAGGGTTTTGGGGTGAGGGGTAGGGGGTGTCCTACCCCTCCTTATATAGGTGGGTAGAGGCGGTTGGGGGAGGGGAGTCCTCCCCCAACTCCTCTTCATGGTTGGAGGCAAGTGGAGGGAGGGAAACCTTCCTCCACTAGGTTTCCTCCTCTCCCTCCACTTGGTTTGACTTTCAATGTTGGGATTTGACTTTGCAAATTGGAGTTTGACTATTCAAACTAGAGTTTGATTATTTCCTTTCCCATTGACTATCCAAGTGACCTAGGACATGATGCAACCATTCCACATTGATATGACACATCCATGTACCCTTCCCACTCCGTAGCGGTCGACCTTCTAGACCCTTCTAGAACATTCCAGTGAAAACACCGAAAACATTTCCGAACTCCGGAATTGGACTTTCTTTATATGAATCTTATTCTCCGGATCTCCTCGTGATGTCCTGGATCCAATCCGAGACTCCGAACAACATTCGGTCTCTTACTCACATTCCATATCTACTAAACAACATTGAATCCTTAAGTGTGTCTCCTTACGGTTCGTGAATTATGCAGATATGATCGAGACTCTTCTCCGATCAATAACCAATAGAGGAATCTAGAAATTCATATGGCTCCCACATATGAATTTCCAAATTCCTCTATTGGTTATTGATCGGAGAAGGGTCTCGATCATGTTTGCATAATTCACGAACCATAGGGAGACACACTTAAGGGTTCGATGTTGTTTAGTAGATATGGAATGTGAGTAAGAAGACCGAATGTTGTTCAAAGTCTCGAATTGGATCCAGGACATCTTGAGGAGATCCGGAATGGTCTGGAGAATAAGATTCGTATAAGGAAATTCCAATTCCGGAGTTCGGGAATGGTTTCAGTGTTTTCACCAGAATGTTCTAGAAGGATCTAGAATTTCTATCGATCTGGAGTGGGAAGGGTGCATGGATGTGTCATGACAAAGTGGAATGGTTGCATCATGTACTAGGTCACTTGGCTGGGCAATGGGAAGAGATAAATCAAACTCTAGTTTAAAAAGTCAAACACCAATTTGAAAAAGTCAAATCCCAACATTGGTTGCCTGGTGGAGAGAGGGAAGGAATCCTACCTAAGGGAGGACTCCTCCCTCTGCTTGCCACCGTCCAAGCAAGGGGAGTTGGGGGAGGACCCCCTCCCCTTGTCGCCCCTCCCTCTCATAAATAGAGGGGAGGGGGCGCCCTCTTGCCCTCCCACACCTTAAACCCTAGATTGGTTACAACCTCTAAAGTTGTAGCTGATTTAGAGCCTCTAAAAGTAGTCGTCGTCTAAACCTCTACTAGCTGCCAGCCACCTCTAAACTTCGGCCCACTAAACCCTAGATCGTCGAGGCCCTCTTCTACTCCACCATACCGGCTCTGGCTTAGGCAAAGCCCTGCGAGATTTCCCCTCTACTTCCGACACCACGCCATCGTGCTGCCGGAATCGCGAGGAGAGATCTACAACCTTCGCTGCCTGCTGGAACAAAGGAGAGGAAGGTCTTCATCGAGTACCGAACGTGTGACCGACTGTGGAAGCTGCCGGAACGCGGCGCCGGAAGTATCGTCTACGCGATCTTGAGATCGGCAAGTGAATGACGACATCACCCACGAGAATCCGATCTCGTTAACTGCTTTAGAATCTTCGAGGGTGAGTACTCTATCGACTCGTTGCTACAATCTAGTAGATAGATCTTGGGTTGTATGTGTTCCCGCGGTAGAATTTTTTTGTTTCCCATCCTACGAACCCCTACACTTATGCAAACAAATAAAACTAATGAACGAAAAGAAATACTAGCATAAGACAAACAAAAATTCTTGGAAGATCTAAAGGAAAAGAAAAGCACACAAATGTGCACAACCCCACTGTAAGCTTGCCAATATCACTAGCCCCACTGTAAGCTTGCCAATATCATCAATGGTGAACAGCCCGAGAGCAACCATGTCACCCTAGTGTGGACAGCAGGCTATAGGAAGAACTAGCCATGCCAACCTTGTCTGGGAGATAGCCCATGCCTCACCGCCCCCTCTCGACCAGCCCTGCCTCGCAGACAGCAGCCAGAACCGCCACGAACGCCGCGCCCGTGCCGCTGTCGACCATGTCGACCCGCGCCGCAGAGCACGCGCCGTTCCCATTCAACCAGACCACCTCCAGCCCTCGCTACCCGCCAACATGCTCACCACCGTCCCAGGAGACCGCCAGACATGCCCATTTCACCGCCCGTACCCCGTAGCCGCCGCTCGCCGTCGAAGACGCCGCC
Organism: Avena sativa; assembly: GCA_916181665.1. Lineage (NCBI taxonomy): Eukaryota > Viridiplantae > Streptophyta > Magnoliopsida > Poales > Poaceae > Avena > Avena sativa. The sequence goes on from OV702293.1 coordinate 432,602,576, forward strand.
TCTGCCGCGCAGAACATCGAGCGTTCCAGACCGTTTGCCACCGCCCCTACACACGCATTAAAGCCATAGAGCATCGCCAGGAGACCACTGATTGATCGCCACCCTCGGCCATGCCTCTAGCAGCCTGTAGCCATGTCGCCACCGTCGCCTGCCCATCCCGTTCGGTCTCGTAGTCGAGACTATAAATAGAGGCCTCCCCCGCTCAAACTCTTCACACCTTCTCACTCCCCTCTCCTCACTGATCGTTCCACCCTGTTCCCGGAGCAAGGCGAGCAGCGCATCGCTGGAATTTGGACGGAGCCCGCTGCTACTGGAGAAGAAGGAAGCCAGCGATTGGAGCCGCCCCAGGAGAAGCTGTCGGTACCAGGAGGTTCGTCGTCGTCGACTTCGTCGTTCGCCCGCCTCGTCGACCCTCGCCTGAGCCCCGGTGAGCCTCCCACGACCCCCACCTGCCGTGTTAGGGTTCTGCCTCGCTGGCGCTTCCCGACATGGATGATGAACCAGAGCCGTTGGATTAGAACTAGATCCAACGCACCACGTTGCCCTGTACCGCTTCGCAAGCCCCCGTCTCACTGACGCGTGGGGACAACAACTTAACCAGCCCGCGTAAGCGTTGTGCGTAGCAGGCCGGCCCATTACCCCTTCCCGCGCAGCCCACTCGTTTGAATTTGGATTTTTCCATTTTTATTCAAACTCAGTTCTGTACTTAGTTTCAAAAATCAACCTAGCTCGATTCAGTGAACCAAATTGAATGAAACCAATTTTTTTAGAAAGGTCTGGAAATGCTGAATCCAAGCCCATTGGATTCAAATCATTTGGATATGTAGATCACCCTTGGTAAAAATAACAAGGTAGAAGCTTTTATGCATTCAAACATTTTTCAAATTTAAACTATAATAGCTTTTCAGTTGATTCCAACTCTCAAAAATCACATTTGATCATACCTTTCAGAATATATAAAAAACATATGGGTTTACTTACAGAAATAATGTTCAAGTAATAAAAGGATGCCACATAGGCATTTCTAGTCATTTATTTTTATTTAAGATAAAAGGTTAAACCTTATTAAATTGTGACACCACTTTAAATCACATTCCCATGTTTGGTTTGGAGAATGTACTGAAATGTGTGGTGATGACATGTGTCAACATGATCCCATGTTTGGTTTGGAGAATATTAAATCTTAAATAGTTTTTCAATGAGTAGAAATTACTTTTCTAAAAATAAAATAAATAAGACAAATGCTTTATTCTTGTAATGTTAGTGATGATGCTAGATCATCTATAGAACCCTTGTGTGTGATGATTGAAAGTAGTTAAGTATTGTTTGGTGATTGTGTACCTCGTATTTATTCATAGACGCTAGTACCGACCAAGGATACGAGGAGGAAGGAGGATACTACGAAGAAGAAGCCGAGGAGAACTTCAACCACTGCTCTGCATAAGGCAAGCTAACACTTGCAATTTAGCAAGCTTATACTGATACTTGTGCAAGCCTAATACTACTAGTTGAATGTGCAAGCTAACACTTGCAAGATATTATACTTTAGCAAGCCTTACCATGCTAACCATATGCCTTAAGCATATGTGGTTATACCCACTTGATAACCCCATCCTAATTTTACTTACAAGCTTTATACTTTATTTCTTTATCAAAGCTATTTACTTAGAGCTTACTTAAGTGAATTGTAGATTCTAGAAAGATAATTGAAGGTTGCATAAAGAGCATAAAACTTGGCCTAAGCTAGATAATCTTTATGTCATCCTAAGGCATGAGATTGAACTTAGTAAAACCCCACTACTTTACCACCCCTCATTAGTACTTACCCCCACTTGTAGATGCTAGTGCTAAGCATAAAACTTGATCAACCTTAGATGGGAATACTTGGTGGAAAAATGGTTATGAAAACCTTCGAATGATGGATCATTCTATTGAGATGTTTTGACATGTGTTTCCGAACACCAGATAATTTTGGTGATGAAAATGTTGAGGCATGAGCCTTAGCCCTTTATAAAACTGATGGTTGTCTGGATGCGATACCATTCCAATTTTACCGTACAACCACAATACCCGAGAATTGGGTAGGGCTTGACTGGAAACTTATATACCTTAGTATTGGTTCCCTCACGGCCAAGGTCTGAGCTGAGGCTACCTTGTGAAGATTGTCCACCTGTGCAGTACCCAAGATGACAGTTGGTCATGGTTGGGAGGCCAAACTCACGGGAGAGGTGCTTATACTAGGGCGTGTAATTGAAAGGTTAGGATTGATTATCCGCATACTGAGTATGGTGAATTCAGGATTTGTAACTGACGGATGTATCGAATGTTGTGGTGAAAGTGTACAATCTCTGCAGAGTGTCAAACTATTCGAATAGCCGCGTTCGCGGTTATGGACAGTTGGAGTGGCCATACTGTTCCCCTGTCAGATGTTTTCAAAATGACTTATGAAATAAATTGAGATTTTGACTTGACCACAACCGAGTTGTGATATGAAATACAAGTTCCCACTTAGGTGTTATAAAACTTCAACTAGTTTTCTTAGTTTCTAAACTTAGTAGAGGTAAATCTAGATTTTTGCAAAACAACCCTAGAGCTTAGTGTGCTACTACAAAAACCCCTTCACTTGTTAGTATTAGTTTGCGAGTACTTAAAGAGTAATCATGGCTTTGTCCCTGGCTATTCCCATGGCCAGACTATGAAGAGGAGTATCAGGGCGAAGGACCCCAGGAAGGTTACGACAACTAGGATCATCTCACATCGTCAGCATTTCCTGTGACCCCAAAGATGGAGCTTCGCCTACGCTACCTTTATTATTACGTATTTCTGCTGCTTGAGTTGTATTAAGAACTGGATCATGAGATCCTTATTTGTGTAAGACCTTATATATGGTTTCTAATGGATGATGTACTGTGGTATCCAAATCTATTATGTCTCGCAAAAATGGTAATCCTGGGATTGCGATGTATGGCATAACAGGCATCTGGGATTAAAAATCCGGGTGTTGACAAGTTGGTATCAGAGCCATCCTGACCATAGGAGACCCTAGTTAGACTGGACGTTTGAATCAAAAACTTAGTTTCAATACCAAAGGAAGCAAATATTTACAAAAACTTATTCCCATTCTTATCACTTTGATTCTTTCATGAAAATTCATGTTCCTCAAAAACTCTTGCAAAATACATAAAATTTGACACACTTCATCACTCTACTAACTTACTCATCCTATATTCTTATAGATGGACGTGAAGTACAACAAGTTTAATCAGTTGGGGAATGGAGGAGACCTTATCTTTGAGAGGGATTTGGACCAGCTTTCGGAAATTCTGGAGCGTCCGCACCCTGAGTTCTTCGGAGCTCAGCTCAATGATCAAGGAGGAGAAGATCTGCAGTGGCTAATTGTTGCAAGTCTCCGAGGAAAGATTGAACCTCCCACTGCTGAGGGAATTCAGTTTACCTTAAGAGAGAACAACTGGCTCGATGGACTTGCCAGGGCCATGCAGGAAGCTCTTGCCCGTCTGTGTGGGCAGAGTATCAACCAGATCAAGGGTACCCGCTTTGAGTTTTTCCCAATGTGTGATGCTAATGGACAACCACTGGAAGCCCCATACCACCCCGAGCTAAAGACTCAATTGGACCACCTTAGCTTCATGATGTACGATCGTCATCAAGAGTTAGATAATTGCCATGACTACTCCAACCACAAGTCCGCCATCATCAAGACGAAGGATCAGACCATCGCCATGCTAGCAAAGGATCGCAAGTCTCGCCGCCGTCAGCTCGACAAGAAGGAGCGCATCATTGCTCGTCTTTGCCACCGTATCTCGGACTTGGAGGAGACCATCCACGAGAGAGACATGCAGTTGGAGGAAAGGGAGAATGCCGGAGAGGATATTCGTGGAGACCCCTACTCCTATCTCAGCGATGATGATGATTTTCTAGAGGATCAGGCTATGGATTTCTTCACCGATGAGGATGATTTCGCCTTCATCAATGACGATGAGGATGACGATTACACGGACTTCAAGGAGTAGTAGCACTTGAGCACTAGCATAGTGAGTAGTATTCGGTCCCACTGTATAGTAGTTTCCAGAATGGTTTCTAAAACCATCTGTTTACCTTTGTTGTGGTGTGTGTTTGTATCGTGTGCTATGAATGAATGAATGAAAAGAAAGTTGCTAGAAAAATCTGAGTCAAACTTTAAAAACTTTTCAAAGTCCCGGAACCTTAGAAATTTCCCTCTTTTCTCATGATCTATCTCAATCTTCAGATGCCACGCGGAGGAAGTGGTTCATCCCCGGACCCGATGTTGCAGATCCTGCAAATGTTGGTTTCTGACCATGAAGCTGAAAGACCCGAACGTCAAGCCAACTTAGCCACCCTTCAGCAGATAGCCCAGCTAGCCCACAACAATCAAGGCCACAGAAATCAAGACAACCATGGATCTAAGCTCAAGAATTTCCAGAACACCAACCCACCTGTTTTCACTAAGTCGGAAGAGCCCCTAGATGCCGATGATTGGCTGCAGACCATGGAAAACAACCTAGAAGTCGCCGGAGTGGAAACCAACGAGAAAGTTCTGTTCGCCACCCACTATCTAGCCGGAGATGCCAGGGCATGGTGGAACAGTGTTCGTGCAATGACCAGAGGACAGATGATGACCTGGGAGGAATTCAAGGTCAAGTTCAGCAGAACCCATGTGCCACCGGGTTTGATCAAGAGAATGAGAGATGAGTTCAGAGAACTGAAGCAAGGACGAATGACCGTAGTGGAATACCGTGACAAATTCTTGTCATTAGCTAGGTATGCCCCGGATGAGATCGACACTGAAGCCAAGAAGAAAGAAAGATTCTTGAATGGTCTGCACGATGAGATGCAGACAATGCTAGTCAATATCCCCTTTGCTGATATTGAAGCCCTGGTCGACTCTGCCATCCAGATGGAAGGAAAGATCAACCAAGCCAACGAGAACCGCAAGCGTCGCGTGATGCATCATCCAGGAACCCATCAGACCCCAAAGTATCGCCCTAACCCATCTCCTGGATTTCCCCGAGAACCAACATACCTCCAATGAACCGTTTGACCTATCCCAAGCGTGGAAACCCTAGGCCCGGAGGAAATCACAACAACCCCGGCAACTCTAGCAATTTCAACCGTGCCCCACCCAAGTTCAACAACAACAATGCTACCACCAACACCAACACTTCCCCGAGGACTGGAAGGAATGTTGTGCCTGTTGCAGCAAAGGACAAGTCGCAAGTAACTTGTTATGACTGTGGAAATAAGGGTCACTACTCCAACGAGTGCCCCAACAAGAAGAATGTCACAGCCCCCAATGCAAATGCCCCAGCTCAGTAGCAGCGTCGTGTTCAGCCAGGAAGAAGGTTTGCCCCAGGGAATTCGCTCAACCGCAATGGCCGTCTTTTTCTCATGCATGCTGAAGAAGCTCAGGAAGCGCCAGACGTCGTGATGGGTATGTTTTCTGTTAATTCAGTACTTGCTCGAGTGTTGTTTGATTCTGGTGCATCGCATTCATTTGTCACCGAAGAATTTTCCTGCACTAGTAAGATTCAACCAAAAAAACTGAAGCATGTTATGATCGTTCAAATCCCCGGATCAACCACCAAGGCTAGGCAAATTTGCAAAGCCGTCCCTATCCGAATCCATGGCATAGATTTTTATGCTAATCTGATAGTACTCGGAACTAAAGGTTTGGAAGTAATACTAGGAATGGATTGGATGTCCAAACATAAAGGATTGATTGACTGTGCCAAGAAAGCCATAACCATGACCAGTACAGCCGGAATATCAGTCGAGCATATATCTGAAACCTTACCTCGTCAATTCAAGTGCAACAAGAGTATAGCCCAACCTACCATTGACCAAGTCCGGATAGTCTGTGAATACCCCGATGTATTTCCAGATGTTTTGCCTGGTATGCCCCCAGATCGGGATATCGAGTTTATCATCGAACTAATCCCCGGAACAGGACCCATAGCCCAGAGACCATATAGTATGAACCCGTCTGAACTAGCAGAACTGAAGAAGCAACTGGATACCATGTTGGAAATTGGATTGATTCAACCAAGTACGTCACCATGGAGATCACGTATCTTATTTGTGGACAAGAAGGATGGAGGTAACCGTTTTTGTACGGATTATCGGAAGTTGAATGATGTCACCATCAAGAACAAGTACCCTTTGCCCAAGATAGAAGATTTGTTTGATCAGTTGACCGGTGCCAAAGTGTTTTCTAAGATTGATCTTAGGACTTGCTATCATCAACTCAAGATTCGCACAGAGGATATTCCAAAGACTTCCTTTACCACCAGATATGGATTATACGAGTATACTGTCATGTCTTTTGGATTAACCAATGCCCCCGCTTATTTCATGAATCTCATGAATAAGATTTTTATGGACTTCCTGGATAAGTTTGTCGTTGTTTTCATCGACGACATTCTGATTTATTCCAAATCAGAAGAAGAACATGAGCTACACCTAAGGACCATTCTTGGAACCCTTAGAGAGCATCACTTGTATGCCAAGTTTAGCAAATGTGAATTCTGGTTATAGGAGGTAGGATTCCTCGGCCACATTGTATCAGCCGGAGGAATTGCCGTTGACCCTGCAAAGGTGAAAGATGTCGAAGATTGGCAAGCCCCAACCACTCAAACCCAAGTTCGTGCATTTCTCGGATTGGTGGGATACTACCGCAAGTTCGTAGAAGGATTCTCGAGTATCGCCCGACCCATGACCCAATTGCTTAACAATGACAAGAAGTTTGAATGGACCGACAAATGTGAAGTGAGTTTTCAAGAACTCAAGAGGAGATTGATTTCAGCCCCAATCTTAATCATGCCGGATATCACAAAGCCCTTTGACGTGTATTGTGACGCATCCAAGATCGGTCTCGGATGTGTGCTAATGCAAGAAGGCAAAGTTATATCTTATCTATCTCGACAACTGAAACAACATGAGCAGAATTACCCAACCCATGACCTCGAACTCGCAGCCGTAGTTTTAGCCCTAAAGACATGGAGGCACTACCTGATGGGAAACCGTTGTGAGATTTATTCGGATCACAAGAGCCTGAAGTATATATTCACTCAGAAGGAGCTGAATATGAGACAGGGAAGATGGATTGAGCTAATCAAGGATTACGATCTGGACATTCACTATCACCCCGGTAAAGCCAACGTGGTAGCAGATGCCCTTAGCAGATTGCCATGCCGCTTGAACTCCATGATTTTGAAGGAGCAACCAAGTTTGCACAAAGAGATGGAAGATTTTCGAATGGAATTAGTGAGTGAAGTATTTTTGGCTAGCATAGAACTTCAACCCACTTTGATCAGCCAGATCAAAGAGGCACAGAAAGGAAATGCTAGTACCGACGGAATCAAGCGTCGTATCGGTACAGGCAAGGTACCCGGATTCACCGAAGACGAAGAAGGAGTTCTGTGGTACAAAGGACGCCTTTGTGTACCAGTAGATTCTGAGTTGAAAGAAGTGATTCTGAAGGAAGCTCATGATACTCTTTATTCTATCCACCCCGGAGGAACTAAGATGTATCAAGATTTGAAAGAGCAATTTTGGTGGCATAAGATGAAGAGAGAAATCGGAAGCTATATCGCCAAGTGTGATATATGTCAGCGAGTCAAGGCGGGACATCAAAGACCCGCTGGATTGTTGCAACCATTGCAGATTGCGGAATGGAAATGGGATTCCGTTGGAATGGACTTCATCACCGGATTGTCTACTTCTAGTAGGGGAAATGACTCTATCTGGGTCATAGTGGACAGATTGTCCAAAGTCGCCCATTTCTTACCCGTCAAGACCACATATCAGAGTTCGAAGCTAGCGGAGTTATACATCGCTAGAATCGTTAGTTTGCATGGAGTCCCTAAGAACATTGTATCGGATCGAGGAACTCAGTTTACCTCGAGATTCTGGAAGAAAGTCCAAGAAGGTTTAGGAACCCGCCTAGATTTCAGCACCGCTTATCACCCTCAGACCGATGGACAAACGGAGCGAGTAAATCAAATACTCGAAGATATGCTGAGAGCATGTGTGTTAGAATATGAATCTAAGTGGGAAGACTGTCTGCCGTTCGTAGAATTTTCATACAACAATAGTTATCAAGCTAGTTTGCAAATGGCCCCATTTGAATTCATGTATGGAAGGAAGTGTCGCACCCCTTTGAACTGGTCGGAAGTAGGAGAGAGTCAGATTTTCGGACCCGATATCCTACGAGAAGCAGAAGAGAAGGTTCACAAGATTCGTGAGCACATCAAGACCGCCCAGTCCAGAGAGAAGAGTTACGCCGACAAGAGACGTCGAGACCTCGCCTTCAACATAGGAGATTTTGTGTATCTGAAAGTGTCGCCATTGAAAGGAATGCAGCGTTTCTAGCTGAAAGGAAAGTTAGCCCCCAGATATATCGGCCCCTTCAAGATTCTGAACCATCAAGGAGAAGTGTCGTATCAATTGGAACTACCCGAAGAGATGTCAGCCGTGCACAATGTGTTCCATATCTCATTACTTCGCAAGTGTCTCGAAGTCCCGGAGAAGACTGAAGTATTCAAGAATATCGATCACCGGACCATAGAGATCAACGATGACCTGACCTATCCCGAAGTACCCATCCATATTTTGGAAGAAGCTTTCAGAACTACCAGAACCCGAAGCATCAAGTTTCTCAAAATTCAGTAGAGCAACTACACGAAAGAGGAAGCTACCTGGGAGCGAGAAGATCACATCAGGACGGAGTTTCCCGATCTTTTCAAATCCTAGGTAATCTTTGTCGTCCTTTTTCAAATCTCGGGACGAGATTTTGTTTAAGGGGGGAAGGTATGTAACATCCCAAAAATATGAAACTTGGATCATCAAACTCTAATCATCAAAATTTAGGATTAACAAAAACTTTTCTAAATAAAAATATGAAAGCATGCATGTGTGTATGCATTCCAATTTGGATTCTTTTGAATTACCTTGCTTGTGTGTTTCTTTGCTTGTAAAAGGATTCTTAGGTGAAATAAACATCATCTAAACAATCCCCACACTTTTCCCAAAGACAAATAAATCAAAACAAACAAAATAAGGGAATGGTCACTTTGGCCAATTTAACTCTCATGCCTACTTTGGCTGTCTCTAACTTTCAAAACTTAAAATAAATTTGTTTGGATCTTTACACCCCTCGATAGTACTCATAACAAGGTACCAAGGCCCACCTTGTGATCATCCAAAAACATTCAAATGCATAGTTTAAATGACAGTTTAAAATTGAATCTATTTCATATGGGAAGATCCCACTTTTTCAATAACCACTCAAACAAGCTCAACTTTCAAAACCCAAGCATCCACAGACTCACCAGCACATGCCTAGTACACCCACCAAAACTCTTTTAAAAATTCAAAACTTGAATTCATGCGGCCATTTCATCAAACACCTTGCAGATACAAATCAAACAAAATCTAAACACTATAGTGTGCAGTGATTCTGGCCAAACTTGTTCCCTCTCTAGCTCACAGCAACCTCAGTAGATCATCTAGCAAACTTAACTAATCACTAGCCCCACTGTAAGCTTGCCAATAACATCAATGGTGAACAACCCGAGAGCAACCATGTCACCCTAGTGTGGACAGCAGGCTAGAGGAAGAACTAGCCATGCCAACCTTGTCTGGGAGATAGCCCATGCCTCACCGCCCCCTCTCGACCAGCCCTGCCTCGCAGACAGCAGCCAGAACCGCCAAGAACGCCGCGCCCGTGCCGTTGTTGACCATGCTGACCCGCGCCGTAGAGCACGCACCGTTCCCATTCAACCAAACCACCTCGAGCCCTTGCCGCCCGCCAACATGCTCCCCACCGTCCCAGGAGACCGCCAGACATGCCCATTTCACCGCCTGTACCCCGTAGCCGCCGCTCGCCATCGAAGACGCCGCCTCTGCCGCGCAGAACGTCGAGCATTCCAGACTGTTTGCCATCGCCCCTACACACGCATTAAAGCCATAGAGCATCGCCAGGAGACCACTGATCGATCGCCACCCTCGACCATGCCTCTAGCAGCCCGTAGCCATGTCGCCACCGTCGCCTGCCCATCCCGTTCGGTCTCGTAGTCGAGACTATAAATAGAGGCCTCCCCCGCTCAAACTCTTCACACCATCTCACTCCCCTCTCCTCACTGATCGTTCCACCCCGTTCCTGGAGCAAGGCGAGCAGCGCATCGCCAGAATTTGGCCGGAGCCCGCCGCTGCTGGAGAAGAAGGAAGCCAGCGATTGGAGCCGCCCCAGGAGAAGCTGCCGGTACCAGGAGGTTCGCCATCGTCGACTTCATCGTTTGCCCCCCTCGCCGACCCTCGCCTGAGCCCCGGTGATCCTCCCACGACCCCCACCTGCCGCGTTAGGGTTCTGTCTCGTCGGCGCTGCCCGACATGGACGATGAACCAGAGCCGTTGGATTAGAACTAGATCCAACGCACCACGTTGCCCCGTACCGCTTTGCACCCCCCGTCTCACTGACGTATGGGGACAACAACTTAACCAGCCCGCCTAAGCGTTGTGCGTAGTAGGCCGGCCCATTACCCCTTCCCGTGCAGCCCACTCGTTTGAATTTGGATTTTTCCATTTTTATTCAAACTTAGTTGTGTACCTAGTTTCAAAAATCAACCCAGCTCGATTCAGTGAACCAAATTGAATGAAACCAATTTTGTTAGAAAGGTCTGAAAATGCTGAATCCAAGCCCATTGGATTCAAATCATTTGGATCTGTATATCACAATTGGTAAAAATAACAAGGCAGAAGCTTTTATGCATTCAAACATTTTTCAAATTTAAACTATAATAGCTTTTGAGTTGATTCCAACTCTAAAAAATCACATTTGATCATACCTTTCAAAATATATAAAAAACATATGGGTTTACTTACAGAAATAATGTTCAAGTAATAAAAGGATGCCACATAGGCATTTCTAGTCATTTATTTTTATTTAAGATAAAAGGTTAAACCTTATTAAATTGTGACACCACTTTAAATCACATTCCCATGTATTGAAATGTGTGGTGATGACATGTGTCAACATGATCACATGTTTGGTTTGGAGAATATTAAATCTTAATTAGTTTTTCAATGAGTAGAAATTACTTTTGTAAAAATAAAATAAATAAGACAAATGCTTTATTCTTGTAATATTAGTGATGATGCTAGATCATCTATAGAACCCTTGTGTGTGATGATTGAAAGTAGTTAAGTATTGTTTGGTGATTGTGTACCTCGTATTTATTCATAGACGCTAGTACCGACCAAGGATACGAGGAGGAAGGAGGATACTACGAAGAAGAAGCCGAGGAGAACTTCAACCACTACTCTGCACAAGGCAAGCTAACACTTGCAATTTAGCAAGCTTATACTGATACTTGTGCAATCCTAATACTACTAGTTGAATGTGCAAGCTAACACTTGCAAGATATTATACTTTAGCAAGCCTTACCATGCCAACCATATGTCTTAAGCATATGTGGTTATACCCACTTGATAACCCCATCCTAATTTTACTTACAAGATTTATACTTTATTTCTTTATCAAAGCTATTTACTTAGAGCTTACTTAAGTGAATTGTAGATTCTAGAAAGATAATTGAAGGTTGCATAAAGAGCATAAAACTTAGCCTAAGCTAGATAATCTTTATGTCATCCTAAGGCATGAGATTAAACTTAGTAAAACCCCACTAGTTTACCACCCCTCATTAGTACTTACCCCCACTTGTAGATGCTAGTGCTAAGCATAAAACTTGATCAACTTTAGATGGTAATACTTGGTAGAAAAATGGTTATGAAAACCTTGGAATGATGGATCATTCTATTGACATGTTTTGACATGTGTTTCCGAACACCAGATAATTTTGGTGATGAAAATGTTGAGGCATGAGCCTTAGCCCTTTATAAAACTGATGGTTGTCTGGATGCGATACCATTCCAATTTTACCGTACAACCACAATACCCGAGAATTGGGTAGGGCTTGACTGGAAACTTATATACCTTAGTATTGGTTCCCTCACGGCCAAGGTCTGAGCTGAGGCTACCTTGTGAAGATTGTCCACCTGTGCAGTATTCAAGATGACAGTTGGTCATGGTTGGGAGGCCAAACTCATAGGAGAGGTGCTTATACTAGGGCGTGTAATTGAATGGTTAGGATTGATTATCCGCATACTGAGTATGGTGAATTCAGGATTTGTTCCTGACGGATGTATCGAATGTTGTGGTGAAAGTGTACAATCTCTGCAGAGTGTCAAACTATTCGAATAGCCGCGTCCGCGGTTATGGACAGTTGGAGTGGCCATACTGTTCCCCCGTCAGATGTTTTTAAAATGACTTATGAAATAAATTGAGACTTTGACTTGACCACAACCGAGTTGTGATATTAAATACAAGTTCCCACTTAGGTGTTATAAAACTTCAACTAGCTTTCTTAGTTTCTAAACTTAGTAGAGGTAAATCTGGATTTTTACAAAACAACCCTAGAGCTTAGTGTCCTACTACAAAACCCCCTTCATTTGTTAGTATTAGTTTGCGAGTACTTAAAGAGTACTCATGGCTTTGTCCCTGGCTATTCCCATGGCCAGACAATGAAGAGGAGTATCAGGGCGAAGGACCCCAGGAAGGTTACGAAAACTAGGATCATCTCCCATCGTCAGCATTGCCTGTGACCCCGAAGATGGAGCTTCGCCTACGCTACCTTTATTATTACGTATTTCCGCTGCTTGAGTTGTATTAAGAACTGGATCATGAGATCCTTATTTGTGTAAGACCTTATATATGGTTTGTAATGGATGATGTACTATGGTCTCCAAATCTGTTATGTCTCGCAAAAATGGTAATCCTGGGATTGTGATGTATGGCATAACAGGCATCTGGGATTAAAAATCCGGGTGTTGACACATTCTACCATGTTACTCCATAATCCATATAATGCACACATTCATCCTTGTCATGTCCCATCATACAAGTTTGATCAGAAAGAAGTAATCAAGAACAAGGTACATAACATAGATCTACTTATACATCAAACGTAATCTAAAAATTCCAATCTCAAATAGTCAAATCATAAAAACTAAAGATCCACCACAAAGGATTACATATAGATGGTCATAATTATGTTGATCAACTCATATGGCACTAGAACATTGATAGCATGAGAGATACATTGAACAAGCTACTTCCACAAACCCATAGTTTGGGGTTGGATTGCTCCCTCTTGATCATGGAGATGATGGAGATGTTCTTGGAGAGGTTGGAGATGTGACCCAGCGGTGTTCCTGTAGAGTTTCCCCCTCTAGTTTTCGCATAATCTCCTTTGTTTCATGTTTCTGACTTTGTGGTGTGTCGTACTTTGAGATCGCAATCAAGACACTATATATATAAGCGTTTACATCAAGACAAAGTCATGGGTGAAAAGTTCGATGATTTCAAAGTTTCGAGGGGGAAGTGGGCCCTCATGGCATGGCGAACCTTTCAGTATTTGAAGCTTTCTCAGACATCAGACTGAAAGTCAAGGTACCTTTTGCAATGGAGATAAGCATCCTTGCAGCCTGGGGCATCTGGATTTGCACAAATAACATGATTGTTAAGGAACAAAGACCAAGTTTGGAAAGCTGGAAAGCAATCTTCTTCCAGGAACTAAGATGGGTTGAATACATAATTAAAAGGAAACATTCCTAGGAATTCAAAGTCTGGATAAACATTTAGTTAGACCAGAGATAGTATTTTAGTATACCCACCATGTGGTGGTTGATCTTTTTTCCTTTCTTTTGTAACCCTCTAAATACTTTATCACATTAATAGAAAAATATTGCAGTGGGGGTTCTCCCTCATTGTTCAACCTTTAAAATGGCATGGCCTGGGTATTAGGCCGCCCCATGGGCCCTCTTTTGGCCCTTCGTCTGGATCTTGTTGAAGTCCAAGTGTTCCAAACCTTCGTTCCAACAAAAAAAACTTCAGTAGAAAAAATTTCCAAGCCCTTTTGAGTTCACAAAGGTCCCTACAAGTCACAAATACGTAAAACAAGATTTTCGCTGTTTGCAAAATTAAAATAGAAACAAAAGGTATCTTTTGAAAAAAAATATCCGAAATCATTCTTAAACATGATTATAACATTATATATGAATAAATCACAAACTAATATAGCATAATAAACTAGAAAGATCATAGATACATTTTACATATATCAGACGCTCGCTCAACGCCATGCCTCTAGCTCTCTGCTTCTCTCCGTCGATTGGCGGTTTGGCCCGCAAAGCTTCCTGAACTTACAGACCCCGTCAGGTCGTTCCTCTCCATTGTGCGACGCCCTCTGCTGCTCAAGATCGGTTGTTGTGCCCCGACCGCTAACCTGCCCTACCATCCTAGACACATCTTGCCACCCTATACTAAGAGCATCTCCACTTGTTGGTGATTCCCAGGGCCAAAATTAGGTCCGGATTGAAGAAAAATAGGTCTGAATGAATCAATTTTTTGGCATGGGAATGGTCTGGAAATGACGGCTTCTTAGCGGCGTTCCCGGCACAGAGCGCGAGGAGAAGCCGAGGACGCACTCGTCGAGCTGGGGGACAGGGAGGGGTTCCCAGGCCGGCGACCCTCGTGGAGCTGGGGGACGGGGAGGGGTTCCCAGGCTGGCGACCCTCGCGGAGCTGGTGACCCAGGCGCGGCACCGCGATCGGTGGCCGTGACCTGCAGGTGGAGAAGCTGGTCGGGGAGTACCACGAGCGCGCGATCAAGGCGCTCGACGTCTGCAAAGCCGCCCGCGATGGCGTCGACCAGCTCCGCGACGGCGCAAGGGGAGATCCACGAGGGCCAGCTCTGCCGCACGCGGAAGGCGTTGTCTGAACTCTCGGCCCTCCTCGTCGACGACGCTTTCGCCGTCGGGAGCGGGGACGGGGTCGCCTCCTTCCTCGCCTCCCACCACAACCCCTCCTTTGGCCGTGGCACCCGCGCATCCCCATCTCACTCCTCGTCCCGAACCTAGTCGACGACGAGGCAGCTGCAGACCATCGGTGCGGCAGCGGCGACGGCATCGCGAGCTCGAGGCATTCCTGGTGGGGAAAAGATTTTCAGGCGTCGTGGGACACGTGGTGGCGGGCGAGTAGAGCCGGCTTCGTCCAGGCGTTCCCAGGGCGTTCTCGGCTTCCTGGGATCGGCCCAGAAAGTCCGGACCTATTTTGAATGAAAATCGGGCTAGGAACGCTACTGGATGTTTTTCGCAAATCCAGACTAAAAACGTCCTGGAAATGGTCTCTTGGAAATACTAGCGGGATGCTCTAACGCCACCAGATAGCAGCTACTATATGGCTCCTGTATGTTTGGCTGCTGAGACCTTAGTTCCTGTGATCCTCAGTTTAACTACGGAACTGCTCCTGACTGTCTTGTGTTTTTTGGATTTTCTGCAACACCCTCTCAACTAGGTAATTTCTTCAATAGTTCCATTGTATTGTTTTGTCATCTCTTTTATGTATGTTCTTGTATCATTAATAATAGAGTGAATTCCAATTTTTACCATGTAGTTGTGCATTTGTGGCACATATTACCCCATTAGTGAAACTTTTACCTAAATGTCTCAATTAGGATACTTTAAACACGGTTTTACCCCAGTTTAGTATTTTTCTTGTTTTTGTTAGATAGGACCGACATATTACGTCAATGTGGCGCGAAAAAATGTATAACATTCGGAGCTTGCCATCGACAATCATGTCCAGACTTCTCATATCCAGTTGTTCAATTTCTTTTCATCATTTTGATATTTTCGAACCCCAGTCATCACTTCACGCCTTACACAACTGACACACATAAAAAAGAGAAGGTCTAAAGCTTCTAAAAGGGGTATTCTAGACGAATTTTGACTCGACGGGGTAATTAGTGTCACAAATATATAATTAGAGGGTAAAAAGTGGAATTCACTCTTAATAATATAAAGTTGAAATCATGTGCTCATTTTTTGCCCGGCGCTTGCTCCAGTTCTAGCTCCGCCACATATATCAAAGACCACGAGACGAATGAAGGAGGAGGAAGTGATCACTCCGAGAGAGTGGTGCTCGACCAAGGGATGCACTTCTTGGAGGACTTTATAACGCAATTTTCTCCGAGACGCTAGCATGCATGAAATCCGGATTGTGGTTGTGTGCATCATATTTATGCAGATGTCTGATGTAATATTTAGACATTTTAAGTAATAAAATGTCCATTATAAAAAAAGGATTGCATGACGTGGGGGATTCGCTCGATCTCTTGCCTCCCCTTTTAATCATGTTATTAACTGCTCAAAATAGAGCGGACTTAGATGGGAAAACGGGCACACTATTGGATGTGTCTCATGTTCCAAATTAAAGAGATTGGCTAGTCGAATCCCTCATGGTACCGTCGAGCATAGTAAGGCCAATACACCTCAATCGAGAGGAGGAGGATGGATGGACAAATCCAAGCCCACGAAACTCTTATCCGCATCACCGAATAGGGTTTAACAAAGTTTTTAGGAGACATGCCGGTTAAAGTAGGACAACTAGATTTTGAATTTTTCTCCCTTAGCAAAATTCTTGTCCTTCCATAACACTATGGAGAATCGACCAAACTACATAGTACCCCTCCGTTTGAAAATATAAGATGTTTTAGTTTTATGAATGAGATGTATCTAGACACCTTTTAGTGTCTAGATTCATTTGAACCTATACACTAAAAGGTGTCTAGCAAATCTAAAACATCTTATATTTCTAAACGAAGGGAGTATTTAGTATTTTCTCTGTTTCAAAATAGATGTCTCAAATTTATTAAAATTTAAATGAATCTAGACACTATTTAATATATAGATTCATTTAAAATTTAAAAAACCTAAAACATCTATTATAGAACAACCTAAGACATCTATTATGGTACGGAGAGAGTAGTATTAAATATTAATCACTTTCAAAGATCTCCAAACTGCACTTGGTTGCTGGCTCGTGCGGTACATGTACATCACTACATCAGGCTCCCAGCAGCATCAAGTGCGTGGCTGGAAAAAGTGGGCGTTGCAGGCTTGCAGCAGCGAGGTGGTCTTTCTTTTGCAAAAGGAACCAAAAAACGCCTTTATCCCTGTGGCCTGCGTTGCGTTATTCACGTGAGCAGCTTTTTACCGCACGAGTCGGTCGGTCGGTCCGTCAGCAGCACCTGCGCGAGTGCAATCCATTTCGTCCGGTGCTGAATTCCCTGTGAAACGGTCCCCGGCTGGCTGTAAAACAAAAGCACACGCCATGTCTACTTTTACTGCAGTAATAACTAAAGAGAAGAGAATATGCTCCATCACTGTGGTGGCCTGCCCCTTGGGGTCTGAGCTCTGCCGCATGATTTCTTCAGTAACTTTGGTCCAGGGCAAAAGTAAAACCTTGGCGTTTCTACTCATCCTTTTCAAACCGATGGGACTCAATAATTAGGTCCCAACATTTAAGTGGGAAAGCTTATTTTGGTTCTCGTAGTACTTTTTTTTCAGAACTTGTAATTTTCATATGTACAAGAAACTAGTATAAAGTAAACCCCGTCACTAACAATCTCGAAACAAAAAAACTCATGGAACTAAGAACTACTCGATCCGTTTTGAACTAGATGTTGGAGATTGGTGTGTCCTAAGCATGCTTACCCCACCATTGGCACGCTCCGCCTCGAGGCGCTCGTGGACCTCCTTGCCCCCCTTCCCACAGCTCATACGCGGACGCCACTCGGGAGTCAATAGGGGAAGTCCGGCACCGGCACGGCACTGCCCAACATGAAGTTGAGCCTCCCCGCGGTCGAGCCGTGGAGGCGCACATTCTTGGCGTCGTACGCCCAAGACGCTCGCCCCTCCGAATTGTAGGTGTCGATTTTGAGTTTTTGGTGGGTGTTGTAGTCGGTGATCTCCGCTACCCACGTCGCCCACACCCGCTGACGGACACCGTGGTACCCCCTCCGCGGCTTGGACAGGTTAGGGAACCAGGAGGAGGAGCCACGGGCTCGGGGTTGTGCGGCGCGGCTTCGATCCACGCGACAGATCGACGGAGGGGACCTACGACGGGAGGATCCGGTCATCTGGTTGTGGTGGCGATGGAGTGGGTATGGTGTGGCTCAGGGCGGTGTCGGAGTGGATTTGGAAAGAGCGATGTTGGAGGGGAATTTTCACTCCTCCACTCAGTGGCCGAGTAAATATAAGCAGCCGAATGGCCGAGAAATAAAATATTTACTCCTAAATCTAATAAGGGATCGGTATGTGCGATTTACAGGAGTAAAACTGAACTTTTACTCATGTAACCGATTTTAAGGGGTCAACTAGAAACGATCTTCACCATAACGCAAAGAATGACTTCAATGATCATACCAACAAAGTCAGTAGGACGCATTAACATAAACTCAACAAAATGGATAGTACTGCTGTTCTTTCACCAAATAATTGTGAGGCGATGAGCATAGTCTGCAAAAGATTGATAATGCAGTTTGACCAAGCTAGAAAGGCAAATATTCCCTAGCTAGGCACACTTCTGGGCGATTGATTCATTTCACTTTCACATCCATAAAGCCGCCATGGCACAACGAAGACCCTTGGAACTTTATTTCATTTCTCTTTCGTCTCGTTTCTAGCACTGCGACGCATCTGACTGGCTGATGGATCGTGCTCTCCTGTCACCCAGCGAGCCAGAGCCAGAGAGCTTGCTAGGCCTGCGCCCTGCACGGCCTTGTCGGGCCCGGCCGGTTGGCACGACGACTAGCCGACAGCGGGCTGCCCTGCCGCTCATCATTCACGACCCTGGCGCGCGCGGTTCAGTTGTTTGGTCACGTCACTGGGCTGAGTCCAAGAAGACGGGTGCTTCCGTGCGCACGCCACATACGGCCCATGATGACACCCGCTCGTTTGCTGCAAATACCGCCTCTCTTTATTTATAGGGACGTAACTGGTACGAATAAGTTTCGCTCCGAATCCGCATCCACAATATAGTAGCGGATATGGTATTGATAATATCCGACGGATAAGGATAATTCGACATTTTATAAGGATTATCCGAGATACTCAAATAGGATAATCCGATATATTTAGCATAACCACAATATCTAGACAATCTAGTTAGTTTATCGGCTAGCTATACATGCTATATATGCATGTTGTACTATGCTATTATCAATCTTGCACTTTTATACTGCTGATATCTAGTGTTGCACGCTTTTTTAAAATTTAGTTTGCGTAAAGTAAATACATTTTTATTTTTCTTTGTTATTTGTTCAATTATCCTTTTTCGATCCGAGTCCTCTCCGAATCCACTCCATATCCGCAATCCGATATAATCCGCATTCGAATCCGCATCCAGCTGTTATCGGCTCCGATTCGAATCCGCCAAAAAAATATGGTAAAAGATATGGTAATAGCAATATCCGATCCGATCCATTTGCATTCCTATTTATTTACACTCGAGTAAATTCCATTTTTTTATCGTGTAGTTGTGCATTTGTGACAAATTTTACTCTATCCGGTGAAACGCATACCAAAATATCTTATTTAGGAGACTTTGAACATGATTTTACCTTAGTTGGCATTTTTGTTTGTTTTCATCTGATAGAACCGGCATGTTACATCAATGTGGTGCGACAAAATGTGTAAATATTGGAGGGTGCCATCTACGATCATGTTGAGACTCGCCAATATTTTCGAATCCCTGTCATCACCTCACGTCTTACCCGTATGACATGCATTAAAAAACGAGGGTCCAAAGAATCTCCATGGATTTAAACTTGGTGGGTAATTGGGGTAAAAAATTCGTAACTAGCGGGTAAATTTCGAATTCACTATTTACACTCTGGTGGTCTTTTCAGTTGTTTAATGTTACCATGGTGCCTTGCTTTTTTTTCTCTCGACTTTTAACCCAGGATGTGTAATTCGTTAACCGGAGGCAAGAGCTTGTCTCATCTATTAATTAAAAAAAGAATGTCTAACTTTTTAGAGAAAACCAAAATTCGAGCTGAGTGTGGACACCAACGTGTTTGGACGTTGTCCCCGTGTTCTTCCTTGCTCTTAGTCTTGGTTGTCGGCGTGTGTGTGTGTGTGAACGTCATAGTGTCATGCTTTTTTTTACGCTGACATATTTTTAGATGTGTTTTTTTTGTCATAATGTTGTGCTTTTTCTGGACGCCGGCAGGTTTTTAGATGTGCTTTTTTTTTCTGTTGTCATAATGTCGTGACTTTTCACACTTTACTATCTAAATGGTCCATGTGTCATAGACTCAACTTCTTTGCCAACTCTTGCCACACTTTTTTCTTGCCACACTTGTGGCCAAGTTTTTCTTTTCCACACATTTGTGGCAAGACACACTTGTTTAGTGTTAAGTGTGGCAAAATTAGGTACAAACATGCCTTAACCACATTGCGAAGATTTTTCTTTGCCACACATTTGTGGCAAGCCATGGTTGTTTAATGTTAATTCTGGAAAAAATAGCTACAAACCGAACATACCCTAAGATGATTATATTTAAAAAATTGCATACATGATGTCCCAATATCCCCATAGTTTACTTTGTTCTTGCATTTGGCAATTGATGATACTCCCTCTATACCGGTTTAAAGGGTTAGCACATAGTCCAATAAAAAAGTTTGGTCACAAGTTTGATCAACAATATATGAATTATAAATTTTAAAAATTATACCATTAGATTCATATTTAAAATATCTTTTTAATGATATAATTTTTGTGACATACAATTTATATTTCGTTGACTAATTATATGGTCAAACTTTAGACTACTGATGGCCCTTTATTTCCGAAAAGGACGAAATGGTCACCTACACTGCAAAGAACTTTATTCGCTCACTGAAACGCAACGCACAGCATCATTTTATTAAGGCAAATCAGTATCAAACCGTTTCCCCGATCAGCCATCCTCCCTGCTCCCTGGCCAATGACAGTCACACACACAAGGGCAGAGACACGCGCTCTAATCGCCAGCGTCATATCTCGCCGTCCCAGAGCTCTTCGAGGGAATAGTACGGCCCGTGCTCGGACACGTAGCGCTTGCCCAGGTTGATCTTCCGCTGTGGGATCTCGGCGATCCTCCGGCGGTCCTCCTCCGTGAGCTCCCACCCTTCGACGTCGAGGTTCTCCCGCATCCTGTCCTCGTTGAAGCTCTTGGCGATGAGGCAGTCCCCCTGCTCGTACACCCAGCGCAGGCACACCTGCGCCACTGTCTTGCCCCTGGATGCCGCGATCTCCTGCAGGACGCCGGCGTCCATCACGGCGTCGCTGCCCCAGTGCGTGCCCTTGGCGCCCAGCGGCGAGTAGGCGCACAGCTGGATGCCCTTCCCCCTGCAGAACTCCCTCAGCTTCCTCTGCTGCCACACCGGGTTCACCTCCACCTGTCGTCGCGCCAAGACCAACCAGACCAAAAACAAAAAAAAAATGATCAGTCACTCGATCACTTCGTGTGATTTTTTACAAAGTTCATAACAGCTTAGTAATCTTTTCTGAAGTTCATGGTAGTTAGGGGACCTGGTTGATGGCGGGAGGGATGGTGGCGAAGGAGAGCAGCGTCTCGAGCTTCTTGCAGGAGAAATTCGCGACGCCGATGGCCTTGGCGAGGCCCAGCCTGTGGCACTCCTCCATGGCCTCCCACACGGCCCGCATGTCGAACGGCTCGAAGTCCTCGGCCGTGAAGGGGGCCTTGAACCGCCCTGCCTTCATGGTCACCGGCCAGTGGACGAGGTACAGGTCCACGTACTCCATCTGAAGGTTTCTGCAATGTCATCAGACGAATACGCCAAGGTTAACTATTTGGTCAAATTTCATCTTTAATCACTAGTGTAGTAGTAGATTAGTTACACGGTAGAAGCTCAAAAACGAACTTGCAAATATTGGGTTCAGTGTGTGAAAGTAGAGGCGATCGATGCAGGACAGTACTGTTTCGGTCTGCATTCGTAGCTAGCTAGCTTGGTGACTCCATCATCTTTATTAAAGGTCAAATGTCATCTTCATAAATCAATACTACTAGTAGATCAGCTACACGATAGTTCAACAGAGCACTTGCAACATTGGGTTCAGTGCTTCAGTCTAGTGAGATAGGGGTGATACCAATTACCATGCAGGACAGGACTGATTTGGTCTGCGTCTGAACTGAAGCTACCTACCTTGCTATGCTAACTCTAGCTAGCGTCTCCTGGGAATTGGCATATTGGCTATACATGCCAGTGAATTCTCTACTACTACTGGTTTTCTTGTCTAGGTTGTCAGATCAGAATCAGAATGACCATATTTGTTGGAACTTGGGCCGACAACGGTTGATGTGGGGGCTCAACTGAATGCCTGGAAGATGCATATGAACATGACAAGCATCAAGGCTTGCGTGTAGCTGGAGGCTAGTGGTAGGACCAGTCATGTGTTAGGCATTTCTGCCACTGCCAGATCCAGTCCACTCGTTCCCCCCCTTTCTTCGTTTTCTAGGTTTTGTTGCAGCACCAGTTATCCAGTTGGCAATTGAAACGCTAATTCGAACGAGTGGCTAAAGATACTCCTTTGATTGGGAGTACTAATTCTCATGCTATCCAAGCAAAACAGAGGAGGGGACGGAGCGAGCGTGTGCATACCTGAGCGTCTGCCTGAGGGCGGGGAGCACCCTGTCGCGGTGGGCGTCGCTGCACCAGACCTTGGAGGTGATGAAGAGGTCCTCCCGGGAGGCGACGGCCCCGGAGCGCACGGCCTCGGCGGCGGCCTCGCCGATGGGGCCCTCGGTGGCGTAGTGCGCGGCGGTGTCGAAGTGGCGGTACCCGAGCTCGATGGCGCGGAGCACGGCGCGCCGGATGGGGTCCGGCTTGGGCCCCTGCACCGCCGTGCCCATGCCGACGCGCGGCATGCCGCCCGCGGCCGTCCTGTCGCCGGCGCCCATGGCGTGACGCTTGGGGGCTGAGACTCTGTGCGGTGCACGGGTGCGGGTTGCAGCGGGGGGCGTGCCTGGACACTTCAGATTAGATGCCGCCCGCATATATACACTTCCGATCGAGGCGTTGACGGCATTGAGTGCGTGAGCTCGACTAAAAGCTTGAGCTGATTAAAAAAAAGGGTCCAAAAGGGAATCGGATAGACGCTCGTCCTATAATGTTCCGTTTCCTATGGGAATTTCTTCGCTTTCGGTGACGTTTCTGTTTCGGACTCTAATCCGAACATGTTGTTTCGTCGTTTTGGCGTTGCCGTTCCCCGTGGGCGTAGCTGATGTTCACTTGACGACGGGAAAGGAATAAAGTAAGAAAGCGATATATCTATGAAGGCCTTGATCATGCCATCTTGCGGTTTTTGTGGCCGAGTCCATGCCATCGTCTGCAGGCTGCCCGTCCTCATCGCCATTCTTTTTTCTTTTCTTTTTTGAGATATCCTCATCGCCATTCTTAATGAGAAGCAATCTGTCATGGTACCTCGACTGCTCCCATGGTTAGTGAAAAGAAAAATATGATGGCCAGTTTGAGTAGATTATAGACTTCGTTGCATCTTCAGAGGCACCTCCAAATCATCCACGTTATCTTTTGCTACACAGAGTATGTTGTAGAAATATCAGAATAATCTGTCATTTGCTGGTACAATAGGAGTTATGAAGGATACCGTTAGTTCATTATCCGGGTTTTGTTCAGAGCCCTAGTTACAATCAATTCAACATGAAGAGATATAAGCAGAGCACGACCTTCATCTGCATCGGTTTTTGGCTAGGTACATGGAATTATTGCAAACCAGTCATAACAATGAGCTCAGCAAGTAATTATGGAAACTAAAATTCTGATATAAATACATAACCAGAATGCAAATGATACACATATAGCAGTACAAGTTGACAGGGCATGCCCTTCTTGAGGCGGCATATCATCTCTACACTAAATTATTCTGCCATAGGGAGAATATGACATAACATTATAAGAACTTCCACAGATATTCATGTAGGTCATGGTTCAACAAAGTAATACAGTGTCTGGATGTCACATGGTACAAGGGAGGAAGGAAAAGACGATTTATCATACCGGTCGCACAAAACAGAACAAATTTTATAGGTTCATTACCTGTTCCTATGAATAATGGCCTAATCTGAAACATGCCAATCTCTAGTTGCTTCCTGTTGCACGCGAGAGCTAACCTTTTCTATACTGGGACTTCTTAGCGGCACCAAAAAGGGGGTACAACTCTGCTGCTCTTCATCCTCCGGCACGGTTTACTCACACTTGATGGACTTGTATATGTGCCGAACAAAGAACAAGGCAGCACGGAAACCAATCATGCCGAGCATCAGGAAGAATGCATAGCAGATGCAGGCCATGTAGCCAAAGAAGAAAGATGTCTGCATGAAGCCAGACATGTCTGATCGTGCATAGTAGTAGTACAGACAGTAGCCATAGACGAAAAATCCAGTTGATCCTCCACATAGGAATGACCTGTGTTAGAAAAGGTTCACAAAAACTGTTCAGCTCTTCTCAAAAAAAAAAAAAAACTGTTCAGCACATCATTTTACTAGATTTCCCAACAGAAGGAAAAATAATGTATACTAATTGGAAGGCATCTTTCAAACAGACATTTCTAAAATTATGATAAGACCAATATTCTGTACGTTTACAATAGATTCCCAACCCTAGAGCTCAGTGCATTAGTCTGTAGCATAACAGCATGTTCAGTATCCATGATATCCTCACATAAGAAAAACACGACTAGTGATTAGAAAACACAAACTGAACTCAAGCAAAAATAGATTTTGATATGTTGCTAACCGGCAATTCCAGTACCAAACTATGATGAAAAGGGAAAAGAGCAGCCCCAAAATCAAAATATAATATGCTAAAGTAGAAAAAAATGGCAGGCGCTTCATTCATTCCTGACTAACAGACCATAACTGAAGTGAAGACCCAACCAACACTAGAATAGACAATACAAATTAAATTATCTATGTACTCCCTCCGTCCAGAAATAAGTGACCTAGGTTTGTCTAGATTCACATGTATCTATACACTAAAATGTGTCTAGATACATGCGAATTTAGACAAATCCAAGTCACTTATTTCTGGACAGAGGGAGTACAAGTTTGTGGATGTAACAAACATAAAGAGCAGTTGCAACCAACAGGCAAATTACTAGCAAAAAACATAGCAGGGCTGCTGTGCTCTCACAAAAACTAAATTGCACAAATCATAAAGTAACGCGCTAGTATTGTAAGTCTAGTGAACTACCAAAATCATCATACTTCCAAATAATTAATCAAAGAGAGAAAAATGACTGTACCTCCACCACCACTCATGGTCTTCAGCAGCAAGCTGGAAGTATGTCAGCGCAACAGTAATGAAGGCAGTGACAATGAGGAGGATGATAAACACTATGAAGAGGATGCTGTAAATGGTGTAGATTCGGTGACCCCAAACACTGGCAAAGATGTAGTAGAGCTCGATATATATAGCGCTGAAAGGCAAAAACCCAGCCATAGCCATCTGTGGAACTGTTGTCCGGTACCAGGGAAGTGGAGGAATCTCCCTGGGGTATTTAGTGGTACGGCAAGGAGCTTGGAATTCACTCTTGCTGTTTTTACCAGCAATGCCTCCCAAAACCAGTAGAGGAAATGTAACTAAGGTCCAGATGAGCACAATGACACAGATGGTACCGAATGGCAATGCTGCTGTTGCACTATAAGCAATAGCAACGGTGTTCAAGAAACAGAATGTCAGAAAGAGAGGTCCACAGAACAGACATCCTGTCAATAGCAAGTTCCTGACCTGAGAATATGAGCATATGGTAGCACATTAGACTACATTGAATATATTGCACTCCAAAATCTGAACATAACAGAAGAATCTAGGGTTACTTATAACACATACCCAGTTTGTTCCCTCTAGCTGGCAATAGAACGCGGTGGCAATGTACCCAGCAATTCCTGAAGTAAGTGCATAGATGACGACCAATGCAGTGAACAGGGCACCACGATTGTATGGGTAGAATACTCCAACAAGTGCAAGCAGGAATATAAAGGTTGTTCTGCATGTCCAAATAAGATAGTTAGATATCTGCATCCAAGGGATAATTGTATTGGCAAAAGGAAAATATTAGCACATACAGAGCAAACAGTTGAGTTCCAGTGCCAAGAGCAGCTGAAAACAAAGACTTGTTCTTGGGGAACCGGAAGACATCACCATGAATGTACTTCCATCCAGACTCTTCTTGGTCATCAGCTACTTCCTCATCATGGGCATACCTTCAAATGGATATATACAATGTTTAGAAACATAGAGAAGAAATGTAGTTAATGCCTTATGTGTGTATGTCACTAGAGCAGACCGAATGTGAAGAAATCAGTCAAATAATCACTATCTAAATGATATGATGAGTGAAAAAATATGAATATGTCCATTAAGGACAACTAGAGAAAAAGTAACTAGAGAAAACTTGAATGGTAACCATAAGATCTTATTTCTGATTAGAATCTAGGGACAGTAACTTTTCTCAGCTCTATAACGTCTGTAACTCTGTATGAAATGAGGACTGGAAGAACAATTGGTGGAGCTAGCAGGATGGACAGAACAATGGATGTAAGAGATTATATCCATTGATGAAAGACTACATATCTACTCATGATAAACTGCCAGAAGATTGAGGGACTCATCGATTCAAATTATCCTTAGGATTTTTCCTACAAGGGTTGTTTGATTGGAAGGAATTTTTATCTTCAGAACTTTTCCTCATGATCTCTTCACTGTATAATTTCTGTTCAACCAAACCTCTGGTAAGATTCCTGTATTTTTTTTCGTAATAATGGTGCAATCAAACAACATTGGGTGCAAATTTAATCATGTAGGATTCAGCATGCGCATGACATTGCTAATTTGGAATTCTTCAGGGTTTTTCTTTATTCCTGCATTTTTTACCCAGAATCGTACGAATGAAATAGGCCCTAAATAACTATCATCAGATATGTTTCACGCAAATTTATGATGACTCCATATTCTGCAGTAAGAACTGGTAATAAAACAAAGCCTATGACTTGAGATCGTATGCTTCTGTAATGCATGGCAATGCAGTAGGGTTAAATTAAAAATTAACATTCTAGCAGATGTAGGAATAGAAAAAATATTTACAGTGGGAAACTAGTTATTTCACGAGAACATGAAGGTTGGCAGGAACTTACTTGACAAAATCATTCTTCAGCACTCGCATGAGGATCGTGGCCAAGAACCCTGTCAGGAGAAGGACCGTGACACAAGAGTTTATAATCGAGAACCAATGGACCTCCAAGTGATGCGGCATGTTGGAGGAACTGGAATACTTCTCCATCCTCTTCTCAAAGGGCGTCGGCGTCTCCTTCCACTTGACAGTGTAAAGGAACTCCACGTCGGTCTCCCTGTCCTCCGTGAGGTCGACCAGCGCGCTCTGGTCCGTGTGCACATTGATCTCAATCACCCGGTCATTGTTGTAGAGGATGTCAAAGATGATGTGCCTGTAGAGGTAGTACTTCCACTCGGTCGGGGGCAGCTTGGTCCCCTTGTCCACCTTACCGATGAAGCCCCAGAGCGGGAGATCGTCATAGTACATCTGGAAGTAGTAGTCCTTGGCCACCGAGTTGCGGAACTTGGCCACATCCTCCTTGGCGAGCTTCTTCGAGCAGACCGCCTTGGAGTCGTAGTCCACGCGGAAGTCGAGCTTGTAAGGAGCGTCGACCAGCCGGTCCCCGTTGAGGACCTCGCCTAGCGCCTCGCTCTTCTCCTTCACTTTCTCTGAAATTTAAAGTCGTCTATAAGCACAACATAGTTTGTTCGAAACGGAACTTGTTATTACTACCAAACAGGTAATGTGAGGGAGGCGTGGAATGGTGAGAAAACTAACCCGGAGAGCAGAAAGGGAGGTCGAAGTACCGGTATGTCTCGCTGCACAGGGAAATGAGCAACACGTGAGAATGGTGTTTAAGGTAGGAGAAGAAACGTTTGCTTTACAAACAGATCCGACTCTTAACGCTGCAGACAAAAGGGGTTCAATGCGTCCAACAGAGCTCGCGCCCAAAACGACATTTTATATAACAGAAATAGAAGCCTGCTTGCAATCAGGTAGCGTACTAAATTAGCCGGGATTCTGCCCAATCCAGACGTAAGTTTGTCTGCTAGATCTCCACTACTACGCGGTGCCCACCTACCTACTTAGCGTAAACCCCCGAACCGCTCGACCGAGATGTCAGAGAGAGAAGAACAATCCACGGGCACGCTCCCGCGCGCGCTCGGACGAATCTGAAGGATCCGATCAACCGACACGCGCGCGAACCATTAAGGTACGGGATCTGGAGAGGGAAGAGATCTCGCGGACTGACCTGGGGTTGTGGAAGGGCCCGACCTTGTTGGCGTATAGCGGGACGGGCTCGCCGGCCTTGTAGCGGTGGTCGGAGCCGTCGGAGAAGACGCCGGCCACGGCGAAGGCGAGCAGGACGAGGAGCGCCGAGGCCGCGCCCGCGGCCGGCGATGCCATCTCGCGTCCCCCCGGGCGGCAGAGCGTTGACGGGCGGGCGAGGCGAGAGAGGGCTCGGGGCACGAGGGGTGGAACTTGGAAGGGGCGGGGAGATCTGAGTGGCGCTTTGCTTGTGTGCTTCTTAATAGAGAGACCTCGGGAGAGGGGGAAGGATGGAAGGAGATCTGGGGACTGGGGGTTGGGTTTGGCTCAGGTCCTCTTCGGGTGGCGTTATATTTTTCATTTTCTTCTCCAGAGTTGGGTGGTGGCGGAAGGTGGCGATGTACTCGATCTTGATTGTATTGGTCAGCTAGCTAACCCACATTTCGCAAATGCGTCGGTCGCTTTGCCACGAACCCAATCCAGCTCCACGGGTAGGGGGGGGGGTTTGAGTCCAGTGCA
Source organism: Avena sativa (assembly GCA_916181665.1). NCBI lineage: Eukaryota > Viridiplantae > Streptophyta > Magnoliopsida > Poales > Poaceae > Avena > Avena sativa. Next base: position 432,631,439 of record OV702293.1, read on the forward strand.
AGTCTCTTCAGCGCCTTTTTGGCACGATCGTGCGCTCAAATCTCGTTATTGGTGTAGCCCCTACTAGTAGACACGTAGTTATATACGTACTGTGGTTAGCTTAAATATAAGAGCGCGTTATGCGCCTTGCGCATATGGACAGATCACCAACCACCGACAAGCTCATACAAACATAGAACGTTTACTACATAATGAAACACATCATTATGACGGCTTCAATCTAAACGAGACTGTAATTAGTGAGCATACAAGTAACCGTACTTGTTGTCAGAATGGGCATATATAGTACTCTTCTGTCCCAAAATAGATGTCTCAAATTTGTTAAAATTTGATTGAAATCTAGACACTATTTAGTATATAGATTTATCCAAATTTTAAAAAACCTAAGACATCTATTTTGAGACGGAGGGAGTAAATAATTACTCGTTCCAGGTGAGAATCAAATTGAAGAATCACCAGATCAAACCGACAAAGGATATAAATATATGCTAGTCTTCTAGCCTCAAGATTCACAGGACTTTTATCTCAAAAAAAAAAAGATTCACATGACTTCTGAGCACAAGAAAATCAATATTCAAATATAACAACACAAACATGTATAGGATATCCACGGCCAGTTACACCCATGGTTAAAAAAGGCATTGTGGTATTCACACTCAAGATCCACGGAGTACATTAGTAAAAAAGCAGAGAAATCTCAATAGTACACGGGAAATCCAGAATCTGTCTGGGTGTCTACAACTGAACTTGAGCAATTACATATTAACATTAACAACTATACAACAACAGGCTACAGATGAATGGATTTGAGATCAGGGCAACACCCCTTAAGTTACAGCAGCACCCGTTGCAATTTGCAAGCAACGTGACTATGCCTAATCTATTTTCTCCGAGCAGTGCTTTGGCAACTGCTCTCCAGAGCTGATGTTAGCATGTCTGTGCAGAACTGGTCATCTGGTTTCAACCATAGAGCCTGGAAGAAAAAACAGAGATGAGAAAAAACATTGTCTAACCTTTTGTTGACAAAACGAAAGAACTGATAAAAATGATGTGGTGGTTCTCGTTTGAACCATGTATATTTGTACAATGATCCCTTCCTATGAAGGTATGAACTGCGTGCATATATATGAAGTGACAAAAACAATGGAGGATTTCAGCAAACATATATTTTTGCAGAAGTCTATATTGGCCCACCCTCTAGAATGAAGGTGCTTAATACAGAAACACTCTTTTTAAAAAGAAGGCTAAACGTAAAAACTCACCTTGTGGTAGTAAGTTATGGCGTCTTCAAAATTATCCTGTATATTGAAAAGAATATTACTAAAACAAATATATACTCAGAAAACAAATGATGGTGCCACTACTTATAAGCTCAAACAGTCAAAGTGTAGAACTTGAAATAATAAATGAAGGATATCATTCTCATTCTTAATACTCCCTCCGGTCCATATTAATGGCCTCAACTTTGTCTAGATTCGTATGTACCTAGTCTAAATTCTTAACTAGGTACATATGAATCTAGAAAAACTGAGGCCATTAATATGGACCGGAGGGAGAACCATTTTTTACGACTTCATGTGCACTTATTGATGTTTAAGTCTAAACTCCTCCCTGCCTAATTGTTTTGGTTTGTACAGTAAGCTCAAATTATACATTAGCAAGCATGCACCAAAGTAGCATCTGAAAACAGTACCCACTAAGTCAACCAAGTTGTGTACAACATCTAAAATGTGCAACTACTCGATTTCTATTGGAGAAAGAATCAAGGCTCGGGCTCATCTTCTAAGTTGACTTAACAGACACTACCAAAAAGATTGTGATATAGGGATAATCCCTAACCCAAAACGCCTTCAATTACAGCACAAGCCCAACTCAAATATATATACCCTAGAAATACCCCTGCCCATATCACAACCTCAACCCAACACGCTGATGTGCGCAGCCTCCAATATACCCAACACACTGTCGTGCACAGCCTCCAGACAGCACTTCCTGCTGCCTGCCTCCACACCCTCTTTGTCTACAACACATCTAATATTGTCCAGATATTTACCTTTTTCAATACATAATATACTATCCCTGTAATGTTAATTTTAGAAAGTGCAGTGTTCCTATACCTGTAACGCGCATCGGTATAACATGGACAGTCGTAACAGAATCATATGGATACGTACAACCTTAGGCTTGCAAGATTCAACATTATGGATATATAAAGATCAAAGCAATATGACCGATAACATACTGCATCTTCCAGGTTCTATCGCCATTATGTAATACTACCTCCGTTCCTAAAATATAAGATGTTTTGGTAGGGTAAAATAGCCTACAAAACGTCTTATATTGTGGACAGGGGTAATAGATTGGGAGGATATCACTGAAGCAGAAGTAACAATGTACAAAAAAAACTAAATCAAAGGGATCAGGGAAATACCATAAGGTGGTATGTATAAGCAAGACCAGAAAATGCACTCAGAGTTTTTGTTGGAAAAGCGAGTGCTTTTTCATAATATGATATTGCTTTTTGATACTTCCTGTTGAAACAATAAAATGTTAGTTGGGAACTGATAGTTTGTTCAGAGCTAACAAGAAAGTACTCCCTCCGTTCCAAAATATAAGATGTTTTAGCCTTTTTCTGAAACACATTTATCTGGACGCATTATAGTGTGTAGGTTCAGAGCAAAATGAGTGAACCTACACACTAAAAGGCGTCTAGATACATGTAATTTAGAAAAAAGGATAAAATATCTTATATTTTGGAACAAAGGGAGTACTAGCAGACGCCTTCTATTGTGTAGGTTCGGAGCAAAATTAGTGAACCTACACACTAAAAGGCGTCAAGATACATGTGTTTCAGAAAATGGCTAAACCATCTTATATTTTGGAACGGAGGGAGTAGTTGCTATAGTTTACCATAAAAAACACTCTAAGTGAGAATATGACAATATGTTAGGCACCAAACACAATATAATGTACTCCCTCCGTCCGGAAATAAGTGACTTGGATTTGTCTAGATTCACAAATATCTATACACTAAAACCCGTCTAGATACATGCGAATCTAGACAAATCGAAGTCACTTATTTTGGGACGGAGGGAGTGTGTACGGTATTAAATAAATTCTTATGTGGTTTATAGCTTCATTTTGGCTCTACAAACAAACAATCCCACAGATCCAAATGCACTCGTACATAGTCAGGTAGTGGCTAAAAAACATATGACTCCCTCCGATCCATAATAAGTGTCGTTGTTTCAGTACAAAGTTGACTAAGATGTTTTACAGGGTAACTGCTGATGTAAAGTAAAATACTCCCTCCGTCCCAAATTAATTGACGCAGCTTTGTCTAGATACGCATGTATCTACACCTAAAACATGTCGCGTATCTAGACAAAACTGCATCAATTAGTTTGGGGTGGAGGGAGTACTTTATTTCATATTCCCTTGCATTTTTTTGTTTGCTTGCATATAACGACATTCATAATCGAGGCATGTAAATGAGATCGGTCTTAGCAAATATCTAGCTCAGCTAGCATAAACAAGTTAAAAGCCAGCAAATTTATGAACTACTCCCTCCGTTCTAAAATATAAGATGTTTTAGCCTTTTTCTGAAACACATGTATCTGGACGCCTTTTAGTGTGTAAGTTCACTCATTTTGCTCCGAACCTACACAGTAAAAGGCGTCTAGATACACGCGTTTCAGAAAAAGGCTAAAACATCTTATATTTTAGAACGGAGGGAAACATAATATGTGAAGCTACTGTTTCAATTACTTGAGTTTTCGCAGTGCGTGTCCAAGATTCACCAATGTTGGTTCCCACATCTCATTCACGGACGATGACGTATGTTCCAGTGTTAACTCAAACCACTGAACTGCATTTTGATACCTAAACATTAAACAAGCAAGAATATCAAGCCACAAAGAGCAAAAAACACACAAAAAAAAAGCTGACGTTACTATGATACTTCTATCCAGCAAACTACCCGATCCGATAAGATGAAATGTCACAAGTCTGTTTAGCGGAAAAGTGCATGAGAATTTGGAAAACAAACTAGGAAAAAAATCATACATATGAAATTTCTTAAATCTAACAATCTCAAATGGGGAGGGAATTTGCCCCCATTTCAAACATGCTATGCATATAAGACTTGCATGCTTCAAAATTTCAAGAACCTCCTAAAAAGGCATATGTGCATCATGGGCGACATCATTAAGACTTCAATAACGACTTCCTGTTTGGTATTTCATGATGTCCCAGAGCCCTGTGATAAATACATTTTTGTCCACCAGAAATGCCTAACACTGACACTTCTGTAGTGAACAAGACCCCAATTTGGGAAGCCGTTCTTGGAGCTAACCGTCTAGAACTAAAGCAGGGCATTTGGTGGGTACATCATACTAGGATAACAAAAACCTTTAGAGCAGAGAAGCTTTCTTACTCTTTCATATTATAAGCTACAACACCCAACTCGTTATATATAAGTGGATCAGATGGACAGATGGATTTCGCTTGCATGAAGAACTGCAACACAGAAACCAAACTGGATCAATGAGAAATGGCAACAAAAACTTTGTTTGTTACAAACAGTTATATATATAACTGTGGCTGGCAGTGGTAGCAAATGGTGCCGTGCAGCCATAAGTAACAGCATCCTTTTGTCAACAAACACGAGCATTTAAGATGTTAGATCTGAAATAAAGAGGGTAAATGAAAAAAGGTGCTTGAATAACCAAGCTCAAGCAGGAGCAAGAATACTCACCGATTCCAATATCAACTTAATTCAAATGCAACTTGCTTAAACGCTGGTCATGAATACATCTATGCGGACATTACATTTGGTAGCCAGCATGACTGATACCTTGCTATTCTTTCTCGCAGTACCAACCTTGCTAACTACTGTGCAGTTTAGAGGAGCACAATTGTAACCATTTATGAGCCGCAAGCAGCTTTGTAGCCTATTTGATCTTTGGGATTTTATTAAGTATTTGGAAGTTCACGGTATTTTTGGAGACATTCTTAAATGTTACAGTAATAGTTCTCACCATGAGCTACAACAAATGCCACTCCCTTGAACAATAGTAAAAGCCAAAACGGAGTTGTGCATAATGATTACTCATTTTTCTTTAAAAGCATGACCCATAATCTGCAACATTTAAAAATCTCCTGTTGCCTAAATGTATTTTCCCACAATCATCGCTCAAACCCTACTGTTTCCGTAAAATATAAAAGTATCAAGCTGAGTTTCTCTACTACAACAAATTCTTCTGGACAGATTAAACTACTAAGCAACCTCAGTTACCTGCTCTGCAAGTTTGAAGTTATGCATTCGCACATATTGCATACCCATGTATAAAGTTGGGAGATGGCATCTGAAATAGAAATGAAAATTAAAGAAGTAAGATAGAAGCTAGAAAACAAGTGTGGTGTATAATAGATTATTGAGGAAAATAAGAGATATTTATACCTGAAAATAAAGAGTATTAACTAATGCATAATTCTCATAACCAATATCTAGATAGTACTATTGTGATCAATAAATAAGGTTTATCAAGCATCCCACAAGAAAACATTGATGGATTTCAGACTAGATAAAAAAACGCCCAGGAGATATTTGAACGGATGAGAAAAGTTTGGCACAGTTTGGAGTTGACTGCTCAAAATACAGTGTGAATAATCACTACTTGTATGGTATGAGACAAACGTTGGCATGTTGCCAAGCCAAAATCTGGAATACTAAGCTGGCATGCGGTACTACAAATTTTATCTAAAGTAGAATAATATGTAGAAGAATATATTCTTTTGTAGAGTACAGCAGTAAGAGAAGAAAACATTGATTGGATCTTCAGATAAGCACTAAATTTGGAATGTCAAAACAAACAAAGTGAAGGGATTACTGACCCAGGAAATAGTCGAGCTGCTGTCCTAAAAGCAGCCATTGCCTGGTCACCCTCCTCTTGAGCAGCATAAGCAATACCAGTACCAAGCCAAGCAGGAGGAAATGTTCCATCTAACCCTGTAGCTTTGCTGATAGGAAATGCATTAGTGTAAAGTATATTTGGTAACTTTGTGAGCAAATTTGAATATCCCAAAACATATCCTGCACCATCTCAAATAATTGGGACAAGTATGTGTAATCTTTTAATAAAGAAAAAACAAAGAAAGTGCTCCTAACCATTAAAAAAAACATTAGTGCCAGATTTTCAAGGAGTAAATACAGAAAAAGAACTTCAAATAAAGACAGTTGTACAGGACAATATGCTTACCAAAAGTATCTCCTTGCCTGATCATACTTCTTAATACAGTAATAATAGCACCCCACAGCAAACCAAGAAATAGCCCTACAGAGTGTCAGAAAACAAATCATAAATATATGCTTTACACATGCTTGACTGCAAACAACAAGTATAATATCTTCTTTGTTAAAAATACTATAGAAAGATGCATAGCTTTACAAGAATGTCAATATATGTCTCAAACTGTTCAATACACAAACGAAAGTACGAGTCAAGAACTGTTGAGTCTGTCTTATGGGATCATATACAACAAATTCTGAAATATAATTGATCGGTCAATTATTAAGGTAGATACTCACTTTTGAGGATAATCTTTCACTAAATTGCATGACAAAAGATAAAGATCATTGGAATGCCCAAGCTCCATTGCAGCAGCCAAATGCACTAATGTGCATTTTAAATGAAAAGGGTCTCTTTCAAGTAACCTGAAAAAAATCAGAAGAATGTAAAATCAGTATTAGTCAAGTAAACAACAATGGAAAAGGAGTGTTACCAACTTACAAAGATGTGAGTTCGAAACATTTTTGGTATTCTCCACTCTGATGGTAGTATTCAGCTTTGCAAGCCAAAACATCGATGTTGTTTTTCATCATTTGACCAGAACTTGAAGAAGATATACTGCAAGATTCACGTTCAAGTTCTTTGAATTTGGCTTCCACCACATGTTCTTTTTCATGCTACAAGGCAAAAAAAGGACCAACAAAGCGTCAATAAGGACCTACAACATCTATTGCATATTCATATGCAATATACAGCATCGTATAGTTGCTTAGGTGGGTACCTTCTTAATCAAACATGAGTAGAATGCTGACAGCCACCCATCTTCTTTTCCGAATTTCAGAGAGGACAATAACTCAGACTCTGGAAAACAGTGTAGCATCAGACTCTTGTTTGAATGAGCAGAGAACTAAGGAATTTCCAAACTTGCAGGTAAATTTGTTCTTCTCTAAACTGGTCGAGTGATGACATTAGACACATGACAGATATATCCTCAAAGTTTGCAGTTTACACTTAACAGAAAGAAGAACAGACAGAGTTAGTTAATACGTATTCGGCATTTTCCAGTTCATACATAATTAAAAACTATCAGAGTGCTGAACGCACAGTTCTACCAAAAGAAAAGAAGATGCAAACAAATACGACCATCTATGAAAAGCAATGCAGGACGTAAACCTGACATCCACGATATAAGCAAATATTTGAATGGATGCAGTTCTAGTTTGAAAAGCAGCGCAAGACATAACACTAGCATGCACGATATAAGCCTCAAGAAAGACCCCATAACAAGAACAAAAAAGACTGATTTCAACTTTGGGAGCTTACCTTCCTCGCACGTTAACATGTAATTATCAACAAGGCATTCAAGAGCCTGACAAGTAAATCAAAAAGACAGTTAGGATCGTGTCAAATGAGGATAATACAGGACACCGGATCTGGGGTTCTAACCAGCTAAGAGATGTTCCCACAACATCAATACAATGGCAAACAAGTCTTCAAACATAATTATGATAGTAAGGATTTCAATCGATGGTGGATTAATGGTGTTTTTTACAATGATATGTACTAATATCTACTTTCAGCATTACTTGAAAGAACAATAACATGGCAGTGTGTAAAAGAGTTGTTTTATTATCATTTGCGACCACAAGTTACAGCATTATACAACTATAAGACCCATATCACATTCTGAAAATAAGATTCAGGGACATAAACGGACAAGGTATTGGCCTACTGCATTTAATTGGTAATGCGAAAAAGCATGTCGTCCCTAAGGCCATAGTTGACTCGGCGCATCAACCCCATACGGAAGTTCAACTGCCTAATTAAAGAACAGACATGTCAAAGTAAATGTGAGACACATGAAGTGGTTAGAATTCAGGTTCATGGTGTGTACAGATACATGTAGAATCTGGACTTCAAATAAAATTAGGCTACAGGTATTTTCCTTGCACAATATCAATTACAAGTGACAGTTATTTTAAACAACAAAGCTAACAAGCATCAGAATATCTCATCTTTATGGAGTCAGATGATAATTCTCACCTCGTAACACAACGGATCAACTTTAACTGCTGCCTTGTACCTGATATAATAGCAGAAAGAAGTAACTAAGCCTTCCTAACCAAATTACTAATTCAACTTAAAAGTGCTTAAAGAAAAAAACTACTCCCTCCATTCACTAATGTAAGACACGCTAGCCATTTTCTAAAATACATCTATGTAGACATGTTTTAGTGTATAGATTCACTCATTTTGGAGTGTATCTAGTCCATTTTGAAATATCTAAAAGGTCTTACATTAGTGAACGGAGGGAGTATAATTGTCTATACCACTGAATACACTGAAAGTGGTTATACTGTTTTGAAATATACAAACAGTAATGGAAGTAAAAGTAAATGAAAGTTTCTGATTTCACCATTGCCGAGCAAGATCACGATTATCCAGTGCTTCATATGCCTTGCCACGTAAGAAACATATAGCTGATTTGATCTGGAAAATTATGAGTCACAATGATAAGCATCCATAATAGCAATTACTCAGAGAGAAACACATAAGAAAAATTCACACATTGATCTCGTGATCTTCGGCATCCTTATCAAAATAGATGTCACTGCCATCATCCTGATCAAGAAGATTGCCATGTTCATCAACTTTGGCATCCCCGAGCATCAGCAAACACTGATGCCATTCTTTCAACTCCTCCTGGTCATGAAAGAACATGTGAACCATGCAGCACATAAAAACATAAAGGGCAATTAATAAACTAAAATGTTGAAAAATAGAAACATCAAAAGCCTTTATCTTTCCAAAATAGCCAGTAAAGTATAGTATACGAGCCATAAATTAGACAATGTTATACTATATCATGAATTCGACATCTCTATTTCAGATTTCCAGAGTTAGGAGATCTAAGTCAAATTAAACAACTAATCACATGGACATATTTTGATCCTTTCCCCAGTAGGGAATCTAAATGCTACAGGGCAACACCAAAACACATAAAACGGGTGTATTTACAGTTCAACACAAACACCACTCAACTCAATTATCTTCTAGCAACCTACAGTGGAGAGCATGCAATCTACTACAACCGAAATCTCAAACCAAACAAGCTATCCAGAACCGAATTGAACACCTAATATGTTTGACAGCTTACGCTGAAACAATATTAGTGTATCCGGCTGATCATTTGGAGCATTGGCAGGGCATTTGATACAGGCCAAAAACAAAAACCACCTGCTATAAAGAAGTAAGTACTATGTAACAAAATGCTGAATCCAACTCAAACACCTCCAGCTGAAAGGAAAACAAACGAATTTTACCGAATGCATGCAAATGCAGATATTCGGCCAAAAGGCCTGACGAAATGTCAGGCCAAACGCACTATTGACTTGGTAAGCCCGAGGGCGCGGAGGCAGGGAAGTGAAATTGGAACTTAATCGGACGCACGCAACACGTTCGACGAAATGCCTGAGTGGAAAAGGGGGACGAAGAGTAGAGCTCACGAGGCACTTGGCGGCGAGGAACCTGAACCGGAGGTCGCGGAGGAGGCGGGAGTTGTTGAGCACGTGCAGCGCGCGGCGGTAGTGGCGGCCGAGGAAGAGCGCCTGCGCGAGCATGTAGACGTCGGCGGGGTCGCCCGTGGCCGCGGCCACCTTGTCGGCGAGGAAGATGGCGGACGTGTAGAGGTGCTTCCCGACGCTGTCCCTCACCACCCCGCGCAGCCGCTCCACCGCTTCCTCCCTCATCTCCGCCTCGGCCTCGGCCTTGCCGTCTCTCCTCCTCCGCTTGGGGTTTGGCGCTGGGGCTGGGGCAGCGGCTGCGGGAGAGGAGGGAGGGAAACCGAATTTCGTATCCAACATTCGAACTAGGGTTCGCAAGTGTGGTTCCTTAAAACAGAATGGGGAATTCGTCTAGAAAAATAAATAAAAATGGTGAAGAATTTCCTAATCCTTTTTTTTTCTTTTGATGAAGGCAAAAGAAGGAAGTAATTGATAGGAACGGTCGGAAGTTGGAATTCTCCGCGGGTTTGCGTCAGATCTTGAATTCGTTCTGCAAATATGCCAACCCTAGAGGACTCGTCTAGGAAAGCAAGAAGGCAGGACCAAATGTTTTCTTCTTGGTCTTAAACAGCTTGATCTAGGCTTTAATGATAAAATTATCTTCGGTTCAAATCGGTCCGCACGGACGTGCAGAAGGCCAAAACCCGCCCCAACAGCCCAACCCAAACGACCAAGCTTTGTCCGGTGCGCTAGGAATGTATCACCGTGAACGCGTCGCGGACACGCGTGTGTCTCCATTCGTCTTCTCGCATCCTTTAGGGGCCCGCTCGGCAACGACCTAATAGTCGCTCGTCTCCAACCCAAAAATCATTAATGGAGTAGGCCGCCTCTGTAGGCTGGCCGCTCGACATCAATGTTGGCGTATGACATCCGCATCAACATCCAATGCCCTCGCCTTTTTAAACATGACCTCGCGGCCATCTTCTCCTCGCTGCTCTACTCCCAACATCCCTCTTCCCCACGCCCAACCAACCACACACCCACCGTCATGTACTCCGGACGACGATGGCTTCACGAGTGGGAAACACACGCCTTGTATGAGACGAACTATCCAGCGCCTCCAGACTATGTCTGCCCCAGCGGGTGGGCGCTAAGCAGAGGCGGCATCGCGATTCCACTGGTGTCACAAGGTGAGGAACTGCATGCGACCATTCGACACAAGTGAGCGGAGCGGTTCACAGTGGTGCAGTGGTCAGATCCGGACTAGGATCCCGACAACCTACCCATCTGGGTCGAGTTCTTTCGCAAGCGTCGGGAGAGGAAGCTCGCTTATTACTACGGCGGTTGTACCCCGTCGGCGGACAACGACAACGAAGGGCGTAGGTTCTGGTGGAGCATGTTAGGCCTCGCGTGCTTGAGCCCATCCCTCCTCGTCGAGGTGGATGACCCGATTGTTGTTTTCCCCGTTGGGTGGGGGATTGGCTTCTTCTGTTTCCACCGTTTCTACCCTGCGGGTTGGGTGGCGGATTGTGTTCCTGATCCTGGATGACCGCGGCGCACTGGTAGCGCTCGTAGATCGGTCTGCTGTTGCCGCAGCTTTCGGATCCGGAACCGTAGGTCCCTTCGTCCGATGGCGGATCGCACAGATCGGAGTTATAGCTGCTGCTGTCATAGGACTCGTCTGTTGATGATGTGGTGCGTAGCACAGGGTGTGGAGCCCACGAAGCGGGCCTGGTCGATGGTAGGGGCACCCTCTCTAGGAGGCGGAGAGTGTCGGTCTGCCCCACTTGGAAGCAGAAGCTCCCGAATAGGATCCCGAGTCCGTCGCCAACGGGCTCGAAGTCCTTCATGGTGGCCGGTGAGTGGGCGGTGAAGTCGAAGGCGCCGAAGAGGAGATGACTCTCCATCGCCGCGGAGTTGTAGATCGCTCGGGTTGGGACCGTCACGATCGCACAATCAGCGTCCCCAGTTCCCACAGACGGCGCCAATTGACGAGGTTTGATCTCGTCAATCCCCATTGTTATGGACTTGGGTTTTGGAGAAGATGGGGATGCTGGAGATCGCAGAACGGTTAGCAAACAAGCAACACGGGGACACGAGGTTTACCCAGGTTCAGGCCCCCGGAGGGAAAACCCTACTCCTGCTTGTCTGCTCTTGATTACGACGGAACCGAAGATTACAGGGGTGCGCAGATGCAATCTGGCGTGAAGGTGTGTATGTGGTGGTGTGCGAGAGATTGTAAGGGACCCCCTCGTCGTGCCCTCCTGGCCTTTATATAGAGATAGGCAGGTCTTAGGCACAGATCGAGTCGGTTACAGGTTTTAGGGTTTACCCCTTTGAATTTCCTATCTACTCTAGTCTTGCTCTCCAAGGATCCGAAGGCGTCATGGGCCTTGGCCACCCTAAAGTCTTCATGGGCCGGCGTATACTTGTCGTGGGCCTTCCTTGGGCTGGACCAAGTATGCCGATATTGTGTACCCGCGGGGTATAACCATGTCAAAAGAGATCCACATGAAGGAGATCCAAGATCCTTGTTGACTTGACGCAATTCTTTGGCTTGTGGGGATCATCATGCATCTTTCCTAGAACACAAGCCCTGCAAACATGATCTTTGGCAAAGGAAACATTTTCTTTTAGTCCAACAATATGGCCCTCCTTGTGGAGACTTTGCAAAGTTCTCATATTGACATGGGCTAGTCGGCGATGCCATAACCAACCCACATCGTCCTTTTGAATAAGCACATCGCATTTGTAGTGGTTTGCCCCGAAAATTCTACCACATACAAGTCTTGTTCGACGTACCCAACGAAAGCAACCTTGAGAGACTTGCTCCACATGAGGACCACAATATAATCATCAATAAAGACGGCAAAGCCCATCTTTCCAAGAGCACGTACTGAAAGTAAATTGTAACCAAGGGTCTCAACAAGCATGACGTTCACGAGTGTAATATCGTGGGCAACCACTACCTTATCGAAACCCATTACCTTAGGCTTTGACTTGTCGGCATATATCACGGTTATTTGATCATCATTTGGCCTTAACTCCTTGACAATAGATGAGCTTCCGGTCATATGACTTGTGCAACCACTATCAAGTACCCACTTTGACCCTCCGGAAGCATATGTCTACAAAAGATCAAGCTAATTTTTAGGTACCCATTTTTCAACGTGTCCTCTTTTGTTAGCAACAAGGGTCTTGGGGACCCAGATAGACCAAGCAATATAACCATCATATGGGCCAACATATTGTGCATACACATCACCATAATAATCACGCATTAGAACATAGTGAGGGGTAGCACTTCCCGCAAAATCATCATGAGACATAGTTTTACCACTTGTGGCCTTGGCTAGATCCCCCTTCAACCTAGCATTTTCTTCAATAATAGTTGTACTACTAGAGGGAATGAAATTACTAGGTGAGGGAATATTGGTCAATTGAGTTTGAAGCGTTTCATGAGACTTTGTGAGTGACAAGAGTTCTCTTTCCAATGCCTTGTGAGCCTTGTTAAGTAAACTAAAGTCCTCGGCAAGTTTTTCATGAACCACACCAAACTCAATCTTGTCCTTTTTAGCCCTTTTATATTTATCAATTGCATGATCACGTTCCTTGATGAGTCTATTAACAATTATGTCATTGGCCCCTTCAAGTTTTAGTTCAAGGGACATTCTAGTCTCTTGTTCTTCTTCTAGAGCATTACTTAGGTCTTATATCTACATCTCGTGTTCTATCCCAAGTTTACATATTACATCAAGCTCTTGTGTGTGGGAAAGTTGATCTAAGACGTTCCCAAAATGCATCTTGGTCTCCCCTTGTAAGTTAGTCACAAACTCATTCAAAGCAACTAATTCCCTTTTTACTTCAAGAGACATCTCATCATCTATTTCATCAATAGCTAAGGGAGTGGAGTGAGATGATGAGGATACCTCCGTTCCTCTTGCCATAAGTCAAGTGATGTTCTTGTTGGAAGTATTCTCATTTGGAGAATCGAAGAGGGAGAATGTCGGAGTAGAGCTAGTGGCTAGAGCATCCACACCACTTGATGTTTCCTCTTCCTCATCTTCACCATCTTTATTGTCGGAGGAGAAATTTTCATGAGTGATCAATACAATCTCACCCTTCTTCTTATTGTTTGGATTCTTCTTGATGAAAGGTTTCTTGTAAGAAGCTTTGGAAGGTATCTTTGGCACGAGGTTGCACCATGATCTTCTCTTCTCTCAAAGGGACAATTGGCCATAAAGTGATTTTGGTCGCCACAATTGTAACAAGTTCTCAATTTTGGGATATTGCCTCTTTGTCCATTGTGGTTGATTTTTCGTAGCATTTCCATCTTGGCCTTGGCGGGGTTCTTATAGTAGTTGTTTGCATAGAAGGCCATATAGTGACCATGAAACTTCTTGACATCATCGGGGTGACTCATGGATAGGCCTTCATCACTATCATCTCCATCCCTATTTTCCACAACTTTGGCCTTCAATTCAAGGTTGAAAACATTGCTCATTCCAAGGGCCCGAGCATGGGCATCTTTGGCATTCTTCGTGGCAACCTTGAAAGAGGTCATCTCTTGCATAACTTCATTGGAGGTCATGAGGTGGTAGTTATGTCTTCCTTGTAGGCTCTTCAAGTTGGTGGGCTCAAAGGGCATGAGTGCACTCACATATTTCCTTTTTATCCAAGCATCATCCACATGAGAGGCACCCACATTCCTAAAGGCGGTGGCGGTGGATTTGAGCCTACGATACATGTCTTCATGATCTTCATCTTCATTCATGTGGAAGCCTTCGGCTTCATTGCTTAGTGCATCATACTGGTTCCTTTTCATGCTCTCATTCCCAATAAACAACAGTGTGAGAGCATCCCAAGCTTCCTTGGCGGTGTTGAGGTGCTCAATGTGTGGGTAATACTTTGTACCCACTCCTTGTTGAATCATGTGCAATGCGGTGGCATTGAGTTGACTATTGACAACTTCTCTTCTTGTCAAGTTTTTTGGATCCCCAATATAGAGTCCTTGTTCGATGATGGTCCATAGTTCCATGCAAGAGCTGCGCACATGAGTTTTCATTAGAGATTGCCATTAAGGAGAAGTAGATGCTTCTAGCTTTGGTAGGTATCCTCTATTGTTTATATGAGGGTGAGGAATTGGAGGGGCGGGAGAGTACCATGGATGAGAATCATGGTTCTCACCCTTCCCACCATCCCTTTTTGTGGAGGAATTAGTGTTGTCTTGATTACCCCCCACCATCATACCCTCGGGTGATACCGGGGCATTCCCCTTAGGTAATACTGATGGAGGCTCCTCTTGAGGAGAAGGGGATGATGAGCCATCTTTATCTTTAAGAAGTTTCTCAAGCATATTCTTGACTATGTTGACCAAGGATGAGCTCAATCTTGCTTCCATCTTGTTGAGATCATCCATGGTCACCGAGGTAGGCTCACCACCACCTTCCCCATCATTCTACCCATAAACTCTTAGACGGTAAAGCCCGAATAACGATCTGAGGCTCTGATACCAATTGAAAGGATCATATGGGCACCTAGAGGGGAGGGGGTGAATATGTGCTACTTCAAATTTTCTTCCTTTTCAACTTAAGGTTTGACAAGAAAGGTAAATTCTCTAGATTATGCAACTACGGTGAATTTACCTATATGTCAAACGAGTACCAACTAGCACAACACTAAGTATGAACAAGTAAAGTAGAGTGCGGTAAAGGATAGAAGTAACCAAAGTGGTGGACGCAGAGACACAAGGATTTGTTTGCCGTAGTTCCTTCCTTTTGAGGGGAAGTACGTCTACGTTTGGAGTGGGGGTGGTATCAAACCACCTACACCACGAAAGGCCTCCCTTATTCTCCGATGAACCTCACCCCGATGGGTTTGATTCACCTCTTCCACTATATCGGTAACCTTCAAGGTGGAAGCCGGCACCTTTACAACTAGTTCGAGGCACAAATCCACAACTTAATTGGAGGCTCCCGAATAGAAGCAAGCTGTCAAACAATCAAAGACAAACTTGTAAGAACCAAATCTAGAACTAGAGTTTCCAAAGAAACACTAGAGCAAGGGGCCCTCAAGTGAATGAGGGAGAAATGAAGATCTCTCTTGGTGAAGTAGTACATCAAGGGCTCCTCCTTAGATTCTCCAAAGATCAACGACTTTGGATGGTTGAGTGAAGAGATCTTGGCGATTTGGTGGCTCAAATGGACAGGGTGTTCTTAAATGCGACGGGCGACTTTTCCCAAGGTAGGTGGAGGGGCATTTATAGCACTTGGAGAAATCTGCCAGTTGGGCATTAAATGCACCAGTACAACTGGTACCCAAGCGGTAGTGCCGGTCACCACTGGTACTATCGGTCAGGTACCGGACCAGGTACCGATTATGCGCCACATGGTTGACCCAGATTCAGTCACCCCCGGACCCACCAAGCGGTGCTACCGCCAAGCGGTACTACCAGTCTGGGCGGTAGTACCGGTTGGTACTGAGTTGGAGGGAGAGCTCTTGTCCTTCCTTAGTGTTGCCCGGTACAGCTGAGCGGTACTACCGTCGTCGAGCGGTACTACCGGTTGGGCCGGTAGTGCCGCCCAACGGTACCGGGTGGTACTGAGGATTGACAAAACCTTTCCTTCTCGATCAGATGCGAGCGGTACCTGGGAGCGGTAGTACCATTGCCAAGCGGTAGTACCGGTTGTAACTTCCGGTACTACCGGTCAGCACTGGTGACTTTGGCAAGTGCCAATTGTGGGCAATGCATTTTTGGTGCCGCAACTTTAAAGTCCTGAGATACACTTAGCGCACGATTAAACCGATATGTGTGTTA
The DNA here is from genome assembly GCA_916181665.1 of Avena sativa. Classification (NCBI taxonomy): domain Eukaryota; kingdom Viridiplantae; phylum Streptophyta; class Magnoliopsida; order Poales; family Poaceae; genus Avena; species Avena sativa. The sequence goes on from OV702293.1 coordinate 432,648,049, forward strand.
TCATCAAACATCAAAATCATAAGGATAGGAAGTGCACTTTTAGTAGTAGTGCCTGGGTATTTGATACTGGTTTAGCTGCTCATATTTGTAACTCAAAATAGGTGCTGCAGAATAGACGGAAACTAGCGAAGAACGAGGTGACGATGCGCGTTGGAAATGGATCAAAGGTTGATATGATCGCGGTCTGCACGCTACCTCTTCACCTACCATCAGGATTAGTTTTATACTTAAATAATTGTTATTTGGTGCTTGCGTTGAGCATGAACATTATATCCGGATCATATTTATTGCGAGGCGGTTACTTGTTTAAGTCCGAGAATAATGGTTGTATGATTTATATGAGTAATATGTTTTATGGACATGCACCTTTGATAGATGGTCTACTCTTGTTGAATCTCGATTGTAGTAATACACATGTTAATAATATTGAAGCTAAACGTTTGAAATTGAGCGATAATTTTACATACATGTGGCACCGTCGCCTTGGTCACATTGGAACGAAGTGTATGAAGAAACTCCATTCCACTTCTTGAATCACTTGATTTCGAATCACCTAAAAGATGTGAAGCGTGTCTAATGGGTAAAATGACCAAGACTCCATTTTCTGGTATGGTGGAGCGAGCTACAGACTTATTGGAAATCATACATACCGATATGTGTGGCCCGATGAGTGTGGCATCGCGCGGTGGTTATCGTTATGTTCTTACTTTCACGAATGACTTGAGTAGATATGGGTGTATCTATTTCATGAAACATAAGTCCAAAACTTTCGAGAAGTTTAAGGAATTTCAAAGTGAAGTAGAGAATCAACGTAACAAGAAAATTAAATTTCTACGATCTGATCGTGGAGGTGAATATCCGAGTTACGAGTTTGGCGAGCATTTGAAGAAATACGGAATACTTTCACAATTGACACCCCGGGAACACCATAATATAATGGTGTGTCCAAACGTCGTAATCGAACTCTCTTAGATATGGTTCGTTCTATGATGTCACTTACAGATTTACCTTTGTCGTTTTAGGGTTATGCATTAGAAACAGCCGCATCCTATATAACTAAGAAGATCACCCCCACTAACCTATTTCTCTGCACATGCAGCTATGCCACCTCAGCAAGCCCACCGGAGCAACCATCACATGGCCACGTCATCCATGCATGAAGACCAAACCGCACTATCCTATGTGTTAAGGGCTTTAGACGCGCCTCATGCAGGTCGTCCATTCTTCTTGCTAATTAGCCTTGATGCCATTCACTAATTATCATTAATTTTAAGGCAGGGCTTCTGCCCGCCGTTTCAATAATCTCTCTTTTTCTCTTCGTCTTCACATTCGGTTTTAGAATCTCCCAGCGATTGCTAACTATAATGATGGCATGCAACTAATTAAAGCTCGGTTACCTCTTCCATGCATTACTCCTTTTAAGTACTCCATGGTCGTCTTCACGACGACGATTTAGTCCTGAGGCTCGACACCTAACTATCGGCTGCTCACCTACCCGACCATGACGCCAAGCATATGTCCACCGCCTCGTGTTAGCAGGCGAAATTATTCCTCGAGCAGTGCCACTGCCACATGAGGAGCGTGTCGTCGCGCCGTGGTGCAAGTTCTGCATGAGCTTCTCGGGCAAATGACCGCCGTTTCCCGTGTGCCTCCCGTTCCACAGTGCTCATGCGATGGAGGTACGGAGCCAAACCGTACTAGAGGTACGGAAGTCTCTCTTTATCTCTCTGGTGTCATGGCCGAACCATACTGTTGTTGTCAATTCTGTTTCAGCCCTATGGATCAGTTTGAGATGGGATCGTGTACAGTGCATTAACGGGTGGATTTGACCCAAGAACCATGTCCCATCTATCTGCTTGATTGTGTGCAGCATCGGATAATTACTTGACTACCAATTGCTCAACAGATGACCCTAACGATCAACTACTTGATAGAGTGTCGTGGACTCGTTGTGGGCTATGACATTGGTAAGACAATCTTGATTCGATTTTGCATAATTTTTTTATGTCCGTTGATATGTTCTGTACTAATTCTCATCACAATTATGTACATAAGCACATAAATGGTTTATTAATCTTTTATCTATGCACGCGAAATTGGTATATCTCTTAAACTAAACATGATTGATGATATAAATCTAACGGTCTTATTCATAAGCCCGTCAGATAAATTACCTCTAGGAGTTGCTCGACTTTTTTAACATTCTCAAAAGTAAATATTTAACGACACACCGAGCAGGTAATTCGTATTTAGTAGACCGCATCATAGAGAACTTGCATTTTAGTAGACCGCATCATAGTGCCTATTTAAAAACGGAGGGAGTACTATATCACATATGATTATGGAGAATTGGGTTTTCATGTGTACAGTAGAAACTGCGAGTAACCAAATATCTTTTGCATAATTTTTGGTACTTACGTGAGTTTGTCAAAGGTAAAGCCTGTTACATTCCAAGTATATGACAGTTGTACTGAAGTTAATTTCCACATATGGTGTTTTATTTTCCTACATCACAATTGTCTAATTTTCATGTCACATTTTCTATCTTCAAGATTGTATGCCAACCTTTTAGTGGACTTGAGGCTTCGTTTTGGTTGTTTGACAAGCCTGAATTCAAGCAAATCTATGTTTCTTTGTGCTATCCTTCCTTGCAAAGGTATCAGCGGTAGTATCTGGTTGAATTAATATGTTTGTCTTCTTGGTGCACTGCAGAGCTTCGTCAGTTTAAGCAAGTCGATGGAGAACAAAAGGGGATGGTACCAAATACGCACACTACTTACTAAAGCCTGCCAAACTACCTTGAAAAAATATGCTTTTTTTTAAGATTACCTCTACTCCAAAATATAAGACATTCCAACAGACTTTTTTTTCGAAATGGGGAACCAATAATCTATTTTAGCCAGTCAAAATGTCTTATATGCTTTCAAGCAGAGGTTGTACATATAAACAGCGAGGTACATGTAGAGTTGGTTGTCCAATCATATTTATGTGGGCTCTAATCTTCTGACAATTTTGAATGTAGAAGGAAAAGTTGTCGGCAATTCTACCTTTGTTTGAAATCTCTCATTTTTCTTCAAATAATTAAAAAAATACTATTCATTGTAGCAAAACCCCTGTCGACGTATAACAAGATTAAACTTCTTACACACTCACTATCTAGAAACGTTGATACCGTTTTGTATACTCTATATAGATATTTTTTCCTTGCGGCAGTTTGATGAGAATATACGAAATGCGAAAAGGAGCTGGTTGTTCCATTAGTCGTTCTAAAATCAACTGAATGAAAGTTTTTAATATAAATCGTCTATCATCACCTAATATTTTCTTTAGTGTCCCGCAACAACGTGCGGGATATCATCTAGTTCACTTTAAATAGGGCACCATCTAAATTCGTTGAAATGACACATATGAATTATGATTTGGAAATAAACCTAAATTGTCGTTTTTTAAAGTTTGGGGTTACGAAGCTTATGCAAATAAGTTACAACACGACAAGCTTGAACCCAAAACAGAAAAATGCGTATTCATAGGATACCCGAAGGAAATTATTGGGTATACCTTCTATCATAGATCCGAGGGCAAAATCTTTGTTGCCAATAATGTATCCTTTCTAGAGAAGGAGATTCTCTCGAAAGAAGTGACTGGAAGGAAAGTAGAACTCGACGAGGTTGTCGAACCTTCTCTCGGATTTGAGAGTAGCGCAGCACCGGAAGAAGTTCCCGTGGCGCCTACACCAATAAGAGAGGAAGCTCATGATGGTGATCATGAAACTTCAGTCAAAGTTACTACAGAACCTCGCAGGTCGACGAGGACTCATACCACTTCTAATCGGTATAATCCTGTTATAAGTGTCATGTTGGTGGACAACACCGACGACCCTGCGACATATGAGGAAGCGATGATGATCCCAAATTCCAATAAATGGCAAGAAGCCATGAAATCCGAGATTGGATCCATGTACGAAAACCAAGTATGGACTTTGGTGGACTTACCGGATGGCCGGAAGGCTGCCAAGAACAAATGGATTTTCAAGAAGAAAACAAATGCTGATGGTAATATAACCGTCTATAAAGATCGACTTGTCGCAAAAGGGTTTCGACAAATTCAAGGAGTTGACTACGATGAGACCTTCTCACCGGTAGCAAAGCTAAAATCTGTGAGGATTTTGTTAGCAATCACTGCATATTACGATTATGAGATATGGCAGATGGATGTCAAAACATCGTTCCTCAATGGAGACATTGATGAAGAGTTGTATATGGTACAACCCAAAGGTTTTGTTGATCCTAAGGATGCTAACAAGGTATGCAAACTTCAACTATCCATTTATGGATTGAATCAAGCATCCCGAAGTTGGAATCAACGTTTTGTAAGGTGATCAAAAGTTTTGGTTTTATATAAACTTATGGAGAAGCTTGTATTTACAAGGAAGTGAGTGGGAGCTCTGTAGTATTCCTAGTACTATATGTGGACGATATATTGTTGATTGGGAATGATAGACCTTCTTAAAAGTGTCAAAGATTATTTGAATAATAGTTTTTCAATGAAGGATCTTGGCGAAGTTGCTTACATATTAGGCATAAAGATTTATAGAGATAGATCAAGACGCCTAATATCGCTTTCACAAAGTACATATTTGGACAAAGTTCTAAAGAAGTTTGAAATGGAAGATAGCAAGAAAGGGTTCTTGCCCATGTTGCCCAATACGACCTTGAGTAAAACTCAAAGTCCCGCTATGGCAGAAATAGAGAGAGAATGAGTAAGACTCCCTATGCCTCAGTTGTAGGATCTATCATGTATGCCATGCTATGTACTAGACCCGACATTACATATGATGTTAGTTTGACTAGCAGATATCAAAGTGATCCAGGGTGGATCATTGGACAACGGTCAAAAACATCCTTAAGTACTTGAGAAGAACTAAGGATATGATTCTTTCTTATGGAGGTGATGAACAACTCGTTGTTAATGGTTACACCAATGCTGGTTGGAACACCGATCTGGATGATTCTAAATCTCAATCTGGATACGTATTTACTTTGAATGGTGCAGCAATGAGCTGGAGGAGTGCAAAGCAAAGCATTATGGCGAGATCTTCAACTAAGTCGGAATACATAGTTGCTTGAAGGCTTCACAAGAGGCGATATGGATGAAGGAGATCATTACGGAGCTCGGTGTGGTTCCTAGTGCGCTGGATCCAATGTCTATCTACTGTGATAACATGGGCGCCATAGTCAATGCGCAGGAGCCAAGGTCACACAAGAAGTCGAAGCATATCAAGCTAGATTTTCACGCTATTCGAGAGCATGTCCAATATGGTGACATAAAGATTTGCCAAGTACACATAGATCTGAATGTGGCGGATCCGTTGGCTAAACCTCTCCCGAGGGCAAAACAGGACCATCACCAAACCACCATGGGTGTTCGGTATATTACCATGTAATCTAGATTAATAGACTCTAGTGCAAGTGGGAGACTGTTGGAGATATGCCCTAGAGGCAATAATAAAAGTAGTTATTATTATATCTTTGTGTTTATGATAAATATTTACATTCATGCTATAATTGTATTAACCGGAAACATTAATACTTGTGTGATTTGTAAACTTGTTAGAGTCCCTAGTAAAGCCTCTTTGTAATACTAGCTTGTTGGTTGATAAATGATCATGGTTTCCTGATCATGAATATTGAGATTTTATTAACAACAAGATCATATTCATTAGGAGAATGGTGTGATGTACATACTCATATAGATAAGCATAGCATAGATATCAAGTCATTTCAATAGTTTGTTTGCTATAAGCTTTCAGATGCATAGTAACCTAATTCCTTCGACCATGAGATCATGCTAATCACCATCACCAGATGGATGCTTTGATGACATCAAACACCACTTCATAATTGGGTGGTTATAAAGGTGGCATTGAGTGTTCGGAAAGCATGTGTTAAGGCACATGAATCAAGAGTGGGATTTGTCCATCCATATGACTGATAGATATACTCTGGGCCCTCTCGGTGGAATGTCATCCAATTAGCTTGCAAGCATATTACTGGCTCACAAGGGATCACATATCACAGGAACGAGTAAAGATTACTTATCAGTAACGAGGTTGAACTAGGTTTGCAACGATACCGATGATTAGATCTCGGATAAGTAAAATATCACGAGAGAAAGGGAAATTGGTATCATATGTAAATGGTTCATTCGATCACGAAGTAATCGTATAAATATGTGGGAGTCAGATGAATTTCCATATTCCTCTATTGGTTATTGATCGAAGAAGAGTCTCGGTCATGTCTGCATAATTCACGAACCGTAGGGAGACACACTTAAGCATTCGATGTTGTTTAGTAGTTATGGAATGTGAGTGAGAAGACCGAATGTTGTTCGTAGTATCGGATGGGATTCGGGATATCACGAGGAGATACGGAATGGTCCAGAGAATAAGATTCATATAAGGAAAGTTCAATTCTGGAGTTCGGGAATGGTTTCAGTGTTTTCATCGAAATGATCTAGAAGGGTCTAGAAGGTTCACCGATCCGAAAGGGAAAGGGTACATAAATGTGTCATGACAAAGTGGAATGGTTACTTCATGTCCTAAGTCACTAGGCTGGGCAGATAAAAGAGAGAAAGTAAACTCCTAGAAAGTAAACTCCATGTCAAAAGGCAAGTTTGAAAAGTCAAACTGGGAACAATGTTTCCTCGTGGAGGGAGGAGAGGAAACCTCCTCTCCCTCCACCGCCGGCCAAGGAGGAGAGGGAGTCGGGGGAGGATTCGACCTCCCCCTCTCCTAGCCGCCCCTCCCTCTCATAAATAGAGGGGAGGGGCTGCACCTTAAGCCCTACAACAAACCCTAGCCCCACAAGCCACCGCCACCGCCCAAGTCGTCGTCGCCTTGCGCCGTCGCCACACCGCCACTGCTGCCCTAGCCTCCACCGGCCCCACTAATGACCCACAAGTGTAGGGGATCGCAGCAGTCTTCATGGGTCGTATTACCCAATTTATTGATTCGACACAAGGGGAGCCAAAGAATACTTGCAAGCCTTAACAACTGAGTTGTCAGTTCAGCTGTACCTGGAAATAGTTCTTGCTCACAGAAGTTTATCAGTAGCAACAGTCTGTAGTAGCAACAGCAAAGCAACAACTGTTGGGAATATGCCCTAGAGGCAATCATGTATGATGAGATTTCCCATTGTATTCATAAAGATATTAAGTAGTCCTTGTATAAACATCTGATGTGTATCATTGAATATGTGATTCGGTTGTGGAACTATGCATTCATGTTGTTTGTACTAAATATCCTTGGTCATTGAGGCTGTGTTGGACACACAACTTAGACCAATGTGAAAGTTGGCTTGATGACTCGATTCCACTTGTCATGAGCATGGAGATGCTATTCCAACTTACACAGACTCGGCTAAAGAGTTTAGCGAGTCGGATTGACCCAGATTGAGGTACAATGAACAAGTTGTCATTTGTATATCTCAATCAATGTAATCCTTAGACCTGAGGTTGTTGCATAGTCCGAGTTGAGGATCACCGACTTAGGTTCTATTAAACGCTGATCCGTAACTGGTCAGTTATAAAGGCAGAGTTCGGGTCGACTGAGAATCAAGCTGCATGATGTGAATAACCAAGATGGGATTTTGCCCCTCCACTTGGAGAGATATTCTCTGGCCCCTCTCGTGAGACATGATTCGGAAAACATGGCCATGCACGACTCGGTTAAGTGTTAACCGAGGCGATCGACTAAGAGTTAGTCGGGTGAATCACTTATCTCGGATCGAGAAGAGAGTCGGACTATTTAAGGGATGACATATATTCGTCTATAGTCTGACAAGGTATATCGTGAGGCAAAAGGGACTCGGACGTAAGTCGCATTGGAAAGGCAAGTCGTCATGACTCTTTGGTACTTGGGAGTCGGCACGTTCTGCTAGGAGCCGCTACCGACTGATCGATTGAGAGTCGGACTCCAATCGTGTCCAAGTAGCCATGAGCCTGCGAGGTCACACACTTAAGAGCGGGAGCAAGTTCGGATTGGATCTGAACCTGTAATCTAGTTGGGTTGGACCTAAACCGGATTAGGACTGAGTTAGTGAGTTGGACTCACAGTGACTAGTGTTATATGGGCTTTAGTGAATGGGTCGCGCGAGCAGAGCTCACGTTCACTCACTATATATAGTGGAGCTCTGTAACCCAGAAAGGTTAATCGTTGTTCGGTTAGCTCATTCCATGTGTTGGAAACCCTAGCTCCACAGCAGTCCTACCGTCGATACGAACCTAGCAGTTCGCCGCCGGTGCTCCTCCTTGTACGTGTGTATACCAGCAGAGGTGTTGTGCAATCAGCACCAGGACAATCGGATCGTGAGGACTGCACTGCATCAACTGACGCGCTTCATCAGTAATCCGCAACTGCGCGTCTAGTGGTAAACCTCGTGGCCTTCTACCTCAGCTAGATCTTGGGATCACCACGTTAGAGGAAAAGTTTTGTTTTATCTCTGCGTGGCCCAACAGTGGTATCAGAGCGATAGCTTCTGGTTTTAGGCTCGAGATCTCGCATATGTGATATGCGGTTGGCTGTAGATGAGACCTATGTGCTGTTTGGTGGTCGATCTATGAGATAGATCGGTTTTGTACGAAGTTGATTGGATCAACTGTGCTCGGGGAATGGTAGTTCTGATTTCCGTGATCATACTGTTGAGGTCGTGGAACGACATACCCCTACCGGTCGGCTTCCGCCATCGGGGTAGACCATGACACGTAAATCCAGAAGCGATGATCGAAGATCAAAGAGTTTGATCGAATCGGAATGATGGTCGGAATCCATGTTCGGATCGTAGATGAGATCTACGTTTTTGGAAAAATCGTCGGGACCGCCGGCTTCGCCCTATCGTAGCGCCTTAGATGTCGTTGCGAGTTTCACAACGCCAGTAGATATTGTATCTATGCATAACTTGTTTTTGCAGGAAGTTGTGAATGGTATGGTTCATGTGCATGTGATGTATGTGTGTAATCTATACGTGATCTGCGAATCATGGTTTTTGTCAGCCGGCTGGAGCCTAGGTGCTGTCATTTTATTGTATAACGACCTGCGTGTCGCATTCTCTATGTAATTTACTTTACTAAGCTAGTGTAGCTGTTTGGAGAACCCGGAAGGCATGCAAGGCGTTGTACATGTCGGCGACATGGAGTAAGACGGCAAGTGACAAGAGTTGGCACGAGTCGGATTACAGGCTTTGTGGAGATGGAGATCGCCATGAAGAGAGCCATACCATTTCACATTATAAATGCTTTGTTTTGTGTTATTGTTATGTCTCAGTTTTACCTCTTTTAGATAGTCGGTAAAATTTAATCCCTCAAAGAAGGTCTAGTTGGTTTTACCGCCAGTGTTTGCACCATCACAAGTCGGACATTTTTGGTAGTGGGCTCATAAAATTGAGGTGCTGCCAATTCTTTCCGACTAGGTGGGTTCGAGTCGGGCTCTTACTGCGGAAACACTCGGTAAGCTAGACGAGTCTATCACAACGGTTGTGGGGCTCGGGGAAAAGTCGGATGGGAGCCGGGGCATGTGATGCCACCCATCCAACAGGAGTCGCATGAGATGCGATTGACAAGGAGTTGTCTACCTAGATCACTTGGCGGCTAGCGGTGATGCTAAAGCTCACTAGCCAACTTGCTTATTTAGGATCCTGAATCACTAAGTAACCATCGGAGGGGTGTTGGTTCTAGTGGGAGCATAAAATATTAAAGTATTTAATATGCTTCCTCTTTTATGAATACATGTCTTAAGTGTTTTGCATATTTTCTGTTGTAGATCATGGCACCAAGTAGCAGTCACTCTCAGATATCCGGTTTTGCATTGAGAACTATCCTTGAGAAAGATAAACTGAACGACACTAATTTTACCAACTGGTATTGAAATCTGAGAATTGTTCTCAAACAAGAAAAGAAGGACCATGTCCTAGACAACCCACTTCTAGATGAGCCAAATGAGAATGCGACTGTCGCTGCCACCAATGCCTATCATTGGGCTAAGGATGAGTCCACGGATATTAGCTGTCTTATGCTTGCTCACATGGAACCGGACTTGCAAAAGCAGTTCGAGCATGTTGAGGCCCACGATATGATCGAAAGCCTCAAAAGTATGTTCCAGGCTCAGGCGAAGACTGAGAGGTATCAATTCTCTCAAGCTTTGCTGAGTTGCAAGCTTAAGGATGGTGATCCACTGAGTCCGCATGTGATCAAAATGGTTGGTTACGTGCAGTCTCTGGAGAGGCTTGGCTACCCCATAAGCGAAGAGTTCGCTACGGATATAATTCTGAACTCTCTTCCTAGTGCATATGGGCAGTTCATTTCGAACTACCACATGCATGGTATGGATAAGAAGCTCACTGAATTACATGGGATGCTCAAGCAGGCAGAGGCGGATCTCAAGAAGGGCGCCAGTCAAGTGTTGATGGTGCAGAATAAGGCTAAGTTCAAGAAGAGTTCTTGGACTAAGAAGAAGGCTAAGTCAGGAGGAAAGCAGGCTCAGGACCCGGTCCCAAGCACTTCCTCAGGGACTAAGTCATCTCCTTCATCCGGATCCACTTGCTTCTACTGCAAGGCGGATGGCCACTGGAAGAGGAACTGCAGCAAGTACTTGGCCGACAAAGCCAAGAGTGGAGGTATCACTTCCGACTCAGGTACACTTGTTTGCAATGTTATAGACATATATCTTGCTGATGCACCTAATAGTTCTTGGGTATATGATACCGGATCAGTTATTCACATCTGCAACTCGTTGCAGGGACTGGTAAGAACTAGGAGCGTAGCAAGAGGCGAGGTTAATATCCGAGTCGGCAACAAAGCAAGAGTTGTTGCGTTGGAAGTCAGCACGATGCAACTTCATTTACCTTCCGGATTCATTATGGAACTGAATAATTGTTATTATGTTCCAGTGCTCAGTCGAAACATTATTTCTTCTTCATGTTTGATGAGGCAAGGCTATGAGTCGAATATCAAGAATAATGGTTGTTCTTTGTATTTGAATGATATGTTTCACGGCTTTGCACCCGTCCAGGACGGGTTATTTATTTTGAATCTTGATGGTGAGTCGGTTTATAACATAAATGTTAAAAGGTTGAACCCAAATGATCTGAATATGACTTACTTTTGGCACTGTCGGCTTGGTCGTATAAGTTTGAAATGCATGAAGAAGCTCCATGATGATGGACTCCTAACTTCGTTCGACTTGGAGTCGTTCGAGACATGCGAATCTTGCCTACTCGGCAAAATGACCAAGACACCTTTTGCAAAGAGCTGCAAAAGGGCGTCCGACTTGTTGGGACTAGTACATAGTGATGTATGTGGACCAATGAGCACGACAGCCAGGGGTGGTTATGAGTACTTCATTACCTTCACTGATGATTTGAGTAGGTATGGATATATCTACTTGATGAAACATAAGTCGGAAGCCTTTGAAAAGTTCAAAGAATTCCAGAATGAAGCACAAAATCAACACGACAAGAAAATAAAGTTTCTTCGGTCGGACCGAGGAGGCGAGTACATGAGCCATGAGTTTGATGACCATCTGAAAAGTTGTGGAATAGTTCCTTAACTTACTCCGCCAGGAACGCCACAAAGGAATGGTGTTTCAAAAAGGCGGAATCGAACCTTGTTGGACATGGTACGATCAATGATGAGTCGGACAGATCTGCCTTTATCATTTTGGGGTTATTGTCTAGAAACAGTGGCGTTCACACTAAATAGAGTACCATCAAAATCGGTAGAGAAGACACTGCATGAGATGTGGACAGGCAAAAAGCCGAGTTTGTCTTTTCTTAAGATTTGGGGTTGTGAAGCATTTGTCAAGCGACTTCAGTCGGACAAGCTTACGGCCAAGTCGGATAAATGTATTTTCGTGGGGTATCCGAGGGAAACCTTGGGTTACTACTTCTACAACCGAGAAGAGGGCAAAGTGTTTGTCGCTCGGAACGGTGTCTTCCTTGAGAAAGAGTTTCTCAGTCGGGGAGTAAATGGGAGCACGGTGCAGCTCGAAGAAATTCGAGAGGAACCGGCTAGTAGCGAGTCGACAAATACCTTGGAGGTTGAGCCGGTCGTGGCAGCTGAGCCGACAGCAGCACCTGTACTACGAAGATCGGCAAGATTACGAAGTGTTCGTGATGTGTTACTGTTAGACAGTGATGAGCCGGCAAATTATTCGGAAGCGATGGTGGGATCTGATTCCGAGTCATGGCTTGGAGCCATGAGATCCGAGATAAAGTCCATGGATGAAAATCAAGTTTGGAACTTGGTTGATCTGCCAGACGGTGCAAGACCCGTCGAGTGCAAATGGGTCTTTAAGAAGAAAACTGATATGGATGGAAATGTTTCAATCTATAAAGCACGCCTTGTCGCGAAGGGGTTCCGACAAGTTCAAGGAGTTGATTACAACGAGACTTTCTCGCCCGTAGCGATGCTTAAATCAGTTCGGATCATGTTAGCTATAGCAGCCTATTTCGACTACAAGATATGGCAGATGGATGTCAAAACGGCTTTCCTTAACGAAAATTTAACCGAGGACATGTATATGATACATCCCGAGGGTTTTGTTGATCCGGCTAATGCTGACAAGGTGTGCAAACTTCAGAAATCCATTTATGGGTTCAAGCAAGCATCTCGGAGTTGGAATATTCGCTTTGATGAGGTAGTCAAATCGTTTGGCTTCATCAAGAGTGATCATGATTCTTGTTTATACAAGAAGTTTAGTGGGAGCAAAGTAAATTTTCTAATCTTATATGTGGATGACATATTACTGATTGGAAATGATATCCAGATGTTGCAAGAAACCAAGGAATCATTGGAAAGGAGTTTATCAATGAAAGACTTGGGTGAGGCAACATACATCCTCAGAATCCGGAACTATAGAGATAGATCAAGGAGGCTCATTGGATTGAGTCAGAGTACTTATTTGGACAAAGTGTTGAAGAAGTTCAACATGGAATCGTCTAAGAAGGGGTTCTTACCGATGTCCATTGGTGTAAAACTTAGCAAGACTCAGTGTCCTTCGACAACTGATGAGCGAAGTCGAATGAGTGCGATTCCATATGCTTATGTAGTCGGATCCATCATGTATGCCATGATTTTGCACTAGGCCGGATGTTTCCTATGCTCTAAGTGTTGTGAGCAGATACCAGGCTGATCCTAGAGAGATCCACTGGACAACAGCTAAAAATATCCTAAAGTACTTGAGAAGGACTAAGGATATGTTCTTGGTTTATGGTGGTCAAGATGAACTCAGTGTAAAGGGTTACACGGATGCGAGTTATCTTACCGACTCTGATGATTCTCGTTCACAATCCGAATACATGTTTATTATAAACGGAGGTGCTGTGAGCTAGAAGAGTTCCAAGCAAGAGACTGTGTCTGCGTCTACAACAGAGACTGAGTATATTGCCGCCTCGGAGGCAGCAAAGGAAGCTGTTTGGATGAGGAATTTCCTCATGGATCTTGGTGTGGTTTAGGGCTCGTCCAATCCATTAGACGTGTATTGTGACAACAATGGTGCTATTGCACAAGCTAAGGAACCTAGACAACACCAGAAGAACAAGCACATACTCATGCGGTACCACCTGATTCGCCAGTTCGTGGATCAGGGTGATATCAAGTTATGCAAGGTACACACGGATGCAAATATTGCGGATCCGCTGACAAAGCCGTTACCACAGCCAAAGCATGAGGCGCACCTGAGAGCCATGGGCATTAGATGCTTAGACATGTGATGTCGGAAGATTGACTCTAGTGCAAGTGGGAGACTGTTGGGAATATGCCCTAGAGGCAATCATGTATGATGAGATTTCCCATTGTATTCATAAAGATATTAAGTAGTCCTTGTATAAACATCTGATGTGTATCATTGAATATGTGATTCGGTTGTGGAATTATTCATTCATGTTGTTTATACTAAATATCCTTGGTCATTGAGGTTGTGCTGGACACACAACTTAGACCAATGTGAAAGTTGACTTGATGACTCGGTTCCACTTGTCATGAGCATGGAGATGCTATTCGAACTTACATAGACTCGGCTAAAGAGTTTAGCGAGTCGGATTGACCCAAATTGAGGTACAATGAACAAGTTGTCATTTGTATATCTCAATCAATGTAATCCTTAGACCTGAGGTTGTTGCATAGTCCGAGTTGAGGATCACCGACTTAGGTTCTGTTAAACGCTGATCCGTAACTAGTCAGTTATAAAGGCAGAGTTCGGGTCGACTGAGAATCAAGTTGCGTGATGTGAATAACCAAGATGGGATTTTGCCCCTCCACTTGGAGAGATATTCTCTGGGCCCTCTCGTGAGACATGATTCAGAAAACATGGCCATGCACGACTCGGTTAAGTGTTAACCGAGGCGATCGACTAAGAGTTAGTCGGGTGAATCACTTATCTCGGATCGAGAAGAGAGTCGGACTATTTAAGGGATGACATATATTCGTCTATAGTCTGACAAGGTATATCGTGAGGCAAAAGGGACTCAGACGTAAGTCGCATTGGAAAGGCAAGTCGTCATGACTCTTTGGTACTTGGGAGTCGGCACGTTCTGCTAGGAGCCGCTACCGACTGATCGATTGAGAGTCGGACTCCAATCGTGTCCAAGTAGCCATGAGCCTGCGGGGTCACACACATAAGAGCGGGAGCAAGTTCGGATTGGATCTGAACCTGTAATCTAGTTGGGTTGGACCTAAACCGGATTAGGACTGAGTTAGTGAGTTGGACTCACGGTGACTAGTGTTATATGGGCTTTAGTGAATGGGTCGCGCGAGCAGAGCCCACGTTCACTCCCTATATATAGTGGAGCTCTGTAACCCAGAAAGGTTAATCGTTGTTCGGTTAGGTCATTCCATGTGTTGGAAACCCTAGCTCCACAGCAGTCCTACCGTCGATACGAACCTAGCAGTTCGCCGTCGGTGCTCCTCCTTGTACGTGTGTATACCAGCAGAGGTGCTGTGCAATCAGCACCAGGACAATCGGATCGTGAGGACTGCACTGCATCAACTGACGCGCTTCATCAGTAATCCGCAACTGCGCGTCTAGTGGTAAACCTCGTGGCCTTCTACCTCAGCTAGATCTTGGGATCACCACGTTAGAGGAAAAGTTTTGTTTTATCTCTGTGTGGCCCAACAACAACAACAGTGAAATAGGAGCAATAGTAACAGTAACGGTAACAGTGGGATTCGAGTGCGGTAGGCATAGGGATGGATGGACGGGCGTTGCATGGACGAGTCTAAACATGTAACTTCAAGACCTAGGGCATTGCAGATAAATAATAACAAGCATCCAAGTACTAAACAATCCTAGGCATGTGCTCCAAATATAGTCGTAGATGCTCGCAATGAGAACTTGCACAACATCTTCTGTCCAGCCAACCCGTGGTAGAGGGGCCTCTAGGGAACTACTGTCAATTAAGGTGCTCCTTTTAATAGAGCACCGGAGCAAAGCATTAACACTCCGTGAACACATGTGATCCTCACACCACAACCATCCCCTCCGTTTGTCCCAATTATTGTCACTTTGGGCCTTTGGATCCGGACAATGATATGTGTACACAACTTGCAGATAAGACCACAAATAATACTATCATACTGATTCAATAATAAGTTCAGATCTGAGATCATGGCACTCGGGCCCTAGTGGCAAGCATTAAGCACAACAAGTTGCAACAAAGTCAAATAGCACTAATAGAGATACTAGGCACTATGCCCTAACAGATCTTATTCGATTATATGATAGAACTCATCCAATCCCTACCATCCCCAAGCCTACAGCGGGGGATTACTCACTCATGGATGAGGGAAACATCAGTGGTTGATGGATATGAGTTGGTGATGACGATGGCGATGATCCTCTCCAAATTACTCGTCCCGGCAGGGTGCTAGAATGGAGTTTCTGGATCCGAATCTTGGTTTCTAGTGGCGACGGTCGAGCGAAACTCTTTCTGGAAAACTATCGACCCCCCCCCCCCCCGTTTTTTAGGCCGAGAGGAAACTTATAGGTGCAGAGGGATGCCGAAGGGGTGCCTAGGGTGGCTGCACCCCCTAGGCGCAGCCATAGTTGGGCCCGCGCCTGGCAGGGGTGTGGGCCCCCGAGGCCCCTTCTCCGTCTTGTCTTCTGGCTCCGTGGGTCTTCTGGTGAAATATAATTTTTGACATATTTTCTGGGATTTTTCCTGATAGTTGATTTTCTGCACAAAAACAAGACACCGAGGTAATTCTGTTGAAAACAACGTCAGTCCATGTTAATTTTATCCAAATCACACAAGTTTAGAGGAGAAACAATAGCAAAAGTGTTCGAGAAAGTATATACGTTTTGGACGTATCAACTCCCCCCAAGCTTAGCTTATTGCTTGTCCTCAAGCAATTCAGTTGAAAACTGAGTGCGATAAAAGAACTTTCACGAACACATTTGCTTCATATGATGTATATATTCTCAGCACAGGAGTATATGCTTAAACCATTCATAATAAAAGGTATGCAACCAAGTCTACTCAATAATCATTGCAAGCTATGAAGAGAAACCAACTCAATAATAATAAGTAGCATGCAACATAAACATAAGCAACATTTCAATGCTCATAGTAAGGTATGATAGAGTGTTATCTCGCTTGCCTTTCTTTGTAGAGCACAATATAAATACCGAGGCACCTCTTAAGTTCAAGTGAAGACTATAAGTAAAGATATCAGAGATACAAGCATCAAAGTCATGACATAATTAACCAAGTTTTGGAACAAACACAAGAATGACAACTATGCTCTCAAGAAGGTGCTCATAGAATAGGTGGTGATTCAACAAGGTTGTGAAAATGGTTTTGAAAAGTTTGAAAGGCTTCCTAATGCTAAAAGGAAGGTATTCATTAGCTTTGAGCTCTCATTGCCCCTATCACAGGCATTTTCATGTGGTTAAGGTGAAAGTGAGGTCCAATCTGAGTTATATGCTTGATAGACCATAAACTGGAAATCCAATGTCCCTTGAGTACGAGGGCCGCTCCGCATGCTACTCAACTTTGGTCACCTGCAAGTTCTTGTCATTGTACATACATGCGTATCATAGAGAACCGCCAACGGGTACCCCTTGCACATGATACAGAAGCTTTCCCGTGATCAAAATGACAAGGCAAGCCGACAATGAGCATCTCAGCGATCTTTTTATTTACTATGTGCATAGCTTTTTATTGAGGATGCTTCACAGAAGCTCATTATGGTGATGCTGCAAGTTTCCACGATGATTAGGCATGGCTTAGGCTAGCGGCCCAGGCGTTTCTCTAACACAATATATATACTCCATGAACTCACAAGCTCCCCTTTTATTTCACACTGTTAACATCCACAATCAAAAGAGAAAAGTATCAACTGGATAGGATATCCAAAAAGTGTTGAAAGCGTTCCCCGTGACAGCACGGTTCTGCTAACTCCCAGCATATAATTTGCAAGCATATAACTTTCATGGACATGTCACAATGGTTCAAGATTATTAAGTGCAAGGAATAAAGTGTGCCATCAAGTTCGTGAGAGCTTTACTAACTAACTTTCTCAAAACAGACAAACATTTTATTTGGAAGAAAACAAGACATATAGAATATGCACTGAAATAGCAAACGATGCTAATAGGTATGTATGGTGGACACAGCTGGCAATATTGGTTTTGGGCGGTTGGAGGCATAGGTAGAGCTCATACTCAGTGCAAGTGAAGGCTAGCAATAAAGAGGGAGCGACAAATGAGAGAGCAATAACTGTCATAATCATGCTTGCAACAAAACAGGACTAATTATGGCATGAAAGTGATACAAGAACTCTAAGGCAAAATAAATCATCGAGGCTTACTGACTACTGATTAGTCATATGCATGCGTGAGCATGTGCCAAGTCGATTCACATGAAACTTCCAGAGGAGGATACCACAATATCATACCAAAATATGAATAAAACAATACAAGCAAACATTCATATGACATGCTACAAACTATTAGCAAGCTCGAGCTAATCATAGACAAGTAAGAACTACTAAGCATCCATCAGTAACACACTCCTTACCATGAACAGACTAAGCATTCTCACAATGATGAGTATATGTACAAAAACGAAACAAATAGAGTTCATTACCAGCCTCTTACCACTCCTCAAGTTGTCTTAATCTTCATTTGTAAGGTTCCCAACCTTTAATAAGGTAGAGATCCCTGTGTTTACAATGCTAGTCCCTGGATCAATAGCTAGCATCCACGGTTAAGATGTAATATCAAGAAACAAAGGTCATAATACAACTTTATAACCAGGAATAAAATAATTCATTACATCTTACATAGCTCATTTGGCTATCACATTACATTGCAGCAGAATATCTATAAGCATGGGGTCCTTCATCTTCAAAGTGCCACAGGCAAACATGTTGGTTGTAGACTTGTAATCCTAATCAATCAACTTCACTAATATCAAACAAACCTGCAACATAACAAGTTACAGCCACAAGGGTCAATACATTTGAATTGTATTGGCAAGTTTCACCACTATGTTGAATATAAGTGGATCCTATCATTACATGCATATTTGGCTAAGTAGGGTTTTAGGCTCATTTGCAGAAAGCAATAATTTATCCCATCTTTTCAAAATAGTTTTGATCTTTTGTCAAATCTTTCTGAACTCCTTGGTAAAACCCCAAGTGTTTCAAGTCTTTGTCAAAATCTCTTGAGCTCCTTGGTACACCCCAAGTACTTCAAGTTTTCATCAAAATCTCTTGAGCTCCCTGGTAAATCCCCAAGTGCTTCAAGTCTTTTGTTGTCTCTTTAAAGTTTTTCTTTTAGAAATTGGAATGTCGAGATTTCCCATAGCTTCAAGCTTTAGTTGCTCAATATTGTCCATAACCGGGGACACGGCTAAGTACTTAGAATTTTTATCTTCTGCAGAAGTTGTACACTTTACCCACATGACACAATCTCATCTTGATGCCACCAGTGGCCGCTGGATAAGTACTCACCAAGATGGAGTACTGGCAGATTGAGAATGTGACGAAGTCTTTCCAGAGGGTCCTCCCATACACCATTGCTAGCTTGTCTTCAGGCACCAATGTAGGGTTCCTAGTTCCCTCATTTCTAGTAAACCTGAAGACAATGCATGGGTCTTCCCAATGTAGTTGACTAAGCCAGAGCCATATAGCATGTGGTTGTACACGAAAGCCACTGTTGGAGAAACATGTTCAATCTCTAAGTCCCTGGGTGGTTTTATTTTGGTGCACAACACAAAGAGATTTCCATTGACATGGTTCCTTTTTGTTGCCACCTTGTCCAAAACTTGAGTATCCTTGTCCACCCAGGTGGTTCATTGAGTACTTGTTTTATTATATAAAACATAAGTCCTTTTCTCAACTTCATAAAAATCTCAACATGTATCTCTTCTCAAAATATCTAGCATGGCTAAGCATTTTACAACTACATTGTTTCACTAAGGAGTATATAAGGGTATCCTATTAGGATTTAGCATAGCATAAGGTATAGAAATTCTTTTCATGCATGTTTCAAAATCCACTAAGTATAATGAAAATAGTAGGACTTTAGATGATAGTGTCACTTGCCTTTTTGGTAGAGAGTGTTGGTTCACTTCTTGATCTTGCTAATCTCACACTCTTCTAACTTCACTACAAATCAATCAAGCAAACAAATTAACACACATAAAATAATAGGATCTAAGTCATGCATGCAAGCATGCAAAAGATAGTTTTATTTGCAAAGGTGGTTTCTACTAGGCTCTAAACATTGTAAGGTTTCAAGTGGTTATTTTCCAAAGTGGCAAAGTCATTTGCAAAAGGGTTTTATCTAAAAACCATTTTTCAAATCCAATCATTATTTCATGTGGTGAAAAATGCTTTTGGCAAAGCAACAATTTTATAATGTTCACCAAATAAGTTGTTAATTCACAAAACTTGGTGTTTAGGGTCAGTAGGTTTAAATCAACACATTTTCCAAAGGTTTTGCTCAAAATCATTTCCATATCAAAATCAATATTTTTATTTGACTAGAAATGGGCTAATTCAAGTTTTTATTCCTAAATTTCACAAAATCCATTTTTAAATCCATGGGTTGGTTCCTAGGGTCAGTAGGTTCACAACAAACCAATTTTCAAAGATTTCAACCTCAAAATCATTTTGGAATAATTTTTATAACCTAAACAAGCATACAAATGTTTCTGCAAAAACAAACATTTTACCTGAAGCTTTTTACTAAACAAAATGCATGGTTGGCTAGGGCTTGTTCCACTGATTCCATTGATATAAAATTTGCAATTTTTGGACGTGTGGATCAAAAGTTACAAGGCTTACAAATTTGCATCTAAATCAGATTCTAAAATCTGTTTTAAAACAAAGGCTGGCCACACGGCGTGTTTCTCATTGGGCGGTACCGGTTCGCGCGGATTGCTCTCTGCGGGGCGTTGGATCTAAACAGATCGCACGGCGCGGGTTGACTCATACCGCTTCGCTCCGTTCTAATCACAGCCAGACGATTTGCATTGCACGGCTCACAGCAGCTCGACCAGTAACTGGCGGCGCTAGCGGCGGTGACGCTCGGACGGTGGCGGTACTGGAGATGCATGAAGCAAAGAGAGAGGGGGAGGTGCTCACCGAGATCGCGGGGTTGCGATGATTCTCGGCGTGGTCTCCACAGGGTCAGGGGCGCTCGGGGGTGTCGACAATTGCTCGTCGGAGTCCTTGCTTCCGTCGGGCACGCTCGGCCGTTGTTGGGGATGAGGCTACAGGTCACGAGGGAGCAAACGGAGTGCATGGTCAGACGCGCAAAGACACGGCGATGATGCGTGCGTGATTGAGAGGGCTCGGGGTGGTCTAGACTTACCAGGAAAACTCGCCGGAGAGAGAGGCAGACACGGCGGCACTCAGTCGAGGTGGTTGCCGACGCTCTGGGTCACCAGAGGAAATGTGGCTGGGGTCAGTGGATGCGCAAAGTGATGGAGATCTAGTGAGCGTGAACTAGAGAGGAGGGGGCGGCGTGTACTCACCGGAATTGTTCGCGGAACTCGCCGGAGCAGTGAGGGCGCGGGCTCGAATTGGGGCAGCCTAGAGGCTCACTTGTAGCGGGGTTTGAGGGGAAGGAGAGGAAATACGCAGGCGTTTAAATGTGTGCGGTTACTGGGAGAAATCAAGGGCGTATTCAACGTGTATTCATCGCTGGCGTAAATGGCAGCAACGGCAGGGCGGGGTCTGCGCGAGGAAGAAGAGAGTGAGCTGGTGGTGGGGCCGTCTGGCAGCGAGAGAGGGAAAAGGGAAATAGGGTCCACCTGTCTATCGCTCTGGTGCAAGAAAGAGTGAAAAACGATTCGCAGAGAGGGGGAGGGAAACTGGGCTGCGAATGGGCTTCTTGGGCCAGATGGGTTGGGTCAGGTCTGGTTCTATTTTTTTCTTTCTGATTGTTTTATCTTTTTCTATTTCTATTTTCTGTTTTGGAATTCAAACAACAAATCAAACAACAAATCAATTCAAAATTCCTCCAAACTTTGCATTGAGTTTTTGGTTCTGTTTAACAACAGTAGTCTAAAGTCCAAAAACAAAATAATGTTTTTATTCTTTTTAGGATCCATTTATTAATTAAATAAAATGGACCTTAGTTATTAAATCAAATAGGATTAGTTTTATTTAAAATTTTTATCTTTTTGCAATCTAAATATAAAACCAAAAACACTTCAATAGTTTTAGTTGAGAATATAAAATACTTGGAAAACTTGTTTAAAATAATTTAACAAGTTTTTAATGTTTTAATTAAAATGGAAAAGCCTTTACTTAAATAAAATTGGATAATAAATCCTTATTATTTTATTTATATAAACCTTTATTATTTTTATCAAATAGAAATATTTTATTACAAAGGCTTTCCCAAGTTTCAATTTGGATCTTTAAAATAATCTTTATTTATATTTCTACCTTTTCATTTGAAAACCAAATCTTTTTATTAAAAGATTCAAAACAGTAATTCCAAATATTTTTAAATTTTTCTTTATTAATTGTTTATCATTTTAAATCCCTTTAGGATTTATTTGATCAAAATTGGTTTGAAAGATTCCAATTGGAATTAAAAAGTTTCTTCTCACCCTGAAAATCAACAAAGTTTTATTTTATTCATTTATTTTTCACATTACAAGATTTGGAAAATCTTGGGATGTGACATCATTATTGCCCTTCACTTGTGTGACTTGAATAATAACATAAAAACCAAAATCCACTGAGGACGGCTGAACCCTGCAAAGAACTCACAGAACCAAAGAAGAACAACAAATATTTTTGGTGTTTTTGATTTTTTAAAGAAGCCAACAAAGCAAAAACAAACCAAGCAAAGCAAAATCTTTTTTGATTTTTCTTTTAAGGCAAACCAAAGCAAAGAGAAAAATAAACAAACTAAGAGAAACAACAAAAATATTTTTGGTATTTTTTGTGTTTTTGAGAAAGAAGCAACAGGAACCAAAAAGAAAGCGAAACAATGGATATACAAAGACCCGACCGAACATGATATATTGATGAGCGTGATGTCGGTATACCTCCCCCAAGCTTAGGCTTTTGGCCTAAGTGGGGTTCAATCCCATGGTGCCCAAGTAGATGCACCTCCGTAGTACGACGAGGAGGCTCCCTCGTCCTAGTACGAGCTCGAGGACTCTCCAGTGTAGTGTACAACAAGGTCATACGAGGGTGCTTCCTCCTGAAAGTGTCCATAGAAGCCAAGAGAGTGCAGCTTGTCATCCATCTCCTCCTTGGAGCGTGACAAAGGTCCCTGAGAAATACTTAACAAAGTGGTTTGGGGGAGAGGGATCTCTCTCTTTCCCGTCAATAAATAGCATTCTATAGACCAAGTTCTCAAGGGTAGATCCATTTGTGACAAAGTGGTGCGCCTTCATGGCAGCAAGATCAAGCCTTCGAGGAGCCAAAACTGTATCATTTGGA
Organism: Avena sativa; assembly: GCA_916181665.1. Classification (NCBI taxonomy): domain Eukaryota; kingdom Viridiplantae; phylum Streptophyta; class Magnoliopsida; order Poales; family Poaceae; genus Avena; species Avena sativa. The sequence continues at coordinate 432,671,014 of OV702293.1, forward strand.
TCAACATCAATGTCCAAGGCAGTAGCAACACACATAGCAATAACTCCCCCATAAATGGGTCCCTTAGGAGTTAAACGACGAGCAATGAGAGAACCAAGATTATACTTGGTATCATTGTTGAGCGCAGCGGCTAAGAAAGCCAAATGATAGCTAGAAATATTACTAGTGTTCTGCCTACCAAGAACGCTGGTGGCAAGATAGTAAGTGAAGTACCCGATGGTGGGAAGATGAATGTTTCTTATCTTTCCTTGTTGAGATCTACGGTTATCATCATTGGTTATCCCGCGGTAAAGCTCCAACAAATCAGCAGGTTGAGCTGGAATCTTCTTTGCTGACCCAGCTGTACCAAGTACCAGAGCCTCACAAAATTTCTTCAATAACATATGTTAAGACTTGCCATAAACTTTGAAAGAAACATCTGGACTAAACATGTTGTTAGTAAAGGAGAAGCTCTCCGCAAATGTTTTAGTGAGCATAGCATATTGCGCGCTCTCATCCTGCATAAGACTTGTTAGACCAGCCCTTCGAACGAAGGTCATAAAATCATCAAGAATCCCAGCAGCCCGCAAGAAGGTTTGGCAAGGAAAAGCGGAGGGGTGCGCATCCCCCTCATCTCCCTCATCGTCGAATCGCGGAGTGATGAGATCCCCATTGTATGAGGGCCTAGCACGGGAGGATGATCTTGAAGTCCTTGTCCTTCTAGGTGCATCACTCTCAAATATCTCTCCAAATGTGTGGTTGTCCATGACCATTCTATCCTGAAATTTTTAGACAAACATCAAACCAAGTGATTTCCAAGTTGATAAATGATGAGTAACTACTATAGGAACTTGCTAGAGGGATACACATGCATTAAAATGAAATATCTAAGCATAGAACAAGCTTGCAAGCTCACACAACCTGTCACCTATAGCAGAAAAATACTCAAGATACAATCTACCAATCACAAATCTAACTGGACAAGTGGAGGAGGCACATACCAAGGAGCAATACCTCCAAAAATCAGCAAAAAAGATGGGCTGAGCAAGGAGATCGAAAATCGCGAGCAATAACAGCAATAAATCGAGCTTGAGCAAGTTTTCTGGTGTTTTTCGGGAGAGAGAAAGAAGATGGTTGTGAGGGGGCACCTTGAAGGGGCCGAGGTAGGCCAGACCCCCCTAGGCTCCACCCATAGGTAGGCCGCGCCTACCATGGGTGTGGTGGCCTGGGGTGGCTCCCTGGGTCACTTCAGGTGTCCCTCTGCCCCTTTTTTCGAGGAAAAATTTATTTTGAATTTTCTGGGATTTTTCGGGAAAACATATTTTTGGCCAATTTTTAGGGTATGAAAATTGATTTTCTCGCAGAAACAGTTTTTTCAGAAGAAGCAAAAGCAAACCAAAAGGCAAACTACAGAAGCTCTAAGACAAACTAACAAGCAAACAACTAGCAAAACCAAATCTAGCAAAAGAAACGGCAAAGACTAGGAAGGAGAAAAGTAAAAGAAAGCAAGTATAACCACAGTGAAAACATTGCTTTGTTCATTAAAATCCTTTTGTTAACAAGCTTGATCAAGTCTTGTTACCAAAACAATACTATATGAAACAAAACTTTGTATTCCACAAGGTGATTATGTTACCTCATACTTGATAGCAATGGTCCCAATCATAATAGTTTCAAAATTTTCTTGTGGAATGGGACAATATATTTCTCCAACCTTTATGCTCTCAACATTTTCAATGGAATTCAGGCAATAGCTCTTAGCAACCTTCTTGGGGAAATAAACAGTGTGATCTTTGTCATCAATATTGAATGTTACTTTTCCTTGATTACAATTAATGACAGCACCTACAGTATTAAGAAAAGGTCTCCCAAGAATAATGGACATATTATCATCTTCAGGCATTTCAAGCACAACAAAATCAGTTAAAACCAAGAAATTTATGAGCCACTTGAACAAGAACATCCTCAAATATACCAACAGGAATAGTAGTTGACTTATCAGCCATTTGCAAAGATATGTCAGTTGGTGTCAACTTTTCTAGTTGGAGTCTCTTGTAGAGAGAAAAAGGCATAGCACTAACTCCAGCTCCCAAATCACATAAAGCAGTTCTGACATAATTATTATTAATAGAGCAAGGAATAGTTGGTATACCTGGATCACCAAGTTTCATTGGAACCTTACCATTGAAGGAATAATTAGCAAGCAAAGTAGAAATCTCCTCATTAGGAATCTTCCTTTTATTAGAGACAACATCCTTCATATACTTTGAATAAGGAGGCAACTTAATAGCATCATTCAAAGGAATTTGCAAAAATAAAGGTTTCATCCACTCACAAAACTTGTTGTAGTGTTCTTCTTCCTTTGACTTGTGTTTCTTACCTGGAAAAGGCATAGGTTTCTGCACCCAAGGTTCTCTCTCACTACCATGTTTCTTAGCAATAACATCTTCCTTAGTGTACCTAGTGTTCTTAGTGTGCTTCTCAGGTTCTTCCTCAACTTCCTCTTTATCAGGATCATCATTATTATTACCACTCTCAGTTTTAGCATCAGAGACAGATATACTATTAGGATCTACATCAGGTTCAAGTGGTTCCTCAACTATCTTATGTTTCTTTTTCTTTCTCTTACGAGGACTACCACTATCAACTTGTTGAGAATCCTGCTCAATTCTTTTAGGGTGTCCTTCAGGATATAAAGGATCTTGAGTAGCTATACCACTCCTAGTTCTAATTATATAAGCATGTTTATCTCCTAAGGCATTAACTAGCATATCCTTTTGTACCTTAGCAAGTTGATCAAGTTGGGTTTGAACCATTTGAAAGTGTTTACAAAGCATTTTTATATCATTAGAAGTTCTTTCCATAATTTCTTTCAACTCATTGATAGCTCTAGAGTTTTCCAATAAATGATTCTGAACTTGTTTATTAAAATTACCTTGTTTAACAATAAATGTGTCAAGTTCCTCTAAGCATTGATCATGAGGCTTACCATAGGGAATATCACCTTCATTAAAGTGGAGAGAGTGTACCTCATAGTAGATGAGTGGGGTAATTGGCTTACATAATTCTTCTATAGGAGGTAGATTCTTCACATCTTCAACTCTAATACCTTTCTCCTTTAGACACTTCTTAGCTTCCTTCATCACTTCATCATTTAATGCAATAACTCCCCTCTTCTTTGGTGTTGGTGTTGGAACTGGTTCAGGCACAATTGGTTTAGGAGTAATAGGCTCAGGTGTGTTTAGCTCAGTTGAAGTCCAATCATCATAATTCTTGCTTATCTTAGCCATTAATTCTTCAGCATCTCTAGGAGTTCTTTTCCTGAAAACAAAATCAGCAAAGCTATCTAGGTATGTCCTAAAATCATCAGTTAGTCCATTATAATAAATATCAAGAAGCTCATTCTTAGGCAATGGACATCCAGGATGTGCATGAATCAAGACACAGAACCTTGTCCATGACTCAGGCAATTTCTCTTCTTCTCCCTATTTAAATTCAAAAAGTCTCTGCAAAGCAGCATGTCTAGCACTAGGAGGAAAATATTTCTGGAAGAAAGAAGCAATTAAGCAATCAGGGCTATCAATGGAACCATGAGGTAATCTATTAAACCAAGCCCTAGCTTACTTTTAGTGAAAAAGGGAAGATCTTAGTAACAAAGTACTCGCGCATCTTAAAATCATCAGAGAATAAAGCACTCATAGAAGAAAGCTCATTCATATGAGCCACATCACTCTCATTTTCAGTCCCACAAAAAGGTTCTTTCTCAACAATGTCCAAATAGGATAAATCAAGAGAGAAATCATAATCTTTATCTTTAATATCTATGGGAGAGGTGGCAAGCTTAGGATCAGATGACAGTTTAGGCATAATGGTACGTCTAGCAAGGAGACTCTTAATAGCACTAGTACCATGTGTGTTTCGGCACTCTTCAACAAATTCATCAGTGAACTCAATGTAACTGAAAGGGTATTTTACCCTATGCTATTTTTGGTTGACAATGACACCGTGGTTAGAGTGTACTAATGCTATTTATAGTGTCTTACACAGGTTCTAGTCCGATGCTATGATGAAAGGTTATCGGAGACCCCCCCCCCCATTTTGATAATGAAGCTTCGCACCGGAGTTTTCCCTTTTTATGTAATTTGAGTCCGGTTAGGAGCTGCACACTATTAAGAGGGGTTCTCTCGATGAGCTTGTTGGGGATGATCACCTAAGCCATACACACATCCCTTTCACCTACCTAATCCATCACCAAAGAGAGAAGAGAAGAAATCCTATCCATCAAAGCCTTTTATGCAGATCCAGTTTTCAGACCGGTTGGACCGGCTCCTAGACCGGACCGTCCGGTGTCAGGATCGGAAATACAAACTCAAACCGGGTTTTCCGGTTTACTCACTCCGAATCTATCCGAGTCTGGGTACTGAGAGCAGATTCGGTTTCAGTCCGGTTTTCCAGGCTGAGGACCGGACTGTCCGGTGTGTGAACCGGTCCAACCGAACTTAAAACCGGACCTTGCGTTTTTGGCTCAAAACGGCTAGTTTTTCTCCTTGAGTATAAATATCCCTTCTTCTAGCTTGAGTAGGTTAGGCATTCAGTTTATATCATTTCTTGAAGCTCTCTCTCTCTCCCCCATTGTTGAAACACAAAAGCTTGAGGATCTCCCATTCTACCCAACCAAATCCAAATCCCTTTGGTAGAAAGGAAGATGAGGTCCCGATCTACGTTTCCACCAAGCCAAACTTCATTCCCCCTTGAGTTCATCGAGTTAGCTTGTTACTCTTGGGTTTGTGGGAAACCCTAGGCGGCTAGGGTCGCCCGGAGGCATTCAGCTTGTGATTTGCTCCGTGGAAAGTTTGTGAGGGTTTGGAGACTACCTTAAAGTCTACCACGAGTAAGTGAGCTATTCCTTCGTGGGATAGGCTCGGAGAAGAAGGTGAGCCTTCGTGGCGCGTGAGGAATCCTTCGTGGAACCTCACACCTCTCCAACGTGACGTAGCCCCCTTCCCAAAGGTGGTGAACACGGGAATACATCTTCGTCTCCGCGTGCTTCGGTTATTCCTTAATCGATCTCTTACTTGTGTTGCTTATCTTGTGATAGCCTTCGAGCTTGAAGTATCTTGTACATCATCTAGGTTGCCTCACCTAGTTTGCATTTAGGCTCACTTATTTTCCGCAAAGCCTAAAACTTGCAAAAGATTATAAATAATTTTGTAGAAACCTATTCACACCCCTCTAGGTTAACCATCTTACACTTTCAATTGGTATCAGAGCTAAGGGCTCTTTTAAGGGCGTTACCGCCTAAGAGAAAAGATGGTTTTATCCGATGATGAGGAGGAAAAAACTTATTCGGTCAAGGAGCTTCGTGAGATCTTAGCCAAGGGTGCCCTTGAAAAGGCCAAGGCGGATTCCGATCTCCTTGTTCGAATGAGTTACCTAGAAGGACAACTTAAGGCCATTGGCGATGGGGCTTTTCTTGGTAATCCATTGGTAGTACCTCAAGGGAGACCAATGGACATTGAGAAGGATAAGGATGCCGAGTCCTCTCATGAGGGTGGCGCGTCAAAAACTTCCACGCCCCCTAATCAATTCCCTTATGTTTATCCTAAGCAAAAGAACATCATGCCTCATATTAATGGTTCGAGCCCTGCACCTCATTATGATGGAACTCATTTCTCTCATTGGAAAGCTTCTATGGAGTCTCATCTTCACAGCTGCAGTGTTGAGCTTTGGGAGATTGTATGCACCGGCTTCCACCCTCATGATCCCAACAACCTCACCCCGGGAGAGTACTATGACCGTCAACTAAATGCAACGGCTTGTGACAAGATAAGGAGTGCCATTCACTGCACTCTCCATGATCAAGTCAGCGACATCCCCACCGCAAAGGATCTTTGGGATAGGATTGTCATTCTCCAAGAGGGAACCTCTCTTATCCAAAAGTCCAAGTATGAAGCTGCCAAGTCTGAGATGAACATGTTCATGAACCATGATGGTGAGACTATCGCTGAAGCATACAAGAGACTCGTTGCCCTCCGCGTGAAGATTGGTGGCCTAGGGTGTGAGAAGTGTGATGATGGATTCAATTTGAATGATGAACTTATCAAGTCCAAGATTGTCTCCATGATCGCGGTTACCGACAAGAAGCTTGCCTTGAACTTGCAACTCCTTGATAGAGCTAATCAATTCACTCCTGATGATCTAGTCTCTTATCTAGTTGCCACGGATAACTTGGCGGATGAAGGGCAAAAGATCAAGGAGATCAACCGTGCTATAGGGTCTTCCCACTCTCTAGCTTTAAAGGCCAAGCAAGTGCAAGAAGACGTTGCTAGTGATGAAGATAGCGATGTTGATGGAGTTGATGATATGCTCTCTCAACTTGCCCTCTTCACCAAGAACATGAAGTTCCGAAGAAGGAGAAGCTCAATGGGATCAAGTGAGAAGAAGAGGACGTGCTACAATTGTGATGAGGCAACCCATTTTGCCGACAAGTGTCCTTATGAGAAGAGGCTTGACAAGCCTAAGTATGAAGAAGGTGCCAAACCAAGATTGAAGCCCAACCCTATCAATGAAAGATACAAGAGGAACAATAGGCGTGATGGTAAGGGCTTCCTAGGCCAAGAATACATATCTGACAATGAGGAAGAGGATGAAGAGAAGGTGGTTGGAGTGGCCGGTTTGGCCTTTGCCAAACCCGGGTCTCTCTTCACCTATGACTGTAGGGTTTCGTAGCATGGAAAACAAAAAATTTCTACCGCATACAAACAAACAAGCCAAGATCTATCTACTAGATTGTAGCAACGAGTCGATGGAATAACTCACCCTCGAAGATTCCAAAGTGTTTAACGAGAGCGGATTCTCATGGGTGATGTAGTCGTACTCTTGCCAATCTCAAGATCGCGTAGACGATCCTTCCGGCGCTGCGTTCCGGCAGCGCTTCCGCAGTCGGTCACATGTTCGGTACTCGACGAAGACCTTCCTCTCCCTTGTTCCAGCAGGCAGCGGAGGTTGTAGAACTCTTCTCGCGATTCCGGCAGCACAACGGCGTGGTACCAGAAGTAGAGGGGAGATCTCGCAGGGCTTCGCCTTAAGCCGGAGCGAGTATGGTGGACTACGAGAGAGATCCTCGGCGATCTAGGGTTTAGACACACCAAGGAGGGGGCAAGGCCGGCGGCTAGGGTTTGCCCTAGGCGGCGGCGGCGAGTTGCCCTAGGCGGCGGCTATGGTGGGCGGCGGCTAGGGTTTAGAGGGCGTGGTGTTGTGTCCTTGGAGGGGCAGCCCTGCCCCTCCTTATATAGGTGGAGGGGCGCGTCAGGGGAGGGGAGTCCCACCCCAACTCGGTCTCCAAGTGGGTCGGCGGTGGAGGGAGGGAACTCCTCCCCAAGTAGGTTTCCTACTCTCCCTCCACCTCCCAAAATAGCTGTTTGACTTTTCAAATTGGCGTTTGACTTTTCAAACTAGGATTTGATTAAACCCTTTATTTTGTTCAGCGATGACACCTAGTACATGATGCAATCATTCCAACTAGTTATGACACATTCATGTACCCTTCCCCTCCGGAGTGCCGGACATTCCGGAACCTTCTAGAACATTCCCGATGAAAACACCGGAACCATTCTCCAACCCCGAAACAGGACTTTCCTTATATGAATCTTATTCTCTGGACCATTCCGGATCTCCTCGTGATATCCCGGATCCCATCTGAGACTCCGAACAACATTCAGTCTCTTACTCATCATTCCATAACTACTCAAACAACATCGAATCCTTAAGTGTGTCTCCCTACGGTTCGTGAATTATGCGGACATGATCGAGACACTTCTCCGAACAATAACCAATAGAGGAATCTGGAAATTCATATGGCTCCCACATATTTCTACGATTACTTTGCGATCGAATGAACCACTTACATACGATACCAATTTCCCTTTGTCTCACGATAGTTTACTTATCTGAGGTTATGATCGTCGGTATCTTTGCATACCTAGTTCAACCTCATTACTGATAAGTACTCTTTTCTCGTTCCTGTGATATGTGATCCCTTCTGAGCCAGTCACATGCTTGCAAGCTAATTGGATGACATTCCACCGAGAGGGCCCAGAGTATATCTATCCGTCATATGGATGGACAAATCCCACTCTTGATCCATGTGTCTCAACCAATACTTTCCGAACACTCAATGCCACCTTTATAGCCACCCAGTTACGGTGTCGTGTTTGATGTCATCAAAGCATCCTTCCGGTGAAGGTGATTTTCATGATCTCATGGTCGAAGGAATTAGGTTACTATGTATCAGAAAGCATATAGCAATTGAACTATTAAAATGACTTGATCTTTATGCTACGCTTATCTATAGGAGTATGTCCACCATATCATTCTCCTAACGATATGATCTTGTTGTTAATAACATTTCAATGTTCATGATAGGGAAACCACAATCATTTATTAACCAACAAGCTAGTATTATAAAGAGGCTTTACTAGGGACTCTATTTTAGTTTACAAATCACACAAGTATTAATGTTTCCTTGTTAATACTATTATAGCATGAATGTAAACATTTATCATAAACACAAAGATATAATAATAACTATATTTATTATTGCCTCTAGGGCATATCTCCAACTGTCTCCCACTTGCACTAGAGTCATCTAATCTAGATTACATGGTAATATACCGAACACCCATGGCAGTTTGGTGCTGGTCATGTTTTGCCCTCGGGAGAGGGTTAGTCAACGGATCCGCCACATTCAGATCTGTGTGTACTTTGCAAATCTTTATGTCCCCATCTTGGACATGTTCTCGAATAGCGTGAAAACGTAGCTTGATGTGCTTCAGATTCTTGTGTGACCTTGGTTCTTGCGCATTGGCTATGGCGCCCATGTTATCACAGTAGATTGACATTGGGTCCATCGCACTAGGAACCACACCGAGCTCTGTAATGAACTCTTTCATCCACATCGCTTCTTGTGAAGCCTCCGAAGTAGCCATGTATTCCGATTCAGTTGAAGATCTCGCCACAACGCTTTGCTTTGCACTCCTCCAGCTAACTGCTGCACCATTCAAAATAAATACGTATCCAGATTGTGATTTAGAATCATCCGGATCGGTGTTCCAACTAGCATCAGTGTAACCATTAACAACGAGCTGTTCATCACCTCCATAAGAAAGAACCATATCCTTAGTTCTTCTCAAGTACTTAAGAATGTTTTTGACCGCTGTCCAATGATCCACTCCTGGATCACTTTGATATCTGCTAGTTAAACTAACAGCATATGCAATGTCGGGTCTAGTACATAGCATGGCATACATTAGAGATCCTATGGCCGAGGCATAGGGAGTCTTACTCATCCTTTCTCTATCTTCTGCCGTCGTCGGACTTTGAGTTTTACTCAAGGTCGTATTGGGCAACATGGGCAAGAACCCTTTCTTGCTATCTTCCATTCCAAACCTCTTTAGACCTTTTTCCAAATATGTACTTTGTGACAATGATATTAGGCGTCTCGATCTATCTCTATAAATCTTTATGCCTAATATGTAAGCTGCTTCGCCAAGATCCTTCATTGAAAAACTATTATTCAAATATTCCTTGACACTATTAAGAAGGTCTACATCATTCCCAATCAACAATATGTCATCTACATATAGTATTAAGAATGCTACAGAGCTCCCACTCACTTTCTTGTAAATACAAGCTTCTCCACAAGTTTGTATAAAACCAAAACTTTTGATTACCTTATCAAAACATTGATTCCAACTTCGGGATGCTTGCTTCAATCCATAGATGTACCGTTGAAGTTTGCATACCTTGTTAGCATCTTTAGGATCGACAAAACCTTTGGGTTGCATCATATACAACTCTTCATCAATGTCTCCATTGAGGAATGCTGTTTTGACATCCATCTGCCATATCTCATAATCATAATATGCAGCGATTGCTAACATAATCCTCAAAGACTTTAGCTTCGCTACAGGTGAGAAAGTCTCATCGTAGTCAACTCCTTGAATTTGTCGAAACCCTTTTGTGACAAGTCGAGCTTTATAGACAGTAACATTACCATCAGCATCTGTTTTCTTCTTGAAAATCCATTTGTTCTCGACAGCCTTCCGGCCATCTGGTAAGTCCACCAAAGTCCATACTTGGTTTTCGTACATGGATCCAATCTCGGATTTCATGGCTTCTTGCCATTTATTGGAATCTGGGCTCATCATCGCTTCCTCGTATGTCGCAGGGTCATCGGTGTTGTCCACCAACATGACACTCATAACGGGATCATACCAATCAGGAGTGGTACGAGTTCTCGTTGACCTGCAAGGCTCTGTAGCAACTACATTCGAAGTTTCATGATCATCATCATTAGCTTCCTCTCTTATTGGTGCAGGCACCACAGGAACTTCTTTCGGTGCTGCGCTACTCGCAATTTCGAGAGAAGGTTCGACAACCTCGTCGAGTTCTACTTTCCTTCCAGTCACTTCTTTCGAGAGAAATTCCTTCTCTAGAAAGGATCCATTCTTGGCAATGAAGATTTTGCCTTCGGATCTATGATAGAAGGTATACCCAATAGTTTCCTTCGGGTATCCTATGAAGACGCATTTTTCCGCTTTGGGTTCAAGCTTGTCCGGCTGTAACTTCTTTACATAGGCTTCGCAACCCCAAACTTTAAGGAACGACAATTTAGGTTTCTTCCCAAACCATAATTCATACGGTGTCATTTCAACGGATTTAGATGGTGCCCTATTTAAAGTGAATGCGGCTGTTTCTAATCCATAACCCCAAAATGATAGCGGCAAATCTGTAAGTGACATCATAGAACGAACCATATCCAAAAGAGTTCGATTACGACGTTCGGACACACCATTACGCTGTGGTGTTCCCGGCGGTGTCAATTGTGAAAGTATTCCGCATTTCTTCAAATGCTCGCCAAACTCGTAACTTAGATATTCACCTCCACGATCAGAACGTAGAAATTTAATCTTCTTGTTACGTTGATTCTCCACCTCACTTTGAAATTCCTTAAACTTCTCGAAAGTTTCGGACTTATGTTTCATGAAATAGATATACCCATATCTACTCAAGTCATCCATGAAGGTAAGAACATAACGATAACCACCGCGCGATGCTACACTCATTGGACCACACACATCGGTATGTATGATTTCCAATAAGTCTGTTGCTCGCTCCATCATACCAAAAAATGGAGTCTTAGTCATTTTACCCATTAGACATGCTTCGCATCTTTCAAGTGATTCGAAATCAAGTGATTCAAGAAGTCCATCGGAATGGAGTTTCTTCATACGCTTCACTCCAATGTGACCAAGACGATAGTGCCACATATAGGTCGAGTTATCGCTCGATTTCAAACGTTTAGCTTCAATGTTATTAATATGTGTATTTCCACTATCGAGATTCAATAAGAATAGACCATCTATCAAAGGTGCATGTGCATAAAACATATTACTCATATAAATCAAACAACTATTATTCTCGGACTTAAACAAGTAACCGTCTCGCAATAAACAAGATCCCGATATAATGTTCATGCTTAACGCGGGCACCAAAGAACAATTATTTAAGTATAAAACTAATCTCGATGGTAGATGAAGGGGTAGCGTGCCGACCGCGATCACATCAACCTTTGATCCATTTCCCACGCGCATCGTCACCTCGTTCTTCGCTAGCTTCCGTTTATTCTGCAGCACCTGTTTCGAGTTACAAATATGAGCAACCGAACCGGTATCAAATACCCAAGCACTACTACGAGCACTAGTAAGATACACATCAATAACATGTATATCGGATATACCTTTCTTCTTGATGTTGCCGTTCTTCAAATCTGCCAAGTACTTTGGGCAATTCCGCTTCCAGTGACCTTCTCCCTTGCAGTAAAAGCACTCAGTATCAGGCTTAGGTCCAGCCCTGGTCTTCTTCGTCGGCACGGTAACTTTCTTACCACCCTTCTTGAAGTGTCCCTTTTGCTTAGACTTGCCTTTCTTGAATTTGGTGGTCTTATTGACCATCAACACTTGGTGCTCTTTCTTGATCTCCACTTCTGCAGATTTTAACATGGCAAAGAGTTCTGGCAACTGCTTGTTCATGTTTTTCATATTGTAGTTCATCACAAAGTTCTTGTAACTTGGTGGTAGTGATTGGAGGACACGATAAATCCCCAAAGCATTAGGAATCACTATACCCAAGCTTTGAAGTTTGTTTGCGTGCCCAGACATCTTAAGCACATGCTCACTGACGGAGTTGCCCTCTTCCATCTTGTAGTTAAAGAACTTTTCAGAAGCCTCATAGCTCTCAATTGCCGCGTGAGTCTCAAAGATCAATTTGAGATCACGGACAATATCATGTGGGTCTGAATTCTTGTCACATCCCAAGATTTTCCAAATCTTGTAATGTGAAAAATAAATGAATAAAATAAAACTTTGTTTGAATTTCAGGGTGAGAAGAAACTTTTTGAATCCAATTGGAAACCTTCAAACCAATTTGGATCAAGTAAATCCTAAAGGGATTTAAAAAGATAAACATTTGTTAAAGGAAAATAAAAATATTTAGAATTACTACTTTGAGATCTTCTTATAAAAAGATTTAGTTTCCAAAAGAAAAGGAAGGATTTTAAATAAAAAATTATTTTACAAAGCCAAATTAAAACTTGGCCAAGTCTTTAAAAACAAAATATTTCTATTTGGGAAAATTAGTAAGAGTTTATTTAAATAAAGTAATAAGGATTTAATATCCAAGTTTTATTAATAAAGGTTTTACTATTTCCAAATCATCAAAACTTGTTTATTTGTTTTAAATAAGTTTTCCAAATATTTTATATTCTCAACTAAAACCTACTGTTTTGGTTTTGAAAATATTTAGTTTTCAAAATAGAGTTTTAAAATAAAAATCAAATCCTATTTTGATTTATTAAAACATGGTCTATTTATTTAATTAATAATGGACCCTAAAATAAAATTATTTTATTTTGATCTTTGAATTTTGGTTTATGTTACTGAACAGAACCAAATTCATAGTTGCAAAGTATGGTGATTGTTTGAATCAATTTGATTGCTTGAGTGTTGTTTGAATTTCAAAAACAGAAATAGGAAATAGAAAAAGAAAAGCTTGCTGTACAAAAATAATATGAGAAGGAGCTAGCCCAGTCGACCCAACCTAGCAGCCCACAAGGCCCAACCAGCCCAGCTTCTCTCCCTCCCGAAGAAAACGTTTGGCACCAACTTACTGACCCGCACAGAAGCTGACCGGTGGACCCTCCTTCCCTCTTTCTTCCTCGCTGACGCCCGGACCCCACGCAGCCAGCTCACTCCTCTTCTTCCTCGCGCAGACGACGCCTGCCGTTGCTGCCATTTACGTCGGCGATTGATTACGCGTTGATTCCGCGACCGTTACTCGCCGTGACTGCACCCTTTTAACCGCCTGCGCCTTCTCTCCATTTCCCCTCTGACTCCTCTCCCAAGCACGCCCCCAGGCTGCCAAATTTGGCTCGACACTCTCACTGCATCGACGACCCTCCTTGTCGATTCCGGCCAAGCCTCTCCGCCCCGTGCCTCCCCGAGCACACGAGCACACTTCCCACTCCCAGGCGCATCTTCCTGTGCCCTCAATTCAACCGCGGGCGCCCCTGAGCATCACCTTCGACAAGCTCTGAGCGCCGCCACGTCTGTCTTCCACTCCGGCGACGTCTCCTGGTAAGTCCAGACCGCCCCAAGCCTTCTCCTTCACGCTCGTGTCATCTCCGTGATATCCTGCATCTGACCACACCCTCTGTTTGCCTCCTCGTGATCTACAGCATCGCCTCCGACCACGTCCAGAGCCGCCTGACGCCGTCCTTGACTCCGGTGAGGAATTCCGACGAACCCTGAGCGCCCCTTGCCGAGCCGACCGTACGTTGAGCTTCCCCAGGCTTCTGCGAACACGGTGAGACTACTCCCTCCCTCTCTTGCTTCCTACTTCGCCAGCGCCGCCACCATCTGACCGCACCGCCGCTCGCCGTTGACCTTGCACCGCCAGTTCTTGGCAAGATAGATAGGAGCCGTTCGATTTAGATCGAAGGGACACGATAGATCCACTTAACAGCGAATGGGTACGCAGCCAGTGCCGTGCGATGTAACTTGATCTAACGGCCTACAGCACGCGATCCACCCGAACCGGTACCAGCGAATAGCGTTGTGACGCGTGGCCAGGTTTTCGATTTAAAAACAGATTGAAAACAGATTTGAATTGCAAATTGAAACTCTTGTAACTTTTGATCCACATGTCCAAAAATTACAAACTTTATATCGTTGGAATCAGTGGAACAAGCCCTAGCCAACCATGGAATTTATTTAGTAAATAGTATCTGTTAGATTATTTGTTTTTGCAGAAACATTTGTATGCTTGTTTAGATTAGAAAAATGATTCAAAAATGTTTTTGAGGTTGAAACCTTGGCAAATTGATTTGTGGTAAACTTACTGACCCTAGGAACCAACCCATGGATTTAAAAATGGTTTTTGTGAAAGTTTAGGAATAAAAACTTGATTTAGCCATTTCTAGCCAAATGAAAATATTGATTTTGCTATGGAAATGACCATGGAGTAAAAACCTTGGGAAAATGATTTAGAGCAAACCTACTGACCCAAAACACCAAGTTTTGTGAATTAGCAACTTATTTGGTAAAAGACATAAAGTTTTTGATTTGATAAAAACAATTTCCACCACATAAAATGTTGATTGGATTTAAAAATGCTTTGTGGACAAAACCCTTTTTGCAAATGACTTTGCCACTTTGAAAAATGACCACCTTGAACCTTACAAAGTTTAGAAACCTAGTGGAGACCATCTTTGCAAATAAACCTATCTCTTGCATGCTTACATGCATGACTTAGATTCCATTGTTTTTATGTGTGTGAACTGTTTGATTGATTATTGGTTTGGAATGCTAGTTGATATTGTGTTTGCTTGATTGATTATAGTGAAGTTAGGGAAGTGTGAGACTAGCAAGATCAAGGAGTGAACCAACATTCCCTACCAAAAAGGCAAGTTACACTATCATCTAAAAGTCCTACTATTTTCATTATACTTAGTGGATTTTGAAACATGCATGAAAATAATTTTATACTTATGCTATGCTAAATCCTAATAGGATACCCTATACATTCCTTAGTGAAAACAATGTAGTTGTGACATGCTTAGCCATGCTATATTTTGAAAAGAGATACATGTTGAGATTTTATGAAGTTGAGAAAAGGACTTGTGATTTTACATAATAAAACAAGGACTCAATGAACCACCTGGGTGGCCAAGGATACTTTGAGTTTTGGAGAAGGTGGCAACAAAAGGAACCATGTTTATGGCAATCTCTTTGTGTTGTGCTCCAAAGGAAACCACCCAGGAAACTTAGAGATTGAACATGTTTCTCCAATTGTGGCTTTCGTGTGCAACCACATGCTATTTATGGCTCTGGATTAGTCAACTACATTAGGAAGACCCATGCACTGTCTTCAGTTTACTAGACATGGGGACCTGGAATCCTACATGGGTGCTGAAGGCAAGCTAGCAACGGTGTATGGGAGGACCCTCTAGAAAGACTTTGTCATATTCTTAATCTGCTGGTACTCCATCTTGGTGAGCACTAATCCAGTGGCGCTGGTGGCAACAAGATGGGATTGTGACATGTGGGTAAAGTGTACTACTTCTGCAGAAGATAATAAAATCTAAGTACTTAGCCGTGTCCCCGGTTATGGACAATACTGAGCAACTAAAGTTTGAAGCTATGGGAAATCTCGACATTCTAATTTCTAAAAGAAAACTTTTAAAACTTGATGCACTTGGGGGTACCAAGGAGCTCAAGAGATTTTGATAAAACTTGATGCACTTGGGGGTACCAAGGAGCTCAAGAGATTTTGATAAAACTTGATGCACTTGGGGGTACCAAGGAGCTCAAGAGATTTTGATAAAACTTGATGCACTTGGGGTTACCAAGGAGCTCAAGGGATTTTTGACGAGGACTTGAACACTTGGGAATTTTACCAAGGAGTTCAAGGGATTTTTGAAAAGGAGATTTGACAAAAGACCAAAACCATTTTGAAAAGATAGGATAAATTTTGCTTCTGCAATTGAGCCTTAAACCCTACTTAGCCAAAAATGCATGTAATGATAGAATCCACTCATATTCTACATAGTAGTGAAACTTGCCAATACAATTCAAATGTATTGACCCTTGTGGCTGTAACTTGTAATGTTGCAGTTTGATTGATTTTAGTGAAGAATGATTGATTAGGATTACAAAGTCTACAACCAACATGTCTGCCTGTGGCACTTTGAAGATGAAGGACCCCATGCTTATAGTTATTCCGCTGCAATGTAATGTAATAGCCTAATGAGCTATGTAAGATGTAATAAAATTATGTTATTCCTGGTTATAAGGTTATATATGACCTTTGTTTCTTGATATTACATCTAAACTGTGGTTGCTAGCTACTGATCCAGGGACTAGCATTGTAAACACAGGGGACACCACCTTATATTGTTTAAAGGTTGGAACGCTCGCTCTACAATTCTCAAACCTTTTCCGAAGCTCCGATTCTAAACCATACAAGATAGCACACTGAACTGTGGAGTACTGAGTCTTCCGAGCGAGGTAAACATTCTTTACTTCATCGGTAGCAGTAGCTGCAGGTGGGTCACCCAGCGGTGCATCCAGCACATAGGTCAAATTACTAGCTATGAGGACAATCCTCAAATTGCAGAACCAATCCGCGAAGTTGCTTCCATTGTTTTTCAAATTTTATTTCTCTAGAAACGCATTAAAATTGATGGTAGGGGCCGCCATTGATCTACAACATATTTGCAATAGTTTAGACTAAGTTTATGACAAATTGAGTTCTAATTAATAGTTAAATTAATCTAGGTGAACTCCCACTCAAAACAATATCCCTCACATTGTTTTAGTGATCACACGAACCAAATCCACCACTTCAAAACCGATCATCACGAGAGTTGATGTAGTTTCAATGGCGAACAATCGACATGTTCATCATATCTACTATATGATTCATGCTTTACCTTTCGGTGATCCGTGTTCCGAGACCATGTCTGTACATGCTAGGCTCGTCAAGATCAAACCTTAGCTTCCGCATGAGCAAATCTGGCTTGCTCATGTTGTATACACTTGCGGAATCTAACACACGCGATCATCACGTGGTGCTTCGAAACAACAAGCTTTAGCAACGGTGCTTACTAAGGATGAACACTTTAGAACTTGAAATTCATGTGCATGAGGGATCATCTTATAATGCTACCGTCGTTAACTAAGCAATACAAGATGAATAAAGGATTAACATCACATGCAATTCATAATATGTGATATGATATGGCCTTTCTTCTTTGTGCTTCCGATCTCCATCTTCAAGCACGAACATGATCTCCATCATCACCGGCATTGCATCAAGGTTAATGACGCTGCTCCATGGTTGTCGTCCACCGGCTTCAACTATTACAACTACTTTGAATAGACACGCGGGTCTTAACAAAATTAAAGACAACCATATGGATCCTGCCGGTTGCCAACTTACAATAAGGAACATTGCATACATCAAATATAATCACAATCATGGCCATATCACATCACATCACACCCCTGCAAAACAAAGTTAGACGCCTCTACTTTCTTTGCATGTTTTACGTGGTTTAAGGCTTTCAATAAGTGTCGTTCTAACTTACGAACAAGAACCACAACATTGATACTAGTATTGTCAATCACCCGTTGTAAATTGAATCTTAACTATGTTGGGAGAAACAGGCACCCGCAAAGCCACTTATGCAATACAAGTTGCATGTCAAGCGTGGAGCAAGTCTCATGAACGATGTCATGTAAGGTTAGCCCAGGCCGCTTCATCCCACCATCCCGCAAGATGCAAAGTACACAAGAAGCAATCGACAACAAAAGCATCAACGCCCACAATGACCATTGTGTTCTACTCGTGCAACAGATCTACATATAGACACGGCTCTGATACCACTGTAGGGTTTCGTAGCATGGAAAACAAAAAATTTCTACCGCATACAAACAAACAAGCCAAGATATATCTACTAGATTGTAGCAACGAGTCAATGGAATAACTCACCCTCGAAGATTCCAAAGTGTTTAACGAGAGCGGATTCTCGTGGGTGATGTAGTCGTACTCTTGCCGATCTCAAGATCGCGTAGACGATCCTTCCGGCGCTGCGTTCCGGCAGCGCTTCCACAGTCGGTCACACGTTCGGTACTCGACGAAGACCTTCCTCTCCCTTGTTCCAGCAGGCAGCGGAGGTTGTAGCACTCTTCTCGCGATTCCGGCAGCACAACGGCATGGTACCGGAAGTAGAGGGGAGATCTCGCAGGGCTTCGCCTTAAGCCGGAGCGAGTATGGTGGACTATGAGAGAGATCCTCGGCGATCTAGGGTTTAGACGCACCAAGGAGGGGGCAAGGCCGGCGGCTAGGGTTTGCCCTAGGTGGCGGCGGCGAGTTGCCCTAGGCGGCGGCGGCTATGGTGGGCGGTGGCTAGGGTTAGGGTTTAGAGGGCGTGGTGTTGTGTCCTTGGAGGGGCAGCCCTGCCCCTCCTTATATAGGTGGAGGGGCGCGCCAGGGGAGGGGAGTCCCTCCCCAACTCGGTGTCCAAGTGGGCCGGCGGTGGAGGGAGGGAACTCCTCCCCAAGTAGGTTTCCTACTCTCCCTCCACCTCCCAAAATAGCCGTTTGACTTTTCAAATTGGCGTTTGACTTTTCAAACTAGGATTTGATTAAACCCTTTATTTTGTTCAGCGATGACACCTAGTACATGATGCAATCATTCCAAATTGTTATGACACATTCATGTACCCTTCCCCTCCGGAGTGCCAGACATTCCGGAACCTTCTAGAACATTCCCGATGAAAACACCGGAACCATTCTCCAACCCCGAAACATGACTTTCCTTATATGAATCTTATTCTCCGGACCATTCCGGATCTCCTCGTGATATCCCGGATCCCATCCGAGACTCCGAACAACATTCGGTCTCTTACTCATCATTCCATAACTACTCAAACAACGTCGAATCCTTAAGTGTGTCTCCCTACGGTTCGTGAATTATGCGGACATGATCGAGACACTTCTCCGAACAATAACCAATAGAGGAATCTGGAAATTCATATGGCTCCCACATATTTCTACGATTACTTTGCGATCGAATGAACCACTTACATACAATACCAATATCCCCTTTTCTCATGATAGTTTACTTATCCGAGGTTATGATCATCGGTATCTCTGCATACCTAGTTCAACCTCGTTACTGATAAGTACTCTTTTCTCGTTCCTGTGATATGTGATCCCTTGTGAGCCAGTCACATGCTTGCAAGCTAATTGGATGACATTCCACCGAGAGGGCCCAGAGTATATCTATCCGTCATATGGATGGAAAAATCCCACTATTGATCCATGTGTCTCAACCAATACTTTCCGAACACTCAATGCCACCTTTATAGCCACCCAGTTACGGTGTGGTGTTTGATGTCATCAAAGCATACTTCCGGTGAAGGTGATATGCATGATCTCATGGTCGAAGGAATTAGGTTACTATGTATCAGAAAGCATATAGCAATTGAACTATTAAAATGACTTGATCTTTATGCTACGCTTATCTATAGGAGTATGTCCACCATATCATTCTCCTAACGATATGATCTTGTTGTTAATAACATCTCAATGTTCATGATAGGGAAACCACAATCATTTATTAACCAACAAGCTAGTATTATAAAGAGGCTTTACTAGGGACTCTATTTTAGTTTACAAATCACACAAGTATTAATGTTTCCTTGTTAATACTATTATAGCATGAATGTAAACATTTATCATAAACACAAAGATATAATAATAACTATATTTATTATTGCCTCTAGGGCATATCTCCAACAATGACTACACCAAGGACTACACCGACGACTCTCCTAACCCCAAGGTCACTACCACTTGCCTCATGGCAAGGAGCTCCAAGGACGAGTCCGACGTGGAGTGTGGGGATAAGGAGAAAGTGGTGGGTGTGACCGGTTTGGCATATGTCGAACCCAGTTCATCTTTCACCTACGACTACTCCAAGGACTACATCGAGAGTTCTCCTATTCCCAAGATCACCGGTTCTTGTCTTATGGCAAGAAGCTCCAAGGTAATTGTCTCTCCTCCATCCCTATCTAGTGTCTTGTATGATCTTGAGAGTGACCATGATAGTGATAGTGATAATGATGAATTTGGTAAATAATATATAAAAGAAATGGATGTTATCATGAAGTCTCTTCCTCCCATTGCTCGTGCTAGAGTCAAGCAATTAATGGAACTTGTTAGCTCACGCGATGAGACCATTGATAGCTTGGAATCTCATATTGATGATGAGAAACGAAGATTCAATCTTCTTGAGCAAGAGCTTTGTGAGGAAAAGAATACCAACTCTTTTCTTAAACTACAAATTGAAATCTTTGAAATTGATAAAGCAAAAGACATGGACACTATTGATAGGGCTAACTCATTGTCTCAAGAGCTTGATGCCTCAAAGAAAGAGTTTGAAGTTGCGCATGCTTCTCTTACCAAGGACCTTGAGCACCTTGAGAAGGCTAGTTTGCTTGTCAAGCGTGAGCTCATAAAACTTGGAGAGAACCATGATCAATTTCGGGTGTCCTATGAGAAAGCTCTTGGTACATTGAAGGATCCAATTATAGTTGAAAACGATTCTTGTACCTCTAACTCTACGTTTGATCAAGCTCACCTCATTGAGGAAAATAAGAAGTTGAAAGAGCAACTTGAGAAAGTGCGTCGTGCACCTACCTCGAAGGGAAAGATCCTAGATGAGATTTTATCCCGTCAAAAGACGAGAGTTTCCAAGGAAGGTGTCGGTTTTGATCCAAAGAACAACACGAGCAATGCCATTCCACCAAAGAAGATAACCTTTGTGAAGGAAGGTGACAAGGTGGTTGACCGGGTCAAAAAGAATGTGGTGAATGGGGGAGCCATGAGGGGCAATCCCAATCACAAGTATGCGGGAAAGTCTAATCCTTCCTATGTGCTATGTAAGGGCACTCAAGGAAATGTATATGCCAAATATGTTGGCCCTCGAAATGGTTATGCTTATAGGTGGTACTCAATTTGGGTACCTAAGGATCTTGTTGATAATGCTAGGGGACCCATTACTCAATGGGTTCCTAAATCAAAGAATTGATTTTGTAGGGTTATGCCTCCGGTGGATCAAAATGGGTGTTTGATAGTGGATGCACCAATCACATGACCGGAGGTAGGAGTGGGCTTGACCAATTCATTCACGATGTCAACTCAACGTCAAGCATCACTTTTGGAGATAACTCAAAAGGAAAGGTTCTTGGTTATGGTAAGTTGGTAATTTCCAAGGTTTTGACTCTTGAGACCGTCCTACATGTTGAAAACCTTGGTTACAACTTGCTTTCTATTAAACATCTCGTGGATGCCGGCTATGACTCCTATTTCTCTAGAACTTTTGTGAAGGTCTTTAGGGGTGATGATCTCAGCTTGGTTCTCATTGGACACGTGGAAGACGACCTTTATGTGGTCGACCTCTCGAAAGAGAGTCAATCTCTTCCTACATGTCTAATGGCCAAGGCTGACAAGGGATGGCTTTGGCATCGTCGCCTAGGCCATGTCAACATGAGAAATCTCAATCTCCTCCTAAAGGGTGAACATATTCTTGGACTAACCGGTATCTCCTTTGAGAAAGATCGTGTGTGTAGTGCTTGCATTTTAGGGAAGCAAATTGGAAAGCATCATCCTTCCGTTACCGTGGCCACGTCAAGACCCTTGGAATTGCTCCATCTGGATCTCTTCGGGCCTTCGACATATGACTCTCTTGGTGGAAGAAGATATGGTCTTGTCATTGTTGATGATTTCTCAAGGTATACTTGGGTCTTTCTTCTCAAGACGAAGGATGAGATTTTCAAGGAATTCATGATCTTCGTCAAGCAAGCTCAACACACTCATGGAGTGGAGATCAAGACTATTAGAACCGACAACGGCACCGAGTTCAAGAATTACACCATGCAAGAATTTGTTGAAGATGAGGGGATAAAGCATGAATTCTCAGCTCCTTATACCCCTCAACAAAATGGTGTTGTTGAAAGGAAGAACTGGACAATCATTGAGATGGCAAGAACAATGTTGAGTGAATTCAAGTCCCCTCACAATTTTTGGGGAGAAGCTATTGATACCGCGGTCCACTACACGAACCGGCTCTTCCTACGTGCTCCCTTTGACATGACTCCATATGAGATTCTCACAAGTAAGAAACCTAATGTCAACTACTTTCGTGTCTTTGGGTGCAAGTGTATCGTCAAGAACAAAAAGGAAAAGCTCGGTAAATTCGAATCTAGAACTATAGAGGGTATTTTTGTTGGTTATGTGGAAAACTCTCATGCCTATAGATACTACAACAAGACTAATGGTTGTGTTTAAGTATCTTGTGACGTGGAGTTTTTGGAGAATAATGGTCCCCATGAGGGGCAAGTTTCTTCTCGTGATGTAGGAGATGGTGATTCTTCTCAAGTCATCAAGTTGATGGGTATTGGGCACATCTTGCCTACCGAGTCTCACATTCATGTTCAACAAGATGATGGGGGAGAATCAAGCTCAACTCAAGAAGAACCGAGCTCTACCCAGGTTGAGCCATCAAATGCTTCACAAGATCAACATCTCTCTCATGATGCCTTGCAAACCGAAGAACAAGAAATAAGACCTCAAACCCTCGAGCAAGACCAAGTAGAAGTTCAACCTCCATCTCAAGGCCAAGCTCAAGATGGTGTCAATGATCAAGGCCCCTCAAAAGATGAATTTGTTGATCATGAAGGCACAATTCGGAAGATTAAGGCCGCCTCCATTGCAAGTGGTCTTCAAGTCAAAAATATCCTTGGAAGCATATCAAGAGGGATCGAGACCCGTGCCAGGAAGAAGAACCTCACAACCTTTTGTGGGCATCATGCTTTTGTGTCCAACTTTGAGCCCCTTAAGGTTCATGAGGCTTTGGAGGATCCGGATTGGGTCATTGCCATGCAAGAATAACTCGAGTGTTTCACCCGCAATGAAGTATGGTCTCTAGTGGAGAGGCCTAAAGATCATCACATCAATGTTATTAGGACCAAGTGGGTGTTCAAAAACAAGCAAGATGAGAACGGGGTCGTCACAAGGAACAAAGCAAGGTTAGTGGCGCAAGGGTATGCCCAAATAGAAGGTATTGACTATGAGGACACCTTTGCGCCCGTTGCTCGTCTTGAAGCTATTCGTCTCTTGCTTTCTTATGCTTCTTTCCATAACTTCAAGCTTTATCAAATGGATGTGAAAAGTCCTTTTCTTAATGGTCCCTTGAAAGAGGTTGCATATGTAGCCCAACCCCCGGGTTTCAAAAACACACGCTATTCCAACCATGTGTATCTACTCCATAAGGCTCTCTACGGACTAAAGCAAGCTCCTCGTGCTTGGTATGATCACCTTAGGGATTTTCTACTCATGGATGGGTTTAGCGTGGGTAAGGTCGATTCCACCCTTTTCACCAAACGGGTTAAAGGGGGTGGCTTATTTATTGTTCAAATATATGTTGATAATATTATCTTTGGTGGAACTAACGAATCTCATAACAAAGCTTTTGCCGAGTTGATGACTATGAAATTTAGGATGTCCATGATGGGGGAGTTGAAGTTCTTCCTAGGCTTCATCATAAAGAAACTTCCTCATGGCACTTTCATCTCTCAAGAGAAGTACATTAAGGATATGCTCAATAAGTTTGAGATGGCCAAGGCTAATCCCATGAAGACACCCATGCCACTAAATGGACAACTTGGCCTTGGAGTAGGTGAGAAGGACGTGGATCAAAAGGAATATCGTTCTATGATTGGTTCCTTGCTCTACCTTTGTGCTTCTAGGCCGGATATCATGTTAAGTGTAGGAATGTATGCTTGTTTTCAATCCGCTCCCAAGGAGTGCCACTTGATGGCGGTCAAACAGATTTTTAGGTACCTTGTTCTCACTTCTACTCTCGGACTTTGGTATCCAAAGGGGTCAACCTTTGAGCTTGTTGGCTATTCGGATGCCGATTGGGCAGGTGATAAGGTTGACCAGAATTCAACCTCCGGGGCTTGCCAATTTATTGGTCGGTCGTTGGTGAGTTGGTCTTCCAAGAAACAAAACTCCACATCCCTATCCACCGCCGAAGCCGAATACATATCCGCGGCATCTTGTTGTGCTCAATTGTTATGGATGAGGCAAACCTTGAAAGACTATGGTGTGTCTCTTGGTACGGTGCCTCTTCTATGTGATAATGAAAGCGCGATAAAGATCGCCAACAACCCCGTCCAACATTGCCGCACCAAACATATTGACATTCGCCACCACTTCCTACGTGACCATGTCGCAAATGGTGATATCAATCTCACTCATGTGGGTACGATGTTCCAATTGGCCAATATCTTCACGAAGCCTTTGGATGAAGCCCAGTTTGTCATGTTGAGGCAAGAACTCGGTATCCTAGATCCCCAAAACTTGAATTGATTTGCTTCCTGCACTATATTCTTGCTCTTAACATGCTATGTAGACTAGTTGCGCCGCACATGTAGGGATAGCCATCTTACCATGTCTTGGTTTGATGCATACCTATGTGGGAAACATAAATTGATCTCGTGTCATGATATGAGTCCAAGCATCTATGTTTGAGGCACCATGACACATGTGCTTAAACATAGGGGGAGAAATCCCCCACAACCTCCTAGACTCCTTTGCTTTTCAATGGTTTCCATCTTGAGGCTCTCTGAGTTTGATCTTCCTCTAGCTCTTGATATCCTCGAATCATGCCGATTGTTGCTCTTTGTGAGGTTGAAATTGGTTCTTTCCAATAGGCATGCCTAGATCACCTGCTTCCTCTACCCTTTTGGAGTCTACTATCTTCCTCTACATGCACATGCCATCCTCGAAAATAAAATAAAAAGATTTTTTTTCTGTTGTTCGGTTTTTGGCCCGGTTGAACCGGCTCCGAGACCGGACAGCCCGGTGCCAGCATCGGAAAACCGGACCAGAATCGGAAAATCCGGTCATACTATACCGGGTCTATCCGAATCTCGTGTCTGATTCGTTTTTCGGTTGGCATCCGGTTTTCCGAGCTGTGGACCGGGTCCTTCGATTTGGATCTCGGTTCAACCGAACTTAAAACCGAGTTTTCAGATCTGTTTTTTCTTTTCTCTCTCTTCTCCCCCTCCCTCCTACCGTTCCACTTCACTTCCCCCGACCTCTCCTCCTCCATTATCGCCCCTCCCCACCCCCCTCCTCTCCTAGGGTGATTCCACCCCTAGGATCCATAGATCGCGCCACCCTTTCATGAGGAAGGACTTTTGTAGGCTTTTCACCAAAGGAATTTCTTCATCTCGCGGTGGTTCGGGAGCTTTTTGGTGTTATTCTTCCTCAAGGGCTCCTTGGTGCCTTCCTTCACGGGAAGCCATGTGCTCGGGTACTCCTTTTTCTCCCTCTCCTCTTGTCCTTCTCAAATCCCTATGTTTTGCTATACATTGTGTTGGATTTGAGAAGTTAGGGGTCCACCTTGCTTTTTTCTCCCCACCATCCTTCCTCCGTGTCCTACCCACTCTTCTTAGAACTGTATTTGCGCAAGTACTTGAGTCATTGGTATGATTTTTTACATTGCATAGTGGCCTCTGTGGATCTCGGTTTGCAACCCGATTGGTCCGGCTGTAGCACCGGACCGTCCGGTCTGAGTCCGGTTTTCCGGCTCTGACACCTGATCGTCCGGTTTTGCTTTTGGTCCAACCGGCCCTGGACCCGGACCATCCGGTTCTGGGCCCGGTTGTTCCGGCCCTGGCACCGGACCTCTCTGCAATGTCTCCTATTTTACCATGCACTTGCCCAAATCCAAGTTTTATTTTCTCTCATCCTCCACTTTGGCATGTGTACTTATCTCTGTGCTCCCCAACCTTTCTCTCTCTTTTCACAGGGGAAGACGCTGATTCTGCTGGTGATGAGTATGTGCCTGATGGTGAGTATGTGCCCGATGTAGCTAACAGGATTAAGCGGGCTCGTCGCACCACTCAGTCTGTGCAGCTTGAGCCTGAGGGTAGCGCTCGCTGTGGGCGCATCAAACTCAAAGCTAACAGGGGTAAGCAGCAAGCTTCTCAGGTTGAGGCTGAGGATGCGCCTTGTCAAAATCTGAAGGGTATGGAGATTGGTCAGTACCGGGCTCTTCGCAAGAAGAATCCCTATCGCTTCAAGCAACGCACCTATAAAGGACCTGACAAGAAATTTTGGACTGAGACTCAGGCTCTGATGTGGGATCACATTTACACTCAGTTCCGGGTCACTCCTTGTGGCCACATTCAAGCTCTCAATCTGGATTGGTTCAATATGTATGCAACCTATGATTACTTCTATGTTGATGAAGATTTGAGGAAAATGGATCTGTTCGACCTCGTCTGTCTCAAGGAGGACTATTACCCCGACTTCATCCGTCAGTTCTTTTGCACAGTCTATTTTCATGATGATGAGGATCGCACTATGACTTGGATGACTGGCACGAGGCGTTTTCAGGCTACTTATGCTGATTTGGTTGATGTCATGGGCTACACTAGTCGAGGCGGAGGCTTCTGTATTCACAGTGAGAAGGTCAAGCCTGCTGAGACTCTTGCTTTCTGCTATCCCAGTGATTCTCAGTGGAGTCCTCCGTGCATGACTGGCATGTATTATTACTATCATACCTTGGCCACTATCTTCCGTCAGTCCCTTGTTCCCCATGTTGGCGATTCCACTAACTGCCATGGGTATTTTGCCAACTTGTTGTACTACTGTCACCTAGATCGGCTGAGGAAGATTAATGGTTGTGACTTTGTGTACTGTGAGCTGCGACAGGCTGCTTTGGACAGGATGACTCCCACTTTCTGCGCGTATGTTCAGAAGCCGCTCAATCGGGTGGTGCCTCCTGGTATGATGGTGGGCGAGCGTGAGGAACAAGAAATGCTTAATCTTTGTCTCCGTGCCCACACTCCTGATGTCCCTGGGATGCGGCCTCCTGAGCACCGCACCAAAGCTGCTCATGATCCTCGACCTTCTTTTTCTACTCGGTCTGGTTCTCGTCGTCCTGTTGGTGAGTCCTCCTCTCACCCAAGGCCGAAGGGTGGTGCTGCCAAGTTTTTAAAGAGGCTATTCCAGATGTGCCGTTCTACCTATGATGTGAGTCACAAGGCTTTGGAATTGAGCCAGGAGACTAGGCGCCGCCACAATGAGTATCTTGCGACCCAGAATGTCACTCCTCCACCAGATGGTCCTGAGATGGCCCCTGCCCCTTATGTCAACTATGAGATGCCGCCTCTTGATGATGCTATGTTCTATGGGTACTTACCCGGTCAGTCTGCTCCCAGTGGTCCTGGTGGTCCCTCTGTTCAGGGTCATGATGATGACGAGGACAATGATGATGCTGTTGATAGTGACGAGTACTCTGAAGAGGAAGATGTCCCACCTCGGCCTACTCCTCCGTTGTTCTTCTAGTTGGGCTGCGTTAGCATCGCTCTCTTCCTCTTCCTTTTTGGTGTCTCGATGCCAAAGGGGGAGAAGAGTATAGTTCTATTAGTTATCTACGGGTTCCTTGCCGAGGTTTTCCGGGGTTCGCCGTTAGCACAATGCCCCTTGTCTTCTCATTGCTTCTTATGGCATTGTGCTTTCCCTTTCGCTTTATGTATGAATTATCTGCTTTCATTCCGTCTGTTGGACAAGTTTGTGCTATGTGTGTGAACCATGGATATTTATATTATGCTATGACTATGTCTATTATTGTTTATAATATCTTTGAAAACTCTAGCTCAGTTTGTCATCGCCAACCAAAAAGGGGAGATTGAAAGGGTATTTTACCCTATGCTATTTTCGGTTGACAATGACACCGTGGTTAGAGTGGACTGATGCTATTTCTAGTGTCTTACACATGTTCTAGTCCGATGCTATGATGAAAGGTTATCGGAGACCCCCCCCCATTTTGATAACGAAGCTTCACACTGGAGTTTTCCCTTTTTATGTAATTTGAGTCCGGTTAGGAGCTCCGCACTATTAAGAGGGGTTCTCTCGATGAGCTTGTTGGGGATGATCACCTAAGCCATATACACATCCCTTTCTCCTACCTAATCCATCACCAAAGAGAGAAGAGAAGAAATCCTATCCATCAAAGCCTTTTATGCAGATCCGGTTTTCAGACCGGTTGGACCGGCTCCCAGACCGGACCGTCCGGTGTCAGGATCGGAAATCCGAACTCAAACCGGGTTTTCCGGTTTACTCACTCTGAATCTATCTGAGTCTGGGTACTGAGAGCAGATTCAGTTTTAGTCCGGTTTTCTGGGCTGAGGACCGGACTGTCCGGTGTGTGAACCGGTCCAACCGAACTTAAAACCGGACCTTGCGTTTTTGGCTCAAAACGGCTAGTTTTTCTCCTTGAGTATAAATATCCCTTCTTCTAGCTTGAGTAGGTTAGGCATTCAGTTTATATCATTTCTTGAAGCTCTCTCTCTCTCCCCCATTATTGAAACACAAAAGCTTGAGGATCTCCCATTCTACCCAACCAAATCCAAATCCCTTTGGTAGAAAGGAAGAGGAGGTCCCGATCTACGTTTCCACCAAGCCAAACTTCATTCCCCCTTGAGTTCATCGAGTTAGCTTGTTACTCTTGGGTTTGTGGGAAACCCTAGGCGGCTAGGGTCGCCCGGAGGCATTCGGCTTGTGATTTGCTCTGTGGAAAGTTTGTGAGGGTTTGGAGACTACCTTAAAGTCTACCACGAGTAAGTGAGCTATTCCTTCGTGGGATAGGCTCAGATAAGAAGGTGAGCCTTCGTGGCGCGTGAGGAATCCTTCGTAACCTCACACCTCTCCAACGTGACGTAGCCCCCTTCCCAAAGGTGGTGAACACGGGAATACATCTTCGTCTCCGCGTGCTTCGGTTATTCCTTAACCGATCTCTTACTTATGTTGCTTATATTGTGATGGCCTTCGAGCTTGAAGTATCTTGTACATCATCTAGGTTGCCTCACCTAGTTTGAATTTAGGCTCACTTATTTTCCGCAAAGCCTAAAACTTGCAAAAGATTATAAATAATTTTGTAGAAACCTATTCACCCCCTCTAGGTTAACCATCTTACACTTTCAGTAACCATCATTAATATCATAACTCTCTCTAGACTCAGGTGAGCTAACAGGTGTAACATTGTCTTCACTAGGAGTTTCGGTATTTCCTAGACTAGCCATAGTAGCATCTAGGAAAGGACCTAATGAACCACTAGCATCAAGCACAGTAGAACTAACATCATGAGCATCAAAAGCAGTTTCAGATTCAGCAGTAGTAGTGTGTGTAGCATGAGTACGTGGTGGTGGTGTGACAAGCTTACTTATAACAGACGGTGAATCAAGAGCAACTGAGGTGTTTAGGACTGTACCTCTTCTTGTAGTGTATGGTAAAATAGGGAACTTTCCATCACGAGACTTACCCATGATGAAAGGAGTAGCAGTGAACAATAGTAGATCCAAGTGAACTTACAAATAAATCTATGCTCCCCGGCAACGGCGCCAGAAAATAGTCTTGATGACCCATAAGTGTAGGGGATCGCAACAGTCTTCGCGGGCAGTATTACCCAATTTATTGATTCGACACGAGGGGAGCCAAAGAATACTTGCAAGCCTTAACAACTGAGTTGTCAGTTCAGCTGCACCTAGAAATAGTTCTTGCTCACAGAAGTTTATGATGGGTTTCGCGACATAGTAAATCAAAATTTTCAACGGATGCGAACAGAGGGATAGCCAAGATCTAATCTAGGAGATGCAAACAACGAGAGAGATTGGATTAGATCTTCATACCCTTGAAGATTCGCACAGCGGAACGTTCGTTGGAACGTGGGTGATGTAGTCGTACTCGCTTCTCCTCCTCGCGATCCGATCTGATCTAGCACCACAAGTGGCGGTGCCTCCGTGAGATGCACACGTGCAGCACCTTGACGTCTCCTCCTTCCTCGGACCAGCAAGTATGGTGGAGAGACGGATTGGATCTACAACACGACGGCGTGGTGTATATGGTGGAGAGTTTCTACAGCAGGGCTTCGCCTACACGCAGTCGAGAGGGAGAGAGAGAGGAGGGCAGCAGGGCAGCTAGCTTTGGAGGGGAAGGTGTGGGGGGGGTGGTGCGCCCCCAGCCCTATTTATATAGAGGGGTGGGCGGCTGCCCTAGCCCCTCCCCCAAGCCCAAACCGGCGGCCAAAGGAGGAGGAGTGGGGGGCAAGGAAACCCCCCCTTCTAGAAGGTCCAAGCTAGGGTTTATCCCCTCTTGGCCGGCTGGGCCCTATGGGGCCTTGTGCCCCTGGCCCAATGCGGCCAGGGCACTCCCTCATAGGCCCATTCCCCCTCCCGAAAGGTGGGGCCACGTTGGTCCCCTTTCGGAAGGTTCTAGAAGCTTCCGGTACAATACCGATTAACCCGGAACAATTCCGAACTCCAAAAATTGCACTGCCTTATATGAATCTTATTCTCCGGACCACTCCGGAACCTCTCATGATGTCCCGGATCCCATCCGAGACTCTGAACAAAAACTCATAAAACAATTATCCAATCTATCCTAGCGTCGAGACACGTTAAGTGTGTGACCCTGCGGGTTCGAGAATATGCAGACATGATCTTCTATCAATAATCAACAACGGGGTCTGGAAACCCATATTGACTCCCACACATTCATCGATGATCATATCGGATGAACCACGATGCCAGGATTCAATCAATCCCATATATATATTCCCTTCGTCTCGCGATATTTTACTTGCCCGAGATTCGATCGTCGGTACCGTCATACCTAGTTCAATCTCGTTCACAACAAGTACTTTACTCGTTCCGTAATCCGATATCACTTTGTGATTAACTCCTTAACCACATGCTTGCAAGCGGTGTTGATATCGATTACCGAGTGGGCCCGAAGTATATCTCTCCGACTTGGGAGGGACAAATCCCATCTCGATACATACAACCCAACAGATACTTTCCGATCACCTGAGAGACACCTTTATGATCACCCTCTCATAGGATGATGTTTGATGACCTCAAAGCTTTCTTCTGATACCAGGGAGTTGTATTATCTCATGGTCTAAGGAATACAATATTTGACATAAGAAAAGCTTCACAAAGACGAACACGATAACACAATCTAATTGCTTCGCCTAGTTTGGGTCTGTCCATCATATCATTCTCCCAATGATATGATCTCATTATTAATTGACAACTCATGTCCATGGTTAGGAAACCTTAACCATCATTAATCAATGAGCTAGTCCATAGAGGCGTACTAGGGACACGGTGTTGTTAACAAACCACACAAGTATTAAAGTTTCCGCTTAATACAATTCTAGCATGGAATATAAACATTATCATGAACAAGAATTATAATAATAACAGTTTTATTATTGCCTCTATGGCATAATTTCAACAGTCTCCCACTTGCACTAGAGTCAATAATCTAGTTTACATCTGGCAACAATCTCACACCCATGGCACTGAGGTGCTGATCATGTTTTACACGTGGAAGAGGTTTAGTCAATGGATCTGCGACATTCAGATCTGTATGTACTTTGCTAATCTTCAGATCTCCATCTGCTATATAATCTCGGATTATATGAAACTTGCGGTTGATATGCTTGGTCTTTGGATGATATCTTGGTTCCTTAGCGAGTGCTATGGCGCTAGTGTTGTCACACAATATCTCCAGTGGGTCCAATGCACTTGGAACCACGCCAAGCTCAGTGATGAAGTTCCTGATCCAAACTCCTTCACTTGACGCTTCTGCAGCAGCCATGTATTCCGCTTCTACTGTAGATCCCGCGATCACGCTTTGCTTGCAGCTTCTCCAGCTCACAACTCCTCCATTCAAAATATACACGTATCCTGTCTGAGATTTAGAATCATCCTTGTCGGTGTCAAAACTAGCGTCGACGTAACCTTTTACGACAAGCTGTTCATCACCGCCATAGACTAAGAACATTTCTTTAGTCCTATTTAGGTATTTTAGGATGTTCTTCATGGCTGTCCAGTGTTCCACTCCTGGATCACTTTGATATCTGCTCGTCAAACTAAGAGCATTGGACACATCCGGTCTAGTACACAGCATGGCATACATGATAGAACCTATGGCCGAGGCATAAGGCACTTTGCTCATAGCTTCCCTATCATTTACCGTAGCTGGACACTAAGCCTTGCTCAATATCTTACCTCACAACATAGGCACTGAACCTTTCTTTGCCTTATCCATTCTAAACCTTTTCAGAACTTTGTCTAGGTATGTACTCTGGCTTAAAGCTATCAGGCATCTTTGTCTATCTCTATAGATTTTGATGCCCAATATATAAGCAGCTTCACCTAGGTCTTTCATTGAAAAACACTTGTTCAAATAACTCTTCACATAGTTAAGCATGTTAATGTCATTTCCAATAATCAATATGTCATCCACATATAGTACCAGAAATGTCACCAAGCTCCCACTCACTTTCTTGTAGATACAAGCTTCGTAGCAATTTGTGTAGAGGGAGTGTCCCAACCTTTATTAATATTTAAGGTGGAGTCCCCTGTGTTTACAATGCTAGTCCCTAGATCAATAGCTAGCATCCACAGTTAAGATGTAATATCAAGAAACAAAGGTCATAGTATAACTTTATAACCAGGAAAAACATAAATTTTATTACATCTTACATAGCTCATTGGCTATTACATTACATTGCAGCGGAATAACTATAAGCATGGGGTCCTTCATCTTCAAAGTGCCACAGGCAGACATGTTGGTTGTAGACTTTGTAATCCTAATCACTTAAACTTCACTAAATCAATCAAACCTGCAACATAACAAGTTACAGCCAGAAGGGTCAATACATTTGAATTGTATTGGCAAGTGATACTATGGTAGTATAGTGGAGTCTATCATCTATATGCATTTGGTTAAGTGGAGTTGAGGCTTGCATTGCTCAAAATAGATTTTTCCTTAACATTTGAAAATACTAAGTTTTTGCTTGACAAAAACATTTTTCTCAATCAAAGATTGAAGATCCTTTAACCCTTGTTCAAACCACAAGTTTTTAACTTAGAAATTTGAATGATGAGATTCTTGATTGCTTCCATGTCTTGATGCTCAAATTGTCCTTTACCAGGGACATGGCTAAGTACTTAGATTTTACACTCTGCAGAGGTGGTGCACTTTCCCCACAAGACTTGGTTTCCCAAGACAAGATCTTTCAGAAGCCTTCCCTTAGACCAAAATGGACGCGTTCCAACCTATCAAACTCTACCACCAACTGTCCATATGGCTAAGTTCTTGCAACCTAGATGATCCAGGCAGAGCCCATAATGCCAAGTGGCTGCACTTGAAGCTTCTCAACATTTGACATCTCAAATCTCTTTGTTCCTGGGTGGCCATCCACAAGTGAGATACACAAGGTCAACCATAGACATGGGCCTTGTGAACCACTCAACCAAAAACCACCAAGCAATTACCATTCCACCCAGGTGATTCATTAACTTAGTTGTTTTATTAAACAAAAACCCAAGTCCTCAGACTTAGAAATTTTTCATAGTATGGATATATATTCCACCCTTGTTTTCTATTAGCTAGGCTAAGCTTGATAGTAGTAGGAATCTTAACTTAGGAAAATTTCTACTAAGGTTTCATCTACTAGGATTTCTCATAGCAAGGTTTATACTTAGCAAAAATTCCATGCAAGTTTTACTTAGAGAAATCACTAATGCACAGTGAAAGTAATGGGACAAAGTATGAAGCATGACTTGCCTTTTTGGTAGAGGTATAAGTTCACTCCTTGTCCTTGCAACAATCACACTCTTCAAGTCACTACAATTCAATCAAGCAAGGCACAATCTCAATCTACCAATCAAGCAAAACATCACATAAAATAACAAAGTCAAGGTAATGCATGCAAACATGCCAAGCTTTGTTTTATTTGAAAAAGTGGTTCCTAATGGGACATAAACATTTGAAAACACCTAATGGTCATTTTTATAAAGTGGCAAAGTCATTTGCAAAAGGTTTTCACTTCATAAACCATTTTCAAAACAAGGTATCATTTTATGTGGGGTAGAAATATTTTTTTACTAAGGCATTAATCTATAGGGTTCACAAAATATGTTTTCAAACCACAAAACTTGGTGTTTAGGGTCAGAGAGTTTAAAACAAAACATTTCCCAAAAGTTTTCTTCCAAAACTATTTTTAATAAATAAACTATATTTTTATTTGACTAGAAATGGTTTTAAATCAAAGAATCATTCTTTTGTTTCACCAAATACATTTTTGAAACCACAAAGTGTTTCCTATGGTCAGTAGGTTCAAATCAATCCAATTGCCAAAGATTTTATCCCCAAAATCAATTTTGAACAATTTTTACAATCTAATCAAGCATACAAATGTTTCTGCAAAAACAAACATTCTATCAGAGGATTTTTGCTAAACAAACTGCAGGGTTGGCTAGGGCTTGCTCTACTGATTCCAATGATATAAAGTTTGCAATTTTTGGACGTGTTGATCAAAAGTTATGGAATTTACAAAATTGGAAATCTAATAGATTCAAATCTGTTTTAAATCGAAGCCTGAGCCACGTGGCTGTTTCTTATTGGGCGGTACCGATTCGTGTGGATCGAGCGATACAGACCACAGGATTAAAAGGGGCATGTGCGGCTCAGATCATCACATACCCTTTCATTTAAGTGAAACTATCCTATCGCTCCGATCTGGATCTAACGGCTCCCAGTGCCTCGACCAGAAACTGGCGGCGCTCAATGGTGGCATGCGGCGGCGCGGCTCTGACGGTGACGCTGCCGACGAACTAGGACGCGCGAGGAAGAGTGAAGATGATTACTAGATTTGCCGTGGAGCACTGATTCTAGTTGATGCTTTGGTTGGCCAAGGGGAGCTTGGAGGCGTTGACGATTGCTCGCTGGAGACGGCGTCGGCGTTGGGTATGCTCAGATGTCGTCGAAGACGAGGATAGAGGACGCTCTAAGACAAGTAGATTGCACCGTTAGGTTTGCAAGAGGCAGGCGAGTATGTGTGCATCACAGAGAGGTGAAAAGAAAGTCTGGTCTCACCAGTAGATGCCGTCGGAGTTGGAGAAGGAGGTGGTGGCGTGCTGGTGTCATCGGGGGCGACGTCCTGGGGCGTGCGCGAGCGAGCTACCGCCACTGGGAGGTACGCCTGGTGCTGGCGAGCACGCTCGTGTGCTCCCTGGGTAGTGGGGTTGTCTGGTTTCACCGGAATTCAAGCAGGACCTCGTCGGAGTTGGTGAGGTTGCAGCGACCAATTAGAGTAGCCCTGGGGCGGAGAGGAGCTGGAAACAGAGGGGAAATGGAGAGGAGGGAGAGGCGAGTTAACGAGAGTAATCGCGGGTGTAATTGCTGCAGCGTTTATGATGAATTTACTCGGCGAAATTTTGGCAGAAACGGCGAGGGGAGGAACTGGTCTGCAGGGGGGGTGAAGGAGACGATGATGTGGCGTGGGGTCGTCTTTGTCAGCGATAGAGAAGGAAAGGGAGTTGCGTCCACCAGTCAGCGTTCTTGCGGGTTTCTTTCGCGGTGGAAAAACGATTCGCTCGCGGGAGAGTAGGTGGGATGGACTGGGTCTGGTTGGGCCAGTTTGTTGGGCTGGGTCCTTTGCATATTTTTTTCTGTCTGAAACCTTTTTCTTTTTCCAAATCAATTTCTGTTTTGAATTTCAATCAACTATTCAAACAATTCAAACAATCACCACACTTGTAATGAGTTTTTGGTTCTGTTTATCAACATAAACCAAATCCCAAAAATAAAATAATATTTTTATTATTTTTAGGTTCTATTTAATAATTAAATAAAATAGACCTTAATTATTAATTCAAATAGGTTTTGATTTATTTAATAAAATCTCTATTTGAAAACCAAATATTATCAAAACCAAATCAGTAGGTTTTATTTGAAAATAAAAGATACTTGGAAAGCTTGTTTAAAACAAAATAACATTTTTATTTTAGGTTCCATTAATAATTAAATAAAATGGACCTTAGTTATTAAATCAAATAGGATTTGTTTTATTAAAAACTTTATTTTGAAATCTAAAATAAAACACTTCAGTAGGTTTTATTTGAGAATATAAAATACTTGGAAAACTTATTTAAAATAAAATAAATAAGTTTTAGTGTTTATTTAAAATGGAAAAAGCCTTTACTTAAATAAATTGGATATTAAATCCTTATTATTTTGTTTAAATAAACTTTTACTCCTTTAATCAATACAAAACATTTTGTTTGAAAATCTTGGCCAAGGTTTTTTTGGCTTTATAAATAATCCTTATTTATAAATCTACCTTTTCTTTTGAAAACCAAATCTTTTATTAAAAGATCCAAAAATAGTAATTTTAAATATTTTTATTTTCCTTTATTAAATGTTTAACTTTGTAAATCCCTTTAGGATTTATCTTGATCAAAATAGGTTTTGAAAGTTTCAAATTGGATTCAAAAGTTTCTTCTCACCCTGAAAATCAACAAAGTTTTATTTTATTCATTTATTTTCCACATAACAAGATTTGGAAAATCTTGGGATGTGACAATTTGGAACAAATCCAAAGCTCTTGATCACTTGATCAAAATGAAGGTTCCAACTCCGAGATGCTTGCTTCAGTCCATAAATGGAACGCTGAAGTTTGCATACTTTATCAGCATCCTTAGGATCGACAAAACCTTCGGGTTGCATCATATACAAGTCTTCATCAATGTTGCCATTGAGGAAAGCAGTCTTGACATCCATCTGCCATATTTCATAATCATGAAACGCAGAAATTGCTAATAGAATCCGAATGGACTTAAACATCGCTACGGGAGAGAAAGTCTCATCGTAGTCAACACCTTGAACTTGTCGAAAACCTTCCGCGACAAGCCGTGCTTTATAGACGGTAACATTACCATCCGCGTCCGTTTTCTTCTTGAAGATCCATTTGCACTCAACGTCCTTTCGGTCGCTAGGAGGGTCCACCAAAGTCCATACTTGGTTTTCGCTCATGGATCCCAATTCGGATTTCATGGCTTCTAGCCATTTCTCAGAGTCTGGGCTCATCATCGCTTCCTCATAGTTCGTAGGTTCACTGTCTTCTACTAATAAGACAGTCAAGACAGGGTTGCCGTACCACTCAGGAGGGGCACGCGACCTTGTCGACCTGCGACGTTCAGTAGCAGCATCGTCCGAAGCTTCATGATCCTTGTCATTAGCTTCCTCTATTGTTGGTGCAGGCGGCACTGGAACAATTTTAGGTGCTGCGCTACTCTCCAATTCAAGAGAAGGTTCAATAACCTCGTCTAGCTCTACTTTCCTCCCACTCACTTCTTTCGAGAGAAACTCCTTCTCAAGAAAGGAACCGTTCTTTGCGACAAACACTTTGCCTTCGGTTCTGTGATAGAAGGTATACCCAATAGTTTCCTTAGGGTATCCTATGAAGACGCATTTCTCCGCTTTGGGTTCGAGCTTGTCCGGCATCAACTTCTTGACGTAAGCTTCGCATCCCCAAACTTTAAGAAACGACAACTTAGGTTTAGCACCAAACCATAGTTCATACGGTGTCGTCTCAACGGATTTAGATGGTGCCCTATTTAAAGTGAATGCAGCGGTTTCTAATGCATAAACCCAAAATGATAACGACAAATCAGTAAGAGACATCATCGATCGGACCATATCTAATAGGGTTCGATTCCGACGTTCAGACACACCATTGCGCTGTGGTGTTCCGGGTGGCGTGAGTTGCGAAACGATTCCGCTTGCTTTAAGATGCGTGAGAAAATCATAACTCAAATATTCACCTCCACGATCGGATCGCAGAAATTTAGTCTTTCTGTTACGATGGTTCTCCACTTCATTCTGAAATTCTTTGAACTTTTCAAATGTTTCAGATTTATGTTTCATTAAATAGATATACCCATATCTACTTAAGTCATCGGTAAAAGTGAGAAAATAGCGATATCCACCGCGCGTCAAAACACTCATCGGTCCGCACACATCGGTATGTATGATTTCCAACAAGTTCGTTGCTCGCTCCATCATACCGGAGAACGGGGTTTTAATCATCTTGCCCATGAGGCATGGTTCGCATGTGTCAAATGATTCAAAATCAAGAGACTCCAAAAGTCCATCAGAATGGAGCTTCTTCATGCGTTTTACACCAATATGACCTAGACGACAGTGCCACAAATAAGTAGTATTATCACTATCTACTTTGCATCTCTTAGCCTCAATATTATGGATGTGTGTTTCACCCCTTTCGAGACATAGAAGAAATAAACCATTCACAATAGGTGCATGACCATAAAAGATGTTACTCATATAAATAGAACAACCATTATTCTCCGATTTAAATGAATAACCGTCTTGCAATAAACAAGATCCAGAAATAATGTTCATGCTCAACGTAGGCACATAATAACATTTATTAAGGTTTAAAACTAATCCCGAAGGTAAAACTAAGGAGAGCGTGCCGACGGCCATCACATCAACTCTTGATCCGTTGCCAACGCGCATCGTCACCTCATCCCTCGCAAGCCGTCGTCTATTCCGTAGCTCCTGTTTCGAGTTACAAATATTAGCAACTGAACCAGTATCAAATATCCAGGCACTACAACGAGGGATAGTAAGGAAAACATCAATAACATGTATATCAAATATACCTTTGATGGTGCCAGCCTTCTTGTCCGCTAAGTACTTCGGACAGTTGCGCTTCCAGTGACCCTTGTCCTTGCAATAGAAGCACTCAGTGTCCGGCTTAGGACCAGACTTGAGCTTCTTCTCAGCAGGGGCAGTGCGCTTGCTGCCGCCCTTCTTGAAGGGCTTCTTTGCACCCTTACCTTTCTTGAAGGTGGGGGGCTTGTTGACCATCAACACATGATTATCCTTTTTGATGTCCACTTCCGCAGCCTTCAGCTTTGCGAAGAGCTCGGTGATCGTATCAGTGGAACCAATCTGGTTGTGAGTCACTACAAAACTTTTGTAGCTGGGAGGGAGTGATTGGAGAACCCTGTCAATCTTGAGCTCCTCTGGAATCTTGCAGTCCAGTTGCTCAAGGCGTTGAGTTTAGCCCGACATCTTAATGGCGTGCTCACTAACGGAACTCCCTTCCTCCATCTTGTAGTTAAAGAACTTCTCAGAGATCTCATATCTCTCAGAACGGGCTTGAGTATGAAACATGGTTTTCAGCTCCTCGAGAATCTCAAAGGACCCGAGATAGTCTTCAAAACGATTTTGAAGGTCCGATTCCATAGCAAACAACATGGTGCTCTTAATCACACCATAATCATCTTTGCACGACTGATAGACAACTTTCTCATCAGCCGGCGCAGTAGCAGTAGAGGCGTCACCTAACGCACTCTCAAGGACATAGTCCTTTTGACCGCCAGAGAGAATGATTCTCAGATTGCAGAACCAATTGGTGAAGTTAGACCCATTGTTTTTAAGCTTTTCCTTCTCAGCAAAAACGTTGAAGTTGAAGTTGGACTTAGACATTTGATCTACAATATTTGCAAGTACAAATTAGACTATGTTCATGATAACTAGTTCAACTTTTAATCAAATTACTAGATGAACTCCCACTAAATTCAACATCCCTCAAGTTGTTTAGTGAACACGATCCAAATTCACCACACCTAATCCGATCTTCACGAGAAGAGATGTGGTTTCAATGGTGGACAACTAAGTGTCGATCATATCATTCATATGACTCATGCTTAACCTTTCGGTTCATGTGTTCCGAGGCCATGTCTGTACATGCTAGGCTCGTCAAGTTAGACCCAAGTATTTCCGCGTGTGCAAAACTGGCTTGCACCCGTTATATGTGAGCGTAGAGTCAATAGCACCTGATCATCACGTGATGCTTGGACACGACGAACTTTTGCAACGGTGCATACTTGGGGAGAACACAGTTTTTATCTTGATCTTTAAGTGAGGAATCATCTTATAATGCTACCGTCGCGATCTAAGCATAATAAGATACATAAAAGGATAAACATCACATGCATATAACTTTATGTGACATGGTATAGCCAATCTTCGCGCAATGATCTCCATCTTGTGCGTGCCGGCATGATCTCCATCACTCCACCATGATTGCCTCCACCACGAATAGCAACTACAACTATTGCTAACTACTTAGCGATAAAGTGAAACTATTACATGGCGTATAAGAAGTTGACACACAGGTCATACACAATTATAAAGACAACCATATGGCTCCTGCCGGTTGTGTACTCATCGACATGCAAGTCGTGAAACATTACAAAACATGATCATCGCATACATTATACACATCACATCTTGGGCCATACCATATCACAGAAAACACTCCCTGCAAAAACAAGTTAGACGCCTCTACTTTGTTGTTGCATGTTTTACGTGGCTTATGGGAGTAGATGCTAAGAACGATTCTTACCTACGAAAGCCACAACGGTGATATTATGGTTGCCAAACTCCGGTGTAAATCCCATGACAACTATAGTGAGAGAAACTGGCATCCACCAGCCGCATGTGTGGAACAAGCCACACGTCAAGTGCGGAGCCGGTCTCGCGAACGACGTCGCGTAAGGTTGGCCTAGACCGCTTCAATCTCACTATCCCGCGTCATAAGAAGAACACAAACAAGAGGCTTGCAACAGAAAACATCAACGCCCGCAACAACCATGTTGCGTTCTACTCGTGAAACACATCTACGCATAGATCTAGCTCTGATACCACTGATGGGTTTCGCGGCATAGTAAATCAAAATTTTCTACGGATGCGAATAGAGGGATAGCCAAGATCTAATCTAGGAGATGCAAACAACGAGAGAGATTGGATTAGATCTTCATACCCTTGAAGATTCGCACAGCGGAACATTCGTTGGAACGTGGGTGATGTAGTCGTACTCGCTTCTCCTCCTCGCGATCCGATCCGATCTAGCACCACAAGTGGCGGTGCCTCCGTGAGATGCACACGTGCAGCACCTCGACGTCTCCTCCTTCCTCGGACCAGCAAGTATGGTGGAGAGACGGATTGGATCTACAACACGACGACGTGGTGTATATGGTGGAGAGTTTCTGCAGCAGGGCTTCGCCTACACGCAGTCGGGAGGGAGAGAGAGAGGAGGGCAGCAGGGCGGCTAGCTTTGGAGGGGAAGGTGTGGGGGGGTGGTGTGCCCCCAGCCCTCTTTATATAGATGGGTGGGCGGCTGCCCTAGCCCCTCCCCCAAGCCCAAACCGGCGGCCAAAGGAGGAGGAGTGGGGGGCAAGGAAACCCCCCCTTCTAGAAGGTCCAAGCTAGGGTTTATCCCCTCTTGGCCGGCTGGGCCCTATGGGGCCTTGTGCCCCTGGCCCAATGCGTCCAGGGCACTCCCTCATAGGCCCATGCCCCCTCCCGGAAGGTGGGGCCACGTTGGTCCCCTTCCGGAAGGTTCTAGAAGCTTCCGGTACAATACCGATTAACCCGGAACAATTCCGAACTCCAAAAACTGCACTGCCTTATATGAATCTTATTCTCCGGACCACTCCGGAACCTCTCGTGATGTCCCGGATCCCATCCGAGACTCCGAACAAAAACTCATAGACCAATTATCCAATCTATCCTAGCGTCGAGACACGTTAAGTGTGTGACCCTGCGGGTTCGAGATTATGCAGACATGATCTTCTATCAATAATCAACAGCGGGGTCTGGAAACCCATATTGACTCCCACACATTCATCGATGATCATATCGGATGAACTACGATGCCAGGATTCAATCAATCCCATATATATATTCCCTTCGTCTCGCGATATTTTACTTGCCCGAGATTCGATCGTCGGTACCGTCATACCTAGTTCAATCTCGTTCACAACAAGTACTTTACTCGTTCCGTAATCCGATATCACTTTGTGATTAACTCCTTAACCACATGCTTGCAAGCGGTGTTGATATCGATTACCGAGTGGGCCCGAAGTATATCTCTCCGACTTGGGAGGGACAAATCCCATCTCGATACATACAACCCAACAGATACTTTCCGATCACCTGAGAGACACCTTTATGATCACCCTCTCATAGGATGATGTTTGATGACCTCAAAGCTTTCTTCCGATACCAGGGAGTTGTATTATCTCATGGTCTAAGGAATACAATATTTGACATAAGAAAAGCTTCGCAAAGACGAACACGATAACACGATCTAATTGCTTCGCCTAGTTTGGGTCTGTCCATCATATCATTCTCCCAATGATATGATCTCATTATTAATTGACAACTCATGTCCATGGTTAGGAAACCTTAACCATCATTAATCAATGAGCTAGTCCATAGAGGCGTACTAGGGACACGGTGTTGTTCACAAACCACACAAGTATTAAAGTTTTCGCTTAATACAATTCTAGCATGGAATATAAACATTATCATGAACAAGAATTATAATAATAACAGCTTTATTATTGCCTCTAGGGCATAATTCCAACAGAACGGAGTTTCTGGATCCGAATCTTGCTTTCTGGTGGCGGCGGCGGAGCGGAACTCTTTCTGAAAAACTATCGACCCCCCGATTTTTAGGTCAAGAGGCAACTTATAGGTGCATAGGGAGGCCGAAGGGATGCTTGGGGTAGTTGCACCCCCTAGGCGCGGCCAGAGGTGGGCCCATGCCTAGTAGGGGTGTGGCCCCCCAGGCCCCTTCTCCGTCTCATCTTTTGGCTCCGTGGGTCTTCTGGTGAAATATAATTTTTGGCATATTTTCCGGGATTTTTCCTGATAGTTGATTTTCTGCACAAAAACAAGACACCAAGGTAATTCTGCTAAAAACAACGTCAGTCCCTATTAGTTGTATCCAAATCACACAAGTTTAGAGGAGAAACAATAGCAAAAGTGTTCGAGAAAGTAGATACATTTTGGATGTATCACCCACCTCCTCCCCTCGACCTCTAAACCCTAGTCGCCGAGGAACCCCTCTACTCCACCTATCCGCTCCGGCTTAAGGCGAAGCCCTGCAAGATCTCCCCTCTAAACTCCGACACCATGTCATCGTGCTACCGGGATCGTGAGGACAGAGCTACAACCTTTGTTGCTTGGTGGAACAAGGGAGAGGAAGGTCTTCATTGAGTACCGAACATGTGATTGACTGCGGGAGCGCTGCCGGAACATGGCGCCAGAAGGATCGTCTACGCGATCGCGATCTTGAGATCGGCAAGTGAACGACTACATCACCCACGAGAATCTGCTCTCATTAACCGCTTTGGAATCTTCGAGGGTGAGTACTCTATCAACTCGTTGCTAC
This sequence comes from Avena sativa, assembly GCA_916181665.1. Taxonomy (NCBI): domain Eukaryota; kingdom Viridiplantae; phylum Streptophyta; class Magnoliopsida; order Poales; family Poaceae; genus Avena; species Avena sativa. The sequence continues at coordinate 432,714,328 of OV702293.1, forward strand.
AATCTAGTAGATAGATCTTGTCTTGTGTGTGCTCATGCGGTAGAAATTTCTTGTTTTCCATGCTACGAACTGATACGTTGGAAACGTATCTATAATTTTTGATGTTCCATGCTTGTTTAGTATGTACTTTGCTTTGCTCTGTCTACACTTTGAGGTGTTTTTATATGTTTTTCTGGACTAACCTATTAACAAGATGCCACAGTGCCAGTTGTCTGTTTTCTTTTGTTTTTGGTTCCAGAAAAGGCAGAAAATCAATATTCTCGGAATTGGACGGGACAAAAGCCAAAATCAATATTTTACCATGGGGAACACGGAGCCAGAATACGAGACGGAGGGGAGCCACCAGGGGGCCACAACCCTGGTCGCGCGGCTAACCCTAGCCTGCTCCTAGGGGGTGCAGCCGCCCTGGCTACCCCCCTGCCTCGCCTCTTTGCCTATAAAGACCCCCATACCAAAACCCTAAACACCCAATCAATATTCCATGAAACAGTCCATAGCCGCCGCCACCATCATCCCTAGACCGGGGGGGATCTGAAGCTCTTCCCGGCACCCTGTCGGAGGGGAGATCATCCCGGAGGCCTTCTTCTCCATCATGCCAGCCTCTGGTATGAAGCGTGACTAGTTCCACATTGAACTACGGGTCCATGTAGTAGCTAGATGGTTGTATCTCCTCCTTTGTGCTACCATGTTTAGATCTTGTGAGCTCCGTTCATGATCAAGTTTATCTATTTGTAATCATGCATGTTGTGTTTGCGGGATCCGATGGATATTGAGATTACTATATCAAATTGATTAATGGTTTTGTCTTATTGATTCTATCATGTCTGTGTTGTTTGAGATCTTTCATGCTCTCCGTTTCTAGTAGCTATCTTGGCCAAGTAGATGCTAGTGACTCCAAGAGGGGGTATTTATGCTCGATAGTGGGTTGATGCCTCTATTTAATATAAGGGAAGTGACAGAAATATCTAAGCTTGTAGATGTGCTATTGCCACTAGGGAGAAAACATCAGTCCCTTGTTCATGGAACAAGTGGATTGTTTACCTTACACACTTTGTTTAAAGCAGTTATCCGTTGCTTGCAACTTAATACTGCAGGGGGTTCAGATGATAACCTGAAGGTGGATTACTAGTCATAGATGCAGTTGGATGGCGGTCTATGTATCTTGTTGTATTGCCCAATTGAATCTCATAGGATCATGAATGTCTAGTATTGCATTGTTATGCCTTGCTCAGTCCTGTCAATTGCCCTGCTGTAATTTGTTTACCTAGCATGCCATGTTTGTTTATCTTAAGGAGAACCACCTCTAGTGAACTATAGACCCCGGTCCAATCTTTACCATTGATACATATTTCACTATTACTGTTTACTCTCTACAAACCATCATTACCTTCCACACCATACAGTTAATCCTTTGTTTTCAGCAAACTGGTGAGATTGACAACCTCACTGTTCGTTGGGGCAAAGTCTTGAGTTTGTGTTGTGCAGGTTTCCAAGTTTCTAGCAACACCTTTGAGTCGTTTCCTTCCTCCTACTGGTTCGATAACCTTGGTTTATTTCTGAGGGAAGACTTGCTGTTGTGCTCATCATACCTTCCTCTTGGGGTCTCCCAAAGAAGCTCTACATTGATCTGAGCACATCACGAACCCCTACATGAGGCCTCTCCACAACTCAATTGGAGGCCGCAATAAGTGAATACACCAACCACACAACCGTCAAGGGTTCCAAGAACCCAAGAGTAACAAGCCCACAAGCTTGTACTCGCCGAAACTCCGAGAAGAACTCAAACCAATGCACCAAATGCAAGAGGCAAGTCCTTCACTCTCAAATTCCACCAAAGCTATAAAAGATATTGGGGGAATAAGATAGGAAGAACACAAGAGGAGAACACAAAACTCTCCAAGATCTAGATCCCAAGGATTCCTTCATAAAGAAGGGATTTGGTTTGGTGGGATTGTGGATTTAGATATCCTCTCTAAAATCCCTAAAAAAGATGCAAGAATCATAGGAAGGGGAAGAGGAGAGGACAAGATCTTCAAGGTCAACAATGGAGGAGAGAGAGAAACAGACCAAAGAGCTAGCTCCACGAAGGGGAAGGGGAGCCCCTTTTAAAGTGCTCCTAGATCTAACTCTTTGTAATATATGCGACCCTGGTCGGTACTACCAGTGGTTGGTCGAAACTACCGCTGACAGCCAGGCAACGGTCAAAACACAGCCAACGACGCGAAAGAGAGAAAAGGAACAAGGCCGAAACTATCACTGGTACTACCTGCGATAAAGAACCTGAGCGGTACTTCCGGCAGAGCAGTGGTACTTCCGCCAGGGATGGTACTACCGCCTTAACTTCTGATCAAAGTTCCGACAAATATCACACAATATACAGAGATCTTACTGAACCAAAAACAGGCTGAGCGAAAGTTACCTCTCGGAACTACTAGCGGCAAAAATGCCCTAGCGGTACTACTGGTGGCGCGCCGAAACTTCCTCCCAAGGAAACTTCAGAACTCCAAACTGGCAGAACTTTTGCATCTAAACTCAAAATATTGGGTATCACCAAGTATATATATGTGAGATACCTCCCCCGACGTGGATCCGGAAAACCCGCAAGATAAAAACGCAAAAAGATATTCAAGTGAAATCCGTTTTTGATGAACTAGAGCTTGTTATAAAGATAACCACAAGCTCTAGATCCTGACATGGACAAAATCCAAACAACAACCAAGAAAGGTGATGCTATGTATGCAAAGGTTTGAGCTCCCCCGAAGATATGTAACAAGCTACTCACTCGAGAGCCCCTCTTGATAGTACAACTATCTATCCTAAACATGAGACCAGGAAAAGCGAAACCCTATCAAGATCATACCTTTACCTTGAGCATTCCACTTGAGCTTGATGTCGACCGTCTTGTCCTTCTCAAGATAGAACACCTTTCTTGATTTCTCTTGCTCGCTCTTGCTTGATGAAGACTTGCAAGTTGCTCCCCCATACACCATAGGTAGGCCTCTTCCTTGAACTTGTCTTCATCAATCCATGATCATCGAGAATGGCAAATTTTAAGCATGCGATCTTCTAGATATGGTGCATCTTTTGAGCTTGCTCTTTATTTCTTCTATCCCCATAAGGATGATGTCTTGAAGATGCACATGAGGAATTCCATCTTCTTCAAGACACTCTTGATCTTCTTCTTCATTTTGTCTACTTTGAAACCAACACATGGTCCAAGCAGTACAAATGGACAAAACCTACAAATCAAACTCAATTTACACATTAGTCTATAGAGATTGTCATTAATTATCGAAATCACACATGGGGGCATACATGCCCTTTCAATCGGGATGACTTGAAATTTAAGGATAGAGGGTTTTAATGTCAAGGTCATATACAATGCATTACAACCCAGGCCACTTGTCAAAGTTCTAAGACAACTCTGATGTCTTAAACTTAGGATGGAGTTCTATGTTGTATGTTTTTAGACAACTCTTCAATTGTCGCGTGACTAGGTCTATACGGGGATTTTCTTGGTTTGCGTCTTATACCCATGTTCAACCATTTTTGGTTGAAGAATTGGGGAGGCAGGTGCTGAACTTTCAAGGCTAGGAGAGAGTGGTAGTTAAGATTTGCTTAGCTTTGATTTTCTGGACCATGTGGAAAACTAGCAATAAAGCCTGTTTTGAACATATAATGCCTATTGAGTCTTTGTGATATGCATATCATATTTCTTATTGGTTTAATTATAGTGATATGCAAAAAATGAAGTTGCGAGAGATGCTTCCACAAGAAACTAAGGTGTTGAGGATTTGGTATGAGAAGTCTTCTTACCGGTCAAAATGTTGGACACCAATAAACAGTCGATATGTTTTGTTAGAAATGTGTCAACAACGTTTTATAGGCCCTAGTGAAGCTATTAGTAGCAATCGTAGTCTTTCGAGTAGTTTTTGTTAATGGTGTAGCGGTTCAATAGGTTTTTGTACCTCTTATTTTCTATTTCAAACTAGTATCATAGATACTTAAGTTTCGCTAACCTTATTGATAAAAGAGTTTTAAACAATAGATTACCCGGATTCGTAAAAAAAGATATAGTAAGCCGGTCTTTCAAATCGAGTAAAATGTGATAAACTATAGTTTTCAATGCAGAATATAGTTTCAAATGTGATAAGCTAAGCAGTGTTGTCTAGCGTCATGGTGGCGTTGACGATAGATCTCGTAAGATCTTTACATTGATTTTTTTAAAAGATGGGTACACGGAAGACGGGTGGCGACAAAGACTTATGGAGCGTGTACCGGGAGAGTCTGCCGGACCGGTTGTGCCACTTGTGCGTCGTTGCGTGACTTGTTAAGGTCTTTGATGTTTAGATGATTGCGTGTTGATGTGATATCAGGGTGTTGACCATGTTTATGAACAACCCTTTCAACAATGTTATAGATTTAGCGAGTTGTCGCTAGTTTGATGGCTCCGGTCTAATCTTTATAATTTCTCTTATAAGATGTTGTGAATAATCTAATAAAAAGACATTATGCATCTCTTGGATGCAGAGCCTGGGGTGATCTTGAGTTGTTTGGAAAATAAATAGGGTCTAAATCACATATGAATCCTAAGTGCTTTCTTGAGTTGTCGCTAGTTTAGTGGCTTCGGTCTAATCTTTGTAATTTATTTATAAGATATTGTGAATATTCTAATAAAGAGGCTCTAGATCACGTATGAATCCTCGTACTTTCTTTATTGCAAATATAAAAGGTTTTAGCAAGACGTTTTAGTAAGTCGTGGCAATTAGGAGTGGGAGGAAAGAACAAATAATTTTATTTCACTGTCATGTGGAATTCCCATGTTATGTCCAGAAGCGCGCATGCATGTTTGCAGGCCGTCACGCGCGGCCGCGCATCCGGCCTAATAAGTCGAACGGCGCCGCTTGCTGCTACACGCGGCCGGGGACGGCCCTCGTCGGCAGAGCCATGGCTTGATCGCCGCACCGCTGGAACTCGGCGACGCGCGACGATGGCGGCAGCATTCCCTGGGGCGCCGCCGCTGCCACCGGGCTGCCGGCGACGTCGACACCGCCGCCGCAGTTGAGGATGCAACTGGCCATCCTGGAGCAGTCGTGGTGGCTGACGATGACGTTGGAGCCGTTCCGGTACAGCTTCATGACGTAGCAGTCCTGGCCGTACACGTCGTCACGGGGGGCCGCCGCGGCTGGCGCCGCCGGGCGCAGGGACGCGGTGGGCTCGGCGGCGACGACGTCCCCGCCGTCGTAGCACATGAGGTGGCACCAGTCCCAGTAGATGGGGCAGTACTTGATCAGCATCGGGTTGCGCTTGTCGCAGAGGTAGCAGAGGTACGTCTCCGTGTCGTCGCTGGTGGGCCGCGGCACCGACGACGAGTTGCCGCCGCTGATGGCCGTCGTCGTCGCGCTGCCGTCGCCGTCCGTCGCGGTGGCCGCGAGGAGCAGGAGGAGCGCGAGGGAGGAGGCGCGGAGGGCGGAAGCTGCCGACAGAGGCGGCATCGCGTGCGACGGTGCGGGTGCGTGAGCGAGATATGGTCAAGATGGCGCGTGTGTGTCTCCAGCCTGTTCCGAGGAGTGATGTAGGCAAGCCGTGGTTTTGGTATGTAGTACTCCTACCTAGGAACGGTCCTGCAGCATGCAGCCCCAGAAATTGGCTGTGTTCACGTCTGCTTCTTGCTTAATTAAGAGATATAAGTACGTATTACTGTAGTAGTAAAGATCTTCTTGCTCTGCTTCACATACAGCTTGGCAAATTGTCTGGAATACAACGAGCTTTAAACACGAAAGGATGAATCTAATCACGGCACCAGATATGGCGATCAGTAGGGATCTTAGGAATTAGGATTTCTGACTGCATTATGGTTCCAGTTGAGACGGTATATCCCGTTCTTTGTATAGTGTATCGTGATGATGTGATGCCTTCCGTGGGTCGTACAGTTCCAGTGGATCCGGATCGACCGACCTGGGGCGACCTCTCTGAGAAAATTCCAAGCAGTAAACATGCCTGATTTTATGCATGGACATATCCGTGGTTACCTAGCTCAGAAAGCAATTGACGCCGCCGTCGAATTCTGTGGGCGGTAAGCACTTGGAAGAAACAACCATTTCCAAAAAAAACAAGCCACCGAATCGCCGAGATGCTTTTTAGCCACAAAACGTGGTGAGAGGAAAACAAACCACAGATTCAGAGCTGCGTGATTAATTAGGATTGAGATGTAATACTAGTAATGTTTTTGACTTCTCGAAACAAGCTTTCCTCCCGCTATATTTCTTTCGCAAAAAGGAACCAGCCATTAAAAGAAATGTATGACAGTACAAAGCACCACAAGAAAAACGAGAATTACAACGAGATCTTTAAGATGCCCTTCGTCTTCAACCTCCAGATCGTGTTGACGGTGCGCCGACGCTGCCACTCCTCCCTAAGCCAGTCTGACGTTGCTGGTTGCGGGCGGAAATTGTCGAACTCGCCTGGAAGACCGCATCCACCCCGGAGACGAAGAGGAATAAGTAACCGTCGATGAATCTCCTTAACGATCTGTAGATCCCCACTGTCAGAAGAAGTCCTCTTGATAGACACACCAATTGCCAAGATCCGAAGAGAACCAACAGATCTGGTGACGCTAACCCTCACGGGCCCTTCGTTTACTCTGAATCGGACGCCCACGAGGTAGAGAGAGGTCGGAGAGACCTTATTCCAAGAAGCCATCGTCGCTTCACCTCGCCGATACTGCTAGTGAGACAAAACCAAGGGAAAACATAGCTATAAAAAAGTAAACGATGAAGAGGATGGGTCCCCACTCCTCTATCCGCTAGTGTGGCCACCGGACAGAGAGGTTGAGAGGGACCGAAGGCTGGATCTAGGGGCAGCGGCAACTCATTCAAGGGTAGGGTTAGTTCTGTCCCGCTATATTAATATAGCAACCAACCGACACAACATCGAGAGCATTCCTGGGGCAAACATCACAAATCAAGACCAAGAGAAATATAAATGAAAGGGAAGAGAAAACAAAGGCCGACACATTCGAAACCGTTGCGCCCTCCAGAGAAGTTCCACCATGCTCCTAGCACTCTGAAGCACCTCGTACGAAGAAACCTCCAAGAAGGGGAGCAACGATGACGATGCTATAATGCTCGAACTGGTCCTAGGGTTACCCCCGAAACGCTTCCTAGGGTTTCCCTGTACGCTACGGGGGTATCCCCGACACGGTTCAGAAGGGACGACGACACCCGCAGGCGTCACCACGTCGGTGTCGAGATGACATAGATTTCTCCCGACCCCCAGAAAACCACACCCACGGATGCTCTGTATTGCTCTACCAATCTTGCCACCCACCAACACATGCCATCAGGGTATTGCAAGCACCACCGCCGTCACACAGTGACCCACGTTGCGAGGCCAGTAAATCAAGAAGAGGGAACTCCGGGAGGGCCAGTGGTGCAGTAGCACGCGAGAGGGAACTGCCGATCGGATGCAGCAACATGACAAACCATGTCCTCACTGGCCCGGCCGATCCCGAATGGGCCCGTAAAGTCACGCCGCCACACCGCGGCAAGGGTGGCACCATCATCGCCAACCCTAGCCCAAGTCCCCACGCTCGACCACCCGGCAGGTACACCCAAGAGGTAATGTTTTTTTGACTCTGATGATGTGAACCTGGAATGCTTAAAATCTCGCTTATGTTCTTCCAAAACCACATCGAAATCGAATCATGCAATTCCTAAGGAATAAAAACATTAAAATCATGCATATTTGAATTAAGGGAAAGCCTATTAGCTAAATCGGCTTATAAATCGTTATTTCGATATTCCAATATTCTTATCCTTTTGCACTTCTGCTAATCTTGATGTTCAGTCGTCTTGACGTCGATCTCAAATATAGCTATGTACTACTATCAGTCAGAACTGAATTCTATATTTGCACCAATCGGTGTGCAGCGTCTCATATGGGAACAGATGACATAGGCGCAGCACGCCGGCGTTAGCTACATGCGCCCCAATCTGCCCGTGGCTAGACGCCTGGGACGGCCGTCCTTGCCGCCGTGATCTGATCCCCGCACCGCTGGAATTTGGCGTCGAGGAAGGGCTGCAGCGGGCCACTGGCCACGGCCGGGGAGGTGTTCCTATGCGCGTTGTCGTCGTCGTCCCCGTGGCGGCACGCAAGGTAGCAGCCCGCGACCGCCTTGCAGCTGACCGCGAGCACGATTTTCCACGACCCATCCGGGTACAGCTTCATGACGTAGCAGTCGTCGCCGTTCGCGCCGCCAGGGCCGGTGCCGGCGGTGGCCAGCGCGTTCCTTTCGTCGTCGTGGCCGGAGGGAAGCAGGGCGCGGGGGGAGGCTGGGGTCGACGAGGGGGACGAGGACGACAGGCACGCGATGTGGCAGTCGTCCACGTCCAGGGGGCACCACTTGATCATCAGGGTGTTGCGCTCGCGGCAGAGGTAGCAGATGTACTCGTCCGAGTTGTTGGCCGACGCCGTCGCTGCTGTGGGGGAGAGGCGCGCCTTTACGATGTTGCTGCTGTTGTTGGTGGCTGCCGTGGTATTGGTGACGCCGGCATCAATGGCGACCGCCGTGGTTGCCAGGAGAAAGACGCCGACGACGAGGCAAACGGAAGCCGGGAAAACCATCCTCAAGAATGTTCGTGTCTTTGCAATGACAGAGATGGTGAACGTGGTCCTATATATAGCCTGTGTTATAATTAAACTAGTCTAACCTTCACTCGAGTTACTATACGAGCGTTCGAATCGCAGCTGTTTCAGACTTCAGAGTTCAATGCAAAAAACTGAACAAGGTTGCTTCAACGGACGCCTTTGATTTTCAGGGTAAAACGTCTGCAAATTCCATGATAAAGAGAAGAAAGGTAATTAGGATGCAAAAAACTGAATAAGGCTGTTTCAGACTTCAGTAGTATAAAGAGAAGAAAGGTAATTAGGACATTCAGGGTAAAACGCAAAACGCAAAAGAGAAAAACAGAGTCAACTGGAGTACTTATCAAGAAGGTCAAATCCTGATTCCCAACAAGCATACCAAAACGCAAAATCTTTCTGAAACAATTACTACAGTACTAAAATTAGAAGTCGACAAATTCCATGATTACTGAACAAGAAAATTGCTAAAGGTTGGGACGCCAATTACCAACAGGCAAGGAAATTACACTAAGTTCATGATTTTCTTGATTATCAAGAGCAAGAAAATTACAGCAAGTTCAGAAAACTTTCTTGCTTACCAGACAAACAAGCTAGACGATTACAATAAATCCAGCATTCTATTGATACCAAGATTACAGCACTACAATAGCGTCCAAACATTCCTATCAACCACAACTCTTCAATCAATTAAGAAAAGGCGAAAATTTATACCGAAACGCAAAGTCTTTCTGAAATAATTGCTACCAACAAAAGATAATTAACAGAAGGCGAAAATTTCCATGATGCTGAACAAGAAAACTGCTTAAGAAGCAAGAAGATTACAGAATATTCAGAAGATTACAGAAGGTCAAATCCTGATTCCCAACAAGCATACCAAAACGCAAAATCTTTCTGAAACAATTGCTACCAAAATTAGAAGTCGACAACATGATTACTGAACAAGAAAATTGCAAAAGGTTGGGACGCCGATTACCAACAGGCAAGGAAATTACAGTAAGTTCAGGATTTTCTTGATTATCAAGAGCAAGAAAATTACAGCAAGTTCAGAAAACTTTCTTGGTTACCAAACAAACAAGCAAGACGATTACAGTACAACAAATCCAGCATTCTATTGATACCAAGATTACAACATTACAATAGCGTCCAAACATTCTTGATCATCCCCAGCTCTTCAATTAAGAGAAGGCTGAAATTTATACCGAAACTCAAAATCTTTCTGAAATAAATGCTACCAACAAGCAAGATAATTAAGAGAAGGAGAAATTTTCCATGATTGCTGAATAAGAAAACTGCTTAAGAAGCAAGACGATTACAGAATATTCAGGATTTCACTGACACCAAGATCCACAGCATGTCAATAGTTTCCAAACATTCTTAATCATGCACAGCATTCAAGCAAACAGGCTATTACAGGAAAGTTCAGAATTCTCTAGATACCCAAATCCACAGCATTACAATAGTTCCCAAACATTCTTGATCATCCACAGCTCTTCGATTGTACCAGTATAATTTCCACTAGCAAAAAAAAAAACAAGATGAAGCTAACAAATCCTATTACTACAGAAAATTAAGAGTTCCTTGATACCAAGATCCACAGGTCTTCAATTGCAGTAGCGTCCAAACATTCTTGATCATCCACAGCTCTTCAGTTGCAAGTCAGTAAAATTCCCCAGGATCAACAGCAAGTGGAGAGACGGGAGAAGAACCGAATTAAGGAAAGACTGAAGCAATCTACAGCCTGTAAGCCCGCAGCGGCAAAACGTCGAACACCATCCTGCCCGCCGGCGCGAGCTTGAGCTGGGTGGGCGTGTCCTCAGCGCCCGCATTGGCCCTGATATCCCCGGGAGCCAGAGGGAAGAGCTCCATCGGCGCGGCGGACGTGTCGTCCTCCGACACGTCGCCCTCGGGTGTGTGAGGGCGCAGCAGGGGGCCTCCCCCGTCCATCCTGACATCCCCCTTCTCCAGAGGAAACAGCGGGAGGCAGCCCGGCGTCACCTCGGGTGGGCCCGCTGCGGCGCGCGGGAGGGCGGAAGGAGTCCAGTACTGGCGCGGGAGCACCTGTTTGGCCGTGGACGCCTGGCCGTGCTGCTTGCGGAGGACGGAGTTCCAGCGGTTCTTGATGGCGTTGTCGGTGCGGCCGGAGAGGAACTCGGCGATGGTGGACCAGCGGTTGCCGTAGTCGGCCTGGTACTTGACGATGAGCATGTCCTCCTCGTGGGTGAAGGGCTTGAGGGCGTCCACCCTGGGGTCGAGGTGCTGGCACCAGCGGAGGCGGCACGACTTGGCGGTCCGGCCGTCGAGCGCCACACAGATGTCGTCCCAGTTGTGCGGGCCGCCGTGCCGACGCACCTGCTCCCGCAGCTTCTCGTCCTCCTCCTCGGTCCACATCGACTTTCTAACCACGGGCCGTGCTTCGGCGGCGGCGGCGGCGGCGGACGTGCCCGGCAACGACGACGACGACGACATCATCGTCGATCGATCCCGCTTCGCCTCCGGTGGTTTGTGCCTGCGTGGTGCGTGGTGCGTGCGTGCGCGATGGATCGCGAGAGGTTGTGACGCCGCCGGTGCCTTATATAGATGGACGATGGTTACCTAGTTCGCAACGGAGTAGGACTCACACGGCTTCTGCTGCAAGGAAAAGGAGGCAGTTCGATCGGGAAGAGGAAGCCAGCACGGCCGGGAACGATCAGGATATGGAAAGTTCAGAACTCTTACTGTACTCTGGACTCTGAAGATATGGAAAGCGATTACGGGAGCGACCGTACCAGGATATGGAAAGTTCAGACTGGAAATTAATGGGCCGCCGACATCAGGAAATATGCTATGCGGCAACTGCAGCGAGGAAAACTTACACATATTTAGTAAATACTCCATTCATCTAAGAGCATCTCCACTGCCGTTACCATGCCGGAATCTAGATGTATTTTTTGGAGCGGACGAAACTAGTTTTAGCTGAAAACGCCGAGTTTCCGCATTTGGTTAAAATTCAACAAAATTCGGCAAACTATCGACGAATTTAGACAGTTTTCATTAATAAAGGGGGAATACATAAATATTACATTGAATTCGGGCGAACACCCGAATTTTAACTGCATTTAGGCTGAATAAAAATTAAAAAAACTTAAAAACGCCGCCGCCGCTGCCGATGCCGGACGCCGCTTCTACATGCCGAAGTTGCTGTAGAAGTAGGTGTAGCCGGGGTCGGCCTTGTCGTCGTCGTCGCTTGGGCGACTGCGGTGGGCGGGAGCTGCCCTGGCCAGGGTGGCCGTACCTCCACCGGTGGTAGGAGGGGCCGGCTTCCTCATCATCGTCGTCGAGGACGACGAGCGGCGCGTCTTGGTAGGCGCGATCGTGGCGAGAGCTGGCCTGACGCTCGGCCTCCTCCTGCAGCCGGCGCTACTCAGCCTGCTCCCAGTCTGCCCTGGACCAGGCGAGGGTGTCCGGTGACGCAGGCTCCGGCGTCGGCACGATGTCATGGAGGGACCGATCCATCGCCATTTTCATGGTGAAGGCATCCTCATCGACCGGCACCGCCTAGTCTATCGGCTTCGGCTGGCGAAGGTGAAGACGGCTAGTGGGCGGCGACTGCGCCGGCACGGACCTCGATGAGCGGGAGGCCGAGGCCACGAAGGAGGAGGAGCTCAGGCTGGCCATCCTCCTCGGCAGCCAGTTGGCCGGAGGGTGGCGCATCGCGCTCGCCGCAGGCACCGACGACCGGGGAAAGCCAAGCTTGGGTTTGTTGCCGGCGTGGATGTGCTCCAGGACGGCTGTGAGCGTTCGTCCCGGCACACTCCACCACCGTCGTCGCGCCGCCGCGCTGTTGCGCTTTGGCGGCATGCCGGGCGTCCCTTCATGGTGGGCGAGCTCCTGGAGCCGGCGGTCGGCGAAGAACTCCTCCCAGTAGAGGAGGTTGCCGAGATCCTCGGCAAGGTCGAGGTCGACCATGGCCGTGATGGCGACCTGGATCTCCTCGACCATCTCTTCATCGGTCGGCATCGGCGGGATGGGGATGCCGCTAGCGCTAAGCTTCCAGCCCGGTGTGTTCCGCGTGTCTGGCGGCGCCATGTACCCAACGCCATGGAGCATGCAAGCCTCCCATGGCTGGAGCGTGCGCCGACCGAAGCCGTTCACCGCCGTGGGATCGCCGAGGAACCTCTCGACCATGGCTCTCTTCTCGCAGGGGTTGGAGTTCGCAGTGGAGTGGGGAAATGGAGGAACTGTGAGAGTGAGTGAAATGAGCCGACGAGGTCATCGAATTTTATATGCCGAAGTGAGCGGCGAGGGCGGGAGGGGTGTAGCGGCCTGGGAGGGAAATGGGGGAAGCAACGGGAAGTTAGTGCCCGGCGGTTCGTCGCTGGCGCCGAGGCGGAAGGATGACGGCAATACGGCTTCAGGTCGCTGACTGGACGGGTCCATGTGCCAGGCTTTTTTTTCACCAAATTCTCTTCGTTCAGGTTCCCAGGGCGTTCCCGACACCCTAGAAACGGCCTGGGAAGTCCGGACCAAAGTTGGTTTAAATACGGACGAAACTGAGATACTAGGAACGCGACTAGGCCAATTTTCAGCGTCCGGACCAAAAAAGTGCCCTAGGAACGGCCTGCTGCGAACCCGAGTGGAGATGCTCTAAGAATCTAAGCCTTTTTAGCAAACTGCTTTTTTTTTCGGGGAAGGAGATGATATTAAAACTTCGATCTTACAGAAAGACCAAGATAACAACAAAAATTACAACGAAGACCCCCTGGGTCCGGACATGGACAGCGTACATGACGAGTTGGTGGCACGCCGCTGCCGCTGCTCCTCTTCAAACCTTGGCTCGACGGAGCCAGCCCATCCGCAGTCGGGAAGTCATCAAGCAATGGCCTCGAAGGACCTACACCCTGAAACATTGACGCTGTCGCGAAGCTTCGCATCATCTTCAACCTCCAGATCCGCCACGGATCTGGAGAACCTTTATAAGCTCAAGGGACCACGAGCACCTGCAAGTCGAGCGCACCACGACGAGGCTCCATAGAACTCCGCCGTAGAAGGGGGAGAACGCCGACACCAAACTCCAAACCAACAGCACCACAGCCTCCATGACGCCACCGGCTAGAACCCTACCAGATCCTAGCTATGTACAAGCCGAGAACTGAGGTTCCCACATCCTCCCGCCGCCGGAGCAGCTGCCGGAGGAGGAGGAAACCCTCGATTCACCGGCGAGTGAGGTGGATCGACGGCGAAGAGCTATAAATTGCATCTCTCTACTGTAGCTCGCTTAAATGCCTCTTTTTGTGCAAAAATGCTTAAAGGGCTTGTAGCTTGAGTTGAATGACTGGGATGAAATACGAGCAAACGAGAATTTCAATTTTCTTGTTGTGACACAATGGTAATGATGACAAACCGAACTTTTGTGAGAAAGAATGTCACGAGAGAAAACAAGAAGATTGAAATTTCGAAGTGGTGATGCTAAAGCCGTTTTTGACTATTTTATGAAAATGTAGTCCGACAATCCGACCTTTTTAATCTCGTGGATGTTGATGATGAATCCAGACTTAGAAATGTCTTTTGGGCTGATACAAGAACAAGATCGGTGTCTGACCGTTTTGATGATATCTTACATTACCACATACTTGGTGAACAAATATGACATGCCTTTTGCTAGTTTTGTTGGAGTGAATCATGTAGGGCTTGTTCGGTTGCACAGGGGTTGAACGGGATCGACGTGTATTGGCGGGTATTAAATCCCCTGTATGCTAAAATCCCCCTAGTTTCTCTCCAATACACTTCAATCCACTAGGATAGTGGATTAACCGAACAAGCCCGTATAGAGTTTGTGTTACCAGGATGTGCTTTAGTATCGACTCAAACATTTGTTTGATTATTTTAAGGGTGGACGACATATATGCCAAACTGTTAAGCGAAGCTATCGTGATCGGTCAGGCAAAAGCAATTCAGAATGTCATGGAAAAAGTTTTTACAGATACTCGATGTAGGTGGCGCTTGTTTCATATAACGAAGAAGATACCTACTCCCACAAATAGATATTTGTTATAAAAACATATCGTTCGAAACTTTATTTGATCAATGATATAATTTATTTATATAGTACGTAACAAATATTTTGCTAGTCAAATTAATGGTCAGGATATTGAAATATGTGTGCGCCCCTTCCTTGGGACGGATAGAGTATTAAGTTAGGTTGATATTTCTGAATACATGATGATTATTGTTGGCTAAATAGTTTATGATTCGTTAAATTTTCTTTTGTGAATGAAAAATTTATTAATCAAGGAAAGGGAGTATCATCCTGGTTACAAGCCAACTTAATGATATTTGGTCCATGATGGATTCAGACTTTGGTACTCTGGGATGTTGAACCCCATCTAGCTAGTGTATGGCTCACAGGGCCGGCTCTATGTTTTTCAGGGCCCTAGACAAAGTTAACGGCATGGCCCCAAATACTAATATGTATATA
This sequence comes from Avena sativa, assembly GCA_916181665.1. Classification (NCBI taxonomy): domain Eukaryota; kingdom Viridiplantae; phylum Streptophyta; class Magnoliopsida; order Poales; family Poaceae; genus Avena; species Avena sativa. The sequence goes on from OV702293.1 coordinate 432,729,428, forward strand.
GACATATCAATAAAAAATATCATATACTCCTTTCATTTTAAAATGTAAGGCGTCTAAGGTTTAGTCAAAAGTCAATGTTTTCTAAGTTTGACCAAGATTACACAAAATATATATATTTACAATACCAAATTAATACCAATAGATTTATCATAAAGTATATTTTCTTAATATATCTATCTCATAATATAAATGTACATATTTTTTTCTAAATATTTGGTCAAAGTTAGTAAAATTGACTTTTGACCAATATTTAGACGCCTTATATTTTGGGACGGAGAGAGTATGTATGTATCTACTGTCACTTTCAAAATAATTAACTTCCAACAATACATTTTAGTCTCAACAAAATATAATAAGTAGTATTTGTTATGAAGAAATCGACTACATCAAACAGGGCAGAAATTTAATATACCAGGAGTAGGGGTAGAGGGGATCGGCCTTGGCCTGTCTGTCTTGCCGATCAGGGACTATTGGTGGTGATCGCCGTGACGCCGTCTTGACGATCAGGGCCTGCTGGTGTTTTTGCCCGAGTCTCCGTAGTCAGTAGTCCGACCGAAGAGTCAGGAATTGGGAGTCGAGGAGAAGAGAAGGGCCCACGGAGATCGGCAGAAAGCGAGCCGCCGTAACTCATGCACCGGGCGGTTTCTCACGAAGTCACGATCGAGCATGCCTTGAACACGGTGGCAGTGCGCCTTTGCAAAGCAGATGTATATACCAGGTATATACACATGACTACAATTTTTTGGGCCCCTCCCGGCCATGGCCCTTTGCCGTTGCCAGGGTCGCGACCCCCTAGAGCCGGCCCTGATGGCTCACCATATTTATCTCTCTTCTAATGTGCCGTACTTGACATTCTCTCCCTCCCTTATACATATTTTGATATTATTCACTAGGATTGCTGCCATGGATCTGTTGCAAGCATTGTCGTTAATCATGTTTACCGCCTCCAAATAGTGACTCTCCAGGATTATTATTGGTTGATCTAAAAAATCCAGCGCCAACGCCAGGCCTTCACTACAAGCTAAAAGCTCCGCCTCCAGAGGGCTGTCACATGACATCAGATAGCGACATGCAGCAAAGATAATGCCTCCTTGCGCATCCCTGAGAACCATTCCAGTTCCTCCCTTGCACACACCTTCCTTCCATGAACCGTCTGTGTTTAGCTTCACCCATCCTTGTGGGGGTTTAGACCACTTCTTCACTATGGATCCACGCACAAAGATTTATTTCTCTCCTTGGGCTTCACCTTCATACACGATGTTTGTTTTCCCTCTTGTGTGATCGGTCGCTGGATCCTGCCTGATCACAAGAAGCGAGTCAACATAGCTTCTGAGAAAATGCCAAGCTTCAATCGGCCGTGCCTTCTTATCATGGGTCACCTCATTACCCACATGAAAAATATACCAAAACGTCATGAGTATCATCAACCGCTCCTTCTCCGATGCTTTGTCCAGGACCTGGAATAGCCACTCCTTGCCGGTGTTGAGGATGAACTCCGTCATAGTTTGAAGTTACTTGAGACGTATAGTATTGCCATGAATGATTGGCTTTAAAGGTTGTATGAAAATAGCCACGGTTGGGTTCGGGCATTTTATTCTTCGAAATGGAGGTGATACCCCCGGCCTTTGGATCAAAATAATGCACACAACTTGTTTTATTTATTATTCAATGAAACCTTACAAAGAGAATACAAGGATCAACCCAAAGCCACCTCTCTAACGACAACCTCGATAAAGGGGTGGCCATGTCGGAGCCAGCACTCTGACCACACACCAATGCACATCATCACAAATCCATGCCCCAAAACTGTCCAACAGCGAACCAGGAGCACAAACCGGTCTAGCTGATCCTCATCGAACGACAATGTTTCATGCTTAAGCTGCAACTGTCACCATCTTTTGTCAACCCATCTTCGGGAGGATTGAACTAAAACCCTTATCAAGCCCGCTGTAGACACCACCACAACGCCAAAAAAACTCCACCATCCCATGCACTTACATCAACACGCACTCGCAGTCACCACCGAGACCCCTCGGCACCATGTCACCGAGTCCCGCCATCCGACGCAGTTTGAAACCACCCGGAGATCCGCCGTGCGTAGAACCTACCGAACCAGGTATGACTAAGTGTAGCATCTGGCTGTTAGGAATGAGTTGAAAAATCCACCGAAGTCTCCATGCAAGATGAAGCCGCTCCCCTTATCCCTCTTTGACCAGCATCTGCTCCAAAATGATGCCCCCAAGAGGGAGAACAACGTCAAGTGTCGTCATTATCCAATCCGGGATACCCATATCTAGGGTTTCCCTCGTAGTAGCCTGAGTGAGGACGTGAGAGCTGTGTCGACGGTGCCTTCAAAAAGGGAGCGACACAAAAATGCAGCCATCATTTGCCATGACTGGAGTCGACACGGTTTTCACCGGAAGTCGGGCATCCCCATCAACTTGTTCGCCGGTGCAGCCGTTGAGAATTCAACAAGCTAGCACGCCAGAAACTGGACTCCTTGCAAATGATTGTCACCGTGTAGATCCACCACCGAGCCCCACAGAAAGGACAACACACATCATGCCACAATCGAGGAGGACAAGCATACGACGTGCCGACGCAACCATGTAGCACGCCACACAACTTTCAGCGCCTCCAGGCATATCGGCGGCTCCATGCCACGAGCCCACCGCGACAGGTAACCACACGCCCCACTAGTCCCTGATCTCTCCATCGCCGCCAAAAACCACCGACGTCGCCCATGTCAATGATCTTTGCGATGCAGGCTCTCGGGAGAGAGAGAGGCCTTGTCCGCCTTCGTCGGCAACAACATAGGTTTTGCCAGCATAGTCCTCTGATGGAGGCGAAGAGAAGGTGGAAGGAGGGAAGGAACCGATGGCAGCTAGGGTTTTCTCTGGTGTCTCCCGAGCGGGGTGACATGGGAGTTCCTGGTTCCAACATTTGTGAAAGATATATTTTGTACGGGCATGATGAAGGGTTTCGCGGCATAGTAAATTAAAATTTTCTACGGAAGCGAACAGAGGGAAAGCCAAGATCTAATCTAGGAGATGCAAACAACGAGAGAGATTGGATTAGATCTTCATACCCTTGAAGATTCGCACAGCGGAACGTTCGTCGGAACGTGGGTGATGTAGTCGTACTCGCTTCTCCTCCTCGCGATCCGATCCGATCTAGCACCACAAGTGGCGGTGCCTCCGTGAGATGCACACGTGCAGCACCTCGACGTCTCCTCCTTCCTTGGACCAGCAAGTATGGTGGAGAGATGGATTGGATCTACAACACGACGGCGTGGTGTATATGGTAGAGAATTTCTGCCGCAGGTCTTCGCCTACAAACAGTCGGGAGGGAGAGAGGAGGGCAGCAGGGCAACTAGGGTTTGGAGGAAGGTGTGTAGGGGGAGGGGGCGCACCATCCCTCTCTATATAGAGGGGGGGTGCGGCCAGCCCTTGCCTCTCCTCCAAGCCTATCTCTAGTTTAAACGATTTAAACTCTCCCTTATCTAGAAATTCTATCTCTAGTTTAAACGAGTTTAAACTTATCTAGAATCGGCTGGGCCCTATGGGGCCTTGTGCCCCTGGCCCAATGCGGCCAGGACACTCCCTCATAGGCCCATGTCCCCTCCCGGAAGGTGGGACCACGTTGGCCCCCTTCCGGAAGGTTCTAGAAGCTTCTGGTACAATACCGATTAATCCGGAACAATTCCGAACTTCAAAAACTGCACTGCCTTATATGAATCTTATTCTCCGGACCATTCCGGAACCTCTCGTGATATCCCGGATCCCATCCGAGACTCCGAACAAAAATTCATAAACCAATTATCCAATTTATCCTAGCGTCGAGACACGTTAAGTGTGTGACCCTGCGGGTTCGAGAATATGCAGACATGATCTTCTATCAATAATCAACAGCGGGGTCTGGGCACCCATATTGACTCCCACACATTCATCGATGATCATATCGGATGAACCACGATGCCAGGATTCAATCAATCCCATATATATATTCCCTTCGTCTCGCGATATTTTACTTGCCCGAGATTCGATCGTCGGTATCGTCATACCTAGTTCAATCTCGTTCACAGCAAGTACTTTACTCGTTCCGTAATCCGATATCACTTTGTGATTAACTCCTTAACCACATGCTTGCAAGCGGTGTTGATATCGATTACCGAGTGGGCCCGAAGTATATCTCTCCGACTTGGGAGGGACAAATCCCATCTCGATACATACAACCCAACAGATACTTTCCGATTACCTGAGAGACACCTTTATAATCACCCTCTCATAGGATGACGTTTGATGACCTCAAAGCTTTCTTCCGATACCAGGGAGTTGTATTATCTCATGGTCTAAGGAATACAATATTTGACATATGAAAAACTTCGCAAAGGCGAACACGATGACACGATCTAATTGCTTCGTTTAGTTTGGGTCTATCCACCATATTATTCTCCAATGATATGATCTCATTATCAATTGACAACTCATGTCTATGGTTAGGAAACCTTAACCATCATTGATCAATGAGCTAGTCCATAGAGGCGTACTAGGGACACGGTGTTGTTCACAAACCACACAAGTATTAAAGTTTCCCCTTAATACAATTCTAGCATGGAATATAAACTTTATCATGAACAAGAATTATAATAATAACATCTTTATTATTGCCTCTAGGGCATAATTCCAACCCATGACCACTACTCAATGTAGTGAGAGTAAGTATGACTTATTTGATGGTTATATTAACCCCGGAACAAAATTGAAGCATTCCATTAGCAATATAAAAATGCTCTTCATGTTGAAATTGAGAATGCAGTCATTTCTTATTTAATTATTTTCATTTATTTAACCCTACCTTGCATCCCACATTTCGGCATCGGGAAGCACTTTCAGTCGGTCTATACAAATTCGTAGCTCAGAGAGTTTTAAGAGAAGCTAACACATAAGATGTACCATGACCAGAAATTCATAAAAAAAGGGGGCAATAGGAAATCAAGGAGGTTCCTTCATAGTACATCCTTGATAGGTGAGGAAACAAATGTGAAAGAAAACATAACTTTGTCTAGTGCACATATGGCGACACGAAGGACACTCATGTTGCAAAAGGCTTGATAAAATATACAATTTTTGTTTCCAAACAAATGTGAAAAGAAAACACAACTTTGTCTAGTGCACCGCATAGTAGAAGCTTTGTGGGCCACCGTCACCATCGCCACATGGGCAGCGGCGTGGCCGATCTCCCATAACGCAGCTGCGGCGATATCACGCGCCACCAGCTGGACCACCTCCTCTAGTGTCTGCTGGGCCACCTCGCTTTGGAGCTCGAAGTCTTCCATCTCAAAGTGTCGGGCCAACTCCGTTGCCCGCACCTCCATGTCGTGCTTCGACCGCTCAACGGGGCGTAACACATCTTCTTGAGGTGGAACCAGGTGTCTATCTTACGGCAAGACATGGCTGTTGAGCTTGTGTTGACTTGGGTTCATGTTGTGGTGTCCTCCCCACAATTGTCATCGTGATTTATAGCTCGCGGCTGAGCGGGAAACACCGTGGCCCAGCGCGGGAGTTTACCGACCATGGCACGCACGTAGGAAACGGCGAGCCAGCAAGGTAGGAAACTTAGGGCGTGTTTGGTAGGTTGGGTGGACTCATAAATTCCCAACTCACCCCGCATTTAGCTGTTCGGTAGGTCGGGTCGCTGTGTTGATCTATGCCCATCTCATACAAAAAGAGCCGCTCAGCCCTGCCCACCTGCGAAACTGGAATCGAGCTTCGCAGCTCAGCACTGTCGAGTCTGTCCCACGCCTGCGAGTCAGCCCGCGAGGGGTCAGAGCCCTGCTCCTGCTGTTCGTGCCATTTGCTTTCTCCATCACTCTCTCTCCGCCCCGGCTCTCCTCTGCCCCATCCCTGGCTCTCCTCTACCTCGCCCCCCTCTCTCCTCTGCCCCATCCCTATCTCTCCTCTATCAGGACGCAAGGCTCGACAGGGAGGTCTTCCTCGATGCAGGGCTCGAGGCGGAGCTTGTCTAGGACGCGGAGCTTGCCCAGTCGAAAACGTGGGAGTTACGACGCGGAGGCGGGGACATGCGAGCAGTGGTGCTCCGGCCAGCAGCAAGGCGCACGAGGAGGAGCTTGGCCTCACCCGCGCAAGGAGCAGGAGGGGCTTGACCTCCTCGTGGCGACGCATGGAGGGTCGTCGCGGCACGCGTGGAGGCGCCTGGTGGCGTCGCGTGGGGGCAGCGGTGGGCGCTCGCTGGCGGCTCCTCTCGCCAGCGCCGACGACGCAACCCGAGCCCAATGCTCCTAGGGACCCGATTGCTTTTTTCTTTTTGTAGGGAAGGGCCTGATTGCTTTTTCTTTTTGTATGACATATCTCAAGCCATATGGGATACCAAACAGGATCTCTACTAAGCTCAGCTCAGTCCGTACAGTCTAATAAACACAACGAATAAAACATACTTGCATAAAGTTGGCAATGCTGAACTTGACTTGTACGTGCTGAGATAGTTCGTCCAGACTACCAAACACATCGTTAGTGGCCGCGTGGAAAATCGGCGGGGCGATTGGCAACGGGACATCGCAATTAACTCCGCGCCTCGATCCTTGACGGTGCACCGGAGGTCAAAATATGTGGCCCTGTTAAACCCATCTCACGATTTAAACGGACCGCCACCAATTTATATCTTGGATCTGACAAAAACGCAAAACAGACAGTTTAAGTGTCCTAAATGGATACAGATGACCTCACCGCCCAGTTGCCCCAGTTCTGTGGACTGCGAGATGGGGATCGGGGAACCGAGAGAATAATCGACGTTACGGGTCCAGGTCCGTAGCCGGTAGCTTCAGTCGACTCGCTCTCTCTCAGTCACTGAAGCAGCCGCCCGCGACGTCGCCACCCCGGCAATGCCGCCGTTCACTGGATCCCCGCCGCTGCGCACCCTTCTCCACGGTATCCTCTCCGACCACCGGGCCTTCTAAAGTCGCGTGCCCCCAATCCAAACGCCCGCGCCGCCGCATCCAAAGTCCAGATAGATTGAGTCCCTCGGAATTTCGCTGCTCCTGCTCCGGCCGCGCCTCCTACAGATAGCCCACGGCCACGTACACGCACGAACTGCACGACTCCTTCTCCCTCCACAAGCCATCGATTTTAGCATGGAATCCGCTGTGGAGTGGAGGTGGATTTCGCAGGGGTGGCGGAGGATGCGCTGTTGCAGGCGGGGATAAGGTCGTCGGTGAAGGCGGCGGGGCGGGGAGAGCAGCAGAGGCTTCGCGCTTGGTCCCGAATCACAGTCCACCGGCCGCCATGGGTTTCCTGGTCCTCCGCGTCGCCATGAATTGCTCGCTCCTTCGATCCGCCGTGTTCGGTAAGCGGAGCATGACACCGCTCGCGCTGAGCAGCTCATGGAGTAGACGCCGGGGGATCTCACCTCTCCAGCTCCTTGGGACCCCTGTCAGCGTCAAGCCCCCGAGGAGAGCTGCGCGCGCGCGGGTCGCCTCCCCGGTGGACGCCACGACGTCCCTGATGGTCCCCAGAAGGCACCCTCGTCTGCGGAATTGAGCGGAATGTGTATGCATTTCTCGTATCAACTTAGTGTTCTGTTTAAATTGAACTTAGACTGTCTCAGTTATTCCTAGAATGCATAACACTACAGCAGGGGATTTGTGAATGAAGTGAGTAGGAAGATGTTATTCTTAGTTGGGATCTACGAATTAAACGAGTCTAACCAGATTGAGTTAATTTGGACTGAAACTGAGGAACTCACTTCATCTAAAAATGTTCGTTGTTACTTGTTATACAGTTCAATATCGTAAGCACAAACTGTTATCCATGTCATTTTTTCCAGAAAGATACAAACCAAGCTAGCAGAGGCAGTAGTGTGTACTGTAGCTATGCATAACAATATACATATCTAGACATTGCTGGTCTCTCATTGGTTTCTTGGAAGTATGATATATGTCAGAATCTATTTTGTCCGTAAATCGCTACTATCCATGTCATGATTCTGTAGCATACGTAAAAAGGTTGAAACTGAGGAACTCACTTCAGAAGGGTCTCTTTCCAGTTCCAGTATATACTTATTTGTATTATACAGTTAACTTATGGCAAGTTCATTCTTAAATGGAATTTCTTTGGATAATGCTTTTGCTCCAAAAGTGTGATAAGTCTTTGAGCTATCTATCATAAGTCTTTGAGCTATCTATCATCATTCTTCGTCGATGCATATTTATGAAAGACGAGCTATCTCCAACATGCAATTTTCAGAAGTTGCACGTGATAGCGAACATCTGTGCTAATGCAATTATTTTATATCATGCAGTCTGTGAACAAGATGATATATGCTACAGAGGGTGCCAAGGATATGCTAGTCATGTTCTGATTTACCATGGCATGTTAGCCTTGAAGTTCATGGAGCGAACATTGGAATTTCAGAGGTAACCTTTTTTGTATCTTTCATGTGTCTCCACTTTCTGATTCATGTTTGGCAGATCTTCTTATCTTTTCAAGATTATTTATTATGATTTATTTTTTCACTTGAAGATGCTTATCATATATGGAATAAATAAGTTCTATCAAAATCTGATTCCTAATATGTTCATATGATCACTTTTATGAAGGCAATCATAAAGAACTACAAATTTTGTATGAAGAAAGTCCGAGGTCCTTCAAAATATGACAAAAAACTATAGCTAATTCATCCTGATGGTTGGATTCAGCCAATCCTCCTGACATGGCATTGCCTTCTTCTTTTTGAGGTAAACACTAAATTGGAATGTTCTTCCAGATTACACGAAGAAATTATTCAATATGCAACTGCACGAATGAATGTGTGGCTATAGAACTATGATTTGTTAAGAGAATATTTTCTCATTGTGGTTTCAAATTTAATTCGATCGCTAGCAGTTTGTACGGCAGCTAAGAAGCACTCAGATCATGTTGCAGCAAGCAAGATGTATTTTTACCTGCCAAGTTGCCGCAAGTATATCAGCTCGTTTGATTAGTAACGAGTTAATTGCGGCAAGCAAGATCTTTTCTTACCTGCCATAACGATTTAATTATGGCCTTTAAATTAACAATTTAGTTGAGTTAGTTAAAACAACTCGGGATTCTTGTGAGTTTTCTTGCGCCTGGATAGTGCCCGCTGCTGGCAAACTGACTTGTGCGAAAAAAGGAGCATTGGTGCCCGACGGATAATTCATCGTTGACGCAAGCTAAAATTCTGGGACTGAATTGGAATTGGGCCTAACGGCCAGGAAATCGACCGTGGCACCTGCTGTTAGCGCCCATGTTGTAGATGGCCTCATATGGATATTTGCATCAGTTTGCTCTCATTAGTTGTTTGATGTCTTCCTTTTTATCATTGGCGAGAAATTTTTCTTAGTTTTCTCATTAGTAGAATGCAGCATTGCCTTAAGTAAGAAATATTTACTTTAATCCAACCCCTATGTATCTTATTTTGGGAAAATGATGGAACCTTAGATGGCACATCCTCTAGCTCCGAGGTCGTGCTGCCAAACATGCTTAGAATGCTATTACCTCCCCAAAAGATACCTCCTGATACAGAAAGAAAGGTGAAAATGTATGTTCTATATATGTGCATATATTGGATATTGCTCAATTTGTGTACCGCCATTTGGGTGCTCTTTAGATATTATTGTGGTCTATGCCTTTTCAATAATTTCTTATTCCATCTGCTTCATGTAGAATTCAAACTGGTCATTGGCTTCAGATGATTACAACGGGTGATGCTGTTCAGCCGATAGTGAAGATGGACCTCTCTGCAAGCAGGAGCATATGGATTACCCTGAGAGGCCTGGCAGATCGGAATGTTCTTTCTTTATGAGATATGTTAATTCTAAATTTTCAGAAGCATGCAAATATGACCATCCAAAGACAGATTCCATACTAGATGCCGTTGGAGAGATCCATCACTGGAAAAAGAAGTGAGGAATATCTGGAGAGACCTGGTAACCATAATATCCGAATCAAAGACTAAGTGACACCATGGGCCAGAGCTGGCGCAAAGGAGCATAATGACATGGGCTGTAAATAGTTTTCCATTTCCTGTAATGCAATGTACCTCTTAGGAGGTTTGTACCAAAATTCTACTACCTTTTTAATGAAATGAAACGCAAAGCTGACCAGCAACCAGAATCACACAGACAGACCATGAGTGCCAGCAACAGCAGTATCAAGAGAGACCTGGTCAACCAGACTGCCGGTCTACATGCATTTTGAGAAATGTTATCATCTATCAGCATGTATATGTCATCATTCAAAAGATAAGAGTTCCGACTTGTTGCCATCCCTTAGATCCATCTCACTCTGATGACATGTCCAAGAGGTGCTGACAGGACCTGAAATACACGGCTTTGTAGAATACCTATCTATATAGAAGCCAGGAGATGCCAGTTTGGTTCAGCATGTGGATTTGGTCATCTTAAAGACACATGTTCAACTACAGAGGTATATATGCATTCTTTTACTGTTGTCCAACTAACAGTGTAGGTTCAATCATCATTTTTATGACCACTTTTTTCTTTGGCAGCTGCACTGTTTGAATTGTTATTGCATAATTGAAAAGGATGAAACAATGATGATTGATTGAACGTAAACATGTATTTCAAAAGTTCTTGTGGTTTTGTTAAATTTTTGAGTTAGCATTAATGTACAATGATACCAATCAAGTAAGTTCTCTGTAGCTCCTTTCTCCACCGCATTTACATGCTGTTAATAATAAACTTGCTCTCCCATTATTTCCTCTACATTTTACTTCCTATGTTTTTTTTTTGGTAACAGTTTGTTTGCGCCAAGAATAAATCAACCAATTCCGTCCTAAAAATACAAATCAATTCCTGCAATGCTTTCAGCATGTGAACAAATCAGGGACATGATAATCTTTGCCAGGCTTAGGGATGTAAGTGGCTGCCCGTTTATTTCTTTTTAATTGAAACAAACCCCGAAAAAAATAGAAGCCAATAACAAACTAAGTGGCAATATGCGGACGAACGAGCAGGGTGCTTGTGGAAAAGGTGAGATGCACAGAGGTTGCTGGATGCCGTGATACGATGATGGGCATCAAACTTTTTCTCCCCTCCTATCCACAGTCGACAGCTCGACCTACCCTGCTACTCAGCTGAAGAAAAGAGAAAGCCCTGCTCTGCTACTGGCCTCCATCTCCATACCCGCATAAGCACCAATTCATCTTCCTCCTCTCCACTTCTCTCCCTAGCTCGCCCATCCGTAGCACCAGCCCACAGCTCGCTGTTCTTGCCTTCAAACCCACACTGACTTTGAACCCGGCCAGTTCTCCCAGCCGAGATGACATCCTTTGCACACCTTCCCCTCACACTTCTCTTGCTCACCCTCACTTTCCTCCATCCTTCTGCATGCCATCCAAATGAGGATCAGACAAACCCGTCCTACCGTACATACATCCTCCTCCTCAAGCCACGCACCGACGACGAGCACCGTTGGTGGCATGAGTCGTTCTTGCCAAGCCCACTCGCCGGCTCCGACGAGCCACGGCTCGTCCACAACTACACCGAGGTCTTCACCGGCTTTGCCGCGAGGCTCACGGAGGCTGAGCTCGAGATGGTGTCCAAGAAGACATCCTTCGTGCGCGCGTTTCCGGACCAGCTGTGGCAGCCCTCCACCACGCACACCCCAGAATTTCTCGGGCTGAAGAAAGGCACCGGCATGTGGAGGGACATCAGCTACGGCAAGGGGGCCATCATCGGGGTACTGGACACCGGCATCTATGCGGCCCATCCTTCCTTTGATGACAGCGGCATCCCGCCGCCGCCGTCAAAGTGGAAGGGTTCATGCCACGGCGCTTCTCGCTGCAACAACAAACTCATTGGTGCTAAGTTCTTCAACTTTTATGCCAATGACTCTGGAGATGACGCAGGCCATGGGACGCATACCGCATCCACTGCTGCCGGGAACTTCGTCAGTGATGCCTCGGCCGACGGCCTTGGCAGGGGCACATCGTCCGGGATTGCTCCAGGGGCGCACCTGGCCATGTACAAGGTATGCATACTCATTGGGTGTTATACCTCAGACATTGTAGGCGGGTTTGATGAAGCTGTCAAGGATGGGGTAGATGTGCTCTCAGTTTCCCTTGGCCCTGCTTATAATGTCAACTTCACTGGAGACCCTGTTGCCATTGGCGCACTCAATGCCGTAGCAAAGGGCGTCGATCGTGGTCGTGGCTGCAGCTGGGAATAACGGACCCAGGGCATATCTCGAGAACTCTGCACCATGGTTGCTCACAGTGGCTGCTGGCTCGGTGGACCGAAACTTTCAGGCTGTTGTGCAGCTTGGCAATGGCAATGGCAATCACATCAACGGGGAAGCTTTTAACCAGATTTCAAACTCAAGCTCCAGGCCATTTCCTCTTTATTTGGACAAGCACTGCAAGTCGTTGGCTAGAAGAAATGTGTCCGGCAAAATTGTGATATGCCATAACATGGGAGCAATGAATGACTCAAGAACAGGATCGATAAATAAGACTGACATCACTGGCATCATGAGTGTCGGGGCGGCTGGTGTAGTGCTGATCAATAGGAAAGATGCTGGCTTCACCTCCGTTCTCGAGGATTATGGTCCTAATGTCGTGCAGGTGACTGTGGCTGATGGCAACAGTATCAGAGAGTATGTGAGGACAACCAGCAAACCTAGTGCCAGTGTTATCTACAAAAACACTTTACTTGGTGTCCGACCATCTCCCACTGTCGCGGCATTCTCGTCCCGCGGTCCCTGCAGCTTCAGCCCTGGAGTGCTAAAGCCAGATATATTAGCACCAGGGCTCAACATCGTTGCTGCATGGCCACCACTCACCATACTTGGTTCTGGGCCATTCCATATTAAATCCGGGACGTCTATGTCAACTCTACATGTCAGCGGCGTTGCTGCTCTTGTTAAGAGCGTCCACCCCAACTGGTCCGCGGCTGCTATCAAGTCAGCTATCCTCACTACAGCTGACATCACAGACAGCAGGGGTGACCCGATCTTGGACGAGCAGCATCAGAGGGCAAATGCCTATGCCATGGGTGCTGGCCATGTCAATCCCACAAAAGCTGTTGATCCAGGCCTTGTGTATGACCTTAGCATTGCTGAATATGCTGGCTACATATGTGCTCTTCTTGGTGATCAAGGCTTGGCAATCATTGCCCGTAAACCGTGGTTGTCCTGCACGAAGCTTCCCAAGATACCAGAATCCCAGCTGAACTATCCCACCATAGTGGTGCCGCTCAAGTCAACACCATTCACAGTGACCCGAACAGTGACAAATGTTGGGCCAGCAGATTCAGTGTACACACTGAAGTTGTATACTCCCAAATCCCTTAATATATGTGTCTTACCGGAGAAGCTGGTGTTCTCCAAGGCTGGAGAGAAAATCCAATATAGCATAACGGCGAGCAGCCATGACAATAGAAAAAAGTTCATACAGGGAAGTTTGAGCTGGGTCTCAAGGAACCATGTTGTGCGCAGCCCGATCGTGGCTGTTGCCGGTCTAGATTCTTCGCTGCTGTAATCAGGAAGTATGTCCTGAGATGTCGGATCATCACAGACAAACTCCTTCCTTGATTTATGTTCTAGAGCAGTGACCTTTTTAACTAGAAGGGTTTCCATGCCTGTAAAATAATTGAAGTTTGGACGTGGAGCATCCATTGCTCTGTCAGAAAACTGACCACACATACACTGCCTGTTTGTGATGTGGTCTGCTGTCCTCTATAATTCTTGTTGCTTTGAAAATATAAATGATTTGGTATCAGATCATTTGGTTTATAAGGTTTGCTTGAATCTTTATGGAAACATGAAACGCTAGGTTGTTTGGATACTGAACTGCGGGTTTTGAAACTTACGGTTTTATGCATCGTCTGCAAATATTCTGATTATTCTTCACTGAATGATATGCAGATGAGATCTAAAAGGTTTGCGGATTTGTGCTTAGTTTACGCCCATTTGCTCCAGAATTACTTTATTCATGCCAGGGTATCATAAGACAGTGGCAGTATACAGTGCGTTGTATTGTACTTTCCTTTTTGCAGCCACTTGCCCTCCATACAAAACATTATTCTGCAGAATTATATCCCTGTATTTGCCTCAGATGATGCTGATTATCATAGGATTTTTCTGAGTGGATGTGTAACTTCGCTTGCATATGTCATGTATACACTTAAGCAACTGCAATGTTATTTATTTTTGTAAACATGAAGACTTAGTTTATTATATGCTTTCATTTCAATGACATGTATCTTTTACAAGCTATGTTTTGTAGTGCAGGCTGTCGGATACAGATTAGAGAAATTTTAGTTCAAGCGTCCGTTCTTACTACAGATTGGAGAAATACAGAGTGGCATGCAGGGTCACAAATCGTATTTCCAGTAATTTTCTCATGCAACAGTCTCCTCTCCACCTGAGCAACAAAGTTGCGGGAACCTCAGTGGTAATCCCCCCCCCAAAAAATCTGAATTACTTGTTTTCTTCCCATTTTTTCTTTGAATTGATGTGTGATGCTGCTAAGGTGATCAGCAACTACTTGAGTTATAATTCCTGATGTCACCATTTTCTTTTTGATTCACTGTTATTGTTCTATTGTACTACTTTGCTATCACATAACAGGATATTGACCCCAGACGTAGTTGATCTCTGTTGTCTATGCCCCAGTAGCAGAAGTATTGCTTGCCTTCGATTTTGCTTTATTATACTCAACCCAGCTGCAGTTGTTCTTAAACCTTGCAGAGAAACAAACATCTTGAATTAGTCGTTCACTTGAATAGAACTCGCTTTGAATTTATTTATAGCATAAACATGTGAAGTATTGTAAGATGTCTTTGGGAGTGTTGACAACTAACAATTGTCGAGACAGTTCTGTATATTAAAAAGAGCACAATGGAGAAATAGACAGTAACATTGTCGTCACATCATTTCCACTGCACAATGGAAGAATTTTTGATTCTGAGAAGCTGAGCAACCTGAATGGAGTTTGATTCTTTGCAGAATTTTAGCACACAGTTATGACAAGCCTAACTCGAGGGTTTATATCAAACTCTTGGAAAAATAGGTAGCAAAACTCCACTTATTCTTCTAGCAACCTGCAAAACAAAATTTTGTTGCCTTGTGTCCCCAACTCCATCAAGTGGTTGTCAGGCAAAAGGTTTCATATTAGAATTGAAAACAAGCAAGTAAAACTAAATAAACTAAATGCAATAGTAAAGACTGAAAGTAATATGCAAGCTAAACAATAAGTAAACTAGATAAGTAACTAGATGCAATGCCAAAGTAAAGTGTAATGTTAATGGTAGTAATGCAAACTATATGATAAACCAAAAGGAAAATGAAGTAGATGTTTTGTATTTTCGAATTAAATAAGTGCTAAAAATAAAAGGACTAGAAATACAAGTAAAAGGTGTTTCTTATGATTAAAAATGGATTGAGGTTTATAGTTTCACTTGTCTACTCTATCGTAAACATGGTGGACTCAAAAGAATTTCCAAAGAAAGCATAAATATTATTGTAACTTCATAATGTGTTGATTTACATTCATACGGGATCACGTCCTATGGTTGGAATCATGCAACACATCCCACTAATACTCCTCTAGTAGTAGAACCCTCTACAAACTAGATTTAAGGTAATAGAGTTTTGTCTTTGCTTCTATGACATTATGTTGAATATCAAATATACTACCTCAAAAGATATGAGATCGCCTTTGTTTGTCACAAGATGATAGTAGTACATGCATTCATTCATTTCTAGTGAGATAACAAAGAGAAGGTACAAACCATAGTAGTTCCCATATTTTGTTGTCACTTCTGGCTACTACTAGGTACTCCAACTAATGTGCATGTTCCCTCTCTCGGATCCTTTTTTTTGGAAAAAGGTATATATTAATATCACAAGGACACCAATTACACCCAGCCTCTGCAACAACGCATGCCCTATCGGCTCTACGGATGCATACAGCTCAGAAAAAACAAAGAGAAATTACAAAAAAGAAAAGTCCCGCTACAGAGAACTAATCCTCAAAGAAACGACAGAGACACCATCAGAACAACGCCAGTAGTCCTCCACCCCAATAACAACGCCTTCAAGAAGGAAACAGTGCCCAAGCGCCGTCGTTTCCCGACCAAAGGTCATATGTTTTCACCCTAGAGAAAGTCCTTACTCACAAAACAATGCCTTCAATAAGATCATTGCCAGGCACAACCAGCTAAGGCCAGACCTTGGATTTTCACCCTACAAGATAAGACTGGGTACTCCCCTGTGTTATCTTCCCGCACCAACAGTCGCTGCAATGAGTTCCAGATCATGCAGCCAGATCTCCGTCGCCACAAGAACAAAAATCACCATCGCTACCCTCAAATTTCCGCTTTCCTGACATTCTCCGCATCTGACATCACCATGGCTCAAAGCATGGCACTTGGTGGGAACAAACAACAGAGCTTCGCAATGCTCCCGCTGAAACCAAACGGCCAGAAAAACAAGGTGCGCACGACTGAATACCTTCCGATCCAACAATCTCCAGGCATGAAACGCCCATGGGAGTTCGCCGGCAGAGCCTTCCGGAACCCGCCTCTCCAGACCAGATCAAGGAGGGCATACATCAAGCAGATCTTCATCTTCGTGCGAAAGAAACCAAAGGACCACCTCCTTTATTAGACCCGACATAGCGATCCCCACACCGCCGGCCGGTTTCCGGAGAACGGATCGAGCAGGCAAATAGGGTTAGAGAACTGTGTAGGGGTTCGTAGCATGGAAAACAAAAAATTTCTACCGCATGCAAACAAACAAGCCAAGATCTATCTACTAGATTGTAGCAACGAGTCGATAGAGGAACTCACCCTCGAAGATTCCAAAGCGGTTAACGAGAGCAGATTCTCGTGGGTGATGTAGTCGTACTCTTTTCGATCTCAAGATCGCGTAGACAATCCTTCCGGCGCTGCGTTCCGGCAGCGCTTCCGCAGTCGGTCACACGTTTGTTACTCGATGAAGATCTTCCTCTCCCTTGTTCCAGCAGGCAGCGGAGGTTGTAGCACTCTCCTCGCGATTCCGGCAGCACGACGTCGTGGTACCGGAAGTAGAGGGAAGATCTCGCAGGGCTTCGCCTTAAGCCGGAGCGAGTATGGTGGAGCAAGAGAGGTGCCTTGGCGATCTAGGGTTTAGAAGCACCAAGGGGAGAGGTGTAGCCGGCGGCTAGGGTTTGGGGAAACCCTAGTCGGCAACTTGGGAGGTGGCCCTAGGCGGCGGCAGCAGCAGGTGGTGGCGCCTGGGGCTAGGGTTTTTGGGTGTAAGGGGTAGGGGCGCCGTACCCCTCCTTATATAGGTGGAGGGTGGCTGATTGGGAGGAGGGAGTCCTCCCCCAACTCGGCCTCCTTGGCCGTCGGGTGGAGGGAGGGGACTTCCTCCCCAAGTAGGTTTCCTACTCTCCCTCCACCAAGCAAACTTGCCGTTTGACTTTTTCAAATTGGCGTTTGACTTTCAAACTAGGATTTGATTTCTCTCTTTATTTTGCCCAGCCAAGTGACCTAGTACATGATGAAATCATTCCATATTGTCATGACACATTCATGTACCCTTCCCCTCCGGAGTGCCGGACCTTCCGGACCCTTCTAGAACATTCCTGGTGAAAACACCGGAATCATTCCCCAACTCCGAAACAGGACTTTCCTTATATGAATCTTATTCTCCGGACCATTTCGGATCTCCTCGTGATATCCTGGATCCCATCCGAGACTCCGAACAACATTCGGTCTCTTACTCATCATTCCATAACTACTCATCAACATCGAATCCTTAAGTGTGTCTTCCTACGGTTCGTGAATTATGCGGACATGATCGAGACACTTCTCCGATCAATAACCAATAGAGGAATCTAGAAATTCATATGGATCCCACATATTTCTACGATTACTTTGCGATCGAATGAAACACTTACATACGATACCAATTTCCCTTTGTCTCACGATAGTTTACTTATCCGAGGTTTTGATCGTCGGTATCTCTGCATACCTAGTTCAACCTCGTTACCGATAAGTACTCTTTTCTCGTTCCCGTGGTATGTGATCCCTTGTGAGCCATTCACATGCTTGCAAGCTAATTGGATGACATTCCACCGAGAGGGCCCAGAGTATATCTATCCGTCATATGGATGGACAAATCCCACTCTTGATCCATGTGTCTCAACCCATACTTTCCGAACACTCAATGCCATCTTTATAGCCACCCAGTTACGGTGTGGTGTTTGATGTCATCAAAGCATCCTTCCGGTGATGGTGATAAGCATGATCTCATGGTCTAAGGAATTAGGTTACTATGTATCAGAAAGCTTATAGCAATTGAACTATTAAAATGACTTGATCTTTATGCTACGCTTATCTATAGGCGTATGTCCATCATAACATTCTCCTAATGATATGATCTTGTTGTTAATAACATCTCAATGTTCATGATAGGGAAACCTGTAACACCCTCAGAATCGGACCTATGCAAGTTTTAGCGAAACCCGCCAAACCCGCATAGAAACGATTCAAAGGTGCCCACCAGGCACTTTCGTGCGGGTGGAAAACGAAGTAATAACATTACACAACAGTCCTCGATGGGACCCACAGAACAGATATATATAACAGCGACTCCATGAGTCAAGAATACAGATATAATATACAAAGATCCAAATCACCTTGAAAACGATAGAGCGTCCGACTACGGACAAGATGCAAATGGGGCTAAGAGCCCTGAAGAATAACCAATGGCGTCCATAACCCTGCCCAGGCCAAGCCGGAAGGGTAACCCTGCTAACGACGTCGATCTCAAAACCTGCTTAAACAAAAGGGGTGCCGACAAAGGGCAAAGGAAAAAGAGGAGCGTCAGTACTGAGGCCAGTACACGGCGAGACTAGAATTCGGCGGTCCTCGCCTACATAGGTATGGTGGACTGAGCGGCAGCGGCAGCGGCAGCATGCACTAAACAACCTATAGAGACTCGATACGACTGGCGGTTATCAGAGAGGGGTAAGAAGGACCTATCCGGATCCTACCTGAAGCTAACAACAAACAAACCCATCCTGGTGTTTCCCCCTCGATACCAAACGAGGAAGTCAACCGAGGAACTCACACCGTTGGCAGTTTTATTTATTCAGTTATCGTTGCAGAAATTACTAGTCAGGTATAGATAATCCTCCTGATAAAATAAGCAGTGGGCACTTTTATTCAACCATTCCGTTATAGTTGCAACAATTACTAATCAGATACAGATAGCATGAGATAACCCAAAACCCAGCAGTTGTCGGTACTTTTATTCAGCCATTCCGTTGTAGTTGCAATACTTACTAGTCAGATACAATGGTCGCAAGCGACACTTCAACAAGCAAGGGTGGGCAGTATTATTAGCCATTCCATTATAGTGGAGCTGATTACTAGTCATTATAAAGTCAAGTTTAGAGCAATAAACTTTAGTTATGCTTGTCTATGGTCGAGATACTGTGCTCCAAGTCGTCCATAACCGCGGACACGGCTTTCAGAAAGTTTTAACCCGGCCGGGGTGCACAAATAGCAACACACACTAGATCAACCTCGGAAAAACCAAATCAAAACCCAACGAGGTTTTCACTACAAAGCAATCACAGGATTCAGAAATATTTCAGGGGGCCACCCCTTAAAGTAGACCCGCAACGAAGTAAGCTAGCTCCGAGACGGCCTCAAGGTTTGGGTGGACGGCTGTGAGCGACTGGGAACCCCAAACGGGGCTTGTCGACACCGCGAAAACGTGTCCCGATCCTAAACAGTACAGTGTGCTATCTGTCGCACAATCGTAAATAAAGCAGTAAAGCATGGCATAAGTACAGGATCGTAAATAAAACCTCAAACTAGTTTGTGGCCCCAAGAAATAAGACTGAATCAAGCTCTGGCTAAGGGGGGTCCCATATACCTCCCGGATGTGGATAGCGCGATAATTCAAGGAACAGGTATCAAGTACTCGGGGTCCTACGGGACACAAGTGGGCGTTCGGAAACCAAATATTATCTATCACCCACCGATGCCTCTGCTTACTTCAATTTTAGTTGTTAAACAGGAATTAAAGTGAACAATAAGTAAAACTATGATCATCTCCAACATCAACATGCGGCAATACATCAACAACTGTGGCACTTGACGACACGCAACAACACTTGAGCAAGCGACTACGACGCGCAAGTCCAACTATCTACCAAACAATAGGTAATAGGATGTGTCCGAGGCAATATAGGGCTGCAAGGGATATCACGGGTACGGAAAACTAGAGCATCGCAACACAGATAGCAATAGATCAACAGGAGGGAAGTAAATACTATAAAAGTAAGATAGGTAGAAAGGGGGAGATGCTCGCCTGAAAACATTGTCGAAGGTTCAACCGAAGATCGGGGCGAAGCTCACATCAACTCAACGGCCTTATCCGCGAAGAAGCAAAGCACTAGAAGAAACACCGGATGCAATATTTAATACACGGCAGAAGATCGGCATGATGCATGCATGATGTATGACATGGCAAGATGCGGTGCAATTAGGTCATATTAAGCGGAACCGGGGTCCCGACAATTAATTAGATGGTTCAAGTTATTTAGCTACCCCGCAATTTAAATGTTGTTTAACAAGGCAGAATGTATCACCGGTTCGCTACACAAGTTTAAATGAGGCCAATATAAGGCTAGATTTGCCCGCATATGGGCCCCATATTTAATTATTAGGTGAATCGGCATAAGGCCCCCAAACCACAGACAAGGATGCATGCATGAACAATTTAATATGCGGCAAGTTGTATTATATTATAAAATAATGGGGTGTCGGATAGGGAATCACATATTAGGGGTCTCGACGATCTTGGGTCTCCGGGGTTCGGGGTTCGATGGAACGTTCTCGGGTAGCGGGGTAGGTCTTGGCGCATTCGCGATGGTCGGGCCATGTTGACGGTCTTGGCGTCCGGGATGAAGTGCTTGTTGTTCCGGTGGCGATCTTGGCGCTCCGGGCATCTTCGGTCCTCGGGTCCGAGAGGGGGTACTTGTTGTATCCGCGGTCTTCGGTGTCCGGGAAGGAGGTCTTGGCATGCCTAGAATTCGGTCCTCGTGGTCATTCCTTTAGATCCAGGCCGATCTTCAGGTTCCACAACTCTCGGTGTGGGTTTTTTCCTCGGGTCGATGAAGATCTTGACGAGAGCGCTCCGTTAAAGACGGTTGTTTCGAGCCAGAACAAACGCCACAGGAACCCATCAGGTACTTGTTCCAAACATGGCAGAGCATGGTGGCGCTGGGCCCGGAGACCGAGGAGGGGTGGCCCTGGCCTCGCGTGCAGGCGGCAGCGCTCCGCGGGACGCGCGGGCCGGAGGCGATGGGGAGGGGCGATGGCCGCGGTTGCCGGCGGAGGGACGGCCCGGGAAGACGACGGCGGATCTTGGCGGAGGCAGGGTCCACGCGGGGAGGAGCTCGGAGGGGACGGCCATGGCGGGAAGGCGGGGTGGCGCGCGGGCTCGTCGACGGAGGCGAGGAACGCTGGAGGGGCGGCAACGGGCGGTCGCAGCGGGAGGTTCGCCGGCAGGAGGCTCGCGGGGTCGCGGCAGGCGGTTGGGGCGGACGGGCGGCGCTGCAGGGCGACGAGGGACCGCGGGCGCCTGGCGGCGGAGACGGGGCTGAGCGGGGCGCGGGATGGAGGAGGGGGCGGGCTCGGCGGTGAGCTCTGGTGGCGCGGGGGGGGGAAAGGAGGTGAGGCGGAGGGGCGGGCGAGGCGAGGCGGCGGCTCGCCGGCGACGGGAGGCTGGGTCGGGGGCGCGTGGCGCCGGCGCCGGAGGGGACTAGGCGGGAGGAGGACGAAGAAGGTGGGGGAGGCGGGCGCGTGCGGTTGAGCGGGTGGGGTCGCAGGCGCGGGATCGGGGCAGGTGCGGGATGGTGGGGTGGGGCTGTGGGGCCCAGGGGCGGGGCAGGGCGTGGGCCAGGGGGAGGCTGGAGGTTGACCAGGGGTGAGCTGGATGGAGGCTGACGCGGTGGGGCCCGGGTGTAAGTGGGAGGGTGAGTGGGTGGTTAGCTGGGGCTGTGGTGGGAAAAAGAGGGGAAAGAGAGGGAGTGGATGAGGTGGCTGTTTGGGGGTGAGATGGCAGCATGTGGTTGGGGGGTTTTGGGGAGGGGCGACGTGGCGGCCTGGGATAGGTGGGGGTGAGGTGGCCAGAGGGTGTGGGTAGGTTATCTGGTAGGTTTAGGAATTAGGGTGGACCGTTTGCAAATTCCTGGGGGTGGTCGTTCGGGTCGAAACGGCCCGTTCGACTGCCCCCGCTAAAATAATGCAATAATTTATTTATTTAAACGGACCGTTTTGCAAAACCTATTTAATCAAAACAAAATATTCCGGCGATCCGGGTTTGCGTTTGCAAACAAGACGGGCGTTTTAGAAAACAAAACATGCTTTGCGAAAATAGTTTTATGCAAACAATGCATGACGATGACGATGCAATGCACAAAGTCAACGCGATTTTCTAGTAGTGGTTTTGCGGGATGCCACAAAACCATAATCATCTATTAACCAAAAAGCTAGTATTATGAAGATGCTTTACTAGGGACTCTAATTTAGTTTACAAATAACACAAGTATTAATGTTTCCGGTTAATACTGTTATAGCATGAATGTAAACATTTATCATAAATACAAAGATATAATAATAACTACATTTATTATTGCCTCTAGGGCATATCTCCAACAAACTAATCTAGGTCTTCCAGCGGAATCCCATCACCGACACCTCCTCCACCAGATCGCCACCACAAGGAATCGCTGCCTCCACCCTGACCAAGGGACGCTGCCCAGGTCCGCGCTTCAGCCTCCGCCGTCGCCGCCCCAGCAGCTCCGGCTTCCGCCTCCAACGCACCGCCCCCCAGCCACCTTCGGCATCTAGGCCCGCCGCCACCGCGGCGAGGGTCCTATCATACTAGTTTGATTAAAACATGCAATCAATAATATGATACATAATATTCATATATGATACATAATATTCATATATATAGAAACCCTATTCAGCACCCATGGTGTAGAGTAGTTATTTTGCATCCAACATATTTTTACGTTGTTAGATTGAAAAAATTATGTTTTATATACGAATAATTATGTTCATATATTCTCTACAACCAAAAAAATTGACAAAAAAAAATGTTTATGAGTCATTATAGTGTAAAAAACACCTAAAATATGTATTTTATGTCCAATTTTTTTACGGCATGTAAACAAAAATAATTATTTCATTTCTAAATTTTAGTATGTTCTTCTCGATTTACGAAGTAATACAAAATTTACGTGACGTAAAAATAATATACGGTTCTAACGATAGAGTTATTCTACACCCTGGATGTCAAATAGCGCCATCCTATATATATATGACCAAAAATTTGTACATATATATATATATATATATATAAACACGGATTTGCTATCTAGGATGCTACCAATGCACGCAAGCGTTGACGTTGGATACATGGAGTACGTGAACTAGCTGCTAAGATAAGATAGAGCCAAAATCTTGCATGCAGTTAACGATGTTATTTGTCGTTTGTAAAATGGCAAGACCAGACTGTATTATAGCATACCAACCAACCTATATTGTTGTAAAAATTTCTACAAACTGCACACGGTTGCTAGTTATACTTGCATGCACTAGACCTGACTAACTGTACTAGTTGATGGGATGTGTGCATGTTATCATGAATCCTAGCATGAAAAAATATAATAATTTTTATAATAAAACCAACCATGAAAGTAGACCAACATATCAAGCAAGTTATCATGCGTTCTAGGTTGTACGAATTTTGGCCAATATTTTCGTGCGTGGCTTTTGTTTTAGCACGGGAGTGCTTCCCGCGTCCGTTTCCATTAGATTTTTTCGGTACACAAGCAAAACTCATTCCTTTATATATAGATGGGATTTCAGATCATTCTCCCTATCAGCCTCCTTTATATTGGTCTATTTAATAGTCTATGTGTAGTGCTAATTACATGCTCGAAAAATGGTCTGTTCAATGGTCTACATGTAGTGCTAGAATGCGTGCTGAAATTTTGGCCGGTTCAATAGTCTGAATGTATTGCTAGAATGTGTGCTAAAATTTTAGCCAGTTCAGTGGTCTACTAGTATTGCTAACTCGCATGCATGCGTAAGTTGTTGCTAGTTTGCATGCATGTACTAGCAATGCATGCAAAAAATGCTCTTGATTGTAACAGGGGTGATGTTTTCCATTAGATATTTTGTGCTCCTGGTGCTGAACTTTATGATCTCTATAGGATCGCGCTATTCTACACCCACACTCTATTTTTAGAACCGTATATTATTTTTACGTCACGTAAATTTTATCTTACTCTGTAAGTCAAGAAGAACATAATAAAATTTAGAAATAACATAATTTTTTTATTTCCTCGTCGTATAAAATTATGATATAAAATACGTATTTTTTAGTGTTTTTATACTATAATGACTCATAAATTTTATTTTTGTGTTGAATTTTTTGGTCATGGTAAATATTTGAACATAATTATTTATAGGACATTGCTACATAGCGTATGGTCTGAGAAAGTTAAAATTTGGCGGGGCGTTGGGACATGCACGTACCTTGCTAAACACTAAAAGAGTTTTTTTATTAGTCAGCTCAATTGAAATACGAAAATTTAAAATGTTTTTTAGGTCAAATCATTTGTCGGAATTAAGATCCGTTTCATCGTTAGGCTAGTTGTGACGAGATCTTCGAAACTAGATCCCATGTTGATATGGTCTGACAACCATCCATAGTATGCGAGTTATCCAAACTTCGGCATATAAGTTATCCACCCAATAACATTTAAGTTATCCAATACTGTAAAATTTACCTACAGATCACGTGTTAGAGATGGGTAACTTTTCTGTTTACCCAAAACTTACCCATCAGTAACACAAGAGTTATCCAGCCTTCAGCATGTAAGTTATCTACCAAATAACATGTAAGTTATCCACCACTATAAAAATTTATCATGGATAGAATATAAAATGTTTTTCTAACGACACGGCCTCGTCGTCCGTCGCCGCTTTCACAGCGTACGGACTACTCAAACTCGAAAGTCTACCACGTTAAATATTAAACATAATTTATTTAAAAGAATTAAATCTAAGCCTCTTTTACATGCTATATGAATTAATGAGGTCTTATGCCTACCCACCACGCGCAACCAGTAATCTAGCGACTCGACTTCGTCGACGTCCATCGTTGCTATCGTGGCGGACGGGTTATGAAGCCTCGAAGGGTTTTAGGATACCAAGCCTTAATCGCTCATCGACACTAACGCGTTGATGGTAATGAAGTCTTACTATCCTTACAACTAGGTTACCGCATTCCAATTAAACTTGCTCAACACATATGCAAGAACGCGTCTACCCAATATGTTTTTATGGTGGATAACTTATGTGTTACTGAATGGATAACTTACATATTATGACATGGATAACTCACGTGTTTGGGGTGGATAACCTTTTGATCCGGAAAAAATTTCTCGAAACATATCAATATGAAATTTAGTTTTGAAGATCTCGTCGCGACTAGTCCAATGGTAAAAACGAATCTTAAATCAGACAAACGGTTTGACCTACAAGATATTTTGAAACTTTTCTTTTGAGATGGTATAGTCCTAACGTTATTCATTTTTAGGCTGGTCCTAGTGGGAGTATCATAATACTAATATCATGTATATGATACTAGTGTATGATATGATATTAGTATTATAATACTATGTCTCTAGTGCATTATATCATATAGTAGTATCATAGTAGTAATATATTTATTGATTTGTAGAATCTCTATATAAAATGTGTGTACAAGATTTACTTGCCATTATGATTTCTTGCTTTACGTGTTATGATACGGTATCTACGTATGATACACTAAACACCCCTCTCTTCATTAATTATAACGCCACATCAGATTTTTGCCAAGTTGACATGCATGATACACCTTATGATACTAGCACTAGGACCAGCTTTAAGACACACACGCATTCCCGTGTATTTCACATATTCGAATTAGGTGTGGAGCAAACCCCGCGCTGGTTGAGGTTATTGGATGCTGCTGTGAGCCCGTCGGGATTGGATTATTTTAGACCGGTCTGAAACTAGAAATTCCGTATTTATATACAAAACATAATTTTTTCAATCTAACAACATAAAACTATGTTGGATGCTGAATAGCAATTCTACACCCTAGATGCTGAATAAGGTTTCTATACATATATATATTATATATATATATGTAAAATAGTGCGCTGCCCCATGGTGATAGTTGTGCATACCAATCCAACCCTTAAATCAGCATGTAGTGTATTTCTGGCCCTCCATCTAAACTGATGGCGTTAAACCGTTATGAGTCCACTTTTTCCTTCCCGGACCCACACCACCGAACCAAATCTCCACCCATGTTTATCTCTTGGTCTCTCCACACGGGGCCATTTTCTCATCCAAATCGCGCCGTTCTCATCCTCGATCGCCGGCCGGGATCCCTCCGCTGCCACCATACGCACTGCGGGCGTCCTCCGCGGCCACCTGCACAATCGTCCCCATGGCCATCTTCCTGCCGCCGATTACCATGCGCCCCGCGCCTACGGCCTGGGCCTCGCGCGCCGTCGACCGTGTGCCCCTGGCGGCTCGCCATGGCCAGGTTTGTGGCCTAGAGCGACCCGAGACTGGTTCCCGTAGTGGACGGCCGCGCCGGGCAGGAAGTCGGCTTGTGTCTCCTCGCACAGGATGTGCACATCAAGTTGCATGACAACCGGTGTTGCAGCTCGCGCCATGGCTAACAGAGATCCATACTGCAGCTCAGGCAGGGAGGGCGTCTCCCCCAATCCTTCCATGTTTTTTGTTGGTCCTTTTTCAGTTCGTGATATTCTCTTCTTCCTGATTTTATTTTGCACAAATTTCTTAGATTCGGATTTGTTTTTCTCCTTCCACCTTGTCTCTCTGATAAAAGATTCACCCATGATTTGGTATGTGTGTTGTGTGTACTCTGGACCTCATCCATTGAATTCCTTTTCTCAAAAGAACAACTGAATTTCCTCTTCTGCTCACTAGGGAAAAGCACACGTAATCTGTACTGTATCAAATGGACTGTCAACATGGCATCATAATCAGGGAATAACTCCCAGCTGACAAACGTTTTGCTAAAGTAGACCAACAC
The DNA here is from genome assembly GCA_916181665.1 of Avena sativa. Taxonomy (NCBI): domain Eukaryota; kingdom Viridiplantae; phylum Streptophyta; class Magnoliopsida; order Poales; family Poaceae; genus Avena; species Avena sativa. The sequence goes on from OV702293.1 coordinate 432,756,625, forward strand.
TCAAATTTTGTCAAACCCATTGCACGCACTCGCATATGCAATAGACCAACAATCAAATTCTGTCTATGATAGCACATTCAGATCACGACAGACTACATGAAATCCAGTTCACAGCAGACCAATACTAAATTCAGTCAACTACAGAACGAAGCCAAGTTCAGTTCAGCAAACTAGCTAGAGAGCTGCCTGGAGCTCGATGGCCCCAACTGCTAGAGGACGATGTCTCCGGGTATGTGCCTGTTCACGGTGGATACGGCAGCGCAGACGCTCGGTTGAGGAGGGGCTTGACTGCGCCGTTTTATCCAGTGGATGCCGCCGGAGCTCACAGAGCTCCCTTTCCCACGGCGGCCGGCGGCAGAGCTTGTGCCCGAGCTTCCTTCTCAGGCCCGGCGACGACACTAGAGGGAGCTCTTGGCGTCCAAGACTCTGCTCCTTCTTCGGCCACGGCGGGCGAGCCATGGCGCGCGCTGTGGAGGTGAGGCCGGCGGGGATCCAGGATGTGGTGTGGAGGGGCGCATGGTAATCGGCCCTTCTGTGGAATTGTTGTTTGTTCGGAACACGGGGCGGGTCAAAAGTAGGCATCACACGGCAAACGGAGTGAGCTGCGGCAAACGGCAGCACAAATCATAAGACCGCATCCAACGATTATATATAGGAAGTGTCTAGATCTCGTCTGAAAATTAGTTATGTCTAAGTTGCTGATGTCATCCTAATATTTGTGTTAATTCTCAGTTGCAATCTAGTTGCAACTTATAAGATTTGTATTAATTCTCAGTTACAACCTACTTGCAACTCATTAAATTCCCAGTTATACCCGAGTTGCAACTTATGTGTAGCACGAATCACGAGGTAAATCAAACGGTAAAAGAGGCGACTAAGACTTAAGAAGTTCTCAGGCGCCCGAGAATTAGCAAATCCGTTATATATATAATCCCTCCGGCTCATATTAATTGACTCAATTTTTTTTAAATTTAAATAAATCTAGACACTATTTAGTATATAGATTCATCCAAATTTTGACAAATCAAGTCAATATATATATATATATATATATATATATATCAAATACAATCTGAAAATTGCAATCTCATATACTCATCTCATAATAAGCAAGATCCACCACAAGGGAGTTACAAATATGTGGCCATAACCATGTTGGGCAGCTCATATGGCAGTAGAATAATGATAGCATGATGAGAGATAGATAGAAGAAACTACTTCCATAGATGCATAGTCCGGGGTGGAATACTCCCTCTTCATCATGGAGTTGATGGAGATATTGTTGGAGATGCGAGCCAATGGTGTTCGCCCTAAAATCTCTACATGATCTCTTCTGTTCTGTGTTTCTACCATTGTGGTGTTCCACACTTCAAGATCGCGACCAGAGAAGTATTTATAGACGTTTTTAGGTTAAGACGAGTTCAAGGGAACGGATGAAATGGATCATATGGACATCTAGAGGGGGGTGTGAATAAGTGCTACTTCAAATTTTAATTCCTTTTCAGGTTAGGCTTGACACAAAGGTAATTTCTTTAGATATGCAACTAAGATGAATTTCCCTATATGCCAACCTATCTACTAAGCCAGTAAAGGTAGTGAGAGGTACAAGAAAACTGTAGTAGAGCACGCGAAGACACAAGATTTGTTTTACCGTAGTTTTTTCCTTGTTAAGGGAAGTACGTATGTGTTGGAGGGGTGAGCGGTACTAATACCACCATGCCATAATAGGACTTACCCGGTTCTCCGATGGATCTCGCAACAAGAGGCTTAGTCCACCTTTCCACTATTTGGTACCTGATGCATGTAAAATGCATCATGAACTTTGTTATTTATTGCTTCAAAATCATTATTATTTTATAATATTATTATATTTATTGAGACTAACCTATTAATAGTTGCAAAAGTACACACGTTCTTGGTTTACACTTTGTTGTGTAGCAAATACACAAATATGGAAGGAAACCACTCATTATGGTGAAATCTGGAAATTCCTAGAATCTGTCACTACAGAACTCTTTTCGAAGATTGCCAGAAACGACCTCGAAGATGACATCCAATGAAAAAAAGTGTAGAAAAGAAATTTGTGAGGAATTTTATGCGCAACAATTTAGACATAAAATTCGCCCCAATCGGAGTTCGGATGTATTTTTTATAGCCATATTACTGCGAATGACAGAAGCAATTTCGAGACTCCAAAAATATGTGACGTGATTGACTCAAACTCCTTCCATCTTTGAGGATTTCGGCCCAACCACGACTTGACAGACTCATTAAGGACAGAGGGGACTCCTAGGAAGGTTCTAGAGATGCCCAAGAACCCTTGGATCCAAGGGGCATCCATCCTATGGCCAAGATTGCATCTCCACCACTATATGTTGAGAGGAAACCGAGGCATCCACCCATAGCCACAAAATTCCCCCTCCTTGGCATCCCCCAAGGAGGGGGAGAAGCTCCTCCATTGCTGCACCATCTCCAAGGAAGAAGAAGGGCCAAGGGGCCTCTTCCCCCAAGGACAGCCGCTGCCCCTAGGAGGCCGCTGGGCACTGCTGCCCTCCTTGCCGATGGCACCGCCTCCTTCCATCGCTGGGACCACCTCTCCCCCTTGGGTAGGATCATCTCCATCACCATCTACTACAAGATCCCACCATCCCCCACTGTAGTCTCTTGGCAAACATGATGTATGATGCAATATATTATTTCCCCATTATTTATTGTATGGCTATGTTGATGTTTGAGTAGTAAATTATTATGGCAATTGTGATCTAGTTTGTTTTGGTTGCATACAAGTATATGCTATCTTCTTTGATGATCTTGATGCACTAACATATGAGTGCACACATATGTTGGAGGATGCACAAGATTGTCACCATTGCATGTTGATAGGATGAGGGATATATGGAGTTTTATAGAAACTGAATCCCAAGTCTTACAAATATATGTAATATTAATTCATGGTTAATCAACGGGGTATTATCATGGGGACCTTAGATCTAAATGTGGTGATTGGACTTTATGTTTTAGTATTCCCTTGTTTGTTCTTAATTAGCCTTGGGATCAATCACTAGTGGTGTATTTGCTCGTATCTATGGCTACACCTAGTTATGGCTCCTGCTTTAATAAACAATAAAAATACTATATATGTGCTTCACTAATCGTGACAACCAAATGGATGAAATAGAAATTTACCTAAACATTTGCTCCCATAGATTATCCATATCCACTCCACTAGCTCCACTTCATTTGCATTATTTTACTTATAGTATTTATTTCAACTAATTTATTATTTTCTAGTTTATACAAAAAACAACCACACACACTTTAGATCCTAGCTTTGCATAGAAGTCCATATAAGTGGGTTATAGTGCTTTAGAGAATATATAGTTTACCTTCAGCTCCTCGTAGGTTCGACACTCAAATACTTATCGAATTGTACTACGGTGATCCCCTGCACTTGGGGGTTATCAAGATACTTTTTTGGCGCCATTGTCGGGGAGCGTAGCGCTAGGCTTCTATTCTTGTTTACATTGCTAGTTTATTTTTAGTACCTTGCATATAAAATTAAAACCCCAAAAAATTTATAATGGAAAATTCTCACAATGATGTGTATGATATGCTAGTCAAATATATTGAAAGCTTGAATATTCCCTTGGACACTAACTTTTTTAATACAAGAAATCATGATGAAAGTGTCAGGGAAGAAGAGACAAAAGGCTAATCTTGGGGGTGCCCATGCATCCCAAAGAAAAGGAGATAGAGGAGAAATAAGAACAAGTGGATGAAGAATGAAGTAGCTACCCACCTCCTACTCCCAACAAGGGTAACACACACTACTAGAGAAAAGGCTATAGGAGACATGCTTATGCGAGGCACATTTAGACCATATGCGCCTCCTATAAAATAGGCGAGGCACACTCCTTCTCCATGCGCCTCTAGTATAAAAATAGGCGAGGCGCATATGATAAGAACGCACCTCCTATAATCCCTGTACGGACGGAATCTAGCAGCCCCATATTATGCGAGAAGCATTCTAGTCATATGCGCCTCCTATATATCAGATAGGCGAGGCGCATATGGACAAAATGCGCCTCGCATAATCTGTGTGGGCCCACGTGTTGGTAGGTGCACGAATATGTGAGGCGCATATGGTTATATGCGCCTCCTATATTTGATAATATGCGAGGCGCATATGCTCATATGCGCCTCAAGTAACTCCCGCGGGCCCGGGCGGTGGTAGGTGGCCGCATATGCGAGGCGCATGTTGCTATATGCGCCTCCTATAGTTTGAATTATCGGAGGCGCATATTGTGCAATATGCGCCTCACATAACCTGGCACCACTTTTTTTCCAGCTTTTTCCACATGGAGCCAACTACCACCCCACTCACTTGTGTCACTTCTTCCTCCTCCACCAAGACAAATCTGGTCGCCCCCTCCTCCTCCCTACCTCATTTCCCCCATTGATTCACCATAGAAGCTTGCTCAACATCCATTGGTTGACACCCATATGTAAGTGAAGTCTCTTGCTCCTCTAGAGTGCACTTCAAGTAACTCATGCAAGCCCAGGTGGAGGTAGGTGGCCGCATAGGCGAGGCGCATATGGTCATATGTGCCTCCTATAGTTCGAAGTATAGGAGGCACATATGGAGAAATATGTGCCTCCTATAATTTGAAATATAGGAGGCACATATGGAGCAATATGCGCCTCCTATAACCTGGACGGATTCAAATTTGAAACAGCCACCTACCACACCTATATAACACCTACCACCTCTCCCTCTTCTACTTCTACTTCTCCTCCACCTCTCCTCCTTCTCCTCCTCCATATCTCCTTCTCCTCCACCTCTCCTCCTTCTCCTCCACATGTCCTCCTTCTCCTCCTCCATCTCTCCTTCTCCTCCATCTCTCCTCCATCTCTCCTTCTTCTCCCCTTCTCCTCCTCCTTCCCCACTCTCCTCCTCCTCCTATTCCTCCGGCGACCTTCTCCTCCTCCGGCAACCTCCTCCTCCTCCTCCAGCGACCACTCCGGCCATGGCCTCCACAACCACACCGACCATCTCCTCCTCCACCTCTGGCGACGACCTCCGGTGGCCTCATCCTCCTCCACCATCTCCGGTGAACCCCATGGACATGGCCTCCCGCACATGCCTGCGGTAGTAGGTTGTGGCCACGAGCATGGTCTCCCACAAGCTCCGACGAAATTCTGGCCAGATCTAGATCTAGATCTGGCCGCCTTTTTTTTTGAAATTCAAAAATAATATGCGAGGCGCATTCGAATCAATATGTACCTCGCATATGCACAATATAGGAGGCGCATATGCAAAGTATAGGAGGCGCATATCAATATGCGCCTCGCATATGCAGAATATAGGAAGCGCATATCGATATGCGCCTCGCATATGTGAAGTATAGGAGGCGCATATCATATGCGCCTCGCATAAAAAATAGCCGAGGCTTGAAGCTATAGGCGCATATGATATGCGCCTCGCATAAGCTTTTAGGTGCGCCTCGCATAAGCTTTTCTCTAGTAGTGACACAAATTCCCATGGACAACTCTTCTTATAATGATGATGATCTTTCATTGCCTAGTAGTCCTCTATGTGCAACAATTATGTCTAATATATCGGAGGATGAAAGTGATATAATTGAGTTAGATGATCCATTATTTGTATTAGATGACTTGTCTTTATATGGTGAATCTATTCAAAACTATGAGATTATGTTTGCTTTTGATGCTTGCAATAATTATGAAAGAGGAAGAGATAAAACCCTATTTTTGTTTCCATTCTATTTATGCAAGATACTGATCATTATGTGCATTGGATACCACACCATTGCTGCTATTTATTCATATATAAAATGCTAATGCATAGGAAGAAAGTTAGACTTAAATGTAAATGTCTATGTGTTTTGTGGTGTGCTCCATATGCTTTCAAATACTATTCAATTTGAGCACACCTTGATATCCATGTAACATATAAAATAACTTTAGCTGCTATTATTTAACAATTAGTGTAATAATTTAACTAAATATAAAATTTGGGAGATCAAATGAGAAGGATTAGCAATGAAGAAGTTGGGGTTGACATTGAGCATGTGTTGTTCATGCCAATGGAACCATTGCAAAGTCTAGGTCATTAAAACTTTCCCCACATAAAAAATAAAAATAAAAATAAAAAGAGTGTATCTTTTGTAATATATTATCTTATTGAATAAAATGGTTTCCCAATAATTAATAAAGTTTGCATCATAATGGAAACTATTATATCATTTGTTTGGATAACTAACCATTTTGTAGGCATTGAAGTAACATGAAGATGAAAATATGTCTTTGTTTGAGATGAGTGACATGATATGATGAGAAAGAAGTAGAGGACAAGAACTAGCAAGATCACGAGCTTGGGTATGCCCACGCATGCCCCTATTCTTTCAAGTACTTCAAATAATATCATTCAAAACTCATGTTTTAGTTTTACCTTCATGTTTTCGTTTGTATGTTTGTGGAAACCATGTTTGAATTAAGTTTTGTTTTGCTTGGATCTTCTTCATAAAAACAAAATACCAAAAATATTTTATTTTTATTTGGTTCTTTTGGCTTCTTGTTGACTTTTTTAAAAACTTTAAAACATTTTATGGTTCTTCATTTAGTTCTTATTTGCTTCTTGTATTTCCTTCAAAAAATATTTTATGATTTTTTTCATTTGGTTATTATTTGATTTTTGTTCTTATAAAACCTAAACAAAAAATATTTTATTCTTTTTATTTTTGTTTGATTCTTGCTTTTCATCTTGCATAAAACAAAAATAACAAAAAGATTTTGTTTCTTGTTTGTTTGCTTCTCTTGATTCTTTCTTGGTTCTTTTTGCTTCTTTTAGGTTTGTGGTTTTTTGACATTTGTTCTCTGTTAAAATAAAGGTTTTATTTTTATTTTAATATTTACAAAAATAAAGTACCAAGTTTTACCCATTTTGGATGTTAAAAGTTGAAACATATATTTGGAGTTGAAAATTTCTATACACTGCTATTTACCAAATGATTTTTATGATTTTTTTCTATAACTCTGATTGAGCTAAATTTTCTACTAAATTTACAACATTTCATCCTATATACGAACAAAATTGGCTAAAATTCCTGACATGCTTAAGTGGGCAAAATAAATACATTATGCAAATCTTGTTTTCTGGACAGAATCTGTCTTTTGTTGCAAGAGTGTCCTTTTTGAGTTTTGATTTGATTCTTTTTGAGTATTTTGATATTTTATGGATATTAGAAGCTTAATTAACTCTCTAGACATTTAAAGCCAAATTTTATTTGGGGATTTTATCACAGCTGGCACTATATCTTTATACCACTAATGTCACCCCATAGAAAAGAAATGGGAGAAATTTTTGTGTTGAAGTTTTTTGACATGGAATGGAGGAACACCACACTAAGAGTTATACAAGAATGGTGAAAACCATAAGCTTGGGGATTCCCAAGGCACCCCACTTCACATATCGAACTCTTGGTTTGCAAACCTCTAAACTTTGTTTTTGAGCAACATAGAATGATCATAGAAACTTGGAGCGTCTTTGTCTAGTTTTATGTCTAGTTTTCATGTTGCCTTGAGAATAAATGAAACCACTATGATAGATGTTTTTCATGCTTAGGAAATATATACTGAAATAATCTATATCATGATTAAATTCCTTGATGTGAATGAGTTGTGTGCTATCAAAAGAAAATGGAATGAAAGAAAAAAGCTGAAATTCAAAGTCATGCTTAGTGTTGCTAACTCAAATACTTTAATGAATGATAATTTGATAGTGCCTTATTAATGATACCTTTTGCTCATATACATTGATGTTTAATACTAAGGAGAATTGTGTGGTGATAAATGTTGGGCACTATGGATCCAATGGCATACTTGTAGATCTTTTTGCTAGCCCAAAAATTCCTATAAAAGCAAAGCTTGTATATCCAAATACCCTTAAAACCAATTCCCACAATGTACACCATACATATCTGTACAACATCATCAATTCTATTCCAAGTATATTTCTCATGTGCCTTGTTTTATTTAGCTTCCAAATAATATTGCTATTATGGTTATGGTTGTCATAGAGAAGTTGGTTGTGGGGTGACCACTATCAACACCCGGATTTTTAATCCCAGATGCCTAATATGTCATACATCGCAATCCTAGTATTACCATTTTTGCGAGACATAGCAGATTGGTACCATAGTTCATCATCCATTACAAACCATAATAAAGGTCTTACAAATAAAGGATCTCATGATCCAGTCTTAATACAATCAACGCAACAAAATAATATAATAACGATAGCGTGGTCGAAGATCCATCTTCAGGGTCACAGGCAATGCTGACGATGGGAGATGATCCTAGTTGTCATAGAATTCCTGCTGTCAATCATCCTGGTAGTCCTCGTCATAGTCTGGCCATGGGAATAGCCAGGGACAAAGCCATGAGTACTCTTTAAGTACTCGCAAACTATCACTAACAAGTAAGGTAGTTCGAGTAGGAATCCTAAGCTCTAGGTTTATTTGCAAAAAGCCAGGTTTATCTCTAACTGAGTTTAGAAGTAAAGAAAACTAGTTTAATGTTCTAAAAAACCTAAGTGGGAACTTAGTTTTCATGTTCACAACCCTGTTGTGGTCAAGTCAAAGTCATAGTTCCTTTTCACAATTCATTTTGAAAACATCTGATGACAGAACAGTATGGCCACTCCAACTGTCCATAACCGCGGACGTGGCTATTGGAATAGTTTGACACTCTGTAGAGGTGGTATACTTTCACCACAACATTCGATACATCCATCAAGAACAATCCTGAATCACCATACTCAGTATGCGGATAATCAATCCTAACCTTTCAATTACACACCCTAGTATAGGCACCTCCCTTATGAGTTTGGCTTCCCAACCATGACCATCTATCATCTTAGGAACTGCACAGGTGGATAATTATCACGAGGTAGCCTCAGCTCAAACCTCTTTCGCAAGGGAACCCATACTAAGACATATAAACTTCCAGTCAAGCCCTACCCAAATTTGGGTATTATGGTTGTACGGTAAAATTGGAATGGTATCGCATCCGAACCCAACCATCAATTTTTAATAAAAGGGCTAAGGCTCATGCCTCAACATTTTCATCATCAAATCATCTTGTGTTCATAACACATGTCAAAAACTTTCATTAGAATGACTCATCATTCCAAGGTTTTCATAATCATTTTCACCAAGTATTCCCATCTAAAGTGAACAACTTTTATGCTTAGCACTAGCCACTAAAGTTGAGGGTATTCACTAAGGAAGGGTGCTAATCAAGTGTGACTATCCCAATCTAGTCTCATGCCTTAGTATGACATCCAAGTATAACTATTTAGGCCAAGTTTTATGCTCTTTATTCTACCTATAATATCTTTCCAAAACTCACAAGTCACTAAGTAAAAGTAATAAAGAACTTTGATAAAGAAATAAAAGAATAAAGCTTGCAAGTAAAACTGGGATTTGGTATAATCAAGGTTGCATAACCAAAGCATGCCTAATGCATTGCATAGGTTAGCTAGCTTGCAAATTTGCAAGTGTTAGCTTGCCTTGATTGGTGCAGTGGTTGAAGTTTTCTTCTTCCTCTTCTTCTTCTTCTTCTTCTTCTTCTTCTTCTTCGTACTCCTCCTCCTCGTAGCCTTGGTCGGTACTAGCGTCTATAAATAAATACGGGGTACACAATCACCAAACAATACTTAATTACTTATATTTAGCACACAAGGGTTCACACTATATGATCTAGCATCATCACAATTATCATATGAAATAAAGACCTAGTCTTATTTATTTTATTTTGGAAAAGTAATTTCTACTCATTGAAAACTACTTAAGATTTAATATTCTCCAATTAAAATATGGGATCATGTTGACACATGTCATCACCATATATTTTAATACTTGGGAATGTGATTTAAAGTGGTGTCACCATTTAATAAGTTTAAAGTTATTATTTTAAATAATTAAAGTGATTAGAAATGCCTATGTAGCATCCTTTTAGTACTTGTCCAAGATTACTGCATGTAAACGTAAATATTTTTTACATATTCAGTTAGATCTTGTTAAATGTGATTTTTGAGAGATGGAATCAACTCAAAAGCATTTATGGTTGATTTTTGAAAAATATTTGAATGTGAAAAAGTCTCTGTCTTGTTATTTTTGGTATAGGTGATTTATAATTTCAAATGGTTTGAATCTAACGGGCTTGGATTGATAATTTCAATACCTTTCTAACAAAATTGGTTTCATGCAATTTGGTTCTGTAAATCTCCTTGAATTGATTTTTGAATCTACGGACAGAACTAGGTTTTGATTAAATTAGAAAAAGCTTATTTGAATTATTGGGCTATGCACGGGAACTAAACTGGGCCGGCCTAGCTGCATGGGGCGCGTGCAGCGGGCTGCTAATAGAGAGGTACCACGTGTCAGCGGCTCAATCTAAGTGAAGCGGTAAGTTTCAATCTGGGCTGTGCGATTAGACTAGGATCCTACGACTGGGGTGCGTCGTCTCTGTCAAACTGCTCCGACGAGACCAAAACCTAACGGTAATGGTGGGGTATGCGGTGGCTTACCAGGGCTCCAGCCAGGGTCGGCGATGGGGGCGAACGACGTTGTCGATGACGACGGTTCGAACGGTGGTCCCAGCGGCTCCTGGGGTGGTTGCAATCAACGGCTCGGCTTTTCCTCTGCAGCGGCAGACTCCGGTGAAATTCCGACAGCGCGGAGCTCGCCTTGCTCCGGGAAGGGTCAGGGGTGTTCTGTGAGGAGTGGGGAGTGAGATGGTGTAACAAATGAGGCTGGGGGTGGCCACTATTTATACACCGGCGAGAGGGGCAGTGCGGGATAGGCATAGCTCGTTGGTGATGAAGATGAAGTGAGCTAACAGCATGGCGAAGGGCGTAGGCTGGTGCGGTGTCTCCTGGCGATCATCACTGGCTTAATGGCGCAGCAAGGGGTGGTCGAGAACGGTCGGAATGGGTCGACGCTCTAAGCGGCACCGACAGCGTTTTTGACAATGCACAGGGGCTACTGGTCGCGCAGCGGCGAACGGGCATGTCTGGTGGGTAGCTAGGGTCATGGCGTGTGTAGTGATGCATGGCGAGGGCGAGGCGCGGCGTGTGCAAGCGTGTCGGCCGCGGTGCTCTGGCGCGCTCTCGGCATGGTTGCAGAGAAATGGGCGTGGCTGTTCTCAGTAGTCCAGAGCCTGGATATGCTCGAGGGTTGGACAGGGGGTGGCGGTGGACGGTGGACTGTCTCCTGGACATCAGGGATGGGCGTGGCGCTGCCTCCTGCGTGCTGTCCATGATCGGCCGGCGATGGTGGCTTCAGGTGGCATGGCACTAGTGCAATGGGTAGAGGGCTAGCTTGTTCAATGCAGGTAGTCACTGGGGGAGACAAGGGTAGAGAATTGGGAACAAGAATTGGACAATGCATTGATCATGAACAATGATAGTTAGGCAGTGATTACTGTGCTCACCAAGTGTTTGATGAAATGGCCGCATGAAGTTTGAATTTGATTTTTTGGCTGAATTTTGGTGAGTGCTCTGGTTACATGCTTGGTAGTCGGAGGTTGCTTGGGTTTGTCAAGGTGAACTGGTTTGGTTGGGTTTTGAGAAATGATGATCTTAGTACCTATTAAGGATTCAATTTTGAATTGTCATTTGGATAGATTTGAATTCTATTTCTGTTGGTTTGTAAAGTGGGTTTGGGTTCACTTTTACTTGGTCTAGCAAGGGGTGAAAAGAATTGGATTTGTTTCTGTTAGAAATCTTGGACTAGGAACACTCAAAGTGGTCTAGTGGTTAATTTTGGTCAAAATGACCATTTTCTTATATCTCTTATATTTGATTTTCTCTTCATTTGATTCTGCCTGGAAATGATCTAGATGATATTGTTTTCATCTTTAAAACAATCCTTGCCATTCATAGCAATCAAACATGGCATTGCAAGCATTCATGCATTAATCACACACACATGCATTCATATTAATTTTAATAACAAAAGTTTTTGTTAACCCTAAACTTGGATGATTAGAACTTGATAATCTTGATTAATATTTTTGGGATGTTACAACCACGAACTTGAAGGCACAACCATCAAAGGTGGTAATGATTTATGAAATATAAAATGGTTTTGTAAGATAAAAAGTGGAAGGAATGATAACAAGAGGACATCAGATACTCTTGTTCTACTTAGTAATGAACGAGTAAACTGAGGGTCATGGGTATTTAAATACATATGCTCTAGGGAAAAGTGTTGGAAAGGTAGGCACCCGAGGATTCGTCTAGCCATGGAAAGTGAAAAGAAAATGTTATTTTAGAGCATATGACATGATTGAAAGACCCATGAATAAGGTTTATACTGCTTACTAGGAGGGCAAGACCGTTAACTGATGCCATATAAAAATAGTAAAGGTGTTCGACAAAAGTTGAACTTCATGTCTATCTGGTTATAATTATTCTATTCTTTAAACTGGAAAGATGCTAATGACAGGGGTAAATGGAACCAAACACTAATTATGAACTATTGATCAATCATAAACTTAATAAAATAGAGTTTGGAAGCTAAAGAGGCCTTTGCACATGTTTAATCCATGCTTACTTTCAGTACGAGATATAAAAATATCTCAAGGAAAGACATAAAACTAAGAAGTGAGTCTTCCAGGTCAAGGGCATGAAACTAAGAAGTAGCCCAAAGTAGAAAGGCATAAAAAACCCATGTCAATTATAGGAAAGACTTTTCCAACAATTTTATAGGTTCATCTAAGTATGCTTGAAGGTTTGTTTTACCTCTCATTTGTTTGAACACAAGTCTACTTATTATTGAGCATGTTTGTAGAGTGCGAAAGATATCACTTTATAGCTCACTTGCTTGTTGTTATTCCTTAAAGATTGAACCTAGTGAACTTTGTGTGGCAATGAAAAAAAGCAAAGCAACAAACTCCAAAGTCCATGTTAAATTTATCACCTTAATGCTTGAGGACGAGCATATGTTAAGCTTGGCGATGCTTGATCAATGTAAAATGCATCCATGAACTTTGTCATTTATGGCTTAAAAATCATTATTATTTTGAAACATTATTATATTTATTAGGACTAACCTACTAATAGTTGGTACACAAGTTCTTGGTTTACACTTTGTTGTGTAGGAAATACACAGATATAGAAGGAAACCACTCATTATGGTGAAATCTGGAAATTCCTGGAATCTGTCCCTGTAGAAATCTTTTCAAATATTGCTAGAAACGACCCCGAGTATGACGTCCAATATAAAAAGTATAGAAAGGAAAATTGTGAGTAATTTTATGCGCAATAATTTAGACATAAAGTTCGCCCCAATCAGAGTCCGGATGCATTTTTATAGCCATATTACTGCGAAGGACAGAAGCAGTTTCGGGACTCCGAAAATATGTGACGTGATTGACTCAAACTCCTTCCATCTTTGAGGATTTGGGCCCAACCAGGACTTGATAGACTCATTAAGGACATAGGGGACTCCTAGGAAGGTTCTAGAGATGCCCAAGAGCCCTTGGATCCAAGGGGCACCCATACTATGGCCAAGATTGCATGTCCACCACTATATATTGAGAGGAAACCGAGGAATTCCCCTCCTTGGAAGCCCCCAAGGAGGGGGAAAAGCTCCTATATTTATGCACCATCTCCAAGGAAGAAGAAGGGCCAAGGGGCCTCTTCTCCCAAGGGCAGCCACCGCCCCTAGGAGGCCGTCGGGGTGCTGCCGCTCTCCCAGCCGCCAGCGCCGCCTCCTTCCACTATCACCATCTATTGCAAGATCCCATCATCTCCCACTGTAATATCTTGGCAAACATGATGTATGATGCAATATATTATTTTCCCATGATCTATTGTATGACTATGTTGATATTTGAGTAGTGAATTGTTATGGAAATTGTGATCTAGTTTGTTTTGGTTGCATACAAGTATATGTTATCTTCTATGATGATCTCGATGCACTAACATATGAGTGGACACATATGTTGGGGGATGCACAAGATTGTCACCGTTGCATGTTGATAGGATGAGGGGTAGACGGATTTTTATAGAAGCCGAATCCCAAGTATTACAAATATATGTAGTATTAATTCATGGTTAATCAACAGGGGTATTATCATGGGGACCTTAGATCTAAATGCGGTGGTTGGACTTTATGTCTTAGTATTCCCTTGTTTGTTCTTAATTGGCCTTGGGATCAATCCCTAGTGGTGTATTTGCTCGAATCTATGGCTACACCTAGTTATGGCTCCTCCTAGAAGAAACATTAAAAATACTATAGATGTGCTTCACTAATCATGACAACCAAATGAATGAAATAGAAATTTGCCTAAACATTTGCTCCCATAGATTATGCACATCCACTCCACTAGCTCCACTTCATTTGCATTATTTTACTTATAATATTTATTTCAACTACTTTTTTGTTTTCTAGTTAATACCAAAAACAACCACACACACACTTTAGATGCTAGCTTTGTATAGAATGCCATATAAGTGGGTTATAACGCTTTAGAGAATAAATAGTTTACCTTCAGCTCCTCGTGGGTTCGACACTCAAATACTAATCGAATTGTAGTATGGTGATCCCCTGCACTTGGGGATTATCAAGATACTTTTTTGGCGCTGTTTCCGGGGAGCGTAGCACTAGGCTTCTATTCTTGTTTACATTGTAGTTTATTTTTAGTACCTTGCATATAAAATTAAAACCCCAAAAAAATTATAATGGAAAATTCTCACAATGATGTGTATGATATGCTAGTCAAATATATTGAAAGCTTGAATATTCCCTTGGGCACTAACTTTTTATATGCAAGAAATCATGATTAAAGTGTCAAGGAAAAAGATGACAAAAGGCTAAGCTTGGGGATGCCCATGCATCCCAAAGAAAAGGAGATAGAAGAGAAAGAGGAACAAGTGGAAAATAATGGAGTAGCTACCCATCTCCTACTCCCAACAAGGGAAACACACAAATTCCCATGAAAAACTCTTCTTATAATGATGATGATCTTTCATTGCCTAGTAGTCCTCTATGTGGAACAATTATGTATAATTTATGGGAGGATGAAAGTAATATAATTGAGTTAGATGATCCATTATGTTCATTAGAAGACTTGTGTTTATATGGTGAATCTATTCAAAACTATGAGATTATGTTTGCTTTTGATGCTTGCAATAATTATGAAAGAGGAATAGATAAAAATCCTCTTTATGTTCCATTCTATTTAAGCAAGCTACTGATCATTATGTGCATTGGATACCATAACCTTGCTGCTATTTATTCATATATAAAATGCCAATTCATAGGAAGAAAGTTAGACTTAAACGTTAATGTATATGTGCCGATGGAGATCGAAGCCTCCTCCTTCGATTCCCCAAATACCAGAGCCTTCAGGTGGTTGAAAGTGGAGATCTCGCAAGAATTGGACTGAACAACACTGGACTTTTTCGTAGGAATCAAGAGATCTAAAATGAAGATAAAATGGGGTATTTATACCCCTTGCCTTAATGTAGTCATTGGAAGAAACTAGGCCGGATAATATGTCATGGACAAACATCCGACCCGGATACGGAATAATCGAGCCAAATGGCTGCTCCATCCCTAGCTGGACAATCTGGGGGAAAACTCCGGCCCCCTACTACTCGCCTTGGCCACATTTGAGAAAAAACCCTGGGGGCGGATTATCCGCCCCCATGGAGGGGAGGATTATCTGGCCCGGGCAAAATTTCTGGCCCTGGTCGGATAATCTATGGGAAAACTCCGCCCTACTCTATGCTTGACGCGCCTTGGTGCCTTTGTCGAACGAGGAAGGGGCGGATAATCCGGTTTGCTGACAGGGGCGGATAATCCGCCCCCAAAAACTCTTGTTTATCTACATTTTGGTGGAAAATAATCTGCAGCACTAAACACACAATTAAATAATCCTTGGCATTGTTATCTAACACACAAAACACTAGAGATCATGAAATTTTCTTTCAATCTCCCCCTTTTTGGTGTTAGATGACAATACTAGGATTTACAATAGAGCCCTAGTAACAATATCATTGCAAGGATAAAAAAGACTCCCCTAAATGTGTGCATATGCCAAGTTTTCATTTGAATACAAATGCACACATATAGGTCCAAGACTTTTCATGAATTGGAAACTTATCATAAATGATGAGTTCGAGATAGATGTATCATACCACCCATCATGAAGTCCTCAATAATATAAAGATAGACACAATATAGTAATCCCTTATTGAGACTTTCGAGAGTAATATCATTGTGATGCATCCATAGATATAATTCTAGAATTTCATAGTGATAATTCCATAGATAACCGTGATAGATCCATAGTCTCACACAAAAAAAACAAATAGCAAATAATAGTTAAACACTAAATGGGCACAAGCATGGATAAAAGAAATGAAAAAAATGCGAATGTGCTTGTGCCCGACCCATGCAAATCCCCTCGGCAACCTAATAGAATTACTTCTCTCCCTTTGATATCGAAAAGCCAAAATGTTGGATATATGCCCAAGAGGAAATAATAAATTGTTTATTATTATATCTTTGGTTTTATGATAAATGTTTACATCCCATGCTATAATTATATTAACAGGAAACATTAATACTTGTGCGTTTTGTAAACATCGAAGAGTCCCTAGTAAGACTCTTGTTAAACTAGCTTGTTGATTAATAGATGATCATGGTTTCCTGATAATGGACATTAGATGTTATTAATAACAAGATCATGTCATTAGGGGAATGATGTGATAGACACACTCCTATAGTTAGCATAACATAAGATCAAGTCATTTAGAGTTCGTTTGCTACAAGCTTTCAAATACATAGTAACTTAATCCTTTGACCATGAGATCATGTTAATCACCATCACCGGATGGATACTTTGATGACATCAAACACCACTTCCATAACTGGGTGGTTATAAAGGTGGCATTAGGTATTCTAAAAGTATGTGTTGAAGCACATGGATCAAGAGTGGGATTTGTCCATCCATATGACAGATAGATATACTCTGGGCCCTCTCGGTGGGATGTCATCCAATTGTCTTGCAAGCATGTGACTTGGTCACAAGGGATGTCATATCACAAAATGAGTAAAGAGTACTTATCGGTAATGAGGTCAAAATAGGTATAGAGATATCGACAATCAAACTTCGGATAAGTAAAGTATCACGCGACAAAGGGAATCAGTATCGTATGTAAATGGTTCATTCGATCACGAAGTCATGGTAGAAATATGTGGGAGCCATATGGATTTCCAGATCCCTCTATTGGTTATTGATCGGAGATGTGTCTCGGTCATGTCTGCATAGTTCATGAACCATAGGGAGACACACTTAAGGATTCAATGTTGTTTGAGTAGATATGGAATGTGAGTTGGAGACCGAATGTTGTTCGAAGTCTCAGATTGGATCCATGACATCACGAGGAGATCCAGAATGGTCCGGAGAATACGATTCGTATAAGGAAAGTCAATTTCCGGGGTTAAAAAATGTTTGCGGTGTTTTGACCGAAAGCTTATAGAATGTTCTAGAAGGTCCACCACTCTGGGAGGGGTCACTTGGGATGCATCATTGCCAAAGGGGCTAGCCACACCAAGGCCAAGGGAAACTCGATCAAGGACTAGGAGGAAAGGGTCAAACCCTAGTTTGAAAAGTCAAATCCTAGTTTGGGAAGGAAAGAGAAAGCTTGAAAGGCAAATTTCCAACTCTCGCCTTCCTAGCAAGAGTTGGGGAGGGACTCTCCCATTGTTAGCCGAGTTGGGGGCAACTCGGGTAGGGCAGGGAGGCTCTTGTATGCTGGCCCCTCTCCCATAAAAGAAGGGGTGGGGCGCCCACCCCTAGACCCCAAGTCCATTGGCGCCTAACCCTAGCCGCCGCCTCCCTTCTCTCTCGTCCATCGTCTTGCTCTGGCTTAGGCGAAGCCCTGTAGAAATCTCTCCTCCATCACCACCATATCGTCATGCTATTGGGATTTTGAGGAGATCTACAACCTCCGCTGCCCTAATGGAACAAGGGAGAGGAAGGTCTTCATCGACTATCGTACGTGTGACCGACTGCGGAAGCACTGCCGGAACTCGACTCCGAAAGGATCGTTTGCACGATCTTGAGATCGACAAGTGATCGACTACATCAACCATGAGAATCTGATCTCGCTAAATGCTTTGGATCTACAAGACCGATCTCGTAGATTAGATCTTGGCTTTTCCATAGATTAGATCTTGGTTTTGTGTGTTCACGCGATAGAATGTTTTTCCATCCAACAAACCCTGAAGTGGTATCAGAGCTGACTCTATGTGTAGATCTGTTGCACGAGTAGAACACAATGGTTTTGTGGGCGTTGATGTTTTTGTTGTCGCTTGCTTTTCGTGTACTTTGCATCTTGCGGCATGGTGGGATGAAGCGGCCTGGGCTAACCTTACATGTCGTCGCACATGAGACTTTCTCCACGCTCAACGTGCAACTTACATTGCACAAGTGGCTTTGTAGGTGTCTGTCTCTCCCACCATAGTGATGATTCAATTTACAACGGGAAATTGACAATATTTGTATCAACATTGTGGTTCTTGTTCGTAGATAAGAACGGTTCTTATTCGAAAGCCCCAAGCCACGTAAAACATGCAAAGAAAATTAGAGGCGTCTAACTTGTGTTTGGAGGGCATGTGTTCTGATGTAATATGGCCATGATGTGATTGTGATTATATTTGATATATGCAATGATCCTTATTGTAAGTTTGCAACCGACATGAGCCTTATGGTTGTCTTTAAATTCGTTAAGACCTGCATGTCTATTCATCATGTAATCGCTTTATTCCAAGTAGTTGCAGTAGTTGCTGTTGGTGATGGACAACCATGAAGCGGCGCCATTGACCTTGACGCCACGCTGGTGATGATGGAGATCATATTCGTGCTTTGGAGATGGAGATCAAAGGCACCAGAAGAAAGGCCATATCATATCACATATTATGAATTGCATGTGATGTTAACCCTTTTTATGCATCTTGTATTGCTTAGATCACGACGGTAGCATTATAAGATGATCCCTCTCACTAAATATCAAGTAATAAAGTGTTTGTCCTTAGTAGGCACCGTTGCTAAGACTCGTCGTTTTGAATCATCATATGATGATCGGGTGTGATAGATTATACGTGTGCATACAACGGGTGCAAGCCAGATTTGCACATGTGGATACTAAGGTTAACCTTGACGAGCCTAGCATGTACATACATACATGGTCTCGGAACACAGAATACCGAAAGGTAAAGCATGACTCATATGGATGATATGATGAACATGTTGATTGTTCGCCTTTGAAGCTACATCATCTCTCGTGATGATCAGACTTGTTGTAGTGGATTTGGTTCATGTAATCACCAAAACAATTCGAGGGATGTTGTTTTGAGTAGGAGTTCAAAAGTAATATGATTAAAGTTGAACACAATTTATCATAAACTAAATCAAAGTGAATTTGCATAATTGTTGTAGTCATTGGCATTCGTTCACCACCTTATGCTTACTTATAATTGAGATAATAGAACTATAGAAGTCTGAATAGTTACTTTACGAACTAGTATCGTATTGTTATGAGTGTCAATCTAAAATTTAAAAGTCCTATTGCAAACTTTCAGCAAACTCTGTTTACTCTATGAAGTTTAATAATTAGTATTAAATCAAGAGTAACAATTCCAGTGTTACTATCTAAAGAATCATGTTTGCCTCCATGGTTCTTGATATTCAAAAGATTGTTTTAATATCAAGGTTATCTAGGAGCTGAAAGAATTGTTTCAAAAACCATCATGTGTGGAAGATATTGCGATATCTAAAATAATGTTTTGGTTCCAACTTGATAGAGTATAATTTGGCAAAATATATGTTGTCATATTTGATGAGAATTTGCGAAGGTTGGATATACTAGACATCCTAACCTTACAAAAAGGTTTTGGAAAGCAACATTATACTCGCGATTCTCCTTTATAAGCTATGGTAGCTTGATCATGAAAGTTTTCATGATAAGGAGAATAGAAGATGTAGGTAAAATTTCTACTACACTAAAAGATTACTAAAGAATGGATTTTGAAAGAACGCCAAACATTTGATGATGGTGATCTACTTCAAAGTGCGAGTTCAAAGGTATTAGTATTTGACTATATACACTTTGGACTATGTGTCATGTGTATGGCACCACTGTTGATGTTGATAGATCCTTTTAAAAGGGAAAGGAAATGCTAAAAGAGAATCTTTGAAATATTTGGCGGAAAGATAAAAGGTTGGAAATGTCGAGCTTAGGTATATAGAAGATATACAATTTATGGTTGTATTCTTTTCTTGTTAAACAATGTTGTTCTTGGGTATTGGATACCGAATTAGTTGGTGTGAAATGTCATACAGGACAACACAATTCATGAACTGGCCTAAGTAACCGGCAAGAGAATATGTGATGATGTTCATCAAAAACAAACAAGGTGTTGTTGTGTTTCTGGTTGACATCAAATCTCACCTTCAAGATTTGTTTCAATAATTATTATTTCGATTAGGTATTATGAGAATAAAAGGTTGTTCAAATAATTACCTGTAACATCCCTAAATTCATGATTTCAAAGATTGCATATCATTCATGCATGCATATAGATTTGAGATCAATTTCAAACTTATTCAAGAAAATAGAAGCACATAGTGCTATCATTTTATGTGAGCCAACTTAAATCAGATGCCCATCCTCACTTGAGAGCTTAGTGTTTTAAAACCAAGTTTGGTTGTTTCTTTATTGTTTGGCTTGAGTGTAGAGTTTGAACAAAAAATTTCAAAGTAGAAATGGTTTCAAAAACCATTTTCAAATATTTGCTAAACAAGTACAATGTCCCTGTTATTTTGTTTTTCCAAAATAACCAAGGTAACTCAAAGTGACCACATGGTTTTATGCCAAGTTTTTGTGACTATTGCACACTGCAAAAATCCCAAGAAGATTTGAATTCAAATAGCTATTGAAATCATTTGAAAACCATTCCTGAAAATCATTCTGGAAAAAGAAAAAGAATAGAGAAAAGGAAAAGGGCCGGCGCCAGGAATTCGGCCCAGCAATAGACGCAGCCCAGCTAGCCCACCCGGGCCATCTCTCTCTCTCTCGCACGCGCAGACGCACCCATGCGGTCACTGACGCTCGGACCCCACTCCCTCTCTGCTTATTTCGCTGACGTGCGGGCCCTCTCCACGTCATCGTCGTCTTCCCCAAAATTTCGCGCATGAACTCCGCCGCTGCCCGTTGCTGCTTTGATTCCACGAGGTAATTGGCATTGATTCACTAGGCGTTTCTTGTCGAGCCTCTGGATACTTAATCCCCTCTCTCTCGCGACCATTTCCCCTCAACCAATTCCCCCTCCATGCCACCAGGCTGCCCACAACTCACCAGACACCGCCGCTGTCCCGACGATCTCCGGCAGCAATTCCGGTGAGCACCGTGTTCCCCTCTGTCCCTGACTCATGCTATCAAGCTCAGCAACTTCTTGCGCATCTACTGACACTCCCCGTTTGTTCTCGCATGATCTGTAGCTTCGGCAACGACTTCGACCGAGCGCCGCCGTTCTCTGCACGAACTCCGGCGATCTCTCCCCGTAAGTACCAGCCGCCCCTTGCCCTCTGTCTGATACGCCTAGGATCCCCATCGTCTTGCGCATCTAACGGTGCCTTCCTTTTGACTTAGCGCGACGCAGAACCTCGCCAACATCGACAACAGACCATACCTGACGCATCCACGAACTCCGGCGAGGAATCCCCGACGACTCCGAGCGCCCCTTCCCAAGCCACCGCCACGTTGAGCTTCAGCACGCCACCGCGGTTCTGGTAAGCCTCTTCCCCCACTCCCGCGCGACCTGGAACGCCAGCACCGCCACTGACAGACGCGCCGCCGCCAGTAGCCGCCACTAGCGCCGCTCAGTTGTGGTCAGTCGATTCGTAGCCGTCAGATCCAGATCCAGCGCGTAGGATTAGTTCACTTATCGAACCGTTAAGTTTAGATCTGAGCCGTGCGTGTTAGTTAGATCCTACGGCTCGTGTGCGTGATCCAACGCGAACCGGTACGCGCCAGTAAGATTAGGACGCGTGGCTAGGGTTTGAATTAAAACATAATTTGAAAACAGATTTGTATCCAAATTTGATTTGCTTGTAACTTTTGTTTTCCACGTTAGATTTTAGCAAATTTTATACCGTTGGAATCAGGGAGACAAGCCCTTTATGATTATGCAATGTGTTTATTGTTTAGTTTCTGCTAAAATAATTTTTTATGCAGAAACTTGTTTAGGACTATTTTGAGTATAGAAATTGTTTAGGAAATTGTTTAGTGTCAAATAAAACTTGGTTTAGCAAAAATTTTGACTTGTTTATGGTTCAATACTATGCACTTGTTTGGTTGAGTTTCAAAAATCATCACTTAGCATCTTGCATGCATGCATATATATTTTTGCTTGTATATGACTTGTATGTGATTGTGGTTATATTCTTTGTGTAGACTTTGGTGCTAGTGATTGTGATTGTGAGGAGTGCTACTCTCCCAACTACCAAGGCAAGTGGTACTTCATGAATATGTCTATCCCAATGTTTTTCATACAAGCATTAGAAATATTTTGCTAAGTCTTGCATGTTACTATTTTTGTCAAATGCCTTGTTGGGAAATCCTATGTAGATGTAGAATTGCTAGGAAATTTCTAAGTTAAGTTACTATGCCATGCTTAGCCTAGCTAGTATCAAACAAGGGTTGGTAAAATTATATACATGCTATGATGAAAATATTTCTAAGTCTTTGGACTTATGTTTTACTTAATAAAACAACTAAGTCAATGAATCACCTGGGTGGAATGGGACTTGATTGGTGGATTTTGGTTGAGTGGTTACACAAGGCCCATGGCTATGGTTTACCTTGTGTATCTCACTTGTGGAAAGCCACCCAGGAACAAAGGGATTTTAGTGGCCAAGTGTTGAGAAGCTTCTAGTGCAGCCACTTGGCAATATGGGCTCTACCTGGATCACATAGGTTGCTAGAACTTAGCCATTTGGACAGTTGGTGGTAGTGGGAATGATAGGTTGGAGCGCGTCCATTTGGTCTATGGAACGGCTTCTGAAAGGTCCTGTCTTGGGAAACCAAGTCTAGTGGGGAAAGTGCACAACCTCTACAGATGGAAAATCTAAGTACTTAGCCAAGTCCATGGCAATGGACAACTTGAGCATCAAGACATGGAAGCTATCAAGAATCTCATCATTCCAACTTCTAAGTAAAAACTTGTGGGTGAACAAGGGTGAAGGACCCCAATGTCTATTAGTGGTTTCTTGGGAAAAGTTTTGACAAAGAAAAACTTAGTGATTTCAACTAATAGGTAAAACCTATTTTGAGCAAAGCAAGCAAAGCTACACTTAGCCAAATTTGCATATAGTATCTAGTCCACTTAAAATATACTAAGGTATCACTTGCCAATACTATTCCAAAGTATTGACCCACTGTGGCTGTAACTTGTGATGTTGCAGGTTACTCTGATGAAGATTAGGTGTCATGAGTCTACACTCAACATGTTTGCCTGTGGCACATGAAGATGAAGACTTATATTTATTTACTTATTCAAACTATTGTAATAGGCCTGTGGCCTTGAGTTGTAAAGACTATGTTTATCTCTGGAATGGATGTAATAAATGACCTTTGTATCTGTGTACTTCATCTTAAACTGTGGATGCTAGCAATGATCCAGAGACTAGCATTGCAAACACAGGGATCCTTTTCCTTTACAAAGGAGGGATCTTACATTACCATGTTTCATATAATATGGATGATTGACATGTCTGGTTGGAGAAATCACGTCCATAAAACTAATGCTAAAAATGTTGAAAGACAAATGATTAACAGATCACTTATGAAGTGACATCGCCGTTTAAATTATATTGGAAAGAAAAGAAACATGAAGAAACTCCATGTTGATGGAATTTTGTAGTCTTTCGATTTTCATCAAATGACGTTTTTGAGACTTTTCTGGAGATAATTAAAACTCCGTTCAAAGGCCTAGAAGAACGAACGACTAATTTATTGGAATTTTTACATATTGATGTATGTAGACCATTATGTGTAGTCGTGAGCGATGGATTTCAACTTCATATGCTTTCTACGGAAATTTGAGTGAATATATGTGTAAGATCCCACCTTATTAAAGGTAAAGATCCCTGTGATTACAATGCTAGTCCCTGGATCAATTGCTAGCATCCACAGTTCAATATCAAGTACACAGAATCAAAGGTGATTATTACATCGTCATTCCAGAGATAACATAGTCTTTTACAACTCCATAGCCATAAGCTAGTACAAGAGTTTAACTTAACAATATAAATAAAAAGTCTTCATCTTCATGTGCCACAGGCAAGCATGTTGAGTGTAGACTCATAACCCCTAATCATCATCAGAGTAACCTGCAACATCATAAGTTACAGCCACAGTGGGTCAATACATTGGAATAGTATTGACAAGTGATACCTTAGTAGAATATTAACATCTAGTTACTACATGAATTTGAATAAGTGTAGCTTAGGCTTGCTTTGCTCAAAATAGGTTTTACCTGTCAGTTGAAAACACTAAGTTTTTATTTGGCAAAGAACTCCCAAGGAACCACCAATATAAATTGGTGAACCTTCACCCTTGTTCAACCACAAGTTTTAACTTAGAAAATTGGGATGAGGAGATTCTTGATAGCTTCCATGTCTTGATGCTCAAATTGTCCATTACCGGGGACACGACTAAGTGCTTATTTTCTTCCTTCTGCAGAGGTGGTGCACTTTCCCCACAAGACTTGATTTTCACCAAGACAGGACCTTTCAAAAGCCTTCCCTTAGACCAAAATGGACGCGCTCCAAACCTATCAATCCCCTACCACCAACTGTCCATTTGGCTAAGTTATTGCAACCTATATGATCCAGGCAGAGCCCATAATGCCATGTGGTTGCACTAGAAGCTTCTTAACATTTGGCATCTCAAATCCCTTTGTTCCTGGGTGGCAATCCATAAGTGAGATACACAAGGTAAACCATAAAAATGGGCCTTGTGTAACCACTCAACCAAATACCACCAAGCAATTACCATTCCACCTAGGTGTTTCATTCACTTAGTTGTTTTATTAAGCAAAAACATAAGTCAAAAACTTAGCAATATTTTTCCATAGCATGTACATATTTCACCCTTGGTTGCTACTAGCTAGGCTAAGCATGGCAATAGAAAGTATCTTATCTTAGAGAAAATTCTAACAATTCTACAACTACTAGGATTTCCCAAGCATAACATATAGATACTTAGCAAAATATTCATGCAAGCCCTATACAAAATATTTCTAATGCATAGTAAAAATACTGGGACAAAAGTATGAAGCACCACTTGCCTTGGTAGTTGGGGAAGTAGCAACAATCCTCACAATCACAATCACCACTAGCAGCAAAATCTACACATAAAATGATAGCACCAAATTCACATATCAAAATAAACAAGCAAAAATATATGAATGCATGCAAATGCCATGTGATGATTTTTTCCAATTCAAACAAGACAAGTAAAACAATACTGAATTCTAAACTAAACATTTATACACTAATCAAACTTAATTTGATCTTTAAAACATTTTTCAAATAATTTTTATACTCAAAATAGGCCTAAAAATGTCTATGAAAAATAACCAATTTTACAGAATCAATTAATTAAACAAAGTGCATGTTTGGATAGAATTATTTCTCCTGATTCCAATGATATAAAATTTACAAAATTTGAACGTGTGGATCAAAAGTTATGAATTTTTCAAGTTTGAACATCTAATAGATTTAAATCCAGATTTTAAATCAAAGTACAGGCCACACGGCGCTATCTGACTGGTCGATACCATTTTGTGCGGATCAGGCTTTCTGGATCGTTAGATTAAAAGTGCATCACACGGCTCAGATCTAAACTTACCGCTTCACTTAAGTGATCTAACACACGCGTTGGATCTAGATCTAACGGCTCAGATCCAACAGACCAAAAGGGAGCGGTGTTGCCGGCGGCGAGTGGCGGCGGTGCGTTCAGGCGATGGTGTTCCGGCTAATACAGGAAGCGAGAGAGGACATGGGGAGCTCACCGAGTTCACGTGACGACGCTGATGCTCAAGGTGGTCTTTGTTGGCGGAGGGGCGCTCGGAAACGTCAGGGATTCCTCGCCGGAGTTCGCGAAGGCGTCGGGCACGGCTGCTCGTCATCATTGGCGAGGGTACAGATCATGCTAGTGAAAAAGAAGCAGTGCATCATATGCACAAAGTGATGCTGGTCACGCGAGTGTCAATGAGAGGGGGATGCGTGGTCAGTACTAACCAGAGGAGTTCGTCGGAGAGGAGCCAGACGGCGGCGCTGGTCTGGTCGAAGACGTAGTCGAGGTTTCCGGGCGCGCACGAGTGAACTGGTGGTACTGGGAGGTGCGCAAGGTGAAGTGGAGCGTGCTCGTGTGAACCAGGAGCAGAGGGGTGGACGGGGTTGGCCGGAATTTGAACTGGGGCTCGTCGGAGCAGCGGCGATGTTTAGCGAAATAGGGGCAGCCTGGTGGCGGAGTGGGGGTGCTGAGTGAGGGGAAATGGTCGTCGAGGGGTGGGGATTAAGTAGCTGAGCGAGGAGGAGGAATTACTCCGGGAATCAAGTGCAACCAAACGGATTTAATTCGGGAGGAAATGGCAGAGGGGAGCAGTTCCTCCGGCGCGTGATTGACGACGATGCTGAGGTGGCGGTGGGGTCGGAGCGTCAGTGAGGGGGTGTGCGCGGGTTGAGTGAGAAACAGAGGAAGAGGGGAAAACCCGGGTGGGCTGCATCTTCTACTGGGCCGAAAGAGTGGCGCCGACCCTTTTCCATTTCCTTTTCCTTTTTCTTTTTCTGTTTGATTTTCTAGTAATCCTTTTCAAATGATTTTAAAAGATTTTGAATTTAAACACTTTCTGGACTTTTTTTGTAAAGTGAAACAGGTACATTTTTGTGTATAAAGTATTGTTGTTCACTCAAATTTATATTGTCCCAATGGAATTTAAAATAAACATTGCCTTTATCATTTATTTAATATAGACATATGAATGGTTTTAAATTCATATTTTGTTTTGAAAAACTTTGTCCAAGCTTTGGAAATATCAAACAATCCTATGCTCAAATCTTTTCTTGGTCAAAACAAATATTCTCAAAATAGAGAATAGCAATGGGGCCATTGCCTTGCTTACATAAAATAATAGATATCAAATGTTTCTGTTTTTGAAATCTCATTTGAAAATGATCCTAAAAAGATTATGAATGCATGAATGATATGCAAACTTTGAAATCATGATTTTTGGGATGTTACAATATGTGTATATTTACTTAATGAGGAAGAAGTGTGAAACATTTGAAAATGTTCAAAGACTTTCAAGATGAATTGTAAAATCATTATAACAAGAAAATAAAGAGTTTATGATTGGATCATAAAGGAAGACATTTGAGTTACAAGTTTAGCAAAACACCTAAGATCTGAGGAATCGTTCCATGGATTTGCATTTCTCGAAACATCATATGATTATGGAGTGTTCGAGATATGTAATGAAACCTTGTTTGACATGGTGAAATCAAAGGTGTTAGTTATAAAACTGCCATTGTATTTTAAATATTAAAAGCTTTAGTGACTACTGCTTTTACACTGAAAAGAGCACCATCGTGATCCGTTGAAATGACACCATATAAGTTATGGTTTGGGATAAAATCCAAGTTGTCCTTTCTTAAATTTTGGTATGCTAGGCAAAAGTAAAATGTTTACAAGCAAAGTAGGATGAGCATGTCTTTGTATGTCATTTCAAACAACCGTTGGGTATTCCTCCATAACACGAAGGACAAAAGTGTTTGTCGCTTAGAACGTCAAGTTTCTTGAGAAAGAATTTTTCATGAAAAGTTAAGTGGGAGGACAATAAAACTTTGATAAGGTTATTGAACCTTAGATATATGTGCGGATTTGCGCAGCACCGAAAAGTGTCCCGAAGGCGGCAACAATGCTCATGGATCACGTACCTCAAAGTTTGTGGTCACGGAGGTCTAAGTTCCTATTGAACCGAGTAGGTCGGGTAAACAATCAAATACCAAGATTTGATAGTTAAATCATTGTTGTATGACAATGATGAACCAACTGTATGCAAAGAAGCGATGATGGGCCCTGACTCCGTCAAATGGCTTGAAGCCATAAAATCCGTGATAGTTCCATACACGAGAAATCAAGTTTTTGAACTTGGAAGACCCTCTGGAAAGGTGTAAAACTTTTCAGTCGTATTTGGATCTATAAAGAAATAGACATGGATGTTTTACATCTATGAAATAGTCAACATGTCGGGAAAGAGTTTACAACAATGTTCAAGGAGTTGACTACGATAATATTTAATCTTTCATAGCAATATTTAGTCTGAACAGATTAATGTAGCAACCACTACATATAATTTTGGTATATGGTAGTTAAACAAACAAAACTAAGTTTTTCTAATAGAATGGTTACCTAGGACGTGTACATGACACGATCCAAATGGTTTTGTTAATTCAAAGGATGCTAAAAAGCGTATGCAAACTTCAATGGTTGAAGTAGGCATTGTGAATTTGGAATCTTCATCGTGATGAAACTGTTAAAAGAGTTTAATTTCATCGGAGACGATGAAGATGCTTGCATTTGCAAGACATTAAGTGGGAGCATGATACGTCGTAAACGTTTCTATAATTTTTGATGTTACATGCTTGTTTAGTATCAACTTTGCTATGCTTTGTCTACTCTTTGAGGTATTTTTATTCATTTTCTGAGACTAACCTATTAAGAAGATGCCGCAGTGCCAGTTGCCTGTTTTCTGCTGTTTTTGGTTTCAGAAAAGCTAGTAAGGAAATATTCTCGGAATTGGAGGGGACAAAAGCCAAAGTCAATATTTCACCGAGGAGAACATAGAGTCCAGAGGAGAGACGGAGGGGCACCATAGGGCGGCTGCACTCCCAGGCACGGGCCCACCCTAGGCCGCGATAGGGCAGGGTGTGGGCCCCTTGGCCGCCCTCCTGCCTCGCCTCTTCGCCTATAAATCCCCCCCCTGATGAAAAAAACCTAGGTACCCGATCAGATCTCCCCGAAATAGTCCGTAGCCGCCACCACCATCGTCCCTAGATCGGGGGGATCTGAATCTCTTCCCGGCACCCTGCCGGAGTGGAGAGATTATCCCGGAGGCCTTCTTCATCACCATGCCCGCCTCCGGTATGATGCGTGAGTAGTTCACCCTTGGACTATGGGTCCATACAGTAGCTAGATGGTTGTTTATCCTCCTTTGTGCTATCATGTTTAGATCTTGTGAGCTCTGTTCCTGATCAAGATCATCTATTTGTAATCATACATGTTGTGTTTGCGGGGATCCGATGGATATTGAGATACTATGTCAGATTGATTATTGATTATATCATGTCTTATTGATTATTGATTCTATCATGTCTGTGTTGTTTGTGATCTTGCATGCTCTCCGTTTCTAGTAGCTATCTTGGCCAAGTAGATTCTAGTGACTCCAAGAGGGAGTATTTATGCTCGATAGTGGGTTCATGACTCTATTGAATCTGGGTAAGTGATAGGAATCTCTAAGGTTATAGATGTGTTGTTGCTACTAGGGAGAAAACAACAATCCTTTGTTCATGGAACAATTGTATTGTTTACTTTACACACATTGCTTAATGCAATTATCCGTTGCTTGCAACTTAATACTGGAGTGGGTTCGAATGATAACCTGAAGGTGGATTAAGTCATAGATGCAGTTGGATGGCGATATATGTATATTGTTGTAATGCCCAATCAAATCTCATGGGAGTCATGAATGTCTAGTATTCACATTGTTATGCCTTGCTCAGTTCCTGTCAATTGTCCCGCTGTAATTTGTTCACCCAACATGTTATGTTATTTATCTTAAGGAGAACACCTCTAGTGAACTGTGGACCCTGGTCCAATCTTTACCATTGATATATCATCTACTGTTATCGTTTAATTTCTACAAGCAACCATTATCTTCCACACTATATGTTTAATCCTTTGTTTTCAGCAAACCAATGAGATTGACAACCTCGCTGTAGTTGGGGCAAAGTCTTGAGTTTGTGTTGTGCAGGATTCCAAGTCGGCAGCAACACCTTGGAGTTGTTTCCTTGCTCCTACTGGTTCGATAACCTTGGTTTCATATTTGTGGGAAGACTTGCTGCTGTGCTCATACACCTTCCTCTTGGGGTATCCCAACGTAGCTCTGCAATTGACTGAGCCACGTCAAGATTTTTTCTGGCGCTGTTGCCGGGGAGTTTAAGGGCAGCTTCACAAGGGGAATCCTTCACAACCATTCTCTTTACTTTGTTTTTTTTGCTTAG
Organism: Avena sativa; assembly: GCA_916181665.1. Taxonomy (NCBI): domain Eukaryota; kingdom Viridiplantae; phylum Streptophyta; class Magnoliopsida; order Poales; family Poaceae; genus Avena; species Avena sativa. Next base: position 432,787,078 of record OV702293.1, read on the forward strand.
TTTCTTTTGCTTTGTTTTGCTTGCTTATTTTTACCAAAAATTACAAAAAAATAGTTTCGTTTGGTTAGCTTTTTCTTATAAAAAACACAAAAAATCAGTTCCTACTCTAGTTGTTGCTGCTGTTGGCTTGCTTCACCTTTGCAAAAAATGAATTCTGCTGAGAAAACTAAGTTGTGTGACTTCACTAGCACAAACAACAATGATTTACTGAGTACATATATTGCTCCACCTGCTCCTGATGCTACCTTTTATGAAATTAAGCCTGCTTTGTTGAATCTTGTTATGAAAGAGCAATTTTCTGGTGCTAGTTCTGATGATGCTGCTGCCCACCTTAATAACTTTATTGAACTTTGTGAGATGAAAAAATATAAGGATGTAGATGGAGATATTATTAAGCTCAAATTGTTTCCTTTCTCCTCGAGAGGAAAAGCTAAAGAGTGGTTGCTATCCTTCCCTAGAAATAGTATTGACTCTTGGATTAAATGCAAAGATGCTTTTATTGGAAAATACTATCCTCCTGCTAAGATTATATCTATGAGAAGTGAAATAATGAAATTTAAACAACTTTATAATGAACATGTTGCTCAAGCTTGGGAAAGAATGAAATCTTTGGTAAAGAATTGTCCCACTCATGGACTGACTGCTTGGATGATTATCCAAACTTTTTATGCAGGACTAAATTTCTCTTCAAGAAATCTGTTGGATTCTACTGCTGGAGGTACCTTTATGACCATTACTTTGGGTGCTGCAACAAAGCTCCTTGATAATATGATGGTTAATTATTCTGAATGGCACACTAAGAGAGCTCCACATGATAAGAAGGTAAATTCTATTGAAGAAACCTCCTCCTTGAGTGATAAAATTGATATTATCATGTCTATGCTTGTCAATGGAAAAGCTCATATTGATCCAAATAATGTTCCTTTAGCCTCTTTGGTTGCTCAAGAAGAACAAGTTGATGTGAACTTTATTAGAAACAATAATTTCAACAACAATGCCTATAGAAATAGTTTTGGTAGTAATAATTATAGCCTTTTCCTCCCAATAATGGTAATGCTTATGGAAATTCCTACAACAACAATAGAAGTGCTCCTTCTGAACTTGAAGTCATGCTTAAATACTTTATTAGTAAACAAACTACTTTCAACAAGACTGTGGAGGAAAAGCTTTTGAATGTTGAGAAAAATATTTTATCTTTGTCTGAAGCTCAATCCTCCTTGATTAATAAAATGGTTGCTAAACCTGAAACTTTGGAAAGTACCTTTGCTGCTACTCATGCCATACAAGTTACTATTGATGAAAATGTTAGACTGTTAGCTAAATTGCATGCTAAGTGGGAAATAGAAGATGAAATTTCTAGAAACATTAATATTTGTACTATTACTACTACCAATGTTGATGCTAGTAAACCACAAGAAGTCCCCATTCCTCCTACAACAATGCCTAAACCCAATAAGAATGATGCTAAGTTTGATTTTGATCTTGATGGTTGCAATATTTCTGAAGTGATTATGTTACTACAAAAGCTTGCTAGAAGTCCTAATGCTAGTGCGATGAATATGGCTTTTACAAAACACATTATAGATGCTCTCATTAAAATTAAGGAAGAAAAATTGAAACACAAAGCTTATATTCCTAGGAAAGTAGAAGATAGTTGGAAACCCATCATTAATATGCAAGTGAATGACTTTGATCTAAAAGCTTCATGTGACCTTAGTTCTAGTGTCTCTATTATGCCTAGAAAGATTTATGAAATGCTTGATTTGCCACCTTTAGAAGATTGCTATTTGGTTGTACCACTTGATGATAATGCTAAAAAGAAACTTATGGGAAGTATTAATGATGTTCTTATTATGGTTAACAATGCTTATGTCCCTGTTGATTTCTATATTTTGGATGTTGAATGCAATGCTTCTTGTCCTATTACTTTGGGAAGACCTTTTCTTAGAATTGTTGGTGCCATTGTTGATATGAAAGAAGGCTCCATTAAATATTAATTTCCATTCAAGAAAGGTATAGAACACTTACCTATAAGGAGATAGAAGTTACCTTTTGCTCCTCCTTTTAAAGCAAAATTTGATGTCAATGCTTCTTCATTTGAAAATACTTGATTCTTGCTTCTTGTGCCTAACTTAAAGGCGTTAAAGAAAAGTACTTCTTGTGAGATAACCCAGTAGTTTTCTTGAGTCTTGGAAGTTATTACTTCTGTAATAACCTCTCCTTATCCTTTTTGTTTGATTTTTGTGCCAAGAATAACCTCTAATGAGAGAGAAGTAAGATTTGGGGAAGTTGCTGTCCCGAAACATATTTTTGTGCTCTACTGTAAAAATTCGTGAAAAATCTCTGTATGTCGGATTGAGCTGTAATTTTCTGAGTAAATGCCGCAGGTTGTTATCTAATATTCGTTAGTTCAACACTTTTCGATTTGAGAAACAGAAGGTATTCTAAAAAATCGGTTTTTACCTGCTGGTCTGTTTTAACAGATTTCTGCCATTGTTTCCATTTGCCTCTTTATCAATTTATTTTTGAGTTCTCTTTGGTAACTTGAGCTTTTTAAAGGAATTGCTACAGTAGCTTGTGTTTTTAATGAAAGTTTTGCTGTGTTGAAACTAAACCCCAAGGTTTATTATCTTGAGTGCACTAATGCTGTGATGACCCACAAGTATAGGGGATCGCAACAGTCTTCGCGGGTAGTATTAGCCAATTTATTGATTTGACACAAGGGGATCCAAAGAATACTTGCAAGCCTTAACAACCGAGTTGTCAATTCAGCTGCACCTGGAAATAGTTCTTGCACATAGAAGTTTATTAGTAGCAACAGTTTGTAGAAGCAACAACAAAGCAACAACAGCAGCAAAACAGGAGCAATAGTGACAGTAGCAGCAAACAGTAGGATATGAGCGCGGTAGGCATAGGGATGGATGGACGGGCGTTGCATGGATGAGTATAAACATGTAACTTCAAGATCTAGGGCAATTATAGATAAATAAGAATAAGCATCCAAGTACTAAACAATCTTAGGCTCCGTTCGGTTCCCAGGGCAAGAAAATATAGGAACCAAAAACTCCAAAGGAACAAGGAACAACATCAGCTCTAAACCGGAGGAATAGAAAACAAAGGAAATGGTAGAGGCATGGGTGTTCAGGCCACTCCATAGGAACGGATTTTTTTATTGTGCATGATTCCTCTCTCTCTTTGTACTCTGACGGATGGCCCACTCATTTAGCTAAATGGCAGAGGTTTGCCTCGGACCTCCGTGAAAAAATGATGTCCTGCTGGATGTTCCATTTCCTGTAAAAAGTACATGCTAGCAAAACTTTCCTTAGGAATCGACGAGTCCATTCCTTTGAAGCGAACGCGATCACAGGAAGATTTTCCATAGGAATTGAAACCTGTGAATATCCTCTAGTTCTCCCATGAACCGAACGGGTCCTTAGGCACGCGCTCCATATATAGTCATGCATGCTCGCAATGAGAACTTGCACAACATCTTTTGTCCTGCCCAGCCCGTGGCAGCGGGGCCTCTAGGGAACTATTGGAAATTAAGGTGCTCCTTTTATAGAGCACCGGAGCAAAGCATTAACACTTAGTGAACACATGTGATCCTCACACCACAGCCACCCCCTCCGGTTGTCCCAATTTATGTCACTTCGGGGCCTTTGGATCCGGACAATGGTTGTGTGCACAATTTGCAGATAATATCACAAACAATACTATCATGATGATTCAATAATAAGTTCAGATCTGAGATCATGGCACTCGGGCCCTAGTCACAAGCATTAAGCACAATAAGTTACAACAAAGTCAAATAGCACTAATAGAGATACTAGGCACTATGCCCTAACAATCTTATTCGATTACATGGTATAACTCATCCAATCCCTACCATCCCCATAGCCTACAGTGGGGGATTACTCACTCATGGATGAGGGAAACATTGATGGTTGATGGAGAGGCGTTGGTGATGACGATGGCGATGATCCTCCCTAAATTCCCTTTCCTGGTAGGGTGCCAGAATGGAGTTTCTGGATCCGAATCGCGGCTTCTGGTGGTGGCGGTGCAGCGGAACTCTTTCTGAAAAAACGACGAACCTCCCTCGGTTTTTAGGTCAAGAGATAACTTATAGGCGAAGAGGGAGCCTGAGGGGGTACCTGGGGTGGTCGCACCCCTAGGCACGGCTAGGCCTGGCCCGCGCCTGGCGCGGGTGTGGGCCCCCAGGCCTCACTCCATCTCATACTCCGGCTCCGTGGATCTTCTGGTGAAATAGGATTTTTGGCATATTTTCCGGGATTTTTCCTGATAGTTGATTTTCTGCACAAAAACTAGACACCAAGGTAATTCTGCTGAAAACAGCTTCAGTCCGTGTTAGTTGTATCCAAATCACACAAGTTTAGAGGAGAAACAATAGCAAAAGAGTTCAAGAAAGTAGATACGTTTTGGACGTATCAACTCCCCCCAAGCTTAGCTTATTGCTTGTCCTCAAGCAATTCAATTGAAAACTGAGTGCGATAAAAGAACTTTCATGAACACATTTGCTTCATATGATGTATATATTCTCAGCACAGGAGTAGATACTTAAACAATTCATAATAAGAAGTATGCAACCAAGTCTACTCAATAGTCATTGCAAGCTATGAAGAGAAACCAACTCAGTAATAATAAGTAGCATGAAACATAAACATAAGCAACATTGCAATGCTCATAATAAGGTATGATAGAGTGGTATCTCGATTGCCTTTGTTTGTAGATCACAATATAAATGTCAAGGCACCTCTAAAGTTCACATGAAGACTAGAAATAAAGATATCAGAGATATAAGCATCAAAGTCATGACATAATTAACCAAGTTTTGGGACAAACACAAGAATGACAACTATGCTCTCAAGAGGGTGCTCATAGAATAAGTGGTGACTCACAAGGAAGTGAAAAAGGTTTTGAAAAGTTTTAAAGGCTTCCAAATGCTGAAGGTAAGACACTCATTAGCTTTGAGATCTCATTGCCCCTATCATAGGCATCTTTATGTGGTTAATGGTGAAAGTGAGGTCCAATATGAGTTATATGCTTGTCAGACCATAAATTGGAAATCCCAAGTCCCTTGAGTACGAGAGACGCTCCGCATGCTACTCAACTTTGGTTACCTACAAGTTCTTGTCATTGTACATACATGCATATCATAGAGAACCGCCAACGGGGTATCCCTTGCACATGATAATGGAGCTATCCCGTGATCAAAATGACAAGGCAAGCAGACAATGTGCATAGCTTTTTATTGAGGATGCTTCACAGAATGCTCATTATGGTGATGCTGCAAGTTTCCACCATGATTAGGCATGGCTTAGGCTAGTTGCCTAGGCGTTTCTCTAACACATATATATATATATACTCCATGAACTCACAAGCTCCCCTTTTATTTCACATCGACGACATCCGCAAACAAAAGGGCAAGGTATCAACTGGATATGTATCCATAAGTGTTGAAAGCATTCCCCGTGACAACACGGTTCTGCTAACTCCTAACCTATAATTTGCAAGCATATAACTTTCATGGACAGGTCACAATGGTTCAGGATTATTAAGTGCGAGGAATAAAATGTGCCATCAAGTTCGTGAGAAATTTACTAACTAACTTTCTCAAAACAGACAAACATTTTATTCAGAAAACAAGGCATAATGAATATGCACTAAATAGCAAATGATGCTAATAGGTAGGTATAGTGGACACTGCTGGCAATATTAGTTTTTGGGAGTTGAAAGCACAAGTAGAGCTCATACTCAGTGCAAGTGAAGGCTAGCAAAAGAGAGGGAGCAACAAACGAGAGAGCAATAATTGTCATAATCATGCTTGCAACAAAACATGACTAATTGTGGCATGAAAGTGATACAAGATCTCTGAGGCAAAATAAATCATCGAGTCTTACTGACTATTGTTTAGTCATATGCATGTGTGAGCATGTGCCAAGTCATATGACATGCTACAAATTATTAGCAAGCTAGAGCTAATCACAAACAAGCAAGAACTACTAAGCATTCATAATAACATACACCTTACACGAACAGACTAAGCACGCTCACAATGATGAGTATATGTACAAAAATGAAAACAAATAGAGTTCGTTACCAGCCTCTTACCACACCTCAAGTTGTCTTAATATTCATTATTGCCCTTCACTTGTGTGACTTGAATAATAACATGAAACCAAAATCCACTAAGGATGGCTGAACCCTGCAAAGAACTCACAAAACCAAAGAAGAACAACAAATATTTTTGGTGTTTTCGTTTTTTTAAAAGCAAGCAAACAAAGCAAAAACAAACAAGGCAAAAACAAACAAAGAAAAATCTTTTTGGATTTTTCTTTAAGGCAAACCAAATCTAAAAAGCAAAGAAACAGAAACAATGATTTTTTTTTGGTATTTTATGTTTTAAGAAAGCAGAAACAAAAACCAAAAAGAAAGCAAAACAGTGGATATACAAAGAACCGACGAAACATGATATATAAATGAGTGTGATGTCGGTATACCTCCCCCAAGCTTAGGATTTTGGCCTAAGTGGGGCTCAATAGCGCGGGTAGTAACCCCAAGCTGGTGGGTCATCATAGGAATGATCGTAGTCTGGCGCTTGCGATGAAGAAGAAGACGCGCCCCAATCAAATGAGGGCTGCTGGTCTGAAGACTCTCCCAAGTTGGAGGGCTGAACTGAATAATCTTCGGCATACTCTCCAACACTCTCCTGCTGGGAGAGCTCCGCCACGTGTGTGTCAAACTCCTCCTTCGTGAGTGACCATCTTTGCCTGTTATCAAAATTAAACAAAGCAGGTGCAGGCAAATAAACTATTTTCTCAGTCCTACCCTCTCTCCAACTACGCTTAGCAAAATATAGTTCATACGGTAAACTTCTCACAGTAGCCCCCAAGGAAACAAAACCATGCTGAATTATGGATTCAATATCAAGCCTCTCTATGGGGAACCGATAATCTGAATGGTGAGGCTCTAAACCATGGAAAGCTAGCAACCTAGAAGCAATGGGACCTCCACAGATTCCACCCTTCTCGCGGTTAGTGGTGAGACAGTAAGCTATCAAAGCACCCAGGTTATAAGATCTATTCCTATTCAAAGCAGCTGCGATAAAATCTAGATCAAAAGAAGATAACTTTCTAGCAAGAACACACTTGGTAATGATGTAGGCAAAATATCTAACGGCTGGGAACTGAATGTTCTGAATTTTACCACTTTCCTTTGAGAAGTCGAAACCTTGGCAAATCTCAGCATATAAATCCAGAAGTGACTTGGGCCTCTCCTTGATCTTCTCACAAGATCCCCACTGAGGTACTCTAATTGCTGCACAGAAATCAGCAAAAGGCAGGTCGACAGCTATATTATTTATTTTATAATGGACCATGGGATTAGATGAAGACCAAGTAAACCGGATGTCCTGCACAACAACCATGGTTAGCTTAACATATTGAAGTGGTTCACCTTTAACAAAGTGTTCCAACCCTGCATTGGTAATCATAGTTTGGAAATCCTGGAAGATCCCCGCGGCTCTCATAAATTCAGGGCATGGAGATATGGAAGGGAAGACTCCTTCCTCACGATGAACTTTCATTGGCTCAGGTACCATCAAATCATATTGGTTCAATGGATATGAACTCATCTTCCTTTCTAAAAATTTTAGACAAACATCAAACCAAGTGATTTCCAAGTTGATAAATGATGAGAAACTACTATAGGAACTTGCTAGAGGGATACACATGCATCAAAATGAAATCTCTAAGCATAGAACAAGCATGCAAGCTCACACAACATTCCACCTATAGCAGCAAAATACTCAATATACAATCTACCAATCACAAATCTAATTAGACAAGCGGATGAGGCACATTCCAAGGAGCAATCCCTCCAAAAATCAGCAACAAAGATGGGATGAGCAAGGAGATCGAAATTCGCGAGCAAGAACAGCAGGAACTCGAGCTTGAGAAAGTTTTCCGGTGTTTTTCGGAAGAGAGAAAGAAGATGGCTGGGAGGAGGCACCTTGGAGGGGCCTAGGTGGGACACACCCCAGCCAGGTGCCACCTGGGGGCTGGCCGCGACCACCAGGGGTGTGCTGGCTTGGGGTGGCCCCTGGGTCACTCCAGGTGTCCCTCTGCCCTTTTTTCAAGGAAAATTTTATTTTGAATTTTCTGGGATTTTTCGAGAAACTTTATTTTTGGCCAATTCTCAGGGTATGAAAATTGATTTTCTTGCAGAAACCATTTTTTAGAAGAAGCAAAAGCAAACCAAAAACCAAACTACAGATGTTGTAAGACACTCTAACAAGCAAACAACTAGCAAAACCAAAGCTATCAAAATAAAGGGCAAAGACTAGGAAGGAGAAAAATAAAAGAAAGCAAGAATAACCAAAGTGAAAACAATTCTTTGTTCATTAAAATCCTTTTGTTAACAAGGTTGATCAAGTCTTGTTACCAAAACAATCTTATATGAAACAAAACCTTGCATTCCACAAGGTGATTATGTTACCTCATACTTGATAGCAATGGTACCAATCATATTAGTTTCAAAATTTTCTTTTGGAATGGGACAATATATTTCTCCAACCTTGATGCTCTCAATATTTTCAATGGAATTTAGGAAATAGCTCTTAGCAACCTTCTTGGGGAAATAAACAGTATGCTCTTTTTAATTAATATTAAATATTAATTTTCCTTGATTATAATTGATGATAGCACCTGCAGTATTAAGAAAAGGTCTCCCAAGAATAGTAGACATATTATCATCTTCAGGCATCTCAAGCACAACAAAATTAGTTAAAACAAAGCAATTATGAGCCACTTGCACATGAACATCCTCACATATACCAATAGGAATAGTAGTTGACTTATCAACCATTTGCAAAGATATATCAGTTGGTATCAACTTTTCTAGCTGCAGTCTTTTATAGAGAGAAAAGGCATAACACTAACTCCAGCTCCCAAATCACATAGAGAAGTTCTAACATAATTATTCTTAATAGAGCAAGGAATAGTTGGTATACCTAGATCACCAAGTTTCTTTGGAACCTTACAATTGAAGGAATAATTAGCAAAAAAAAGTAGAAATCTCCTCATTAGGAATCTTCCTTTTATTAGAGACAATATCCTTCATATACTTTGAATAAGGAGGCAACTTAATAGCATCAGTCAAAGGAATTTGCAAAAATAAAGGTTTCATCCACTCACAAAACTTGTTGTAGTGTTCTTCCTCCTTTGACTTTTGTTTCTTACCTGGAAAAGGCATAGACTTCTGCACCCAAGGTTCTCTCTCTCTACCATGTTTCTTAGCAATAAAGTCTTCCTTAGTGTACCTAGTGTTCTTAGTGTGCTTCTCAGGTTCTTCCTCAACTTCCTCCTTATCAGGAGCATCATTTTTATCATTACCACTCTTAGTTTCAGCATCAGAGACAGATATACTATTAGGATCTACAGTAGGTTCAAGTGGTTCCTCAACTATTTTATGTTTCTTTTTCTTTCTCTTACGAGGACTACCACTACTTTCACCTTGTTGAAAATCCTGCTCAATTCTTTTAGGGTGTCCTTCAGGATATAAAGGATCTTGAGTAGCTATACCTGTAACATCCCAAAAATCATGATTTGAAAAGGTTTGCATATCATTCATGCATTCATAAACAATTGGTCATTTCAAACAAGATTTCAAAATAAGAAACCATATAATGCCTATTATTTTATGCAAGAAAGGCAATGGTTTTATTTCTACTTTCAAAGTATGAGAATGCTTTGATTTATCCAGAAATGTTTAAAAGTTGAATGCAAAGCTTGCACAAAGTTTTTCAAAACAAAAATCCAAAATAAAACCATTTATATGCCTATTATATATATTTAAATAAGGCATGGTTTTATTTTATTTTTCAATGGGCCAATGTGCTTTGGAGTAAACAGTAGTGTTTTATACACAATTATGTGCTTGGTTCACACTACAAAAATCCAGAGAAAATTTGAAATCAAACTCATTTGAATTTAGTTGAATTTGATTCCTGAAAATCCAAACAGAAAAAGGAAAAGCAAAAAGAAAAAAGAAAAAATGTCGCAGCCTATTTGACCCAACCCCAGAACTGGCCCAACAAGCCCACGCGGGGCAGCCCCTTCCCTCTCCCTCTTTCACGCGCGCAGACCTACCTTGCTGTCGCTGCCACTGGGCCCAAGCCAACTCAGCATCTTCTTCCCCACCCCGCGCGCAGACCCCGTCGCCACCGTCGTTTCTTCCAGAAACGCCGCGATTGATTTTCGTTTAAATTCCATTGATTCCTCGCGTGATTGTCGCCCTTGGTCTGGCTACTTAAGCACCACCGCACCATGAACATTTCCCCTCACCAAGCCCCCTCTTAGTGCCCCCAGGCTGCTCGCAATCAAGCTCGCACCGCCGCTGCCCGACGCGCTCCGGCGAGCTATTCCGGTGAGTCTAGCGCGCCCCTCCGCCTCTCATTCACACGAGCATGCTTGCCAGACTCTTGCGCTCCTTCTCATGCCTCTAGTTTGTCTGCTCGTGACCCAGGTCGTCGTCTTCGTCGAGCTCCACGAACGCCAGAAACGCCGCCCAACTCCGGTGAAGAATCACAGTAAAATCAGGCCGCCCCTTGACCCCTAAACCATACCATTTTGTCCGTCGTGTCTCTGTGCATCTCCTCATGCCTCTGGTTCATCTTATTTCACCATAGAACATTGCCTTCGTCTCTGGCAGTGAGCATCAGACACGGCTGCGAACTCTGTCGAGGTCTCCAGGCCACCACAACACGCCCCCGTCCACACCGACGATTCGTCAAGCTTCCTCGCAACCTTGCGACACTGGTAAGACCAACCATAGCCTCCAACCCCCTCTGTAACCACCAGAAACCTTACTAGCAGAGCGCCACCACCGTGTCGCCGCCGCCAGCGCCGCCAAGTTTTGGTCATCGAACCAGCGCTGTTAGATTTGAATCGTAGGGATAAGATTAGATCAAGTGCGAAGCGGTATCTTTTGATCTGGGCCACTGGATCTGTTTTAGATCCAACGCTTCGCGTAGGCTGATCCGCACGAAGCGGTACTGACCAATCAGAATCCGCCGCGTGTCAGGGATTTTCTTTTAAAATCCAGATTTGAATTAAATAGATGAATTAACTTGAAAAATTCATAACTTTTGTTCTGTTTATCCAAAAAATGCAAATAATATATCAATGGATTCACAAAAATAAATCCTACACATCTATGGGCTTAGTTTTGTATTTTTTTTCTGTTAAAATGGAATTTTATGCAGAGAGATTTGTAGGCTTATTTGTGTATAAAAATTATTTAGAAAATGTGTTTAAAGCCAAATTAAGTTTATTTTAGTGTGTAAATGTTTAGTTTAGTGTTTAGTACTGTTTAGTTGTCTTGTTTGGTTTGATAAAAAACATCACATAGCATTTTCATGCATTCATATATTTTTGCTTGATTTATTTGAATGTAAATTGGTGCTATCATTTTATGTGTAGATTTTGGTGCTAGTGGTGATTGTGATTGTGAGGATTGTTGCTACTCCCCCAACTCTCAAGGCAAGTGGTGCTTCATATATTTGTCCCAATATTTTGACTATGCACTAGTGATATTTTGTATAGGGCTTGCATGTTATTTTGCTAAGTATCTATATGCTATGCTTGGGAAATCCTAGTAGTTGTAGACTTGATAGAATTTTCTCTAAGTTAAGATACTTGCCATATTGCCATGCTTAGCCTAGCTAATAGCAAACAAGGGTGGATTAATTCATGCTATGGAAATTATTGTTAAGTCTTTGACTTGTGTTTTTGCCTAATAAAACAACTAAGTGAATGAATCACCTGGGTGGAATGGTCTATTTGGTTTATATTGAGTGGTTACACAAGGCCCATATCTATGGTCTACCTTGTGTATCACACTTGTGGAAATCCACCCAGGAACAAAGGGATTTGAGATACTTAGTGTTTAGAAGCTTCTAGTGCAACCACATGGCATATGGGCTCTGCCTTGATCATATAGGTTGCAATAAATTATCCATTTCGACAGTTGGCGGTAGGGTGATATGATGGAACACGTCCATTTGGTATAAGGGAAGCTTCTGAAAGATCTTGTGTTGATGCATGTCAAGTCTTGTGGGGAAAGTGCACCACCTCTCGAGAAGGAAAAATCTAAGTACTTAGCCGTGTCCCCGACAATGGACAATTGAGCATCAAGACACTAAAGCTATCAAGGATCTCCTCATCCCCAATTTCTAAGTTAAAAACTTGTGGTTGAACAAGGGTAAGGTTCACCAATGTCTATTGGTGGTTCCTTGGGAGTTTTTGTCAAACAAAAACTTAGTGTTTTCAACTGATAGGAAAAACCTATTTTGAGCAAAGCAAGCCTCAGCTACACTTAGCCAAATTCATATAGAAGCTAGAAACTATTATTCTTCTAAGGTATCACTTCCCAATATTATTCCAATGTATTGACCCACTGTGGCTGTAACTTGTAATGTTGTAGGTTACTCTGATGAGGATTAGGGTTGTGAGTCTACACTCAACATGATTGCCTGTGGCACATGAAGATGAAGACTTTACTTTATGTTGTTAAGTTGAACTCTTGTACTAGCCTATGGCTATGGAGTTGTAAAAGACTATATTATCTCTGGAATGATGATGTAATAATGACCTTTGTATCTGTGTACTTCATCTTAAACTGTGGATGCTAGCATTTGATCCAGGGACTAGCATTGCAATCACAAGGAACTTTACCTTTACAAAGGTGGGGTCTTACAGATGGTATCAGAGCACTGTGTTGCCTGTAGGATTATGACCCTAGGTTGGATTAGACTAAGAAACCACTAAGGAAAATTTCAACACTAAAAAATTCCACACTTGTCTTTTCTTCTCGTAAACTTTTCTAATCTTCTTTCTCATCTCAATTTGTAGATGAACTCCATCAATGAAGCCATTAGGAAGGGACCTGTAACATCCCTAAAATCATGTTTTAAACTTATGCATAGAATCCATGCATCCATGAGCATATGATTTTCATTTCAAACAAATCAATTCAAAACAGAAGCTTTTGTGCCTATTATTTTATGTAAGTTTACCCAAGCCTTGTGCTTCTTGTTTTGAGAAAAGTACTGATAACCATTCAGTATTGTTTAGAATCCAAACTAATTTGATTTCAAAAACTTGAGCAAAGTATCAAGGCCAAATATGAAATAAAACCAAGTATATGCCTATTATCACACATCATAAAGGCTAGGTTCTTATTTTATTTTCAAAAGACCCAAGTGTGTTTGAGTAAACACATGAGTTTGGCACTTGTTTGAGTACAAGTTTGATTGTGCAAAAGTCCTGAAAAGCTTTGGATTCAAACAGATTTGAATTGAGGTTTGAAAACCATTTCAGAAAAACAAACAGAAAAAGAAAAAGCTTAAAAGAGAGAAAAAAATAACACTTAGTCGAATCTGGCCCAACCAGCCCAGCTAAGCCCAACACCTCACCCCGTGAACCGTTTTCTTTCACTCACCCCCGCACCCACTAGCTCGCTGACAGGCAGGACCCACTCCCTCTCCTTTCCTCTTGCTGACAGCCACGGCCCACACAACCATCGTCGTCTCAACCCAGCGACTGGTTCATCCCCAAATCACGCAGGCGTTCCCAGTATTGATTCGCGGCGTCAATTCACGTTGAATGCTGGAGTAAATCTCGCTCGCGACCATGCTACTTAAACCTCCTCTGCCCCCTCTCCATTTACCCCCAAACTCCGAGAACAAAGCGCCCCCAGGCTGCCCACATTCAACCTCGCACCGCCGCAGTCAGAGAGCACTCCGGCGACCGATTCCGGTGAGTCCCGTGTGCCCCTCGCCCTCTGGTTCTTGCAGACAACCTCGCCACTTTCTTGCGCAACCACTGACACCGCTGGTTCCCTTTATACTGCCCCAGGTCGTCGATTCCGTTCAACACCGCAAGCTTCCGACATCAACCTCGACTCCGGCGACCAAATTCCGTAAGCCCTTTGCGCCCCTTCGCCTCTGACTCACACGAAGTTGTTCGCCACTGTCTTGTGCATCATCTGGTGCCGCTTGTTTGTGCTAGGGAGACCAGGAGCGTCGCCAACGTCGCCGTCTACTCGAACCCGACGCCGCCCGTAACTCCGACGAGCTCCAGCAGCCCACTCCGTGCACCCCTTGCCAAGCCGCCGCCAGGTTGAGCATCAGCACGTCGCCACGGTTCTGGTAAGCCCCTCCGACGACCCTAGGACGACCTGTAGCGCCACGCCGCCGTAGGCAGAGCTCGCCGCCGCCAGTAGCCACCGCTAGCGCCGCTCAGTTTTGGTCGCTTGATTCATAGCCATCAGATCTAGATCCAGCGCGTAGGATTAGATCACTTAACGAATCGTTATGAGTAGATCCGAGCCGTGCAGGTTAAATAGATCCAACGGTGCATGAGCACGATCCGACGCGAAGCGGTATCGGCCAGTAGAAACACGCCGCGTGGCACAGAGTTTGTTTTAAAATTTGAATTAGATCTATTAGATGTTCAAATTTGTTTTGATTATAACTTTTGATCCCCACGTTAGATTTTGACAAATTTTATACCGTTGGAATCAAGAGAGCAAGCTCTTTCTAAATATTCCATGTGTTTACTGTTTTGCTCCTGGTAAAATGGTTTTATTTGCAGAAACTTGTGTAGGACTAATTTGAGTATATGAAATGATTAGGAATTATTTTAGGGTTTAAATAATTGCTTGTTTGGCAAGTTTTTAACTTGTTTATGATTCAGTACTGTACACTTGCTTGGTTGAGTTTTAAAAATCATCACTTAGCATTTTGCATGCATGCATATATTTTTGATTGTATATGTTTTGTATGTGATTGTGGCTATGATTCTTTGTGTAGATTTTGGTGCTAGTGATTGTGATTGTGAGGAGTGTAACTACTCTCCAAACTACCAAGGCAAGTGGTACTTCATGATATTTTCATTCCCATGTTTTATACTAAGCATTAGGAATATTTTGCTAAGTCTTGCATGTTAATATTTTGCTTATATGCCATGATGGGAAATCCTAGTAGTTGTAGAATTGCTAGGGAATTTCTAAGTTAAGTTACTATCTATGCCATGCTTAGCCTAGCTAGTAGCAAACAAGGGTTGGTGAAATATACATGCTATGATGAAAATATTTCTAAGTCTTTGGACTTGTGTTTTGCCTAATAAAACAACTAAGTTAATGAAACACCTGGGTGGAATGGAAGGAATGGTTTATGTTGAGTGGTTACACAAGGCCCATTTCTATGGTCTACCTTGTGTATCTCACTTGTGGTAAGCCACCCAGGAACAAAGGGATTTTAGAGGCCAAGTGTTAAGAAGCTCCTAGTGCAGCCATTTGGCAATATGGGCTCTGCCTGGACCACATAGGTTGCTAGAACTTAGCCATTTGGACAGTTGGTGGTAGTGGGAATGATAGGTTGGAGCGCATCCATTTGGTCTAAGGGAAGGCTTCTGAAAGGTCCTGTCTTGGTGAAACCAAGTCTGGTGGGGAAAGTGCACAACCTCTGCAGATGAAAGAATCTAAGTACTTAGCCAAGTCCATGGTAATGGACAACTTGAGCATCAAGACATGGAAGCTATCAACAATCTCATCATCCCAATTTCTAAGTAAAAACTTGTGGGTGAACAAGGGTGAAGGACCTCAATGTCTATTGGTGGCTCCTTGGGAAAAGTTTTGACAAAGAAAAACTTAGTGATTTCAACTAATAGGCAAAACCTATTTTGAGCAAAGCAAGCCAAGCTACACTTAACCAAATTTGCATATAGTATCTAGTCCACCTAAATTATACTAAGGTATCACTTGCCAATACTATTCCAAAGTATTGACCCACTGTGGCTGTAACTTGTGATGTTGGAGGATACTCTGATGAGGATTAGGAGTCATGAGTCTACACTCAACATGTTTGCCTGTGGCACATGAAGATGAAGACTTTTATTTATTTACTTATTCAAACTCTTGTATCAGGCCTATGGCCTTGGAGTTGTAAAGACTATGTTTATCTCTGGAATGGCTGTAATAATGACCTTTGTATCTGTGTACTTCATCTTAAACTGTGGATGCTAGCATTGATCCAGGGACTAGCATTGCAATCACAGGGATCCTTTTCCTTTATAAAGGAGGGATCTTACAGGACCACTCATGACCATGACTTTGGAGTGTGAGATGGAGTTTCCCAAAGCACTCAAGAACCTTATGGTTACCATGGGGATACATGGTGCAGCTGTGTACAAGGGATTTCCTGTGATGGATGAAGGAGAAGAGTATTGGTGGGTGCAACTTCACTTGTACAAAAACAAGGTACACAACCACAAAGAGTAGGGATTCTGCATGGTCACCAACTCTGAAATGCACACAAGATTCTTTGACTCTGCAAGAAATGTAGCTTGGAATGCCATCAAGGAGCTTGGTGACAGGCTCAAGTGTAGAATGCTCAACACTCAAAATGACCTTAGAGAAGAAAATAAGCATACCAATCAACGATTAAGGGAAGACATCATAGACTTAATATGGGAGTCTTTTGATCAAGATAGACAGATTGCCACTAAGGATGCCCTGATAGCTATCTTGTCTAGTGAGTGAGAATTGTAACGTACCTTGTTAGTTCGACCACCATACTTGTCGTTTTTACTCACAAAAATTTGTCTAAGTTATGTTGAACCTTGGTGTTTGTACTAGATTTGTGTATGCCATGACTTGTTTGTTTTATTGTTAAAAGTGTGCTTGTGTTTTTACTGTCTTGTGATTTTCCTACTTGTATTGATTCTAACCTTTCTCTATCTTATAAAATAGATGCCTAACATTGTTATCAGCACTGCCGAGGAGTTCAAGGGAACTTGTTTCGGTTCTCGTCTCATAGAGCTCACTAGTGTGCTCAACCTTCCACTTCCTATTATCACGACACTTCATCTCACCAAGTTTGAGAGGAAGGACCTTTGGGGCTTCAGAGTCACATAGCCGGGATGCTAGGCAGAGCCACCCACGGAGGCTATCACCTTCAAGCTGATGCATGATGACAAGGAGAGAGGCTTAGATATAGTCATGCATGAGTTACTTGGACGCCTAGTTGGGAGGCACTCCACCGAGCTTAGAGGTCTCTACTTTCACCCGTTCGGGAGACGCAACGAGGAGGGTGAGGCGGTAGAGTACGATGATGCTACTAGAGAGATAATGGATCCAATTTGTCTGTACCTTCAGGACCTAGAGGGTCTTATTAGACACCTTGACGCTGATAGGACCAACATCATGCTTAGCAATGACGAGCTCCAGGTTCAGCTGAGGGAGAAGGACAAGCTCTTCGCGAAACAAGATGAGATCGTCAAAGAGATGGAGGCCAGATTTGAGAGCCAGGACAAGAAGTTCAAGAGTCAGGAGAAAAGAGTCCAAGACAGAAACAAGAAGATCAGGGAGATGAAGGATGAGTTAGAGGCCAAGGTCTTCGAGCTTGAGCACCAGCAGGGAGTGATTGAGAGGCTTCGCTCACAGAAGAGGGCCCTCAGGGCCAAGATTGAGACCTTGACCACTAGTGTAGAGGATTACAAGGCCGCCATGGAGAATACATGTCTTGATCTTGTTGACGTGGAGGTCGACATAGAGTAGTAGTGTAGACTACTCGACTATCTTTCATATATCATATTTCGATTATTGAGTCGCAATGACCATCCAACATGTGGATGGCTTGCTATGGTGTGTTTGAATTTTCAAAACCTGTTGTTATGTCGTTCAAACTCTATGTTATTTTTGAGCTTGGTTATTGTGATTGTTTTTATGTGATGTATTGTGCATGTTAAGCATCTACAGGTATCTCATTCTTATCCTTATTGAAACCACAGATGCCTCCCCGTCGTGCCAACCCCAACCCAAACAACAACAATAACGTCACTCCCGAGATGCAGTAGTTGATGATAGCACAAGATCAACTGATGCAGATGATGACATAGTTCACACAGAACCAGAATCAGAACAACAATAACAACAATCAAAATAATCCTCCAGCATTTAACATGCTCACCAGATTTCTGAGATAAGGCCTGCAAAGTTCTCAGGAACCACTGATCCGATGGTAGCCAATGACTGGTTATGTTCAGTGAACAAGGACTTAGTGACTGTTGGCTGCACCGACGAGGAAAAGGTCAGATTCGTAGCACATTTGCTCGAAGGACCAGTAGCAACATGGTGGGATAACTTTCAGATCACCACTTCCCTTGAGGATGTGACGGGCTATTTTTGATGATGGATTCCGTACAGCTCACATCTCATCCAGAGTGATGAACTTGAAGAAAAAGGAGTTCCACAACCTAAAGCAGCGTCACTGCAGTGTGGCTGAGTATATTGAGGAATTCAATAATCTGGCGCGTTATGCACCAAATGAAGTTGATACTGATTCTAAGAGGAAGGAGAAATTCCTTGAAGGACTAAATGATGAGTTGAACCTGCAGCTGTCTGTTGCCTATGTCCCAACCTATCAATCACTTTATGACAAGGCTACCATCTTGGAAAACAAGATGAAACAAGTTGAGGGCAGAAAGAGGAAGCATAGCTTTGATAAGCACAGCTCGGGATCGTCTCACAAGCGTTCCCATCATGATGATAGTGGAAGTTGTTGATTCCACAAACATGGGAAGTACAACAACCACCACAACCACAACCGTCACCATGACAGCAAGCATCATCGCAGTCATGACAATGACAAGTATAAGAACCACAAGAGTGGACACAAGAGCCACCACAGTGGGAGTGGAAGTGGAAGTCATCCTGTAAAGAAAGATCTCAGTCAGGTTGAATGCTTCAAGTGTAAGAAGATGGGACACTATGCTAATGAGTGCCCAAAAAAGAAAGTTGAAGGTGCCAACAAGTCTAATCCCTTCCAAAAGGGACAAGTGAACCGCATCAATGTGGAAGCAATATATGAAGAATCTGATGCTGTGGCTGGTAAGTTCAAGCTCAATTCTTTTCCAGCACTTGTTCTTTTTGATACTGGCGCATTGCATTCATTCATATCAAGAGCATTTGTTGATAAAAATGGACTTCCAGTTGAAACTATTCGGTGTTCTATAAAAGTAAGCTCTCCCGGTGGAGAGATGATAGTGAATTCTAGATGTCATGATCTAGTGATAGAATTTGGGAAGTATAAGTTTCCTGTTAGTTTCATAATCCTAGATTCCCAAGGATTGGATGTTATTTTGGGAATGGATTGGATGACCAAGTATGAAGGAGTACTAGACCGTGCCAATCGTACTGTCACACTCACAACCCCAGATAATAAAAGGATTAGATTGAAATCTAACTTTGAACCAAAAGGGAGTAAGTTAAATTCTCTTAAGGGGGTTAGCATAGACAGTGTGCTAATTGTGAGAGAGTATCCGGATGTGTTTCTGGAGGAGTTACCTGGAATACCACCAGATAGAGATGTTGAGTTTCTGATTGACTTGCTTCCAGGATCAGGACCAATAGCAAAGAGACCATACAAGATGTCAGTTGATGAGTTGAAAGAACTCAAGAAACGGCTTGGAGAACAGCTACAGAAAGGATTTATTCAACCAAGTTCTTCATCTTGGGGTGCACCAGTTTTGTTTGTTGAAAAGAAAGATAGAAGTCAAAGGCTTTGCATAGATTACCATTCACTCAATGAGGTAACTATCAAGAACAAATATCCTTTGCCTAGGATCAATGATTTGTTTGATCATTTAGAAGGAGCCCGTGTGTTCTCAAAGATTGATCTCCGATCAGGATATTTTCAGCTAAAGATTAGAGAGCAAGACATACTTAAAACTGCTTTCACAACTAGGTATGGTTTGTATGAGTACACCGTGATGCCATTTGGTTTGTCAAATGCACCAGCCTACTTCATGAATATGATGAACAAAGTGTTCATGGAATTTCTTGATAAATTTGTTGTCTTATTCATTGATGACATCTTGATCTACTCCAAGAGCAAACAAGAGCACGAAGAACATTTGCGATTGATACATGAGAAGCTTAGGGAGCATAAGTTGTATGCCAAATTCATCAAGTATGAATTCTGGCTAAAAGAAGTCGGATTTCTCGGACATATTGTGTCAGGAGATGGTGTAGCGGTTGATCCCGCAAAAGTGTCAGCTGTAACTGAGTGGGAATCTCCTAAGTCAGTGAAAGAAGTGCGTAGTTTCCTTGGCTTGGCAGGATACTATAGAAGATTCATTGAAAATTTCTCGAAGGCAGCTAAGCCAATGACGGAGTTACTTAAGAAAGACCAGAAGTTTGATTTGACTGAAGGATGTGAACTCAGTTTCCAAGAGTTGAAGAAGAGACTAGTGACAACACCAGTCTTATGTCTGCTGGATTTGGAGAAAGATTTTCAAGTTTATTGTGATGCATCTCACCAAGGATTAGGTGAAGTTTTGATGCAAGAATGGAAAGTTGTGGCTTATGCCTCGAGACAACTCAAAACTCATGAAGTGAATTACCCTACTCATGACTTAGAGTTAGCCTCTATTGTCCATGCAATCAAAACATGGAGACATTATCTTTTGGGAAAGCGTTGTGAAGTGTTCACAGATCACAAGAGTCTGAAATGTATCTTCACTCGGAAGGAAATCAATATGAGACAAAGAAGATGGCTAGAACTCATCAAGGACTACGACTTGAGTTTGCAATACCACCCCGGTAAAGCAAATGCTTGTAGTGGTCCCAACCTTTAATAAGGTAGAGATCCCTGTGTTTACAATGCTAGTCCCTGGATCAATAGCTAGCATCCACAGTTAAGATGTAATATCAAGAAACAAAAGTCATAATACAACTTTATAACCAGGAATAAAATAATTTATTACATCTTACATAGCTCATTTGGCTATCTCATTACAATGCAGCAGAATATAACAATAGCATGGGGTCCTTCATCTTCAAAGTGCCACAGGCAAACATGTTGGTTGTAGACTTGTAATCCTAATCAATAAACTTCACTAACATCAAACCAACCTACAACATTACAAGTTACAGCCACAAGGGTCAATACATTGGAATTGTATTGGCAAGATTCACTACTATGTAGAAATAAATGGATCCTATCATTACATGCATATTTGGCTAAGTAGGGTTTAGTCTCATTTGCAGAAAGCAATATAATTTATCCTATCTTTTCAAAAAAGTTTTGATCTCTTGTCAAATCTTTCTGAACTCCTTGGGAAACTCCAAGTGCTTCAAGTCTCTTGTTGCCACTTTCAAGTTTTACTTTTAGAAATTAGAATGTCGAGATCTTCCATAGCTTCAGGCCTTAGTTGCTCAGTATTGTCCATAACCGGGGACACAGCTAAGTACTTAGATTTTTATCTTCTGCAGAAGTTGTACACTTTACCCACATGACAAAATCTCATCTTGTTGCCACCAGTGGCCGCTGGATAAGTACTCACCAAGATGGAGTACTGGCAGATTGAGAATGTGACAAAGTCTTTCCATAGGAGTCCTCCCAATACACAATGCTAGCTTGTCTACCAGGCACCAATGTAGGGTTTCAAGTTCCCTCATTCTAGTTAACCTGAAGAGGCCAATGCATGGGTCTTCCACTATGTAGTTGACTAAGCCAGTGCCCATTTAGCATGTGGCTGTACACGAAAGCCACTGTACGAGAAACATGTTCAATCTCTAAGTCCCTGGGTGGTTTTCTTCTGGTGCACAACAAAAAAGAGATTGCCATATAAACATGGTTCCTTTTGTTGCCACCTTGTCCAAAACTTGAGTATCCTTGTCCACCCAGGTGGTTCATTGAGTACTTGTTTTATTATATAAAACACAAGTCTTTTCAATACTTCATATAATCTTAACATGTATCTCTTCTCAATATATATAGCAGGGCTAAGCATATTACAACTACATTGTTTTCACTAAGGAATATATAAGGGTATCCTATTAGGATTTAGCATAGCAAAATATAGTAGACCTTATCATGCATGTTCCAAAATCCACTAAGTGTAATGAAAATAGTAGGACTTGGATGATAGTGTCACTTGCCTTTTTGGTAGAGAATGTTGGTTCACTTCTTGATCTTGCCAATATCACACTCTTCTAATTCCACTACAATTCAATCAAGCAAACACAATTTCAACTAGCATTCCAACTAACAATCAAACAAATTAATCACACATAAAATAATAGAAACAAGGTCATGCATGCAAGCATGCAAAAGATAGTTTTATTTGCAAAGGTGGTTTCTACTAGGTTCTAGACATTGCAAGGTTCAAAGTGGTCATTTTTCTAAAGTGGTAAAACCATTTGCAAAAGGGTTTTATCTATAAACCATTTTTAAATCAAATCATTATTTTATGTGGTTGAAAATGCTTTTAGCAAAGCAACAATTTTATATTGTTCACCAAATAAGTTGTTAATTCACAAAACTTGGTGTTTAGGGTCAGTAGGTTTGAATCAAAACATTTTCCAAAGGTTTTACTCAAAAATCATTTCCATATCAAAATCAATATTTTTATTTGACTAGAAATGAGTTAATTCAAGTATTTACTCCTAACCTTCACAAAATTCATTTTTAAATCCATGAGTTGGTTCCTAGGGTCAGTAAGTTCACAACAAACCATTTTGCAAGGATTTCACACTAAAATTTTATCTAGGAAAATGTTTATATTCAAAATAAGCCTACACAAGTTTCTGCAATTTCAACCGATTTACCAGAAACAAAACATTAAACAAAATACATGGTTGCAAAGTACGTGTTCTGCTGAATCCATTGATATAAAATTTGCAAAATTTGGACGTGTAGATTTAAAGTTATGATTTTTAAAAGTTTGCAACTTAATCAGATTCAAAATTCTGTTTTAAACAGAACCAGTGCCACGCGGCGCAACCTAATTGGCTGGTACCGCTTCGGGTGGATCGGCCTCCATGGATCGTTGGATCTAACTTAAAACGAATGTATCAGATGGGCGCGTACCCCTTCGTCTAGTTCTAATCTCAGCCGCAGGATCAACATCTAACGGACACAGCTCCTCTAACCATGGTGTAAGGTCCCAACCTTTAATAAGATAGAGATCCCTGTGTTTACAATGCTAGTCCCTGAATCAATAGCTATCATCCACAATTAAGATGTAATATCAAGAAACAAAGGTCATAATACAACTTTATAACCAGGAATAAATTAATTCATTACATCTTACATAGCTCATTTGGCTATTACATTACATTGCAGCAGAATATCTATAAGCATGGGGTCCTTCATCTTCAAAGTGCCACATGCAGACATGTTGGTTGTAGACTTTGTAATCCTAATCAACACACTTCACTAAATCAAACAAACCTGCAACATAACAAGTTACAGCCACAAGGGTCAATACATTTGAATTGTATTGGCAAGTGATACTATGGTAGTATAGTGGAGTCTATCATCTATATGCATTTGGCTAAGTGGAGCTTAGGCTTGCTTTGCTCAAAATAGATTTTCCTTATCATTTGAAAATACTAAGTTTTTGCTTTGACAAAAATCACCCAAGGCATTCCCCAATAGAAATTGGTGATCCTTTAACACTTGTTCAACCACAAGTTTTTAACTTAGAAATTTGGATGATGAGATTCTTGATAGCTTCCATGTCTTGATGCTCAAATTGTCCTTTACCAGAGACATGGCTAAGTACTTAGATTTTACACTCTGCAGAGGTGGTGCACTTTCCCCACAAGACTTGGTTTCCCAAGACAAGATCTTTCAGAAGCCTTCCCTTAGACCAGAATGGACGCGTTCCAACCTATCAAACCCCTACCACCAACTGTCCATTTGGCTAAGTTCTTGCAACCTATATGATCCAGGCAGAGCCCATAATGCCAAGTGGCTGCACTTGAAGCTTCTCAACATTTGACATCTCAAATCTCTTTGTTCCTGGGTGGCCATCCACAAGTGAGATACACAAGGTTCACCAGTCCCCTAGCCTTGTGTAACCACTCAACACAAACCATTCCTTCCATTCCACCCAGGTGATTCATTCACTTAGTTGTTTTATTAAACAAACACAAGTCCTCAGACTTAGAAATTTTCCATAGCATGAATATATATTCCTCCCTTGTTTTCTATTAGCTAAGCTAAGCATGATAGTAGTAGGAATCTTAACTTAGGAAAATTTCTACTAAGGTTTCATCTACTAGGATTTCCCATGGCATAGTTTATACTTAGCAAAAATTCCATGCAAGTCTTACTTAGAAATATCACCAATGCATAGTGAAAATAATGGGACAAAGTATGAAGCATCACTTGCCTTGTTGGTATAGAGTATAGGTTCACTCTTTGTCCTTGCAACAATCACACTCTTCAAGTCACTACAATTCAATCAAGCAAGGCACAAATTCAATCCACTAATCAAGCAAAACATCACATAAAAAGATAGAATCAAAACAATGCATGCAAGCATGCCAAGCTTTGTCTTATATGAAAAGTGGATCCTAATGGGTCTTAAACATTTGAAAACACCTAATGGTCATTTTATAAAGTGGCAAAGTCATTTGCAAAAGGTTTCACTTTATAAACCATTTTCTAAAACAAGGTATCATTTCATGTGGTGTAGTAATGTTTTTAATAAGGCATTAATCTATAGGGTTCATAATATATGTTTTCAAACCATAAAACCTTGTGCTTAGGGTCAGTGAGTTTAAAACAAAACATTTCCCAAAGGTTTTCTTCCAAAACCATTTTTAACAAATAAACCATATTTTTATTTGACTAGAATTGGTTTTAAATCCAAGATTCATTCTTTTGCATCACCAAATATATTTTTGAAATCACAAAGTGATTCCTAAGGTCAGTAGGTTCAAAACACACCATTTTTCAAAGATTTTATCCTCAAAATCATTTTGGAATAAATTTTATATCCTAAACAAGCATACATAAGTTTCTGCAAAAACAAACATTTTACCAGAATCTTTTTACTAAACAAAGTGCATGGTTGGATAGGGCTTGTTTTTCTGAATCCATTGATACAAAGTTTGCAAAATTTGGACGTGTGGTTTGAAAGTTATGAATTTTACAAAATGGAACTTCTAATAGAGTTGTTCTGTTTTAAATCAAACGAGCAGAGCCACGTGTTGAGTTTCTATTCGCTGGTACCATTTTGCTCGGATCACGCTCTCTTGTGCGTTGGATCAAGTTAGATCGAGCGGCACAGGTGGCTCTATACCGTTTCAGTTGAGTTTCTATCATGGCCATGCGATTAAGATCTGACGGCGCTAAGCACACTAGCCAGAGGTGGGCGGCGGCAGGTGGTGGCGGGGGTTCTGCGGCGAGGTTGCTGGCGACACATGGGGCTAGAGGGAGAGAGAGGTATCTCACCAGGTTCGCTGCGCTTCGCCGATGCTCAACGTGCTCTCGGGGAGGCAGGGGGCGTACGAGGGTAGCAATAATTTCTTGCCGGAGTTCCTTCTGGCGACGCCGTGCTCTGGGGTTGTCGGAGACGAACCTACAAGGTGCGATAGGACGCGAAACAGGTGGAATTAGACGCGCGAAGGAACGCAGGGTGTAGTGGTATCCTCTAGAGAAAGGGGGAAGGCCGGGGCTTACGGGGAGGGTCACCGGAGCTGATGTAGTTGATGGTGGCGCTCAGTCGAAGACGTTGCCGAGCTTGCAGGGCACGCGCGGGCGAGCTGACGATACGGAGAGGTGCGCCTGGGTCTGGGGAACGTGCCTGTGTGCTCGGGGAGGCAAGGGGCGGCGAGGGGCTGCCGGAATCGATGCCGGAGCTCGTCGGGGCAGTGGAGCTTCGTAGAGGAATTAGGTCGGCCTGGGGGCGCGCTAAGGTGGGGCGACAGAGGGGAAGGGAAGAGGGGAAATGGGCGCTTAAGTGAGCGTGGTCAGGGGGCAAGAATCACGCAGTGTTGATGTGAATTTATCACGCGAATCAATCGGCAGAAACGGGAGAGAGAGGGAGGAAGAACTGGTCGCGCGGTTGAAGACAGTGACGTGGCTGTGGGGCCTGTTCGTCAGCGAAAGAAAGAGAGAGGAGGTGGGGGCCAGTGATCAGTGACTACGCGGGTTCTTTCTGCGGTAAGAAAAACGCTTCGGGGAAGAGGGGAGAGGTGGTCTGCTGGGCCTGGACTGGGCTTTGCCGAGCTGGGCTAGTTAGTTTCATTTTTTTGTACTGATTGTTTTTCTCTTTTTCCTTTTCTTTTATTCTGTTTTGGTTTTGTTTGGTAAATTCAAACATCCATTTGAACTCAAAACCTTGCCAAATTTTGTGTAGCTTTAAACACTGATTAGTAGTATATTCTGATGTCAATTTTGAATAAAACCTTATTCATTTTGGGGTCTTTTATTTATTCAAAATAGGATCTAGTTTTTAATTAGATAGGATTTAATAATAATTTTAAACCTCCATTTAAATTCTTTAAACTTTCCAATTCCTTTCAGTAGGTTTTCATTTGTTTAGTTGGTTATCTTGAATTATTTGAAAAGTATTTAATATGATTTATTAATCATTTAAGATTGGGTATTCGTTTTAATTCCAATAGGATTTGGTCTAAGTCATTTTATTTTATTTTGGAAATTCTTTATCCTTTTATTTTATTTGGATTTGGATTATAATTCATTCCATTTGCTTATGGATTTGGCCAAGATTTGATTTGGGTCTTTAAATATTCTTTATTAATATTTCTTTCTTCATCTTATAAAATCCATATCTTTTTATTTAGAGATCCAAACTTGGTGATTCCAATTTGTGAAATCTTGTTTAATATTTGTTTATCCTTTCAAATCCTTTTAGGATCATTTGTTCACCATTTGGTATGGTTTTCTGGATAAGTGTTTTATTAGCTTTGGAATTTTAATTTCCTTACCTTATTATGTTCATAAGATTTTATCCATGGTTCCAAATTGAGTGAAACCAATTTATATGGCTTTATTATTTCTATTTGTCTTTCTTGATCACTGGTGAATGTTTGTTGACAAACTTTTATATGGATTAAATCCATAGGCTTGGAGATACTTTGGAAATGATTTTTATTCCATTAGGGTTTTAGGGTTTGGATTTATTTTCCAAGTGTTTAAATTTCCAGATACATTCATTGAGGAATGCATTTCTCTTGATTTGGATTTTGTTGGGTTTAAACTTTTACCAAAGTTTGTTCAAGATGGGATTTTAAATTTATTTTTAGAAACAAAAGTTTCTTTTCACCCTGATTTCCAACAAAAATTTATTTTGTTTATTTATTTTTCACATTACAAGATTTGGAAAACCTTGGGATGTGACACATGGTTGGGCGGCGCTAGCGGCGGCTGGCGGCAGCGCACGCTCTGGCGGCGAGCTTGCCGACGATACAGGAAGCAAGGAAGAGGGGAAAACGGCTCACCATGCTCAGGGGATCGTGGCGATGCTCGACGTGGTCGTGAGGAGGCAAGGGGCGCACGAGGACAGGAGGAATCGCTCACCGGAGTTGGTGGCGGCGTCGGGCACGCTCAGGTGTCGTCGGGGATGGGGCTGTAGATCATTCCGAAGCAAAATAAGCGCACGGTTAGACGCGGGCTGGTCTGGGGACGTTGTGAGCGTCAACAGGAGGTGCTGGGGCGGTCGAGGCTTACCAGGGGAAGGTCGCTGGAGAAAGACAGTCACAGCGGTGCTCAGGTGAAGTCGAAGTCGACGTTTTGGAGCGCGCGCGAGTGAACGAAGCACACGGGCAGATGCGCCAGGAGGTGGGGAAGGTGCTAGCGTGCAGAGGGAGGTGAGGGGTGGCAGGGTGTGGCCGGAATCGCACGGAGACGTCGTCGGAGCAGTGTTGGTGTGGGGGCGAATTAGGGCAGCCTAGGGGCAGAGAGGGAGAGGCGAGCGAGGGGAAATGTCGAGTAGACACGGGCGGTTAAATGGGCGTAGTCACTGGAGGAATCAAGGCCGCCATCAACGCGTAATCAACGCCGGAGTTACTCGGCTGCAACGGCAGGGGCGACGGGGTCGTGGTGGAGACGATGAGCAGGAGTGTGGGGCCATGCTGTCAGCGAGGGAGAGAGATAGGGAGTGGGTCCTCTGCGTCAGTGGCTGTGTGGGTTCTTTTCCTGGTGAAAACGTTTCACGCGTGGGGTATGCCGGGTGGGCTCTTGCTGGGCTTAGTGGGCTGGCCAGTTGGGTTTGGTCCGATTCATTTTTTTATACTGATTGCCTTTTCTTTTTCTATTTGATTTTCTGTTTTGAAATTCAATCAAACAATTCAAACAACAAATGGATTCAAACTTTTGCTAAACTTTGTATCCTTTTTTGTTCTGTTTACCAACACAATTCAAATTCCAAAATAAAATAATACTTTTATTCTTTTAGGATCTATTTAATAATTAAATAAAATAGACCTTAGTTATTAATTCAAATAGGATTTGTTTTATTAAAATCTCCATTTTGAAATCTAAATAATACCAAAACCAATTCAGTAGGTTTTATTTGAAAATATAAAACACTTGGAAAACTTATTTAAAATAAATTAATAAGTTTTAGTGTTTATTCAAAATGGGAAAACCTTTACTTTAATAAAATTGGGTATTAATAAATCCTCATTATTTTATTTAAATAGACCTTTACTCTTTTTATCAAATAGAAATATTTTAGTTCATAAGCTTGGCCAAGTTTTAATTTGGCTTTAGAAAATAATCCTTATTTATAATTCTACCTTTGCTTTATAAAACCAATCTTTTTATTAAAAGATCCAAAAATAGTGATTCCAAATATTTAAAACTTTCTTTATTAATTGTTTATATTTTTAAATCCTTTTAGGATTTATTTGATCAAAATAGGTTTGAAAGTTTCCAATTGGATTCAAAAAGTTTCTTCTCACCCTGAATTTCAACAAAGTTTTATTTTGTTTATTTATTTTTCACATTTCAAAATTTGGAAAATTTTGGGATGTGACAGGCTACCACCCTTAAAATAAATCTCGTCCCGAGATTTGGGGAGGCTAGGGTTACAAGTTGGCTCAAAGCATCTAGGGTACTACCACCCTTAAAAAAAATTCCAACTAAATTACATTTTGGCCTGCTTGGGATCTTGGGGAAACTTCTCTGGGCAAACATCTGCATAGTGTCCTTTGTTTCCACACTTGAAACATGTGACAAGGCTGAGATCCTTCATAGGCTTGTTTATCTTGTGCTTCATCTTTTCTAGACAGTTGCTTGCATAATGTCCTTGGTTACCACAGTTGTAACATGTGATAAGATTGAGTTCATCACGTATCTTCAGTGGACAAGTTGCTACATAATGGCCTAGCTCTTTGCAGTTGTTGCACCATACTTGGCCAATCTCCTTATACTTATTCTTCTCTGGACATTCACTGGCATAATGTCCCATTTCTTTACAATGATTACATTGCACATGGCTTTTGTCCTTCTTTTTCTTGGGTTTCTCCAAAGCTAGGAGTGCTTCTAGTTCATGTTCTTCATATGTTATCTCATAGGTAGGAACAGTTGCTGGTTTCTTTGACCTTTTGTTACTCCTTGGATAATTCATATGTCTCCTCTTTGGTCCTTTAAATTGGGTCGTATTGCATGGAGGCACAAGTGGAGATTTTCCTTTGTCCTCATCCTTCTTGGTAGACTTGGCTCTCTCATGATAGTCTGCAATCAGTTGTTGCACTCCACCTTGTTTCCTTTGTTCAACTATGGAATAGATGGGGCATTGGATAGGGACATGATTATTTCCTTCACATAGGTAACAAGTAGCTTGAGATGCGGGGCATTGGTCAGCTGGATGTTTCTCTTCACAATTGGGGCATTGATCTCCATGCTCCTTGGAAGTGTGATCCTTGTCTCCACAAATATTGCAAGCTTGGGTTCCTTCTAGAATAACATCTTTGTCATCCTTGTTGTCACAAATTCCTTTGGAAGAGTTGCTTTTCCATGTTGATCATTTGATCTGTCACCTTATGCAACAATTGGGCTTGGGTTTCCAAAAACCTTTGCATGGTTGGATCTACCTCACTGGTGTTGGCTATGAATTGAGCTGTCACTTGGTTAAACTGGTTTTGGGTTGCTATAAGTTCTCTCATGTTGTCCTCTTGGTTGTTGTTGTTGTTGTCAACCTTGATGTTGGAGTTCCTTGGAGTAGTCATCTGTTTGGGTTGGATTGGGATTAGAATAAGCAAGATATTTCTAAGGAAATAATTCTAATCACACACATCACGACTCACATAAGCAAAGTGCAAGCAATCACAAACAAACACTCCTTTCAAACAACAAGTTTCCAAGCATATTTTTAGGCAACCAAAAATATTTTTGTTACACCACATAAGTTGGTGTGTTTGACTTAACTAAATATGGTGGTCCATCTATATGGTTCACTTGAGATCTTTCCATCTTTCTTGGTTGATTCTTCTTGCATGAGATCATGGTTTCCTTGGGGAAAACTCTTGGTCACAAAACTTCAAAGGTGATGATGGCTCCTTCTAAGTTGTGTTTCCTTAGTCTTCAAATCTTGAGCAAGATTTCTTGTCTCACTTGTCCTTAGTGATATCCAATGTAAAGGGTCCCAACCTTTAATAAGGTAGAGTCCCCTGTGTTTACAATGCTAGTCCCTGGATCAATAGCTAGCATCCACAGTTAAGATGTAATATCAAGAAACAAAGGTCATAATACAACTTTATAACCAGGAATAAAATAAGTTATTACATCTTACATAGCTCATTTGGCTATTACATTACATTGCAGCAGAATATCTATAAGCATGGGGTCCTTCATCTTCAAAGTGCCACAGGCAGACATGTTGGTTGTAGACTTTGTATTCCTAATCAACACACTTCACTAAATCAATCAAACCTGCAACATAACAAGTTACAGCCACAAAGGTCAATACATTTGAATTGTATTGGCAAGTGATACTATGGTGGTATAGTGGAGTCTATCATCTATATGCATTTGGCTAAGTGGAGTTGAGGCTTGCATTGCTCAAAAATAGATTTTTCCTTAACATTTGAAAACACTAAGTTTTTGTTTTGACAAAATCTTTTCCAAGACAACTCTCAATCAAAGATTGAAGATTTCAAAAACCCTTGTTCAACCACAAGTTTTTATCTTAGAAATTTGAATGATGAGATTCTTGATTGCTTCCATGTCTTGATGCTCAAATTGTCCTTTACCAGGGACATGGCTAAGTACTTAGATTTTACACTCTGCAGAGGTGGTGCACTTTCCCCACAGGACTTGGTTTCCCAAGACAAGATCTTTCAAAAGCCTTCCCTTAGACCAAAATGGACGCGTTCCAACCTAACAAAAACTACCACCCTCTGTCCATATGGCTAAGTTCTTCCAACCTATATGATCTAGGCAGAGCCCATAATGCCAAGTGGCTGCACTTGAAGCTTCTCAACATTTGACATCTCAAATCTCTTTGTTCCTGGGTGGCAATCCACAAGTGAGATACACAAGGTCAACCATAGACATGGGCCTTGTGAAACACTCAACCAAAAACCACCAAATCAAGTCCCATTCCACCCAGTGATTCATTAACTTAGTTGTTTTATTAAACAAAAACATCAGTCCTCAGACTTAGTAATTTTTCCATAGTGTGAATATATAGTCCACCCATGTTTTCTATTATCTAGGCTAAGCTTGATAGTAGTAGGAATATTAACTCAGGAATTTCCTACTAAGGTTCCATCTACTAGGTTTTCCTATAGCAAGGTTTATACTTAGCAAAATAAAATCCATGCAAGTTTTACTTAGAGAAATCACTAATGCATAGTGAAAGTAATGGGACAAAAAGTATGAAGCATCACTTGCCTTTTTGGTAGAGGTATAGGTTCACTCCTTGTCTTTGCAACAATCACACTCTTCAAGTCACTACAATTCAATCAAGCAAGGCACAAACTCAATCTACCAATCAAGCAAAACATCACATAAAATCATAAAGTCTAGGAAATGCATGCAAGCATGCCAAGCTTTGTTTTATTTGAAAAAGTGGTTCCTAATGGGTCATAAACATTTGAAAACACCTAATGGTCATTTTGTAAAGTGGCAAAGTAATTTGCTAAAGGTTTCACCTCAAAAACCATTTTCAAAACAAAGTATCATTTTATGTGGTGTAGAAATATTTTTTTTACTAGGGCATTAATCTATAGGGTTCACCAAATAAGTTTTCAAACCATAAAACTTGGTGTTTAGGGTCAGAGAGTTTAAAACAAAACATTTTCCAAAGGTTTTCTTCCAAGACCATTTTTAATAAATAAACCACATTTCTATTTGACTAGAAATGGTTTTAAATCAAAGAATCATTATTTTGTTTCACCAAATTCATTTTTGAATCCACAAAGTGTTTCCTAATGTTAGTAGGTTCAAAGCAATCCAATTGCAAAAGATTTTAACCCCAAATTCATTTTTACACAATTTTTACATCCTTAACAAGCATACAAATGTTTCTGCAAAAACAACCATTTTTCCAGAAGTTTTTTCTAAACAAAAGGCAGGGTTGGCTAGGGCTTGTTCCACTGATTCCAATGATATAAAGTTTGAAAAATTTGGACGTGTGGTTTAAAAGTTGTGCAATTTACAAAATTGGAAATCTAATAGATCAAATATGTCTTTTAAATCAACTACAGGCCACGTGGCTGTTTCATATTGGGCGGTACTGATTCGTGTGGATCGAGCGATACAGACCATAGGATTAAAAGGGGCATGTGCGGCTCAGATCATCGCATACCCTTTCATTTAAGTGAACTATCCTATCGCTCCGATCTGGATCTAACGGCTCTCAGTGCCCCGACCAGAAACTGGCGGCGCTGGACTCTGACGCGCGGCGGCGGCGGCTTGACAGTGGCATCGCCGGCGTTACAGGAAGCGATAAGGAGGGAGAGGGTGCTCACCTAGTTCGCTGAACGATGCTGATGCTCAACGTGCTCTCGGGGAAGCAGGGGGCGTACGAGGGTAGTGATAATTTCTCACCGGAGTTCCTTCTGGCGTCGGGTTTGCTCGGGCGTCGTTGGAGACGGGGCTACGGTGCACGCTAGGACAAATGGGAGACAGGGTCAGACGCGCAAAGCTATGGCGACGATGTGTGCGTGAAGGAGGGGGAGCGGGGTGGTCGGAAACTACCTGTGGGGCTCGTCGGAGATGAACCAGACACGGCGGCGGCGGTTGTTGTCGCTGTCGATGCTCAGGCGTGCGCACGAGTGAGATGCGGCTACAGAAAGGTCCGCTGGGGGATGCTGATGACAGCTGCGTGCTCGAGGAGGCAAGAGGTGGCGTGTGCTGGCCGGAATCCTCGCCGGAGCATCGTCGGACAGTGGCGGTGTTTAAGCAGAATTTGGCAGCCTGGGGGCGTGTCGAGGTGGGGCGACAGAAGGGAAGTGGAGAGGAGGGGTAGACGTTTTAACCTGCTTGGTCAAGGGGCTGATTAACGGCGTGGTTAACGCGTATTACGCCGGGTTTAATTCGCCTGCAACAGCCGGCGAGGGGGAGGGCATAGTCCGCGGGTGGGGAAGAAGGGGGACGTGGCGATGGGGTCGGTTGGTCAGTGAGAAAGGGAGAGGGAACGGGGTCCACTTGTCATCGTCTGCGTGGGTCAGTAATTTGGTGCCAACCGTTTTCTTCGGGAGGGAGAGAAACTGGGCTCCGAGTGGGCTTATTGGGCTGGCTCAGTTGGGTCAGGTCCAATTCACATTTTTTTTCTGTCTGTTTGTTTTATCCTTTTCTATTTCTATTTTTTCCTGTTTTGAACTTCAAACAAACAAATCAACATTCAAACAATTCAAACACTTCCAAACTTGTATTGAGTTTTTGGTTCTGTTTATCAACATAAACCAAATCCCAAAATAAAATAATATTTAATTCTTTTTGGGATCCATTCATTAATTAAATAAAATGGACCTTTAGTTATTTAATCAAATAGGGTTTGATTTATTTAATAAAATCTCCATTTGAAATCCAAATATTTTCAAAACCAAATCAGTAGGTTTTATTTGGAAATGGAAAACTTGTTTTAAAATAAAAATAACATTTTATTTTGGGGTCCAATAACAATTAAATGAATAGACCTTATTCATTTAACTCAAATAGGATTTGTTTTATTAAAATATTTATTTTGAAATCTAAAATAAAACCAAAACACTTCAGTAGGTTTTATTTGAAAATATAAAATACTTGGAAAACTTATTTAAAATAAATAAATAAGTTTTGGTGTTTATTTAAAATGGGAAAAGCCTTTACTTAAATAAAATTGGACATTAAATCCTTATTATTTTATTTAAATAAACCTTTAATCTTTTAATCAAAGCAAACCATTTTAATTCAAAAGATTGGCCAAGGTTTAATTTGGCTCTATAAAATAATCTTTATTTATAAATCCCTTTTCTTTTGAAAACCAAATCCTTTTATTAAAAGATCCAAAATAGTAATTTTAAATATTTTGAAGTTTATTGTTTATTTAACTTTTTTTAAATCCCTTTAGGATTTTATTTAATCCAAATAGGTTTTGAAAGTTTCCAAATGGATTCAAAAGTTTCTTCTCACCCAGAAATTCAACAAAGTTTTATTTTATTCATTTATTTTTCACATTACAAGATTTGGAAAATCTTGGGATGTGACATCCAAGGTTGAAGTCCTTGGTGAAAATGTTTGAAGATGTTGAAGTCATTAGAGTTGAAGATGTTGAAGTCATTAGAGTTGAAGATGTTGAAGTCATTAGAGTTGAAGATGTTGAAGTCATTAGAGTTGAAGATGTCCTTAGCTCATGGTGAAGTCTTTGGCCATGGGGTAGGTTTTTCCATCAAGTTTGAAATAGAAGAGATGTATAGTCAAGACCAAAAATGGTTGAGGAAAGGGTTTACAAGATTGTTTGTAAATAAGTTTTGGAACAAACACAACTCCTATTTTTCTAAGGGGTTTTGTCCAATCCTAGGGTTACAATCCTACAGGCAACACAGTGCTCTGATACCATCTGTAGTGGTCCCAACCTTTAATAAGGTAGAGATCCCTGTGTTTACAATGCTAGTCCCTGGATCAATAGCTAGCATCCACAGTTAAGATGTAATATCAAGAAACAAAAGTCATAATACAACTTTATAACCAGGAATAAAATAATTTATTACATCTTACATAGCTCATTTGGCTATCTCATTACAATGCAGCAGAATATAACAATAGCATGGGGTCCTTCATCTTCAAAGTGCCACAGGCAAACATGTTGGTTGTAGACTTGTAATCCTAATCAATAAACTTCACTAACATTAAACCAACCTGCAACATTACAAGTTACAGCCACAAGGGTCAATACATTGGAATTGTATTGGCAAGTTTCACTACTATGTAGAAATAAATGGATCCTATCATTACATGCATATTTGGCTAAGTAGGGTTTAGGCTCATTTGCAGAAAGCAATATAATTTATCCTATCTTCTCAAAATAGTTTGATCTCTTGTCAAATCTTTCTGAACTCCTTGGGAAACTCCAAGTGCTTCAAGTCTCTTGTTGCCAATTTCAAGTTTTACTTTTAGAAATTGGAATGTCGAGATCTTCCATAGCTTCAGGCCTTAGTTGCTCAGTATTGTCCATAACCGGGGACACGGCTAAGTACTTAGATTTTTATCTTCTGCAGAAGTTGTACACTTTACCCACATGACAAAATCTCATCTTGTTGCCACCAGTGGCCGCTGGATAAGTACTCACCAAGATGGAGTACTGGCAGATTGAGAATGTGACAAAGTCTTTCCATAGGAGTCCTCCCAATACACAATGCTAGCTTGTCTACCAGGCACCAATGTAGGGTTTCAAGTTCCCTCATTCTAGTTAACCTGAAGAGGCCAATGCATGGGTCTTCCACTATGTAGTTGACTAAGCCAGTGCCCATTTAGCATGTGGCTGTACATGGAAGCCACTGTACGAGAAACATGTTCAATCTCTAAGTCCCTGGGTGGTTTTCTTCTGGTGCACAACAAAAAAGAGATTGCCATATAAACATGGTTCCTTTTGTTGCCACCTTGTCCAAAACTTGAGTATCCTTGTCCACCCAGGTGGTTCATTGAGTACTTGTTTTATTATATAAAACACAAGTCTTTTCAATACTTCATATAATCTTAACATGTATCTCTTCTCAATATATATAGCAGGGCTAAGCATATTACAACTACATTGTTTTCACTAAGGAATATATAAGGGTATCCTATTAGGATTTAGCATAGCAAAATATAGTAGACCTTATCATGCATGTTCCAAAATCCACTAAGTGTAATGAAAATAGTAGGACTTGGATGATAGTGTCACTTGCCTTTTTGGTAGAGAATGTTGGTTCACTTCTTGATCTTGCCAATATCACACTCTTCTAATTCCACTACAATTCAATCAAGCAAACACAATTTCAACTAGCATTCCAACTAACAATCAAACAAATTAATCACACATAAAATAATAGAAACAAGGTCATGCATGCAAGCATGCAAAAGATAGTTTTATTTGCAAAGGTGGTTTCTACTAGGTTCTAGACATTGCAAGGTTCAAAGTGGTCATTTTTCTAAAGTGGTAAAACCATTTGCAAAAGGGTTTTATCTATAAACCATTTTTAAATCAAATCATTATTTTATGTGGTTGAAAATGCTTTTAGCAAAGCAACAATTTTATATTGTTCACCAAATAAGTTGTTAATTCACAAAACTTGGTGTTTAGGGTCAGTAGGTTTGAATCAAAACATTTTCCAAAGGTTTTACTCAAAAATCATTTCCATATCAAAATCAATATTTTTATTTGACTAGAAATGAGTTAATTCAAGTATTTACTCCTAACCTTCACAAAATTCATTTTTAAATCCATGAGTTGGTTCCTAGGGTCAGTAAGTTCACAACAAACCATTTTGCAAGGATTTCACACTAAAATTTTATCTAGGAAAATGTTTATATTCAAAATAAGCCTACACAAGTTTCTGCAATTTCAACCAATTTACCAGAAACAAAACATTAAACAAAATACATGGTTGCAAAGTACTTGTTCTGCTGAATCCATTGATATAAAATTTGCAAAATTTGGACGTGTAGATTTAAAGTTATGATTTTTACAAGTTTGCAACTTAATCAGATTCAAAATTCTGTTTTAAACAGAACCAGTGCCACGCGACGCAACCTGATTGGCTGGTACCGCTTCGGGTGGATCGGCCTCCGTGGATCGTTGGATCTAACTTAAAACGAATGGATCAGATGGGCGCGTACCCCTTCGTCTAGTTCTAATCTCAGCCGCAGGATCAACATCTAACGGACACAGCTCCTCTAACCATGGTTGGGCGGCGCTAGCGGCGGCTAGCGGCGGCGCACACTCTGGCGGCGAGCTTGCCGACGATACAGGAAGCAAGGAAGAGGGGAAAACAGCTCACCGTGCTCAAGGGATCGTGGCGATGCTCGACGTGGTCGTGAGGAGGCAAGGGGCGCACGGGGACAGGAGGAATCGCTCACCGGAGTTGGTGGCGGCGTCGGGCACGCTTAGGTGTCGTCGGGGATGGGGCTGTAGATCATTCCGAAGCAAAATAAGCGCACGGTTAGACGCGGGCTGGTCTGGGGACGTTGTGAGCGTCAACAGGAGGTGCTGGGGCGGTCGAGGCTTACCAGGGGAAGGTCACCGGAGAAAGACAGTCGCGGCGGTGCTCAGGTGAAGTCGAAGTCGACGTTTTGGAGCGCGCGCGAGTGAACAAAGCACACGGGCAGATGCGCCAGGAGGTGGGGAAGGTGCTAGCGTGCAGAGGGAGGTGAGGGGTGGCAGGGTGTGGCCGGAATCGCACGGAGACGTCGTCGGAGCAGTGTTGGTGTGTGGGCGAATTGGGGCAGCCTAGGGGCAGAGAGGGAGAGGCGAGCAAGGGGAAATGGCGAGTAGACACGGGCGGTTAAATGGGCGTAGTCACTGGAGGAATCAAGGCCGCCATCAACACGTAATCAACGCCGGAGTTACTCGGCTGCAACGGCAGGGGCGACGGGGTCGTGGTGGAGACGATGAACAAGAGTGTGGGGCCGTGCTGTCAGCGAGGGAGAGAGATAGGGAGTGGGTCCTCTGCGTCAGTGGCTGTGTGGGTTCTTTTCCTGGTGAAAACGTTTCGCGCGTGGGGTATGCCGGGTGGGCTCTTGCTGGGCTTAGTGTGCTGGCCAGTTGGGTTTGGTCCGATTCATTTTTTTATACTGATTGCCTTTTCTTTTTCTATTTGATTTTCTGTTTTGAAATTCAATCAAACAATTCAAACAACAAATGGATTCACACTTTTGCTAAACTTTGTATCCTTTTTTGTTCTGTTTACCAACACAATTCAAATTCCAAAATAAAATAATACTTTTATTCTTTTAGGATCTATTTAATAATTAAATAAAATAGACCTTAGTTATTAATTCAAATAGGATTTGTTTTATTAAAATCTCCATTTGGAAATCTAAATAATACCAAAACCAATTCAGTAGGTTTTATTTGAAAATATAAAACACTTGGAAAACTTATTTAAAATAAATTAATAAGTTTTAGTGTTTATTCAAAATGGGAAAACCTTTACTTTAATAAAATTGGGTATTAATAAATCCTCATTATTTTATTTAAATAGACCTTTACTCTTTTTATCAAATAGAAATATTTTAGTTCATAAGCTTGGCCAAGTTTTAATTTGGCTTTATAAAATAATCCTTATTTATAATTCTACCTTTGCTTTATAAAACCAATCTTTTTATTAAAAGATCCAAAAATAGTGATTCCAAATATTTAAAACTTTCTTTATTAATTGTTTATCTTTTTAAATCCTTTTAGGATTTATTTGATCAAAATAGGTTTGAAAGTTTCCAATTGGATTCAAAAAGTTTCTTCTCACCCTGAATTTCAACAAAGTTTTATTTTGTTTATTTATTTTTCACATTTCAAAATTTGGAAAATTTTGGGATGTGACAATGCTATAGCGGATGCATTAAGCCGTAAAGTTTATGTGAATGGCCTTACTAAAGGAGAATTGCCAGATGATCTGTGTGCCCAATTCAAAGATCTCAGATTGGAGATAGTACCCGAGGGACATCTCATGTCATTAGATGTTCAACCCACCTTGTTGGACAAAATCAGGGAAGCCCAAAAGATAGACAAGGAAATTGAAGAGATTAAGGGAAAAATTATCAAAGAGAAAGCCAAAAGATTCCATGAAGATGAGCAGGGTACTTTATGGTATGGAAAACGTATCTGCATTCCGCAAGATCTAGAGCTTCGAAAACTAATTTTACAAGAAGCACACAATTCACCATATTCCATTCATCCGGGTAACACCAAAATGTACATGGATGTGAAGGAAAGATTTTGGTGGAATAATTTCAAGAAGGACATCACAGAACATATTGCTTTGTGTGATGTGTGTAGTAGAGTGAAAGCGGAACATCAGAAACTAGTAGGATTGTTACAACCATTACCTATGCCTGATTGGAAGTGGGACAAGATTGGCATGGATTTCATCACCGGACTGCCAAGGACTAGATCGGGATATGATTCTATTTGGGTCGTAGTAGATCGCCTAACTAAAGTGGCTCATTTCATACCCGTGAAGACAACCTATACAAGTGCTAAGTTAGCCAATATTTATATGAATAGGATTGTGTGTCTGCATGGAGTACCCAAAAGTATTGTGTCAGATAGAGGAACTCGGTTCACTTTGCTTTTTTGGCGACAAATGCATGAGTCATTGGGAACGAGACTAGAATTCAGCACTGCTTTTCATCCCCAGATTGATGGACACACAGAAAGGACCAACTAGATTCTAGAGGATATGTTGAGGGCATGTGCCCTAGACTATGGTGCTAGTTGGGATGAAAGTCTGCCTTACGCGGAATTGTCTTACAACAACAGCTATCAAGCCAGTATTGAGATGGCACCGTTTGAATTTCTCTATGGAAGGAAGTGTACTACACCATTTCTATGGAGTGGTGTTGGAGAAAGAAATTTGTTCGGGCCAGAGTTAATCAAGGAGGCTGAAGAAAAAGTCAAATTGGTACAGGACAGATTGAAGATAGCACAGTCCCGACAAAAAAGCTACGGGGATCCAAGGCGTAGAGAAGTCACCTATGAGGTAGGTGATAGAGCTTATCTTAGAGTCTCACCACTTCGTGGAGTGAAGAGATTTGGAGTCAAAGGAAAGTTGGCACCAAGGTATGTTGGACCCATTCAAGATTCTGAGTCGCAAAGGAGAAGTGGCTTATGAGATTGAGTTGCCTGAATCACTATCTGCCATTCACAATGTGTTTCACGTAAGTCAGCTAAAGAAATGCCATCCGGAGATGGAAGCAACTTCTTTGAAGGATATTATACCTTTGGAAGAGGTCTAGTTGGAAAGTGATCTCACTTAGGAAGAGAAACCTATCAAGATTCTTGAGACTGCAGAAAGAGTTACTCGGACAAAGACAATCAAATTCTTCACAGTTCAGTGGAATCATCATTCCGAGGAGGAAGCAACTTGGGAAAAAGAAGATGACCTTCGGAAAGATCACCCTCGCCTATTTGCTAGCCAATCCGAATCTCGAGGGTGAGATTCACCTTAAGGGGGTTAGATTTGTAACATCCCAAAAATCATGATTTGAAATGGTTTGCATATCATTCATGCATTCATAAACAATTGGTCATTTCAAACAAGATTTCAAAATAAGAAACCATATAATGCCTATTATTTTATGCACGAAAGGCAATGGTTTTATTTCTACTTTCAAAGTATGAGAATGCTTTGATTTAGCCAGAAATGTTTAAATGTTGGATGCAAAGCTTGCACAAAGTTTTTCAAAACAAATATCCAAAATAAAACCATTATATGCCTATTGTATATATTTAAATAAGGCATGGTTTTGTTTTATTTTTCAATGGGCCAAGGTGCTTTGGAGTAAATAGTAGTGTTTTATACACAATTATGTGCTTGGTTCACACTACACAAATCCAGAGAAAATTTGAAATCAAACTCACGTTGAATTTGATTCCTGAAAATCCAAACAGAAAAAGGAAAAGCAAAAAGAAAAACTGTTGCAGCCTATTTGACCCAACCCCAGAACTGGCCCAACAAGCCCACCCGGGGCAGCCCCTTCCCTCTCCCTCTTTCACGCGCGCAGACCTACCCCGCTGTCGCTACCACTGGGCCCAAGCCAACTTCGCATCTTCTTCCCCACCCCGTGCGCGCAGACCCCGTCGCCACCGCCGTTTCTTCCAGAAATGCCGCAATTGATTTTCGTTTAAATTCCATTGATTCCTTGCGTTATTGTCGCCATTGCTCTAGCTACTTAAGAACCACCGCACCACGAACATTTCCCCTCACCAAGCCCCCTCTTAGCGCCCCCAGGTTGCTCGCAATCACGCTCGCACCACCGCTGCCCGACGCGCTCCAGCGAGCTATTCCGGTGAGTCTAGCGCGCCCCTCCACATCTCATTCACACGAACATGCTTGCCATACTCTTGCGCTCCTTCTCATGCTTCTAGTTTGTCTGCTCGTGACCCAGGTCGTTGTCTTCGTCGAGCTCCATGAACGCCAGAAACGCTGCCCAACTCCGGTGAAGAATCACAGTAAAATCAGGCCGCCCCTTGACCCCTAAACCGTACCATTTTGTCCATCGTGTCTCTGTGTGTATCCTCATGCCTCTGGTTCATCTTATTTCTCCATAGAACGTCGCCTTCGTCTCCGGCAGTGAGCATCAGACGCGGCCGCGAACTCCGTCGAGGTCTCCAGGCCACCACAGCACGCCCCCGTCCACACCGACGATTCGTCAAGCTTCCTCGCAACCTTGCGACACTGGTAAGACCAACCACAACCCCAACCCCCTCTGTAACTTCTGGAAACCTCACTGGCAGAGCGCCACCGCCGTGTTGCCGCCGCCAGCGCTGCCAAGTTTTGGTCATAGAACAAGCGCCATTAGATTTGAATCGTAGGGATAAGATTAGATCAAGTGCGAAGCGGTATCTTTTGATCTGGGCCACTGGATCTGTTTTAGATCCAATGCTTCACGTAGGCCGATCCGCACGAAGCGGTACTAACCAATCAGAAGCCGCCGCGTGTCAGGGATTTTCTTTTAAAATCCAGATTTGAATTAAATAGATGAATTAACTTGTAAAATTCATAACTTTTGTTCTGTTTATCCAAAAAATGCAAATAATATATCAATGGATTCACAAAAATAAATACTACACATCTAATGGCTTATATTTGTATTTTGTTTCTATTAAAATGGAATTTTATGCAGAGAGATTTGTAGGCTTATTTTGTGTATAAAAATTATTTAGAAAATGTTTTAAAAGCCAAATTAAGTTTATTTTAGTGTGTAAATTTTTAGTTTAGTGTTTAGTACTGTTTAGTTATCTTGTTTGGTTTGATAAAAAACATCACATAGAATTTGCATGCATTCAAAAAAAAAATCCTGATTTATTTGAATGTAAATTGGTGCTATCATTTTATGTGTAGATTTTGGTGCTAGTGGTGATTGTGATTGTGATTGTGATTATGAGGATTGTTGCTACTCCCCGAACTATCAAGGCAAGTGGTGCTTCATATATTTGTCCCAATATTTTGACTATGCACTAGAGATATTTTGTATAGGGCTTGCATGTTATTTTGCTAAGTATCTATATGCTATGCTTGGGAAATCCTAGTAGTTGTACACTTGATAGAATTTTCTCTAAGTTAAGATACTTGCCATATTGCCATGCTTAGCCTAGCTAATAGCAAACAAGGGTGGATTATATTCATGATATGGAAATTATTGATAAGTCTTTGACTTGTATTTTTGCCTAGTAAAACAACTAAGTGAATGAATCACCTGGGTGGAATGGTATGTTTGGGTTATGTTGAGTTGTTACACAAGGCCCATATCTATGGTCTACCTTGTGTATCACACTTGTGGAAAGCCACCCAGGAACAAAGGGATTTGAGATACTTAGTGTTTAGAAGCTTCTAGTGCAACGCCATGGCATATGGGATCTGCCTTGATCATATAGGTTGCAATAACTTAGCCATTTGGACAGTTGGTGGTAGGGTGATAGGATGGAACGCGTCCATTTGATATAAGGGAAGGCTTCTAAAAGATGTTGTCTTGATGCATGTCAAGTCTTGTGGGGAAAGTGCACCACCTCTCGAGAAGGAAAAATCTAAGTACTTAGGCGTGTCCCCGGCAATGGACAATTGAGCATCAAGACACTAAAGCTATCAAGGATCTCCTCATCCCAATTTCTAAGTTAAAAACTTGTAGTTGAACA
Source organism: Avena sativa (assembly GCA_916181665.1). NCBI lineage: Eukaryota > Viridiplantae > Streptophyta > Magnoliopsida > Poales > Poaceae > Avena > Avena sativa. The sequence continues at coordinate 432,830,241 of OV702293.1, forward strand.
AGGGTAAGGTTCACCAATGTCTATTGGTGGTTCCTTGGGAGTTTTTGTCAAACAAAAACTTAGTGTTTTCAACTGATAGGAAAAACCTATTTTGATCAAAGCAAG